>CM065817.1:38627730-43627730 GCA_033398695.1 Orobanche coerulescens | reverse complement strand
TAGATTGGTTGCTCATTGATTATGTTGATGTAATCAAGGTTTGGAAGTAGATGGATATGTTCGAGGTGGGTGGACCTAACGTGTGGTATAAGTTTCATTCACAATCTAAGGCAAGTACACTACCTATGTTTACACATTCTTGGCATTATAAGTGTAGCACAATGTGTGTGTATGTATGTATGTATGTATGTATGTATGTATGTATGTATGTATGTATGTTCACTCAGGGATGGTTTGACGAGACTTCTAGGTGGTTCGTGGCCATTAGTATGGATCAATGAATACTTTTGGTTAACCACCATGGGATGGATAGATAGGGACTGTGAAAGTTCGTGGCCTTTGGTGCGAACCACGGTCATCCACGTATAATTTTTGAAATGCGAAATGATTTAAAGAATTGATATTCCGGAATATTTGAACTCTTTTGAAAATTAATTTTTGTGCTAACTTTAATGTTTAAGAAGTATGATTCATATGTATTAAACTTGTATCAGCAATTCCAGTGATAACCCCTTCAGGGGGAATACATTGCATGTATTCAGCTGGAATTGAATTGGTGGAGCATCCACAGGGACAACATGAAGGTGATGACATTGTAACACCCCCGAGATATTTAGGATAATTACAGCGTCATAAATCCTTTATATAAGGATTTACTAAAGGATTAACTAGGCTAAGAATTCTCAAACAACTATAAAGTACTTTAAAAAGAATTATTATTATAAACCGGATTTTCAATAGTGAAAGACAATACTGAAGGGAATTCATGAATACATGACCAATCAAAAATATAAGAAGACAATATACTCGAGTACTTATTCCAACACAAACACAAATGGACAGAACTTCTCCGAGCCATCAACATCAATATGTACCCTCGTCGTCATGCTGCCCCTGTTGTTGTTTTCCCGCTCTCCTGGATCCTGAACATAAAACATATGTCCACGCCCGAAGGGGTTAGCACAATGATGCTAGTACAAGTACGATAATTATACAACAAAAGATTATTCGACAATTCATGAAGAATAACAAAACAACAAAAAACCTCTCCAGCGAGAAGGTAAAAAATGTAGTACATAATAGTACAATCTCAACCTACACATTGTTAGGAATACTTGTTAGATTTTGATGATGTCATTAATATAAATTCAAATACTTATTACTTGGCAAAAATGTAAGGAAGAACCAAATGAGTATCTTCCACAGGCCAAATTATGTTAAGTTTAAATACTTGGCAAATTGTAAAGAAGAATCAAATGAGTATCTTCTATAGGCCAAAATAAGTTAGGCTAAAAATCGGGTAAATACAAATGTACAGCTGAGTTCATCAGAGAGGTACAGCCGAGTTAAATCAGAGAAGTTCTGGTCAACAAAAATCATCAGAGATGTTTGACCAGACTGCACTCAAGTGAGCTCAGACAAGCTATCTGATTAGACGAGTCCCGAACAGTCACCATCAGAGAGGTCCAGACTGCAGAGAGGATGACGATACATCAGCCTACTTGAGATCACCCAAGTACTCCAAGCCCACGTCAGCATGCGTTGAAAAGTCAAATATTATGGAAAGTCACATGCAACATGAAGAGACAAATTGGAGAGATTCCCGCAAGGATATGAATTAAATAATTCATCCAAGCCTACCTTAAAGACTTTAAATCTTACTATATTCAAAATATTCGGCGCCTCACATGCAAAGTCTTCACAACGGTCGATAGATGGATTAAAATATGTGAATCCAGCCTTGCAACGTTCAGAAAAGAATAAACAAAGAAGTCTCTCTCCAACGGACTGATTTGTTACAGATTTGCAACGGCTATGAAGGAACGCTCAAGGATCAATACCTATATATATCCGAAGATTTGAAGTTGATCATCTACCGATGCGAACATATTCTCAAGCAATCAAAGCATTCAAGCAATCTAAAGCAAAATATAGCATCGTGAAAAGAGCGTTTCTCAAAAGTTCATACTTGAAGAAGCTCTTAGTTGGAGAAGACAAAAACTCGTGTCTTTAATCCTGAATTCGGGGTACTTCACTGGTTGAAGTTCGAGACTGTAAAGGCATCCAAGGATCGCGGATCAAGAGGTGCAATGTAATACCCGGTTGTAATTCAGTCATTATCATTCAGTGCTTATCATTCTGTAATTGTCACTCAGTAATTTTCACTCATTAATGATATTTTGTCAGTCATATTCAATCATTGTATTCTTCGTTCAGAGTAATTGTATCGTGTATCAATCGTCATTCATCATCAATCTAGTTAGAGAATCGTGCGATGTTGATCATCGTTGTCATTTTCATGGTGTGCTGTGTGTGAGGAGTGGCGCACGCTACGTAATCTGTTTAGCGTAAGCTAATTGAGTACGGGTAGCGCATGCTACCTCTCAACACTAGCGCACGCTAGTATGTTTCAAGTAGGCAGTCCAGAAGGCACTAGACTGCAGTTGGGTTGTAAGTAGCGCATGCTACGAATGGTAAGTAGCGCGCGCTAGTAGGCCGGAGTAGCGCACGCTATGCAGTCAGTATAGAGCGCACTAAGGTCGGATCAGGTTGAGTCCAGTGGCTACTGGACTGCATTGGATTAATTCATAGCGCACGCGATGAGTGGTTTTTAGCGTACGCAAACGTTGTTGTAGCGCACGCTAAATATTGATTGTAGCGCACGCTACCGCGATCAGATCAGAGGACAGAAGGTTCTGGACTCCAGTACTGGGCATCAGATAATTCGTTAGCGCACGCTAACATTTTGGGGTTAGCGCACGCTAAGTTTTCATCCGTAGCGCACACTACAAGAAGGTACGTAGCGCGCGCTACCGTTTTCGGTCAGTGAGTACTGGACTAACGAAAACACCCCTTAGCGTACGCTAATAACTGGGGCTAGCGCGCGCTAAACTGGGATTTCTATAAATTGGATAGTGTAGCCCAGATTTCGTCATTTGTCATTCCTTCTCATCCTCTCATCGGTTCCGGGCGATTTGGAGCGATTTGGAGAGTATTCTTCGAGGTGTAATCATCAATCATCATCTTCAAGCACATAATCCGGAGTAATCATCATTTCATCACCTTCAAACATCATAATCAAGGTATTAATCTCTTGGATCTAGAATTTCGGATTTTGGGTTTTTTCCTTCCGATTTCTTCGTATAAGCTTGGATTGTTGTTAGAATACGTTAGATATGGATTATCTACCTTGGATGAATGTATTCCTATGGATTTATTGTCGTATAATTCGGATTTCATGAATTGTTGGGATTGAATCAAGAACACTTAGGGTTGACTTTGATATTTTTGGGGGTTTTGATATATTCGGGACTTGGATATTATGGAAAGTTGTGTAATTGCTACGTATTTGTTAGAATGCCCCGATGTGATTATCGTTGTATCAACTTTTGAGTTAGTCGTGTTTTGTTGCTTGATACGTGTATTGAACGGTTGTTGGTAATTATTGCTATTCAAGGTTGTTCGAGCGACCGACATCTCATTGTGGGACGTTTGTTCGAGGAAGGACATTCTTCACCAGTTGTGTAAGTTAATTCTTACTCAGTTAAAGGGATAATCATTCCTTTCGTTGTTCTTCATTCATAATCATAACTCATTCATATTTTATTAACCGTATCGTGACTTGTCATTGTCAATTAATCATTTCAGTCACGAGGAACGACGGTTCCAATTATTTCATTGAGCTATCATTCATTTCAATGTCATTTCATCTCGGGGAGTCATTATTGATTTTCGAGGTCACTTTTGTTATATCGTGGCATTCCGGGTCATACTGGTGTGCCGGTTGGTATGTGTAGGATTTTCACGTCGGGCACATTTAAGTCGTGTGTTGGTTGTTGGCCTCACATTGGACTGTGCACACGAGTCGATTGCTTCGTGATACTGATTAGGTACAAGACCACACGTGTATTCGATCGATACTCATTGGTGGCGTGTGCACGGACACATTTCCATCCCGGACGTAGTGTGGCGCCATTCCTTTGAGCCGTACTGTTAGTTGATTCATATAGCCTGTTTGATTGCGTATGTTTTCAACAGGATTGTGTGTATTCAACTCTTGAGGATTGTTGTTCTGTGTAACTGACCCCGTTGGGGGATATTATTTTTCAGGTCATGGCAAGACAAAAGCATGGGGAGAGCACGTTGACGGCGAGGAGTCCCAATGATACTAGTAGGGGGCCCCAGTCTTTTCAGTCATTTTTGTTTCCTTCATTTATTCCGCTGCAGACAATCCGTTTGAATACTCATTTTACTCAGTGTGGTATATTTTATCTCCATTTGAAATATACATGTATTATGTATTATCTTGGGTGTGTTGTATGAAACTCCTCATCGGAGTAATTAATGTTGTAATGTGGTTCGGTACTACATTTACCCTGTGTAATTCATTCATTTTCATTCGCCTGGTGGGTCCCAGTCGAGGGTCCACGGCACTGTAATATCCGCCTAGTTTGGGGTGTTACATGTAAGGCAGTCAAGTGTGTTACAACGGCAAGGATTTCCACTGGTTGGAAGCTGTTGTAATTTGGTTGAATCACTGTAATATTTATCACTGGTTGAAAATTATAGTGAATTCATCTCCAACTGGTTTGGAGAAAAGTGGATTAGTAGAGGATTACCCCACCTCTGAGACCACTATAATTGCCTGCATATTTTACTGTCTTATAGCATCATACTTTAACTGCTGCATTCATTATTAAGTGTTTCATTAGTTATTTTGTATTCGTCAATAGCTGACTTCCGCACGAATTAAACAAACGACTCCAAGTCATTTGCATATCTATCAGCTGAAGAAACTTACTCTTTGTGGAAAAGAGTTTAAGAGTTTCAATAAGTCTATTCACCCCCCCTCTAGACTTATTCGTGGACGACTTGTGACCTACAAGTGGTATCGGAGAGGTTGGTTCATTATTTCACGAACCAGATCTATATCAGAGATATATCTTTACTCTCATTTTATAATGGAAAACATGCATTCTAGATTACCTGTGTTTTCAGTTGACGAGTATGATCTTTGGAAGATAACGATGCAGCCACACTTATCTTCAATCCATGATGACATGTGGTGCATCATAGAGGACGGGCCATTCACCTTCGAGAAGGACAACACTCCAGAGGAGATCGCAGCAGGGAAGCCAGAGAAGATCCCAAAGAAGAGGACAAAGCTGACTCCCGAAGAAAGAAAGCTGGCCAACCTTGACAACCGGGCCAGAGACGTGCTGTATCAAACTCTTGACAAATCCACCATGGTCAAGATCAAGAATTGCAAGAATGCCAAAGAAATCTGGGACACATTAGCCTTAATGTGTGAGGGAACGGAGCTAATCAAAGAGAATAAGTTGTCAATAGCTACTCAAAAGTTTGACAACTTCAAAATGAAGAATGGCGAATCTATAGACCAAGTGGACACAAGGTTCACTGAAATCATCAACGAGATCAATTCCCTCGGCAAATATTATGGCAACAGGGAAATGGCGCTGAAGGTACTAAGGTCTCTCAATCCTGAATGGAGTATGAAGGCAGTGGCCATGAGAGAATCCAAGGATCTTAATAAAATAAAGATCCAAGAGTTGTTCTCCGATCTAAGGCTTATGAGTTTGAGCTTCCAAGTTCATCCTCAACCGAGCCTGCAGAGAAGGGAATAGCCATTGCAGCCGAGTCCCCCGCCAAGAGCTTATCTGATATAAAGCCTCCAAATCCATTAGATTTTGAGGAAGAAATGGCATTCATAATGCAAAGATTCAGCAACTTCCGGAAAAACTACTCCAAATCCAAGAAAAATTATAAGGAGAATCCCAGAAGGAACCAGAAAGCCGGAAGCTGGAAGGTGGAGTGCTACAATTGTCACAAGACAGGACACATCCAAATCGACAGTCCTGATCTTAAGAAGGACGAGAGCAAGAAGGAGGTGAGCAGAAAAGAAGACAGAAGGAAGGCCCTCATCGGAGAAGATCAGGAGCATGTAGAATCAAGCAGTGGATTCTTCTCTGATGATGATGAAGAGTATGACTGCCTGATGGCCAACCTAGATGATGAAGAGGTAACATCAAAGCCCTCTGGTTCAAATTATAGTTCATCCATGTCACAAGATATGGATCTGCACGAATCTGTAAATCAGCTATTTAAAGATTTTGAAACACTAAAATCTGCACACCTATCTGTATCAGCCGAGAAAACTCAGCTGCAAGATGAGAATAGGCAGCTGAAAAATGATTTTGAAAAACTCAGCCTAGAACTAAATAAAGTCAAAACTAATTTTGAAAACTAGGCTGCAGCTAATTTGAAAAACCAGGCTGATGTCACCACAGCTGAGATAAATCGACTAACTGTTTTAATTAGAGAAAAATCAGCTGCACTTGCTCATGTGAAGGCCGAATTTACTAAACTGACTCAGGTAAGTAAGACTCAGGGGCAGGAAATAACCTCCCTGAAAGCGTCTTTAACTCTGGACGAGTTGTGTACTAATAAGAGGTCACTATATTCCAGATCAGGCCTTGGATATAATCCTCACACTCCCTCTAGTTCTAAAACCACTTTCATCAAGGGAGAAACAATAGTCTCGACTGCTGAGCCTATATACAAACTGATATTTAAAAACAGGCAACAACCAAGTCACAAGTCTAGGCTGCATCCAGGGTTCACAAGGCAGCCACCTAGACAAGTGACTAGGCATTGGCCAAGGCAGAAGCAGCAGCCCAGACAACATGCCCACTATTATCAACAACTCCCCAAAAATAGATTTCAAAATGGGAGGGGCAGATGGAAACCTCAAGGTTATCCTAATTTCCAAAATGAACAAGTGTGGAGACCTCAAAGATTTAATAAATGGTCTCAGCCAAGATTTACAAATGTCCCACACTACCATTATTTTGAGGAATATCCAGTATTCAATCCCAACAGAAGATACAGACCTAGACCTTACACACCTTACAAGGGTAATAATAATAATTTTAATAATCCAAGGAGAAATCAATTCTCCAGGAAACTATCTAACCCGAAAGGACCCACACAGATTTGGGTACCTAAATCTCTGCTTGTATGATTGCAGAAAAGGTGGAAGGACTACTACCACATCTCCACAAATTCAAATTTTAGAGGTGAAGAATGGTTTGTAGATTCTGGATGCTCGAGGCACATGACCGGGAACAAGAAGATGCTGACCAAATACACCAAAGAAAGAGGTCCAGATGTAACCTTTGGAGATAGATCTAGAGGACAAACGAAGGGCTTTGGAGAGCTGCACCGAGGAAATATTGTTATATCCAAAGTTCACTATGTCAAAGGGCTCAAATATAATCTCCTGAGCATAAGCCAGTTTTGCGATGAGAAGAATCTAGTAGTCTTCACCATTTGGAAATGTATGGTGATAGATATCCTATCTGGAGAAGTGAAGCTACAAGCATTCAGAAGGAGAGATGTCTATATGATAGATTGGAACACAGGAACTCCCAACACCTGTTTTCTATCTAAGACAATAGCTGAGAACGGATGGCTGTGGCACAAAAGATTATGTCACCTGAACTTCAAAGCCATCAACAAGATTAGTTCTCAGAAGCGTGTCAGAGGACTTCCAGATGAAGCATTCGAGAATGAAGCTCTTTGTGATACCTGTCAGAAAGGAAAGCAGACGAGAGCATCATTCAAGCCAGTCCAGCCTACAACTCTCACAACAAGAGTCCTAGATCTACTCCATATAGATCTATTTGGTCCCATCAAGCCAAGGACTCTAAGCGGCAGAAAGCATGCACTTGTTGTAGTAGATGACTATTAATGGTACACTTGGATCATCTTCATGTACAAGAAAAGCGAAACCTTGACCAAGTTACCTGAGCTGCTGAGAAGGATTCAGAATGAGAAATCCCTCTCCATCATCAAGATCAGATTAGATAGAGGAGGAGAATTTCTCAACAAGGCGATCACTGATTACAACGATCAGAATGGAATCCAACATGAGCTCTCTGCACCCAGGACCCAACAGCAGATTGGTATTGCTGAAAGAAGTAACAGAACCCTGAAGGAAGCAGCCAGGTCCATGATTGCAGAAGCGGACACGCCAAGAGGTTCGGGTCAAGTCATCAACACAGCTTGCCATACTCAGAACAGGAGTATGATAGTAGGGAGACATGTCAAAACTCCCTATGATGTCTGGAATAATAGAACTCCTACTGTTGCTTACTTTCATGTTTTTGATTGTAAGTGTTTCATCCACAAAAATGGTAAAACACAACTAAATTCCTTCGATGCTAAAACTGATGACGGTCTCTTTATGGGATACTCACAAAGAAGCAAGGCATATAGAGTATTTAACAAGAGAACCTTAGTTGTGGAATAAACACCCCATGTTGTATTTGACGAATGTACTGTTGAGTACAGAAAGCAAGTTGAGCTAATTGAGAATAAGCTCAAATCAGCAACCCTCGAAGAAGTCATTATACATGACACTGGAATGGTAGACTCATCTGCAGACCAGTCTGAAGACGCAACTGTAGCTGTTGAAGACCCAACTGCAAATCAGAGAGGAACACCAAACCTATCTGATCCAGTTGCCGCTGATGAAGACCCAGCTGGAGCTGATAAAGACTCATCTGCAGATCAGATCCAACCTGCAGATGACAGACGGTAGCTGATCCAGTTGCAGACCAAGGAGACCAGATCCAAGCTGATGCAGAAATCCACCAGAGCAATTCAACAGGGGGAACAGACCCTGGAGAAGATGATACCCCCAAGTGGCTAAAAGACCATCCAATCCAGGAAATCATCGGGAAGCTGACTGATGGAGTTAAGACAAGACAGTCTACTCTACCCGCAGGAATGGCTATGTTCTCATGTTTCATGTCTCAGATAGAACCCAGGACAACAGAAAAAGCCTTGGAAGATTATTCATGAATCAATGCCATGCAAGAGGAACTGGAACAGATGGAAAGGAACAACGTTTGGGAACTAACAGACAGACCAGATCACAAGAAGGCTATTGGCACCAAATGGTTGTACAAAAACAAGAGCAACGAAGATGGAGCTGTTATTAGGAATAAAGCCAGACTTGTTGCCAAAGGATATGCACAGTGTGAAGGAATAGATTATGATGAAACCTATGCACTTGTTGCAAGATTAGAGGCCATCAGACTATTCCTCGCATATGCTGCATTCAAGGATTTTGAAGTCTATCAGATGGATGTAAAAAGTGCATTTCTAAATGGCATCCTAGAAGAAGAAGTCTATGTAGAGAAACCCCCAGGTTTTGTCAAAGGAGACAAAGTCTACAAACTGTTGAAGGCTTTCTATGGACTTAAGCAAGCACCAAGAGCATGGTATGAAACACTATCTGTGTTTCTTGAGAAGAATGGTTTTTGCAAAGGGAAGGTGGATAAGACCTTATTCAGAGTGGAACATGAAGGCCACATATTTATAGTTCAGATATATGTGGATGACATCATATTTGGCTCAACCAACCTAGACCTGTGTGAGAAATTCTCAAAACTTATGCAAGGAGAGTTTGAGATGAGTATGATGGGAAAGCTTAACTTCTTTCTCGGACTACAAGTTAAGCAGATGGAAAATGGAAATTTCATCAATCAAGCCAAGTATACCAGAGATTTAATCAAGAGATTTGGAATGGAATCAGCCAAACCAGCAAGAATTCCTATGAGCACAAGTACTCCCCTAGATGCAGATGAGACAGGCATATCAGTGGATTCAACCCACTACAGAGGACTTATTGGATCACTACTATACCTCACTGCAAGCAGATCAGACATATCTTATGACGTAGGAGTATGCGCGCGATTTCAATCCAAGCTAAAGCAGTCACACCAAGATGCAGCCAAAAGAATAATTAAATACCTTAAGTCTACAGTCAACATTGGACTATGGTATCCTAAGGATGATAACTTCGAGCTGTCAGGATATTTAGATGCAGATTTCACAGTATGCAAAATTAATAGGAAAAGCACTAGTGGAACGTGCCAATTCCTAGGAACTAGACTGATATCCTGGTTTAGCAAGAAGCAGGTTTCTAACTCTATCTCCACCACAGAGTCAGAATACCTAGCTGCAAGTAGTTGTTGTGCTCAGATCTTATGGATCAGACAACAGCTGAGGGACTATAATATCATTGCCAATGAAGTCCCTATTTGGTGTGACAACAATAGTGCTATTGCAATAACCAACAACCCGGTTTTGCATTCAAGGACCAAGCACATTGATGTTAAGCACCACTTCGTTAGAGACCACGTGCTTAACAAGAGAGTCAGAGTTGAAAGAGTCAGCACAGACTACCAAATAGCTGACATCTTTACCAAACCTTTGCCAGAAGAAAGCTTTTTGGAGCTGAGCAGAGAACTTGGTCTACTAGATTGGGAATCTAATACAAAAGAAAAGCAAGTGACGAGCATCGAGGAAGGATCGACCAGTGATTATAGGAATCGCACTTAGCCGATGCATAAAAAAGGACGAAGGACGGACAAAGGAACCTAGCTGATCAAAATCTCAGGCGAGAAGTCCAAGGAGTCAACTCACCTGATGCAGAGCAATCAACAGTCAATAGTCAACCAGCTAAGTTTTCTAAACTTAACCGACTTCTAATTATTTTATTATGATCTGCTATATGTATAATAATATCTTATTATTATCTGAATATTTTATTATTATCTGCTAGATGTATAATAATATCATATTATTTTTTTGGTACACAAGTGGCATAATAATACACGTGGCAATCACAGATTAAATCGATCTCCACTGTGGCCAATTAAAATCTAACCGTCAAATTTGAAACTTTAAACCTGGACCACCGATTAGAATTTGAAATTTAAAAAGGAATCTCAAAAGGCGGACCACCGTTTCAAAATAAATAATAATTTAATCCCAACGTCGTTTCATCTTCTTTATAAGGACGGAAAATCCTTCACTTTACCTTTACCATTACCAGTCTTTCAAAACCCTAAATTTACAGAGCAAAAATCCTTTGAACTCCAAATACACTAAGAAATTCTCTTATTTGCAGAAATGGAATCTTATTTTCAAGCCGTAAACATGAAGGCAGTCAAGGACCAGATCATCTTTTCTCTGGTCGTTGACTTTAAAGGTCTTTTGGAAGCAAATCTGGAAAACTACGATGTCCAAGACCTCATTCGTTCGATGAAGCTAAATAGAATCTACCCATTTCTGGATATCAGTCCCAAACACCTGTACAAGGAGGACGTCATCGCTTTCTACCACGAAGCTCATGTGATTAAGGAAGGAATCACGAGCACTGTCGGCGGAATTCAAGTTGACATATCGCCGGAGATGATTCGTACAGTTTTTGGTATGAAGCATCGTGGCATAGCCGTCGAAGCCCTCAAGCAGACAGCATCCGACACCTGGATGAAGATCAAGGCGGGCGATCAGCCGGCGAAGCTGAAGCTCACCGCCAAAAGGAGCAAAATCAAAAGGGTATATCGATATGTGTTGGATATCACCAACAAAATTATTATGGGTATGGCCGGCAGTTACGACCAACTGTCGTCGGAAAAATTCACAGTATTGGGAGCACTGATTCAGGACGAACCAATTGATTGGTCTGACTACATCTTCAGACAATTAGTTCGCGAGGTCAACAAAGCTGAATGGCTTACTGATGAGAAGAAATTCAGATCCAAGCTGGCGTTTGGAACGCAGCTAAGTTGGATCTTCGAGAAGATGGGTGTGGTAAAGGGTAATACTGACCCCTTCCACATCAACAAAAGACTTGGTCACCTAGACCAAGAGACGTTGAGGAAGTTGGGAGGCAACAGAAGAGCAGCCCGAATGATAAAGGAGTTGTCTGATTCAATGACCTACAAATATCCTTCATCAGACGAGTCGGACCAGCCTGGAGCCGGCATCCCACTTGCAGCCAAGTCAGACTCGGAGTCAGACAACACATCGATTGCTGTTCGGTTCAAGAGAAGGGGACCAGCCCCTGGTGAGCCATCATTCATACATTCGTCACCGGAACCCTCTCCCAAAAGGCCTGTGCAATCAGTCAAGAAGGAGGAGCAATGAACATTTTTCGATCCCCGCGGCCTGTGTCGCCTATCCACTGAGGACCCGGCTGCTCCGGCAGCCTGAAACTCGATCGCACTGTCCTCACTCCAGCATTCATTTCAGAAGAGGAAGAAGCAGGTTTAATTATCTCCATCCCTGAAGCAAACTACACCTTTCACCTACTGGACAACAATCTTTTCAACCTGTCCTTGGAGCAATTACAGTTAGTTAAACCACAAGCTCTAAAACACACTTGTGTTAATATTTTTGAAGAGTGGAAATTTTTTAAATCACTGTCGTTTTCTAAACTTCAAACCTATGTTGAAACTAGTGGTTGGGAATATCCCCAAGCCACAGAGGATGTACTGATACACTTTTGCAAAGTATCAGACACAGTCTTGATCCTTCAGGAGAATTGGTTCATGTCAAATTTCAAAACCAACATGGACCAATTCATCCACTCTATAATGTACAGTATTTTTGATGGATCTTTTGGGAAAGAAGATGAGGAGGAAGAAGAAAAGGAAATAAGGATTGAAGAAGTGAATGGAGAAGAAGTAAAAGAGGAAGTCATTTTCATAGATGATGAAGAAGAGGAGCAGAAAGAAAGACAAGGAGGAGAAAATATTTTAGTTGAAAAAGAAACAGAGGAAAAAGTTGAAAAAATAGAGGAATTAATAGATGAAAAAGAAGAAGAATGGGAAGAGGTCGATTAGGAGGATGATGAAGAAGAAAAGGATGATGATAAGGGTGATGGAAAAGATAATGAAAAAGATGATAAGAATAATGATGATGATGATGATGATGATGATGATGATAAGGATGAAGGAGGAGAACAACTGCCTGAAAAAGAAAAAGAGAATGTTGACGAAGAAGAAAAGGAGGAAGAACAAGAGAAGGAACTAGAAAAAGAAGAAGAAGAAAAGGAGCCGGAGAAAGAGCCAGAATTAGAGGGTGCAGACAAGGCTGGGGCACCTGCCCGGTATACCAGCCTAGATGCAGAGTTGGCTGAGGACTCCAGATCGGGGACACCTGAACAGACCCCATATGGAGTGCCTGCTGCAGATAGGAGCCTGCAGTCGAGTGGATCGTTCGCAGAAGGCTCAGGCGAGCACTCTTCACCATCACAGATCTCACCTGCGATGACCGAGCTGATAAGACAAATAGTTAAGGACACTATTAGAGAGTTGCTTGCATCTCAGGTCACCTCTGATCTCCAATCCATCAATGCTAAGAACGATACCTTGCTGCAACGGGAAGTCCCTCAACCTCCTCCTCCTACAAACAACAGAATGCCATTTGGCATGTCTGACTGGATGCACAGAATGGAGCAGCAGTTGACCACTTTGGTTGATGCTGGCAAAAAAGGGGAAGATAGGATTCAGGGGGAAGGCAGCATTCAAGGAGAAATAAGGGAAGAGCTGAGAACTAAGAAGAGGCATGATGTCCAGTTGATCACTGCTGGGACTTCCTTAGCTAAAAGGAAGAGAGAAGCTTCAGAATCAGAACAGGCTAATGATCAGCCTGCAGGCAAAAAGAGGAGGAACAGAGGAGGATTCGAGCCTACTCTAGAGTGGGAAGGCAAAGAGTTATGGTATGTTGAAGATTTTGTACCATACGAAGCTTTACCCATGTGGGGATCTGCAAAGAAAAAGTTCATCAGAGACTATTATATCTGGGAAATACTCCAGGATAATAATTGATCCCCACAGCAGATATTCATCAACTTCATGGAAGAAGCTCATCCACAACTCTGGACTATTCTTCTAAAACATGCTGAGGCACGTAATGCATATCCCATGATCCCTCCTTTCAGGGCCAAAGAACCTCCCACTTTGGAGAAATGTAATGCCTTGAATGAACTGGCACTCCAAAGAAAAATCAAGAAACTATGTGTTGAGAATAAGTTCTTATCTCAAGAAGAGCAAGATTTTGCAGCTCTTGTTGTAAGGAGGAAGTATGGTCTTGCCCCTGTCAAGACAAGACCAATTGGAGCTAAACCTTCCAGACCTGCCAAGCAGCCTATCCGAAGAGGCAGAGGCAGAGGCAGAGGCAGAGGCAGATGACTTTTATTTATTTTTGTATCTTATAAAATTTTCTTGTAAATTTAAGACATGTATTTGTAATCAATTCAGAAAATTTTATAAGAGTCTTTTGAATGACAATTTCCAGTTGTCTCAAAACAAGACTGATTTTAGTTGTGTCTTGCACTCAAGTGCAGACTTGTTTATTTGAATATTTGCTTATGTTTTGCCATCATCAAAATAGGGGGAATTTGTTAGGAATACTTGTTAGATTTTGATGATGTCATTAATATAAATTCAAATACTTATTACTTGGCAAAATTGTAAGGAAGAACCAAATGAGTATCTTCCATAGGCCAAATTATGTTAAGTTTAAATACTTGGCAAATTGTAAAGAAGAGCCAAATGAGTATCTTCTATAGGCCAAAATAAGTTAGGCTAAAAATCGGCTAAATACAAATGTACAGCTGAGTTCATCAGAGAGGTACAGCCGAGTTAAGTCAGAGAAGTTCTGGTCAACAAAAATCATCAGAGATGTTTGACCAGACTGCACTCAAGTGAGCTCAGACTAGCCATCTGATCAGACGAGTCCCGAACAGTCACCATCAGAGAGGTCCAGACTGCAGAGAGGATGACGATACATCAGCCTACTTGAGATCAGCCAAGTACTCCAAGCCCACGTCAGCATGCGTTGAAAAGTCAAATATTATGGAAAGTCACATGTAACGTGAAGAGACAAATTGGAGAGATTCCCGCAAGGATATGAATTAAATAATTCATCCAGGCTTACCTTGAAGACTTTAAATCTTACTATATTCAAAAGATTCGGCGCCTCACATGCAAAGTCTTCACAACGGTCGATAGATGGATTAAAATATGGGAATCCAGCCTTGCAACGTTCAGAAAAGAATAAACAAAGAAGTCTCTCTCCAACGGACTGATTTGTTACAGATTTGCAACGGCTATGAAGGAACGCTCAAGGATCAATACCTATATATATCCAAAGATTTGAAGTTGAGCATCTACCGGTGCGAACATATTCTCAAGCAATCAAAGCATTCAAGCAATCTAAAGCAAAATATAGCATCGTGAAAAGAGCGGTTCTCAAAAGTCCATACTTGAAGAAGCTCTTAGTTGGAGAAGACAAAAACTCGTGTCTTTAATCCTGAGTTCGGGGTACTTCACTGGTTGAAGTTCGAGACTGTAAAGGCATCCAAGGATCGCGGATTAAGAGGTGCAATGTAATACCCGGTTGTAATTCAGTCATTATCATTCAGTGCTTATCATTCTGTAATTGTCACTCAGTAATTTTCACTCATTAATGATATTTTGTCACTCATATTCAATCATTGTATTCTTCGTTCAGATTAATTGTATCGTGTATCAATCGTGATTCATCATCAATCTAGTTGGAGAATCGTTCGATGTTTATCATCGTTGTCATTTTCATGGTGTGCTGTGTGTGAGGAGTAGCGCACGCTACGTACTCTGTTTAGCATAGGCTAATTGAGTACGGGTAGCGCACGCTACCTCTCAACACTAGCGCATGCTAGTATGTTTCAAGCAGGCAGTCCAGAAGGCACTGGACTGCAGTTGGGTTGTAAGTAGTGCATGCTACGAATGGTAAGTAGCGCGCGCTAGTAGGCCGGAGTAGCGCACGCTATGCAGTCAGTATAGAGCGCGCTAAGGTCGGATCAGGTTGAGTCCAGTGGCTACTGGACTGCATTGGATTAATTCATAGCGCACGCTATGAGTGGTTTTTAGCGTACGCAAACGTTGTTGTAGCGCACGCTAAATATTGATTGTAGCGCACGCTACCGCGATCAGATCAGAGGACAGAAGGTTCTGGACTCCAGTACTAGGCATCAGATAATTCGTTAGCGCACGCTAACATTTTGGGGTTAGCGCACGCTAAGTGTTCAGCCGTAGCGAACGCTACAAGAGGGTACGTAGCGCGCTCTACCGTTTTCGGTCAGTGAGTACTAGACTAACCAAAACACCCGTTAGCGCACGGTAAGAACTGGGGCTAGCGCACGCTAAACTGGGATTTCTATAAATTGGATAGTGTAGCCCAGATTTCGTCATTTGTCATTCCTTCTCATTCTCTCATCGGTTCCGGGCGATTTGGAGCGATTTGGAGAGTATTCTTCGAGGTGTAATCATCAATCATCATCTTCAAGCATATAATCCGGAGTAATCATCATTTCATCACCTTCAAACATCATAATCAAGGTATTAATCTCTTGGATCTAGAATTTCGGATTTTGGGTTTTTCCTTCCGATTTCTTCATATAAGCTTGGATTGTTGTTAGAATACATTAGATATGGATTATCTACCTTGGATGACTGTATTCCTACGGATTTATTATTGTATAATTCGGATTTCATGAATTGTTGGGATTGAATCAAGAACACTTAGGGTTGACTTTGATATTTTTGGGGGGTTTTGATATATTCGGGACTTGGATATTATCGAAAGTTCTGTGGTTGCTACGTATTCGTTAGAATGCCCCGATGAGTTTGATTATCTTTGTATCAACTATTGAGTTAGTCGTGTTTCATTGCTTGATACGTGTATTGAATGGTTGTTGGTAATTATTGCTATTCAAGGTTGTTCGAGCGACCGACATCTCATTGTGGGACGTTTGTTCGAGGAAGGACATTCTTCAACAGTTGTGTAAGTTAATTCTTACTCACTTAAAGGGATAATCATTCCTTTCGTTGTTGTTCATTCATAATCATAACTCATTCATATTGTATTAACCGTATCGAGACTTGTCATTGTCAATTAATCATTTTAGTCACGAGGAACAACGGTTCCAATTATTTCATTGAGCTATCATTCATTTCAATGTCATTTCATCTCGGGGAGTCATTATTGATTTTCGAGGTCACTTTTGTTATATCGTGGCATTCCGGGTCATACTGGCGTGCCGGTTGGTATGTGTAGGATTTTCACGTCGGGCACATTTAAGTCGTGTGTTGGTTGTTGGCCTCACATTGGACTGTGCACACGAGTCGATTGCTTCGTGAGACTGATTAGGTACAAGACCACACGTGTATTCGATCGATACTCGTTGGTGGCTTGTGCACGGACACATTTCCATCCCGGACGTAGTGTGGCGCCATTCTTTTGAGCCATACTGTTAGTTGATTCATATAGCATGTTTGATTGCGTATGTTTTCAACAGGATTGTGTGTATTCAACTCTTGAGGATTGTTGTTCTGTGTAACTGACCCCGTTGGGGGATATTGTTTTTCAGGTCATGGCAAGGCAAAAGCACGGGGAGAGCACGTTGACGGCGAGGAGTCCCAATGATACTAGTAGAGGGGCCCAGTCTTTTCAGTCATTTATGTTTCCTTCATTTATTCCACTGCAGACATTCCATTTGAATACTCATTGTACTCAGTGTGGTATATTTTATCTCCATATAAAATATACATGTATTCTGTATTATCTTGGGTGTGTTGTATGAAACTCCTCATCGGAGTAATTAATGTTGTAATGTGGTTCGGTACTACATTTACCCTGTGTAATTCATTCATTTTCATTCGCCTGGTGGGTCCCAGTCGAGGGTCCACGGCACTGTAATATCTGCCTAGTTTGGGGTGTTACAGAGTTGGTATTGGAGCGTGGTTTTGAATACTACCTTTCGAGTCATGTCTCATTTGCAATCATCGTTCATCAGACTAGTATCATTGGACTTTCATGTAACGTGTGACCTGTGCAAGAGCCGAGCCCTTCAGACCAAAGGACAGTAAGATTTCCTCATTTATCATTTTCATTTGTGATCAAGTCGATCATGTGAATTCATTAATCACTCAGTTCATTTCATTGTTCAGTTGTTGATCTTGAGGATCATATCATTAATCTTGTTAACTTGTTCAAGATATTCATTTCAAGAATTTCATCAGATAATCACGTCATTTGAGTTGATCATTCATGTAATCGTTGTATTTGAGCGCGTATGCTCATTTTCATCATTTCATAATATAATCATAATATGATATTCATGCGAGATATATAATTATCATATGACTTTCCACTTCAGTATGGAAAGAGCTGGCAGAGGACGTGGGGGAAGAGGCCGTGGTGCAGGCCGAAACCCGAGAGCTCGTGTGAATACACATGCGAATGCCAGGAATAATGCTAACTCATCGGGCAGTGACGCTGCCACTCATTCACCTGTGCGTGATCATTCACTATCGGGGAGTTATACCCGGGACACAGCTCAGTCAGAAGGTGTTCGGGTTGACCCACTCGCTTTTATGCAGGGCATGATGGCCCAAATGACTCAGATGGCTCAACTAATGGAGACAATGCATAACTCAACTACTCAAAATCAACAGGCTCCACCGCCGCCACCTTAGAGGCAAGAGAGGGGTGTAAGCAGTATCATTGGCGATATCTCTCGCTAGCGACCACCTACCTTCGAGGGCTCATCTGAACCGGCGGATATTGTTCATTGGCTTGAGCATTCGAGAAGTTATTTGCTATGGTGGATTGCCCTGAAGGACATAAAGTTTCAGTTGCGGCCTACTATCTTGCTAAGAGCGCTCATTCATGGTGGTTATCGTTGAATCCCACCGAAGGATCATGTACTTGGGATCAGTTCAAAACTCTCATGATGGAGAGGTATTATCCAGCCCCACTCAGGGAGGCTAAGTTGTCGGAATTACTCACTCCCGACCTTTCAGCAGACGATGATGTTCTCGCCATCGCCGAAAAATTTCAGGAACTTCTTCCGTTCGCCTCATCTATCATTCACTCTGAGGCGGACAAGATCAAGTATTTCAGCAAGAGGCTAAAACCTCGTATGCAGCTACAGTTGCTTAATCATAATTGTACCACTCTGGCCGAATTCATCGAGAAAGCTCTCACTTACGAGCTTACTGCTAAGGAAATTGCTAAGCAACAACCTTCATCTGCTGGCAAGAAGTCTAAGAACCGTAATCTGTCTGACGGCAGTCAGGCCACTTTCAAGAAACCACGTGCGGGCTCTACTTTTTCTGAGCGACCTCCTATGGTGCCTAAACCCGCGGAATCTCAGTCACGAGCGGCCAGTTCGGCCATCACCTATTGCAACTGTGAAGAACAGGGTCATTTCAGCACCAAATGTCCGAAACAGACTGTCACGTGCCACAACTGTGGGATTGCTGGGCATAGGGCCCGTTTTTGACGAAGGGACTCTAAACCTACTCCGACGTCATCTCAGGCCCCAGGACATTCAGTGCGTAATCAAAGCACTCGGTCTGCGTCAAGACGACAGGAGCTAATAAAGGCGGAGCCAAGAGCTATCAGACGGAGCGTCCGGCTCGGGGGCTGGCAAGCCCCGAATTTATGAGATGAAAGAAGACCGACGATCCAGAGGCCCGGATGATCTCAGGTGCACTCGATATTTTATCTCAACCTGTGTGTACCCTTTTTGATACTGGTGCATCGCATTCATTTATTTCTGAGTCATGTTTGAGTAGACTACGCCTGGGTAGTGCTACTAGTTGTGAGCCTTATGTCATTGGTCTACCTGACGGTAGAAGAATTATCAGAAATCGCGAGATTTAGAATTGTCCGATTCAGATTCATGGCCGTGTATGGCTAGCAGACCTAATCGTGGTAGATTTACCGAGAGACGACGTCATGTTGGGTATTGATTGGATAGATCATCACGATGCCATCATTAGTGTCCGTAAGCGTTTGGTCACTATCATTTCAAACGATGGGGTTGAATGTGTTTTTCAGGGAGGTAATCCCGGCTGTTCTCGTAAGGTCATTAACTTGATGAAAGCAGTGAAATTACTCAGTCAGGGGTGTGTTGGTTATTGGTGCTATATGACCAAAACCGAGAAATCACCAGTAATGTTGGCGGATATTCCGATAGTGAGGGAATATGCCGATGTTTTTCCAGACGAGTTACCTGGTTTGCCTCCACAGAGAGATGTGGAATTCACGATTGTGTTGGAGCCCGGTATATCCCCGATATCGAAGGCACCGTACCGGATGGCCCCGACTGAAATGCAGGAATTAAAGAACCAACTTGAGGAGTTGTTCGAGAAAGGTTATATCCGACCGAGTGCGTCCCCGTGGGGAGCACCAGTGTTGTTTGTCAAGAAGAATGATGGTTCATTTCGCTTGTATATTGATTATCGGGAGTTTAACATGGTGACGATCAAGAATAAGTATCCTCTACCCCGTATCGATGATCTTTTGGATCAACTTCAGGGAGCTTCAGTATTTTCCAAGATCGACTTAAGGTCTGGATATCATCAGTTGCAGATTCGAGAGTCGGATATCGCAAGGACGGCGTTCCGAACACGCTATGGTCATTATGAGTTTGTGGTTATGCCGTTTGGATTAACTAATGCACCTGCGGTGTTCATGGAGTTAATGAATCGGGTTTTCATCGACTATTTAGATCAATTCGTGGTTGTCTTTATTGATGACATTTTGATTTATTCTCATGACCGGGAGGAACACGAGTTTCACCTTCATCAAGTGCTAGACGTGTTGAGACGAGAACAACTTTTTGGAAAGTTTTCCAAATGTGAGTTCTGGATGTCCGAAGTGAAGTTTCTCGGACATGTAATTTCATCAGACGGAGTTCGTGTCGACCCTCAAAATACAGAGGCTATTGGAGATTGGCTACCTCCGAAGAATGTTAAGGAAATCTGCAGTTTCCTCGGATTAGCGGGTTATTATCGACGATTTGTGGAGGGATTTTCTAAAATCGCTCAACCCATGACGAACCTTTTATGGAAAGATAAGGGATACACGTGGTCCGACGCGTGTCAACGGAGTTTTGAGGAACTCAAGATCCGGTTAACTTCATCACCTGTCCTTTATTCACCCAAGGGACGGAAGGATTTTTGGTTTATAGCGATGCGTCTGGACAGGGTCTCGGATGTGTACTAATGCAGAATGGGAAAGTCATTGCTTATGCTTCACGGCAATTTAGACCTTACGAGGTTAATTACCCGACCCACGACCTGGAGTTAGCAGCCGTGGTATTTGCATTGAAGATTTGGCGTCATTATCTTTATGGCGTTACCTATCAGATATTCACCGATCATAAGAGTTTAAAGTATATATTTACTCAGAAGGAGTTAAATATGCAACAGAGACAGTGGTTGGAACTAATCAAAGATTATGATATCGAGATCCTTTACCACCCGGGCAAGGCGAACGTTGTCGCCGACGCCTTGAGTCGTAAGTACGTTCAGGAGCATATGCTTGCTCGATTAACAGTTCAAAAGGAACTTCAGCAGGAATTTCTGAGACCCGAGATTGAGGTTTGGTTACAGCGAGTACAAGGGCAACTTTGTACGTTGGAGATTTCATCTCCACTTGAGGAGGCGATCAGGGAGAATCAGGGTTCGGACCCATTTTTGTTACGCATTCGAGAGGATATGACTCAGGGGAAAGCCCCCGAGTTTGTGGTCCACGAGGATGGACTATTGAGTTTTAAGAATCGTTTGTGCGTACCGGCGAATGACGAGTTGAAAAACTCGATTTTGAGAGAAGCTCATGCTACCCCTTATTCCGTTCATCTGGGGTCTAGCAAGATGTATAAAGACTTGAAACAAAATTACTGGTGGAGTAATATGAAGCGAGAAGTCGCGGAATTTGTTTTGAGATGTTTGACCTGTCAGCAAGTTAAGATAGAACATCAGCGACCGGCGGGTATGCTGAAACCTCTCCCTCTTCCAGAGTGGAAGTGGGACGATATCTCTATGGACTTCATCACGAGTTTGCCGACGAGTCATCGTGGCATGAACACAATCTGGGTAATTGTGGATCGCTTAACTAAATCAGCACATTTCCTTGAGATTAAGGGTACGTGGGGCCCCGAGAGACTTGCCCAGTTGTTTATCAAACAGATAGTGAGACTGTACGGTACTCCCAAAAGTATCGTTTCCGATCGTGACGGACGATTCGTATCTCATTTTTGGAAATCAGTTCATCATGCTATGGGAACCCAGCTTAATCTCAGTAAAGGTTTTCATCCTCAGTGCGATGGACAATCAGAGAGGACTATTCAGACTTTGGAGGACATGTTGAGGGCATGTGTCCTCGATTGGAAATACGATTGGGAAGCCCAACTACCGTTGACCGAGTTCACGTACAATAATAGTTGGCATTATTCGATTAAGATGGCACCTTACGAGGCCTTGTACGATCGTCGTTGTCGATCTCCTTTGTGTTGGGATGACTTATCAGAATCAATTGGCACCGAGCCCGATATGCTTATAGCCGCCCGAGAGAAGGTAGCTTTGATCAGAAGTCGTTTGTTGACCGCTCAGAGTCGACAGAAATCATATGCAGATAATCGTCGTCAACCATTACAGTTCGAGACGGGTGACCATGTTTTGGTCAGGGTTTCCCCGAGTCGTGGTATCTTCCGTTTTGGGAAGAGGGGGAAGTTGAGTCCGAGATTCATTGGGCCATTTGATATTTTGGATCGAGTAGGCGAGTTAGCTTATCGATTGGCCCTACCTCCGGCGTTGAGCCGAATTCATAATGTGTTTCACGTCTCTCAGTTGCGAAAGTATGTTGCCGACCCGAGTCACATACTTCAGTTCGACGAAATCGAGATCGTCGATGATCATTCATATGAGGAGCATCCTATATGAGTTTTAGAGCGGCGAATCAAACAGTTGAGGAATAAGACGATTCCTTTGGTTAAAATTCAGTGGTCTAGACACGGAGTCGAAGAGGCTACTTGGGAAACCGAGGATAGTATGCGGGAGAGTTATCCTGAGTTATTTGACCCTTAGTTTTGGGGACGAAACTCTTTTAAGGGGGGTGTATGTAATACCCGGTTGTAATTCAGTCATTATCATTCAGTGCTTATCATTCTGTAATTGCCACTCAGTAATTTTCACTCATTAATGATATTTTGTCACTCATGTTCAATCATTGTATTCTTCGCTCAGAGTAATTGTATCGTGTATCAATCGTCATTCATCATCAATCTAGTTGGAGAATCGTGCGATGTTTATCATCGTTGTCATTTTCATGGTGTGCTGTGTGTGAGGAGTAGCGCACGCTACGTACTCTGTTTAGCATAGGCTAATTGAGTACGGGTAGCGCACGCTACCTCTCAACACTAGCGCACGCTAGTATGTTTCAAGCGACCCGATCCAAGGCACCTGCCTTGGTTAGGTTAGTAGCGCACGCTACAAATGGTAAGTAGCGCGCGCTAGTAGGCCGGAGTAGCGCACGCTATGCAGTCGGTATAGAGCGCGCTAAGGTCGGATCAGGTTGAGTCCAGTGGCTACTGGACTGCATTGGTTTAATTCATAGTGCACGTTATGAGTGGTTTTTAGCGTACGCAAACGTTGTTGTAGCGCACGCTAAATATTGATTGTAGCGCACGCTACCGCGATCAGATCAGAGGACAGAAGGTTCTGGACTCCAGTACTGGGCATCAGATAATTCGTTAGCGCACGCTAACATTTTGGGGTTAGCGCACGATAAGTGTTCAGCCGTAGCGCACGCTACAAGAAGGTATGTAGTGCGCGCTACCATTTTCAATCAGTGAGTACTGGACTAACCAAAACACCCGTTAGCGCACGCTAAGAACTGGGGCTAGCGCGCGCTAAACTGGGATTTCTATAAATTGGACAGTGTAGCCCGGATTTCGTCATTTGTCATTCCTTCTCATTCTCTCATCGGTTCCGGGCGATTTGGAGCGATTTGGAGAGTATTCTTCGAGGTGTAATCATCAGTCATCATCTTCAAGCATATAATCCAGAGTAATCATCATTTCATCACCTTCAAACATCATAATCAAGGTATTAATCTCTTGGATCTAGAATTTCGGATTTTGGGTTTTTCCTTCCGATTTCTTCGTATAAGCTTGGATTGTTGTTAGAATATGTTAGATATGGATTATATACCTTGGATGAATGTATTCCTATGGATTTATTGTCGTATAATTCGGATTTCATGAATTGTTGGGATTGAATCAAGAACACTTAGGGTTGACTTTGATATTTTTGGGGGTTTTGATATATTCGGGACTTGGATATTATCGAAAGTTGTGTGGTTGCTACGTATTCGTTAGAATGCCGCGATGAGTTTGATTATCGTTGTACCGACTTTTGAGTTAGTCATGTTTTGTTGCTTGATACGTGTATTGAACGGTTGTTGGTAATTATTGTTATTCAAGGTTGTTCGAGCGACCGACATCTCATTGTGGGACGTTTGTTCGAGGAAGGACATTCTTCACCGGTTGTGTAAGTTAATTCTTACTCAGTTAAAGGGATAATCATTCATTTCTTTGTTGTTCATTCATAATCATAACTCATTCATATTGTATTAACCGTATCGAGACTTGTCATTGTCAATTAATCATTTCAGTCACGAGGAACGATGGTTCCAATTATTTCATTGAGCTATCATTCATTTCAATGTCATTTCATCTCGGGGAGTCATTATTGATTTTCGAGGTCACTTTTGTTATATCGTGGCATTCCGGGTCATACTGGCGTGCCGGTTGGTATGTGTAGGATTTTCACGTCGGGCACATTTAAGTTGTGTGTTGGTTGTTGGCCTCACATTGGACTGTGCACACGAGTCGATTGCTTCGTGAGACTGATTAGGTACAAGACCACACGTGTATTCGATCGATACTCGTTGGTGGCTTGTGCACGGACACATTTCCATCCCGGACGTAGTGTGGCGCCATTCCTTTGAGCCGTACTGTTAGTTGATTCATATAGCATGTTTGATTGCGTATGTTTTCAACAGGATTGTGTGTATTCAACTCTTGAGGATTGATGTTCTGTGTAACTGACCCCGTTGGGGGATATTGTTTTTCAGGTCATGGCAAGGCAAAAGCACGGGGAGAGCACGTTGACGGCGAGGAGTCCCAATGATACTAGTAGGGGGCCCCAGTGTTTTCAGTCATTTATGTTTCCTTCATTTATTCCGCTGCAGACATTCCGTTTGAATACTCATTTTACTCAGTGTGGTATATTTTATCTCCATATAAAATATACATGTATTCTGTATTATCTTGGGTGTGTTGTATGAAACTCCTCATCGGAGTAATTAATGTTGTAATGTGGTTCGGTACTACATTTACCCTGTGTAATTCATTCGTTTTCATTCGCCTGGTGGGTCCCAGTCGAGGGTCCACGGCACTGTAATATCCGCCTAGTTTGGGGTGTTACATGCAAGGCAGTCAAGTGTGTTACAACGGCAAGGATTTCCACTGGTTGGAAGCTGTTGTAATTTGGTTGAATCACTGTAATATTTATCACTGGTTGAAAATTATAGTGAATTCATCTCCAACTGGTTTGGAGAAAAGTGGATTAGTAGAGGATTACCCCACCTCTGAGACCACTATAATTGCCTGCGTATTTTACTGTCTTATAGCATTATACTTTAACTGCTGCATTCATTATTAAGTGTTTCATTAGTTATTTTGTATTCGTCAACAGCTGACTTCCACACGAATTAAGAACAAACGACTCTAAGTCATTTGCATATCTATCAGCTGAAGAAACTTACTCTTTGCGGAAAAGAGTTTAAGAGTTTCAATAAGTCTATTCACCCCCCTCTAGACTTATTTCTGGACGACTTGTGACCAACAAGTGGTATCGGAGAGGTTGGTTCATTTATTTCACGAACCAGATCTATATCAAAGATATATCTTTACTCTCATTTTATAATGGAACACATGCATTCTAGACTACCTGTGTTTTTAGTTGACGAGTATGATCTTTGGAAGATAAAGATGCAGGCACACTTATCTTCAATCCATGATGACATGTGGTGCATCATAGAGGACGGGCCATTCACCGTCGAGAAGGACAACACTCCAGAGGAGATCGCAGCAGGGAAGCCAGAGAAGATCCCAAAGAAGAGGACAGAGCTGACTCCCGAAGAAAGAAAGCTGGCCAACCTTGACAACCGGGCCAGAGACGTGTTATATCAAACTCTTGACAAATCCACCATGGTCAAGGTCAAGAATTGCAAGAATGCCAAAGAAATATAGGACACATTAGCCTTAATGTGTTAGGGAACAGAGCTAATCAAAGAGAATAAGTTGTCAATAGCTACTCGAAAGTTTGACAACTTCAAAATGAAGAATGGCGAATCTATAGACCAAGTGGACACAAGGTTCACTGAAATCATCAACGAGATCAATTCCCTCGGCAAATATTATGGCAACAGGGAAATGGCGCTGAAGGTACTAAGGTCTCTCAATCCTGAATGGAGTATGAAGGCAGTGGCCATGAGAGAATCCAAGGATCTTAATAAAATAAAGATCCAAGAGTTGTTCTCCGATCTAAGGCTTATGAGTTTGAGCTTCCAAGTTCATCCTCAACCGAGCCTGCAGAGAAGGGAATAGCCATTGCAGCCGAGTCCCCCGCCAAGAGCTTATCTGATATAAAGCCTCCAAATCCATTAGATTTTGAGGAAGAAATGGCATTCATAATGCAAAGATTCAGCAACTTCCGGAAAAACTACTCCAAATCCAAGAAAAATTATAAGGAGAATCCTTAAGGAACCGTAAAGCCTAAGTCGGAAGGTGGAGTGCTACAATTGTCACAAGACAGACACATCCAAATCGGATACCTGATCTTAAGAAGGACGAGAGCAAGAAGGAGGTGAGCAGAAAAGAAGACAGAAGGAAGGCCCTCATCGGAGAAGATCAGGAGCATGTAGAATCAAGCAGTGGATTCTTCTCTGATGATGATGAAGAGTATGACTGCCTGATGGCCAACCTAGCTGATGAAGAGGTAACATCAAAGCCCTCTGGTTCAAATTATAGTTCAGCCATGTCACAAGATATGGATCTGCACGAATCTGTAAATCAGCTATTTAAAGATTTTGAAACACTAAAATCTGCACACCTATCTGTATCAGCCGAGAAAACTCAGCTGCAAGATGAGAATAGGCAGCTGAAAAATGAGTTTGAAAAACTCAGCCTAGAACTGAATACAGTCAAAACTAATTTTGAAAACCAGGCTGCAGCTAATTTGAAAAACCAGGCTGATGTCACCACAGCTGAGATAAATCGACTAACTGTTTTAATTAGAGAAAAATCAGCTTCACTTGCTCATGTGAAGGCCGAATTTACTAAACTGACTCAGGTAAGTAAAACTCATGCGCAGGAAATAACCTCCCTGAAGGCGTCTTTAACTCTGGACGAGTTGTGTACTAATAAGAGGTCACTATATTCCAGATCAGGCCTTGGATATGATCCTCACACTCCCTCTAGTTCTAAAACCACTTTCATCAATGGAGAAACAATAGTCTCGACTGATGAGCCTATATACAAACCGATATTTAAAAACAGGCCACAGCCAAGTCACAAGTCTAGGCTGCATCCAGGGTTCACAAGGCAGCCACCTACACAAGTGACTAGGCATTGGCCAAGGCAGAAGCAGCAGCCCAGACAACATGCCCACTATTATCAACAACTCCCCGAAAATAGATTTCAAAATGGGAGGGGCAGATGGAAACCTCAAGGTTATCCTAATTTCCAAAATGAACAAGTGTGGAGACCTCAAAGATTTAATAAATGGTCTCAGACAAGATTTAGAAATGGCCCACACTACCAGTATTTTGAGGAATATCCAGTATTCAATCCCAACAGAAGATACAGACCTAGACCTTACACACCTTACAAGGGTAATAATAATAATTTTAATAATCCAAGGAGAAATCAATTCTCCAGGAAACCATCTAACCCGAAAGGACCCACACAGATTTAGGTACCTAAATATCTGCTTGTATGATTGCAGAAAAGGTGGAAGGACTACTACCACATCTCCACAAATTCAAACTTTGGAGGTGAAGAATGGTTTGTAGATTCTGGATGCTCGAGGCACATGACCGGGAACAAGAAGATGCTGACCAAATACACCAAAGAAAGAGGTCCAGATGTAACCTTTGGAGATAGCTCTAGAGGACAAACGAAGGGCTTTGGAGAGCTGCACTGAGGAAATATTGTTATATCTAAAGTTCACTATGTCAAAGGGCTCAAATATAATCTCCTGAGCATAAGCCAGTTTTGCGATGAGAAGAATCTAGTAGTCTTCACCATTTGGAAATGTATGGTGATAGATATCCTATCTGGAGAAGTGAAGCTACAAGGATTCAGAAGGAGAGATGTCTATATGATAGATTGGAACACAGGAACTCCCAACACCTGTTTTCAATCTAAGACAATAGCTGAGAACTGATGGCTGTGGCACAAAAGATTATGTCACCTGAACTTCAAAGCCATCGACAAGATTAGTTCACAGAAGCTGGTCAGAGGACTTCCAGATGAAGCATTCAAGAAGGAAGCTCTTTGTGATACCTGTCAGAAAGGAAAGCAGACGAGAGCATCATTCAAGCCAGTCCAGCCTACAACTCTCACAACAAGAGTCCTAGATCTACTCCATATGGATCTATTTGGTCCCATCAAGCCAAGGACTCTAAGCGGCATAAAGCATGCACTTGTTGTAGTAGATGACTATTCAAGGTACACTTGGATCATCTTCATGTACAAGAAAAGCGAAACCTTGACCAAGTTACCTGAGCTGCTGAGAAGGATTCAGAATGAGAAATCCCTCTCCATCATCAAGATCAGATCAGACAGAGGAGGAGAATTTCTCAACAAGGCGATCACTGATTATAGCGATCAGAATGGAATCCAGCATGAGCTCTCTGCAACCAGGACCCCACAGCAGAATGGTGTTGCTGAAAGAAGAAACAGAACCCTGAAGGAAGTAGCCAGGTCCATGATTGCAGAAGCGGACCTGCCCAAGAGGTTCTGGGCTGAAGCTGTCAACACAGCTTGCCATACTCAGAACAGGAGTATGATAGTAGGGAGACATGGCAAAACTCCCTATGAGGTTTGGAATAATAGAACTCATACTGTTGCTTACTTTCATGTTTTTGGTTGTAAGTGTTTCATCCACAACAACGATAAAACACAACTAAATGCCTTCGATGCTAAAACGGATGACGGTCTCTTTATGGGATACTCACAAAGAAGCAAGGCATATAGAGTATTTAACAAGAGAACCTTAGTTGTGGAAGAAACACCCCATGTTGTATTTGACGAATCTACTATTGAGTACAGAAATCAAGTTGAGCTAATTGAGAATAAGCTCAAATCATCAACCCTCGAAGAAGTCATTATACATGACACTGGAATGGTAGACTCATCTGCAGACCATCCTGAAGACGCAACTGTAGCTGTTGAATACCCAACTGCAAATCAGACAGGAACATCAAACCTATCTGATCCAGTTGCCGCTGATGAAGACCCGGCTGGAGCTGATAAAGACTCATCTGCAGATCAGATCCAAACTGCAGATGACAAGACGTTAGCTGATCCAGTTGTAGACCAAGGAGACCAGATCCAAGTTGATGCAGAAATCCACCAGAGCAATTCAATAGGGGGAACAGACCCTGAAGAAGATGATATCCCCAAGTGGCTCAAAGACCATCCAATCCAGCAAATCATCGGGAAGCTGACTGATGGAGTTAAGACAAGACAGTCTACTCTACCCGCAGGAATGGCTATGTTCTCATGTTTCATGTCTCAGATAGAACCCAAGACAACAGAACAAGCCTTGGAAGATTATTCATGGATCAATGCCATGCAAGAGGAACTGGAACAGATGGAAAGGAACAATGTTTGGGAACTAACAGACAGACCAGATCACAAGAGGGTTATTGGCACCAAATGGGTGTACAAAAACAAGAGCGACGAAGATGGATCTGTTATTAGGAATAAATCCAGACTTGTTGCCAAAGGATATGCACAGTGTGAAGGAATAGATTTTGATGAAACCTATGCACCTGTTGCAAGATTAGAGGCCATCAGACTATTCCTCACATATGCTGCATTCAAGGATTTTGAAGTCTATCAGATGGATGTAAAAAGTGCATTTCTAAATGGCATCCTAGAAGAAGAAGTCTATGTAGAGCAACACCCAGGTTTTGTCAAAGGTGACAAAGTCTACAAACTGTTGAAGGCTTTCTATGGACTTAAGCAAGCACCAAGAGCATGGTATGAAACACTATCTATGTTTCTTGAGAAGAATGGTTTTTGCAAAGGGAAGGTGGACAAGACCTTATTCAGAGTGGAACACAAAGGCCACATATTGATAGTTCATATATAAGTGGATGACATCATATTTGGCTCAACCAACCCAGACCTGTGTGAGAAATTCTCAAAACTCATGCAAGGAGAGTTTGAGATGAGTATGATGGGAAAGCTTAACTTCTTTCTCGGACTACAAGTTAAGCAGATGGAAAATGGAATTTTCATCAATCAAGACAAGTATACCAGAGATTTAATCAAGAGATTTGGAATGGAATCAGCCAAACCAGCAAGAATTCCTATGAGCACAAGTACTCCCCTAGATGCAGACGAGGCAGGCATATCAGTGGATTCAACCCACTACAGAGGACTTATTGGATCACTACTATACCTCAGTGCAAGCAGACCAGACATATCTTATTCCGTAGGAGTATGCGCGCGATTTCAATCCAAGCCAAAGCAGTCACACCAAGATGCAGCCAAAAGAATAATTAAATACCTTAAGTCTACAGTCAACGTTGGACTATGGTATCCTAAGGATGATAACTTCGAGCTGTCAGGATATTCAGATGCAGATTTCGCAGGATGCAAAATTAATAGGAAAAGCACTAGTGGAACGTGCCAATTCCTAGGAACTAGACTGATATCCTAGTTTAGCAAGAAGCAGGTTTCTACCTCTATCTCCACCAGAGAGTCAGAATACCTAGCTGCAGGTAGTTGTTGTACTCAGATCTTATGGATCAGACAACAGCTGAGGGACTATAATATCATTGCCAATGAAGTCCCTATCTGGTGTGACAACAATAATGCTATTGCAATAACCAACAACCCGGTTTTGCATTCAAGGACCAAGCACATTGATGTTAAGCACCACTTCATTAGAGACCACGTGCTTAACAAGAGAGTCAGAGTTGAAAGAGTCAGCACAGACTACCAAATAGCTGACATCTTTACCAAACCTTTGCCAGAAGAAAGATTTTTGGAGCTGAGCAGAGAACTTGGTCTACTAGATTGGGAATCTAGTACAAAAGAAAAAGCAAGCTGAAACAGATCAGAGGAATGACTGACCCAGCTGATTATAGGAATCATACCCTACCTAATGCAGACAAAAAAGAACGAAGGATGGACAAAGGAACCTAGCTGATCAAAATCTCAGGCGAGAAGTCCAAGGAGTCAACTCACCTATTGCAGAGCAGTCAACAGTCAACAGTCAACCAACTAAGTTTTCTAAACTTAACCGACTTCTAAATATTTTATTATTATTTTCTATATGTATAATAATATCATATTATTATCTGAATATTTTATTATTATCTGCTATATGTATAATAATATCATATTATTTTTTTGGTACACAAGTGGCATAATAATACATGTGGCAATCACAGATTAAATCGATCTCCACTGTGGCCAATTAAAATCTAACCGTCAAATTTGAAACTTAAAACCTGGACCACCGATTAAAATTTGAAATTTAAAAAGGAATCTCAAAAGGAGGACCACTGTTTCAAAATAAATAATAATTTAATCCCAACGTCGTTTCATCTTCCTTATAAGGACGGAAAATCCTTCACTTTACCTTTACAATTACCAGTCTTTCAAAACCCTAAATTTACAGAGCAAAAATCCTTTGAACTCCAAATACACTAAGAAAATCTCTTATTTGCAGAAATGGAATCTTATTTTCAAGGCGTAAACATGAAGGCAGTCAAGGACCAGATCATCTTTTCTCTGGTCGTTGACTTTAAAGGTCTTTTGGAAGCAAATCTGGAAAACTACGATGTCCTAGACCTCATTCGTTCGATGAAGCTAAATGGGATCTACCCATTTCTGGATATCAATCCCAAACACCTGTACAAAGAGTACGTCATCGCTTTCTACCGCAAAGCTCATGTGATTGAGGCAGGAATCACGAGCACTGTCGGCGGAATTCAAGTTGACATATCGCCGGAGACGATTCGTACAGTTTTTGGTATGAAGCATCGTGGCATAGCCGTCGAAGCCCTCAAGCAGACAGCAGCCGACACCTGGATGAAGATCAAGGCGGACGATCAGCCGGCGAAGCTGAAGCTCACCGCCAAAAGGAGCGAAATCAAAAGGGTATATCGATATGTGTTAGATATCACCAACAAAATTATTATGGGTATGTCCGGCAGTTACGACCAACTGTCGTCGGCAAAATTCACAGTACTGGGAGCACTTATTCAGGACGAACCAATCGATTGGTCTGACTACATCTTCAGACAATTAGTTCGCGAGGTCAGCAAAGCTGAATGGCTTGCTGATGAGAAGAAATTCAGATCCAAGCTGGCGTTTGGAACGCAGCTAAGTTGGATCTTGGAGAAGATGGGTGTGGTAAAGGGTAAAACTGACCCCTTCCACATCAACAAAAGACTTGGTCACCTAGACCAAGAGACTTTGAGGAAGTTGGGAGGAAACAGAAGAGCAGCCCGAATGATAAAGTAGTTGTCTGATTCAATGACCTGCAAATATCCTTGATCAGACGAGTCGAACCAGCCTGCAGCCGGCATCCCACCTGCAGCCAAGTCAAACTCGGAGTCAGACAACACACCGATTGCTGTTCGGTTCAATAGAAGGGGACCAGCCCCTGGTGAGCCATCATTCATACATTCCTCACCGGGACCCTCTCCCAAAAGGCCAGCGATCGCAGCTCATTCAGAGGAGCGGCGAACATTTTTCGATCTGCAGCCTGTGTCGCCTATCCACTGAGCACCACTGCCTCCGGCAGCCTAGAAACTCAGATCGTCCTTGTCCTCACTCCAGCATTCATTTCAGAAGATGAAGAAGCAGGTTTAATTATCTCCATCCCTGAAGCAAACTACACCTTTCACCTACTGGACAACAATCTTTTCAACCTGTCCTTGGAGCAATTACAGTTAGTTAAACCACAAGCTCTAAAACACTCTTTTTTTAATATTTTTGAAGAGTGGAAATTTTTTAAATCACTCTCGTTTGCTAAACTTCAAACCTATGTTGAAACCAGTGGTTGGGAATATCCCCAAGCCACAGAGGATGTGCTGATACACTTTTGCAAAGTATCAGACACAGTCTTGATCCTTCAGGAGAATTGGTTCATGTCAAATTTCAAAACCAACATGGACCAATTCATCCACTCTATAATGTACAGTATTTTTTATGGATCTTTTGGGAAAGAAGATGAGGAGGAAGAAGAAAAGGAAATAAAGATTGAAGAAGTGAATGGAGAAGAAGTAGAAGAGAAAGTCATTGTCATAGATGATAAAGAAGAGGAGCAGAAAGAAAGAGAAGGAGGAGAAAATATTTTAGTTGAAAAAGAAACAGAGGAAGAAGTTGAAAAAACAGAGGAATTAATATCTAAAGAAGAAGAAGAAGGGGAAGAGGTCGATCAGGAGGATGATGAAGAAGAAAAGGATGATGGAAAAGATAATGAAAAAGATGATAAGAATAATGATGATGATGATGATGATGATAAGGATGAAGGAGGAGAACAACTGCCTGAAAAAGAAAAAGAGAATGTTGACGAAAAAGAAAAGGAGGAAGAACAAGATAAGGAACTAGAAAAAGAAGAAGAAGAAAATGAGCCGGAGAAAGAGCCACAATTAGAGGGTGCAGACAAGGCTGGGGCACCTGCCCGGTATACCAGCCTAGATGCAGAGTTGGCTGAGGACTCCAGATCGGGGACACCTGAACAGACCCCATCTGGAGTGCCAGCTGCAGATAGAAGCCTGCAGTCGAGTGGATCATTCGCAGAAGGCTCAAGCGAGCACTCTCCACCATCGCATATCTCACCTGCGATGACCGAGCTGATAAGACAAATAGTTAAGGACACTATTGGAGAGTTGCTTGCATCTCAGGTCACCCCTGATCTCCAATCCATCAATGCTAAGAACGATACCTTGCTGCAACGGGAAGTCCCTCAACCTCCTCCTCCTACAAACAACAGAATGCCATTTGGCATGTCTGACTGGATGCACAGAATGGAGCAGCAGTTGACCACTTTGGTTGATGCTGGCAAAAAGGGGGAATATAGGATTCAGGGGGAAGGCAGCATTCAAGGAGAAATAAGGGAAGAGATGAGAACTAAGAAGAGGCAGGATGTCCAGTTGATCACTGCTGGGACTTCCTCAGCTAAAAGGAAGGGAGAAGCTTCAGAATCAGAACAGGCTAATGATCAGCCTGCAGGCAAAAAGAGGAGGAACAGAGGAGGATTCAAGCCTACTCTAGAGTGGGAAGGCAAAGAGTTGTGGTACGTTGAAGATTTTGTACCATACGAAGCTTTACCCTTGTAGGAATCTGCAAAGAAAAAGTTCATCAGAGACTATTATACCTGGGAAATACTCCAGGATAATAATTGCTCCCCACAGCAGATATTCATCAACTTCATGGAAGAAGCTCATCCACAACTCTGGACTATTCTTCTAAAACATGCTGAGGCACGCAATGCATATCCCATGATCCCTCCTTTCAGGGCCAAAGAACCTCCCACTTTGGAGAAAGGTAATGCCTTGAATGAACTGGCACTCCAAAGAAAAATCAAGAAACTATGTGTTGAGAATAAGTTCTTATCTCAAGAAGAGCAAGATTTTGCAGCTCTTGTTGTAAGGAGGAAGTATGGTCTTGCCCCTGTCAAGACAAGACCAATCGGAGCTAAACTTTCCAGACCTGCCAAGCAGCCTATCCGAAGAGGCAGGGGCAGAGGCAGATGACTTTTATTTATTTTTGTGTCTTATAAAATTTTCTTGTAAATTTAAGACATGTATTTGTAATCAATTCAGAAAATTTTATAAGAGTCTTTTGAATGACAATTTCCAGTTGTCTCAAAACTAGACTGATTTTAGTTGTGTCTTGCACTCAAGTGCAGACTTGTTTATTTGAATATTTGCCTATGTTTTGCAATCATCAAAATAGGGGGAATTTGTTAGGAATACTTGTTAGATTTTGATGATGTCATTAATATAAATTCAAATACTTATTACTTGGCAAAAATGTAAGGAAGAACCAAATGAGTATCTACCATAGGCCAAATTATGTTAAGTTTAAATACTTGGCAAATTTTAAAGAAGAACCAAATGAGTATCTTCTATAGTCCAAAATAAGTTAGGCTAAAAATCGGCTAAATACAAATGTACAGTTGAGTTCATCAGAGAGGTACAGCCGAGTTAAGTCAGAGAAGTTCTGATCAACAAAAATCATCAGAGATGTTTGACCAGACTGCAGTCAAGTGAGCTCAGACAAGCCATCTGATCAGATGAGTCCCGATCAGTCACCATCAGAGAGGTCCAGATTGCAGAGAGGATGACGATACATCAGCCTACTTGAGATCAGCCAAGTACTCCAAGCCCACATCAGCATGCGTTGAAAAGTCAAATATTATGCAAAGTCACATGCAACGTGAAGAGACAAATTGGAGAGATTCCCGCAAGGATATGAATTAAATAATTCATCCAGGCCTACCTTGAAGACTTTAAATCTTACTATATTCAAAAGATTCGGCGCCTCACATGCAAAGTCTTCACAACGGTCGATAGATGGATTAAAATATGGGAATCCAGCCTTGCAATGTTCAGAAAAGAATAAACAAAGAAGTCTCTCTCCAACGGACTGATTTGTTACAGATTCGCAACGGCTATGAAGGAACGCTCAAGGATCAACACCTATATATATCCGAAGATTTGAAGTTGAGCATCTACCGGTGCGAACATATTCTCAAGCAATCAAAGCATTCAAGCAATCTAAAGCAAAATATAGCATCGTGAAAAGAGCGGTTCTGAAAAGTTCATACTTGAAGAAGCTCTTAGTTGGAGAAGACAAAAACTCGTGTCTTTAATCCTGAGTTCGGGGTACTTCACTAGTTGAAGTTTGAGACTATAAAGGTATCCAAGGATCGCGGATCAAGAGGTGCTAGGCAGTCAAGTGTGTTACAACGGCAAGGATTTCCACTGGTTGGAAGCTGTTGTAATTTGGTTGAATCACTGTAATATTTATCACTGGTTGAAAATTATAGTGAATTCATCTCCAACTGGTTTGGAGAAAAGTGGATTAGTAGAGGATTACCCCACCTCTGAGACCACTATAATTGCCTGCGTATTTTACTGTCTTATAGCATCATACTTTAACTGCTGCATTCATTATTAAGTGTTTCATTAGTTATTTTGTATTCACAACAAATGACTTCCGATTTAATTAACAACACACGACTCTAAGTCATTTGCATATCTATCAGCTGAAGAAACTTACTCTTTGTGGAAAAGAGTTTAAGAGTTTCAATAAGTCTATTCACCCCCCCCCCCCTCTAGACTTATTCCTGGACGACTTGTGACCTACACATATGGTAATCCAACGATCCAGCACGCACAACATAGATACCCAAGATGATCCCGTCGGACCAACACTTGGTGTAAAATCTACCCAACGATCCAAATACACATCATAGATACCAAGAAGATCGTGTCAGACCAACACTTGGTGGACAAACAACTACAACATATATGCTTGACAACATAATGACATTAACACGTAAACACAATTAAAGTACTTGCTTGGAGAAATACGACAAGGATTAAATACTTCGACGAATGTCAATACACTCGAAGGTTGTCCTTTCATTCAACCACTTGCAAGATTCGAACCTTATACAAAAATATATAACGAAGAGTTTAACTTTTTTTTTTAGAAACCGAAACATCGAAATGCAACGGTGAACAGATCACGAAGGTACGAACGTAAAGGATTCTAGGAAACGAACTTAAGCGTTGAAGGAAAACACATTCCCAACTACCCGAAGGATCGGAAAACAACAACAACAGACGTAATTATCCCAAAACTTTGGGAAATTACAAAACAGCCCAAAACATCCGAAATGTACGATACATGGTCGAAACACCAAACGGAAGTTCACAACATGCATAAAAACATGAGATAGATCCTCGGCAACCTTGAAACGGCGGTTCCGAACGACGATTTACGAGAATACCCTAGATAGCGATGAAAACAACATGAACATGTTCAGATATGGATAAAAATACACAACAAGTATTCGGGTATTACATACTCCCTCTCTAACAAGAAGTTTCATCCTAAAACTTAAGACTGAAATAACTCCAGGTATCTTGCCTTCATACTGTCTTCAGTCTCCCAGGTTGCTTCTTCGACTCTATGTCGTGACCATTGAACTTTAACCAAGGAGATTAATTGATTCTTCAATTGTTTGATTCGACTCTCGAGTATCTTGATTGGTTTCTCTTCGAATGTGCCATCATTAGCTACTTCGATCTCGCCAAAGTCGATGACATGACTGAGATCCGATACGTACTTTTGTAACTGTGATACCTGAAACACATTATGAACATGACTCATCGACTGAGGCAAGGCCAATCGATATGCCAATTCTCCAACTCTATAGAGAATCTCAAATGGCCCGATATATCTCGGACTCAATTTTCCATTTCCTTCTGAGACGAAAAATTCCCCGAGTAAGAGAAACTTTTAGAAGTACGTGGTCTCAAATTCTAACAGGTGACAACGCACATCTGTGTAAGACTTCTGATGACTCTGGGCGGTCATCAATCTCTCACGGATTAAGGCTATCTTCCCCTGTGTCTGTATTATCAAAGCTAGTTCTGTCCCGATTAGATCAGACGAATCATCCCAACATAAGGGTGATCTGCATCTTCTCCCATATAAAGCCTCAAAAGGTGCCTTCATAATCGAAGCATTCCAACTAATATTGTCTGTGTACTCAATCAACGGCATGTGAGTTTCCCAATCAGTAGACCAATCTAGGGTGCAAGCTCTCAATATGTCTTCCACTGTTTGAATGGTCCTCTCGGACTGTCCATCGGTCTGAGGATGGTAAACTGTACTAAATCTCAACTCAGTTCCTAAAGCCTTATGAACTGCCTTCCAAAAATGCGACACGAAAAGACCATCCCAGTCGGAGATAATATTTCTCGTTATTCCATGCAATCGAACTATTTCTACAATAAATATTCGAGCCAATCTCTCTGGTCCCCAAGTATCCTTGATACCCAGAAAATGTGCTGACTTGGTTAAACGGTCAACTATCACCCAGATCATATTCATCCCAGTTCTGGTCTTCGGCATGTTGGTTATAAAGTGCATCGAGATATCCTCCACTTCCATTCCGGAATTAGAAGTGGCTTCAACATTCCAGCAGGTCACTGATGATCGATTTTAGCCTGTTAACAAGTTAAACACTTTGAGACATATTCTGCCACTTCCTTCTTCATGTTACCCCACCAGAATTTTTGCTTCAGATCTTTGTACATTTTACTGGCACCTGGGTGAATTGAATCATGTGTAATGTGAGCTTTCTTATTGATTGTTTGTTTCGGGACATCATTATCCGGGACACAAAGTCGACTTTGAAACCTCAAAACTCCTCCTTCATGGACTACAAAACTTGGGCCTTTTCCCTTGCTAACTTCATCACGCAACCGAAACATCAATGGATCATCTAATTGCTTGGATCTGATTTCATCAGTCAAAGATGAAGTTAATTCCATCACATGTAATTGCCCTTGAACTCTTTGTGACCACACTTCAGTTTCTCCATGAATCAACTCTTGTTGAATTCTGGACTGGTTCGTGAGCGACTCCACCATACGAATCGAAATAGGTTTGCGGCTTAAGGCGTCATCTACTACATTTGCCTTGCCTGGATGATAAAGAATTTCCAAATCATAGTCTTTCAATTCCAGCCATCTCCTTTGTTGCATATTCAATTCCTACTGACTAAAAATGTATTTAAGACTCTTATGATCTAGGAAGGTCTGACAATGAGTCCCGTACAAGTAGTGTTGCCATATCTTCAGTGCGAAGACAACAGCTGCTAATTCCAAATCATGCGTTGGGTAATTGACTTCATATGGTTTCAATTACCATGAGGCATAGGCGACCACCCTGTCATTCTGCATTAGCACACAACCTAGGCCCTAATTTGAAGTATCACTGTAAACCACGAACCCTTCAGTTCCCTGTGGTAGTGCCAAGATTAGAGCTGTCGTCAATCTCTTCCTGAGTTCGTCAAAGCTGACTTGACACTTTTCGTTCCATTCGAACCTCTGGTTTTTTTGTAGTAATTGAGTAAATGGGCGGGTAGTTTTTGAAAACCCCTCCACGAATCGGTAATAGTACCCAGAAAGTCCAAAGAAATTTCTGTCCTTTTTCATATTTTTAGGAGACTTCCACTCCAAGATTGCCTCGACTTTCTGAGGATATATATGGACTCCTTTTGCTGATACTACGTGACCAAGGAACATTACTTCATTTAGCCGGAATTCACACTTAGAAAGTTTGGCATACAACTGTTCGCTCCTCATGAGGTTCAGAACAACCCGCAGATGTTCCTCATGCTCGTCCGGATTCTTAGAGTAGACCAGATATCATTGATAAAGACAACTACGAATTTATCCAAGTACTCTATGAATACTCGATTCATTAACTGCATAAACACAGCAGGCGCATTGGTGAGTCCGAACGGTATTACTACAAATTCATAATGTCCATAGCGAGTTCTAAATGCTGACTTAGGAACATCACATTCTTTAATCCTCAATTCATGGTATCTTGATCTCAGATCAATCTTTGAGAATACCGCCGCTCCTTGCAACTGGTCGAACAAATCATCGATTCAATGCAAACCGGGTACTTTATTTAGCTCTCGATAGTTAATGCACAATCAAAGTGATCCATCTTTCTTTCGAAAAAATAGGACAGGCGCACCCCAGGGAGAAACATGTGGCTTGATATAACCTTTGTCCATCATCTCTTCAAGTTGCTTTTTCATCTCGTACATCTCGATGGGTGCCATGCGATATGGCACCTTGGAAATAGGTGTGGCTCCTGGCGCTAGATCGATGGTAAACTCTACATCTTGTTGTGAAGGTAATCCAGGTAATTCATCAGGGAATACATCCGGAAATTCGTTTACAACAGGAATAGATGACAGTTCCTTCTTCTTTCTTCATTGCATAACACCAGTATCGGGCACAATCTTGTTTCAACAGTTTGATAGCCTTCATTGCTTTAATCACTTTCCTTGAGCTTCCTGGTCTCCACCCTTCATCTGGTTGACCACTTGATGAAGCACATAGGGAACAGTAGGATTATCATTTGCCTCCACAGTTTGCTCTCAATTATTGTTGACAGATTCCTACTGCTCGCCAGAACTGAGATCAACCTGATTCGACAGAGATTCAGGGACAGAGGGTGAAGCTTCTCTCTCAGCATTTGCGCGTCCGCGTCTACAACCGTGACCACATCTCCGACCTCTTCTCAACACACTGTAAGCATACTTATTCCATATACGAGGAACAATAATGTTCTAACGTTATCATAAGAAGCATAACATTAAAGGACAATAATAAGGTTTTAGGATACTTACAACCACAGCTCGCATGAAGATGTAGGGGGTATAGTGATGTTATTCGCAGTCGATCAACCAAAAGACACACCTAGACCCCAAATTAACCCCACTGCCAAGATATCTATAAATCTTAGCTCCGATACCATATTTTGTAACACCCCAAGATATTCAGGATAATTACACCGCCGTAAGTCCTATATATAAATATTTACTAGGCTAAGAATTCTAAAACAACAATTATAAAGTACTTCAAACGAAATTATTATTACAAAACGGATTTTTTAATAGTAAAATACAATACTGAAAAGTATTCATTAATACATGACCATTCAAAAACATAAAGAAGATAATGTACTCGAGTACTTATTCCAACACGACCACAAACGGACAGAACTCCGAGCCATCGACATCACTATGTACCCTCATCGTCATACTGCCCCTGTGGTTGTTTTCCCGCTCTCATGGATCCTGAACATAAAATATATGTCCACCCCTGAAGGGGTTAGTACAACAATGCTAGTGCAAGTACGATAATTGTACGACAAAATATTATTCGACAATTCATGAAGAATAACAAAACAACAACAACAACAAGCCTCTCGAGTGAGAAGGTAAACAATGCAGTACACAACAGTACAATCTTAACCTACACATGGTAATCCAATGATCCAGTGCGCACAACATAGATACCCAAGATGATCCCTTCGGACCAACACTTAGTGGAAACCCCGTTCAACGATCCAGCGCACATAGCATAGATACCCAAGATGATACCGTAAGACCATCACTTGATGGACAAACAACTACAACACATTTGCTCGAGAACATAACGACATTAACACGTAAAAATAATTAAAGTACTTGCCTGGAGAAACACTACAAGGATTAAATACTTCGACAAACTTAATACACTCGAAGGTTGTCCCTTCATTCAACCACTTGCAATATTCGAACCTTATAGGAAAATAAATAACGAAGAGTTTAACTTGCATATACATAACTAACATACGAGCATCTAATGATCCTAACTATGATCGGTTTAATCCTCCTACATACGGACGGTTCATGGTTTAACTACCCGGGGAACACTTAGTCAGACTATGTCCATAGCGAGTTCGAAATGCTGACTTAGGAACATCACATTATTTAATCCTCAATTCATGGTATCTTGATCTCAGATCAATCTTTGAGAATACCGCCGCTCCTTGCAACTGGTTGAACAAATCATCGATTCAATGCAAACCGGGTACTTTATTTAGCTCTCAATAGTTAATGCACAATCAAAGTGATCATCTTTCTTTCGAAAAAATAGGACAGGCGCACCCCAGGGAGAAACATGTGGCTTGATATAACCTTTGTCCATCAGCTCTTCAAGTTGCTTTTTCATCTCGTACATCTCGATGGGTGCCATGCGATACGGCACCTTGGAAATAGGTGTGGCTCCCGGCGCTAGATCGATGGTAAACTCTACATCTTGTTGTGGAGGTAATCCAGGTAATTCATCAGGGAATACATCCGGAAATTCGTTTACAACAGGAATAGATGACAGTTCCTTCTTCTTTCTTCATTGCATAACACCAGTATCTGGCACAATCTTGTTTCAACAGTTTGATAGCCTTCATTGCTTTAATCACTTTCCTTGAGCTTCCTGGTCTCCACCCTTCATCTGGTTGACCACTTGATGAAGCACATAGGGAACAGTAGGATTATCATTTGTCTCCACAGTTTGCTCTCAATTATTGTTGACAGATTCCTACTGCTCGCCAGAAATGAGATCAACCTGATTCGACAGAGATTCAGGGACAGAGGGTGAAGCTTCTCTCTCAGCATTTGCGCGTCCGCGTCTACAACCGTGACCACATCTCCGACCTCTTCTCAACACACTGTAAGCATACCTATTCCATATACGAGGAACAATAATGTTCTAACGTTATCATAAGAAGCATAACATTAAAGGACAATAATAAGGTTTTAGGATACTTACAACCACAGCTCGCATGAAGATGTAGGGGGTATAGTGATGTTATTCGCAGTCGATCAACCAAAAGACACACCTAGACCCCAAATTAACCCCACTTCCAAGATATCTATAAATCTTAGCTCCGATACCATATTTTGTAACACCCCAAGATATTCAGGATAATTACACCGCCGTAAGTCCTATATATAAATATTTACTAGGCTAAGAATTCTAAAACAACAATTATAAAGTACTTCAAACGAAATTATTATTACAAAACGGATTTTTTAATAGTAAAATACAATACTGAAAAGTATTCATTAATACATGACCATTCAAAAACATAAAGAAGATAATGTACTCGAGTAATTATTCCAACACGACCACAAACGGACAGAACTCCGAGCCATCGACATCACTATGTACCCTCATCGTCATACTGCCCCTGTGGTTGTTTTCCCGCTCTCATGGATCCTGAACATAAAATATATGTCCACCCCTGAAGGGGTTAGTACAACAATGCTCGTGCAAGTACGATAATTGTACGACAAAATATTATTCGACAATTCATGAAGAATAACAAAACAACAACAACAACAAGCCTCTCGAGTGAGAAGGTAAACAATGTAGTACACAACAGTACAATCTTAACCTACACATGGTAATCCAATGATCCAGCGCGCACAACATAGATACCCAAGATGATCCCTTCGGACCAACACTTAGTGGAAACCCCGTTCAACGATCCATCGCACATAGCATAGATACCCAAGATGATCCCGTAAGACCATCACTTGATGGACAAACAACTACAACACATTTGCTCGAGAACATAACGACATTAACACGTAAAAATAATTAAAGTACTTGCCTAGAGAAACACTACAAGGATTAAATACTTCGACAAACTCAATACACTCGAAGGTTGTCCCTTCATTCAACCACTTGCAAGATTCGAACCTTATACGAAAATAAATAACGAAGAGTTTAACTTGCATATACATAACTAACATACGAGCATCTAATGATCCTAACTATGATCGGTTTAATCCTCCTGCATACGGACGGTTCATGGTTTAACTACCCGAATTTTTCTTTCCTACATTCTCATATGGATACATCAATGATCAATAAAGTTCCTATGTTCTCTATTAACGAGTTTGACTATTGGAGAATTAGGATGGAGGCTCATCTTGCAGCAATGCACGAAGAGATGATTTTTGTTATACAAGATGGCCCCATAAAGATCATGAAGGTAAATCCGTCCCCAAGGATTGAAGGCCAAGCTCATGCTGAGATGCTCGAGAAAGAGCGCAAACAATGGACGTCTGATGATCGAAAACGCGCCAATCTTTATAATGTTGCTAAGAACGCATTATTTGTCACACTTGACAAAGGAACATTCTCGAAGGTAAAGAGCTGTAAATCAGCCAAGGATATCTGGGATAAACTCAAGTTGATTTGTGAGGGAACTGAGCTCTCAAAAGAAAACAAAATTTCAAAATTGACTCAGCAATTTGAATCTTTTGAAATGAAACCAAATAAGACACTTGAGGAAGTTGACCTCAGATTCACTGGTATTGTTGGTGAACTTGAAGCTTTGGGCAAAATATATACTCAAAAGGAGAAGAATTTAAAAATTTTCAGATCTCTCCCTGCCCGATGGGACATTAAGACCACAGCTATGTGTGTGTCGTGTAATCTAAATGAAATATATACTTTTGATCTCTTCTCTGACCTCAAAGCATTTGAGTATGATATTGACAGAAGAGAGAAAGCTGAAGAATCTTCTTCAAAGGTTACAGCATTAGACACTGTATCGAGCCAACGACACAGCATGCCGAGCTCATCAAAGCCTAGTCACAAGAATACTGACAGCGACGACGACATCCTGTCATAAGACGAAATGGCGCTACTCATGCATAAGTTCAAGAAGTTCATCAAGCAATCAGGAAAAACTCCCTACGGGCCCAAGCCTGTCCACAAGGTAAGTACAGAAACTTCATCTGGTGATGCTAACCTGTGTTAGAATTTCAGGAAACTAGTACATTATGCAAATAAATGTCCTCATCCTAAAGTTCAAAGGATGCCGGAAGCCGAGTAACAAGAAAAAGATGAAAGAAGACGTGCTTGGAAAAACAAGCTCAAGGCCCTGATTGGAGAATCAGAAGCCTCCCCCGCACCATCAAAGTCCGAAGAATGTCGTCAGGTAGTCACTGACAGTGATTCATCTGATGACGAATTCGATGATAAAGCCTATATGTGCTTTATGGCCAAAGACATTCGGGAAGATGAAGATAGCGACGATGAGGTAAGCTCAACCTCAATTATTCCTTCCAATGCATCTCATACTTTTGAAAACATGATGAATGAGTTTAAGAACATTCAAAAAGCCCATGAGACACTGAAAAATGAGAATATACAGCTCCAACTTTCTAACTTAGAGCTGAAAGAAGAAAATGACTTGCTGAAAGTAAATTATGAAAACATGTCTATTGATTGTGAAAACACCAAAGTCGACCATGAAAAACTCATGGAGAGCAATCATCAACTTGCTCATGAACTAAGTGAGGCTAAATCTCATAGTGAAGGCAAGACAAATGATTTTGTTCTGCTTCAAGCCAAAGTAAAAACTCTCGAGAAACGAGAAAGTGAACTTGAGACCATTCTGAAATCTTTCGAGAAATCATCCAAAAGAATGGAATATATTCTAAGCACTGGGCAAAATACTAATGAAAAAAGTGTCTTAGGATACAGCTCATTTTCCAACAAAGGGAAAACTAGTACTGTGTTCGTTAGGGGTGTGGAACCCATTCCTGTATCGGAAGAAATTTTGAGTCCTGTGAAGGAACCTGCTGCACCACGAACAGCAAAGGCTGCCATTCCGCCTCCTCAATCATATTCAAGACAGCGCAATCCTCAGCCATTCAGATTTGTAAGGCGCATCCAACAACATGCTCCCCGAGCATTTCAACAGCGCCAACAGCCGTTCAGAAGGAAGGCTGTATCCAAATATCAAAGGCCTGTACGGCAGTACTTTCAGTACAACACGCCTAGGTATTGGATACAGGAGCCCCGTTATTCTTCGCGACAGCAAGTTTCCGCACAGTATCAGCAACAACATTGGGAATCCAACTGGAGACCCAGAAGGCAAGCTGTTAGGCCAAAGAAAATGGCTCCACCTCCAAGAAGGCATTCGTACTGGATTAATAATAATAACCCTGAAATTTACATGCATAATAATTATCATGGTTATAGCGACTACATAAATGCCCCATGTAGACATTGCAACTATGGACCTAAAACATCCTACAGTAAACCCATTGCTGTCAGGAAAATCTAGGTACCTAAAGGCACTAACATCTATGGACCCAAAAATCAAAGGGGACCTAAATCTACTTAATTTATTTGCCGATAGGACATCCTAGAAGAGGACATCTGGTATTTCGATAGTGGATGTTCCCGGCACATGACAGGAGATAAAAGTAAGCTGTCAGATTTTGTAGGTCGCGGTCCAAAAGTGTGCTTCGGTGATAAATCTAAAGGATGAACAAGAGGGAAAGGAAACCTTCTTGTTGGAAAATTCAAAGTCGCCGATGTTGCATATGTTGAAGGCTTACAGAACAATCTACTTAGTATTAGCCAGTTCTGTGACAAACAGTTCTCGGTGAAATTCTATATAGATCGCTGTAGAGTCAAGAACATCTAGACCAAGAAAGTTGTGCTCACAGGAAGCAGATCAGGTAACATGTATATAGCTGACTGGAAGCCTATGAGCTCCTCAATTCCATGTTTTGTTGCCAAAGGCAATGCAAATCTAAGTTGGCTATGGCACAAGAGGTTGTCTCACGTCAATTTCAAGACGATCAACAAGCTCTCCAGACAGGGAATGGTAAGAGGATTGCCAAATGTGTCATTAAAAAAGGACAGCGTCTGTGGACCCTGTCAGAAAGGCAAGCAAATCAAGTCCACCCTGAAGAACAAATCCTATCTTTCCACTCAGAGTTTTGGAAATGCTACATATGGATCTCTATGGTCCTGTAGACCCTGTAAGTTTGGGAGGTAAGAAATATTGTCTCGTTATTGTTGATGACTTTTCCAAGTATGCTTTGACTATCTTCCTAAGCAATAAGAAGGAAACAACATCAAAGTTGCCCGAGCACCTGAGAAAGCTTCAAAATGAAAAAGGGTTGAGTATCGTGTCCATTCGTTCCGACAGAGGTACATAATTCACAAACTTCTTTATAGAGCAATACTGTTCGAAAAATGGGATATAGCACGAATACTCAGCCGCCCGCACACCTCAATAAAATGGTGTCGCCGAGCGAAAGAACAGGACACTGAAAGAAGCGACAAGGACAATGATTGCCGCAAGCAAGTTGCCACAGCGTTTCTGGGGTGAAGCCACCAATACAGTGTGCTATACACAAAACCGTTGTATCATCAACAAACACCACAACAAAATAGCTTACGAGGTATGGAACAACAAAACTCCACTAGTTTCGTATTTTCATATATTTGGATGCAGGTGTTACGTTTTGAACAACGGGAAAGATCAACTTAGAACCTTCGATGAGAAATCGGATGAAGGGATATTTGTAGGATATTACTCTGTTAGCAAAGCTTATAGGATCTTTAATAAAAGGAAGTTAACAATTGAGGAATCAGTTCACGTAGTGTTCGACGAACCTCACCATGACACTACATGAGTAGAGGATATTACTGAGAACATCCAACAACTTTCCATCATAGATCCATCAACTCCTATAGAGCCTGTCGTTGACTTAGAAATCAACCCCTCCGCTGTAAGAACTGAAGTAGATGAAGCCGATGATGTACAAGCTGAAGTTGAAACTACAACAACTCACGATACAGTACGGGACCCCGAATTAGAACCCGACAGAAGATGGTTGAGAGATCACCCACAGGAATTGATAATAGGAAATATTGATGCTAGTGTATCTACCCGTAGGAGAATACAGAGTGCACAAGGAAATGTACTATGTGCACAAGAAGGGCCAGAATCTGAGATATCTCCATTTCCTGAATGGAAATCTAAATCTGAACTTAGAAGACTCAACATGTGCACTATTGTTGTATTCTTAGCACAATCCGAACCTATTTCTACCAAGGAAGCTCTTAACAACTCTCATTGGATTTCATCTATGGAAGAAGAGCTTAATGGTTTCGAAAGAAACAATGTATGGCATCTTGTATCTAGACCTACTCATAAATCCATAATAGGTACCAAATGGGTGTTTAGAAACAAGAAAGATAGAAATGGACTCATTATCAGGAATAAATCTCGTCTAGTCGCACAAGGCTACCGACAGGAAGAAGGCATAGACTACGATGAAACCTTTTGCCCCTGTAGCCAGACTAGAAGCCATTTGGATATTTTTAGCCTTTGCCGCCTATAAGAGCTTTATTGTATACCAAATGGACGTCAAGAGTGCATTCCTGAATGGAGACCTTGCTGAAGAAGTATATGTTGAACAACCACCAGGGTTTGTCAATGCAGAAGGAGAAGACCTAGTATACAGGCTAAGGAAAGCATTGTATGGACTTAAACAAGCCCCTAGAGCTTGGTATGAGACCCTGTCCCAGTATCTAATTGATAATGGATTTGAGAAAGGTGTTGTGGACAAAACCTTGTTCAAAATACAGGAAGGTGATGACCTCCTGATGGTCCAAATATATGTAGATGATATTATTTTTTGTTCAACTAACCTTGCGTTGTGTCAAAGGTTCTCACATCTCATGCAAAGTAAATTTGAAATGAGTATGATGGGAGAACTTAGTCATTTCCTAGGTTTACAGGTCAAGCAGTTTCCTACAGGAATATTCATCAATCAGGAAAAATACAGCAAGGAGCTTCTCAACAAGTTTGGAATGAATACTTCCAAATCATCATCAACCCCTATGAGCACTTCCGTGTAAATTAGTGCTGATGAAGCCAGAAATCCAGTTGATCAATCACTCTACAGGAAGCTTATTGGCTCACTCCTGTACCTAACGGCTAGCAGGTCCGATATCCAGTTTGTTGTGGGAGTGTGTGCGCGATATCAAGTATCACCTAAAGAATCACACTTTGCAACACCTAAACGAATCCTAAAATATGTCAAAGGAACAGTCGATGTAGGACTGTAGTATCCTAAAGAAGGCGGATTTGATTTAGTTGGCTACAACGACTTGAATCTCGGAGGTTGCAAGCTAGATAGGAAGAGTACAAGCGGTACTTGTCACTTTCTTGGACCTAGACTTGTGTCTTGGTTTAGCAAGAACAAACTCGCTTTCCACGACGGAATCAGAATATTATGTTGCTGGTAGTTGCTGTATGCAGATCCTTTGGATGCAGCAACAACTGTCAGACTATGGAATAGAAGCGAAAGAAATGCCGATTACGTGCGATAGCACGAGTGTAATTGCAATAACTCACAACTCTGTATTGCACTCGCGTAAGCATATTAATATGAAGCATCACTTCATAAGGAATCATGTCGAGAATAAAGATGTTCGGATCAAGAAAATCCATACAGACATCCAGTTAGTCGGCATCTTCACCAAACCTCTCGGCACAGCACGATTCTGCATGCTTCGAAATGAATTACGTTTGCTACAGCCCGACTCCCTGTAAGTTTTTAATACTTTTACTCAGTAATTGAGGGGGAATGCTGTAAAGACCTGAGAATACAGTACCCAACATTAATTATCTGTACACAGAGACTATCAATATAGCACTGTAGGAACAAAGTGATATGAATTATCCTACAGCTGACGTGTGCAATAATTAAGGGGGAATACAGTATGACCTTGGATACAGCAGGAATCCAAAAGTTGCTGTATCGAATTGAAACCCGTGTTACCTTTTAAGGGGGAATGCTGTATTTTCGCAGATACAGCACATACTATGGGAAAATCAATTCATATATATTATATTCAATTTATATAAAAGACTTTTTGTCCACGTGCCCTGTCATAATTAAAATGCTGTTTGCATTAAATGCTTTACACGACATCTGGACATCAGAATCTCAAAAGCCGCGATGATTCAAATTATTTTATTAATTTAACACCGCCAATTCGGGCAATAAGGCAAAAACGATACGTCAGAAGTGGGACCATTCTCATTTTAAAATAGATGGATAAGTTTTACGAGTTACACTCAGTCCATCATGATCGTCCATTTTAAACATTGGTTCTCATCCCTTAAATCTGACCGTTTGATGTCTGCAAAACCCTAAAAGTCTCCCCGACCGCCCAACTATAAAAGGACTGTAAATTCCATTCGAGACTCTTTACGCTTTCTGGCAATTATACGAGTCTCTGTTCAAAACAGCCTACACATCTCTAAAAACCTTACTGCAAATTTCTGTGTATTTCACTTCATTTTTTGTAATATGACATCATCTAAGTCTACTTCTCATTCTCTGAAAAAGAACTGTAACATCATTGACAGAATGATTTTCGCAAGATCTGTCGTCATTGAATGTGTCCATTCTGAGATAGATGACGTCGATGCGATGGAGTTCATCATCTTAAGGCTTCATCAACAAGGTCTATATCGCCTTGGAAGTCACAGCACTGAACGTTTTGATGTTCAAATGGTTGAGGATTTCTACCTCAACACTGTTGTTCGTTTCTTTTCTCTTGCGCAGGGAGGAAACATTGCTGATATAACTTCTGTCATTCGAGGAGTACATGTGCGTTGACCAAGATTTGCTGAAGAATGTTTATAGGCTACCTGCTGACGGCCTATCCCTGGAGGATCTTGAGACGTTTGGGTCTCAAGAAATTTTGACCAAGTATTGGAGACTCTTTACTGGTTCTAAAACAGATGAAAATGTTCATACTACCTGTCACAATAAATCTTTCTGTTTACCTTTTGTCTATTTACATGATTTTTGTTGCTGCATTATTGAAAACAGAACAGATGCGTTTGAAATGTGCACAACCTTGTGATTTAGAATGATGGTTGCAATCATGACCTGTGAAAAGGTCAATTGGTGTCAAAATATTCTTAAGAGGCTACAAGAAGAAGTTTCAAAGCCTGCCTCTCAAAAAAATCTTTTGGTCTGTTTCTGAACTATCTTTTGACCAAATGCGGAGTTCCGCAAGCCCCGGAGGCAAATAAAATCAATTCTAGGATATTCTTGGGAAGTATCAGGCCAACAACTTTCAAGAAATCAACCCTGATTGCAAACAGGCCCCTTATCCAAACTCTGCCACTTTCATCTGACCCAAGAGACGTTTCTTCGACACCCAGTAGCGAGGGCCCTTCGAAGAAGAGGAAGCGTTCTCACAGCAAGACTCCTGTTGCGAGTGAGATGTCGAAGAAAAAGCTAAAGAAGTTTTTGAAGAAACCTTCTATGGCCCAACCCACTGTTTCTACACCTTAGGGCGCAACCCCTGTGGAAGAGATGCCTGCTACTATCATGACAGTAGATCCCGAGCCTCTGGCGGCTATGAAGGATGATCAAACATCTGCCAACTTGAAAGACTCTAGCGAGTCGGGTGCCTCTTTGGAGACAAAAGCTATTTCTCCTGTACGGGATTCCACACCCGTTAAGGATCCATCTCCCACCAGGGCCCCAACCCCTGTTAGGGATCCCTCTCCGATACAGGATCCCACACCTGTAGAGGAACAAATGGCTACAGCGGACCCAAACATTGTACTCAGTCCCTCCCCAGACACAATAATTAATAAAACCCTTATTTCTGTGCAAATTGAACAGGCTTATGAATGATTTCTTCAATGGAAAAGCTACAGGCTAGCTCCGTACAACACCTTGTACAACTGGAGCAAATGGAGCAATGAGGAAAGATTCGTGTTGGAAGTGACGGACTCCAAAGATGTTGAAGTCCTGATCCAATGGAACAATCTATGGTGCAAAGAGCTAATTGAGAGCCATCTTTTATACAAAGCTGAGGCCAGGAAGAAAGGAAAAGATATGTCCGAGGAATCTCCCAAAAGTACAAAATCAGATCATGACTCAGACGACGACAACGATGCCTTATAGGCAGGTCTGAGAATGAGCCGTGAGGAAGCTCGCAAAAAAGAAATCTCCCAGCAACAACAATATGGTGAAGGATCATCAAGCCGTAATCAGCCCCCTTCGCAACAGCCAGAAATTGTTCCCGACAACGAGGATTAAGTCCCTTCTGTCGCGGAGGAACAATCATCAGTTTCGGAACAGGCACCCGAGCCTGTCGCCGAAGATCAACCATCCGCGGATCAGGCGCCCGAGCCTATCACTGCCGAGTCCGACCAGTCCAGTACCATCCCGCATGAGGAATCAGTCCCTCTGCCGGAGCAGGCGGAAGCTGAGAGACAGCAGGAGGAATCAGTCCCTCCTGTATCCATGTCTATAGAAGCCACTTCAGCACAGGAGGATACAACACCCCCTGTCGCCGTGCCCGAATCTGAAGCTCCCGCACCCTCAACCGCCTTGGAATCCGACGACGGTATAATACCTGAGGATGTCCAACTCACTTCATGTCGAAATCTGAACTTGAGACGGTTGAATGGAGTTGATGATTTCGCTCAGCCTGATTCTCCTAGATCAGCCATAAGGAAATAGCTATTACACGCTCTCGGTCTTCAAACAGTTTTTATCCAGGATGCCATCAATTCTCCATATTCTGTCAAAAAATCTCTTGATTGGATACACACATCAGCTGTTGAAGAGATGACAGGTCTAAGGCGCGAAGTTTCCGGAGTGGAAGAAGCCTTCAGAATTTTGCCACACGTCTTCAAGCAGGCCCTGAGCCAATTGCAAGAAAAACAGGAGAAGATCCTGAGAGACGAGCAATCTAAGCTACGCGTGTCCGAGGCCAAGACAGCATCAGCTATGATCGAAACCAGTTCCCTGCTTAGAGCCCATGACAAGAATATTAAAGACATGTCACAGGTAGAATGACAAGTATTGAGATGAAACAGGATGCTACTATGCAAATCCTGGTACACCTTGATGAGAAGGTGTCATACCTTGATGACGCCAAAAAGGGGGAATAAGCTAAGGAAGCCGCAAGGAGAACAAGACTGCAACAAGAAAGAAAATTTAATGCTGCTCAAGACAGTATTACTGCTGAATTAAACCGACTGGCCGCACCTGCTCAAGGATACAGGATTTCATGTTCTAGACCAGAGTTCTATGGTCCCAACATCCCATGGCAAAACAATATTCAAAGGCCTTCAGAAATCCGTATGCCAACCAACCGCCATCCCACAGCTGACGAAGTGAAGCAATGGAGGAAAAATGAACTGATGAGGTATTTTGCAAACCTTGTCAGGGAATCCGCTATCTTCAAAGGATATAAAACCTTGGCGGAGGCTGCGGATAAATTCACAAAGATGTTAGAAGATGGAAAGCTGCCTCTTCAACTCGATATGAAGTCCAAGCATAGAAAAGGAGATCGAATCACCCACCCAGAGGACTGGATTCTCGCCTTTGATAAATCATACGAAGGTAGAGCAATCTACTTAGACCGAGGAAACGATTCCTTACAGCACTGGTGGCGTGGAACCGAGAACGATCCTGATAAAAGGCCTTGGAGGCATTCAGATTATAGGAGTTAGATTCCATCCTGTAGTCTGAAATCATGCTTTCTTATCCTGTATTTTCATTTATTCTTGAGATAACTTGTAATCTTTGCTCTATATTAATAAAATATTTTTCTCGTGAAAGATTACAACTCGTAATCTAATGTGTTCTTGTATGATTACATAATTCAATTCATTTGATTAATTATCACAAGTATAGAAACTTGTTAAGCTGTACGAACTTGTCTGCGAACAGTTCATAGATTCAGTTGTATGTAACAAGAATACATTGTAAGATTGTGCATGCGCGCCAATCATAAGCTTAAGTTGTTAAATACTCTTAAACTGTATCTAAACTGAACTTGTCTGCGAGCAGTTCTTAGTGTTAGGCTAATTGCTGAAGATCAGAACATTCGAACAGAAGACCAAGAAGTCTACCTTTCTTCAAGATTCTAAGTATCAAAGTTTTGGCATCATCAAGGATGTTTGGATAACGTCAAAAGGAAGACTTGGCAAGACTTGGCAAATTATCAAAAAGGGGGAAATTGTTAGGATAACAAATCCCGATATCGAAACTATTGGGATAAACAATCCCTGTATCGAAAAGTGGTGATATAATGTTTTGACAATATGCCAATCCAGCATACAACAAGCAACTGCATCGAAAATCTGATCAAAAGGTGTCAACCTGTATCGAAGACTTCTCATAGCGCCAGTATACAGCAAGCCTTTGCGTTTCTAAGATACAGCAACAAGTCTAAAGCGACAAATATGGAAGCTGTCTCGAATCGACAATATAGCTATCATTCCATACAGTATCAAACCGGACAAGAAGGAATCTTTGTTATTCGCGAAAGTCAAATTCCTATTTAAGAAGATATATTTAAATACTAAAGGATAAAGTATTTAAATATCAAGATGTCAGAGATCTTCAATCAAGCGCAAAATCCGGATCATGTTTATTCAAACACATCATCCCGTTGGAACAGAATCTTGCTCAACGGATCTATCTCAATGGATATATCTCAGAAGACTATATATATATATCCTCAAGAGTTTGAAGATGAGTTACTAAAAACCCACGCTGACAACAATGAAGTTATTATCATATACATCAGAGCAGACGTATCTAAGCATCCTGCTATTCTGAAAGAAGATATATACAGTGCTCAAACCGTGAACAACATATCATCAGCTAAAAGCTTAGAAAGTCAAAGTTGTTGTTCATATATTGTTCTAACTCTTGAACAAACTCATCAGCCCTGTGTGGACTGAGAAAACCTTGCTCTTCCCGAACTGTGTGTGATGGACTTGCATTGAAGAGACGAAGCTTCGGAACTGTGTGTGAAGAAGCAAGTCAAGTGAAAGCTTAAACCAGTCTGTGTGAACGGTTGAAGGCTAAGATCATTATATCAATCTGTGTGAACGATATATTGATTAGGTTTGATTATAATACGTAGTTGTGTACGTAGTATTTATAACAAACATTTTAACTCCTGTGTGGAGGACCAGTGGACGTAGAGGGGTTTACCTCGAACCACTTTAAATTGTCGTGTTATTTACCTTCTGCTATTTACTGTTTTAAATTAACTGTGATAATTTTAGTGTACATTGCATAACGAGTTGCTGTATCCTCAGCAACTTATTTTCACAAGACTTCTGCTACGCACTTAGCTTTGAAAAACACACAGCTTGTTGTTTAAACACTTTCCAAGCTATATTCTGTATACTAAGTGTCCAACAGGTATGAATTCCGATGATCCAATTCTAAGAAATCATTTCAAAGGAAAACATATCCAACCGTGTTCTAGGTTAATTCTCCACTAAAATCCCATTCTCCTGCGAAGTAGTTCTTTTTACCAAAGTTCTGCATTTGATACGTTTGTCATTTACATAATCACATCATTCTAACCATCGATACACGAAGGGTGAATCAACCCATCAATCTCTTAGAAGGAAAATATCTTACCATAGATGAAGACTTCCATATTTCTCACTTATCAATTATATACTATGAGTAATATCAACTATACAAATCAAAGTCCCAAGTATTCGAAATCATCAAGAATAGGAATGAATGTTTCTGAAAACTTCATCCTAATACTCAATGTAATCAAAGGCCAATATATCATCATCTTCAACATGGAAAACCTAAGTTCAGTCATCATAATCTTCCAAACTCGTGGTATCAAATTCAAGCATGATTAATAATTCCTTATAACATCATCAACATGTCCAGAATAATCTTTTTGAAATGAGATAATGGTTGAGATGACCGTAACATACCTTGTATGAAGACTAACGATTGAAATGATCGGTAGAACTCGACAGTGTAGGTTCGAACATCAATCTGAGATGTCTGCGATCTTCAAAATCGGGTAGAAAGGCTAATATAATGGTTTTGTAAAGTTGGAAGGTTTGTGAAAGGGGTAGAGTTCGGACAAGACGAGTGAAAGAAATGAAAGAGTTGATGTCTTATTTATAAAAAATAACATTTAACATATGTTAATCCTCTTCTTTAGCATACGCTAACGGGCTCCGAAAATCACTGTCTTATTCTGTCCCAAGTCTTACGTACTCTACCCATGCATTACATACGCTACGTGCTTCTTTAGCGTGCGTTAACACCCAATATTGCATACGCTAACGATCTCACATACCTTAATACTTATTATTCTACCGCTCTTTCTTGACACTTCGACCACATCATCAATGATTTCTTTATCAATGACGATACCCACTCCATTTCTACTTCTATCCTTTCCAGAGTACCAAAGCTTGTAACCCCAAGGAGTTAACACTCTTACCTTTTTGCCAACCCACTTAGTCTCTTGTAGACACATTATGTGAATCCTCCTCCTTTTCATAACCTCCCCCACTTCTGCTGATCTCCCTGTCAAAGAGCCAACGTTCCAAGTTCCAAACTGCACCTTACTGCCCTTACTAACCACATGAACTAACTTCTCTGTCTGTCCCCATCCACACTACAAGGATCCTTGGACATTTTACACCACACCCATACTTCGAGGTGGTGCGCCGCTTCCGGGCGATGACCTAGCAAACCTTACATATTTTCCACTACACCCGGACCTATGAAGTGTAGCGCATACTTACTCATTTGACACCACCCTCAGATGTAAAGGTGGTGCACCGCTTCTGGGCGACAACCTAGAAACCCTCGTATACTTTTCACTGCACCCGGGCCTATGAAATGCAGTGAGTCGCTCCTGAGGAGATGCCGCAATGATTTTCAAAATTTGATTCATGTCCATAAAATGTGACGAATTCCTTACTTCAGGGTCTTGTCTTGTCCTATTTCTTTTGGCTGCAGGTTGATCTTCAGGTGCAGCTGGCTCTTTCCTTTTCAGGGTAGAACTTCCTGCCTGAAGCAAAGGGAGGTCTTGTTGATTTTTCTTCATTTCTTCTCTACCTTCCCCTTGTTTGCTCTCTTCCCCCATTTCTACTCTCTTCCCCCTTTCTGCTATCATCAATAATATGTGCTAGATGCTCCTCCACCCGGTGCATAAAATCAGACATGCCAAGAGGCATTCTTTAACTTGAGGATGTTGGAGAGGGTTCCTTCCTATTAATGAGAGTGTCCATTTTTTCATTAAGAGACACTAGCTCAGGCTTAACATCAGTTGCCAGGAGCTCAGAGACAGTCTCTTTGACAATGCCTCTGATCAGCTCAGTGATATTTGGGGGTAGCTGATACACAAGCGGCTCTACATGAACAAAATTTTCTCCTGAATCCTCTTGTGCAGTTCGTCTCTAAGCAATGGATTTCTCAGAAAAGACTTACCTGTCAGTTGGCGCCTGATCGGATGGGGTCTTCTCAGGAGTTCCGGATTTGCCATCTGATAAGTACTCATCTGTAGGGAATTTTCCTTCTTCTCTGCAGAGGAATTTCTCTCTGCAGATGACTTTTGTTTGCTGGGGGGTTTTAACAGGTTGTTCCCCCTTGTTGTCTGCTTTATCAGCTTCCCGAGCATGATCAGGTGATTGTCGATCTTGATCCTCATCTTCATCTCTTCTCTCATCTTCTTTCCACTCTCCTTCTTCTTGATCTTTTTCAATTTCTTCTTTTTCCTATTCTTTTTCTTCCTTCTCTTATTTTTCAACTCCTTCCTGTTCTTTTTCTTCCTTTTCTTCTTTTTCAACACCTTCTTCTCCTTTTTCAGTATCGTCCTTTTCAACTTCAACAATTATTATGCCTTTTTCTTTTTCTCCTCCTTCTTCCTTTTCTACTTTGTCTTCTTCTCCAAGGGTTTTATCTAGAGATACACCCTCCATGATATGAAGGATGAACTGGTCCATATTTCGTTTAAAATGGGACATGAACCAGTTTTCCTGAAGCAACAATAGTATATCTGTCTCTTGACAGAAAAGCATGAGAAGTTGCTCAGTAGCCTGGGGGTGTTCCCAGGTACTTCTCTCAACAAACTCTTTTAATTGAGTGAAGGAAAGAGATTTTAATTCCTTCCGCTCTTCAAAAATATTGATAAATGAAAACTTGAGAGACTGTTGTTTTACCAGCTTCAATTGATTGGAGTTCAGGTTCAGAGGATTTTTCTCCCTGGGGTTGAGATGATATCTAGCCTCTGGGATATCAATGGAGTCCTCGGCCTCTTCTTCCTCAGTAACACTTAGGAGTGTTAAGAGGGGAACTATCTCTGCCACGAGATCTGAGGAGTGAGCAGGTTGATCCTCAAATGCAGCTGGTGCAGGTAATATGATCATCTGCATATGGTCAGGTTGAGCTGCAATTGGTGCAGGTGATGTGGCAGGCTGAGGTTCTTCATCTTCTACTGGTGCAGGTGATCTCTGCACTTCTTCTTCGTCGCCATCAGATGGATAGTCCACCAAGCCTCTCTGCTTCTTGGGGGACCTATCTGTAGATTGGGTGATGTGGACAACCTCCTCTGTTGCAGGTAACTTCCTCTTTAATAGTTGAGACAGAGGAAGGTTGTCGATGTCGGAGTCACCTGCAGGTAACTTCTCAACTACAGGTAATTTCTCATCTGCAGAAGAGGTTGAGGTTATCTCCTCTGTAGGTAACTCAGATGGGACTTGGTCGGAGGCATCAGATCGAACTTCGTTTGAGTCTATAGGTGCTTTGTAGGGAGAAGTCCCATTTGTCATCTCCCTCAAAATCTTGATAAGGATGATGAAGAAGAAAAGGATGATGGAAAAGATAATGAAAAAGATGATAAGAATAATGATGATGATGATGATGATAAGGATAAAGGAGGCGAACAACTGCCTGAAAAAGAAAAAGAGAATGTTGACGAAAAAGAAAAGGAGGAAGAACAAGATAAGGAACTAGAAAAAGAAGAAGAAGAAAAGGAGCCGGAGAAAGAGCCACAATTAGAGGGTGCAGACAAGGCTGGGGCACCTGCCCGGTATACCAGCCTAGATGCAGAGTTGGCTGAGGACTCCAGATTGGGGACACCTGAACAGACCCCATCTGGAGTGCCAGCTGCAGATAGGAGCCTGCAGTCGAGTGGATCATTCGCAGAAGGCTCAAGCGAGCACTCTCCACCATCGCATATCTCACCTGGGATGACCGAGCTGATAAGACAAATAGTTAAGGACACTATTGGAGAGTTGCTTGCATTTCAGGTCACCCCTGATCTCCAATCCATCAATGCTAAGAACGATACCTTGCTGCAACGGGAAGTCCCTCAACCTCCTCCTCCTACAAACAACAGAATGCCATTTGGCATGTCTGACTGGATGCACAGAATGGAGCAGCAGTTGACCACTTTGGTTGATGCTGGCAAAAAGGGGGAAGATAGGATTCAGGGGGAAGGCAGCATTCAAGGAGAAATAAGGGAAGAGATGAGAACTAAGAAGAGGCAGGATGTCCAGTTGATCACTGCTGGGACTTCCTCAGCTAAAAGGAAGGGAGAAGCTTCAGAATCAGAACAGGCTAATGATCAGCCTGCAGGCAAAAAGAGGAGGAACAGAGGAGGATTCAAGCCTACTCTAGAGTGGGAAGGCAAAGAGTTGTGGTACGTTGAAGATTTTGTACCATACGAAGCTTTACCCTTGTGGGGATCTGCAAAGAAAAAGTTCATCAGAGACTATTATATCTGGGAAATACTCCAGGATAATAATTGCTCCCCACAGCAGATCTTCATCAACTTCATGGAAGAAGCTCATCCACAACTCTGGACTATTCTTCTAAAACATGATGAGGCACGCAATGCATATCCCATGATCCCTCCTTTCAGGGCCAAAGAACCTCCCACTTTGGAGAAAGGTAATGCCTTGAATGAACTGGCACTCCAAAGAAAAATCAAGAAACTATGTGTTGAGAATAAGTTCTTATCTCAAGAAGAGCAAGATTTTGCAGCTCTTGTTGTAAGGAGGAAGTATGGTCTTGCCCCTGTCAAGACAAGACCAATCGGAGCTAAACTTTCCAGACCTGCCAAGCAGCCTATCCGAAGAGGCAGGGGCAGAGGCAGATGAATTTTATTTATTTTTGTATCTTATAAAATTTTCTTGTAAATTTAAGACATGTATTTGTAATCAATTCAGAAAATTTTATAACAGTCTTTTGAATGACAATTTCCAGTTGTCTCAAAACTAGACTGATTTTAGTTGTGTCTTGCACTCAAGTGCAGACTTATTTATTTGAATATTTGCCTATGTTTTGCAATCATCAAAATAGGGGGAATTTGTTAGGAATACTTGTTAGATTTTGATGATGTCATTAATATAAATTCAAATACTTATTACTTGGCAAAAATGTAAGGAAGAACCAAATGAGTATCTTCCATAGGCCAAATTATGTTAAGTTTAAATACTTGGCAAATTGTAAAGAAGAACCAAATGAGTATCTTCTATAGTCCAAAATAAGTTAGGCTAAAAATCGGCTAAATACAAATGTACAGCTGAGTTCATCAGAGAGGTACAGCCGAGTTAAGTCAGAGAAGTTCTGATCAACAAAAATCATCAGAGATGTTTGACCAGACTGCAGTCAAGTGAGCTCAGACAAGCCATCTGATCAGATGAGTCCCGATCAGTCACCATCAGAGAGGTCCAGATTGCAGAGAGGATGACGATACATCAGCCTACTTGAGATTAGCCAAGTACTCCAAGCCCACGTCAGCATGCGTTGAAAAGTCAAATATTATGCAAAGTCACATGCAACGTGAAGAGACAAATTGGAGAGATTCCCGCAAGGATATGAATTAAATAATTCATCCAGGCCTACCTTGAAGACTTTAAATCTTACTATATTCAAAAGATTCGGCGCCTCACATGCAAAGTCTTCACAACGGTCGATAGATGGATTAAAATATGGGAATCCAGCCTTGCAATGTTCAGAAAAGAATAAACAAAGAAGTCTCTCTCCAACGGACTGATTTGTTACAGATTCGCAACGGCTATGAAGGAACGCTCAAGGATCAACACCTATATATATCCGAAGATTTGAAGTTGAGCATCTACCGGTGCGAACATATTCTCAAGCAATCAAAGCATTCAAGCAATCTAAAGCAAAATATAGCATCGTGAAAAGAGCGGTTCTGAAAAGTTCATACTTGAAGAAGCTCTTAGTTGGAGAAGACAAAAACTCGTGTCTTTAATCCTGAGTTCGAGGTACTTCACTGGTTGAAGTTCGAGACTGTAAAGGCATCCAAGGATTGCGGATCAAGAGGTGCTAGGCAGTCAAGTGTGTTACAACGGCAGGGAATTCCACTGGTTGGAAGCTGTTGTAATTTGGTTGAATCACTGTAATATTTATCACTGGTTGAAAATTATAGTGAATTCATCTCCAACTGGTTTGGAGAAAAGTGGATTAGTAGAGGATTACCCCACCTCTGAGACCACTATAATTGCCTGCGTATTTTACTGTCTTATAGCATCATACTTTAACTGCTGCATTCATTATTAAGTGTTTCATTAGTTATTTTGTATTCGTCAACAGCTGACTTCCGCACGAATTAAGAACAAACGACTCTAAGTCATTTGCATATCTATCAGCTGAAGAAACTTACTCTTTGTGGAAAAGAGTTTAAGAGTTTCAATAAGTCTATTCACCCCCCCCCCCCTCTCTAGACTTATTCCTGGACGACTTGTGACCTACACATATGGTAATCCAACGATCCAGCACGCACAACATAGATACCCAAGATGATCCCGTCGGACCAACACTTGGTGTAAAATCTACCCAACGATCCAGCGCACACATCATAGATACCAAGAAGATCGTGTCAGACCAACACTTGGTGGACAAACAACTACAACATATATGCTTGACAACATAATGACATTAACACGTAAACACAATTAAAGTACTTGCTTGGAGAAAGACGACAAGGATTAAATACTTCGACGAATGTCAATACACTCGAAGGTCGTCCTTTCATTCAACCACTTGCAAGATTCGAACCTTATACAAAAATATATAACGAAGAGTTCAACTTTTTTTTTTAGAAAAAAATGTCCAGTGTGGACGGGGGGTTGAGGCGGGACCCACCAACCTGTAGATAAGAAAAATCAAGAAATACGAAGTATCAGCCCCGAATTATGACCAAAAAGGGCCATAATTCGGGTCCAAACATCAGAGAAATACAAAGTGCACCACAAATCGTGGGCTAATGTGCGGACCCGTAGACCAAAATAACTCAACTCCGAATTATGACCAAAAATGGGCCATAATCCGGAACCTAAAATCTAAAGTGCCTACGGCCCGCTAGATCAGTACAAGGTACACCACTAAAACCGTGGGCTAATGTGCGGACCAATAGGCAACCAAGCAACCGAAGAGTTCAACTTGAGTATACATAACTAACACAGGACCATCTAATAATCCTAACTATGATCGGTTTAATCCTCCTACATACGTCCAGTTCACGGTTCAACTACCCGACGATCAAAGTTCGACTATTACCATACCTCATGTGAATCAAATGATCATAATGGGGATAAATTGTCGATGTTCTACGAATACAATAATATTCATGATATAACACATCTATATTCCATTCTTGATTATCAATTCTAATATGTGGTTCTGCTATTCTATGATTCACATCAAGGGTATGATTCCCGACGAACAAATTTTAAGACATCATTTCAAAGGAACACGTAATCAACCATGTTTTCTAGGTTAATTCACCACTCAAATCCCGTTTTTCTGCGAAGTAGTTCTTCCTACCAAAGTTCTGCATTTGATACGTTTGTCATTTACATAATCATCTCATTCTAACCATCGATACAAGAAGGGTTAATCAACCCATCAATATCTTTGAAGGAATAGTTGTTATTATAGATGAAGACTTCTATATTTCTCACTTATCAACTCCTAGAAATCTAAGTCCCAAGTATACCAAATCATCAAGGAAAGGACATGAATATTTCTGAAAACTTCATCCTAATACTCAATGTAATCAAAGGCCAACTTTACATCATCTTTAACATGGAAAACCTAAGTCCAGTCATCATAATCTTGCGAACTCATGATATCTAGCTCAAGCATGATTAATAATTCCTTATAACATCATTAACATGTCCAGAACAATCTTCTTGAAACGAGATATGGGTTGAGATGACCGTAACATACCTTACATGAAGAATAACAATGGAAACGATCAGTAGAACTCGACAATGTGGGATTGAACACAAATACGAGATGTCTACGATCTTTAAAACTAGGTAGAGAGGCTAATATAATGGTTTTGTAAGGTTGGAAGGTTTGTGAGAAGGGTAGAATTCGGACAAGACGAGTGAAAAAAATGAAAGGGTTGATGTCTTGTTTATAGAAAATAACATTTAACATACGTTAATCCTCTTCTTAAGTGTACGCTAATGCGCTTAGAAACTCACTGTCTCATTCTGTCCTTAGTCTTACGTACGTTGTCCATGCATTACATGCTGCTTTAACGTGCGTTAACACCCAATATTGCGTACGCTAACGATCTCACGTACCTTACTGCATCTTTTTATCCTTGGCTTAGCGTACGTTACCTACATCATGTAGCGTACGCTAAACATTGTTGACTTAACTTTTCCAAAAAGTGTTCTGGTTCATGCATGGAAATCCGTCCACATCTTCAGCCGGCTCCACATGCCGACCACACTTTATCTGATATTTGACTGACTCTTGCGTACGCTATGTGTACAACATAATATATGCTAGCTCTGGTTATTAGCGTAGCCTAAGTACATTACTTAGAGCATGTTAATATCATGCAGGCACATGCATTACTTAACAACTCTACACAATAAGATCATGAATACTGGATCACGGATAACAGAAATCATATTATATGACATAACATCATGACTTAATCTATCATACGGAACGAATCGGACGAAACGTGAAAAACCCCCCAATTTACCCAAAATCAGGTTTTAGGAGTTTACCTCGAATTAATGACGAAGAACACGATTAGATGTTGATAATATACTCCAAAAACTCGAAGAAGATGATGGCTCAGAGTTACAAAGCTTCAAATCGTCGAAAATGCCAAGAAAATCGCCTAGGAGTCGGATAGAGAGGAGGAGAAATGATAATGGCCGAAATCGGTCAACTCCTGGGTTTATAAACCCAGGTCGCGTTACGTACGTTAGCCACCACTTGCTAACGTACGTAAGATGTGTTACGTACGTAAGCCGTAAGGTCCTTACGTACGTAACCAAAAAGGCATAAATGCCTGTACCATTCTCCACAGGCCGTGACGTCCGTAACAGAAGCAAGCATTACGTACGTAATGCTTCTGCCTGAGGAGTATAGGCCGCAACTACTGGCAAGGGAGGAACCGAAACATCGAAATGCAACGGTGAACAGATCACGAAGGTACGAACATAAAGGATTCGAGGAAACGAACTTAAGCGTTGAAGGAAAACACATTCTCAACTACCCGAAGGATCGAAAAACAACAACAACAGACGTAATTATCCCAAAACTTTGGGAAATTACAAAACAGCCCAAAACATCCGAAATGTACGATACATGCTCAAAACACCAAACGGAAGTTCACAACATGCATAAAAACATGAGATAGATCCTCGGCAACCCCGAAACGGCGGTTCCGAACGACGATTTACGAGAATACCCGAGATAGCGATGAAAACAACATGAACATGTTCAGATATGGATAAAAATACACAACAAGTATTCGGGTATTACATACTCCCTCTCTAACAAGAAGTTTCATCCTAAAACTTAAGACTGAAATAACTCTAGGTATCTTGCCTTCATACTGTCTTCAGTCTCCCAGGTTGCTTCTTCGACTCCATGTCGTGACCATTGAACTTTAACCAAGGAGATTAATTGATTCTTCAATTGTTTGATTCGACTCTCGAGTATCTTGATTGGTTTCTCTTCGAATGTGCCATCATTAGCTACTTCGATCTCGCCAAATTCGATGACATGACTGAGATCCGATACGTACTTTTGTAACTGTGATACCTGAAACACATTATGAACATGACTCATCGACTGAGGCAAGGCCAATCGATATGCCAATTCTCCAACTCTCTAGAGAATCTCAAATGGCCCGATATATCTCGGACTCAATTTTCCATTTCCTTCTGAGACGAAAAATTCCCCAAGTAAGAGAAACTTTTAGAAGTACGTGGTCTCAAATTCTAACAGGTGACAACGCACATCTGTGTAAGACTTCTGATAACTCTGGGCGGTCATCAATCTCTCACGGATTAAGGCTATCTTCCCCTGTGTCTGTATTATCAAAGCTACTTCTGTCCCGATTAGATCAGACGAATCATCCCAACATAAGGGTGATCTGCATCTTCTCCCATATAAAGCCTCAAAAGGTGCCGTCATAATCGAAGCATTCCAACTAATATTGTCTGTGTACTCAATCAACGGCATGTGAGTTTCCCAATCAGTAGACCAATCTAGGGTGCAAGCTCTCAATATGTCTTCCACTGTTTGAATGGTCCTCTCGGACTGTCCATCGGTCTGAGGATGGTAAGCTGTACTAAATCTCAACTCAGTTCCTAAAGCCTTATGAACTGCCTTCCAAAAATGCGACACGAAAAGACCGTCCCAGTCGGAGATAATATTTCTCGTTATTCCATGCAATAGAACTATTTCTACAATAAATATTCGAGCCAATCTCTCTGGTCCCCAAGTATCCTTGATACCCAGAAAATGTGCTGACTTGGTTAAACGGTCAACTATCACCCAGATCATATTCATCCGAGTTCTGGTCTTCGGCATGTTAGTTATAAAGTGCATCGAGATATCCTCCACTTCCATTCCGGAATTAGAAGTGGCTTCAACATTCCAGCAGGTCACTGATGTTCGATTTTAGCCTGTTGACAAGTTAAACACTTTGAGACATATTCTACCACTTCCTTCTTCATGTTACCCCACCAGAATTTTTGCTTCACATCTTTGTACATTTTACTGGCACCTGGGTGAATTGAATAATGTGTAATGTGAGCTTTCTTATTGATTGTTTGTTTCGGGACATCATTCTCCGGGACACAAAGTCGACTTTGAAACCTCAAAACTCCTCCTTCATGGACTACAAAACTTGGGCCTTTTCCCTTGCTAACTTCATCACGCAACCGAAACATCAATGGATCATCTAATTGCTTAGATCTGATTTCATCAGTTAAAGATGAAGTTAATTCCATCACATGTAATTGCCCTTGAACTCTTTGTGACCACACTTCAGTTTCTCCATGAATCAACTCTTGTTGAATTCTGGACTGGTTCGTGAGCGACTCCAGCATACGAATCGAAATAGGTTTGCGGCTTAAGGCGTCACCTACTACATTTGCCTTGCCTGGATGATAAAGAATTTCCAAATCATAGTCTTTCAATTCCAGCCATATCCTTTGTTGCATATTCAATTCCTACTGACTAAAAATGTATTTAAGACTCTTATGATCTAGGAAGGTCTGACAATGAGTCCCGTACAAGTAGTGTTGCCATATCTTCAGTGCGAAGACAACAGCTGCTAATTCCAAATCATGCGTTGGGTAATTGACTTCATATGGTTTCAATTACCATGAGGCATAGGCGACCACCCTGTCATTCTGCATTAGCACACAACCTAGGCCCTAATTTGAAGTATCACTGTAAACCACGAACCCTTCAGTTCCCTGTGGTAGTGCCAAGATTAGATCTGTCGTCAATCTCTTCCTGAGTTCGTCAAAGTTGACTTGACACTTTTCGTTCCATTCGAACCTCTGGTTTTTTTGTAGTAATTGAGTAAATGGGCGGGTAGTTTTTGAAAACCCCTCCACGAATCGGTAATAGTACCCAGAAAGTCCAAAGAAATTTCTGTCCTCTTTCATATTTTTAGGAGACTTTCACTCCAAGATTGCCTCGACTTTCTGCAGATATATATGGACTCCTTTTGCTGATACTACGTGACCAAGGAACATTACTTCATTTAGCCGGAATTCACACTTAGAAAGTTTGGCATACAACTGTTCGCTCCTCATGAGGTTCAGAACAACCCACAGATGTTCCTCATGCTCGTCCGGATTCTTAGAGTAGACCAGATATCATTGATAAAGACAACTACGAATTTATCCAAGTACTCTATGAATACTCGATTCATTAACTGCATAAACACAGCAGGCGCATTGGTGAGTCCGAACGGTATTACTACAAATTCATAATGTCCATAGCGAGTTCTAAATGCTGACTTAGGAACATCACATTCTTTAATCCTCAATTCATGGTATCTTGATCTCAGATCATTCTTTGAGAATACCGCCGCTCCTTGCAATTGGTCGAACAAATCATCGATTCAATGCAAATCGGGTACTTTATTTAGCTCTCGATAGTTAATGCACAATCAAAGTGATCCATCTTTCTTTCGACAAAATAGGACAGGCGCACCCCAGGGAGAAACATGTGGCTTGATATAACCTTTGTCCATCAGCTCTTCAAGTTGCTTTTCATCTCGTACATCTCGATGGGTGCCATGCGATACGGCACCTTGGAAATAGGTGTGGCTCCCGGCGCTAGATCGATGGTAAACTCTACATCTTGTTGTGGAGGTAATCCAGGTAATTCATCAGGGAATACATCCGAAAATTCGTTTACAACAGGAATAGATGACAGTTCCTTCTTCTTTCTTCATTGCATAACACCAGTATCTGGCACAATCTTGTTTCAACAGTTTGATAGCCTTCATTGCTTTAATCACTTTCCTTGAGCTTCCTGGTCTCCATCCTTCATCTGGTTGACCACTTGATGAAGCACATAGGGAACAGTAGGATTATCATTTGCCTCCACAGTTTGCTCTCAATTATTGTTGACAGATTCCCACTGCTCGCCAGAACTGAGATCAACCTGATTCGACAGAGATTCAGGGACAGAGGGTGAAGCTTCTCTCTCAGCATTTGCGCGTCCGCGTCTACAACCGTGACCACATCTCCGACCTCTTCTCAACACACTGTAAGCATACCTATTCCATATACGAGGAACAATAAAGTTCTAACGTTATCATAAGAAGAATAACATTAAAGGACAATAACAAGGTTTTAGGATACTTACAACCACAGCTCGCATGAAGATGTAGGGGGTATAGTGATGTTATTCGCAGTCGATCAACCAAAAGACACACCTAGACCCCAAATTAACCCCACTGCCAAGATATCTATAAATCTTAGCTCCGATACCATATTTTGTAACACCCCAAGATATTCAGGATAATTACACCGCTGTAAGTCCTATATATAAATATTTACTAGGCTAAGAATTCTAAAACAACAATTATAAAGTACTTCAAACGAAATTATTATTACAAAACGGATTTTTTAATAGTAAAATACAATACTGAAAAGTATTCATTAATACATGACCATTCAAAAACATAAAGAAGATAATGTACTCGAGTACTTATTCCAACACGACCACAAACGGACAGAACTCCGAGCCATCAACATCACTATGTACCCTCATCGTCATACTGCCCCTGTGGTTGTTTTCCCGCTCTCATGGATCCTGAACATAAAATATATGTCCACCCCTGAAGGGGTTAGTACAACAATGCTAGTGCAAGTACGATAATTGTACGACAAAATATTATTCGACAATTCATGAAGAATAACAAAACAACAACAACAACAAGCCTCTCGAGTGAGAAGGTAAACAATGCAGTACACAACAGTACAATCTTAACCTACACATGGTAATCCAATGATCCAGCGCGCACAACATAGATACACAAGATGATCCCTTCGGACCAACACTTAGTGGAAACCCCGTTCAACGATCCAGCGCACATAGCATAGATACCCAAGATGATCCCGTAAGACCATCACTTGATGGACAAACAACTACAACACATTTGCTCGAGAACATAACGACATTAACACGTAAAAATAATTAAAGTACTTGCCTGGAGAAACACTACAAGGATTAAATACTTCGACAAACTCAATACACTCGAAGGTTGTCCCTTCATTCAACCACTTGCAAGATTCGAACCTTATACGAAAATAAATAACGAAGAGTTTAACTTGCATATACATAACTAACATACGAGCATCTAATGATCCTAACTATGATCGGTTTAATCCTCCTACATACGGACGGTTCATGGTTTAACTACCCGGCTTTTTCTTTCCTACATTCTCATATGGATACATCAATGATCAATAAAGTTCCTATGTTCTCTATTAACGAGTTTGACTATTGGAGAATTAGGATGGAGGCTCATCTTGCAGCAATGCACGAAGAGATAATTTTTGTTATACAAGATGGCCCCATAAAGATTATGAAGGTAAATCCGGCCCCAAGGATTGAAGGCCAAGCTCATGCTGAGATGCTCGAGAAAGAGCGCAAACAATGGACGTGTGATGATCGAAAACGCGCCAATCTTTATAATGTTGCTAAGAACGCATTATTTGTCACACTTGACAAAGGAACATTCTCGAAGGTAAAGAGCTGTAAATCAGCCAAGGATATCTGGGATAAACTCAAGTTGATTTGTGAGGGAACTGAGCTCTCAAAAGAAAACAAAATTTCAAAATTGACTCAGCAATTTGAATCTTTTGAAATGAAACCAAATAAGACACTTGAGGAACTTGACCTCAGATTCACTGGTATTGTTAGTGAACTTGAAGCTTTGGGCAAAATATATACTCAATAGGAGAAGAATTTAAAAATTTTTAGATCTCTCCCTGCCCGATGGGACATTAAGACCACAGCTATGTGTGTGTCGTGTAATCTAAATGAAATATCTACTTTTGATCTCTTCTCTGACCTCAAAGCATTTGAGTATGATATTGACAGAAGAGAGAAAGCTGAAGAATCTTCTTCAAAGGTTACAGCATTAGCCGATGTATCGAGCCAACGACACAGCATGCCGAGCTCATCAAAGCCTAGTCACAAGAATACTGACAGCGACGACGACATCCTGTCATAAGACGAAATGGCGCTACTCATGCATAAGTTCAAGAAGTTCATCAAGCAATCAGGAAAAACTCCCTACGGGCCCAAGCCTGTCCACAAGGTAAGTACAGAAACTTCATCTGGTGATGCTAACCTGTGTTAGAATTTCAGGAAACTAGTACATTATGCAAATAAATGTCCTCATCCTAAAGTTCAAAGGTTGTCGGAAGCCGAGTAACAAGAAAAAGATGAAAGAAGACGTGCTTGGAAAAACAAGCTCAAGGCCCTGATTGGAGAATCAGAAGCCTCCCCGCACCATCAAAGTCCGAAGAATGTCTTCAGGTAGTCACTGACAGTGATTCATCTGATGACGAATTCGATGATAAAGCCTATATGTGCTTTATGGCCAAAGACATTCGGGAAGATGAAGATAGCGACGATGAGGTAAGCTCAACCTCAATTATTCCTTCCAATGCATCTCATACTTTTGAAAACATCATGAATGAGTTTAAGAACATTCAAAAAGCCCATGAGACACTGAAAAATGAGAATATACAGCTCCAACTTTCTAACTTAGAGCTGAAAGAAGAAAATGACTTGCTGAAAGTAAATTATGAAAACATGTCTATTGATTGTGAAAACACCAAAGTCGACCATGAAAAACTCATGGAGAGCAATCATCAACTTGCTCATGAACTAAGTGAGGCTAAATCTCATAGTGAAGGCAAGACAAATGATTTTGTTCTACTTCCAGCCAAAGTATAAAAACTCTCGAGAAACGAGAAAGTGAACTTGAGACCATTCTGAAATCTTTCGAGAAATCATCCAAAAGTATGGAATAAATTCTAAGCACTGGGCAAAATGCTAATGATAAAAGTGTCTTAGGATATAGCTCATTTTCCAACAAAGGGAAAACTAGTACTGTGTTCGTCAGGGGTGTGGAACCCATTCCTGTATCGGAAGAAATTTTGAGTCCTGTGAAGGAACCTGCTGCACCACGAACAGCAAAGGCTGCCATTCCGCCTCCTCAATCATATTCAAGACAGCGCAATCCTCAGCCATTCAGATTTGTAAGGCGCATCCAACAACATGCTCCCCGAGCATTTCAACAGCGCCAACAGCCGTTCAGAAGAAAGGCTGTATCCAAATATCAAAGGCCTGTACGGCAGTACTTTCTGTACAACATGCCTAGGTATTGGATACAAGAGCCCCGTTATTCTTCGCGACAGCAAGTTTCCGCACAGTATCAGCAACAGCATTGGGAATCCAACTGGAGACCCAGAAGGCAAGCTGTTAGGCCAAAGAAAATGGCTCTACCTCCAAGACGGCATTCGTACTGGATTAATAATAATAACCCTGAAATTTACATGCATAATAATTATCATGGTTATAGTGACTACATAAATGCCCCATGTAGACATCGCAACTATGGACCTAAAACATCCTACAGTAAACCCATTGCTGTCAGGAAAATCTAGGTACCTAAAGGCACTAACATCTATGGACCCAAAAATCAAAGGGGACCTAAATCTACTTACTTTATTTGCCGATAGGACATCCTAGAAGAGGACATCTGGTATTTCGATAGTGGATGTTCCCGGCACATGACAGGAGATAAAAGCAAGCTGTCAGATTTTGTAGGTCGCGGTCCAAAAGTGCGCTTCGGTGATAAATCTAAAGGATGAACAAGAGGGAAAGGAAACCTTCTTGTTGGAAAATTCAAAGTCGCCGATATGTTGAAGGCTTACGGTACAATCTACTTAGTATTAGCCAGTTCTGTGACAACAGTTCTCGATGAAATTCTATATAGATCGCTGTAGAGTCAAGAACATCTAGACCAAGAAAGTTGTGCTCACAGGAAGCAGATCAGGTAACATGTATATAGCTGACTGGAAGCCTATGAGCTCCTCAATTCCATGTTTTGTTGCCAAAGGCAATGCAAATATAAGTTGGCTATGGCACAAGAGGTTGTCTCACGTCAATTTCAAGACGATCAACAAGCTCTTGACAGGGAATGGTAAGAGGATTGCCAAATGTGTCATTCAAAAAGGACAGCGTCTGTGGACCCTGTCAGAAAGGCAAGCAAATCAAGTCCACCCTGAAGAGCAAATCCTATCTTTCCACTCACAGAGTTTTGGAAATGCTACATATGGATCTCTATGGTCCTGTAGACCCTGTAAGTTTGGGAGGTAAGAAATATTGTCTCGTTATTGTTGATGACTTTTCCAGGTATGCTTTGACTATCTTCCTAAGCAATAAGAAGGAAACAACATCAAAGTTGCCCGAACACCTGAGAAAGCTTCAAAATGAAAAAGGGTTGAGTATCGTGTCCATTCGTTCCGACAGAGGTACAGAATTCACAAACTTCTTTATAGAGCAATATGTAGGTCACAAGTCGTCCAGGAACAAGTCTAGAGGGGGGGTGAATAGACTTGTTGAAACTCTTGAACTCTTTTTCACGAAGAGTGAGTTTCTTCAGCTGATGGTCAAACAAATGACTTGGAGTCGTTTGTTCTTGGATATGAGCGGAAGTCAGCTGATGACGAATATAAATTAACTTAATGAAACACTTAAAAATGTATGCAGCAGTTAAAGTATGATGCAGTGAAACAGTAGATAACACAGGCAATTATAGTGGTCTCAGAGGTGGGGTAATCCTCTACTAATCCACTTTTCTCCAAACCAGTTGGAGATGAATTCACTATAATTTTCAACCAGTGATAAATATTACAGTGATTCACAACACACTACAACAGCTTCCAACCAGTGGAAATCCGTGCCGTTGTACACACACTTGACTGCCTTGCACCTCTTGATCCTCGATCCTTGGATGCCTTTACAGTCTCTTACTTCAACCAGTGAAGTACCCCGTACTCAAGATTATAGACAAGAGTGTTTGTCTTCTCCAACTTAAGAGCTTCCTTAAGTATGAAATTGTAGATCTGCTCTTTTCACGATGCTATTTGATTGCTTGAGATTGCTTGATTGCTTTGATCGCTAGAATGTATGTTCGCACCGGTAGTTGCTCAGTTTCAAATCTCTGGATATATATAGATCACGATCTCTGAGCTTCTTCCTTGTAGCCGTTGCAAATCTTTGAACAAATCCGTCCGTTGGAGGGAGACTTCATTGTTTAATCTTTCTGAACGTTGCAAGGCTGGATTCCCATTATTTTATTTTATCTTCCGACCGTTGTGAGGACTTCTGCATGTGAGCGCCGAATCTTTTTAATATAAAAGGATTAAAGTCTTCACGGTGGGTCAGGATGATTTAATTAAATCATATCTCTTGCGGGAATCACTCCAATTTGTTTCTTCACGTTGCATGTGAGCTTTCCGTAATATTTGACTTTACAAAGCATGCTGACGTGGACTTGGAGTACTTGGCTGTAGTTGAGTAGGCTGATGTGCAGCTTACATCTCTGCAGGTAGGTCCTCTCGGTACATTCCTTGTTTGTGACTTGCGATCAGGTGACTTCCACGAGGTACCTCTACTGATCTGGTCAAACTTCTCTCGATAAATTTAGATGACCAGAGCTACTCGATCGAGTCTTGTACTTCTCTGAAGGACTAGGCTGTACTTAGTACTTAGCCGATTTTCAGCCTAACTAACTTTTGGCCTACAGAAGACACTCATTTGGTTCTTCTTTACATTTTGCCAAGTAATAAACATTTGATTTTAAATTAATGACATCATCAAAATCTAACAAGTATTCCTAACAAATTCCCCCTATTTTGATGATGGCAAAACTAAGTAAGAAATCAAATGACCAAGTCTGCACTTAAGTGCGAGACAAAAACTGAAATCAGTCTAATATTGAGACAACTGGAAATTGACATTCAACAGACTGTTCATAAAATTTTCTGACTTATCATTGAAATTTTACAAGGATGTTTTATGTACAAAAAATAAAATTACAAGTAAGAGAAATAACTAAAAGGTCATCTGCCTCTTCCTCTGCCTCTTCGAATAGGCTGCTTGGCAGGCTTGAATGGTTTGGCTCCAATAGGTCTTATCTTGACTGGAGCAAGACCATATTTTCTCTTCACAACAAGTGCTGCGAAGTCTTGTTCTTGCTGAGATCTGAATCTGTTCTCAAGGCACACTAGTTTGATTTCCTTCTGAAGTGCCAACTCATCAAGTTCACCGTCCATATGGATTGGTGCTTCTTCTGCTCTGAATGGAGGGATCATGGGAAAAGCTTTTTGCTCTTTAGCGTGCTTCTTCAGAACAGCCCAAAGCTTCGGATAGATTTCTTCCATGAAGTTTATGAAAATTTCCTGTGGGGAGAGTTTGTCATCATGGATTAGTTCCCAGATGTAATAGTCTCTGATGAACCTCTTCCTAGCAGCTCCCCACATCTCAAGAGCTTCAAATGGAACGAAATCCTCAACAAACCATAGCTCCAACCCTTCCCATTCTAGAGTAGGTTCAAAGCCACCTCTAGTCCTTCTTCTTTTTCCTTCAGGCTGGTCAGCCTGGTCATCTCGATCTACAGCTTCCTTTCTCTTTAGACTGGAGGGTCCTTCAATCTGAGGGACATCCTGCTTCTTCTTGCTTCTGATTTCTCTCTCTTCCCCCTGAATCCTCTCTTCCCCCTTTTTGCCAGCATCAATAAGGGTAGTCAACTGCTGTTCCATGCGGCTCATCCAGTCAGACATGCCAAAAGGCATTCTGTTGTTGGTAGTAGGAGGAGGAGGCTGAGGGATCTCTCTCTGAAGAAGGGTGTCAATCTTGGCATTTATGGTCTGAAGGTCAGGAGTGACCTGAGTTGATAGCAGCTCTCCAATAGTGTCTCTGACAATTTGCTTGATCAGCTCAGTCATGGTAGGAGATAACTGAGCTGATGGAGAGTGCTCTCCTGATCCTTCTGCAAGGGAACCACTAGACTGCAGGCTCCTGGCTGCAGCTGGTAGGTCAGATTGGGTTTTCTCCGGGTCCCCGACTGGAGTCTTACGCCCGGCTCTGCGTCTAGGAGTGTGTCTGGGGAGGTACAACAATCCTATCTGCAGCTTCGTGAGTAGGCTCTGGCTCTGGCTCTTGTTCTGGCTCCTTGTCCCCTTCTCTCTCTTCCTCTTTTCCTTCTTCTTCCTTTTCTCCAGATTTTTCTTTTTCTTCTTCCTTTTCTTTTTCATTTTTTTTTTCCTTCTCTGCTCCTGCTTCTCCTCCATCATCATTATCATCATCATCATCATCATTCTGATCATCATCCTTCCTCTTCTCTTCTCCTTCATCTTCATCCTCCTTTTCATCTTCATCTTTTTCGTGATCTACTTCCTCTCCTTCTTCTTCATCTCCTTCATCAGCCACTTCTTCTGTATTCTCAATCTCCTCTGGCTGTTTTTCAACTGGTATATTTTCTTCAGATTTTCTCTCTTCTTCATCTTCTTCAGCCACCAAATTGATAATTTCATTCTCTTCATCAACTTCTTCAATCCTAATCTCCTTTTCTACTTCCTCCTCCTCCTCCTCTCCAAAAACACCATCAAAAATACTGGGCATAATAGAATGGATAAAGTGGTCCATGTTTGTTTTAAAATGTGACATGAATCATTTATCCTGGAGGAGTAAAACCAAGTCTGATTCTTTACAAAATTCAATCAGAACTTCCTCAGTGGCTTGGGGATATTCCCAACCACTAGTTGCAATAAAGGTTTGAAGATTTGTGAAGGGCATGGTTTTGAAAGATTTCCACTCTTTAAAAATATTTACAAAAGAGTGTTTTTTCTGCTTGTGGTTTAACAAGCTGAAGTTGTTCAATGGAAAGATTGAATGTATTATTTTCTAACAGATTGAAAGTGTAATCTGCTTCAGGAATAGAGATAATAAGACCTGCTTCCTCTTCTTCGGATATGTAGACTGGAGGTGTGATAACAGGTACAATCCGAGTTTCAGTGTCCGTGCGCATGTGTCCGGATGGATTGGTGATTGGGTGATGGGTGGCGTGATGCTCGATCGCTTCTCTCGCCGACTGCAGCTTCCTTGGCCTCTTTGGAGAGGGTTCAGGTGATGACTGCAGGTTAGAGGGTCCTTCTGGGGCTGGTCCCCGTCGCTTGAATCTGATAGCAATTGGTGTCTCGTCGGACTCGTTCCCGGACTCGACTGCAGTTCCGATCTCAGCTGCAGGTCTGTCCGATTCTTCTGATAAATCGTATCTTGGGTAATACCTTGAGTCCGGCAAATCCTTCAACAACTGGGCTGCTTTCCCAGTGCTTCCAACTTTCTTCTTTTCATGGTCCATATGACCAAGCCTCTTGTTTGGGTGGAAAGGGTCAATGTTTCCCTTAGCCACTCCGGTTTTCTCCAAAAACCAACTAAGATGCGTTCCGAACGCCAACTTAGTTTTGAACTTCTTTTCATCGTCAAGCCACTCGACCTTGTTCACTTCACGCACAATTTGCATGAAAATATAGTCCGCCCAATCGACTTCCTCTTCCTGAATCAACGCACCCAACACCATAAATTTTGAAGATGACAGTTGGTCATAGCTGCCTGCCATCCCCATCACTATCTTGTTGGTGATGTCCAACGCAACTCGGTAAATCTTTTTCAACTCATTCCTCTTTGCTGTAAACTTCAATTTCTCTGGGATATTTTCGACTTTGATCGTTTTCCAGGTTTCGGCAGGTGATTGTTTAAGAGCTTCGACCGCCAAACCACGATGTTTCATCCCGAATACAGAACGAATCTTCTCTCGATCTATGGTGACTGGAACTCCGCCGACTGAGCTGTTAATCCCGTGTTGGATCAGATAGGCATTGCGATAGAATTCAACGACATCTTCCTTGAACAAATGTTGCGGGTTGATGTCGAGAAACGGGTAGATTCCATTCAGCTTCATCGCCCGGATCAAATTGAGCATATCGAAGTCCTCTAGATTTGCTTCTAATAAACCTTCGAAGTCGACGACCATGGAGAAGATGACCTGGTCCTTCACCGCCTTCAAGTTTACTCCTTCAAAAGATGCCATTTCTACAAAAAGGATTTTAGGATTTTTAGTGTATATTTTTGCTCTGTAAATTCTAGGGTTTCTGTAAGCGTAAAGAGTAAAGTGAAAGGTTTTCTTTCCTTATAAAGAAAATGAAAAGACGTTTGTATTAGTTTATTATATATTTGAACGGTGGTACGCCTTTTGATATTCTTTTGAATTTCAAATTTGAATCGGTGGCCCAATTTAAAATTCGACGGTTGATTCTGATTGGCCATCGTAGAGGTTAATTAAATAGGCGTCTGACGCGTGTATTAAAATTGCCACTTGGCTTATAAAATGTATATTTAAATTCCATTTCGTTAGCCAAAATAATATTTATAAATGTGGCAGATATTAATTAAAAAAATATAGAGGTCAGTTTAGAGAACTTAGCTGGTCTGATTTTGTTGACTGTTGACCACTCTGCAACAGGTTAGTTGACCTCTCGCCTGGTATTCTGAATAGCTTAGTTGCTTCGTCTGGCCTTCGTCTTCTCGCCTGCATCAGCTTAGGCTGATTCTGGGGGGTCCGTCCTTCCTTCAACTTGCTTCAGTACTAGATTCCCAATCTAGTAATCCAAGGTCTCTGCTAAGCTCTAGGAATCTTTCTTCTGGCAAGGGTTTAGTGAAGATGTCAGCTATTTGGTAGTCTGTGCTGACTCTTTCAACTCTAACCCTTTTGTTAAGCATATGGTCTCGAATGAAATGGTGCTTAACGTCAATTTGCTTCGTCCTTGAGTGCAAAACCGGATTGTTGGTTATTGCAATAGCACTATTGTTTTCACACCATATTGGAACTTCGTTGGCAATAATATTATAGTCCCTTAACTGTTGTCTGATCCATAGAATGCATGCGCTTGACTACGCATCTAGGTATTCTGACTCTGTAGTGGATATGGAGTTAGAAACCTGCTTCTTGCTAAACCAGGATATCAGTCTGGTTCCTAGGAATTGACACGTTCCACTAGTGCTTTTCCTGTTGATTTTGCATCCTGCGAAATCTGCATCTGAGTATCCTGATAGCTCGAAGTTGTCATCCTTGGGGTACCACAGTCCAACATTAATTGTAGACTTTAGGTACTTAATTATTCTCTTGGCTGCATCTAGGTGTGATTGCTTGACTTGGTGGAATCTTGCACAAACTCCAACGGCATATGATATGTCGCTGCTTGCGGTGAGGTACGAGAAGAGATCCGATGAGTCCTCTGTAGTGGGTTGAGTCCACCGATATGCTGCCTTATGCATCCGGTGAGTGCTTGTGCTCATTGGAATTCTTGCGGGCTTGGTGATTCCATTCCATATCTTGATAAGATCTACGGTATACTTTGCTTGGTTGATGAAAATTCCTTTTTCCATCTCGCTAACTTGTAATCCGAGAAAGAAGTTAAGCTTTCCCATCATACTCATCTCAAATTCTCCTTGCATGAGGTTGGAGAATTTCTCGCATAGTTCTGGATTGGTTGACCCGAATATGATGTCATCCACATAAATCTGAACTATTAATATGTGGCCTTCGTGCTCCACTCTGAATAGGGTTTTGTCCACTTTCCCTTTGCAAAATCCATTTTTCTCAAGAAACACAGACAGTGTTTCATAGCACGCTCTTGGTGCTTGCTTGAGTCCATCTGAGCCTTCATGACTTATAGACTTTGTCTCCTTTGACAAAACACAGGGGTTGCTCTACATAGACTTCTTCTTCTAGTATTAGTTCGAAGCACTTTTTACATCCATCTGGTAGACTTCAAAGTCCTTGAATGCAGCATATGCGAGGAATAGTCTGATGGCTTCTAATCTTGCAACAGGTGCATAAGTTTCATCAAAATCTATTCCCTCACACTGTGCATAACCTTTTGCTACAAGTCTGGCTTTATTCCTAACAACAGCTCCGTCTTCATCACTCTTGTTTTTATACACCCATTTGGTGCCAATAACTTTCTTGTGATCAGGTCTGTCTGTTAGTTCCCAAACTTTGTTTCTTTCCATCTGCTCCAATTCCTCTTGCATAGCATTAATCCATGAATAATCTTCCAAGTCTTGTTCTGTAGTCTTGGGTTCAATTTGTGACATGAAACATGAGAACATCGCCATTCCTGCTGGTAGAGTTAACTGTCTTGTCTTGACTCCATCAGTCAACTTTCCGATAATTTGCTGAATTGGATGATCCTTGAGCCATTTGGGGATCTCGTCCTCTTCTGGGTTTGTTCCCCCTGTTGGATTGCTCTGGTGATTATCTGCATCAGCTGGGTTCTGGTCTGCAACTGGATCAGCTACCGCCTTGTCATCTGCAGCTTGGTTCTGAACTGCAGATGAGTCTTTGTCAGCTCCGACTGGGTCATCTTCCGCATCAACTGGATCAGATAGGTTTGGTGATCCTGTCTGATCTGCAGTTGGGTCTTCATCAGCTGCAGTTGGGTCATCAGGCTGATCTGCAGGTGAGTCCACCATTCCAGTGTCATGTATAATGACTTCTTCAAGGGTTGCTGACTTGAGCTTGTTCTCAATTAGCTCAAGTTGTTTCCTGTACTCAACGGTAGATTCATCAAAAAGAACATGGGGTGTTTCCTCCACAACTAAGGTTCTTTTGTTAAAAACTCTATATGCCTTGCTTCTTTGGGAATATCCCATAAATAGACCATCATCAGTTTTAGCATCAAAGGCATTTAGCTGTGTTTTACCGTTTTTGTGGATGAAACACTTACAACCAAAAACATGAAAGTAAGCAACAGTAGGAGTTCTATTATTCCAAACCTCATAGGGAGTTTTGCCATGTCTCCCTACTATCATACTCTGCTCGGGTGTGGCAGTGTGTTGTGACTTCAGCCCGAACCTTTTGGGTAGGTCCGCTCGCTATCATGGACCTTCTTTGCTTCCTTCGAGTTCGTTCCTTCTTTCGGCAACACCATTCTGTGGGCGTCCCGGCTGCAGAGCTCATCTTTGGATTCCATTACGATCGGCTGAAATCGATTATCGCCTTGTTGAGAAACTCTCCTCCTCTATCGATCTGATCTTGATTATGGAGAGGGATTTCTCATTCGGATCCTTCTCGGCAGCTCTGTAACTTGGTCGTGGTTTCACTTTTCTTGTATAGAAAAATGATCCAAGTGTACCTTGAATAATCATCTACTATTACAAGTGCATGCTTTCTGCCGCTCAAAGTCCTTGGTTTGATAGGACCAAATAGATCCATGTGGAGTAGATCTAAGATCCTTGTTGTGAGCGTTGTGGGCTGAACTGGCTTGAACGATGCCTTAGTACCTTTCCCTTCGACATGCATCACGAGTGCTTCCTTCTTGAATGCTTCATTTGGAAGTCCTCGACCGACTTCCGAGAGCTAATCTTGTTGATGGCTTTGAAGTTTAGGTGACATAGTCTTTTGTGCCACAGCCATCCATTCTCAGCTACTGTCTTGGATAGAAAACAGGAGTTAGGTGTTCCTGTGTTCCAATCAATCATGTAGACATCTCTTCTTCTGAATCCTTGTAGCTTTATTTCTCCAAATAAGATGTCTATCACCATACACTTCAAGATGGTGAAGACTACTAGATTCTTCTCGTCACAGAACTGGCTTATGCTCAGGAGGTTGTACTTGAGCCCTTTGACATAATGGACTTTGGATATGACAATGTTTCCTCGGTGCAGCTCTCCAAAGCCTTTTGTCTGTCCTCTAGAGCTATCTCCAAAGGTTACATCGGGACCTCTTTATTTGATATATTTGGTCAGCATCTTCTTGTTCCCGGTCATATGCCTCGAGCATCCAGAGTCTACAAACCATTCTTCACCTCCGAAATTTGAGCTTGAGGAGATGTGGTTGTAGTCCTTCCACCTTTTCTGCAATTAAATAAGCAGAGATTTAGGTACCCAAATTTGTGTGGGTCCTTTGGGGTTAGTTGGTTTCCTGGAGAATTGATTTCTCCTTGGATTATAGGAATTATTATTATAACCCTTATAAGGTGTCTGTGGTCGAGGTCTAAATCTCCTGGTTGGATTGTATACCGGATATTCCTCAAAATTTTGATAGTGTGGGCCAATTCTAAATCTAGGCTGAGACCATTTATTAAACTTTTGTGGTCTCCACACTTGTTCATTTTGGTAATTAGGATAACCTTGAGGTTTCCATCTGCCCCTCCCATTATGAAATCTATTTTTGGGGAATTGTTGGTAATAGTGGGCATGTTGTCTGGGCTGCTGCTTTTGCCTAGGCCACTGCCTAGTCTCCTGTCTAGGTGGTATGCGGTGTAACATTGCGACTGAAACGTTTGACTTTGTTTGTTGCACATTTTGAATATCGGTTTATACAGTGCTCAATGATCGAGATTATTGTTTCTCCTTGATAAACTTGGTTTCGTAACTAGAGGGAGTGTGAGAATCATATCCAAGGCCTGATTTGGTATATTGTTACCTTTATAAGTACACAATTCGCCTGAGTTGAAGACGCCTTCGGGGAGGTTATTTCCTGCGCCTGAGTTTTATTTATCTGTGGCAGCTTAGTAAACTCAGCTTTGGCATGAGCAAGTGCAGCTGATTTTTCTTTAAGTAAAATGTTTAGCCGGTCTATCTCAGCTGTATTGACACTTGCCTGGTTTTTAAAGTCAGATGTAGTTGTTTCAACCTTATTTAAATCTAAATTTGAGTTTTTGAAATCATTTTTCATTGCCTATTCTCATCTTGCAGTGAGTCTTCTCTGTCTGACTTGGTGTGCGATTTAAGTGTTTCAAAATCTTTGAGTAAGCGATTTACGATTCATGTAAATCCATATCTTGTGACATGGTGAGCTATTATTTGAACCGGTAGGTTTAGAAGTTACCTCTTCATCGCCTAAGTTTGCCATCGCAATCATACTCCTCGTCTTCATCGAGAAAAGAAACCGCCGCTTGATTCGACATGCTCTGGTCTTCTCCGATGAGAGCTTTTCTTGTCTTCCTTTCCGCCCACCTCCTTCTTGGTTTCGTCCTTCTTGAGCTCGGGACAATCCATTTGGATGTGTCCTATTTTGTGACAGGTTGTAGCATTCAACTTTCCAGCTTCCACCTTCTGGTTCCTTCTTGGATTCTCCTTGTAGTTTTTCTTATACTTGGAGTAGTTCTTTACGAAATTGTGAACCTTTGCATTATGAAAGCCATTTCTTCCTCAAAATCTAGTGGATTTGGAGGTTTCACATCAGATAAGCTCTTAGCAGGGGACTCGGCTGCAAATGCGATTCCCTTCTCTGCAGGCTCAGTTGAGGATGAGCTTGGAAGCTCGAACTCATAAGCCTTTAGATCAGAGAACAGCACCTGAATCTTTATTTTATTCAGGTCTTTTGAATCTCTCATGGCTACAGCCTTCATGCTCCATTCGGGATTGAGCGATCTGAGGACCTTAAGTGCGATTTCCCTGTTGCCATAGGTTTTGCCCAGGGAGTTGATTTCATTGATAATTTCAGTGAACCTTGTGTCCACTTGGTCTATAGATTCACCATTCTTCATTTTAAAGTTGTCAAACTTTTGGATAGCTATTGACAACTTGTTTTCCTTGATCAGCTCCGTTCCTTCACACATTAGAGCTAATGTGTCCCAAATTTCTTTGGCATTCTTACAGTTTTTAATCTTGACCATGGTGGATTTGTCAAGAGTTTGGTATAACACATCTCTGGCCCTGTTGTCAAGATTGGCCAGCTTTCTCTCTTCGGGGGTCAGCTCCGTTCTCTTCTTAGGAATCTTTTCGGGCCTCCCAGCTGCGATCTCCTCGGCTGTGTTGTCCTTCTCAAAAATGAATGGACCGTCTTCAATGATGCACCACATGTCGTCATGGATTGAAGATAAGTGTGCCTGCATTCTTATCTTCCAGAGATCATACTCGTCAACTGAAAAGACAGGTAGTCTAGAGTGCATGTGTTCCATTATAAAGTGAGAGATAAGATATATATCTAGTATAGATCTGGTTTGTGAAAAAAATGAACCAACCTCTCTGATACCACTTGTAGGTCACAAGTCGTCCAGGAACAAGTCTAGAGGGGGGGTGAATAGACTTGTTGAAACTCTTGAACTCTTTTTCACGAAGAGTGAGTTTCTTCAGCTGATGGTCAAACAAATGACTTGGAGTCGTTTGTTCTTGGATATGAGCGGAAGTCAGCTGATGACGAATATAAATTAACTTAATGAAACACTTAAAAATGTAAGCAGCAGTTAAAGTATGATGCAGTAAAACAGTAGATAACACAGGCAATTATAGTGGTCTCAGAGGTGGGGTAATCCTCTACTAATCCACTTTTCTCCAAACCAGTTGGAGATGAATTCACTATAATTTTCAACCAGTGATAAATATTACAGTGATTCACAACACACTACAACAGCTTCCAACCAGTGGAAATCCATGCCGTTGTACACACACTTGACTGCCTTGCACCTCTTGATCCTCGATCCTTAGATGCCTTTACAGTCTCTTACTTCAACCAGTGAAGTACCCCGTACTCAAGATTATAGACAAGAGTGTTTGTCTTCTCCAACTTAAGAGCTTCCTTAAGTATGAAATTTTAGATCTGCTCTTTTCACGATGCTATTTGATTGCTTGAGATTGCTTGATTGCTTTGATCGCTAGAATGTATGTTCGCACCGGTAGTTGCTCAGTTTCAAATCTCTGGATATATATAGATCACGATCTCTGAGCTTCTTCCTTGTAGCCGTTGCAAATCTTTGAACAAATCCGTCCGTTGGAGGGAGACTTCATTGTTTAATCTTTCTGAACGTTGCAAGGCTGGATTCCCATTATTTTATTTTATCTTCCGACCGTTGTGAGGACTTCTGCATGTGAGCGCCGAATCTTTTGAATATAAAAGGATTAAAGTCTTCACGGTGGGTCAGGATGATTTAATTAAATCATATCTCTTGCGGGAATCACTCCAATTTGTTTCTTCACGTTGCATGTGAGCTTTCCGTAATATTTGACTTTACAAAGCATGCTGACTGGGACTTGGAGTACTTGGCTGTAGTTGAGTAGGCTGATGTGCAGCTTACATCTCTGCAGGTAGGTCCTCTCGGCTGTTCACTGTTTGTGACTTGTCTGATCAGGTGACTTCCCTGAGGTACCTCGGCTGCAGTCTGGTCAAACTTCTCTGATAAATTTAGATGACCAGAGCTACTCTGACTGGAGTCGGCTGTACTTCTCTGAAGGACTAGGCTGTACTTAGTACTTAGCCGATTTTCAGCCTAACTAACTTTTGGCCTACAGAAGACACTCATTTGGTTCTTCTTTACATTTTGCCAAGTTTTATACTTAACATATTTTGGCCTATGGAAGATACTCAGTTGGTTCTTCCTTACATTTTGCCAAGTAATAAACATTTGATTTTAAATTGATGACATCATCAAAATCTAACAAGTATTCCTAACACAATACTGTTCGAAAAATGGGATATAGCACGAATACTCAGCCGCCCGCACACCTCAATAAAATGGTGTCGCCGAGCGAAAGAACATGACACTGAAAGAAGCGACAAGGACAATGATTGCCGCAAGCAAGTTGCCACAGCGTTTCTGGGGTGAAGCCACCAATACAGCGTGCTATACACAAAATCGTTGTATCATCAACAAACACCACAACAAAACAGCTTACGAGGTATGGAACAACAAAACTCCACTAGTTTCGTATTTTCATATATTTGGATGCAGGTGTTACGTTTTGAACAACGGGAAAGATCAACTTAGAACCTTCGATGAGAAATCGGATGAAGGGATATTTGTAGGATATTACTCTGTTAGCAAAGCTTATAGGATCTTTAATAAAAGGAAGTTAACAATTGAGGAATCAGTTCACGTAGTGTTCGATGAACCTCACCATGACACTACATGAGTAGAGGATATTACTGAGAACATCCAACAACTTTCCATCATAGATCCATCAACTCCTATAGAGCCTGTCGTTGACCTAGAAATCAACCCCGCCGCTGTAAGAACTGAAGTAGATGAAGCCGATGATGTACAAGCTGAAGTTGAAACTACAGCAACTCACGATACAGTACGGGCCCCGAATTAGAACCCGATAGAAGATGGTTGAGAGATCACCTACAGGAATTGATAATAGGAAATATTGATGCTAGTGTATCTACCCATAGGAGAATACAGAGTGCACAAGGAAATGTACTATGTGCACAAGAAGAGCCAGAATCTGAGATATCTCCATTTCCTGAATGGAAATCTAAATCTGAACTTAGATGACTCAACATGTGCACTATTGTTGTATTCTTAGTACAATCCGAACCTGTTTCTACCAAGGAAGCTCTTAACAACTCTCATTGGATTTCATCTATGGAAGAAGATCTTAACGGTTTCGAAAGAAACAATGTATGGCATCTTGTATCTAGACCTACTCATAAATCCATAATAGGTACCAAATGGGTGTTTAGAAACAAGAAAGATAGAAATGGACTCATTATCAGGAATAAATCCCGTCTAGTCGCACAAGGCTACCGACAGGAAGAAGGCATAGACTACGATGAAACCTTTTGCCCCTGTAGCCAGACTAGAAGCCATTAGGATATTTTTAGCCTTTGCCGCCTATAAGAGCTTTATTGTATACCAAATGGACGTCAAGAGTGCATTCCTGAATGGAGACCTTGCTGAAGAAGTATATGTTGAACAACCACCAGGGTTTGTCAATGCAGAAGGAGAAGACCTAGTATACAGGCTAAGGAAAGCGTTGTATGGACTTAAACAAGCCCCTAGAGCTTGGTATGAGACCTTGTCCCAGTATCTAATTGATAATGGATTTGAGAAAGGTGTTGTGGACAAAACCTTGTTCAAAATACAGGAAGGTGATGACCTCCTGATGGTCCAAATCTATGTAGATGATATTATTTTTGGTTCAACTAACCTTGCGCTGTGTCAAAGGTTCTCACATCTCATGCAAAGTAAATTTGAAATGAGTATGATGGGAGAACTTAGTCATTTCCTAGGTTTACAGGTCATGCAGTTGCCTACAGGAATATTCATCAATCAGGAAAAATACAGCAAGGAGCTTCTCAACAAGTTTGGAATGAATACTTCCAAATCATCATCAACCCCTATGAGCACTTCCGTGTAAATTAGTGCTGATGAAGCCAGAAATCCAGTTGATCAATCACTCTACAGGAAGCTTATTGGCTCACTCCTGTACCTAACGGCTAGCAGGTCCGATATCCAGTTTGTTGTGGGAGTGTGTGCGCGATATCAAGTATCACCTAAAGAATCACACTTCGCAACACCTAAATGAATCCTAAAATATGTCAAATGAACAGTCGATGTAGGACTGTGGTATCCTAAAGAAGGCGGATTTGATTTAGTTGGCTACAACGACTTGGATCTCGGAGGTTGCAAGCTAGATAGGAAGAGTACAAGCGGTACTTGTCACTTTCTTGGACCTAGACTTGTGTCTTGGTTTAGCAAGAACAAACTCGCTTTCCACAACAGAATCAGAATATTATGCTGCTGGTAGTTGCTGTATGCAGATCCTTTGGATGCAACAACAACTGTCAGACTATGGAATAGAAGCGAAAGAAATGCCGATTATGTGCGATAGCATGAGTGTAATTGCAATAACTCACAACTCTGTATTGCACTCGCGTAAGCATATTAATATGAAGCATCACTTCATAAGGAATCATGTCGAGAATAAAGATGTTCGGATCAAGAAAATCCATACAGACATCCAGTTAGTCGGCATCTTCACCAAACCTCTCGGCACAGCAGGATTCTGCATGCTTCGAAATGAATTACGTTTGCTACAGCCCGACTCCCTGTAAGTTTTTAATACTTTTACTCAGTAATTGAGGGGGAATGCTGTAAAGACCTGAGAATACAGTACCCAACATTAATTATCTGTACACAGAGACTATCAATATAGCACTGTAGGAACAAAGTGATATGAATTATCCTACAGCTGACGTGTGCAATAATTAAGGGAGAATACAGTATGACCGTGGATACAGCAGGAATCCAAAAGTTGCTGTATCGAATTGAAACCCGTGTTACCTTTTAAGGGGGAATGCTGTATTTTCGCAGATACAGCACATACTATGGGAAAATCAATTCATATATATTATATTCAATTTATATAAAAGACTTTTTGTCCACGTGCCCTGTCATAATTAAAATGCTGTTTGCATTAAATGCTTTACACGACATCTGGACATCAGAATCTCAAAAGCCGCGATGATTCAAATTATTTTATTAATTTAACACTGCCAATTCGGGCAATAAGGGAAAAACGATACGTCAGAAGTGGGACCATTCTCATTTTAAAATAGATGGATAAGTTTTACGAGTTACACTCAGTCCATCATGATCGTCCATTTTAAACATTGGTTCTCATCCCTTAAATCTGACCGTTTGATGTCTGCAAAACCCTAAAAGTCTCCCCGACCGCCCAACTATAAAAGGACTGTAAATGCCATTCGAGACTCTTTACGCTTTCTGGCAATTATACGAGTCTATGTTCAAAACAGACTACACATCTCTAAAAACCTTACTGCAAATCTCTGTGTATTTCACTTCATTTTTCTTAATATGACATCATCTAAGTCTACTTCTCAATCTCTGAAAAAGAACTGTAACATCATTGACAGAATGATTTTCGCAAGATCTATCGTCATTGAATGTGTCCATTCTGAGATAGATGATGTCAAAGCGATGGAGTTCATCATCTTAAGGCTTCATCAACAAGGTCTCTATCGCCTTGGAAGTCACAGCACTGAACGTTTTGATGTTCAAATGGTTGAGGATTTCTACCTCAACGCTGTTGTTCGTTTCTTTTCTCTTGCGCAGGGAGGAAACATTGCTGATATAACTTCTGTCATTCGAGGAGTACATGTGCGTTGACCAAGATTTGCTGAAGAATGTTTATAGTCTACCTGCTGACGGCCTATCCCTGGAGGATCTTGAGACGTTTGGGTCTCAAGAAATTTTGACCAAGTATTGGAGACTGTTTACTGGTTCTAAAACAGATGAAAATGTTCATACTACCTGTCACAAGAAATCTTTCTGTTTACCTTTTGTCTATTTACATGATTTTTGTTGCTACATTATTGAAAACAGAACAGGTGCGTTTGAAATGTGCACAACCTTGTGATTTAGAATGATGGTTGCAATCATGACTTGTGAAAAGGTCAATTGGTGTCAAAATATTCTTAAGAGGCTACAAGAAGAAGTTTCAAAGCCTGCCTCTCAAAAAAATCTTTTGGTCTGTTTCTGAACTATCTTTTGACCAAATGCGGAGTTCCGCAAGCCCCGGAGGCAAATAAAATCAATTCTAGGATATTCTTGGGCAGTATCAGGCCAACAACTTTCAAGAAATCAACCCTGATTGCAAACAGGCCCCTTATCCAAACTCTGCCCCTTTCCTCTGACCCAAGAGACGTTTCTTCGACACCCAGTAGCGAGGGACCTTCGAAGAAGAGGAAGCGTTCTCACAGCAAGACTCCTGTTGCGAGTGAGATGTCGAAGAAAAAGCTAAAGAAGTTTTTGAAGAAACCTTCTATGGCCCAACCCACTGTTTCTACACCCTAGGGCGCAACCCCTGTGGAAGAGATGCCTGCTACTATCGTGACAGTAGATCCCGAGCCTCTGGCGGCTATGAAGGATGATCAAACATCTGCCAACTTGAAAGACTCTAGCGAGTCGGGTGCCCCTTTGGAGCCAAAAGCTATTTCTCCTGTACGGGATTCCACACCCGTTAAGGATCTATCTCCCACCAGGGCCCCAACCCCTGTTAGGGATCCCTCTCCGATACAGGATCCCACACCTGTAGAGGAACAAATGGCTACAGCGGACCCAAACGTTGTACTCAGTCCCTCCCCGGACACAATAATTAATAAAACCCTTCTTTCTGTGCAAATTGAACAGGCTTATGAGTGATTTCTTCAATGGAAAAGCTACATGCTAGCTCCGTACAACACCTTGTACAACTGGAGCAAATGGAGCAATGAGGAAAGATTCGTGTTGGAAGTGACGGACTCCAAAGATGTTGAAGTCCTGATCCAATGGAACAATCTATGCTGCAAAGAGCTAATTGAGAGCCATCTCTTATACAAAGCTGAGCCCAGGAAGAAAGGAAAAGATATGTCCGAGGAATCTCCCAAAAGTCCAAAATCAGATCATGACTCAGACGACGACGACGATGCCTTATAGGCAGGTCTGAGAATGAGCCGTGAGGAAGCTCGCAAAAAAGAAATCTCCCAGCAACAACAATATGGTGAAGGATCATCAAGCCGTAATCAGCCCCCTTCGTAACAGCCAGAAATTGTTCCCGACAACGAGGATTCAGTCCCTTCTGTCGCAGAGGAACAATCATCAGTTTCGGAACAGGCACCCGAGCCTGTCGCCGAAGATCAACCATCCGCGGATCAGGCGCCCGAGCCTATCACTGCCGAGTCCGACTAGTCCAGTGCCATCCCGCATGAGGAATCAGTCCCTCTGCCGGAGCAGGCGGAAGCTGAGAGACAGCAGGAGGAATCAGTCCCTCCTGTATCCTTGTCTATAGAAGCCACTTCAGCACAGGAGGATACAACACCCCCTGTCGCCGTGCCCGAATCTGAAGCTCCCGCACCCTCAACCGCCTTGGAATCCGACGACGGTATAATACCTGAGGATGTCCAACTCACTTCATGTCGAAATCTGAACTTGAGACGGTTGAATGGAGTTGATGATTTCGCTCAGCCTGATTCTCCTAGATCAGTCATAAGGAAATAGCTATTACACGCTCTCGGTCTTCAAACAGTTTTTATCCAGGACGCCATCAATGCTCCATATTCTGTCAAAAAAGCTCTTGATTGGATACACACATCAGCTGTTGAAGAGATGACAGGTCTAAGGCACGAAGTTTCCCGAGTGGAAGAAGCCTTCAGAATTTTGCCACACGTCTTCAAGCAGGCCCTGAGCCAATTGCAAGAAAAACAGGAGAAGATCCTGAGAGACGAGCAATCTAAGCTACGCGTGTCCGAGGCCAAGACAGCATCAGCTATGATCGAAACCGGTTCCCAGCTTAGAGCCCATGACAAGAATATTAAAGACATGTCACAGGTAGAATGACAAGTATTGAGATGAAACAGGATGCTACTATGAAAATCCTGGAACACCTTGATGAGAAGGTGTCATACCTTGATGACGCCAAAAAGGGGGAATAAGCTAAGGAAGCCGCAAGGAGAACAAGACTGCAGCAAGAAAGAAAATTTAATGCTGCTCAAGACAGTATTACTGCTGAATTAAACGACTGGCCGCACCTGCTCAAGGATACAGGATTTCATGTTCTAGACCAGAGTTCTATGATCCCAACATCCCATGGCAAAACAATATTCAAAGGCCTTCAGAAATCCGTCTGTCAACCAACCGCCATCCCACAGCTGACGAAGTGAAGCAATGGAGGAAAAATGAACTGATGAGGTATTTTGCAAACCTTGTCAGGGAATCCGCCATCTTCAAAGGATATAAAACCTTGGCGGAGGCTGCGGATAAATTCACAAAGATGTTAGAAGAAGGAAAGCTACCTCTTCAACTCGATATGAAGTCCAAGCATAGAAAAGGAGATCGAATCACCCACCCAGAGGACTGGATTCTCGCCTTTGATAAATCATACGAAGGTAGAGCAATCTACTTAGACCGAGGAAACGATTCCTTACAGCACTGGTGGCGTGGAACCGAGAACGATCCTGATAAAAGGCCTTGGAGGCATTCAGATTATAGGAGTTAGATTCCATCCTGTAGTCTGAAATCATGCTTTCTTATCCTGTATTTTCATTTATTCTTGAGATAACTTGTGATCTTTGCTCTATATTAATAAAATATTTTTCTCGTGAAAGATTACAACTCGTAATCTAATGTGTTCTTGTATGATTACATAATTCAATTCATTTGATTAATTATCACAAGTATAGAAACTTGTTAAGCTGTACGAACTTGTCTGCGAACAGTTCATAGATTCAGTTGTATGTAACAAGAATACATTGTAAGATTGTGCATGCGCGCCAATCATAAGCTTAAGTTGTTAAATACTCTTAAACTGTATCTAAACTGAACTTGTCTGCGAGAAGTTCTTAGTGTTAGGCTAATTGCTGAAGATCAGAACATTCGAACAGAAGACCAAGAAGTCTACCTTTCTTCAAGATTCTAAGTATCAAAGTTTTTGGCATCATCAAGGATGTTTGGATAACGTCAAAAGGAAGACTTGGCAAGACTTGGAAAATTATCAAAAAGGGGGAAATTGTTAGGATAACAAATCCCAATATCGAAACTATTGGGATAAACAATCCCTGTATCGAAAAGTGGTGATATAATGTTTTGACAATATGCCAATCCAGCATACAACAAGCAACTTCATCGAAAATCTGATCAAAAGGTGTCAACCTGTATCGAATACTTCTCATAGCGCCAGTATACAGCAAGCCTTTGCGTTTCTAAGATACAGCAACAAAGTCTAAAGCGACAAGTATGGAAGCTGTCTCGAATCGACAATAAAGCTATCATTCCATACAGTATTAAACCGGACAAGAAGGAATCTTTGTTATTCGCGAAAGTCAAATTCCTATTTAAGAAGATATATTTAAATACTAAAGGATAAAGTATTTAAATATCAAGACGTCAGAGATCTTCAATCAAGCGCAAAATCCGGATCATGTTTTATTCAAACACATCATCCCGTTGGAATAGAATCTTGCTCAACGGATCTATCTCAATGGATATATCTCAGAAGACTATATATATATATATCCTCAAGAGTTTGAAGATGAGTTACTAAAAACCCACGCTGACAACAATGAAGTTATTATCATATACATCAGAGCAGACGTATCTAAGCATCCTGCTATTCTGAAAGAAGATATATACAGTGCTCAAACCGTGAACAACATATCATCAGCTAAAAGCTTAGAAAGTCAAAGTTGTTGTTCATATATTGTTCTAACTCTTGAACAAACTCATCAGCCCTGTGTGGACTGAGAAAACCTTGCTCTTCCCGAACTGTGTGTGATGGACTTGCATTGAAGAGACGAAGCTTCGGAACTGTGTGTGAAGAAGCAAGTCAAGTGAAAGCTTAAACCAGTCTGTGTGAACGGTTGAAGGCTAAGATCATTATATCAATCTGTGTGAACGATATATTGATTAGGTTTGATTATAATACGTAGTTGTGTACGTAGTATTTATAACAAACATTTTCACTCCTGTGTGGAGGACCAGTGGACGTAGAGGGGTTTACCTCGAACCACTTTAAATTGCCGTGTTATTTACCTTCCGCTATTTACTGTTTTAAATTAACTGTGATAATTTTAGTGTACATTGCATAACGAGTTGCTGTATCCTCAGCAACTTATTTTCACAAGACTTCTGCTACGCACTTAGCTTTGAAAAACACACAGCTTGTTGTTTAAACACTTTCCAAGCTATATTCTGTATACTAAGTGTCCAACAGGTATGAATCCCGATGAACCAATTCTCAGAAATCATTTCAAAGGAAAACATATTCAACCGTGTTTCTAGGTTAATTCTCCACTAAAATCCCATTCTCCTGCGAAGTAGTTCTTTTTACCAAAGTTCTGCATTTGATACGTTTGTCATTTACATAATCACATCATTCTAACCATCGATACAAGAAGGGTGAATCAACCCATCAATCTCTTAGAAGGAAAATATCTTACCATAGATGAAGACTTCCATATTTCTCACTTATCAATTATATACTATGAGTAATATCAACTATACAAATCAAAGTCCCAAGTATTCGAAATCATCAAGAATAGGAATGAATGTTTCTGAAAACTTCATCCTAATACTCAATGTAATCAAAGGCCAATATATCATCATCTTCAACATGGAAAACCTAAGTTCAGTCATCATAATCTTCCAAACTCGTGGTATCAAATTCAAGTATGATTAATAATTCCTTATAACATCATCAACATGTCCAGAATAATCTTCTTGAAATGAGATAATGGTTGAGATGACCGTAACATACCTTGTATGAAGACTAACGATTGAAATGATCGGTAGAACTCGACAGTGTAGGTTCGAACATCAATCCGAGATGTCTGCGATCTTCAAAATCAGGTAGAAAGGCTAATATAATGGTTTTGTAAAGTTGGAAGGTTTGTGAAAGGGGTAGAGTTCGGACAAGACGAGTGAAAGAAATGAAAGAGTTGATGTCTTATTTATAAAAAATAACATTTAACATATGTTAATCCTCTTCTTTAGCATACGCTAACGGGCTCCGAAAATCACTGTCTTATTCTGTCCCAAGTCTTACGTACTCTACCCATGCATTACATACGCTACGTGCTTCTTTAGCGTGCGTTAACACCCAATATTGCGTACGCTAACGATCTCACATACCTTAATACTTATTATTCTACCGCTCTTTCTTGACACTTCGACCACATCATCAATGATTTCTTTATCAATGACGATACCAACTCCATTTCTACTTCTATCCTTTCCAGAGTACCAAAGCTTGTAACCCCAAGGAGTTAACACTCTTACCTTTTTGCCAACCCACTTAGTCTCTTGTAGACACATTATGTGAATCCTCCTCCTTTTCATAACCTCCCCCACTTCTGCTGATCTCCCCGTCAAAGAGCCAACGTTCCAAGTTCCAAACTGCACCTTACTGCCCTTACTAACCACATGAACTAACTTCTCTGTCTGTCCCCATCCACACTACAAGGATCCTTGGACATTTTACACCACACCCATACTTCGAGGTAGCGCGCCGCTTCCGGGCGATGACCTAGCAAACCTTACATATTTTCCACTACACCCGGACCTATGAAGTGTAGCGCATACTTACTCATTTGACGCCACCCTCAGATGTAAAGGTGGTGCACCGCTTCTGGGCGACAACCTAGCAACCCTCGTATACTTTTCACTGCACCCGGGCCTATGAAATGCAGTGAGTCGCTTCTGAGGAGATGCCGCAATGATTTTCAAAATTTGATTCATGTCCATAAAATGTGACGAATTCCTTACTTCAGGGTCTTGTCTTGTCCTATTTATTTTGGCTACAGGTTGATCTTCAGGTGCAGCTGGCTCTTTCCTTTTCAGGGTAGAACTTCCTGCCTGAAGCAAAGGGAGGTCTTGTTGATTTTTCTTCATTTCTTCTCTGCCTTCCCCTTGTCTGCTCTCTTCCCCCATTTCTACTCTCTTCCCCCTTTCTGCTATCATCAATAATATGTGCTAGATGCTCCTCCACCCGGTGCATAAAATCAGACATACCAAGAGGCATTCTTTAACTTGAGGGTGTTGGAGAGGGTTCCTTCCTATTAATGAGAGTGTCCATTTTTTCATTAAGAGACACTAGCTCAGGCTTAACATCAGTTGCCAGGAGCTCAGAGACAGTCTCTTTGACAATGCCTCTGATCAGCTCAGTGATATTTGGGGGTAGCTGATACACAAGCGGCTCTGCATGAACAAAATTTTCTCCTGAATCCTCTTGTGTAGTTCGTCTCTGAGCAATGGATTTCTCAGAAGAGACTTACCTGTCAGTTGGCGCCTGATCGGATGGGGTCTTCTCAGGAGTTCCGGATTTGCCATCTGATAAGTACTCATCTGTAGGGGAATTTTCCTTCTTCTCTGCAGAGGACTTTCTCTCTGCAGATGACTTTTGTTTGCTGGGGGGTTTTAACAGGTTGTTCCCCCTTATTGTCTGCTTTATCAGCTTCCGGAGCATGATCAGGTGATTGTCGATCTTGATCCTCATCTTCATCTCTTCTCTCATCTTCTTTCCACTCTCCTTCTTCTTGTTCTTTTTCAATTTCTTCTTTTTTCCTATTCTTTTTCTTCCTTCTCTTATTTTTCAACTCCTTCCTGTTCTTTTTCTTCCTTTTCTTCTTTTTCAACACCTTCTTCTCCTTTTTCAGTATCGTCCTTTTCAACTTCAACAATTATTATGCCTTTTTCTTTTTCTCCTCCTTCTTTCTTTTCTACTCTGTCTTCTTCTCCAAGGGTTTTATCTAGAGATACACCCTCCATGATATGAAGGATGAACTGGTCCATATTTCGTTTTAAATGGGACATGAACCAGTTTTCCTGAAGCAACAATAGTATATCTGTCTCTTGACAGAAAAGCATGAGAAGTTGCTCAGTAGCCTGGGGGTGTTCCCAGGTACTTCTCTCAACAAACTCTTTTAATTGAGTGAAGGAAAGAGATTTTAATTCCTTCCGCTCTTCAAAAATATTGATAAAAGAAAACTTGAGAGACTGTTGTTTTACCAGCTTCAATTGATTGGAGTTCAGGTTCAGAGGATTTTTCTCCCTGGGGTTGAGATGATATCTAGCCTCTGGGATATCAATGGAGTCCTCGGCCTCTTCTTCCTCAGTAACACTTGGGAGTGTTAAGAGGGGAACTATCTCTGCCATGAGATCTGAGGAGTGAGCAGGTTGATCCTCAAATGCAGCTGGTGAAGGTGATATGATCATCTGCATATGGTCAGGTTGAGCTGCAATTGGTGCAGGTGATGTGGCAGGCTGAGGTTCTTCATCTTCTACTGGTGCAGGTGCAGGTGATCTCTGCACTTCTTCTTCGTCGCCATCAGATGGATAGTCCACCAAGCCTCTATGCTTCTTGGGGGACCTATCTGTAGATTGGGTGATGTGGACAACCTCCTCTGTTGCAGGTAACTTCCTCTTTAATAGCTAAGACAGAGGAAGGTTGTCGATGTCGGAGTCACCTGCAGGTAACTTCTCGACTGCAGGTAATTTCTCATCTGCAGAAGAGGTTGAGGTTATCTCCTCTGTAGGTAACTTAGATGGGACTTGGTCGGAGGCATCAGATCGAACTTCGTCTGAGTCTATATGTGCTCTGTAGGGAGAAGTCCCATTTGTCATCTCCCTCAAAATCTTGGCCGCCTTCCTCTGATCGCCCAATTTCTTCAAAGTTTCTTGGTCCATGTGACCAAGTCTTTTGCTGCCATGGAATATGTCTACAGCTCCCTTCGCCTTTCCGAGAAACTCCAATATCCAACTGATCTGGGTTCCATAGGCAAGTTTCTGTTTGAACTTCTTCTCCTCTGCATTACAGCTCACTTTGTTCACCTCTCGAACTAACTGTCTGTATATGTAGTCAGGCTAGTTAATCCTTTGATGCTGGATAAGTGCTCCCATCACAATAAACTTGGCAGATGATAACTGATCATAACTGCCGGCCATGCGCATGACAATCTTGTTTATAATGTCAAGGACGTATCCATAATCCTTTTTCAGGTCGCCTCTCCTCATTTGAAACTTGACCTTGTTTGGTTGTTCTGGTAATTTTATTTCATACCAGGTTTCAACAGAGCTTTGTTTTAGGGCTTATACTACAATGCCCCTATTCTCCATCTTGAATGCGTCAGCAATGGTCTGAGGTGTGATGGTGACCTCTTCTCCGAAAATCGAGCTCGTGATACAGTGTTCTGTGACTTGTGCCTCCTTGAAGAAACAAATGATTGCTTCCTTGAACAACTGCTTCGGGTTGATGTCTAGGAAATGGTAGATACCATTTTTCTTCATCATTCGGATGATATGTCTCATCATCAGTGTCCGCCATGTTTGTCTCCAACAAACCTTCGAAATTGACTATTATACTGAAAAAGACCTGCTCCTTTACCATCTTGAGGTTGACTCCTTCGAAATACTGAGTGTAGTGAATATTCAGAGGTTTTTTTTCTGCTTTAGAAAACTAGGGTTCTTAGAGCTTGAAGACGGTAAAGCTTGTGAAATGATTTCCGCCACCTTAAATACCCAATTGAAAGGACTCTTTGAATTTTAATAATTAAATAATCAAGCGGCGGTCTGATTTTTGATAAATAAGGAGTGACGGTTAAACTTGAATGGACGTCGTGGAGGTAGTGTGATCATTTGTTTGTCCACGTGTAAATAAATTATACGTCGGTCAAGGAATGGAAAACTTAGTTGATTGACCATTTGACTTCTTGTCTGTTCTGCATCAGGTAAGTTGTGTCGCTTGTGGTTCATGTCAGCTAACTTTTCTTTGTCTGGTCTGATCATGTAGGTTTCTCGCCTGGTCTCTGCATCAGGTAGCTTTCTCTATCATTAGCTTTCTTGTCTAATTTCCACATCAGGTAGCTTTTTTGAATCAGGTAGCTTTCTCGTCTCTTGTCTGCTTCTGATCAGATGACTTTTCTTCAGATGACTCTGCTTTAGCTCAGATAACTTTGTCTGCTTTCCGAGTAAGATGATACTTCTCTGTTATGATCAGGTGACTTTTCTTTTTAGAGCATTCTTCAGCTAACTTTGAGAACTTCAATCAGGCACTTGATGTCTTGCTGCTGGTGCGTATGCTTCATCAAGATCTTTTTCTTTATACTCAGTATAACTTTTTGCTACCAACTTTGCTAGAATTCCTAACAAATTCATAACAAGTTCCCCCTCTTTGGAATGCCAGGTTTTTCTTTGTGCTGTTCTTCCAAACTGCTGGTTTGTCAAGAGCTTTCCTCTATTAATCTTTTTGGATTCATTTGATTGGGCTTTTGTGGCATTCTTGTTCAAAGACATGTGCCTGAACCACCTTGAGATTGCATATCATTCTTCAACCCTTGATTATGACTCTGTGGTTGCAACACAGTAGTCTTATTATTTCATCTGCAATCAGATAAGAAGAGATTTGGGTACCCAAATTTGTGTGGGTCCTCCAGGGTTAGTAGTTTTCATTGAGAAGTGGTTTCTCCTGTGAACCTCGTTTCTGTATGCATCCTTATGCTCTCTGTATCCTTGGTTTGGATCATGCATATAATATGGTTGGTAACTAGTTGGATGTGGTCTGTTATGTTGTTTCCACATATATGAAAATTATGATTGTTACCTCTGAAAGATGCATAGTATCTAGGTCTATATCCTTGATTTGGATTGCGTATAGGATATGACTGATAGTTTGAGTGGTATGAGCCATTATAAAATCTTGGCTGAGACCTATTATGGAAGTTTTGAGGTCTCCATACCTGGTCGTTTTGAAAGTTTGGATAACCTTGAGGTTTCCATTTACCTCTCCCATTTTGAAATCTGTTTCTGGGGAGTCTTTGCTAATAAGCAGAATAATGCTGTTTTGGCCATTGCCTAGTCTTTTGTCTAGGTGGCTGTTTTGAAAACTTTGGCTACTGCATATTTTTGAATATTGTAGGTTCAGCAGTTTGTACAAGTGTGTCTCCCTTTATGAAGGTACTTTTAGAAGTGGAGGGAGTATTGGGGTTATATCTAAGGCCTGATTTTAAATAAAGTGGCCTTTGGTTTATGCACAATCCATCTAAGGTTATAGATGCTTTCAATGATGTAATCTCTTTAGTTTGAGCATCTTTTATTTGTCTGAGTTTTGAAAGTTCAGCTTCAAGATTTGTGAGTGCAACTGATTTTTCATTGTTCAAGGCTGTTAGTCTATCTATTTCAGCAAAAGCTAGTTTTTCAGTTTCAGCCTGACCGGTTTTGAAATTTTCTGTATCCTGGCTGAGATTGTCAAAATTCTTTTCCAGTTGTGTTTTATCATTTCTCAGTTGGGTATTCTCAGTTGTTGCATCCAGGTGTGCCTTTTTAAGAATTTTAAAATCTTTTAATAATTATTTTATAGATTTGTGAAGATCAATATCTTCAGAATATCAGAACTGAAACCTACTGTAGTTTGAGGTTTAGATGTTACCTCTTCGTCAGCAATATTGGCCATAAGGAAGTTGATTATGTCATCATCATCTTATAGGAATCCATTTGTTGATTCCATGTTCTCTTTGATCAGCTCTGTTTTTTCACACATTGCTGCTAATGTGTCCCATGTTTCTTTGGTGTTTTTGCAATGTTAGATTTTTAACATGGTGGTTTGATCAAAGGTTTGATATAAGATATCTTTGGCTCAATTGTAGAGGTTTGCCAGCTTTCTTTCTTTGGAGGTCATCTCTGATCTGATCTTGGGAATTTGTCTTGGTTTCCCAGCTGCAATATTTTTATCTGTGTTGTCCTTCATGTAGATGAATGGACCTTCTTCAAATATACTCCACATGTCATCGTGGACAGATGATAAATGTGCCTGGATTCTTATCTTCCATAAGTCATATTCATCAACAGAGAATACAGGTAATCTAGAGTGCATGTGTTGCATGTGTTCCATTATACTGAGAGATTAAAATATATATTCAATATATGGATCTAGTTCTGTAAAAATTGAACCAATCTCTCTGATACCAATTATAGGTCACAAGTCCTCAGGAATAAGTCTAGAGAGGGGGTGAATAGACTTATTCAACTCTTTCTTGAATCTCAGGTGAGTTTCTCAGTTGTGATTAAGTGCAGATGACTTATGTCGACTGCAGACAGATAATGCGGAAGAAACAGCTGGTAATAATGCAGATAACAAGCATCGACTGCAGATAACTTTCTAATGGAATAGTAAATATGTATGCAGCAATTATGTATGATGTTTAAAGCAGTAAATCACATAAGCACTTATAGTGGTCTCAGGGGTGGGGTAATCATCTACTAATCCACTTCTCCAAACTAGTTGGAGATAAATTCACTATAACTGTCAACCAGTGATGAAAGTTACAATGAATTCTTCCTAGTTACAATAACTTCCAACCAGTGGAAACCCATGGCCATTGCAACTCCCTTGACTGCCTAGCACCTCCTGATTGAAAACCCATGGATGCCTCAACAACTCTCGAGCGGTCTATCACATTCCAATCAAGAACTCGTGGATGCGTTTACAGTCTCTTTACTTTCAAGAACCTCGTTCAAGAAAGCAACCCCGTACTCAAACTTTAAAGACAAGAGTGTTTGTCTTCTCCAACTTAAGAGCTTATTCGAATATGACCGTTTAAGCTTTGCTCTTGACGATGCTATTTGTTCACTATGATTGCTTTGATTGCTTTGATCGCTTGAATGTATTGTTCGCATCGTACTTTCCTCAATTCATATCCTCAAATATTGGTACATTGGAGAGTGGACTTTTTTGTTTATCTTAGCATTCCATTGCACGGCTTGATTCCCTTTTCATTTCCGACCGTTTGAAAGACTTCCTTTGTTAGCGCCATTATTCTTGTCATAAGTCTTCAGAACGCGAATCTCTAGGAATATTTTATTCCTAACTTTTCGGGAATCTTTTAGGCTTGTCTCCTTACGTCTGCATGTGTCTTTCCGTGATTGTTGACTTTCAACTCATGCTGACGTGGACTGAGTATTTTGAACTTCGCTGATATCTTGTCTGAGAACCTATCTGTTATCTCTTGGTCAAACTTACCTGATGTGTGTCAACCTTCTCTGATGTAAGCTTCTATGATATATCTTGGTAGAAGTTCTCTGAGATAAAGTTCTGAGATAAGTTCTCTGAGATAAAGGTCTCTGCTCTGAAGTTCTATGACCTGATGAATGTTCTCTGATCTGATGGTCAAACTTCAGCTGATATTTGTTGACCAGATCTCATCTGATAACTCTACTGTAGATGGTTTTGGTCAAACCTCTCTGATATTCTGCGTTGACCAAAACTTGTCTGATGTAACGCCTTCTTCGGAACTTCACTGCAGCTTGTTTTTGGTCAAACCTCTCTGATATTTGGAGTTGACCAAAACTTCTCTGGTAATGAACTTGCCTGTAAACTTCTCTGATAAATGGCAGTTCTATACTTAGTCGATTTCGTACTGATCAACATTTGATCAATACTTAGCCTAATTTTTAAGGCCTATAGAACATACTCATTTGGTTCTTCTTTACAATGCCAAGTACTTAGTGCATACATTTGAATAAATAACAAATACATGGATGACATCATCAAAATCTAACAGGTATTCCTAACAAAAACTTCATCCTAATACTCAATCTAATCAAAGGCTAATGTATCATCATCTTCAACATGGAAAACCTAAGTTCAGTCATCATAATCTTCCAAACTCGGATCTAGTTCAAGCATGATTAATAATTCCTTATAACATCATCAACATGTCCAGAACAATCATATTGAAATGAGATATGGGTTGAGATGATCGTAACATACCTTATATGAAGAATAACGATCACTACAAGTAAATATGTCAAAAGTGACAACGAAAAAGTGTTTCAAAAAGTCACATTGTCTCTTTTAATGTAAAACGTGACGGTTTAGATTCGTCGCTACCATGTGTCGCATAAAACTTCTTACGGATTCTATAAAATGACAAAATAACTTAGTTGTTGTATTTATTTATATGCGACTTAAACATTATCTCACTTATTCATTTTTGTTAGTCAATAAATTGTGTTAGAAAAATCAATATGCGAGATGTATATACATCACAAGTACTAGTTCGTGAGACTATATTTATGTTGCGTATAATAGATTGCAAGACAAACAATTGTGCTGCAGTATGCTACTTGCGACACTTTATATCTATTGTGATTAGTAACATGTGAGACTTTACTTATGTCACATGATATAATATGCAAGACTTAGTTTGTGTCACAATTAGTACTATGGGACACTTAACTTTTGTTGCATGATATAGTTCACGAGATACGGAACTCTGTTACCATATACTTTACACGAGAGTTTAAATTTGTCACCATTACTAACCAGTGAGGTTTTCGTTACATTGCATATCATAGTTTGGGAGACATAGAATTGTGTTACAATATCCCATATGTAAGATTTAATCATATGTCACAATTGCTAGTATGCGGGGTTTTATGTATGTTTTATATCTTAATTTTTAAGAGACATAATATGTTACATAAGAACATATGCAAGGCTCCAATTTCCTTGCATGACCTAGTTCGGGAGACATAAAATTATGTTATAATATTCTAAATGCAAGACTTCACCAAAGGTTACAATTACTTTTATCCTATTTTCCAAAAGAGATAATATGTTACAATAAGTCAAATGTTAAGACCATGCTAATTTCTATCACAAAACATTGCTTTTGATACATCCATATTTGTTGTAACAAATAATATTCAAGATCGTTATGATCTCAAATAATAACATTAAAGGCTAACTGATAAGATCTTTATTATAATACTCAAATTCTGAATAAAATTTATGCTATAAATATTATTCAAAAATTAAAACAAACGCAATCTCAAATAGCTAAAAACCAAACTGTAATAATATGATGCCTAATAGTTTACACCAAATGGTGTATCATCATTCAACTTCATAAGCTTCATTGTTCTCTTCATAAGCTTCATTGTCATGATCGTCACCATCTATATCTCCACTGTTGTGATAAACTCATTTATCATATTTGGATCATTGTTAAAATATGTACATTCTTGGGGTAATTTCTTGATCAATACTATTCACATTTGATGTCAAACTATTCACAGTTGATGTCAAGTTCTCCACATTTTGTGTTTCCATGAATTTTGTGTTTTGTGATGCCAAACTATTCACAGTTGATGTCATGTTCTCCACATTTTCACAAAGACTAGTAACTTCTAAATTTACTTGTACATTAGAGGATGCATATATTGTCGGGATCTCAAGCCGAGGAAAAGATCCTAAGCCCCGAAATCTTTTGCCCTTCCGCCCACACTCATCCGCCATAATTGAAATATCTTCTTGTGGGTTGACTTCTATAGTTTCTGGATCACTACCTTCGAGTGCCTCAAGTGCCAATTTATCCTTCAACAACTTCTTCTTTTCTTTCAACTTTTCCTACAATATATAACCAAGTAAATATAAATAGGAGTTCCATAGAAAAATAATAATAATAATAATAATAAATATAAAGGAAAACATTCAAATGATCCGACATAGGTCCACATCACATACAAATTTTTTATTTGCAACATCATTAACCCAACTACCCTTAGAATCTTGATACATCTTTCCCCAATTTTTGATAAAAGACAAGGGATTACTCTCCTACAATATTAAAACTCCCACTCATTAGAAACCAACAAGGTAAACGTTTAAGTAGCTAGTAATGCCAAAGTTGATCGAATCATTCTTTTTTACCTGGGCAGCTATTAAAGTATGTTGTATGAAAGGCATAGCACCACCCCGATGCGTACCATATTGCATTTTTCGGCTTTCTGCATTCTTCTTGCATTTTTCCTATATAAAAGAAATATATATATTCTACGATTTCATTTTCTATTATTATTTCACATTATAACCTCCAGGCCTCAACTTCAAAGTAATAAGTAATTCTCTGAGAAGAAATTACATACAATATATTTTGCATCAATATAGAGCTTATCACATAGCCAATACCAATCTTCACTTGATCTAGTACCCCAAAGTTCTACAGGGGGTAGTGTCGCTCGTCCATGCGCAGTTGTTTCACATTTAAGATAATGATAATGTAGCCTCCACTTGAACTGCAGTCAGCCCTTCTCTTAGTTGTCTCTTAATATCATCATCAATCTAGTGCCAGCCTTTGTTGCATACTGGAGCTATAATCCTAACTTCAATTCGTATGCTTGTGGTGAACTTTTTATTAGTAGCTAGATTTTTAGGAATCCAAAGTTCCTGGTTGAAAACAACCTCCACTCTTTTGTTCCCATATGTTGAAATCATCTCTATAAATCTCTCCCCAGTTGTTATTCCACGTTTTCTTTTCAGTTTGAATTTGATAGTGGAATCGTATTTAGCACATAAATGTAGGAAAAAAACAATACATTAATATGAGCTCATGATCATATATATTATATCAGATAATATAAATTTAATTTATACTGAATATATGCAATTAGATATGAAACACCATTACCGGCAGCCTCGTGATTAATTGTTTTCTCCAAACTTGAAATTTGATTTGCGGGTTTCGTGGGTGAGACATGAGTTGTCTGACGTGCCTCATGATCAAGAATTGTCTCCGAGCTTGGCAATTGATTTGCTTGTCTACTTGAGAGATTTTTTTTGTCCCTTCTTGTAGTGACGGTGTTGGGAGTGCATTTTCTACCCTTTTTCTTGTGATAATCCTAGGAGCTGATGCCACTCCAGGTACTGGTGTTGATATTAGATTTTGTAGTGCTTTTGTGCGTGCTACAATTGTTGATTTCAGGAGACTTCCTGACTTCTCTCCAAGACCCACAATAGGTGACTTCTTCATCTTCTTTCCTGGGCCTCCTTGACAAGTTTGAGATACCATCTATATTGTTTTTCAAAGAGAAATATGTCTTAGAATAACAATTCCATGCAAGCAGTAGTCAATCCACCCTCATTCATATATGTTGTCGAAAAAAAATGACATAATTTTTATACTTTGATTTAATCTGATTCCACCTACATAACACATATGCATCCAATAAAAAAAAGACATGGGTTTTATACTTTGATTCAATCCGATCCACCTACATATCATATATGCAGCCAATAAAAAAAAGACATGGGTTTTATACTTTGATTCAATCCGATTCCACCTACATATCATATATGCAGCCAATAAAAAAGACATAGATTTTATACTTTGATTCAATTCGATTCCACCTTCATATCATATATATTGTCGGAAAAAAACATGGGTTTTATACTTTGATTTAATCCAATCCCACATTCATATATATTGACGAAAAAAAGAACATGGATTTTATACCTGCAGAGAAAGTCCAATCCCACCTTCATATCATATGTATTGACGAAAAAAATCGATGTTATACTTTGATTTAATCCAATCCCACAAAAAAACATGCGAATAACAATGGATTTTATACTTTGATTTAATCTAATCAATTAAACTACTCCGAATTTCACCGATATAGGAACATAAAATTCCTCACTCTAAAACACATGAATCCATAACTCAGAAGACAAACAGACTACAAATACAAATACAAATAACAAATTAAGACATAGAGCCTTACAATGTAAAGATAAGGAGGATGTGTTGTGAAGCAAACTGGAGAGGCGATTACTTATGTGATACATGTCACAAGCCAGCTTTTATAGACTTCATTTTGTTTGGCTCGCCTAATTTTTTCCAATATCCCGCTCTTTTTTTTTTTCCATTGCGCGCCAGAGAAGAAGAAGAAGAAGTAGGGTAAATTTTTGGTGCCTCTTGGAGGAAGAACGAGATGGTTTGGGCTCGTCCAATTTTTTCCCAAATCCCCGCTCAATTTTTTTCTATTGCGCGCCAGAAAAGAAGAACTAGGGTAAATTTTCGGCGCCTCTTGGAGGAAGAACGAGATGGTCTGAGAAGTAGGGTTCTGGCCTGCAAGTGGAAGGAAGACTTTGAGATTATTATTTTACATTTTTTGGCTGAAGATATGGCTTTTTCATTAAGCCATTAAAATTATTTCAAAAGTGGATAGTTATCTCCACTAAATATTAGGAGATAATTTTGTATATTAATTTTTGTAATGAGAATATATTTACGTATGGAATTTATTATTTACATAAAAATACTATCTCTTTTTTAAACAGTATCTCTTTTTTTAAATTTACATTTGGATGAAGTATATATAACCACAATTCATAATATTACTAGTGTACAGCCCGCCGAAATTCGATGGTGAATTACTTTACATTGTAATTTATAAGTAAAAAGCTAAAAATAATTTAAGATTTTGTTAGGGTTCAACCACCCGGAATCATACCGCAGCTAATAAATAGAAATGATGAGGATGAAATTCAGCCACTCGAACTCATTTAGAATATATGTACTTATATCCATCTTAAACACGATTGAAAGATAATTTTGCTATTTATTACAACTTAAAATTTATATAGTAATGTGATGTAGTGGATGAGATTGTTATTTTTTTTTGGAAAAGGGGCATTTTTGAAATATTTAAAAAATATTTGTTTGTGATTTTTGGGATGGACTCAGCATTTTCTTATGGGAATCGGCTCACTAAACAATAGTCACAGCTTTGCGATGAACCCCATTATTTTTTGGCCAAAAAATGATGTGTATGCCCTCAATTTTGCGTTTTTCTATTTTTTTAGGGGCCTAAGTATAAATTTTGAAAAGTTTGTGTGCTTGTTATTTCATTCCAAAATTTTAACCCTAGCTTCCCTATATATATATATATATATATATATATATATATATATGCTTGTAAGACAATTATTTTTGCAGTATTATTAAATTGGAATTTTCTCTTTATTTTTCCTGAAATTCTTAGATCAATTGAATCTAGAGTTTTAGAGGGCTGTGTTTATGAAATTGTAATATAGTTGTTTCTTGTAACTTTGCTGTGTCATTATGGTTCGGCCATTCAGACCCGTTTAAAATTTATATACTCGTATTCATCAAAAACTCGGTTAAAGATGACTTTATTGGTATAATTATGAATTATATCATATTTTACACGATCTCAATGGACTATATTCTCAAATAAGATTCATATTTTGATTTGAGATATATGTCATGTTTTCCTTCACCCATAACCTTATGCCATTTAACTTACAATAAGTAATATTCTTCAAGAATATCATAGTAAATTGTGCTCCTTCTGGAGCAATAATATTAAGTAATATAATTAAGATAGAAAATATAAAATTGTATAAAATTAAATACGTCAACTAATAAAATAAATCAGAAAATAAATGGCTTCCTGAATAATTTACGTAAATTTTTAGATCTCAAATAAATTATTTATAATAAATTTTAGGAATATTTTTTCGATTTTTATTAAGAAATTCTTAATTTTCCCATTAGTATGGAAAGTCAAGCCAGCTAAATTTAGATAAACCAATTAGACACCCATGAATCCATGACCCGAAAATGATATATGTACAAATACAATGTGCAAAGAGTATGGGTCATTTGGCAATTAGCGGTTAGCGGTTAGCTATAGCGGATTGAGTTAGCTGTTTTGACTAACTGTTTGAATTAGTTGTTTTGACTAGTAGTTTGAATTAGCAGTTTATATAAAGTGTTTGGTAAATAATTGGTAGCGGTTAGCTAATTCAATATTTAAAATGACTAATAAGAACATTAATATATATATTAGTATTTAAATTTAATAATTGTGAAAATAATAAATAAATAAATAAAAATAAATAAATAACATTCTTATATATATACATATATATCCATGATTATATTTCATGTGTTTCATAATATATCAAATATTTACGTGCAAAAAATTATATATATATATATATACATAATTTTTAATACAAAATTTAAAACTTAAAGATCCAAATCGGGGATAAAATAGTATTTTCATAACTAGTTACAATCCTCTAATTGAAAAAACTCCTCCAATTAGCTTTTTTGAAATTAGCGGATTGGACTCAATCCTCTACTTAAATCCACTAACCACCAAATACTTATATTAGAGTATTAATCTAGTCAAACCTATAAATGAGCTCAATCCTCTAATTTCTCCTCAAACCTCTAACTCCCAAATACCCCCTATATATGAGAATACAATGAATAGAAAGAGTCTATATGAAAATTCAAAAAGTGGAAAGCATGATGAGGGAAAAACTCGATTGCAAAAAATGCCAGTTTGGTGATTTAACAGAGTTCAGGGACCCAAATGCAAAATCTGAACATCTACTAAAATTTAAAGTGTATTGAATTGATGAATTAATGAAAACTCAGTTCAAATGAATTAGTGTAAACCACATCGTTCATTTGTTTCTCTCTTTCTGACTCTTTCTTTGTTTCTCCATTTCTCACTCTATCTCCACAATTTCATGAGTACGCCCACCGGCCACCGGCATCATTTCCTCTCCAAGTCTCTCCCTGTCTGTACGTGACTCATCCTACCCTCTTCTCCATCAGTCCGTCTGGTCCTCGTATTCTCCTGGCGTAGAGGTATTTTGCTCTTTTCATCAGTTTAGGGAATTAGACAATTATGATTTGTTTATTTGAAATCATAAATTGGAAATTGAAATATGGGGTTTCTGGATTTGTTTATTTGAAATCATAAATTGGAAATTGAAATATGGGGTTTATAATTCTTTGGATCTTGATTGAGGGGTTGTTAGATTCATTTCAAATTGGGTATAGTGAAGTGTAATTCTGTAAATGAATAAATGGGTCTGAGAATTCATAATTGAGAATTGGAGATTAAGAAATGAAATGTTCGAAATATGTCATATGATTGCGAATGTAATTGTAAACCGTATTGTAGTATTTAAATTTGACATTTAACATCAATTCTTAGGTTACTCATAAAATCAGTTGGAATTGTAATATGAGTATATTTCTCCTTCTAAGTACAAATTGTATTTTTACTTGTTCATTAGTTTCGTTGATATGCATAGTTGCCGATATGGATAGGGAGTGGATTAAATTGGGTTCATCTTCAAATTATCGGTTTGCGCAGCCATATAAACAATGGGTGAGAACGTTTATTGAGCAAGCAAAATATCATGTGAATGAGAGGAACGAGATTTCATGCCCATACATGAAATGCAATAATGCATATTCACATCCTGTTAATGTAGTATGTGTCCACTTGTTTATCAATGGTATGGCAACAACCTATAACATTTAGATACATCACGGGGAATATAGGGATGTACAAAGCCAAATAGTACCTCCGAGTTTTCGAGTTGACGAGTTGGTCAATGAACGCAATTCTGGTATGTTTGATATGCTGGGTGATTTGTTTCCTACAGTTGGTGCAGAAAATCCACCTGTAACCGCACCTGTAATGGGAACCGAAGATGATATATTAGGGGAGGATGAAGACAATGATACATTACATAAGCAAGAAACTGAAGGGGTTCACGATACTAACAAGGTTGGTAGAGAAGATGAAGATAATTATGATAAGTTACTACGTGAAGCCCAACGAGAACTCTACCCCAGTTGTAAAGAATATCCAGTCCTTACATTTGTTGTTGAACTAGTGGAAACAAAAGTTGACAATCAGTTGACCATCAAGGCAGTCGACAAATGTCCTGTGTGCAACGAGCCGCGGTATAAGAATTGTAATATCTGCAATTTCGATTTTCCGATAAATTTCTTTTTTTGGCAGGAGTCCATTTTAACGGCTCGGTTGTAACCGTTTCGTCATTCTGAGAATGCTTAATTCTGCATTTTGTCATCCGAGTTCGTTTTAGTGTCGTTTTGTTGAGTACCGTGCTTCTTAGCGACTTTTCCGCACTTGAGTTTGATTCTTGCGAATCTTATTCAAAACTATCGCTTCCTGTATCCTGTAAGTTTGTTTAACTTTGTTAGACGTATTGTGAGCTTTGGTTTGGTTGTTCGTTGTCGTATCGTGATATTTCGGTTGTTCGGGCCATTTCGTAATTTCCCAAAGTCCTGGGGAACTTCTTTCGTATTCCTCACTCCGACCTTTTTGGAGTGTCATTATGAGTTTTGGTGCGATCCTACTGCCTGTGCAGTAGGAATAGCACACGTTATGGGATAGATATAGCGCGCGCTACTTGAGATTGCTAGCGCACGCTGAGACACAGTTAGCGCACGCTAACTGGAAGTGCATAAACAGTCCAGAGCTACTGGACTAGGTTGGAACGTTGATTGGTGCACGCTATGAAGTGGTATAGCGTGCGCTAAGGTGCAGCAGTAGCTTACGCTATGGTGAGGATAGTGCACGCCAACTGGTAATTCGGGGGCAATCCAGGAGCTACTGGACTGTGTCTGGAGGTCTCGTTAGCGCACACTAACACTTGTGGTTAGCGCACGCTAACAGTGTATTTTGGGCAGGAAGTTTTGTTTCGGTGCGTCGATAGCGCATGCTAATCTTAATGATTAGCGCACGCTAAACTGTCTAGTATATAAACTGGACAACAATCGTGAATTGTCATTTTTCCACTTCATTTCTTCTCCTCTCCGCGGGTTTGAGACGAGGGTGACTAGGGTGTGAACTTCTGATCGATTTTTGTTCCATCCAAGGTGTTTTGGGCAGTTCTAGGGGATTGTAACATCATCTAATCCGTTGTTCTTCGTCGGATCGAGGTATTTTTCCCTAGAGTTGACTTTTTGGAGTTTTGTTCTTGATCTCGATCCTAGTCCAATTTTGATGAATCGGTTGATGCTATATGATGTTATTAATCATGTTCTATGGGTTGTATATCCATATTTCGAGTTTGTTTAACTCGATTGACGATTTGAGTGTTCTTGGGAATTATTAGACATTTAATGTTCGATTAATTGTTTCAATTAGTTTTCCTTTGATGTTTTGAGGTGATTTCTGTTATTATTGGTCTAGATCCTCGTTGTGATAGTGTTCTCGTTGTTTCTTGTGGTAGTTGTAGGTTTTGGGGCACTTCGGTCGAGCCGTGTTCGTCGGAGTATTCGTGTGCCGGTTTTGAGGCAAGTACCTTGTTCATACATTTCTTGTTTTGTGGATATGATGATCGGTGATTGTCTAAGTGTGCTTGTTTGGTTGTTTGAAATGAACGTTCAAAAAATTCGCTTAAACCTCGTTAAAGGCTAACTTTCAAAATGCGTGTGAATTTGTGAATGGTATGTTTGTAAATGATTAAGTGAATCCTATGGATATTTTTGGTGTTGATGTTGTGCTTTACTAATGTATATATATATATATATATATATATATATATATATATTACCTCATTTTGGTGCGTTGTGATTTGGCGTTTGTGTCGTGCTAAGTAGTTGTTGCCTCTGGGTGGATTGTTGGGATATCCTTGGTGTACTGTGTTAAGTGGTGTGAATATGTGGTCATAGTCTAGCCATGAAGCCGGGCAAGGTCTACGGTGACACATGGCTTGTGATCATGTGGTCAGGATGCAACAAGTGATTGATCTAACCGTGAGAGCCTAAGAAAACTACGGTGATACATGACTTGTGATCGTGTGGTCAGGATGCAACAAGTGATTGATCCAACCGTGAGAGCCTAAGAACACTACGGTGACTCATGACTTGTGATTGTGTGGTCAGGATGCAACAAGTGATTGATCCAACCGTGAGTGTAATACTCGGTTGTAATTCAGTCATTATCATTCAGTAATTTCATTCGGTGATTGTCACTCAGTGGATTTTCACTCATTTATAATCATTCATCAATCATGTTCGTTCACCGTGTTCACCGTTCGGAAAAACTTCGAGTTGTGTATCGTTATTGTTCATTGTTTCAACTTATGAGTTCGACTTTGTTAGATCACCATTAATTTTTGGTAACTCCAAAAATTATAAATCTTTGCAATATTATAGAGCATCGAGTTAGCTTTCCAATGGTTCAAACGGTGAGTCAATCGGAGTCCGGACGAGAAAGTTATGGTCGTTTTAGCTCAACCGCTCATTTTCAGTTATTGGCCGATCACTGCCGAACGAACTCGGCCGTGTCGTCCGAGACGGCCCGTGCAGTACTCGTCCGGAAATGCCGAAGTACCTGCCCACAGGACTCGACCGTGTCGTTTGGCACATCCGAGTCGAACTCTTCCGGATAAGCCAGAATCGACTGCCGACACGCCCGACCGTGTTCCAGGACACGGTCGAGTCATGCCGAGTCGCTGTCGGACGGGTCACTGTCGGAAGGCCCTCCGCGCCGCGACCGTGTCAAGCAGGACACGGTCGAGTCCCTGTCGGCCAGCTGTGCGACACGACCGTGCCGATCGGCACGGGCCGTGTCCGGCAGGTAGTCAACTCCCTTAAATTCGTTTTTTTTCAGCATTTCAGCCATTTCTCCCCCTTTTCTTCACCTTCAACCGAGAGAGTAAGCTTGAAGGAGGGTTTTTCCTTCACAGATCATTTGGGTGTTTGATTTTCTTCATCTCCTTTCGATCGTGAAGCCCGGATAATCAATCTAACGCGTGTTCTTCGGATTAAAGTACTTGGATCTTCAAGAGGTAATTCCTTCAATACTTTGGACTTCGATTTTGTGTTGAGATATAATATTTTGGACGTTATAATCATGTTATATGAAGGGATATGTATATGATTATGAGTTTGTATAAGGATTCATTGGATTATTGAGGAATTATTCGAGAACACCTTGAAAATCGAGTTGGAATTGGGGATTTTCGACTAATTGTTGTTATAATCACGTTTTTGGATATTCATAACGGATTATTGATCGTATTGGAGATGTTTTGTTGGTTTGAAACACTTCTTGGGGATTTTGATATTGGTATTTGATTGTAAACAATCGGAGTTTGGATACAACGTGTTTGATTTAATGCCTCTATGGACTTGGTTTAGTCGTATCGACGTTTTGAGTTCGTTATATTCGTGTTTGATTCGTATATTGAACGGATTGTTGGATATTGTATAATTCAAGGTTGTTCGAGCGACCGATATCTCAATTAGGACGTTGTTCGTGGAAGGATAATTGCCACCGGTATTGTGTAAGTTAATTCTTACTCGGTTAAAAGGATATTCATCCCTTTTGTTGTTGTTCATTCATAATCATAACTCATTCATCATTGTATTAACCGTATCAAAACTTGTTATTGTCAATTAATCACTTGATCATAAGGAGCAGCGGTTCCAATCATTTCATTGAGTGTCATTTACTTCACTATTATTTTCATCTCGGTGAGTCATTCTTGACCTTGTCGAATTATTATTCATTGATATTCAGTGTGGTCATTCTCGTTCATATGACCTTCTGGGTTCATATTGCGTGGCCGGGTGTGGCTGTGTGGAATTTTTAGTCGGGCACACGATGGTTATGTATTGGGTTCACCGATACATTAGACCGTGCACACGGGAAAGCGTTACACCGTGAGACTAATTAGGTACACGGACGGGTGTTGTACACTTGCACAGAACATTACGGGCGTACTATGATACTCCTCTTCAGCGTAATTCATAACTAAGAATATTTCATAACTTCAGTTAATCATGATTGTGTATTTTCAACCCTTGAGGATTGTTGTTCTTTGTAACTGACCCCGTTTGGGGATTTTGTTTTTCAGGTCTTGGCAAGGCAAAAGTACGGGGAGAATACGCTGACGTCGAGGAGTCCCAGTGATACTAGTAGGGGCCCCCGATCTTTCAGTTATTCATGTTATTGTCCTTTATTTTCCGCTGCAGACTTTCATTTGAATACTCCGTTTCATTCAGTGTTGTGTATTTTATCTTCATATAAAATACACTAGTATTCGGTATTGTCCTGGTGTGTTGTAACTAAACTCCTCATCGGAGTAATTATGGTTGTAATGTAGTTCGGTACTACATTTATCTTGTGTAATTCATTCATTTTCATTTGCCTGGTGGGTCCCAGTTGGGGATCTACGGCACTGTAATATCTGTCTAGTTTGGGGTGTTACAGTGAGAGCCTAAGAAAACTACGGTGATACATGAGTTGTGATCATGTGGTCAGGATGCAACAAGTGATTGATCCAACCATGAGAGCCTGATGACACGTGGCAAGCGATCACGGTGTCATGGATATGATTGTGGATGTATTTTTGCTAGGGTCGAGTACCTTGGACGTGTTACCGAGATTTCGTATCTTGGGTGGTTATATTTTGTTGATTTTATGTCCGTCAAGGACACGTGGTGTGAGTTGTGGACCCTGTGAATTACTGTTGCTTTTATTTGAGAAAGCAAATCTTTGGGCTGTAACCCCTTTCGGTTTTTGAAAGAAACGGATTCGATAATCCTAAATTGTTTTCCGTTGAAACTCCCGAGAGCATTTTAAAACATTTTAAAAATTATTCTCTTGATTTGTGATCTTTCGAATTTGGAAAATTTTTACTCAAACTCTTGCCTCAGGAAGTATCTTTCGTTATGTTTGAATCTTTGAGGATTCCTGATTATTATTCATGGAACATGATTTGTATGACTCGTCTTTGCACCTTGTACTTGCACTAGCAAAATAGTGTAATTTTTCTAACCCCCGAGTAATCGAGGAGTGGATGTCTGTTTTGCGTCCAGGTACATTCAGGTTTTGGGGAGCATAACATAGGGTTGGCATGAAGGATGATGAATGATGATCGATACTAATCACATGAGGACCCGTACGATGTTGCATTGGTTTAGTTGTAGTTATTTCCGCTACAGTATTTTCCCCATTGTACGGGAGCGTGATGTATCTCGACCCCTGCGTGGGTATGTATTGAGAATGAGATGTATGTATTAATTGAAAGACCAAATCGGTCTACTGGGTCATTTTAGCCTTAAAGGCAATGTTGAGATGTTTGATTTTTGTTACCAGCCTGGAAGATCCTTGAGAAAAGGGTCTATGGTGTGTAATATCCCTGAGTAGATTGGGGGTGTTACATAAATGGTATCAGAGCTTTGGGTTGTAGAAACCTAGGCTGTCGGGTCAAGTTGTGTCTGTTGAGTATTGTCTCGTTAGATTTTGTCGGACTGAGTCGTGTCGCGACACGTCGTCTGAGTTTGTTGGTCGTGATTAGTATCGTGGGGCGAGCATTATCTTCGTGCGACCTGTGGATGTAAATCTCCCTTCTTTGTGTTGTACCTCGTGTGACACGAGCCACTTGTATGATTATTTGTTAAGTGATGGAATCTTTATGTAGATTTTGATTTCGTGACATGTGTTTATTTGACTCTTATATTTTGTTTATATGAGGAGTGGTGTCGTTGCTAATGTATTCTTGACTGTTGTTTTTGTCCGCTGCTAATGATTTCCAAAATGATTTGCTCATTTTGCAAGTATTCTTGTGAAATCCTTATACTTAACATGGAATAGTAATGTATATGTGTGTGATTTGCTCACTCCGGGAGGGTCCGACGAGGCCTCGGAGGAATATGTGATTTTTCTCCTGATTCACGAGCTTGTTTAGATGGCCAGTCCGGGAGGGTCCTTAGAGGCCTCGGATGGGACCAGTGCTTTCGCCCCGATCATAGACAAAAAAAAATTTCAACTGTGATCATTAAGTGTTTGTTTTCCGGGAAAAGTCATGTCTCGATTTTGAAACAATTTGATGCATGTACTATGAGACGTGTAAGTGAATGACGATACATGTGAGTTTTGGGCATTCTGACCTTTTGGATTTTTGAAAATCTTGAGTATTTCAGTGAATAAATTTCGAGACGTACTTTTAAAATGGATTATTTTTTCGCGGTATTTTCAAGGTGCCTACTAGTACAACTGTATGTTTCAAATTATTCCACTTTGAGGACCAAAATATTTTGAGATATTTTCAGTAATTTAGAAACGCATTCGCTTAGGCCCGAAGGTCGAATATTTCTGAAAGTTTTTAACTAAAAGAAAGATGTCCTCATTTTTATCAAATGCAAGACGGTTTTTCAAAGTCTCGATAACGATGTTTGTATTACTTTTTCGAAATGTGATACTTAAGATCAACTGGCGTTTCCAATTTTTTTTTCTTTTCTCAAAAAGGTGGTTTTCGTTTTTAAAACCTATCATTTCCGGTTTGTGGTCAGAGAATATGTGTATGATGTTAGCATTGTCGTTAGGGTGTTAGCCCTCTGAGTTGTGATTGAATTGGTGGTGGGAGCGTTGAGTCGTTCGCCATGCAATAGTTGCGTTAGCCCTCTGTGAGAGGTGTGATGTTGGTATTAACTGTTTGTCGCTTCGTGGTGATTTGCGTGTTATCGCACCTGTGCGAGGTGTTAGAGTTTGGGTTTGTATGATTGTGTATATATATGATTGTTTCACGATGTTTTGTAATTGTGTGCTGGTTATCGTTCGAGCTGTTGAAATCGTCGAACGATGCCGTCGTTGCTGTGATTTTCATATGTATGTTGCCTTACAATGGTAATCATTGTATCGTTATGTTTTATGATTTTTTGTTGTGCTGAGTGGTTACTTATTCAGTATGCCGAGGGGCAGAGGTCGTGGTCGCGGTGACCAGACGCGTGATCAAGATCATGCTGCCGGTAATGTTTTTGGTATCGGTGTTGCTACTATTTTGCAGCAGGTAGCTCTACAGATGACTTAGTTGACCCAAGCAGTTCAACGTAATACATATGTGACCCAGAACATTAGTGCAAATCAGTGGCTTCGAGAAGTGGTTCATATGACTCCCCCTCGTTTCGCTGGTGCTGCAGATGCATTGGGCTAGGAAGGTTGGATTTTCTAGTTGGGAAAGATATTCGAGGTGGTTGATTGTCCAGAAGAACGCCGGTTGCTCAGTATCTTCTCTACACGGAATCGCTAACTGCTGGGAGGTTGTTAGGCCTCGGGATCGTGTTGTCACGTTGGCAGAGTTCCAGGGATTCATGAGAGAGAAGTTTTATACTGAACTGATCAGAAAGCAAAGGATTAATGAATTCTTTTCGGCGAGGCCACAAGATGTACCGCTGTCTCAAGCTCTTATTGACTATAGCAAACAGCTCAGCTACATGCAGGATCAGGTAAGGACAAGGGAAGATAAGATCTGTCATTTTAGTAGGCGAATGAAGCCGAAGATTCGTCAGTACATGGCGGGTCTCACTTGTACTTCATTGAGAGAGTATCAAAATAGGGCGTTATCCTACGAACTATCTATATCATCTAATGAGCATATGTATGAATCAAATAAATAGAAAACTGTTGGAAACTTTTCAGGAAATCAAGGGAGTGGGCCCCCTGGGGCTGGGACTTTGTGTCGTCATCCTAAGAAGGTTTCTCGATCACGTGAACAGAGGATGAGTATTACCCCTGCAGTGAGTAATGTGAGCAGCATGGAGACATGTTATAACTGTAGTCGAGCGGGCCATACCACGAAGAATTGTCGTTCATCGTTAGTCAGCTATTTTGATTGCGGTCATTTGGGACATCGAGCCGTGCATTGCGATATGGTAGCTGAGAGGTTTTGTGATCGAGTTTGCGTATCCACTCCGAAAGGACACGGAGATGCCTAGTGTGGATTTTGAGAATTTCGGCATGGTCGGAGTTCTTCATGGTTACGCTCGTGGATCTTATGTGTTTAACTTCTATTTTTTCGAATGTGCGTGTTTTCTAGTGATAGTACCTTTTGTTTTGTTATTGTTTGGATAATTAACTTGATTGTGCTATATGTTTGGTGATACTTAACACTTGTTGGTTTTATTATGTCTCTGCTTGTGACATTGTAATAGTTGTCGTCGAGCGCGATTTCACGCCGAATGTTTCTTTGCATTGCTTGTAGCGTTTCGCCGATGGGTGTGAGTTATTCGGTTCTTATGTATCTCGTTGAGATGTTCCTGGTGGGATTTTGTTCTGCCCTACTTATTTTTAAGTTTCGGAACGGAACTTCTTTTAAGAAGGGTAGTATGTAATATCCGCAATTTTGATTTTTTGGTAAATTTCTTTTTTCGCAGGAGTCCGTTTTAACGGCTCGCTTGTGACCGTTTCGTCATTCTGACAATTATTAATTCTGCATTTTTGTCATCCGAGTTCGTTTTGGTGTCGTTTTGTTGAGTTCTGTTCTTCTTAGCGACTTTTCCGCACTTGAGTTTGATTCTTGCGAATCTCGTTCAAAACTGTCGCCTCGTGTATCCTGTAAGTTTGTTTAACCTTATTAGACGTGTTGTGAGCTTCAGTTTGGTTATTTGTTGTCGTATCGTGATATTTCGGTCGTTCGGGCCATTTTGTAATTTCCCAAAGTCTTGGGGAACTTCTTTCATATTCCTCACTCCGACCTTTTTGGAGTGTCATTATAAGTTTTGGTGCGATCCTAGTGCCTGTGCATTAGGAATAGCGCACGCTATGGGCTAGATATAGCGCGCACTACTTGATATTGCTAGCGCACGCTGAGACACAGTTAGCGCACGCTAAATAGAAGTGCAGAAACAGTCCAGGAGCTACTGGACTGGGTTGGAACGTTGATTGGCGCATGCTATGAAGTGGTATCGCGTGCGCTAAGGTGCAGCAGTAGCGCACGCTATGGTGAGGATAGCGCACGCTAACTGGTAATTCGGGGGCAGTCCAGGAGCTACTGGACTGGGTCTGGAGGTCTCATTAGCGCATGCTAACACTTGTGGTCGGTGCACTCTAACAGTGTGTTTTGGGCAGGAAGTTTTTTTTCGGTGCGTTGATAGCGCACACTAATCGTAATGATTAGCGCACGATAAGTTGTACAGTATATAAACTGGACAGCAGTCGTGAATTGTCATTTTTCCACTTCATTTCTTCTCCTCTCCGCGGGTTTGAGACGAGGGCCACTAGGGTGTGAACTTCTGGTCGATTTTTGTTCCATCCAAGGTGTTTTGGGAGTTCTAGGTGATTGTAACATCATCTAATCCGTTGTTCTTCATCGGATCGAGGTGCTTTTCCATTTTTCCCTAGAGTTAACTTTTTGGAGTTTTGTTCTTGATCTCGATCCTAGTCCGATTTTGATGAATCAATTGGTGCTATATGATGTTATTTATCATATTCTATGGGTTGTATATCAATATTTTGAGTTTGTTTAACTCGATCGACGATTTGAGCATTCTTAGGAATTATTAAACATTTAATGTTCGATTAAATATTTCAATGAGTTTTCCATTGATGTTTTGAGGTGATTTCCGTTATTATTGGTCTGGATCCTTGTTATGATAGTATTCTCGTTGTTTCTTGCGATAATTGTAGGTTTTGGGGCACTTCGGTCGAGCCGTGTTCGTCAGAGTATTCGTGTGCCGGTTTCGAGACAAGTACCTCGTGCATACATTTCTTGTTTTGTGGATATGATGATCGGTCATCGTCTAAGTGTGTTTGTTTGGTTGTTTGAAATAAACTTTCAAAATATTCGATTAAACCTCGTTAAAGGCTCACTTTCAAAACGCGTGTGCATTTGTGAATTGTGTGTTTGTAAATGATTAAGTGAATCATTTGGATATGTTTGGTGTTGATGTTGTGCTTTGATAATGCATATATACATATATTACCTCATTTCGGTGCATTGTGATTTGACATTTTTGTCGTGCTAAGTATTTGTTGCCTCTGGGTGAATTGTTGGGATATCCTTGGTGTACTATGTTAAGTGGTGGGAATGTGTGGTCATAGTCTAGCCGTGAATCCGGGCAGGTCTACGGTGACACATGGCTTCTGATCATGTGGTTAGGATGCAACAAGTGATTGATCCAACCGTGAGAGCCTAAGAAAACTACAGTGACACATGACTTGTGATCGTGTGGTCAGGATGCAACAAGTGATTGATCCAACCGTGAGAGCCTAAGAAAACTACGGTGCCACATGACTTGTGATCGTGTGGTTAGGATGCAACAAATGATTGATCCAACCGTGAGAGCCTAAGAAAACTACGGTGACACATGACTTGTGATCATGTGGTCAGGATACAACAAGTGATTGATCGTGAGATCCTGGTGACATGTGTCAAGCGATCACGGTGTCATGGATATGATTGTGGATGTATTATTTCCAGGGTCGAGTACCTTGGACGTGTTACCGAGATTTTGTATCTTGGGTGGTTATGTTTTTTTGATTTTATGTACGTCAAGGACACGTGGTGTGGGTTGTGGACCCCGTGAATTACTGTTTGTTTTATTTGAGAAAGCAAATCTTTGGGATGTGACCCCTTTCGGTTTTTGAAGAGAAGGATTCGATAATCCTAAATTGTTTTCTATTGAAACTCTCGAGGGCAGTTTAAAACATTTAATAAATTGTTCTCTTGATTTGTGATCTTTCGAATTTGGAAAGTTTTACTCAAACTCTTTGCCTCGAGAAGTATCTTTCGTTATGTTTGAATCTTTGAGGATTCCTGATTATTATTCTTGGAATATGATTTGTATGACTTGTTTTTGCACTTTGTACTTGCACTAGCAAAATAGTGGAATTTTGCTAGCCCCCGAGTAATCGGGGGGTGGATGTCTTTTTTGCGTCCAGGTACATTCAGGTTTTGGGGAGCATAACACAGGGTTGGCACGAAGGATGATGAATGATGATCGATACTAATCACATGAGGACCCGTACGATGTTGCATTGGTTTAGCTGTAGTTATTTACGCTGCAGTATTTTGACCGTTGTACGGGAGCGTGTTGTATCTCGACCCCTGCGTGGGTATGTATTGGGATTGAGTTGTATATATTAATTGAAAGACCAAATCGGTCTACTGGGTCATTTTAGCCTTAAAGGCGATGTTGAGATGTTTGATTTTTGTTACCAGCGTGGCAGATCCTTGAGAAAAGGGTCTACGGCGTGTAATATCCCTGAGTGGATTGGGGGTGTTACAAGAATAATGATCGTCAATAGAAAAAGAAGATCCCTCATAAAGTCTTGCGATATTTCCCACTAACACCTAGGTTACAAAGACTCTTCGGGTCAAGATATACATCTATTGACATGAGATGGCATAGTGATAAGCGGGTTGATGTAGAGGGTGAGATGAGGTATCCAGCAGACGGGGCTGCTTGAAAGGATTTTGATAAGATGTACTGTGAATTTGCAGAAGATCCATGAAATGTGAGGTTAGGTCTTGCAACAGATGGTTCAATCCTCTTGGGAATTTGAGAACATCTTATAGTATGTGGCCTGTGGTCTTACTTCCATATAACCTGCCCCCATGGAAGTGCATGAAAAAACCATACTCAATGTTGACGCTAATCTCTGGATCTAAGGCATGGGGAAAGGACATTGATGTATATTTACGTCCGTTGATTGATGAGCTCAAGGAGTTGTGGGAAGGTGTTAAACATATGACAAGAAAACAGAATCTTATCTTAATATGCGTGCAACTGTAATGTGGACAATCAATGATTTTTTGGCCCATGCATATATGTTTGGCTGGAGTACACAGGGATATTTAGCATGTCCAGTTTGTAATATGGATAAGTTATCCGTGGAGCTGACTTATAAGAGAGGCTGGTATGGCCATCCACGCATATTACCTATGAATGATTTATTGCACAAGGATACCAATAAAGATCATTTCAATGGGAAAATCGAAAAGCGACCTCCTCCAAGATAATGATGATGACATACTTAAGCAGTTGGATTATATTATCCCAATAAAACTAGGAAAACATCCAAATAATAAGGATAGGAAGACAAAGAGGGCTGCAGAAGAGCTAAGCTGGACTAAACGAAGTATTTTCTTTGAGTTGGAGTATTGGTCAAAGTTGAAAATTAGGCACAATTTAAATGATATGCATATCGAGAAGAGCATTTGTGATTCTGTGTTTTTCACTTTAATGTGTGTCCTAGATAAGACAAAGACACGTACAAAGGGAGACTTGACTTGCAAAAATTGAATATCAAGAAAGAATTGTGGGTAGATTAGGATGGAAATAGTTGTCAATTTCCTCACGTGGAATATGTATTGACACCTCCACAACGTAAACTTATGTGTGAATTCTTCAATTCAGTTAAGTTTCCAGATGGTTTTGCAGCCAACATATCACGATGTGTGGATCCAGACAAGAAGAAGTTTTAGGGTTTGAAAAGCTACGATTGTCATGTGTTATTACAAAGAATTATTCCAGTCGGAATACGAAAATATTTGAAGAAGCAAATATGCCGTCCACTTGTTGAGCTATCTCATTTTTTGAACAATTATGTTCCAAAGACACTCAAAGTTGCAGATTTAGAGAAGTGAGAGGATGAAATTGTGCAGATATTATTCAGATAGGAGAAAAATTTTCCTCCAGCATTCTTTGATGTCATGATTCACTTAGTTGTGCACCTACCACGCGAAGCTATACTTGGTGGCCCCGTTGGATATCATTGGATGTATCCAATAGAGAGGTACTTTAATGATTTAATTTAAATTAATGTATGACTCTAATGTTATACTTTCTTACTAGTTAGTTGTGTAAACTGTAGGTTATTAGGGATGTACAAAAAATATGTACGTAATAAAGTGCATCCTGAAGGTTCTATTGCAGAGGCTTACATTGCATATGAATCATTAACACTTTCTTCATTGTATCTACAAGATGTTGAGACAAGTTTTAATCGACCCGAGCGGAATGACCACAGGACTGAGCCTAATGCAAAGCTTTCTGTGTTTTCTGAAAGATACGTCCAACTACAAAAGGAGTGATGGTTCAATTATCAAATGAACAGTTGGAAGTAGCAAACTGGTTTATATTGAATAATTGCGATGAGATTGAAAAATTCAAAAGGTATTTTCTTTTTATATTTTTTTGGGTGCAATATATATATATATATATATATATATATATATTGTTGCTACTATTTACCGTCATTTATTTGCATATATACCAAACCTTGACTTTCATTTGTCTATTATAGGGAACACATTGGACTCTTAAATCAAGAAAGTGCCGAAAAAATAGATGAAAGACATAGAAGGAATTTCCAAAATGGTTTAAGATTCGTGCTACCATGTCATTTTATCAGTGGTTACTTTCTGAAGAGATTTATTAATTAGCAAATGGTCCAAATTCTTATACGGTGGAGTACACTGTATGTATTACAAATGGGGTTCGATAGTAGACCAAATAGAGTGATCAATACCACACGACAAAAGATAGTGGAATTATGACGTGCGGATCCCATGGTGAAGCACCTTGTACTTTTTATGGAAGCTTGATTAGTGTTGTATACTTATATTTTCAGAGAGGATATGGTACATATCTATTTAAATGTGAATCGTACAATTCTGATTCAAGGAAGCTAAAGTTTGATTATCATCTGACATCATTGAACATCAATAGAAAATGGTACACGCATGATCCTTACTTGTTGGACAGTCACGCACAAAAGGTATTTTATCTTGATGATCCAAAACTGGGACATCCCTGGAAAGTTGTCCAGAAGATTCAGCATAGTGTTTTGATCATTGAAAGCCATGTACTTGTAAAACAATACAGAAAACTTTTTATAATAGTCTTTTGAATGACAATTCCCAGTTGTCTCAAAACTAGACTGATTTTAGTTTGTGTCTTGCACTCAAGTGCAGACTTGTTCATTTGAATAATTTGCTTAAGTTTTGCCATTATCAAAATAGGGGGAATTTGTTAGGAATACTTGTTAGATTTTGATGATGTCATTAATGTAATTCAAATGTTTATTACTTGGCAAAAATGTAAGGAAGAACCAAATGAGTATCTTCCATAGGCCAAATTACGTTAAGTTAAATACTTGGCAAAATGTAAAGAAGAACCAAATGAGTATCTTCTATAGGCCAAATAAGTTAGGCTCAAATCGGATGAGTACAAAGGTACAGCTAAGTACATCAGAGAAGTACAGCCGAGTCAAGTCAGAGAAGTTCTGGTCAACAAAAATTCATGAGAGATGTTTGACCAGACTGCAGTCAAGTGATCTTCAGACAAGTAATCTGATCAGACGAGTCTCAAACAGTCATTGATAGAGAAGTCCAAACTGCAGAGAAGATGACTGTACATTAGCCAACTTGACTTATGTGAGATCAGCCGAGTACTCCAAGTCCACGTCAGCATGCGTTGAATAGTCAAATATTACGGAAAGTCACATGCAAACATGAAGAGACAAATTGGAGAGATTCCCGCAAGGATATGAATTAAAAATTCATCCAGACCTATCACTGAAGACTTTAATCTTACTGTATTCAAAAGATTCGGCACCTCACATGCAAAGTCTTCACAACGGTCTAAAGATGGATTAAAATATGGGAATCCAGCCTTGCAACGTTCAGAAAAATAAACAAAGAAGTCTATTTCTCCAATGGACGGATTTGTTACAGGATTTGAAACGGCTATCAAGAATGCTCAAGGATCGACACCTATATATATCCGAAGATTTGAAGATGAGTAGTACGATGCGAACAAAACTCTCAAGCGATCAAATTTATCAAAGCAATCAAAGCAAACTCATAGCATCGTGAAAAGAGCAGTACTCAAAGTTCTTATCTTGAAGAAAGCTCTTAGTTGGAGAAGACAAACACTCTTGTCTTAAAACCTGAGTTCGGGGTACTTCAGTGGTTGAAGTTGCGAGACTGATAGGTGTAATACCCGAGATCTTTATTCCGGATTTGATGGATTTTCTGGGTTTTATCGGATTGTCATTGTCCTCATCGTTGGAATTTTGTGCCATATTTTGGTCGTGCATTATTGGGGCATGTGTTTGGAGGCATTTCGGATCACTATGTGAGTTTTTAAGTTTTGGTGGTGTAACGCACGCTAATGCTTGAGGCATAGCGCACGCTACTGCGTGGTGGTTAGCGCACGCTACTGAATGTGTAGCGCACGCTAATTGGCAGTCCAGAGGCAGTCCAGTAGCTACTGGACTGGGACTGGAGCTTTGTTAGCGCACGCTAAGGCCGATAGCTAGCGCACGCTATCGACTGCTTAGCGCACTCTCTCTCTTCTTTCTAGCGCACGCTACCCGGCAGGTGCGGTTCTGTCCAGGGGCTACTGGACTGGTTTTGTGACCCGTTAGCGCACGCTACGTCTTTTGGCTAGCGCACGCTAACTGTGTTATAGGCGGTTTCTCTGGAGCGTTGACCCCGTTAGCGCACGCTAATGCAGGGTGTTTAGCGCGCGCTAATAACTGTCCAGTATAAATACTGGACAGCAGCATTAAGTCGTCATTTTCCACTTTTCTTCATCCCTTCCGACGGGAGTGAGATCCAGAGGCGATTAGGACCGATCTTCTTCTTCTAGCTTCATCTCTGAGCGGATTTGTAGATGTTTAACAACATCTAATCGTCTTCTTGGTCCAGATCAAGGTAATCTCTTCTTAGAACCCTACTTTCTTAAATTTGGGGTTTTTCCTTGGATTTGTGATTCTTAACCGATCTCATCCGATCGGTTGTGTATTTTTGGTTGTCTTCACCGTAATCTTCAGATTTTGTTAACCGTTCATCGATTTTTATCGCCCGGATCAACGATTCTTGATTTCTTTGCGAATACTTAGATTCTTGTCGTTTTTAGGATCATTTCGGATTTCGATTAGTGTTATTGATTCGTGGTGATGCTATTTTCTTAGTATTCGTGGGCTGTCGAAGTCTTGATCGTTTTTGGAGGTTCGAAGGTTGCCCGATCGTGCCCGTTCGTCGTTTCGTTGCTCGTGATATCGAGGCAAGTATCTTGTCCATACGTTTCATGTTTCGTAGGCGTAATTATTAATAAATGATTATATACAAAACCCAATGTTTAATGAACGTAAAAAGGGATTGGTATGTTCTCGATAAATGTTGTCTTTCAACGATAATTCGTGTACTTCGTGAATATATGTGTTCTCGGGATATGTGTGTTGGTTTTGTATGTTGAAAAGATGCTATGACCACTTTGAGTGAGTTTAATAGACTGTAATCCTTTGCCGGGGATTACGTATTGTTATGTGTATTTGTTCGGTAAGAACGTATTGGGTGTGATATTAGTTGATACTCCTTTGAAAGGAGGTTGTGATGTTTAAGTGTTGCTTGGCTTGATATTCTGCTCATTGTTATGTGATCGTTGATAGTGATGTGCCTCCGGGTAGGATTGTTGAATCTCCGGGATCCATACTTGCTAGTATGGGTCGGGCGTGACCGTAGGGTTATCCAATCCGGGTATGTCTTGCGGGGACTCCGAGGTTCGGGGCTTGCTAGCCCGATGCCGAGATAACATGTGGGGTTATCATCGGGTATGTCTTGCGGGGACTCCGAGGTTCGTGGCTTGTTAGCCCGATGCCTGGATAACTTATGGTTGTGGTATGGAATGGTTCCATGACTGTTGTCACGAGGACATGTGATTTGGTATGGTTTCCTATTGGGTTATTCACTCGGGTATGTTCTACGGGAGCATCTGAGGTTCGTGGCTTGTTAGCACGGGACGCGAATAATCCTTAGGAACATGTGTTATGTGATTCGGGTCGTGGACCCTGTGGCTTATGATTTGGGTCTTGGACCCCGTGTGTTGTGAATTGGGTTGTGAAACCGCGTTTTATTATTGGAATCGTATTTTGGAAAGACGATTTTGGGCCGTGCCCCCAAGTGTTTTCGAAAGACTTGAGAATTCATTATTTCCAAATGTTTTCAAACTCCCGAGATTATAAAATGTTTTGTAAGAGATACATGGTATTATTTCCTACCCTTTTTATAAATCAAACTGTTTTGATTAAGTGAATTATCTCGGAAAATATATTCAAGATTATTATATTCTTGAAGCACGTTGTGTATGGCTTGTATACATTTTATACTTGCACTAGCAAAACGGTGGAGTTTGCTAACCCCGAGTATTCGGGGGTGGATGTCTGACAAGGCGTCCGGTACTTGCAGGTAGTGGGAGCGAATCACGGATCGATACGAAGGATGATGGGAGACGAAGATACTAATCACGTGAAGACAAATTGTAGAGTATTTGGTAGAGTCATGTTGGTTATCCCTCCGATGTGTTGTTACCCGATTTATGGGAGTGTTATTGTATTCTAGCCCCTGCGTGGGTATGTGTTACGGGCAAGTATCATGTATGTAATGTTGTGTGTGTTGTGATATAAGACCTAATCGGTCTAACGGTCCTTTACGTAGCCATGTCGGCATGTGAAGTGATGCATTGTTTTGTATTTAGCTTTGGTAGATCCTCGCAGAGAGGTGCTGCGGCCGTAATATTCCCGAATGGTTTGGGGGTGTTACGAATATGGTATCGAGCTTAGGTTGAGGAAACCTAGGGTGTCGGGTTGAGTTGTGTGTTGTCGGGTCTTGTCTTGTCGATTTGGTCCGACCGAGTGGTGTCGCGACGTCGTCCGAGTTGTCGGTCGTGATTAGTATCGAGGTGCAACCATCATCTTCGTGCGATCTGTGGATGTAAGTCTCCTATTTTATTGTATCTCGTGTTATACGAGTTTATGTGATTCTGTGTTATTATGTGGAGTTTAATTGTGCCTCGTGAATACTTACTCCATACTTGTTTGATTCTCGTATTGTGTTGGAATAAAGAGTAGTACCGGTGTGCATGTATATATGTATACATCTTTGTGTGAAATCGTTTTTCTGAGGATGATGTTTTGGACTAGTTACTCAATAAAAGTTTATCAATGTGGTATTTTAAACTTCAAATGTTTTGGGGAAGTCACGTAAATTCTATTTAAAAACATCATTCGAGGAGGAAAAATGATTTGATTTTCGTATGATGACCTCGAGAACGAAGATTTTGAGGATTCAACTACATATATTTTATTTTCATCTTGCATTGAAAATTTTCAAAGTTCGATTTTTAAATGCTTAAACGAGGTCTACCAAAAGTTTACTTGAGATGTGACTTTTGCCTTCAACTTTTCGGTTAAAAGATATGTAGTGAGGATGTAAATTGTTGGCGTTTGGATTAGTATGTTGTTGATTACTTGTAACCTTCGACTTTTGATATTACTTGGTATATGTTTATGGATGTGTCTTTGGATTGGAATAGCTAACGCGTGCTAACGTAATATGGCTAGCGCACGCTAAGTCTCTGTTAAATCATATACTAAATGGTCGATCGAAGCCCGAAATTGCATTACGCCGTAAGTCTAACTTTTGCGATTGTTAGACTCGACCGCTTGAGACCGTACTCTATGTGTGTTGTCCATGAATAACAATTGTTGTGTATGGTTATGTGTAATTTGAACGTGTTCTTGTCCATTGCGTGTGTAAAGTCCAAAATGACTTTTTGGGTACTTTTACCAAATAGTGTGTGTTTCAAAATGACCTTTCGGGTTTGTAAATTTGAATTATTTCGTTGACCCTTTTTCCTAACTCTTTTGTCGGGTGACTTAACATATATTTTGAAACTATTGAATTTTCGCCTCTACGCCTTGTAATTCCAAATGGTATTTGATGATGGTATTTGGTATTTGGAAAATGACTTTTGGGGAGTATTTGGAAAGTATTACCGTCATCGGCCTTTTTGGCATTTTGGAACGTTTTTGAAAATGGTTTTCAACTTGGTAGGATCCGGCACGGAAAACGTACAGAAAATGATTTTGATATAATGGATGATTTCAATTTCATTGCATTTATAAATCGCATAACAACGGCATTATAAATGAAGATTTTTGGTATAATAGTTTGTATATTGTGCTCTAGCTGGGATTAAATGGTAATATGTATATGATTTAATGATGTTGGATTAAAGACAGAGATGTGAATATCTTGCTATGTGTTATGATCTTTCGTTACCATAGGTTGTTGTTTGTTAGTATGCCGAGGGGCAGAGGTCGTGGTCGTAACCGTGGTGTTGATGGCCACGGGGATCAGATGCAGAATCGAGGGAATGTCGTTGAGAATGATTTTAGTTTGGGTGTTGCTACTATATTGCAACAAGTAGCGACTCAGATGACTCAGTTGACCCAGGTGGTTCAACGTAGCATTGACGCGAGTCAGAACGTTGGTGTAAATCAATGGCTTCGCGAGGTAGTTCGTATGAATCCCCCTCGATTCGCCGGTGCTGCGGATGCGTTGGGCTGGGATGGTTGGATTTTCCAGTTGGGAAAGATTTTCGAGGCTGTCGGATGTCCTGAAGAGCGGAAGGTACCTATCGCTCGCACCTTCTCGACAAAGATGCCGCTAATTGGTGGGAAGTCGTTAAACCTCGTGATCGTGATGTCACGTGGGCGGAGTTCCAAGCATTTATGGAAGCCGAGTTCTGTCCGAAAACGATTAGAGAGCAGAGGATTCGCGAATTCTACTTGGCAGAACCGCAAGATATATCGGTGTCGCAAGCTATCATCGATTATAGCAAACAACTCAGTTATGTGCGAGACCGGGTGAGAACCGAGGAAGAGAGAATCCTTCACTTTGACAGACGAATGAAGCCGGATATTCGCGTGTATATGTCGGGATTCAATTGCACCTCGTTGAGGGACTATCAAGATCGAGCATTAGCCCGTGAACTAGCTTCGTTATCGTCGGAGCGTGTGCCCGAGTCGAAGAAGCAGAGGAAGTCCGATGACCGTGTGGACGGTGCAGGAGTTGGTATTTCTAGTTTTCAATGTCGTAGCCTTTCATTGTGAAGCTCCATCGCTCGATGCGTGAACCGAGAGTTCCAAGTCTTACATTCGACTCTGGTAAAGCCAGGAGATGTTTTAATCGTAATGTGGCGGGACATGTTCGTGCACATTGTCCTTCTCCTTGAGAACGTGTTACAGTGTGGACTCGAGGACACCGAGTTCGCTTTGCGAGATGGTTACCGAGCCTTCCGGCACGGGCTTGAGCACCGACATCCGGATCGACTCAGAAGCCCCTGAGTGGCTTATCCTATCAGTTGTTTGTTATGTTATTTCCCTCGTTTTGTTGTTTTGATATTCCGGAGATTAACTTCTTTTATTTGAAGTGAATCGGATTTTGAACTCTGTACTTTCGACTCTGTCGAATCGTTTATGTTCGTTGATATTTTCTGAACTTGTCCTGTCTTGTGCTTTTGGTTGATCAAACGAGTTGTAGTATTGTTTCAGAATAAACCGTTTGTCGCTATGACTTTCCAATTGCTATTCCCTTTCCTGTGGATCTTATGTGAATACACATCTTGTTGTCTTCACGTGATCGTATATTGTCTCGAGTCGAGATGTGAACTTTGGGGTTGTTGTTTGAGTATTATTGTTCGTCGTGATTCGAACATGATTGATCGACTGTTGTTGTCTCGATCGTTGTAACTCAATCGTTTGATGGTTCAGTTTTTGTTGATCTCGTTTCGTAATTGTTGAGCGTTCGGACTCCTTCGTGATTTCCTTAAGTTCGGGAAATTTGCTTCATTTTCGACCTCCCAATCCTCGTGTTGTGGAATTTCGTATTTGTTCAGCGATTAGATCGCATTGTGATTGGCGTACTGTTCGGACTGGTCAACCATATTGATTTTGTTAAATCGCGTTCATTATATTTCTGACGTAGCGACATGCATGGTAGCAGACACGTGCTGCATGTGATTCGTTTCACCTTGTCGATAACGGATATCTTGTGCCATCTGGAATTGTTTTGCGTTATTCGTTTTATGTTTCAAGTTTCGGGGACGAAACTTCTTTTAAGAGGGGTAGAATGTAATACCCGAGATCTTTATTCCGGATTCGATGGATTTTCTGGGTTTTATCGGATTGTCATTGTCCTCATCGTTGGAATTTTGTGCCATATTTTGGTCGTGCATTATTGGGGCATGTGTTTGGAGGCATTTCGGATCACTATGTGAGTTTTTGAGTTTTGGTGGTGTAACGCACGCTAATGCTTGAGGCATAGCGCACGCTACTGCGTGGTGGTTAGCGCACGCTACTGAATGTGTAGCGCACGCTAACTGGCAGTCCAGAGGCAGTCCAGTAGCTACTGGACTGGGACTGGAGCTTTGTTAGCGCACGCTAAGGCCGATAGCTAGCGCACGCTATCGACTGCTTAGCGCACGCTCTCTCTTCTTTCTAGCGCACGCTACCCGGCAGGTGCGGTTCTGTCCAGGGGCTACTGGACTGGTTTTGTGACCCGTTAGCGCACGCTACGGCTTTTGGCTAGCGCACGCTAACTGTGTTATAGGCGGTTTCTCTGGAGCGTTGACCCCGTTAGCGCACGCTAATGCAGGGTGTTTAGCGCGCGCTAATAAGTCGATATAAATCTTGGACAGCGGTTAAGTCGTCATTTTCCACTTTTCTTCATCCCTTCCGACGGGAGTGAGATCCAGAGGCGATTAGGACCGATCTTCTTCTTCTAGCTTCATCTCTGAGCGGATTTGTATGTTTAACAACATCTAATCGTCTTCTTGGTCCAGATCAAGGTAATCTCTTCTTAGAACCCTAGTTTATTAAATTTGGGGTTTTTCCTTGGATTTGTGATTCTTAACCGATCTCATCCGATCGGTTGTGTATTTTTGGTTGTCTTCACCGTAATCTTCAGATTTTGTTAACCGTTCATCGATTTTTATCGCCCGGATCAACGATTCTTGATTTCTTTGCGAAAACATAGATTCTTGTCGTTATTAGGATCGGATAGGAGTTAGATTAGTGTTATTGATTCGTGGTGATGATATTTTCGTAGAATTCGTGGGAATTCTAAGTCTTGATAGTTTTTGGAGGATCGAAGGTTGCCCGATCGTGCCGTTAAATCGCTTCGTTGCTCGTGATATCGAGGCAAGTATCTTGTCCATACGTTTCATGTTTCGTAGGCGTAATTATTGATAAATGATTATATACGAAACCCAATGTTTAATGAACGTAAAAATGGATTGGTATGTTCTCGATAAATGTTGTCTTTCAACGATAATTCGTGTACTTCGTGAATATATGTGTTCTCGGGATATGTGTGTTGGTTTTGTATGTTGAAAAGATGCTATGACCACTTTGAGTGAGTTTAATAGACTGTAATCCTTTGCCGGGGATTACGTATTGTTATGTGTATTTGTTCGGTAAGAACGTATTGGGTGTGATATTAGTTGATACTCCTTTGAAATGAGGTTGTGATGTTTAAGTATTGCTTGGCTTGATATTCTGCTCATTGTTATGTGATCGTTGATAGTGATGTGCCTCCGGGTAGGATTGTTGAATCTCCGGGATCCATACTTGCTAGTATGGGTCGGGCGTGACCGTAGGGTTATCCAATCCGGGTATGTCTTGCGGGGACTCCGAGGTTCGGGGCTTGCTAGCCCGATGCCGAGATAACTTGTGGGGTTATCATCGGGTATGTCTTGCGGGGACTCCGAGGTTCGTGGCTTGTTAGCCCGATGCCTGGATAACTTATGGTTGTGGTATGGAATGGTTCCATGACTGTTGTCACGAGGACATGTGATTTGGTATGGTTTCCTATTGGGTTATTCACTCGGGTATGTTCTACGGGAGCATCTGAGGTTCGTGGCTTGTTAGCACGGGACGCGAATAATCCTTAGGAACATGTGTTATGTGATTCGGGTCGTGGACCCTGTGGCTTATGATTTGGGTCTTGGACCCCGTGTGTTGTGAATTGGGTTGTGAAACCGCGTTTTATTATTGGAATCGTATTTTGGAAAGACGATTTTGGGCCGTGCCCCCAAGTGTTTTCGAAAGACTTGAGAATTCATTATTTCCAAATGTTTTCAAACTCCCGAGATTATAAAATGTTTTGTAAGAGATACATGGTATTATTTCCTACCCCTTTTATAAATCAAACTGTTTTGATTAAGTGAATTATCTCGGAAAATATATTCAAGATTATTATATTCTTGAAGCACGTTGTGTATGGCTTATACTTCTGTTTTATACTTGCAATAGCAAAACAGTGGAGTTTTGCTAACCCCCGAGTATTCGGGGGGTGGATGTCTGTCTTGCGTCCAGGTACTTGCAGGTAGCTGGGGAGCGAATCACAGGATCGATACGAAGGATGATGGGAGACGAAGATACTAATCACGTGAAGACAAATTGTAGAGTATTTGGTAGAGTCATGTTGGTTATCCCTCCGATGTGTTGTTACCCCGATTTATGGGAGTGTTATTGTATTCTAGCCCCTGCGTGGGTATGTGTTCTGGGCAAGTATCATGTATGTAATGTTGTGTGTGTTGTGATATAAGACCTAATCGGTCTAACGGTCCTTTACGTAGCCATGTCGGCATGTGAAGTGATGCATTGTTTTGTATTTAGCCTGGTAGATCCTCGCGGAGAGGGTCTGCGGCGCTGTAATATTCCCGAATGGTTTGGGGGTGTTACAATAGGCATCCGAGAATTTGAAGAATCAAGTGGTGCTAGGCAGTCAAAGAGAAGTTGCAACGACGTGATTTCCACTGGTTGGAAGTTGTTGTAGCTAAGTAGTAGAATCACTGTAATCTTTTCACTGGTTGAGAATTATAGTATATTCATCTCCAACTAGTTTGGAAAAAGTGGATTAGTAGAAGATTACCCCACCTCTGAGACCACTATATATTTCCTGTGTGTTTTACTGTTTTCAGCATCATACTTAACTGTTGCATCCATTCATTACTGTTCCATTGCTTAGTCTTGTTTTCGTCATCAGCTGATTTCCGCATATCTATCAGCTGAGAAACTCACTCTTCATGAAAAAGAGTTTAAGAGTTTCAATAAGTCTATTGACCCCCCCTCAAGACTTATTCCTGGACGACTTGTGACCTACAAGTGGTATCAGAGAAAGAAATAAGAATAGAGGAGTTAGTGGTGGAAGAAGAAGAAATTATTATTGTTGATGATGAATAGGGGAAACAGGAAGAAAGAGTAGAAGAAAATATCTTAGTTGAAAAAATAATTTGGAGAAGAAGGAGTCGAAAAAACTTTGGAATTAGTAGATGAAGAAGAAGAAGGAGAAGAAGTTGATTAGGAGGATGAAGAAGAAAAAGAATATGATGAAAAAGATAATGATGATGATAAAAATGATGATAAAGATGACGATAAAAATGATGATGATGATGATGATGGTGATGATGATGATGATGATGGTAAGGATGAAGGAGGAGAAAAAGAGGCTGAGAAAGAAAAGGAGAATGATGAAGAGGAAGAAAAGGAAGAAGGAGAGAAGGAGTTGGAAAAGAAAGAAGGAGAAAAAGAGAAGGAGCCAGAAAAGGAGGCAGAAAAGGAAGCTGCATCAGACAAGGCTGGGGCACCTGCCCGCTATACCAGCCTAGATGCAGACCTGGCTGAAGACTCCAGATCGACGACCCCAGAACAGACCCCATCTGGTATGCCAGCTGCAGACAGGAGTCTGCAGATAGGTGGGTCATCTGCACACCTACCTGCAGGTGTCGAAGGCTCAGGCGAGCACTCTCTACAGACATCACAAATTACACCTGTGATGACTGAGTTGATCCGACAGATTGTAAAAGACACTGTTAGATAGCTGCTTGTTTCTCAAGTCACTCCTGATCTGCAGTCGATCAATGCCAAAATTGACACCTTGCTGCAGAGGAACATCCCTCAACCACCTCCTCCTACAAACAACAGAACGCCCCTTGGCATGTCTGACTGGATGCTTAGAATGGAGCAGCAATTGACCACCCTGGTTGATGCTGGAAAAAAGGGGGACGAGAGGTTACAGGGGGAAGGTAACAAGCAGGGGGAAATAAGAGGAGCTTAAGAGATGAGGACCAAGAAGAAGCAAGATGTCCAAATGATCACAGCTGGGACATCTTCGGCAAAGAGGGAGGGAGAAGCTGAGCTAGAGCAGACTGATGATCAGCCTGCAGTCAAAAGAAGGAGGATCAGAATTGGGGACGAGCCTACACTAGAATGGGAAGGAAAAGGGTTATGGTATGTTAAAGATTTCCTTCCTATCGAAGCTGCAGCTATGTGGGGAACTGCAAAGAAAAAGTTCATCAGAGATTTTTATATCTGGGAGTTACTCCAGGATAATAATTGCTCCCCACAACAGACTTTTATTAACTTCATGGAAGAAGCACATCCAAATCTTTGGGCTGTCCTACTAAAACATGCAAAGGGATGTAATGCATATCCCATGATTCCTCCCTTCAGGTCTAAAGATCCTCCCACCTTGGAAATTGGTACACGCATGATCCTTGCTTGTTGGACAGCCACGCACGAAAGGTATTTTATCTTGATGATCCAAAACTGGGACATCCCTGGAAAGTTGTCCAGAAGATTCAGCATAGACATGTTTGGGATGTTCTAGAGAAAGAAGAAGATGAAGTTGCAGACTGCTATAATACCTCTGATGGTGACAATGTTTACAATGATGCTCGGTGGGAGGTACATGAAGAAGATGATGAGTCGAATACATCATTACAGATACATGATATCGAACCTGAAACTATTGTGTTGGATAATGCTAATACAGAAAGAAGAACATTAGATGATGGATTTATCGATGATGATGATGATGTTATTAATGGTGACGATGATGAAGCTCTTACAGACGAGAACATTATTGATGATGATATCAGTGATAATTATTTGATGTCTGATGATGAAACTGTTCCTGGACACGATAGTGATTAGTGAGACACATGGTGATTCAAATTATTATGATGGGGAATATTGTTTCATTTCATTGATCTTCAAACAGATTTCACTTTCCAAAGTTACTCTTTAGTTGGATTATATAACTGCTTTTTTAAGGGATCTTATGTCCATTATTTTTAATACTTGACCTTTAATGCCTTCTGTATCATTTTGTAAGAAAACAATATATATATATATATATATATATATGTGTGTGTGTGTGTATGTGTGTGTATGTAGATATGTGTGTGTATGTGTGTGTGTGTGTATATATATATATATATATATATGTGTGTGTGTATATGTGTGTGTGTGTTCCTCCTACAGCAAGAATTAAACAATATGCATGGTTTTTATCTCGTTCAACTTTATAATATTCTAAAACTAATATTATAATAATCAAATCAAGAATAAAATATTTTAAAAAAATAAAAATAAAACCTATTTATATATTTTTATAGTAACAACAAGATTATAAAATTTAATATACTACTTAAGTTTAGAAACAGACTAATGCTTGATCAATATATACCCAACATAAATGAGTCAAATAAATTTTATTTTGTTATGAGGGGTAATAAATAAATATAAAATATTAAAATTTTATTTGTATTAATGGTTAACGGGCTAGCGAGCTAATTCGGTTAACATGTTAGCGCTAGCTAACGAGCTTTGGGCTAAATAGTTTTTAAATATTTTAAAAAATAAAACTAAAACCTATTTATATATTTTTATAGTAACAAAAAAATATTAAATTTAATATACTACTTAAGTTTAGAAACAAACTAATGCTTGATCAATATATACCCAACATAAATGAGTCAAATAAATTTTATTTTGTTATGAGGGGTAATAAATAAATATAAAATATTATAATTTTATTTGTATTAATAGTTAACGGGCTAGCGAGCTAATTTGGGTAACCTGTTAGCCCTAGCTAACGGGCTTTGGGCTAAACAGTTTGGGCCAAAAAGCTCGGATTTAGACAGACCAAAGTAATTAGGACCTAACCCTCTTTTTTCGGTTTAAACGGGCCAACCTGAGGACCACCATGCAACATTCCTAAATTTCTCGGAGATGTTCATTTTATGTGACAAAATTATTTGTGACACAATATATTCCTCTCTAATGTTGACTTTGTGCGACAAAATCCGTTGCCACTTATGTTGCGAGGAAATCCCTCACACTATGCCGCAAGTGCACGGTGTCAATAAGTAATAAAGCGATAAGTAAGATATCGTTCCCACGAGGACTGATTTCACTAAGTACCAAAATATAGTCGACTCACAATTTTATTTGAAGAACAATTAAATAGAATTTATATCTAAACTAATTGCAGAAAATAAATAATAGTACTAATAATAATAATACTAATAAGGGCGTAAGATTATGATTTTCACCTCAAACAATCAGGAATGATATTTATTCAATTCAATTCACTTTTATTCAATTGATTGTAAGCCAGGAATTCCTTAATTATTCTAAAGCCTTTCCCAAGGTCGATAGAAAATACTACGAATTATTAACTCGATATATCCCTATTCGAATTAGATAATTAATAGCTAAAATAGTTCAAGAATTCCCACAATAAATAGGCTTCACAATTCCCATAAGTATATCCCTATCTCACGAAAATTATGATTCGTCTCACAAGAACTATGCCTAAATTTCATCTCCTGAATCCATAAAGACATTCAAAACAATTCAACTGTTGGCCAGACAATTAAAAAGCATTAAGAACAGTAAGAAGAATCCAACTCAATACGAATAACGAGTAAATCAAAATAATAATAAATAAATCAAACCGTCATGAAATCGGCTACAATCGCAATACTACTCGAATAGATCTAGAAATTTAGATGTGGAAAAACTAAGAAAAAACATAGGGATCCGTGGTCTTGTCGTCGCCCCACAAATCTCCTCCTTGTGTTCTTCTCTCTTTCTATCGATGCCCTTCCTTGATCGATGATGCTCCCCTTTCTTCAGCCCTTCAATGCTTATTTATAGTCGTCATCAGCCTCCAAAACGCGTCCGTGTGATTAGGTCGAGAACAGGCTCCAAAACGGCCCAAAACCGCGCAGAACACACCAAAACCGCCCCGTGGGCCGCAGCTCACTTAATCTGTGCTGCGGCTCACGGTGCTCAGCGCCTATGCCTGGGCGCGACATTTTCCTTCTGGGCCGCGGCTCACTTAGGTTGTGCCGCGGCTCAGAGTACAGTTTGCTCGGGACTTTCAGGCCATCTTCGTGTGCCGTGGCTCACTTGGTTTGTGTCGCGGCTCATGACCAAAAACTGCTGTTTTCGCCCGTTTTTCATCGTTTCGGCTTCCGGACTCCGATTTCCTGCAAAACATATAAGAATAGTGCATTAAAAGCTCATTTATGATGAATTAGGCTCAAGATGGACATAAAATAATGATAAATAAGCGCATAAAAATACGCCTAACAAATACCCCCAAACTTGAGCATTTGCTTGTCCTCAAGTAAAAGTTATCAATTTTAAACAAAATGTATCATGAATAATCATGCAAGTCTATAGTGCTCAACTTAATCAATACTACCCTGAAAATCCCAAAGAATAGTACAAGTATCATAATAGCGAGTCACATCCAGGACACTGATTCCACTAAGTAACCAATTTCAGTCCTAATCAATCGTTCATGAAGAAAATCAAGCTCAAAGATTAACAAACGTGAATTTAACCGACCGTCAATATGAAGGGTTAGATTAAACAAGCCAATTCGCCCAGTCCCACAGTCTAGTGGCAAAATTCAAGAGTTTCATTATCAAAATTATTTCTAGGACATCATTTCCCTTATGTATGATCAATAATATGATTCGAGTTAACCACTAGGTTTCGGCTCTCGGGATATTTCATCGGGATGATCCTAGGGTGGATTTCCATTCTCATGTATTGGGGAACCGGTTGACATAAAATACACTCATGGGGCACATGGATGCTTCTAGTTACTAAGCCCCCCTCTACAGTGGAGAAAAAACTCGAATAGCAATTCCCGCATGTCAAGGTTGCTGTTTTACGCGAGATTAAACAACGGGTCACGTGAATACCCCCGGTTACTAGGCTTCCCATCAACGGTAATGTGATATTTCTAAATCACTAGTCTAATCAGGGTTGTCGTTTTACGCGAGAGTAAACAACGGATCACGTGAATACCCCCGGTTACTAAACTTCCCATCATAGAACAATTAATATCTCAACTTTTTCTTGGGAAAAACTGTCCGACTCTAAACTCAAATTAAGTGCCAACACGACTCATGTTACTGGACGACTAGCTAACCGAAAAGTGTAACCAAACATATAGGCGGCGATTTGAAAACACATATGTCTCCTTTCTTATCTGCTAAGATTTCTACAAAAGCGATAAAATTTCGGACCTAATTGAATACTCCACAGAAACAGATATCGCTGACTGCAACTAGACTAAAATTCAACCGTTTCTTCCAAGAGACATCAGTATCGTAACATCAGTTTTACACACGGAAGCACGAAAAATTCACGAAACATTCACGTTTTTGAACAAAACCATCAACAGCATGCAAGGACAATAAAGCAATTGCAATTTATACCAAAGAAAAATTAAGAATGTTATCGCATGCTTCCATTTATTCCACTACACCTAACATCATCAATAATACAACTCATGTGAAAATAAAAGAGATAAGGAAAAGTGAAACTAATTCCAAATGTCTTCTTGAAAGCCAGCACATGTCTGAGTGGAATCGTCTGTCATACTTCAAGTAATGCTCAACATCACGAGGGACCCCCAAACTTAGTCTCTAGTCATGAAATAACTGTAGATATTAAGTCAAGAAAGACTAGAATATGAAGGATAATAAATCATTGGGGTTAGAAATAAAAATATTAGAGAAATCAGGGCCACAAGAATACACGAATCCAAACAAAATAACAAAACAAGGAAAGAAAATTATTAACGAAAAATCACATAAAAACAACCAACTAGAAAGCAAGTAAAAATAATGGGTTGCCTCCCATCAAGCGCTCTATTTTACGTCTTGAGCACGACGTGGCAAACAAAATTTAACGTGGCTTCTTTCTAGGGAGATTGCCAAATTCCCCCTTCTTACAATCTATAAGCCTCTTATTCCATAAAGGAGGCTTTGGTTCATGCCCGGTTGCCAAAAATAATGAGTAAGAATAATTATGCGGACAACCAAAAAATGATGGAAGAATATAATAATTATAAGGCACGAAAAAATAAGCAGAGTTCGAATGGGTAGATAATAAAGACTTATCATTGACAACCTCATTAGAACTCAAAGAATCAGCCTCAACAACATCACAAGTAATGAGGTCAATCTCTCCCATAATGGATTTAGGAAAAATTATGCGTGGCACCGTTAATAAAATTTTAGGCACAAAAGTGTTCACCTTATTAGTCGAAGTTTGATGACAATTTAATGAAATTTCTTTGGAAACATCATCAATGGTAACTTCTTCTACTAGTTCATCACACTTTATGTAATTATCAGGTGCTGGGGGATCGATCCTAAAACTTAGCATGTCTTTCTTCTCAACCTCCCCTTCAACTTCACTACTAAATATATGAGCGGAAAATAACCATAGTGAATCTCAAGACCACGACTTGAACATTCTCGCTCAAAAAGGGTACTATCAGGATTTTTGAGAAAGTCTACACACTGTTCAAGCATGGTCTTTTGTTTTGGGGGAGGGGGCTGACTGGCCCTATTTGGCAAATTATTAAGAACATCGAAATTTATGAAATGCCAAGGGCCACGATACTCAAAGGAAAACATAATAAAGAAATTAAAAATATAGAGACTAAAGAAAAAAACTTCAAACTAAAATTAGAGTCGCTTGGTATTGATATTAGCGAAAAATCAGTCCCCGGCAACGGCGCCAAAAACTTGTTGCGAGGAAATCCCTCACACTATACCGCAAGTGCACGGTGTCAACAAGTAATAAAGTGATAAGTAAGATATCGTTCCCACGAGAACTGATTTCACTAAGTACCAAAATATAGTCGACTCACAATTTTATTTGAAGAACAATTAAATAGAATTTATATCTAAACTAATTGCAGAAAATAAATAATAGTACTAATAATAATAATAATACTAATAAGGGCGTAGGATTATGATTTTCACCTCAAACAATCAGAATGATATTTATTCAATTCAATCACTTTTATTCAATTGATTGTTAGCCAGGAATTCCTTAATTATTCTAAAGCCTTTCCCAAGGTCGATAGAAAATACTACGAATTATTAACTCGATATATCCCTATTCGAATTACATAATTAATAGCTAAAACAGTTCAAGAATTCCCACAATAAATAGGCTTCACAATTTCCATAAGTATATCCCTATCTCACGAAAATTATGATTCGTCTCACAAGAAATATGCCTAAATTTCATCTCCCGAATCCATAAAGACATTCAAAATAATTCAACTGTTGGCCAGACAATTAAAAAGCATTAAGAATAGTAAGAAGAATCCAACTCAATACGAATAACGAGTAAATCGAAATAATAATAAATAAATCAAACCGTCATGAAATCGGCTACAATCACAATCCTACTTGAATAGATCTAGAAATTTAGATGCGGAAAAACTAAGAAAAACCGTAGGGGTCCGTGGTCTTGTCGTCGCCCCACAAATCTGTAATATCCGGATTTATTACGGTGTATTTCATCTGTATTCAAACCCTGTATTATTCGGATTTGTGGTTTTTATTATTGGAGTATGATATTTCTTGCATTGATATCTTTGTACATAAGTATAACAACATGCAAAATTTCTCATGCAAACTCGTGATAGCGCACGCTAAGAATGTAGCTTAACGCGCGCTATCGGGCTACTACTAGCGCACGCTATGCATGTAGGAGTTGTGTGCGCTAAGAATTCAATTATTGAGCGGGACGGCTAGCACATGCGCCAGCCGGGACATGGGTCCGGATAAGATTCCCGCGGACGAACACGACAGCCAAGTCAACTCTTATTAGCGCGCTAAGGAAAGCTTAGTAGCGTGCGCTAATTTGTTAAAATGCAGAATATTATAAATGGGACAACAACCCGTTTTGGCTTACATTTCATTCGTCCATTCTTCATTCTTGAGAGGCCAGAGAGCTATAATAATCCTTCTACACACTTAGAACACATCTTGTTGGTCTTTGTATATTGGTTATCACTTGTGAGTGATCATTGAATTGGAATAGCACCTTGGAGTGGCATACAACCAACCGGAGTCGGATTCTACCTTACGGTTCAGTGATTTTCGTCATATTAAGGTATGTTCAACCTATCTCCAGACTTAGAGTTAGATTCTAAAGAATTAGATGATCATGTTAGCAAGATATTGATTTTTCATTAATGAATTACTTAACATGCATCATGTTTGGAATATAGAGATGGTTATGCCTCAAGTACCTTTATTATGATCATGATTCGAATCTTATTACATGAACAAGTAGAGGAAGCTTCTATCTTTGGTAATCCAAATCTAGTAGATGACTTAATAGCAATCATGGACTTGACTTTAACATCATTATTGTTAGATGAATCTAAAGGATTGATCATGGAAGGATTTATCTAGTATAGATGGAATGTTAAACAACTTCAGCATGATAATTTTGATTGATATAAAGGTTTCGATATCAACCGTTAAGCCTTTCAAATTGTCGTATGAAGATTTGTAGTCGATATGGACTATGGTTTTATAATGGTATACATATCCCTGAATCCGATGTTGTTGTTATCCGTAAAATCATTCATAATCGTATGAACATGATATTCATGGAGGTAACATGAATTATCACGGAAGATTTCATTGTTTTGATCATGATGAGAACAGTTCTTGCCCGGCGATGGCGCCATGCAGAATAGCGCACGCTAAGCTATGAAGATTAACGTGAGCTATCGAGCACGAGTTAGCGACGCTACGTTTGGTACGTAACGACGCTAGGCCATCGAGCAAGTCGATCGGTGATCGGTGAAATCGACCATGCATAGTTAGCGTACGCTAGGCGTTGTTGGTTGCGTGCGCTATCGAGCAGACTTAACGCACGCTACACAGAGTACTTAGCATGCGCTAAGCAGTTCAGGCAGATTACATTTTATGAACTTTTGGCCGTAAATCAAATTGTTAAACATTCATACGACGTGAGATAAATCCTATATCATTTCTTTTGTTAAGGTTTGATCTTGTTACGTGATTGATTGAGGAGGACGACCTTCGAGTGTTCGTTTTTGTGGAAGTATTGTTCTTGTCTTCAAATCGAGGCAAGTACCTTAATTGTTTTATGTATTGATGTTATACATATTATCGTGCATGTATGTTATTGTTGTATGTCCACCTCGTGTTGGTCGGACGGGATCATCGGGGGATCTATGCTAGCGTGCGCTGGATCATCGGACGGGTTTTTCCACCACGGGTTGGTCTGACAGGATCATCGTGGGTTCTAGGCAGTGAACGCTGGATCGACGGAATTACCATGTGTATGTTATGATATCATGTTGTGATTATCAGTTGTGTATGTCATTTATGAGTTTCTCGTAGGAGAAGACTCGTTGGTATTTTTGTCGTTTACGTTATTATTCTTCGTGAGATATGAATAATATGTTATGGTACTTGTACTAGCATCGTTGTGCTAACCCCTTCGGGGGTGAACATTGTGTTTATGTTCAGGATCCAGGAGAGCGGGAAAACAACCACTGGAGCTACATGACGATGAGGGTGCAGAGTGATGTTTCGGCCGGGTTTATTTGTCTGTTGTTTATTGGTTATTTCAATAAGTACTCGAGTACGAAGTCATTTATGATGAATTTGAATTTGGTGATGTATTATTAAGTTCCTGTTGAACAATCGTACTTTCAGTATTTGGTCAGAACTGTTGTATCTTAATCCCGATATTTCCATTCGTTAGTATTTCTTAATGTCTGTTCAATTCTCCAGCCTTGTAAATCCTTATGTAAAGGATTTACGGCGCTGTAATATTCCTGAATATATCGGGGGTGTTACAGAATATGGTATCGGAGCTAAGATTAGGGAAATCTTGGCCGTTGGGTTAAAATAGGGGTCAGTTATGTCTTTTGAGGTAACCGGCCGTGAATGACATCACTGCACTGCCTACGTCTTCATGCGAACGGTGGTTGTAAGTTCCTAAACTCTATCTCGTTCTTTACATGTTGTGTCTCTTTATACTCGAATATTAGAACGATGTTGTTTCCTGTATATTGAGTATTTATGCTTATAGTATGTTGAGAGGCGGACGTGGACGTGGTCGCGGTCGTGGACGCGGACGAAGAAATGCTGAAAGGGAAGCGTCGCCTTCTAACCAGGCCAGTCATAGCTCAGGCGAGCCGCAACAATCTATTAATAATGAACCAGAACCTGCTGTACCAGAGATCCTTCGTCAAGTGGTGAACTAGATGACTCAGTTCGCCCAAGTCGTGGACCGAATGCAAGTGGCGGTGGGACTACAGCAGGGAGAGAGACAGCAAGAGATTCCAGACATGGGAAATCGAGGTGACTGGTGGCTGCAAGATGTGGCGAAGATGCAACCACCCAAATTCGACGGTATTTCTGAGACTCCCACCTGGGACCATTGGTTGAAGGGACTGGCGAAAATATTTGCCGGAATTAACTGCCCAGATGACCGGAGAGCCTCTATCGCGCAATACTTTCTGATAGGGGAAGCGTCCGAATGGTGGGAAGCCATCCGGCCTGTAGACCATGATGCTTATTGGACAGAGTTTAGATTGATGATGGAAGCTCAGTATTGCCCTCGTCCTGTGAGGGAAGCCAAAGTTCGGGAGTTTTTCTCCGCTCAGCCTTCTGATGTGCCAGTATCCCACACAATTAAAACGTTTAACCAGCAGCTGGCATTTGTTCGACATCTGGTCAGACAAATGCAGAAATGATGATCCATTTCGATATGAGGATGAAACCAGAAATCCAGAGGTACATGTCCGGATTTGAATGTACCACACTCCGTCAATACCAGGATAAGGCGTTGGCGTATGAGATCAAGGAAGCAGCTATGGAGAAATTTTCGGAATCCAAGAAACAGAAAGTCTCTGGTACTTTTACAGAGCACAAGAACAGGGGGCCCCGTAAGGCCCAGTCATCCTTTCACTCTTTCAAGAAACCTCCGCACCCAGTTAGGAGCGGAAAGAACTTTGGAGTGACATCAACTATTACTGATGTTACCAGGAAATGCTTTAACTGCGCCCAGACGGGGCACTATCGACGGAATTGCCCCCTACCTGCCGTGACTTGTTTTTATTATGGACGAGAGGGACATCGGGCAGTGTTTTGTGAAGAGGCTGCAAAGTCTTTTAGAGCCCGTACACCACAGCCAGTCCAGAAGGAAGCCAGTATCCAACAGACGCAGCAAAGTGTTCAGATGCCTCAAAATTTTGGCCGCGGACGAGGCAGAGGACAATGGGACCGAAAGGGGACATCGAGTGCCGGATCTGCTCCCCCACGTCTGTACGAGATGAGGAGGACAGACGATCAGGATGCTGCTGTCGCATCAGGTACTGTCCAGATCCTTTCCCAGCCAGTTAGCGTTTTATTCGATACAGGAGCTACGCATTCTTTTATATCTTTGTCTTGTGTAAATCATTTGAATATTTCCGGTTTTCATACTTGTGAACCTTATGTTGTTGGTTTACCGAGTGGAGAGAGGATTGTCGGAAACTTAGAAACTAGAAATTTCCCTGTATTATTTGGAGGCAGAGAGTGGCTCTCAAATTTGATCGTGATAGAAATGCAAGGAGACGACCTGATACTCGGAGACGATTGGCTTAATCGGTATGGAGAAATTGTAAACTACCGAAGGAGGAATATCTTGCGATCGGCGATGGTTCGAAATTTTGTTTGAGGATGGAAACCAAGGCTCGGAAAATTGATCAAAGCGATGAAAGTCATCAAGCTGTTGAAACAGTATGTCAGATGCTGGTGCTATGCAATGAAGAAAGAAGATAAAATTGTGGAACTTTCATCCATTCCTGTTGTGAACGAATTTCCAGATGTATTTCCTGACGAGTTACCTGGACTACCTCCACGAAGGGATGTAGAATTTACCATTGAGCTGGAACCCAGAGCTACACCAATTTCTAAGGCGTCGTATCGTATGGCACCTACTGAGATGTACGAACTGAAGAAGCAGCTGGAGGACTTACTGGACAAGGGCTATATTCACTAATGTCATTTGTAACATATTATATTCCTCACTACATATTAACTTTATGTAACAAATCGGTTATCACCAATGAAGTCATTAGTGACATAATATATCCCTCGCAAATGTTGACTTTATGCGACTAATTGGTTGTCACTGATGAAGTCATTTATGACATAATATGTTTTGTCGCTAATGCTGACTTTATTTGACGAATTGGTGGTCATTGATAGAGTCATTTGCGATAGTTGGTATTACCTCATGAATGCTTACTTTATGTGACAAATCATTTGTTACTGATGAAACCATTTGTGACACTTGATACTGTAATATCTGGAATTTCTACTTCTATTTTTTAATATTATTTTATCCGTGTTACGTTGTACAGCGTGGAATCTGTACCGTATGGATAAAATAAATGAAGGATTGAGACATCCGTTTTGGTATAATTGTCGTACTTGATCGACAATTGCATTTGAAGATGTAGTGTGTTGTGTATACGTATTCGATACATCGAGATGACGGACATGAACAGTTGGGAAATGGCTAAGTATAAAAGCCATAACATACATTAAGCATAGGAGCTTATGTACGTTAAGTTACAAAGGATTACGTACGTTAATGTTACATTGTTACATATGTTAATACATCAGGTGAGATGGAATCGGCTGATCAGACAAGGCTTTGTCAATATAAGCATAGCGTACGTTAAGTATAGGAGCTTACATACGTTAAGACCTAGCCATAACGTACGTTACATTATGTGTATAACGTACGTTATGAAGAGAATCTGACAGGATCCGAACTTTCGGCGCAGATGTGGATAGAGGAGTCAACTCTTAGTTAACTTACGTTATGGGTGGTACATTACGTACGTTAAACATGTATTTTCCTGTAGCATGTCAACGTGTGTATTACGTACGTTATGGCCTATGCATTACGTACGTAAGAAATCGAACGAAACAAGGCAGTGAGTTCTGGAATGGTGTTATGTACGCTATGTAGGACCTGTAGCGTACGCAAGGGCGCATTACGTATGTTAATATTGATTGGTAACGTACGTAATGAGTGATGCAGATTATAAATTAAGGTTTATTATTTCATTTCTTCACTAGAGAAAAACCATTTCTTCCTCCAAACTTCGTCCTTCTGAGTGTGTTAGTGAGAATAAACCTCTTCCAACTTGATTATAAACATGGAAACATGGATTTGAGGCTTGGATATGAAGATATCAATGATCCTTAAGGTGTTGGATGGTGTTGTTCATGTTCTTGAGGTATGTTGTTGAACTCTACACTTTGATTTCGGATTCTTGGTATTGTTATCTGTATATGATTTGTATGGAGATGATTATGGTGTTGTTGTTGAGATTATTGAAGTTATGTGAATTGTATGTTGAAGAATATGATAATACATGACTTGGATTATGAGTTGGATGATTTTCTACATGTTAAAGGATATCGGATTATGTTGTTTTGATGGCTATGATCATGGTTTCGAATCACTTGGTGTTCTTGAGGAACTTTTGATAATAGAACATAGCAAGACGATCGTATGTTGAATTATCGGTATTTTTAGATATGAAGATCGAATGTTCGTTAAGTTATGTTGATTGTAGTGGTAGAATTCGTATGTTCTTGATGAAATACGAATCATGATAAATAATTTGGAATCCGAAAAGATTGTGATTGATCATCGAATATGATTTCCTTTACAATCGTATCCGTAATCGTATTGTGGTTGTGAATTCGTAATTGTTTGAGTTGGATTGTTCGGAATTGTGTTTCATCGAGATATTGTGAAATCGTTGGGTTTGTGGATCGGTTATACTGATTGTTAATGATTATTGAATCTCGGTTCGTATTGTGGATATGAGTTCGTAATGGATTGAGTTATACTATTTGGTTTTCTATATGATCAAGGTGTCGATGAACCATTGTGATTGATTGGTTAGGTATGTTGGTTATTGATTGTTATTGAACTTGTTGTGTATCAAATTATGGTAATAGGTTGAGATTATTGATCGGTGATTATAACTGTATGTTGCGGTCGAGTTCGAGAATATTCGTGAATTGCTTTGGTCGGGGCCAAGGAACTTGTAGACGACAGCAAGGAATTAGTAGCGGCTTCATCATCATCGTGTCAGTATCGAGGCAAGTATATTACTTGCTCAGTTTATAATATTTATTGAATGGTTTCCGTTTCATTCGTTTATAATTCGTATAGCAATGATTATAATTGTGAACACAGGAGACTTGGGATTGTAAGTTATTTTCGGATTTTGGGAATTTAAATCATAATGTATATGATTTACTTTTATTGTTGGTACACTTGGGTATCGAAGATACATGGTGATAAAAACGAAGATATGAATTTTCTACCGTCCGTGACATTTTGGACCGTCGAATATTGAGGATAATGGTTGTTGATGGTTTAGACATCGAGATTTCTCTCGGAGGACTCGGGGCAAATACTCTAATCATTTTGTCATTTGTGTCGATCATGTTGTGATACATTCGTGTATTGTTATTGTCATGCATTTGTGTATTGTTGTTAATATGCATTTGTGCATTATTGTCGTATGTCCACATCGTGTTGGTCCGACGGGATCATCTTGGGTATTTATGTTGTGTGCGCTGGATCGCTGGATAGGTATTTCCACATATGTTGGTCTGATGGGATCATCATGGGAATCTATAGCTGTGTGCTCTGTATCGTTGGATTACCATGTATTGTTGTTGTGAATATGTATATTATGGGTTATCCACCTCGTGTTGGTCTTTCAGGATCATCTTGGGATCTATGTTGTGTGCGCTGGATCATCGGATTTCCATAAGTATATATTGTTGTTGTTATCATGGGCATTTTGATGTCGTCATGTGAGTATGCATTTGTAGGTCTTGTTTTAGGACAATGTTCGTATGTGGTATTGATCTGATTCGGATTGGACTGACATGATTGTCATAGCATTACATATATTGAGGTATGTTCCGTATTTCCTTTCTGGTATTCGTCTTTGGATGGACAATCGATTATCGTGTTGATATTTGTTGATGTTATTCGGTGGATTGAATTGATCAGAGCTGGTACATTCCCGTATCGCGAGTTATGATGATGTTTTGAGAATCTTGGGTATTGCTGTAATATCCGGAATTTCTACTACTATTGTTTAATGTTATTTTATCCACGTTACGTTGAACAGCGTGGAATCTGTACCGTATGGATAAAATAAATGAAGGATTGAGACATCCGTATTGGTATAATTGTCGTACTTGATCGAAAAATGCATTTGAAGATATAGTGTGTTGTGTATACGTATTCGATAGGTCGAGACAACGGACATGAACAGTTGGAAAATGGCTAAGTATAGAAACCATAACGTCCATTAAGCATAGTAGCTTACGTACGTTAAGTTACAAAAGATTACGTACATTAATGTTACTTCCTTACGTACGTTAATACATCAGATGAGATGCAATCGTCTGATCAGACAAGGCTTTGTCAATACAAGCATAGCGTACGTTAAGCATAGGAGCTTACGTACGTTAAGACCTAGCCATAACGTACGTTACATTATGTGTATAACGTACGTTATGAAGAGAATCTGACAGGATCCGAACTTTTGGCGCAGATGTGGACAGGAGGAGTCAACTCTTAGTTAACGTACGTTATGTGTGGTATATTACGTACGTTAAACGTGTATTTTACTGTAGCAAGTCAACTCTGTGTTACGTACGCTATGGCAGAGGTGTTACGTATGTAACACAAGGCACGAAATGAGGGAGTAGGTTCTGGATTATCGTTACCTACGCTATCGAAGACGGATAACGTACGTAAAGGACATTATGTACGTTAAGTTGTTCATGTAACATACGTAATGCGTGAAAACTTATAAATATGGGACCTCCATCATTTTGCTATTTTGTGAAGTTCCATCTTGTTTCTTCGTCCTCCAACCCTCAGAGGCCGATTGTGGCTCTTCTAACGTGGTTATGAGCTTGGGAAGCATGGATTGGAGTTGTTCTTGGAGTTCGTAAGGATTACTGGGAGGAGTTCGATTGTTCTTCATCGTTATTCCTCAATATCAGGTAACATTCGTAATTCCTCTGATTATGGCTCGAGTTTGGAATGATGTTTACATGTTAGGAAGCATGTTAACCTACCTTATTGTTATTATGATGTTACACGTGAATAAATGGTATTGTGACAAAATATTAAAGATATCGATTAAGGTTATTCATGTTGTAAGGGTTGCGATTCGTTCAAATATGCTCGTATGATGGATTATCGGGTTTTATTGTTGATATATGAGTATTGATAAGATTATTGTGGTTTTGGATCGTGATGAAAAGATCTGTCAATGTAATTCCTTTCTTCATTTCGGATTCTTGATGTTATCGTCGTTGGTTACTTCGTATGGTGACATTTATGGTAGTATCGTAGTGATTCTTGGTGTTATGAATATTGTGATGTTAATTGAATGTGTTTACCGAATAATTCACGTTCTGGAGGAACTCTTGAATTATATATGAGATTGATTTCGGAATTGAGTATGTTATAATCTTGGTTATCGGGTTGAATTGATCGTTGGTATGATTATCGAGTTGCGGGTTGTATTGTGGATGTGAGTTCGTATTTATTGAGTCAGATTATTTGGTTTGTATATGATCGAGGTATCGTTGACCCGTTGAGTTTGATTGGTTGGCTATGTCGGTTATTGATTGTTATCGGATCGTTGCTATTTGATTACTTAAATAGGTTGAGATGATTGATCGTTGGCTAGAATAATATGTTGCGGTCGTGTTTGAGTATGTTCGTGAATTACTTTGGTTAGGGCCGAGGAGCTCATAGACAAAGGCAAGGAATTAGTAGCGGCTTCATCATCATCGTGCCGGTATCGAGGCAAGTTATTACTTGCTCAGTCTATAATATTTAATGAATGGTTTCCATTTTATTCGTTTATAATTCGTATAGCAATGATTATAATTGTGAATACAGGAGATTTAGATTGTAAGTTGTTTTCGGATTTTGGGAATTTAAATCATAATGTATATGATTTACTTTTGTTATTGGTATACTTGGGTATCGAGGATACATTGTGATAAAGACGAAGATATGAATTATCTACCATCCATGACATTTTGGACCATCGAATATTGAGGATAATGGTTGGTGATGGTTTATACACCGAGATTGCTCTCGAAGGACTCGGGGTAAGTACTCTAATCATTTTTGTCATTTTGTGTCGATCATATTGTGATACATTCTTGTATTGTTGTTGTCATGCATTTGTGTATTGTTGTTAATATGCATTTGTGCATTGTTTTCATATGTCCACCATGCGTTGGTCCGACGAGATCATCATGGGATATCTATAGCTGTGTGCGCTGGACCGTTGGACAGGTATTTCCACCATGTGTTGGTCCGACGGGATCATCATTGGATATCTATAGCTGTGTGCGCTGGATCGTTGGATTACCATGTGTTGTTGTTGTGCATGTGTATATTATGGGTTATCCACCTTACGTTGGTCTTTCAGGATCATGTTGAGATCTATGCGGTGTCCGCTGGATCATTGGATTTCCATAAGTATACATTGTTGTTATTGTTGTGAGCCTATTGATGTCATATGAATATACATTTGTAGGTCTTGTGTTAGGACCATGTCTGTATGCAGTATTCATCTGATCTCGAATTAGACTGACATTATTGTCATGGCATTTCATATCTTGAGGTATGTTCCGTACTTCCTCTGCTATCTGTCTTTTGATGGACAATCGATTATCGTGTTGGGATTTGATGATGTTATCTGATGGATCGAATTGGTCAGAGCTGGTATATTTCCGTATCGTGAGTTAGTGATGATATTTTGAGAATCTTGAGTATTGTTTGAGGTACAATACAAATGTTATGTTTGAGTTTATTGGTTAATCGAGGTTACGAGATGTGTAGTATGATAATGATTATTTTGATGAGGATTATTCGAGTTTGATAAAGCTACGGCGGTAAGATTACATTCGCCGTATTCTTACTCAGTATTTTTATTGGTATGTAACTATTGACGTGATGTGATTGTTATCATAGTTGGATATTATGGCTGACCCCGTCGTGGGCTTTATTTTTAGGATAATGGATATCGAGCTTGTAGCGATCGTGAAGATATGAGCTTCTCGGAGGAAACTGGCTATGGCATGTGTTTGTGAATCGAGTTTTCTGATTATATGTTATATTCCGCTGCTAGAGTATTTTTAATTATTTGTCCTTTCCGCTGCGTGAGTATTCTTAAATGCCTCACTGGTTTTGTCGACTTGAGTTGCTTTAGAAATAGTTTTCTAAACTATTTTGTCGGTACGTGTAAGCGATAGCTTAACGTATGTTTTCAAACTGTTGAGTCTTGGCATTAAGGGCCTTGTAGTTTCAAATGAGACTTTACGACGGTTGTGATAAATGAATTTTATAAAGTCTTTGAATGTTTTTAAAAGGATGTACCTTCGTTAGCCTCTTGGGCATTTGAATGTTTTTAAAAGAATGTTCGCAACAAGTTTTTGGTGCCGTCGATATTTCGTTAACGCAAGTGCACGTTATCGTTGACAAGTAATAAAGTGATGAGTGAGTATCGTTTCCACGAGGACTGAATCACTAAGTACCGATTTATATGTATTCTAATTTTATTTGAACGGTCGAAATTTGGGTTGCAATTAATGACTAAAGAAAATCAATAATAAACAGAAAAACAATCGCTCGAAGAAAGAAAATCAAATGATGAAAAAGTCTAGGATTGTGAATCCACCTCGGTATATCCGAATTTACTCTCGATTATCTGAAGTTAATGATTTCCCCAATTTATTGAAGGCGAAGATTGCTAAAATACTCTACCGCCTCTCCGGAGGTCGATAGATTTTTCTAAAGGCGAATAACGCACTCTATCCCTAGGTGAATTAATTCGACAATAGGCAAAAAGCACAAAATCTTCAAAAGGCCACGTAGTACCTATGAGTATATTCCTATCTCACAAGATAAATCCGTTCTCACCAATAGTTCCTCACCAACTCTCCTCTCCCGATTCGAGTTGCGTAATGAAAACAATCCAATTATTGGCCAGACAATTGAAAGCATTAAAATAGATTGGGAAAACTCAACATAAAAGGGAATTATATAGATAATCAAAAGCAAATCCGTCAAAACTTTGGTTTCATCAAAATCCTAGAATAGGGTTTTAGCCTGACATGCTAAAAGATAAAAATACAGAAATAATGAATGAAAGGATTGAAATCAAACGCAGATGAAGACTCGGATTCCTCCGTTCTTTTGGCTTCCGCCCTCTGGCATTGGTGTCTTCTGCTTCTTGTGTTGATTCCTCTCCTCTGCGATCCTCTCTGATTCCCAAGATGATCAATCTCCTTATGACCTTAAACCCTTATTTATAATCCTCCTTTGCCTCAAAAATGCGCCCGTGTAATTAGGTCGAGAACAGGCTCCAAAACAGCCCAGAAATGCGGGCTTTCTGTCAAAACCGCCCCGTGAGCCGCGGCTCACTTAATTTGTGCCGCGGCTCACGGTGCTCAGATTAAAACCTGGGCACTATTTTTTTCTTCTGGGTCGCGGCTCACCATATCTGTGCCGCGGCTCAGAGTACAGTTTACTCAGGGGTTCGCTGGTCACCTGCGTGTGCCGCGGCCCACTTGCCTAGTGCCGCGGCCCCAGGCCAAAATTCGCCGTTTTCGTCCGTTTTTCATCGTTTCGGCTTTCGGACTCCAATTTCCTGCAAAACATAAAATAATAGGGCATTAAAGGCTCATTTATGCAGATTTACTCACAAAACGAATACAAAATAATGACAAATAAGCGTATAAAAATACGCCTAACAAATACCCCCAAACTTGAGCCTTTGCTTGTCCTCAAGCAAAAATAATCAATTTCAACCAAAAGAATATCGTGAAGAATCGTGCAACTCATAGTGCTCAACCTAATCAATACTACCCTGAAAATCTCAAAGAATAATACAAGTATTGTAATAGTGAGCCACGTTCAGGACACTGATTCCACAAAGTAACACTACGCCATAAGTGCTCATAGGCAATGCCTGTTTATTGTTGCAGAAGACACAATAAGTGTTGCCTTAGGCCAAAGGCAACACCAAACTCTTGTTGCCAATACGGCCGTTGCCTTTGACACATAAGGCAACACTTTTAGTCTCTACTGCAACAACAGAAAAGTATTACATTACGCCTCTAATGCAACAACATAACCAAGTAAGGCAACAACAAATGATGTTGCCTAAGATTTCAAAAAAAAAAGAACATGGGTCCACATATGCCACATCATCAATGGGTCCCACCTTTATGCCATGCCATCAATGGGTCCCATCTTGATGCCACGTCGACAATGGACTCTACATTTGTGCCAGGTCAGCAATGGGCCCCACATCTATGCCACATCGGCGATTTTATAATCTTATTTTTATAAAATACAATGACAACTAAAGTAAAAGGGAACAATTCATACAAATATTTTGAAATAACCATTTTAGTTTTACATCAAACCATCAAAATAAAACAAGGCATCCAAAACCAACAAGGATGCCAATACAAAATACAAATTCCTAAATTCATACAAAGCAACAAACCACCAATTTAACTTCAAAAGTACAAAACCAAGCAACACCACCAATCTAACTTAAAAAGTACAAAATTCGAGTCTAAATACAAGTGATCGGAAGTTACATATTGAAATAAGCGATAAGTGGTGCCGCCTTGAGTCATAGGAGTAGCATTATCATCTTGATCACTTGATATCATTACACAAAATTCTCGATATCCCGATTGAGGACGGAATTAGCTTCTCCCACTTTCCTGTTTCACTTTTCCCTACCAAATTGTTGTAAATAAGTCAATCTAGATAAGACCGTTCTTCTTTTAATAATCTTAATAGGAATAAAACTGGAAGAGAAGCAGTTGGGTATCTCGTGACAAATGATATGGCAAAAGTTACAACCAAGTGACATTCAAAAGAGACCAAGATATCAAGCTTCATGTCATATGCTTCACATAATAAAACATTTTCACAAAATAAATAATTTGTTCATTTGTGGACAATAGACACTATCAGCATACTAAAATGACATGAATGCTTAAATCACACTACCACAATTATGCAATAAGGAAATTAACATGAACTCCTGGATGAGTTTTGTGCATGAATTCAAACCCGACAATCAGAAAAGTTAGAAGTAATTGATGTGGAAATTAAACCTATGTGAAACTTGAGTTCACAAAAATCCATATGGAAGAAGGTAAAATATACGAGCACATATCATTTTACAACATTAGAAATTTAGAGAACCTGGTACTCAGCTTCTACAGGTATGCAATCCAACGAGTAGGGTTGCTGGAGGCGAGCTATAATCCGATCCTGGAAAGCAAGAATAATCAGTTATGTTGTGCATGAATACTTTGATAGGAAACAGATAAAGGTACTTTTTTGCAACTGCAAATTGTATCAGCACATTCTTATTAAAAATATGTTTCATATTACCAAAAATATTGCAGCAATTTGTACAGATTAATCACACAGATTATCAATAACACCACAATAACCAACCACCTCAAGTGGTCTTGTTCTTTTAGAAGAGGATTAGAAGGGGATCTTCAAGACCAGACCTCAATATCTTTGGTTTCATGGTTTGAAGTTGTCCAAATTTTTCATTTCAAGTTCTCAAATATCAATTCTTGAAAAGGCCCTTCAACGCATAGGGTTCCCTTGGCCGAGGTGAAGGCGCAGCGAAGCAAACAAAGCGAAGAATCAAAAAGGGTTTACGCAGGACTGGTTGATAGAGGAGTGGAATGGGGAATAAGGAACTTCACGGGGAAGAAGATCATCGGCGAGAGATAGCAATCATCGGCGACATAAAAGAAAAGCTATCAAAATGGAGATTAGCTAAAATACTAGAACGAAACCCCCGGTAGGGTTTCATAACACCAAGCTGTCGGACAGACCCTAACAACTCTGTGGTACCACTATTGGAAATCCATCCAGATTACGAGCAATAGTGAAAGCCGTAACTAATCACTTAACTTGTAAACAAATTACAAATAATATAATGAACTAACGATTAACCACTAAACCGATTAATCACCAAGATTTATAAACATTATAAGCAATAGCCTTCTCCCAAAATTCCACGCGGCAATGATAGTCTTAAAGACAAAAAAACGAAATAGAAAACACAAGCGGTAATCATGGGATTACAGAAAATTAAAGAAGGTCGAACAATAATAAGCCATAAAACAAGACCAACGAGAAAATGGAAAAAAGCGAGCAAACCGAAATGATCCAAAGGATCGATGAATCGTGATGGTGACAGAAAACTTGAGTCGGCCCAGTCCCTTTGAAATCAAACCCTCGTATAGAACACCGAGAATCACAAAGAATACGAAGCCTACATACATTTGCTCTCGACTTTGGCTATCTTAATCTGTAGCTCAACCATGTTGCCCGGATTCGGTAGGGCACCGTGAAATCGTGGCACTATGATTAATTAAATATACATTAAAATACATACTGTTGGTTGTTGCGGCGGGGCATTGCGGAGGAGGGCGTCGCCGGCGCGGAGGGAAGGGTCGCGTCGCGGAAGGGAGGAGGGCTTTGTGTCGCGGACGGGAGGAAGGCGTCGCATCGCGTCGCGGAGGAGGAGGGAGTCGCGGCGGATGAACCGAGGGGAGGAGGAGGAGGCGTCGATTCGCGGAGGAAGGGGAGGCGTCGCGGCGGGCCGAACCGAGGGAGGAAGGGGAGGCGTCGCGGCGAGTGACGAGCAGTGGGGCGGGGCGGGGGAGCGAGAGAGCGATAGATAGGGTTTGTGTTTTCTATTTTATCATCAAGAAACTTATTCCCGATATCTTTCTCTGGTGTTAAAGGAGACCATCCAGGCCTGAAACAATGCCAGCTGGGAGTCCATTTGCAACCCAGTTTAGAGGAGTCAGGTACCGAGTCCCATAGTGGGTAGATTAATTTAGGATTATTATTATTATTATTATTATTATTAGCGGTTAATTAAAGGGTATTTCGCGGGTGGGTTATACGGGTATTTCGCGGGTGGGTATAAAAAGTTCAAAATACCTTTTTAATTCACGGATCGAGAATTTAAGAAATATTACTTAAAATACGGAACATACGACAGCGTTTTCTAAAAATGCTATATAAGTGTATTGTTACATAGTGCTTCCTAATTAAATGCTATATAAGTATTTTTAAAAGGATGTATTATTTTTTATAATTTGAAATTTTATTATTAAAATTTAAAATGTGTATTTAAAATAAATAATTTAAATATATAAGTTATAATTTATATTATATTATATATCAAACATTGAAAATAAAACATATATCGTAATTTAAATTTCATTATATATATATATATATTGATAATATATTAAACTTTAAAACTATAAAAAATATTTATAATTTTTAATTACATCATTAAAAAATATAATAAGTATTTATATTAAATATAAATAATTTAAATCAAATTTATCATATGTTATATATCAAACTTTAAGAGTAAAAAATATCAAAATTTAAATTTCATTTCATTGTGATTGTTTTGTGACAATAACTTGAAAAAATTATTAAAAAATTAGATATAATGCAACACCATCACGGGTGTTGCACGTCGCGCAACACCATTTTTATTTTGCAACACCAAATATATATCTAGTGCAATACTATTTCAATAGTGTTTCAAAAGATCAAAAATCAGCAATCTATTGAAACGCTTTGGTGGCAACACTAGCTAAAAGCATTGCCTATGAGCACTTATGGTGTAGTGTAACCAATCAAGCTCAAAGATTAACAAGCTCAAAGAATAATACAATTTTCAGTCCTAATCAATCGTTCATGAAGAAAATCAAGCTCAAAGATTAACAAGCGTGAATTTAACCGACCGTCAATATGAAGGGTTAAAAATAAACAAGTTAACTCACCCAGTCCCACAGTCTAGTGGCTAAAATTTCAAGAGTTTCATCATCAAATATAACCCTCGGATAGTATTCCCTTATATTTGCTCAATAAGATGATTCGAGTTGACCACTAGGTTCGGATCTCGGGATGTTTCATCGGGACAATCCCAGGGTGGAATTCCATTCTCATGTGTTGGGGAACCGTTTGACGTAAAACACACTCATGGGGTACATGGATGCTTCTAGTTACTAAGTTCCCCTCCACAGCGGAGAAACAACTCGAATAGCTATTCCCACATGTCCGATTCAAGGTCGCTGTTCTACGCGAGAGTAAACAACGGGTCACGCGAATACCCCCGGTTACTAGGCTCCCCATCATCGGCACATGCGAAATCTCTAAACCACTAGTCTAATCAGGGTCGTCGTTTTACGCGAGAGTAAACAACGGGTCACGCGAATACCCCCGGTTACTAGACTTCCCATCATAGAACAAATAATATCTCGACTTTTGGGAAAAACTGTCTGACTCTAAACTCAAAGCAAGTGCCAACACGACTGATGTTACTGGACGACTAGCTAACCGAAAAATGTAACCAAATGTATAGACGGCGATTTTAAAACACGTATGTCTCCTTTCTTATCTGCTAAGATCTTTACAAAAACAAAAAATTCGGACCTAAATGGAGACTCATCAGAAGCAGATATCGCTGACTGCAACTCAACTAAAACTCAACCGTTTCTTCAGAGAGAAATCAGTATCGTAACATCAGTTTTACACAAAAATAATCACGAAAAATTCACGAATGCAATTAAAAACACGACAAGCAAGGCTAGCAACAAAAATATAACTAAAAATAACATAAGTGTAAACGAATAAGTACAGCAATAAGTATAGCGACAAAAAGTAAACCTCCCCCCCCCAAACTTAGGACGTACATTGACCTCAATGGACGAAATACAATATGCAATAAAAGTGAAAGGTCAAGTACTCCCCTCCAGTCTGCTCACGAACTGGTGCCGGCGTCGTCCGTCGAGGAGGGTGGTGTGGCTGGCCGAGCAGGTGGAATAAATGGCCCATCCGGGTGCATAATGTGGGTCGTCCATGCAGCAAGGTGCTCCTGGTGGCAGGCATCCCTCGCTGCCAGACGCATCGACTCACGACGGTTGGCCCGGCGGGCCTGCTCTCTTATCTCATCTCGGACGGCAGCAATGATGCCCTCCCTCTCCGTCCGGATTTCCTCTCTCAGTGCAACCAAAAGACTCTCTCTCTCTCTCCTCATCTCCTCTCTCTCTCTCCTCATCTCCTCTCTCAACCCGTCGAACATCGCCTGCAAGTGCTCTTTGTCAGGCGACGGGCTGGACTCCATCTGCCCCTGCGTCAGAAGAAAAGGCTCGGGGGACTGCTCGTGAGCCTCATAAAGTAGAAATCCTCACCCCCGAGCGTGTGTAGGTGCTCCACCCCACTGGTCGAAGTGCAAGATGATGCGATGGTCAATCGGGCCCTAGGGGGCTAACATCGGCTCGTCATCTGACCACATCATCCCCGACTGCCGGCAAAGAGCGCAAATAAGAGAGGGGTGATTTAGCCCCGTCTTGGCCCCTCCCTGAATACACTGGAAGATAGATCGGACCAGGAGAGGAGCCACATCTAATCGCAACCCGGAGGTGATAGCATATAATGTACGGGCTCAAGAGAGAAAAACAGATCGGATCTGCGAGGTGGGATCTATACGTACGCAGATGAAGTACAACCAGGCTCGCCCGAACCGACTGAGGCGCGAGCTCTTAAAGTAGAAGGTGTAAGAAGCCGGGGCGCGCCTCTCCCAGTCGTAGTCGGGCTGTGTAAGAGTCTCGAGCAGAGCCTCCTTCATGAGGCTACCCATAACTCGCGTATAAGTTGTCTCATCAACCACAGACAACTCAAATAACCTCCGAATAGCAGCTACTGGAAAATCCACCGTGATGCCTCGGACTACGACCTGAGTCCGAGTATCTAACTGCTGTATCATTTGCCCCGCCCGAATGTGCTTCAACAACGCGCTCGCATAAAACTCCTGCACAATAGATATCACCGCCGGCTCAGGAGGTGCAGCGAAACGGGCTCACCCCATCTCTTCGATCATGGTCAGAAGCTCCCCGTCCTGGGGGGCTGGGGTGAATCCCCTCTCCGGGATCAGAGGTCGAGGGCGGATCTTTTCATTAAAGATTTTATAAATCTCCAGGTCGGAGAATTGGTGCGCCTCCAGCTCGGCTCGGCTCTGAGACGTTTCCCCTCGAGTGGGGGACGATTGAGTCCTGGCCCTTTTGCTGAGCTTTTTGGTTCTAGCCATAGCGAGTTCCTGAAACGTTAAACACCGGAGTTTTCTTATTTAAGCAATAATGAGAACAACATTACTCGGCTAAGGATATCCAAAACTTGAATCAAGAATTTAACGAGCTAGCACCGCCGTGAGAGAAAATTGAAATTTAGCATTCTACGTTTAAAATTGTCGCAAAGGTTAGGGTTGCTGTAAATCTAGAAACGAGTTCGTTGCACATAGATTCAAAATATTGACTTAACATAGAAAATTTTTCATTCAAGCATTTCATCAAACACCTTGTGTGCATGAATTCTAATGAAGAATAACAATTATAATAGCTTGATTTAATTTCCAAAAACAACATTCTCAATCGATCCTCATGACAAACAACAATAACAACAATAACAATTCATCGAAATTCAACACATACCATTGAATTCAAACAAAAATTTCATATTCATCACTCAATTCTTGATAGAACTTTGAATAAAAAACTAATCAACATAATCAATCAATGAACAATTACCTTACTTTTCAACTCATGTAACAATAAGGATCAAGGGAATTAGGATTACCTGGTTTAGATTGTAGTTCGCAAGAGGAAAAAGAAGAAGGGAAGAAGTCGGCCGATCGCTTGTGCAAAGGAAAGGGGAAGGAGTTATACCTGGGGTGCCGGCCGAGCTGTGTTATAAATCTACCTGGGCTGTTCAAGTTCCGAACGGGGGCCGCGGCACAGCTTAAGTGAGCCGCGGCCCATAGTATAGTTAGCCTGGGTGTGGACGTTATGTCGACATGTGCCGCGGCTCAGAATGCGGGTGCCGCGGCTCAGAGTGTTGATGTGCCGCGGCTGACATGGTTTGTGCCGCGGCACAGAGTACAGCGTCCTGGGCTCTTCATTTGGCAATTGGTGTGCCGCGGCTCAGCAGCAACATGCCGCGGCTCAGCGTTCAAGTGTGCCGCGGCTCAGTAGAGTTGTGCCGCGGCACATAGTACAGAATGTTTAGCCTTCTGGTTCGATTTGTGTGTGCCGTGGCTCACAAGCCTTGTGTCGCGGCTCAGGCATAAATTTTTCCCCTGGGACTTTTTCTGCACAGAATTTTTAAAAGGAACACGTCAAGAACGAGAGGGATAAGCAAATAAAAGCAAAAATGATGAAAAATAAAAATTCCAAATTGTAAGAAAATACTGAAAAACAAAAATCTACTACTAAAACTCGGGTTGCCTCCCGAGAAGCGCTAAGTTTATAGTCTTCAGCCGGACCTATTGAAAAGTCAGTTCGCTTTTCGCAAACTCCATTTGAACTTCGCCCCGTCCATCGAACCGTTAATGTGTGTTTTAAAATTTTGACCATTGGTCCTTAACGATCTGATTTTTGGTTTGGACACCCAATGTTGTTTGCGAAAAGGATTTGACAACTTTCTGAAGCACCCAATTTTCTCATGATTTGGCCTCCGTTTTACGTCCAGCTTATTCTCCTTTTTCTCGAACGAACTTATGACAGCATCGGAATTTCTCATTTATGGATGAACGGTTGATGATGACGGCATGTCCACATGCTTGAGATATGCAACTCGTTCTACATTTTTCTTAGAAGTCGGACTCTGCAACGGATTCTGAGTTTTTCGACCGACGATTCTTCCGGTGTGTGTCTTTCGCAACAGTATCCACACTTTCAATTTGCGAGCTCTTTTCAACACCACCTGGACATGGAAAGAATTTAAATACTTGAAACGTGACATGCTCGTCTTGAACCCTTAGAGTTAGTTCCCCTTTTTCCATGTCGATTAAAGTTCGGCCGGTTGCCAAAAATGGTCTACCCAAGATAATTGGGATGTCGTGGTCCTCCTCCATGTCAAGCACAATGAAATCGGCCGGAAAGATGAACTTATCGACTTTCACTAAGACGTCCTCTATCACTCCCCTCGGATACTTGATGGATCTATCTGCTAATTGTAAGGAGACCGTAGTAGGTTTCGCTTCCCCAATTCCTAGCTTCTTGAAAATAGACAGAGGCATGAGATTAACACTGGCGCCGAGATCGCACAATGCCCTTTCAAAAGTCAGATTTCCCATAGTGCATGGTATATTAAAACTTCCTAGATCCTTCAATTTTGGCGGAAGCCTTTTCTGAAGAATAGCGCTGCACTCCTCCGTCAATGCGACTATCTCATACTCCTCGAGTTTTCTTTTATTTGACAGGATTTCATTCATGAATTTCGCCTAACTAGGCATTTGCTCCAAGGCATCAGCAAATGGGATGTTAATATCCAGTTTCTTGAAGACGTCGAGGAAATTTGTGAATAGATTGTCCACCTTTTTCTGATGTAATCGCTGCGGAAACGGGACGGGTGGTACATATGCCTTTGGATTGTCCGGAAACAGTATCGAGGGTCTCAAATCTTGTGGTTCCTCAGTCGCTGAATTTTTATTCTCCTCATCCTCACTTCTCCTTTTGTTCTGCCCGGGCAGCTCGCACAATTCCTTCCCATTTCTCAACCCAATGGCATTGACACTCTCTCTGGGATTCGTTTCAGTCGTACTTGGCAAGGTACCTTCCGGGCGGGCTGTTAATACATTAGCGATCTGGCCCAGTTGGACTTCCAAGTTGCAGATAGAAGCGTAACGGTTCTGCAAGGCCGCCTCCGTGCGGGCCATGAATTGACTCGTGTTCGCGGAAAATTTCGCCATTGCTTCTTCTAGAGAGATTTTTGGAGCGGGAGGAGGCTGTTGTTGGTGTTGAGTAAACGGAGGCTGGTTCGAGTTTTGTCCGTTTCTCCATGAGAAGTTAGGATGATTACGCCATCCCGAATTATACGTGTTGGAGTACGGATTGTTTTGTCGATTCCCGTTTCCTACGAACTGAGCTTGTTCAATTGGGGGCTGCTCGAAAGGGTTTCCGACTTGGCACTCTGCGCTAGGGTGAGATCCATTACACCAACTGCATGATTCAATGGTAACGGGAGAAGGAGCATGTGAAAAGTCTTGAAGTTGCTGCGTCAAAAGCGGCGACTTGAGCCGAAAGTGTAGATATTGGATCATTATTGGAGATTTCCATAACTCGCTTCGGATTTACTCGTTCGGACGGCCATTGATAAGCATTTGCGGCCATAGCTTCCAACAAAGAGTGTGGTTCAGCCATCGTTTTTCCCATCAACGCTCCTCCGGCGGCTGCATCTACAAGAGTGCGTGTAGAAGCACTCAATCCGTTGTAAAATGTCTGAATTTGCATCCAGTCCGGTAGGCCGTGGTGTGGCCATCTCCTTAGCAAATCTTTGTATCGCTCCCACGCCTCGTGAAGCAACTCCATATCAAATTGACCAAAAGTGGTAAGTTCGTTCCTCAGTCTCGCCGTCTTCGAATGTGGGAAGAATTTAGCAAGGAAGGCTTGCGCTAATTCTGCCCATGTCGTGATAGAGCCCGGCGGTAAAGAATTCAACCAAAATTTTGCTTTGTCCCTCAAAGAGAAAGGGAAAAGTCGTAGACGGATAGCATCATCGGTGACACCATTATTCTTGAAGGTGTCACAAATCTCGAGAAACGACGCAATATGTGCGTTGGGGTCATCGTTCGGCAATCCACAGAACTGGCTCGCTTGCACCATCTGAATAATTGCAGGCTTGATTTCGAAATTGTTCGCCTGGAAGGTGGGAAGCCGAATCCCCAAAAAGTTCGCGTTGATTTGCGGCATAGCATAATCGCGGAGTGCTAATTCCGGTTGAATTTGCTGAACGGGATTATCACCTCCGTGATTTTCGATATTATCGGCCATAGTGACTTTCGCTGGTAACTCTCTTTTCTCCTTTTTGTTTCTCCGAAGAGTGCGCTCGAGTTCGGTATCCAAAGGTAGTAGGCCTTCGTTACCGAATTTTCTCATGCACTAACCGGAACTCCTGAAAGGAAAAACAAACAAATAAATAAAATTACACAAAAATAATAAAAATGTTCAAACTAAGACTTGAAATACTGAAATCGATATTAGTAGAAAAATCAGTCCCCGGCAACGGCACCAAAAACTTGTTGCGATATTTCGTTAACGCAAGTGCACGTTATCGTTGACAAGTAATAAAGTGATGAGTGAGTATCGTTCCCACGAGGACTGAATCACTAAGTACCAATTTATATGTATTCTAATTTTATTTGAACGGTCGAAATTTGGGTTGCAATTAATGACTAAAGAAAATCAATAATAAACAGAAAAACAATCGCTCGAAGAAAGAAAATCAAATGATGAAAAAGTCTAGGATTGTGAATCCACCTCGGTTTATCCGAATTTACTCTCGATTATCTAAAGTTAATGATTTCCCCAATTTATTGAAGGCGAAGATTGCTAAAATACTCTACCGCCTCTCCCGAGGTCGATAGATTTTTCTAAAGGCGAATAACGCACTCTATCCCTAGGTGAATTAATTCGATAATAGGCAAAAAGCACAAAATCTTCAAAAGGCCACGTAGTTCCTATGAGTATATTCCTATCTCACAAGATAAAACGGTTCTCACCAATAGTTCCTCACCAACTCTCCTCTCCCGATTCGAGTTGCGTAATGAAAACAATCCAATTATTGGCCAGACAATTGAAAGCATTAAAATCGATTGGGAAAACTCAACATAAAAGGGAATTATATAGATAATCAAATGCAAATCCGTCAAAACTTTGGTTTCATCAAAATCCTAGAACAGGGTTTTAGCCTGACATGCTAAAAGATAAAAATACAGAAATAATGAATGAAAGCATTGAAATCAAATGCAGATGAAGACTCGGATTCCTCCGTTCTTCTGGCTTCCGCCCTCTGCCCTTGGTGTCTTCTGCTTCTTGTGTTGATTCCTCTCCTCTGCAGTCCTCTCTGATTCCCAAGATGATCGATCTCCTTATGACCTTAAACCCTTATTTATAATCCTCCTTTGCCTAAAAAACGCGCCCGTGTAATTAGATCGAGAATAGGCTCCAAAACGGCCCAGAAATGCGGGCTTTCTGTCAAAACTGCCCCGTGGGCCGCGACTCACTTAATCTGTCCCGCGGCTCACGGTGCTCAGATTAAAACCTGGGCGCTATTTTTTTCTTCTGGGCCGCGGCTCACCATATCTGTGCCGCGGCTCAGAGTACAGTTTACTCGGGGGTTCGCTGATCACCTGCGTGTGCCGCGGCCCACTTACCTTGTGTCGCGGCCCCAGGCCAAAATTCGCTGTTTTCGTCCGTTTTTCATCGTTTCGGCTTTCGGACTCCAATTTCCTACAAAACATAAAATAATAGGGCATTAAAGGCTCATTTATGCAGATTTACTCACAAAACGAATATAAAATAATGACAAATAAACGTATAAAAATACGCCTAACAGTTTTTGTTTCATTCGTTTATAATTCGTATAGCAATTATTATAATTGTGAACACAGGAGACTTGGGATTGTAAGTTATTTTCGGATTTTGGGAATTTAAATCATAACGTATATGATTAACTTTTATTGTTGGTACACTTGGGTATCGAAGATACATGGTGATAAAAACGAAGATATGAATTTTCTACCGTCCGTGACATTTTGGACCGTCGAATATTGAGGATAATGGTTGGTGATGGTTTAGACATCGAGATTGCTATCGGAGGACTCGGGAAAGTACTCTAAACATTTTTATCATTTGTGTCGATCATGTTGTGATACATTCGTGTATTGTTGTTGTCATGCATTTTTGTATTGTTGTTAATATGCATTTATGCACTGTTGTCGTATGTCCACCTCGTGTTGGTCCGACAGGATCATCTTGGGTATCTATGCTGTGTGCACTGGATCGCTGGATAGGTATTTCCACCATGCGTTGGTCCGACGGGATCATCATGGGAATCTATAGCTGTGTGCGCTGGATCGTTGGATTACCATGTGTTGTTATTGTGCATATGTATATTATGGATTATCCACCTTGTGTTGGTCTTTCAGGATCATCTTGGGATCTATGCTGTGTGTGCTGGATCATCGGATTTCCATAAGTATACATTGTTGTTGTTATCATGGGCATTTTGATGTCGTCATGTGAATATGCATTTGCAGGTCTTGGTTTAGGACCATGTCCGTATGTGGTATTGATCTGATTCGGATTAGACTGACATGATTGTCATGGCATTACATATCTTGAGGTATGTTCCGTATTTCCTTTCTGGTATTCGTCTTTGGATGGACAATCGATTATCGTGTTGATACTTGTTGATGTTATTTGATGGATTGAATTGGTCAGAGCTGGTACATTCTCGTATCGCGAGTTATGATAATGTTTTGAGAATCTTGGGTATTGCTTGAGGCACCGTATGGATGTTATGTTTGAGTTTATTGATTAATCGAGATTACGAGATGTGCATTGTGATGATGGTTATTTTGATGAGAATTATTACGAGTTTGGTAAAGTTACGGCGGTAAGATTACATTGGTCGTATTCATACTTAGTATTTTCATTGGTATGTAATTATTGAAGCGATGTGATTGTTATCATTGTTGGATATTATGACCAGCCCCGTCGTGGGCTTTATTTTTAGGTTCTTGAGATATCGAGCTTGTAGCGGTCGTGAAGAGATGAGCTTCCCAGAGGATACTGGCTGTGGCATGTTTTTATGTATCGAGTATTCTGATTATATGTGGTATTCCGCTGCTAGAGTATTCTTAATTATTTGTATTTTCCGCTGCGTGAGTATTCTTAAATGCCTCTTTGGTTTTGTCAACTTGAGTTGGTTTGGAAATGGTTTTCTAAACTATTTTGTCGAGGACGGGTAAGCGATAGCTTAACGTATGTTTTTAAACTGTTGAGTCTTGGCATTTCGGGCCTTTTAGTTTCAAATGAGATTTTACGACGGTTGTGATAAATGGATTTTATAAAGTCTTTGAATATTTTTAAAAGGGTGTACCGTTGTTAGCCTCTTGGGCGTTTGTAAATGTTTGCGAAAATGTCTTTAAACCTTCTGGGTTCCATCTCAAGGCCCACGGCGCTGTAATATTCCTGGATGGCTCTGGGGTGTTACTGATACTCCCTCGCTTATAATTGCTTTATGTGATGAATATTAGTAGTCACAAAGGATTTCCTCAGTAATCCGATAGAACTCAACACCATAGGCTTGAACACCAATCCGAGATGTCTACGATCTTTAAAACCAGGTAGAGAGGCTAATATAATGGTTTTGTAAGGTTGGAGGGGTCTGTGAGAGGGGTAGAGTTCGAACAAGACGAGTGAAAGAAATGAAACGGTTGATGTCTTATTTATAGAAAATAACATTTAACGTATGCTAATCCTTTTATTTAGCATACGCTAACGGGCTTCGAAACTCACTATCTCATTCTCTCCTAAGTCTTACGTACGCTACCCATGAATTACATACGATACGTGCTACTTTAGCGTGCTTTAACACCCAGTATTGCATACGCTAACGATCTCACGTACCTTACTGCATCTTTCTGTACTTGGCTTAATGTATGTTACCTACATCATGTAGCGTATGCTAAACATCATTGACTTAACTTTTTCAAAATGTGTCCAGGTTGATTCAAAGGAAATCCGTCCGCATGTTCAGCCGTGTCCTCACGCCGACCACACTTTATCTGATATCTGACTGCCTTGCGTATGCTATGTGTACAACATAATGTATCCTAGCTTGGTTATTAGCATACGCTAAGTACATTCTTTAGCACACGTTAATATCATGCAGGCACATGCATGAATTAACAACTCTACACGATATGATCATGAATACTGGATCACGGATAAGGAAAATCATATTATATGACCTAATCATATACCACATGTTCAAATACATATAAATATACACAACAAGTATCAGGGTATTACAAACACCCCGCGACGATATTAGATACTTGAGAAGTCTTGAGTCATTTGTGATATCTTTCGTATTTTGTAATTTATGATGTCGTGTAATTATTTTCTTAAGTAAGTTGGACAAGTCTTATTACTTTGTCGGTCGTAGTTTGTTCAGTATTTTATACTATATATGAAGCATTATGTTTATATGGTTATATCCATGTTGGACATGTATTGGTTGGTATCATGTGTCGTATCCTGGTAAGCTCTTAGGGAATTGTTTACATCCTGTAATAGCCCTGGATGTATCAGTGTGTTACAATAATACTATCAAGGACTTCAAGATCATATCAGTAATATGAACCCAGTCATAAATTGCCCAACTCATTATCATGTTTATAATCATCATTATCAACTATTAAACAACAAAGGAAGGACAATGAATTAGCCAAAATTACCTCTTGAAGAATAATAATCACCAACTTAGCTAAGAACAACCTTCCAAGCTTGCTTCAACCCACAAGATGATGATTTAAGATGGACATATCAAGTCCTTAGAGATCACAACTGACTGGAAATATGTTATAAGGTTGGAGAAGATGAAAATAAGACTTCTAAATGAAAAGGGATGAGTTAATAGGGTAATGATTTGTAACGTATGTTACCCCCTCCTGGTTACATAGGCAAGACCCTTAACATATGTAAGGTCCTGCGACTTACATATGTTATGCTATTCCAATAGTCTTCGTCCAAACTTACTTAGTGTTATGTACACAACACCTAAAACTTACATAAGTAACCGTACAAATTTATGTAAGTTAGCTTAAACACCTAACACTCGTTATGCATGGTTGACTTTATTTCCAGCTGTCAGTCGAAATGTGCCCACACGCGAGGTCCCACTTGTCGGCCACTGATTTGTCTGTCCACATCCGACCTTATGTATGCTACCTATGTCCATTAGTGTACGTAAGCTTTACAAGGATTAAATGCATTAGGATCAAGTTTGATGTACGTTATATGCGGTTCTTAACAACAATGAAGATAGCAACAATTCGGATGATATAACACTATATATACAGGACTATAAAATCTTACTCAATCACATACTGAAATAAAAATACAATACTTGTCTTGGTAAAATACGGATGAAAATACATAGCGATAACGCATATATTACCTTGACAACCCTTCCTTGTGTTCTACCTGTCTGTGTTTTTTCAGGACTAGTAGGTGATGCGGCCCTTTTTCTCCCCTAATTCATTATTATATCAATTGTATTCCATAATAAAATATAATATATACACTTAAACAAAAGATCTGATATACTTACTTGTAGTGTCTCCCTTACCGAGTGCTTGGCCTGAATAGTGGTGTGTTCTCATCCACAAATACTTGCTCATCTTCTTGAATTTGGGTCTCCATTGGTGGCACTTCTTGGGTTTGTGTCATCTCAAAAGGTAATTCTTCATTTACAGTTGCATTTGGTGGAATTCCAGCATCTGCTTCTTCATTTTCAGTTGCAAAAAAAGTCATCTGCAAGCCTAATGTAATCACAATTTTTCCAAGGTGGCCCTCTTTTATACAAAACTTGCATTTTAGTCTTCCCCTCTAAGGTGGCATAACTTTAACACCTTTCTTTCTTTTTTCCTTACCACCCTCATCATCTCCCAATCTCCTCTACATAGTAGGCCTACTAGCCTTTTTTCTCTTTTCAAAATTTTGGAGAAAATAGTGGTATGTACCCTATTTTTCCCATAACACTTCTATATTCATAAGGCTTATTGCATATTGATAGGCAATCTTATATTTGTCAATAGAGTAGAAATTATTAACATAATCTCAAATATCATCTCCTTGAACCAGGGTCATCCTATGTTACATTAATCCTCTAGCATTGTGTATTGTTCTGTCATCTCACCCTCAATACTCCTCAGTGCTTTCTTCTTTGCTCTGTATGCTTGATGATGAGAAATATAAACACTGAATTTCTTCATTGCAGCATTCTTGAATCCTCGACTTTCTTCTACCAGTTTGCACACTATGAATGATGATGGCTTCTTTGAGCACCTGCTTGCTGGAGAATATTTGCTGTAGGAAAAAGTGAGGTCTTTCAAGTTGAGATGGCTTGAACACAAGGTATGCCCTACCCTTTTCTTCATCATCAGTGTTCACAACAAAATAAAATCAGACTCATTGTCTTGGCATACCTCATCCTTAAAGATAGATGAAGAATCTCTTTATCAATGTCATTTGCCCCACCAACACCAACCCGCTCCACTTCATCATCAACATTCTCACTGAATATTATGTCATTAATGACATTTTCACCACTGTCGTTTGTATCTACAACGTCAGAATCATCATGTGAGCTTGACATTTGCATAGCGAGCTTCATCATAAAGTATGATTGACTTTCCTTTATTTTCGCTCACGTTCTCCTTCTCAACCTCTTCAAATTCCAACTAAGACTTCTCAAACTCTCTTTGAGCACTATTCTGTAAATCTTTTTCCCTCTCTATAGCCCCACCAAATGAATGAAGCCGCTCAATGTCTCCCAAAACATCCTAATCATCAGCTACAATACTACTTCTATCACCAACCAACCATGTCCTAGACCCCCTTCCCATTATGCCAAGATTTATGCACCTCTCTATGTCAAACATCCCCTCAACAATTCTGATTTACCTTTTCTATTCAGACCATAGTACAAATTGCTCACATATAGTTCCTAAATACCCAATACTAGCCTTCCAAATATAAAAGAGGTCAAAAGTACTTAACTTTTTCCCAATCTACTTAATCCCTTTTTCTTTAACTTAGTAATCTGCCCCTCATATAATAAATTCATAGTGAATAAGAAATTACAACATTGAGCACCTATATATGGGCGATAGAAATTGTGTTTAGTATAAATAATAGCGAGAGTTGCTAATAAACTAAATCGACCAAATTGCAAATGCCCAATACAGAAGTCATACAAATTACCTTTACCTAGACCTAAATTGGCATAACTTGAACTTAACTGATACGGATCAGATCGGTCCACCGGCTAGAAATTCAAGACCGGTTCGGGAACGTCGTCGACCTAGTCGTTTAAAGGATTATTATTAATTAGTAATTAGGATTACCTTAGTAATTTTTAATATTCAAATGTATTTTTTAAATAGTTTAATACTCCTTCATGTGTTTTCTTTTCGGTTCTTTCCCATGACGCCTTTATTGAACCGATAGAGCTTAGCTATAAATATTGCAAACTATCATCTTAAAATCAATAAGAAAATATTTGCCCTAATCTCTTCTCTCTTCTCCCTCTCTTCTCTTCCTCACGTCTGCCTCCCTCCCCTTTTCACGGCCGTCGGCCCTTCTTCTCTCTCTTATCTGATATACTTGATACTATTAGTATCAATTGGTGCTTTCATCCCGAACTTCACGTAAGCATGTCGTAAAACATAGAGGAGTCGTCGACTGTCACCACCACTGAGCCCGACATACACGATCTCCTCCGATAGTTGACGATCGCCGTTCAAGCTACGCAGCAAGAAATCCGGAAGAATCGACAAGAACAAGACGTTCAACGGGCTCGGGCGGATCAGATTTTTCACATCCTAGGCAACTGCCATATTGCCGACGACAACCCTAACGCCGAGCAGCGAAACCCTACGTCGCCGAAACAACAGCCGCCCCTCCTACCGCTCCCGACAACAACCACACCAGCACAGGACCGCCGCGGAGCCATGCATGACCAGTCGCGGCACGAAAACCAGCCCATAATCCGAGTTGACGCTCCTTGTTTCAACGGGTCTGATCCGGTCGGATTGATATATAAGGTACAATGCTATTTCGACTATTTTCGTACTACAGCAATGGAACGACTTCAACTTGTGGGTTTGTTGTTTGATCACCCAGCCTCATATTGGTTTCGTTATCAGAAACGAAATAATTATTTTCGAACTTGGGAGGAATTTTTAGATGCCGTCAAGCAGAGATTCGACCCTCATCATTACGAGGACTACGTCAGTCAACTCGCCAAATTACAACAAAAGACAACTGTTATTGACTACCAAACAGAATTTGAATCATTACTTAATAAAATTGAGGGGTTGTCAGAAACTACATTGATTTCTTTGTTTAAATCCGGATTGAAACAACCCATCCAGCGCGAACTCAATCTGCGTAACCCGACCACTTTATCACAAGCCTTTGCTTTGGCTCAGGAACTCGCCTCATCTTTTGTTGACACGTTTTCCAGTAATTCGAACCCGCGCCGTTGGAGCTCCAGCGGTTTCCAACCCGAAAGTACAACCACGTCGAGCCCGACACCTACTTCGGCCATTCCCCCGGCTAGCACGAACACGGCTCAGGTTGCAAGGAATAATTTATCAGCTTTGCCTATTAAATGCCTTTCCTTCGTGGAACGAGAGGAACGAACTAAGAAAGGATTGTGTGGAATTGTGATGAACAGTATGCTCTAGGCCATCGTTGTAAACATCGTTTCTTAACCTTATTAGGTAATGATGACACCGACGAGGAGGACTCTACGGAAAATATACAAGACGAGTTGATTGTTACACGGGATATCTCTAACATTCATTCGATGGAAGGTTTCGCGAATCCTAAATCTCTAAAGATTTCCGGATCTATTAATGGTCTCACAGTGCAGGTTCTCATTGACGGTGGGAGTACACACAATTTTGTACACCCCACGGTTGCTGAACGATTACATCTTCCTCTATCTAAAGTGACACCGTTTCGAGTGTATGTTGGAAACGGTGAGTATATGTTGTGCACTCATCAGTGTGCGTCGACACCAGTAGGCCTTCAAGGACACGTATTTCCGATTGACCTATTTGTGCTCACGGTACACGGACCGCAGATTGTTCTCGGAGTTCAGTGGCTCCGCACGCTAGGAAAGGTATCTCATGATTACGCCCAACTCACCACGGAATTCTTATGGCACAGAAAATCTATATTTTTGCAAGGAGACTGTCATTCTCCGAAACGGATCTCATTGAATACCCTGCAGTCCTTGTATGTCGTGGATACGATCGCCGAATGTTTCAAAATTTGTCCCATTTTAACTGAGCCATTACCTCTGTCATCTACACCTACAGTTGTTGAAATTCCGGCGGACATTCATCCTATTATTCAGGAACTACTTCAATTACACGAGAAGGTTTTCACTTTGCCAGTCGGGTTACCACCACAGAGAAGTTGGGATCATCGGATCCACTTGCATCACGGGTCCAAACCGATCAACGTTCGGCCCTATCGCTATCCTTATTTTCAGAAATCCGAGATTGGACGCCAGGTGCAAGACATGTTACAGCAGGGCTTGATTCGACATAGCACTATCCCTTTCTCATCTCTGGCCCTCTTGGTCAAAAACAAAGATGGAAGCTTTCGGTTTTGTGTTGATTACCGGGCATTAAATGCGACTACAGTAGCTGATAAGTTTCTTATTGCTACAGCAAATGAGTTATTCGATGAACTTGGCCATGCTATTTTTTTTAGAAAATTGGACCTACGGTCGGGCTATCATCAGATCAGAATGCACACATCAGACATCTTCAAGACGGCATTCCGGACACATGATGGCCACTTTGAGTTTCTGGTCATGCCATTTGGGTTGACCAATGCACCGTCCACTTTTCAGGCCGCCATGAATAATATTTTATATGATTATTTACGGGAATTTGTTATTGTATTTTTTGACGATATTATAGTATACAGCTCTTCATTAAACCTCCACATTCGTCACCTTGATATCGTCCTTCAGATATTACGGGACAACCATTTTTTTGTCAAGAGCTCCAAGTGTTCCTTCGGCACAACTAAAGTTGAATACTTGGGTCACATCGTCTCGGTCGGCCAATTGTTAGCGGACCCAACTAAGCTCGATGCCATGGCTAATTGGACCAGACCCACAAACATCAAGCAGTTACGCGGCTTCTTAGGACTTACGGGGTATTACCGTAAATTTAATCATAATTACGCCTTGATAGCAGCTCCGCTAACAGCTCTCCTGCAGAAAGACAAGTTTACATGGACCGATCTCGCCGACAACGCTTTTCAACGGCTGAAAACGACTATGATGACACCGCCTGTTTTACAGTTGCCGGATTTTGCAAAAGAATTCGTGGTTGAGACCGATGCTTCTGATGAAGGAATTGGGGCCGTGTTGTTACAGGAGGAATGTCCGCTTTCTTTCTTCAGCAAGACACTAGGCATACGTCGTCGAGGTACATCTGCATATCATCGCGAGCTATTTGCTATAGTTTCCGCGTTCCAGAAGTGGAGACAATACCTTTTGGGCAGAGAGTTCCTTATTCAGACGGATCAGAAAAGTCTAAAGGAGCTTCTAACTCAGGTTATTCAGACTCCCGACCAACAGTTTTTCATTCGCAAGCTTATGAGATATAAATTTCGGATTGAATATAAGACTGGTGCCAATAACAAAGTAGCCGATGCACTTTCTCGCTGCATGATCGTCGATAAACCAACTTCGTCACATTTCTTCGCTTTGTCCGCACCTATACCCGAATTGTTGCATAAAGTACATGTTGGCCACTAAGTATACTGGATACAGTTTGGGAAATAGTTTAAATAACAAACTGTACTGATTTTAAATCTGAGTGCGTAGCGGAAGTCTTAGATCTGATGGAGTCTGTGGATCTGACAACTAAATGTATAGTGTATACTTAATTAATCACAGTAATTAAAACAGTAAAAACTGAAGGTAAATAATACAGAAATTAAAGTGGTTCGAGGTAAACCCCTCTACGTCCACTGGTCCTCCACACAGGAGTAAAAAGTTTATTATAATTACTACGTACACAACTACGTAATTATAACAACACACAATCAATATATCGTTCACACAGATTGATATAAAGATCTTAGCTTCAACCATTCACACAGATTGGTTTTGAGCTAATGCTTTGACTTGCTTCTTCACACACAGTTCTGAAGCTTCGTCTTCTTCAATGCAAATCCTTCACACACAGTTCCGGAGAAGCACAGATTACTCAGTCCACACAGGGCTGATCTGGGTTTGTTCAAAATATAGAACAGATGGTGAACAACAACTTTGACTTTAAGAGCTTTCAGCTGATGAAGTGTTGTTCAAGATGATGAGCACTGTATATCTCTTTAGATCTTAATTGCAGTAAGCTTTGGAGATATGTTTTGCTCTGATGGTAACTTTGATAGCTTGATAATTTCGATAGCTTGGGTAACTGATCTTCAGCATCTTGATGTGATATATATAGTCTCTGAAATATATATCCGTTGAGATGTATCCGTTTGAGTGAGATTTTGTTCCAACGGGATTATGACACGATCCGGATTTAGCGGGATTTTGAAGATCTTTTGACTGATAGTATTTAAATACTTTATCCTTGAGTATTTAAATACTTCTTTATTCAACGGGACTTGACTTCTGAAGATTCCTTCTTGTCCTGTTGAGAGCTGTATGGAAGATAACTGTTTCGGTGTTTCGATACAGTTTCCATACTTGGTCTTTTTATAAGACTTCTTTGCTGTACTGAACGATTCCACTATATGCTGATTTTGAGACAGGTCTTCGATACAGGATGATGCCTCAATACTTCGATACAGTTTCCTTTACTGTATGCGGATTGGCATATATGTCAAAACCTCTTTATCAAATACCATTCGATACAGGGATTGAATGTCCCGGCTCTTTCGATACAGGGTTCTTGTTTTCCCAACAATTTCCCCCTTTTTGACAAATTGTCAAGACTTATACTTTCTAACATTCAAGTCTTCTTGATGATGCCAAAACCTTCTTCATGAAATAATCTTCCTTGATGGCTTCTGGCAGATTTCTCGGTCTTTTGTCAAAAGGTCTGTCTTTCAGCAACTTAGTCTAAATAATGAACTGCTCGCAGGCGAGTTCGATACAGCTAAGGATTTTTACAACTTAAGTTTATGATTGGCGCGCAGGCACAATCTTACAATGTTTTCTAAGTTTACAACTGAAATCATGAACTGTTCGTAGGCTAGTTCGTACAGCTTAATTTTCAATCAAGTTTCTATACTTGAGATTGTTATTAAACAAATTAAGTAATCATACATCAACACAGTAGATTACGAGTTGTAATCTTTCAAGACAAACAAACACTTTTATTGATATTCAAGGTAAATTGAGTACATGGTTTGCTGTTTCGAAGAGAAATTACAGAACAAAAACAAAAATAATATACAAGGATTTCAACTCCTATCTGTAGTCCGCATGCCTCCATGGCTTTCTCCCTGGATCATTCTTGGTACCACGGAACCAGTTCTGTAGGGAATCGTTGCCTCGATCCTAGTATATAGCTCTTCCTTCATAGGATCTATCAAAGGCAAGAATCCAGTCTTCTGGATGGGTGATCCGATCTCCTCTTTTGTGCTTGCTCTTCATATCTAGCTGGAGAGGGAGTTTTCCGTCTTCTAGCATCTTCGTAAATTTTTCTGCGGCCTCCGCTAATGTTTTATAGCTCTTGAAGATGGCGGATTCCCTGATGAGTTTAACAAAGTATCTCATCAGTTCGTTCTTCCTCCATTACTTCACCTCATCGACAGTAGGATGGCGGTTGGTCGGAAGATGAATCTCAGAAGGTCTTTGGATTAGATTTTGCCATGGAACATTTGGATCATGAAATTCAGGTCGGGAGCCTGAAATGTTAAAACTTTGGGAGGGAGGGGCTAGCTTGTTTAACTCGGCAGTGATGCTGTCTTGAGCGGCCTCAAATTCCCTTTCTTGCTATATCCTGATTCTCCTAACAGCTTCTCTTGCCTCTTCCCCCTTTTTGGCTTCATCAAGACGTTCACGGATCTCTAATGCAGCATCCTCTTTCGTCTCAATGTTAGTCATTCTCTCTACAAGGGCGGAAAGCATCTGCGACATGTCCTGGATACATTTGTCGTGGGCGCGCAATTGAGAGCTGTTTTCAATCATAGCACATGCGGTCTTGGCTTCAGCTATTCGCGTTTTGGTTTCTTCTTCCTTCAGGAGTTGCTCCTGCTTGTCTTCCATGATTTTCAGAGCTTGTTTGAACACTTCTGGCAGAATAACGAATGCCTCGACAACACGAGATACTTCATGTTGTAGAGTGGTCATCTCCTCCACGGCATAAGTATGCATCCAATTCAATGCTTTCTCAACAGAAGACAGAGCATTCACTGCATCCTGGATGAATATAGTTTGAAGACCAAGTGCACGCAGGCGCTCTTTCCTAGTGGCAGAAATCGGAGAATCTGTTTGAGCAAAGTCTTCAGAGCTGTTCAACCTTCTTACGTTCACGGTTGGGCGTGAAGTAAGTTGGACATCCTCAGGTACGATACCGTCCTCAAATTCCACGGTTGAAGGGGCGGGAGCAGCTTGTTCTGGTTCGGCGGCAGGGGGTTGAGTGGCTTCCTATTGCGAAGTTTCCTCAGTAGACATGGATACAGGAGGGACTGAATCCTCCTGTTGTCTCTCAGTGACAACTTCTTCGGTGGCAGCAGGCTCAGGTGCCTGTTCCAAAACTGCTTCAACTTCCTCGACTTGAGGGACTGATTCCTCTACGTCGGGAATTATCTCTTGCTGTGGCGAAGGGGGCATATTCTGGGTTGATGGCCCTTCGTCGCCTTTTGGTGGAGAGACGTCTCTAGCTTGAGCCTCATCGCGACTCATCCTCAGACCAGCTTGAAAAGCATCGTCGTCGTCGTCGTCTGAGTCATTGTCATCGTCTTTTGGATTTGCGGGAGAGTCCTCTGACTTGTCCTTTCCTTTCCTTCTTGCGTCAGATTTCTGCAAAAGATGGCTTTCAATCAGCTCCTTGCAGAAGGGATTGTCCCATCGGATTAGGGCTTCAATTTCCATTGAGTCCGTCACTGCTGATACGAATCTTTCTTCTTGGCTCCAATCACTCCAGTTGTACAATGTTTCATACGGAGCTAGCCTGTAGCCTTTCCATGTTAGAAATCTTTCGTAAGCATGTTCAATTTGAACAGAGAGAAGGGTCTTATGAATAATGGTGTCAGGGGAGGGACTACGTACAACGTCTGGAGACGCTGTAGCGAGGGATCCTGTACAGGTATGGGATCCTGTATGGAAATGGGATTCCTTACAGGGGATGGTGCCCCGAAGGAAGTTGGATCCTGTACGGGTGTGGGATCCCGCAGAGGAGAAGTAGCTTTTGGCTCCAAATGGGCAGCCGACTCGCTAGAGTCTTTCTCGTTGGCAGATGTCTCATCATCCGTCCTAGCCGCTAAAGGCTCAGGATCTACTGTTGATACAGTAGTGGACACCTCTTCCACAGGGGTTGGGCCCTGGGGTTGTTCTCCAGTGGCTTGAGCCACGGGGGAAACTTCTTCGGAGGGCTTGACAGATTTGACTTTAGAAAGCCTCCTAAGTTTCTTCTTGGGCTTCTCACCAGCAATGGGTTTCTTGCTGTGAGATCTTTTTCTCTTCTTTAAAGATTCCACGTCCTGGGACTTCAAAGACTTATCTCGAGGATTTGCGGAAACTGGCATACTTCTGGTTTTTGGGTTGTTGCAGACCATAGTGGTTTGATTAAACGTAGTAGGCTTGACGCCTCCTAGGTATATCCTGGAGTTATTCTTCTTAGCATCAGCGGATTGCGACAGTCCGCATTTCGTCAGGATATGGTTTAACATCAAACCAAAAGATTTCTTCTGGGTGGCAGGCTTACCTCCTCTTGCAGGCGCTTCAGGATTATCTGGCACCAGTTGACCTTTTCACAGGTCAGAATAGCCACCATCATCCTGAACCTCAGATTGGTACACATTTCGAACGCACCAGTTCGATTCTCAATTATCCTGCAGCAGAAATCATGCAAATATACATAAGGCAGACAAAAGTTCTTTTTGTGACAGGTGGTTTGAACCATGTCAACAACTTTTGAGCCTGTGAACAATCTATAAAATTTAGTTATTAGCTCTTGAGACCCAAATGTCTCAAATTGATCCATTGTCAGGCCATCAGCGGGTAGCCTGTAGATATTCTGGAGCAGATCGCTATCAACACAGATATCAACTCCTTGGATTGTAGCGGTAATGTCAGCAACGTGACCTCCTTGGGACAGCGACAGAAAGCGTACGGCGGCATTGAGGTAAAATTCCTCAACCAGATGAACATCATACTTGTCAGCAGTCTGACTTCCAAGGCGATAGAGGCCTTATTGACGCAGACGAGTGATGATGTACTCCATGGGTTCTGCGTCGTTGGTTTAAGATAGAATGCGCTCAATGATAACAGATCTTGAGAAGATCCGTCCATCGATGATGTTAGCAGTTTTCTTCAGAGCGGGAGAAGAAGTTTGTCCAGCCATTTGATGATTTTACAAGAAAAAGTGAAGAAAATAACCGAAATATGCAGTAAAATGCAGAAAAGTATATAGGCTGTTTTTGCTTGAGAACTCTTAAATTTGCAGAAAGCGTAAAGAGTCTCTAATGGCGGATTCAGTCCGTTTATAGTTGGGCGGCGAAATAGGGTTTTGCAGAGTACGAATGGTCAGATTTTAAGGGATGGGAACCGGTTTTTGAAATCAACGGTTAATATGGACTGAGTGTAACGGGTATGCTAATCTATTAAAATGTTTAAAAATGAGCGGGTCCCACTTCTGACATTTGTGTCACCCTAAATGCCTGAAACGACGGTTTTAAAACAATAAACAATTTAAAACATCGCGGCTTTTGAGATTCAGTTGTCTATATGCCGTGTAAGGCATTTAATGTACATGACGTTTGACATAAAAACAGGACACGTGGACAAAAATCATTTTGAAAAGAAATAATATTATATTATATATATACTGAATCGAAATCCTATAGTATGTCTTTGTTTCAGCGTCGATCTGACGTTCCCCCTTAAAAAGGTACATATAGGTTTTAAATTCCATACAACAACTTTTGGATTAATGCTGTATTCATGGGTCCTACTGTATTCCCCCTCAATTATTGCACACGTCAGCTGTAGGATTCATATGTCTTCGCTCACTACAGTGCTGTATTGACGGTTCTGAGTGTACAGATAATTAACGTTGGATACTGTATTCTTGGGTCTTACAGCGTTCCCCCTCAATTTGTTGAGTAAAAACAGTAAATTACTTACAGGGAATCTGGCTGTAGCATTCCCAATTCTTGTCTGAGCATGTTGAAATCTGGCTGTGTCGAGAGGCTTGGTGAAGATGTCGGCCAACTGAACGTCTGTAAGAACTTTTTCAAGGCGAACATCCTTGTTCTCGACATGATTCCTTATAAAGTGATGCTTCATGTTGATATGCTTAGTGCTCTAGTGCAGGACAGGATTGTGCGTGATTGCAATTGCACTCGTGCTATCACACATGATTGGAGTCTCTCTGGCATCGATTCCATAGTCTGACAATTATTGCTGCATCCAAAGGATCTGCATACAGCAGCTACCAGCAGCATAGTACTCAGATTCAGCCGTGGAAAGAGAGTTAGCCCAAAATATTTATCCGAAGATTAATACTGCTGGAAGACGGACAACAAACAACAATTTGCGGGAGCACTTCCGAGAGAAAATGAATAAACACTAGATTTGCCGGGTTTGTTAGGCCCGGGCTTGAATGCTCTCGCGAGATGTTATTAATACAAATATTCGTGGATACAAGTATTAATGTGAGAAATCTAAATACAATGAGTGTAAAAAGACTTTGTTAATCCGGCTCTTGAGCGAAGCTCGGTGTTCTTCGTCCCTGCCGATCGTCTGCTGAATGAGAGAGGCCGGGAGAAGAAGTACCGAAATATAGCTGTTGCTAAGAGTTGGAGATAGCCAAGTGCTGGGTGAAATCTCGTGGGAATTGTAGTATTTCCGTGTGTTCTCAATAATTTCGGATCCTTGGACAAGTGCTGGGAGCCTTGTATATATAGGGGCCGCCGAGTCTTGCCCTCTGGCGGGCGATCGCCTTCCGGCCATTATAATAATGGGGCGATCGTCTGCCGGCCAATATTATAATGGGGCGATCACACGGGCTGTCGGACTAAAGTCCAAGGAAGATGCTGGCAGTCTGCCTAAAGTCCAAAGCTACAGCAGGTAGCCAGCTGGGCGGTCCAATGAGGATCCAGCACGCGTCCGGAGTCACTATCATATGCGGCCCTACTGACAACTTTCGGCGGGCCTGTCGGCTGGTGGACGGATGCTGCCAGGCTGTGGTCAACGATCCGTGATATGCGGATCTTGTCTCGGCTTTTGCACATGGGTTCAGTCATGAGGCTCAGCCTTTGCCGATTGGATGGCCATCGGCTCTAATCGGCATGACGCGGTCGTCTCTAGTTGGTCACCAGAGGTCGGCATTGGCCAGTTGCTGAGGGTCGGCATCGGTCGGTCACCAAGGGTCGGTCGGCAGGTGCCGAGAGATGATCGTCCGCTTGTCGGTTGCCAGGAGTCGGTCGCCGAGTACCGAGAGACGATCATATTTGATGTCGATCGCTCGGCACCGAGACTTGTCCTGGGACCTTCGGTTGGCCGATTTATCTTGTTCGCGGGGCTTATGCTAGGCCGCCTGGTCGCTGGTCGGCAGTTCTGCCTTGGCTGCTCGGCGGTGGCTAGGTCGCCCAATCTCCTGAGGCGATCGCCGGTCGGAGAGTGTAATTCTCGACACAACAATTGCCCCCCGGCTTGCTCCTATGTTGAAGACATGGGGCGAGGTGGTTCTTGCTGGCGATCGTGTAAGGATGAGGACGGGCGATCTTGCTGAGCTGACTTAGGATTCGGACTTGGGCTATCATGGTCGATTGGCTAGCTATCTTTCGGTCTTGTACCTGCAAAAACTACATTGGTCGATCCCCCTTGGAAACCTGATGGTTTCGCATGTTTGAGGAATCGTGCACAGTCGCGGAGTTCGATGGACCGAGTCTATGACCGTGTCTTGATGCGCGAACACATTGAGTGTCTCGTGACTCACTTTATTATGAGGGTCCTCTGTTAGGCTGCGCCTCGCCTCGTATTTAAACGAAGGGCGTGCGGTCTCGGTCTAGAGGAGTCCTTGCGCGGGGCAGCGTCGGATGAATCAACTCCATCTCCGCGGCTTGTTTGGCTCTGCTTCCACCTCGGCCTGCCATGGAGATGGCCGACCTCGACGGTGTACGTTGAGACGGGGGTTGTGGTACGTGTTGCATTGTCCGGGTTCACCATGTTAGATGATGATCCTTTGAGGGCGCGCGATCGTGTCCACTGATTAATTTTGGAGGGCCCTCACACTACGCCGGCCTCGTATTTAAACGAAGGGCGGGTGATCTCGGCCGAAAGGGACCTTGCATGGCCGAAGCAGTCGGTTCCATCGACTACCAGGACCATGGCTTTATGATGTGCGGTGGAGGCGATCTTATGCCTTAGTCCGTCATGTTAGATGTTGGACTGTAGATGGCGATCGTGTCCTCCGGGTTTTGGTGATGTAGCGTGATGATCGGCGATCGGGCTGGAAGACAGGCGATCGTCGCTCGGTTGCTGATCGCTTTATTCGTAGGTCGATATCGGCGATCGGGCGGTAGATCGTCGTCCGGGCGCCGATCGCGCTGCTCACAGGCTAAGAAGGAACCTTTGCCTGGCCAGAAAATCTGCGGCTCTAGCCCGGAAGGCTGCGTAGGTCGTTGGTTGGTTCTTCGTGAGATGCCTGAACATAGGCGAAAAACCCTGAAATCCTCCTAGGACCGCGTAGAGGGCGGTCTCATCGCTTACGGGCTCGCCGTTGAGGATGATCACGTCTACCCGGTCGATGTAGTCCGAGTCGGACTCTTCTTCTCCCTGCTTGATTTGCATCATGCGAAGGGGACCTTCTATCCGGACAACCCTGGTGGCGAAGTACTCCGTGAAGACGTGCGCCAGCTGGTTAAAGGAGCCGATGGACCGAGGCGGCAATGAGGCGTACCACCTGTGGGCGAGATCGTCCAGCGTCAGAGGGAACATTCGGCACCTGGTCGCGTCTGATGCCCCACACCCGGTCATGTAAATGTTGAACTTCCTCAGGTGTGTTTGGGGGTCCGATCGCCCCTCGTACAAAGGTGTTTGCGGAGGAGCGATGTTGTGCTGCACGGGGGCGAGCTCGATGTCGATCGCGAGCGGATCGCTTGGCTCGGCGATCGTATTCTTGGCGCCTGCCTTGGATTCCAGGAGCTCCTTCATGTCGTCGATCTGACGTTGCAATGCGGCAATCGCCGTGGCTCGACCACTCTCTGATCGGCTTTGGGAGCGGGAGCCGAGGCGATCGTGTACCGATCTCCGGACTCCGCTGCTGCCGACCTCGGCTATTTGGCGAGGGGGAGCCAGACGGCTGGGCTGCCTTCTGGGAGTTGGGTAGGCCTAGCTCCTGGTGACGGACTCAAACTCCGTCGTCTCGTAGCTGGGGCCGGACTGCCCCGGTCGCCAGGTCGGGTCACTGCCCAGGCGATCGAAGACAGAGGTGCCCCGGCTGGCGAGCGCCTCTTCTTGCGGACGAGAGCCTCCTGGCGATCGCTCGGCCAGTAGCGCCTTGAGCTTCCGCTTGGACTTCCGGCGGACGGCTGAGGGGGTGATAGCAGGAGGCGCGTCGAGAGCACTCCGTCGCTCCTGTAGGACGGCCATGACCTCGTCGATCTGTTCCTTGGTTCGGAGCTGATCAAGCGAGAGGCTTGGGCCGCCGTCCAGGGATGGGATCGAGCGTCTCTGACCGCGGCGGCTGCCTTCCACCATCGGCTGCGGCTCGGACTGGGACGGAATGGGGCGTCTGGCCGGCTGGCCAGCGACTTTCTTCGACGCGGAGGCGGAAGACATGATTTCTGACAGATTTCTTTGAAGTGCAGTGAGTGTCACTTCAAGTATATGCCCCGAGAACAGTGAGTGTTCTTCGGGACGGTAGGTATAAAAATTTGAGGGTTAGATGCCCTCCTTCTAGCGCCAATTGTTTTTGCCCAAAATATTTATCCGAAGATTAATACTGCTGGAAGACGGACAACAAACAACAATTTGCGGGAGCACTTCCGAGAGAAAATGAATAAACACTAGATTTGCCGGGTTTGTTAGGCCCGGGCTTTAATGCTCTCGCGAGATGTTATTAATACAAATATTCGTGGATACAAGTATTAATGTGAGAAATCTAAATACAATGAGTGTAAAAAGACTCTGTTAATCCGGCTCTTGAGCGAAGCTCGGTGTTCTTCGTCCCTGCCGGTCGTCTGCTGAATGAGAGAGGTCGGGAGAAGAAGTACCGAAATATAGCTGTTGCCAAGAGTTGGAGATAGCCAAGTGCTGGGTGAAATCTCGTGGGAATTGTAGTATTTCCGTGTGTTCTCAAGAATTTCGGATCCTTGGACAAGTGCTGGGAGCCTTGTATATATAGGGGCCGCCGAGTCTTGTCCTCTGGCGGGCGATCGCCTTCCGGCCATTATAATAATGGGGCGATCGTCTGCCGGCCAATATTATAATGGGGCGATCACACGGGCTGTCGGACTAAAGTCCAAGGAAGATGCTGGCAGTCTGCCTAAAGTCCAAAGCTACAGCAGGCAGCCAGCTGGGCGGTCCAATGAGGAGCCAGCACGCGTCCGGAGTCACTGTCATATGCGGCCCTACTGACAACTTTCGGCGGGCCTGTCGGCTGGTGGACGGATGCTGACAGGTTGTGGTCAACGATCCGTGATATGCAGATCTTGTCTCGGCTTTTGCACGTGGGTTCAGTCCTGAGGCTCGGCCTTTGCCGACTGGATGGCCATCGGCTCTAATCGGCATGACGCGGTCGTCTCTAGTTGGTCACCAGAGGTCGGCATTGGCCAGTTGCTGAGGGTCGGCATCGGTCGGTCACCAAGGGTCGGTCGGCAGGTGCCGAGAGATGATCGTCCGCTTGTCGGTCGCCAAGAGTCGGTCGCCGAGTACCGAGAGACGATCGTATTTGATGTCGATCGCTCGTCACCGGGACTTGTCCTGGGACCTTCGGTTGGCCGATTTATCTTGTCCGCGGGGCTTATGCTAGGCCGCACAGTCGCGGTCGGCGATTACGCGCCTTGCTCGGCGGTGGCTAGGTCGCCCGATCTCCTGAGGCGATCGCCGGTCGGAGAGTGTAATTCTCGACACAACACAGCAGCTACCAGCAGCATAGTACTCAGATTCAGCCGTGGAAAGAGAGTTAGCCAATTGCTTCTTACTGAACCAAGAAACGAGTCTAGGTCCAAGAAAGTGACAAGTTCCACTTGTACTCTTCTTATCTAGCTTGCAGCCTCCGAGATCCGAGTCGCTGTATCCAACTAAATCGAATCCGCCTTCCTTAGGATACCACAGTCCTACATCGAATGTTCCTTTAATGTACTTCAGGATTCGTTTAGTTGTATTGAAGTGTGATTCCTTTGGTGCTACTTGATACCTCGCACACACTCCAACAGCAAACTAGATATCGGGCCTGCTAGCCGTTAGGTACAGGAGCGAACCAATGAGTTTCCTATAGAGTGATTGGTCAAACGGCTTTCCGGCTTCATCTGCACTAATTTGCACGGAAGTGCTCATGGGGGTTGGCGAAGATTTGGAAGTGTTCATTCCAAATTTGTTGAGAAGCTCCTTGCTGTATTTTTCTTGGTTGATGAAAATACCTGTAGGCAACTGCTATACCTGCAAATCTAGGAAATAACTAAGTTCCCCCATCATACTCATTTCAAATTAACTTCGCATGAGATGAGAGAACCTTTGACACAAAGCAAGGTTAGTTGAACCAAAAATTATGTCATCCACATAGATTTGCACCATAAGAAGGTCATCACCTTCATGTATTTTGAACAAGGTCTTGTCCACAGCACCTTTCTCAAATCCATTGTTGGTTAGATACTGGGACAAGGTTTCGTACCAGGCTCTAGGGGCTTGTTTAAGTCCATACAGCTCTTTCCTTAGCCTGTATACTAAATCGATACCGTCTGTGTTGGCAAACCCTGGTGGTTCTTCAACATAAACTTCTTCGGAAAGGTCTCCATTCAGGAATGCACTCTTGACGTCCATTTGGTATACAATAAAGCTCTTATGGGCGGCAAAGGCTAAAAATATCCTAATGGCTTCTAGTCTCGCTACAGGGGCGAAGGTTTCATCATAGTCTATGCCTTCTTCCTGACTATAGCCTTGTGCGACTAGTCTGGATTTATTCCTTATGATAAGTCCATTTCGATCCTTTTGGTTTCGAAATACCCATTTGGTTCCTATAACCGATTGATGTGTAGGTCTGGGTACAAGATACCATACATTGTTTCTTTCGAAACCGTTAAGCTCTTCTTCCATAGATGTTATCCAATGAGAATTGTTAAGAGCGTCTATGGTCGAAACAGGTTCGGACTGGGCTAAGAATACAGCGATAGTGCACATATTGAGTCTTCTAAGCTCGGATTGAGATTTCCATTCAGGAAACTGTGATTTCTCAGTATCAGATTCTTCTTGTGCACAAAGTACATTTCCTTGTGTACTTTGTATTCTCCTACGAGTAGAAACACCAGCATTTATGTTTCCAATGATCAACTCTTGAGGGTGATCTCTCAACCATCTTCGGTCGGGTTCCAATTCAGGATCCCGTACTGTATCGAGAGATTCTCAGAGATACTTCGGGTTGTCAAACACGGCTTCATCCACGTCGATTCTTACAGCTGCGGGATTTATTTCTAAATCAACGACAGGTTCTATGGGAGTTGGAGGATCCAAGATAGAGAGATGTTGAATGTTCTGGGTAACATCTTCTACTCCTGTAGGGTCATGGTGGGATTCGTCGAACACTACATGAACTGATTCCTCGATCGTCAGCTTCCTTTTATTAAAGATTCTGAAAGCTTTGCTGACGGAGGAGTATCCTACGAATATTCCTTCATCTGATTTCTCATCAAAGGTTCTAAGTTGGTCCTTCCCATTATTCAATACATAACACCTGCATCCAAAAATGTGAAAATATGAAACTAACGGAGTTTTGTTGTTCCATACCTCATATGCTGTTTTGTTGTGGTGCTTGTTGACGATACAGCGGTTTTGAGTATAACATGCTGTATTGGTTACTTCACCCCAGAAACGCTGTGGCAACTTGCTTGCGGCAATAATTGTCCTTGTTGCTTCTTTCAACGTCCTATTCTTTCGCTCAACAACACCATTTTGTTGAGGTGTACGGGCAGCTGAGTATTCTTGCTGTATTCCATTTTCCGAATAGTATTGCTCTATAAAGCGGTTAGTAAATTCTGTACCTCTGTCGGAACGAATGCACACGATACTCGATGCCTTTTCATTTTGCAACTTTCTCAGGAGCTCGGGCAGCTTTGATGTTGTTTCCTTCTTCTTGCTAAGAAAGATCGTCCAAGCATACCTGGAATAATCATCAACAACAACCATGCAGTATTCCTTACCTCCCAAACTTACTGGGTCTACAGGACCGTAGAGATCCATGTGTAACATTTCCATCACTCTTTGGGTTGAAAGGTAGGATTTGCTCTTCAGGGTTGACTTGATTTGCTTGCCTTTCTGACATGGTCCGCAGACGCTGTCTTTCTTGAATGATACATTTGGCAAACCTCTAACCATTCCCTGTCTTGAGAGCTTGTTGATCGTCTTGAAGTTAATGTGAGACATCCTCTTGTGCCATAACCAGCTAAGATCTGCAGTGCCTTTGGCAACAAAGCATGGAATTGAGGAGCTCATAGGCTTCCAGTCAGCAATATACATGTTACCTGATCTGCTTCCTGTAAGCACAACTTCCTTGGTTTGGATGTTCTTGACTCTACAGCGATCTATATAGAATTTCACCGAGAACTGTTTATCACAGAACTGGCTAATACTAAGTAGATTATACTGTAAGCCTTCAACATATGCAACATCGGTGATTTTGAATTTTCCGACAAGTAGGTTTCCTTTCCCTCTTGTTCTTCCTTTAGATTTATCACCGAAACGAACTTTTGGACCGCGACCTTCCACAAAATCTGATAGCTTGCTCCTATCTCCGGTCATGTGCCGAGAGCATCCACTATCAAAGTACCAGGTATCCTCCTCTAGAATGTCCTGTAACAAAGAAATTAAGTAGATTTAGGTCCCCTTTGATTTTTGGGTCCATGTTTGTTAGTTCCTCTAGGTACCCAAGTTTTCCTGGCAGCAATTGGTTTACTATAGGTCATACTCGGTACAGTGTTGCGATATCTACGGGGGGCATATCTGTAGTTGTTATAACCATGATAATTATTATGCATGAAAAATTCAGGGTTATTATTATTAATCCAGTACGAGTGCCGTCTTGGAGGTGAAGCCATTTTCTTAGGCCTAACGGCTTGCCTTCTGGGTCTCCAGTTGGATTCCCAATGATGTTGTTGATACTGAACCGGCATCTGCTGTCTCGAGGGATAACGGGGCTCCTGTATCCAATACTTAGGCGTCTTTGACCGATAATCTCGTGCGGGCCTTTGGTAGTTGGATACAGCCTTCCTTCTGAACGGCTGTTGGCGCTGTTGATATGCTCTGGGAGCATGCTGTTGAGTGTGCCTCACAGGTTGGAACGGTTTATGATTCCGCTGTCTGGAATAAGATTGCGGGGGCGGAATAGCAGCCTTCGGTTTTGTCGGTACAGCAGGTTCCTTCACAGGACTAGGGGTATCTTCCGATTCTGGAATGTGTTCCACACTCTTGACGAACACTGTACTAGTTTTCCCTTTGTTTGAACATGAGCTGTATCCTAAGCCACTTTTATCATGAGCATTTTGCCCAGTGCTCAGAATTTCTTCCATTCTTTTGGATGATTTCTCGAACGATTTCAGAGTGGTCTCAAGTTCAATTTCTCGCTTTTCGAGAGTTGTGATTTTGGCTTGAAGTAGAACCAAATCATTTGTCTTGCTCTCGTTGTGATTTTTAACCTCACTTAGTTCATGAGCAAGTTGATGATTGCTCTCCATGAGTTTTTCAAAATCGACTTTGCTGGTTTCACAGTCAAGAGACATATTTTCATAATTTATCTTCAGCAAGTCATTTTCATCTTTCAGCTCTAAATTAGTTAATTGAAGCTGTATATTCTTAGTTTTCAATGTCTCATGGGCCTTTTGAATGTTTTTAAATTCATTCATCATGTTTTCAAAAGTATGAGATGCATTTGATGGAATAGATGAGGTTGAGCTTACCTTATCGTCGTTGTCTTCACCTTCTGGAATGTCTTTGGCCATAAAGCACATATATGCTTTATCATCGAACTCATCGTCAGATGAATCACTTTCAGTGACCACCTGAAGACATTCTGCTGATTTGGATGGTGTGGGGGAGGCTTCTGATTCTCTAATCAGGGCCTTGAGCTTGTCTTTCCAAGCACGTCTTCTTTCATCTCTCTCTTGTTGCTCGGCCTCAGGCAACCTTTGGACTTTAGGATGAGGACATTTATTTGCATAATGCCCTGGTTTCCTGCAATTATAGCACAGGTTAGCATCACCAGATGATGTTTCGGTACTTATCTTGTGGACAGGTTTGGGCCTGTAGGGAGTCTTTCCAGACTGTTTGATGAACTTTTTGAATTTGTGCATGAGAAGCGCCATTTCATCTTGAGACACGATGTCGTCGTCACTGTCAGCATTCTTGTGACTAGGCTTCGACGAGCTGGGAATGCTGTGTCGACGGATCGATACAGCGGCTAGTGTTGTGACCTTTGATGGAGATTCTTCAGCTTTCTCTCTTCTGTCAATATCATACTCGAAAGATTTGAGGTCAGAGAAGAGATCAAAAGTAGATATTTCATTAAGATTGCAAGATACACGCATAGCTGTGGTCTTATTGTCCCATCGGGCTGGGAGAGATCTGAAAATTTTTAAGTTCTTCTCCTTTCGGGTACAAATTTTGCCCAACGCTTCAAGTTCACCAACAATACCAGTGAATCTGAGGTCAAGTTCCTCAAGTGTCTCAGTTGGTTTCATTTCGAAAGATTCAAATTGCTGAGTCAGTTTTGAAATCTTGTTTTCTTTTGAGAGCTCAGTTCCCTCACAAATCAACTTGAGTTTATCCCAGATTTCTTTGGCTGTATTGCAGCTCTTTACCTTTGAGAACGTGCCTTTGTCAAGAGTGACAAATAACGCGTTCTTAGCCACATTCTCAAGGTTTGCTCGCTTTCTTTCATCTGTGGTCCATTGCTCGCGATCCTTTTCGAGCACCTCAGCATGGGCTTGGCCTTCAATCCTTGCGGCCGTGTTTACCTTCATGATCTTGATAGGGCCATCCTGTATAACAAAGATCATCTCTTCGTGCATTGCTGCAAGATGAGCCTCCATCCTAATTCTCCAATCATCAAATTCGTTAGTAGAGAACATAGGCACTTTGTTGATCATAGAAGTATCCATGTGATAATACAGAAATGAAAGAGACTGTTTTGAAAATAAGTGATTTTGGATCTGATTCGGTTAAAAATACGACTGATTCTTTTTAGAATCAACCGCTCCAATACCACTTGTTGGCCACTAAGTATACTGGATACAGTTTAGGAAATAGTTTAAACAACAAACTGTACTGATTTTAAATCTGAGTGCGTAGCGGAAGTCTTAGATACAGTAGGTCGCTGTGGATACAGCAACTAAATGTATAGTGTATACTTAATTAATCACAGTAATTAAAACAGTAAAAACTGAAGGTAAATAACACAGTAATTAAAGTGGTTCGAGGTAAACCCCTCTACGTCCACTGGTCCTCCACACAGGAGTAAAAAGTTTATTATAATTACTACGTACACAACTACGTAATTATAACAACACACAATCAATATATCGTTCACACAGATTGATATAAAGATCTTAGCTTCAACCGTTCACACAGATTGGTTTTGAGCTAATGCTTTGACTTGCTTCTTCACACACAGTTCTGAAGCTTCGTCTTCTTCAATGTAAATCCTTCACACACAGTTCCGGAGAAGCACAGATTACTCAGTCCACACAGGGCTGATCTGGGTTTGTTCAAAGTATAGAACAGATGGGGAACAACAACTTTGACTTTAAGAGCTTTCAGCTGATGAAGTGTTGTTCAAGATGATGAGCACTGTATATCTCTTTAGATCTTAATTGCAGTAAGCTTTGGAGATATGTTTTGCTCTGATGATAACTTTGATAGCTTGATAATTTCGATAGCTTGGGTAACTGATCTTCAGAATCTTGATGTGATATATATAGTCTCTGAAATATATATCCATTGAGATGTATCCGTTTGAGTGAGATTCCGTTCCAACGGGATTATGACACGATCCGGATTTAGCGGGATTTTGAAGATCTTTTGACTGACAGTATTTAAATACTTTATCCTTGAGTATTTAAATACTTCTTTATTCAACGGGACTTGACTTCTGAAGATTCCTTCTTGTCCTGTTGAGAGCTGTATAGAAGATAACTGTTTCGGTGTTTCGTTACAGTTTCCATACTTGGTCTTTTTATAAGACTTCTTTGCTGTACTGAAGGATTCCACTATATGCTAATTTCGAGACAGGTCTTCGATACAGGATGATGCCTCAATACTTCGATACAGTTTCCTTTACTGTATACGGATCGGCATATATGTCAAAACCTCTTTATCAAATACCATTCGATACAGGGATTGAATGTCCCGGCTGTTTCGATACAGAGTTCTTGTTTTCCCAACAGTACACCTAGAAAATTCGACTTTTCCGGACTTAGTGGCATGGCATACTGCCGCGGCAAAGGGAGATCTTCCGGCTCCCTTACGTGTTCATGATGGCACCCTTTATTACGACCATCGGCTTGTTTTAGGCAAGGAATCGCCTCTTAAAGCCGAAGTTCTCACCGAGTTTCATGCTTCGCCGAGCGCCAGACACCCGGGGGTAGACCGCACTTTTCGCCGAGTAGCAGCAGTATTTTTTTGGCAAGGGATGCGCCGAGACGTCAAACAATTTGTTGATTCTTGCCTTATTTGTTAGTCGACTAAATACAGCACCAAGAAAACAGCCGGGCTTTTACAACCGCTACCGATTCCGCAGCAGGTGTGGGATGAGGTCTCTATGGATTTTATTACCGGTCTTCCGCCTTCTCGTGGTTATATGACTATCTTAGTGGTTATCGATCGCCTTTCAAAGTACACCCACTTTGGCGCTTTGGGCACGCATTTTGACGCCATTAAGGTCGCCACTTTATTTGTGGATATGGTTGTCAAACACCACGGAATTCCGGCCTCAATCTTATCAGACAGAGATGCTATTTTTACCAGCTCGTTTTGGAAAGAATTACATCTTTTAAGCGGAACAACTTTACGCCGTAGCACCACCTACGATCCCCAAACAAACGGTCATACAGAAGTTAAGAACCGCGGCCTTGAACAATATCTTAGGGCGTTCACTCAAGGTCGTCCTAAACATTAGTTCGATTTTCTTCCGTGGGCGGAACTAGCACTCAATTGTACCTTTCATGAAGGTTTGCAAATGTCACCCTTTAAAGCACTCTATGGCCGAGAAGCACCACCAATACTTCGGCCAACAAAACCCTCCGGTCCTCCATCGCAAGCCCTTGCAACGCTCCAAGACCGGGAAGAAGTTTTGGAGTTAATATAGGGAAACCTGCGTATGATGCAGCAGCGTATGGCCGCGCAAGCTAATTCTCACAGGCGCGATATTGAATTCCAGGTCGGTGACATGGTATTGTTGAAGCTCCAACCTTATCGACAACATTCGGTGGCCAAACCGTGTTGGGTACCAAATCGAATATTTGCGCCGTTTTATGCAGAAGCGAAAATAAATTGCGGAAAATAAATCACACAAGGATTTATAGAGGTTCGGCTATTAACGAAGCCTACGTCCTCTCTTGATGTATCTTTTTCCTTAGGCTTAAGATCAAAACCTCTACGCCTCTCTTCTATCGGTCGAGGGATTGCCGTTACAAGCTCGTCTTCTATCGGTCCGAGTAAAACCGTTTTTCCTTTTCTATTGGATAAGGAATCAACCACTCTAGCTTTCTATCGGTACTAGATAAACCTCACTAAGATAGCGATTGTGATTCTAACAATGCCGGATCCTTGATCCTAATAACACCGAATCAAATCGTATCTTTTCTTTTCTCGCTCGTATAATGTTGAATGTATAAACACTCCAACTAACAATATAAGCTCAATATTACAACAACAATGTAAATATATGATTCTCAGATGAATATCTCGTTTGCTTGAAGTTGTTGTACTCAAACAATACCATAGGAATGGTATTTATAGGCATTTCCCACAAACTAGCCGTTGCTGGCTGTTTTGACTTGCTAGCGTGCGCTAGCCTTCTTTTGTAGCGTGCGCTAGATATTTCGATTTGATCCCAAGAGCCGTTTCTTCTTTAGCGTACGTTATGCCTCCTTCCTTACGTATGTTATTTCACTTACTTAGCGTACGTTAACCATTATTGAGTAGCGTGCGTTAACGTAATATATCCGTTGCCTTTCCTTGTCAAACTATCCGTTTGATGCTTGACTTTGACTTGCTTTTCCCAACGTTCGGATTGACTAGATTCAAACAACTTAGCGTGCGCTAATCATACTGTGTAGCGTGCGCTAATGACGACTTCATTGCATACGTTTTGTTGTGTTTGAATTCCTTCACAACGGTAACAGAACTTCGATAGCGTGCGTTAATAATGATGTGTAGCGTGCGCTATCTCAACAGTTTACATCACTGCAGCTTACTTCGAAACTTGGCTGGAATGCAGCTTACTCCGCGTTAGCGTGCGCTGAATATGCCTTAGCGTGCGCTAATGCGATCCAGTTGTAGCTTTTTGCGTCTTAAATGCCTTCGTTGTTTTGCTTCGCCTCGATGTTGTTTTGTTGTTTAGCAACTTTAATCATCAAAACATAAATTAAATAATGTGTGGAATAAATATTCCAACAATCTCCCCATTTTTGATGATTACAAAACAACCCTTGAATTGGATAATCTGTAAAAATAATATATGTATATTTCTACGAATCAAAGTTTTCGGCTTTGATCGTTTCGTTAGTTTCTCCAATCCTTTTCTTTTTCGACTTCTTCATTTTTCAATTTTTCAACTCCTTTCTTCGTTTTAACTCCCCCTTTTTGTATGCTTTCTTTTTCTTTTCGACTTCTTCGATTTTGTTGTTTTTATCTCAATTCATATCTTTCTCCCCCTTTTTGTCTTCATTAAAAAGTAAAAAAAATATAAAGAATACCAAATGAAATATAAATATGCATGATACCAATGAAAATGCATTAATAAGCAAAAATACTCCCCCTGAAAGTATTATCTCCCCATTTTTAAAATATCAATTGTTAAAATTTATTTTTGGGGATCCAACCGATAGTTGGTTTTTCTTTTGAGACATAGACGATGTTTGAAACGTTTGTTCCTTTAGGAACCCAAATCTTTTTAATTTTTATTGTCCGGCGTGGGCTTTTACAGTTAGAAATATGATGCCCAATTTTCAAACATTTTTCACATCGGGGTATTTTGAAATTGACGGATTCGTTTTTCGAACGTGATTTGAATCCTAACCCCTCTTTATTTAGAGTATATTTTTGAACACATAACATTTGTTCAAATTTATCGTTGCCGCACGAAAATTTCTTTGTCAAAATTTTTAGTTCATCTTGAACTTTTAAAAGATCATTTTTCAAAATATTTTCATTTTCAAGGCATTTCGAATGATCAACTTCGACAAATTTCCCTTTTTCAAGTATTTTGGAATTTTCAATTTCCAAAGTTTTATATTTAGACTTGAGGGACTTAATTTCATTTAAAGCATTTTGATAGTCCGTATGAAGTAACTCGAATGCTTCAAAAAGTTCGTCGTAAGAATTACTTACTTGGCTTTCGACGTCGCTATCGTCGAATGAACTCCGGGCCATGAGCGCGAGATTATTTTGTTCAAGAAAATCTTCATCGGGATCTTCGTCGCTCCATGTTGCGATTAGAACCTCCTTTTGCTTTACTCGACAGTTCTTAGCAAAGTGGCCTGGTTTACCACATAATCGACAAGTGTTGTCGAATTTCTTAGGTTCGCCCGCTTGAATGTCCTTCTTTCTCCGGTTTAATAAGTGTTGAAACTTATTAATATTTTTGGCATAATATGCCATTTCTTCGTCGCTTTCGTCCACCGGGGTTTCTTCTTTCTTTTTCGACATTTTAGCCTTGAAGGCTATCGACCTCTCCTTCGGTTTCGGTTTGGCATTCCGGGATTTTAGAACAATCTCGTTGTTGATAAGAGAACCAACGAGAGCACTAAAATCGAGAGTATTTAAATCTTTGGATTCCATTATTGCCGTAACCGTACCGTCCCATTCTCGAGGTAGTGATCGGAGAATTTTCTTTACTTTCTCACTACTCGAAAGTGGTTTTCCAAAACATGCTAATCCATTAGTGATGACCGAAAATCGGTCGAGCATAATCGAGATGGATTCGTCGTCCTTCATTTGGAATAATTCATAATCGTGAAGGAGCATGTTTATCTTCGTCTCCTTGACTTGAGACGTACCTTCGTGTGTTACCTCAAGCATTTTCCAGATTTCTTTGGCGCTATCACACGATGATATCCGATTGTGTTCTTCCGGATTTAAGGCACAATAAAGAAGTTGAGTTGCCTTACAATTGAAATGGTCGTTTTTCCAATCGGAGTCGTCATATTCTTCAAAAATTTTAAGCGTACCGTTGGAATTTATTGGGATTTTTGAACCAAGACAAATCACCTTCCAAAGTTCGATGTCGTAGGCTCGAATGAATATTGACATCTTCTTCTTCCAAGTCATGAAGTTCGCGCCATCAAAAAATGGTGGTCGGTTGAGAGCAAGGCCTTCGGCTGGAGAGATTTGAAACGCCATTTTGGATCTTCTCCTCGGATGTTAAGCCGCGTATTGGAGAACCGCTCTGATACCAATTGTTGGGTACCAAATCGAATATTTGCGCCGTTTTATGCAGAAGCGAAAATAAATTGCGGAAAATAAATCACACAAGGATTTATAGAGGTTCGGCTATTAACGAAGCCTACGTCCTCTCTTGATGTATCTTTTTCCTTAGGCTTAAGATCAAAACCTCTACGCCTCTCTTCTATCGGTCGAGGGATTACCGTTACAAGCTCATCTTCTATCGGTCCGAGTAAAACCGTTTTTCCTTTTCTATTGGATAAGGAATCAACCACTCTAGCTTTCTATCGGTATTAGATAAACCTCACTAAGATAGCGATTGTGATTCTAACAATGCCGGATCCTTGATCCTAATAACACCGAATCAAATCGTATCTTTTCTTTTTCTCGCTCGTGTATAATATTGAATGTATAAACACTCCAACTAACAATATAAGCTCAATATTACAACAACAATGTAAATATATGATTCTCAGATGAATATCTCGTTTCCTTGAAGTTGTTGTACTCAAAAAATACCATAATAATGGTATTTATAGGCATTTCCCACAAACTAGCCGTTGCTGGCTGTTTTGACTTGCTAGCGTGCGCTAGCCTTCTTTTGTAGCGTGCGCTAGATATTTCGATTTGATCCGGTAACCGTTTCTTCTTTAGCGTACGTTATGCCTCCTTCCTTACGTACGTTATTTCACTTACTTAGCGTACGTTAACCATTATTGAGTAGCGTGCGTTAACGTAATATATCCGTTGCCTTTCCTTGTCAAACTATCCGTTTGATGCTTGACTTTGACTTGCTTTTCCCAACGTTCGGATTGACTAGATTCAAACAACTTAGCGTGCGCTAATCATACTGTGTAGCGTGCGCTAATGATGACTTCATTGCATACGTTTTGTTGTGTTTGAATTCCTTCACAACGGTAACAGAACTTCGATAGCGTGCGTTAATAATGATGTGTAGCGTGCGCTATCTCAACAGTTTACATCACTGCAGCTTACTTCGAAACTTGGCTGGAATGCAGCTTACTCCGCGTTAGCGTGCGCTAACGAATATGCCTTAGCGTGCGCTAATGCAGTCCAGATTGTAGCTTTTTGCGTCTTCGTCTGCTTCGTTGTTTTGCTTCGCCTCGATATTGTTTTGTTGTTTAGCAACTTTAATCATCAAAACATAAATTAAATAATGTGTGGAATAAATATTCCAACAAACCGCTCGCGGCCAAACTCGCCCGTCGATTTTATGGGCCGTTTAAGATCCTTGAGCGAATCGGAGCTGTCGCGTATCGCCTAGATTTACCGAATAATGCTCGAATTCACAATGTCTTCCACGTTTCGTTACTTCGACCATTCATTGGTGCCAACTCGGGTCCCGTTCAAGCAGTGTTTCCGACCGAGTTCGTGCATGACAGACCGCTTTCCCACCCCTTACGTGCCATTGCCGAACGTCATATCTTATTGGACGGTAAACCTCGAACTGAATGGCTCGTTGTTTGGGAGGATGGCTCGCCCAACGACACTTCTTGGGAACTAATTGATCATCTGCAGAAGTCATTTTCGGATTTACGCCTTGAGGACAAGCCGATTGTCAACGGGGGAGAGATTGATACGGATCAGACCGATCCACCGGCTAGAAATTCAAGACCGATTCGGGAACGTCGTCGACCTAGTCGTTTGAAGGATTATTATTAATTAGTAATTAGGATTACCTTAGTAATTTTTAATATTCAAATGTATTTTTTAAAGAGATTAATACTCCTTTATGGGTTTTCTTTTCGGTTCTTTCCCATGACGCCTTTATTGAAACGATAGGGCTTAGCTATAAATATTGCAAACTATCATCTTAAAATCAATAAAAAAATATTTGCCCTAATCTCTTCTCTCTTCTCCCTCTCTTCTCTTCCTCACGTCTGCCTCCCTCCCCTCTTCACGGCCGTCGGCCCTTCTTCTCTCTCTTATCCGATATACTTGATACTATTAGTATCATTAACACCAATTGTGAACCACATATCCATCCCACCATAATAAATACCCTAATTTCGGCTAATTAAAAAAAAAAACCCTAATTTGGGCTAATTAACAAATGGAGTTACATTTTCAGACATATACATGCAAAGACATTCTAAAATTGAAACAAAATAAGGAACTTACGGTATCCAGGTGGAGAAAGTTCACCAACCGCTTTTGCCGCAACATCGTATTGAAAGCTAAACTTTTTATTGGCTCAACTTAACAGTAACTCATCTTCATTCTTCGGTTAAATTGGAATTCAACCTTAATTATGCCTTCGTTCGTTATCTAATATAATTTTAGGGCTGGAATTTGGTAATAGAGTTCAAGGTTCGATTTATCCGTTCCTTTTTTCTGGTTGGAAAGCATGTGTTTAAATCCTGTCTGTTTTATCAATTAGTGACTAAATTTCTGGTTTGAACCACAATTGTAATTTTCTCTGCTAGCTTTCATTTCGATTATGATCAACCATAGGTCATTTTTTCGTAAATTATCTTCACATATTATTTCACTATGCAGTTTTGGGATCTTATACAAACTACGAGGAATCCTATAAGTTGACTTGTGAAACTATTAATGATGGAACTATATTATGGTAGTTTATCCAATTCCCAACTGATATTACATCAAGATTGTTTGAACTCTGAAGTACTACAGTATAATGTTTAGTTTGTTTTATCAATTGGAAATTTAAGGAACAGGCTTCTTCAAGAAAATATTAATGGGTAGAGAATATTTTATTGAGAGATTTTACCTTTTCTAGCGATTAAGATCTTATTTTGGCAGCTACTTCACATGACGAAATTAGAGTAGGAAGTTGTAAGAAAAAAAGTTTTTCGTGATTCAGGGCCGGCCCTGTGAATTTGGAGGCCTAAGACGATAAAATTTTTAAGGCCCTAAAAAAATTAATTTAAAGTTAAGAATTCAGCGTAAAGTACCAAAAGTTTAAAAATTTAAACAAAAATAGTACTCTCTCCGTCCACCAACCATGTGCATTGTTTTGACCGGCACATGTTTTAATATTTCAGTTGACTTAGTTGGTATGATGTGTTATGAGTGGAGTAAGCGCCCCACTTGTGGTAAAATTTGTTGTCAAAAATAAACAATGCACATAGGTTGCGGACGGACGGGAAAGGAAATTCATTTCAAAGTATGACACATCTTGCATTTTTAGATATATTGAGGTCTTTTAATATATTGTTTAATTATTATTTTTTATTAAAATTAGTTGAAATGTCGGCTATTGTGTGGGATAATAATTAAAATAGGTTAATGGTCTAAAACCTGGGCTGGACTGATTTTATGATGGGCTGTTAGGTTAACACATTTTTTTTATCAAGCCTATATATAATTTTTTAAAATTTTGGAGGCCTTACAAAATGTGAGGCCCTAGGCCCAGGCCTCACTCGCCTTAGCCCAGGGCCGGCCCTATCGTGATTGTATAACTAATTTCTTATCGAGAGCTGAAGGAAGGAATTAAATTATTATAAAAATATATTGGGTTTTTTATATTCTTTAGAACAAATTTTTTAGATGTTTATCAATATTATTACTTTATAATCACTAGCTCCTTTTGTGTTGAACTTTTATAAACAAAATTCATGGTAATTTGTATGAAAAAAATTAAGTTGTCTTTAGTTTTCTAACTATATATATATATATATATATATATGTCCTTAATTGTCTTTTACAACTCCAGCAACTACTGTTGCCAATCACCCATATTTCTCAGAACTATTTTGACAGCCAACAACTGACAATTATTTTTTTGACAGCTAACCACTACTCAATTGCTAATAGCTACTAGCTTACTGTAATAACCAAACAACTAACAGCTACGGCTAGTTTTGTGGAAATATAATCTATTTATTGATTTTCTTTGGCGAAAAGGGACTCCTAGTCGAAAGTTTCTTTGCTAGACGAATAAGGAAAAGTATGACTAGAATAGTTTGTCGAAACAAATACTAGAGATTGCTTTTATTTTTTTTCATAATCCCATGCTAAAAAGAAATAATGTGTCAAAATATCACTATTACAGTGAAAACTGACAAGTGTTTGATGAATCCGAGCGAACCAGCCACAAAAAACGAATTAGATTCTAAGAGATCTGAACTATAGAACTACCGGAAGTACCTGAAAAAATGTCGGGAGGGGTAAAAACACTCTTACACTCAAGTTAGATGTGTATCAATTTTTCGAATAAATCCGATAGACAACAATATATTTTTAAAGAGTGTAAAAGATGAGTAAAATGAATAGCTAACCCCTCTTTTATATGATTGCTCAGGCTTGGTCTTTAAGACTCTTAATTAAGACTATTGGGCCCTAAAATTCCGTGAAATCCGCGTAGTGGAGATCATTTATTTATTTCCCTTTCATGCGCACTTGTTTATTCTGGCATCTTTTTCTATTAAGGTATGCTCACCCGACGAGGCTCTGGTCAATACGAGCTAGCTACGAACAACTGTCCATATATATTCTTTTGTTTAAAGTGTTAGTTCAGGTCGACTCATCTGTAGTCGACTCACCTGTCAGTTTGACACCGGACCGCGACTGATTGAGGTCAGATATAAGACTACCGAGTTTACTGGGGTGGGGCGTGGCCTATTGTAACCTATTGAGATTGGTGTTCCATTGAGGTGATTCACCCATGTCCAATTGCCCATAGGTTGAACGGTTTATACTGAGCTAAGATGTTTGAGTTATACTTGATACCATATCAATCGATCCCCAAACTCTAGTTAAGTAACAAATGAACTCAGCTGGAGTAGAGTAAGTGCTTTGCTGGCACTAGTACTTACACTCGTGCAATGCACGGCATTTTTAAGACATAATCTATTAAATAAAACAATGCGAATATAAATAACAAAATAAATATATATAAAATATTACCTATTGTACAACTCGATTGACAACAAAGTTATACATTTTGAAAAATCTCCTTATAAACCACATTAGTGGTTTTATTGGTTTGATTTTCATTTTCATCGCAAATTAACATTTTTAATCCACGCCTATTGATCAACCTAGAAACCGCAACATATAACTGCCCATGAGTAAATACCGATTTCCTCAAAAAAATTCCAAGATTTGAAAGTGACTGTCCTAATAGTCATAGCATATGAAACCATAAGCGGGAACTGTCTCCTTTGAAATCGAAAAGGCAATCTTGCATCCAAAAGAGTAAGAGTCATTCTAGGAATATATACAATGTTGCCTGCATTATTTCCTCTAAGTACTCTTGCTTCAATAACATAAGATCCAAGCTTAATAACAACTAATCTCGTTCCATTACAAAGACCGGCTGTGTGATCAATATTCCACAACAGCATCAATGGAACACCAACCTTCATAAAGAGAAAACAAATTACTACAGATTTTTTAACTTCTAAACTTATATTAAATAGTTGAATCACCATATAATCGAGTAGGAAAAAATTATATCAATTCTGACAAAATATTTGGAATAAATTATTTTAATTAAAGTATTTGGGAAATAGTATGAACCTTCAATTTCAGTTGATGATTAGGTACGCCCGAGCACTTTATACTATTCAAGTATTCTACGGAATGCATTTGTTCAAATGTACTTATTCCCCTATCCGTAGTGGCAATGGAATCTGAATTAAGATAAACTCTTTCATCCGTATTATGCATGGACGCCATATACTCATTTATTTGATCAACTTGTTCTAAAGTAGGTGCCAAAATCGATCTACCTTGCAAATATGACAAATCTCCAATATGATCATAAAACTCTAGATATGTGGCATCAACAAACAAACGAATAAAATCATCAGATTCAGTTATTAATAAATCATTGGGAATCTCAATATCGATCTCATCATCATTATCATCACCCAAAGTAACATCACCAATGGACGTAAACCAATTCCAAAAGCTTCATAAATCATCAACATCATCGTCATTTGAACAATTTTGCAATCGCATATTTTTTGTCAAGTGCAAAACCTTGCAATGTCTCCAAATCGGTGACGAACTAATGGTGGCACGAACAATATCTTGTCTAGTACCCTTAGGAATTACAGGTAATACTTGTCGAAAATCTCCACCAAATACAATAATCTTGCCCCCAAAGGGCTCATATATGCTTCAGGTCTTTTATTATGAATGAGAAAAATAACTATAGTAACGTAAACCTATTCATCATTGGCGCTTCATCCCATATAGTAAGATCCGTCTTTTCAATAAGCTCAGCAAGTTCACTTGGCTGATTTATGTTGCAAGTAGAAATCTCATTCAAATTTAAAGGAATCGCGAATCTAGAATGAGCTATTCTGCCACCTGGTAATAGTAATGAAGCTATGCCACTCGATGCAAAATTCACACAATTCCACCTCTAGAACGAATAGCTGCAGAAAGTGTCTTCCAAACAAAAGTTTTACCGGATCCACCGTAATCATACAAAAAATAAATGCCCCCGCTTTGACTATCAATCTTCCGTATGATTATATTATACACACGACGTTGTTCATGATTCAACATGCCCAAAAAATTATTATGCTCAACTATAAGTACATACCTATCATACGCTAACTCATCAGATATGAGTTGATTTCCAAAACAAACAACGTCAACATGTTCAAGATATGGCATGCTGTGATACTCATGAAGGGATCTACTCCTTCGTTACATTACATACTCAATTTCACGCAAACACAAATTTTTTACTTGATCTTCTCTGACAACCAAATCTGAAATAAATAAAAACAACAAAAATAAAAGTCAATCATATGAAAGCAAACAAAAAAAACAGAAATACACAACGATTAAATTAACTATTGGAACTATTATTCAAAAACATATTAGAGGAAATGTAATAATGTAAAGTGAAATAAACTTAAACTAAACTAATTTAGTAACCTTCACGTCTCAAAGTACGCTGATATTTTAATTGAATATCAGCAGACAAATAACTCCAAGACATGTTCCATACAAATTCTGAACATGAAATAGAATCTGACATCAATAATGTGATAAACAACGATCTCAACATATCTTCCGAACCCCAAAAGCTGGCTTCAACTATAGCATCAATATACTCTCGATCATCATCCAACAAACCTCTACCATAACATGCATCACGAAAACTTGGATATACAACACCATTAAATGTTCTTATGTCTTCATAAGACTCACATCCATGAACTACATTCAGCAATATTCTCAATAAATATAATTCGCCAGACCCTGGGTAGACTTAATATAATCTACCATATGCGGTGCCTTTTTGTCTCGGTCGCCACTCCCTTTCTTTTGCATCCCAAACGAACCACTTAGGAAATTTCACATATGTCAATTCTTTAGCTTTAGAGTATATCTTATTTGCTTCCATCCAACCTGTAAACATTGTGTATCTTGATGAAGGTTGATCCAAAACATCCTCAATAGCAACTCCTTGAAAAATTACATTTTGCTTATCTGGAAGGTGAAAACCGATCTTAACAACATTAGGCTCCCTAAAATGAATGTCATATCCAAACAACCTCCATGCAGTTTCTGAAGCAGATATATATCGACAATCATAATACATCTTGATCTCATCAACAGCTTCATAGATATCACTCCCATCACTATCTTGATAGAACAAAGCAGTTACACGATCGTTCCCCTTGTGCATATTTTTGAACAAATACTTTATAGAACGTGATTGGTTATACCATTCAATATTAATATGAGCACGATACTTCTTCAACAAATAACGATTATGGGGAACAACATTCCTGTGATGATGCAAAATAATATTGTAAGTGCATTGTTATAATCGTAAACTACTTTGACATTTCAAAAGAATATTGTAAATGCATTATTGAAGGGAAATAATAAGTTAATAATATACTGATTTGAAAATAACTTTTGTTATTTTAATAAAAAAATATGTCCAATACAATTATCTTATTTTGTGATTTCTCAACACTGACACACACTAAGCATGAACATAAAGGTACCTGTTGTCAAGTTCAATACCATTCTTCAGAACTCGCCTCCCATCATCCCTACAACGATATACTACATACCCTTCTCCATCAACTGTAGTATTATCAAAAAAATTTTTCGGAAAATGCTCTATACAACCACCATTAGACATACATGGCGAATTTTTATTTGTCAATCCACATGGTCCGTGTATCATGTACTCTGAAACGGCATCATAATATTCTGCATCGACATTCTTGTCTGGTATCTCAGCAGAAATAAAATTATCGACCAATCCAGGATTACCAGAATGATCAAAATCCCTCAAGAATACCGAAATATGAGCATGGGGCAATCCGCATTTCTGAAATTCAATAGTGTATATAACTGCAATCAACCAAAAACAATAAGAACTATTATTTTCTATGATATCAATTTTAAAATTTGTAACTAATAATCGTTACTAACCAATTTCTCTTAACAACATACAATTTTGATTTTAAAGATAAGAATACTTGACATTTGAAATAACTATATTAATATCAAACAGACTTTACTTAAAGAGAAGTATTATTATTTGAAATAAACTCACCGACTAAAGTTTCTCCAAAGAGACTCCCAGAACGAATTTCTCTTATTAAATTGTCCAATTTAGTATGGAAAATTTGAGAGAGAATATTTGGACAGTCCTCGGAACGTAATCCTCTACTATTAAGGAATCGAATAACCTCCGGTCATTTTGGATTACACGTGAATGTAATAAAAAAATTTGGATAACCAATAAACCTGCATAACCCCATTGCATCGTGGTAATTTTGTATCATATACCTCGCCCCACCAGTAAAAGAAGATGGCGAAATGATCCTTCTGCCAGTAGAAATAGAATTAGCATCGCTACGATGTACGACATCATCCAATGCGGCATATGAATCACATCTCAAATCTTTCTGATGGTTTCTAACATATGTAAGGCGATATAACTCCACCATGTGTAAGCATCAACCAAGAACTGCTGGAATAAACATCTAGAATATAAGATATGAGGGGATTCACCATGCCTCTCTTGCAGAGGATAAACAAAATATTCTCGCAACATGACATTTTTTTTTGCGTACGTTCTTTACTCTTCAAAGTATCAAAATGCAGTATGTCATCTCAGAAACCATCCTCGCCATATAAAAAAAAGCAGTGGATATTGCAAAGGCAAATAAGACACATGCAACTCACTAATGCATTGCGGATTGCCAGATCGGCTCTCTACAATAATATCCCTATCACTAGAAAGATAATCAATATCTCCAAAAATTAAAGCAGCAACCTCAGAAGCTTGTGGCAAATTATAGTGTTTTCCATCATAGTTTCTACGACAAACCAATCTAAGCTTAATATCAATAACATTATCATCATGTAGTCGCTCACCAGCAAAACAAAACCAATGAACAAATAAGTTATTTTCATCAAGAATATTTTTAATGAGTTTCACAATATCAACATGCACATTGCCATAATCTTTTTCTTGCCTGCAATAAGAAAACTGTAATATCCGCGATTTCGATTTCCGTAAACTTCTTTTTTTTTGGACAGGAGTCCATTTTAACGGCTCACTTGTGACCTCTTTGTCATTCTAAGAATGATTAATTCTGCACTTTTTAACATCTGAGTTCATTTCGGTGTCATTTGGTTGAGTTCCGTGATTCTTAGCGACTTTTCCACACTTGAGTTTGATTCTTGTGAATCTCATTTGAAACTATTGTTTCGAGTTTCCCGTAAGTACGTTTAACTTTGTTAGACATGTTGTGAACTTTGGTTTGGTTATTCAATCACGTATCGTGATTTTCGGGCATTTTGGGCCATTTTGTAATTTCCCAAAGTTGTGGGTATCCGCCTTCGTATTTGTTGTTTCAACTCTTTTCATGGTCGCGTGTGAGTTTTATTAGAGCTCAAGCTCTTAGTACGATCATATCCTGGAGCTTTCCGTGCGTATCTTGAACCTGAAGAAGAGAAGTCCGTCGTCGTACCCATTTTTGAGAGTACTGTTGCTATCATTCTGAGTCGGTAGCGCTCGCTATATCCAGGTGGATAGCACGCGCTAAGATGTTGTAGTTAGCACACGCTACGGGTGTGGTAGCGTACGCTAACTGGTAGTTCGAGGCAGTCCAAAAGCTACTGGACTGGGTCTGGAGGTCTCGTTAGCGGACACTAACTTTTGTGGTTAGCGCACGCTAACTGTACGTTTTGAGAGAATGCTTGTTTTTTATGCTTCGATAGCGCACGCTAATCAGCAAAGACTAGCGCACGCTAAGCTGTCCAGTAGATATACTGGACAGCAGTTGTTTTTCACCATTTTTCATTTCTTTCCTCTACTCTCCGCGGATTCGAGGCAAAGCGACTAGGGTTTGGATTTCTGGCCAATTTCTACTCCATCCAAGGTGTTTTGGAATATCCTAGGTGATTATAACATCATCTAATCCATTGTTCTTTGTCGGATCGAGGTATTTTTCTCGATTCCCTAGAATTGACCTTTTTTGGTAGTTTTGTTCTTGATTTCGTATTCCATCCGATTTTGATGAATTGATTGTTGTTAAATGATGTTGTTAAACATATCCTATAGATTGTATATCCATATTTCCGTTTGGAATTCATTGTTGTTATTTCCGTACGTAGTTTATTGTCGCGGGTTGGCGTTCGGCAGAGTCGGCGGGTTCATAGTCGGTTCGTGCCATCCTATTTCGGTCGATTCTCCGGGTTTGTGATCATTCGAGGCAATTACCTTGTTCATACATTTCTTGTTTTGTGGATATGATGATCGGTGATTGTTTTGGTGTGTTTTTTTGGTTGTTTGACATGAACTTTCAAAAGATTCAGTTTAACCTCGTTAAAGGCTCTCCTTCAGAACCCGTGTGTATTTTGTGAATGTTGTGTTTGTGAATGATTAAGTGAATCTTATGGATATGCTCGATGTTGGTGTTGTGATTTGATAATATACATATATACATATATTATCCCATTTCGGTGCGTCGTGATTCGACAATTGTGTCGTACTATGTGTTTGTTGCCTTTGGTGAATTGTTTGGATATCCTTGGCGTACTGTGTTATGTGTGTGAATGTGTGGACATGGGTGGGGTCTACGGTGACACATGGCTTATGATCATGTGGTCAGGATGCAACAAGTGATTGATCCAACCGTGAGAGCCTAAGGATACCTACGGTGACACACGGCTTGCGATCATGTGGTCAGGAGACAACAAGTGATTGATCTAACCGTGAGATGACGTGGCAAGTGATCATGGTGGTATAAGAAAACCTACGGTGACACATGGCTTGTGATCATGTGGTCAGGAGACAACAAGTGATTGATCCAACCGTGAGATGATGTGGCATGTGATCACGATGGTAAGGATATAATTTTGGATGTATTTTTCCAGGTCGAGTACCTTGGATGTGTTACCAAGATTTTGTATCTTAGGTGGTTATATTCTGTTAACTATATGTCCGTTGAGGACACGTGATGTGGGCTTCGAACCCTGTGAATTGTTATTGGTTTTTATTTGAGAAAGTAATTCTTTGGACTATGACCTCTTTTGTTTTCTTTGAAAAGAGAAGGATTCGTTAATCCTAAATGGTTTCCCGTTAAAACTCCCAAGGGCTTTTATTTATAAAATATTTTATCAATTGTTCTCTTGATTAGTGATCTGTCGAGTTTGGAAAGTTTTACTCAAACCTTTTTGCCTCGGGGAGTATCTTTTGCTATGTTTGAATCTTTGGGGATTCCTAATTATTATTATTCTTAGAATGTGATTTGTATGGCTCGTATTTTTTTTCACTTTGTACTTACACTAGCAAAATAGTAGAATTTTGCTAACCCCTGAGGGGGTGGATGTATGTATTGCATTCAGGTTCGTGCAGGGTCTTGGGGAGCATAACACAGGGTTGGCATGGAGGATGATGAGTGATGATCGATACTAATCACATGAGGACCCGTACGATTTTCTGTTGGCCTAGTCGTAGTTTATTTCCGCTGTATTTTCCCATTGCACGGGAATGTTTTGTTTTGACCGCTGCGTGGGCATGCTTTGAGATTGAGTTGTATGTAATGATTGAAAGACAAAATCGGTCTACTGAGTCATCATTTAGCCTTGAAGGCGATATTATGATGTTTGATTTTATTTACCAGCCTGGTAGATCCTTGAGGAAAGGGTCTACGGTGTGTAATATCCCTGAGTGGATTGGGGGTGTTACATAAATGGTATCGGAGATTAGGTTGTGGAAACCTAGGCTGCTGGGTTGAGTTGGGCATTGTTGAGTCGTGTTTTCATGTGGATAGTGTCTGTTAAGTCTTTTTTCATCGGATTTTGTCTGACTAAGTCATGTCTCGACGCGTCGTCTGAGTCTGTTGGTCGTGATTAGTATCGTGGGGTGATCATCATCTTCATGCGACCTGTGGATGTGAGTCTCCCTCCTTTGTGTTGTACCTCGTGTGACACGATCCACTTGTATGATTATTTGTTAAGTGATGGAATCTTTACGTAGATTTTGATTTCATGATATGTGTTTATTTGACTATCATATTTTGTTTATATGAGGAGTGGTGTCGCTGCTAATGTATTTGTGACTATTAAATTTGTCCGCTGCTAATGATTTCCAAAATGATTTGCTCGTTTTGCAAGTATTCTTGGAAACCTTTATGCTTAACATGAAATGGTAATGTATAATATGTGTGTGCTTTGCTCACTCCAGGAGGGTCCGATGAGGCCTCTGGGGAATCCGTGACTTCACTCCAGATTCACAAGCTTGCTCGCTAGCCAGTTCGGGAGGGTCCTTAGAGACCTCGAATGGGACCAGTGGTTTCGCCCCGGTCCTAGGCGATGCCTGTGAGTGATTTATAACTATGGCCAGCCCGGGAGGGTCTATAGAGGCCTCAGATAGGATCAGTGGTTTCGCCCCGATCCTAGGCAGTTTTTGATTGTGATATTTGACTGTTTGTTTTCGGGGAAAAGACATGTCTGATTTTGGATTTTGAAACAAGCTGATGCATGTACTATGAGATGTGTAAGCGAATGTTAATACGTGTGAGCTTTTGGGCATTCTGGCCTAAAGGATTTTTGCAAGTCTTAAGTATCTTAGAGAATAAACTTTGAGGCGTATTTTTAAAATGGATTATATTTTCAAGGCGCCTACTAGCGCAACTATATGTTTCAAAATTCTTATACTTTGAGGACCAAAGTATTTTGAGATATTCTCAGTAATTTAGAAACGCAATTGCTTAGACCCGAAGGTCGAATATTTCTGAAAGTTTTTAACTAAAAGAAAGATGTCCTCATTTTTTTATCAAACGCAAGATAATTTTTCAAAGTCTCAATGACGCCGTTTTTATTACTTTTTCAAAATGTGATACTTAAGATCAACTGGTGTTTCCAAATTATTTTCCAAAAAGTGATTTTCGTTTTTAAAACCTATCATTCCTGTTTGCCGTCAGGGAATGTGTGTATAATAATAGCATTGTCGTTAGGGTGTTAGCCCTCCGAGTTGTGATTGAATTGGTGGTGTGAGTGTTGAGTCATTCGCCACGCATTTGTTGTATTAGACCTCTGTGAGAGTTGTGATGTTGGTATTGAATGTTGTCGCTTCGTGTTGATTTGCGTGTTATCGCACATGTGCGAGCTGTTAGAGCTTGGGTTTGTATGATTGTGTACATCTGTGATTGTTTCATGATGTTTTGTAAGTGTGTGCTGGTTATCGTTCGGGCCGTTGAAATCGCCGAACGATGCAGTCGTTGCTGTGATTTTCGTATGTGTGCTTCTTTGCGATGGAAATCGTTGTATGTATTATGTGTTATAATTTTCTGTTTTGCTGAGTGGTTACTTATTCAGTATGCCAAGGGGCAGAGGTCGTGGTCGTGGCGACCAGACGCGTGGTCAGGATCATGCTGCCGGTGATGGTGTTGGTATCGGTGTTGCTACTATTTTGCAGTAGGTAGCTGCACAGATGACTCAGTTGACTCAAGCAGTTCAACGTAATACAGATGTGACCCAGAATATTGGCGCAAATCAGTGGCTTTTCGAGAAGTGGTTCGCATGAATCCCCCTTATTTCGTGGTGCCGCAGATGCATTGGGCTGGGAATGTTGCTTTTCCAGTTGGAAAGATATTCGAGGTAGTTGATTGTATAGAAGAGCGTAAGTTGCCTGTCGCTCAGTATCTTCTCGACAAGGATGCCACTAATTGGTGGGAGCCTGTTAAGCCTCGAGATCGTGTTGTCACGTGGGCCGAGTTCCAGAGATTCATGAGAGATGAGTTTTCTCCGTAACCGATCAAAAATCAGAGGATTAATGAATTCTTTTCGGTGAAACCGCAAGATGTACTACTGTTTCAAGCTATTATTGATTACAGCAAACAGCTCAGCTACGTGCAGGATCAGGTCAGGACAGAGGAAGATAAGATCTGTCAATTTAGTAGGTGAATGAAGCCTGAGATTCGTTAGTACATGGCGGGTCTCACTTGTACTTCATTGAGAGAGTATCAGAATAGGGCGTTATCCTATGAGCTATCTATGGCATCGACTGAGCATCTGTCTGAATCGAAGAAACAGAAAACTGTTGGGAACTTTTGAGGAAATCAGGGGAGTGGGCCCCCTGGGGCTGGGACTTCGTGTCGTCATCCTAAGAAGGTTCCTCGATCGTGTGATCATGGAAAGAGTAGTACCCCTGCAGTGAGTAATGTGAGCAGCACGAAGACATGTTAAAACTGTAGTCGAGCGGGCCATACCGCGAAGAATTGTCGTTCACCGTTAGTCAGCTGTTTCGATTGCGGTCAATTGGGACACCGAGCCGTGCATTGCGAGATGGTAACTGAGAGGTTTGGGGATCGAATTTGCGTCTCCGCTCTGAAAGGACACGGAGATGCCTGGTGTGGTTTCCAAGGATTTCGGTGTGATCAGAGATTTTCGTGGTTACCCTCGCGGATCGTTGTGTGTTTATTTTCTATTTTTCGACTATGCGTGTTTTCTTGTAATAGGTACCCTTATCTCGTGATAGTTCGTATATTCGACTTGATTGTGCTATCTGTTTGGTGATACTTGGCAATGGTTGGTTTTATTATGTCTCTGCTTGTGACATTGTTATTGTTGTCGTTGAGCGTGATTTCACGTCGTATGTTCCTTTCCGTTGCTTGTAGCGTTTCGGAGATGGGTGTGAATTATTCAGTTATTATGTATCTCGTTGAATTGTTCCTGGTGGGATATTTCTCCTTCTTACTTATTTTAAGTTTCGGGACGAAACTTATTTTAAGGAGGGTAGTATGTAATATCCGCGATTTTGATTTTCGGTAAATTTCTTTTTTTGGGATGGAGTCCGTTTTAACGACTCGCTTGTGACCGTTTCGTCATTCTGAGAATGACTAATTCTGCACTTTTTGACATCCGAGTTCGTTTCGGTGTCATTTTGTTGAGTTTCGTGCTTCTTAGCGACTTTTCCACACTTGAGTCCCATTCTTGCGAATCTTGTTCGAAACTGTTGTTTCGAGTTTTCCGTAAGTCTGTTTAACTTTGTTAGACGTGTTGTGAACTTTGGTTTGGTTATTCGAGCACGTATCGTGATTTTCGGGCATTTTGGGCCATTTTGTAATTTCCAAAGTTGTGGATATCCGCCTTTGTATTTGTTCTTTCGACTCTTTTCATGGTCGCGTGTGAGTTTGATTAGAGCTGAAGCTCTTAGTATGATCATATTATGGAGATTTCCGTGCGTATCTTGAACCTGAAGATTCGGTTGGAGAAGTCCGTCGTCGGACCCATTTTGAAGAGTACTGTTCCTGTCATTCTGAGTCGGTAGCGCACGCTACATCCGGATGGATAGCGTACGCTAAGGTGCTGTAGGTAACGCACGTTACGGGTGTGGTAATGCACTCTAACTAGTAGTTCGAGGCAGTTCAGAAGCTACTGGACTGGGTCTGGAGGTCTCGTTAGCGCACGCTAACTTTTGTGGTTAGCGCACGCTAAGTGTACGTTTTGGCAGAACGCTTGTTTTTAATGCTTTGATAGCGCACGCTAATTAGCAAAGAATAGCGCACGCTAAGCTATCCAGTATATATACTGGACATCAGTTGTTTTTCACCATTTTTCATTCTCCTCTCCACGGGTTCGAGAGGAGGCGACTAGGGTTTGGATTTCTGGCCAATTTATACTCCATCCAAGGTGTTTTGGAGTATCCTAGGTGATTATAACATCATCTAATCCATTGTTCTTCGCCAGATCGAGGTATTTTTCTCGATTCCCTAGAGTTGACCTTTTTTGGGAGTTTTGTAACACCCCCAAATCTCTCGAGGTATTACAGTGCCGTGAATCCCACGTGGGACCCACAAGGCTAGTTAGAAAAATAGGCAATTTAAGAAAATCGCGATAAAACATTAAGTTCAATGTTTACATAACGTGAGTCGAAAGATTTTAAGGAAAAATGTAATTCGAAGTCCAATTATTACACAACAAAGGTTTTTCAAAACAAAACAAATTTATTTCAATTTAAGCAGCGGCTAGAGATAATTCTAACACCGCTCAAGTCTGACCGGACCCCTCGGGAATGTCCTGCACATGATGAACAATTTTACCTGGTACGACGAATCATACCAGGTAACCAGGGTCAGAGAATGCATACCAAATAACAGCTACTAACAACGATATACGCCATTTTTATAATCACAATATCTAGTAATCAACAAGGAATATTTCATCACTCAACCGATGTTGTCTCTCTCTTTTATCACATAAGCCCCCACGTCGCAACCAAGGGTCACGGAAGTATTCACACAGAAATACCCCGGAACATAGGCGCCCAATTCGGGTCTTACCCCCTAACACATTTCCACACGGGTACCGTACAGGTTTTATCCCCAACACATCGGCCCATTTCTAACAAATTTTAGAGAAAGACAAACGTCGGCATTCGTCAAAATGGCACATACGCACATACGTTATAACATTAATATTAGAAAATTCTCGAGCAAGATTTTACTTGCCTGTGATCCGATAGTAGGTTCTTTGTGATAAACGGAGTCCCCACGCCCGCTCGAGCTTAACCTAGCCACGTAATATCCGATTAACACCTCGTACGGATCATGATGAATAAAACTAGTCTCCCTTTCCTAATCGGATTCCTAGCGTAGTTTTAATTGTCGATATTAGTATCATTTCTAAGTTCGTAAGTATTGTGTACCATTATTCCGTTCAATTCTATAGTTAAACATTAGATATATATCGATTTGCTCAACAAGATTATCCCTATCATTTTTCGGTTGTCGACAAATGATTATAGCATAATCGAATATCATGCTTTCTAATTCTATTCTATATTCTGAATACTACGACCGACGGATTCTATTACACAATAACTTTGGTGGTTTGATATCCAATAATGATTATACTATCGAATTGTTTTCCTTAGTTCACTAAGTGTCAAAAATCACAACGTAAGGGTAGCTACAGCAATGGAATATACGGTGACGGATCACTACGAATTCTCCTATAATTGATTCGTCAAATTTTACGTTCCTAGTGATGATTTGAAATGAAATTTCGTATGATAGATATGATTTGCATAAAACGAAACATATGAGAAACGTTAACTCCGGTTACTACAATTCCATTCGAAAGGTTGTCTACGAAGGTTGGCAAAAATCTACCCAATACCCGCAATCTAATAGATATATATAAGAGAACTTCGAAGATACAACTCCAGGGATTGGTGGCTTACCTTATTGGAACAAGAATAATGAAGAGAGTTGGCGAATCCACAAGAACTACGAGGAGAAACGAGAAGTGACTTGAACAACTTGGATAATCTTCACCGGAGCTCAAGAAACCACTTCCTCAGTGTTAATTCAAGTATATAAGAGGCTAAGAACCAAGTATAAGGCTAGGAATCTCTCCAAGGGTGTTATCTTGTAGTGTTGGGTCGTGCAAATGAAGAAGGGAATTGTCATTTTATAAAACTTGGTTTTGCTAACATACATTAATGATAATGGTGTTACGTACGTAAGGCTCCTTACGTACGTAACAGTTCAATGACAACGTACGTAAAGACCGCCACTGCCCGAAATGTGCCCAAGTGTTACGTACGTTAAATTTGGGACATAACGTACGTTATGAAGAGTTGACTCGTTTGTCCTCTAGCACGCCGAAAGTAGCTCCGTCCGTGTCAAAAGAAATATTCTGGTCGGGAGACTGACTCACCCGTTACGTACGTAATATAACTACCTTAACGTACGTAACAATCGGAATATAGCGTACGTTAGGCATGAGTTGTAGCGCGCGTTAGACAAAACTCTAACGCGCGTTAGACATAAACTCTAGCGTGCGTTAGACATAAACTCTTTAGCCACATATCACATTCTAACCATCTCGGGGTGATCATCCCTTCCACTCATCAACAATTATCGGGGAACAAGACGTTGGCCACCGTCATATTCGCACCGACGATCGTCCCACGGCGTCAAGGTGTGTCACTTCCGTTTCATTTACATCGCACAATTATATAGCACTCAATGAAATACATAAATAGAAATGACGTCACATTACAAAAATTCACACAGTACAAAGTAATCAAGCATGAAATACCGGAGGTATTACATATCACCCCCCTTAAAAATAGTTTCGTCACGAAACTTAAGAAAATAACTCGGGATGGCTCTCTTTCATGCTCGAATCGGTTTCCCAAGTCGCTTCTTCCGCGCTGTGGTGCGACCACTGAATCTTCACGAGGGGTATGGCTTTATTTCTTATCATCTTTACATGCCGATCCAAAATGGCGATCAGTACCTCCCTAAAGGTAGCGTCATCGGAAATTTCCACTTCTTCGAAATTGAGCTTGTGACTCGGGTCATAGACATACTTCCTTAACTGGGAGACGTGAAAAATGTTATGCACTCCATCCAGATGCGGCGGTAGAGCTAATCGATACGCGAGCTTCCCTGCCCGGTCCAATATCTCAAACGGACCTATAAATCTCGGGCTTAACTTGCCCTTTTGGCCGAAGCGCCGGATACCCCGCATAGGTGATACTTTGACCCAAACATGATCCCTGACCATAAATTCTAACGGTCGCTGTCGGTTTTCGGCATAAGATTTCTGCCGGATCTGTGCGGCTAACATGTGATTTCGAACGATAGAGATCTTCTTAATGGATTCCTGGATAAGATCTAACTCGGTAACCGCTGTGTCGGAGGCATCATCCCAGCATAACGGCGAGTTGCATTTTCGCCCATACAGGGCCTCAAATGGTGCCATGTGTATACTGGCATGCCAGCTGTTGTTGTACGAGAACTCCACTAATCCCAAATGTCTAGTCCAATCCTTACCCCAATCGAGCACACATGCCCTCAACATATCTTCCAAGGTTTGAATTGTATGCTCGGTCTGTCCATCTGTCTAAGGGTGATAAGCCGTGCTAAAGTGTATTTGGGTCCCCATAGCTTTATGGACAGCTTTCCAAAAACGAGACACATATCTGGTGTCCCTATCCGAAATGATGGATGAGGGAACGCCATGTAGCCTTACGATCTCTCTGATGAAAATGACGGCTAGTTGCTCTGTCCCAGTTGTCTCTTGAATAGAAATGAAATGTGCTGATTTTGTCAATCGATCAACAATGACCCAAATTGTATCCTTTCCTCCCACCGCCGTAGGTAGCTTAGTGACAAAATCCATTGATATGCTCTCCCACTTCCACTCCGGGATGGGTAGGGGTTGCATAATTCCGGCTGGTCTGCGGTGTTCAATCTTTACTTGCTGGCACGTCATACATCGGGCGACGAACCTAGAAAATTCCCATTTCATATTCTTCCACCAAAAACTCTGTCGCAAATCTTTGTACATCTTTCTTGCTCCGGGGTGAATAGAATAGGGAGTGGAGTGCGCCTCCTTCAGTATAGTTTGCTTCAGCCCGTCATTCGGTGGAATACAAATCCTGTTCTTGAACCTCACCAAATCACCCTGAATCTTATAATCGGAAACATCTCCTTCCTCGATTCTTGCACCAATCGCACGTAATTCAGGATCTTCCATCTGTGCTAGACGTATCTCGTCTAGTAAGGACGAAAATGTTGATTGAGCATAATTGTCCTTGCCTATGTTGTATCCATACTTCGGTGTTACTTCTCCTGATTTCTTGCTGCAGTTTGGGCTGCATTGTTATGCTGGATACCATTACCTCTTGTGTAGTTTTCCGACTAAGAGCATCGGCTACCACATTGGCTTTTCCGGGATGATAGGAGATTTCCACATCGTAGTCCTTGATTAGATCCAACCAACGCCTCTGTCTCATGTTTAATTCTCTCTGAGTGAAGATATATCTCAAACTCTTATGATCCGTGAAAACTTTGCAAGTAACTCCGTAAAGATAGTGCCTCCAAATCTTGAGGGCATGCACCACTGCTGTAATATCCGGATTTATTACGGTGTATTTCATCTGTATTCAAACCCTGTATTATTCGGATTTGTGGTTTTGATTATTGGAGTATGATATTTCTTGCATTGATATCATTGTACATAAGCATAGAAACATGCAAAATTTCTCATGCAAACTCGTGATAGCGCTTGCTAAGAATGTAGCTTAACGCGCGCTATCGGGCTACTATTAGCGCACGCTATGCAGATAGGAGTTGCGTGCGCTAAGAACTCAATTATTGAGCGGGACGGCTAGCACATGCGCCAGCCGGGACATGGGTCCGGATAAGATTCCCGCGGATGAGCCCGGACAATTCTGAAGTCAACTATTATTAGCGCACGCTAAGGAAAGCTTAGTAGCGTGCGCTAACTTGTTAAAATGCAGAATATTATAAATGGGGCAACAACCCGTTTTGGCTTACATTTTACTCGTCCATTCTTCATTCCTGAGAGACCAGAGAGCTGTAATAATACTTCTATACACTTAGAACACATCTTGTTGGTCTTTGTATATTGATTACCACTTGGGAGTAACCATTGAAGTGGAATAGCACCTTGGAGTGGCATACAACCAACCGGAGTTGGATTCTACCCTACGGTTCAGTGATTTCATCATATTGAGGTATGTTAAATCTATCTCCAGACTTAGAGTTGGATTTTAACGAATTGGATAATCATGTTAACGAGATATTGATTTTTATAGATGAATTATCCAAAGTATATCATGTTTGGAATATTGAGATGATTAAGCCTTAAGTACCTTGATTATGATCATCATGATTTGAATCTTATTATATTGAACAAGTAAAGGAAGCTTCTATCATTGGTAATCCGAATCTAGTAGATGACTTCATAATAATCATGGACTTGACTTTAACATCATTATTGTTAGATGAATCTAAAGGATTGATCATGGAAAGATTTATCTAGTATAGATGGAATGTTAAACAACTTCAGCATGATAATATTGATTGATATAAAGGTGTTGATATCAACCGTTAAGCCTTTCGAATTGTCGTATGAAGATTTGTAGTCGAAATGGTATATGGTTTTATATTGGTATGCATATCCTTGAATCCGAAGTTGTCATTATCCGTAAAATCATTCATATGGGTATGAACATGATATTCATGAAGGTAACATGAATTATCACGGAAGATTTCATTGTTTTGATCATGATAAGAACAGTTTACTGCTCAGCAGTAAACTGCCATGCATAGATAGCGCACGTTATGCTATGAAGATTAACGTGCGCTATCGAGCACGAGTTAGCGTACGCTACGTTTGGTACGTAACGTACACTAGGACATCAGACGAATCAGTCGACTGATCAGTGAAGTACTGACCATACATAGTTAGCGTACGCTAGGCTTTGTTGTTTGCATGCGCTATCGAGCAGACTTAACGCACGCTACACAGAGAACTTAGCGTGCGCTGAGCAGTTCAGGCAGATTGCATTTTATGAACTTTTGGCCGTAAATCGAATTGTTAAACATTCGTACGACGTGAGATAAATCCTATATCATTTCTTTTGTTAAGGTTTGGTCTCGTCACGTGATTGATTGAGGAGGACGACCTTCGAGTGTTCATTTTCGTGGAAGTATTGTTCTTGTATTCAAATCGAGGCAAGTACCTTAATTGTTTTATGTATTGTTGTTATACATATTGTCGTGCATGTATGTCGTTATTGTATGTCCACCTCGTGTTGGTCCGACGGGATCATCGGGGGATCTATGCTAGCGTGCGCTGGATCATCGGACGGGTTTTTCCACCATGGGTTGGTCTGACGGGATCATCGTGGGTTCTAGGCAGTGAACGATGGATCGTCGGAATTACCATGTGTATGTTATGATATCATGTTGTGATTATCAGTTGTGTATGTCATTTTTGAGTTTCTCGTAGGAGAAGACTCGTTGGTATTTTTCTTGTCGTTTACATTATTCGTGAGATATGAATAATATGTTGTGGTACTTGTACTAGCATCGTTGTGCTAACCCCTTCGGGGGTGAACATTTTGTTTATGTTCAGGATCCAGGAGAGCGGGAAAACAACCACTGGAGCTACATGACGACGAGGGTGCATAGTGATGTTTCGGCCGGGTTTATTTATCTGTTGTTTATTCGTTATTTCAATAAGTACTCGAGTACGAAGTCATTTGTGATGGATTTGAATTTGGTGATGTATTATTGAGTTCCTGTTGAACAATTGTACTTTCAGTATTTGGTCAAAACTGTTGTATCTTAATCCCGATATTTCCATTCGTTAGTATTTCTTAATGTCTATTCAATTCTCCAGCCTTGTAAATCCTTATGTAAAGGATTTACGGCGCTGTAATATTCCTGAATATATCGGGGGTGTTACAGAATATGGTATCAGAGCTAAGATTATGGATATCTTGGCCGTTGGGTTAAAATAGGGGTCAGTTATGTCTTTTGAGGTAACCGGCCGTGAATGACATCACTGCACTGCCTATGTCTTCATGCGAACGGTGGTTGTAAGTTCCTAAACTCTATCTCGTTCTTTACATGTTGTGTCTCTTTATACTCGAATATTAGAATGATGCTGTTTCCTGTATATTGAGTATTTATGCTTACAGTATGTTGAGAGGCGGACGTGGACGTGGTCGCGGTCGTGGACGCGGACAAAGAAATGCTGAAAGGGAAGCGTCGCCTTCTAATCAGGCCAGTCATAGCTCAGGCGAGCCGCAACAATCTATTAATAACGAACCAGATCCTGCTGTCCCAGAGATCCTTCGTCAAGTGGTGAACCAGATGACTTAGTTCGCCCAGGTCGTGGACCGAATGCAAGTGGCGGTGGGACTACAGCAGGGAGAAAGACAGCAAGGGATCCCAGACATGGGAAATCGAGGCGACCGGTGGCTGCAAGAGGTGGCGAAGATGCAACCACCCAAATTCGATGGTATTTCTTAGACTCCCACCTGGGACCATTGGTTGAAGGAACTGTAGAAAATCTTTGCCGGAATTAACTGCCCAGAGGACCGGAGAGCCTCTATCGCGCAATATTTTCTGATAGGGGAAGAGTCCGAATGGTGGGAAGCCATCCGGCCTGTAGACCATGATGCTGATTGGACAGAGTTTAGATTGATGATGGAAGCTCAGTATTGCCCTCGTCCTGTGAGGGAAGCCAAAGTTCGGGATTTTTTCTCCGCTCAGCATTCTGATGTGCCAGTATCCCAGGCAATTAAGACGTTTAACCAGCAGCTGGCATTTGTTCGACATCTGGTAAGAACAAATGCAGAAATGATGATCCATTTCGATATGAGGATGAAACCAGAAATCCAGAGGTACATGTCCAGTTTTGAATGTACCACACTCCGTCAATACCAGGATAAGGCGTTGGCGTATGAGATCAAGGAAGCAGCCATGGAGAAATTTTCGGAATCTAAGAAACAGAAAGTCTCTGGTACTTTTACAGAGCACAAGAACAGTGGGCCCCGTAAGGCCCAGTCATCCTTTCACTCTTTCAAGAAACCTCCGCACCCAGTTAGGAGCGGAAAGAACTTCGGAGCGACATCGACTATTACTGATGTTACCAGGAAATGCTTTAACTGCGCCCAGACGGGGCACTATCGATGGAATTGCCCCCTTCCTGCCGTGACTTGTTTTGATTGTGGACGAGAGGGACATCGGGCAGTGTTTTGTGAAGATACTGCAAAGTCTTTTAGAGCCCGTACACCACAGCCAGTCCAGAAGGAAGCCAGTATCCAACAGACGCAGCAAAGTGTTCAGATGCCTCAGAATTTTGGCCGCGGACGAGGCAGAGGACAATGGGACCGAAAGGGGACATCGAGTGCCGGATCTGCTCCCCCACGTCTGTACGAGATGAGGAGGACAAACGATCAGGATGCTGCTATCGCATCAGGTACTGTCCAGATCCTTTCCCAGCCAGTTAGCATTTTATTCGATACAGGAGCTACACATTCTTTTATATCTTTGTCTTGTGTAAATCATTTGAATATTTCCGGTTTTCATACTTGTGAACCTTATGTTGTTGGTTTACCGAGTGGAGAGAGGATTTTCGGAAACTTAGAAACTAGAAATTTCCCTGTATCATATAGAGGCAGAGAGTGGCTCTCAAATCTGATCGTGACAGAAATGCAAGGAGACGACCTGATACTCGGAGACGATTGGCTTAATCGATATGGAGCAATTGTAAACTACCGAAGGAGGAATATCTCACTGATCGCTGACGATGGTTCCGAAATATTGTTCGAAGGGTGGAAACCGGGAAGCTCAGGAAAATTGATCAAGGCGATGAAAGCTGTCAGATTGTTGAAACAGGGCTGTACCGGATATTGGTGTTATGCAATGAAGAAAGAAGACGAAATTGTGGAACTTTCATCCATTCCTGTTGTGAACGAATTTCCAGATGTATTTCCTGACGAGTTACCTGGACTACCTCCACGAAGGGATGTAGAATTTACCATTGAGCTGGAACCCGGAGCTACACCAATTTCTAAGGCGCCGTATCGTATGGCACCTACTGAGATGTACGAACTGAAGAAGCAACTGGAGGAGTTACTGGATAAGGGCTATATTCAGCCAAGCGTCTCACCACAGGAGCGCCCGATTCTTTCGTCCGAAAGAAGGATGGATCGCTCCGACTGTGTATTGACTATCGAGAGCTGAACAAGATGACGATTAAGAACAAGTATCCATTTCCACGGATTGATGATCTGTTTGACCAGTTTCAAGGGGCAACAGTATTTTCTAAAATCGATCTGAGATCAGGATATCATCAGCTGAGGATTAAGGAATCTGATGTTCCGAAATCAGCGTTCAGAACTCGCTACGGACATTATGAGTTTGTAGTGATGCCGTTTGGTCTCACTAACGCACCTGCTGTATTTATGAAATTGATGAACCGTGTGTTCATTGAATTTTTGGATAAATTTGTGGTCGTATTCATTGATGACATTCTGGTGTATTCTAAGAGTTCGGAAGAACATGCGCAGCATTTGCGGATTGTATTGGAACTTTTGAGAAACGAGCAATTGTACGCCAAACTTTCTAAGTGTGAATTCTGGCTAAAGGAAGTAATGTTCCTCGGCCATGTGGTGTCAGCTGAAGGAGTCTGAGTAGATCCTCAGAAGATCGAAGCAATTATGGATTGGAAGCCTCCAAAGAATGTGAAAGAAGTCCGAGGCTTCTTAGGACTTGCTGGATATTATCGTCGATTCGTGGAAGGGTTTTCTAAAATCTCCCGCCCACTTACTCGACTCCTGCAGAAAACTCAAAAGTTTGAGTGGAACGAGTCGTGTCAGATTAGCTTTGATGAATTGAAGAAGAGATTGACGACGGCACCGATTCTATCACTTCCACAGGGAACTGGAGGATTTATAGTTTACAGTGATGCTTCGAACCAAGGACTTGGGTGCGTGTTGATGCAGAATGATAAGGTGATCGCTTATGCGTCGCGACAGCTGAAACCTTATGAAGTGAATTACCCAACACATGATTTGGAGCTTGCAGCAGTAGTTTTTGCTTTGAAGATCTGGAGGCATTATCTGTACGGGACTCACTGTCAGATCTTTACGGATCATAAGAGTCTCAAATACATATTCAGTCAGAAAGAGTTGAACATGCGGCAAAGAAGATGGTTAGAGCTGATCAAGGACTATGACTTGGAGATTTTGTATCATCCAGGCAAAGCAAATGTAGTGGCCGATGCACTTAGCCGCAAGCCTGTTTCTATTCAGATGCTGGAGACGCTGACCTCCCAACTTAGCCTTCAACGAGAGATGATTCGTGAAGGAATTGAGGTGTGGTGACAAAGAGTCCAAGGACAATTGTGCGTGATGGAGATAACTTCATCATTAACCGAAGGAATCAAATCTAGACAGACAGATGATCCTCTGATGATTCGGTTACGTGATGAAGTGATCAAAGGAAAGGCCCCCGGATTCATAATTCATGATGATGGAGTTTTGAGATTTCAGAACCGACTCTGTGTTCCCGATGATGATGTTCAAGCAGACGATTATGAAGGAAGCTCACGTCGCCTATTCTATCCACCCGGCACCAAGAAATGTATAAGGACTTGAAGCGAGACTTCGTGGGGCAACATGAAGAAAGATGTAGCGGACTATGTTTGAAATGCTTGACTTGTCGGCAGGTTAAGATCGAGCATCAACGGCCTGCCGGACTGTTGAAGCCACTCCCGATTCCTGAATGGAAGTGGGAAGACATATCGATGGACTTTATCACTAATATGCCGAGAACCAGGACAGGAATGAACATGATTTGGGTGATAGTTGATCGTTTAACCAAATCAGCTCATTTTCTAGGCATTAAGGATACGTGGGGACCAGAGAGGTTGGCACGAGTATTTATTTCAGAGATAGTTCGATTGCATGGTACGCCGAAGACCATTGTTTCTGATCGAGACGGACGTTTTGTGTCTCACTTCTGGAAAGCAGTTCATAAGGCCTTGGGGACCGAATTGAACTTCAAGATCTGACTTATCACCCGCAGACTGACGGACAATCCAAGAGGACTATTCAAACGGTGGAAGACATGCTAAGGGCCTGTGCCTTAGATTGGTCAAACGATTGGGAAGTTCATTTACCATTGATTGAATTTACCTACAACAATAGTTGGCATGCTTCCATTAAGATGGCACCGTTTGAGGCATTATACGGGAGGAGATGCAGATCGCCCCTATGCTGGGACGATTCATCGGACTTGATCGGAACCGAACCAGAGTTGATCGTGCAGACTCGAGAGAAGATAGCCTTGATTCGTAAAAGGCTGTTGACCGCCCAGAGTCGCCAGAAATCCTACGCGGACGTACGCCATCGCCCATTGGAGTTCAATACTGGAGACCATGTACTTTTGAAGGTTTCTCCTACTCGGGGAATCTTTTGTTTCGGAAGGAAAGGAAAGTTGAGTCCGAGATATATCGGACCATTTGAGATCCTCGAGAGAGTTGGGGAGTTGGCATACAGATTGGCATTGCCGCCGTCATTGTGCCATGTTCATAACGTGTTCCACGTATCCCAGTTACGGAGGTATATACCAGATCCCAGTCATATCATTGATTTCGGCGAGATCGAAGTCGAGCAGGATGGGACGTTTGAAGAAAGACCGGTCAAGATACTCGAGAGTCGAGTTAAGCAGCTGAGGAACAAACCAATCGTTTTGGTCAAAGTTCAATGGTCACGTCACGGAATGGAAGAAGCCACCTGGGAAACGGAAGCTGATATGAAGTCTAGATATCCCGAGTTATTTTCGTCTTGAGTTTCGGGACGAAACTCCTTTTTAGTAGGAGAGTATGTAATATCCGGATTTATTACGGTGTATTTCATCTGTATTCAAACCCTGTATTATTCGGATTTGTGGTTTTGATTATTGGAGTATGATATTTCTTGCATTGATATCATTGTACATAAGTATAGAAACATGCAAAATTTCTCATGCAAACTCGTGATAGCGCACGCTAAGAATGTAGCTTAACGCGCGCTATCGGGCTACTATTAGCGCACACTATGCAGATAGGAGTTGCGTGCGCTAAGAACTCAATTATTGAGCGGGACGGCTAGCACATGCGCCAGCCGGGACATGGGTCCGGATAAGATTCCGGCGGACGAGCCCGGACAATTCTGAAGTCAACTATTATTAGCGCACGCTAAGGAAAGCTTAGTAGCGTGCGCTAACTTGTTAAAATGCAGAATATTATAAATGGGGCAACAACCCGTTTTGGCTTACATTTTACTCGTCCATTCTTCATTCCTGAGAGACCAGAGAGCTGTAATAATACTTCTATACACTTAGAACACATCTTGTTGGTCTTTGTATATTGATTACCACTTGGGAGTAACCATTGAAGTGGAATAGCACCTTGGAGTGGCATACAACCAACCAGAGTTGGATTCTACCCTACGGTTCAGTGATTTCATCATATTGAGGTATGTTCAATCTATCTCCAGACTTAGAGTTGGATTTTAACGAATTGGATGATCATGTTAACGAGATATTGATTTTTATAGATGAATTATCCAAAGTATATCATGTTTGGAATATTGAGATGATTAAGCCTTAAGTACCTTGATTATGATCATCATGATTCGAATCTTATTACATTGAACAAGTAAAGGAAGCTTCTATCATTGGTAATCCGAATCTAGTAGATGACTTCATAATAATCATGGACTTGACTTTAACATCATTATTGTTAGATGAATCTAAAGGATTGATCATGGAAGGATTTATCTAGTATAGATGGAATGTTAAACAACTTCAGCATGATAATATTGATTGATATAAAGGTGTTGATATCAACCGTTAAGCCTTTCGAATTGTCGTATGAAGATTTGTAGTCGAAATGGTATATGGTTTTATATTGGTATGCATATCCTTGAATCCGAAGTTGTCATTATCCGTAAAATCATTCTTAAGGATATGAACATGATATTCATGAAGGTAACATGAATTATCACGGAAGATTTCATTGTTTTGATCATGATAAGAACAGTTTACTGCTCAGCAGTAAACTGCCATGCATAGATAGCGCACGCTATGCTATGAAGATTAACGTGCGCTATCGAGCACGAGTTAGCGTACGCTACGTTTGGTACGTAACGTACGCTAGGCCATCGACGAAGTCACCGATCGATCGGTGAAGTAATCGACCATACATAGTTAGCGTACGCTAGGCTTTGTTGTTTGCGTGCGCTATCGAGCAGACTTAACGCACGCTACACAGAGTACTTAGCGTGCGCTAAGCAGTTCAGGCAGATTGCATTTTATGAACTTTTGGCCGTAAATCGAATTGTTAAACATTCGTACGACGTGAGATAAATCCTATATCATTTCTTTTGTTAAGGTTTGGTCTCGTCACGTGATTGATTGAGGAGGACGACCTTCGAGTGTTCATTTTCATGGAAGTATTGTTCTTGTTTTCAAATCGAGGTACCTTAATTGTTTTATGTATTGTTGTTATACATATTGTCGTGCATGTATGTCGTTATTGTATGTCCACCTCGTGTTGGTCCGACGGGATCATCGGGGGATCTATGCTAGCGTGCGCTGGATCATCGGACGGGTTTTTCCACCACGGGTTGGTCTGACGGGATCATCGTGGGTTCTAGGCAGTGAACGCTGGATCGTCGGAATTACCATGTGTATGTTATGATATCATGTTGTGATTATCAGTTGTGTATGTCATTTTTGAGTTTCTCGTAGGAGAAGACTCGTTGGTATTTTTCTTGTCGTTTACATTATTCGTGAGATATGAATAATATGTTGTGGTACTTGTACTAGCATCGTTGTGCTAACCCCTTCGGGGGTGAACATTTTGTTTATGTTCAGGATCCAGGAGTGATGTTTCGGCTGGGTTTATTTATCTGTTGTTTATTCGTTATTTCAATAAGTACTCGAGTACGAAGTCATTTGTGATGGATTTGAATTTGGTGATGTATTATTGAGTTCCTGTTGAACAATTGTACTTTCAGTATTTGGTAAGAACTGTTGTATCTTAATTCCGTTATTTCCTTTCGTTATTACCTTTTAATGTCTGTTCAATTCTTCAGCCTTGTAAATCCTTATGTAAAGGATTTACGGCGCTGTAATATTCCTGAATATATCGGGGGTGTTACAACTGCGGCTAGCTCCAAGTCATGCGTCGGGTAATTTACTTCGTATGGCTTCAGTTGTCGGGATGCGTACGCAATGACTCTGCCATTCGAGATGAAGACACACCCTAGTCCGTGCTTGGATGCATCCGTGTATATAATGAATCCTTCTGTACCCTGCGGTAACACGAGTACTGGGGCAGTAGTTAGCCTACTCTTGAGCTCGTCGAAGCTCTTCTGGTAGTCTGCAGTCCATAAAAATTTGGTGCTCTTTCTCAGTAGGTTCGTTAACGGTCGGGCGATACAGGAAAAGGCCTCGACGAATCTTCGATAGTAACCCGCCAGTCCTAGGAAACTCCTAACCTCTTTGACGTTCTTCGGCGGTTCCCAACTCGTTATTGTCTCGATCTTTTGTGGGTCGACCTTGACACCTTCTGCCGAGACAACATGTCCGAGGAAAATTACCTCCGGCATCCAGAATTCGCACTTGGACAGTTTCGCATAAAGTTGGTGTTGCCTTAACACGCTCAGCACTTGCCTCAAATATTCCTCGTGTTCCTGTCGGCTTCGAGAATATATCAGGATGTCGTCAATAAAAACCACCATGCATTTATCGAGGAAATCAATCAAAACTCTATTCATCAGTTCCATGAAAACGGCTGGGGCATTAGTCAACCCGAATGATACCACGATATACTCGTAATGCCCATACCTCGACCGAAATGCAGTCTTGGGTATATCTTCCTCCCGAATCCTCAATTGGTGATATCCGGACCATAAATTGATCTTTGAAAACACGACTGCCCCTTGTAATTTATCCAAGAGGTCGTCAATTCTTGGTAGTGGATAACGATTCTTGATAGTAACCTTATTCAGCTCCCTGTAGTCGATGCACAAGCGTAGAGAGTTGTCTTTCTTCTTAATGAAAAGTACCGGCGCGCCCCACGGCGAGGTGCTTGGGCGGATCAACCCTTTCTCCAACAGATCTTCGAGCTGTATCTTTAATTCCTTCATCTCGGCTGGTGCCATCCTGTAAGGAGCTTTGGAAATAGGTCTTGTCCCCGGCTCGAGTTCAATGGAAAGGTCAACTTCTCGGTGCGGTGGCAGCCCTGGTAGTTCATCGGGAAAAACGTCTGGAAACTCATTCACTACCGGAATGTTTGTGATTGTAAGTTGTGAAGTATCCTCTCGAAGAACATAACACCAATAGTACTCACTTCGAGAGCTGCAGGAGGCTTCTGATGCAATAATGCTGAGAGACCCTTTCGTACTAAAGTGTTCACGTCCGCTGATGACATGTGTGGTACCGTCATGAGCCGAAATGGAAATAGTCAAGTGGTAGGTATCCAAGATCATTCTGTGGAATGGCATCCAGTCCATACCTAATATGATATCTTCATTCTGGAGCGGAAAGACCATAAGATTAGCGGTCCACCTATGATTGTTGATGCAGATCCGACAGTCTCGAACCCTTTGATCGCCGCCTAATCTACTACCCTCGGGTAGTTTAACAGTAAAGGGCTCACAAGGCACACAAATAAGATTTAAGCGTTAAACACATTCCACAGATATAAACGAATGGGTGGATCCGGTATCAAATAGTACATGCACTGGCTGAGAGTTAACAAGAAGAGTACCTGAGATAGCTAGCGCAGACTGACCATCTGTAGCCCTCAGCTCAAATACACGGGACGGCACTGACTCCGAAAAGGACGAGGTACCTCCGCCGCGCCCACGGCCTCGTCCAGCACCGTGTAGCGGTGGTTGGTTCTGGTGGGATGGAGCTCGGTAGTTGGAAACAAAGAAAGGCCCTAGGGGATTGCATGAGCCTTGTTGACTTGGTTGGGAAGCCGGGCTCGAGTGGGATTGTTGCCAGTGAAGCGAGACATGTGTCCACTCTTTCCGCAAGTGAAACATTTGGTAGCCGTCTTCTGACACCGATCCTTAGTATGCCCGGTCATGCCACAATTGAAACAGTCCCTACGGTAAGGCCGATCAGATACACCCTTCTGTTGGTACGAAACCGCCGACTTAAAAGAAGATGCGGGCCCCGAATCCGTTTTGTTGTTGCTCCCAGGCTGAACTGATGTCTTCTGCTTCTTCGAGTTGTGCCCGATGTCGGTATTAACAACTGTACCGGCATATGCTGTGACTATGTCTTCGTATGCCCTCAGGGTCGTGCAGTGAAATCCGGCGGCATAGCGTTGTACATCCTCCGGCAACCTCTGTGCAAGATGGCATATTCGTTGATCTTCTGATGGAACCATCTGGGAGATGTAACTTAGCTCGGCCGGTAGTTCCGAATGATCTCTGCATCGCATGTTCTGAGGCCCGGCACTGAAAAAGTCTCGTGCGCGAGCGGTTCGGGCTGATCTGGGACAGTACTCGGTCCATAGTAGTTGGGCAAATTCGGTCCACCCGACCACTCGGTCCTCTGGCCTGTATGTCCTCCACCAGCGTGCAGCAGTGTCACGGAGTTGATTAATCCCGAGCGGCACCTTCCGGTTCTCTGGGCATCCGATCACTTCGAAGGCAGTCTCCATTTCAGAAATCCAGTCGTCCACGTGTTTCTCTCCTGTCCCGTCAAATAATGGAGGCCTAGCCTTAAGCATCTCTCCCAACCATCGGTCTCTTCCTGCGTTTTCTTCCACATTGATGACCGGTATCCGTTCCGCCTTATTGACCTGAGCAATTCCCATGGAGATAGCCTGGGCAAGGGCCTGAACAAAAGCTGGGTCCATGCCTCCCGGGTTGTTATTCTGGCGTTCCGCCTCCTGATCGTTTTGATTAACTGGTGGCGGTTGGCCCCCAGTGTCTCGGCAGTGTTCCCGTCCTCATTGTGGTTCGCGGCGGAACCCTGAGCATCATTCACCACCCTCCTAGCTCCTGGCATGCCATCACTGACGGTATTAATCTAAAGCTAGTTCCATACATGGTTTATAATTAAATGTAGTACATAGACAGAAACACACATGTCACTTACTTTGCATTCCCATGAGGAGTTTCGATCGCTTGGGGTGTTGGACTTTGAAAAATTGGGAGAAATTTTATTCAAAGCAGGAGTTTGCGCTCCGATATCATTTTTTGTAACACCCCCAAATCTCTCGAGGTATTACAGTGCCGTGAATCCCACGTGGGACCCACAAGGCTAGTTAGAAAAATAAGCAATTTAAGAAAATCGCGATAAAACATTAAGTTCAAGGTTTACATAACGTGAGTCGAAAGTTTTTAAGGAAAAATGTAATTCGAAGTCCAATTATTACACAACAAAGGTTTTTCAAAAGAAAACAAATTTATTTCAATTTACGCAGTGGCTAGAGATAATTCCAACACCGCTCAAGTCTGACCGGACCCCTCGGGAATGTCCTGCACATGATGAACAATTTTACCTGGTACGATGAATCATACCAGGTAACCAGGGTCAGAGAATGCATACCAAATAACAGCTACTAACAACGATATACGCCATTTTTACAACCACAATATCTAGTAATCAACAAGGAATATTTCATCACTCAACCGACGTTGTCTCTCTCTTTTATCACATAAGCCCTAAGGTCGCAACCAAGGGTCACGGAAGTATTCACACGAAAATACCCCGGAACATAGGCGCCCAATTCGGGTCTTACCCCCTAACACATTTCCACACGGGTACCATACAGGTTTTATCCCCAACACATCGGCCCATTTATAACATATTTTAGAGAAAGACAAACGTCGGCATTCATCAAAATGGCACATACGCACATACGGTATAACATTAATATTAGAAAATTCTCGAGCAAGATTTTACTTGCCTGTGATCCGATAGTAGGTGCTTTGTGATAAACGGAGTCCCCACGCCCGCTCGACCTAACCTAGCCACGTAATATCCGATTAACACCTCGTACAGATCATGATGAATAAAACTAGTCTCCCTTTCCTAATCGGATTCCTAGCGTAGTTTTAATTGTCGATATTAGTATCGTTTCTAAGTTCGTAAGTATTGTGTACCATTATTCCGTTTTGTTAGATTGGTACCGCCACTAGAAGGGGGGGTTGAATAGTGCGGATAAGAGTATTGAACTCTTTTTGTGCGGAAGCAAAATATCGGAGTAATTAGAATGCGGAAAAGAAAGAATACAAGAATTTGTTCGAGAGGTTCCCCTACCTAGTTTTATCGACTAGGACTTTTCTTAGAACTGAAAATTGCACTTTCTAGTTTAGTGCCAACTTCTTACAATTTCTTGATTTCCGAGCTCAAGAACAACCTCACAAAAACACTCTTGTTTTTCTGGGTACAAGATAACCTATAAACAAAACAAATGCGAGTAGAAACTCAACTTTCACAATAGATCCCTCTTTGATACAAGAATGAAGATTGGAAATTATAGAACAAATCTTCTCGTATCTCAATCTAGAATAAGTATATCTCTCAAAATGTTTGCTTGATATTGCTTGAGTATGCTAGTAGGCTCAGAATGCTTGTGTGTCTTCAATCTCCATGAGGTTGGCTATTTATAGCCTTCTTGAGCTCAAATTCCCGTTGAACAGCTTTAGCCGACACGTACGTTACATGCTGATGGTTACGTACGTTATGAACGTTACGTACGTTATATGCTACGAATAGCGGCCGTAACGAAAGTGAAGAAACGGTCCAGTGAGATATGATAAAATACGTTATGTACGTTATGAACCTCATGGTTACGTACGTAATATTCTGGTCAGAGATCCATTGAGTGAGACGACTTGTTGCAACGGCTAGTGGCTTTTCCAACGGTCAGAATAATTCAAGCATTACGTACGTTAGATAACTCTGGTTACGTACGTTACCTGTACAGAAAAACTTACGAAAACAATGAGTGTTACGTACGTTATAATAGACGAGTTACGTACGTTAACTGTACTGAAAATATTCCAGACAACTGTGAATGTTACATACGTTAATATGGTTAGTGTTACGTACGTTAACTGAAGAGAAAATATGTTTTAAGTAAATTTTGGTTTTAATAACACATCATCAAAATGATCTAAAAGATATTGTTCCAACAATCTCCCCCTTTTTGATGATGACAAAATTTATGTGTGTGAGTTTTTGAAAACATGATATTAAAAATTTAATAAGGCTCTGACACGCTTTTTGTGTAACTATCGCAAGTACACGATATCGTATCAAGTAGTAAAGTGGACTTTTTGAGTCCGGTTTATCGATCCCACAAGGAAGTTATGTTATAATTTGAATTATACACTATTAGTCTATTTTTATAGATACTTAAGATGAGTGAAACACACAATTAAAAAGTTTGGTTTAATAATTGCAAAGAAATTGCAATAATAGTTCTAATATTATAAGGAAATAAAAAGATAGCAATAATAATAGATTGATTATCGATAAAATGAAATAGTTGGGATTACAAACTTAGTTCGTCATTAGTTATAAAAGATGTATTGGAGATCATAAGATGAATTTACTTATTATGTTGTGTAGATTCGATTTTCCTTAAAAAGACGGTTTCTCTTTCGAACTATAAAACGCCCCTTACATATTGAATCAATCCACTATATTTCTATGTTGATTGGCTTCAATACATAGCATTAGGATTTGTGAAAATAACTCAATGAATCATCTAAGGACTAGGGGTATATTTCTATCCCCTAGAACAACTTAGAGTGAAGATCATTTGATCTAATCAAACATATTTTCTTTCGAAACATATAAACCAAACCAAACCAAACATACCCAGTATATCCCGCTCAGAGCAGGGTCTGGGGAGGGTAAGATGTACGCAGACCATGCCCCTACTTTTTACGGTAGGGAGGCTGTTTCCGTGAAGACCCCCAGCTTAGTGCACAGCTAAGTATAGAGTGGTATATATAAAAAAGCATATGATACGAAAAATCTCACGACCATACCTGAGCCCATGGTTTAATTCACATGAGACTTATCTAAGGGGACTTTGGCAACTGCACTCTCGATGAACGCTGTTCTAACCGAAGAGAGGTTGACTCTGCGCACAGCTCCCTGTCAAAAAAAAAAAAAAAAAAAAAAAAAAAAAGGCAATAGGGTCAAATATACAGTAAAAGTAAAAAAGTAAAAAAAGAGAAATGCTCTAGGTCAAAGCTAACCGAGACAACCCAACCCTGACGCTCTCAACTACCGCACCGCTGACTACAAAAGAATCCAGAACTCTGATCTGGCGCCTCCAAGAGCACCTATCAACAGTCATAGTCTCGGAAAGGTTTAAGGCCTTCAAATCTAGTCTCAGCTGCTCCTCCCATGTCCTCCTCGGTCTGCCTCTCCTCCTCTCCCCGGAAACCAAAAGACTCTCCACCCTCCTCACTGGAGCAGAAGCCTGCCTCCTGCGGACGTGGCCAAACCATCTCAATCTCCCTTCCCTAACTTTCGCTGAAATGGGCGCCACTTCAAGCGCGTTCCTGAAAACCCCATTCGAGATTCTATCCAACATTGTGCGACCACACGACCAACGTAACATTCTCATTTCAGCCACTTCCAACTTGCTCTCAAGCGACTTCTTCATCGCCCAACATTCGGAGCCATACAACATTGCAGGTCTGATTGCCACTCTATAGAATTTACCCTTCAACTTAAGAGGGACTTTCTTGTCGCACATGACCCCAGTCGCTGCTCTCCACCTTATCCACCCCGCCTTGATACGATGAGTGACATCATCTACACACTCACCTTCCTTCTGAATGATCGAACCCAAATACTTGAACTTATCAGTACGGGGTACGATCTGATCCGCAATCATTACCTCTACTTCTTCCTCGTTGGCCTCCCCACTAAAGTTACACCAGAGATACTCGGTCTTAGACCGGCTCACACGCAAGCCTTGGGATTCTAACTTAGACCTCCATAGCTCCAACTTCGCGTTCACCTCCCTCCTCGACTCCGCCACTAACACAATGTCGTCAGCAAAAAGCATGCACCACGGGACGCCATCCTGAATCCCCCGTGAAATGACGTCAAGGATTAGGGCGAAGAGAAGCGGGCTTAGCGCCGACCCCTGGTGTAGTCCAACCTCAACCGGGAAATACTGGGTGTCACCAACTGGGGTCCTAACGCAAGTCCTAGCTTGGGAGTACATGTCTTGGATCGCCCTAACGAACGGCAACGACACCCTCCTCTCCTCTAGGCTCCTCCAAATAACATCGCGCGGAATGCTATCATAAGCTTTCTCAAGATCAATGAACACCATATGGAGGTCCTTACGCCGCTCTCTAAACTTCTCCATAAGGCGTCTGACGAGGTGAATGGCCTCAGTCGAGGACCTCCCGGGCATAAAGCCAAATTGGTTCTCAGAGATCTCAACTTCTCTTCTAACCCTGCATTCCACTACTCTCTCCCAAAGTTTCATAGTATGACTGAGGAGTTTAATACCCCTATAGTTACTACAACTCTGAGCATCACCTTTGTTCTTGAAAAACGGCACGATAATACTACGCCTCCACTCCGACGGCATCTTAGAACCTCTGAGGAGGATGTTGAACAGCTCTGCTAGCCACTGAACTCCAACTTCCCCCAGACAAAGCCACACCTCAATAGGGATCTGATCCGGGCCTACAGCCTTAGCTCTACCCATTTTCAACAGGGCACCCTTTACTTCCTCCTTGCTGATGCTCTCACAGGCACTAAACGACCGAGAAGAAGATAGACTAACTTCTTGAACCACCGAGTCGCTACCCCTAGCCTCATTGAAAAGTTCCAAAAAATACTTATTCCACCTCTCCTTAATAGCCACATCGTTCACTAACACTTGGCCCAAATCATCCTTGATATACTTGGCCCAAATCATCTTTCGAAACATATGAAGATCATAAATATCTTCATTAATTGGCCAAATAAATAAAGATTGTTAAAACAATGAAAATCACACACAATAATAAGTAATTCATAATATATCTTTATACAAACATAAATAACATGACTAACCTTGTTTATAATCCCAACTTAAGAAACTTAGCCCATAAAGGGTTTATTACACATATTACAAGCTTTGGTGGTCATTCTTAGTTGAATCAAGAGAAAGAATTGATCCTAACTCCCTTAGTAGATAAAGGAGATAGAAGCAATAAACTCTCTGAACAACATATACTACACCACACTTACAAAGATCACTCAAGAACACAAGTGTGTTCTTCACACAAAAAGAAAAGTTTACAAGAAAATGGAAAATTATATGATGAATGGTGAATGATGAAGGATCTAAGGGGTCTATTTATACACCTAAAGTCATTTAATAGCTCCAAAACTACAAGATTATTACATTATATCGGATCAATGCCACCATCCCCTCAATAATACACAAAAAGTATAAAAATTAGACAAATCATAGCAATCTGTCAAGAGTTACGGCCGTAACATCTGTGGAGTTACGGCGAATCGAGGTGACTTACGGCCGTAACTCCCGAATGTTACGGCCGTAACGTGGCTTCGTAAATTTGCTCATTTGAAGCTTTGATAGTTACGTTTTCAGAATTCACTCGACTTTGCGTTTTTGCCCTGCATCTTCTTGGATGATAACTTTTGATATATAACTCGATTTTGAATCCGGAAAGACCGCCGAATTCGTCTCGAAAAGCCCTACAACATGAATATATCAAAATTCAATAAATAGAATATTTATTAAACATGTTGTTTCTTGAGTAATTCAGTTATTTAATCCGATCATCATCCAATAAAAATAAAATTATTAAAATTAATAAATTAAAAGCAAAAAACGAGTAGACTAGCTCAATTATGGGTGAATTTTATCGATACAAACCATGGATAAGTGTACAAAAATAACACTTATCACACCCCCAAACTTGAATTCTTGCTAGTCCCGAGCAAGACTCTTTATTATTCACACTCCAAAAATAAAAATAAAAATAAAAAAATAAGAAAATTAATACACACATAAATTAAAATATAGAAAGAGAAAAGGAGATCAAAATGCCATTAATAAACAACAACCAGCTTTATACAGTAGATAGAAATGAATCAAGATTCAAAATAAATCTACTAATATTTTTGAAGTTAAAACACGATTTTTATTTTGTAATTCCAAAATGTAAGGTTTTCCCCCCAAAAGGTTGATTATTTCTTTCCCACTCGTGATACACACGACTCCCTTTAATGGTTGCTCTCGATCACTCGTTTATTTTTCGACTCAATATGAAGAAGAATTTCATTGGCGTCATCAAATATTGTGATTTTTACAAAATTGAGTGTATTGAAATTCACCGCTAATTAATTCAAATCGCTCATAAACTACATCCCTTTTAGTGATAGCTTTCACACCGTTATTTGCTAACGTGTAGCTCTTTTCACTAACACAATTTCTATCTCATTTTTTTTTCGTAAAAAGGTGATAGCTTTCACACTGCTATTTGCTAGCGTGTAGCTCTTTTCACCAATTTTTCTCGAGACTACCTACGCCCAACAATGGTTAGTCCTTTATTTTTCGCAAAATTTAAGACTTCCAAAATTAGGCATTGCTGTCGCTCAACACTTCTCCTTTTCGTCATTTATTTTTTAGGTGATAGCTTTCACACCGTTATTTGCTAACGTGTAGCTCTTTTCACCAATGACTCCTTTTTTAGGGAATAGAATTTTTGCAAAAATCATTTTTAGTTAAGCATGAAAAATCAAAAACTCCACAAATTAAGTAAATTTCGCTTTATTTTTCATCAACCAATTGATTCTTCTTTTCTCAAGGTAACGAATGACTCGATTTTATATGATAATTACAAGGCTTGGAAAGAGAGATTAAGGCTCAAAAAAATTTGGAATATACAAATTTTTTACAGGTTAAAACGATTTTAGAAGTTTGTATATAGCTAATTTATGGTGTTATGGCGGATCTAAAAATCTCAAAATCAAAATACTATAGATATATATATAAATATATATATATATAAAAAAATTAAGGCAAATAACCAAATCAATCAAAACACACCAAAATTATTAAACAAACCACACCAAAATTACAACACACCAAAATACTAAAACAAACCACCCCCAAACTTGAAAATAAAACTGTCTCGCTTTAAAAATAAAATAAAAATCAATGCGAAAAGCGAATACTCCTGTTAAGAAAGTTGATGTCCGAGCCTAACGCCTTTTAGAATGCAAGAGAATAAATATACGAGGCACACACAAAAGAAAATAAAATATACTCGTAAGTATAACATAATTTTTAGATGCGCATCAAGAAAGTCCGAAGAGTCGCCTTACGCCGCCATCAAAGTTTTTATAAAAGCAAAACACGAAATAAACATTATAGTAATGAAATAAAAATACATAAATCGTGAATAGATGCGCGTCAAGAGATCAAAAAGAAACTCCTTAAGCCGCCATCATTTAGCACGATTATTACACACGACAAAAAGTAAAAATACAAGGGGTCCGATATGGGTTATCAAAGGGAGAGGAATGAATCTACTTTTCGCTTTCTCACGGTAAAATCTTCTACCTGCATAATTTTAGCTAGAGTCGGATCTGGTTGAGGAACAAATTCATTGAGTTTTTCGATTAGTTCTTCTCGTGTTGTTGCAACGACTATGATTCGCTTTTGCACGCTCGGAAATAAATCCCTTTTCACAGAGTAGTCGATGAAAGACAAGAAACCATCAAAGAAACAATTGACATTAAGCACTCCTATTGGTTTTTGATGAACATTTAGCTGGGCTCTGGTAACCACATGAAAAAGTTCCTCAAGTGTGCCAAAACCACCGGGAAGGGCGATAAATGCGCCAGAATTATTTATCATGTGAGTTATGCGATCTTGCATATTCACAGATCTAAACTCATCTCCAATAGTTGACCCGGTAATTTTACTTTCAGCCATAGGTTTTGGGATTACTCCCAACACTCTTACTCCTTCCATATAGGCGTATGCACTCGCCCCATTAATCCTAGACTTCCTCCTCCGTAAACTTTATGATTGCTTTTTTCTCCTAAGGTACGACCCAAGTTGTGGGTCGCTTGAAGCATGCCTCTTTTCCGTAACTAGATCCACCAAAAATGCAGACTGTAAAATTTTTTTGTTGAAGATGATGACTCCATTTTTGAAAAGAAAAAAATTTTAGAGAGAAACAGAGAAAAGTGCAAGTTTGAGGGATGAATGAAAGAAACCAAGAGAAAGTTTATTTATAGAAGAAAAAGAAGGTAAAAATTGTTTAACAAGTTTGTGATTGCGTTTGATTGTGCTTCAACTACTCAATAGAATAATGAAAGCTTTTATCGCGTAGCACAATTTTTTATTCAGAAAATCTCACCACACGACAAAAATAAAAGATACTTACGCGTATGTACAGTAGTTGTGATTGTGGCTCACATCTTCCTCTGATTTTACGTTCAGAAACGGCCTAAACGCCTTCTATGAGTCGGGGAGAAGCTTCCCATCCAATTTTCTTACAAATTGGCAAACAGGGTCTTTTAACGTCAGATTCCCAAGACGTTGTTCATATTCTGGTTTGAATTTATTCCACAAATATTGAATTCCGTAATACACAAGTCCACTAGGATGCGTGTCAAGAGAAATTTCGATATTATCTAAATTCTCCTTATTCAGACCATCATTAATGAACTGAATTTTATCTTCTCTGTTTGTAGATGGAATTCCTAAAGATCGACATTTTGCATTACAGCCCATCTAGCACATTTATAGCAAACGGCTAGAATCTTTGCTCGTCTTTTCTTTGCATATGAACTTTTTCCAAGCCCAGTAAAAATCTAGTTGGTGTTTCGTGAATTCACCTTCTATTCTTACTTTGGCTTCGATAATGAATCTTATGTCAAAAGGTATGCTTTTATTCGTAAGCAACCTCATCCTTTCAAGCCTTGTCTTGTAAATTTTTAAAATTGCATTTTTGCTTAGAAAGGGAAATCTTTTTCAATTTTAAACAATGTTTCATCCATGATAAAAAAACAAAAATAAAAAGACAATGAAAATAAAATAAAAAAAAATATATACAAATATCGGTTGTTGTGGGAAATCGAAAATCCGACTTTAATAGTCACGGAGTACCGTTATCCGCCACTTGACCGGACAAACACAATTTAGTACTAAGTTACAACGTCGAGAAATTTGTACCTACACAAATAGTTTAAAATGTAAGAGTTCAAATATAACTTATACTTCCCGGCAACGGCGCCAAAAACTTGACACGCTTTTTGTGTAACTATCGCAAGTGCACGATATCGTATCAAGTAGTAAAGTGGACTTTTTGAGTCCGGTTTATCGATCCCACAAGGAAGTTATGTTATAATTTGAATTATACACTATTAGTCTATTTTTATAGATACTTAAGATGAGTGAAACACACAATTAAAAGTTTGGTTTAATAATTGCAAAGAAATTGCAATAATAGTTCTAATATTATAAGGAAATAAAAAGATAGCAATAATAATAGATTGATTATCGATAAAATGAAATAGTTGGGATTACAAACTTAGTTCGTCATTAGTTATAAAAGATGTATTGGAGATCATAAGATGAATTTACTTATTATGTTGTGTAGATTCGATTTTCCTTAAAAAGACGGTTTCTCTTCGAACTATAAACGCCCTTACATATTGAATCAATCCACTATATTTCTATGTTGATTGGCTTCAATACATAGCATTAGGATTTGTGAAAATAACTCAATGAATCATCTAAGGACTAGGGGTATATTTCTATCCCCTAGAACAACTTAGAGTGAAGATCATTTGATCTAATCAAACATATTTTCTTTGAAACATATGAAGATCATAAATATCTTCATTAATTGGCCAAATAAATAAAGATTGTTAAAACAATGAAAATCACACACAATAATAAGTAATTCATAATATATCTTTATACAAACATAAATAACATGACTAACCTTGTTTATAATCCCAACTTAAGAAACTTAGCCCATAAAGGGTTTATTACACATATTACAAGCTTTGGTGGTCATTCTTAGTTGAATCAAGAGAAAGAATTGATCCTAACTCCCTTAGTAGATAAAGGAGATAGAAGCAATAAACTCTCCGAACAACATATACTACACCACACTTACAAAGATCACTCAAGAACACAAGTGTGTTCTTCACACAAAAAGAAAAGTTTACAAGAAAATGGAAAATTATATGATGAATGGTGAATGATGAAGGATCTAAGGGGTCTATTTATACACCTAAAGTCATCTAATAGCTCCAAAACTACAGATTATTACATTATATCGGATCAATGCCACCATCCCTCAATAATACACAAAAGTATAAAAATTAGACAAATCATAGCAATGTCAAGAGTTACGGCCGTAACATTCAGGAGTTACGGCCGTAATCGAGGTGACTTACGGCCGTAACTCCTGAATGTTACGGCCGTAACGTGGCTTCGTAAATTTGCTCATTTGAAGCTTTGATAGTTACGTTTGCACTCCTCGGACTTTGCGTTTTTTGCCCTGCATCTTCTTCGGATGATAACTTTTGATATATAACTCGATTTTGAATCCGGAAAGACTGCCGAATTCGTCTCGAAAAGCCCTACAACATGAATATATCAAAATTCAATAAAGAGAATATTTATTAAACATGTTGTTTCTTGAGTAATTCAGTTATTTAATCCGATCATCATCCAATAAAAATAAAATTATTAAAACTAATAAATTAAAAGCAAAAAACGAGTAGACTAGCTCAATTATGGGTGAATTTTATCGATACAAAACATGGATAAGTGTACAAAAATGACACTTATCAGGCTCCCCTGAACACTAGCACGGGTTATTTCAAAAGGTGATTTCAAAAACGAATACATATTATTCTCCCCCTTTTTGTCATTAACAAAAAGTTGAGAGATCCTGCAAGAGAAATCAATGATACGCAAAATAATCAATAGAATCCAAGTCAACGATTAACCAAAATGATGCATAAAAACAGAGATAGTCATTACAGACGAAACATAAACATGAGAATGAAATGTTTGGTCTTTTAATAAAACAGGAAACATCATCATAAGAAGGATAGCCCGACTAGTCAAGGTCCGCATCCGGAGGTGTCGGCGGTATCCCAAAATGCGTGCAGATGCTCTTGACCATGATCTTGATTTCGCTCATATCTTTCTCGAGCCTATCCATCCGAGAAGCCATCTGGGATGAAGAGGATTCCGAACGAGGATGGGAGGAACCAAGCTGAGATGAAGGACGAGGTCTAGTATGCTCGATCCCCCTAGATGTGATCCTCTCCTCCGGTCTCGGAAGAGCACCCCCATCTATGAGCAGATCATCATCCTTGATATACGCAAAGTATATCCATCCACAATTTCTCGTGCGTAGATACCTCATCATCCGTAACGTCCCCTCAGTGACGAGGCTCCCCCTAGGAATCGGAACCCCATGAACCCCAGATAAATCAACTCCTGCTTTCTCAAAAATTTCAGTTAAGATTGATCCAAACGGCATTCCGGATTTTCTTTGTCGATCAACTTTCGCGTAACTCTTTTTGTGGAAAATTTGACCTTTTTCCACGAACCATTTTAGCACAATAGACGCGAAGTTGACTTGGTGATCCTTCCACACATGATAAATGATCTCCATATCGATATTCACAAGACGAAGCTGAGCATTAACTTTTGGCATAAGACAACGAGTGATAGCATCGTGAAGCAAGCGGATGTTTATCCCAAAGTCATTGTTTTCAAAACGCCCGGAATGAACATTTAGAACGGCTTTGTCCGACAAAAAATCACGGACTTTGGACTCATGAACATCATAGCTTTCATCATCGGAGAAGTTGTCAATGACTTCATCTGGAGCAGCAAACTCTCCTTTACACCTAAACCCCTCATTAGGGAGACCAAAAATCTCCGAAAGTTTTGCGGCATCAAAAGATATTGGTTTACCACGCACAAGAGAGTTAACTACAGCAAGTCCATCAGCATCATATGTGACAAAAAGATTTGCATAAAACTCTTTTACACAGTCCACATATATTGGTCGAGCAAGACTAACGAAACGATTTATCCCAAGCATATCGAAGAATTCTTCGATAGCAACACCAGCACAGTTCAGAGATTCGAAATCAAAGTGGTGACTCGGAGTTACCTCTTCGTCGATAAGGATTTCATTGAAAACTTTCATAGCCTGAGCATTCCGAAATGATGGTTCGCCGGAAGCCGTGGACGATGATTGGGAGGTTTCTCCTCTTCTCTTCTTTCTGGTTCTGGATGCCATGAAGATTGAATCGGTCGAAAAGTGAAAATTTTTATGGATGAGCTTGAAGTTTAGGTAGATTTTGCAGGGAGTTTGCAGACGACGCTAAGGATTTGAAAAAAAATGAAAGGGGACGGTCGAAATGGGTTTATATATGTTAGGGTTAACGACGGATTACGTACGTTATATCCCTTATGTAACGTACGTAGCATGAAAACCTGAACTCTCTGGACTGAATCCTGCGATTCGTTACGTACGTAACGTAACATCATGTAACGTACGTAAGGTCCTATTACGTACGTAATGGACCGCTCCTACCGTATGTAAGCAGGACCAAATGAATAGTCTTTTCCTTTCGATGATGTCCCGATTTAAATGACCATTTAATGTGACTATGAGTATGCAATATTTAAAAATGATCAGCATGTCCCATTCCTAAATTTATGCGAATAAAGTTGAAAGCCTCTTCGGGTAATGGTTTTGTAAAAATATTCGCCAATTGTTCATTAGTACCAACAAATTGGAGACGAACATTCCCGTTTTGGACATGGTCACGAATAAAATGGTGACGAATTTCGATGTGTTTTGTCCTACTATGCAAAATGGGGTTTTTACTTAAATTAATGGCACTCGTATTGTCACAAAAAATAGGAGTATTTTTAAGTTCAATGCCATAATCAAGTAATTGATTTTTGATCCAAAGGACCTGTGCACATGCACTTCCCGCAGCCACATATTCTGCTTCAGCTGTGGAAGTAGCGACACTAGTCTGTTTCTTACTTCCCCATGAAATTAAACACGAACTCATAAAATGACAAGTTCCGGTGGTGCTTTTTCTATCAATTTTACATCCACTGAAATCGGCATCACTATATGCAAAAAGTTGAAAATCAATGCTAGAAGGATACCACAGGCCTAAACCAGCAGTATATTTTAAATATCGAAAAATCCTTTTACATGCAATGAGATGAGATTCTTTAGGGTTTACTTGAAAACGAGCACATAGACAAGTAGCAAACATTATATCAGGTCTAGATGCAGTTAAGTATATAAAGATCTGATCATACCTCGATACTGTTTTTGGTCAACAGATTTACCTTTTTCATCTTTATCGAGTTTAAGAGTGGAAGACATAGGAGTGGATATTTCTTTGCAATCTTCCATCTTAAATTTCTTTAGAAGCTCATTGACGTACTTGGATTGGTGAATGAATATTCCGTCATTGAGTTGCCTAATTTGGAGTCCGAGAAAGTTTTGCAACTCTCCCATCATGCTCATTTCGAACTCTCCCTTCATAAGATTTGAAAATTTTTTGGACAGAGTTTTGTTAGTTGCACCAAAAATAATATCGTCCACATAAATTTGACAAATTAACATATCATCACTTAAAACCTTAATGAATAGGGTATTATCAACATTACCTCTTTTATAACCATTTGAGATAAGAAAAGAGCTTAGACGATCATACCATGTTCTCGGAGCTTGTTTTAATCCATAGAGAGCTTTATGGAGCTTGTACACATGATCCGGATGATCATAGTCTTCAAAACCCGGTTGCTCGACATACACTTCCTCCTGGATGATTCCATTTAGGAACGCACTTTTTACATCCATTTGATGGAGTTTGATCTTCTTGTATGCGGCAAAGGCACAGAGAAGACGAATAGCTTCAAGACGAGCAACAGGAGCGAATGTTTCTTCATAATCCAAACCTTCTTTTTGATTATAGCCTTGGGCGACCAACCTCGATTTATTTTTAATAGGGAGAGCATCATTATCGGTTTTGATTTTATGAACCCATTTGGTGCCAATGATTGATTTATCTACCTATATTTTAACTAATTCCCAAACATTATTTCTTTCGAATTGGTTTAGCTCTTCTTGCATAGCAATAGCCCAATTCTCATCATTTATGGCCTCAACGATATTCTTTGGTTCTGTAAGAGAAATAAATGCAATATTGTTAATACAATCATTTATATTTCTCCTAGTTCGTACACCTTCATCGATTTTTCCGAGAATTTGTTCCATCGGATGGTCTTTCACATTTTCCCAATCTTTAGGAAGGTTGTAAGTATTTTCCTCCTGTTTGTCCGAGCTTACGTCGAGTTTCTCCAACTCTTTTGATACATCGGATACTTCGTTAGCTGGAACCATACCTGCATCATCATCAAAAACAACCTTTCTCGGGGGTAAAACTGTATCATCGAATTTTACATGAATAGATTCTTATACCGAACCTCTTGTACAATTAAATGCACGATACGCTTTACTATTAGTGGAATAACCAAGAAATATGCCAATATCTGATTTTGAATCGAATTTACCCAAATTATCCTTACCATTATTATGAATAAACACTTTACAACCAAATGGATGAAAATAAGATAAATTGGGCTTTTTACCTTTAAAAATCTCATAAGGAGTCATCATTTTGTTCCTCCTGAGATGGACACGATTAATAACATAACAAACGGTGTTAACGGCTTCGGCCCAAAAATATTTAGGAAGACCATACTCATTGAGCATTGTTCGGCTCATTTCTTCTAGAGAGCGATTCTTCCTCTCGACAACTCCATTTTGTTGAGGTGTCCGAGGTGCCGAAAAGTTGTGCCCAATACCATATTTATCGCACCAATCTTCAAAGAGATTAGAATCAAATTCTCCACCATGATCGGTTCGGATGGCGATAACTGGTAATTCTTTTTCCTTCTGGGTAACCTTACACCACTTAACAAACTCGTTAAAAGCATCATCTTTATTGGCTAAGAATTTTACCCAAGTAAATCTTGAAAAATCATCGACAATAACTAAAGTATAAAGTTTACCTGTTAGACTGGCATGTCGAGACGGACCAATTAAATCCATATGAATTAATTCAAGAATGCGACTAGTGAAAATTTCCATTTTTGGTTTAAACGGGCCTCTTGCATGTTTACCTTTAATACAGGCCTCACAAATGTGGTCTTTTCTAAAATTCAATTTTGGTAGACCACGAACAATATCATTTTTGGCCAATTTTGAAAGAAGTGGTAAAGAGGCATGTCCCAATTTTCGGTGCCAAACAACAGCATTTTCATCGCATTTAAAGTAGACATTTTTCGTTGAAGGAAGATTCATCTTGGAGATCGACAATGTAAATATTCCCATAACGCAATCCAATAAAAACGATTTGGTCTTTTCTCATTGCCGTGCAATGCGTAATTTCAAAAATCAATTTAAGACCGGTGTCACAAAGTTGGAAAACACTCAGAAGATTATGGCAAAGTCCATCAACAAATAGAACATTTTCAATAGTAGGTAAAGGTTTCTTACCAATTTTACCTGTCCCTTTTATTTGGCCCTTTTTATTATCGCCAAAGGTAACACAGCCACGATCTTCCTTTTTCAGCTCCGTGAAGAGATGTTCATTTCCACTCATGTGATTTGAACATCCACTATCAATATACCATTTATTTGATAATGTTGTCTTCCTTGCTTGTACCTACAAAAATAATTTTCTTCCGTTTTATAGGTACCCAGGCTAATTTGGGTCCTGAGGAGTTAGATACAAAACTTGATTTTTAACAATGGTCCCTTTTGGTACCCAAATTTGCTTAACCCTTATAGTGCGTCTAGAATTACGACAGTAAGTTTCGGTATGTCCAGGTTTTAAACATTTTGGACATGATGGAATTCCCGTTTTTAAAGTGTCCGAATCTTTTGTGGTAATTTTTAAGGACTTTTTCATTGAAAATGAATTATATCCAAGTCCTTGTTTTGAAAGAGAAAATTTTTGACCAAATAATAGTTGCTCGAATTTGTCATTACCACATGAAAATTTTCTAACATAAAGTTTTAATTCTTTCTGAGTTTTGTGCAATTCATCTTTCAGAATTTTCTCAGTTTCCAAACAATTTGTATGATCAATAGAAACTTCCTTGTTTTTCAATAATTTAGCATTTTCAATTTCAAGGAGTTTTATTTTCTTTTTCAAATCTTTATTGTTATTGCAAGCCTTTTCGTATTCATTATTTAGGGATTCAAAAGCATCAAGTAGTTCTTCATGAGAATCACTAACCTCGACTTCTTCGTCACTATCTTCGGATGCGCGGGCCATTAGAGCAAGATTGGTTTGGACTTGTGTTTCATCATCCTCATCATCATCGCTCCATGTGGCGACATAAACTTCCTTGTTTTTGAACTTTTCATGAGGTGGTTTTGATGAACTTATTGGAGCAGCAGCACGACAATCTTTTGCAAAATGGCCTGGAACGCCGCACCTTCGATAAGTGTTGTCGAACTTTTTGTTTTGAGGGAAGTGAGTCTTTTTGGATTCATCCCTTGATTCTTGCTTGATATCTCTCCGGCGCCTTTGTAGAAGATTTTTGAATTTCTTTATGTTTTTGGCATAAAAGGCGGTTTCTTCATCCTCTTCTTCGATAGGTTCATCCTCTAGATCGCTTTCTTCTTTGGCTTTGAAAGCGATTGTCCTTTCTCTCTCCTTAGGTTTTGGTTTCGAACTACGAGATTTAATGACAATCTCATAATTGATGAGAGATCCGATGAGAGCGCTGAATTCTATGGTATTGAGGTCTTTCGACTCCATGATAGCCGTAACAGTAGTGTCCCATTCTCTAGGTAGAGACCAAAGGATTTTCTTAGCTTTATCACTACTTGATATCGGTTTCCCGAATGAAGCTAGCCCATTAGTGATTGCCGAGAAACGGTCAAGCATAGTGGTAATGCTTTCTTCTTCTTTCATGGTGAAGAGTTCATAATCGTGAAGAAGCATATTGATTTTAGTTTCCTTAACTTGACTCGTACCTTCATGGGTGATCTCTAACATTTTCCAGATTTCTTTTTCCGTCTCGCAGGAAGAAATTCTGTTGTGATCTTCTGGATTGAGAGCACAGTAAAGCAATTGAGTGGCTTTACTATTGAAGTGATCGTTCTTCCAGTCGGCATCATCGTACTCTTCGAAACTTTTGAGAGAGCCATCCGTCTTCTTAGGAATGGTAGGTCCAAGGGCAATGACCTTCCATATTTCAATATCGTGAGCTCGGATGAAAATGGACATCTTCTTCTTTCATGTCATAAAGTTCGAACCATCGAAGAAGGGTGGGCGATTGAGAGCGTTGCCTTCAACGGAGGAGTGAATAAAGGCCATTTCTGGATCTTTTCTCTAGCGGGTGTTAATCCGGTGATAAAGAGACCTCTCCGATACCAATTGTTAGATTGGTACCGCCACTAGAAGGGGGGGTTGAATAGTGCGGATAAGAGTATTGAACTCTTTTTGTGCGGAAGCAAAATATCGGAGTAATTAGAATGCGGAAAAGAAAGAACACAAGAATTTGTTCGAGAGGTTCGGCTATTAACGAAGCCTACGTCCCCTACCTAGTTTTATCGACTAGGACTTTTCTTAGAACTGAGAATTGCACTTTCTAGTTTAGTGCCAACTTCTTTCAATTTCTTGATTTCCAGGCTCAAGAACAACCTCACAAAAACACTCTTGTTTTTCTGGATACAAGATAACCTATACACAAAACAAATGCGAGTAGAAACTCGACTTTCACAATAGATCCCTCTTTGATACAAGAATGAAGATTGGAAATTATAGAACAAATCTTCTCGTATATCAATCTAGAATAAGTATATCTCTCAAAATGTTTGCTTGATATTGCTTGAGTATGCTAGTAGGCTCAGAATGCTTGTGTGTCTTCAATCTCCATGAAGTTGGCTATTTATAGCCTTCTTGAGCTCAAATTCCCGTTGGAACAGTTTAACTGATTACGTACGTTACATGCTGATGGTTACGTATATTAAGAACGTTACGTATGTTATATGCTACGAATAGCGGCCGTAACGAAAGTGAAGAAACGGTCCAGTGAGATATTATAAAATACGTTACGTACGTTATGAACCTCATGGTTACGTACGTAATATTCTGGTCAGAGATCCGTTGAGTGAGACGACTTGTTGAAACGGCTAGTGTCTTTTCCAACGGTCAGAATAATTCAAGCATTACGTACGTTAGATAACTCTGGCTACGTACGTTACCTGTACAGAAAAACTTACGAAAACAATGAGTGTTACGTACGTTATAATAGACGAGTTACGTACGTTAACTGTACTGAAAATCTTGCAGATAACTGTGAATGTTACGTACGTTAATATAGTTAGTGTTACGTACGTTAACTTAAGAGAAAATATGTTTTAAGTAAATTTTGGTTTTAATAACACATCATCAAAATGATCTAAAAGATATTGTTCCAACACGTTCAATTCTACAGTTAACATTAGATATATATCGATTTGCTCAACAAGATTATCCCTATCATTTTTTGGTTGTCGACAAATGATTATAGCATAATCGAATCTCATGCTTTATAATTCTATTCTATATTCCGAATACTACGACCGACGGATTCTATTACACAATAACTTTGGTGGTTTGATATCCAATAATGATTATACTATCGAATTGTTTTCCTTAGTTCACTAAGTGTCAAAAATCACAACGTAAGGGTGGCTACAGCAATGGAATATACGGTATCACTACGAATTCTCCTATAATTGATTCGTCAAATTTTACGTTCCTAGTGATGATTTGAAATGAAATTTCGTATGATAGATATGATTTGCATGAAACGAAACATATGAGAAACGATAACTCCGGTTACTACAATTCCATTCGAAAGGTTGTCTACGAAGGTTGGAAAAAATCTACCCAATACCCGCAATCTAATAGATATATATATAAGAGAACATCGAAGATATAACTCCAGAGATTGGTGGCTTACCTTATTGGAAGAAGAATAATGAAGAGAGTTGGCGAATCCACAAGAACTACGAGGAGAAACGAGAAGTGACTTGAACAACTTGGATAATCTTCACCGGAGCTCAAGAAACCACTTCCTCAGTGTTAGTTCAAGTATATAAGAGGCTAAGAACCGAGTATAAGGCTAGGAATCTCTCCAAGGGTGTTATCTTGTAGTGTTGGGTCGTGCAAATGAAGAAGGGAATTGTCATTTTATAAAACTTGGTTTTGCTAACTTACATTAATGATAATGGTGTTACGTACGTAAGGCTCCTTACGTACATAACAGTTCAATGACAATGTACGTAAAGACCGCCACTGCCCGAAATGTGCCCAAGTGTTATGTACGTTAAATTTGGAACATAACGTACGTTATGAAGAGTTGACTCGTTTGTCCTCTAGCCCGCCGAAAGTAGCTCCGTCCGTGTCAAAAGAAAGATTCTGGTCGGGAGACTGACTCACCCGTTACATACGTAATATAACTACCTTAACGTACGTAACAATCGGAATATAGCGTACGTTAGGCATGAGTTGTAGCGCGCGTTAGACAAAACTCTAACGCGCGTTAGACATAAACTCTAGCGTGCGTTAGACATAAACTCTTTAGCCACATATCACATTCTAACCATCTCGGGGTGATCATCCCTTCCACTCGTCAACAATTATCGGGGAACAAGACGTTGGCCACCGTCATATTCGCATCGACGATCGTCCCACAGCGTCAAGGCGTGTCACTTCCGTTTCATTTACATCGCACAATTATATAGCACTCAATAAAATACATAAATAGAAATGACGTCACATTACAAAAATTCACACAGTACAAAATAATCAAGCATAAAATACCGGAGGTATTACAAGTTTTGTTTTTGATTTCGTATTCCCTCCGATTTTGATGAATTGATTGTTGTTAAGTGATGTTGTTAAACATATCCTATGGATTGTATATCCATATTTCAGTTTGGAATTCCATTTTCATGTTTTCGTCGGGTCGATTCGTGTTCTTGGCCGTTTTGGGGGAAACCTTTGAACTTTAGTCGTTTGTTCCTTGAATTCAGCGGCTTTAGGTCGTGCTATGGAATTCATTTTCATGGTTGTTATTTTCGTTCGTAGTTTATTGTCGTGGGTTGGCGTTTGACGGAGTCGGCGGGTTCATAGTCGGTTCATGCTATCCTACTTCGGTCTATTCTCCGCGTTTGTGATTAATCGAGGCAAGTACCTTGATCATACATTTCTTGTTTTGTGGATATGATGATCGATATCATTTTGGTGTGTTTGTTTGGTTGTTTGACATGAACTTTCAAAAGATTCGGTTTAGCCTCGTTAAAGGCTCTCTTACAAAACCCGTGTGTATTTTGTGAATGTTGTGTTTGTGAATGATTAAGTGAATCCTATGGATATGCTCTATGTTGGTGTTGTGATTTGATAATATATATATATATATTATCCCATCTCGGTGTGTTGTGATTTGACAATTGTGTCGTGTTATGTGTTTGTTGCCTTTGGGTGAACTGTTTGGATATCCTTGGTGTACTGTTTTATGTGTGTGAATGTATGGACATGGGCGGGGTCTATGGTGACACATTGCTTGTGATCATGTGTTCAGGATGCAACAAGTGATTGATCCAACCCTGAGAGCCTACGGATACCTACGGTGACACACGGCTTGCGATCATGTGGTCAGGAGACAACAAGTGATTGATCCAACTGTGAGATGACGTGGCAAGTGATCACGGTGGTATAAGAAAATATACGGTGACACATGGCTTGTGATCATGTGGTCAGGAGATAACAAGTGATTGATCCAACCGTGAGATGACTTGGCATGTGATCACGGTGGTAAGGATATGATTTTGGATGTGTTTTGCCAGGTCGAGTACCTTGGACGTGTTACCAAGATTTTGTATCTTGAGTGATTATATTCTGTTGACTTTATGTCCATTGAGGACACATGACGTGGGCTTCGAACCATGTGAATTGTTGTTGGTTTTTATTTGAGAAAGTAATTCTTTGGGCTGTGACCCCTTTCGTTTTCTTTGAAAAGAGAAGGATTCGTTAATCCGAAATGGTTTCCCATTAAAACTCTCGAGGGTTTACATTTATAAAATATTTTATCAATTGTTCTCTTGATTGGTGATCTGTCGAGTTTGAAAAGTTTTACTCAAACCCTTTTACCTCGGAGAGTATCTTTTGCTATGTTTGAATCTTTGGGGATTCCTGATTATTATTATTCTTGGAATATGATTTGTATGGATCGTATTTTTTTGCACTTTATACTTGCACTAGCAAAATAGTGGAATTTTGCTAACCCCCGAGTAACCGGGGGGTGGATGTCTGTATTGCATTTAGGTTCGTGCAGGGTCTTGGGGAGCATAACACAGGGGTGGCATTGAAGATGATGAGTGATGATCGATACTAATCACATGAGGACCCGTACGATGTTGTGTTGGCCTAGTCGTAGTTTATTTCCGCTGCAGTATTTTCCCGTTGCACGAGAGTGTTTTATTTTGACTCCTATTTGGGCATGCTTTGAGATTGAGTTGTATGTAATGATTGAAAGACCAAATCGGTCTACTGAGTCATCATTTAGCCTTGAAAGCGATATTATGATGTTTGATTTTATTTACCAGTCTGGTAGATTCTTGAGGAAAGGGTCTACGGCGTGCAATATCCCTGAGTAGATTGGGGGTGTTACAAAAACAAACATAAACAATTCAATAAGGAAAAATATTAAATATAGAAAAATAAAACCAACAAAGCATTAAAAAGAATAAAAAATACAATCTAATTATTATATTTTTCTATCTTGAAATATATAAATTTACCTTACGAAACTTATTATGTTGTAAATCTCATTTTCGGTGTCATAAATATAAAATTGAGCAAACATTGTACGGGGACTTTTAATTGGCAACAAACTACCTATAACATGGTAATTTTCACCGTTCAATCTGAAAATGGGTGCTGATCTCCCATCATTTAAAGACCTGTCTATCTTACCAACCATTGATGTAAAAGAAAACATTGTATTATACATCCGAATGCTCTCAATGAACACTTTGCTTAACTTACTTGTACCGTACAGTAAGTTCTTGTACTCGTCAGGAGGCTCTCTCATAGATGGTAATTGAATTTTCTCTGAAATAATAAAATTCTAATAAAATATAATTGATAAAAGAATTTGCATTTATAGTAAATGATAAATGTTAGAAAAATTACGTGCAACACAAAGAATAAATTGAAAATACTGTTATTTGTGTACTCTTTTTCAACCTCTCGTCATACCAAAAAATAGCACCACAATGCATACAATTCCATATAGGATCGCCAAGATCATGATATCCTAAACATAAAATTACAAAAATAGAAAATAATATTACACAAATAAAAAATAATATTTATAATATAAAAATTCTAAAAAAATGATATTCCTCCTTCCTAATTTTCTCGGCCCACACTTTCAGAACTAAACCCTAAAACATACATTCTCCGTTCTCAAGCTCCCGAAGAGAAATATTCTGCAAAAAAAATATCATCCAAATCCATCCAGCTTTTCTTGATTCCACCGATTGAAAATCCACCCAGAATCTTCCCCCGACTGAAATCTCATCCCAAAACTGTGTTTTCAATATCATTCCGTACTTGAATGAAGTTCCTATCGAATTCAGAATGATTTTACATCTCTAAACCCATCGATCTTTTGTGATATCAGGACTGTGTTCATATAGAATTTTCTATTCCAGTCTAAATTATAACCCTAATTGATTCATTCATATGTTTGTTTTTCAGAATCGATGACTTGAAAACAACATAAGAGCGAAAATCTGCTTCTGAATGCGGGTAAGATTAATTATAATTTATTTCTAATTATTCATCAGCTAGTCATATAATTTATTAAGTATTTTAAAACTTGGATAACCTTCCAACCCAGCATCACAATTTTTCAAATTGTTGTCCATATTAGCATAAGAATCTCCAAGAATTTGTGGACCTGTAGAAGGATATCTGGATGCATAGTGTAATATCCGGAATTCTTACTACTGTTGTTTAATGTTATTTTATCCAAGTTATGTTGTACAGCGTGGAATTTGTACAGTATGGATAAAATAATTGAAGGATTGAGACATCTGTATTGGTATAATTGTCGTACTTAGTCGACAATTGCAGTGAGGATATAGTGTGTCGCATATACGTATTCGATATATTGAGACGACGAGCAAAATCAGTGTAAATGGCTAAGTACAGAGCCCTTATCGTACGCTAATTTTAGGAGATAACGTACGCTAAATACCAAGTGTTACGTACGCTATGTATATTGCATTACGTACGTAACAAAGGGAATCAGACATATCAGGCTATGGCCGGCATGTGGGTCCCGTGGTCGGCAGCCTTCGGCGAAGAACGTGCATGGGCGAGTCAACTCTTGGTTAACATACACTATGTGTAGTGCATTACATACGTTAAGTGGAGATTTACTGTAGCAAGTCAACATACGTATTACGTACGCTATGAAGGGAGTATTACATACGTAAGCAAGTGAACGAAACAAGTCAGTGAGTTCTGGATTGATGTTACGTATGCTAGGTTGGAAGTGTAGCGTATGCTAGGGAGCATTACGTACGTCAATGTTGAGTGATAACGTACGTAATGAGCGATGCAGTTTATAAAATGAAGTTCGTTGTTTCATTTCTTCACGAGAGAAAAACCATTTCTTCCTCCAAACTGCGTCCTTCTGAGTGTGTTAGTGAGATTAAACCTCTTCCAACTTGATTATGATATTGGAAACACGGATTTGATGCTTGGATATGAAGATATTAATGATTCTTGAAGAGTTTGATTGTGTTATTCATGCTCTTGAGGTATGTTGATGAACTCTACACCTTGAATTCGAATTTTAATGTTATTGTTGATGAATGATTCGTATAAAGATTATTAAGGTGGTATTATTGCGATTCTTGAGGCTATATGAATTATATGTTGAACGATACGATGGTTTATGTCTTCAATTATGTTAATTGTCATAAAGATGATTATGGAATCATGGTGTTCTTGATGTTCTTGAAAATGTGACTGATATACATACGCATTTAGTGCATAGTGTATATCATGGTGAAGTTCTGAGTGAGATTCACAAACTGGATAATGCATTAATGGTACGATGAAAAGAGATTCGAACTTTGGTATGGTAGTTTGGTAATCCAGGGATGATCGGTTGATTGATCAGATAAGAGTAATATACTGCGTGTTGTAGATTCATGTACAGGATGTAATTTTGGAACTTTGGATTTTGTGAAACCGGGACATATGTGCTATGTGATTCCATTGGTATGGTAGTAGCGCGATTTTACCATAGTAATTTTTGAATGATTTATTTGTAAGTGTAGATTTGGAGATGATGACCCCAGGATGGTTATTTTGGATGTTGATTGGTCGTTCCCACTCTATGTATGATTGGGGATGTTCGACGGGTTGTAATTGGTTGTTCGTATGCCGAGGGGTATGTTCACCAGTTGGGTATGTTTATTGAGATCCACTGTATGTGATTGGTATGTCGTTTTGAAAATTTTATTCGTTCGTATATCTGTCTCTGTGATTCTATGTTCATCGTGTTGGAATTTACCGTGTGAGGGTATTCTAGGTTATTGTTACTCCTTCGTTGGTAATATTGGAGTTTATCATGTTGATGATATTCTCGGCTGCGTTTTGACCTTTGGATTGGTCGTATTAGAGTTTATCATGTCGATGATATTCTCGGTTAATTTATTGGTTGATCATTGCTGGTGATCATATGAGTTCGGATTTTGAGTCGATGTTTTGGGATTTGTGTCCTTGTTTTGGGCAGTTGTTTCACAGATGTATCATGTATTATCCGTTTTATCGGAATTGGGATTTGATTGTGTAATCCTGAACATTTCGACTGACAGCTTTCCCGGTGTGTGTCTTTCGCCAAAATATCTAAGCTTTCGAATTGAGAACCCTTCTCGACATTGCTTGGACACGGGAGAGATCAAAACACTTGGAATGTGACTTGCTCATCTTGAACCCGTAAAGTGAGTTTCCCTTTTTCAACATCAATGAGAGTTCGGCCGGTTGCTAAAAATGGTCTTCCCAAGATAATTGGGATGTCATGGTCCTCCTTCGTATCGAGCACAATAAAATCGGCCGGAAATATGAATTTATCGACCTTAACCAAAACGTCTTCTATTACCCCCCTCGGGTACTTGATAGATCTGTCAGCTAATTGCAAAGAGACTGTTGTCGGCTTGGCTTCCCCAATACCTAGCTTCTTAAAAATGGAAAGGGGCATAAGATTAATACTGACACCAAGATCACGTAACGCTCTATCAAAATACAGGTTTTCTATAGTGCACGGTATATTGAAGCTTCTTGGATCCTTCAATTTAGGCGGGAGCCTTTTCTGCAAGATGGCGCTGCACTCTTCCGTCAATGCCACTGTCTCATACTCTTCGAGCTTCCTTTTGTTCGATAAGATCTCCTTCATGAACTTCACATAGCTCGGCATTTGTTCCAAGGCATCGGCAAATGGAATGTTGATATGTAGTTTCTTGAAGACGTCAAGAAACTTGGAGAATTGCTTGTCCAATTTTTGCTTTTGCAATCGCTGCGGAAACGGGATGGGTGGCACATAGGCCATCAGATTGTCTGGAAACAGTTTCGAGCTTTTAGAAATTTGTGATTCTTCAGATGCCGAATTTTTCTTCTCCTCATCTTCACCTCTCTTTTTGTTCCTCCCGGGTTGCTCACACACTTCCCTCCCGCTTCTCAAGCCAATGGCAATAATACTCTCTCTGGGGTTCGTCTCAGTTGTACTTGGCAAAGTACCCTCAGGTCGGGCTATTAACACATTTGCTATTTGACCCAATTGGACTTCCAAATTGCAAATAGAGGCGGAATGGTTTTGCAAGGTTATTTCCGTACGGGTCATGAACTGACTCGTATTTGCTGCTAATTTCGCCATTGCCTCCTCTAGAGAGATTTTTGGAGCGGGAGGAGGTTGCTGTTGGTATTGAGCAAACTGAGGTTGGTTTAAATTTTGTCCGCTTTTCCATGAAAAGTTGGGGTGATTTTGCTACCCCGGATTATATGTGTCGGAATATGGGTTGTTCTGCCGATTTCTGTTCCCCACAAACTGAGCTTGTTCCATCGGAGATTGCTCGAAAGGATTTCCAACTTGGCATTCCGCACTAAGGTGAGACCTGTTGCACCAATTACATGATTCCGTGGTAACGGTAGAAGGAGCGCGTGATAAAGCTTGAAGTTGTTGAGTCAAGGCAGCAACTTGGGCCGATAACGTAGATATTGGATCATTGTCGGAAATTTCCGTAACTCGTTTTGGATTCAGACACTCTGAAGGCCACTGATACGCATTTGCCGCCATATCTTCCAATAGAGAATGAGCTTCCGCCATCGTCTTGCCCATTAAAGCGCCTCCAGCGGTTGCATCAACAAGAGTGCGTGTAGAAGCACTTAGTCCGTTATAGAATGTCTGGATTTGGAGCCAATCCGGTAGGCCATGATGTGGGCATATCCTTAGTAAATCCTTGTATCGCTCCCAAGCTTCATGAAGCGATTCCATCTCAAATTGCCCGAAGGTCGTTATCTCATTCCGAAGTCTCACTGTCTTTGCCGGCAGAAAGAACTTAGCCAAAAAGGCTTGTGCTAACTCCGCCAAGTCGTGATAGAGCTCGGCGGAAGTGAATTCAACCAAAACTTGGCTTTATCCCTCAAAGAAAATGGAAAAAGCCGTAGACGAATGGTGTCATCAGAAACTCCATTATTCTTGAATGTGTCGCATATCTCGAGGAAGGATGCAATATGAGCATTAGGGTCGTCATTCGCTAGTCCGCAGAATTGGCTTGCTTGTACCATCTGGATTATAGGTGGCTTAATCTCGAAATTGCTTGCTTGGATAGTTGGACGCCGAATTCCCGAAAAATTCACGTTGATTTGAGGCAATGCATAATCCCGGAGTGCCAATGCCGGTTGAGCTTGCTGAATAGGGTTGTCCACCCCATGATATTCTGTGTTCTCGGCCATGGTATCTTTTGTTGACAGCTCACGCCTTTCCTTCTTTTTTTCCCGCAAAGTGCGCTCGAGTTCAGTATCCAAAGGTAGTAGACCTTCGTCACCGAATTTTCTCATGCACTAAACGAAACTCGTGAAAGGAAAACAAATAATAAAAAATTTACACACAAATAAAATAATGTTCAAATTAAGACTAGAAATACTGAAATTGATATTAGTAAAAAAATCAGTCCCCGGCAACGGCGCCAAAAACTTATTACTTATTTCGGTGAACGCAAGTGCACGTTGTCGTAAGAAAGTAATAAAGTGATAAGTAAGATATCGTTCCCTCGAGGACTGACTTACTAATTACCAATTTATTTGTATTCTAATTTTATCTGAACGATCGAATTTGGTGGTGCAAGGAATATTAAAGAAAACTAATAAAGTGATAAACTAAAAACAATTAATAAATCGATTATTCGAAGAAAGAAGATCAAATAGGAGAATAATCTAGGATTGAGAATCCGCCTCGATTTATCCGAATTACTCTTGATTTATATAAATTAAGCAATGTCCCAATTTATTGAAGGCGAAGATTTCTATGATATCCTAATGCCTCTCCCGAGGTCAGTAGAATTTTCTAAGGTGAGTAAATCACTCTATTCCTAGGTGAATTAATTCAACAATAGGCAAAAAGTACAAAATCTTCAGACGGGCCACGTAATTCCTATGAGTATATTCTTATCTCACAAGATAAAACGTTTCTCACCAATTTTTCCTACTAACTCTACTCTCCCGATTCGAGTTGCGTAATCAAAACAATTCAATCATACGCCACATAATTGAACGCATTAAGAACAATTGGGGAAAACTCAATAGAAAAAGGGAAATATATTAATAATGCAAAATCAAAAGTTAATCCGTCAAAATCTTGGTTTCATCACAATTCTAGAATAAGGTTCTAGCCCGACATGCTAGAAAATAATACACAAAGAATTAAATAAAGCATAAGAAAAATCAAACACAGTTAAAGAACTTGAATTCCTCCGTTCTCTGGCTTCTGCTCTCTGCTCCTCGGTATTTTCTCCTTCTGCTTTTTTCCCCTATCTTCTGACCTTCAATGCCTATTTATAATTTTTCATCTGCCTCAAAAACGCGTCCAGAAATTAGGTCAGAAACGGGCTTCCAAACCGCCGAAATCGCGAGCTGCGAGTATGAATCCTGCGCGGCGGGCCGCGGCTCCTATCTTCATGCGGCCAGGCCTGGGCGCTCGCCTTCCTTATTGTAACACCCTCAAGATATTCGAGGTATATTACAGCGCCGTGAATCCCTATATGGGACCCACCAGGCTGAACAACATCATACTCATCGACTCACAGAAACGACAAAATAACACCTCGTCATAAAGACGCAAAACAGAATAATCCACCCGGTTCAACCGGTCAAACATAACATCATCATCCAACACAAACATAATAGGCAACAATACAATCCGGACAAACAAGAACTCTTAAGTACTCGAGTACTACTATTAGTTCAAAAACCACAAAAGATGAAAAGATAAAAGACACTAAGACGTCACTCGTGCACAATCGTCACGCATGGCCATCATCCGTATCTTGGTCAGCCCGCTCGTCTCGATGAACCCGACTGAAATTCATAAAACGAATTTCCCCAAAACGGGTCCCCAGAGGGGTTAGCAATTACGCTAGTACAAGTAACCAAATGAACAACTTACATCTTACACATATAGTAAATGCATGCAATCAAGAAAACATAGTTCCAAAACACTCATTTCCGGAAATGCCAATATCAAATCACATTTGTAAAATACACCACAATTAACCGTCGATCCACGTCTCTGTGGACCCCTACCGAGACCCCGTCGGATCTAACCCATAGTGGTTAAAAGCAAGCTCGTCGATCCACGTCTCTGTGGACCCCTACCGAGACCCCGTCGGATCTAACCCGTAGTGAGCATACACACACACACACCATTTCTCATACAATACTATTATGTCAAGATTGTGAGTTCATAAGGGTACTTGCCTCGATCAAATAGACGGTGACACGTACGGGAATGAAGGATCAAACACGACCGCGAGGAACCGGCGGAAATGAACCTAACGATTCGAATAGCACAATCACAACCACTTCTAAACGATTACGGAAATGGAATACACCCGGAAACCCGCCTACGATTCATGTATAATCGAATAAAAATAACGAGTGCGGACCACAACCAAACCCTCCCGATTTTGCAAAGCTATGAAAATATACCATGAATCCGTAGGAAAACTAATGATATCAACAAGATTAATCATATTCATCATGAATCCACCAACAAAACGGAACGAATCGGAAGAAAATCCCAAAACCCCCAAATTATCCAAAAGTAGGGTTCTAAGAGATTTACCTTGGATTAGGATGAAAGATTCGTGTTGATGTTGTTATAATACTCCAAGAACTCAAGAAAGATGTTGGATGAGATGATTGGAGGAAGAAATCGCTAAGAAGATCGCCCCGGGATCGCCTTAGCCGCGGAGAGGAGGAAGAAATGAGAAATTATGTTTATCTCGGTCAACTCCCTGGTTTATATAGCCAGGGAGTGTTAGCGCGCACTAAAACCTCAAGGTTAGCGTGCGCTAACGGGATAAAATTCCAATCCATACAGTTAGCGTCCCAGTCCAGTAGTCAGATTTCTGGCCGTTAGCGTGCGCTACTCGAAACGTAGCGTGCACTAATAACCTCTTGGTAGCGCGCGCTATCGACCAATAGCGTGCGCTACCTGGACATCAGCTGAGTCCAGAAGCTAACTGCCCAAAACTCACCTGACCCGTTAGCGTGCGCTAACGTACAAATGTAGCGTGCGCTACCTGGCACTGACCGAAGTTGATGAGTAAACCGCCCAAGATCGACACTCACGCTAGCGCACGTTACCTGGAAATCTCAGCGTGCGCTAGCCCCCGACATTAGCGTGCGCTAGACTATGTAGCGTACGCTAATCCGCCAGTCCAGAGGGTTGGAAACAGCACTGCCACTCCCAGGGCTAATTCGCTAGCGTGCGCCACGAAGTAAACGTAGCGTGCGCTACTAAGGGACCTCTAGCGTGCGCTATGCAGGAAATTTAGCGTGCGCTAGGTACAGATTATAAACGGTCCAAAACACCTGAATATGAACGAGACATCAAATGGAACATCTCAAAACGCATCATAACGTAGAATGGATCCACGGCAACCCCGAAACGGAGGTTCTGCACAACAATAATGAGAATCAAATCAGTAGTTGACGAAAAGATACACTGAAAGATACACGAGGGTCACTACGATCGAGAAATACACCGAAAATGAACATACAAGGGAAAGAAAAAATGCGGATATTACATTTTACCCCTCTAAAAATAAGTTTCGTCCCGAAACTTAAGACACAAACAACTCAGGGTAGCTAGCACGCATGCTATCTTCAGTTTCCCAAGTTGCCTCCTCGACACCGTGTCTCGACCACTGCACCTTGACCAAAGGGATGGTCTTGTGCCTCAGTCGTTTCTCACGATGCTCCAAAATCTTCAAAGGACGCTCTTCAAAAGTAATATCCTCGGCGACATCAATCTCACCATAATCGATGACGTGACTAGGATCCAGGACATATTTCCTCAGTTGGGAAACATGAAAAACGCTATGAACATGACTCAAGGCCGGAGGTAACGCCAGACGGTATGCCAACCCACCGACTCGCTCGAGAATCTCAAAGGGTCCAATAAATCTCGGACTCAACTTCCCTTTCTTCCCGAAACGAAAAACTCCCTTCGTCGGCGACACCTTTAGCAAAACGTGGTCTCCCACCTCGAATTCCAAAGGTCGACGACGGACGTCGGCATACGACTTCTGTCGACTCTGGGCAGTCAACATCCGTTCCCGAATTAATTCTATCTTTCGCCTCGTCTCTAAAACGACATCCGGCTCGGTCCCGACCAAATCGGACATCTCATTCCAACAAATTGGTGATCGACATCGCCGCCCATAAAGTGCCTCATACGGTGCCATCCGAATCGACGCGTGCCAACTGTTGTTGTACGTGAATTCGATCAATGGCAAATGTTCCTCCCAATCGCTACTCCAATCGAGAGCACAAGCACGCAATATATCCTCGAATGTCTGGATAGTGCATTCCGACTGTCCATCTGACTGGGGATGAAAAGAGGTACTCAAATGCAAACGGGTACCCAACGCCTTATGCACCGCCTGCCAAAAGTGCGATACGAAACGGCCATCACGATCCGAAACAATAGACTTTGGAGTACCGTGAAGCCTCACAATCTGTGCGATAAACACACGAGCTAACTTCTCTGGACCCCAAGTGTCCTTGATGCCCAGAAAATGTGCCGACTTGGTCAGACGATCAACAATCACCCATACCATATTCATGCCCGACCTCGATCTCGGCAAACTCATAACGAAATCCATCGATATATCTTCCCATTTCCATTCCGAGCAGAAGTGATCGCAATAACCTTGAAGTCGCTATTGCTCGATTTTGACCTGCTGACAAGTCAAACATCTCGCTACAAACTGTGCGACCTCCTCCTTCATATCGTTCCACCAGAAATTCCTTCTCAGGTCCTTGTACATCTTACTCGAACCAGGATGAACGGAGTAAGGTGTAGCATGGGCCTCACGCAAAATACTCTGTCTCAACTCCGAGTCATTTGGTACGCAAAGCCGACTCTGGAATCTCAAGACACCATCCTCGTGAATCACAAACCCAGGAGACTTTCCCTTAAGAACGTTCTCTCGGATTTGAGTAATCATCGGATCCTCTAACTGCTTCAGCTTAATTTCATCGATCAAAGATGACGAAATCTCTAAAGCACAAAGTTGCCCGACTCCAGTGCAACAAAACCTCAACATCTAACTCGATCAAAGCCCTCCGAAGCTCGATCGAGATATAAGGATCTCAAGCATTCGCAACGCCACCGGTTTCCGACTCAAGGCGTCGGCCACGACGTCGCCTTGCCGGATGATAAAGGATTTCGAGGTCATAATCCTTAATCGGCTCTAACCACCTCATCCGCCTCATATTCAACTCCCGTGAGTAAATATGTATTTCGACTTTTATGATCGGTAAAAATCGACATGCAGAGCCGAAAAGATAGTGACGCCAAATCTTTACCGCAAAACGATCGCCGCTAACTCCAAATCATGAGTAGGGTAGTTCACTCATACGGCCTCAACTGTCTCGACGCATAGGCAATGGTCTTGCCGTCCGCATCAATACGCACCCAAGACCACGACCAAGCATCGCTATAAACGGCAAAACCCTCGTTGCCACATGGCAACGCCAAAATCGGGGCTGAAGTCAAACGTCTCTTCAGCTCCTCAAAACTTGACTGCCTCTCGTCATTCCAGACGAACTTCTCGGACTTCTGGAGCAACTGGGTAAGTGGCCGAGCTAGTTTCGAGAAGCCCTCGAAGAACCTACGATAGTAGCCAGCCAAACCCAAGAAACTACGGAGCTCCTTCACATTCTTGGGCGGTGCCCAATCCAACACTGCCTCAATCTTCTGCGGATCCACACGAACCCCCTCGGCTGAAATCACGTGACCTAAAAACATCACTTCCTTCAGCCAGAACTCACATTTCGAGAACTTTGCATAGAGTTGCTCGGTCCTCAAAATGTCTAATACTACCCGCAAATGATGGGCATGCTCTTCCTCATTCTTCGAATAAATAAGAATGTCGTCAATGAAGACGACGACACACTTATCCAAATACTCGATAAAGACTTTGTTCATCAACTGCATGAACAGCGCCGGCGCATTAGTTAACCCGAAAGGCATAACTACGAACTCATAATGTCCATATCTCGTCCGAAAAGCTGTTTTCGGCACGTCGGACTCTCTCACCCGGAGCTGATAGTACCCCGATTTCAAATCAATTTTCGAGAACACCGCAGCTCCCTGCAACTGATCGAACAAGTCATCAATTCTCGGCAAAGGATACTTGTTCTTGATGGTCACCTTGTTTAGTTCGCGATAGTCGATACACAAACGTAGTGAACCATCCTTCTTCCGCACAAACAGGACCGGTGCACCCCAAGGCGAGGCGCTCTGTCGAACATACCCCGACATAAGAAGCTCACTCAACTGCTTCTTCAACTCGGACATCTCTGAAGGTGCCATACGATACGGCGCCTTCGAAATAGGATCCGCGCCCGGCTCTAACTCTATAGCAAACTCGACCTCACGATCCGGTGGCAATCCCGGTAACTCGTCAGGAAATACATCCGGAAACTCAATAACGATTGGAATCGAAGACAGCTCAACTCCACTACTCTCTGCCTTCAAGGCGTAGCACCAATAACCAGTACACCCCTTTCGCAGGAGTCTCATTGCCTTCAAGGCATTAATAACGAACTTCTGGTTTCCCCTCTTTCGCCCCGCGGAAGAGTGCTCGGTGCCGTCCTCGGCTAACATAGTGATGATTCTCGTGCGGTAGTTCATGATCGCACCATGCCGCTCGAGCCAATCATCCCCAAGAATCAAATCCTCATCCTCGATACCCACAACAATAAGATTAGAGGGCCAAGCCCTCTCACAAATAAGCACAGAACAATCTCGAACCTCCTGATCACCAACGATCCTATCACCGCTAGGAAGCTTAACGATGAAGGGCTCACAAGGCATCAAACAGTCGAGACTCAAACGGCGCACACACTCCAGAGATATGAACGAATGCGTAGCACCCGAATCGAAAAGCACACTGAAAGGATGAGAAATAATATAAACGGTACCTGTCGCCACAGTAGCTGCTGGGTCATCGGCTTTCCGCATCTCATAAACCCACGGATGGGCGGAGCCGACACTAGAAGCTCCCCCTCTGGCGGTCTGACCCCGACCTCTCCCTCGACTGGCACTCGGTGGGGACTGAGAAGCAAACGATCCTTGATTCATGCTTGGTTCCCTAGGCGCTGGAGTGGAAGCCCGGGCACCAAGAATTCTCTCCCTCTCAGCACAGAAAGCAGCCTTGTGGCCCGGCTGGCCACACTGATTACACGTCAGTAAAAGGCTCAAACAAGTACGACTGACGTGGTCTGTAAGGCCACAATTGAAACACTTTACATCACGGAAAGGAGCACTAGTAGTTCCACGAGGACCCCCAGCGGAACGAGCTGGACCACCGCCGGCGGGGAAGTTAGCAGATTGGGATTTCTGCTGACCCCCACCCTTGTGGCCAGAAAAATTCCCAGCGGACTTATGTTTCTTGCTCTCGCGGGCCGCCTCGCTAGCCGTTACCGACATATCATAAGAAAGAGCCCTACTCTGGTAATCTTTCAAGGTAGTACAGACGAGCCCCGACATATAGTCCCGAATCGACAACTTCATCTGTCTGGAAAAATGGAAAATTTTGTCGCTCTCCTCGACAACTTGGGTCTTCACATAACCCAACTCCTTGTTAAAATCAGCAATAGCTTGAGATACGGGGATATCCCGCGGTTGAGCATCATAGAAAGCATGTACCCGAGCCTGTCTGACCGGCCACGGGCAATATTAAGTCTCCATCAATTCTTGAAACTCGGCCCACGAAGCAGCATGATCATTGGGCCCAACGGCCTCCCACCAGTTCGTAGCGTCCCCAGTGAGAAAGTACTGGGCAATAGGGACCTTATGGTCCTCGGGACAGTTGGTAGCAGTGAAGACTTTAGATATCTCCTTGATCCACCCTTCCCAGCCAATCGGGTCTGAAGCTCCCGAAAACTGAGGAGGATGCATCTTGATGACATCTTGGAGCCAACGGTCCGCTCCGCCCCGATTAGCGTGGGCCTGATCCGGGTTCTGAACCGCCTGAGCTATCGCGCCATTTGGTTCACCATTTGCCGCATAACGGCCGCAATACCAAGGTCGGCACGCTCCCGAGAAGAAGCATGACTATGACGGTCGCGATCGCCGGCCTCGAATCCGCGACGTGGCCGCCCCACCGGCTGCCCCACGTCCTCGGCCGCGTCCACGACCACGTCCACGACCACGGCCTCTTCCAGCATCCATACTGATGTTAAATAAGTAGCAAAAGCCATACGATGGTAAGTATAAGAAAAGAACAATCACAAGTCGAGAATCAAAGGTACGATACAAGGAAATAAGGAACAGAGGAAGGGAAACTTACGGAGACTCGTAGTACCGGAATCATGGCAGCGTGACGATGATGTGCAAAACAAAACACCACAAGACCGAATAAACCGACAAGCCTAGGTATCTATAAACCTAGAGCCCCGATACCATTTTCTGTAACACCCTCAAGATATTCGAGGTATATTACAGCGCCGTGAATCCCTATATGGGACCCACCAGGCTGAACAGCATCATACTCATCGACTCACAGAAACGACAAAATAACACCTCGTCATAAAGACGCAAAACAGAATAATCCACCCGGTTCAACCGGTCAAACATAACATCATCATCCAACACAAACATAATAGGCAACAATACAATCCGGACGAACAAGAACTCTTAAGTACTCGAGTACTACTATTAGTTCAAAAACCACAAAAGATGAAAAGATAAAAGACACTAAGATGTCACTCGTGCACAATCATCACGCACGGCCATCATCCGTGTACTGGTCCAGCGCCCGCTCGTCTCGATGAACCTGACCTGAAATTCATAAAACGAATTTCCCAAAACGGGTCCCCAGAGGGGTTAGCAATTACGCTAGTACAAGTAACCAAATGAACAACTTACATCTTACACATATAGTAAATGCATGCAATCAAGAAAACATAGTTCCAAAACACTCATTTCCGGAAATGCCAATATCAAATCACATTTGTAAAATACACCACAATTAACCGTCGATCCACGTCTCTGTGGACCCCTACCGAGACCCCGTCGGATCTAACCCGTAGTGGTTAAAAGCAAGCTCGTCGATCCATGTCTCTGTGGACCCCTACCGAGACCCCATCGGATCTAACCCGTAGTGAGCATACACATACACACCATTTCTTATACAATACTATTATGTCAAGATTGTGAGTTCATAAGGGTACTTGCCTCGATCAAATAGACGGTGACACGTACGGGAATGAAGGATCAAACACGACCGCTCGGAACCGGTGGAAATGAACCTAACGATTCGAATAGCACAATCACAACCACTTCTAAACGATTACGGAAATGGAATACACCCGGAAACCCGCCTACGATTCATGTATAATCGAATAAAAATAACAACGAGGGCGGACCACAACCAAACCCTCCCGATTTCGCAAAGCTATGAAAATATACCATGAATCCATAGGAAAATTAATGATATCAACTAGATTAATAATATTCATCAAAAATCCACCAACAAAACGGAACGAATCGGAAGAAAATCCCAAAACCCCCAAATTATCCAAAAGTAGGGTTCTAAGAGATTTACCTTGGATTAGGATGAAAGATTCGTGTTGATGTTGTTATAATACTCCAAGAACTCAAGAAAGATGTTGGATGAGATGATTGGAGGAAGAAATCGCCAAGAAGATCGCCTCGGAATCGTCTTAGCCGCTGAGAGGAGGAAGAAATGAGAAATTATGTTTATCTCGGTCAACTCCCTGGTTTATTTAGCCAGGGAGTGTTAGCGCGCACTAAAACCTCAAGGTTAGCGTGCGCTAACGGGATAAAATTCCAATCCATCTGATTAGCATCCCATCCAAGAGCTGATTGCCGTTAGCGTGCGCTACTCGAAACGTAGCGTGCGCTAATAACCTCTCGGTAGCGCGCGCTATCGACCAATAGCGTGCGCTACCTGGACATCAACCGAGTCCAGAAGCTAACTGCCCAAAACTCACCTGACCCGTTAGCGTGCGCTAACGTACAAATGTAGTGTGCGCTACCTGGCACCTGACCGAGTTCAGTAGTAAACTGTCCAGTACTGGACACTCACGCTAGCGTACGTTACCTGGAAATCTCAGCGTGCGCTAGCCCCCAACATTAGCGTGCGCTAGACTATGTAGCGTACGCTAATCCGCCAGTCCAGAGGGTTGGAAACAGCACTGCCACTCCCAGGGCTAATTCGCTAGCGCGCGCCACGAAGTAAACGTAGCGTGCGCTACTAAGGGACCTCTAGCGTGCGCTATGCAGGAAATTTAGCGTGCGCTAGGTACAGAATATAAACGGTCCAAAACACCGGAATATGAAGGAGACATCAAATGGAACATCTCAAAACGCATCATAACGTAGAATGGATCCACCGCAATCCCGAAACGGCGGTTCCGCACAACAATAATGAGAATCAAATCAGTAGTTGACGAAAAGATACACTGAAAGATACACGATGGTCACTACGATCGAGAAATACAGCGAAAATGAACATACAAGGGAAAGAAAAAATACGGATATTACTCTTATGGACCACGGCTCAGAGCTTGCGTGCCGCGGCCCCCGGTACAGTGTGTACCGGGTCCTTCTGGGCGCCTCCTGTGCCGCGGCCCAGCGTTTGTGTGCCGCGGTCCCTGACCAAAAAATGTCGTTTTGGCCCGTTTTTCTTCGTTTAAGCTCCCGGACTCGAATTTCCTTCAAAACATATAAAGATAATGCATTAAAAGTTCATTTACGCAGATTTAAACTAAAAATGGGTATAAAATAATGATGATTAAGCGCATAAAAATACATCTAACACATATCTGTCTTTGTGGTTCTGTGTTGGTAGTATTGGAGTTTATCATGTTGATGATATTCTCGGTTGTGTTTTGACCTTTGGTTGGTCATATTAGAGTTTATCATGTTGATTATATTCTCATGTTGTGTTTTGACCTCTGGATGGTCATATTGGAGTTTATCATGTCGATGATATTCTCTGATAATTTATTGGTTGATCATTGTTGGTGATCGTATGAGCGTTCGGACTTCGTGTCAATGTTTCGAGATTTGTTACTACTGTTTTGGGCAGTTGTTTTACAGATGTATTGTATGTTATTGGTTCTTATCAGGATTGGGATTTGATTGTGTCAGGCGAACAAGCTTTTGCGCGGATGGATTATTCCATAATTGAGTTATAACGATGTATTTTGTTGAAATGTGTGAAATTGTGATTGTGAGCGTATTGAGGCTTTGGCATGAGGTCATTTGCTAGTATCGCAGGAGATCATCGACTCCATGCATTTGTAAGTATAATGTTTTGGTTATTTGTTAATGACGATGATTGATCGGTTTTGTGATGGTTCTGGATATTGTGGTTGAACTTTTGATTGTGAGTGGATTGCAAGTTTCGAGGACGAAACTTATTTTAAGTGGGGTAAAGTGTAATATCCTGAAATTCTACTATGATTGTTAATGTTATTTATCCGAATTATATTATACAGTGTGGAATCTGTACAGTATGGATAAAATGATTGAAGGACTGAGACATCTGTATTGGTAATATTGCCGTACTTGGTCAACAATTGCATTTGAAGATATTGTGTGTCAAGCGTATTGTATGAGAATATTACTCGAAGGAGTACGTTTATTCAACATGTCATGTGTACGTATCTAGTATGTCGAGACGTTGGACAAGAATAGCTGAAAATGGCTAAGTACATCCACGTTCGCGCACACTACGATGTATACTTAGCGCACGCTAAGAGACTCGTATTACATACGCTAAGGAGGACCCCTAACGTACGTAAGGCATTCTGGATAAGGTTCGGAAGGTGGCCGACAGGTTGGCCCAGACTGATTATCATCGGCATTTAGAGCACACTAAGCATAAGTGAGTAGCGCACGCTAAACATAGATCGGCCAAAGGAATCTTGGCTTTGTCAGGTTATTTTCGGCGTGTGGACCACAGGCATCTTTGGGGTAGGTGCATACTGTCGAGTCAACTATGTTTAGCGCACACTATTGTTGGAGAATAGCACACGCTACCGAGCATTTCACTGTAGCAAGTCAACGCCTGTACGTACGTTATTACATGGGCATTACGTACGTAAGCTTATGTGCGAAGCAAGGCACTAGCCTTTGGACTTCGATAGCGCACACAATCAAGGAAGGATAGCGCACGCTAGGGCTGTATCGCATGCTAAATACAAGTTTTAGCGCACGCTAGTAATGTGCAGTATATAAAGGGACAAACGGGTGTTAAGATGCATTTCATCCATTTTTTTCCCTTCACTTAATAGAGAGAGCCTTGGGAGGATACTTGAGGTTTCGAAACACTAAGAGATGATGATCTTTAACAAGATTAAGCTGAGAAGTATGGATTAAAGCCTTGTTCTCTAAGTTATTGATGATTCTTGGAATGGAGTTCGATTGTTCTTCTTCATTCGTCTATACAAGGTAATTTTCGTATTCCTTTGATAGTGGTTCGTTTTTAAAGGATGATTACTTGGGATGGAGCATGTTGGATTATCATGTGATGATGTTATATGTGATTTAATGGAATTGTGATAAGAGATTTCGGATGATTATTTACATGTTAAAGGATGTCAGATTATGTTGTTTTGATGATTATGAACATGGTTTCGAATACTTGGTGTTCTTGAAGAACTTCTTGATGAATATAACATAGCAAGATGATTGTATGTTGAATTATCGATGTTTTTAGATACGAAGATGAAATGTTCATATATAGGATTAAGTCATGTTGATTGATGATTGATTAATGGTATAAATCATGCGAGTATGATAATGAGATTGAACCTGGAAAGATTGGGATTGATTTTGGAATATGATTTCCTTTACATTCATATTCGTAATTGTAGGGTGTTAGTCGATACTTGTAAGGCATGCAACTGTACAACATTAGCGTACGCTAGCTGACTGGCAAACACACGCTAATTGAAGTGACTTAGCGCATGCTACATTATGTGATTAACGTGCGCTAAGCAGACAGATAGTGTAGTATATCGTGTTGTGGTTATGAATTCGTGATGGTTTGAGTTGGATTGTTCAGACTGTGTTTAATCGAGATATTGTAGAACCGTTGAGTTTGATCGATTGGTTACATTTGATTGTTGATTGTTAAAAAAAATTATAGAGTATACTACCGCTTCAGTCTTCATCTGTCATCTACCAGGTAATATTTATTTTATTTTCTTCACCCAAATCGAACTTGTTGTTTATCGATTATTGCAATAGGTTGTGATGTATGATTGTGGATTACGATCGTTGTATTGTGATTGAGGTTGAAGAGTTCGTAGATTGCTTTGATCAGGCTGAGGAGCTCGTAGACGAAGGCAATGAATCAGTAACAACTTCATCATATCGGGATCGAGACAAGTTATTACTTACACAGTTTATAATATTTAATGAATGGTTTCGGTTTCATTCGTTATAATTCGTATATCAATGATTATTGTGAACTCTAGAGATTTGGATTGTATGTTGTTTTCCGATTTTTGGGAGTTAATCATAATGTATATGATTTACATTTGTTATTGGTATACTTGGGTATCGAGGATAAGTTATGATAAGACGGGGGTATGAGTTATCTATGTAGTATTTTGGATCGTCAAACATTGAGGATAATCGTCGGTGATGATTTGATATCGGGATTACTCCCGAAGGACTCGGGGCAAGTATCTTAATTTGATTTAGGTTTATTGTTGATGATTTTGATCATGCATATTGTCATTCATGTTATTGAACATGAGGTCGTCCAAGTTGTCTTGTCATAATGTCGTTCATGTTATTGATTCATATGTTGTTCATGTTGATGAACATGTTGATTGCATATGTGTATGCATAGTTGTATTGTGTATGTTGTATTGATCCGATGGGATCGTGTGATCTATGCTGAGAGCGCTGGATCAGTTGTCCACCTCGTGTTGGTCCGACGGGATCATCTTGGGATCTATGCTGAGGGCGCTGGATCGTTGGACGGGTTTTCCACCTCGTGTTGGTCCGACGGGATCATCTTGGGATCTATGCTGAGGGCGCTGGATCATTGCATTACCCTGGGTCGCGTTGATGGAATCTGAGGATTCGCCTCGTTGGTTTTATCATGTGTTGTTGTACATTGTGCATATGTATATTATTGGTTATCCACCTCGTGTTGATCTAGTAGGATCATCTTGGGATCTATGTTGTATGTGCTGGATCATCGGATTTCCACTGAGTATGCATTGTTGTTTTTTATTGTGAGCGTATTGACGTTGTCATATGAGTATGCAATTGTAGGTCTTGGATTAGACTGACACGATTTGTTGTGGCATTGCGTATCATGTGGTATGTGCCGTAATTCCTTTGGTATTTGTCTTTTGATGGACAACCTGTTATCGTGTTGAGATTTGATGATTTTGTCCGATGGATCGAATTGGTCAGAGTTGGTATATTTCGCATCAGTGAATCACGGTGATGATTTGAGAATCTTGGGTTTTGTCCGGGATACCGTACAGATGTTTGTGTATGATTCATTCTGGTATTAAGAATACAAGATGTGGAATATGATGATAATCATCATGAATTGGTAAAGTTATGACGATAAGATTCCATTGGTCGTATTCTTATTTTGTGATTTCGTTGGTATGTAATTATTGATGTGATGTGATCATTACCATTGTTGGATATTATGGCTGACCCCATCGTGGGCTTTCTTTTTAGGTTCTTAAGATATTGAGCTTGTGGCGGTCGTGAAGAGATGAGCTTCCCGGAGGATACTGGCTATGGCGTGTGTTTGGGAATCGAGTACTTTGATTAGTTGTTGTATTCCGATGCCCGAGTATTTTTAACTGTTTGTCTTTTCCACTGCGTGAGTGTTTTAAATAGCCTTTTGGTATCTGACAACTTGAGTTACTTTAGAAATTGTTCTCTAAACTAGTTTGTCAGTACGTGTAAGCGATGGCTTAACATATGCTTTTAAACTGTTGAGTTTTGGCGTTTCGCCCTTGTACTTTCAAATGAGGTTTTTCGGGGGTTTTAATAAATAGATTTTATGAAGTCTTTGAATATTTTAAAAGGTATTACAGTCATCGCCGCTTAATCGAATTTTAATGTTTGTAAAAATATCTTTCAGCCTTGTGGGTTCCGTTTCGGGGCCCATGGCGCTGTAATATTCCCGGATGGCTCTGGGGGTGTTATAGCTTTGGCTATTGGATCGACCATGTATGCCATGATTTGTCCTCGACCAGATGTATCGTTTGCCCTTAGCATGACAAGTCGATACCAATCAAATTCAGGTGAAAATCACTGGACAATAGTGAAAACCATCTTAAAGTACTTAAGAAGGACTAATGATGCTTTTCTAATTTATGGAGGGGTGGGAAACGAGCTGATTGTAAATGGTTACGCCAATGCAAGTTTCGAAACCGATAGAGACGATTTTAAATCGCAAACTGGTTACGTGCTTGTATTAAATAGAGTTGTGAGTTGGAAGAGTTCCAGGCAAAGCACAGTTGCTGATTCTGTAACAGAAGCTGAGTACCTAGCAACATCAGATGCAGCTAAGGAAGCCGTATGGATCAAGAAGTTCGTTACCGAACTAGGAGTCATACCAACCATACAGGGTCCCATAAGCCTTTATTGTGACAAAATGATGCTATTGCACAAGCTAAAGAGCCTAGGTTCCATCATAATTCCAAACATATACTCAGAGAATATCACCTAGTCAGAGAGATCGTCATACGAGGAGATATTACAATATGCAAAGTAAAACAGAAGAGAATGTTGCTGATCCACTTATCAAGCCTCTCTCACAAGGAAAGCATGTTGAGCATGCTAGACCGAGAGGACTAAAAGTTATGAATGAATGGTCCTAGTGCAAGTGGGAGATTGTTGGAAATAGTTCCGTAGGACATTTGATGTGCCTAGATTTGTAATTGTCATATTTAAATAAAGTTATTTGATATCATTTATTTCTCGTTGATTACTATAATGTGTGTATATTTTAATATTATAATAATCGAATAATAGTTATTCAAGAATAATAAGATTATTTAGATGTCCTGGTCCAATCGCGTTGAGTGGAGACTCAAGTGATTAATATACTAGTATAAGTTTGATTGATAATCATCGGATGATTATGCGTATGGTACGGATCAAACTTATGGGTATTGGTTGGAGAACCAATACTGGACAGACCCGCATTCATATCACTGCATGGAAATGTTATAAGTGAATCTCAATATAATAGTATGTCAATAAATCCTTGAACCTGAGATTATCATAGAGCCCAACATGATAAATGCTATGCCTTGACATAATCCAACGTCATCTGAAACATGGTGATCATAAAGGTTAGCGATCGGGATTAGTGGGAGTCATGTAGAGGGTAACGAATAATCAAGATGGGAATTTGTCCCTCTCTTTAGTGAGAGAGATATCTGCTGGGCCCCTCGATAAGCAGGACTGAAGGAAATGCATGGCCATGCTCAAATGAAGAGTCATTTGATTCAATCAGTCTACTTAAGATCGAAAAAGCATTTGAACATAATAAGTATGACAATTTTCATGACTTAGTTCAAATATAATATCGCGCGACAAAGAGATTTGACACGTTAAATGGTTTAATGGACTATAAACTTATATTATTTGGGTAGTCATAATGTCTTGCTAGAGACCACTTATGATTTATTATTTAATAAGGTATTAAATAATTGCCAACATAATATAAGTCTTTTGAGTCACACATACGACTTATGATTTATTTATATTGGATATTATATTGGATAGAAGCATTTGAACATAATAAGTATGACAATTTTCATGACTTAGTTCAAATATAATATCGCGCGGCAAAGAGATTTGACACGTTAAATGGTTTAATGGACTATAAACTTATATTATAAGGTAGTCATAATGTCTTGCTAGAGACCACTTATGATTTATTTATATTGGATGTTATATTTATTAAAAAAATAAATAATGAGTAATATATAATATAAGATATTATATATTATATTATTTAATGATATCAATTGGGAAAGATAAATATAATATTAGATATTATACTTATTAGAGGATTAAATAATAAGTAATAATAATATAATATATTATATGTATTGTATTGTTTAATAAGTTGAGGGGCAACTAAGCAAATACTAGAGTTTGATTCTAGGATTTACTTAGTATAAGTAAAGGGAATGAGTTGTCACAAGAAAATTACACAACTCTAATTGTGTGTGACAGAAAAATCGGCCCTCCCCTTTACTGTTCAGTCGAACTGCTTTCAGTCCAAAAAGTTCATTTGGGCCATCTCCGTCCTCTTCCCTTAGTTGATTTTGATCAACAGTACAAATCCTTCTAGCAAGGAAATATTTGTTGTACTGTTTATCAATATTAATCATAAGGATCTAGCAATCCGGCTTGTACCAGTTGTTCGTGTGTGGATCACCGAAAGAGGAAGAGGATATAATCAGCCTCTGATTCGGGTTCAGATCTGTTCTTCGAATTAAGGTAATTCGACGAACTCTTAATAAATCAATTAAATTATTGCATGTAGATCCTCGTCTGGGTTTTTCGTTAATTTATTCCGCTGCGTCTTGCTCATATTTGTTGTATTAGATACACGTAAAACACAACAGTTTACTCTTGATTTATTTTCTTAAATCCTCTCTCTCTCTCTCTCTCCCTCTCTCTATATATATATATATATATATATATATAGTAGGAAAGCTTTTTTCCGTAAGAAATAAGAATGATTTTGGGCCTTTGATCTTTGGTGATCAATGGCTGCGATTTGGCCACGTTGTGCTAAGAATTTAGCCTAAGTGTGCTACGCGGAATATTTTTGTGGGGATATATTTATAATTATACAGATTGTATGTTTGGTATTTCCTATAATCATAGGTTTTCATATCCCACTTTCCCATCTCTTCCCAACATGTAAGCCGTGATTTTGTTTTCTCTTTCCTCCATCCTTTTATCTCTTTCCTTCATCCTTCATCCTTCCTCCATCATTTATACCCTAATTTCATACCGTAAATTGCCGCAAATATAATCCCTACGTTCAGCTTCCTCATCCTCATTTCTTGGCCTCTTCAAATGATTAGGTCCATTCGACGCTTTACTCTCCCATCTCCATTTGCTTTACCCTTATCATTATCTGTAAAAAAATATAATAATAATAATAACTTAAGCTCTCAAGAAATTTACAGATTGCAAAAACTAAAATAAAATTATATTTATTGTGCTTACTAATAAATCACATTACACTACTTAGCACAAATATTACTGCTTATTTTTTTTCTAAATGTGCAGAAACCATCAGCTAAATGTGTTGAAAAATTATTATAAATGTGCAGAAACAATCAGCTAAATGTGCTGATAATAAAAACACTTATGCTGCAAAATAATATTAAATATGCTTCTAATTACAAAGATTGTGCTAACTACTCAGAATAATCGTGCTAATATACAGCGGCGACGGCGGCAGAATTCTGGAATGGAGGAGCAGAAATGAGAAGAAATGGGGGAGAGAAAATGAGCGGACGAAATTAGGGATAGATTGAAATGAGGGGAGAGAAAATTAATTTTGAAAATAAATTCAGAATCCCTTAAAAGATGAATAAGATGAATGGAAAGGAGTGAGAAAAAAAATTCATTTCACAAATACCCTTGTTGTTAAAATCGGGTGAATCAATGATGATGTCAGCATCAAATCTAGTTAAATCTGAACCATTAATTCTTTATAGATGTAAGGTTATGATACATTCTTATTTCTTACACTTAAACCATTTCACTCCATAACCCACCCCTATATATATATATATATATATATATATATATATAATAACAAAGTACTCCCTCTATCCGCTCAAGGTTTGACAGGGGGTGTACTTTTTGTATATTTTAGGTAATAATTGGTGTAAGTACAGATGATAAACGTATGGTGGAGATTGAAAAGTAAGAAGTAATGATGGTGAGTGTGTTGTGGAAATTAAAAAGGAAATGTGGTTATTTGATTTGATTGTATAAAGGTGATAAATGTAATGTTTTAAAAAAGACAATAAAAAAAGATAAATGTAAAGATTTTAGGAAAACGAAGAGAATAATAAATATTTTTTTTAAATATCTTTTTATATCTTTAACTAACTCTCTTGAATTAGAGAACTAATAATAAAAGGACCAAATGAATTATTAAGGAGCCAACTTGATTTTGATTGGCGGTTAGTACAAATTTATATCACGTGATAATAAATTCCCGCACCTTGTAAAGATAAGATTCCATGCGTAACTACAGCCACGAAAACATATCACGTGATATTAAATCCCAATAATGACTTTTATCGTTGAAGAACAAGCGATGTGTTAGCCATTTATGTGGAAGGGATTCCCGGTGCCACACTTTCGTGTGTCACACCGTGTGCCATACGAAATTTTACTATTTTAAAAATATTTTGTTATAAAATAAAATATTATTATTACATAATATATCATGATTAACATATATATCAAAAAAATTAGAATTTAAAAAAATCATATACCCTATTTTGGAATAATCAATCAAAATAATAATTTTTTTTGGTAAATAGTGATTTTTTATTTAACCAAATGGCATGACAAAACATCGTCTCCCAACTTTACAACCATTAAACAACACAAACTCAAAATCTGACAACTGCGTAAATGTTTTGCTACTTTACTATCTTTTCCACTAGACAAAGCAATCTTCACAATACAAAGCCTTTGAATCTCTTGCGCCTCCTTCTTGGTTTGCTGAAATTTTCTATAGTTCCGTTCACGCTAAATCATACATACCACAACAACTAGGACAATTCTGTAGAGGCGTTGTTTTCCTTTCTTTGCCCGGCATTGACTCAACATATAATTTTGCTCTTGATCCCGCCTTCCTTTGGACCCCGCAAACTCGAGTGACATGTTCCCAAATAGGAGCTACAAATCCACAGGCAAAAAATAGATGATTGATGCTCTCATTTTCCTGTTCACAAAGGCAACATTGTGGATTTACCTGCATCCCAAACTTCAGCAAATTCTCACAAGTACTCAATCGACCAAGCATTGTCAACCATAGAATGAATACACTAGTTGGTGGAGCTATGTTATTACATAAAAGCTTCTTCCAAGCAATATCTGGTGCAACTCCCATCATTTCTTTATACATTTTTCGCACAGAAAAAGTTGTTTGGTTCAAGAACTCCATACCTGTGGCAGTCTGCTCCAAATAAGCTCTAGCTCCAATAATTTTTCTGGTCATTCACGCAGCCTACGTAGGGATATTCATATCCCTAATGTTCTTGTGTTTGATATAGCATCCATGTACCCATCTTATCCAGATTTTATCTTTCTTGTTTGCCAAATTCCACAGCAGTTTACACACCACTCCCTTGTTCCAGACTTGCAAATTCACAATATTCCAACCCCCTGCATGTTTTGGCAAAGAAATCCGATCCCTAGCCACCAATGCTCTCTTGGTCACCCCAGATTTTCCTGATCACAGAAAGTTCTTGCAGGCTATTTGAACCATTTTAAGCACCTTCTGGGGGAGTACAAATACTTGACTCCAATAGCTCTGCACACCAAATAGTACAAAATTTATCAGTTGGATCCTGCCCGCATAAGATAAAAGCTTGGAAGCCCAACAATCTATTTTCGCCAACACTTTCTGAATCAATGGCTGATATTGCATAATTGTGAGTTTCTTTGGAGAGAGAGGGACTCCTAGGTATTTAAAAGGCAGTGCGCCCTTCAACATTCCAAACTCTTGAAGAATCAGTTGTTGTTCAGTTTCTGATACACCACCAAAGTAGATGTTGCTTTTTTGTGGGTTTGCTTTTAGTTCAGAGGCACTGGAAAATTTATGAAATGCTTCCATTAGCTTCCTCATTGACACCACATGACCTCTAGAAAACAAAAGCAAGTCATCTGCAAAACAAACATGGATAAGTTGGAATTTCCTGCACTTGGGATGATAGTGGAATTGCTTGCAGTGGCATAATTCCTTCAAACATTTGTTAAGATACTCCATGCTTAATACAAAGAGATAGGGGAGATGGGATCCCCTTGTCTCAAGCCTCGCTTAGCTGCAAACGGCAAGGTCAGTTCTCCATTGACATTTATGGTATAAGAGACTGTGACAAGGCAAGCATATATCCATTTTACAAACCTGTAGGGAAAGCCAAGATCAAGTAAAAGATATTTAATAAAACCCCATTCTACCGAGTCATAGGCTTTTTGAATATCTATTTTCACCATGCATCTTGGTGAAATATGCTTTGTGCCATACCCTTTAATCACCTCATGACTCAATAGAATGTTGTCAAAGATGACCCTCTCATTGATAAACGCAGATTAGCTTTCTCCAATAACACCATCTAGCACTGCTTGTAGTTTGTTTGCTAGAACTTTTGATATTATCTTGTAAAGAACTGAGCAGCAAGCAATCGATCTAAAGTCTTTGACCGTGCTAGAGGATGGAATTATAGACAGTAAAGTAATAAGAACCATATTAATCTCTTTAGGCATGAAACCTGTACTGAAAAATCCCTTAACTGCATTAATAACTTCTGATCCAATAATATCCCAAGCCTCTTTATAAAATTTCACGTTGTATCCATCAATTCCAGGCGCCTTGTTTGGGTTCATACTAAACAGAGCAGATTTGATCTCCTAATCATCTATATCTCTACGCAGCAGCATATGTTGTGATTGATCCAACACTGGGCCTCTGCTTATAATAATCTTGTCAACCATAGGGATAGAGGAAGCAGCACTTCCCATTAAGCCTTGATAGAACCCTCTTATTTCAGCTGCAATTTCTTTCTGAGTCATACACATTGAGCCATTCATTCGTTTCAGCATCCTTATGGCATTATTGGAATGTCTTGCCTTAACATAAGCATGAAAAAATTTGGTGTTTGCATCCCCCAATTTAATCCAGTCAATTCTAGCTTTTTGCTGCCATATTTGTTCCTCAATAGCACTCCATTTCTCAAGCTCAATCAAACAAATTTTTCTTTATTAATCAAGTCCTCATTGAATCTGTCTTGATTCAATTGCCTTTGAATGTTATCAACCTCAGCTCTTGCTTACTTTACCTTTATAGCTGTCTGCTGGAAGAAAGCAATATTTAGTTGCTTGAATGCTTGCTTCATCTTCTTGTATTTATACCACACATTCAGTAGAAGGTTATCATGACATTGCTCTCTCCAGACATCTCTAACTATATCTTTAAATTTTCGGTGTGTTGTTATAACATTCAGGAATCTGAATGGAGCTTTCCTATGAATGTCTGGTATTCCAAAATCAAGTAGTTGAGGGCAATGATCAGAAACCCCATGATCTAAGATCTCCACCATGATATTTGGATAAGTTTGAAACCAATGAATGTTTCCTAAGCATCTGTCTATCAAGGAATATATCCTATCCGCACCAGATTGGTTATTACACCATGTAAATTCATTACCAACCATTCTGATTGTATTTAGTTCATTAACCTGGATGCAATCCTTGAACTCTCTAATTTCAACATCAGAAACTGGTTGTCCATTACATCTATCATCACATGACAACACATTATTAAAGTCCCCTCCTACTATCAAGGGATCATTCATACTATTCGCTACATGAGCAATAAATCTCCATAGGCTTCTTCTCTGCTCGTTAGTGTTAAATGCATAGACAAATAACACATTCATCGTGGCACCACTAACAAAATCTTGCACTACACACCACATTCCTTGAGCCTGCACTTCAATTACATTAACATCTAATTTTTTTGGGTTCCAACCGACCCAGATTCTGCCATTTGTTGCAGCTCCATAATTACATTCAAATAACCAAGAGCTACAGAGCTTTGCCATTACTTTTTTACTATTTCCTTCCTTCACTCTAATTTCCAGCAAACCCACAATATCCAATTTATTTTTTTGCAGAAAGAGTTTAATCTCTTTCTGTTAGAAGGGTCTATTACAACCCCTCACGTTCCACATCATCATTCTCATGTCAACACAGAGGCGTGAAGGACCCCGCCCTCTTCACTTATCTGCTCAGCTTCGCTACCAATCGCTATGCTGATGAATTTCTGACCAACTGTCACACCCTTATTTACACTTGTCTTTTTGGGCAAAGACCACGCTTCTTCAGTTTGTTTTTTATCGTTTCCTTTGATCAGACCCTTCTCTGCATTTCCAGTTGTTGTATTTCTCACTTCCTCCTTGTTTCCAGCATTATCGGTTGCTTTTGGTTGCCATTGTTGCTTCTTCTGAACAGGCCCGACAACCTTCTCCTTTTCCTTATTAGCAATCTTCTCTTTTCCTTTACATACATGCCCTGCTTGTTTACATACTTTACCAAATGGAGGGTACCAACTATACAAAAAATAATAATTTTATAATCAAAAATTTTCAAAACTATGGTATATGATTTTTTAAAATTCTGAGTTTTTGATATATATGTTAATCATGATATATTATGTAATAATAAAATTTTATTTTATAACAAAATATTTTTAAAAAATAGTAAAATTCCGTGTGGCACACAGTGTGCATACAAAAGTTTGGCACATGGAATCAAAGTCCATTTATGTGAGGGTTTAATGAACTTGAAATAAAAAGGCAATAAGTCGAGATTTGTATTTTATAGGGAAATTACTATGTACCGGAGTCTAAATAAACAGCTGATTTTTCAAATTGGAAGATTGTTTGTGACGGTTTTTCAATTGACTTTACATTCAAATGATTCTTATAACATTTCTTTGTCAGTTTTATACAGTCAAAGGAAACAGTCTATCTACCGTTAAAAGTAGGGGCATGGTCTGCGTACATCTTATCCTCCCAGACCCTGCTCTGAGCGGGATATACTGGATATGTTTGGTTACACAGTCATAGATAATGATTTATTGATGGCATTTATAATACTTTTTTTTCGCAATCTAAGGAGAGATTTTCATTTTTTTTACAAATTCAAAACATAATTTTTCAATTTTACCCTTGATATATTAATCACTCATTTCCAATTAAAGTGGAAGACTTCATTTTTTTCTAATTTCCAGAATATATTTGTTTATTTAAATATTATTTATTATTATACTCAAATTGCAAATGTTTCAATAAATCATTGTATCTCACAAAAAATACAAAATTACTATTGTTTTCGACTATTATATTTGGGACGTGATTTTCGATACATTTTGTCCGAGGATGTCACTTTCCGGAACGAATTCGACCCGTTTTTCATAGAACGTTATTTTTGACCCGTTTATTCACTTATAGGTTGCTAAAAGGGATTTGAGGTTGACTGTGCATTCAGTTCTTGTGTTGTGCAAGTTCTGATATTTTATCTAAATTAAGATTTCGGCTTTTAATGATTGAACTATACTAGATTAGGAATAAGATTTTATTTTATTTTTCTGATTGCCGTAGGAATATAAGATATGTACCTTTGAGCGATTTTCATTGTCAGTACAAGGAAAGCGAGTTTCAATTTCTGGTAAATAAATTGTTATCCCATTAGTGAATTTGTGATTATGTTTAATATGTCTTTTGTATTTTCGACGGATCATCACTATATATTGTAATTTATAAATAAAAACTTGCAAATAATTTAATATTTTGTTAGGGCCGTTTAGTCACTCGGAATCGTACTGCAACGGGCACACCAATAAACAAAAATGATAAGGATGAGATTCAGCCACCTGAACTCATTTAAAATTTATGTATTTGCACTCGTTCTAAACATGATTGAAATATAATTTTACTACTTATTATAGTTCAAAACTCGTATAGTAACACATGAAACAATGAGAGTATAAATTATAATCGGCCATATAAATATTAGCCAAATTATTTTTCTCAATAAAGATTAATCTATTCACTAGTATGAGAAAGAGTGACATTTATTTTGCTGGAGTTAAGAACTGGTCAAGGAAATAATACTTGAACAGATGCAGTTGAATGAGGTATGCTTCCATTCAGATATTTGGGGATACCTTTAAATGACAAGAGACTGCCAATAGTGCAATATAAACCTATTGATAGATAAGATGGTTTCAAGAGTCAGAGTTTGGACTTCTAAGCTGTTTAGTTATGGTGGCAGACTACAGCTAGTACAGAGTGTCCTGTATGCAGTTCAAGGTTATTGGAGCCACATTCTCCTTCCCAAAGAAAGTAGTGAAGGAAGTTGAGACTATATGTAGGCAGTACCTTTGGAAAGGTGAAGTACGGGATTCAAGAAAATCTTTGGTTGCTTGGAATGAAGTTTGTAGAACTAAAGCAGAAGGAGGGCTGGGTTTGAAACATCTACCTACCTGGAACCAAACATGAATGATAAAATTGTTGTGGGCTCTCCATCAGAAATCTGATAACTTATGGATAAAATGGATGCATGAATATTACGTAAAAGAGCAGGATTTGATGAGTATGGAGACCCCGGCTGATGCTTCCTATCTATTCAAAAAGCTGCTCATGAGTAGAAATCTAGTAAATGGTAGCAGGGAATGGCAGAGGCAAATTGGTAAACAAGGTTTTGATATGCATTTGGTGTATAACCATATTAGAGTGCCAAGGGACAACGTGCAATGGAAAGAGTTACAGTTGAATAACATAGCAACTCCGAGGGCTCGTTTCATTATGTGGCTTGCGTGTTGAAAGAGATTTGCCACAAAAGATCGTCTCATGAAGATGCAGGTGAGTATGGATCCAATCTGTGAACTATGTGGGGATGAGGAGGAAACCTTGGACCACCTTTTCTTTCAATGGAGTAAATTACGGCCTGTATGGGAAAAGCTGGTGACGTGGTGTGGTTATGCTGATACATCTACTACTTGGTCATCTGTATTGAATTTTATATGCACCAAAATCAAAGGTAAAACTGCAAGAGCTCGTTTCTTTAAAACCTTTGTCACAGAGTTTATATATCTGGTGTGGAAGGCACGCAATGTTCGAATCTTTCAAGGTGCTTTAGGTGATTTCCAATTTTTGCTGTGTGAAGTAATTGGAAGAGCAGTAGGATGATGTTTGCGACATAAGAAGATGGTCCAATACTGCAACAACATTCCTGATTATCCGAGGTTATAATTTGTTAGCTTGGCTGTTAATTATTTGTGTAAAGTCCTTACTAGTATAAGAAATTTTGATAGACGTGATGATGTACTCCAATGCCAATTTGGAATATATAAAGCTAAACTTTCCTTCCAAAAAAAAAAATATATGATAATACTAGTAGCATGTTATTAATAGGGCATTGAAACTTTGTTTAGGTGTGGACATCAAATTTTAAAACTTATTTAGAATCGCACTATCGACCAAACTTACGAGGCAAGTTCGTTCAAATTGCTCGGCCCTGGCATTATTATAATTTTATTTGTTCATTATGTATAGATTATGTGTGCAAATTGTGATGCTGTGGATGTTGTGAATTTGTGTTTGATTGATATATATATATATATATATGTGTGTGTGTGTATAAATATATGGGCTTGTGAAAAGTTATGCGTTCCAGTGGGAACAAAGAGAAATTGAAAATTAACGTTCATTCTGCACTCGGACAGTGAAGGTGTGCACCCGGATATTGGGGGTGGTAGAATTGCACTATCCGGATACTGGGGATAGGTGCTTACGTGCTCTTGTATGTGTGTTATATGTAACACCTCAAAGATATTCGAGGAATGTCACATCATAAATCTCTATTTGGGACCCACAAGGTTATTCTCATACACAAGCACACTCCAATATTAAATTTGTAATAATATTATCCAAACAATAATTAACCATTCAGATCATCCGATGAAAACTCCAACAACAATACAAAAATATCTCGAGATCAACAAATCCGACATATAACAATCGAAGGAAAACCGATATAGTACTCAAGTACCAACTAACAATCTATGACACATTAATTCCAAAAGACATGACTCGAAAGAATATAATATAATTCAGCACAATATCACGCCTAGCCATCATCGTTGTACTGCCCCGTGCTCGCTCGCTCGATTGCTTCATACCTAAAATACATGAAACATATTTGCCCTGAATGGGTTTAGCTGTGGAATAGCTAGCGCAAGTAACACAAATGAATCATTACATCTTACACGATAAAGCACATGCACTCATATTTTCAAAATGTCGAGAGAATAATTTTCGAAAATGCAATATCCAAAATATGCCACAATAGTACGAACACTCATGATTAACCATGGACCCAACCATGCGCGGATCCCTCTGAGGGCCCCTCGGACCCTCTCTGTAACACCCCTAAGATATTCAGACTATATTACAGTATCGCGAGCCCCTTCATGGGACCCACAAGGCTATAAATACATGTAACCATGAACATTGACCGACAAGGTCTAGACATAACCAAATGGAAGGCAATAAAAATCAATGTCCAAAGTAATATTCAAGATCGATAGACAAAAGTCAATGGGGATTATACCCATAACAAAAAGGTTGAAACAACAAGAAAAACATCTTGTAGTACTCGAATACTAAAAATCATGCAAGGCACAACATATCAAATGGAAAATATAAATAATACAGACAAGGTAACGACACAGCATCACTCTTTGTCCATCATCATCACGCTAGCCCGGTACCCGCTCATCTGTTCTCCTGGAACCTGAAATATATGAAACGTATTTCCCCCGAATGGGGTTAGCCGTGGAATAGCTAGTGCAAGTATATTGATTATGAGAAATAATATTTCTTGAACGATAAAGTAATCATACCATCATTTCATCAATATTAAGACTACTATTCCGGAATAAATAAATCTCATATCATATCACATTTCAAATATATACGTAATTAACCGTGGATCGCACCAGAAGCAACAACCCCTCAGAGGCCCCGTCAGACCATCCCGTAGTGGTTAACCTAAAATTATTCATGGTCCGCCAAAGGCAACGAACCCTCACAGGACCTGTCGGTCCATCCTGGAGTGAACCTATACTCATACACATCACATACACTTCACTTTCAAGGTCAAGAAAATACAATTATAAATAAATACTTGTCTTTGAGACATCACGAAAAGCTACAAGATGACAAATGACAACAGTTGAAAGAAAATAAAGATTCCGAACCTTAACGATCCGAGAAATAAATATCAACAATAGAAATGAATTTGGAACTGAATTGCACCTGAAATCCCACCAACATTTGTATAAAATGACATTCAATAAGGTAGAGGGTAGATCACAACCGCCCTCTCGATTCTTACCAAAATACGGAAATCATACCATAAATTCCTAGGGGAAATAGGTATTCGGTATAGATAATCATACTCAACCTGATTCTAAGAGAAATACCAGCTATATCGTAAGAAATCATGAAGAAACTCCCAAATCCCAAAATTTAGGGTTCTAGGATGATTACCTTGATTTGGAAGGGAAGGATGGACTAGATGTTGTTTAATCTTTATTAACAACTCAAAAATAGTGATAGACCATGAAGGATTGCACCAATCGCCTCTAAGCCGCTCCTCGTTCTCTCATCGGTTAGGGTTGTAAAATGAGAAGAAGTGCCGAAAAGAGCTGCTGACCGCGTTTATATACTATAAACAGTTAGCATGCGCTAACTCTTAAAATTAGCATGCGCTAGTAGGCATAAAAATTGGAGAGTTCTGTTCTAGAGGGTTCTGTCACATCTCGTTAGCACGTGCTAATAGCATCGGATAGCGTGTGCTAATGATACATATTAGCACGCGCTATCGCCCTTCATTAGCATGCGCTATGTGCTGATGCACAACAGCACTAACTGTGCAGCCCAGCCAGCCCGAACACGCCCCGGACGAAGCAAAACTCGAAGATTAGCAACATCCAATGAAGCGCTTATGAAAAGCGTCGAAATACGAACTCAAGAGATAAACACACAAATACACACATGATTCTGACCACCCGAAGGTACGGAAAAATGAATACAAAATCATATACCTAAGACTTTGCGAAATTACGAAACAACCCAATATGTCCGAAAAACACGATTCAAGATCGGACAGTAATACCACAGCTCACAACTCATTTGAAAACATTATTAAAAGAACTTGTAGAAACACCAAAACGACAATTGCGAACAAGATTTACATAAATCGGACCTAAATACGAAAAAATCGCAATGTTACAAGAATTCAACTAAAATGGCCCTAAACTCGTTCAAATGGCAAAAAGTGCAGAATATGATAGTTTCAAAATAATGACACGACAAGCAAGTCTCAAAGAATGGAAAACACCAAAAATAAAAATTATCAAAAGTAGAAAAATACGGATATTACATTCTCCCCCTCTAAAAGGAAGTTTCGTCCTAAAACTCAAGAAACAAAACATTCGGGGTAACTCGCACGCATCTTCTCCTCTGTCTCCCAAGTCGCTTCCTCAACTCCATGTCTCGACCATTGCACTTTAATCAACGGAATTTTTTTTATGCCGGAGATGTTTCTCACGATGCTCAAGGATCTTCGCTGGTCTCTCTTCAAAGGTAATATACTCAGATACATCGATCTCACCATAGTCGATAATATGACTTCGATCCGGTACATACATTCTCAATTGAGAAACATAAAAAATGATATGGACGTGACTCAAAGCTGCATAGGTCACAGATACATATGGTAAAAGTCTAGGGGGTGAATAGACTTTTAAAACTTTTTTTGAAATAACCGGTTTACAACACTCAGCTATGATACTCAGCAGCTAGGAATACTTGGCTTATTTTTAAACTTAGCTGAAATCTCAGTTAGGAAATGTCAGCTGAAAAATATACGAAAGACTTAGCTGGCTATATTTGTTAATGCAGCAGTTAAGATGGATGCAACAGTTAAGTATGATGTTTAAAAGCAATAAAACACACATCACTTCCTCTACTAGTCCACTTCTCCCTAGTCCTCTTCGAGATAAATCCACTACAACTTTTAATGGTTACAATGAATTAGTTATAGCATCTTTCACCAGGAAAAACCCTTGGCTGTGGTAACTCCTCTTTGGTTGCTTTTCAACTCCTGATAAAAAACCCTTGGTTGCATCACAACTCGCAAGTTGCTTATCACTTTTCAATCAAGAACCCGTGGATGTCGCACAACCTAACTTTCAAGAACCTCATTCAAGAAAGTACCCCCGCCCAAATCTTAATAACAAGAGTGTTTATTTTATCCAACTTCTAAGAGCTTCTTATGACTTGAATGTTATGATCTCAGGTCTTTACGATGCTTAGAGTATATTGCTTTTTCTCTCTTTGTTCGCTTGTGAATGTTAATTGCATTGTACTTCTGTTCTAGAGTTCTTCAGATATTTATAGCACGTTCTTTGAGAGCCGTTGCAACCTTTGAACAAATCAGTCTATTGGAAAGTGACTTATTTGCTTAACATTTTATCTCGTTGCACGACTTGTCGCTTTCTTCAAATTTGCCCATTTGAAGGTATAATTTGGTTCCCGCCGTTTTGTTTGATTTCTATAATAAGGAAAGTCTTGCGGGCTTAAAAATTGAGGAATATTTTATTCCTTAACTTCCATGAATCAATCAGATTGTCTCCTTTTCCTTATTAACGTCTTTATTGACTTTTTAATATTTACTGAGGTGGACATAACTGATTCATACTTATGGAATTTGTATAAGTATCAATTGTTCCTTGCTGCGCACACTTGGCTGACCGACTTGTCTAGGTCATACTTGGCGGATAATTTATCTTGGCAATACCAGGCTGCTATTTTGACTTGTCAATACCCAGCTGATACTTTGTCTTGTCAATACCCGACTGATATTTTGGGCCATACCCGGCTAATATTTTATCTTACCCATACCTGGTTGATATTTTGACTTACCAACACCCGACTGATATGTGATTGTCTTCTGAACTTAGCTGAACGAACTTAGCTGATTAGAACATAGCTGAAAAACCTATCTGATCAATACTTAGTATAACTTTAAAAAACCTATAGAAGATACTCATTTGGTTCTTCTTTACAATGCCAAGTACTTACAACATTCATTTGAATTAAACTTTGAATATAGGGACAACATCATCAAAATCTTAAGTGTATTTCTAACAAATTCCCCTATTTTGATGATGGCAAAACTAAATGTTTGTTCAAATGTAAGTTAGTCATCACACACAAAAAAATAAAAATTCAGTCTGTTTGAGACAACTAGGAATTGTCATTTAATTCGAGTGCATATATGTTTATCGCTTCAAATGATTACAGTTTTTGTGACAATTTTGTCACCAGAAATAAGGAGAGTAAAGTAAATGACAAAAGATTTTTTTTATCTCCTTCTTGCTTTTCCTGTGGTCTTGGCTGGAGGGGGTTCCTTTATAGGTTCTGTCCCAATGGGTATTTTCACTACACGAAACAACCCATAATTCTTCTTTACTACAGTGGAAGCAAACTCTTGGTCTTCAGGAAAAGTGTATTTATTTTAAGGCAGACTTCCCTTATCTCCTCTTGAAGTGTATTGTCATCCAGATTTCATTTGCATCTATAGGAGCTTCTTGTGGAGGAAGGAATTCTTGGAAATGCATTAATTTTTTTTCGGCAAACTTCTTTAGGATTTCCCAAAAGTTTGGCCTGTTTATCTCTATATAATCAATGAAAGTTTGTTGTGGAGTACAGTTGGGATCTTCAACAATTTCCCATATGTAATATTCCTCAATGAACTGCTTCTTGGTTGTACACCACATTGATACAGCTTCCTCAGGGATGAATTCTTCCACATAATAGAGCTCTTTTCCTTCCGAGCTGAGTGGTTGAACATTGTCTTTTTTGGTTCTTTTTCTTGCAGGAAGATCCTGATTCTCAGCTGAGTTTTTCCTTTTCAGTGGTTGTTTTAAGCTTAGTCCAGCCTATGGATAGTGAATAACAGGTGGAGAGGCATTTCTAGGAATGACAACTAGGTTTTGTTGTCTGTATTTACTCCTCATTTCTTTCCTCTTTTTGCCAGCATCAACAAGTTGCTAGCTTCTCTTCCACCTTCATCATGAAGTCTTACATGCCAAGGGGAATTCTCACCGAGACACGTGCTGGGGAAGGTTCCTTCCTGTTGAGCAAGGAATCCATTTTGTAGTTCAGCTCCTCTAGGTATGGTTCCACTTTGGTGGGCAGAAGTCCTTCAACTACCTCCTCAACCATTTTCCGGACGAGTTCAGCCATGTCTGAGGTAGCTGATCTGCAGATAGTTGATTTGTCTGATCTGCTCGGTTGTCCGAGGTAGATAGTTTTTCAGTAGGGGGAGACTTGGATGAAGAATGTTCCCCCTGATTTTCATACTCCTTGTCATCCCTTGAATTTTCAGCTATCCTACCACAATCTTGATCAGGCCCACCCTGATCGTCATTGTAACGCCCCTAAATACCATTGGGTTATTACAGTGCCGTGGACCTCACACCAGGAGATCCACTAGGCGAACACGACTAACATACAACAAACTGACCAAAAGGGGAATCACAGTCCCTACTATGACATCCGACATAATATTCCGATATGGAATTTTAACGACAAACACATACCTACATGGCCCAAAATAGAATACAACAACATCCACAGGCCTTGCTCGGATAATATAAATGACAACAACTGACGAAAACTGGAGTACTCCAAACTGTATGACCGACATGAAGACCAAAACATCTCGGACTAGTATCGCTCGAATGCCTCGTCGTCATCGTCATGCCCCTGTGTCTCAACTCTCTCCTCGCAAGCACCTAAAACATGAAAACATGTTCCGCCCCAACGGGGTCAGTCATCCAGATAATGAATATCAAATACATATATGACATGATATGCATCCAAAGGCAGAATAAACAGTTTAACAAAGGTAATACGAGATGCTCACAAACCAAGGTAAGAATTGAGCATTCGTGAAACACTATGTCAACGGCATACTATTGTTACCTTCTCAACAGGTCAGAATACAAGTGCCCAACGACTAATCATTAGTACAGAACACAACAATGAATTACCCGGAGGTAAACCAAACAAGAGTTGACATAAATACGAATCATAATGCCCGAAGACTCCAACGGAAATACTAGAACATCACAATGGCCTGAAAGCCCCTCAGCCGAAGCTGCCCAAAATATCATAATGATCTAAAAACCACTCAGCCCGAACTGTCAATCATCACAATGGCCCGAAGCCAAAACAGCCCGAAGCTGTATCACATGAGGGCCGAAGCCATGACACGAAGACGTATCACAATGAGGGCCGAAGCCACAACAGGAAGCCGTATCACAATGAGGGCCGAAGCCACGGCACGAACCCATATCACAATGAGGTCCGAAGCCACGGCACGAAGCCATATCACAATGAGGTCCAAAGCCACGGCACGAAGCCATATCACTATGAGGGCCGAAGCCACGGCACGAAGCCATATCACTATGAGGGCCGAAGCCATGACACGAAGCCGTATCATAATGAGGGCGGAAGCCACGGCACTAAGCCGTATCACAATGAGGTCATCCAATGACCGTGACCTACTGAGTTGCAGGTGCTGGGAAACCAACCACGAAGGTTCAAGCCCCAGACTTACCCATAATGAGATCACCCAGTGACCATGACCTACAAAACAGTAGGTGTTGGGAAACCAACCGCGAAGGTTCAAGCCCCAAACTTACCCATCGAGCACTAGCCGAGACTAGCCTCCCAAAACACAATTAATTACAACATCAACGATCCCGCTATTACCGAATTCACAAGAATAATAGTGTGCTGCCTTGAGTCGGTCAACACGACAACAATAACTCATGGATGGGCACCGTCCTCGACGGTCCCAATTCAAATACCTCGACTACCTTAGGAATGGCCAATCGTTAAAAACGATACAACGGATGGGAAATGTCTTCGACAGTCCCAATTCAATACATCGATTACCTCAGAACGGTCAATCGACAACAACGATACAACGGATGGGAACTATCATCGATAATCCCAATTCAATACCTCGATTGCCTTAGAATGGCCAATCGATAACGACGACACAACGGATGGGAATTATCTTCGATAACCCCAATTCAGTACCTCGATTGCCTTAGAATGGCCAATCGATCACAACGACACAACAGATGGGAATTATCCTCGACACTCCCAATTCAATATATCGATTACCTTAGAACGGTCAATCGGTAAACAATGATACCATGGATGGGAATTATTTTCGATAATCCCAATCGATAAACAATGATACAACAAATGGGAATTATCTTTGATAATCCCAATTCAATACGTCGATTACCTTAGAACGGTCAATCAACAATGACGATAAAACGAAAACAATTAGAACAGATGTCCCAATGCCTTTAATCGATTACCGACGGCGGAGATGATAATCGAACACGTCAATGCCTTCACTCGGCTAATTACAGCATCAATAGCAAAATACCAATATCAATAACAGTGATCGCAATAATGTTTTAAACCGACATCAATATCAACAATAACAACCGATACATCGATATCGCGAACCGGCTATCGACAATAACATCAACAACGAGTATCTCAAAGCCCTGAACGGCTTTTAACGGATAATAACAACATTTGGCATAATTTGCCGAAGGGTATCGTATCAAACAATCTCCTGATATCAACAAAATCATAGAGAGACCAAGTCTCGAAATGACACAACACATTTATACGCATACATGATAACATTAATCTTATTGACTAGTACAAGTATAAAACTTGCCTCAAACCGAGGCGAGAAAGTCCTTCCACGATCAATGTCCCCCCACGAAATGACGAACGGTGTTCCAACGATCACATGCACTCGAACAACCTTGAATGAAATACAATTCATTCAATAACACAAAATCAATAGAAAACAACACCAAAGACAAAACCCGATTCAAACACGAATTGGTCAAACCGCACGAACGCATATCATAGTTCTCAACCATGAATTCTAACTCCCTCCAATCCTCCTCAATGATCCAATAACATGATCATCGTGTTCTTAACACTTGTGAAATAATTCAACAAGAATCACTTTAGAACAACGTCAAATTGATCTTCTTACAATGATAATATCATCAATATTATCACTATCACCTCAAGAACATCATCAACCCAACAAACATAATGTCTAAACAATAATCAATCGCCAATTCATAATGAATTCGGATTAATCAACAAGATCAACTCAACCATTTCAAGATTATGATAATCATTACATAATTCATCATAATTCCCTACCAAAATGGTTAAAATCTACCCAAGAAACACAACAACAACATCAATCATATTAAGACTATGTTAATCATATAACAATCTTAACATAATCCTTCCTAGACATGATTAAAACCTCCAAACATCCTAAAACATCAAGAACAACTCCTCCTCAAGACACAATCATCATGTTCTTCATCATAAGTTATAAAAACTCATCAAGAATCATGATATACTCCAACAATAAATCAATATACGAACTATACAACAACAACAATACAAAAACTCGAAAATCACTTGAAGAACAAGAGATTAAGAAAACTTACTCAAGAATAACAAGAAGAACTCTCCAGACACCAATGGAGTAAGAAAAGCTTCCAACTCCAAGCTCCAAATCAAGCTATGATGATCAAAAACATGTTGGAAGGGCTAAATATCAAGAACAAGTCCAGAGGAATGGTTCTAGGGAGAGAAACTCGATTTTGGTTCGTGAAGAAATGAAATACGAAACCAACATATATAAACTGACAAGCTCATTACGTACACTATACACCAAGATTAACGTACGTAAGGGTCATTACGTACGCTATATCAATAACTTAACGTACGTAATGCTAGTCCAGAATCAATTGACCAAAAACATGAAGACCTTAACGTACGTAAACAACAACCATTTACGTACGTTAACAAGCTGCATGAATTACGTACGTAGATCTCACCTCCTAACGTATGTAAGGATCCGTTTACTGCAATAGTCGATCGGATCAAAGATACCCGGCCCTACCAGCCGAAAGTTAACCACGAGGAAGGTTCCTACAACCGACCACTCATTACGTGCGTAACACTATAGGTTTAACGTACGTAATACTCAGCCCATATCGTACGTAATCTTACACATGTAGCGTACGTTATGGCTAGTATACTTGGCCAAAAATCCAAACTCTCCCAGCAACAACCAAATGACGAAACAAGACTGACGACAAATATAAATATTTCGATCCCGAAATATCCCAATACAATATACATTGTATCAATCCAAAATTACAACACTTGTACAATTCCAAATGAATACGTACAACTTAACAGTGAAACGAAACGAAAAAAAAATACCCCCGGATATTACATACTCCCCTTCCTTAAAAAGAGTTTCCTCCCTGAAACTCAGGGTGCACAACTCGGGGTACGAACTATCCATCAGGATCTGAAAACAACATCTCCAGGAATACTCCTCACTGCGAAACACTTCGCCTGAGCAACTGGGCTAACCCCACGGGTCCCCGCGTCTCCCCTGCCCGAACACGGCAAAAACCAAGAGATAAAAACACTCAACGAAGTGCGAGATCAGTCGAATCATGACTCCTCTGCTAGAGACTAGCCAGGAAGTCATACCAACCGCATGACTCGTAACACCGGCACACACACCCCGTGGGAGCCGGCCATTGTACATGTCTACAATCATCGGTGTACACTTCCCCGTTCTCATCGACATCGGACGCCCATGCAATCACTGACTCATGCCACAAAAAGAAAATAACAACGCACATATAGTCCTCGGGACCATATCAATCGTACGCCCCCAAGTCCTCATGACTTGGCGTCTCGAAACACCAGGTACAATTACCCAGGTTATCACAAGAATCTCGGGTACAACATCAAAAGGAAAGAAAAACGCATCAGATGACCTCAAATCTCCAGATTCTCAAAAGATATCATTACAAGATAGATCAACAACAAATGGTTCACAACCACAATACTACAATACAGATTAAGTTCAACATTAATCCGAAAAACAATAGGAAGGGAAAATACAAATCAGGGCTACATCTCAAATGTACAGCACATTGATATCCTCCAAATCGCCCATCTCCTCGATCTCATCGTCTCGAGGAAGACCCAAATCTGAACTCGCTGCTCCTCCTCGGTTGTCCTTACCTTGTTAGGTGTATTTTTATGCGCTTAATTATCATTAGTTTATATCCATTTTGAGCCTAAAAATGCATAAATGAGCTTTTAATGCACTATTCATTTATGTTTTGCAGGAAATTGGAGTCCGGAAGCTCGAACGACGGAAAACGGGCGAAAACGGCAAATTTTGGCCTGGGGCCGCGGCACGAACCAAGTGAGCCGCAGCACACGAAGGCAACCGGCAAATGCCGAACCAACTGTACTGTGAGCCGCGGCACGTTGATGCTGAGTCGCGGCCCAGGAAGGAAAAAAGACGCCCAGGTATAGGCGCTGAACAGCATGAGCCACGGCACAGATTAAGTGAGCCACGGCCCACGGGGCGGTTTTTGATGTTTTGGCCGCGGTTCTGGGCCGTTTTTGGAGACCTGTTCCCAACCTAATTCCCGGACGCGTTTTGGAGGCTGATGATAGTTATAAATAGGGGTTTAAGGGCTGAAGACATGATCATCAAATCGGAGGAAGACATCGCGGGATCGAAGAAAACAAGGAGGAGATTTGTGGGCGACGACAAGACCACGGATTCCTTACAGTTTTTCTTAATTTTTCCGCATCTGATTTTATAGATCTGTTCGAGTAGGATTGTGATTGTAACCGATTACATGACGGTTTGATTTATTTATTTTTATTTCAATTTACTCGTTATTTGTATTGAGTTGGGTTTTTCTCATTGTTCTTAATGCTTTTTAATTGTCTGGCCAACAGTTGAATTGTTTTGAATGTTTTTATGGATTCGGGAGATGAAATTTAGGCATAGTTCTTGTGAGAATAATCATGATTTTCGTGAGATAGGGATATACTCATGGGAATTATGAAGCCTATTTATTGTGGGAATTCATGAACTGTTTTAGCTATTAATTATCTAATTCGAATAGGAATATATCGAGTTAATACTTCTTAGTATTTTCAATCGACCTTGGGAAAGGCTTTAGAATAATTTAGGAATTCCTGGCTTACAATCAATTGAATAAAGGTGAATTGAATTAAATAAAAATCATTCCTGATTGTTTGAGGTGAAAATCGTAATCCTACACCCTTATTATTATTATTATTATTATTATTATTATTATTAGTTTCTATTTATTTTTCTGCAATTAGTTTAGAAATAAATTCTATATAATTGTTCTTCAAATAAAATTACGAGTCGACTATATTTTGGTACTTAGTGAAATCAGTCCTTGAGGGAACGATATCTTACTTATCACTTTATTACTTGTTGACACCATGCACTTGCGGCATAGTGTGAGGGATTTCCTCACAACAAGTTTTTGGCACCGTTGTCGGGGATTGATTTTTCGCTAATATCAATACCAAGCGACTCTAATTTTAATTTGAAGTTTTTTTATTTAGCCTCTATATTTTTATTTTTTTTCATTATGTTGTCCTTTGATTATCGTGACCCTTGGAATTTCATAAATTTCGATAATCTTAATAATTTGCCTAATAGGGTCAGTCAGCCCCCTCCCCCAAAACAAAAGACCATGCTTGAACAATGTCTAGACGCTCTCAAAAATCCTGATAGTACCCCTCTTGAGCGAGAATGTGCACGTCGTGGTCTTGAGATTCACTATGGTTATTTTCCAGCTCATATATTTAGTAGTTAAGTTGAGGGGGAGGTTGAGAAGAAAGACATGTTGAGTTTTAGGGTCGATCCCCCAGCACTTGATAATTACATAAAGTGTGATGAGCTTGTAGAAGAAGTTACCATTGATGATGTTTCCATCGAAATTTCATTAAATTGTCATCAAACTTCGACTAATAAGGTGAACACTTTTGTGCCTAAAATTTTATTGATGGTGCCACGCATAATTTTTCCTAAATCCATATTGGGAGAGATTGACCCCATTACTTGTGATTTTGTTGAGGCTGATTCTTTGAGTTCTAATGAGGTTATTCATGATATGTCTTTATTATTTACCCATTCGAACTCTGCTTATTTTTACATACCCTATCATTATTATATTCTTCCACTATTTTTTGGTTGTCCGCATAATTATTCTTACTCACTAATTTTGGCAACTTGGCATGAACCAAAGCCTCCCTTGTGGAATAAGAGGCTTATAGATTGCAAGAATGGGGTATTTGGCAATCATCCTAGAAAGAAGCCATGTTAACTTTTTTTGCCACGTCGTGCTCAAGACGTAAAATAGAGCGCTTGATGGGAGGCAATCCATCATTTTTACTTGCTTTCTAGTTAGTTGTTTTTATTTGATTTTTCGTTAATAATTTTATTCCTTTGTTTGTTATTTCGTTTGGATTCGTGTATTCTTGTTGGCCCTTATTTCTCTAAGATTTTTTTTATAACCCCAATGAGTTATCATCCTTCATATTCTAGTCTTTCTTAACTTAATGTCTATTGTTATTTCATGACTAGAGACTAAGTTTGGGGGTCCCTGGTGATGTTGGGCGTTATTTTAAGTATGGATTGACAGACGATTCCACTCAGACATGTGCTGGCGTTCAAGAAGACATTTGGAATAAGATTCACTTTTCCTTATCTCTTTTATTTTCACATGAGTTTTATTGTTGATGATTTTATGTTTAGTGGAATAAATTGAAGCATGCGATATTTTCTTAATTTTTCTTGGTTATAAATTGCGATTTCACCATTGCTTTATTTTTCTTGCATGCTGTTGATGGTTTTTGCCAAAACATGAATTTTTCGTGAATTTTCGTGCTTCCGTGTGTAAAACTGATATTACGATACTGATTTCTCTTGGAAGAAACGGTTGACTTTTGGTCGAGTTGCAGTCAGCGATATCTGTTTCCATTGAGTATTCAATTAGGTCCGAAATTTTATCATTTTTGTAGAAATCTTAGCAGATAAGAAAGGAGACATACGTGTTTTCAAATCGCCGCCTATACGTTTGGTTATACTTTTCGGTTAGCTAGTCGTCCAGTAACATGAGTCTTGTTGGCACTTAAAGTGAGTTTAGAGTCGGACAGTTTTTCCCAAAAAGTCGAGATATTATATTTGTTCTATGATGGGAAGTCTAGTAACCGGGGGTATTCGCGTGACCCGTTGTTCACTCTCGCGTAAAACGACAACCCTGAATAGACTAATATCTTAGAAATATCGCATTACTGATGATGGGAAGCCTAGTAACCGGGGGTATTCACGTGACCCGTTGTTTATTCTCGCGTAAAACAGCGACCTTGAACCGGACATGCGAGAATAGCTATTTGAGTTATTTCTCCGCTGTGGAGGGGGACTTAGTAACTAGAAGCATCCATGTGCCCCAGGAGTGTCTTTTACATCAAACGGTTCCCCAACACATGAGAATGGAATTCCACCCTAGGATTATCCCAATGAAACATCCCGAGATCCGAACCTAGTGGTTAACTCGAATCATTTTATTGATCATATATAAGGGAATACTGTCCGAGGGTTATTTTTGATGATGAAACTCTTGTAATTTTTGTCACTAGACTGTGGGACTGGGCGAATTGGCTTGTTTAATCTAACCCTTCATATTGACGGTCGGTTAAATTCACGCTTGTTAATCTTTGAGCTTGATTTTCTTCATGAACGGTTGGTTAGGACTGAAAATGATTACTTCTTGGAATCAGTGTCCGTGGAGGTGACTCACTATTACGACACTCGTATTATTCTTTGAGATTTTCAGGGTAGTATTGATTAAGTTGAGCACTACGGACTTGCACGAGTATTCACGATACCTTTTGTTTAAAATTGATTTTTGCTTGAGGACAAGTAAAGGCTCACGTTTGGGGGTATTTGTTAGGCGTATTTTTATGCGCTTATTTATTATTAGTTTATATCCATTTTGAGCCTAAAAATGCATAAATGAGCTTTTATTGCACTATTCTTTTATGTTTTGCAGGAAATTGGAGTCCGGAAGCTCGAACGACGGAAAACGTGCGAAAACGGCAAATTTTGGCCTGGGGCCGCGGCACTAACCAAGTGAGCCGCGGCACACGAAGGCAACCAGCAAATGCCGAACCAACTGTACTGTGAGCCGCGGCACGTTGATGCTGAGCCGCGGCCCAGGAAGGAAAAAAGACGCCCAGGTATAGGCGCTGAACAGCGTGAGCCGCGGCACAGATTAAGTGAGCCGCGGCCCACGGGGCAGTTTTTGATGTTTTGGCTGCGGTTCTAGGCCATTTTTGGAGACCTGTTCCCAACCTAATTCCCGGACGCGTTTTGGAGGCTGATGATAGTTATAAATAGGGGTTTAAGGGCTGAAGACATTATCATCAAATCGGAGGAAGACATCGCGGGATCGAAGAACACAAGGAGGAGATTTGTGGGCGACGACAAGACCACGGATTCCTTACGGTTTTTCTTAATTTTTCCGCATCTGATTTTCTAGATCTGTTCGAGTAGGATTGTGATTGTAACCGATTATATGACGGTTTGATTTATTTATTTTTATTTCAATTTACTCGTTATCGTATTGAGTTGGGTTTTTCTCATTGTTCTTAATGCTTTTTAATTGTCTGGACAACAGTTGAATTGTTTTGAATGTCTTTATGGATTTGGGAGATGAAATTTAGGCGTAGTTCTTGTGAGAATAATCATGATTTTCGTGAGATAGGGATATACTCATGGGAATTGTGAAGCCTATTTATTGTGGGAATTCATGAACTGTTTTAGCTATTAATTATCTAATTCGAATAGGAATATATCGAATTAATAATTCTTAGTATTTTCTATCGACCTTGGGAAAGGCTTTAGAATAATTTAGGAATTCCTGGCTTACAATCAATTGAATAAAGGTGAATTGAATTAAATAAAAATCATTCCTGATTGTTTGAGGTGAAAATCATAATCCTACACCCTTATTATTATTATTAGTTTCTATTTATTTTTCTGCAATTAGTTTAGAAATAAATTCTATATAATTGTTCTTCAAATAAAATTACGAGCCGACTATATTTTGGTACTTAGTGAAATCAGTCCTCGAGGGAACGATATCTTACTTATCACTTTATTACTTGTTGACACCGTGCACTTGCGACATAGTGTGAGGGATTTCATCACAACATACCTCTGGCTCCCAAAGCCTGATAGGACCCTTTGGATAAAGTACGGACTGGAGTAATAAAATCTCTCGAGGCCCGTGAGCTCTCTCGAGATCTACTGGCACTAGAACTCCTGCAGTATTTCTGAAGGTGTCCCTGCCTCCCACACAGATAACAGACAATAGTTAGCACCGTACAACGAGTGCTAACATGCCCCGCTGAATCACAGTTAAAGCAAACAACTGTCGAACTCGTCGCCTGAGAAGAAGATGATTTCCCAGCACGAAGACGACTAGAAAAAGACCTCTTGGACTTCGGAGCCCGATGTCCCTCGGAACGAACCGGCATCCTAGTCTCCCACCAGAATAATCTGAAGGGTCCTCCCGAGTAAGATCCTTGATCAAACACTCTGCTCCAAGAGCCTTCTCGATGAATTCACCAAGAGTGTTACAATTATGATTAAACAATTGCATCCTCAACTACGGGTTTAGCCACTTTGTAAAATACTTCATCTTATCCATCTCGGTACGGATAACAGACGAAGCAAACTGAAGAAGTCCCTGAAACTTCTCAGCAATGACAATAACACCCTCATCCTCGATGGATTCGGGGTTCAAAACCTCAGACAACTTGGCATCATGAAGTGGACCCAGATACCTCTCTAACATGAGAGTTTTGAACTCGCTCCAATCACAATCACGATCGGTGGGCTTCACAGAAAGCCACAAAGAATAAGCGCCATTACTCAAGTAGTAAGCCGCTATTGCCACCTTATTCTCTTCCGGACACTGAACCATGTCAAAGAGTTTATCAAAATGTTCAAGCCAATGAACAATATCAGCTGGTTCCGGTGAACCCTCAAAAGTAGGTGGCCTCTGACGAGAGATATCGCCGATAATCTGACTCACTCTCCCAGCCTGTCCACAAAACAACACCTGGTATCCCTGCTGCGATGGACCACGAATCATCGAGGCCTGCATGGTTTCCACTATCTGCGTCATCTGAGTCATCTGGGCCATCATGCCCCTCATAAGCAAGAAAGGGTCGACGTGTCCACTCTCAGTCTGATTGACTTCTCGAGTATGACGTCCCAAAGGGAAATCAGTCACGTAGGTAACACCACCAGCCGAACTCTGGTCCATCTCGGCTTCCGCACGCGCATAAACATGAGGTTCTGGCTTTCAGCCTGCCCTGCAGCCTTCACCCCATCTGGCACGTCCTCGAGTTCCTCTTTCCATACTGAAAGAATAAAATTCGATCATGAACAAAGCTCAAATATGCCTCAACGGCGAATCCAAAATGCTAAGTCAATAGCCAAACACGAGTATACATACTCAACAGATAAATAATCGCCTCAAACATGCTAATTATAGCCAATATTGAGCCCACATGCTCCAAAACAATCGTGAATCAATTGTAACACAAAGATTACATACAGGTTTCAACAAACCATGTACAATCAATGACATAATGAATGTATGAACATAAAATAGAATCAAGTCCTTACACAGGTCATACGAAGCTTCGAGGTCTTGCGATACTAGTCTTCACAGACGACGAATCGATGAAAGAATGACTCATATAGTCGCCCAACTATCACGACTCACAAAACCCGACTATCCAGATTGTCAGAACCTGACAGCCCCACTACTACCGCGTCGGTAGAGCCACATAACTCACATATCAGGGTATCTCACAACCCAATTCTCCGATACCATCTTCTATAATGCCCCCAAATCCCATTGGGTTATTACAGTGCCGTGGACCCCACACCAGGAGATCCACCAGGGGAGCACGACAAACATACAACAAACTGACCAAAAGGGGACTCACAGTCCCTACTATGACATCCGACATAATATTCCGATATGGAATTTCAACGACAAACACATGCCTACACGGCCCAAAATAGAATACAACAACATCCACGAGCCTTGCTCGGATAATACAAATGACAACAACTGACAAAAATTGGAGTACTCCAAACTGTCTGACCGACCTGAACAACAAAATATCTCGGACTAGTATCGCTCGAATGCCTCGTCGTCATCGTTACGACCCTGTATCTCAACTCTCTCCTCGCAAGCACCTAAAACATGAAAACATGTTCTGCCCCCACGGGGTCAGTAATCCAGATAATGAATGTCAAATATATATGACATGATATGCGTCCAACGGCAGAATAAACAGTACAACAAGGTAATACGAGATGCTCACAAACCAAGTTAAGAATCGAGAATTCGTGAAACACTATGCCCACGGCATACTATCGTTACCTGCTCAACAGGTCAGAATACAAGTGCCCAACGGCGAATCATCAATACAGAACACAACAATGAATTACCCGGAGGTAAACCAAACAAGAGCTGACATAAATACGAATTATAATGCACAAAGGCTCCAACGGAAATACCAGAACATCACAATGGCCTGAAAGCCCCTCATCCGAAGCTGCCCAAAATATCATAATGATCTGAAAACCACTCAGCCGAAACTATCAATCATCACAATGGCCCGAAGCCAAAACAGCCCGAAGCTGTATCACATGAGGACCGAAGCCACGACACGAAGCCGTATCACAATGAAGGCCGAAGCCACGGCACGAAGCTATATCACAATGAGGGCCGAAGCCACGGCACGAAGCCGTATCACAATGAGGGCCGAAGCCACGGCACGAAGCCGTATCATATTGAGGGCCGAAGCCACGACACGAAGCCGTATCACAATGAGGGCCGAAGCCACGGCACGAAGCCGTATCATAATTAGGTCATCCATTGACCCTAACCTGCTGAGTAGCAGGTGCTGGGAAACTAACCGCGAAGGTTCAAGCCCCAGACTTACCCATAATGAGATCACCTAGTGACCGTGACCTACTGAACTGTAGGTGTTGGGAAACCAACCGGGAAGGTTCAAGCCCCAAACTTACCCATCGAGCACTAGCCGAGACTAGCCTCCCAAAACACAATTAATCACAACAGCAACGATCCCGCTAATACCGAATTCACAAGAATAATAGTGTGCTACCTTGAGTCGCTCAACACGACAACAATAACTCACATATGGGCACCGTCCTCGGCGGTCCCAATTCAAATACCTCGACTGCCTTAGGATTGGCCAATCGTTAACAACAATACAACGGATGGTAAATGTCTTCGAGAGTCCCAATTTAATACATCGATTACCTCAGAACGGTCAATCGACAACAACGATACAACGGATGGGAACTATCATCGATAGTCCCAATTCAATACCTCGATTTCCTTAGAATGGCCAATCGTTAACGACACAACGGATGGGAATTATCTTCGATAATTCTAATTCAATACCTCAATTGCCTTAGAATGGCCAATCGATCACAACGACACAACAAATGGGAATTATCCTCGACAGTCCCAATTCAATATGTCGATTACCTTAGAACGGTAAATCGATAAACAATGATACCATGGATGGGAATTATTCTCGATAATCCCAATTCAATACGTCGATTACCTTAGAACGGTCAACCGATGAACAATGATACAACGGATGGGAATTAGCTTTGATAATCCCAATTCAATACATCGATTACCTTAGAACGGTCAATCGACAATGACGATACAACAAAAACAATTAGAACAGATGTCCTGGTGCCTTTAATCGGTTACTGACAGCGGAGATGATAATCGAACACGTCAATGCCTTCACTCGGCTAATTACAGCATCAATAGCAAAATTCCAATATCAATAACAATGATCACAACAATGTCTTAAACCGACATCAATATCAACAATAACAACCGATACATCGATACCGCGAACCGGCTATCGACAATAACATCAACAACGAGTATCTCGAAGCCCTAAATGGCTTTTAACGACAATAAAAACATTTGACATAATTCGCCGAAGGGTATCGTATCAAACAATCCCCTGATATCAACAAAATCATAGAGAGACCAAGTCTCGAAATGATACAACACATTTATACACATACATGATAACATTAATCTTAGGGCTGGGACTTTTAGAACCGAGAACCGACGAACCGATCTGAACCGCAAAGGAACCGTCGGTTCGGTTCGGTTGTTAATTTTTTTTTTTTTGCGGTTCGGTTTAGTTAAAATTAAACGGTTCGGTTTGCGGTTCCAGTTAAAATTGACGAAAAGGAACCGGTAAAACCGGTGGAACCAGTGGAACCGCGGAACCGAGAGTATGCATGTTACTTAGTACAGTCAGTATTGTTATTCTACTGTGATCTGTCATCTATTCTTAATATTAAATAAATATAATTGTATTTGTATAACTTAATAAAAAGGTGAAGAAACCCTACCTCACTTCTTGCGCCGCCTACCTCACTCTAATCTCACTTCTCTATCTCTTACTGTGAGACTCACAGCCTCACTTCTCTCAAGTCTCAACCCCGATCGGCATCTTCGGTCTTCCTCCAGGTTCTACTTCTCGCAGATAATCCCGATCGGCATCTTCCTCCAACCTTCCTAGATGGCATCGTCCTCCAACCTAGGTGTTAATCAAGTACCCTCAACTGATAAATCCAATTCTCACAGTGATTCATATTGTTCGTCGGATGAAGAAAAAATCGGTAAGCACCAAAAACTAAATTTGATTGCTTAATTAGTTAACTTATTTTTTGTTTTTATAAATCATTCAAGTGTTCTTTTGTTTTATTCTGTGACTTCTGTTATTAAATCGAAAAAATGAGATGCTGGTATACTTTTTATTCATATTATTCTGTTATTAAAATTTAAACCGATTGCCATTTTATTTTATATCTTCCTTTTTTTGGTTTGATTGAGAGAAGAAAGAGGAATGGTGTTAAAAATGGGAATGGTGGTAACTGTAAGAATTAGGATTGTTTTCATTTTAAGTTCCGACCGCGATGGTCTGTTCCTCCTCCCCCGCCTCCTCAGCTGCTGCTGCCACCTCAAAACTGCAAAAAAAGACGTTTTAAGAATACAGTTCTAGTGCCATTTTATTTTCATATCTTCCTATTGTATGTTTTATAGTTATGTAAGTTTCTTGATGTCACTTTATTGGTGTTAAAAATGGGAATGGTGGTAAGAAATAGGATTCTCGAAACCATACGTATTTTTACTTTTCGATTTTCGGTTTGCAATTTTACCCCTGTGCTAAGACTAATTATATTTATGTTTTCATTTATTTGTGGTAGATACTAACGTGAAAGACTACATTAGCGGTCAAGAACTTACTGTTGTAACAAGGAACAAGAAACAAGAAATAAGGAACAAGAAGACGAAGATCACTGCTGTAACAAGGAAAAAGAGACAGGGAACAGTGAAATCTGATGTGTGGCCTCACTTCACCAGATATAACGAGCCTCTCGTTGAAATAGGTGATGGGCTGGAGAAGGTTGTTGGGAGTAGACAACGTTGTAAATGCAACTACTGTGGGACAACTCTTGCATGTGATTCTCGAGGTAATGGCACTAGTACCCTTAGAAAACATATTGAGATTGTATGTAAGAGTTATCCTGGTAAAGTTAATATAGAAGAAGGGGGGCAGCAAATGTTAACTAGGAATAGCATTACGTTTGATGGTGTGAGAATGTTAGGTAATAATGTTTGGACTAAGGAGGCATGTACTGATGCAGCTACTAGGATGATAGTTATAGATGAGTTGCCATTTAGCTTCATTGAAAACACTGGCTTTAAGAATTTCTGTGATGTTGCAATCCCTAAATGGGAGCCTCCAACTAGGAAGATGATTGTTAAGAACTTTCTGAAAATGTATGCTGCTAAGAAGGCTGAATTGAAGTGTGAGTTACAATCCCGTTCAGTGTGTTTGACAACAGATACATGGACTAGTTGTCAAAATATTAATTATATGGTAATCACAGCCCACTTTATTGACCATGCTTGGAAAATGCACAAAAGTGTCTTAAATTTTTGTGTTATCCCTAACCATAATGGCACTACGATCGGAAAGATATTAGAGAATGCACTGCTTGAGTGGGGTATTGAGAATGTGTTGACAATTAGTGTAGATAATGCATCATCAATTAAAGTTGCCATTGATTATCTTAGAACTCAAATGGAAGATTGGGACAAGATGCCACTTTTGGGGGGGAGATTTATGCATGTAAGATGCCTTCCTCATATTTTGAATTTAATTGTGAGGTCTGGATTGAATTTAATGAGCAAATCAGTAGCTGCCATTAGGAATGCTGTGATGTATGTGAGAAGTTCTCCGGCTAGAATGGATGTTTTTAAAAGTTGTGTAGAAAAGACAAAGCTAGAATGTAAGAAAATATGCATTTTGGATGTACAAACAAGATGGAACTCGACTTATCTAATGTTGGACACTGCGTTGGAGCTCAGAAGGGCATTTGATAGGATGGCATCTGAAGATGATTCAAAATATAGGTAAATAAAATTCTATTAAAACTTCTATTAGTTATTTTGTCAAATTCAAAAATTCATGTATATTCTCTATGTTCTTTACTTTGTAGGTCATACTTTGATGAGGATGATGCCGAAGACGAGGGGGATAAATAAAGTCAGGAAGCAGAATGTATTTTGGCTCCAACACGGTCTAGAGCATCAAAGAAGAGGGTTGGGCCACCAAAAGCTCTGATGGCGAGTCTTTGAAGTATTTGTAAGTTTTCTGAGGGTATTTTATCAAGTTACTGTGAATGTGAGTTCTCAATTGAAGCCTACTTCTCAGTTAGCTTTTCATGATATAATTTCGATTAAGGCTGAGATCGATGAGTTATATGAAAAGCCTATAGATGAACAGTCAAATGCAACTGATTTGATGTTGTATGAAATGGCAAAAAAAATGAAAAAAAAGTACAGCAAGTACTTTGACAAGGTGGATGATATCAATGAGTTATTTCTTGTGGCACTTGTGTTGGACCCGAGGTATAAGCTTAAGTATCTAGAAAGAAATTTTGAGAAAATGCTTGACATGAATAGGCCACAGGTCAAAAGAAGGTCAGATGGTGTGAAGGACATGTTGGTCAGTATTTGCGATGCTTATAGCCAAAACACCAAGTCACATACTTCCCAAAAGAGTAGAACCGAATCTAGTGAGGGTACAAGTCAGAGAACAAGAAGAAATATTTGTGGGAATAGGAAGGACATGCTTGAGGACTGTAATAGGCAACTCGAAGAAGGTGAACAAATGGTGGTTGGGTCTGAGATAGATAGATATTTGCTTGATCCTATTGATAAGCCAAATGATCATGTTGAGTTCAAGATTTTGGATTGATGGGCACGTAATGGCAGCAAATATCCCACCTTGGTGATTGTTGCAAGGGATGTACTTGCCGTTCAAGTTTCAACAGTCGCTAGTGAGTCAAGTTTTTCAACTGGAAAAAGGGTTATTGACCCGCATAGAAGCTCAATGACTCCTAAAACAGTAGAGGCTCTTATTTGCCTTCAAAATTGGCTGAAGTCGGATAGTGTCATGGGGCTTTCATATCTCCCCACTGTCGAAGAAATAGAATTTTATGAAGATGTTGAAAAAGGTAGTCGTGCTTTCTATTTGATATTTCGTAGGATTTCAATCATGCTTTGTATCTTTCCGAGGTAGCCTTAGATTTTTAGTCTTGCTTTTAATCGAATTTTATTTCCCAGGCCTAATTCATTTTTCTGTTTTCTATTCATTGTTCGATTTTTTTATTATGTATGCAGAACAACTTGAAGAAGAAAGACATCAGCTTCAGAAATTTCAGAAAACTACTAGTGAGCAACCAACAAGTGATTCAAAGTGCGGAAAAGTGGAGTCCAATTTGGCATCCAAGAAGTCATCCAAATCAAACAAAAAAATGAGAAGATGAATCTGAAGTTTTAATGATTTGAATTTCAGTTTGAATATTGAAGTTGTGTTGTGGATGTAATGGCATGAATTTTGTTTATTGCCTTATTGGTGTATTTTATCTGAACCTGTATTCACTGCCTTATTGGTGTAATGGATGCTACAGACATGAACTAAAAATTAAAATTGTATTGCTTTGCATTGCATCATAAACAGGTTTGCAAGGAGTATTTTTTCATTTAGGAAATGTACTGTATCATAAACAGGTTTGCAAACAGTTTTGTAAAATTAAAATTGTATTTTTTTCATTACATCATAAACAGGTTTGCAAACAGTTTTGTAAAAAAATTCCAACACAAAAATCGGTTCCGGTTCGGTTCCGGTTCCAAATCGGTTCGGTTCCAAATCGGTTCTAGCAAAAAAAATTGACAGAACCGAACCGCAAAAAAAATATGCGGTTCGGTTCCGGTTCCTGTATTTTGTTCCTTGGAACCGAGAAGTCCCAGGCCTAATTAATCTAATTGACTAGTACAATTATAAACTTGCCTCAAACCGAAGGTGTAACGCCCCGACTTTCTAGGGTAATTAATTGGGAAAATAAATAAAAGGTAAATTTTGACGAAAAATATTTTCTTTTGAGAATATTAAAATTCTCGCCTACAAAGTCGAGTCGCTATAATGACATAAAAATAAATACCATTAAATAAGGCAACATTTCATCATAGATACGAGATAAAATTTACAGCGGAGGAATAAATCATAAATTATAAATTTCAAATCGAAGTTTCCCCAAATGAGTTCCAAAACATTTGACATAACGAAAAAAATCATATAATAAATCCTCTTTCATATGCCCTCTCGGCTCGCTCCTTCGTCCATCCGGATCGGTTCAACCGGCGGGATCAATAAATGTGTGGATGAGCTTCCTTCAGCTCGTGGAAATCACACTGATCACAGTAACATACAATCTCATGGAAAGAATAACATGAATAATCTATCACATTTTTTTTCACCGTAAGTGCATACTCACAATATTACGTATAGCATGAATCGAGCATGCATAACGCGAATATTGAGGTTGCGCAGTTTCCACCTGCAACAACATGAAACATACACACAATATTACGTATAGCATGAATCTACCACGCATAACACGAATATTGAGGTTGCGCAGGTGTCCCCACAAGAACATGAAACATACACGCAATACCACATATAACATGAATCGAGCATGCATGTGAATATTGGGTTGTGCAGGTGTCCCCACACAACATGAATCTTAAGATAGTCTCTTGAATATATATCTGACAAGATGACCACTTGAATATATATATCTGACAAAATGACTCGGGCTAGGACTTGTGATACGTAGAAATAAATGTTCGTGACCCTCTAAATGAAATTAAATAAAATGAAATGCATTATAATGTTATTATAAATAATAATATTGCACTATAAAAATGGCGGGTATTACAGAAGGCGATAAAGTCCTTCCACGATCAACGTCCTCCCACGAAATGACTGTAATGCCCGAGATTTCTGTTATGTAATTGGAACTTGTGATATTGTAATGATTGTACTTTTGTCTGAGTATTATTCTCCGTATTTCATAATCCGATGTTGCCGAGCGTTTAATGTCATGGTTGTGATTTGTAAGGTTGAAATTCTGTGCATGTAGCGCACGCTACAGGCTAAGGGTAGCGTACGCTAACGTGGTTTCATAGCGCACGCTACAGAATGTAATTAGCGCACGCTATGCATGGTCAGATTGATTGGGACGTGGGGTAGGTGAGATCTGGCCGGGGGACCCCTGTCGGATTATGTCGGATGTACCTGGACGGCTTTCGGGAAAAGCCGAGTCAACGCCTTAGCGCACGCTACAGGTCGATGCGTAGCGCACGCTAAGTGCCGAGTACAGTTTAGACTGTGAGCCGTTAGCGCACGCTACGAATAGGGTCTAGCGCGCGCTAATAGCCATTTATTATAAATAGGACATCATCCTATTCGAGATTTCAGTTTTTCTCCTCCCATAACCCGAACTCTTACACTTAGAACATAACTCACTTCGTCCCAAACACTTCATATCAACCTCCTAGATCGAGATTGAATATCGTATATCATTGGAGATTGGTGTTCAAGCCTTCGGTGTTGGATCGCTTCATTTTCCTCCGTATTCTTCACTACTTTGAGGTAGGTGATCCTTCACTGATGTTAGTAATGTTCCTAAGGAAGTTTGAATCATGTTTTGATAGCAAGTATTTCGTTTTTAATCGGTCATCACATGTTAGAAGGATACTTTTGACGTATCGGCATTATATATCGTATGAACCTTTGAACCATCTTATTATAAGGACTCCTAAGCATGTTCAAATCAAGTTATGATCAATGATAGATATTACCCAGTTGATACGTTTTACACGATGGAATCATGTGTTTTGGAACGTAGAACAAATGGAACTTAGATTATTTCTTGGAGATCGTAGATGAATTATGATGTTGAGTTGGCTATCCGTATATTTGTATTTCACGATCATAAATCTTCCACAAACCTTATTAGCATGATTTGCCCGAGGATAACTTGTATTATCACGGTAGGATTCATGAGTTCTTCACCATTCAACCCAATTTTTCGGCTTGCAGTATTCTGCCATGCAATATTAGCGCACGCTAACACGTGTGAGTTAACGTGCGCTATCGGGGTCAGTTAACGCCCGAAACGTACGTAGCGTACGTTATGAGACCAGCCGAGTCGATGCCCGCCGTGGCTAGCGACGCTAGTCTTATACGATAGCGTCGCTAACGATCCGTCTTAGCGCCGCGTTACGTAGAGAACGTAGCCCGCGCTAAGCAATCCAGACAGCTTGTTTATTTTGAGCTTTTCGGCCATAGACCGAATTGTTAGGCCATCGTTCGACTTGAGATGATTTGTATATCGTTCCTTTTGTTAAGGTTCGAGCTTGTTACGTTGATCGAAGGAGGCGGCCTTCGAGAGTGTCGAGATCCTTGAAGTATTTCGTCTTGCCATTTTCGAGGCAAGTATCATATGTCGAGTTTGATTTATTATGCTTATGGTATTGTTCATATTTTGTATATGAGATGTATTTACGGAAATTCGCGTGATATTCGTTGTTGTTTGTTCGTATTGATGAACATATTGAAATGCATATGTGTATGCATAATTGATTGATTATGGTATAAATGATCAGGGGGTCATGAGGATATTACCTGAGGGCGCTGGATCGAAAGTCCACCATCCGTAGGTCCGACGGGATCATCATGGGGATCTATCTTTGGCCGGATCGGCGGACGGGTTTTCCACCATGCGTTGGTCCGACGGGATCATCATGGGGATCTATACCAAGGGCGCCGGATCATTGGATTACCTGTATTGTATTGATGGGATCGTGAGGATTCGCATCGTTGGATTCCGGTAGCGGAAGTCCGTTTTGCATGTTTTATGATGCATTGATGATTTATTGTATTATGATACTTGTACTAGCATCGTTTTGCTAACCCCTTCGGGGGTGGACATTGTTTTGATGTTCAGGTAGCCGAGGAGCGGGAGCGACCACGATCTGAAACGGAGACGATGAGATGGCTCAGTGATGTGATTGATGTTATTGTTGTCAAGAGTTGTTTTCTTGTTTCGTTCAGTACTCGAGTACGTCTGTTTTAATAATGTCCTTTCGATATGGTTGTATAAATTAACTCTTTGATCGGTTGAATCAAATATGTCTTTAAACTTCAGTTGTACGATTGGTTTATATTTACACTCTTTTTAAAATTAGCCTTGTAAATCCTTACCTAAAGGGTTTACGGCGCTGTAATTATTCCGAACATCTCGGGGTGTTACAGAATATGGTATCGGAGCTAAGATTTATGGATATCTTGGCATTCGGGTTAGTTGGGTCTGTTTACGTTATTGATTATTGGTCGTTCGTAACATCACTGCTGAGCCAGCATCGTCAATTGGACTGTGGTTGTAAGTTTCCTAATCTCGAATACTACTGTTTTATTTAATTCTTGTCTTGTAAACATTGATGGATGTACTTTTAGAACGTTTGCCCTGGATATTGAGTATTTATGTTTACAGTATGTTGAGGGGAGGTCGTGGAAGCGGACACGGTCGTGGACGCGGACGTGGAAATGCGAGGCAAGAAGAATCGGTATCTACTCCTGAGATAGCCGCTAGCCAAACGGATTCACATTCCGGGGGACAGCAGGGATCGGCAAATAATAATGCAGATCCTAACGTGCCGAGTGCTTGGCCAGTGGTTGCCCAGATAAACCAGCTTGCTCAAGTTGTGGACCGCATGCGAGGCGGCGATGGGACAGCAGAATAACGTGGATAATCGGGAGATAAATGGCTTACCGAGGTGGTCAAATGCATCCTCCGAAATTTGACGGTTCCACCGAGACGCTTTCGTGGGATCATTGGTGAAGGAATTAGAGAAGATTTTGCGGGGATTAAGCTGTCCCAACGATAGGAAGGTTCAGCCGCCAAGTATCTTTTGGCCAGGAGGCTTTCGGTGGGAGGCCATTCGACCGAGAGGAGCACAATCTTGCCGACGAGAATTCAAGTTGATGATGGAGGCACGGTATTGTCCTCGCCCGATTAGAGGCCCGAGTTCGGGAGTTTTCTCACCACAAAATTCGGAAGCATCTGTGTGAAGTGATTAAGACTTTTAATCACCGGTGACTTATGTGCGCCACACAGTCGGGGCCAGGCGGAAAGGATTTTCCATTTTGACATGCGAATGAAGCCGGAAATTCAGCAATATATGTCGGATTTGATTGTGCCACCTTGAGACGATTCAGGACAAGGCGTTGGCTTACGATATGAAGGAAGCGCAGAGAGAAATCGCGGAAGCAAAGAAAGCGAGAAGGTGTCGGGCAACTTCACGGAGAATAAGAATAGCGGGCCCCGCCGGCCGGTCCTCTTTTCACTCATCCAGAGACCTCCGCATCCTAGTCGAGGAGGAAAGAAGTTCCAAAGGCGGCATTGTTTCGACACAGGAAGAAGTGTTACAAGCTGTGGCAAGGCGGGACATGTTCGGCGTGATTGTTTCGCGCCGCTTGTGACTGTTTGAGTGTGGACAGAAGGACATCGCGCAACATTTTGTGGGAACGCGACCCGATCTTTTGGTACTCGCGCTCCGGCTCGATTCGAAGGAGACGAGTGTGAACCAGACGCGGCAAAGTGGATTTGGCGACGGCCGGGAAGAGAGAGGCATCCAGTCTTGGGTCCGTTCCTCCACGCACGTATGCGAGATGAGGAAATCGATGATCGAGACACGTTTGTTGCATCGTGTACGATTGAGATCCTTTTGCAACCGATTAGTGTCTTGTTCGATTCAGGAGCCACGCATTCTTTTATATCTTTGAACTGTGTTAATCGTTTGAACATCTCGTGCTTGTATAATTGTGAACCTTATGTTGTGGGATTACCAAGCGGAGAGAAAATTGTGGGAACCTTAGAAGCTAAGGATTTCCCAGTATCTATAGAAGGAAGAGATTGGCCATCGAATCTTATTGTGGTTGACATCTGCGGTGACGATTTAATTCTCGGAGATGATTGGCTCAACCGTTATGGAGCTGTGCTGAATTATCGAGAGAGAGTCATTTCCATCATTGCTGATGACGGATCTGAACACTTATTCCGAGGATGGAGACCGGGAAGCTCGGGGAAAGTGATCAAGGCAATGAAAGCTGTGAAATTACTGAAGCAAGGATGTCACGGACTTTGGTACTATGCCATGAGGAAAGAGGAAGGAGTAGAGCTCTCATCTATTTCAGTTGTGAATGAGTTCTCAGATGTTTTTCCTGACGAACTACCTGGATTACCTCCGCAGAGAGAAGTGGAATTCACTATCGAACTAGAGCCTGGAGCAGCTCCTATTTCGAGCACCATACCGCATGGCGCCAACCGAGATGTATGAACTCAAGAAACAACTGGAGGAATTGTTGCGAAGGGTTATATTCAACCAAGCGTTTCTCCTTGGGAGCACCCGTTCTCTTTGTCCGGAAGAAAGACGGATCCCTCCGACCGTGTATTGATTACAGGGAGCTTAACAAGATGACGATCAAGAATAAGTATCCTATACCTCGGATCGGCGACTTGTTTGATCAACTTCAAGGGGCAAGGGTATTCTCGAAGATTGACTTGCGATCAGGATACCACCGGTTGAGAATTAAGGAATCGGATATACGAAATCGCTTTGAGATCGATGCGGGCATAATGAATTCGTAGTGATGCCGTATGGACTTACCAATGCTCATGCGGTATTCATGCAATTGATGAATCGGGTATTCTTGGAGTACTTGGATAAATTTGTGGTCGTTTTCATTGACGACATCTTGATATATTCGAGGGACGCAGAGGAACATGCTGAACATTTACGTGTGGTTTTGAGCATCTTGAGAAAGGAACAGCTGTATGCTAAGCTTTCTAAATGTGAGTTCTGGCTTAAGGAAGTAACTTTCCTTGGGCATGTGATATCATCCAACGGAGTTCAGGTGGACCCGAAGAAAGTCGAAGCAATCTTGGAGTGGGAAGCTCCTAAAAACGTGAAAGAAGTCCGAAGCTTCTTAGGACTAGCTGGATATTATCGCCGCTTTGTAGAGGGATTTTCCAAAATTGCTCGTCCGCTCACTCAGCTGTTACAGAAAACTCAAACTTGTTGTTAGAGGGAGAATTGTACATTTAGAACAATTCTTGGTAGAATTGTTCTATTCTTGTTGTTAGGAGGATCATATATTGGAAAATATGATAATATACAGCTTGAATCATGAATGAGGATTATTTAGATGTTAGAGGATATCGGATTTCGTTGTTTTGATGGCTATGAACAAGGTTTCGAATCATTTAGTGTTCTTGAGGAACTTTTTGATGAATTGAACATAGCAAGACGATCGTAGGATGAATTATCGGTATCTTTAGATATGAAGATCGAATGTTCGTTGATTGTAGTGGTAGAATTCGTATGTTCTTGATGAAATACGAATCATGATATCAATTTGGAATCCGGAAAGATTGTGATTGATCACCGAATATGATTTCCTTTACATTGGTATCCGTAATCGTATTTTGGTTATGAATTCGTAATTGTTTGAGTTGGATTGTTCAGACTTGTGTCTAATCGATATATTGTGAAGTCGTTGAGTTTGTCGATCGGTTATATTGATTGTAAGCGTATTGAGGCTTTACAGCGAAGTCACTCGCTAGTATCTCAGGAGATCGTCGACTTTGCGCATTTGTAAGTATGCGGTTTTGGTTATTCAGTAATGATGATTGATCATTGTCGTGATGGTTTCGGGATATTTTGGTTGAACGGTTTGTTTGTCTTTGTGACGGATTGCAAGTTTCGAGAACGAAACTTATTTTATGTGGGGTAGAATGCAATATCCTGAAATTCTACTGCGATTGTTTAATGTTATTTTATCCGAGTTATATTGTATAGGATGGAATCTGTACAGTATGGATAACATAATAGAAAAACTGAGGCAACTCTACTTGTATAATTGTCGTATTTGGTAGACAGTTACAATTGAGGATATCGTGTATCAGGTTATCGCACTTTTGACATTGGGTATATCGTATGAGAATAGTATTGGATTCAGTATATGTATTTAGTATGTGTATACGTATACGGTATGTCGAGGCAAACAGGAACAGTTGGATTTTTGGCTAAGTATATAGCCCATTACGTACGCTAAATTTCAGAGCTAACGTACGTTAAATTGATAGTGTTACGTACGTTATGGCTAATGTATTACATACGTAACAAAGGGAATCGGTCTTGTGGCCGGTAGGTGGGACCCATGGTCGGCGTCTTTCGGCGAGGAACGTGCTTGGGCAAGTCAACTACGTATTACGTACGCTATACAGGGTGTATTACGTACGTAATATGAGTTTTTACTATAGCAAGTCAACGTACGTATTACGTACGTTATGGTGAAAGTGTTACGTACGTAAGGAAGTTCACAAAATAGGTCAGTTAACTCTGGACTGCCATTACGTACGCTATCAAGGTAAGATAGCGCACGGAATAGGTTGTTACGTACGTTAACAAGGAAATGTTACGTACGTAACGAACAGAAATGTTTTATAATAGAACGCCCGTCTTTCATTTCCCTTGGACATTTCATTTCGTTCTTCTCCTCCAAACACTCAAAGATGGCATTTTCAGTTCCTCTAAGTCGATTTTGAGCTTGGAAACATGGAATTGAAGCTTGGATATGGAGCTATTGATGATTCTTGAAGTGATTCCTTGTGTTTTTCATCTTCTAAGAGGTATGCTGGAATAATCCTCTCTTGAATTTCGGATTTTTGATGTTGTTGTTGATGAATGATTCGTATGAAGATGATTATGATCTTGTTGTTACAATTCTTGAGGATATATGAGGTGTATGTTGAAGGAAGATGATGATATGTTTGTTTATGTCTTGAATATGTTGATTATGATTATAGATTCATAGTGTTCTTCGTGTTCTTCGTAGAATTGTTCGATTCTTGATGTTAGGAGGATCATATATTGGAAAATATGATAATATACACCTTGAATCATGAATGAGGATTATTTAGATGTTAGAGGATATCGAATTTCGTTGTTTTGATGGCTATGAACAAGGTTTCGAATCATTTAGTGTTCTTGAGGAACTTCTTGATGAATTGAACATAGCAAGACAATTGTAGGATGAATTATCGGTATCTTTAGATATGAAGATCGAATGTTCGTTGATTGTAGTGCTGGGTTTTCGTATGTTCTTGATGAAATACGAATCATGATATCAATTTGGAATCCGGAAAGATTGTGATTGATCACCGAATATGATTTCCTTTACATTGGTATCCGTAATCGTATTTTGGTTATGAATTCGTAATTGTTTGAGTTGGATTGTTCAGACTTGTGTCTAATCGATATATTGTGAAGTCGTTGAGTTTGTCGATCGGTTATATTGATTGGTAATTATTGGATTCATTTCAACATGTATTCTTAAATGGTTTGAGTATACTATTTGGTTTTGTATGTGATCGAAGTGTCGTTGAACCGTTGAGATCGATTGGTTGGCTATGTCGGTTATTGATTGTTATCAAATCGTTGCTATTTGTATTACTTCAATAGGTTGAGATTATTGATCGGTGATTATAACCCTGTATTGCGGTCGAGCTCGAGAATGTTCGTAGATTGCTTTGGTCGGGGCTGAGGAGCTCGTAGACGAAGGCAATGAGATTGGTAGCGGTTTCATCATCGTCGTATCGGTATCGAGGCAAGTTATTAATTGCTCAATTATAATGTTTAATGAATGGTTTCAGTTTCATTTTGTTTATAATACATATAGCAATGATTATTACTGCAAATTCTGGAGATTTGGATTATATGTTGTCTTTCCGGTTCTGGGAGTTAAATCATAATGTATATGCTTTATCTCAGTTATTGGCATATTCGGGTATCAAGGCTACGTTGCGATAAAGATGAGGATATGAATATCTATAGTTCATGGTGCGTTTGGATCGTCGAGCATTGAGGATAATCGTCGGTCATGATTTAACATCGAGATTGCTCCTGAAGGACTCGTGACAAGTATTTTAGTTTTCATTTCGGTTTAGTGTCGATGATGTTGATCATGCAGGTTGTCTTTCATATTTTTGAATGTTAGGCGTATTTTTATACGCTTATTTATCATTATTTTGTAGTATTTTGGAGAGTGAAATTGTCTAAATGAGCCTTTAATGCCTTAATTTTGTATGATTGACAGGAAATTGAAGTCCGGGAGCTAAAACGAGGCAAAACGGGCGAAAACGGCAAATCTGGACTCTGAGCCGCGGCACAAGGAAGCAGCGCCGCGGCACAGGAAGACACCCAGCCGAAGGCAGAGTAAACTGTACTCTGTGCCGCGGCACAGTCCAGGTGAGCCGCGGCACAGAAGAAATTGAGGACGCCCAGGCATCCAGCTGAAGGCTCTGTGCCGCGGCACAGGTTTAGTGCGCCGCGGCACACTTGGCGGTTTTTGGTTGTCCGCGCGAATTAGGGCCGTTTCGAAGCCAGTTTTCGACCTACGGATACGGACGCGATTTGGAGGATATGCTGAGCTATAAATAGGGTTTAAGACCCTAATTAATTATCTTTTGATCTGGAATCTTTTGGAGCTTAAGCTTGGAGACGGCATAAGAAGAGGGAAGAAGAAGACTTCAAAGGCAGAGGGCGGAAGCTGAAGAACGTAGGAATTCGAGCTTCATCTGCGTTTGAATTTTATGCTTTCATTTATTTATTCTGTATTTTCAATTATTAGTATGTCAGGCTAAAGCCCTAATCTAGGGTTTTGATGAAACCTTTGTTTTGACGAATTGCTTGAGATTATCCAATTAATTACCTTTTTGTTGAGTTTTCCCAATTGTGTTTAATGCTTGCAATTATCTGGCCAATAGTTATATTGATTTAATCATTCACTTCGAATCGGGAGAGGAGATTTGGTGAGGAACTATTGGTGAGGACCGTTTTATTCTGTGAGATAGGAATATACTCATAGGAACTACGTGGCCTTTGGGAGATTTTATGCTTTTCGCCTATTGACGAATTAATTCACCTAGGGATAGAGTGCGTTATTCGCCTTTAGATAAATCTATTGACCTCGGGAGAGGCGGTAGAATATATTAGCAATCTCCGCCTTCAATAAATTGGGAAAATTATTTATTACGGATAATCGAGAGTAAATTCGGATAAACTGAGGCGGATTCAGAATCCTAGACTTGTTCATCATTTGATTTCTTTTATCCAAGATATCGTTTTCTAATGTTTAGTTGCTTAGTAAATCTTTTAGTCATTAATTGCACAAACCCAAATTCGATTGTTCAAATAAAATTGGAATACACAAAAATCGGTAGTTAGGGATTCAGTCCTCGTGGGAACGATACTCTACTTATCACTTTATTACTTGTAAACGATGACGTGCACTTGCGTGTAAGAAATATCGCAACAAGTTTTTGGCGCCGTTGCCGGGGACTGAAATTTTCTAATATCGATTGAAGTATTTCTAGTCTTAATTTGAACGTTTTATTTTTATTTTTGTGTATTTAATTTCGTTTATTTGTTTTTCCTTTCAGGACCTTTCGTGTAGTGCATGAGAAAACTCGGTAACGAAGGCCTACTACCTTTGGATACCGAGCTCGAGCGCACTCTAAGAAGGAACAAAAAGGAGAGAAGAGAGTTGCAGACGACGGTCAACATGGCCGAGAATATCGAAGTCCAAAGAGGAGATAACCATGTGCGGCAAGTTCAACCGGAACTAGCTCTTCGAGATTATGCCATACCGCAGATAAATGCTAATTTTTCGGGAATTCGGCGTCCCACTATCCAAGCCAATAATTTTGAGATCAAGCCGGCTATTATTCAGATGGTGCAGGCAAGCCAATTCTGCGGACTGCCGAATGACGACCCGAATGCCCATATTTATTCTTTCCTTGAGATATGCGACACGTTCAAGACCAATGGTGTCACCGACGATGCCATCCGATTGAGGCTTTTCCCTTTCTCTTTGAGGGATAAAGCGAAATTTTGGTTAAATTCCTTACCGCTGGGGTCGATTACAACATGGGAGGGGTTAGCGCAAGCCTTCCTTGCCAAATTCTTCCCACCTGCTAAGACGGCGAGGTTGAGAAACGAAATAACCACCTTTGGTCAGTACGAAATGGAATCGCTCCACGAGGCGTGGGAGTGATATAAAGATTTGTTACGAAGATGCCCTCATCACGGCCTTCCTGATTGGCTTCAGATTCAGACGTTCTATCTTGGTTTGAGTGCTTCTACACGCACTCTCGTGGATGCAGCCTCTGGTGGGGCCTTGATGGGAAAGTCTATGGCCGAGGCACACTCGCTTTTGGAAGCTGTGGCCGCAAACGCATACCAATGGCCATCGGAAAGATTGACACCGAAGAGAGTTATGGAAGTTTCAAGTAATGATCCGATTTCCACCTTGTCAGCTCAAGTCGCCGCTTTGACCCAACAGCTCCAGGCATTTTCGCACGCACCGTCCCCCGTTACCATTGAGACATGCAATTGGTGTAACGGATCACACCCGAGCGCGGAGTGTCAAGTTGGAAACCCATTCGAGCAACATCAGATGGAGCAGGCTCAATTCGTGGGAAATGGAAATCGGCAGAATAACCCGTACTCCAACACTTATAATCCGGGGTGGCGCAATCATCCCAACTTTTCATGGAGAAACGGACAGAACTCAACCCAACCCCCATTCGCTCAGAATCAACAGCAGCCCCCTCCCGCTCCCAAAGTGTCTCTCGAGGAAGCACTTGCAAAATTGGCGGCAAATACGAGTCAATTTATGACCCGTACTGAAGCAACATTGCAAAATCATTCCGCTTCCATTCGGAACTTGGAGGACCAGCTGGGCCAAATTGCTAATGTGTTGACAGCTCGCCCGGAGGGAGCATTGCCGAGTACAACAGAGACAAATCCTAGAGAGAGTCTAAACGCAATCAGCCTGAGAAGCGGGAAAGAGGTGCTGGATCAGCCTGAGCGGGGTGAAAAGAAGAAGGAAATTGAGGAAGAAAAGGATTTAAAGCCAGAGGAGTCGCAAGCTTGAAACCTTAAATAACATTGCCGGATAACCCGAAGACATGTATGTCCCCCGTCCCGTTTCCGCAGAGATTACAGCAAAGAAAGGCGGACAAACAATTTTCTAAGTTCCTTGACGTATTTAAAAAGCTTCACATTAACATTCCGTTCGCCGACGCGTTGGAACAGATGCCGAGCTACGTTAAGTTTATGAAAGAGATATTATCGAAGAAAAGAAAACTTGAGGAGTTTGAAACAGTCGCCTTGACAGAGGAGTGCAGCGCAATTCTTCAAAAGAAGCTCCCACCAAAGTTGAAAGATCCGGGAAGCTTCAACATACCGTGCACCATGGGGAATCTTTCTTTTAATAAGGCACTATGCGATCTTGGTGCTAGTATCAACCTCATGCCTCTGTCGATTTTCAAAAAGCTGGATATTGGGGAAGCCAAGCCAACAACAGTCTCCTTACAATTGGCGGATCGATCCATCAAATACCCAAGGGGAGTGATTGAGGACGTTTTAGTCAAAGTTGACAAGTTCATCTTTCCGGCCGATTTCATCGTACTCGACATGGAGAAAGATGAAGATATTCCAATCATCTTGGGACGACCATTTTTAGCGACTGGCCGAACCCTTATAGACGTGGAAAAAGGGGAGTTAACTCTGAGGGTCCAAGACGAGCAAGTTACTTTTCAAGTATTCAAATCGTTTCCATGTCCCGGAAGTGTTGATAAAAGGTCACAAATTGAAAGTGTAAATGTCGTTGAAAGAGGAAAGCACCGAAAACATCGTCGGTGGGAAAATTCAGATTTTGTGTTAAATGGTCCAAGTCTTAAGAAGGATGTAGAACGAGTGGCGTTCCTCGAGCATGAGGACAAATCTGCTGCAGTTTTGAGTGCGTTTGTGAAGGAGGAGAGTAAGCCGAAAGCCCAGCGGACAATTAGTCATGGAAAAACCGGGTGTTTCGGGGAGTTGTTCACGTCGAAACCTTTCCGCAAACAACATTTGATGACCGAACCGAAAGTCGAATCACTGACGACCAATGGTCATAATTTTAACAAATATATGAACGGTTCGATGAACGGGACGGAAACCAAATGGAGTTTGCGAAAAGCGAACTAATGTTTTCCAATAGGTCCGGCTGAAGACTATAAACTTAGCGCTTCTCGTGAGGCAACCCGAGTACGTAGTTGTAGATTTTTGCGTTTCTTTATTTTTCTTGCATTCGTGATTCTTATTTTTCATCATTTTTGTGCTTCAATTTGCTTCTGCCTCTCGCTTTTAACGTGTTCTTCTCAAAATTCTGTGCAGGAAAGTCATAGGAAAGAAACTGAAGTGTGAGTCGCGGCACAAGTATTGTGAGCCGCGGCACACACAAAACGAAGGAGATGAGCTAAACACACTGTACCTTGTGCCGCGGCACGGCATAAATGAGCCGCGGCACACTTGAGCACTGAGCCGCGGCACACGTAATCTGTGCCGCGGCACACGACAAAACGAGCAAGCAGGTAAAAGGGACTGTACCCTGTGCCGCGGCTCACTTTAGCTGTGCCGCGGCACACTATGGGGAATCTGAAAGGCCCTGGTAGCTTATAATTCTCAATCGGCCGAACACCCAGTTATTTCTTCTTCCCTTCTCTTTCCCTCCCCAGCGCGCGATTCGGCCGAAGTTGTCGTCCAATTTTTCTTGCGATTTCTTCTTGCATTCTTCACAAAACCAAAAGGTATGTTCAAATCTTTAATCTCCACTTGTTTATGGTTTAGATTTGAAGTTGTTTATGCTTTGGATGGATTGAACATGTTATTTTCCTTCAAAAAGTTTTAGGATTGTTTAGAGAATAACATGGTAGTTTTAATCGAATTTTCATGGTTAGTTTGGAATATGAATGAGTTGAGTGTGTTGTGTTGATGATGATTGAATTGTGTTTCTGTTCTTGGGGGTTGAATCGAGCTATAGCCATGTTTATTCTTCAAGTAAACTTGTGCCCTCAAGGTGTTTGATAAATTGCCTAAGTGAAAAATTTTCTTTGGAAAAGCAATCGTTTGAATTTTTGTGCAACGTATACGTTCTGAATTTACAGCAAGCCCAATCCTTACATCCAGGTTAAACGTTTAAGTCCAATTTCATCCTTCTCTCATAAATGCGCTATTTTGTTAAATTCGGGATTTCTGGCTGGACATCCTTAGCCAAGTGTAGATCATTGTTATTATTGTTTGCGTGAATAAACCCTCGTGTTGTACTTTTCAGGACTGATTATGGCGAGAACAAAGAAACTGAGCAAGAGAGCTAGGACCCAGTCATCTCCCACTCGAGGGGAGACCTCTCGTAGTCGGGCCGAGTCGGAGGGGCACCAATTTTCGGACCCTGAAATTCACAAGATATTCAATGAAAAGATCCGGCCACGACCGCTTATTCCAGAGAGGGGATTTACTCCAGCTCCTCAGGACGGGGAATTGCTCACTATGATTGATGAGATGGGGTGGGCCATATTTGCTGCACTCCCCGAGCCAGCAGTTATCTCGATTGTGCAGGAGTTCTACGCCAGCGCACTGCTGAAGCACATTCGGGCAGGGCATACGTTGCCATCATTAGAGTCTCGGACTCAGGTCGATGTCCGAGGGGTTACAGTTGATTTCTCCACGGCTGCTATTCGGAGGCTGTTTGGGCTTCCGGTGGTTGATGAGTCGGCCTATGACCGAGTGATGACCAGCCTCACGAAGGAGGCCCTCCTCGAGACTATTGCACATCCCGATACCGACTGGGAGCAGTGAGCACAGGGTTCTTCCACTTTCCACTTCAGGAGCTCGCGCCTCAGCCGGCTCGGGCGTGCCTGGCTTTATTTTATCTGCGCACGCATTGACCCCACCTCCCAGATCCATACTGTCTTTCTCTCCCGCGCTCGGACACTTCATGCTATCACTTCCGGGCTGTGTTTCTATGTGGCCCCCATACTGGTCCGATCTATCTTCCAGTGTATCCATGGGGGGGCCAAGACGGGGTTGAAGCACCCCTCTCTCATCTGCGCTTTGTGCCGGCAGTCGGGGCTGACGTGGTCAGACGACGAGCCGATGCTTGCCCCCCAGGCCCCGATCGACCACTGCATCATATCACACTTTGACCAGTGGGGAGGAGCGCCGGCGCACGCTCGGGGGAGAGGATTTCTGCTAGAGGAGGCTCACGAGGGGTCCCCCGAGCCGCTTTTGTTGACACATGGAGATGCCGGCCCGCCACCCGACAGAGCGAGGTTGCAGGAGTTGTTTGATGGGCTGAGGGAGGATCTGAGGAGACAGAGAGAGGAGCAGAGAGAGGATCTGAGGAGAGAGAGAGGAGCTGAGAGAGGAGACGAGGAGAGAGAGAGATGAGATAAGGAGAGAGAGGGAGTGTTTGATGGCTGCCATGCGAGAGGAGCAGCGGACGGAGCGGGAGAGTGTTGTTGCTGCCGTCAGAGCCGAGATGCGAGAGCAGGCCCGCCGGGCCAGCCGACGAGAGGCGAGGCGTCTGGCTGCGAGGGATGCTTATCATCAGGAGCACCTCGCCGCATGGACGGCCCATATCATGCATCCCGACAGGCCATTTATTGCACCCGCCCGGCCAGCCACACCACCCTCCTCACCGGATGATGCCGGCACCAGCTCCTGAGCGGACTGGAGGGGAGTACTTGACCTTTTACTTTTATTGCATATCATTTTTTGTCCATTGAGGCAATGTACGTCCTAAGTTTGGGGAGGGTTGCACTTTCAGTTGCTACATTCATTGCTGTACTTTATTTCGTTGCACTTTTCATTGCTTTGCGTTATTTTTTTTATATACGTTTGGATAGCCTTGCTTGTCTTAATTCTCCTTTATTCGTGAATTTTTCGTGCTTCTATTTGTGTGATACTGATGTTACGACACTGTTTTTCTCTCTGAAGAAACGGTCGAGTTCTAGTCGCGTTGTAGTCGATTATTTACATTCTGCTTAGTATTCATTTAGGTCCAAAATTTTTCGTGACTGTAGAGGTCTTGGCAGATAAGAGACGATACATACTTGTTTTAAAATCACCGTCAATACGTTTGGTTACATTTTTCGGTTAGTTAGTCGTCCAGTTATATTAGTCGTGTTGGAACTTAGATTGAGTTTAGAGTCGGTCAGTTTTTCCCAAAAGTCGAGATAATGTTGTTCTATGAAGGGAAGTCTAGTAACCGGGGGCATTCGCGTGACCCGTTGTTTAATCTCGCGTAAAGCAGCGACCACGATTAGACTAGTGATTTAGAGGTTTCACATGTGCCGATGTTAGGAGCCTAGTAAGGGGTATTCGCGTGACCATTGTTTACTCTCGCGTAAAACGGCGACCTTGATTCGGACATGCGAAAATTATATATTCGAGTTGTTTCTCCACTGTAGAAGGGAACTTAGTAACTAGAAGCATCCATGTGCCCCATGAGTGTCTTTTACGTCAAACGGTTTTCCGATACATGAGAATGGAAGTTCCACCCTAGGATTATCCCGATGAAACATCCCGAGATCCTAACCTAGTGGTCAACTCGAATCAAATTCTTGAGCATATATATAAGGGAATACTGTCCGAGGTTTATTTGTTATGAAACTCATGAAAATTGTGCCACTAGGCGTGGAACGGGACGAACTAGCTTTTTTATTTTAGCCTTTCATATTGACGGTCGATTTGACTCACGTTTTGTTAATCTTTGAGCTGGATTTTCTTCATGAACGAGTGATTAGGACTGAACTTGATTACTTTGCGGAATCATTATTCTGAGTGCAGCTCGCTTTTATGACACTCGTATTATTTAGAGAGAATTACAGGATAGTATTGATTAGGTTGAACACTATGAGTTGCACGATGATTCACGACATTCTTTTATTGAATTTAATTCTTTTTGCTTGAGGACAAGCAAAGGCTTAAGTTTGGGGGTATTTGTTAGGCGTATTTTTATACGCTTATTTATCATTATTTTGTAGTATTTTGGAGAGTGAAATTGTCTAAATGAGCCTTTAATGCCTTAATTTTGTATGATTGACAGGAAATTGAAGTCCGGGAGCTAAAACGAGGCAAAGCGGCGAAACGGCAAATCTGGACTCGAGGCTGCGGCACAAGGAAGCAGCGCCGCGGCACAGGAAGACACCCACCAAGGCGAGTAAATCGTACTCTGTGCCGCGGCACGACCTGTGAGCCGCGGCACAGAAGAAATTGAGGACGCCCAGGCATCCAGCTGAAGGATCTGTGCCGCGGCACAGGTTTAGTGCGCCGCGGCACACTTGGCGGTTTTTGGTTGTCCGCGCGAATTAGGGCCGTTTCGAAGCCAGTTTTCGACCTACGGTTACGGACGCGATTTAGAGGATATGCTGAGCTATAAATAGGGTTTAAGACCCTAATTAATTATCTTTTGATCTGGAATCTTTTGGAGCTTAAGCTTGGAGACGGCAGAAGAAGAGGGAGGCAGAAGACTTCAAAGGGAGAGGGCGGAAGCTGAAGAACGGAGGAATTCGAGCTTCATCTGCGTTTGAATTTTATGCTTTCATTTATTTATTCTGTATTTTCAATTATTAGTATGTCAGGCTAAAGCCCTAATCTAGGGTTTTGATGAAACCTTTGTTTTGACGAATTGCTTGAGATTATCCAATTAATTACCTTTTTGTTGAGTTTTCCCAATTGTGTTTAATGCTTGCAATTATCTGGCCAATAGTTGTATTGATTTAATCATTCACTTCGAATCGGGAGAGGAGATTTGGTGAGGAACTATTGGTGAGGACCGTTTTATTCTGTGAGATAGGAATATACTCATAGGAACTACGTGGCCTTTGGGAGATTTTATGCTTTTCGCCTATTGACGAATTAATTCACCTAGGGATAGAGTGCGTTATTCGCCTTTAGATAAATCTATTGACCTCGGGAGAGGCGGTAGAATATATTAGCAATCTCCGCCTTCAATAAATTGGGAAAATTATTTATTACGGATAATCGAGAGTAAATTCGGATAAACTGAGGCGGATTCAGAATCCTAGACTTATTCATCATTTGATTTCTTTTATCCAAGATATCATTTTCTACTGTTTAGTTGCTTAGTAAATCTTTTAGTCATTAATTGCACAAACCCAAATTCGATTGTTCAAATAAAATTGGAATACACAAAAATCGGTAGTTAGGGATTCAGTCCTCGTGGGAATGATACTCTACTTATCACTTTATTAATTGTAAACGATGACGTGCACTTGCGTGTAAGAAATATCGCAACATTGAATATGAGGTCTTCCTAGTGTTTTGTCATAATGTCGTTCATGTTATTGAGTCATGTGCTGTTCATGTCGATGAACATATGGATTTGCATATGTGTGTGCATAATTGTATTGTTTATGTTGTGTTGATCCGTTGAGATCATGTGATCTATGCTGAGGGTGCTGGATCAGATGTCCACCTCGTTATGGTCTGACGAGATCATCTTGGGATCTATGCTGAGGGCGCTGGATCATTGGACGGGTTCTTCCACCTCGTTATGATCCGACAGGATCATCTTGGGATCTATGCTAAGGGCGCTGGATCGTTGGAGTACCCAGTGTTGTGTTGTTGGAATCATATGGATTCGCATCGTTGGTTTTGCATATGTTGTTGTGTATATGTATATTGTTGGTTATCCACCTCGTGTTGATCTGGTAGGATCATCTTGGGACCTATGCTGAGGGCGCTGGGTGATGGGATTTCCATTGAGTATACACTGTTAATATTGTTTTGAGCATATTGACGTTGTCATATGAGTATGCATTTGTAGGTCTTGTGTTAGGACCATGTCCGTGTGTGGTATTGATCCGACCTCGGATTTGACTGACATGATTGTCATGGCATTTCATATCTTGAGGTATGTTCCGTATTTTACTTTGGTATTTGTCTTTTGATGGACAATCGGTTGTCGTCTTGGGATTTGATGATGCTATCCGGTGGATCGTATTGGTCAGAACTGGTATATTTCCGTATCGTGAGTTGGTGATGATAGTTTGAGAACCTTGAGTATTGTTTGAGGTACAATACAGACATTATGTTCGAATTGATTGGTTAATCGAGTACGAGATGTGAAATGTGATAATGGTTATTCTGTTGAGAATTATTTGAGTAAGTAAAGTTATGACGATAAGATTACATTGGTCGTATTCTTATTTTGTATTCTCATTGGTATGTAATTATTAATGTGATGTGACGGTTATCATTGTTTGATATTATGGCTGACCCTGTGGTGGGCTTTCTTTTTAGGTTCTTGAGATATCGAGCTTGTAGCGGTCGTGGAGAGATGAGCTTCCCAGATGATACTAGCTAGGGCATGTAATTGTGTATTGAGTTTCCTGATCAGTCGATGTATTCCGCTGCTAGAGTATTTTTAATTGTTTGTCTTTTCCGCTGCGTGGGTATTTTAAAATGACCTTTCGTTTCTGGTAATTTGAGTTACTTTAGAAATTATTTTCTAAACTATTGAGTTTCGGTCGTTTGGCCTTGCCCTTTTCAAAATGAGATTTCACGACGGTTTTGATAAACAGATTTTATATAGTCTTCAAATATTTTAAAGATTGTACCGTCGCCGGCCTCTTGGGCATTTGTAAATATTTGCGAAAATTACCTTTAACCTTGTGGGTTCCATCTCGGGGCCCACGGTGCTGTAATATTCCCGGTTAAATCTGGGGGTGTTACATTTACAGCAACTCTCTATCACACTTCCGCTATGCAATTAACATCAAAATCGTAAATCTAATTGTATTTTCACCTTTTAAGATGTTTACTGTATACTCTATGGCCAACACCAGAAGAACTCAATTCTCTAGCAAAGAGACATGTATTTGGTCTAGTAGTGCTAGCCCCGTCTAATGTAAACCCTGTAAGACATAAATGGGTACTTTTCAGAAAGCGTAATGAAAAAAATGAGGTCCTGAGATATAAAGCTTGCCTTGTAGCGCAGCGCAGGTTTCTCACAATGCCCTGGAATTGACTATGAGGAGACGTATCTCCCGTAATGGATGTCATAATGTTCCGCTATTTAGTTAGCTTAGTAGTTTCCGAAAAATTGGAAATGCAGCTAATGGATGTGGTTACTGCATATCTCTACGGGGATCTTGATTCATATATATATGAAAATGCCTGATGGCCTTCCATTATCCAAGTCAAGTGACTCTAAACTACGGAGTCTGTTTGCAATCAAACTAAAACACTCACTTCACGAATTAAAACAATCCGAACGGATGTGGTATACCCATATAAGTTACAAGAACAATGAACAGTGTCCCTGTGTATTTAAAAAGAAAACTAGTTCTGGATTCGCAATCGTAGCAGTTTATGCTGATGACATGAACATAATAGGTACTCTTAATGAAATAAGAGAAACTATGAGCTACTTAACATCCGAATTTGAGATGACGGATCTTGAGAAAACTCGATTTTGCCTAGGCATTGAACTAGAGCACTGAGCTTATGGAATACTTATCCACCAGTCTGCATATGTCCAGAAGATGCTCAGGCGATTTAACATGGAGAAAGTGCATTCTGTTAGCACTAAATTTGTATTTAAAGAAAGATCAATTTGATCTAAGGAAGATGACGAAGAGCTATTAGGAGCTGAAATTCCCTATTAAGTGTAACAGGTGCATTATTGTACTTAGCTCAATGCACTCGACCAGATATTGCTTTCTTAGAGAACTTGTTAGCTATATTTAGTTCAGGACCAACACAACATCATTGGAATGGTGTCAAGAATATATTCTGATACCTAAAAGGAACCACAGACATGGGCATGCTCTTTCCTTACAAAGAGAAAAGGGGGACCACAGATTGAATTGTAACCCTTAAAGTACTAAAGCTACCCACTACATCGACGCACCAACTAATGTATTAGTTGGTTTTGCTGATCTTTCCAATCCACATAAAGGGCGTTTCCAAACTGGTTATATATTTACCATGGGAAATACGGTGATATCATGGAGATTAACTAAGCAAACCCTTGTAGCTACCTCATCAAACAATTCGTAAGACCACTGCCTTACATGAAGACGTTCGTGCACCACAAGAAATATGATATTCAGTGACGAATTCTTTAGTGACGAAAATAATGTCGTCTCGCAAAGTATACTTTCTTGGCGAAAATAATTTTTAAATCACGCTTGATTTGATTATGTAAAACAATGGGTGACGAAAAAAAGAATTTCGTCGTTGATAGTGATAATAAATAAATGGCGCCAATTTCTCCCGCTCTCGCGAAACATTTGGTGTCGAAATTTTCGTCACGGAGGACTTTTTTTTGCGTGACGAGTTAGTTTCGTTGCGTAAGGTACTACAATAGAAATTAAAAAAATAATATAATATATTAATGGATAACTTTCCCACATTAAAAAAAAAAGTCACTCCGTCTCTCTCACTCACTGCGTACTCTCACTTCCTCGTCTCTCGATCTCCATCTTAGCCGCTTATTTCACCGGCCTCCATTCTAAGATCACTCCTTTCGTTGGCTCCATCTTTCACGCCTCCATTCTAAGATCTCCGCTTATTTCGCCGGCCTCATCCTCACCATAGTAAGGTATGTTTTTCCCCGAACATTTTGGTCCGAAACTGGACATTATGTGTTTTGGTTCATGAATCAATCGATTGGGCCATCTTAAAACATATGCAAAGCATTTCCATTGAATGGTTGTTGTGAATCTTTCCATTGAAGATTTGATTGGATTAAAAACTCTATTTTTGGCCTAATTTCCACAACAAAGCTTCCTCCTAAAGTTTTTCTTCCCTAATCAATTGGGTGATACGCGTTTGCATCTAGGGTTTTATTTTGACTTTTGTCGTCTAATGAATTCTTCTATCACTTTCTAGTTTAGTTGCTAGTGTCTCTTATGTTGTTTTTGTTCTTTTTTTTTTTCCTTTGTAACTTTTCTAGAAGTACATGGATAAGGCTTGGATGCAAGAGCCAAATAGATTTTCTGAAAAGTATGTGTTAGGCGTTAGATCTTTTATTCGATTTACTAAAGAGCATAAGGGAGTATAGAGTAAGGTTAGGTGCCCTTGTCGTGAATGCTTGAACATTGATATTAGATCTATAGATGAAGTAGAGGATCATTTATTCTGGTACGGGATCTCACTAACTTACACCCGATGGATATATCACGGGGAACAATCTATGCAAGGGTTGTATGGTTTTATGAATGATCACAATAATAGTGGAGAAGAGGATGCCGATGAAACAGAAAATGAAGGTGAAGGGGATGAAATGCAAGAAATGTTACAAGACATATATGGTGGAACGTTTGTGGATAACAATCTAATGGATTCATTTGACGATGAAGCTTCTAACAATGTTGAGGGGGAATTTGGTGGTTTTGAGAAACTTTTAAGAGAGGCGGATCGTGAACTTTATCCTAATTGCAAGAGGTTCTCAACACTTTCATTTCTAATAAAGTTTCTTCATTTGAAAGTGATGAATCATTGGAGCAATAAGTCATTTGATATGATGCTTGAGCTTTTGAAAGAAGCTTTGCCCGATGGTGAGACCCTTCCAAAATCACATTATCATGCAAGAAAAATGTTGGGTGATTTGGGATTGGGGTATGTACCAATTCATGCATGTAAATATGATTGTGTTCTGTTTTGGAAAGAGCTTGAAGACAAATAGGAATGCCCTATATGTGGGGAGTCGAGATGGAAAGTTAATGATGGCAAGGGTAAGAAAGTGCCTCACAAGGTTCTACGTTATTTTCCTCTGAAGCCGAGGCTTCAAAGATTATTCATGTCCAGGAAAACAGCAGATGATATGAGGTGGCATTATGATAAACGTGCAAATGATGTCAAAATCATGAGGCATCCTGCAGACTCAAAAGCATGGAAGGAATTTGACAAAGAGCACACATCGTTTTCCTTAGAGCCTCGAAATGTAAGGCTTGGGCTAGCTAGTGATGGTTTTAACCCTTTCGGCAATATGCACAATTCGTATAGCATGTGGCCGGTTGTACTTGTACCTTATAATTTACCCCCTTGGAAATGTATGAAAGAGCCATTTTTCATGATGTCGTTACTTATTCCTGGACCCCACTCGCCTGGTAAAGATATGGATGTGTATTTGCGCCCATTAATAGATGAGCTCAAAGAGTTGTGGGAAATAGGAGCAGTTACATACGATGCTTCTACTAAAAAATCTTTTCGTATGCATGTGGCGGTGCTTTGGACTATAAACGACTTTCGAGCCTATGCAAATTTGTCTGGGTGGAGCACAAAAGGTTATTTGACATGTCCCACGTGTAATGAAGAAACATCTTCGCAGAAGTTGAGGAGTAAGATTTGTTACATGGGCCATCGTCGATTTTTGAAACCAAGTCATAGCTGGCGAAGAAGTAAAAAATTTGATGGTTTACCAGGACGTAGGTTAAAACCAAAGGTGTTAGATGGAAATGATGTGCTACGACAATTGAATCATGTTAAAGATTCAATACCAGGAAAGCATTCGGGAAATAAGAAGAGAAAACGTACTCCTGAAGAGTTGAATTGGACCAAAAAGAGCATTTTTTTGAATTACCTTATTGGCAAACACTTAAACTACGTCACAATCTTGATGTCATGCACATTGAGAAAAATATATGTGAAAGTGTTTTGGGAATGTTACTAAATATTGAAGGTAAAACTAAAGATACCTATAAAGCGAGGCAAGATTTAGAGGACATGAATATAAGGAAGGAGTTGCATTTACAAAAACATGGTGACAAGTACAAGATGCCACTAGCATGTTATACTTTGTCGAAGGTGGAAAAACAAGGATTTTGCGAGTTCTTAAAATCAGTGAGATTTCCAGATGGGTATGCTTCAAATATAGCACGGTGTGTAAATGTAAACGATGGCAAGGTATCAGGGTTAAAAAGTCACGACTATCATGTTCTTTTACAACGTCTAATCCCTATCGGTATACGTGGATATTTTCCTAAGGATGTGTATATTGCACTAGTTGAGTTAGGTAAGTTTTTCAAAGATTTGTGTTGCAAGACACTAGATCTGGAAGAATTAAATAGAATGGAAAAGGATATTGTTTTGATTTTATGCAAGATTGAAATGATTTATCCTCCAGCATTCTTTGATGTAATGGTTCATTTAGCAATTCATTTACCAAACGAGGCAATACTTGGAGGACCGGTACAATATAGGTGGATGTTCCCTATCGAGAGGTAAGAAATCAACTCTCTGCCATTTATATTTAGTAATTCCATAAATTGATTTCTGGAAGCATCCTGATTAGATATTGTTACTTATGAAACCTTGGTAGGTATCTAGGAACTCTTAAGGGCTACGTACGAAATAGAGCCCATCCTGAAGGTTCAATTGCGGAGGCTTACATCATTAATGAATGTTTAACTTTCTGCTCCATGTATCTCAATGGGATTGACACAAAATTTAACCAAGTGGATAGAAATTATGACGGAGAAGTGAAAGAAGATGGACTAAATGTGTTTTCTCCAAAAGCTCGTCCTTTTGGAGCATATACTTATGAAAATCTAACAAATGAAGAGAGAGAAATGGGACATTGGTATGTTCTACAAAATTGTGAGAATGTGGAGCCCTATCTCACGTAAGTCTATCTTGTAGTTGTATTTTATATGTTTATACTTTTAGGAGGTTGAATTATGATATAAGTCAGACATGTGTAGTGAGCATATGAAGGAGTTAGCCAAAGAAAGTCTTACTAATTTAGAAGAGAGGCAACAGAGACAATTTCCCTGATGGTTTGAAGAGCACGTAAGTGAATTGTAACATAGATTATAGTATTTTTTGTGTGTATATATATATATATAAATAAATGTGTCTTTTTAATAGATGAAAAGGCTATACAAGGAGAAATCACCTGAAGCCACTGATGAGTTATACGCGATAGCATGTGGCCCAGACAAACGAGCACGTAAATATTCAAGTTGTATCGTTAATGGAGTTCGATTTCATACAAATTGTCGAGACCAACGTCGGATAAGTCAGAATTGTAGCTTGGTTGTTAAACGGTAGCATAATGAGGAAGAAATAAACTTTTATGGAGTATTGACAAATATTATTCAGTTGGACTATATCAAGCGCAAGCAGTCCATTCTTTTTGAGTGCGAATGGTATGAAGTTGACAAAAAGAAGAAGTCGGGAATACAAATAGATGAACATTTAACAAGTGTCAATGTTAATCGTAGATGGTACAAGAGTGATCCATATGTGCTAGCAATCCAGGCAAAGCAAGTATTCTATTTGAATGACACAAAATTGGGGAAAAACTGGCAAGTAGTTCAGGAGTTTCAACATAGGCACGTTTACGATCAAGAGATAGAGAAAACGGGTGAAGATGTGGAAGAATTTGTTACTAATATAGTCTACCAAGACACTGTATCGGTTGGTTATGTTGATGACCGAAGGAGATATTGGCTTATTAAATAGAGGCGATGCAGATGATGAACTTGTTAATGTTGTTGAATGTGTTACGAATGACAAGGACTTTATCGATGATGATTCTGATGACGAAGATGACACTTTAATTGAATATTGCGATGATTTTGAAGATCTCATTTGTAATGATGATAATGATAGTGACATAGATTGATTATGTGACTCTAATTAATAGTTAATGATTATGTAATGATGATTATGTTGATTACGAAGATGACATTTTGATTGAATGCTTACTGCTTACTAATGAAATTTTATAGGTTCTATTAAAATTAGTATGCAATATATATAAATATTAGTATTCATTTTATAATGTTATAATATTATTGCTCTATCTTATTCAGCATGGCACCAGGGAGTCGAAAAAGGATTAGGTTGGATGCTATTCAGCACGAAACCGCCTCATCAGAGCCTGCAACTCCTAACACCACTGGAAGTAGTACAGGTATGGAATCTTTTTAGCAACGATTGAATGTATATTTATATATTTTCTCTGATTCTTTTCACAAATTCAAATTTTATATGGATTATTTTATTTGAATTATAGCTTCAACTATGGCTAAGAGAGTTCGTGGTAAAACAAGAGGCAAAGATTTAGAAAGGATAAATAAAGCATCCAAGACTTTGATGCCTATTGAAATAGTGGAAGATAAGGGGAGGCCGATTGAAGCCAAACAATCTGTCAAGTTAACAAATGAGCTTGGAATAATAGCTCGTAATCTCATTCCCGTGCCAACTAAGTGGAAAGCCCTTAAGGATGAGGACAAGCATGTGGCATTTGAAAGACTTGGTGTACGTAAATTGCTTAATTACATACTATATTTCTATTAAATTTATCTTATTGTATGCATTTAATCTACTTGAGCAATATGTAAATTTCAGACTAAGTTTCAAATTGAGCTTGGTGAGGCCTATGTAAGAGAAAGTGTTGAGAACATTTTGAAGAGCAGGAGTAAAGATGCACGACATAGGTACCATCAACGCTTCCTCAAGCATCAAACAATTGAAGATGCTAAGCGAGATGCCCCTCAAGACCTCGCTCAGGAGAATTGGGAAGCACTTTGTGATTACTTCATAACTCCAGAATTTAAGGTTAAAATTTATATAATATAATTAATATTAATACTTTTTATATTATAGATGGTTATTACTGTTGTATATTCTTATTAAGTCTATACATTTAATGCAGAAAATAAGTGTAATTAACAAAAACAATAGAGGTCAACTAAAGATCAAGCACAACCAAGGTTCAAAGCCTTTTGTCATAGTACGCAATGAAAAAGTAGTTATAATTTGTTGTTTTAGATTATAGTTTTATATTCTAGTATGTGTAGCTAACTTACTTCCTTTTGTATGCAAAAGAGGGACCCGATTACTAATGAGGAACCCGGTCGCATTGCTTTTTTTGAGATTACTCACAAAACTAATGGAAAGTGGACGTGTCCAGAAGCTGAGGCGCAGTTTGTAAGAATAATTATTAAGAGCATTTAATAAATTTGAATTTTATTTCATTGAAGTTTTCAAATTTTTTTTTACCTAATTTGCTAATTAATATTTTTTAATTTGTAGAATGAAATGGATAATTTGAAAAAGAATTCAAATATGACTGAGGATGAGATAGTAGACCAGGTCCTTGGCACGAGACCTGATTATATAAAAGGCCTTGGACATGGGCCTAGGCCAAAAGCATCAAATAGGCGAAAAGAACAAGAAGATGAGGAACTTAGGAAGTTGAGAATGGAGAATGAAATTCTAAAGGAACAAGCGAAGATTCACAATGAACATATCCAAAATATATTAGCCAAGCAAGCGGAGTATGACAAGTACTTCCAATCTATGAGGGCAATGGGAATCATGCCAAGCTCATCTTCAACTCCGTCAACATCCTCAGAGCAGTGGTATAAATTTAATTTCATTCCTTCCATCATTTTCAGATTAACTTTAATACTATTTTGGGTTGACTTGAATAAAAGGCTCTAGGATGGAACCATATTAGTGTGTTATTTTAGGGTTGACTTGTACCGCGTTTAATCTATAAATGCAGCATGTGTATTGACCTCTACTTGTGCATTTGTTTATGCAGATTCATGGTCGTGGAAGCAACATCGAAAACAATTTGGAGTAGTTGTTCGATATATCGAACTTCCTTTTGGTACGAATTAGGTTTTTGCTAGCAATTTGAAGGATTGGAAATATGAAAAAAAAATTTTGGTATGATGTATTTAGGTTTTTTGGTAGTCATATTGAATAGTGGTTGGATATATGGAACTTGTTTTTGGGATATTATTTAGGTTTTTGGGTAATAATTTAGCATAATATTTGGATAATAGCTACTTAGAAAATAGCTTGGAATGTCTTTACACAAAATGGATATTGTACTTCGAATATTATTTTGCTACGAATGAATGTTTACGCTTGAAATTTTTGTAATGGTTTAAATGTTGAATTTGGTTGGATGTTTGATTTGTTGGCAAAGGTAACAAAATGGGTTTCTTTAAAATTTGTAAAATTATTTTTTTGTCATAAATTAACATTCGGTGACGCAATAATTCGCCGCAAAAAGTTTCTCTAAGTAAACTATCCACTAACTTTTGTGACGAATTGTTCGTCACCGAAGGCTAAATATCCGTGACGAAATAGTTCGTCACTAATTGTCTAGTTTTCCGTGACGAAGCTATTTCGTCACCAATTTCGCACTATCCACGACGAAATATGTTTCGTCGCCGAAACATACACCATCTGCGACGAAACAATATTTCGTCGTGATCTCTCTTCAACGACGCGGTTTCCATGACGAAATTGTGACGGTCTAATTTTTGTCGTAGAATACAATTTGGGACGAAATTGTATCCTGTCGGTGACGAAATTGTTCTCCCCAGAATGCCAGATTTCTTGTAGTGGTGAGTCTATTTGGTTAAGATCTATCATCACACACATTCGGAGAAGTAGTGGCTTAAGTTCTACCACTAAAGAGCCTACCTGCATATATGAAGATAATGTTGGTTGTATCGAACAGATGAAATTAGGATATATCAAAGGCGACAATACGAAGCACACCGATGTTCTTTTACAACCAGCAACAACAAGTATTGCTCAAGATTCAAGTAACTCAAGTCAGCTCTGAAGAAAATGCAGCTGATCTGTTTACAGAATTACTGCCCAAGACCATCTTTGAGAAACATGTGAAAAGGATTGGGATGTGTAGACTTTCCGAGTCACTTGATAGATGTACGTATCACATGATAAGTGTAAACTTGAGGGGGAGTCTCAACATAGGTCTGTTGCACTCTTTTTCCCTTCGACCAAGGTTTATTTTTCCATCTGAGTATTGTTACTTAGCGATTTTTAACGAGGCAACATTCATGCACCGTCCACCCTTTTGATGTGGCACAAGGCAGAGTGTTAAAGAAAAACACAATTAATGTGCCTTCATCAAAAGTAAGGCTCTGTTCTCTTCGTCTGTAATCGAATCGAATCGAATCGAATGGATATAAACTAAATCGAATCGAATCCCAGACGAATCGGGTGAAGTGACCCAATCAACTGAAAGTGAATCAAGTGAATCAATCGAAATGAATTGAAGAAATTATTTTGTAATAATAATAATAATAATAATAATAATGAAGAGATAAATTTACCACTAGAAGGGGGGTTGAATAGTGGTAATCCGGAATATCGAAATTTCTTGCGAATAAATGAAAAACAGTGCGGAAAATAAAGACTCAAAGATTTATAGAGGCTCGGCAACTTGCCTACGTCCTCTCTCCGACTTCCTTTTCTATTGGCTCAAGAACAACCATAAACTTGACTCGTCTTCGATCGATCCGAGTACACAACAGTTACAACCGCTTGTCTTCTATCGGTCCAAGCTCAACCTCTATCAATATAAACTTTTGAATATCTAGTGTTCTATAGGAACTAGATAATCTTCACTATACGAATATGGGAGTATAATCCTAACAATGCCGGATCAAAGATCCTAATAACACTGGATTAGTGACTCTTGATTCGTTTCTCTTACGCTCAAGTGTAAGTAATGCAACACTTACAATCCAATGAAAGAATACAAAGTATAATAGATATTACAATGAAAATCACTCTTGTATCTTTTCTTCTCACAACTTATAATGTAGTAATCAGTAGTAATTTGAGCTCAAGAATGCTTATATGCTTGTATGCTTGTATGCTTGAAGTTTTGTTAATAATACCCAAGTCCTATGGGTATTTTTAGGTGAAAGCCATTCTTCAAAGACTGAAAATCGTATTATTAGTGTGCGCTAATAATGCCTTCTAGCGTGCGCAAATGATTCTGACTTGGCCTTTTTGAACGGTCACAGAACTGTTCCAATGGTAAAATAATATGGCTAGCATGCGCTAGTCATGTACTCGTAGCGTGCGTTATCGGTTGGTCAACAGGTCTTCAATCTTTGTCTCCCCAACGTCTCTTTATCCAACGGCCAAATTTGATCTTAGCGTGCGCTAGCAATAATGCATAGCGTGCGCTAGTATTAATTAATTCCAGCTTTTCCAGATTTCACGGATCTTCATTGATTCCTGCTTTTCCAACGGTAGAAACTCCAACGGTAAGCTGTTGACTGAATTAGCGTGCACTAATAATATAGCATAGCGTGCTCTAAATGTTTTATTTAGTAACGTACGTTACCCTGTGTAACGTACGTAAAGGCCTTCTTATTTTGAGTCCAGTAGCTACTGGACTACTAACCATGTTATACGCTAACGTGCGCAAGTCATGAAGAATAACGTGCGCTAAGTCCTTGTATTAGCGTACGTAGATAATTGTCCGTAGCGTTCGCAAGTCTTTTTCCATTTTCTTTCCAGACCTTACTGTCCTCTGACTGGAGATGCGCTAGCGTGCGTTAATATTGTTGTATAGCATGCGCTAAATCAGTAATTTAGCGTGCGCAAATGTTGAAGATCTTTGCGTGCGCTATCCATCAGGTAACTTCACTGGACTGTAGCTAACTGACTAGGTTGTATATATGTTCCTCGATAGCGTGCGCTACTCTGGTTTAGGTAGCGTGCGCTAAGTCCGTTTTGCTCCTTCAATATAACAACATGCTGAGATTGATTTTATTAAATGTTTTGAATGAAATTATCATCAAAATGCTTTTTGAGTCAACAATCTCCCCCTTTTTGATGATGTCAAAACATTTAATTTATACCAGCAAAAACGTTTTTAAAAGATTCGAATCAAGGTAACTTGTTCGATATATTAGTATATTTTGGTTTTTGGAGTATTCTCCCCCTTTTTGACATAAACAAAAAGGAACTCCCTCTGAATCGTTGCATTTTTTAACAAATAATACCAAGAAAATGACATGAACAAAAACGAAATCATGTAAACAGCAAATGCCAAACTTCAACCAACCAAATGAAGCGAAATGCAAATTCCATTAAAAAAAAGTTCAAGCAATACATAAAATTTCAAGACATGAAACATAAAAACCATTCGAATGATAAGTTTCTACAATCAAGCATCAAATTCCTAGACTCTAAGGTGCTGGATCGGAAGAAGAGGATGGGAATGGGAACGACGGATGTGTGTATCGGATAAAATCAGAGATCAGCCCGCGAACTTCCCCGACTTTCGAACGAAAAGACCCGACTTCCGAGCGAAGAGACCGAACATCCTCTCGAATTTCCATTTGAGAGGTCTCGATGCTACGCATCCGAGCGCAAAGATCACTCTCTTCTTCCTCTGTGACGGAGTCTCTCATCGGTTGCTTCCCTTTCGTCTTCGGGTGGCGAACAAATTTTCCGGTTTGCATCTCCCGAAGCGTATGAGGTCCTCGGTGAGTCACACGTTCAGCCAGCGTTGGCGTTCGTGTCCCTTTCGGTACTTGATCATCTTCTCGAAGATACGGAAACAACACCCAACCTCTATTGAATGTTTCAACATAATGCATAGCTTTGAGGGTGAGGTCGCTTATTTCGTGTCCTCGAGACACCAGAACGGGTGCCTCACTAGACAAGTCGACATGAAAGTGCCGGAAGATCCCCGTGAGTATAGAGCCAAAAGGCAGCCCTTATTTCTGAGTCCTTGACATGTAATGCTTTGAGTGAAATGAGTCCCCTTTCGCCTTCATCCAGTTCAGCACAATACCGGTAAAGTCCACCCTGTCGTCCTTCAACACACGATACACCACATTTTTGTCGACGCCTACTAGCTTGTGTTGGGTATTAACTTTCGGCATCAAGCACTTAGTTAGTGCAGCCAACAACAAGTGAATGTGAATTCCAAAATCATTGTTCTCGAAAACGTCATCGATAACCTCGATGACCGTTTTTGAGCACAGAAAGTCAGCGACATCTCTCTCGGACACAAGAGATTCTTCGGCAATAGTTTTCCCACAACAGTCAAAACCTTCCTTCGATAGACCAAATAATTCGTGAAGTATTTCCGAGGAAATATTCACCACTGTTCCTTTCACCAAGCTACCAAGCACTAATCCACCATCACCGTCTCCCAAGTGCAAATTTGCATAAAATTCGCGGATATAAGAAGGGTAAACGATTTCTTTGCATTCAACAAATCGGGCTATCCCTAAAGCTTCAAAAAACTCACAAATACTGACCTTTGCTCGTTCAAGACTGCTGAAGTTAAAGAAGTAGCAGTCGGTAAGATTATCCTGAGGAAGTATATCGAAGAACACCTTCGATGCGGTGTAGGAGACAAATCGGGTCGCGTCGTATTCGGTGTTGCGAGGGCGTTTGTAGGATTTTCCATGGCTTTGCGTCCCTTGCTAGACATGAATCTGAAGAAATTTGAAGATTTGAGGGAGAAATCGGAAGATGATGGTTCGGATTTTGCGGTTAGGGTTTTTTGCTGAAAGAGGTTTTCTTGCGATTGCGTACGTTGAGAAAGGATGAAAGTGTTTCTGGGTCGTACGGAGTTTATATAGTCAACTGAATTTTAATTAGCATACGCTAGAAACATAAGATTAGCGTACGTTAGGTAAAAATAGGAAGCTCACTCGACTGTCCAGTAGCTGATTTGGAACACAAAAGGTTTTAATTAGCGTACGCAAGACAGAGACGGTTAGCGTACGCTATCGAAAGCAGTATTTAGCGCGCGTTAAAAAATGAAGCTAGCACGCGCTAGCGAATGAAGCGAATCAAGGATATTGATTTCCTTAGTAGAAAACTTATTTCAAAAATTGTCTACATGTCCCATACCAAGTTGTAAACGAATAGAATTAAACGATTCTTCGGGAAGAGGTTTTATAAAAATATCAGCAAGTTGGTCCTTCGTCCCGACAAAAATTAAACAGATATCTTTCTTCTGCACATGATTGCGTAGAAAGTTATGTCTAATATCTATATATTTAGTTCTATTATGTAACACATGATTTTTACTCAGATTAATCGCACTGGTATTATAACATAGAATAGGGGTATTTAACACCTGAGCACAGGCGCTCCCTGCAGCAACATATTCGGCCTCAGCTGTAGATAATGCTACACTGGTTTGCTTTTTACTTCCCCAAGATATTAAACATGATCCAATAAAATGACATGTACCACTAGTACTCTTTTTGTCAATTTTACATCCGCCGAAATCGGCGTCACTATATGCAATTAAATTAAAATCCAAGCAAGAAGGGTACCATAGACCTAGTCCGATAGTCCCTTTTAAGTAGCGAAAAATGCGTTTACAAACAGTTAAATGTGATTCCTTGGGATTAGCTTGCAATCGAGCACATAAACATGTAGCAAATATTATGTCTGGCCTAGATGCAGTCAAATATAACAGAGATCCGATCATACCTCGATATAGTTTTTGATCTACGGATTTGACATTTCATCTTTTTCAAGCTTTAGTGATGAAGACATTGGTGTAGATATCACCTTGCTACTTTCCATTTTGAATTTCTTGAGGAGGTCGTTTGAGTACTTCGTTTGATGGATAAAGATTCCATCTTCGCATTGCTTGATTTGAAGCCCGAGGAAGAATGTTAATTCTCCCATCATACTCATCTCGAACTCTCCTTTCATAAGATTAGAGAAATTTTGGCACAAAGATTCATTAGTAGCTCCAAATACAATGTCATCAACGTAGATTTGACAAACAAGTATATCATCATTCAATATTTTCACAAACATATTATCGACTTTACCTCTTTTATAATCATTTGCAATTAAAAATTGACTTAAACGATCATACCATGCTTGGGGTGCTTGCTTCAACCCGTATAGTGCCTTGTTGAGCTTGTAGACGTGATCCGGAAATTGATTATCTTCAAAACCGGGAGGTTGCTTGACGTAGACTTCTTCTTGAATGTAGCCATTCAAGAATGCACTTTTCACATCCATTTGAAATAGTTTGATCTTTTTATGGGCGGCAAAAGCACATAACAAGCGGATGGCTTCGAGTCGAGCCACGGGAGCAAAACTTTCTTCATAATCAAGACCTTCCTCTTGATTATACCCTTGAGCGACCAAACGAGATTTATTTCGAATTGGATAACCGTCTTCGTCACTCTTGATTTTATGCACCCATTTAGTTCCGATAATTGTTTTATCTTTAGGAGCGGGAACTAAATTCCATACATTATTGTGCATGAATTGCACAAGCTCCTCTTGCATTGCCATCACCCAACTTTCATCATCGAGAGCTTCGGATATATTTTTGGGAACTATTTCGGATACGAAAGCACAGTGAGCCATAAATTCGGTGGTTCTCCTTCGGGTTTGAACGCCGTCTTCAATATTTCCAATCACGAGATCCTTTGGATGGTCTTTGATGTGCCTTCAATCTTTCGGTAAATCAACGATTGTATTTGTTTCGATTTCCGAAATTTTCTTCACTTCGGGTGAGGGATCCGGAAAAGTACCTGCATCATCAAAATATTCTACCTCTCTCGGGGGTGAGATCATATCATTGAATTTAACATGAATGGATTCTTCAACTTTATTCGTTCTAATGTTATAAACGCGATATGCTTTGCTATTTGTACAATAACCAAGAAATATTCCGGAGTCGGATTTAGCATCAAACTTGCCCAAGTTATCCTTACCATTGTTTAAAATAAATACGTTGCAACCAAAAGGATGAAAATAAGCTATATTGGGCTTTTTGCCCTTCCATAATTCATACGTGGTTTTAAGATGAGTTCTACGAACATGAACCCGGTTAATCACATAGCATGCCGTAAAGATTGCTTCGGCCCAAAAGTATCGTGGAAGAGAGTATTCATTAAGCATAGTCCTCGACATTTCTTCCAAAGATCGGTTTTTCCTTTCAACAACTCTATTAATTTGTTGAGGCGTTCTAGGAGCCGAAAAGTTATGGTTAATTCCGTATTTATCACATAGGAGTTCAAACGGAGTGCAATCAAATTCACCTCTGTGATCGGTGCGGATAGAGATTATGGAGAGATTTTTCTCATTTGATACCAAACGACACCATTTAGAAAACGCGGAAAATGCATCATCCTTATGCGCTAAAAATCTAACCCAAGTAAATCGAGAGAAATCATCAACAATAACCAAAGTGTAAAGTTTGCCATTTAAACTAACATGTCTAGATGGTCCAATCAAATCCATATGCACAAGTTCAAGAACGCGACTAGTAGAAACCTCGAATTTTGGTTTAAAGATTCTCGAGTGTGTTTCCCTTTTATGCATGATTCACACAAATGCTTTCTATCAAACTTGAGTTTGGGCGATCTACGAACAAGGTCGTGTATAGATAAAATAGAAATGATAGGTAAAGATGTATGCCCCAATTTTCGATGCCATAAATATGCATTATCATCGAAAGTAATAAGACATTTTTCATTGAATGAAATTTTATCATTAAGATCAACAATGTAGATGTTTCCACATCTCAAACCGATGAATGCAATTTTATTATTTCTAAATGTCGTGCAATGCGTTTGCTCAAAGAGAATTTTAAAACCATCATCGCAAAGTTGCGAAACGCTAAGAAGATTATGATGCAAACCTTAAACAAACAATACTTTGTTGATAGAGGGAGAAGGTTCCTTACCGACTTTACCGATGCCTTTGACTTTTCCCTTTTGATTGTCCCTAAAGGTCACATGTCCTTGTTCTTGATATTTGAGGTCTTCAAATAAGTCCTCGGAGCCGCACATGTGCCTTGAGCATCCGCTATCAATGTACCACTTGCTTTTCCTTGGTGCCGGTACCTACAAAAATAGAGTTTCTCAGTTGTTTCGGTACCCAAGCCCGTTTGTGTAATATCCGCAATTTTCGATTTTCGGTAAATTCTTTTTTTTCGGCGGAAGTCCATTTTGACGACTCGCTCATGACGGTTTCGTCATTCCGAGAATGATTAATTCTGCACTATTTGTCATCCGAGCTCGTTTCGGTGTCGTTTTGTTGAGTTCCGTGCTTTTTAGCGGTTTTTCCGCACTTGAGTTCGATTCTTGCGAATCTCGTCCGAAACTGTTGTTTCGACTTTCTCGTAAGTTCATTTAATGTTATTATTCATGTTGCGAGCTTTGGCTTGGTGTTTCGATCACGTATCGTGATTTTCGGGCGTTTTGGGCCATTTTCGTAATTTCCCAAAGTTTGGGGTAATTACTTTCCGTTGTCGAATTTCGAGCCTTCGGGTGGTCGGAATCGTGTGTTCTCTTAGTGCTCGGATTCGTCTTTGCGAGTACTTCGTAACCGTATCTTCGATTCGTATTCAGGTTCGGGTTTCGGGGTCGTTCGGGCCGTCGGAGTTGGTCCCGGCCGAGTCATGGCCGGGCATGCTCGGGCCAGGCCAGCCCTGGCCGAGTAACGTACGGTAGTGCTCGGCAGTTACGTACGTAAGGCCGGTTACGTACGTAAGGCCCTGGCCGGTAACGTACGCAACACTTCCGGCATTTCTAGGCAGTGAGTTCGGCCATGGCCGGTTACGTACGTAACCCGGCCGGCAATCAGCCTATTTAAGGCCTGGCAGCGTATTTTTTCACCCAGTTCCTCATTCTTCTTCTTCCCGTACGCGGTTGTGGGTGTGTATATCATGGAGAGATGTTGGACAATCAATCCATGAAGTTTTGAGGTTCATATCATCAATCATCCGTCCTATAACATCCTCCGATCTACCGAATCAGGTCAGATTTCCTAGAAATCTAGTTTTGGGGAATTTGGGTGTTTTGGTTATTTTCGTCCGATTAATCCGATTTAACTTAGGATTATGATGAATTGATGATTATTTAGATGTTTTATATCTTTTCCCTTGTTATTCCATGGTTGGATCGTATCGATTCGTTGTTTTGGTCGAGTTCTTGATCGACGCCTTGAAGGTGTCCGGTAAAATGTCTTAGAGGGGTTTTCGGGCGTTCTACGATTATTCCTCATCGTATGATCATTTATTTATTAATTATATGATGTTAGGGTCGAGTTTCTTACGAAGAAACCGAGTTGAACCCTTCCGTTCGTTGTCGTCTTCCTTTTCGATAGCATCGGGCGTTTCGAAGCTTTCCGGTTGAGCCGTGTTCGTCGGAATACTTGCGTACCGATTTCGAGGCAAGTATCTTGCCCATACGTTTCATGTTTCATAGGCATAATTGTTGATAAATGATTTTTATACGAAATCCAAATGTTTAATGAACGTAAAAAGGGATCGGTATGTCCTCGATAAATGTTGTCTTTCAACGATAATTCGTATACTTCGTGAATATGTGTTCTCGGAATATGTGTGTTGGTTTTGTATGTTTAAAGATAATATGATCACTTCGAGTGAGTTTGATAGACCGTAATCCTTTGCCGGGGATTACGTATTGTTATTGTGTACTTGTTCGGTAAGAACGTAATGTGTGTGATATTAGTTGTTACTCCTTGAAAGGAGGTTGTGATACTTAATGTTGTTTGGATTTATAAGTGATTATTGTTGTGTGCTTGATGTATGTGATGTGCCTCCGGGTAGGATTGTTGAATCTCCGGGATCCATACTTGCTAGTATGGGTCGGGCGTGACCGTAGGGTTATCCAATCCGGGTATGTCTTGCGGGGACTCCGAGGTTCGTGGCTTGTTAGCCCGATGCCGAGATAACTTGTGGGGTTATCATCGGGTATGTCTTGCGGGGACTCCGAGGTTCGTGGCTTGTTAGCGCGATGCCGGGATAACTTATGGTTGTGGTTTGATTATGTACATATATGTGCTTGTAGTCACGTGAGTGCGGTTACGGTGACATGTGATATGATATAGTTTCCCTGTGGGTTATTCACTCGGGTTTGTTCTACGGGAGCATCTGAGGTCCGTGGCTTGCTAGCACGGGACGCGAATAATCTGTGGAAACAGGTTGTTATGGTATGATCGGGTCGTGGACCCCATTTGTTGTTATCGAATTTATGTTTTGGGAAAATGACTTTTGGGCTGTGTCCCTAAATGTTTTTGAAAGGTTTGAGAATTCTTAAAATCCCAAATGTTTTCAAAACTCCCGAGATCGTAAAATGTTTTCACAAGATGTATATCGGGTTTACCCCTATCTTTCGATTTAACCGTTTTGATTAAGTGATTTACCTCGGGAAGTATGTTTATGATTAACATGTTCCGTGGAGTATGATATGTATGGCTCGTTTTCGTATTTTATACTTGCACTAGCAAAACAGTGGAGTTTTGCTAACCCCCGAGTATTCGGGGGGGTGGATGTCTGTATTGCATTCAGGTTTTAGAGCAGAGCACAGGGTCGGCATGAAGGATGATGAAAGATGAACAATACTAATCACACGAGGACCCGTTGATGTCGTATTGGTTTAGTTGTACTTTTTTTTCCGCTGCTATATTTTTTCCCGTTGTACGGGTGTGGTTGTATTTTGACCCCTGCGTGGGCATGAGTTGTATTCGAGTTGTATGTATTTATTGAAAGACCAAATCGGTCTACTGAGTCATTTTGCCTTGAAGGCATTGTCGAGAAGTTAAATGTTGTTACCAGCCTGGTAGATCCTCGAGGAGAGGGTCTACGGCGTGTAATATCCCTGAGTGGATTGGGGGTGTTACAGAATGGTATCGGAGCTTAGGTTATTGAAACCTAGGCTGTCGGGTTAGTGGTGTCTGTTGAGTTTTGTCTCGTCGGATTTTATCTGACTGAGTCGTGTCGCGACGCGTCGTCTGAGTTTGTTGGTCGTGATTAGTATTGTGGGCGATCATCATCTTCGTGCGACCTGTGGATGTAAGTCTCCCTTATTTGTGTTGAGCCTCGTGTGACACGAGCTATTTTTATGATTATTTGTTAAGTGACGGAATCCTCTTATGGATTTTGATTTCTTGATACGTGACTATTTGACTCTCATATTTCGTTCGTATGAGGAGTATTGTTGCTGGACTGTGCATGTCGAACTGTATTTCTTTTATCCGCTGTGTGAGTTCTTTTGTAATGGATTTCGGTATTTTACCGACTGAGTTTTATTTCGAAAACCAATTTCCTTAACCGAGTTTTTGGCATTACGGCCCTGATCGTTTTGGCGAAATTCTTATGACGGTATTTATTATTTTCTAAATGGCTTTTGTAAGTTTTTGAAATATTACCGTCATCAGCTTTTTGACGTTTTTGTAAATGGTTTTTAGCCTAGTGGGTTCTGGCGTGGGGCCCACGGCGTTATAATGTTCCGTGTAATTACCTGAAATTTTTGGGCATTCTAGCCCATTGAATTATCCTTGAAAAACTTGAGTATCTTAGAAAATAAATTTCGAGACGTACTTTTAAAATGAATTATTTTCTCGTGGTACATCCAAGGTGCCACAATATATTTCAAAATTCTTCTAACTCGAGGACCAAAATGTTTTGAGATATTTTCAATGTTTTATAAACTCTTTTACTTAGACCCGAGGGTCGAGTATTATGAAAGCTTTTCACTAAGAGGAGGTGTCCTCATTTTTGTTCAAACGCAAGATAATTTTCAAAGTCTCGAAAATGATGTTTGTTCAACTTTCTGTAAAATGATACTCAAGATCAACTGGTGTTTTCAAACTGTTTTCAAAAAGGTGTTTTTCGTTTTTAAAAACCTATCAATTCCCATTTGCGGTCCGGGAATGTATGCATGATGTTCGCATTGTCGTTATGATGTTAGCTCCCGAGTATGATCGAATTGGTGGCATGAATGTTGAGGCGTTGCCACGCAATTGTTATTCTAGCCCTCTGTGAGAGGTGTGAACTGATATTTACTGTTTATCGCCTCATGGTGATTTGCGTGTTGACACGCGAGTGTGAGCTATTGAAGCTTGGGTTGGTATGTTCGTGTATATGTGTGATTATTCCATAATGTTTTGTGATTATGTGTTGTTTATCGTTCGGGCCGTTGAGATTGCTGAACGATACCGTCGTTGCTATGATTTTAGTATGCATGTTGCTTTACGATGGAAATTGTTGTATGTGGTATATGTTATGATTTTTCTATTGTGCTGAGTAATTACTTATTCAGTATGCCGAGGGGCCGAGGTCGTAGTCGTGGCAATCAGACGCGTGGTCGAGATCATGCTGCCGGTGATGATGTCGGTATCGGTGTCGCTACTATTTTACAGCAGGTAGCTACACAGATGACTCAGTTGACTTCAGCGATTCAGCGCATTACATGTGACTCAACATCGGTGCAAACCGGTGGCTTCGGAGGTAATTCGTATGAATCCCCTCGATTCGCGGTGTTGCGGAAGCGTTGGGCTGGGATGGTTGGCTTTTCCAGTTGGGAAAGATATTCGAGGCTGTCGATTGTCCTGAAGAGCGGAAGGTACCTATTGCGCAGTACCTTCTTGACAAAGATGCCGCTAATTGGTGGGAGGCTGTTAAGCCTCATGATCGTGATGTTACGTGGGCGGAGTTCCAAGCATTTATGGAAGCTGAGTTCTGTCCGAAACCGATTAGAGAGCAGAGGATTCACGAATTTTATTCGCGTAACCGCAAGATGTTTGGTGTCACAAAGCTATCATCGACTATAGCAAACAACTCGGTTATGTGCGAGATCGGGTGAGAACCGAGGAAGAGAGGATCTTTCATTTTGTGAGGCAGAATGAAGCCGAGAGATTCGCGTGTATATGTCGGGACTCACTTGCACTTCGTTGAGGACTACCAAGATCGAGCCTTGGCCCGTGAACTAGCTTCATTATCGTCGGAGCGTGTGCCCGATTCAAGAAGCGAGGAAGTCCGATGACCTTGTGGACGGTGCAGGAGTTGGTGTTTATAGTTCGCAACGTCGTAGTCTTTGGTGTGAAGCTCACGCTCGTTGCGTGACCGAGAGTTCCAAGTCTCGCTTTGACTCTGGTAAAGCCGGGAGGTGTTTTAACGCAATGTGGCGGGGCATGTCCGTGCACATTGCCCTTCTCCGCTAGTAATGTGTTACAAGTGCGGGCTTGAGGGACACCGAGTTCGGCCATGAGTTGGTCACCGAGCCTTCCGAGGCACGGATTTGAGCACCGAAATCGGGACCAACTCCGAGGAGTCCCTGAGGGGCGTGGTCTATCAGTTGTATGTTATGTTATTTCCTTACCCGGTTGTTTCGAATCTCGGAGATTAAGTTCTTTTATTCGAAGTGGATCGTTTTGTGTTTATTTTTCGTTTTCTCGACTGTGCTCGGTACTTAGTGTTTTGTAATTGTTCGGATAATTGACTTGATTGTATTATCTATTTGATGATGTTTGTCACTTGTTGGTTTTACTATGTTTCTACCGGTGGCGTTGTGTTGGTCGTCGTGGAGCGTGTTTTCACACCTTATATTCCTTTGCGTTGTTTGTAACGTTTCGCCGTTGGGCGTTAGTTACGCACTTCTTGTGTATCTCGTTGAGTTTTTCCTGACGGGATATTTCTTCTCCCTACTTGTTTTAAGTTTCGGGACGAAACTTCTTTTAAGGAGGGTAGAATGTAATATCCGCAATTTTCGATTTTCGGTAAATTCTTTTTTTTTCGGCGGAAGTCCGTTTTGACGACTCGCTCATGACGGTTTCGTCATTCAGAGAATGATTAATTCTGCACTATTTGTCATCCGAGCTCGTTTCGGTGTCGTTTTGTTGAGTTCCGTGCTTTTTAGCGGTTTTTCCGCACTTGAGTTCGATTCTTGCGAATCTAGTCCGAAACTGTTGTTTCGACTTTCTCGTAAGTTCATTTAATGTTATTATTCATGTTGCGAGCTTTGGATTGGTGTTTCGATCACGTATCGTGATTTTTGGGCGTTTTGGGCCATTTTCGTAATTTCCCAAAGTTTGGGGTAATTACTTTCCGTTGTCGAATTTCGAGCCTTCGGGTGGTCGGAATCGTGTGTTCTCTTAGTGCTCGGATTCGTCTTTGCGAGTACTTCGTAACCGTATCTTCGATTCGTATTCGGAGTTCGGGTTTGGGGTCGTTCGGGCCGTCGGAGTTGGTCCCGCCGAGTCATGGCCGGGCATGCTCGGGCCAAGCCACGGCCGAGTAACGACGGTAGTGCTCGCGATTACGCACGTAAGGCCGATTACGCACGTAAGGCCACCGGTAACGTACGCAACACTTCCGGCATTTCCAGTGATGAGTTCGGCCATGGCGGTTACGTCGTAAGCCATGGCGATTACGACGTAACGGCCGGGCGATCGGCTATTTAAGGCCTGGCAGCGTATTTTTTCACCCAGTTCCTCATTCTTCTTCTTCCCGTACGCGGTTGTGGGTGTGTATATCATGGAGAGATGTTGTTGGACAATCAATCCATGAAGTTTTGAGGTTCATATCATCAATCATCCGTCCTATAACATCCTCCGATCTACCGAATCAGGTCAGATTTCCTAGAAATCTAGTTTTGGGGAATTTGGGTGTTTTGGTTATTTTCGTCCGATTAATCCGATTTAACTTAGGATTATGATGAATTGATGATTATTTAGATGTTTTATATCTTTTCCCTTGTTATTCCATGGTTGGATCGTATCGATTCGTTGTTTTGGTCGAGTTCTTGATCGACCCCTTGAAGGTGTCCGGTAAAATGTCTTAGAGGGGTTTTCGGGCGTTCTACGATTATTCCTCATCGTATGATCATTGATTTATTAATTATATGATGTTAGGGTCGAGTTTCTTACGAAGAAACCGAGTTGAACCCTTCCGTTCATTGTCGTCTTCCTTTTCGATAGCATCGGGCGTTTCGAAGCTTTCCGGTTGAGCCGTGTTCGTCGCAATACTTGCGTACCGATTTCGAGGCAAGTATCTTGCCCATACGTTTCATGTTTCATAGGCATAATTGTTGATAAATGATTTTTATACGAAATCCAAATGTTTAATGAACGTAAAAAGGGATCGGTATGTCCTCGATAAATGTTGTCTTTCAACGATAATTCGTATACTTCATGAATATGTGTTCTCGGAATATGTGTGTTGGTTTTGTATGTTTAAAGATAATATGATCACTTCGAGTGAGTTTGATAGACCGTAATCCTTTGCCGGGGATTACGTATTGTTATTGTGTACTTGTTCGGTAAGAACGTAATGTGTGTGATATTAGTTGTTACTCCTTGAAAGGAGGTTGTGATACTTAATGTTGTTTGGATTTATAAGTGATTATTGTTGTGTGGTTGATGTATGTGATGTGCCTCCGGGTAGGATTGTTGAATCTCCGGGATCCATACTTGCTAGTATGGGTCGGGCGTGACCGTAGGGTTATCCAATCCGGGTATGTCTTGCGGGGACTCCGAGGTTCGTGGCTTGTTAGCCCGATGCCGAGATAACTTGTGGGGTTATCATCGGGTATGTCTTGCGGGGACTCCGAGGTTCGTGGCTTGTTAGCGCGATGCCGGGATAACTTATGGTTGTGGTTTGATTATGTACGTATATGTGCTTGTAGTCACGTGAGTGCGGTTACGGTGACATGTGATATGATATAGTTTCCCTGTGGGTTATTCACTCAGGTTTGTTCTACGGGAGCATCTGTGGTCCGTGGCGTGCTAGCACGGGACGCGAATAATCTGTGGAAACAGGTTGTTATGGTATGATCGGGTCGTGGACCCCATTTGTTGTTATCGAATTTATGTTTTGGGAAAATGACTTTTGGGCTGTGTCCCTAAATGTTTTTGAAAGGTTTGAGAATTCTTAAAATCCCAAATGTTTTCAAAACTCCCGAGATCGTAAAATGTTTTCACAAGATGTATATCGGGTTTACCCCTATCTTTCGATTTAACCGTTTTGATTAAGTGATTTACCTCGGGAAGTATGTTTATGATTAACATGTTCCGTGGAGTATGATATGTATGGCTCGTTTTCGTATTTTATACTTGCACTAGCAAAACAGTGGAGTTTTGCTAACCCCAGTATTCGGGGGTGGATGTCTGTATGTGCATTCGGGTTTTGGAGCGAGCACGAGTCGGCATGAAGGATGATGAAAGATGAACGATACTAATCACACGAGGACCCGTTGATGTCGTATTGGTTTAGTTGTACTTTATTTTCCGCTGCTATATTTTTTCCCGTTGTACGGGTGTGGTTGTATTTTGACCCCTGCGTGGGCATGAGTTGTATTCGAGTTGTATGTATTTATTGAAAGACCAAATCGGTCTACTGAGTCATTTTGCCTAGAAGGCATTGTCGAGAAGTTAAATGTTGTTACCAGCCTGGTAGATCCTCGAGGAGAGGGTCTACGGCGTGTAATATCCCTGAGTGGATTGGGGGTGTTACAGTTTGGGTCCTCCAAAGTTAACTATGCTTATTGCATTTGGAACAATTGTCCCTTTAGGAACCCATATTTGTTTAACCTTGATGGTTCTCAACTTTGAACGAACATTAACATCATGAACTCGTTTGAAATGATCTTTTGAGTTCTCGGTTTTGGTTTTCTTTAGTTTGTCAAGGTTGATAAGAGATTGTTTCCGTTTAAACGGATCGAAACCAAGATTGTGTTTTAGCAAGGGCAATTTTTGAATGGATAGAAGCTTTTCGAAATTCTCATTTCCGAGAGTAAATTTTTTCAAAATATATTTTAGCTCCTTTTGAGTTTTCGTCAACTCGATTTTCAAAACATTTTCCTTTTCAAGGCATAAGGTATGGTCGATCTCAATAGTTTTGCCTTTGTTTTGAAAAGAGGAATTTTCGAGTTCTAGAGATTTTATTTTTCTCTTTAAAGATATATTTAATTTAACCATCTCGTCATACTCCGTGTTCAAGGATTCAAACGCACTTAATAACTCATCATCATGATGAACTTCTTGTGAATCGCGAAAATCAAAAGAGTCATATTCATCATCATTGAGTTTAAACTTACCTCGATATTGCTTTCGGAGTCGAGTGCCATGAATGCGAGATTCGCGTCTAGAGATCTTTCAATCTCCTCCTCGTCATCACTCTACGAAGTGATTAGGACCTCCTTCTTTTTGAATCTTTCCATTTGAGGCTTTGAAGAGGATCCTCGGCATTCTTTGGCATAGTGACCGGCTTGACCACATTTTCGGCAATTATTGTCGAACTTCTTAATAGGAGCATAGGCACTTTTCTTTTGCTCCGGTTTGCCATCCCGACCAAGAAAACTTCACCTCTTTTGAATTAGGCTTTTATACCTTCTAAAGTTCTTGGTGTAGAGAGCAAGTTCCTCGTCGTCTTCATCCTCGGGAACATCTTCCTCAACATCACTATCAACATTGAATGCGACTACTCTTTCACGAGGCTTTGGTTTAGTGCCTCTTGACTTGAGAACGATCTCATAATTGATGAGTGACCCGATGAGAGCACTAAACTCGAGCTTGTTGAGATCTTTGGACTCCATGATTGCAGTGACCGTGGCATCCCATTCTCGTGGCAACGAGTGAAGAATTTTCTTTGCTTTGTCTCTGCTCAATATAGGCTTTCCAAAAGATGCAAGACCATTAGTTACAGCCGAAAATCGATCCAACATATTTGTGATCGTTTCCTCGTCTTTCATGGAGAAGAGTTCGTAGTCATGAAGTAGCATGTTGATTTTGGTCTCCTTGACTTGGGTGGTTCTTTCATGAGTGGCTTCGAGAATTTCCCAAATTTCCTTTCCACTTTCATAGGACGATATCCTATTGAGTTCTTCGGGATTAAGGGCACAATATAGAAGTTGGGTAGCACGGGAGTTGATGTGAGTGTTTCTCCAATCCTCGTCATTGAATTCGTCGAACTTTTTCAACGATCCATCCTCCTTCTTTGCAAGCTTCGGACCGAGAGCAATAACTTTCCAAATTTCAATATCATAGGCTTGAACGAAGATAGCCATTTCCTTTTTCTATGTCATGAAATTGGAACCGTCGAAGAAGGGAGGAGGGTTGAGAGCATTTCCTTCGATTTGGCCAAGAAGTGCCATTTGCGGATCTTTTTCCCTTAGGTGGTTAAACCTTTAAAAAGAGACCCACTCCGATACCAACTGAAGAGATAAATTTACCACTAGAAGGGGGGTTGAATAGTGGTAATGCGTAATATCGAAATTTCTTGCGAATAAATGAAAAATAGAGTGTAAAATAAAGACTCAAAGATTTATAGAGGTTCGGCAACTTGCCTACGTCCTCTCTCCGAATTCCTTTTCTTTTGTCTCAAGAACAACCACAAACTTAACTCGTCTTCGATAGGTCCGAGTACACAACCGTTACAATCGCTTTTCTTCTATCGGTTCAAGCTCAACCTCTCTCAATATAAACTTTTGAATATCTAGTGTTCTATAGGAACTAGATAATCCTCACTATACGAATATGGGAGTATAATCCTAACAATGCCGGATCAAAGATCCTAATAACATCGGATTAGTGACTCTTGATTCGTTTCTCTTACGCTCAAGTGTAAGTGATGCAACACTTACAATCCAATGAAAGAATACAAAGTATAATAGATATTACAATGAAAATCACTCTTGTATATTTTCTTCTCACAACTTATAATGTAGTAATCAGTAGTAATTTGAGCTCAAGAATGCTTGTATGCTTGTATGCTTCCTATGGGTATTTATAGGTGAAAGCCATTCTTCAAATACTGAAAATCGTATTATTAGCGTGCGCTAATAATGCCTTCTAGCATGCGCAATCGATTCTGACTTGGCCTTTCTGAACGGTCACAGAACTGTTCCAATGGTAAAATAATATGGCTAGCGTGCGCTAGTCATGCACTCGTAGCGTGCATTATCAGTTGGTCAACAGGTCTTCAATCTTTGTCTCCCCAACGTCTCTTTATCCAACGGACAAATTTGATCTTAGCGTGTGCTAGCAATCATGCATAGCGTGCGCTAGTATTAATTAATTCCAGCTTTTCCAGATTTCACAGATCTTCATTGACTCCTGCTTTTCCAATGGTAGAAACTCCAATGGTAAGATGTTGACTGAATTAGCGTGCGCTAAATGTTTTATTTAGTAACGTACGTTACCCTGTGTAACGTACGTAAAGGCCTTCTTATTTTGAGTCCAGTAGCTACTGGACTACTAACCATGTTATACGCTAACGTGCGCAAGTCATGAAGAATAACGTGCGCTAAGTCCTTGTATTAGCGTACGTAGATAATTGTCCGTAACGTGCGCAAGTCTTTTTCCATTTTCTTTCCAGACCTTACTGTCCTCTGACTGGAGATGCGCTAGCGTGCGTTAATATTGTTGTATAGCGTGCGCTAAATTCAGTAATTTAGCGTGCGCAAATGTTGAAGATCTTTGCATGCGCTATCCATCAGGTAACTTCACTGGACTGCAGCTAACTGACTAGGTTGTATATATATTCCTCGATAGCGTGCGCTACTCTGGTATAGGTAGCGTGCGCTAAGTCCATTTTGCTCCTTCAATATAACAACGTGCTGAGATTGATTTTATTAAATGTTTTGAATGAAATTAACATCAAAATGCTTTTGAGTCAACAAATAATAATAATATTATTATTATCAATATTTAAAAAACTCATATTGTTTTTGTCACCTTTTCAACACCCTGGTTATTTGGTCATAGACTCATGGTCCATTTGTAGAAACAACCTAAATCACCTTAAAGATTCTCCACTCTTATGTATACGCTCTTGCTTGTGCTCCAAGTGATCCAGGGAACAACACCTCCACGGGAAAACATAGGATGAGAACAAAAGTTAAAGTGAGTGAGAATTGAAAACAAGAGGATCCATAGAGTGATATAGTACTGTAAAATTGTTGTAAAGGTTATGATTTTTGTCAACATGAAAAAAGTCAATATCATTCATCCAAGTGTTTGACACACTCCCCCGCCCATAAAACTTTGTATGATAAGGTTGACATGTAGGTTTTAGTTCGAATGGAACTGTTAATATTGTTTAGTCAAATTCGTAACATTGTTGTATAATACATAATGAAAACTAGACGATGCAAGTATATGTCATTTAATATCACAATTTAATATTATTATATTTTCTTTATAATAAGGAGTAACTTGTGGTTAAATTTATTAGGAAAAAAACAAGAAATCAATTAGATAGTCTAGTATTGATGAGAAATAATATGGTTTATGTTGGTGATTTTAGTGTCACCAAGCATTTTGTGTAATTGAAACTAATATGTGAGCTAAGGGGATTTATAATTTGTACTCTAATATATGTTCGGGTATGTTCAGGTTGCACGCATGTATAAGATCGAATTAGAAGCTGGTACAATAATTTTCGGGGTTCCGGGGTCAGCGCGCCTAGCGGGGCCCAAGGGGAAGATTCCCTGGCGGCCCCTAGCGGGGTCAAAGGTCTTCGGAAATTGGATTGGTAACTTAGTGGGAAATTCGAAATTTTAGATAGTGACTATGGTAAAATTGGTTGATTTCGTCAATTTTGGAAACCATCAATCATGCCACTAATTTTGGATCACTGATTAATGGAAATGGCGGTCAACCCTAATTAAACCCTAAATATCCTAACAGTTTATTATTATTATTATCACAAACCATATGCATATTTTAACTAAAGAATAATATGGTATTATCGATAAACTGTAATAGTATTGATTTGTAATATACATAGGGATGTGTTATTAATATTTTTATCACAAACTATATCCTCAGCACGTCTTCAACTATCCTTATTTATCGGTCGAATTCCCAATCCTCAGACTCCCAATTAAGCCAAAAATTCCAGTTCTTTCTTAATTCCCTCCATAATCAGTATCATAATTCATAACCCTCCCAAATTCGCCGCCAAAAGTCAGAATTTTACCTCCAAAATGTTTCCACCGTTAGACCATCCAAACCCCAAGAAACTGTGTATATGTATGTGTACTATGCAGGCAGTTTCAATTGACGGCTTCCTCGGAATTTGAGGTTTGTAATAACATCTCTATATTACATTCTCTTTATTCATGAGTTTTTGCCGTAGTTTGTATATTTGGTTTTTATATGAGTAAAAATTCATACAACATTAACAACTTAGGTTTGTAATCACATATCTATATTACATTCTCTGTCTTGGTTATAATTGTTAAGATGGCGGGAAAGAGGACTACTTGGAACGACAATACCACTAAAAGGCTAGTGGACATTTGTATCGATGAGAAAGAAAATGGATGTTCCAAATTTGACTGGGCGAAAATTGCCAAAAATCTGAGTGTCCAAACTCAAGTGAATCTTGTCCCTAGACAGGTTTCCAATCACTATCATGACTTGAGAGATAAATATAAAGGTTGGATTGACCTACGGTCGATAATGAGCGGGATAGGGTTTGACCCCAAAACTGGTGCAGTAAGGCCGGAAGAGACACACTTGGAGCGATGGAAGTCATTTGGGGAGGTAAATTTCAATACATATTTAGAAATTTGAAATTTCTGTTTATTTTATGTGCTCTTTCTAATCCACCATGTCAATGGCCTTTTTGTTTGTTGCAGAAACATAGGAAGTATGTTCATATGTTGGCGAAGAAGGGATTGCCAAATGTTGATGATCTAGAGAGGTTGTTTGCTGGAAGAACTGTGCATGGTGAAAAGGGATTTTCGACTGCAATGGAAAGAACTAAAATGGTAAATGACTTGTTTGGAGAAGGAGAAGGAGAAAAAAGTAGGAGCAGATGATGAGGTTGATCCCAATATTTCCTCTGATGGTGATGTATCAGGTGAAAAAAGTAGTACTCACCTACGACCACCAACTAGCTCAAAAAAAGAAAGGTATCTGAAATAATGAGAAACAAAATAACTCAACCCAACTTAGATACAGTCTTGGAGTTATTGTAAAAAACTGCACCCGCAACTAATGTTAATAAAACTGAGATGGTTAGTTTTTCTCTTCGTGAGTTGGAGGTTTCTAAAGAGTGAGGAGACAAGTATTTTGTTGCTGCTATGAGGTATCTTGGTGAAGGAAATAATGGTGATATCTTTTTGGCACTTGAGAATGATAATCAGAAGTGGATCTTTTTGGATGATGGAATGAATTTAGATGACACGTGTGTTGGAATGAATTCCAACAAGATACTGACCAAAAAGTTTTGGTTCAAGATAAAGAGATAAAAGAGAGATGGAGGTCATACTTTGATACCCTATTCAATGGCCATCAAGAACAAGATATTGGGAATTTAAACATCCCCTCAAGTATGGTTAACCGAGAGTTTAAGAGAAGAATTCAAAAGGGTGAAGTGACAACTGCATTGAAGAATATGGGGTCAAAGAAAGCAGAAGGACCAGATGGTATACCTATTGAAGTTTGGAGGTGTCTGGGGGAGAGAGGGATCGAATGGGTAACTATGATTTTCAATAAGATTTGGAGAAGCAATAAGATGCCATCAGCATGGAGGAAAAGTATTTCCGTCCCTTTGTATAAGAAAAAAGGTGATGTTCAAGATTGTTCTAATTATCGCGGAATTAAACTAATGAGTCATACTATGAAGTTGTGGTAACGAGTGATTGAACAAAGGATCAGGAAATGTGTGAAGATAATAGAAAACCAGTTTGGATTTATGCCTAGAAGAACGACCATGGAAACAATTTATCTTATTCGGCAGTTGATGGAACATTATCGAGATAAAAATAAAGATCTGCATATGGTTTTTATTGATTTAGAGAAGGCATATGATAAAGTACCAAGAGAAGTACTTTGGTGGGCCTTAGCAAAGAAGGGTGTATCGTGGAAATATATTGACATTATAAAGGACATGTATGAGGGAGCTAGTACAAGTGTACGTACTAATGTTGGGAGGACAGAAGAATTCCCTATTACGATTGGGGTGCATCAAGGATCTGCTCTTAGTCCTTTTCTCTTTGCCATAGTCATGGACGAATTGACAAGAGAAATTCAAAATGACGTTACGTGATGTATGATGTTCGCAGATGATATTGTGTTGATTGATGAAACGAAGGTTGGAGTGCAACAGAAATTGGAACTTTGGAGGGATACTTTGGAAGCTCGAGGCTTTAGGCTGAGCAGAAGTAAGACTGAATATATGGAGTGTAGGTTTAGCGAAAACAGTGATAGAGAGGCGGGGATGATAACATTTGATGGGAAAGTTGTTCGTGGATCCACTTTCTTTCGGTATCTTGGATCTATTATCCAAAAGGATGGAGAGCTAGATGGCGATGTGGCTCATAGAATAAAGGCAGGGTGGTTGAAGTGGAAGAGTGCCACAGGGTTTTATGTGATCCTGACATGCCTCATAGATTAAAGGGTAAATTTTACCACACGGCAATTAGGCCTGCGCTGTTATATGGCACCAAGTGTTGGGCTGTAAAACAGTGTCACGTTCAAAAGATGAATGTGGCAGAGATGCGTACGCTACGATGGATGTGTGGTCATATAAAAAAGGATCGGATCAGAAATGAGGTGATTAGAGAGAAGGTAAGAGTTGCGTCTATAGAAGACAAGATGATGGAGAATCGATTACCATAGTTTGATTATGTGAGAAGAAGACCTGTTGATGCCCCAGTGAGGAGGCTAGAAAGTTGGGGAACAAGTAATGTTGTGAAAGGTAGAGGAAGACCCTAGAAAAATTGGATAAAGATGATTGAAAATGATATGCGGTTTCTTGGAATTGGAGAAAGTATGGCGATGGAGAGGCAAATGTGGCGGGAAAGAATATGAATGGTGGATGGAATGTGATTCTTTTTTTTTTATTCTGTATTTTTATTCATATTTTTTTATTCCATGTTATCTTTTAATTTATTTTTCAGGATTTTTCATTTTTTTTTAACATTCATTCTCTTTTAATTTGTTTTTTTATCTACTTTTTCCCCTCTTTTTTCCTTTTATGTTATTTATGTAATGATTATTGATGGTTTCAAAGTTTGATTCATGTTAGCCGACCCCAAATCATTTTGGGACTAAGGCTTAGATGTTGTTGTTGATTTTGTTGTTGTGTGTTGGAATAAATATAGATGACACGTGTTACATCCCACGTTACGAGGATGAATAGATATGCAACCAAAAGATGTTTTTCTTTTAGGATATATCATTTTCATATTTGTAATTCTAGTTTCTTTCATAGGTTTCTGCATTAGCATCTATCTTGTTATCTTAAATTTTAATGCTTGAAGCTCATTCATTAGTTATCAATGCTGCTTTATGCACTTCAATAAAATTCAAGTTATCTTCTTCTTTATGTTATAATAAATATTCTTATTGATGTAGAATGGAAGAAAATTCTAGACGAGCTTGTATGATATTGGGATTGGAAGAGCTAAGGAGATTAATAAGACCATCTATTGAATCAACACCAACAAGGAGACCTCTACGAATTGGAGGGGAGAGTGGTACTGAGGATATACATAGGCTCTTGAATGCACATCCTGAATTATTCAAAGAGCAATTAAGACTTCATAGTGGTATGTTTATAAAGTTAGTTGATTTGATGGTTGCTAGAAACCTATTATCCGACAAAAGATTCATAAAAGTAGCAGAACAAGTTGGGATATGTATATTTATATTGGTTAAAGGAGCGTCCTACCGAGATGATGTTGACGTATTCAAACATTCGATAAGTACTATATCCAAATATTTCAAAAAAGTGTTGGATGCCTTGGTCACATTATCATATGATATTGTTAGACCACATGTGGATCTTTCCATGGTTCCACCTGGAATAATGGACAACTCGTTGTATTGGCCATTCTTTGAGGTCAATGAATTTACATTTATAAAATATAATATTTAATAGCATTGAATTTGTATTTTTAAATATTTTAATGTTTGTAATAAAATCCTTAGATTGTGTTGGGGCATTGGATGGAACTCATATTCAAGCTATTATATCCGATAGTGAAGGTATATCATTTCGAGGACGAACGGGCACCAAAACTTGGAATATTTTGACTTGTGCTCTTTTGATAGAATTTTCAATTTCATTAATGTGGGATGGGAAGGAAATCTTCATGATATCACAGTGTGGGTTGATTTTTTTACTCGATCATATAGTTTTCCACATCCACCTGCTGGCATGTAAAATAGTACTCCTATTATCAATGACCAAATTTTTGATATCTATGTTACAATTGTCGTCTTACTATATGCTCATGCTTTTGGCAGGAAATACTACTTGGTGGACTCTGGATATCCTAATACCACAGGTTATCTCACTCCAATTAAGGACCCTAACGTAAGATATTATATTCCAGACTTTAAGAAGAAAAGAGTTCTTAGAGGGATGTCTGAGCAATTTAACTATCGACACTCTTCATTACGAACTACTGTTGAAAAGGCCTTCGGCAACTTGAAAAAGATATGGAAGATCCTTTATACGATTCCCCAAATGGAAGACACATATCAAGTGTACATGAGTGTTGCAACCTTCACGTTTCATAATTTTATTCGCATGTGTAAACTTGGAATACCTGTTTCGGAACATGATGTAAATGTCCAAGGTAGAGTTGACAGTGATTTGTTGAACCCGGCAAGGAAAGAAGCAATGAACAAGGTGCGCAAGGAGATTACATTGAGAATTTGGTGCTCTATTCCAGGCAATATAGAGTTAGAAGCTGCTGCCTTGCAACAGGAAGAAAATACAGAGCCCGAAGACCACATACAACAAGAAGACACAAGTAACATGGGAACTTATATGGAGGAATAGAAAACCATTTTTCAATATTTGTGATAATGACGTATTTATAAAGTTTGGTCCGACTTTTGGTATAATGCTGAGGGACTTCATTGTATACTTGTAACATTTTCTCCTGCTTTTGGCTTAATACAAGTATTTTACTATAAAAAAAAGGTTATATGCAAACAAGATTACATCTATCACTAATTTAAAATAACGATTTTGAAATTCAAATATTATAATTTTTTATTATAATAAGAATTTTGCATGTCATTTACTAAATCACCACCCAAACCCGATCCGAAATTTATACAGCACCCAAATACGATTCGAAGTCGATCCGAAATAAATCACCGATCCGAACAATCTGATATGAACTTTCTTTATCCAAATCCGATCATTCACTTGCAAACTTGATACCGCTTGCAAATTTGATACAAAATCACTTGGTTCGAGTGGAAATTAACAAGAGTATATAAAAATGACAAAATAACAATAACAACAATAATAATAATAATAATTTAATGAGCATGAACTGAATTGAATTGAATCAAGTGAATCAATCGAATCAATATAAATCAATCGAATCAATCGAATGAATCTGAACTGAACTGAAATTAATGAGTTTCCAGACGAAGAGAACAGAGCCTAACTGGTGAGGGGCAATTTTGGCATTTACTATATTTTATATATTCTTGAAACCTTACTTTGGATACCTTATATAAAGGGATCTCTAATGAATAAGACATTACAATTCTACGCCCCTTTCATCTATGTCTTCTTTCCTTTCTAGGGTAGTTCTGCGGTCCACCAAAGTTGTACCTAGTGAACATACATCAGATTAAGATGTACTAATTATTAATCGTTAGATTAGTTGTACATCTTAATATAATATATTGTACTACATCATGACCCTTAATATATATACAATAAAAAATAAGTATGTACAATATAATTTATAATTTTTTAAAAAAATATTTATGTAATTACTAATATCTCCTTGTAAAATAAACAAGAGAAAACAAAATAATAATTCTTCTTATTAACATAACAAAATTATACTGTAGTTCTTATTATTTTACGACATAAACTCCAGCCATCGCTTTTCATCGCCACTCCAGCCATTCACGAAGAACTCCAGCCATGGCCTTGCTTCCAACCCCTTTCTTCCTTATCATCGCCACTTGCCAACCTCCAAATTATCAAAGATTATGATTGAGAGGAAAGATTACGGCTAGAATAAAGGTTTTGTTTTGAAATTCGATTAGGGATGCATCATAGGGAGGCGTGCCGCAGCCATCATCTGTGTCTTCTTCCGGCTGTCACTCGTTTTTTCTTCCCCGTCATCGGTGCTGGTCGTCACTTATTTCTTCTTCCCCATCATCGGTTCGACCCTTCATCCCGTGTTTACTTTTTTTTTCTTGCGTATGTTATTAACTCTTTTGTGAATTTTGAAATGATGATTGCACTAGGGTCTGAGCAGTTTATAATAAGGCTATTATTTTGATGGAAAATGCAGCCTAGAATGCTACTGGTCATGCAAAAAAAATGAACACTTTTGTGAATTTGAACTAAAAATGTAATTCAAGTGAATTTTATCTTGAGGAACATGCTGTTAATTTGTGTACTAAAAGGATTTTCAAAAAACAATGTGGATAATCGATTATTCATATTTTTTTTTGATATAATTGTTTTCCCAAAATTCTTACCAGCAAAAAAATATTTCTTAGTGGTCTGATATTAGGCGAATATTTCTTAGTATATGATATTAGGCGAATATTTCTTAATATCTGATATTAGGCGAAATTTGCTGGACAAAATTGAACTAAAAAATTTTGCTGGTAAGAATATTTCTTCAGATATGGAAGAACGCGAGTCGCCCGCTTTTGGAGACGGTATTAATTCAAGTAATAGGCGTAAAAGGAGAAATTTTGGGAATATTAGATGTGAATATGAAGATGCTAGTGGTCTGCATGATACTGGTGATGACATTGTCATGCGAGTATGAAAAATGATGTTTCATAGATGAAGCAGAAAAATTTTATATCGCATACGGTAGAGAATTTGGTTTTGATATCAGAACACAAAAAGTACAAACCACGAAACCAAATAAGTTGATACAGAGCATAAAATGGGTTTGCAATCGTGAAGGTCATAGAAAGGAACGAGCAGATTGCTTATTTTGGGAGCGAGAAAGTAGGCATGAAACCAGACTTTCATGTAAGGCTTTTATGCGAGTGGCATATCATCGTTATTCTGGGTGTTATAGAGTCGCCAACTTCGAACCAAATCATAATCATGAACTAGCAACAGCTGAAACTTCACACCTTCTGTGTTGTAACAGGTATTTACTCTATCACTAAACCAACGCTCCGCTTTACTTTAAGGGTTTATATTTTGTCTAGATTTTTGTACACTACATTTTTTTACTCTTACTCATCCAAAATACTTTATATATTTATTTATTGACAGGTATTTGACATCAGCTGATAAGAGTACTTTGACACATATGACAGAAATCGGGATTACACCATCAAAAGCAATGGATTTTATCCAAAGTCTGGTAGGTGGAACTGGAAGGCTACCGTTTATGAGGAAATATGGTTATAATTTTCTACAGAAACAGAAAATGGAGAAAACTCGATATGGTGACGTGAATATGGCTTTCAACATGCTCGATAGAATGAGGTTGCATGACCCAAATTTTGTATTGAAGCACACGGAGAATGCTGATGGTGCACTAGCAACCATGCTTTGGTGTGATTCACAATCAAAGGTCGAGTATGAAACATTTGGTGATGTATTAGTTCTCGACAGTACTTACCAGACTAATACATACCGTTTTCCGCTTGTCATACTATCTGGTGCAAACAACCATGCTAGCAATTGTTTTTTCTGTGCAGGGATAGTATGTAGTGAAATAATTCAATCTTACCGTTGGTTATTGCGCGCGTTCAAGGATGCGATGAATGATAAACTTCCATATGCAGTGATCACTGATCAAGATGCATCTATATGCCAAGTAATTCAGGATGAATTTCCCGACATCCACACAGATTATGTTGTTGGCACCTATGCTGGAATGCCAAAAAGAGGGTGAGAAAAGCTAATTTTGCATGCGAGTTTGTTAAGTTGGCAAAGAGAAAATGCTCTGTACAGCAGTTCGAGGAATACTGGGCTAAATTAGTTAGAGATTATGGAGTGGCTGATAACTCATGGGTGAGCGACACATATGAGAAAAGAGCAATGTGGTGCGAGGCTTATTTTAATGGAGTTTTCTTGGTAGGAATGAGTACTACATCGCGTGCAGAGTCAATAAATGCACTCCTGAAGTTGTATCTGAAGCCAAGTTTATCACTAATGAACTTCATCCAGATATTCTATCAGGCCTTGAAGCAGATGAGAAACAATTTTATCGAGAAGCAGTTGGACGATGAGATTAGAAATCCAAAGGCGAGAATTAAGAGTGCTCTATTTGATCTTGAGGAACATGCTGCTAATCTGTGTACTAAAAGGGTTTTCCAAAAAATTCGTAAGAATATTTCTTCTGAGCAAGGTATTATCACCGAGACCACAGAAAAGTTGGGAGAGGGGGAATTTTTATTCAGCTTTAGAGAGTATAATAAGGATGAGGAGAAATGATACTCCATAAAAGTTGATGTTGATAATGCAATTTTTTGATGCGATTGCATGATGCTGGAGTCTATTAGTGTTCCGTGTTCACATATTCTTTCTGGTTTCAAGTCTATGGGCATTATGGCCTTTCTAGCTAAAAGTATACATAATCATTGGATCATTGAAACAGGAAAGAGAATTAGGATTTTGTTTGCAGAGTCATTCGCAATGCCTGAAGTACAGCGCACTCGATTAGGCCTTCTATATAAGGAGTTTGTCAAATTATATCAATTGTTGTCCCAAGATGATTCACAATTCACTAACTCGTTGAATAATTTGAGAAAAATTACAAAAGATATAGAAGATAGTAGGGGTGAAGCTAGAGATGATGAAAAAGTAAAGTGCAATCATAGGGTTGGTCCGTGTGTTGAAGCAAATTATGGCATACGCGACCTTATAAAAGTTAAGTCGAAGGGTGCTCCGCCGCGACAAAAGCAAAATTGTGGACTATGCGGGTATGTCGTTTTCCTATTTCTACATATCCTTTTAAATGTCAATATATCTGTGTGAATGTTCAACTTATTCATTTTTTGGCATGTTGACAGAGTGCCAGGCCACAACCGTGTTACATGTCCAAAGAATCCTGCAAACGGAGAACGGCATGAAGATGTCCGTCCAAGGACTCGGGATAAAGCAAATTCAGTCACACCGTCACAAAACTGTGTATTTGACGCTAGTATATGATATATTAAGTTAAATATATTTTATTTTTATTTCTTACATTTCTGCTATATTTGACAATTGAAATTGGTTGCAAGCTTCGCATCAAGTTGAATGTTGTATATGCCACTTGAGTCATATGTATTTAGATTTTATGAAAAAGAGTCAAGTAACTATGACGAGAAGGATAACTAAAAAAATTAATTTCATCTTTTGCCGAATAACTAAAATTGCCTAGAGGTTGGAAAATGGTGGGTTGAATTGTAATTAATAAAAGTACCAAAACTCCCATGTAGTGGTTGAATTGTAATTAAGAAAGCTATAAAAACTAGTCCAATGGGATTCAATTATAATTAAGAAATCAATTTCAAAAAATTAAATCGGCTCACTTACGTCAAGTACTCGATGACAATCCTTTTCGAATACACACGATTAAGTAAAATGGAATTATGCAAATGATTGACCACACCCATACTCCTGTATATCAGTTCAGCTCGGCACCAAATCCACTGACATTCCATCATAAAACCACAGGATAGAGTTCCAAAATCTCAATATATAGACTCCGATAAAACTCCTTTTCCACATATGACTCGTAACGTCAATCATTAACTCATCCTGGATCACCTCAACTATGTTATGACAAAACATTGAAACAAATCAACACAGCGAAAGACTTCCCGAGAAGTTTCATTTGAACAAACAAAACAAAACCCCGAAAGGTAGAAATAAAATAGATAAACGATTGGTAAAGTGTTTTACAAATCTCGGGAGTTTTAGAAAACAGAAAAGCCTTTTGAAACATTAGGGTCTCAGCACATATCCTGTTCCACATTACAAGAAATTTAAAAGTAGAAAACCCTTTTGGACCCCAAGTCTTGAGTTATAAACTATTTCAAAATCGATTGGATCTCGACCCAAAAATCATTTTCCGTAAAACATCCGTGAAACATTCATTTTGAAAAGTATCATTTTCAAATGCTCAAAAACAGTTTCATATATCTCAAAATGAATTAACATGACTACATGTTCTTCTCATCAATCCACAATCTTTCTCCCAAATGCACAACTCCATTCCAAAATTTAACCGACATATTGATTTCCAAAATCATAGCTTCTCAAGATCATCAATCATGTCACAACTCTGTCACCTCATATTGTGACGCATAATATCTTTCTGAATCTCAAAGCATATCAACTTAGAATGACAATAAATCTCAATGAAATTAAAATATCCAAATACTTACAGATCGTGAAGCCGGCGATTTCCCGTGATACTGGCAAATGTCTCAACTCTAGAAAATACTCGACACAGATATTTTCAAAACACATATTTTGCAACTCAGTTCAACTCGAGAACACAACACATTTCTATGCGAAGAAACACGTTAATATCATTTGGAAAAGTTTACAACAACCCCAGTACCACACTGGTAAATCACACAACACACAAGCCCGAGTGAACAACAAAATCTAGGGCTCTAGTATTAGTCAATCGACAACTCGAATGACGCGACAAAAACACGACTCGACTCGACCCAACTGCCTAGGTTTTCTCAACCTAAGCTCCGATGCCATATTCTGTAACACCCCCTAGCCATCCAGGATAATTACAGCGTCGTGGGCCCCGAGATGGAACCCACAAGACTAAAAGACATTTTCGCAAATATTTACAAACGCCCAAGAGGCTATCGACGGTATATCCTTTTAAAAACATTTAAAGAATTTATAAAATCTGTTTATCACAACCGTCGTAAAATCTCATTTCAAACCACAAGACCCGACACGCCGAGACTCAATAGTTTGAAAACATACATTAAGATATCGCTTACCCGTCCTTGACAAAATAGTTTAGAAAACCATTTCCAAAGCAACTCAAGTTGACAAAACCAAAGAGGCATTTAAGAATACTCATGCAACGGAAAGGACAAACAATTAAAAATACTCTAGCAGCGGAATACAACATATAATCAGAATACTCGATTTACAAACACATGCCATAGCCAGTATTCTCCGGGAAGCTCATCTCTTCACGACCGCTACAAGCTCGATATCCATTATCCTAAAAATAAAGCCCACAACGGGGTCAGCCATAAAATCCAACAATGATAACAATCACATCGCGTCAATAATTACATACCAATGACATACTAAGTAAGAATACTACCAATGTAATCGTACCGTCGTAACTTTACTTACTCGAATAATTCTCATCAGAATAACCATTATCGCAATGCACATCTTGTAATCTCGATTAATCATAAACTCAAACATAATATCCATACGGTACCTCAAGCAATACCCAAAATTCTCAAAACATCATCATAACTCGCAATACGGAAATATACCCACTCTGGCCAATTCAATCCATCCGATAACATCAACAACTATCAACACGATAATTGATTGTTCATCTCAAGACAAGAACCAGGAAGGAAAATACGGAACATACCTCAGGATACGCAGTGCCACGGCGAATCACGTCAGTCTAATCCAAGATCAGATCAATGCAACACACGGACATGGTCCTAACACAAGACCTACAAATGCATACTCATATGACAACGTCAATATGCCCACAGCAATAACAACAACACATGGTATTCCAACGATCCAGCGCACACAGCTATAGATTCACATGATGATCCCGTCGGACCAATTAATACCCGAGATTTTTGTTCCGATTACTTTTGATTTTTCTAGATATTTCTCGATTGTCGAGTATCGGTATTAGTTTTCTCGATGATTGATTTTTATGTTCATATGGTCGCGTGTGATTATTTATTGCATGGTGTTTCGTTTTGGATCGTTGGTGTTGTCCGTTAGTGTTTCATTGCATGTTGAATGGTCGATATTTTGTCGAGGAGTATCGTTGTTGTGCATTTGGGTCGACTTTGTAAGATCACCATCGGAACTCCGCAATTTCGATTTTCGGTAAATTCTCTTTTTTGGTGGAAGTCCATCTTAGTGAATCTATTGTGACCGTTTCGTCATTTCGAGAATGATTAATTCTACACTTTTTGTCATCCAAGTTTGTTTCGGTGTCGTTTTGTTGAGTTCCGTGTTATTAAGCGATTTTTCCAAGTATGAGTTCGAATTTATAAAATCACCATCAATTTTCGGAAACTCTAAAAGTTCCGAATCTTTCCAGTATTATAGAGCATCAAGTTAGCTTTCCAATGATTCAAACGGTGAGTCAATCGGAGTCCGCACGAAGGAGTTTTGTTTGAAATAGCTTAGACTACACCGTGCGCCTTATGATGCTGGAGCCGGCTGTACCGCGGGCCGTGACCCTCTGCTGGCCGGGCCGCGCTAAACCATGTTGGGCGTTATTTTTGGCCGCGGGCCGCGGCACACTGATTTCGGGCCGCGGCACGCGGATCTTTTCTGCACTATTTCAGCAGGGAATCGGGAGAGGACTTCATTTCCTCTCCATTCTTCATCTTCCACATGAATAGAGCAATTTACGGGCGATTTTTGGGCTATTTATATTAGGGAATTCATCCTCCTCATGTTCTTGGTGTGGATTAACAACATCAATTCGTGTTTCATCATTAATCCAAGGTATTTTCTTGATTCTCCGGAGTTGACCTTTTTGGGAGTTTTATTCTTGATTTCGTTTTCCATCCGATTTTGATAAATCAATTGTTGTTAAACATGTTTTATGGATTGTATATCCATATCTTCGGTTCGTTCCAACCCGAAGGGTGATTTGAGTGTTCTTGAGGTGTAGTGAACATTTGATGTTCGATCAAATGTTCGAATGAACTTTCCTTCGATAGTTTGTTGCAATCTCCGTTGTTTTTGGTCTTGATTCTCATTGTAATCATATCTTCATTGTTTTTGGCCGAGGGATTATAGGTGTTCGAAGATTTCCGATCGAGCCTTCTCGTTTCTTCGCATGCTTTGGACTTGAGGTAAGTATCTCGTCTATATTCTTTATACTTTGAGAATGTGATGTGTCGTGAATTTAACGTGGACTTGTTAGTGATGGTATATTTAACCGTAACTTTCTATTACTGAAGATGTGATTTTATGAAAGTAATTACGAACTTAAACTTGAGTTTCATGAAGAATGATAACAACCATTTCATATTATTCTGTGCTTAAAATAGATACTAGAAACGAGTAGCTACCGGAGGAATTGTGGAATTGCGTAATGCTTGTATTATTCGCTAGTTATTCTTTTCCCTGAATGATGGTGTGATGTGAATGTTCTGCGTTGTTGAAGTTATGATGCGTTAACTTATGTGTTACGTGTTTGTGGATTTTGGTGAATATTGTGCCTTTATTGTTGTGTATCTTAGTGAATTGAGATGTTATCCAGGTAGGGTTCCGTCGAGGCCTCCGGCGGCGCGTTACTTGCGAGTACGGACAGATGTTACGTTGTGACCATAAGGTTATCAATTCGGGTAGGTCTAGATAGGGCTCCAAGGATCGTCACTTGCGAGTGCGATGTCATGATAACTTATGGGCGTGTTTGAATGATGTTATCCGGGTAGGGTTCCATTGAGGCCTCCGGGGGCGCGTTACTTGCGAGTACGGCCAGATGTTACGAGTTGACCATAAAGTTATCTAATCGGGTAAGTCTGGAGAGGGCTCCGAGAATCGTTACTTGCGAGTACGATGTCAAGATAACTTATGGGTGTATTTGTGTTGTTTTCGATGAGCTAATCCGGGTGGGACCTTCAGGGCCATGGAGACGATTTGACTGTTGATTTGATATCTCTGAAATGTGAATGTTTGAATCTTGGATCCCGGTTATATTGGTGGATATGGTTTTGGTCTTTGCGGTTTTGGGTTGAGAATAAAATCCTTTATATGATTTTGAAAGGAAACCTTTTTATAAAGGAAAATACTCATATTTCATGATTTTATAGTGAGACCCCCGAAGTCTCTAAATAATCTCTTAAAGTGATTTCTGGAGTAATTCACATGATCCATTTTAAAGTAAATGATTTTGAAAAGACTAGACTCGGGGATCGTGTTGCTACCTTGTTGAAGGTTATTTTCATAACGGGTGTATTCTTGATGTATAATTGTATTGCTTGGTTACCTGCTAGAGATTTCCATCGCTAACCCCTCGTTGGGGGATTATGTTATGTTTTTCAGGTATTCCGTTTTGACGGAGAGCATCCACAGGATCGGCATGGAGGATGATGTAAAGCAGCGATACTAATCATAGTTGTAGTCGGTTGTCCGTCAGTGATTGTCGGTCCGAGTGTCTATTTCTATTTTCCTTGTCATCCTTAAAAGGATGGACATGTTGTGTAAATTGTGATCGAGTTGTATTTTGGTTTATTAATTATACTGCTATGTTGTGTTTTTAGAGACCTAATCGGTCTACGATTTTATGTTTTGGTCGTGTTGACCACGTAGAAGTTGTGTTTGTAGCTTCTTGCCTGGTAGATCCTTGCGGAAAGAGATCTACGGCATGTAATATCCCTGAGCGGATTGGGGGTGTTACATAAATGGTATCGATGCTTAGGTTTGCGAAAACCTAGGCAGTTGGGTCTTGTCGAGTCGTGTCTTGTCGTGTCACCCGGGTGAGCAATTGTGAACAAGTGTGATCGTGGTGATCTGTTGTGATCAATTGTGATTCGTTGTGATTAGTATCGTGGTGCAGCCATCATCTCCGTACGACCTATGGACGTAATTCTCCTCCTTTATGCGAGGTATCTGTATTTCATGATTTCACCTATGCGAATTAATTGTGGTGCATGATTTTATTTACACGGTGTTGTGTAATGGAGTTGTATCCGATACTTGTGACGCACTGTATGTGTATACAACTAGAGGTATTGATGTTTTGACTTTGAACCGCCGTGTGGGGTGGTATGATGTGAAAGTTGTGAATCTTGATGGGTTTCGAAAAAGGTACCGACGGTTGAGTCGGTGAGAAACCCAGATGGATGGTTTTATTGTATGTTTAAACTCGATGCGCATGAGATGTATTTGGTTGAATTTGTGATTCTGTTTGCCATTTGGGCATGTGGTTTTAAGTTCGATTATTTTGTCTGGACTGTCGTAATTATGCCGCTGCGGGTAGGTTTGAGAACGTGTTTCTGAGGGACCTTAAGGGGCAGAGCAATTTTTGTGAAAGTCTATTTTGAAAATATTTTGATGGTGCGATTAAACAACAGCCTGTGCGGATTTTGAAATCGGTTGGGTTTTGACAAGTTAATCCTGTATTTTCAAATGACACCATCAGATGGTAAAATTATTTTTATGTATTTCGGGCACAGTAAAATATTACCGTCATCTTCGGTTATGATTGAAACAATTTTGGAAAATTTATGTTTTGCCAACGACTTTGGGTTTCGAAATTTAAAACGTTATGTGTTTGTTATGCTGTTATGCCCGTTTGGCAATTTTTTTACAGTACTTTCTGAATGTCGAGATACACTCTTAGGAGTCGACCCTTAACCTTCGGGGCTGTTCTGAGACTGTTGAGTTGATTTTTCCGTCTTACAGTTAGTTACTACGACTGTAAGCTTCTGACTATCACGGTAGTACCTTTGTTGTTGCAATTCTATATGTGCTCTTTATCGGTCGTTTAATCCCTGTCGACCTAGTCATATGCTCCGTCTGTGACGATTGTGAACTTTAACAGTGGTACCAGTAGTATTGCACTTAGTTCTTATCATGTGTGGATATTATTGACGTATTATAAATTGTCACCGTTCTTGTTAGCGAGTTATGGGTGTACACCCAGATGTTATGATTTCATAGTTTGGTTTAGTTGTATTATTCTTTGACGTTATGTTCATCGGGAGCTGTGCGCAGAGCCAACCTCTCTTTTGTTAGAGCAGCGTTCATCGGCAGTGAAGTAGCCAAATTCCACTTAGGTAAGTCCCATGTGGATCAAGCCATGGGCTCAGGTATGGTCTCGAGCTTTTTCGAATCATATGTTTTCTTTTGTATTTATCACACAAGATTCTGTTGTGCACTAAGTTGGGGGTCTTCACGGAAACAGCCTCCCTACCGTAATAAGTAGGGGCATGGTCTGCGTACATCTTACCCTCCCTAGACCCTGCTCTGAGCGGGATATACTGGGTATGTTTAATTTGGTTTGGTTTGGTTTTTTGACGTTATCCGGATGTGGTAATTGATTGGTAGCAATGATGACATATATTGATAAGGTCATTTTGACGATACCGTTCATCGGATAGATTAATGTTTCAAAATGATTTGCAAATGACTTTCAAAACAAAATAGGTATGATAATGGGTTCATAGTTTTCATCAAATGACCGAGGTATTAAAAACATTTCTTTTCAAAAATTCATTTCAGCAAAAATTCTTCAAAGTCGGGAATTTTAAAATGATATCATTTGGACAAGTACCTCGGAAAATTCTATTTTTAAAATATTACCTATATTTGACCACGACGATATGTTTGTGGTTTTGACCGTGATTGCTTTGATAAAGGACGTACGTTGTGTTGATATAGCTAAGTGAGTGACTTATAAATTTGAATTCTATCGTTGCAGTGATAGTTCGTGTATTCGTGTTATGACTAAGAGTGAGCATTTTATTGTATTACCACTTGTTGCTCTATGTTGATTATGTGGTGTTTGTGCTGTTGTTCCAAACGGCTGTCAGTTCAGTATGCCGAGAGGTCATGGCAATCAGTTGCGCGATCAGAATCATGCCGTCGGTGATGGCGTTGGTATTGGTGTCGCTACTATACTTCAACAGGTGGCAAACCAGATGACTCATTTGACCCAGGCTGTTCAACGTAACGCTGTTGTGACTGAGAACGTCGGGTCGACTCAGTGGCTTAGAGAGGTGGTTCGTATGTGTCCTCCCCGTTTTGCAGGTGTGGGCGATACTTTGGGCTGGGATGGTTGGCTTTTCCAATTTTAAAAGATTTTCAAGGCGATTGGTTATCCTGAGGAACGATGGATTCCTATCACTCAGTTCCTCCACGATAGTGACGCTGCTGATTGGTGGGAGGCCATTGAGCCTCAGGATCATGCTGTTACTTGGGAAGAGTTCAAGAAGTTGATGGAAAAGGAGTTCTATCCAGAGCCGATCCGAGAGCAGAGGATCCGAGATTTTTATCGAGCTGAGCCGCAGGATATACCCGTGTCGCAGGCTATTATTGATTATAGTTTACAACTCACTTACATGAAGGGGCAGGTGAGTACCGAGGAAGACAAAATCCGTCATTTTGATATGCGGATGAGATCAGAGATTCGACAGTACATGTCGGGTTTCACTTATGCTACCTTGAGAAAGTATCAGAATCGAGCCATGGCGTACGAAATGCCATTATTGTCTATGAGCCGAAGAGGCAGAGGACGTCTGGAGATTTTTTGGATAGTGTGGGAGTCGGAACTTCTTCTCATCGAGTTTCGCGTAGTCCTTCGGTGAAACCTTCATTTTCTTCGTTCGGTGGAACCAAGAGTTCCAAGTCGTCTTCTTTGACTCCTAGTCAGACTAGGAGGTGTTTCAATTGCAACGTTGTGGGCTATGTGCAAGCTAATTGTCCTTCGCAACCGATTACCTATTATAACTATGGACTCGAGGGCCACAGAGTTCAGTATTGTGAACTATTCCATGAAGTTTCCCAGAATCGTGCTTCGGCATTAGTATTAGGGTCGATTCGTCGGGACCGCTGAGACTTTGTCATTCGTGATTTGTTGTTTGTGACTTCACCCCTTTCTTTTTAAGTTTCAGGATGAAACTTCTTTTTAGAGGGGTAGAATGTAATACCCGAGATTTTTGTTCCGATTACTTTAGATTTTTCTGGATATTTCTCGATTGCCGAGTATCAGTATTAGTTTTCTTGATGATTGATTTTTGTGTTCATATGGTCGCGTGTGATTATTTATTGCATGGTGTTTCGTTTCGGATCGTTGGTGTTGTCCGTTAGTGTTTCGTTGCATGTTGAATGATTGATGTTTTGTCGAGTAGTATCGCTGTTGTGCATTTGGGTCGACTTTTTAAGATCACTATCGGAACTCCACAATTTCGATTTTCGGTAAATTCTATTTTTTGGTGGAAGTCCATACTAGTGACTTTATTGTGACCGTTTCATCATTCTGAGAATGATTACTTCTACAATTTTTGTCATCCGAGTTCGTTTCTGTGTCGTTTTGTTGAGTTCCTTGTTATTAAGCGACTTTTCCAAGCATGAGTTCGAATTTGTAAAACCACCATCAATTCTTGGAAACTCCAAAAGTTCTGAATCTTTTCAGTATTATAGAGCATCAAGTTAGCTTTCCAATTGTTCAAATGGTGAGTCAATCGGAGTCCGGACGAAGGAGTTATGATCGAAATAGCTAAGACTGCACCGTGCGTCTTATGATGCTGGAGCCGGCAGTACCGCGGGCCGCGACCCGGAGATGTTGGAGCCGGAAGTACCGCGGGTCGCGGCCCTCTGCTGGCCGGTCCGCGGCACTAAACCATGCTCGGCGTTATTTTTGGCCACGGGCCGCAGCACGCGAGTCTTTTCTGCACTATTTCAGCAGGGAATCGGGAGAGGACTTCATTTCCTCTCCCTTCTTCATCTTCCACACGAATAGAGCGATTTATGGGTGATTTTTGGGCAATTTATCTCAGGGAATTCATCCTCCTCAAGTTCTTGGTGTGGATTAACAACATCAATTCGTGTTCTTCGTCATTAATCCGAGGTATTTTCTTGATTCTCCGGAGTTGACCTTTTAGGGAGTTTTATTCTTGATTTTGTTTTCCATCCGATTTTGATAAATCAATTAGTGTTAGATGTTGTTATTAAACATGTTTTATGGATTGTATATCCATATCTTTGGTTTGTTTCAACCCGAAGGGTGATTTGAGTGTTCTTGAGGTGTAGTGAACATTTGATGTTCGATCAAATGTTCGAATGAACTTTCCTTCGATAGTTTATTACAATCTCCGTTGTTTTTGGTCTTGATTCTCGTTGTAATCACTTCTTCGTTGTTTTTGGCCAGGGGATTATAAGTGTTCGAGGGTTTCCGATCGAGACTTCTCGTTGCTTCGCGTGCTTTGGACTAGGCGAGTATCTCGTCTATATTCTTTATACTTTGAGAATGTGATGTGTCGTGAGTTTAACGTGGACTTGTTAGTGACGGTATATTTAACCGTAACTTTCTATTAACGAAGATGTAATGTTATGAAAGTAATTACGAACGTAAACTTGAGTTTCATGAAGAATGATAACAACCATTTCATATTATTCTGTGCTTAAAATGGATACTAGAAACGAGTAGCTACCTGAGGAATTGTGGAATCGCGTAATGCTTGTATTATTCACTAGTTAGCCTTTTCCCTGAATGATGGTGTGATGTGAATGTTGTCCGTCGCATTTACTCCCTTTTGCTTGCCATATGCGGTTCTTTGCATCATCCATATTAGCAAACAGTCGCTTGAACCTTGGAATAATTGGAAGATACCATAACTGTAATATCCGCATTTTTCTTTTCCTGGTATTTTCATTTTTGATGTATTTTTCATTTTTAGCGACTCTCTTGTAACCGTATTGATATTTCGAGAATATTTAATATTGGACTTCTTGTCATCCGAGCTTGTTTCGGACTTGGTTTACTCAATTCCGTGTTTAATGTCATTTCCGTCGCTATTTCGGTCGATTCTCGTAACTGTTGTTCGGAACTGCCGTTTCGGGGTTTCCATAGGTCCGTCTTATGTGGTTATGCATGTTGTGAGCTTTCGTTTGTTGTTTCGATCATGTATCGTGTGTTTCGGATATTTGGGCCGTTTTGAAATTTTCCAAAGTTTTGGGGTAATTACCGACGTTGTAGTTTTCCATACCCTAGGGTAGTCGGAATCGTGTTTTCTATTAGCGCTTTGGTTCTGACTCAATCTTGTTGTTCATGTGTCTCATTCGGTTCATTATTTGGTGTCAGATGTGCGTTGTTTTCATCCGAGATGGAATTCGCTATTTTCTATCCCTGCGTGTTGTTTGTGCTGCTGTTTGCATTCGATAGCGCACGCTACTATTGTTGTGTAGCGCACGCTACCGTTGTTTTGTAGTGCACGCTACGACCGTTTAGTAGCGCGCGCTAACGGCTCGAACACAGCAGTGATAATGAGTTGTTTCTGCTCTCTGCTCTCTGGATGAACAGCTTAGCGCACGCTACATTTGTGTATTAGCGCACACTACGGCTTCGACTTAGCGCACGCTGGGTGACTGGTAGTGCGCGCTAATCCGGCAGTCCAGTACTGGGCAAATTATTTCTGGACTCGACCAGGTGCCCAGGTAGCGCACGATATGGCCCGATAGCGCGCGCTATCGAGGGGCTGTTAGCGCACGCTGTCGTCTGGTAGCACACGCTAATGGGCCAGAACCGTAGGTTCTGGACTGATTTTAGTCGGGTAGCGCACGCTAACTCTAATCGTCAGCGCACGCTAAAACTCTCTGGCTATATAAACCAGAGAGTTGACCCAGATTGGTCACTTTTTCATTTCTTTCTCTCTCTCCGGTTCTTGGGTGATTCTGTAATATCCGGATTTTTAGTATAATTTTTTCGCGTTATCTTATCCGAGATAAATTTTATAGCTTGGTGACTATACAGTATGGATAAAATAAATTGAAGACTGAGACAGCTATATTTGTATAATTGTCGTACTTAGTCGACAATTGTATACGAGGATATCTTGTATCAGAGGTATCGTATGAGAATATTTCCGGGAGGAGTATGTGTATTCAGTATGCCGTATGTTCATATTCCATATGTTGAGACGTTGGACAAGAATAGCTGAAAATGTCTAAGTACAGCCACGATAGCGCACGCTACTATGTATACTTAACGTACGTTAATGCATAAGGATTATGTACATTAAGAAGGATAGTTAACATACGTAAGGTACATAGCTATTACGTACGTTAAGTGGATGAGTTAACGTACGTAAAGTTCATATCAGGCAGGATCCGAGATATGGCCGACAGGTGGGTCCCGTGGTCGGCAGCTTTTGGCGAAGAACGTGCATGGGCGAGTCAACCCTTGGTTAACGTACGTTATGATTGATAAATTACGTATGTTAAATGTGTATTTTACTGTAGCAAGTCAACATATGTGTTACGTACATTATGGCACTTGGTTTACGTACGTAATGCTTCGAACGAATTGAGATAGGGGGTTCTGGACTATCATTACGTACGCTACCGAGGAAGGATAACATACGTAATGGATGTTACGTACGCTAGATACTTCATATAGCATACGTAAGGGATGTGTTTATATATATATATATATATATATATATATATATATATGTATATATATATATATGAGGCCCGTCATTTCGTCATTTTGTAGAGGTTTCACCTTGTTTCTTCATCCTTCACCCCTCCAAGACCGATTTTGGATCTTTTATCTTGGTTATGAGCTTGAGGGCTTAGATTTGAGGCTTGGATATGAAGATATTGATGATTCTTGAGGTGGTTACTTGTGTATTTCATCTTCTAAGAGGTATGTTAGATAATCCTCTCTTTAAATTCGGATTTTTGATGTTGTTACTGATGATTAGTTCGTAAGATGATAGTTTACGGAGTTGTTGTCATGATTCTTGGTATTTACGGGAATTTCGTTAAGGTGGATGATGATATGTCTTGATTATGTTGTTTATGGTTATGGAATCATAAGTGTTCTTGGTGTTCTTAGTAGAATTGTTGTGATTCTTGATGTTATGAGGAGTATATGTTGAAGAACATGATAATATACATCTTGAATTATGAATGAGGATTGTTTAGATGTTTGAACACATCGGATTATGTCGTCTTGGAGATTTTGAATGTGACTTCGGAATAATTTGTGTTCTTAAGGAACTCTTGGATTAAACGGTTTGATGAATATGTTAAGAGATGTTGGTGTTTTAGATATAAATATGGAATACCCATATCTAGAACTAAGTTATGTGTTTTGGTTCAATATTCATATAGAAATACGAATATGATTCCGAGTTTGATGAGATTATTATTCATCTATAAGTTGGGAAGTTCACATGTATAGAACAAGTGTTCAAATCGAATGATTAAGTTATTTGAAACCCCTGTAATATGATTATCTATAATGTTGAATTAATCGGATTGTCCGGATTGATGATGATAATCGGTAATTGGTTTTTATTATGAATTTACAAAGAGGGAACTTGTATTCGTATTTAAGATTGAATTTGAAATCGGTAACGTTAGACCCTTGTTATTGGTTTAATTTGATTATTGATGATTTTCGGATTATGAATCGTGTTGTGGTTTTGAGTTCATGATTGATTGATTTGGGTTGTTGGATTTGTATTTAATCGGGATATTATGGAACCGTTGGGTTTATTGATCGGTTATATTCATTATCGAGTTACGGCTTGTATTGTCGATATGAGTTCGTATTTGTTGAGTTGGATTATTTGGTTTTATGTATATGATCGAGGTATTGTTGAGCCGTTGAGTTTGATTGGATGGCTTTGTCGGTTATTGATTGTTATCGGATTATTGTTGATTAATTACTTTAATAGGTTCAGATGTTTGATCGTGGATTATGACCGTGGTGTTGCGGTTGAGGTTGAAGAGTTCGTAGACTACTTTTGGTCGGGGCTGAGGAGCTCGTGGACGAAGGCAATGGAATTGGTAATGGCTTCGTGTTATCGGTATCGAGGCAAGTTATACTTGTTCAGTTTATAATATTTAATGAATGGTTTCGCTTTCATTTCATTTATAATTCATATAGAAATGATTCTATAATGTAAATTATCGGTTTGATGGTTTGTTCGTGGAAAGGATATTATCGTCGGCTTGAGGTAATTTAAGTATTGTTCAGTCATGAGAATAATTATTATGTTGAGTTGTGGTATATGTTGTATGTTGAGGCTTCGTATAATGAGATTCGTATTGGCTGTTTGCTGAGGGATCTTGATCCCAGTACTGTTTGTGTTGAGATCATTGGTCATGTTGATCATTCATTGGGGATGATGATCCTAGGATTGTTGTTTGGATATTGATTAGTCGTGTCGACTTTTCATTATCAGTTTGTCGTTGTTCACTTCGGTGAGTCTTTTGATCCTTATTGGATATGTGATTCTTTGAGTTTCGCTGTCATGCTGCATCGTGACATATCTGGGGTCATATCTGCGTTCCGATTGGTTATTGTGTAGGATTTTTGGCTGGGCACACTATGGTTATGTGTTGGTATTTCCACATTGAACCGTGCACACGAGACGTAGTTCGTGAGGCTAATTAGGTACATGTCCCACGTATATCCTGGATTCCGTATACGGGGTGGACATATGCATGGATACATTTACGGATCGGGTGTACTATGACGTCCATCTTTGAGCCATATTGATTGGTCGTTCATCCTCCATTTATGGTAGGGTATGTTCGACGGTTTGCGACTGCTTGTTCATACGCCCGAGAGTATGTTCAACAGTCGGGGTTATTTCTTTGAGATCCTTTGTTGATCTTGTTTGGAGTTTACCATGTTGAGGGTGTTCTCGGTTATTGTTGATCCTTTGTTGATCGTATTAGAGTTTATCATGTCGATGAATTCTCGGTCGATTGATTGGTTGGTCATTGTTATTGATCGCGAGTATTCGGACTGTACGTCGATGTTTCGGGACTTGTATTCATTGTTTTGTAGTAGTTGATCTATAGATATATTGTGTGTTATTGGTTTTTATCCAGATTGAGATTAGATGGTGCAATACGACGGACACGATTTTGCACGGATGGATTATTCCGCACTTATGATTTATGATGATGTTTTGAGGATTCTTGGTATTATTTGGATACAGTACAGATGGTTGTAGTTGAGTTCATTTCGTCATTTGAGAATGTGAAATGCGGATTATGGTAAGGATTGATCTGTTATGGATTGTTATGGGTTGGCGAGATTATGATGGTAAGATTACGTCGGTAGTATTTTTATCATGTTATTACATTGGTATGTAATTATTTATGATGATGTGATCGATATCATTGTTGAGTATTGTGGCTGACCCGTCATGGGCTTTATTTTTAGGTACTCGGAGATCGAGCTAGTAGCGGTCGTGAAGGGAGAGCTTCCCGGGTGATACTGGCTATGGCATTGTTTTGGGGATCGAGTATTTTACTTTTGTTTATTTCCGCTGCAAATATATATTTCGAACTGTGTTTTATCCGCTGCGTCTGTATTTTGAAATGGCTTTTGGGCATCTTGCAAACTGAATTTTATTTCGTAAAACTGATTCCCTAAACCGAGTTTTGGCATTTTGGCCTTGATCGTTTTGACGGTATTCTTTTGACGATATTTTGTATTTTGGTAAATGACTTTGTGAGTATTTGAAAATATTACCGTCACCGGCCTTTTTGGCGTTTTGAACGTTTTTGAAAATGGTTTTTAGCCTGGTGGGTTCCGGCGCGGGGCCCATGGCACTGTAATATTCCCGGTTGATTTTGGGGGTGTTATAAAAGATGGTATCCGAGCTTGGGTTTTGTGAAACCCGGGCATGTGTGTTATGTGGCTATACCAGTACGGTAGTAGCGTTACTTTTGGAAATGATTTTCCTGACTTTTGAGTCAAACCGATTTTTGGAGGTTCCAAAATTTTTGAGATCTTTTCAAATTGCTATTTGTGATATTGGTGTGTGTTGGTTGTGTTGAGACTTCGTATGGGAGTCGTGTGCTAATTTCACGGGAGATCATCGGCTTCACGCACCTGTAAGTATATCGTTTTGGTTATTTGTTTGTGGCGACGATTGATTGCTTTTGTGATGAGTTTGGTAATTTTGGATTGATCTGTTGGTTGTGATAGGGTTGCAAGTATCGAGGACGAAACTTATTTTAAGGGGGGTAGTATGTAATATTTGGATTTTCAAGATAAATTTTTCGCGTTATCTTATCTAAGATAAATTGTATAGCTTGGTGACTATACAGTGTGGATAAAATAAATTGAAGACTGGGACAGCTATATTTGTATAATTGTCGTACTTGGTCGACAATTGTATACGAGGATATCGTGTATCAGTGGTATCGTATGAGAATATTTTCGGGAGGAGTATGTGTATTCAGTATGCCATATGTTCGTATTCTGTATGTCGATACGTTGGACAAGAATAGCTGAAAATGGCTAAGTACAGCCACGATAGCGCACGCTACTATGTATACTTAACGTACGCTAGTGCATAAGGATTACGCACGTTAAGAAGGATAGTTAACGTACGTAAGGTACACAGCTATTACGTACGTTAAGTGGATGACTTAACGTACGTAAAGTTCGTATCAGGCAGGATCCGAGATACGGCCGACAGGTGGGTCCCGTGGTCGGCAGCTTTCGACGAAGAACGTGCATGGGCGAGTCAACCCTTGGTTAACGTACGTTATGATTGGTAAATTACGTATGTTAAATGTGTATTTTACTGTAGCAAGTCAACGTATGTGTTACGTACGCTATGGCACTTGGTTTATGTACGTAATGCTTCAAACGAATTGAGATAGGAGGTTTTGGACTATCATTATGTACGCTACCGAGGAAGGATAACGTACGTAATGGATGTTACGTACGCTAGATAGTTCATATAGCGTACGTAAGGGATGTGTTTATATATATATATATATGAGGCCCGTCATTTCGTCATTTTTGAAGAGGTTTCACCTTGTTTCTTCATCCTTCACCCCTCCAAGACCGATTTTGGATCTTCTAACTTGGTTATGAGCTTGAGGGTTTAGATTTGAGGCTTGGATATGAAGATATTGATGATTCTTGAGGAGGTTACTTATGTATTTCATCTTCTAAGAGGTATGTTGGATAATCCTCTTTTTAAATTCGGATTTTTGATGTTGTTATTGATGATTAGTTCGTATGATGATAGTTTATGGAGTTGTTGCCATGATTCTTGGTATTTACAGGAATTTTGTTAAGGGGTATGATGATATTGTAACACCCCCAAGTTATTCAGGGTATATTACAGCGCCGTGAGCCCCGCCGTGGGACCCACAAGGCTAAACATACGCGGAACTATAAACTTGACCGATAAGGTCTACATACAATAGAAAGAAAGACGATACAAATGGTATTCGAAACCATAAACAATGAAACCATATACATCACTGCACAAATCAATACCTCGGCAACACAGTAGGAACATCAAGGAAGCGAAATACAATACTCGAGTATTTAAAAATCCATTCCAGTACAACAACACCGAATGGAGGAAACCAAAAGAGATAACCGGAGACAAGACACGGTATCACACTTGCCCATCATCTTCATGCCGACTGGTACCCGCTGTCCGCTCTCCTGGAACACGAAATACATGAAACGTATTTCCCCATAAAGGGGTTAGCCGTCGAATAGCTAGTGCAAGTATAACAATATGAAACATAATACTTCGACAATAAAGTAAATGTAATCCGTCAATTCATCAATATCCGTCAATTCATCAATATCCGTCAATTCATCAATATCCGTCAATTCATCAATTTAAGACTAGTATTAGGAATAACTAAAATCTCATAAGGCGTATGTGAATGCCGTGAAACGGTTCGTTCACCTCATACGCCGTTACGTATGTGAATGCCGTCAAAGCGGTTCGTTCACCTCATACGCCGATACATGTAGGAATGCCGTCAAAGCGGTTCGTTCATTACATGCCAATCAATATATCTATGAATGCCGTAAAAGCGGTTCGTTCATGATATGCCATCAATATTTCTATGAATGCCGTAAAAGCGGTTCGTTCATATCATACCATCAATTCCTCTTACTTTCAAAGTCGAACGTACAATCATAAATGTATACTTGCCTTAATAAGCGTTAGAAGATCCCGAAGAACACGGTTCGTAGGAAGCTTGAACCACGAAAAGACAACGAGCGGAAGGGTTTCACTCGAGTTCTTCACAAGAATTCGACCCTAACAACATAAATTCAATAAATCATCGATCATACGGGAAGAATAATCGTAGAACGCCCGAAAACCCCTCTATGACATTTTACGGACACCTTCAAGGCGTCGGTCAAGAACTCGACCAAAACAACGAATCGATACGATCCAACCATGGGATAACAAGGGAAATGATACAATACATCTAAATAATCATCAATCCTTCACAATCCTAAGTTAAATCGGATTAAACGGACGAAATCGAACAAAATACCCAAAATCCCCAAAATTAGATTTCTAGAAAATCGACTGATACGCTCGATCAAAGGATGTTAACGGACGAAAGATTGATCATATAAACCAAGCAACACCAACAATATGTTGCTAAACAAAATGGCATTAATATTAGAACACGCCAAGTGCGGAAGAGGAGAAGAAGAAGGTGAAAAATGGCGGAAAAACGTCTGCGGGGCCTTTTATAGGGGTTGGCTGCTGCCGGACACGGCCCGTGCCGGTCGGCACGGTCGTGTTGCACGCTTGGCCGACAGGGACTCGACCGTGTCACCTTGACCGGCAGTCGCGCGCCGAGGGCCTTCCGCCCGACAAATGGCGGCCAGGCATGACTCGGCCGTGTCTGGGACACGGTCGGGCGTGTCAGCGATCGTTCGAGGCTTATCCGGAAGAGTGCAGCACGGGCCGTGTCGGACGAAACGGCCGAGTCTGGTCGATAGAAACTCCGGCATTTCCGGGCGACGAGTGCACGGGCCGTGTCGGACGACACGGCCGAGTTCGGCCGCGATGATCGCCAATAACGGCGGGTGAGTTAAAGCGACCATAACTCTCTCGTCCGACTCGATTGACTCACCGTTTGAACCATTGGAAATCTAACTCGATGATCTATAATATTGCAAAGATTCAGAATTTTTGGAGTTACCAAAAATTTATGGTGATTTAACAAAGTCGAACTCCCACGTGGAAAAGTCGTTAAAGAACACGGAATTCAACAGAACGATACCGAAACGAACTCGGATGACAAAAAGTGTAGAATTAATCATTCTCAGGATGACGAAACGGTCCCAAGCAAGTCGTCAAAATAGACTTCCGCCAAAAATAGAAAATTTCCGGGGATAAAAATTACGGGTATTACATTCTACCCTCCTTAAAAGAAGTTTCGTCCCGAAACTTAAAACAGGTAGGGAGAAGAAATATTTCGCTAGGAAAACTCAACGAGATGCACAAGAACCGAAACATATGCCCAAACGGCGAATCATCAATATAGAACACAACAATACATTACCCGAAGGTAGACCAAACCAATGCCGAAAAAGATACGAATTCACAATGCCCGAAGGCTCCAACGGGAATACCGATACATCACAATGGCTGAAAGCGAGCGGCCGAAGTCTGTAAATCATCATAATACAGATCTCAAAGGAGCAAACTCGATCGGACATACCCCTCGGCGTATGAACAACGATCGCAAATCGTCGGACATATCGATACAACATGGACTACGAGCGATCAATCAATAAAGCTCAAGAGGATATCACGGTATGCCCGATCCGGAAATGTGTCCGTGCACATGTCCACCCCGTATACGGAATCCGAATATACGTGTGACAATGTACCTAATTAGCCTCAAGAACTACGTCTCGTGTGCACGGTCCAATGCGGAAATATCCACGCATGACCATCGGGTGCACGGCTAAAAATCTTACACATAACCAATCGGACGCAGACATGATTCCGGATATGCCACGATACAACATGACAACGAAACTCAAGGGATAAAACATCGATATGGATCATACGACTCACCAAGTGAACGATGACACACGAATAATGAAAGATCGACACGACCAACGATATTCAAAACAACCATCCTGGGATCAGAATTTCCCTAAGGACCGATTAACACGAGCAACGATCACAACACAACAGTTCGGAAAAATCCTCAACCTTCAAAGATCACAAAATTACCGAGTTCACAAGAAAATAGTGTCGCCTTGAATCGGTCAACACGACAATAATAATTTAACGGATGGGAACTATCATTGATAATCCCAATTCAATACTTCGATTACCGTAGGATGGCCAATCGATAACAATTATACAACGGATGGAAATTATCTTTGATAACTGATGGGAATTATCTTCGATAATCCCAATTCAATACCTCGATTACCTTAGAACGGTCAATCGATAATCAATGATACGATAGAATAGATGTCCCGGTGTCTTAAACCGACCACCGAAACGGAGATGACAAAAGGATATATCAAACGTCCCCAATCGGTTAACGAAATCATCATAGCAACAGACCCAATTCGATGACAAAGATTCAACGATGTCTCAGAACGACATTAATCGCAAATAATAATAATCGATACATCGATACCGCGAACCGGCTATCGATAGCAACTTTACCAACAAGTATCGTAATGCCTTGAACCGGCCATTTACAAACAACAGTAACATTTGGCATAATTTGTCGACGCGTGTCGTATCAAACAATCCCCTGTTATCAATAAAATCATAAGGAGGCCAAGTCTTGAAATGATACACACATTCGTACACATACACGATAACATTAGTCTCATGATTAGTACGAGTATAAAACTTGCCTCGATATCAATACAACGTACTGTTACCAATTCAGTTGATTTCGTCTTACGAATTCCCTCAGTCTCGACCAAGTTAATCTACGAACCCTTCAACCTTAACCGCAACACAACAGTCATAATTCACGATCAAACATCATACCTTATTGTAAAACGAAGTATTGATAATCAACCGGTTCGATGACGACCAATATCAATACCACCAAACCTCGAACTCAATCGTTTTACCATATCTCGACTAATCACGATCTGAACAATCCAACTCAGACACTTACAAATCCTGTCCACAATACGAGTCGAAATATGATGATCATATCAGCAACCAATTCGGACCAATAATAAGGGTCTAAATGTTCCAAACTCAATTCTTAAATATGAATTGACAAGGTTCCCTTCTCGTAAATCCATCGTTAAAATTTACTTATGACCGTCATCAATTCGAATCATCCGACTGGTTCAAAACAATAGATAATCATATTAAAAAGGTTATCAAACAATCCATTCATTCGATTTGAATATTTACTCCATACGTATGGGCTTCCAAATTCAGAGATGAATAATAGTCTCATCAACCTCATAATCACATTCGTATTCCTATACGAATATTATTTCCAACACATAATTTAGCTCTAGATATGAATATTCCATATTCATTTTCAAAACATCAACACTTCAAAAAAAATTTTCATCACCTCGTATAATTCAAGAGTTCTTCAAGAACATGAAATATCCGAAATCACGTTCAGAACAACATCTCCGAGGTATATATCTCCATGTTACCATTTTCTTCATCATGTCATTCATACAATCTCAAGAATCGCAACAAAACCCTTATCACCATATGAAGAAGATCTCAATGATCATATCAACATCCGAAATCTCTTATTACAATTCCAACAAATCTCGTATAACATTATCACATGATTCCATAATTGTAACACCCTGGATCATCACAGGAATATTACACGCCGTAAACCCTTCTCACAAGGATTTACTGGGCTAAGCACAATTTCCACGTCATTCCAAAAATGCTAAAAAGACCGATGACGGTAATATTTTTCAAATACTAAAAAAATCATTTTCCAAATACCGTCAAAGCGATCAAGGTTAAAATGCCAAAAACTCGGTTTAGGGAATCGGTTTTACAAAATAAAATTTGATTGGCAAAATACCAAAAATCCATTTCAAAAATACTCACGCAATGGATAAAAGTACGATCCAATTTATGCATTTTCATTGAAATAAGACGAACATCAAAATACACGATTCCCAATGTACTCCCTCCCAAGTAGTAGCCCAAAAAGAAAAAAATAAGCCACTATCAAAAGGGATATGAGGATTACCTTGCATGGACGAACCACGAAGAAAGAATAATTGAACTCCATTCCAAGAATCATTAAATCATCATAGTCATCATATGGCCTCAAGAACATCAAGATCTCTATGATTCCATAATCATAATCAACATATTCAAAGCATATCATTATCTTCCTTCGGCATAAACCTCATAGAATATGGATAACACAAGAAATCACTTCAAGAATCAACAATAGTTCCATAACCAAGCTCTAATTCCATGATTCCAAGCTCACAATCATGTTAAAAGTGTTTAGAACACTCTTAAAAGTGAAGAGGGACGAGTTTTGGAGAGAAATATCTCAAAGGATCGTGAGAGAAATGAAAGGCAACACTTCAATATATAAATTGCACTCTCTTTACGTTCGTTGGTGTCCTTTCTTAACGTACGTAACTACTTTAACGTCGTAATCCAAAATCCATAACGTCGTAACCATCTCACCTGTCTCATTCCGTGCGGTCCATTACGACGTAACCCATACCATATAACGTCGTAATATACCGGTTGACTTGCTACGATACAATGGTTGTGTTACGTCGTAACACGTCCCGTATAACGTCGTAACACGTCGTTGACTCACTGTCAACATCCTCCGCCGAAAGTTGCGAAGCGGTCCCACGCCTCACGAGGACTCGGTTCGTCCGATGCCTGCGTTACGTACGTAATACCTTAGCCTTAACGTACGTAACCATGCCAATCTTACGTATGTAATCTCACCTTATTAACGTACGTAATAATTCCATACTTAGCCAATTTCAACAATTCCTGTCCAAAGTCATGACATATCAAATACGAGCATACAGCAAAATCAATACATATACTCAATTCAATAACATTATCAAACGTTCACAACGTCCTCGAGCATAATTAACCATCCACGATATCCAATATATAAACGAAAAAAATATATATATCCGAAAAAAATCGGGGTATTACACTCTACCCCCCTTAAAAACAAGTTTCGTCCTCGAAACTCGCAATCACTCGCACAAACAACCTTTCAACGGGAATTCAAATTCACCAAGAATTATCGAATAATCCGAACAACATACTTACAAGTCTGTGAAGTCGAAGATCTCCCGTGATACTAGCATGCGACTCCTAAACAAAGTCTCAACATAATACCGATACACTCCAATATCGCAATTAGCAATTTAACAAAATCTCGAGGAAGAGTTCACGTCCGTGATCACAGCCACGATTCTTCCTACTTTCAGCCAACATTCTGAAGGGCACACACGTGCGTAAGTATAATCCGAATCGCACATTCTCGAAGTGACCAATTCCCAAGAATACCAAGCTATAAACGAAACGATTAAGAAAAATACAAGAAGAGTGAGAGGACTTACAAGTACCGTCGCCTTTGTGATGATGGCGAGTAGTGATCTGTGGGCAAATGCCGACTCAATCGACCCAAAAGACCGACGGCCTAGGTATCCATAAACCTAAGCTCCGATACCATATTCGTAACACCCCAAGTTATTCAGGGGATATTACGGCGCCGTGAGCCCCGCCGTGGGCCCCACAGGGCTATACATACGCGGAACTATAAACTTGACCGATAAGGTCTACATACAATAGAAAGAAAGACGATACAAATGGTATTGAAACCATAAACAATGAAACCATATACATCACCGCACAAATCAATACCTCGGCAACACATGCCGGAACATCAAGGAAGCGAAATACAATACTCGAGTATTTAAAAATCCATTCGAGACAACAACACTGAATGGAGGAAACCAAAAGAGATAACCGGAGACAAGACACGGTATCACACTTGCCCATCATCTTCATGCCGACTGTACCCGCTGTCCGCTCTCCTGGAACACGAAATACATGAAACGTATTTCCCCATAAAGGGGTTAGCCGTCGAATAGCTAGTGCAAGTATAACAATATGAAACATAATACTTCTCGACAATAAAGTAAATGTAATCCGTCAATTCATCAATATCCGTCAATTCATCAATATCCGTCAATTCATCAATATCCGTCAATTCATCAATTTAAGACTAGTATTCCGGAATAACTAAAATCTCATAAGACGTATGTGAATGCCGTGGAAACGGTTCGTTCACCTCATACGCCGTTACGTATGTGAATGCCGTCAAAACGGTTCGTTCACCTCATACGCCGATACATGTAGGAATGCCGTCAAAACGGTTCGTTCATTACATGCCAATCAATATATCTATGAATGCCGTAAACGGTTCGTTCATGATATGCCATCAATATTTCTATGAATGCCGTAAAACGGTTCGTTCATATCATACCATCAATTCCTCTTACTTTCAAAGTCGAACGTCAATCATAAATGTATACTTGCCTTAATAAGCGTTAGAAGATCCCGAAGAACACGGTTCGGGAAGCTTGAACCACGAAGAAGACAACGAGCGGAAGGGTTTCACTCGAGTTCTTCACAAGAATTCGACCCTAACAACATAAATTCAATAAATCATCGATCATACGGGGAAGAATAATCGTAGAACGCCCGAAAACCCCTCTATGACATTTTACCGGACACCTTCAAGGCGTCGGTCAAGAACTCGACCAAAACAACGAATCGATATGATCCAACCATGGGATAACAAGGGAAATGATACAATACATCTAAATAATCATCAATCCTTCACAATCCTAAGTTAAATCGGATTAAACGGACGAAATCGAACAAAATACCCAAAATCCCCAAAATTAGATTTCTAGAAAATCTGACCTGATTCGCTCGATCAAAGGATGTTAACGGACGAATGATTGATGATATAACCCAAGGAACTCCATGAATATGTTGCTAAACAACATGGCTTTAATATTAGAACACGCCAAGCTGCGGAAGAGGAGAAGAAGAAGGTGAAAAATGGCCAGAAAAACGTCTGCAGGGCCTTTTATAGGGGTTGACTGCCTGCCGGACACGGCCCGTGCCGGTCGGCACGGTCGTGTTACCGATTGGCAGCGAGGACTCGACCGTGTCTGCCCGACACGGTCGCGGCCGAGGGCCTTCCGACAGCGGCGACCGCCCGACGGCGGCCAGGCATGACTCGGCCGTGTCACGGGACACGGTGGGCGTGTCAGCGATCGTTCGAGCTTATCCTAAGAAATGCAGCACGGGCCGTGTCGGGCGACACGGCCGAGTCTGGTCGGCGAAACTCCGGCATTTCCGGGCCGAGTACGGCACGGGCCGTGTCGGACGACACGGCCGAGTTCGTGATGATCGCGATAACGAGCGGGTGAGTTAAAACGACCATAACTCTCTCGTCCGGACTCCGATTGACTCACCGTTTGAACCATTGGAAAGCTAACTCGATGCTCTATAATATTGCAAAGATTCAGAATTTTTGGAGTTACCAAAAATTTATGGTGATTTAACAAAGTCGAACTCCCACGTGGAAAAGTCGTTAAAGAACACGGAATTCAACAGAACGATACCGAAACGAACTCGGATGACAAAAAGTGTAGAATTAATCATTCTCAGGATGACGAAACGGTCCCAAGCAAGTCGTCAAAATAGACTTCCGCCAAAAATAGAAAATTTCCGGGGATAAAAATTACGGGTATTACAGATATGTCTTGAATATGTTGTTTATGATTATGGAATCATAAGTGTTCTTGGTGTTCTTGGTAGAATTGTTGCGATTCTTGATTTTATGAGGAGTGTATGTTGAAGAACATGATAATATACATCTTGAATTATGAATGAGGATTGTTTAGATGTTTGAACACATCGGATTATGTCGTCTTGGAGATTTTGAATGTGACTTCGGAATAATTTGTGTTCTTAAGGAACTCTTGGATTATACGGTTTGATGAATATGTTAAGAGATGTTGGTGTTTTAGATATAAATATGGAATATTCATATCTAGAACTAAGTTATGTGTTTTGATACAATATTCGTATAGGAATACGAATATGATTCCGAGTTTGATGAGATTATTATTCATCTTTAAGTTGGGAAGTTCACATGTATAGAACAAGTGTTCCAATCGAATGATTGAATTATTTGAAACCCCTGGAATATTATTATCTATAATGTTGAATTAATCGGATTGTCCGGATTGATGATGATAATCAGTAATTGGTTTTTATTATGACTTTACAAGGAGTAAACGTTTATTCGAATTTAAGATTGAATTTGGAATCAGTAATGTTAGACCCTTGTTATTGGTTTAATTTGATTATTGATATGATTTTCGGATTATGAATCGTGTTGTGGTTTTGAGTTCATGATTGATTGATTTGGGTTGTCGGATTTGTGTTTAATTGGGATATTATGGAACTGTTGGGTTTATTGATCGGTTATATTCATTATCGAGTTACGACTTGTATTGTGGATATGAGTTTGTATTTATTGAGTTGGATTATTTGGTTTTATGTATATGATTGAGGTATTGTTGAGCCGTTGAGTTTGATTGGTTGGCTATGTCGGTTATTGATTGTTATCGGATTATTGTTGATTAATTACTTCAATAGGTTCAGATGTTTGATCGTGGATTATGACCGTGGTATTGCGGTTGAGGTTGAAGAGTTCGTAGACTACTTTTGATCGGGGCTGAGGAGCTCGTGGAAGAAGGCAATGGAATTGGTAACGGCTTCGTGGTATCGGTATCGAGGCAAGTTATACTTGTTCAGTTTATAATGTTTAATGAATGGTTTCGCTTTCATTTCATTTATAATTCATATAGCAATGATTCTATAAATGTAAATTATCGGTTTGATGGTTTGTTCGTGGAATGGATATTATCGTCGGCTTGAGGTCATTTAAGTATTGTTCAGTCATGAGAATAATTATTATGTTGAGTTGTGGTATATGTTGTATGTTGAGGTTTCGTATAATGAGATTCGTATTGGCTGTTTGCTGAGGGATGTTGATCCCATTACTGTTTGTGTTGAGATCATTGGTCATGTTGATCATTCATTGGGGATGATGATCCCAGGATTGTTGTTTGGATATTGATTAGTCGTGTCGACTTTTCATTGTCAGTTTGTCGTTGTTCACTTCGGTGAGTCTTTTGATCCTTATTGGATATGTGATTCTTTGAGTTTCGCTGTCATGCTGCATCGTGACATATCTGGGGTCATATCTGCGTTCTGATTGGTTATTGTGTAGGATTTTTAGCTGGGCACACTGTGGTTATGTGTTGATATTTCCACATTGAACCGTGCACACGAGACGTAGTTCGTGAGGCTAATTAGGTACATGTCCCACGTATATCCTGGATTCCGTATACGGGTTGGACATGTGCACGGATACATTTCCGGATCGGGCGTACTATGACATCCATCTTTGAGCCATATTGATTGGTCGTTCATCCTCCAGTTATGGTAGGGTATGTTCGATGGTTTGCGACTGGTTGTTCATACGCCCGAGGGGTATGTTCAACAGTCGGGGTTATTTCTTTGAGATTCTTTGTTGATCGTGTTTGGAGTTTACCATGTTGGGGGTATTCTCGGTTATTTTTTATCCTTTGTTGATCGTGTCGGACTTTACCATGTTGAGGGTATTCTCGATTATTGTTGATCCTTTGTTGATCGTATTGGAGTTTATCATGTCGATGATATTTTGGGCCGATTGATCGGTCGGTCATTGTTATTGATCGTACGAGTATGCGGACTGTACGTCGATGTTTCGGGACTTGTATTCATTGTTTTGTAGTAGTTGATCTACAGACATGTTGTGTGTTATTTGTTTTTATCCAGATTGAGATTAGATGGTGCAATCCGACGGACAGAATTTGGTACAGATGGATTATTCCGCACTTATGATTTATGATGATGTTTTGAGGATTCTTGGTATTTTTTGAATACAGTACAGATGGTTGTAGTTGAGTTCATTTCGTCATTTGAGAATGCGAAATGCGGATTATGGTAAGGATTGATCTGTTATGGATTGTTATGTGTTGGTGAGATTATGATGGTAAGATTACGTCGGTATTATTCTTATCATGTTATTACATTGGTATGTAATTATTTATGATGATGTGATCGATATCATTGTTGAGTATTGTGGCTGACCCCGTCGTGGGCTTTATTTTTAGGTACTCGGAGATCGAGCTAGTAGCGGTCGTGAAGGGAGAGCTTCCCGGGTGATACTGGCTATGGCATTATTTTGGGGATCGAGGATTTTACTTTTGTTTATTTCCGCTGCAAATATATATTTCGAACTGTGTTTTATCCGCTGCGTGTGTATTTTGAAATGGCCTTTTAGGCATCTTGCAAATTGAATTTTATTTCGTAAAACCAATTCCCTAAACTGAGTTTTGGCATTGATCGTTTTGATGGTATTCTTTTGACGGTATTTGGTATTTTGGTAACTGACTTTGTGAGTATTTGAAAATATTACTGTCACCGGCCTTTTTGGCGTTTTGAACGTTTTTTAAAATGGTTTTTAGCCTGGTGGGTTCGGGCACAGGGCCCATGGTGCTGTAATATTCCCGGTTGATTTTGGGGGTATTACAGATTCTTGGGCGATCTCCGGCGATTTAAAGTCTTGCAACTCCTAACTATCATTCTTCTTGAGTTTTTGGTGTAGATTAACAACACCAACACTTGTTCTTCATCTTTAATCCAAGGTATTCTCCTAGAACCCTATTTTTGGGAAATTTGGGGGGTTTTGAGTTTTCGTCCGGCTCGTTCAGTATTGTTGATTAATCCATGATGTATATGATTAATCTTAGTAGTATTATTGTTTTCCCTATTATTTCATGGTAAGTTTCGTGGTATTTGTGAAATCGAGAGGGTTCGGTTGTGATCCGTCCTCGTCATTGTTTTGTACGAACTTACATGAATCGTAGGTGGGGTTTGGGGTGTCTTTCGTTATTGTTATTCTTGTCGAATTGGTTGTGATGGTGTTTGACGAATCGTGTAGGTTCGGTGTGTCCAATTTCTCGCAACCGCGATTATTCCTTCCGTCTTTTTGTCGTAATATCGAGGCAAGTACTCTTATGAACTTACACTCTTACTATGGTAGTATTGCATGAGTAACGTGTGTGTGTATGCTCACTACGGGTTAGATCCGAAGGGATATCGGTAGGGGTCCACAGAGGCGTGGATCGACGAGATTTGCTTTTAACCACTATGGGTTAGATCCGACGGGGTCTCGGTAGGGGTCCACAGAGACGTGGATCAACGGTTAATTGTGGTGCATTTTATAAATGTGTTTTGGGTTACGGCGTTTCCGAAAATGTGTGTTTCAAACTGATGTTTTCTCATTTGCATGTTTTGACTATGTGTGTAAGGTGTAAGTTGTTCATTTGGTTACTTGTACTAGTGTAAATGCTAACCCCTTTGGGGATCCGTTTTGGGGAAATTCTTGTTATGAATTTCAGGTTATGTTCAGCCGGACGAGCGGGCACTGGGACAGTATGAGGATGCTGGCCAGGGTTGTTGACATGTGCTTTAGTATTTCCTTGTTTCCGTTGTCCTTTTCGATGTGGTTGTTTTCTAAATTGCAGACTCATAGATAGTACTCGCGAATACTTAGGCATTTTACTCAGATTGTAATTTACACTAGTAATTGTTATTTATGATTGTTAGTGATGATTGTTCCGCCGGTCATACCGGGCGTTTTATTCTATTTTCATCTTAGTGATGTGTGTTTCCTCGCTAACCGAGATGGTTAGACGAGTGGTATTTTCGTGTTTAACCTGGTGGGTCCCATGTAGGGGTCCACGGCGATGTAACCCTGAATATCTTGGGGGTGTAACAAAAAATGATATCAGAGCTCTAGGTTTGTGGATACCTAGGGTTGTCGGTTAATTGGGTCTAGTTGTGTTTTGTTTTGCACATTGTAACCCTGCTGCCATCATCTCGGTACTTCCAGTGCTCGTAAGTTTTCCTTACTCGATTCCTTGTTTCCTTGTATCGTACTTCCGATTCTTGGATTGTGATTGTTTTTCCTCTCGTACTTACCATCGTATTGCAATTGCTACCTCTTATCTTCAGTATGGATGCTGGGAGAGACCGAGGTAGGGGTCGCGGCCATGGTCGTGGACGCGGTCGGGGACGTGGGGCAGCCAGTGAGGCGGCCACATCACACAATTCTGGGTCTGGTAGTACTGATGGTCATCAAAGTCATAGTACTACTCAGGAGGGTGCAACCGATGGTGGCGCCGATCTTGGTGTTGCAGTTGTGATGGAACAAATGGTGAACCAAATGGTTGCGATAGCTCAGGCAGTTCAGAACTGACTCCGGCCCATGCTACTCGGGGCGGAGCAGATCGTTGGCTTCAGGATGTCATCAAGATTCATCCTCCTCAGTTTTGGGGGCTTCAGACCCGATTGGCTGGGAGGGGTGGATCAAGGAGATATCCAAGGTCTTTGTTGCCACCAACTGTCCCGAGGATCGCAAGGTTCCTACTGCCCAGTACTTTCTCACTGGGGACGCTACTGACTGGTGGGAGGCTGTTGAGCCTAAGGACCATGTTGCTTCATGGGTCGATTTCAAGGACCTGATGGAGACCGAATATTGCCCGTGGCCAGTTAAGCACGCTCGAGTCCATGCTTTTTATGATGCTCAGCCTCGGGATATTCCTGTTTCCCAGGCTATTGATGATTACAACCGGGAGTTAGGCTTCGTGATGGCCCAAGTTAGAGAGGAGAACGACAAGATTTTCCCCTTTTCCAGGCGGATGAAACTGAAGATTCACGACTACATGTCTGTGCTCGCCTGCACCACCTTGAAGGATTATCAGAGTAGAGCTCTTGCATACGATATGTCCTTGACGGCAAGTGAGGCGGCTCGTAAGAGCAAGAAACAGAAGTCTGTCGGAAATTTTTCGGGCCACAAGGGTGGAGGTCAGCATAAATCTTAGTCTGCTAACTTTCCCGCTGGGGGTGGTCTGGCTCGTTCTACTGGTGGTTTCCGCAGGGCTGCCAGTACTCCTTCCCATGATGGAAAGTGTTTTAACTGTGGCTGACCAGGCCACGTCAGTCGAACTTGTCTGAGTCCTTTGCTGACGTGTAATCGGTGTGGCCAGATGGGCCACAAGGCTGCTTTTTGTGCTGATAGAGAGAACTCTTGGTGCCCAGGCTTCCTTCCCAGCGCTTAGGGAACCGAGCGTGAATTAGGGGTCGTTTGCTCCGCAGCCTCCGCCGAGTGCCAGTCGAGGAAGAGGTCGGGGTCAGCCCGCTAGAGGGGGAGCTTCTAGTGCCAGCTCCGCTCATCCTCGAGTTTACGAGATGAGGAGGGCCGATAATCCAGCAGCCACCGTGACCACAGGTACCGTTCATATCCAGTCTCATCCTGTCAGTGTGCTTTTTAATTCGGGTGTTACGCATTCATTTATCTCTCTGGAGTGTGTGCGCCGTTTGAGTCTCGACTGTTTGACGCCTTATGAGCCTTTCATCATTAAGCTTCCTAGTGGTGATCGAATCGTTGGTGATCAGGAGGTCCGAGACTGTTCTGTGTTTATTTGTGAGAGGGCTTGGCTCTCTAATCTTATTGTTGTGATTATTAAGGGTGAGGATTTGATTCTCGGGGATCATTAGCTCGAGCATCATGGTGCAATCATGAACTACTGCACGAGAATCATCACCATGTTAGCCGAGGATGGCACCGAGCACTCTTTCGTCGGGCGAAAGATGGGAAACCAGAAGTTCGTGATTAACGCCTTGAAGGCGATGAGACTCCTGCAGAAGGGGTGTACTGGTTACTGGTATTACGCCTTGAAGCCGGAGGATGGTGGGGTCGAGTTTTCATCGATCCCAGTCATCTATGAGTTCCGTGATGTCTTTCCTGATGAGTTACCAGGGTTACCACCGGGCCATGAGGTTGAGTTCGCTATTGAGTTAGAGCCGGGTGCAGCTCCAATTTCGAAGGCGCCGTATCGCATGGCACCTTCAGAGATGGCTGAGTTGAAGAAGCAGTTGAGTGAGCATCTTGAGTTAGGGTATATTCGACCGAGCGCTTCACCTTGGGGCACACCGGTTCTGTTTGTGCGGAAAAAGGATGGTTCACTGCATTTATGTATCGACTACCGCGAGCTAAACAAGGTGACCATCAAGAACAAGTATCCCTTGCCGAGGATTGATGACTTGATCGATCAGCTGCAGGGAGCTGCGGTATTCTCGATGATCGGCTTGAGATTGGGGTACTATCAACTTCGGGTGAAGGAGTTCGATATTCCAAAAACAGCTTTTCGGACGAGATACGGACATTATGAGTTTGTGCTTATGCCCTTTGGACTAACCAACGCGCCGGCAGTGTTCATGCAGTTGATGAACAAAGCTTTCATAGAGTATTTGGATAAGTGTGTCGTCGTCTTCATTGACGATATCCTTATCTATTCGAGGAATGAGGAGGAGCATATGCGTCAGCTGCGTATGGTGTTAGACATTTTGAGGACCGAGCGACTCTATGCGAAGTTCTCAAAATGTGAGTTCTGGCTGAGGGAAGTGATGTTTCTGGGTCACGTGATTTCAGCCGAGGGGGTCTGTGTGGATCCACAGAAGATTGAGGCAGTATTGGATTGGGCGTCGCCTAAGAATGTGAAGGAGGTCCGTAGTTTCTTGGGTTTGGCTGGCTACTATCGTAGGTTCGTCGAGGGGTTCTCCAAACTGGCTCAGCCACTTACACAGTTGCTTCAGAAATCTGAGAAGTTCGTCTGGAATGAAGAAAGACAGTCGAGTTTTGAGGAGCTGAAGAGGCATTTGACTTCAGCCCCGATTCTAGTATTGTCATATGGCAACGAGGGTTTTGCTGTTTATAGCGATGCTTCGGGTCAGGGTCTTGGGTGTGTGCTGATGCAGCACGACAAGACTATTGCGTACGCGTCGAGACAGTTGAGGCCGTACGAGCTCAACTACCCTACTCACGATTTGGAATTAGCAGTAGTTGTCTTTGCGCTCAAGATTTGGCGTCACTATTTTTGGCTCTGCATGTCAGAGTTTTACCGATCATATAAGTCTGAAGTACATATTCACTCAGTGGGAGTTGAATATGAGGCAGAGGAAGTGGTTGGAGTTGATTAAGGATATGACCTCGAGATCCTTTATCATCCAGGCAAGGCGAATGTCGTGGAAGATGCCTTGAGTCGGAGACCGGTTGCGTTGCGGATGCTTGATATACTAACGTCTCAATCTGAGCTTCAGCGGGTGAGATTTTGTTGCCAGGAGCTATCGGGCAACTTTGCACTTTGGAGATTTCGTCATCGTTGATCGATGAAATTAAGGTGAAGCAATTGGAGGATCCGATGATTACTCAAATCCGACAGGATGTTCTTAAGGGGAAGTCTCTCGGGTTTGTGATTCACGAGGATGGTGTGTTGAGATTCCAGAGTCGGCTTTGTGTACCGAACGACTTGGAATTGAGGTAGAGTATTTTGCGAGAGGCCCATGTTATGCCTTACTCAGTTCATCCTAGTTCGAGTAAGATGTACAAGGACCCGAGGAGGAACTTTTGGTGGAATGACATAAAGGAGGAGGTCGCACGGTTTTTAGAGAGATATTTGACTTGTCAGCAGGTCAAAATCGAGCATCAGCGACCAGTCGGGTTATTGAAGTCGTTTCCCGTTCCAGAATGGAAATGGGAAGATATTTCGATGGACTTCGTCACGAGCTTGCCTAGATCGAAGTCCGGTATGAATATGGTTTGGGTGATTGTGGATCGTCTGACCAAGTCGGCACATTTTCTGGGCATCAAGGATACTTGGGTCCCGGAGAGGTTGGTTCGTGTGTTTATTGTGCAAATTGTGTGGCTTCACGGTACTCCGAAGTCTATTATTTCAGATCGTGATGGTCGTTTTGTATCGCACTTTTGGCAGGCAGTACATAAGGCATTGGGCACTCGTTTACGCCTGAGTACTTCTTTTCATCCTCAGTTAGATGGGCAGTCGGAACGCACTACCCATACATTTGAGGATATGTTCGTGCTTGTGCTCTCGATTGGAGCACTGATTGGGAGGAGCATTTGTTGTTGATCGAATTCACGTACAACAAGAGTTGGCAAGCATCAATTCGAATGGCACCGTATGAGGTGCTTTATGGGCGGTGATGTCGATCTTCGATTTGCTGGAATGAGGCGTCCGATTTGGTTGGACCGAACCGGATATCGTTATGGAAATGAGGAGTAAGGTGGAATTGATTCGGGAGAGGATGTTGACTGCTCAGAGTCGATAGAAGTCATATGCCAACGTCCATCGTCGGCCTTTGGAGTTCGAGGTGGGAGACCAAGTTTTGCTAAAGGTGTCGCCGACGAGGGGAGTTTTCCGCTTCGGGAAGAAGGGAAAGTTGAGTCCGAGATTTATTGGGCCCTTTGAGATTCTCGAGAGAGTCGGTGAGTTAGCATACCGTTTGGCATTTCCTCCGGCCTTAAGTTACATTCATAGCATTTTCCATGTTTCCCAGCTAAGGAAATATGTTCTGGATCCTAGTCACGTCATCGAATATGGTGAGATTGATGTCGCCGAGGATATTACCTTCGAGGAGCACCCCTTGAAGATTTTGGAGCACCGTGAGAAGGGACTAAGGCATAAGACCATTCCTTTGGTCAAGGTGCAGTGGTCGAGGCATAATGTTGAGGAGGCAACTTGGGAAACTGAGGATATCATGCGTGCTAGGTACCCCGAGTTGTTAGTTTCTTAAGTTTCGGGACAAAACTTATTTTTAGAGGGGTAGAATGTAATATCCACATTTTTCTTTTCTTGGTATTTTCAGTTTTGGTGTATTTTTCGTTTTTAGCGACTCGTTTGTAACCATATTGATATTTCAAGAATATTTAATATTGGACTTTTTGTCATCCGAGCTTGTTTCAGACTTGTTTTACTCAATTCCGTATTTAATGTCATTTCCATCGCCATGTCGGTCGATTCTCGTAACTGTTGTTCGGAACCGCCGTTTCGGGGTTGCCGCAGGTCCATCTCATGTGGTTATGCATGTTGTGAGCTTTCGTTTGTTGTTTCAATCATGTATCGTGTGTTTCGGATGTTTTGGGCCGTTTTGTAATTTTCCAAAGTTTTGGGGTGATTACTAACATTGTAGTTTTCCGTACCCTCGGGTAGTCAGAATCGTGTTTTCTTTTAGCGCTTTGGTTCTGACTCAATCTTGTCGTGTGTCTCCTTCGGTTCGTTGTTTGGTGTCGGATGCGCATTGTTTTCATCTGAGATAGAATTCGCTGTTTTCCATCCCTGAGTGTTGTCTGTGCTGCTGTCTGCACTCAATAGCGCACGCTATCGTTGTTTTGTAGCGCACGCTACGACCGTTTAGTAGCGTGCGCTAACGGCTCGAACACAGCAGTGACAGTGAGTTGTTTCTGCTCTCTACTCTCTGGACGAACACCTTAACGCACACTACATTTGTATATTAGCACACGCTACGGCTTCGACTTAGCGCCCGCTGGGTGACCGGTAGCGCGCGCTAATCCGGTAGTCCAGTACTGGGCAGATTGTTTCTGGACTCGGCCTGGTGCCCAGGTAGCGCACGCTATGGCCCGATAGCGCGCGCTATCAAGGGGCTGTTAGCGCACGCTATCCTCTGGCAGCGCACGCTAACGGGCCAGATCCGTAGGTTCTGGACTAATTGTAGCCAGGTAGCGAACGCTAACTCTAATCGTTAGCGCACGCTAAAACTCTCTGGCTATATAACCAGAGAGTTGACCCAGATTGGTCACTTTAACATTTCTTGCTCTCTCTCTCCGGTTCTTGGGAGATTCTTGGGCGATCTCCGGCGATTTGAAGTCTTGCAACTCCTAGCTATCATTCTTCTTGAGTTTTTGGTGTAGATTAACAACACTTGTTCTTCATCTTTAATCCAAGGTATTCTCCTAGAACCCTATTTTTGGGAAATTTGGGGGGTTTTGAGTTTTCGTCCGATTCGTTCCGTATTGTTGATTAATCCATGATGTATATGATTAATCTTAGTGGTATTCTTGTTTTCCCTGCGATTTCATGGTAAGTTTTATGGTATTTGTGAAATCGAGAGGGTTCGGTTGCGATCCGTCCTCGGCATTATTTTGTACGATCTTACGTGAATCGTAGGTGGGGTTTCGGGTGTCTTCCGTTATTGCTATTCTTGTCGAATTGGTTGTGATGATGTTTGACGAATCGTCTAGGTTTGGTGTGTACAATTTCTCGCAACCGCGATTGTTCCTTCCATCTTTTGGTCGTAATATCGAGGCAAGTAGCTCTTAACATGGTAGTATTGCATGAGTAACATGTGTGTGTATGCTCACTACGGGTTAGATCCGACAGGGTCTCGGTAGGGGTTCACAGAGGCATGGATCGACGAGCTTTGCTTTTAACCACTATGGGTTAGATCCTACGGGGTCTCGGTAGGGGTCCACAAAGACGTGGATCGACGGTTAATTGTGGTGCATTCTATAAATGTGTTTTGGGTTATGGTGTTTCCGGAAATGTGTGTTTCAAACAGATGTTTTCTCATTTGCATGGTTTGACTATATGTGTAAGGTATAAGTTGTTCATTTGATTACTTGTACTAGCGTAATTGCTAACCCCTTTGGGAACCCTTTTTGGGGAAATTCTTGTTATGAATTTCAGGTTATGTTTAGCCGAACGAGCGAGCGCTGGGACAGTACGAGTGCTGGCCAGGGTTGTTGACGTGTGCTTTAGTATTTCCTTATTTCCGTCGTCCTTTTCGATGTGGTTGTTTTCTAAATTGCAAACTCATAGATAGTACTCGCGAGTACTTAGGCATTTTACTCGGATTGTGATTTACACCAGTAATTGTTATTTATGATTGTCAGTGATGATTGTTCCGCCGGTCATACCGGGCATTTTATTCTATTTTCATCTTAGTGATGTATCTTTCCTCGCTAACCGAGATGGTTAGACGAGTGGTATTTTCGTGTTTAGCCTGGTGGGTCCCATGTAGGGGTCCACGGTGCTGTAATATACCCTGAATATCTTGGGTGGGTACAGTAACACCTTCGCTGGAGGCCCTCGTTGTGTGTTCTCTCCATCACTAGAATCAGCATGCTTCACTTTGTAGCGTGATGCCTCACACCTAGGACGCTTATGCAATAATTCAAACTCTTTTCAGTACAATATGCAATCATTAGGGCAGGCGTGTATTTTCTTATATGCCAAACCCATCGGACACAAAACCTTCTTCCCTTCATAAGTACGGTTAGGCAATTTATTACCTTCTGGAAGCATCTCCTGTATCAACTCGAGCAATTCGGTGAAACTTTTATCACTCCACCCATTTTTTGCTTTCACATTAACTAACTTCAATACGGCAGACAAGCATGTAAATTTTTTACAATCCGGGTATAAAGGAGTCTCTGAATCGCTTTTCAAGACATCATAAACATGCGCTCGTCGGAATGATTCTTCTCCAACATCACAAATCATGTCTTCAAATTGATCAAAATCTATATCTACGTGTGTGTCTTCGGTTGGAATGTCTACTAGTTTGCCATGCCATATCCAAATCGTATAGTTCGTATTTATCACAAATAAGATGTTCACGAATTCTATCAGCTTCATGTCGTCTCCCGTTCATACACTTGACACAAGGGAAAAAATATCTTTCATCGAGTTCCGGGCGATGTTGTCGGGCGAGCTCAAGAAATTGTTTGATTCCATTATTGTATCATCACTACTACGACTTGCATTCATTCAATTTCGATCCATTTTTCTTCTTTTCTGTTATATACAGTGAAATTCAATTTGCAATTCCTTTAGTTAGAACCAACCACATTTAGTGTTATTTTAATCTTCTACTAAAAAAACGTACAACTATTATTGCTATTAATATACTATGTCATCTCACTATCTTATAAAGACTGTCACCTTTTCCTGCATTAACTATTGGGAGAAGATCCTTAAGACGAATGTTAACATCTATCCCAAAGTGAGAAGATCCTTAAGAAGTTAACCACATCTATCCCAACGTAATTCATGTTTCAAAAGGTAACAGACAAAAACTGAAAGACACACAAGAAGTTGTTTTAACCACATCTATATACCGCTAGTGTTACTCATTACCTAACCGAGTAATCACGCTAACCTTCTCGACCCTATAGTAGATATACCTTTAGGTCAGAACATACCTTTAACTCATATAATATTTTCTTAAAATTTAACATCTTACTAATTTTCTCCGTGTTAACTTAAACTATTGATTGGCCATTACCGATACTTATTAAATTCAAGTGACTATCTTTTATTTTTAAAAAAAAAATTGGACATAACCACTTTGTAATGGACATTCCCGGTGTTTTAAAACACTTCAATCAATCCCAAAATAAATTTCCAATTCAAAAGTTATAGCAATTCTTCCATGATCAGCTCGAGCCGAGAAAGTGTTGCTATGTTGAAGAATACTCGTACAACATGCATGCCAATCTCACTTCTAATGACACAAGAATTAGAAACATATATCTAAGCTCCAATTTCCAGCCATGAACACGACTTTGACATTTAAACATATCTAGATTTTAATTATTGAAACAAGCTATGAAATATCTATACATGAAATTAAAGTGCAAAAGCAAGGATTACATACCGAGATGCGCGGCGCGGCGAGAAAATCCGAGGCAATGGCGGGGGAGCACCCTAACTGAACTGAAGAAACTATGGGTAGGTCGTAGATGGTCCGCTTATGCCACGTCCAGTGAAAAACGGCGAAGGCCAATCGAGGTGTGCGAAGGTGCGCGGTGACGGCTAATCGAGGTGTGCGAAGGTCGGAGATGGTCGCTGCTCAGGCCACATCCAATGGCAACAGCGAGAAAATCGAGGTGTGCAAATGTGCGCGGCGACGGCGACGGGGAAGGGCGATTGGAAAATTCGGAAGTTTTGGAATTGGGCAGCACAGAGCTAGAAAGAGGAGGCAGACGAAAAATAAAAGAGATTGTACAACAAACCTATTTTTTAATGTTCGAACGACAACGGTTATTAAGTAATAACCACTGTCGATACCCTTCTACCAGCGGTTGTAATTGGAAACTGCTATTAACCAACACTACTTTAACATCGGTTGTTTCTTAACAACCGCTGTTAGGTTTTTTTTGGGAATTATTTAACATTGGTTATTTAATAACCGCTGTTAATCGTTCTTTTAACAGTGGTTTTAGATAACCGCTGTTAATTTCTATTTTAATAGCAGTTGTTAAAAAGAACCGCTGTTAATCAATAATATATTAACATCGGTTGTTTCTTAACAACCGCTGTTATGTTTTTTTTGGGAAATATTTAACATCGGTTATTTAATAACCACTGTTAATCGTTCTTTTAACAGCGATTTTAAAAAAAAAACGTTGTTAATTTATTACACAATATTTACAGGTATGCCACCGCGTCAATTTAACAGCGGTTTTGAACAATCGATGTTAAAGTGGCGCTGTTAAAGGCCAGGTTTGTAGTAGTGAAAGAGCGGGGCAAAACAAGTTGCCTGAAATGTAGGAAGAAGGTGACTGAAAAAGATGCAAAGTCTTTTTGTGACAAGTGTGGGGATTATGTGGTTGGAAATGCGAGGTTTAAGATACATGTTAAGGTTGTTGATGGAAAATCAAATGTTGTTTTAATGCTTTGGGATGATGTTGCAAGGATGTTGGTTGGGACAAGTGTTTCGGAAATATGTGCAAGACTGGTTGTGGTATAAATGTTTATTGTTTTATTATTTCAAATTTTATTTTTAGCTATTGGATTTTATTTTTTTAATTGTGTTTATGCTGTCAATTTTCTTATTATGTAGAAGTCTTTTAAAAGGGATGATGATTCTGGAGGCAGTGGAAGGGATGTATCAAGGCTGGAAGCCCCTTCTGAAGTTGACTGCTTAACTGGAAGGGAACTGTTGTTCAAAGTTGGTGTTGAAGCAAGGCATTTGGAAGGCAGGGACCATGTATATGTGATTGAAAGGGTTTGTGAAGATGCAAGTCTGATAAAGATGCATAAGTTGATTGAACACAAAATTAATGATTTTGCTACAAGACTTTACAAAGACATTGTGGGTGACACTAACTGGGATCCTGATCCCGAAGATGATGAGGTTGATGCTGTAAATGAGTACAAGTCTCCTAATAGAGTGTTAGAAAAGAGAGATGGAGAGTTTTGTGATGAAGGTACAAGCAGTCAGTTGTCAGTCTCATCTAAGAGGAAAGTATTTGTGAAAGAGGAGAAGGGAGATGATGCATGAATCAATTTTAGAAGTGGTTTAATGATGTTTTCTTTGGAACAATATTTTCTAGTGTGTTATGTTTAACCTCGTTGAGAGGTTATTATGTTTTGAAAAGTATTTTGAGTGATTTGGTCTTGATGATTGGCTTATACTTTTTAATGAATGTCGTTTTGTTTATTTTTTATATATCTGTCATTTTATGGAATCTCTGATATATATCAAGTTAATCTATAAAAATAAACATATTTTATTCTGAACAAAATTATGATCTAAGATTAGTATATCTTAGGTGAACATCAATTAACAGATTTAAATATATTTTATTTAACATACAAAGTTATTAACTTCTATAATTTTTGTATAATTTTGTTCTGAACAAAATTATGATCTAAGATTAGGATATCTGAACATCAATTAACAGACTTAAATATATTTTATTCAACATAAAAAGTAATTAATAGAAAAATAATATGATTTTGTTTCTTTCTATATTCTATATTTAATATATTTAATATATAATATATTTTATTATTTTTTAACAATATAGTATGAAGGCATGGAAATTATATGATTTATTTTTCTATACATATAATTAATGATTTTTACTGTTCTATATGTGACAGCTTGGTCATTTCTATTTGAACATTAATTAAAAGTCATTAAAAGATCATTTAGTACTACAAATTACTGTATCAGATTATTGTTTATAATGCCTGCATTATAAACATTTCTTGAATTTCGGTACTTTTTTTGGAAATTATATGATTTGTTTTTTCTATTCACATAATTAATGATTTTTACAATTCTCTAGATGACAGCTTTGTCATTTCTATTTGAACATTCATTGTAAGTCATGATAATATCATTTAATACATAAATGGCGGCTCCCCTTAATTATTGTATCAAAGTATTATTTATAAAGCCTGCATAAGAAAGTTTACCTACTCATAAATTTGCGTTACATGTGCTGCATGTTGTTTATCTATAAGTCTTTGTCATTTCTTGCTATATTGTCGGTCTCAAGTATCTAGAATGGAGAATCCTGTATCGAAACAGTCGGGATATCCAATCTCTGTATCGAATGGTATTTGATAAAGAGGTTTTGACATATATGCCAATCCGCATACAGTAAAGGAAACTGTATCGAAGCATTGAGGCATTATCCTGTATCAAGACTGTCGAATCAAGATATAGTGAAGCCCTTCAGTACAGCAAGAAGTCTTATAAAAGACCAAGTATGGAAACTGTTTCGAATCTCAAATACAGTTATCTTCCATACAGCTCACAACAGGACAAAGAAATAATCTCCAGAAGTCAAGTCTCGTTGAATAAAGAAGTATTTAAATACTCAAGGATAAAGTATTTAAATATTGTCAGTCAACAGATCTTCAAATCCCACTAAATACGGATCGTGTTATAATCCCGTTGGAACGAAATCTCACTCAAACGGATACATCTCAACGGATATATATTTCAGAGACTATATATATCACATCAAGATGCTGAAGATCAGTTACCCAAGCTATCGAAATTATTATCAGAGCAAAACATATCTCCAAAGCTTACTGCAACTCAGATCAAAAGAGATATACAGTGCTCATCATTCTGAACAACACTTCATCAGCTGAAAGCTCTTAAAGTCAGAGTTGTTGTTCACCATCTGTTCTATACTTTGAACAAACAGCCCTGTGTGGACGAAGCAATCTGTGCTTCTCCGGAACTGTGTGTGAAGGATTTGCATTGAAGAAGACGAAGCTTGAATCGTGTGTGAAGAAGCAAGTCAAAGCATTAGCTCAAAACCAATCTGTGTGAACGGTTGAAGCTAAGATCTTTATATCAACTGTGAACGATATATTGATTGTGTGTTATTATAATTACGTAGTTGTGTACGTAGTAATTATAATAAACTTTACTCTGTGTGGAGGACCGGTGGACGTAGAGAGGTTTACCTCGAACCACTTTAATTACCGTGTTATTTACCTTCGCTTTTTGTTTAATTAATGTGATTAATTAAGTATACACTATACATTTAGTTGCCGTATCCACAAAGAACTCATCGTGTCTAAGACTTCCGCTACGTACTCAGATTTAAAATCCGTACAGTTTGTTGTTTAAACTATTTCCCAAACTGTATCCAGTATACTTAGTGGCCAACAAGTGGTATCGGAGCGGTTGATTTTAAAAAGAATCAGTCGTATTTTTAACCGAATCAGATCCAAAATCACTTATTTTCAAAACAGTCTCTTTCATTTCTGTATTATCACATGGATACCTCTATGATTAACAAAGTCCCTATGTTCTCTATTAACGAATTTGATGACTGGAGAATTAGAATGGAGGCTCATCTTGCAGCAATGCACGAAGAGATGATTTTTGTTATACAGGATGCTCCTATCAAGATCATGAAGGTAAACACGGCCGCAAGGATTGAAGGCCAAGCCCATGCTGAGATGCTCGAGAAGGATCGCGAGCAATGGACCACAGATGAAAGAAAGTGAGCAAACCTTGACAACGTAGCTAAGAACGCATTATTTGTCATTCTTGACAACGGCACGTTCTCAAAGGTAAAGAGCTGCAAAACAGCCAAAGAAATCTGGGATAAACTCAAGTTGATTTGTGAGGGAACTGAGCTCTCAAAAGAAAATAAGATTTCAAAACTGACTCAGCAATTTGAATCTTTCGAAATGAAACCAACTGAGACACTTGAGGAACTTGACCTCAGATTCACTGGTATTGTGGGTGAACTTGAAGCGTTGGGCAAAATTTATACCCAAAAGGAGAAGAATTTAAAAATTTTCAGATCTCTCCCAACCCGATGGGACATTAAGACCACAGCTATGCGTGTATCTTGCAATCTTAATGAAATATCTACTTTTGATCTCTTCTCTGACCTCAAAGCTTTTGAGTATGATATTGACAGAAGAGAGAAAGCTGAAGAATCTCCTTCAAAGGTCATAGCTCTAGCCGCTGTATCGAACCGTCGACACAGCATGCCCAGCTCGTCGAAGCCTAGTCACAAGAATGCTGACAGTGACGATGACATCTTGTCTCAAGATGAAATGGCGCTTCTCATGCACAAATTCAAAAAGTTCATCCAACAGTCTCGAAAGACTCCCTACAGGCCCAAACCTGTCCACAAGGTAAGTACCGAAACATCATCTGGTGATGCTAACCTGTGCTATAATTGCAGGAAACCAGGGCATTATGCAAATAAATGTCCTCATCCCAAAGTCCAAAGGTTGCCAGAGGCCGAGAAACAAGAGAGAGATGAAAGAAGACGTGCTTGGAAAGACAAGCTCAAGGCCCTGATTGGAGAATCAGAAGCCTCCCCCACACCATCCAAATCAGCAGAATGTCTTCAGGTGGTCACTGAAAGTGATTCATCTGACGATGAGTTCGATGATAAAGCATATATGTGCTTTATGGCCAAAGACATTCCGTAAGGTGAAGACAATGACGATGAGGTAAGTTCAACCTCGGCTATTCCACAAATGCAACTCATACTTTTGAAAACATGATGAATGAATATAAAAACATTCAAAAGGCCCATGAGACACCGAAAATCGAGAATATACACTTCAATTAACTAATTTAGAGCCGAAAGATGAAAATGACTTCTTGAAAATAAATTATGAAAATATATCTCGATCGTGAAACCAAAGAAAGTCGATTTTGAAAAACTCATGGAGAGCAATCATCAACTTGCTAATGAACTAAGTGAGGCTAAAACTCACAACGAGAGCAAGACAAATGATTTGGTTCTACTTCAAGCCAAAATCACAACTCTCAAAAGCGAGCGAACTTGAGACCACTCAAATCGTTCGAGAAATCGTCCAAAAGAATGGAAGAAATTCTGAGCATTGGGCAAAATGCTCATGATAAAAGTGGCTTAGGATACAGCTCATGTTCAAACAAAGGGAAAACTAGTACAGTGTTCGTCAAGAGTGTGGAACACATTCCAGAATCGGAAGAAATCCCTAGTCCCATGAAGGAACCTGCTGTACCGAGAAAACCGAAGGCTGCTATTCCGCCCCGCAATCCTATTCCGCAATGGAATCATAAGCCGTTCCAACTCGTGAGGCGCACTCAACAAAGATGCTCCCGAGCATATCAACAGCGCCAACACTGCTCGTAAGGAAGGTCGTATCCAACCACCAAAGGCCCGCATGGCGATTTATCAAGACAAAGACGCCGAGGTATTGGATGCAGGAGCCTCGTTATCCTCGAGACAGCAGATGTCGGTTCAAGATCAACAACAAGATTGGGAATCCAACCGGAGACCCGGAAGGCAAGTCGTTAGGCCTAAGAAAATGGCTCCACCTCCAAGACGGCACTCGTACTGGATTAATAATAATAACCCTGAATTTTTCATGCATAATAATTATCATGGTTATAACAACTACGGATATGCCCCCCGTAGATATCGCAACACTGTACCGAGTATGTCCTACAGTAAACCAATTGCTGCCAGGAAAACTTGGGTACCAAGAGGAACTAACAATCATGGACCCAAAAATCAAAGGGGACATAAATCTACTTAATCTCCTTGTTACAGGACATTCTAGAGGAGGATACCTGGTACTTTGATAGTGGATGCTCTCGACACATGACCGGAGATAGGAGCAAGCTATCAGATTTTGTAGAAGGTCGCGGTCCAAAAGTTCGCTTCGGTGATAAATCTAAAGGAAGAACAAGAGGGAAAGGAAACCTACTTGTCGGGAAATTCAAAGTCATCGATGTCGCATATGTTGAAGGCTTACAGTATAATCTACTTAGTATTAGCTAGTTCTGTGATAAACAGTTCTCCGTGAAGTTCTATATAGATCGCTGTAGAGTCAAAAACATCCAAACCAAGGAAGTTGTGCTTATAGGAAGCAGATCAGGTAATATGTATATTGCTGACTGGAAGCCAATGAGCTCCTCAATTCCATGCTTTGTTACCAAAGGCACTGCAGATCTTAGCTGGTTATGGCACAAGAGGATGTCTCACGTCAACTTCAAGACAATCAACAAGCTCTCAAGACAGGGAATGGTTAGAGGTTTGCCAAATGTGTCATTCAAGAAGGACAGCGTCTGCGGACCATGTCAGAAAGGCAAGCAAATCAAGTCAACCCTGAAGAGCAAATCCTACCTTTCAACCCAAAGAGTGTTGGAAATGCTACACATGGATCTCTACGGTCCTGTAGACCCAGTAAGTTTGGGAGGTAAGAAATACTGCATGGTTGTTGTTGATGATTATTCCAGGTATGCTTGGACGATCTTTCTTAGCAAGAAGAAGGAAACAACATCAAAGCTGCCCGAGCTCCTGAGAAAGTTGCAAAATGAAAAGGCATCGAGTATCGTGTGCATTCGTTCCGACAGAGGTACAGAATTTACTAACCGCTTTATAGAGCAATACTGTTCGGAGAATGGAATACAGCACGAATACTCAGCTGCCCGTACACCTCAACAAAATGGTGTTGCCGAGCGAAAGAATAGGACGTTGAAAGAAGCAACAAGGACAATGATTGCCGCAAGCAAATTGCCACAACGTTTCTGGCGTGAAGCAACCAATACAGCATGCTACACTCAAAACCGCTGTATCGTCAACAAGCACCACAACAAAACAGCATATGAGGTATGGAACAACAAAACTCCGTTAGTTTTGTATTTCCACATTTTTGGATGCAGGTGTTATGTATTGAATAATGGGAAGGACCAACTTAGAACCTTTGATGAGAAATCAGATGAAGCAATATTCGTAGGATACTCCTCCGTCAGCAAATCTTTCAGAATCTTTAATAAAAGGAAGCTGACGATCGAGGAATCAGTTTATGTAGTGTTTGACGAACCTCACCATGACCCTACAGAGTAGATGATATCACTCAGAACATTCACCATCTATCTATCTTGGATCCTCCAACTTCCATAGAACCTGTCGTTGATTTAGAAATCAACCCCACAGCTGTAAGAATCGATGTGGATGAAGCCGACGCTGTACAAGCTGAAGCTGTATCCACAGAATCCTTCGATACAGTACGGGATCCTGAATTAGAACCCGACCGAAGATGGTTGAGAGATCACCCGCAAGAGCTGATCATTGGAAACATAAATGCTGGTGTTTCTACTCGTAGGAGAATACAGAGTACACAAGGAAATGTACTTTGTGCACAAGAAGAATCTGATGCTGATATATCACAGTTTCCTGAATGGAAATCTCAATCCGAGCTTAGAAGACTCAATAAGTGCACTATCGCTGTATTCTTAGCCCAGTCCGAACCTGTTTCGACCATAGACGCTCTTAATAATTCTCATTGGATAACATCTATGGAAGAAGAGCTTAACGGTTTCGAAAAAAACAATGTATGTTATCTTGTACCCAGGCCAACACATCAATTGGTTATAGGAACCAAATGGGTATTTCGAAACAAAAGGGATCGAAATGGACTTATCATAAGGAACAAATCCAGACTAGTCGCACAAGGCTATAGTCAGGAAGAAGGCATAGACTATGATGAAACATTCGCCCCTGTAGCGAGACTAGAAGCCATCAGGATATTTCTAGCCTTTGCCGCCCATAAGAGTTTTATTGTATACCAAATAGACGTCAAAAGTGCTTTCCTGAATGGAGACCTTGCAGAAGAAGTTTATGTTGAACAACCACCAGGGTTTGCCAACACAGACGGTATCGACCTAGTTTACAGGCTAAGGAAAAGTACTGTACGGACTTAAACAAGCCCCTAGAGCCTGGTACGAAACCCTGTCCCAGTATCTAACCAAAAATGGATTTGAGAAAGGTGCTGTGGACAAGACCTTGTTCAAGATACAGGAAGGTGATGACCTTCTTATGGTGCAAATCTATGTGGATGATATTATTTTTGGTTCAACTAACCTTGCTTTATGTCAAAGGTTCTCTCATCTCATGCAAAGTAAATTTGAAATGAGTATGATGGGGGAACTTAGTTATTTTCTAGGTTTGCAGGTAAAGCAGATGCCTACAGGTATTTTCATTAACCAAGAAAAATACAGCAAGGAGCTTCTCAACAAATTTGGAATGAACACTTCCAAATCCTCACCAACCCCATGAGCACTTCCGTGCAAATTAGTGCTGATGAAGCCGGAAAGCCGTTTGACCAATCACTCTACAGGAAGCTCATTGGTTCGCTCCTGTACCTAACGGCTAGCAGGCCCGATATCCAGTTTGCTGTTGGAGTGTGTGCAAGATATCAAGTTGCACCTAAGGAATCACACTTCAATACAGCTAAACGAATCCTGAAGTACATTAAAGGAACAGTCGATGCAGGACTATGGTATCCTAAGGAAGGCGGATTCGATTTAGTTGGATACAGCGACTCGGATCTCGGAGGCTGCAAGCTAGATAGGAAGAGTACAAGTGGAACTTGTCACTTTCTTGGACCTAGACTCGTTTCATGGTCCAGTAAGAAGCAATTGGCTAATTCTCTTTCCACGGCTGAATCAGAGTACTATGCTGCTGGTAGTTGCTGTATGCAGATCCTTTGGATGCAGCAACAGTTGTCAGACTATGGAATCGATGCAAGAGAGACTCCAATCATGTGTGATAGCACGAGTGCAATTGCAATCACGCACAATCCTGTCCTACACTCGTGCACTAAGCATATCAACATGAAGCATCACTTTATAAGGAATCACGTCGAGAACAAGGATGTTCGCCTGGAAAAAGTTCATACAGACGTTCAGCTGGCCGACATATTCACCAAGCCGCTCGACACATCAAGATTCAACATGCTCAGACAAGAATTGGGAATGCTACAGCCAGACTCCCTGTAAGTCAATTACTGTTTTTACTCAACAAATTGAGGGGGAACGCTGTAAGACCCAAGAATACAGTATCCAACGTTAATTATTTGTACACTCAGAATCGTCAATACAGCACTGTAGCGAGCGAAGACATATGAATCCTACAGCTGACGTGTGCAATAATTAAGGGGGAATACTATAGGACCCATGAATACAGCATTAATCCTTAAGTTGTTGTATGGAATTTAAAACCTATACGTACCTTTTTGAGGGGGAACGTTGTATCGACGCGGAAACAGCACTTACTATAGGATTTCGATTCAGTATATATATATATATAATATCATATTATTTCTTTTTAAAATGATTTTTGTCCACGTGCCCTGTTTTTATATCAAACATCATGTACATTAAATGCCTTACACGACATCTGGACAACTGAATCTCAAAAGCCGCGATGTTTTACATTGTTTATTATTTTAAAACCGCCGTTTTCGGCATTTAGGGTGACACAAATGTCAGAAATGGGACCCGCTCATTTTTTTTAAACATTTTAATGGATTAGCGTACCAGTTACACTCAGTCCATCTTAACCGTTGAATTCAAAAACCGGTTCCCATCCCTTAAAATCTGACCATTCGTACTCTGCAAAACCCTATTTCGCCGCCCAACTATAAAAGGATTGAATCTGCCATTAGAGACTCTTTACGCCTTCTGCAAATTCAAGAGTTCTCAAGCAAAAACAGCCTACATACTTTTCTGCATTTAACTGCATATTTCGATTATTTTCTTGCACTTTTTCTTAAGAAATCATCAAATGGCTGGACAAACTTCTTCTCCTGCTCTGAAGAAAACTGCTAACATCATTGATGGCCGGATCTTTTCAAGATCTGTTATCATTGAGCGCATTCTGTCTGAAACAAACAACGCAGAACCCATGGAGTACATCATAACTCGACTTCGTCAACAAGGCCTCTATCGCCTTGGAAGTCAGATCGCTGATAAGTACGATGCTCATCTTGTTGAGGAATTTTACCTCAACGCCGCCGTACGCTTTCTGTCATTGGCCCAAGGAGGTCATGTCGCCGACATCACCGCTACAATCCAGGGAGTTGAGACCTGTATTGATAACGATCTGCTCCAGAACATCTACAGGCTACCCGCTGATGGCCTGACTATGGATCAACTTGAGACATTCAGGTCTCAAGAGCTAATCACTAAATTTTATGGACTGTTCACAGGCTCCAAAGTTGTCGACATGGTTCAGACTACATGTCACAAGAAAAATTTTTGTCTCCCATATGTATATCTTCATGATTTTTGCTGCAGGATAATTGAGAATCGAACCGGTGCGTTCGAAATGTGTACCAACCTGAGGTTCAAGATGATGGTGGCTATTCTGACCTGTGAAAAGGTCAATTGGTGCCAGATAATCCTGAAGCGCCTGCAAGAGGAGGTGTGCAAACCGGCCACCCAGAAGAGATCTTTTGGTTTGATGTTAAACAATATCCTAACGAAATGCGGACTGTCGCAATCCGTTGATGCTAAGAAGAACAACCCCAGGATATACCTAGGAGGCGTCAAGCCTACTGCGTATAATCAAACCACTATGGTCTGCAACCATCCAAAAACTGGAAGTATGCCAGTTTCTGCAAATCCACGAGATGAGTCCTTGAAGTTCCAGGAAGTGGAATCTTCAAAGAAGAGAAAGAGATCTCACAGCAAGAAACCCACTGCTGGTGAGAAGCCCAAGAAGAGACTTAGGAGGCTTTCTAAAGTCAAAACTGCCAAGCCCTCTGAAGAAGTCTCCCCCGTGGCTCAACCCACTGAAAAACAACCCCAGGGCCCAACCCCTGTGGAAGAGGTGTCTCCTACTGTATCGACAGTAGATCCTGAGCCTTTGGCGGCTAGGACGGATAATGAGACATCTGCCAACGAACAAGACTTTAGCGAGTCGGTTGCCCATTTGGAACCAATAGCTACTTCTCCTCTGCGAGATCCCACACCCGTACAGGATCCATCTTCCTTCAGGGCACCATGCCCTGTAAGGAGTCCCACATCCATACAGGATCCCATACCTGTACAGGAATCCCTCGCGACAGCGTCTCCAGACGTTTACGTAGTCCCTCCCCCGACTCCATCATTCATAAGACCCTTCTCTCTGTTCAAATTGAACATGCTTACGAAAGATTTCTCACATGGAAAGGCTACAGGCTAGCTCCGTACGAAACATTGTACAACTGGAGCGTTTGGAGCCAAGAAGAAAGATTCGTCTCAGAAGTGACGGACTTAATGGAAATTGAAGCCCTGATCCGATGGAAAAATGCCTTATGCAAGGAGCTGATTGAAAGCCATCTGTTGCAGAAATCGGACGCTAGAAGGAAAGGAAAGGACAAGTCAGAGGACTCTTCCGCACATCCAAAAGACGACGACAATGACTCAGATGATGACGACGATGCTTTTCAAGCTGGTCTGAGGATGAGTCATGAAGAGGCTCAAGCAAGAGACGCCTCTCCACCCAAAGGTGACGAAGGGCCATCTACTCGATGCAATCCCCCTTCGCCACAGCAAGAGTTAATTCCAGACGAAGAGGAATCAGTCCCTCACGTCGAGGAAGTTGAAGCAATTTTGGAACAGGCACCTGAGCCTGCTGCCACCGAAGAAGTTGTACCTGAAAGACAACATGAGGATTCAGTCCCTCCTGTATCCATGTCTACTGAAGAAACTTCGCAACAGGAAGCCACTCAACCCCCTGTCGCCGAACCAGAATAAGCTGCTCCCGCCCCTTCAACCGTGGAATCCGAGGACGGTATTGAACTTGAGGATGTCCAACTTACTTCACGCCCAACCGTGAACGTAAGGAGGTTGAATAGCTCTGAAGACTTTGCTCAACCAGATTCTCCTATTTCTGATGCTAGGAAAGAGCGCCTGCGCGCACTTGGTCTTCAAACTGTATCCATCCAGGATGCAGTAAATGCTCTGTCTTCCGTTGAGAAAGCATTTAATTGGATGCATACTTCTGCTGTGGAGTAAATGACCACTCTACAACATGAAGTATCTCGTATTATCGAGGCATTCGTTCTTCTACCTGAAGTTTTCAAGCAAGCTTTGAAAATCATGGAAGACAAGCAGGAGCAACTCCTAAAGGAAGAAGCAACCAAAACTCGAATAGCTGAAGCCAAGACCGCATGTGCCATGATTGAAAACAGCTCTCAACTACGCGCCCACGACAAATGTATCAAGGATATGTCGCAGACGCTTTCCGCCCTTGTAGAGAGAATGACCAACATCGAGACAAAACAGGATTCTGCAGTAGAAATCCTAGAACGTCTTGATGAAGCCAAAAAGGGGGAAGAGGCAAGAGAAGCTGCTAGGAGAATCAGGCTACAGCAAGAAAGGGAATTCGAGACCGCTCAAGACAGCATCACTTCCGAGTTAAACAAGCTAGCCCCTCACTCCCAAAGTTTTAAGATTTCAGGCTCCCGACCTGAATTTCATGATCCAAATGTTCCGTGGCAAACTCTAATCCATAGACCTTCTGAAATTCGTCTGCCGACCAACCGCCATCCTACTGCCGATGAAGTGAAGCAATGGAGGAAGAACGAACTGATGAGATACTTTGTCAAACTCATCAGGGAATCCGCCATCTTAAAGAGCTATAAAACATTAGCGGAGGCCTCAGACAAATTTACGAAGATGTTAGAAGACGGAAAACTCCCTCTCCAGCTTGATATGAAGAGCAAACACAGAAGAGGAGATCGGATCACCCATCCAGAAGACTGGATTCTTGCCTTTGATCGATCCTATGAAGAAAGAGCTATATACCAGGATCGAGGCAACGATTCCCTACAGAACTGGTGGCGTGGTACCGAGAATGATCCAGGGAGAAAGCCATGGAGACATGCGGACTACAGATAGGAGCTGAAATCTCTGTATATTATTCTTGATTTGTAATTTTTCTCTTCGAAACAGCAAACCATGTACTCAATTTATTTTGTATATCAATAAAAGTGTTTGTTTATCTTGAAAGATTACAACTCGTAATCTACTGCATTGATGTATGATTACTTAAATTGTTTGGTTAACAATCTAAAGTATACAAACTTGATTGAAAATAAAGCTGTACGAACTAGTCTACGAACAGTTCATGATTTCAGTTGTAAGCTTAGAATATATTGTAAGATTGTGCCTGCGCGCCAATCATAAGCTTAAGTTGTAAAAATCCTTAATCAGATCGAACTCGCTCGAAAGCGCTTCATCATTTAGACTAAGACAGACCTTTTGACGAAAGACCAAGAAATCTGCCAGAAGACATCAAAGAAGATCTCTTCATGAAGAAGGTTTTGGCATCATCAAGAAGACTTGAAAAGTTAAAGAAGTAAGTCTTGGCAAATTGTCAAAAAGGGGGAAATTGTTGGGAAAACAAGAACCCTGTATCGAAACAGCCGGGATATCCAATCCCTGTATCGAATGGTATTTGATAAAGAGGTTTTGACATATATGCCCATCCGCATACAGTAAAGGAAACTGTATCGAAGCATTGAGGCATTATCCTGTATCGAAGACCTGCCTCGAATCAGCATATAGTGAAGCCCTTGAAGACAAAGAAGAAGTCTTATAAAAGACCAAGTATGGAAACTGTTTGAATCTCAAATACGCTTATCTTCCATCTGACTCACAACAGGACAAAGAAAGAATCTCCAGAAGTCAAGTCCCGTTGAATAAAGAAGTATTTAAATACTCAAGGATAAAGTATTTAAATACTGTCAGTCAAGAGATCTTCAAATCCCGCTAAATCCGGATCGTGTTATAATCCCGTTGGAACGAAATCTCACTCAAACGGATACATCTCAACGGATATATATTTCAGAGACTATATATATCACATCAAGATGCTGAAGATCAGTTACCCAAGCTATCGAAATTATTATCAGAGCAAAACATATCTCCAAAGCTTACTACAACTCAGATCAAAAGAGATATACAGTGCTCATCACTCTGAACAACACTTCATCAGCTGAAAGCTCTTAAAGTCAAAGTTGTTGTTCACCATCTGTTATATAATTTGAACAAACAGCCCTGTGTGGACTAAGCAATCTGTGCTTCTCCGGAACTGTGTGTGAAGGATTTGCATTGAAGAAGACGAAGCTTCAGAACTGTGTGTGAAGAAGCAAGTCAAAGCATTAGCTCAAAACCAATCTGTGTGAACGGTTGAAGCTAAGATCTTTATATCAATCTGTGAGAACGATATATTGATTGTGTGTTGTTATAATTACGTAGTTGTGTACGTAGTAATTATAATAAACTTTTTACTCCTGTGTAGAGAACTAGTGGACGTAGAGGGGTTTACCTCGAACCACTTTAATTACTGTGTTATTTACCTTCAGTTTTTACTGTTTTAATTACTGTGATTAATTAAGTATACACTATACATTTAGTTGATGTATCCACAACAACCTACTGTGTCTAAGACTTCCGCTACGCACTCAGATTTAAAATCCGTATAGTTTGTTGTTTAAACTATTCCCCAAACTGTATTCAGTATACTTAGTGGCCAAGAAACCCCAACACAGAAAGATCTAAAAGGAGGAGAACAGGTATCATTGTGAAAAGAATGTTTCTTTTTTATTTAATATTGCATTCTCAACAGAAAGTTGTTCATGGATCCACTTTCTTTCGGTATCTTGGATCTATTATCCAAAAGGATGGAGAGTTAGATGACGATGTGGCTCACAGAATAAAGGCAGGGTGGTTGAAGTGGAAGAGTGCCACAGGGATTTTATGTGATCCTGGCATGCCTCATAGATTAAAGGGTAAATTTTACCGGGGTAAATTTTACCGCACGACAATTAGGCCTGCGCTGTTATATGGCACTGAGTGTTGGGCTGTAAAACAGTGTCACGTTCAAAAGATGAATGTGGCAGAGATGCGTATGCTACGATTAATGTGTGGTCATACAAAAAAGGATCGACTCAGAAATGAGGTGATTAGAGAGAAGGTAAGAGTTGCGTCTATAGAAGACAAGATGATGGAGAATCGATTACGATGGTTTGGTCATGTGAGAAGAAGATCTATTGATGCCCCAGTGAGGAGGCTAGAAAGTTGGGGAACAAGTAATGTTGTGAAAGGTAGATGAAGACCAAAGAAAACTTGGATAAAGATGATTGAAAATGATATACGGTTTCTTGGAATTGGAAAAAATATGGCGATGGAGAGGCAAATGTGGCGGGAAAGAATACGGATGGTGGATGGAATCTGATTCATTTTTTTTCTAATTCCTATTTTTTTTATTTCATGTTATCTTTTAATTTATTTTTCAGGATTTTTCAAATTTTTTTAACATTCATTCTCTTTTTTTATTTGTTTTTTTCTCTACTTTTTCCCTCTTTTTCCTTTTATGTTATTTATGTAACGATTATTGACGGTTTCAAAGTTTGATTCATGTTAGCCGACCCCAAATCATTTTGGGACTAAGGCCTAGATGTTTTTGTTGTATTGCATTCTCAACATTTCTTGAATTCGTGTACTTTTGTTAATTTAGATAAAGAAAATATTAAGTTCAACACTAATACTTTCATCCTCAGGCAGGTAAGTTTACCTTTTTGTTTAAAAAATTTCTTAATTTTATTATATATTAAATATGTACAAAGTTTTTTGTATTGGATTTTCTACTAAAAAAATTATCCCTCAAGTGCATACATTCTGGAATCTTCTTCAGCAGGAAATATTTCCCGGTCTTGCTGCAGTGGCCTAGCTTCAGGATCTTCAAATAAAGTTGTTAGTCATTTTATGACTTCTACTTCTGCTCAAAATCTTATGGTAATGACAGTATTTTATATATTAATCAGATGATTAATATGTTAAGTACAGTTTGAAACTCCTACTATATTGGAGTCATCTTTATTAGTGACCCAGGAATAAGAAAAGCAAAACATAAATTACATTCAGGTATTTTCTCTTATTTTATATATTATATCACTAAGTCATGGTTTATATGAGGCATACATTTATATATAGTTTTTTGATTCATATGATTTATATTTTCCTGAAGCTTCAGATAGTTTTGCTAAGGTTCAGATTAGTAGTCCACTATGTGGATCAAGAAATGGAATTCAATCAACCCAAAAATCATGTTTAACTTCTCACAATCCTAAAGATTTTCAAAGTCTTCTTGCAAAGTGTCGAGTTCAACACAAACGCAGTCAATGATGCCATTAGAAGATCTGACAAACAGTGAGTAACTACACTTTCAGTTATTATTCATATTCTCGATAAAACAGAAACAACATTGTAACAAATAACAAATACTCCCTCCGTCCACGATCTTCCTTTACAGTTTGACCCGGCACGGGTTTTAATAAAGCTTATTGACTTTGAGTAGATATATGTAGTGAGTGTAATTTGGGTCCAACTTGGGTGTATGTTTATTAGTAATTTAGTGTAGATAAAGTAATGATATTGATGTGTGAAGATAAAGGTGGAATTAAAAAAGTAATGATGTTGATGTGTAAGGATAAAAGTGGAATTAAAAAGTTTTCTTATTTCGAAAAAGTGAAGTGTAAAGAAAGATTGTGGACGGACGAAAATGACTAATGTAAAGAAAGATTGTGGACGGAGGGAGTAATTATCATGCGGTTTCCATCTGCCATTGTACAATGAAGAGGTCCATTCAAAGGAGTAATTATACCTTTCAGCACAACTCTTCGTCATCCAAGTGCTATATGTAACACCCCAGAGCGATCCAGGAATATTACAGCGTCGTGGGCCCCGAGATGGAACTCACAAGGCTAAAAGATATTTTCGCAAATATTTACAAACGCTTAAGAGGCGAACGACGGTACTATCTTTTAAAAACATTCGAAGACTTAATAAAATTCGTTTATCGAAACCGTCGTAAAATTTATTTGAAACCACAAGGCCCGAAATGCCAAGACTCAACAATTTAAAAACATACGTTAAGCTATCACTTACACGTACCGACAAAATAATTTAGAAAACGATTGCCAAAGTAACCTAATATCATATACCAAAATCCTATTTAAAAATGCTCACGCAGCGGAAAAGACAAACGATTAAAAATACTCTAGCAGCAGAATACAACAACTGATCAGGAAACTCAAAACACAATTACATGTCCTAGCCAGTATCCTCTGGGAAGCTCATCTCTCCATGACAGCTACAAGCTTGATATTCCAAGAACCTAAAAAGAATGCCCATGACGGGGTCAGCCATAATACCCAACAATAATATCAATCACATCACATCAATAATTACATACCAATGAGAATACAAAATAAGAATACGACCAATGTATCTTATCGTTATGACTTATCCAAAATTCATATATCGATTTCTCAGCAACACGATAAGCTCATATCTAAACATCTGTACGGTATCTCAACAATATCTAAGGTTGTCAAAACATTATCATAATTCACTGTTACGAAATTTACTAACTCTGTCCAACCTGATGTAATACCCGGTTGTAATTCAGTCATTATCATTCAGTAATTTCATTCGGTGATTGTCACTCAGTGGATTTTCACTCATTTATAATCATTCATCAATCATGTTCTTTCACCCGTGTTCATCGTTCGGAAAAACTTCGAGTTGTGTATCGTTATTGTTCATTGTTTCAACTTTCCACATATGAGTTCGATTTTGTTAGATCACCATTAACTTTTGGTAACTCCAAAAATTCTGAATCTTTGCAATATTATAGATCATCGAGTTAGCTTTCCAATTGTTCAAACGGTGAGTCAATCGGAGTCCGGACGAGAGAGTTATGGTCGTTTTAGCTCACCCGCTCATTTTGATTATTGGCGATCACCGCCGACAACTCGGCCGTGTCGTCCGACACGGCCCGTCTTGTACTCGTCGAAATGCGAAGTCTACGCCATGGACCCGACCGTGTCGTCTGGCACGGCCGATTCAAACTCTTCCGGATAAGCGAACCGATCGCCAGACGCCCGACCGTGTTCCAGACACGGCCGAGTCATGCCGAAGTCGGCCGGACGGGTCACTATCGGAAGGCCCTCGCGCCGCGACCGTGTCAAGCAGGACACGGTCGAGTCCCTTCCGCCGATTGCGTGCGCGACTGCGGCCGATCGGCACGGCCGTGTCCGATGCATACCAACCCCTATAATTTCGCTTTTTTAGCATTTCAGCACATTTCTTCATTCTTTCACCTTCATACGCGAGAGAGGGTCTTGAGGGAGAGATTTCTTCATCAATTATCATTTGAGTGTGTATTTTTCTTCACCTTCAATCCTTTGGGAAGCTTGGATACTCGATTAAACTCGTGTTCTTCGGATCGAAGTGGTTGGATCTTCAAGAGGTAATTTCTTCAACACCTTGGATTTCGATTCTATGTTGAGATATGATGTTTTGGACGTTATAATCATGTTATATGAAGGGATATGTATATGATTATGAGTTTGTATAAGGATTCATTGGATTATTGAGGGATTATTCAAGAACACTTTGATTATCGAGTTGAAATTGGGGGTTTTCGATTAATTGTCGTTATAATCACATTTTCGGATATTCATTTTGGATTATTGATCTTTTGGAAGATGTTTGTTGGTTTGAAAAACTTCTTGGGGGATTTGATGGTGGCTTATTGAGATTTGATTGTAAACAATCGGAGTTTGGCCACAACGTATTCAATATAATGCCCCAATGAATTTAGTTTAATCGTAATGACGTTTTGAGTTCGTTATATTCGTGTTTGATTCGTGTATTGAACGGGTTGTTGGATATTGTATAATTCAAGGTTGTTCGAGCGATCGATATCTCAATTAGGACGTCGTTCGTGGAAAGATAATTATCACCGGTGTTGTGTAAGTTAATTCTTACTCAGTTAAAAGGATATTCATCCATTTTGTTGTTGTTCATTCATAATCATAACTCATTCATCATTATATTAACCGTATCAAAACTTGTTGTTGTCAATTAATCACTTCAGTCATAAGGAACGACGGTTCCAATCTTTTCATTGAGCTGTCATTTATTTCATTACCATTCCACCTCGGTGAGTCATTATTCATTTTCGATGTCACTTTTGTTATATCGTGGCATTAGTCATCTTGGCGTGCCGGTTGGTATGTGTTGGATTTTCATGTCGGACACGTTTAAGTCGTGTGTTGGTTGTTGGCCTCACATTGGACTGTGCACACGAGTCATATTGTCTCGTGAGACTGATTAGGTACAAGACCACACGGGTATTCGATCGATACTCGTTGGTGGCTTGTGCACGAACACATTTCCTTCCCGGGCGTAGTGTGGCGCCACCCTTTGAGCCGTACTGTTAGTTGATTCATATAGCATGTTTGATTGCGTATGTTTCGACAGGATATTTCATAACTTCAGATATAATCATGATTGTGTATTTTCAACCCTTGAGGATTGTTGTTCTTTGTAACTGACCCCGTTTGGGGATTTTGTTTTTCAGGTCTTGGCAAGGCAAAAGTACGGGGAGAACACGCTGACGTCGAGGAGTCCCAGTGATACTAGTAGGGGCCCCCCGATCTTTGATTATTCATGTTATTGTCCTTTATTTTCAGCTGCAGACTTTCATTTGAATACTCCGTTTCATTCAGTGTTGTGTATTTTATCTTCATATAAAATACACTAGTATTCGGTATTGTCCTGGTGTGTTGTAACTAAACTCCTCATCGGAGTAATTATTGTTGTAATGTAGTTCGGTACTACATTTATCCTGTGTAATTCATTCATTTTCATTTGCCTGGTGGGTCCTAGTTGGGGATCTACGGCACTGTAATATCCGCCTAGTTTGGGGTGTTACAGAGTTGGTATCGGAGAGTGGTTTTGAATACTACCTTCCGAGTCATGTCTTATTTGAAATCATCGTCATCAGACTAGTATCATTGGACTTTCGCGTCACGTGTGACCTGTGCAAATACCGAGCCAATCGTGACCTAAGAAGCGTAAGATTTCTATCGCCATGGTATAATTTCTGGCAATAGTCATTCATTCATCATTCATCAATTAACAATCCTCAAACATCATCATTCATTGTGATTAGGACGATCATGTTAACTCATTAATCAATTAATTCATTTCATTACTCAGTTAATAATCAGGACGATCATGTTAACTCATTAATTACTCAATTCATTTCATTACTCAGTTGTCAATCTGGATGATCATATTATCAATCTTGTTAAGTTATTCAAGATAATCATTTCAAGAATTTCATCAGATAATCATGTAACTTCAGTAAATCATTCATATAATCACTAAGTTAGAGCATGTATACTCATTTTCATCATCTCATGACATAATCATAACGTGCTAATCATGCGGGTAATATAATCATTATGCGACCTTCCCACTTCAGTATGGAGAGAGCTTTCAGGGGATGCACGGGTAGAGGCCGCGGTGCGGACCGAAACCCGAGAAATAATCACTCGCTGCCGGGAAATCGTGCCCAGGACTCGGCTCGATCAGAAGATGTTCGGGTTGATCCACTCACTTTTATGCAGGCCATGATGACCCATGTGCAGTTGCTCAATCATCATTGCGCCACTCTGACCGGATTAATCGAGAGAACTCTCCCGTATGAGCCAGCTGCTAAGGAAAGTGCTGAACAACAACCTTCATTTGTCAGCAATAAATCAACGAAGCGTAATCAATCCGAAGGCGGTCAGTCAACCTTCAAGAAGCCTCGTGTGAGTCCTATCGTTTCTGAGCGACCTCCTACGGCGCATAATCATGCGGGATCTCATTCCCGAGCGGCCAGTTCGGCCATCACCTGTTTCAATTGTGGAACGCCGGGTCATTTCAGCACTGAGTGTCTGAAACCGTCTATCACGTGCTATAATTGTGGGAATTTTGGGCATAAGGCCCGTTTTTGCCGAAAGGACTCCAAGTCGGCTCCGGCGGCATCTCAGGCCCCGAAGCAACCAGCGTTTCAGAATCAGACTGCTTTGTCATCGTCGTTTAAGACAATGGAAGCAAATAGAGTTGGAGCTCGTATTTATCATACGAGAGCGTCCGGTTCGGGGACCAGCAAGTCCCAGATTCATATGATGAGGAGGATCGACGATCCGGTGGTCCGAATGATTTCAGGTATACTCGTAATTTTATTTCAACTTGTGTGTACCTTTTGATGCTGGTACACCGCATTCATTCATTTTCGAATCATGCTTGAATAGACTTATTTCGGGATGGTCCTATTGCTTGTGGACCTCATACCATCGGTCTACCTGACGATGGAAGAATTTTCGGAATCATACCGAATTAAGCTTAATGACCGCGATTGGTTGATGGATCTAATCGTGGTGAATTTATCTTAAGACGATGTAATTTTCGGTATTAGTTGGTTTGATCGTCTTGATACTATCCTCAGTGTTTGTTAGCGTTTGGTCGCTATCTTTCCGTCGTTGGTTGTCGAATGTGTGCTTCAGGGAAGTAATCCCCGTTGTTCCAGAAGAAGTATTATTATGACGAAAGCAGAGAAATTCCGCAATCGAACTATTCAATCATTCATTGTATCATTTTCATCGATTGGCCTTTCTAAGGCAATCGAGTTATTCAATCATTCCTTGTATCATTTCCATCGATTGGCCTTTCTAAGGCAATCGAGTTATTCAATCATTCATTGTATCATTTTCATCGATTGGCCTTTCTAAGACAATCGAGTCATTCAATCATTCATTGTATCATTTTCATCGATTGGCCTTTCAAAGGCAATTGAGTTATTCAAACATTCATTGTATCATCTTCATCGATTGGCCTTTCTAAGGCAATCGAGTTGTTCAATCATTATTGGTATCTCTTTTTATCGATTGACCATTCTAGGGCAATAGAAATGTTCAATCATTCGTGGTATCATTGTCATCGATTGACGATGTATTTCCGCATTTGTTATCCGTTGCCTTCACATAGAGTAGGGAATTGGGGTGAGTTGAGCCGACGCCCCTTTATCGAAGGCACCATATCGGATGGCCCCGACTGCACGCAGGAGTTGAAGATTCAACTTGAGGAGTAGTTCGAGAAAGGTTATCTCCGACCGATTGCGTCCCCGTGAGGAGCACCAGTGTGATCTGTCAAGGAGAAGGATGGCTCGCCTCGTGTGTGTATTAATTACCGGGAGTTGAACAGGTGATGATCAAGAGTATTATCCTTTACCTCGTATTGATGATCTTTTAGATCAACTTCGTGAGCTTCGTATTTTCCAAGATCGACTTAAGATCCGGATATCACCGCCATGGATTCGAGAGTCGGATATCGCGAGGACAGCGTTTCGTACACGCTATGGTCATTATGAGTTCGTAGTTATGCCGTTCGGGCTAACTATTGCACCTGCGGTATTCATGGAATTAATGAATCGGGTTTTCATCGAATTTTTGGATCAGTTTGTTGTTGTCTTCATCGACGACATTTTGATTTATTCTCGTAGCCGAGAGGAACACGAGGTTCATCTTCATCAGGTTCTCGACGTGTTGAGACGAGAGCAACTTTATGGAAAGTTTTCCAAGTGTGAGTTCTGGAGGTCCGAAATGACTTTCTCGGGCATGTAATTTCATCTGACAAAGTTCGTGTCGACCCTCAGAAGACGGAGACTATCCGAGATTGGCAACCTCCAAAAGATATTAAGTAAATTCGATGTTTCCTCGGATTAGCTGGTTAATTATCCAACCCACGGCCGGAGCTAGCAACCGTGGTTTTCGCGTTGGAAATTTGGCGTCGTTATCTTTATGGCATCACCTGTCAGATCTTCACCAATCACAAGAGTAGAAGTATATATTTACTCACAAGGAGTTAAATATGCGACAGAGGCGGTGGTTGGAACTAATCAAAGATTTTGATATCGAGATCCTTTACCACCCGGGCAAGGCGAACGTTATCGCCGACGCCTTGAGTCGTAAGTCCATTCAGGAGTAGATGCTTGCTCGTTTAATGATTCGTAGGAGCTTCAAAGGAATTCCTTAGACCCGAGATCGAGGTCCGTCAGCGAGTTCGTGGACGACTTTGTATGTTAGAGATTTCATCGTCACTTGAGGAGGTAATCAGAGAGAATCGAGTTCGACCCTTCATTGTTGCGCATCCGTGAAGATGTGGCTCAGGGGAAAGCCCCTGGATTCGTGGTCCACGAGGATGGACTTTTGAGGTTTAAGAACCGGTTGTGCGTACCGGCGAATGACGAGTTGAAAAACTCTATTTTGAGAGAAGCTCATGCTACCCCTTATTCTGTTCATCCGTGGTCCAGCAAGATGTACAAGGATTTGAAACAAAATTACTGGTGGAGTAATATGAAGCGAGAAGTCGCAGAATTTGTTTCGAGATGCTTAACATGTCAACAAGTTAAGATTGAACATCAGCGACCGGCGGGTATGCTGAAACCTCTCCCTATTCCGGAGTGGAAGTGGGAAGACATTTCTATGGATTTCATCACGAGTTTGCCAACGAGTCCTCGTGGCATGAATGCGATCTGGGTGATTGTGGACCGCTTAACTAAATCAGCTCATTTTCTTGAGATCAAGGATACGTGGGGTCCCGAGAGACTTGCCCAGTTATTCATCAAAGAGATAGTGAGACTGCACGGTATTCCTAAAAGTATCGTTTCCGATCGTGACGGACGATTTGTATCCCATTTTTGGAAATCAGTTCATCGTGCTATGGGAACTCAGCTTAATCTCAGTACTGCCTTTCATCCTCAGTCCGACGGATAATCAGAGAGAACTATTCAGACATTAGAGGACATGTTGAGAGCATGCGTCCTCGATTGGAAAGACGATTGGGAAGCCCAACTACCATTGATCGAATTCACGTATAATAATAGTTGGCATGATTCGATTAAGATGGAACCTTACGAGGCCTTGTACGGTCGTCGTTGTCGATCTCCTTTGTGTTGAGATGACTTTTCAGAATCAATCGGCACCGAGCCCGATATGCTTATAGCCGCCCGAGAGAAGGTAGCTTTGATCAAGAGTCGTATGTTGACAGCTCAGAGTCGATAGAAATCATATGCAGTTAATCATCGTCGACCACTAGAGTTCGAGACGGGTGACCACGTTTTGGTCAAGGTTTTCCCGAGTCACATACTTCAGTTCGACGAAATCGAGATCGCGGATGATCATTCGTACGAGGAGCGTCCTGTACGAGTGTTGGAGCGGCGAATCAAACAGTTGAGGAACAAGACGATCCCTTTGGTCAAGATTCAGTGGTCCAGACACGGAGTCGAAGAGGTTACTTGGGAAACCGAGGATAGTATGCGGGAAAGTTATCCCGAGTTGTTTGACCCTTAGTTTCGGGGACGAAACTCTTTTAAGGGGGGGTGTATGTAATACCCGGTTGTAATTCAGTCATTATCATTCAGTAATTTCATTCGGTGATTGTCACTCAGTGGATTTTCACTCATTTATAATCATTCATCAATCATGTTCTTTCACCCGTGTTCACCGCTCGAAAAACTTGAGTTTTGTATCGTTATTGTTCATTGTTTCAACTTTCCACATATGAGTTCGACTTTGTTAGATCACCATTAACTTTTGGTAACTCCAAAAATTCTGAATCTTTGCAATATTATGGAGCATCGAGTTAGCTTTCCAATGGTTCAAATGGTGAGTCAATCGGAGTCCGGACGAGAGAGTTATGGTCGTTTTAGCTCACCCGCTCATTTTTCGATTATTGGCGATCATCGCCGACAACTCGGCCGTGTCGTCCGACACGGCCCGTCTTGTACTCGCTCGAAATGCCGAAGTCTCGCCACAGACCCGACCGTGTCGTGCAGCACGGCCGAGTCAAACTCTTCCGGATAAGCGTAACCGATCGCCAGACGCCCGGCCGTGTTCCAGGACACGGCCGAGTCATGCCGAAGTCGCCGCTTGACGGGTCACTATCGGAAGGCCCTCGCGCCGCGACCGTGTCAAGCGGGCAGACACGGTCGAGTCCCCGCTGCCGGGCTTGCGCGCGACCGTGCCGATCGGCACGAGCCGTGTCCGGCTGCATACCAACCCCTATAATTTCGTTTTTTTGAGCATTTCAGCTCATTTCTTCATTCTTTCACCTTCATACGCGAGAGAGGGTCTTGAGGGAGAGATTTCTTCATCAATTATCATTTGAGTGTGTATTTTTCTTCACCTTCAATCCTTTGGGAAGCTTGGATACTCGATTAAACTCGTGTTCTTCAGATCGAAGTGGTTGGATCTTCAAGAGGTAATTTCTTCAACACCTTGGATTTCGATTCTATGTTGAGATATGATGTTTTGGACGTTATAATCATGTTATATGAAGGGATATGTATATGATTATGAGTTTGTATAAGGATTCATTGGATTATTGAGGGATTATTCAAGAACACTTTGATTATCGAGTTGAAATTGGGGGTTTTCGATTAATTGTCGTTATAATCACGTTTTCGGATATTCATTTTGGATTATTGATCTTTTGGAAGATGTTTGTTGGTTTGAAAAACTTCTTGGGGATTTGATGGTGGCTTATTGAGATTTGATTGTAAACAATCGGAGTTTGGCCACAACGTATTCGATATAATGCCCCAATGAATTTAGTTTAATCGTATCGACGCTTTGAGTTCGTTATATTCGTGTTTGATTCGTATTGAACGGGTTGTTGGATATTGTATAATTCAAGGTTGTTCGAGCGATCGATATTTCAATTAGACGCTGCTCGTGGAAGGATAATTGTCACCGGTGTTGTGTAAGTTAATTCTTACTCGGTTAAAAGGATATTCATCCCTTTTGTTGTTGTTCATTCATAATCATAACTCATTCATCATTATATTAACCGTATCAAAACTTGTTGTTGTCAATTAATCACTTGACCATAAGGAACGATGGTTCCAATCTTTTCATTGATTGTCATTTATTTCATTACCATTCCACCTCGGTGAGTCATTATTCATTTTCGATGTCACTTTTGTTATATCGTGGCATTCCGGGTCATCTCGGGCGTGCGGTTGGTATGTGTTGATTTTCATGTCGGGCACGTTTAAGTCGTGTGTTGGTTGTTGGCCTCACATCGACTGTTCACACGAGTTATATTGTCTCGTGAGACTGATTAGGTACAAGACCACACGGGTATTCGATCGATACTCGTTGGTGGCTTGTGCACGGACACATTTCCATCCCGGGCGTAGTGTGGCGCCACCCTTTGAGCCGTACTGTTAGTTGATTCATATAGCATGTTTGATTGCGTATGTTTCGACAGGATATTTCATAACTTCAGATATAATCATGATTGTGTATTTTCAACCCTTGAGGATTGTTGTTCTTTGTAACTGACCCCGTTTGGGGATTTTGTTTTTCAGGTCTTGGCAAGGCAAAAGTACGGGGAGAACACGCTGACGTCGAGGAGTCCCAGTGATACTAGTAGGGGCCCCCGATCTTTCAGTTATTCATGTTATTGTCCTTTATTTTCCGCTGCAGACTTTCATTTGAATACTCCGTTTCATTCAGTGTTGTGTATTTTATCTTCATATAAAATACACTAGTATTCGGTATTGTCCTGGTGTGTTGTAACTAAACTCCTCATCGGAGTAATTATTGTTGTAATGTAGTTCGGTACTACATTTATCCTGTGTAATTCATTCATTTTCATTTGCCTGGTGGGTCCTAGTTGGGGATCTACGGCACTGTAATATCCGCCTAGTTTGGGGTGTTACACCTGATCCATCAGATAACATCATCACATCTCAACACGATAATCGATTGTCCATCAAATACAAATACCAAGGGAAATATAGAACATACCTCAAGATATGAAATGCCACGATGAAATCATATCAATCTAATCCGGGATCAGATCAACACATCATACGGACATGGTCCTAACACAAGACCTACAAATTCATACTCATATGACAACATTGTAACACCCCCAATCCACTCAGGGATATTACACGTCGTAAACCCTTCTCTCAAGGATCTACCAGGCTGGTAACACAATTAAACATCTCAACATCGCCTTTAAGGCTAAAAAGACTCAGTAGACCGATTTGGCCTTTCAATCAATACATACAACTCAATCTCAATACACGCCCACGCAGGGGTCAAAATACAACACACTCCCGTACAACTGGGTAAGAACACTGCAGCGGAATAAAATACAACTGAACCAATACAACAATGTATGGGTCCTCATGTGATTAGTATAGATCATCTTTCATCATCCTTCATGCCGACCCTGTGTTATGCTCCTCAAAACCTGAATGCAATGTAGACATCCACCCCCCAATTTCTCGGGGTTAGCAAAATTCCACTATTTTACTAGTGCAAGTACATAATCATACGAAATGTAACAAGTAAATAGAAATCACGAATCGGATACGACAATTAACCACCAAAGCCTTCCCGAGAGGTTTTATTAATTAGAAAACAATCAATGAAGTGTTTGAAAATAAATTCATCATCTCGGGGATTTTAAAAGTAGAAACCTTGCTGGACCTCAAGTCCTTAGTTGAAAAATAACCATTTCAAAACGAATGGGTCTCGGCCTAAAATCACTTTCTATAAAAACGACCTTTACAAGAACGTTGGGATCTCATACCAAATCTCAACAAATCAAAGTACTCGAGAACAATATCAAGGTCCGTTTTCCAACATCAAACCCCACATTAAAAAGGACTAAACACATACGATAAAATACTACAGTGCCATGCTAGTCACATAAGCCAAATGAACAACTTACCTCTTACAAACTTAGTCAATGCATGCAATCATGAAAACATCGGTTGAAACACACATTTCCGGAAACGCCATAATCCAAAACACATTTGTAAAAATGCACCACAATTAACCGTCGATCCACGCCTCTGTGGACCCCTACCGAGACCCCGTCGGATCTAACCCGTAGTGAGCATACACACACACACGTTACTCATGCAATACTAATATGCTAAGAATGTAAGCTCATCAAGAATACTTACTATAGATGGCCACTTGCCCGACACCATTATCATACTCATCACAATACCTCAATCACGAACAATCAATCGCGACACAACAACACAATTAACACGGAATACCCGATTCCATAACTTTAAACAAGCAGGGTTATCATTAAAGCCCTCAACGTTCAAAATAATCAAATCATAATCAACTCACACAAATCATATTCACGAAGGTAATCCAACCATCGTAAATCCAACATGTAAACTCTATTTGCAGGACACAAATCGTATAAGAAAAATACTTGCCTCGATAATTGATGCCGAAAGCTCCGACGAACGTGGCTCACCCGATCGATCGATTGAAATCCCAACCTTTATTATAAATATATAATAGACAATTTAATATAAGGGTTTAATTCAGTATCTTATAATTTCAAGGTAATTAGTCGGCTAATATATTACCTCAATTGCGCCCCTTAATTAATTGATCGGATCAAGTGACCAACAATAATCAACCCAGACCCGTATATCGATTATCGCTCCAAAACAAACTCCGAACTCAGACTCATTCCGTAGGCCTAATTATACCAATCCAAATTTACCAAAACCTTCATCTACATTTATGTTATTTTCCCGTCCAAATTCTAAGACGAACACATACACACAACCATGACTACACACACACACACAGACACACACACACATATATATATATATATATATATATATATATATATATACACACAAAACACACACACTGTGCACACCTGCACACACTCACGGCACAAACTCACACACACACATAAACATGCACACACACTTAATGCACACATACACACACACATATATATATATATATACATGTGTGTATATATATACACTACACACAGCACATACATATATATATATATATATACACACATTACACACACTTATATAATAGTATATATATACACATACAGTAGACACAGCACATACTATACACACACCACACACCTGCATACAAAACACACACAGACACAGCCTGGCCAGAAAACCAACCCCGTCGTCGCCTCCCTACATCGCTGGAACTCGTCCAGTTCCGACTCATTCCCGGCCATGACCGGACCTCGCCTAACTCCAGCCCTCATCTGCAACCCTTCACCGGAAGTCTCGCCGCACTGCCGTTCACCCTACCATTCTGGTCTAAAGTCGTTCGGCCGGCGGAAAGATCAACTTAGGTTGTTGACTTTTGTCAAAAGCATCTCCGGTAGATCTAAATCTATCTCACCGGAACACCACAAATCGGCCAACATCTGATATGAAAGTTGAGTCCGTCACCAAAGACTATGAAGAAATCAGCTGCCTATTATTCATCCACCTCGTCGGAAAATCAAGGCTCGAACAACCCGATCTAAATCCAGTGGTCAACGGCCTGACCTCGTCTAACTCCGCCTCCGACATCCCGTCCCTGAAATCGAGCCACCGGAACACGATTTCGGGGTAAGGAACCCAGTTCGTTTCTGGCCCCATCCGGACCTCCGTTAACTCCGACCCAAGACTCACAATCTCGCCTGTTTCGAGCTCTGCTGCCGTCGGGATCCCGGACCCGAGTCCCGCTGCCTCGCCCTCCTTTGTCGTCGCCTGTAACTCGCCGAGAGAGATAGAGAGAGGGAAAGAGAGATGGATATATGGGAGAAGAGAGAGAAGTGAGAAAGACGAGACTCCCTTCTCCTAAGAAATACACCCACCCACCCACACGCGCGCGCGCACACACACACACACACACATATATATATATATATATATATATATATATATATGTATATATATATATAGTAGGGTTTATTCGACCCAACCCGGTTCGATTATAAATTAATCGAGTAAAAACGGATCAATCTGAGATTCATTATTTCGTCTCCTGGTTCGGTCATCCGATTATTACACTGCGTCAAATAACACCAACACTAACTCGCCAATATATTAGTCCAACATCTCAGAGTCCGCCCGACTTATAAATAATCAGCTAATAAAATAAGGGAGAGAAAAGAAAGAAAAATAAATAAATAAATAAATAAATAAAAAATAAAAAATTATATCGCCAAAATTCAAGTTTAAAATTCCGAGATATTACATACTACCCTTCTTAAAAGAAGTTTCGTCCCGAAACTTAAAACAAGTAGGGAGAGGTAATATCCCACCAGGAACATCTCCACGACATACACAAGAACTGCGCAACTTACGCCTATCGGCGAAACGTTACAAGAAACGCAAGGAATGTATGGCGTGGAAACACGCTCAACGACAACCGCGATTGAACCTCAATGATCGAACAACACAATCGAACACAATGATCGAACAAAAATGGTCGAATAACAACGATCGAACACTAATGGTCGAACAACGATCTCGAAGTTCACACTGCAACTCAAGGTATTAAAAGAACTTGTAGAAACTAAAAGACGTTAATTTCGAACAAGGTTCACAAGAATCGAACCGAACTCGGAAAAGTCACAACGATAAACGGATTGATCTGAAACAAGGTCACAACCCGTTCGAACGATGACAACCGATATACCGAACAAGTTTCAAAAGTATCAACGAACACGAGCGAATCGATAGAATTGAGAAAGAGGAAATGCAGAAGTCAAAAACAATACGGGTATTTCATTCGACCTCTTTTAAAAGAAGTGTCATCCCCGAAACTCACAATAACGGAAGCAAGGTAACAACACAACAAGTAACCGACAGAAACATCTTTCAGGGCCTCTCAAAGCCGATCTTGACATCTGTGCTGAAGTTCGTACCCCGGAAGGCTCGGTAACCAACTCGCAAAACTGGATTCTGTGTCCTCGAGTCCACACTTATAACACGCTACTGGCGGGGAAGGACAATTTGCATGTACATGCCTCGGCACATTGCAGTTGAAGCACCCCGGCATACCGAATATACAACTACTAGGTACAATGGAATATATCATCGCAAAACAAATACCGGAGATGCCAAATCAGCACAACATATCGACGTAAGACAACCTACATACACAAAATCATATCAACGACAGTACACATTCGGCGATTTCAACGGCCCGAACGATAACCAGCATACAATTACAAAACATCATGAAACCATCATAGATGTACACAAACATACAAACCCAAGCTCTAACAGCTCGCACAGGTGCGATAACACGCAAATCACCATGAAACAACAATATTAAAGACCAACATCACACCTCTCACAGAGGGCTAACACAACAAATGCGTTTCTAAATTACTAAGAATATTCCAAAAATATTTTGGTCCTCAAGGTAGAAGAATTTTGAGGCATATAGTTGCGCTAGTAGGCGTCTTGAAAATGTAATCCATTTTAAAAAAAATATTACGCCTCGAAGTTTATTCTCTAAGATACTCAAGGTTTGAAAAAAAAATCCATTAAGCCAGAACGCCCGAAAAACTCATGCGTATCAACATTCGCTTACACATCTCATAGTACATGTAACATCCCCAGAATCCGACCGGGAATGTTACATGCCGTAGACCCTTATCACAAGGATCTATCAGGCTAAACTCCAAAAGACTACTCAATGATTGATCGAGCGGGGTTAAATTAATTACAAAGCAGACCGACAAGGTCATTAACCAATTCAGAAACTAACGACATTCACATTTAAATGACAATAATAAACTTGAACACAGAAAAGAATGACAACTCAATTTAATAAATGAAAACTACACCCATGCGAGGGTGAATACTCGACCAACAGAGAAATACCGACCAAAATGAAACAAAAGAAAAGACTCTGACTCTGGTGTGATTAGCATCATTGTCCTCCATCTCCTTCCAAGTCAATCCTGTGACTTCTCCCGAGCTGCCAAAACCTGAGCGCATAATAGGCACCCACCCCCCGAAAACTCGGGGGTTAGCAAACTGGAATTTTTGCTAGTGCAAGTACATAATGTACAAGATATAAGTATCAACACAAACTCAACAGCGACGAAGCCTTAACACAAACTACACATTCACACAAACAGCACATCAAACCATTCGTTTACACAAGGTGAAAGGTAATCACATAGCCATATTCTCTTGACGGATCATAACACCAATGAAACTTTAAGCAAGCCCAATGAGTTAAAAGATCTAGCATGAAAAACCCCTTTTATAAAAGGAAAAGCAATTTGATAAGATAGTTTGAAAACGTTATTATTGACTCGGGCCGTCTTGGGGTTTTGAAGATCGAATGGGAATACTTTTAGAAAATAACTTTAAAAGCTCTCGGGTCCTCGACCCAGCATGTGGAAAACAATTTGCAAGAAAACCAGTACAACGTTATTCGGGGTCCTCGACCCAATTTATGAAATACTGTCACAAGCGAGTCATTACAACATCTCACGGGGCTCTCGACCCAATCTAAAAAATATCATCACAATACAATCAAGGACACAGCCTCTCATTCGACAAATCCTACTCGAGACCCCTGATTAATTAGCCCTCGGAGATCTCATCAAATATCCTTGGTTAATTAACCCTGATACCAATATTTAAAACAAGTTGAAACAAATTTTCAGAAACACGAATCGCGGTCTATATCAAGACCGACATTTTAAAGCGAGTTGAAAGAATTTTGAATTACGAACATCGTTCGGTATTGGGGTCTTAGCTATCACTCAATATCCGTAACCAATAAGCCTGCCAGGCGCCTCCCTTGCACACCTGTGCACCGGCGTTCACTCCACTATGTTGGCCCTTTAACATGTCACCGCGCCGGCGATCACTCCCGCAAGATCCGCCACTTGCATGCGCATTAGGTAACACCGGTGTTCACCAACCATATGGATCCGCACATTGCAGCGTACACCAGGCCGGAGTACACGCCCCGCCCTCAGAGGTTCCCGGATATGACATTTCTCACAACAAGTATCCACATTGTTTCAAACATCAAGCACACAGACAAACGTTACAACAATTATCAACTCAGTACACCAAGTCACACAAATTATCCGTCAGTCCATAACCACATAGCTAAACAATATCACGCATGTTATTAATCAAAACTCTATTACCATAAGCCTTCTGGCATAACCAACCAACGCCGCACATATATCCCTATATTGCGACTCAACTGAATATATATATAACCTTACTATATTATATCTATAAGTATAGTTCATCCATCAATCCAAGTTGAGTACGTCAACTAGTCTTAGCATTCATCACTCGGCATTCACCGACATAGGCATATATATCAATATACGTATATACATACATATATTTAACATATAAATATATATATATATATATATATTTATATATATATACACATATATATATATACATCCGTATAAATTCACACTTCGACAATAATGATTTCACGTAGTTACAATTCGTATATCAAGGTACTTGCCTTGGTAATCTCTCGCGAATACTCCGAAAATACGGTTGATTGGAAAAATCTGGAACTCCAATGAAAACGACGATCGGAAAGGCTCAACACCATATTTTCGTAGGGAATTCGTCCCTAATATCCTATCATCAAATAAACAATAAATCACACGAGTAAAAACATCGCAAAATGATCGAATCTCCCTCTGCGGCATTTTCCCGGACACCTTGAAGGCGTCAATTGAAAACTCATATAAACGACGAATCGGACATGACAAAACCGTGGAAAGATGATGAAAATGATAGGACACAACTTAATCTTCGATTATCCATCAGTAATCTGAGTTAATACGATTAAATCGGACGAAGTCAACTAAAATCCCCAAAACTAAATTTTTAGGAAATCATACCTTGATTCGATGGATCGGAGAAGGTTATAGGACGATCAATCAATGATATGAACTCAGGAGCTTCATGGATTTGTTGTTTAACAACATGTATCTTTGTCCACCAAAGCCCTGGCCGCGGAAGGGAAAGGAGAGAAGTGAAAGAATGGGTGGAAACATGGTTGCTCGATCATATTTATACTGCCCCGTGTGTGCCGATCACTTACGGCCGTAACCGGCATCCTTACGGCCGTAACTGGCCTTCGTGAAAGTTCTGCCCAGTAGCCTGCCAACCACGTACGTCCGTATCCGATCACGCTTTACGGCCGTAACCGGCCTTCGTCCGGATGATGCCCCAGCAACCTTACGGCTGTACCCGATCACGACTTATGGCCGTAACCGGCCTTCATCCGGAAGCTGCCCAGACCCTGCCGAGCACGTATGGCCGTATCCGGCACCTTACGGCCGTAACTTGACCAGGCGGGTCTCTGGCCCAAAACGTGCGGCCGTGACTCGGCCGTGGCCAATTCCGACAGTCCGGTTAGGCGTTCGACAACGTTTCGGTCACACTAACGCACCGGTTAAGATTCAAAACAATGACGAGCAAATTACGAAACACAGCATACCATTCATAACAGAAAAAACGAATCCCACATAATTATAATGACACGAAATCACCGACACCAACCGACAAATAGTTTAAGGCAACTAGAATAAAAGTCTCGGGTATTACAATAAACACAAAAATCAATCATCGAGAGAAATAATACCGATACTCAGTAACCGAGGAATATCCAGAAGAATTAAAAATTACCGGAACAAAAATCCCGGGTATTATATTCTCCACTCCTTAAAATAAGTTTCGTCCCGAAACTTAAAATAGAGAGCGGCAGAACAATCAAGGAAAAAATTAACTACTTGCTCAGCCTTAAAACATCACGAGCAATACGCGAACGCGAGAATACTTGAAATACAATAAGCTGACTAAGCAAGCATCTGGTACGTGAGTCGAAGCGATAAAATATATGTGAACATGATAAGTCGAGGTGGAGGAGTATGAGTTTGGAGATAAAAGCTCCAAGAGTTAAGGAAAATCACAAAATGGCTCAGACGTCCTAAAACCATGTTTCGAGCTCGACCAACCGCATCTAAGTTCATAAGATATTTGGAAAAGTTAATTGTACATGTGGGAACAATAGTTTCAAACAAAATTTTCAAGAATCAAATTCGGATGTGGAAAAGCCACAATAATCCACGGGATTTATCAAAACAGCTCCAAAATTTGTTCGGAGGACGGCAGGCTAAGTAGAACAAGGTAGTTTAAAATCGTCGAGAGGATCACAATTGAATGACCAACAATGAAAAGTCACGCAATACTGGAAATACTAAGAAAAGTACGGGTAATACACTCCCCCATACTAAAAAGACATTTCAATCCCGAAACTTAGAACAACAAGAGTTGGAAACGTTAAGTAATGAAATGAAAAACGATCAAAGTCACGATTGTTGGAAACAGCAACGATTAGGACATATTACAAAATATTCATTCTCCCATGTTAGGCTCTTCAGAAGGAGACATAGGGTTTCGGTACATTCTCCGGTCACTTGCTCTGTTCGCCAACAGGGTAGCATTATTTGCCAATTCGGAAATTATCTCACAATGTTTCTCCCGATGACCTTTACACCCACACCGGTAACAACTCAAAAGTGGAAAGGGACCATTTGCACGGACATGTCCCCGACGGTTGCAGTTGAAGCACCCTCCCTTCTTACCGAGAGTCACTGATGCTGGCTTGGGATTCCCAGCGCTCACTCCCGACCGCGAAGACGACGCGTTCGAATAACGTGGGGGTTTGGGAGCCTTAGACTCTTCGCCCAAAAATTTCCCAGATGTCCTCGGTCTCTTTGCTTCGCTCGTGGGCTCGACCACTGAGGAGATTTCATAGGATATCGTTTGATCTTGATACTGCTTCACCGTAGCATGAATCGTGGTCGTACGAACCACCTCACCACTTCCATTTCCATCATCACGTCTACGTACGCCGAGGCTCGACATACTAATGCAGATAATACCGTTCAACAATATTGATTTATCAGTCGTACAGTATACAATAATTATCAATATGAGGTTTAGTTAGCATCCTTAGAATAACGGTAATATCGTAAAGCACAAAGTTTTCTGAAGTCAATTTCGAGTCCTTCAACGAGGATGATCATTATATGTATGCACTTAATGAAAACAAAGTTTTGAAAAAGAGGGCGAGTCACGTTACGCCCAAAACATGTAGATTCTGTCCTTTATTTTGGAAGAGGAAGTTTATACATCAACATTAAAAATTCTTTTCGAATAAATCGTAACTAATTTGAAATATTTCAAAAGTGTTGAGTTCCAAGTACCACAATTTGAAAATCTTTCCTCTTCTACCAAAATGCTTAGTCGAAAGGATTTTTCACCGAGATACGTGACCATTTGACATGACGACTTTAAATCATGGGTTTTCAAAATATTAGAAAATTTTAAAGCACCACTTTAAAATGTTCGTGATCTTACAACGCCGTGGGCCCCGCGCCGGAATCCACCAGGCTAAAAACTATTATTATTTTTTTTAAATCATTCACAACGCCAACAAGGCCGATGACGGTAATATTTTCAAACTCACGAAAGTCATTTATAAAATATCAAATACCGTCATAAGAATGCTGTCACGCCCCCAACATCGGGAAGGACAAGGGCGCGACGCATCGGTCGATCAATCAATCAAAATGCAACGATAAATAGCGGAAGCAAAATAACAATTGGATAATAATATTTCAAAACAACAATCTTAGCCCGATGTTCTAAGATTTATTGTGACAAAAGCTGATAATCGAAATTACACTGTTCATAAGTTTGCAGCGGAAAAATACCAAACGAGTTAAGTACAAAGCATAGTTAACTATTACAAGTTGGGATAACAACAGAAATTCTAAGTCTTGGTGGCAGTCTTCTATTCAGTCTCTTCCTCGAGAATTTCTTCGTCTTCAGCTGGTGGCTCGTTCTCTAGTTTTAAAAGGGGAAACGGTGGGGTGAGACAAAGGGTCTCAGTGAGTGGGTGATCGTGTGCGAGTGTGGCTCTTTCCTTTGAAAATTTTTAAGTGATGCATGATTTTATCAATTATGAGAAAGTGGAAACAAATACAAATACATCGGAATTTTATAAAACAATAATCATTATGTAGTTGTAATATTATAATCCTGTCCCTGTGGATGGATGTCAAGTCAAGTAGTCAGTCAATCAGTCGATCAGTCAATCCAGTTTCGAATCCTGCCGATGTGGAATTTGGATTCTAGACTCTCCTTATTACTCCTAGCAATATAGGTCGTCGCCCCAAGATTTGGACTGTCGCCCCAATAGCTGAGCCTTCGCTCTCACACTTAGCGTGTGCTTCCTTATCTCTTATCTGGGCTCGGTATGTCCTTAGCTGTGGGTCAATACTCAGATCACACCATAATCGCGATTAAACCGCAAGTTCTACGACCCAGGTCCCTCGGAACACTCCGTTCCTCGGTTATGGGAATAGGAAACAACGGTAGCCTCGTTCATGAACCGCAGCCACGCTACTCGATCCAAGACTCGGTCTAACCGTCCCGACTTGATTTGGGACTCTAGAGGTGGATCCTACAGCTCAATAGGTGGCCCCGGATTGTAGGTCGGCTCTCTGTTTCGTATAGGCTCAAGAGGTGGCCCCCGTCTGTCGACGTGGCACTTTGTCCCGATAAAGTTAGAGCCAGACCCATCCGTGGCACTTTGTTTGTATAGCACTTAGTTCTCGGACAGTCACAGTTATCAATTTGACACATTTTACAAGCATCACGTAAACTTTCAGTCAGTGAGGTTAATAGCGTCTTTTGATTAAGTATGGAATATGGTTAATTATATTTGTGGCACGGTAATACGGAATAGGACTTGTATATAAATTCGAAAATATACTCAATAATTTATTAGCAGTCTGATGGGTTCAGGTCAGATATATTAGATGGATAGGTTTGATGAAACGAAAACGAGGGTTTTCTGGAATAGGTTGAAAGGACGTTTCTACCCTTAGGTTCGAGCCTAAGCGTTTGGAATATGAAATGAAATCAGATGGTCGTGAAAATTTATGAGGAAGTCAAAAATACTTCCTCGACTCCAGATTTAAGGAAAATTTGGAAATTTCCAGTTTCGGGACTGAAATTTTCAGAAATTGCGGTATCGCCCCGAAACTTAAAGAAATCGTTCCGAGGCTTATAGGGCTATGAATTTAGTTCAGAATTTAACGAAATTTTACGAGATGATTCGTGATGAACCTGGAATTCCAGATTTGTGAAAAGCCCAGAAAAAAATCGGACTTGGTCCAGAATTTTTATTTTCTTGCAGTTTGACCCCGGAATTGTTTTAAAATTGCGATATGACTAATAAGTTTAGATATCGAACTCCGAATTACTTCAAAACTTACGAACAGACCATACATGATATAATATGTACTGTCCAAGATCCAGGATGTTTTATTTTCATAAATTTTAGTTTAATATCCAAACTTTAAGAAATTATGAATTATGCCCAAAAAGTTTCGTTTACTCATTTTTCAAGTCCCCTTTTTTTTGCCACAAATAAGTTATCCAACTCCATAACATAATCACATAAGATAAAATTACAGATTTTGGTAGAGTTACATCAAGATCTCGAATAGGACATACAACATGCAATTTTTCACATAATTGAAATCCGACTACCAAATCGGCTACAGCTTAAATCCAACAAATCATATTGCATGTTAATATAACCATAACATAGATCTCTAAGACATGTATTTACACAAAAATTTCTATATTTGTGCATGCTCACCATACTTCATAATTTTTGAAGGTAAGATTCAAGAAAACGACTATACATGTAATTTAAAGCACAAATATCATAGCATGAATTTTTAATATGGTGATTTCAACAATTTGTCAACATCATACTTGAAAAATTTCAGGTTGCACATGCATCACAAAACAAAGAAATAATTTGTTTGCTTTAGGAATTTTGAAAGGATTTTCACCCACCTCGAGTTTTCGTTGCTACGGTTGGTTTTAAGTCTTGTAAGTTGGAAGATGACCTTCCTTTCACTTCTATGATGATTCGGCCATGATCAGCATTACATCTTGGAGGTGTATTTTATTTGCATGATGAGATTTAAGTTAGTATATGAAGATTATAACTATAGCTTGTAGAAAAAGAAGTGTGAAATGAAATTACCTAGTTCTTTCTTGAGTTTTCTTCTTCCTCCTTCCTTCACTTCAGCCCTCTCTCTCTCTCTCTCTCTCTTTCTCTCTCTATCTATCTAACTTCTCTCTTTATCTCGCTATTAGTGCAGATTTTTGTTGTTATAGTAAGTGTAAAGGGTGGTTAGGTTAAGGTGTAAGTATTTAAAGTTGGGATAAGGAGGGTTGGGAAGTGAAATGGGAACATGTGTCAAGAATCTTGTATGAAGACTATAGAATCCCTCCTCTTTTCCCCCTTGGCCGCCCATATGTGTGTGTGTGTGTGTATCATCTTTTTTTTTGTTAATTTAAGAGTATAATTATAATTGTAATGGTTGGTAATTTAGTTAGTTGGGTTGTGCTAGTTAGTTAGTTGGGCTTTAAATTGTAAATTCAAGCCTTAGAAATTTTGTTGAGTTGGGTTGAGTCCATTAGTGAGTCTACATATAATTAGGTGTTGATAAATAGCCCAATAGGTGAATCAATATACTGTTTTAATTTTATTATTTGGTCTATCAAATAAATCACGAAGTTAAAGAGTGAAATAAAATAAAATAGATGTAGGTTATATCATGTCATAAAATAAATATTATCAAATTACATCATGATTTAGTACATTGTACATGTGATAAGCCATCGAATTTAGGAGGTTTTACATCCTCCCCTCCTTGGAAGAATTTGGTCCCCAAATTCCTACTCGAACAATTTAGGGTAAGATTTCTTCATTTCTTCCTCAGCCTCCCACGTAGCGTCTTCCTCTCTATTGTGATTTGACCAGACGACTTTAACCAAAGGAATTTGCTTCTTCCTCAATTTGTGTACTTGTCGATCGAGGATCTTGATTGGCTTCTCTTCATAAAACAAGTTATCTTTGATTGGCGGGATGTCAGAAGCAAGAATGTGCGCTCGGTCTGGATGATACTTCTTTAACCTCGAGACATGGAAAACGTCGTGCATTCCGGCTAGATCGGATGGTAACTCAGGACGGTATGATAATCGTCCGATTTTTGAATGGTTCGCCGTATCGGGGACTCATCTTTCCTCCTTTCCTTGATGCTATTAAACTTTTTTGCGGGGTTAGCCTCAGGAAGACTTGATCTCCTACTTCAAATTATAGATCCTTCCGACGTTGATCGGCGTAACTCTTATGTCTGCTCTGCGCTGTGTGGATCCTATCCTTGATTTGTCGTATTTTATCTACGACTTTCTTCACCAAATCTGTACTCATTACTGAAGGTTCTGTTCGTTGAGTCTTCAGCGTCCAATGGTCATCAATTTCCCATTGGAGCAGGGATCGACACTTCCTCCCATACAGAGCTTCGTAAGGTGCCATTCCGATTGTCGCTTGGTAGCTGTTGTTATATGCAACTCGGCCAATGGTAGATGATAATCCTAATTTCCTTGAAAGTCCAGTACACAAGCGCGCAACATATCTTCAGGGGTTTGAATGGTTCTCTCAGATTGCCCGTCGGTCTGGGGATGCGCACTTGTGCTGAAGCTTAAGGAAGTTCCTAATTCCTTATGAAAGACTTTCTAAAAACGAGATACGAATCTAGGATCTCTGTCTGATACTATGTCTGCGGGCACTCCATGGAGATGAACGATTTCTCTAATATAAATTTTAGCCAGCTTTTGCAGACTGTCGTCCTTTTTAACCGGAACGAAGTGTGATGATTTCGTCAATCTGTCGACGATCACCCAAATGTTATTATAGCCTCCCCTCATGGTCGGCAAATCCATGATAAAATCCATGGTTATCTTTTCCCATTTCCATTCAGAGACATCTAACTGTTGTAATAGCCCGGAGGGTCGCTGATGTTTAGCCTTGACTCTTGGACAGGTGAGGCATCGCGCCACGAATTCTGCCACTTGGTTCTGCATGTTCACCCACCAAAAGTGTTTGTTCAAGTCTCGGTACATCTTTTTACCTCCTGGGTGAATCGTATATCTCGAACAATGAGCTTCTTCTAGGATCCGTCTTTTGAGCTCCTCGTCATGAGGTATGCATAGTCCCTTAAACCTTACAATTCCATCCTTGGTAATTGTAAACTCGGGTTTCACGCCCTTAGCGATCTTGTCCTTAAACTCTTGAAGTTTTGGATCTCTCTCTTGGGCTAATCGAATATCGTCCAATAGATTCGATTTAACTGTGAGGTTGGTGCTAATTAAACGAGTACCTTCATGAATGGGTTTCAGGTAGCTCAGTTCCTCGAGAGCTTGCCATTCTCGGACCATGAGTCGGGCCACTCTAGCCTTTTTACTTAGGGCATCGGCCACTACATTCGCTTTCCCTAGGTGGTTATGAATTTCACAATGGTAATCTTCTAAAAGCTATACCCATCTTCTCTGTCGGAGATTAAGTTCCTTTTGAGAAAATAGGTACTTGAGACTTTTGTGATCTATAAACACGGTGAATTCAACGCCGTATAAATGATGTCGCCATTTCTTTAAGGCGAATACTATTGCAGCAAGTTCAAGGTCGTGCGTTGGTTAATTCCTCTCGTGCGTCTTGAGTTGCCTGGAAGCATATGCGATAACTTTACCATTCTGCATTAGTACGACACCGACGCCATCCTTTGAGGTGTCACTATATACGACGAATCCTTGGGTTCCTTCTGGAAGTGTCAGTATTGGTGCGGTGGTAAGTCTCTTCTTGAGTTCCTGGAAACTTGACTCGCATTTATCCGTCCATTCAAATTTTACTTGTTTCTGAGTTAGCCGTGTGAGGGGTCCCGCTATCTTAGAGAAGCCTTTAATGAGTTTACGGTAGTAACCCGCAAGTCCAAGAAAACTTCTGATCTCAGTTACATTTTCTGGCCTCTTCCAATCCATAATAGTTTCTATTTTAGATGGATCTACTGCAATCCCTTCTCCAGAAATAATGTGGCCCAGAAACCCCACTTCCCTCAGCCAAAATTCACACTTGTTGTACTTGGCGTACAACTTGTTCTGCCTAAGTGTATCCAGCACTAGTCTAAGATGTCTCTCGTGATCTTTTTCCGACATAGAGTACATGAGTATGTCATCGATGAAAATTACTACGAATTGGTCAAGATATGGTTGAAATACTCTGTGCATTAAATCCATAAATGCCGTAGGAGCATTCGTGAGTCCAAAAGGCATCACTACGAACTCGTAGTGGCCGTATCTAGTTTGGAATGCAGTTTTAGGAACATCTTCATTCTTAATCTTTAACTGGAAGTATCCTTGTTGAAGATCGAACTTGGAATACACCGTAGCTCCTTGGAGTTGTTCAAACAACTCATCTATCCTCGGGAGTGGATACTTATTTTTAACTATAACGCTGTTGAGTTCACGGTAATCAATGCAAAGCCTCAATGTTCCGTCCTTCTTTTTAACAAACAATACTAGAGATCCCCAAGTTGATATACTGGGTTGCACAAAACCCACGTCGAGTAACTTCTGCAGTTGGACCTTCAACTCTTGCAGCTCAAGTGGTGCTATTCGGTATGGTGCCTTTGTAATGGGTGCCTTCCCAGGCATGATCTCGATATTAAATTCAACTTCTCTATCAGGTGGTAGGGAGGTTAATTCTTCGGAAAATACGTCATGCTATTCGGACACTACACGTATGGTTTCTATGCCCGACTTACTCTTGGGCTTGTTAATGATGAAGGCTAAAATCCGGTTGCCCCTTTGGGAACTACCTTCCTAGCCTTGATAGCTGATATTATAGGTGCTAGGTTGACTCTAGCGTCTCCAATTAATTCCACAATTGGATTGTTAGGTTCACAAAACCTAACTATCTTAGAATGACAATCCAATTGTGCATAGTGCTTGGACAGCCAATCCATTCCTAGGATGACGTCATACTCAAGAGGTGGCCCCCGTTTGTCGACGTGGCACTTTGTAATTAGGTGAGTCCAGTAGTGAGTCCATTAGTGAGTCTACATGTAATTAGGTGTTGACAAATAGCCCAATAGGTGAATCAATATACTGTTTTAATTTTATTATTTGGTCTATCAAATAAATTACGAAGTTAAAGAGTGAAATAAAATAAAATAGATGTAGGTTATATCATGTCATAAAATAAATATTATCAAATTACATCTTGATTTAGTACATTGTACATGAGATAAGCCATCGAATTTCGGAGGTTTTACATCCTCCCACCCGTCGGTTGAGTCCATTACTGAGTCTACATGTAATTAGGTGTTGACAAATAGCCCAATAGGTGAATCAATATACAGTTTTAATTTTATTATTTGGTCTATCAAATAAATTACGAAGTTAAAGAGTGCAATAAAATAAAATAGATGTAGGTTATATCATGTCATAAAATAAATATTATCAAATTACATCATGATTTAGTACATTGTACATGTGATAAGCCATCGAATTTAGGAGGTTTTACATCCTCCCCTCCTTGGAAGAATTTGGTCCCCAAATTCCTACTCGAACAATTCAGGGTAAGATTTCTTCATTTCTTCCTCAGCCTCCCATGTAGCGTCTTCCTCTCAATTGTGATTTGACCAGACGAATTTAACCAAAGGAATTTGCTTCTTCCTCAATTTGTGTACTTGTCGATCGAAGATCTTGATTGGCTTCTCTTCATAAGACAAGTTATCTTCGATCGGCGGGATGTCAGAAGCAAGAATGTGCGCTGGGTCTGGATGATACTTCTTTAACCTCGAGACATGGAAAACGTCGTGCATTCCGGCCAGATTAGATGGTAACTCCAGCCGGTATGATAATCGTCCGATTCTTTCCATGATTTTGAATGGTCCGACGTATCGGGGACTCAGCTTTCCTCCTTTCCTTGATGCTATTAAACTTTTTCGTGGGGTTAGCCTCAGGAAGACTTGATCTACTACTTCAAATTCTAGATCCTTCCGACGTTGATCGGCGTAACTCTTCTGTCTGCTCTGCGCTGTGCGGATCCTATCATTGATTAGTTGTATTTTATCTACGGCTTCCTTCACCAAATATGTACTCATTACTGAAGGTTCTATTCGTTGAGTCTTCAGCGTCCAATGGTCATCAATTTCCCATTGGAGCAGGGATCGACACTTCCTCCCATACAGAGCTTTGTAAGGTGCCATTCCGATTGTCGCTTGGTAGCTGTTGTTATATGCAAACTCATCCAATGGTAGATGATAATCCCAATTTCCTTAAAAGTCCTGTACGCAGGCGCGCAACATATCTTTAGGGGTTTGAAAGGTTCTCTCAGATTGCCCGTCGGTCTGGGGATGCGCACTTGTGCTGAAGCTTAAGGAAGTTCCTAATTCCTTATGAAAGACTTTCCAAAAATGAGATACGAATCTAGGATCTCTGTCCGATACTATGTCTGCGGGCACTCCATGGAGACGAACGATTTCTCTAATATAAATTCTAGCCAGCTTTTGCAGACTGTCGTCCTTTTTAACCGGCACGAAGTGTGATGATTTCGTCAATCTGTCGACGATCACCCAAATGATGTAAGGCACTTACCATCGGATTTAAGGCAAGTAAAATCTTGCTCGAGAAGTGTTAGTTATATTTACAATATTTGGAATACATGAATGTGCCGTTGTGTGATGAATGCCGAACGATTGTCTTTCTCTAGAAAATATATTATGAATGGGCCGATGTGTTGGGGGTAAAACCTGAATGGTACCCATGTGGAAATGTGTTGAGGGATAAGACGTAAATGGCACCCACGTTCCGGAGTAGTTCTGTGTAGATACTTCCGTGACCCTTGATTGCGACCTTGGGGTTTATGTGTTAAAATAGAAATACAACGTCAGCTATACTGTGAATTATCATCTATATATTATGTGGTACGGTGTTGATAAATCGTGTATTTTGTTGTGAAGCACTGTTATTGATTATCATTCTCTGACCCCGGTTTGTCTGGCATGATTTGCCGTGCCAGGTAAATTTGTTGAATATGTGCAGGACATCCCCGAAGGTTCCGGTCAGGCTTGAACGGTGCTGGGATAAAATTCTGCTACCGCAGGTTTTAATTTGATTTCTGAAAACTCTGTTTATGTAATATCGTGTTTTGAATTATGCTTCTTTCAAGACATTCCATTTCATGTTATGTAACAATGGACTTATCCATTTTATAATAAGTTATTTAAAATATCAATTTCCTAAAATAGCTTTGTGGGTCCCATACGGGATTCACAACACTGTAATGCCCCGGGAAATTTTGGGGGTATTATAGAAAATGGTATCAGAGCAAATTTTTATTTTCGAAAATTTTATCCAAGCCCAACACCCCAAGCAGTCGTAACTCTTCAGGGGAATGCAAAGTAAGTAGTGTATGTGTTTTCTGTTTGGGTGCAACAATTATATTGCATAAGATAACTGTGTGTTGAATTGGTCCTTAGATTAATATTGTCTGTAATGCCTTGAAGCTAGGAGGATAGTACACGATGCTCAGGGTTCCGCCGTGAACCAGAACGAGGACAGGAACACTGTCGAGACCGTTCCAGCTGGAAATCAGCCTCCGCCAATTAATCAAAACGATCCAGAGGCAGAGCGCCAGAATAACAACCCTGGAGGCATGGACCCATCTTTCGTTCAGGCCCTCGCCCAGGCTATTGCCATGGGGATCGCTCAAGTCAACCAAGCAGAACGGATACCAGTCATCAACGTGGAGGAAAATGCAGGGAGAGACCGATGGCTGGGTGAGATACTGAAAGCTAGGCTGCCACTGTTTGACGGAGTAGGGGAGAAACACCTGGATGACTGGATTTCCGAAATGGAGACCGCCTTCGAAGTGATCGGTTGTCCAGAGAACCGAAAGGTGCCGCTCGAGCTTAATCAGCTCCGCGACACTATTGCCCACTGGTGGAGAACTTACAAACCGTAAAACCGAGTAGTCGGGTGGGCCGAATTTGCCCGGCAATTGAGGAACGAGTACTATCCTAGATCAGCCCAAACCGCTCGTGCATGAGACTTTTTCAGTGCCGGACCATAGAATTTTCCAGTACCGGAGATCATTCGGGCCTACCGTACTGAGTTAAGTTACGTCTCACAGATGGTTCCATCAGAAGATCAACGAATTTGTCACCTTGCGCAGAGATTTCCGGAAGATGTACCATGCTACGCCGCCGGATTCCACTGTACGACTCTGAGGGCGTACGAGGACGCAGTCACAGCATTTGCTGGTACTGTTGTTAACACTGACACCGGAAATAATTCGAAGAAGCAGAAGACATCTAATCAATTAGGGAGTACCAACAAGACGAACTCGGGGTCCGTGTCTTCTTTTAAGTCATCAGCTTCGTACCAACAGAAAGGTGCATCTGATCGGCCTTGCCGTAAAGACTGCTTTAATTGTGGCGTACCCAGACATACCAAGGACTGGTGTCACAAGTTGGCTACCAAATGTTTCTCTTGCAGAAAGAGTGGACACATGTCTCGTTACTGCTGGCGAGCCAATCCTGCACAGAACTCAGCTCCTCATCAGAGTCAACAAGGGTCTTTACAATCCTCCAGGACACTTGCTGTTTATAACTACCGAGATCCACCCCATCAGACTCAACCACCACATGGTGCCATCCGAGGCCGTGGGCGCGGCGGTGGTACTGCATCCTTTTCTGAGTCATTGTCGTCCCGTGTATTTGAACTGAGGGATACGGATGGTCAGTCCACGCCAGCTATCTCAGGTACACTTCTTGTTAACTCCCAGCCTGTTCATGTACCATTTGATACCAGAGCCACACATTCATTTATATCTGTGGAATGTGTTGAGCGTTTGAATCTTTCTTATGTGCCTTGTGAATCCTTTACTGTTAAACTACCCGAGGGTAGTAGAGTAGGCGGCAATCTAGAAGTTCGAGAGTGCCAGATCCGCATCAATGATCGTGGCTGGACTGCAAATCTTATGGTTTTTCCACTCCAGAATGAAGATATAATTTTAGGTATGTACTGGATGCCCTTGCACAGGACGATATTGGATACCTACCACTTGACTATTTCCGTCATGGCTTGGGATGGTACCACGCATGTTATCAAGGGTCGACAACACTTCAGTACGAAAGGATCTCTCAGCCTTCTTGCACTGGAAGTCTCCTGCAATTCTCGAGAAATGTACTATTAGTGTTATGTCCTCCAAGAGGATACATCACAACTTTCGGTCGTGAACATCCCAATGGTGAATGAATTTCCATATGTCTTTCCCGATGAACTACCAGGGCTGCCGCCACACCGAGAAATTGATCTCTCCATTGAACTTGAGCTGGGAACGAGACCTATTTCCAAAGCTCCTTACAAGATGGCACCAGTCGAGATGAAGGAATTGAAGATACAACTCGAAGATATGCTGGCGAAGGGATTGATCTGCCCGAGCACCTCGCCGTGAGGCGCGCCAGTACCCTTTGTTAAAAAGAAGGATAACTCTCTACGCTTGTGCATTGACTATAGAGAATTAAACAAGGTCACTGTCAAGAATCATTATCCACTTCCGAGGATCGATGATCTTCTAGATCAATTAGAGGGGCAGGTTGTGTTTTCAAAGATCGACCTATGGTCCGGATATCACCAATTGAGGATTCGAGAGGAAGAAATACCCAAGACTGCATTTTGATCGAGGTATGGACATTATGAGTACATCGTGGTATCATTTGGTTTGACCAATGCCCCAGCCATTTTCATGGAGTTGATGAATAGAGTTTTAATCGATTTCGTCGATAAGTGCATCATGGTTTTTATTGACGACATCCTAATTTATTCTCGAAGCCGACAGGAACACGAAGAACATTTGAGATAGGTGCTGAACGTGTTGAGGCAACACCAACTTTATGCAAAGCTTGCCAAGTGTGAATTTTGGATGACGGAAGTAATTTTCCTCGAATATGTTGTCTCGGCGGAAGGCGTTAAGGTCGATCCACGGAAGATCGAAACGATAATGAGTTAGGAACCGCCGAAGAACGTCAAGGAGGTAAGGAGTTTTCTAAGCTTGGCAGGTTATTACCGAAGATTCGCCGAGGCTTTTCCCTGCATCGCTCGACCGTTAACGAACCTGCTAAGAAAAAATACCAAGTTTATTTGGACTACGGATTGTCAGAAAAGTTTTGATGAACTCAAGAGGAGGTTGACTACTGCTCCAGTGTTAGTACTACCGCAGGGCACGGAAGGATTCGTTATATATATGGACGCATCTAAGCATGGGCTGGGGTGTGTTTTCATGCAGAACGATAGAGTTATTGCGTACGCATCTTGACAACTGAATCCGTACGAAATGAATTACCCGACGCATGACTTAGAGCTAGCCCCAGTGGTACACGCCCTCAAGATTTGGAGGCATTATCTTTATAGAGTTACTTGTAAGATTTTCACGGACTATAAGAGTTTGAAATATATCTTCACCCAGAGGGAATTAAAGATGAGGCAGAGGCGCTGGTTGGATCTAATCAAGGACTATAATGTGGAAATATCATACCACCCCGGGAAAGCTAATGTCGTAGCTGATGCACTCAGTCGGGAAACTACACAGGAGTAGCGTTATCCAGCCTAACGGTTCAACTAGAACTATATCAAGCCATCAGGAGGAGTGGTATTGAAGTATGGGTATAACACAGTCAGGGACAATTGTTCTAAATCAATATACACTCGTCCTTATTACACGAGATACGTCTTGCACATATGGAAGATCCCAAACTACGTGTGATCGGTGCAGGAATCGAAGGGGGAAATGTTTCCGACTAAAAAATCTACGGAGACTTGGTGAGATTCAAGAATAAGATCTGTATTCCGCTGAATGATGAGATGAAGTAAACTATAGAAGCACACTCCACTCCCTACTCCATTCACCCCGAAGCAAGCAAAAGGTACAAGGATCTGCGACAGAGTTTTTGGTGGAAAAATATGAAACAGGAAGTGGCTAGATTCGTTACCCGATGTATGACGTGCCAACAAGTTAAAATAGAACACTACAAACCAGCCGGAATCGTGCAACCCTTACCCATTATGGAGTGGAAATGGGAAAGCATATCAATAGATTTTGTCATTAAGTTACCAATGGCGGTGGGAGGGAAGGACACAATTCGGGTTATCGTTGATCGATCGACGAAATCAGCACATTTTGTCCCAATTCGGGAGATGACTGGAACAGAGCAATTAACCACTATTTTCATCCGGGAAGTCGTGAGATTGCACGGCATTCCCTTATCCATCATTTCGGATAGGGACACCAGGTACGTGTCCCGTTTTTGGAAAGACGTCCATAAAGTTATGGGAACCCAGTTGCATTTTAGCACAGCCTATCACCCTCATACGGATTGACAGACCGAGCATACGATACAAATCCTGGAAGATATGTTGAGGGCATGTGTGCTTGATTAGGGAAAAGATTGGGTTAAGCATCTCGGGTTAGTAGATTTTTCGTACACCAACAGCTGGCATGCGAGCATAGGCATGGCACCATTTGAGGCTCTGTATGGATGAAAATACAAGTCGTCGTTATGCTGGGATGATGCTTCTGACACCGTGGCTACCGAGTTAGATCTGGTCCAGGAATCCATTTATAAGATCTCTATTGTTCGAAAACACATGTTAGCAGAGCGAAGACGGCAGAAATCATATGCCGATAATCGGCAGCGACCGCTGGAATTTACGGTCGGGGATCATGTTTGGGTCAAAGTATTTCCTATGCGAAATATCCGGCATTTCGGCCAGAAGGGTTGTTAGGATAACAAATCCCGGTACCGAAACTGTTGGGATAAACAATCCATGTATCGAAAAGTGGTGATAGAATGTTTTGACAATATGCCAATCCAGCATACAGCAAGCAATTGTATCGAAAAGCTGATCAAAAGGTGTCAACCTGTATCGAAGACTTCTCATAGCGCCAGCATACAGCGAGCCTTCGTGTTTCCAAGATACAGCAACAAAGTCTAAAGCGCTATGTCTCGAATCGACAATATATCTATCATTCCATACAGTATCAAACAGGACAAGAAGGAATCTTTGTTATTCGCGAAAGTCAAACTCCTGTTTAAGAAGATATATTTAAATACTAAAGGATAAAGTATTTAAATATCAAGACGTCAGAGATCTTCAATCAAGCGCAAAATCCGGATCGTGTTTTATTCAAACACATCATCCCGTTGGAATGGAATCTTGCTCAACGGATTTATCTCAATGGATATATTTCAGAAAGCTATATTTATGTCCTCAAGAGTTTGAAGATTAGTTACCCAAACACGCTGACAACAATGAAGTTATTATCATATACATCTGAGCAAACGTATCTCCCAAAGCATCCTGCTATTCTGAAAGAAGAGATATACAATGCTCAAACCGTGAACAACATATCATCAGATAAAAGCTCAGAAAGTCAAAGTTGTTGTTCATATATTGTTCTAACTCTTGAACAAACCCATCAGCCCTGTGTGGACTGAGAAAACCTTGCTCTTGCCAAACTGTGTGTGACAGACTTGCATTAAAGAGACGAAGCTTCGGAATTGTGTGTGAAGAAGCAAGTCAAGTGAAAGCTTAAACCAATCTGTGTGAACAGTTGAAGGTTTGATTATAAATACGTAGTTGTGTATGTAGTATTTATAATACACATTTTCACTCCTGTGTGGAGGACCAGTGGACGTAGAGGGGTTTACCTCGAACCACTTTCCAAGCTGTATTCTGTATACTAAGTGGCCAACAAGTGGTATCGGAGCGGTTGATTCTAAAAAGAATCAGTCATATTTTTAACCGAATCAGATCCAAAAATCACTTACTTTTGTAAAACAGTCTTTTTCTTTCCTACATTCTCATATGGATACATCAATGATCAATAAAGTTCCTCTGTTCTCTATTAACGAGTTTGACGATTGGAGAATTATGATGGAGTCTCATCTTGCAGCAATGCACGAAGAGATGATTTTTGTTATACAGGATGGCCCCATAAAGATCATGAAGGTAAATCCGGCCCTAAGGATTGAAGGCCAAGATGATGCTGAGATGCTCGAGAAAGAGCGTGAACAATGGACGTCTGATGATCGAAAGTGCGCCAATCTCGAAGATGTTGCTAAGAACGCGTTATTTGTCACTCTTGACAATGGCACATTCTCGAAGGTAAAGAGCTGTAAATCAGCCAAGGATATCTGGGATAAACTCAAGTTGATTTGTGAGGGAACTGAGCTCTCAAAAGAAAACAAAATTTCAAAACTGACGCAGCAATTTGAATCTTTTGAAATGAAACCAAATGAGACACTTGAGTAACTTGACCTCAGATTCACTGGTATTGTCGGTGAACTTGAAGCTTTGGGCAAAATTTATACCCAAAAGGAGAAGAATCTAAAAATTTTCAGATCTCTCCCTGCCCGATAGGACATTAAGACCACAGCTATGCGTGTGTCGTGTAATCTAAATGAAATATATACTTTTGATCTCTTCTCTGGCCTCAAAGCATTTGAGTATGATATTGACAGAAGAGAGAAAGCTGAAGAATTTCCTTCAAAGGTCACAACATTAGCCGCTGTATCGAGCCGACGACACAGCATGCCTATCTCATCAAAGCCTAGTCACACGAATGCTGACAGCGACGACGACATCCTGTCACAAGACGAAATGGTGCTGCTCATGCATAAGTTCAAAAAGTTCATCAAGCAATCAGGAAAAACTCCATACAGGCCCAAGCCTATCCACAAGGTAAGTACCGAAACTTCATCTGGTGATGCTAACCTGTGTTATAATTGCAGGAAACCAGGACATTATGCAAATAAATGTCCTCATCCTAAAGTTCAAAGGTTGTCGGAAGCCGAGCAACAAGAAAAAGATGAAAGAAGATGTGCTTGGAAAAGCAAGCTCAAGGCCCTGATTGGAGAATCAGAAGCCTCCTCCGCACCATCAAAGTCCGAAGAATGTCTTCAGGTAATCACTGACAGTGATTCATCTGATGACGAATTCGATGATAAAGCCTATATGTGCTTTATGGCCAAAGACATTCCAGAAGATGAAGATAGCGACGATGAGGTAAGCTCAACCTCAATTATTCCTTCCAATGCATCTCATACTTTTGAAAACATGATGAATGAGTTTAAGAACATTCAAAAGGCCCATGATACACTGAAAAATGAGAATATACAGCTCCAACTTTCTAACTTAGAGCTGAAAGAAGAAAATGACTTGCTGAAAGTAAATTACGAAAATATGTTTATTGATTGTGAAAACAGCAAATTCGACCATGAAAAACTCATGGAGAGCAATCATCAACTTGCTCATAAACTAAGTGAGGCTAAATCTCATAGTGAAGGCTTTGTTCTGCTTCAAGCCAAAGTAAAAACTCTCGACAAACGAGAAGGTGAACTTGAGACCATTCTGAAATCTTTCGAGAAATCATCCAAAAGAATGGAAGAAATTATAAGCACTGGGCAAAATGCTCATGATAAAAGTGGCTTAGGATACAGCTTATTTTCCAACAAAGGGAAAACTAGTACTGTGTTCATCAGGGGTGTGGAACCCATTCCTGTATCGGAAGAAATTCTGAGTCCTGTGAAGGAACCTATTGCACCGAGAACAGCAAAGGCAGCCATTCCTCCTCCTCAATCATATTCCAGACAGCGGAATCCTTAGCCATTCAGACCTGTAAGGTGCATCCAACAACATGCTCCCCGAGCATATCAACAGCGCCAACAGCCGTTCAGAAGGAAGGTTGTATCCAAATATCAAAGGCTCGCAAGGCAGTACTTTAAGTACAGCACGCCAGATATTGGATACAGAAGCCCTGTTATTCTTCGCGACAGCAAGTTTCCGCACAGTATCAGCAACAACATTGGGAATCCAACTGGAGACCAGAAGGCAAGCTGTTAGGTCAAAGAAAATGGCTCCACCTCCAAGACGGCATTCATACTGGATTAATAATAATAACCCTGAATTTTACATGCATAATAATTATCATGGTTATAGCGACTACGTAAATGCCCCACGTAGACATCGCAACTACGGACCTAAAACATCCTACAGTAAACCCATTGCTGTCAGGAAAATCTGGGTACCTAAAGGCACTAACATCTATGGACCCAAAAATCAACGGGGACCTAAATCTACTTAGTTTATTTGCCTACAGGACATCCTAGAAGAGGACATCTGGTATTTCGATAGTGGATGTTCCCGGCACATGACAGGAGATAAAAGCAAGCTGTCAGATTTTGTAGAAGGTTGCGGTCCAAAAGTGCGCTTCGGTGATAAATCTAAAGGATGAACAAGAGGGAAAGGAAACCTTCTTGTTGGAAAATTAAAAGTCGCCGATGTTGCATATGTTGAAGGCTTACAGTTCAATCTACTTAGTATTTGCCAGTTCTGTGACAAATAGTTCTCAGTGAAATTATATATAGATCGCTGTAGAGTCAAGAACATCCAGACCAAAGAAGTTGTGCTCACAGGAAGTAGAGTCAGGTAACATGTATATAGCTGACTGGAAGCCTATGAGCTCCTCAATTCCATGTTTTGCTGCCAAAGGCAATGCACATCTAAGCTGGCTATGGCACAAGAGGTTGTCACATGTCAATTTCAAGACGATCAACAAGCTCTCCAGACAGGGAATGGTAAGAGGATTGCCAAATGTGTCATTCAAAAAGGACAGCGTCTGTGGACCCTGTCAGAAAGGCAAGCAAATCAAGTCCACCCTGAAGAGCAAATCCTACCTTTCCACTCACAGAGTTTTGGAAATGCTACACATGGATCTCTATGGTCCTGTAGACCCGGTAAGTTTGGGAGGTAAGAAATATTGTCTCGTTATTATTGATGACTTTTCCAGGTATGCCTGGACTATCTTCCTAAGCAAGAAGAAGGAAACAACATCAAAGATGCCCGAGCACCTGAGAAAGCTTCAGAATGAAAAAGGGTTGAGTATCGTGTCCATTTGTTCCGACAGAGGTACAGAATTCACAAACCGCTTTATAGAGCAGTACTGTTCGGAAAATGGGATACAGTACGAATACTCAGCTACCCGCACACCTCAACAAAATGGTGTCGCCGAGCGAAAGAATAGGACGCTGAAAGAAGCGACAAGGACAATGAGTGCCGCAAGCAAGTTGCCACAGCGTTTCTGGGGCGAGGCCACCAATACAGCGTGCTATACACAAAACCGCTGTATCATCAACAAACACCACAACAAAATATCTTACGAGGTATGGAACAACAAAATTCCACTAGTTTCGTATTTTCATATATTTGGATGCAGGTGTTACGTTTTGAACAATGGGAAAGATCAACTTAGAACCTTCGATGAGAAATCGGATGAAGGGATATTTGTAGGATATTCCTATGTTAGCAAAGCTTACAGGATCTTTAATAAAAGGAAGCTAACAATTGAGGAATTAGTTCACGTAGTGTTCGACGAACCTCACCATGACACTACAGGAGTAGAGGATATTACTGAGAACATCCAACAACTTTCCATCATAGATCCACCAACTCCTATAGAGCCTGTCACCCCGCAGCTGTAAGAACTGAAGTAGATGAAGCCGATGCTGTACAAGCTAAAGCTGAAACTACAGCAACTCACGATACAGTACGGGATCCCGAATTAGAACCCGACAGAAGATGGTTGAGAGATCACCTACAGGAATTGATAATAGGAAATATCGATGCTGGTGTATCTACCCGTAGGAGAATACAGAGTACACAAGGAAATGTACTATGTGCGCAAGAAGAAACAGAATCTAAGATATCTCCATTTCCTGAATGGAAATCTAAATCTGAACTTAAGACTCAACACGTGCACTATTGCTGTATTCTTAGCACAATCCGAACCTGTTTCTACCAAGGAAGCTCTTAACAACTCTCATTGGATTTCATCTATGGAAGAATAGCTTAACAGTTTCGAAAGAAACAATGTATGGTATCTTGTACCTAGACCTACTCATCAATCCGTAATTGGTACCAAATGGGTGTTTAGAAACAAGAAAGATAGAAATGGACTCATTATCAGGAATAAATCTCGTCTAGTCGCACAAGACTACCGGCAGGAAGAAGGCATAGACTACGATGAAACCTTTGCCCCTGTAGCCAGACTAGAAGCCATTAGGATATTTTTAGCCTTTGCCGCCCATAAGAGCTTTATTATATACCAAATAGATGTCAAGAGTGCATTCCTGAATGGAGACCTTGCCGAAGAAGTATATGTTGAACAACTACCAGGGTTTGTCAATGCAGAAGGAGAAGACCTAGTATACAGGCTAAGGAAAGCGCTGTATGGACTTAAACAAGTCCCTAGAGCATGGTATGAGACCCTATCCCAGTATCTAATCGATAATGGATTTGAGAAAGGTGATGTGGACAAAACCTTGTTCAAAATACAGGAAGGTGATGACCTCCTGATGGTTCAAATCTATGTAGATGATATTATATTTGGTTCAACTAACCTTGCTTTGTGTCAAAGGTTCTCACATCTCATGCAAAGTAAATTTTAAATGAGTATGATGGGAGAACTTAGTTATTTTCTAGGTTTGCAGGTCAAGCAGTTGCCTACAGGAATATTCATCAATCAGGAAAAATACAGCAAGGAGCTTCTCAACAAGTTTGGAATGAATAGTTCCAAATCATCATCAACCCTCATGAGCACTTCCATGCAAATTAGTGCTGATGAAGCCGGAAAGCCGGTTGATCAATCACTCTACAGGAAGCTTATTGGCTCACTCCTATACCTAACGGCTAGCAGGCCTGATATACAGTTTGTTGTGGGAGTGTGTGCGCGATATCAAGTATCACCTAAAGAATCACACTTCGCAATAGCTAAACGAATCCTTAAATATGTCAAAGGAACAGTCGATGTAGGACTGTGGTATCCTAAAGAAGGCGGATTTGATTTAGTTGGCTACAGTGACTCGGATCTCGGAGGTTGCAAGCTAGATAGGAAGAGTACAAGCGTTACTTGTCACTTTCTTGGACCTAGACTTGTATCCTGGTTTAGCAGGAAACAATTGGCAAACTCGCTTTCCACGACGGAATCAGAATACTATGCTGCTGGTAGTTGCTGTATGCAGATCCTTTGGATGCAGCAACAGCTGTCAGACTATGGAATAGAAGCGAAAGAAATGCCGATTATGTGTGATAGCACGAGTACAATTGCAATAACTCACAATCCTGTATTGCACTCGCGTACTAATCATATTAATATGAAGCATCACTTCATAAGGAATCATGTCGAGAATAAAGATGTTCGGATCGAGAAAATCCATACAGACATCCAGTTATCCGACATCTTCACCAAACCTCTCGGCACAGCACGATTCTACATTCGTCGAAATGAATTAGGTTTGCTACAGCCCGACTCCCTGTAAGTTTTTAATGCTTTTACTCAGTAATTGAGGGGGAATGCTGTAAGACCTGAGAATACAGTACCCAACATTAATTATATGTACACTCAGAGACTGTCAATACAGCACTGTAGGAACAAAGTGATATGAATTATCCTACAGCTTACGTGTGCAATAATTAAGGGGGAATACAGTATAACTTTGGATATAGCAGGAATCCGAAAGTTGCTGTATCGGATTGAAACTAGTTTGTACCTTTTAAGGGGGAACGCTGTATTTTCGTAGATACAACACATACAATGGGAAAATCAATTCATATATATTATATTCAATTTATATAAACCTATTTTTCTGTCCACGTGCCCTGTCATAATTAAAACGCCATTTGCATTAAATGCTTTACACGATATCTGGACATCAGAATCTCAAAAGCCGTGATGATTCAAATTATTTTATTAATTTAACACCGCCAATTCAGGCAATAAGGGAAAAACGATACATCAGAAGTGGGACCGTTCTCATTTTAAAATAGATGGATAAGTTGTACCGGTTACACTCAGTCCATCATGATCGTCCATTTTAAACAACGGTTCTCATCCCTTAAATCTGACCGTTCGATGTCTGCAAAACCCTAAAAATATCCCCGACTGCCCAACTATAAAGGGATTGTAAATGCCATTCGAGACTCTTTACGCTTTCTGACAATTATACGAGTCTCTGTGCAAAACAGTCTACACCTTTCTAAAAACCTTACTGCAAATCTCTGTGTATTTCATTTCATTTTTTTTAATATGGCATCATCTAAGTCTACTTCTCAATCTCTGAAGAAGAACTGTAACATCATTGACGGAAGGATTTTCGCAAGATCTGTCGTCATTGAACATGTCCATTCTGAGACAGATGACATCGAAGCGATGGAGTTCATCATCTTAAGGCTTCATCAACAAGGCCTCTATCGCTTTGGAAGTCGCAGCACTGAACGTTTTGATGTTCAAATGGTTGAGGATTTCTACCTCAACGCTGTTGTTCGTTTCTTTTCTCTTGCGCAGGGAGGAAACGTTGCTGATATAACTTCTGTCATTCGAGGAGTACAGGTCTGTGTTGACCAAGATTTGCTGAAGAATGTTTATAGGCTACCTGCTGACGGCCTATCCCTGGAGGATCTTGAGACGTTTGGGTCTCAAGAAATTTTGACCAAGTATTAGAGACTGTTTACTGGTTCTAAAACAGATGAAAATGTTCATACTACCTGTCACAAGAAATCTTTCTATTTACCTTTTGTCTATTTACATAATTTTTGCTGTAGCATTATTGAAAACAGAACAGGTGCGTTTGAAATGTGCACAAACTTGTGATTTAGAATGATGGTTGCAATCATGACCTGTGAAAAGGTCAATTGGTGTCAAGTTGTTCTTAAGAGGCTATAATAAGAAGTTTCAAAGCCTGCCTCTCAAAAGAAATCTTTTGGTCTGTTTCTAAACTATCTTTTGACCAAATGCGGAGTTCCGCAAGCCCCTGAGGCAAAGATAATCAATTCTAGGATATTCTTGGGAAGTATCAGGCCAACAGCTTTCAACAAATCAACCCTGATTGCAAACAGACCCTTTATCCAAACTCTGCCCCTTTCATCTGACCCAAGGGACGTTTCTTCGATGCCCGGTAGCAAGGGCCCTTCGAAGAAGAGGAAGCGTTCTCACAGCAAGACTCCTATTGCGAGTGAGATGCCGAAGAAAAAGCTAAATAAGTTTTTGAAGAAACCTCTTGTGGCCCAACCCACTGTTTCTACACCCTAGGGCGCAACCCCTGCGGAAGAGATGCCTGCTACTGTCGCGACAGTAGATCCCGAGCCTTTGGCGGCTATGACGGATGATCAGCCATCTGCCAACCTACAAGACTCTGGCGAGTCGACTGCCCCTTTGGAGCCAAAAGCTATTTCTCTTGTACGGGATTCCACACCCGTTAAGGATCCATCTCCCACTAGGGCCCCAACCCCTGTTAGGGATCCCTCTCCGATACAGGATCCCACACCTGTAGAGGAACCAATGTCTACAGCGTATCCAAACGTTGTACGCAGTCCCTCCCCGGACACAATAATTAATAAAACCCTTCTTTATGTGCAAATTGAACAGGCTTATGAACAATTTCTTTAATGGAAAAGCTACAGGCTAGCTCCGTACGATACCATGTACAACTGGAGCGAATGGAGCAATGAAGAAAGATTCGTGTTGGAAGTGACGGACTCCAAAGATGTTGAAGTCCTGATCCAATGGGACAATCTATGCTGTAAAGAGTTAATTTAGAGCCATCTTTTGTACAAAGCTGAGGCCAGGAAGAAAGGAAAAGATAAGTCCGAGGAATCTCCCAAAAGTCCAAAATCAGATCATAACTCAGACGACGACGACGATGCCTTACAGGAAGGTCTGAGAATGAGTCGTGAGGAAGCTTGCGAATCAGAATTCTCGCAAACCCAACAAAATGGTGAAGGGTCATATAGCCGCAATTAGCCCCCTTTGCAACAGCCAGAAATTGTTCCCAACAACGAGGATTCAGTCCCTCCTGTCGTGGAGGAACAATCATCAGTTTCAGAATAAGCACCCGGACCTGTCACTGAGGATCAACAAACTTCACCACATGCACCCGATCCTGTCGCCACTACCGAGCCCGACTAGTCCAGCACCATCCCGCATGAGGAATCAGTCCCTCTGCCGGAGCAGGCGGAAGCTGAGAGACAACAGGATGAATCAGTCCCTCCTGTATCCATGTCTACAGAACCCACTTCAGCACAGGAGGATACAGCACCCCCGGTCGCCGTGCCCAAATCTGAAGCTCCCGCACCCTCAACCGCCTTGGAATCCGGCGACGGTATAATACCTGAGGATGTCCAACTCACTTCACATCCCAATGTGAACTTGAGACAGTTGAATGGAGTTGACGATTTCGCTCAGCCAGATTCTCTTAGATCAACTACAAAGAAAGAGCGATTACATGCTCTCGGTCTTAAAACAGTTTTATCCAGGATGCCGTCAACGCTCTATATTCTGTCGAAAAAGCTCTTGACTGGCAACACACATCATCTGTTGAAGAGATGACAGGTCTAAGGCACGAAGTCTCCTGAGTGGAAGAAGCCTTCAGAATTTTGCCACACGTCTTCAAGCAGGCCCTGAGCCAATTGCAAGAAAAGCAGGAGCAAATCCTGAGAGAAGAGCAATCTAAGCTACGCGTGTCCGAGGCCAAGACAGCATTAGCTATGATTGAAACCAGTTCCCAGCTTAGAGCCCATGACAAGAATATTAAAGATATGTCACAGGTGCTCACTTCCCTTGTTAATAGAATGACAAGTATTGAGACGAAACAGGATGCTGCTATGTAAATCCTGGAACGCCTTGATGAGAAGGTGTCATACCTTAATGATGCCAAAAAGGGGGAAGAAGCTAAGGAAGCCGCAAGGAGAACAAGACTGCAGCAAGAAAGAGAATTTAATGCTGCTCAAGACAGTATTACTGCTAAATTAAACCGACTGGCCGCACCTGCTCAAGGATATAAGATTTTAGGTTCTCGACCAGAGTTCCATGATCCCAATATCCCATGGCAAAACAATATTCAAAGGCCTTCAAAAATCCGTCTACCAACCAACCGCCATCCCACAGCTGACGAAGTGAAGCAATGGAGGAAAAATGAACTGATGAGGTATTTTGCAAAACTTGTCAGGGTATCCGCCATCTTCAAAGGATATAAAACCTTGGCGGAGGCTGCGGATAAATTCACAAAGATGTTAGAAGAAGGAAAGCTACCTCTTCAACTCGATATGAAGTCCAAGCATAGAAGAGGAGATCGAATCACCCACCCAGTGGACTGGATTCTCGCCTTTGATAATCATACAAAGGTAGAGCAATCTACTTAGATCGAGGAAATGATTCCTTACAACACTGGTGGTGTGGAACCGAGAACGATCCTGATAAAAGGCCTTGGAGGCATTCAGATTATAAGAGTTAGATTCCATCCTGTATTCTGAAATCATGCTTTCTTATCCTGTATTTTCATTTATTTTTAAGATAACTTGTAATCTTTGCTCTATATCAATAAAATATTTTTGTCGTGAAAGATTACAACTCGTAATCTACTATGTTCTTATATGATTACGTAATTCAATTTATTTGCTGAATTAACACGTGTATAGAAACTTGTTTAAAAATTAAGCTGTACGAACTTGTCTGCGAACAGTTCATAAATTCAGTTGTATGTATCTAGAATACATTGTAAGATTGTGCCTGCGAGCCAATCATAAGCTTAAGTTGTAAATACTCTTAAACTGTATCTAAATAGAACTCGCCTGCGAGCAGTTCATAATATTAGATTAAGTTGCTGAAAGCCAGAACATTCGAACAGAAGACCAAGAAGTCTGCCTTTCTTCAAGATGCTAAGTATCAAAGTTTTGGCATCATCAAGGATGCTTGGATAACATCAAAAGGAAGACTTGGAAAGACTTGGCAAATTATCAAAAAGGGGGAAATTGTTAGGATAACAAATCCCGGTATCGAAACTGTATCGAAAAGTGGTAATAGAATGTTTTGACAATATGCCAATCCAGCATACAGCAAGCAACTGCATCGAAAAGCTGATCAAAAGGTGTCAACTTATATCGAAGACTTCTCATAGCGCCAGCATACAGCGAGCCTTCACGTTTCCAAGATACAACAACAATGTCTAAAGCGCCAAGTATGGAAGCTGTCTCGAATCGACAATATAGCTATCATTCCATACAGTATCAAACAGGACAAGAAGGAATCTTTGTTATTCGCGAAAGTCAAACTCCTGTTTAAGAAGATATATTTAAATACTAAAAGATAAAGTATTTAAATATCAAGACGTCAGAGATCTTCAATCAAGCACAAAATCCGGATCGTGTTTTATTCAAACACATCATCCCATTGGAACGGAATCTTGCTCAACGGATTTATCTCAACGGATATATTTCAGAAAGCTATATTTATCTCCTCAAGAGTTTGAAGATTAGTTACCCAAACACGCTGACAACAACGAAGTTATTATCATATACATCTGAGAAAATGTATCTCCTAAAGCATCCTGCTATTCTGAAAGAAGAGATATACAGTGCTCAAACCGTGAACAACATATCATCATCTAAAAGCTCAGAAAGTCAAAGTTGTTGTTCATATATTGCTCTAACTCTTGAACAAACCCATCAGCCCTGTGTGGACTAAGAAAACCTTGCTCTTCCCAAACTGTGTGTGACGGACTTGCATTGAAGAGACGAAGCTTTGGAACTGTGTGTGAAGAAGCAAGTCAAGTGAAAGCTTAAACCAATTTGTGTGAACGGTTGAAGGCTAAGATCATTATATCAATCTGTGTGAACGATATATTGATTAGGTTTGATTATAAATACGTAGTTGTGTACGTAGTATTTATAATAAATATATTCACTCCTGTGTGGAGGACCAGTGGACGTAGAGGAGTTTACCTCGAACCACTTTAAATTACCATGTTATTTACCTTCTGCTATTTACTGTTTTAAATTAACTGTGATTATTTTAGTATACATTGCATACCGAGTTGTTGTATCCTCAGCAACTTATTTTCACAAGACTTCCGCTATGCACTTAGATTTGATAAACACACAGCTTGTTGTTTAAACTCTTTCCAAGATGTATTCTGTATACTAAGTGGACAACAAGGGCAAGTTAAGCCCAAGGTTCATATGCCCGTTCGAGATGTTGGACCGAGTTGGAAAACTTGCGTATCGGTTAGCCCTGCCGCTGCATTTAGATGGGGTGCATAATGTCTTTCACATGTCCCAGTTAAGGAAGTATGTCTATGATCCGAGTCACAAACTCAATTTTGAAGAAGTGGAAATTTCTGATGATGCTGCTTTTAGAGAAGTACCGATCGCTATCTTGGATCGGCGTATGAAAACGTTATGAAATAAAGCCATACCCCTTGTGAAAGTTCAGTGGTCGCACCACGGCATGGAGGAAGCAACTTGGGAGACCGAGTCGAGCATGAGGGAAAATCATCCCGAGTTATTTTCTTAGTTTCGGAACGAAACTATTTTAAGGGGGATGGTATATAATACCATGGGTATTCATGCTTTAATTACCGTGTACTTCAGAAATTAAAATGCAATTTCGATCATTTGCGATGTTGTCTTCATATATTATGTGGTTTCATTAAAGTTCTATTGCGATATAATTGTTTGACGTGAATGAAACGGAGGTGACGTACCTTGACGCCGTTGGACAATTGTCGGTGCGAATATGACGGTGGCCAACATCTTGTTCCCCGAGTAATTGTTTGACGAGTGAAATGGGTCACTCCGAGATGGTTATAATGTGATAGATGACTAAGAGACTGAATGACTAACGTACACTAGATGACATGCATAACGTACGTTAGCTTCGGAGTATTACGTACGTTAACCCGACTTGGTTACGTATGTAAAGGGAGAATTGGTCTTCCGACCAAAATCTTTCCTTTTGACGCATATGGGGTACTTTAGGTGGGCTAGAAGACAAATGAGTCAACTGCTCGTAACGTACGTTATCCGTCAAGCCTAACGTACGCTATGGCAGGGCAGCTTACGTACGTAATGAGTAGGGACATTCCAGGCAGTAGCCTCTGGGCGGCCATTACGTACGCTATACAGGGAACACTACATACATAATGTGCTTTACGTACATTAAACTATAAGTGCTAACGTACGTAAATTCAATCGTGTGTTATAAATCAACACTCCCTCCTTCATTTCCCTCGGCCGAAACACTTGTGCAACCTCTTGAAAAACCTTCCCCAGCCCCCGATTTCTAGCCTTCCAAACACTTGTGTTGACATCAAGGATAGGATTACTCAAGCTCCGGAGGAGGTTATCTAGGTCGATCGATCCATTCTTTGTTCCTCCTTGTTGTACTTTGTTGGTTCGACATCGTTCCTCATTGTTCTTCCTCTATTAAGGTAAGTCTACCAATCCTTGAGGTCATCTCTTCGATATCGTTGTTATGTGTTGGTCCCCAGAATGATGAAGACTGTACTCACTGTATGAATATGAGTCTTTTCTAGCGTACTTTTTCATCACTCACGCGCACTTGAGAAACTTTCCAGGGGGTCACCCATCCCATAACTACTCCAGGCGAAGCACGCTTAACTTTGGAGTTTCTATGAGATGGCTACCAGAAAAGAAGATGCATCTTGTTGGTATGAGTAGTCCAAATCAATTCATTTAACCACTTTCTAATGCAGATCTCACAGGTCGAGTTGCAAGCGGCGCCTCGTGCATTTTTAAGCTCATGCAGGCAGGATGCTGGACCAAAGCCCAACAATCCCCCCAGTACCTGCCATCATCTCAGCCCCAGCATTTGGAAACCTCCGCGAACTAGATTTGATCACACAGCCCTCTAGCGGCTGGATTCATTCACGCAGTCCTCCAACACTTGACATCAGCATCTGTTCCAGCTCCGTTTACTTCGGCTATGCCAGTATCTCAGTTCCAGCATATTAGATTTGATCACATAGCCTTTCAGCACCTGACAACCTCCACCGCACCAACATCTTAGTTCCGGCCAACTGGCAACATTTGCTGCATGCCCGCCTCTCAGTTCTAACACTCTGGCAGTCTCCACTATAGGATACTCCGAGGGAATCTGCACCCGTCACCTGCTCTGATACCAATTGTTGGTCCCCAGAATGGTGAAGATTGTCCTCACTGTACCAACATGAATCTTTTCTAGTGTGCTTTGTCCTCACTCACGCACACCTGAGAAACTTTCTAGGGGGTCGCCCATCCCATAACTACTCCAGGCCAAGCATGCTTAACTTTGGAGTTTCTATGAGATGGCTACCAGAAAAAAAGATGCATCCTATTGGTATGAGTAGTCTAAATCAATTCATTTAACCACTTTCTAGTGCAGATCTCACAGGTCGAGTTGCAAGCGGCGCCTCGCGCATTTTTAAGCTCATGTAGGCAGGATTCTGGACAAAAGCCCAACATTATGCCTATGGGATTACGAGTATTTGGGTAGTTTTGTTAACTCCCATAGACAATCTAATCGGATGAACTTGTAGTAATCAAAACTATCGTTGTAAGTATATTTCGTTCCCAAGCTGTAATTCATGTATCTTGTTGTAATAATCATATGCGAAATTCCCATTTCAATCAACTTTGGAAACATGAACTTAACGAATCAATTGTAGGGGAAATCGTGTTAAGAATCCATTCGCCCTATGCTAAAATCATTGAAATCTACCTTGATTATGTAATTATCGAATTTTAATTAACTAAATGGAGTCAAGCTTGGTAGTATTACCATCACTAAATAATCGACCATTGAAATCATTGTGTGAAACGGAAACCCACCGAATAGAGAACTCGGAGTAGAGAATTTAATTAGTAGGTTATGGTGTTCTATAATGCTATACTCGATTTTTGTCAACCGAAATATGTGGGGGATAACCTTGTTGAGCAAATTGTTATAACAGTCGTTAATCAAAGGATTAAACCATGTAATAATGAGTGTTGCTGTTAAGTTTTGAATCACGATACTAATTTTGCAAAATCAAACTAGGTTAAGAGTTCGGTTAGGAAAGGGACTGGGAAACTAGTTTTATTCGCCGTTATCCTTACGAAATATTAATCAAAGATTATGCGATTAGGTTGAATTCGATCGGTCGTGGAAGTTCAAGTTGTTGTAAGGCAATTACCATCGGATTTAAGGCAAGTAAAATCTTGCTCGAGAAGTGTTAGTTTGATTTACATTACTTGGAATACATGAATGTGCCATTGTGTGACGAATGCCGAACGATTGTCTTTCTCTAGAAAAAATATTATGAATGGGCCAATGTGTTGGGGTAAAACCTGAATGGTACCTGTGTGAAAATGTGTTGAGGGATAAGACCTAAATGGCACCCACGTTCCGAAGTATTTCTGTATAGATACTTACATGACCCTTGGTTGCGACCTTGGGGTTTATGTGTTAAAAGAGAAAGACAACGTCGGCTATATTGTGAATTATCATCTATATATTATGTGGTATGGTGTTGATAAATCGTGTATTTTGTTGTGAAGCACTGTTATTGATTATCATTCTCTGACCCCGATTTGTCTGGCATGATTCGTCGTGCCAGGTAAATTTGTTGAATATGTGCAGGACATCCCCGAAGGTTCCGGTCAAGCTTGAACGGTGTTGGGATAAAATTCTGCTACCGCATGTTTTAATTTGATTTCCGAAAACTCTGTTTATGTAATAATCGTGTTTTGAATTATGCTTCTTTCAAGATATTCCGTTTCATGCTATGTGACCGTGGACTCATCCATTTTATAATACCTTATTTAAATATCAATTTCCCAAAATAGCCTTGTGGGTCCCACATGGGACGGTTGTTACAAACAAATCATCAAATCCAACAACTTGATTGAAATTCATCATATTTAATCACAATTCATACATTTCAACATACTTTCAAAATAGTTAATCATCCTTTCAGCATTCATCATATTCAATCACACTACACCAGATATAAATAATTACATATACAATATAATTTAACTAACATACATAACATACCCATATTTTGTGAAACTAGATTCACGAGTGCAATCCAGATAGATTTTGATTTTTCTCATTTTATTTCGAAGTTTTCTTTAGACTTGTGAAAGAAATGACTTCAAAATGGTTAGTTTTTGCATAAATTGAGTTTATACAGTTTTTTATGTTTAGCCGAATAAACTGAAAAGGTCGTCTGCTAAAGTAGGAAATAGTCGTCAGCTAAAGCAGGACATAATCGTCGGCTAAATTGTAGACTTTAGCTTACGAATTATCATGTTTTAGGAGATGACACAACCCGTAGTCGTCGGCTAAAGTACCTTAGACAATGATAGGAACACTCGTCGGTTGTTTTGTATGTTTTAGCCAATGGCTTGGCCTTGTGGTCGGACATTTTTACCGGGGTATCAGCTAAAGTCCTTAATTTGGTAGTGATTTGTCTCCCGATATCATGTTTGAACAAAGTCATGGTTAATGTCATATTATTTATGTTCAAATAATTTTTCGATCCAAAGTATATTGATTGAATCAAATGCTCTTCAATTAAGCATGACTTTTATTTTCTTCAATCCTACTTATCGAGGGGTTCCAACAGATATTTCTATCGGAAAAGAGGGACAAATCACCATCTTGATTATCCAGTGGCCTTTACATGACTTCCACTAATCCAGAATGCTAATCTTTATAATCATCCTTTTACAGATGACGTTGGATGTTTAGATATAGTCATTTTCATGTTGGACACTGATCATCTCAAATTTAATGATTTATTGACATGTGATTTAACATACTCCATGTTCCACTTGATTACGGTACTTTCAGAACATGATTTTATCCCAGTAGAAAAGTATATTTTCATAATAGAATCCTAATATCTAATTAAAATTTATATAATATTTCGTAAACTTATAGTTTTTTGTTATATAAATTTCAATATCAGTTGATTGGGGGAAATTAACACGGAAGAGAGCGTAGATGATTTAAAAAGAGTTGTACTTTTCATTAAAATAATCAAAATTAAGAAGTTATATCTTAGCTGAAATATTTTTTTAAGTGGAACGGAATGAGTAACATTTATCACATATAATGCTTAAAATGATATTTTTGTACGTTTGATCAGAATGTTTTCCTTGTCGACATGGGCGGATCCATATTAAGCATGGTGGTGCACGTGCACCACTAAAATTTTGTAAAAAAAAGACCCCTTTACCTATGCGAATATCCATTCAATTCATATTTTTAACAAATTTGTGTAGTTGTGTATGACTGTGGCGTGTGCGGTGTGCGCGCGTTATCATTTTTGTATTTTTTATCTAATCGTTATTTATTATTTGACAGTATTTGAATTGATTTAAGAACTGAATTATTTAATATCCAGTCCTGGATTACTATAGGTCGGGTGTGAAATCTTAAATGTGTCCCTACGAAAAATGCTTGAATTTATTTTCATGTAATTTTCAAAATATTAGTACTAGATACTTAAAAAAATAAGGCATAAATTATAAATATATGAGTATATAACAATCATAACCATGGTTCAAACAGAAAATTCAATATTGAATTGAATAATTCTAATCAAATGAGCTAACATTTATAAGTTTGTTAATATTTTGTATTAAATAGGGTTTTGAACTTGGGTCTGTTAATAAATATAACATTTAAGTTCATTTTCCAATCCACTCACAATATAATTTTAATATGATAATTTTTATACTATTTTTTTTGGAAAAAAAAGTTATTCATAGATCCTACAGATTGGAAACCCTCTGTGGGGTACAAGTCGCACCTTCTCAATACTTTACCCATCATGACCGTCGGGGGCACCAGTAGAAATTTTGTGCTGGATCCGCCTATGCTTGTCGATCAAGGTCTTCATTGAACTGTTCTATTTCGTTCATGCATGGTAGTTTTCCTTCTTTCAGCAAATGGTCTTTGGTTTGATTTTTTTTTTTTTTTTGGAATCATTTCGTGATAATCCCTGTTTTTTTTGGAATCATTTCGTGATAATCCCTTTTTCTTAATGTTGTACTGAGTTGTGCATTTCAGTTATAATTTTTCACATGTATGCTAAAAGTTCGATCTTCCAATGTAAATTCTTGTCTATCGAACAAATTCTTCTTTCACTTGTTCAAGAACAGAGATCATTGTCAGTTCCTTTGTGTTGTCTCTTGTTATTAATTAAATGATTTTAGGTTGTATCTGGAGTGAAGGGAACAGGTGTCGAAAATTAGTTCAAAAATTTAAGGATTTAAAATCCAATCTATTTTGGTATTATCCAGATAAATTTAGGGTGTGTTTGGCAGTTTAAATGATAAACTAACTGATAACTGATAAGCTAGCTTAATGGGAGTACTAAACTAGGCTTTTCAAATAAGCTCTGAAAAACTAGCTTGTTTTTACCAAATATAGGCTTAGTTGATTTGTTATTATAGAATGGAAACTATCACCTTCAAGTTCCAAATCCTTAATATTAACACAGCCTTGAGAGAGGATACGAAATGTTGGGACATTAAGATGAAAGGAGTTCACAGCATTGTGCTATGATAAAATGGGGGCAATGCAACTTTGCCATGTCTGCCTATAATATTGTCATTTACAGTTTCAGATTACATAGTGCTGAAACCAATCCTTGCACAAAGTAATACTGAATTTACACTGTATGTAGTATATACACATGACATCACGAACTTCCGATTTTTGTATATCTAATGACACCAGTAAGAAGATCACATGAACTCGTACAGAAGTACAAACAATCCTTCAACCGGAATATACATTAGATTTCGATGATTGAAGATAAGTTCGTCATCTCGATGCTAATGACCAAAAATTTAACAAAAAGGAGGGCATTGCAGTGAACCAGCTCAGGAAAGCCATAGCTGTAGCAGTTTCAAACTCTGTGCAGTGATTCCGTCCACAGGACCCCAAATCGTTTCCGATCAGAACAGTAATCCCTGCAGATGCACAGGCTGCAGCAAATGTAAGGGTAGAAGTTACCTGCAAGATTCGAAAACAAAGGTTAAGTCCAATAAAAAAAGACGAGTGTTTCATATCCAAAACAAAGGCATGACGAAAACATTGCACTTGGGTTTACAAGTATACTTAAAAAGAATTTACAAAGAATTACAAGTATACTTAAAATATGTCAATATATCAGGCTTCCGATGAACAATTTAAGACTTGGTGTTAACATTTTAGGGATACTTCTAGAGGTTTAATCTAATTACTAAAAAAAAAAATAATAACATTCAAAAGTACAAAACCACCCTGAGGTTTGAATGAGTGTTAAAATTGAAGGGCTAACTGTACAACAATTGTAAGACAAGATAAAATCTCAGGCGTATTTTTTGTATTTATAGTTAGCTGAGTTTTTTTTTTCGTAATTAGGTCAAACCTCAAGGATATTTTTTGTAACTAACCCAAATTTTCAACACCAAAAGAAAGTCATAAGCGTGTTAATACCAAGGGCTCTCAAGCCAAATTGGACGAACGCAACTGGGATTACAGTAAAAATCAGAAAAGGAACAAATCTCTGACGACTCTTGCTCACTTGAAAAATAATAAAATGAAGGTTCAGATAAGCAACAAATGGTTTGGACAAGCAACATGGTTGAATGATTTGATATAAGCATGACTAGCGAGGACAACCAACAAAAGCGATTATCAAGTCAAACAGACGCAAACTTTAAGGTACTCGCTACTGTTCTAACATGGAATGCTACAATGCACTAGAGCTGCCAATATTCAGCCCGGACCATGGTCCAGCCCACTGACCCGAGGATTTGGCTGGACCAGGTACATTTTTACAGGTCTGTAACGAATCGATTTTACTTTTGTCTGCCCCGGAAGCCCGAGCAGCCTGACTGGCCGACATGATTTAGGCATAAAAATGGAATTTGGGCTGGGTTGGGAGAAGCAAATGGCGATCCGCAATTTCTACATTGGCCCAACAGGCTTATGCCAGCTCAACAAGTCACAGTACTCCGTACGCACACGAAATGTATTTGGAACTTCATCAAAAAGTGTGGACTCAAGGAATTCAACTTTGTTTGATATTCATATATCAATAAATAGATAACTACAGTAGGATCAAAAAATGTCAATTTGGAATTGGTTCGATATTCATATTGATTTTCGCTATTATTCTAACCTACAAAGAAAAGAACTTGTGTCGTTCTTCTTGCTTTTTTATGGGCATTCTTCTTACTTTTCAATTTCTTAAATAAAGTATCTTATAAAGAAAAAATATTTCTGAAATTAAATTTTCAGGATGTACTAAAATTAGCTGAGTTCATGTTTTCCTACTAAACAACCTTGCACTTGCAGCCCCCCTTGCAAAAACACAGGGCTGAAGCACCAGTTTTGTTACCTTAAATCACAATCAAGAACAGGATGGTTTTGGTAAAAGGTACTAGCAATATTTCAGGTTAATTCACTCATCTTTCCATTTTCTTTACAGCACTAGAATCAGGTCCAAATGCGAGACTGAGTGTAGTACCTGATGGAAATTATTGCAAAGTCCCATCTGGAATGAAGTGATTACTGATGATATTTTCATCTCTAGTCAAATTTATGCACCTGGGGTTTATTCAATACATGGGTGCTATCAAGTAAAATTCTGAGATGTGACTAACGGGATCTTATCTTAGTCTCGGCCGCTATATCTTATTTCATGTCTCAGTATGCCTGTTCCAGAATTATATCCGAGTACATCCATGAAAGCATCAAGACATCATTTTGAAAAGGGCCAAGCACAGATATCTGAGAAATGTTTGGTGTGTTCAAGGTGTTGGAAGATAAATATATTATAAATGGATAACCAAATATAGCATTTGAGCTTATGTAATAGTACTCATAACTAAACATCAGGTGGATAGGGGATATTCAAACTATATTATTAATGGACAAGCTAAATTATTTTCCTCTTTCATTGGAAAACCAAAATACATAAAATATCTGAACGAAAGATATGAGAGCCTTTGGCAATAAAATATAACAACTTAAATGCAACTTAAAGGAATCCTCTAACATGGTGAGAAATCAAGATCAATAATAATTTAAATCTATATAGTCTACCAGAAAGAGTGCTCAATGAATATGTGATCATTTTGGCTTATTAACAAACTTACCCCATCACCAACAGCAAATAAACTAATGACTCGAGGATTCTGCAGACGACGTCCTACAAGAAGTGCATAAGCATCAAGAAGTGCTAATACAAGGCTCCACAGGCTCTGGAGACCAGCTGCAGCAACAAGGTAGCTAAAAAAGAAGAAATGAAAAAGGAGAATCGACTCGGTGCAACATAAGATTAACCAAACTAATGTATTTATATTAATGAATGAACATTTTCTTCAGCCATGAACAAGCCCCCATAGAAGTATTTTACATACATCCATGAAATCTAAACTCATGAAAAGCCTTGTGAACCTTTTCCACACATGGTGATAGAGAAGGAGGTAGAGATTACACTTTCCAGTTGAGTCTATCAACACTTTTCCATTATATAGGTGTAACTAGGTGGAATGAGTCAAGTATAAGGCAAAAACAAGAATACAATATGAAAACAGCTCCATCCACATAGAAAACCTGGAGGTCAGCATCCAGAATACACACCTCAACAATATAGAAAAGGAAGAATTAAAATAAATTTCCCAAACAGAATACAGCAGAATGTCCTATTATACATCTAGCTGAATGTGTACAAAGAATGAATTTTTTTATGAGCATCTTTTGTAATTCAGTCAGGTCTAATAAATATATATCCCTGAGACTCACTGCCTGCTGAAGAAATTTTATATGGCATTCCAGGCCTTTACTGGAGGACTAATTAATAAAACTAGGCTTCAAAACCTAAATTTTGCACCCCTTCATTATGTTACCAAAGGAGTCCGACAAATCGAGACTGGGTAACGGAGTAAATAACATAAATAGCATATGATGCCGAACTACTGCAAAGATATTTATCAAAAAACAACTTCCTCCGATCCGACCATCATTTTCCACAGGCCCATAGAAACCAATTGCTCTATATAATGAGTGAACTACATAAATGGATTATGGCTTCAAATTTTTAAAACTATAATTTACAGTAGGAAACTTCATACCTCCAAAATGAAAACCTAAGATTTTGATATACTGACATAAACAGAAAAATCCCGAGAACTCGACAAGTATTCCACTGCAATTTATTCTATCCAGAACCTCTAAAAACCATTAATGCACCAATACATTAGATCGAGTACAGTGAGTTTGAGTTTCAAATCTATCTTCTGGTAATTCACAAATGCTTTTCCACTCGTATAGACAACTACTATGAGCTGGATTGACACCTATATCCGAGCCAACCTCGTCAAAGTAGCACACATACAACAGTAAAATTATATTATTATATATATATGTGTGTGTGTGTTTGTTAATCGAAACCATACTTTGTCGAACTCTTCATTCAATGATTGAATTAATATATAAAGTGATTAAAGGATGATTGCTTTACCAGAAGGCGGTGACAGAAGGGAAGTCACCGGTGGTTGCCATGACGGCGAGCGCCACAACCGCGAACAACACTTGAGCCACGCGCAAAGCCAGGCCGCCGACTGTCCCCGGCATGCCTTGAAGATCCTTCATCCTCAGGCGCGGCATTGGAACGGCTCCCGCGCCCTCCGTCTGCAACGGCGGCGCATCCACAGGATGCACCGACGCCTGGCTCACATTCATCTCTGCCGCGATTATATCCGACGCACTATGGATTCCCCAACTTCAACAAATTCATACAAAGTAAAAATACACGTGTGTGTGCGTGCGAGGGCGGCGATCACGTCGTCGTTTCGATCTGCGCCGGCGCCGATGACTTGCTGGCTCATCCAACGCTCAGAAATCGCCGTCTATTTTAGTTTCAGATGACCGAGGAAGGCCGGTGGGACATTTTCTTATTCCGATGGACCACTTTGAATTGGGCCGATTTCGGAAATAGCTACTCATTGCTCAATTGACAAATGGGTCATAAAACTCAAAACATTTATAATTATAAATAATTAAACTAAACAAAACTTGCATTTATATTCTTAATTAATCGTGAAAAAACTTTCAAGACAGTTAAATGAATTTGACTTTTAACAGATTCCGTTAAATATTTCTACTTAGGCCATCTTGAATAATTTATACAAAAGTACAACACAAAAATAAATAAAATCAACAATATATCTTCAATAATTTACACAAAAATATAGAAATTAGTAATGCATCTCCAATAGATTATACAAAAGTACAGTAGAATAAATATTCTATTATATTCTTTTTCTAATCTTAATATTATGTACAAATATAAATATTTTATTTCCATTAATTAATAATTAAATTTAAATGTGTTCAAATTCGCTGAATTAATACAAAAAAATATAGTTATATTATAAAATTATATATTAGGGGAATGTTGTCACAAATATTCAATCAATACATTTTAAAGCATCAAAACAACTAGATTTTTAATTTGTAAATTGAGCAACAAATAATTGGTGCAAATTTATGTGCATAAATACAATTTAAATAAATATCTTTTGAAACCTACAGTGTGTATATATATATATATATATATATATATATATATATATACTTCCCTCGTTCTCTTATTATTGCAACATGTTGACTTTACACTGTTCACACATTCTCTTTTGACCGTCGTTTGTGATTTTATGCGTATGGAAAAAAATAGTCATATAAAATCTTGTTAGACTCGTCTCCGAATATACTGATCAACTTTTTATAATTCTTATAAATATATAATTAAATGTATTACTAGTCAAAGTTGTGTATTAGCAAATATGAAAGTTCAAACGTTGCAATTATAAAAAAACAGAGATAGTATAATATATATCGGGTTGGTCAGGTCGATCCACGGATTGGGCTTCGTTTTAACAGCCATAGATAGATTCTTTTCTATTCATTCGAAGGAGACGATCGGGGCTTTTGAGTGAAAGAGGCATCTTTTCTATTCATTCGAAGGAGACGATCGGGGCTTTTGAGTGAAAGAGGCAACTGGAGTATCAAACAAAGAAGGGTCCAATCAAAGGATGCGACTAAACTATTATTGAGCCGTGTAAGTTCATCTAACGAACTAGCCATTTAACCCAATATTCGATGTGCAAGTTAAGATTATGCAAAGTTATATGCACGCAATTATGCTAAATACTGAGTCTTCTAAAAGTTGCCATCAATATTAATTTCCAGATGATTTTTTATCGTCTTGATTCAGCCGATTTTGTTATAATTCCGTCTGGATCCAATTTTTTAGAAAATATTAAAATATATATTTCAAATAGATATTGTTGGCAGTCCATCCACCTGGGAATCCACGTAGGCACTCAAGACAACTGAACCGGCCGAGCAGAGTCTGAAGCCGGACCGGGCGCAAACCCGATTTTCTCCCGGGCTCGTTAGAACCGGACCGGGCAGAGACATCAGAGCCGACCCGATATCCGATCCGGGAGGGCCGAGCAGAGAGAAGATCAAAATGCTCCGATTCAAGATTACACCAAGACCGACCTGAATGGCGGGAGACCCTAGGACCGACCCCAGCGGATAAGCACCGCCAGAAGCATGCGAGACAGGCCCGCATGCCAATCAACGCATGCAGTCATGCCCCTTCCCAAGGCACTCCTTAGAGGCCGCCACGTGTCCAAGGCATATTTGCAGACTGACAAGTGTTTTGGGCATATTCCCCAAACATTCGCCAGCTGTCATCTCTCGACTGGCCCAGATTGTCTATATATAGAAGGAATGTACAGTGAAAGAAGATCTTTGGATTTTTAGCATTTATGACATAGAGAGAAAAAAGAGAGAATTCAGATTGACTGAGAAAAAAAAAGATAAGACTTGTAATTAGCAAGCAAAAAGATAGACCGGCATAAAATATCCTGCTCAGCTCTACTCAATATTAAGGTCATTAATAAAATTTAGTGATCAAACACCTTTCATCCCGTTTATTATTTTCTACGTGTCTTCGATCCATTCGTCCAGATCAGCACACGTGACGTTGACCAAACCAGACGTCAACAGATTGGCGCTAGAAGGAGGGGAACTCCGATAAAAAAAGATATATACTGCTCACCGGAGATGTCTCACGACAGTTCGAAAAACCCTCAGCCCGCGACGGAGGAAGAGAACCTCCGTAAGGTGGCAGAGTGCTTTAAACACCCAGCCTTCATCCAGGGCATGGCGGCCCTTATGACGAGGGTTACAGGGGGCGGGACCCTTCAAAAACCCGAAGACCATGTCGAGGCGGAATCTCAGACGACCCGCCTAGCTGCCTCGGGACGAAACAAAAAGAGGACAGCCTCTGGGGTCGCCGGAGAAAGGGCGGAAAGCCACGGCGAAAGCTCACATCCCTCTCGAAAAAGTAAACTTTCGCGCCCCACATCCGTTTTTGATCGCCTTGGGGCGGGGAAGAAAATCGAAAAAGCAGCGCCGACTCCCACTATCCAAAGTCAGAGCCGTAAGGAAGAGAAAGCTCCCCACCAATCCCTAAATCCGACATAAGTATTACCTCCAACTCCCGGCGATAACTCGAGTCAGATCGAGTTTCTTAAAAAACGCCTTACGGAGCTCGAAAATAAACAACTCCAGTCATCCCAAAGTTCGGAATGGCTTAACAACCAGGAGAGTCCCATGGCCCCCAGTGTTCTGGCGGAACCCCTCCCGGAGAAGTTCAAGATTCCTCAAATTCCGCCATACAGCGGGGAGACAGACTCCAATGCCCATCTTGGACATTATAATTCCTGGATGGACCTGCACGGGTCTCAGGATGCGTTCCGATGCCGAATGTTCTCCCTGACTCTGGGGGAGAGGGCCTAGAGATGCTATCGGACGCTGCCCCATCATTCTATTCAAACATGGGCCCAGCTCTCGGCGACGTTCCGATCCCATTTCATGGGGTCCCTTGTGCGAGTCGCCCCGCGCTCATCCATCGCTTCCGTCGTCCAGGGGCCGAACGAGTCCCTTAAAGATTATATATCTCGTTTCAATAAACGAATATTAGAGACGGAACCCATGTCGGACGATGCGCTGGCCATCATTGCCCAGGCCGGCCTCCTCAAAAATTCTTTTTTTCGCTGGACGGTGTGCCAGAATGTCCCACACACCTACCAGGAATTCTTGGAGCGAGCCAGCTCCCACATAGCTGCCGAGGAAGCTATGCCGGCACCAGTGTTAGTCATGCCCTCCGATCACAAAGGATCCTATAAAAAGAAAAAAGATAGGCGCGACTACAAAGAGGCCCGTCAAGAATTCCGCCGGGAAAATAAGACTCCTGCCTCTTCCTCGACAGTCTCAACAACTCAGAGTTATCGGGAGCGTAGGCCCGAGCTCATGGCTAATTTCACTGAAATATATTCCGTCGGAGCCGCGGCCATATTCGATCAAATAAAGGACAAAAATCTGCTCCCAGTTCCTCGACCGATCTATAAAGATCAAAAAGACATGGACCAGACCCGCTTTTGTAAATATCATGAATCAGCGGGTCACAACACCGAACAGTGCCGAGACCTCGTCGCCGCCTTGATCGCGGTATGCGACGATACAGGCTTAAGGCGATTTACCCGGAACCCGCCCCGGGATCGCCAGGATCGGGCCGACCCGACAAGAGCCAAGAATGATCGGGTGCCTCCAGCCCCCAAATTCCCCCGGGAAATTCTAACCATTATGGGAACCGCCGAGGTCGATGATCATCGATCAAAGCGCCAGAAAAAGGCATCCATCCGAGAAGCCACCACCTCCTATCAACGGACCGAACGCCGAGCGGAGGGGTTCCTATCAGTGGCCGAAGAAGCCCCCCAAAACCCCCAGCTGGCAGTTACTTTTGAAGAGTCCGATGCAGACGGCCTGGACCATCCCCATTCAGACGCCCTTGTCATCACCCTGCCCATAATGGGGATCCCGGTCCACAGGGTGTTGGTGGACTCCGGGGCCTATTCTAGCATCATCTACCTTCATACCCTTCGCAGGATGAAGGTAGACCAATCTTATGTCCGGCCCTGCAACGAGGACATTAGGGGATTTGCCAACTGCCGCACCTCACCCCAAGGGAAAATCGACCTCGCCTTGGAATTTGATCAGGGGCCGATCCTAAGGACGATGATCACTACCTTCAAGATCATCGATGTGAACAGTGACTATAAAGCCATCATAGGCCGACCTGTGATGTCCAGGCTGAGGGCCACTCAGTTCACGTATCACATGTGCATGAAATTTCCCACCTCGGACGGCGTCGGGGTACATAAAGGGGATCAAAGGGCCGCCCGGGAATGCAACCTCAGCATCCGGGCTCGAGAAATCAACGCCGCAGAGGGCATCCCGGAAAATTTGTCGGAAGAAATAGGGGCCACCAACTCCGAGCAGCTGGCAGGAAACACCCTACTTGAAAAGAAGACCGAAGGTCCCAGGGCCGCGCAAACCTCCGAAATGGAAACCGAACAGGAAGCGGACCGGGGCCGCAGGCCCGGGAAGGAGCCGATCCTAGAAGAAGATCCTGTCGACCCGCGATACCAAAATCCGAAAGGAAAAATTCGCCATGCTGAGCCAACAGAAGAGTTGGACCAGGTCGACATGGACCCATCTAATCCAACCCGGCGACTAAAGATCGGCCACAACCTCCAAGAGCCGATCCGCTCCGAGCTAATCTTCCATCTAAGACAAAATTTGGATGTCTTTGCCTGGACCCATTCGGATATGTCGGGGATTGACCCGGAACTTGCATGCCACCGGCTAAATATCTGTAACACCCCAAACTAGGCGGATATTACAGTGCCGTGGACCCCCGACTGGGACCCACCAGGCGAATGAAAATGAATGAATTACACAGGTAAATGTAGTACCGAACCACATTACAACATCAATTTCTCCGATGAGGAGTTTTATACAACACACCCAGGATAAAATAGAACACATGTGTATTTTATGTGACGATAAAATACACAACACTGAATGAAATGAGCATTCAGACGGAATGTCTGCAGCGGAATAATAAAGGAAACACAATGACTGAATAAATGACTGAACAGACTGGGGCCCCCTACTAGTATCACTGGGACTCCTCGCCGTCACCGTGCTCTCCCCGTGCTTTAGCCTTGCCATGACCTGAAAAACAATATTCCCCAACGGGGCCGATACGTAACAACAATCCTCAAGGGTTGAAAATACACAATCATGATATATCCGAAATTATGAATTATTCTCACAAAACATACGCAATCAAACATGCTATATGAATCGACTAATCAAGACGGCTCAAAGGAATGGCGCCACACTACGCCCGGGATGGAAATGTGTCCGTGCACAAGCCACCAACGATCAAACACGCGTGGTCTTGTACCTAATCCGCCTCACGAGCAATCGACTCGTGTGCACACCCAATGTGAGGCCACCAACCAACACACGACTATAATGTGCCCGACATGAAAATCCTACACATACCAACTGCACGCCAAGATGACCCTAATGCCACAATATGACAAAAGTGACAATGAAAATGAATAATGACTCACCAAGATTGAATGATGGTGAAATGAATGATAGCTCAATGAAATGATCTAACCGCTGCTCCTTATGACTGAGGTGATTAATTGACAATGACAAGTGTTGATACGATTAATACAATGATGAATGAGTTACGATTATGAATGAACAACAACAAAAGGAATGAATATCCTTTTAACCGAGTAAGAATTAACTTACACAATACCGATGATGAATGTCCGTCCACGAACAACGTCCTAAATGAAATATCGGTCGCTCGAACAACCTTGAACAACATTAATTACCAACAATCGATCAATACACGAATCAAATATGATCCTAACCGACCCAAACGTCGACACAACAATATTCAAACCCGAATATATCGAAACCAACTCCAAGATGAGTATTTCAAACCATCAAAACACTTTCAAGGATATCAATAATCCATTAGGAATCCATAACTCATGATTACAACAACATCAATCGGAAAATCCCCAATTAACCGAAGTCAACCCCAAGGGTTCTTGAAATAATTCCGAAAATAACCGTTTAAAATCGTAGGAATATGTTTATACAAGTTAGGTAATCCATAACTAACATATTCCAATGATAATCCAAGCTTACACGAAGAAATCGGAAGGAAAACCCCAAAAATCCGAAATTCTAGATCCAAGAGATTAATACCTTGATCCGATGTGATGAAGATGATGAAATGATGATCAATCCGAAAGATGAGCTTGAAGATGATGATTGATGACTACACCTCGAAGAATCCTCTCTGATTCGCTCCAAAACGTCCAAAACCAACGAAAGAATGAAATGGGATGAAAAATGACGAACTCTGACTAAACTGTCCAATTTATACTCATTCCAGGTTAGCGTGCGCTAGCCCTTGTGCATAGCGTGCGCTAACGAGCAATTTGGGTAGTCCAGTACTTCGTCCCGAACACGGTAGCGCGCGCTACGTACCTATTTGTAGCGTGCGCTACGGACATACTACTAGCGTGCGCTAATATCCATTGTTAGCGTGCGCTAACGAAATATTCGACGCCCAGTACTGGAGTCCAGAAAACCGTCTGCCCTCGGATCTGACCTCGATAGCGTGCGCTACAACCATTGCTTAGCGTGCGCTAAAATATCAGTTGCGTACGCTACCATCAACACATAGCGTACGCTATGAATGAATCAGCGATCCCAGAGCCACCGGACTCAACCCGATCCGCCCTAGCGCGTTACTCCACACATATAGCGTGCGCTACTACAACCCGTTAGCGCGCTACTTACCACTTGTAGCGTGCGCTACGAATATTCTCACCGCAGTCCGGTACCTTCCGGTGCAGCCAAGGTAGCCTTAGCGTGCGCTAAAGCCGAGCGGTAGCGTGCGCTACCTATACCCAATTAGCGTACGCTAAAAGGAGTATGTAGCGTGCGCTACTCCTCAAGCTCAGCTTGCAACGAAAATGACAATGATGATAAACACGGCACGAAACTCCAATGAGACCAGTGATGAATGACGATTGATACACGATACGATAGCTCAATGATGAATACCATGACCGAATATGAGTGACAACCGATCAATGATGAGTGAAATTACCGAGTATCAATTACTAAATGATAATTCTTGAGTGATAAATCTTGAATGATAATTCTTGAGTGATAACTGGGTATTACATACACCCCCTTAAAAGAGTTTCGTCCCGAAACTAAGGGTCAAACAACTCGGGATAACTCTCCCGCATTCTATCCTCGGTTTCCCAAGTAGCCTCTTCGACTCCGTGTCTAGACCACTGAATTTTAACCAAAGGAATCGTCTTATTCCTCAACTGTTTGATTCGTCGCTCTAAAACTCGTATAGGACGTTCCTCATATGAATGATCGTCGGCGATCTCGATTTCGTCGAACTGAAGTATGTGACTCGGGTCGGCAACATACTTCCGCAACTGAGAGACGTGAAACACATTATGAATTCGGCTCAACGCCGGAGGTAAAGCCAATCGATAAGCTAACTCGCCTACTCGATCCAAAATCTCAAACGGTCCAATGAATCTCGGACTCAACTTTCCTCTCTTCCCAAAACGGAAGATACCACGACTCGGGGATACCTTGACCAACACGTGGTCACCTGCCTCGAATTCTAAAGGCCGACGACGGTTATCCGCATACGATTTCTGTCGACTCTGAGCTGTCAACAAACGACTCGATCAAAGCTACCTTCTCACGGGCGGCTATAAGCATATCGGGCTCGGTGCCGATTGATCGATAAGTCGTCCCAACACAACGGAGATCGACAACGACCATACAAGGCCTCGTAAGGTGCCATCTTGATCAAGCATGCCAACTATTATTATACGTGAACTCGATCAATGGTAGTTGGGCTTCCCAATCGTCTTTCCAATCGAGGACGCATGCCCTCAACATGTCCTCTAAGGTCCGAATAGTCCTCTCGATTGTCCGTCTGACCGAGGATGAAAAGCGATCGAGATTAAGCCGGGTTCCCATAGACGATGAATCGATTTCCAAAAGTGCGACACAAACCGTCCGTCACGATCGGAAACGATACTTTTAGAGTACCGTGAAGTCTCGACTATCTCTTTAATGAATAACTGGGCAAGTCTCTCGGGACCCCACGTATCCTTGATCTCAAGGAAATGAGCTGATTTGGTTAAGCGGTCCACGATCACCCGATCGTGTTCATGCCACGACGACTCGTCGGCAAACTCGTGATGAAGTCCATAGAAATGTCTTCCCACTTCCACTGGGAATAGGAAGAGGTTTCAGATACCCGCCGGCCGCCGATGTTCAATCTTGACTTGTTGATGTTAAGCATCTCGAAACAAATTCTGCGACTTCTCGCTTCATATTACTCCACCGTAATTTTGTTTCAAGTCCTTGTACATCTTGCTAGACCCGGATGAACAATAAGGGGTAGCATGAGCTTCTCTCAAAATAGAGTTTTTCAACTCGCTGCTCACGGCACGCACAACCGATTCTTAAACCTCAAAAGTCCATCCTCGTGGACCACAAATCCAGTGGGCTTTCCCGAGCCACATCCTCTCGGATGCGCAACAATGATGGGTCCGAACCCTGATTCTCTCGGATTTCCTCCTCGAGTGACGATGAAATCTCTAACATACAAAGCCGCTCGAACTCGCCGGCTGCACTCGATCTCGGGTCTAAAGAATTCTGTTGGAGCTCCTTCGAATTGTTAAACGGGCAAGCATCTGCTCCCGAACGGACTTACGACTCAAGGCGTCGGCGACAACATTCGCCTTGCCGGGTGGTAAAGGATCTCGATGTCATAATCCTTGATTAATTCCAACCACTGTCTCGACGCATATTTAACTCCTTCGAGTAAATATATACTTTAAGCTCTTATGATCGGTGAATATCTCGATGTAACGCCATAAAGGTAATGACGCCAAATTTTCAAAGCGAACACCACGGCCGCTAACTCCAGGTCGTGGGTCGGATAGTTAACCTCGTAAGGTCTCAATTGCCGTGAAGCATAGGCAATAACCTTCCTGCTCGCATGAGTACACATCCGAGACCCTGTCCGGACGCATCACTATAGACCACAAATCCTTCCGTCCCCCGCGGCAAGGAAAGTACAGGTGCTGACATTAACCGGTTCTTGAGTTCCTCAAAACTCTGTTGACACGCGTCGGACCACGTGTATTTCTTATCTTTCCGCAAAAGGTTCGTTAAGGGTTGAGCGATTCTAGAAAATCCTTCCACGAACCGCCGATAATAACCCGCTAATCCGAGAAAACTTCGGATTTCCTTAACGTTCTTCGGAGGTAGCCAATCCCGAATAGCCTCCGTCTTCTGAGGATCGACACGAACTCCGTCTGATGAAATTACATGTCCGAGAAAAGTCACTTCGGACATCCAGAACTCACATTTGGAAAACTTCCCAAAAAGTTGTTCTCGCCTCAACACATCGAGCACTTGATGAAGGTGAAACTCGTGTTCCTCCCGGTCACGAGAATAAATCAAAATGTCGTCGATGAAGACAACAACAAACCGATCCAAAAAGTCGATGAAGACCCGATTCATTAACTCCATGAATACCGCAGGTGCATTAGTCAATCCAAACGGCATAACCACAAACTCATAGTGACCATAGCGTGTTCGAAACGCTGTCCTCGCGATATCCGACTCTCGAATCCGCAACTGATGATATCCAGATCTTAAGTCGATCTTGGAAAATATCGAAGCTCCTCAAGTTGATCTAAGAGATCGTCAATACGGGGTAAAGGATACTTATTCTTGATTGTCACCACTGTTCAACTCCCGATAATCAATACATAAGCGGAAAGAACCATCCTTCTTCTTGACAAACAACACCGGTGCTCCCACGGGACGCACTCGGTCGGATATAACCTTTCTCGAACAACTCCTCAAGTTGGTTCTTTAATTCCCGCATTTGGTCGGGGCCATCCGACGGTGCCTTCGATATCGGGGACGTACTGTGCTCCAACTCAATCGTGAATTCCACATCCCTCGTGGAGGCAAACCAGGTAACTCGTGCGGAAAAACATCGGCATATTCCCTCACCACCGGAATATCTCATTAACATTATCGATGACCTCTCGGTTTTGGCCATAAAGCACCAATAACCGACACATCCCCGATTGATTAATCTTACGCTTTCATCAAATTAATGACTTTGCCGTAATGTATGGGATTACCTCCTCAAAACACATATTCAACTCCATCGTTCAAATGATAGTGACCAAACGCTTTCGGACACTAATGATGGCATCATGACGATCCATCCAATCAATACCCAAGATGATGTCGTCCCCAGAAATCTATTACGATTAGGTCCGGCCATACACGACCATGAAACCGAATCGACAATTCGAATCTCACGGTTACCGATAATGCGTCTACCATCGCAGGCCAATGACATATGGCTCACAACTAGTAGCACTACCTGCACGTAGTCTACTCAAACATGACTCGAAATGAATGAATGAGATGCACCAAGATCAAAAAGGGTACACACAGTTGAGATAGAATAACGAGTGTACCGAGATCATCCGGCCTCGGATCATCGGTCTTCTTCATCTCATAAATTCGGGGCTTGCCGGCCCCGAACCGGATGCTCCTGCCTCGATAGCTCTGGCTCCGCCTTTAGCTCCCGCTGCCTTGAACGACGCCGAGTGAGTGGCCCGATTCTCGCACCCGAATGACACGGGGCTTGAGATGACGCCGGAGTGGGTTTAGAGTCCCTACGGCAAAACGGGCCCTATGCCCAGCAATCCCACATTGTGGCACGTGATAGACCGCCGGACACTTGGTGCTGAAATGACCCTGTTCTTCACGGTTGAAACAAGTGATGGCCGCTCGCGATTGAGATTCCGCGGGTTTAGACGCCAGGGGAGGTCGCTCAGAAAAAGTAGAGCCCGCCCGCGGTTTCTTGAAAGTGGCCTGACTCCCGTCAGACTGATTACGGTTCTTGGACTTCTTGCTAGCAGACGAAGGTTGCTGCTTAGCAATTTCCTTAGCCGTAAGCTCGTAAGTGAGAGCTTTCTCGATGAACTCGGCCAGAGTGGCACAGTTATGATTAAGCAACTGAAGTCTCATACGGGGTTTCAGCCTCTTGCTGAAATACTTGATCTTGTCCGCCTCTGAGTGAATGATAGATGAGGCGAACGGAAGAAGTTCCTGAAATTTTTCGGCGATGGCGAGAACGTCATCATCCGCCGAAAGGTCGGGAGTGAGTAATTCCGACAACTTGGCCTCCCTGAGTGGGGCCGGATAGTACCTCTCCATCATGAGAGTCTTGAACTGATCCCAAGTACATGTTCCGTCTGTGGGCCTCAACGATAACCACCATGAATGAGCGCTCTTACCGAGATAGTAAGCCGCAACTGAAACTTTATGCCCTTCGGGGCAATCCACCATAGCAAATAACTTCTCAAAATGCTCAAGCCAGTGAACAATATCCGCGGCTCGGATGAGCCCTCAAAAGTAGGTGGTCTCAAGCGAGAGATATCGCCGATGATGTTACTCACGCCTCTCTTGCCTCCGAGGTGGCGGCGGAGGAGCTCGCCGATTCCCGATTGACGGAGTTATGCATCGTCTCCATCAACCGAGCCATCCGGGTCATTTGGGCCATCATGCCCCGCATAAATGCGAGTGGGTCGACCCGAACACCCTCTCGACCGAGCCGTGTCCTGCACGACTCCCCGATGCTGAATGATCGCGGCCTGTGTGAGTGAGTGGCGGCGCCGCCGCTCGATGAGTTAGCATTATTCCCGGCATTTGCACGGTATTCGCACGAGTTCTGGATTCGCCCGCTCCACGGCCTCGTCCTCCACGTCCTCTGCCAGCCCTTTCCATACTGAAGTGGAAAGTCATATGATGGTTATATATCTCGCATGAGTATCACATTATGATTACATTGTGAAATGATGAAAATGAGCATACGCGCTCAAATACAGCGATTACATGAATGATTAACTGAGGTGACGTGATTATCTGATGAAATTATTGAAATGATTATCTTGAACAATTTAGCAAGATTAATGATGTGATCTTCAAGATCAACAACTGAGTAATGAAATGAATTGAGTGATTAATGAGTTAACATGACCGTCCCGGTCAAAATGACAATGATGATTGAGGATTGTTAACCGATGAATTATGAATGAATGATTAATGCCAGAAATTATACCATGGCATTAGAAATCTTACGCTTATTGGTCCGATTGGCTCGGCATTTGCACAGGTCACACGTGACGCGAAAGTCCAATGATACTAGTCCGATGACGATGATTTCAAATGAGACATGACTTGGAGGGTAGTATTCTAAACCACTCTTCGATACCAACTCGTAACACCCCAAACTAGGCGGATATTACGGTGCCGTGGACCCCGACCGGGACCCACCAGCGAATGAAAATGAATGAATTACAGTAAATGTAGTACCGAACCACATTACAACATCAATTTCTCCGATGAGGAGTTTTATACAACACACCTGTGATAAAATAGAACACATGTGTATTTTATGTGACGATAAAATACACAACACCGAATGAAATGAGCATTCAGACGGAATGTCTCAGCTGAATAATAAAGGAAACACAATGATCGAATAAATGATCGAATGCATCGGGGCCCCTACTAGTATCACTGACTCTCGCCACCGTGCTCTCCCGTGCTTTAGCCTTGCCATGACAAAAACAATATTCCCAACGGGCCGGGCCATACGTAACAACAATCCTCAAGGGTTGAAAATACACAATCATGATATATCCGAAATTATGAATTATTCTCAAAACATACGCAATCAAACATGCTATATGAATCGACTAATCAAGACGGCTCAAAGGAATGGCGCCACACTACGCCCGGATGGAAATGTGTCCGTGCACAAGCCACCAACGATCAAACACGCGTGGTCTTGTACCTAATCGGGCCTCACGAGCAATCGACTCGTGTGCACAGTCCAATGTGAGGCCACCAACCAACACACGACTACAATGTGCCCGACATGAAAATCCTACACATACCAACCGGCACGCCAGTATGACCCGGAATGCCACAATATGACAAAAGTGACAATGAAAATGAATAATGACTCACCAAGATTGAATGATGGTGAAATGAATGATAGCTCAATGAAATGATCGGAACCGTCGTTCCTTATGACTGAGGTGATTAATTGACAATGACAAGTGTTGATACGATTAATACAATGATGAATGAGTTACGATTATGAATGAACAACAACAAAAGGAATGAATATCCTTTTAACCGAGTAAGAATTAACTTACACAATACCGATGATGAATGTCCGTCCACGAACAACGTCCTAAATGAAATATCGGTCGCTCGAACAACCTTGAACAACATTAATTACCAACAATCGATCAATACACGAATCAAATATGATCCTAACCGACCCAAACGTCGACACAACAATATTCAAACCCGAATATATCGAAACCAACTCCAAGATGAGTATTTCAAACCATCAAAACACTTTCAAGGATATCAATAATCCATTAGGAATCCATAACTCATGATTACAACAACATCAATCGGAAAATCCCCAATTAATCAAGTCAACCCCAAGGGTTCTTGAAATAATTCCGAAAATAACCGTTTAAAATCGTAGGAATATGTTTATACAAGTTAGGTAATCCATAACTAACATATTCCAATGATAATCCAAGCTTACACGAAGAAATCGGAAGGAAAACCCCAAAAATCCGAAATTCTAGATCCAAGAGATTAATACCTTGATCCGATGTGATGAAGATGATGAAATGATGATCAATCCGAAAGATGAGCTTGAAGATGATGATTGATGACTACACCTCGAAGAATCCTCTCTGATTCGCTCCAAAACGTCCAAAACCAACGAAAGAATGAAATGGGATGAAAAATGACGAACTCTGACTAAACTGTCCAATTTATACTCATTCCAGTTAGCGTGGCGCTAGCCCTTGTGCATAGCGTGCGCTAACGAGCAATTTGGGTAGTCCAAGACTTCGTCCGAACACGGTAGCGCGCGCTACGTACCTATTTGTAGCGTGCGCTACGGACATACTACTAGCGTGCGCTAATATCCATTGTTAGCGTGCGCTAACGAAATATTCGACGCCCAGTACTGGAGTCCAGAAAACCGTCTGCCCTCGGATCTGACCTCGATAGCGTGCGCTACAACCATTGCTTAGCGTGCGCTAAAATATCAGTTGCGTACGCTACCATCAACACATAGCGTACGCTATGAATGAATCGCAGGCCCCAAGAGCCACCGGACTCAACTCGATCCGCCTAGCGCGCGCTACTCCACACGGATAGCGTGCGCTACTACAACCCGTTAGCGCGCTATTACCACTCGTAGCGTGCGCTATTTAATATTCTCACCGCACCCAAGACCTTCCGGATCGCAGCCCAAGGTAGCCTTAGCGTGCGCTAAAGCCGAGCGGTAGCGTGCGCTACCTATACCCAATTAGCGTACGCTAAAAGGAGTATGTAGCGTGCGCTACTCCTCAAGCTCAGCTTGCAACGAAAATGACAATGATGATAAACACGGCACGAAACTCCAATGAGACCAGTGATGAATGACGATTGATACACGATACGATAGCTCTGAATGATGAATACCATGACTGAATATGAGTGACAACTGATCAATGATGAGTGAAATTACTGAGTATCAATTACTAAATGATAATTACTGAGTGATAAATACTGAATGATAATTACTGAGTGATAACTGGGTATTACAATATCGACCCCAGTTCAAAGCCGGTTATTCATAAAAGAAGTAAAATGGGGCCGGAACGACAGAAGGGGCTGGAAGAGGAGGTAGAAAAGCTAATCGATAACGGGTTTATTCGGGAAGCCCAATACCCGACCTGGGTAGCCAACTCGGTCTTGGTAAAAAAGCCGACTGGGCTATGGAGGCTCTGCATTGACTTCTCCAACCTGAACAAAGCCTGCCCGAAAGATAGCTACCCCCTCCCCCATATCGACTATATGGTGGATGCAACGGCCGGGCACAAGCTAATGAGCTTTATGGATGCATATTCCGGATACAACCAGATCCCAATGCATCCCGCTGATGAAGAAAACACCTCCTTCTACTCGGCCTATGGCCTATACTGTTACCGGATGATGCCTTTCGGGCTCAAGAATGCCGGCGCGACATATCAACGCCTGGTAAATAAAAAGTTCAATAGCTTGATAGGCCATACAATGGAGGTATATGTAGATGATATGTTAGTAAAATCTTTGCGCTCGGCCGATCATGTACATGACCTCAATAAAATGTTTGCTATTTTGCGAGAGTATAAGATGAAGTTAAATCCGAAGAAATGTTCATTTGGGGTAGGTTCTGGAAAATTCCTCGGCTACATGGTGAGCCAAATAGGGATTGAAGCCAACCCCGATAAAATTACGGCAGTGACCGAACTTGTTCCTCCAAATTCGGTCAAAAAGGTGCAAAGCCTAACTGGCCGACTAGCCGCGCTAAGTCGCTTTATCTCTCGCTCAACTGATAAATGCAAACCTTTCTTTGAGGCGATAAAAAAGAACAAGGATTTCCAGTGGACAGAACCTTGCCAAAGAGCCTTCGAAGCTATCAAAAAAGTCCTGGCAGAAGCCCCGACCTTGCAGCGACCGACCCGAGGGGAACTTCTCAGCTTATATCTCGCAGTCTCCGACTCGGCGATCAGCGCCGCTCTGATTCGAACGGAGAATGAAGTGCAACATCCGGTCTACTATGTTAGTCAGGCCCTTCACGATGCCGAGCTCAGATATGCCCCAATGGAAAAACTGGCCTATGCGCTCGTAATGGCATCCCGGAAGTTAAGACCCTACTTTTTGGAACATCAGGTAGTCGTCTTAACAAACTACCCTTTAAAGCAAGTCATGCACCGACCTGACGTTTCCGGCCGGATGGTCAAATGGGCCATCGAACTCGGACCGTTTGACATAACTTATGAATCGCGCACTGCCATAAAGGGACAAGCCCTAGCGGACTTCATTGCAGAGTTCACACCAGCAATCGCACAAGAGGACGACCGATCAGAAGAGTGGTCACTCTATGTAGATGGGTCCTCAACCACCGACCGATCGGGTGCAGGGATAGTCCTCGTCAGTCCCGACCAACGTCTGTTCTGCTTGGCTATTCGCTTGGGCTTCCCGACCACCAACAATGAGGCAGAATATGAAGCTCTCTTGGCCGGTCTAGAAATGGCGACCTCCCTCGGCCTTGCCCGCCTCACTATCTTGAGTGATTCTCAATTAGTGGTAAACCAGATCAACGGCGAATACGAAGCCAAAGAGCCCAAACTGGTTAAGTACCTCAGCCTGGCACGGGCCCGACTGCAAGATTTTCAGGGAACAATACAACATATTCCCAGAACTGAGAACATCCAAGCCGACTCTTTGGACAAACTAGCATCTAGCTCCGAAGCCGAACATATGGATGAGGTCAGCATAAGGTATCATGCCTCATCAGCCCTGGAAATGGCCGAAGTCCGGGCAGCTGAATAGTCAGAACCGCAAGGGTGGATGCAGCCTATAATGCAATATCTTCAAAGCGGCATTTTACCCGAGGACCGAGCCCAAGCGAGATCATTACGAACTTAGTCTGCCCGGTTCACCATCGTGGATGGAACCTTATACAAAAGAGGATATTCGGTTCCACTGCTGAAATGCCTGTCCGAATCAGAAGCAGAAGATGCCCCCAGGGAGGTGCACGAGGGTATATGCGGTAATCATTCCGGCGGACAGGCATTGGCCTATAAATTGATCCGGCAAGGCTATTATTGGCCCAATCTCAAAAAAGATGCCATCACGCTCGTACAGAAGTGCGTCCGGTGCCAAATCTTCGCTCCGCAGATCCGATCCCCGCCGGAAACTCTCACTTCCGTATATTGCCCATGGCCATTCGCCAAGTGGGGAATCGACTTGATCGGTCCTCTACCTAAAGGACGGGGAGGAGTACAATACGCCATCGTCTCAGTCGATTATTTTACAAAATGGGCAGAGGCCGAGCCTATGGCACGAACAACCGAACAGAAGATAGTTGATTTTATATGGAAGTCACTCATATGCCGGTTCGGGATCCCTCAATCTATTGTCTCGGATAATGCAAAACAATTTGACAATAAGAAATTTCGAGCCTTCTGCGACGGCCTCCAAATACGAAATAACTTTTCCACGCCTTACTATCCACAATCCAACAGGCAGGTCGAGGCTGTCAACAAAATCCTGAAACAACATCTCAAGACCCGCCTTGAGGAACTCAAGGGTTCCTGGCCCGAGGAACTCCCCGAAACCTTATGGGCCTACAGAACAACGCATCGGTCCGCCACTGGAGAAACGCCTTTCTCCTTGGCTTTCGGCTCTGAAGCCATCATCCCGGTTGAGATCGGAGCACCTACCTACCGAGTAGCCCATTTTGAAGAGCAAGATAACGACTTGGCCCTCCAAGTGAACCTGGACCTCCTTGCCGAAAAACGAGCTCAAGCGGAAATACGAAACGCCGTCTACAAAAAAAGGAGTGAAAAATATTATAACTCCAAGGTTCACCCTAGAAGCTTCCAGGTCGGCGACCTCGTCCTTAAACGGGTACTGGGCCCGGATCCCGTACCACTCAAGCCCAAATGGGAAGGACCATATAAAGTTAGTGAAGTCCTTCAGAATTGAGCCTACCGGCTGGAATATCTGAGCGGCCAAAGATTAACTTACCCATGGAATGCTATATATTTGAAGAGGTATTATCAATAAAATTTGAAGTTATTCCATTTTTTAATATTAGTGCACCTCATAAGACTGGCTCATCCGGCACTATAAGACCGAGCTCGTCTTGGCACCTCATAAGATCGGCTCATCCGGCACTATAAGACCGAGCTCGTCTCGGCACCTCATAAGACCGGCTCATCCGGCACTATAAGACCGAGCTCGTCTCGGCACCTCATAAGACCGGCTCATCCGGCACTATAAGACCGAGCTCGTCTCGGCACCTCATAAGACCGGCTCATCCGGCACTATAAGACCGAGCTCGTCTCGGCACCTCATAAGAACGGCTCATCCGGCACTATAAGACCGAGCTCGGCTCGGCACCTCATAAGACCGGCTCATCTGGCACATTAAGACCGAGCTCGTCTCGGCACAATCAACAAGTGATGAACATGATAGGACAACGGCCCAACCAACTGGGCCCAAACATCTAAAGAGCAACAACAGATGCTACAAGGAAGATTTTATTCAATTAAATCATTTTTGCTAAGTACACATGGTGACAACAGAAAACCAAGACGGATTGGCACGCAGGCCGTACATGGAATAAAACAGAAGAAAAGCAGAGACTGTCACAAAGGAAACTACTCGGACCCACCCTCCTGGTCGGCCGCTTGAAAGGACTGTCCCTCATCTTCGCCTTGTGGAGCCAGCCCGGCATCTTCAACCTCAGCGACCTTTGGCTCATCGGCTCCCTGGATGTCAACATGCAGATCGGTCGCTTGAGATGCTATATAGGCCTCGATCTCCTGAACGGTCTTCCCACCTTTCATGAGATATAATATCTCGTAACAGGTGGAGACATAATTCAGATTGATTAGGTCCTCAAACGCAGGTGTCTCCTTAAAGGCCTCCGCCCCTTCGGCAAGGCCCTTGGCATAGCTCGAAGCCTCGCAGGTGCTAATACGCTTGGTCAGGTTTTCAACCTGAGCCTTAGTTTCCTTCAAGTAAGCCTTGTGCTCATCCCAGGTATCCAACCACCGCTTATGCGCCTGCTCGGCCGCCGCTGTCATCTCTTTGGCCTTCACCTTTCATATATCGGCCTGGAGGGCCCGACTGTCCAGGATCTCCATATCACCCTTCATGGAGGTTATCTCCTCCTCCAGGGACTTGATCAATGAAGGACAGAGGTGGTGCTCCTCCTGCAAAGCTTTGAGATCGGCCTCCGCCTTCTTATGCTTCTCAGACAAGGCCAAAAGCTCGTTGGAGGCCTTCACATAGGTGCACATAGCACGACCGACCAGAGCGTTTCCAAACTGGATCTGCTCAACCGGATCCATGTCATTAGTCATCATCTCCAACTTGGGCGTCCAACCCCTGATCGGAATATGACCGGACACGGCCACCGCATGAGGAATCCGGTTGAGCATCTCGGCGGTCGGGGTAGCTGCCCGGACGTAATCCAGAAACCAGCGCGGCCGTCTCCCCTTCATCTGGTCGCACGGTTCCACCCGATCCTTGTTAACCGGGAGGTAATGGCCCTCCAAATCAATCACGGGCTCCTCACTGGTCACACGACCCGTCCGGGCAGGGGTCGGGGCGGATACGACAACTTCAGGAGCAGACGAACCCTCCGCCTTGGTCGCACTGTCCTCAGGCCCGGCCTCCACCCTCTTCCGTTTGCCAGCCTGCTCCCTCCGCTCGGTGGCCTCAGCTGCCAGCCTTGTCACACGCTGCGCGGGCGTCTCTTTCCGCCCGGACGAAGTCTTGGCCCTAGGAGCTGGAAAAAGAAGACATGTCAAAAAAAAAAAAAAATAGAAAAGGGGGGGCCTACCTGATGAAGACATTATACTCGGATCGATTGATCTAAATTCGGCCGCCCGAAGGTTTTCCTCGGTAACCAAAAGATACGACTTCCTTTGCTCAAGAGGAAGATCCAAAAGCTGTTCAACCCGGTCGTCGAACTCGGAAGAGGTCTCTTACGCCGGGATGCGTTCTGCACATGCAATAAACGATGAGCGTTAGACAAAAAAGGAACAGGAATACAAAACACGACACTTACTCATTTTAGCCGTAAAGTGCTCTGGGACCCGAATCTCGGCATCTATCACACCAGGCTCCCACTCATCCACCGAGCTCCTCCACAGTCCCCCTATGAAGAACCACTGTTCCTTCCAGCTATGGATGGTCTCAGGCACACCCACTAATTCCTTATGCATGGCATGTCGGGCCGTCAGGTAAAACCAGCCGGAGCCGGATCTGCCGACCGACCTCCATAGAAAAAGGCTGTTGAACTCCTCAAAGCTGGGCTCGGGCCAGCCGTGCTGGTTGAAAATAATGAAAAGACCCACCACCCGAGCCCAGGAATTCGGATGGATTTGGGGGACAGGAAGGCCCCACTGCCTTAGCCATCGGGAGAAGGCCAACGGGAGTGGAAACCTGAGCTCGGCCAGCAAAGAACGGTAGTACACCGCCGTACAACCGACGGGCGGAGTATGAGGCCTCTCCTCGGGATTCGGAACGAACATCCGCACCATCGCTGGGATCTTAAATCGCAGCCGCCAAGCCGCTAATTGCTCTTATGTAACAGTGCTGCGAATCGAGGCCGAATCCCACTCCGCCTCCACAAAAAGGGACGGCCGAGGGCGAGTCCAAGCCACCACCGACTCGACTTTTTCTTCCGCCTGAGTCCCTCCGACGGCCGTCAACGGCACCGCCATCTCCACCTCTCCAGATTCCGGCGACTTCGCGACTTCGCCTTCTTCTTCCTCGACACTCCAGTCGACAGGAACTCCACCTACCGACAGATCTGCCACACCCGTGCGGTCCGGCGACACGGTCAACTCCGCCTCTGTCTCGCCCCTCGGCTCCGACATCTTAAATGAAAAAAGGGGGGAAAAAGAGCTTACCGGGAAAGTCTCTATAAAAATCGGTAAAAGATCGCCAGAAAATTCTCTCTCTTCTCTGCAACAAAGGCTAAAAAATGGCGAAGGAATAAGGAAGGAGGAGACAGGCTATATTTATAGGGGGAAAATGACATTAAATGCCAGGCGCATGGAGCGGCGATTCCTACTGAACCGTCGCGAAATTCGAAGGCGCGTGAAGACGCCATCAAATCAGATTATGCCACGCGTCCCCCTCATAATAACACTTAATGGCCCTGAAATCGAATCAACGCGACTCTCGAAGAGGCTTCCCTTCGAGAGATCTTATCCTCCCACAAGTCGGATCGGCCTCAACATGAAACGACCCCAGCCCCGACCAACCCGGCACGGCCCTGGACTCGGGGGCCCTTGTTGTCAGCCCATCCACCTGGGAATCCACGTAGGCACTCAAGGCAGCTGAACCGGCCGAGCAGAGCCTGAAGCCGGACCGGGCGCAAACCCGATTTTCTCCCGGGCTCGTTAGAACCGGACCGGGCAGAGACATCAGAGCCAACCCGATATCCGATCCGGGAGGGCCGACCAGAGAGAAGATCAAAAGGCTCTGATTCAAGATTACAAGGCCGACCTGAATGGCGGGAGACCCTAGGACCGATCCCAGCGGATAAGCACCGCCAGAAGCATGCGAGACAGGCCCGCATGCCAATCAACGCATGCAGTCATGCCCCTTCCTAAGGCACTCCTTAGAGGCCGCCATGTGTCCAAGGCATATTTGCAGACTGACAAGTTTTTTGGGCATATTCCCCAAACATTCACCAGCTGTCATCTCTCGACTGGCCCAGATTGTCTATATATAGAAGGAATGTACAGTGTAAGAAGATCTTTGGATTTTTAGCATTTATGACATAGAGAGAAAAAAGAGAGAATTCAGATTGACTGAGAAAAAAAAGATAAGACTTGTAATTAGCAAGCAAAAAGATAGACCGGCATAAAATATCCTGCTCGGCTCTACTCTATATTAAGGTCATTAATAAAATTTAGTGATCAAACATCTTTCATCCCGTTTATTATTTTCTACGTGTCTTCGATCCATTCGTCCAGATCAACACACGTGACGTTGACCAAACCAGACGTCAACAGATATAAATTTTCTAGTACAAGACTAAATTATTTAAATTAAATATAAATTATTATCAAATCGATACCGTAATACTAATCATTCGCTTGTGCGTCGCACCAGAAGAAATTGATTACATAATACCAATATATAAATTGGTAAAAAATTATCAACGAATAACTTTTACTAAATTGTTTATAGGACAATCTCTATTTTAATACCTAAAAGGTTCAATACATTTAATATATTCATGGTCTTTATGCATTAAATTCTTCAAATAGTAATCTGGCAGGGCTTCACGCTTAGAGCGTTGGTGCGTCAGCATTTAATTCTATGTTGAGTCTGAAAACTTAAATTTTAACACTTTTCCAGGACTCGTAGTACCTTCAAAATTAATAGCAATTCATTGCAAGATTGGTACCCAAAATTAAGGAGAAATATATATTTTCTATTAAAAAACCACAAATTTTGGTGCCTTAGTGCCTGACAACTATATCGCCCTTATTAGATCATGAAGAATTGTGTTATCGGATTTGACATAGTCTGGCCGACTTGATATTTTGCATTATATATATAGGCACAACTCGGCCATCCGGATCATCTCTTAGTGGAAGATCCGAGTTCGATTCTTTTTTAGAACGAATTATAAATAGAGTTATAAAGAGTTTTGGTGAAGAAATCTATGAATATCCGGTACTTGATGAACTAACTACTAACAACTAGCATTTACTGATCCATATATATATATATAGTGGGGTTATTCTAAAAAGTCTCTTATAATAAAAAGTGTAGGAAGGATTGTGGGAGTGACATGTGTCATCTTGCCACATCATCATGCCACATCATGTGGCACTCACCCCACCCCCTACCCTCCCACGAAAAAAAAAATTCCCGCCCAAAAAAAGTTTTTGGGGGGCCCAAATTTTTTTTTTCCCGCCAAAAAATTATAAGTATGATGCACTATTTTTTTGGTGCATCACAGTTATAAGTTTTGGTGCATCACACTAATAAGTTTTACTGCATCACTGTTATAAGTTACTGCATCATAGTTAACAGTTAAGTGCATCAAGTATGATCCAGTAACTTATAACCTTAATGCACTAAATCATAATTGTGATGCAGTAAGTTTATAACTGTGATGCAGTAATAATTTTTGGCGGGAAATTTTTTGACGGGAAAAAAAAAAATTGCCCCTCAAAAATATATTTTATTGCGAAATTTTTTTTCGGGGTTGGGGGGGTGGAGTGGGGGTGGTGGTGGGTGACACATGTCACTCCCACAACTGTTCCTACACTTTTATTATAGGAAACTTTTTTATTTTAACACACATATATATATATATATATATATATATATAACTCCTGAGTGTTAATTGAAATACCCGGATATTGATGAGAGAGCATATTTGGGAAAAATGAAATGCTTCAACCTTCCAAATGCAATAAACATTTTTTTGATTTTCTGATCAAAATGATTGTTCGGTAGATTTTCAGCTATAACAAATTGTAACTGAATATGATAATACAGAATTTTGTGTCGTAGTATTGTACTCACTCTAGTCCTAGTATAAATCCCTTTTTATATTGTCATAGTGTTGTACTCCCTCCTATTTTTTTGGGTCGGACATTTGACTTTTGTTTGGTCAAATTTTTTTAATTTTGACCATGAATTTATGAAAATATATATTTAATTATGATGTGATGTTAATAAGAATAGATTTATAATGAAATGTATTTTTAAAAAAATTATAATTTTAAAATTTTTATAATTATAAAATTATAAATATTTATAATCAAAGTATTATTAGTTTGACCAGAAAAATATCAAATGTACGGACAAAAAAATGGAATTGAGTATTATTTTACATTTACATCAACTTTTCTCTTATTAAACTCAAGAAACAATGTACTTCTTTTCATATTTTTGTCTTTTCATATTTTTGTCAAAATCATCGTTTTTTAAAGTAACTTTAAAGTCTGTGCCACCATATCATTTTTAACGTTTGAGGGGTTCCGTCCATGGAGAGACCCATGTAGTGCATGCCCTGTCGGATGTACTACACGTGGCGTGCATGAATGGTGCAGATCGATACTCCATCTAGTACATTGATCTGCACCGTCCATGCACGCCACGTGTAGTGCATCCGACAGGGGATGCACTACGTGGGGGTTTACCATGAACGGTACCATTTGAGGGTTTTAATTCGGGAGAAAATATGCAGTGACTTTTTAAATATAATAGAATATCTTTTCTATTCAATTTTAACAATACTCAAATTGTTATATTTGATATTTACTCAAGGACATTCGAATTACTTATTCGAATAATACATTCGAGTCATCTATCCGATTAACACAACACGTTCGAGTCATCTAAATTGCATTTGAGTCACATATTCGAGTCACTTAATTACATATCAATCATCTAATATACATTCGAGTCACATACCCGGGTCACCTAAATTACATTCGAGTCCTCTAAAATGCATTCGAGTAATATATTCGAGTCACCTAGTTACAGCCGAGTCACCTATTCGAGTGACTTGAATACATTCGAGTGACTTGAAAACATTCGAGTCACCCAATGTTCTGAAAATCCCACTTTCCATGTCCCAACAGAAAAAATTATATACCCTAGATTTGGAATATTCAACACTAAATATTATTTAAAATTAGAAAAAAAGGTAAATGTAAAAAAAATATATATATAATTTTTTAAATTCTAAATTTTTATGATAAATGTTAATAAGTGTTTATTATATATTACTAAAATTCTATTTTTAAATAAATATTTTTAAAATAATGAAAATATTAATGGGACAAGAAAAGTGTGACATGGAAGGTGGGACAGAGGATCTCATCCCTAAGAACACCCAATAAAACTGAAAATCCCAATAAAAATAAAAGAACTAAAAAAAAGAAAAGAAAGTTATCTCTAAAAACTAGATGTAACACTCCTCCGAAACCACTCGGGAATATTGCAGCGCCGCAAACTCTCTCCACGAGGATCTACCAGGCTAAATACAGAAAACACAACATATCGATACATGCCAGTATGGCCAATAACGAAACACTAGACCGATTTGGTCTTATACCACAACTTACACATCAAACATACATAACTCTTTCTCACAACTCATACCCATGCAGGGTTTAACGTACATCAACATTCCCATAAAATGGGAGAATAACACAACAGAGAGACAAACAACAAAACTCTACCAAAATACTCAATGACTGGTCTTCATGTGATTAGTATCGTCGTCTTCCATCATCCTTCGTACCGATCCTGTGATTCGCTCCCCAACAACCTGCAAGTACATGGACGCAATACAGACATCCACCCTCGAATACTCGGGTGTTAGCAAGACTCCATTGTTTTGCTAGTGCAAGTATAAAATACGAATACAAGCCATACACAACATACTCCAAGAACATAATAATCGTGAACAGGCTTCCCGAGATAAATCACTTGATCAAAACAGTTCAAATCATGAGAGGTAGGAAATAAACCCAATGTACATCTTACAAAATATTTTAGGATCTCGGGTGTTTTGAAAACATTTGGGATTTAAGAATTCTCAAGTCTTTCGAAAACACTTAGGGACACGACCCAAAGATCATTTTTCCAAAATACAATTCCGGTAACAAAACACGGGGTCCACGACCCAAATCACGAAACACGGGGTCCATGACCCAAATCACAAAATACGGGATCTACGACCCAAATCACGAAACACGGGGTCCACGACCCAAATCACGAAACACGGGGTTCACGACCCAAATCATCCATAACAACATATTCCCAAGGATTATTCGCGTCCCGTGCTAACAAGCCACGGACCTCAGATGCTCCCGCAAAACATACCTGAGTGAATAACCCATGGGAAACCATACTGAATCACATGTCACCGTCAGTCACATAACCATAACCGTACATACGTTCATAGTTATCCCGGCATCGCACTAGCAAGCTACGAACCTCGGAGCCTCCACGAGACATACTCGATCGGACAACCCATGACACGTACATCACACAACCAAACCACAACCATAAGTTATCCCGGCATCGCGCTAACAAGCCACGAACCTCGGAGTCCCCACAAGACATACCCGGTTGGATAACCCCACAAGTTATCCCGGCATCGGGCTAGCAAGCCACAAACCTCGGAGTCCCCACAAGACATACCCGATTGGACAACCCTATGGTCACGCCCGATCCGTACTAGCAAGGACAGATCCCGGAGATTCAATAATCTTACCCAGAGGCACATCACTTACAACAATCACGCACAACAACAAGTCAATACCAATACCAAACAACACTAAGCACCACAACCTCCTTACAAAGGAGTAATAACTAACATCACACAACGTCACATATTCACCGAACAAGTACACATATCAATACACAATCCTCACAAAAAGATTACGGTCTACTATATTCACGAGATATAATTATATCATCTTCCAACATACGAAACTAACACGCATATTCCGAAAACAAATTTATTCATGAAGCATACGGGTTATCTTTGGAGAAAATCCTTTTAATCGAGAATATACCGATCCGTTTTAAAGTTCATTAAAACATTTGGATTGCACATATAATCAACTACCGAATATTACGTCTATGAAACATGAACTGTATGGGCAAGATACTTGCCTCTATACCACAAGCAACGGAACAACGAACGGACACGGTCGGGTAGCCCTCGAACTTCCAAGAACGACCAAGAACTCGACAACCTCACGAATACTATGAAAATAACATCACCACGAATAAATAACACTAATCGGAATCCGAATCAACCCGAAAAAAAAAGGATCTGATGGTTTCTTCTAAGAAATCAAGAATCATGATCCGGGCGATAAAAATCGATAAACGGGTTACAAAATCCGAAGATCACGGCCAAGACAACAAGAATTCCATAAACAGTTCATCAACCACGGATTAAATCGAAGAATCACGAAGAAACCCGCAAAAATTACACAACTAGGGTTCTAAGGAAGAAAATACCTCGATCCGACGAAGAACAAGGATTTGATGATGATATAATCCACAAGAATCTTCCAAAACGCCTTGGAATCGAGTGGAACCGGCCAAGGACTCCTCTCCCCGTCTCTTCCGTCCGACAGCCGCCACAGGGAGTGAAAAATGCGTGCAAATGAGGTCTAGCCCGTCGCCAGGCCTATATATGGCCGATCGCGTTACGGCCGTAACCGAAAGATCATTACGGCCGTAACTGGAAGATCATTACGGCCATAACTCGGTCAACTCCTGTAACGTACGTACCGGCCGAAGCCTTATGTACATACCGAGCACCCCTTATGGCCGTACTTGTAATACCCGTAATTTCGATTTCCGGTAATTTCTTTTTTCGGCGGAAGTCCGTTTGGACGACTCGCTCATGACTGTTTCGTCATTCTAAGAATGATTAATTCTACACTTTTTGACATCCGAGTTTGTTTCGGTGTCGTTTTGTTGAGTTCCGTGCTTTTTAGCGACTTTTCCGTACTTGTGTTCGATTCTTGCGAATCTCGTTCGAAACTGCTGTTTCGAGTTTCCCGTAAGTCCGTTTAACTTTGTTAGACGTGTTGTGAACTTCGGTTTGGTTATTCGATCACGTATCGTGATTTTTGGGCGTTTTGGGCCATTTTGTAATTTACCCAAAGTTATGGGTATCCGTATCTGTATTTGTTGTCTCGACCCTTTTCTTGGTCGCGTGTGATTAATTATTGCATTATGTTTTCATTTCGGGTCGTTGATGTTGTCCACGAGCTTTTCGTCGTGTTCGTTCCGTACGTTTTCGGTAATCGAGTCGTCGGGTCATGATGGTGACGGTGGCGGTGGGACGGTGTGGTCTGGCCGGACGGTTGCGAGCGGTGACGCGTGTGGCAGGAATGTTTTGAGATATTTTCAATGCTTTAGAAACACTTTTACTTAGACCTGAGGGTCGAATATTCTGAAAATTTTCACTAAGAGAAAGTGTCCTCATTTTTATCAAATGCGAAATGGTTCTCCAAAGTCTCGATAACAATGTTTCACGTTTGTACTTTTTTGAAAGGTGATACTCAAGATCAACCGATGTTTTTTTAAATTATTTTCAAAAAGGTGGTTTTCGCTTTTAAATCCTATCATTCCTATTTGCGGACCGGAAATGCATGTATGGTTTTCGAACTCACGTTACGGTGTTAATCCCAATTTGTGATTGAATTGGTGGCGTGAGCGTTGAGTCGTTGCCACGCATATGTTTTGTTAGCCCTTCGTGGGAGGTGTGATGACGATCTTTAATGTTGTCATTTCATGGTGGCTTGCGTGTTATCGCACCTGTGCGAGCTGTTAGAGCTTGGGTTTATATGATATGTGTTATGATTTTTTGTTGTGCTGAGTTGGAATCTCCGCTATGTTGTTTTGCGACGTTATGCCCCATTGTATCTAGCATTTGTATTTTCGGTATGCCGAGCCGAGGCGTTTCAACCGTGATGTGTCGGGGCATGCATGTGTAAATTGTCCTTCTCGTCGGTAACACATTTCAAGTGTGGACTCGAGGGACATAGAATTCAATTTTGCGAATTGGTTACCGAGACTTCCGGAGTTCGCGCTTAGCACAGTCATCAGAATCGGCTTTGAGAGGCCTTTGAAGGATGTTTCTGTCGGTTGCTTGTTGTGTTGTCACCTTGATTTCGTGTTGTGAGTTTCGAGAACGACACTTCTTTTAGAAGAGGTCGAATATAATACCCGTATTGTTTTGGACTTCTGCATTTTCTCTACCTCAAGTCTGTAGACTCACTCATGTTCGTTGATACTTTCTGAACTTGTTCTGTATTTCAGTTTCATTGTTCGGCCGAGACGTGAACCTGGGAGTTGTCGTTTGAATTTTATTGTTCTTCGTGATTCGAACATGAGAGTTCGATTCTTGTTGTCTCGATCGTTTGATTGTTCGGTTTTTGTTGATCTCGTTTCGTGATTGTTGAACGTCCAGGCTCCTTCATAATTCCCTTAAGTTCGGGAAATTAGTCTCGTTTTCAATCTTCCAACCCTTGGGCGGTGGAATTCCGTATTGGTTCAGCGATTGGCTCGCGTTTCGATTGATGTACTGTTGGGTTGGTCAATCGTATTGATTTTCGTTCGTTGTGTTTCGTGATGGTTCGGATAATCGACGTGATTGTATTATCCGTTTGTTGATGCTTGTCACTTGTGGGTTTTACTATGTCCCTACCGGTGGCGTTGTGTTGGTCGTCGTGGAGCGTGTTTTCACGCCGTATGTCTCTTTGTATTTCTTGCAGCGTTTCGCCGTCGGGCGCGAGTTTTCGATTTTTGTGTATCTCGTCGAGTTTTCCTGGCAGGGGATATTGCTTCTCCCTACTTATTTTAAGTTTCGGGATGAAACTTCTTTTAAGGAGGGTAGAATGTAATACCCGTAATTTCGATTTCCGGTAATTTCTTTTTTTCGGCGGAAGTCCATTTTGACGACTCGCTCATGACCATTTCGTCATTCTGAGAATGATTAATTCTACACTTTTTGACATCCGAGTTCGTTTCGGTGTCGTTTTGTTGAGTTCCGTGCTTTTTAGCGACTTTTCCGTACTTGTGTTCGATTCTTGCGAATCTCGTTCAAAAATGCTGTTTCGAGTTTCCCGTAAGTCCGTTTAACTTTGTTAGATGTGTTGTGAACTTCGGTTTGGTTATTCGATCACGTATCGTGATTTTCGGGCGTTTTGGGCCATTTTATAATTTACCCAAAGTTATGGGTATCTGTATCTGTATTTGTTGTCTCGACCCTTTTCTTGGTCGCGTGTGATTAATTATTGCATTATGTTTTCATTTCGGGTCGTTGATGTTGTAACACCCCGAGATATTCGGAATAATTACAGCGCCGTAAACCCTTTAAATAAGGATTTACAAGGCTAATTAAAAAGAAAAGTAAATACAAGACACCAATACTGCGAAAATTCAAGTTAAAGAAAACGTATAACTGGTTCAACGGTAATTAATACAACCATATCGAATTAATATCAAAAGGACACGCGTACTCGAGTACAGAAACCAAACCAAGACCACAAATCTCTAATAACAATAAACATCACTGAACCCCTTCGTCACGTCACGTCTTGTCATTTCCTGCTCCTTGGCTACCCGAACATCAAAACAAATGTCCACCCCGAAGGGGTTAGCAAAACGATGCTAGTACAAGTATCATATTTAAACAATTCGAATATGCATCAACAATACACAACAAGATACATCACACGGACTTCCGCTCGGAATCGACAATGCGAATCTACAAGATTCCATTACACACTGGGTATTCCAATGATCCAGCGCCCTCGGCATAGATCCCAAGATGATCCCGTCGGACCAACACGAGGTGGAAATAACCCGTCCAATGATCCGGCGCCCTCGGCTAGATCCCAAGATGATCCGTCGGACCAACACGAGGTGGACATCCGATCCAGCGCCCTCAGCATAGATCGTACACGTATACAAACACAACTCATGCATACACATATGCCAAATCATTACGTTCATCAACATGAACATATAAACGAATACCATGACAAATCAACGAAGTAAATATCATGTTCAACAACATGCATAATCATACGCATACTCCAAAAATACCGATATTAACATATCACGATACTTGCCTCGAAGATGGCAAGAACGATATACTTCAATGCTCTCGACGCACTTGAAGGCCGCCTCCGATCAACGTAACAAGCTCGAACCTTAACAAAAGGAACGATATACAAATCATCTCGAGTCGAACAATGGCCTAACAATTGCCTACGGCCGAAAAGCTCAAACTAAACAATGCACTGGATTGCTTAGCGCGCACTACATTACTCACGTAACGTGCGCTAAGCCGACTGTTAGCGACGCTATCGTATAAGACTAGCGTGCGCTAGCCAAGAATCGCGATCGACTCATTGTCTCATAACGCACGCTACGACGTTTTGTGCGAAAACCGAACCTCGATAGCGCACGTTAACTCACATGTTAGCGTGCGCTAATCTTGCATGGCGAGAATCGCAAACCAAAATGGGTTGAATGATGAAGAACTCATGAATCCTATGGTGATATTACAAGTTATCCTCGGGCATATCATGATAATAAGGTTTCTGGAAGATTTATGATTATGAAATACCAATATACGGATAGTTATCTCGATATCACAATTCCTCTACGATCTTCAAGAAATAATCTAAGTTCCATCGTCTTACGTTCCAAAACACATGATTCCAACGCATACATCGTATCAACTGGGTAATATCCGATTACTTGATCATAAATCGATTTAAACATGCTTGGGTGTCCTTATAATAAGATGGTTCAAAGGTTCATTCGACATCTAGTACCGATACGTCAAAAGTATCCTTCTAACATGTGATGAACGAAATACTTGCTATCCAAACATGATTCAAATCTTCCTTATGAACATACTAATCATTGGTGAAGAATCACCTACCTCGAAGTAGTGAAGAACACGGATGAAATGAAGCAATCCAACACCGAAGGCTTGAACACCAATCTCCAATGATGTATGATCTTCAATCTCGAACTAGGAGGTTGAGGAGGTTGATACGGAGTGTTTAGGACGAAAGTAGTTATGTTCTATGTGTCAAAGTTCGGGTTGTGGGAGGAGAAGGAATGAAATCACGAATAGGATCTTTGTCTATTTATAATAAATGGCTATTAGCGCGCGCTAGACCTGTTCGTAGCGTGCGCTAACGGCTCACGCCTAAATCGTACTCGGCACTTAGCGTGCGCTACGCATCGACACATGGCGTGCGCTAAGGCGTTGACTCGGCTTTTCCCGAAAGCCGTCCAGGTACATCCGACACGATCCGACAGGGGTCCCCCGGCCAGATCTCACCTACCGCACGTCTCAATCAATCTGACCACGCATAGCGTGCGCTAATCACACTCGGTAGCGTGCGCTATGAAACCACGTTAGCGTACGCTACCCTCGGCCTGTAGCGTGCGCTACATGCACAGAATTTCAATCTTTATATCACATATACGAAATTATATGCTCGACAACATCGGATAATGAAATACAGAGAATAGTACTCATACAAAAGTATAATCATTACAATATCACAAATTCCAATTACATAACAGAAATCTCGGGTATTACAGATGTTGTCCGTGATCTTTTCGTCGTGTTCGTTCCGTACGTTTTCGGTAATCGAGTAGTCGGGTCATGACGGCTGAGCAGCTGGCCGGACGGTGGTGGGTCCTGGCCGGACGGTTGCGGGCACTGGCCGGGCTGACGCGGCAGGAACCGGCGTAGCGCGCGCTACTTTCGGAAGGTTGCGTGCGCTAACCGGCAGGAGTAGCGCACGTTACGCGGCTGGCCGACGCACGCTATCGGGCTGGGCAGTAGGGGCAGTGAGGCTCTAGACTCTGGTGGATTGGCAGTTAGCGCACGCTACTGTCGGACACTACGCACGCTACGACCGGCAGGTAGCGCATGCTACGGCCGGAAGGCTGCGCGCGCTACCTGACCGAGCAGCCTAGTCCAGGAGGTCTCTGGATTGCGGCCTAGGCCGATAGCGCACGCTAGCTCGACAGCCTAGCGCACGCTAGTCCGGCCCAGTATAAATATGGCAGAGCAGCCTCATTTTCACTCGTTTTTCATTTTCTTTCTTTTCGATCCGCTGCTGGAGCTTCGGAGGAGGCGAAGCCATGTTGTTGAACAACAAACCCACGAAGTTATTGAGTCCATATCATTGATTGATCATCCTATATCATCCTTTGATCCAGCGAATCAAGGTAATCTCTTCCTAGAACCTTAGTTTCTTGAATTTTGGGGGTTTTGCGTTTTTGTCCGATTCATTCCGTATTGTTGATTAATTCATGATTGGTATGATTAATCTTGGTAGTATTCTTGTGTTTAACATCATTTAATCCATTATTCTTCGTCGAATCGAAGCATATTTCTTGATTTCCTTCGAATCGACTTTTTGGGGGATTTGTTCTCGATCTCGCTTTCCATCCATTTTTGATGGATCGATTGTGGTTAAATGATGTTGTTAAATATATTCTATGGATTGTATATCCATATTTCGACTTGGAATTCTGTTTTCGTGTTTTGTCGGGACGAATCGTGTTCTTGGCCGTTTTGGGGGAAACACTTGAACTTTCGTCATTCGTTCTTTGAATTCAACGGCTTTAAGTCGTACTATGGAATTCATTTCATTGTTGATATTGTCCTTCGTAGTTTATTATCGCGAGTTGGCTTTCGGTGGAGTCGGCGGGTTCGTAGTCGGTTCGTGCCAACCTACTTTGGTCGATTCTCCGTGTTGTTCTTATTCGAGGCAAGTACCTTGTTCATACGCTTCTCGTTTTGTGAATATGATGATCGGTGGTCGTCTTGGTGTGTTTGTTTGGTTATTTGCAAAGGAATTTTCAAAAGATTTGTTTTGGCCTCGTTAAAGGCTCTCTTTCAAAATGCGTGTGTGTTTTATGAACGGTGTGTTTTGGGAATTGATTATGGTTTGATTATTTTGAACGTTGAAGGCTTTGATGATGATACTCCTGTTGTTTAAAGTTATGGGATCGTGTATTCCGTATTTAATCTTGTTATTGTGTTTTTGAAGAGTTTGATAATGGTGTCGGATTAGTGTCTATCTCTAGTAAGTATTCTTGATGAACTTACATTCTTAGCATATTAGTATTGCATGAGTAACGTGTGTGTGTGTATGCTCACTATGGGTTAGATCCGACGGGGTCTCGGTAGGGGTCCACAAGAGACGTGGATCGACGAGCTTGCTTTTAACCACTACGGGTTAGATCCGATGGGGTCTCGATAGGGGTCCACAAGAGACGTGGATCGACGGTTAATTGTGGTGCATTTTTACAAACGTGATTTGGATTATTGGCGTTTCCGGAAACGAGTATTTTGAACGGTTTTCATGATTGCATGCATCGACTAAGTGTGTAAGAGGTAAGTTGTTCGTTTGGCTTACTTGGCTAGGATGGCACTAGAGTATTTGTCGTCTGTGTTTAAACCTTGGGTTGTGAATTTTGATGTTGGAAGACGAACCTTGTTGTCGTTCTCGTGTACTGTGAGTTGATGAGATTTGGGGCTAAAATCCCAACGGTTTTGTAAAGGTCATTTTACGGATTTGGGGCTAAAATCCCAACGGTTTGGTAAAGGTTATTTTACGGAAAGTAAACCTTTGGGGCGGTGACCCCTTTCGTCTTTTGGGTTTTGAAAAGTAGGATTTGATAATCCTAAATTGTTTTCTATTAAAACTCTCGATGGCATTTCAAATCATTTTATAAATTGTTTCCCTTGATATTTGATCTTGAAATTTTGGGAAGTTTTTACTCAAACTCTTGCCTCGGGAAGTGTTCATCTTGTTGTATTTGAATCTTTGAGGATTCCTGGTTATTGTTATTCGTGAAATGTGAATTGTATGACTCGTATTTTGCACTTTGTTCTTGCACTAGCAAAACAGTGGAGTTTTGCTAACCCCCGAGTATTCGGGGGGTGGATGTCTGTTTTTGCATTCAGGTTTTGGAGCATAACACAGGGTCGGCACGAAGGATGATGAAAGATGATCGATACTAATCACATGAGGAACCGTACATTATGTATTGGTTCAGTTGTACTTTATTTTCTGTTGCTATATTTTTCCCGTTGTACGGGTGTGGTTGTATTTTTGACCCCTGCATGGGCATGAGTTGTATATTTTTATTGAAAGACCAAATCGGTCTACTGAGTCATTTTAGCCTTGAAGGCATTGTCGAGATGTTCAATGTTGTTACCAGCCTGGTAGATCCTTGAGGAAAGGTTCTACGGCGTGTAATATCCCTAAGCGGATTGGGGGTGTTACAGTACTCGGCATAGCGTAACGGCCGTAACCAATTCCCCAGGGCTATTGCCCAAAAATACCGATGCATTATGGCTGTAACCGGCCCAAGCCTTGCGGCCGTAAAGAAGCATTACGGCCGTAACAGGACAAACTGTACCGGCATAATCGAGACCCCAGGGCTACTACCCGAAATGTGCTGACACCTTACGGCCGTAATTGGCCAGGCCTTACGGCCGTAACTCGGTTCAGCCAACATCCGACAGCCCGGCTAGAAGCTCGACGACGACTCGATCACACAAACACACCGACTATGTTCCAAAACAATAACGAGCAGGCTACAAAACTCAACGCACCACAGTGCAAGCACACGATTCCAAAAATGCAGACGACAACAATCCGCTCGACCAAAGAAAAAAATTCAACGAAATAGGAATGAAGATCTCGGCTATTACATTATATCCCCTTAAAAGAAGTTTCGTCCCCGAAACTTAAAATATAGAACGATCAATGCAAAACAATCTCCAATAATGCATGCTTTCATAAACCATAAAACAGAAGATCGAAAAGAAGAAAAATTACAGCAAACAGTATGCTGGTCATAAAATTGCATCCCGAATCATTTCAGTTTAGACTTCGAAGAACTCCTCAGAGGCTTTGCCACATGTTGAGCTGGAGTACTATTGACTACCTTCTTAATATCGTACTTTACCGACAAGAAAGCGCAAACCAAGGCAATCAACATTGTCGGGTAGACAAAAGCTGTTGTCGCCGTCTGATCTGTGTTAGCTGGCTTTGCGAGAATCCCTTCCTTGACAAGACCCCAGACAACAAGAAGAGTTCCAAACATGCTCATCCTCCCAGGTTTTATCATATTAATAAGAGCACCAGCCACACAGAAGCAACTTCCAGCAAGAACCTGATCAAAACGATTGGAATCACTTTACATTTATATTTTCTCTAGACTCTGAAAGTTTGTGCTTTTTTATTACAAAATCCAAAAGTAATACAAAACAAAAGAATTATAACTATATTGCGTTCACAAAGCCTAAGAAAACCCTACAGAAAAGCATATGGTGCGTTCACAAGCAGCACGTGGCTGCTACCACTCATACCGCTATACCATAATGATAACAAAACGCAACGAACAAAACTAAAATGGTTGACCAACCCAAACAGTACATCAATCAAAACGCGAGTTAATCACTGAACAAATACAAAATTCCATAATCCAAGGGTGGGAAGATCGAAAATTTCCCGAACTTAAGGAAATTACGAAGGAGTCTGAACGTTCAATAATCACTATACGAGATCAACAAAACCGAAAAATCAAACGATCGAAAAACAACAATCGAGACAACAATAGTCGAATAATCATGTTCGAATCATGACAAACAACAAGAATCAAATAACAATTCCGAAGTTCACACCTCGACTCGAGACAATAGGTGATCTGGTAAGGACGATAAGATTCACAGGAATGGAGTCGCATTCGGAAAAAGTCACAACGACAAACGGATTATTCTGAAACAATATCACAACTCGTTCGATCAACAAAAAGCAAAAGACAAGACGAGTTCAGAAAATGTCAACAAACACAAACGAGTCAACAGCGTTGAAAATAGAGAAGTTCAACCATCCGGTCCACTTCTAACAAAAGAAGTTTGTCTCCGAAATTCAAAACAACAAGGCAAGGAAATAACATAACATACAACTGGTAGACTACACCCCTCAGGTACTCCTCAGAGTCGATCCTGATATCAGTGCCCAGTCTATGCGTCGGAAGGCTCGGTGACCAACTCGCAAAAATAAACCCGGTGTCCCTTGAATCCGCACTTGTAACACATTACTGGCGGAGAAGGACAATGCGCACGAACATACCCCGACACATTGCAGTTAAAACACCTCCTGGCTTTACCAGGAGTCAAAGCAAGACGACTTGGAACTCTCAGTCCCATACATCGAGCGATGGAGCTTCACAGCAGAAAGACTACGACGATGCAACCTAGAAACACCAACTCCTGTACCGCCCATAGGGTCATCGGACTTCCTCTGTTTCTTCGAATCAGGCACACGTTCCGACGATATCGAAGCTAGCTCATAGGCTAAGGCTCGATCTTGATAATCTCTCAATGAAGTGCAAGTGAATCCCGACATATACTCGCGAATATCCAGCTTCATTCGTCTGTCAAAATGAAGGATCTTCTCTTCCTCGATCCTTACCCGATCTCGCACATAACTGAGTTGTTTGCTATAGTCGATGATAGCCTGCAAAACCAATATATCTTGTGGTTTTGCCAAATAAAATTCACGAATCATCTGCTCTCTAATCAGTTTCGGACAGAACTCAGTCTCCATAAATACCTAGAACTCCGCCCACGTGACACCACGATCACGAAGTTTAACAGCTTCCCACCAATTAGCGGCATCTTTGTCAAGAAGGTACTGAGCGATAGGTACCTTCCGCTCTTCGAGACAATCGACAGACTCGAATATCTTCCTGAATTGGAAAAGCCAACCATCCCAGCCCAACGCATTCGCAGCACCGGCGAATCGAAGGGGATTCATACGAACTACCTATCGAAGCCATTGATTTACACCGACGTTTTGAGTCGCGCCAGTGTTGCATTGAACCGCCTGGATCAAGTGAGTCATATGTGCTGCTACTTGTTGCAATATAGTAGCAACACCCAAACCAATATCGTTCCCAGCAATATTTTTTCTCGATCCCGCGTCTGATCCCCGTGGCCATCCGTACCATGGTTGCGACCATGACCTCTGGCCCTCGGCATATTAACAAGTAACCACCTAGCGCAACGAAAGATCATAACATATAATCACACACAACAATTGTTATCATCGAACAGCACACATAGAATACTGTCACAGATGATCGGTCTAACGATCGCAAAAGTTAGACCTAACGGCCAAAACGCAGTTCCAAAGCTCCTGTCCAAACTGATTAGCACGCGCTACAACAGGGACTTAGCATGCACTAGCCGTGCCATATTAGCGTGCGTTAGCTTCAAACCTGGCGTGCGCTAAGTGTTCTAATTCAGCAACACGTTCATGAACATATACCAAACCATACCAAAACCGAAGGTTATACATAGACAACCACATACGAACCCAAATGCCGACAGTTCACATCATTATAATATTACACAAATAACCATCAGAAGTTAAATAACATTCCAAACCGAGTCTCCACCTCCCGGTCAAGAGAACTATCTCGACAAGTGTATACCGAACGACTCAGCGTTCACACCACCACTTTAATCACAACTCTGAGCATTATAGCCAAAATAACAACATCTCACTACATACCTTTTAACCGAAATTCATGAAACCGAAAAGTTGAAATCGAAAGTCACGTCTCGAGTAAATTTTTGATAGACCTCGTCTGAGATTTTAAAATCAAATTTTAAACATTTGCAATGCAAAATGGAAATAAAATATAAGTAGTTTGTGTTCTCAAAAATTTTCGGTCTCGAGGTCACCATACGGAAATCAAACTTTTTTCTCTCTTGAAGGATGTTTTAAAATAAAATTTACGTGACTTCCCAAAACATTTAAAGCTTTAAAATATCGCATTGATAAACTTTCCTTGTGTAGCCACACCAAAACCATTACTCCTGTCAAACGATTTACGCAAATATATATATATATATATATATATATATATATACACACACATGCACCACTCTTCATTCCAGCACAATACAAGAATCAGACAAGCGTGGAGTATGTATTCAAAACTCACATTTAACTCCACATCATAACACAAAAATCATACAAGCTCGGGTAACACGAGACACAACATAGTGGGGAGACTTAGTTTTTGCTGAGCTGTCTGCCAAGAACTACTACTCTGGTCGGGAATCATCGTACCATAATAATATTGGTCCTAAAACCATTAGAACATCGTATCATACTGCTAAAATGGCTCGTCAATTGGATGGTAGCGATGCTCAAAATCCTGAAACCGTGGAGTCGGATGAAAAGGCTGCTCAGTTTGCTCAAAAGAATGCTAAATCTAAGAATGGTGAATATGGTGAATTTGAGGATGGTGACTGTGCCGACTATGAGAGTGGTGATTGTGGGCTGCAGCAGAGACTGAATGACGTGGAGGATCAGGAATCCTCCTATGGGAGCTGCTAACTGATGCAGGTGATGAGGCCGGTTGGGAAAACCTATCTTGCCTCGCAATAGAGTAGTGCAGGGGCTCCTAGTGTAATATCCACGTTTTCCGTTTCCGTATTTTTTGATTTTATTGATGCTTGAACTTCGTACCAAATGATATTAAATCCTGTCACGTTCTTTTAACATTTTAAATTATGTTGGTTCGTGTGGAATTTTGGATGTAATATGTATTCTTACCCTTCATTCAATTTTCACGGGTTATTACCCGAGCTTCATTTCGGATACCTCGGACTAGGGTTTTCGGGATTGTTAATACTTGAGTATAATCCGTTGTGTAGTTGGTTCATCAATCAGACGGAGCACTGTTGTTGTTAGCATGATTACATGCGTTAGATGACTAACATTACATACGCTATCAAGGGCATATGGTACGCTAAAGTCATGCACAACATATGATATTTGTGGTTCAAGGCAGTAGCTTCCGGGAATTAGTTACGTACGCTAACACGGGAGCATAACGTACGCTAACAATTCTTAATGTACGCTAAGTGCTCTACATAACGTACTTAATGTCCCTGATGGTTCGATACAGTAGCCTCTGGGAATAGATTTACGTATGCTAACACAGGAACCTAGCGTATGCTAATAACTTTTAACATAGGCTAAGCTCTCTACATAACGTACGTAATGTATCTGATTGTTCGAGGCAGTGGCCTCTGCCCAGACCATAACGTACGTAATGGTTTTACGTAGCCTATGTTAATGGCCTTATGTATGTTAACATGGAGGCATTGCGTACGTAACGCAGTCACCGCTATATAAACAGACATCAGCACTTTTTCTGCATTTATTACCTTTCTAAACCTAAACCGACGAGAGAGTGCAAGGGATACATCTTGGAGGCGATTGGGGGAAATTCTTCATCATCTACCACCATTCTTGAGTTTCTAAGGAAGATTATACAACTCCTAATCCGTTCATTCATTCCAAATCAAGGTAAATCTTCTTAGAACACTATTTTGGGAATTTGGGGGGTTTTCGTAGATTTGTCTATTTAATCCATTTTGCTTGAAATTCTTGAGATTATAACGTATCTACCCCGTACCCACATTTTACTTACGATTATATGAATGTTTTTTTGTATTACTCGGATTTGAGAGTGTTTGGATGATTTCCAACCTCTATTATATCCTTGAAGATTTGTGAATCGTAGATGGGGTTTTGGGAGTCCCTCCTTGTGAATTGAGTATTGATCGCTGAATGTCGTATTCTTTACAAATCGTTTGGGTCCGGAAGTGTGCTCTTGGATATACTGAGCTTGAATATCATTTCCTTTCGATTTCCAGTGTCTCAAAGTCAAGTATATGTATATGATTTTTTTTATAGAAAAACATCCATTGTGGACGGGGGGTTCAGGCGGGACCCACCAACCTGTGAGATAAAGAAAATATCAAGAGTACAAGCAAACAGACCCAAATTATGACCAAAAATGGGCCATAATTCGGGTCCTAAATCTAAAAAACGAAGTGCCTACGGCCCGCTAAAGAAATACAAGGTGCACCACTAAAGGCGTGGGATAATGTGCGGACCGATAGGTAAAAAAAGTCACATCCGAATTATGACCAAAATTGGGCCATAAACCGGATCCTAGAAACTAAAATGTCAGCGGCCTGCTAGAGAAATACAAGGTGCACCACTAAAAAATAGTGGGCTAATGTGCGGGCTCATAGCAATAAATCAAGTGATAAAATACTAAGAGAGAGGAGAAACGGAGGAGCAGTATCATATGTATAAGTCTGAATACCAATGGACGACATGCCGAGCTCAGAGATAATCAGCCGACCTGTTGCCCTCTCGAAAAATGTGAGTGACTCTGTACTGAATGTCTCGAAGAATGTGTCGGATACGCATAAGGGTGTGACGAACCTGCCAAGAGCCCCGACGGCCAGATCAGAGCAGGGTCACCACAGCAGCAGCATCAAGCTCAATCCAAACATGTCTCGATCTCTGGGAAGCCAAAATCAGTCCAACAGCAAGCGCCTGGATCTATGCATCAAAGCTCGAAGAGGCCTGAAAAGAGGAGTGGAAAGCAAGGAGTAGCTCTCTGTGATGATCTCTAATCAGACCCCCACCACCATCAATCTGAGTATCTCTATCAAAGGAGCCATCCATGTTCATCTTGATCCAATGGGTCTCGGGTTGAAGCCAAACCACAGGAACGGAGCAATGAGTCTGAGCGGGAGAGGGAGTAGCTCGCTGGAAACGGTCAGGAGGCGAGCACCCCGCCCAGAACTCTGAAGAAATAAGCCCCACAGCAGCAAGTAATGATACATGGCGCTCCACCTGCACAATAACATGAGAAGCAAGAAAAGTAACCGCCCTATGCTTTACACTATTTCTCTCCGTCCAGATGAACCAAAGTATCAGACAAGGAATAATGAAAGCTGCGTGCCTAAAGTGTGTGCCATGTGAGAAAAAACTCAGGAGCTCAAAGATATTATCTGTATGGGGTAAGGATAAATGAGTCCAAGCGCCAAAAAACTTCCACATGGTACGAGCCACGTCACTCTCCAAGAAAAGGTGGGCAAGGGTCTCGGAATGGTAGGTATGGGTAAGGGTAAGGGTACAACATGAGAATCTGGAGGCCAAGGAAACGCCCCTCCTCTGTAAGACATCATCAATCGGGATCCATCTGCATCAAATATGGAATATATGATTGTATTTTCTTGATGTTGAAAGTAAAGCATATGTGATGTGTATGATTATATGTTCACACCGGACGGACCGACGGGTCCTCTGAAGGGTCGGTGCTTCTGTTGCGATCCATTGAATATTTTTGGGTTAACCACTCCAGGATGGATCAACGGGTCCTCGGAGGGGTCGTTGCTTCTAGTACGATCCATGGTTAATCACGTATATGAATGAATAATATGAGATTTAGTTATTCCAGGATACTAGTCTTGAGTTTGATGAAATGAGGTTATATTTACTTTATCGTTCAAGAAGTATTGTGTTTCATATTTGATATACTTGCACTAGCTATTCCATGGCTACCCCCATCCGGGTGAAATACATTTCATGTATTTCAGGTTCCATACGAACGGGTATTGGATCGATATGATGATGATGGGCAAGAGTGATGCTGTGTCATGTTTTTTATCTGTATTATTATGTTTCACCCATTCGAAAATATCATACTCTGAATGATTTAGTACTAGATTACTAAAGAATGTTGTTCTTGTTGTCTACTTTTGCCCCATGGGTTTAATTTCTGTTGATTTATGTCCATTGATTCTGAATATTATTTTGGACATCGATTTGTATTCCTCCCGTTTGACTTTCTCTAGACCCTATCGGTCAAAGTTTATGATTATGTGCATGTATGTATAGCCTTGTGGATCCCATGGTGGGGCTCACGGCACTGTAATATCCTGAATACCATGAGAGTATTGCAAAATATCGTATCAAAGCTTAGGTTTATGCATACCTAGGCTATCGGTCTCTTTGGGTCGAATTGAATCACCTTTTGTGTACAGTATCACTGCATTGCCATCATCTCAGTACGAATGGTACTCGTAAGTTATCCTTATCTCTCTTCTCTATTCTTTTATGCATCGTCTTCAAATATGTACCTTTGGTAATCGGTCACCTCGATGGTGTGTAATCTGAACTGTACTCACGAATAATCTCATTGTTGTTCGCGGTCGTGGGCGTGGCGCAGCCGGTGGGGCATACATGTCTTTCAGCGCCGATGCTGGCTCGACCACTCCTACATTATCGAACTCAGTGCATCCAAGTACAGATGGTCAACAGGATCAATCGAACGGCCAAGGGAATAATGCGGATGCCAGTGTTGCGAACATTCCTCAGCAGGTGGCAAATCAAATGGCTCTCTTGACCCAGACGATCCAACAGAATAATCCAAACCCGACGGCTAATACAGGTGCAGAAAGATGGCTTCAGGATATAGTCCGTATGCATCATCCACAGTCTATTGGTGCTACTGATCTGGCCGGTTGGAAAAGCTGGCTTTTCGAGATGGAGAAGGTTTTTGAAGCAGTCGGTTGTCCCGAGGCGAGGAGAGTGCACCTGGATCATATTTCCTTTCCAAGGAGGCTGCGACTTGGTGGCAGGCAGTTAAGCCCCAAGATCATGTTGCTTCTCGGGACGAGTTCAAGGACCTGATGGAGGTCGAGTTTTGCCCTTGGCCAGTTCAAGAGAGTAGAATCCGGGCCTTTTTCGAGGCTAAGCCATAAGATATCCCAATTTCGCAAGTAATAATCGAATACAACCAGCGGTTATCCCATGTGAAGAACTAGGTGCGCGATGAGCGTGACATGCTTTAATTGTAACCGTACTGTCACATCAACCGTGAGTGCCATTTTCCACCTCTGAGATGTAACACTTGCAGTCAGATAGGTCACAGAGCGATTTATTGCATTGGAGGGGACAGGGATAAGACTTTGATGCTCGAGCTTCTGCCCTAGTACTTAGAGAGCCGAGTGTGAATCAGTAGAAATCAGCCAACGAGCCACATCAAAGTTTTGGTAGAGGTAGGGAACAGGGCCAGTCTGTTAGAGGGGGAGATTCTAGTGCTGGTTCGATACATCCACGAGTTTACTAGGCCGAGTGGATGATCCCAATGCGGCGGTTGCCTCAGGTACCATTCATATTCTATATCATCCAGTTCGAGTACTATTTGATTCTGGCGCTATGCATTCTTTCATCTCTTTAGATTGTGTATGCCGTTTGAGTATTGATTGCATAACTGCTTGTGAGCCTGTTATTGTGAGACTACCTAGTGGGTATAAAATTGTGGGTAATCGTGAGATTAGAAATTATCTAGTGAGCATAGCAGGAGTTGATTGGTCGTCAGATTTGATTGTGATTGACATCAAGGGAGAGGACTTGATCCTTGGTGATGATTGGTTCGAGAGTCACGAAGCGTTTATGAACTATCACACTAAGGTGTTGGCCACAGACTATACAGTAAACAACTTAGATGGTAAAGATACAATAATCTGTATGATTTTCAAAGTTAATTGTGTAACGGAAGTCTGTTTGGTGAGTTGTTGTAAATACAGCAACTAGGTGTTCTCTTGTTTGCTTGATGTGTACAGGGTTTCACAATGTATACTAATAAATCAAGGTAGAATGAAAACAGTAAAGACATAAGGTAAATAACACACAGTTTAAAGTGGTTCGATGTAACCTCTCTACGTCTACTGGTCCTCCACACATGAGTAAATAGTTTATTAAAATCACTATGTACAGAACTACGTGACTTTAACTTAACCTTTCTCTGTATCGTTCACACGGATTTATACAGGGACTGTAGCTTTGGGCCGTTCACACAAATTGGCTTGAGCTTTTTCGACTTGCTTCTTCTCACACATATTGAAGCTTCGTCTTCAATGCTATTCTTCCCACACATGTCGGAATATGCAAGGATCTTTAGTCCACACAGGGCTAATGATAATCTCAACGGTAAGGGTAGAACAATTTCAAACAACAGCTTTATCTTTGATGACCGTTCGCTGTATGCTGTGTTGTTTACGTTGAGGACTTAGTATATTTATTCGCTTGGATACTGCTGTATGTTCACGAAGTATACTACTCTTTAATAGCTAGATTGTCAGAGTAATTTGTCATAGTATGCGTGATAATGAATAATTTTTGTGAGCAATGTCCTCTTGCTTGGGGATATTTATAACCTCGGAAATATATCTGTTACAAATGTACCCGTTGCTGGTTGGTGAGATGTTGGTGCCTCTGATTGGCGGCTGCTGAATGTTTGAATTAAAGCAGATCGCTTGCATTAAATGCTCTTCAGAGCGTTCAGACTTGTCTCTCTCCAGCCGCATTAAATGCTGTCTTGTCAGCAATATATGCGGCTTTAACCGTGAATACTTTATGAATAAACAATATTTATTTCACAGCGATTTAAAGCTTTTTCTATCCAGTCCCGTTAGATGTATTTTACTTTTCCTAAGTAAAACACGAACAGTCTTACTATTGTATCCAACGTACCATTTCTCTTGTTGTATGAAGTAGGATTTGTAGGATGAACTCTGTAGAAGATCTCTTTGCTATATACACGAGCTGTATGAAGAATCCTAACAGCTTCCATACTTAACGATATTCCGAATTCTTTAAGACTTCTCTACTGTATGTTGGCAATTACCAAAACAGGTTATCTTAATATAAGATTATCACTATAATGACCGAGGACGGTTCCAAGTTGTGGGCTGTAAACTAGATAAGCATAAATTGCTTATTAGCACCATGAAGGCCGTGAAACTCCTGAATAAGGGTTGCACAGGATATTGGTGTTATGCTTTGAAGACGGATGAGGGAAGAATCAACTTTTCTTCGACTCCAGTCGTTACTGAGTATCCAAATGTTTTTCTATATGATCTTTCGGGATTACCGCCAGATCGAGAGATTGAATTTTCTGTTGAATTAGAGCCTGATGCAGCACTGATTTCTAAGGCGTCTTATCGCATGGCACTTTCAGATATGCAGGAGTTGAAGAATCAGTTGGAAGAGTTGTTGGAGAAAGGGTACATTAGGCCGAGCGCTACTCCTGGGGGCACACCGGTTCTATTTGTGAGGAAGAAGGATGGTTCATTGCATTTATGCATCGATTGCCGCGAGCTAAACAAAGTGACTATCAAGAATAAGTATCTGTTACCTCATATAGATGATTTGTTCGATTAGTTGCAGGGAGCTACAGTATACTCAAAGATCGATTTGAGATCGGGATACTATCAGCTTCGAGTGAAAGAGTCCGATGTTTCGAAGACCACTTTTCGGATGAGATACGGATATTATGAGTTTGTGGTCATGGCTTTCGGACTGACCAGTATGGCAGTAGTGTTCATGCAGTTGATGAACAAGATATTTATCGAGTACCTTGATAAATGTGTAGTCATCTTTACTGATAATATTCTGATTTATTCTCGAGATAAAGAGGAGCACGCCCAGCACTTGCATTTAATATTAGACATTTTGAGAGCTCAGCACCTTTATGCGAAATTCTCAAAATGTGAATGTTGTTTGAAGGAGGTTATGTTTCCCAGACATGTGATCTCGGCCGAAGGAGTTCGCGTGGACCCGCAAAAGATTGAAGCGGTGTTAGATTTGGCACCGCCTAAAAGTGTAAAGGAAGTTCGTAGCTTTTTGGGTCTTGCGGGGTACTATCATCGGCTTGTTGAGGGGTTATCTAAACTTGCTCGATCGCTTACACAGTTACTCCAAAAGGCGGAAAAGTTTGTTTGGACTGTCGAGAGACAGCAAAGCTTTGATAAACTGAATAGGCGTTTAACTTCAACACCAATTTTGGCTTTACCGCAAAGTAATGAGGGGTTTGCGGTATATCATGACGTTTTGGGTTAGGGATTCGTATGTGTGCTTATGCAGCACGATAAGATAATAACATTTGCGTCGCGACAGTTGAAGCTGTATGAGATGAACTATCCTACTCACGACTTGGAATTAGCAGCAATCGTGTTCGCGCTAAAGATTTGGCGGCATTATTTGTATAGCTCTTCGTATCGGATCTATACGAATCACAAGAGTTTAAAATACATGTTCAGTCAGAAAGAGTTGAATATGAGGCGGCGCCATTGGTTGGCATTGATAAAGGATTACGACCTGGAAATTCTTTACCATATGGGAAAGGCCAATGTCGTCGCAGATGCATTGAGCCGGAAGCCGGCATCACTCCAGATGCTCGAGGTCCTTACACCTCAAGCACGGATTCAGCAAGAATTGATCGAACAAGGAATAGAGGTTTGGCTTCAGAGAGTGCAAGGACAGTTGTGTGCCCTCGAAATTACTTCATCTTTGGTTGATGACATCAAAGGGAAGCAGTGGAGTGACCCGATGATTACTCAACTGAAGGAAGACGTAATTAAAAGGAAGGCCCCTGGTTTTATTTTCCGGAAGCAGTTGAGTGGCCCGATGATTACTCAACTGAAGGAAGACGTAATTAAAGGGAAGGCCACTAGTTTTATTTTCGATGAGCATAGTATTTTGAGATTCCAGGGCAGACTTTGTGTTCCGAATGATTTAGAGTTGAGACAGAGGATACTTAGAGAAGCCCATGCTACGCCTTACTCAATCCATCCGGGGATGATTAAGATTTACAAAGATTTGAAGTGAAATTTTTGGTGGAATAATATGAAGAAGGATGACACAGAGTTTGTTTGCGGTGTTTGACTTGTCAACAAGTCAAAATCGAGCATCAACGACGAGCGGGGTTGTTAAATCCGCTTCCTATTCCCTAGTGGAAGTGGGAAGATACTCCATGGAGTTTATCACCGGAATGCCGAGGACTAAATCTGTAATGAATATAATTCGGGTAATCATCGGCCGATTAACCAAGTCGGCACATTTTCTTGGTATTAAGGATACTGGGGGACCGGAGAAGCTGGCTCGGATATTTATAGCAGAGATTGTGAGATTGCATCGAATGCCTAAGACTATTGTATCTGATCGACATGGCAATTTTGTGTCACATTTCTGGCAGGCAGCCCATCAGGCCTTGGGTACCGAGTTGAGGTTGAGTACATCTTTTCATCCATAGTCAGACGGTCAGAACTCTATGGAAGCACCTACTTGTTGTGGATTTAGAGCGCCGATATATCCACGAGACAAGTCTAATTCTCAAATCATTACCTACAATGTGCAAAAATCTTGCAACATGCTCTTCAACGGACATGCGTTGAGTAGGTCGAAGACCACCATCACGCTGTAAGATGGTGCACAACTTCTTAAAAGCTTGCTCACTCATACAGATAAGCTCACGACATTTACCACCATCTAAAAGGCCATCTAACAGCTATTCTCGTACACGGCGACGACGTAAAATAACCTTTTTAGTAGGTAAATTAGGATGATTTTTGTTCGAAAGTCTACGTTGTGTCAGAATGGCCATCAACAAGCAAATAAGATGAACCACTTGCATTTTGTCTGGCTTTCAGAACATGAGCGGGTGGGGGAAGCTCATTATCCATTGAAAATGTGATGCAGCGAAAATTACAAGAAAACAACTATGTTCCAACGGATCATCCGTCCTTGGAATACAGCCTTCTAAAAACCCTAGATTCAGCCGATCTAAGAATTTCAAGAAAATATAGAGAAAATTTCAATTCATTGATCGTCCGAAATAAAGGCCTTACACGCATATATATACCGTAGGGAAGCTAGGGTTAAACTTACGAAATTTAATAACATGTACACAAACTCTTATAAAATTACAATTAAGTCCCTAAAAACAGAAAAATGCAAAATTGAAGGCCGAAACGATATTTTTTGGGCAAAAAGAGACGGACCTCACCGCATGGTGGTGACTCTTGTTCAGTGGGTCGATTCCGGTAAGAAATGGCTGAGCTCATCCCAAAATTCACCAACAATTATTTTCCACATATTTTAAAAACGCCATTTTTCCAAATAACGAATGACAATCTCATCCACTACATCGAAATGTTATCTTTTTATGAAAAATGGCATCCCTGCATCGCTTCTTTTCCTGGAATATTTGATCTACTTTTTGGCATCCTACTTTACTTTTTCCAATTTTCTCAATTGTAGCATCAAAAAGATAATTTTTCAATGAAACAGTAGCAAATGAAGCATATAAAAGATTGATTGAATCATAATTTCGAATGAGGCATGTAAAAGAAAGTTTGAAACAGATTTTTGTGGTTCTTGTATTAGACATGATTTGATCGAGCAGCAAAACAAGATACAGAACAAGAAGAAGAAAACGAACAAACAAGAAGAAGAAAAAGAACAAACAACAGAGAAAGAGATAGAACCTGAACCGATTAGCTGAACTCTGGGGCAGGAGTTGATGATGGAAGATACAATCGAGCAGGATAACAATATGGAGGATACGTGAGATAACTCACGAGTATGCGTCTATAATAGGGTTGAAGGGAAGGACAAATATGCCAAAATAAAAGATATATATAACGTGATTTCTTTCTCTCCAAAATTCTCCAATTTGGGAAGAAAATTTGAAAGGATGATTATCCCCCAAAATCTTTTCTTTTCTTCCCACTTCCTTCCAAAAAAAAAAATTAGGGAACACCTTTTAATTTTTTTTCTTTCCGTTTCACTCCACTTTCGTTCCTTTACATCCTTAAATGAGACTCAGGAAGAAGACGTAATAAAGAGAGTAGAGAGTCATGGAGTCGTCTTTATGTGTGTGAGTCTCTCGCTGTGTGCGTGTGTATGTCAGAGAGAGCTGAGAGCTTTCGAGTGAAAAAACGAGATGAGAGAGCTGAGGGAAGAAAGAATGGGGGTCCGACTACTCACGTGTGAAAGGGGTTTTTACAAACATCATTTCCAATCCCAAGTTTTTAAATATTCGTCTTACCCTAGTCCATTTTAAGAACATTCCATCAATAAGTTTTTAAATATTTTAATCTTACCCGTCGGTTCTTAATGTTATAAAATTAACTTTTTCTTGGTCTTTTTTTAGGGAAACATTGATATCATTTCACTAATCAAGCATCAAATGAATTACATAATGTGCACTTCGCCATAACCATGTCCAGAGTACCACGCACTCTTAGCCAAACCATGAGCTAAGGGATTACAAGTACGTGAAATAAAAGCAAAAATACACAACATAAAGGAACTTGAAATAGTACGAATGTCAAAAATAATCGGACTAACTAAAGAAAGATCATCACATGAACTATTGATACGGTCAATGATCACCTTGCAATCTGATTCAAGAATTACACTACTCCATCCATTTAGTTGTGCAAATAACAGAGTGTGCCGTATTGCAATTACCTCAGAAATTAAAGGATACATGCCTACATCTAACGCATTCTGCTGCCACGGAAGAATGATACTTGGCGATCCCGCACAATAGCTCCAAGCCCAAAAAGTCGACCAGCTTGCAACACATCCGCATCAGTATTAATTTTAACGGTTCCAACCGATGGGGAAGACCAAAATTGTGCCAGAGGTGGTGGTGCCAGCCGCACTTGCAACAAAGCTTCCGCACAATCATTTGTATATCTTCTAGCTAAGCTAATCACTTCCATTGGAGTGAGTTGTGATTCTTCATGGATAAGTTGGTTACGTGCATACCATATGGCGCAAATCAATACTAAGGCAAGCATCCAATCATATACTGACAAACTATTGTGGATTTGTATCCAAAGGTCAAGAGTAGGAAACTCACAAGACCACACAACAATAGGCAGATTACTAAGAGCCCATACCTGTCTAGTAAAAGTACAACTCTGGAGTCTATGTATAACTAAATCAGAATCTAACCTACACACAGGACAAAAATCTTCATGAACAATATGACTACGCTTCAACTGATAAAGAACGGGTAGCGCGGACGGCAAAGCACACCACACACAAGATTTAATTTTACCCGGAAGCTTAGTATTCCAAAGGAAAATCCAATTAACTTCCACAACAGCACTAGTACGACCTGTTCGAGAATGTGATTGCTCCCGGAGCCAATTCTTCGCAACATAATAAGCTGAGTTGACTGAAAAAACCCGACTTAGTGAAATGCTAGATCAGTTTATCCGCACAACCCGTTTGAGACAATGGAATACCTGAGATCAGAGCCGCCTCCTCAGCACTAAAGATCGAATGGAGCAAATTAACATCCCAAGCCTGAGATGTCGTGATGAGATCAGAAATAAAAAGTTCATCACGCTCTCTAACTTGTCAACCGTAGAGCCTAAACGCGTAGTTCTTTTGTATCCAGGCATCATACCACACACGAATGAGTTCACCATTTCCGACGCGCCACCGAATTCCTTTTCTCAAAATAGGCCTTGTTTCCATAATACTCCTCCAGGTGTAAGAGCTGTGCAAAGGTGTAGAAGCCTCAATCACATCAGAATGTGGATAGTACATTGCCTTTAATAAACGTGCCAATAGTGTATCCGGTTGAGTCATCAAACGCCACCCTTGTTTAGCCAACATTGCAAGATTAAATGCATTAAGGACCCTAAATCCAAGTCCACCATCGCGCTTACTTTCACATAACCTTTCCCATTTGAGCCAATGAATTTTATCTACCCCTTTATTACCCCACCAAGACTTAGCCATCAAAGACTCGATCTCTTTCAAGAAAGTTTTTGGAAAACGAAAATAGCTCATCGCATACGTAGGTAAAGATTGAAGAACTGATTTTATCATTACCTCCTTGCCCGCCATGGAAAGATATTTTCCTTCATAACCTTGAATGCGCTGCCGAACCATCTCCTTAAGCACTTCAAAAGTTTCTTTCCGAGATCTTCCCACTACCGAAGGGAGGCCCAAGTATTTGTCATGACTCACAATCTGTTGCACCATAAAGCACTTTGGATATGCATCTGAAGCTCATCTTTCACACCACCACTAAAGACAATAACAAATTTTTGAATATTTACCTCTTGGCCAGAAGCTTTACTATACCAAGAAAGGACCTCCTTAATACGCACTGCTGCCCTTACTGTTGCTCTACAACAAAGAAAAGAATCATCAGCTAACAAGAGGTATGACACACTCGGAGCCTCACAAAAAATTTGAACCCCTTCCAGCAATCCCTGTACCTTAGTCTTTGCCGGCATTGAGCTCAGGGCATTTGCTAGAAAGAGAAAAAGATAGGAAGATAGGGGATCCCCCTGACGTAAACCCCTCTCAGGATAAAAACAAGTGCCCTGGATGCTATTAAGAGATAAAGAGTAAGAAGCTGAAGTAACACACTGCACAATCCTACCTACTCCATTTGTGTTTAGGCCAAGTTTGAGAATAATGCGCTCCAGGAAGCTCCATTCCACCTTGTCATAAGCCTTACTCATATAAAGTTTAAGAGATAAGTAACCAGCGCTCCGACTCTTATTTTTCTTTGTAAAATGATCAATGTTCTAAAAGGCGCTAGGCGGTAGGCGGGCGGACGAGGACCTTCTAGCGCCTAGGCCTTGGAGGCGGCGCCTAGGCGGCTAGGCGCTAGGCGGTTTTTTTTATATATTTTATATTTTATTTAGTTTTATATATGCATACAAAATGCATAATAATATTCTTTTCAAAAATAGTCTTGGAAAAAAACAACATTGAAGAAAAAACATTCAAAAAGCAAAAGTCACAAATTAAAGTCAAATTTCCATGTCTTCCTCATCTCCATATCCTTCCTCCAATATATGTTCTCCATCGGACTCATAGTCATACTCTTCATCATTTTCCTCCTCTTCCGAGTCATCATCCGACACAAAGTCTTCTTCATGGAGCTCTCTTGTTACGATGTTTCTAGCACTTTTTCTAGGCTCTAGCATTTCATCCGCTCCGGTTGCTTCCCAAACCATCTCCCAAGTAAGATCCGAACCAGGCTCAACTTCATCATCATCACATTCAACAATCCATGATTGTCCAGCGAAGAAAACACGTTTTTGGACAAAACGTTAAAAAATAAAATAGAAAAGGAAAAAAAATCTGGACAGATGGAAAAAAAATCTGGACAGAAAAGGAAACCTAGGACCCGCCTAGCCCGCCTAGCCCGCCTAGGACCCGCCTAGGACCCGCCTAGCCCACCTAGGACCCGCCTAGCCCGCCTAGGACCCGCCGAGCCGCCTAGCAGAACCGCCTAGGGGGTAGTCGGGGCGGAGAGCCACCTTCTAGCGCCTAGGCGGCGCCTAGGCGGCCGCCTAGGCCGCTTTTTAGAACACTGAAAATGATTAATTCATAGGAAACCAACACATTAAAAGTAACTGACCATGGACGAAGGAGATTGTGTTTCAGAGATCAGACTCGACATGCAAGGCTTCAGTCTATTGGCAACTGATTTGGCCGCTATTTTAGAGAGAACATTACTGAGGCTTATGGGTCGGAACTGAGTCATTCTATCAGGATCGACACACTTTGGAATGGTGGAAACTAGTTGTGAAAGCACCTTTATTCAAGAAATCAGTTGTGAACGCCAAGAAAACCGAAGGACCTACAACTTGCCAATATTTTTGAAAAAATAAAGCAGGTAAACCATCAGGACCCGGAGGTTTAAGAGGGTACATATCAAATAAAGCTTTGGTTACCTCCTCACGCGTGTAAGAGTGAGTCAGTTGCTGGTTAATTGATGTGGTAGCCCGATGCTCCATAGTGTCAATGACCTTCGCAAGATCTTCCTCTGAAGGGTGAATAGACTGAAAAACTATTTGAAAATAATCCATGGCAACCCGGTGAAGCCTTCCTCCTCCACAACTAAGATCCATCACCCCCCAGAGGTTGGAGATATGATTCCTTTTCTATCGTCTACTAGCTTGGGCATGAAAGAAAGATGTATTCTTATCACCTTCCCTTAGTTCCCCCTCTGGCGCCACAACATCTCCTCCTTACCCAGCAAGTCCAACTTTGTTCTAACCCCCCTTCTTTATATATAACATCGGCAGTCATAGTAAGCTTTTGCAGGGCATGTAATTCCTCCTTAAGTTTCTTTACACCTGCTCGCACGTTCCCAAATGAGGCCGCACGTTCCCAAATGAGGACAGATCCCACTGCCCCAAACCAACTCGCAGATTCTGAATATTATCAAACACTTTAGCCCCAGCTCTCTGACCCCGATAATTAGTCCAACACTATTTAACAACCTCCTCACATCAGTCGATTTTTATCCACAGCCTCAAAATGAAACTATTTCTGTCGACGCCTCCCTGCTCCACCTAAAGTGTCATATAACCGTACCACTACGAGAAGATGACTAGACCCACCCGTATCCAGGTGAGTGACATAAGTTGTGGGATACTGAACTGACCAATCTGTTGTAACGAAGGCTCTATCTAGACGATGCCAAATAGTATGTGGCGTCTCTCGTCTATCCGACCACGTAAAAGGGTAACCTTGGAACCCAAATTAACTACCCCAAGTGTCGTGACTGTCTCCGTAAAATTACGAATCCTCCAATTTGGCGTAGAAACCCCCCTATGTCTTTCAGAATCCACCAAAACCTCATTAAAGTCACCAAAACACATCTAAGTGATAGAAGACAGTGTACCCAAGTGTAGAAGAAGTTCCCAGGTCCGAACACGCTTCGAGTGATCCGGTTCACCATAAAAGCCAGTGAGACGTCAAGGTGGTGAAACAATATCCATAAAAACAATTACATTAATATGACTTGGAGAGAATGACTTGATCGACACCTGAATAAGTGGATCCCACATCAAAGCTAGAACCCCAGACCGACCCCTATCTGCCACACTAAATCCATGTAAACTAAACTTATTCTTTAAAACATCTATTTTCCTTGAAGTAGCCTTTGTTTCAGAAAGGAAAATGAGATCAGGCCTGCAATCTTTGAGCAACTCGCCCAACACTCTTAACTGTCCGAGGGTGCCCAACCCCCCAGCAGTTCCAAGCTAAACAACTCATAACGACCGGTGGGGCAGCGTTGTAGCCTCCGTTAACATAGGACTCAGGCTAGAGCCTAGTAAAAAAGATTCATGATGTTTACCTGAATTATCTGGTTTATCCAAAGGGTCATCTACTTCCATTGGGACAGACCTTTTACCGCCGGTCGTCTTCCCCACAACCTTTTTTGTGTCCTCCTGCTGTCCAGTACGTTTTTTCGAATTCGACTTCTAAGTTTCTGTCCATTTCCAACTAGAGATGTCAACAAATGAACCTCCATCAGATTTACATTTATATCCTGACGAACTCCCGTACTCTCAGGACTCAGCTCCACGAATGCCCCCTGCTTTGGATCACCCAACCGTATAGATTCTAACGGAACACACTGTGACTTTGTCGAGGAAACCAATTTGGGCTGCAAATTCCTAGTACCTTCCCAGCCGACTCATCAATTTTTAGGGTCATACCTGGCACATCAGAATTTCCATAACCCCTATTATTGTTAACCATTTGCCTCAATGTCTCAGTGTTTATTTCAGATGTAGAAACCTCTTGCAAATCCTTCGAAATCCCCGTATTTTGTTGCCTAAAAGAGCTCCCACCAGACCGCTTTGCACCAACTTGTTCACAATGTGCCTTAATCCCAACAGATACCTCTGGATCGTCCCTTGACGGCAAATGAAGATGATCCAAACTTGTACCCAAAGTAGACCTCGCACGCAGATCAGAACTTCCACACTTAGGCCTGGGCTCAACACTGTGTGCAGTATTTTTGTAGACATAATATCCATTTTAGTCGCCTTTAAAATCTCCGATTTCAATTGCTCAGTCAAAGTTTTGAAAGACATAGAAGTCTCATCAGGTTATTTATGTTTCCAATCTGCACCATCAGATCTGGACGGAAAAGTGTGTTGTGAATTCCTCCCAGAAACTTCAACGTTCGGTAATAAGGTCAAACCTGGTATATCGAACAGATCTCGTGCTCGCAAAACAGGACGACTACTACCCATAGAACGAGTATCAACTGTTAAAGGATTAAAATCTTGTGGTCTAGACGAAGAAATGATTGCAAGGTTTCCACTACGCACACTAGCAGAGAGCCATTCACCATACTTCGAATCACTCTTCATTACCTTTCCAATAACATCATATTGCTTCGGGCAGTCCTTGAGAATATGACCAATCACCCCGCACAAGTAACAAAAATTAGGAAGTTTTTCATAGGATAAGCTCAACTGAATTTCAATCCCTTTAATTGTTGTTAACAGAGTTATGCGTTGCAAAGGTTTGCAAATATCAACATCAACTCGGATATGCAGGAAAATGTGTGGGTTACTACCATCCCCCCACAAGTCAACGCCGCGATAAACCCCTATGGCATTTCCAACTATCTCAGCAATCTTTCTTGTCATCCTATTAAAAGGTAATCCACGCACTCTCACGTAGAAGTCACACACCCGTAGTTCACTTGTAGCTAAATCAGTAGCACTATCAACATCTGCCAAAAAAATCAGGTTCTTATTATAAGTCGAAGGGCCTCCGTTAAGTGCTCATGTTCTTATCTTTGATGTGTCTTAATGAAAAGAGAAACCTGTTATTCGCATCCAACCTTTTCACATCAACTCCCAATGTTCGACTCCATAGTTCATTTATCAAAGACATAAAATTTCCCCAATGAAAAGGTCGACGAGTCATCACTTTCCCTACTACCAACAAAGATTCTGCTAGTCTGAATCCCTCCTCACACTCCCAATCATCATCTAAGACAGTCGTGCTATGCAATTCCTCCTCAGTAAGTCCAAGATTATTAACAGACAGATTTTCAGCCATTATAATCCAAGCAAAGAAGCCTCAGCCCAGTCCTTGATACTATGACACACAACAACCGAGCAAAGACCCAGCAAAAGTCTCACAAAACCCTGCACAAAAAGAAAAGCTTTCCCTGGGTAAAGGAAGACAAAAGAACCCTACACAGCAAGCACACGCAAGGCTAAAAGGCACAATACAACACAAACACAAACATGACTTGGAAGGAAACCTCAATTACTGATAACATGCCAGGAAATCCAAAAAAGAATCGCTAGTCTAAAAAGCACCCTGCTTTCTCTAAGGGGCTCCTGCAAATCAATATTACCTCCTTTTCCTTGTTCGAATTTCGGTGAACAAACCTAGTCTAAGCACCCCTGCTTTGTTTTCAGGGCTCCCGCAAATCGATTCTTGTTTTTTTTGTCTCTCTCTCTCTCTCTCTCTCTCTCTCTCTCTCTCTCTTCTGGTTTCCTTTGATTTTAAGCGCTGGGCTTACCCTCAAGATGAGTTCGCAAGACGATCAGAATTGACAAGGAGGAAATAGGCATCCAAATTGGTGAGATCTTAAGCAAACTAGAGTTTCTGTATGTGATACGTGTGTGTGTGAAGATGAAGCAGTAGTACTCCGGAGGGGGATCTTGCTGTGCTGCACCCACCGTCGGATCACACACCCACACGGGTGTGTGTATGCGCGTGTGTGATCCGACGACGGATCTGGTGCACAGCATGGTGCTGTACTGCACCAGATCCGAACCCGTGGTACTCCATAAAAGCTCTATTACGAGGACATAAAAGAAAAAAATATAGCCCTTTCTTAGTCAAGCCTTAAATATTTTACCCCCTTTCAATTAATATTATTATTCTATTTTATCTTCGTTCTTCTATTATTTATTTTTATTTTTATTTTCTGTCATTTATTAATAAATTAATATATTTTAATTGTAAATTATAAGGAGAACTTTGGATCTAGGATTCTCGAATTGTGCACCTGCATCACTTTCAAATGAAGAACCACATTTGTCGAGGCCTGGGATTTTTACTAGGCTTCTGTTTACCTTAATTGATTTGTATAATGTCTTCTATATGCACATGATATCAGTCAAAAACACTAAATTGGATAAATTAGTCGGAAAGACTTAATTGGGCAAATAAGTTAATGTGCAAATTGATCAGAAGTACTTTATTGTGCATAAAGTCTTCGGACTACTCGACGAGTTTCGGAATTTATTAGTCATGATGTTTATACTTGTTAATATATTTAGAAATTAATTTGAACATATTGTGTACTCTCAACACTGAGCGAGTTGAACGCTCACCCCAATTATTTAACCATTTCAAGATGAGGAGATTTATGTGGCGTGCGCTTGAGAGGGATGATCAAAGTTTAAATATTATACTTTTTAGTAATTATTGTTTGTTTGAAATTATGTTTAGAATCTTGAACATTTGTTGAATTATTTTAGTCATTTTTTGTTTATTGAATGGATTTTGGAAATGCTGATATGATTATTATATTTTATTTTTCCAAAAATTAATTCATTTATTTTGTTAAAGCGATTATTCATTTATTTTATTAAAATATAGAAACATCACTTTCTTAAAATAGGGTGTTATATTCTCTTAGGTTTCCGTAGCCACTTGAAGGACCTAAATAACTGTTGCGCCTTCCTCTTACACGTGGAAATTTGTATTCATGTCCGTGTATTTCAGTCACGCCTAGACTCGACTTAACATACATATTTTAGTCTTAATATTAGGCTTTATTATAACTTAAAATATATAAATGATACAATGACTCGATTTATTATAACTCAACTGCTAAAAATTTGAAAGGTGAATTATTGTTCGACCACTTCAACAATACATATAAATTTTATGTTGTTGAAATTACTGTCATTGGTTGTGAACTTATTAACGACAAGTATTGATAACGATACCTCCATGTGGAGGATGCTTTCTTTTTGGAATTTCAGAGATTGTATACATCACGCTAGCAAAAATCAACATAAGACTTCCGTGCGTCGCACGATAATCAACCTAGTGTTTATATATATATATATATATAATCAACCTAGTGTTTATATATATATATATATATATGTTGGAAATATTTATGCTAAAAGGAGTTTGACATTTTTCCTTTGTCCCACTTTGGTAGGAATAAGAAACAAAAGGTGGTTTATAAGGTTTTTTCTCTAGTTAGGCTCTCAAAGACTTAGTGGACAAGACATGGGCCAAGCCCACACGCGCGCCGAGCCGGGCCGTGGACGCGAGATGCGAGGTTCGCGGTGTTCGCAAAGTGGCGCGTTGTAGGCGCACAATGCACTTAATTTTTAGCGGAGCTCGGGTTCAGTCGGGTCGGACTGACCCGAATCGAATACGGATCTCGAAGGTTCCAAAAACTAGGTTTGCTTGGTGGACAAGTTGGGCCTGCAAAAAAAAACCTAGCCCGTTTTTTTGTGCTTCCCTAGGGTTCTGCAACTATAAATACAGCTCCATAGGAGCCGTATTAATCATCCAAAAAAATCGCAGCCTCCTCTCTCTCGTTTTTTTCTTTGAGTTTCCAAGTAGTCGCCTTTGCATTTATCGCTCCTTCCATTACTGTTGGAACGACGATAAAGCTGCATCAAATCCTGGGGTTCTACGCTGAAGCTTACAGCCGTTGAAGCGCATAAAAACCTTTAAGGACAGGAGTTTCTCCGTGCGGTTTTCTTCAACTAAGAGATCCAAGAAACAGGTTGGTTTTTTTACATATTTGTTGCGCATTCAATTTCGTTCCTCAACGGGACAGTCTGCTTCTCTCCCCATTTCTTACAATCGGATCTGATCGTGAAGGATCATTCCGGCTTTGGTTGAAACTCGGTAATATAATAATATCAAAAAATTTATTATTTGAGACTATTCTATTTTCTATCTTCCATATTGTTTGCTTTTAATAATTATATAATTCAGTATTAGTTCTCAATACTAATTACCGGATTGTGTGTCTATCTAGTCAAATATTCAACATTCTTATAGGTTTTTAGTATTAAATCGTGTTTAAAGAAACAGGAACAGTCAAATGGACATTGAAATCTCATCTGCAAATTTCCATCTAATGAACCAAGAGTTTGCCCGGCTTGACCGATTCGATGGACAGAACTACACCCGCTGGGCTGATAAGGTCAAGTTCATGCTTGTTGTGCTGAAACTTGGCTATGTCCTGGACCCAGAACTTGCACCAATTCCCGCTGATCCAATTCCCGAAGCGGGAAAGGCTGTGGATCCAAAAGAGGTTTCAGATCTGGAAAAGCGAAGGGCTCTGCGTAGAGAGTCTGAGGGACTGTGTGTTGGCCACATCAAGAATTCCTTGTCTGATCGCCTCTATGATCTGTACGCGTCGGTCACAGATCCACGAGATCTTTGGAAAGCCTTAGAACTCAAGTACAAGGCACATGAGGAAGGTACTAACAAGTACCTTGTGTCCAAGTATGTAGAGTTTCAAATGGTTGATGACAAACCCATTATGGAGCAAGTGCATGAACTCCAGGTTATGGTCAACAAGCTGAACTCGCTTTCCATCTCTCTACCGGAACTCTTCCAGGTTGGTGTGATTATCACAAAACTGCCACCCTCCTGGAAAGACTTCTCTAAAAGGATGATGCACAAATCCGAGGACTACTCCTTGGATGATCTGTTGAAGCACCTCCGTATTGAGGAGAAGACACGCAACAGGGACAAGCGTGGTAAAGTTGGATCGAGTGTGCATCACGTGTTAGCTTGGGGTTCTGGAAATAAGGGCAAATCTGGGGGACAAAACCGAAAGAACTTTGGGCCCAAGAAACCTAACTTCAAGAAGCCTGGTAATCAACAACAAAAGAACCCTATCTCAAAGCCTAAGAGGTCCGGAGCATGCCACGTCTGCGGAAAGACTGGCCATTATGCACGCGAGTGTAAAGATCGCAAATCTGGTCCCATGGTACATGCTATCGAGGATGTTACAAATATGGTAGCAAGTGTGAACCTTGGAGATGTGTTCATGATCTCTTCTCTGACACGAGCAATAGAGAGTCAATGGTGGTTCATTGATACGGGAGCCACCATGCATGTCTATGGACAACGAACTCGCTTCCGCACTTACTGTCCAGCAGCTCCAGGGACGGTTGTGGTTTGTGCGGATGGCCACAAAGCTGGTGTTTTAGGAAGAGGAGATGTTTTCTTAAAGTTCATAAGTGGTTGTTGGGTTACCCTTCGTCATGTTTTACATGTTCCTGCCATCACGAAGGGATTGGTTTCTGCGGACAAGTTTGACAAAGCCGCGTTCAAGATGGAGCTCGAGAATGGCAAGATTGAGATCACTAAAAATGGACAGTATGTGGGAAAGGCGGACAATTGTAGGGGTATGTACCGTCTCTACCTTAGTGATGTGGGTAGTAAGAGTAGTTCAGATGGTGATGGTCCTAGTGTTTGTATTGTGTCTGATGTTGCTAACTTTGATGTGTTTGATGGAAATGTTGCTAATGAAATAAGTTTTTCTGGTTACTTTATTTGTTCAATTTCTTTATGGCATAAACGATTAGCACATACAAATGTTAAAAATATTGAAAAGATGCAATCTAAAGTGATCGTAAAATATGAAGCAAAAGTTTTTGAAAAATGTGAAACGTGTGTAAAATCAAAGTTTACTAAGAAACCATTTCCATCAATAAAGAGAAACACATCATTACTTGAGTTGATTCACAGTGATTTATGTGAATTTAATGGAATACTTACTCGAGGAGGAAAAAGGTATTCTATCACATTTTGTGATGACTTTAGCCGATAGCTATATGTTTATCTGCTAGGGTCAAAAGATGAAACTTTTGATGTATTTAAATGATATAAAGCTGAAGTCGAAAATCAACTCGAAAGACACATTAAAATTCTTCGCTCAGATAGAGGCGGAGAATATTTCAACACGGAGTTTGATACATTATGCGAAGAGAATGGTATCAAACATGAACGAACCGCACCATATAGTTCTCAACAGAATGGTTTTGCTGAGAGAAAGAACCAAACTTTAACTGAGATGGTCAATTACATGTTGAACCAATCGGGTCTGCCAAATAATATATGGGGGGAAGCACTATTGACTGCTTGCTACATTCACAATAGGATCACTGGTCGTGTGATCCCTACAAGTCCATATGAGTTGTGGAAAGGAAGAAAACCTAACCTAGACTATTTGAGAGTGTGGGGGTGTGTTGCTTATTATCGAACTCCCGATCATAAGCGATCCAAATTAGGAGCATGAGCTATGAAGAGTGTGTTCATTGGATATGCGCATAAAAGCAAGGCTTACCGATTATTGGATATTGAATCAGGTGTTGTTGTAGAATCCAGAGATGTGGAATTATTCGAGGATAAGTTTTCTAGAGATGATGAAAACCTAATCCCACAATACCTCCAAGTACTTCTCAAGAAATACACCCACCTCCGGTTGTAGAGAAACCAAGGAAAGGTACTAGAATCAGAAAAGAGAAAACCTTTGGAGAAGATTTTTCTCTTATTTGGTTGAAGGAAATCAAAAGAAAGTGACGAGAGAGGTCATTTATGACATTAACTTGGATGATGATGATCCTAAGACCTTCAATGAAGCCATGTCATCAAGAGATGCTCCTTTGTGGAGGAAACTGTCAATAATGAAATGGATTCAATTATGGGTAATGGAACTTGAGAGTTAGTTGATCTACCCAAGGGAAATAGACCCATAGGATCCAAATGGATTTCAAGAAAAAGTTTCATCGAGATGGACCCATGTCAGCCTATAAAGCAAGATTAGTTGCCAAGGGGTACAAGCAGCGAGAGGGTATCAATTATTTTGATACATATGCTCCTGTTGCTAGAATTAGTTCTATTAGAACTCTTATAGCAGTCTCAGCATTGAAAGGTCTATACATTCATCAAATGGATGTGAAGACAGCCTTTCTGAATGGATATCTCAACGAGGAGATATATTTGGAGCAACCTGAAGGTTTCGTGATACCTAGACAGGAAAACAAAGTGTATAGACTTATTAAATCCATGTACAGTTTGAAACAAGCTCCTAAACAGTGGCATGATTGATTTGACACCACTATAATTGCATTCAGATTTCAACACAATAGTGATGACCGGTGTATTTATTCTAAATACACAACCGAATATACTGTCATTATCTGTCTTTTTGTCGATGATATGTTGATCATTGGAACTCACCTAGAAGGTATTCTTGAGACGAAGAAATACCTATCCTTGAACTTTAAGATGAAAGATCTAGGAGAAGTCGATGCCATTATTGGTATCAAAGTGAAAAGGACAAGTAGTCAGATTTCTGTATGTTAATCTCATTACATAGAGAAATTACTGACAAAGTTTCAACACTTGAATATTAAGGAATTCAACACTCCTTTTGATTCTAGTGTAAAACTTAATGTGAACGCTGGTCGGGCAGTGGCTCAACTAGAATATGCAATTACAGTCGGTAGCATGATGTATGCCACACACTGTACTCGACCTGACACCGCTTTTGCTGTAAGAAAATTAAGTCAGTACACGGTCAATCCCGGTACGGAGCACTGGAAGGCAGTGGGCAGAGTACTAGGGTACCTGAAAAGGACGAGTACTCTTGAGTTGACTTACACGTCATCTTATGAAATACTAGAAGGTTATTCCGATGCCAGCTGGATAGATCACAAGAGTGATTCTAAATTTACAAGTGGATGGATTTATACTCTTGCTGGAGGAGATATTTCTTGGGCGAGCAAGAAACATACATGTATAGCTCACTCAACGATGGAGTCTGAGCTTATTGCCTTAGCCGCAGCAGGCAAAGAGGCAGAGTGGATTAGATATCTACTATTGGATATCCGTCTGTGGGATACTCCTATGCCGTGTATTCCCATGTATTGTGACAGTGAGGCCACACTATCAACAATATACAATACCGTGTATAATGGAAAGTCTAGACATATTGGTCTACGACACAATTTTGTGAGACATCTTATTGATAATGGTACCATCAAAGTGTCTATGTCAAGATTAGGAACTTGGCAGATCCGTTTATCAAACCTCTGACGAGAGATTTGGTTACATCTACCGCGAGAGTCATGGGTCTAAAATCATAATAGAATCGTTAGTGATGGAAATCCAAATTGACATTAGTACTCCTAATTCTCAAGTTTAAAGGGTAATAACGAAGTCACTAATGATAGAAGGTACTATCAAATAATGATAGATCCATGTGAGGTAGGATAGTACGTTGTTGCCGAGAACGAGGTTGAGTTGAGGCTCTTAACAAATTATGGAGACATCTATGCAACAAAGATGTTGTAAAACTTTGCCTATATGATCTAGAGGTGGTGCCGCCTCAAATGAAGACTAGTGATTTGTCTTCTAGAGGGTCATGAAAAGGATTTTAGCACATGGCCAAATTAGCGCTCAGAGAGAATGCACAGCAGATATGTGATGTGTGGGGGTAAACCGGAGAGGTCAAAAGATTATTGGTTTAAGCCTATAAGGATACCATTGAATCGGTCTCTTCTTGTTTATTCTCATAATGCTGGGGTTTAATATTCGTGACACCAAAGTGACATCATTTGTCTGAGTGAAAGGAAACTTGCTAACCTTGTGGGGGATTGTTGGAAATATTTATGCTAGAGTTTGGCATTTTTCCTTTGTCCCACATTGGTAGGAATAAGAAACAAAAGGTGGTTTATAAGGTTTTTTCTCTAGTTAGGCTCTCAAAGGCCTTAGTGGACTAGAGATGGGCTAAGCCCACATGCGCGCTGAGCCGGGCCGTGGACACGAGACGCGAGGTTTGCGGTGTTTGCAAAGTGGTGCGTTGTAGGCGCACTTTGCACTTCGCACGCCGCATTGATCACGAGGAGCTGAGGAGCCTTTAATTTTTATCGGAGCTCGGGTTCAATCGGGTCGGACTGACCCGAATCGGATACGGATCTGGAAGGTTCCAAAAACTGGGTTTGCTTGGTGGACAAGTTGGGCCTGGAAAAAAATCCCTAGCCCATTTTTTGGTGCTTCCATAGGGTTCTGCAACTATAAATACAGCTCCATTGGAGCCGTATTAATCATCCAAAAAAATCGCAGCCTCCTCTCTCTCGTTTTTTTCTTTGAGTTTCCAAGTAGTCGCCTTTGCATTTATCGCTCCTTCCATTTTTGTTGGAACGACGGTAAAGCTGCATCAAATCCTGGGGTTCTACGCTGAAGCTTACAGCCGTTGAAGCGCATAAAAACCTTTAAGGACAGGAGTTTCTCCGTGCGGTTTTCTTCAATTAAGAGATCCAAGAAACAGGTTGGTTTTTTTACATATTTGTTGCGCATTCAATTTCGTTCCTCAACGGGACAGTCTGCTTCTCTCCCCATTTCTTACAATCGGATCTGATCGTGAAGGATCATTCCGGTTTTGGTTGAAACTCGGTAATATAATAATATCAAAAATTTTATTATTTGAGACTATTCTATTTTCTATCTTCCATATTGTTTGCTTTTAATAATTATAAAATTCAGTATTAGTTCCCAATACTAATTATCGGATTGTGTGTCTATCTAGTCAAATATTCAATAATATATATATATATATGTATATATATATATGATCAATGAAAATGATTTTTATCCTACAAATTGTGAATAACATGAGTTTTGTACTAATTATGCATGAAAATATGCTTGTTTATGCATAAAATGGTGGGCAAAGTTTTGTTTATGCATAAATTGGATTTATGCATATCCATACATCGAAAAATACATTTTATGCATAATAAGCATATACTTTCATGCATAATTAGTACAAAACTCATGATATTCGCAATTCGTAGGATAAGAACCATTCTCATAAAAACCCACTCATATATATATATATATATATATATGGGTGGGTTCAAGTGAGAATGCAATTTAAGTTAAGAAATAAGAATGAATTTCATCCACCGATCCTGATAAATGGATGGCCTAGATTTATTCTCATAAAAATTTGATGCATATAATGTAATATTTTAATGCATCAATATTTTGATGCATATAATGAATATTTTAATGCATGACAATTTTATTGCACGAAATGCATATATTTCATGCATAATTAGTACAAAACTCATGCATATTCACAATTCGCAGGATAAGAACCATTCTCATTTGATCACACACACACACACACACATATATATATATATATATATATATATATACACACACATATGGTGTGTTTTTTGGCGTCGTCGTAGTTCGTACCGGAAATGACTATTGTACATTTTCCCTCTCTTTTTCTTATTTTCGTGTTAAATTTAGGGCTGTCATCGGATTGGTTCGAATCGTGTTTCTACCAAACCAAAACCTGTCCGATAACTTAACATATTGACCTGGACTGGACCATTAAGTCTGCCGGGTTAATTTGTAGACCCGGGACCAGATCGAATCCTATTGGGTAGGAACCCGAATTGAATCTGGAAACCGAAACACGAAATCTGGAAATCGAAACCAGAACAATTTTTTTATTTTAGACTATGAGTATCGCTACAAGACTGAAACAAATCGAATCTACGAAAATCTACCCAAGGTTCGCGGATGTCCAAAATTAGTTGGTTGCTACGATGGACACAACAACACACCAAACAAGTATGCTATTAACCACATATAAGTGAACCTTAGGCTCCCTTTATTTATTCTACTTCTATTTTTTGCTTGCCTTTTATATTTTTGGCGATGTGGGATAAGTTTACCAACAAAAACTTCATCCTCATCCCCTTCCTTATCTTTTTGTCTCCTCATTATGGGACTCTCATTGAAATCTTAATCCTCACTTTCACCCGTAGTTTTATTTAAGTATAAAAAAACGAAACTAACCCCCAAACCAAGCTAATTACCAAACTAACAGATCAATCAAATGAGGTGAGAATCAAAAAGGAAAAATAAAAGAAATAGGTTACGAGGAAATAATTACTTTCACCCAGTCCGTGGAATTCCACATGGAACTCTTGCATGCTATCATTGAACGTCTCTATCTTATAGTTGTTAGCCTCATTTACAGAACCTGCTGATTTGAAGGCCTTCAAGCCTTACATTGATAGAAGGGAAGAGCAACGGTTAGTTCAGTTTTTGATGGCTTTGCATTCAGATTTTGAAGGCTTACGTGGATCAATTTTGCATCGCACTCCTCTTCACACAGTTGATTCGGTTGTTCATGAGTTGATTGTTGAAGAGACTCGTATCAAGTCTCAAGCTGACATAGGGTCTAATACAATTGCTTCTCCTACTGTCTTTGTTGTTCCAGAACGACCTTAGAATTCCAATCAGTCTCGCCCAAAAGTTGCTTTTGATGAGTGTACTTTCTGTAAGAAGAAGAATTATTGGAAGCCTCAGTGCCCACTGTTACTTGCCAAGGGAAATCAGCAACAGCAAACCAAGCCACCAGCACAGTTTCAGCCTCCACAGCAGAGCTGGTCTCCAGGACAGTTTCCACCACGTCCCTCTTTTCCACCATTTCGTCCACCACAGTATATTGTTATTGCTGCACCTTCTGTAAAGGCTGATATGACAGTTACCCCACCATTAGTTTTGGATCCTCAGATTGTTGAGCAATTTAGACAATTCCTTGCCTCCAATCCTGCTTCCATGTCTGCATCTATGTATCATTCAGGCCTATCTTCATCTAGTACTTCAGGTATTCCTTCATCCCTGTGGATGTTGGATTCTGGTGCATCTCATCATATGTCACCACATTTGTCATCTTTTGCTTCGTTATCACCTGGTTCACCTGCTTCTGTTATGTCTGCTAGTGCTACACCTATGACAGTAGAGGGTGTTGGTTCTGTTGTTACCCCTCATTTATCTTTGACCGATATCTATTATAATACCACACTTGCTTTGAATCTTGCTTCAGTCAGTCAGCTGTGTAAGTCTGGTTGTTGGGTCTTCTTTTCTGATTCACTCTGTTGTGTACAGGACCAACAGTCTCGGAGGGTGATCGGGATAGGCCGTAGACTTGGGAAGCTTTATGTTTTGGAGAAGCTACAAGTTTCTGATGTTGCTGCATCTAGTGTTGATTTGTCGTCTTTTCATTTGAGTCATTCTGTCTTCTGATATTTATCTTTGGAATTCCCCTTTGGGACATGTGCCAGCGTCACGTTTACAGTTTTTATCCTTTACTGGTGTGTCAGGTACTTTGAACAATCATGATAATTCTGATTGTTGTGGTTGTAAACTTGTAAAATTTTCTGCTTTACCGTTTAATAAAAGTGTCACTCGCTCCTTTGCTCCGTTTGATCTTGTGCATTCTGATGTATGGGGGCCATCTCCAGTCGTCTCTAAAGGAGGTTCGAGATATTATGTTTCATTCGTTGATGATTACACTCTTTATACATGGGTTTATCTTATGAAGTGCAGTGCTTTCATTGTGATTTAGGAGGGGAATATACTTCCAATGATTTTACTAAGTTGCTGGAATTTGATGGCACTGTGCACCAGTCATCATGTACTGATAATACCCCTCAGCAGAAAGGTGTAGTAGAAAGAAAACATCGGCATCTTGTAGAAACTGCACAGTCTATGTTACTATCTTCTGCAGTTCCAAGTGTCTTTTGGGGAGGATCTATTCTGACCGCTCCTGTAATATCCGACTGTAATTCTTCATCCTTACTGTTGTATTGTTCAGATAATTTGAATATCGTTGAATCATGTTGCATTTAATATATGACTATAATGTTGAGATGTTATAGAATTGAGTTACTTATCGTAATTATTCACTTTATGTTGATGGTTCAATGTTAATTGGAGAGTTGCATTTTTGACCTGTTTTGGTGGTGTTAGCGTATGCTACATAGTCTGATTAACGTACGTTAAGCCCGTGCCTTAACGTACGTAATTCATTATCTGTTGCATACATTATGAGGGAATCAGATCGTAGCAGTTGACTTCCGTCCGTGTATGACCATGCACGTGAAGGGTGGTTGGACTTCGAGACGGTCAAAGTCAACTAGTATTAGCATACGTAATTCTTAGTCCTTAGCGTATGTTATGGCATGTGTATGATTTGAGGAGGTAGCCTCTGTAGGTTGATTACGTATGCAACACCTACGGGTTAGCGTATGTAACAGGTGTTAACGTACGCTAAATTCTTTCGATAGCGTACGTTACGGTTTTACAGTCTATTTAAAGACACGTCCTGTTTTTCATTTCTTCACAACCCAAACCCGATTTTCTCTCCATATATCATTTCCCTGCCTCCCTAGACCGATATTACCCTCTTCCAACTTGTTTTTGAGCCTTGTATCTTGGAGTGGAACTCATTAATTTGGAGTTTAGAAGGTATTCTTGAATCTTGGAGTGTGTTCTGGTAGCTTGGGGCTTGTTCTTCATTTCTGGAGGTATGTTATGCGATTCTCCTCTATATTTTCGTAGTTATGATTTTAGTGATGTGGTATACTACACCTAGTGTTGAATTAATCAAGTAAAACATGTTTGTAATTAAGCTTTTTAATACTTCTTGATGAATATGATAATTAAGGGTTTGGAATGAAAATGTTCTTGATGTTATAATGATAGTGTCCATGTTTATAAGAATCATGCTCATCTTCTGGATGTATTAACGTCAGTAGAACGATGATAATCATTTAGCTTCATCATAGTTAGGTTTAATCGATGAAAATGTTATCATAAAAGTGTTAAAACACCATATTAGGTATTTACTTACCTTGGGAAGAACTTGACAATGTTGAAAATAGGATGATGTTCTCTTGTTCAGAAATATTAGAAGTTATAACCTCATTATTGTTCGGCTTAACAAGTCTTTGAGAAATGATAAGGATATTAATGAATACAACAATAACATTTTATAAATCGAATGGGTTGATAACTTAAGAATGTATTTGATCATCATGATAGAATAGATAGTGTTCTTAAGAAGGAGATGCTAATTGTGAATGATAATGTCATAGACAAATTGAGTATTGAATTCGTTATGATTGTCCTTGTATAGTAGTAGATGTTATAGAATATAAGAACTTGGTTAAACCGATTTTAATGGTGAATTGAAAATGTTTGTTCATAGCAATGACAAGAGTATTAAAGGACATTTTAGTATAGCAATCCGATTGTGGAAGACGAACTAGATGTATTGGAATCTTCAATATTCGGTAGAATATTCATTAGGGTGGAATGAATTATTCGGGTAGGTTGCGGGCGTCGTTTCCTACGAATTGATATCAATATTGTATGTATGTATTTGTAACGCCCCCGTGATTTACAGAGATATTACAGTGCCGTAGATTCTTTTTGGAGAACCTACCAGGCTGAGACCAATATAAATCCACACATGCATTGACAGTACTCAACTTCAAACCATTAACATTACGACACTCAACAATACATTGTTCTGTGAGACTCCAACCGCCACAATAACATCATCAAAATGACCGAACCAAAAAAAAACCATATTACCCGACAGTACTCGCGCGAGCACAAGGCAAAACACAACTTGATTCTCAACAGTACGACCACATACTCAAAATAGTACATGATATCAGTGTTGCTCGCCATCCTCGTGTCCTTCCTGTGCTGGTTCGCCACTAAGACCTGCACCTGAATACACAACAAGTATATTCACCTCAGAAGGGGTCAGCAAACAACCGGTGCAAGTACAACGATTCATGAATATGTAGCACAAGTGAATAAACAACCACATCACAGTGCCATCATATATATTATGGAATATAATACCACAATCATCATTATTTTATGTGCAATGCGATGCAATTCCCATGCATGCCATGACTCACGCACACGGGCCCATTTCGCTCGGCTCTTTTGGACCCAAGTCGCTTACTTGGATTTTTCGCTTTTCGCTTCGCAATGCATGTTTATGACATATTATTTCATGTCAATGCACAATGATGCTGAGTATTCGCAAATTCACTTTTCAGCTAATCACACATGTCACAAATATCACATTGATACACTTTAAAGGGTAGAAATTACACAATTTAAATTTCTAGTAAATTCCCCACCGAGTAATCCGCCGATACTCGCAGTCTAACGGATCCCAGGGGACCATCGCTGGTTTTACTTAGCCCACACACACTCTGTGACCACATGTCACAAAGCACAGAAATTACCACTTTCTAAAATAACACTCTCTGAAATTACCACATTTCGCTGAAATCAGATTTTTCACATATTCACACGAAGTACATGAAACGCAATCAATGTACTTGCCTGGCATTCCAGCGAATGGAAAAAGTTCGATTGACGAGAAAACTAGACTGAGCGATTAGCCAGACCTTCAACCTAAAACGGATCATATTATATGATTAACGGGTTAAGATTTATATAATCGTTAGAACTTTACATTTTAATTTAGCCGAGTCTGGGTGAGACATAATTACGGACACACTCTATGCGTTATTGGCGTGTAAGAATGTTGTGTTTCGAATTAGGAGCCATTTGGCAGTCGTTTGACTCATTTTGGATTGAAACCGAGAAGGTTATACACTTTTAAAGAAAATATTAGAGTATTGGGGTCAAATTGAAGATTTAGAAAACTTCAATCAAGTCCAACTTTATTTCTATTTCTCAGATGGCATAGCTCTGGGTTTTCAAAATTTATGTTTTCCACCCCAAAACTTTATATGACTATCTAATAGTCGTTTTCACGTCTCCCGTCTATCGTAACCTCACCCGAAGCTTCATTAATATCGACTAACGCTATTATTACACGCAAAAACACACTTATACCCCAAATCGGCATGCCCGTACTCATACCCACTTCTCAACTCACATCAGCACACAACACGCACACACGAACACACACACACACCCGCACACAAACACACACACCAACACACATAAACACACACACACACACACATACTCACACGCACTCACATACACACACAACAGAACACACACACATACCACACCACACACACACCAGCACACATAAACACACACATACACACACGCGCACTCACATACACACGCAACAGAACACAGACACACACCACCCACCACACACACGACACACGCACAACACACACACACACATACACGCACTTCACATACACACCCACCAAATAGCTATGAATCTTCGCAATAGGGATAGAAACGAGCCCCTTGCGACGAAAGCTTCGCAACATATAAAGTTTGCAAAGTTCCGACAACCGGAGAGTCCGTACGGGCAAGTCGATGGCAATACCGTTTTTTGCCCCGTCCGTATAAATTCGACATCGGTTTGAAAATCTAAATACATATTCACAATCTACTCGTCAATACGAACAAATTGATATATAAATTATGAAATTTACCGGAGAAATCTCCTTGGCGGCGGAACGTCTCTCTCCTGCTCCTTCTATCCCTCTTTCTTCTTTCTTTTCCTGTTTCTGCACTTCGTTTATCTCTCTCTCTCTCTATCTCTCTCTCTCTCTCTCTCTCTCTCTCTCTCTCTCTCTCTCTCTCTCTTCCTTCTTCTTCCTTCTTGCGGGTTCACGGCCCTTCCTTTATTCTTATCTCTTCTCTTTCTCTTCTTATCCCTTATATATATATATCATTATAACTATCCGGATTATTATCTCTATCTCATCACAATGAATGTTGACACGGTAGTGACGAAAAAACATTATGTATGAAATATATAGTACCACTCCGCAATTACAAAATTCAAGTTCGTCGCTCTAAACAATATAAGCGACATAATTCTCAACTCTGACACGATGACCGAATTATTCGACGGTTCACAGAATATAAAATCACCCAGTTTATTTACTACGGGGTATCACACCCTTCCCCCCTAACAAGAAGTTTCGTCCTCGAAAATTGAAACGGAAGAGGGTCGTTGAAGTATGTCCGAGTCACCAATCATATCCATACAAGATTTCATCCTTTAAATCACAAACATTACACCAGTACACACTTATAAGGAAACATCATATACATAACATGCTCCATTAAGCATATCTCACGGGTTAACGACAACATTGTTGTCTTCGACCTCTTCTTCCGGGTCCTCTTAGGGATCTTCCTCGGGGTCCTCTTCGACTTCTGCAACCGGAATTGGGGCCGCTGGGAGGATAGCAAGGATCTCCTCAGCGTTGGCCCGTATCATCGCCCTCTCTTGCTGGACTTGATCCTGGAGGGCCTCTCTCGCCTGGGTGTACTGGGCTTCCCTCTCTCGAAGAGTACGCCGTACTGCATCCAATTGAGCTTCTAATTGCACAGCATGCTCACGTTCTCGTGTAGCTGCTTCCTGTGCAGTCTGACTTGCATCTCGATGAAATTGAGCTACGACCTCTAGATAGTTGATATGCTCTAAACAACGGGTATGTTTAGTAGGATCCGTACATACAGGATCATTCAACTGATTCTTCTCGGTTAGCGCCTTAATTTTACTATGGGAATACCCCTTAGGGCCTTATATACATATCAAACCGATCTTAAGTCGGCGGCATTAGCGGTGCTATAGTTGTTTCTAGTAGCCACTATTATGGTGGCGCCATCATCCAGTGTTAATTATCTCTTGCCGCCATAATAATGATAATATTAATAATAAAATCTTAGCGATAGACTTGCAAGGATACCTGATGAGTATCGAGTTAATCAATGGTACGAATACGACCAAAATATTGGTCAAGCTAAAAGATGCATTCACGGACTCTCGGTAGTCCCACTTGATGTCAAGACATGATGACCATCTCTCATATGTTGAGCGTCGAGACTAGCGCACCAAAGAAATGAAGATAGATCAACAGAAAAGGAATTTACACGGAAATAAAATTATTACGTCTGCTCCTTTTGAAATAAGTTTCGTCCCAAAACTTAGGACATGAAACAATAAAAGCAAGGCAATTTTAATTGACACACTTTATCTGCTGCCTACGGCGAACACAAACTCCATGTCATCCAAATAGTACAATAATCAAATGCGATTTTTACGCTGAACAAGTATATAATTCTAACAACCTCAAAGGTTTGGAAGATGACTTACTGGGACGAGCACCCGAATCTTAAGGAAATCAGCCGTTCGATAATCGCGATGCGTGATCGAGCAACAACAATCGAACCACAACGATCGAAACACCTTAATTGGGACGTCACTAATCAAACAACTCCGAAGTTCATGCCTCAGCTCAAGAAATTAAGTGGGCTTGTAGGAATTACAAGACATTCACTTTGCATAGGGTTCACAAGGGTCGCATCAAACTTGGGAAATGTCACAACTATAAAGGGACTAATCCGAAACAATATCACAACTTGTTCGAACGGAAAAGACCGCAGAACAGAACACATTCAGCAGGTATCGACGAGCATAAGTGAGTCGATAGGATGGAAACATATATAAGTAAAAAATTCGGGTATTACGATCTAAATTAAATGAAAGAAGTTTGTCCCCCAAATTTTGAATAATGAAAATAGGATAATATTATAACAAGCAACTTCATAAAGTCGAATGACCAAATCTCTGAGCATTCTGACGAATGCGGAATGACCACTAACATCACGAGAGTTTCTCGGTAGTGATGCGATTTAGTTAACGGCACAGGTTGAAATCAAAGCAATGCACAACACGATCAGATACAGTCTACTCGGGTGGGATCATAAGTTGCCAAGGGAATATGGTTCAATATTCAACGAAAATGGGATTATACAACGAGATCTTGAAACCAATACATGACGGAAACCACAATTGCGATAGGCTCAGACATCAAGCCAATCATCGCAGTACCACCAAACTCACAAGTTATGTAGCGCAACAACGGAGTCAACCATAAGGGTCCAAGGCCCTACATTGTACAAGCGCAAGAATCCCGATTATTATACTCTTCTCTCCCTCAAAGGGAGTTTTCTCCTCAATACGTAGAACTACCAAGTTAGAGGTAAAAGGCAAGAAGATAAAGAGAATCAAAACCACAATTGTCGGAAGCATCAACAATTACGATGTATTATGAAAGCATCACCTGCCATCATCTGGGGTACGGGACACCCCTTGATCATTTTCTTTGTCCACCGATAGTTTATGGACATTTGATCGAACATTAATTATTCGTGGTTCCTCAGCGTCTTTAGAATCGTCAACCGAGTTGAACAAGTCAGAGTTGTGGATATACCATTCATATGACATGACCAACAACAACATTTAACATCAATTGATTCATCAGAATCGGGTTGAAAATGAGATCAAGAACAAAATATTCCAAATGGTTAACTCAAGAAAATCACGGAATTGCTTCGATCCGACGAAGAGCAATAGATTAGGTAATGTTATACTCCAAAACACCTTTAAACGGAACAAAATCGACCAAGATCACGATCCCTAGTCACCTTCGATTCACACTGTGGTGTCACCCGCGGAGAAAAGGAAAAGAGTGGAAATGATACATCACGATTGCTATCCGGTTTATATGCTGGACAGATTAGCGTGCGCTATCCACAAGGTAGTGTGCGCTAATTCTGCACAATAGCGCGCGCCATACCTATACCAACCAAAATTCACCATCAGAACCATACCCACTAAGACAACAAACACACAATGATCTGAATCGCAACCAAACGTGTGTCCAAACATGACACATGATCCCACAACTTACGACTGTGGTACCAGCAAAATAAGAGGGCAAGCTATGTTTCACCAAAACTCGTAGTTACTTTACTCTTATTGGAAGAGGAGGCTTTATTTTACACATCGATTTTGAAATCATTTTTAAATAATACACACACAATTTATATTTTTAACATTTTCGAAGACATCTGTAGTCCGAAATGTTTCAAAAATACATTTGGGACTTAGATAAAATGAAGATCCTTCCTCTTTTACTACTTGTTTAATCGAAAAGAAAAGATTTTCCACCGAATACGTACTCATTTGATATAACAATATTAAATCGTAGGTTTTCACCATTTGAAATAGTTTCAAAAACCACTTTAATCATACTCCCGCAATGATTTAAAATTGATACTTAAAAATCTCATTCTTAAAAGAATATAAGAATCAATAATATTCCTAATTTTCCAAGATACACTGTATAACTATTTTCACCCGGACCGCATACGCAATGTACATCTCAAAACCCTAATACCACCAACAAGTTCTAGCCCCTCGGTCAGGATTGATCAAATCAACACCACATAATTACCGCACAACTATGAGGGACTTATAATCGAGAGACTTACCATCTCCATATGCTCGTAGGCTCAAGTTACACAAACATATACACTGTTGCTACCCAGAATATTATCCGGAGATAGATATTGCTGGAATGGATGGATAGCAAATAAATACGAGAGCACTTCCGTGAGAAAATAAATAACACAAGATTTGTCGGGGTTGTTAGTCCCGGGCTTGAATGCTCTCGCGAGATATTATTAATACAAATATTTAGGGATACAAGTATTAATGTAAGAATACAATTACAATGAGTGTAAAGATTTTTGTTATCTTAGATAGTGAGCGTGTAGATTGCCGGAAGAACCAGATATGATGCTCTGTGAGTTCTTATAACAACGTAGATGAGCTGTGACGGCGGTGAGAGATCGACAGTCTCTCACGGCGTGTATTAGCTGTAAGCTTGAGCTCCTGGGCTTGTGAATCTCTTTGAATCTGCACTGTGGAGACTTCTTGTCTCTGCCGACCGTCTTCTGGATGAGAGGTTCTGAGAGAGAAATCCTGAGGTAGATTCAGGAGAGGAAGCTGGGAGCTTGATGGTATGTATGTTCTTCTGTCTTTCCGTGAATGAATTCGGAATGTAAGTGAACGAATTCGGAACCTTTTTCCAGTAGGAGGAGGTTCTCTAAAATAATCCTTATAATTTATTTTGAAATCGTTTCCTTCATTTTATGCTAGGAACATATCGGTCCAAGTATCGGACAACCTGCAAATATTAAAAAAATCAAAATCCATGATCGTTAGCAAAATAAATAGCATTTAAATAAGTATTGGAGCGTTACAATCCTCCCCCCTTTAAAAAATTTCGTCCTCGAAATTGAGCTTCGTAAAGAACTTTAAAAATTTGTATCAAACTTTGTATGAGTATTTTCATCAATAACTTTAAAAATATTGTCTCAGCAAAAATCACTTTGAAACCTTTCTTTGAAATCATATTTTGTCCCTTTCGGACAACATTTAAACTTTCACATATCCTTTCAAATCTTTTGCCGACACAATCATTCTATACTCATACCATAATTTTTAAGTTCTCATAAAAGAGTGAATACTTGAAAACATTACCTCGGAGTCGACGTTGGGCAGCAGCGATGAACCACATATTCTCCCGAAAATATAATCATGCCGTAATTATTCGTTATACTTTTAAAAATAAGAAAGTTTTGAAATATCTTGTTTTGTATAAGTAAACCTTTTTAAACCTCCTTAACTGTATAGTCCCATACCTATACAGTCTTGGAATACCTCTCGTTCTGGTAAGAATTCGGTTCAGTCATGTCCCCTTCCGCCTAGAAGCCTTGTCGGGAGCCGCTCATTGTCCGTGCCCTTTTTCTTATTGCACCGGCGATCACTCCTCGCCCTCGTCGGCCCCGGGTGTCACATGTTCACCAGCTTCCGCTTGGTTCATCCCCAAATCTCACCGTACTGAGAGAGGTCTTTCTCCGATACCATTCTGTAACACCCTGGCTTTCTTAATTAAAAAGAACGTTACACAGCTCATTTTTCCTTAAAATTGTTTTATATAAATTCGGAGTATTTGCGGAAGCGTTTTATTCAGTAAATCCTCAATAAAACTCGTTTATTCAAACATCAGTACAATTTTACAAAAACATGGGAAATCAGTTATTCGGACATAGTCCGTTGAAATTACGTTTGTTGAAGAACATCAAGTGTTTCGTAAAAATAATAACAATTACGGCGACAACATCTTTTATTCTTTAGAACTTCATCGTGTTGGGAGTATGTATTCATATTCTGCTTGTCCCGTTCGTCGATTCCTTAGCCTGAAAAACATAAATTATGAGGTGTGAGTACGCGAGCATACTCAGTGAGATTAAACCCTTATAAATCGTCAAAATCATGTTGTGTAATGCACATAAAACATTCTTATCTGTGTGAGACTCGTCTCGGATTTCTTTCATTCTTTCGACCCCTCGCGGGTCGTCATGTTACACAACACAACGATGACCGTAACATATTAAAACAGTATAACCTCACCTCGTTTGCTGAAATCTTGAAATATCTTCCTTTGAATTTGGCTCGGTTGTCCTTCTTGGATCCCGGATACGCTTCTCCTAGCACTTGAAAATACTTTTTCATATTTCCGACCATAAATTCTTGATGTAAAATCTGAAATCTCTTTGAGGACTTTTATCAAACACCTTTGAAAAACTGTCAGATTTGAGCTATCTGTTTGATCGGGATTTTTGTGGCTTTTATAAATTTTGAAAGGAAAATATGTTTCGGGCGTTTTAAAGTAGAGGTTCACAGATTCAAAATGATATATGATATGTACAAAAACACGTCCGGTAACATGTATAAATAAGGTCTCAAAGTCGGTTGAAAATTAACATTACCGGACAATTTGGAAGCCTTATCTGGGCCGGTGGCCGAGAAGCTTGTCGGTCGTGGTGACCTTATCCAGACAGTGGGCGACTTTATCCGGATAGTGGCCTAGAAGCTTCGCCGGTCGTGACCGACCTTATCTGGGCAGTGGGGCCTTTTCGGATAGTGGCCTAGAAGATTCTCGGCCATGGCCGTGATTGTCAGTCGGCGTGTCCGGCGGTGACCGACAAATGTCCGTCAACTTGGCTCAGCCGGTTCGACCCCTTTCCGATGTCCAAATTCGATTTTCCGACCTGTTCCAGACTCGTCTGAGTTAAATCTTCGATATGCAGGGAACCGATTTTCGATAATATTAAAATAATAATTTAATATTATTTTTGTAGTATAAGTGTTCTGTAATGAAAATTTTATCGTATCAATTCGTCAAAAATTTTCGAAATTACTTTCATAAATTCTAAAATAATCCTTATAATTTATTTTGAAATCGTTTCCTTCATTTTATGCTAGGAACGTATCGGTCCAAGTATCGGACAACCTGCAAATATTAAAAAAATCAAAATCCATGATCGTTAGCAAAATAAATAGCATTAGTATTGGGGCGTTACAATCCTCCCCCCTTTAAAAAATTTCGTCCTCGAAATTGAGCTTCGTAAAGAACTTTAAAAATTTGTATCATACTTTGTATGAGTATTTTCATCAATAACTTTAAAAATATTGTGTCAGCAAAAATCACTTTGAAACCTTTCTTTGAAATCATATTTTGTCCCTTTCGGACAACATTTAAACTTTCACATATCCTTTCAAATCTTTTGCCGACACAATCATTCTATACTCATACCATAATTTTTAAGTTCTCATAAAAGAGTGAATACTTGAAAACATTACCTCGGAGTCGACGTTGGGCAGCAGCGATGAACCACATATTCTCCCGAAAATATAATCATGCCGTAATTATTCGTTATACTTTTAAAATAAGAAAGTTTTGAAATATCTTGTTTTGTATAAGTAAACCTTTTTAAACCTCCTTAATTGTATAGTCCCATACCTATACAGTCTTGGAATACCTCTCGTTCTGGTAAGAATTCGGTTCAGTCATGTCCCCTTCCGCCTAGAAGCCTTGTCGGGAGCCGCTCATTGTCCGTGCCCTTTTTATTATTGCACCGGCGATCACTCCACGCCCTCGTCGGCCCCGGGTGTCACATGTTCACCAGCTTCCGCTTGGTTCATCCCCAAATCTCACCGTACTGAGAGAGGTCTTTCTCCGATACCATTCTGTAATGCCCTGGCTTTCTTAATTAAAAAGAACGTTACACAGCTCATTTTTCCTTAAAATTTTTTTATATGAATTCGGAGTATTTGCGGAAGCGTTTTATTCAGTAAATCCTCAATAAAACTCGTTTATTCAAACATCAGTACAATTTTACAAAAACATGGGAAATCAATTATCCGGACATAGTCCGTTGAAATTACGTTTGTTGAAGAACATCAAGTGTTTCGTAAAAATAATAACAATTACGGCGACAACATCTTTTATTCTTTAGAACTTCATCGTGTTGGGAGTATGTATTCATATTCTGCTTGTCCCGTTCCTCGATTCCTTAGCCTGAAAAACATAAATGATGAGGTGTGAGTACGCGAGCATACTCAGTGAGATTAAACCCTTATAAATCGTCAAAATCATGTTGTGTAATGCACATAAAACATTCTTATCTGTGTGAGACTCGTCTCGGATTTCTTTCATTCTTTCGACCCCTCGCGGGTCGTCATGTTACACGACACAACGATGACCGTAACATATTAAAACAGTATAACCTCACCTCGTTTGCTGAAATCTTGAAATATCTTCCTTTGAATTTGGCTCGGTTGTCCTTCTTGGATCCCGGATACGCTTCTCCTAGCACTTGAAAATACTTTTTCATATTTCCGGCCATACATTCTTGATGTAAAATCTGAAATCTCTTTGAGGACTTTTATGAAACACCTTTGAAAAACTGTCAGATTTGAGCTATCTGTTTGATCGGGATTTTTGTGGCTTTTATAAATTTTGAAAGGAAAATATGTTTCGGGCGTTTTAAATTAGAGGTTCACAGATTCAAAATGATATATGATATGTACAAAAACACGTCCGGTAACATGTATAAATAAGGTCTCAAAGTCGGTTGAAAATCAACATTACCCGGAGAGCTGGCCGAGAAGCTTCTGTCGGTCGTGACCGACCTTATCCGGACAGCTGGACAGCTTTATCCGGATAGTGGCCTAGAAGCTTCTGTCGGTCATGGCCGACCTTATCTGGACAGCTGGACAGCCTTATCCGGATAGTGGCCTAGAAGATTCTGTCGGCCATGACCGTGATTGTCGATCGGCGTGTCCGTGCGGTGGCAAACAAATGTCCGTCAACTTGGCTCGGCCAGTTCGACCCATTCCCGATGTCCAAATTCGATTTTCCGACTGTTCGGACACAAATGCGAGTTAAATCTTCGATATGCTCGGAACCAATTTTCGATAATCTTAAAATAATAATTTAATATTATTTTTGCAATATAAGTGTTCTGTAATAAAAATTTTATTGTATCAATTCGTCGAAAATTTTCGAAATTACTTTCATAAATTCTAAAATAATCCTTATAATTTATTTTGAAATCGTTTCCTTCATTTTATGCTAAGAACGTATCGGTCCAAGTATCGGACAACCTGCAAATATTAAAAAAATCAAAATCCATGATCGTTAGCAAAATAAATAGCATTTAAATAAGTATTGGGGCGTTACAACGATGGTACCAGCTCGTGGTGCAGGACGATCGTCCTTAGTCGGGCACTAGAGTCGATCGCCAGGTGCCAAAGGGCGATCGCCTTGGGAGTCGATCGCCAAGTACTTGATGGTGGTCTGGTATCTTCGATTAGGCGAATTTGACATAGCTTGATTAATAGTGGACTCGATCGCTCGGCTTTGCAGTCGATCGCCTGTCGAGGTGAATAAATCTCGACACAACAATTGCCCCCAACTCGCTCCTATGATGAAAGCGTGGGGTGAGGTGGTTCTGCTGGCGATCGCTGAATTTCGACGAGCGTCTCTGTGTTTCACTGAACTGGCGATCGTCTTTGAGCCGATTGATTCTGAATTTGGACGACCTGGTAGGTCGCTGAAAAGAGCGGAAAATGGCAGCGGATGCGGAAAGGTCTCTGGGACACGTGTCGAGTTCCTGTTGGGGGAGACCGACGGTCATTTATGACTCCTCGACTGACGCGTCCTTGAAAAGGCGCGTACACGGGTTTTAAGGGGGTCAATAATGCGACGGTTGCACTTCAGCCCCTGAGACTCTCCTTAATTGCTTATAAGTCCCTGCCATCTCCTATAAAAAGGGCAGGGTGGCTGTGTTCATTCTTACGCGCATTTACTGGAGAAAGAAGGACTTGCTGAAGATTTTTCTGAAGATCTTATTGCCGATCGTCGGTCGATTTCATCTTTGGTAAGAACACACTCCTCTTTTCCTCATCTTGAATTCAAGAATGTCTGGACCATCTTCTTCACATGGAGTGGGCACTTCCTCCGCCGCTAGGACTTCTGATGTCCGGGGAGGATCCTCCGCTGAGTTCCATCTGGAGACGGCCGCTGAGGCTATTCGGGCCGGAATTGACCCTGCTGAGGTCGAGGCGCTGTTCAACGAGGCCGACGTGGCTAAGGAGGCGGCCGTCGAACATAGGTGCTCGCAGATGGGGAGAGATCTTGCGGTCAGGGCCTAATGGGAGCGGCACAGTGCCTTTGGCCAGGCATATGTGGCATTTGCTGATATAATGGAGAGGTTGGCCGGCCCGTCTCCAAGATTTGACTTCCGGGAGTATTCGATCGCTCACCCTTATCAACCTCCCAAGCGATCGCTATTTCGGGCTGCTCAGCGATCTCTGTGGTCGCTTGGCCAAATTAGGAGTTCGGCGATCAGAAAGGATCTGGCCGTCTGGAGGACGAGGTTTCATATCCCTTCAGATGTGGATCTCTTTGTGCCGGCCGAGAATGAGAGAGCCGATCAGCCTCCGGAGGGGATGGTCGCCGTGAACGAAGCGATCATGGAGGCAGGGTTGCAATTTCCTTTGTTGTTCGCTGTCTCCCATCTGTTGGCTTCCTGGAACGTGGCGCCTCTCCAGCTGACGCCAAATGCTTGGCTCTAGATAATTTGTACCCTCACCTTGTTCGGCGGTCACCGGCATGCCGCCTCCCTTGACATCGGAGATGAACCACCTGTTCAAGCTGATGGTTCAGAAAGGGTCGGTCGGAGGCTATCATATACAAGGCCGATCCGGTCGGGTGATCCTTGGAGTCCCGAACAAGACGCGGGGCGATCCGGCGAAGTGGTTCTGGGTCACCGGTGCCTGGAAAGCCTCAGCGAGCGACAATCCCACTGGCGAGCTGGAGATTCCCACTGGTTTTCGGGAGAGAAATCCCGGTAAGGGTTCAGACTCTCCCTTAGTTCGGATATGTTCTGAACTGATCTAATTTGATTTTGTTTTTGCAGGTTTCCACATTCCGGCGATCGAGGAGTTATCTTTTGATTTCCTGGTCATTTGGGAACGGATACGAAGTTTGTCGGACGACGACCTGAACGCTAGCTGGATCAATAAGGAGAGTCGTTGGTTGTCCGCTCGACTGTCTGTTTTCCGAGACATCTCTCGGTCTCAGGTACGAATTTCTACGATCTCCATTTGCTGGGCGATCGTCCTTTTGGAGGAATATGACTAACTGTGGCTCGATTGTTCTCATTTGTAGAGGTTCGTTTTCCTCGCTTTTTGGAGCCCCCACCGGAGATTGCTATGTCGAACCCTGGTGTTTTGGGTCGTCTCCGCCAGACGAAGTCATCGCGGGATCCTCCTATGGCGTTACCTATCATCCCGGAGGCAGAGCCTCGCGTGGAGCCGATCGTGGCCGAGGAGGAAGTCCGGGAGGAGGGGCTTCGGATGAATCGCAAACGGCAGAGGTCGGGAGAAACTCCAGTTTCTACCCCTGCCAGTGAGGTGCCGATCGCCGCGCCTCCGATCACCGTTGTTCCTCCGGAGAATGAGCCTGCTCCCTCTGCGGATTTCCTGCGGGAGATGGCGATCGCCGAAGCTGAGACCCCTCGCGGGAAGCCATACTTCGGTCGCGATCCTGAGAGAGCCGAGAGGTAGACTTTGCTTGCTGAGTTGAAACTAGTCATTTGCGTGGGAGATGGGCTAACTTTGTGTTTTGATGCAGGATCCGTATCACTGATCCGTCTTGCCCGCCGATGGTGCGGGATTTCCTAGCGAGCCTATCTCCTTGCCAATCCTGTGATATCCCGTTGTACGTCAACCGGGCCATCTCCACTTTACCGAAGGCTTGGACGACCGATCTGGATGCGATCGCTCGTCAGCGATCTGGGAGTACAATGCAGGCTGCTTTCGCCCTTTCTCTCCAGGCGGCGACCAAGGATGTGCAGGAGTATGAGGGGCGTCCTTCCACTACTCGCCTGCAGGCGGATCGCGGACTACCTATACGAAGATCGTCCCTATCCAGTCACATACGGAGATCGGTAATTATTCAGATGTTCGTGCAGCGATCGAATTTGTTGTAAAACTTATCTATATGAGTTGGCTCGCCCGATTAGCTGCGGCCAGGGAATCCTTCTCCATTGCCACAATCTTGTCGGCGAACTCGGCGTTCTCTTTCCGAGCCGCCTCAAGATCCGCCTGCAGGCGATTAGTGGAAGGACGCCCCTCATACTCCTGCACAGCCTGGGCAGCCATGGTCGCCGCCTGGAGAGAAAGGGTGAAAGCAGCCTGCATTGTACTCCCAGATCGCTGACGAGCGATCGCATCCAGATCGGTCGTCCAAGCCTTCGGTAAAGCGGAGACGGCCCGGTTGACGTACAATGGGATATCACAGGATTGGCGAGGAGATAGGCTCGCTAGGAAATCCCGCACCATCGGCGGGCAAGACGGATCATTGATACGGATCCTGCATCAAAACACAAAGTTAGCCCATCTCCCACGCAAATGACAAGTTTCAACTCAGCAAGCAAAGTCTACCTCTCGGCTCTCTCAGGATCGCGACCGAAGTATGGCTTCCCGCGAGGGGTCTCAGCTTCGGCGATCGCCATCTCCCATAGGAAAGCCGCGGAGGGAGCAGGCTCATTCTCCGGAGGAACAACGGTGATCGGAGGCGCGGCGATCGGCACCTCACTGGCAGGGGCAGAAACTGGAGTTTCTCTCGACCTCTGCCGTTTGCGATTCATCCGAATCCCCTCCTCCCGGACTTCCTCCTCGGCCACGATTGGCTCCACGCGAGGCTCCGCCTCCGGGATGATAGGTAACGCCACAGGAGGAGCCCGCGATGACTTCGTCTGGCGGAGACGACCCAAAACACCAGGGTTCGACATAGCAATCTCCGGTGGGGGCTCCAAAACGCGAAGAAAACGAGCCTCTACAAATGAGAACAATCGAGCCACAGTTAGTCATATTCCTCCAAAAGGACGATCGCCCAGCAAATGGAGATAGTATAAATTCGTACCTGAGACCGAGAGATGTCTCGGAAAATGGAACAGGCGAGCGGACAACAACGACTCTCCTTATTTATCCGGCTAGCGTTCAGGTCGTCGTCCGACAAGATTGTGGCAATGGAGAAGGATTCCCTGGCCGCAGCTAATCGGGCGAGCCAAGAACTTGAGCTGGCGAGAAGGATGCTGAGCTATCCCGGGTGACGGTCGATCGCTTTCGGGATCGGATGATAAATGCCGTCCGGGCGCAGAAGGCCGCTGAGACGGAGGCCGATCATCTGAAGGTGACGATCGCTCGTTTGACTAGCGAGCTGGCGGAGTCGCAGGAAAATACGGCTGCAAGGGAAGCCGAGCTCCAAGGCGCATAGCAGGCGATGACGGAGCTGAAAGGGGAAGTAGAGGCGACCAAGGCCGATCCCTTTCAAAACGTGGAGTTTGTCAGCGAGTTCGCCTATTATATGGCGTTCGCCGACTCGATCCGGGCTACTAAGAAGGGAGGTTTGGAGGTCGGCCCTCTTGCTTAGAACTTCAAGGCGTACGCGTTGGAGCATTCTCTCCATTCCGCTTTCTCCTTGCCGATCTTGGATCTCGCGGATATCGGCATGGACTTGAGCTGGTATCCGACTCCGGCCAATCTTGTTCATCCCGACGCTCCGGAAGATGGGGAGGCCACTCCGGAGGCTGAAGGCGAAGGCCAGGCAGGGGCCTGAGGCACTTCATTTTTAATGTTTTAGCTTATTACCTTGTAGTTCGTAGCTTTATTTTTGTAGCATTTAGCCCTTCGGGCGACCATGTATTCTGATCCTTCACGTAATGAAATGAATGTTTGATTCTCTGATTTTTCACTTGAATGATTGCTATTTTTGAGTCTTTTGCTTGACTTTGTACAAATGTGTGAGGAGAGATCGTTTCAAGTGTAAGTCTACGTGAATTGATAAACTCATATAGATAACTTTTACAACAAATTCGATCGCTGCACGAACATCTGAATAATTGCCGATCTCCGTATGTGACTGGATAGGGACGATCGTCGTATAGGTAGTCTGCACTCTTCCCCCTTGTTTTTGTTCACTTAGTGAAAGTAAGGGGATGAAAATAATTCGTTGAGTGAGCGGTCTTCAACTTTGTCGAATCCTTGAGGACGGTCGTGCATCTTGAGGAACCGTGCATAGTCGCGGAGTTCGATGGACCGACTCCATGACCATGTCTTATGCGCGAGCGACTTTGTCTGTCTCGTGACTCATTTTATTGTGAGGGTACTCCGTTAGGCTGCGCCTCGCCTCGTATTTAAACGAAGGGCGTGTGGTCTTGGTCTGGAGGAGTCCTTGCGTGGGGCGTCGTCGGATTAATCAACTCCACTTCCACGGCTTGTTAGCTCTGCTTCCACCTCGGCCCGCCATGAAGATGACGACCCTCGACGATGTATGTTAAGACGGGGGTAGTGACGCGTCGCATTGTCCGGGTTCACCATGTTAAATGATGAACCTTTGAGGGCGGGCGATCGTGTCCACTGATTAGTTTTGGAGGGCCCTCAGACTAAGCCGGCCTCGTATTTAAACGAAGGGCGGGCGATCTTGGCCCAAAGGGACCTTGCATGGCCTAAGCAGTCGGTTCCATCGACCACCAGGACCATGGCTGCACTCTTCCACTTCAGATCGTCATGTTAAATGCCGACCTTCGATGGTGTACGTTGTGCAATGGAGGCGATCTCGTACCGTAGTCCACCATGTTAGATGATGAACTGTAGATGGCGAACGAGTCCTACGGTTTTGATGATGTTGCTTGATACCGGCGATCGGGCTGGAAGACTGGAGATCGTCGTTCGGGTGCCGATCGCGTTGCTCATAGGCTAAGAAGAAACCTTTGCCTGGCCAGAAAGTCTGCGGCCTTAGCGCGGAAGATCGCGTAGTTCGTAGGTTGGTCCTTCGTAAGATGCCTGAACATAGGCGAAAGACCATGTAATCCTCCTAGGACCGAGTATAGGGCGATCTCATCGCTTACGGGCTCGCCGTTGAGCATGATCTCGTCTACCCGGTCGATGTAGTCCGAGTGGGACTCTTCTTCCCCTTGCCTGATCTGCATCATGCGATGGGGACCTTCTGGCCGAGCGACCTTGGTGGCGAAGTATGTTGTGAAGTCATTCGCCAGCTGATTAAAGGAACCGATGGATCGAGGCGGCAATGAGGTGTACCACCTATGGGCAAGGTCATCTAGCGTCAGAGGGAACATTCGGCACCTGGTCGCGTCTGATGCCCACACCCGGTCATGTAGATGTGGAACTTGTTCAGGTGAGTTTCGGGGTCTGATCTCCCCTCGTACAGAGGTGTTTGCGGAGGAGTGATCTTATGCTGTACGGGGGCGAGCTCGATGTGGACCGCGAGCGGCTCGCTCGGCCCGTCGATCTTGCTCTTGGCGCCTGCCCCAGATTCCAGGAGCGCCTTTATGTCATCGAGCTGGCGTTGCATCGCGGCCATCGCTGTAGCTTGGTTGCTCGTGGATCGGCTTTTGGAGCGGGAGCCAAGGCGATCGTGTACCGATCTCCTGACTCCACTGCTGCCGACCTCGGCTCTTTGGCGAGGGGGAGCCAGATGGCTGGCCTGCCTTCTGGGAGTTGGATACGCCGGACTCCTGGTGACGGACTCGAGCTCCGTCGTCTCGTGGCTGGGGCCGGACTGCCCCGGCCGCCAAGATGGGTCGCTGCCTAGACGATCGAAAATAGAGGTGCCCCGGCTGGCGAGCGCCTCTTCTTGCGAATGGGAGCCTCCTGGCCATCGCTTGGTCAGTAACGCCTTGTACTTCCGTTTGGTCATGCGGCGGATGGCCGAGGGGGTGATAGCGGGCGGCGCGTCGAGAGCACTCCGTCGCTCCTGTAGGATGGCCATGGCCTCCTTGATCTGTTCCGCGGTTTGGAACTGATCGAGCGAGAGGCTTGGGCCGTCCCTCAGGGGCGGGATCGAGAGTCTCGGACCGCGGCGTCTACCCTCCGCCATCGGATGTGGCTCGTACTGAGATGGAATGAGGCGTCTGGTGGATCGGCCAGCGGCTTTCTTCGATGCGGAGGCGGAAGACATGATTCTGAAAGCTCTCTGAAGTACAGTGAGTGTTTCTTCAGGTATATGCCCCGGAGAACAGTGAGTGTTCTTCGAGATGGTAGGAATAAAAATCAGGGTTAAATGCCCTCCTTCTAGCTTCAATTGTTGCTACCCAGAATATTATCCGGAGATAGATATTGCTGGAATGGATGGATAGCAAACAAATGCGAGAACACTTCCGTGAGAAAATAAATAACACAAGATTACCGGGGTTGTTAGTCCCGGGCTTGAATGCTCTCGCGAGATATTATTAATACAAATATTCGGGGATACAAGTATTAATGTAAGAATACAATTACAATGAGTGTAAAGATTCTTGTTATCTTAGCTAGTGAGCGTGTAGATTGCCGGAAGAACCAGATATGATGCTCTGTGAGTTCTTATAACAACGTAGATGAGCTGTGACGGCGGTGAGAGATCGACAGTCTCTCACGGCGTGTATTAGCTGTAAGTTTGAGCTCCTGGGCTTGTGAATCTCTTTGAATCTGCACTGTGGAGACTTCTTGTCTCTGCCGACCGTCTTCTGGATGAGAGGTTCTGAGAGAGAAATCCTGAGGTAGATTCAGGAGAGGAAGCTGGGAGCTTGATGGTATGTATGTTCTTCTGTCTTTCCGTGAATGAATTCGGAATGTAAGTGAACGAATTCGGAACCTTTTTCCAGTAGGAGGAGGTTCTCTATTTATAGGACTTGGATAGGACGGGCGATCGCCTCAGCAGTATTATAATAAGCGGGCGATCGTCTTTTAGCACATGGGCTTGTCTTCTTAAAGTCTGCAGGAGTTGCTGGCAGTCAGTCGCGCGGTCCAATGAGAAGCCTGCACGCGTCTGAGTCACTGTCATGGGCGGTCCCACATTGTGCCTTTCGGCGGGCTTGTCGGTAGGTAAAGCCGCCCTTGTCAGAGACAACTGTTGGTGGTCAATGATCCATGAAATGCGGATCTTGTCTTGGATCTGCACATGGGCACTGCTTTGAGATCTATTCTTCATGGACTTTGACGGACGATGGTCCCAGCTCGTGGTGCAGGACGATCGTACTTAGCCGGGCACTAGAGTCGATCGCCAGGTGCCAAAGGGCGATCGCCCTGGGAGTCGATTGCCAGGTACTTGATGGTGGTCTGGTATCTTCGATTAGGCAAGTTTGCAATAGCTTGATTAATAGTGGACTCGGTCGCTCGGCTTTGCAGTCGATCGCCTGTCGAGGTGAATAAATCTCGACACAACATACACGAAGGAAAATTAATGGGCACAATTCGAAGAATTACAAATAGATTACTATGGTTTCCCGCAGGGTTCTGATAAGATCAGAAGCCAATGAACACAGCCCCCAACAAAATACGGCTCACAAGAAGGACTTAAAATCCATATACTCAGAACTAAAATAATTTTGGGGATCAGAGGAACTTACAGCGCAGGTCGCACGAGGTAGCAACAACCCAGTGATATCATAAACAGACGACTGACTCAACTTTGACCGACCCAAAACACCAACAGCCTAGGTATCCATAAACCTACGCTCCGATACCACAATCTGTAATGCCCCCATGATTTACAAAGATATTACAGTGCCGTAGATTCTTTTTGGAGAACCTACCAGGCTGAGACCAATATAAATCCACACATGCATTGACAATACTCAACTTCAAACCATTAACATTACAACACTCAACAATACATTGTTCTGTGAGACTCCAACCGCCACAATAACATCATCAAAATGACCGAACCACAAACAAACCATATTACCCGACAGTACTCGCACGAGCACAAGGCAAAACACAACTTGATTCTCAACAGTACGACCACATACTCAAAATAGTGCATGATATCAGTGTTGCTCGCCATCCTCGTGTCCTTCCTGCGCTGGTTTGCCACTAAGACCTGCACCTGAATACACAACAAGTATATTCACCCCAGAAGGGGTCATCAAACAGCCGGCGCAAGTACAACGATTCATGAATATGTACCACAAGTGAGTAAACAACCACATTACAGTGCCATCATATATATTCTTGAATACAATACCACAATCATCATTATTTTATGTGCAATGCGATGCAATTCCCATGCATGCCATGACTCACGCACACAGGCCCACCCAAGTCGCTTATTTGGATTTTTCGCTTTTCGCTTCGCAATGCATGTTTATGACATATTATTTCATGTCAATGCGCAATGATGCTGAGTATTCGCAAATTCACTTTCAGCTAATCACACATGTCACAAATATCACTTTGATACACTTTAGAGGGTAGAAATTACACAATTTAAATTTCTAGTAAATTCCCCACCGAGTAATCCACCGATACTCGCAGTCTAACGGATCCCAGGGGACCATCGCTGGTTTTACATAGCCCACACACACTCAGTGACCACATGTCACAAAGCACAGAAATTACCACTTTCTAAAATAACACTCTCTGAAATTACCACATGTCGCTGAAATCAGATTTTCCACATATTCACACGAAGTACATCAAATGCAATCAAAGTACTGCCTGATATTCCAGCGAATGGAAAAGGTTCGATTGACAAGAAAACTAGACTGAGCGATTAGCCAGACCTTCAACCTAAAACGGATCATATTATATGATTAACGGGTTAAAATTTATATAACCGTTAGAACTTTACATTCTAATTTAGCCGAGTCTGAGTGAGACGTAATTACGGACACACTCTGCGCGTTATTGGGGTGTAAGAATGTTGTGTTTCGAATTAGGAGCCATTTGACAGTCGTTTGACCCATTTTGGATTGAAACCGAGAAGGTTATACACTTTTAAAGAAAATATTAGAGTATTGGGGTCAAATTGAAGATTTAGAAAACTTCAATCAAGTCCAACTTTATTTCTAGTTCTCAGATGGCATAGCCCTGGGTTTTCAAAATTTATGTTTTCCACCCCACAACTTTATATGACTATCTAATAGTCGTTTTCACGTCTCCCGTCTATCGTAACTTCACCCGAAGCTTCTTTAACATCGACTAACGCTATTATTACACGCAAAAACACACTTATACCCCAAATCGGCATGCCCGTACTCATACCCACTTCTCAACTCACATCAGCACACAACACGCACACACGAACACACACACACCCGAACACAAACACACACACACACACACCAGCACATATAAACACACACACACACACACACACACATACTCACACGCACTCACATACACACACAACAGAACACACACACATACCACACACGCACTCACATACACACGCAACAGAACACAGACACACACCACCCACCACACACACAGCACACGCACAACACACACACACACATACACGCACCTCGTATACACACCCACCAAACAGCTATGAATCTTCGCAATAGGGACAGAAAAAAGCCCCTTGTGATGAAAGCTTCGCAACGATATAAAGTTTGCAAAGTTCTGACAACCGGAGAGTCCGTACAGGCAAGTCGACGGCAATACCGTTTTTTGCCCCGTCCATATAAATCCGATGTCGGTTTGAAAATCTAAATACATATTCAAAATCTACTCGTCAATACGAACAAATCGATATATAGATTGTGAAATTTTACTGGAGAAATCTCCTTGGCGGCGGAACGTCTCTCTCCTGCTCCTTCTATCCCTCTTTCTTATTTCTTTTCCTGTTTCTGCACTTCGCTCTCTCTCTCTCTCTCTCTCTCTCTCTCTCTCTCGCTCTCTCTCTTCCTTCTTCTTCCTTCTTGCGGGTTCACGACCCTTCCTTTATTCTTATCTCTTCTCTTTCTCTTCTTATCCCTTATATATATATCATTATAACTATCCGGATTATTATCTCTATCTCATCCCAATGAATGTTGACACGGTAGTGACGAAAAAACATTATGTATGAAATATATAGTACCACTCCGCAATTACAAAATTCAAATTTTTCACGGAAACATCCTCCCTACCATAATAAGTAGGGGCATGGTCTGCGTACATCTTACCCTCCCCAGACCCTACTCTAAGCGGGATATACTAGGTATGTTTGGTTTGGTTTGGTTTTAAGTTCGTCACTCTAAACAACACCAGCGACATAATTCTCAACTCTGACACGATGATCGAATTATTCGACGGTTCACAGAATATAAAATCACCCGGTTTATTTACTACGGGGTATCAAAGTATTATTGAATGAATTATGTTTCATTCAAGGTTGCTCGTTAGAGTGAGTATTTTAGTCGAGGATACCATCTGTTTGATCATTTGGAGAAGGACTATCTTTCACTTACGGAATTGAGGCAAGTTATCTTGCTTGGTTATAATGATGATTGAATTCTTGTTATGATTATACGTTTCGTGTATATGAAACACTTGTTGAATATGTGATTCGTAGTTTGATATTATTCTTGATGATGTTCCGTTTATCATGGGATTGCATTCCCAAGTTCGTCACTCTGAATCGTTGGTCCTTATTGTCACTTCGGTGAGTTTCTTGATCCTTAATCGGATATGTGATTTGTTGAATTCGTTGTCATGTTATACCGTGACATATCTGGAATCATATCTGCATGCCGATTGGTTATTGTGTAGGATTTTTAGCCAGGCACATATATAGTCATACATGGATGCTTCCGTATTGGACTGTGCACACGAGACGTAGTTCGTGAGGCAAATTAGGTACATTGTCACACGTATATTCTGGATTCCATATACGGAATGGACATGTACACGGACACATTTCTGGACCGGTCGTACTGTGATGTCCATCTTGAGCCATATTATTTGGTCATTCATAGTCTATGTATGATTGGATATGTTCGACAGTTTGTGACTGGTTGTTCATACGCCTGAGGGGTATGTTCAATAGTCGGTATGTTTCCTTGAGATCTAATATATGTGAATCGTATAATATCTTGAGAATTATTATCATGTATATCTGACCCTGTGGTTTGGGCGAAATACTTGTGTTGTATTTTAGGCCGAGGCAAAGGCAAGGCATGGGAAGAGCTTGATGACGGCAAAGGGTTCGAAGGATACTAGTTTGGGGGCCCCAGATCTGTTGTTGTCCGGTTATGTTTAAACCGTATAATGTTAATTTCCACTTCATTTGAACTATTGTCATTTGTACTATTATTTGCAGTTTATTCCACCATCATATGGTTTATACTAGTATTTGGATCCTATGTATTCTAAGGCTAATAGCAGACTACTCGTAAACTCCAAATCGGAGTAATGACTATTTATTGTGGTTCGGTATCACAAGATAATGCATTGTTTAATCTGTATTTTGATATCGCCTGGTGAGTCCCAGTGTGGGGTCCATGGCACTGTAATAGCCACCTTTTGGGGTGTTACAGAAGATGGTATCAGAGAGTCATTTTCTCTATAAGAGTCGTTGTGAAATGAACTAGTATCAAGACACCTTCGTGTCACGTGTGACCTGTGCAAGCGCTGACCCTACGAGCCAAATACGGTATGTTCTTTGTGAGCCATGATTTAATTACTGGCATGATATTGTTATCGGAATGTATCTCTTGTTTGATCTTGATGTTCCGAGGGAATTGTGGCGGAATTTATCTTATTGGTATTCCGAGGAGAATTTTGAATAACATATTTGTGATTGAAATTGTTTCGACTTAATGTCGATTTGATATTCTGTGTGACACTCGTGATGCTATAACTTATGATGAATTAAAATTATGAACATATAATTGTGTTGTTGCTATTAACTTAGCGTGATTTTTTTTCGGCCGTAAAGACAGTCATGAACTGTGCTCTATGGTTATTATTACTGTTTTGATTCTTTCAGTATGGAAAGAAATCTGAGAGGCCGTGGAATAGGGGGACGAGGCCGTGGAAGGGGCCGAATACCGATACCACAAGCCAAAAGGCACGCGAATGTGGAGCATAGTTCCGCAGGCAATGATTCGCCTTCTAGGGACCAATCGCACCACACTGGACACGAGGATGTGCATGTCGATCCTTACGTTGTGATGCAGGGCATAATGGCTCAGATGACCCAGATGGGTCAATTAATGGAAGCTATGCAGAGAGCTAGTACTAGCCAGCAACAGGGGCCTCATCCTCCACCTCCTGTGCTTGGCGGGCCCGTGAGTTGGATCATCAGCGACATCTCTCGCCAGCGACCCCGACCTTTGAAGGCTCCTCTGAGCCTGCTGACATTATACATTGGATTAAACACTTTGAGAAATTATTCGATATGGTGGACTGCCCCAAAGAGAATCGCATCTCCGTAGCAGCTTACTATCTTAGCAAGGGCGCTCACACCTAGTGGCTTTCAGTGAGGCCAGCTGATGGTGTATATACTTGGGAGGAATTTAAAAACCTCATGCTAGACCGTTACTATCTAGGGCCACTCCGTGAGGCCAAGCTGTCAGAATTGCTGAACCCGGACCCGTCTGAAGACGATGATGTACTATCTGTTGCCGAGAAATTTCAGGCACTTCTTCCTTTCGCCTCGTCGATTATCCGAACGGAGGCTGATAAGATCAAATATTTTCTCAAGAGGCTTAAACCCCGAATGAGAATGCAGCTGTTGAATCACCACTGTACGACCCTATCGGAGTTCATCGAGAAAGCTCTGGAATACGAACTCACCGCAAAGGAGATTTCCAAAAAGCAACCACAGTCCAACAACAAAGGATCTAGGAACCAGAACCAGATTGAGAAACTGGGGGACATTCAGGAAGCCCCAATCATTGCCAAACCCTTCTGATCGACCACCAATGGCATCGAAGCCAGCCGGATCGCACTCTCGAGTGGTCAACTCATCTGTTGTGTGCTATAACTGTGGAGACCAGAGGCACGTCAGCTCCAAATGCCCAAAGCCGGCCGTCACATGTCATACATGTGGGAAGAATGGGCATAGTTCTCATTATTGCATAAATGGACCGGGACGTGAACCAGAAGTATCTCATGCTCCAGTTCAGTCTTCTGTCCACGACCGTGTGCTTCCGTCCGCTTCTTATCAGACTACCGGGGCAAACAGGGGAATGGGCCGTGGGAATCAAAGTGGTACACCTGGTGCCAGAGCTGCGAAACCCAGGATTTACGAGATGAAGAAGGCTGACGATCCCGAGGCCAGCATGGTTGCAGGTATACTCGACATCCACTCTCAGCCTATTTGTGTTCTTTTTGATACGGGCTCTTCACACTCCTTTATATCTGCTTCTTATTTAAGTTATTTGCCTCTAGACCATGTTATCAATTGTGAGCCTTATGTGATTGGTCTACCCGATGGTAGAAGAATTATTAGAAATCATGAAGTCCAGGACTGTCCGATTCGTATGAACGACCGTGAGTGGTTGTCAAATTTGATTGTGGTCGATTTACCTAAGGATGATATAATATTGGGTATCGATTGGATGGATCGTCATGATGCCACACTTAGTATCCGCAAGCGGATGGTAACCGCCACTTTTGATGATGGTTTCGAGTGTATTTTTTGGGGTGATAATCCCAGCCGTTCCGGGAGAGTCATCAGCGCTATGAAAGCAGTGAAACTGCTTAATCAAGGGTGTATTGGTTATTGGTGTTATATGACCAAACAACAGATCAACCAGTTAAATTGGCCAACATTCCGGTAGTCTGAGACTACCCAAACATATTTCCAGATGAGTTGTCAGGCTTACCTCCACACCGTGAGGTAGAGTTTACTATTGAGTTAGAGCAGGTACATCCCCGCTTTCGAACGCACCATATCATATGGCTCCGAATAAGATGCAGGAGTTAAAGAGCCAACTTGAGGAGTTGACTGAGTAGGGTTATATTCGACCTAGTGCATCCCCTTGGGGAGTACCAGTGTTATTTGTATGGAAGAAAGACGGATTTCTGCGTTTATGTATTGATTACCGTGAGCTGAACATGGTAACCATCAAGAACAAATATTCATTGCCTCATAATGATGATTTATTGGATCAACATCAGGGAGCTTTTGTATTTTCTAATATCGACTTGAGGTCCGATTATCACCAGTTGAGGATTCGAGAGTCTGACATTTCGAGGACAGCTTTCCGTACTCGCTATGGGCATTATGAGTTCGTGGTGATGCCATTTGGATTGACTAATGCACCAGAGGTATTCATGGAGTTGATGAATCGGGTTTTTATTAACTATCTAGATCCCTTTATAGTCGTTTTTATTGACAACATTCTGATTTACTCTCGTGACCATGAAGAGCATGAGCGTCATCTCCATCAGGTTCTCGAAGTGTTGAGGCGAGAGCAGCTTTATGGGAAATTTTCTAAATGTGAATTCTGGATGCCTGAGGTTATCTTCCTTGGGCATGTGACATCAGCCAAAGGGGCTAGAGTAGGCCCACATAAGACAGAATCTATTCGAGATTGGCTACCTCCGAAGAACATGAAGGAAGTTCGTAGTTTTCTTGGTCTAGCAGGTTATTACCGACGATTTGTGGAAGGTTTTTCCAAGATTGCTCAACCGATGACTAACCTGTTGAGGAAGGACAAGAAGTATGTGTGGTAAGAGGCATGTCAACAGAGTTTTGATGAACTCAAGAGTCGATTGATTTCAGCACCAGTTTTGGTTTTACCAAGAGGAACAGAAGGATTCATGGTATATAGTTACGCGTCGAGACAGGGTCTTGGATGTTTGTTAATAAAAAATGGGAATGTGATTTCCTATGCATCGATACAGTTGCGACCTTACAAGGTCAACTACCCGGCCTATGAGTTGGAGCTAGCAACCGTGGTGTTTGCTTTGAAAATTTGGCGCCACTACTTGTATGGAGTCACCTGCTAGATTTTTAGTCTGAAGTACATTTTTACTCAGAAGGAGTTGAACATAAGACAGAGAAGGTGGCTAGAACTAATCAAAGACTATGATATCTAGATACTTTATCATCTGGGCAAAGCAAATGTGGTTTCCGATGCTTTGAGTCGTAAGACAGTGCAGGAGCAGATGCTTTGCCTCTTCACAGCTCAGAGAGAATTGCAGTTAGATCTTTTGAGGCCAGAGCTTGAAGTTTGATTACAGCGTGTTCAGGCAACTTTGCACACTTGAGATTTCTTCGTCTCTTGATGATATAATCAGATCAAAGCAGGTTAAGGACCCATTTCTAAAACGGATTCAGAATGAGGTGACTCAGGGGAAAGCCCCTGGATTTGTGGTCCATGAAAACGGAATGATACGGTTCAGGAATCGAGTATGTGTGCCGGCAGACGAAGAGTTGAGGAGCTCTATCCTAAGAGAGGCTCATGCTACCCCATACTCCATTTACCCGAGGTCTAGCAAGATGTATAAGGATTTGAACCAATGTTATTGGTGGGGGAATATGAAAAGAGAGGTCGCAGAATTCGTTTCGAGATGTTTAACCTGTCAGCAAGTTAAGATTGAGCACCAGCAACCCGCATGAATGCTGAAACCACTCCCGTTCCCCGAATAGAAATGCGAGGATATATCGATGGATTTTATCACTAGCTTGCCGACGAGTCATCGAGGGATGAATACAATTTGGGTGATTGTGGATCGTCTGACCAAATCAACCCATTTTTTGGAGATTAAAGACACGTGGGGTTCTGAGATATTGGCCCAGCTGTTTATCAAAGAGATTGTAAGGTTACATGGTACCCCCAAGAGTATTGTATAGGATTGTGACGGGCGATTCGTGTCACATTTTTGGAAAGCAGTTCATTGTGCGATGGGTACGCAGTTAAACTTCAGTACGACATTTCATCCGCAGACCGATGGTCATCTGAAAGGAGTATTCAAACTCTAGAGGATATGTTGAGGGCGTGCCTCTTGATTGGAAGGACGATTGGGAAGCCCAACTACCTTTGGTGGAATTCACTTATAATAATAGTTAGCACGCTTCGATTCAGATGGCACCGTATGAGGCATTGTATGGCCATCGTTGTAGGTCCCCTTTATGTTGGGACGAACTGTCTGAGTCTTTGGGTACGGAACCCGATATGTTGTTAGCAGCCCGTGAGAAGATCACTATGATTAAGAGTCGTTTGTTAACGGCTCAAAGCCGACAGAAGTCTTACGAAGACAACCGTCAACGATCGCTTGAGTTCGAGGTTGGCGACAATGTGCTAATGAAAGTGTCTCCTACCCGAGGCGTTTTTCGTTTTGGAAAGAGAGGCAAGCTGAGCCCAAGGTATATTGGGCCGTTTGAGATTTTGGAGCGTGTAGGTGATCTGGCCTATCGACTGGCATTACCACTGGCTTTAAGTTGGATTCACAACGTGTTTCATATCTCCCAGTTGAGGAAGTATGTTGCTGATCCGAGCCATATACTTCAGTTCGAAGAAATTGAGATAGCGGAGGATCATTCGTATGAGGAGCGTCCTGTGCAGATACTCGAGAGGAGGATCAAATAGTTGCGGAACAAGACGATTCCCCTACTGAAGGTTCAGTGGTCACGACACGGAGTCGAGGAGGCTATGTGGGAAACCAAGGATATCATGCGATAGAGGTACCCCGAGTTGTTTACCCTTTAGTTTTAGGGACGAAACTCCTTTTAAGGGGGGAGTATGTAATATCTGACTGTAATTCTTCATCCTTACTGTTGTATTGTTCAGATAATTTGAATATTGTTGAATCATGTTGCATTTAGTATATGACTATAATGTTGAGATGTTATAGAATTGAGTTACTTATTGTTGTTATTCACTTTATGTTGATGGTTCAATGTTAATTAGAGAGTTGCATTTTTGACCTGTTCTGGTGGTGTTAGCGTATGCTACATAGTCTGATTAACGTACGTTAAACCTGTGCCTTAATGTATGTAATTTGTTATCTGTTGCGTACGTTATGAGGGAATCAGATTGTAGCAGTTGAATTCCATCCGTGTATGACCATGCACGTGAAGGGTGGTTGAACTTCGAGACAGTCAAAGTCAACTAGTATTAGCATACGTAATTCTTAGTCCTTAGCATACGTTATGGCATGTGTATGAGTTGAGGCAGTAGTCACTGTAGGTTGATTACGTACGCAACACCTACGGGTTAGCGTACGTAACAGGTGTTAACGTACGCTAAATTCTTTCGATAGCGTACGTTACGGTTTTATAGTATATTTAAAGACACAGCCTGTTTTTCATTTCTTCACAACCCAAACCCAATTTTCTCTCCATATATCATTCCCCTGCCTCCCTAGACCTATATTACCCTCTTCCAACTTGTTTTTGAGCCTTGTATCTTGGAGTGGAGCTCATTGATTTGAAGTTTAGAAGGTGTTCTTGAATCTTGGAGTGTCTTCTGGTGGCTTGGGGGGTTGTTCTTCATTTCTAGAGGTATGTTATGCGATTCTCCTCTATATTTTTGTAGTTATGATTTTAGTGATGTGGTATACTACACCTAGTGTTGAATTAATCAAGTAAAACATGTTTGTAATTAAGCTTTTTAATACTTCTTGATGAATATGATAATTAAGGGTTTGGAATGAAGATGTTCTTGATGTTATAATGATAGTAACTATGTTTATAAGAATCATGCTCATCTTCCTGGATGTATTAACGTCAGTAGAACGATGATAATCATTTATCTTCATCATAGTTAGGTTTAATCGATGAAATTGTTATCATAAAAGTGTTAAAACACCATATTAGGTATTTACTTACCTTGGGAAGAACTTGACAATGTTGAAAATAGGATGATGTTCTCTTGTTCAGAAATCTTAGAAGTTATAACCTCATTATTGTTCGGTTTAACAAGTCTTTGAGAAATGATAAGGATATTGATGAATACAACAATAACATTTTATAAATCGAATGAGTTGATAACTTAAGAATGTATTTGATCATCATTATACAATAGATAGTGTTCTTAAGAAGGAGATGTTAATTGTGAATGATAATGTCATAGTAGATTGAGTATTGAATTGGTTATGATTGTCCTTGTATAGTAGTAGATGTTGTAGAACATAAGAACTTGGTTAAACCGATTTTAATGGTGAATTGAAGATGTTTGTTCATAGCAATGACAAGAGTATTAAAGGACATTTTAGTATTAGTAATCCGATTGTGGAAGACGAACTAGATGTATTGGAATCCTTCAATATTCGGTAGAATATTCATTAGGGTGGAATGAATTATTCGGGTAGGTTACGGGCGTCATTTCCTACGAATTGATATCAATATTGTATGAATGTATTATTGAATGAATTATGTTTCATTCAAGGTTGCTCGTTCGAGTGAGTATTTTAGTCGAGGATACCATCTTTTTGATCATTTGGAGAAGGACTATCTTTCATCTACGGAATTGAGGGAAGTTATCTTGCTTGGTTATAATGATGATTGAATTCTTGTTATGATTATACATTTTTTGTATATGAAACACTTATTGAATCTGTGATTCGTAGTTCAATATTGTTCTTTATGATGTTCCGTTTATCATGGGATTGCATTCCTAAGTTCGTCACTTTGAATCGTTGATATCGTTGGTACTTCTTGTCACTTCGGTGAGTTTCTTGATCCTTAATCGCATATGTGATTTGTTGGTCATGTTGTACCGTGATATATCTGGAATCATATCTGCGTGCCGATTGGTTATTGTGTAGGATTTTTAGCCAGACACATATATAGTCATACGTGGATGTTTCCGTATTGGACTGTGCACACGAGACATAGTTCGTGAGGCAAATTAGGTACATTGTCACACGTATATTCTGGATTCCGTATACGGGGTGGACATGTACACGAACACATTTCCGGATCGGGCATACTATGATGTCCATCTTGAGCCATATTGTTTGGTCGTTCATAGTCCATGTATGATTGGATATGTTCGACGGTTTGTGACGGATTGTTCATACGCCCGAGGGGTATGTTCAATAGTCGGTATGTTTCCTTGAGATCTAATATATGTGAATTGTATAATGTCTTGAGAATTATTATCATGTATATCTGACCCTGTGGTTTGGGCGAAATACTTTTGTTGAATTTTAGGTCGAGGCAAAGGCAAGGCATGGGAAGAGCATGGTGACGGCGAAGGGTTCGAAGGAGATTAGTTCGGGGCCCCCAAGTCTGTTGTTGTCCGGTTATGTTTAAACCGTGTAATGTTAATTTCCGCTTCATTTGAACTATTATCATTTGTACTATTATTTGCAGTTTATTCCATCATTATATGGTTTATACTAGTATTTGGATCCTGTGTATTCTAAGGCTAATAGCCAGACTACTCGTAAACTCCAAATCGGAGTAGTAATTATTTATTGTGGTTCGGCATCACAAGATAATGTATTGTTTAATCTGTATTTTGATATCACCTGGTGGGTCCCAGTGTGGGGTCCACGACACTGTAGCCACCTTTTGGGGAGTTACAGCTCCCTACGTGATTAATTGCATCCCCACGGCGCACACCACTGGAATGTCTCCTTACGAAAAGTTGTATGGTCACTAACCGGATTATTCTTTTTTATGGGTCTTTGGGTGTACGTGTTTTATTTTATGAGCTCATGTTGAGCGTAGCAAGTTTTCTACAAAGTCGTCTTTATGTGTATTCTTGGGATATGGTATGGTCAGACAGGATATCGTTGTTATGACCCGACAAGTTAGAAACTGTATGTCTCTAGATATGTCACCTTTTTGGAGCATATTCGGTTCTATACTATTCCTGTTCAGTCTCACGACATGACTCAGTCAAAACTTCAAACTATTGATCCTTTTAGCATTGACAGTGATGACACTCCATATGTGGAGCCCCTCACAGCTCAGGAGCCTCCATCTCTGCCTTGGCCTCCGCCTCCACCTTTGCCTCCGTCAAGGCCTACTCGTACTCGCAAGACCACTAAGCTTCCAGATTTTGTATATTCTTCATACTCGCCAGCCTTAATCTCCTTTATTGTTAATATACATCATCTCTCAGAACCAACGTCCTACAAAGAGGTGGTTTCCGATCCTCTTTGGCAGAATGCTATGGCTGAGGAACTTACAGCACTTTATCAGACTCGCACGTGGGATCTGGTTTCTCTCCCACTTGGAACACACACGATTGGTTGTCGTTGGGTATACAAGATTAAAACAAAGTCTGATAGATCTGTTTAAATAAAGCCAGACTTCTTGCTAAAGGATATTCGCAAAAGTATGGTATGGATTATGAGGAGACCTTTGCTCATGTTGCAAAGATCACAACTGTTCGCACTCTAATTGCTGTTTCTTCCATTCGGCAATGGAAGATTTTTTAGATGCATGTCAAGAATGCGTTCTTGAATGGTGATCTTCATGAAGAAGTTTACATGTCTCGTCCCCCAGGTATTGCTCACCAGCCAGGTGAAGTTTGTCGACTTCGGAAAACATTGTATGGTCTCAAACAAGCTCCTCCTGCTTGGTTTGAAAAATTCTCTATAGTGATTACTTCGCTTGGTTTTACTCCTATCATGATTTAGCTTTATTTGTTAGATGTACAAGTGTAGGTCGGATCCTCCTATCCTTATATGTTGATGACATGATCATTACCGATGATGATCATGATGGTATTGAGTTCTTGAAGCGAGAGTTGGCTCACCGTTTTGCTATGATACTGCATTTTTTGGGGATTGAAGTTGCCCATTCTTCAAAAGGTTATCTTTTATACCATACGAAGTATATTTCGGATTTGGTTGAACATGCATAGCTCACGGACAACCGAACAGTTGATACGCCTCTCGAGACTAATGCTAGATATTCTCCAACTGACGGTGTCCCCTAATCAGATCCAATTATTTATCATACCATTATGGGGAGCTTGGTTTACCTTACTGTCACTCATCTGGATATTGCTCATGCAGTTCACGTGGTTAGCCAGTTTGTCACTGCTCCCTCTACTGTTCATTGCGGAGCTGTTCTTCTCATTTTGAGATATCTTCGTGGTACTCAGTTCCGCAGCCTTGTGTTTCCTTCCACGTCCTCTCTTGAGCTATGATACTGCATTTTTTGGGGATTGAAGTTGCTCATTCTTCAAAAGGTTATCTTTTATCCCATACGAAGTATATTTCGGATTTGGTTGAACATGCATAGCTCACGGACAACCGAACAGTTGATACGCCTCTCGAGACTAATGCTAGATATTCTCCAACTGACGGTGTCCCCTAATCAGATCCAATTATTTATCATACCATTATGGGGAGCTTGGTTTACCTTACTGTCACTCATCTGGATATTGCTCATGCAGTTCACGTGGTTAGCCAGTTTGTCACTGCTCCCTCTACTGTTCATTGCGGAGCTGTTCTTCTCATTTTGAGATATCTTCGTGGTACTCAGTTCCGCAGCCTTGTGTTTCCTTCCACGTCCTCTCTTGAGCTGCGTGCCTATAGTAATGCGGATTGGGATGGTTATGATCATGATCGCAAGTCCACTACTGGGTATCGTATTTTCCTTGGAGATTCGTTGATTTCATGGAAGAGTAAGAAACATGATGTCGTCTCTCGATCGTCTACATAATTCGAGGATCGAGCTATGGCAGTCGCCACCTGTGAGTTTGTTTGGTCATGATGGCTTCATGTATATATGGGTGTTCACATTTCTAGACCTACTCCTTTGCACTGTGATAACGAAAGTTGGATTTTGATTGCAAAAAATCCGGTGTTTCATGAGCGGACAATCAATATTGAGATTGATTATCATTTCACTCGTCATCACCTTCAGCATGGGACTATTTCTCTACCTCATGTTCCATCCACCTTGCAGATTGATGATATGTTTACGAAGGCCTTGACTGCTCCTCAGTTTCTTTTTTTGTCCGACAAACTCTCAATGCTTATTGCTGTCGCAATGTGAGTTTGAGGGGGGATGTTAGCCTAATAAATCTATTGGGCTCTTTTGGTTTGGGCTTTATGTTTAGCCCTTTATCTAGGTTTAACCTAATTAGCTTTCCTATATATTTAGTCTTTACTTTCATTTGTATTTGCACCTTTTGTTCATAATAATAAAACCCTAGCCATTTTCTGTCCTAATTGTTCAATAGTTTACAGTAGTTAGTCATCATCCTAATACAAAACAATCAAAAAAACGTAAATCACTAATCATCCCAACAAAAAAAGGAAGGAAGAGAAGAAAGAAAGAAATCATATAGATTAGGTATCAAAGCAAGAAGAGTAATTGATCAAATCTGTGGACGACCCCACCCGTTCAACCCGACTGGCCCGATCCGGCCCGGCCTTCCGTCCATATTTCTGGGTCATTTTTCGATGTTTTGGACCATCCTAGTCCATTTCTAGAAGGTTCTGGGAGCAACTGCCGCACAGTAGATTCCTCAGATTTCAAATGTCCAGTGCGCCCAGAGGCTTTTATTTCTCTAAGCCTATGACAGGGATCGTTGCGGGTAGGGCACAACTGGTCGGTGGTTATTGTCGTCTCCTTGATGAGCCCATGACAGGGCGAAACCAGTTGGCATGCGTGTGTGGTATAGGCTAGTCTCGTGAGTGAGGGTTCCCGGGATGCCGCACGGGCTTTAGAACTCCCGTCCCGTGACACATGGCCTTTGGTTTCGGCTAGCGACGTGAGGACACAGAAACAAAGAAGCGGGTGAGAAACTGAAGTCAAAATATCTGATAACAGTTCATCAAATCCATCTCCCTGTATTTGCTTGGGGAAGACATGAAATAGGATAAAGGATTGAAGATGGGAAGTGGAGATCCCGGGTCCTATCAATTTTAGTTCAAATTTTAGTACTTGTATCCAAACTCGTTAATTTTTGGGTGAGTTTCGGTTCCAGGTATTTCGGTCCGGCTTTCGGGCTTGTCTCGAATTTACTCGGACCACCAAGAGCCCTAGTTGAATTTAATAATACTTAATAATAATATCAAAAAATATTCAACCATATATTTGAATAGTTTTAGAATATTAAATTAAAAGAACAAATAATTTTCAAAAAAAAAAAATCTTTTTTTACGAGAATCGCAGACGGACTTCCGGCCGACAAGTTTTTCCGACAGGGTCGCCGGTCGTCGGAGACCTGGCGATAGCCGGCCATTTTTTTTACTTCAGGCCGCCGGCCTGCTTTCAGGCAAACCACAGCCGGCAGTCAGTGGACCTCTGGTAGCTAACACTTATAATTGACGGTCGTCTGATTATTGATCATTTTTATGCCGTGTCGTCGGCTTTTTGGCGACGCGGATCAGTACCGCCATTTTTTATTTTTTTATGTCGGAGCCATCGCGACCTCCGACAACTGGATTTTTTTATGCCAGCCATTGAAAATGGTGAGCCACCGTCGGCGATTGCCTTTTTTTCTTCTTTTTTTTACGGCATGCCCGTCTACCGCTAATAGAATTTTGGGAACCAATATATTTTTTCTAGCAAGTAATATTCAAATTTAATTATTTTAATTGGATTCTATCACTATCACCGTGCCATTATGGCACCTGTAATCTCTATTATATAATATAAAGGACAATGGTATTTTTTGGCGGTCGCCGTAATCCGTACCGGAATTGACTATCGTACCCACCCTTCTCTTTTCCTTCTTTTTATGTTGAATTTAATAATACTTAATAATAATATCAACAAACAATCAACAACAATAAATTTTAAAATACACTTTTATAATATTAAATTAAACTAAAGGGACAATTAATTTATTAAAAAAAATTGAGAATCTCCGAATGACTTATAACCGACCAGCTTTTCCGGAAAGGCCATTGGGCGTCGGCATCCCTCCGGTGGCCGGCCATTTTTTATTTTTTTACACCACACTGCTGGCCTGTTTTCTGGCAGGCCACCGCCGACCGACCTTTGACGATCGTGCAATTTTATTTCTTTTATTTTTATTTTCTACACCAGGCCGCCGATCTGCTTTCCTGTGGCCAGCGAACCTCTAGCCACCGACTATTTTTTATTTATTTATTTTTTTACGTCAGGTCGCCTGCCTGCTTTTTGGCTGGCCACTGCCGGCGGACCTCCGACTACCGACTATTTTTTTTTGTTATTTTAACGTCAGGCCACCGACTTGTTTTCTGCAAGGCGACCGCCAACGGCCGGCGGACCTCCGACGATCGGTATTTTTTTTACGCCAAGCCACTGACCTGCTTTTCGGCGGGCCATCGCCGACGGCATGCGGACCTCCGGCGACCGGCCATTTTTTTTTAATTTTTTAACGGCTGATCCGTCGGCCGCCGATAGATTTTTGGAAACCCAAATATTTTTTTTCTAGCAAGTAATCTGGTAATTTAATTATTTTAATTCAAATCGTCATTGTTCCATTATAGCACGAATAATCTATAGTGTGTGTATATATATAACACTGACGACTATTTTTTTATTTAAGCAAGAACAAGTTAGAAAGGATTTTATTGCTTCCTTGTGGAAACTCATAGGTGATATCTCGTTGAGTTTGTGTGAAGATAAAAAAACATATAAACACAAGTCAATGAATCAAGGCAAACAATAAACAATTTATTGTAAATATATCCTCTTGATATATCTTACACTGATCAAGAAATTTAACCCTAAAACCCTAGTTCCCATTAGTATAAATAGGAACATTTAGTCCTCAGATTGAATATACAGAATTTACATTCTCTACGATATTATCTCTTCTATCTCTAGCTTACAACACGTTATCAACACAATTGTTCTACCTTTCTCTCGAGCCACCGACCATTAATCCTAACACGTCGCCGTGCTGCCGACTGCAACTATCGAAACCCTCAGGTCGCCTGCAACCTCCAATCGAAGTCGACCCATCAAGCCCATCCGTGTGACTTCCTCTCGTGAGCCAGACAAGTAACTGGTCGTCATCTGCCTCCAGGATTTGCACCATGTTTGACTGCACACCAAGTAGTCACTAACCGATCTCCATCCTCCCCTTCGATTATAGAAGATACATCCTTTTAAATTTCAGTCGGTTGAAACTAATTGCGGACAATATATGATCACTACCAAAAAAGTACTTTAGCCGACGACCCGAAAAAAACGGCCGACGACTATAAAGTGTCGTCGGCTAAACTGCGCACTTTAGCCGACGACTCGGTTTGCCGTCGGCTAAAGGGTTTTAGGGCTATATTAAAGAGGTTTAGCCGACGACCGAGATAACGTTTAGCCAACCGAAAAAAAAAACATTTTAGCCGACGACTTGATCTCGGTCGTCGGCTAAACCCCTTTCGAAAAAAAATAATATTGCAACGGTTTAGCCGACGACCTAGATCTAGGTCGTCGGCTAAATACTTTTTCAAAAAAAAATAACATACTTTAGCCGACGACTTGATCTCGGTCGTCGGCTAAAGCCCTTTGGAAAAAAATAATAATATTGCAACGGTTTAGCCGACGACCTAGATCTAGGTCATCGGCTAAACACTTTTTCAAAATAAAATAAAATAATATACTTTAGCCGACGACTTGATCTCGGTCTTCGGCTAAAGCCCTTTCGAAAAAAAAATAATATTGCTATGGTTTAGCCGACGACCTAGATCTAGGTCGTCGGCTAAACACTTTTTCAAAAAAAAAATAATATACTTTAGCCGATGACTTGATCTAGGTCGTCGGCTAAACTCCTTCCGAAAAAAAAATAATATTGCAACGGTTTAGCCGACGACCTAGATCTAGGTCATCGGCTAAACACTTTTTCAAAAAAAAAATAATATACTTTAGCCGATGACTTAGATCAAGTCGTCGGCTAAACCTCCAAGTGAAAATTATTTATAGTTCAGGGAACACCAACCCAATCTTGCCCCTCTCCCGCTAAAGAGCACATTTCTATTCCCGATCCTGTCAGTTATTCCCGAAAAAGCTTGTGAGTTGCTACTTTGAGTTGTGCTAGCTGGAGTGACAAAGGTTTCTACCGGTTGTTATAATCACCATTTCGATTAAGGTACGTATTTTATTGTATTTTTTATTGTGATTTCGAAACTTTGTATTATTCATGTTACATTCGATAGCTTTTATGTAAAACGATTAAGTTTTATGATGATAATCATTATGATTAATTGTTTGTTGTGATTTCATTTATAATTTGAATAATATTAGTTAGTTGGATTAATATTGGAAAATGTATACATTTTCAGGATGGACAAGAGTTGGATTGGGTTACGAAAATGGGATCCAAGTGTAATGGATGGGATGAAGCAGTTTATGAGATTTGTAAAAGAGCACGACAGTGGTAATACGTTGCACTACTGTCCGTGTAATAAATGTAGATGTCGCAGTGATATGTTTCGTTTTCCATTTGATGAGGTATGGGAACATCTAAAGAAGAATGGTTTTTGGAGTAAATATACATGTTGGATATTCCATGGTGAAGCACCGAATTCTGTTATTCCGTATGATCACGGACAATTTAGTGGTAACGACGGGTTCACCGATCCGAAGAGGAGGTTGATTGATGATGTGTTTGATTTTTCCGAGACGTTTGTACCAACTGAGCCAATCCCACGACCCCATATACCGTTGCCTTGCAATACTGCTGGGCTTGACAGGTACAACAAGCTAATTCAACTCCAACAGACCCCTCTATACCCAGGATGTAACATGACTGTTCTTAATTGTGTCATAGAAACGATGAGATTAAAGGTGGAAAACAAATCATCCATCAAGTCTGTAGATGATTACTTGGAGTTTACGAGTAATATGCTTCCACAGGGTCATCATCTTCCTAATACATATTCAAAAATGAGACGAATTTTGAAAGATCTTGGTCTTTCCTACATTAAGATCCACGTATGCATGTATGATTGTGTTCTATTCTGGGGGCATCCTAATGAAGACCTCACGAGATGTCCTGTATGTGATACAGAGAGATATAGTATCACTCCTTATGGAAAAGAGAAACCGGTGAAGGTACTTTGGTATTTTCCACTGAAGGACAGGTTGGAACGGCTTTTTATGTCTCCTCACACGACAAAAGCAATGAGATGGCATGCCGAGCCGCGCACTAATGACAGGGATACTATGATACACCCTTCGGATGGAGAGGCGTGGAAGCATATAGATAGGGAGTATCCTAATTTTTCTTCAGATATCCAAAATGTGAGGCTCGGGATTGCATCTGATGGTTTCAACCCTTTTGGTAACATGAGTCTTTCATATACCATATGGCCTGTTGTAGTGATTCCTTACAATCTTCCTCCGTGGATGTGTATGCGGAAGGAGTATAATATGTTGACCTTGTTAGTCCCGGGGCCGGGATATCCGGGAAAGTGTATCGATGTGTATATGAGACCTTTGATAGAGGAGCTGAAATTGTTGTGGGAGCAAGGTCATCCCACGTTACAGTTATTCGTCCGAGACGTTCTACTTGCACGCCATGTGTATCGGCACTATTAGTGATTTTCCTGCATATGGAATGCTGTCTGGATCTGTTATTAGCGGATATAGAGGTTGTCCAGTGTGTTTGAATGCAGATTGTGCTAGGTACCACTGTAGGAAAGTTATCCGAATCGTCATCGGATATGGCTTGAGAGGGAACATGAGTGGCGTATGGATGCTGCAGCATTTGATGGCACTGTAGAAATGGGCGAGCCACCACGACAGTGGACAGGTGATGAAATACTATCAATTCTTAATGAGTACGATTTTGGTCAGCTTAGCAACCATCCTGATGTGATTTCAGCAACCCCTGAAAGGCCCGACCGGTATAAGTATTGGTCGCACAAAAGTATATTATGGGAATTGCCTTACTGGTCCAAGTTACTGATAAGGCACTTCTTGGATGTCATGCACATTGAAAAGAATGTTTGCGAAAGTGTGGTTGGGACAATCTTAGGTTGGGATGGAAAGACCAAAGACGGGCCAAAAACACGCAAAGGTTTGGAAGAAATGAGCATAAGAAAACATTTGTGGTTGAAAATCACAAGGGAAAACAAAAATGCCTAAGGCGACTTACACCATCAACTGAAAGCGTAGAATTGAGATATTTTGCTGGATAAAGACTGCTAGGTATCCTACCGGGTATGCTGGAAATATAGAAAGATGTGTTAATTTCAGGGAGAACTCGATTCTAAATAATATTTTTTTGAAGGCGACTAGCTTGACCAACACGACCAATCGTGCTGGTCTGACTGACCATCACAGTCTGGGTTCCCGGTCGTTAGCCAGAGTTGCGCACGAGGCCATTTCTTCTGATTCATTGGACGTATTTGCCTACGTGACTCAGAAAGCATTTACGAACCGTCCCGAGGAGTATGTAAGTCTTTTTTTATTTTATTTTGGTAATAAAATAAATGCCTTTGTATCATACTTTTATTGATATTCATATATTTATTTTCATATTAACTTAGGAGCGTGTGGGAGGAGTCTCAGAGGATGCTTGCTGAGATTGCTCGGGAGCAGTATCCGGACTTAGCGGAGACCGACCTCGATTCTGCCATTGGACAGATCGATCAGGCCGATCCTTATGTTCGCGCTAGGGTGTGGGGTACCGTCTACCCGCCATGGGATCAGAACTTAGTATGTAGTACTGTGGTCCAATCGTGCGGTTCTGACAAGGCCTACGATGACACCTGACAGAAGATCATAGGGTCAGGGCATAATACGTCCAATCGTGTGAGTTCGACAGGGCCTACAATGACTCATGACAGTGGATCGTGGAGTCGGGACTGATATTATGATATTGTGTTTGGTAAAGACCGTGTGGGTTGTTGAACTTATGGCGACTCATGACAGTGGATCGCGGAGTCGAGATTGATTTGTGACTGTTGTGTTTGGTTAAGACCGTGTGGGTTGTTGAACCTACGGTGACTCGTGACAGTGGATAGCGGAGTCGATATTGATTTGTTACTATTGTTTTTGGTTAAGACCGTGTAGGTTAATGAACCTACGGTGACTCGTGAGTAGATCACGGAGTCGAGAACATGCTTTGATGAACAACGTTTTTGAAAGGAAAGTTTTACGAAAATGGAATGATTCAGCCGAGACCCAAGCGATTTGTAGAAATATTTTCGTCTTGTAAAGCTATTGAGATTTAAAATGAGATTTGGGTTAAGACCCTAACGTTTTGAAATATTTCTTAAAACTTAGGACCCCATGTCCTAAAGGATTTGTATTTCTAAAATTACCGAGATAATGATTCTATTTTCAAATGCTTTAAGTGCCTTTCTTTCTAAACACCAAAACCTCTCGGGAATAATTATTGGATGGTTGTCTTTATCTGATTCGTGATTGTTGTTTGCTTGCTACATTTCGTATGGTTATGATACTTGTACAAACAAATTCGATATCCTAACCCCTTAAATGGGGGAAATGCGTTTCATGCATTTCAGGTATGCTTGGTTCGTCGGAGCATCACAAGATCGACATGGAAGATGATGGGCTGCGATACTAATCAAGAGTTGAGGAGTTTAGTTTGATGTCGTTTGTATTATTGATTTATTTTTGTAACATCCCCAAAATTTCCCGGGGAATTACAGTGCCGTGAATCCCGTGTGGGACCCATACGGCTATATTAGGAAATTGATATTTTAAATAAGGTATTATAAAACGGTGAGTCCATGTTGTTGTGTCAAGATTTAACACCTTCCGACCGGCGATCGCCTAGGAGGTCGGGCAACCGAGTCACTGCCGAGCGTCCGAGGAAGAACCGCCGACCAGCGACCAGGCGACCTAGCCTTAGCCCGGCAGACAAGCATGAATCGCCCAGCCGAAGGTCCCAGGACAAGTCCCGGTGCCGAGCGATCGACCTCAGATACGATCGCCTCTCGGTACTCGGCGACCGACTTCAGCGGCGACTTATGGACGATCATCTCTCGGCGCTTTGCCGACCGACCCTTGGTGACCGACCATTGCCGACCTTCGGTGGTGGCGAGAACGATCCTCGGTGTCGGCTAGAGACGACCGCATCATGACGATCTGGGCCGATGGCCATCCAGTCGGCCAAGGCCGAGCAACAGGACGGCACCCACGTGCGAGATCCACAAAAGGCGCCGACAAACTGTCACCTACCTCACCTACCAACAGGGCCCGGACTGCGAAAGGAGCCGACGGACAAGACATGTGACTACGGCGCCCTCGCACCTCTCGACAAAGTCCGCGAAAGTAACAAAGTGGGACCTCTGTGATGGTACTTAGGACGCGTGCCGGCTCCTCATTGGGCCACTCAGCTGGCTGCCGGCTGGATCTCTGGACTTTTGGCAGGCAGCCCATGTGACCTTTAGGACGATCGCCCCATTACATTAATGGCCGAAAGACGATCGCCCACTAGGAAACAAGGCACCTCAACCCCTATATAAAGAGGGCAGCCTGCACTTGGAAAGAGGACACTCAGCAATATCGCGATTCAAGCACACCATACAGAAGCAAATACTTACACTTGGCAAACATCCAACTCTTGGCAACAGTTATCTTTCGGTCTTACTTCTCCCGGCCTATCTCATCCAGCAGATTATCGGCGGGGACGAAGAACACCGAGCTTCGCTCAAGAGCCGGATTAACAGAGTCTTTTTACACTCATTGTATTTAGATTTCTCTCATTAATACTTGTATCCACGAATATTCGTATTAATAACATCTCGCGAGAGCATTCAAGCCCGGGCCTAACAAACCCGGCAAATCTTGTATTATTTATCTACTCTCGGAAGTGCTCCCGCAATTGTTGTTTGTTGTCCGTCTTCCAGCAGTATTAATCTTCGGATAAATATTTTGGGCAACAACAATTGGCGCTAGAAGGAGGGCATCCAACCCTCGATTTTATATACCTACCGTCCCGAAGAACACTCATTGTTCTCGGGGCAGATACTTGAAGTGACACTTACTGCACTTCAAAGAAATCCTTCAGAAGTCATGTCTTCCGCCTCCGCGTCGAAAAAAGCCGCTGACCCGGCCGGCCAAACCCCTGTTCCGTCCCGGTCCGAGCCACGGCCCGATGGTGGAAGGTAGCCGCCGCGGCGAGAGATGCTCGATCCGCCACGGACGGCGGCCCAACCTCTCGCTCGATCGGTTCCAAACCAAGGAACAGATCGAAGGGGCCTGGCCATCCTACAGAGCGACGGAGTGCTCTCAACGCGCCTCTGCTATCGCCCCCTCGGCCGTCCGCCGAAGTCAGCGGAAGCTCAAGGCGTCAGCGCCGAGCGACGCTGGAGGCTCCGTCCCGCAGAAGAGGCGCTCGCCATGGGGCACCTCTGTCTTCGATCGCACAGGCGGTGACCCGACTGCACGGGCGCCCGGCCCGGCCTACGAGGCGACGGAGTTTGAGTCCGTCACCGGGAGCTCGGCCTACCCTATTCCCGGAAGGCGGCTAGCTCGGCTCCCCCTCGCCGAATTGCCGAGGCCGGCGGCAGCGGAGCCCGGAGATCGGTACACGATCGCCTCGGCTCCTGCTCCCAAAGCCGATCTGCAAGCGACCAAGCCACGGCGATGGCTGCGATGCAACGTCAACTCGACGACATAAATGCGCTCCTGGAATCCAGGGCAGGCGCTAAGAAGACGATCGCCGGGCCAAGCGAGCCGCTCGCGATCGACATCGAGTTCGCCCCCGTGCAGCACAAGATCGCTCCCCCGCAAACACCCGTGTACGAGGGGCGATCGGACCCCCAAGTGCACCTGAGGAAGTTCAACATCTACATGACCGGGTGTGGGGCATCTGACGCGACCATATGCCGATTGTTCCCTCTGACGCTGGACGACCTCGCCCACCGGTGGTACACTTTATTGCCACCTTGGTCCATTGGCTCCTTTAACGAGCTGGCGCACGTCTTCGCGGAGTACTTCGCCACCAGGGTCGTCCGGCCCGAAGGTCCCCTCCGCATGATGCAAATCAAGCAGGGAGAAGAAGAGTCCGACTCGGACTACATCGACCGGGTAGACGTAATCATCCTCAATGGCGAGGCCATAAGCGATGAGACCGCCCTCTACGCGGTCCTAGGAGGATTTCAGGGTTTTTCGCCTATGTTCAGGCATCTCACGAAGACCCAACCTACGACCTACGCAGCCTTCCGGGCTAGAGCCGCAGATTTTACGGCGAGCAAAGGTTTCTTCTTAGCACGTGAGTAGCGCGATCGGCACCGGACGACGATCTCCCGCCCGATCGCCAATATCGACCTACGAATAAGCGATCGGCCCGAGCGACGATCGCCGATCTTGGCCCGATCGCCGATCATCACGCTACATCATCCGCCACCGGAGGACACGATCGCCATCTGATCCAAAGATATAACATGACGGACTAAGGCATAAGATCGCCTCCACCGCACATCATAAAGCCATGGTCTGGCGGTCGATGGAACCATTGCCGCGGCCATGCAAGGTCCTTCGGCCAAGATCGCCGCCCTTCGTTTAAATACGAGGCCGGGCGTAGTACGAGGCTCTCCAACATTAATCAGTGGACACATACCACAATCCCCTTCTCAACGTACACCGTCGAGGTCGGCCATCTCCATGGCTGGCCGAGGTGGAAGCAGAGCTAACAAGCCGCGGGCGTGGAGTTGATTCATCCGACGCTGCCCCGCGCAAGGACTCCTCTAGACCGAGACCGCACGCCCTTCGTTTAGATACGAGGCGAGGCGCAGCCTAACAGAGGACCCTCATAATAAAGTGAGTCACGAGACACTCATTGTCTTCGCACATCAAGACACGGTCATGGGGTCGGTCCATCGATCTCCGCGACTGTGCACGATTCCTCAAACAATCGAAACCACCAAGTTTCCATGGGGGATCGGCCAATGTTGTTTTTGCAGGTACAAGACCGAAAGATAGCTAGCCAATCGACCATGGTAGCCCAAGTCCGAAATCGTAAGTCAGCTCAGCAAGGTCGCCCGTCCTCATCCTTACACGATCGCCAGCAAAAACTACCTCGCCCCATGTCTTCAACATAGGAGCAAGCTGGGGGGCAATTGTTGTGTCAAGATTTAACACCTTCCGACCGGCGATCGCCTAGGAGGTCGGGCAACCGAGTCACTGCCGAGCGTCCGAGGAAGAACCGCCGACCAGCGACCAGGCGACCTAGCCTTAGCCCGACAGACAAGCATGAATCGCCCGTAGAAGGTCCTGGACAAGTCCCGGTGCCGAGCGATCGACCTCAGATACGATCGCCTCTCGGTACTCGGCGACCGACTTCTGGCGACCGACTTATGGACGATCATCTCTCAGCGCTTTGCCGACCGACCCTTGGTGACCGACCTTTGCCGACCTTCGGTGACTGGCCGAGAATGATCCTCGGTGTCCATCTAGAGACGACCGCATCATGACGATCTGGGCCGATGGCCATCCAGTCGGCCAAGGCCGAGCAAACAGGACAGCACCCACGTGCAGATCCACAAAAGGCGCTGACAAACCTGTCACCTACCTCACCTACCAACAGGGCCCAGACCTGCGAAAGGAGCCGACGGACAAGACATGTGACTACGACTGGCGCCCTCGCACCTCTCGACAAAGTCCGCCGAAAGTAACAAAGTGGGACCTCCTGTGACAGTACTTAGGACGCGTGCCGGCTCCTCATTGGGCCACTCGGTGTTGCCGGCTGGATCTCTGGACTTTTGGCAGGCAGCCCATGTGACCTTTAGGACGATCGCCCCATTACATTAATGGCCGAAAGACGATCGCCCACTAGGAAACAAGGCACCTCAACCCCTATATAAAGAGGACAGCCTGCACTTGGAAAGAGGACACTCAGCAATATCGCGATTCAAGCACACCATACAGAAGCAAATACTTACACTTGGCAAACATCCAACTCTTGGCAACAGTTATCTTTCGGTCTTACTTCTCCCGGCCTATCTCATCCAGCAGATTATCGGCGGGGACGAAGAACACCGAGCTTCGCTCAAGAGCCGGATTAACAGAGTCTTTTTACACTCATTGTATTTAGATTTCTCTCATTAATACTTGTATCCACGAATATTCGTATTAATAACATCTTGCGAGAGCATTCAAGCCCGGGCCTAACAAACCCGGCAAATCTTGTATTATTTATCTACTCTCGGAAGTGCTCCCGCAATTGTTGTTTGTTGTCCGTCTTCCAGCAGTATTAATCTTCGGATAAATATTTTGGGCAACAACACATGTTACATAGCATGAAATCGAATGTCTTTGAAAGAAATCAAAAGACGATTATTACATAAACAGAGTTTTCGTAAATCAAATTAAAACATACGGTAACAGAACTTTATCCCAACGCCAATCAAGCCTGACCGGAACCTGTCCTGCACATATTCAACAAATTTACCTAGCACGACGAATCATGCCAGACAAACCGGGGTCAGAGAGTGATAATCAATAACAGTGTTTTGCAATGAAATACATGATTTATTAACACCGTACACATAACATATAGATGATAATTCATAGTATAGCCGACGTTGCCTTTTTCTTTTGCACATAAACCCCAAGGTCGCATCCAAGGGTCACAGAAGTATCTACACAGAAATATTCCAGAACATGGGTGCCATCTTAGGTCTTATCCCTCAACACATTTCCACATGGGTACCATTCAGGTTTTATCCCCAACACATCGGCCCATTTGTAACACAATTTCTAGAGAAAGACAATCGTTCGACATTCATTACACAACGGCATATTCATGTATTCCGAATATTGTAAATAAAATTAACACTTATCGAGCAGGGTTTTACTTGCCTTAAATCCGACAGTAAGTGCCTTACGAGAATTTGAACTTCCACATCCGATCGAGTTCAACCTAATCACATAATCCTCGATTAACATTTCATATGGATAACGGCGAAGGAAACTAGTTTCCCATTTCCTTACCTAACCGAATTCTTAACTTAGTTCGATTTCGCAAAACTAGTATCATATTTCTAAACTCAATAGCAATACGCATTATACATGGTTTACTCAATTGATTAACGATTGTTATAACAATTTGCTCAACAAGATTATCCTCACATTATTTTGGTTGATAAAAATCGAGTATAGCATAATTGAATTCCATAACCTACTAATTAAATTCTCTACTCCGAGTTCTCTACCGTTTCACACAACGATTTCAATGGTCGATTCTTTATGATGGTAATACTACCAAGCTTGACTCCATCTAGTTAATTAATATTCGATAATTATATAATCAAGGTGGATTTCAATGAGTTTAGCATAGGGTGGATGGATTTTCTACACGATTTCCCCTACAATTGATTCGTTAAGTTCATGTTTCCAAGGTTGATTGAAATGGAAATTTCGCATATGATTATTACAACAAGATACATGAATTAAGGCTCGAGAATAAAATATACTTACAATGACAGTTTTGATTACTACAAATTCGTCCAATTAGATTGTCTACGGGAGTTAACAAAACTACCTAAATACCGTAATCCAATAGGCATAACAACAATATCGAAGAGATAACCTCAAGGATCGATAGACTTACCTTAATAGAGGAAGAACAATAAGTAATGATGACAAACCAACAAAGAGCAACGAGGAGGAACGAAGAATGGATCGATCGACCTAGATAACCTCCTCCGGAGCTTGAGTAATCCCCTCATTGATGTCAAAAGAAGTGTTTGGAAGGCTAGAAATCGTATAAGGGGGTTGGGGAAAGTTTTTCAAGAGGTTGCACAAGTATAATAGTCGTGGTAAATGAAAGAGGAGGTGTAGATTTATAACACATGATTGTGTTTAACGTACGTTAACGCTCATGGGTTAACATACATAAAGATCATTACATACGTAGTCCTCCCTAGATAACGTACGTAATGGTCGATCAGAGGCTACTACTTGGAATGTCCCTACTCATTACGTATGTAGGGTATTAACGTAGATAAGCTTCCCTGCCATAGCGTACGTTAAGTTTGACAAATAACATACATTACGAGCAGTTGACTGGTTTGTCTTCTAGCCCGCCGAAAGTACCCAATCCGTGTCAAAAGAAAAGATTCTGGTTGGAAGACCAAATCTCTCTTTAGGTATGTAACCATGTCGGGTTAATGTACGTAATACTACAAAACTAATGTACGTTATGCATGTCATCTAGTGTACGTTAGTCACTCAGTCCCTTAGTCAATTATCACATTTTAACCAACTCGGGGTGACTACCTTTTCACTCGTCAACAATACATCGGGGAACAAGACGTTGGCCACCGTTATATTCGCACCGACAATTGTCCAACAGTGTCAAGGCACGTCACCTCCGTTCCATTCATATCACATAATTATATCGTAATAGCACTTTAATGAAACCACATAATATAAGAAGACAATATCGCAAATGATAGAAATTGCATTTTAATTTATGAAATACACGGTAATTAAAGCATGAAATACCCATGGTCTTACATACCACCCCCCTTAAATATAGTTTCATCCCGAAACTAAGAAAATAACTCGGGATAATTTTCCTTTATTCTTGACTCGATCTCCCAAGTTGCCTCTTCTATGCCGTGGTGCGACCACTGAACTTTCACAAGGGGTATGACTTTATTTGGTAGTGTTTTCATACGCCGATCTAAGATAGCGATCGACACTTCTCTAAAGGTAGCATCATCAGAAATTTCCACTTCTGCAAAATTGAGTTTGTAAATCAGATCATAGACATACTTCCTTAACTGGGAGACATGAAAGACATTATGCACTCCATCTAAATGCGGCGGCAGGGCTAATCGATACGCAAGTTTTCCAACTCGGCCCAATATCTCGAACGGGACTATGAACCTTGGGCTTACCTTGCCCTTCTGGCCAAAACGCTGGATACCTTGCATAGGCGATACTTTGACCCAAATATGATCCCCGGCCGTAAATTCCAACGGTCGCTGCCGGTTCTCAGCATATGATTTCTGCCAGCTTTGCGCTGCTAACATATATTTTCGAACAATCGAGATCTTCTTAATGGATTCCTGGATCAGATCTAACTCAGTAGCCACAGTGTAAGAAGCATCATCCCAGCATAATGGCGACTTGCATCTTCGTCTATACAGAGCCTCAAATGGTGCCACACCTATGCTCGCGTGCCAGCTCTTGTACGAAAACTCTACTAACTCGAGATGCTTAACCCAGTCCTTTCCCCAATCGAGCACACATGCCCTCAACATATCTTCCAGGGTTTGTATCGTACACTCGGTCTGCCCATCCGTCTGAGGGTGATAGGCTCTACTAAAATGCAACTGGGTTCCCATAGCTTTATGGACGGCTTTCTAAAACTGGGACACGTACCTGGTGTCCCTATCCGAAAAGATGGATGAGGAAATGTCGTGCAATCTCACAACTTCCCGAATGAAAATAGTGGCTAACTGCTCTGTTCCGGTCGTTTCCTGAATTAGAATAAAATGCACAGATTTCATTAATCGATCAACGATAACCCAAATTGTGTCCTTTCCTCCCACTGCCATTGGTAACTTAGTAACAAAATCCATTGATATGCTTTCCCATTTCCACTCCGGAATGGGTAAGGGTTGCATGATTCCGGCTAGTATGTGGTGTTCTATTTTAACTTGTTGGCACGTCATACATCGGACAATGAATCTAGCCACTTCATATTTTTCCACCAAAAACTCTGTCGCGGATCCTTGTACATTTTGCTTCCTCCGGGGTGAATTGAGTAGGGAGTGGAGTGTGCTTCTCTCAATATAGTTTGCTTCAGCTCGCTATTCGGCGGAATACTGATCCCATTCTTGAATCTCACCAGGTCCCCCATGGATCTTGTAGTCAAAAACATTTTCCCCTTTGATTCCCGCACCGATCACACGTAGTTTGGGATCTTCCATCTGTGCTAGATGTATCTCGTTTAATAAGGACGAGTGTATATTGATCGTGCACAATTGTCCCTGTTGTGTTGTACCCATACTTCAATACCACTCCTCCTGATGGCTTGCTGTAGTTCGGGTTGAACTGTTAAGATGGATAACATTACTTGCTGTTTAGTTTTCCGACTGAGTGCACTAACTATGATATTAGCCTTTCCGGGGTGGTATGAGATTTCCACGTCGTAGTCTTTGATTAACTCCAACTGGCGCCTCTGCCTTATGTTTAATTCCCTCTGGGTGAAGATATATTTTAAAGTCTTATGGTCCGTGAAAATCTTACAAGTAACTGCATAAAGATAATGCCTCCAAATCTTCAGGGCATACCACTACGGCTAGGTCTAAGTCATGTGTCGGGTAATTCATTTCATATGGCTTCAGTTGTCGAGATGCCTACGCAATAACTCTATCGTTCTGCATGAAAACACACCCCAGGCCATGCTTGTAACACCCCCGAGACATTCGGGGTATATTACAGCGCCGTGGACCCCTACATGGGACCCACCAGGCTACAACTAGAAAACACCCCTCGACTAACCATCTCGGTTAGCGAGAACACACATTTAAATAATATAACATATAAAGGTCCGCCCGGAGTAACCGGCGAAATAAGCAACAGTCGACAATGTAGCAATTTAAAATAATACAACACGGGGTTTGAATTGAAAAGCCTAAGTACTCGCGAGTACAGTCTATCAGTTTATAAATATAGTAAACAACCATATAGAAGTGGACAAAAGAAATAAGTAGACTCGAGTGCACATGTCAACGACCCTGGCCAACATCCTCGTACTGTCCCACCGCTCGCTCGTCCGGTTGATCATAACCTGAAATCCATAACAAGAATTTCCCCAAAACGGGTCCCCCAAAGGGGTTAGCAATTACGCTAGTACAAGTAATCAAGGCAAACCAATCGCTTACACATTTCATAGTACATGCACCAATATTATTTCAAAAACCAAAACCAGACATGTCTTTTCCGGAAACAAACAGTCAAACAATTTGCCTAGGACCGGGATTAAACCACGAATCCCACCCGAGGCCTCTAAGGACACTCCCGAGCTGGCCATTTCATAAAACAAATCACGCACAGGCATCGCCTAGGACCGGGACGAAGCCACGAATCCCACCCGATGCCTCTAAGGACCCTCCCGAGCTGGCTAGCGAAACAAACTCATGAATCCAGAGTGAAGTCATAGATTCCCCCGAGGCCCCGTCGGACCCTCCCAGGGTGAGCAAAGCACACTCAATATACATTACCATTTCATGTTAAGCATAAAGGTTTCCAAAAGAATACTTGCCTTGAATAATAAACGACGCAACGAACGGAAGGAAAAACACCGGTGACCGTTAGGAGCCGATAATCACAAACCTAACGATACGAAGAACACAATCACAACCAATCCTAAATGAATACGGAATTGGAATACACCCGAAAACCCGCCTACGATTCATGTATATTCGTATAGAAACAACGACGAGGGCGGACCACAACCAAACCCTCTCGATTACAAAATTACTACGAAATATACCATGAATCCGTAGGGTAACCAACGAAATCAACAAGATTAATCATGTACATCATGAATTAATCTAACATACGGAACGAATCGGACGAAACATGAAAACCCCTTCAATTACCCAAAACAAGGTTTTAGGAGTTTACCTTGAACAATGACGAAGAACACGATTGGAGGTTGATAATATGCTCCACAAACTCGAAGAAGATGATGGCTCGGAGTTACCAAGCTTCAAATCGCCGGAAATGCCAAGAAGATCGCCTAGGAGTCGGATGGGGAGGAGAAGGAGTGAAAATGGCCGAAATCGGTCAACCCCTGGGTTTATAAACCCAGGCCGCTAAGCATGACGTTAGCCACCACATGCTAACGTCGTAAGCCGATACGTACGTAAGCCATAAGGGCCTTACGTACGTAACCAAAAAGGCAGAATCGCCTGGACTGAAATACACCAAGGCGTTACGTACGTAACCAAAAGGGTGTTACGTACGTAACCAAAAAGGCAGAATCGTCTGGACCGAAATACACTAGAACTTTACGTACGTAACCAAAAGGGTTTTACGTACGTAACATTCCTTTCTGTGGAGTACATGCCAGAAGAAATGAGGGAGGTACCGGAAAAGAATCGAAATACAACGGTGAACAATTCACGATGGTACGGACGTTAGGGACCTGAAACGACGAACTTAAATGCCGAAGGAAAACATATTCCCGACTACTCAAAGGTTCGGAGAAACAATCAACAAACGAAATTTTCCCAAACTTTTGGGAAAATTTACAAAACGGCCCAAACATCCGGAATGTACGACACATGGTCGAAACACCAAACAAAGCTCACAACGCCCATAATAACACGAGATGGATCTTTGGCAACCCCGAAACGGCGGTTCCAAACGACGATTACGATAATATCCGAAATAACAACATGAAACATCAAATCGAGTAAAACGAGTCCGAATCAAGCTCGAACGACAAAAAGTTCAATATTAAATGACCTCAAAATGTCAATACGGTTACAAGCGAATTGTTAAAAATGAAAATGCACTAAAATGAGAATAATAAGAGAAGGGAAAAATGCGGATATTACAATGCTTAGATGCGTCCGTGTATATAATGAATCCTTCCATGCCCTGCGGTAGTACTAACACTGGAGCAGTAGTCAACCTCCTCTTGAGTTCATCAAAGCTTTTCTGACAATCCGTCGTCCAAATAAACTTGGTACTTTTCCTTAGCAGATTCGTTAACGGTCGAGCGATGCAGGAAAAAGCCTCGACGAATCTTCAGTAATAACCTGCTAATCCTATAAAACTCCTTACCTCCTTGACGTTCTTCGGCAGTTTCCAACTCATTATCATTTCAATCTTCTGTGGATCGACCTTAACGCCTTCCACCGAGACAACATGTCCGAGGAAGATTACTTTTGCCATCCAAAATTCACACTTGGAAAGCTTTGCGTAAAGTTGGTGTTGCCTTAACACGCTCAATACCTGTCTTAAATGTTCTTAGTGTTCATGTCGGCTTTGAGAATAAATTAGGATGTCGTCAATAAAAACCACGACGTAGTTATCGAGGAAATCGATTAAAACTCTGTTCATCAACTCCATGAAAACAGCTGGGGCATTGGTCAAACCGAATGATACCACGATATACTCATAATATCCATACCTCGATCGAAATGCAGTCTTGGGTATATCTTCCTCCTGAATCCTCAATTGGTGATATCTGGACCGTAGATCGATCTTTGAAAACACAACTGCCCCCTGTAATTGATCTAGGAGATCATCGATTCTCAAAAGTGGATAACGATTCTTGATAGTGACCTTGTTTAATTCTCTATAGTCAATGCACAAGCATAGAGAGTTATCCTTCTTTTTAACAAAGAGTACTGGCGCGCCCCATAGCGAGGTGCTAGGGAGGCTCAATCCCTTCGCCAGCAGATCTTCAAGCTGTATCTTCAATTCTTTCATCTCGGCTGGTACCATCCTGTAAGGAGCTTCGGAAATATGTCTCGTTCCCAGATCAAGTTCAATGGATATATCAACTTCTCGGTGCGGCGGCAGCCCTGGTAGTTCATCGGGAAAGACGTCTAGAAATTCATTCACCACCGGGATGTTCACGAACGAAAGTTGTGATGTATCTTCTTGGAGAACATAACACCAATAGTACATTTCTCGAGAGTTGCAGGAGACTTCCGGTGCAAGAAGGCTTAGAGACCCTTTTGTACTGAAGTGTTCTCGACCCTTGATAACATGCGTGGTACCATCGCAAGCCATGATGGAAATAGTCAAGTGGTCGGTATCCAATATCGTCCTGTGCAAGGGCATCCAGTCCATACCTAAAATGATATCTTCATTCTGGAGTGGGAAAACCATAATATTTGTAGTCCATCTACGATCATTGATGCGGATCTGGCAGTATCGAACTTCTAGATTGCCGCCTATTCTATTATCCTCGGGTAGTTTAACAATAAAGGATTCACAAGACACATAAGCAAGATTCAAACGCTCAACATATTCCACAGATATAAACGATTGTGTGGCTCCGGTATCAAATAGTACATGAACAGGCTGGGAGTTAACAAGAAGTGTACCTGAGATAGCTGGCGCGGACTGACCATCCGTAGCCCTCAGTTCGAATACACAGGATGGCAATGAATCGGAAAAGGATGCAGTACCACCGCCGCGCCCACGACCTCGACCGGCACCATGTGGTGGTGGTTGAGCCTGATGGGGTGGAGCTCGGTAGTTAGAAACAGTAGGTGTCCTGGAGGATTATACAGAGCCTTGTTGACTCTAGTGAGGAGCTGAGTTATGTGGAGGAATGGCTCGCCAGCAGTAACGAGACATGTGTCCATTCTTTCCGCAAGAGAAACATTTGGTAGATGACTTGTGACACCGGTCCTTGGTGTGTCCGTATATGCCACAATTAAAGCAGTCTTTACTATAAGGCCGATCAGATGCACCCTTCTGTTGGTACGAAACTGGTGATTTAAAGGAAGACACGGACCCCGAATTTGTCTTGTTGGTACTCCCCGACTGATTAGATGTCTTCTGTTTCTTCGAATTATGTCCGGCGTCTGTATTGTAGGTCACAAGTCGTCCAGGAATAAGTCTAGAGGGGGGTGAATAGACTTATTGAAATTCTTAAACTCTTTTTCACGAAGAGTAGGTTTCTTCAGCTGATAGATATGCAAATGACTTAAAGTCGTCTGTTCTCAATACGTGCGGAAGTCAGTTGATGACGAATATAAAACAACCAATGAAACACTTAACAATGAATGCAGCAGTTAAAGTATGATGCTATAAAATAGTAAAATACGCACGCAGTTGTAGTGGTCTCAGAGGTGGGGTAATCCTCTACTAATCCACTTTTCTCCAAACCAGTTGGAGATGAATTCACCATAATTGTCAACCAGTGATAAAGATTGCAGTGATTCAACCAAATTGCAACAGCTTCCAACCAGTGGAAATCCTTGCCGTTGCAACTCCCTTGACTGCCTTGCACCTCTTGATCCGCGATCCTTGGATGCCTTTACAGTCTTGAACTTCAACCAGTGAAGTACTCCGAACTCAGGATTAAAGACACGAGTTTTTGTCTTCTCCAACTAAGAGCTTCTTTAAATATGAACTTTTGAGAACTACTCTTTTCACGATGCTATAGTTCGCTTTTTGATTGCTTTGAATGCTTTGATTGCTTGAGATTTTGTTCGCACCGGTTGTTTCTCAACTTCAAATCTTCGGATATATATAGGTCACAATCCTTGAGCATTTCCTTCATAGCCGTTGCAAATCTTTTTAACAAATCCATCCGTTGGAGAGGTAGACTTCATTGTTTTCTTTCTGAACGTTGCAAGGCTGGATTCCCATATTTTAATCCATCTTTCGACCGTTGTGAAGACTTTGCATGTGAGACACTGTATCTTTTGAATATAAAAAGATTAAAGTTTTCAGTGGTAGGCCTCGATGAATTATTTAATTCATATCCTTGCGGGATTCTCTCCAATTTGACTCTTCACGTTTGCATGTGACTTTCCGTAATATTTGACTTTTCAACGCATGCTGACGTGGACTTTGAGTACTTGGCTGATCTCAAGTTGGCTGATGTACAATCATCTTCTCTGCAGCTTGGACTTCTCTAATGGTGACTCGCCTCATCAGATGGCTTGTCTGGAGTCACTTGACTGTAGTCTGGTCAAACATCTCTGATGATTTTTTTTGTTGACCAGAACTTCTCTGACTTGACTTGGCTGTACCTCTCTGATGAACTCAGCTGTACTTTTGTACTTAGCCGATTTGAGCCTAACTTATTTTGGCCTATAGAAGATACTCACTTGGTTCTTCCTTACATTTTTCCAAGTATCTAACTTAACATGATTTGGCCTATGGAAGATACTCATTTGGTTCTTCCTTACATTTTGCCAAGTAATAAGCATTTGAATTACATTAATGACATCATCAAAATCTAACAAGTATTCCTAACAAATTCCCCCTATTTTGATGATGGCAAAACTTAAGCAAACTATTCAAATAAACAAGTCTCCACTTGAGTGCAAGACACAAACTAAAATCAGTCTACTTTTGAGACAACTGGGAATTGTCATTCAAAAGACTGTTATAAGATTTCTGTATTGATTTACAAATACATGTATTTCAATGATAAAAAACAATTACAGAAAATTTTACAAGTACAAAAATGAATATAAAACAAATCATCTGCCTCTGCCTCTTCGGATAGGCTGCTTGGCAGGTCTGACAGGTTTAGCTCTAATTGGTCTTATCTTGACAGGGGAAAGACCATATTTTCTTCTGACAACGAGAGAGGCAAAGTCTTGCTCTTCTTGTGAGGAGAACTTATTCTCATCACAAAGTTTCTTTATTTTCCTATGAAGAGCTAATTCATCCAAATCATCATTTTCCAAGGTGGGAGGATCTTTAGGCCTAAAAGGAGGGATCATTGGGTATGCATTACATCCCTTTGCATGTTTTAATAGGACAACCCAGAGTTTTGGATGTGCTTCCTCCATGAAGTTAATAAAGATCTGCTGTGGGGAGCAACTATTATCCTGTAGTAACTTCCCGATATAGAAATCTCTGATAAACTTCTTCTTTGCAGATCCCCACATAGGTAAGGCTTCGATAGTAATAAAATCTTCAACATAGCATAACTCTCTGGCTTCCCATTCTAGTGTAGGCTCCCCAATTCTGATCCTCCTTCTTTTGACTGCAAGCTGGTTATCAGCCTGTTCTGCTTCTCCCTTCCTCTTAGCTGAAGATGTCCCAGCAGTGATCATTTGGACATCTTGCCTCTTCTTGGTCCTCATCTCTTGAACTTCCCTTATTTCTCCTTCTTTGCTGCCTTCCCCCTGAAACCTTTCTTCCCCCTTTTTGCCAGCATCAACCAGGGTGGTCAATTGCTGCTCAATTCTATGCATCCAGTCAGACATGCCAAAAGGCATTCTGTTGTTTGTAGGAGGTGGTGGTTGAGGGATGTCCCGCTGCAGCAAGGTGTCGATTTTTGCATTGATAGACTGCAAGTCAGGAGTGATTTGAGAGGCAAGCAGTTCTCCAACAGTGTCTTTAACTATCTATCTGATCAGCTCGGTCATCACAGGTGAAATTTGTGATGTCGGTGGAGAATGCTCGCCTGAGCCTTCTACTCCTGCAGGTAGGTGTGCGGATGACCCACCTGTCTGCAGACTCCTGTCTGCAGTTGGCATTCCAGATGGGGTCTGTTCAGGGGTCCCCGATCTGGAGTCTTCAGCCAAGTCTGCATCTAGGCTGGTATACCGGGCAGGCGCCCCAGCCTTGTCTGCAGCCTCCTTTTCTGGCTCCTTCTCTGGCTCTTTCTCTTTTTCTTCTTCTTCTTCTTTTTCTAACTCCTTCTCTCCTTCTTCCTTCTTTTCTTCCTCTTCAACATTCTCATTTTCTTTCTCAGCCTCTTTTTCTCCTCCTTCATCCTTACCATCATCATCATCATCATATTTATCATCCTTTTTCTCATCATCATTATCATCATTATCTTTTTCATCATTTTTATCTTTTTCATCATCCTCCTTTTCTTCTTCATCCTCCTGATCAACTTCTTCTCCTTCTTCTTCTTCTTCATCCTCTAATTCCACAGTTTTTTCAACTTCTTCTTCTCCAGTTTCTTTTCCAATGAAGATATTTTCTTCTTCCCTTTCTTCCTGTCTATCAATAACAATAATTTCTTCTTCTTCTACTTCTTCATCCACTTCTTCTATTCTTATCTCTTTTTCTTCTTCATCCTCTTCTTCTTCTTTACCAAAGGATCCGTAAAAAATGCTATACATAATAGAGTGGATAAATTGGTCCATGTTGGTTTTGAAATTGGACATGAACCAATTTTCCTAAAGTAGCAAAATTGTGTCTGACACTTTGCAAAAATGTATCAGCACATCTTCTGTGGCTTGGGGATATCCCCAACCACTGGTTTCAACATAAGCTTCAAGTTGAGTGAAATAAAGTGATTTAAAAGCTTTCCATTCTTCAAAAATATGAACAAAATAATGTTTTAGAGCTTCCGGTTTAACCAACTGAAGTTGCTCTAGGGATAAGTTAAAAATGTTGTTGTCAAGCAGGTGAAAAGTATAATTCGCTTCAGGTATGGAAATTATTAAACCTGCTTCCTCTTCTTCTGAGATGAATGTTGGAGTGAGGAGAGGAACGATCTGGGTCTCCAGGCTTCCCGGAGCAGGATGGTCCTCCAGGTGAATAAGTGACCTGGCTACAGGACTGGGAAATTGCTCTGGCTGCTCCTCGTGGCTGAACTGCAATCGCCTGGGCTTTTTTGGAGATGGTTCTGGTTAGGAATGCATGATGGATGGCTCACCAGGGGCTGGTTCCCTTCTCTTGAAACGAAGAGCTATTAGCGTATTGTCCGAATCTATCTCAGACTGGGCTGCAGGTGGGTTGACGGCTGCAGCCTGGTCTGACTCGTCTGATGAAAGGTATTTGTATGGCTCTGAATCAGACAACTCTTTTAACATCCGAGATGCTCTTCTACTGCTTTCGAGCCTCCTCAATGTCTCTCATCAACAAGCCATTCAGCCTTGTTGACCTCGCGTACCAACTGCCTGAAAATGTAGTCTGACCAGTCAATCGACTCGTCCTGAATTAGTGCTCCTAGCACCGTGAATTTAGCCGACGACAGTTGGTCGTAGCTACCGGCCATGCCCATGACGATTTTGTTGGTGATGTCCAACACATATCGATACACCTTTTTAATTTCGCTCCTCTTGGTGGTGAGCTTTAGCTTCTCCGGCTGGTCGACCGCCTTAATCTTCAGCCAAGTATCGGCTGCGTTCTGCTTGAGGGCCTCGACCGCTATGCCATGATTCTTCATTCCAAAAACTTTTTGGATCGTCTCCGGCGATATGTCAACTTGTACTCCGCCGACAGTGCTCCTAATTCCCGCTTCAATCACTTGGGCTTCGCGGAAAAAAGCGATGACATCCTCCTTGAACAAGTGCTTGGGACTGATATCCAAAAATGGGTAGATCCCATTCTTCTTCATCGAGTGGATAAGGTTGAGCACATCGTTGTTTTCCAGATTTGATTCCAAGAGACCTTCAAAAACAACGACCAGAGAGAAAATGATCTGGTCCTTGACAGCCTTCATATTTACGCCTTCAAAATAAGCTTCCATTTCTGCAATATAGGAGATTTCTTAGTGTATTTAGAGTTCAAAGGAATTTCTGCTATGTAAATTAGGGTTTTTCCAAAGATTGGTAAAGGTAAAGTGAAGGGGTTTTTCCATCTTTAAAAGGAAAATGAAACGACGTTGGATTTAAATAATTATTTATTTTAAATCGGTGGTCCACCTTTTGAGATTCCTTTTTAAAATTCAAATTTTAATCGGTGGTCCAGGTTTTGAGTTTGAAAATGGACGGTTGGATTTTAATTGGTGACAGTGGAGGTCGATTTAACCTGTGATTGCCACGTGTATTTAAAGCATATAGTATTATGCCACTTGTGAACCAAAAATAATATGATATTATTATACATATAGTAGATAATAATATAATATTCAGAAGTCGGTTAGGTTTAGAAAACTTAGCTGGTTGACCGTTGACTGTTGACTTCTCTGCATCAGGTGAGGTATGATCATTGCGATCAGCTAAGTCCGTCCTTCGTCTGATCTGCTTCAGCTGGCTTTTTCTTCTGTACTAGATTCCCAATCTAGTAAACCTAGTTCTCTGCTCAGCTCCAAAAATCTTTCTTCTGGCAAGGGTTTGGTGAAGATGTCAGCAATTTGATAGTCTGTGCTGACTCTTTCAACTCGTACTCTCTTGTTAAGCACGTGATCTCTAATGAAATGATGCTTAACATCAATGTGCTTGGTCCTTGAATGCAATACCGGGTTGTTGGTTATTGCAATAGCACTGTTGTTGTCACACCAGATAGGAACTTCATTGGCAATGATGTTGTAGTCCCTTAGCTGTTGTCTGATCCACAAGATCTGGGCACAACAACTACATGCAGCTAGGTATTCTGACTCTGTGGTGGAGATAGAGTTAGAAACCTCCTTCTTCCTAAACCAGGATATCAGTCTGGTTCCTAGGAATTGGCACGTTCCACTAGTGCTTTTCCTATTAATTTTGCATCCTGCGAAATCTACATCTGAATATCCTGACAGCTCGAAGTTATCGTCCTTTGGATACCATAGTCCAACATTGACTGTAGACTTAAGGTATTTAATTATTCTCTTGGCTGCATCTTGGTGAGACTGCTTAGGCTTGGATTGAAATCGTGCACATACTCCTACGACATAAGATATGTCTGGCCTGCTTGCAGTGAGGTATAACAATGATCCAATAAGTCCTCTGTAGTGGGTTGAATCCACTGATATGCCTCCCTCATCTGCATCTAGGTGAGTACTTGTGCTCATAGGAATTTTTGCTGGCTTGGTTGATTCCATTCCAAATCTTTTGATTAGATCTCTCGTATATTTGGCTTGGTTGATGAAAATTCCATTTTCCATCTGCTTGACTTGTAATCCAAGAAAGAAGTTAAGCTTTCCCATCATACTCATCTCGAATTCTCCTTGCATGAGATTTGAGAATTTCTCACACAGCTCTGGGTTGGTTGGGCCAAATATAATATCATCCACATATATCTGAACTATCAATATGAGGCATTCGTGCTCCACTCTGAATAAGGTCTTGTCCACCTTCCCTTTGCAGAAACCGTTTTTCTCAAGAAATACAGATAGGGTTTCATACCAAGCTCTTGGTGCTTGCTTAAGTCCATATAGAGATTTCAACAGTTTGTAGACTTTGTCTCCTTTGACAAATCCTGGGGGCTGCTCCACATAGACTTCTTCTTCTAGGATTCCATTAAGGAATGCACTTTTTACATCCATCTGGTAGACTTCAAATTCCTTGAATGCAGCATATGCGAGGAATAGTCTGATGGCTTCCAATCTTGCAACGGGTGCATAGGTTTCATCAAAATCTATTCCTTCACACTGTGTATATCCTTTAGCAACAAGTCTGGCTTTATTCCTAACAACAGCTCCATCTTCGTCACTCTTGTTTTTATACACTCATTTGGTGCCAATAACCTTCTTATGATCTGGTCTATCTGTTAGTATCCAAACATTGTTCCTTTCTATTTGCTCAAGCTCCTCTTGCATGGCATTAATCCAGGAATAATCTTCCAAGGCATGCTCTGTCGTCTTGGGTTCTCTCTGGGACATGAAGAACGAGAACATTGTCATTCTTGCCGGTAGAGTAGAATGTCTTGTCTTAACTCCGTCAGTCTGCTTCCCAATGAATTGTTGGATTGGATGGTCTTTCAGCCACTTGGGGATATCTTCTTCTTCAGGGTCTGTTCCCCCTGTAGATATGCTCTGATGGATTTCTTCTCTGTCTGCATCAGCTTGGATCTGGTCTCCTTGGTCTGCAACTGGATCAGCTACCGTCTTCTCATCTGCAGGTTGGGATCTGGTCTGGTCTGCAGATGAGTCTTTATCAGCTACAGATGGGTCTTCATCAGCGGAAACTGGATCAGGTAGGTTTGGTGTTCCTGTCTGATCTGCAGTTGGGTCTTCAGCAGCTACAGTTGGGTCTTCAGGCTAATATGCAGATGAGTCCACTATTCCTGTGTCATGTACAATGACTTCTTCGAGGGTTGCTGATTTGAGCTTATTCTCAATTAGCTCAACTTGCTTCCTGTACTCAACAGTAGATTCATCAAATACAACATGGGGAGTTTCCTCCACAACTAAGGTTCTTTTGTTAAAGACTCTATATGCCTGCTTCTTTGTGAGTATCCCATAAAGAGTCCATCATCGGTTTTAGCATCAAAGGAATTTAGTTGTGTTTTACTATTGTTGTGGATGAAACACTTACAACCAAAAATATAAAAGTAAGCAACAGTAGGTGTTCTGTTATTCCAAACCTCATAGGGAGTTTTGCCATGTCTCCCTACTATCATACTCCTATTCTGAGTATGGCAAGTCTTGTGACTTGACCCGAACCTATTAGGCGGTCAAACACGCAATCATGGACCTGGCCGCTTCCTTTAGGGTTATGTTTCTTCTTTCAGCAACACCATTCTGTTGGGGGTCCTGGCTGCAGAGAACTCATGCTGGATCCCATTCTGATTGCTGTAATCAGTGATCGCCTTGTTGAGAAATTCACCTCCTCTATCTGATCTGATATTGATGATTGAGAGGCATTTCTCATTCTGGATCCTTCTCAGCAGCTCAGGTAGCTTGGTCAAGGTTTCACTCTTCTTATACAAGAAGATAATCCATGTGTACCTTGAATAATCATCCACTACTACTAGTGCATGTTTTCTGCCACTTAGAGTCCTCGGCTTGATAGGACCAAATAGATCTATATGGAGTAGATCTAAGATCCTTGTTGTGATGGTTGTAGGCTGGATTGGTTTGAATGATGCTATGGTATGCTTTCCTTTCTGACAAGCATCATAAATAGCTTCCTTCTGGAATGCTTCCTCTGGGAGTCCTATGACCAGCTTCTGAGAACTAATCTTGTTGATGGCTTTGAAGTTCAGGTGACATAATCTTTTGTGCCATAGCCATCCGTTCTCAGCTATTGTCTTAGATGGAAAATAGGTATTAGGAGTTCCTGTGTTCCAATCTATCATATAGACATCTCTCCTTCTGAATCCTTGTAGCTTCACTTCTCCAAATAGGATATCTATCACCATACATTTCCAAATAGTGAAGACTACTAGATTCTTCTCATCGCAAAACTGGCTTATGCTCAGGAGATTATACTTGAGCCCTTTGACATAGTGAACTTTGGATATAATGATGTTCCCTCGGCGCAGCTCTCCAAAGCCCTTTGTTTGTCCTCTAGAGCTATTTCCAAAGGTTACGTCAGGACCTCTTTCTTTGGTGTATTTAGTCAGCATCTTCTTGTTCCCGATCATGTGCCTCGAGCATCCAGAATCTACAAACCATTCTTCACCTCCAAAGTTTGAATTTGTGGAGATGTGGTAGTAGTCCTTCCACCTTTTCTGCAATCATACAAGCAGAGATTTAGGTACCCAAATCTGCGTGGGTCCTCTAGGGTTAGCTGGTTTCCTGGAGAATTGATTTCTCCTTGGATTTTGAAGGTTGTTATTATTATTACCCTTATAATGTGTGTAAGGTCTAGGTCTGTATCCTCTGTTAGGATTGTATACCGGATATTCCTCAAAATATTGGTAGTGTGGGCCATTTCTAAGCCTTGGCTGAGACCATTTATTAAATCTTTGAGGTCTCCACACTTGTTCATTTTGAAAATTAGGATAACCTTGAGGTTTCCATCTGCCCCTCCCATTTTGAAATCTGTTTTTGGGGAGTTTTTGATAATAATGGGCATGTTGTCTGGGTTGCTGCTTATGCCTTGGCCATTGCCTAGTCGCTTGTCTAGGTGGCTGCCTTGTGAACCCTGGCTGCAGCCTAGACTTGTGACTTGGCTGTTGCCTATTTTTAAATATCGGTTTGTATATAGGCTCAGCAGTCGAGACAATTGTTTCTCCCTTGATGAAAGTGGTTTTAGAAATGGAGGGAGTGTGAGGATCATATCCAAGGCCTGATCTGGAATATAGTGGCCTCTTATTGGTACACAGTTCGTCCAGAGTTAGAGACGCCTTCAGGGAGGTTATTTCCTGCGCCTGAGTCTTATTTACCTGAGTCAGTTTAGTAAATTCGGCTTTGACATGAGCAAGTGCAGCTGATTTTTCACTATTCAAAATAGTTAATCGTTGTATCTCGGCTGTAGTGACGTCAGCCTGGTTTTTCAAGTTAACTGCAGCCTGGTTTTCAAGATCAAATTTGACTTTATTTAATTCTAGGCTGAGTTTTTCAAAATCATTTTTCAGCTGCTTATTCTCATCTTGCAGCTGAGTCTTCTCAGCTGATACAGATAGGTGTGCAGATTTTAGTGTCTCAAAGTCCTTAAGTAGTTGGTTTACAGATTCGTGCAAGTCCATATCTTGTGACATGGCTGAACTATTATTTGAAACAGGGGGTTTTGATGTTACCTCTTCATCAGCTAGGTTGGCCATTAGGTAATCATACTCTTCATCATCATCAGAGAAGAATCAGCTGCTTGATTCTACACGCCCTTGATCTTCTACGATGAGGGCCTTCCTTTTGTCTTCTTTTCTGCTCACCTCCTTCTTGCTCTCGTTCTTCTTAAGATCAGGACAGTCGATTTGAATGTGTCCTGTCTTATAACAGTTGTAACACTCCACCTTCCAGCTTCTGGCTTTCTGGTTTCTTTTGAGATTCTCCTTACAATTCTTCTTGTATTTGGAGTAGTTCTTCCAGAAGTTACTGAACCTATGCATTATGAACGCCATTTCTTCCTCAAAATCTAATGGATTTAGAGGCTTTACATCAGATAAGCTCTTGGAGGGGGACTCGGCTGCAAAGGCTATTCCCTTCTCTGCAGGCTCGGTTGAGGATGAACTTGGTAGCTTGAACTCATAAGCCTTCAGGTCGGAGAACAGCTCTTGGATCTTTATTTTATTAAGATCCTTGGATTCTCTCATAGCCTCTGCCTTCATGCTCCATTCAGGATTGAGAGCTCTTAGTACCTTCAGCGCCATTTCCCTGTTGCCATAAGATTTACCGAGGGATTTGATCTCATTGATGATCTCAGTGAACGTTGTGTCCACTTGGTCTATTGATTCGCCATTCTTCATTTTGAAGTTGTCAAATTTTTGAGTAGCAATTGACAACTTGTTCTCTTTGATCATCTATGTTCCTTCACACATTAAGGCTAATGTGTCCCAAATTTCTTTTGCATTCTTGCAATTCTTGATCTTGACCATGGTGGATTTGTCAAGAGTTTGATACAACATGTCTCTGGCTCGGTTGTCAAGGTTGGCCAGCTATCTTTCTTCGAGGGTCAGCTCTGTCCTCTTCTTTGGGATCTTCTCTGGCTTCTCTGCTGCAATCTCCTTGGGAGTGTTGTCCTTCTCGAAGGTGAATGGACCATCCTCTATGATGCACCACATGCCATCATGGATTGAAGATAAGTGTGCCTGCATCCTTATCTTCCAAAGATCATATTCATCAACTGAATACACAAGTAATATAGAATGTATGTGTTCCATTTTTATAATGAGAGTTTAAAAAAAGATATATCCTCGATATATGGATCTGGTTCGTGAAATAAATGAACCAACCTCTCTGATACCACTTGTAGGTCACAAGTCGTCCAGGAATAAGTCTAGAGGGGGGGTGAATAGACTTATTGAAACTCTTAAACTCTTTTTCACGAAGAGTAGGTTTCTTTAGCTGATAAATATGCAAATGACTTAGAGTCGTTTGTTCTCAATATGTGCGGAAGTCAGCTGATGACGTATACAAAACAACCAATGAAACACTTAACAATGAATGCAGCAGTTAAAGTATGATGCTATAAAACAGTAAAATACGCAGGCAGTTATAGTGGTCTCAGAGGTGGGGTAATCCTCTACTAATCCACTTTTCTCCAAACCAGTTCGAGATGAATTCACTATAATTGTCAACCAGTGATAAAGATTACAGTGATTCGACCAAATTGCAACAACTTCCAACCAGTGGAAATCCTTGCCGTTGCAACTCCCTTGACTGCCTTGCACCTCTTGATCCGCGATCCTTGGATGCCTTTACAGTCTTGAACTTCAACCAGTGAAGTACCCCGAACTCAGGATTAAAGACACGAGTTTTTGTCTTCTCCAACTAAGAGCTTCTTCAAATATGAACTTCTGAGAACTGCTCTTTTCACGATGCTATAGTTCGCTTTTTGATTGCTTTGAATGCTTTGATTGCTTGAGATTTTGTTCGCACCGGTTGTTGCTCAACTTCAAATATTCGGATATATATAGGTCACGATCCTTGAGCATTTCCTTCATAGCCGTTGCAAATATTTTTAACAAATCCGTCCGTTGGAGAGGTAGACTTCATTGTTTTCTTTCTGAACGTTGCAAGGCTGGATTCCGATATTTTAATCCATCTTTCAACCGTTGTGAAGACTTTGTATGTGAGGCGCCGTATCTTTTGAATATAAAAAGATTAAAGTCTTCAGTGGTAGGCCTGGATGAATTATTTAATTCATATCCTTGCGGGAATCTCTCCAATTTGTGTCTTCACGTTTGCATGTGACTTTCCGTAATATTTGACTTTTCAACGCATGCTGACGTGGACGTTGAGTACTTAGCTGATCTCAAGTTGGCTGATGTACAGTCATCTTCTCTGCAGCTTGGACTTCTGATGGTGACTCGCCTGATCAGATGGCTTGTCTGGAGTCACTTGACTGTAGTCTGGTCAAACATCTCTGATGATTTTTTTTGTTGACCAGAACTTCTCTGACTTGACTTGGCTGTACCTCTCTGATGAACTCAGCTGTACTTTTGTACTTAGCCGATTTGAGCCTAACTTATTTTGGCCTATAGAAGATACTCACTTGGTTCTTCCTAACATTTTTCCAAGTATCTAACTTAACATGATTTGGCCTATGGAAGATACTCATTTGGTTCTTCCTTACATTTTGCCAAGTAATAGACATTTGAATTACATTAATGACATCATCAAAATCTAACAAGTATTCCTAACATGTATTAACAATAGTACCGGCATATGCTGTGACTACGTCCTCGTACGCTCTCAGAGTCGTACAGTGGAATCCAGCGGCATAGCATTGTACATCTTCCGGCAACCTCTGCGCAAGGTGATAAATTCGTTGATCCTCCGTTGGAACCATCTGTGAGACGTAACTTAACTCAGTATGATAGGCCCGAATGATCTCCAGTACTGGCAAATTATGTGGTTCGGCACTGAAAAAGTCTCATGCACGTGCGGTTTGGGCTGATCTAGGACAGTATTCGTTCCTCAATAGTCGGGAAAATTCGGCCCACCCGACTACTCAGTTTTCCAGCTTGTAAGTTCTCCACCAGCGGGCAGCAGTGTGGCGGAGCTGATTAAGCCCGAGCGGCACCTTTCAGTTTTCTGGACAACCGATCACATCAAAGGCGGTCTCCATTTCGGAAATCCAGTCGTCCACGTGTTTCTCCCTTGCTCCACCGAACAATGGCAGTCTAGCTTTCAGCCTCTCACCCAGCCATCGGTCTCTCCCTGCATTTTCCTCCACATTGATGACCGGTATCCGTTCTGTTTGGTTGACTTGAGCGATCCCCATGGCAATAGACTGGGCGAGGACTTGAACGAAAGTTGGGTCCATGCCTCTAGGGTTGTTATTCTAGCGCTCTACCTCCGGATCGTTTTGATTAGTCGGCTGCGGCTGGTTCCCAGCTGGAACGATCTCGGCAGTGTTCTTGTCCTCGTTCTGGTTCACGGCGGAACCCTGAGCATCGTGTACTACCCTCCACGGCGTGCCATTACAGACAATATTAATCTAAGGGCCAGTTCAACACACAGTTATCTTATGCAATTTAAATGTTGCACCCAAACAGAAAACACACAGTACTTACTTTGCATTCCCCTGAAGAGTTACAGTCGCTTGGGGCGTTGGACTTGGATAAAATTTTCGAAAGTAAAAAGAAAAATTGGCTCTGATACCATTTTCTGTAACACCCCCCAAAATTTCCCGGGGCATTACAGTGCCGTGAATCCCGTGTGGGACCCACAAGGCTATTTTAGGAAATTGATATTTTAAATAAGGTATTATAAAATAGTGAGTCCACGGTTACATAGCATGAAATGGAGTGTCCTTGAAAGAAATCAAAACACGATTATTACATAAACGGAGTTTTTGTAAATCAAATTAAAACATGCGGTAACAGAACTTTATCCCAACGCCGTTTAATCCTGACCGGAACCCTCGGGAATGTCCTGCACATATTCAACAAATTTACCTGGCACAACGAATCATGCCAGACAAACCGGGTTCAGAGAGTGATAATTAATAAAAATGTTTTGCAATGAAATACATGATTTATTAACACCGTACACATAACATATAGACGATAATTCACAGTATAGCCGACGTTGTCTTTTTCTTTTGCATATAAACCCCAAGGTCGCAACCAAGGGTCACGGAAGTATCTACACAGAAATACTCCGGAACATGGATGCCATCTTAGGTCTTATCCCTCAACACATTTCTACACGGGTACCATTCAGGTTTTATCCCCAACACATCTGCCGATTCGTAACACAATTTCTAAAGAAAGACAATCGTTCGGCATTCATCACACAACGGCACATTCATGTATTCCGAATATTGTAAATCAAATTAACACTTCTCGAGCAAGGTTTTACTTGCCTTAAATCTAACGGTAAGTGCCTTACGACAATTTGAACTTCCACGTCCGATCGAGTTCAACCTAATCACATAATCCTCGATTAACATTTCATACGGATAATGGCAAATGAAACTAGTTTCCCATTCCCTTACCTAACCGAATTCTTAACTTAGTTCGATTTCGCAAAACTAGTATCATATTTCTATACTCAATAGCAATACACATGATTACATGGTTTACTCCTTTGATTAATGATTGTTATAACAATTTTCTCAACAAGATTATCCTCACATTATTTTGGTTGATAAAAATCGAGTATAGCATAATTAAATTCCATAACCTACTAATTAAATTCTCTACTCCGAGTTCTCTATTCGGTGGGTTTCCGTTTCACACAACGATTTCAATGGTCGATTCTTTATGATGGTAATACTACCAAGCTTGTATTCATCTAGTTAATTAACATTCGATAATTATATAATCAAGGTGGATTTCAATGAGTTTAACATAGGGTGGATGGATTTTCTACACGATTTCCCCTACAACTGATTCCTTAAGTTCATGTTTCCAAGGTTGATTGAAATGGAATTTCGCATATGATTATTACAACAAGATACATGAATTAAGGCACGGGAACAAAATATACTTGCAACAATAGTTTTGATTACTACAAATTCATCCAATTATATTATCTACTGGAGTTAACAAAACTACCCAAATACCCGTAATCCAATAGGCATAACAACAATATCGAAGAGATAACCTCAAGGATTGATAGACTTACCATAATACAGGAAGAACAATGAGGAATGATGACAAACCAACAAAGAGCAACAAGGAGGAATGAAGAATGGGTAGATCGACCTAGATAACCTCCTCCGGGGCTTGAGTAATGTTGGGATTCGGTGCCTAAAACGAAGGCCCAGCGGTAGTGGTAAAATGAAAATTAATTCGATCTGAATCCCTACGAGGATCGATCAAGCTACATATTACGAATATAAAATAAACAAAGGAAGATTCGAAATCATACCCTTGTAGTCCGTTGATTAAATGGTGTTCTTCTCTTGAGCGATTCCCCAAGCTTTAGGTGAACTTCCCTGTGAATCCGATTCGTCAAGCTTTTGAAATCCCGAGAACCGAAGCACCGTGCCTCTACTTGCCACGCGCCGAAAAAACGATCGGAATGACAACCACCCTATTAACCTCTAAGGTACGACTAGAATAGGATGATGAAGCTATATTATTTGATGAATATACTCCAAGTATATTTTTCAAAACTCTCTCTGTATTTCTCTCACAATTTTCTCTAACAAATATGTGAAGAAGATCAATGAAGAAGATGTTGAAGAAGACTAAGAAAAGAAGTTTCTCTCTCTTTGCCTTCAAAATGATCCGTGAGATCTGTCCTTGAACCAAGAGAAGTCTTATCCATATATTCTTCAACTCTTCATTATATTATTCCCTTGAAAAAGAATAATATCACCTACTCAATATTTTAAGAGATATTCTCACTAAATGTCATAAGTCTTCCACCTATAAAGGTGAATACTATTACCAAGAGTAGGTGGGACGGCCTCTAGGAGAAATTGGATGAGTTGGGTCCGTTTCGGACTCTTGCGAGTCCAAATAGATAAATTCCAATTATGTTTTGATGTATTTATATCAATTAATTAAACCAATTAATTAATCACATCAAATACGAAATAATATAATTAATTTCTCCAAGAAATAATTATATCTATGGATTAAATTAATCACCTAGTAATTTATTTAATTCATTAGGCCATAAATTAATTTATCCAATAAATTAATTTAGACATCCAATGTCCCAATATAAATTAGACATCCAATGTCCAATAAATTAGATATATAATATCTAATATTTATAAAGAGAGAATAATCTCGATTCATTCCGTCGTCAATACTATTGCGCGACTCGGTAGGTCTGTCTCAGTTAGCAATGAGATGAACCAAAGAGTAGTAGCACCACCTAGCCAGCTTATCGGCCTACACTGTACCCCAACTGAGAACGAATGATTTGGGATCATTCAAAAACCATTATGTCGTGAATACCAGTATACATACAAACCCTTCTTTCAAATATCTCGATCAAGTTATAGGGTCACGGTCAGTCAAACCCTATCTGTCTTGACGGTATGCATGAGTTAATGCAAATCGTGATCATCGAGCTCTCGTGTATCCAATACAACTAGCTCCAATGCTTTGGCCAAAGACTTATGATCTCATCTGCCAATAACTGCATACGACATATATCCCGTTCACTAACCGGAGAAAGAATCCTATCTTTGTATTCAGTAGAACCTGCCACTTGCCGTCAAGATGCACGTCGAGATTGACCCCCACCTTCGGGTTTTCTGGGTCGAACTACTCTAATGAAAATCTTAACGTCACAAGCACATTCCTACTAAATCCTCAAGTCGAAGGTTCATGAATACCTATCACAACCTTTTGATTCAGTCATTAACTGTCCCAGAGTGAAATTCGTGTGACGAATCGAGGGTGAGTCTGTTCGAGTATACTAATCTAATTAGCATACCTATAACGTGTGCTCCCACTAACCATTAGTATTCGACAGACACTCTCCAAGTTAAAGAACACGTTATACAAGTCTACACATAAACTTAACGCCCAGTCAAGTTTCATCAACTTGCGAATGATTAAATATTTGAGCCATAAACCTTTCCAGTGTCGATCCCCTTATCCAATAAGGAGTGGAATGTTTTGCTCTCAAATACACGGACTAGTTTATATATATATATATATATATATATATATATATATATATATATATATATACGAGTCAGGAATACCAGTGACTACCAGTAAATAAAGAAACAAACAATACCTTATGATAATGATTTACATAATAACAAGTACAATGCCCTCACTCAACATCCTCTGATTGGCATTCGAGGGCATACTCCTAACAATCTCCCACTTGCACTCAATGCTACTCACTATGGTATCTAATACCCATGTTCTCCAGATGATGCTCCAAGATAATCTGAGAAAGTGGCTTGATCAGTGGATCAGCAACATTGTCGGCTGAGTCTACTCTATGCAGCACAATGTATCCCTTTGCGAACAAATTCTCTCACGAGATGATACTATCTCTCAATATGTTTTGTACCATTATGAAACCTCGGCTCCTAGGCCTGTGCTACTGCTCTATTGTTATCGTATAAAAAACGAAAACAGGCAGCGCAACACATGGTGTCACATGAAGTTTACCCAGTAACTTCTTAACCCTTCCTTTAGAGGCCTCCGAGGCCGCTTTATACTCAGCCTAATAGGTGGAATCAGCAGTCGCGCTATGCTTGTCACTATGCCACGCTACTGCTCCTCTATTAAGAGTAAAATGTAGCCAGAAGTAGACATAGAGTCGCCTTTCTGTCCTTGGTAGTCTGAATCAGTGAAACCCATCACATTCAATTCTCCATCGCCACACATAAGAACCAGATCTCTGTAACACCCCCAAGATATTCAGGGAATATTACAGCGCCCACTACGCCATAAGTGCTCATAGGCAATGCTTTTAGCTAGTGTTGCCACCAAAGCGTTTCAATAGATTGCTGATTTTTGATCTTTTGAAACACTACTAAAATAGTATTGCACTAGATCTACATTTGGTGTTGCAAGATGAAAATGGTGTTGCGCGACGTGCAACACCTGTGATGGTGTTGCGTTATATCTAATTTTTAATAATTTTTTCAAGTTATTGTAAAAAACAAACACAATGAAATGAAATTTAAATTTTGATAATTTTTAACTCTTAAAGTTTGATATATAGCATATGATAAATTTGATTTAAATTATTTTTATCTAATATAAATACTTATAATATTTTTTAATATTGTAATTAAAAATTATAAATATTTTTTATAATTTTAAAGTTTAAAATATTATCAATATATAATGAAATTTAAATTAATGTTTTGTTTTCAAAGTTTGATATATAATATAATATAAATTATAACATATATATATATATATTTAAATTATTTAATAAAAATTTCAAAATTTTAAATTACAAAAAATAATACAATCCTTTTTTAAAATACTTATATAGCGTTTAATTAGGAAGCGCTATGTAAGAGTACACTTACATGGTTTTTTTAGAAAACACTGTGATAGGTTCCGTATTTTAAGTAATATTTCTTTAATTCTCGATCCGTCAATTAAAAAGGTATGTTGAACTTTTTATTTTGGATTTGGTTTGAAAGATTAAATTCTTTTTTTTCTTTAGATCTGAACGATTGCTCAAGGGTTTCATAATTTTTTTCCCTTGATTGATTGCTAAGTGTATTTTGCTCGTGTGGTTATATTATATTATCTATTTTGTTATAATATTTTGCCCCAACCCAGCCCGTTATAACATTTTTATTATCCCAGTCCAAATTGAGATTATTAATCTCCCTTTATCAGGACCGTCCGATCTCCCCCTTATCACCCCTAACCCTACTCCCTCTTCTCACCACCTCCCTCATTCTCTCCTCGTCTCTCTCTCTTTTTTTGTTTCTTCTCTCTCAACCCCAATTCCAAACCTGTCCTCGACTCTCTCTTTTTTGTTTCTTCTCTCCCCTGATCCATCACTCATCAGCTTCGTCCACCGTAAAAAATGTCCACTGCCACCTCCGCCGCATCCCAACCCGATCCATCATCGGGATCCATCGACCCTGCCTTCCACTTCATCCGAATCCTGCCATTCTCCTTCCTCCGCGCCCCACGCCTCCCACTGAAGCTGCCCACCTTCACCCTTCCATCGCCAATGACAGTCTACTCCCTCATCCTCCTCACATACTTCATTGTTGTCTCTTGCATCATCTACAATGTCATAGTCGAGCCTCCAGGCATCGGATCTACACAAGATCGCTATACTGGGGCAGTCAAGCCCGTTGTCTTCCTGTCGGGTAGGGTCAATGGTCAGTTGTATTTCCCACTATTTGTAGAGTAGTATTGAGAAAGAAGTGGGGTATGTCTACTCTATATAAGTATAATGCCATGTAATTTGAATTTGTATTGATATTTGAAAGCAATTTCCCCCCATTGTTTACATGGTGCAAATAAAAATGACAGCATTTGTGCAGTCATCATTGTCTTTGTCGCCTTTGTACATTTCATGAAGTTGATTTTTTTTCCAACATGAAGCGATAAGCATATATTTGACATTCGTGGTTTACGATAGTCGGCAGTCTCACCTGGTTGTAACTCTTTCTAGCCTGGAAGAGACATATGAGGCCTTAAAGACATTTGAAGTTCTTGGGATTGAAAAGAAGCCTGATGTTAGAACTCCTGCCTGTGCATCTGTAGCGAGCACCCTACTGTCTGCTTCTTCAGCTGCAAAGGATTTATTTCATGCATTAAGAGTTAATGGCATACTGAAGTGTGATACTGAAGTGTGAGCTCAAGAATGAGGCTTTTACGGTATTAGAACTTTTCCTTATCTGCTTCTTTTTCTTGAATATACTCATTTGAAGTGAAAATATATTTTCCCGCATATCTATCTTTTTCTGCAGGGAGCTGAATCTAGACTTAAAGATCATCTAAATGCTGCCAATTCACTCATTGATTACTACTACTCTGTAGGAGGTTTAGTTCTTGTGAAGGTAACATGATTTCATCATTAAGCACTATCAGTTAAAAGCCTATTTCATCCAGTAGTACGACGAGATTTAATATAACCTGATCTATGACAAAGAAGGATGGTTGATGTGTTAACACAAGTGTATATTCAACATGATTGCTATACTTTTTTAGCTATAAGGTGAAGCATTTAGTTGCTATCCCCATTTTAATTTTATTTTAGTTTTAGTTTTACTATTTTTTCCTGTTACTTGTCCTCTAGATTTAGTTTGTTTTTGGCTTAAGCAAATTTTCTGCTGTGTTGAATTTGGCTTCTCATATTGTTTTTTTGGAGATCAGGATCAGGCTTCTGAAGTGGATGTTCAACTTAATGATGCTGATAAAATTTTTCGCTATATAAAGGTGAAACTCTTGATATGTTGCATATTGTCGATCGGTAATTTATGCTATCTGCAAAAGCTGCTACTACTACTACTCTATTAATATTTCCGAATGCCTAATGTGTTGCCAATAACTCAGTTTGCATAATCTGGGAGAAACTACAGTTTGCCGAATTTAGCGCTCAGGTTTTCTCTCCAAAAAATCATGAAATTAAGATGTTGCGTCTTGGAACTTGTGAGACTTTGCTCGTTAATATGTTAGTCAGTTAGTGACATGTTTACTTATGTAAATACTTGTACCAAAGCTTCTACTTTTCTCCCCTTACTGTTGTAATAATATGGATATAGTTGTCCCAATATTGGGATTCTGTCTACCTCCCTGATGACAAGAATATTATTTCTCATCCATTAATACTAGCAGAAGTGAGAAATAGAAATATGATAGAAACCCCTCGTTTATGCTAAATAAGATGCAACCGTTTCTAACCATTGCCAAAACATGTTGCAGGTATTTTCTCATGAAAGGGACACAATGGAATGGCAAATTGTAACCCCCTAACTTGCTGCTCATTTAATGCTCTGAAGGGTAGATTTTGTAAATATCCCTTTTAAGTTCTAAGCATGTGTTCAGCATTTATTGATGTTAATCCTTCTTTTTTTCTGTTTTTTATTATGGTTTATGGTATGCTGATGGCTAGATCTACATACGAAGGCATGAAACTAGCAAATGGACAAAAACGACCATTTGTTCTGACTTGAGCTGGATTTGTGGGTAGCCAAAGGCATGCTGCAACCTGGACAGGAGATAATCTTTCTACTTGGGAGCATCTCCACATGAGTATCTCCATGGTGGTTCAATTGGTAAGCGAAGAAGATAATAATGAGGAATAGTTTAGTCGTGAATTCATCATTTTTTTAAGGGTATAAGTCTTCCATATGAAACACTTTTGCTGATTATTCGGTTTATGATAGTATCATTATTGGGTCAGGCTCAAGTATTCGAACAAGAAAGGAAAATGTCTTTGAAAACATTGGAGAAGCATATTCTTTGGATTCAAATTTTAATTTAATTTTAATGAAATTTTAAAATATCTATTCAGATTAGAGAATTTGGAGCAATTAAAACCTCGACAGTGGTAAGTACAAAAAAATTGTTCATGCTAAACGTATTTACATGTCTAATAAGTAATCCATTTTTTTTTTGGTATCTAAATTGTGGTAATCCATCTATTCAGATTTTTCTTAGTGAATCTGTGTAATTAATTAATATATATTTGTTATATATATATATATATTTCCTGGTATTTATCTATATATATAATAATATATATTTGTTATATATATATTCTACAGTATTATAATATATATTATATATTAGTTATATATATATATACATACTATAATATATATACGATCTGAATTACACATATATTATATATTAGTTATATATTAATATATAATAATATATATATACGGTCAGATTCTTCTGCTTATTTTTAACAAACTGGTCATGAAATGATTTTAGATCTTCAAGAAAATAGAAGGGTGATTCTGCTTATTTCTTAACCGGTATGATGAAGATAATTTATGAAGATAATTCTGCTTATTCTGCTGATATTGGAGAATTTTGTGCAACAATATCAAGTGATCAAGATGATAATAGCACTCTTACGACTCAAGGCAGCACCACTTATCAGTTATTTCAATATGTAACTTTTGGTCACTTGTATTTAGACTTATTAATTTTGTACTTTTTAAGTTAGATTGGTGGTGTTGCTTGGTTTTGGTACTTTTGAAGTTAAATTGGTGGTTTGTATTTTGTATTTTGTATTGGAATCCTTGTTGGTTCTTGAGTGTCATGGTTTATTTTGGATGGGTTGATGTAAAAATAAAATAATTATTTCAAAATATTTGTATGAAGTCTTGCCTTTTATTTTAGCTGGTGTTGTATTTATAAAAGTAGTATTACAAAACAAAAAAACTCCTGATGTGGCATAGATGTGTGGTCCATTGCTGACGTGGCACAAAGGTAGAGCCCATTAATGACGTGGCATAAATATGGCCCCACTGCTGACGTGGCATCAAGATGGGACCCACTGATGACGTGGCACAAAGGCGGGACCCACTGATGATGTGACACATGTGGACCCTATGTTCTGTTTTTTTTTAAATCTTAGGCAACATCGTTTGTTGTTGCTTTACTTGGTTATGTTGTTGCATTATAGGCGTAATGCAATACTTTTCCGTTGTTGCAATAGAGACTAAAAGTATTGCCTTAGGCGTCAAAGGCAACGGCCGTATTGGCAACAAGAGATTGGTGTTGCCTTTGGCCTAAGGCAACACTTTCAGTGTCTTTTGGAACAATAAACAGGCATTGCCTATGAGCACTTATGGCGTAGTGGCCGTGGACCCCTACATGGGACCCACCATGCTAATTAAGAAATACCACTCGTCTAACTATCTTAGCGAGAAAACACACATCACCAGAATGAAAATAAATGAACCGGTATAACCGGCAAAACCGACATCACTGACAATCTTAAATAATATATAATAATACAAACCATAATCCCAGTAGAAATGCCTAAGTACTCGCGAGTACCTTCTATAAGTTCACAAGTTTAAAGAATACAATCCGCATTAAAAAGGACAACGGAAATAAAGAGACTCAGTTGCACACGTCATCAACCCTGGCCAGCATCCTCGTACTGTCCCAGTGCCCGATCATCCAGCTGAACATGACCTGAAATTCATAACAAGAATTTCCCAATAACGGGTCCCCAAAGGGGTTAGCAATTACACTAGTACAAGTAACCAATGAACAACTTACACCTTAGACATATAGTCAAAGCATGCAAATGAGAAAACATCAGTTTGAAACACACATTTCCGGAAACGCCATAACCCAAAACACATTTATAAAATGCACCACAATTAACCGCGGACCTACGCCTCTGTGGACCCCTACCGAGACCCTGTCGGATCTAACCCGTAGTGGTTAAAAGCAAGCTCGTGGATCCACGCCTCTGTGGACCCCTACCGAGACTCCATCGGATCTAACCCATAGTGAGCATACACACACACATACGTTACTCATGCAATACTACCATTTTAAGCATGTAAGTTCATTAAGGGTACTTGCCTCGATTATCACGGTGAAAGGACGGAATGAAACAATCGCGGTTGCGAGAAATTGGACACACTGAACCTAGAAGATTCGTCAAACACCATCACAACCAATTCAACAAGAATATCAATAACGGAAGACACCCGAAACCCCACCAACGATTCATGTAAGTTCGTACAAAACAACGACAAGGACGGATCGCATCCAAACCCTCTCGATTTCACAAATACCACGAAACTTACCATGAAATCGTAGGGAAAATAAGAATACCACTAAGATTACTCATATACATCATGGATTAATCAACAATACGGAACGAATCGGACGAAAACTCAAAAACCCCCAAATTTCCCAAAAATAGGGTTCTAGGAGAATACCTTGGATTAAGGATGAAGAACAAGTGTTGGTGTTGTTAATCCACACCAAGAACTCAAGGAAAGATGATCTCTGAAGTGATCGGAAGAAGAAATCGCCCCAAATCACCCCTGGAGTCGCTCGGACGCGGAGAGAAGAGGAAATGAGAAAAAAATGATGAATCTGGTCAACTCTCTAGTTTTTATAAACAGAGAGACGTAGTCTGCGCTAACGATAAAAGTTAGCGTGCGCTACCCAGCCAAAAGCCAGTCCAGAACCTACGGTTCTGGACCGTTAGCGTGTGCTACCTGGGCACCAAACCAAGTCCAGAAAGAATCTACCCAGTACTGGACTGCCGGATTAGCGCGTGCTACTGGTCACCCAGCGTGTGCTAATATACAAATGTAGCATGCGCTAAGTTGTTCGTCCAGAGAGCAGAGAGCAGCAACAATCCACTGTCACTGCTGTGTTCGAGTCGTTAGCGCGCGCTACTAAACGGTCATAGCGTGCGCTACAAAACAACGATAGCGTGCGCTACACAACAACAGTACCGTGCGCTATCGAGTGCAGACAGCAGCACAGACGGCACTCACTGATGGAAAACAGCGAATTCCATCTCGGATAAAAACAACGCGCATCCGACAAACAACGAACCGAAGGAGACACACGAACAACAAGATTGAGTCAGAACCCAAGCGCTAAAAGAAAATACGATTCCGACTACCCGAGGATATGGAAAACTACAACGTTAGTAGTCACCCGAAAACTTTTGGAAATTACAAAACGGCCCAAAACATCCGAAACACATGATACATGATCGAAACAACAAACGAAATTTCACAACATGCATAACAACATGAGATCGATTTGCGGCAACCCCGAAACGGCGGTTCCAAACAACGGTTACGAGAATCGAACGAAATAGCGACGGAAACGACATTAAACACGGAATTGAGTAAAACAAGTCCGAAACAAGCTCGGATTGCAAAAAGTCCAGTATTAAATATTCTCGAAATATCAATACGGTTACAAGCGAGTTGGCAAAAATAAAAAAACAAACAAAAATGAAAATACCGGAAAAGAAAAAAAAATGCGGATATTACATTCTATCCCTTCAAAAATAGGTTTCGTACCGAAACTTATTCTTATGAAACAAACAACTCGGGGTACCTAGCACGCATACTATCCTCGGTTTCCCAAGTTGCCTCCTCGAAACCATGCCTCGACCACTCCACCTTGACTAAAGGAATGGTCTTATGTCTCAGTCTCTTCTCACGATGCTCCAAAATCTTCAAGGGGCGCTCCTCGAAGGTAATATCCTCGGCGACATCAATCTCACCATAGTCGATGACGTGACTAGGGTCCGAAACATATTTCCTCAACTGAGAAACATGGAAAACGCTATGAACGTGACTCAAAGACGGAGGCAACGCCAAATGATATGCCAACTCACCGACTCTCTCGAGAATCTCAAAGGGCCCAATAAATCTCGGACTCAACTTTCCCTTATTCCCGAAGTGGAAAACTCCCCTCGTCGGCGACACCTTTAGCAAAACGTGGTGTCCCACCTCGAATTCCAAAGGTCAACGACAGGCATCAGCATATGACTTCTGTCGACTCTAAGCAGTCAACATCCTCTCCCGAATCAATTCCACCTTCTGCCTCGTCTCCATAGCGATATCCGGTTCGGTCCCAAACAAATCAGACGCCTCGTTCCAGCAAATCGGTGATCGACATCGCCGCCCATAAAGCGCCTCATATGGTGCCATTCGAATCGACACATGCCAACTATTGTTGTATGTGAATTCGACCAACGACAAATGCTCCTCCCAATCACTGCTCCAATCGATAGCACAAGCACGCAACATATCCTCAAATATCTGGATAGTGCGTTCCGACTGCCCATCTGACTGAGGATAAAAATAAGTACTCAGACGCAACCGAGTACCCAACGCCTTATGTACCGCCTACCAAAAATGCGATACAAAACGGCCATCATGATCCAAAACAATAGACTTCGGAGTACCGTGAAGCCTCACAATCTGCGCAATAAACACACGAGCCAACCTCTCTGGACCCTAGGTATCCTTGATGCCCATAAAATGTGCCGACTTGGTCAGACGATCCACAATCACCCAAACGATATTCATACCAGACTTCGATCTCGGCAAGTTCGTGACGAAGTCCATCGAGATATCTTCCTATTTCCATTCTGGAATGTGAAGCGAATGCAATAACCCAGCCGATCGTTGATGCTCGATTTTGACCTGCTGACAAGTCAAACATCTCGCTACAAACTGTGCGACCTCCTCCTTCATGTCGTTCCACCAAAAGTTCCTCCTTAGGTCCTTGTACATATTACTCGAACCCGGATGAACTGAGTAAGGCGTAGCATGGGCCTCACGCAAAATACTCTGCCTCAATGCCATATCATTCGGTACACAAAGCCGACTCTGAAATCTCCACTCTGTAATATCCGTACCTTTCCATTTTTAGCATTTTCCATTTTTGGTGTATGTCTATTTTTATCGACTCGCTTGTAACCATCGTTTTGAATCTACTTTGTTCTTGGAGTTTTTCCATTTAGACGAGTTTCGGAGATGTTTTTACGTAATTCCACTTTATGTTATGTTTTGCCGTGTATCGTGATTTTAGGATATTTGGGCCATTTTTGTAATTTCATATAAGTTTAGGGAATTTCATCTTCTTTGTCGTATTCCGGATTCCCCGGTAGTCGGAATTGTATTTTCTTTCAGCGCTTAGCTCCGTCGTCTTGTATATTTCGTGTTTATGTTTCTGGATTCTGGCCTCGCTTGGCGTTTCGATTTTTGTACCTTTTGCAGTAGTGTACTGAACTGAGCAGTACTGAACTGCTGCGTCAGTAGCGCATGCTACTCCTTATCTCCTTGCGTGCGCTATCGATGTGCAGTTAGCGTACACTAACTCGTTGTTATTAGCGTGCGCTAACGACTTTAGCGTACTAGGCAGTGGGGGTTCTGAACTCTGACCATCAGGTAGCGTGCGCTAGGCTTCCGTAGCGTACGCTATCGAGTAGTATCTAGCGTGCGCTAAACATGTATAGCACACGCTAGCGACGCCGGGCAGCAGCTACTGGACTGCTTGCAACCCCCGTTAGCGCACGCTACCTTTTGATGGTTAGTGGCGCTAACTATGCATTATATAAATAGGACAGCAGCCCCCTTTCTCGTCATTTTTCCTCCTCTTCTCTTCCTTTGGGCGATTCCGGCGATTTTAGGGCAATTTGTGGAGAGTAATCCGTGGAGTCTCATTGCAGACTGATTCTTGTGTTCCAAGCTTAGTACATCATCATCTTAATCCATCTTCTCCACTCTAATTCAAGGTATTTTGACTTGGAACCCTACTTTGTCAATTTTGGTTTTTTTCGGGTTTTGTTCATTTAAACTCGAATTGTTCAAGTATGTTGTATTATTCCTTACCAATTATTGTTATTGGGTGATTCCCAATCCGATTTCATCAAGTTTAATCCGTGAATTATCGATTCGGGGAGATTTTGCGTAAACCCTCGCCCGTATCGATTGAACGTTTATTGTCGTAGCTTGTAATCGGGGTTATGGGCATTTTCCATTCGATTATTGTTGTCCGTTAGGACTGAGTTATGTTAATCCTTCATTTAGGAACCGTCGTTTTCCATCCGGATCATCCGTAGTCGTTATTCATTCCCGATTTTTCGAAGATGTCTCAAAGGCAAGTACTTTACATTTGTTTACGCGTTCTAGTATTTGAATTATGGCTTTTTTCGTGGTTGTATGGTTGGATATGTGTATGTTCACCTAGGGATGGTGCGACGGGGCCTCTAGGGGTACGTTGCCGTGAGTTGCGTATCGCGAACTATGGTTAACTACCCAGGGATGTCCGACGGGGATCTGCGGGGTACGGTGGCCATGAGTCTCGTACCAAGGTTAACTTTGAAATGTTTTGTTGGAGAAATGTGTTTTGTGCTTGTGCACCGTAAATACTCCGGAATATAAATGATTTCTAAAATGATTTTGGCGCATATTTTTCATCTGATTAGAATGGTAGTTAAAATGGATTATACTTGCACTAGCAGTTGTCGCTAACCCCTTAAATGGGGGAAATACTTTTGTATTTCAGGTACAAGTCAAGAAAGCAAGCGAGCATGCGAGCCGTACGAGGATTATGGGTATGCGTGATTCTGTTTAGTGGTTACTTATTGGTGTCTTGTTTGGGATTTATTTATTATGCCATTTGGTTAAGTACTCGAGTACTCTTTCTTGAATTTATTAATGTTGTGTACCCGTTCTGGGGAATGGATTTGATGTCAGATTGAATTATCAAATTTCTGTCTTTGGTCTGGATGTCGTGGATGGTGAAATTGTCATTTTGTTGATGATTGTATGTCTTTGTCGAATGTCATTTTGGCACGTTAGCCTGGTGGATTCCACCGTGTGGGCTCCACGGCGCTGTAATATGCCCTCATCATCTTGGGGGTGTTACAAACACACCATCCTCGTGGATCACAAACCCAGGAGACTTCCGCTTAAAAACATTCTCACGAATTTGAGTAATCATCGGATCTTCCAACTGCTTCAGTTTAATTTCATCGATCAATGACGACGAAATCTCCAAAGCGCAAAGTTGCCCGACAGCTCCTGGCAACAAAATCTCAACACTCAACTCAATCAAATCCCATTAAAGCTCAGATCAAGACGTAAGGATATCAAGCGTCCGCAACGCAACCGGTTTCCGACTCAAGGCATCCGCCACGACGTTCCCCTTGCCAGGATGATAAAGGATCTCGAGGTCATAGTCCTTAATCAACTCCAACCACCTCATCTTCCTCATATTCAACTCCCTGAGTGAATATGTACTTCAGACTTTTATGATGGGTAAAATCTGACAAACAGAGCCAAAAAGTTAGGGACGCCAAATCTTGAGCGCAAAAACAACTGCCGCTAACTCTAAATCATGAGTAGGGTAGTTGAGCTCATACGGCCTCAACTACCTCGACGCATATGCAATAGTCTTGCCGTGCTGCATCAATACGCACTAAGACTCTGACCCGAAGCATCATTATAAACAGCAAAACCCTCGTTGCCACACGACAACGCTAAAATCGGGGCTGAAGTCAAACGCCTCTTCAGATCCTTAGAACTCAACTGTCTTTCGGCATTCCAGACGAACTTCTCAGATTTCTGAAGCAACTGTGTAAGTGGCCGAGCCAATTTCGAAAACCCCTCGACGAGCCTACGATAGTAGACAACCAAACCCAAGAAACTACGAACCTCCTTCACATTCTTAGCGGGACCCAATCCAACACCGCCTCAATCTTCTGTGGATCCACACAGACCCCCTCGGCTGAAATCACGTGATCCAGAAACCTCACTTCATTCAACCAGAACTCGCATTTCGAGAACTTCACATAGAGTCGCTCGGTCCTCAAAATGTCTAACACCACGTGAAGATGATGCGTATGCTCCTCCCCATTCCTTGAATAGATAAGGATATCGTCAATGAAGACGATGACACACTTAGCCAAATACTCTATGAAAACTTTGTTCATCAATTTCATGAACACTGCCGGCGCGTTGGATAGCCCAAATGGCATAACCACAAACTCATAATGTCCGTATCTCGTCCGAAAAGCTGTTTTTGGAACATCGGACTCCTTCACCCGAAGATGATAGTACCCCGATCTCAAGTCGATCTTCGATAATACCGTAGCCCCCTGCAACTGATCAAAAAAGTCATCAGTACTCAGCAAAGGATACTTGTTCTTGATGGTCACCTTGTTTAGCTCACGGTAGTCGATACATAAATGCAGGGAACCATCCTTCTGAAGAGATAAATTCACCACTAGAAGGGGGGTTGAATAGTGGTGATGCGGAATACCGAAATTTCTTGCGAGTAAAAAGAAAATACTGCGGAAAATAAAGACTCAAGAATTTATAGAGGTTCGGCAACTTGCCTACGTCCTCTCTCCGACTTTCTTTTTCTATTGGCTAAAGAAAAACCACAACCTTAACTCGTCTTCTATCGGTCCGAGTTCACAACCGTTACAATCCGCTTGTCTTCTATCGGTCCAAGCTCAACCTTTCCCTCAATATGAATAATTGTTTATCTAGTGTTCTATAGGAACTAGATAATCCTCACTGTACGAATATGGGAGTATAATCCTAATAATGCCGGATCAAAGATCCTAATAACACCGGATTAGTGACTCTTGATTCGTTTCTTTTTCGCTCAAGTGTAAGTGATGCAACACTTACAACCAAATGAAAGAATACAAGGAATAATGGATAATACAATTGAAATCGCTCTTGTATCTTCCTTTTCTCACAACTTGTAATACAATAAGATATGTAAATCTGAGCTCAAGAATGCTTTGATTGCTTGTATGCTAGAATGCTTGAATGCTTGAAGTTGTGTGTTTGATACCCAAGTCCTTCGGGTATTTATAGGAGTGAGACAGCCTTCAAAATCTGAAAAAATATACTATTAGCGTGCGCTAATAGATCCTTGTAGCGTGCGTTAGCGAATTTTGACTTGAGTTCTCCGAACGGTCACAAAGACTGTTGCAACGGTAAAATTCTGTGTCTAGCGTGCGCTAGTAATGATATGGTAGCGTGCGCTATCGTCTTGGTCAACTAGTCTTCGATCTTGACTTTGACAAAATCCGATTTCCTCTCCAACGTCTCTTTTTCCAACGGCTAAATCATGATTAGCGTGCGCTAGCAAGTATGCATAGCGTGCGCTAGCATTAATTAAATCCAATATTTCCAGATTTTCCGGATGCATTGACTCTTCCTTCCAACGGTTGAATTTCAAGCGGTGGCGCATATTCCATTTAGCGTGCGCTAGCACCTTTCCTTTAGCGTGCGCTACTGAATTATTTCAATAACGTACGTTGCCTTGTGTAGCGTACGTAAAGACCTAGACGAAGTGAGTCCAGTGGCTACTGGACTACTGACCATTATTTCGGTAGCGTGCGCTAGATATGAAAATTAGCGTGCGCTAAGTCTTCACTTTAGCGAACGTAAGAATATGTCTGTAGCGTGCGCAACGTCCAATTCTGAATTCCTTTCACTGACTTCTGGAGACCTGCGATAGCGTGCGTTATGTATGTTGTATAGCGTGCGCTATCTATAGTTTATTAGCGTACGCTATCATTCAATAGCTTGCGTGCGCTATCGATTCAGGCGACTTTGAGTAGGCTGCAGCTGACTTGACTGGGCTGTGTATGAGAGTCTCGATAGCGTGCGCTACGGTATGATACGTAGCGTGCGCTAGCCATATTGTGTCCCTTCAAAATATTATCGAGCCGAGATAGATTCAATTAAATGTTTTGTATGTAACCATCATCAAAATACATTTTGTGTCAACAATCTCCCCCTTTTTGATGATGTCAAAACATTTAATTAATACCTGCAAAATCGTTTTGAAATGATTCGAATCAAGATGAGCTTGTTCGATATGTTAGTCGGTTTTCGTTTTTGGAGTATTCTCCCCCTTTTTGACAGAACCAAAAAGGAACTCCCCCTGAATTGTTGCATTATTAATAAAAATTTTGCCATTACGCAAGGTGCAATCAACAATGATAGTAACAACGATAGTAACAATACTTGGAGATAGCAAATACGTGTAAATAATAAATGCCAAATTAAGAAATGCGAATTTCATTAATAAAATGCAGTGAATACAACTAGTTTTCCATGACAAACGAAACATATAGCTTGTTCGAACACAAGTGTCTACATCAAACATCAAAGATCATTAAGTCTAAGGATCGGAGGAGGATGAAGGAAAGGGAAACGAGGGGTGAGTGTAGCGTATGAACTGGGATAACAGTCCACGAACTTCCCGGACTTCCGAATGCACATCTCTGACTTCCGAACGCAGAGCCCGAAAGTCCTCTCGTAACTCAGCGTGTGAAGTCTCGATGCCCCGCATCCGAGCAAAGAGATCACTCTCTTCTTCCTCCGTCACCACATTTCGCATCGGGTGCTTGCCTTTCGAAGTAGGTTTCCTGATGAATTCCCCAGTTTGCATTTCTCGAAGGGTGTGAGGTCCCCGACGAGTGATCATTTCTTTGGCAGAGGGCTTCCGTGACCCTTTCTCAACTTGGTCATCATCGCGAAGGTACGGAAAGAGAATCCAGCCTCTGTTGATCGTACGGACGTAATGCATTGCTTTAAGTGACACGTCCGAGATCTCATGCCCGAGGGAGAGGGGGACTGCCTTGTCCTTCGACAAGTCCACTTGATTGAAGCTAAAGATAGCCGACAGGATAGAGCCATAAGGCATTCCAGCCTTGCGAGAGCGAGTGGCGTAATTTTTTGACCGGAACAAATCTCCTTTCACCTTCATCCAACTAATGATGATGTCGGAGAAATCAACCTTATCGTCATTTAGAACGCGGTAAACCACGTGCTTGTCCACGCCTACAAGTTTATGCTGCGAATTGACCTTTGGCATAAGACATCTTGTGAGGGCTACCAAAAGCAAACGAATGTTGATTCCGAAGTCGTTGTTCTCAAAAAAATCATCCGTTATGTCAATAACGGCTTTCGTGCTCAGAAATTCTTTCACGTCAATTTCACCAATTTCATTATCGTCGACCAATGATTTTCCAGTGCAAATCAAACCATCTCTGGGCAAACCAAAAATTTGAAACAGGATATCGGAAGAAACTTTCACCTTGGTTCCTCCGACAAGGCTACCTAGCACAAGGGCTGAAGAACCTTCACTCTCGGCCACGTGAAGGTTGGCATAGAATTCCCGGACGAGCTCAGGAAACACAGGGTTTTTGCATTCAACGAAGCGAGAAATACCGAGTGAGGAGAAAAAATTGGAGATGTTAACGTTTACCCGTTCGAGACTTAGAAGATTGAAAAAGTAGCAATCCGTGATGTGTTCTTGAGGGAGTATGTCGAAGAACACTCTTGAAGCAGTGGCTGAGACGAATCGATCCGAATCGAATTGGGCGTTTAGAGGACGCTTCAAATTGTTGTATTGCTTGCCCATAGCATTCGATTCTTGCTAGACATGATCGGAGAAGGAGAAAACGAAGGGAATCGAAGATTTTGAGGAAGAAGATCGCAGATTGGATCGGACATTTGTCTAGGGTTTTTGCAAGAGAGAAGTCGTTTGCGTGCGTTAAGGGATGTGTTGTGATTTAGGGTTGTACGGCATATATATAGTCGGCGAGTTTTAAGTTAGCGTACGCTAGGATTTATAAGGTTAGCGACGTTAGGCGAAAAATAGAGGCTCACCGACTGTTCGGTGAAAATCGAAGAAACTTTAATTAGCGTACGCAAGAAGGAAAGGTTTAGCGTACGCTAGCGAAATAAAATTTTAGCGCGCGTTAAGAATATGAAGCTAGCGCGCGCTAGCGATTGATCGACTCACCGATTTTGATGTTTTGAGTAGAAGCTTATTTCAAAAATTGTCTATATGTCCCATGCCAAGTTGTAAACGAATGGAATTAAAAGATTCTTCGGGAAGAGGTTTCGTAAAGATGTCAGCAAGTTGATCCTTCGTCCCGACAAAAATTAAACAGATATCTTTCTTTTGAACATGATCACGTAAAAAATGATGTCGATATCTATATGCTTGGTTATTGTGCGAGCAGGATTTTTGCTCAAATTAATAGCACTAGTGTTATCACATAAAATAGGGGTATTTTCAAAATGAATGCCGTAGTCGCGTAGTTGATTTTTAATCCATAGCACTTGAGCACAGGCGCTCCTGCAATGACATATTCGGCCTCATTTGTAGACAATGCTACGCTGGTTTGCTTTTTACTTCCCCAAGATATTAAGCAAGATCCAATAAAATGACATGTACCACTAGTACTCTTTTTATCAATTTTGCATCCGCCGAAATCGGCGTCACTATAGGCAATTAAATTAAAATCCAAGCAAGAAGGATACCATAGACCTAGTCCAATAGTTCCTTTCAAATAACGAAAAATGCGTTTACAAGCAATTAAATGTGATTCCTTGGGATTAGCTTGGAATCGAGCACATAGACATGTAGCAAATATTATATCTGGCCTAGATGCAGTCAAATATAGCAAAGATCCGATCATACCTCGATATAGTTTTTGATCTACGGATTTGCCATTTTCATCTTTCTCGAGCTTTAATGATGACGACATTGGCGTAGATATCACCTTGCTATTTTCCATATTGAATTTCTTGAGGAGGTCGTTTGAGTACTTCGTTTGATGGATAAAAATTCCATCTTCGCATTGTTTGATTTGAAGCCCGAGGAAGAACGTTAATTCTCCCATCATACTCATTTCGAATTCTCCTTTCATAAGATTAGAGAAATCTTGGCACAAGGATTCATTAGTAGCTCCAAAAACAATGTCATCAACGAAAATTTGGCAAACAAGTATATCATCATTTAGTACTTTAACAAACAAGGTATTATCGACTTTGCCTCTTTTATAGTCATTTGCTATTAAAAATTGACTTAAACGATCATACCATGCTCGGGGTGCTTGTTTCAACCCGTAGAGTGCCTTGTTGAGCTTGTAGACATGATCCGGAAAGTGATGGTCTTCAAAACCGGGAGGTTGCTTGACGTAGACTTCTTCTTGAATGAAACCATTCAAGAATGCACTTTTGACATCCATTTGAAATAGCTTTATCTTCTTATGAGCGGCAAATGCACAAAGCAAGCGAATGGCTTCGAGTCGAGCCACGGGAGCAAAACTTTCTTCGTAATCAAGGCCTTCTTCTTGATTATATCCTTGAGCGACCAAACGAGATTTATTTCGAATAGGATAGCCGTCTTCGTCACTCTTGATTTTATGCACCCATTTAGTTCGGATAATTGTTTTATCTTTAGGCGCGGGAACTAAATTCCATACATTATTGTGCTTGAATTGCACAAGCTCCTCTTGCATTGCCATTACCCAGCTTTCGTCATCGAGAGCTTCCGATATATTTTTGGGAACTATTTCAGATACAAAAGCACAATGAGCCATAAACTCGGTGCTCCTCCTTCGGGTTTGAACACCGTCTTCAATGTTTCCGATCACGAGATCCTTCGGATGGTCCTTGATGTGCCTCCAATCTTTCGGTAAATCAACGATTGTGTTCGTTTCGATTTCCGAATTTTTCTTCACTTCGGGTGAGGGATCCGGAAAGGTACCTGCATCATCAAAATATTCTACCTTTCTCGGGGGTGAGATCATATCATTAAATTTAACGTGTATGGACTCTTCAACTTTATTTGTTCTAATATTATACACACGATACGCTTTGCTATTAGTACAATAACCAAGAAAAATTCCGGAGTCGGATTTGGCATCAAACTTGCCCAAGTTATCCTTGCCATTGTTCAAAATAAATACATTGCAACCAAAAGGATGAAAGTAAGCAATATTAGGCTTTTTGCCCTTCCATAATTCATAAGGCGTTTTAAGATGAGTTCTACGAACGTGAACTCGGTTAATCACATAGCATGCCGTAAAAATTGCTTCGGCCCAAAAGTATCGTGGAAGAGAGTATTCATTAAGCATTGTTCTCGACATTTCTTCCAAAGATCGGTTTTTCCTTTCAACAACTCCATTTTGTTGAGGCGTTCTAGGAGCCGAAAAATTGTGATTAATACCGTATTTGTCACATAAAAGTTCAAACGGGGTGCAATCAAATTCACCTCCGTGGTCGGTACGAATAGAAATTATGGAGAGGTTTTTCTCGTTTGATACCAAGCGACACCATTTAGAAAACTCGGAAAATGCATCATCTTTATGAGCTATAAATCTAACCCAAGTAAATCGAGAGAAATCATCAACAATAACCAAAGTATAAAGTTTACCATTTAAACTAACATGTCTAGATGGTCCAATCAAATCCATATGCACGAGTTCAAGAACTCGACTAGTGGAAACTTCGAATTTTGGTTTAAACGATTCTCGAGTATGTTTCCCTTTAATGCATGATTCACACAAATGTTTTCTATCGAATTTGAGTTTGGGCAATCCACGAACAAGGTCGTGTCTAGATAAAATAGAAATAATAGGTAGAGAAGTATGCCCCAATTTTCGATGCCATAAATATGCATTGTCATCCAAGGTAATAAGGCATTTTTCATTGAATGAACTCTTATCATTAAGATCAACAATATAGATGTTTCCACATCTCAAACCAATGAATGCAATTTTATCATTTCTAAATGCCGTGCAATGCGTTTGCTCAAATAGAATTTTAAAACCTTCATCACAAAGTTGCGAAACGCGAAGAAGATTATGATGCAAACCTTCAACAAAAAGTACTTTGTTGATAGAAGGAGAAGGTTCCTTACCGACTTTGCCGATTCCTTTGATTTTTCCCTTTTGGTTATCTCCAAAGGTCACATGTCCTTGATCTTGATATTCGAGGTCTTCAAATAAGTCCTCGGAGCCGCACATGTGCCTTGAGCATCCGCTATCAATGTACCACTTGTTTTTCCTTGGTGCCGGTACCTACAAAAATAGAATTTCTCGGTTGTTTCGGTACCCAAGCCCGTTTGGGTCCTCCAAAGTTAACCATGCTTATAGCATTCGGAACAATCGTCCCTTTCGGAACCCATATTTGCTTAACTTTGATAGTTCTTAACTTTGAATGGGTATTAACATTGTGAACTCGTTTGAGCGGATCTTTTGAGTTCTCGGTTTCGGTTTTCTTTATTTTGTCGAGGTTAATAAGGGATTGTTCCCGTTTAAAAGGGTCGAAACCAAGACCGTGTTTGAGCAAGGGTGATTTTTGAATAGATAGGAGCCTTTCGAATTTCTCGTTTCCGAGAGTAAATTTGTTCAAAATATATTTTAGCTCCTTTTGAGTTTTTGTTAACTCGATTTTCAAAACATTTTCTTTTTCAATACATGATGTATGGTCGATTTCAATAGTTTTGCCCTTGTTTTGAAGTGAGGAGTTTTCGAGTTCTAGAGATTTTATTTTTCTCTTTAAAGATATATTTAACTTGACCATCTCGTCATACTCCGTATTTAACGATTCAAACGCACTCAACAACTCATCATCTTGATGAACTTCTTGTGAATCACAAAAATCAAAAGAGTCATATTCATCGTCATTGAGTTTAGAGCTTACCTCGATATTGCTTTCGGAGTCGAGGGCCATGAATGCAAGGTTTGCGTCTAGAGATCTTTCAATCTCCTCCTCGTCATCACTCCAAGAAGCGATTAGAACCTCCTTCTTTTTGAATCTTTCCATTTGCGGTTTTGAAGAGGATCCTCGGCATTCTTTGGCATAATGACCGGCTTGACCACATTTCCGACAATTATTGTCGAACTTCTTAATAGGAGTGTAGCCACTCTTCTTTTGCTCCGGTTTGCCATCCCGACCAAGAAAACTTCGCCTCTTTTGAATTAGGTTTTTGTACCTTCTAAAGTTTTTGGCATAAAGAGCGAGTTCCTCGTCGTCTTCATCTTCGGCAACATCTTCCTCAACGTCGCTATCAACATTGAATGCGACTACTCTTTCCCGAGGCTTTGGTTTTGTGCCTCTAGACTTGAGAACGATCTCATAGTTGATGAGTGACCCGATGAGGGCACTAAATTCGAGCTTATTGAGATCCTTGGATTCCATGATCGCCGTGACCGTGGCATCCCATTCTCGTGGCAACGATCGCAGAATTTTCTTAGCTTTGTCGCTGCTCGATATAGGCTTTCCAAAAGATGCGAGACCGTTTGTTATAGCCGAAAATCGATCCAACATATTTGTGATCGTTTCCTCGTCTTTCATGGAAAATAATTCGTAGTCATGGAGTAACATATTAATCTTGGTCTCCTTGACTTGAGTGGTTCCCTCGTGAGTGACTTCGAGAATTTCCCAAATTTCTTTGGCACTTTCATAGGATGATATCCTATTAAGTTCTTCGGGATTGAGAGCGCAATAGAGAAGTTGAGTAGCTCGGGAGTTGACATGCGTGTTTCTCCAATCCTCATCATTGAATTCTTCGATCTTTTTCAACGATCCATCTTCTTTCTTAGCAAGCTTAGGACCGAGAGCAATAACTTTCCAGATTTCAATATCGTAGGCTTGAACGAAGATCGCCATCTTCTTTTTCCACGTCATGAAATTGGAACCGTCGAAGAAAGGAGGACGGTTGAGAGCATTTCCTTCAATTTGGCCTAGAAGTGCCATTTGCGGATCTTTTTCTCCTAGGTGGTTAAACCTTTAAAAAGAGACTGCTCCGATACCAATGAAGAGATAAATTCACCACTAGAAGGGGGTTGAATAGTGGTGATGCGGAATACCGAAATTTCTTGAGAGTAAAAAGAAAATCTGCGGAAAATAAAGACTCAAGAATTTATAGAGGTTCGGCAACTTGCCTACGTCCTCTCTCCGACTTTCTTTTCTATTGGCTAAAGAAAAACCACAACCTTAACTCGTCTTCTATCGGTCCGAGTTCACAACCGTTACAATCCGCTTGTCTTCTATCGGTCCAAGCTCAACCTTTCCCTCAATATGAATAATTGTTTATCTAGTGTTCTATAGGAACTAGATAATCCTCACTGTACGAATATGGGAGTATAATCCTAATAATGCCGGATCAAAGATCCTAATAACACCGGATTAGTGACTCTTGATTCGTTTCTTTTTCGCTCAAGTGTAAGTGATGCAACACTTACAACCAATGAAAGAATACAAGGAATAATGGATAATACAATTGAAATCGCTCTTGTATCTTCCTTTTCTCACAACTTGTAATACAATAAGATATGTAAATATGAGCTCAAGAATGCTTTGATTGCTTGTATGCTAGAATGCTTGAATGCTTGAAGTTGTGTGTTTGATACCCAAGTCCTTCGGGTATTTATAGGAGTGAGACAGCCTTCAAAATCTGAAAAAATATACTATTAGCGTGCGCTAATAGATCCTTGTAGCGTGCGTTAGCGAATTTTGACTTGAGTTCTCCGAACGGTCACAAAGACTGTTGCAACGGTAAAATTCTGTGTCTAGCGTGCGCTAGTAATGATATGGTAGCGTGCGCTATCGTCTTGGTCAACTAGTCTTCGATCTTGACTTTGACAAAATCCGATTTCCTCTCCAACGTCTCTTTTTCCAACGGCTAAATCATGATTAGCGTGCGCTAGCAAGTATGCATAGCGTGCGCTAGCATTAATTAAATCGATATTTCCAGATTTTCCGGATGCGCATTGACTCTTCCTTCCAACGGTTGAATTTCAAGCGGTGGCGCATATTCCATTTAGCGTGCGCTAGCTTTCCTTTAGCGTGCGCCATGAATTATTTCAATAACGTACGTTGCCTTGTGTAGCGTGCGTAAAGACCTAGACGAAGTGAGTCCGGTGGCTCTGGACTACCGACCATTATTTCGGTAGCGTGCGCTAGATATGAAAATTAGCGTGCGCTAAGTCTTCACTTTAGCGAACGTAAGAATATGTCTGTAGCGTGCGCAACGTCCAATTCTGAATTCCTTTCACTGACTTCTGGAGACCTGCGATAGCGTGCGTTATGTATGTTGTATAGCGTGCGCTATCTATAGTTTATTAGCGTACGCTATCATTCAATAGCTTGCGTGCGCTATCGATTCAGGCGACTTTGAGTAGGCTGCAGCTGACTTGACTGGGCTGTGTATGAGAGTCTCGATAGCGTGCGCTACGGTATGATACGTAGCGTGCGCTAGCCATATTGTGTCCCTTCAAAATATTATCGAGCCGAGATAGATTCAATTAAATGTTTTGTATGTAACCATCATCAAAATACATTTTGTGTCAACACCTTCTTCCGCCCAAACAGAACCGGTGCGCCCCAATGTGAAGCGCTCAGTCGAATATACCCTGACCCAAGAAGCTCACTCAACTGCTTCTTCACCTCAGTCATCTCTGAAGGTGCCATGCAATACAACACCTTCGAAATCGGAGCCGCACCCGGCTCTAACTTAATAGCGAGCTCAATCTCACGGTCCGGTGGTAACCCCAGTAACTCGTCAGGAAAGACATCAGGGAACTCACAGACGACTGGGATCGATGAAAACTCGACCCCTCCATCCTTCGCCTTCAAGGCGTAACACCAGTAACCAGTACACCTTTTCCGCAGGAGTCTCATCGCCTTCAAGGCGTTAATCACGAACTTCTGATTTCCCCTCTTTCGCCCCATGAAAGAGTGCTCGATACCGTCCTCGGCTAACATGGTGATGATTCTCGTGCGGTAGTTCATGATTGCACCATGACACTCGAGCCAATCATCCCCGATAATCAAATCCTGACCCTCAATACTCACAACAATAAGATTAGAGAGCCAAGCCCTCTTACAAATAAACACAGAACAGTCTCGGACCTCCTGATCACCAACGATCCTATCACCGCTAGGAAGCTTAACGATGAAAGGCTTGCAAGGCGTCAAACAGTTGAGACTCAAACGGCGCACACACTCTAGAGAGATGAATGAATGTGTAGCACCCGAATCAAAAAACATACTGACAGGATGAGACTGGATATGAACGGTACCTGTGGCCACAGTGGCTGCTGGATCATCGGCCCTCCTCATCTCGTAAACTCGCGGATGAGCGGAGCTGACATTGGAAGCTCCCCCTCTAGTGGGCTAGCCCCAAACTCTTCCTTGACTAGCACTCGGCGGAGACTGAGAAGCAAATGACCCTTGATTCACACTTAGTTCCCTAGGCACTGGGAAGGAAGCCTGGGCACCGGCACCAAGAATTCTCTCTCTATCAGCACAAAAAGCAGCCTTGTGGCCCGGCTGGCCACACCGATTGCACGTCAGCAAAGGACTCGAGCAAGCTCGACTGATGTGGCCTGGCCGACCATAGTTAAAACACTTCACATCACGGGAAGGAGTACTGACAGCCCCGCATAAACCCCCAGTAGAACGAGCTGTACCACCACCAGCGGGAAAGTTAGCAGACTAAGATTTCTGCTGACGGACTCCACCTTTGTGGCCCGAAAAATTTCTGATGGATTTCTGTTTCTTGCTCTCACGAGCCGCCTCACTAGCCGTAAAAGACATATCGTATGCAAGAGCTCTACTCTGATAATCCCTCAAGGTGGTGCAGGCAAGCCGAGACATGTAGTCACGAATCTTCAGTTTCATCCGTCTAGAAAAGTGGAAAATCTTGTCGCTCTCCTCTCTAACTTGGGCCTTCACGAAGCCCAACTCCCGGTTGTAGTCAGCAATATCCTGGGAAACAGGAATATCCTGAGGCTGGGCATCATAGAAAGCATGGACTCGAGCCTCTTTAACTGGCCACGGGCAATAATCGGTCTCCATCAGGTCCTTGAACTCGACCCACGAAGCAACATGGTCCTTAGGCTCAACAGCCTCCCACTAGTCGGTAGCGTCCCCAGTGAGAAAGTACTGGGCAATAGGGACCTTGCGATCCTCAGGACAATTGGTGGCAACAAAGACCTTGGATATCTCCTTGATCCACCCCTCCCAGCCAATCGGGTCTGAATCCCCCGAAAACTGAGGTGGATGCATCTTGATGACGTCCTGATGACAACGATCTGCTCCGCCCCGACTAGCATGGGCCGGAGTCGGGTCCTGAACTACCTGAGCTATTGCAGCCATTTGGTTCACCATCTGTTGCATCACAGCTGCAACACCAAGATCAGCGCCACCACCGGTTGCGCCCTCCTGAGTAGCACTATGGATCTGATGACCATTAGTACTACCAGACTAGAATTGTGTGACGTGGCCGCCCCATTGTGTCACGCCCCCAACATCGGGAAGGACGAGGGCGCGACGCATCGGTCAATCAATCAATCAAAGTGCAACAATAAATAGCGGAAGCAAAATAACGATTGGATAATATTTCAAAACAACAATCTTAACCCGATGTTCTAAGATTCGTTGTGACAAAAGATGATAATCAAAATTACACTGATCATAAGTTTGCAGTGGAAAAATACCAAACGAGTTAAGTACGAAGCATAAATAATTATTACAAGTCGGAATAACAACAAAAATTCTAAGTCTTGATAGTGGTCTTCTATTCGGTCTCTTTCTCGAGAACTTCTTCGTCTTCGGATGGTGGCTCATTCTCTAGTCTTAAAAGGGAAAACAGTGGGGTGAAACAAAAGGTCTCAGTGAGTGGGTGATCGTGTGCGAGTGTGGCTCTTTTCCTTGAAAAATTTTTAAGTGATGCATGATTTTATCAATTATGAGAAAGTGGAAACAGTTACAATTACATCGGAATTTTGTAAAAACAATAATCATAATGTAGTTGTAATATTATAATCCTGTCCCCGTAGACGGATGTCAAGTCAAGCAGTTAGTCAATCAGTCGATCAGTCAATCCAGCTTCGAATCCTACCGATGTGGACTTTGGATTCTAGACTCTCCTTATTACTCCTAGCAATATAGACCGTCGCCCCAAGATCTGAACCGTCGCCCCAATAGCTGAGCCTTTGCTCTCACACTTAGCGTGTGCTTCCTTATCTCTTATCTGAGCTCGGTATATCCTTAGCTGTAGGTCAATACCCGGACACACCATAATCACGATTATACCCCAAGCCTACGACCCAGGTCCCTCGGAACACTTCGTTCCTCGGTTATGGGAATAGGAAACAATGGTAGCCTCGTTTATGAACCGCAGCCGCGCTGCTCGATCCAAGACTCAGTCGAACTGTCCCGACTCGATTTGGGACTCTAGAGGTGGCTCCTACAACTCAAGAGGTGGCCCCTGGATTGTAGTTCGGCTCTCTGTTTCGTATGGGCTCAAGAGGTGGCCCCCCGTCCGTCGACGTGGCACTTTGTCCCGATAGAGTTAGAGGCGGACCCGTCCGTGGCACTTTGTTTGTATAGCACTTAGTTCCCGGACACTCACAGTTATAAATTTGATGCATTTCACAAGTATCACGTAAACATTCGGTCAGTGAGGTTAATAGCGTCTTTTGATTAAGTATGGAATATGGTTAATTATATTTGTGGCACGGTAATACGGAATAGGACTTGTATATAAATTCGAAAATATTATTAATAATTTATTAATGGTCTGGTGGGTTCAGGTCAGATATATTAGATGGATAGGTTCGATGAAACGAAAACGAGGGTTTTCTGGAATAGGTTGAAAGGACGTTTCTATCCTTGAGTTCGAGTCTAAGTGTTTGGAATAAGAAATGGATTCGGATGGTTGTGAAACTTTATGAGGAGATCAAAAATATGTCCTCAACCCCAGATTTAAGAAAAGATTAGGAAATGTCCAGTTTCAGGATTGATATTTCTAGAAATTACGAAATTGCCCCCAAACTAAAGAAAATTTATTTCGAGGCTTATAGAGCTATGAATTGAGCTCGGAATTTAACGAAATTTTACTAGATGACTCATGATGAACCTAAAATTCCAGATTTGTAAAAATTCCAGAAATTTTCAGACTTGGTCCAGAAGTTTTGAATTCTTGCATTTTGACCCCAGAAGTATTTTTAAAATTGCGATATGACTAATAAGTTTTGATATCGAACTCCAAATTACTTGAAAAATTACGAACATACCTTACATGATATAACATGTACACAAATTTCAGAATGTCTTATTTTCGTAAATTTCAGTTTAGTACCCAAACCTTAAAATATTACAAATTATGCCCAAAAGTTCCATTTACTCGTTTCAAGTCCCGCTTTGGACACAAATAATTTATCCACATACCATATATTAGTCATATAACACAAGTTCTAGATTTTTGGTAGAGTTATAAGAAATTACGAAGAAGTCATGAAATTTCAATTTTTTTCACATAATTGGAATCCGACTACCAAATCGGATGTCATTTAAATTCACCAAAATCGTATTGCATGTTAATATAATCATATAATAAATCTTTAAAACATGCATTCATATAAGAAATTCAGATTAGTGCATGCTCTATATTTTCATAATATTCAAGAATTAAGTTTAAGAAAAAAACTTACATATGACTATACATAATTTCATATCATGTATTTTAACATGGAATATGCAACATTAATCACATCAACAAGTTTCGAAATATTTCAGATTTAGAACATGCATCACAAATAAATAAGAGTTATTTATTTTCAAGAGTTTCGAAAGGATTTCACCCACCTCGATTTCTTGCCGGAAGTCAACAGTTCTAGGTCTTGGAAGTTGAAAGACGATTTCTCCTCTTCACCTCTACTTAGTTCGGCTGAAACATCATACACCAAGGATGTGTATTTTATTTGCATGTTAAGGTTTTAGTAAGCTATGGAAGATTATAATCATAAATTATGGAAGAAGGTGTAGGAGTTGAATTACCTATTTTCTTGTTGAACTTCTTCTTCCTCCTCTCACTACTTGAGCTCGGCCCTCTCTCCCTCTTCCTCTCAATGCAGATTTTAATTTGTGTGTAGGTGAAAAGTGTGTTAGGTAATGGTGTATATATTTAAAGGTGGAGTAAAGGAGACTTGGGAAGAGAAATAGCTTGGGAAGAGAAATGGAAGGGTCTTAGTTCCACGTGTCAAGTTGTCTTGCATGTAATGAATGAAGGGTCTATAGACACACTCCTATCCTCCCTCCATCGTGTGTGTGTGTGTGTGTGTGTCTGTGTGTATTATATATCTTTTTTTGGTAATTTAAGAGTATAATTATAGTTGTAAATGATTTAATTAGTTGGATTGGGCTTTAAATTGGAACTTCAAGTCTTATCATTTTATTAAGTTGGGTTGAGTCCATTAGTGAGTCTACATATAATTAGGTGTTGAAACATAGCCCAATAGGTGAATCAATATACTATTTTAATTTTATTATTTGGTTTATCAAATTACGAAGTTAAAGAGTGAAATAAAAGAAAATAGATGTAGGTTATATCATGTCATAAATTAAATATTGTCAAAATACATCATGATATTGTACATGTGATAAGCCATCGAATTTAGGGGGTTTTACATCCTCCGCTCAGAAGAATTTGGTCCCCAAATTTCTACTCGAACAATTCGGGGTAAGATTTCTTCATTTCTTCCTCAGCCTCCCACGTAGCGTCTTTCTCTCTGTTGTGATTTGACCAGACGACTTTAACCAAAGGAATTCGCTTCCTCCTCAATTTGCGTACTTGCCGGTCGAGGATCTTGATTGGCTTATCTTCATAAGACAAGTTATCTTTGATCGGCGGGATGTCAGAAGTAAGAATGTGCGTTGGGTCTGGATGACACTTCTTTAACCTCGAGACATGGAAAACGTCGTGCATTCCAGCCAGATTGGATGGTAACTCTATCCGGTACACCAATCATCCAATTCTTTCCGTGATTTTGAATGGTCCGACGTATTGGGGACTCATCTTTCCTCCTTTTCTTGATGTTATTAAACTCTTCCACGGAGTTAGCCTCAGGAAGACTTGATCTCCTACTTCAAATTCTAGATCCTTCCGACGTTGATCGGCGTAACTCTTTTGTCTGCTCTGCGTTGTGTTGATCCTATCCTTGATTAGTCGTACTTTATCTACGGCTTCCTTCACCAAATCTGTACTCATTACTGAAGGTTCTGTTCGTTGAGTCTTTGGAGTCCAATGGTCATCAATTTCTCAATGGAGCGGGGATTGACACTTCCTCCCATACAGAGCTTCGTAAGGTGCCATTCTGATTGTCCCTTGGTAGCTGTTGTTATATGCAAACTCGGCCAATGGTAGGTGATGATCCCAATTTCCTTGAAAGTCTAGTACGCAGGCGCGTAGCATGTCTTCAAGGGTCTGGATGGTTCGCTCAGATTGCCCGTCAGTCTAGGGATGCGCACTTGTGCTGAAGCTTAAAGAAGTTCCTAATTCATTATGAAAGACTTTCGAAAAACGAGATATGAACCTAGGATCTCTGTCTGATACTATGTCCGCGGGCACTCCATAGAGACGAACGATTTCTCTATTATAAATCCTAGCCAGCTTTTACAGACTGTCGTCCTTTTTCACCAGCACGAAATGCGATGATTTTGTCAATCTGTCGACGATCACCCAAATGGTGTTATAACCTCCCCTTGTGGTCGGCAAATCTGTGATAAAATCTATGGTTACCATTTCCCATTTCCATTCAGGGACTTCTAATGGCTGTAGTAGTCCTGAGGGTCGCTGATGTTCAGCTTTGACTCTCGAACATGTGAGGCATCGCGCCACGAATTCTGCCACTTGGTTCTTCATGTTCACCCACCAAAAGTGTTTCTTCAAGTCTCGGTACATCTTGTTACCTCCTCGGTGTATCGTATATCTCGAGAAATGAGCTTCCTCGAGAATTCATCTTTTGAGCTCCCCGTCGTGAGGTATGCATAACCGTCCCTTAAACCTTACAATTCCATCCTTGGTAATTGTAAAATCGGGTTTCTTGCCCTTTGCGATCTTCTCCTTAAACTCTTGAAGTTTTGGATCTCTCTATTAAGCTAATCGAACATCATCCAATAGATTCGATTTAATTGTGAGGTTGGCGCAAATTAAGCGAGTACCTTCATGAGTGGGTTTTAGACAGCCCAATTCCTCAAGAGCTTGCCATTCTTGAACCATGAGTCGGGCCACTCTAGCCTTTCTACTTAGGGCATCGTCCACAATGTTCGCTTTTCCTGGATGATGATGAATCTCACAATGGTAATCTTCTAAAAGCTCTACCCAACTTCGCTGTCGGAGATTAAGTTTCTTTTGAGAAAATAGGTACTTGAGACTTTTATGATCCGTAAACACGGTGAATTCAATGCCGTATATATGACGTCGCCATTTCTTTAAGGCAAATACTATTGCTGCGAGTTCGAGGTCGTGCGTTGGATAATTCTTCTCGTGCTATTTGAGTTTCCTGGAAGCATACGCGATAACTTTACCATTTTACATTAGTAAATTACCGAGGCCCTCCTTTGAGGCGTCACTATATACGACAAACTCTTGGGTTCCTTTTGGAAGTGTAAGTATTGGTGCGGTGGTAAGCTTCCTCTTGAGCTCTTGGAAACTTGCTTCGCATTTATCCGTTCATTAAAATTTTACTTGCTTTTGGGTTAGCCGTGTGAGGGGTCCCGCTAACTTCGAGAAGTCCTTGATGAATTTGCGGTAGTAGCCCGCAAGTCCAAGAAAGCTTCTGATCTCAGTGACATTTTCCGGCCTCTTCCAGTCCATAATAGTTTCTATTTTAGTTGGATCTACTGCAATCCCTTCTCCAGAAATAATATGGCCCAGAAACGCCACTTCCTTCAGCCAGAATTCACACTTGCTATACTTGGAGTACAACTTGTGCTGCCTTAGTGTATCCAACACTAGTTTAAAATGTTTCTCGTGATCTTTTTCCATAGAGTATACGAGGATGTCATCGATGAAAATTACTACGAATTGGTCAAGATATGGTTGAAATACTCTGTACATTAAATCCATAAATGCCGCAGGAGCATTCGTGAGTTTAAAAGGCATCACTACAAACTCGTAATGGCCGTATCTAGTTTGGAATGCAGTTTTAGGAACATCTTCATTCTTAATCCTTAACTGGTAGTATCCTTGTTGAAGATCGAACTTGGAATACACCGTAGCTCCTTGGAGTTGTTCAAACAATTCATTTATACTCGGGAGAGGATACTTATTTTTAACTATAACACTGTTGAATTCACGATAATCTATGCAATGCCTCAACGTTCCGTCCTTCCTTTTGACAAACAATACCGGAGCTCCCCAAGGTGATACACTGGGTTGTATAAAACCCACGTCGAGTAACTTCTGCAGTTGGACCTTTAACTCTTGCAGCTCCAGTGGTGCCCTTCGGTATGGTGCCTTTGCAATGGGTGCCTTCCTAGGCATGATTTCGATATTGAATTCAACCTCTCTGTCAGGTGGTAGGGAGGTTAATTCTTCGGGAAATACGTCAGGGTATTCGGACATTACATGTATGGTTTCTATGCCCGACTTACTCTTGGATTTCTTAGTGATGAAGGCTAAAAATCCGGTTGCCCCTTTGGCAACTGCCTTCCTAGCCTTGATAGATGATATTATAGGTGCTAGGTTGACTGTAGCGTCTCCAATTAATTCCACAATTGGCTTGTTAGGTTCGCAAAACCTAACTATCTTAGAATGATAATCCAATTGTGTGTAGTGTTTGGACAGCCAATCCATTCCTAGGATGACGTCATACTCCAATATTGGAAGAACTACTAAATCGGCAGAGTAACAGTTACCACTGATGATCACATCACACGCAGAATGGACTTTATCCGCTAGATGACTAACTCCCATCGGGGTAGATACTTCTAGGCATAATGGTAAGAATTCTAACGGTCTATCAAGTTTCTTAGAAAAATGCAGTGCAACAAACAAGTGGGACGATCCTGGATCTATAAGTGTTCGTGCAAGTTGATTAGATATCAGGAGTGTACCTTCCACCACATCATTGTTTTCTGGTGCCTCTTGGCCAGCTAGAGCAAACACTCGTGCTGGGGATTTCCCTCGGTTGTTTTCTAGCTTAGATACAATATCTGGTTTGACCGTCGCGGGGTCCATATCTGGGCATTCTCGAATTTGATGATCTGAACTGCCGCAATGTAGGCACTTTCCGAGCTTCCTCCAACACAAATCTGACTTATGCCCTTTCCTACCACAGTGGGTGCATGGCGTTTTTGGTTTGGTGAAAACTGGTGCTTTTTCTCCACTTGGACTCCCCTGAGCTCCCGTCCTCTGAAACTTTTGTGGTGGATTTGATATTGGTCGAGTAGCAGACCTCTTGGCATTGTTGGAGAATCGGCTTTGCTGTTGAGCTAATCTTGTCGTTCTGCTTTCGATCTGAGTGGCAGCTACCACAGCTTCGGCAAGTTTCGTTAGTTGAACAATCAAAAGACTCTGTTGAAGTGTATGTCTTAGTCCTCGAGTGAATTTTTGTACAGCTTGTCTTCCTCAGTTGTTACCAATCCGGGCGCGTATTTAGACAACCTGTTAAATTGGGCTGCATATTGAGCGACTATCATGGCTCCTTGCTTCAAGTGGTAGAACTAGTCTCGTCTAGCTTATCTGAATACTGCTGACATGTATTGATTTCCAAAGTTGGTCAGGAAGTTAGCCCACGTCCTGACACGGTTTTCTCTCATCCAGCGCTCGTTTACACTCCTCCACCAGTCATGAGCTGCGGCCTCGAGTCGGAATGTAGCTAGTGATATACGTTGTTCATCAGTATACTGAAGGGCATTGAAGTTACTTCAATTCTCTCCAGCCAGAGTTCGTCTTTGATATCGTTGGGTTCCCCATCAAAGGTAGGCGGTTTGAAGCGTAAGAATCTTTCCAAGGTGCGATCATGAGTTTCGTTGTTGTTCCCGTTGTTTGCAGTCTGCTGTTGTAGGAAGTTTGTCAATTGAGCGAGGGCTTGAGCCATGGCATCGTTCCCATTCCTCATGGAGGAGAGCGTGAGCGATCATCGCGTTGATTCTGCTCGTCATGATTCATGCGAGGGCGTCCACGTCTTCGGTTAGCCATCTATTATAAGTTAAAGAATGAGTGAGGATTTACGGTCTTATGTGGAATTATTAGTATTCTATGTTGTCATGTAGAATTAAACGCATAATTAACTACTAATTATTCATGATTAATGGACTTATCGAATAAGAATAGAAAATATAATTGATTCCAATTATGAGTGGGTTAACCGCCAAATCATTCATTTCGAGTTCTTACGGCACTCAGGCCAAAACATTCTAACATCAAAACATCAAAACACAATAAGGTTACATAAACGTTCTCGATCCTAGAACTTTCTGGTTGTCTTCTGAATTCATGCTCGCGTCTTCTTCTGGATTCTCTTCCGGGTCCTCCTCCGGATCTCCCTCTTCAAACTCACGGAATCGAGTGTCCACAATTGGGGATGCTCGTGATGGGGCTACGATTTCAGTGATGGAATTGGGAAATAGGTCGATCACGGCTCCCATCTTAGACTTCACCATGATCTGGAATTCTTCATGCTCGTGGCGTTCATACAAGATTTGTTCCTCCAGCATTTGCACCCTGTGGGCTTGCAGAAACTTCTGACTGCGGAGCTTGGCGATTGTTCGGTTGTCTACTAATGATTGGGTCTCCAGGTTATGTGCTCTCTCCTCCAGCTCTTTATATTCTTGTCTTCTTCTCCAGCAACCGAAATAGCTCATCTCTCTGATCACGATACGCCTTCACATCTTGAAAAATACGTGCAATTACAGACCTTAAATTCTGGATTTCTCTTTCCTTGAAATCGGCCAAGACAGCTGCGTTGAGAATGGGCCTAGCGACACTCTCAATTTGACTAAGGGCCTATCGAAGCTGATCTTAAGTGATCGTCAGCGGCGGAGTAGGTGTATCTTCGTTTTCCTAGGTCACAACCTTCTTGCCTGTGGGGTCCATCTAGTTATTAAAATAAACTAAATCAGTATCTCGCACAATCTAATGTCCAATATAAACTCTATTAAGCATGAATAATCATCAAGGCAGTGAACTTAATGATTCAACAAATATGCTTATACGACACTAGCGACCAAGAAATAGTAATACCCTATTTTAGAAAAGTAATGAGGTTTAGTGGATTTCAGAGAAACTGATAAGTAACATAAACTATATCCGTTTCAAGAGTTCAATAGAAAAAAAAAGAAAAATTATTGATTTAATCGGGAAAATATCGTAAATACTTAATCAAGTATTTTGGCCAACGACTTATAAAATTTGAATTTGACTATGCATATTCCAAGTGAATAGCAACAAGTCGGAAGAAATCTTAATGAGAATTGACTCGAGAAATCTACATTAGGTCTCAATCTTATGGTCCACTTCGTCCTAGGTAAAATTCCCATCTAAGTCCGAAGAATCTTATCCTGGTTACACCATTGTAAGTGTCCTTCTCACAAACCGGGCTCCGATACCACTTCTGTCACGCCCCCAACATCGGGAAGGATGAGGGCGCGACGCATCAGTCGATCAATCAATCAAAGTGTAACAATAAATAGCGAAAGCAAAATAACGATTGGATAATATTTCAAAACAACAATCTTAACCCGATGTTCTATGATTCGTTGTGACAAAAGATGATAATCAAAATTACACTGATCATAAGTTTGTAGCGGAAAAATACCAAACGAGTTAAGTACGAAGCATAAATAATTATTACAAGTCGGAATAACAATAGAAATTCTAAGTCTTGGCGGTCTTCTATTCAGTCTCTTCATCGAGCACTTCTTCGTCTTCGGCTGGTGGCTCATTCTCTGGTTTTAAATGGGAAAATGGTGGGGTGAGACAAAAGGTCTCAGTGAGTGGGTGATCGTGTGCGAGTGTGGCTCTTTTATTTGAAAATTTTTAAGTGATGCATGATTTTATCAATTATGAGAAAGTGGAAACATTTATAATTACATCAGAATTTTATAAAAATAATAATAATTATGTAGTTGTAATATTATAATCCTATCCCCGTTGACGGATGTCAATTCAAGCAGTTAGTCAATTAATCGATCAGTCAATCCAGTTTTGAATCCTACCGATGTGGACTTTGGATTCTAGACTCTCCTTATTACTCCTACCAATATAGGCCGTCGCCCCAAGATTTGGACCGTCGCCCCAATAGCTGAGCCTTCGCTCTCACACTTAGCGTGTGCTTCCTTATCTTTTATCTAGGCTCAGTATGTCCTTAGCTGTGGGTCAATACCCGGATCACACCATAATCATGATTATACCCCAAGTCTAAGACCCAGGTCCCTCGGAACAGTTCGTTCCTTGGTTATGGGAATAAGAAACAATGGTAGCCTCGTTCATGAACCGCAGCCGCGCTGCTCGATACAAGACTCAGTCTAACTGTCCCAACTCGATTTGGGACTCTAGAGGTGGCTCCTACAACTCAAGAGGTGGCCCCCGGATTGTAGGTCGGCTCTCTGTTTCGTATGGGCTCAAGAGGTGGCCCCCCGTCCGTCGACGTGGCACTTTGTCCCGATAGAGTTAGAGGCGGACCCGTCCGTGGCACTTTGTTTGTATAGCACTTAGTTCCCGGACACTCAAAGTTATCAATTTGACGCATTTCACAAGTATCACGTAAACATTCGGTCAGTGAGGTTAATAGCGTCTTTTGATTAAGTATGGAATATGGTTAATTATATTTGTGGCACGGTAATACGGAATAGGACTTGTATATAAATTTGAAAATATTATCAATAATTTATTAATGGTCTGGTGGGTTCAGGTCAGATATATTAGATGGATAGGTTCGATGAAACGAAAACGAGGGTTTTCTGGAATAGGTTGAAAGGACGTTTCTACCCTTGAGTACAAGTCTAAGTGTTTGGAATAAGAAATGGATTCGAATGGTTGTGAAACTTTATGAGGAGATTAAAAATATTTCCTCGACTCCAGATTTAAGGAAAGATTCGGAAATGTCCAGTTTCAGGACTGATATTTCCAAAAATTACGAAATTACCCCCAAACTAAAGAAAATTTGTTTCGAGGCTTATAGAGCTATGAATTGAGCTCGGAATTTAATGAAATTTTACTAGATGACTCATGATGAACCTGAAATTCCAGATTTGTAAAAATTCCAGAAATTTTCAGACTTGATCCAGAAGTTTTGAATTCTTGCATTTTGACCCCAGAATTATTTTTAAAATTGCGATATGACTAATAAGTTTAGATATCGAACTCCAAATTACTTGAAAAATTACGGACAGATCATACATGATATAACCTGTACACAATGTCCAGAATATCTTATTTTCGTAAATTTCAGTTTAGTACCCAAACCTTAAAAAATTACGAATTATGCCCAAAAGTTCCATTTACTCGTTTCAAGTCCCGCTTTGGCCACAAATAATTTATCCACATACCCTATATTAGTCATATAACACAAATTCTAGATTTTTGATAGAGTTATAAGAAATTACGAAGAAGTCATGAAATTTCAAGTTTTTTCACATAATTGGAATCCGACTACCAAATCGGATGTCATTTAAATTCACTAAAATTGTATTGCATGTTAATATAATCATATATTACATCTTTAAAACATGCATTCATATAAGAAATTCAGATTAGTGCATGCTCTATATTTTCATAATATTCAAGAATTAAGTTTAAGAAAAACAACTTACATATGACTATACAGAATTTCATATCATGTATTTTAACATAGAGTATGCAACATAAATCACATCAACAAGTTTCTAAATATTTCAGATTTAGAACATGCATCACAAATAAATAAGAGTTATTTATTTTCAAGAGTTTCGAAAGGATTTCACCCACCTCGATTTCTTGCCAGAAGTAAACGGTTCTAGGTCTCGAAAGTTGAAAGACGATTTCTCCCCTTCACCTCTACTTGGTTCGGACGAAACATCATACACCAAGGATGTGTATTTTATTTGCATGGTAAGGTTTTAGTTAGCTAAGGAAGATTATAATCATAAATTATGGAAGAAGGTGTAGGAGTTGAATTACCTATTTTCTTGTTGAACTTCTTCTTCCTCCTCTCACTACTTGAGCTCGGCCCTCTCTCCCTCTTCCTCTCAATGCCGATTTTATTTTGTGTGTAGGTGAAAAGTATGTTAGGTAATGGTGTATATATTTAAAGGTGGAGTAAAGGAGACTTGGGAAGAGAAATGGCTTGGGAAGAGAAATGGAAGGGTCTTAGTTCCATGTGTCAAGTTGTCTTGCATGTAATGAATGAAGTGTCTAGAGACACACTCCTCCCCTCCCTATGTAGCCGTACATCTTGTGTGTGTGTGTATTATATATTTTTTTTTGTTAATTTAAGAGTATAATTATAGTTGTAAATGATTTAATTAGTTGGATTGGGCTTTAAATTGCAACTTCAAGTCCTATGATTTTATTAAGTTGGGTTGAGTCTATTAGTGAGTCTACATGTAATTAGGTGTTGAAACATAGCCCAATAGGTGAATTAATGTACTATTTTAATTTTATTATTTGGTTTATCAATTAAATTACGAAGTTAAAGAGTGAAATAAAATAAAATAGATGTAGGTTATATCATGTCATAAAATAAATATTGTCAAAATACATCATGATATTGTACATATGTTAAGCCATCGAATTTAGGGGGTTTTACACATTGGCTGCCCCACGTCCCCGACTGCGTCCACGACGACGGCCGCGACCCTTACCTCGGCCTCTCCCAGCATCCATACTAAAGATAAGAGGTTGCAATTGCAATTCGATGGAAAGTATGAGAGGAAAAATAGTCACAATTCAAGAATCGAAAGTACGATACAAGGAAACAAGGAATCGAGTACAAGTAATGGAAGTACTGAGATGATGGCAGCGGGGTGACAATGTGCAAAACAAAACACAACTAGACCCAATTAACAGACAAGCCTAGGTATCCATAAACCTAGAGGCTCCGATACCATTTTCTATAACACCCCCAAGATATTCAGGGAATATTACAGCGTCATGGACCCCTACATGGGACCCACCAGGCTAATTAAGAAATACCACTCGTCTAACTATATTAGTTAGCGAGAAAACACACATCACCAGAACAAAAATAAATGAAACTCCCGGTATAACCGGCAAAACCGATATCACTGATAATCATAAACAATATATAATCATACAAACCATAATCCCAGTAGAAATGCCTAAGTACTCGCGAGTACCTTCTATAAGTTCACAAGTCTAAAGAAAACAATCCACATTAAAAAGGACAACGGAAATAAAGAGACTCAGTTGCACACGTCATCAACTCTGGCCAGCATCCTCGTACTGTCCCAGTGCCCGATCATCTAGCTGAACATGACCTGAAATTCATAAAAAGAATTTCCCCAAAACGGGTCCCCAAAGGGGTTAGCAATTACACTAGTACAAGTAACCAATAAACAACTTACACCTTACACATATAGTCAAAGCATGCAAATGAGAAAACATCAGTTTGAAACACACATTTCCGGAAATGCCATAACCCAAAACACATTTATAAAATGCACCACAATTAACTGCGGAACCACGCCTCTGTGGACCCCTACCGATACCCCATCAGATCTAACCCGTAGTGGTTAAAAGCAAGCTCGCGGATCCACGCCTCTGTGGACCCCTACCGAGACCCCATCAGATCTAACCCATAGTGAGCATACAAACACACACACATTACTCATGCAATACTACCATGTTAAGCATGTAAGTTCATTAAGGGTACTTGCCTCGATTATTATGACGAAAGGACGGAACGAAACAATCACGGTTGCGAGACCTAGACGATTCGTCAAACACATCACAACCAATTAGATAAGAATAACAATAATGGAAGACACCCGAAACCCCACCTACGATTCATGTAAGTTCGTACAAAACAACGATGAGGACGGATCGCAACCGAACCCTCTCAATTTCACAAATACCACGAAACTTACCATGAAATTTTAGGGAAAACAAGAATACCACTAAGATTAATCATATACATCATAGATTAATCAAAAATATGGAACGAATCGGATGAAAACTCAAACCACCCCAAATTTCCCAAAAACAGGGTTCTAGGAGAATACCTTGGATTAAGGATGAAGAACAAGTGTTGGTGTTGTTAATCCACACCAAGAACTCAAGGAAAAATGATCTCTGAAGTGATCGGAAGAAGAAATCACCCCAAATCGCCCCTGGAGTCGCTCGGCCACGGAGAGGAGAGGAAATGAGAAAAAAATGATGAATCTGGTCAACTCTCTGGTTTTTATAACCAGAGAGACGTAGTGTGCGCTAACGATAAAAGTTAGCCTACGCTATCCAGTAAAAAGCCAGTCCAGAACCTACGGTTCTGGCTCATTAGCGTGCGCTACTAGATCATAGCGTGCGCTAACGGCCCTCGATAGCGTGTGCTATCGGGCCATAGCGTGCGCTACCTTGGCACCAAACCGAGTCCATAAACAATATGCCCAGTACTGGACTGCCGATTAGCGCGCACTACCGGTCACCCAGTGTGTGCTAAGTCAAAGCCGTAGCGTGCGCTAATATACAAATGTAGCGTGCGCTAGCTGTTCGTCCAGAGAGTAGAGAGCAGAAACAACCCACTGTCACTGATGTGTTCGAGCCGTTAGCGCGCGCTACTAAATGGTCATAGCGTGCGCTACAAAACAATGATAGCGTGTGCTACAAAACAACGATAGTGTGTGCTACACAACAACAGTAGCGTGCGCTATCGAGTGCAGACAGTGGCACATACGACACTCAGGGATGGAAAACAGCGAATTCCATCTCGGATGAAAACAACGTGCATCCGACACCAAACAACGAACCGAAGGAGACACACGAATAACAAAATTGAGTCAAAACCAAAGCGCTAAAAGAAAACACGATTCCGACTACCCGAGGGTATGTAAAACTACAACACTAGTAATCACCCCAAAACTTTGGGAAATTACAAAACGGCTCAAAACATCCGAAACACATGATACATGATCGAAACAACAAACAAAAGCTCACAACATGCATAACAAAATGAGATGGATCGGCGGCAACCCAGAAACGGCGGTTCCGAACAACGGTTACGAGAATCGAATGAAATAGCGACGGAAATGACATTAAACACGAAATTGAGTAAAACAAGTCCGAAACTAGCTCGGATGACAAAAAGTCCAGTATTAAATATTCTTGAAATATCAATACGGTTACAAGCAAGTCACTAAAAATGAAAAATACACCAAAAATGAAAATACCGGAAAAGAAAAAAAATGCGGATATTACAATCTCTAGTCCTTCTTAAGTACTTGAGAACGTTCTTTACAGCAGTCCAATGTTCTCTACCTAGGTTTGCCTGAAACCTACTTACCACGCTCACAGCGTACGCAAAGTCAGGTCTCGTACACAACATTGCATACATAAGGCTACCCACGGCCGAAGCATATGGTATATTACTCATTTTCTTTTGTTGTTCCGCACTATGAGGACACATCTTCAAAGGTGAGTTTTATTCCATGATGCATTGGTAGGAACCCTCTTTTAGAATAATCCATCTTAAATGCTTTAAGATTTTATCTATATAGAGGGCTTGGGAAAGACCTACCATTCTCTTCGCTCTATCCCAGTAGAGTCGATTCCAAGAATATAGGTTTCTTATCCCAAGTCTTTCATGGAGAACCTACTCGAAAGCCAAGCTTTCACAGAACTGAGCATTTCCACATTGTTTTATTATTAGTAGAATGTCATCTACATATAGTACTAAGAATGTGATCTTGCTCCCACTAACCCTCTTGTATACACAAGGTTACTCTTCATTTTCCACGAAGTCAAACTATTTGACTGCTTCATCAAAACAAAGGTCCCAACTACGTGAAGACTGCTACAGTCCATATCACGGAGTCTACATCCACCATCGCTTGGTCATAGATCGCGGGGTCGGTCTCTTGGCTATCACCTGGAACCTCATGGAGACCCAGTTCCTCCAGGTGAACAAGGCCATACCTCTCAGGTAATTTAGACACCCTACTAAACCTACGAAGTGATTGTACTTATGTTTCAGAAGGTTTGGTTCCAACTTCTTGTATAGGTGTCTCCTGAGGAGTTTCATTGTATTCTTCCAAAGAAATACTTCTACCTGCTCCGCCTTCCTGAATGAACTCATCTTCCAGGAAGTGTGCTTGCAAAGCAACAATGCTCTTTCGATCTTAGGGCATGTAGAATAGATAACCCATCGTCCCAGATGGGAATCCAATGAAACGTCCCTTCATGGACCTTTTCTTCCAATTTCTCCACCTTAGTCTTCTTGACATAGGCGGGACATCCCCAAATCCTAATGTGATTAAGACTTGGTTTTCTGCCCTCTCACATCTCATGTGGAGTTTTAGGAACGGACTTGGAAGGACATCTGTTGAAGACATAAGCAGCAGTCAGGAGTGCATAACCCCACAGGTAAATCAGTAAGTCGGTGTAACTAAGCATGGAACGAACCATGTCCAACAAGGTTCGGTTCCTTTTTTTCGACATACCATTTAACTGAGGAGTTCCTGGAGGTGTTAGTTGTGATACTATTCCATGCTCCTTAAGGAACTCATCAAACTCTGTACTCATATACTTACCACCTCGGTCCGACCGGAGTGCTTTGATATGATAACTAGTTTGTTTTTCGACTAAGGCCTTAAATTCCTGGAATTCTCAAAGGCCTTGGATTTATGTTTCATTAAGTATACATAACCATACCTAGTATGATCATTCGTAAACGTAATGAAATACTGATATCTGTCACGTCCTACTTCTAAAGCACCACATATGTCGGTATGGACTAATCCAAGTTTATCAGCGACTCTTTCAAAAGTCCCTGTGAAGGGGGACTTAGTCATTTTGCCCTTAAGGCAAGATTCACAAGTTGGAAAGGGATCCGATCCCAATGGACCCATAAGTCCATCCTTTTCCATTTTGTAAACCTTGGTCTGACCAACATGACCAAGTCTAAGGTGCCATTTCAAAACTTGATTAGTTTCATCCTTACCATGCTTCCTAGTCATAGTATTCACAACAACTTTGTTACTTAGGTTAAGATGATACAATCTATTTAACAATATAGCAGTGCCTACTAGTTTATTTCTAAAATATATTTTGCAGGAACCATCACCAATGAGAAATGAAAAGCCTTTCCGATCCATGACCAAATGGATACAATGTTTTCATGCCCCTTGGGCAAAACAAGTACATCATCTAAAGTTAAAACAAAGCCGGATTCCAGATCCAAAAGAAGTGATCCTATGTCAGTTGCTTCGATACTATGCCTGCTTCCGACAGTAATCATCACTTCCCCAGCTCCAAGCTTCCTACTTTGTTCCAGATCCTGATTCACGGTGCAAATGTGAGAACTAGCACCTGAATCCAGTATCCAAGAAGTAGAAAATACAGTAGCAGAACAATTTGTTTCCAAAACTAAAAGTTCTATACCTGAAGTGCCATGAAGAATCGGACAATCTCTAGCCCAGTGGCCCAGCTCACACGATTTGAGACATGCATCCTTCTTCTTCTTGCTCTTGAGAACCAACGGGGTCTTGCCCTTACCTTTAAGGTCCTTGGCTTGTGGTCCCGTCTGCTTCTTGGTATTTTTCTTCTTATTCTTAGACCTCAGAGGTCCAGAAGAAATCACAAGGGCAGACTCCTTCATCCGCGGAGTCTTCATCTGAGACTGAGCGGTCACCAGTTTGTTCACCAACCCTGCTAAGTTGTAAGAAATCTTATTGCAGTTGAAATTCATAACAAACTGTGAGAAGAAATCAGGAAGAGACTGTAGGATAAGGTCGGTTTGAAGAGAAGTATCCATCTTAAAATCAAGAGCCTCTAATCTCTCGATCATAGATATTATTTTGAGGACATGGTCCCCAACCTTCTCACCTTCCTTCATCCTTGCACTAAACAATTGCTTGGATATCTCATATCTAGCAGTTCGACTGTGCTCACCATAAAGCTCGGTTAAGTGAGATAATATCTGCCTAGCAGAAGTCATTTTCTCACGAGCTCTTTAAAGCTCATTAGACATAGAGCCATCATATAAGCACGGAATTTTATGTCATCCTTGACCCACTTTTCGTGCTTTTCAATTTCTTCCTGATTGGCTTTTGTCCGCACCGGAGGCGCCGGAATGTCCGTCTCCAAGACATATCCCAGTACCTCTATACTGAGGACTATCATCAGATTGCGGAGCCAATCCACAAAGTTAGGGCTGATTAAGGTATTTTTTCGAGTAGAATTGCGAGTGGGTTCATTGTCATATTGAGAGTTATGTTTGTCTGCATTAACTATGACAGCTTAATTAGTGACTCGTTCAATTATGATCTGAGTATAGAATTAAGGTCTTTTCTATTCTATTAGCCTAGCTCCCACTAATTTTATCGGAATGACACACTCCCATGTGAAATCCAGAAGTATTGTTCGCTTTACTTCATAGTGGTGATCGAGTTCTTTATAAATTTTAATAGAGGGCAACCGAACATGTTTCTAGTCTATTAATCTTCATAAAGTGGTGTCCAACACCAATCCATCTAATAGGTGATTCAATCTTCTTTTTCCCCTCATTCACTCCCCTAAACCTATACGGTTTCTATGGTTCGTGAACAAGTTAAGTTTATACCATCGATGCACATCAGTTTCACAATTGAATCTTATCCGGCAACCGAACAGGTTTCTAGGGATAAAATTTGGGCCAACCGAAGGCATCCAATGCGTTCCGGTAATTTATCCATCCTCCCCGAATGATTACCCCGATAACTCGGAAGCATAGCACATCCGGTTTGATTTCACTTTTCCGAAAGCTCGATGGAGGGAAGGAAAACCTTGAAACCTTTTAAACTTAATAATTTGTCGTGGGAGAATTTTCGCGATTAATGTTACACTTTGCACATTAATTCATTTAAGCGTGTTTGAGCATTCATACCATATGAATAAACATTCACAACCTAGTTGCTACCAACATGTAGTTCATGGACCGTTCCTAGAATCAAAAACTCCATAATCTAATTACAAGTCTTCAGTCTTGAATAATCGTCTTCTCGAACGGATCTTCCTCCGGTATTCGTCATTATATATAAATTTTACATTGAAAAATTGCATCCTAGATACAAATATTTCTAGTAAAATAGATAGGCTCAAAACGGCCTTTACAACCCAATCGAATAAAACCGAACGATTCAAAAATAGGTACATGAATCACATCCCCATTCAAAAGCATTCATCCAATAAATACTAAATAAATGGATTGAATAATAAATAGAATTGATCCAATCAATTCAGCAATAATCGACAATTTAATTTTCGTCCGTAGTAAACTGTTAAAATATTTTCTTTGAATTGCCCCTCATCTAAAATTCCAAATTAATGATTTAATATTTGGAAAATCAATTATTGAAAATATACTGAAAAACGAGACCCAGTGCCCGACAGCCTGGAAGCTGTCAAGCAGCACCAGGCACCCTACTTGGCAGCCTACAAGACACGCTCGGCCGCCTACAGGAACCTCTCCGCATCCTACAGGGCACGCTCGACCGCCTACAGGAACCTCTCGGCATCCTACAGGACATGCTCGGCCGCCTACAGGAACCTCTCGGCATCCTACAGGACATCCTCGGCCACTTACAGGAACCTCTCGGCATCCTACAGGACATGCTCGGCTGCCTATAGGAACCTCTCCGCATCCTACAGGACACGCTCGGCCGCCTACATGAACCTCTCGGCATCCTACATGACATGCTCGACCGCCTACAGGAAACCGCTCATCATCCTACAGGACATGCTCGGCCACCTACAGGACCCGCTCGACACTGACTCGGAAGCCTACAACAATGTGTCGGCAGTGACTCGGCAGCTGTATGATATATCGTCCAACGATTGCATACAACTCATTTTCGGGCAGATTTCTAAAATCCTGTTATTACTGATCTATATATTATTAATATAAATCATGTTTCCAAGAAAAACTTGATTTATACCATAACATAAAATCACGGAAAAACGATACTACGACGAACAATAAAATATCTACGATTATCAAAGTTATTCTAAATCACAAAACAAGCATTCTAAATGCTAAATATCATATATACGATCGCAAGACCTCGCTCTGATACCATTGTTGGGATCCGGTGCCCAAAATGAAGGCCCAGCGGAAGCGGTAAAACGAAAATTAATTCGATCCGAATCCCTACGAGGATCGATCAAGCTACGTATATACGAATATAAAATAAACAAAGAAAGATTCGAAATCATACCCTTGTATTCCGTTGATTAAATGGTGTTCTTCTCTTGATCGATTCCCCAAGCTCTAGGTGAACTTCCCCGCGAGTCCGATTCTTCAAGCTTTTGAAATTTCGAGCACCGAAGCACCGTGCCTCTACTTGCCACGCGCCGGAAAAACGACCGGAATGACAGCCACCCTATTAACCTCCAAGGTTACGGCTAGAATAGGATGATAAAGCTATATTATTTGATGAATATACTCCAAGTATATTTTTCAAAACTCTCTTTTTATTTCTCTCACAATTTTCTCTAAGAAATCTGTGAAGAAGATCAATGAAGAAGAAGATGTTGAAGAAGACTAAGAAAAGAAGTTTCTCTCTCTGCCTTCAAAATGATCCGTGAGACATGTCCTTCAACCTAGATAAGTCTTATCCTTATATTCTTCAACTCTTCATTATATTATTCCCTTGAAAAAGAATAATATCATCTACTCAATATTTTAAGACATTCTCACTAAATGTCATAAGTCTTCCACCTATAAAGGTGAAGACTATTACCAAGAGTAGGTGGGGTGGCTTCTAGGAGAAATTGGATGAGTTTGGTCCGTTTCGGAATTTCATGAGTCCAAACAGATAAATTTCAATTCTGTTCCAATGTATTTATATTAATTAATTAATCCAATTAATTAATCATATCAAATACGAAATAATATAATTAATTTCTCCAAGAAATAATTATATCTATGAATTAAATTAATCAACCAGTAATTTATTTAATTCATTAGGCCGTAAATTAATTTATCCAATAAATTAATTTAGACATCCAATGTCCCAATATAAATTAGACATCCAATTTCCAATAAATTAGATATCCAATATCTAATATTTATAAAGAGAGAATAAGCTCGATTCATTCCGTCGTCAATCCTATTGCACGACTAGGTAGGTCCGTCTCAGTTAGCAATGGGAGGAACCAAATAGTAGCAGCACCACCTATCCAGCCTGGCGGCCTACACTGTACCCCAACTGATAATGAATGATTTGGGATCATTCAAAAACCATTATGTCGTGAATACCAGTATACGTACAAACCCTTCATTCAAATGTTCCGATCAAGTTATAGGGTCATGATCAGTCAAACCCTATCTGTACTTGACACTATGCATGAGTTAATGCAAATCGAGATCATCGAGCTCTCGTATATCCAATACAACTAGCTCCAATGCTTTGGCCAAAGACTTACGATCTCATCTGCTAATAACCGCATAGGACATATAACCCATTCACTAACAGGAGAAAGAATCCTATCTTGGTATTCAGTAGAACCTGCCACTTGCCCGTCAAGATGCACGTCGAGGTTGACCTCCCACCTTTCGGTTTTCTGGGTCGAACTACTCTAATGAAAATCTTAACGTCACAAGCACATTCCTACTAAATCGTCAAGTCGAAGGTTCACGAATACCTATCACAACCTTTCGATTCAGTCATTGACTGTCCCAGAGTGAAATCCGTGTGACGAATCGAGGGTGATTCGGTTCGAGTGTACTAATCTAATTAGCATACCTATAACGTGTGCCCCCACTAACCATTAGTGTTCGACAGGCACTCTCCAAGTAAAAGAACACGTCATACAAGTCTTCACATAAACTTAACGCCCAATCAAGTTTCATCGACTTGCGAACGATTAAGTATTTGAGCCATAAACCTTTCCAGTGCCGATCCTCTTATCCAATAAGGAGTGGAATATTTTGCTCTCAAATACACGGACTAGTTTCTATATATATATTTACGAGTCATGAATACCAGTGACTACCAGTAAATAAAGAAACAAACAATACTTTATGACAATGATTTACATATTAACAAGTACAATGCCCTCACTCAACATCCTCTGAGTGGCATTCTAGGGCATACTCCTAACAAGTAATCCCCTCCTTGATGTCAAAACAAGTGTTAGGAAGGCTAGAAATCGCAAGGGGCTTGGGAAGGTTTTACAAGAGGTTGCACAAGTATAATGATCGTGGGAAATGAAGGAGGAGGTGTAGATTTATAACACACGATTGTGTTTAACGTACGTTAACGCTCATGGGTTAGCATACGTAAAGATCATTACATACATAGTGTGTAACACCCCCAATATATTCGGGAATATTACAGCGCCGTAAATCCTTTACATAAAGATTTACAAGGCTGAAGAATTTAACAAGTATAAAAAGTTACTGACGAATGGAAATAACGGAATTTCAGTACATCAATTCTTACCAAATACAGAAATAGTACAATTTGTTCAACAGAACTCAATATTACATCACCAATTCAAAACATCACAAACGACTTCGTACTCGAGTACTTATTGAAATAACGAATAAACGAAAGATAAATAAACCCGGTCGGGACATCACTCTGCACCCCCGTCATCATACAATTCCAGTGGTTGTTTCCTGCTCTCCGGATCCCGAACACAAACAAAATGTTCACCCCCGAAGGGGTTAGCACAACGATGCTAGTACAAGTACCACAACATATTATTCATATCTCACGGTGAATAATAATAACATAAACGACAAAATACCAACGAGTCTTCTCCTACGAGAAACTCAAACATAACATACACAATCGATAATCACAACATGATATCAATACATACACATGGTAATTCCATCGATCCAGCGTTCACCGCCTAGAACCCACGATGATCCCGTCGGACCAACCCGTGGTGGAAAACCCGTCCGATGATCCAAATAAGACGCTAGCATAGATCCCCCGATGATCCCGTCGGACCAACACGAGGTGGACACACAATAACGACATACATGCACGACAATATGTATAACAACAATACATAAAACAATTAAGGTACTTGCCTCGATTTGAAGACAATAACAATACTTCCACGAAGATGAACACTCGAAGATCGTCCTCCTCAATCAATCACGTAACGAGACCAAACCTTAACAAAAGAAATGATATAGAGTTTATCTCACGTCGTATGAATGTTTAACACCGCTTAACGGTCAAAAGTTCATAAACTGCACCGCCCGAGGAGCTTAGCGCACGCTAAGTACTTCGTAGCGTGCGTTAAATGCGCGCCGATAGCGCACGCAAACAACAAAGCCTAGCGCACGCTAACGACGCATGGTCGGTATTTCACCGACCAATCAATGACTTCGTCGATGGTCTAGCGTACGTTACGTACCAAACGTAGCGCACGCTAACTAGTGCTCGATAGCGCACGTTAAACTGCATAACATAGCGTGCGCTATCTCTGCATGGCAGTTTACTGCTGAGCAGTAAACTGTTCTTGCCATGAACGAAACAATGAAGTCCTTCGTGATGATTCATGTTACTTCCATGAATACCAAGTTCTTACTCTTATGAATAATCTCCAGTATTATATCAACTTCAAGATGCAAATATACGAATAATCATCATGACACCATAATCCATCTTGATTACAATTCTCATGCAAAGTTGGTGATCTCCGGTTGATGTATTAGATTCTACTATCATTATACATATTCAGACTTCCTCTTGCGGTGAACTAACAATTCCGACTTATACGAAAGAATATTTCCTAAGATGATTCTCCCTTTAAGTTCTTATAACATATTTTCCAAATCATGATCACAAAGATAACATAAATCATACGGATTGTTAACTTCCGAATATATCTCTCATCATTTGAAGTACTAGGATTCCAACTTCAAGGTTCCAACAATAATATCTTAATTGTAGACATCCCAATCTTCTAAACATGATGTTGTTGAAATAATTTACTAATGAAATTCAATATCCTGTTAACATGATCATCATATCCATTGTAAATCCGAATCTAAGACTGGTGATAGGTTGAACATACCTTAATATGCCGAAATCACTGAACCACAAGGTGTAATCCGACTCGGTTTGTTTTTGTGCCCCTCCATGGTGTCAATTCTCTTCAAGTATCACTTCACAAGTGATACTCAATCGTTCTATGATCACTCATACATGTTCTAAGTGTTTAGAAGGTATATTATTGCTCTGGACTCTCAAAGATGAAGTATAGACGAAGGAAATGAAAGCTCAAGCGGTTCTTTGTCCCATTTATAATTTCGCATTATTGATAAGTTAGCGCACGCTACTAAGTATCTCTTAGCGTGCGCTAATAATGGTTGACTTCAGATTTTGTCCGGGTGCGTCGGCGGAATCTTATCCGACCCATGTCCCTGGCGCGCACGAGCCACCGCCCTTCAATAATTGAGTCTTTAGCGCACGTTACTACTACGTAGCGTACGCTAATAGTGGCCCGATAGCGGCGTTAAGATACATTCTTAGCGTGCGCTATCACTAGGTTGTTTGAGCAATTTTGCATGTTTCTATACTTATGTACAATGATATCAATGCACGAAATATCATACTCCAATAATCAAAATCACCAATCCGAAATAATACATGGTTGAATACAGATGAAATACACTGTAATAAATCCGGATATTACATACTCTCCTACTAAAAGGAGTTTCGTCGAAACTCAAGATGAAAATAACTCGGGATATCTAAACTTCATATCAGCTTCCGTTTCCCAAGTGGCTTCTTCCGTTCCATGACGTGACCACTGAACTTTGACCAAAACGATTGACTTGTTCCTCAGTTGCTTAACTCGACTCTCGAGTATCTTGATTGGTCTTTCTTCAAACGTCCCATCCTGTTCGACTTCGATCTCGCCGAGATCGATGATATGACTGGGATCCGGTATATATCTCCGTAACTGGGATACGTGGAACACGTTATGAACATGGTACAATGACGGCGGTAATGCTAATCTGTAGGCCAACTCCCCAACTCTCTCGAGGATCTCAAATGGTCCGATATATCTCGGACTTAGCTTACCTTTCCTACCGAAACGAAAGATTCCCCGGGTAGGAGAAACCTTCAAAAGTACGTGATCTCCGTGATCGAACTCCAATGGGCGGCGGCGTACGTCCGCATAGGATTTCTGGCGACTCTGGGCAGTCAATAGCCTTTCACGAATCAAGGCTATCTTCTCTCGAGTCTGCTCGATCAACTCTAGTTCTGTTCCGATCAAGTCCGATGAATCGTCCCAACATAAGGGCGATCTGCATCTCCTTCCGTATAATGCCTCAAACGGTGCCATCTTAATGGAAGCATGCCAACTATTGTTGTAAGTAAATTCAATCAATGGTAGATGAACTTCCCAATCGTTTGACCAATCTAAGGCACAGGCCCTTAGCATATCTTCCACCGTTTGTATAGTTCTCTCAGTTGTCCATCGATCGCGGGTGATAAGTCATCGAAGTTCAATTCGGTCCCCAAGGCCTTATGAATCGCCTTCCAAAAGTGAGACACAAAACGGCCGTCTCGATCGAAACAATGGTCTTCGGCGTACCATGTAATCGAAGTATCTCTGAAATTATGACTCGTGCCATCCTCTCTGGTCCCCTAGTATGCTTATTGCGTAGAAAATGAGCCGATTTGGTTAAGCGATCAACTATCACCCAAATCATGTTCATTCCCGTCCCGGTTTTCGGCATATTAGTGATGAAGTCCATTGATATGTCCTCCCACTTCCATTCGTGGATTGGGAGCGGCTTCAACATTCCAAAGCAGCCGTTGATGTTCGATCTTAACTCGACAAGTCAAGCATTTCAAACATAGTCCGCTACGTCTTTCTTCATGTTGCCCCACGAAATTCGCTTCAAGTCCTTATACATTTCTTGGTGCCGGGTGGATAGAATAGGGCGAACTATGAGCTTCCTTCATAATCGTCTGTTTGAACATCAACATCGGAACGCAGAGTCGGTCTGAAATCTCAAAACTCCATCGTCATGAATTATGAATCGGGGCCTTTCCTTTGATCACTTCGTCATGCAACCGAATCATCGAGAGGGTCATCTGCTGTCTAGATTTGATTTCTTCGGTTAATGACGGTTATCTCCATCACGCACGCTTGTCCTGGACTCTCTGTAACCACACTTCAATCCCTTCACGAATCATCTCTCGTGAAGGCTAAGTTGGGAGGTCGAGTGTCTCCAAGATCCGAATAGAGACAGGCTTGCGGCTAAGTGCATCGGCCACTACATTCGCTTTGCTCGGATGATATAAAATCTCCAAGTCATAGTCCTTAATCGGTTCCAACCATCTTCTTTGCCGCATATTCAACTCTTTCGATCGAATATGTACTTGAGGCTCTTATGATCCGTAAAGATTTGACATGAGTCCGTCTGAGATAATGCCTCCAAATCTTCAAGGCAAAAACCACTGCTGCTAGTTCCAAATCATGTGTCGGGTAATTCACTTCATAAAGTTTCAGTTGTCGCGATGCATAAGCGATCACCTTGTTATTCTGCATCAACACGCACCCAAGTCCTTGGTTCGAAGCATCACTGTAAACTATGAATCCCTCAGTTCCCTATGGAAGTGATAGAATCGGTGCCGTCGTCAATCTCTTCTTCAATTCATCAAAGCTAATCTGACATAATTCATTCCACTCAAACTTTTGAGTTTTCTGAAGGAGTCGAGTAAGTGGGCGGGAAATTTTAGAAAACCCTTCCACGAATCGACGATAGTATCCAGCAAGTCCTAAGAAGCTTCGGACCTCTTTCACGTTCTTTGGAGGCTTCCAATCCAATATTGCCTCGATCTTCTGAGGATCCACTCGGACTCCTTTAGCTGACACCACATGGCCGAGGAACATTACTTCCTTTAGCCAGAATTCACACTTAGAAAGTTTGGCGTACAATTGTTCGTTCCTCAAAAGTCCCAATACAATCCGCAAATGCTGTGCATGTTCTTCCGGACTCTTAGAATACACCAGAATGTCATCGATAAACACGACCACAAATTTATCCAAAAATTCAATGAACACACGGTTCATCAATTGCATAAATACTGCAGGTGCGTTAGTGAGACCAAACGGCATCACCACAAACTCATAATGCCCGTAACGAGTTCTGAATGCGGATTTCGGAACATCAGATTCCTTAATCCTCAGCTGATGATATCGACCTCGATCAATTTTAGAAAATACTGTTGCCCCTTGCAACTGGTCAAATAGATCATCAATCCGTGGCAACGGATACTTGTTTTTAATCGTCATCTTGTTCGGCTCTCGATAGTCAATACACAATGAGCGATCCATCCTTCTTTCGGACAAAAGAATCGGCGCTCCCGTGGTGAAACGCTTGGCTGAATATAGCCCTTGTCCAAGAACTCCTCCAGTGCTTCTTGATTCGTACATCTCAAGAGGTGCCATACGATACGGCGCCTTAGAAATTGGTGTCGCTCCAGTTCCGATTCAATAGTAAATTCCACATCCCTTCGTGGAGGTAGTCCAGTAACTCGTCAGAAACACATCTGAAATTCGATCACAACAGGAATGGATGAAAGTTCCACAATTTCTTCTTCTTTCTTCATTGCGTAGCACCAGTGCGATATGACCTTGTTTCAACAATTTGTGACTTTCATCGCCTTGATCAACTTTCTGAGCTTCCGGTTTCCATCCTCAAACGAGAATCTCGGAACCATCGTCGCCGATCGGCGAGATATTCCTCCTTCGGTAGTTCACAATTGCTCCATATCGATTAAGCCAATCGTCTCCGAGTATTAGGTCATCTCCTTGCATTTCTATCATGATCGATTTGAGAGCCACTCTCGCCTCCAAATGATACGGAAATTTCTAGTTTCTAAATTTCCGACAATCCTCTCTCCACTCGGTAAACCAACAACATAAGGTTCACAAGTATGAAAACCGGAAATATTTAAACGATTTACACAAGACAAAGATATGAAAGAATGTGTAGCTCTGTATCGAATAAAACGCTTAATCGGCCGGGAAAGGATCGGGCAAGACTACGATGCGGCAAAGACATCTCGATCGTCTGTCCTCCTCATCTCGCATGCACGTGGGGAGCAGATCCGGCACTCGATGTCCCCTTTCGGTCCCATTGTCCTCTGCCTCGCCGCGGCCAAAATTCCGAGGCATCCGAACACTTTCTTTGCGTCTGTGGAATCTTGGCCTCCTTACGGGTGGATGTGGTGCACGGGCTCTAAAAGACTTTGCGGCCTCTTCACAAAACACCGCCCGATGTCCCTCTCGTCCACAGTCAAAACAAGTCACGGCGGGAAGGGGGCAATTCCGTCGATAGTGCCGTGCAGGCGCGATTAAAGCATTTCTGATAACATCGGTAATAGTTGATGTCGCCCGAAATTCTTTCCGCTCCTAGTAGTGCGGAGGTTTCTTAAAAGAGTGAAAAGATGACTGGGCCTTACGGGGCCCATTTGTTTTGTGCTCTGTGAAAGTACCAGAGACTTTCTGTTTCTTGTTTTCCGCAAATTTCTCCATGGCTGCTTCCTTGATCTCATATGCCAACGCCTTATCTTGGTATTGGCGGAGTGTGGTACATTCGAATCCGGACATGTACCTCTGAACTTCTGGTTTCATTCTCATATCGAAATGAATCATCATTTCTGCATCTGTTCTGACCAGATGTCGAACAAATGCCAGCTGCTGGTTAAACGTCTTGATCGCCTGGGATACGGGCACATCAGAAGGCTGAGCAGAGAAAAACTCTCGAACTTTGGCTTCCCTCACAGGACGAGGGCAATACTGGGCTTCCATCATCAATCTAAACTCTGTCCAATCGGCATCATGGTCTACAGGCCGGATGGCTTCCCACCATTCGGACGCTTCTCCTATCAGAAAATATTGAGCGATAGAGGCTCTCCGGTCGTCAGGGCAGTTAATTCCGGCAAAAATCTTCTCCAGCTCCTTTAACCAATGATCCCAGGTGGGAGTCTCAGAAATACCGTCGAATTTGGGTGGTTGCATCTTCGCCACTTCTTGCAGCCACCGGTCACCTCGATTTCCCATATCTGGGATCCCTTGCTGTCCCTCTCCCTGCTGTAGCCCAACCGCCACTTGCATTCGGTCCACGACACAGGCGAACTGAGTCATCTGGTTCACCACTTGACGAAGGATCTCTGGTACAGCAGGATCTGGTTCATTATTAATAGACTGCTGCGGCTCGCCTGAGCTATGACTGGCCTGGTTAGAAGGCGACGTTTCCCTTTCGGCATTTCTCCGTCCGCGTCCACGACCGCGACCACGTCCACGTCCGCCTCTCAACATACTGTAAGCATAAATACTCAATATACAGGAAACAACATCGTTCTAATATTCGAGTGTAAAGAGATACAATATGCAAAGAACGAGATAGAGTTTAGGAACTTACAACCACTGTTCGCATGAAGACGTAGGCAGTGCAGTGATGTCATTCACGGCCGGTTATCCCAAAAGACATAAATGACCCCTATTTTAACCCAACGGCCAAGATATCCATAATCTTAGCTCCGATACCATATTCTGTAACACCCCCAATATATTCGGGAATATTACAGCGCCGTAAATCCTTTACATAAAGATTTACAAGGCTGAAGAATTTAACAAGTATAAAAAGTTACTGACGAATGGAAATAACGGAATTTCAGTACATCAATTCTGACCAAATACAGAAATAGTACAATTTGTTCAACAGAACTCAATATTACATCACCAATTCAAAACATCACAAACGACTTCGTACTCGAGTACTTATTGAAATAACGAATAAACGAAAGATAAATAAACCCGGTCGGGACATCACTCTGCACCCCCGTCATCATACAATTCCAGTGGTTGTTTCCCTGCTCTCCTGGATCCACGAACACAAACAAAATGTTCACCCCCGAAGGGGTTAGCACAACGATGCTAGTACAAGTACCACAACATATTATTCATATCTCACGGTGAATAATAATAACATAAACGACAAAATACCAACGAGTCTTCTCCTACGAGAAACTCAAACATAACATACACAACTGATAATCACAACATGATATCAATACATACACATGGTAATTCCATCGATCCAGCGTTCACTGCCTAGAACCCACGATGATCCGTCGAGACCAACCCGTGGTGGAAAAACCCGTCCGATGATCCAGTATGACGCTAGCATAGATCCTCGATGATCCGTCGGACCAACACGAGGTGGACACACAATAACGACATACATGCGACAATATGTATAACAACAATACATAAAACAATTAAGGTACTTGCCTCGATTTGAAGACAATAACAATACTTCCACGAAAATGAACACTCGAAGATCGTCCTCCTCAATCAATCACGTAACGAGACCAAACCTTAACAAAAGAAATGATATAGAGTTTATCTCACGTCGTATGAATGTTTAAAAATTAAGCAACGGTCAAAAGTTCATAAAGCGCAATGCCCGAGGAGCTTAGCGCACGCTAAGTACTTCGTAGCGTGCGTTAAATGCGCCCGATAGCGCACGCAAACAACAAAGCCTAGCGCACGCTAACGGCGCATGGTCGGTACTTCACCGACGGTCAATCGACTTCGTCGATGGTCTAGCGACGTTACGTACCAAACGTAGCGCACGCTAACTAGTGCTCGATAGCGCACGTTAAGCGCATAACATAGCGTGCGCTATCTTCGCATGGCGGTTTCTTTGGCGACGATGGCTATTCTTGCCATGAACGAAACAATGAAGTCCTTCGTGATAATTCATGTTACTTCCATGAATACCAAGTTCTTACTCTTATGAATAATCTCCAGTATTATATCAACTTCAAGATGCAAATATACGAATAATCATCATGACACCATAATCCATCTTGATTACAATTCTCATGCAAAGTTGGTGATCTCCGGTTGATGTATTAGATTCTACTATCATTATACATATTCAGACTTCCTCTTGCGGTGAACTAACAATTCCGACTTATACGAAAGAATATTTCCTAAGATGATTATCCCTTTAAGTTCTTATAACATATTTTCCAAATCATGATCACAAAGATAACATAAATCATACGGATTGTTAACTTCCGAATATATCTCTCATCATTTGAAGTACTAGGATTCCAACTTCAAGGTTCCAACAATAATATCTTAATTGTAGACATCCCAATCTTCTAAACATGATGTTGTTGAAATAATTTACTAATGAAATTCAATATCCTGTTAACATGATCATCATATCCATTGTAAATCCGAATCTAAGACGGTGATAGGTTGAACATACCTTAATATGCCGAAATCCGAACCACAAGGTGTAATCCGACTCCGGTTGGTTATGTGCCCCTCCAAGGTGTCACTTCTCTTCAAGGATCACTTCACAAGTGATACTCAATCGTTCTATGATCACTCATACATGTTCTAAGTGTTTAGAAGGTATATTATTGCTCTCTGGACTCTCAAAGATGAAGTATAGACGAAGGAAATGAAAGCTCAAGCGGTTGCTGTCCCATTTATAATTTCTGCATTATTGATAAGTTAGCGCACGCTACTAAGTATCTCTTAGCGTGCGCTAATAATGGTTGACTTCAGATTTTGTCCGGGTGCGTCAGCGGGAATCTTATCCGGACCCATGTCCCGCTGGCGCACGAGCCAGCTGCCCCGCTCAATAATTGAGTCTTTAGCGCACGTTACTACTACCTGTAGCGACGCTAATAGTGGCCCGATAGCGCGCGTTAAGATACATTCTTAGCGTGCGCTATCACTAGGTTGTTTGAGCAATTTTGCATGTTTCTATACTTATGTACAATGATATCAATGCACGAAATATCATACTCCAATAATCAAAATCACCAATCCGAAATAATACATGGTTGAATACAGATGAAATACACTGTAATAAATCCGGATATTACATAGTGTTCCCTAGATATCGTTCGTAATGGTCAACCAGAGGCTACTACCTGGAATGTCCCTATTCATTACGTACGTAGAGGTATTAACGTACAAAAGCTTCCCTGCCATAGCGTATGTTAAGTTTGACAGATAACGTACGTTACGAGCAGTTGAATCGTTTACCTTCTAGCCTACCAAAAGTACCCAATCTGTGTCAAAAGAAAAGATTCTGGTCAAAAGACCAACTCTCCCTTTACGTACGTAACCATGTCGGGTTAACGTGCATAATACTATGAAACTAACGTACGTTATGCATGTCATCTAGCATACGTTAGTCACTCATCCCCTTAGTCAATTATCATATTTTAACCAACTCGGGGTGACTACCTTTTCACTCGTCAACAATACCTCGGGGAACAAGACGTTGGCCACTGTCATATTCGCACCGACAATTGTCCAACGGTGTCAACGCTTGTCACCTCTGTTCCATTCACATCACACAATTATATCGCAATAGCACTTTAATGAAACCACATAATATACGAAGATAATATTGCAAATGATAGAAATTGCATTTTAATTTATGAAATACACGATAATTAAAGCATGAAATACCCATGGTACACTACACCATAGATTGCCTATTGCAACCATATTTCTAAAAAATTGTTAAAAACCATTGCAATTGAGAAACCAAATCACATAAATTGCAATGCTTTTGAAAAGCGTTGCAATTCCATTGGAAAAATCTAAGAAAGTTTAAAACATGCATTCTATTGCAATACTTTTTTAAAATCGTTGCGGTATCTATTCATTTTGGGGGGAAAATGTGGCGGGCTTGTAAAATATATGAGCGGGATTTTGGGAAAATGTTGGCGGGCGTACAAAAAATAACAAAAGAAAAAAGAAAAGAAAAAACAAAACCCACACGACACACAACACAACCCACACGACACACAGACACCAAAACAAACACGCGAACACAAAAGTGAACTCGTCAAGCTCGAAGAGGGGAAATCAAGCTCGAAGAAGATTAAAGGTTGACAAAGGTAAATCATCGATCCGAAATCCTTTTTGTTTTTTGTAGTTTTGAATCAATTTTGTTACATGCCCAATGCTTCTTCCTTCTTCGTATATTGCTCTATTTTTTTGTTCTTAATTAGGATTCCTATGTTTCTTGTGTAAATTCGAACTATGTAATCGTGTTTGTTTGGGGGTTTATGTTTGTTTGTTTGTTGTAATTGGGGGTTTATTTTTGTTTAATTTAAGTTTTTACTTTGATTCTAATTTTGATCTGTCTCCCTATCTCCGTCTCTGTTCAAAGTTTGCTTTTAATTTATACAAGTCCTATTTTTATAAATTTTAAGGCACTCTGTTTTTGTTTGTGTAGAAAATAGGTCTACATTTATGCTCTTTTTGTTTATGCTCTTTTTTATGCCCTCTTTATATCTTCCGTATTTTCTGTTTTTGCTTCAATGTGCAGATAATAGGTTTGTGAATTTGCAAAGATGACTTGGATTTCACTTCCAAAATATACTAAGGCATACCTTGATGGGGTGACAGATTTTGTTAGAAATGGATTTGATAATTTTGCAGTAGGGAATGAACTCAAATGCCCTTGCAAAAATTGTAGTAATCGTTTCGTGCTGTAGGGAAGATATAGTTGATCATCTTGTATGGCATGGTCCTTGTCCATCGTTTGTTAACTGGATATACGAAGTGTCCACCCCTAAGTTTAGCAAACCTAATGATGATATGGATTTTGATACGGGTATTGGTCTTGGTGATGATTTTGATGAAATGATTCATGATGAAGGTAGAGTTAGAAATGGAATGAATAATATGGCAAAAGATTTTTATAAGCTTGTCGAGGAAGGGAAACAGCCTTTGTATCCCGGGTCTAAAGAATTTACTCGATTAGGTTTTATAGTCAAACTTTACTTGTTAAAGTGCACTCACGGTTTTACCGAATCGGCCTTTAGCGGTATTTTAGAGTTGATAAAGGAGGCCTTTCCTGATGTAAATTTGCCTCCAAGTTGTAGCACTGCCAAAAGTATGATTAGGGAATTGGGTCTTGATTACCAAAAGATACATGCTTGTCCGAACGATTGCATGTTATATTGGGCTGAAAATAATAATGAACATAAATGCAAAGTATGTGGAGTGTCAAGGTGGAAATCTGTAGATAATCAAAATAGTGATGCTAGCTTCCAAGAAAACAAGTATAAAGTCCCTGAAAAAGTGATGAGATACTTTCCATTGAAACCTAGGCTCCAACGCCTGTTCTTGAGTAAAGAATATTCTGAACTCATGACATGGCATGTAGTAGGACGAATCAAAGATGGTAAGTTAAGACATCCGGCCGATGCCGAGGCTTGGAAGTCAATGGATGCTAGACATCCAAATTTTGCTTGTGAACCTCGAAATGTTAGGTTAGGTTTAGCGGCTGATGGCTTCAATCCTTACCGATCTATGAATATAAGACACAGCACTTGGCCAGTTGTTCTGGTCAATTATAAGCTCCCCCCTTGGTTGATTATGAAACCAGAAAACCTACTTCTTTCAACACTAATCCCTGGACATGTGTACCCCGGTAATGAAATAGATGTGTATTTGCAGCCACTAATTGCTGAGTTGAAAGAACTTTGGGATGTAGGTATAGATACTTACGATAAATTCTGTGACAATACATTTACGTTACGTGCGGGCCTCCTATGGACCATAAATGATTTTCCCGGTTATGGAGTTTTATCGGGTTATAGCACAAAGGGTAAACTAGGTTGTCCAGTATGTCACTAATGTACCTCCTCAATGTATTTGAAGCATAGCCGGAAAGTTTGCTATATGAACCACAGAAAATTCCTCCCCCCTGACCACAAGTATAGATTTGACACGAGAAGATTTAATGGTGAAGTCGAAACAGATCTTTGTCCACCTCCATTATTTGGAATGGATATTGAAGAACTATTACGTGGATACAAGAATAATTTCGGGAAGCAAATAAAAAATAAAAAGACTTGATCCCTTGGAAAAAGAAGTCCATATTCTTTGAATTGCCATATTGGAGTGGTCATTTGCTTAGACATAATCTAGATGTCATGCATATCGAGAAAAATGTTTGTGATAAAATATTAGGGACCTTGTTGAACATTGGTGGCAAAACAAAAGATCATCTAGACGCTCGATTTGATCTGCAAGAAATGGGCATCCGTAAGGTTCTTCATCCTGTAAAATGTGCTGATAACAAACTCTATGAAATATCGGCTGCTACTTTTGACATGACAAAAAAAGAAAAAGAAAACTTTTGCTCAGTGTTGAAGAATGCTAGACTCCCGTACGGATGTGCATCTAATATTAGCCGTTGTGTGTAATTGAGCGAAAGAAAGGTTTTCGGGTATAAAAGTCATGATGCACATTTCATTCTCCAATATTTACTACAATTTGCTGTGATTAAAACCTTAAAACCAGAGGTGGCAATACCTTTGATTAGGTTGGGTTCATTTTTTCGGGGCATATGTGGCAAAGTGATAGATGTGGAGGATGTTTCAAAGTTGCAAGAAGAAATAATAGAAATACTCTGCCAATGTGAGATAATATTTCCACCTGCATTTTTTGACATTATGATTCACTTGCCAATTCACTTATGTAAAGAGGTTGAATTGGGAGGACCAGTACATCTCAGATGGATGTTTGGAATTGAACGCTATTTGTGTAAATTAAAGTCCTACGTTCGTAATAGAAGTAAACCAGAAGGGTCTATAGCTGAAGGGTACATGGTGGAAGAATGTTTGACCTTTTGTTCTCGATTTTTAAGTGATGTCGGGGAAAAAAAAAGTAATGCAGACAAATCAAAGAATGGATATCCGATTGGGTCCAGGAGAAACAAAGATGGAAAGGCTGTTCATTTGGCAGATAAAGTATGGATTAATGCTCATCGATACATACTCTTCAACTGTGGTAACAAGGAAATCGAGAAATTAATTGAGTACGTTCTTTTTCCTAGTTTTTCTAAAAGTGTATAGAGTAGTTTATGTACAAATATGTAGCAATAATAATTTTTCCATTTAAAAAAATGCAGGGAGCATCGTAGCTTCTATGATAATAATGGAAAGTCGAAGATGTACAAAAGAGAAAGAACACATACCAAAGAATTTCATAATTGGTTAAAGGAGGAGGTTGAAAAAAAAGAGGGATGTTCATTAGAATTATTAAGTCTTGCAAGAGGACCTCACCGAGCAGCGAAGAAGTATACCGGTTATGTAATAAATGGGTTCAGATTCCATACAAAGAAAAGAGATGGCAAGTGCACCACACAAAACAGCGGTGTCTGTTTGATGCCCTAACCACCGGTTTTGCAAGTTCAAAAGTTCAAAATCCAATACTCGGGGATGTTAATTACTATGGAGCGATGGAAGAAATCAATGAAGTTGATTATTGGGGTGCATTGATCGTAGTTTTGTTCAAGTGTTCTTTGGTACCAAAAGGATAAAGATTGTTGTGGGGTGACAAGAGTCAATTTTAGTAGAGTGTATCAAAAGAGGATCCATTTGTTCTAGCTACGCAAGTACAACAAGTTTTCTATATTCAAGATTGTACGGAAAAAAATTTAAACTATGTTGTTAAAAAATGCCACGGGAGGACACGATGTTGAACAAGGAAATGATGCACTTGAAGAAGTTAGTGGGCCTACTATGCATGATGTGCCGATAAACTTTGGAATGGAGAATCACACAACCGGAGATGTTAGTTGGTTCGGAGATGATGTGCCGATGCGACAAATTTCGTTGATGATGAGCAAGAAAATGAAGAACTTTTTGAGTGAATCGCTACTTAAATTTTTATTCTAAAAATGTTGTATTTTCTATGTGATGTTACTTGTAGGGTAACTTCTTTTCGTACTTGTATTGTAATGAGATCTTGGTATTAAATTAAGATGTGTTTGATTCGCTCTTATTTAATTTTCACCGTGACGATTGGTAATTATTCTTACTTGGTAATCGTTTGCATATTTACTTGTGCACCATTTCATTTTAATCTAATTGCATATTTAATTACTTGTGCTCTATTAGATTGTACTTTGTAATCGTTGGTAATTGTTTCCTTTAATCGTAGTTGTTCCTCGTTAGTAATTTCAATCATGTGCCTTAATTCATTTGTTAACCTTTTTTATGGTTTAATTTTATTTTTAGGATGGCGAGTATTTTTTCTCGGCTTTTACCACAGGGACAGTTTCTAAAGCGATTACGTAGGCGGTGCATGCACAAAGATCCCTACCGAGATAAATGCCGTACGTTCTCATTCCCAGACTTATGGAGTATGTCAAGGATGATGTTGGATACACCGAAATAGGGGGAGTGTATGTCAAGAAAGTAGGAGGGGGCTGGAAAATAGTTAGTAATGATGCTGATGTTACTCAACTTGTACAAGGCTTAACCGATGGTGCCTCTTTAGATCTTTACATTGACACCATTGTTGACAAAACAATAGAACCAGTGAAGCAATTGCAGCCTCATGTTATAATAAGACCAAGGACAAGTTTTTTTGAAGGTAAATCATATCTATTTATTTGCTTGCAGCCACAAGTATATGAGTATCAATATTATCTGTGCTTATCATTTATTTTTGTAGGTAAAGATTTGCAATTGAAGCGCAAGTTTGTGACACTACAAGGACTTCGACAAGAGCAAAGAGAAAAGAAAAAATTAGCTAATGATGGAAAGCAGGTGGTTACTAAGAATTCTGGACAGAGAGCCGAGGTTCCACCTATAGCAGGACCTCCAGTTCCAGCTATAGTAGGACCTCCAGTTCCACCTATAGCAGGACCTCCGGTTCCACCTACAGGAGCTGCAGGACACAAAAGACAGACTAGGAGAAATATTATGAAAGAGAATGCAAATGTAGAGGCTGGAAATGCTAAGTCTAAAGAAGCAAGTCCAGAGGTACCTTAAATATAAAATTCTTTGCATATGTGATCACTTGTTTGCTGCATTCTTTTTTTTCTAAATTTTTCATTTTTTGTTCTGTTTTACGTTCAGATCGCGGATTATGAAGAAAGAAGAAGAAGGAGAGCTGAAGAAAATAAAAAGTTCTTGGACCAAACTGGACTCAAGAAAAAGGCAGATGAGCTATTTGCAAAGACCAAAAATAAGAAAACCGTACTTGAAGAGGAATGGGCGACATGTGATAGGGAATATGTTCCGGGTCATGATAGTCTTTCAAATAGTGAAGAGGGTGAAGCCCCTAAGGTACATATCTGATCATTTTTAGGAACTTAAATAAAGTGCTAGATAATATTTTGTGCTATTTTTCATGGATATTGAGCTATTTTATGCTATTTTTGATGTTTATGTAGCAAACCACTAAAGTTCGGGTAGTGAAGGCTGCCATGGTACCATCAACTCGTTCAACCCGTTCACAAACATTACAAAAAGCTGCGAGGACACAGGTATGGTAAATTTATGATCATTAGCATTTTGTCATTTTAAGTGTTAATTTTCCTTATATTATTTTAAATACCAATCAATATTTTTGCAAGGTCATGGTTGAAGAGAATTTACCACCTCCCCCACCATTACCTACTGATTTACAACCATTCCAACAATTAAAAAGGGCAGATAATGATGGAATTGGTACAATGGCTGCATATTTATCATTGCGAAAATCACAACAGGAGAAGGAAACACATATCAATCATGACCATAATGATGAAGCAGCAGATGGTAATGGTAATGGTGATGACATAGTTGCACTTTCTACAGGTATATATGTTTCTAAACATATATAGTGAAATTACGTATCAAATTTTCATTTATGTATTTGTTTTTCTTCCTTACAGAGAAAACAAAAAGTACAAGGCGTAGAGGACCAACGGAAATGAGTGCTGTCTTCACAAGAAAACTAGAAGATAGACCAGTGCTTACCTTGAATCATGAGCTTCAACCTGTGTCTAAAAATAGTAAAATAAGATCTGAGTATAGTAGTTTCTTAGGGACGCTAGCAAGACAATGTGTGCCACTTGATATTATCAGCTGGCATGAAGTTCCTGATGGACAAAAAAATGGTTGGTGGGAATTTATCAAGGTGAAAACCCCTCAAATGTTTTCTTAAATTTAAGTTGTACTTGTTCATTTACTAATTCAATTTTCTATTTTACTTGTTATAGACAAAGTATATCATTCCTGAAGAAGGCAAGGATTGGTCACTCAGGACTATGGCTGAGTTGTGGAGGATTCACAAGAGTCGTTTCAAGGTCCGATATTATACCAAATACCACACTGATGAGGATAGGTTAAAAACAGGCCTCAATCAATTCCATTGGAAAAGTTCAAGGTTTTGCTGAAATATTGGGGTGATGAGAGTGTCAGACGAAGGTGAAAAGAATATAGTAAATCGGAAAAAAGTTCTTTGATACACACACCGGGTCGTACAAGTTTTATGCAGATCAGTATGAAATGGTATGGTAATTAGGGACATTAATAATTGTGCTTCATAATCGGTTTATCTATTTTTATGAAATCGATGACTAACATAATTTATTTTCGGCTCACTCTATTTTTTATGCTAGAAAAGAAAAATGCAAGCACTAAAACACCCACAAAAGAATGATTTACCCTAAAACCCGAAAGGGTCATAATACGGAGGTAACACATTAGTTTAAATTCTCCAAATTGTTATCCTACAAAATTATAGTGAGCAGGTCAAATATAATGAATTCTCAATTTTTATTCTACATTTTGGATACTTGGAATATTGGCGGGGTGAAGGTTCCAATGGAATTGATGCACGTAACGGTGGTGATGAGGGTCGAGAAGAACTAGGGAAGTACCTGAACTGAACTTTGCAGCTCATGGACCAAATTGGCTGGTTGGTAGGAGTGGTAGGACAAGGAAAAGCAAGAAAGACATGTCAAAAATTGACAACAAAAATTCTGCACAACTGAAGCAGTTAAGAGATGATTTAGCTTCTGAAATGGAGGACAAAATGAACCAGAAATTGGAAAAGATTCTTGGAAAATTGGTGAAAGAATCCATCATTGAATATCAATGTAAAAGAATTGTGTGCTACTACTTATGTCGAGGACGGAGATGAGACAGATGCATATGAAGGGGAAGAGGAAGTAGGGCCATGACGACTCATGTTTATATAATATTTTAACAATGAATTTGGTCTATATGTATTATTAAGTTAGATTGTGTCACTTGAACTTGGTTATTTTTGCTTGAACATGGTCGTTTTCTTGAACTTAGTTATTTTGTTTGAACTTGGTAATTTTCCTCAACTTGTTTGAGTGATTTGTGTATTGATGTTGGAGCAGTGAAATCGCTTGGTTTAATTGATGTTATGATATACCAATTTCTATGGTGTAGTTGTTTATGAAATAAGACCATGCCAGTTTTTTTATTTAGCGTTGCAATAGAAGCTTAAATGTTGCCATATATGTCATATTCATTAATAAAATTAGATTGCATTTGATTCTAAACACGTTGCAATTGGGCATATATATGTTGCCTTAGGGTTGCCTGAGTCCATGTATTGCAACAATAAACACAAAAAAAACGTTGCAAAAAAATGTTGCCATAGGTAGTCCAATATATTGCAATGGTGTTAAACCTGTTGCTATAGCCGTTAAATCGTTGCCATATACTATATTTGCAACGATAATATGCCGTTGCAATATGGTACCAAATTTGTTTCCATAAGGGCCCTATGGCAACCAGAGCAAAGGACACGCTTGATTTTTGCATAATGGTTGCAATAGTCCCTATTGCAATGAATTTAGGGCATATTGCAACGTATTTTACACGTTGCTGTATGCAATCTATGGTGTAGTGGTATTACAATTTTCATACTGCCACTGTAATATGTTTAGACCCTTGTGCGGGTATATGTTGTAACAGACTTATTTTGGTTTGAATTAGTTATGTGACCTTATCGGTTCGAGTCGTTATATAGTTGACCCCGGGCGGTCAATCAGTTGGTCATTTTGTAGTTTAGCCTGGTACATCTTTGTGAGAAGGGTATACGGCGTGTGATATTACCAGATGATTTATGGAGGTGTTACATTTATGGTATCAGAGCTTAAGTTGTGGTTACCTAGGTTGTCGGGTCGAGTTGAGTCGTGTTTTTGTAACTTTAGTCTTCTTGACATAAGCAGGGCATCCCCAAATCCTAATGTGATTAAGACTTGGTTTCCTACCTCTCCACATCTTATGTGGAGTCTTAGGAATGGATTTGGAAGGACATCTTTTCAAGATATGCGCAGCAGTAAGGAGCGCATGACCCCACAGATAAATCGGTAGCTCAGTATAGTTAATCATGGAGGGAACCATGTCCAACAAGGTTCGGTTACTTCTTTCTGATACACCATTTAATTATGGAGTAGCTGGAGGAGGTAATTGTGACACTATTCTTAGTTCTTTTAAGAACTCATCAAACTCAGTACTTATGTACTCACCACCTCGGTCTGACCGAAGAGTCTTAACACGGTTACCTGTTTGGTTTTCAACTAGGGCTTTAAATTCCTTGAATTTATCAAAACCTTCAGACTTATGTTTCATCAAGTGCACGAACCCATACCTAGTATGGTCATCAGTGAATGTAATGAAATACTAGAAGCCATCTCGTTCCACTTCAAAAGGGCCACAAACGTCACTATGCATGAGTTAATGCAAATCGAGATCATCGAGCTCTTGTGTATCCAATACAACTAGCTCCAATGCTTTGGCCAAAGACTTATGATCTCATCTGCCAATAACCGCATAGGACATATAACCCGTTCACTAACAGGAGAAAGAATCCTATCTTGGTATTCAGTAGAACCTGCCACTTGCCCGTCAAGATGCACGTCGAGGTTGACCTCCCACCTTTCGGTTTTCTGGGTCGAACTACTCTAATGAAAATCTTAACGTCACAAGCACATTCCTACTAAATCGTCAAGTCGAAGGTTCACGAATACCTATCACAACCTTTCGATTCAGTCATTGACTGTCCCAGAGTGAAATCCGTGTGACGAATCGAGGGTGAGTCGGTTCGAGTATACTAATCTAATTAGCATACCTATAACGTGTGCCCCCACTAACCATTAGTGTTCGACAGGCACTCTCCAAGTAAAAGAACACGTCATACAAGTCTTCACATAAACTTAACGCCCAATCAATTTTCATCGACTTGCGAACGATTAAGTATTTGAGCCATAAACCTTTCCAGTGCCGATCCTCTTATCCAATAAGGAGTGGAATATTTTGCTCTCAAATACACGGACTAGTTTCTATATATATATTTACGAGTCATGAATACCAGCGACTACCAGTAAATAAAGAAACAAACAATACTTTATGACAATGATTTACATATTAACAAGTACAATGCCCTCACTCAACATCCTCTGAGTGGCATTCTAGGGCATACTCCTAACAAGTAATCCCCTCCTTGATGTCAAAACAAGTGTTTGGAAGGCTAGAAATCGCAAGGGGCTTGGGAAGGTTTTACAAGAGGTTGCACAAGTATAATGATCGTGGGAAATGAAGGAGGAGGTGTATATTTATAACACACGATTGTGTTTAACGTACGTTAACGCTCATGGGTTAGCATACGTAAAGATCATTACATACATAGTGTTCCCTAGATAACGTTCGTAATGGTCAACCAGAGGCTACTACCTGGAATGTCCCTATTCATTACGTACGTAGAGGTATTAACGTACACAAGCTTCCCTGCCATAGCGTACATTAAGTTTGACAGATAACGTACGTTACGAGCAGTTGAATCGTTTACCTTCTAGCCTACCAAAAGTACCCAATCTGTGTCAAAAGAAAAGATTCTGGTCAAAAGACCAACTCTCCCTTTACGTAAGTAACCATGTCGGGTTAACGTGCGTAATACTATGAAACTAACGTACGTTATGCATGTCATCTAGCATACGTTAGTCACTCATCCCCTTAGTCAATTATCATATTTTAACCAACTCGGGGTGACTACCTTTTCACTCGTCAACAATACCTCGGGGAACAAGACGTTGGCCACTGTCATATTTGCACCGACAATTGTCCAACGGTGTCAACGCTTGTCACCTCTGTTCCATTCACATCACACAATTATATCGCAATAGCACTTTAATGAAACCACATAATATAAGAAGATAATATTGCAAATGATAGAAATTGCATTTTAATTTATGAAATACACGATAATTAAAGCATGAAATACCCATGGTATTACAATTTTCATACTGCCACTGTAATATGTTTAGACCCTTGTGCGGGTATATGTTGTAACAGACTTATTTTGGTTTGAATTAGTTATGTGACCTTATCGGTTCGAGTCGTTATATAGTTGACCCCGGGCGGTCAATCAGTTGGTCATTTTGTAGTTTAGCCTGGTACATCTTTGTGAGAAGGGTATACGGCGTGTGATATTACCAGATGATTTATGGAGGTGTTACATTTATGGTATCAGAGCTTAAGTTGTGGTTACCTAGGTTGTCGGGTCGAGTTGAGTCGTGTTTTTGTAACTTTAGTCTTCTTGACATAAGCAGGGCATCCCCAAATCCTAATGTGATTAAGACTTGGTTTCCTACCTCTCCACATCTCATGTGGAGTCTTAGGAATGGATTTGGAAGGACATCTGTTCAAGATATGCGCAGCAGTAAGGAGCGCATGACCCCACAGATAAATCGGTAGCTCAGTATAGTTAATCATGGAGGGAACCATGTCCAACAAGGTTCGATTACTTCTTTCTGATGCACCATTTAATTATGGAGTAGCTGGAGGAGGTAATTGTTACATTATTCTTAGTTCTTTTAAGAACTCATCAAACTCAGTACTTATGTACTCACCACCTCGGTCTGACCGAAGAGTCTTAACACGGTTACCTGTTTGGTTTTCAACTAGGGCTTTAAATTCCTTGAATTTATCAAAAGCTTCAGACTTATGTTTCATCAAGTGCACGAACCCATACCTAGTATGGTCATCAGTGAATGTAATGAAATACTAGAAGCCATCTCGTTCCACTTCAAAAGGGCCACAAACGTCGGTATGGATCAATCCAAAATTTTCAGCAGCTTTTTTAAAAGTCCCTGCAAAGGGTAACTTAGTCGTTTTGCCTTGAAGGCAAGATTCACAAGTTGGATAGGGATCTGGTCCTAATGGACCTGTAAGCCCATCTTTCTCTATTTTATGAACCTTGGTCTGACCAATATGACTAATTCTAAGATGCCACTTAAGTGCTTGGTTTGTTTCATCCCTACCACACTTCCTAGTTATATTGTTCACAATTGTTTTACTCTTTAGATTCAAATGGTAAAATCCATTTAATAATGTAGCAGTACCAACAAATTTATTTCTAAAATAAATTCGACAAGACCCATCTCCAATAAAGAAGTAAAATCCCTTTCGGTCCATGACCGAAATTGATGCAATATTTTTATGCCCCTTGAGCAAAACAAGTACATCATCCAAAGTAATTATAAAACCAGATTCTAAATCCAACATAAGTGATCCAATGTCAGTAGCCTCGATATTATGCCCGCTGCTGACTGCCACCATCATTTCTCCAGCTCCAAGCTTTCTACTTTGTTCCAGATCCTGATTCATTATACATATGTGAGAACTCACACCAGAATCAAGTATCCAAGAATTAGAATAAATCATTACAGAACAATTCGTTTCCAAAACAACTAGTTCCGTACTTGAAGGCGCATTATGGTCAAGTTTTGGATAATACCTTCTCTAGTGGCCTAGCTCACCACAGTTGAGGCATACGTCCGTTTTCTTGGCCCCTTGCTCTTTTGAACCATTCGGGCCTTGGCCTTATCTTTCTGTACCCCACCTTTTGACTTGAACCGTTTCTTGCCTTTCTTCTTATTGTTCTTGGACAACTAAGGTCCTGAAGAAATTACAAAATATGCCTCCTTCGGCCTAGTCTTCATCTGAGACTGTGCCGTGCTTAGTTTCTTCATTAGCCCAACTAAATTACATGCAATCTCATTGCAGTTAAAGTTTATGACAGCGGAATCCATAATGTAAACAACAATTGATGCTGCAGAATACAAATTGAGTAAAGGAGTCAGGAAGTGATTGAAGAATGAGGCCGGTCTGGCGAGAAACGTGCCAACTAAAATCAAGAGCCTTCAATCTCTCGATCATAGATATCATTTTGAGGACGTGGTACCCAACTTTCTCTCCTTCCTTCATTCAAGCACTAAACAACTGTTTCGATATCTCATACCGATCAGTTCGACTGTGCTCCCCATAAAGTTCAGTCAGATGTGCCAGAATCACCCTTGAAGAGGGTATTTTCTGATGGGCCCTCTGGAGCTCATTGTTCATAGAGGACATCATGAAACTACGGACCTTCATATCATCTTTAACCCATTTTTCATGGGCATCAACTTCTTATTGATTAGCCCTGGTCCTTGCAGGAGCCGGTGGGATGTCTGCCTCCAAGACGTATCCCAGCGTCTCCACACTGAAGACTATCCTCAGATTTCAGAGCCAGTCCATAAAGTTGGGTCCAGTTAGAGTGTTCAAGTAGAATTACGAGTGGGTTAATTGTCATTTTGAGAGATGTTTGTCAAGTGCAGAGAATAATTTAAGATTCGTTAGTGTTTGTTTGATTATGATCCGAGTAAATAATTTAAGGACTTTCTTTATTAATAACTCGGCTCCCACTATTTTATCGGCATTTACACACTCCGATGTGAAATCCGAAAGTCGCGGTTGACTTCATAGTGGTGATCGATTTAATAGAGGCCAACTCATTCGGTTTCTATTTTATCATTCTTTATAAAGTGGTCTCTAACACCAACCCATCTAATGGATGATTCGATCTTCTTTTACCCCTAGTTCACTTGCACTCAACCCATTCGGTTTAGATTTCAATTTTTCATGAGTTTGACGGAGGGTAGGAAACCTCGTAACCTTTATAACTTAGTATTTGTAAGTGGGAGTTTAACGCGATTATATGTTACACTTTGCACATTAATCCATTTATAAGCGTAGTTTGTCGGTTTGTTTGTTTGTCACACAATATAAAAACATACACAACCTAAAAACTAACAACATGCAGTTCATGGATCGTTCCTAAGTACCGAGTCTTCATTGACTCGATAAAAATACAAGTAATCTAATTACAAGTATTGAATCTTCTTCTTCTGGCGGTTCGTCCTCGGCTCTTCGTCATAGCTAATTTATTACATGTATAAAATTTGCATCCTACACAAATTTACTAAAAAAAAATAAATCAGCTCAAAACGGCCATTACAACCCGTCGAATAAAGACTCGACAAACTAATTCTATGAACTACATCACCATTCAAATAATAATGCAATTATATTAAAATAAATGGCAAATAATAATTAATCTAAATATTGATCCAATTAATATAAAATTAATCCAACTATTAGAATTAATCCAATTAATTCACAAAATCATTAATTTTAATTTGTTTCGGATAAAATAAATATTTCATTAAATTAAATTTCTTAAAAATAAAATTACCATAATTATATTTTAGTCAAATTAAATCTAATTTAATTTGCGGAAAATTAATTTATCGAACGAAATATAAAAATGCAGTCGGAAAACAAAAGGCCCCGGGCCAAGCCCGCAGCCTGGCAGGGGCTGTCCAGTCCTGTCCGAAGGGCCTGGACCGTGGTCCGGAGCTCCTGGACCGCGGTCCCCAAGCCAGACCGCGGTCTGACAGCCCTGGACCGCAGGACAGGGCCCCGACAGGCCCCCGGTAGCTTCGAGCTGCCGGGTTCGGCCACTTTTCCGGCTCGTCTTTTCATCCCGAATCCAAAAATAATTTTTTTTTAATTTTTATATTACAGATTTAAATCAGTTTTTCAAAAGAAAAATAGATTTATCTTGTAACATAAAATCATGAAAAATATTTTTTAGATGAACAATGAAACATTAACAATTAAAATAATTATGATTCTAAATCATAAAAAAAATAACCAAGCATTCCAAATACAAATATCGAATATACGACCACACGAGCACTCCCATAGCCGTGCATACCACTATTGGGATTCAGTAAAATCGAGATACGCAGCAAAAAATAAACCGGTCCAACCGGATAAAACCAAACCCAAAAAATAGATCGATCATGTATCGTATAAACGAATATAAAAAGATGAAGATAAAATTAAAAGATTATACTCTCGTAGACCTTTGATAATATCTTCTTGAAGAAAAATTCCCTAGCCAAGCTTTGATCATTTCCGGTCACCAGCACGAACACGAATCCAATTCATTGTAGCTTGATGAATAATCAAAACACCGAAGATGCCGAGTGTCCCTACGTTATCACGTGTCGGATATTGATCGGAAAAATAATATATCAATTCGTTCTCAAAGAACACGGCTAGGAATTGATACAGTATTTTTCTTCTCTTCTCTTCTTCCTTTTCTTTCTCTAAAAGATGAACAAGAAAATGAAAATTGATTTTCTCCTCTCCTCTCCAAGAACTCACGGCTGCAGTAACGTGCGATTGTGTGTTTTCTTAAGTTATCTCGTTAAATGAAAGACCATGTATTAATAATACTAAGATGAGATCATAATGATGAGATTTACCTGCTCATCCATTTTGTCTTCATCTCATAATTAAAAACACAGCCACATGACAAGAAGCTTCATGGAAGCTAAGAGGAAAGAGGGAGGGGCGGCCTATAGGTGGTAGGTGAGAAAATGAGCCGAGTCACTCGGCTCGTGTACCGGATATTCGCGTGTCTAGTCCGTTAAGTACACTTCGTTTTATCTCAAATATATTTATACTTAATTAATTAATTCAATTAATTAATTATATCAAATACAAAATTATAATGATTTAATTCCAAGAAATAATTATTTATGAATTAAATTAATCACTCTGTAATTAATTTCAATTCACTAGACCGCATGATTTATCAAATAAATCAAATTAGATATCTAATATCCAATATGAAAAGATAGTACATACATATTTTGTCCATTAAATATCCTTGTGCGCGATTTTATAGGTCCGTCTTAGTCAGCAACGGGAGGAACCAAGGAGTACGGGTAACATTTAGCCAGTCTAGTGCTCGTACCGTACCCAACTAAGAACCAATGATCGGATCATTCCAAAACCATTATGTCTTGAATATTGTATACGTATAAACCCTTCAATCATATGTCCCGGTCAAGTATTAGGGTCACGTTAAAGTCAAACCCTATTGTAACTTGACTCTATACATTCTGTTATTAAAAATCGAGATCACCGAGCTCTTGTGTATCAAATACAACTAGCTCTAACTGCTTTGGCCAAAGACTTATGATTTCATTTGCCATTAACCACATAGGACATTTACCTGGTCACTAATAGGAGAAAGAATCCTTTCTTGGTATTCAGTAGACACTGCGATTTGCCCACTAAGTTGCATTTCGAGGTTGATCCCACCAACCGGCGATTGGATCGAACTACTCTAATGACTAACTTAATGTCACAAGCACATCTCCTACTGAAACCTCAAGTCAAAGGTCCACGTATACCTATTACAACCTTTCAGTTCAGTCATTAACAATCCCTGAGTGATATCCATGTGACTTAATCGAGGTGAGTCGTGCTCGAGTATACTAATCCCATTAGCATATCTACAACGTGTGCTCCCACTAGTGAAGACAGACACTCTATGTGTCAAAGTACACGTTATACAAGTCTTATTTAAACTTACTGCCCAGTTGTATTATCGACTTGCGAACCAGTTAAGCATTCGAGCCCTAAACACTTCGAGTGCCTATCTCCTTATTTCCATAGGAGTGGAATGTTTGCTCTCAAATGCAAGGACTATTATTCTATATACCAAATCACAATGCTCGTGATATACAATAATATAGAAATTATTAATGCCTTATTTAATTTAATATTCACAATTACAATACAATCTCTCACTCTCTCACCCTCTGAGTGGTATTCGAGAGCATATTTCTAACACTCTCTGTAATACCCGTAATTTCGATTTTTGGTAATTTCTTTTTTTGGCAGAAGTCCGTTTTGATGACTCGCTCATGACCTTTTCGTCATTATGAGAATGATTAATTCTACAGTTTTTATCATCCGAGTTCGTTTCGGTGTTGTTTTGTTGAGTTCCGTGCTTTTTAGCGACTTTTCCGCACTTGAGTTCGATTCTTGCGAATCTCGTTCGAAACTGCTATTTCGAGTTTCCTGTAAGTCTGTTTAACTTTGTTAGACGTGTTGTGAACTTCGGTTTGGTTATTCGATCACGTATCGTGATTTCCGGGCGTTTTGGGCCATTTTGTAATTTCTTGAAAGTTACGGGTATCCGTATCTGTAATTGTTGTCTCGACCCGTTTCTTGTTCGCGTATGATTAATTATGGTATTATGTTTTCATTTCGGTCCGTTGATGTTGTCCGCGAACTTTTCATCGTGTTCGTTCCGTACGTTTTCGGAAATCGAGTCGTCGAGCACTGGTGGTCGGGCACTGGCCGGACAGGTGCGCAGGAACCGGCATAGCGCACGCTACGGCTGGAAGGCTACGCGCGCTAACCAGCAGGTGTAGCGCACGCTATCGGCTGGCCTAACGCACGCTATCGGGTCTGGGCAGTGGGGTTCTGAGGTTCTAGACTTGGTTAGGATCGGCAGGTAGCGCACGCTACTGTCGGTCGTAGCGCACGCTACTGTCGGTCGTAGCGCACGCTAACCGGCAGGGGTAGCGCACGCTGTCGGCCGACTAGCGTACGTTACCTGGGTGAGTTTGTTAGTCCAGAGTCTACTGGACAGGTCGGCTAGCGCGCGCAGGCTTCCGGCCGTAGCGCCCGCTAGCGGGAGTCGGGCGGACGAGTCATGGTTGGCAGAATTGGTCGGTGGTGCCGGGTCATGCGGGCCATGGCCGAGAGTGCTGGGCCGATACTGGCCGATAGCGCACGCTAGTCCGGGAAGGCTAGCGCACGCTAGTTCCGACCCAGTATATATATGACACCGACCACTTTTCCTTCATTTTCATTTCCCTTCTCTTGATCTGTATTTGGAGCTTTGGAGGAGATGAAGCCATGTTGTTAAACAACAAATCCATGAAGTTTCTGAGTTTATATCACCGATCAATCATCCTATAACATCCTTCGATCCAGCGAATCAAGGTTAGATCTTTAGAACCCTACTTTTGGGTAGATTTGGGGGTTTTCGCGTTTTTGTCCGATTCGTTCCGTTTTGTCGATTAATTCATGATGAATATGATTAATCTTGTTGGTATTCTTAGTTTCCCTACGGATTCATGGTATATTTCGTGGTTTTTACGGAATTGAGAGGGTTTGGTTGTGGTCCGCCCTCGTTATTTTTGTACGAATATACATGAATCGTAGGCGGGTTTTCGGGTGTATTCCATTTCCATATTCGTCTAGAGTTGGTTGTGATTATGTTCTTCGAATCGTTAGGTTCGGTTCCGTTGATTCTTAGCGTTCATTGGTGATTATCCTTCCGTTCGTTGCGTCGTCAATAATCCAAGGCAAGTATTTTTGGAAACCTTTATGCTTAACGTGGAATGGTAATGTATTTTGTGTGTGATTTGCTCACCTCGTGTTGGTCCGACAGGATCAAAGAGGGAATCCAAAGGGTTGAGTCCTGGATTCATGAGTTTGTATAGCTATCCAGTTCGGGAGGGTCCTTAGAGGCCTCGGGCGGGATCAATGATATTACTCTGTTCCAAAGGCGATGCATGTGCGTGTTTTGTTTTTATAATGTGGCCAGCTCGGGAGGGTCCTTAGAGGCCTCAGGCGGGATCTATGATATTACTCTGTTCCCAAGGCAAATTGTTTGACTGTTTGTTTCCGGAAAAGACATGTCTGGTTTTGGCTTTTTAAATGATATTGGTGCATGTACTATGAAATGTGTAAGCGATTGGTTTGCCTTGAATACTTGTACTAGCGTAATTGCTAACCCCTTTGGGGACCCGTTGTCGGGGAAATTCTTGTTATGGATTTCAGGTTATGTTCAGCCAGACGAGCTACTGGATGGTACGAGGATGTCGGCCAAGGTTGTTGACATGTGCAATTGAGTCTTGTTATTTCCTATTGTCTCTTTTGATGTGGATGTTTTCCAAATTGTAAACTTATAGATTGTACTCGCGAGTACTTAGGCTTTTCCTTTCAGATTGTGATTGGTCTTCGTTGGAGTTACTGTATTTGTCGGTTGATGTTTATTATGCCAGTTGTACCGGACGTGTTGTTTTATGTTCTTGTTGTTAACAATTGTTTCCTTGCTAACCGAGATGGTTAGTCGAGTGGTGTTTTCTTGTGTTAGCCTGGTGGGTCCCATGTAGGGGTCCACGGCGCTGTAATACACCTCGAATATCTTGGGGGTGTTACAGAAAATGGTATTGGAGCTCTAGGTTTATGGATACCTAGGCTTGTCGGTTATTTGGGTCTAGTTATGTTTTGTTTTGCACATTGTCACACCGCTGCCGGCATCTCAGTACATCCAGTGCTCATAAGTTTTCCTTACTCGATTCTCTTGTTTTTTCGTATTGAAATTCCACTTCTTGAACTGTGATTGCCTCTCTCGTACTTATCGTCTAGTTGTTTTTCGATCCACCCGGTTCGTGTACTTTTGATTCTAGTATTGCGCAGTCCTTTGTCTCTCTGGAGTATGTGCACCGTTCTGGGCTTGACCGTTTGTCGTTTTGCGAGCCTTCCATCACTAAACTTCCTAGCGTTGGTGGGATCATTGGTGATCGAAAGATCCGAGATTTGCTCTGTGGTATACTGTGAGAGGGATTGACCCTCTAGTCTTTTGTTGTATGATGGAATCTGTGTTTGGTAATTGCGATATACTAAATGTATGTTGAGCCAAACGTACTGATGGTTTGGACACCGAGGGGTGCAGTGTGATGTGAATGTTTTGAACATTGATATGTTTCGGGATAGGTATCGATGGCAGGGTTTGTTGAGAAACTCACATAGATGGATTCGACGTGTGTTCGAATTGGTGTTCGTTAGTTATACTATTAAACTTGAAGAGATAATTTGACATATGCTTGGAATTAGTATTTCCGAGTTGCGCTTGTTGAACTGGTGATTTTTGAATGTCGTATATGCGTGTGTTCGGGAATTGATGGTACTTGGCTAATTATTGATATTTACAACCAATGTGTTTCTATTAATAATAATACATGTGGCGTGCATGCTTGAAAATTTCTTAGACTTGATCGTATTGTGGGTTTTTGAAAAGTGACATGAATTTGGGCGAGCCAGCCTTGTATTTTCAAATAAAACCTTGTGTCGGTATTTAAAGGTCGTGTTTAAAAGTGTTTAGGACATTTTATAAAATGCTACCGCTGTTAAGCCCTTGTCGTGTTTGAAAGGGTCTTGAAAACAATTTTTTAAACTTATCGGTTTTATTTTCGAATAACTAGAGTATACGATTTTAAAATCAGATTAGCCTGGGGAAACCTAGGCTGTCGAGTCAAGTTGTGTTTGTTGAGTTTTGTCTCGTCGGATTTTGTCTGACTTAGTCGCATCGCGACGCGTCGTTTGAGATCATTGGTCGTGATTAGTATCGAGGGGCGTGTAATACCCGGTTGTAATTCATTCATTTTCATTCAGTAATTATCAGTCTGTAATTGTCACTCAGTGTATTTTCACTCAATTATAATCATTCATCAATCATGTTCATTCACCGTGTTCACCGTTCGTATAAACTTCGAGTTGAGTATCGTTATTGTTCATCGTTTCAACTTTCCTCATATGAGTTCGACTTTGTTAGATCACCATTAATTTTTGGTAACTCCAAAAATTCTAAATCTTTGCAATATTATAGAGCATCGAGTTAGCTTTCCAATGGTTCAAACGGTGAGTCAATCGGAGTCCGGACGAGAGAGTTATGGTCGTTTTAGCTCAACCGCTCATTGGCCGATCACTGCCGAACGCACTCGGCCGTGTCGTCCCGACACGGCCGTGCCGTACTCGTCCGGAAAGTGCCGAAGTTCGCCTCAGGACCCGACCGTGTCAAATGCAGCGCGGCCGAGTCGAACCCTTCCGGATAAGCGAGAATCGATCGCCGAGCACGCCCGACCGTGTCGCTCGCACGGCAGTCGAGTCATGCCGAAGTCATTGCCGGACGGGTCAGCCGGGGAGGCCCTCCGCGCCGCGACCGTGTCAAGCGGGACACGGTCGAGTCACTTGTCGGCCGGTGTCGGCCATTGCGACACGACCGCGTGCCGATCGGGCCGTGTCGGCAGCGATCAACCCCTATAAATTCATTTTTTCATCATTTCAGCCCATTTTCTCGCATTTTCTTCACCTTCAACCGAGAGATAAGGCTTGAGGGAGGGTTTTTCCTTCACAAATCATTTGGGTGTTTGATTTTCTTCATCTCCTTTCGATCGTGAAGCCCGGATAATCAATCTAACGCATATTCTTATGATTGAAGCACTTGGATCATCAAGAGGTAATTCCTTCAACACTTTGGACTTCGATTTTGTGTTGAAATAGGATGTTTTGGACGTTATAATCATGATATATGAAGGGATATGTATATGATTATGAGTTTGTATAAGGATTCATTGGATTATTGAGGGATTATTCAAGAACACTTTGGAAATCGAATTGGAATTGGGGATTTTCGACTAATTGTTGTTATGATCACGTTTTCGGATAATCATAACGGATTATTGATCGTATTGGAGATGTTTTGTTGATTTGAAACACTTCTTGGGGATTTGAAGTTGATATTATTGAGGTTTAGTTGTATACAATCAAAGTTGGCCTCAAAGTGTTCGATATAATGCCCCGATGAACTTGGTTTAATCGTATCGACGTCTTGAGTTCGTTTTATTCGTGTTTAATTCGTTATTAATCGGATTGTTGGTAATTGTAATGAATTAAGGTTGTTCGAGCGACCGGTATCTTGGTTAGGACGTTGTTCGTGGACGGACATTCTTCATTGTTGTTGTGTAAGTTAATTCTTACTCGGTTAAAAGGATATTCATTCCTTTTGTCGTTGTTCATTCATAATCATAACTCATTCATCATTGTATTAATCGTATCAAAACTCGTCATTGTCAATTAATCACCTCAGTCATAAGGAACGACGGTTCCGATCATTTCATTGAGCTATCATTCATTTCACCATCATTCAATCTTGGTGAGTCATTATTCATTTTCATTGTAACTTTTGTCGTATTGTGGCATTCTGGGTCATACTGGCGTGCCGGTTGGTATGTGTAGGATTTTCATGTCGGGCACATTATAGTCGTGTGTTGGTTGGTGGCCTCACATTGGACTGTGCACACGAGTCGATTGCTCGTGAGACTGATTAGGTACAAGACCACGCGTGTTTGATCGTTGGTGGCTTGTGCACGGACACATTTCCATCCCGGGCGTAGTGTGGTGCCATTCCTTTGAGCCGTACTGATTAGTCGATTCATATAGCATGTTTGATTGCGTATGTTTTGACAGAATAATTCATAATTTCAGATATATCATGATTGTGTATTTTCAACCCTTGAGGATTGTTGTTCTTTGTAACTGACCCCGTTTGGGGATTTTGTTTTTCGTGTCATGGCAAGGCAAACGCACGGAATAGCATGTTGATGTCGAGGAGTCCTAGTGATACTAGTAGGGGCCCCGATCTTTCAGCTTATTCATGTTATTGTCCTTTATTTTCATGCAAACTTTCATTTGAATACTCCGTTTCATTCGGTGTTGTGTATTTTATCTTCATATAAAATACACTAGTATTCAGTATTATCTGGTGTGTTGTAACTAAACTCCTCATCGGAGTAATTATTGTTGTAATGTAGTTCGGTACTACATTTATCTTGTGTAATTCATTCATTTTCATTTGCCTGGTGGGTCCTGGTTGGGGATCTACAGACCTTTGTAATATCCGCCTAGTTTGGGGTGTTACAGAGTTGGTATCGGAGCGTGGTTTTGAATACTACCCTCCAAGTCATGTCTCATTTGAAATCATTGTCATCGGACTAGTATCATTGGACTTTCGCCACGTGTGACTGTGCGATGCCGAGCCAATCGACCAAAGAAGCTGTAAGACTTCTAACGCCATGGTATAATTTCTCGCAATAGTCATTCACTCATCATTCATCATTTAACAATCCTCAAACATCATCATTCATTATGATCGGACGATCATATTAACTCATCAATCACTTAATTCATTTCATTACTCGATTAATAATCGGAGACGATCATGTTAACTCATTAATTACTCAATTCATTTCATTACTCAGTTGTCAATCTGGATAATCATATTATCAATCTTGTTAAGTTATTCAAGATAATCATTTCAAGAATTTCATCAGATAATCATGTAACTTCAGTAAATCATTCATATAATCACTAAGTTAGAGCATGTATACTCATTTTCATCATCTCATGACATAATCATAACGTGCTAATCATGCGGGAAATATAATCATTATGCGACCTTCCTACTTCGGTATGGAGAGAGTCGTGGGATGCACGGGAGAGGCGCGGTGCGGACCGAAACCCGAGAAATAATCACTCGCTGCCGGGAAATCGTGCCCAGGACTCGGCTCGATCAGAAGATGTTCGGGTTGATCCACTCACTTTTATGCAGGCCATGATGACCCATGTGCAGTTGCTCAATCATCATTGCGCCACTCTGACCGGTTTAATCGAGAGAACTCTCACGTATGAGCCAGCTGCTAAGGAAAGTGCTGAACAACAACTTTCATTTGTCAGCAAGAAATCAACAAAGCGTAATCAATCCGAAGGCGGTCAGTCAACCTTCAAGAAGCCTCGTGTAGGTCCTATCGTTTTTGAGCGACCTCCTACGGCGCATAATCGTGCGGGATCTCATTCCCGAGCGCCGGTCGCCATCACTGTTTCAATTGTGGAACGCCGGTCATTTCAGACCGAGTGTCCGAAACAGTCTTTCACGTGCTATAATTGTGGGAATTTTGGGCATAAGGCCCGTTTTTGCCGAAAGGACTCCAAGTCGGCTCCGGCGGCATCTCAGGCCCCGAAGCAACCAGCGTTTCAGAATTAGACTGCTTTGTCATCGTCGTTTAAGACAGTGGAAGCAAATAGAGTTGGAGCTCGTATTTATCGACGGAGCGTCGGGTCGGGACCAGCAAGTCCTGCATTCATATGATGAGGAGGATCGACGATCCGGTGATCCGAACGATTTGGTATACTCGTAATTTTATTTCAACTTGTGTGTACCTTTTGATCTTTGGTACACCACATTCATTCATTTTCGAATCATGCTTGAATAGACTTATTTCGGTATAGTCCTACTTAATGACCGCGATTGGTTGATGGATCTAATCGTGGTGAATTTATCTTAGGACGATATAATTTTCGGTATTAGTTGGTTTGACCGTCTCGATACTATCCTCAGTGTTTGATAGCGTTTGGTCGCTATCTTTCCGTCGTTAGTTGTCGAATGTGTGCCTCAGGGAAGTAATCCCCGTTGTTCCAGTAGAATTTTTATTATGGCGGAAGCAGAGAAATTCCACAATCGAACTATTCAATCATTCTTTGTATCATTTTCATCGATTGGCCTTTCTAGGGCAATCGAGTTATTCAATCATTCATTGCATCACTTTCATCGATTGGCCTTTCTAAGGCAATCGAGTTATTCAATCATTCCTTGTATCATTTTCATCGATTGTCCTTTCTAAGACAATCGAGTTATTCAATCATTCATTGCGTCATTTTCATCGATTGGCCTTTCTAAGGCAATCGAGTTATTCAATCATTCTTTGTATCATTCTCATCGATTGGCCTTTCTAGGACAATCGAGTTATTCAAACATTCATTGTATCATCTTCATCGATTGACCTTTCTAAGGCAATCGAGTTGTTCAATCATTATTGGTATCTCTTTTTATCGATTGACCATTCTAGGGCAATCGAAATGTTCAATCATTCGTGGTATCATTGTCATCGATTGACGATGTATTTCCAGATGAGTTATCTGGTTGCCTTCACATAGAGTAAGGGAATTCAGGAGTGAGTTGGAGCCGGTACGTCCCCTTTATCGAAGGCACCGTATCGGATGGCCCGACTAGAATGCATGAGTTGAAGATTCAACTTGAGGAGTAGTTCGAGAAAGGTCATCTCCGACCGATTGCGCCCCGTGAGGAGCACCGGTGTGATCTGTCAAGGAGAAGGATGGCTCGTCTCGTGTGTGTATTAATTACCAAGAGTTGAACAGGGCGATTAGCAAGAGTACTAACCTTTACCTCGTAGAGATGATCTTTTAGATCAACTACATCGAGCCTCAGTAAATTTTTCCCGGATCGCCTTAAGATCTGGAAATCACCAATTGCGGATTCGAGAGTCGGATATCTCTAGGACAGCGTTTTGTAAACGCTATGGTCATTATGAGTTCGTAGATATACCGTTCGTGCTAAATATTGCACTGCGGTATTCAAAAGTTAATGAATCGGGTTTTCATCGACTTTTGGATCAGTTTTTTGTTGTCTTCTTCGTCGACTTTTTGTTTTTTTCTCGTAGCCAGGAGGAACAGGAGTTTGACCTTCATCTATTGCTCGACGTGTTGAGACGAGAACAACTTTATGGGAAGTTTTCCAAATGTGAGTTCTGGATGTCCGAAGTGACGTTTCTCGGACATGTAATTTCATCAGATGGAGTACGTGTTGATCCTCGTAAGACGGAGGCTATCCAGAATTGGTTACCTCCGAAGAATGTTAGGGAAATCCGAAGTTTTCTCGGATTAGCCGGTTATTATCGGAGGTTTGTGGAAGGATTTTCCAAAATTGCTCAACCATTGACGAACCTTTTGCGGAAGGATAAGAAATACACGTGGTCCGACGCGTGTCAGCGGAGTTTTGAAGAACTCAAGAGTCGGTTAATGTCGGCACTGTACTTTCCTTGCCGCAGGGACGGAGGGATTTGTGGTTTATAGTGATGCGTCGGACGGGGTCTCGGATGTGTACTCATGCGAGCAGGAAGGTTATTGCCTATGCTTCACGGAAGTTGAGACCTTACGAGGTTAATTATCCGACACACGACCTTGAGCTAGCAGCCGTGGTGTTCGCTTTGAAGATTTGGCGTCATTACCTTTATGGCGTCACTTGTCAGATATTCACCGATCATAAAAGTTTAAAGTATATATTTACTAAGAAGTAATTAAATATTCGACAGAGGCGGTGGTTAGAACTAATCAAGGATTATGATATTGAGATCCTTTACCACCCGGGCAAGGCGAACGTTGTCGCCGACGCCTTGAGTCGTAAGTCCATTCAAGAGCAGATGCTTGCTCGTTTAACAATTCGAAGGAGCTCCAACAGAATTCCTTAGACCCGAGATCGAGGTCCGCTTCGGCGAGTTCGGGGACGACTTTGTATGTTAGAGATTTCATCATCTCGAGGATGCAATCGGGGAGAATCGTGGTTCGACCCGGCATTGTTGCGCATTCGTGAAGATGTGGCTCGGGAAAGCCCCTGGATTCGTGGTCCACGAGGATGGACTTTTGAGGTTTAAGAACCGGTTGTGCGTACCGGCGAATGACGAGTTGAAAAATTCTATTTTGAGAGAAGCTCATGCTACCCCTTATTCTGTTCATCCGGGGTCCAACAAGATTTACAAGGACTTGAAACAAAATTACTGGTGGAGTAATATGAAGCGAGAAGTCGCAGAATTTGTTTCGAGATGCTTAACCTATCAACAAGTCAAGATGGAACCTCAGCGACCGGCGAGTATGCTGATACCGCTCCCTATTCCAGAATGGAAGTGGGAAGACATTTCTATGGAATTCATCACGAATTGCCGACGAGTCATCGTGGCATAAATACGATCTGAGTGATCGCGGACCGCTTAACTAAATCAACTCATTTCCTTGAGATCAAGGATTTGTGGAGTCCCGAGAGACTGGCCCAGTTATTCATCAAGGAGATAGTAAGACGCACGGTACTCTAAGAGTATCGTTCCGATCGTGACGGACGATTTGTATCTCATTTTGGAAATCGATTCACCGTGCTATGGGAACTCGGCTCAATCTCGATCGCCTTTCATCCTCAGTCCGACGGACAATCAGAGAGGACTATACAGACATTAGAGGGCATGTTGAGGGCATGCGTCCTCGATTGGAAGGACGATTGGGAAGCCCAACTACCATTGATCGAGTTCACGTATAATAATAGTTGGCATGCTTCCATTAAGATGGCACCTTACGAGGCCTTGTACGGTCGTCGTTGTCGATCTCCCTTGTGTTGGGATGACTTGTCAGAATCAATCGGCACCGAACCCGATATGCTTATAGCCGCCCGGTAGAAGGTAGCTTTGATCAAGAGTCGTATGTTGACAGCTCAGAGTCGGCGAAATCATATGCAGATAATCGTCGTCGACCACTAGAGTTCGAGACGGGTGACCACGTCTTGGTCAAGGTATCCCCGAGTCGAGGTATTTTCCGTTTCGGAAAACGGGGGAAGTTGAGTCCGAGATTCATTGGACCGTTTGAAATTTTGGATCGAGTAGGCGAGTTAGCTTACCGATTGGCTTTACCTCCGGCCCTAAGCCGAATTCATAATGTGTTTCATGTCTCTCAGTTGCGAAAGTATGTTGCCAACCCGAGTCACATACTGCGGTTCGACGAAATCGAGATCGCCGACGATCAATCATATGAGGAGCGTCCTATACGAGTTTTAGAGCGGCGAATCAAACAGTTGAGAAATAAGTCGATTCCTTTGGTCAATATTGGTGGTCAGGACATGGAGTCGAAGAGGCCACTTGGGAAACCGAGGAGATTATGCGGGAGAGTTATCCCGAGTTGTTTGACCCTTAGTTTCGGGGACGAAACTCTTTTTAAGGGGGAGTATGTAATACCCGGTTGTAATTCATTCATTTTCATTCAAGAATTATCGATCTGTAATTGTCACTCGGTATTTTCACTCAATTATAATCATTCATCAATCATGTTCATTCACCGTGTTCACCGTTCGTATAAACTTGAGTTGAGTATCGTTATTGTTCATCGTTTCAACTTTCCTCATATGAGTTCGACTTTGTTAGATCACCATTAATTTTTGGTAACTCCAAAAATTCTAAATCTTGCAATATTATAGAGCATCGAGTTAGCTTTCCAATGGTTCAAGCGGTGAGTCAATCGAGTCAGGACGAGAGAGTTATGGTCGTTTTAGCTCAACCGCTCATTGGCGATCAACGCACTCGGCCGTGTCGCCCGACACGGCCCGTGCCGTACTCGTCCGGAAAGTGCCGTGTGCGCCTCGAGGACCCGACCGTGTCGTGCACGGCCGAGTCGAACCCTTCCGGATAAGCCGGAATCGATCGCTGAGCACGCCGACCGTGTCGCCAGCACGGTCGAGTCATGCCGAAGTCATTCGGACGGTCATCGTCGGGAGGCCCTCGCGCCGCGACCGTGTCAGCGGGGACACGGTCGAGTCACTGTCGGCCACCGTCGGGTTACCGGCTGACACGACTGCGGCCGATCGGCACGGCCGTGTCCGGCAGCGATCAACCCCTATAAATTCATTTTTTCATCATTTCAGCCCATTTTACGCATTTTCTTCACCTTCAACCGAGAGATAAGGCTTGAGGGAGGGTTTTTCCTTCACAAATCATTTGGGTGTTTGATTTTCTTCATCTCCTTTCGATCGTGGCTTGGATAATCAATCTAACGCATATTCTTGGATTGAAGCACTTGGATCATCAAGAGGTAATTCCTTCAACACTTTGGACTTGATTTTGTGTTGAAATAGGATGTTTTGACGTTATAATCATGATATATGAAGGGATATGTATATGATTATGAGTTTGTATAAGGATTCATTGGATTATTGAGGGATTATTCAAGAACACTTTGGAAATCGAATGGAATTGGGGATTTTCGACTAATTGTTGTTATGATCACGTTTTCGGATAATCATAACGGATTATTGATCGTATTGGAGATGTTTTGTTGATTTGAAACACTTCTTGGGGATTTGAAGTTGATATTATTGAGGTTTAGTTGTATACAATCAAAGTTGGCCTCAAAGTGTTCGATATAATGCCCGATGAACTTGGTTTAATCGTATCGGCGTCTTGAGTTGTTTTTATTCGTGTTTAATTCGTTATTAATCGGATTGTTGGTAATTGTAATGAATTAAGGTTGTTCGAGCGACCGGTATCTTGGTTAGGACGTTGTTCGTGGACGGACATTCTTCATTGTTGTTGTGTAAGTTAATTCTTACTCGGTTAAAAGGATATTCATTCCTTTTGTCGTTGTTCATTCATAATCATAACTCATTCATCATTGTATTAATCGTATCAAAACTTCGTCATTGTCAATTAATCACCTCGGTCATAAGGAGCGACGGTTCCGATCATTTCATTGATCTATCATTCATTTCACCCTGATTGAATCTTGGTGAGTCATTATTAATTTTCATTGTATCTTTTTTCTTATTGTGGCTTTCCTTGTCATACTGTCGTGCCGTTTGGTATGTGTAGGATTTTCATGTCGGGCACATTATAGTCGTGTGTTGGTTGGTGGCCTCACATTGGGTGTGCACACGAGTCGATTGCTCGTGAGGTGATTAGGTACAAGACCACGCGTGTTTGATCGTTGGTGGCTTGTGCGGACACATTTCCATCCGGCGTAGTGTGGTGCCATTCCTTTGAGCCGTCTTGATTAGTCGATTCATATAGCATGTTTGATTGCGTATGTTTTGAGAATAATTCATAATTTGGATATATCATGATTGTGTATTTTCAACCCTTGAGGATTGTTGTTCTTTGTAATCGACCCGTTTGGGGATTTTGTTTTTCGGTCATGGCAAGGCAAACGCACGGGAATAGCATGTTGATGTCGAGGAGTCCTAGTGATACTAGTAGGGGCCCCGATCTTTGATTATTCATGTTATTGTCCTTTATTTTCAGCGCAAACTTTCATTTGAATACTCCGTTTCATTCGGTGTTGTGTATTTTATCTTCATATAAAATACACTAGTATTGATATTATCTGGTGTGTTGTAACTAAACTCCTCATCGGAGTAATTATTGTTGTAATGTAGTTCGGTACTACATTTATCTTGTGTAATTCATTCATTTTCATTTGCCTGGTGGGTCCCAGTTGGGGATCTACGGCACTGTAATATCCGCCTAGTTTGGGGTGTTACAGGGCGGTCGTCACTTACGTGCGACCTATGGATGTAAAACTCCCTTCCTTATGTTGTGCCTCGTGTGACACGAGTTATTTGTATGATTAGTCGTTAAATGATGGAATCCTTTTGTGGATTTTGATTTCACGATATGTGTTTATTAGACTCTCGTATTTGGTTTATACGAGGAGTGTAAATCCTTCTTGATGTATTTTCGAACCGCATTTTATCCGCTGCATGAGTTCTTTCAAAACGGCTTTCGGCATTTTGCAAACTGAGTTTTATTTCGTAAAACCGATTCCCTAAATCAAGTTTTGGCATTTTGGCCTTGAACATTTTATGACGGTTTGACAAATGAGTTTGTGAGTTTTGGAAAATATTACCGTCATGGTCTTTTTAGCATTTTCGAAATGACATGGGAAATTGTGCTTAGCCTAGTAAACCCGTGTGAGAAAGGTTTACGGCATGTAATTTTTTTGATATGTTCTGTTGTTGTCTCTGTGGGTCATTAGCGCACGCTACGCTTTGCGGGTAGCGCGCGCAAGAGTGCGTTGGTAGCACGCTAAGGGGAGGATAGCGCACGCTACCTGGTAGTTCAGGGCAGTCCAGGAGCTACTGGACTGGGTCTGAAGTTCTCGTTAGCGCACGCTAACACTTGGGGTTAGCGCACGCTAACAGTGTATTTTTGGTCAGGAGTTTTGTTTGGTGCTGTGATAGCGCACGCTAACCTTAATGATTAGCGCACGCTAATTGTGTCCAGTATAAATACTGGACACCAGTCTAGAAGTTGCATTTTTCTTCGTTTCTTCTTCTTCCTCCATGAGTTTGAGACGTAGCGACTAGGGTTCGCATCTGGGCTGATTTTTCTTCCATCCAAAGGTGTTTTGGAGTATCCTAGATGATTTTTAACATCATCTAATCCATTGTTCTTCGCCGAATCTAGGTATTTTCTTGAATCCCTAGAGTTGACTTTTTGGAGTTTTGTTCTTGATATCGTATTCCATCTAGTTTTGATAAACCGATTGTTGTTTTAACGATGTTGTTAAACATATCCTAAGGACTGTATATCACTGTCGTGATTTTGAACGATTTGATGCGTGTGATATGATGTGTTTAAGTGAATGTTGATTCGTACGAATTTTGGGCATTTTGGCCTATTGTACTTCTGAAAAACCTTGGGTATCTTAGAAAATAAACCTCGAGACGTACTTTTAAAATGAATTATTTTCTTACAGTGTTCTCAAGATGCCTACTAGCGCCACGCTATGTTTCAAAATTATTCTACTTTGAGGATCAAAATATTTTGAGATATTTCTAATGATTTAGAAACGCATTCGCTTAGACCCGAAGGTCGAATATTGCTGAAAAGTTTTAATTTAAAGAAAGGTGTCTTCATTTTTTTATTAAACGCAAGATGATTTTTTTTCAAAGTCTCGATGACGATGTTTGTACTACTTTTTGATATATGATACTCAAGATCAACTGGTGCTTGCAAATTATTTTCAAAAGGTGGTTTTCATTTTCAAAACCTATCATTCCTATTTGCGGTCCGGGAATACATGTGTAATGTTCGTACTCTCGTTAGGGTGTTAACCCCCGAGTTGTGGTTGAATTGGTGGTGTGAGCGTTGAGTCGTTCGCCACACAGTTGTCGTGGTAGCCTCTGTGAGGGGTGTGATGTTGGTATTGGATGTTGTGGCCTCGTAGCGGTTTATGCGTTATCGCATATATGCGAGCTGTTAGAGCTCGGGTTGGTATGATTGTGTGCATCGGTGATTGTTCCACGTTGTGTCGATTGCTTGTTGTATTGTTACCTTGGTTCCGTTGTTGTGAGTTTCGGGGGCGAGGTCAAAGGTAATACCCGTACTATTTTGACTTATATATTTTCTCTTTCTCCAGTCTATCGATTCGCTCGTGTTCATTGATACCTTCTGAACTTGTTCTGTACCTTGGTTTCATCGTTCGAACGAGCTGTTATCTGATTTTGAGTAGATCTGGTTATCGCTGTGACTTTTCCGAATTCGGTTCGATTCTTGTGAACCTTGTTCGGAAGTAACATCTTTTGGTTCTAATAGTTCTTTTATTCAAAGTGGATCGGATTTTGAACTTCTGTATTTTCGGCTCTATCAACTCGTTTATGCTCGTTAACATTTCTGAACTTTCCCTATCCCTTGTTTTTGTTGATCGAACGAGGGTGATATTGTTTCGGAATAACTCGTTTGTCGTTGTGACTTTTCAATTGCTATTCCCTTTCCTGTGGATCTTATGGGAATGATTGTCTGGTAGTTCTCACTAGATCATCCTGGGAGTTGTTGTTTGAATCTTATTATCCTTCGTGTTTCGAACATGATTGTTCGATTTTTGTTGTCTCGATCGTTTGTTTGTTCGGTTTTTGTTCTCGTTTCGTGATTGTTGAGCATTCAGGCTCCTTCATAATTCCCTTACGTTCGGGAAATTACTCTCTTTTTCGATCTTCCAACCTTTAGGCGGTGGAATTCCGTATTTGTTCAGCGTTTGGCTCGCATTTTGATTGATGAACCGTTGGGTTGGTCAATCGTATTGATTTTCGTTCGTTGTGTTTTGTGATTGTTCGGATAATTGACTTGATTGTATTATCCGTTTGATGACGCTTGTCATTTGTTGGTTTTATTATATCCCTAACGGCGACGTTGTGTTGGTCGTCGTGGAGCGTGTTTTCACACCGTATATTCCGTTGCGTCGTTTGTAACGTTTCGCCGTTGGGCGTTAGTTAAGCGTTTCTTGCGTATCTAGTTGAGTTTTCCTGGCGGGATATTGCTTCTCCCTACTTGTTTTAAGTTTCGGGACGAAACTTCTTTTAAGGAGGGTAGAATGTAATACCCGTAATTTCGATTTCTGGTAATTTCTTTTTTTTTTTTGGCGGAAGTCCGTTTTGATGACTCGTCATTCTGAGAATGATTAATTCTACACTTTTTGTCATCCGAGTTCGTTTCGGTGTTGTTTTGTTGAGTTCCGTGCTTTTTAGCGACTTTTCCGCACTTGAGTTCGATTCTTGCGAATCTCGTTCGAAACTGCTGTTTCGAGTTTCCTGTAAGTCCGTTTAACTTTTTTAGACGTGTTGTGAACTTCGGTTTGGTTATTCGATCACGTATCGTGATTTCCGGGCGTTTTGGGCCATTTTGTAATTTCTTGAAAGTTACGGGTATCCGTATCTGTAATTGTTGTCTCGACCCGTTTCTTGGTCGCGTATGATTAATTATGGTATTATGTTTTCATTTCGGGCCGTTGATGTTGTCCGGGAACTTTTCGTCGTGTTCGTTCCGTACGTTTTTGGAAATCGAGTCGTCGAGCCCTGGTGGTCGCACCGGCGGACGGTTATGGATCGGCCGGATGATTACGGCACCGGCCGGACAGTGCAGAACCGGCAGAGCGCACGCCACGGCCGGAAGGCTACGCGCGCTAACTCGGCAGTGTAGCGCACGCTATCGGCCGCCTAACGACGCTATCGGGTGCAGGCGGTGGGGTTCGAGGTTACGGACTCGGTCAGATCGGCGGGTAGCGCACGCCATCGGTTGCCAGCGCACGCTAACCGGCAGGGGTAGCGCACGCTGTCGGCCGACTAGCGTACGTTACCTGGGTGAGTTTGTTAGTCCATAGGCTACTGGACAGGTCGGCTAGCGCGCGCAGGCTTTCGGCCGTAGCGCACGCTAGCGGGAGTCGGGCGGACGAGTCATGGTCGACAGAATTGGTCGGTGGTGCCGGGTCATGCGGGCCATGGCCGAGAGTGCTGGGCCGATACTGGCCGATAGCGCATGCTAGTCCGGGAATGATAGCGCACGCTAGTTCCGGCCCAGTATATATATGACAGACCAGCCACTTTTCCCTTCATTTTTCATTTCCCTTCTCTTCGGTCCGCGGCTGGAGCTTTGGAGGAGATGAAGCCATGTTGTTAAACAACAAATCCATGAAGTTTCTTAGTTTATATCACCGATCAATCATCCTATAACATCCTTCGATCCAGCGAATCAAGGTTAGATCTTTAGAACCCTACTTTTGGGTAGATTTGGGGGTTTTCGCGTTTTTGTCCGATTCGTTCCGTTTTGTCGATTAATTGATGATGAATATGATTAATCTTGTTGGTATTCTTAGTTTCCCTACGGATTCATGGTATATTTCGTGGTTTTTACGGAATCGAGAGGGTTTGGTTGTGGTTCGCCCTCGTTGTTATTTTTGTACGAATATACATGAATCGTAGGCGGGTTTTCGGGTGTATTCCATTTCCATATTCGTCTAGAGTTGGTTGTGATTATGTTATTCGAATCGTTAGGTTCGGTTCCGTTGATTCTTAGCGTTCGTTGGTGATTATCCTTCCGTTCGTTGCGTCGTCAATAATTCAAGGCATGTATTTTTGGAAACCTTTATGCTTAACGTGGAATGGTAATGTATTTTGTTTGTGATTTGCTCACCTCGTGTTGGTCCGACGGGATCAAGGAGGGAATCCAAAGGGTTGAGTCCTGGATTCATGAGTTTGTATAGCTAGCCAGTTCGGGAGGGTCCTTAGGGGCCTCGGGCGGGATCAATGATATTACTCTGTTCCCAAGGCGATGCATGTGCGTGTTCTGTTTTTATAATGTGGCCAGCTCGGGAGGGTCCTTAGAGGCCTCGGGCGGGATCTATGATATTACTCTGTTCCCAAGGCAAATTGTTTGACTGTTTGTTTCCGGAAAAGACATGTCTGGTTTTGGCTTTTGAAATGATATTGGTGCATGTACTATGAAATGTGTAAGCGATTGGTTTGCCTTGAATACTTGTACTAGCGTAATTACTAACCCCTTTGGGGACCCGTTGTCGGGGAAATTCTTGTTATGGATTTCAGGTTATGTTCAGCCAGACGAGCGAGCGCTGGGATGGTACGAGGATGTCGGCCAAGGTTGTTGACATGTGCAATTGAGTCTTGTTATTTCCTATTGTCTCTTTTGATGGGGATGTTTTCCAAATTGTAAACTTATAGATTGTACTCGCGAGTACTTAGGCTTTTCCTTTCAGATTCTGATTGGATTTCGTTGGAGTTACTGTATTTGTCGGTTGATGTTTATTATGCCGGTTGTACCGGACGTGTTGTTTTATGTTCTTGTTGTTAACAATTGTTTCCTTGCTAACCGAGATGGTTAGTCGAGTGGTGTTTTCTTGTGTTAGCCTGGTGGGTCCCATGTAGGGGTCCACGGCGCTGTAATACACCTCGAATATCTTGGGGGTGTTACACTCTCGACCCGCTTTCTCTCTCTAAAATTACCACCTCACATAATTGGTACCATCGTTCAACTTTTTACCCCCTATCTCGCTTCCCAATTTCTCAGTCTATAATTATCACCCCGAATAATTAATACCAGCATTCAACTTTTTATTTCTCCATCTATCTACCCACATTCTCTCTTTAAAATTATCACACCATATAACTGGTACCAACGTTCAATATATTGTTACCCCTCTTTCTACTTATATTCTCTCTTTAGAATTACCCCCTATCTCGCTGCCCAATTTCTCACTCTACAATTATCACCCCGAATAATCGATACCAGCATTCAACTTTTTATTTCTCCATCTATCTACCCACATTCTCTCTTTAAAATTATCACACCATATAACTGGTACCAACGTTCAATATATTGTTACCCCTCTTTTGACTTATATTCCCTCTTTAGAATTATCACCCTAACTACAGCAAAACTTCTATAGATTAATACTCTTGGGACCATGAAATTTTATTAATTTAGAGAGACATTAATATATCGATAAATTAATAATTTATTAACTAAAAGAAAATTTCTCAATTCAGCAAATATAACTTTGATAAAATTATTATGTGCAAATAAATTGTACATAATATTCCAATTAATTAAAAATAGGTAGATTCATGTATATATTATTGAAGATGATTCAACACTACTTGAACCAATCACGCGAAAGGGAGCATTGAACGCGGCAACAACTCTTCTCAATTTTTTATTGCAGTTGGAGAGCTCGACGCCGGAACTTGTAGGTGCAATTAGAAAAGTTAGAGACGAAACTTAATTAGATTTGAATTTAAAACCAAACCAGATTACAATAGATTCGTATGTTATCAAGTTACCGTAATATCAATTGTAATATTTAGGAATTATTAATTTATAGTTTTGATGAGACCCTTATATTTACAAAGGGATCTCCAAAGAATTATTATATTATTATCTTATCGAATTTGATGATTTTTTCCATTGGCCCAACTCGGGACCGGAGAAATTTATGTTTAAGAGAGTTTATTAATTTAGACAGTATTAATTTATCGATGTTTTAGTGTAATTGACACTAATATTCGACTTTTTTTAGTTTCTCCACTCCTTACTTCGCATATTCTCTCTAAAATTATCGTCTCAAATAATACATTAATATTCACCAACCTCAAAGGACCAAAACATCAAAGAGTGCCATCTCCTGTGTCAAAAAATGCAAACACTAGTAGAAAAAATATCAAAGACTTCGGTACGTCTCACTTCGGTAATGTATATTAGTGAAGTAAAAACAAACAACAACTTCGCTTTTCAATTTAGGGAAGTAAACTACACACATAGACTTTAGTAAATGGTATCAAATAGAAAGGCAGGAGATAGTTAGAAATTTTAAGTTCCAAAGACTTCGCTAATTGTATAATTACTGAAGTAAAAAGTGTGAATTTTTTTTTGACGCAATATTTTTACAACAGTGAAGTATATTAGGCTGAACATGTCGCAAATATTCAGACTCCCAAAATTTTTCAGCCTCCAAAAAACCCTCCTCCTTCGCCCGCTCATTTCCTCCAATATTTCCTCCCAAAAAATTTTCCCGCTCCAGTAAAAAAACCTATACTGCCGCTTCGCCTGCGATTAAGCTTCTTGTGGAGACCGATTATTAGGGTTCTTTCATCGGCCCTTCAAGGTTTTTCAGTTTCATCGAATTTTTTGGGGATATTTTCAATCTAGCTTTTATTATAGTTTTTACTCACACATTTTCTTTTGTTCTTCTCATAATCGAATGTCTGCTGGCGAAATTGCTCATAATCGGACGACTGGTGGTGACATTGTACGAATTGGCTTAGGTAAGGTCTTTCTTTGGGTTTTTATTCTTCACAGTATATGTGTGGTGGGGTTTCTGTATGTGTTTGTTTCTGTATTTATGTGAATATTGTGTTTCTGAGTTTCTCAGGTCTTTATTTGATGCAAGTTTTAGTGTGTTTGTTAATTAGCAAGATTGTTGGCAAGATTTGATGCATGAGTTGTAGAGTGCTTGATTGATGTGATAAAATTTTATATTTGGTTGTCAATGCATGAGCTGAAGAGTATTGCATGATCAGATTGAAGAGAATGTATCATTGATTATCATAAATGTGTCCCTTGGAGCTAAGTGGATTATTTACTCATATTAATTTTGGTTCGATCTAACTGGTTTCAAAATTTATTTATGTAGATTTTCTTCCTTCTTTGAAAGAAAGATCTCGACTATTTTGAGAAGACAAGATCGGTGGTAAGAGCACGTAATTTGCCGATTTGTTGTTAGAATTCGTAGTTAGTAATGGATAGATCTTGGATTAAATCAGATAGGAGGAGTGCAGTATATGGGGAAGGTGTCGAAAAGTTCATTAGAGATTGTTTAGAGAATTCAGAAATTGATCAGAACTTCATTCCTTGTCCGTGTTGCAAGTGCAACAATATGAAAAAAGGGTCGGTGAAGATGTTGCGAGAGCATCTTTATTTCAACGGTTTTAGTCCAATTTACACTAATTGGATTTGGCATGGGGATCAGAGCCTAAATGATGGTGAGAGTGTCAACCAAGATCCATTTGATGGTGACATGAATGAAGAAGTGGGTGATATGTGTGAGGCATCCTTTGAGAAGTACTCAGAAGATCCTGAAGAGTTTGTCAAATTTGTCGAGGAAGCAGAAAAACCCTTGTATAAAGGCTGTCGACAGTATACAAAGTTGAGTGCGCTTGTAAAACTCTACAATACAAAAGCAAGACATGGGATGACAGATGCACTTTTTTCAGATCTACTAGCCGATTTCGGGGATATGTTACCAGAGAACCACAACCTACCATCCTCAATGTACGAAGCTAAGAAGACTTTGAGTTGTTTGGGGTTGAAGCACGAGAAAATACACGCGTGCTCCAACGATTGTATCCTATATAGGAAACAATATGCAGATCATACCCGCTGCCCAAAATGTGATGTGTCCAGGTGGAAACTAACTAAGAACAAGAAGGAGAAGATCGGCGTCCCGGCCAAGGTTGTTTGGTATTTTCCTCCCATTCCAAGATTCAAAAGAATGTTCAAATATTTGGAGACTTCAAAGAACCTAACCTGGCATGCTGATACTCCAAAAGTTGCTGGTCAATTACGACATCCATGCGATTCTCCCGCATGGAAGTTGGTTGACCATAAGTGGAAGGATTTTGAAGAAGAGTCAAGAAATCTTCGTCTGGCGCTCACTACTGATGGAATTAATCCTCATAGTACTATGAGTAGTAGACATAGCTATTGGCCTGTAATGTTAGTCACGTATAACTTGCCTCCAGAGATGTGCATGAAGAGGAAATTCATCATGTTAACAATGCTTATATCCGGTCCAAAGCAGCCGGGAAATGATATAGATGTCTACCTTGAGTTGTTAGTTGAGGACTTGCAGTTGTTGTGGGAGGGACTTGATGGTGTGTATGATGCATATAGAGACCAACTTTTCACATTGAGAGCAGTTCTGCTATGGACAATTAACGACTTCCCTGCATACGGAAATCTTAGTGGATGTGCTACACATGGATACTTCGCGTGTCCAATATGTGGAGTAAATACACATGCAAAGCACTTGACGAAGGGGAAGAAAATGTCGTTTGCTGGCCATAGACAGTTTCTTAAAGAGTCTCATCCATATCAAAGACTAACGAAGGAGTTTAATGGCATGGAAGAACTTGGAGAAGCACCCAAACCATTATCTGGAATAAAATTGTTCGAGAAACTGTCGCACATCAAGTTTCAGTTTGGTAAGAAGGTCAATGTGGGAGCTAAAAGAAAGAAAAAAAGAAGTGAGCAGATAGAGGAAGACGACGAGCAGACTGTAGAAGATGCTAAGTTCAAAAATCTTTGGAAGAAGAAGTCTATCTTTTTTGATCTTCCTTATTGGAAGCACTTGCACGTGAGGCACTGTTTGGATGTTATGCATATTGAGAAGAACGTCTTGGAGTCCTTGATGAATACTCTGATGAATATCAAAGGCAAGACTAAAGATAATGTAGAGGCAAGGCTAGACTTTGTGGAGATGGGGATCAGGCCAGAACTAGCACCCGAAGTTGGGGAGAAGAGAACATTTCTTCCTCTTAGCGCATGCTCGTTCACGAAAAAAAGAAAAGCTGCAATTCTGCCCATCATTGATGGATATAAAAGTGCCGGAGGGCTTCTCTTCAAACATGAAAAGTATTGTTTGCCTCGATGAGTTGAAGCTGTCGGGCCTAAAATCACATGATTGTCATGTGCTAATGCAACATTTCCTGCCTATACTTATACGTGATGCTCTGCCAAAGCATGTGAGATATGCTGTTATGAGATTTTGCTTCTTCTTCAAAGATCTTTGTTTGAAAGTCGTCGACGTACTCATGCTAGATAAGCTGCAATCTGACTTGATTGAGACCCTTTGCCTGTTGGAGCAATACTTTCCACTTTCTTTCTTCGATATCATGGTTCACCTTATAGTCCACCTTGTTCGAGAAGTCCGGTTATATGGACCAGTTCACTTTAGGTGGATGTATCCATTCGAAAGGTGCATGAAGGTGTATAAAGGATATGTGGCAAGTCGAAAACACCCCGAAGGCTGCATTGTTCAACGATATGCTGCAGAAGAGGCTGTCGAGTTTTGTTCGGAATACATGAAAGATCTCGATCCTGTTGGGATACCTATTTCAGTTAGAGACCTCAATACCACAACTCCCGTTTTCCTAGACGGACGGGCTGCAAAACTGGTGGAAGAAGTTGACTTGCATAGGGCACACAAAATTGTGTTAGAAAACTGTGAAGAAGTGTCTCCCTTCATCATGTAAGCCTAATTCAATTTTCAAAAATTACACATTCATTGTTTATAATTTTCTGTACATACTATATATGGTGTTTCTTTGAACTAATAATGTGATGTATATACACTTCTACAGTGAGCATAAGGCCCATTTGAAAGTGCTGAATCCAAAGAAAGCGAAAGATGACAAGTGGATACAAGATATTCACAACAAGCAGTTTACTGGGTGGTTCAAAAGGAAGGTGGCTGAGGAAATAAATAGTTTCAATGGGGGGACGACGTCAACATTAACATGGTTGGCACATGGGCCACGTGCGCGATTCATTAAGTACAGTAGCTATGTCATAAACGGTAGTTTGTACCAAACAAAGGCCCGAGATGATGAAAGAGTTTGTCAAAACAGTGGAGTATCTCAAGTGGCGAACACGATGCTTGTTAGCAGTGCAAAAGATAAGAACCCCTTGTTTGCAGATGTCTGCTACTATGGAGTAATCGAGGAGATATGGTAGTTAAACTATCATCAGTTTCAAGTTCCTGTTTTCAAGTGCGCATGGGTTCTAAATGATAAGGGAATAATCACGAACGATGAATGTGGATTCACCTTAGTCAATTTGAACAAACGGGGTCATAGAAAAGAAGAGTTTGTGCTAGCAAGTCAAGTTAGTCATGTTTTTTACATTGATGACCCGTTAAGAAAAGGATGGTCAGTGGTTCTACCAATTCATAAGAATAATAGTGAGGGGGAGAATGAGGAAGTGACTACCATTCCACTTTCTCGTCCTTTAGATGACTTGGCAACTCATTGTATTCCTACTCATCAACGATATGTTAGGCCGGGTAGTAAGGATGGTAGTAAGGGTGAGGGTGTTTGGGTGGTGAAAAAGAAAAATGATGTGATTTGTTATGTATTGCTTAAAGTGATGAACATCAATTTATGTTATTGTCTTTTTCTTGTACATGTTATGATTGTTATGTGTTCCTGTTACGTTATAATGTTTTATGTGCTTTTTCAGCTTTATTATTTATTTTTATCTGAATTATGAAAAACTTATATGATGTATTTTATGGGTTATTGCAGGAAAAAAGCAGATGTCTCCTAAGAAAACAAAGAAAAGGAGTGTTCCGCAAAGCAAGAAGATGGTTAATGCTTCTGAGAAGCGGGCACCTGAACATGAGGAGGCTAAACATCCTGTAGCTACAGATGAAGAAGTACCTGTTCACGAGCAAAAAAGAACCAAACGGGGTCCATCATCTATGTGAAAGTTGGTTAAGCTGAGGGCAAGAGGGAATAAGGTTAAGGTTCGTTACGATAGCCTTGGGCAGGCTTTGTATGAGGATAATAAGGCCTTGCAGTCATACATTGGACATGTTGCAAGATCCATGGTTCCATGCAACATAGACAACTGGAGGTTCGTTCCAAAGGATATCAAAGATAAGATCTGGGAAGAGATACTGGTAAGACTAAATGTTGCAATGTTATATATGTGTTTTATATGATATCAGATATTTGTTGATGGTTTGTTCTAATATTAACAATTTTTTTGATAATTGGCAGAATGTATTTGAATTAGCGCCACAAACTAAGAAGACGGTGTTGACTTCCGCGAACCAGAAATGGCGTGACTGGAAGACTAAAATGACTAAGAAGTTTGTGTGGCCATTTCCCAAAAATCCTGTTCTGGTGCGATCTTCTCCACCCACTGAATATCACATATCAGCTGAAGTTTGGAAAGAGTTTGTGGATAAGAGAATGGACCCTTCGTGGAAGGTATTAAAAGTTGACATTTTCCCATTTAAATCTCTCAAATATGTACTTATTTGGGAATCATCCAGATTACACACAAGGAGCAGAAGGATCGGACTAAACGATCAAATATCGTCACAAGGCATCTCGAAAGGGTTATTGCGGTCTGGAAGCTGAGCTAGTAAGAAAATTATTTAATCACCATATTCATATTTTTATAAAGTTGTTGTCATGTGACCCTTCCCCGGACTTGCCCTTTTTGTATTCAGATATTTATAAACCTTTGGGTGACGTAATAGTTTTTTATCGTTAAAAAACAGAGAAAGAAGGGATTACTTGGTGAGGATGACGAAATCGATAGATCGCTGCTTTGGATCTTAGCCCGCCAAAATGACAAAGGTCATATAGCAGATGAGGAAACAGCGGCGATGGTAGCAGATATTGTGAGTATTTTTAACTAATTAGGCTCTTTAATTTAAATTCAAATACTTTTGCTCTATTTGTCTTATCTTATTATCTAAACACTTTCTTTTACATGTATGGCGTATGGATTGTTCTAGGAGGAAGTCTTGAAGAAACAAGCTAAGGGAGATTTTATTCCACAAGGATCTCATGATGCTTTAACTGAAGCGTTGGGAACAAATGAGAAATATGGAAGAGTAAGAGGCATAGGAGGGTTCGTCAAACCCCAAGTTTATTTCGGAACTGCACGAAAGACGAGAGAACCAATTTCAAATGCCTTGGTTGAGAACCTAAAAGAAAAGACTGAAGAAGTGTCTAGTTTGAGGGCTGAAGTGGACAGATTGAAAGTCGAACTTGCCGAGAAAAGGAAGCAAAAGCACGACTACTTCATCAAAGAAATCGTCAAACATGGCCAATCCAGGTCTTGGACACAAACCAAGTGGGACTGGATGACTGTGATGCTCCAAAGCCAATGGTAATTCACCGTTATACCCTTTAGGATGACGATATATTTTGTTAATTTGGTAAAATGGCCTAAAAATTGATCTTAAACAGAATTTTAAGAAGGCAAAAAGCAACTTGATGGAAGACTTTCTCCGTGAAGGAATTTACGATTCTCAAGGTTATTTATTTAAAATATTACACCACTGCACTCCTGTATGTATGCAGGCACTTGTATACATTCTTTCTTCCTCTTGCTTTTTTAATTGCATACATTCTTGACAGAGGAAACAAATCATCGAAGCTGCTGAGATATCTGTGGGGAAAGATGGAGTGGTTGGCGGTCCAAAGGCGAAGGTTACTTATAATATAAATTACTTAAATACTTTCAACATTTCATTCACTTTATAGCATCTACCTGATTTTAATCAACATATTTTTGTCAATAGAAGGGTAGGAAGTCCAAGGTCCTCCCAGCACAAAAAGATGTTGAAGAAGCAGCTCCAGATCCTAAGGTCATTTGACTTTCTTATAAATATTAAGTCGATATATTATTTCCTCATATGTACATCAAAGCTAATTCTTACCTTATTGTTCTTTCAAGGGGAAAAAGAACAAGCTGAAAGTAAGACAACCTATTAGCATATTAGATGAGGTCGATCCACGTGAAATAGAGGTTTTCAACTCTAGAGTTTTCATTATCCATGCCATTTTTTATTATATGATCCTATGTTTAATTCTCATCGTATGATACTGTTTAGGGGAGATCTTGCACTCTGGCCAAAGGACAAGTTGACCATATTATTGCATATGGGACAGTAGTGTCGGTTGGAGGGCCGCATGTGTTGATCCATACTGTACCAATTGGCAAAGACAACTGGAAAGTGTCTATTGACGGTGTCGTCGAGGATGGGTATGATGAGGATCTCCCCGTTCCCATTAAAAATGGTCCACTAACTATTGCGGATGCCCTTGGCGCTATCGTTGCTTGGCCAAAAGACATGGTAATTCTAGCCAGTTCAGAGGTAATTCTCTCGTATAATGGGTATATAGATGTTTTGTATATTAAGAATAGATAGTTAGAACATTATGGCTTACATTAATTAAATATTGTGCATGAGAAGGTTGATTCTCCCCAGAAACAAGAAGCTGCTCATGCACTCATCGATCTAACTAATGCTCATGAAGATCCACTTGAGTTGAATCAGGTTGGGAAGAAAATCAAGTCGGGAAAGAAGGATGATGATGTTGTTCAATCAAAGTTGAAGGAAATAGAGAGATCATTACCCATGGCTTGCAAGTTTGTATATTCTCACGCTGATAGATTCATGACCAATGATACTTCCTTGCGCGTTGTACTTGATGAGGCAATGTTTGGAGGGAAAAAAATAGTCTGGCTGTCGAGAAATCAAATCTTTGACTTCATGTAAATGAAAGCAATTGGTGGTATGCATATATTGGATTATATGGGGTAAGATCTGTATAAGATAATACAATTGCATCTTATGTTTTTTCCTCTCTTATTATGTATCTCTGGTAGACCTATGGCCTTGATACAATTGTAATCGTATGGCCTAATGCAGTAAGCTCTTCAATAACTTGAATGCGAAAAATCATCCGTATTCTTTTTGCTTCGTGGATCCTGGGTGCGTGGATCATACTTTAGAGAAGAGTGTGCAGGAAAAACACATCATTGCTCGCTTGATGGCATCACCGAGGGACTGCATTTGCCTTATCCCATATAACAATGGGTAAATAATACTATTTCTGTTATGATAATGCATGTCATATTATCATGTGACATTATTAATGCTTCTTTACCAATTACGCAGTAACCATTGGATCCTGACTGTGGTCAATGATGACAAGAACATGGTTTACCAGATTGATCCCCTTGGCAATAGAACTCGATTAGATGGTTGGAAGAATACTGTGATCAGGTATATATATATATATATAAGTAGCAAAGCTAAGATATATGTTGATTCTTTTCTTGAAGATTCATTAATGTTCCAAAGGTATAATTCTTCTATTTTTAAATGTAGTGCTGTGAAAACCATCAATGCATCCAGAGGATATAATAAGGCTCCGGGTTATAAGCAAATCACTGTAAGTGTATGGAGATATCATATTGCGAACTATATATATATATATATATATATATATATATATATATATTCATACAAAACCTAAGGGTCTAATTGTAATATTTCTGGATATTTGCTGTAATTACCCTAAACCTCAGGGGTACTTTTTATTATTTTTAATCTTTTCTGAAAAGCAGCCATATAAGGAAACCCCACTTCTGACCTTCTTCCGTCAACTGGAAATAACCAGAAAAAAAAAGTTATTTGGATATTATGTTCATTCCAAGTTTGCAGCATATGACATACTCGGAAGAAAAAAAATGACAATAAAATGCAACTTACACAACTTTTCGCACGAGTGAATATATATATATATATATACACACATAAAAAATTTGACATCTGATTCATGGCTTTTAAATTTTATAGGGCAATCTGGAACAAGAACTATCTTCCCTTCACTGCGGATTTTGTGTCCTCCGCTACATCAAATAGATCGTTGAAAGCGAAGATCCACAGCTTGAGAAGATGGTAATTTTCATTCTGTCATCCTTTTCTATTATATGATTTCCAGAAGATGGTAATTTCCACATCTAGTCTGTTTTGGTACTGAAATGTTTTGATGTTGATGCATCTTTTATGAATGTACTTAATCTATTTTTTTTGTTTCAATGTGATTTGATCAGTATCCTGGTTCAGTCAAAGACCAATACTACACACAGGAGCAGTATGATGAAGTCAGGAACGAGTGGAGCGAGTTCGTCTACACGTTTGTTGATGGTGCTTAGGCTCGCTTCACTATCAGGAAGTTCTTTGTCTAGTTTCAGTTCAGTACTATATATGTATGGTCTTGGTTGCAACACTACTGGTACTCAGGTGATGATAGTGAATGTCTGTTGGTATAGTTAGATCAGAACATGTCGTTTCATCGGGTAAATATGATGAATGTTTGGTTGATGTGCAGTCCATTATCTAGACCTATGCATGTGTCTCGTAGACATTATGGAAGTTTATTTGATGTTGGCATATTATAGTTATGCCCAATGCAAACTTGTGAATCACGCGAATCTGAATATTTGGCATTTTTGTACGACAATCCGCCATTTATATATGAAAGTGTGGTTTATTACTATTATCAATGCTTATGATCTTGTGTTATTGAATTGGGATCTTGTGATTTGAGTTTGTTGGATTTTTAATGAGGTTGATTGATGTATTTGAGGTTGTGTTGTTGAGATCTTGTGAATTGAGGTTTTTTATTGGATGGATCATTTTTTTGTACAACAGGGATTCTATATTTACAAATTGAAAAGAAATATGCAATGTGGTTATTTACTTCGGATAAAAAACGAAGTCAGAGATATATAATTAGCGACACAAAATAGAATAAGTGAAGTAAAAAGGAGTGTAATGCTTCGGCTAAACAAATAAAAGTGAAGTAAATGTGGTATCTTTAACTTCGTTACCTATTAATAAGCGAAGTCGATAACATTATTTCACTTCATCTGTATATATTTTACTGAAGTGAATAGGAAATATACACTTCAGCGATTATAAAATAAGTGAAGTGGAAGGACCTTTTTTACTTCACAAACCCCCATATTCGGGTTCTAAAAACCGATATAGACTTCGGTTATTACGATATTAGACTTCGCCTAATAAGCGAAGTCTAAAGTTTACCTTTAACTACACGAAAATAGACTTCGGTAATTATAATATTTTTACTTCGGATATTATCCGAAGTCTTTGACGTTTATTCTTATAGTGAAATCAACTTTATTGCCTTCTGATTCAAAAGAACAGGGCAAAGATGCAGCGATAGATTCATTTGTAATGATGAAAACTTATATCCAACAATACGACCAGCAACCTTCGTTTCAACCCATTAAGATTTATCAAAATATCCGAGAAATTTAACTACTTCTTTAGCATATAAGTTAGGAACGGCCCGAGCACAGAGTCAGGTAGGCTTCAACCAAGAGTTCAATACTACTAAGAGCATGTTTGGTTCAAAAGTCTGGAATGGTATGGATTTGTAACCCATACCATGCTGAATCTGTTTGATTCAATTCCGGATTGGATTCTGAATCATATTCCAACTGTTTGGTTCAAATATATTCAGTTTTATTTTTTATTTTTTATTTTAAATTATAATTAATACATATCATTATTTTATTTGAATGAGTTTGTTAAAAATTAGTAAATATCACAATCTTCTTGTAAAGTTTAATTAAATAAATATCGTTACTTTTGTTTCTTAAAAAATTGCATGGCCAATTTGAAATTTTAATCCACATTAACAAAGTAAGATAGCAACAAAATTAAAAATCACTATTTCAAAAATCATCAAAACAACAATGTCTCAATCTCCAAAATCAATGTTTAAAAGATCATCAATAACAATTGATCTTCAAGTCCAACTTCAAAACATCATTGAGACTAAAATATAACCCAAAAACGAAATGTCCAAAATATACCAACAATGTTGAAATTACTAGCACATCAATTGTTTTGTGCCAAGTCAGGATGAAGGAGGTTGATAACAAACTCTCTCTTCCATTCAACATCCGGACTTTGGTAAAAGAGGGCAAGATCACTTGTATTAGATGCCAACTTTTGTGAAGCTACTAGTGCTTCATACCTTGTCAAGTCTGGTACACTAAGCAACTCTTCAATCAATTTTTTCTTTTGATTCTCCAATTCTTGTTCACGAGTCATGATGACTTGTTCATGTTGTTAAGTAGTAGATAAAGCACTTGCAACGGTTGCCATATGAGCATTCATTTCCTTCATAAAACAAGACATGTTATAAGACATATTTTTAAAAGAAGAAGTTAAGTCCACAACCTGAGGCATTTTTCTTTTCTTCCCTTTTTCCTTTGAATTCTTCAACTTCTTTGCTTTTTTCCTAGCATGTTTAGCCGGAGTTGATTGATATGATTGAGTCACCGACTCGATATCATCAACATCATCATCTCCCTCACTGTCATCATTTTCTAAATCAACTGTCTCCTTTTGTTGATTATCAACTGCTTGCATAAAGTCTCAGAACTAACTCCAGTAGCTCGATCAACACCAAAAATAGTTGTTAGTTGATAAAAGTAAGGAAAGAAAATGTTCCATAATCCTTGGGCATTTTTGTGTTGCTGCAGTAACAACAATATAATACATGATTATCTTTAAATTTTTTGTTATTGGAAAATAATAAAATAAAATAAAATAAAAATAAAGATTATTACCCTGCAAAAATCTTCATATGTTTGTCTCTCACACACTATCATATTCTTCTCATTGTCCCATGAAAAAATAGAAGTACATAACATTTCTAATATCACATTGTACTTGTCCTTAAACCATTTGTCTTTTGATTCAATATGAGGGTTTGCCTTCAAACCACAACCAGGACTTTTGGGGGTTCAACTTTTTTTTTAACTTATTTTTAAAACCGCTTTTAAAACTTCCATCAACTTTCCATGATGGACCAAAGCTCATCTCCAATAATCCGTTAATAAGATATTCTACCTCCATTTTAGTCCAAGAACACTTACTTTTTCCCCGGTCTGCCTTGAAAACCTTGACCATTATCCATCCTACACAATGTTTAATATGATAATGTTAGGAATACTTGTTAGATTTTGATGATGTCATCATTGTACTTATTTATTCAAATGTATGTTTATTACTTGGAAAAATGTAAGGAATAACCAAATGAGTATCTTCCATAGGCCGAATTGAGTTAAAATAAATACTTGACAAAATATAAAGAAGAACCAAAATGAGTATCTTCTGTAGGTCATTTGAGTTAGGCTTAAAATCCGATAAGTACAAAAGTACAAATAAGTACATCAGAGAAGTTTCGGTCAGTCAAGTATCATCAGAGAGGTCCTGACCAAACTCTACAAAAAGACGAGTCACAGTCAAGTGAAAATCAGAGAAGTTCTGGTCAATAATTTTATCAGACAAGTTTGACCAGACTGCAGTCAAGTAATCAGATGGAGTCCAAATCATATGAAGTTTGACCATCAGATCAGTCAAGTTCATCAGGCAGAAGACTTTAGACAAGTCGTCAGATCAGAGAAGTTGTCATCAGAGAAGTCCGACGACAGAGAAGTTTGACTGCATATCAGACAAATTGACTTAAAAAGATCAGATAAGTCATCAGCCAAGTAAACCTGTCCACATCACCATGCGTTGAAAAATCAATATTTACGGAAAGTCACATGCGGGTGATAAGGGACAGATTAGAGAGATTCCCGGAAGAATATGAATTAAATAAGTCATACAGACCTACCTCTGAAGACTTCAGTCATATTAAAATCAAAAGATTCGGCACTATCACGTGAAAGTCTTCACAACGGTCGGAAATGGATTAAAATAAGGGAATCCAGCCTTGCAACGTTCAGAAAGAAAAACAAAGAAGTCTATTTCTCCAACAGATGGATTTGTTACAGATTTTCAATGGCTATGAAGGAAGCTCAAAGATCTACATCTATAAATCTGAAGATTTGAAGTTGAGCAAGACGATGCGAACAATACTCTCGAGCAATCAAAGCAATCAGAAATCTACAGCATCGTGAAGAGCAGAACTCACAAGTTCATATACTAAGAAAGCTCTTAGTTAGAGAAAACAAACACTCTTGTCTTAAAACTTGAGATCGGGGTACTTTACTGGTTGAAGTTACGTGACTGATAGGCATCCAAGAATTTGGAGATCAAGTGGTGCTAGGCAGTCAGAAAGAAGTTGCAACGACAGGATTTCCACTGGTTGAAAGTTGTTGTAGCTAAGTTGTAGAATCAGTGTAATATTTATCACTGGTTGAAAATTATAGTGGATTTATCTCCAACTGGTTTGGAGAAAAGTGGATTAGTAGAGGATTACCCCACCTCTAAGACCACTACATATTGCCTGCGTACTTTACTGTCTTTAGCATCATACTTAACTGCTGCATTCATACTTAGTGTTCATTGTTCATATTTGTGTATTCATCATCAGCTGACTTCCGCACTTATATTATCAACAAACGACTCTAATTCATCTGTACCATCCGCTGAGAAACTTCTTAATTCCTTCTTGGAAAAAGAGTTTCAATAAGTCTATTCACCCCCCTCTTGACTTATTCCTGGCGACTTGTGACCTACAAGTGGTATCATAGATGTTGGTTCATTTATTCTGAACCATATCCATATATCTTGCATATATTTATATCTCTCATTTAGAATGGAACACATGCACTCTAGATTACCCGTGTTTTTAGTTGACGAGTATGATATTCGGAAGATAAGGATGCAGGCACACTTATCTTCTATCCATGACGACATGTGGTGCATTATCGAAGATGGTCCTTTCATATTCGAGAAGGTCAACACTCCTGAGGAGATAGCAGCAGGGAAACCAGAGAAGATCCCCAAGAAGAGGATGGAGCTGACCATTGAAGAAAGAAAGCTGGCCAACCTTGACAATCGGGCCAGAGATGTGCTATATCAAACTCTTGACAAATCAACCATGGTCAAGATCAAAAATTGCCAGAATGCCAAGGAAATTTTGGATACCCTTGCCGTGATGTGTGAAGGTACAGAGCTGATAAAAGAAAACAAGTTGTCAATCGCTACCCAGAAGTTTGACAACTTCAAGATGAAGACCGGAGAATCAATAGACCAGGTGGACACAAGGTTCACAGAAATCATCAACAAAATAAACTCCCTTGGAAAAACTTATGCCAACAGGGAGATGGCCTTGAAGGTGTTAAGATCACTTAGCCCCGAATGGAGTATGAAGGTGGTGGCCATGAGGGAATCCAAAGACCTCAATAAAATAAAGATTCAAGAACTATTCTCTGACCTGAAGACTTATGAATTCGAACTCCCAAGTTCATCATCAAATGAGCCTGCAGAGAAGGGAATAGCATTTGCAGCCGAGTCCCCCGCCAAGAACCTGTCTGATGTCAAACCTCCAAACCCACTCAAATTCGAAGAAGGGATGGCATTATTAATGCAAAGATTCAGCAATTTCCGAAAGAATTACTCCAAATATAAGAAGAGTTATAAGGAGAATCCATGGAGAAATCAAAAAGCCGGAAGCTGGAAGGTGGAATGCTATAACTGTAATACCCGTAATTTTGATTTCCGGTAATTTTCTATTTTTGGCGGAAGTCCGTTTTGATGACTCGGTTGGGACTGTTTCGTCACCATGAGAATGATTAATTCTACACTTTTTGACATCCGAGTTCGTTTCGGAGTTGTTTTGTCGAGTTCAGTGCTTTTTAGCGACTTTTCCGCTCCTGAGTCGATTCTTGCGAATCTCGTTCAAATCATTTGAGTTTCCAGTAAGTGTGTTTAACTTTGTTAGACGTGTTATGAACTTCGGTTTGGTTATTCGATCACGTATCGTGATTTCCGGGCGTTTTGGGCCGTTTTGTAATTTACCCAAAGTTATGGGTATTCGTATCTGTATTCGTTGTCTCGACTCTTTTCTTGGTCGCGTATGATTAATTATTACATTACGCTTTCATTCCGGGTCGTTGATGTCGTTCGCGAACTTTTCGTCGTGTTCGTTCCGTACGTTTTCGGAAATCGAGTCGTCGAGCCCTGGTGGTCGGGCACTGGCCGGACGGTTGCGGGTTCTGGCCGGACGATGGCGGGCACTGACCGAGCAGGCATGGCAGGAACCGGCGTAGCGCACGCTACGGTCTGTACGCTGCGCGCGCTAGCTCGGCAGCGTAGCGCACGCTGTCGAGGCAGCCCAGCGTACGCTATCGAGTCTGGGCAGAGAGGTCCTGAGGTTCTGGACTTGGGTAGGATCGGCAGGTAGCGCACGCTACTGTCGGTCGTGGCGCACGCTAACCGGCAGGGGTAGCGCACGCTGTCGGCCGACTAGCGTACGTTATCTGGGCGATCTGTTTAGTCCAGAGGTCACTGGACAGGTCGGCTAGCGCGCGCAGGCTGCCGGCCGTAGCGCACGCTAGCGGGGGTCGGGCGGACAAGTCATGGTCGGCAGAATTGGTCGGTGGTGCCGGGTCATGCGGGCCATGGCCGAGAGTGCTGGGCCGATACTGGCCGATAGCGCACGCTAGTCCAGGAAGGCTAGCGTACGCTAGTTCCGGCCCAGTATATAAATGACAGAGTAGCCACTTTTTTATTCATTTTTCATTTCCTTTCTCTTCGGTCCGCGGCTGGAGCTTTGGAGGAGATGAAGCCATGTTGTTAAACAACAAATCCATGAAGTTTCTGAGTTTATATCACTGATCAATCATCCTATAACGTCCTTCGATCCAGCGAATCAAGGTTAGATCTTTAGAACCCTACTTTTGGGGAGATTTGGGGTTTTTCGCGTTTTTGTCCGATTCATTCCGTTTTGCTGAGTAATTCATGATGAATATGATTAATCTTGTTGGTATTCTTAGTTTCCCTACAGATTCATGGTATATTTCGTGATTTTTATGAAATCGAGAGGGTTTGGTTGTGGTCCGCCCTCGTTGTCGTTTTTATACGAATATACATTAATCGTAGGTGGGTTTCCGGGTGTATTCCAATTCCGTATTCATTTAGAATCAGTTGTGATTGTATTCTTCGAATCGTTAGGTTCGGTTTCGATGGTTCCTAGCATTCGTCGGTGACTTTCCATTCCGTTCGTTGCGTCGTCGACTATTCAAGGCAAGTATATATTTATGATTGTACGTTCTCGACTTTGAAAGTAAGATATATTGATGACATGATATGAACGAACCACTTTGGGGCGGGCCGATAGGTCCCCTAAGGGTTCCGTAGCCTCTGGTGCGGTTCCACGGTATTCATATATCCATTGATGCGATGCTATGAGATTTAGTTATTCCGAAATACTAGTCTTGAATTGATGAATTGACGGTTACATTTACTTTATTATCGAGGAGTATTGTGTTTCATACTTGATATACTTGCACTAGCTATTCGACGGCTAACCCCTTTATGGGGGAAATACTTTTATGTATTTCAGGTTCCAGGAGAGCGGACAGGCGGGTATCGGGTCGGCATGAAGATGATGGGCAAGTGTAATACTGTGTCTTGTCTCCGGTTATCTCTTTTGGTTTCCTCCATTCAGTGTTGTTGTACTGGAATGGATTTTAAATACTCTAGTATTGTATTTCAGTTTCTTTGATGTTCCCGCCTGTGTTGCCGAGGTATTGATTTGTGCAGTGATGTATATGGTTTCATTGGTTATGGTTTTGAATACAATTTGTAGTGTCTTTCTTTCCATTGTATGTAGACCTTCTCGGTCAAGTTTTATAGTTCCGCGTATGTTTAGCCTTGTGGGTCCCACAGCGGGGCTCACGGCGCTGTAATATACCCTGAATAACTTGGGGGTGTTACAGAATATGGTATCAGAGCTTAGGTTTATGGATACCTAGGCTGTTGGTCTTTTGGGTCGATTGAGTTGTCATTTGCCCACAGTATCACTACTCTGCCATCATCACAGTGCGACCGGTACTTGTAAGTCCTCTCACTCTTCTTGTATTTTTCTTAATCGTTTCGTTTATAGCTTGGTATTCTTGGGAATTGGTCACTTCGAGAATGTGCGATTTGGATTATAATTACGCACGTGTGTGCCCTTCAGAATGTTGGCTGAAAGTAGGAAGAATCGTGGCCGTGGTCACGGACGTGAACTCTTCCTTGAGATTTTGTTAAGTTACTAATTGCGATATTGGTGTGTATCGGTATTATGTCGAGACTTTGTTTATAAGTCGCATGCTAGTATCACGTGAGATCTTCGAATTCACAGACTTGTAAGTATGTTGTTCGGATTATTCGATAATTCTTGGTGAATTTGAATTTACGTTGAAATGTTGTTTGTGCGAGTGATTGCAAGTTTCGAGGACGAAACTTATTTTTAAGGGGGGTAGAGTGTAATACCCTAATTTTTCTGATATTTTTTTTTTGCGTTCAATTGTTGGATGTCGTTGATGGATAATTGTGCTTGAGGATGATGTGAACGTATGACAATGTTGTTGAATGCGTGTATGTATTCATTGTGCCATATGATCGTTTGGTATGTCGAGATGTTGGTAGAGAATAGCGGAAAATGGCTAAGTACAGCTACGTTAGCGCACGCTACAGGGTATGCCTAGCGCGCGCTAAGATATATACTTAGCGTACGCTACGGTGCATACTTAGCGCACGCTAAGAGGTTCGGTTACGTACGCTAAGGAGGACCCCTAACGTATGTAACGACTTGCTGGGTTAGTTCCGGAAGGTGACCGACAGGTAGGCCCACATTGACTTTTATATTCAGTTAGCGCACGCTAACGCATGTTGGTTAGTGCACGCTAACATCAGATCACCAATAATGGAACCTTAGCTTTCGGCGGGTGGACCCGGCCATGTTCGACGCGTGTCCAGATAAGGTCAACGAGTGTTTGTCGTGTAGAGCTAGCGCACGCTAAAACCGTATGATTAGCGCACGCTAATTCCATATCGGTCAAAGGAATCCCGGTAATCGCGGATGCTTTCGGCATGTGGGGGCACGATACTGTAGCAAGTCAACGCCTGTCAGCGTACGCTAATGCATGGGCATTACGTACGTTAGATGAATTTCGAAGCAATGTAGTAGCTTCTGGACTACCCGATAGCGCACGCTGTCAAGGAAGGATAGCGCACGCTAGTCCTGTAACGCACGCTAAATATAAGGTCTAGCGCGCGCTAGTGATGTGTTTTATAGAGAGGATAGACGAGTGCTGGGAGTCATTTTGTCCATTCTCCTTCCTTCAGTCAATAGAGAGAACCTTGGGAAGTACTTGAAGTTCCTAAACATTGAGAGATGATTCTCTTAAACAAGATTAAGATGGAGAGCTCGGATTTAAGTATTGTTCTTGAAGTTTTTGATGATTCATGGAATGGAGTTCAATTATTCTTCTTCGTGGTTTGTCCATACAAGATAATCCTCGTATCCCTTTGATAGTGGTTCGTTTTTTTTCTTTTAAGGATTACTACTTGGGAGGGAGTATGTTGGGAATCGTGTATTTTGATGTTCTTCTTATTTCAATGTAAATGCATAAATTGGACTGTACTTTTATCCGCTGCGTGAGTATTTTTGAAATGGCTTTTGGCATTTTGCCAACTGGATTTTATTTTGTAAAACCGATTCCCTAAACTGAGTTTTTGGCATTTTGGCCTCGATCGTTTTGACGGTATTTAGAAAATGATTTTTTCCTAATATTTGAAAAATATTACCGTCATCGGTCTTTTTGGCATTTTTGAAATGACGTGGAAAATTGTGCTTAGCCTGGTAAATCCTTGTGAGAAGGGTTTACGGCGTGTAATATTCCCAGGAGGATCTGGGGTGTTACAATTATGGTATCATGTGATAATGTTATACGAGATTTATTGGAATTGTAATAAGAGATTTCGTATGTTGATATGATTATTGAGATCTTCTTCATATGATGATAACGGTATTGTTGCGATTCTTAAGGTTGTATGAATGGCATGATGAAGAAAATGGTAACGTGGAGATATATATACCTCGGATATGTTGTTCTGAACGGGATTTCGGATATTTCGTGTTCTTGAAGAACTCTTGAATTATACGAGGTGATGAAACTTTTTTAAGAAGTGTTGATGTTTTGAAAATGAATATGGAATATTCATATCTAGAGCTAATCTATGTGTTTGAAATAATATTCGTATAGGAATACGAATGTGATGATGAGTTTGATGAGACTATTATTCATCTCTGAATTTGGAAGCCCATACGTATGGAGCAAATATTCAAGTTGAATGATTGGACTATTTGATAACCTTTTTAGTAGGATTATCTATTGTTTTGAACCAGTCGGATGATTCGAATTGATGACGGTCATAAGTAAATTTTAACGATGGATTTACGAGAAGGGAACCTTATCAATTCGTATTTAAGAATTGAGTTTGGAACATTTAGACAATTATTATTGGTCCTAATGGGTTGCTGATATGATCATCATATTTCGACTCGTATTGTGGACAGGATTTGTAAGTGTCTGAGTTGGATTGTTCAGACTATGATTAGTCGAGATATGGTGAAACGGTTGAGTTTGTGGTTTGGTGGTACTGATATTGGTCGTCATCGAACCTGTTGATTATTAATCCTTCGTTTTACAATAAGATATGATGTTTGGTCGTGAATTATGACTGTTGTGATGTGGTTAAGGTTGAAGGGTTCGTAGATTAACTTGGTCGAGACTGAGGAATTCGTAAGACGAAATCAACTGAATTGGTAACAGTTCGTTGTATTGATATCGAGGCAAGTTTTATACTCGTACTAATCAATGAGACTAATGTTATCGTGTAGGTGTACGAGTGTGTGTATCATTTCGAGACTTGGCCTCCTTATGATTGTATTGATATTAGGGGATTGTTTGATACGACACCCGTCGACAAATTATGCCAAATGTTATTGTTGTTCGTAAACAGCCGATTGAAGGCATTGATGTATTCGAATTTCATCTTATTTATCGGTAACTGATTTAAATGTGCTGAGACATCCGTTGTACCGTTGTTATCGAGTTGCTGTTCTAAGGTAACCGAAGTATTGATTTGGGGCTGTCGAAGATAGTTCCCATTCGTTGAGTCGTTATCGATTGGTCGTTCGAAGACAATCGAGATATTGAATGGGGATCGTCGAGGATAGTGCCCATCTGTGAGTTATTATTGTCGTGTTGGCCAACTCAAGGCAGCACACTATTATTCTGGTCAACTCGGTAATTTTGTGATCGTTGAGGGTGAAGGATTTCCCTAATTGTGGTGTTGTGGTTATTGCCGTGTTAATCGGTCCTTAGGGATTCTGATCCCAGGATGATTGTTTTGAATATCGTTGGACGTGTCGATTTTTAATTATTCGTGTGTCATCGTTCACCTGGTGAGTCGTATGATCCGTAATGGGTATTTTATCCTTTGAGTTTCATTATCATGTTGTATCATGGCATATCTGGAATCATGTCTGCGTGCCGATTGGTCATGTGTAGGATTTTTAGCCAGGCACTCGATGGTCATGCGTGGATGTTTCCGCATTGGACCGTGCACGAGACGTAGTTCTTGAGGCTAATTAGGTACATTGTCACACGTATATTCTGGATTCCGTATACGGGGTGGACATGTGCACGGATACATTTTCGGATCGGGCGTGCTATGATGTCCCTCTTGAGCCTTATTGTTTGGTCGTTTGTAGTCCATGTTGTATTGGATATGTCCGACGATTTGCGGCTGGCTGTTCATACGCCGAGGGGTATGTCCGACAGTCAGGTTTGCTTCTTTGAGAATCTGTATTGTGATGATTTACAGCTTTGGGCTGTTCGGCTTTCAGGCCATCGTGATACAAAGCTTCGGCTGAGGGGTTTTCAGGCCATTGCGATGTATTGGTATTTTTGTTGGAGCCTTCGGGCATTGTGATTCGCATCTCTTTCGGCATTGGTTTAGTTTACCTTCGGGTAATGTATTGTTGTTTTCTATATTGATGATTCGCCCTTTGGGCGTAAGTTTTCGGTTCTTATGTATCTTGTTGAGTTTTTCCTAGCGGGATATTTCTTCTCCCTACTTGTTTTAAGTTTCGGGACGAAACTTCTTTTAAGGAGTGTAGAATGTAATACCCGTAATTTTGATTTCTGGTAATTTTCTATTTTTGGCGGAAGTCCGTTTTGATGACTCTCTTGGGACCTTTTCGTCACCCTGAGAATGATTAATTCTACACTTTTTGACATCCGAGTTCGTTTCGGAGTCGTTTTGTCGAGTTCGGTGCTTTTTAGCGACTTTTCCGCTCTTGAGTCGATTCTTGCGAATCTCGTTCGAAACTGCTGTTTCGAGTTTCCTGTAAGTCTGTTTAACTTTGTTAGACGTGTTATGAACTTCGGTTTGGTTATTCGATCACGTATCGTGATTTTCGGGCGTTTTGGGCCGTTTTGTAATTTACCCAAAGTTATGGGTATTCGTATCTGTATTCGTTGTCTCGACTCTTTTCTTGGTCGCGTATGATTAATTATTACATTACGCTTTCATTTCGGGTCGTTGATGTCGTCCGCGAACTTTTCGTCGTGTTCGTTCCGTACGTTTTCGGAAATCGAGTCGTCGAGCCCTGGTGGTCGGGCACTGGCCGGACGGTTGCGGGTTCTGGCCGGACGATGGCGGGCACTGACCGAGCAGGCACGGCAGGAACCGGCGTAGCGCACGCTACGGCCTGTACGCTGCGCGCGCTAGCTCGGCAGCGTAGCGCACGCTGTCGAGGCAGCCTAGCGTACGCTATCGAGTCTGGGCAGAGAGGTCCTGAGGTTCTGGACTCGGGTAGGATTGGCAGGTAGTGCACACTACTGTCGGTCGTGGCGCACGCTAACCGGCAGGGGTAGCACACGCTGTCGGCCGACTAGCGTACGTTACCTGGGCGAGCTGTTTAGTCCAGAGGTCACTGGACAGGTCGGCTAGCGCGCGCAGGCTGCCGGCCGTAGCGCACGCTAGCGGGGGTCGGGCGAACAAGTCATGGTCGGCAGAATTGGTCGGTGGTGCCGGGTCATGCGGGCCATGGCCGAGAGTGCTGGGCCGATACTGGCCGATAGCGCACGCTAGTCCAGGAAGGTTAGCGCACGCTAGTTCCGGCCCAGTATATAAATGACAGAGCAGCCACTTTTTCATTCATTTTTCATTTCCTTTCTCTTCGGTCCGCGGCTGGAGCTTTGGAGGAGATGAAGCCATGTTGTTATACAACAAATCCATGAAGTTTCTGAGTTTATATCACTGATCAATCATCCTATAACGTCCTTCGATCCAGCGAATCAAGGTTAGATCTTTAGAACCCTACTTTTGGGGAGATTTGGGGTTTTTCGCGTTTTTGTCCGATTCATTCCGTTTTGCTGAGTAATTCATGATGAATATGATTAATCTTGTTGGTATTCTTAGTTTCCCTACGGATTCATGGTATATTTCGTGATTTTTACGAAATCGAGAGGGTTTGGTTGTGGTCCACCCTCGTTGTCGTTTTTATACGAATATACATTAATCGTAGGTGGGTTTCCGGGTGTATTCCAATTCCGTATTCGTTTAGAATCAGTTGTGGTTGTATTCTTCGAATCGTTAGGTTCGGTTTCGATGGTTCCTAGCATTCGTCGGTGACTTTCCATTCCGTTCGTTGCGTCGTCGACTATTCAAGGCAAGTATATATTTATGATTGTACGTTCTCGACTTTGAAAGTAAGATACATTGATGACATGATATGAACGAACCACTTTGGGGCGGGCCGATAGGTCCCCTAAGGGTTCCGTAGCCTCTGGTGCGGTTCTACGGTATTCATACATGCAATGATGACGGACGATATGAACGAACCACTTTGGGGCGGGCCGATAGGTCCCCTAAGGGTTCCGTAGCCTCTGTTGCGGTTCCACGGTATTCATATATCCATTGATGCGATGCTATGAGATTTAGTTATTCCGGAATACTAGTCTTGAATTGATGAATTTACGGTTATATTTACTTTATTGTCGAGGAGTATTGTGTTTCATACTTGATATACTTGCACTAGCTATTCGACGGCTAACCCCTTTATGGGGGAAATACTTTTTATGTATTTCAGGTTCCAGGAGAGCGGACAGGCGGGTATCGGGTCGGCATGAAGATGATGGGCAAGTGTGATACTGTGTCTTGTCTCCAGTTATCTCTTTTGGTTTCCTCCATTTAGTGTTGTTGTACTGGAATGGATTTTAAATACTCGAGTATTGTATTTCAGTTTCTTTGATGTTCCGGCCTGTGTTGCCGAGGTATTGATTTGTGCAGTGATGTATATGGTTTCATTGGTTATGGTTTTGAATTCCATTTGTAGTGTCTTTCTTTCCATTGTATGTATACCTTCTCGGTCAAGTTTTATAGTTCCGCGTATGTTTAGCCTTGTGGGTCCCACGGCGGGGCTCACGGCGTTGTAATATACCCTAAATAACTTGGGGGTATTACAATAACTGTCATAAGACAGGACACATTTGTAATACCCGGTTGTGAATTCATTGATTATCATTCAGTAATTTCCACTCAGAAATTTTTCTCACTCAGTAATAATCATTCATCATTCATATTCATTCAATTGTGTTCACTGTTCGGCGTACTTTAGAATCGTGTATCAGTTGTTATTCGTCATTCATCACTGTTTGAGATCGAGATGATAATATTGTCATCATCATCATCATCATCATCATCATATTTTGATAGTCTGTGTATGATATAGCACACGCTACACACTCTTGTTAGTGTGCACTAATGGAGTACATGTAGCGCACGCTATGCATCAGCATTAGCGCACGCTAGCGCAATTGAGGCAGACAGTCCAGAAGGTACTGGACTGAATTGGAGAATTAAGTAGCGGACGCTATGAGTGGTAAATAGCATACGCTAACTGTGCTGGTAACGCACGCTAAGTCATGTTAGTAGCGCACGCTAAGGTGAGCAGGGTAGAGGACAATGGGTTCTGGACTCTAATATTCTGGACATCAACTATCAGGTAGCGCACGCTAAAACAAGGTTAATGCATGCTAAGAAGAGGCGTTAGCGCATGCTAACGCGGCAGGTAGAGGTCACTGGACTACTCGGTGAACCCGCTAGCATACGATAATCACATGAGATTGCGCGCGCTAAGCTGGGTTTTGTATAAATAGGACACTTCACTCTTCATTCCGTCATTTCTTCATTTCTCAACCATTCTGGATGATTTTAGGCGATTCGGGAAGATCCTTTCGAGCTGCAATCATCTAGCATCATCTTCAAGCTCCTAGTTCAGATTAATCAACTTTTAATCTGCTCCATCACTCCTAATCAAGGTAACTTTTCATTTGAATCTTGAATTTCAGGATTTGAGAGTTTTCTTCCTGATCTCTTCGAGTTAGCTTTCTATCATGTTGGAATATGTTGAATATGGATTATTACCCTGGATAATTATATTCTTACGGATTTATTGATGTAATTTCCCGAATTTTGGAATATTTGGGAATTGTTCAAGAAAACCTTGGGTGTTGACTTTGGATTTTTTGGGGTTTTCGACTAGAGGTTGTCGTAATGTTGAATGGAGTATTCCTATTGGATTATTGATGGTATTAATGACGTTTTGTTGGGTTGAATTATTCATTGGAGTTTTGGTATCGATATGTTTGGGATTAGTTGTAAACAATAGGAGATTGTTTACAACGTGTTTGTTTAAATGCCCCAATCAGTTTTGGGTAGTGTTGTATCGACTTTAGTTGGTTGTGATCATGCTTGATTCGTTTATTAAGCGAATTGTTGGTACTTGTATTATTCAAAGTTGTTCAAGCGGCCGGTATTTCCATTAAGGACGTTCTCGCCTTCGGTTTGAGGCAAGTTTTATACTTGTACTAGTCAATGAGATTAATGTTATCATATATGTGTATGAATGTGTTATATCATTCCGAGACTGAGTCTCTTCATGAGTTCATTGATATTAAAGGATCGTTCGATACGATACTCTTCGGCAATTATGCCAAATGTTTATTATTGTTCATTCATGGCCAGTTCAAGGCATTGGGATACTCGTTGTTAATGTCATTGTCGATAGCCAGGTTGCGGTATCGATGTATCGATTGTTGTTGTTGATATTGATGTCGATCTAAGACATTGTTGTAATCATTGTTATTGATGTTGAAGTTTTATCATTGATGTTGTATTGGCCGATTGAAGGCATTAGCGTATTCGTTTCTCGTCTCCATTGTCGATAACCGATTAAAGGTGCCGAGACATCCATTGTATCATTGTTATCGATTGGCCGTTCTAAGGCAAATCGAGGTATTGAATCATCTGCTGCATCATTGTTATTGTTGCCATTCTAAGGCAATCGAGGTATTGAATTGGGACCGCCGAGAATGGTGCCCATCCATGAATCATTATTATCGTGTTAGCCGACTCAAGGCAGCACACTATCATTCCTGTGAATTCGGTAATCTTCGGATCGTTGCCGTTTGTGATTAATTATGTTTTGGAGGCTAGTCTTGGCTAGTGCTCATTATGGGTAAGTTTGGGGCTTGAACCTTCGCGGTTGGGTTTCCAACACCTACAATTCAGTAGGTCACGGTCATTGGATGGTCTCATGGTGATACGGATTCGTGCCGTGGCTTCGGCCCTTATTGTGATACAGCTTCGTGCCGTGGCTTCGGCCCTTATTGTGATACGGCTTTGTGCCGTGGCTTCGGCCCTCATTGTTACAGCTCCGGGCTGTTTGGACTTCAAGTGATTGTGATATTTGACAGCTTCGGCTGAGTGGCTTTCAGGCTTTTGTGATGTCTTGGTATTTTTGTTGGAGCCTTCGGGCATTGTGATTCATATTTAATTCAGTTCTGGTTTGGTTCATGTTCGTGTAATTCATTGCGGTGCTCTATAATTATGTTTAGCCGTTGTGCATTTATGTTCTAACCTATTGAACAGGTGTTAATAGTATGCCGCGGGCATAGTGTTTCACGAATGCTCGGTTCTTACCTTGGTTTATGAGCATCTCGTATTATTATTATCATTGTACCGTTTTATTCTGCCTTTGGATGCATATCATGTTATACATGTATTTGATGTTCATTATCTAGATGACTGACCCCATGGGGGCGGAACATGTTTTCATGTTTTAGGTGCTTGCGAGGAGAGAGTTGAGATACAGGGGCATGACGTTGGCAATGAGGCATTCGAGCGATACTAGTCCGAGTTGTTCATGTTGGTTAGTCAGTTGGAGTGTACTCCAGTTTTGTCAGTTGTTGTCATGTTGTATTATCGGAGCAAGCTCGTGGATGTCATTGTATTTTACTTTGGCCATGTATGCCCATTTTTGTCGTTGAAATTCCTCATCGGAATATTGTGTCGGATATCATAGTAGGGACTGTGATTTCCCTTATTGGTTAATTTGATGTATTTTAGTCGTTTTCGCCTGGTGGATCTCCTGGTGTGGGGTCCACGACACTGTAGTAACCCAATAAGATTTGGGGGTGTTACAGAAGATGGTATCAGAGGCTTTGGGTTGTGAGATACCCTGATATGTGAGTCATGTGGCTCTACCGACGCGGTAGTAGTGGGACTGTCAGATTATGACAATTTGGACTGTCGGGTTTTGTGAGTCGTGAAATTTATATGACTGCACGAGTCATTCATTCATCGAGTCGTCGTCAGTGAAGACTAGTATCGAAAGACCTCGAATCTTCGTATGACCTGTGTAAGGACTCGATTCTCTTTATGTTCACACATTTATTATGCCATTGATTGTACATGTTTTGTTGAAACTTATATGTTGCATTAATGTTACGATTGATTCATGACTAATTTTTTTGGAGCACGTGTGATCTGTGCAAGCGGTAAGGATCAACTCATTCATCAGCCAACAATCCTCAATCATCATTTTTGATCTTGTCGATCATGTTAATTCATTAATCACTCAGTCAATCTCATTGCTCGGTTGTTGATCTTGTGGATCGAATTATCAATCTTGATAACTTGTTCAAGGTAATCATTTCAAGAATTTCATCAGATAATCATGTCACCTCACTTGATCTTTCATGCAATCTTATCATATTTCGGCGTCATGTCGACGATCATTTTATTTCCTTGTTAATGCATTCATTGTGTTAGAGCATGTATGCTCATTATTATCATTCCATAACGTAATCATAATACGATCTTCATGCGAGATCTATAATTATCATGTGACCTTCCTGCTTCAAAATGGATAGAGCTGTCTGTGAAACCCACCGATCGTGATTGTATTTGGAGCGAGTTAAAGACTCTCATGTTAGAGAGGTATTATCCGGCTCCACTTCGTGAAGCCAAGTTATCAGAGGTTTTGAACCCCAAATCCGTTGAGGACGAGGGTGTTATTGTCATTGTTGAGAAGTTTCAGGGACTCCTTCAGTTTGCTTCATCTGTTATGCATACTGAGGCGGATAAGATCAAGTATTTTAGCAAGAGGCTAAATCCTCAATTGAGGATGCAGTTGTTCAATCACAATTGTAATTCACTTAGTGAGTTCATTGAGAAGGCTCTTGGAGCAGAGCTTTTGATCAAGGAGCTTACTCGGAAGCACCCTTCAGCTTCTTCTGGTGGGAGGACTGGGATGTCGGTTCGTTCAAAGGGACATCGGGCTCTGGTGTCCAAGAGGTCGTTTTCTAGTCGTCTTCTACTGGGAAAGCATCTTCCTCTCAGACGACGAGTTCGACTGTTGTTTGCTTTAACTGTGATTCAGCAGGGCACGTTAGTACTCGGTGTACGGTGCCAGCTTTTGTTTGTTTTCTATGTGGGAGGCAGGGACACCTACGGAAATACTGTAGGAGTTCTAGTGCCAGTAGATCTCAAGAGAGCTCAAGGGCCTCGAGAGACTTGGTTTCTCCAGCCCGTGCATCATCTAAGGAGTTCTATTAGTCTTTGAGAGCCAGAGGTAAGGACATTCATCACCGGTGTTAAGGGATTATCATTGCCTTAGTTGTTGTTCATTCATGTATATAATTCATTCATCATACATCAATCATGTTAAGATTTTTAGATTATCAAACTAATCATTCAATTCACGAGGAACAACGGTTCCAATCCCTTCATTTGAGATATCACTCATCGCGTTATTAGTTCACCTCGGTGAGTCATTCTCTATCCTTGTCGGATTTCTAGTCATTTATCATTCATCATAGTCACTCTCGTTCATGTGACCTTCCGAGATCATATTAAGAGGTGAGTTCAGATTTGGGTCTTCCTTGAATAGATGAGATCGAGGGGATCGATGATCTGGAGGATATCGATGTTGGGCACATTTGAGATGTAGCCTTGTTTTTCGTATTACTGTTTAACTTAATCTGCATTGTAGTATCGTGGTTGTGAACCATCTGTCGTTGATTTATCTTGTAACTATGGTATTTGAGAATCTTGAGATTTGGGTCATTTGTTGGGATTTATTCCCTTTGGTGTTGTACCTGAGATTTGTTCATTGTGTTTCGAGACGTCAAGTCATGAGAACTTAGACATACGATTGATATGGTCCCGAGGACGATATGTGCATTGTTGCTTTTCCTTTGAGGTGTGAGTCAGTGCTTTTTCTAGCGGATGAGTCATGATTCGACTGATCTCACACTTGGCTGAGTGTTTTATCACTTGAGTTTTTCTTTCGCCTTGTACAGGCAGAAGGGACGCGGGGGCGAAGTGTTTCGCGCTGAGGAGTATTCCTGGAGATGTTGTTTTCAGATCATGATGGATAGTTCATATCCTGAGTTGTTTACAGTTAGTTTCGGGGATGAAACTCTTTTTAAAGGGGGAGTATGTAATACCCGGTTGTGAATTCATTGATTATCATTCAGTAATTGCCACTCAGAAATTTTTTTCACTAAGTAATAATCATTCATCATTCATATTCATTCAATTATGTTCACCATTCGACGTACTTTAGAATTGTGTATCAGTTGTTATTCGGCATTCATCACTGTTTGAGATCGAGACGAGAATATTGTCATCATCATAATCATCATATTTTGGTAGTCTGTGTGTGATATAGCGCACGATACACACTCTTGTTAGCGCACGCTAATGGAGTACAGGTAGCGCACGCTATGCATCAACATTAGTGCACGCTAGCGCAATTGAGACAGACAGTCTAGAAGGTACTGGAATGAATTGGAGAATTAAGTAGCAGATGCTATGAGTGGTAAATAGCATACACTAACTGTGCTAGTAATGCACGCTAAGTCATGGTAGTAGCGCACGCTAAGGAAAGCAGGGCAGAGGACAGTAGGTTCTGGACTCCAATATTCTGGACATCAACTATCAGGTAGCGCACGCTAACACAAGGTTAACGCACGCTAAGAGGAGGCGTTAGCGCACGCTACCAGGTATGTAGCGCACGCTAACGCGGCAGGTATAGTTCACTGGACTACCCGATGAACCCGCTAGCGCACGCTAATCACGGGAGATAGCGCGCGCTAAGCTGGGTTTTGTATAAATAGGACACTTCACACTTCATTCTGTCATTTCTTCATTTCTCAACCATTCCGAACAATTTTGGGTGATTCGGGAAGATCCTTTCGAGATGCAATCATCTAGCATCATCTCCAAGCTCTTAGTTCAGATTAATCAACTTTTAATCCGCTCCATCACTCCTAATCAAGGTAACATTTCATTTGAATCTTGAATTTCGGGATTTGAGAGTTTTCTTCCCGATTTCTTCGAGTTAGCTTGCTAGCATGTTGGAATATCTTGAATATGGATTATCTACCCTGGATACTTGTATTCTTACGGATTTATTGATGTAATTTTCGGAATTTTTGAATATTTGGAAATTGTTCAAGAAAACCTTGGGTGTTGACTTTGGATTTTTGGGGGTTTTCGACTAGAGGTTGTCGTAATCTCGAGTGGAGTATTCTTATTGGATTATTGATGGTATTAATGACGTTTTGTTGGGTTGAATCATTCATTGGAGTTTTGGTATCGATATATTTGGGATTAGTTGTAAACAATGGGAGATTGTTTACAACGTGTTTGTTTAAATGCCCCAATGAGTTTTGGATAGTGTTGTATCGACTTTGAGTTGGTTGTGATCATGCTTGATTCGTTTATTAAGCGAATTGTTGGTACTTGTGTTATTCAAGGTTGTTCGAGCGGCCAGTATTTCCATTAAGGACGTTGATCGTGGAAGGACTTTTTCGCCTTCGGTTTGAGGCAAGTTTTATACTTGTACTAGTCAATGAGATTAATGTTATCATATATATGTATGAATGTGTTGTATCATTCCGAGACTGAGTCTCTTCATGAGTTCATTGATATTAAGGGATCGTTCGATACGATACTCTTCGGCAATTATGCCAAATGTTTATTATTGTTCATTCATGGCCAGTTCAAGGCATTGGGATACTCGTTGTTAATGTCATTGTCGATGGCCGGGTTGCGGTATCAATGTATCGATTGTTGTTGTTGATATTGATGTCGATCTAAGACATTGTTGTAATCATTGTTATTGATGTTGGTGTTTTATCATTGATGTTGTATTGGCCGATTGAAGGCATTGGCGTATTCGTTTCTCATCTCCGTCATCGGTAACCGATTAAAGGTGCCGAGACATCCATTTTATCATCGTTATCGATTGGCCGTTCTAAGGCAAATCGAGGTATTGAATCATCCGCTGCATCATTGTTATCGGTTGGCCATTCTAAGGCAATCGGGGTATTGAATTGGGACCGAGAATGGTTCCCATCCGTGAATCATTATTGTCGTGTTGGCTGACTCAAGGAAGCACACTATCATTCATGTGAATTCGGTAATCTTTGGATCGTTGCCGTTTGTGATTAATTGTGTTTTGGAGGCTAGTCTCGGCTAGTGCTCATTATAGGTAAGTTTGGGGCTTGAACCTTCGCGGTTGGGTTCCAACACCTACAATTCAGTAGGTCACGACCATTGGATCGTCTCATGGTGATACGGCTCCATGCCTTGGCTTCGGCCCTTATTGTGATACGACTTTGTGCCGTGGCTTCGACCTTTATTGTGATACGACTTTGTGCCGTGGCTTCGGCCCTCATTGTTACAGCTCCGGGCTGTTTGGACTTCAAGTGATTGTGATATTTGAGAGCTTCGGCTGAGTGGCTTTCAGGCTTTTGTGATGTATTGGTATTTTCGTTGGAGCCTTCGGGCATTGTGATTCATATTTAATTCAGTTCTGGTTTGGTTCATGTTCTTGCAATTCATTGTGGTGTTCTATAATTATGTTTCGCCGTTGGGCATTTATATTCTAACCTGTTGAACACATGTTAATAGTATGCCGCAGGCATATTGTTTCACGAATGCTCGGTTCTTACCTTGGTTTGTGAGCATCTCGTATTATTATTACCATTGTACCGTTTCATTCTGCCTTTAGATGCATATCATGTTAAACATGTATTTGATGTTCATCATCTGGATGACTGACCCCGTGGGGGCGGAACATGTTTTCATGTTTTAGGTGCTTGCGAGGAGAGAGTTGAGACACAGGGGTATGACGTTGGCGACGAGGCATTCGAGTGATACTAGTCCGAGTTGTTCATGTTGGTCAGTCAGTTGGAGTGTACTCCAATTTTGCTAGTTGTCGTCATGTTGTATTATCCAAGCAGGCTCGTGGATGTCATTGTATTTTACTTTGGCCATGTAGGCCCACTTTTGTCGTTGAAATTCCTCATTGGAATATTGTGTCGGATATCATAGTAGGGACTGTGATTTCCCTTGTTGGTTAATTTGATGTATTTTAGCCCTTTTCGCCTTGTGGATCTCCTGGTATGGGGTCCATGGCACTGTAATAACCCAATAAGATTTGGGGGTGTTACATTCAAATCGACTATCCTGATCTTAAGAAGGACGAGAGCAAGAAGGTGGTGAGCAGAAAAGAACACCGAAGGAAAGCCCTCATTGGAAAAGATCAAGAAAAAGTGGAATCAAGCAGTGGATTCTTCTCTGATGACGATGAGGAATATGACTGTCTGATGGCCAACCTAGCTGATGAAGAGGTAACATCACAACCCTCTAATTCAAATAATAGTTCAGACATGTCACAAGATATGGACTTGCACGAATCTGTAAATCAGCTTCTCAAAGATTTTGAGAAATTAAAATCTGTACACCTATCTGTATCAGCCGAGAAGACTCAGCTGCAAGATGAGAATAGGCAGCTGAAAAACGATTTTAAAAAACTCAGCCTAGAGTTGAATAAAACCAAATCTGATATTGAAAAACAGGCTGCAGACAACTTTAAAAACCAGGCTGATGTTACTAGAGCTGAGATAAAATGATTAACTATTTTGAATAGTGAAAGATCAGCTGCACTTGCTCATGTCAAAGCTGAGTTTACTAAACTGACTCAGCTAAGTAAAACTCAGGTGAAGGAAATAACCTCTCTGAAGGCGTCTCTAACCTTGGACGAATTGTGTATGAACAAAAGGCCACTATATTTCAGATCAGGCCTTGGATATGACCCGAACACTCCCTCTAGTTCTAAAACCACTTTCATCAAGGGAGAAACACTTGTCCCGTCTGCTGAGCCTAATTACAAATCTGTGTTTCCAAATAGGCAACAGCTAAGTCACAAGTATAGGTTGCAGCCAAGATATACAAGGCAGCCACCTAGACATGAGACTAGGCAATGGCCAAGGTAGAAGAAGCAGCCCAGACAACATGCCCATTATTATCAAAGACTCCACAAAAACAGATTTCAAAATGGGAGGGGCAAATGGAAACCTCAAGGTTATCCAAGTTTTCAAAATGAACAGATGTGGAGACCCCAAAGACTTTACAAATGGTCTCAGCCTAGATTTAGAAATGGCCCACATCAATTTTATGAGGCATATCCAAAACACAATCCTAACAGAGGATACAGGCCCAGACAATGCACACCATTTAGGGGCAATAACAACAAATTTCACAATCCCAGGAGAAATCAGTTCTCCAGGAAACCATCTAACCCCCGAGGACCCACACAAATTTGGGTACCTAAATCTCGGCTTGTTTGATTGCAGAAAAGGTGGAAGGACTACTACCACATCTCCACAAATTCAAATATTAGAAGTGAAGAATGGTTTGTAGATTCTGGATGTTCAAGACACATGACCGGGAACAAGAAGGTACTGTCAAATTATATCAAAGAAAGAGGTCCAGACGTAACCTTTGGAGATAGCTCTAGAGGTCAGACTAAAGGATTTGGAGAGTTGCATAGAGGAAACATCACTATATCAAAAGTCCATTATGTCAAAGGGCTCAAATACAACCTTTTGAGCATAAGCCAATTTTGTGATGAGAAGAATCTAGTAGTCTTCACCATTTGGAAATGTATGGTGATAGATATTCTATCTGGAGAAGTGAAGCTACAAGGATTCAGAAGGAGAGATGTCTATATGATAGATTGGAAAACAGGAACTCCTAACACTTGCTTTCTACCCAAGTCTACAGAACAAGCTTTGGAAGACTACTCATGGATCAATGCAATGCAAGAAGAGCTCAACCAGATGGAAAGGAACAAGGTTTGGGAACTAACAGACAGACCAAATCACAAGAAGGTTATTGGCACCAAATAGGTGTACAAGAACAAATGCAACGAAGATGGAGCTGTTGTTAGGAATAAACCAGACTTGTTGCCAAAGGCTATGCACAATGTGAAGGAATAGATTTTGATGAAACCTATGCACCTGTTGCAAGATTAGAAGCCATCAGACTATTCCTTGCTTATGCTGCATTCAAGAATTTTGAAGTCTACCAAATGGATGTGAAGAGTGCCTTTCTTAATGGAATTCTAGAAGAAGAAGTCTATGTGGAGCACCCCCCTAGATTTGTCAAAGGAGACAAAGTCTACAAGCTTCTAAAAGCTCTATATGTACTCAAGCAGGCACCAAGAGCATGATATGAAACATTATCTATGTTTTTTGAGAAGAACGGTTTCAGCAAAGGAAAGGTGGACAAGACCCTATTCAGAGTAGAGCATGAAGACCACATATTATTAATTCAAATATATGTGGATGATATCATATTTGGCTCAACCAATCCGGAGCTATGTGATAAGTTCTCAAATCTCATGCAAGGAGAGTTTGAGATGAGTATGATGGGCAAACTGAATTTCTTTCTAGGTTTGCAAGTTAAACAGATGGAAAATGGAATTTTCATCAACCAAGCCAAATATATAAGAGATTTAATAAAGAGATTTGGAATGGAATCAGCCAAACCAACAAGAATCCCTATGAGCACAAGCACTCATCTAGATACAGATGAAGGAGGCATATCAGTGGATCCAACCCACTACAGAGGACTTATTGGATCACTCCTTTATCTGACTGCAAGCAGACCAGACATATCTTATGCCATAGGAGTATGTGCTATATTTCAATCCAAGCTAAAGCAGTCTCACCAGGATGAAGCTAAGAGGATAATCAGATATCTTAAGTCAACAGTCAATGTTTGACTATGGTATCCTAAGGATGATAATTTCGAGCTATCAGGATATTTAGATGCAGACTTAGCAGGATGTAAGATCAACAGGAAAAGCACCAGTGGAACGTGCCAATTCCTAGGAACCAGACTGATATCCTGGTTTAGCAAGAAGCAGGTATCTAACTCTATATCAACAACAGAGTCAGAATACCTAGCTGCAGGTAGCTGTTGTGCCCAGATTTTATGGATCAGACAACAGCTAAGGGACTACAACATCATTGAAAATGAAGTCCCAATTTGGTGTGACAACAATAATGTAATTGCAATAACCAACAACCCAGTGTTGCACTCTAGGACGAAGCACATTGATGTTAAACATCATTTCATAATAGACCATGTGCTTAACAAGAGAGTCAGAGTAGAAAAAGTCGGCACAGAATACCAGATTGCTGACATATTCACCAAACCTTTACCAGAAGAAAGGTTTTTGGAGCTGAGCACGGAACTTGGATTACTAGAGTGGGAACCTAGTACATACGAGAAAGATAGCTGAGCAGATCAGACAAGAAGATAAAGGACAAACGAAGAAACCTAGCTGATCCAGACTACAGGCGATATAACTCACCTGATGCAGATCAGTCAAACAGTCAATGGTCAACCAGCTAAGTTCTCCACCCCTGACCGACTCTTGAATATTAAATTATTATTTATCGACACGTGGCAACTACACGTTCACACGACCTCCACAATGACCAATTAAATCCAACCGTCATTTTTCAAAATTTCAAAAGCAGGACCACCGAGTAATTTAATTCAAATTTTAAAATCTCAAAAGGTGGACCACCGCTTAAATAAATGAATATTACATTCCAAATGTCGCTTCAATTTTCTATTTAAAGATGGGAAAATGATTTCAACTTTACCTTCTTCAAGCTTTCAAACCCTAGTTTTCAAAAGCATAAATCCTTTCGGACTTTCAATACACTCAGAAAAATCTTTCTTGCGCAGAAATGGAATCGTACTTCAATGGAGTAAATCTGAAGGCTGTGAAAGACCAGATCATTTTCAGTCTGGTGGTCGATTTTCGAGGGGTTGCTCGAAACAAATCTGGACAACGACGTGTACAACATTATCAGATCTATGAAGACGAATGGGATCTACCCATTCCTGAGCATCGGCCCCAAATTTCTCCATAAGGAGGCTGTCATCGCATTTTACAGGGAAGCTAGAGTTCTGGAATCGGGCATCAGGAGTTCAGTATTTGGAGAGGAAGTGAAAATCACTCCGCAGACTCTCGTAAAGGCTTTCGTGATGAAATCTCACGGCATAGCCGTAGAAGCCTTGAAGCAGAACGCAGCCGACCTCTGGCTGAAGATCAAGGTTGTTGACCAGCCGGCAAAATTGAAGCTGACTGTGAAGAGAAGCGAGCTGAGAAAAGAATATCGCTATGCATTGGATATTACCAACAAAATAGTGATGGGTATGGCTGGCAGCTACGACCAGTTGTCGTCAGCCAAGTTTATGGTTATGGGGGCTCTAATTCAAGATGAGCTGATTGACTGGGCTGACTACATCTTCAGACAATTAGTGCGTGAAGTAAATAAAGTCCAATGTCTAGATGATGAGAAGAGGTTCAAAACCAATCTGGCCTTTAGGACTCAGATTAGTTGGATTCTGGAGCATTTGGGCATGGCGAAGGGAAATGCAGATCCCTTCCACGTCAACAAGAGGCTTCGTCACCTAGACCAAGAGACTCTAAGAAGATTTGGAAGTGTGAGGAAACCAGGCAAAATTTTGTAGGAAATGCCCATTAAGCCTACACCTTACACATACCCCTCTAGTTCAGACGAGTCTGAAGACCAAGCTGCAGCCCAGAACTTACCTGCAGATTAGTCTGATTCGGATTCAGACGACACTCCAATAGCCCTTCGTTTCAAGAGAAGGGGACCAGCCCCAGGAGAACCAGTTTTGATCCACTCCTCACCGGAACCCTCCCCCAAGAGGCCAAGGCGCCTAATCTTTGAAGAGGAAGAGCAATCAGATCACCAATCTGCACCTGAACCTGCCCCTACAGATCAGATGCAGATCATCCCTTCACCCGTTCTCATTCCTGACCAATCAAACCTTATTGCTAAAGAGATCTCTCGGATCACCCTGCCAGACATGTCTGAAGAAGAAGAAGCAGGTTTAATTATCCACATCCTTGAAGCAGATTACTCATTCAACCTGCTAGAGAACAATTCCCTGAACTTATCTGTAGAGCAGCTTCAAACGGTAAAACATCATGCTCTTAAAGTTTCATATATCAATATTTTCGAGGAATGGAATACTTTAAAATCCTTTCCATTTACTCAACTGCAATCGTTTATTGAAATGAGTAGCTGGGACTTTCCCTAGGCTACGGAGCAAGTGCTCATGGGCTTCTGCCATGAAACAGATGCAATTTTAATGCTCCATGAGAACTGGTTCATGTCCCATTTTAAAACCAACATAGACCAACTCATCCATCTTATTATGGAAAGTGTTTTGGACGATTATATAGATGAGGATGGAGAAGTTGAAGAAAAAGAAATAAGAATAAAAGAGATAGTGAAGGAAAAGAAGATAGAAGTTGAAAAAGAAGAAAATATTATAGTTGAATAAAAATGAGAGAAAGTAAGAGAGGAGGAAGAAGATGAAAAAGAGGAAGAAAATAGTGAAGTTGAAAAACATGAAGTTGAAAAACAATCTGCTAAATAAGAACAAGTAAACACAGAAGAATTAGAGGAAGAAGAAGAAGATGATGAAGGAGAAGTTGAGAAGGAAGAAAAAGAAGATGAAGATGATGATGACGATAAGGAGGAAAAGAAGGATGAAGAAAAGAAAGAAGAAGAAGAAGGGGAGGAAAAATAGAAGGAAGAAGAAGAGGCAGAATAAAAAGATGACAGAGCAGATGAGGCTGGGGCACCTGCCCAAAACCTCAGCTCAGATGAGAAACAAGACTCCAGAAAATACCCTATCTGATCAGCGGCCTGTAGACAGGAGTCTGCAGATGGGTAGGTCAACTGCACACCTACCTGCAGGCGCAGAAAGCTCAGGCGAGCACTCTCATCAGGCAGCACCCATCTCACATGTGATGGTTGACCTGATCCGCAAAATTGTCAAAGAAACTGTTGGGGAGTTGCTTGCCACAGAAGTCAAGTCTGACCTGCAGATTGTTCACACCCTGAACTCCAAGCTGGACACCTTAATACAGAGAGGTGTACCTCCTCCTCCCACAAACTCCAGGATTCCCCTTGGCATGTCAGACTAGTTGATGCTGGCAAAATGGGGGAAGGAAGTAAGCAGGGGGAAGCAAGGGAAGGAACATGTCAAGTACAAAAAGGAGCTCAGAACGAAGAACATGCAGGATATTCCTTTACTTGAAGCTGGACCATCAAGCCTAAAGCGGAAGGAGTAAATATCTGCTTCTAATCTAACTGAAGATCAGCCTGCAGTCAAGAAGAGGAGAACCAGATTTGGGGAAGAGACAAGACTTGAATGGAAAGGCAAAGAGCTTTGGTATGTTGAATAATTTCTACCTGCTGAAGCTGGTCCAATGTGGGGAGATGCGAGGAAGTAGTTCATTGATAAATACTATATCTGGGAGTTACTCCAGGATAAGGACTGCTCCCCACAGCAGACATTTATCAACTTCATGGAATCAACATGGCCAACTCTCTAGGCCATCTTAGTAAAACATGCAAAAGCATGGAATGCTTACCCCATGATTCCCCACTTCATATCTGAATATCCTCCTACTTTATTAAATGATGAATTGGATGATCTAGCACTGCAGAGAGAGATAAGGAAGCTATGTGAAGAGCACAAATTCTCATCCGAAGAAGAACAAGAGTTTGCCTCTCTAGTTATCAGAAGGAAGTATGGCCTAGCACCTGTCAAGAAGAGACCAATTGGTGCAAAGACTATTAGGCCTTCTAAGCAGCCTATTAGAAGAGGCAGAGGCATAGGTAGATAGATTTTTGTAATTTACTGTTTCTGTAACTTACCTGTAAAATTCTTATTTTGTAAAACTTCTCTGTATTTTGTTTGATCATTTAAAGCCTATGTACTTGTAAACAATTTGGAGAATTATATAACAGTCATTTGAATGACAACCACTAGTTGTCTCAAAACAAAGACTGAATTTTAGTTTGTGTCTTGCACTTGACTATGTGCAGACTTGTTGTTCATCTGAATAATTGCTTAAGTTTTGCCATCATCAAAATAGGGGGAATTTGTTAGGAATACTTGTTAGATTTTGATGATGTCATCATTATACTTGTTTATTCAAATGTATGTTTATTACTTGGCAAAATATAAGGAAGAACCAAATGAGTATCTTCCGTAGGCCGAATTGAGTTAAAATAGATACTTGGCAAAATATAAAGAAGAACCAAAATGAGTATCTTCTATAGGCCATTTAAGTTAGGCTTAAAACCAGTTAAGTACAAAAGTACAGATAAGTACATAAGAGAAGTTTCGGTCAGACAAGTATCATCACAGAGGTCCTGACCAAACTCTACAAAAAGCCGAGTCACAATCAAGTGAAAATCAGAGAAGTTCTAGTCAATAATTTTATCAGAGAAGTTTGACCAGACTGCAGTCAAGTAATCAGATGGAGTCCAAATCATATGAAGTTTGACCATCAGATCAGTCAAGTTCATCAGATCAGAAGACTTTAGACAAGTCGTCAGATCAGAGAAGTCTCGGCAGGACATCAGAGAAGTTGTCATCAGAGAAGTCCGACGACAGAGAAGTTTGGCTGCATTTCAGACAAATTGACTTAAAAAGATCAGATAAGTCATTAGCCAAGTAAACCTGTCCACGTCAGCATGCGTTGTAAAGTCAATATTTACGGAAAGTCACATGCGGGCGATAAGGGACAGATTGGAGAGATTCCCGGAAGGATATGAATTAAATAAGTCATCCAGACCCACCTATGAAGACTTCAGTCATATTAAAATCAAAAGATTCGGCGCCATCACGTGAAAGTCTTCACAACGGTCGGAAATGGATTAAAATAAGGGAACCCAGCCTTGCAACGTTCAGAAAGAAAAACAAAGAAGTCTATTTCTCCAACGGACGGATTTGTTACAGATTTGCAACGGCTATGAAGAATCTCCAAGATCTAAATCTATAAATATCTAAAGATTTGAAGTTGAGGAAGATGATGCGAACAATACTCTCGAGCAATCAAAGCAGTCAAAGCAATCTGAAATCTACAGCATCGTGAGTACCAGAATTCACAAGTTCATATACTAAGAAAGCTCTTAGTTGGAGAAGACAAATACTCTTGTCTTAAAACTTGAGATCGGGGTACTTCACTGGTTGAAGTTACGTGACTGATAGGCATCCAAGGATTTAGAGATCAAGTGGTGCTAGGTAGTCAGAAAGAAGTTGCAACGACAGAATTTTCACTGGTTGGAAGTTGTTGTAGCTAAGTTGTAGAATTACTGTAATATTTATCACTGGTTGAAAATTATAGTGGATTCATCTCCAACTGGTTTGGAGAAAAGTCGATTAGTAGAGTATTACCCCACCTCTGAGACCACTATATATTGCCAGCGTACTTTACTGTCTTTAGCATCATACTTAACTGCTGCATTCATTCTTAGTATTTCATTGTTCATATTTGTGTATTCGTCATCAGCTGACTTCCGCACTTATATTATCAATAGACGACTCTAAGTCATCTGTACCATCAGCTGAGAAACTTCTTAATTCCTTCTTGGAAAAAGAGTTTCAATAAGTCTATTCACCCCCCTCTAGACTTAATCCTGACGACTTGTGACCTACAGATAATGAATATAAATAACTGAAAATAAGCATAATGTATATGGATATGATAATGACTATTAAATTGTAACACCCCCAAATCTCATTGGGTTATTACAGTGCCGTGGACCCCACACCAGGAGATCCACCAGGCTAACACGACCAAAAATACAACTAACTGACCAAAAGGGGAATCACAATCCCTACACTGACATCCAACATAATATTCCGATATGGAATTTCAATGACAACAGTGGGCCTACATGGCCCAAATAAAATACAACGACATCCACGAGCCTTGCTCGGATAATACAAAATGACAATAACTGACAAAACTGGAGTACTCCAAACTGTCTGACTGACATGAACACCAAAACATCTCGGACTAGTATCGCTCGAATGCCTCGTCGCCATCATCATGCCCCTGTGTCTCAACTCTCTCCTCGCAAGTACCTAAAACATGAAAATGTGTTCTGCCCCCACGGGGTCAGTCATCCAGATAATGAATATCAAATACATGTACACCATGATATGCATCCAAAGGCAGAATGAACAGTACAACAATGGTAAACGAGATGCTCACAAACCAAAGTAAGAATCGAGCATTCGTGAAACACTATGCCCACGGCATATGATCAATACCTGCTCAACAGGTTAGAACACAAGTGCCCAACGGCGTATCATCAATACAGAACACAACAATACATCACACGAAGGTAAACCAAGCCAACACTGAAATAGATACGAATCACAATGCCCGAAGGCTCCAACAGAAATACCGATACATCACAATGGCCTGAAAGCCCCTCAGCCGAAGCTATATATCACAATAGCCTGAAAGCCGAACAGCCACAAGGTGTATATCATCACAATACCCTGAATGACACTCAGCCGAAGCTGCCAATCACCAAAGTGGCTCGAAGCCAAAACAGCCCGAAGTTGTATCAATGAGGGCCGAAGCCACGACACGAAGCCGTATCACAATGAGATCATCCAATGACCGTGACCTGCTGAATTGCAGGTGCTGGGAAACCAACCGCGAAGGTTCAAGCCCCAGACTTACCCATAATGAGATCACCCAGTGACCGTGACCTATTGAACTGTAGGTGTTGGGAAACCAACCGCAAAGGTTCAAGCCCCAAGCTTACCCATAATGAGATCATTAACATGACCATGACCTACTGAACTGTAGGTGTTGGGAAACCAACCGCGGAGGTTCAAGCCCCAAGCTTACCCATCGAGCACTAGCCGAGACTAGCCTCCAAAACACAATTAATCACAACAGTAACGCTCCCAAGATTACCAAATTCCCAAGAATAATAGCGTACTGCCTTGAGTCGGCCAACACGACAACAATAACTCACGGATGGGCACCATCCACGGCGGTCCCAATTCAAATACCTCGACTGCCTTGGAATGGCCAATCGATCACAATAACTCAACGAGTGGAAACTATCATTGACAGTCCCAATTCAATAAATCAATTAACTTAGAACAACCAATCGATAACAACGATACAATGGATGGGAAATGTCACTGACAGTTCCAGTTCAATACATCGATCGCCTTAGGATGGTTAAACGACAACAGGACACAACGGATGGGAATCATATTCACTAATCCCAATTCAATATGTCTGATTACCTTAGAGCGGTCAATCGATAACGATGACACAACGGATGGGAATTATCGTCTATATTCCCAATTAAATACATCGATTACCTTACAACGGTTAATCGATAACCAATGATACAACGGATGGGAATTATCTTCGATAATCGCAATTAAATACATCGATTACCTTAGAACGGTTAATCGATAACCAATGATAAAACGGATGGGAATTATCTTCGATAATCCTCATTAAATACATCGATTACCTTAGAACGGTTAATCGATAACCAATGATACAACGGATGGGAATTATCTTCGATAATCCCAATTAAATACATCGATTACCTTAGAACGGTTAATCGATAACCAATGATACAACGGATGGGAATTATCTTCGATAATCCCAATTAAATACCTCGATTACCTTAGAACGGTCAATCAATACACAATGATATGTTTAGAATAGATGTCCCGGCGCCTTGAACCGGCCACCGAAACAGAGATGATAACGAACATGTCAAACGCCTTCAATCGGCCGATACAACATCATAACAATAGTTCCAATTCGATAATAACGATTCAACGATGCCTCAGAACGACATTAACGTCAGCAATAATAATCGATATATCGATACCGCGAACCGGATATCGACAACATCAGTATCAACAAGAATCTCAATGTCTTAAACCGGCCGTTAAAGAATAACAATAACATTTAGCATAATTGCCGAAAGGTATTGCATCAAACAATTCCCGAATATCAACAAATCACGAAGAGACTAAGTCTCGAAATGATACAATACATTCATACACATATATGATAACATTAATCTCATTGACCAGTACAAGTATAAAACTTGCCTCAAACCGAAGGCGAGCAAGTCCTTCCACGATCAACGTCCTGGCACGAAACGACGAACGGTGCCTCCTGTAGGTCACAAGTCGTCCAGGAATAAGTCTAGAGGGGGGGTGAATAGACTTATTGAAACTCTTAAACTCTTTTTCACAAAGAGTAAGTTTCTTCAGCTGATAGATAAACAAATGACTTGGAGTCGTTTGTTCTTAATATGTGCGGAAGTCAGCTGATGACGAATATAAAACAACTAATGAAACACTTAACGATGAATGCAGCAGTTAAAGTATGATTCTATAAAATAGTAAAGAACGCAGGCAATTATAGTGGTCTCAGAGGTGGGGTAATCCTCTACTAATCCACTTTTCTCCAAACCAGTTGGAGATGAATTCACTATAATTCTCAACCAGTGATAAATATTACAGTGATTCAACCAAACTACAACAGCTTCCAACCAGTGGAAATCCGTGCCGTTGTAACACACTTGACTGCCTTGCACCTCTTGATCCTAGATTCTTGGATGCCTTTACAGTCTCGAAACTTCAACCAGTGAAGTACCCCGAACTCAGGATTATAGACAAGAGTTTTTGTCTTCTCAAACTAAGAGCTTCTTCAAGTATGAACTTTTTAGAACCGCTCTTTTCACGATACTGTATTTCGCTTTTAGATAGCTTGAATGCTTTGATCGCTTGAAAGTATGTTCGCACCGATTAATTGTTGTGTGTGCTCAGCTTCAAATTTTCGGATATATATAGGTCACGATCTCTGAGCTTTTCCTTCATAGCCGTTGCAAATCTTTTCAACAAATCCGTCCGTTGGAGAGGTAGACTTCATTGTTTTCTTTCTGAACGTTGCAAGGCTGGATTCCCATATTTTAATCTATCTTCCGACCGTTGTGAAGACTTCTGCATGTGATGCGCCGAATTTTTTGAATATAATACGTTTAAAGTCTAAAAGGTGGGTCTGGATGAATTATTTAATTCATATCTTTTGCGGGAATCTCTCCAATTTGTCTCTTCACGTTCCATGTGACTTTCCGTAATACTTGACTTTTCAACGCATGCTGACGTGGACTTGGAGTACTTGGATGATCTCGACTAAGCTGATGAGCAGTTAACTTCTCTGCAGTCTGGACCTCTCTGATGTTCACTGTTTAGAACTTGTCTGATCAGATGACTTGTCTGAGGTATCTTGATCGCACCGTCAAACATCCCTGATGATTTTTGTTGACCAGAACTACTCTGACTTGACTCGGCTGTACCTCTCTGATGAACTTAGCTGATCTTTAGTACTTAGCCGATTTTTAGCCTAACTTATTTTTGGCCTATAGAAGATACTTATTTGGTTCTTCTTTACATTTTGCCAAGTTTTATACTTAACATTATTTGGCCTATGGAAGATACTCATTTGGTTCTTCCTTACATTTTTGCCAAGTAATAAACATTTGAATTTATATTGATGACATCATCAAAATCTAACAAGTATTCCTAACACCTCCCGACGATCACGAACGCTCGAACAACCTTGAATGAAAACGATTCATTCAAAAACACAAAATCAATAGAAAACAACGACAAGGACAAAGCCCGATTCAAACACGAATCGATCACACCGCACGAATGAATATCATAGTTCTCAACTATGAATTCTAACATCCTCCAACACCTCGATGATCAATTAACCTGATCGTTACGTTCTTAACACTTGTGAAATCCATTTAACAAGATTCACTTAAGAACAATCATCAAAATGAACATCTCCAAGATGACAATATCACTACCATCATCAAATTGGTTCTCCTACAATGATAATATCGTGAACATCATCACAATCACCTCAAGAACATCATCATTCCAACAAACATGATGTCTAAACGAAAATCCTTCATCATAACCTCCTGAATTCGGATTGAACAACAAGATTCACTCAACCATTTCCAAATTATGATAATCACCCATTCAATCATCATAAATCCTTACTAAAGTGGTTATAATCTTTCAAGAACACCACCACCAACAATAATCATCTCAAGACTATGTTAATCATATAACAATCTTAACATAATCCTTCCTAGACATGATTAAAAACCTCCAAACAATCTAAAACATCAAGAACATAATCCAACTCAAGCAATACCATCATGTTCTTCATCAAAAGTTTACCAAAACTATGAAGAATCATGATATACTCCATCAATCAAACAATACCCGAAGAAAACAACAACAACATCATCATCAAACTCGAAAATCACTTGAAGAACAAGAGATTGAGGGAACTTACCAAAGAAGAACAAGAAAAACCCTCCAAACACCAAAGGAGCACCAACAAGCTTCCAACTTCAAGCTTCAATCCAAGCTACGATGATCAAGATCGAGTTGGAAGGGGCTAAACATCAATAACAAGTCCGAACGGACGATTCTAGGGAGAGAAAATGTGTTTTGGTTCGTGAGAAAATGAAATACGAAACCAAGATAAATAGACTGACAAGTCCATTACGTACGTTATACGGCCATGCTAACGTACGTAAGGGCCTTTACGTACGCTATGTAAAAACATTAACGTACGTAAAGCTAAATCCAGAACTTACTGAACTAAAATACGAAGGCCTTAACATACGTAAACAAAAGCTTATTACGTACGTTAACAAGACCTGCATTACGTACGTAGAGCTCACCTCTTAACGTATGTAAGGGTCCGTTGACTGCAATAGTGAGATCCGATCAGAAGATGCTCAGGACCCACCGGCCGAAAGTGACTACGAGGAAGGTTCCTACCACCTACCAAGCATTACGTACGTAACCTTACAGGCATAACGTACGTAATGTCAACGAGCTAACGTACGCAATGCTACATCCGTAGCATACGTTAAGGCTAGTATAATTAGCCAAAAATCCAAACTCTCCAACCAACATTCAAACGACGAAACCAACCCGACCACAAGTATAAATATTCCGATCCCGAAATATTCCAATACAGTATACATTGTATCAGTCCAAAACAACAACACTTGTACAATTCCAAATGAATACGTACAAATCAACAGTAACACAAAAAAAATTACCCCTGGATATTACATACTTCCCCCCTTAAAAAGAGTTTCGTCCCCAAAACGCAAGGTGCACAAGTCGGGGCACGGACTCTCCATCAGGATAAGAAAACAACATCTCCAGGAATACACCTCAATATGAGCAATTCCGCCTGAGTAACTGGGCCGACCCCACGGGTCCCCACGTATCCTCTGCCTGAACAAGGCGAAAAAAATCAAGTGATAAAAACACTCAACCAAGTGCGAGATCAATCAAATCATGACTCCTCCGCCAGAGACCAGCCAGGAAGTCGCACTACCCGCAAGACTCGTAACACCGGCGTACACACCTCACGGGTGCCGCCCATTGTACATGTCTACAATCATCGGTGTACACTCCCCCGTTCTCATCAGCATCGGACGCCCATGCAATCACTGACTTACGTCACAAAAGAAAATAACAACGCACAAATAGTCTTCGGGACCATATCAACCGCGCGCCCAAGTCCTCACGACTCGGCATCTCGAATTGAAATGAACAATTACCCAGATTATTACAAGATCTCGGGTACAACACCAAAAGGAAGGATAAATACATCACACGACCTCAAATCTCAAGATTATCAGATATAATTATTACAAGATAGATCAACAACAAATGGTTCGCAACCACAATACTACAATACAGACTGAGTCAAAACATCAGTCCGAAAAACAAGGAAAATACAAATCAAAGCTACATCTCAAATGTATCCGAAATCAACACCCTCCAGGTCATAGAACTCCTCGATCTCATCGACTCGAGGAAGACCCAAATCTGAGCTCGCTGCTCCTCCTCGAGTGTCCATACCTCTGGCTCCCGAAGCCCGATAGGACCCATTAGATGAAGTACGGACTGGAGTAACAAAATCTATCGAGGCTCATGAGCTCCCTTGAGATCTACTGGTACTAGAACTCCTGCAGTATTTCTGAAGGTGTCCCTGCCTCCCACACAGAAAACAAGCAATAGACTGTATCGAGCACCGAGTATTGCGATGTCCTATTGTATCACAGTTAAAGCAAACAACGGTCGAACCCGTCGCCTGAGAAGAAGATGCTTTCCCAGCACAAAGACGACTAGAAGACGACCTCTTGGACGTCGGAGCCCGATGTCCCTCTGAACGAACCGGCATCCTAGTCCTCTCACCAGAAGAAACTGAAGGGTTCTTCCGAGCAAGCTCCTTGATCAAAAGCTCTGCTCCAAGAGCCTTCTCGATGAATTCACCAAGTGAATTGCAATTATGGTTGAACAACTGCATCCTCAACTGCGGGTTCATCCTCTTGCTAAAATACTTGATCTTATCCGCCTCAGTGCGGATAACAGATGAAGCAAACTGAAGAAGTCCCTGAAACTTCTCCGCAATAACAATAACACCCTCGTCCTCGACGGATTCGGGGTTCAAAACCTCCGACAGCTTGGCTTCACGAAGTGGGTTTCACGGAAAGCCACCACGAATAAGCACCCTTACTCAAATAGTAAGCCGCCACTGCCACCTTACTCTCTTCCGGACACTGAACCATGTCGAAGAGTTTATCAAAATGTTCAAGCCAATGAACAATATCAGCTGGTTCCGACGAACCCTCAAAAGTAGGCGGCCTCTGACGGGTGATATCGCCGATAATCTGACTCACTCTCCCAGCCTGTCCATGAAACGGCACCTGGGATCCCTGCTGCGGTGGACCACGAACCACTGAGGTCTGCATGGTCTCCATTATCTGCGTCATTTGAGTCATCTGGGCCATCATGCCCCTCATAAGAAAGTAAGGGTCGATGTGATCACTCTCAGTCTGGTTGACTCCTCGAGTATGACGTCACAAAGGGGAACCGATCGCATAAGTCACATCTCCGGCTGAATTCTAATCTATCTCGGCATCCGCACGTGCATAATCACGAGGTTCTGGGTTTCGGCCTGCTCTGCAGACTTTACCCCCTCTGCCACGTCCTCAGTTTCCTCTTTCCATACTGAAAGAATAACGCTCGATCATGAACAAAGCTCAAATATGCCTCAACGGCCAATCCACAATGCTAAGTCAATAGCCAAACACGAGTATATATACTCAACAAATAAACAATCGCTTCATACATGCTAATTATAGCCAATACTGAGCCGACACACTCCAAAGAAATTAATCATGAATAGGTCGTAACATAATGTTACATACAGGTTTCAACAAACCATGTATAATCAATGGCATAATGAATGTATGAACATAAAAGAGAATCGAGTCCTTACATAGGTCATACGAAGCTTCGAGGTCTTGCGATACTAGTCTTCACTGATGACGACTCGATGAAAGAATGACTCATACAGTCGTCCAACTATCACGACTCACAAAACCCGATTGTCCAGATTGTCATAACCTGACAGTTCACTACTACCGCGTTGGTAGAACCACATAACTCACATATCAGGGTATCTCACAACCCAATTCTCTGATACCATCTTCTGTAACACCCCCAAATCCCATTCGGTTATTACAGTGTCGTGGACCTCACACCAGGAGATCCACCAGGCTAACACGACCAAAAATACAACTAACTGACCAAAAGGGGAATCACAATCCCTACACTGACATCCAACATAATATTCCGATATGGAATTTCAATGACAACAGTGGGCCTACATGGCCCAAATAAAATACAACGACATCTATGAGCCTTGCTCAGATAATACAAAATGACAATAACTGACAAAACTGGAGTACTCCAAACTGTCTGACTGACATGAACACCAAAACATCTCGGACTAGTATCGCTCGAATGCCTCGTCGCCATCGTCATGCCCCTGTGTCTCAACTCTCTCCTCGCAAGTACCTAAAACATGAAAACATGTTCCGCCCCCACGGGGTCAGTCATCCAGATAATGAATATCAAATACATGTGTTGGAATATTTATTCCACACATTATTTAATTTATGTTTTGATGATTAAAGTTGCTAAACAACAAAACAACATCGAGGCGAAGCAAAACAACGAAGCAGACGAAGACGCAAAAAGCTACAATCTGGACTGCATTAGCGCACGCTAAGGCATATTCGTTAGCGCACGCTAACGCGGAGTAAGCTGCATTCCAGCCAAGTTTCGAAGTAAGCTGCAGTGATGTAAACTGTTGAGATAGCGCACGCTACACATCATTATTAACGCACGCTATCGAAGTTCTGTTACCGTTGTGAAGGAATTCAAACACAGCAAAACGTATGCAATGAAGTCATCATTAGCGCACGCTACACAGTATGATTAGCGCACGCTAAGTTGTTTGAATCTAGTCAATCCGAACGTTGGGAAAAGCAAGTCAAAGTCAAGCATCAAACAGATAGTTTGACAAGGAAAGGCAACGAATATATTACGTTAACGCACGCTACTCAATAATGGTTAACGTACGCTAAGTAAGTGAAATAACGTACGTAAGGAAGGAGGCATAACGTACGCTAAAGAAGAAACGGCTTACCGGATCAAATCGAAATATCTAGCGCACGCTACAAAAGAAGGCTAGCGCACGCTAGCAAGTGAAAACAGCCAGCAACAGCTAGTTTGTGGGAAATGCCTATAAATACCATTCCTATGGTATTATTTGAGAACAACAACTTCAAGCAAACGAGATATTCATCTGAGAATCATATATTTACATTGTTGTTGTAATATTGAGCTTATATTGTTAGTTGGAGTGTTTATACATTCAACATTATACACGAGCGAGAAAAAGAAAAGATACGATTTGATTCGGTGTTATTAGGATCAAGGATCCGGCATTGTTAGAATCACAATCGCTATCTTAGTGAGGTTTATCTAGTACCGATAGAAAGCTAGAGTGGTTGATTCCTTATCCAATAGAAAAGGAAAAATGGTTTTACTCGGACCGATAGAAGACGAGCTTGTAACGGTAATCCCTCGACCGATAGAAGAGAGGCGTAGAGGTTTTGATCTTAAGCCTAAGGAAAAAGATACATCAAGAGAGGACGTAGGCTTCGTTAATAGCCGAACCTCTATAAATCCTTGTGTGATTTATTTTCCGCAATTTATTTTTGCTTCTGCATAAAACGGCGCAAATATTCGATTTGGTACCCAACAATTGGTATCAGAGCGGTTCTCCAATACGCGGCTTAACATCCGAGGAGAAGATCCAAAATGTCGTTTCAAATCTCTCCAGCCGAAGGCCTTGCTCTCAACCGACCACCATTTTTTGATGGCGCGAACTTCATGACTTGGAAGAAGAAGATGTCAATATTCATTCGAGCCTACGACATCGAACTTTGGAAGGTGATTTGTCTTGGTCCAAAAATCCCAATAAATTCCAACGGTACGCTTAAAATTTTTGAAGAATATGACGACTCCGATTGGAAAAATGACCATTTCAATTGTAAGGCAACTCAACTTCTTTATTGTGCCTTAAATCCGGAAGAACACAACCGGATATCATCGTGTGATAGCGCCAAAGAAATCTGGAAAATGCTTGAGGTAACACACGAAGGTACGTCTCAAGTCAAGGAGACGAAGATAAACAGGCTCCTTCACGATTATGAATTATTCCAAATGAAGGACGACGAATCCATCTCGATTATGCTCGACCGATTTTCGGTCATCACTAATGGATTAGCATGTTTTGGAAAACCACTTTCGAGTAGTGAGAAAGTAAAGAAAATTCTCCGATCACTACCTCGAGAATGGGACGGTACGGTTACGGCAATAATGGAATCCAAAGATTTAAATACTCTCGATTTTAGTGCTCTCGTTGGTTCTCTTATCAACTACGAGATTGTTCTAAAATCCCGGAATGCCAAACCGAAACCGAAGGAGAGGTCGATAGCCTTCAAGGCTAAAATGTCGAAAAAGAAAGAAGAAACCCCGGTGGACGAAAGCGACGAAGAAATGGCATATTATGCCAAAAATATTAATAAGTTTCAACACTTATTAAACCGGAGAAAGAAGGACATTCAAGCGGGCGAACCTAAGAAAATCGACAACACTTGTCGATTATGTGGTAAACCAGGCCACTTTGCTAAGAACTGTCGAGTAAAGCAAAAGGAGGTTCTAATCGCAACATGGAGCGACGAAGATCCCGATGAAGATTTTCTTGAACAAAATAATCTCGCGCTCATGGCCCGGAGTTCATTCGACGATAGCGACGTCGAAAGCCAAGTAAGTAATTCTTACGACGAACTTTTTGAAGCATTCGAGTTACTTCATACGGACTATCAAAATGCTTTAAATGAAATTAAGTCCCTCAAGTCTAAATATAAAACTTTGGAAATTGAAAATTCCAAAATACTTGAAAAAGGGAAATTTGTCGAAGTTGATCATTCGAAATGCCTTGAAAATGAAAATATTTTGAAAAATGATCTTTTAAAATTTCAATATGAAATAAAAATTTTGACAAAGAAATTTTCGTATGGGCAACGATAAATTTGAACAAATGTTATGTGTTCAAAAATATACTCTAAATAAAGAGGGGTTAGGATTCAAATCACGTTCGAAAACGAATCCACAATTTCAAAATACCCCGATGTGAAAATGTTTGAAAATTGGGCATCATATTTCTAATCGTAAAAGCCCACGCGGACAATAAAAATTAAAGATTTGGGTTCCTAAAGGAACAAACGTTTCAAACATCGTCTATGTCTCAAAAGAAAAACCAACTATCGGTTGGATCCCCAAAAATAAATTTTAACAATTGATATTTTAAAAATGGGGAGATAATACTTTCAGGGGGAGTATTTTTGCTTATTAATGCATTTTCATTGGTATCATGCATATTTATATTTCATTTGGTATTCTTTATATTTTTTTTACTTTTTAATGAAGACAAAAAGGGGGAGAAAGATATGAATTGAGATAAAAACAACAAAATCGAAGAAGTCGAAAAAAAAAGAAAGCATACAAAAAGGGGGAGTTAAAACGAAGAAAGGAGTTGAAAAATTGAAAAATGAAGAAGTCGAAAAAGAAAAGGATTGGAGAAACTAACGAAACGATCAAAGCCGAAAACTTTGATTCGTAGAAATATACATATATTATTTTTACAGATTATCCAATTCAAGGGTTGTTTTGTAATCATCAAAAAGGGGGAGATTGTTGGAATATTTATTCCACACATTATTTAATTTATGTTTTGATGATTAAAGTTGCTAAACAACAAAACAACATCGAGGCGAAGCAAAACAACGAAGGCATTTAAGACGCAAAAAGCTACAATCTGGACTGCATTAGCGCACGCTAAGGCATATTCGTTAGCGCACGCTAACGCGGAGTAAGCTGCATTCCAGCCAAGTTTCGAAGTAAGCTGCAGTGATGTAAACTGTTGAGATAGCGCACGCTACACATCATTATTAACGCACGCTATCGAAGTTCTGTTACCGTTGTGAAGGAATTCAAACACAGCAAAACGTATGCAATGAAGTCATCATTAGCGCACGCTACACAGTATGATTAGCGCACGCTAAGTTGTTTGAATCTAGTCAATCCGAACGTTGGGAAAAGCAAGTCAAAGTCAAGCATCAAACGGATAGTTTGACAAGGAAAGGCAACGGATATATTACGTTAACGCACGCTACTCAATAATGGTTAACGTACGCTAAGTAAGTGAAATAACGTACGTAAGGAAGGAGGCATAACGTACGCTAAAGAAGAAACGAAGCTACTGGACTGAAACTGGAAATATCTAGCGCACTCTACAAAAGAAGGCTAGCGCACGCTAGCAAGTCAAAACAGCCAGCAACGGCTAGTTTGTGGGAAATGCCTATAAATACCATTCCTATGGTATTGTTTGAGAACAACAACTTCAAGCAAACGAGATATTCATCTGAGAATCATATATTTACATTGTTGTTGTAATATTGAGCTTATATTGTTAGTTGGAGTGTTTATACATTCAACATTATACACGAGCGAGAAAAAGAAAAGATACGATTTGATTCGGTGTTATTAGGATCAAGGATCCGGCATTGTTAGAATCACAATCGCTATCTTAGTGAGGTTTATCTAGTATCGATAGAAAGCTAGAGTGGTTGATTCCTTATCCAATAGAAAAGGAAAAACGGTTTTACTCGGACCGATAGAAGACGAGCTTGTAACGGTAATCCCTCGACCGATAGAAGAGAGGCGTAGAGGTTTTGATCTTAAGCCTAAGGAAAAAGATACATCAAGAGAGGACGTAGGATTCGTTAATAGCCGAACCTCTATAAATCCTTTGTGATTTATTTTCCGCAATTTATTTTCGCTTCTGCATAAAACGGCGCAAATATTCGATTTGGTACCCAACAACATGTACAACATGATATGCATCCAAAGGCAGAATGAACAGTACAACAATGGTAAACGAGATGCTCACAAACCAAAGTAAGAATCGAGCATTCGTGAAACACTATGCCCACGGCATATAATCAATACCTGCTCAACAGGTTAGAACACAAGTGCCCAATGGCGAATCATCAATACAGAACATAACAATACATCACACGAAGGTAAACCAAACCAACACTGAAATAGATACGAATCAAAATGCCCGAAGGCTCCAACAGAAATACCGATACATCACAATGGCCTGAAAGCCCCTCAGCCAAAGCTATATATCACAATGGCCTGAAAGCCGAACAGCCACAAGTTGTATATCATCACAATACCGTGAATGACACTTAGTCGAAGCTGTCAATCACCACAGTGGCCCGAAGCCAAAACAGCCCGAAGCTGTATCAATGAGGGCTGAAGCCACGGCACGAAGCCGTATCACAATGAGATTATCCAATGACCGTGACCTGCTGAATTGCAGGTGCTGGGAAACCAACCGCGAAGGTTCAAGCCCCAGACTTACCCATAATGAGATCACCCAGTGACCGTGACCTACTGAACTGTAGGTGTTGGGAAACCAACCGCGAAGGTTCAAGCCTCAAGCTTACCCATAATGAGATCATTAACATGACCGTGACCTACTGAACTGTAGGTGTTGGGAAACCAACCGCGAAGGTTCAAGCCCCAAGCTTACCCATCGAGCACTAGCCGAGACTAGCCTCCAAAACACAATTAATCACAACAGTAACGCTCCCAAGATTACCAAATTCCCAAGAATAATAGCGTACTGCCTTGAGTCGGCCAACACGACAACAATAACTCACGGATGGGCACCGTCCACGGCGGTCCCAATTCAAATACCTCGACTGCCTTGGAATGGCCAATCGATCACAATAACTCAATGAGTGGAAACTATCCTTGACAGTCCCAATTCAATGCATCAATTAACTTAGAACAACCGATCGATAACAACGATACAATGGATGGGAAATGTCTCTGACAGTTCCAATTCAATACATCGATCGCCTTAGGATGGTCAATCGACAACACGACACAACCGATGGAAATCATCTTCTATAATCCCAATTAAATACATCGATTACCTTAGAACGGTTAATCGATAACCAATGATACAACGGATGGGAATTATCTTCGATAATCCCAATTAAATACATCGATTACCTTAGAACGGTTAATCTATAACCAATGATACAATGGATGGGAATTATCTTCGATAATCCCAATTAAATATATCGATTACCTTAGAACGGTTAATCGATAACCAATGATACAACGGATGGGAATTATCTTCGATAATCCCAATTAAATACATCGATTACCTTAGAACGGTTAATCGATAACCAATGATACAACGGATGGGAATTATCTTCGATAATCCCAATTAAATACCTCTATTACCTTAGAACGGTCAATCGATATACAATGATATGTTTAGAATAGATGTCCCGGCGCCTTGAACCGGCCACCGAAACAGAGATGATAACGAACATGTCAAACGCCTTCAATCGGCCGATACAACATCATAACAACAGTTCCAATTCGATAATAACAATTCAACGATGCCTCAGAACGACATTAATGTCAGCAATAATAATCGATACATCGATACCGCGAACCGGATATCGACAACATCAGTATCAACAAGAATCCCAATGCCTTAAACCGGCCGTTAACGAATAACAATAACATTTAGCATAATTGCCGAAAGGTATTGCATCAAACAATTCCCGAATATCAACAAATCACGAAGAGACTAAGTCTCGAAATAATACAATACATTCATACACATATATGATAACATTAATCTCATTGACCAGTACAAGTATAAAACTTGCCTCAAACCCAAGGCGAGCAAGTCCTTCCACGATCAACGTCCTGACACGAAACGACGAACGGTGCCTCCCGACGATCACGAACGCTCGAACAACCTTGAATGAAAACGATTCATTCAAAAACACAAAATCAATAGAAAACAACGACAAGGACAAAGCCCGATTCAAACACGAATCGATCACACCACACGAATGAATATCATAGTTCTCAACTATGAATTCTAACATCCTCCAACACCTCGATAATCAATTAACCCGAGTGTTACGTTCTTAACACTTGTGAAATCCATTCAACAAGATTCACTTAAGAACAATCATCAAAACGAACATCTCCAAGATGACAATATCACTACCATCATCAAATTGGTTCTCCTACAATGATAATATCATGAACATCATCACAATCACCTCAAGAACATCATCATTCCAACAAACATGATGTCTAAATGAAAATCCTTCATCATAACCTCCTGAATTCGCATTGAACAACAAGATTAACTCAACCATTTCCGAATTATGATAATCACCCCTTAAATCATCATAAATCCTTACTAAAGTGGTTATAATCTTTCAAGAACACCACCAACAACAATAATCATCTCAAGACTATGTTAATCATATAACAATCTTAACATAATCCTTCCTAGACATGATTAAAAACCTCCAAACAATCTAAAACATCAAGAACATAATACAACTCAAGCAATACCATCATGTTCTTCATCAAAAGTTTACCAAAACTATGAAGAATCATGATATACTCCATCAATCAAACAATACCCGAAGAAAACAACAACAACATCATCAAACTCGAAAATCAATTGAAGAACAAGAGATTGAGGGAACTTTCCAAAGAAAAACAAGAAAAACCCTCCAAACACCAAAGGAGCACCAACAAGCTTCCAACTTCAAGCTTCAATCCAAGCTAGGATGATCAAGATCGAGTTGGAAGGGGCTAAACATCAATAACAAGTCCGAACGGGCGATTTTAGGGAGAGAAAATGTGTTTTGGTTCGTGAGGAAATGAAATACAAAACCAAGATAAATAGACTGACAAGTCCATTACGTACGTTATACGCCCATGCTAACGTACATAAGGGCCTTTATGTACGCTATGTAAAAACATTAACGTACGTAAAGCCAAATCCAGAACTTACTGAACTAAAATACGAAGGCCTTAACGTACGTAAACAAAAGCTTGTTACTTATGTTAACAAGACCTGCATTACGTACGTAGAGCTCACCTCTTAACGTACGTAAGGGTCCGTTGACGGCAATAGTGAGGTCCGATCGGAAGATGCTCGGGACCCACCGGCTGAAAGTGACTACGGGGAAGGTTCCTACCACCTACCAAACATTACGTACGTAACCTTACAGGCATAACGTACGTAATGTCAACGAGCTAGCATACGCAATGCTACATCCTTAGCGTACGTTAAGGCTAGTATAATTAGCCAAAAATCCAAACTCTCCAACCAACATTCAAACGACGAAACCAACCCGACGACAAGTATAAATATTCCGATCCCGAAATATTCCAATACAATATACATTGTATCAGTCCAAAACAACAACACTTGTATAATTCCAAATGAATACGTACAAATCAACAGTAACACGAAAAAAATTACCCCCGGATATTACATAAACAAAAAACATCTTATTGGTAAATAAAGGATCCAAACAACTGCATTGCACTTAAAGCAATACACATAGTACAAAAATAAATATAGTGAAATTTTAGAAGAAACATATAAGGAACAATAAAAAAACTAATGGTTTCTATTATTTCTGGCTCTCCAATTGTCATATAAGTCTGCGCTAATGAGTTCCACACTACGCCATATATGGGCTTTAACAACGCTTTTTTCATTGTTACAAGCAAAAGTGTAACCATATATGCCTTGAAAGTGATCTAGGCCTACACTTTTTTTCGGTGTTAGCATTGCTATAAATCACTGTTACGGTAGACGTTACTCAGTATCTACGGTAACATTGAAGCCGGTGTAGCCGTTGGTCTCTAAAAAATGTGTAGCCGTTGATCTTTAAAAATCAATAAAATAATAGGCGAGCTTAATGATTGTCCGAATATTAGTCAATTAAATAGGCGGGCTCAATCTTTGTCCAAATATTTCAATTAAGCGGGTCAAACTTCAATTATTCACTCCCAACTCTTTCTCTCAACTCTCTCACAGCTCAACCGTTGACCAGCCAACCGGCAAATACATTTCGTATCGTATATCATATATATATATATATATATATATATATAAGTTGGAAAAATAAATATAAGTAAAATAAATATAAATTATATATATAAGTAGAAAAAATAAATATAAGTTATATATATATATATTTATATATAACGTTTGTTCCTTGTATTTTCTCGTTGAAAACGTCTTCTTATTCCCTGTTGTCTCTTCGACAAATCGCCTTTCTCTTCTTCGCTTCTCTCTCAGTCCTTATCTTTCTCACATACGTGTTCAGGCTCCGGAATTATTCCTAAACCACTCCCTATAAAGAATCGCTGCTTGAATACCACGGGATGCCGATTTATCAATCGCTGCCGAAGGAATTGTTCAAATCAGCTTTGGCTCCGACCCAGCTGCCGGCGTCGGCTATGATGCGACGCAGATCCCCCTAGGTCGTCGAAGCACGGATCTCCGCTGGCGTTGCCGGATTCCCCATCGGAATCTCCAGCGGATGATCCGGAAGATGCGGCGGATCAGGATGCGGCGGTAACGGCGCAGCTAGAATTGACGGTGGAAGATTTGGTGCTGTAATTTTGGGTCTCTGGTTTGTGTTAATACAGCTGTGATTTTATTTTCTTTTTGTTTGGATGGCTTTCTTTTTCGCCCTTTAAGATGCGTTTACTTTGGGTTTGGGATAAACTATTTAACCTAACTTGTTTGATTAGGCGTATGGGATAAGGTGGATTAAAAGTTACCCCAACCCGTGTTTACGCTGATGGAATGCTAATTAGTCCCAAGTTAAATTTGTTATTCAATCATGTGTTTACCTTGCTTAGTCAAGCTGGATAATCTATAAAATTATTCTTTTACCCTAATAATCTGAACCCTAACCCTTATCTTAACTTTGCTCAGATTCCCTCAAAACTAAACACAACTTCCTATCCTAAAGAGCTTTCCACTGTCACAGAGCTTTAATTCTCGAAACGAATTAACCATATCTTCGGCGATTTTCATCTTGAGAGATCCTTATTTCGGGTGTTCCAGGACTTCGTGGATTATCTGGAGAAAAAAATGGGCTTTATTTATCCATTGGGCTGTGTTATTTGCTTGATCTCCTGTGGTTACGGCTTTCTCTTCATACTTCCTATAGCAAAATATTAACTTGCATACTATGAGTTCCTTGTGTTCGATTAATTGATATGTTTCATGATCCGACAAAAATAATATTTCTGTCAATAACATTTATTGCAACACTTATCTATCATGAAATAATAGAAACAGAGATGAGCCACCATACATCTGCTCTAGGAAGACCATCTACAGTTATATGATTCGTTTATGTCCAAAAAATCTTAGAGAGCGTTTAAGCTCCTAAAAAAGTGCCTTCACTGAACGTTTTTTAGAGAGCTTATAAGCTTCATGGGTTTAAGCATTTCGAAAGACTAGAACACAGTTAGTAAATTTTATACTTATCCGAAATCACCAACGCAATCAAGTCCATGGTTTCCAAATTAGTATTTAAATAGTTCTAACATTTTCAGATTATTTCTCTTCATCATGCATATAAAAATACTCCGTATAATATATTACCAATCGATCCACACACTTCAACAACTATTTTTAAATTAAGTTCCATCATTTTTTAAGCTCCTACAACGACTTATCGGATGTAAAAGCTCAACCATGCACCCTCTTACTCACGTCAACTTCTCTTTGTATATAAGAAAACCAAATAATGTCCAAATATGGTTGAATAGATGTGTCATGGTGTTATTTCTTTTGTTTGTTGACACCCTTGTATGAAGGTGGTTTTTCCTTGCATCGTTTATAAGAATGTGCAATGAGCTAAAACTTGAGCATTTTGTCTAGTGGCCTTGCAACATGAAAATGAATATGCATGGTTAATGCTCATGTGACCATTTGTAGTATTTATACTAGTTACGCTATGTGTGTTTTATATGCTACCTTTTTTGGTTAAACCGCTTATGTAGCAGCGGTGGTGGTAGAGGCAACTATGGCGGTGATAGGCGGAGAGACAACTATAGAGATGGGGGTTTTTCGGTCCAGATAGGCATTATCATGGTGGAAACCGTTCTCGCCCGTACTAAAGTTCCAGAAGTGCTAGTATGTACTAATATTTGTGATGGGAGGGTTTTATTTTTATTCCATAAGCAGAGTTGTTCTCTAACTGGAAATCAGAGGTAGGTTGTTTATTACTCTAATCAGTATTACCTTTTTCCCCATTCTACATCTGTTAGCACTTGGTCAAGAGTTCCATATATGGCTTGGGATTGATTTGATGCTGTGTGAACTTTTTTTATAGTTGGAAGTGGATATTCTCCAAATTGCTGCTAAAGGTAGATTAAGTATCAGGTGAGCGTTGCTTCCTAAAGTTGCGTTTATTACTTTTCCCTTCCAGTGACACGTGGTTATGTGCTTGCATGGTTGGCCATGCCTGCATCTATGCTTGATATGTTACAACTACACAAACAATTGCATTTCATTCCTCTGTTTCCTAGTTCCTTTTGCCTTCAGGTGTTGGCTTGTATGTGTGTGCATCATTCCTTCATCATTTTGGTGCCTGTCACCGTGATGTACCTTTTGGGCTTCAATTAAGTAGTAACTGCAGCAAGATTAAAAATAACATAAGTTCTGTTAGTTTTCTTTCTTCTTCTTTTTTCTTTTTTTTTTGCATAACATTTTTAAGGGCATGTTTTTGAATAAACCTCTGCGTAATTTAGTGTTCTTGTACAACTCCGTGTTTTCTCACACTGTGTGTTCTTGAATATACATATTGGAAGGCGGAGACTACGCTAAAAGAAAAGGAGGGAAAACGTATCTAAATGTGATCTTTTAGTAGTATTATTTATTCCGCTTTTATTTCAAAGAACTAAGAAAAATGAAGTCCGTGTGAGTCGCCGCTCCGATTTATTGAGTACGCTTAGTTTTAAGTAGGATATGGCCTTTCCAAGTTCACTTTGTTCAGATCAACAGTTCTCTTACAAAACTAACCATCTGTGTTTATAGTTAAAAAAATGTAGTTGGCCCATTTCATGTCTTGACACGGTTGTGAAGAGGTCAAGACTACACATTCATGTTGAAAGGAACTCGATAGTTGATTTTCCGTGCATTTGTGGAGTCATATCTATGTTCTTTTCTCTCAAACCGCCCTCGTGTGTTACGAGGTGAGATCTTCTGCTGGTCTGGCTTGCCTTTTGTCCCCCTTTGGCTTGTTATCGTAACAAGTTTTTTCCTTCTTGATGTCGGCTATGCCAGACTTGGAATATTGTAACACCCCGATAAGGCGGCCATTACAGTGCCGTGGACCCCACGCTGGGATCCACCAGGCGATATCTAAAGTAAAGATTAAAACACAATACATGTGATACCGAACCACAAAACATAATACTTACTCCTATGTGGAGTTTACAGCAGTATGGCCTACGGCCTTATTACACACAGATCGAACGTAAGTATAATCCATATGGAGATGAATTATACCTCAAATAACAATACATTTGTTTAAACTTAAAATGAAGCGGAAAATAACATTACACGGTACAATCATGACCGGACACGAAAGACTTGGGGCCCCAGAACTAGTATCCTTCGAACCCTTCGTCATCACCTTGATCTTCCGTGCCTTACCTTTTCCATGACCTAAAATACAACACAAGTATTTCACCCAACACAGGGTCGGATATACATGATAAATGATTCTCAAGATAGTATACAATTCACGCATATGAGATTTCAAGAATAACGCCCGACTAACGAACATACCCTCGGGCGTATGAACGCTCGGTCGCAAAACGTCGAACACATCCACATATAAAAATGGACCGTGAGCGACTAAGATAGTACGGCTCAAGAGGGACATCACAAGACGCCCGATCCGAATATGTGTCGGTGCACATGTCCACCCCGTATACGGAATCCGTGATATACGTGGGACAATGTACCTAATTAGCCTCAACGAACTACGTCTCGTGTGCGCATTCTATCACGGAAAATATTCACGCATGACTATATATGTGCCCGGCTAAAAATCCTACACAATATCCAATCGAACGTAGATATGACTCGGATATGTCACGATGCAACATGACAACGAATTCAAGAATTTCACAAAATCCGCATAAGGATCGAGGACTCACCGAGATGACAACAAGATCAACAATATCAAGGGTCCAAAAGTAACGAACTTGGGAATACAATCCCATGATGAAAACAGACATCATTAAGAGCAACAAAAAATCACTAGACACAAGTACATAAGAGAATAAAATACACGAAATTCCTAATCAACAAAAGAATCCACACAACATTATAACCAAGAACTATAACTTGCCACAATACCGAGACCGCAATAGTCCTCTTCTTGTCGGACGAACGAACGGTCCTCAACTAATATTGTGTACTCGAACAATCAACCTTGAATGAAGTATATTTTGCTCATTAATACGTTTATATGATCATCTACACCGAATTTTCACGAGATAACATCTTAATTTCCGATTGAGTAGTTTAACTTCTAAAGTGTTACTTCAAGAACTTTATCCATACCATTCAATTCTCACAATTGATTACAAGCTGATACCAAATGTTTGTTGGATCAAGAATCATTCCATAATGTTTTAAACAATAATCTCCTATCCTTTAATCTTATCAAGAACATCTTAAGTGATTAAAAGTAAAATCGCACTACTTACAATTACTTATGTTGAGTTAATTAGTTGTAAATCCATATCATGGTTATGAAGATTATCTCAAGTTTAGCACCACTCTTATACTCTTCCAACTGACCTGGGGATTCAAACAACACACCTCTGAATTCACTTAGCCTAGGTTCAAGAAGATTATTTCATTCTTCTAATGATCAACAAGGTTTCCTAAAACATTTATGGTAATTATTCCAATGAGTCATTTACATTACAATGGAACAAGGATTATTATTATACCAATGGTGTTATAAGTCTAGCAAGGAGAGTGTGGTTAAACTAAACATGATCATTACCATATTAAAACACCAAGAACACACCATTACAAACCCTCTAATCATCATGTTCATCATTAAGTTGTTGAAAGCTTAACTACAACACGTTTATTTTGATTAATTCATCACTAGGTGAAATATACTTAATCACTATCATATTAAATTCGAGATTATAGGGTTAAATCGCAGAACATACCTTCAGAAATGGAGAACTATACACCAAACCACAAGAACACAATATAAGCTTCAAGAATGTCTCCAAGTTCCAATCAACAAGCTCCAAAATCAAAATGTAAAGCTCCAACACAAGTAGGAAGAAGGTAAACTTGCTCTAGGGATGAAGGGGGATGATTATATGGGTGAAAATCGGAGGTTGGTCGTGCAAAATGAAAGACACAAGTTGTGTTTTTATAACAGCACGGTTCGTTACGTACGCTACACAACAAGTGTTACGTACGTAAGCTAAATCCATAGGTTACTGGACTGAAATACGAACTTCATTACGTACGTTACCGCTAGAAGCATTACGTACGTAATGTGGGTCAACTAGGTTGGCTCCAAAAATCAGATATTCGAATCCCACCCGGCCCCACGCGCCGAAAGTTGAGATCGGATCCGATTGCACTGGTTACGTACGTAACAGGCACCCCGTTACGTACGTAAAGGCCTCAAAATAGCGCACGCTAAGGCATATTCGTTAGCACACGCTAACGCGGAGTAAGCTGCATTCCAGCCAAGTTTTGAAGTAAGCTGCAGTGATGTAAACTGTTGAGATAGCGCACGCTACACATCATTATTAACGCACGCTATCGAAGTTCTGTTACCGTTGTGAAGGAATTCAAACACAGCAAAACGTATGCAATGAAGTCATCATTAGCGCACGCTACACAGTATGATTAGCGCACGCTAAGTTGTTTGAATCTAGTCAATCCGAACGTTGGGAAAAGCAAGTCAAAGTCAAGCATCAAACGGATAGTTTGACAAGGAAAGGCAACGGATATATTACGTTAACGCACGCTACTCAATAATGGTTAACGTATGCTAAGTAAGTGAAATAACGTACGTAAGGAAGGAGGCATAACGTACGCTAAAGAAGAAACGAAGCTACTGGACTGAAACTGGAAATATCTAGCGCACTCTACAAAAGAAGGCTAGCGCACGCTAGCAAGTCAAAACAACCCGAACGGCTAGTTTGTGGGAAATGCCTATAAATACCATTCCTATGGTATTGTTTGAGAACAACAACTTCAAGCAAACGAGATATTCATCTGAGAATCATATATTTACATTGTTGTTGTAATATTGAGCTTATATTGTTAGTTGGAGTGTTTATACATTCAACATTATACACGAGCGAGAAAAAGAAAAGATACGATTTGATTCGGTGTTATTAGGATCAAGGATCCGGCATTGTTAGAATCACAATCGCTATCTTAGTGAGGTTTATCTAGTATCGATAGAAAGCTAGAGTGGTTGATTCCTTATCCAATAGAAAAGGAAAAACGGTTTTACTCGGACCGATAGAAGACGAGCTTGTAACGGTAATCCCTCGACCGATAGAAGAGAGGCGTAGAGGTTTTGATCTTAAGCCTAAGGAAAAAGATACATCAAGAGAGGACGTAGGATTCGTTAATAGCCGAACCTCTATAAATCCTTTGTGATTTATTTTCCGCAATTTATTTTCGCTTCTGCATAAAACGGCGCAAATATTCGATTTGGTACCCAACAACATGTACAACATGATATGCATCCAAAGGCATAATGAACAGTACAACAATGGTAAACGAGATGCTCACAAACCAAAGTAAGAATCGAGCATTCGTGAAACACTATGCCCACGGCATATAATCAATACCTGCTCAACAGGTTAGAACACAAGTGCCCAATGGCGAATCATCAATACAGAACATAACAATACATCACACGAAGGTAAACCAAACCAACACTGAAATAGATACGAATCAAAATGCCCGAAGGCTCCAACAGAAATACCGATACATCACAATGGCCTGAAAGCCCCTCAGCCAAAGCTATATATCACAATGGCCTGAAAGCCGAACAGCCACAAGTTGTATATCATCACAATACCGTGAATGACACTTAGTCGAAGCTGTCAATCACCACAGTGGCCCGAAGCCAAAACAGCCCGAAGCTGTATCAATGAGGGCTGAAGCCACGGCACGAAGCCGTATCACAATGAGATTATCCAATGACCGTGACCTGCTGAATTGCAGGTGCTGGGAAACCAACCGCGAAGGTTCAAGCCCCAGACTTACCCATAATGAGATCACCCAGTGACCGTGACCTACTGAACTGTAGGTGTTGGGAAACCAACCGCGAAGGTTCAAGCCTCAAGCTTAACCATAATGAGATCATTAACATGACCGTGACCTACTGAACTGTAGGTGTTGGGAAACCAACCGCGAAGGTTCAAGCCCCAAGCTTACCCATCGAGCACTAGCCGAGACTAGCCTCCAAAACACAATTAATCACAACAGTAACGCTCCCAAGATTACCAAATTCCCAAGAATAATAGCGTACTGCCTTGAGTCGGCCAACACGACAACAATAACTCACGGATGGGCACCGTCCACGGCGGTCCCAATTCAAATACCTCGACTGCCTTGGAATGGCCAATCGATCACAATAACTCAATGAGTGGAAACTATCCTTGACAGTCCCAATTCAATGCATCAATTAACTTAGAACAACCGATCGATAACAACGATACAATGGATGGGAAATGTCTCTGACAGTTCCAATTCAATACATCGATCGCCTTAGGATGGTCAATCGACAACACGACACAACCGATGGAAATCATCTTCTATAATCCCAATTAAATACATCGATTACCTTAGAACGGTTAATCGATAACCAATGATACAACGGATGGGAATTATCTTCGATAATCCCAATTAAATACATCGATTACCTTAGAACGGTTAATCTATAACCAATGATACAATGGATGGGAATTATCTTCGATAATCCCAATTAAATATATCGATTACCTTAGAACGGTTAATCGATAACCAATGATACAACGGATGGGAATTATCTTCGATAATCCCAATTAAATACATCGATTACCTTAGAACGGTTAATCGATAACCAATGATACAACGGATGGGAATTATCTTCGATAATCCCAATTAAATACCTCTATTACCTTAGAACGGTCAATCGATATACAATGATATGTTTAGAATAGATGTCCCGGAGCCTTGAACCGGCCACCGAAACAGAGATGATAACGAACATGTCAAACGCCTTCAATCGGCCGATACAACATCATAACAACAGTTCCAATTCGATAATAACAATTCAACGATGCCTCAGAACGACATTAATGTCAGCAATAATAATCGATACATCGATACCGCGAACCGGATATCGACAACATCAGTATCAACAAGAATCCCAATGCCTTAAACCGGCCGTTAACGAATAACAATAACATTTAGCATAATTGCCGAAAGGTATTGCATCAAACAATTCCCGAATATCAACAAATCACGAAGAGACTAAGTCTCGAAATAATACAATACATTCATACACATATATGATAACATTAATCTCATTGACCAGTACAAGTATAAAACTTGCCTCAAACCCAAGGCGAGCAAGTCCTTCCACGATCAACGTCCTGACACGAAACGACGAACGGTGCCTCCCGACGATCACGAACGCTCGAACAACCTTGAATGAAAACGATTCATTCAAAAACACAAAATCAATAGAAAACAACGACAAGGACAAAGCCCGATTCAAACACGAATCGATCACACCACACGAATGAATATCATAGTTCTCAACTATGAATTCTAACATCCTCCAACACCTCGATAATCAATTAACCTGATTGTTACGTTCTTAACACTTGTGAAATCCATTCAACAAGATTCACTTAAGAACAATCATCAAAACGAACATCTCCAAGATGACAATATCACTACCATCATCAAATTGGTTCTCCTACAATGATAATATCATGAACATCATCACAATCACCTCAAGAACATCATCATTCCAACAAACATGATGTCTAAATGAAAATCCTTCATCATAACCTCCTGAATTCGCATTGAACAACAAGATTAACTCAACCATTTCCGAATTATGATAATCACCCCTTAAATCATCATAAATCCTTACTAAAGTGGTTATAATCTTTCAAGAACACCACCAACAACAATAATCATCTCAAGACTATGTTAATCATATAACAATCTTAACATAATCCTTCCTAGACATGATTAAAAACCTCCAAACAATCTAAAACATCAAGAACATAATACAACTCAAGCAATACCATCATGTTCTTCATCAAAAGTTTACCAAAACTATGAAGAATCATGATATACTCCATCAATCAAACAATACCCGAAGAAAACAACAACAACATCATCAAACTCGAAAATCAATTGAAGAACAAGAGATTGAGGGAACTTTCCAAAGAAAAACAAGAAAAACCCTCCAAACACCAAAGGAGCACCAACAAGCTTCCAACTTCAAGCTTCAATCCAAGCTAGGATGATCAAGATCGAGTTGGAAGGGGCTAAACATCAATAACAAGTCCGAACGGATGATTTTAGGGAGAGAAAATGTGTTTTGGTTCGTGAGGAAATGAAATACAAAACCAAGATAAATAGACTGACAAGTCCATTACGTACGTTATACGCCCATGCTAACGTACATAAGGGCCTTTATGTACGCTATGTAAAAACATTAACGTACGTAAAGCCAAATCCAGAACTTACTGAACTAAAATACGAAGGCCTTAACGTACGTAAACAAAAGCTTGTTACTTATGTTAACAAGACCTGCATTACGTACGTAGAGCTCACCTCTTAACGTACGTAAGGGTCCGTTGACGGCAATAGTGAGGTCCGATCGGAAGATGCTCGGGACCCACCGGCTGAAAGTGACTACGGGGAAGGTTCCTACCACCTACCAAACATTACGTACGTAACCTTACAGGCATAACGTACGTAATGTCAACGAGCTAGCATACGCAATGCTACATCCTTAGCGTACGTTAAGGCTAGTATAATTAGCCAAAAATCCAAACTCTCCAACCAACATTCAAACGACGAAACCAACCCGACGACAAGTATAAATATTCCGATCCCGAAATATTCCAATACAATATACATTGTATCAGTCCAAAACAACAACACTTGTATAATTCCAAATGAATACGTACAAATCAACAGTAACACGAAAAAAATTACCCCCGAATATTACATAAACAAAAAACATCTTATTGGTAAATAAAGGATCCAAACAACTGCATTGCACTTAAAGCAATACACATAGTACAAAAATAAATATAGTGAAATTTTAGAAGAAACATATAAGGAACAATAAAAAAACTAATGGTTTCTATTATTTCTGGCTCTCCAATTGTCATATAAGTCTGCGCTAATGAGTTCCACACTACGCCATATATGGGCTTTAACAACGCTTTTTTCATTGTTACAAGCAAAAGTGTAACCATATATGCCTTGAAAGTGATCTAGGCCTACACTTTTTTTCGGTGTTAGCATTGCTATAAATCACTGTTACGGTAGACGTTACTCAGTATCTACGGTAACATTGAAGCCGGTGTAGCCGTTGGTCTCTAAAAAATGTGTAGCCGTTGATCTTTAAAAATCAATAAAATAATAGGCGAGCTTAATGATTGTCCGAATATTAGTCAATTAAATAGGCGGGCTCAATCTTTGTCCAAATATTTCAATTAAGCGGGTCAAACTTCAATTATTCACTCCCAACTCTTTCTCTCAACTCTCTCACAGCTCAACCGTTGACCAGCCAACCGGCAAATACATTTCGTATCGTATATCATATATATATATATATAAGTTGGAAAAATAAATATAAGTAAAATAAATATAAATTATATATATAAGTAGAAAAAATAAATATAAGTTATATATATATATATATTTATATATAACGTTTGTTCCTTGTATTTTCTCGTTGAAAACGTCTTCTTATTCCCTGTTGTCTCTTCGACAAATCGCCTTTCTCTTCTTCGCTCCTCTCTCAGTCCTTATCTTTCTCACATACGTGTTCAGGCTCCGGAATTATTCCTAAACCACTCCCTATAAAGAATCGCTGCTTGAATACCACGGGATGCCGATTTATCAATCGCTGCCGAAGGAATTGTTCAAATCAGCTTTGGCTCCGACCCAGCTGCCGGCGTCGGCTATGATGCGACGCAGATCCCCCTAGGTCGTCGAAGCACGGATCTCCGCCGGCGTTGCCGGATTCCCCATCGGAATCTCCAGCGGATGATCCGGAAGATGCGGCGGATCAGGATGCGGCGGTAACGGCGCAGCTAGAATTGACGGTGGAAGATTTGGTGCTGTAATTTTGGGTCTCTGGTTTGTGTTAATACAGCTGTGATTTTATTTTATTTTTGTTTGGATGGCTTTCTTTTTCGCCCTTTAAGATGCGTTTACTTTGGGTTTGGGATAAACTATTTAACCTAACTTGTTTGATTAGGCGTATGGGATAAGGTGGATTAAAAGTTACCCCAACCCGTGTTTACGCTGATGGAATGCTAATTAGTCCCAAGTTAAATTTGTTATTCAATCATGTGTTTACCTTGCTTAGTCAAGCTGGATAATCTATAAAATTATTCTTTTACCCTAATAATCTGAACCCTAACCCTTATCTTAACTTTGCTCTGATTCCCTCAAAACTAAACACAACTTCCTATCCTAAAGAGCTTTCCACTGTCACAGAGATTTAATTCTCGAAACGAATTAACCATATCTTCGGCGATTTTCATCTTGAGAGATCCTTATTTCGGGTGTTCCAGGACTTCGTGGATTATCTGGAGAAAAAAATGGGCTTTATTTATCCATTGGGCTGTGTTATTTGCTTGATCTCCTGTGGTTACGGCTTTCTCTTCATACTTCCTATAGCAAAATATTAACTTGCATACTATGAGTTCCTTGTGTTCGATTAATTGATATGTTTCATGATCCGACAAAAATAATATTTCTGTCAATAACATTTATTGCAACACTTATCTATCATGAAATAATAGAAACAGAGATGAGCCACCATACATCTGCTCTAGGAAGACCATCTACAGTTATATGATTCGTTTATGTCCAAAAAATCTTAGAGAGCGTTTAAGCTCCTAAAAAAGTACCTTCACTGAACGTTTTTTAGAGAGCTTATAAGCTTCATGGGTTTAAGCATTTCGAAAGACTAGAACACAGTTAGTAAATTTTATACTTATCCGAAATCACCAACGCAATCAAGTCCATGGTTTCCAAATTAGTATTTAAATAGTTCTAACATTTTCAGATTATTTCTCTTCATCATGCATATAAAAATACTCCGTATAATATATTACCAATCGATCCACACACTTCAACAACTATTTTTAAATTAAGTTCCATCATTTTTTAAGCTCCTACAACAGCTTATCGGATGTAAAAGCTCAACCATGCACCCTCTTACTCACGTCAACTTCTCTTTGTATATAAGAAAAACCAAATAATGTCCAAATATGGTTGAATAGATGTGTCATGGTGTTATTTCTTTTGTTGGTTGACACCCTTGTATGAAGGTGGTTTTTCCTTGCATCAGTTTATAAGAATGTGCAATGAGCTAAAACTTCGAGCATTTTGTCTAGTGGCCTTGCAACATGAAAATGAATATGCATGGTTAATGCTCATGTGACCATTTGTAGTATTTATACTAGTTCTGCTATGTGTGTTTTATATGCTACCTTTTTTTGGTTAAACTGCTTATGTAGCAGCAGTGGTGGTAGAGGCAACTATGGCGGTGATAGGCGGAGAGACAACTATAGAGATGGGGGTTTTTCTGGTCCAGATAGGCATTATCATGGTGGAAACCGTTCTCGCCCGTACTAAAGTTCCAGAAGTGCTAGTATGTACTAATATTTGTGATGGGAGGGTTTTATTTTTATTCCATAAGCAGAGTTGTTCTCTAACTGGAAATCAGAGGTAGGTTGTTTATTACTCTAATCAGTATTACCTTTTTCCCCATTCTACATCTGTTAGCACTTGGTCAAGAGTTCCATATATGGCTTGGGATTGATTTGATGCTGTGTGAACTTTTTTTATAGTTGGAAGTGGATATTCTCCAAATTGCTGCTAAAGGTAGATTAAGTATCAGGTGAGCGTTGCTTCCTAAAGTTGCGTTTATTACTTTTCCCTTCCAAAGTGACACGTGGTTATGTGCTTGCATGGTTGGCCATGCCCGCATCTATGCTTGATATGTTACAACTACACAAACAATTGCATTTCATTCCTCTGTTTCCTAGTTCCTTTTGCCTTGGTGTTGGCTTGTAGTTGTGTGCCTCATTCCTGCATCATTTTGGTGCCTGTCACCGTGATGTACCTTTTGGGCTTCAATTAAGTAGTAATTGCAGCAAGATTAAAAATAACATAATTTCTGTTAGTTTTCTTTCTTCTTTTTTTTTCTTTTTTTTTTGCATAACATTTTTAAGGGCATGTTTTTGAATAAACCTCTGCGTAATTTAGTGTTCTTGTACAACCTGTGTTTTCTCACACCTGTGTGTTCTTGAATATACATATTGGAAGGCGGAGACTACGCTAAAAGAAAAGGAGGGAAAACGTATCTAAATGTGATCTTTTTAGTAGTATTATTTATTCTGCTTTTATTTCAGCAACTAAGAAAAATGAAGTCTGTGTGAGTCGCCGCTCTGATTTATTGAGTACAGTTAGTTTTAAGTAGGATATGGCCTTTCCAAGTTCACTTTGTTCAGGATCAACAGTTCTCTTACAAAACTAACCAGTCTGTGTTTATAGTTAAAAAAAATGTAGTTGGCCCATTTCATGTACTGACACAGTTTGTGAAGAGGTCAAGACTACACATTCATGTTGAAAGGAACTCGATAGTTGATTTTCCGTGCATTTGTGGAGTCATATCTATGTTCTTTTCTCTCAAACTGCCCCTCGTGTGTTCTGAGGTGAGATCTTCTGCTGGTCTGGCTTGCCTTTTGTCCCCCCCCCTTTGGCTTGTTATCGTAACAAGTTTTTTCCTTCTTGATGTCGGCTATGCCTGTACTGGAATATTGTAACACCCCGATAAGGCGGCCATTACAGTGCCGTGGACCCCACGCTGGGATCCACCAGGCGATATCTAAAGTAAAGATTAAAACACAATACATGTGATACCGAACCACAAAACATAATACTTACTCCTATGTGGAGTTTACAGCAGTATGGCCTACGGCCTTATTACACACAGGATCCAGAACGTAAGTATAATCCATATGGAGATGAATTATACCTCAAATAACAATACATTTGTTTAAACTTAAAATGAAGCGGAAAATAACATTACACGGTACAATCATGACCGGACACGAAAGACTTGGGGCCCCCGAACTAGTATCCTTCGAACCCTTCGTCATCACCTTGATCTTCCCGTGCCTTACCTTTTCCACGACCTAAAATACAACACAAGTATTTCACCCAACACAGGGTCAGATATACATGATAAATGATTCTCAAGATAGTATACAATTCACGCATATGAGATTTCAAGAATAACGCCCCGACTAACGAACATACCCCTCGGGCGTATGAACGCTCAGTCGCAAAACGTCGAACACATCCACATATAAAAATGGACTGTGAGCGACTAAGATAGTACGGCTCAAGAGGGACATCACAGTACGCCCGATCCGAATATGTGTCAGTGCACATGTCCACCCCGTATACGGAATCCAGGATATACGTGGGACAATGTACCTAATTAGCCTCAACGAACTACGTCTCGTGTGCACAGCCTATCACGGAAAATATTCACGCATGACTATATATGTGCCCGGCTAAAAATCCTACACAATATCCAATCGGAACGTAGATATGACTCCGGATATGTCACGATGCAACATGACAACGAATTCAAGAATTTCACAAAATCCGCATAAGGATCGAGGACTCACCGAGATGACAACAAGATCAACAATATCAAGGGTCCAAAAGTAACGAACTTGGGAATACAATCCCATGATGAAAAACAGGACATCATTAAGAGCAACATCAAATCACGAGACACAAGTTCATAAGTGTTTCATATACACGAAATGCATAATCATCATAAGAATCCACACAACATTATAACCAAGCAAGATAACTTGCCTCAATACGGAGACCGGAATAGTCCTCTTCTTGTCGGAACGAACGAACGGTCCTCAACTAATATTGTGTACTCGAACAATCAACCTTGAATGAAGTATATTTTGCTCATTAATACGTTTATATGATCATCTACACCGAATTTTCACGAGATAACATCTTAATTTCCGATTGAGTAGTTTAACTTCTAAAGTGTTACTTCAAGAACTTTATCCATACCATTCAATTCTCACAATTGATTACAAGCTGATACCAAATGTTTGTTGGATCAAGAATCATTCCATAATGTTTTAAACAATAATCTCCTATCCTTTAATCTTATCAAGAACATCTTAAGTGATTAAAAGTAAAATCTGCACTACTTACAATTACTTATGTTGAGTTAATTAGTTGTAAATCCATATCATGGTTATGAAGATTATCTCAAGTTTAGCACCACTCTTATACTCTTCCAACCGACTGGGATTCAAACAACACACCTCTGAATTCACTTAGCCTAGGTTCAAGAAGATTATTTCATTCTTCTAATGATCAACAAGGTTTCCTAAAACATTTATGGTAATTATTCCAATGAGTCATTTACATTACAATGGAACAAGGATTATTATTATACCAATGGTGTTATAAGTCTAGCAAGGAGAGTGTGGTTAAACTAAACATGATCATTACCATATTAAAACACCAAGAACACACCATTACAAACCCTCTAATCATCATGTTCATCATTAAGTTGTTGAAAGCTTAACTACAACATGTTTATTTTGATTAATTCATCACTAGGTGAAATATACTTAATCACTATCATATTAAATTCGAGATTATAGGGTTAAATCGCAGAACATACCTTCAGAAATGGAGAACTATACACCAAACCACAAGAACACAATATAAGCTTCAAGAATGTCTCCAAGTTCCAATCAACAAGCTCCAAAATCAAAATGTAAAGCTCCAACACAAGTAGGAAGAAGGTAAACTTGCTCTAGGGATGAAGGGGATGATTATATGGGTGAAAATCGGAGGTTGGTCGTGCAAAATGAAAGACACAAGTTGTCTTTTTATAATAAAGACGTTACGTACGCTTACACAACAAGTGTTACGACGTAAGCTAAATCCATAGGTTCTTGGACTGAAATACGAACTTCATTACGACGTTATCGCTAGAAGCATTACGACGTAATGTGGGTCAACTAGGTTGGCTCCAAAAATCGATATTCGAATCCCACCCGGCCCCACGCCGAAAGTTGAGATCGGATCCGACAGATCGTTACGCACGTAATGTGCACCCTGCTACGCACGTAAAGGCCTCAAAATAGCGTACGCTATGACTTACGATTAACGTACGTTAGGCTCAGGTTTTTAATAGTTCAATATGCACTTATCTCTACAACACTGAAAATTCAAACATAATACGAGTGATCATTTTATTCAAGTCTATTATGTTATATTCCAACATCAATATTCATTTCACAAATGCAACAACATTACAACAGTATTAAATTATCCGAATAGTACAACAGCAAGTAAGAATTCCGTCGGATATTACATACTCCCCCCCTTAAAAGGGGTTTCATCCTCGAAACTAAGGGGTAAACAATTCAGGATACCTCTCTTGCATGCTCCTCTCCGTCTCCCACGTGGATTCCTCGACCCCGTGTTGAGACCACTGAACCTTTAGTAGGGGAATCGTCTTATTACGCAGTTGTTTGATCCTCCTCTCAAGTGTTCGTACGGGGCGCTCCTCATACGAATGATCCTCCGATAAATCAATCTCATCGAACTGAAGTACATGACTCGGGTCAGCAACGTATTTCCTTAACTGGGAGACATGGAACACGTTATGGATCCGGCTCAGGGCTGGTGGTAAAGCCAAGCGATAAGCCAAATCACCTACTCATTCCAAAACCTCAAACGGCCCGATATACCTCGGACTCAGCTTGCTTCGTTTTCCAAAACAAAAGACTCCTCGGGTAGGTGACACCTTCATTAACACATGGTCACCAACCTCGAACTCAAGCGGTCGTCGACGGTGGTCAGCATAAGACTTGCGACTCGAGCCGTTAACAACCGGCTCCTAATCAAAGTGATCTTCTCTCGAGCTGCTAATAACATGTCGGGTTCCGTACCCAGAGATTCTGATAGTTCGTCCCAACACAAAGGGGACCTACAGCGACGGCCATATAGTGCCTCATACGGTGCCATCTGAATCGAAGCGTGCCAACTATTATTATAAGTGAATTCCACCAAAGGCGGTGGGCTTCCCAATCGTCCTTCCAATCAAGAGCGCATGCTCTCAACATGTCCTCTAGAGTCTGGATGGTTCTCTCATCGACCATCGTCTGTGGATGAAAAGCCGCATCGAATTCAATCGCGTGCCCATCGCACGATGAATCGCCTTCCGTAAGTGTGACACGAATTGCCGCCCATCACGGTCTGATACAATACTCTTGGGGTACCGTAATCTCACAATTTCCTTAATAAACAATCTGGGCAATCTCTCGGGACCCCACGCGTCCTTAATCTCCAAGAAGTGGGCTGATTTGGTCGACGGTCCACAATCACCCAAATCGTATTCATTCCTCGGCGACTCGCCGGCAATCTAGTAATAAAATCCATTGATATGTCCTCCCATTTCTACTGGGAATCGGGAGCGGTTTCAAAGATTCTGCGGTCGCTGGTGCTCAATCTTAACTCACGACAGTGTTAAACATCTCGAAACAAACTCGGCAACCTCACGTTTCATATTTCCCCACCAATAATTCTGCTTCAAATCCTTATACATCTTGCTAGATCCCGGGTGAATAGAGTACGGGGTAGCATGGGCTTCTCTCATGATAGAGTTCCTTAACTCTTCGTCAGCGGGTACACAAACTCGATTTCTAAATCGTATCAATCCATCCTCGTAGATCACGAATCCAGGGGCTTTCCCTTGGGTTACCTCATCCCAGACTCGAGATTAGAATGGGTCCGTAACTTGCCTCGATCTGATCATGTCATTAAGAGATGAAGAAATCTCAAGGGTGCAAAGTTGTCCCTGAATACGCTGTAACCAGACTTCAATTTCTGGCCTCATAAGGTCCAATTGCAACTCTCTGTGCTGTCAAACGGCTCACCATCTGCTCCTGCACTGTCTTACGGCTCAAAGCATCAGCAACTACATTTGCTTTGCCCGGATGATAAAGGATCTCGATATCGTAGTCTTTGATGAGTTCTAGCCACCTTCTTTGCCTCATGTTTAACTCCTTCTGAGTAAAAATGTATTTCAGGCTTTTGTGATCAGTGAAAATCTGACAGGTTACTCCATACAGATAATGACGCCAGATTTTTAAAGCAAACACCACGGCTGCGAGTTCTAAATCATGGGTGGGGTAGTTGACCTCGTAAGGTCGTAGCTGTCTCGATGCATAGGAGATCACCTTCCCGTTTTGCATTAGTACACACCCAAGGCCCTGTTTAGATGCATCACTATACACTACAAACCCTTTCGTTCCTTTCGGTAGGACTAAAATAGGTGCCGAAATCAACCGACTCTTAAGTTCATCAAAGCTCTGCTGACAAGCCTCTGACCATAAATATTTCTTATCCTTCCTCAACAAATTAGTCATTGGTTGGGCAATTTTGGAAAAACCCTCCACGAACCGTCGGTAATAACCTGCTAGTCCCAAGAAACTGCGTACTTCCTTAACGCTCTTTGGTGGTAACCAGTCTCGGATAGCTTCTGTCTTCTGCGGGTCTACTCGCACTCCATCAACTGATATCACATGCCCGAGAAAGATAACTTCATTTATCCAGAACTCACATTTAGAAAATTTTCGATAAAGCTGCTCTCGCCTTAACGCCTCGAGAACTAGATGGAGATGACGCTCGTGCTCTTCATGGTCACGAGAATAGATCAGAATGTCGTCAATAAAAACGACTACAAAGCGATCCAGATAATTAATAAACACTCGATTCATCAGCTCCATAAATACCGCCGGTGCATTCGTCAGTCCAAAAGGCATCACTACGAACTCATAATGCCCATAGCGAGTACGAAAAGCGGTCTTCGAAATATCAGACTCACGAATCCTCAACTGATGGTAACCAGACCTCAGGTCGATCTTAGAAAACACAGCAGCCCCTTGAAGCTGATCCAATAAATCATCAATACGCGGTAATGGGTATTTGTTCTTAATGGTTACCCTGTTCAACTCACGATAATCAATACACAGACGTAGAGATCCGTCCTTCTTACGTACAAATAAGACTGGTGCTCCCCAAGGGGACGCACTAGGTCTAATGTAACCCTTCTCGGTCAAATCCTCAAGTTGGCTCTTCAGCTCCTGCATCTCAGTCGGAGCCATGCGATAAGGTGCTTTTGAGAGCGGGGACGTACCAGGCTCTAGCTCAATATTGAACTCTACATCACGATGCGGAGGTAAGCCTGGCAATTCATCTGGAAATACGTATGGGTAGTCTCGGACTACCGGAATATCGATCAATTCAACTGGTCGATTCATAGTCTTGGTCATGTAACACCAATAGCCAATACATCCTTGATTAAGCAGTTTCACCGTTTTCATAGCGCTGATGATTCTCCCGGAACGGCTGGGATTATCACCCTGGAAGGTACACTCAATACCATCGTCGATGTGACGTTCTTGTCGCTATGACACTAATTATAGCATCATGACGGTCCATCCAATCGATACCCAAGATCACATCATCTTTAGGTAAATCGACCACAATTAAGTTTGACAACCACTTACGGTCGCTCATTCGAATCGAGCAGTCCTGAACTTCACGATTCCCAACAATTCTTCTACCATCGGGTAGACCAATTATATAGGGTTCACAATTGATAACATGCTCTAGTTGCAAACGCCTCAAACAAGAAGTAGATAAAAAGGAGTGTGAAGCACCAGTATCAAAAAGAACACAGACAGGCTGAGATTGGATCTCAAGAGTACCTGTAATCATGCTGGCTTCGGGATCTTCAGCCCTCTTCATCTCGTAAACTCTAGGTTTTGCAGCCCCTGCACCAGATGTACCTGCTTGATTTCCACGTCCCATCCCTTTGTTTGCCCCGGTAGTCTGATAAGAAGCGGATGGAGGTACACGGTCCTGAACCGAAGATTGTACTGGAGCATGAGGTGCTGCGGGAATACGTCCTAGTCCACTCCTACAATAACGAGCACGATGTCCGTTCTTCCCACAAGTATGGCATGACACGGCTGGCCTAGGACATTTCGAATTGATGTGTCCCGGGTCTCCACAATTATAGCACACAACAGATAGGTTGACCGCTCGAGGTTGCGATCCGATTGGCTTCGATGCCGTAGGTTGCCGTTCAGAAGGATTTGGCACTGGTTGGGGTCTCTTGAATGCTCCCCGGTTGCTGTCTGACTGGTTCTGGTTCCTAAATTTCTTGTTGTTAGACTGCGGTTGCTTCTTGGAAATTTCCTTCACGGTCAATTCGTACTCCAGCCTTCTCGATGAACTCCGGTAGGTCACACAATGATGGTTCAACAATGCATTCTCATTCGGGGTTTAAGCCTTTTGAGAAAGTATTTGATCTTATCACTTCGTGTGGACAATCGTCGGCAAAAGGGAGAAGTGCCTGGAATTTCTACGATAGATAGTACGTCATCATCTTCGACGGTTCGGATTCAGCAATCGATAATTTGGCCTCATGAGAGGACCTGGATAGTAACGATCTAGCATGAGTTTTTAAATTCTTCCCAAGTACATACGCCATCAGCTGGCCTCACCGAAAGCCACCAAGTGTGGGCACCCTTGCCCAAGTAGTAAGCTGCTACGGAGACGCGATTCTCTACTAGACAGTCTACCATATCGAACAACTTCTCGAAGTGTTCGATCCAATGCACGATATCGGCCGGCTCAGAGGAACCTTCAAAAATCGGGGGTCGTTGGCGCGAGATGTCACTGATGATCCGATTCACCGGCCCGCCATGTATAGGAGGTGGCCCCGATCTTTGGTCGGTAGCGACTCTGTATTGTTTCCATTAATCGACCCATTTGGGTCATTCGAGCCATCATGCCTGCATTACGGTGTAAGGATCGACACGAGCATCCTCGCGTCCATTGTGGTGCGATTGGTCCCTAGAAGGCGAATCCACCGCGGAACTATGCTCTGCGTTCGCACGTCTGTTGGCTCGCGGTATCGGATTCGCCCCTTCCGCGCCTCGTCCCCTCGCCACGGCCTCTCAAATTTCTTTCCATCTTGAAAGAATCAATTTGCAATGATAATCATAAGTATAGTTCATGATACCAATCAATTCATGCTAAGTTAATGGCGTAAGAAATTACATATTCGAGAAAACGATTCGTAATGAGTTATCATCACTACGAGGGTCACACAAAATATCATGTCGACGTTGAGTCGAATGATTTCAATCATATAATCAATCCAGAATGTTATTTGAATATTCAATCAGATAATTCCTGCCACAAACCCTTAAAATGCCGAGATCAACAAGGAGATCTATTCAGAGATCAATATCATGTCAATAGTTTATTCATGGTCCATAAAATACGTACCGCATTTGGCTCGTAGGATCAGGCGCTCGCACGGGTCGCATGTGACACGAAGGTCTCTTGATACTAGTTCAATACACAAAGACTCAAAAAGAAAGAAAACGACCTCTCTGATACCATCTTCTGTAACACCCCGATAAGGCGGCCATTACAGTGCCGTGGACCCCATGCTGGGATCCACCAGGCGATATCTAAAGTAAAGATTAAAACACAATACATGTGATACCGAACCACAAAACATAATACTTACTCCTATGTGGAGTTTACAGCAGTATGGCCTACGGCCTTATTACACACAGGATCCAGAACATAAGTATAATCCATATGGAGATGAATTATACCTCAAATAACAATACATTTGTTTAAACTTAAAATGAAGCGGAAAATAACATTACACGGTACAATCATGACCGGACACGAAAGACTTGGGGCCCCCGAACTAGTATCCTTCGAACCCTTCGTCATCACCTTGATCTTCCCGTGCCTTGTCTTTTCCACGACCTAAAATACAACACAAGTATTTCGCCCAACACAGGGTCAGATATACATGATAAATGATTCTCAAGATAGTATACAATTCACGCATATGAGATTTCAAGAATAACGCCCCGACTAACGAACATACCTCGGGCGTATGAACGCTCGATCAAAACGTCGAACACATCCACATATAAAATGGATATGTGAGCGACTAAGATAGTACGGCTCAAGAGGGACATCACAAGACGCCCGATCCGAATATGTGTCGGTGCACATGTCCACCCCGTATACGGAATCCGTGATATACGTGGGACAATGTACCTAATTAGCCTCAACGAACTACGTCTCGTGCACAGCCTTTCACGGAAAATATTCACGCATGACTATATATGTGCCCGGCTAAAAATCCTACACAATATCCAATCGGAACGTAGATATGACTCCGGATATGTCACGATGCAACATGACAACGAATTCAAGAATTTCACAAAATCCGCATAAGGATCGAGGACTCACCGAGATGACAACAAGATCAACAATATCAAGGGTCCAAAGGTAACGAACTTGGGAATACAATCCCATGATGAAAAATGGGACATCATTAAGAGCAACATCAAATCACGAGACACAAGTTCATAAGTGTTTCATATACACGAAATGCATAATCATCATAAGAATCCACACATCATTATAACCAAGCAAGATAACTTGCCTCAATACGGAGACGGGAATAGTCCTCTTCTTGTCGGAACGAACGAACGGTCCTCAACTAATATTGTGTACTCGAACAATCAACCTTGAATGAAGTATATTTTGCTCATTAATACGTTTATATGATCATCTACACCGAATTTTCACGAGATAACATCTTAATTTCCGATTGAGTAGTTTAACTTCTAAAGTGTTACTTCAAGAACTTTATCCATACCATTCAATTCTCACAATTGATTACAAGCTGATACCAAATGTTTGTTGGATCAAGAATCATTCCATAATGTTTTAAACAATAATCTCCTATCCTTTAATCTTATCAAGAACATCTTAAGTGATTAAAAGTAAAATCTGCACTACTTACAATTACTTATGTTGAGTTAATTAGTTGTAAATCCATATCATGGTTATGAAGATTATCTCAAGTTTAGCACCACTCTTATACTCTTCCAACTGACCTGGGGATTCAAACAACACACCTCTGAATTCACTTAGCCTAGGTTCAAGAAGATTATTTCATTCTTCTAATGATCAACAAGGTTTCCTAAAACATTTATGGTAATTATTCCAATGAGTCATTTACATTACAATGGAACAAGGATTATTATTATACCAATGGTGTTATAAGTCTAGCAAGGAGAGTGTGGTTAAACTAAACATGATCATTACCATATTAAAACACCAAGAACACACCATTACAAACCCTCTAATCATCATGTTCATCATTAAGTTGTTGAAAGCTTAACTACAACATGTTTATTTTGATTAATTCATCACTAGGTGAAATATACTTAATCACTATCATATTAAATTCGAGATTATAGGGTTAAATCGCAGAACATACCTTCAGAAATGGAGAACTATACACCAAACCACAAGAACACAATATAAGCTTCAAGAATGTCTCCAAGTTCCAATCAACAAGCTCCAAAATCAAAATGTAAAGCTCCAACACAAGTAGGAAGAAGGTAAACTTGCTCTAGGGATGAAGGGGATGATTATATGGGTGAAAATCGGAGGTTGGTCGTGCAAAATGAAAGACACAAGTTGTCTTTTTATAACAAAGATTCGTTACGCACGCTACACAACAAGTGTTACGACGTAAGCTAAATCCATAGGTTCTCGGATCGAATACGAACTTCATTACGACGTTATCGCTAGAAGCATTACGCACGTAATGTGGGTCAACTAGGTTGGCTCCAAAATCGATATTCGAATCCCACCCGCCCCACGCGCCGAAAGTTGAGATCGGATCCGATTGCCTGGTTACGCACGTAATGTGCACCCTGCTACGCACGTAAAGGCCTCAAAATAGCGTACGCTATGACTTACGATTAACGTACGTTAGGCTCAGGTTTTTAATAGTTCAATATGCACTTATCTCTACAACACTGAAAATTCAAACATAATACGAGTGATCATTTTATTCAAGTCTATTATGTTATATTCCAACATCAATATTCATTTCACAAATGCAACAAGATTACAACAGTATTAAATTATCCGAATAGTACAACAGCAAGTAAGAATTCCGTCGGATATTACATACTCCCCCCCTTAAAAGGGGTTTCGTCCTCGAAACTAAGGGGTAAACAATTCAGGATACCTCTCTTGCATGCTCCTCTCCGTCTCCCACGTGGATTCCTCGACCCCGTGTCGAGACCACTGAACCTTTAGTAGGGGAATCGTCTTATTACGCAGTTGTTTGATCCTCCTCTCAAGTGTTCATACGGGGCGCTCCTCATACGAATGATCCTCCGATAAATCAATCTCATCGAACTGAAGTACATGACTCGGGTCAGCAACGTATTTCCTTAACTGGGAGACATGGAACACGTTATGGATCCGGCTCAGGGCTGGTGGTAAAGCCAAGCGATAAGCCAAATCACCTACTCGTTCCAAAACCTCAAACGGCCCGATATACCTCGGACTCAGCTTGCTTCGTTTTCCAAAACGAAAGACTCCTCGGGTAGGTGACACCTTCATTAACACATGGTCACCAACCTCGAACTCAAGCGGTCGTCGACGGTGGTCAGCATAAGACTTCGCCGACTCGAGCCGTTAACAACCGGCTCCTAATCAAAGTGATCTTCTCGAGCCGCTAATAACATGTCGGGTTCCGTACCCAGAGATTCGATAGTTCGTCCCAACACAAAGGGGACCTACAAATGACGGCCATATAGTGCCTCATACGGTGCCATCCGAATCGAAGCGTGCCAACTATTATTATAAGTGAATTCCACCAAAGGCGGTGGGCTTCCCAATCGTCCTTCCAATCAAGAGCGCATGCTCTCAACATGTCCTCTAGAGTCTGGATGGTTCTCTCGCATCGACCATCGGTCTGTGGATGAAAAGCCGTCGAAATTCAACCGCATGCCCATCGCACGATGAACCGCCTTCCGTAAGTGTGACACGAATTGCCGTCACGATGCGATACAATACTCTTGGGGGTACCGTAATCTCACAATTTCCTTAATAAACAATCACAATCTCTCGACCCCACGCGTCCTTAATCTCCAAGAAGTGGGCTGATTTGGTCGACGGTCCACAATCACCCAAATCGTATTCATTCCTCGACGACTCGTCGGCAATCTAGTAATAAAATCCATTGATATGTCCTCCCATTTCCACTCGGGAATCGGAGCGGTTTCAAAGATTCTGCGGTCGCTGGTGCTCAATCTTAACTCACGACAGTTAAACATCTCGAAACAAACTCGGCAACCTCACGTTTCATATTTCCCCACCAATAATTCTGCTTCAAATCCTTATACATCTTGCTAGATCCCGGGTGAATAGAGTACGGGGTAGCATGGGCTTCTCTCATGATAGAGTTCCTTAACTCTTCGTCAGCGGGTACACAAACTCGATTTCTAAATCGTATCAATCCATCCTCGTGGATCACGAATCCAGGGGCTTTCCCTTGGGTTACCTCATCCCGGACTCGAGATTAGAATGGGTCCGTAACTTGCCTCGATCTGATCATGTCATTAAGAGATGAAGAAATCTCAAGGGTGCAAAGTTGTCCCTGAATACGCTGTAACCAAACTTCAATTTCTGGCCTCATAAGGTCCAATTGCAACTCTCTCTGTGCTGTCAAACGGCTCACCATCTGCTCCTGCACTGTCTTACGGCTCAAAGCATCAGCAACTACATTTGCTTTGCCCGGATGATAAAGGATCTCGATATCGTAGTCTTTGATGAGTTCTAGCCACCTTCTTTGCCTCATGTTTAACTCCTTCTGAGTAAAAATGTATTTCAGGCTTTTGTGATCAGTGAAAATCTGACAGGTTACTCCATACAGATAATGACGCCAGATTTTTAAAGCAAACACCACTGCTGCGAGTTCTAAATCATGGGTGGGGTAGTTGACCTCGTAAGGTCGTAGCTGTCTCGATGCATAGGAGATCACCTTCCCGTTTTGCATTAGTACACACCCAAGGCCCTGTTTAGATGCATCACTATACACTACAAACCCTTCCGTTCCTTTCGGTAGGACTAAAATAGGTGCCGAAATCAACCGACTCTTAAGTTCATCAAAGCTCACGACAAGCCTCGACCATAAATATTTCTTATCCTTCCTCAACAAATTAGTCATTGGTTGGGCAATTTTGGAAAACCCTCCAAGAACCGTCTGTAATATACTTCTAGTCCAAAGAAACTGCGTAATTCCTTAACGCTCTTTGGTGGTAACGGTCTCGGATAGCTTCGTCTTCTGGGTCTACTCGCACTCCATCAATCGATATCACATGCCCGAGAAAGATAACATCATTTATCCGAACTCACATTTAGAAAATTTTCCATAAAGCCGCTCTCGCCTTAACGCCGAGAACTAGATGGAGATGACGCTCGTGCTCTTCATGGTCACGAGAATAGATCAGAATGTCGTCAATAAAAACGACTACAAAGCGATCCGATAATTAATAAACACTCGATTCATCAGCTCCATAAATACCGCCGGTGCATTCGTGATCCAAAAGGCATCACTACGAACTCATAATGCCCATAGCGAGTACGAAAAGCGGTCTTGAAATATCGACTCACGAATCCTCAATCGATGGTAACCAGACCTCAGTCGATCTTAGAAAACACAAAGACCCTTGAAGCCGATCCAATAAATCATCAATACGCGGTAATGGGTATTTGTTCTTAATGGTTACCTGTTCAACTCACGATAATCAATACATGACGTAGAGATCCGTCCTTCTTACGTACAATAGTAATCGGGTGCTCCCCAAGGACGCACTAGGTCTAATGTAACCCTTCTCGGTCAAATCCTCAAGTTGGCTCTTCAGCTCTCCCGCATCTCGGTCGGAGCCATGCGATAAGGTGCTTTTGAGAGCGGGGACGTACTGTGCTCTAGCTCAATATTGAACTCTACATCACGATGCGGAGGTAAGCCCGGCAATTCATCTGGAAATATGTCTGGGTAGTCTCGGACTACCGGAATATCGATCAATTCAACTGGTCGATTCAAAGTCTTGGTCATGTAACACCAATAGCCAATACATCCTTGATTAAGCAGTTTCACCGTTTTCATAGCGCTGATGATACTCCTAACGGCCGGGATTATCACCTGAAGGTACACTCAATACCATCGTCGATGTGACTTCTTGTTAGCCATGGACACTAATTATAGCATCATGACGGTCCATCCAATCGATACCCAAGATCACATCATCTTTAGGTAAATCGACCTCAATTAAGTTTGACAACCACTCACGGTCGCTCATTCGAATCGAGCAGTCCTGAACTTCAAGATTCCCAACAATTCTTCTACAATCGGGTAGACCAATTTTATAGGGTTCACAATTGATAACATGCTCTAGTTGCAAACGCCTCAAACAAGAAGTAGATAAAAAGGAGTGTGAAGCACCAAGATCAAAAAGAACACAGACAGTGAGATTGGATCTCGAGAGTACTGTAATCATGCCGGGCCGGGATCTTCACCCTCTTCATCTCGTAAACTCTAGGTTTTGGCCCCTCGCACTGATGTACATTCTTGATTTCCACGTGCCTTCCCATTGTTTGCCCATGTAGTCTGATTAGAAGCGGATGGAGTTAGACGGTACTGAACCGAAGATTGTCTTGGAGCATGAGGTGTCTGCGGAATACGTCCTAGTCCACTCCTACAATAACGAGCACGATGTCCGTTCTTCCCACAAGTATGGCATGACACGGCTGGCCTAGGACATTTCGAATTGATGTGTCCCGGTCTCCACAATTATAGCACACAATGATAGCCGACCGCTCGAGGTTGCGATCCGGTTGGCTTCGATGCCGTAGGTTGCCGTTCGAAGGATTTGGCACTGTCAGTCTCTTGAATGCTCCCGGTTCTGTCTGATAGTTCTGGTTCCTAAATTTCTTGTTGTTAGGCTGCGGTTGCTTCTTGGAAATTTCCTTCACGGTCAATTCGTACTCCAGAGCCTTCTCGATGAACTCCGGTAGGGTCACACAACGATGGTTCAACATTGCATTCTCATTCGGGGTTTAAGCCTTTTGAGAAAGTATTTGATCTTATCGGCTTCTGTGTGGACAATCGTCGCGGCAAAAGGGAGAAGTGCACGGAATTTCTCGGCGATAGATAGTACGTCATCATCTTGGACGGTTCCGGATTCAGCAATTCGATAATTTGGCCTCATGGAGAGGACACGGATAGTAACGATCTAGCATGAGTTTTTAAATTCTTCCCAAGTACATACGCCATCACCGGCCTCACCGAAAGCCACCAAGTGTGGGCACCCTTGCCCAAGTAGTAAGTCGCTACGAGACGCGATTCTCTCTTGGAAGTCTACCATATCGAACAACTTCTCGAAGTGTTCGATCCAATGCACGATATCGGCCGGCTCAGGAACCTTCAAAATCGGGGTCGTTGGCGCGAGATGTCACCGATGATCCGATTCACCGCCCGCCATGTATAGGAGGTGGCCCCGATCTTGGTCGGTAGTGACTCTGTATTGTTTCCATTAATCGACCCATTTGGGTCATCTCGAGCCATCATGCCTGCATTACATTGTAAGGATCGACACGAGCATCCTCGCGTCCATTGTGGTGCGATTGGTCCCTAGAAGGCGAATCACCGCTGCGGAACTATGCTCGCGTTCGCACGTCTGTTGGCTCGCGGTATCGGGATTCGGCCCTTCCGCGGCCTCGTCCCTCTCGCCACGGCCTCTCAAATTTCTTTCCATACTGAAAGAATCAATTTGCAATGATAATCATAAGTATAGTTCATGATACCAATCAGAATTCATGCTAAGTTAATGGCAGTAAGAAATTACATATTCGAGAAAACAGTTCGTAATGAGTTATCATCACTACGAGGGTCACACAAAATATCATGTCGACGTTTGAGTCGAATGATTTCAATCATATAATCAATCCAGAATTTTATTTGAATATTCAATCAGATAATTCCTGCCACAAACCCTTAAAATGCCGAGATCAACAAGGAGATCTATTCAGAGATCAATATCATGTCAATAGTTTATTCATGGTCCATAAAATACGTACCGCATTTGGCTCGTAGGATCAGGCGCTCGCACGGGTCGCATGTGACACGAAGGTCTCTTGATACTAGTTCAATACACAAAGACTCAAAAAGAAAGAAAACGACCTCTCTGATACCATCTTCTGTAACACCCCGATAAGGCGGCCATTACAGTGCCGTGGACCCCACGCTGGGATCCACCAGGCGATATCTAAAGTAAAGATTAAAACATAATACATGTGATACCGAACCACAAAACATAATACTTACTCCTATGTGGAGTTTACAGTAGTATGGCCTACGGCCTTATTACACACAGGATCCAGAACGTAAGTATAATCCATATGGATATACCTCAAATAACAATACATTTGTTTAAACTTAAAATGAAGCGGAAAATAACATTACACGGTACAATCATGACCGGACACGAAAGACTTGGGGCCCCCGAACTAGTATCCTTCGAACCCTTCGTCATCACCTTGATCTTCCCGTGCCTTGTCTTTTCCACGACCTAAAATACAACACAAGTATTTCGCCCAACACAGGGTCAGATATACATGATAAATGATTCTCAAGATAGTATACAATTCACGCATATGAGATTTCAAGAATAACGCCCCGACTAACGAACATACCCCTCGGGCGTATGAACGCTCAGTCGCAAAACGTCGAACACATCCACATATAAAAATGGACTGTGAGCGACTAAGATAGTACGGCTCAAGAGGGACATCACAGTACGCCCGATCCGAATATGTGTCAGTGCACATGTCCACCCCGTATACGGAATCCAGGATATACGTGGGACAATGTACCTAATTAGCCTCAACGAACTACGTCTCGTGTGCACAGCCTTTCACGGAAAATATTCACGCATGACTATATATGTGCCCGGCTAAAAATCCTACACAATATCCAATCGGAACGTAGATATGACTCCGGATATGTCACGATGCAACATGACAACGAATTCAAGAATTTCACAAAATCCGCATAAGGATCGAGGACTCACCGAGATGACAACAAGATCAACAATATCAAGGGTCCAAAGGTAACGAACTTGGGAATACAATCCCATGATGAAAAATGGGACATCATTAAGAGCAACATCAAATCACGAGACACAAGTTCATAAGTGTTTCATATACACGAAATGCATAATCATCATAAGAATCCACACATCATTATAACCAAGCAAGATAACTTGCCTCAATACGGAGACGGGAATAGTCCTCTTCTTGTCGGAACGAACGAACGGTCCTCAACTAATATTGTGTACTCGAACAATCAACCTTGAATGAAGTATATTTTGCTCATTAATACGTTTATATGATCATCTACACCGAATTTTCACGAGATAACATCTTAATTTCCGATTGAGTAGTTTAACTTCTAAAGTGTTACTTCAAGAACTTTATCCATACCATTCAATTCTCACAATTGATTACAAGCTGATACCAAATGTTTGTTGGATCAAGAATCATTCCATAATGTTTTAAACAATAATCTCCTATCCTTTAATCTTATCAAGAACATCTTAAGTGATTAAAAGTAAAATCTGCACTACTTACAATTACTTATGTTGAGTTAATTAGTTGTAAATCCATATCATGGTTATGAAGATTATCTCAAGTTTAGCACCACTCTTATACTCTTCCAACGACTGGGATTCAAACAACACACCTCCGAATTCACTTAGCCTAGGTTCAAGAAGATTATTTCATTCTTCTAATGATCAACAAGGTTTCCTAAAACATTTATGGTAATTATTCCAATGAGTCATTTACATTACAATGGAACAAGGATTATTATTATACCAATGGTGTTATAAGTCTAGCAAGGAGAGTGTGGTTAAACTAAACATGATCATTACCATATTAAAACACCAAGAACACACCATTACAAACCCTCTAATCATCATGTTCATCATTAAGTTGTTGAAAGCTTAACTACAACATGTTTATTTTGATTAATTCATCACTAGGTGAAATATACTTAATCACTATCATATTAAATTCGAGATTATAGGGTTAAATCGCAGAACATACCTTCGTAAATGGAGAACTATACACCAAACCACAAGAACACAATATAAGCTTCAAGAATGTCTCCAAGTTCCAATCAACAAGCTCCAAAATCAAAATGTAAAGCTCCAACACAAGTAGGAAGAAGGTAAACTTGCTCTAGGGATGAAGGGGATGATTATATGGGTGAAAATCGGAGGTTGGTCGTGAAAAATGAAATACACAATTTGTCTTTTTATAACAAAGATTCGTTACGCACGCTACACAACAAGTGTTACGACGTAAGCTAAATCCATAGGTTACCGGATCGAAATACGAACTTCATTACGACGTTATCGCTAGAAGCATTACGTACGTAATGTGGGTCAACTAGGTTGGCTCCAAAATCGATATTCGAATCCCACCCGCCCCACGCGCCGAAAGTTGAGATCGGATCCGACAGACCGTTACGTACGTAATGTGCACCTGTTATGTACGTAAAGGCCTCAAAATAGCGTACGCTATGACTTACGATTAACGTACGTTAGGCTCAGGTTTTTAATAGTTCAATATGCACTTATCTCTACATCACTGAAAATTCAAACATAATACGAGTGATCATTTTATTCAAGTCTATTATGTTATATTCCAACATCAATATTCATTTCACAAATGCAACAAGATTACAACAGTATTAAATTATCCGAATAGTACAACAGCAAGTAAGAATTCCGTCGGATATTACAAATATGATTTTGGTTTTGTTGCTACTTATAAGCATTTTCTTTAGTTGCACGGAGAGAGGTAGGACGTACTATTGACAAGAAGTCTTCATTTGAAAGAATACTTATTAGATGCTGTAAGTTATTCTATTTCGTGGTTTAAGTACAGATTTTATGCTGCACATAATAATACGAGTGATGTGTCTGTTTCTATAAAGTTTTTCCTTTTAACTGTCACCCCTGAAAACCTCTGCAGGTAAAAGAAGATTAAAAGATCTTTTGGCTCAACGTGACAGGCATGTCTGTGCAGATGGTGGTTCTCTAGACCCAAAATGGGCGTAAGTTCTTCAAGTTGTTTCTATTGTTGTTGGTCTTATCTTCTTGTGTAGATTATCAATGTTGGATTGCCATGAGAACAATCTTTTATTGACTTCCCTGTGTCTTGAACTAGAACATGAACATATATGTCAGATCCAAGATATTTTTCTTGGTTTAATTACTAATATTTTGCCGTAGATATGATTTTATCTTATGATTTTTTATTTTTGGTTTCTAAAATTCTTTAAGTGCACGGATCTTCTATCCTTAAAGTGGATGGATGTTGTGAGGATTACGCTAATCAAAGGATGGACAAACATGATCCATATAGAAGACCCGAATTAAATTAGGATTACAGATTTATTGAGTTGAATTGAGTTGAATTTCATATTAAGTTTTTTGTTTATACCTTTTAGGTCAAAATATGAGCATCAGGCCAGGCGTATCCCCTTTAATATATGTCGATCTTGCAAATTTGATCTTATAGTAGATATATCTGTAAGGTAATTACGACGTGTTATGTTTCTTTTGTTATTATGTGATAAAAGTCATATTGCAATAACAAGGGTAAGGGCTATTAAAATTACTCGCTTTCATCAAACTATTTGTCTTTTTGGTAAATTTTATTGATATTGTATACTTCAGTTCAAAAAGGTGTCCTTTCTATATAATGCGCAGCATGAATTTCCACTTGCTTTCTCTATCTTGATGAAAATCTCATATTCAAGTTTAAGATAACGACGACTCCTACTGAAATTTCAAGATCGAAATTACATTTGAAGATTAATTGACGCATAATGAGGACATCAGTTATGTTATATTTCACTAGGTACCTATTTGATTCGTCGAGATTTATCTTTCTGCTGTGTATACCATATTTCATAAGGTATATGTCTCCCAATACTAACTTTTATGTCCCGTCTTACAAGTTTAAATATATTGTTTATATTCATGTCAATCTGTGCAGGATTACTCAGTTGAACAAACCCCGCAATTGTTCGGACATCAAATTTTTGTTCGGTTGCAAGCGTACAATTGTTGTGTAGTTAGGCAAAACCTCGTGGTTAATTTTATAATTAGTCCATAAGCTTATAAACTAATATTTGCTCATGCTAAAATATCTCGTATTTATCATTTTAGTTTTCAAAATTCAAGATTTGAAATTGGAATTGATTCCGTTTGATAAATGCACTTAAGCGGCAATTTTTTTCTACCGCAGTTTTGAATGTGTTGTTGAGATTAGCATGGATGCAAATTGTTATGAGTAACACCATTTTTTGAAACTGGAGGATATACTCGGCCCTTTGGTGATTCGAATCATTGCGATATGATCCTTAACATTCTTATATTCATTTTGGATTTATGTAGTTATTTCGGATGGTTTATGTATTTGGATGGTTGTTTGATAACCTTTTATGTATTGGGATGTTTGGATTTATTTTTAATAGGTAACTCTATATTTTAAATATCATATGTTGATTTTTAGCATTTAGAGTGTTGGTAAAAGACCTGCGAAAATGTAGCCATTGACCCCAAAAATATACTCTTTACGTGTTGGTAAAAGAATAACATAGTGTAGCCAAAGATATTAAATTGTTTAAGAAAAAGTGTAGCCATAATGATAAAGGGTGTTGCCAACAATATCGAAGTGTTTCACAATTCTATGTTACAGTAGTACTAAACAGGTGTAGCCATAGGTCTACAGCTATACTTTTAATGGTGTCACCACATAGATAACGGTGTTGGCATAGATCTACAACAACACCTCTTAAGGTGTAGGAACAGAACCAAAAAGTGTTGGCATAGGGGTCTACAGCTACACCTTTCTGCAGTGTTACTAGAAACTATAAAAGTGTTAGCGTAGACCCCTATGGTAGCGACCATTTTTGTAACACCCTCAAATTTGGTAAAAGTGTAGCCGTAGCCTTTTTTTTTTCTTTTACCAACACTTTTTGGGCTATGAACACACTTTTTTAGGTGTGACTGAAGCCCATATATGGCGTAGTGCCAGTAGTTGGTCCAAGTGTCAAATATCTCAATAAGAGTAATATATTCAACTTCATCATCAGAATCCTCATCATCACTTTCATTTTCATCATCATCACAATCATCATAATCAGAGTCCATATATACTAAAATCAGTTGGCATATATCTCTTAATAAGATTATATAGTACGGAACACGCTTGGACTATACGACCTTTGGTATGTATTGAAAAGAAAGATGGGGATCTAAGAATGCCCCGTATCCCTTTTAATAATCCAAAACACCTCTCAATAATATTTCCAGCTTTAGAATGTTTCACGTTGAAATACTCCTCTGCACTAACTGGTTGTCGCTCCCCCCACTCTTTCAGGTGATATCGATGACCTCTATATGGTGCCAAAAATCCTTGACAATTTGTACATCCTGCATCAACCAAGTAATACGAACCTTAACAGATGACAAAAAAATAATATTAAGTCACTTAACTTGTGAAATTCAATATTAGATGGTCAAAACATTAATTAAGTATAATTTTACAATACGAGAGGTATTATTACCTTGAGGAACCTTTAAACCATGAGGTCTACTACTAGCATCTCGAAGGAAACGACCATTATGTGCAGATCCTTCCCAACCGCGTTGCACATATATAAACTCCAAATAAGGGTTACAAACACCTAATACATTCAGAGCAATGAAACCTTTTCTAGTCTGATACCTTGCTTTGTTCTCACGATTATATATATATATATATATATATATAAGTAATACAGTTGATTTAATAAGAGAATAGTAAAGTAGTTTGATAACCTCAAAATATTTCCATTTATCATCTTCACATTCTCCTGTTATAGGTGTCGGTTTTTCTAAGTAAGTGGTCATGCAACTTGAGAACGACAAAAAGGCAATGGTGAAAGTTTCAACTCACACTTTCTCCACTTCAGATAAAATAATGTCCTACGACTCTATTCTTGAAATGATGTTCTAATGTATACCGAAATATGGCTAAAATCTCCTCTAAAGACATATTTCGACTTCCACTTAAACCTCAAATATCTCTAACCATCTCACAAAGTACACAAAAAGTTTTTCTATCAACACAAAGCTGACTCTTACAAGCTATATCACTATGGTTTATTAGCATATTCATTTTCTTTAGCCTAAGGCATTTCTTTTCACTTTTGCTATATTTTGAGCGTTCTATACTATCAATAGCCACACCCATAACACACAACATCAATTACATAATAAAAATTACATTAATAAAAATCATAATTGTCAATAGAAAATCTATTTGCTTCTTCTTCCTTCTCCTTGTTAGAGTCAATTATGAAGGAGCCATTTCTGAAAATAATGACATTCAATATAAATTTAAAAAAAGGGCAATGATAAATCAAAGATAACAAAAACAAGCAGTAAAAAATGGCTAAGTTTAAAACAATCATAGTTGTTTAGGAGTTAGTCTATTGGTGAAGATGCCCCAAGCATTACTCAACCAAAAAAACATTAAGGCCCTAAACGAATCAAGTAAACAAATTTACTAAATTTTAGATTTTAATCCTATTAAATCATTTCATAACATAAAATTTACATGTTTGATGCAGAATACTTTTGCTTCATTTTATTTTTCCAATTTGATGGTATTGTATATATTAATAGTCTTTTTTACAGTCATTTTCAATTATTCTATCAGGTTCTAGTTATTCTCAGTACAGTCATAACAATTATCAGTATATTCTTATAATTCACAATTAGAATAGTGTTACTTATAAAGTGTGCTTGTTTAAGAAAGGAGCATTTCAAATGTTGATAGTGTCAAGTCAAAGAGGGTAGGAAAATATGAGATTTTAAATCAAATGATTATGTGACAAAACTTGTGGTCACGATCGAAATGGAATAAAAAATTCAAAATAGATATAGAAACAAAATTGTTTGTAAAGCACATACACAGTCAACTGTTGTGAGAAAAAATGTCTTGCACGGTTGATGAAGATTTGAAAGTGTTACCTGATAATGTGGGCGATGAAAGCGGTGTGCAGGAGTGTAGTCCTTCTCCCTAGGATTTGATACTTTGTTGGAGTAGAGTTTTAATTTAGGGGTGAGTGTAAGATTGTAGCGCTCGTTTTTTGGATCGAATGACCGAATCGAATCAATCGAATTGAATCAATCAATTGAATGGATTGAATCAATCGAATCGAATCAATCGAATGGACTCAATCGAATCAATTGAATCGAATCAAATATATATTAAGGGTAAATAATAATAATAATGGTAAATAATAATAATAGTAATTAACAACAACAACGATAATAGTAATATTATTAGTAATAATAATAATAATAATTAAGATTAATAATAATAATAAGAAGAAGAAGAATCGAAATTAATCGAATCGAATCGAATCGAATGACCAATCAATCGAATCGAATCGAATTGACTGAATCGAACTAAATCGAATCGAATCAAAATCGAAAAATAAGTTCAAAAGAACATGACCTAATTCCATAAGATTTGGATGTATTTAAATTCCCCCCGGTATCTAATTCTAGAGGAAACAAGCCAAACCAAATATTGGGGTGAGTTGGACTCCGTTCTAATCCATTCCAAAAGACTGAACCAAACGGGGCCTGAGACTACTTCCGACGTCGATCAAAATTGAAAAAAATGGTTGCAACTAATTGACCAGCCAACCACAATGGGGTCTCCATTAAGAGAGACCGTAAGATCTCTTACATTTTGTGAGATTAATTTGTTAACGTGTCATTTTCAATTGGTCGTGTTAGATTTAATTTGGATATTAAGATACATACTTCATTAAAAAAGAGTTTATTTTTAATTGTTCATGATAATTGAATGTACAGTTTTTTTTATTTGTTCAAAGCGTAATCCGTTTATTTTTAGTCCAGTAGCAATTTAAAAATTCTTGTTGTAGTTATAATTAAATTTAATTATTTTTAATATAAATAATTATTGATGCTTAAAATAATAACATAAATTAATTATATATAATATTGTGGCTTGGTGGTTGGATGATTGTTGATAAATCATTCAAACTAGAGTCATTCAAATCAGAGGTGGTTGGATTGTGGAGAATATTGTGTTTGTGGAATAGAGAGAATTTAATTAAATATTGGTAAAATTAGATGGTTGAGTCCATGAAATTATTGTTGTTAAACATAGCTTAAGAGGCTCCATTTTTTAATAAAGAATATATATTATCTCTCATTTTTTCGTAGTGCGTTTATGTTTTGTGTTGGTCGATGTCGCTCGGTTTGCGGGTTGGTAGTTGAAATTTGGGTACCTTGACGGGTAAGGTTTTGGAGCTTGTGGATGTTTTGGGTAAGAGAAGGGTTGATGTGGCTTGTATTCATGAGACTAGGTGGAAGGGGGCGCAGTCCGGAGAGGCGAACAGTTATAAATTGTGGTATTCAGGCCTTGCTAACTCGAGTGATGGTGTGAGTATTCTTTTGTCTAAGAAGCTTAAGGACAACGTCGTGGAAGTGAAGAGGTGTAATGATAGGATTATGTCCGTTAGAGTGGTGGTTGGGGAGAAGGTGGTTAACGTGGTTTGTGCGTATGCCCCTCATGTTGGTTTGGGTGTGCTTGTTAAGGAAGCTTTTTGGGTCTGTTTAGATTAGTTGGTCGGGTGTATTCCGGACGATCAATTTATTGTTTTGGGGGGCGATTTCAATGGGCACATTGGTGAGGGGGTGGATGGTTACCATAGTGTGCATGGGGGTTTCGGCTTCGGAGTTAGGAATGCAGGAGGTTCTGCACTGTTGGAGTTTGCCACTGCGCATGAGTTGGTAATTGCTAACTCTGTTTTTCAGAAGAGATCTGAGCACCTCATCGCCTTCAGTAATGGGGGGCACAACACGCAAATTGACTACCTTCTTTTACGCAGTCGTGATGCTAGGGCGTGCGTGGACTGCAAGGTGTTCCGGAGCGAGACATGTGCTTCTCAACACCGGCTGCTGGCTATGGATTTATCCATGAGAGGTCGTGTTGTTAGCAGGGCTAGAGTAGCTAGACCTAGGATTCTCTGGAAGGATCTGAAGGGTGAGAAGGCGACAGATTTCAAGGAGTCTCTGACCCGCGAAGGAGGTTTTTTGCGAGGGGGCGATGCTAACCTTATGTGGACCAGTATGGCCAATGTTATTAGGAGTGTGGGCGAAAAGGTGGTAGGGGTTTCTTCGGGAAGGTCTAGTGGACCTAGGGAGGCATGGTGGTGGAATGAGGTCCAAAAGAAAGTTAAGGCTAAACAACCGCTATTTAAGGAGCTTTTATCGGTTAGTGTTGGGGAGGAGAGAATCTTGAAGTTTGTAGCGTACAAGGTGGCGAAAAGAGAGGCTAAGAAGGTAGTGGCTAAGGCTAAAGGTGAGGCTTACGAGAAGATGTACAAGTGCCTAGACACCAAAGAAGGAGCGAATGCTATTTTTAAACTAGCGAAAGCTAGAGAAAGAGGGCGGCGCGACCTGGGTCGCGTTAAGTTTATTAAGGATGATTTGGGCCAAGTGTTAGTGAACGATGTGGCTATTAAGGGGAGGTGGAATATGTATTTTTTTGAACTTTTCAATGAGGCTAGGGGTAGCGACTCGGTGGTGCAAGGAGTTAGTCTATCTTCTGCTCGTTCGTTTAGTTCCTGTGAGAGCATCAGCAAGGAGAAAGTAAAGGGTGCCCTAATGAAAATGGGTAGAGCTAAGGTTGTAGGCCTGGATCAGATCCCTATTGAGGTATGGCTTTGTCTGAGGGAAGTTGGAGTTCAGTAGCTTGCAGAGCTGTTCAACATCATCCTCAGATGTTCTAAGATGCCGACGGAGTGGAGAAGTAGTATTGTCGTGTCGTTTTTCAAGAACAAAGGCGATGCTCAGAGTTGTAGTAACAATAGGGGTATTAAACTCCTCAGTCGTACTATGAAACTTTGGGAAAGAGTGGTGGAATGCAGGGTTAGAAGAGAAGTTGAGATCTCAGAGAACCAATTTATTTGGCTTCATGCCAGGGAGGTCCACGACTGAGGCCATTCATCTCGTCAGACGCCTTATGGAGAAGTTTAGAGAGCGACGTAAGGACCTCCATATGGTGTTCATAGATCTAGAGAAGGCTATGATAGCATTCCGCGCGATGTTATTTGGTGGAGCCTAGTAGAGAGGAGGGTGTCATTGCCGATCGTTAGGGCAATCCAAGACATGTACTCCCAAGCTAGGACTTGTGTTAGGACCCCAGTTGGGGACACCCAGTACTTCCCGGTTGAGATAGGGTTACACCAGGGGTCTAGGCTAAGCCCTCTTCTCTTCGCTCTAATCCTTGACGTCATTTCGCGGGGGATACAGGATGGCGTCCCGTGGTGCATGCTTTTTGCTGACAATATTGTGTTAGTGGCGGAGTCGAGGAGGGAGGTGAACTCGAAGTTGGAGCTATGGAGGTCTAAGTTAGAATACCAGGGCTTGCGTGTGAGCCGGTCTAATACCGAGTATCTCTGGTGTAAGTTTAGTGGTGAGGCCAACGAGGAAGATGTAGAGGTCATGATTGCGGATCAGATCGTTGTTGGGATTCCGAAAATAAAACGAAAAACGCAGCGGAAATAAATACGAATCCCAAACAGGATCGATCAAGTAACGTATATATGAAAATATAAATACGAAGATAAAAATCATACCCTTGAAGCCTTTGAAATAAATCTTCGTAAAAATGGATGACGATCACGAACCCCGTCCCGAACACGAAATCCCTTCGTTCCAAGCATCGAAAGGTACGAAGCCTCTACTTCACACGCGTCGGAAGTTGCTCGGAAAAATTCGATAGCAATCCGTTCTCCAAGAACACGGCTAGGAATTACTATAGGAATTTATATCTTATTTTCTTTCTTATTTTGTATCATCTCAAAGATGAAAAATTGAAGAAAACAAAATTTCTCTCTCCCTCAACCTCTCTCACGGCAGTTTTGCTGCTCCAGAAATTGAAGATGGATTTTTTCAAGTCATCCACTCTCCTCATATGTGTTTGTTATATTATATCTCATATAATAATCACATATCATGTAGTTAATCATTTTGAGAAAAGAATCTCAACTTATTAATTCAAAACATGACAACACACATGCAAAGTGTAATATCCGGAATTTCTATTACTATTGTTTAAGGTTATCCGAGTTATGTTGTACAACGTGGAATCTGTACAGTATGGGTAAAATAATTGAAGGACCGAGACATCTATATTTGTATAATTGTCGTACTTGGTCGACAATTGGATGTAAGAAGTATATGCATTCAGTATGTCGTATGTTCGTATTCTGTATGTTGAGACGTTGGACAAGAATAGCTGAAAATGGCTAAGTGTAACATTATTAGCGCACGCTAATAATCATGAGTAGCGCACGCTATCGTACAGGTTTAGCGCACGCTACGGATATAAGATAACGCACGCTAATGCAGTCAGATCGGAAGGAATCTGCGTGTGGACCAGGCCACTTTCGACGCACGTTCTGATAAGTCAACGGATGTTGTAATGTAGTGATAGCGCACGCTAATGCATGTTGATTAGTGCACGCTAACTGTATATCGGACAAAAAGAAATCTTATCCTTGTCAGCACTTTCGGCGTGTGGACCTGTCTTCAGAAGCATACAGACAAACGAGTCAACTATGAGTAGCGCACGCTAAGGTAGGACACTTGCGTACGCTAAATAGAGGCATTTACATACGCTATTCCATGGGCATTGCGTACGTAAATCACTTCATGCAAGAAGATGCTTGCCTCTCGATTCGATAGCGCACGCTAACAAAGACAAGAAGACGCTAAGTGTGTAACGACGTTAATCGAAGATGTTAGCGACGTTAGTAATGCATGATATATATATAAGTGCAGTTGGCCATTATTCGTCATTTCCGTCCATTTCTTCATGTGAACCGATAGAGAGAGGTCTTAGAGAGAAGTTGAGGTTCCAAACACTTGAGTTGATCATTCCTAACAACATTTGAAGCTTGGAAGTGATTGAAAACGGATTCAACCTTGGGATTCAATACATTCCTTCAAAGAGGTAATTACTCTCCACTTTGGGATTTCATTTTGGATTGTATATGATGTTCTTGAGTTGATGATCGTCATGTTTATGAGTTGATGAGTATGGTTATGAGATGGATTACTAAGTTATGTTGATGATATGGTTGATATGCGGATATTGATATGATTCGTGTGGTTTTGAACGGTGTTGTTTTTATTCAAGAGATATGTTGGTTAATATCTCCCTTCATTTCGAGTTTTTAATGTTGTTGTTATTGTTTACTTCGTATGATGATGAACATGCAAGTGATTATGATTCTTGGTGTATATGATATGATTTAGAAGACTATATGTTGAAATGTTAGTGGAAATAAGATTTGGACACTTGTTTGGAAAGTAATGTGTATAAGGTTCGACTTTGGAAAATCACCACCGATTCTTGAAAACTTCAAAAAATTCTGAAACATAACACTATAATAGAGCATCGAGTTAGCTTTTTAATGGTTCAAACGGTGAGTTAATCGGAGTCCGGATGAGTGAGTTATGCTCAAAATGGCAAAAACTATACTGTCTATATTCTGGGAACAGGTAGCGCACGCTATTGATGAAGTTAGCGTACGCTAGCATGCCTGGGCGTATAAAAACGTAAAGCAGTCAGGAATTTCATTTCCCAACCCATCCTACACGATCCCCTTTCGTCCCAAATCACCCAAACTCGGTTTTTAACCCCTAAACCTCAGCTTTTGAGTTGGTTTATCAAGTGATAACATCTAGGAAAGCTTGGAACAAGGATTATAACATCATTATTGATTCTTTCGCCAGATTGAAGGTAATTGGCTTGAACTCTAATATTTTGAGATGTTTGAGATTCTTGATATATTTTGGTGGTTTAGTTCGTATCGATGGCTAGAATCATGTAATGTTGAAGGATCTATATGTTTGTGATTATATTCTTCGTGTTCTTGATGTGGTTGGTGTTTGTTGATTGATGATTCGAATATACCTTTGAATTCCACCTTCAAGGTGTTTGATTGAAGTTTTGAAAGAGAAATTGATTGGAATATTTTGGTTAAGTTTGTATACTAGCCTTATCGAATCGAGATGTGGGCTTTGTGGAATCATGGGAATGAATTCGTAATTGTTTGAGTTAGATTGTTCGGACATGTGTTTAATCGAGATATTTTGGAATCGTTGGGTTGTGGATTAGTTATATCGATTGTTGATTGTTATCGAATGTATGTTAAATCGATTATTGTAATAGGTTGAGATTATTGATCGATGTTTAGAACCATGCTTTGCGGTCGTATTCAAGAATGTTCGTAGATTGCTTTGATCAGGGCCGAGGGACATGTAGACGACGGCAAGGAATTGGTAACGGCTTCATTGGTATCGAGGCAAGTTATTACTTGCTCAGTTTATAATATTTAATGAATGGTTTCATTTTCATTCGTTTATAATTCGTATAGCAATGTTTATAAATCGTAATCACAAGAGAGTTGAGATTATAGGTTGTATTTAAGTTTTGGGAATTAAATCATAATGTATATGATTTACATTCTTGTTGGCATACTTGGTATCGAGGATACATCATGGTATAGACAAAGGCGTCAATTATTTACCATCCGTGACATTTCGGATCGTCGAATATTCAAAATAATGGTTCGTGATGGTCTGGTCATCGAGATTGCTCTCGAAGGACTCGGGGCAAGTACTCTAATCATTTTTGTCATTTCATGTCGATCATGTTGTGATACATGCGTGTATCGTTGTTGTCATGCATTGTGTATCATTGTTATATGCATTCGTGCATTGTTGTTGTATGTCCACCTCGGGTTGGTCCGACGGGATCATCGGGGGATCTATGCTAGCGTGCGCTGGATCAACGGATGGGTTTTCCACCTCGAGTTGGTCTGACGGGATCATCGGGGGATCTACGCAGTGAACGCTGGATCATCGGATTGCCATGTATTGTTGTTGTGCATATGTATATTATGGGTTTGCCATAAGTATACATTGTCGTTATTGTTGTGATCATATTGACGTTGTCATATGAGTATGCATTTGTAGGTCTTGTGTTAGGACCATGTCCGTATGTTATGTTGATCTGATCTCGGATTAGACTGACGTGATTGTCATGGTATTTCGTAATCTTGAGGTATGTTCCGTATTTCCTTGGTACTTGTCTTTGATGGACAATCGATTATCGTATTGAAATTGTCGGTGTTATCCGATGGATTGAATTGGCCAGAGTTGGTATAATTTCCGTATCGCGAGTTATGATAATGTTTTGAGAACTTTGAGTATTGTTGAGATACCGTACAGATATTTTGGTATTATTTTAATGTGTTGTTAAGGATACGAATCGTGGATTCTCGGAAAGTTACGACGGTAAGATTACATTGGTCGTATTCTTACTTAGTATTTCCATTGATATGTAATTATTGACGAGATGTGATGGTTATCATTGTTGGATATTATGGCTGACCCCGTTGTGGGCTTTCTTTTTAGGTTCTTGGATTATCAAGCTTGTAGCGGTCGTGGAGAGATGAACTTCCCGGAGAATACTGGAAAGGGCATGTATTTGTGTTTTGAGTTTCTGATCAGTTGTTGTATTCCGCTGCTAGAGTATTTTAATTGTTTGTCTTTATCCGCTGCGTGAGTATTTTTTAAATGTCCTTTTTGGTATCCGGTAACTTAGGTTACTTTGGCAATCATTTTCTAAATCTATTCTGTCGGTACGTGTAAGCGATATCTTAACGTATGTTTTTAAACTATTGAGTTTTGGCATTTTGGGCCTTGTGGTTTCAAATGAGTTTTTACGACGGTTTGATAAACGAGTTTTATAAATCTTCGAATGTTTTTAATAGATAATACCGTCGTTAGCCTCTTGGGCGTTTGTACATGTTTGCGAAAATTTCCTTCAGCCTTGTGGGTTCCATCTCGGGGCCCACGGCGCTGTAATATTCCCGGTCGGATCTGGGGGTGTTACAGAATATGGTATCGGAGCTTAGGTTGTGAAAACCTAGGCAGTCGGGTCGAGTCGGGTCGTGCTTTTGTCGTGTCATTCGAGTTGTCGGTTGACAAATGTTTGAGCTCTGGGTTTTTGTTGTTCACTCGGGCTTGTGCGTTATGTGATTTACCGGTGTGGTACTGGGATTGTTGTAACTTTTTCAAATGGTGTTAACGTGTTTCTTCAGATAGAGTTGTGTTGTTTTCTCGAGTTGAACTGAGTTTGCAAAATGTGTGTTTTGAAAATATCTGTGTCGAGTATTTTCTTGAGTCGACACATATGCCAGTATCACGGGGAATCGTCGGCTTCACGATCTGTAAGTATTGGATTTTTGAATTGCATTGAGATTTATTGTCGTTCTAAGTTGATATGTTCTGAGGTTCAGAAAGATATTATGCGTTACAGTATAACATGACAGAGTTGGGACAGGATTGATGATCTTGAGAAGTTATGATTTTGGAAATCAATATGTCGATTAAGTTTTGGAACGGAGCTGTACATTTGGGAGAAATATTGTGGATTGTTCAGGAGAATATGTAGTCATGTTAGTTCATTTTGAGATATATGAACTGTTTTTGAGCATTAGAAAATGATACTTTTCAAAATGAATGTTTTACGGATGTTTTACCGTAAATGATTTTGGGCCGAGACCCAATATATTTTTGAAATTGTTTTATAACTCAGGACTTGGGGTCCGAAAAAGAGTTTCCTACTTTTTAAACTTCTTGTAATGCGAAACGAGATACGGGCTGAGACCCTAATATTTCAAAAGACTTTTCTGTTTTCTTAAAAACTCCCAAGACTTGTAAAATACTTTATCAATCGTTTATCTATGTCGTTCCTGCCTTTCGGGGTTCTGGATTACTTGTTCAAAAGAAACTTCTCGGGAAGTCTTTCGCTTTGTTGATTTGTTTCAATGCATTGTCATAGCATAATTGAGATGATCCAGGATGGAAAATGATTGACGTTGCGAGTCATATGTGGAAAAGGAGTTTTTAGTCGGAGTTTATATATTGAAAATTTTGGAATTTTATCGTGTGGTTTTCCGATGGAATAGCGAACCGAATTGGTATACAGTAATATGGATGTAGTCCAGCATTTGCAGAGTTTTCATTTGAAACTTCGAAATCGTGTAGAATCGAAGGAAACTGTTATTGAATACTTGGAACCAGCGAGCCGATTTAATTTTTTTGAAAATTGATTTCGTAGACTTACGAAAATTTATGTTTTGAGTTTTGAAATTTTTGAAAGAACTTTCGGAAATTTGCCTTTTGACGAGATTATATGATTTCAAACTGGTTTTGAAAATATGATCGATATAAATACGCATTTAGTGCATAATGCATATCATGATGGAGTTATGAGTATGACTCACAAACTGGATAAGGCACCAGTACGGTACGATGAATAAAGATTCAAACTTCAGTATGGTAGTTGGTTATCTAGGGATGATCGGTTGATTGATCGAATAAGAAGAATATGCTACAGGATGTAGAATTCATGCACAGGATGTAATTTTGGAACTGTGGGTTTTGTGAAACTGAGACATTGGATATGGTGACCCCATGCTGGTTGCTTTGAATATTGAGTGGTCGTTGCCACTCCATATAGGATTGGATATGTTCGCCAGTCGGGTATGTTTATTGAGATCTATTGTACGTGATTGGTGTGTCATTTTGAGAATGTTATTCTTTCGTATATCTATTTCCGTGGTTCTGTGTTGACCATGTTGGAGCTTACCGTGTGAAAGTATTCTCGAAGTGTGTTTTGAACTTTGGATGGTCGAATTAGAGTTTATCATGTCGATGATATTCTTGGATAATTTGTTGATTGATCATCGTTAACGATCGTATGAGCGTTCGGACGTTATGTCGATATTTCGGGGTCTGTTGTCATTGTTTTGGACAGTTGTTTCATAGTTGTATCGTGTATTATTGATTTGTATCCGGATTGGGATTTGATTGTGCGATCAGGCAGACAAGATCTGACATGGATAGATTATTTCATCTGACGATAATATATCTGGTTGGGACTTATGGAATTGTTATTGTAAGCGTGTTGAGGCTTTTCAGTAAAGTCACTTGCTAGTATCTCAGGAGATCGTCGACTTGGCGCATATGTAAGTATGCTATTTTGGTTATTCAGTAATAATGATGATTCATCGTTGTCGTGATTATTTCGGGATATTTTGGTTGAACGGTTTATTTATTTTTATGACGGATTGCAAGTTTCGAGGACGAAACTTATTTTAAGTGGTGTAGTATGTAATATCCGGAATTTCTATTACTATTGTTTAAGGTTATCCGAGTTATGTTGTACAGCGTGGAATCTGTACAGTATGGGTAAAATAATTGAAGGACCGAGACATCTATATTTGTATAATTGTCGTACTTGGTCGACAATTGGATGTAAGAAGTATATGTATTCAGTATGCCGTATGTTCGTATTCTGTATGTTGAGACGTTGGACAAGAATAGCTGAAAATGGCTAAGTGTAACATTTTAGCGCACGCTAATAATCATGAGTAGCGCACGCTATCGTGCAGGTTTAGCGCACGCTACAGATATAAGATAACGCACGCTAATGCAGTCAGATCGGAAGGAATCTGCGTGTGGACCAGGCCACTTTCGACGCACGTTCTGATAAGTCAACGGATGTTGTAATGTAGTGATAGCGCACGCTAATGCATGTTGATTAGCGCACGCTAACTGTATATCGGACAAAAAGGAATCTTATCCTTGTCAGCACTTTCGGCGTGTGGACCTGTCTTCGGAAGCATACAGACAAACGAGTCAACTATGAGTAGCGCACGCTAAGGTAGGACTGTAACACCCCAAACTAGGCGGATATTACAGTGCCGTGGACCCCCGACTGGGACCCACCAGGCGAATGAAAAAGGATGAATTACACAGGGTAAATGTAGTACCGAACCACATTATAACATCAATTACTCCGAGTAGGAGTTTCATACAACACACCCAGGATAAAATAGAATACATGTGTATCTTATGTGACGATAAAATACACAACACTGAATGAAACGAGTATTCAAACGGAATGTCTGCAGCGGAATAAATATAAGAAACATAAATGATCGAACAGATCGACAGATGGGGCCCCTTTCTAGTATCACTGGGACTCCTCGACGTCGGCGTGTTCTCCCGTGCCTTTGCCTTGCCCAGACACGAAAAACAAAATCCCCAACCGGTCGCCATACGTAACAACAATCCTCAAGAGTTGAAATTACAACAATCATGAATTAATCAAGTTATGAAATATTCTTAATTATGAATTTATTTGAAGAGGAGTATCATAGTACGCCCGTAATGTTCATGCAAGTGTACAAGACGAATGACCGGACACACCCGTCCTTGTACCTAATTAGTCTCACGGAGGTAAGCGTTACCGTGTGCACGGTCCGATGTATCGGTGAACCCAATACATGACCATCGTGTGCCCGACTAAAAATTCCACACAGCCACACCCGCCACGCAATATGAACCCGGAAGGTCACATGAACGAGAATGACCATGATGAATATCAATGAATAATAATTAGACTAGGCCAAGATGACTCACCGATATGAAAGTAATAGTGACGTGATTGATAACCCAGTGAAATGATTTGGAACCGTCGTTCCTCGTGAATGAAATGATTATTCGACAATTACAAGTCTCAAAATGATTAATATTATGATGAATGAATTATGATTATGAGCAATCAACAACAAAAGGAATGAGTATCCTTTTAACCGAGTAAGAATTAACTTACACAACAACGATGAAGAATGTCCGTCCACGAACAACGTCCTAACCAAGATACCGGTCGCTCGAACAACCTTAATTCAATACAATTGCCAACAATCCGATCAATAACGAATTAAACACGAATATAACGAACTCAAGACGTCGATACGATTAAACCAAGATCATTGGGGCAATATATCGAACACTTTGAGGCCAACTTTGATTGATTACCACTAAACCTCAATAATACCAACTTCAAATCCCCAAGAAGTGTTTCAAATCAACAAAACATCTCCAATACGATCGATAATCCGTCATGAATATCCAAAAACGTGATTATAACAACAATTAATCGGAAATCCCCAAATCCAACTCGATATTCAAAGTGTTCTTGAATAAATCTCTCAATAATCCAATGAATCCTTATACAAACTCATAATCATAAACATATCCCTTCATATAACATGATTATAACGTCCAAAACATTATATCTCGACACAAAATCGAAATCCAAGGTGTTGAAGAAAATACCTCTTGAAGATCCAACCACTTCGATCCGATGAACACGAGTTATAACGAGTATCCAAGCTTCCCAAAGGAATGAAGATGATGAAGATTACACACTCAAGTGATTGATGATGATGAAATCACTCTCTCAACACTCTCTCTCGGATTAAGAATGAATAATGAAATAGTGATGTGAAATGACCCGGCCAATTCATTAAATTCTGCAGGAATTTACTGCCTTAACTCGGCCCTCTTACGTTCGTAACTTTCCAAGTCTACGGCCTTACGGCCGTAATCGCCAACTCAGACGGCCGTAACTCGGCTTCGTCCAAAGCTCGCCGACAGACTTACGGCCGTAATCGATCCCGAGTTACGGGCGTAACCCGCCTTCGTCAAAAAAATCCGTCGACACACTTTCGGCCTTTACCGCGCACCTTAAGAAAGTTACTCGGATGATACGGCCGTATCCGCCAAACTTACGGGCGTAAGCCCTCTTCGTCGAAAACGACTGTGCACACTGCCGCGTCACGGCCAGAATCGCCAAGCCTTACGGCCGTACCTTCCTCGACTTACGGCCGTATGCCGCAACCCTTACGGCCGTAAGTCACCCTTGGTCGACAACACCCAAAATTCACGAACACCACTTACGGCCGTATCTCACCTTCCTTACGGCCATAACTCACCTTCGGCCAAAATGTCTCGGTAGCTGCTTTGACGCCAGACGGCCAGAATCGGCCAGCCTTACGGCCGTGCACCTCGACTTACGGCCGTACCACAAGACCTTACGGCCATAAGTCCCTTTCGTCCAAATGGCCTGAAAACACGAACCCTTGTTACGGCTGTAACCCAAAGTCCTTACGGCCGTAACTCGATGCTAGCCAAGTTGAAAATTCCGATAACTCCGATTCCTCGCTACGACTGATGAATGATCCGACATAACATACGAATGTGAAAATGAACAAGTCTAAAACAAGCCACCGATGAAGCCCCCAGTATACGACTACCAATCACGAAGAAAACAACAATACTCCCGTCGGTCTCTAAACGGAGATGACATGCCGATCGGTAACTGATATACGATTACAACAAGCCAACAGTGAACACAAATGAATGAATCAAGAATGATGAGTGATTATTAACGAGTGAGAATTACTGAGTGACAATTACAGACTGATAATTACTGAATGAAAATGAATGAATTACAACCGGGTATTACATACTCCCCCCCTTAAAAAGAGTTTCGTCCTCGAAACTAAGGGTCAAACAACTCGGGATAACTCCCCCGCATACTATCCTCGGTTTCCCAGGTAGCTTCTTCGACTCCGTGTCTAGACCACTGAATTTTAACCAAAGGAATAGTCTTATTCCTCAACTGTTTGATTCGCCGCTCTAAAACTCGAATAGGACGTTCCTCATATGAATGATCGTCGGCGATCTAGATTTCGTCGAACTGGAGTATGTGACTCGGGTCGGCAATATACTTCCGTAACTGAGAGACATGAAACACGTTATGAATTCGGCTCAACGCCGGAGGTAAAGCCAATCGATAAGCTAACTCGCCCACTCGATCCAAAATCTCAAACGGTCCAATGAATCTCGGACTCAACTTTCCCCTCTTCCCAAAACGGAAAATACCTCGACTCGGGGATACCTTGACCAAAACGTGGTCACCCGTCTCGAACTCTAGTGGTCGACGACGATTATCTGCATAGGATTTCTATCGACTACGAAGCCAACATACGACTCGATTAAAGCTACCTTCTCTCGGGCGGCTATAAGCATATCGGGCTCGGTGCCGATTGATTCCCGACAAGTCATCCCAACACAAAGGAGACCGACAACGACGACCGTACAAGGCCTCGTAAGGTGCCATCTTAATGGAAGCATGCCACTATTATTATACGTGAACTCGATCAATGGTAGTTGGGCTTCCCAATCGTCTTTCCAATCGAGGACGCATGCCCTCGGCATGTCCTCTAATGTCCGAATAGTCCTCTCTCGATTGTCCGTCGACCGAGGATGAAAAGCGATCGAGATTGAGCCGAGTTCCCATAGACGATGAATCGATTTCCAAAAATGAGACACAAATCGTCCGTCACGATCGGAAACGATACTCTTAGGAGTACCATGAAGTCTGACTATCTCTTTGATGAACAACTGAGCCAGTCTCTCAGGACCCCACGTATCCTTGATCTCAAGGAAATGATCAGCTGATTTAGTTAAGCGGTCCACAATCACCCAGATCGTATTCATGCCACGACGACTCGTCGGCAAACTCGTGATGAAGTCCATAGAAATGTCTTCCCACTTCCACTCCGGAATAGGGAGAGGTTTCAGCATACCCGCCGGTCGCTGATGTTCAATCTTAACTTGTTGACAGGATAAGCACCTCGAAACAAATTCTGCGACTTCTCGCTTCATATTACTCCACTAGTAATTCTGTTTCAAGTCCTTGTACATCTTGCTGGACCCCGGATGAACAGAATAAGGGGTAGCATGAGCTTCTCTCAAAATCGAGTTTTTCAACTCGTCATTCGCCGGTACGCACAACCGATTCTTAAATCTCAAAAGTCCATCCTCGTGGACCACGAATCCAGGGGCTTTCCCCTGAGCCACATCCTCACGGATGCGCAACAATGAAGGGTCTGAACTCGATTTTCTCGATTACCTCCTCGAGTGACGATGAAATCTCTAACATACAAAGTCGTCCCGAACTCGCTGAAGCCGACCTCGATCTCGGGTCTAAGGAATTCTCTTGAAGTTCCTTCGAATCTAGACGAGCAAGCATCCGCTCTGAACGGACTGCGACTCAAGGCGTCGCGACAACGTTCGCCTTGCCCGGTGGTAAAGGATCTCGATATCGTAATCTTTGATTAATTCTAACCACCGTCTCTGCCGCATATTTAACTCCTTCGAGTAAATATATACTTTAAACTCTTATGATCGGTGAATATCGGCGAGTAACGCCATAAAGATAATGACGCCATATTTTCAAAGCGAACACCACTACCGCTAGCTCCAGGTCATGGGTCGGATAATTAACCTCGTAAGGTCTCAATTGCCGTGAAGCATAAGCAATAACCTTTCCGTTACGCATGAGCACACATCCGAGACCCCGCCAGGACGCATCACTATAAACCACAAATCCCTCCGTCCCTGCGGCAAGGAAAGTACAGTGCCGTCATTAACCGGCTCTTGAGTTCCTTAAAACTCTGCTGACACGCGTCGGACCACGTGTATTTCTTATCCTTTCGCAAAAGGTTCGTCAATGGTTGAGCAATTTTGGAAAATCCTTCCACAAATCGCCGATAATAACCCGCTAATCCGAGGAAACTCCGGATTTCCTTAACATTCTTCGGAGGTAACCAATCTCGAATAGCCTCTGTCTTCTGAGGGTCGACACGAACTCCGTCTGATGAAATTACATGTCCGAGAAAAGTCACTTCGGACATCCAGAACTCGCACTTGGAAAACTTTCCAAAAAGTTGCTCTCGTCTCAACACGTCGAGAACCTGATGAAGATGAACCTCGTGATCCTCTCGGCTATGAGAATAAATCAAAATATCGTCGATGAAGACAACAACAAACTGATCCAAAAAGTCGATGAAAACTCGATTCATCAATTCCATGAATACCGCAGGTGCATTAGTTAGCCCGAACGGCATAACTACGAACTCATAATGACCATAGCGTGTTCGAAACGCCGTCCTCGCGATATCCGACTCTCGAATCCGCAACTGGTGATATCCAGATCTTAAGTCGATCTTGGAAAATCTGAAGCTCCACGAAGTTGATCTAAAAGATCATCAATACGGGGTAAGGGATATTTATTCTTGATTGTCACTCTGTTCAACTCCCGATAATCGATACACAAACGAAATGAACCATCCTTCTTCTTGACAAACAACACGGGTGCTCCCCACGGAGACGCACTCGGTCGGATATAACCCTTCTTGAACAATTCTTCAAGTTGGTTCTTTAATTCCTGCATTTCGGTCGGGGCCATCCGGTACGGTGCCTTCGATATCGGGGACGCATTGTGCTCCAACTCAATCGTGAATTCCACATCCCTCTGTGGAGGCAAACCAGTAACTCAAATGCGGAAAAACATCGGCATATTCCCTCACCACCGGAATATCCGTTAACATTATCGATGACTTCTCGGTTTTGGCCATATAGCACCAATAACCGACACATCCCTGATTGAGTAACCTTCTCGCTTTCATCAAATTAATGACCTTACGAGCAGTAGGATTACCTCCTGAAACACACATTCAACCCCATAAATGCGAAATGATAGTGACCATACGCTACGGACACTAATGATGGCATCATGACGATCCATCCAATCAATACCAAAGATGACGCCGTCCCTCGGCAAATCTACCACGATTAGGTCTGCGCCATACACGACCATGGCCCGAATCGGACAATTCTGAATCTCACGACACGATAATTCGCCTACCATCGGGTAGGCCGATGACATAAGGCTCACAACTAGTAGCACTACCCAGACGTAGTCTACTCAAACATGACTCGGAAATGAATGAATGCGATGCACGGTATAAAAAAGGGTACACACAGGTTGAGATAGAATATCGAGTGTACCCGAGATCATTCGGGCCTCGGGATCATCAGTCTTCTTCATCTCATAAATCCGGGCTTGCTAGTCCGGCACCGGACGCTCCTGTCTCACGCTATAGCTCCACCTTTAGTCGCTCTGCCGTTTTAAACAGCCTGATTGAGCGACGACTACGAGCAGTGTTGCTTAGGTGCCTGAGATGACGTCTGAGTAGGTTTGGAGTCCCTACGGCAAAAACGGGCCTTATGCCCAGCAATCCCACAATTATGACACGTGATAGTCTGTCGAGGACACTTGGTACTGAGGTGACCAAGCTCCCCACAGTTAAAACAGGTGATGGCCGAACTGGCCGCTCGAGACTGAGATTCCGCGGGTCTAGACGACACAGGAGGTCGCTCCGAAAAAGCAGAGCCCGCACGGGGTTTCTTGAAGGTTGTCTGACCGCCTTCAGACTGGTTACGATTCTTCGATTTCTTGCTAGCAGACGAAGGTTGCTGCTTAGCAATCTCTTTAGCAGTAAGCTCATAGGTGAGAGCTTTCTCAATGAATTCAGCCAACGTGGTGCAATTATGATTGAGCAACTGTAGTCTCATACGGGGTTTCAGCCTCTTGCTGAAATACTTAATCTTATCCGCCTCGGAATGAATGATAGATGAGGCGAACGGAAGAAGTTCCTGAAATTTCTCGGCAATGGCGAGAACATCCTCGTCTGATGAGGGGTCGGGAGTGAGTAACTCTGACAGCTTGGCCTCTCTGAGTGGGGCCGGATAATACCTCTCCATCATGAGAGTTTTGAACTGATCCCATGTACAAGATCCTTCGGTGGGCTTCAACGACAACCATCAAGAATGAGCGCTCTTACCCAGGTAGTAAGCCGCAACAGAAACTTTGTGTCCTTCCGGACACTCCACCATAGCAAACAACTTCTCGAAATGTTCGAGCCAATGAATAATATCTGCCGGCTCAGAGCAGGCCCTCGAAAGTCGGTGGCCTGCGCGAGAGATATCGCCGATGATATTGCTCACATTCCTCTCTTGCCTCGAGGTGGCGGCGGAGGAGCTGTTGATTCCGAGTAGTGGAGTTATGCATCGTCTCCATCAACCGAGCCATCCGGGTCATTTGGGCCATCATGCCACCGCATAAATGCGAGTGGGTCAACCGGACACCCTCGGCGAGCCGTGTCCTGCGACTCCCGATAGTGAATGATCGCGTCGGTGAATGAGTGGCGGCGTCGCTTTCGATGAGTTAGCATTATTCTGGCATTTGCACGTGTATTCGCACGAGTTCTCGGGATTCGGCCCGCTCCACGGCCTCGTCCTCCTCGTCCTCTGCCAGCTCTTTCCATACTGAAGTAGGAAAGTCACATGATGATTATATTTCCCGCATGAATATCACGTTATGATTATATTATGAAATGATGAAAATGAGCATACACGCTCCAATACAGTGATTACATGAATGATTAATTGACGTGACATGATTATCTGATGAAGTTACTGAAATGATTATCTTGAATGAGTTAACAAGATTAATGATTTGATCTTTCTAATCAACAACTGAATAATGAAATGAATTGAGTGATTAATGAGTTAACCTGACCGTCCTGATCAAAGTGACAATGATGATTGAGGATTGTTAACTGATGAATTATGAATGAATGATTAATGCCAGAAATTATACCATGGCATTAGAAATCTTACAGTTCTTGGTCTTATTGGCTCGGCATTTGCACAGGTCACACGTGACGCGAAAGTCCAATGATACTAGTCCGATGACGATGATTTCAAACGAGACATGACTTGGAGGGTAGTATTCAAAACCACGCTCTGATACCAACTCTGTAACACCCCAAACTAGGCGGATATTACAGTGCCGTGGACCCCCGACTGGGACCCACCAGGCGAATGAAAAAGGATGAATTACACAGGGTAAATGTAGTACCGAACCACATTATAACATCAATTACTCCGAGTAGGAGTTTCATACAACACACCCAGGATAAAATAGAATACATGTGTATCTTATGTGACGATAAAATACACAACACTGAATGAAACGAGTATTCAAACGGAATGTCTGCAGCGGAATAAATATAAGAAACATAAATGACTGAACAGACTGGACAGACTGGGGCCCCTTTCTAGTATCACTGGGACTCCTCGACGTCAGCGTGTTCTCCCCGTGCCTTTGCCTTGCCCAGACCTGAAAAACAAAATCCCCAACCGGGGTCAGTTACACAGAACAACAATCCTCAAGAGTTGAAATTACAACAATCATGAATTAACTGAAGTTATGAAATATTCTTAATTATGAATTTCGCTGAAGAGGAGTATCATAGTACGCCCGTAATGTTCTGTGCAAGTGTACAAGACGAATGACCGGACACACCCGTCCTTGTACCTAATTAGTCTCACGGAGGTAAGCGTTACCGTGTGCACGGTCCGATGTATCGGTGAACCCAATACATGACCATCGTGTGCCCGACTAAAAATTCCACACAGCCACACCCGGCCACGCAATATGAACCCGGAAGGTCACATGAACGAGAATGACCATGATGAATATCAATGAATAATAATTAGACTAGGCCAAGATGACTCACCGATATGAAAGTAATAGTGACGTGATTGATAACCCAGTGAAATGATTTGGAACCGTCGTTCCTCGTGAATGAAATGATTATTCGACAATTACAAGTCTCAAAATGATTAATATTATGATGAATGAATTATGATTATGAGCAATCAACAACAAAAGGAATGAGTATCCTTTTAACCGAGTAAGAATTAACTTACACAACAACGATGAAGAATGTCCGTCCACGAACAACGTCCTAACCAAGATACCGGTCGCTCGAACAACCTTAATTCAATACAATTGCCAACAATCCGATCAATAACGAATTAAACACGAATATAACGAACTCAAGACGTCGATACGATTAAACCAAGATCATTGGGGCAATATATCGAACACTTTGAGGCCAACTTTGATTGATTACCACTAAACCTCAATAATACCAACTTCAAATCCCCAAGAAGTGTTTCAAATCAACAAAACATCTCCAATACGATCGATAATCCGTCATGAATATCCAAAAACGTGATTATAACAACAATTAATCGGAAATCCCCAAATCCAACTCGATATTCAAAGTGTTCTTGAATAAATCTCTCAATAATCCAATGAATCCTTATACAAACTCATAATCATAAACATATCCCTTCATATAACATGATTATAACGTCCAAAACATTATATCTCGACACAAAATCGAAATCCAAGGTGTTGAAGAAAACACCTCTTGAAGATCCAACCACTTCGATCCGATGAACACGAGTTATAACGAGTATCCAAGCTTCCCAAAGGAATGAAGATGATGAAGATTACACACTCAAGTGATTGATGATGATGAAATCACTCTCTCAACACTCTCTCTCGGATGAAGAAGGAAAAATGAAAAAGTGAGGTGAAATGACCCGGCCAAGTCATTAAATACTGCCGGAAGTTACGGCCGTAACTCGGCCCTCTTACGGCCGTAACTTTCCAAGTCAACGGCCTTACGGCCGTAATCGCCAACTCAAATGCGGCCGTAACTCGGCGTCCGAAAGCACGCCCGGCAGACTTACGGCGTAATCGATCCCGAGTTACGGGCGTAACTCCGCCTTCGTCAAAAACATCCGTCGACACCCTTACGGCTGTAACCGCACACCTTACGGCCGTAACTCGGATGATACGGCCGTATCCGGCCAAACTTCCGGGCGTAAGCCCTCTTCGTCAACGACTGGTACACTGCACTGCCGCCTACGGCCGTAACCGGCCAAGCCTTACGGCCGTACCTTCCTCGACTTACGGCCGTATGCCGCAACCCTTACGGCCGTAAGTCACCCTTGGTCGACAACACCCAAAATTCACGAACACCACTTACGGCCGTATCTCACCTTCCTTACGGCCGTAACTCACCTTCGGCCAAAAATGTCTCGGTAGCCTGCTGGACGCAGATCGGCCGTAATCGCCAGCCTTACGGCCGTACCTGCTCGACTTACGGCCGTACCACAAGACCTTACGGCCGTAAGTCCCTTTCGTCCAAATGGCCTGAAAACACGAACCCTTGTTACGGCCGTAACCCAAAGTCCTTACGGCCGTAACTCGATGCTGGCCAAGTTGAAAATTCCGATAACTCCGATTCCTCGCTACGACTGATGAATGATCCGACATAACATACGAATGTGAAAATGAACAAGTCTAAAACAAGCCACCGATGAAGCCCCCAGTATACGACTACCAATCACGAAGAAAACAACAATACTCCCGTCGGTCTCTAAACGGAGATGACATGCCGATCGGTAACTGATATACGATTACAACAAGCCAACAGTGAACACAAATGAATGAATCAAGAATGATGAGTGATTATTAACGAGTGAGAATTACTGAGTGACAATTACAGACTGATAATTACTGAATGAAAATGAATGAATTACAACCGGGTATTACAAGGACACTTGCGTACGCTAAATAGAGGCATTTACATACGCTTTTCCATGGGCATTGCGTACGTAAATCACTTCATGCAGTAAGACAGTTGCCTCTGGACTTCGATAGCGCACGCTAACAAAGACAGTTAGCGCACGCTAAGAGTGTAACGCACGTTAACTGAAGATGTTAGCGTACGTTAGTAATGTACAGTATATATATAAGTGCAGTTGGCCATTATTCGTCATTTCCGTCCATTTCTTCATGTGAACCGATAGAGAGAGGTCTTAGAGAGAAGTTGAGGTTCCAAACACTTGAGTTGATCATTACTAACAACATTTGAAGCTTGGAAGTGATTGAAAACGGATTCAACCTTGGGATTCAATACATTCCTTCAAAGAGGTAATTACTCTCCACTTTGGGATTTCATTTTGGATTGTATATGATGTTCTTGAGTTGATGATCGTCATGTTTATGAGTTGATGAGTATGGTTATGAGATGGATTACTAAGTTATGTTGATGATATGGTTGATATGCGGATATTGATATGATTCGTGTGGTTTTGAACGGTGTTGTTTTTATTCAAGAGATATGTTGGTTAATATCTCCCTTCATTTCGAGTTTTTAATGTTGTTGTTATTGTTTACTTCGTATGATGATGAACATGAAAGTGATTATGATTCTTGGTGTATATGATATGATTAAGAAGACTATACGTTGAAATGTTAGTGGAAATAAGATTTGGACACTTGTTTGGAAAGTAATGTGTATAAGGTTCGACTTTGGAAAATCACCACCGATTCTTGAAAACTTCAAAAAATTCTGAAACATAACACTATAATAGAGCATCGAGTTAGCTTTCTAATGGTTCAAACGGTGAGTTAATCGGAGTCCGGATGAGTGAGTTATGCTCAAAATGGCAAAAACTATACTGTCTGTATTCTGGGAACAGGTAGCGCACGCTATTGATGAAGTTAGCGTACGCTAACATGCCTGGGCGTATAAAAACGTAAAGCAGTCAGGAATTTCATTTCCCAACCCATCCTACACGATCCCCTTTCGTCCCAAATCACCCAAACTCGGTTTTTAACCCCTAAACCTCAGCTTTTGAGTTGGTTTATCAAGTGATAACATCTAGGAAAGCTTGGAACAAGGATTATAACATCATTATTGATTCTTTCGCCAGATTGAAGGTAATTGGCTTAAACTCTAATATTTTGGGATGTTTGAGATTCTTGATATATTTTGGTGGTTTAGTTCGTATCGATGGCTAGAATCATGTAATGTTGAAGGATCTATATGTTTGTGATTATATTCTTCGTGTTCTTGATGTGGTTGGTGTTTGTTGATTGATAATTCGAATATACCTTTGAATTCCACCTTCAAGGTGTTTGATTGAAGTTTTGAAAGAGAAATTGATTGGAATATTTTGGTTAAGTTTGTATACTCGCCTTATCGAATCGAGATGTGGGCTTTGTGGAATCATGGGAATGAATTCGTAATTATTTGAGTTAGATTGTTCGGACTTGTGTTTAATCGAGATATTTTGGAATCGTTGGGTTGTGGATTAGTTATATCGATTGTTGATTGTTATCGAATGTATGTTAAATCGATTATTGTAATAGGTTGAGATTATTGATCGATGTTTAGAACCATGCTTTGCGGTCGTATTCAAGAATGTTCGTAGATTGCTTTGATCAGGGCCGAGGGACATGTAGACGACGGCAAGGAATTGGTAACGGCTTCATTGGTATCGAGGCAAGTTATTACTTGCTCAGTTTATAATATTTAATGAATGGTTTAAGTTTCATTCGTTTATAATTCGCATAGCAATGTTTATAAATCGTAATCACAGGAGAGTTGAGATTATAGGTTGTATTTGAGTTTTGGGAATTAAATCATAATGTATATGATTTATATTCTTGTTGGCATACTTGGTATCGAGGATACATCATGGTATAGACAAAGGCGTGAATTATTTACCATCCGTGACATTTCGGATCGTCGAATATTCAGAATAATGGTTCGTGATGGTCTGGACATAGAGATTGCTCTCGAAGGACTCGGGGCAAGTACTCTAATCATTTTTGTCATTTCATGTCGATCATGTTGTGATACATGCGTGTATCGTTGTTGTCATGCATTGTGTATCATTGTTATATGCATTCGTGCATTGTTGTTGTATGTCCACCTCGGGTTGGTCCGACGGGATCATCGGGGGATCTATGCTAGCGTGCGCTGGATCAACGGACGGGTTTTCCACCTCGGGTTGGTCTGACGGGATCATCGGGGGATCTAGGCAGTGAACGCTGGATCATCGGATTGCCATGTATTGTTGTTGTGCATATGTATATTATGGGTTTGCCATAAGTATACATTGTCGTTATTGTTGTGATCATATTGACGTTGTCATATGAGTATGCATTTGTAGGTCTTGTGTTAGGACCATGTCCGTATGTTATGTTGATCTGATCTCGGATTAGGTAGCGTGATTGTCATGGTATTTCGTAATCTTGAGGTATGTTCCGTATTTCCTTGGTACTTGTCTTTGATGGACAATCGATTATCGTATTGAAATTGTCGATGTTATCCGATGGATTGAATTGGCCAGAGTTGGTATAATTTCCGTATCGCGAGTTATGATAATGTTTTGAGAACCTTGAGTATTGTTGAGATACCGTACAGATATTTTGGTATTATTTTAATGTGTTGTTAAGGATACGAATCGTGGATTCTCGGAAAGTTATGATGGTAAGATTACATTGGTCGTATTCTTACTTAGTATTTCCATTGATATGTAATTATTGACGAGATGTGATGGTTATCATTGTTGGATATTATGGCTGACCCCGTTGTGGGCTTTCTTTTTAGGTTCTTGGATTATCAAGCTTGTAGCGGTCGTGGAGAGATGAACTTCCCGGAGAATACTGGCAAGGGCATGTATTTGTGTTTTGAGTTTCTGATCAGTTGTTGTATTCCGCTGCTAGAGTATTTTAATTGTTTGTCTTTAAATGGCCTTTTTGGTATCCGGTAACTTAGGTTACTTTGGCAATCATTTTCTAAATCTATTCTGTCGGTACGTGTAAGCGATATCTTAACGTATGTTTTTAAACTGTTGAGTTTTGGCATTTTGGGCCTTGTGGTTTCAAATGAGTTTTTACGACGGTTTGATAAACGAGTTTTATAAATCTTCGAATGTTTTTAATAGATAATACCATCGTTAGCCTCTTGGGCGTTTGTAAATGTTTGCGAAAATTTCCTTCAGCCTTGTGGGTTCCATCTCGGGGCCCACGACGCTGTAATATTCCCGGTCGGATCTGGGGGTGTTACACAAAGTGGACATGTGAGGGCGGCGGCTATGGTAGGAAGTTTCCTAGAAAACGAGCCGAGTTACTCGGCTCGTGTACCGAAAATTCGTCAAACGACTCCGTTAAATACACTCCATTTAATTACCAATGTATTTATATAAATTAATTAATTCAATTAATTAATTATATCAAATACAAATATATTTCTCTAAGAAATATAATTTATGAATTAAATTAATTACCAGGTAACTTAATTTGAATTCATAAGACCGCAATTTTGATTTATCCAATAAATCATAATTTAGATATCCAATATCTAATATTAATAGAGAGATAATACATTCACATTTATCCGTCAACGCTCCTAATGCGCGACTCCGTAGGTCCGTCTCGGCCAGCATTGGGAGGAACCAATGAGTGCGGGCAACACTTAGCCAGCCTTGCGGGCCGCACTGTAAACCCCGACTGAGAACGAATGAATGGATCATTCCAGAACCATTATGTCGTGAATACTATATACGTATAGACCCTTCATCAGATGTCCCGGTCAAGTCTTCGGGTCACGGTAAACTCAAAGCCTACTGTTGACTAAACTCTATACATGTGTTAATGCAAATCAAGACCGACTGATTAATAGTGTATCTAATACGACTATATCAGAATGCTTTGGCCAAAGACTTATGATCTTATTTGCCATTAACCGTATAGGACATTCGCCTGCTCACTAACAGGAGATAGAATCCTTTCTTGGCGTATAGTAAAGACTGTTACCTACCCGTATAGTCCGCACTTCGAGGTCGACTCAGTAATTAAGCAAATGAGTCTAACTACTCTAATGACAAACTAAACGTCACAGGCACATCTTCTACTGAACCCTCAAGTCAAAGGTCCACGTATACTATCACAACCTTTCGATTCGTCATCGACTCTCCGAGAGTGAATACCGTGTGACTGAATCGAGTATGAGTCGTGTTCGAGTATACTGGCCCCACCAATATACTTATAACTATGCTATCAAGACGTGCACACGTCCTAGCATCAGTGATACAAGTCGTATTAAAACTTAATGCCCATTTTAAGTTTATTGACTTGCGAACAATTTACGTAAATAAACTTTAAACACTTCCAGTGCATTTTCTCTTATCTCATAACGAGAATGGAATGTTCGATTTATTTACATGGACTTCACTTCAATGTTTACCAAGTCAAGAATCCAATTGAAATACAATAAACAGTGAATGAATCGTATTGCCTTTTTATTAATTATTCCATAATTACAAGTACAATGCCCTTACTCTCTCATCCCCTGAGTGGCATTCGAGGGCATATTCCTAATAATCTCCCACTTGCACTCAATGCCACACATCATGGTATCCAATACCCATGTTCTTCAGATGTCTTTCTAAGACGGCCTCAGATAATGTCTTATTCAGCGGAGTCTACTCTTTTCAATGAAACATATTCTTTTTCCACCATCTCTCAAACGATGTGGTATTTTCTCTCTATATGCTTGGTGTTGTGGTAAGCCCTAGGCTCCTTGACTTGGGCGACAGCTCCATCATTATCATAAAATAGTGATATAGGCAGCTCCGCATTAGGCACCACTTGAAGTTCTTGCATAAACTTCTGCATCCAAAATGCTTCTTTTCTAGCCTCTGAGGCAGCTAGATACTCTGCTTGGCAGGTGGAATCTCCAGTAGTAGTTTGCTTGGAGCTTCTCCAAGATACTGCTCCTCCATTGAGAGTAAACAAATACCCAGATGTCGACTTAGAGTCGTCATTGTCTCCTTGAAAATCAGAATCGGTGAATCCAATCACCCTCAGTTCTCCACCACCGTAAGTAAGAACCAAATCTCCTGTTCTTCTTAAGTACCTAAGAATGTTCTTTACGGCAGTCCAGTGTTCCCTACCCGGGTTTGCTTGAAATCGGCTTACCATACTCACAGCATAGGCTAAGTCCGGTCTCGTTCACAATATAGCGTACATGAGGCTACCCACTGTCAAGGCATATAGTACCTTACTCATCTCTCTTGTATTCCTCACTTTGAGGACACATTTTCGTGGTGAGATGAATTCCATGTCGCATGGGAAGGAACCCTCTTTTAGATTCATCCATCTTGAATCTTCTCAGGATTTTATCTATATAGAGGGCTTGGGAAAGTCCCATCATTCTTCGCGGTCTATCTCTGTAAAGACGGATCCCTATAATATAGGAAGCTTCTCCCAAGTCTTTCATGGAGAACGTTTTAGAAAGCCAAGCTGTCACAGTGCTGAGCATTGCTACGTTATTTCCTATAAGTAGAAGATCATCTACATATAGTACTAAGAACGCAATGTTGCTCCCACTGACCTTTTTGTAAACACACGGTTCCTCCTCATTTCGTACGAAGTCAAAGTCCTTGACTGTTTCGTCAATTCGAAAGTTCCAACTCCGAGAAGCTTGCTTCAGCCCATAAATGGCTCTTTGCAGCTTACACACCTTATCAAACCTTCGAAGTGGAGGTTGTGTTACAATAGGTTCGGTTCCTTATCCCTGATCAGATGTCTCCTTAGGACCTTCATTATGCTCTTCCAAAGAGATATTTCTAGCCGAGCCACCTTCCTGAATGAATTCATCCTCAATGAAGTGCGCTTGTAATGCCACAACGACTCTATGGTCTTCGGGCATGTAGAATAGATAACCCATCGAGTCTTCTGGGTATCCAATGAAACGTCCTTTGATGGACCTCGCTTCCAGTTTGTCCACCTTAGCCTTCTTGACATAGGCTGGACATCCCCAAATCCTTATATGATTAAGGCTTGGTTTCTTACCATTCCACATCTCATGCGGAGTGATAGGAATGGATTTGAAAGGACATCTATTAAGGATATAGGCAGCGGTTAGTAAGGCATTCCCCCATAGGTAAATAGGTAAATCAGTGTAATTTAACATAGAGGGAACCATGTCCAACAAAGTTCGATTTCTCCTTTTCTGAAACACCATTTAACTGTGGGGTTCCTGGCGGCGTCAATTGTGAAACTACTCCATGTTCCTTAAAGAACTCATCAAACTATGTGTTCATATATTCGCCACCTCGGTCCGACCGAAGTGCATTGATATGACATCCAGTCTGTTTTTTCAACTAGGGCCTTAAATTCTTTGAATTTAGTATAGGCTTCGGATTTATCTTTCATTAAGTACACAATCCCATACCTAGTATGATCATCTGTGAACATTATGAAATATTGATATCCGTCTCGGGCTACTTCTAAAGCACCACAAACATCTGTATGTACCAATCGAAGTTTATCGGCATCCCTTTCAAAAGTCCCTGTGAAGGGGGACTTAGTCATTTTGCCTCTAAGGCAAGATTCACAAGTTGGATAGGGTTCTACACCCAATGGACTTAAAAGTCCATCTTTCTCCATTTTCTGAACCTTGGTCTGACCAACATGACCAAGTCTAAGGTGCCATTTAAGAGCTTGATTAGTATTTGGCCTACCACGTTTCCTAGTTATAGTGTTCACTGTTGTTTTATTTTGTAAGTTCAGATGATATAAACCATTTAACAATGTAGTTGTGCCAACCAATTTATTTAGAAAATAAATTTTACAACTACTTGCCAATTAAGAAACAAAATTCTTTCCGGTCCAAGACTGGAATGGGTACAATGTTTTTATACCCCTTGGGCAAAACAAGTACTTCATCTAATGTCAAAATAAAACCGGATTCTAAACCCAGTAGGATTTATCCAATATCGGTTGCCTCGACACTTTGTCCGCTTCCGACAGTGATCATTATTTCCCCAGCTTCAAGTTTTCAGATCCTGATTCATAGTACAAATGTGAGAAGTGGCACCTGAATCCAGAATCCATGAAGCAGAATATACAGTAGCGGAACAATTTGTTTCAAAAACAAAAAGTTCCGTACCTGATGCGCCATTAATCTTAGGACAAGTCCTTCGCTAGTGGCCCAGCTCACCGCATTCAAGGCATTTGTCCGTAGGTTTTGGACCGCCTACCTTTTGAACCTTTTGGGCCTTGCCCTTTCCTTTATGTACCCCTTTCTTGGGATTGTACTGCTCGTAGGTCTTTTTCTTCTTGTTCTTGGACCTCCGAGGCCCAGAAGAAATTACAAGAGCAACCTCTCTCGGTTTAGTCTTCATATTAGACTGCGCCGTCACCAGTTTATTCATTAGCCCAGCTAATGTGCATGTAATTTTATTACAAACTGTGTGAAAGAGTCAGGGAGAGATTGAAGGATGAGATCAATTTCAAGGGATAAATCCATATTAAAGTTGAGCACCTCGAGGCTCTCAATCATAGAGATCATCTTTAGGACGTGGTCTCCCACTTTTTCTCCTTCTTTCATTCTAGCACTGAACAACTGCTTTGATATCTCATATCTAGCAGTCCTACTGTGCTCTCCATAAAGTTCAGTCAAGTGTGCGAGAATCTGCGTAGCAGAAGTTATTTTCTCGTGCGCTCTCTGCAACTCATTTGTCATTGAGCCCATCATAAAGCCACGGACTAGCACGTCATCCTTGACCCATTTTTCATGGACGTCAATATCTTCCTGATTACCCCTGGTTCGGATTGGAGTCGGTGGAATGTCCGCCTCCAAGACGTATCCCAGAGACTCCATACTGAGTACAAACATCAGATTCCGCAACCAGTCAACAAAATTGGGTCCAGTTAGGAGATTCTTTTCAAGTAGTATTGCAAGTGGGTTTTTAGCCATTTTTAGAGAGATTCAGTTTCGTTTTCTGCAAAGATTTAGACAAGATTCAATTAGTGACTTGTTTAATTATGATCCGAGTAAAGAATTTAAGGACTTTCTTTATTCATAACTCGGCTCCCACTATTTTATCGGCATTTACACACTCCCATGTTAAATCCGGAAATCTTGGGTGACTTCATAGTGGTGGTCGATTTCTTTACAAAGTTTAATAGAGGGCAACCCATACGGCTTCTATTCTATTATTCTTTATAAAGTGGTGTCTAATACCAACCCATCTAATGGATGATTCGATCTTCTTTTACCCCTAGTTCACTTGCCCTCAACCCATTCGGTTTCTATGGCTCGCTGAACTATCTAAGTTTAAACCGTCAACTCCTATTAGTCTGACAATTGAATCTTACCCGGCAACCCATACGGTTTATAGGGGTTTGATTTGTCACAACCAAAGGCATCTAATTCACTCTAGGAATTTATCAACTTTCCCCAAAAATATTACCCCGACATACTCGGAAGAATAATATTCCGGTTTAGATTTCAATTTTCCATGAGTTTGACGGAGGGTAGGAAACCTCGTAACCTTTATAACTTAGTGTGTTTGTAGTCGGTAGAATTTCGCGATTAATGTTACACTTTGCACATTAATTCATTTATACGCGCGTTTGTTGGTTTGTCAATCATTCAAAATGAAAAACAGAAAACAGTAACCTAGTTACTACCAACATATAGCTCATGGACCTAATTCCTAAGTACTAGGCCAAGCGAATGACCCAATAAATAAAAACACAATCTTCGAATCTTCGTCTTCTCGGTCGGTTGTCTTCGGTCTTCGTCATACCCAAAATAATAATTACATCATTGAAAAATTGCATTCTATACAAATTTTTCTAGTAAATATAAATAGGCTTAAAACGGCCTTTACAACCCAATCGAATCGAACAAATCAAAAACTAAGTCCACGAGCTATATCACCATCACATAAGGATTCCATACAACATGTAATGGCAATGAAATTAAACAATTAATTTTAATATAAATTAATCTAATTAATCTATAAATTAATCTATTCAATTTCTACTATATTAATCCAATTAATATAAAGTGGCATTAAAATTAAATAATCAATTAATATATTAATCCAATCAATATAAAATTAATCTATTCAATTTTAATGGTATTAATCCAATTAATACTAATAATCGTCATTTAAATTCATTCGAAGTAATCCGGCCAAAATAATATTTTCATTTAATTTATTTCCCTTAAAAATATTCCAAATATTAATTTAGTCAAATTAAAATCCAATTTAAATTTTGGGAAATAATTACAACAAAATATAAACTTAAAACGGAGTCCCGGACAATCCGGTTTTAGGCCCAGCCCGCGGCCCGATTCAAAATCGGGCCAAAAACTCGAGGGCTGCCTGGCCGAGCCATGCTCGGCAGCCTGGCCGAGTCATGATCGGCAGGCATCGGCTGCCTATCGGCAGCTGCGGCAGAGACATGGCCGAGCATGCTCGGCATCACAAGCGGCGGCCCAGGCGATCTTGCCACCACTGCCGGCAGCCCCGTTTCTTCGTTTTTCGGCTCGTTTCCAAAAACGTGATGCTACAACGAACAATTTAAAATCTACGATTATTCCAAACATGATTCTAAATCATAATCATCATCCAAAAGCATTCAAAATGCACAAAAAAAAATCATATATACGGAAACATTGACCTCGCTCCGATACCACTGTTGGGATTCCGAAAATAAAACGAAAAACGCAGCGGAAATAAATACGAATCCCAAACAGGATCGATCAAGTAACGTATATACGAAAATATAAATACGAAGATAAAAATCATACCCTTGAAGCCTTTGAAATAAATCTTCGTAAAAATGGATGGCGATCACGAACCCCGTCCCGAACACGAAATCCCTTCGTTCCAAGCATCGAAAGGTACGAAGCCTCTACTTCACACGCATCGGAAGTTGCTCGGAAAAATTCGATAGCAATCCGTTCTCCAAGAACACGGCTAGGAATTACTATAGGAATTTATATCTTATTTTCTTTCTTATTTTGTATCATCTCAAAGATGAAAAATTGAAGAAAAAAAAAAATTTCTCTCTCCCTCAACCTCTCTCACGGCAATTTTGCTGCTCCAGAAATTGAAGATGGATTTTTTCAAGTCATCCTCTCTCCTCATATGTGTTTGTTATATTATTTCTCATATAATAATCACATATCATGTAGTTAATCATTTTGAGAAAAGAATCTCAACTTATTAATTCAAAACATGACAACACACATGCAAAGTGGACATGTGAGGGCGGCGGCTATGGTAGGTAGTTTCCTAGAAAATGAGCCGAGTTACTCGGCTCGTATACCGGGCGTTCGTCAAACGACTCCGTTAAATACACTCCATTTAATTACCAATGTATTTATATAAATTAATTAATTCAATTAATTAATTATATCAAATACAAATATATTTCTCTAAGAAATATAATTTATGAATTAAATTAATTACCCGGTAACTTAATTTGAATTCATAAGACCGCAATTTTGATTTATCCAATAAATCATAATTTAGATATCCAATATCTATTATTAATAGAGAGATAATAAATTCACATTTATCCGTCAACGCTCCTAATGCGCGACTCCGTAGGTCCGTCTCAGCCAGCATTGGGAGGAACCAATGAGTGCGGGCAACACTTAGCTAGCCTAGCGGGCCGCACTGTAAACCCCGACTGAGAACGAATGAAGGGATCATTCCAGAACCATTATGTCGTGAATACTATATACGTATAGACCCTTCATCAGATGTCCCGGTCAAGTCTTCGGGTCACGGTAAAGTCAAACCCTACTGTTGACTAAACTCTATACATGTGTTAATGCAAATCAAGACCGACTGATTAATAGTGTATCTAATACGACTATATCAGAATGCTTTGGCCAAAGACTTATGATCTTATTTGCCATTAACCGTATAGGACATTCGCCTGCTCACTAACAGGAGATAGAATCCTTTCTTGGCGTATAGTAAAGACTGCTACCTACCCGTATAGTCCGCACTTCGAGGTCGAATCAGCAATTAAGCAAATGAGTCTAACTACTCTAATGACAAACTAAACGTCACAGGCACATCTTCTACTGAACCCTCAAGTCAAAGGTCCATGTATACTATCATAACCTTTCGATTCGTCATCGACTCTCCGAGAGTGAATACCGTGTGACTGAATCGAGTATGAGTCGTGTTCGAGTATACTGGCCCCACCAATATACTTATAACTATGCTATCAAGACGTGCACACGTCCTAGCGTCAGTTATACAAGTCGTATTAAAACTTAATGCCCATTTTAAGTTTATTGACTTGCGAACAATTTACGTAAATAAACTTTGAACACTTCCAGTGCATTTTCTCTTATCTCATAACGAGAATGGAATGTTCGATTTATTTACATGGACTTCACTTCAATGTTTACCAAGTCAAGAATGCAATTGAAATACAATAAACAGTGAATGAATCGTATTGCCTTTTTATTAATTATTCCATAATTACAAGTACAATGCCCTTACTCTCTCATCCCCTGAGTGGCATTCGAGGGCATATTCCTAACAATCGTACCCTATACGGATAAGTTCAAGTATTTGAGTTCGATCATTCAGAAGGAAGGTGAGTGTGAAGATGATGTCACTCATCGTATCAAGGCGGGGTGTCTAAGGTGGAGAGCAGCGACAGGGGTCCTGTGCGACAAGAAAGTCCCTCTAAAGTTGAAGGGTAAATTCTATAGAGCGGCAATCCGGCCTGCAATGTTGTATGGCTCCGATTGTTGGGCAATGAATAAGTCGCTTGAGAGCAAGTTGGAAGCGGCTGAAATGAGAATGTTACGTTGGTCGTGTGGTCGCACAATGTTGGATAGAATCTCGAACGGGGTTTTTAGGAATGCGCTAGAAGTGCCGCCCATTTCAGTTAAAGCTAGGGAAGGGAGATTGAGATGGTTTGGCCACGTCCGCAGGAGGCAGGCATCTGCTCCGGTGAGGAGGGTCGAGAGTTTATTGGTTGTCGGGGAGAGGGGGAGAGGCAGATCGAGGAAGACATGGGAGGAGCAACTGAGATTAGATTTAAAGGCCTTAAACCTTTCCGAGACCATGACTGTTGATAGGTATGCTTGGAGGCGCCAGATCAGAGTTGTGGATTCTTTTGTAGGGAGCGGTGCTGTAGTTGAGAGCCTCAGGGTTGGGTTGTCTCGGTTAGCTTTGACCTAGAGCATTGTATTTTTTACTTTTATTGTATATTTTATCCTATTGCCTTTTGCATGTGGTGTATTTTTGACAGGGAGCTTGTGCGCAGAGCCAGTCTCTCTTCTGTTAGAGCAGCGTTCATCGAGAGTGCAGTTGTCAAAGTCGCCTTAGGTAAGTCTCGTGTGAATTAAGTCGTGGGTTCAGGTATGGTTTCGAGCTTTTTTCGCATCATATGCTTCTTTGTATATATCACTTAATACTTTGCTGTCCACTAAGCTGGGGGTCTTTACAGAAACAGACTTTCTACTGTAAAAAGTAGGGACATGATCTACGTATATCTTACCCTCCCCAGACCCTGCTCTGAGCGGGATATACTGAGTATATTTTGTTTGGTTTGATTTGGACCCATTTTTTACTTTACGCCAATACGGCGAGTATTTTTTCCCAACCTGTTGACTTCGAACTTCCGCCACTACAAAAAAAAAACCATCTCGTGACAAGCTCAACTTGCGAGATTCAAAAAATATTGTTCTAGTAGTCAGATTTGGGTAAGTTTGATTTAGATTTCAGATTTTATTTTTAGATTTAACTTTTCTTCCAATTAATTTTATTTCTATATTACTTTTCCTTTTTAGTATCATATGTCTCTACCTCAAATTAAAAAAAAATAAGGGAAAAATTCAATTGTGTTGTAAACTAGAGAGAGAAGAGACAATATCGTAGAAAATGTAAATTCTATGTATTCAACATGAGGACTAAAGACCTCTATTTATACTAATGGGAGCTAGGATTTTAGGGTTAGATTTCTTGGTCAACACTCAACCATTTGATTGACTAATCCCTAAAATATATGTTGCCTCATTAAAACATTGATAGAGAAACCCAATGAGAGAAAACCTAGTCGAAGGAAAAAGAGTACAATTGCTCCCCTTGAATTTGAGATCATTGTAGATCTTTGAGTCGGTGCATGCCGATCTCGTGTACCAACTTTCTGAATGTTGATGTTAGTAATGCCTTGGTGAATAAGTCCGCCAAATTATCACTTTAGTGTATTTGTTGAACGTTGATATTGCCATCCTTTTGAAGATCGTGTGTGTATAAGAGCTTGGGAGAAATATGCTTCATCCTATCGCCTTTACTGTATCCTTCCTTGAGTTGCGTGACGCAAGCAACATTGTCTTCATACAAAATAGTTGGGTTGTCATTTGACAAAGCTTATCTCCAATTGTTCTGTACTAATATTGATACCACATGTGTGCTATGTAAGACTGAAAATGAAACGAATGAACATCTTTTCTTCATTTGCCCTGTTGGTAAAGCTATTTGGATAGACCTGTTGACATGGATCGGTCAGGTTCGACCTGCTGGAAGATGGAATAAGGAGATGGCCCTGTGTTCTCAAGCTATTCATGGCAAATCTGCTGGAGTTCATATCATGAAGGTTATGATTGCTGAGTTTGTGTATGCAATTTGGCGTGAGAGGAATAGGCGTATTTTCCATAATCAAGTTGGAAATATATATAGTTTGGCTAGGAATGTGATGTATGTAACTGTTAGTAGATGCCTGACTATTCCTAGTTTAGCCAGTTATTGTGAGCGCATGAGGCTGTTTTAGTTTCGTTAGCCGTTTGGTGTATTTGGCTTTAGATGTTTGTATTGGGTCCTTGTACTTCATTGTCTACTCGGAATAAAATTATCTTTGTTCAAAAAAAAAAGCTAATCCGCACGATTCTTGAATGTGATTTGTCATATTTCTCAACCATACACACTCTCGACTAGCTTCATGGATTAAGAAAATTTTGGGATGATTTGAGGATGTTGCTGTTACGATTTGCTTCACTGACTTCCATGATATAGCAGTTCCACCACATGTGAAAATGTAGGCAATTTGTGACTTGCCTTAATGTGGATCGGATAAAAATCCTGCATCTGAATATCCCAATCGGGAATTATCATATTTTTCTGAATAAAATAATCCAAGGTCAATGGTACCCTTTAGGTAACCTAGAATGTGTTTAACACCATTCCAATATCTCAAAGTGGGTGCAGAGATATATCTTGCAAGAAGATTGACAGAAAAAGCTATATCCGATATAGTATTATTAGCCAAATAAGTCAATGCTCCAATTGCACTTAGATATTGTACTTCAGGACACTATAAGAATAAACGTCAAAGACTTCGGATAATATCTGAAGTAAAAACATTATAATTACCGAAGTCTATGTTCGTGTAGTAAAAGGTATACTTTAGACTTCGCTTTTTATGCGAAGTCTAATATCCTAATAACCGAAGTCTATCTCGTTTTTTTTTAATTATGATCCAAATGCGGGGGTAAGTGAAGTAAAAGAATGCCTCTAACTTTGGTTATTTTATAATTGGCGTAGTAAAAAGGGACTTTTTACTTCAGTTATTGTATAATATATATTAGTATTTTCTGCAGTAATATATATATTAATATTTCACATTTCAATTTAAAATTCATTGCCAAAATCTACATTCACCTGTAACTAACCATCAACCACAATAACTCAATAATATAAGAACCGACAATTCCATATCATCCCATCTAAAAAAATAACATGCGTTTCAACCAATTCAAAACCAGATACATATCATAATAAAGACAAAGAATGTGTAATAAAATTCTATCTATTTCATCATGAACACCACAAATAGGACAAAAAGGATTAAAAAAGATCATATACTTCGAAACGACCAAGTCTCTCTGCATCACATCATTGCTTTTCATCAGACGATCATACTTATCAACTTTCTTCTTCAAATCTTCAACATCGGCACGTGAAGTAAACAAATCCACATAATCACTTTGTTGCTGGTTTAATAAATCTTCTTCCCCAATAAAGAAATTACAAGGTTTTGCCTGAAAGCCAAAATTATATTACCAACTAAAACATGTTAGCATAACGTGTCGTAATACACACATACTACAATATTATCAAACAGTAAAAAATAACTTCTACTCAAGCGAGCAATGATGTGTTTTTCCTGCACAATCTTCTCGACATCAAAAATATAAACATAATTCATGTTGGGAGACGGTCAAGAAAGACACCTTCCAAACAAATTTCCTGCTGCACTTGTGCTTCCCTAGACGTAATAGTCGACATTTTCACAACAAAATCACTTCACCAGCAATTATTATCCCTTCATTTATAATAGAACCATGCATATATGGAGAAAGATTTAAGAAACTAATGCCACTTGTTACAAATTAAGGTATTTGATAGACTTACCTACTGCACATGGACCAGCTGTACGACAGATTGGTTCGATTTGCATGTAGAGCCTTCTGAACCTCTGGAAGGTTAAAGTAGAAGTGCCCCTCGTAGCTCAGCCTCATCTAAAATCAGAATCTGCATGAAAATTCATACAACATAAGCCGATTCCATCATCCTATCAATCCAATACCACTAAACACAGTGCCAAGCTCCGAAAATGCATACCTCAAAATCTCGGAAGTCCAGATTCTCCATGCGCTCCATTATGTCATATATCCTACCCACGGTGCCAATCAAAACATTGCCTCCTTCCACCTCTATTTGCTTCACGTCAGCTTTCACTTGCCGCCCACCAACCAACAGCACACACTTGAAATTTAATATATCTTGTGGTCAGGAAATAAAGATCATATTTCCAATTCAGCTAATTTGATGCAGACTTGAGGGGTCATAGAGAGAGAAGCTCACATCTAATATTGTCTTGTAGTCACAGAACAAAGATCTTAAGTTTCCTTTAATATGACTCGAATTTATTTTGTTCTTACAAGTTTATAAGAAATTTATATGCATGCAATTGCAGATAAACCAAGAACAATAAATCTAACTTCATTTTGTTACTACAAGTATTTGATTACCTCAAGAAAGCCAAATACTTTGTGTGTGTATTGCTGCACAAATTCTCCATGGCATCTTTCAGATCCAAAAGCTCGAAACAGATTTTTCTTATCCCCTACAAGATAATCAGTTACAATTTTGTTATGGATGGTAAGACAAGAAAATTGATAATGCAAAATTACTTTAAAAGATGACCGAGAACGACAAGAGCCACTGATTGAGGTGCAAAAAATGAAGCAAATTAAGTTATGAAATAATACTCAAGTTGAGAAGTGGCGATCTAAACCTCTTTAACAAATTCAATATGCAACCTTGTGGCGAACATAACATGCTTTTTCTCAATTCAGTTCTCCTGAGACAGAAAACAATCCCCAGAGAGTGGGTATAGGACAAAACCTTGTGGCGAAAATTAATCAATAATGGAATATACCCCCGTTCCCCAACCCAAAAACAATCCCCAGAGAGAAAGGAGGGGGTGGGGGGAGGGCGCTACTCCCTAATTCTAGTGAGAAATCGACCACCCAAAGCATTTTTAAAACAAACAGTACAACCTCCGGGGTAAAGGACAAAACCTCAAAACATTCAGTGTTATTTAAATATCGCAGCACGATATTTCAAGCAACTCGAAATGCAGACTCCTTCGAGTTTCAAGCAACTCGTCCCCATTCTACAGCTATTGTCGTATTTCCGTATAATAATTTCATCAAATTGAAGTAGATTTAGCTAAGAGGTGTGTAAGATGAAAACGGAGATTCGTAAAATCTAGAAGAGCAGTAGTTTTTTTTTCTTATTTATACCTTTTCAGTCTTTGACTGGTAGATGGTGTCGATCTTGGACTGAAACATTTGTAACTCTTCAAACTGAATAAAACCCATCATCTCTCTGCAGCTAACAAACACAAAGATCAAAGCATCTGTAAACTATACAAATCCCAAATTCCCTGAGTAGCTAAAAATATACACATCAAATTCTGTAAATTAAATAAACCTGAATCTCTCTTATTAGCTAAAAAAAAACTCGAAGCTCTGAAGATTTAATTCTGTCAATTAAATAAAACCAAATTTTGCTGTGCAGCTAAAAAACCTAGAGATCAATGCTCGAAGATTACCTATTTCTCTAAATTGAATAAACCCCAATTTCTCAGTCGCAACTAATAAAGATTGAAGCTCTTGATAATTACCTTGTTGGGTTTGGGATTGGTGGAAGCTCGGCGGAGAATCTCGACCACTGGGAGCACGAAGGCAAGGGTTTTTCCCGAGCTGGTGGAGGCATCGACGGCGACGTCCTTGAAACTGCATAGCAACAGGATAGTGGCTGCCTGAACTGGAGTGCCGAACTCGAAGCCGCCTTAGGTGAGGGCTTCGAGCACCGGATCGGAGAGCGGAGGATTGAGATTGGAGAATCGCGTGGTACTTAACGCACCGTTGGGGTTGGAGGAGTGCGGGTCCATTGATAGTGCGGCGGTATAGGAGCGAGGTTGGAAATGACGAAAAGGTTTTATATTTTGATTCTGTATCTGTTGTCGGATTTAGGGGTTTAGTCCGTTTAACATTGAACGATATGCCATTTCCATCAGTGGAGGATTCTGACATTGGACTCATGAAGATCGCAAACTATATTATTTAGGACGGGGCTATACATCTCAGTGAAGATTATGTTTTAGAAACCGCTTATAAATTGCATAACCTTAATTTTTTTTTTGGAAGACATCTACAAATTACTCCCTTCGTACCTTAATACTAGTTTGTAAAATACATGTCATTTTCTATTTTTCCTACAAATTTATAAAAAAATCTCCAAGAATATCCATTCTACAACTTCAATATATACAAACACATTAATTAATATAAATGATTTATTAAATTAATATAATTAATAAGATCAAATATGAAATTAACTAATTATCATTAAATTTTCTTAATATTTATGTAATTTTAAAACATGATTAATATTAAGGGACGGAGAGAGTATTATTGAGAAAACGATACAAACAGTCATTGACCTTGTAATTTAACTCTTTCTTGTTTCACCTATTTAAATTAACATATCCACTACTGTAAAAATTCACCAGAAACCCGTTGATTGTGCACGTGGTATAATGCGACTTCTTAAAACTAACAGATAAATTATACACTTCTCATCCAAACCCGTTGATTTGCTAAGTGTTTTATTGGAGCTCAAATGAAAAAAATTGAACCTCGAAATATTAATTCTCGGTCTCAAGACATACACTTCGCTATTGTAAATTTTTTTGATAAAAAATAAAATTTCACACTTTTTACTTTAATAATTATCAAATTAGCGAAGTCTTTGTAACTTAAAATTTCTAACTAGCTCCTGCTTTTTTGTTTGGTACCATTTACTGAAGTCTATGTGAGTTTTTTACTTCAATAAATTGAAAAGCGAAGTTGTTGTTTGTTTTTACTTTGCCAATATACATTACCGAAGTGAGACGTACCGAAGTCTTTGATGTTTATTCTACTAGTGGGATCAAGTATTGTCTCACCATTTTCAATAGGTCGAAATGGATCTTTCTTCGTATCAAGAGATCTAACGACCATTGGTGACGCTAATGGATGTGCATTATCCATGTAAAAACATTTTAATGCTTTTTCTGTATATGTGGATTGATGAATAAACATTCCCTACGGATACGTTCAATGTGCAAAACAAGACAAAATTTTGTCTTCCCCAAAGCTTTCATCTCAATTTTTTCTTCAAATACTCAATAGTTTTATTGAGATCTTCAAGAATCCCAACTAAATTTAAACCATCAACATAAATTGCTATTATGGAAAATTCACTTTTAGTTTCTTAATGAGAACACAAGGGCAAATATCGTTATTCTTGTATCTTTTTTTTCAAAAGATACTCCCTCAGTCTATTATACCAAATACGTCTAGACTGTTCCAGCCCATACAACGATTTTTGCAGCTTAATCGAATACATGCTTTTGGGTTTTGATTGTAATCCTTCGGGCATTTTAAATCCTTCGGGAATTTATATATATATATATATATATATATATATATGTCATAATCTAATGACCCATATAGATAGGCAATTAATATCCATAAGGCGCATAACGAGCCTTTGTGACACATTCAGACTAATCAAAAATCTGAAAATAATCGCGTCCATTACTGAAGAGTATGTTTCCTCATAATCAATTCCTGGTCTTTGAGAGAAACCTTGTGCTAGGAGTCTTGATCTATATATCATAACTTCATTTTTATTGTTTCTCTTTCTAACAAAGATCCATCTATATCCAACAAGGATTTGAGATTTCAGAGTTAAGACTATATGTCCAAATGCTTTCCGGTTATCACAGGAATTTAATTCCCCTTCAATAAATCCTTTCCACATTGGACAATCATTTTTCTGTTTAAATTCTGTAACAGATTTTGGTTCAGGATCCTCATTTAAAATTTGATGAGCTACAAGAAAGGCGAATATATCATCCACGATGATATTTTCTCTTTGTAGTATTTGATTAGAAGATAAATAATTTATTGAGATCTCACTATTTTATGACACTTTTAATTCTTCATGAATTACATCACTTTCATTTGATTGATTACTCATTCTCATCGTTGTTTGGTTTCCATCTTACCTCTTTCTTTTCTTAGACAGAAATCTTTGAAACCAATTGGTCGATCATGTTTTTGACGAATTTCAGATTCATTTACTGCTAAAGCTATTTGTCCTTTAGGGACATCAATTTTAGCTGGAGTATTTGTAGCATTTATGTGAGATTGTGTCATTTTTCTTGTATCTACAAAAGCATCAAGAAGTTGGTTTGCAATATTTTGCAAATGAATGATCTTTTCAACTTCTTGCACAGATTGATTAGTCTAGAATCAAAATGTGACAAGCTTTTTTTATTTCAAGAACTTTCTTATGTTTTTCTGGATGTAGATTTGTTCCACCTAATATTGAAAATGTCATTTCATCAAAATGATAATCTGCAAAACCTGCAGTAAATAAATCACACATCAGAGGTTCAATATACTTTATAATCGAGGGTGAAATCAAATACAACATATATCCCAAGCCTCTGTTGGAGACCCAATTTTGTTCGTTGTGGGGGTGGAATTGGGATTTGAACCGTGCAACCAAAAGTTCGTAAGTGAGAGATATCAGGTTCTCGACCCAAAATTATTTGGATTGGGGAGTATTCATGATTGGCTGATGGTCTTATTCGAACTAATATTGTAGCATGTAATATGGCATGACCCCAAGCAGTAGTTGGGAGTTCTGACTTCATAAGTAATGGTCTAGAAATAAGTTGAAGATATTTAACAAGCGATTCTGCTAAACTATTTTGAGTATGGACATGAGCTACTGATGTTCAATCCCAATTCCGATAGCTGTACAATAATTTTCAAATGCTTGAGATGTAAAGTCGCTCGCATTGTCAAGATGAATACTTTTAATTGACTTGTCTGGGAATTGAGCTCTTAATTTTATAGTATGAGCAAGTAGTCTAGCAAATATTGCATGTGACCATCTAGAAGAAGCATCAATCAACGCCATAAAGTATCGACCACGACCGCCACCACAGCCTCAAACTCGCGGCATACTGAATAGACAATCGTTCAACACAATGAAGCATAGCATCACATAACCATCATACCAGGATACTTTCACAGCACAATGAAAAAAATTCATGGTAATCCATAATAGCACGACACGAACATCCATTCCGGATAAATGAATCATCTTATTTGAAATCTCTTGTGAAACAATATCAAAAATATTATGTCACACCAAAAGTAACATCATCAACATAACACGTTATCACGCCACATTATCACAATTAACAACACACAAGATAATTCACGGCCATGCTCCCTTGGCATCGACCTCCCAGAGGTTTCACCAAACCATCACCGGGTGGACAACCATTCATACTCGTACTAACCATTTATACAGCTCAACAATCATATCGGAATAACATTATAAAAGTCACAAAGCAAATCCAGCTCATACAACACAACAATGGGGTACTCACCTGAAATTCTTAACAAGAAGAGTAATATGATAAATATATCACAACGGCTTGATACCTCCCGATTCAACTTTGACTGATCGGCTTAAGCGATAAATTCACATCACGCACACAATGCTGCTTAAAATACGCTAAGCCTACGATTAGTGTGCATTAATAAGATGACATAATCAAACGTTTTGACCAGGCCCGTTAGCGTGCGCTAATGATAAAATTAGCGTGCACTAACTAACTCATCTCCGAAAATCTTTCAAATCCGAATTTTAAAGTTTAAGTCGAGTAAGATTTCATATTTGACTCTTTATTTTAGAAAATAAAAATCATATTTTTATTTTCAAATATAAAAATTTTATGGTGTGAAAGATTTTTAGAATCGTATACTCGAGTTATTTGGAAATAAAACTAATACATTAAAATCATTTTCAAAACCCTATCAAACATGCCAACAGATCAATGATGGTAACATTTTACAAAATATCCAAAAATACTTCACACATATTGTCACATCCCGGGACCCCTCCGCCGTAGCATGATATTGTCCGCTCTGGGCGCTCTCCGCTGAGCTGGCCCTCACAGTTTTGTTTCTGGGAGCCCAACGAGCAGCTTCCCAGGAGGTCACCCATCCTGAGACTGCTCCTCGCACCAGCACGCTTAACTTCAGAGTTCTCATCACCCCGAAGCCACTGGGCTCCCAAAAGGCCTCATGCTATAAGGAGTTCGGCACGCACATATAAGGCACTTCGCCCGCTCTCTGCTAGTCGGTGTGGGATATCACAATCCGCCCCTCCTCAAAGGACCCGACGTCCACGTCGGCACACTCGCACGACACGGCAGAGTGGCTCCGATACCAAATTGTCACATCCCGGGACCCCTCCGCCGTAGCATGATATTGTCCGCTTTGGGCGCTCTCCGCTGAGCTGGCCCTCACGGTTTTGTTTCTGGGAGCCCAACGAGCAGCTTCCCAGGAGGTCACCCATCCTGAGACTGCTCCTCGCACCAGCACGCTTAACTTAAGAGTTCTCATCACCCCGAAGCCACTGGGCTCCCAAAAGGCCTCATGCTATAAGGAGTTCGGCACGCACATATAAGGCACTTTGCCCGCTCTCTGCTAGTCGGTGTGGGATATCACACATATCTATCAAATACCATAACAAGGTTTAATTTGAAAGTACAAGACCGGTTCACCAAAAATTCAAACAACCTTTGAAAATCCACAGTGAACCGATATTTGACCGCACCATCAAAATATTTCTGAAAATTGATTCTCCACACATATTCTCAAGTCTATAAATTTTTTGAAAATCATATTCAAACACGCACGCAGGGGAAATAATCACGGCAACTATCCAAAAACAATCGATTTTCAAACACCTACCCATCCGACATAGAAAGTCATCAGTTCAACAAACACAACTCATAAAAGCACTAAATTCAAACATATGCCCAAACCATCTATCTGAGTTCTCAACCAACTCAACCCTCGATACACTTTTCGGAACACATCAATGTTCAAGGTTTCATAACACATACACCACTCGGTGTCCAATCCATCAACATATTACGCTCATTACATGTGTAATGTACCACAAATATCAAATACAAACTCCGTTTCACAACACACACATAATAAAGTCACAAACATAAGACATAAAAAATGAGGCTTACATCCATAAGTTGTAGAAGATGACGGTCGCCCACGATAATAATCTCGTCTGACCACATGAGTGACACGATGTGACAACACACAAGTAGACTTGTCAATCGACAAATTGAATGACGTGACAAAAACACGACTCAACTCAACCCGACATCCTAGGTTTCCACAACCTAAGATCTGATACCATAAATGTAACACCCCATAAATTATCCGGCAATATCACACGCAGTAGACCCTTCTCACAAGGATCTACCAGACTAAACACTACAAAACGACCAATTGATTGACCAAGCGGGGTCAACTATATAACGACTCAGATCGATAAGGTCACACAACTAATTCAAACCAAAATAAGTCTCTTACAACATATACCCACACAGGGGTCTAAACACAATACAGCGGAAGTCCGAAAATTAATCAATAATACAACTACATTAAACTAAACTCCTCAACTCTTGATTAGTATCACAGGCCATCATCGTCCATGTTGATCATGTGACTGCTCCCACGAACCAAGCATACCTGAAATGTATCAAACGCATTTCGCCCATTTAAGGGGTTAGCAAATCGAATTTGCCAGTACAAGTATCATAACCATATGAAATGTAGCAAGCAAATAATAATCACAAATCAGATAAAGACAACCATCCAATAATTTTTCCCGAGAGATTTTGGTGTTCAAAAAGCAAGGCACCTAAAGCATTTGAAAATAGAATCATTATCTCGGGAATTTTCGAAATACAAAGTGTGATACCCCGTGGCAATTAAATCGGGTGATTTTATATTTTGTAAAACGTCGCAGAAATTTGGTCATCGTGTCGGAGTTGAATATTATAGCATCCGTATTGTTTAGAATAACAAACTTGAATTTTTAATTGCAGAGTGGTACTATATATTGTATAAATAATGTTCTATACATCACCGCTGTGTCAACATTTATTGGGATGAGATAGAGATAATAATCCGGATAGTTATAATTATATATATATATATATATATATGAGGGATAATAAGAGGATATATATGTATATATTAGGGATAAGAAGAGAAAGGGAAGAGATAAGAAAGGAAGGGCCGTGAAGGAAGAAACAGGAAAAAGAAAGAAAGAAAAAGAGGGAGAAGGAGCAGGAGTTCTCGGGCTCCGTCGCCAAGGAGATTTATCTGGTAAAACTTCACAATCTATATATCGATTTGTTTGTATTGACGAGTAGATCGTGAATATATATTTAGATTTTCAAACCGACGTCGGATTTATCCGGACGGGGCAGAAAACGGTATTGCCGTCGACCTGCCCGTACGGACTCTCCGGTTGTCGAAACTTTGCAAACTTTATATCGTTGCGAAGCTTTCGTTGCAAGGGACTCATTTTTGTCCCTATTGCGAAGTTTCATAGCTGTTTGGTGGGTGTGTGTGCGAGGTGCGTGTATGTGTGTGTTACTGTGTGTTACGTGTGTGTTATGCGTGTGTCGTTGTGCGGGTATGCGGGTGTTTGTGTGTACTGATGTGTGTGTGTGTGTTGGTGTATATGTGTGTTTGTATGTGAGTGTGTGTTTGTACGCGGTGTGTGTGGGTTTGTGTATTCAAGTTCGGGCCCCGACGACTAGGGACGTCGGCATATTTTTACGTGTAAAAATAGCGTTAGTCGATATTAAAGAAGTTCCCGATGAGTTTATGATAGACGGGAGAAGTTTAAACGAGGATTAGAGGGTCGTAGAAAGTTTTGGGGTGGAAAACATAAATTTTGAAAATCCAGGGCTATGCCATTTGAGAATTAGAAATAAAGTTGGAATTGATTGAAGTTTTCTAAATCTTCAATTTGACCCAATACGTTAATATTTTTCTTTAAAATTGTATAACCTTCTTGGTTTCAATCCAAAATGGGTCAAACGAATTTCAAATGGCTCCAAATTCGAAACACAACATTCTTACATCCCAATAACGCGCAGAGTGTGTCCGTATTTATGTCTCACCTAGACTCGGTTAAATTGGAATGTAAAGTTCTAATGATTATATAAATATTAACCCGTTGATCATATAATATGATTCGTTTTAGGTTGAAGGTCTTGCTAATCGCCCAGTCTATTTTCCTTGTCAATCGAACCTTTTCCATTAGCTGGAATACCAGGCAAGTACTTTGATTACGTTTGATGTACTTCGTGTGAATGAAGATGTGAAAAATGTGTTCTCTGTGAAATGTGGGAATATCAGAAAATGTGATTTCAGAAAGTGGTGATTGATTTCTGTAGTTGTGACATGTGCAATCAACAGATGTGTGAAGTTGCGGATATTCCGTATCATGGCGCATTGACATGAAATAATATGTCATAAACATGCGTTGCGGAGCGAAGAATAATGAATATGTGAAAAGTATGGTTGCTGTGAAAAGTGGTAATTTCTGTGGTTTGTGATGTGATTAGCTAAAAAGTAAATTTGCGAATACTCAGCATCATTGCGCATTGACATGAAATAATATGTCATAAACATGCATTGCGAAGCGAAAAGCGAAAAATCCAAGTAAGCGACTTGGGTTGGCCAAAAGAGCCGAGCGAAATGGGCCCGTGTGCGTAAGTCATGGCATGCATGGGAATTGCATCGCATTTCACATAAAATAATGATGATTGTGGTATTGTATTCCAGAATATATATGATGGCACTGTGATGTAGTTGTTTATTCATTTGTGGTACATATTCATGAATCGTTGTACTTGCACCGGCTGTTTTGCTGACCCCTTCGGGGGTGAATATACTTGTTGTATATTCAGGTGCAGGTCTTAATGGCGAACCAGTGTAGGAAGGACACGAGGATGGCGAGCAACACTGATATCATGCACTATTTGAGTATGTGGTCGTACTGTCGAGAACCGAGTTGTGTTTTGCCTTGTGCTCGCGCGAGTACTGTCGGGTAATGTGGGTTGTTTGTGGTTCAGTCATTTTTATGATGTTATTGTGTGAGTTGGAGTCCTACAGGACAGTGTATTGTTGAATGTTGTAATGTATGTGGTTTAAAGTTGAGTACTGTCAGTGTACGTGTGGATTTATGTTGATCTCAGCCTGGTAGGTTCTCCAAAAAGAACCTACGGCACTGTAATATCTCTGTAAATCACGGGAGCGTTACAGATTGTGGTATCGGAGCCTGAGTTTATGGATACCTAGGCTGTTGGTGTTTTGGGTCGTTCAAAGTCGAGTCGGTCGTCTATTTATAATATCACTTGTTTGCTGCTACCTCGTGCGACCTGCGCTGTAAGTTCATCTGATCCCCAAAATTATTTTAGTTATGAGTATATGGATTTTAAGTCCTTCTTGTGAGCCATATTTTGTTGTGGGATGTGTTCATTTGCTTCTGATCTTATCAGAACCCTGCGGGAAACCAGAGTAATTTATTTTTAATTCTTCGAATTGTACCCATTAATTTTCCTCCATGTATATGTTTGTGTAGCTTGAGCCTACGAGCATATGGAGATGGTAAGTCTCTCGATTATAAGTCTCTCTTAGTTGTGCAGTGATTGTGTGGCGCTGATTCAATCAACCTTGACCGATGGGCTAGAACTTGTTGGTGGTATTAGGGTTTGGAGATGTACATTGCGTATGCGGTCCGGGTGAAAATAGTTACACAGCGTATTTCGGAAAGTTGGGAATGTGAGCGATTCCTATATTCTTTTAAGAATGAGATTTTTAAGTATCAATTTTAACCTCTGCGGGAGTATGTTTAAAGTGGGGTTTGAAACTCTTTCAAATGGAGAAAACCTACGATGTAATATCGTTATATCAAACGAGTATGTATTCGGTGGAATATCTTTTCCTTTCGATTAAACAAATAGTAGAAGAGGAAGGATCTTTATTTTATCTAAGTCCTAAGTGGATTTTTGAAACATTTCGGACTATAGATGTCTTCGAAAATATTAAAAATATAAATTGTGTGTGCATTATTTAAAAGTGATTTCAAAATCGACGTGTAAAATAAAACCTCCTCTTCCAATAAGAGTAAAGTAACTACAAGTTTTGGCGAAACATAGCTCGCCTCTTATTTTGCCGGTACCACAGTCGTAAGTTGCGGGATCGTGTGTCGTGTTTGGACACGCGCTTGGTTAGGATTCAGATCGTTGCGTTTTGTGGTCTTTGTGGGGGTGTGGTTGGGATGGTAAATTTTGGTTGGTATAGGTATGACGCGCGCTATTGTGCAGAATTGGTGCGCGCTACCTTGTGGATAGCGCACGCTAATCTGTCCGGCATATAAACTGGACAACAATCGTGATTTATCATTTCCACTCTTTTCTTTTCTCCGCGAGCGACACCACAATGTGAATCAAAGGCGACTAAGGATCGTGATCTTGGCCGATTTTGTTCCGTTTAAAGGTGTTTTGGAGTATAACATTACCTAATCTATTGCTCTTCGTCGGATCGAAGCAATTCCGTGATTTTCTTGAGTTAACCATTTGGAATATTTTGTTCTTGATCTCATTTTCAACCCGATTATGATGAATCAATTGATGTTAAATGTTGTTGTTGGTCATGTCATATGAATGGTATATCCACAACTCTGACTTGTTCAACTCGGTTGATGATTCTAAAGACGCTGAGGAACCACGAATAATTAACGTTCGATCAAATGTCCATAAACTATCGGTGGACAAAGAAAACGATCAAGGGGTGTCCCGTACCCCAGATGATGGCAGATGATGCTTTCATAATACATCGTAATTGTTGATGCTTCCGACAATTGTGGTTTTGATTCTCTTTATCTTCTTGCCTTTTACCTCTAACTTGGTAGTTCTACGTATTGAGGACAAAACTCCCTTTGAGGGAGAGAAGAGTATAATAATCGGGATTCTTGCGCTTGTACAATGTAGGGCCTTGGACCCTTATGGTTGACTCCGTTGTTGCGCTACATAACTTGTGAGTTCGGTGGTACTACGATGATTGGCTTGATGTCTGAGCCTATCGCAATTGTGGTTTCCGTCATGTATTGGTTTCAAGATCTCGTTGTATAATCCCATTTTCGTTGAATATTGAACCATATTCCCTTGGCAACTTATGATCCCACCCGAGTAGACTGTATCTGATCGTGTTGTGCATTGCTTTGATTTCAACCTGTGCCGTTAACTAAATCGCATCACTACCGAGAAACTCTCGTGATGTTAGTGGTCATTCCGCATTCGTCAGAATGCTCAGAGATTTGGTCATTCGACTTTATGAAGTTGCTTGTTATAATATTATCCTATTTTCATTATTCAAAATTTTGGGGACAAACTTCTTTCATTTAAATTGGATCGTAATACCCGAATTTTTGACTTATATATGTTTCCATCCTATCGACTCACTTATGCTCGTCGATACCTGCTGAATGTGTTCTGTTCTGCGGTCTTTTCCGTTCGAACAAGTTGTGATATTGTTTCGGATTAGTCCCTTTATAGTTGTGACATTTCCCAAGTTTGATGCGACCCTTGTGAACCCTATGCAAAGTGAATGTCTTGTAATTCCTACAAGCCCACTTAATTTCTTGAGCTGAGGCGTGAACTTCGGAGTTGTTTGATTAGTGACGTCCCAATTAAGGTGTTTCGATCGTTGTGGTTCGATTGTTGTTGCTCGATCACGCATCGCGATTATCGAACGGCTGATTTCCTTAAGATTCGGGTGCTCGTCCCAGTAAGTCATCTTCCAAACCTTTGAGGTTGTTAGAATTATATACTTGTTCAGCATAAAAATCGCATTTGATTATTGTACTATTTGGATGACATGGAGTTTGTGTTCGCCGTAGGCAGCAGATAAAGTGTGTCAATTAAAATTGCCTTGCTTTTATTGTTTCATGTCCTAAGTTTTGGGACGAAACTTATTTCAAAAGGAGCAGACGTAATAATTTTATTTCCGTGTAAATTCCTTTTCTGTTGATCTATCTTCATTTCTTTGGTGCGCTAGTCTCGACGCTCAACATATGAGAGATGGTCATCATGTTTTGACATCAAGTGGGAGTATCGAGAGTCCATGAGTGCATCTTTTGGCTTGACCAATATTTTGGTCGTATTCGTACCATGGATTAACTCCATCCTTATCAGGTATCCTTGCGAGTCTATCACTAAGATATTATTTTTTATATTATCATTGTTATGGCGGCAAGAGATAATTAACACTGTATGACGGCGCTGCCATAATAGCGGCTACTAGAAACAACTGTAGCACCGCTAGTGCCGCCAACTTAAGATCGGTTTGATATGTATAAAAACCCCTGAGGGGTATTCCCATAGTAAACTTAAGGCGCTAACCGAGAAGAAGCAGTTGAATGATCTTGTATGTATGGATCCTACTAAGCATACCCGTTGTTTAGAGCATATCAATTATCTAGAGGCCGTAGCACAATTTCATCGGGATGCGAGTCAGACTGCGCAGGAGGCAGCTGCACGAGAACGCGAGCATGCTGCGCAATTAGAAGCTCAATTGGCTGCAGTACGGCGTACTCTTCGAGAGAGGGAGGCACAATACACCCAGGCGAGAGAGGCCCTCCAGGATCAAGTCCAGCAAGAGAGGGCGATGATACGGGCCAACGCTGAGGAGATTCTTGCTATCCTCCCAACGGCCCCAATTCCGGTTGCAGAAGTTGAAGAGAATCCCGTGGAAGATCCCAATGAGGACCCGGAAGAAGAGATCGAAGACAACTCTGTCGTCGTTAACCCATGAGCTATGCTTAATGGGGCATGCTGTGTGCCGATGTTTTCTTATAAATATGTATTGATGTAATGTGTACGATTTATGAATAAAATTATTCATGGAGGTGATCTATAACCCGGATGTATTTCATCAATCTCCTCCTTGTTTCAAGTTTCGGGGACGAAACTTCTTTTTAGGGGGGAAGGGTGTGATACCCCGTAGCAATTAAACCGGGTGATTTTATTTTTTGTGAAACGTCGCAGAAATTCGGTCATCTTGTCGGAGTTGAAAATTATAGCACCCGTGTTGTTTAGAATAACAAACTTGAATTTTTAATTGCGGAGTGGTACTATATATTGTATAAATAATGTTCTATACGTCACCGCTGTGTCAACATTCATTGGGATGGGATAGAGATAATAATCCGGATATTTATAATGATATATATATATATATATGAGGGATAAGAAGAGGATATATATGTATATATTAGGGATAAGAAGAGAAAGGGAAGAGATAAGAAAGAAAGGGCCGTGAAGCCGCAAGAAGGAAGAAGAAGGAATAGAGAGAGAGAGAAAAAAAAGAAAAACGAAACGAAGAAACAGGAAAAAGAAAGAAAGAAAAAGAGGGAAAAGGAGCAGGAGTTCTCGGGCTCCGCCGCCAAGGAGATTTATCCAGTAAAACTTCACAATCTATATATCGATTTGTTCGTATTGACGAGTAGATCGTGAATATATATTTAGATTTTCAAACCGACGTCGGATTTATCCGGACGGGGCAGAAAACGGTATTGCCGTCGACCTGCCCGTACGGACTCTCCGGTTGTCGGAACTTTGCAAACTTTATATCGTTGCGAAGCTTTCGTTGCAAGGGACTCATTTATGTCCCTATTGCGAAGTTTCATATCTGTTTGGTGGGGGTGTGTGCGAGGTGCATGTATGTGTGTTACTGTGTGTGTTACGTGTGTGTTACGCATTGTGCGGGTATGCGGGTGTTTGTGTGTACTGATGTGTGTGTGTATGTTGGTGTATGTGTGTGTTTGTATGTGAGTGTGTGTTTGTACGCGGGTGTGTGTGTTGTGTGTGGGTTTGTGTATTCAAGTTCGGGCCCCGACGAATAGGGACGTCGGCGTATTTTTACGTGTAAAAAATAGCGTTAGTCGATGTTAAAGAAGTTCCCGATGAGTTTATGATAGACGGGAGAAGTTTAAACGAGGATTAGAGGGTCGTAGAAAGTTTTGGGGTGGAAAATATAAATTTTGAAAACCCAGGGCTATGCCATTTGAGAATTAGAAATAAAGTTGGACTTGATTGAAGTTTTCTAAATCTTCAATTTGACCCAATACTTCAATATTTTTCTTTAAAATTGTATAACCTTCTTGGTTTCAATCCAAAATGGGTCAAACGAATTTCAAATGGCTCCAAATTCGAAACACAACATTCTTACACCCAAATAACGCGCAGAGTGTGTCCGTATTTATGTCTCACCTAGACTCGGTTAAATTGGAATGTAAAGTTCTAATGGTTATATAAATATTAACCCGTTGATCATATAATATGATTCGTTTTAGGTTGAAGGTCTTGCTAATCGCCCAGTCTATTTTCCTTGTCAATCGAACCTTTTCCATTAGCTTGAATACCAGGCAAGTACTTTGATTACGTTTGATGTACTTCGTGTGAATGAAGATGTGAAAAATGTGTTCTCTGTGAAATGTGGGAATATCAGAAAATGTGATTTCAGAAAGTGGTGATTGATTTCTGTAGTTGTGACATGTGTAATCAGGAGATGTGTGAAGTTGCGGATATTCCGTATCATGGCGCATTGACATGAAATAATATGTCATAAACATGCGTTGCGGAGCGATAATGAATATGTGAAAAGTATAGTTGCTGTGAAAAGTGGTAATTTCTGTGGTTTGTGACATGTGTGATTAGCTGAAAAGTAAATTTGCGAATACTCGGCATCATTGCGCATTGACATGAAATAATATGTCATAAACATGCATTGCGAAGCTAAAAGCGAAAAATCCAAGTAAGCGACTTGGGTTGGCCAAAAGAGCCGAGCGAAATGGGCCCGTGTGCGTGAGTCATGGCATGCATGGGAATTGCATCGCATTTCACATAAAATAATGATGATTGTGGTATTGTATTCCAGAATATATATGATGGCACTGTGATGTAGTTGTTTATTCACTTGTGGTACATATTCATGAATTGTTGTACTTGCACCGGCTGTTTTGCTGACCCCTTCGGGGGTGAATATACTTGTTGTGTATTCAGGTGCAGGTCTTAATGGCGAACCAGTGCAGGAAGGACACGACGAAGGCGAGCAACACTGATATCATGCACTATTTGAGTATGTGGTCGTACTGTCGAGAACCGAGTTGTGTTTTGCCTTGTGCTCGCACGAGTACTGTCGGGTAATGTGGGTTGTTTGTGGTTCAGTCATTTTTATGATGTTATTGTGTGAGTTGGAGTCCTACAGGACAGTGTATTGTTGAGTGTTGTAATGTATGTGGTTTAAAGTTGAGTACTGTCAGTGTACGTGTGGATTTATGTTGATCTCAGCCTGGTAGGTTCTCTAAAAAGAACCTACGGCACTGTAATATCTCTGTAAATCACGGGGGCATTACACAAAGCCTTTGGGACATCGGGTCCTAAGTTTTAAGAATTATTTCAAACTATTAGGGTCTTAACCCTAAACCCAAAACCCTAAACCCTAAACCCCCTCATTTCAAATCTCAATAGCTTTACAACACAATACATTTCCACAAATCGCTTGGGTCTCGGCCCAATCATTCCATTTTCGTAAAACTTTCCTTTCAAAAACTTTGTTTATCAAAGCATGTTCTCGACTCCATGATCTACTGTCACGATTCACCGTAGGTTCATTAACCCATACGGTCTTAGCAAAACACAACAGTAAGAAATAAATCTCGACTCCGCGATCTACTATCATGAGTCACCTGCCCTAGATTGGTCGACTGATTGGGAAACTCAACTGCCGTTGATTGAGTTCACATACAATAATAGTTGGCATGCATCAATTAAGATGGCACATTTTGAAGCATTACACGGGAGAAGATGTAGGTCACCCTTATGTTGGGATGATTTATCTGACTTAATCGGGACGAAACCAGAATTGATAATACAGACCCAATACAAGGTAGCCCTAATCCGTGAAAGATTGTTGACCACCAAAATTCGTCAGAAGTCTTATGCAGATGTGCGTCGTCGCCTGTTATAATTTGAAGTTGGGGACCACGTACTCCTAACAGTTTCTCCTACTCGAGGAATTTTTCATTTTCGAAAGAAGAGAAAGCAGAGTCCGAGACATATCGGGCCATTCGAGATTCTCGAAAGAGTTGGAGATTTGCCATACAGATTTGCATTACCTCCATCATTGAGTCATGTTCATAATGTGTTTCATGTATCATAGTTACGGAAGTACATATCGGATCCGAGTCATGTCATCGACTTTGGCGAGATCGAAGTAGCTAATGATGGCACGTTAGAAGAGAAACTAATCAAGATACTCGAGGGTCGAATCAAGCAATTGAGAAATAAACACTAGTAGAAAAAACATCAAAGACTTCGGTACGTCTCACTTCGGTAATGTATATTAGCGAAGTAAAAACAAACAACAACTTCGTTTTTCAATTTACTGAAGTAAACAACACACATAGACTTCAGCAAATGGTACCAAACAAAATGGCAGGAGATAGTTAGAAATTTTAAGTTCAAAAGACTTCGTTAATTTTATAATTACTGAAGTAAAAAGTGTTTAATTTTATTTTTGACGCAATATTTTTACAACAGTGAAGTGTATACTTGACCTCAATTTTTTTCCAGACTCCAAAAAACCCTCGCCTTCTTCCCCGCTCAATTATTTCCTCCCCAAAATTATTTCCCACTCCATTTCTTTTTCACAGATCCATCGGTAAAAACCTGCTACCACCCCTCGTCCAACCCTTCAAGGAGCGTTCTCTCGATTCTTCCCTTGCAATAGCTGCTTCCTCATCGCGTCGCCCTCGTATCATTCATTGGGCGGCGGATTTTCCCCCTTTTCTTCGGCCAATCTTCATCTATATTCCCTAATCGCGTGATTTTATCAGAGAGTTTGTTTGAACGATTGTTGTTTCGGAATTTCATTACCTTCCTTTCGATATTTTTAATCGGATTTATCACCCAGTTCCTCTTTTGCCTTGGTGGTGCTCCGCCCCAGTTGACCACTTCGCCGTCTTCTATGGCGGGTATAAAAGGTATCACGACGGACAAGAGGACCATTTTCGGAGGTGCTGCATCTTCCGCCGTATCAGAAAATTCTCAATCGGGTCTCTCCAAAGGTACTGTAGCCCGTCTTTCTTTTTCTTTATCTGGCATAAATCGGGCGTGTGCCCTTGGGGCTGTTGTATACCAGAATGGGGCTGAGGGTGGGCCTTTTATTTGCAGAGAGGATGAGTCAATTTCGTGTTTGCTTGACTTTTGAAATTAGGGTTCATGAGACCCGAATCTGTATATCTGTGAGATATATCTGTGGGTTAGTCAGTTGGTCAACACTTGAAAATGACAGTTTTTACAAAATGAAGTTTGGATTTGTTTATCAAATCTTTATGTTTGGGAGTTAGTATTGTAGCAGAACACTGGAGTAACCATATTTTCTCGTGATACTTATGTTAAAAGATAAAGGAATTTATGTTAAAAGAATTTCTAGTGAATTCACACTCGTTTCTCTGGTTATAATTTTTTTAGATGACAAGACTGCTGGACATTCTTGAAGATTACTTGATGTATCGTCGATATTTGTACTGCCGTATTGATGGAAACACTGATGGTGAAGATCGTGATGCTTCCATTGAGGCTTTCAATAAGCCAGGAAGTGAAACAAGAGCTGGAGGTCTTGGTATCGATCTTGCTACTGCTGATATTGTCATTATTTATGACAGTGACTGGTGAGACAGTAGAACATTTTTCTTTCTCATTGCAGTATTTTTATCAGTTGAAAATGATGTTAACTTTGTGTATGTATTATGCAGGAATCCACAAGTGGATTTACAAGCTCAGGATCGTGCTCATAGAATCGGGCAGAAGAAAGAAGTTCAAGTGTTCCGTTTCTGCACTGAGGTTCTTATCATTTGATTGCTGCTTTTGATTGGAAGCATCTTAAATCTTAAATGAAGTTCAATTAAGTTCAAAATGGACGACATTATGTAGATATGCTTTTGTACATCTATTAGTAGCTTTTATTATGCTAGTGTAATATAACAGACACTAAAGTTTTAACGTATTTTCATATGCAGCTGCTGATTTGTATGATTTTGACGATGACAAGGTATTGTATTTATTGTTTGTTATTTAATTACTGTGTTTTCTACATTGGTTCAGCAGCATAACTTACTAATGACATCTGTTATTTAATTACCGTGTTTGCTACGTTGGTTCAGCAGCATAACTCTATCACTCTCAGCTGTTGTCATATTCTATTATTGCTGGCTGTAATTGGTTTAGGTAGAGGAGATGAAATGACTGAGTGGGTTAGTCAGTTGGTCAACACTTGAAAATGACAGTTTTTACAAAATGAAGTTTGGATTTGTTTAACATTCTGACACTTTGGATTATATATGACCCAAGCCAAGAACCTGCTGCTAATTCCATTCGGACTGCTGATTGCTGATATTGTGAAAAACAATTGAGAACTTGGTTTATGTTTGTTGCCGGACGGATATATTGCTGGCAGCAGGTTTATGGTGATGCTCTCAGCCTGAGCTTTCATGATGGCAACCAACTGCTGAAATTCGTCTCTCTCTCTGAAATTCTGGGCGTGAATGTCTGCCGCACTCGGGATTAATCGGATTTTCTTGTTCACGTAGCAATAACAGCTCGGTTTCCTTGTTTTGAATTAACCAGCAATACCATGGATTATTGCCTTCTGATGCTGATTTTGTCTTGGTATTAGTTTGTTTCCAATGGGTTTGAGATGGTTTTTAGATATACAAATTTGTTTTCAATTTAGTATTAATTTCCAAACCGGCAATGTGCTAGAGGTGCTATATTGCTTTGGTTCTTATTTCTAGATTTTCTCTATGGTATGTGCAAGTTTTATCTATAGACTGCTAAGACTTAAATTCTTATGTGTTACAAATTTATGAGCGAGGATGATGAAATTTCTAAATATTGATTAACGCAAATATGAGTATTAAGTACACAAATTTTCATTTCTAATGCTCGGTATGTAGTTGTATAGGAAGTGTTTGAATTTCTTTAACATCCTAATTCGTCATTAATTAATTCCTATTTTTTTTTGAGAATAAATGTCTTGCTTTAGGGCTTAGGACTCCAAGTAGTAGATAATGTTGAAGAAGCTGAGTTTGTTTTGGCTCATGGCACTGAAGCTTTGGGGCTTCCATTTGGAGAAGCACTTCCAATGAAACTTGAGGAACTTAACGATATCTTGGGGCAGTGTGCTGCTAAAAAGATTCCCATGGTCGTAGCAAATCCAGATTTTGTTACTGTTGAGGCTAGAGCTCTACGCGTGATGCCTGGTGAAGATTAATATATGCAATAATTGTCTCTTATGAATTTGGTGATATTTTTCGATATTTCAGTTGGTGTCTGGAGCCTTTTCTGATTATCTTCTTTATAATTTGAGTTTTTTTCTCAAACAAAAAATATTGAAGGAACTTTGGCAGCTACATATGAGAAGCTTGGTGGGGAAGTGAAGTGGATGGGAAAGCCTGGCGAGGTAATGCATGTTCTCGACTTATATGCATGTTTCGTCTTTTGACCTCTAGTAGTATTTAGTTATATGCTCAAATTTGTGTGTCTTGGTACTAATTTGTTTCCAATTTAGTATTGGTTTGTCGTTTGCTTGAGCCTTTTTTGGAATTAGCATTTTGAAGATGTTTTGTGATATGTTTGATTTGATCTAAAAATGGAGTTTATTTCATAATAACCCTTGAACTCTAACCTGTTTCAACGATGTCACAGGGTCACCCGTGGTTCAAAGGCATTGAATGGGATAAGTTATATCAAAATGAAGCTGCATTCATTCCAGAAGTTAATGATGAACTAGATACGCAAAACTTTAAAAAGTTTGAAGAGGTTTTCTCCATTGTCATTTAGACATCTTATCTACTAATTTTGCATTTGGTGTCATTTTTCTTATGTTCGTGTGTGCACATGTGTGTGTGTTTTGCAGTCTGACAATCAAAATACATCAACCACGAAAGCTGGTCCTTGGAGGAAGGTTGGTATTTGGTTCTGTGAACCTTTTTTTTTGTCCACCATGGAAATAGTTTACATCGGTTTTTCACTGTCATTGAGGAACCAACCCTTTGTTTATTGGATATAGTGACAATGGAGTAGTTTACGTAATCAAGAAGTTATAGTGACCACCTAAACATCATCAAGAAGAACTGTGATGTAAACCCTTTGTTTAAAGTAACATTTTCATCGATCAACGTGCTGCTGAAATTTTGGATTGTGCCGATCATAATATTTCTATGGTTCATCACACTTTGTAGAAGTTATTTTTGACTGTTTGATAATGTTGTATTATGTGTGTTACGACACATTATGCTAATATGTTTTAGTTGGTAATATAATTTTGGAGAAAGGCAAAATTTTGTAATTTCTTTATCGGGGAAGAATATTTCTTAAGGACCATAATTGCATTGAACAGGAAAGCTACAAGGAGTAGCTACAGGAAAGCTATACAGGTTGTAGGCTTTGACATTGTCGATGATGAAAGTAAACCTGAAAGGCGCCCGACAAAGCACATGCCAACTCCATCGGAATGGACGAATGGATTCAATCATTTTCTTATTATGGTTACTACTGCAATGCAAATTTATATACACTTAACAATGTTAGTATTTTTATCCGTTTGAGTTAAACTGCATCTTGCTACTTAAAGAAAAGTCAATCTTTTACACTATTGATCGATTGAACCCAAATGAAACATTATATGGAGAAAAAAGTAGTTAAAAAGTATTGGAAGCAGGGGTTAAAGGCAGACAAAACGAGGAAAATGATAATTAGGTTTTCAACAATAATTTTTCCTGTTTACTTTTTCCTTTTTTTTTTGGTGAAAAAAACATTTGGGCCAGGTTGAAAAGTTATTCCATGTCATGTTACCAACACTTTGATTACTAGTGTTGCATTCATCTTTGCTAAACTGTGGGTTAAGTTCTTCTATTTTGTGTATTTTCTCATTAATTTTTTGTCAGCTCCGTGAATCAAAAGGATTACCAACAATCAGATTCCGGCCTCATTGTGGGGAGGTTGTACTCTGATTCTCCTTTTTCTCACATAAAGATATCTAATATGTTCCCAGAATGCTTCTAAAAATTATCTCATGCAGGTTGGAGATGTTGACCATTTAGCTGCTGGGTTCCTTCTATGTCATAATATATCACATGGAATAAATTTGCGGAAGTCTCCAGTCTTGCAATATCTCTATTATCTTGCCCAGGTTTGTTTTTTCAACTTGAATTATCACCTTGCTGAGTTTATTGTAGCCCACTTCTAGCAAATTTGGTTCCGTAATCATGCAAGGTAGCAATTTAGGTCCCCAAGTTTGAATATTTGCAAATCTGGTCCTGTAAATCAGTTTAATGCAATTATGGTCCTTAAGTTCCGAATATAATCATGCAAGGTATGTAGTTGTTAGATTTCTTCTTATAGTCTTGGACGAACAGGAAAGCTACAAGGAGTTCCTATATTCGAAAGTTGAAATGCAAAATGAACGAACAGTAGAATACTTCCATTGTTGGTTGAATGGAAAAAATGACAATAAAATGCAACTTACACAACTTTTCGCACGAGTGAATATATATATATATATATATATATATATATATATAAATTTGACATGGAGTGACTCATTCATGGCTTTTATATTATATAGTATGTTTTGGTATTAAAATCTTTTGATGTGGATGCATCTTTTATGAACGTACTTAATCTATTTTTTTTTTGTTTCAATGTGATTTGATTAGTATCCTGGTTCAGTCAAAGACCAATACTACACTCATGAGCAGTATGATGAAGTCAGGAACGAGTGGAGCGAGTTTGTCTACACGTTTGTCGATGGTGCTTAGGCTCGCTTCATTGTGAGGAAGTACTTTGTCTAGTTTCAATTCAGTACTATATATGTATGGTCTTGGTTGCAACACTACTGGTACTCAAGTGATGATGGTGAATGTCTGTTGGTATAGTTAGATCAGAACACATCGTTTCATTGGGTAAATATGGTGAATGTTTGGTTGATTTGCAGTCCATTATCTAGACCTATGCATGTGTCTCGTAGACATTGTGGAAGTAAATATGGTGAATATTTCGCATTTTTGTACTACAATCCGCCGTTTATATATGAAAGTGTGGTTTATTACTATTATCAATGCTTATGATCTTGTGTTATTGAATTGAGATCTTGTGATTTGAGTTTGTTGGATTTTTAATGAGGTTGATTGATGTATTTGAGGTTGTGTCGCGATCTTGTGAATTGAGGTTTTTTATTGGATGGATCATGTTTTTGTACAACAGGGATTCTATATTTACAAATTGAAAAGAAATATGCAATGTGGTTATTTACTTCGGATAAAAAACGAAGTCAGAGATATATAATTAGCGACACAAAATAGAATAAGCGAAGTAAAAAGGAGTGTAATGCTTCGGCTAAACAAATAAAAGTGAAGTAAATGTGGTATCTTTAACTTCGTTGCCTATTAACAAGCGAAGTCGATAACATTATTTCACTTCATCTGTATATATTTTACTGAAGTGAATAGAAAATATACACTTCAGCGATTATAAGATAAGTGAAGTGGAAGGACCTTTTTTACTTCGCAAACCCCCATATTCGGGTTCTAAAAACCGAGATAGACTTCGGTTATTACGATATTAGACTTCGCCTAATAAGCGAAGTTTAAAGTATACCTTTAACTACACGAACATAGACTTCGGTAATTATAACGTTTTTACTTCAGATATTATCCGTAGTCTTTGACGTTTATTCTTATAGTGAAACTAATCTCTTTGGTAAAAGTTAAGTGGTCAAGACATGGAGTCGAAGAACCAACCTGGGAGACTGAAGACAGTATGAAGGGTAGAAATCCGGAATTATTTCTATCTTAAGTTTAGGGCCGAAACTTCTTTTTAGAGAGGGAGTATGTAATACCTGGATAAATATTGTGTATTTTCATCTGTATTTGAACCTTGTGGTACTTGATTTTGTCGTACAAGTAATCGAAGTATGATTTTCCTTTATCCGTACTCCAGTATTCATGATCGTATTGTGTAGAGTTTGTTAATTCATGCATGTGCCTGCATGATATTAGCATATGCTAACTAATGTACCTAGCGTACGCAAATAACCATTGCTAGTGTATGTTATGTTGTATGCTTAGCGTACGCAAGAGATGGTCAAAATCAAATAATGTATGGTCGACGTGTGGAGCCGGATGAAGATGCGGACGGATTTTCTTTGCATGAACCTGGACACTTCTTGGAAAAGTTAAGTCAATAGTGTTTAGCATACGCTACACAATGTAGTTAACGTACGCTAAGACAAGGACAAAAACATGCAGTAAGGTACGTGATGTCGTTAGCGTACCCTATACTGTGTTTTAACGTACCGTACGTAATGACTCGATAGCGTACGTAAGACTAATGATAGATTGAGGCAGCAAGCTATGGGGCCCATTAGCGTATGCTAAGGATAAGGAATAGTGTACGTTAATTGTTATTTCCTATTAATAGGACATCACTCATTTCATTTCTTACACTCCTTTATTTCCTATTGGTCTGGCCTCTGCAACCTCAAGAGTTACTCCAATGAATATACCTCCATATATTAGCCACTCTACCTGGTTTTGAAGATCGTAGACATCTCAGATTGGTATTCAATCCTATGGTGTCGAGTTCTACCAATCGTTTTCATCGTTATTCTTCATATAAGTTATGTTACGATCATCTCGGCTCATATCTCGTTTCAAGAAGCTTGTTCTGGACATGTTGATGATGTTATAAGGAATTATTAATCATGCTTGAAATATATATCATAGGTTTGGAAGATTATGGTGATTAAGCTTAGGTTTTCGGTGTTGAAGATGATGATATGTTGGCATATGATTACATTGAGTATTAGGATGAAGTTTTCAGAAATATTCATGTCCTTTCCTTGATGATTTAGAAATAAGTAGAGATTGGATGACTTAAAGTTGAAATATTCATAATGGGTGAATGACTATGATAATTATAGAAGCCTTCACCAAGAATGTGATCTTTGTCCTTTGAAGAAAATCATTGATTGAGTATCCTTACTATATCGATCATTGTTAGAAGATGAAGGTGATGATTATGGGTATGTTGATCTATTAGCACTCTTGTAGGAGGTTTGATCATTGAACAAGGATTGAAGTTTTAGTTAAACTTTGAATTAAACTTATAAGAACCGAGTGAATATGTTCCTCTGTATGATGCTTGGGATATGTTCATCACAATCATGTTTTTGATGAGGAACGATGAGTAGCTGCATCGTACATGTATAAGTTGATAATCATCGGTTCGAGTATTGAATTCCTGACGACATGAATATACTTGAATTTCGTAGACGTCATCGAATTATCCCCATTATTGGCATTAAATTCACATGATGTATATTGGAAGTCCGACTAAGTCCACATTATCCCCAATCATGGTTAGGAACGCTAGATGCTCGTGTACTAGTCATGTATACACAAATTGAACTCTTTTATATTTATTTTTGTATAAGGTCCGGATTTTTGCAAGTGGTTGAGCGAAGGGACGACCTTTGGGTGTATTGACGTTTGTCGAAGTATTTAATCCTTGTCGTCATTCTAAGGCAAGTACTTTAAATATGTTACCCGTATTAATGTTATTCGTGTTGTCATGCATATGTTTCATTGTCGTTTGTCCACCTCGTGTTGGTCCGACAGGATCATCTTGGGATCTATGCTAGTGTACGCTGGATCATTGGACGGGTTTTTCTTCTCGTGTTGGTCCGACGGGATCATCTTGGGATCTATGCGATGAATGCTAGATCATCGGATTACCATGTGTATGTTGTGATTTTCATGTTGTGAAATGCATTGTTAGTCTTCTCGTAGGAGAGTCTTGTTGTTGTTGTTGTTATTGTTATTCTTCATGAATTGTCGAATAATCTGTTGTTGTATAATTATCGTACTTGTACTAGCATCATTGTGCTAAGCCCTTCGGGGGTGGACATATGTTTTATGTTCAGGATCCAGGAGAGCGGGAAAACAACCACAGGGGCAGCATGACGACGAGGGTATACAATGATGTTGATGGCTCGGAGAAGTCCTTTCAGTTATGTCGTGATTGAATAAGTACTCGAGTACATTGTTTTTTTTGTGATGATTTGATTGGTCATGTATTAATAAAATTCTATTCGATGTTTGTCTGTCATTTTCAAAAAACTCAGTTTGTAATAATAATTCAACTTGCAGTATTTTATAAATGTTGTTTTAAATTCTCAGCCTAGTAAATCCTTATATAAAGGGTTTATGGCACTATAATTATCCTGAATCTCTCGGGGTGTTACATAATATGGTATCGGAGCTAAGATTAAGGGATATCTTGGCAGTCGAGTTAATTTAGGGTTCAGATGCATCCTTTGGTTAACCGGCCGCGAATAACATCACTGTACCGCCTATTTCTTCATGCGAGTTGTGGTTGTAAGTTTCCTTAAACTCTATTATTGTCCTTTAATGTTATGCCACCTACGATAATTAAATTTTAGAACGATATTGCTTCTTGTATATTGAGTATGCATGCTTACAGTGTAACACCCCCAATCTGCTCGGGAATATTACAGTGCCACAGGCCCTCTCCATGAGGATCTACGAGGCTAGATACCAAAACAAGACATCACATTAATGCCAACATGGCTGAATAACGAATCAGTAGACCGATTAGGTCTTCCAACAATAACATACAACTTAAACTTCATATACATCTCTATTTCAAAACTCGTACCCGTACAGGGGTCAAAATACAACCACACTCCCATGAGACGGGAAAACACTAAAGTGGAAATAAAATACAATTCGACCTACAAATTCAAGTACTGGCCCTCATGTGATTAGTATCATTTGTCTTTCATCATCCTTCGTACCGATTCTGTGTTTTGCTCCTCAAGAACCTGCTCATACCTGAGCGCATAACAGGCACCCACCCCCTGAATTGTAACACCCCCAATATATTCAAGGATATTACAGCGCCGTAAATCCTTTACATAAGAATTTACAAGGCTGGAGAGATGAAAAGACAATAACAAATACTAACTTATGAAATTACTGAGATAAAATACAACAGTTCTGGTTCAATACCGAGAATACAAATATCCAAATGAAAAATATTAATACATCACCAAAATCCAAACATCACAAACTGACGATGTACTCGAGTACTTATTAAAAATAACCAAACACAGACAATTAAACCCGTCCAGAACATCACTCTGCACCCTCGTCGTCATGCAGCTCCAGTGGTTGTTTCCCCGCTCTCCTGAATCCTGAACATAAACAAATGTTCACCCCCGAAGGGGTTAGCACAACGATGCTAGTACAAGTACAATAATCATACAACAGTGATATAATCAACAATTATATCATAACAACTGTCTCCAACGAGAAATAACAACAACACATATCACATCACAACAGTCTCAACATACTGATGGCATTCCAATGATCCAGCGCACACAGCTATAGATTCCCATGATGATCCCGTCGGACCAACGCATGGTGGAACTACCTGTCCAACGATCCAGCGCACACAGCTATAGATTCCCATGATGATTCCCATCGGATAAACGCATGGTGGACATTTAATCACAACACATAATACACAATACAATCACAATATAACTGTCATAATATAAACGATTCTAATTAGAGTACTTGCCTTGATTCGAAGACAAGAACAATACTTCCACGAAAAACGAAATACTCGAAGGTCGCTCCTTCGATCAATCACATAGCTATCTCGAACCTTAACAAAGAAATAATATAGAATTCATCTCACGTTGAACGAATATCTATCAATCAAAAATACGGTCGGAAGTTCTTAAAAGAAATCTGTCTGGTTTGCTTAACGCACGATACGCATCCTATGTAGCGTACGTTAAGGCTACTCGTTAGCGCACGCAATTACACACAGCCTAGCGTACGCTAATCATGCACGGTCAGTACCTCACTGATCAGCCGACTGACTCGCCTGATGACTTAACGCATGCTAAGTTGCAATCGTAGCGTACGCTAAATAAGCTCGTTAGCATACGTTAATTCTCATAGCTTAGCGCACGCTAAGCGTGCATGGCAGTATCATTACTGGGCAACAAACTTGTTCTAACGGTGATGAAACTCATGAAATCTTCAGTGTTAATACATGTCATCTCCATGCATATCATGCTCATATGGTTTGTGAATGATCTTACGGATAACAACAACTTTGAGATACATGGATAAGTATAATCATTACAACACCGTAATCCATCTTGATTACAATTCTCATGCGAAGTTTGGTGTTCTTAAGGTCGAAGCACTAGATTTCAACATCATCAATACATCTCGATTAAACCATGGAGATAAACTAACAATTTCAGCTTATAAGAAAGGATGCAATCTAAGATGATTCTTTCTTAAGTCCTTATAACCAAAAGTGATATCACTTCCAAGTTCATGATCAATATAACAACATAAATCATACGGATAAGCAACTTCAGAATGTTCCTCTCATCATTTGACGTACTAAGATTTCAAACGAGGTTTCAACGACAATATCATAAACATAAACATTCCAATCTTCTAAACATGATGTTTGTTGAATAATTCACCAAAGGAACTCAATATCTTGCTAGTATGATCATCTTATTCTTTAGAATCCGAATCTAAGGCTGGAGATAGAATTAACATACCTTAATATGATGAAATCACTGAACCAAACAGGTAGAATCTGACTCCGGTTGGTTGTATGCCACTCCAAGGTGTTACTCCACTTCAATGATCAATCACAAGTAATATCCAATCTCCAATGATTAAGTAGATGTGTTCTAAGTGTGTTTAAGGAGGATAAAATGCTCTCTGGACTGTCAAGTACGAAGGTTACTCGAAGGAAATGAGAAGAAAATGGAGTGTTGTCCCTTATATAAAGTTTCTGCACAATAGCTGATTAGCGCACGCTATCATACATCCTTAGCGCGCGCTAATAAGAGTTGACTCTAAAACTGTCCAGGTTCGTCTGCGGGAATCTTATCCGGTCCTACGTCCCGGCTGGCACATGTGCTAGCCGCCTAGATCAATAATTGATTGCCTAGCGCACGCAAATCCTACATTCGTAGCGTGCGCTAGTTGTAGCCGATAGCGCGCGTTAAGCTACATTCTTAGCGTGCGCTATCACGAGTTTGCATGCGAAATTTGCATGATGATATACTTATGTATAAGGATACAAATATAAGAAATATCATACTCCAATTATCGAGATCACAATTCTGAAGAATACAGGGTTCAAATACAGATGAAATACACAGTAATAAATCCGAATATTACATACTCTCCTACTAAAAAGGAGTTTTGTCCCGAAATTCAACACGAAAATAACTCCGGATATCTGGACTTCATGCTATCTTCCGTTTCCCAACTGGCTTCTTCCGCCCCGTGGCGTGACCACTGAACTTTGACCAAAACGATTGGTTTGTTTCTCAACTGCTTAACTCGACTCTCGAGTATCTTGATTGGTCTTTCTTCGAATGTTCCATCCTGAGCGATTTCGATCTCGCCGAAATCAATGACATGACTAGGATCCGGTATATATCTCCATAACTGGGATACGTGGAACACGTTATGAACATGGCTCAATGACGGCAGCAATGCCAATCTATATGCCAACTCTCCAACTCTCTCAAGGATCTCGAATGGTCCGATATATCTCGGACTCAGCTTACCTTTCTCCCAAAACGAAAGACTCCCCGAGTAGGAGAGACCTTTAAAAGTACGTGGTCTCCAGTACTGAACTCCAATGGTCGACGGCGTACGTCTGCATAAGATTTCTGTCGACTCTGGGCGGTCAACAACCTTTCACGAATCAAGGATATCTTTTCTCGAATCTGTACGATCAACTCTGGTTCTGTCCCGATCAAGTCTGATGAATCGTCCCAACATAGGGTGATCTGCATCTCCTCCCATATAATGCCTCAAATGGTGCCATCTTAATGGAAGCATGCTAACTATTGTTGTAGGTAAATTCAATCAACGGTAGATGAACTTCCTAATCGTTTGACCAATCTAAGGCACAGGCCCTTAGCATGTCTTCCACTGTTTGAATGGTCCTCTCGGATTGTCCGTCAGTCTGCGGGTGGTAAGCTGTGCTGAAGTTCAATTCGATCCCCAAGGCCTTATGGACTGCTTTCCAAAAATGCGATACAAAGGGACCATCTCGGTCAGAAATAATGGTCTTCGGTGTACCATGCAGTCGGACTATCTCTGAAATAAATACTCGTGCCAACCTCTCTGGTCCCCACATGTCCTTAATGCCTAGAAAATGGGCTGATTTGGTTAAACGATCAACTATCACCCAAATCATGTTCATTCCTGTCTTGGTTCTCGGCATACTAGTGATAAAGTCCATCGATATGTCCTCCCACTTCCATTCAGGAATCGGGAGCGGCTTCAACATTCCGGCACGTCGTTGATGCTCGATCTTAACCTACTGACAAGTCAAGCATTTCGAAACATAGTCCTCTACATCTTTCTTCATATTGCCCCACCAGAAATTCTGCTTCAAGTCCTTATACATCTTACTGGTGCCCGGGTGGATAGAATAGGGCGAACTGTGAGCTTCCTTCATAATCGTCTGTTTCAGAACATCGACATCGGGAACGCAGAGTCGGTTCCGAAATCTCAAAACTCCATCATCACGAATTACGAATCCGGTGGCCTTCCCCTTGATCACTTCATCACGTAACCGAATCATCAGAAGATCATCTATCTGCATAGATTTGATTTCTTCGATTAGTGATGAAGTTATTTCCATCACGCACAGTTGTCCTTGGACTCTTTGTAACCATACTTCAATTCCTTCTCGAATCATCTCTCGTTGAAGGCTAAGTTGGGAGGTCAGAGTCTCCAGCATCTGAATAGAAACAGGCTTGCGGCTAAGTGCGTCTGCCACTACATTCGCTTTGCGTGGATGATACAAAATTTCCAAGTCGTAGTCCTTAATCAGCTCTAACCATCTTCTTTGCCACATGTTCAACTCTTTCTGACTGAAGATGTATTTGAGACTCTTATGATCCGTAAAGATCTGACAGTGAGTCCCGTACAGGTAATGTCTCCAGATTTTCAAAGCAAAAACTACTGCTGCTAGCTCCAAATCATGTGTTGGGTAATTCACTTCCTAAGGTTTTAGCTGTCGTGACGCATCAGCGATCACCTTATCATTCTGCATCAATACGCATCCGAGTCCTTGATCCGAAGCATCACTGTAAACTATGAATCCTCCAATCCCCTGCGGAAGTGTTAAAATCGGTGCTGTCGTCAATCTCTTCTTCAATTCATCAAAGCTTTTTGACACGATTCACTCCAATCAAACTTTTGAGTTTTCTGCATAAGTCGAGTAAGTGGGCGGGAAATTTTAGAAAACCCTTCCACGAATCGACGATAATATCCAGCAAGTCCTAAGAAACTCCGGACTTCTTTCACATTCTTTGGAGGCTTCCAATCCATAACTGCTTCGATCTTATGAGGATCTACTCGGACTCCTTCAGCTGATACCACATGACCGAGGAACATTACTTCTTTCAGCCAGAATTCACACTTAGAAAGCTTGGCGTACAATTGCTCTCTTCTCAAAAGTTCCAAAACAATCCGCAAATGCTGCGCATGTTCTTCCGGGCTCTTGAATAAACTAGAATGTCATCAATAAACATAACTACAAATTTATCCAAATACTCTATGAACACACGATTCATCAATTGCATAAACAGGTGCATTAGTGAGACCAAACGGCATCACTACAAACTCATAATGTCCGTAACGAGTTCTGAATGCTGACTTTGGAACATCAGATTCCTTAATCCTCAGCTGATGGTACCCTAATCTCAGATCGATTTTAGAAAATATTGTTGCTCCTTGCAACGGGTCAAACAAATCATCAATCTGTGGCAATGGATACTTGTTCTTAATCGTCATCTTGTTCAGCTCCCGATAGTCAATACACAGTCGAAGCGATCCATTCTTCTTCCTAACAAAAAGAACTGGCGCTCCCCAGGGCGAAACGCTTGGATGGATATAACCTTTGTTCAATAACTCCTCTAGCTGCTTTTTCAGTTTGTACATCTCTGTAGGTGCCATACGGTACGGTGCCTTAGAAATTGGTGTAGCTCCGGGTTCCAACTCAATGGTGAATTCTACATCCCGTAGTGGAGGTAGTCCAGGTAACTCGTCAGGAAATACATCTGGAAATTCGTTGACAACAAGAATGGATGAAAGTTCCACAATTTCATCTGCTTTCTTCATTGCATAACACCAGTATCCGGTACAGCCCTGTTTCAACAATTTGACAGCTTTCATTGCCTTGATCAACTTTCCTGAGCTTCCTGGTTTCCATCCTTCAAACAATATTTCGGAACCATCGTCAGCGATCAGCGATATATTCCTCCTTCGGTAGTTTACAATAGCTCTATATCGATTAAGCTAATCGTCTCCAAGTATCAGGTCGTCTCCTTGCATTTCTATTACAATAAGGTTTGAGAGCCACTCTCTGCCTCCAAATGATACAGGGAAATCTCTAGTTTCTAAGTTTCCAACAATCCTCTCTCTACTCGGTAAACCAACAACATAAGGTTCACAATAATGAAAACCAGAAATATTCAAACGATTTACACAAGATGAGGATATAAATGAATGCGTAGCTCCTGTATCGAATAAAATGCTAACTGGCTGGGAAAGGATCTGAACAGTACCTGATGCGACAGCAGCATCCTGATCGTCTGTCCTCCTCATCTCGTACAGACGTGGAGGAACAGATCCGACACTCGATTTACCCTTTCGGTCCCACTGTCCTCTGCCTCTTCCGCCGCCAAAATTCTGAGGCATCTGAACACTTTGCTGCGTCTGTTGGATACTAGCTTCCTTCTGAACTGGCTGCGATGTACGGGTTCCATTGAACTTGGTGGCATCCTTGCAAAATGTCGCACGATGCCCTTCTTGTCCGCAATCAAAACATGTAACTGGAGTGCGCAAACAATCACGCCAAAGGTGGCCTGGGCGACTCACCTCCTAGCTGTATCCGTCGTGGCTAACATTGTTCCGAAATTCTTTCCGCTCTTAGATGGGTGCGGAGGTTTTTTGAAAGAATGAAAAGATGACTGGGCCTTGCGGGGCCCACTGCTCTTGTGCTCTGTAAAAGTACGAGAGACTTTCTGCTTCTTGGACTCCGTAAACTTCTCCATTGCTGCTTCCTTGATTTCGTATGCCAACGCCTTATCCTGGTATTGATGGAGAGTGGTACATTCAAAACCGGACATGTACCTCTGGATTTATGGTTTCATTCTCATATCAAAATGGATCATCATTTCAGCATCTGTTCTGACTAGATTTCGAACAAATGCTAGCTGTTGGTTAAACGTCTTAATTGTCTGGGATACAGGTTCATCTGACGACTGAGCGGAGAAAAACTCCCGAACTTTGGCTTCCCTCACAGGACGAGGGCAGTACTGAGCTTCCATCATCAATTTAAATTCTGCCCAGTCAGCATCATGATCTGCAGGCCGGATGGCTTCCCACCACTCGGATGTTTCCCCTATCAGAAAGTACTGAGCAATAGAGGCTCTCCGGTCGTCTGGGCAATTAATTCCAGCAAAAATTTTCTCCAATTCTTTCAACCAATGGTCCCATGTGGGTGTCTCAGAAAAGCCGTCGAATTTGGGTGGTTGCATCTTCGCCACTTCTTGCAGCCATCGGTCACCTCGATTTCCCAGGTCTGGGATTCCTTGCTGCCTATCTCCCTGCTGTAATCCCATCTCCACCTGCATTCGGTCCACGACCTGAGCGAACTGAGTCATCTGGTTCACCACCTGACGAAGGATTTCTGGTATAGCAAGTTCCGGTTCGTTATTGATAGATCTTTGTGGTTCGCCTGAGCTATGACTGGCTTGATTAGAAGGCGACGCTTCCCTTTCAGCATTCCTTCGTCCGCGTCCGCGACCGTGACCACGTCCACGTCCGCCTCTCAACATACTGTAAGCATAAATACTCAATATACAGGAAACAATATCGTTCTAATATTCAAGTCTAATGAAATACAACATGTAAAGAACGAGATAGAGTTTAGGAACTTACAACCACCATTCGCATGAAGACGTAGGCAGTACAATGATGTCATTCACGGCCGGTTACCTCAAAAGACGTATATGACCCATATTTTAACCCAATGGCCAAGATATCCATAATCTTATCTCTGATACCATATTCTGTAACACCCCCAATATATTCAAGGATATTACAGCACCGTAAATCCTTTACATAAGAATTTACAAGGCTGGAGAGATGAAAAGACAATAACAAATACCAACTTATGAAATTACTGAGATAAAATACAACAGTTCTGGTTCAATACCGAGAATACAAATATCCAAATGAAGAATATTAATACATCACCAAAATCCAAACATCGCAAACTGACGACGTACTCGAGTACTAATTAAAAATAACCAAACACAGACAATTAAACCCGGCCGAAACATCGCTCTGCACCCTTGTCGTCATGCACCTCCAGTGGTTGTTTCCCTGCTCTCCTGAATCCTGAACATAAACAATTGTTCACCCCCAAAGGGGTTAGCACAACGATGCTAGTACAAGTACAATAATCATACAACAGTGATATAATCAACAATTATATCATAACAAGTTTCTCCAACGAGAAATAACAACACATATCATATCACAACAGTCTCAATATACTGATGGCATTCCAACGATCCAGCGCACATAGCTATAGATTCCCATGATGATCCCGTCGGACCAATGCATGATGGAACTACCTGTCCAACGATCCAGCGCACACAGCTATAGATTCCCATGATGATTCCCGTCGGATCAATGCATGGTGGACATTTAATCACAGCAGATAATACACAATACAATCACAATATAACTGTCATAATATAAACGATTCTAATTAGAGTACTTGCCTTGATTCGAAGACAAGAACAATACTTCCACGAAAAACGAAATACTTGAAGGTCGCTCCTTCGATCAATCACGTAGCTAGCTCAAACCTTAACAAAAGAAATAATATAGAATTCATCTCACGTCGAACGAATATCTATCAATCCAAAATACGGTGGGAAGTTCTTAAAAGAAATCTGTCTGGTTTGCTTAACGCACGCTACGCATCCTATGTAGCGTACGTTAAGGCTACTCGTTAGCGCACGCAATTACACACAGCCTAGCGTACGCTAATCATACACGGTCAGTACCTCGCTGATCAGCCGACTGACTCGCCTGATGACTTAACGCATGCTAAGTTTCAATCGTAGCGTACGCTAAATAAGTCCGTTAGCGTATGTTAATTCTCATAGCTTAGCGCACGCTAAGCGTGCATGGCAGTATCATTACTGGGCAGCAAACTTGTTCTAACGGTGATGAAACTCATGAAATCTTCAGTGTTAATACATGTCATCTCCATGCATATCATGCTCATACGGTTTGGGAATGATCTTACGGATAACAACAACTTTGAGATACAAGGATACGTATAATCATTACAACACCGTAATCCATCTTGATTACAATTCTCATGCGAAGTTTGGTGTTCTTAAGGTCGAAGCACTAGATTTCAACATCATCAATACATCTCGATTAAACCATGGAGATAAACTAACAATTTCAGCTTATAAGAAAGGATGCAATCTAAGATGATTCTTTCTTAAGTCCTTATAACCAAAAGTGATATCACTTCCAAGTTCATGATCAATATAACAACATAAATCATACGGATAAGCAACTTCAGAATGTTCCTCTCATCATTTGACGTACTAAGATTTCAACTACGAGGTTTCAACGACAATATCATAAGTATAAACATTCCAATCTTCTAAACATGATGTTTGTTGAATAATTCACCAAAAGAACTCAATATCTTGCTAGTATGATCATCTTATTCTTTAGAATCCGAATCTAAGGATGGAGATAGAATTAACATACCTTAATATGATGAAATCACTGAACCAAACAGGTAGAATCTGACTCCGGTTGGTTGTATGCCACTCCAAGGTGTTACTCCACTTCTATGATCAATCACAAGTAATATCCAATCTCCAATGATTAAGTAGATGTGTTCTAAGTGTGTTTAAGGAGGATAAAATGCTCTCTGGACTGTCAAGTATGAAGGTTAGTCGAAGGAAATGAGAAGAAAATGGAGTGCTGTCCCTTATATAAAGTTTATGCACAATAGCTGATTAGCGCACGCTATCATACATCCTTAGCGCGCGCTAATAAGAGTTGACTCTAAAACTGTCCAGGTTCATCCGCGGGAATCTTATCCGGTCCTACGTCCCGGCTGGCGCATGTGCTAGCCGCCTAGCTCAATAATTGATTGCCTAGCGCATGCAAATCCTACATTCGTAGCGTGCGCTAGTTGTAGCGGATAGCGTGCGTTAAGCTATATTCTTAGCGTGCGCTATCACGAGTTTGCATGCGAAATTTGCATGATGATATACTTATGTACAAGGATACAAATATAAGAAATATCATACTCCAATTATCGAGATCACAATTCTGAATAATACAGGGTTCAAATACAATGAAATACACAGTAATAAATCCAGATATTACATGAATACTTGGGGGTTAGCAAACTGGAATTTTGCTAGTGAAAGTACAAATTATAGAAGCCATAAGAGAAATATTCACACCAATCCAAACAAGTCACAATTACGACACAAATCACACGATTCACACATTATCAAATGACGCATGCATACGCAAGAAATACCAACCATTCATAAAGTCGCACATTCTTAAAGGACAAGTAAAAATAAAAGGTTTTCTAGAAATGCCCAGTTGAGTCAAGATAATTAATTCAATAATTTTGAAATACCTTCGAAGAACATTTTAATAAAATAATTAAAAATGCCATCATTAACCCGGGCCGATTTAAAGGATTCAAGAAGGTATTCGAAAATCAAATAGTCATACTTTATAAGTAGTTTCAAAGTCTCTTGGGGTCCTCGACCCTATATACGGAAACACTTTAGAAAGTAGTTTCAAAATCTCCCGAGTTCCTCGACCCTATACGCGCTTTCTCAGCAAATTCCCGCTTAAGACCAGCAATGATTAATTAACCCTCTGAAATCTCGTCAGAACTCCCTGGTCGCTTAATCCTTGATTTTCTTACTGATACCAATATTTTTAGAAGGTGTTTGAAAATGATTTAAAGGCCCAATTTTATTCGGTATCAGAGTCTTAGCTATCATACAAATATCCTCCACTCTGAAGCCTGTTAGGAGCCTTCCCTGAAACATCTGTGCACCCGCGTTCACTACACTATGGTGGCCGCACCTTTGTACATGTCGCCGCACCGGCGTCACTCTAGCAAGAGACGCCTCTTGACACATGCATTAGGAAACACCATCGTTCCACCATCCACAAGAGCCACTCTTTGCAGCACGCACAGACTGGAGTACACATCCCTGCCCTCCGCAGCTTCGGATACGACATAGCACCCAAGCAAATATTCACATTGGCAATCCACATGTAATACCCGAGATTCTAATGTGTATTTTGAACATGGTGACATTGTATATGTTGTATTTGATCTGAGTATTATCCAGCATATTTCATGATCTAGTGTTGTTGAGCATATGATTTCATGAATGTGTTCAAAATTGTGATTTTGCACTTGTAGCGCACGCTAACAACTAGTCATAGCGTACGCTAATTGGGTTTCGTAGCGCATGCTGTGTATGAACCTTAGTGCGCGTTATACGTAGTCAACTTGATTAAGATAGGGTGGTAGGTGAGATCAGCCGCGGATCTTGGTCGGGACATGTCGGGATGAATCTGGACGGCTTTTGGAAAAGTCAAGTCAACGATGCTTAGCGCACGCTAATGTTATGAGGCTAGCGCACGCTAAGTCTAGTATAGTGAGGTCAGTGAACTTTCATTCAGTCGTTAGCGCATGCTAAAAATAGTTGTTAGCATACGCTAATGGTTGATTTTAGCGCACGTAAGGCTGTTTAGCGTACGCTATGCCGAGACCCGTCGGAGTCAGTAGGCTGCAAGCCCATTAGCGCACGCTAGGGATAGAGCCGTAGCGCGCACTAATAACCCTTTTCTATAAATAGGACAGCACCCATCTTCATTTTTCAGTTTACACTTCTTCCCACATCCAATTTTTGGGACTTTGAGAGTCACTCCCTCCATCCAAATCCTGCATATCAGCCTCCTAACATCACGATTGAAGACAAAGGAGCATTGAGGATTGGTGTTCTAGCTCTTGGACGTGGAGTTCATCAAGATATTTCAACCTTTCTTTCCGAATAAGGTATGTTATGGTTTACCAAGCCGAAATTTACATTCTCAGCTATATTTTGAGCCTGCTTCGGAAATCCTTAGGCTAGCTAATGATCTTATGAATCCAGCAACATATTTTTGAAGATTGAAACCCAGTTATATCCTGTTTTTCTTTCATTACTAAGAGTGTTTATCTAGCCTCGGTGGATAAAAACCTTAGGATGTATTATCCTTAATTCGTTGGAATCATGAGCATGATTTTAGTTAGATTCTATGAATTCCTATGATGTTCCACCGATGAAATTCATGTTTGCTAGGGGTATTTGTTTTTGACAATATTCTTCATGTTCATGAGGATGATGAATCGGCCATGTCATTGAACTCAACCCGGATCACCGTAGTATCGTTTTCCTTGCGTAGTACTTGGGCATGCTTGCTATCTTGAGTCACATTTGTGGTAAAATCGTAATAGCTGAACATATGAGAATTTGGAATTGAAGTCCATATTTAAACCCGAAATCTTTAACAACTTGTATATCCTTGAATCCATAAACATCGGCGCTTCGCCTCCGAAATAATCATTCAACTCGCATGAAGTGTATCATTATTTCCGGTTCAGCTTTCATCTAGTATACTAACTGCAAATCGGCCTTACGTCACTATTTAACGATTCTAGTATATAATATTCGGTGATCATACGGTAGTTTGGAGTAGAATGTTGAGTTCCTTGTTATCTCTTTTGATCAACATGCGAACCTTGCATAGTGATCGATCAAGCGACGGCGGCCGGCGGACGTGTGACATTCGTGGGAGTATTTAGTCCTTGCCATCTTTGAGGCAAGTATCGTATGTTGAGTTTGGTTTATATTGGAACTTTGATCATGCATACGGTTTTGTTTATGTTGTCGAGTATGATATTATTTTCTCTGATTTGTCGTGGTATTCGTTATTGATTATTCGTGTTGATAAACATAATGAATTGCATACATGCGTTGGTCCGACTGGATCATCATGGGGATCTATACTGAGGGCGCTGGATCGTTGGATTACCCTGTATTGTGTTGATGGAATCGTGAGGATTCGCATCGTTGGATTCCGGTGACGGGAGTCTGTTTTGTATGTTTTATGATGCATCGTTGATTTATGTATCATGATACTTGTACTAGCATCGTTTTGCTAATCCCTTCGGGGGTGGACATTTATTTTGATGTTCAGATAGCAGAGGAGCGGGGAAGCAACCACAGTACCGACATGACGATGAAGTGGCTCAGTGATGTGGATTATGTTGTCTTGTTTTCTGGTTATTTTTCAGTACTCGAGTACGCTTATGTTGTTGATGTTTTGGGGATGTTTTGTAATAATAGACTCATTTGAATTGTCGAACGGGTTTTGAATTTTTTTTCATCAATGGCACTTTAGTATTATTTCCGTATTTCTCAAATTAGCCTTGTAAATTCTTATACAAAGGATTTACGGCGCTGTAATTATTCCGAATCTATCGGGGTGTTACAGAATATGGTATCGGAGCTAAGATTCATGTATATCTTGGCAGTTTGGTTAGTTGGGTCTGTTTACGTTATTTGATTTATGGGTAATTTGTAACATCACTGCTGAGCCAGCATCCTCGTGTGGACCGTGGTTGTATGTCTCCTAATCTCAAATACTACCGTTTTATTTAATTCCTGTTTTGTGAATATTGACAGACTTTTTTTTAAAAAAATTTGTCCTGGATATTGAGTATTTGTGTTTGTAGTATGTTGAGGGGAGGTCGTGGACGCGGACGTGGTCATGGATGCAGACATGGTAATGCGAGACAGGAGGATTCGGCGTCTACCCCAGAATTATCGGCTAGTCGAACCGATTCCCATTCTGGAGGACAGCAGGGATCAGCGAATGATAACGCAAATCCTAACATGCCTGGAGTGCTTCAACAGGTGGTTGTTCAGATAAACCAGTTTGCTCAGGTAGTTGACCGCATGCAGACGGCGATAGGACAGCAGCATAATGAGGATAATCGGGGAGACAAATAGCTTACTGAGGTGGTCAAATTGCACCCTCCAAAATTTGACGGTTCTGCTGAGACACTTACTTGGGACCACTGGCTGAAGGAGTTAGAGAAGATCTTTGCAGGGATTAACTGTCCCGACGACCGAAAGGTTCCGATCACCCAGTATCTCATGACTGGGGAGGCTTTCGACTGGTGGGAGGCCATTCGACGTGAGGATCATAATGCTGACTGGACGGAATTCAAATTAATGATGGAAGCGCAATATTGTCCTCGCCCAGTTAGAGAGGCCCGAGTCCGGGAGTTTTTTTCACCACAAAATCTAGAGGCATCTGTTACAGACGTGATTAAGGCATTTAATTACCAGCTGACTTATGTGCGCCACTTAGTCAGGACCGAGGCGGAGAGGATTTTCCATTTCGTCATGCGGATGAAGCCGCAGATTCAGCAATATATGTCCGGATTTGAATGTACCACCTTACGACAGTATCAGGACAAAGCACTGGCCTACGATATGAAAGAGGCGGCAGTGGAGAAATCAGCGGAATCAAAGAAGCAGAAAGTGTCTGGCAACTTCACGGAGAACAAGAGTAGTGGGCCCCGCAAGGGCCAGTCCTCATTTCATTTATCTAGGAGACCTCCGCATCCTTCTAGAGGTGGAAAGAAGTTCCGGACAGCATCAACAGATACATACGCAGCGAAGAAATGTTATAACTATGGAAAAATAGGGCATGTTCGATGTGATTGTTACGCACCTGTTGTGACCTGCTTCGAGTGTGGACAAGAAGGACATCGTGCAACATTTTGTGGAAATGCGACTAGATCTTTTGGTACCCGCACTTCTGCACCAGTTCTGAAGGATACAAGTGTGAACCAGACGCAGCAGAGTGGTTTCCAGCAGCAGAATGTTGGGAAAAGAGAGGCGTCCAGCGCTGGGTCCGTTCCTCCACGCATTACGAGATGATAAAGTCAGGTGATCAGAACACTGTTGTTGTATCAGGTACGATTCAGATCCTTTTGCAACCAGTTAGTGTCTTATTTGATTCAGGAGCTACGCATTCTTTCATATCTTTGAACTGTGTTAATCGTTTGAAAATATCTTGCTTTTATGATTGTGAGCCTTATGTTGTGGGATTACCGAGCGGAGAAAAAATTGTGGGAACCCTAGAAACTAGAGATTTTCCAGTATCTATAGGAGGGAGAGATTGGCCATCAAATCTTATTATAGTCGACATCCATGGTGACGATTTAATTCTCGGAGATGATTGGCTCAACCGTTATGGAGCTATTTTGAATTACCGAAAGAGTCATTTCTATCATTGCTGATGACGGATCTGAACATTTATTTAAAGGATGGAGACCGGGAAGCTCAGGAAAATTGATCAAAGCTATGAAAGCACTGAAATTACTGAAGCAGGGATGTCACGGATTTTGGTGCTATGCCATGAAGAAATAAGAAGGAGTAGAGCTCTCATCTATTCCAGTTGTGAACGAATTCTCAGATGTATTCCCTGACGAACTACCTGGGTTACCTCCGCGGAGAGAAGTAGAGTTTATTATCGAATTGGAGCCTGGAGCTGCACCTATTTCTAGAGCACCATACCATATGGCACAAACCGAGATGTATGAATTAATGAAGAAGCTTGAAGAATTATTGCAGAAGGGTTACATTAAACCAAGCGTTTCTCCTTGGGGAGCACCCGTTCTCTTTGTCCGGAAGAAAGATGGATCCCTCCGATTATGTATTGATTACAGAGAGCTAAACAAGGTAACGATCAAGAACAAGTATCCTATACCTCAGATCGACGACTTGTTTGACCAACTTCAAGGGGGCCAGAGTATTCTCTAAGATTGATTTGCAATCATGATACCATCAGTTGAGAATTAAGGAATCGGACATACCAAAATCTGCTTTCAGATCCCGGTACGGGCACCATGAATTTGTGGTAATGCCATTCGTACTTACAAATGCTCCTGCGTTATTCATGCAATTGATGAATCGAGTATTCTTAGAATACTTGGATAAATTTGTGTTCGTTTTCATCGATGACATCTTAATCTATTCTAGAGACACAGAGGAACACGCAGAGCATTTGCGGATCGTTTTGAGCACTTTGAGAAATGAACAGCTTTATGCGAAACTTTCTAAATGCGAGTTCTGGCTTAGGGAATTAACCTTCCTTGGGAATGTGATATCAGCTGACGGAGTTCAGGTGGGCCCGAAGAAAGTCGAAGCAATCTTGTAATGGGAATCTCTTAATAACGGGAAAGAAATCTGAAGTTTCTTAGGGCTTGTGGTATATTATCGCCGTTTTGTTGAAGGATTTTCCAAAATTGCTCGTCCGCTTACTCAACTATTGCAGAAGACTTAGAAATTCATGTGGAATGAGAAATGCCAGGCTAGCTTTGATGAACTTAAAAGAAAAGACTGACGACAGCACCTATACTAGCGTTACCAGATGGAACCGAGGGATTCATGGTGTACAGCGACGCTTCAAATCAGGGTCTGGGATGTGTGTTGATGCAAAAGAATAGGGTGATTACCTATGCCTCTCGACAATTGAAACCATACGAAGTAAATTACCTAACTCATGATTTGGAGTTAGCAGCTGTAGTCTTTGCCTTGAAGATTTGGCGACATTATTTGTAATGCCCGGTTATCCCCTAAGCCAATAACCATTTAATACCTAAATGCATTTATATAATATGCATTATGAAAGCATGGCATACAAGTAGACATTTCATGAGCATGAATAACTGCTATGTCCATTTGCATTACGTTTTATACGACATGTTAATTATCTCCTCTAACATGATAAAGGTCATTGTGAGATGTTTTGTTGCAGTGAGGAGCTCAGTTTCTCAGTAAGGAGATCGATGTGCTAAACGATTATAAAATAATAATTGTAATACCCTACAAAATTCAAAGACTTAATTAAGTGCTATTTATTTTACTAATGGTCATGAATTTCAATAATTACAAGTTGTCCAATACTTGGATCGATATGTTTCCAACGTAAAATGAAAGATTTAAAAAGTAAAGATTTCAAAATAAATTATAAGGATTATTTTAGAATTTATGAAAGTACTTTCGAAAATTTTCGACGAATTGATACGATAAAACTTTCATTTCAGAACACTTATACTGCAAAAATAATATTAAATTATTATTTTAATATTATCGAAAATTGGTTCCGAGCATATCGAAGATTTAACTCAGACGAGTCCGAACAGTCGGAAAATCGAATTTGGACATCGGAAGGGGTCGAACCGGTGAGCCAAGTTGATGGACATTTGCGGCCACCACGGACACGCTGATCGACAATCACGGCCATGGCCGATGTGAAGCTTCTAGGCCACTATCCGGATAAGGCCGTCAAATTGTCCGGATAAGGTCGGTCACGACCGAGAATCTTCTCGCCCAATTTGTCCGGATAAGGCCGCCCATTTGTCAGGATAAGGTCGGTCACGACCGACGAAGCTTCTCGCCACCGTCAGGATAAGGGTTCCAGCTGTCCGGGTAAGGTTGATTTTCAACCGACTTTGAGCCCTTATTTATACATGTTCCCGGACGTGGTTTTGTACATATCATATATCATTTTGAAGCTGTGAACCTCTACTTTAAAACGCCCGAAATATATTTTCCTTCCAAAAATTATAAAAGACACAAAAATCCCGATCAAACAGATAGCTCAAATCTGACAGTTTTTGAAAGGTGTTTGATAAAAGTCCCCAAAGAGGTTTCAGATTTTCTTTAAGGATTTTAGCACATCCATCTATAGAAACTGATCTTTTCACATCAACGGGCACAGGACTTGAGGTAAGATGATGCTTTTCCTTGCTGTATCATAAGGATCATATATTGATTGATATTTTCAGACGTAACTGTTATTGAATGATCATGCATGACATGTGTATGTAAAAGAATGTTTAAGAACAGGAAGTATGGTACTTGATTGATGGCGGGTAGGCACGGGACGCGGGGGACCGGCGGACCCAACACATGGTGGCAAATACTTGCGGCTGAAAGTCGGTCAACGAAACCCACACTGAATGAAAAAGGTTGAATACGGCTAATACCATTGGTTGAAAAACCAGTATGGGAACCCCCGTATACATCTTTTATTGGCCAATTATATGAACAGTTCCGAAAACCATGGCCTATCACTATCAATGAGTACCACACTTCAAGGGTACCAGAAGAAAGGATTTTACAAGAACATGACTATATATATAGTAGTTATTCATTGATAAATGTGCTACGTGATACTTTGCTATTACGAAGTCTCATCTTCTTGAGCCATTAGCTCATTAGATTATTATGATAAATGTGATGATTCTCTTTTTTAGGAGTTGTCTTTATTCTTCAGTGTTGACAATAGGAGACTTGTCCATATGCCATTCCCACTATTTCGCCTATCTGGAAGACTATGTTTTGTTTTTAATAAGATCACTCTGTTATGGTTTTGCTATGTACTAAACTTAAGGTTGTGTAATGTTTTGAATAAATAATACCGGTTTGCATTATTTCCTTGAGTACTCGCATTACCAAATCTACTTTTGATTGATTTTCAAAGTTTAAAAGCGTGAGACTCCCCAACTTAGTAGCACGGACCCCTTTGCGGTTCAGCTGCTAGGTTAGGGGGTGTTACAGTTGTGGTATCGGAGCGAAGGTTTAAATCTTTCCTGCAGACAGAAGATGGCATATGGGCATTCTCGACTGAAGGATATGGTCAACTTTTATCTATTAAGTATTATGGTTAATAAATTACAATATATTAGTTGTCATCATCATCGTTATGTGATCGTTATTGGATTATGAATGGGTAAGATTGGGCAGTACAACGGATGTGATGACACCCAAAAGAAAGGTAAGAGATGATCCAAATGCAAACCATAACCTTCTTGAGAATTTGGCTGAGCTGATGCAACAACAGACAAGGATTTATGGTGAACAAATGCAACAATTTCTGAACATGCAACAAAGAAACGAAGAACAAAACCAACAACCTCCACCAAGAAACAATAATGGACCAGCAGTGTATGAAAAATTTAGAAAAATGGAACCTCCTGATTTTCATGGTGGGGCTGATCCTATGGTTGCGGAAGAATGGGTCAAATCACTTGAGGTTATCTTTGACTATATGAACATCGACGATGCTCAGAAGATACTTTGTGCGATCTTTCAACTCAAAAAGGATGCCAGAACTTGGTGGGAAGGAGCCAAACTTGCAGTCAACTTGGAAGGGTTGGCGTGGGAGAGATTTAAAGTAATATTCTATGATAAATACTTCACCAGGGATACACGGTCTCTCAAGGTCAAAGAGTTTTTGGAGTTGAAACAAGCGGATATGACTGTATGCGAATATATTCGGAAATTTGAAGAAGGCTGTAGGTATGTTCCCTATATTGCTAGGGATAATGCTGAGAAGGTGGATCATTTCCTAAGAGGCCTCCGACCTGAAATTAGAAGAGATGTGAGGATGTCTACATCAACCGAGTTCAGAGAAATAGTTGACAAAGCACCGCCGCAGTGTTTACGAAAAGGAGATACAAAGGTCTTATCAACAGAAGAGGCAAGCATTTGCTTCAAAAAATTCAGCACATTGGAAGAGATCGGAGCAAAAACCAGGCAAAGCCAATCAGAAGCATCCTACAGCGAGAGATGCTCCAAATACAACTGAGAAGCCCAAGTGTACTAAATGTGGGAAAAATCACTTTGGAGAATGTTTTGTTGGGTCCAATAATTGTTTCAGATGCAAGAAGCCCGGACATATGGCGAGAGATTGCCCAAACACAGAGAATAAAGTTCAGGGAAGGGTCTTTGCAATGACTCGAGAAGAAGCTGATGCAGATGTTTCCGTAGTCTCAGGTACCATTCTGATCTCAGGAATTCCTGCACTTACAATGATAGACCCAGGATCCACACATTCATTTGCATCATATGCATTTATGAGAAAATCGGGCATTAAACCAGAACTCTTGAAAGTTGGTTATAATGTGGCTGCTCCGTTTGGAGAAAATATGGATTCTGACCAAATGTTGAGGGCCTGTACAGTTCAAATTGGCGGGAGGATACTCTACGCCGACCTTGTTGTCCTACCAATATCTAATTTTGATGTTATCCTTGGTATGGACTGGCTATCTAAATATTGTGCAAATGTTGATTGTAATAAGAATATTGTGGCCTTTCAACCAGTAAATGGAGGAGGGTTTAAAGGTAATTCATATTCGTGCTCTTTGCCAATTATAACTGCACTGAAAGCTAGGAAGATGTTAAATAAGGGGTATACTGACTATTTGGCTAATGTTTTGGACACCTCCCTTGAAATGAAATTGAAGCCTGAAGATGTAGAGGTGGTTAGAGAATTTCCTGAGGTGTTTCCAGATGATCTACCTGTAACACCCCAACTAGGCGGATATTACAGTGCCCTAGATCCCCAACTGGGACCCACCAGGCAAATGAAAATGAATGAATTACACAGGATAAATGTAGTACCGAACTACATTACAACAATAATTACTCCGATGAGGAGTTTAGTTACAACACACCAGGACAATACCGAATACTAGTGTATTTTATATGAAGATAAAATACACAACACTGAATGAAACGGAGTATTCAAATGAAAGTCTGCAGCGGAAAATAAAGGACAATAACATGAATAACTGAAAGATCGGGGCCCCCTACTAGTATCACTGGGACTCCTCGACATCAACATGCTATTCCCGTGCTTTTGCCTTGCCATGACCTGAAAACAAAATATCCCCAAACGGGGTCAGTTAAACAGAACAACAATCCTCCCGAGTTGAATAAACACAATCATATAATATCTAGTATAAACCACAAGTTCGATCAAAATGAAACGGTTAGATTATAACCCAATCTTGTTGAAAACATACGCAATCAAACATGCTATATGAATCAACTAACAGTACGGCTCAAAGGGTGGCGCCACACTACGCCCGGGATGGAAATGTGTCCGTGCACAAGCCACCAACGAGTATCGATCGAATACACGCGTGGTCTTGTGCCTAATCAGTCTCACGAAGCAATCGACTCGTGTGCACAGTCCAATGTGAGGCCAACAACCAACACACGACATAAATGTGCCCAACATGAAAATCCTACACATACCAACCGGCACGCTAGTATGACCCGGAATGCCACGATATAACAAAAGTGACATCAAAAATGAATAATCACTCACAGAGATGGAATGATAGTGAAGTAAATGACAGCTCAATGAAATGATTGGAACCGTTTCCTTATGACTGAAGTGATTAATTGACAATAACAAGTTTTGATACGGTTAATACAATGATGAATGAGTTATGATTATGAATGAACAACAACAAAAGGGATGAATATCCTTTTAACCGAGTAAGAATTAACTTACTCAATACCGGTGACAATTATCCTTCCACGGACAACGTCCTAATTGAGATATCGATCGCTCGAACAACCTTGAATTATACAATATCCAACAACCCGTTCAATACACGAATATAACGAACTCAAAACGTCGATACGATTAAACTAAATTCATTGGGGCATTATATCGAATATGTTGTGGCCAAACTCCGATTGTTTACAATCAAATCTCAATAACCAAATCAAATCCCCCAAGAAGTGTTTCAAACCAACAAAATATCTTCAATACGATTAATAATCCAAAACAAATATCCAAAAACGTGATTATAACGACAATTAATCGAAAACCCCCAATTCCAACCCGATATTCAAGGTGTTCTTGAATAATTCCTCAATAATCCGATGAATCCTTATACAAACTCATAATCATATACATATCCCTTCATATAACATGATTATAACGTCCAAAACATCATATCTCAACACAAAATCGAAGTCCAAGGTGTTGAAGAAATTACCTCTAGAAGATCCAACCACTTCGATCCGAAGAACACGAGTTTAATCGAGTATCCAAGCTTCACAACCGAATGAAAATGATTAAAAACCACACTCAAGTGATAGGTGAAGAGAATTTTCTCCCTCAAGCCTCTCTCTCTCGTATGAAGGTGGAAGAAATGGAAGGAATGGGCTGAAATGCTCAAAAAACGAATTTATTGGGGTTGATCGCCTGCCGGACACGGCCCGTGCCGATCGGCACGGTCGCGGCGCGCATCGGCCGGCAGGGACTCGACCGTGTCCTTCTTGACACGGTCGCGGCGCGAAAGGGCCTTCCGATAGTGACTGTCCGACAATGACTAAGATGACTCGACCGTGTCCCGAACACGGCCGGCCCGCGCCGGTTCTCGCTTATCCGAAGAGTTTGACTCGCCGTGCTGCACGACACGGCCGAGTCCTCGTGGGCAGAGACTTCGGAATTTCCGGACGAGTGCACGCACGGGCCGTGTCGGACGACACGCCGAAGTTCGGTCGGCAGTGATCGCCAATAATCAAAAATGAGCGGGTGAGCTAAAACGACCATAACTCTCTCGTCCGGACTCCGATTGACTCACCGTTTGAACCATTGGAAAGCTAACTCGATGCTCTATAATATTGCAAAGATTCAGAATTTCTGGAGTTACCAAAAATTAATGGTGATCTAACAAAGTCGAACTCATATGCGGAAAGTTGAAACAATGGACAATAACGATACACAACTCGAAGTTTTTCCGAACGGTGAACACGAGTGAATGAACATGATTGATGAATGATTATAAATGAGTGAAAATCCACTGAGTGACACTCACCGAATGAAATTACTGAATGATAATGACTGAATTACAACTGGGTATTACATACACCCCCCCTTAAAAGAGTTTCGTCCCCGAAACTAAGGGTCAAACAACTCGGGATAACTCTCCCGCATACTATCCTCGGTTTCCCAAGTAGCCTCTTCGACTCCGTGTCTAGACCACTGAATCTTGACCAAAGGAATCGACTTATTTCTCAACTATTTGATTCGCCGCTCTAAGACTCGTATAGGACGCTCCTCATATGAATGGTCGTCGGCGATCTCGATTTCGTCGAACTGAAGTATGTGACTCGGGTCAGCAACAAACTTCCGCAACTGAGAGACATGAAACAAATTATGAATTCGGCTCAAAGCTGGAGGTAAAGCCAATCGATAAGCTAACTCGCCTACTCGATCCAAAATTTCAAACGGTCCAATGAATCTCGGACTCAACTTCCCCCGTTTTCCGAAACGAAAAATACCTCGACTCGGGGATACCTTGACCAAAACGTGGTCACCCGTCTCGAACTCTAGTGGTCGACGACGATTATCTGCATATGATTTCTGTCGACTCTGAGTTGTCAACATACGACTCTTGATCAAAGCTACCTTCTCCCGGGCGGCTATAAGCATATCGGGCTCGGTGCCGATTGATTCTGACAAGTCATCCTAACACAAAGGAGATCGACAACGACGACCGTACAAGGCCTCGTAAGGTGCCATCTTAATGGAAGCATGCCAACTATTATTATACGTGAACTCGATCAACGGTAGTTGGGCTTCCCAATCGTCCTTCCAATCGAGGACTCAAGCTCTCAACATGTCCTCTAATGTCTGAATAGTTCTCTCTGATTGTCCGTCGGACTGAGGATGAAAGGCAGTACTGAGATTAAGCTGAGTTCCCATAGCACGATGAACTGATTTCCAACATGAGATACAAATCACCCGTCACGATCAAAAACGATACTCTTAGGGGCACCGTGAAGTCTCACTATCTCCTTGATGAACAACTGGGCCAGTCTCTTGGGACTCCACATATCCTTGATTTCAAGGAAATGAGCTAAATTAGTAAAGCAGTCCGCGATCGCTCAGATCGTATTCATGCCACGATGACTCGTCGGCAATTCGTGATGAATTCCATAGAAATGTCTTCCCACTTCCATTCTGGAATAGGGAGCGGTATCAGCATACTCGCCGGTCGCTGATGTTCCATCTTGACTTGTTGACAGGTTAAGCATCTCGAAACAAATTCTGCGACTTCTCGCTTCATATTACTCCACCAGTAATTTTGTTTCAAGTCCTTATACATCTTGCTAGACCCCGGATGAACAGAATAAGGGGTAGCATGAGCTTCTCTCAAAATCGAGTTTTTTAACTCATCATTCGCCGGTACACACATCCGATTCTTAAATCTCAAAAGTCCATCCTCGTGGATCACGAATCCAGGGGCTTTCTCCTGAGACACATCTTCACGGATGCGCAACAATGAAGGGTCTGAACTCTGATTCTCTCTGATTACCTCCTCAAGTGACGATGAAATCTCTAACATACAAAGCTGTCCCTGAACTCGCTGAAGCCAGACCTCAATCTCGGGTCTAAGGAATTCCTGCTGAAGCTCCTTCTGAACTGTTAAACGAACAAGCATCTGCTCCTGAACGGACATACGACTCAAGGCGTCGGCGACAACGTTCGCCTTTCCCGAGTGGTAAAGGATCTCGATATCAAAATCTTTGATTAGTTCCAACCACCGCCTCTGTCGCATATTTAACTCCTTGTGAGTAAATATATACTTCAACTCTTGTGATTGGTGAAGATCTGACAGGTGATGCCATAAAGGTAACGACGCCAAATTTCCAACGAGAAAACCATGGTTGCTAGCTCCGGCCGTGGGTTGGATAATTAACCATCTAATCCGAGGAAACATCGGATTTACTTAATTTCTTTTGGAGGTTGCCAATCTCGGATAGTCTCCGTCTTCTGAGGGTCGACACGAACTCTGTCAGATGAAATTACATCCCCGAGAAAGTCACTTCGGACCTCCAGAACTCACATTTGGAAAACTTTCCATAAAGTTACTCTCGTCTCAACACGTCGAGAACCTGATGAAGATGAACCTCGTGTTCCTCTCGGCTACGAGAATAAATCAAAATGTCGTCGATGAAGACAACAACAAACTGATCCAAAAAGTCGATGAAAACCCGATTCATTAACTCCATGAATACCGCAGGTGCAATAGTTAGCCCGAACGGCATAACTACGAACTCATAATGACCATAGCGTGTACGAATGTCGCCCTCGCGATATCCGACTCGAATCCGCAAATGGTGATATCCAGATCTTAAGTCGATCCCGAAAATACCGAGGCTCTGAAGTTGATCTAAACGATCATCAATACGGGGTAAGGGATACTACTCTTGATCATCACCCTGTTCAACTCCTGGTAATTAATACATACACGAGACGAGCCATCCTTCTCCTTGACAGATCACACTGGTGCTCCTCACGGGGACGCAATTGGTCGGAGATAACCTTTCTCGAACTACTCCTCAAGTTGAATCTTCAACTCCTGCATTCAGTGGGCCATCCGATACGGTGCCTTCGATAAAGGGGACGATCGCTCCAACTCACCCCGAATTCCCTTACTCTATGTGAAGGCAACCGATAACTCGCTCGGAAATACATCGTCAATCGATGACAATGATACCACGAATGATTGAACATTTCGATTGCCCTAGAATGGTCAATCGATAAAAAGAGATATCAATAATGATTGAACAACTCGATTGCCTTAGAAAGGCCAATCGATGAAGATGATACAATGAATGTTTGAATAACTCGATTGCCCTAGAAAGGCCAATCGATGAAAATGATACAATGAATGATTGAATAACTCGATTGCCTTAGAAAGGCCAATCGATGGAAATGATACAAGGAATGATTGAATAACTCGATTGCCTTATAAAGGCCAATCGATGGAAATGATACAAGGAATGATTGAATAACTCGATTGCCTTAGAAAGGCCAATCGATGAAAATGATACAATGAATGATTGAATAGTTCGATTGCGGAATTTCTCTGCTTTCGTCATAATAATACTTCTTCTGGAACAACGGGGATTACTTCCCTGAAGCACACATTCGACAACCAACGACGGAAAGATAGCGAACAAACGCTAACAAACACTAAGGATAGTATCAAGACGATCAAACCAACTAATACCGAAAATTACATCGTCCTAAGATAAATTCACCACGATTAGATCCATCAACCAATCGCGGTCATTAAGCTTAATTCGGTATGATTCCGAAAATTCTTCCATCGTCAGGTAGACCAATGGTATGAGGTCCACAAGCAATAGGACTATCCCGAAATAAGTCTATTCAAGCATGATTCGAAAATGAATGAATGCGGTGTACCAACATCAAAAGGTACACACAAGTTGAAATAAAATTACGAGTATACCTGAGATCATTCGGGCCTCTGGATCATCGGTCTTCTTCATCTCGTAAATTCGGGGCTTGCCGGCCCCCGAACCAGACGCTCCCGTCTGATAGCTCTTGGCTCTGCCTTTGTTAGCTCCTGTCGTCTTAAACGACGCTGACTGAGTGGCCTGAGTCTGCACCTTAGAATGTCCTGGGGCCTGAGATAACGCCGGAGTGGATTTAGAGTCCCTTCGGCAAAAACGGGCCCTATGCCCAGCAATTCCACAGTTATGGCATGTGACAGACTGCCTCGGGCACTTGGTGCTGACATGGCCCGGTTCTCCACAATTAAAATAGATGATGGCCGAAATGGCCGCTCGAGATTGAGATCCCGCACGATTATGCACCGTAGGAGGTCGATCATAAACGATAGGACTCACACGAGGCTTCTTGAAGGTTGACTGACCGCCTTCGGATTGATTACGCTTCGTTGATTTCTTGCTGACAGATGAAGGTTGTTGTTCAGTACTTTCCTTAGCAGTTGGCTCATACGGGAGAGTTCTCTCGATTAATCCGGCCAGAGTGGCGCAATGATGATTGAGCAACTGCACATGGGTCATCATGGCCTGCATAAAAGTGAGTGGATTAACCCGAACATCTTCTGATCGAGCCGAGTCTTGGGCACGATTTCCCGATAGCGAGTGATTATTTCTCGGGTTTCGGTCCGCACCGCGGCCTCTCCCCGTGCATCTCGACAGCCTCTCTCTCCATCTCAAGTAGGAAGGTCGCATAATGATTATATTACCCGCATGATTAGCACGTTATGATTATGTCATGAGATGATGAAAATGAGTATACATGCTCTAACTTAGTGATTATATGAATGATTTACTGAAGTTACATGATTATCTGATGAAATTCTTGAAATGATTATCTTGAATAACTTAACAAGATTGATAATATGATCATCCAGATTGACAACTGAGTAATGAAATGAATTGAGTAATTAATGAGTTAACATGATCGTCCTGATCACAATGAATGATGATGTTTGAGGATTGTTAATTGATGAATGATGAATGAATGACTAATGCCAGAAATTATACCATGGCGTTAGAAATCTTACAGTTCTTTCGGTCAGATTGGCTCGGCATTTGCACAGGTCACACGTGACGCGAAAGTCCAATGATACTAGTCCGATGACGATGATTTCAAACGAGACATGACTTGGAGGGTAGTATTCAAAACCACGCTCCGATACCAACTCTGTAACACCCCAACTAGGCGGATATTACAGTGCCGTAGATCCCCAACTGGGACCCACCAGGCAAATGAAAATGAATGAATTACACAGGATAAATGTAGTACCGAACTACATTACAACAATAATTACTCCGATGAGGAGTTTAGTTACAACACACCAGGACAATACCGAATACTAGTGTATTTTATATGAAGATAAAATACACAACACTGAATGAAACGGAGTATTCAAATGAAAGTCTCCAGCGGAAAATAAAGGACACTAACATGAATAACTGAAAGATCGGGCCCCCCTACTAGTATCACTGGGACTCCTCGACATCAACATGCTATTCCCGTGCTTTTGCCTTGCCATGACCTGAAAACAAAATATCCCCAAACGGGGTCAGTTAAACAGAACAACAATCCTCCCGAGTTGAATAAATACAATCATATAATATGTAGTATAAACCACAAGTTCGATCAAAATGAAACGGTTAGATTATAACCCAATATTATTGAAAACATACGCAATCAAACATGCTATATGAATCAACTAACAGTACGGCTCAAAGGGTGGCGCCACACTACGCCCGGGATGGAAATGTGTCCGTGCACAAGCCACCAACGAGTATCGATCGAATACACGCGTGGTCTTGTGCCTAATCAGTCTCACGAAGCAATCGACTCGTGTGCACAGTCCAATGTGAGGCCAACAACCAACACACGACATAAATGTGCCCGACATGAAAATCCTACACATACCAACCGGCACGCCAGTATGACACGTAATGCCTCGATATAACAAAAGTGACATCGAAAATGAATAATGACTCACCGAGATGGAATGATAGTGAAGTAAATGACAACTCAATGAAATGATTGGAACCGTCGTTCCTTATGACTGAAGTGATTAATTGACAATAACAAGTTTTGATACGGTTAATACAATGATGAATGAGTTATGATTATGAATGAACAACAACAAAAGGGATGAATATCCTTTTAACCAAGTAAGAATTAACTTACTCAATACCGGTGACAATTATCCTTCCACGAACAACGTCCTAATTGAGATATCGATCGCTCGAACAACCTTGAATTATACAATATCCAACAACCCGTTCAATACACGAATCAAACACGAATATAACAAACTCAAAACGTCGATACGATTAAACTAAATTCATTGGGGCATTATATCGAATACGTTGTGGCCAAACTCCGATTGTTTACAATCAAATCTCAATAACCAAATCAAATCCCCCAAGAAGTGTTTCAAACCAACAAAACATCTTCAATACGATTAATAATCCAAAACGAATATCCAAAAACGTGATTATAACGACAATTAATCGAAAACCCCCAAATCCAACCCGATATTCAAGGTGTTCTTGAATAATTCCTCAATAATCCAATGAATCCTTATACAAACTCATAATCATATACATATCCCTTCATATAACATGATTATAACGTCCAAAACATCATATCTCAACACAAAATCGAAGTCCAAGGTGTTAAAGAAATTACCTCTAGAAGATCCAACCACTTCGATCCGAAGAACACGAGTTTAATCGAGTATCCAAGCTTCACAACCGAATGAAAATGATTAAAAACCACACTCAAGTGATAGGTGAAGAGAATTTTATCCCTCAAGCCTCTCTCTCTCGTATGAAGGTGGAAGAAATGGAAGGAATGGGTGAAATGCTCAAAAACGAATTTATAGGGGTTGATCGCCTGCCGGACACGGCCGATCGGCACGGCCGCGCGCGCAATCGGCCGGCAGGGACTCGACCGTGTCTCGCTTGACACGGTCGCGGCGCGAAGGGCCTTCCGATAGTGACTCGTCCGACAAATGACTTAAGATGACTCCGACCGTGTCTGGAACACGGCCGGCCCTGGCGATCGGTTCGCTTATCCGGAAGAGTTTGACTCGGCCGTGCCAGACGACACGGTCGAGTCCTGTGGGCAGAGACTTCGGCATTTCCGGACGAGTATTGCACGGGCCGTGTCGGACGACACGGCCGAGTTCGGTCGGCAGTGATCGGCCAATAACTGAAAAATGAGCGGGTGAGCTAAAACGACCATAACTCTCTCGTCCGGACTCCGATTGACTCACTATTTGAACCATTGGAAAGCTAACTAGATGCTCTATAATATTGCAAAGATTCAGAATTTTTGGAGTTACCAAAAATTAATTGTGATCTAACAAAGTCGAACTCATATGCGGAAAGTTGAAACAATGGACAATAACGATACACAACTCGAAGTTTTTCCGAACGGTGAACACGAGTGAATGAACATGATTGATGAATGATTATAAATGAGTGAAAATCCACTGAGTGACAATCACCGAATGAAATTACTGAATGATAATGACTGAATTACAATCGGGTATTACACTACCAGGGTTGCCCCCAGATCGGGAAATTGAGTTTGCAATCGATGTAATGCCAGGGACTACCCCTATTTCTAAAGCCCCATACAGAATGGCACCAACAGAATTGAAAGAATTAAAAACCCAGCTACAAGAATTACTTGATAAGGGATTCATTCGTCCTAGTTGTTCACCTTGGGGAGCCCCTGTCTTATTTGTGAAAAAGAAAGATGGCTCATTGCGATTATGCATTGACTATAGGGAACTGAATAAGGTGACCATCAAGAACAAATATCCTCTTCCAAGGATAGATGATTTATTTGATCAGTTGCAAGGAGCATCGGTATTCTCAAAGATTGATTTACGTTCCGGATATCATCAACTGAAGGTCAAAGAAGAAGATATCCAAAAGACAGCATTTAGAACGCGATATGGTCACTATGAATTTTTAGTGATGCCTTTTGGTTTGACAAATGCTCCAGCAGCATTTATGGATCTGATGAACCGGATATTCAAAGAGTTCCTTGATAAATTTGTGGTGGTGTTTATTGATGACATCCTTATCTATTCACATGATAGAGATGAGCATAAAGAACACCTCGAATTGTGCTTCAAATTCTCAAAGAAAACGGTTATATGCTAAATTCAAGAAATGTGAATTCGGATAGAACAAGTGGTATTTTTAGGGCATGAAGTATCCAAGGATGGCATTTGATTGATCCAAACAAGATAGAAGCGGTGAGTAATCGCCAACACCAACGAATGTATCGGAGGTTCGAAGTTTCTTAGGACTAGCCGGCTACTACCGACGATTCGTACAAGGATTCTCGAAGATTGCAACCCAATTAACATTGTTAACAAGGAAGAATACAAAGTTTATTTGGGTGATGCTTGCGAGGAGTTTCAGGAATTGAAGCGTAGATTAACTACGGCTCTGTCCTTGCCACTCCTATGGGAACAGGTGGCTTTGTAGTTTACACTGATGCTTCTAAGAATGGTTTGGGTCCGTATTAATGCAACATGGAAAGGTAATAGCCTACGCCTCTAGGCAATTAAAAGAGTATGAGAAGAATTATCCAACACATGATCTAGAACTGGCTGCTGTTGTCTTTGCACTAAAAATTTGGAGGCATTACCTATATGGTGAAAAGTGCGAAATCTATACAGACCATAAGAGTTTGAAGTACTTTTTCACACAGAAGGAGCTAAATATGCGACAGCGGAGATGGTTAGAATTGGTGAAAGACTATGATTGTGAGATCAATTATCATCCTGGTAAGGCAAATGTGGTTGCAGATGCATTAAGTAGAAAGTCTGTCTTCCTTTCTAATCACACAGAAGCCATTATTATTAGACTTGCAAAAGTTAGAACTGGAAATTATGCCCAAAAGAAAGATTTGTTCGTTATCAGCACTCATATTGAAACCTGCACTTCAAGATATAATCAAAGAAACCCGGATAAGGCGGATCAAGACATTGGCAAATTAAGGGAAAAAGTTGATGAAGGCAAATTACCAAACTTCGATCTCGTGACAAAATATTACGATATAAAGGGAGACTGTGTATGCCAGCTGACACAACCATCATAGGGGAAATTCTGAAGGAAGCTCATTCCAGTCCTTATTCAATACATCCAGGTAGCACAAAAATGTATAAAGACTTGCAAAAACATTATTGGTGGCCTAACATAAAGAAAGATATCGCAAAATTCGTCGCAGAATGTCTAACTTGTCAGCAGATCAAAGCGAACATCGAGACCAGCAGGTTTATTGATGCCTTTACTAAGTCCGGAATGGAAATGGGAACACATTTCAATGGATTTTGTGCTTAGGCTTCCAAGGACTCAAAGTGTGTTTTAGTCCTTATGGGTTATTGTTGATAGATTGACCTAGTCTGCTCATTTCTTGCCAAAGAAAATCCACATATAATATGGATCGATACGCTCAGAATATATTAAAGAGATAGTCCGGCTACATGGGGTGCCAATATCTATAGTATCCGAGGGACCCTAAATTCACATCTGCATTTTGGAAAAGTTTACATAATGCAATGGGTACGAAGCTTGCTTTCAGCACCGCATTTCATCCACAAAGTGATGGGCAGTCAGAAAGAGTTATTCAAATACTCGAAAATATATTGAGAGCATGCATACTAGATTTCAAGGGCAATTGGGATACAAAGCTTCCATTGGTAGAGTTCACCTACAACAACAGTTACCAATCTACAATTGGGATGGCACCTTATGAAGCACTATATGGGAGAAAATGTAGATCTCCCGTACACTGGGATGAAGTTGGAGAAAGAAGTCTACTGGGCCCAGAAATGATACAACAGACTGCTATGGCGGTAGAAAAGATAAGAGAATGAATGAAAATTGCACAAAGTAGACAGAAGAGTTATGCAGATAATCGAAGAAGAGATTTGGAATTCGCAGTTGGAGACTATGTCTTCTTGAGGGTATCCCCGATGAAAAGCATAATGAGATTTGGGAAGAAAGGAAAACTTAGCCCGAGATATGTTGGCCCATTTGAAATCCTTGAGAGAGTTGGTGACAGAGCTTATAGAATAGCCTTACCTCCTTCGCTATCTGGTGTACACAACGTCTTCCATGTGTCCATGTTAAAGAGGTACATTTCCAACCCCTCACATGTGTTAAATTATGAGCCGTTGGAATTATCCCCAGACTTGTCCTATGAAGAGAAGCCGGTACAGGTTCTTGATAAGAAAATAAAGAAACTAAGGAACAAGGAAATTCATTTGGTAAAGATTTTGTGGAGGAATCATCTTTGTTGAAGAGGCTACATGGGAAAGAGAGGAGGAAATGCAAAGCAAATATCCGAATCGTTCGGTATGTCAATTTCGAGACGAAATTTTATAAGGAGGAGGACTCTAATGCCCGGTTATCCCCTAAGCCAATAACCATTTAATACCTAAATGCATTTATATAATATGCATTATGAAAGCATGGCATACAAGTAGACATTTCATGAGCATGAATAACTGCTATGTCCATTTGCATTACGTTTTATACGACAAGTTAATTATCTCCTCTAACATGATAAAGGTCATTGTGAGATGTTTTGTTGCAGTGAGGAGCTCAGTTTCTCAGTAAGGAGATCGATGTGCTAAACGATTATAAAATAATAATTGTAATACCCTAGAAAATTCAAAGACTTAATTAAGTGCTATTTATTTTGCTAATGGTCATGGATTTCAATAATTACAAGTTGTCCAATACTTGGATCGATATGTTTCCAACGTAAAATGAAAGATTTAAAAAGTAAAGATTTCAAAATAAATTATAAGGATTATTTTAGAATTTATGAAAGTACTTTCAAAAATTTTATTTAATTGATACGATAAAACTTTCATTTCGAACACTTATCTGCAAAAATAATATTAAATTATTATTTTAATATTATCGAAAATTGGTTCCGAGCATATCGAAAATTTAACTCGCAGTCGGAAAATCGAATTTGGACATCGGAAGGGGTCGAACCTGAGCCAAGTTGACGGACATTTGTCGGCCACCACGGACACGCCGATCGACAATCACGGTCATGGCCGACGAAGCTTCTAGGCCACTATCCGGATAAGGTTGTCCAATTTGTCCGGGATAAGGTCGATCACGACCGACGAAGCTTCTCGCCACTGTCTCGATAAGGAGTCCCAATTGTCCCGGATAAGGTCGGTCTCGACCGACAGAAGCTTCTCGGCCAGCTGTCCGGATAAGGGTTCCAGCTGTCCGGGTAAGGTTGATTTTCAACCGACTTTGAGCCATTATTTATACATGTTCCCGGACGTGGTTTTGTACATATCATATATCATTTTGAAGCTGTGAACCTCTACTTTAAAACGCCCGAAATATATTTTCCTTCTAAAAATTATAAAAGAAACAAAAATCCCGATCAAACAGATAGCTCAAATCTGACAGTTTTTGAAAGGTGTTTGATAAAAGTCCCCAAAGAGGTTTCAGATGTTCTTCAAGGATTTTAGCACATCCATCTATAGAAACTGATCTTTTCACATCAACGGGCACAGGACTTGAGGTAAGATGATGCTTTTCCTTGCTGTATCATAAGGATCATATATTGATTGATATTTTCATACGTAACTGTTATTGAATGATCATGCATGACATGTGTATGTAAAAGAATGTTTAAGAACAGGAAGTATGGTACTTTATTGATGGCGGGTAGGCACGGGACGCGGGGGACCGGCGGACCCAACACATGGTGGCAAATACTTGCGGCTGAAAGTCGGTCAAGGAAACCCACACTGAATGAAAAAGGTTGAATACGGCTAATACCATTGGTTGAAAAACCAGTATGGGAACCCCCGTATACATATTTTATTGGCCAATTATATGAACAGGTTCCGAAAACCATGGCCTATCACTATCAGTCGAGTACCACACTTCAAGGGTACCCGAAGAAAGGATTTTACAATAACATGACTATATATATAGTAGTTATTCATTGATAAATGTGCTACGTGATACTTTGCTATTACAGAAGTCTCATCTTACTGAGCCATTAGCTCATTAGATTCTTATGATACAGGTGATGATGCTCATGTTTAGGAGTTGACTATCTTCTTCAGTGTTGACAGCCGGAGACTTGTCCATATGCCATTCCCAGCTATTTCGCCCCTATGCTGGAAGACTATATTTTGTTTTTAATAAGATCACTCTGTTATGGTTTTGCTATGTACTAAACTTAAGGTTGTGTAATGTTTTGAATAAACAATACCGGTTTGCATTATTTCCTTGAGTACTCGCATTACCAAATCTACTTTTGATTGATTTTCAAAGTTTAAAAGCGTGAGACTCCCCAACTTAGTAGCACGGACCCCTTTGCGGTTCAGCTGCTAGGTTAGGGGGTGTTACATTATTTGTATGGCACTCATTGTCAGATCTTCGCAGACCATAAGAGCCTCAAGTATATCTTCAGTCAGAAGGAGTTAAAAATGAGGCAGAGAAGGTGGCTAGAACTGATTAAGGATTACAACCTGGAAATTCTCTATCATCCAGGCAAAGCAAACATGGTAGCTGATGCACTGAGCCGTAAACCTGTTTCCCTTTGAGTGTTGGAAGCGCTTACGTCCCAAACCAGCATTCAATGAGAACTGATCCGCGAAGGGATTGAAGTATGGTCACAAGGAGTCCAAGGGCAACTTTACGTGATGGAACTAACTTCGTCATTAGTCGAAGAAATCAAATCTAAGCAGTTGAATGATTCTCTGATTCTTCGGTTATGTGACGAAGTAAAGAAAGGGAAGGCCCCTGGATTCGTAATACAAGACGATGGAGTTCTGAGATTTCAAAGTCGACTTTGCGTTCCCGATGATGATGTCTTGAGACAGACAATTATAAAGGAAGCTCACAGCGCGCCCTATTCTATTCATCCGGGCACCAGTAAGATATATAAGGATCTAAAACAAAATTTCTGGTGGGGAAATATGAAGAAGGACATAGCAGAATACGTTTCAAAGTGTTTAAACTGTCAGCAGGTTAAGGTTGAACATCAGCGACCTGCCGGAATGTTGAAGCCACTTCCGATCCCTGAGTGGAAGTGGGAGGATATATCGATGGACTTCCTCACCAGTATGCCAAGGACCAAGACGGGAATGAACATGATTTGGGTTATAGTTGATCGACTAACCAAGTCGGATCATTTCCTGGGTATTAAAGACACTTGGGGATCCGAGAAATTAGCACGAGTATTTATTGCGGAGATAGTGCGATTGCATGGAACGCCGAAGACCATTATTTCGGATCGAGATGGTCGCTTCGTGTCGCACTTTTGGAAGGCAGTTCATAAGGCCTTGGGAACCGAGCTGAACTTTAGCACAGCCTATCATCCTCAGACAGACGGTCAGTCCGAAAGGACTATACAGACAGTAGAAGACATGCTTAGAGCTTGTGCCTTAGATTGGTCAACCGATTGAGAGGTTCACTTGCCGTTGATTGAATTCACCTATAACAATAGTTGGCATGCTTCCATTAAGATGGCACCGTTTGAAGCATTGTACGGAAGAAGATGCAGTTCACCCCTGTGTTGGGATGACTCTTCTGACTTGATCAGGACAGAACCAGAGTTGATAGTTCAGATCCAAGAGAAGGTAACCTTGATTCGCGAAAAATTGTTAACTGCCCAGAGTCGACAGAAGTCTTATGCAGATGCGCGCCGGCGCCCGTTGGAGTTTGCGATTGGGGATCATGTACTATTGAAGGTTTCTCCTACCCGGGAAATTTTCCATTTTGGGACGAAAGGAAAGCTAAGTCCGAGATATATCAGGCCATTCGAGATCCTTGAGAGAATTGGGGAGTTGGCGTATAGGTTAGCCCTACCGCCATCACCGAGTCACATTCATAATGTATTCCACGTATCCCAATTATGGAAATATGTACCAGATCCCAGTCATATCATTGATTTTGGCGAAATCGAGATAGCTAGTGAAGGCACCTTCGAAGAGAGACCAATCAAAATACTCGAAAGTCGGATCAAACAATTGAGGAATAAAACAATATCCTTGGTTAAAGTGCAATGGTCACGACACGGAGTCTAAGAGGCCACGTGGGAAACGGAGGATGGTATAGAGACTAGATACCTGGAGTTATTTTCATCTTAAGTTTCGGGACAAAACTTCTTTTTAGGGAGAGAGGATGTAATACCCGAGATTCTAATGTGTATTTTGAGCATGGTGACATTGTATATGTTGTATTTCATCTGAGTATTATCCAGTGTATTTCATGATTCGGTGTTGTTGAGCGTATGATTTCATGAATGTGTTCAAAATTGTGATTTTGCACTTGTAGCGCATGCTAACGACTAGTCGTAGCGTACGCTAATTGGGTTTCGTAGCGCACGCTGTGTATGAACCTTAACGCGCACTATACGTAGTCAACTTGATTAAGATAGGGTGGTAGGTGAGATCAGCCGCGGATCTTGGTCAGGACATGTCGGGATGAATCTGGACGGCTTTTGGAAAAGTCGAGTCAACGGTGCTTAGCGCACGCTAATGTTATGAGGCTAGCGCACGGTAAGTTTAGTACAGTGAGGTCAGTGAACTTTCGTTCAGTCGTTAGCACACGCTAAAAATAGTTGTGAGCGTACGCTAATGGTTGATTTTAGCGCACGTAAGGCTATTTACTATACACTATGCCGAGACCCATCGGAGTCAGTAGGCTGCAATTCCGTTAGCGCACGCTAGGGATAGAGCCGTAGTGCGCGCTAATAACCCTTTTCTATAAATAGGACAGCACCCATCTTCATTTTTCAGTTTACACTTCTTCCCACATCCGATTTTTTGGACCTTGAGAGTCACTCCCTCCATCCAAATCCTGCATACCATCCTCCTAACATCACCATTGAAGACAAAGGAGCTTTGAGGATTGGTGTTCTAGCTCTTGGACGTGCAGTTCATCAAGATATTTCAACCTTTCTTTCCGAATAAGGTATGTTATGGTTTACCAAGCCGAAATTTACATTCTCAGCTATATTTTGAGCCTGCTTCGGAAATCTTTAGGCTAGATAATGATCTTATGAATCAGCAACATATTTTTTAAGATTGAAACCCAGTTATATCTTGTTTTTCTTTCATTACTAAGAGTGTTTATCTAGCCTCGGTGGATAAAAACCTTAGGATGTATTATCCTTAATTCGTTGGAATCATGAGCGTGATTTTAGTTAGATTCTATGAATTCCTATGATGTTCCACCGATGAAATTCATGTTTGCTAGGGGTATTTGTTTTTGACAATATTCTTCGTGTTCATGAGGATGATGGATCGGCCATGTCATTGAACTCAACCCGGATCACCGTAGTATCGTTTTCCTTGCGTAGTACTTGGGCATGCTTGCTATCTTGAGTCACATTTGTGGTAAAATCGTAATAGCTGAACATATGAGAATTTGGAATTGAAGTCCATATTTAAACCCGAAATCTTTAACAACTTGTATATCCTTGAATCCATAAACATCGGCGCTTCCCCTCCGAAATAATCATTCAACTCGCATGAAGTGTATCATTATTTCCGGTTCAGCTTTCATCTAGTATACTAACCGCAAACCGGCCTTACGTCACTATTTAATGATTCTAGTATAGAATATTCGGTGATCATACGGTAGTTTGGAGTAGAATGTTGAGTTCCTTGTTATCTCTTTTGATCAAGGTCCGAACCTTGCATAGTGATCGATCAAGCAACGGCGGCCTGCGGACGTGTGACATTCGTGGGAGTATTTAGTCCTTGCCATCTTTGAGGCAAGTATCGTATGTTGAGTTTGGTTTATATTGGAACTTTGATCATGCATACGGTTTTGTTTATGTTGTCGAGTATGAGATTATTTTCTCTGATTTGTCGGGGTATTCGTTATTGATTGTTCGTGTTGATGAACATAATGAATTGCATATATGATTGCATGGTTTATAATGTAAATGATCCGAGGGGGTCATGAGGGTTTATGCTGAGGGCACTGGATCGAATGTCCACCATGCGTTGGTCCGACGGGATCATCATGGGGATCTATGCTGTGGGCGCTGGATCGTTGGACGGTTTTCCACCATGCGTTGGTCCAACGGGATCATCATGGGGATCTATATTGAGGGCGCTGGATCGTTGGATTGCCCTGTATTGTGTTGATGGAATCGTGAGGATTCGCATCGTTGGATTCCGGTGACGGGAGTCCGTTTTGTATGTTTTATGATGCATCGTTGATTTATGTATCATGATACTTGTACTAGCATCGTTTTGCTAACCCCTTCGGGGGTGGACATTTGTTTTGGTGTTCAGGTAGCATAGGAGTGGGGAAGCAACCACAGTACCGACATGACGATGAAGTGTCTCAGTGATGTGGATTATGTTGTCTTGTTTTCTGGTTATTTTTCAGTACTCGAGTACGCTTATGTTGTTGAAGTTTTGGGGATGTTTTGTAATAATAGACTCATTTGAATTGTCGAACGGGTTTTGAATTTCTTTTTCATTAATGGCACTTTTGTATTATTTCCGTATTTCTAAAATTAGCCTTGTAAATTCTTATACAAAGGATTTACGATGCTGTAATTATTCCGAATCTATCGGGGTGTTACACCACATAGGTAATTATTCACGTTGGCAAACCACACCAGATTCAACTAACACTTCATACAGTCTCAACCACATACATTCGAGGCAAATCACATAAAAATTCACATCTATAGAATCTCTCGGACAATCAATATTGCAACCATGAGGGTGTCATTCCCCAGTTCACATATATCAATATCACGACAAGTCACAAAGTCGAACGTACTATGAACAACCACCACTAGGACCAAACCACATATCCTTTGATCCACATAAACACGGAGTAAAGAAGTTTATCAATACATAAACATACATATATAGATAAATACACGACTCACATAAGCACCCATTCAAAATTAAATGATACACACTTGATCACGTATGGATTTGCGAGGAATATAATTCGTATAGCAAGATACTTGCCTCAATAATCTACATCCGAATACTCCAACGAATACGGCTCGATCGGACAGCCCTAGAAATCTACAACATCCACGAGAAACAACAATAACATAATTACTATGTGGACTATACCAAAAACGACAAAAATCACAACCAACAACCGTGGGAAACTTACTGAGACATTTAATCAAACATTAAATGTTCACGATTCATCAAGAACACCCGGGTTGAATGAACCAAACATATGGATATACAATCCATAGAACATGATCAATAACAATGTTTAACACCAATATATTTACCAAAACCTAATTGAAATCGGAATCAAGAATAAAACCCTCAAAAGGTTGACTTTAAGGAAATCAAGAAAATACCTCAATCCGACGAAGAATAAGGATTAGATATTGTTAATCCACACCAAACCCTTGATGATTATTTTAGAATGAAAGATTGGTGAACTTTCAATAAAAATTGCCCCAAATGCCTCAAGAACTCTACTCGTCATGTGAGGAAAGAAAAGAGCAGAAATTGCTCTGAAAACCCGCAACTCGGGTCTTTAAACCCGCACCTGGTTAACGTACGTAAACCATAGAGTTCTAACGTACGTTAGCTCCTTAACGTACATAATGCATCGCTTACATACGTAAGCGGTTGACAGAACTCACTGCCCGAAAATACGAGGACCCTTACATACGTTATGAAGAGGCCTAACATACGTAAGCCGCCAGTGGCCTTAACGTATGTAGTGCTCCTCATATAGCATGCATAAGGCACTCCAGCAATTCACAACTGCTAAGGGCAGCTCGCCAAGTAAGATTGCTATGAAACCGTGAGACGATGAATACACGAAACAAGGACATGCTTACGAAGAGTTCGAGACGATGAACTTAAGTGCTAAAAGAAAACACGATTCTGTCTACCTGAAGGTTCAAAATACGACAACGAAAGTAATTACCCTAAACTTTTAGGAATTACAAAACAACCCAAAACTACCGAAAACCACGATACGAGATCGAATAACAATTCCAAAGTTCACCACACGACCACAAATTTTAAATGAACTTGTAGGAACAACAAAACAGCGGTTTCAAGTAAGATTCTCAAGAATCTAACCCAAATGCGGAAAAGTCGCAATAATATGCCGATTAGTTCGACACAATATCAAACCTCGCTTGAATGACAAAAGTGTGGAACAAAACATGTCCAAAATGTGTCAACGAACATAAGCGAGTCACTAGAATCAAAACTACAGAAATGAGAAAATACGGTTATTACATACAATATGTTGAGAATAGCTCATGGATGTGGTCGTGGTCGTGGACGTGGACGCGGAAATGCTGGAAGAAAAGCTTCACGCTCTGTCCCTGATTCTATGCAGACTGATCTCAGTTCTGGCGAGCAACAGGAATCTGTCAACAATAATTGAGAGCAAACTGTAGAGGGAAATGATAATCCTGATGTTCCCGACGTGCTTCGTCAAGTTGTCAACCAGATACCCAACTCGCTCAAGTGGTGGACAGAATGCAAGTGGTGATAGGTTTACAACAGGGGGAGGGACATCAGGGTGTTCCAAACCTGGGGTATCGAGGAGACAAATGGCTTCAAGAAGTGGCGAAGATGCATCCACCAAAGTTTGATGGCTTTTCTGAAGTTCCGACGTGGGATCACTGGCTAAGGGAATTAAAGAAATTGTTTGCAGGTATCAACTGCCCGAATGAACGAAAAGCCCCTATTGCCCAATATTTTCTGACTGGAGAAGCGTCCGTATGGTGGGAGGTCATCCGACCTATTGACCACGATGCCGATTGCAGAGAATTCAAGCTAATGATGGAAGCTCAATATTGCCGTCGTCCGATCAGGGAAGCTAAAGTTCGAGAATTCTTCTCTGCGCAACCTTCGGACATACTGGTTGCTCAAGCGATTAATAACTTTAGTCAACAATTGGCATTTGTTCGACACCTTGTCAGAACAGATGCAGAAATGATGTTTCATTTTGACATGAGAATGAAACCAGAGATACTGTGATACATGTCAGGATTTGAATGCACCACCCCTCGTCAATATCAAGATAAATCCCTGGCCTATGAGATGAAGGACGTAGTCGTGGAGAAGTTTTCCGAGTCCAAAAAGCAGAAAGTCTCTGGTGGTTTTGCAGAGCACAAGAAAAGTGAGACCCATAAAGCCCAGTCATCATTTCACTCATTCAAGAAACTCCCTCATCCATCTATAGGAGGAAAGAGTTTCCAATCAACACCACTTTTACTGATGAAGCAAGGAAATGCTTCAACTATGGTCGGCCAGGACATTATCAGCGTGACTGCTCACTTCCTTCCATCCCGTGTTATGATTGTGGACAAGAAGGACATCGTGCAATGTTCTGTAGAGATGTTATTAGATCTTTTTGTCCATCGTGCAATGTTCTGTAGAGATGTTGTTAGATATTTTGGAGCTCATACCTCACAACAGGTCCAGAAAGAGACGAGTGTCAATCCAATGCAGCAGAGTGTTCAGCCACATCAGAATTTTGGCCGAGGAAGAGGCAAAAGTATGACCGCAAGGAAGCATCGACTGCTAGATCCATTCCTCCACACCTTTATGAAATATTGAGGACAGATGATTACAATACAGTAGTTGCATCAGGTACAATTCGAATCCTTTCACAACCAGTTAATATTTTGTTCGATACCGGAGCTACACATTCGTTTATATCACTATCTTGTGTAAATCATTTAAAAATTTCTTGTTTCCATGAATATGAACCTTATATTGTGGGGATACCAAGTGGGGAAAGAATTATGGGGAACTTAGAAGCTAAAAGTTTCCCTATATCAATCGGAGGCAAAGATTGGCCTTCGAATCTGATCGTGGTGGAAATTCAAGGAGATGGCCTGATTCTCGGAGATAATTGGCTTAACCGTTATGAGCTATTGTGAATTACTGAAAGAGAAACATCTCGGTGATAGCTGAGGACGGCTCTGAATATTCACTTAAAGGATGGAGACCAGGGAGTTCAGGAAAAGTGATTATAGCAATGAAGGCTATCAAACCGCTTAAATAGGGTTGTGTCGGGTATTGGTGTTATGCAATGAAGAAAGAAGAAGGAATGATAGAACTTTCATCTATTCTTGTTGTAAACAAATTTTCGGATGAATTCACTGATGAATTTCCTGGATTACCTCCACAACGAGATGTAGACTTTACCATCGAGCTAGAGCTGGGAGCCACACCTATTTCTAAGGCGCCGTATCGTATAGCCCCCATCGAGATGTATGAATTGAAGAAGCAACTTGAAGAACTGATGGACAAAGGTTATATTCATCCAAGTGTTTCCCCCTGGGGTGCACCAGTATTATTTGTTCGAAAGAAAGATGGATCACTTTGGTTGTGCATTGACTATCGAAATCTAAATAAAGTGATGATAAAAAATAAGTACATATTGCCTCGAATTGATGATTTGTTCAGCTAATTGCAACGAGTGACAGATTCTCGAAGATCGATTTGAGATTGGGATACCAACAATTGAGAATTAAAGAATCCGACATTCCAAAGCCAGCATTTAGGACTCGCTACGGGCACTATGAATTTGTGGTAATGCCGTTCGGTCTAACCAATACGCCTGTTGTGTTTATGCAATTCGTAGTTATCTTTATCGATTATATTTTTGTTTACTCAGAGAGTCCTGACGAGCATGCGGAACACCTACGGACTATGTTGAACCTCTTGAGAAGCGAACAGTTGCACGCTAAACTTTCTAAATGTGAATTCTGATTAAAGGAAGTAATGTTCCTTGGTCATATAGTATCAGCAGAAGGAGTCCGAGTAGATCCGCAGAAAGTTGAGGCAATCACACAGTGGGATTCTCCTAAGAATGTGAAAGAGGTCAGAAGTTTCTTAGGACTTGCTGGGTACTAAGGGTTTTCTAAAGTCACCCACCACTTACTTAATTATTGCATAAAACCCAAAGGTTCAAATGGAATGAGAAGTGTCAAATCAGTTTTAACGAACTTAAGAAAAGAGTGACGACAGCTCCAATCTTATCACTACCACAGGGAACTGGAGGGTTCATGGTTTACAGTGATACTTCAAATCAGGGACTGGTTTATGTGCTAATGCAGAATGATAGGGTAATTGCCTATGCCTCACAGCAGTTGAAACCATATGAAGTCAATTACCCAACACATGATTTGGAATTAGTAGTTGTTGTTTTTGCACTAAAGATATGGCAATACTACTTGTACGAGACTCATTGTCAGGTCTTCACAGATCATAAGTTTCTTAAATACATTTTCAGTCAGAAGGAATTAAACATGCGACAAAGAGATGGCTCAATTAATTAAAGACTATGATTTGGAAATTCTTTATCATCCAGGCAAGGTTAATGTAGTAGCTGACACACTAAGCCGCAAACCTGTTTCTATTCGGATGCTGGAGTCGCTCACGAACCAGTCCAGAATTCAACAAGAGTTGATTCATGGAGAAATTGAAGTGTGGTCACAAATAATTCAAGGGCAATTATATGTGATGGAATTAACTTCATCATTGACTGATGAAATCAAATCTAAGAAATTAGATGACCTTATGATGATTTAGTTACATTATAAAGTGAGCAAGGGAAATGCCCTAGGTTTTGTAGCCCATGAAGACTGAGTTTTGAGGTTTTGAAGTCGACTTTGTGTCCCGGATAATGATGTCCTGAAACAAACGATCATGAAGGAAGCTCACAGTACACCTTATTCAATTCACCCAAGCGCCAGTAAGATGTACAGAGATCTAAAACAAAATTTTTGGTGGGGGTAACATGAAGATAGAAGTGGTGGAGTACATCTCAAAATGTTTAACTTGTCAACAGGTTAACATCGAGCATCAGCGACATGATGGAATGTTGAAGCCATTTCCAATTCCTGAATGGAAGTGGGTCAATGGACTTTATCACTAACATTCTAAATACCAAGACTGGAATGAACATGATCTGGGTGATAGTAGGTTGTTTAACCAAGTCGGCACATTTTCTGGGTATCAAGGATAATTGGGGACCGGTGAAATTGGCTCGAATATTTATTACAGAAGTCCGATTACATGGAACACCGAAGACCATTATTTCAGATCGGGATGGCCGTTTTGTGTCATATTTTTGGAAAGTAGTTCATAAATATTTGGGAACTGAGTTGAGGTTTAGCACGGCTTATCATTCTCGAATGAATGGGCAATCCAAGAGTGTAGGTCATAGATACTCAGAAGATAGTCTAGAGGGGTGGTGAATAGATTGTTTAAAATCTTTTCCTGAATATATCAGTTGAGTAACCTCAGATGTGATTGTGTGCAACTAACAAACCTCAGCTGCAGATAAGTAATGCGGAAGACAGCTGATAATAATGCAGATGAGTTATGTCGGCTGTAGAACTTGTTTTGTGGAAAAATAGCTAACTCTATAATAGAACAGTAAGTATGTATGCATCAGTTGAATATGATGATAAATAAGTAAATCACACAACACTTTTATAGTGGTTTCAGAGGTGGGGTAATCCTCTACTAATCCACTTCTCTCCAAAACGGTTGAAGATAAATTCACTATAACTTCCAACCAGTGAAATAATGTTACAATGAACTTCGTTACAACAGCTTCCAACAAGTGGAAACCCATGGCCGTTGCAACTCCCTTTTGGCTGCCTAGCACCTCTTGATTGAAAACTCGTGGATGCCTCAACAACTCGCAAGTTGTCTATCATCTTCTAATCAAGAACTCATGGATGCGTTTACAACCTTGAACTTCTAAGAAGTACACCGTACTCAAACTTTTAAGACAAGACTTTTAAGACAAGAGTTTGTCTTCTCCAAGATTGCTAGCTCTTGTAAACTAGCTCTTCACGAGCTAGCTCTTCACGATGCTATAGTATAATACTTTGGAAACTAGCTCTTCACGATGCTATAGATTGCTTTGTTTGCTTGTAAGTATTGTTCGCATCATACTTCTGCTCAATCTTTCTTTAGATATTTATAGTATAATTTTGAGCTTCTTCATAGCCATTGCATTTTGTAACAATTTCGTCCGTTGGAGAGTGGACTTTGCTATTTATTTGTTCATGTCTTTGCAAGGCTTTGTCTCTTTCTTCAAATATGACCGTTTGAAGATATATTCTCCCGTTGCGCCGCTTTTCTTGATTACTATAATTCAAAAGTCTTCATGGCGCGAATCTCGAGGAATAACATATTCCTTATCTTCCGGGAATCAATCACTTTGTCCTTTGGCTTTTGTGTCTGCATGAGTTTGGCCGTTATTATTGACTTTTCAACGCTTGCTGACATGGACAGTTGATATCCAAGAACTTGGCTGATATATCATCTAATAAAAGCTCATCTGATGTTGCCTTAGTCAAACATGCCTGATATGTTGGTCAACCCTGGCTGATGTTCTGCCTAGATAAAAGTTGTCTAATATCCTGTCTTTAGAAAGTTAGCTGATATTCCTTTGGTCAACCCTTAGCTGATATCATCCTTTAGCCAAACCTCGCTTGATAAAATCTCGCCTGATATTATGTCTGGTCAAGCTCAGCTGATATTTCCTTTGATCGAAACACGCCTGTTAAAAACTTGTCTGCTCTCAGTTGGGATAGAACTCACCTGATATTTCCTTTGTCTGAAAGCACGACTGGTAATAAGCTCGCCTGATATTTTATCGGTCAAACCTATCTGTTATCTTGCGTTGACCAAATCTCAACTGATAATAGACTTGTTCTATACTTAGCTGAATTTCTACTTGATCAACATGATCAATACTTAGCCTAATTCTTTTAAAGCCTGTAGAAGATACTCATTTGGTTCTTCTTTACAATGCTAAATACATACATTTGAATTAATCATGAATACAGGGATGACATCATCAAAACCTAAAATAATATCCCTAACAAATTTCCCCTATTTTTATGATGGTAAAACTTAATGATCAAATGTAATTAAATGCAGATAAGTAAAGTACTATAATGTAAAGACTTAGTCTGTTTGAGACAGATAGTGGTTGTCATTCAAGTCTACTATTATAAACTTATGATATTCAAGATTACAAAGACAATCTTTTACAAGTGAAATGAAAAATTACAAATAAAATGAAAAACTACAAGTAAATTTACAAGTGATTGATAATGAAAAACTTAGAATCTCCCTCTTCCTCTTCCTTTTCCTCTGGTCCTTCCTGGAGGGAGAGACCTCAGCGGTTTTGCTCCAATGGGCTTCTGTACTACTGGGATAAGTCCATATTTCTTCTTGGCTGTGGAGGATGTAAACTTCTGATCTTCAAGGGAGGTATATTTGTCTTTATGCATAGTTGATTTATCTCCTCCTGAAGTGCTTCATCATCCAGCTTTCCATGAATGTTCAATGGTGGATCTTGTGGTATAAAGTTGGGAATTCTTGGATAGGAATTGAAGGTTTCTTCAGCAAGCCTCTTCAGGATCTCCCACAGATTTGGATAGTTTATCTCTATGTAGTCAATGAAGATTTGTTGAGGAGTGCAGTCTGGATCTTGGAGGATTTCCCAGAGATAATATTTTTCAATAAATTGCTTTTTGGCAATCCCCCATTTGTTTGTAGCTTCCACTGGAATGAACTCCTCAATGTAAAAAAGTTCTTTTCCTTCCCATTGAAGTGGCACAACTAGTTCTTGTCCAGTTCTCATTTTCTTAGCTGCTGGTACTTCTAGTGATGCATCTGTATTTTTTGTTTTCAAGGTAGAAGTTCCAGCCTCAGGAAGAATGATTGTGGGAGGTGCAAATGAATTTATGGGGACAACTGTTAGTGACTCCTCCCTTCTCTTGGTTCTCATCTCTCCTTCCCCCTTTTTTCCAGCATCAAGAATCTTTTCTAGCTGCTCCTCCACCCTTTGCATAAAATCTGTCATGCCAAAAGGCAACCTTGAGGATGAAGGTGGTGGAGAGTGTTAGATTGGTACTGCCACTAGAAGGGGGGTTGAATAGTACGGATAACAGTTTTGAACTGTTTTTGTGCATAAGCTAAATATCAGAGTAAATGAAATACGGAAAAGAAAGAACACAGGAAATTGTTCGAGAGGTTTGGCTATTAAAGAAGCCTACGTCCCCTACCTAGTTTTATCGACTAGGACTTTTTTAGAAACCTTGAATGCACTTTCTAGTTTAGTGCCAACTCTTACAATTGCACTTTCAAGTTTAGTGCCGAACTTTACAGTTTCTTGATTTCCGGGCTCAAAAACAACCTCACTTAAACACTCTTATTTTTCAGGATACAAGATAACCTCACGATAAATAGTTGCGAGTAGAAAACTCGACTTTACAAAAGATATAGCTCGTTGATACAAGAATATAGATATAGAAATGATAGAACAATTCTTCTAATATCACAATATGGAATATATCTCTCTCGAAATGTATGCTTGATATTGCTTGAGTATGCTTGTAAGCTCAGATCAATTGTGTGTCTTCCAACTCAATGAATGAATCTATTTATAGCCTTCTTGGAGCAAGTTTCCCGTTGGATCAATAGAGTGGCTTACGTACGTTAAAGCACATCAGTTACGTACATTATGCATTTTACGTACATTACACCTCTTGTGTAACTGTCGTAACAAAACCCTTAAAACAGTTCAGTAGCATAGGCTGAGATTACGTTACGTACGTTATGTAGAGCCATTACGTACGTTATGCTTTAGTCATAGAGCCGTTGGATGAGATGACTTTTTTGAGTAACAGTTGATGTCTTAAGGTGTTGACCGGTAATGGGAAAAATTCGAACCTTACGTACGTTATACATATTGTATTACGTACATTACCTGCAGTAAAACACTTACCAAATTTGTTAAGTTTACGTACGTTAAAGGAAGCTCATTACGTACGTTGTGCATGTTAAGTATAGAAAAATATGAAAAGTAGATTTTGTTTAAGTAACCCATCATCAAAACATATAAAATGCACTATGAAAAATATTGTTCCAACAATCTCCCCCTTTTTGATGATGACAAAATTTATATGGGAGTTTTTGAAAACGAGTTTTGGAGGGTTGATAAATTTTTTTAAGAAAGCTCCCCCTGAATAATACTCCCCCTGAAACGAACAAGGGATAAGATATTTCAAAAACTAAACATATTTTTCTCCCCCATTTTGTCATTAACAAAAAGATAAGAGATCCTACAATAGAAAGCCAATAACACAGAAATATCCAACGAATGAAATCACCAAAGCATAAAATATACGAAAAGTACAATCACATCAAGCAAAATAGTAGTAGCAAGTGTTCATAACAAAAGAAAATGAAATGCATGAAATGTTTGGTCTTAAAAGAAAAAACAGGATGTTCATCGTGGTGAGGAAAAGTCCACTAATCCAGGTTGGCCTCAGGAGGCATAGGAGGAACTCCGAAGTGAGAGCAAAGACCTTTGACCATGATTTTTATTTCACTCATGTCCTTCTCTAGATTATCCAAACGAGCAACTATTTGAGAGTAAGAGCTCGGCCTACTTGGTCGAGAAGAACTAGGCTGAGTATGCAAACGAGGCCTCTCATGAGCTATACCTCTGGATAAAACTCTCTCCTACGGGCGAGGTAAGACTCCACCATCGACCAAACAATCCCCGTCCCGGAGATAAGCAAAGTACACCCAACCTCGGTTCCTAGTTTGAAGATACTTCATAGACCTAATCGTACCTTCGTGAACCAGACTCCCCCTCGGAATGGCTACACCGTGCTGCCCCGATAAGTCAACTTCAGCATTCTCGAAGATCTCCGTCAGAATGGATCCAATGGCATCCCAGATTTTCGCTAACGAGTAACTTTGGCATAACCCTTCTTGTGGAAAATCATACCTTTTTCCACGAACCATTTCATCATGATAGAAGCAAAGTTCACCTGGTGATCTTTCAAAATATGATATATGATTTCCATGTCAATATTTACTAGGCGTTGCTGGGCATTGACTTTAGGCCTAAGGCACCTAGTAATTGCATCATGGAGTAATCGTATATTTATACCAAAATAATTATTTTCAAAACGACCGGTATTCACTTCAAGCATAGCTTTAGACTTCAAGAAATCACGATGTAACACCCCCAAAACTTCCCGAGGTATTACAGTGCCGTGAATCCCGTGTAGGACCCACAAGGCTAGTTTAGGAAATAGATAATTTAAGGAAATTACAATAAAATGATAAGTCCACTGTTACATATCATGAGACCGAAGGTTTTAAGAAGAAAAACAATCCAAAGTTCGATTATTACACAACGGAGGTTTTTGAAATCAAATTTAATTTAAACAAAGGGCAAGAGATTATTCCAACACCGCTCAAGTCCGACTGACTTCTGGGATATCCTGCACAAGATTAACAAATTTACCTGGCACGACAAATCATGCCAGATAACCGGGGTCAGAGAATGCATACCAATAACAATTACTAGCAATGTTATACACCATTTTACCAAGTACAGTGCCATATAACCAACAGAGCATATTTCATCACATGACCGACGTCGTCTTTCTCTTTTATCACATAAACCCCAAGGTCGCAACCAAGGGTCACGAAAGTATCCACACGGGAATACCCTGGAACATAGGTGCCCAATTCAGGTCTTATCCCCTAACACATTTCCATACGGGTACCATACAGGTTTTATCCCCAACACATCGGCCCATTTATAACACATTTTAGAGAAACACAACCGTCGGCATTTATCAACAATGGCACATACATAAATACAATATTATGACAATATTAGCATTTCTCGAGCAATATTTCACTTGCCTGTGATCCGACGGTAGGTGCTTTATGATAACCGAAATACCTACGCCCGCTCAAGCTTAACCTAATCATGTAATATCCGATTAACGCCTCGTACGGATCATGATGAATAAAGTTAGTCTCCCTTTCCCAACCGGATTCCTAACGTAGTCTTAATTACCAACATTAGTATCATTTTTCTAAGTTCATAAGCATTACGTTCCATTTACCATTCAATTCTACGGTTAACGTTAAATACGTCAATTCGTTCAACAAGATCATCCCTACCACTATTCGGTTGGCAACAATCGAACATATCACAACCAAATCTCATACTCCTAATCCAAGTCTCTATTACGAGTACTACAATCGATAAACTATTATTGAACACAATGATTTCGGCTAACGATTTTCAGTGACATTAATATTATCAAATTAATTCTCTTATTAACGTTTAACGTTGATCATCATTTTGCAAGAGTAAGTTACGACTAGTTTATCGAATGGTGATGAATCCCTACGAAATCCTTCTACAATTGATTCGTCGATTATATATGGTCCCAATGTAAATTAAGATGGAAGTTCTTGCATGTGATTGTTACAACAAGTTGTATGAAAATGAAATATACGAACAATGATAACTCCAATTCTACAAGTTCATCCATTTAGATCGTCTACGAGATTTTAGCAAAATCTACCCAAATACCCGTAATCTAACGAGTAATAATTAGTAATCTTGAAGAGATTAATTCAAGGATTGATAGACTTACCTTATAAGATGAAGAATAATGAAGAGAGTTGACGAATCCACAAGAACTATGAGGAGGAACAAAAAGTGGCTTGAATGGCTTGGATAATCTTCACCGGAGCTCAAGGAACCACCTCCTTAATGCTAATTCAAGTATATGAGAGGCTAGAAACTGAGTATAAGGCTATGAAATGCTCCAAGAGTGTCTTCTTGCAAGGTTGGGGTCGTGCAAATGAAGAGGGGAAGTGTTATCTTATAACACCCGGTTTGGATAACGTACGTTAATGATACAGAGATTACGTACATAAAGCTACTTACGTACGTAATACTTAAAGACTAACGTACGTAAAGTCCGTCCAGAGGTCACTACCTGAAATGTGCCCAAGTGTTACGTACGTAAGCCATTGTTAGGTACGTAAAGCTCCAGTCGGTAGCGTATGTTAGGTTTGAAGAATAGCGTACGCTATCAAGGGTTGACTCGTTTGTCCTCTAGCCCGCCGAAAGTAGCTTCCTCCGTGTCAAAAGAAAGATTCTGGTCGGGAGACCTACTCACCTGTTACGTACGTAATATAGCTACCTTAATGTACGTAACACCTTAATTCTAGCGTACGTTAGGCATATACTATAGCGTGCGTTAGATATTCAGTTCTTTAGCCACATAATACATTTTAACCATCTCGGGGTGACCGTCCTTTCCACTCGTCAACAATTATCGGGGAACAAGACGTTGACCACCGTCATATTCGCACCGACGATCGTCCAACGGCGTCAAGGCGTGTCACCTCCGTTTCATCCACATTGCACAATTGTATAGCACTCAATGGAATACATAAATAGAAAAGACGTCACATTACAAAAATTCACACAGTACAAAGTAATATAGCACGAAATACCGGTGGTATTACACACGAACAACCAATTCATGCACACCATAACTTTCATCATCAGAAAAATTATTGATAACTTCATCGGGAGCGGCAAATGTTCCCTTACAACAAAAACCCTCAATCGGGAGTCCAAATAACTCGGATAGTTTTGCAAAGATAAAAACAATTGGTTTACCATGAACAATTGAATTAACAGTAGCTAAGCCATCAGAGTCATACGTAATAAAGAAATTTGCATAAAATTCCCGGACGCAATCAACAAAAACCGGGCGAGCAAGGCTAACGGACCGGTTTATACCAAGCATGTCAAAAAATTCCTCAATTCCAATACCCACTGAATTTAAAGATTCGAAGTCGAAATGGTGAGTCGGAGTACCTCTTTGTCGATTAATACTTCGTTGAAAATCTTCACGGCTTGTGGATTTCGGAATATTGGTTCTCCAGAAGGTGTGGATGAGGTTTGGGAGGTTTCTCCTCTTCGTTTCTTGCTTGACCTGGTTGCCATGGAGGAAGATCAGATGGAAATAATGGAGGATGGTCGGACTATTGTTGCGAGAGAGGCGGCAGAAGGTTTAGAAATTTGGGGGAAGTGAAGGGGAAAGAATCAGAAATGGGTTTATAAGAATCAGGTTATAAGGCGTTACGTACGTAATACCTGTTATGTCCGTAATATGGGTTAAATAACATACGTTATATTCTTATGTAACGTACGTAAGGAGATGTCCAAAAGTTTATGTCCAAAAACCTGCCATATGTAACATACGTAGTCATTTCCGGTGTTACGTACGTAATTCTATTTACGTACGTAATATGCTGAGCAGTACAGCCGTATGTCTGACCATATGAATAGTGAACCTCTTCAGATGATATCCGATTTTTAATGGCATTTTTACTGTATATGATGGATATGAAATAATTAAAAATGATCGACATGACCCATCCCTAAATTTATGCGAATGAAATTGATTGTATCTTCGGGTAATGGTTTTGTAAATATGTCCGCCAATTGTTCATTTGTAGCAACAAATTGGAGACGCACATTCCCGTTTTGAACATGATCACGAATAAAATGGTGACGAATTTCAATATGCTTTGTCCTACTATGCAATATGGGGTTTTCGCTCAAATTTATGGCGCTAGTATTATCACAAAAAATAGGTGTATTTTTAAGCTCGATGCCATAATCTAGTAATTGATTTTTGATCCACATAACTTGTACACATGCACTTCCCGCAGCTACATATTTTGCTTCAGCTGTGGAAGTAGCGACACTAGTCTGTTTCTTACTCCCCCATGAAATTAAACAAGAACTCATGAAGTGACAAGTTCCAGTGGTGCTTTGTCTATCAATTTTGCATCCACCAAAATCAGCATCACTATATGCAAAAAGTTTAAAATTAATGCTCGGGATACCACAGACCTAAGCGAGCAGTACTTTTTAAATATCGAAAAATCCGTTTACATGCAATGAGATGAGATTCTTTAGGATTTGCTTGAAAACGAGCACATAAACAGGTAGCAAACATAATATCAGGTCTGGAAGCAGTTAAATACAGTAAAGACCCAATCATACCTCGATATTGTTTCTGGCCAACAGACTTACCTTTCTCATCTTTGTCGAGTTTAAGAGTGGAAGACATAGGAGTAGATATTTCTTTGCATTCTTCCATCTTAAATTTCTTTAAGAGCTCATTGACGTACTTTGATTGGTGAATGAATATTCCGTCATTGAGTTGCTTAATTTGGAGTCCGAGGAAGTTTTTCAACTCTCCCATCATGCTCATTTCGAATTCTCCCTAAATAAGATTTCAAAATTCTTGGGACAGATTCGTTAGTTGCACCAAAAACAATATCGTCCACATAGATTTGGCAAATAAGCATATCATCACCTAAATTCTTGATAAATAGGGTATTATCAACATTACCTTTTTTATACCCATTTGAAATAAGAAAAGAGCTTAGACGATCATACCATGCCCTCGGAGCTTTTTTCAATCCATAAAGAGCTTGTTTCAAACATACATTTCGATATATCTCTCGAAATGTATGCTTGATATTGCTTGAGTATGCTTGTAAGCTCATATCAATCGTGTCTTCTAACTCAATGAATGAAGCTAGTTATAGCCTTCTTAGAGCAAGTTTCCCATTGGAGCAGTGGAGTGGCTTACGTACGTTAAAGCACATCAGTTACGTACGTTATGCACTTTACGTACGTTACACCTCTTGTCTAACAGCCGTAACAAAACCCTTATCTGAGATTATGTTACATACGTTATGTAGGAGCCATTACGTACGTTAAGCTTTAGTCATAGAGCCGTTGGATGAGATGACTTTTTGATTAACGGTTGATGACTTAAGGTGTTGACTGGTAACGGGCAAAATTCGAACCTTACGTACGTTATACATATTGTATTACGTACGTTACCTGCAGTAAAACACTTACCAAATTTGTTAAGTTTACGTCCGTTAAAGGAAGCTCATTACGTACGCTATGCATGTTAGGTATAGAAAAATATGGAAAGTAGATTTTGTTTAAGTAACCCATCATCAAAACATATAAAATGCATTATGAAAAATATTGTTCCAACAGAGAGGGTTCCTTTTTGTTGAGAAGAGAGTCCACCTTGTCATTTAGGGACAGCAGGTGAGGTTTTACTTCCGTTGCCAGGAGTTTTGCAACTGTTTCCTCAACCATATATCTGATCAACTCAGTGATGTTAGGAGGCAGTTGGAGTTCAGGTGCCTTTCCATCAGTAGTGTTTTCTACTGAATTCTCCTCTGCAGCTCCGAGCATTGGATTTTTTAGATAATATCCTCCTATCAGCTGCTTCCCGATCATATGATGTTTTTTCTGGCTCCCCTGAATCATCATCTCCGAGCCGAGTCCCGATCAGTGCCCCGATCATGGTCTTCATCATCCTTCTCTCCTCCATTCTTTCCTTCTTCTCCCCCTTCATTGTTTTTCTTCTTCTTCTTTTTCTTCTTCTTTCTCTTCTTTTTCTTCTTCTTTCTCTTCGTTTTGAACTTCTTTTTCTTTCTCCTTCTCTTCCTCCTCACTTCTTTCTCCTTTTCAACTTCATTTCTTACTGCTTCTTTCACTTCTTCTCCCCCTCCAGTAATGTTCTCTTCATCATCAAATGTTTTTCTCTTGGGCTATTCCCTCCATTATCATCAGGATGAATTGGTCCATGTGAGTTTTGAAATTTTATAGGAACCAATTCTCATCAAGTAGCAAACTCATATCAGTCTCTTTACAGAATACCTGAATGAGTTGCTCAACAGTGAGGGGGTGGTCCCATACATCCCCCTCTACCATCTCCTTAAGAGTATTGAAGCTAAGATCCTTCAATCTCTTCCAATCCTCATAAGCATCAAAAAATGAAATCTTGTTTATGTGCTGTTTAACTGACCTGACCTGAGCTTGGTTCAGGTTGAAATGATTCTTTTCCCTGAGGTTGAAGTTGTATTGAATTGCAGGTTCCCCAATGATTTCCTCAGGTTCTTCTTCTTCTAGGGAACTTGAAAGAACAGGTAATGGTTCGGGAGCCACTTCTTCATCTGGAATGATGATCAGTTCCTTGGACTGATCTACAGGTGCTATGAGAAGAGGTGTTGCAGGTGAAACTGAAGATACTTCTGGTGCATGTTCTTCAGGTGCAATGTTGTCTGAAGTTTTGGGTAACTGACCCACAGAGCTTTTTGTCTTTTGATAGGTTGAGGTGAGGAGGGTCGACTGGTCTTCTTTTCTAGGGACTTCCTCGTTATAAATATCTTGGTAATTGGAAGATCATCATTATCTTCCGGTGTGGTTAAAAGGGTGGTTGGTGGAACAGATGGAATGATATCATATGCAGGTAACTTTCCAGGTATGTCAGCTGCAGTTGTGGTTGGGGCTGGCAAAATCTCCTCTGCAGTTTTCTCAGCTGGGATTGGAGCGAGAATCTCGACTGTGGTTTGGATCTCAACTGCATCTGTATCAGGTGCGGTTTTATAAGTTGCATGTGATTTAACTTCATTTGAGTCAGAGGGTCCTCTGTTGGCCACTAAGTTTACAGAATACAACTTGGAAAAGTGTTAGTACAACAAGCTGTACGATTTTCAAATATGAGTGCGTAGCGGAAGTTTGTTTAAGTGAGTTGCTGTAAATATAGCAACTAGGATTTCTCCTGATAGCTTAGTGCGTACAGGATTTTGCAATGTATACTTGTATAAATCACAGTTATGAAAACAATAAAGGCATAAGGTAATAACACGCAATATAAAGTGGTTCGAGGTAAACCCCTCTACGTCCACTGGTCCTACACATAGGAGTAAAATGTTTATTAAAATCACTACATACACAACTACGTGACTTTAATCAAACCTATCCTTGTATCGTTCACACAGATTGATACAAAGACTGTAGCTTTCAACCGTTCACACATATTGGTTGTAGGCTTCTTTGACTTGCTTCTTCACACACAGATTGTAGCTTCGTCCTATTCGTCCCACACAGGTCAGAATAACTTTTCCGTAGTCCACACAGGTCTAGATTACTCGAAGGTAATAATGGTGAAATCACTGGTTTGAACAGCAGCTTGAACACTTGATGATCTTAGGCTGATGATGTGCGGTTCACGTTGACTGAGTATATTTCTTCTCTCGGATATTGTTATGTGCTTGAAGAAATATATTTGCTCTTGTCAGCTTGATTGATAGAATAATCTCTATTATCGTTGTCATTGCTTTTCGTTCGTATTCGCGTTTCTCTAAGTTTCTCTAAGTCAAGTTGCTTTCAATGTCTTCTTGGATGGACTATTTATAACTTTGGAATAGATCCATTATAAATATGTCCGTTGGCTAGTTGGTGAGCAAAGATCCATTCTGATTGCTTGATTGACTTTCAAGATGCTAGATCTGGATTTTGCTCCTTGTCTGAAGATCCTTGTCGGTTGGTACTTAAATACTTTATCCAATCAGTATTTAAATACTTCTTTCAAGATGGTGTTTTGACTTTTGTGAATAAAGCAGATTCCATCACAACGGTCTTTAGTCCTGTTGGATAAGTGTTTGTTTTCCTAACACTTTCAGCCTGTATGCTGTATCCAACATGTTACGATTATATTGCTGTAGCTGTAGGCTTTGTATAATAGATTATCTTCAATGTTGTATCGAAGGTGCTCAATGGAGATTCCAGACAGCTTCCATACGTAGCGGCATTTCGAATCCTTTGTTGTATGACGGCTAATCTTGTTGTATGTTGGCAGTTATCGAAACAAGATACATGATTGTTTATCCCAACAATTTTCCCTTTTTAATAATGCCAAAACCTCTTAAAGATAACAATCTTGATCCAGAGAGGCTGACTTCTTGGTCTTCTGTCGAAACATTTGATCTTCAGCACTGTTGCTACCCAAAATATTATCCGGAGATAGATATTGCTGGAATGGATGGATAGCAAACAAATGCAAGAGCACTTCCGTGAGAAAGATAAATAACACAAGATTTGCCGGGGTTGTTAGTCCCGGGCTTGAATGCTCTCGCGAGATATTATTAATAGTAATATTCGGGGATACAAGTACTAATGTAAGAATACAATTACAATGAGTGTAAAGATTCTTGTTATCTTAGCTAGTGAGCGTGTAGATTGCCAGAAGAACCAGATTTGATGCTCTGTGAGTTCTTGTAACAAAAGAGATGAACAGTCGCGGCGGTGAGAGATCGACAGTCTCTCACCGCGAGTATTTAGTTGGATGCTTGGGCTCCTGGGCTTATGAATTTCTTGGAATCTGTCTAGTGGAGACTTGCTGCCTCTGCCGATCGTCTTCTGGATGGGAGATTCGGAGAGAGAAGTCCTGAGATGGATTCCGGCGAGAAAGCAGGGAGCTTGGTGGTATATGTGTTCTACTGTATTTCCGTGAATGAATTCAGAATGTAAGTGAATGAGTTCTGAACGTAAGTAAATGAGTTCTGAACTATTCGGAACCGTAGGTCAAAATGAATTGGGAACCTTTTTCCAGTAGGAGGAGGCTCTCTATTTATAGGACTTGGATATGCCGGGCGATCGCCTTTTCTGTATTATAATAATCGGGCGATCGTCTTTTAGCATATGGGCTTGTCTCCTTAAAGTCTGCAGGAGTTGCTGGCAGTCAACCGCGCGGTCCGATGAGAAGCCTGCACGCGTCCTGAGTTGCTGTCACGGGTGGTCCCACTGACAACTTTCGGCGCGCCTGCCGGTAGGTGAGGTAGGTGACAGGCTGTGGTCAAAGGTCTTGTCTGTCAGAAAAAGATCTTGTCTGTCAGCGCCTTTTGTGGATCTGCACGTGGGTGCTTTCGAGATCCAGCCTCGATGACTTTGACGGCGATCATCTCTGCCGGGCGTAGGTCGACCGTCCTTAGCCGGACACTAGAGTCGATCGCCAGATGTTAAAGGGCGATCGCCTTGGGAGTCGATCGCTAGGTACCGATGGTGGTCTCGATATCTTCGATTAGGCGAGCTAGCCATAGTTTGACCGGTGTTGACTTGGTCGCTCGGCCTTATAGTCGATCGCCCGTCGGGATGGATAAATCTTGACACAACAATTGCCCTACCGCTCCTACGTTGGAAACGTGGGGTGAGGTGGTTCTCTCGGCGATCGCTGAACTTTTGACGAGCGACTCTGCATTTAACTGAACTGGCGATGGTCTTTGAGCTGATATACTCTAGGTTCGGACGACCTGGTTGGCCGCTAAACTGCGCGGGAAATGGCAATGGGCGTGGAAAAGTCTATGCGCACGTGTCAGGCTTCTATTGGAGGATATCAACGGTCATTAATGACTCCTCGGCTGACGCGTCCTTGAAAAGACGCATACGCGGGTCTCGAGGGAGTCAATAAATGCGTCGTTTGAGATCTGACCCCTGGGATTTTCCATTATTGCAAACGAGTCCCTGCCTTCTCCTATAAAAGGGGGCAGTGTTGCAGTTTCATACTCACGCGCACTTAGTGGAGAAAGAAGGACCTGCTGAAGATTTTTCTGAAGATCTTAGTGCCGATCGTCGTTCGATTTCACCTTCGGGTAAGAAAACATGCTTTTCTCCTTTCTTTCTTTGAGAATGGCCGGAACGTCAACATCACATGGAGTGGGTACCAGTTCCGACGCCGGGACATCGACTGTCCGGGGAGGACCTTATTCCGACTTCCACCTGGAGACGGCGGCTGAGGCTATTTGGGCCGGAATCGACCCTGCTGAAATCGAGGCTTTATTTAATGAAGTCGATGTCACTAAGGAGGCGGCTGCTGAAGAAAGACGATCGCAGATAGAGAGAGATCTGGCGATTAGGGCTTACTGGGAGCAGCATAGCGCTTTCGGCCGGGCCTATAAGGCCTTTGCTGAGATAATGGAGAAGTTGGCCGGTCCGACTCCGAGATTCGATTTCCGGGGATACTCGGTCGCCTACCCTTATCAGCTTCCCAAACGGTCGCAGTACCGGGTTGCGCAGCGATCCTTGTGGTCGCTTGGCCAAATACGGAGTTCGACGACCAGGAAAGATCTGGCCGTCTGGAGGACAAGGTTCCATGTTCCTTCAGATGTGGACATGTTCGCGCCGGCGGAGAATGAGCGAGCCGATCAGCCTCCGATGGGTATGGTCGCCGTGAATGAGGCGATTATGGCGGCCGGGCTGCGCTTCCCTCTATCTTTTGCTGTCTCCCATCTGCTGGCCGCTTGGAATGTGGCGCCACTTCAGCTGACGCCGAATGCTTGGCTCCAAATTATCTGCACTCTCACCCTTTTCGGCAGTCACCGCCTGTACCGCCTCCCATCGCCGTTGGAGATGAACCATTTGTTCAAGCTGATGGCTCAGAAAGGGTCGGTCGGCGGTTACCATATTCAGGGCCGATCTGGTCGGGTAATTCACGGAGTCCTGAATAAGATGCGGGGCGATCAGACGAAGTGGTTCTGGGTCGCCGGCAAGTGGAGGGCTTCTGCGAGCGACAATCCCTCGGGCAAGCTGGAGATCCCTACTGAGTTTCGGGAGAGGAATCCCGGTAAGGGTTTAGACTTTCCCTTCGTTCGGATGCGTTTTGGACTGATCTAATTTGATTTCGGTTTTGCAGGTTTTCACATTCCGGCGGTCGAGGAGCTGCCTTTTGACTTCCTGGTTGTCTGGGAGCGGATAAGGAGCTTGTCGGACGATGACCTTGACGCTAACCGTATTAATAAGGAGAGTCGTTGGTTGTTGGCTCGGCTATTTCGTTTCCCGAGACATCTCTCGGTGCCAGGTATGAGTTTCTGCGACCTTCACTTTCTAGGCGATCCCCTTACTTGAGGAAAGTGTCTGACTGTTGGTCGATTGTCTTAACTGTAGAGTTTCGCTTTCCTCGCTTTTTGGAGCCCCCGCCGGAGATTGCCATGTCGAATCCTGGAGTTCTAGGCCGCCTCCGCCACAAGAAGTCGTCTCGGGCCCCACCTGTTGCGTTGCTAATTGTTCCGGAGGCGGAACCTCGTGTGGAGCCGATCGTGGCTGAGGAGGGAGTTCCGGAGGAGGGGCTTCGAACGAATCGCAAGAGGCCGAGGCCGGAAGAAACTTCGGTTCCTGCCCCTGCCAATGAGGTTCCGATCGCCGCGCCTCCGATCACCATTGTCGCTCCGGAGAATGAGCCGCCCTCTGCGGCTTTTATGCGGGAGATGGCGATCGCGGATGCTGAGTCCCCTCGAGGGAAACCGTATTTCGGTCGGGACCCCGAGAAGGCTGAGAGGTAGGTTGTATTTTTGTGTTGAAACTTGCAATTGCGTAGGAGTTGTGTTAACTTTGTTGTATTGATGTAGGATCCGTCGCACAGATCCGTCTTGCCCGCCGATGGTCGTGGATTTCCTAGCGAGCCGATCTCCTCGCCAGTCCTGCGACATTCCTCAATACGTCATCAAGGCTGCTTCTGCTCGCCAAGGCCCGGACGACCGATTCGATGCGATCGCCGCCGCCGATCGGGGAGTTCGATGCAGGCTGTTCTCGCCCTTTCTCTCCAGACGGCGACCATGGCTGTCCAGGCAGCGCATGAGTTTGAGGGGCGACCTTCCACTATTCGCCTGCAGGCGGATCTCGAGGCGGATCGGAAAGAGAACGCCGAGTTTGCTGATAAGATCGTGGCGATGGAGAAGGACTCTCTGGAGGCGGCCAGGCGGGCGAGCCACGAGCTTGAGCTGGCGAAGAAGGAAACCGAGTTGTCTCGTCTGGCGGTTGACCGATTTCGGGACCAGATGCTGAATGCCGTCCGGGCGCAGAAGGTTGCTGAGGATGAGGCCGATCGCCATAAGGTGACGATCGCTCGAATGAGTCAAGTGAGTCGAAAGAGAAGGTTGCCGTGAGGGAGGCCGAGCTCTGTGGGTCGCAACAGTGCGATGGCGGAGCCGAAAGGAGAGGTAGAGGCGACTGTGGCTGATCCCTTTCAAAACTTGGAGTTTGTCGCCGAGTTCGCCTATTATTTGGCGTTCGCCGACTCGATCCGAGCAGCCTAAGAAGGGAGGTTTGGAGGTCGGGCCTCTTGCCGAGAACTTCAAGGCGTATGCGTTGAGCATCCTCTCCATTCAGCCTTTCTCCTTGCCGATCTTGGATCTTGCGGATATCGGCGTGATTTGAGCCGGTATCCGACTCCGGCCAATCTTGCTCATCCCGACGCTCCTAAGATGAGGGGACCGCACCGGATGCCGATGGAGAAGGCTGTGCAGGGCCTCGAGGCACTTCATTTTGATGTTTTAGCTTATTTCCTTGTAGTTTTGTAGCTTTCTTTGTAGCATTTAGGCCTTCGGCGACCATGTACTCGATCTTTTCAAGTCATGAAATGAACGTTTGAATATCTGACTTATAACTTGAATGATGGTTATTTTTGAGTCTTTGTTTGACTTTGTACAAATGTGTGAGGAGAGATCGCTACAGGGTAGTTCCAAATGAATTGATAAACTCATAAAGATAACTTTTACAACAAATTCGATCACGCACAACTTGTCGAAAATGACGACCTCCGTATGTTGTTGAATAGGACGATCGTCGATAGGTAGTCCGCACTCTTCCCCCTTGTTTTTATTCACTTAGTGGAAGTAAGGGGATGAAAATAATCCGTTGAGTGAGCGGTCTTCAACTTTGTCGAATCCTCGGGGACGGTCGTCCATCTTGAGGAACCGTGCACGATCGCGGAGTTCGATGGACCGACTCCTTGATCATGTCTTGATGCGCGAAGACATTGAGTGTCTCGTGACCCACTTTATTATGAGGGTCCTCTGCTAGCCGCGCCGCCTCGTATTTAAACGAAGGGCGTGCGCCCTTGCCTAGAGGAGTCCTTGCGCAGGGCAGCGTCGGATGATTTAACTCCACGCCCGCGGCTTGTTTAGCTCTGCTTCCACCTCGGCCCACCATGAATATGGCGAACCTCGATGGTGTACGTTGAGACAGTGGTTGTGGCACGTCGCATTGTCCGGGTTCACCACGTTAAATGATGAACCTTTGAGGGCGAGCGATCGTGTCCACTGATCAATTTTGGAGGGCCCTCAGACTACGCCGGCCTCGTATTTAAACGAAGGGCGGGCGATCTTGGCCCGAAGGGACCTTGCATGGCCTAAGCAGTCGGTTCCATCGACCACCAGGACCATGGCTGCACTCTTCCACCTTGGATCGTCATGTAGATGCCGAACTTCGACGGTGTACGTTGTGCGGGGGGGCGATCTCGTGCCTTAGTCCATCATGTTAGATGTTGAACTGTAGATGGTGATCGAGTCCTCCAGTTTCTTAAATAAGGAGGGAGATCGGGGAGACTTCCGAGGTCTCCTTTTCTTGATTGATGCATGTAGAGACGGTCGCCGAGGTTGATCCAGGGGTCTGCTCGTATGAGCTTTCCAGCCTGTTTTGTGTTCGACTCGGACGATCGTGTATAGGGATTGGTAAGGGCTTCGACTAAGCCAATAAGCTGTCCAACTTGCCCTCCTCGAACAATCTCCAGAGCTGTTTGAGGAGGTCGCGGCATTGGTTGGTGCTGTGGCCGGGACTCTTATGGTAAGCACAATATTGATTGTTGTCCAGGTGACCGTGGTCCCTTATCGCCTTTGGCTTTTTGAGCTTTTCGTGCCCCTTGATGGCATAGAAAATATGTGCCGGAGTTCGGTTGAACGTGTGGAGGAGATGGGCTTCCATGTCCTCGAAGGCCTTGAGATCTCCGGGTGGCTTGGCGATCGCCTTCTTTGCTTTGGCGATCGTCGTCTTCTGGACAGGAGGTGGCATTCCCTCGCCTAGGTGGAGGGTGAATAGCCTTTGCCTGGCCAGAAAGTTGGCAGCTTTAGCGCGGAAGATCGCGTAAGTTGGGGGAATATCCTTGGAGAGATGTCTAAACATGGGAGAGTGACCGTGGAATCCCCCCCATGACCGAAAAGAGAGCGAGCTCGTCACTGACGGGTTCTCCGGTGAGGATGATTTCGTCTACTCGGTCAATGTAATCTGCGTCGGTTTCTTCTTTCCCCTGCCTGATTTTCATCACGCGGTGGGGGCCTTCTGGTCTGGCGACCTTTTTGGCGAAGTATGACGTGAAGTCATTCGCCGCTTTTAAAGGAGGTGATTGATCGTGGTGGTAGTGAGACGTACCACCTATGGGCCAGCCGCCCAATGTTAATGGGAAGATCCGCACTTGGTCATCGATGCCCCACACCTACCATGTAAATTCGGAATTTACTCAAGTGGGTTTCGGTCCGATCTCCCTCATACAGAGGTGTTTTGGGAGGAGCGATCGTTGGTTGTATGGGGGCAAGCTCGATGTGGACCGCGAGTGGCTCGACGGCCCGGTGATCTTTTTACGGGCGCTTGCCCCAGTGTCCAAGAGTGCTTTCATCTCGCCGAGCCGGCATTGTATGGCGGCCATCGCCGTGGCTCGATCCGCTAGCGGCTCGGAGCGGAGCCGAGGCGATTGAGTACCGATCTCGGCGATCGCACGGAGTCGATGGCCGACTCGCTCGGCCGTGAAGTGGATAGCCGAACTCCCGGTGATGGATTCGGATTCCGCTCTTTTCGTGGTTGGAAATCAATGCCCTTGCCGCTGTGATGGGTCGCGCCCAAGCGATTGAATATGGATCCGTCCGGCCGTGGCGAGAGCCTTTTCTCGCGAATTGGGGCTTTCAAGATCGCCGCCGCAAGAGCTCCGCCAATTTCCGCTTTCCCATGCGGCGGACGATCGAGGGAGTTATCGCGGCGACGCGCATGCTCTCCGCCGCTCCTCTAGATGGCCATAGCCTCCTCGATCTGCTCTCGCCTTGGAACCGATCGAGTGAGAGGTTGGGGACATCTCTCGTGCGGGATCGAGAGTCTCGCGTTGCCGCGCTTCCTCGCCGTCGGGGTTCGGATTGAGCCGGGATATGGTGTCCGGCGGTTCGGAGAGTGGCTCTCTTCGATGTACCGGCGGATGTCATGATTCTGAATGTTTTCTTTGAAGCACAGTGAGTGTCACTTCAAGTATATGCCCCGAGAACAGTGAGTGTTCTTCGGGACGGTAGGAATAAAAATTTGAGGGTTAGATGCCCCTTCCTCTAGCGCCAATTGTTGCTACCCAAAATATTATCCGGAGATAGATATTGCTGGAATGGATGGATAGCAAACAAATGCAAGAGCACTTCCGTGAGAAAGATAAATAACACAAGATTTGTCGGGGTTGTTAGTCCCGGGCTTGAATGCTCTCGCGAGATATTATTAATACTAATATTCGGGGATACAAGTACTAATGTAAGAATACAATTACAATGAGTGTAAAGATTCTTGTTATCTTAGCTAGTGAGCGTGTAGATTGCCAGAAGAACCAGATTTGATGCTCTATGAGTTCTTGTAACAAAAGAGATGAACAGTCGCGGCGGTGAGAGATCGACAGTCTCTCACCGCGAGTATTTAGTTAGATGCTCGGGCTCCTAGGCTTATGAATTTCTTGGAATCTGTCTAGTGGAGACTTGCTGCCTCTGCCGATCATCTTCTGGACGGGAGATTCGGAGAGAGAAGTCCTGAGATGGATTCCGGCGAGAAAGCAGGGAGCTTGGTGGTATATGTGTTCTACTGTATTTCCGTGAATGAATTCAGAATGTAAGTGAATGAGTTCTGAACGTAAGTAAATGAGTTCTGAACTATTCGGAACCGTAGGTCAAAATGAATTGGGAACCTTTTTCCAGTAGGAGGAGGCTCTCTATTTATAGGACTTGGATATGCCGGGCGATCGCCTTTTCTGTATTATAATAATCGGGCGATCGTCTTTTAGCATATGGGCTTGTTTCCTTAAAGTCTGCAGGAGAGTTGGCCGGGCCAACCGCGGTCCAATGAGAAGCTCGCACGCGCCCCGAGTTGCCGCCACGGTGGTCCCACTGACAACATTCGGCGCGCCTGCCGGTAGGTGAGGTAGGTGACAGGCTGTGGTCAAAGGTCTTGTCTGTCAGAAAAAGATCTTGTCTGTCAGCGCCTTTTGTGGATCTGCACGTGGGTGCTGTTCTGAGATCCAGTCCTCGATGACTTTTACGGGCGATCATCTCTGATCGGGGCGTAGGTCGACCGTCCTTAGCCGGACACTAGAGTCGATCGCCAGATGCCAAAGGGCGATCGCCTTGGGAGTCGATCGCTAGGTACCTGATGGTGGTCTGATATCTTCGATTAGGCGAGCTAGCCATAGTTTGACTGGTGTTGACTTGGTCGCTCGGCCTTATAGTCGATCGCCTGTCGGGATGGATAAATCTTGACACAACAAGCACTTAGTCTAAAAATATGAACTGCTCGCAGGCAAGTTCTAAGAATTCGTAGACATCTACAAGGATGTGTATTACAACTTCAAACTTATGACTGGCGCGCAGGCACAATATTACAGTGTGATCTAAATTGAATAAAACTTCACCTATGAACTGTTCGCAGACAAGTTCTTACAGCTTAAGACTTAACAAGTTTTATACTGTTGTTTGCAGCAAATAAATTAAATTCGTAATCAAGCAGTAAAACAGTAAGCATAGATTACGAACTGTAATCTTTCAAGAAAAATTGAATTTTATTGATAGAGATCAAAGATTACAATGATTGAAGAAGAAAGATACAGAGATTGCATACTGCTAGAACAATGATAAATGAGCATCCATGCAAACTTCTGTAATGAGCATGCTTCCAAGGCCTCCTGTCAGGATCATTGTAGGTTTCCCTCCACCAATTCTCCAAGAAATTCTTGACTCGATCTAGATAGATCGCTCTTCCTTCAGCTGATTTGTCGAAGGTAAGTATCCAACCGTTGGGATAAGTGAGCTGATCACCTTTCCGGTGCCTTGATTTCATTTGAATCTTCATGGGAAGCAATCATTTTTCCAGCATCCTTGCTTATTTTTCTGCAGCCTCTGCCAGAATCTTTCACTTACTGAAGATGGCGGACTCCCTGATGAGCTTAACAAAGTATGTCATCAGTTCGTTCTTCCTCCATTTATTCACTTCATCAGCTGTAGGCTGACGGTTGGCAGGCAAACGAATTTCCGGTGGTCTCTGCACATTGTTTTTCCAGGGATAGTTGGGGTTGTGGAACTAATGGGCGAGAACCGTCTATCTTGTATCCATGTGCAGGCGAGGCCAGACGGCCTATTGCAATAGTAATGATGTCCTCTAATGCAGCGTCAATCTCTTTTTCTCTCTCAATCCTCCATTCCCGACCAGCTTCTCGGACTTCTTCCCATTTTTTGGCATCATCAAGGTAAGTGACCTTAGCATCAATGCTTTCCAGGAGTTTCATCGTGTTATCCTGTTTGGTCTCTATACTCGAGATTTTTTCAATCAGATAACTGAGCACCAGAGACATGTCATCGATCTTTTTATCATGTCTTGATAGCCTGGAGCCAGTTTCCTGTAGGGCGCCGACAATCTTGGCTTCGGATATGCAGAGCTTTTCTTGCTCTTGTTTGAGAATCTGGTCCTAGCGCTGTTGAGGTTGAGCGAGTGCCTTCCGTAATGCACTAGGCACTATGCGAAAAGCTTCTTCAACTTTTGTAATTTCTCGCTTCAATCCATTCATCTCATAAATTGCAGTCTCTCTCATCCAATCGAGCTCCTTGCCAACATATACAGTACCTTCACGGCATCCTGCATGAACACTATTTGGCGGCCAATTGCTTGAAGTTTCTCTATCCGGGCCTCTGTTCGCGGAGAGCCGAGTTGCGCTAGATTCTCATCCTCTGCTCCATTGAGTTGACGCATGATTACCTGAGGGCGTCGTGGTCTTTCATCAGGTAGAAGTCCTTCATCGAATCTGGAGCTGACAGAGATTAGAGATGCAGGGGCATCTTGCGCGGGCTCGGCAGATGGTTGGGCAGCATCGTCAGTCTTGGAGACAGGGGGACTGGTTCCTCCTATTCTTGTTGGTGTTCTGTAGTCATGCATATAGGAGGGACTAATTCCTCCTGCTGACTCTCAGCTTCCGCATGCTCCGGCAGAGGGACTGATTCCTCTTGCGGAATGGCGCAGGCTTCTTCTTCTTCAGGTTGGGCTACCTGTTCTGAAGCTTTATGCTGTATGGGAGGGACTGATTCCTCCTGTACATTGTCGGAAGCTTCCTGTTGTTGGGGAGGGGACTGATGTCTTTCTGAGGTCCCCTGACCCTGTTGGTCTTGCATTCTGGACAGTTCTTGTTCGTGAGATTCCTCTCGACTCATTCTCAGACCTGCCCGTAGGACGTCGTCATCGTCGTCTGAGTCGGGATCATATTCGGGGTTGCTAGGAACTATGTCATCAGACTTTGATTTTCCTTTCTGTCGGGCATATTCCTTTGCCAGATAATAATTTGATATGAGCTCATGGCAAAAGCGATATTCCCATTGAATCAGGGCCTCTATGTTCTGAGAGTCCGTGACTTCCAGAATGAATTCTTCTTCTTCCTTCCACTCCTCCCAATTATACAGGACGTCATAAGGTGCAACCTTGTAAGACTTCCATCGTGAAAAACATTCAAATGCTTGCTCAATATGCACTTGAAGAGGAGTTTCATTAATGACAGCAGTGGGGGAGGGGCTTCATACAGTATGTGGGTCTACTATAGGAATAGGATCCGCAACAGGTGTGGGAGCCTATTTTGGAGAGGGATCCCGAATAGGGGTTGGTACCCTGATGGGAGAGGAATCCTGTACGGGTGTGGATTCCCTTACAGGAGAGGTGGCAGTCGGCTCAGAATGTGCAGCCGAATCGCCAGTTCCTTCCAGCTTGGCAAATAATTGATCATCCGTCGTAGCCTCCAGAGGCTCGGGATCTGCAGCATATGCAACAATTATTTCTTCAGGAGGGGTTTTTCCCTCGGGGTGTTGTACAGTGGGTTGCGCCGTCGATGGGGCATCCACAGAGATCGCTGCAATGTCTGTAGCTTTAGCTTTAGAAGCCTTCCTCAGCTTCTTCTTCGGCTTCTCGACAGCAAGCAGTGATTTGCTGTGAGATGAACTCCTTTTTCTCTTCTTCTCTCTAGCAATTCGAACAGTGACATCCCTGGGGTTGTCAGAGACAGGCATAGTGTTGGCATGGGGTCTGTGTGAGATTAGACCATCTTTGTTGAAGACGGTGGGCTTAATTCCACCTATGAACTTTCCAAAGCCAATTTTCTTGGCGTCGCGAGATTGAGGTATGCCACAACAAGTGAGAATGCTGTTGAGTATGAGGCCAAATGACTTTTTCTGAGTGCTAGGCTTGGCGGACTCTTCCTGTAGCCTCTTCAGAATAATCTAGCACCAGTTTATTTCTTCGCCAGACACGATGGCGACCATCATTTTGAAACGTAGGTTTGTGCACATCTCGAATGCGCCAGTTCTATTCTCAACAACACGACAATAGAAATCGTGTAAGTACATATAGGCCAGGCAAAAGCTCTTCTTATGACAAGATGGGTGGACACTATTTTCAGAACGGTCACCCATGAATAGTCCCCAGTAGGTGGTGAGCAGCTCCTCCGACCCGAAGGTCTCAAGATCTTCCATTGTTAGGCCATCAGACGACAGCCTGTAAATGTTTTCCAAAATATCTCAGTCAATGCAGATCTGAACTCCGCGGACGGTAGCAGATATGTCTGATATATCTCCTCCTCTTTTGAGAGAGAAGAATCTGACAGAAGCGTCGAGATAGAATTCTTCCACGATGTGTTCATCGTAGAACTCAGCGTGCTGACTACCAAGATGGTACCTGCCTTGTTGCTTGATCCTTGGCATGACATGTTCCATGCCGTCAAGATCCTCAACCTCAATTTGAATCCTTTCCATGACAACAGATCGGATGAAGAGACGTCCATCAATGATGTTTTCCCTTTTCTTAATTGACTGAGAGGAAGTATGGGAAGATGCCATTGATTTGCAGAGAAAAGTGAATAATCAAAGAGAATGAATGCAGTAAAGTGCAGAAAGCTATGTAGGCTGTTTGCTCTTAGACTCATTTAGTATGCAGAAAGCATAAAGAGTCGAAGGGAGCAAGATACAGTCCTTTTATAGTGTGTAGGAAAAGAAAATTACGATTACAAAACGGTGAATGGTCAGACTTAAAGGATGGGAACCGTCTTTGAAAAGAACGAACTGGATGAACTGAGATTAACTTGTATATCTTATCCATTCATTTTTTAGAATGACAATCGGTCCCACTTCTGACAGTTCGTATTCCCTCATTACACGAAATGGTGGTTTTGAAATTATTAAAATCATGGCGTTTGAGATAATAAAGTCCAGATGTCGTGTTAAGCATGATAAAACGTTTGAATTTTGAAACAGGGCATGTGGACTAAAATGGTTTTCAATACGAATAGAATAATAATATATATTAATTGACGTCCCACAGTGTATGTATCGTATCCGCGAATAATACAGCGTTCCCCCATAAAAGGTACATATATGATTCATTTCTTACAGCTATGTTTGGATTAATACTGTATTCATGGGTCGTACTGTATTCCCCCTTAATTAATGCACAAGTCAGTTGTAGGATGATTTTGTGCCTTCTTTGTCCTACAGTGCTATCTGACTGTTCTGAGTGTACAATTAATTAATGGTGGATACTGTATTCTTGGGTCTTACAGCATTCCCCCTCAATTGATGAGCAAAAGCATAAAAACTTACAGGGAGTCAGGCTGTAGCATTCACAATTCTTGTCGAAGCATACAAAATATGGTTGTGATGAGAGGTTTGGTAAAGATGTCGGCTAACTGGATATCTGTATGAACTTTCTCGATCCGGACATCCTTATTCTCAATATGATTCCGGATGAAATGACACTTCATATCAATATGCTTAGTTCGCGAGTGCAATACAGGATTGTGCGTTATTGCAATTGCACTCGTGCTATCGCACATGATCGATGTTTCCTTGGCAATGATTCCATAATCTGATAGCTGCTGTTGCATCCAGAGAATCTGCATACAGCAACTTCCAGCAACATAGTATTCCGATTCAGCTATTGAAAGCGAGTTCGCCAATTACTTCTTACTTAACCATGACACAAGTCTAGGTCCAAGAAAGTGACAAGTATCGCTTGTACTCTTCTTATCTAGCTTGCAGCCACCGATATCCGAGTCGCTGTAGCCAACCAAATCGAATCCACATTCCTTAGGATACCATAGTCCTGCGTCGATTGTTTCTTTAATGTACTTAAGGATTCGTTTAGCTGTGGTGAAGTGTGATTCTTTAGGTGCTACTTGATACCGAGCACACACTCCTACAGCAAAGTGGATATCAGGCCTGCTAGCTGTTAGGTATAGGAGTGAGTCTATTAGCTTTCTGTAGAGTGATTGATCAACTGGCTTTCTAGCTTCGTCAGCACTAATTTGCACGGAAGTGCTCATGAGGGGTGACGAGGATTTGGAGTTATTCATCCCAAACTTGTTGAGTAGATCCTTGTTGTACTTCTCTTGGTTGATGAAGATTCCTGTAGGCAAATGCTTTACCTACAATCCTAGAAAATAACTAAGTTCCCCCATCATACTCATTTCAAATTTACTTTGCATGAGATGAGAGAACTTTTGACATAAAGCAAGGTTAGTGGAACCCAATATAATATCATCTACGTATATTTGAACAATTAACAGGTCGTCCCCTTTCTATATTTTAAATAGAGTCTTGTCCACATCACCTTTCTCAAATCCATTATTAGTAAGGTACATGGACAGGGTTTCATACCACGCTCTAGGTGCTTGCTTAAGTCCATACAGAGCTTTCCGTAGTTTGTATACAAGGTCTCCGCCTTCTGTGTTGACAAACCCTGGTGGTTGTTCAACATAGACTTCTTCGGCGAGGTCTCTATTTAGGAATGCGCTCTTAACATCCATTTGATATACAATAAAGCTCTTATGGGTGGCAAAAGCTAAAAATATCCTAATGGATTCTAGTTTGGCTACAAGGGCAAATGTTTCATCGTATTCTATATCTTCTTCCTCTCTATAGCCTTGTGCGACTAGATGGGATTTGTTCCTAATAACAAGTCCGTTCCCATCCTTTTTGTTTCTAAATACCCATTTGGTTCCGATCACGGCTTGATGTTTAGGTCTGGGTACTAGATACCATACATTATTTCTTTCGAAACCATTGAGATCTTCTTCCATAGAAGTGATCCAGTGAGAAATGTGCAGAGCTGCTTTGGTAGAAATAGGTTCGGATTGGGATAAGAATACAGCGAGTGTGCATATGGCAAGTCTTATAAGTTCTGCTTGAGATTTCCATACAGGGAATAGAGATTTCTTAGATTCGGGTTCTTATTACACACAGTACAGTTCCCTGTGTATTCTGTATTCTCCTATGGGTGGATACTCTGGCATCAATGTCTCCTATGATTAACTCCTGTGGGTGATCTCTCAACCATCTTCTGTCGGGTTCTAGTTCAGCATCCCGTACTATATCTTGATGTGCTATAGTTTCAGCTTTAGCTTGTCCAGCACCAGCTTCAACTACCTTTGTTCTTACAGCTGCAGGGTTGATCTTTAATTGTATGACAGGCTTTATTGGAGTTGGAGGGTCATTAATGGAGAGTGTTTAGATATTCTGAGTCAGATCTTCTACTCCTGTAAGGTCATGGTGAGGTTCATTGAACACTACATGTACAGATTCCTCGACCGTCAGCTTCCTTTTGTTAAAGATTCTGAAAGCCTCGCTGACAGAGGAATATCCTACGAATATCCCTTCATCCGACTTCTCGTCGAAGGTTCTATGTTGGTCTTTCCCATTATTTATAACATAACATCTGCATCAAAATATATGAAAATATGAAACTAATGGAGTTTTGTTGTTCCATACCTCGTATGCTGTTTTGTTGTGATGCTTGTTGATGATACAGCGGTTTGTGTATAGCATGCTGTATTTGTTGCTTCACCCCAGAACCGCTGTGGCAGCTTGCTTGCGGGGATCATGGTTCTTGTTGCTTCTTTGAGCGTCCTGTTCTTTTGCTCGGCAACACCATTTTGTTGAGGAGTCCGGGCAGCTGAGTATTCATATTGTATTCCATTATCCGAACAGTATTGCTCTATAAAGCGGTTAGTGAATTCAGTATCTCTGTCGGAATAAATGGACACGATACTCAACCCTTTCTAATTCTGAAGCTTTCTCAGGTGCTCGGGCAGCTTTGTTGTGGTTTTCTTCTTCTTGCTCAGGAAGATTGTCCAGGCATACCTGGAATAATCATCAACAATAACGACACAGTATTTCTTACCTCCCAAACTTACAGGGTCTACAGGACCATAGAGATCCATATGTAGTATTTCCATAACTCTGTGAGTGGACAGGTATGATTTGCTTTTCAGGGTGTTTTTGACTTGTTTGCCTTTCTGACAGGGTCCGCAGACGCTGTCTTTTTGGAATGACACATCGGGCAAACCTCTAACCATTCCCTGTCAAGCGAGCTTGTTGATCATCTTGAAGTTGATATACGACATCCTTTTGTGCCATAGTCAGCTTAGATCTGCAGTGCCTTTGGCAAGAAAACATGGAATTGTGGAGCTCGTAGGCTTCCAGTCAGCAATATACATGTTACTTGATCTGCTTCCTGTGAGCACAGCTTCTTTGGTCAGAATGTTCTTGACTCTACAGTGATCTATATGGAATTTCACCGAGAATTATTTGTCACAAAACTGGCTAATACTAAGTAGATTTTACTGTAAGCCTTCAACATAAGCTACATCGGTGACTTTGAATTTTCCTACAAGCAGGGTTCCCTTCCCTTTTTTTCTTCCTTTGGATTTGTCACCGAAGCGCACTTTTGGACCGCGACCTTCTGATAAGTGTCAGTTTTATACACTTATCTGTGATTAGTATTGATATATTTCACCCATAATTATGAGCTAGTCTACTCGTTTTTTCTTTGAATTAATTAGTTTTTTAATAATTTTATTTTTATAGGATGAAAATGTAAATTTAGCCTTAATCGGATTGAATTACTGATTTACTCAAGAAATAACATGTTTATAAAATATTCTCTTTATTGAATTTTTATGTATTCATGTTGTAAGAGTTATCATCAAAAGTTATATATCAAAAGTTATCATCCGAAGAAGATTTGGGGCGAAAACGCAAAGTCTAAGAAATTCTGGGCTGAAAATGAAGTCTGAAACTCCATACTAGCGTAACATCATAAAGTTACGGGCATAACTCACACAACAACTAATGTGCAAACGCCGTAGCCATGTTACGGCTGTAACATCTGAAAGTTACGGCCGTAAGTCCTCATAGTTACGGCCGTAACTCCTCAAAGTTACGGCCGTAACTCGACATATTTTTGATCATTTTTTAATCTTTTATACTTTTGGTCTATTATTGAGGGGATGACTGGCCTTGATCCGATCTAATGTAAAATGCTGGAGTTTTGGAGCTATTAGATGACTTTAGGTGTATAAATAGACCCATTAGATCCATCATTAAAGGGCATTCATCTTATTATTTTCTCATTTTGTAATACTTTTTCTTTGTGTTAAGAACACACTTGTGTTCTTGAGAGTGTATGTGGTTTAGCTTATGTTGTTGAGGGAGTTTATTGCTTCTTTATCCTTTATCTACTAAGGGAGTTAGGATCAATTCTTTCCCTTTTTCAACTAATAATGACCACTCAAGCTTGTAATATGTTGAATAAACCCTTCATGGGCTAAGTTATCCTTAGTTGGGATTATAAACAAGGTTTGTCATGTTGTTTAAGTTTGTATAAAGATATATTATGGATTACTTATTATTGTGTGTGATTTTCATTGTTTTATCAATCTTTATTTATTTGGCCAATAAATGATGATATTTATGGTCTTCATATGTTTCGAAAGAAAATATGTTTGATTAGATCAAATGATCTTCACTCTAAGTTGTTCTAGAGGATAGAAATATACCTCTAGACCTTAGATGATTCTTTGAGTTATTTTCATAAAACCTAATGCTATGTATTGAAGCCAATCAACATAGAAATATAGTGGATTGATTCAATATATAAGGGGCGTTTTGACATTCGAAAGAGGAACCGTCCTTTTAAGGAAAATCGAATCTACACAACATAATAAGTAAATACATCTTATGATCTCCTATACATCTTCTATAACTAATAATGAACTAAGTTTGTAATCCCAACTATTTCATTTTACATTTAATAAATCAATTATTAGTGAAATATTTTATTTCCTTAAATTTTAGAACTATTATTGCATTTTCCTTGCAATTGTCAAACCAAACTCTTAAATTGTGTGTTTCACTAATATTAATCTCTATAAAAAATAGATAAATAGTGTATAATTCAATATATAACCTAACTTCCTCGTGGGATCGATAAACCGGACTCAAAAGTCCACTTACTACTTGATACGATATCGTGCACTTGCGATAGTTACACAAAAGACGTGTCAAGTTTTTGGCGCCGTTGCTGGGGAAGTATAAGTGTTATTTTTGAAATCTTACATTGTAAACTATTGTTATAGATACAATTTCTCGACATTGTAACCTACTACTCAATTGTGTTTGTTCGGTCAAGTGGCGGATAACGGTACTCTGTGACTATTAAAGTCGGATTTTTCAGTTTCCGACAACAACTGATATTTGTAGATATTTTCTCCTTTTATTTTTATTTGATTTTTTTTATCATGGAAGAAACTTTGAATAGTATTGAAAACAGATTTCCCTTTCTTAGCAAAAAAGTCATTTTAAAAATTTACAAGACAAGACTTGAAATGATGAGGTTGCTTATGATAAAAAGCATACCTTTTGACATTAGATTCATTATTGAAGCCAAAGTGAGAATAGCAGGTGAATTCACAGAAATACCTACTAGATTTTTACCAGGGCTTGGAAAAAGTTCATATGCCAAGAAACAACGAGCAAAGATAATAGCCGTTTGCTATAAATGTGCTAGATGGAACTGTAATTTAAAATGCCGATCTTTAGGAATTCTATCTACAAACAGAGAAGATAAAATTCAGTTCATTAAGGATGGTCTGAATAAAGAGAATTTAGATAATATCGAAATTTCTCTTGACACGCATCCTAGTGGACTCGTACATTATGGAATTCGATGTTTGTGGAATAAATTCAAACCAGAATATGAACAACGTCTTGGGAATCTGACGTTAAAAGACCCTGTTTGCTAATTTGTAAGAAAATTCGATGGGAAGCTTCTCCCCGACTCATAGAAGGCATTTAAGCCGTTTCTGAACGTAAAATCAGAGGAAGATGTGAGCCACAATCACAACTACTGTACATACGCGTGGGTATCTTTTATTTTTGTCGTATGGTGAGATTTTCTGAATAAAAGAAAGTGATACGCAATAAATGCATTCGTTATTCTATTGAGTAGTTGAAGCACAATTAACGCAATCACAGATTTGTTAAATATTTTTACCTTATTTTTCTTCTATAAATAAATATTGTGCTTGTTTCTTTTATTCATCCCTCAAACTTGTATTTTTCTCTTTTTCTCTCAAATAAGTTTCTTTTCAAAAATGGAATCATCATCTTCCACAAAAAGATTTAACTCAGTCTGCATTTTTTGGTGGAGCTAGTTATGTAACAGAGGTATGCTTTACTGAAGCAGCCCACAACTTGGGTCGTACCTTAGGAGAAAAATACATTCATGTAGTTTACGGAGGAGGAAGTCTAGGATTAATAGGACGCGCTGCTGTTTCTGCCTATATGGAAGGAGTAAAAGTGTTGGGAATAATTCCAAAACCTCTGGCTGAAAGTAAAATCACCGGGGCAACTATTGGATATGAGTTTAGAGCTGTAAATATGCAAGATCGCATCACTCACATGATGAATAATTCTGACGCCTTTATCACCCTTTCCGGTGGTTTTGGCACTCTTGAGGAACTTTTTCATGTGGTTACCTGGGCCCAGCTAAATGTTCATAAAAAACTAATAGGTCTGCTTAATGTCAATGGTTTCTTTGATGGTTTACTATCTTTCATCGACTACTCTACTGATAAAGGTTTTATTTCCGAGCGTTCTAAACGAATCATAGTCGTTGCAACAACACTAGAAGAACTAATAAAAAACTCATTGAATTTGTTCCTCAACCAGATCCAGCTCTAGCTAATATTGTCTGGATGGAAGATTTTACTGTGAGAAAACAAAAAGTGGATTCATTCCTCTCCCTTTGATAACCCATATCAGACCTATTGTTATTTTTACTTTCTGTCATGTGTAAAAATCATGCTAAATGATGGCAGCTTAAGGAGTTTCTTTTTGATCTCTTGACACGCATCTATTCGCGATTTATGTATTATTATTTTATTGCTGTAATTTTTATTATTTGTTTTTAATAAAAGCATTGATGGCAGCGTAAGGCGACTCTTTGGACTTTCCTGAAGCGCATCTTAAAAAATTGTGTTATACTTTCGGGTATTTTTTTTCTCTTATGTTGTTTGCCTCGTATTTTTCATTTTTGCAGATCCAAAAAGGCATTTGCTCAAGCATCAACTTTCATAACAGGGAGTATTCTGCTTTTCTCCCTTGCTTTTTATATTTTTTTTAAAACTGAGGACAGTTTCTTTTTCAAGTTTGGGGGTGGTGTGTTTTGATTATTTCGTTGTGTTTAGCTTTGATTATTGTGGTGTGTTTTGATTATTTTTGTTATTTGGCTTTGATATTTTTTAGTGTATATTTATATATATTTATTTTGTTTATTTTGATTTGTGAAATTTCTAGATCTGGCCATAACACCAATAATTTAGCTATATACAAGTTTCTAAAATCGTTTTAACCGGTTAAAAAATTGTATATTCCAAAATTTTTGAGCCTTAATCTCTCTTTCCAAGCCTTGTAATTATTATTTAAAATCGAGTCATTTGTTACTTTGAGAAAAGAAGAATCAGTCGGTTGATGAAAAATAGAACTGAAATTTACTTAATTTGTGGAGTTTTTGATTTTTCATGCTTAACTAATAAATGGTTTTTCTGCAAAAATTCTATTTCCTGAAAAAAAAATGTATTGGTAAAAAGAGCTACACGTTAGCAAATAACGGTGTGAAAGCTATCACCTAAAAAAGGATGGAAAATGTGTTGGTGAAAAGAACTACACGTTTGCAAATAACGGTGTGAAAGCTATCACCTAAAAAAAGAGATGGAAATTGTGTTGGTGAAAAGAGCTACACGTTAGCAAATAACGGTGTGAAAGCTATCACCTAAAAAAATAGAAAATGTGTTGGTGAAAAGAGCTACACGTTAGCAAATAACGGTGTGAAAGCTATCACTAAAAGGGATGTAGATTATGAGCATATTCGAATTAATTGGTGGCTGAATTTCAATACACTCAATTTCGTGAACAATCACAATATTTGATGACGCCAATGAAATTCTTTTTCATATTGAGTCGAAAAATAAACGAGTGATCGAGAGCAACTATTAAAGGGAGTCGTGTGTGTCACGAGTGGGAAAGAAATAATCAACCTTTTGGGGGGAAACCTTGCATTTTGGAATTACAAAAATAAAACCGTGTTTTAACTTCAAAATCATTAGTAGATTTATTTTGAATCTTGATTCATTTCTATCTACTGTATAAAGCTGGTTATTGTGTATTAATGGTATTTTGATCTCTTTTTCTCTTTATATATAATTATTTTTCTTAATTTGTGTATGTATTATTTTTCTTATTTTGTGTCTTATTTTTTTATTTCTATCTTGAGCGTGAATAATAAAGAGTCTTGCTCGGGACTAGCAAGAATTCAAGCTTGGGGGTGTGATAAGTGTCTGTTTTATACACTTATCTGTGATTAGTATTGATATATTTCACCCATAATTATGAGCTAATCTACTCGTTTTTGCTTTGAATTAATTAGTTTTTTAATAATTTTATTTTTATAGGATGAGAATGTAAATTTAGCCTTAATCGGATTGAATTACTGATTAACTCAAGAAATAACATGTTTATTATAATACCCGGTTGCAATTCATTCATTTTCATTCAGTAACTATCAGTCAGTAATTGTCACTCAGTAATTTTCACTCATTAATAATACTCATCATTCATGATTCATTCATTTGTATTCATTGTTGGCATATTGTAACCGTGTATTAGTTACCGATCGTCATTCATCTCCGTTTGAGGATCGAGACGAGAGTATTATCATAATCATCGTGAATGGTAGTCTTGTGTTGGAAGTATTATCTATCGCGTGTTATTGGACTTAATTACATTCATACATGTATTGTATGTCGGATCATTCACCGGTTGTAGCGAGTAGACGGATTTGTCGGATTTTCGGCACTTTCAGCAAGGAGTTACGGGCGTAACTAATAATGCATTACGGCCGTAACATGCATTCGTTGGCTTAAGGTTGTTTTGGCCGAAGGTGAGATACGGCCGTAAGGTAGGCAGGCTACGGCCATAATATGTGTTCGTGGTTTTCAGGTATTGTCGGACGAAGAAGGCTTACGGCCATAAGGGTTGCGACATACGGCCGTAACATGAGGCAGGTACGGCCGTAAGGCTTGACCGGTTACGGCCGTACGGTTTGATCAGGGCGCCCGGTCAGTTTGGACGAAGGTTTCATACGCCTGTAAGTCTTGCCGAGTACGGCTGTATCAGTCTAGATACGCCCGTATGTCTGTCGGCAGATTTTTCGACGAGGCCGAGTTACGCCCGTAAGTAGGGCTTGTTACGGCCGTAAGGCCGTTGACCTTGGAAGGTTACGGCCGTAAGATAGGTGAGTTACGGCCGTAACTCGGAGCTGTATTTAAACACTTGGACGGGACTTTGAGCTCATTTTCTCATTTCTCCACTTGAGTTCCGAGAGTGGTCTTGAGGGAGAGATTTTGTCATCATCAATCACTTGGGTGTTCGGTTTTCACTATCTTCATTCATTTGTGAAGCTTGGATAGTCGATTTAACACGAATTCACCGGATCGAAGTGTTTGGATCTTCAAAGGTAATATTCTTCAACATCTTAGATTTCGATTTTGTGTTGAGATATGATGTTTTGGACGTTATAATCATGTTGTATGAAGAGATATACATATGATTATGAGTTTGTATGAATATTCATTGGATTATTGAAGGATTATTCAAGAACACTTTGAATATTGAGTTAGATTTGTGGATTTTCGATTAGTTGTTGTTGAAATCACGATTTGGGATATTCATATTGGATTATTGATTGTATTAAAGATGTTTTGTTGGTTTGTATCACTCCTTGGGGATTTGATATTGGTATAATTAAGGATTGGTTGTAAACAATCGAAGATTGGTTACAACGAGTTTGATATAATGCCCCAATGAACTTGGTTTAGCCGTATCGACGTTTGAGTTAGTTATAATCATGTTTGATTTGTATGTTGAATGGATTGTTGGTAATTGTGTTATTCAAGGTTGTTCGAGCGACCGACACCTCATTTGGGACGTTTGTTCGTGGAAGGACATCCTTCACCGGTGTTGTGTAAGTTAATTCTTACTCGGTTAAAAGGATACTCATTCCTTTCGTTGTTGTTCATTCATAATCATAACCCATTCATAGTATATTAACCGTATTGAGACTTGTAATTGTCAAATAATCATTTCATTCACGAGGAACGATGGTTCCAAATCATTTCAATGAGCTACCATTCATTTCATTATTATCTCATCTCGGTGAGTCATTCTTGACCCTTGTCATGTGACCTTCTGGGTTCATATTGCGTGGCCGGGTAGGGATGTGTGGAATTTTTAGTTGGGCACACGATAGTCATGTGTTGGGTTCACCGACACATTGGACTGTGCACACGGTAATGTACCTCCGTGAGACTAATTAGGTACAATGGCGGGTGTGTCCAGACACTCGTCTTGTGCACGTGCACATTCCATTACGGGCGTACTATGATGCTCCTCTTCAGCTTAAATTCATAACTAAGGATACTTCATGATTTTGTTTATTCAACTCTTGAGGATTGTTGTTCTGTGTAACTGACCCCGTGGGGTATATTGTTTTCAGGTCATGGCAAGGCAAAAGCACGGGAAGAGAACGTTGACTGTGAGGAGTCCCAGTGATACTAGTAGGGGCCCCCAGTCCTTTCAGTCATTCATGTTGTCTTCATTTTATTTCCGCTGCAGATTTCCGTTTGGATACTCATTTTCATTCAGTGTTGTATATTTTATCTTCATATAAAATATACATGTATTCTGTATTATCTTGGGTGTGTTGTACTTGAAACTCCTCATCGGAGTAATTAATGATATAATGTGGTTCGGTACTACAATTATATTATTTAAGTAATTAATTTTCATTCGCCTGGTGGGTCCCAGTCGGGGGTCCACGGCACTGTAATAGTCGCCTAGTTTGGGGTGTTACAGAGTTGGTATCGGAGCATGGTTTTGAATACTACCTTCCGAGTCATGTCTCATTGAAATCATCATTCACCAGACTAGTATCCTTGGACTCTCGCGTCGCGTGTGACCTGTGCAAATGCCAAGCCCCTCAGACCAAGAACTGTAAGATTTCTGACGCCGTGGTATAATTTCTGGCAATAAGAATCACTCATTCATCATTCAATAGTCAACAATCCTCAGTCATCATTTCATTTTTGATCATGTCGATCATGTTAACTCATTAATCACTCAGTTCATTTCATTACTTAGTTGTTGATCGTAAAGATCGTATCATTAATCTTGCTAACTTGTTCAAGATAATCATTTCAAGAATTTCATCAGATAATCATGTCACCTCAGTTAATCATTCATGTAATCACTGTGTTAGAGCGCGTATGCTCATTTTTATCATTTCATAACGTAATCATAACGAGGTACTCATGCGAGATCTATAATCATCATTTGGCCTTCCTACTCCAGTATGGAGAGAGCTGTCAAAGGACGCAAGGGGAGAGGCCACGGTGCGGGCCGAAACCCGTGGAATAATCATTCACAGTCAGGAAGTCGTACCCGGGACACAGCTCAATCAGAAGGTGTTTGGGTTGATCCACTCGCTTTTATGCAAGGCATGATGGCCCAGATGCAATTGCTTAATCACCAATGCGCTACTCTGACCGAATTAATCGAGAAATCTCTTAGTGATGAGCTTACTGCTAAGGAAATTGCTGAGCAACAACCTTCATCTGCTAGCAAGAAATCAACGAAGCGTAATCAGTCCGAAGGCGGTCAGTCAACCTTCAAGAAGTCTCGTATGGGCTCTACATTTTCAGGGCAACCTCCTATGGTGCATAAGCCCGCAGAGTCTCAGTCCCGAGCGGCCAGTTCGACCATCACCTATTTCAACTGTGGAGCACCGTGTCATTTCAGCACTAGGTGTTCGAGGCAGGATATCACCTATTTCAACTGTGGGATTGCCGGGCATAAGGTCCGTTTCTGCCGAAGAGACTCCAAGCATACTCCGGTGGCAGCTCAGGCCCCAAAGCAATCAGCGGTTCAGAATCAGGCCACTCAGTCCATGCTGTTTAAGACGATGGGAGCAACTAAAGGCGGAGCTCATACTTTTTAGACAGGAGCATCCGGTTCGGGGGCCAGCAAGCCCCGAATTCACGAGATGAAGAGGACTGACGATCCGGAGGCCCGAATGATCTCAGGTATACTCGAAATTTTATCCCAATCTGTGTGTACCCCTTGTGAGACTGGTGCATCGTATTCATTCACTTTCGAGTCATGTTTGAGTAGACTACTTCTAGATAGCTCCACTAGTTGTGAGCCTTATGTCATTGGTCTACCAGGCGGTAGAAGAATTTTCAGAAATCATGAGGTTAAGAACTGACCGAATCAAGCTTAATGACCGCGATTGGTTGGCGGACCTAATCGTGGTGGATTTACCTAAGGACGATGTAATATTGGGTATTAGTTGGATGAATCGTCATGATGCCATCCTCAGTGTTCGTGAGCGTATGGTCACTATCATTTTAGTCATTGGAGCCGAGTGTGTATTTCAGGGAGGTAATCCCCGTTATTCCGGAAGAATCATTAATATGATGAAAGTAGTGAAATTACTCAATCAGAGTTGTTCAATCATTCATTGTACCATTGTCATCGATTGGCCGTTCTAAGGCGATCAAGGTGTTCAATCATTCATTATATCATTGTCATCGATTGGCCGTTCTAAGGCAATCGAGGTGTTCAATCATTCATTGTATCGTTGTCGTCGATTGGCCATTCTAAGGCAATCGAGGTGTTCAACCAATCATGGTATCATTGTTATCGATTGACAATGTACTCCCAGACGAGCTACCTGGTTTACCTCTACCGAGGGATGAGGAATTCACGATAGAGTTGGAGCTTGGTACATCCCCATTATCGAAGGCACTGTATCGGATGGCCCCGACTGAAGTGCAGGAACTAAAGAATCAATTGGAGTATTTGACCGAGAAGGGTTATTTTCGATCGAGTGCGTTCCCGTGGGGAGCACCAGTGTTATTTGTCAAGAAGAAGGACAGTTCATTTTGTTTGTGTATTGATTATCGGGAGTTGAACAGGGTGATGATCAAGAATAAGTATCCTCTACCCCGTATTGATGATCTCTTAGATCAACTTCAGGGAGCTTCGGTATTTTCCAAGATCGATTTAAGATCTGGTTATCATCAGTTGCGAATTCGAGAATCGGATATCGCTAGGATGGCGTTTCAAACACGTTATGGTCATTATGAGTTTGTGGTAATGCCGTTTGGGTTGACTAATGCACCTGCGGTATTCATGGAATTAATGAATCGAGTTTTCATCAACTATTTGGATCAGTTCATGGTTGTCTTCATTTACGATATTTTGATTTATTCTCGTGACCAAGAGGAACATGAAGTTCACCTTCATCAGGTTCTCGATGTGTTAAGATGAGAGCAACTCTATGCAAAGTTTTCCAAATGTGAGTTCTGGATGTCCGAAGTGACGTTTCTCGAACATGTAATTTCATCAGACGGAGTTCGTGTCGACCCTTAGAAGACGGAGGCTATCCGAGATTGGCAACCTCCGAAGAATGTTAAGGAAATCCGAAGCTTTCTCGGATTAGCAGGATATTACCGGCAATTTGTAGAGGGATTTTCTAAAATCGCTCAACCAATGACGAACCTTTTGTGAAAGGATAAGAAATACACGTGGTCTGACGCGTGTCAGAAGAGTTTTGAGGAACTCAAGAGCCGTTTAATTTCAGCGCCTGTCCTTTCCTTACCACAAGGGACGGAAGGATTCGTGATTTATAGTGACGCGTCCGAACATGGTCTCGGATGTTTACTAATGCAGAACGGGGAGGTCATTGCCTATGCTTCACGGCAACTGAGACCTTACGAGGTCAATTACCCGACCCACGACTTGGAGCTAGCAGCCGTGGTTTTCGCATTGAAGATTTGGCGTCATTACCTTTATGGTGTCACCTGTCAGATTTTCACAGATCATAAGAGTTTCAAGGATATGTTTACTCAGAAGGAGTTGAATATGCAACAGAGATGGTGGTTACAACTAATTAAAGATTATGATATCGAGATACTATACCACCCGGGCAAGATGAACGTTGTCGTCGATGCCTTGAGTCGTAAGTCCATTCAGGAGCAAATGCTTGCTCGTCTAACAGTTCAGAAGGAGCTTCAGCAGGAATTCCTTAGACCCGAGATCGAGGTCTAGTTACAGCGAGTGCAAGGGCAACTTTGCAAGTTGGAGATTTCATCGCCACTTGAGGAGGCAATCAGGGAGAATCAGTGTTCAGACCCGTTTTTGTTGCGCATTCGAGAGGATGTGGCTCAGGGGAAAGCCCCTGGATTTGTGGTTCACAAGGATGGACTTTTGCGATTTAAGAACCGGTTATGCGTTCCGGCGAATGACGAGTTAAAAAACTCGATGTTGAGAGAAGCTCATGCTACCCCTTATTCCATTAATCCGGGGTCTAGCAAGATGTATATAGACTTGAAACAAGATTACCGGTGGAGTAATATGAAGCGAGAAGTCATGGAATTTGTTCGAGATGCTTAACCTGTCAGCAAGTCAAGATAGAACATCAGCGACCGGTGGGTATGCTGAAACCTCTCCCTATTCCAGAGTGGAAGTGGGAAGATATTTCTATGGACTTCATCACGAGTTTGCCGACGAGTCGTCGTGGCATGAATATAATTTGGGTAGTTGTGGACCGTTTAACTAAGTCAGCTCATTTCCTCGAGATTAAGGATACGTGGGGTCCCGAGAGACTTGCTAAGTTGTTCATCAAAGAGATAGTAAGATTGTATGGTACTCCTAAGAGTATCGTTTCTGATCGCGACGGGCGATTCGTGTCACATTTTTGGAAATCAGTTCATCGTGCCATGGGAACTCAGCTTAATTTCAGCACAGCTTTTCATCCTCAGTCCGACGGACAATCAGAGAGAACTATTCAGACATTGGAGGACATGTTGAGGGCATGCGTCCTCAATTGGAAAGACAATTAGGGAAGCCCAACCACCGTTGATTGAGTTCACGTACAATAACAGTTGGCATGCTTCGATTAAGATGACACCTTACGAGGCCTTGTACGGTCATCGTTGTCAATATCCTTTGTGTTGGGATGACTTATTAGAATCAATCGGCACCGAGCCCGATATGCTTATAGCCGCCGTGAGAAGGTAGCTTTGATCAGGAGTCATTTGTTGACCGCTCAGAGCCGACAGAAATCATATGCAAATAATCGTCGTCGACCATTAGAGTTCGAGACAGGTGACCACGTTTTGGTCAAGGTATCCCCAAGTCGAGGTATCTTCCGTTTTGGGAAGCGGGGAAAGTTGAGTCCGAGATTCATCGGACCGTTTGAGATTTTGGATCGAGTAGGCAGTCTGGCTTATCAATTGGCTTTACCTCCGGCATTGAGCCGAATTCATAATGTGTTTCATGTCTATCAGTTGTGGAGGTATGTTCCGACCCGAGTCACATACTTCAGTTCGATGAAATCGAGATCGCAGATGATCATTCGTATGAGGAGTGTCCTATACGAGTTTTAGAGCGGCAAATCAAACAGACGAGGAACAAGACGATTCCTTTGGTCAAGATTCAGTGGTCTAGACACGGAGTCGAAGAGGCTACTTGGGAAACCGAGGATAGTATGCGGGACAGTTATCCCGAGTTGTTTGACCCTTAGTTTCGAGGACGAAACTCTTTTTAAGGGGGGGGAGTATGTAATACCCGGTTGCAATTCATTCAGTAACTATCAGTCAGTAATTGTCACTCAGTAATTTTCACTCATTAATAATCACTCATCATTCATGATTCATTCATTTGTATTCATCATTGGCATATTGTAACCGTGTATCAGTTACCGATCGTCATTCATCTCCGTTTGAGGACGAGACGAGAGTATTATCATAATCATCGTGAATGGTAGTCTTGTGTTGGAAGTATTATCTATCGCGTGTTATTGGACTTAATTACATTCATACAAGTATTGTATGTCGGATCATTCACCGGTTGTAGCGAGTAGACGGAGTTGTCGGATTTTCGGCACTTTCAGCAAGGAGTTACGGCCATAACTAATCATGCATTACGGCCGTAACATGCATTCGTTGGCTTAAGGTTGTTTTGGCCAAAGGTGAGAGGGCTTACGGCCGTAAGGGTTGCGACATACGGCCATAAGATGAGGCAGGTACGGCCGTAAGGCTTGGCCGGTTACGGCCGTACGGTTTGAGCAGGGTGCCCGGTCAGTTTGGACGAAGGTTTCATAGGCCCGTAAGTCTTGCCGAGTACGGCTGTATCAGTCTAGATACGCCCGTAAGGCATGTCCGGGTATGGCCGTATGTCTGTCGGCAGATTTTTCGACGAGGCCGAGTTACGCCCGTAAGTAGGGCTTGTTACGGCCATAAGGCCATTGACCTTGGAAGGTTACGGTCGTAAGATAGGTGAGTTACGGCCGTAACTCGGAGCTGTATTTAAAGACTTGGACGGGACTTTGAGCTCATTTTCTCATTTCTCCACTTGAGTTCCGAGAGAGAAGTCTTGAGGGAGAGATTTTGTCATCATCAATCACTTGGGTGTTCGGTTTTCACCATCTTCATTCATTTGTGAAGCTTGGATAGTCGATTTAACACGAATTCACCGGATCGAAGTGTTTGGATCTTCAAAGGTAATATTCTTCAACATCTTAGATTTCGATTTTGTGTTGAGATATGATGTTTTGGACGTTATAATCATGTTCTATGAAGAGATATATATATGATTATGAGTTTGTATGAATATTCATTGGATTATTGAAGGATTATTCAAGAACACTTTGAATATTCGATTAGTTGTTGTTGAAATCACGATTTGGGATATTCATATTAGATTATTGATTGTATTGAAGATGTTTTGTTGGTTTGTATCACTCCTTGGGGATTTGATATTGGTATAATTAAGGATTGGTTGTAAACAATCGAAGATTGGTTACAACGTGTTTGATATAATGCCCCAATGAACTTGGTTTAGTCGTATCGACGTTTGAGTTAGTTATAATCATGTTTGATTTGTATGTTGAACGGATTGTTGGTAATTATGTTATTCAAGGTTGTTCGAGTGACCGACACCTCATTTAGGACGTTTGTTCGTGGAAGGACGTTCTTCACCGATGTTGTGTAAGTTAATTCTTACTCGGTTAAAAGGATACTCATTCCTTTCGTTGTTGTTCATTCATAATCATAACCCATTCATAATATATTAACCGTATTGAGACTTGTAATTGTCAAATAATCATTTCATTCACGAGGAACGACGGTTTCAAATCATTTCAATGAGCTACCATTCATTTCATTATTATCTCATCTCGGTGAGTTATTCTTGACCCTTGTCGGATTGTTATTCATTATGTTCATTGGTCACTTTTGATCGTGTGACCTTCTGGGTTCATATTGAATGGTCGGGTAGAGATGTGTGGAATTTTTAGTCGGGCACACGATAGTCATGTGTTGGGTTCACCGACACATTGGACTGTGCACATGGTAATGTACCTCCGTGAGACTAATTAGGTACAAGGGCGGGTGTGTCCGGACACTCGTCTTGTGCACGTGCACATTCCATTACGGGCGTACTATGATGCTCCTCTTCAGCTTAAATTCATAACTAAGGATATTTCATGATTTTGTTTATTCAACTCTTGAGGATTGTTGTTCTGTGTAACTGATCCCGTGGGGGATATTGTTTTCAGGTCATGGCAAGGCAAAAGCACGGGAAGAGAACGTTGACGGCGAGGAGTCCCAGTGATACTAGTAGGGGCCCCCAGTCCTTTCAGTAATTCATGTTGTCTTCATTTTATTTCCGCTGCAGATTTCCGTTTGGATACTCATTTTCATTTAGTGTTGTATATTTTATCTTCATATAATATATACATGTATTCTGTATTATCTTGGGTGTGTTGTACTTGAAACTCCTCATCGGAATAATTAATGATATAATGTGGTTCGGTACTACAATTATATTATTTAAGTCATTAATTTTCATTCGCCTGGTGGGTCCCAGTCGGGGGTCCACGGCACTGTAATAGTCGCCTAGTTTGGGGTGTTACAGAGTTGGTATCGGAGCGTGGTTTTGAATACTACCTTCCGAGTCATGTCTCATTGAAATCATCATTCACCAGACTAGTATCATTGGACTCTCGCGTCGCGTGTGACCTGTGCAAATGCCAAGCCCCTCAGACCAAGAACCGTAAGATTTCTGACGCCATGGTATAATTTCTGGCAATAAGAATCACTCACTCATCATTCAACAGTCAACAATCCTCAGTCATCATTTCATTTTTTATCATGTCGATCATGTTAACTCATTAATCACTCAGTTCATTTCATTACTCAGTTGTTGATCGTAAGGATCGTATCATTAATCTTGCTAACTTGTTCAAGATAATCATTTCAAGAACTTCATCAGATAATCATGTCACCTCAGTTAATCATTCATGTAATCACAGTGTTAGAGCGTGTATGCTCATTTTTATCATTTCATAACGTAATCATAACGAGGTACTCATGCGAGATCTATAATCATCATTTGGCCTTCCTACTCCAGTATGGAGAGAGCTGTCAAAGGACGCAAGGGGAGAGGCCACGGTACGGGCCGAAACCCGTTGAATAATCATTCACAGTCAGGAAGTCGTACCCGGGACACAGCCAATCAAAAGTTGTTCGGGTTGATCCACTCGCTTTTATGCAAGGCATGATGGCCTAGATGCAATTGCTTAATCACCAATGCGCTACTCTGACCGAATTAATCGAGAAAGCTCTTAGTGATGAGCTTACTGCTAAGGAAATTACTGAGCAACAACCTTCATCTGCTAGCAAGAAATCAACGAAGTGTAATCAATCCGAAGGCGGTCAGTCAACCTTCAAGAAGTCTCATGTGGGCTCTACTTTTTTTGAGCAACCTCCTACGGTGCATAAGCCTGCAGAGTCTCAGTCCCGAGCAGCCAGTTCGGCCATCACCTGTTTCAACTGTGGAGCACCGGGTCATTTCAGCACTAGGTGTTCGAGGCAGGCTATCATCTGTTTCAACTGTGGGATTGCCGGGCATAAGGTCTGTTATTGCCGAAGAGACTCCAATCATACTCCGGCGGCTCAGCCCAAGCACCGTTCGGTTGAATCGTGCCACTCGGTCGTCTTGTTTAAGATGACGGGAGCAACTAAAGGTGGAGCTCATACTTTTTAGACAGGAGCATCCGGTTCGGGGGCCGGCAAGCCCCGAATTCACGAGATGAAGAGGACTGACGATCCGGAGGCCCGAATGATCTCAGGTATACTCGAAATTCTATCCCAATCTGTGTGTACCCCTTGTGAGACTGGTGCATCGTATTCATTCACTTTCGAGTCATGTTTGAGTAGACTACTTCTAGATAGCTCCACTAGTTGTGAGCCTTATGTCATTGGTCTACCAGGTGGTAGAAGAATTTTCAGAAATCATGAGGTTAAGAACTGACCGAATCAAGCTTAATGACCGCGATTGGTTGGCGGACCTAATCGTGGTGGATTTACCTAAGGACGATGTAATATTGGGTATTAGTTGGATGAATCGTCATGATGCCATCCTCAGCGTTCGTGAGCGTATGGTCACTATCATTTCAGTCGTTGGATCTGAGTGTGTATTTCAGTGAGGTAATCCCCATTGTTCCGGAAGAATCATTAATATGATGAAAGCAGTGAAATTACTCAATCAGAGTTGTTCAATCATTCATTGTACCATTGTCATCAATTGGCCATTCTAAGGCAATCGAGGTGTTCAATCATTCATTATATCATTGTCATCGATTGGACGTTCTAAGGCAATCGAGGTGTTCAATCATTCATTGTATCGTTGTCGTCGATTGGCCATTCTAAGGCAATCGAGGTGTTCAACCATTCATGGTATCATTGTTATCGATTGACGATGTACTCCCAGACGATCTACCTGGTTTACCTCCACCGAGGGATGTGGAGTTCACGATAGAGTTGGAGCCTGGTACGTCCCCATTATCGAAGGCACTGTATCGGATGGCCCCGATCGAAGTGCAGGAACTAAAGAATCAATTGGAGGATTTGACGGAGAAGGGTTATTTTCGACCGAGTGCGTTCCCGTGGGGAGCACCAGTGTTATTTGTCAAGAAGAAGGACGGTTCATTTCGTTTGTGTATTGATTATCAGGAGTTGAACAGGGTGACGATCAAGAAAAAGTATCCTCTACCCCGTATTGATGCTCTCTTAGATCAACTTTAGGGAGCTTCAGTATTGTCCAAGATCGATTTAAGATCTGGTTATCATCAGTTGCGAATTCGAGAGTCGGATATCGCTAGGACGGCGTTTCAAACACGCTATGGTCATTATGAGTTTGTGGTAATGTCGTTTGGGGGTCCCAGTCAGGGGTCCACGGCACTGTAATAGTCGCCTAGTTTGGGGTGTTACATTTATAAAATATTCTCTTTATTGAATTTTTATGTATTCATGTTGTACGACTTTCCGAGACGAGTTTGACAGTCTTTCCGGATTCGAAATCAGAGTTAAATATCAAAAGTTATCATCCGAAGAAGATTTGGGGCGAAAACGCAAAGTCTAAGAAATTCTGGGCTGAAAATGAAGTCTGAAACTCCATACGGGCGTAACATCATAAAGTTACAAGCGTAACTCACACAGCAACTAATGTACAAACGCCGTAGCCATTTTACGGCCGTAACATCTGAAAGTTACGGCCGTAAGTCCTCATAGTTACGGCCGTAACTCCTCAAAGTTACGGCCGTAACTCCTCAAAGTTACGGCCGTAACTCTTGACAGATTTTTGATCATTTTTTAATCTTTTATACTTTTGGTCTATTATTGAGGGGATGGCTGGCCTTGATCTGATTTAATGTAATAATCCTGGAGTTTTGGAGCTATTAGATGACTTTATGTGTATAAATAGACCCCTTAGATCCATCATTAAAGAGCATTCATCTTATTATTTCCTCATTTTGTATTACTTTTTCTTTGTGTGAAGAACATACTTGTGTTCTTGAGAGTGTATGTGGTTTAGCTTATGTTGTTGAGGGAGTTTATTGCTTCTTTTTCCTTTATCTACTAAGAGAGTTAGGATCAATTTTTCCCCTTTTTCAACTAATAATGACCACTCAAGCTTGTAATATGTTGAATAAACACTTCATGGGCTAAGTTATCCTTAATCGGGATTATAAACAAGGTTTGTCATGTTATTTAAGTTTGTATAAAGATCTATTATGTATTACTTATTATTGTGTGTGATTTTCATTGTTTTATAAATCTTTATTTATTTGGCCAATAAATGATGATATTTATGGTCTTCATATGTTTCGAAAGAAAATATGTTTGATTAGATCAAATGATCTTCACTCTAAGTTGTTATAGAGGATAGAAATATACCTCTAGACCTTAGATGATTCTTTGAGTTATTTTCATAAAACCTAATGCTATGTATTGAAGCCAATCAACATAGAAATATAGTGGATTGATTCAATATATAAGGGGTGTTTTGACATTCGAAAGAGGAACCGTCTTTTTAAGGAAAATCGAATCTACACAACATAATAAGTAAATACATCTTATGATCTCCTATACATCTTCTATATCTAATGATGAACTAAGTTTGTAATCCCAACTATTTCATTTTACATTTAATAAATCAATTATTAGTGAAATCTTTTATTTCCTTAAATTTTAGAACTATTATTGCATTTTCCTTGCAATTGTCAAATCAAACTCTTAAATTGTGTGTTTCACTAATATTAATTTCTATAAAAAATAGACAAATAGTGTATTATTCAATATATAACCTAACTTCCTCGTGGGATCGATAAACCGGACTCAAAAATCCACTTACTACTTGATACGATATCGTGCACTTGCGATAGTTACACAAAAGTCGTGTCACCTTCTACATAATCTGACAGCTTGCATCTATCTCCTGTCATGTGCCGAGAACATCTGCTGTCGAAGTACCAGATGTCCTTCTCTTTGATGTCCTTATCATCGCTATCTCCATCATCCTCTATTTCCTTGGCCATAAAGCACATATATGTTTTATCTTCGAGCTCATCATCGGACGAGTCACTGTCAGTGACTGCCTGAAGACACTCCTAGATCTTGGTTGGTGGGGGAGAGTCTTCTGATTCGCCAATCAGGGCCTTGAGCTTGTTTTTACAAGCACGCCTCCTTTCATCTTTTTCCTGTTGCTCGGCTTCTGACAACTTTTGGACTTTTGGATGCGGACATTTATTTGCATAATGTCCTAGTTTCCTGCAGTTGTAGCATAGATTAGAATCACCGGATGGAGATGATTCGGAATTTACCTTGTGAAAAGGATTGGGCCTGTATGCAGTCTTTCCAGAGTGTTTGATGAACTTCTTGATGCAACCCCCACACGTCGTGCCGTGGTAACTGCTACGCTAGTATGATTTTAGTTCCCAAGATCATTCCAATATTAAGCAAATGATTGTTTTACTTCAAGCCCTCTACGTGAGGCGCTGTAGCAAACCGGAAGGTGCGATTCAAACATGCCACGAGGTTTCTAACGCCTCGATAAGTGAATTTAAATCACGATTTATATTTTTAATACACACTCAACAAAATAAGAAGAAAGTTTTTTAACACAAACACTCACAATTTTGATAAATTTCAAGGTGTCTTTACAAATGAAAATGAGGGCAATTTATAGCCAAAATTCCTACAACTATTACAATATAAAAATATAACATAAAAACAAAGAAATTATAAATTCAACATTCAAAGCTCCTAAAATCTGAACAATGGCTAATAAACCCATAATTTAAGGAGTCAACATATTTTTAGGGGACACAAATCAAGGACCAAGACTTATGTTTTGAAAATAAGAAATCAATGTTAAAGAAAAATATGTTGTTGTTGTTTTAGTGGCATAACGGATCTTAAACTTTGTATTTTGATCTTTATGTCTTAGATATCATTTTAGTACTTCCTCTTAGCTTTCTCAAATCCACCTGAATCGTCTCAATCGTATATTGGACGTGAAAGTTGTGACAAAAATGCGAAGGTATATTGTATCTGAAATTTCCAACGTATACTTTCAATTGTATCGCATTTTCACCACTGAAATTATCTGATTTTGATGTCATTATGAACATAAAAAATTTATGACTTCCTATTAGCTTTCCTATGGTATAAATACGAGCTTAATTGGACACTATATATAGGAGATACATCTAAATTACGAAAGCTGCTTCAGTTAGGCTTATTGCTTGTAATGATGACATCAACACTTTTGATCTAACATGTGACGGCTTCAATAACACAAATAAAGATGTTATTATATTTATGGTCATCGGCCTGATTGAAATGATTTTGAGCAAGCATTGTTAATGAATTCTTTATCGCATTTGCTCATGATCTTGTTATTGGTCCCACAGGAATGTATAGTTCTTCTTCTGACTGAGGGACTGCTTCTTGATTCACATCATTCCCCCCGTCCTCAAAAAGATTCGTCCTCAAATCTGAAAATTCAAAAGGGCTTAAGTCAGCAACATTGGAGGTAGCAGAAACATTATACTTACCAGGTAGATCCACTTTGTAGGCATTATCATTGACGCGTTCTAAAATTTGAAATGCTCCGTCTCCCCTCGGCATCAACTTCGACTTCCTTTGTGCGGGAAACCTCTCTTTCCACAAGTGAATCCAAACCTACCACTGGTTAAAAGAATACTTGCTTCCGTCCCTTATTCTTTATTCGGACATTATGTTCGCTGCGTTTTTTAATTTGTTCTCGAACCTTTGTATGTAGTTGTTTGATCATTTAAGACTTTTTCTCGCCATCGATGCTGCCCATGTCATCTATAAGAATAGATAACAAGTATACAAGAGTTATCGGATAGAAACCATATACAATTTCAAATGGAGAAAATGCAGTGGTAGAATGAACGGTTCTGTTGTAAGCAAATTCAATCAATGGTAAACATGTTTCCCAATTTTCAAGTTCTTATTAACAATAGTTCGTAACAATTGACCAAGTTTTCGATTGGCCATCAGTTTGGGGATGACAAGTTGTCGAATAAAGAAATTCAGTTCCCAGTTTCGCTAACAAAACTTTTCAAAAATGGCTAAGAAACTTAGTATCCCGATCGGACACTATACTTTTTGGCATTCCATGTAAACGGACAATTTCTTTGAAAAATAAATTTGCAATATGGGTGGCATCGTCAGTTTTGTGTCATACAATGAAATGTTCCAATTTGCTAAATCTATCAATAACGACAAATATCGAATTACACCCAGATTTTACCTTTGGTAACCCCAACACAAAGTCCATAGAAAGATCAACACAAGGCTCGTTAGGAACTGGAAGTGGCATGTACAAACTATGTGGTAAAACTCATGATTTTGCCCTTCGACAAATAATGCATGAATTGACAATTTTATAAATATCATGTTTTATTTAGGCCAAAAGAAGTTTTCTTGCAATATTTCAAAAGTTTTGGCAATTCCGAAATGTCCCATTAATCCCCCACTATGTGCTTCCCTTACTAAAAACTCCCGTGTCGAACAAAAAGGAATGCAAAGTTTATTTTCACGGAATAAAAATCCATCATCCCGATAAAATTTATCCACACTTTTTGTTTCGCAAGCAACATATGTTTCGCCAAAATCTTTATCTCCCTCGTAAGATCCTTTCAAAAGCTAAAATCCCAACAATTTACAAGAAAGCGTATTAAGTAATACATACCTTCTCGACAATGCATCGGCAACGACGTTCTCCTTACCTTGTTTATATTTGATGATGTAAGGAAATGATTCGATCTCCTCTAACCATTTGGCATGTCTTTTACTCAACTTATTTTGTCCCTTGAGATGCTTCAATGTTCATGATCCGTGTGAATCATGAACTCCTTAGGCCATAAGTAGTGTTGCTATGTACATAAAGCCCTAACCAAAGCATACAATTCTTTATCATATGTAGGATAGTTCAACATCGCTCCTCCAAGTTTCTCGCTAAAGTAAGTAATCGGCCTCTTTCCCTGCATTAATACCGCTCCAATTCCTACTCCTGAAGCATCACACTCAACTTCAAGTGTTAGAAAAATATGATAATGCTAAAACAGGTGCGGTGCATAATTTATCCTTTAATGTGTTGAAGGCATTTTCTTGATCATCAACCCAATGAAATTTAGCATGTTTCTTTACAAGTTCATTTAACAGGGCTGCAATCGTGCTAAAATCTTTAACAAAGTGTCGATAAAAACCTGCTAAAATTCCAATATTAATCAAATGATTGTTTTACTTCAAGCCCTCTACGTGACGTGCCGTAGCAAACCGGAAGGTGCGATTCAAACACGCCACGAGGTTTCTAACGCCTCGGTAAGTGAATTGAAATCACGATTTATGTTTTGAAGACACACTCATTAAAATAAGAAGAAAGTTTGTTAACACAAAGACTCAAAATTTTGATAAATTTCAAGGTGTCTTTACAAATGAAAATGATGGCTATTTATAGTCAAAATTCCTACAACTATTACAATACAAAAATACAAAATAAGACTAAAAAAATTATAAATTCAACATTCAAAGCTCCTAAAATCTGATCAATGACTAATAAACCCATAAGTTAATGAGTTAACACATTTTTAGGGACAAAAAATCAAGGACCAAGACTTATGTTTTGAAAATAAGAAATCAAAGTTAAAGAAAAATATGTTGTTATTGTTTCACTGGCATAACAGATCCTAAGCTTTGGATTTTAATCTTGATGTCTTCTAGATGATTGTAGTACTACCTCTTATCTTTCCATATCCACCTGAATCGTCTCAATCGGATTTCGGACACGAAAGTTGTGACAAAAATACGAAGGTGTATCGTATCTAAAATTTCCAACGCCTGCTTTCAATTTTATCGCATTTTCACCACTGAAAATATCTTATTTTGATGTCATGATGAACATAAAAATTTACAGCTTTCTTTTAGATTTCCGATGGTATAAATACAAACTTAATTAGACACTGTATGTAGGAGATACATCTGAATTACGAAAGCTGCTTCAGTTAGGCTTATTGCTTGGAATGATGACATCAATACTTTTGATCTAACATGTGACGGCTTCAATAACACAAATAAAAATGTTATTATATTTATGGTCATCGATCTGATTGAAATGATTTTGCATGAGCATTATTAATAATTCTTTATCGCATTTGCTCGTGATCTTGTTATTGGTCCCACATGAATGTATAATTCTTCTTCTGACTGAGTGACTGCTTCTTAATTCACATCACTTCTTGAATTTGTGCATGAGAAGGGCCATTTCATCTTGTGACAGGATATCATCGTCATTGTCACCATTCTTGTGGGTATATTTGGATGTGCTGGGCATGTTGTGTCTCCTGTTAGATACAGCAGCTAGTGATGTAGTCTTAGCAGGTGTTTCGCCTTTTCTCTCCTGTCAATATCATACTCAAAAGCTTTGAGGTCAGAGAATGTAACACCCCCAGAGCCATCTAGGAATATTACAGCGCCGTGGGCCCCGAGATGGAACCCACAAGGCTGAAGGAAATTTTCACAAACATTTACAAACGTCCAAGAGGCTAACGACGGTATTATCTATTTAAAACATTCGAAGACTTTATAAAACTCGTTTATCAAGACCGTCGTAAAATCTCATTTGAAACCACAAGGCCCGAAATGCCAAAACTCAACAGTTTAAAAACATACGTTAAGCTATCGCTTACACGTACCGACAGAATAGATTTAAAAAACGATTGCCAAAGTGACCTAAGTTACCAGATACCAAGGCCATTTAAAAAAAATACTCACGCAGCGAATAAAGACAAACAATTAAAATACTCTAGCAGCGGAATACAACAATCAGAAACTCAATACACAAATACATGTCCTAGCCAGTATCCTCCGGGAAGCTCATCTCTTCACGACCGCTACAAGCTTGATAATCCAAGAACCTAAAAAGAAAGCCCACGACGGGGTCAGCCATAATATCCAACAATGATAACCATCATATCACGTCAATAATTACATATCAATGGAAATACGAAGTAAGAATACGACCAATGTAATCTTGCCGTCGTAACTTTACGAAAATCCACGATTCATATCCTTAACAACACAATAAGATAATACCGAAATATCTGTACAATATCTCAACAATACCCAAGGTTCTCAAAACATTATCATAACTTGCGATACGGAAATTATACCAACTCTAGCCAATTCAATCCATCGGATAACGTCGACAATTCCAATACGATAATCGATTGTCCATCAAAGACAAGTATCAAGGAAATACGGAACATACCTCAAGATACAAAATACCATTACCATCACGTCAGTCTAATCCGAGATCAGATCAACACAACATACGGACATGGTCCTAACACAAGACCTACAAATGCATACTCATATGACAACGTCAATATGATCACAACAATAACGACAATGTATACTTATGGCAAGCCCATTATATACATATGCACAACAACAACACATGGTAATCCAACGATCAAGCACACACAGCTATAGATTCCCATGATGATCCCGTCGGACAAACGCATGGTGGCATTACCTATCCAGCAATCCAGCGCACACAGCTATAGATTCCCATGATGATCCCGTCGGACCAACACATGGTGGACATATGACAACAATGCACAACTGCACAAAACAACAGTACACAATACACGACAACAACAATGCACAAATGCATGACAACAACGATACATGAATGTATCACGACATGATCGACACAAATGATAAAAATGATTAGAGTACTTGCCCCGAGTCTTTCGAGAACAATCTCAATGTCTAAACCATCACGAACCATTATCCTCAATACTCGACAGTCCATAGTATCACGGATTGCTGATAATTCATATCTTCGTCTTATCACAATATATCCTCGATATACAAGTATACCAATAACAAAAGTAAATCATATACATTATGATTTAGATTCTCAAAACTCGAATACGATTTATAATCCCAAATCTCCTGTGATTACGATTATAAACATTGCTATACGAATTATAAACGAATGAAACGGAAACCATTCATTAAATATTATAAACTGAGCAAGTAATAACTTACCTCGATACCGATACGATGATAGTGGAACCGTCACCAATTCCTTGTCTTCGTACATGAGCTCCTCGACTCCGACAAAAGCATTTCACGAACATCCTCGAACTCGACCGCAACACACGGTTATAATCACGGATCAATATTCTCAACCTATTACAGTAATTCGATAAACAACAAGTTCGATAACAATCAACAATCGATAAAACCAAATGACAAACCCAACGGCTTGACAATATCCCAATTAACCACTAGTCGGATCAATCCAACTCAAACCAGCATGAATTCAGAACCACAACACAAAAATACTGCACTTTCTGCCTTCTTAGCGCATGTTAATCACTTAACGTAGCGTGCGCTAAGTTGCTCCCGTTAGCGCGCGCTAGGCAGTAATCTTAGCGTGCGCTAATGCTGTACAGATGCATGCTTTTCAGATACCGATCAACATATGACGATTATCAAGAACACTAAGTGATTCTAAACCATGTTCATAGCTATCAAAACAACAAAATCCGATATCCTTTAACATATAAGTAATCATCCAACCCTTAATCCATTTCTTATATCCATATATCATCTTCCTCAATATCAACCTCATGAAACATTAAGAACGTAACAACACTTCCATAATCTATCATTACATGGAGTAATTATCAACAATAACATTAACATTCGAAACTGAGGAGAAGAATTAACCAACTAATCTCAAGAAGATGAATCAACACGATTCAAATCATACGAATCACATTAATATCATCATACTCCGGTAATCCATCTCATAATCATGCTTATAAACTTGTTTATGTAATAATCATCAACTCAAGAACATCAACATTCAATCCAAAATGAAATCCAAAGATGAAGAGTGATTACCTTTTTGAAGGAATGGATTGATTTCCAAGGTTGAATCCATTTCCAAGAAGCGCCAATGATTTAAAGAACAAAGATTTAATTCATGATTTCCATCTTTAATCTTGTTAAAGAGGATCATCCCTCAGTGTTTAGGAACTCCAAAAGTCCTCCCAAGGTTCTCTCTATCGGTTGTAAGAAGAGAATGGACGAAATGAGGAATGACAGCCAACTACTCATATATATACACTGTACATTATTAACGTACGCTAACCTCTTCATTTAACGTACGTTACCAGCTTAGCGTGCGCTATCGAAGTCCAGAGGCTACTGTTTTACTGCATGAAATGATTTACGTACGCAATGCCCATGCAATAGCGTACGTAAAGGCCTGTATTTAGCGTACGCAAACCTTCCACCGTAGCGTGCGCTACTCATAGTTGACTTGCTACAGTCTGCACCTACCGTCGTGTCCCCACATGCTGAAAGTAACCTGACACGGCCAAGATTCCTTTGGTCCGTTCTAATTAGCGTGCGCTATCAATATACCTTAGCGTGCGCTAATCCTTCACAACAAACATCCGTTGACTTGTCGGCACATGCGCCGAAAGTGATTGGGTCCACACATAGATTCCTTCTGATCTGGTCTATACTAGCGTGCGTTATCTTTTGCCTCTAGCGTGCGCTAAACCAGAACGATAGCGTGCGCTAGGCATGCATATTACCGTGCGCTAATAATGTTACACTTAGCCATTTACAGCTACTCTTGTCCAACATCTCAACATATAGAATATGAACATACGGCATACTGAATACATATACTCAACACATTATATCCTCAATTACAATTGTCGACCAAATACGACAATTATACAAATACTAACATCTCAGTCCTTCGTTTATTTTATCCATACTGTACAGATTCCATGCTGTACAACATAACTCGGATAAAATAACATTAAACAATAGTAGTAGAAATTTCGTATACTACATACTACACCACTTAAAATAAGTTTTGTCCTCGAAACTTGCAATCCGTCATAGAAAACAAACAAACCGTTCAACCAAAATATCCTGAAACCATCACGACAACGATCAATCATCATTATTACCGAATAACCAAAATAGCATACTTACATATGCGCCAAGTCGACGATCTCCTGAGATACTAGCAAGTGACTTCACTGTAAAGCTTCAACACGCTTACGATCACAATTCCATGAGTTTCAGCAAAAATATATCATCTTCGGATGAAATAATCTATTCGTGTCAAATCCTGTCTGCCTGGTCGCACAATCAAGTCCCAATTCTGATGCAATCAATAATACACGATACATCTGAGAAACATCTGCCCAACACAACGACACAAATCCCGAAACATCGGCACAAAATCCAAACGCTCAGATGATCACCAACAATGATCAACCAATAAATTAACCGGGAATATCATCCACATGATAAACTCTCATATGACCAATCCAAAGGTCAAAACACAATCGAGAATATCATCATCATGATAAACTCCAATATGACCAACGAACGATCAACGATAATCGAGAATACCTTTACACGGTAAGCTCCAACACGGTCAACACAGAACCACGGAAATAGATATACGAAAGAATAACATTCTCAAAACGACAAACCAATCACATACAGTGGATCTCAATAAACATACCCGACTGGTGAACATACTCCTCGGTATACGAACAACCAATCACAAACAGACAAAAATATTCAATCATACATGGAGTGGGAACAACCACTCAATATTCAAAACAACCAGCATGGGGTCACCATCCCCAATATACATTTACAAAGAAATCATTCAAAAATCACTATGGTAAAAAATCACGCTGCTACCATATCAATGGAATCACATAGCATATATGTCCCGATTCACGAAATCCAAAGTTCCAAAATTACATCCTGTGCATGGATCTATAATACGCAGCCTATTTCTCTTATCCAATAAATCAACCGAGCATCCCTGGATAACCAAACTACCATACTGAAGTTCGAATCTTTATTCATCGTTCCACACTGATGTGTTATCCAGTTTGTGAGATGCATTCATAACTTCACCATGATATGCACTATGCACTAAATGCGTATGTATATCAATCACATTTTCAAAACCAGTTTGAAATCATATATCTCGTCAAGAAGAAAAATTTTCAAAAGTTCCTTCAAAAATTTCAAAACTTAGAACATAAATTTTGGTACGACCACAAAATCAATTTTCGAAAAATTAAATCGGCTAGCTGGTGTCAAGTTCTCGATGACAATTCTTTTCGAATACACAAGAAAATGAGATGAAATTATGCAAATGCTCGACTACAACCATACTCCGGTATACCAATTTGGTTCGTCACCAATTCCACTGACATTCCATCGGAAAACCACACATTAGAGTTCCAAAACCTTAATGTATAGAATCCGACAAAAACTCATTTTTCAACATATGACTCGCAACGTCAATCATTAACCCATCATGGATCACCTCAAATATGTTATGACAAAACATTAAAACAAATCAACACAGTGAAAGACTTCCCGAGAAGTCTAAATTGAACAAGTAAACCAAAATCTCGAAAGGCGGAAATAAAATAGATAAACGATTGGTAAAGTATTTTACAAATCTCGGGAGTTTTAAGAAAACAGAAAAGCCTTTTGAAATATTATGGTCTCAGCCCATATCCCATTCCACGTTACGAGAAGTTTAGAAAAAAATAGAAAACTCTTTCGAACTCCAAGTCCTGAGTTACAAAACTATTTCAAAATCGATTGGGTCTCGGCCCAAAAATCATTTTCCGTAAAACATCCGTAAAACATTCATTTTGAAAAGTATCATTTCCAAATGCTCAAAAACAGTTCATATATCTCAAAATGAACTAACATGACTACATGTTCTTCTCAACCATACACAATATTTCCCCCAAATGCACAATTCTGTTCCGAAATCTAACCGACATATTGATTTCCAAAATCATAACTTCTCAAATCATCAATCATGTCCCAACTCTGCCATCTCATATTGTGACGCATAATATTCTGCTGAATCTCAAAGCATATCAATCTAGAACAGCAATAAATCTCAATGCAATTCAAAATCCAAATACTTACAGATCGTGAAGCCGATGATTCCCCGTGATACTGGCACATGTCTCAACTCCATAAAATACTCGACACAAATATTTTCAAGACACACGTTTTGCAAACACAGTTCAACTTGAGAACGTAACATAGCTCTATCTGAAGAAACACGTTAACACCATTTAGAAAAGTTTACAACAACCCAGTACCACACTGGTAAATCACATAATGCACAAGCCCGAGTGAACAACAAAACCCAGAGCTCAAACACTTGTCAACCGAAAACTCGAATGACACGATAGAAGTACGACCCAACTCGACCCGACTGCCTAGGTTTTCACAACCTAAGCTCCGATACCATATTCTGTAACACCCCCAGAGCCATCTAGGAATATTACAGCGCCATGGGCCCCGAGATGGAACCCACAAGGCTGAAGGAAATTTTCGCAAACATTTACAAACGTCCAAGAGGCTAACGACGGTATTATCTATTTAAAACATTCGAAGACTTTATAAAACTCGTTTATCAAGACCGTCGTAAAATCTCATTTAAAACCACAAGGCCTGAAATGCCAAAACTCAACAGTTTAAAAACATACGTTAAGCTATCGCATACACGTACCGATAGAATAGATTTAGAAAACGATTGCCAAAGTGACCTAAGTTACCAGATACCAAAAGGCCATTTAAAAAAAATACCCACGCAGCGAATAAAGACAAACAATTAAAATACTCTAGCAGCGGAATACAACAACTGATCAGAAACTCAATACACAAATACATGTCCTAGCCAGTATCCTCCGGGAAGCTCATCTCTTCACGACCGCTACAAGCTTGATAATCCAAGAACCTAAAAAGAAAGCCCACGACGGGGTCAGCCATAATATCCAACAATGATAACCATCACATCACGTCAATAATTACATATCAATAGAAATAGTAAGTAAGAATACGACCAATGTAATCTTGCCGTCGTAACTTTACAAAAATCCACGATTCGTATCCTTAACAACACAATAATATAATACCGAAATATCTGTACGGTATCTCAACAATACCTAAGGTTCTCAAAACATTATCATAACTCGCGATATGGAAATTATACCAACTCTGGCCAATTCAATCCATCGGATAACGTCGACAATTCCAATACGATAATCGATTGTCCATCAAAGACAAGTATCAAGGAATTACCGAACATACCTCAAGATACGAAATACCATTACCATTACGTCAGTCTAATCCGAGATTAGATCAACACAACATACGAACATGGTCCTAACACAAGACCTACAAATGTATACTCATATGACAACGTCAACATGATCACAACAACAACGACAATGTATACTTATGGCAAGCCCATAATATACATATGCATAACAACAACACATGGTAATCCAACGATCCAGCGCACACAGCTATAGATTCCCATGATGATCCCGTCGGACCAACGCATGGTGGCATTACCTATCCAGCGATCCAGCGCACACAGCTATAGATTCCCATGATGATCCCTTCGGACCAACACATGGTGGACATATGACAACAATGCACAACTGCACAAAACAACAGTACACAATACACGACAACAACAATGCACAAATGCATGACAACAACGATACATGAATGTATCACGACATGATCGACACAAATGATAAAAATGATTAGAGTACTTGCGCCGAGTCCTTCGAGAACAATCTCAATGTCTAAACCATCACCAACCATTATCCTCAATACTCGACAGTCCATAGTATCACGGATTGCTGATAATTCATATCTTCGTATTTATCACAATATATTCTCGATATACAAGTATACCAATAACAAAAGTAAATCATATACATTATGATTTAGATTCTCAAAACTCGAATACGATTTATAATCCCAAATCTCCTGTGATTACGATTATAAACATTACTATACGAATTATAAACGAATGAAACGAAAACCATACATTAAATATTATAAACTGAGCAAGTAATAACTTACCTCGATACCGATACGATGTGTAATACCCGGTTGTGAATTCATTTATTATCATTCAGTAACTGTCACTCAGAATTTTTTTTTTCACTCAGTAATAATCATTCATCATTCATATCCAGTCAACTATGTTCACCATTCGGCGTATTTTGGGATCATCACTGTTTGAGATCGAGCCGAGATTATTGTCATCATCATCATCATGTTTTGATTTTCAGTTTGAGAGGTAGCGCACGCTACACATTGTAGTTAGCGCGCGCTAATGAGGTGCATGTAACGCACGCAATGATTCAGTACTAGCGCACGCTAGCGCAAGTGAGGCAGACAGTCCAGAAGGTACTGGGCTGATTTGGGAAATTCGTAAGCACGCTACGAGTGGTAAGTAGCGTACGCTAACTATGCGGGTAATGCACGCTAAGACTTCAGAGTAGCGCACGCTAGCGCGCTCAGAACAGAGGACAGTAGGTTCTGGACTCCAGGATTTTGGATATCAACTATCAGGTAGCGCACGCTAACATAAGGTTAACGTACGCTAAGGTCAGGCTATTAGCGCACGCTACCAAAGGTACTTAGCGCACGCTAACGATTGATCGAAGTCTTGGACTACCGGTACAGCGTTAGCGCACGCTAACATCGGGAGTTAGCGCGCTAAATCGGGACAGTATATATAGGATGATTTGGTCCAACGTTCGTCATTTCTTCATTTCTCAATCATTTCGGACGAGCTCGGGCGATTCGAAAGGTCTTTTCGAGCTACAATCATCTAGCATCATCTTCAACCTTCTAAGTTGGATTAATCATCATCTAAATCAGTTTCATCACTCCAAATCAAGGTAATGATTCTTGGATCTAGAATTTCGAGTCTTGGGTGTTTTGCCTCCGATCTCTTCGTGTTAAATCGATATTATGTTGGAATATGTTAGATATGGATTATCTATCTTGGATACATGTATTTCTACGGATTCATTGGTGTAATTTTCGGAATTTGTGAATAATTGAGGAATTGTTCAAGAACCCTTACGGGTTGACTTTGGAATTTTGTGGGTTTCGACTAAATGTTGTTGAAATATCGTTCTAAGTATTCCTATTGGATTATTGATAGTATTCATGAGTTTTTGTGGTTTTGAATCATTCATTGGGAGTTGGTTTCGGATGTAAATGAGTTTTGGTTGTAAACAATTGGAGATTGTTTACAACGCGTTTGTTTAAATGCCCCAATGAGTTTCGGGTATTGTTGTATCGACTTTTGAGTTGGTTGTGATTATGCTTGATTCATGTATTAAGAGAATTGTTGGTTTTTGTGTTGTTTAAGGTTGTTCAAGCGGCCGGTAATTTCATTAAGGACGTTGATCGTGGAAGTACCTTCTCGCCTTCGGTTTGAGGCAAGTTTTATACTTGTACTGGTCAATGAGCTAATGTCATCATGTATGTGTATGAATGTGTTGTATCATTCCGAGACTTAGTCTCTTCATGAATTCATTGATATCAAGAAATCGTTCGATACGATACCTTTCGGAAATTTTGCCAAATGTTATTGTTGTTCGTTAACGGCCGATTCAAGGCATTGTGATACTCATTATTAATGTCATTGTCGATAGCCGGTTCGCGGTATCGATGTATCGATTGTTGTTAATATAGATGTCAATTTAAGATATCGTTGAGATCATTGTTATTCCTGTTCGGATTGTCATTAAAACTGTACATGCCGATTTAAGGCATTGGCTTACTCATTTCTCATCTTCGTCGTCGGTAACCGATTAAAGGTGTCGAGGCATCCTTCATATCATTGTTATCGAATTGCCGTTCTCAGGTAAATCGAAATGTTCAATCATTCACTAAATCATTGTTATCGATTGACCTTTCTAAGGCAATCGAGGTATTCACTCATTCATCGTATCATTGTTATCGATTGGCCGTTCTCAGGCAAATCAAAGTGTTCAATCATTTATGGTATCATTGTTGTCGATTGACCGTTTTAGGCAATCGAGGTATTAAATCATCCGCTGCATCATTGTTGTCGGTTGGCCGTTCTAAGGCAATCGAGGTGTTAATTTGGGACTGTCAAGGACGGAGTCTATCCGTGTGTTACTATCATCGTGTTGGCCGACTCAAGGCAGCACACTATCATTCATTGTGATACGGCTGGATGCCGTGGCTTCGGCCCTAATTGTGATACGGCTGGATGCCGTGGCTTCGGCCCTAATTGTGATACGGCTGGATGCCGTGGCTTCGGCCTAATTGTGATACGGTGGATGCCGTGGCCCGGCCCTAATTGTGATACGGCTGGATGCCGTGGCTTCGGCCCTAATTGTGATACGGTGGATGCCGTGGCTTCGCCCCTCATTGTGATACGGCTTCGTGCCGTGGCTTCGCCCTCATTATTCTGACTTAATTTGTTTGACTTCAGTGTTTGTGATATTTGTTCCATTGAATGACTTTCGTGGCCTTTATTATTGTCTGGTAATTTCATTGGAGCCTTCGGGCATTGTGATTCATAATTAATTGATCTGGTTTGGTTCATGTCTTGTCATTCATTGTGGTATTACGTGATTTTGATTCGCCGTCGGGCACTTATGTTCTAACACGTCGAGCGGTATTAATAGTATCTTTGTGGGCATAGTATTGCACGAATGCTCGGTTCTTACCTTGGTTTGTGAGCATTTCGTATTATTATCATCATTGTACCATTTCATTACGCCTTTGGATGCATATCATGTTATACATGTATTTGATGTTCATTATCTGGATGATCGACCCCGTGGGGGCGGAACATGTTTTTCATGTTTTAGGTGCTTGCGAGGAGAGAGTTGAGACACAGGGGCATGATGATGGCGACGAGGCATTCAAGCGATACTAGTACGAGTTGATCATTGTCGGTCGATCGGTTGGAGTGTACTCAGTCTTGTCGATGTTGTCGTGTTGTATTACGAGCAGATGTTCGTGGATGTTGTTGTATTTCTTTTTGGCCATGTAGGCTACTTTTGACGTTAAAATTCCTTATCGGAATATTGTGTCGGATATCATGGTAGGGACTATGATTTTCCCTTGTTGTGTTAATTAATGTATTTTTAGTCATGTTCGCACTTTGGTGGATCTCTGGCGTGGGGTCCACGGCCTTTGTAACTTGATAGGATTTGGGGGTGTTACAGAAATGGTATCAGAGATTTGGGTTGTGAAATACCCTGAGATGTGAGTTATGTGGTCCTACCGACGCGGTAGTAGTGGGATTGTCAGGTTATGACAATCTAGTCAGTCAGGTTTTGTGAGTCGTAATATTAGTACGACTGCACGAGTCATTCATTCATCGAGTCGTCGTCAGTGAAGACTAGTATCGCGAGACCTCGAAGCTTCGTATGACCTGTGTAAGGACTCGATTCTCTTTATGTTCATACATTCATCATGTCATTAATTGTTCGTGCCTTGTTGAAACCTATATGTGATATTAGTGTTATGATTGATTCATGACTAATTGTTTTGGGACACGTGTGGCTTGTGTAAGCATTAAGGATCAACTCATTCATCGGTTAATAATCCTCAATCGTCATGCTGATCTTGTCGATTATGTTAATTCATTCATTACTCAGTCAATTCATCACTCAGATAATTCATTCATTACTCAGTCAATATCATTACTCAGTCAATTCATCACTCAGATAATTCATTCATTACTCAGTCAATATCATTACTCAGTCAATTCATCACTCAGATAATTCATTCATCACTCAGTCAATATCATTACTCAGTCAATTCATCACTCAGATAATTCATTCATCACTCAGTCAATATCATTACCCAGTTAATTCATCACTCAGTTAACTCATTCATCACTCAGTTAATTCATTCATCATTCAGTCAATATCAATTACTCAGTTGCTTCGTTCATCACTCAATTAACCTCATCGTTCAGCTAATTCATTCATCACTAAATTAATCTCATCGTTTAGCTAATTCACTCGTCACTCAGTCAATCTCATTGCTCAGTTAATTCATTCCTCATTCAGTCAATCTCATTGTTCAGTTAATTCATTAATCATTCAGCCCATCTCACGGTTCAGTTGTTGATCTTGAGGATCTAATTTTCAACCTTGTTAACTTGTTCAAGGTAATCATTTCAGGAATTTCATCAGGCAATCATGTTACCTCATTTGATGTTTCATACGGTCTTATCATACTCTGACGTAATGTCGACGATCATTTCATTAAATCATTAATGCATTCATTGTGTTAGAGCGTGTATGCTCATTGTTGTCACTCTGTAACGTAATCATAATACGATATTCATGCGGAATCTATAATCATGTGACTTTCCTACTTCAGTATGGATAGAGCTGTCAGAGGACGCAGGGGAAGAGGCCGTGGTGCGGGCCGGAACCCGGGATCTCGTGTGCATGCCCACACGAACGCGAGGGATATCATTAATTCATCAAACAATGAGGCTACTCATTCATCATCGAGATAATCATTCACCGTCAGGAGTCGTACCGAGAGGCATCTCACTCGGAAGGTGTTCGGGTTGATCCATTCTTATTTATGCAGGGCATGATGGCCCGGATGACTCGGATGACGCGGATAGTGGAGACCATGCAGACCTCGATGGGTTGTGGTCCACCGCATGAGGATACAGTGCCATTTCATGGGCCAATTTGGAGGAGTGAATCAGATTGTTGGCGATATCTCTCGTCAGATGCCGCCTACTTTTGAGGGTTCGTCAGAACCAGCTGATATTGTTCATTGGATCGAGCATTTTGATAAACTCTTCGACATGGTTCAGTGTCCGGAGGAGAGTAAAGTGGCAGTAGCGGCTTATTACTTGAGTAAGGGCGCTTATTCGTGGTGGCTTTCTGTGAAACCCATCGATCGTGATTGTATTTGGAGCGAGTTCAAGACTCTCATGTTAGAGAGGTATTATCCGGCTCCACTTCGTGAAGCTAAGTTGTCAGATGTTTTGAACCCCGAACCCGATGGGGAGGAGGGTGTTATTGTCATCGCTGAGAAGTTTCAGGGACTACTTCAGTTTGCTTCGTCAATTATCACGACAAGTCACAAAGTCGAACGTACTATGAACAACCACCACTAGGACCAAACCACATATCCTTTGATCCACATAAACACGGAGTAAAGAAGTTTATCAATACATAAACATACATATATAGATAAATACACGACTCACATAAGCACCCATTCAAAATTAAATGATACACACTTGATCACGTATGGATTTGCGAGGAATATAATTCGTATAGCAAGATACTTGCCTCAATAATCTACATCCGAATACTCCAACGAATACGGATCGATCGGACAGCCCTAGAAATCTACAACATCCACGAGAAACAACAATAACATAATTACTATGTGGACTATACCAAAAACGACAAAAATCACAACCAACAACCGTGGGAAACTTACTGAGACATTTAATCAAACATTAAATGTTCACGATTCTTCAAGAACACCCGGGTTGAATGAACCAAATATATGGATATACAATCCATAGAACATGATCAATAACAATGTTTAACACCAATATATTTACCAAAACCTAATTGAAATCAGAATCAAGAATAAAACCCTCAAAAGGTTGACTTTAAGGAAATCAAGAAAATACCTCAATCCGACGAAGAATAAGGATTAGATATTGTTAATCCACACCAAACCCTTGATGATTATTTTAGAATGAAAGATTGGTGAACTTTCAATAAAAATTGCCCCAAATGCCTCAAGAACTCTGCCCGTCATGTGAGGAAAGAAAAGAGCAGAAATTGCTCTGAAAACCCGCAACTCGGGTCTTTAAACCCGCACCTGGTTAACGTACGTAAACCATAGAGTTCTAACGTACGTTAGCTCCTTAACGTACATAATGCATCGCTTACATACGTAAGCGGTTGACAGAACTCACTGCCCGAAAATACGAGGACCCTTACATACGTTATGAAGAGGCCTAACATACGTAAGCCGCCAGTGGCCTTAACGTATGTAGTGCTCCTCATATAGCATGCATAAGGCACTCCGGCCAATTCTGGCTGCTAAGGGCAGCTCGCCAAGTAAGATTGCTATGAAACCGTGAGACGATGAATACACGAAACAAGGACATGCTTACGAAGAGTTCGAGACGATGAACTTAAGTGCTAAAAGAAAACACGATTCTGTCTACCTGAAGGTTCAAAATACGACAATGAAAGTAATTACCCTAAACTTTTAGGAATTACAAAACGACTCAAAACTACCGAAAACCACGATACGAGATCGAATAACAATTCCAAAGTTCACCACACAACCACAAATTTTAAATGAACTTGTAGGAACAACAAAACAACGGTTTCAAGTAAGATTCTCAAGAATCTAACCCAAATGCGGAAAAGTCGCAATAATATGCCGATTAGTTCGACACAATATCAAACCTCGCTTGAATGAAAAAAGTGCGGAACAAAACATGTCCAAAATGTGTCAACGAACATAAGCGAGTCACTAGAATCAAAACTACAGAAATGAGAAAATACGGTTATTACATACAATATGTTGAGAATAGCTCATGGATGTGGTCGTGGTCGTGGACGTGGACGCGGAAATGCTGGAAGAAAAGCTTCACGCTCTGTCCCTGATTCTATGCAGACTGATCTCAGTTCTGGCGAGCAACAGGAATCTGTCAACAATAATTGAGAGCAAACTGTAGAGGGAAATGATAATCCTGATGTTCCCGACGTGCTTCGTCAAGTTGTCAACCAGATACCCAACTCGCTCAAGTGGTGGACAGAATGCAAGTGGTGATAGGTTTACAACAGGGGGAGGGACATCAGGGTGTTCCAAACCTGGGGTATCGAGGAGACAAATGGCTTCAAGAAGTGGCGAAGATGCATCCACCAAAGTTTGATGGCTTTTCTGAAGTTCCGACGTGGGATCACTGGCTAAGGGAATTAAAGAAATTGTTTGCGGTATCAACTGCCCGAATGAACGAAAAGCCCCTATTGCCCAATATTTTCTCGATGGAGAAGCGTCCGTATGGTGGGAGGTCATCCGACCTATTGACCACGATGCCGATTGCGAGAGAATTCAAGCTAATGATGGAAGCTCAATATTGCCGTCGTCCGATCAGGGAAGCTAAAGTTCGAGAATTCTTCTCTGCGCAACCTTCGGACATACTGGTTGCTCAAGCGATTAATAACTTTAGTCAACAATTGGCATTTGTTCGACACCTTGTCAGAACAGATGCAGAAATGATGTTTCATTTTGACATGAGAATGAAACCAGAGATACTGTGATACATGTCAGGATTTGAATGCACCACCCCTCGTCAATATCAAGATAAATCCCTGGCCTATGAGATGAAGGACGTAGTCGTGGAGAAGTTTTCCGAGTCCAAAAAGTAGAAAGTCTCTGGTGGTTTTGCAGAGCACAAGAAAAGTGAGACCCATAAAGCCCAGTCATCATTTCACTCATTCAAGAAACTCCCTCATCCATCTATAGGAGGAAAGAGTTTCCAATCAGCACCACTTTTACTGATGAAGCAGGGAAATGCTTCAACTATGGTCGGCCAGGACATTATCAGCGTGACTGCTCACTTCCTTCCATCCCGTGTTATGAATGTGGACAAGAAGGACATCGTGCAATGTTCTGTAGAGATGTTGTTAGATCTTTTTGTCCATCGTGCAATGTTCTGTAGAGATGTTGTTAGATATTTTGGAGCTCATACCTCACAACAGGTCCAGAAAGAGACGAGTGTCAATCCAATGCAGCAGAGTGTTCAGCCACATCAGAATTTTGGCCGAGGAAGAGGCAAAAGTATGACCGCAAGGAAGCATCGACTGCTAGATCCATTCCTCCACACCTTTATGAAATATTGAGGACAGATGATTACAATACAGTAGTTGCATCAGGTACAATTCGAATCCTTTCACAACCAGTTAATATTTTGTTCGATACCGGAGCTACACATTCGTTTATATCACTATCTTGTGTAAATCATTTAAAAATTTCTTGTTTCCATGAATATGAACCTTATATTGTGGGGATACCAAGTGGGGAAAGAATTATGGGGAACTTAGAAGCTAAAAGTTTCCCTATATCAATCGGAGGCAAAGATTGGCCTTCGAATCTGATCGTGGTGGAAATTCAAGGAGATGGCCTGATTCTCGGAGATAATTGGCTTAACCGTTATGAGCTATTGTGAATTACTGAAAGAGAAACATCTCGGTGATAGCTGAGGACGGCTCTGAATATTCACTTAAAGGATGGAGACCAGGGAGTTCAGGAAAAGTGATTATAGCAATGAAGGCTATCAAACCGCTTAAATAGGGTTGTGCCGGGTATTGGTGTTATGCAATGAAGAAAGAAGAAGGAATGATAGAACTTTCATCTATTCTTGTTGTAAACAAATTTTCGGATGAATTCACTGATGAATTTCCTGGATTACCTCCACAACGAGATGTAGACTTTACCATCGAGCTAGAGCTGGGAGCCACACCTATTTCTAAGGCGCCGTATCGTATAGCCCCCATCGAGATGTATGAATTGAAGAAGCAACTTGAAGAACTGATGGACAAAGGTTATATTCAGCCAAGTGTTTCCCCCTGGGGTGCACCAGTATTATTTGTTCGAAAGAAAGATGGATCACTTTGGTTGTGCATTGACTATCGAAATCTAAATAAAGTGATGATAAAAAATAAGTACATATTGCCTCGAATTGATGATTTGTTCAGCTAATTGCAACGAGTGACAGTATTCTCGAAGATCGATTTGAGATTGGGATACCAACAATTGAGAATTAAAGAATCCGACATTCCAAAGCCAGCATTTAGGACTCGCTACGGGCACTATGAATTTGTGGTAATGCCGTTCGGTCTAACCAATACGCCTGTTGTGTTTATGCAATTCGTAGTTATCTTTATCGATTATATTTTTGTTTACTCAGAGAGTCCTGACGAGCATGCGGAACACCTACGGACTATGTTGAACCTCTTGAGAAGCGAACAGTTGCACGCTAAACTTTCTAAATGTGAATTCTGATTAAAGGAAGTAATGTTCCTTGGTCATGTAGTATCAGCAGAAGGAGTCCGAGTAGATCCGCAGAAAGTTGAGGCAATCACACAGTGGGATTCTCCTAAGAATGTGAAAGAGGTCAGAAGTTTCTTAGGACTTGCTGGGTACTAAGGGTTTTCTAAAGTTACCCACCACTTACTTAATTATTGCATAAAACCCAAAGGTTCAAATGGAATGAGAAGTGTCAAATCAGTTTTAACGAACTTAAGAAAAGAGTGACGACAGCTCCAATCTTATCACTACCACAGGGAACTGGAGGGTTCATGGTTTACAGTGATACTTCAAATCAGGGACTGGTTTATGTGCTAATGCAGAATGATAGGGTAATTGCCTATGCCTCACAGCAGTTGAAACCATATGAAGTCAATTACCCAACACATGATTTGGAATTAGTAGTTGTTGTTTTTGCACTAAAGATATGGCAATACTACTTGTACGAGACTCATTGTCAGGTCTTCACAGATCATAAGTTTCTTAAATACATTTTCAGTCAGAAGGAATTAAACATGCGACAAAGAGATGGCTCAATTAATTAAAGACTATGATTTGGAAATTCTTTATCATCCAGGCAAGGTTAATGTAGTAGCTGACACACTAAGCCGCAAACCTGTTTCTATTCGGATGCTGGAGTCGCTCACGAACCAGTCCAGAATTCAACAAGAGTTGATTCATGGAGAAATTGAAGTGTGGTCACAAATAATTCAAGGGCAATTATATGTGATGGAATTAACTTCATCATTGACTGATGAAATCAAATCTAAGCAATTAGATGACCTTATGATGATTCAGTTACATTATAAAGTGAGCAAGGGAAATGCCCCAGGTTTTGTAGCCCATGAAGACTGAGTTTTGAGGTTTTGAAGTCGACTTTGTGTCCCGGATAATGATGTCCTGAAACAAACGATCATGAAGGAAGCTCACAGTACACCTTATTCAATTCACCCAAGCGCCAGTAAGATGTACAGAGATCTAAAAAAAAATTTTTGGTGGGGGTAACATGAAGATAGAAGTGGTGGAGTACATCTCAAAATGTTTAACTTGTCAACAGGTTAACATCGAGCATCAGCGACATGATGGAATGTTGAAGCCATTTCCAATTCCTGAATGGAAGTGGGTCAATGGACTTTATCACTAACATTCTAAATACCAAGACTGGAATGAACATGATCTAGGTGATAGTAGGTTGTTTAACCAAGTCGGCACATTTTCTGGGTATCAAGGATAATTGGGGACCGGTGAAATTGGCTCGAATATTTATTACAGAAGTTCGATTACATGGAACACTGAAGACCATTATTTCAGATCGGGATGGCCGTTTTGTGTCATATTTTTGGAAAGTAGTTCATAAATATTTGGGAACTGAGTTGAGGTTTAGCACGGCTTATCATTCTCGAATGAATGGGCAATCCAAGAGTGTAGGTCATAGATACTCAGAAGATAGTCTAGAGGGGTGGTGAATAGATTGTTTAAAATCTTTTCCTGAATATATCAGTTGAGTAACCTCAGATGTGATTGTGTGCAACTAACAAACCTCAGCTGCAGATAAGTAATGCGGAAGACAGCTGATAATAATGCAGATGAGTTATGTCGGCTGTAGAACTTGTTTTGTGGAAAAATAGCTAACTCTATAATAGAACAGTAAGTATGTATGCATCAGTTGAATATGATGATAAATAAGTAAATCACACAACACTTTTATAGTGGTTTCAGAGGTGGGGTAATCCTCTACTAATCCACTTCTCTCCAAAACGGTTGAAGATAAATTCACTATAACTTCCAACCAGTGAAATAATGTTACAATGAACTTCGTTACAACAGCTTCCAACAAGTGGAAACCCATGGCCGTTGCAACTCCCTTTTGGCTGCCTAGCACCTCTTGATTGAAAACTCGTGGATGCCTCAACAACTCGCAAGTTGTCTATCATCTTCTAATCAAGAACTCATGGATGCGTTTACAACCTTGAACTTCTAAGAAGTACACCGTACTCAAACTTTTAAGACAAGACTTTTAAGACAAGAGTTTGTCTTCTCCAAGATTGCTAGCTCTTGTAAACTAGCTCTTCACGAGCTAGCTCTTCACGATGCTATAGTATAATACTTTGGAAACTAGCTCTTCACGATGCTATAGATTGCTTTGTTTGCTTGTAAGTATTGTTCGCATCATACTTCTGCTCAATCTTTCTTTAGATATTTATAGTATAATTTTGAGCTTCTTCATAGCCATTGCATTTTGTAACAATTTCGTCCGTTGGAGAGTGGACTTTGCTATTTATTTGTTCATGTCTTTGCAAGGCTTTGTCTCTTTCTTCAAATATGACCGTTTGAAGATATATTCTCCCGTTGCGCCGCTTTTCTTGATTACTATAATTCAAAAGTCTTCAGGGCGCGAATCTCGAGGAATAACATATTCCTTATCTTCCGGGAATCAATCACTTTGTCCTTTGGCTTTTGTGTCTGCATGAGTTTGGCCGTTATTATTGACTTTTCAACGCTTGCTGACATGGACAGTTGATATCCAAGAACTTGGCTGATATATCATCTAATAAAAGCTCATCTGATGTTGCCTTAGTCAAACATGCCTGATATGTTGGTCAACCCTGGCTGATGTTCTGCCTAGATAAAAGTTGTCTAATATCCTGTCTTTAGAAAGTTAGCTGATATTCCTTTGGTCAACCCTTAGCTGATATCATCCTTTAGCCAAACCTCGCTTGATAAAATCTCGCCTGATATTATGTCTGGTCAAGCTCAGCTGATATTTCCTTTGATCGAAACACGCCTGTTAAAAACTCGTCTGCTCTTAGTTGGGATAGAACTCACCTGATATTTCCTTTGTCTGAAAGCACGACTGGTAATAAGCTCGCCTGATATTTTATCGGTCAAACCTATCTGTTATCTTGCGTTGACCAAATCTCAACTGATAATAGACTTGTTCTATACTTAGCTGAATTTCTACTTGATCAACATGATCAATACTTAGCCTAATTCTTTTAAAGCCTGTAGAAGATACTCATTTGGTTCTTCTTTACAATGCTAAATACATACATTTGAATTAATCATGAATACAGGGATGACATCATCAAAACCTAAAATAATATCCCTAACAAATTTCCCCTATTTTTATGATGGTAAAACTTAATGATCAAATGTAATTAAATGCAGATAAGTAAAGTACTGTAATGTAAAGACTTAGTCTGTTTGAGACAGATAGTGGTTGTCATTCAAGTCTACTATTATAAACTTATGATATTCAAGATTACAGTACAATCTTTTACAAGTGAAATGAAAAAATTACAAATAAAACGAAAAACTACAAGTAAATTTACAAGTGATTGATAATGAAAAACTTAGAATCTCCCTCTTCCTCTTCCTTTTCCTCTGGTCCTTCCTGGAGGGAGAGACCTCAGCGGTTTTGCTCCAATGGGCTTCTGTACTACTGGGATAAGTCCATATTTCTTCTTGGCTGTGGAGGATGTAAACTTCTGATCTTCAAGGGAGGTATATTTGTCTTTATGCATAGTTGATTTATCTCCTCCTGAAGTGTTTCATCATCCAGCTTTCCATGAATGTTCAATGGTGGATCTTGTGGTATAAAGTTGGGAATTCTTGGATAGGAATTGAAGGTTTCTTCAGCAAGCCTCTTCAGGATCTCCCACAGATTTGGATAGTTTATCTCTATGTAGTCAATGAAGATTTGTTGAGGAGTGCAGTCTGGATCTTGGAGGATTTCCCAGAGATAATATTTTTCAATAAATTGCTTTTTGGAAATCCCCTATTTGTTTGTAGCTTCCACTGGAATGAACTCCTCAATGTAAAAAAGTTCTTTTCCTTCCCATTGAAGTGGCACAACTAGTTCTTGTCCAGTTCTCATTTTCTTAGCTGCTGGTACTTCTAGTGATGCATCTGTATTTTTTGTTTTCAAGGTAGAAGTTCCAGCCTCAGGAAGAATGATTGTGGGAGGTGCAAATGAATTTATGGGGACAACTGTTAGTGACTCCTCCCTTCTCTTGGTTCTCATCTCTCCTTCCCCCTTTTTTCCAGCATCAAGAATCTTTTCTAGCTGCTCCTCCACCCTTTGCATAAAATCTGTCATGCCAAAAGGCAACCTTGAGGATGAAGGTGGTGGAGAGTGTTAGATTGGTACTGCCACTAGAAGGGGGGTTGAATAGTACGGATAACAGTTTTGAACTGTTTTTGTACATATGCTAAATATCAGAGTAAATGAAATACGGAAAAGAAAGAACACAGGAAATTGTTCGAGAGGTTTGGCTATTAAAGAAGCCTACGTCCCCTACCTAGTTTTATCGACTAGGACTTTTTTAGAAACCTTGAATGCACTTTCTAGTTTAGTGCCAACTCTTACAATTGCACTTTCAAGTTTAGTGCCGAACTTTACAGTTTCTTGATTTCCGGGCTCAAAAACAACCTCACTTAAACACTCTTGTTTTTCAGGATACAAGATAACCTCACGATAAATAGTTGCGAGTAGAAAACTCGACTTTACAAAAGATATAGCTCGTTGATACAAGAATATAGATATAGAAATGATAGAACAATTCTTCTAATATCACAATATGGAATATATCTCTCTCGAAATGTATGCTTGATATTGCTTGAGTATGCTTGTAAGCTCAGATCAATTGTGTGTCTTCCAACTCAATGAATGAATCTATTTATAGCCTTCTTGGAGCAAGTTTCCCGTTGGATCAATAGAGTGGCTTACGTACGTTAAAGCACATCAGTTACGTACATTATGCATTTTACGTACATTACACCTCTTGTGTAACTGTCGTAACAAAACCCTTAAAACAGTTCAGTAGCATAGGCTGAGATTACGTTACGTACGTTATGTAGAGCCATTACGTACGTTATGCTTTAGTCATAGAGCCGTTGGATGAGATGACTTTTTTGAGTAACAGTTGATGTCTTAAGGTGTTGACCGGTAATGGGAAAAATTCGAACCTTACGTACGTTATACATATTGTATTACGTACATTACCTGCAGTAAAACACTTACCAAATTTGTTAAGTTTACGTACGTTAAAGGAAGCTCATTACGTACGTTGTGCATGTTAAGTATAGAAAAATATGAAAAGTAGATTTTGTTTAAGTAACCCATCATCAAAACATATAAAATGCACTATGAAAAATATTGTTCCAACAATCTCCCCCTTTTTGATGATGACAAAATTTATATGGGAGTTTTTGAAAACGAGTTTTGGAGGGTTGATAAATTTTTTTAAGAAAGCTCCCCCTGAATAATACTCCCCCTGAAACGAACAAGGGATAAGATATTTCAAAAACTAAACATATTTTTCTCCCCCATTTTGTCATTAACAAAAAGATAAGAGATCCTACAATAGAAAGCCAATAACACAGAAATATCCAACGAATGAAATCACCAAAGCATAAAATATACGAAAAGTACAATCACATCAAGCAAAATAGTAGTAGCAAGTGTTCATAACAAAAGAAAATGAAATGCATGAAATGTTTGGTCTTAAAAGAAAAAACAGGATGTTCATCGTGGTGAGGAAAAGTCCACTAATCCAGGTTGGCCTCAGGAGGCATAGGAGGAACTCCGAAGTGAGAGCAAAGACCTTTGACCATGATTTTTATTTCACTCATGTCCTTCTCTAGATTATCCAAACGAGCAACTATTTGAGAGTAAGAGCTCGGCCTACTTGGTCGAGAAGAACTAGGCTGAGTATGCAAACGAGGCCTCTCATGAGCTATACCTCTGGATAAAACTCTCTCCTACGGGCGAGGTAAGACTCCACCATCGACCAAACAATCCCCGTCCCGGAGATAAGCAAAGTACACCCAACCTCGGTTCCTAGTTTGAAGATACTTCATAGACCTAATCGTACCTTCGTGGACCAGACTCCCCCTCGGAATGGCTACACCGTGCTGCCCCGATAAGTCAACTTCAGCATTCTCGAAGATCTCCGTCAGAATGGATCCAATGGCATCCCAGATTTTCGCTGACGAGTAACTTTGGCATAACCCTTCTTGTGGAAAATCATACCTTTTTCCACGAACCATTTCATCATGATAGAAGCAAAGTTCACCTGGTGATCTTTCAAAATATGATATATGATTTCCATGTCAATATTTACTAGGCGTTGCTGGGCATTGACTTTAGGCCTAAGGCACCTAGTAATTGCATCATGGAGTAATCGTATATTTATACCAAAATAATTATTTTCAAAACGACCGGTATTCACTTCAAGCACAGCTTTAGACTTCAAGAAATCACGATGTAACACCCCCAAAACTTCCCGAGGTATTACAGTGCCGTGAATCCCGTGTAGGACCCACAAGGCTAGTTTAGGAAATAGATAATTTAAGGAAATTACAATAAAATGATAAGTCCACTGTTACATATCATGAGACCGAAGGTTTTAAGAAGAAAAACAATCCAAAGTTCGATTATTACACAACGGAGGTTTTTGAAATCAAATTTAATTTAAACAGTGGCAAGAGATTATTCCAACACCGTTCAAGTCTGACCGGACCCCTCGGGGATATCCTGCACAAGATTAACAAATTTACCTGGCACGACAAATCATGCCAGATAACCGGGGTCAGAGAATGCATACCAATAACAATTACTAGCAATGTTATACACCATTTTACCAAGTACAGTGCCATATAACCAACAGAGCATATTTCATCACATGACCGACGTCGTCTTTCTCTTTTATCACATAAACCCCAAGGTCGCAACCAAGGGTCACGAAAGTATCCACACGGGAATACCCTGGAACATAGGTGCCCAATTCAGGTCTTATCCCCTAACACATTTCCATACGGGTACCATACAGGTTTTATCCCCAACACATCGGCCCATTTATAACACATTTTAGAGAAACACAACCGTCGGCATTTATCAACAATGGCACATACATAAATACAATATTATGACAATATTAGCATTTCTCGAGCAATATTTCACTTGCCTGTGATCCGACGGTAGGTGCTTTATGATAACCGAAATACCTACGCCCGCTCAAGCTTAACCTAATCATGTAATATCCGATTAACGCCTCGTACGGATCATGATGAATAAAGTTAGTCTCCCTTTCCCAACCGGATTCCTAACGTAGTCTTAATTACCAACATTAGTATCATTTTTCTAAGTTCATAAGCATTACGTTCCATTTACCATTCAATTCTACGGTTAACGTTAAATACGTCAATTCGTTCAACAAGATCATCCCTACCACTATTCGGTTGGCAACAATCGAACATATCACAACCAAATCTCATACTCCTAATCCAAGTCTCTATTACGAGTACTACAATCGATAAACTATTATTGAACACAATGATTTCGGCTAACGATTTTCAGTGACATTAATATTATCAAATTAATTCTCTTATTAACGTTTAACGTTGATCATCATTTTGCAAGAGTAAGTTACGACTAGTTTATCGAATGGTGATGAATCCCTACGAAATCCTTCTACAATTGATTCGTCGATTATATATGGTCCCAATGTAAATTAAGATGGAAGTTCTTGCATGTGATTGTTACAACAAGTTGTATGAAAATGAAATATACGAACAATGATAACTCCATTTCTACAAGTTCATCCATTTAGATCGTCTACGAGATTTTAGCAAAATCTACCCAAATACCCGTAATCTAACGAGTAATAATTAGTAATATTGAAGAGATTAATTCAAGGATTGATAGACTTACCTTATAAGATGAAGAATAATGAAGAGAGTTGACGAATCCACAAGAACTATGAGGAGGAACAAAAAGTGGCTTGAATGGCTTGGATAATCTTCACCGGATCTCAAGGAACCACCTCCTTAATGCTAATTCAAGTATATGAGAGGCTAGAAACTGAGTATAAGGCTATGAAATGCTCCAAGAGTGTCTTCTTGCAAGGTTGGGGTCGTGCAAATGAAGAGGGGAAGTGTTATCTTATAACACCCGGTTTGGATAACGTACGTTAATGATACAGAGATTACGTACATAAAGCTACTTACGTACGTAATACTTAAAGACTAACGTACGTAAAGTCCGTCCAGAGGTCACTACCTGAAATGTGCCCAAGTGTTACGTACGTAAGCCATTGTTAGGTACGTAAAGCTCCAGTCGGTAGCGTATGTTAGGTTTGAAGAATAGCGTACGCTATCAAGGGTTGACTCGTTTGTCCTCTAGCCCGCCGAAAGTAGCTTCCTCCGTGTCAAAAGAAAGATTCTGGTCGGGAGACCTACTCACCTGTTACGTACGTAATATAGCTACCTTAATGTACGTAACACCTTAATTCTAGCGTACGTTAGGCATATACTATAGCGTGCGTTAGATATTCAGTTCTTTAGCCACATAATACATTTTAACCATCTCGGGGTGACCGTCCTTTCCACTCGTCAACAATTATCGGGGAACAAGACGTTGACCACCGTCATATTCGCACCGACGATCGTCCAATGGCGTCAAGGCGTGTCACCTCCGTTTCATCCACATTGCACAATTGTATAGCACTCAATGGAATACATAAATAGAAAAGACGTCACATTACAAAAATTCACACAGTACAAAGTAATATAGCACGAAATACCGGTGGTATTACACACGAACAACCAATTCATGCACACCATAACTTTCATCATCAGAAAAATTATTGATAACTTCATCGGGAGCGGCAAATGTTCCCTTACAACAAAAACCCTCAATCGGGAGTCCAAATAACTCGGATAGTTTTGCAGCATAAAAAACAATTGGTTTACCATGAACAATTGAATTAACAGTAGCTAAGCCATCAGAGTCATACGTAATAAAGAAATTTGCATAAAATTCCCGGACGCAATCAACAAAAACCGGGCGAGCAAGGCTAACGAACCGGTTTATACCAAGCATGTCAAAAAATTCCTCAATTCCAATACCCACTGAATTTAAAGATTCGAAGTCGAAATGGTGAGTCGGAGTACCTCTTTGTCGATTAATACTTCGTTGAAAATCTTCACGGCTTGTGGATTTCGGAATATTGGTTCTCCAGAAGGTGTGGATGAGGTTTGGGAGGTTTCTCCTCTTCGTTTCTTGCTTGACCTGGTTGCCATGGAGGAAGATCAGATGGAAATAATGGAGGATGGTCGGACTATTGTTGCGAGAGAGGCGGCAGAAGGTTTAGAAATTTGGGGGAAGTGAAGGGGAAAGAATCAGAAATGGGTTTATAAGAATCAGGTTATAAGGCGTTACGTACGTAATACCTGTTATGTCCGTAATATGGGTTAAATAACATACGTTATATTCTTATGTAACGTACGTAAGGAGATGTCCAAAAGTTTATGTCCAAAAACCTGCCATATGTAACATACGTAGTCATTTCCGGTGTTACGTACGTAATATGCTGAGCAGTACAGCCGTATGTCTGACCATATGAATAGTGAACCTCTTCAGATGATATCCGATTTTTAATGGCATTTTTACTGTATATGATGGATATGAAATAATTAAAAATGATCGACATGACCCATCCCTAAATTTATGCGAATGAAATTGATTGTATCTTCGGGTAATGGTTTTGTAAATATGTCCGCCAATTGTTCATTTGTAGCAACAAATTGGAGACGCACATTCCCGTTTTGAACATGATCACGAATAAAATGGTGACGAATTTCAATATGCTTTGTCCTACTATGCAATATGGGGTTTTCGCTCAAATTTATGGCGCTAGTATTATCACAAAAAATAGGTGTATTTTTAAGCTCGATGCCATAATCTAGTAATTGATTTTTGATCCACATAACTTGTACACATGCACTTCCATGACTACATATTTTGCTTCAGCTGTGGAAGTAGCGACACTAGTCTGTTTCTTACTCCCCCATGAAATTAAACAAGAACTCATGAAGTGACAAGTTCCAGTGGTGCTTTGTCTATCAATTTTGCATCCACCAAAATCAGCATCACTATATGCAAAAAGTTTAAAATTAATGCTCGGGATACCACAGACCTAAGCGAGCAGTACTTTTTAAATATCGAAAAATCCGTTTACATGCAATGAGATGAGATTCTTTAGGATTTGCTTGAAAACGAGCACATAAACAGGTAGCAAACATAATATCAGGTCTGGAAGCAGTTAAATACAGTAAAGACCCAATCATACCTCGATATTGTTTCTGGCCAACAGACTTACCTTTCTCATCTTTGTCGAGTTTAAGAGTGGAAGACATGGGAGTAGATATTTCTTTGCATTCTTCCATCTTAAATTTCTTTAAGAGCTCATTGACGTACTTTGATTGGTGAATGAATATTCCGTCATTGAGTTGCTTAATTTGGAGTCCGAGGAAGTTTTTCAACTCTCCCATCATGCTCATTTCGAATTCTCCCTAAATAAGATTTGAAAATTCTTGGGACAGATTCGTTAGTTGCACCAAAAACAATATCGTCCACATAGATTTGGCAAATAAGCATATCATCACCTAAATTCTTGATAAATAGGGTATTATCAACATTACCTTTTTTATACCCATTTGAAATAAGAAAAGAGCTTAGACGATCATACCATGCCCTCGGAGCTTTTTTCAATCCATAAAGAGCTTGTTTCAAACATACATTTCGATATATCTCTCGAAATGTATGCTTGATATTGCTTGAGTATGCTTGTAAGCTCAGATCAATCGTGTCTTCTAACTCAATGAATGAAGCTAGTTATAGCCTTCTTAGAGCAAGTTTCCCATTGGAGCAGTGGAGTGGCTTACGTACGTTAAAGCACATCAGTTACGTACGTTATGCACTTTACGTACGTTACACCTCTTGTCTAACAGCCGTAACAAAACCCTTATCTGAGATTATGTTACATACGTTATGTAGGAGCCATTACGTACGTTAAGCTTTAGTCATAGAGCCGTTGGATGAGATGACTTTTTGATTAACGGTTGATGACTTAAGGTGTTGACTGGTAACGGGCAAAATTCGAACCTTACGTACGTTATACATATTGTATTACGTACGTTACCTGCAGTAAAACACTTACCAAATTTGTTAAGTTTACGTCCGTTAAAGGAAGCTCATTACGTACGTTATGCATGTTAGGTATAGAAAAATATGGAAAGTAGATTTTGTTTAAGTAACCCATCATCAAAACATATAAAATGCATTATGAAAAATATTGTTCCAACAGAGAGGGTTCCTTTTTGTTGAGAAGAGAGTCCACCTTGTCATTTAGGGACAGCAGGTGAGGTTTTACTTCCGTTGCCAGGAGTTTTGCAACTGTTTACTCAACCATATATCTGATCAACTCAGTGATGTTAGGAGGCAGTTGGAGTTCAGGTGCCTTTCCATCAGTAGTGTTTTCTACTGAATTCTCCTCTGCAGCTCCGAGCATTGGATTTTTTAGATAATATCCTCCTGTCAGCTGCTTCCCGATCATATGATGTTTTTTCTGGCTCCCCTGAATCATCATCTGCTGAGCTGGAGTCCTGATCAGGTGCCCCCTGATCATGGTCTTCATCATCCTTCTCTCCTCCATTCTTTCCTTCTTCTCCCCCTTCATTGTTTTTCTTCTTCTTCTTTTTCTTCTTCTTTCTCTTCTTTTTCTTCTTCTTTCTCTTCGTTTTGAACTTCTTTTTCTTTCTCCTTCTCTTCCTCCTCACTTCTTTCTCCTTTTCAACTTCATTTCTTACTGCTTCTTTCACTTCTTCTCCCCCTCCAGTAATGTTCTCTTCATCATCAAATGTTTTTCTCTTGGGCTATTCCCTCCATTATCATCAGGATGAATTGGTCCATGTGAGTTTTGAAATTTTATAGGAACCAATTCTCATCAAGTAGCAAACTCATATCAGTCTCTTTACAGAATACCTGAATGAGTTGCTCAACAGTGAGGGTGGTCCCATACATCCCCCTCTACCATCTCCTTAAGAGTATTGAAGCTAAGATCCTTCAATCTCTTCCAATCCTCATAAGCATCAAAAAATGAAATCTTGTTTATGTGCTGTTTAACTGACCTGACCTGAGCTTGGTTCAGGTTGAAATGATTCTTTTCCCTGAGGTTGAAGTTGTATTGAATTGCAGGTTCCCCAATGATTTCCTCAGGTTCTTCTTCTTCTAGGGAACTTGAAAGAACAGGTAATGGTTCGGGAGCCACTTCTTCATCTGGAATGATGATCAGTTCCTTGGACTGATCTACAGGTGCTATGAGAAGAGGTGTTGCAGGTGAAACTGAAGATACTTCTGGTGCATGTTCTTCAGGTGCAATGTTGTCTGAAGTTTTGGGTAACTGACCCACAGAGCTTTTTGTCTTTTGATAGGTTGAGGTGAGGAGGGTCGACTGGTCTTCTTTTCTAGGGACTTCCTCGTTATAAATATCTTGGTAATTGGAAGATCATCATTATCTTAGGTGTGGTTAAAAGGGTGGTTGGTGGAACAGATGGAATGATATCATATGCAGGTAACTTTCCAGGTATGTCAGCTGCAGTTGTGGTTGGGGCTGGCAAAATCTCCTCTGCAGTTTTCTCAGCTGGGATTGGAGCGAGAATCTCGACTGTGGTTTGGATCTCAACTGCATCTGTATCAGGTGCGGTTTTATAAGTTGCATGTGATTTAACTTCATTTGAGTCAGAGGGTCCTCTGTTGGCCACTAAGTTTACAGAATACAACTTGGAAAAGTGTTAGTACAACAAGCTGTACGATTTTCAAATATGAGTGCGTAGCGGAAGTTTGTTTAAGTGAGTTGCTGTAAATATAGCAACTAGGATTTCTCCTGATAGCTTAGTGCGTACAGGATTTTGCAATGTATACTTGTATAAATCACAGTTATGAAAACAATAAAGGCATAAGGTAATAACACGCAATATAAAGTGGTTCGAGGTAAACCCCTCTACGTCCACTGGTCCTACACATAGGAGTAAAATGTTTATTAAAATCACTACATACACAACTACGTGACTTTAATCAAACCTATCCTTGTATCGTTCACACAGATTGATACAAAGACTATAGCTTTCAACCGTTCACACATATTGGTTGTAGGCTTCTTTGACTTGCTTCTTCACACACAGATTGTAGCTTCGTCCTATTCGTCCCACACAGGTCAGAATAACTTTTCCGTAGTCCACACAGGTCTAGATTACTCGAAGGTAATAATGGTGAAATCACTGGTTTGAGCAATGGCTTGAACACTTGATGATCTTAGGCTGATGATGTGCGGTTCACGTTGACTGAGTATATTTCTTCTCTCGGATATTGTTATGTGCTTGAAGAAATATATTTGCTCTTGTCAGCTTGATTGATAGAATAATCTCTATTATCGTTGTCATTGCTTTTCGTTCGTATTCGCGTTTCTCTAAGTTTCTCTAAGTCAAGTTGCTTTCAATGTCTTCTTGGATGGACTATTTATAACTTTGGAATAGATCCATTATAAATATGTCCGTTGGCTAGTTGGTGAGCAAAGATCCATTCTGATTGCTTGATTGACTTTCAAGATGCTAGATCTGGATTTTGCTCCTTGTCTGAAGATCCTTGTCGGTTGGTACTTAAATACTTTATCCAATCAGTATTTAAATACTTCTTTCAAGATGGTGTTTTGACTTTTGTGAATAAAGCAGATTCCATCACAACGGTCTTTAGTCCTGTTGGATAAGTGTTTGTTTTCCTAACACTTTCAGCCTGTATGCTGTATCCAACATGTTACGATTATATTGCTGTAGCTGTAGGCTTTGTATAATAGATTATCTTCAATGTTGTATCGAAGGTGCTCAATGGAGATTCCAGACAGCTTCCATACGTAGCGGCATTTCGAATCCTTTGCTGTGTGACGGCTAATATTGTTGTATGTTGGCAGTTATCGAAACAAGATACATGATTGTTTATCCCAACAATTTTCCCTTTTTAATAATGCCAAAACCTCTTAAAGATAACAATCTTGATCCAGAGAGGCTGACTTCTTGGTCTTCTGTCGAAACATTTGATCTTCAGCACTGTTGCTACCCAAAATATTATCCGGAGATAGATATTGCTGGAATGGATGGATAGCAAACAAATGTAAGAGCACTTCTGTGAGAAAGATAAATAACACAAGATTTGCCGGGGTTGTTAGTCCCGGGCTTGAATGCTCTCGCGAGATATTATTAATAGTAATATTCGGGGATACAAGTACTAATGTAAGAATACAATTACAATGAGTGTAAAGATTCTTGTTATCTTAGCTAGTGAGCGTGTAGATTGCCGGAAGAACCAGATTTGATGCTCTGTGAGTTCTTGTAACAAAAGAGATGAACAGTCGCGGCGGTGAGAGATCGACAGTCTCTCACCGCGAGTATTTAGTTGGATGCTTGGGCTCCTGGGCTTATGAATTTCTTGGAATCTGTCTAGTGGAGACTTGCTGCCTCTGCCGATCGTCTTCTGGATGGGAGATTTGGAGAGAGAAGTCCTGAGATGGATTACGGCGAGAAATCAGGGAGCTTGGTGGTATATGTGTTCTACTGTATTTCCGTGAATGAATTCAGAATGTAAGTGAATGAGTTCTGAACGTAAGTAAATGAGTTCTGAACTATTCGGAACCGTAGGTCAAAATGAATTGGGAACCTTTTTCCAGTAGGAGGAGGCTCTCTATTTATAGGACTTGGATATGCCGGGCGATCGCCTTTTCTGTATTATAATAATCGGGCGATCGTCTTTTAGCATATGGGCTTGTCTCCTTAAAGTCTGCAGGAGTTCTTTGTGATCAACCGCGGTCCAATGAGAAGCCTGCACGCGTCCTGAGTTGCTGTCACGGGTGGTCCCACTGACAACTTTCGGCGCGCCTGCCGGTAGGTGAGGTAGGTGACAGGCTGTGGTCAAAGGTCTTGTCTGTCAGAAAAAGATCTTGTCTGTCAGCGCCTTTTGTGGATCTGCACGTGGGTGCTGTTCTGAGATCCAGTCCTCGATGACTTTGACGGGCGATCATCTCTGCTCGGGGCGTAGGTCGACCGTCCTTAGCCGGACACTAGAGTCGATCGCCAGATGCCAAAGGGCGATCGCCTTGGGAGTCGATCGCTAGGTACCTGATGGTGGTCTGATATCTTCGATTAGGCGAGCTAGCCATAGTTTGACTGGTGTTGACTTGGTCGCTCGGCCTTATAGTCGATCGCCTGTCGGGATGGATAAATCTTGACACAACAATTGCCCCCAGCTCGCTCCTACGTTGGAAACGTGGGGTGAGGTGGTTCTCTCGGCGATCGCTGAACTTTTGACGAGCGACTCTGCATTTAACTGAACTGGCGATCGTCTTTGAGCTGATATACTCTAGGTTCGGACGACCTGGTTGGCCGCTAAACTGCGCGGGAAATGGCAATGGGCGTGGAAAAGTCTATGCGCACGTGTCGGGCTTCTATTGGAGGATATCAACGGTCATTAATGACTCCTCGGCTGACGCGTCCTTGAAAAGACGCGTACGCGGGTCTCGAGGGAGTCAATAAATGCGTCGTTTGAGATCTGACCCCTGGGATTTTCCCTTATTGCAAACGAGTCCCTGCCTTCTCCTATAAAAGGGGGCAGTGTTGCAGTTTCATACTCACGCGCACTTAGTGGAGAAAGAAGGACCTGCTGAAGATTTTTCTGAAGATCTTAGTGCCGATCGTCGTTCGATTTCACCTTCGGGTAAGAAAACATGCTTTTCTCCTTTCTTTCTTTGAGAATGGCCGGAACGTCAACATCACATGGAGTGGGTACCAGTTCCGACGCCGGGACATCGACTGTCCGGGGAGGACCTTATTCCGACTTCCACCTGGAGACGGCGGCTGAGGCTATTTGGGCCGGAATCGACCCTGCTGAAATCGAGGCTTTATTTAATGAAGTCGATGTCACTAAGGAGGCGGCTGCTGAAGAAAGACGATCGCAGATAGAGAGAGATCTGGCGATTAGGGCTTACTGGGAGCAGCATAGCGCTTTCGGCCGGGCCTATAAGGCCTTTCTTTGAGATAATGGAGAAGTTGGCGGTCCGACTCCGAGATTCGATTTCAGGGGATACTCGGTCGCCTACCCTTATCGGCTTCCCAAGCGGTCGCGATGCCGGGTTGCGCGGCGATCCTTGTGGTCGCTTGGCCAAATACGGAGTTCGGCGACCGGGAAAGATCCGGCCGTCTGGAGGACAAGGTTCCATGTTCCTTGAGATGTGGACATGTTCGCGCCGGCGGAGAATGAGCGAGCCGATCGGCCTCCGATGGGTATGGTCGCCGTGAATGAGGCGATTATGGCGGCCGGGCTGCGCTTCCCTCTATCTTTCTTTGTCTCCCATCTGTGGCCGCTTGGAATGTGGCGCCACTTGGTGACGCCGAATGCTTGGCTCCAAATTATCTGCACTCTCACCCTTTTCGGCGGTCACCGCTGTACCGCCTCCCATCGCCGTTGGAGATTAACCATTTGTTCAAGGTGATGGCTCGAGAAAGGGTCGGTCGGCGGTTACCATATTCGGGGCTGATCTGGTCGGGTAATTCACGGAGTCTGAATAAGATGCGGGCGATCGAGACGAAGTGGTTACAGGTCGCCGGCAAGTGGAGGGCTTCTGCGGCGACAATCCCTCGGGCAAGTGGAGATCCCTGCGAGTTTCGGAGAGGAATCCGTGGGGTTTAGACTTTCCCTTCGTTCGGATGCGTTTTGGGTGATCTAATTTGATTTCGGTTTTGCGAGGTTTCACATTCCGTGGTCGGGAGCGCCTTTTGACTTCTGGTTATGCAGGAGCGGATAAGGAGCTTGTCGGACGATGACCTTGACGCTAACCGGATTAATAAGGAGAGTCGTTGGTTGTTGGCTCGGCTATTTCGTTTCCCGAGACATCTCTCGGTGCCAGGTATGAGTTTCTGCGACCTTCACTTTCTAGGCGATCCCCTTACTTGAGGAAAGTGTCTGACTGTTGGTCGATTGTCTTAACTGTAGAGGTTCGCTTTCCTCGCTTTTTGGAGCCCCCGCCGGAGATTGTCATGTCGAATCCTGGAGTTCTAGGCCGCCTCCGCCACAAGAAGTCGTCTCGGGACCCACCTGTTGTGTTGCCAATTGTTCCGGAGGCGGAACCTCGTGTGGAGCCGATCGTGGCTGAGGAGGGAGTTCCGGAGGAGGGGCTTCGAACGAATCGCAAGAGGCCGAGGCCGGAAGAAACTTCGGTTCCTGCCCCTGCCAATGAGGTGCCGATCGCTGCGCCTCCGATCACCATTGTCGCTCCGGAGAATGAGCCTCCCTCTGCGGCTTTTATGCGGGAGATGGCGATCGCGGATGCTGAGTCCCCTCGAGGGAAACCGTATTTCGGTCGGGACCCCGAGAAGGCTGAGAGGTAGGTTGCATTTTTGTGTTGAAACTTGCAATTACGTAGGAGTTGTGTTAACTTTGTTGTATTGATGTAGGATCCGTCGCACAGATCCGTCTTGCCCGCCGATGGTCGTGGATTTCCTAGCGAGCCGATCTCCTCGCCAGTCCTGCGACATTCCTCAATACGTCATCAAGGCTGCTTCTGCTCTGCCGAAGGCCTGGACGACCGATCTGGATGCGATCGCTCGTCAGCGATCGGGGAGTTCGATGCAGGCTGTTCTCGCCCTTTCTCTCCAGACGGCGACCATGGCTGTCCAGGCAGCGCATGAGTTTGAGGGGCGACCTTCCACTATTCGCCTGCAGGCGGATCTCGAGGCGGATCGGAAAGAGAACGCCGAGTTTGCTGATAAGATCGTGGCGATGGAGAAGGACTCTCTGGAGGCGGCCAGGCGGGCGAGCCACGAGCTTGAGCTGGCGAAGAAGGAAACCGAGTTGTCTCGTCTGGCGGTTGACCGATTTCGGGACCAGATGCTGAATGCCGTCCGGGCGCAGAAGGTTCTTGAGGATGAGGCCGATCGCCATAAGGTGACGATCGCTCGGTTGACCAGTGGTCGAAAAGAGAAGGTTCTTTGTGAGGGAGGCCGAGCTCCAGGGGTCGCAACAGGCGATGGTGGAGCTGAAAGGAGAGGTAGAGGCGACCAGGGCTGATCCCTTTCAAAACTTGGAGTTTGTCAGCGAGTTCGCCTATTATTTGGCGTTCGCCGACTCGATCCGAGCAGCTAAGAAGGGAGGTTTGGAGGTCGGGCCTCTTGCTGAGAACTTCAAGGCGTATGCGTTGGAGCATCCTCTCCATTCAGCTTTCTCCTTGCCGATCTTGGATCTTGCGGATATCGGCGTGGATTTGAGCTGGTATCCGACTCCGGCCAATCTTGCTCATCCCGACGCTCCGGAAGATGAGGGGACCGCACCGGATGCTGATGGAGAAGGCCAGGCAGGGGCCTGAGGCACTTCATTTTTGATGTTTTAGCTTATTTCCTTGTAGTTTTGTAGCTTTCTTTTGTAGCATTTAGGCCTTCGGGCGACCATGTACTCTGATCTTTTCAAGTAATGAAATGAACGTTTGAATTTCTGACTTATCACTTGAATGATGGTTATTTTTGAGTCTTTGTTTGACTTTGTACAAATGTGTGAGGAGAGATCGTTGCGAGGGTAGTTCCAAATGAATTGATAAACTCATAAAGATAACTTTTACAACAAATTCGATCGCTGCACAACTTGCTGAAAATGACGACCTCCGTATGTTGTTGAATAGGGACGATCGTCGTATAGGTAGTCCGCACTCTTCCCCCTTGTTTTTATTCACTTAGTGGAAGTAAGGGGATGAAAATAATTCGTTGAGTGAGCGGTCTTCAACTTTGTCGAATCCTCGGGGACGGTCGTCCATCTTGAGGAACCGTGCACGATCGCGGAGTTCGATGGACCGACTCCTTGATCATGTCTTGATGCGCGAAGACATTGAGTGTCTCGTGACTCACTTTATTATGAGGGTCCTCTGTTAGGCTGCGCCTCGCCTCGTATTTAAACGAAGGGCGTGCAGTCTCGGTCTAGAGGAGTCCTTGCGCAGGGCAGCGTCGGATGATTCAACTCCACGCCCGCGGCTTGTTTAGCTCTGCTTCCACCTCGGCCCACCATGAATATGGCGAACCTCGATGGTGTACGTTGAGACGGTGGTTGTGGCACGTCGCATTGTCCGGGTTCACCACGTTAAATGATGAACCTTTGAGGGCGAGCGATCGTGTCCACTGATCAATTTTGGAGGGCCCTCAGACTACGCCGGCCTCGTATTTAAACGAAGGGCGGGCGATCTTGGCCCGAAGGGACCTTGCATGGCCTAAGCAGTCGGTTCCATCGACCACCAGGACCATGGCTGCACTCTTCCACCTTGGATCGTCATGTAGATGCCGAACTTCGACGGTGTACATTGTGCGGGGGAGGCGATCTCGTGCCTTAGTCCATCATGTTAGATGTTGAACTGTAGATGGTGATCGAGTCCTCCAGTTTCTTAAATAAGGAGGGAGATCGGGGAGACTTCCGAGGTCTCCTTTTCTTGATTGATGCATGTAGAGACGGTCGCCTAGGTTGATCCGAGTGCCTCGTATGAGCTTTCCGGCTGTTTGTGTTCGACTCGGACGATCGTGTATAGGGATTGGTAAGGGCTTCGACTAAGCGATAAGGCATCGACTTGCCCTCCTCGAACAATCTCGGAGTGTTTGAGGAGGTCGCGGCATTGGTTGGTCTGTGGCGGGACTCTTAAGGTAGGCACAAAATTGATTGTTGACAAGATGACCGAGGTCCCTTAAAGCCATTGACTATTTGAGCTATTCGTGACCCTTGATGGCATAGAAAATATGTGCCGGAGTTCGGTTGAACGTGTGGAGGAGATGGGCTTCCATGTCCTCGAAGGCCTTGAGATCTCCGGGTGGCTTGGCGATCGCCTTCTTTGCTTTGGCGATCGTCGTCTTCTGGCCAGGAGGTGGCATTCCCTTGCCTAGGTGGAGGGTGAATAGCCTTTGCACGGCGGAAAGTTAGCGACTTTAGCGCGGAAGATCGCGTAAGTTGGGGAATATCCTTGGAGAGATGTCTAAACATGGGAGAGTGGCCGTGGAATCCCCCATGGCCAGAAAGAGAGCGAGCTCGTCAGCGGAGTTCTCGGTGAGGATGATTTCGTCTACTCGGTCAATGTAATGCGTCGGTTTCTTCTTTCCCTGCTGATTTTCATCACGCGGTGGGGGCCTTACAGTGCAGCGACCTTTTTGGCGAAGTATGACGTGAAGTCATTCGCCAGTTTCTTAAAGGAGGTGATTGATCGTGGTGGTAGTGAGACGTACCACCTATGGGCCAGCTCGCCCAATGTTAATGGGAAGATCCGGCACTTGGTTGCATCAGATGCCCCACACCCAGTCATGTAAATTCGGAATTTACTCAAGTGGGTTTCGGGGTCCGATCTCCCCTCATACAGAGGTGTTTTGGGAGGAGCGATCGTTGGTTGTATGGGGGCAAGCTCGATGTGGACCGCGAGTGGCTCGATCGGCCCGGTGATCTTTGCGGCGCTTGCCCGGTGTCGAAGAGTGCTTTCATCTCGTCGGTGGCGTTGTATGGCGTCCATCGCCGTGGCTTTGTGCTAGCGGCTCGCGCTCGGAGCGGGAGGCGAGGCGATTAGTGCGATCCACAGCGATCGGTGCGGAGTCGAATGGGCGACTGCGTTCGTTTGTGAAGTGGATAGGCCGAACTCACGGTGATGGATTCGGATTCCGTCTTTTCGTGGTTGGCCAGAATGCCCGGTCGCCGGGATGGGTCGCGCCCAAGCGATTGAATATGGATCCGTCCGGTCGTGCGAGAGCCTTTTCTCGCGGGTGGGGCTTTACGAAGATCGCTCGCTCGGTGGCAGTTGAATTTCCGTTTTCCCATGCGGCGGACGATCGAGGAGTTATCGCGGGCGACGCGCATGCTCTCCGTCGCTCCTCTAGGATGGCCATAGCCTCCTCGATCATTCCTCGGTTTGGGCCCGATCGAGTGAGAGGTGGGGACATCTCTCGGAGTGCGAGATCGAGAGTCTCGCGTTGCTGCGGCTTCCCCACGTCGAGTGGGGTTCGGATTGAGCCGGGATATGGTGTCGGCGGTTCGGAGAGTGGCTCTCTTGATGTACCGGTGGATGTCATGATTACGAATGTTTTCTTTGAAGCACGGTGAGTGTCACTTCAAGTATATGCCCAGAAGCAGTGAGTGTTCTTGGGGACGGTAGGAATAAAAATTTGAGGTTAGATGCCCCTTCCTCTAGCGCCAATTGTTGCTACCCAAAATATTATCAGGAGATAGATATTCTTTGGAATGAATGGATAGCAAACAAATGCAAGAGCACTTCCGTGAGAAAGATAAATAACACAAGATTTGTCGGGGTTGTTAGTCCCGGGCTTGAATGCTCTCGCGAGATATTATTAATACTAATATTCGGGGATACAAGTACTAATGTAAGAATACAATTACAATGAGTGTAAAGATTCTTGTTATCTTAGCTAGTGAGCGTGTAGATTGCCAGAAGAACCAGATTTGATGCTCTATGAGTTCTTGTAACAAAAGAGATGAACAGTCGCGGCGGTGAGAGATCGACAGTCTCTCACCGCGAGTATTTAGTTAGATGCTCGGGCTCCTGGGCTTATGAATTTCTTGGAATCTGTCTAGTGGAGACTTGCTGCCTCTGCCGATCATCTTCTGGACGGGAGATTCGGAGAGAGAAGTCCTGAGATGGATTCCGGCGAGAAAGCAGGGAGCTTGGTGGTATATGTGTTCTACTGTATTTCCGTGAATGAATTCAGAATGTAAGTGAATGAGTTCTGAACGTAAGTAAATGAGTTCTGAACTATTCGGAACCGTAGGTCAAAATGAATTGGGAACCTTTTTCCAGTAGGAGGAGGCTCTCTATTTATAGGACTTGGATATGCCGGGCGATCGCCTTTTCTGTATTATAATAATCGGGCGATCGTCTTTTAGCATATGGGCTTGTTTCCTTAAAGTCTGCGGGAGTTCTTTGGCGATCAACCGCAGTCGATGAGAAGCTTGCACGCGTCTGAGTTCTTTATCACGGGTGGTCCCACCGACAACTTTCGGCGCGCTGCCGGTAGGTGAGGTAGGTGACAGGCGTGGTCAAAGGTCTTATGCATCGAGAAAAAGATCTTGTCTGTCAGCGCCTTTTGTGGATCTGCACGTGGGTGCTGTTCTGAGATCCAGTCCTCGATGACTTTTACGGGTGATCATCTCTGATCGAGGCGTAGGTCGACCGTCCTTAGCCGGACACTAGAGTCGATCGCCAGATGCCAAAGGGCGATCGCCTTGGGAGTCGTTCGCTTGGTTCGTGATGGTGGTTTGATATCTTCGATTAGGCGTGCTAGCCATAGTTTGACTGGTGTTGACTTGGTCGCTCGGCCTTTTAGTCGATCGCCTGTCGGGATGGATAAATCTTGACACAACAAGCACTTAGTCTAAAAATATGAGCCTTTCATGAGGCAAGTTCTAAGAATTAGACATCTACAAGGATGTGTATTACAACTTCAAACTTATGGTAGCGCGCGAGCACAATATTCTGATGTGATCTAAATTGAATAAAACTTCACCTATGAGCTGTTCGAGACAAGTTCTTACGACTTAAGACTTAACAAGTTTTATACTGTTGTTTGCAGCAAATAAATTGAATTCGTAATCAAGCAGTAAAACAGTAAGCATAGATTACGAACTGTAATCTTTCAAGAAAAATTGAATTTTATTGATAGAGATCAAAGATTACAATGATTGAAGAAGAAATATACAGAGATTGCATACTGCTAGAACAATGATAAATGAGCATCCATGCAAACTTCTGTAATGAGCATGCTTCCAAGGCCTCCTGTCAGGATCATTGTAGGTTTCCCTCCACCAATTCTCCAAGAAATTCTTGACTCGATCTAGATAGATCGCTCTTCCTTCAGCTGATTTGTCGAAAGTAAGTATCCAACCGTTGGGATAAGTGAGCTGATCACCTTTCCGGTGCCTTGATTTCATTTGAATCTTCATGGGAAGCAATCATTTTTCCAGCATCCTTGCTTATTTTTCTGCAGCCTCTGCCAGAATCTTTCACTTACTGAAGATGGCGGACTCCCTGATGAGCTTAACAAAGTATGTCATCAGTTCGTTCTTCCTCCATTTATTCACTTCATCAGCTGTAGGCTGACGGTTGTGAGCAAACGAATTTAGGTGGTCTCTGCACATTGTTTTTCGAGGATAGTTGGGGTTGTGGAACTAATGGGCGAGAACCGTCTATCTTGTATCCATGTGCGGGCGAGGCGAGACGGCTATTGCAATAGTAATGATGTCCTCTAATGCGGCGTCAATCTCTTTTTCTCTCTCAATCCTCCATTCCCGACCGGCTTCTCGGACTTCTTCCCATTTTTGGCATCATCAAGGTAAGTGACCTTAGCATCAATGCTTTCGGGAGTTTCATCGTGTTATCTGTTTGGTCTCTATACTCGAGATTTTTCAATCGGATAGCGAGCACCGAGAGACATGTCATCGATCTTTTTATCATGTCTTGATAGCACAGAGCCGATTTCTGTAGGGCGCCGACAATCTTGGCCGGATATGCAGAGCTTTTCTTGCTCTTGTTTGAGAATCTGGTCCTAGCGCTGTTGAGGTTGAGCGAGTGCCTGCCGTAATGCACTAGGCACTATGCGAAAAGCTTCTTCAACTTTTGTAATTTCTCGATTCAATCCATTCATCTCATAAATTGCAGTCTCTCTCATCCAATTGAGCTCCTTGCCAACATATACAGTACCTTCACGGCATCCTGCATGAACACTATTTGGCGGCCAATTGCTTGAAGTTTCTCTATCCGGGCCTCTGTTCGCGGAGAGCCGAGTTGCGCTAGATTCTCATCCTCTGCTCCATTGAGTTGACGCATGATTACCTGAGGGCGTCGTGGTCTTTCATCAGGTAGAAGTCCTTCATCGAATCTGGAGCTGACAGAGATTAGAGATGCAGGGGCATCTTGCGCGGGCTCGGCAGATGGTTGGGCAGCATCGTCAGTCTTGGAGACAGGGGGACTGGTTCCTCCTATTCTTGTTGGTGTTCTGTAGTCATGCATATAGGAGGGACTAATTCCTCCTGCTGACTCTCAGCTTCCGCATGCTCCGGCAGAGGGACTGATTCCTCTTGCGGAATGGCGCAGGCTTCTTCTTCTTCAGGTTGGGCTACCTGTTCTGAAGCTTTATGCTGTATGGGAGGGACTGATTCCTCCTGTACATTGTCGGAAGCTTCCTGTTGTTGGGGAGGGGACTGATGTCTTTACGAGGTCCTGACCCTGTTGGTCTTGCATTCTGGACAGTTCTTGTTCGTGAGATTCCTCTCGACTCATTCTCAGACCTGCCCGTAGGACGTCGTCATCGTCGTCTGAGTCGGGATCATATTCGGGGTTGCTAGGAACTATGTCATCAGACTTTGATTTTCCTTTCTGTCGGGCATATTCCTTTGCCAGATAATAATTTGATATGAGCTCATGGCAAAAGCGATATTCCCATTGAATCAGGGCCTCTATGTTCTGAGAGTCCGTGACTTCCAGAATGAATTCTTCTTCTTCCTTCCACTCCTCCCAATTATACAGGACGTCATAAGGTGCAACCTTGTAAGACTTCCATCGTGAAAAACATTCAAATGCTTGCTCAATATGCACTTGAAGAGGAGTTTCATTAATGACAGCAGTGGGGGAGGGGCTTCATACAGTATGTGGGTCTACTATAGGAATAGGATCCGCAACAGGTGTGGGAGCCTATTTTGGAGAGGGATCCCGAATAGGGGTTGGTACCCTGATGGGAGAGGAATCCTGTACGGGTGTGGATTCCCTTACAGGAGAGGTGGCAGTCGGCTCAGAATGTGCAGCCGAATCGCCAGTTCCTTCCAGCTTGGCAAATAATTGATCATCCGTCGTAGCCTCCAGAGGCTCGGGATCTGCAGCATATGCAACAATTATTTCTTCAGGAGGGGTTTTTCCCTCGGGGTGTTGTACAGTGGGTTGCGCCGTCGATGGGGCATCCACAGAGATCGCTGCAATGTCTGTAGCTTTAGCTTTAGAAGCCTTCCTCAGCTTCTTCTTCGGCTTCTCGACAGCAAGCAGTGATTTGCTGTGAGATGAACTCCTTTTTCTCTTCTTCTCTCTAGCAATTCGAACAGTGACATCCCTGGGGTTGTCAGAGACAGGCATAGTGTTGGCATGGGGTCTGTGTGAGATTAGACCATCTTTGTTGAAGACGGTGGGCTTAATTCCACCTATGAACTTTCCAAAGCCAATTTTCTTGGCGTCGCGAGATTGAGGTATGCCACAACAAGTGAGAATGCTGTTGAGTATGAGGCCAAATGACTTTTTCTGAGTGCTAGGCTTGGCGGACTCTTCCTGTAGCCTCTTCAGAATAATCTAGCACCAGTTTATTTCTTCGCCAGACACGATGGCGACCATCATTTTGAAACGTAGGTTTGTGCACATCTCGAATGCGCCAGTTCTATTCTCAACAACACGACAATAGAAATCGTGTAAGTACATATAGGCCAGGCAAAAGCTCTTCTTATGACAAGATGGGTGGACACTATTTTCAGAACGGTCACCCATGAATAGTCCCTAGTAGGTGGTGAGCAGCTCCTCCGACCCGAAGGTCTCAAGATCTTCCATTGTTAGGCCATCAGACGACAGCCTGTAAATGTTTTCCAAAATATCTCAGTCAATGCAGATCTGAACTCCGCGGACGGTAGCAGATATGTCTGATATATCTCCTCCTCTTTTGAGAGAGAAGAATCTGACAGAAGCGTCGAGATAGAATTCTTCCACGATGTGTTCATCGTAGAACTCAGCGTGCTGACTACCAAGATAATTTTGCCTTGTTGCTTGATCCTTGGCATGACATGTTCCATGCCGTCAAGATCCTCAACCTCAATTTGAATCCTTTCCATGACAAGATCGGATGAAGAGGCGTCCATCAATGATGTTTTCCCTTTTCTTAATTGGTGAGAGGAAGTATGGGAAGATGCCATTGATTTGCAGAGAAAAGTGAATAATCAAAGAGAATGAATGCGGTAAAGTGCGAAAGCTATGTAAATTTGTTTGCTCTTAGACTCATTTAGTATGCGAAAGCATAAAGAGTCGAAGGAGCAAGATACGATCCTTTTATAGTGTGTAGGAAAAGAAAATTACGATTACAAAGCGGTGAATGGTCGGACTTAAAGGATGGGAACCGTCTTTGAAAAGAAACAAGCTGGATGAGCGAGATTAACTTGTATATCTTATCCATTCATTTTTAGAATGACAATCGGTCCCACTTGACGATTCGTATTCCCTCATTACGAAATGGTGGTTTTGAAATTATTAAAATCATGGCGTTTGAGATGATAAAGTCCAGATGTCGTGTTAAGCATGATAAAACGTTTGAATTTTGAAACAGGGCATGTGGACTAAAATGGTTTTCAATACGAATAGAATAATAATATATATTAATTGACATCCCACAGTGTATGTATCGTATCCACGAATAATACAGCGTTCCCCCATAAAAGGTACATATATGATTCATTTCTTACAGCTATGTTTGGATTAATACTGTATTCATGGGTCGTACTGTATTCCCCCTTAATTAATGCACAAGTCAGTTGTAGGATGATTTTGTGCCTTCTTTGTCCTACAGTGCTATCAGTACATTACAGTGTACAATTAATTAATGGTGGATACTGTATTCTTGGGTCTTACAGCATTCCCCCTCAATTGATGAGCAAAAGCATAAAAACTTACAGGGAGTCAGGATGTAGCATTCACAATTCTTGTCGAAACATACAAAATATGGTTGTGATGAGAGGTTTGGTAAAGATGTCGGCTAACTGGATATCTGTATGAACTTTCTCGATCCGGACATCCTTATTCTCAAGATGATTCCGGATGAAATGACACTTCATATCAATATGCTTAGTTCGCGAGTGCAATACAGGATTGTGCGTTATTGCAATTGCACTCGTGCTATCGCACATGATCGATGTTTCCTTGGCAATGATTCCATAATCTGATAGCTGCTGTTGCATCCAGAGAATCTGCATACAGCAACTTCCAGCAGCATAGTATTCCGATTCAGCTATTGAAAGCGAGTTCGCCAATTACTTCTTACTTAACCATGACACAAGTCTAGGTCCAAGAAAGTGACAAGTATCGCTTGTACTCTTCTTGTCTAGCTTGCAGCCACCGATATCCGAGTCGCTGTAGCCAACCAAATCGAATCCACATTCCTTAGGATACCATAGTCCTGCGTCGATTGTTTCTTTAATGTACTTAAGGATTCGTTTAGCTGTGGTGAAGTGTGATTCTTTAGGTGCTACTTGATCTGGAGCACACACTCCTACTGACAAAGTGGATATCGGGCACGCTATTTGTTAGGTATAGGAGTGAGTCTATTAGCTTTACGTAGAGTGATTGATCAGCTGGCTTTCTAGCCGTCGGCACTAATTTGCGGAAGTGCTCATGAGGGTGACGAGGATTTGGAGTTATTCATCCCAAACTTGTTGAGTAGATCCTTGTTGTACTTCTCTTGGTTGATGAAGATTCCTGTAGGCAAATGCTTTACCTACAATCCTAGAAAATAACTAAGTTCCCCCATCATACTCATTTCAAATTTACTTTGCATGAGATGAGAGAACTTTTGACATAAAGCAAGGTTAGTGGAACCCAATATAATATCATCTACGTATATTTGAACAATTAACAGGTCGTCCCCTTTCTATATTTTAAATAGAGTCTTGTCCACATCACCTTTCTCAAATCCATTATTAGTAAGGTACATGGACAGGGTTTCATACCACGCTCTAGGTGCTTGCTTAAGTCCATACAGAGCTTTCCGTAGTTTATATACAAGGTCTCCGCCTTCTGTGTTGACAAACCCTGGTGGTTGTTCAACATAGACTTCTTCGGCGAGGTCTCTATTTAGGAATGCGCTCTTAACATCCATTTGATATACAATAAAGCTCTTATGGGCGGCAAAAGCTAAAAATATCCTAATGGATTCTAGTTTGGCTACAGGGGCAAATGTTTCATCGTATTCTATATCTTCTTCCTCTCTATAGCCTTGTGCGACTAGATGGGATTTGTTCCTAATAACAAGTCCGTTCCCATCCTTTTTGTTTCTAAATACCCATTTGGTTCCGATCACGGCTTGATGTTTAGGTCTGGGTACTAGATACCATACATTATTTCTTTCGAAACCATTGAGATCTTCTTCTATAGAAGTGATCCAGTGAGAAATGTGCAGAGCTGCTTTGGTAGAAATAGGTTCGGATTGGGATAAGAATACAGCGAGTGTGCATATGGCAAGTCTTATAAGTTCTGCTTGAGATTTCCATACAGGGAATAGAGATTTCTTAGATTCGGGTTCTTATTACACACAGTACAGTTCCCTGTGTATTCTGTATTCTCCTATGGGTGGATACTCTGGCATCAATGTCTCCTATGATTAACTCCTGTGGGTGATCTCTCAACCATCTTCTGTCGGGTTCTAGTTCAGCATCCCGTACTATATCTTGATGTGCTATAGTTTCAGCTTTAGCTTGTACAGCACCATCTTCAACTACCTTTGTTCTTACAGCTGCAGGGTTGATCTTTAATTGTATGACAGGCTTTTTTAGAGTTGGAGGGTCATTAATGGAGAGTGTTTAGATATTCTGAGTCAGATCTTCTACTCCTGTAAGGTCATGGTGAGGTTCATTGAACACTACATGTACAGATTCCTCGACCGTCAGCTTCCTTTTGTTAAAGATTCTGAAAGCCTCGCTGACAGAGGAATATCCTACGAATATCCCTTCATCCGACTTCTCGTCGAAGGTTCTATGTTGGTCTTTCCCATTATTTATAACATAACATCTGCATCAAAATATATGAAAATATGAAACTAATGGAGTTTTGTTGTTCCATACCTCGTATGCTGTTTTGTTGTGATGCTTGTTGATGATACAGCGGTTTGTGTATAGCATGCTGTATTTGTTGCTTCACCCCAGAACCGCTGTGGCAGCTTGCTTGCGGGGATCATGGTTCTTGTTGCTTCTTTGAGCGTCTGTTCTTTTGCTCGGCAACACCATTTTGTTGAAGTCAAGGCGGTTGAGTATTCATATTGTATTCCATTATCCGAACAGTATTGCTCTATAAAGCGGTTAGTGAATTCAGTATCTCTGTCGGAATAAATGGACACGATACTCAACCCTTTCTAATTCTGAAGCTTTCTCAGGTGCTCGGGCAGCTTTGTTGTGGTTTTCTTCTTCTTGCTCAGGAAGATTGTCCAGGCATACCTGGAATAATCATCAACAATAACGACACAGTATTTCTTACATCACAAAATTACAGGGTCTAAAGGAACATAGAGATCAATATGTAGTATTTACATAACTCTGTGAGTGGGCAGGTATGATTTGCTTTTCGGGTGTTTTTGACTTGTTTGCCTTTACGGCGGGGTCATGACGCTGTCTTTTTGGAATGACACATCGGGCAAACCTCTAACCATTCCCTGTCAAGCGAGCTTGTTGATCATCTTGAAGTTGATATACGACATCCTTTTGTGCCATAGTCAGCTTAGATCTGCAGTGCCTTTGGCAAGAAAACATGGAATTGTGGAGCTCGTAGGCTTCCAGTCAGCAATATACATGTTACTTGATCTACTTCCTGTGAGCACAGCTTCTTTGGTCAGAATGTTCTTGACTCTACAGTGATCTATATGGAATTTCACCGAGAATTATTTGTCACAAAACTGGCTAATACTAAGTAGATTTTACTGTAAGCCTTCAACATAAGCTACATCGGTGACTTTGAATTTTCCTACAAGCAGGGTTCCCTTCCCTTTTTTTCTTCCTTTGGATTTGTCACCGAAGCGCACTTTTGGACCGCGACCTTCTGATAAGTGTCAGTTTTATACACTTATCTGTGATTAGTATTGATATATTTCACCCATAATTATGAGCTAGTCTACTCGTTTTTTCTTTGAATTAATTAGTTTTTTAATAATTTTATTTTTATAGGATGAAAATGTAAATTTAGCCTTAATCGGATTGAATTACTGATTTACTCAAGAAATAACATGTTTATAAAATATTCTCTTTATTGAATTTTTATGTATTCATGTTGTAAGAGTTATCATCAAAAGTTATATATCAAAAGTTATCATCCGAAGAAGATTTGGGGCGAAAACGCAAAGTCTAAGAAATGCAGATTTGAAAATGAAGTCTGAAACTCCATACTAGCGTAACATCATAAAGTTACGGGCATAACTCACACAACAACTAATGTGCAAACGCCGTAGCCATGTTACGGCTGTAACATCTGAAAGTTACGGCCGTAAGTCCTCATAGTTACGGCCGTAACTCCTCAAAGTTGCGGCCGTAACTCGACATATTTTTGATCATTTTTTAATCTTTTATACTTTTGGTCTATTATTGAGGGGATGGTGGCCTTGATCCGATCTAATGTAAAATCTTTGGAGTTTTGGAGCTATTAGATGACTTTAGGTGTATAAATAGACCCCTTAGATCCATCATTAAAGGGCATTCATCTTATTATTTTCTCATTTTGTAATACTTTTTCTTTGTGTTAAGAACACACTTGTGTTCTTGAGAGTGTATGTGGTTTAGCTTATGTTGTTGAGGGAGTTTATTGCTTCTTTATCCTTTATCTACTAAGGGAGTTAGGATCAATTCTTTCCCTTTTTCAACTAATAATGACCACTCAAGCTTGTAATATGTTGAATAAACCCTTCATGGGCTAAGTTATCCTTAGTTGGGATTATAAACAAGGTTTGTCATGTTGTTTAAGTTTGTATAAAGATATATTATGGATTACTTATTATTGTGTGTGATTTTCATTGTTTTATCAATCTTTATTTATTTGGCCAATAAATGATGATATTTATGGTCTTCATATGTTTCGAAAGAAAATATGTTTGATTAGATCAAATGATCTTCACTCTAAGTTGTTCTAGAGGATAGAAATATACCTCTAGACCTTAGATGATTCTTTGAGTTATTTTCATAAAACCTAATGCTATGTATTGAAGCCAATCAACATAGAAATATAGTGGATTGATTCAATATATAAGGGGCGTTTTGACATTCGAAAGAGGAACCGTCCTTTTAAGGAAAATCGAATCTACACAACATAATAAGTAAATACATCTTATGATCTCCTATACATCTTCTATAACTAATAATGAACTAAGTTTGTAATCCCAACTATTTCATTTTACATTTAATAAATCAATTATTAGTGAAATATTTTATTTCCTTAAATTTTAGAACTATTATTGCATTTTCCTTGCAATTGTCAAACCAAACTCTTAAATTGTGTGTTTCACTAATATTAATCTCTATAAAAAATAGATAAATAGTGTATAATTCAATATATAACCTAACTTCCTCGTGGGATCGATAAACCGGACTCAAAAGTCCACTTACTACTTGATACGATATCGTGCACTTGCGATAGTTACACAAAAGACGTGTCAAGTTTTTGGCGCCGTTGCTGGGGAAGTATAAGTGTTATTTTGAAATCTTACATTGTAAACTATTGTTATAGATACAATTTCTCGACATTGTAACCTACTACTCAATTGTGTTTGTTCGGTCAAGTGGCGGATAACGGTACTCTGTGACTATTAAAGTCGGATTTTCGATTTAGGCAACAGCTGATATTTGTAGATATTTTCTCCTTTTATTTTTATTTGATTTTTTTTATCATGGAAGAAACTTTGAATAGTATTGAAAACAGATTTCCCTTTCTTAGCAAAAAAGTCATTTTAAAAATTTACAAGACAAGACTTGAAATGATGAGGTTTCTTATGAATAAAAGCATACCTTTTGACATTAGATTCATTATTGAAGCCAAAGTGAGAATAGCAGGTGAATTCACAGAAATACCTACTAGATTTTTACCAGGGCTTGGAAAAAGTTCATATGCCAAGAAACAACGAGCAAAGATAATAGCCGTTTACTATAAATGTGCTAGATGGAACTGTAATTTAAAATGCCGATCTTTAGGAATTCTATCTACAAACAGAGAAGATAAAATTCAGTTCATTAAGGATGGTCTGAATAAAGAGAATTTAGATAATATCGAAATTTCTCTTGACACGCATCCTAGTGGACTCGTACATTATGGAATTCGATGTTTGTGGAATAAATTCAAACCAGAATATGAACAACGTCTTGGGAATCGCGTTAAAAGACCTGTTTGCTAATTTGTAAGAAAATTCGATGGGAAGCTTCTCCCAGACTCATAGAAGGCATTTAAGCCGTTTACGAGCGTAAAATCGAGAGGAAGATGTGAGCCACAATCACAACTCTTTTGTACATACGCGTGGGTATCTTTTATTTTTGTCGTATGGTGAGATTTTGAATAAAAGAAAGTGATACGCAATAAATGCATTCGTTATTCTATTGAGTAGTTGAAGCACAATTAACGCAATCATGATTTGTTAAATATTTTTACCTTATTTTTCTTCTATAAATAAATATTGTGCTTGTTTCTTTTATTCATCCCTCAAACTTGTATTTTTCTCTTTTTCTCTCAAATAAGTTTCTTTTCAAAAATGGAATCATCATCTTCCACAAAAGATTTAACTCGATCTGCATTTTTGGTGGAGCTAGTTATGGAGCAGAGGTATGCTTTACTGACGGCCCACAACTTAGGTCGTACCTTAGGAGAAAAATACATTCATGTAGTTTACGGAGGAGGAAGTCTAGGATTAATAGGGCCTGCTTTGTTTACGCCTATATGGAAGGAGTAAAAGTGTAGGGAATAATTCCAAAACCTCTGGCTGAAAGTAAAATCACCGGGGCAACTATTGGATATGAGTTTAGAGCTGTAAATATGCAAGATCGCATCACTCACATGATGAATAATTCTGACGCCTTTATCACCCTTTAGGTGGTTTTGGCACTCTTGAGGAACTTTTTCATGTGGTTACAGGCTGACTAAATGTTCATAAAAACTAATAGATGCCTTAATGTCAATGGTTTCTTTTATGGTTTACTATCTTTCATCGACTACTCTCTTGATAAAGGTTTTATTTCCGAGCGTTCTAAGCGAATCATAGTCGTTGCAACAACACTAGAAGAACTAATAAAAACTCATTGAATTTGTTCCTCAACCAGATCGACTCTAGCTAATATTATGCGGATGGAAGATTTTACTGTGAGAAAACAAAAAGTGGATTCATTCCTCTCTCTTTGATAACCCATATCAGACCTATTGTTATTTTTACTTTCTGTCATGTGTAAAAATCATGCTAAATGATGGCAGCTTAAGGAGTTTCTTTTTGATCTCTTGACACGCATCTATTCGCGATTTATGTATTATTATTTTATTGCTGTAATTTTTATTATTTGTTTTTAATAAAAGCATTGATGGCAGCGTAAGGCGACTCTTTGGACTTTCCTGAAGCGCATCTTAAAAAATTGTGTTATACTTTCGGGTATTTTTTTTCTCTTATGTTGTTTGCCTCGTATTTTTTTTTTTGCAGATCCAAAAAGGCATTTGCTCAAGCATCAACTTTCATAACAGGGAGTATTCTGCTTTTCTCCCTTGCTTTTTATATTTTTTTTAAAACTGAGGACAGTTTCTTTTTCAAGTTTGGGGGTGGTGTGTTTTGATTATTTCGTTGTGTTTAGCTTTGATTATTGTGGTGTGTTTTGATTATTTTTGTTATTTGGCTTTGATATTTTTTAGTGTATATTTATATATATTTATTTTGTTTATTTTGATTTGTGAAATTTCTAGATCTGGCCATAACACCAATAATTTAGCTATATACAAGTTTCTAAAATCGTTTTAACCGGTTAAAAAATTGTATATTCCAAAATTTTTGAGCCTTAATCTCTCTTTCCAAGCCTTGTAATTATTATTTAAAATCGAGTCATTTGTTACTTTAAGAAAAGAAGAATCAGTCGGTTGATGAAAAATAGAACTGAAATTTACTTAATTTGTGGAGTTTTTGATTTTTCATGCTTAACTAATAAATGGTTTTTCTGCAAAAATTCTATTTTCTGAAAAAAAAAAATGTATTGGTAAAAAGAGCTACACGTTAGCAAATAACGGTGTGAAAGCTATCACCTAAAAAAGGATGGAAAATGTGTTGGTGAAAAGAACTACACGTTTGCAAATAACGGTGTGAAAGCTATCACCTAAAAAAAGAGATGGAAATTGTGTTGGTGAAAAGAGCTACACGTTAGCAAATAACGGTGTGAAAGCTATCACCTAAAAAAATAGAAAATGTGTTGGTGAAAAGAGCTACACGTTAGCAAATAACGGTGTGAAAGCTATCACTAAAAGGGGTGTAGATTATGAGCATATTCGAATTAATTGGTGGCTGAATTTCAATACACTCAATTTCGTGAACAATCACAATATTTGATGACGCCAATGAAATTCTTTTTCATACTGAGTCGAAAAATAAACGAGTGATCGAGAGCAACTATTAAAGGGAGTCGTGTGTATCACGAGTGGGAAAGAAATAATCAACCTTTTGGGAAACCTTGCATTTTGGAATTACAAAAATAAAACCGTGTTTTAACTTCAAAATCATTAGTAGATTTATTTTGAATCTTGATTCATTTCTATCTCTTGTATAAAGGCTGGTTATTGTGTATTAATGGTATTTTGATCTCTATTTCTCTTTATATATAATTATTTTTCTTAATTTGTGTATGTATTATTTTTCTTATTTTGTGTCTTATTTTTTTATTTCTATCTTGAGCGTGAATAATAAAGAGTCTTGCTCGGGACTAGCAAGAATTCAAGCTTGGGGGTGTGATAAGTGTCTGTTTTATACACTTATCTGTGATTAGTATTGATATATTTCACCCATAATTATGAGCTAATCTACTCGTTTTTGCTTTGAATTAATTAGTTTTTTAATAATTTTATTTTTATAGGATGAGAATGTAAATTTAGCCTTAATCGGATTGAATTACTGATTAACTCAAGAAATAACATGTTTATTATAATACCCGGTTGCAATTCATTCATTTTCATTCAGTAACTATCAGTCAGTAATTGTCACTCAGTAATTTTCACTCATTAATAATACTCATCATTCATGATTCATTCATTTGTATTCATTGTTGGCATATTGTAACCGTGTATTAGTTACCGATCGTCATTCATCTCCGTTTGAGGATCGAGACGAGAGTATTATCATAATCATCGTGAATGGTAGTCTTGTGTTGGAAGTATTATCTATCGCGTGTTATTGGACTTAATTACATTCATACATGTATTGTATGTCGGATCATTCACCGGTTGTAGCGAGTAGACGGATTTGTCGGATTTTCGGCACTTTCAGCAAGGAGTTACGGGCGTAACTAATAATGCATTACGGCCGTAACATGCATTCGTTGGCTTAAGGTTGTTTTGGCGAAGGTGAGATACGGCCGTAAGGTAGGCAGGCTACGGCCATAATATGTGTTCGTGGTTTTCAGGTATTGTCGGACGAAGAAGGCTTACGGCCATAAGGGTTGCGACATACGGCCGTAACATGAGGCAGGTACGGCCGTAAGGCTTGACCGGTTACGGCCGTACGGTTTGATCAGGGCGCCCGGTCAGTTTGGACGAAGGTTTCATACGCCTGTAAGTCTTGCCGAATGCATGTATCGATCTAGATACGCCGTATATGCTGTCGTGATTTTTCGACGAGGCCGAGTTACGCCCGTAAGTAGGGCTTGTTACGGCCGTAAGGCCGTTGACCTTGGAAGGTTACGGCCGTAAGATAGGTGAGTTACGGCCGTAACTCGGAGCTGTATTTAAACACTTGGACGGGACTTTGAGCTCATTTTCTCATTTCTCCACTTGAGTTAGAGTGGTCTTGAGAGAGATTTTGTCATCATCAATCACTTGGGTGTTCGGTTTTCACTATCTTCATTCATTTGTGAAGCTTGGATAGTCGATTTAACACGAATTCACCGGATCGAAGTGTTTGGATCTTCAAAGGTAATATTCTTCAACATCTTGGATTTCGATTTTGTGTTGAGATATGATGTTGTGGACGTTATAATCATGTTGTATGAAGAGATATACATATGATTATGAGTTTGTATGAATATTCATTGGATTATTGAAGGATTATTCAAGAACACTTTGAATATTGAGTTAGATTTGTGGATTTTCGATTAGTTGTTGTTGAAATCACGATTTGGGATATTCATATTGGATTATTGATTGTATTAAAGATGTTTTGTTGGTTTGTATCACTCCTTGGGGATTTGATATTGGTATAATTAAGGATTGGTTGTAAACAATCGAAGATTGGTTACAACGAGTTTGATATAATGCCCCAATGAACTTGGTTTAGCCGTATCGACGTTTGAGTTAGTTATAATCATGTTTGATTTGTATGTTGAATGGATTGTTGGTAATTGTGTTATTCAAGGTTGTTCGAGCGACCGACACCTCATTTGGGACGTTTGTTCATGGAAGGACATCCTTCACCGGTGTTGTGTAAGTTAATTCTTACTCGGTTAAAAGGATACTCATTCCTTTCGTTGTTGTTCATTCATAATCATAACCCATTCATAGTATATTAACCGTATTGAGACTTGTAATTGTCAAATAATCATTTCATTCACGAGGAACGATGGTTCCAAATCATTTCAATGAGCTACCATTCATTTCATTATTATCTCATCTCGGTGAGTCATTCTTGACCCTTGTCATGTGACCTTCTGGGTTCATATTGCGTGGCCGGGTAGGGATGTGTGGAGTTTTTAGTTGGGCACATGATAGTCATGTGTTGGGTTCACCGACACATTGGACTGTGCACACGGTAATGTACCTCCGTGAGACTAATTAGGTACAATGGCGGGTGTGTCCAGACACTCGTCTTGTGCACGTGCACATTCCATTACGGGCGTACTATGATGCTCCTCTTCAGCTTAAATTCATAACTAAGGATACTTCATGATTTTGTTTATTCAACTCTTGAGGATTGTTGTTCTGTGTAACTGACCCCGTGGGGTATATTGTTTTCAGGTCATGGCAAGGCAAAAGCACGGGAAGAGAACGTTGACTGTGAGGAGTCCCAGTGATACTAGTAGGGGCCCCTAGTCCTTTCAGTCATTCATGTTGTCTTCATTTTATTTCCGCTGCAGATTTCCGTTTGGATACTCATTTTCATTCAGTGTTGTATATTTTATCTTCATATAAAATATACATGTATTCTGTATTATCTTGGGTGTGTTGTACTTGAAACTCCTCATCGGAGTAATTAATGATATAATGTGGTTCGGTACTACAATTATATTATTTAAGTAATTAATTTTCATTCGCCTGGTGGGTCCCAGTCGGGGGTCCACGGCACTGTAATAGTCGCCTAGTTTGGGGTGTTACAGAGTTGGTATCGGAGCATGGTTTTGAATACTACCTTCCGAGTCATGTCTCATTGAAATCATCATTCACCAGACTAGTATCCTTGGACTCTCGCGTCGCGTGTGACCTGTGCAAATGCCAAGCCCCTCAGACCAAGAACTGTAAGATTTCTGACGCCGTGGTATAATTTCTGGCAATAAGAATCACTCATTCATCATTCAATAGTCAACAATCCTCAGTCATCATTTCATTTTTGATCATGTCGATCATGTTAACTCATTAATCACTCAGTTCATTTCATTACTTAGTTGTTGATCGTAAAGATCGTATCATTAATCTTGCTAACTTGTTCAAGATAATCATTTCAAGAATTTCATCAGATAATCATGTCACCTCAGTTAATCATTCATGTAATCACTGTGTTAGAGCGCGTATGCTCATTTTTATCATTTCATAACGTAATCATAACGAGGTACTCATGCGAGATCTATAATCATCATTTGGCCTTCCTACTCCAGTATGGAGAGAGCTGTCAAAGGATGCAAGGGGAGAGGCCACGGTGCGGGCCGAAACCCGTGGAATAATCATTCACGATCGGGAAGTCGTGCAGGGACACGGCTCAATCGAAGGTGTTTGGGTTGATCCACTCGCTTTTATGCAAGGCATGATGGCCCAGATGCAATTGCTTAATCACCAATGCGCTACTCTGACCGAATTAATCGATAAATCTCTTAGTGATGAGCTTACTGCTAAGGAAATTGCTGAGCAACAACCTTCATCTGCTAGCAAGAAATCAACGAAGCGTAATCAGTCCGAAGGCGGTCAGTCAACCTTCAAGAAGTCTCGTGTGGGCTCTACATTTTCAGGGCAACCTCCTATGGTGCATAAGCCCATGAGTCTCGATCCGGCGGCCGATTCGACCATCACCTATTTCAGCTGTGGAGCAAGGTCATTTCAGCACTAGGTGTTCGAGGCAGGATATCACCTATTTCAACTGTGGGATTGCCGGGCATAAGGTCCGTTTCTGCCGAAGAGACTCCAAGCATACTCCGGTGGCAGCTCAGGCCCCAAAGCAATCAGCGGTTCAGAATCAGGCCACTCAGTCCGTGCTGTTTAAGACGATGGGAGCAACTAAAGGCGGAGCTCATACTTTTTAGACAGGAGCATCCGGTTCGGGGGCCAGCAAGCCCCGAATTCACGAGATGAAGAGGACTGACGATCCGGAGGCCCGAATGATCTCAGGTATACTCAAAATTTTATCCCAATCTGTGTGTACCCCTTGTGAGACTGGTGCATCGTATTCATTCACTTTCGAGTCATGTTTGAGTAGACTACTTCTAGATAGCTCCACTAGTTGTGAGCCTTATGTCATTGGTCTACCAGGCGGTAGAAGAATTTTCAGAAATCATGAGGTTAAGAAATGACCGAATCAAGCTTAATGACCGCGATTGGTTGGCGGACCTAATCGTGGTGGATTTACCTAAGGACGATGTAATATTGGGTATTAGTTGGATGAATCGTCATGATGCCATCCTCAGTGTTCGTGAGCGTATGGTCACTATCATTTTAGTCATTGGAGCCGAGTGTGTATTTCAGGGAGGTAATCCCTGTTATTCCGGAAGAATCATTAATATGATGAAAGTAGTGAAATTACTCAATCAGAGTTGTTCAATCATTCATTGTACCATTGTTATCGATTGGCCATTCTAAGGCGATCAAGGTGTTCAATCATTCATTATATCATTGTCATCGATTGGCCGTTCTAAGGCAATCGAGGTGTTCAATCATTCATTGTATCGTTGTCGTCGATTGGCCATTCTAAGGCAATCGAGGTGTTCAACCAATCATGGTATCATTGTTATCGATTGACAATGTACTCCCAGACGAGCTACCTGGTTTACCTCTACCGAGGGATGAGGAATTCACGATAGAGTTGGAGCTTGGTACGTCCCCATTATCGAAGGCACTGTATCGGATGGCCCCGACTGAAGTGCAGGAACTAAAGAATCAATTGGAGTATTTGACCGAGAAGGGTTATTTTCGATCGAGTGCGTTCCCGTGGGGAGCACCAGTGTTATTTGTCAAGAAGAAGGACAGTTCATTTTGTTTGTGTATTGATTATCGGGAGTTGAACAGGGTGATGATCAAGAATAAGTATCCTCTACCCCGTATTGATGATCTCTTAGATCAACTTCAGGGAGCTTCGGTATTTTCCAAGATCGATTTAAGATCTGGTTATCATCAGTTGCGAATTCGAGAATCGGATATCGCTAGGATGGCGTTTCAAACACGTTATGGTCATTATGAGTTTGTGGTAATGCCGTTTGGGTTGACTAATGCACCTGCGGTATTCATGGAATTAATGAATCGAGTTTTCATCAACTATTTGGATCAGTTCATGGTTGTCTTCATTTACGATATTTTGATTTATTCTCGTGACCAAGAGGAACATGAAGTTCACCTTCATCAGGTTCTCGATGTGTTAAGATGAGAGCAACTCTATGCAAAGTTTTCCAAATGTGAGTTACGGATGTCGAAGTAGCGTTTCTCGAACATGTAATTTCATCGAGACGGAGTTCGTGTCGACCCTTAGAAGACGGAGGCTATCCGAGATTGGCAACCTCCGAAGAATGTTAAGGAAATCGAAGCTTTCTCGGATTAGCAGGATATTACCGGCAATTTGTAGAGGGATTTTCTAAAATCGCTCAACCAATGACGAACCTTTTGTGAAAGGATAAGAAATACACGTGGTCTGACGCGTGTCAGAAGAGTTTTGAGGAACTCAAGAGCCATTTAATTTCAGCGCCTGTCCTTTCCTTACCACAAGGGACGGAAGGATTCGTGATTTATAGTGACGCGTCCGAACATGGTCTCGGATGTTTACTAATGCGAGCAGGAGGTCATTGCCTATGCTTCACGGCAATCGAGACCTTACGAGGTCAATTACCCGACCCATGACTTGGAGCTAGCGGTAGTGGTTTCGCATTGAAGATTTGGCGTCATTACCTTTATGGTGTCACCTGTCAGATTTTCACAGATCATAAGAGTTTCAAGGATATGTTTACTCAGAAGGAGTTGAATATGCAACAGAGATGGTGGTTACAACTAATTAAAGATTATGATATCGAGATACTATACCACCCGGGCAAGATTAACGTTGTCGTCGATGCCTTGAGTCGTAAGTCCATTCAGGAGCAAATGCTTGCTCGTCTAACAGTTCAGAAGGAGCTTGGCGGGAATTCCTTAGACCGAGATCGAGGTCTAGTTACCGAGTGCAAGGGCAACTTTGCAAGTTGGAGATTTCATCGCCACTTGAGGAGGCAATCGGGGAGAATCGGTGTTCGAGACCCGTTTTTGTTGCGCATTCGAGAGGATGTGGCTCAGGGGAAAGCCCCTGGATTTGTGGTTCACAAGGATGGACTTTTGCGATTTAAGAACCGGTTATGCGTTCCGGCGAATGACGAGTTAAAAAACTCGATGTTGAGAGAAGCTCATGCTACCCCTTATTCCATTAATCCGGGGTCTAGCAAGATGTATATAGACTTGAAACAAGATTACCGGTGGAGTAATATGAAGCGAGAAGTCATGGAATTTGTTCGAGATGCTTAACCTGTCAGCAAGTCAAGATAGAACATCAGCGACCGGTGGGTATCTGAAACCTCTCTATTCCAGAGTGGAAGTGGGAAGATATTTCTATGGACTTCATCACGAGTTTGCCGACGAGTCGTCTTGGCATGAATATAATTTGGGTAGTTGTGGACCGTTTAACTAAGTCAGCTCATTTCCTCGAGATTAAGGATACGTGGGGTCCCGAGAGACTTGCTAAGTTGTTCATCAAAGAGATAGTAAGATTGTATGGTACTCCTAAGAGTATCGTTTCTGATCGCGACGGGCGATTCGTGTCACATTTTTGGAAATCAGTTCATCGTGCCATGGGAACTCAGCTTAATTTCAGCACAGCTTTTCATCCTCAGTCCGACGGACAATCAGAGAGAACTATTCAGACATTGGAGGACATGTTGAGGGCATGCGTCCTCAATTGGAAAGACAATTAGGGAAGCCCAACCACCGTTGATTGAGTTCACGTACAATAACAGTTGGCATGCTTCGATTAAGATGACACCTTACGAGGCCTTGTACGGTCATCGTTGTCAATATCCTTTGTGTTGGGATGACTTATTAGAATCAATCGGCACCGAGCCCGATATGCTTATAGCCGCCGTGAGAAGGTAGCTTTGATCAGGAGTCATTTGTTGACCGCTCAGAGCCGACAGAAATCATATGCAAATAATCGTCGTCGACCATTAGAGTTCGAGACAGGTGACCACGTTTTGGTCAAGGTATCCCCAAGTCGAGGTATCTTCCATTTTGGGAAGCGGGGAAAGTTGAGTACGAGATTCATCGGACCGTCTGAGATTTTGGATCGAGTAGGCGATCGGCTTATCAATTGGCTTTACCTCCGGCATTGAGCCGAATTCATAATGTGTTTCATGTCTATCAGTTGTGGAGGTATGTTCCGACCCGAGTCACATACTTCAGTTCGATGAAATCGAGATCGCAGATGATCATTCGTATGAGGAGTGTCCTATACGAGTTTTAGAGCGGCAAATCAAACAGACGAGGAACAAGACGATTCCTTTGGTCAAGATTCAGTGGTCTAGACACGGAGTCGAAGAGGCTACTTGGGAAACCGAGGATAGTATGCGGGACAGTTATCCCGAGTTGTTTGACCCTTAGTTTCGAGGACGAAACTCTTTTTAAGGGGGGGAGTATGTAATACCCGGTTGCAATTCATTCAGTAACTATCAGTCAGTAATTGTCACTCAGTAATTTTCACTCATTAATAATCACTCATCATTCATGATTCATTCATTTGTATTCATCATTGGCATATTGTAACCGTGTATCAGTTACCGATCGTCATTCATCTCCGTTTGAGGACGAGACGAGAGTATTATCATAATCATCGTGAATGGTAGTCTTGTGTTGGAAGTATTATCTATCGCGTGCTATTGGACTTAATTACATTCATACAAGTATTGTATGTCGGATCATTCACCGGTTGTAGCGAGTAGACGGAGTTGTCGGATTTTCGGCACTTTCAGCAAGGAGTTACGGCCATAACTAATCATGCATTACGGCCGTAACATGCATTCGTTGGCTTAAGGTTGTTTTGGCCAAAGGTGAGAGGGCTTACGGCCGTAAGGGTTGCGACATACGGCCATAAGATGAGGCAGGTACGGCCGTAAGGCTTGGCCGATTACGGCCGTACGGTTTGAGCAGGGTGCCCGGTCAGTTTGGACGAAGGTTTCATAGGCCCGTAAGTCTTGCCGAGTACGGTTGTATCAGTCTAGATACGCCCGTAAGGCATGTCCGGGTATGGCCGTATGTCTGTCGGCAGATTTTTCGACGAGGCCGAGTTACGCCCGTAAGTAGGGCTTGTTACGGCCATAAGGCCATTGACCTTGGAAGGTTACGGTCGTAAGATAGGTGAGTTACGGCCGTAACTCGGAGCTGTATTTAAAGACTTGGACGGGACTTTGAGCTCATTTTCTCATTTCTCCACTTGAGTTCCGAGAGAGAAGTCTTGAGGGAGAGATTTTGTCATCATCAATCACTTGGGTGTTCGGTTTTCACCATCTTCATTCATTTGTGAAGCTTGGATAGTCGATTTAACACGAATTCACCGGATCGAAGTGTTTGGATCTTCAAAGGTAATATTCTTCAACATCTTAGATTTCGATTTTGTGTTGAGATATGATGTTTTGGACGTTATAATCATGTTCTATGAAGAGATATATATATATGATTATGAGTTTGTATGAATATTCATTGGATTATTGAAGGATTATTCAAGAACACTTTGAATATTCGATTAGTTGTTGTTGAAATCACGATTTGGGATATTCATATTAGATTATTGATTGTATTGAAGATGTTTTGTTGGTTTGTATCACTCCTTGGGGATTTGATATTGGTATAATTAAGGATTGGTTGTAAACAATCGAAGATTGGTTACAACGTGTTTGATATAATGCCCCAATGAACTTGGTTTAGTCGTATCGACGTTTGAGTTAGTTATAATCATGTTTGATTTGTATGTTGAACGGATTGTTGGTAATTATGTTATTCAAGGTTGTTCGAGTGACCGACACCTCATTTAGGACGTTTGTTCGTGGAAGGACGTTCTTCACCGATGTTGTGTAAGTTAATTCTTACTCGGTTAAAAGGATACTCATTCCATTCGTTGTTGTTCATTCATAATCATAACCCATTCATAATATATTAACCGTATTGAGACTTGTAATTGTCAAATAATCATTTCATTCACGAGGAGCAGCGGTTTCAAATCATTTCAATGAGCTACCATTCATTTCATTATTATCTCATCTCGGTGAGTTATTCTTGACCCTTGTCGGATTGTTATTCATTATGTTCATTGGTCACTTTTGATCGTGTGACCTTCTGGGTTCATATTGAATGGACGGGTAGAGATGTGTGGAATTTTTAGTCGGGCACACGATAGTCATGTGTTGGGTTCACCGACACATTGGGTATGCACATGGTAATGTACCTCCGTGAGACTAATTAGGTACAAGGGCGGGTGTGTCGGACACTCGTCTTGTGCTCGTGCACATTAAATTTCGTGCGTAATTTTATGCTCCTCTTGTGCTTATATTCATTACTAAGGATATTTCATGATTTTGTTTATTCAACTCTTGAGGATTGTTGTTACGTGTATGATCCCGTGGGGATATTGTTTTGAGGTCATGGCAAGGCAAAAGCACGGAAGAGAACGTTGACGGCGAGGAGTCAGTGATACTAGTAGGGGCCCCATCCTTTGGTAATTCATGTTGTCTTCATTTTATTTCATTGCAGATTTCCGTTTGGATACTCATTTTCATTTAGTGTTGTATATTTTATCTTCATATAATATATACATGTATTCTGTATTATCTTGGGTGTGTTGTACTTGAAACTCCTCATCGGAATAATTAATGATATAATGTGGTTCGGTACTACAATTATATTATTTAAGTCATTAATTTTCATTACTTTGGTGGGTCCCAGTCGGGGGTCCACGGACCGTAATAGTCGCCTAGTTTGGGGTGTTACGAGTTGGTATCGGAGCGTGGTTTTGAATACTACCTTCCGAGTCATGTCTCATTGAAATCATCATTCACCGACTAGTATCATTGGACTCTCGCGTCGCGTGTGACTGTGCAAATGCCAAGCCCTCGGACCAAGAACCGTAAGATTTCGACGCCATGGTATAATTTACGGCAATAAGAATCACTCACTCATCATTCAACGATCAACAATCCTCAGTCATCATTTCATTTTTTATCATGTCGATCATGTTAACTCATTAATCACTCAGTTCATTTCATTACTCAGTTGTTGATCGTAAGGATCGTATCATTAATCTTGCTAACTTGTTCAAGATAATCATTTCAAGAACTTCATCAGATAATCATGTCACCTCAGTTAATCATTCATGTAATCACAGTGTTAGAGCGTGTATGCTCATTTTTATCATTTCATAACGTAATCATAACGAGGTACTCATGCGAGATCTATAATCATCATTTGGCCTTCCTACTCCAGTATGGAGAGAGCTGTCAAAGGACGCAAGGGGAGAGGCCACGGTACGGGCCGAAACCCGTTGAATAATCATTCACAGTCAGGAAGTCGTACCCGGGACACAGCCAATCAAAAGTTGTTCGGGTTGATCCACTCGCTTTTATGCAAGGCATGATGGCCTAGATGCAATTGCTTAATCACCAATGCGCTACTCTGACCGAATTAATCGAGAAAGCTCTTAGTGATGAGCTTACTGCTAAGGAAATTACTGAGCAACAACCTTCATCTGCTAGCAAGAAATCAACGAAGTGTAATCAATCCGAAGGCGGTCAGTCAACCTTCAAGAAGTCTCATGTGGGCTCTACTTTTTTTGAGCAACCTCCTACGGTGCATAAGCCTGCAGAGTCTCAGTCCCGAGCAGCCAGTTCGGCCATCACCTGTTTCAACTGTGGAGCACCGGGTCATTTCAGCACTAGGTGTTCGAGGCAGGCTATCATCTGTTTCAACTGTGGGATTGCCGGGCATAAGGTCTGTTATTGCCGAAGAGACTCCAATCATACTCCGGTGGCAGCTCAGGCCCCGAAGCAATCAGCGGTTCAGAATCAGGCCACTCAGTCCGTGCTGTTTAAGATGACGGGAGCAACTAAAGGTGGAGCTCATACTTTTTAGACAGGAGCATCCGGTTCGGGGGCCGGCAAGCCCCGAATTCACGAGATGAAGAGGACTGACGATCCGGAGGCCCGAATGATCTCAGGTATACTCGAAATTCTATCCCAATCTGTGTGTACCCCTTGTGAGACTGGTGCATCGTATTCATTCACTTTCGAGTCATGTTTGAGTAGACTACTTCTAGATAGCTCCACTAGTTGTGAGCCTTATGTCATTGGTCTACCAGGTGGTAGAAGAATTTTCAGAAATCATGAGGTTAAGAACTGACCGAATCAAGCTTAATGACCGCGATTGGTTGGCGGACCTAATCGTGGTGGATTTACCTAAGGACGATGTAATATTGGGTATTAGTTGGATGAATCGTCATGATGCCATCCTCAGCGTTCGTGAGCGTATGGTCACTATAATTTCAGTCGTTGGATCTGAGTGTGTATTTCAGTGAGGTAATCCCCATTGTTCCGGAAGAATCATTAATATGATGAAAGCAGTGAAATTACTCAATCAGAGTTGTTCAATCATTCATTGTACCATTGTCATCAATTGGCCATTCTAAGGCAATCGAGGTGTTCAATCATTCATTATATCATTGTCATCGATTGGACGTTCTAAGGCAATCGAGGTGTTCAATCATTCATTGTATCGTTGTCGTCGATTGGCCATTCTAAGGCAATCGAGGTGTTCAACCATTCATGGTATCATTGTTATCGATTGACGATGTACTCCCAGACGATCTACCTGGTTTACCTCCACCGAGGGATGTGGAGTTCACGATAGAGTTGGAGCCTGGTACGTCCCCATTATCGAAGGCACTGTATCGGATGGCCCCGATCGAAGTGCAGGAACTAAAGAATCAATTGGAGGATTTGACGGAGAAGGGTTATTTTCGACCGAGTGCGTTCCCGTGGGGAGCACCAGTGTTATTTGTCAAGAAGAAGGACGGTTCATTTCGTTTGTGTATTGATTATCAGGAGTTGAACAGGGTGACGATCAAGAAAAAGTATCCTCTACCCCGTATTGATGCTCTCTTAGATCAACTTTAGGGAGCTTCAGTATTGTCCAAGATCGATTTAAGATCTGGTTATCATCGATTGCGGGTCGAGTCGGATATCGCTAGGACGGCGTTTCAAACACGCTATGGTCATTATGAGTTTGTGGTGATGTCGTTTGGGGGTCCCAGTCAGGGGTCCACGGCACTGTAATAGCCGCCTAGTTTGGGGTGTTACATTTATAAAATATTCTCTTTATTGAATTTTTATGTATTCATGTTGTACGACTTTCCGAGACGAGTTTGACAGTCTTTCCGGATTCGAAATCAGAGTTAAATATCAAAAGTTATCATCCGAAGAAGATTTGGGGCGAAAACGCAAAGTCTAAGAAATTCTGGGCTGAAAATGAAGTCTGAAACTCCATACGGGCGTAACATCATAAAGTTACAAGCGTAACTCACACAGCAACTAATGTACAAACGCCGTAGCCATTTTACGGCCGTAACATCTGAAAGTTACGGCCGTAAGTCCTCATAGTTACGGCCACATCAGTTAATCCATCGTCCACTTCTTCTGTTGGGCGCTCGCGCTTCGCAGGAATGCACAACTTGAGGTCAGCTATAGCGTCTGAGATAAGGGGGGCAAAGAATTGTGAGATAATACAATACACATTCACCAGCCAATATGATTTTGTACAGAACAAGGAAGGCACAAATTGGGGTTTCAGGGAGGGAATCCGAATTTATTCGTAATGATCAAAACAATATCCAATTCGTTCACAAAAAGAGAGTATCATAAACAAAATTATGTGATTAATCAAAAAGGGAGAGCCGAATCGCATACCTTATTTTCGACAAAAGGAGGGCCAACTGTGTATCCATCATCTGCCAAGTGCTCATCGACTTCTTCCCTTGGGCGCTTTGCCTGCTTGCGCCATCCGTCCTCGGGGGCTCCTTCCACTCGACGCTTGGACGGAAGGCACGAACTGACATCTAGGAGAGACAAAATCGTACAATACCAATTTACACTTGGTTGCATGAAGGCACAAATTAGGGTTCCAGGAGGTCCATCCGATTTTAATAATACAATTCAACTAAAGCCTAATGAATCTACAAATTAACAATCGTAATCTATCGTAGCTCAAAACAATGAGGCTTTACCAGGATCGTCAAAGTTACGGCTGTAACTCCTCAAAGTTACGGCCGTAACTCTTGACAGATTTTTGATCATTTTTTAATCTTTTATACTTTTGGTCTATTATTGAGGGGATGGCTGGCCTTGATCTGATTTAATGTAATAATCCTGGAGTTTTGGAGCTATTAGATGACTTTATGTGTATAAATAGACCCCTTAGATCCATCATTAAAGAGCATTCATCTTATTATTTCCTCATTTTGTATTACTTTTTCTTTGTGTGAAGAACATACTTGTGTTCTTGAGAGTGTATGTGGTTTAGCTTATGTTGTTGAGGGAGTTTATTGCTTCTTTTTCCTTTATCTACTAAGGGAGTTAGGATCAATTTTTCCCCTTTTTCAACTAATAATGACCACTCAAGCTTGCAATATGTTGAATAAACACTTCATGGGCTAAGTTATCCTTAATTGGGATTATAAACAAGGTTTGTCATGTTATTTAAGTTTGTATAAAGATCTATTATGTATTACTTATTATTGTGTGTGATTTTCATTGTTTTATAAATCTTTATTTATTTGGCCAATAAATGATGATATTTATGGTCTTCATATGTTTCGAAAGAAAATATGTTTGATTAGATCAAATGATCTTCACTCTAAGTTGTTATAGGGGATAGAAATATACCTCTAGACCTTAGATGATTCTTTGAGTTATTTTCATAAAACCTAATGCTATGTATTGAAGCCAATCAACATAGAAATATAGTGGATTGATTCAATATATAAGGGGTGTTTTGACATTCGAAAGAGGAACCGTCTTTTTAAGGAAAATCGTATCTACACAACATAATAAGTAAATACATCTTATGATCTCCTATACATCTTCTATATCTAATGATGAACTAAGTTAGTAATCCCAACTATTTCATTTTACATTTAATAAATCAATTATTAGTGAAATCTTTTATTTCCTTAAATTTTAGAACTATTATTGCATTTTCCTTGCAATTGTCAAATCAAACTCTTAAATTGTGTGTTTCACTAATATTAATTTCTATAAAAAATAGACAAATAGTGTATTATTCAATATATAACCTAACTTCCTCGTGGGATCGATAAACCGGACTCAAAAATCCACTTACTACTTGATACGATATCGTGCACTTGCGATAGTTACACAAAAGACGTGTCACCTTCTACATAATCTGACAGCTTGCATCTATCTCCTGTCATGTGCCGAGAACATCTGCTGTCGAAGTACCAGATGTCCTTCTCTTTGATGTCCTTATCATCGCTATCTCCATCATCCTCTATTTCCTTGGCCATAAAGCACATATATGTTTTATCTTCGAGCTCATCATCGGACGAGTCACTGTCAGTGACTGCCTGAAGACACTCCTAGATCTTGGTTGGTGCGGGAGAGTCTTCTGATTCGCCAATCAGGGCCTTGAGCTTGTTTTTACAAGCACGCCTCCTTTCATCTTTTTCCTGTTGCTCGGCTTCTGACAACTTTTGGACTTTTGGATGCGGACATTTATTTGCATAATGTCCTAGTTTCCTGCAGTTGTAGCATAGATTAGAATCACCGGATGGAGATGATTCGGAATTTACCTTGTGAAAAGGATTGGGCCTGTATGCAGTCTTTCCAGAGTGTTTGATGAACTTCTTGATGCAACCCCCACACGTCGTGCCGTGGTAACTGCTACGCTAGTATGATTTTAGTTCCCAAGATCATTCCAATATTAAGCAAATGATTGTTTTACTTCAAGCCCTCTACGTGAGGCGCTGTAGCAAACCGGAAGGTGCGATTCAAACATGCCACGAGGTTTCTAACGCCTCGATAAGTGAATTTAAATCACGATTTATATTTTTAAGACACACTCAACAAAATAAGAAGAAAGTTTTTTAACACAAACACTCACAATTTTGATAAATTTCAAGGTGTCTTTACAAATGAAAATGAGGGCAATTTATAGCCAAAATTCCTACAACTATTACAATATAAAAATATAACATAAAAACAAAGAAATTATAAATTCAACATTCAAAGCTCCTAAAATCTGAAAAATGGCTAATAAACCCATAATTTAAGGAGTCAACATATTTTTAGGGGACACAAATCAAGGACCAAGACTTATGTTTTGAAAATAAGAAATCAATGTTAAAGAAAAATATGTTGTTGTTGTTTTAGTGGCATAACGGATCCTAAACTTTGTATTTTGATCTTTATGTCTTAGATATCATTTTAGTACTTCCTCTTAGCTTTCCAAATCCACCTGAATCGTCTCAATCGTATATTGGACGTGAAAGTTGTGACAAAAATACGAAGGTATATTGTATCTGAAATTTCCAACGTATACTTTCAATTGTATCGCATTTTCACCACTGAAATTATCTGATTTTGATGTCATTATGAACATAAAAAATTTATGACTTCCTCTTAGCTTTCCTATGGTATAAATACGAGCTTAATTGGACACTATATATAGGAGATACATCTAAATTACGAAAGCTGCTTCAGTTAGGCTTATTGCTTGTAATGATGACATCAACACTTTTGATCTAACATGTGACGGCTTCAATAACACAAATAAAGATGTTATTATATTTATGGTCATCGGCCTGATTGAAATGATTTTGAGCAAGCATTGTTAATGAATTCTTTATCGCATTTGCTCATGATCTTGTTATTGGTCCCACAGGAATGTATAGTTCTTCTTCTGACTGAGGGACTGCTTCTTGATTCACATCATTCCCCCCGTCCTCAAAAGGATTCGTCCTCAAATCTGAAAATTCAAAAGGGCTTAAGTCAGCAACATTGGAGGTAGCAGAAACATTATACTTACCAGGTAGATCCACTTTGTAGGCATTATCATTGACGCGTTCTAAAATTTGAAATGCTCCGTCTCCCCTCGGCATCAACTTCGACTTCCTTTGTGCGGGAAACCTCTCTTTCCTCAAGTGAATCCAAACCCAGTCACCTGGTTAAAAGAATACTTGCTTCCGTCCCTTATTCTTTATTCGGACATTATGTTCGCTGCGTTTTTTAATTTGTTCTCGAACCTTTGTATGTAGTTGTTTGATCATTTAAGACTTTTTCTCGCCATCGATGCTGCCCATGTCATCTATAAGAATAGATAACAAGTATACAGGAGTTATCGGATAGAAACCATATACAATTTCAAATGGAGAAAATGCAGTGGTAGAATGAACGGTTCTGTTGTAAGCAAATTCAATGAATGGTAAACATGTTTCCCAATTTTCAAGTTCTTATTAACAATAGTTCGTAACAATTGACCAAGTTTTCGATTGGCCATCAGTTTGGGGATGACAAGTTGTCGAATAAAGAAATTCAGTTCCCAGTTTCGCTAACAAAACTTTTCAAAAATGGCTAAGAAACTTAGTATCCCGATCGGACACTATACTTTTTGGCATTCCATGTAAACGGACAATTTCTTTGAAAAATAAATTTGCAATATGGGTGGCATCGTCAGTTTTGTGTCATACAATGAAATGTTCCAATTTGCTAAATCTATCAATAACGACAAATATCGAATTACACCCAGATTTTACCTTTGGTAACCCCAACACAAAGTCCATAGAAAGATCAACACAAGGCTCGTTAGGAACTGGAAGTGGCATGTACAAACTATGTGGTAAAACTCATGATTTTGCCCTTCGACAAATAATGCATGAATTGACAATTTTATAAATATCATGTTTTATTTAGGCCAAAAGAAGTTTTCTTGCAATATTTCAAAAGTTTTGGCAATTCCGAAATGTCCCATTAATCCCCCACTATGTGCTTCCCTTACTAAAAACTCCCGTGTCGAACAAAAAGGAATGCAAAGTTTATTTTCACGGAATAAAAATCCATCATCCCGATAAAATTTATCCACACTTTTTGTTTCGCAAGCAACATATGTTTCGCCAAAATCTTTATCTCCCTCGTAAGATCCTTTCAAAAGCTAAAATCCCAACAATTTACAAGAAAGCGTATTAAGTAATACATACCTTCTCGACAATGCATCGGCAACGACGTTCTCCTTACCTTGTTTATATTTGATGATGTAAGGAAATGATTCGATCTCCTCTAACCATTTGGCATGTCTTTTACTCAACTTAGTTTGTCCCTTGAGATGCTTCAATGTTCATGATCCGTGTGAATCATGAACTCCTTAGGCCATAAGTAGTGTTGCTATGTACATAAAGCCCTAACCAAAGCATACAATTCTTTATCATATGTAGGATAGTTCAACATCGCTCCTCCAAGTTTCTCGCTAAAGTAAGTAATCGGCCTCTTTCCCTGCATTAATACCGCTCCAATTCCTACTCCTGAAGCATCACACTCAACTTCAAGTGTTAGAAAAATATGATAATGCTAAAACAGGTGCGGTGCATAATTTATCCTTTAATGTGTTGAAGGCATTTTCTTGATAATCAACCCAATGAAATTTAGCATGTTTCTTTACAAGTTCATTTAACAGGGCTGCAATCGTGCTAAAATCTTTAACAAAGTGTCGATAAAAACCTGCTAAAATTCCAATATTAATCAAATGATTGTTTTACTTCAAGCCCTCTACGTGACGTGCCGTAGCAAACCGGAAGGTGCGATTCAAACACGCCACGAGGTTTCTAACGCCTCGGTAAGTGAATTGAAATCACGATTTATGTTTTGAAGACACACTCATTAAAATAAGAAGAAAGTTTGTTAACACAAAGACTCAAAATTTTGATAAATTTCAAGGTGTCTTTACAAATGAAAATGATGGCTATTTATAGTCAAAATTCCTACAACTATTACAATACAAAAATACAAAATAAGACTAAAAAAATTATAAATTCAACATTCAAAGCTCCTAAAATCTGATCAATGACTAATAAACCCATAAGTTAATGAGTTAACACATTTTTAGGGACAAAAAATCAAGGACCAAGACTTATGTTTTGAAAATAAGAAATCAAAGTTAAAGAAAAATATGCTGTTATTGTTTTACTGGCATAAAAGATCCTAAGCTTTGGATTTTAATCTTGATGTCTTCTAGATGATTGTAGTACTACCTCTTATCTTTCCATATCCACCTGAATCGTCTCAATCGGATTTCGGACACGAAAGTTGTGACAAAAATACGAAGGTGTATCGTATCTAAAATTTCCAACGCCTGCTTTCAATTTTATCGCATTTTCACCACTGAAAATATCTTATTTTGATGTCATGATGAACATAAAAATTTACGGCTTTCTTTTAGATTTCCGATGGTATAAATACAAACTTAATTAGACACTGTATGTAGGAGATACATCTGAATTACGAAAGCTGCTTCAGTTAGGCTTATTGCTTGGAATGATGACATCAATACTTTTGATCTAACATGTGACGGCTTCAATAACACAAATAAAAATGTTATTATATTTATGGTCATCGATCTGATTGAAATGATTTTGCATGAGCATTATTAATAATTCTTTATCGCATTTGCTCGTGATCTTGTTATTGGTCCCACATGAATGTATAATTCTTCTTCTGACTGAGTGACTGCTTCTTAATTCACATCACTTCTTGAATTTGTGCATGAGAAGGGCCATTTCATCTTGTGACAGGATATCATCGTCATTGTCACCATTCTTGTGGGTATATTTGGATGTGCTGGGCATGTTGTGTCTCCTGTTAGATACAGCAGCTAGTGATGTAGTCTTAGCAGGTGTTTCGCCTTTTCTCTCCTGTCAATATCATACTCAAAAGCTTTGAGGTCAGAGAATGTAACACCCCCAGAGCCATCTAGGAATATTACAGCGCCGTGGGCCCCGAGATGGAACCCACAAGGCTGAAGGAAATTTTCACAAACATTTACAAACGTCCAAGAGGCTAACGACGGTATTATCTATTTAAAACATTCGAAGACTTTATAAAACTCGTTTATCAAGACCGTCGTAAAATCTCATTTGAAACCACAAGGCCCGAAATGCCAAAACTCAACAGTTTAAAAACATACGTTAAGCTATCGCTTACACGTACCGACAGAATAGATTTAAAAAACGATTGCCAAAGTGACCTAAGTTACCAGATACCAAGGCCATTTAAAAAAAATACCCACGCAGCGAATAAAGACAAACAATTAAAATACTGTAGCAGCGGAATACAACAATCAGAAACTCAATACACAAATACATGTCCTAGCCAGTATCCTCCGGGAAGCTCATCTCTTCACGACCGCTACAAGCTTGATAATCCAAGAACCTAAAAAGAAAGCCCACGACGGGGTCAGCCATAATATCCAACAATGATAACCATCATATCACGTCAATAATTACATATCAATGGAAATACGAAGTAAGAATACGACCAATGTAATCTTGTCGTCGTAACTTTACGAAAATCCACGATTCATATCCTTAACAACACAATAAGATAATACCGAAATATCTGTACAGTATCTCAACAATACCCAAGGTTCTCAAAACATTATCATAACTTGCGATACGGAAATTATACCAACTCTAGCCAATTCAATCCATCGGATAACGTCGACAATTCCAATACGATAATCGATTGTCCATCAAAGACAAGTATCAAGGAAATACGGAACATACCTCAAGATACAAAATACCATTACCATCACGTCAGTCTAATCCGAGATCAGATCAACACAACATACGGACATGGTCCTAACACAAGACCTACAAATGCATACTCATATGACAACGTCAATATGATCACAACAATAACGACAATGTATACTTATGGCAAGCCCATTATATACATATGCACAACAACAACACATGGTAATCCAACGATCAAGCACACACAGCTATAGATTCCCATGATGATCCCGTCGGACAAACGCATGGTGGCATTACCTATCCAGCAATCCAGCGCACACAGCTATAGATTCCCATGATGATCCCGTCGGACCAACACATGGTGGACATATGACAACAATGCACAACTGCACAAAACAACAGTACACAATACACGACAACAACAATGCACAAATGCATGACAACAACGATACATGAATGTATCACGACATGATCGACACAAATGATAAAAATGATTAGAGTACTTGCCCCGAGTCTTTCGAGAACAATCTCAATGTCTAAACCATCACGAACCATTATCCTCAATACTCGACAGTCCATAGTATCACGGATTGCTGATAATTCATATCTTCGTCTTATCACAATATATCCTCGATATACAAGTATACCAATAACAAAAGTAAATCATATACATTATGATTTAGATTCTCAAAACTCGAATACGATTTATAATCCCAAATCTCCTGTGATTACGATTATAAACATTGCTATACGAATTATAAACGAATGAAACGGAAACCATTCATTAAATATTATAAACTGAGCAAGTAATAACTTACCTCGATACCGATACGATGATAGTGGAACCGTCACCAATTCCTTGTCTTCGTACATGAGCTCCTCGACTCCGACAAAATCATTTCACGAACATCCTCGAACTCGACCGCAACACACGGTTATAATCACGGATCAATATTCTCAACCTATTACAGTAATTCGATAAACAACAAGTTCGATAACAATCAACAATCGATAAAACCAAATGACAAACCCAACGGCTTGACAATATCCCAATTAACCACTAGTCGGATCAATCCAACTCAAACCAGCATGAATTCAGAACCACAACACAAAAATACTGCACTTTCTGCCTTCTTAGCGCATGTTAATCACTTAACGTAGCGTGCGCTAAGTTGCTCCCGTTAGCGCGCGCTAGGCAGTAAGCTTAGCGTGCGCTAATGCTGTACAGATGCATGCTTTTCAGATACCGATCAACATATGACGATTATCAAGAACACTAAGTGATTCTAAACCATGTTCATAGCTATCAAAACAACAAAATCCGATATCCTTTAACATATAAGTAATCATCCAACCCTTAATCCATTTCTTATATCCATATATCATCTTCCTCAATATCAACCTCATGAAACATTAAGAACGTAACAACACTTCCATAATCTATCATTACATGGAGTAATTATCAACAATAACATTAACATTCGAAACTGAGGAGAAGAATTAACCAACTAATCTCAAGAAGATGAATCAACACGATTCAAATCATACGAATCACATTAATATCATCATACTCCGGTAATCCATCTCATAATCATGCTTATAAACTTGTTTATGTAATAATCATCAACTCAAGAACATCAACATTCAATCCAAAATGAAATCCAAAGATGAAGAGTGATTACCTTTTTGAAGGAATGGATTGATTTCCAAGGTTGAATCCATTTCCAAGAAGCGCCAATGATTTAAAGAACAAAGATTTAATTCATGATTTCCATCTTTAATCTTGTTAAAGAGGATCATCCCTCAGTGTTTAGGAACTCCAAAAGTCCTCCCAAGGTTCTCTCTATCGGTTGTAAGAAGAGAATGGACGAAATGAGGAATGACAGCCGACTACTCATATATATACACTGTACATTATTAACGTACGCTAACCTCTTCATTTAACGTACGTTACCAGCTTAGCGTGCGCTATCGAAGTCCAGAGGCTACTGTTTTACTGCATGAAATGATTTACGTACGCAATGCCCATGCAATAGCGTACGTAAAGGCCTGTATTTAGCGTACGCAAAGCTTCCACCGTAGCGTGCGCTACTCATAGTTGACTTGCTACAGTCTGCACCTACCGTCGTGTCCCCACATGCTGAAAGTAACCTGACACGACCAAGATTCCTTTGGTCCGTTCTAATTAGCGTGCGCTCTCAATATACCTTAGCGTGCGCTAATCCTTCACAACAAACATCCGTTGACTTGTCGGCACATGCGCCGAAAGTGATTGGGTCCACACATAGATTCCTTCTGATCTGGTCTGTACTAGCGTGCGTTATCTTTTGCCTCTAGCGTGCGCTAAACCAGAACGATAGCGTGCGCTAGGCATGTATATTACCGTGCGCTAATAATGTTACACTTAGCCATTTACAGCTACTCTTGTCCAACATCTCAACATATAGAATATGAACATACGGCATACTGAATACATATACTCAACACATTATATCCTCAATTACAATTGTCGACCAAATACGACAATTATACAAATACTGACATCTCAGTCCTTCGTTTATTTTATCCATACTGTACAGATTCCACGCTGTACAACATAACTCGGATAAAATAACATTAAACAATAGTAGTATAAATTTCGTATACTACATACTACACCACTTAAAATAAGTTTTGTCCTCGAAACTTGCAATCCGTCATAGAAAACAAACAAACCGTTCAACCAAAATATCCTGAAACCATCACGACAACGATCAATCATCATTATTACCGAATAACCAAAATAGCATACTTACATATGCGCCAAGTCGACGATCTCCTGAGATACTAGCAAGTGACTTCACTGTAAAGCTTCAACACGCTTACGATCACAATTCCATGAGTTTCAGCAAAAATATATCATCTTCGGATGAAATAATCTATTCGTGTCAAATCCTGTCTGCCTGGTCGCACAATCAAGTCCCAATTCTGATGCAATCAATAATACACGATACATCTGAGAAACATCTGCCCAACACAACGACACAAATCCCGAAACATCGGCACAAAATCCAAACGCTCAGATGATCACCAACAATGATCAACCAATAAATTAACCGGGAATGTCATCCACATGATAAACTCTCATATGACCAATCCAAAGGTCAAAACACAATCGAGAATATCATCATCATGATAAACTCCAATATGACCAACGAACGATCAACGATAATCGAGAATACCTTTACACGGTAAGCTCCAACACGGTCAACACAGAACCACGGAAATAGATATACGAAAGAATAACATTCTCAAAACGACAAACCAATCACATACAGTGGATCTCAATAAACATACCCGACTGGTGAACATACTCCTCGGTATACGAACAACCAATCACAAACAGACAAAAATATTCAATCATACATGGAGTGGGAACAACCACTCAATATTCAAAACAACCTGACATGGGGTCACCATCCCCAATATACATTTACAAAGAAATCATTCAAAAATCACTATGGTAAAAATCACGCTGCTACCATATCAATGGAATCACATAGCATATATGTCCCGATACACGAAAACCAAGGTACCAAAATTACATCCCGTGCATGGATCTATAATACGCTGACTATTTCTCTTATCCAATAAATCAACCGAGCATCCTGGATAACCAAACTACCATCTTGAAGTTCGAATCTTTATTCATCGTTCCACACTGATGTGTTATCCAGTTTGTGAGATGCATTCATAACTTCACCATGATATGCACTATGCACTAAATGCGTATGTATATCAATCACATTTTCAAAACCAGTTTGAAATCATATATCTCGTCAAGAAGAAAATTTTTCAAAAGTTCCTTCAAAAATTTCAAAACTTAGAACATAAATTTTGGTACGACCACAAAATCAATTTTCGAAAAATTAAATCGGCTAGCTGGTGTCAAGTTCTCGATGACAATTCTTTTCGAATACACAAGAAAATGAGATGAAATTATGCAAATGCTCGACTACAACCATACTCCGGTATACCAATTTGGTTCGTCACCAATTCCACTGACATTCCATCGGAAAACCACACATTAGAGTTCCAAAACCTTAATGTATAGAATCCGACAAAAACTCATTTTTCAACATATGACTCGCAACGTCAATCATTAACCCATCATGGATCACCTCAAATATGTTATGACAAAACATTAAAACAAATCAACACAGTGAAAGACTTCCCGAGAAGTCTAAATTGAACAAGTAAACCAAAATCTCGAAAGGCGGAAATAAAATAGATAAACGATTGGTAAAGTATTTTACAAATCTCGGGAGTTTTAAGAAAACAGAAAAGCCTTTTGAAATATTATGGTCTCAGCCCATATCCCATTCCACGTTACGAGAAGTTTAGAAAAAAATAGAAAACTCTTTCGAACTCCAAGTCCTGAGTTACAAAACTATTTCAAAATCGATTGGGTCTCGGCCCAAAAATCATTTTCCGTAAAACATCCGTAAAACATTCATTTTGAAAAGTATCATTTCCAAATGCTCAAAAACAGTTCATATATCTCAAAATGAACTAACATGACTACATGTTCTTCTCAACCATACACAATATTTCCCCCAAATGCACAATTGCATTAGAAATCTAACCGACATATTGATTTCCAAAATCATAACTTCTCAAATCATCAATCATGTCCCAACTCTGCCATCTCATATTGTGACGCATAATATTCTGCTGAATCTCAAAGCATATCAATCTAGAACAGCAATAAATCTCAATGCAATTCAAAAATCCAAATACTTACAGATCATGAAGCCGATGATTCCCCGTGATACTGGCACATGTCTCAACTCCATAAAATACTCGACACAAATATTTTCAAGACACACGTTTTGCAAACACAGTTCAACTTGAGAACGTAACATAGCTCTATCTGAAGAAACACGTTAACACCATTTAGAAAAGTTTACAACAACCCAGTACCACACTGGTAAATCACATAATGCACAAGCCCGAGTGAACAACAAAACCCAGAGCTCAAACACTTGTCAACCGAAAACTCGAATGACACGATAGAAGTACGACCCAACTCGACCCGACTGCCTAGGTTTTCACAACCTAAGCTCCGATACCATATTCTGTAACACCCCCAGAGCCATCTAGGAATATTACAGTGCCATGGGCCCCGAGATGGAACCCACAAGGCTGAAGGAAATTTTCGCAAACATTTACAAACGTCCAAGAGGCTAACGACGGTATTATCTATTTAAAACATTCGAAGACTTTATAAAACTCGTTTATCAAGACCGTCGTAAAATCTCATTTAAAACCACAAGGCCTGAAATGCCAAAACTCAACAGTTTAAAAACATACATTAAGCTATCGCATACACGTACCGATAGAATAGATTTAGAAAACGATTGCCAAAGTGACCTAAGTTACCAGATACCAAAAGGCCATTTAAAAAAAATACCCACGCAGCGAATAAAGACAAACAATTAAAATACTCTAGCAGCGGAATACAACAACTGATCAGAAACTCAATACACAAATACATGTCCTAGCCAGTATCCTCCGGGAAGCTCATCTCTTCACGACCGCTACAAGCTTGATAATCCAAGAACCTAAAAAGAAAGCCCACGACGGGGTCAGCCATAATATCCAACAATGATAACCATCACATCACGTCAATAATTACATATCAATAGAAATAGTAAGTAAGAATACGACCAATGTAATCTTGCCGTCGTAACTTTACAAAAATCCACGATTCGTATCCTTAACAACACAATAAGATAATACCGAAATATCTGTACGGTATCTCAACAATACCTAAGGTTCTCAAAACATTATCATAACTCGCGATATGGAAATTATACCAACTATGGCCAATTCAATCCATCGGATAACGTCGACAATTCCAATACGATAATCCATTGTCCATCAAAGACAAGTATCAAGGAATTACCGAACATACCTCAAGATACGAAATACCATTACCATTACGTCAGTCTAATCCGAGATTAGATCAACACAACATACGAACATGGTCCTAACACAAGACCTACAAATGTATACTCATATGACAACGTCAACATGATCACAACAACAACGACAATATATACTTATGGCAAGCCCATAATATACATATGCATAACAACAACACATGGTAATCCAACGATACAGCGCACACAGCTATAGATTCCCATGATGATCCCGTCGGACCAACGCATGGTGGCATTACCTATCCAAATGATCCAACAAGACACAAACTATAGATTCCCATGATGATCCCTTCGGACCAACACATGGTGGACATATGACAACAATGCACAACTGCACAAAACAACAGTACACAATACACGACAACAACAATGCACAAATGCATGACAACAACGATACATGAATGTATCACGACATGATCGACACAAATGATAAAAATGATTAGAGTACTTGCGCCGAGTCCTTCGAGAACAATCTCAATGTCTAAACCATCACCAACCATTATCCTCAATACTCGACAGTCCATAGTATCACGGATTGCTGATAATTCATATCTTCGTATTTATCACAATATATTCTCGATATACAAGTATACCAATAACAAAAGTAAATCATATACATTATGATTTAGATTCTCAAAACTCGAATACGATTTATAATCCCAAATCTCCTGTGATTACGATTATAAACATTACTATACGAATTATAAACGAATGAAACGAAAACCATACATTAAATATTATAAACTGAACAAGTAATAACTTACCTCGATACCGATACGATGTGTAATACCCGGTTGTGAATTCATTTATTATCATTCAAGAATCGTCACTCAAATTTTTTTCACTCGGTAATAATCATTCATCATTCATATCCAAATAACTATGTTCACCATTCGGCGTATTTTGGGATCATCACTGTTTGAGATCGAGCCGAGATTATTGTCATCATCATCATCATGTTTTGATTTTCAGTTTGAGAGGTAGCGCACGCTACACATTGTAGTTAGCGCGCGCTAATGAGGTGCATGTAACGCACGCAATGATTCAGTATTAGCGCACGCTAGCGCAAGTGAGGCAGACAGTCCAGAAGGTACTGGGCTGATTTGGGAAATTCGTAAGCACGCTACGAGTGGTAAGTAGCGTACGCTAACTATGCGGGTAACGCACGCTAAGACTTCAGAGTAGCGCACGCTAGCGCGCTCAGAACAGAGGACAGTAGGTTCTGGACTCCAGGATTTTGGATATCAACTATCAGGTAGCGCACGCTAACATAAGGTTAACGTACGCTAAGGTCAGGCTGTTAGCGCACGCTACCAAAGGTACTTAGCGCACGCTAACGATAGATCGTGGGGTACTGACTACCCGCACGCGTTAGCGCACGCTAACATCGAGAGTTAGCGCGCTAAACCGGGACAAGATATATAGGATGCTTTGGTCCAACGTTCGTCATTTCTTCATTTCTCAATCATTTCGGACGAGCTCGGGCGATTCAGAAAGGTCTTTTCGAGCTACAATCATCTAGCATCATCTTCAACCTTCTAAGTTGGATTAATCATCATCTAAATCAGTTTCATCACTCCAAATCAAGGTAATGATTCTTGGATCTAGAATTTCGAGTCTTGGGTGTTTTGCCTCCGATCTCTTCGTGTTAAATCGATATTATGTTGGAATATGTTAGATATGGATTATCTATCTTGGATACATGTATTTCTACGGATTCATTGGTGTAATTTTCGAATTTGTGAATAATTGAGGAATTGTTCAAGAACCCTTACGGGTTGACTTTGGAATTTTGGGGTTTTCGACTAAATGTTGTTGAAATATCGTTCTAAGTATTCCTATTGGATTATTGATAGTATTCATGAGTTTTTGTGGTTTTGAATCATTCATTGGGAGTTGGTTTCGGATGTAAATGAGTTTTGGTTGTAAACAATTGGAGATTGATTACAACGCGTTTGTTTAAATGCACCAAAGAGTTTCGTGTCTTGTTGTATCGACTTTTTAGTTGGTTTTGATTAAGCTTGATTCATGTATTAAAAGAATTGTTGGTTTTTGTGTTGTTTAAGGTTGTTAAAGCTGGTAATTTCATTAAGGATGTTGATCGTGGAAGTACCTTCTCGCCTTCGGTTTGAGGCAAGTTTTATACTTGTACTGGTCAATGAGCTAATGTCATCATGTATGTGTATGAATGTGTTGTATCATTCCGAGACTTAGTCTCTTCATGAATTCATTGATATCAAGAAATCGTTCGATACGATACCTTTCGGCAATTTTGCCAAATGTTATTGTTGTTCGTTAACGGCCGATTCAAGGCATTGTGATACTCATTATTAATGTAATTGTCGATAGCCGGTTCGCGGTATCGATGTATCGATTGTTGTTAATATAGATGTCAATTTAAGATATCGTTGAGATCATTGTTATTCCTGTTCGGATTGTCATTAAAGCATGCGAGGCCGATTTAAGGCATTGGCTTACTCATTTCTCATCTTCGCTGCTTCAGAATCGATTAAAGGTGACGAGGCATCCTTCATATCATTGTTATCGAATTGCCTTTCTCAGTTAAATCGAAATGTTCAATCATTCACTAAATCATTGTTATCGATTGACCTTTCTAAGTCAATCGAGGTATTCACTCAATCATCTTATATTTGTTATCGATTGGCGTTCTCGTGCAAATCAAGTGTTCAATCATTTATGGTATCATTGTTGTCGATTGACCGTTTTAGGCAATCGAGGTATTAAATCATCATTGCATCATTGTTGTCGGTTGGCCGTTCTAAGCCAATCGAGGTGTTAATTTGGGGAATTTGTCAGGACGGAGTCTATCCGTGTGTTACTATCATCGTGTTGGCCGACTCAAGGCAAGACACTATCATTCATTGTGATACGGTGGATGCCGTGGCTTCGGCCCTAATTGTGATACGGTGGATGCCGTGGCTTCGACCCTAATTGTGATACGGTGGATGCCGTGGCCCGCCCTAATTGTGATACGGTGGATCGTGGCTTCGCCCTAATTGTGATACTGGTGGATGCCGTGGCTGCCCTAATTGTGATACTGGTGGATGCCGTGGCTTCGCCCTCATTGTGATACGGCCGTGCCGTGGCTTCGGCCCTCATTATTCTGACTTAATTTGTTTTGACTTAGTGTTTGTGATATTTGTTCATTGAATGACTTTCGTGCCTTTATTATTGTCTGGTAATTTCATTGGAGCCTTCGGGCATTGTGATTCATAATTAATTCATCTGGTTTGGTTCATGTCTTGTCATTCATTGTGGTATTACGTGATTTTGATTCGCCGTCGGGCACTTATGTTCTAACTTTGTCGAATAGGTATTAATAGTATCCGTGGGCATAGTATTGCACGAATGCTCGGTTCTTACCTTGGTTTGTGAGCATTTCGTATTATTATCATCATTGTACCATTTCATTACGCCTTTGGATGCATATCATGTTATACATGTATTTGATGTTCATTATACGGATGGTCGACCCAGTGGCGGAACATGTTTTTCATGTTTTGGGTGCTTGCGAGGAGAGAGTTGAGACACGGGGCATGATGATGGCGACGAGGCATTCAAGCGATACTAGTACGAGTTGATCATTGTCGGTCGTCGGTTGGAGTGTACTCAGTCTTGTCGATGTTGTCGTGTTGTATTACGACAGAGATGTTCGTGGATGTTGTTGTATTTCTTTTTGGCCATGTAGGCTACTTTTGACGTTAAAATTCCTTATCGGAATATTGTGTCGGATATCATGGTAGGGACTATGATTTTCCCTTGTTGTGTTAATTAATGTATTTTTAGTCATGTTACTTTGGTGGATCTCTGGCGTGGGGTCCACGGCACCGTAATAACTTGATAGGATTTGGGGTGTTACGAAATGGTATCGAGAGATTTGGGTTGTGAAATACCCCGAGATGTGAGTTATGTGGTCCTACCGGCGGTAGTAGTGGGATTGTCGAGGTTATGACAATCTAGTCGATCAGTTTTGTGAGTCGTAATATTAGATGCATTGCCGCAGTCATTCATTCATCGAGTCGTCGTCAGTGAAGACTAGTATCGCGAGACCTCGAAGCTTCGTATGACCTGTGTAAGGACTCGATTCTCTTTATGTTCATACATTCATCATGTCATTAATTGTTCGTGCCTTGTTGAAACCTATATGTGATATTAGTGTTATGATTGATTCATGACTAATTGTTTTGGGACACGTGTGGCTTGTGTAAGCATTAAGGATCAACTCATTCATCGGTTAATAATCCTCAATCGTCATGCTGATCTTGTCGATTATGTTAATTCATTCATTACTCAGTCAATTCATCACTCAGATAATTCATTCATTACTCAGTCAATATCATTACTCAGTCAATTCATCACTCAGATAATTCATTCATTACTCAGTCAATATCATTACTCAGTCAATTCATCACTCAGATAATTCATTCATCACTCAGTCAATATCATTACTCAGTCAATTCATCACTCAGATAATTCATTCATCACTCAGTCAATATCATTACCCGTTAATTCATCACTCGATTAACTCATTCATCACTCGATTAATTCATTCATCATTGATCAATATCAATTACTCGATTGCCGTTCATCACTCAATTAACCTCATCGTTCAGCTAATTCATTCATCACTAAATTAATCTCATCGTTTAGCTAATTCACTCGTCACTCGGTCAATCTCATTGCTCGGTTAATTCATTCCTCATTGATCAATCTCATTGTTGATTAATTCATTAATCATTCAGCCCATCTCACGGTTGATTGTTGATCTTGAGGATCTAATTTTCAACCTTGTTAACTTGTTCAAGGTAATCATTTCAGGAATTTCATCAGGCAATCATGTTACCTCATTTGATGTTTCATACGGTCTTATCATACTCTGACGTAATGTCGACGATCATTTCATTAAATCATTAATGCATTCATTGTGTTAGAGCGTGTATGCTCATTGTTGTCACTCTGTAACGTAATCATAATACGATATTCATGCGGAATCTATAATCATGTGACTTTCCTACTTCAGTATGGATAGAGCTGTCAGAGGACGCAGGGGAAGAGGCCGCGGTGCGGGCCGGAACCCGGGATCTCGTGTGCATGCCCACACGAACGCGAGGGATATCATTAATTCATCAAACAGCGAGGCTACTCATTCATCAGCAGATAATCATTCACTGTCAGGGAGTCGTACCCGAGAGGCATCTCACTCGGAAGGTGTTCGGGTTGATCCATTCATATTTATGCAGGGCATGATGGCCCAGATGACTCTGATGACGCGGATAGTGGAGACCATTCTGTCCTCGATGTGTTGTGGTCCTCCTCTACAGGGATACAGTGCCATTTCATGGACAGATGGAGGAGTGAATCAGATTGTTGGCGATATCTCTCGTCGATGCCGCCTACTTTTGAGGGTTCGTCGGAACCAGTGATATTGTTCATTGGCTCGAGCATTTTGATAAACTCTTCGACATGGTTCGGTGTCGGAGGAGAGTAAAGTGGCGATGCGGCTTATTACTTGAGTAAGGGCGCTTATTCGTGGTGGCTTTACGTGAAACCCATCGATCGTGATTGTATTTGGAGCGAGTTCAAGACTCTCATGTTAGAGAGGTATTATCCGGCTCCACTTCGTGAAGCTAAGTTGTCGGATGTTTTGAACCCGAACCCGATGGGGACGAGGGTGTGTTATTGTCATCGGAGAAGTTTGGGGACTACTTGATTTGCTTCGTCAATTATCCGTCTTGAGGCGGATAAAATTAAGTATTTTAGCAAGAGGCTAAATCCGCGATTGAGGATGCGATTGTTCAACCACAATTGTAATTCACTTAGTGAGTTCATCGGGAAGGCTCTTGGAGCGAGCTTTTGATCAAGGAGCTTACTCGAAGCATCCTTGATTTCTTGAGTAAGAGGACTAGAATGCCGGCTCGTTCGGAGGGACATCGGGCTCCGCCATCCAAGGGGTCGTTTTCTAGTCTTCTTCGTCTTTGGAACAACATCTTTCTCTCGGGCGACGAGTTCGACCGTTGTTTGCTTTAAGCGTGATTCGAGTCACGTTAGTACCGGTGCAGTGCGGCTATTGTTTGTTTTCGTGTGGGAGGCGGGGACACCGGCGGAAATCTGCAGGGGTTCTAGCGCGATAAATCTCAAGAGAGCTCGAGGGCCTCGAGAGACTTCGTTACTCCAGCCCGTGCATCATCCAAGGGACCCTATCAGGCCTCGAGGGCCAGAGGTAAGGACATTCATCACCGGTTTGAACAAGTTAATTCTTGTGCGTTAATAGTATAATCATTCATTTCAGTGTCGTTCATTCATTCATATAATTCATTCATCATATATATCAATCATATGGGGACTCATAATTATCGATTAATCATTCAATTCATGAGGAACGGCGGTTCCAATCACTTCAAGAACTATCACTCATGACATTAGTAATTCACCTTGGTGAGTCATTCTAAATCCGTGTCGGATTTGTAGTCATTTATCATTCATCATTCATTTTTGTCACTTTCATTCTCGTGACCTTCTGAGGTCTTAGTTAGCGGCGAGTTCATCGTCGGATATACCTTAAATCGTTGAGATAGAGGAAATCGATGATGTGGGAGGATATCGATGTTGGGTACATTTGAGGTGTAACCTTGTTTTGGATATTTGTGTTAATCTATCGGTAATAAGGTATAGTGACTGTGGATCATTTATTGTTGATCTATCTTATTATGATCATACTCGAGAATCTTGAGATCTGGGTCATTTGTTGGGAGTTCATCCCTTCGACGTTGTGCTCGAGATTTCGTGATAATTTGGGAAATCGTTCACTGTGTTTCGAGACGTCAAGTCTTGGGGACTTGGGCTTGCGGTTGATTTGGTCCCGAGGACTATTTGGGCGTTATTGTTTTCAGATCGTGATGGATAGTTCATATCCCGAGTTGTTTACCCTCAGTTTCGAGGACGAAACTCTTTTTAAGGGGGGGGGTATGTAATACCCGGTTGTGAATTCATTTATTATCATTCAGTAACTGTCACTCAGAATTTTTTTTTCACTCAGTAATAATCATTCATCATTCATATTCAGTCAACTATGTTCACCATTCGGCGTATTTTGGGATCATCACTGTTTGAGATCGAGCCGAGATTATTGTCATCATCATCATCATGTTTTGATTTTCAGTTTGAGAGGTAGCGCACGCTACACATTGTAGTTAGCGCGCGCTAATGAGGTGCATGTAACGCACGCAATGATTCAGTACTAGCGCACGCTAGCGCAAGTGAGGCAGACAGTCCAGAAGGTACTGGGCTGATTTGGGAAATTCGTAGCGCACGCTACGAGTGGTAAGTAGCGTACGCTAACTATGCGGGTAACGCACGCTAAGACTTCAGAGTAGCGCACGCTAGCGCTCGAGCAGAGGGCGATAGGTTACGGACTCGAGGATTTTGGATATCAACTATCGGGTAGCGCACGCTAACATAAGGTTAACGACGCTAAGGTCAGCCGTTAGCGCACGCTACCAAAGGTACTTAGCGCACGCTAACGATTCGATCAGGGGGTCTTGGACTACCCGGTACAGCGTTAGCGCACGCTAACATCGGGAGTTAGCGCGCTAAACCGGGACAGTATATATAGGACAGTTTGGTCAACGTTCGTCATTTCTTCATTTCTCAATCATTTCGGACGAGCTCGGGCGATTCAGAAAGGTCTTTTCGAGCTACAATCATCTAGCATCATCTTCAACCTTCTAAGTTGGATTAATCATCATCTAAATCAGTTTCATCACTCCAAATCAAGGTAATGATTCTTGGATCTAGAATTTCGAGTCTTGGGTGTTTTGCCTCCGATCTCTTCGTGTTAAATCGATATTATGTTGGAATATGTTAGATATGGATTATCTATCTTGGATACATGTATTTCTACGGATTCATTGGTGTAATTTTCGGAATTTGTGAATAATTGAAGAATTGTTCAAGAACCTTACGGGTTGACTTTGGAATTTTGGGGGTTTTCGACTAAATGTTGTTGAAATATCGTTCTAAGTATTCCTATTGGATTATTGATAGTATTCATGAGTTTTTGTGGTTTTGAATCATTCATTGGGAGTTGGTTTCGGATGTAAATGAGTTTTGGTTGTAAACAATTGGAGATTGTTTACAACGCGTTTGTTTAAATGCCCCAATGAGTTTCGGGTATTGTTGTATCGACTTTTGAGTTGGTTGTGATTATGCTTGATTCATGTATTAAGAGAATTGTTGGTTTTTGTGTTGTTTAAGGTTGTTCAAGCGGCCGGTAATTTCATTAAGGACGTTGATCGTGGAAGTACCTTCTCGCCTTCGGTTTGAGGCAAGTTTTATACTTGTCCGGTCAATGAGCTAATGTCATCATGTATGTGTATGAATGTGTTTTATCATTCGAGACTTAGTCTCTTCATCAAATCATTGATATCAAGAGATCGTTCGTCGATACCTTTCGGCAATTTTGCCAAATGTTATTGTTGTTCGTTAACGGCCGATTCAAGGCATTGTGATACTCATTATTAATGTCATTGTCGATAGCCGGTTCGCGGTATCGATGTATCGATTGTTGTTAATATAGATGTCAATTTAAGATATCGTTGAGATCATTGTTATTCTGTTCGGATTGTCATTAAAGCATGCAGGCCGATTTATGGCATTGGCTTACTCATTTCTCATCTTCGTCGTCGGTAACCGATTAAAGGTGCCGAGGCATCCTTCATATCATTGTTATCGAATTGCCGTTCTCAGGTAAATCGAAATGTTCAATCATTCACTAAATCATTGTTATCGATTGACCTTTCTAAGGCAATCGAGGTATTCACTCATTCATCGTATCATTGTTATCGATTGGCCGTTCTCAGGCAAATCAAAGTGTTCAATCATGTATGGTATCATTGTTGTCGATTGACCGTTTTAGGCAATCGAGGTATTAAATCATCCGCTGCATCATTGTTGTTGGTTGGCCGTTCTAAGGCAATCGAGGTGTTAATTTGGGACTGTCAAGGACGGAGTCTATCCGTGTGTTACTATCATCGTGTTGGCCGACTCAAGGCAGCACACTATCATTCATTGTGATACGGCTGGATGCCGTGGCTTCGGCCCTAATTGTGATACGGCTGGATGCCGTGGCTTCGGCCCTAATTGTGATACGGCTGGATGCCGTGGCTTCGGCCCTAATTGTGATACGGCTGGATGCCGTGGCTTCGGCCCTCATTGTGATACGGCTTCGTGCCGTGGCTTCGGCCCTCATTATTCTGACTTAGGCCATTTTGACTTCAGTGTTTGTGATATTTGTTCATTGAATGACTTTCGTGCCTTTATTATTGTCTGGTAATTTCATTGGAGCCTTCGGGCATTGTGATTCATAATTAATTCATCTGGTTTGGTTCATGTCTTGTCATTCATTGTGGTATTCGTGATTTTGATTCGCCGTCGGGCACTTATGTTCTAACCTCGAGCAGGTATTAATAGTATCTTTGTGGGCATAGTATTGCACGAATGCTCGGTTCTTACCTTGGTTTGTGAGCATTTCGTATTATTATCATCATTGTACCATTTCATTACGCCTTTGGATGCATATCATGTTATACATGTATTTGATGTTCATTATCTGGATGGTGACCGGTGGGGCGGAACATGTTTTTCATGTTTTAGGTGCTTGCGAGGAGAGAGTTGAGACACAGGGGCATGATGATGGCGACGAGGCATTCAAGCGATACTAGTACGAGTTGATCATTGTCGGTCAGTCGGTTGGAGTGTACTCCAGTCTTGTCAGTGTTGTCGTGTTGTATTACCCGAACAGATGTTCGTGGATGTTGTTGTATTTCTTTTTTGGCCATGTAGGCTACTTTTGACGTTAAAATTCCTTATCGGAATATTGTGTCGGATATCATGGTAGGGACTATGATTTTCCCTTGTTGTGTTAATTAATGTATTTTTAGTCATGTTCGCCTGGTGGATCTCCTGGCGTGGGGTCCACGGCACTGTAATAACCCAATAGGATTTGGGGGTGTTACACGATGATAGTGGAACCATCACCAATTCCTTGTCTTCGTACATGAGCTCCTCGACTCCGACAAAAGCAATTCACGAACATCCTCGAACTCGACCGCAACACACGGTTATAATCACCGATCAATATTCTCAACCTATTACAGTAATTCGAAAAACAACAAGTTCGATAACAATCAACAATCGATAAAACCAAATCACAAACCCAACGGCTTGACAATATCCCAATTAACCACTAGTCGGATCAATCCAACTCAAACCAGCACGAATTCAGAACCACAACACAAAAATACTGCACTTTCTGCCTTCTTAGCGCACGTTAATCACTTAACGTAGCGTGCGCTAAGTTGCTCCTGTTAGCGCGCGCTAGGCAGTAAGCTTAGCGTGCGCTAATGCTGTACAGATGCATGCTTTTCAGATACCGATCAACATATGACGATTATCAAGAACACTAAGTGATTCTAAACCATGTTCATAGCTATCAAAACAACGAAATCCAATATCCTTTAACATATAAGTAATCATCCAACCCTTAATCCATTTCTTATATCCATATATCATCTTCCTCAATATCAACCTCATGAAACATTAAGAACGTAACAACACTTCCATAATCTATCATTACAGAGACTAATTATCAACAATAACATTAACATTCGAAACTGAGGAGAAGAATTAACCAACTAATCTCAAGAAGACGAATCAACACGATTCAAATCATACGAATCACATTAATATCATCATACTCCGGTAATCCATCTCATAATCATGCTTATAAACTTGTTTATGTAATAATCATCAACTCAAGAACATCAACATTCAATCCAAAATGAAATCCAAAGATGAAGAGTGATTACCTTTTTGAAGGAATGGATTGATTTCCAAGGTTGAATCTATTTCCAAGAATCGCCAATGATTTAAAGAACAAAGCTTTAATTCATGATTTCCATCTTTAATATTGTTAAGGAGGATCATCCCTCAGTGTTTAGGAACTCCAAAAGTCCTCCCAAGGTTCTCTCTATCGGTTGTAAGAAGAGAATGGACGAAATGAGGAATGACAGCCAACTACTCATATATATACACTGTACATTATTATCGTACGCTAACCTCTTCATTTAACGTACGTTACCAGTTTAGCGTGCGCTAACATTCTTTGTTAGCGTGCGCTATCGAAGTGCAGAGGCTACTGCCTTACTGCATGAAATGATTTACATATGCAATGCCCATGCAATAGCGTACGTAAAGGCTTGTATTTAGCGTACGCAAACCTTCCACCATAGCGTGCGCTACTCATAGTTGACTTGCTACAGTCTGCACCTACCCCCGTGTCCCCACATGCCGAAAGTAACCTGACATGGCCAAGATTCCTTTGGTCCATTCTGATTAGCGTGCGCTATCAATATACCTTAGCGTGCGCTAATCCTTCACAACAAACATTCGTTGACTTGTCGGCACATGCGCCGAAAGTGACCGGGTCCACACATAGATTCCTTCTGATCTGGTCTGTACTAGCGTGCGTTATCTTTTGCCTCTAGCATGCGCTAAACCAAAACGATAGTGTGCGCTAGGCATTTATATTAGCGTGCACTAATAATGTTACACTTAGCCATTTACAGCTACTCTTGTCCAACATCTCAACATACAGAATACGAACATACGGCATACTGAATACATATACTCAACACATTATATCCTCAATTACAATTGTCGACCAAATACGACAATTATACCAATACTGACATCTCAGTCCTTCGTTTATTTTATCCATACTGTACAGATTCCACGTTGTACAACATAACTGGGATAAAATAACATTAAACAATAGTAGTAGAAATTTCGGATATTACAGAGAAGAGGTCAAAAGTGAAAATGTCATTAAGATTACATGAACCACGCATAGCTGTGGTTTTAATGTCCCATTAGACACGAAGTGATCTAAAAACTTTTATATTTTTCTCCTTTTGGGTATACACTATACCCAATGCTTCAAGTTCACCGACAATGCGAGTGAATCTGAGGTCAAGCTCCTCAAGAGTTTCAGAAGATTTCATTTCAAATGATTCAAATTGCTGAGTGAGTTTTGAAATATTATTTTCTTTTGAGAGATCAGTTCCCTCACAAATCATCTTGAATTTATCCGATATTTCCTTGGCTATCTTACAGATCTTCACCTTCGAGAATGTGCCCTTGTCAAGAGTGACAAATAGCGTATTCTTAGAAACATTTTTGAGGTTCGCGCGTTTGCGATCGTCGTTCGTCCATTGATCTCGTTCCTTCTCGAGCATCTCTGCATGAGGTTGTCCTTCTATCCTTTCACTGGGATTAACCTTTATTATCTTTATAGGGTCATCTTGGATGACAAGAATCATCTCCTCGTGCATGGCGGCAAGATGTGCTTCAAATTCGTTAATAGAGAACATAGGAACCTTATTTATCATTGAGGTATCAATGTAAGAGAATAGGAATGATAAAAACTATTTTAAAAAAGAATGTGTGATTTTTGGATGTGATTCGGTTAAAAATACGACTGATTCTTTTTAGAATTAACCGCTCCAATACCACTTGTTAGACACTAAGTGTACAGAATACAGCTTGGAAAAGTGTTAGTACAACAAGCTGTATGATTTTCGAATATGAGTGCGTAGCGGAAGTTCATTTAAGTGAGTTGCTGTAAATACAGCAACTAGGCTTTCTCCTGATAGCTTAGTGCGTACAGGGTTTTGCAATGTATACTTGTATAAATCACAGTTATGAAAACAATAAAGGCAGAAGGTAATAACACGCAATATAAAGTGGTTTAAGGTAAACCCCTCTACGTCCACTGGTCCTCCACACATGAGTAAAATGTTTATTAAAATTACTACGTACATAATTATGTGACTTTAGTCAAACCTATTCTTGTATCGTTTACACAGATTGGTACAACTGTAGCTTTCAACCGTTCACATGGATTGGTTGTAGGCTTCTTTGACTTGATTCTTCTAACACAGATTGAAGCTTCGTCCTATTCATCCCACACAGTTCAGAATAACTTTTTCTTAGTCCACACAGGGATAAGATTACTCGAAGGTAATAATGGTGAAATCACTAGTTTGAACAGCAGCTTGAACACTTGATGATCTAAGGCTGATGATGTGTTGTTCATGTTGACTGAGTATATTTCTTTTCTCGGATATTGTTATATGCTTGAAGAAATATATTTGCTCTTGTAAGCTTGATTGACAGAATAATATCCATTATCGTTGTTGTTGCTTTTCGTTCGTATTCGTGCTTCTCTGAGTTTCTCTAAGTCAAGTTGCTTGCAATGTCTTCTTGCATAGACTATTTATAACTTTGGAATAGACCCGTTATAAGTATGTCTGTTGGCTGGTTAGTGAGCAAAGATCCATTCTGATTGGTTGATTGACTTTCAAGATGCTAGATCTGGATTTTGCTCCTTGTCTGAAGATGCTTGTCGGTTGGTATTTAAATACTTTATCCAATCAGTATTTAAATACTTCTTTCAAAATGGTGTTTTGACTTTTGTGAATAAAGTAGATTCCATCACAATGGTCTTCAGTCCTGTTGGATAAGTGTTTGTTTTCCTAACACTTTCAGCTTGTATGCTGTATCCAACATGTTACGATTATATTGCGGTAGTTGTAGGCTCTGTAGAATAGACTATCTTCAATGCTGTATGGAGGGTGTTGTATGGATATTCCAGACAGCTTCCATACATAGCGGCATTTCGAATCCTTTGCTGTATGACGGCTAATCTTGTTGTATGTTGGCAGTTATCAAAACAAGATATATGATTGTTTATCCCAACATCCTCTATACTAAGATGTTCCAGATGTCATCTTCTAAATTATTTCTGCCACTATGGGCTGTCTGTCTGCAAACTTGTCCATTGGAGCTTGGTCCAGGTGACCAAGTCTCTTACTGATGTGAAAATTTTCAGCTTTGCTTCTGGCCTTCCCAAGAAACTCAAGAATCCAGTTGATTTGAGTTCCAAAGGCCAGTTTCTATCCAAACTTGTTGTTCTCATTATCCCAGGTCACTTTGTTTACTTCCTAGACTAACTGCCTATAGATGTAGTCAGGCCAATTAATCCTTTGCCTCTGAATCAATTCTCCTAAGACAATGTACTTTGATGATGACAGTTGATCGAAGTTGCCTGCCATGCCCATCACAATTTGGTTTGTGATGTCCAGCATATATCCATACTCTTTCTTCAGGTCTCCCTTCCTGGCTGTAAATTTCATTTTCATTGGCTAGTCCGGCGTCTTGATCTCATACCAAATATCAATTGGGTTTTGTTTCAGGGCCTCCACTGCAATACCCATGTTCTCCATTTTCAAGATGTCTGGGACGGTTTGATTGTTTATTAAAATCGGTTCTCTAAACATTGAACTCTCGATGCCCCTTTATCTGAAGTTGGCTTCTTTGTAAAAACAAATGACATCTTCTTTGAATAGTTGAGTTGGGTTGATCTCCAGGAAATGGTAGATTCCATTCTTTTTCACCAATTGGATCAGATGCCCATTTAGTATAGATCTGTTTGACTCCAGAAGTTTGGTGAAGTCTACGATTATGCTGAAGATGATCTGTTCCTTCACCATCCTCAGGTTGACGTTCTTGAAATAGGTTTCTGAATCTATTTCTGCAAATTTTTCAAAGATATTTAGTGTAGTGTATATTCAGACAATTTTTCTTCTTTGAAAACTAGGGTTCTAGAGCTTGAAGATGATAAGGTTTTTGTGAAATGATTTCGATCGTATTAAATAGCCACTCGAAGAGTATTTTTTGAAATTAATAATTAAATAAAGATGTGGCAGTTCGAGTGATTGATTGGACGTTGTGATGTAGACGTGGAGTTGTGGTGCATGTGTTTTTAGCCACGTGTAATAAAAATGAGTATATAAAGAATTAGAAAACTTAGCTGGTTGACCTTTTGACTTCTGATCAGCTAGCTTTCTCGTCTGTGCTTTAGATCCCCGTCTGCTATGATCAGGTGGTTTTTAATCGTCTGTCCTGATCAAGTGATTTTTGATTGTCTGGTCTAATCAGGTGGCTTTTCACTGTCTGGTCTGATTAGGTGGCTTTTCGTCGTTTGGTCTGATTAGGTGATATGTGTTGTTTTCTTCTGATCAGGTGACTGTTCTCATTTGGTTCTGATTAGTTAATTGTTCTTCTTGATCAGCTACAATTTTGATTCCCAATCCAATAAACCAAGTTCCCTACTTAGTTCAAGGAATCTTTCTTCAGGTAGAGGTTTGTGAATATGTCAGCTATTTGATACTCCATGCTGACTCTTTCTATTCGAACTCTCTTATTGATCACATGGTCCCTGATGAAATGGTGTTTCACATCAATGTGCTTTGTCCTGGAATGAAGCACTGGATTGTTGGTGATGGCAATTGCACTTGTACTGTCACACCAAATTGGGACTTCATTTGCAATAATGTTGTAGTCCCTCAACAGTTGTCTGATCCATAGAATTTTAGCACAGCAGCTACCTGCAGCTAAGTATTCTGACTCAGTTGTGAATATATAATTTTATGTTTGCTTCTTGCTAAACCATGAGATCAGTTTTGTTCTAAGGAAGTGGCATGTTCCACTTGTGCTCTTCCTGTTGATTTTACAGCCTCAAAATCAGCATCTGAATATCCTGATAGTTCAAAGTTATCATCTTTGGGGTACCATAATCCAACATTGATTGTGGATTTTAGGTATTTGATAATCCTCTTAGCTGCTTCCTGGTGGGATTGCTTTGGCTTGGACTGGAATCTTGCACATACTCCAAATGCATATGAAATTATCTAGTCTGCTTGCAGTTAGGTATAGTAAAGATCCAATTAATCCACTGTAATGGGTTGGATGTACTGGAATGCCTCCATCATCTGCATCAATGTGTAGAGATGTGCTCATTGGTACTCTTAGGGGTTTGGCTGTCTCCATGCCAAATCTCTTGATCAGCTCATTTCTGTACTTTGATTGGTTGATGAAGATTCCTGTGTCAATTTGTATGACTTGCAAACCAAGAAATAAACTTAGTTTGCCCATCATGCTCATTTAAAGTTCTCCTTGCATCAGTTTAGAGATTTTTTCACGCAATTCTGGATTTGTTGATCTAAAAATAATATCATCCACATATATTTGGACAAGTAGTATGTGGTCTTCATGTTCAATCCTGAATAGTATTTTGTCTACTTTTTCTTTGGTAAATCCATTTGACTTCAGGAATATGGACAGAGTATCATACCAGGCTCTAGGTGCCTGTTTGAGTCCATATAGAGCTTTGAGAAATTTATACACTTTGTCTCCTTTGACAAATCCAGGGGGTTGCTCCATATAAACTTCTTCTTCCAGCACTCCATTTAGAAAGGCACTCTTGACATCCATTTGGTATACTTCAAAATCCTTGAATACTGCATAAGATAGGAATAGTCTTATTGCTTCCAATCTTGCTACAGGTGCAAAGGTCTCATCAAAATCTATGCCTTCACATTGAGCATATACCTTTGCAACAAGTATTGATTTATTCCTAACAACAGTTCCATCTTCATCACATTTATTCTTGTAAACCCACTTGGTGCCTATAACCTTTTTGTGAAGTGGCTTTTCTACCTCTTCCCATACTCTGTTCCTTCCATCTGGTTGAGCTCTTCTTGCATGGCATTTATCCATGTGTAGTCTTCCAGGGCTTGTTTGGTTGTTTTAGGTTCCATTTGAGACATGAAACATGAGAACATGGCCATTTCTGTTGGTTCTTTTGAATTCCTGGTTTTGAATCCATTTGATAAGTTTCCAATGATCTGTTGTATGGGATGATCTGTGTGTGATGCCCAAGGACTCTCACACACAAGGTCTAGTCAATAATAGCATATTAGGGGGTGATTGGTTGGGGGTATCGGGGGGTAGGGAATGGGAAAGGCAATGAATAAACATGCCTGGTTAGGAGTAAGGAATGCAATCATTGCTTAGTAGTGGGTAATAGGGCATTACTCAGTAAATTGGGAGAAAAGGTAATGATTACCCATCACCACCACCACCACCACCAGTATCCACCACCACCACCAGCAGCCACCACCACCGGCAGCCACCACCACCACCACTTTGGAGGTTCATGTATTTTTCTTAAACCAAGCACTATCAAAGTTAATGATAATCTCCATCCCATTCCTTTATAGTCCATTGTATTCCCTTTACCTTTGCTATTCCCATTACCCTCTTTGAACCAAGCGCACCCTTAATCTTCAAACATGCAAGTTTTCATGCTTAATTGTATAAAAATGTGACAGTGTGACATGAAACTGCTATTATTTGAATAATATGATTCATGCATTACTTGTTATTAAGTATTATTTGACATTTCATGATTCACCTTATTTGATAGTTAATTTAACGGCATTGAAGTGGGTAAGCATTGAACATAAGCCCAAGTTCAAGTGGTAAGCCTATAAGTAGTAAATAATATCAGTGACGTGTCTATCGGTTGGTCTCGGGGTTTTAGTCGGCGGGTATGCTGAGTCAATTTGGATTAATGATTCAAGTAAATAACCCTTTCGTATTCCGCTACTTGTGAATACCATCAATGATGAAATTCAGGGTCTCAGTGATAACCTTTGTTAAGTCATTCGATTTGTAAGTATCTTATTCGTCCCAAATATGGTCGGGTAGAAACGAATTTGTCCTTTAGTTAATTATCTAATAATGTCATATTTCTAAGTGAGTCCTCATACTCTTATTTATACGGATAGTTATATAAAAGTTCATAAAGATAACAACAAACTCATTTTCTACCACTTTCGAATGTATTCGCAAAAGTAGCTGGGTTTAAACAATAAAAATACATATGAATCTTTATCAAAAACCTTTGACCATACATTCATACCCTAAACATGATCAATCCCTACTAAGAACCGGTTTAAAACATCTAAGAACCGGATTATAACAACTTCAACCGGTCCATTCTTCTAAACTTGACTTCTGGAGGCCATTGAGGGGTATTTTAGTACATTCACCCTTATAAACCGACTCTTCCACTTAGACAAGGGAGGAAACGGACTCTAAACTCTTCTAGACACTCTGAACTCGATCAATAAGCTCTACACTTCAAAAATTCATCAAAAATTGGAGGAGAAATCATAAAAACATCGAAACCTCAATTCAGTTGACAATCAAGGTGAGTTATCTTTGTTTTACTCTTGTTCTTGCTATATTTCTTGTGTGATATGAAGTTCTGAGAGCTGGTTTAGGTGCTTATATACATTCTAATGATGTTAAGAACTCATACATGGCCTAAACTTGTGTTTAATTGGATTTGTAGTGCTTAAAACTCACTAGGACAACAAAAGAATCAATTCTGTCACCTTTTTAAAATATGTGTGGATAGTGTTGAATTCGTGTGCTTTAGGGGCAGAGGTTGCTATATACATGTCCTTAAGTATATTAGGTATGTTAAATCAAAAATTTATGCAAATCCGACTTATAATAAAGTGGATATACGCGGGACAAATTCAGTTATTTCAAGATCTTGATAATTTCCCCTAAACCATTGTACTGTTATAGAATCCTAGAGTTGTGGCCTATAAGAGTTGATCTAACACTATGAACAAAAAATAATAGGCTTCATAATGAATCATAAGTGCAAAAATGATAGAGTATTATGCTCATATAAAAAGAAAATGCGCACACAAAATTTGTAGAATACCAATGATATGAAATAGGTAAAACCCTTCGGATACGCAGTGAGTTAAACCTTGTGTATACTATATAGATTCTTTAAAGTCACTCCTTGAAACAGGATCTGAAGACATATCATCACAACCATCTCTTATTGGTATAAAAGCAAAGGTATCACCTGAACAAGGTAAGTAGAAACTGATTTCAAAACTGTATCACAAGAGCATTTGTCTGAAATATATGTTAATGATTGATGTTTTGGATATTGCTCGTACCTTGTGGATAAGTGGATAACATATTGCTCTATTTTTATCGTGTGACGTGTCCCATATAGCATTTATACATGTGGTATTATAATGATGCATATGATTATAGCATAGCATTGGAGGTTGTTGTCGCATGCATTGATCATAGTACAGGCGTTCTAAAGGTGATCAGAACAAACTATTTTGGTTATGTGCATCGCGGGCTACTGGTAAGGGGCTGTTTCGTGGCGGAGTCTGGGACACGTCGTAGTGATCCATATGTTATGATTGAACACTTTGTGTGATGTTTTGCGGTGGAGTCTGGGACACGCCGTGGTGACTCATATGTATGATTGGGCACCTTTATAGCCATGATCCTGGTGGAGTCTGGGACACGCTAGGCTAACCCATGTGTTATGATTGGGCAGTTTGTTCTGGCTATGGTTGGACATGCACACTTCTGGCCCGGGCCAGAAACTCGAGGTGTACATAGCAGCGTGCTATAAAAGAGTTTTCGAAAGTTAAAGGAAAATGAAACTGCATTTTACAAACTCATTCATAAATGCATTCATGCATTGTGTGTCACTACTTACTGAGCTTTCGCTCAGTTAGTTGAATTCTTGTGATACAGGTAATAATTCGGGGTATCAGGCATAGGTTGATGTCCGCGATGCTTCTCTACACCAACGAGCCGTTGTATATGAATATCAGACATGTGGAGTGTTCTGTGTGTGTTAAGTCTAAGTTTGCTTATAATCCTATATATCCGATGTTTTCTTTTGGTTGTAATATAATAGTCGGCTGATGTGTAAAAGTAACTTTTGGTGTGTAAAAGGAGTTTCCTCTTAAAAGGTTTTAAATTTTCCGCTGTGCTGTAATATATAATAAGGATATTTTTAATATCTGGTATCTGATAGTCAGATCTAAGGGGTGTGACAGATTTGGTATCGGAGCAGAGGTTTAAAGCGTTTCTGAAGACCGTTCATATACAACAATCGCTTCGCGGAGAGGAGCAACCCATCAGTTAATGGTTTCATTTATTTGTTTTTTACTTGCTATTTGCGTGTTTATGTTAATATTGGCTAATAAAAGATCCTTGTGTGAGAAGTGAAGGCTATTAAAATATTACGGAAGAGAATAGAACACAAGGTAGTGCTGAAGAAGTGAGGGATAACTGTATCGACCGACTGACGGATCTTGTGGAAAGGCTTATAGAACGGGATGTTAGACGTGAAGCCGAGGCTCGTCGTTCTCTACCTCCTCGAAATGATGCCATTGATCTGGTTAGTGAGAGGTTCCAGAAACTAAAACCTCCCACATTTGAAGGTGGGCTCGATACAAGCATCTCTGAGAATTGGCTCCGAACTATGGAAAGGATGTTCAGCTACGGCAGAATCCCTGATGAGGCCAAGGTTTCATGTGCGATGTTTTACCTCCGTAATGATTCTAGTTACTGGTGGGACACCATGATGGGTATATATGATATTCCTAAACTGACATGGGAGGAATTTAAAGAGCTTTTCGAGGTGAAGTACCTTAGGAAAGTTGCACGAGCTGCAAAACGGAAGGAATTTTCAAACTTGAAGCAAGGTGACATGTGATTTGATGAATATGTCAGAAAATTTGAGGAGCTATCAAGGTATGCGCCACACATGGTAAGCACGGATGAGCTAAAGGTCGAGCAATTCATCGATGGTCTGAAACCAGAGATATATAGAGATGTGCAAGTCGGGGAAACTGGAGGCTCAAAATATGTGGCAGTGGTTCAGCGAGCTCTAAATGCATAAATGGCTCAAAGGAAAATCATGGAGGAACGAAAGGAGAAAGAGGCCAAAGAAAAGCAGAACCAGCCGAATTATCAGCAGGGCCGAGGCAAGTGGCAGCACTCAAACAAGGGTAACAAGAGGCAAGGCCAGTTCTATAAAGGTAATGGCCAGAAACGGTTTAAGGATAACAACGAAGGATAGCCATCCACTGGAGGTAAACAAAAGCCCAAATGTGCGAAATGTGGAAGATATCACTTTGGCATCTGCATGGAAGGACCCGGAGCCTGCTACAAATGTGGAAAGATGGGTCATTTTGCGAAAGAGTGTACCTCTAATGACTCCGAGCAGAAGAAAGTACAAGGAAGAGTATTTGCAATCATGCAGGCAGGGGCTGATGCCAGCCCTGCAGTCGTCTCAGGTAACATACTAATTTGTGGTATTCCTGCATATGCATTGTTAGATCCAGGAGCAACACATTCATTTGCATCGACCAAGTATGTGAGAAGGTTGGGAAAACCACTGGAAGAGTTTGGTGGGCAGTTTAATATGTCTACCCCTTCAGGAGAACTCTTAACCTCAGACAAAGTTCTATGATCCTGTAGGGTAGTAATCAATAACCGGGAACTGGATGCTGATCTTATTATGCTCAACATGTCGGATTATGAAGTAATCTTAGGGATGGATTGGTTATCCAAGCATCATGCTACCATGGATTGTAAAAAGAAGATTGTTACATTCCAACCACCAAATAAAGAGGAGTTTGTGTTTGTTGGAGTAGCAGCAAATTGAGAACGAGAATAATTCCAGCAATGATGGCACGAAAATTACTTAGAAGTGGATGTGTCAGTTATTTAGCCAGTGTGGTGGACACACAGAAGGAGCAGAGCCACAAACCCGAAGATGTAGCCGTGGTATAGGAATTTCTAGAAGTATTCCCAGAGGATTTACCAGGGCTACCTCCAGACAGATAAATTGAATTCAACATTGAGCTAATTCCAAGAGTGGCCCCAATATCGAAGACACCATACAGAATGGCTCCTACAGATTTGAAAGAATTAAAAATTCAGTTGCAGGAACTGCTTGATAAAGGATTCATACGATCCAGTTTTTCACCATGGGGAGCCCGAGTACTCTTCGTCAAGAAGAAGGATAGTACCATGAGACTCTGTATAGATTATATAGAATTGAATAGGGTGTCCATCAAGAAAAAATATACCTTACCAAGAATTGATGATTTATTCGACCAGCTTTAGGGAGCTACAATATTTTCAAAGATCGATTTAAGGTCGGGTTACCATCAACTGAAGATCAAAGAAGATGACATGCCAAAGATGGCATTTCGAACTAGGTATGGACACTATGAATTTCTGGTGATGCCTTTTGGTTTAACTAATGCCCCTGCTGCTTTCATGAATTTAATGAATTGAGTCTTTAGATAGTACTTGGATAAGTTTGTCATTATCTTTATTGATGACATCCTTATCTACTCTCGATCATTGGATCAGCACAAGGAACATTTGAGAACAGTATTGGGTATCCTAAAGGATAAACGGCTATATGCTAAGTTTAAGAAATGCAACTTTTGGAGGGAACAAGTGGCATTCTTTGGGCATGTAGTGTCGAAGGAAGGAATTTTAGTTGACCCAGGAAAAGTGGAGGCCGTGATTAAGTGGCCCAGACCGAAGAGTGTTCATGAGGTACGTAGTTTTTTGGGGTTAGCATGTTATTATAGACGATTCATTGAAGGATTCTCCAAGATAGCCTCACCGCTTACTCAACTGATGAGAAAGAACATTAAGTTCCAATGGTCTGACGCATGTGAAAAGAGCTTTGAAGAACTAAAATAGAGGTTAACATCTGCACCGATCCTTTCGATTTCAACAATTGTGGGAAGATTTTTTATTTATAGTGATGCGTCAAAGTCAGGATTGGGAGTTGTGCTTATGCAAGATGGAAGGGTAATTGCTTATGCTTCACGGCAACTGAAGGATTATGAGAAAAACTATCCAACGCATGATCTTGAATTGACAGCCGTAGTATTTGCCTTGAAAATGTGGCGCCATTACCTCTATGGAGAAAGATGTGAAATCTACATGGATCATAAGAGCTTAAAGTATTATTTCACACAGAAGGAACTCAATATGCGGCAAAGGCGATGGCTGGAATTGGTTAAGGATTATGATTGCACAATAAACTATCATTTAGGTAAGGCAAATGTTGTTGCAGATGCTTTAAGTAGAAGGTCTAATGCTAGCGTATCGGCAATAATAGTGACCCAGAAACCATTATTACGAGAGTTGGAAAAGTGGGGATTGCATATTGTGCAAGAAGGACATGTCAAAAAACTGTTTTCAATGACGCTGCAACCAACCATACTTGAGACCATTAAACAGGATCAACTTACGGATCCCTATCTGTCTCATTTGAAGGAAGAAGTTGAGACAGGCAAATCCAAGGATTTCGGAATTACACCAGATGGAGTTATCAACTTCAAGGGGCGGCTATGTGTACCGGATAATAGTAGTCTGAAGAATGAGATACTCTTAGAAGCTCACAACACTCCATATACAGTACATCCTGAAACCACCAAGATGTACAAGGACCTAAATATGCACTATTGGTGGCCTGGTATGGAGAATGATGTGGTTAAATTTGTGGCTCAGTGCCTAATTTGTCAACAAGTGAAGGCAGAACATCAAAGACCCACAGGGACTTTACAATCACTGGATCTCCCTAAATGGAAATGGGAAGACATCACTATGGACTTTGTAGTTGGACTTCCAAGAACCTGAGAAGGTCACGATGCCATATGGGTTATATTTGATCGCCTAACAAAATCATCTCACTTTCTTCCGGTACATACTACGTATTCCATGGATAAGTTGGCGGATCTATACGTCAGAGAAATTGTAAGATTGCATGGCGTGCCTGTAATACCACCAGTATTACATGCTTTTTCACTTTGGGCGCTCACGTCCATTTCTTTTATTTGATAAATAAATGTACTCCATTGCGATAAAACATATTTTGTATAATATGGTTGTATCGTATTCTTCGCATCTGTTATTCGTATATTGTGACGGTGTGATGATTGACGAACTTTCAGTGACATACCTTGATGTCGTTAGGGAATTATCGGTGCGAATATGACGGTGGCCAACGTCTTGTTCCCCGAGAGATTTCCAGACGACATGGAGAGGGAGTCGTGTCATAAGAAATTAATGTGATAATAATTTAGTAAACAAAATTGGTCCTTACGTACGTTATACTCCGGGTCATTACGTACGCTATATCCGAGTCATTACGTACGTTAAAGATCGGCCCTTACGTACGTAACATCGGTCTTCAGTCTTCGGACAGGAATCTTCGTCAGGTAGTACGCATGCCGACCAACTTTCGGCGTGATTGCGACAGGCAAGTCAATGAGGTGTTACGTACGTTAACCCGTTTTCGTTACGCACGTAACGATGTGTGTAAATTGTTCCAGCAAGTTCCTTACGTACGTTAATACTTTACCATAACGTACGTAAAGACCCTTACGTACGTAAACCGTCAGGCATAACGTACGTAAGGGCAATCTGAGTTTATAAAAGAACACTTTGCCTTTCATTTCTTCCGTCCCAAAAATCATTCTTCTTTCATATACACTGCTCTCCACCATCCTTGAACCAATTCTAACCTCCCAATTCAAGTGCTATCCTATTAGAGTGTGTTAATCAAGCTTCGGGGAAGGTCTTGAAGGTGTTATCCTCTCGTTCTCCTTCGTCCACCGTCGTTCTTCATCATCTTTCGTCAGTAAAGGTAAGTTTATCCAACCTTGAACTTATTTCAGTGTTGTTTAGTAGGTTATAGTAAACCTCGGATGCCTTGGGTAGCTTAGAACCCTCAGTAATAATCGGACCGGTATATAACTATCGCAATTGTTAATCGATATCCATCGAAGCTAGAAGTTGGAATGAATAATAATAGAACTCATAATCATGTTGCTAATCACCAACTTCTCGGAATCATCTTTGAAGGATTTCATGTATAACCATATTATCATGTTGAATAAAACCGTTAATAAATCCTTGATGAACTTACCAGCAATTCCTAGTCGAATATATACCGAAACATGTTAAGATGATGGATTAATCGTTCTAGACTTGCATATTAAGACAACGATGAAATCTCGGTGATTGTTGGTTATAATTAACGTAGGAATGTTGTGTTAAAACACTATTGTTTAGTGGATGGATAATGTATAAGGAATGTTGTCGAACCTAAGAATTTAATGGCACGCATTATGGTTAGAAACAGAGAAATTCGATTCCGACATCATAAGCAACTAGGGTAGGATTCTAACAGGCGGGAGGGGAAGGAACGTAGTTGATCATCCTTGTTATCATAAAATGTTAATCGACAAACATGTAATAGGTCGGGCTTCCAAGTGTGATCGTTCAAGCCGTTGCCTTGTCAAGAAATAACTCTCGTCGGATTTGAGGCAAGTGAATCTTGCTCAGACTTTACGTCTTATAATTTTAGACATAGTAAATGTTACTATTGTGGAATGGTGCTCTTACGATTATCTTGTCCGGAGTATTCCCGAGTAGATACTACCGTGACCCTTGGTCGCGGCCTTGGGAGTTTTCTTGCTGGACCGTGTTGCGGGATAAAACCTGAATGGTACCCACGTCCGGAGTATTCCTGTGTAGATACTTCCGTGACCCTTGGTTGCGACCTTGGGAGTTTATGTGCTGATAAAAGGAATAACATGGAACATTCGGTGATAACTTTATTCCTTGAAATTATTAGATTTTACCTTTGAGTTTGGTTTGGATTGTTTCTGACCTTGGCTACTGGCACGACATGTCGTGCCAGGTAAATTTGTTGAATTTGTGTAGGACACCCCCGAAGGTTACGGCCAGGCATGAGCTGTGTTGGAAGAAGGCCCGTTAATTTCTTAAATCAATTTGAACATTCCACGTTGTGTAATAACCGTATGTACGGACACTATTTTCTTTTGTACTTTGGGTTGTACGAATACTTTCTTAATTACTTCCGTATATTACCACTTTTAATAAAATATTTTAGAAAATATTTTCAAAAAAACTTGCCTTGTGGGTCCCTCATGGGATCTACGGCACTGTGGCGTCCCGGTTCATTTTGGGGGCGTTACAGAAAATGGTATCAGAGACAAACACTCACGTAGAAAGTTTTACCAAAAATATTTTGAAAACGTTTTGCCTTCAAAATCCAACAATTCTGACGACCGTAACTCCTCGAGGGATGTCGAGGTAAAATACACGTAAATTCTTAAGGATCAAGTATGATGTTTGGATTCAGTAAGAACTCAGAGAATGTTTGCATTAAACTAACCTGTTAGATTGAACGAACATCACCAATGGCACGTCGAGGAGCTAGAAGAAACGTAAATGACGCACAAGGTTCCGCTATGAACCGGCGGGAAGACGAAACACCGGAGAAACTAATCCGGTGAAATCAACCACCGCTTAATCGAGACGAGAAGCGGAAAACCAGAACAACGGGGGATTTGATCCAGCCTTCGTTCAGACTCTCGCCCAGGCCATTGCTATGGGAATCGCTCAGGTCAACCGGGCAGAACAAGTACTAGTCATTAACATAGAAGAGAACACCGGGAAGGACCGTTGGCTGGGAGAAATGCTGAAGGCCAGACCGCCATTATTAGACGGGTCAGGGGATAAGCACGTGGACGATTGGATCTCTGAAATGGAGACTGCCTTCGAGGTGATCGGCTTCCCAGGGAACCGAAAAGTACCACTCGGAATCAACCAGCTCCGTGACACCGCAGCCCGATGGTGGAGGACCTATAGGCCAGAGGACAGAATAGTCGGATGGCCCGTGTAACACCCCAAACTAGGCGGATATTACAGTGCCGTGGACCCCCGACTGGGACCCACCAGGCGAATGAAAATGAATGAATTACACAGGTAAATGTAGTACCGAACCACATTACAATATCAATTACTCCGATGAGGAGTTTTATACAACACATCCAGGATAATACAGAATACATGTATATTTTATATGGAGATAAAATATACAACACTGAGCGAAATAAGTATTTAAGCGGAATGTCTGCAGCGGAATAAATGAAGAAAACATAAATGGTGAATAGTAGGGCCCCCTACTAGTATCACTGGGACTCCTCGCCGTCACCGTGCTCTCCCGTGCTTTAGCCTTGCCATGACACGAAAAACAATATCCCCAGCGAATCGATTATACGAGAACAACAATCCTCAAGGGTAGAAAATACACAATCATGATATATAACAAATTATGAATTATACTGTTGAAACATACGCAATCAAACAAGCTATATGAAACAACTATCAGTACGGATCAAAGGAATCGCGCCACACAACGCCCGCGATGGAAATGTGTCCGTGCACAAGCCACCAACGATCAATACACACGTGGTCTTGTACCTAATCAGTCTCACGAGACACATTGACTCGTGTGCACAGTCCAATGTGAGGCCAACAACCAACACACGACCATAATGTGCCCGACATGAAAATCCTACACATACCAACCGGCACGCCAGTATGACCCGGAATGCCACAATATGACAAAAGTGACAACGAAAATGAATAATGACTCACCAAGATTAAATGAGGGTGAAATGAATGATAGCTCAATGAAATGATCAGAACCGTCGTTCCTTATGACTGAGGTGATTAATTGACAATGACAAGTTTTGATACGATTAATACAATGATGAATGAGTTACGATTATGAATGAACAACAACAAAAGGAATGAATATCCTTTTAACCGAGTAAGAATTAACTTACACAATACCGATGGAGAATGTCCGTCCACGAACAACGTCCTAAATGAAATGCCGGTCGCTCGAACAACCTTGAATAACAATAAGTACCGACAATCGATCAATACACGAATCAAATACGATCATAACCGACCCAAACGTCGATACAACAATATCCGAACTCGTAGATGAACTCTAACGAAAACATTGAGATACCCGTTGGTTAAAACCAAACCCGAATTATCGAACCAACTCCAACATGATTGATTCAAACCAGCAAAACATTATCAATGACATCAATACTCTCATAGGACTCCATAATTCAAGTTAATAATAACGACAATCGGAAATCCCCAAAATAACCGAAGTCAACCCCAAGGGTTCTTGGAATAATTCCGAAAATAACCATTAAATCCGTAGGAATATATTTATCCAAGTTAGATAATCCATAACTAACATATTCCAATGATAATCCAAGCTTACACGAAGAAATCGGAAGGAAAACCCAAAAATCCGAAATTCTAGATCCAAGAGATTAATACCTTTGATTCGATGAGATGAAGATGATGAAACGATGATTAATCCGAAAGATGAGCTTGAAGATGATGATTGATGATTACACCTCGAAGAATCCTCTCCGAATCGCTCGAAATCGCCCAAAACTACCGAAGGAATGAAATGAGATGAATAATGACGAACTCTGACTAAACTGTCCAATTTATAGCGGTCGAGTTAGCGTCGCTAGCCCTTGTGCGTAGCGTGCGCTAACGAGTAATTTGGGTAGTCCAGTACCCACTATCCGAACACGGTAGCGCGCGCTACGTACCTTCTTGTAGCGTGCGCTACGGCCATACTACCAGCGTGCGCTAAGACCCATTACTAGCGTGCGCTAACGAAATATTGATGCCCGGCCGGAGTCGTAAAGCGTCGACCTCGATCGACCACGATAGCGTGCGCTACAACCATTGTTTAGCGTGCGCTAATATATCGGTTGCGTCGCTAACAACAACACATAGCGTGCGCTATGAAATAATCGATGCGATCCGGTAGCCACCGGATTCAACTTCGATCCATCTTTAGCGCGCTACACTTCATATTAGCGTGCGCTACTCCAACCCACTAGCGCGCTACTTACCAATCGTGGCGTGCGCTGCTTATAACTCACTGCAGTCCGGTACCTTACGGATCGCAAGGTAACCTTAGCGTGCGCTAAAGCTGAGTGGTAGCGTGCGCTACCTATACCCAATTAGCGTACGCTAAAAGGAGTATGTAGCGTGCGCTACTCCTCACGCACAGCTCGCAACGAAAATGACAATGATGATAAACACGGCACGAAACTCCAATCAGATTAGTGATGAATGACGAATGATACACGATACAATTACTCTGAATGATGAATACCATGACTGAATATGAGTGACAAATGATCAATAATGAATGAAATTACTGAGTATCAATTACTGAATGATAAATACTGAATGATAATTACTGAATTACAACCGGGTATTACATACACCCCCCCTTAAAAGAGTTTCGTCCCCGAAACTAAGGGTCAAATAATTCGGGATAACTCTCCCGCATACTATCCTTGGTTTCCCACGTAGCCTCTTCGACTCCGTGTCTAGACCACTGAATTTTAACCAAAGGAATCATCTTATTCCTCAACTGTTTGATTCGCCGCTCTAAAACTCGTATAGGACGCTCCTCATATGAATGATCATCGGCAATCTCGATTTCATCGAACTGAAGTATGTGACTCGGGTCGGCAACATACTTCCGCAACTGAGATACGTGAAACACATTATGAATTCGGCTCAACGCCGGAGGTAAAGCCAATCGGTAAGCTAACTCGCCTACTCGATCCAAAATCTCAAACGGTCCAATGAATCTCGGACTCAACTTTCCCCTCTTCCCAAAACGGAAGATACCACGACTCGGGGATACCTTGACCAACACATGGTCACCACTGAACTCTAATGGTCGGCGCGGTTATACGCATATGATTTACACGACTCGAGCGGTCAACAAACGACTCGATCAAAGCTACCTTCTCACGGGCGGCTATAAGCATATCGGGCTCGGTGCCGATTGATTCGATAAGTCGTCCCAACACAACGGAGATCGACAACGACGACCATACAAGGCCTCGTAAGGTGCCATCTTGATCGAAGCATGCCAATCTGTTATTATACGTGAACTCAATTAATGGTAGTTGGGCTTCCCAATCGTCTTTCCAATCGAGGACGCATGCCCTCAACATGTCCTCTAATGTCCGAATGGTCCTCTCGATTGTCCGTTGACCGAGGATGAAAAGCGGTCTTGAGATTAAGCCGAGTTCCCATAGCACGATGAATGATTTCCAAAAATGAGACACAAACCGTCCGTCACGATCAAACGATACTTTTAGGAGTACCGTGAAGTCTCACTATCTCTTTGATGAAAAGTCGGGCAAGTCTCTCGGGACCCCACGTATCCTTGATCTCAAGGAAATGAGCTGATTTGGTTAAGCGGTCCACGATCACCCAGATCGTGTTCATGCCACGACGACTCGTCGGCAAACTCGTGATGAAATCCATAGAAATGTCTGCCACTTCCATTCGGGAATAGGAAGAGGTTTCAAGATACCCGCTGGCCTGATGTTCAATCTTAACTTGTTGTGAGTTAAGCATCTCGAAACAAATTCGCGACTTCTCGCCGTATTACTCCACCGTAATTTTGTTTCAAGTCCTTGTACATCTTGCTAGACCGGATGAACAGAATAAGGGGTAGCATGAGCTTCTCTCAAAATAGAGTTTTTCAACTCGTGCTTCACGGTACGCACAACCGATTCTTAAATCTCAAAAGTCCATCCTCGTGGACCACGAACCCGAGGGCTTTTCTCGAACCACATCCTCACGGATGCGTAACAATGATGGGTCGAACCCCGATTCTCTCGATTGTCTCCTCAAGTGACGATGAGATCTCCAACATACAAAGTTGTCCTCGAACTCGTGAAGCCGGATCTCGATCTCGGTTCTAAGGAATTCCCGGCTCAAGCTCCTTGCATTAAGCAACGGGCAAGCATCTGTCTGACGAGCAGACTTACGACTCAAGGCGTCGGCGACAACGTTCGCCTTGCCCGGGTGGTAAAGGATCTCGATATCATAATCCTTGATTAACTCCAACCACCGTCTCTGACGCATATTTAACTCCTTCTGAGTAAATATATACTTTAAACTCTTATGATCGGTGAATATCTGACATGTAACGCCATAAAGATAATGACGCCAAATCTTCAAAGCGAACACCACGGCTGCTAGCTCCAGGTCGTGGGTCGGATAATTAACCTCGTAAGGTCTCAATTGCCGTGAAGCATAGGCAATAACCTTCCCGTTCTGCATGAGTACACATCCGAGACCCTGTCCGGATGCATCACTATAAACCACAAATCCCTCCATTTCCTGCGGCAAGGAGAGTACAGGTGCTGACATTAACCGGCTCTTGAGTTCCTCAAAACTCCGTTGACACGCGTCGGACCACGTGTATTTCTTATCCTTCCGCAAAAGGTTCGTTAAGGGTTGAGCGATTCTAGAAAATCCCTCTACAAATCGCCGATAATAACCTGCTAATCCGAGGAAACTTCGGATTTCCTTAACGTTCTTCGGAGGTAGCCAATCTCGAATAGCCTCCGTCTTCTGGGGATCGACGCGAACTCCGTCTGATGAAATTACGTGTCCGAGAAACGTCACTTCGGACATCCAAAACTCACATTTGGAAAACTTCCCATAAAGTTGTTCTCGCCTCAACACGTCGAGAACTAGATGAAGGTGAGACTCATGTTCCTCCCGGTCACGAGAATAAATCAAAATGTCATCAATGAAGACAACCACGAACTGATCCAGATAGTCTATGAAAACCCGATTCATTAATTCCATGAATACCGCAGGTGCATTAGTCAATCCGAACGGCATAACCACAAACTCATAATGACCATAGCGTGTTCGAAACGCCGTCCTCGCGATATCCGACTCTCGAATCCGCAACTGATGATATCCAGATCTTAAGTCGATCTTGGAAAATACTGAAGCTCCCTGAAGTTGATCTAAGAGGTCATCGATACGGGGTAAAGGATACTTATTCTTGATCGTCACCCGGTTCAATTCCCGGTAATCAATACACAAGCGGAACGAACCATCCTTCTTCTTGACAAATAACACGGGTTCTCCCCACGGGGACGCACTCGGTCGAATATAACCCTTCTCGAACAATTCCTCAAGTTGGTTCTTTAATTCCTGCATTTCGGTCGGGGCCATCCGGTACGGTGCCTTCGATATCGGGGACGTACCAGGCTCCAACTCAATCGTGAATTCCACATCCCTCTGTGGAGGCAAACCAGGTAACTCGTCAGGAAAAACATCGGCATATTCCTTCACTACCGGAATGTCCGTCAACATTACTGATGATTTCTCGGTTTTGATCATATAGCACCAATAACCGACACATCCCTGATTGAGTAATCTTACTGCTTTCATCAAATTAATGACTTTACCAGCAGTAGGGATTACCTCACGAAACACACATTCGACTCCATCGTCTGAAATGATAGTGACCAAACGCTTTCGGACACTAATGATGGCATCATGACGATCCATCCAATCAATACCCAAGATGACGTCGTCCCTCGGCAAATCTACTACGATTAGGTCCGCTGGACATACACGACCATGCAACTGAATCGGACAATTCTGAATCTCACGGTTACCGATAATTCGTCTACCATCAGGTAGGCCAATGACATAAGGCTCACAACTAGTAGCACTACCCAGACGTAGTCTACTCAAACATGACACGGAAATGAATGAATGAGATGCACCAGTATCAAAAAGGGTACACACAGGTTGAGATAGAATATCGAGTGTACCTGAGATCATTCGGGCCTCGGGATCATCGGTCTTCTTATCTCATAAATTCGGGGCTTGCCGGCCCCCGAACCGGACGCTCCCGTCTGATAGCTCTTGGCTCCGCCTTTAGCTCCTCTCGTCTTGAACGACGCTGACTGAGTGGCCTGATTCTGCACCGCTGAATGACCTGGGGCTTGAGATGACGCCGGAGTGGGTTTAGAGTCCCTACGGCAAAAACGGGCCCTATGCCCAGCAATCCCACAGTTGTGGCACGTGACAGACTGCTTCGGACATTTGGTGCTGAAATGACCCTGTTCCTCACATTTGAAACATGTGATGGACGAACTGGCCGCTCGCGACTGAGATTCCGTGGGTTTAGACGTCGTGGGGGGTCGCTCAGAAAAAGTGGAGCCCGCACGTGGTTTCTTGAAAGTGGCGTGACTCCCGTCAGACTGATTACGATTCTTGGACTTCTTGATAGCAGACGAAGGTTGCTGCTTAGCAATTTCCTTAGCCGTAAGCTCGTAAGTGAGAGCTTTCTCAATGAACTCGGCCAGAGTGGCACAATTATGATTAAGCAACTGTAGCCGCATACGAGGTTTCAGCCTCTTGCTGAAATACTTGATCTTGTCCGCTTCTGAGTGAATGATAGATGAGGCGAACGGAAGAAGTTCCTGAAATTTTTCGGCGATGGCGAGAACGTCATCATCCGCCGAAAGGTCGGGAGTGAGTAATTCCGACAACTTGGCCTCCCTGAGTGGGGCCGGGTAGTACCTCTCCATCATGAGAGTCTTGAACTGATCCCAAGTACATGTTCCGTCTGTGGGCTTCAACGATAACCACCATGAATGAGCGCTCTTACCGAGATAGTAAGCCGCAACTAAAACTTTATGCCCTTCGGGGCAATCCACCATAGCAAATAACTTCTCAAAATTCTCAAGCCAATGAGCAATATCCGCCGGCTCAGATGAGCCCTCAAAGGTAGGTGGTCGCTGGCGAGAGATATCGCTGATGATATTGCTTACACCCCTCTCTTGCCTCTGAGGTGGCGGCGGAGGAGCCTGCTGATTTTGATTGACGGAGTTATGCATCGTCTCCATCAACTAAGCCATCTGGGTCATTTGGGCCATCATGCCCTGCATGAATGCGAGTGGGTCAACCCGGACTCCCTCAGACTGAGCCGTGTCCCGGGTACGACTCCCCAATAGTGAATGATCGCGTCCAGGTGAGTGAGTGGCAGCGTCACTGCTCGATGAGTTAGCATTATTCCTGGCATTTGCACGTGTATTCGCACGAGTTCTCGGGATTCGGCCCGCTCCACGGCCTCGTCCTCCACGTCTTCTGCCAGCCCTTTCCATACTGAAGTGGAAGGTCATATGATGATTATATATCTCGCATGAGTATCACATTATGATTACATTATGAAATGATGAAAATGAGTATACGCGCTCACATACAGCGATTACATGAATGATTAATTGACGTGACATGATTATCTGATAAAATTACTGAAATGATTATCTTGGACAATTTAACAAGATTGATGATATGATCTTCAAGATCAACAACTGAGTAATGAAATGAATTGAGTGCTTAATGAGCTAACATTATCGACTTGATCACAATTGAAATTGATGAATGAGGATTGTTAACTGATGAATTATGAATGAATGATTATTGCCAGAAATTATACCATGGCATCAGAAATCTTACAGTTCTTGGTCTGATTGGCTCGGCATTTGCACAGGTCACACGTGACGCGAAAGTCCAATGATACTAGTCCGATGACGATGATTTCAAATGAGACATGACTTGGAGGGTAGTATTCAAAACCACGCTCCGATACCAACTCTGTAACACCCCAAACTAGGCGGATATTACGGTCCGTGGACCCCGATCGGGACCCACCAGCGAATGAAAATGAATGAATTACATGTAAATGTAGTACGAACCACATTACAACATCTATTACTCCGATGAGGAGTTTTATACAACACATCCAGATAATACAGAATACATGTATATTTTATATGGAGATAAAATATACAACACCGAGCGAAATAAGTATTTAAGCGGAAATGTCTCAATGGAATAAATGAAGAAAACATAAATGATCGAATAGATCGGGCCCCTACTAGTATCACCGGGACTCCTCGCCGTCACCGTGCTCTCCCCGTGCTTTAGCCTTGCCATGACACGAAAAACAATATCCCCAACGGCCGGCCATACGTAACAACAATCCTCAAGGGTTGAAAATACACAATCATGATATATCCGAAATTATGAATTATTCATTGAAACATACGCAATCAAACATGCTATATGAATCAACTATCAAGACGGCTCAAAGGAATGGCGCCACACTACGCCCGGATGGAAATGTGTCCGTGCACAAGCCACCAACGATCAATACACGCGTGGTCTTGTACCTAATCGTCTCACGAGACACATTGACTCGTGTGCACACCCAATGTGAGGCCAACAACCAACACACGACCATAATGTGCCCGACATGAAAATCCTACACATACCAACCGGCACGCCAAGATGACCCGGAATGCCACAATATGACAAAAGTGACAACGAAAATGAATAATGACTCACCAAGATTAAATGAGGGTGAAATGAATGATAGCTCAATGAAATGATCGAACCGCTGCTCCTTATGACTGAGGTGATTAATTGACAATGACAAGTTTTGATACGATTAATACAATGATGAATGAGTTACGATTATGAATGAACAACAACAAAAGGAATGAATATCCTTTTAACCGAGTAAGAATTAACTTACACAATACCGATGGAGAATGTCCGTCCACGAACAACGTCCTAAATGAAATGCCGGTCGCTCGAACAACCTTGAATAACAATAAGTACCGACAATCGATCAATACACGAATCAAATACGATCATAATCGACCCAAACGTCGATACAACAATATCCGAACTCGTAGATGAACTCTAACGAAAACATTGAGATACCCGTTGGTTAAAACCAAACCCGAATTATCGAACCAACTCCAACATGATTGATTCAAACCAGCAAAACATTATCAATGACATCAATACTCTCATAGGACTCCACAATTCAAGTTAATAATAACGACAATCGGAAATCCCCAAAATAACCGAAGTCAACCCCAAGGGTTCTTGGAATAATTCCGAAAATAACCATTAAATCCGTAGGAATATATTTATCCAAGTTAGATAATCCATAACTAACATATTCCAATGATAATCCAAGCTTACACGAAGAAATGGGAAGGAAAACCCAAAAATCCGAAATTCTAGATCCAAGAGATTAATACCTTTGATTCGATGAGATGAAGATGATGAAACGATGATTAATCCGAAAGATGAGCTTGAAGATGATGATTGATGATTACACCTCGAAGAATCCTCTCCGAATCGCTCGAAATCGCCCAAAACTACCGAAGGAATGAAATGAGATGAATAATGACGAACTCTGACTAAACTGTCCAATTTATAGCCAGTCCAGGTTAGCATGCGCTAGCCCTTGTGCGTAGCGTGCGCTAACGAGTAATTTGGGTAGTCCAGTACCCACTGTCCGAACACGGTAGCGCGCGCTACGTACCTTCTTGTAGCGTGCGCTACGGCCATACTACCGGTGCGCTAAGACCCATTACTAGCGTGCGCTAACGAAATATTGATGCCCGGACCGGAGTCCAGAAAACTGTCTGACCTCTGATCTGACCACGATAGCGTGCGCTACAACCATTGTTTAGCGTGCGCTAATATATCGGTTGCGTACGCTAACAACAACACATAGCGTGCGCTATGAAATAATCCAGTGCAGTCCAGTAGCCACTGGATTCAACCTGATCCGTCTTTAGCGCGCGCTACACTTCATATTAGCGTGCGCTACTCCAACCCACTAGCGCGCGCTACTTACCAATCGTAGCGTGCGCTACTTATAACTCACTGCGGTCGGTACCTTCTGGATCGCGGCCGTGGTAACCTTAGCGTGCGCTAAAGCTGAGTGGTAGCGTGCGCTACCTATACCCAATTAGCGTACGCTAAAAGGAGTATGTAGCGTGCTCTACTCCTCACGCACAGCTCGCAACGAAAATGACAATGATGATAAACACGGCACGAAACTCCAATCAGATTAGTGATGAATGACGAATGATACACGATACAATTACTCTGAATGATGAATACCATGACTGAATATGAGTGACAAATGATCAATAATGAATGAAATTACTGAGTATCAATTACTGAATGATAAATACTGAATGATAATTACTGAATTACAACCGGGTATTACAGCCCGAGTTTTCCAAACTATTGAGAGACGAGTACTGTCCCCGATCAGTTCAAACTGCACGAGCGCGGAGTTTCTTCAGCACAGGACCTCAGAATTTGCCAGTACCAGAAATCATTCGAGCATACAGGACCGAGCTAAGCTATGTCGCACAGATGGTTCCATCCGAAGACCAGCGAATTTGTCACCTTGCTCAACGGTTGCCGGAGGATGTTCAATGTTACGCGGCGGGGTTTCACTGCACCACTTTGAGGGCATATGAGGACGTGGTCACAGCATACGCCGGAACGGTTGTCAGTTCTAACGTCGGCCACAACCAAAAGAAGCAGAAGACAACAAATCAGTCCGGGAGCACCAGCAGAGTGAACTTGGGAATTGGGTTCCCCTTCAAATCAGTAGCTTCGTCCCAACAGAAAGGAACATCTGACGGGCCTTCTCGCCGTAGTTGTTTCAATTGTGGCATAGCAGGGCATACCATGAGTCAGTGTCGTAAAGCGTCGACAAAGTGTTTTTCATGCGGAAGGGGTGGGCACATGTCTCGCTACTGCTCTCGGATCAAACCTACACCAAACCCAGCTCCTCAGAGTCAACAAGGCTCGGTACAGACATCCAGAGCGTCTGCCATGTCCGACTACCGATCTCCATCTCACCAAGCTCCTCTACACGGCGCCGGAAGAGGACGTGGTCGCGGGGGAGGCACTGCACCCTCCTCGGGGACACTGCCGTCCCACGTGTTTGAACTAAGGGCTGCTGACGACCAGACTACACCTGCTGTCTCAGGTACACTACTTATTAAATCTTAGCCTGTTCATGTACTGTTTGATACTGGAGCAACCCACTCGTTTATATCCATAGAATGTGTTAACCGTTTGCATCTCCCTTGTGTACCTTGTGAGTCCTTTACTGTTAAACTACCCGAGGGTAGCAGGGTGGAGGGTAACTTGGAAGTTCGAATCGTCCGATTCAGACAATAACTGGCCGGACCCAATCTCATGGTCTTTCCACTCCAAAACGAAGATGTGATTATGGGTATGGACTGGATGACGGTGCACAAGACGGTATTGGATACCTATCACCTGACAGTTTCTATTACGACCCATGACGGTGCCACTCACACAATTAGAGGCCGAGAGCACTTCAGTACTAAAGGGTCCCTCAGTCTCCTTTCAGCAGTAACATCTCATGATGATCGAGGAACGTATTTCTGGTGTTATATTCTTCAGGAGGACACGTCACAACTGTCGGTTGCTAACATTCCTGTAGTGAACGAATTTCCGGACGTATTTTCCAATGAACTACCTGGATTGCCACCACGAAGGGAAGTCGATCTCTCGATTGAACTTGAGCCAGGAACGACGCCTATCTCCAAGGCACCAAACAGGATGGCACCAGCCGAAATGAAGGAACTAAAGTCACAACTCGAAGAATTGCTAAGGAAGGGGCTCATTCGTCCAAGTACTTTGCCATGGGGTGCGCCAGTTCTTTTTGTGAAGAAAAAGGACACTCTCGCTTACTGTATCGATTACAGGGAACTTAATAAGGTCACTATTAAGAACCATTACCCACTTCCAAGGATTGATGATTTACTGGACCAACTGCAAGGGGCGACTGTGTTTTCAAAGATCAACTTACGTTCGGGATATCACCAATTGAGAATTCGAGAGGAGGATATTCCTAAGACCGCATTTCGATCGAGATATGGGCACTACGAGTACATGGTGATGTCGTTTGGCCTGACTAATGCTCCAGCCGTTTTTATGGAATTGATGAACAGGGTTCTGACAGAGTTTCTCGATAAGTGTGTGGTGGTTTTCATTGACGATATTTTAATTTATTCCCGAAGCCGATGGGAGCATGAGGAACACTTGAGGTGTGTTGAGCGTTTTAAGGCAACATCAATCGTATGCTAAACTTTCTAAATGCGAGTTCTGGATGCCGAGGTAACCTTTTTGGGGCATGTGATTTCAGCAGGAGGCGTTAAAGTAGACCCCCAGAAGATCGAGACAGTTATGAATTGGGAACCACCTAGAAACGTCAAAGAGGTGAGGAGTTTCCTGGGGTTGGCGGGATATTATCGACGGTTCGTCGAGGCCTTCTCCTGTGTCGCTCAGCCATTAACAAATCTGCTTAGGAAGAACACCAAGTTTGTCTGGACAACAGATTGTCAGGAGAGTTTCGACAAGCTAAAAAGGAAGCTTACTACCGCCCCAATGTTGGTACTACCGCAGGGTACGGAGGGATTCGTAATATGCACCGATGCATCTAAGCACGGGCTGGGATGTGTGTTCATGCAAAACGACAGGGTTATCGCTTACGCCTCTCGACAACTTAAACCTTATGAGGTGAACTACCCGACACATGACTTGGAACTAGCTGCAGTGGTCCACGCTCTCAAGATTTGGAGACATTACCTGTATGGGGTTACCTGCAAGATCTTTACGGATCACAAGAGTTTAAAGTATATTTTCACTCAGAAAGAGTCAAACATGAGACAGAGACGTTGGCTGGAGTTAATCAAGGACTACGATGTAGAGATTCTATATCACCCTGGAAAAGCCAACGTCATAGCAGACGCACTGAGTCGAAAAACTGTGCAGGAGGTGACACTATCTGGTTTGATAGTACAGCTGCAATTGCAGCAAGATATCAGGAGAAATGACATTGAAGTGTGGATACAACACCGCCAGGGACAGTTGTGCTCGATTGATATTCGCTCGTCTCTGCTGGACGAGATACGCCTAGCACAGATGGAGGATCCAGAACTTCGTGCGATCGGCGCAAAGGCCGAAGGGGGAATTATTTCAGATTACAGGATCCAAGGAGGCTTAGTTAGATTTAGGAACAGGATTTGAATTCCACCTAATGACGAACTTAAGCAAACTATACTCAAGGAAGCTCATTCTACTCCCTATTCGATACATCCCGTGGCGAGCAAAATGTACAAAGACCTGCGAAAGAGTTTCTGGTGGAAGAATATGAAGCAAGAGGTAGCAAGGTTTTTCGCTCGATGTATGATATGTCAACAGGTGAAGATTGAACACCGTAGAACGGCCGGAATCATGCAGCCCTTACCCATTCCGGAATGGAAATGGGAGAGCATATCAATGGACTTTGTCACCAAGTTACCAGTGACGGCGGGGGGAAAGGACACGATATGGGTTATTGTAGACCGACTGACAAAGTCGGCACACTTCATTCCAATTCAGGAGGCCATCGGAATAGAACAGCTGGCCACCATCTTTGTTCGTGAAATCATGAGATTACATGGCATTCCCTCGGGGATTATTTCGGATAGAGACACTAGATATGTGTCCCGCTTCTGGAAGGCTATCCACCAGGCCATGGGTACTCGACTGCATTTCAGCACTGCCTATCACCCTCAAACAGATGGACAAACAGAACGCACCATATAGACCCTGGAAGATATGTTGAGAGCATGTGTACTCGATTGGGGTAAGGACTGGGCTAAACACCTCTGTTTAGCGGAATTTTCGTACAACAACAGCTGGCATGCAAGCATAGGCATGGCCCCCTTTGAGGCCTTGTATGGTAGAAGGTGCAAGTCTCCCCTATGTTGGGACGATGCATCCGATGTCGTCGCCACCGAATTGGATCTAATCCAGGAATCTATTAAGAAGATATCCATTGTTCGAAAACACATGTTGGCAGCACAGAGTCGCCAACGGTCTTCTGCTACGGACCGGCAGCGACCGCTGGAATTTATGGTTGGGGATCATGTTTGGGTTAAAGTATCACCAATGCGGGGCATTCGACGCTTCGGCCAGAAGGGCAAGCTAAGCCCGAGGTTTATTGGCCCGTTCGAAATACTGGACCGAGTCGGTAGACTCGCTTATCGGCTAGCACTACCACCATCGTTAGACGGAGTGCATAATGTCTTCCATGTCTCCCCGCTGAGAAAGTACGTGTACGATCCTAGCCACAAGATCAACTTCGAGGAAGTAGAGATTTCCAATGATGCTACTTTTAGGGAAGTTCCAACAGCGATTTTGGATCGACGCGTAAAGACACTAAGGAACAAGGACATACCCCTTGTTAAAGTTCCGTGGTCGTACCACGGTACGGAAGAAGCGACTTGGGAGACCGAGGCGAGCATGAGAGAGAATCATCCCGAGTTATTTTCTTAGTTTCGGGACGAAACTATTTTAAGGGGGGTGGTATGTAATACCACCAGTATTACATGATTTTTCACTTTGAGCACTCACGTCCATTTCTTTTATTTGATAAATAAATGTACTCCATTGCGATAAAACATATTTTGTATAATATGGTTGTACTGTATTCTTCGCATCTGTTATTCGTATATTGTGTCGGTGTGATGATTGACGAACTTTCAGTGACATACCTTGATGTCGTTAGGTAATTATCGGTGCGAATATGACGGTGGCCAACGTCTTGTTCCCCGAGAGATTTCCAGACGACATGGAGAGGGAGTCGTGTCATAAGAAATTAATGTGATAATAATTTAGTAAACAAAATTGGTCCTTACGTACGTTATACTCTGAGTCATTACGTACGCTATATCCGAGTCATTAGGTACGTTAAAGATCGGCCCTTACGTACGTAACATCAGTCTTCGGTCTTCGGACAGGAATCTTCGTCAGGTAGTACGCATGCCGACCAACTTTCGGCGTGATTGCGACAGGCAAGTCAACGAGGTGTTACGTACGTTAACCCGTTTTCGTTAAGCACGTAACGATGTGTGTAAATTGTTCCAGCGAGTTCCTTACGTACGTTAATACTTTACCATAACGTACGTAAAGCCCCTTACGTACGTAAACCGTCAGGCATAACGTACGTAAGGGCAATCTGAGTTTATAAAAGAACACTTTGCCTTTCATTTCTTCCGTCCCAAAAATCATTCTTCATTCATATACACTGCTCTCCACCATCCTTGAACCAATTCTAACCTCCCAATTCAAGTGCTATCCTATTAGAGTGTGTTAATCAAGCTTCGGGGAAGGTCTTGAAGGTGTTATCCTCTCGTTCTCCTTCGTCCACCGTCGTTCTTCATCATCTTTCGTCAGTAAAGGTAAGTTTATCCAACCTTGATCTTATTTCAGTGTTGTTTAGTAGGTTATAGTAAACCTCGGATGCCTTGGGTAGCTTAGAACCCTCAGTAATAATTGGACCGGTATATAACTATCGCAATTGTTAATCGATATCCATCGAAGCTAGAAGTTGGAATGAATAATAATAGAACTCATAATCATGTTGCTAATCACCAACTTCTCGGAATCATCTTTGAAGGATTTCATGTATAACCATATTATCATGTTGAATAAAACCGTTAATAAATCCTTGATGAACTTACCAGCAATTCCTAGTCGAATAGATACCGAAACATGTTAAGATGATGGATTAATCGTTCTAGACTTGCATATTAAGACAACGATGAAATCTCGGTGATTGTTGGTTATAATTAACGTAGGAATGTTGTGTTAAAACACTATTGTTTAGCGGAGGGATAATGTATAAGGAATGTTGTCGAACCTAAGAATTTAATGGCACGCATTATGGTTAGAAATAGAGAAATTCGATTCCGACATCATAAGCAACTAGGGTAGGATTCTAACAGGCGGGAGGGGAAGGAACGTAGTTGATCATCCTTGTTATCATAAAATGTTAATCGACAAACATGTAATAGGTCGGGCTTCCAAGTGTGATCGTTCAAGTCGTTGCCTTGTCAAGAAATAACTCTCGTCGGATTTGAGGCAAGTGAATATTGCTCAGACTTTACGTCTTATAATTTTAGACATAGTAAATGTTACTATTGTGGAATGGTGCTCTTACGATTATCTTGTCCGGAGTATTCCCGAGTAGATACTACCGTGACCCTTGGCCGCGGCCTTGGGAGTTTTCTTGCTGGACCGTGTTGCGGGATAAAACCTGAATGGTACCCTCGTCCGGAGTATTCCTGTGTAGATACTTCCGTGACCCTTGGTTGCGACCTTGGGAGTTTATTTGCTGATAAAAGGAATAACATGGAACATTCGGTGATAACTTTATTCCTTGAAATTATTAGATTTTACCTTTGAGTTTGGTTTGTATTGTTTCTGACCTTGGCTACTGGCACGACATGTCGTGCCAGGTAAATTTGTTGAATTTGTGCAGGACACCCCCGAAGGTTACGGCCAGGCATGAGCTGTGTTAGAAGAAGGCCCGTTAATTTCTTAAATCAATTTGAACATTCCACGTTGTGTAATAACCGTATGTACGAACACTATTTTCTTTTGTACTTTCGGTTGTACGAATACTTTCTTAATTACTTCCGTATATTACCACTTTTAATAAAATATTTTAGAAAATATTTTCAAAAAAACTTGCCTTGTGGGTCCCTCATGGGATCTACGGCACTGTGGCGTCCCGGTTCATTTTGGGGGCGTTACAGTGCCTTTATCAATTGTATCAGATAGAGATCCCCGTTTTAGTTCATCATTCTGGAAGAGCTTACATAAAGCTCTGGGAATAAACTGATGGTCATTCAGAGAGAACTATCCAGACTCTGGAGGACATGTTAAGGGCGTGTGTACTGGATTTCCAAGGGTCGTGGAATACCTACCTGCCTTTGATAGAGTTTGTGTATAACAATATCTTCCACTCTACTATTGGCATGGCACCTTACGAAGCTCTTTATGGCAGAAAGTACAGATCACCGATTCATTGGGATGAGCTGGGTGAGAGGAAGTTTCTTGGACCAAGATTGGTGCAGAAAACCAAAGAAGCCATTGAGAAAATTAGAAAAAGAATGCTTATAGCTCATAGTCCGCAGAAGAGCTATGCGGACAACCGACGACGAATTCTTGAGTTTGATGTCGGGGACAAAGTATTTCTCAAGGTGGCACTGATGAAGGGCGTCATGAGATTCAGAAAGAAAGGGAAATTAAATCCAAGATACATACGCCCATTTGAGGTACTAGAAAGAATTGGAGAAGTGGCATACAGGATAGCAGTTCCGCCATCACTAACAAATGTTCACGACATCTTTCACGATTCAATGTTGAAGAGGTATGTCTCGTATCCATCACATATATTGAGCTATGAGCAATTACCATTAAGTGAGGACTTGAATTATGAAGAGACACGGGTTAAGATCTTGGATAGTAAGCAAACAGAATTGAGGAACAAAAAGATGTCATTTGTTAAGGTGTTGTGGAAGAATCACTCAGTTGAAGAAGCCACGTGGGAAAAGGAAGATGAAATGAGGCATAAATATCCGGCTCTATTCGGTAAGTAAATTTCAAAGAAGAAATTTTTATAAGGAGGGAAGATTGTGATGCCCAAGGACTCTCACACACAAGGTCTGGTTAATAATAGCATATTATTCTTAAAAAATGCAAGACTTCATGCTTAATTGTATAAAAATGTGACAGTGTGATATGAAACTGCTATTATTTGAATAATATGATTCATGCATTACTTGTTATTAAGTATTATTTGACCTTTAATGATTCACCTTATTTGATAGTTAATTTAACGGCATTGAAGTGGCTAAGCATTGAACATAACCCCAAGTTCAAGTGGTAAGCCTATAAGCAGTAAATAATATCAGTGACGTGTCTATCGGTTGGTCTCGGGGTTTTAGTCTGAGTCAATTTTGATTGATGATTCATGTAAATAACCCTTTCTTATTCCAATAACATGTGTCAAGCATCTTGATACTTGTTAAAACCATCAATGATGAAATTCAGGGTCTCAGTGATAACCTTTGTTAAGTCATTCGTTTTGTAAGTATCTTATTCGTCCCAAATGTGGTCGGGTAGAAATGAATTTGCCTTTAGTTCATTATCCAATAATGTCATATTTCTAAGTGAGTTCTCAGACTCTTATTTCTAGGGATAGTTATATAAAATTTCATAAAGATAACAACAAACTCATTTTCTACCACTTTCGAATGTATTCGCAAAAGTAGCTGAGTTTAAACAATAAAAATACATATGAAGCTTTATCAAAACCCTTTGACCATACATCCATAGCCTAACATGATCAATCCCTACTAAGAACCGGTTTAAAACATCCAAGAACCGGATTATAACAACTTCAACCGGTCCATTCTTCTAAACCTGACTTCCGGAGGCTATTGAGGGGTATTTTAGTACTTTCACCCTTATAAACCGACTCTTCCACTTAGATAAGGGAGGAAACGGACTCTAAACTCTTCCAAACACTCTGAACTCTATAAATAAGCTCCACACTTCGAAAATTCATCAAAAAAATCAAGGAGAAATCATAAAAACATCGACACCTCAATTCAGTTGACAATCATGGTGAGTTATCTTTGTTTTACTCTTGTTCTTGCTATATTTCTTGTGTGATATGAAGTTGTGAGAGATGATTTAGGTGATTATATAGGTTCTAATGATGTTAAGAACTCATACATGGCCTAAACTTGTGTTTAATGTGGATTTATAGGGCTTAAAACTCACTAAGACAATAAAAGAATTAATTCTGTCACCTTTTGAAAATATGTGTGGATAGTATTGAATTCGTGTGCTTAAGGGGCAGAGGTTGATATATACATGTCCTTAAGTATATTAGGTATGTTATATCAAAATTTATGCAAATCCGACTTATAATAAAGTGGATATACGCGAGACAAATTCAGTTATTTCAAGATCTTGATAATTTCCCCTAAACCATTGTATTGTTATAGAATCCTAGAGTTGTGGCATATAAGAGTTGATCTAACACTATGAACAGAAAATAATAGGCTTCATAATGAATTAGGAGTGCAAAAATGATAGAGTATTATGCTTGTATATAACGAAATGCGCACACAAAATTTGTAGAATACCAATTATGTGAAATCGGTAAAACCCTTCGGATACGTAGTGAGTTAAACCTTGTGTATACCATATAGATTCTTTAAAGTCACTTCTTAAAACATTATCTGAAGACATATCATCACAACCATCTCTTATTGATATAAAATAAAAGGTATCACCTGAACAAGGTAAGTAGTAACTGATTTCAAAACTGTATCACAAGAACATTTGTGTGAAATATGTGTTAATGATTGTTGTTTTGGATATTGTTCGTACCTTGTGTACATGTGGATAACATATTGCTCTATTTTTATTGTGTGACATGTCCCATAGAGCATTTATACATGTGGTATTATCATGATGCATATGATCATAGCATAGCATTGGAGGTTGTTATTGCATGCATTGATCATAGTACAGGCGTTCTAAAGGTGATCAGAACAAACTGTTTTGGTTATGTGCATCGCGGGCTACTGGTAAGGGGCTGTTTCATGTCGGAGTCTGGGACACGTCGTAGTTATCCATGTGTTATGATTGGACATTTTGTGTGATGTTTTGCGGTGGAGTCTGGGACACACCGTGGTGACTCATGTGTATGATTGGGCACCTTTATAGCCATGATCCTGGTAGAGTCTGGGGCACTCCAGGCGGACCCATGTGTTATGATTGGGTGGTTTGTTCTGGCTATGGTTGGACATGCACACTTTTGGCCCAGGCCAGGAACTGGAGGTGTACATAGCAGCACGCTATAAAAGAGTTTTCGAAAGTTAAAGGAAAATGATAATGCATTTCACAAACTCATTCATAAATGCATCCGTGCATTGTGTGTCACTACTTACTGAGCTTTCGCTCATTTAGTTTAATTCTTGTGATACAGGTAATAATTCGTGGTATCAGGCATAGGTTGTTGTCCGGGATGCTTCTCTACACCAACGAGCCATTGTATATGAACATCAGACATGTGGAGTGTTCTATGTGTGTGTGTTAAGTCTAAGTTTGCTTATAAACCTATACAGCAGATGTTTTCCTTTGGTTGTAATATAATAGTCGGTTGATGTGTAAAAGTAACTTTTGGTGTGTAAAAGGAGTTTCCTCTTAAAGGTTTTAAGTTTTCTGCTGTGCTGTAATATATAATAAGGATATTTTTAATATCCGGTATCTGATAGTCAAATCTAGGGGGGTGACACTTTGAGCCATTTGGGAATTTCATCTTTGTCTTCTGCTTTGGATTGGAAGTTTCCATTGTTCATTCCCCCTATTGAATTGCTTGGAGGAACTGTGTCTCACTCTGCATTAGCTTGGATTTGATGGTCTGCAGCTGCATTAGGTTCAGCTATGGTTTTATCAGCTGCAGTTGTGTCTTGAGGATTTTCATAAGCTATGTTTGGTTCATCTGTAACTTTATCAACTGTAGATGGATAAACTACGGTTGGATCATCTACTATTGGATCATCTATGTTTGAAGATCCTGCCTGATCTGCAATTGGTTCTTCATCAGCTGTGTCCATCATTCCTGTGTCATTGATGATGACTTTTTCCAGGGAGGTAGTTTTGAGCTTTTTCTCAATTAATTCCACCTGTTTTCTGTACTCAACGGTATATTCATCAAAGAAAACATGAGGTGTTTCTTCCACAACTAATTTTCTTTTGTTAAATACTCTATATGCCTTGCTTATTTGTGAGTATCCCATAAAGAGACCATCATCACTTTTAGCATCAAAGGTATTCAGTTGGGTTTTACCATTGTTGTGGATGAAACACTTGCAACAAAAAATGTGAAAATATGCAACAGTTGGTATTATTCCATTCCAAACCTCATAGGAAGTTTTGTTGTGTCTCCCTACTATCATACTACTATTCTGAGTATGGCATGTTGTGTTGACAGCTTCAGCCCAGAACCTCTTTGTCAGGTCAATTTCAGCAATCATTGACCTTTAGGGTTTTGTTCCTTCTTTCAGCTACACCATTTTGTTGTGGTGTTCTTGTGGCAGAGACTTCATGCTGGATTCCATTCTGATCACTATATTCAGTGATTGTCTTGTTAAGAAATTCTCCTCTTCTGTCTGATATGATCTTTATAATGGAGAGGGATTTCTCATTTTCGATCTTTCTCATCAGCTCAGGGAGATTTGTTAATGTTTCATTCTTTTTATAGATGAAAACAATCCATGTATATCTAGAGTAGTCATCAACAACTACTAAGGCATGCTTTCTTCCACTCAGTGTTCTTGGCTTGATGGGACCAAATAAATCCATGTGAAGTAGGTCCAAAATTCTGCTAGTGGGAGTGGTAGGTTGAACTGATTTGAAAGATGCTTTGGTTTGCTTTCTAATCTGGCATGCATCACAAATAGCCTCTTTCTTGAATACTTTTGCTGGAAGTCCTCTGACCAACTTTTGAGAACTTATTTTGTTGATGGCTTTGAAGTTCAGGTTATTGAGTCTCTTGTGTCAGAGCTGTAGGTCACAAGTCGTCCAGGAATAAGTCTAGAGGGTGGGTGAATAGACTTATTGAAACTCTTAAACTCTTTTTCTTGAAGAGTGAGTTTCATCAGCTGATAGGTAAAAAAATGACTTGGAGTCGTTTGTTCTTGATACGTGCGGAAGTCAGCTAATGACGAATATAAAACAGCTAATGAAACACTTAACAATGAATGCAGCAGTTAAAGTATGATGCAATAAAACAGTAAAGAATGCAGACAATTATAGTGGTCTCAGAGGTGGGGTAATCCTTTACTAATCCACTTTTCTCCAAACCAGTTGGAGATGAATTCACTATAATTCTCAACCAGTGATAAATATTACAGTGATTCAACCAAACTACAACAGCTTCTAACCAGTGGAAATCCGTGTCGTTGTAACACACTTGACTGCCTTGCACCTCTTGATCCTCGATCCTTGGATGCCTTTACAGTCTCTTAACTTCAACCAGTGAAGTACCCCGAACTCAGGATTATAGACAAGAGTTTTTGTCTTCTCCAACTAAGAGCTTCTTCAAGTATGAACTTTTTAGAACCGCTCTTTTCTCGATGCTGTATTTCGCTTTTAGATAGCTTGAATGCTTTGATCGCTTGAAAGTATGTTAGCACCGGGTATTGCTCAACTTCAAATCTTAGGATATATAGGTCACGATCTCTGAGCTTTTCCTTATAGCCGTTGCAAATCTTTTCAAAAAATCCGTCCGTTGGAGAGGTAGACTTCATTGTTTTCTTTCTGAACGTTGCAAGGCTGGATTCCCATATTTTAATCTATCTTCCGACCGTTGTGAAGACTTCTGCATGTGATGCACCGAATCTTTTGAATATAATACGATTAAAGTCTTCAAGGTGGGTCTGGATGATTTATTTAAATCATATCTCTTGTGGGAATCTCTCCAATTTGTCTTTTCACGTTGCATGTGACTTTCCGTAATACTTGACTTTTCAACGCATGCTGACGTGGACTTGGAGTACTTGGCTGATCTCGACTAAGCTGATGTACAGTTAACTTCTCTACAGTCTGGACCTCTCTGATGTTCACTGTTTGGAACTCGCCTGATCAGATGACTTGTCTGAGGTATCTTGACTGCAGTCTGGTCAAACATCACTGATGATTTTTGTTGACCAGAACTATTCTGACTAGACTCGGCCGTACTTCTCTGATGAACTCAGCTGATCGCTAGTACTTAGTCAATTTTTAGCCTAACTTATTTTTGGCCTATAGAAGATACTCATTTGGTTCTTTTTTACTTTTTGCCAAGTTTTATACTTAACATTATTTGGCCTATGGAAGATACTCATTTGGTTCTTCCTTACATTTTTGCCAAGTAATCAACATTTGAATTTATATTGATGACATCATCAAAATCTAACAAGTATTCCTAACAAGAGCCATCCATTTTCAGCGATTGTTTTTTATAAGAAACAAGTGTTTGGTGATCCTGTTTTCCAATCTATCAGGTAGACATCTCTTCTTCTGTATCCTTGTAGCTTCACTTCTCCAGCAAAGAGATCAATCACCGTAGATTTCCGTCTTGTGAAGACTACCAGGTTGTTCTCATCACATAATTGGCTTATACTTAAGAGATTGTATTTGAGCCCTTTTTGACATACTGCACTTTTGTAATGATTATGTTTCCTCTGTGCATCTTCCCATAACATTTGGTTTGTCCACTTGAGCTATCTCCAAATGTTACATATGGACCTCTTTCTTTAACATACTCTGACATAATCTTCTTGTTTCCTATCATGTGCCTTGAGCATCCAGAGTCTACAAATCATTTTTCACCTCCTATTTTTTAGCTTGAGGAGATATGGTAGTAGTCCTCCCACCTTTTCTGCAATCAGGAAAGAAGAGAGGGTCCTTTGGGGTTAGTGATTTTTTTGTAGAATTGGTTTCTCCTTTTGTTATGAAAATTATATTGATTACCCCTATAAGGTGCATACTGTCTAGGTCTATAACCCTGGTTAGGATTGTATACAGGATATGCCTGATAATTTGAGTGGTATGGGCCATTGTAAAGTCTTGGTTGAGACTAATGATGAAAGTTTTGAGGTCTCCGTACCTGATTATTTTGAAACTTTTGGATAGCCTTGAGGTTTTCATTTTCCTCTCCCATTATGAAACCTATTTCTGGGGAGTCTTTGATAGTAAGCATAATAGTGTCTTGACTGCTATTGCTGTTTGGGCTATTGCCTAGATGACTGCCTTGTAAACCTTGGCTGTTGCCTAAACTTTTGACTGGGTTGCTGCCTATTTTTATATACAAGTTTGTTTCTTAGCTCAGCAGTCTGGACGTATGTTTCTCCCTTTATAAAAGTGATTTTAGAAGTGAAGGGAGTGTTAGGGTCATATCTAAGGCCAGATTTTAAATATGGTGGCCTTTGGTTTGTACACAATCCATCAAGGGTTACAAATGCTTTTAGAGATGTTATATCTTTAGCTTGTGCACTATTCAACTGTTTCAATTTTGAAAGCTCAGTTTTGATATGAGTAAGTGTAGCTGACTTTTCACTGTTTCAAACAGTCAGTCTATTGATCTCAGCTGTGGTAATTTCATCTGATTTTTCAAATTATTTTCAGAGCGTTTTTCAGACTCGGCTCTGATGTTTTTGGGTTTTGCTGACTCTAGGCTGAGTTTGTCATAATCATTTTTCAGCTGGACTTTCTCATTTCTCAGTTGTGCATTCTCAATTGTCATAGTCTGGTGAGCAGTTTTTTAAGGTTTCAAAATCTATCAGCAGTTGATTTACAGAGTTGTGAATATCAATATTTTCAAACATATCAGAACTGAAACCTTCTGTAGTTTGAGGTTTAGATGTTACCTCTTCATCAGCCATGTTAGCCATAAGACAGTTGTAGTCATCATCATCATCAGAGAGGAATCCACTACTTGATTCTACTCTCTCTTGAATTTGATCTTCACCAATGAGGGCTTTTCTTTTGTCATCCCTCTTGCCTACTTCCTTCTTGTCTTCATCTTTCTTGAGATCAGGACAGTCAAACTAGATGTGCCCTGTTTTGTGACAGTTGTAACACTCAACTTTCCGATTTCCAGCTTTTTGATTTCTCCTTGGATTGTCTTTGTAGTTCTTTTTTTACTTGGAGTAATTCTTTCTGAAGTTGCTGAATCTTTGCATGATGAATGCCATTTCTTACTCAAAGTTTCGAGGGCTTGGAGGATTGACTTCAGATAGATTCTTTGCAGGGGACTCAGCTGCAACCTTTTCTGTTGGCTCACTTGATGATGAGCAGGGCATCTCGAAATCATAGGCCTTCAGGTCTGAGAACAGCTCCTGGATCTTTATTTTATTAAGATCCTTTGATTCGCTCATGGACACAACCTTCATATTCCATTCTAGATTGAGAGATCTCAGAACTTTCAGAGCTATCTCTCTGTTGCCATATGTCTTTCCAAGGGAATTTATCTCGTTGATGATTTCTGTGAATCTTGTATCCACATGGTCAATTGTTTCACCCGTCTTCATTTTGAAATTGTCAAATTTCTGAGTAGCTATTGACAATTTATTCTCCTTGATAAGCTCTGTTCCTTCACACATTACAGCTAATGTGTCCCATATATCTTTTGCATTTTTGCAATTCTTGATTTTCACCATGTGGCTTTATCAAGAGTCTGGCACAATACATCTCTGGCCCGGTTGTCAAGGTTGGTTAGCTTTCTTTATTCAGGGGACATTTCTGTTCTCTTCTTAGGAATCTGTTTTGGTTTCCCAGCTGCTATTTCCTCATCTTTACTGTCCTTCAGGAAGATGAATGGTCCATCCTCTATGATACACCACATGTCATCATGGATAGATGATAGATGTGCCTGCATTCTTATTTTCTATAAATCATATTCATCAACAATGAATACAGGTAATCTAGAATGCATATGTTGCATGTGTTCCATTTATGAGAGATTAAAATATATATGGATCTAGTTCGGTAAAATTGAACCAACCTCTCTGATACCACTTGTAGGTCACAGATACTCAAAGGACAGTCTAGGGGGTGAATAGACTGTTTAAAATCTTTTTCTGAATATATCATTTGAGTAACCTCAACTGTGATTATGTGTAGCTAACAAACCTCGGCTGCAGATAAGTAATGCGGAAGATACAGCTGATAATAATGCAGATAACTTATGTCGGCTGTAAAACTTGTTTTGCGGAAAAATATCTGACTTTATAATGGAACAGTAAATATGTATGCAGCAGTTAAATATGATGACAAAGCAGTAAATCACACAACACTTTTATAGTGGTTTCAAATGTGGGGTAATTCTCTACTAATCCACTTCTCTCCAAACCAGTTGGAGATAAATTCACTATAACTTTCAACTAGTGAAATAATGTTACCATGAACTTCGTTACAACAGCTTCCAACCAGTGGAAACCTATGGCCATTGCAACTCCCTTTTGGCTGACTAGCATCTCTTGATCAAAAACCTGTAGATGCCTCAACAACTCGCAAGCTGTCTATCACCTTAGAATCAATAACCCGTGGATGCATTTACAACCTTGAACTTCTAAAAACATCGTTCAAAGAAGTACCCCGTACTCGGACTTTTAAGACAATAGTTTGTCTTCTCCAACTTTCAAGAGCTTTTCAGTATAATACTTTGGAAACTAGTTCTTCACGATGCTATAGATTGCTTTGATTGCTTTGTTTGCTTTGTTTGCTTGTAAGTATTGCTCACATCGGACTTCTGCTCAATCTTTCTTCATATATTTATAGTACGATTTTGAGCTTCTTCATAGTCATTGCATCTTGTAACAATTACGTCCGTTGGATAGTAGACTTTATTGTTTATCTGTTCATCTCTTTGCAAGGCTTTATATCTTTCTTCAAATCTGACCATTTGAAGATGTATTCTCCCGTTGCGCCTCTTTTCTTAATTACTATAATTCGAAAGTCTTCAGGGCGCAAATCTCTAGGAATAAAATATTCCTTATCTTCTGGGAACCAATCACTTTATCCCTTGGCTTTTGAGTCTGCATGAGTTTGGCTGTTATTGTTGACTTTTCAACCCTTGCTGACGTGGACAGTTGATATCCAAGAACTTGACTGATATATCATCTAATAAAAGCTCATCTGATGTTGCCTTGGTCAAACCTGCCTGATATGTTGGTCAACCCTGGATGATGTTCTGCCTAGATAAAAGTTGTTAAATATCTAGTCTTTAGAAAGTTAGTTGATATTCCTTTAGTCAACCCTTAGCTGATATCATCCTTCCTTGCCTGATAAAATCTCGCCTGCTATTATGTCTGGTCAAGCTCAGTGATATTTCCTTTGATCAAAACTCACTTGTTAAAAACTCGGCTGCTCTCAGTTGGGAGAACTCGTTTGATATTTCCTTTATCTGAAAGCATGGCTGATAATAAGCTCGCCTGATATTTTATCGGTCAAACCTATCTGTTATCTTACATTGACCAAACCTCAGCTGATGATAGGCTTGTTCTATACTTAGCTGAATTTCTACTTGGTCAACATGATCAATACTTAGCCTAATTCTTTCAAAGCCTATAGAAGATACTCATTTGGTTCTTCTTTACAATGCTAAGTAAATACATTTGAATTAATCATGAGTACATAGATGACATCATCAAAATCTAAAATAATATTCCTAATAGAGAGGACCATTCAAACAGTAGAAGACATGTTAAGAGCTTGTGCCCTTGATTGGTCGATTTATTGGCAAACTCACCTTCCGTGGATTTAGTTCACCTACAATAATAGTTGGCATGCTTCAATTAAGATGGAACCTTTTGAAGCATTGTACGGGAGAAGATGTAGGTCACCCTTATGTTGGGATCGTCTGACTTAATCGGGACGGAACCAAAATTGATAATAAAAACTATGGAGAAGGTAGCCCTAATCCGTGAAAGATTGTTGACTGCCCAAAGTCGTCATAAGTCTTACGTAGATGTGCTTCATCGCCCATTAGAATTTGAAGTTTGGGACCACGTACTGCTAAAAGTTTCTCCTACTCGGGGAATTTTTCATTTCGGAAGGAATAGAAAGCTGAGTTCGAGATATATTCAGCCATTCAAGATTCTCGAAAGAGTAGGAGATTTGACATACAAATTGGCCTTCCTGACTTTCCTCGTTCAAGTTCAACCCACCTCCATCGTTGAGTCATGTTCATAATGTGTTTCATGTATCATGTTTATGGAAGTATATATCGGATCCCAGTCATGTCATCGACTTTGGCGAGATCAAAGTATCTAATAATGGAATGTTTGAAGAGAAACCAATCTAGATACTCGAGAGTCAAATCAAGAAATTGAGAAATAAACCAATCTCCTTAGTTAAAGTTCAGTGGTCACTACATGGAGTGGAAGAAGCAACCTGGGAGACTAAAGACAGTATGAAGGCTAGATACCCGGAATTATTTATATCTTAAGTTTCGGGACGAAACTTCTTTTTAGAGAGGGACTAGGTAATACCCAAATAAATATTGTGTATTTTCACCTGTATTTGGACCTTGTTGTATTTGATTATGTATTATAAGTAATCAAAGCACGATTTTCCTTTCTCTGTACTCCAGTATTCATGATCATATTGTGTAGAGTTTGTTAATTCATGCATGTGCCTGCATGATATTAGCGTGTGCTAACTAATGTATCTAGCATACGCTAATAACTAGAGCTAGCGTATATTATGTTGTATGCTTAGCGTACACAAGAGATGGTCAAATATCAGATAAAGTATGGTCAGCATGTGGAGCCAGGTGAAGATGCGGATAGATTTCTTTTTATAATACTCGTACTTTGTATGAATTGTTGGCTTTGACGTACCTTCACTCTCGTCGCTCTTGTAAGCACTTTTTGAGATGTTTTTGTTGTTGATTTTAAGAGTTTCGTACTTTTCCGGACATGTTAGTATTGATTGGACCTTTCAGCGATGTTTTGTGAGAGGCAGATAGCGTACGCTAGGCCTAAGCTAACACACGCTATTTCTGTTGAGTAGCGGGCACTAGTTTCATCTGTAACTCACGCTAATGGTACGGGCTTGGCAGAGACAGTAGCTAGATTCTTCCCTCTGGACTAACAGTTAGCGCACGCTAGGCATGAGCTAATGCACGTTATTCTTGTTAGTAGCGCGCGCTAGCATCGCCCGTAGCGCACGCTAATGGGCTGAGTTGGCAGGAGCAGTGGGGTGATTCTGTTTTCTGGACTAACAATTAACGCACGCTAGGCGTGAGCTAGCATACGTTATAGGTATTGCGTAGCACGCGTTGGTGCCCGATGTAGCGTACGCTAGCGAGATAAGCAGTGAGTTTGGAATTTTTGTATGGTAACAGTTAGCGCACACTAAGGATGTGGTAGCACACGCTAACATCGCAGGTCAGAAGCTACTGGACTACCGGGTGACCCTGTTAGCACGCGCTAGCCTTGAGTTTTAGCGCTCACTAATTAGGCGCAGTATATAAGAGGGGGTCAACCCTGTTCTTCGTCATTTTTCATTCCTTTTACTCATTTCCGATGAGAGAGCACGATAGGGCAATCTGGAGGGCGATTTGGGGGTGATCTTTCATCAGCTATCATCATATTTGGTTGAATAACAAAGATTATACAACATCTAATCCGTTTCAACCTTCCAAATCAAGGTAAATTCCTTAGAACCCTAGTTTGGGGAATTATTGGGGATTTTCTTAGATTCGTCTGATTTATCTATTTTGGAGCTTGAGATCTTTGAGATTATGATGTATCTACCCCGTACCCACGTTTCCCCTACGATTATGTGGATGTTTATGTATTTTGTTCGGACTTGAGAGGGTTTGGGGATTTTCCAAACCTCTAGGTGATTATCCTTTGAGTTTTGTGAATCGTAGGCCGGTTTCGGGAGTTTGTCCGTGTGATTTGAGTATGGATTATTAATTATCGTATTCCTTATGAATTGTTTAGGTGATGGAAGTGCATTCTTGGACCTACCGAACTTGTATTCTTTTCCTTCCGATTCTCGATGTGTCAAAGGCAAGTATATGTTTATGATTGTACGTTCTCGACTTTAAAAGTAATGTATATGAATTGTATGATTGTATATATTCACTCTGGGATGGACCGACGGATCCTCTAAGTGTTCCATTGCCTTTGGTGCGGTTCCGCGAATATTTTGGGTTAACCGCTATGGGAGGATCCGACGGGGCCTCTGAGGGTTTCGTTGCCTTTAGTGCGGTTCCATGGTTAATCACGTATGTATTGAAATGAAGTGCTATGAGATTTCCTTATTCCGGAATACTAGTCTTGAGTTGATGAAATGATGATTACATTTACTTTATTGTCGAGAAGTATTGTGTTTCATATTTGATATACTTGCCCCTTTTTAGAGGAAATACCTTTCATGTATTTCAGGATCCAGGATAGCGAATATGCATGTACCGGGTTGGCATGAAGATGAAGGGCAAGTGTAGGGCTGTTATCGGACCGGTCCGGCCCGGTTTTTGACAGACCCGGAACCGATCCGGTAAGATACCGGATAGACCCGGTCCGGACCGGTAAGAGAACCGGGTCATATTTAAGATCCGGAACCGGTCCAAAAATAGGTACCGGATAGACCCGGTCCGAATCCGGAACCCAAATCCGGAACCCGGAAACTCGAATCCGAAAATAATTAACCTATAAAAAAAATTGAAATCACCAAATTAGAACAATTATTTTAAACCCCCAAATCTGGAACCCTTACTTGAACCCCTCAAATCTGAATCCTAAACTAATTTGAAACCCCCAAATTTTTCACCCTAACACGAATTCGAAAATAAACTAAAATTCCCAAAATTGAACTAAGGCTCTGTTCTTTTGGACTGAATGAATCTGAACTGAACTGAACCGAATGGATTCGAATCGAATCGAATCGAATCGAATCGAAATTGGCCCGAAATGAATCAAATATATATTAAGGGTAAATAATAATAATAATAATAATAATAATGGTAAATAATAATAATAACAGTAATTAACAACAACAACGATAATAGTAATATTATTAGTAATAATAACAATAATAATAATTAAGATTAATAATAATAATAAGAAGAAGAAGAAGAATCGAAATGAATCGAATCGACCCGACTGAATCAATCGAATCGAATCGAATGGACTCGAATCGAATCAAAATCGAAAAATAAGTCCAAAAGAACAGGGCCTAATTGGGGTAGGTGTGGGCCATGCGGCTACGAGAGGGGGAGGGGGGAGTGAGATATTTTAGAATTTCTAACCTAATTTATGTTATATATCAATAGCCTAAGGCCATGTTTGGTGTGTGTGAATGTATGTATGTATGTGTATATATATATATATATATATATATATATTACCGGGTCTTTTTCTGGTTTTCTCGGTCTGGGTCTTATCGGTTTCGGTTCAATATTTAGAACTCGAATCTGAACTCGTTAATTATCGGGTGAGTTTCGGTCCCGAGTTTTTCGGTCCGGTTCTTGATCGGGTTTCGGGTTATATATATATATATATATTACCGGGTCTTTTTCTGGTTTTCTCGGTCTGGGTCTTATCGGTTTCGGTTCAATATTTAGAACTCGAATCTGAACTCGTTAATTATCGGGTGAGTTTCGGTCCCGAGTTTTTCGGTCCGGTTCTTGATCGGGTTTCGGGTTCACTCGGACCGCTAATAGCCCTAGGCAAGTGTGATGCTGTGTCTTGTCTCTAGTTATATTTTGTATTTCATCCATTCAGTAATGTTGTACTTGAAATGGTTATGAGTACTCGAGTACTGTTTCTGGCTTTCTTGATGTTTTGGCCTGTGTTGCCTTGGGATCGATTTCTAATGTATTGTATTTGGTCTATTTGAATATCATCTTGGTGTAACTCCCCCAAAGCCAACCGGGAATATTACAGCGTTGTGGGCCCCACATTGGAACCCACAAGGATAAAATCATTTTCGCAACGTTTCAAATACGCCAAAGAGGCGAAGACGGTAATGTTTTAAATACTCAAATATTTATAAAAACATAGTTCCCAATTACCGTCAGAAAATACCATTTGAAATCACAAGGCAAAGACGCCAAAAGGCCATTTAGAAAGTATACACGAGTTAGAAAAATACTGAAAGCCGTTATAAAATTTCACATGCGGTGGATAGAGACATAATTAAATACATTTGCAGCGGAATCATAACAACCAGAAAAGAATACTGAAAACCCAACAACCATGCCATAGCCAGTATCACCGGAAAGCTCATCCCTTCACGACCGCTACTAGCACGATCTCCGAGTACCTAAAAGATAACGCCCACGACGGGGTCAGCCATAATACTCAACAATGATAATGATCACATCATCATATACAATTACATATCAATGTAATTACAAGGTAAGAATAATTCAAGTGTAACTTTACCGTAGCAACCTTACCGATCCGTGGAATCTCAATCAATTCAGCCCTTATCTCAATTCGCACATCGCATTCCCAAGTAACAAATAGATTCGAAAATAACCACCTGTACTGTATCCGAAACGATACCAAGATTCTCAAACATAAACATATCTCCAATATGGAATAATCTGGCCATGTCTGTATCAGTCCGCTGGATCGCACAATCGGATCCCAATTCTGATAAAACTGATATCACACAATACATCTGGAGATCAACTGTCCCGAGACAATGGCAAGTCCCGGATATCAATACAAAGCATGAATGCACACACAATCGATAATGGTAACCAACCAATGCATCAGAATGAGAATATCAATGACATGATAACTCCACACAAGAGCGACAAAGGATCAACCACGAACGAGAATACTATGATGTGGTAACTCCAACAAATCAATAAAGGATCAGCGACTGAGAATACCATTGATACGGTAAACTCCAACAAATCAATAAGGATCAACAACCGAGAATACCAACGACATGATAAATTCCAACAAGATCAATAAAGGATCAACAACCGAGAATACCAATGATACGGTAAACTCCAACAAGATCAATAAAGGATCAACAACCGAGAATACCAATGATACGGTAAACTCCAACAAGATAAATACGGATCAACAACCGAGAATACCAATGATACGGTAAACTCCAACAAGATCAATAAGGATCAACAACCGAGAATATCAACGACACGGTAAGTTCCAACATGATCAATAAAGGATCAACACCCGAGAATACCAATGATACAGTAACTCCAACAAGATCAAATAATGATCTACAATGACCGAGAATACTAACGGTAAGGCAGACTCCAAACGGAATCAATAAGGATCAATAACGAACGAGATTACCAACGATAGGATAAACTTCAAATGAGATCATTAGGGAATCAACAACAACGAGATTACCAACGACATGGTAACTCCAAATGAGATTGATAAAGGATCGACAGGGACAGATACACGAGAGAATAAAATCGTCAACCATATACAAACCATATATACGGGATTTCGAAGACAAACCCGACTATTGAACAGATCCGATTATATATGGATTGTGAATGACAAATCAATAAGACTCAAGATGGACGTCACGATACATCCGATCCGGACATGTGTCCGTGTATAAGCCAACCACGGGTATTGATCAGATACACCTCTGGTCTCGTACCTAATCAGTCTCATGAAGTACGTCTCGTGTGCACGGTTCAATAAGAGGTCGAAACCAACACATGGTACGCGTGCCCGCCCTGAAAATCCTACACATGACCGATCAGGACGTATTTGACTCCAGATATGTCACGAAACAACATGACAACAAATCTTGAATAAATGCATATCCAACAAGGATCATAAGACTTTCTAAGTGAGCAACGATAACTCGATCATGAAAGACCGACACGACCACAATGTCGTATTCCGTCAGACAACAGTTCATAGCATGCTCAACAATGCATATGATATTAGCACATACAATCCCAAGGCCGTAGCCAAGGGTCACGGAAGCATCTACTCAGGAATACTCCAGACGTGGGTACCATTCAGGTTTTATCCCACAACACAGTTCATGCAATCACAAAATACCCCAAGGTCGCAACCAAGGGTCACGAAGATATCCACACAGGAATACCCCGGAACATAGGTGCCATTTAGGTCTTATCCCCTAACACATCGGCCCAAAAGATTACAGCTCAAAGAAAGAGCACATCACAAAACATAACAAACAATGATGCACACTCACCACATGAAGTATCAACACACACATAAAAAAAAAAGTATCAACACACACATGCAATAATGCAACAGGATGATTATCATAATCTAGCCATATTCATTTACCTCAAACTGGAGACGCTAATCTTTCCATGACCAACACCCCTGAAAGAATACACGGTTATCCGAACAGTCCAAAATGAAGTACAGTCCATCATTAAGACCAAACCACCATCTCGAGTTCAATAATAATTAACCTTGATATCTAACTTCTCGTACAATAGTCCAAATATAATTCACGTCTCCGTTTCCACTAAACATCTTTAAAATCTTACACATTATAATTTATCTCAGTCCAAGCATAATATATGTACCATCATCCCGACAATTCATATTCCATGATACCATTGCTATATGAATCATAAATGAAATGAAAACGGAAACATTTATTAAACATTATGAACTGAGCAAGCATAACTTGCCTCGATACCGATACGATGAAGTTGTTACCAATACCATCATCTTCATCTACAAGCTCCGCAGCCCTGACCAAGCCGATCCATGCATTCTCCAATTCCGATCGCAGCACGATGGTTAATCATCAACGATCACTTAATGCAACCTGACGCAATGATCAATTAACGATGCGTTCAATAACAATCAACAACCGATATAACCAACCAATCAAACTCAACGGTTCAACGACATCTCGATCATACGAAACTAAACCATATCAACTCTTAACAGTACGAATACAAGCTGAAATTCGATAATCAATAATTCTAACAATGTCTTCAACATTCTTGGTTCCGACTTCAATCTTAATTTCGGATTAACACGGGTCATCTTTGTAAATTCATAGAAATTCAATTACCGATTTTCATCACGAATAACCATATACCGAAATTAATCGTAATCCTTCCAATTTCTGTAAAATCACGACATATATAACTCAAGAGTTCTTTAAGAACATGAATTAATCCATAATCATGTTTGTAGCCAAAAGAACGACGTAATTCGATGGGTTCTATCATCTAAACCATCATCTAATTCATAATCTACGATATACATCATTTTGTTCTTCAATATAAAATTCATACAACCTCAAGAATCACAACAATAACACCATAACCATCATTATACGAAGGAGAACGTCAATAACAATATCAAAATCTGAATCAAAGAGAAGAGTTATCCAACATACCTCTTGAAGAAGAATCCCAAAGATCAAACACTTCCAAAAACAACAAGAACTCCAAGCTTCAAGCTTCTAATCAACTCATCAAGGTCTTAACCAAGGTACAAGGGTCGGAATTAGGGCCACGATTGAGGAGGAATGAAGTTTGGGAGGAAGAGATGTGTTTCCTCTCGTGAGGAAATGAAAGACCGATTCTTAATATATAACCTGCACAGCTTGTTACGTACGTAATACCCTCACCATAGCATACGTAATACACAGTTGACTTGCTACAGCAACACGCCTTCTTAACGTACGTAATGATATATCCTTAATGTACGTAAGCCTTGAAGTTGACTCGCCTGTCCACATCCGCGCTGAAAGCTGCCGACACCGGGCCTAACTGCCGACCACAGCTCGATCCTGTCCGATTCCCTTCTTAACATACGTTGTGTACACAACTTAACGTACGTTAAGCTTGCTTAGTTACATACGTAATCTCCATTATGTAGCGTATGTAATGGCTTTCATACTTAGCCATTTATACTCCTATCTATTGTCTTAATATACTGAATACGTACACGCGACATACTGAATACATGTGCTCATTCCGATAACATTCTCATACGATACATCTGATGCACGATATCCTCAAATACAACTGTCAATCAAGTACGACAATTGTACAATACTCATACAGTATATCCGACATCGAAAAACATATCAAGCATGTAATATCCTAGAATTAAAAATAACCTCGATAGATATACTGGCACGACTGTCACAGTTCCCAAAATTATTTATCCATACTGTATTGGTCCCACTCTGTACAGTACAACTCAGATAAAATAATGCGAAAAATCATAGCGAAATTCTAGGATATTACATATCTTCCCACTTAAATAAGTTTCGTCCTTGAAACTTAAAATCCTGTCATAATTAATATCTCAATCCCGGAATATCTCAAAATCATGTCACCATGCTCAAATAATCATCATCAAAACCAATTAACTAAACGAACATACTTACAGGTCCCTGAAGTCGATGATCTCCCGTGATACTAGCATACAACTCCCATACAAAGTCTCAACACAATAAAAACACACTGGCATCGCTAATATAGCAATTTGAAAATATTTCAAAAATTTCGGAACCTCTAAAAATCGGTTTGACTCAAAAGTCAGGAAAATCATTTTCAAAAATCACGCTACTACCGCACCGATAGAGCCACATAACACACATGCACGGGTTTTACGAAACCCAAGCTCCGATACCATTTTCTGTAACACCCCCAAAGCCAAACAGGAATATTAGAGCGTCGTGGGCCCCACATTGGAACCCACAAGGCTAAAATCATTTTTGCAACTTTTCAAATACGCCAAAAGAGGCGAAGACGGTAATGTTTTAAATACTCAAATATTTATCAAAACATAGTTCCCAATTACCGTCAGAAAATACCATTTGAAAACACAAGACAAAGAGGACAAAAGGGCATTTAGAAAGTATACACGAGTTGGAAAAATACTGAAAGCCGTTATAAAATTTCACACGCAGCGGGTAGAGACATAATTAAATACATTTGCAGCGGAATCATAACAACCAGAAAAGAATACTCAAAACCCAACAACCATGCCATAGCCAGTATCACCGGAAAGCTCATCCCTTCACGACCGCTACTAGCTCGATCTCCGAGTACCTAAAAGATAAAGCCCACGATGGGGTCAGCCATAATACTCAACAATAATAACGATCACATCGTCATATATAATTACATATCAATGTAATTACAAGGAAAGAATAATTCCAGTGTAACTTTACCGTAGCAACCTTACCAATCCGTGGAATCTCAATCAATTCAACCCTTACCTCAATTCGCACATCGCATTCCCAAGTAACGAATGGATTCGAAAATAACCACCTGTACTGTATCCGAAACGATACCAAGATTCTCAAACATAAACACATCTCCAATATGGAATAATCTGGCCATGTCCGTATCAGTCCGCTGGATCGCACAATCGGATCCCAATTCTCATAAAACTGATATCACACAATACATCTGGAGATCAACTGTCCCGAGACAATGGCAAGTCCCGGATATCAATACAAATCATGAATGCACACACAATCGATAATGGTAACCAACCAATATCTCAGAACGAGAATATCAATGACATGATAACTACACACAAGATCGACAAAGGATCAACCACGAACGAGAATACCATGATGTGGTAACTCCAACAAATCAATAAAGGATCAGCGAATGAGAATACCATCGATACGGTAAACTCCAACAAATCAATAGGGAACAACAACCGAGAATACCAATGACACGGTAAATTCCAACAAGATCGATAAATGATCAACAACCGAGAATACCAATGATACGGTAAACTCCAACAAGATCAATAAAAGATCAACAACCGAGAATACCAATGATACGGTAAACTCCAACAAGATCAATAAGGATCAACAACCAAGAATACCAATGATACGGTAAACTCCAACAAGATCAATAAGGATCAACAACCGAGAATACCAACGACACAGTAAGTTCCAACAAGATCAATAAAGGATCAACAACCGAGAATACCAATGATACAGTAACTCCAACAAGATCAAATAAGGATCTACAATGACCGAGAATACCAATGGTAAGGCAGACTCCAAACAGAAGCAATAAGGATCAATAACGAACGAGATTACCAACGATAGGATAAACTTCAAATGAGATCATTAGGGAATCAACAACAACGAGATTACCAACCACATGGTAACTCCAAACGAGATTGATAAAGGAACGATAGGGACAGATACACGAGAGAATAAAATCGTCAACCATATACAAACCATATATACGGGATTTCGAAGACAAACCCGACTATTGAACAAATCCGATTATACATGGACTGTGAACGACCAATCAATAACACTCAAGATGGACGTCATGATACGCCCGATCCGGACATGTGTCTGTGTACAAGCCAACCACGGGTATTGATCAGATACACGTCTGGTCTCGTACCTAATCAATCTCATGAAGTACGTCTCGTGTGCACGTTTCAATAAGAGGTCGAAACAAACACATGCTACGCGTGCCCGCCCTGAAAATCCTACACATGACCGATCAGGACGTATTTGACTCCAGATATGTCACGAATCAACATGACAAAAAATCTCGAAGAAACGCATATCCAACAAGGATCATAAGACTTTCCAAGTGAGCAACGATAACTGGATCATGAAAGACCGACACGACCATAACGTCATATTCCGTCAGACAACAGTTCATAGCATGCTCAACAATGCATATGATATTAGCACATACACTCCCAAGGCCGCAACCAAGGGTCACGGAAGCATCTACTCAGGAATACTCCAGACGTGGGTACCATTCAGGTTTTATCCCGCAACACAGTTCATGCAATCACAAAATACCCCAAGGTCGCAATCAAGGGTTACAAAGGTATCCACATAGGAATACCCCGGAACATAGGTGCCATTTAGGTATTATCCCCTAACATATCGGCCCAACAGATTACAACTCAAAGAAAGAGCGCATCACAAAATGTAACAAACAATGATGCACACTCACCACATGAATTATCAACACACACATGCAATAATGCAACAGGATGATTATCATAATCTAGCCATATTAATTTATCTCAGGCTGGAGGCGCTAACCTTTCCACGACCAACATCCCTGAACGAATACACAGTTATCCGAATAATCCAAAATGAAGTACAGTCCATCATTAATACCAAACCACCATCTCGAGTTCAATAATAATTAACCTTGATATCTAACTTCTCGTACAATAGTCCAAATATAATTCACGTCTCCGTTTCCACTAAACATCTTTAAAATCTTACACATTATGATTTATCTCAGTCCAAGCATAATATACGTACCATCATCCCGACAATTCATATCCCATGATACCATTGCTATATGAATCATAAATGAAATGAAAACGAAACCATTTATTAAACATTATGAACTGAGCAAGCATAACTTGCCTCGATACCGATACGATGAAGTTGTTACCAATCCCATCATCTTCATCTACAAGCTCCACATCCCTGACCAAGGCGATCCATGCATTCTCTAATTCTGATCGCAGCACAACGGTTAATCATCAACGATCACTTAATGCAACCTAACGCAATGATCAATTAACGATGCGTTCAATAACAATCAACAACCGATATAACCAACCAATCAAACTCAACAGTTCAACGACATCTCAATCATACGAAACCAAACCATATAAACTCTTAACAATACGAATACAAGCCGAAATTCAATAATCAATAATTCTAACAACGTCTTCAACATTCTTGGTCGTGACTTCAATCTTAATTTCGGATTAACACGGCTCATCTTTATAAATTCATAGAAATTCAATTACCGGTTTTCATCACGAATAACCATATACCGAAATTAACCATAATCCTTCCAATTTCCGTAAAATCACGACATATATAACTCAAGAGTTCTTTAAGAACATGAATTAATCCATAATCATGTTTGTAGCCAACAAAACGACGTAATTTGATGGGTTCTATCATCTAAACCATCATCTAATTCATAATCCAAGGTATACATCGTTTTGTTCTTCAATATAAAATTCATAGAACCTCAAGAATCACAACAACAACACCATAACCATCATTATACGAAGGAGAAAGTCAACAGCAATATCAAAATCCGAATCAAAGAGAAGAGTTATCCAACATACCTCTTGAAGAAGAATCCCAAAGATCAAACACTTCCAAAAACATCAAGAACTCGAAGCTTCAAGCTTATAATCAACTCACCAAGGTCTCAACCAAGGTACAAGGGTCGGAATTAGGGACAGGAGTGAGGAGGAATGAAGTTTGGGAGGAAGAGATGTGTTTCCTCTCGTGAGGAAATGAAAGACCGATTCTTAATATATAACCTGCACAGCTTGTTACGTACGTTAAGACCCAACCTTAACGTACGTAAGCCTCTTAACGTACACTACATGTCCTGTATAGCATACGTAATCGGCGTCCAGGGCTCATTATCTTATTTCACACCTTATGTTACGTACGTAATACCGTCACCGTAGCATACGTAATACACAGTTGACTTGCTACAGTAACACGCCTTCTTAAGGTACGTAATGATACATCCTTAACGTACGTAAGGCTCGAAGTTGACTCGCTTGTCCACATCCGTGCCGAAAGCTGCCGACACCGGGCCCACCGTCCGACCATAGCTCGATCCTATCCGATTCCCTTCTTAACGTACGTTGTGTACACAACTTAACATACGTTAAGCTTGCTTAGTTACGTACGTAAGCTCCATTATGTAGCGTACGTAATGGCTTCCATACTTAGCGATTTCTGCTCCTGTCTGCTGTCTCAATATACTGAATACGTACACGCAACATACTGAATACATGTGCTCATTCCGATAACATTCTCATATGATACATCTGATGCACGATATCCTCAAATACAAATGTCGACCAAGTACGACAATTGTACAATACTCATACAGTATATCCGACATCGAAAAACATATCAAGCATGTAATATCCTAGAATTAAAAATAACCTCGATAGATATACTGGCACGATTGTTACAGTTCCCAAAATTATTTATCCATACTGTATCGGTCCCACTCTGTACAGTACAACTTAGATAAAATCATAGCGAAATTCTAGGATATTACACTTGGTCGTCAATTTTATTGTCTTCCATTGGATTATGTTTAGACCTCATCGATTAAACTTCATGGTTTCGCATATGTATAGCCTTGTGGTTCCCATGGCGGGGCTCACGGCGATTTAATATACCCCGAATAACTTGGGGGTGTTACAGTATATGGTATCAGAGCTTATGTTTATAGATACCTAGGCTGTCAGTCTTTTAGGTCGATTGAGTCATCGTTTGTCTACAGTATCACCACTTTGCCATCATCACAGTGCGACCAGTACTAGTAAGTCCTTTTACTCTTCTTGTATTTTTTCCTAATCGTTTCGCTTTTAATTTGGTATTCTTGCGAATCGGTCACTTCGATGACGTGCGATTTGAATTGTACTGACGTACTTTGTGTGTCTTTCAGAATGTCTGCTGACAGGGGACAGAGGCGAGGCCGCGGTCGTGGATGCAGACGAGGACGTGGCGCGTCCGCTTCCCTCAGTTCCGTTGCGGGGTCGACTACCCCTAGTTTATCTAACTCAATGCTGTTAGGAGTATGCCCTCGAATGCCACTCAGAGGATGTTGAGTGAGGGCATTGTACTTGTTATTATGTAAACCATTTATATAAGGCAAATGAATGTTTCTTTATTTACTGGAAGTTACTGGCATTCCTAACTCGTAAATAAACATATAGAAACTAGTCCGTGTATTTGAGAGCAAAACATTCCACTCCTTATTGGATAAGGGGGTCGGCACTGGAAAGGTTATAGCTCAAATACTTAATCGTTCGCAAGTCGATGAAACTTGACTGGGCGTTAAGTTTATATGAAGACTTGTATGACGTGTTCTTTAACATGGAGAGTGCCTGTCGAACACTAATGGTTAGTGGGAGCACACGTTATAGGTATGCTAATTGGATTAGTATACTCGAACCGACTCACCCTCGATTCGTCACACGGATTTCACTCCGGACACCAATGACGGAATCGAAAGGTTATGATAGGTATTCGTGAACCTTTGACTTGAGGATTTAGTAGGGATGTGCTTGTGACGTCAAGATTTTCATTAGAGTAGTTCGACCACGTAAACCTAAGGCGGGTTCAACCTCGACGTGCATCTTGACGGGCAAGTAGCATGTCCTACTGAATACCAAGATAGAATTCTTTCTCCCGTTAGTGAGCGGGTTATATGTCCTATGCGGTTATTGGCAGATGAGATCATAAGTCTTTGGCCAAAGCATTGGAGCTAGTTGTATTAGATACACGACAGCTCGATGATCTCGATTTGCATTAACGCATGCATAGCGTCAAGTACAGATAGGGTTTGACTGACCGTGACCCCATAACTTGATCGGGACATTTGAAAGAAGGGTTTATACGTATACTGGTATTCACGACAGAATGGTTCTTGAATGATCCCAATCATTCGTTCTCAGTTGGGGTACAGTGTAGGCCGCCAGGCTGGCTAGGTGGTGCTACTACTCTTTGGTTTCTCCCATTGCTGACTGAGACGGACCTACAGAGTCGCGCAATAGGATTGACGACGGAATGAATCAAGCTAATTCTCTCATTATGAATATTAGATATTGGATATCTAATTTGGAACATTGGATGTCTAAATCGATTTATTGGATAAATTTATTTACGGCCTAATGAATTAAATAAATTACTGGGTGATTAATTTAATTCATAAATATAATTATTTCTTGAAGAAATTAATTTTATTATTTTGTATTTAATATGTTTAATTAATTGGATTAATTAATCAATATAAATACATCGAAACGGAATCGGAGTTTATCTGTTTGGACTCTCGGGAGTCCGAAACGGACCAAACTCATCCGTTTCTCCATGCCCCCCCCCCCATTTCTAGCCACCTTCTTTTGGACTTATGTCTCCATTCTTTAATGAATGATAATTGTGGAGGTGGGGTTTGATTCCCACATGCATGAGTTGTTGCAAGTAGTGGGGAGTTGAATAAATGAAGATGATGACAATCTCTCATTGTGAATTGATTCCTACGTGAGTTGTGAGAGAAATATAGAGAGAAAAAGTTTTTCTCCAAAGTCATCTTCTTCTTCACTTTGTTCTTGTTTTTCTTAGAGAAAAATATCAAGACATATAGAGAGAGTAAGATTAAAACACTTAGAGTGTAGTAATCTTTACATATATAGCTTCATCACTTGATTTTAGCCGTAACCTTCGAGGTTAATCAAGTGTTGTTATTCCGATCGTTTTTCCGGCGTGTGGCAAGTAGAGACGCGGTGCTTTCGGCGTTGGATCGTTCAAGGGCTTGGAGCGGATTGAACTCGTAGAGATCAAACTAAAGCCTGGGGAATAGCTCAAGAGAAGGTTACCATTTAATCAACGGACTTCGAGGGTTAGTTTCTTACGACTCTTGCTATTCGTTTTTGATATTCGTATATACGTAGCTCGATCGATCCTCGTAGGGATTCTGATCGAATTAATTTTCGTTTTACCGCTTCCGCTGGGCCTTCATTTTAGGCACCGAATCCCAACAGTGGTATCGGAGTGTAGGTCTTGTGATCGTATATACGATATTATCATTTGGAATGCTTGATTAGATGGTGTATGATTTGGAATCATAATCGTATTAATCGTTGATTTTCTATTGTTCATCTAAAAAATTAATTTTTCATGATTTTATGGTACAATATAAATCTATTTTTCTTTTGAGAAACTGATTTACATGAGTAATATAAAGATTATAAAAATATTATTTTTGGAATCGGGCGAAGCAGGCAGCGTAAAACCGGCGGCTTGGAGTGCCAGGAGCCTTACCTCATGATGCACTGTATGGACCGGATGCAGCGGCAGAGCGAGTCTGGTCGGCGATCTTGGCCGTTCTCGGCACCTGCATGTGCCACCTTTCGGTAACTGCTTTGGCGGTGTCCGTCTTGGCCCTAGTGTTTTCCGACTCCGTTTTTTATATTTCGTTCGATAATTAATTTCTCACAAATTAAATTGGATTTAATTTAACTAAGATTTAATTATGGTAATTTTATTCTTAGGGGAATTAATTTAATGAAATATTTTCTCATCCATAACAAGTTAAAATTGACGGTTGTTTGAATTAATTGGATTAATTCGTTTTGGATGGATTGTTTTATATTGATTGGATCAATATTCAGATTCATTATGAATGCCATTTATTTAATGTGTTGGATGCATTATTTTTGAATGGTGATGTGGTTCATGGACCTAGTTTTTGAATCGTTCGGTTTTATTCGATTGGGTTGTAAAGGCCGTTTTGAGCCTATTTATTTTACTAGAAATATTTGTATCTAGGATGCAATTTTCAATGTAAAATTTATATGTAATGACGAAGACCGGAGGAAGATCCATTTCGAGAAGACGAAGATTCAAGACGAAGACTTGTAATTAGATTACGAAGTTTTTGTTTTCTAGGAACGGTCCATGAACCACATGTTGGTAGCAACTAGGTTGTGAATGGTTGTTTCATGTTGTATGAATGCCACAAACGCGCTTAAATGATTAATGTGCAAAGTGTAACGTTAATCACGATAATTCTCCCACAACAAATAATTAAGTTTATAAGGTTTCAAGGTTTTCCTTCCCTCCATCGAGTTTTCGGGAAATTAAAATCCAAACCGGATGTGCTATGCTTCCGAGTTATCGGGGTAGTCGTTCGGGGAGGACGGATAAATTACCGGGAGCGCATTGGATGCCTTCGGTTGGAGCAAATTTTATCCCTAGAAACCTGATAGGTTTCCGGATAAGATTCAATTGTGAAACTGATTTGCGTCGATGGTATAAACTTAACTTGTTCACGAACCATAGAAACCGTATAGGTTGAGGGGAGTGAACAAGGGGAAAAAGAAGATCGAATCATCCATTAGATGGGTTGGTGTTGGACACCACTTTATGAAAATTAATAGACTAGAAACCTGTTCGGTTGCCCTCTATTAAGATTTATAAATCGATCACCACTATGAAGTAGAGCGACGATACTTCTGGATTTCACATGGGAGTGTGTTATTCCGATAAAAATAGTGGGAGCTGGGTAACAAGAATAGTAAAGACCTTAATTCTATACTCAGAACATAATTAAATGAGTCACTAATTAATCTATCGTACTTAATGCAGACTCAAATCTCAATATGACAATGAATCCACTCGCAATTCTGCTCGAAAAGAACACCTTAATGGGACCTAACTTTGTGGATTGGCTCCGCAATCTGATGATTGTCCTCAGTATAGAGGAACTGGGATACGTCTTGGAGACGGACATTCCGGCGCCTCCTGTGCGGACCCGAGCCAATCAGGAAGAGATTGAAAACCACGAAAAGTGGGTTAAGGATGATGTGAAAGTCCGTGCTTATATGATGGCTTCCATGTCTAATGAGCTTCAGAGAGCTCATGAGAAAATGACTTCTGCTAGGCAGATTCTATCTCACTTAACCGAGCTTTATGGTGAGCACAGCAGAACTGCTAGATATGAGATATCCAAGCAACTGTTCGGTGCAAGGATGAAGGGGGGTGAGAAGGTTGGGGAACACGTCCTCAAAATGATATCCATGATCGAGAGATTGGAGGCTCTTGATTTTAAAATGGATACTTCTCTCCAAACCGACCTTATCCTACAGTATCTTCCTGATTCCTTCTCACAGTTTGTTATGAACTTTAACTGCAATGAGATTGCATGTAACTTAGTTGGGCTAATGAACAAACTGGTGACCGCTCAGTCTCAGATGAAGAGTCCGCGAATGAAGGAGTCTGCCCTTTTGATTTCTTCTAGACTTCGGAAGTCTAAGAATAAGAAGAAAAAGACCAAGAAGCGGACTGGACCGCAAGCTAAGGACCTTAAGGGAAAGGGCAAGGCCCCGATGGTTCCAAAGAACAAGAAGAAGAAGGATGCTTGTATCAAGTGCGGTGAGCTGGGCCACTGGGCTAGAGACTGTCTGACTCTTCATGGCACTTCAGGTACAGAACTTTTAGTTTTGGAAACAAATTGTTCTGCTACTGTATTTTCTACTTCCTGGATACTGGATTCTGGTGCTAGTTCTCATATTTGTACCGTGAATCAGGATCTGGAACAAAGTAGGAAGCTTGGAGCTGGAGAAGTTATGATCACAGTCGGAAGCGGGCATAGTGTCGACGCGACCGACATAGGATCACTTCTTTTGGGTTTAGAATTCGGCTTTGTTTTGACTTTAGAAGATGTACTTATTTTTCCCAAAGGGCACAAAAACATTGTATCCATTCCGGTCATGGACCGAAAAGGTTTTTCATTTTTCATTGGTGATGGTTCCTGCAAAATTTATTTTAGAAATAAACTAGTGGGTACTGCTACATTGTTAAATGGATTGTATCATCTAAATCTCAACAACAAAGTAGTTGTGAATACTATGACTAGAAAACGTGGTAGGGATGAAACCAATCAAGTTTTGAAATGGCATCTTAGACTTGGTCATGTTGGTCAGACCAAGGTTTACAAGATGGAAAAGGATGGACTTATGGGTCCATTGGGATCGGATCCCTTTCCTACATGTGAATCTTGCCTTAAAGGCAAAATGACTAAGTCCCCCTTCACTGGGACTTTTGAAAGAGCCGCTGATAAACTGGGATTAATCCATACTAACGTTTGTGGTGCTTTGGAAGCAGCACATGACGGATATCAATATTTAATTACGTTTACAGATGATCATACTAGGTATGGTTATGTATACTTAATGAAACATAAATACGAGGCCTTTGAGAAATTCCAGGAATTCAAGGCCCTAGTCGAGAAACAAACTGGTAATCATATCAAAGCACTTCGGTCGGACCGAGGTGGCGAGTATATGAGTACGGAGTTTGACGAGTTCCTTAAGGAACATGGAATAGTTTCACAACTGACACCTCCAGGTACTCCTCAGTTAAATGGTGTGTCAGAAAGAAGGAACCGGACCTTGTTGAACATGGTCCGTTCCATGCTGGGCTATACTGACTTACCAATTTACCTGTGGGGGTATGCACTCCTAACTGCCGCTTATATCTTAAACAGATGTCCTTCCAAATCCGTTCCTAAAACTCCACATGAGATGTGGGAGGGAAGCAAACCAAGTCTTAATCATATTAGGATTTGGGGATGTCCCGCCTATGTCAAGAAGACTAAGGTGGAAAAGTTGGAAGCTAGGTCTGCGAAGGGACATTTCATTAGATTCCCGTCTGGGACGATGGGATATCTATTCTACATGCGAAAGATCATTGTTGCTTTACAAGCACACTTCCTGGAAGATGAGTTCATTCAGGAAGGCGGAGCAGGTAGAAGTATTTTTTTAGAAGAATACAATGAAACTCCTCGGGAGACACCTGTGCAAGAAACTAGAACCGAACTTTCTGAAACACAAGTTCAACCACCTTGTAGGTCTAGTAGGGTGTCTCATTTACCTGAGAGGTATGGGCTTGTGCACTTGGAGGAGATGGGTCTCCATGAGGTTCCAAGTGATAGCCAAGAGACTGACCCGACGACTTATGACCAAGCGATGGTGGATGTAGACTCCGCAAAATGGCGTGAAGCTATGGAAGCTGAGATAGACTCGATGCATGTCAATCAGGTCTGGACTCTAGTAGACCGCCTCAAGGGCATAGTGCCTATTGGGAACAAGTGGATCTACAAGAGAAAGACTGATGGTGATGGCAAGGTTGACGCCTATAAGGCCAGGCTTGTGGCAAAGGGTTATACCCATAAGGAAGGGATCGATTACCACGATACCTTCTCGCCCATAGCCATGATCAAGTCTATTCGCATGATGCTTGCTATAGATGCCTACCACGATTATGAGATATGGCAAATGGACGTAAAGACGGCTTTCCTTAATGGATTCCTCGAGGAGGAAATCTATATGAAGCAGCCTAAAGGCTTTGTGTCCGAAGTCGATATTCAGAAAGTGTGCAAGCTTCAGTGTTCTATTTATGGACTGAAACAAGCGTCGCGTAGTTGGAACCATCGTTTTGACGAGGTGGTCAAAGAGTTTGACTTCGTGCAAAATGAAGAGGAACCTTGTGTATACAAGAAGGTTAGTGGGAGCAAGATCGCATTCTTAGTACTATATGTGGATGATATTCTGCTAATAGGAAATGATGTGGGAATGCTCAGTTCTGTAAAAGCTTGGCTTTTGAGTAATTTCTCCATGAAAGACTTGGGAGAAGCAACCTATATTCTTGGAATTCGACTCTACCGGGATAGAGCGAAGAGAACAATAGGCCTTTCCCAAGCCCTCTATATAGATAAGATCTTAAAGCGATTTAAGATGGATGATTCTAAAAGAGGGTTCATACCGATGCGACATGGAATAAAACTCACCTTGAAGATGTGTCCTCAAAGTGAGGAACAACGAAAGGAAATGAGTAATATACCATATGCTTCGGCCGTGGGTAGCCTTATGTATGCTATGTTGTGTACAAGACCTGACATTGCGCATGCAATAAGCGTGGTGAGTAGGTTTCAGGCAAACCCAGGTAGGGAACATTGGACTGCTGTAAAGAACGTTCTCAAGTACTTAAGAAGAACTAGAGATATGGTTCTTATGTATGGCGGTGGAGAATTGGATGTGGTGGGATACACTGATTCGGACTTCCGAGGACTAAAGAACGACTCGATGTCTACTTCTGGCTACATATTTACTCTTAATGGAGGAGCAGTATCTTGGCGTAGCGCCAAGAAAAGCGCGACTGCTGATTCCACCTGTCAGGCTGAGTATCAAGCAGCCTCGGAGGCTTCCAAGGAAGGGTTCTGGATTAAGAAGTTTTTGGGAGAACTTCAAATGATACCATGTGCTGAGCTGCCTGTTCCGCTGTACTGCGACAACGACGGAGCTGTAGCGCATGCCAAGGAGCCGAGGTTTCACAACAGCACCAAACATATTGAGAGGAAGTATCATCTCGTAAGAGAATTTGTTCGCAAGGGATACATTGTCCGCCTGAGTAGACTCGGCCGACAACGTCGCCGATCCACTGACCAAGCCACTTTCTCAGACTAGCTTGGAGCGTCATGTGGAGAACATGGGTATTAGATACCATAGTGTGTGGCATTGAGTGCAAGTGGGAGATTGTTAGGAGTATGCCCTCGAATGTCACTCAGAGGATGTTGAGTGAGGGCATTGTACTTGTTATTATGTAAACCATTTATATAAGGCAAATAAATGTTTCTTTATTTACTGGAAGTTACTGGCATTCCTAACTCGTAAATAAACATATAGAAACTAGTCCGTGTATTTGAGAGCAAAACGTTCCACTCCTTATTGGATAAGGGGGTTGGCACTGGAAAGGTTATAGCTCAAATACTTAATCGTTCGCAAGTCGATGAAACTTGACTGGGCGTTAAGTTTATATGAAGACTTGTATGACGTGTTCTTTGACATGGAGAGTGCCTGTCGAACACTAATGGTTAGTGGGAGCACACGTTATAGGTATGCTAATTGGATTAGTATACTCGAACCGACTCACCCTCGATTCGTCACACGAATTTCACTCCGGAACAGTCAATGACGGAATCGAAAGGTTATGATAGGTATTCGTGAACCTTCGACTTGAGGATTTAGTAGGGATGTGCTTGTGACGTCAAGATCTTCATTAGAGTAGTTCGACCCTGTAAACCGGAAGGCGGGGGTCAACCTCGACGTAAATCTTGACGGGCAAGTAGCAGGTCCTACTGAATACCAAGATAGAATTCTTTCTCCCGTTAGTGAGCGGGTTATATGTCCTATGCGGTTATTGGTAGATGAGATCATAAGTCTTTGGCCAAAGCATTGGAGCTAGTTGTATTAGATACCGGCTACCGATGATCTCGATTTGCATTAACGCATGCATAGCGTCAATCGAGATAGGGTTTGACCGAGTGACCCCATAACTTGATCGGGACATTTGAAAGAAGGGTTTATACGTTATCTTGGTATTCACGACAGAATGGTTCTTGAATGATCCCAATCATTCGTTCTCGGTTAAGTGCAGTGTAAGGTGCCAGTGGCTAGGTGGTGCTACTACTCTTTGGTTCCTCCCATTGCTGACTGAGACGGACCTACCGAGTCGCGCAATAGGATTGACGACGGAATGAATCAAGCTAATTCTCTCATTATGAATACTAGATATTGGATATCTAATTTGGGACATTGGATGTCTAAATCGATTTATTGGATAAATTGATTTACGGCCTAATGAATTAAATAAATTACCGGGTGATTAATTTAATTCATAAATATAATTATTTCTTGGAGAAATTAATTATATTATTTTGTATTTGATATGTTTAATTAATTGGATTAATTAATCAATATAAATACATCGAAACGGAATCGGAGTTTATCTGTTTGGACTCTCAGGAGTCCGAAACGGACCAAACTCATCCGTTTCTCCATGCCCCCCCCCCCCCATTTCTAGCCACTTTCTTTTTGGACTTATGTCTCCATTCTTTAATGAATGATAATTGTGGAGGTGGTGTTTGATTCCCACATGCATGAGTTGTTGCAAGTAGTGGGGAGTTGAATAAATGAAGATGATGACAATCTCTCATTGTGAATTGATTCCTACGTGAGTTGTGAGAGAAATAGAGAGAGAAAAAGTTTTTCTCCAAAGTCATCTTCTTCTTCACTTTGTTCTTGTTTTTCTTAGAGAAAAATATCAAGACATATAGAGAGAGTAAGATTAAAACACTTAGAGTGTAGTAATCTTTACATATATAGCTTCATCACTTGATTCTAGCCGTAACCTTCGAGGTTAATCAAGTGTTGTTATTCCGATCGTTTTTCCAGCTCGTGGCAAGTAGAGACGTGGTGCTTTCGGCGTTGGATCGTTCAAGGGCTTGGAGCGGATTGAACTCGTAGAGATCAAACTAAAGCTTGGGGAATAGCTCAAGAGAAGGTTACCATTTAATCAACGGACTTCTAGGGTTAGTTTCTTACGACTCTTGCTATTCGTTTTTTATATTCGTATATACGTAGCTCGATCGATCCTCGTAGGGATTCGGATCGAATTAATTTTCATTTTACCGCTTCCGCTGGGCCTTCGTTTTAGGCACCGAATCCCAACAAGTGCATCCCGATACCGAGAGTCAACATGACCATTCGACCGGTCAAGGGAAGAATGCAGATGTTGGGGCTACGGAGGTTCTTCAAAAATCCGCAAATTAGATGACTATCCTGGCCCAAGCTATTCAGCTGAATAATCCAAATATGGAGGCGGGCGTTCTGCTCCAAAATGTGGTCCGTATGCATCCTCCATAGCTTAGCAGTGCTACCGACCCGAATGATTGGGAAAATTGGCTCTTCGAGTTGGAAAAAGTGTTCGAGGTTGTTGATTGCCCCGAAACGAGGAAGGTACCTATTGCTCAGTACTTTCTTACTAAAGAAGTCGTGACTTGGTGAAAAGTTGTTAAACCACGAGACCGTGTTGTTACTTGGGACGAATTTAAAGAGCTACTGGAAGCTGAGTTTTGTCCTTGGACAGTGCAAGAAGGCAGAATCCGAGCCTTTTTCGAGGCTAAGCAGCAGAACATTCCAGTCTCGCGTGCGATAGTGGAATACAACCAACAGCTGATCCATGTGAAGAATCAAGTGTGTGATGAGCGTGACAAGATCCGCCACTTCGACATGCAGATGAAAATAGATTTACGGCGTTACATGGACGGGTTTGCTTGCACTACTTTGAAGGAATACAAAGATAGGGCTTTGGCATATAACATGTCAAGTTCCAACAATGATACCACAGAAGAGCCGAAGAAGCAAAAGACCGCTGGTAATTTTTCTGGCTCTAAAGGTGGCAACTTCCAGAGACCTCAGGCGGCTAACCGTTCTGTCGGGCAGTCGTCACGTTCTTTTAAAGGGAAGAAGAGTTTTCGTTCTGCTCCGGGCACCTCAACTTGCCCGGTAACCTGTTTTAATTGTGGTCGTCCAGTCCACATCAATCTGGAGTGCAATTTCCCACCTCTGAAGTGTCACACTTGTGGTCAGATGGGACACAAGGCAGTTTATTGCCCCGAAAAAGATCAGACTTTGGACACTCGGGCTTCTGACCCAGCGCTTATAGATTAGAGTATGAATCAGTGGCAATCAGTTAGTCAGTCACAACAGAGTTGCGGCAGAGGCCGGGGATGGAGTCATAATGCTAGAGGGGGAGATTCTAGCGTCAGTTCGGTACACCCACAAGTCTATGAGATACATCGAGCAGATGAACCTGATACGACAGTGGCCTCAGGTACCATTCATATCTTATCTCATCCAATTCGTGTCTTTTTTTATTCGGGTGCTACACATTCTTTCATCTCCTTGGATTGTGTACGCCGTTTGAATATAAATTGTATGACTACTTGCGAACCTTTCATTGTGAAACTGCCTAGTGGGGATAGAATCATAGGGAATTAGGAGATTAGAGATTTTCCCGTGAGCATAGCCGGTATTGATTAGTTATCGAATTTGATTGTGGTTGATATTGAGGGCGAGGATGTGATCCTCGGTGAAGACTGGCTTGACACTCACCAAGTGATTACTAATTACCACACTAAGGTTATCACTATGATGACTAAAGATGGTTCTGAGTACTCGTTCATGGTGCATAAATCGGGCCAACCTAAGATTCTTATCAGCGCCATGAAGACCGTAAAACTCTTGAATAAAGGTTGCACGGGCTATTGGTGTTATGCTTTGAAGTCGGAAGGGGACGAAGTCGATTTCTCTTTGATTACAGTTGTTAATGAGTATCCAGACGTTTTTCCAGATGATCTTCCGGGATTACCGCCGGATCGAGAGATAGAATTTTCTGTGGATTTAGAGCCTAACGCGGCTCCCATTCTACGGCGCCTTATCGGATGGCACCTTCCAAGATGCAAGAATTGAAGAATCAATTGGGAGAACTATTGGAGAAACGGTACATTAGACCTGCGCTTCGCCCTGGGGCGCGCTTGTTATTTTTGTGAGGAAGAAGGATGGTTCACTACGTTTATGCATTGATTACCGTGAGCTAAACAAAGTGACCATCAAGAACAAGTATTCATTGTCTCGTATAGATGATTTATTTGATCAGTTGCAGGGAGCCGCAGTATTCTCAAAAATTGATTTGAGATCAGGATACTACCAGCTCCGGATGAAAGAGTCTGACGTTCCAAAAACTGGATTTCGGACGAGATACGGACATTATGAATTTGTGGTCATGCCTTTTGGATTGACTAATGTACCGGCAGTATTCATGCAACTAATGAACAAGATATTCATCGAATACCTTGACAGATGTGTGGCCGTCTTTATTGACGACATCTTGATTTATTCTCCGGATAAGGAGGAACATGCCTGGCACTCGCATTTGATACTAAATGTTTTGAGAGCCGAACACCTCTATGCGAAATTCTCGAAATGTGAGTTCTGGCTGAAGGAAGTTATGTTTCTTGGCTATGTGGTTTCAGCTGAAGGGGTTCGTGTAGACCCGCAGAAGATTGAGGCAGTGCTAGATTGGGCACCACCTAATAATGTTAAGGAAGTTGGTAGCTTTTTGGGTCTTGCTGGGTATTACCGTCGGTTTGTCGAGGGGTTCTCAAAACTCGCTCGGCCGCTTACGCAATTACTTCAGAAGACAGAAAAGTTTGTTTGGGCTGCTGAGAGACAGCAGAGCTTCGATGAGCTGAAGAGATGTTTGACCTTAGCGCCGATTTTAGCTTTACCATAGGGTAGTGAAGGATTTGCAGTTTATAGCGACGCTTCAGGACAAGGGTTTGGATGTGTGCTTATGCAGCATGACAAAACGATAGCCTTTGCATCACGGCAGTTGAAGCCGTATGATATGAACTATCCTACTCACGATTTGGAATTGGCCGCAATTGTTTTCGCACTTAAGATTTGGCGGCATTATTTGTATGGCTCTCCGTGTCGGATTTATACCGATCACAAAAGTTTGAAGTATATTTTCAGTCAGAAAGAGTTGAATATGAGGCAGCAATGTTGGTTGGAATTGATCAAGGATTATGATTTGGAAATTCTTTACCATCCGGGGAAGGCCAATGTCGTTGCGGATGCTTTGAGCCGCAAATCAGCATCGCTTCAGATGCTAGAGGTTCTTACATCTCATACGAAGATTCGTCATGATCTAATCGAGCAAGGAATAGAAGTTTGGCTTCAAAGAGTGCAGGCACAGTTGTGTACTCTCGAAATTGCTTCGTCCTTGATTGATGACATCAAAGGGAAACAGTGGAGTGACCTGATGATCTCTCAACTGAAGGAAGATGTGACTAAAAGAAAAGCCCCTGGTTTTATGGTCTATGAGGATTGTATTTTGAGATTTCAGGTCAGGCTTTGTGTTCCAAATAATCTAGAGTTGAGGTAGAGAATTCTCTGAGAAGCCCATGCTACGCCTTACTCAATCCACCCTGGAACGAATAAGATGTACAAGGACTTTAAGCAAAATTTTTGGTGGAATAATATGAAGAAAGACGTCACAAAATTCGTATTGCAATGTTTGATGTGTCAGCAAGTCAAGATTGAACATCAATGCCCGACGGGGTTGTTGAAGCCGCTCCCCATTCCTGAGTGGAAGTGGGAAGACATCTCTATGGATTTTATCACTGGGATGTCGAGAACTAGAGGCGGAATGAATATGATTTGGGTAATAGTCGATCGGTTAACCAAGTCTGCACACTTCTTGGGTATTAAGGATACTTGGGACCAGAGAGATTGGCTCGAACTTTTATAGATGAGATTGTGAGATTGCATGGTGCCCCTAAGACTATTGTTTCCGATCAATATGGTCGCTTCGTATCGCATTTTTGGCAAGCCATCCATCAGGCTTTGGGCACCAAGTTGAGATTGAGCACCTCTTTTCATCCTCAGTCAGACAGTCAGACTGAGCGGATGATTCAGTCATTGGAGAATATGTTGCGGGCTTGTGCCCTAGACTGGAATAACAATTGGGAACTTCATTTGTCATTGATCGAGTTTGCCTACAATAATAGTTGGCATGCGTCGATCAAAATGGCATCTTTCAAAGCACTTTATGGTAGGTGGTGTAGATCGCCATTATGTTGAGATGAGGCTTCGAAGCTAGTCGGAACGGAACCGGATATGTTGATGGAGACTAAGGAAAAGATTTCTATTATCCGAGACCGGTTGTTGACTGCCCAGAGCCCTAAGAAATCTTATGCTGATACTCGCCGTCGATCTTTGGAATTCAAAGTGGGAGACCATGTCCTACTCAAGGTGTCGCCGACCAAAGGAGTTTTCCACTTTGGGAAAAAGGGGAAACTTAGTTCGAGGTATATCGGACCGTTTGAAGTTTTGGACAGGGTTGGAGATTTAGCTTATCGCTTGGCATTACCTCCAGCTTTTAGTCATGTCTATAGCGTATTTCATGTTTCTCAGTTGAGAAAGTACGTGCTGGATCCAAGTCATATTATCGATTATAGTGAGATTTATGTAGCCGAGGATGTTACCTTTCCGGAGAGACTGGTGAAGATTCTTGAACATCGTGAGAAGTAGCTTCGGCACAAAACCATTCCGTTGGTTAAGGTGCAATGGTAAAGACATGAGTTGAGGAAGCGACTTGGGAGATGGAAGAGAAGATGCGATCGGGATACCCGAACTTTTTATTTCTTAAGTTTCGGGACAAAACTTTTTTTTAGAGGGGGGGAATGTAATACCCGTACTTTGTATGAATTGTTAGCTTTGACGTCCCTTCGCTCTCGTCGATCTTATGAGCACTTGTTGAGATGTTGTTGTTGCTGATTTTAGAGTTTCGTACTTTTCGGGACATGTTCGTATTGATTAGACATTTCAGCGATGTTTTGTGAGAGGTAGATAGCGTACGCTAGGCCTAAGCTAACGCACGCTATTTCTGTTGAGTAGCGCGTGCTAGTTTCGCCTGTACCGCACGCTAATGGTCCGGGCTAGGCAGAGGCAGTAGCTGGATTCTGCCCTCTGGACTAGCAGTTAGCGCACGCTAGGCATGAGCTAATGCACGCTATTCGTGTTTGTAGCGCGCGCTAGTATCGCCCGTTGCGCATGCTAATGGGCTGAGTTGGCAGGGGCAGTGGGGTGATTCTGCTTTCTGTACTAACAATTAACACATGCTAGGCGTGAGCTAGCGCACGCTATAGGTATTGCATAGCGCGCGCTGGTGCCCGATGTAGCGCATACTAGCGAGATGGGCAGTGAATTTGGAATTTTTGCATGGTAACCGTTAGCGCACACTAATGATGTGGTAGCGCACACTAACATCGCAGGTCAGAAGCTACTGGACTACCGGGTGACCCCATTAGCGCATGCTAGCCTTGAGTTTTAGCGCCCGCTAATCAGGCGCAGTATATAAGAGGGAGTCAACCCTGTTCTTCGTCATTTTTCATCCCTTTTACTCATTTTCGACGAGAGAGCACGAGGGGGCGATCCGAAGGGCAATTTGGGGGTGATCTTTCATCAGCTATCATCATTTTTGGTTGAATAACAAAGATTATACAACATCTAACTCGTTTCTACCTTCCAAATCAAGGTAAATTCCTTAGAACCCTAGTTTAGAGAATTATTGGGAATTTTCTTAGATTCGTCCGATTTTTCCATTTTGTAGCTTGAGATCTTTGAGATTATGATGTATCTACCCCATACCCACATTTCCCCTACGATTATGTGAATGTTTATGTATTTTGTTCGGACTTCAGAGGGTTTGGGGGATTTCCAAACCTCTAGATGATTATCCTTGGAGTATTGTGAATCGTAGGCGGGTTTCGGGAGTTTCTCCATGTGACTTGAGTATGGATTATTAATTATAGTATTCCTTACGAATCGTTTAGGTGCCGGAAGTGCGTTCTTGGACCTACCGAACTTATATTCTTTTCCTTCTGATTCTCGATGTCTCAAAGGCAAGTATATGTTTATAATTGTACGTTCTCGACTTTAAAAGTAAGGTATATGAATTGTATGATTGTATATATTCACTCTGGGACGGACCGACGGGTCCTCTGAGGGTTCCATTTCCTTTGGTGCGGTTCCGCGAATATTTTGGGTTAACCACTCTGGGAGGGTCCGACGGGGCCTCTGAGGGTCTTGTTGCCTTTGGTGCAGTTCCATGGTTAATCACGTATGTATTGAAATGAAGTGCTATGAGATTTAGTTATTCCGGAATACTAGTCTTGAGTTGATGAAATGATGATTACATTTACTTTATTGTCGAGAAGTATTGTGTTTCATATTCGATATACTTGTCCTAGCTATTCGACGGCTAACCCCTTTTTGGGGGAAATGCCTTTCATGTACTTCAGGATCCAGGAGAGCGTATAGGCATGTACCGGTTCGGCATGAAGATGAGGGGAAACTGTGATGTTGTGTCTTGTCTCTGGTTATATTTTGTATTTCATCCATTAAGTAATGTTGTACTTAAAATGGTTATGAGTACTCGAGTACTGTTTCTGGCTCTCTTGATGTTTTGGCCTGTGTTGCCTTGGGATTTCTGATGTATTGTATTTGGTCTATTTGGACATCATCTTGGTTGTTAATTTTATTGTCTTCTATTGGATTATGTTTAGACCTCATCGGTCAAACTTCATGGTTCCGCGTATGTATAGCCTTGTGGGTCCCATAGAGGGGCTCACGGCGCTGTAATATATCCCGAATAACTTGGGGTGTTACACCTTTGCATGACACTTCTTGAAAATGTTAAGTCAACGGTATTTAGCGTACGCTATACAATGTAGTTAACATACGCTAAGACAAGGACAGAAACATGCAGTAAGGTACGTGAGGTCGTTAGGATACGCTATACTGTGTGTTAACGTACGCTAAGTCAGCACATAGCGTACGTAATGACGTGATAGCATACATAAGACTAAGGACAGATTGAGGCAGTGAGCTGTGGAACCCGTTAGCGTATGCTAAGGATAAGAGATAGTGTACGTTAATTGTTATTTCCTATAAATAGGACATCACCCATTTCATTTCATACACTCCTTCGTTTCCTCTTGGTCCGGCCTCTGCAACCTCAAGAGTTACTCCAACGAATATACCTAGTTATATTAGCCTCTCTATCTGGTTTTGAAGATCGTAGACATCTCGGATTGGTATTCAAGCCTATAGTGTCGAGTTCTACCGATCGTTTTTATCGTTATTCTTCGTGAAAGGTATGTTACGATCATCTCAGCTCATATCTCATTTGAAGAAGCTTGTTCTGGACATGTTGATGATGTTATAAGGAATTATTAATCATGCTTGAACTAGATATCATAGGTTTGGAAGATTATGATGATTAAGCTTAGGTTTTTCGTGTTGAAGAAGATGATAAGTTAGCCTATGATTACATTGAGTATTAGGATGAAGTTTTCAGAAATATTCATGTCCTTTCCTTGATGATTTCGAAATAAGTAGAGATGGGATCACTTAAAGTTGAAATATTCATAACAGGTAAATGATTATGATAATTATAGAAGTCTTCACCAAGAATGTGATCTTTGTCCTTTGAATAAAATCATTGATTGAGTATCCTTCGTATCTCGATCATTGTTAGAAGACGAAGGTGGTGATTATGGGTATGTTGATCTATTACCGCTCTTGTAGGAGGTTTGATCATTGAAGAAGAATTGGAGTTTTAGTTAAACTTTGAAATAAACTTAGAAGAACCGAGTGAGTATCTTCCTTTGTATGATGTTTGGGATATGTTCATCACAATCATGTTTTTTATGAGGATTTATGAGTAGATGCATCGTACATGTACAAGTTGATAATCACCGGTTCGAATATTGAATTCTTGACGACATGAATATACTTGAATTCCGTAGACGTCATCGAGTTATCCCCATTATTGGCATTCAATTCACATGATGTATATTAGAAGTCCGACTAAGTGTTCGTCAGGTAGTTGAACTCTGAACCGACCGTACGTAGGATGATTAAACCAATCATAGTTAGGAACGCTTGATGCCCGTGTACTAGTCATGTATACACAAATTTAACTCTTCGTTATTTATTTTTGTATAAGGTCCGGATTTTTGCAAGTGGTTGAGTGAGGGGACGACCTTTGGTGTATTGACGTTGGTCGAAGTATTTAATCCTTGTCGTCTTTCTAAGACAAGTACTTTAAATATGTTTCCCATATTAATGTTATTCGTGTTGTCGTGCATATGTGTCGTTGTCGTTTGTACACCTCGTGTTGGTCGACATGATCATCTTCGGATCTATGCTAGAGTGCGCTGGATCATTGGACTGGTTTTCCACCTCATATTGGTCCGATGGTATCATCTTGGGATCTATGCAGTGGATGCTGGATCATCGGATTACCATCAATATGTTGTGATTGTCATGTTGTGAAATGCATTGTTAGTCTTCTCGTAGGAGAGGCTTGTTGTTGTTATTATTATTATACTTCATGAATTGTCGAATAATCTTTTGTTGTATAATTATCATACTTGTACTAGCATCATTGTCCTAACCACTTCGGGGGTTGACATATATTTTATGTTCAGGATCCAGTAGAGCGGGAAACAACTACAGGGGCAGTATGACGATGAGGGTATACAGTGATATTGATGGCTCGGAGAAGTCCTTTCAATTGTATCGTGATTGAATAAGTACTCGAGTATATTGTTCTTTTGTGTTGATTTGATTGGTCATGTATTGATAAAATTCTATTCGATGTTTGTATTACATTGTCGAAAAACTCGGTTTGTAATAATAATTCCGCTTGTAGTATTTTATAAATGTTTTCTTAAATTCCCAGCCTAGTAAATTCTTATATAAAGGGTTTACGACGCTATAATTATCCTGAATATCTCGGGGGGTTACACAATATGGTATCGGAGCTAAGATTTATAGATATCTTGGCAGTCAGGTTAATTTATGGTCCATATGTGTCTTTTGGTCAACCGGCCGTGAAGAACATGTAACACCCCCAAACTAGGCGGCTATCACAGTGCCGTGGACCCCCAACTGGGACCCACCAAGCAAATGAAATACGATGAATTAAATGATATAACTATAGCACCGCACCACATTATATTATCAATCACTCCGATGACGAGTCTCAAGTACAATACACCCAGGAATACATAATACTTATATACAACACCAAATGAAAATGAAAATCCAAATGGAGCTGCAGCGGAAAATACATATGAAAGAAACACGAATAACTGGGAAGACTGGTGTCCCCCTACTAGTATCACTGGAACTCCTCGCCATCGTCGTTCTCTTCCCGTGCCTTTGCCTTGCCATGACCTAAAACAACATCCCCAATGGGGTCAGTTACACAGAACAACAATCCTCAAGAGTTGAACAAATTCAATAATCACATATCTTAGTTATGAAATCAGGTCTGAAAGAGGGGCATCATAGTACGCCCGAGATGGGACGTGCAAGTTAACAAGTAGCCAAGTGTTCGGAATCCCGTATATACACGCGCATTTGGCCTAATTAGTCTCACGGAGGCACGTTACCGTATGCACGGTCCAATGTATCGGATTACCCGCATAATACATGACCATCGTGTGCCCGACTAAAAATTCCACACATAACCACCCGGCAACGCAATATGATCCCGGAAGGTCACAAGAACAAAAGTAACCATGATGAATAATAATGAATAGAAATCCGACAAGGGCCAAGAATGAGTCACCGAGGTGAAATAATGACGCAGCGAGTGATAGCTCAATGAAATAATTGGAACCGTCGTTCCTCGTGAATTGAATGATTAGTTTGATAATTACAAGTCTCAACATGATTTATATACTATGAATGAATTATATGTATGAATGAACAACAACGAAATGAATGATTATCCTTTTAACTGAGCAAGAATTAACTTGCCTCAATACCGGTGATGAAATGTCCTTCCTCGAACAAATGTCCCTAATGGAATTATCAGTCGCTCGAACAACCTTAAATAACATAATTACCAACAAATCGTTTAATATACGTATCCATTATGATCATAACCAACTCAAGAAGTCGATACAACAAAGCCAAACTCATTGGGGCATTTTAACAAACACGTTGTAAACAACCTTTAATTATTTACAACCAATCTCCATTATATCGATACCAAGTCCCCAATGAGTGATTCAATCTAACAAAACATAATCAATACAATCAATAATCCAAAACCAATACACAATTCGAGATTACGACAATATCTAATCGAAACCCCAACTTCATAATCAACATTCAAAGTATTCTTGAACAATCCTCCATCAATCAAATGATAATTCATAAAAACTCATAATCATATGTATATCCCTTCTTATATCATGATTATAACATCCAAAAGATTATACTCCATCTCAAAATCTAAATCTAAGGTTTTGAAGAAATTACCTTTGAAGATCCAAACTCTTCGATCCATTGAACTCGTATTAAATCGACTTTCCAAGCTCCACAATCAAGGATAGATGATTAGAACATGAACACACAAGTGTTTGGATGAAAGAAATCATCTCCCAAGACCCTCTCTCTCGGACTCTTGAAGAAATGAAGAAATGAGGACAAAAGATCCGTCCAGCTCTCTAAATACTGTGCAGAGTTACGTCCGTAACTCTCCCATCTTACGTCTGTAACCAACCCAAGTCAACGGCCTTACGGCCGTAACCAAACTCCCTTACGGGCGTAACTACGCCTCGTCGAAAAACAATCCTGTCCAGACTTCTCGACTTAAGGCCGTAACAAAACTCCCTTACGGCCGTAAGTAGCCTTCGGCGAAACAACCATAATGTCCAAACTCCCGGCCTTACGGCCATAACACTTCGATCTTTACGGGCGTAACTACACTTCGTTGACAACACCCCAGATACCAAAATCATCTCTTATGGCCGTATCCTGAAAAACTTCCGGCCGTAAGTTGGCTTCGTCAAAAACGTCCTTAAACCAACATGCGCATGTTACAGTCATAATGTAACGTATGTTATGGCCACAACTCTCTGCTGGAGAAATAACGCAACAACTTCGCCTTCTCATTACGAATGATGAATGATCCGACATATATAACTTGCATGAGTATGATAAGTCCAATAACCCATAATAAACGATACTTCCAACACAAGGCTACCAATCACAATGATTATGATAATATTCTCATCTCGAATCTCGGACAGAGTTGAATGATGAATGATAACTAATATACGATTCAAAAAAATATGCCTAACGGGGAACACAAATGAATGAATATGAATGATGAATGATTATTAATGAGTGAAAATTACTGAGTGACAATTACTGAATGATGATAAACGAATTCGCAGCTGGGTATTACATTCTCCCCCCTTAAAAAGAGTTTTGTCCTCGAAACTAAGGGTCAAACAATTCGGGATAACTCTCCCGCATATTATCCTCAGTTTCCCAAGTAGCCTCTTCGACTCCGTGTCTAGACCACTGAATTATTACCAAGCGAATCGCCTTGTTTCTCAATTCTTTGATTCGTCGCTCTAAGACTCGTACAGGACGCTCCTCGTACGTATGGTCATCTGCGATCTCAATTTCATCGAACTGAAGTATGTGACTCGACTCGGCAACATACTTCCGCAACTGCAAGACGTGAAACACATTATGAACTCACTCAAAGCTGGAGGTAAAGCCAATCGATAAGCCAGACTGCCTACTCGATCTAAAATTTCAAATGGTCTAATGAATCTCAGACTCAACTTTCCCTTCTTCCCGAAATGGAAAATACATCGACTCAGGGATACCTTGACCAAAACGTGGTCACCTGCCTCGAACTCTAATGGTCGACGACGATTATCTGCATATGATTTTTGTCGACTCTGAGCGGTCAACAAACGACTCCTGATCAATGCTACCTTCTCGCAGGCGGCTATTAGCATATCGGGATCAGTGCCAATTGATTCTTATAAGTCATACAAACATAAGGGAGATCGACAACGGCGACCATATAAGGCCTCGTAAGGTGCCATCTTAATCAAAGCATGCCAACTATTATTGTATGTGAACTCGATCAACGATAGTTGGGCTTCCCAATTATCTTTCCAATCGAGAACACATACCCTCAACATGTCCTTCAACATCTGAATAGTTCGCTCTGATTGTCCGTCGGACTGAGGGTGAAAAGTTGTACTGAAATTTAGCGGTGTTCACATGGCACGATGAACGGATTTCCAAAAATGTGACACGAATCGCCCGTCACGATCAGAAATGATACTCTTATGAGTACCGTGTAATCTCACAATCTCTTTAATGAACAACTGTGCAAGTTTATGGGGACCCCGCGTATCCTTGATCTCAAGGAAATCATCTGAATTAGTTAAACGGTCCACGATTACCTAAATTTTATGCATGCCACGACGACTCGTTGGCAAACTCGTGATAAAGTCCATTGAAATATCCTCCCACTTCCACTCTGGAATTGGGAGCGGTTTTAGCATACCCGCCGGTCGCTGATGTTCTATCTTGACTTGCTGACAGGTCAGACATATCGAAACAAATTCTGCAACTTCTCACTTTATATTACTCCACCAATAATTTTGTTTCAAGTCTTTGTACATCTTGCTAGACCCTGGGTGGATGGAATAAAGGGTAACATGAGCCTCTCTCAAAATAGAGCTTTTCAACTCGCCATCCGCCGGAATGCATAACCGGTTCTTAAATCCCAAAAGTCCATCCCCATAGACCACAAATCCAGGGGCTTTCCCCTGAGCCACATCATCTCGAATGCGCCACAAAAAAAGGTCTGAACCCTGTTTCGTTCTGACTGCCTCCTCCAGTGACGATGAAATCTCTAGCATGCAAAGTTGCCCTTGCACTTGCTGTAACCATACCTTGATCTCAGACCTTAGGAATTCTTGTTGAAGTTCCTTCTGAATAGTCAAACGAGCAAGCATTTGCTCCTGAACGGACTTAAGACTCAAGACGTCGGCGACGACGTTCGCCTTACCTGGGTGGTATTGTATCTCAATATCATAATCTTTAATCAGTTCCAACCACCATCTCTATCGCATGTTTAACTTCTTCTGAGTAAATATATACTTTAAACTCTTATGATCGGTGAAAACCTGAAAGGTAACGCCATAAAGATAATGTCGCCAAATCTTCAATGCGAATACCACGACAGCTAGCTCCAGGTCATGGGTCGGATAATTGACCTCATAAGGCCTCAATTGCCACGAAGCATAAGCAATCACCTTCCCATTCTGCATTAATACACATCCAAGACCGTGTCCCGATGCGTCACTATAAACCACGAACCCTTTTGTCCCTTGTGGTAAAGAAAGGACAGGAGCTGAAATTAGACGGCTCTTGAGTTCCTCAAAACTCTGCTGACACACGTCAGACCACGTGTATTTCTTATCCTTCCGTAAAAGGCTCGTCATAGGTTGAGCGATTTTAGAAAACCCTTCCGCAAATTGCCGGTAATAGCCTGCTAATCCGAGAAAACTTCGGATTTTCCTGACATTCTTCGGAGGTTGCCAATCTCGGATAGCCTCCATCTTCTGAGGGTCGACACATACCCCATATGATGAAATCACATGTCCAAGAAACGTCACCTTGGACATCCAGAACTCGCATTTGGAAAATTTTCCATAGAGTTGCTCTCGTCTCAACACGTCGAGAACCTGATAAAGGTGAAGTTCGTGCTCCTCTTGGCCAAGAGAATAAATCAAAATGTCGTCTATGAAGACAACCACAAACTGATCTAAATAGTCGATTAAAACTCGGTTCATCAACTCCATGAATACCGCAGGTGCATTAATTGACCCAAACGGCATCACTACAAACTCATAATGCCCATTGCGTGTTCGAAATGCCGTTCTTGCGATATATGACTCTCGAATTCGCAACTGATGATACTCAAATCTTAAATCGATCTTGGAAAATACTGAAGCTCCATGGAGCTGATCTAAGAGATCATCGATGCGGGGTAGGGGATATTTATTCTTGATCGTCACCCTGTTCAATTCCCAATAATCAATGAATAATCGAAAAGAACCATCTTTCTTCTTGACGAATAACATTGGTGCTCCCCACGGAGATGCACTCGGTCAGATATAACCATTCTCGGTCAATTCCTCCAGTTGATTCTTCAGTTCCAGCATTTCGGTTGGGGCCATACGATACGGTGCTTTCGATATTGGGGACGTACCAGGATCCAACTCTATCGTGAATTCCACATCTCTTTGTGGAGGTAAACTAGGTAACTCATCTGGAAACACATCGGCGTAGTCTCTCACTACAGGGATATCCACTAACGTCACTGATGATTTTTCGTCCTTGGTCATGTCGCACCAATAACCAATACACCTCTGATTGAGTAGTTTCACTGCTTTTATCATATTAATAACTCTTCCAGAACGGCTGGGGTTACCCCCTTGAAATGCACACTCGACTCCATCGTCTGAAATGATAGTGACCATACGCTTACGGACACTAAGGATGGCATCATGACGATCCATCCAATTAATACCCAAAATTACATTGTTATTAGGTAAGCCTACCACGATTAGGTCCGCCAACCATTCACGGCCATTAAGCTTAATCGGACAGTTCTTAACCTCACGATTTCTGATAATTCTTCCACCGTCTAATAGACCAATGACATAAGGTTCGCAACTAGTAGCACTATTCAGGTGTAGTCTACTTAAACATGACTCGGAAATGAATGAATGTGATGCGCCAGTATCAAAAAGGGTACACACAGGTTGAGATAGAATTTCAAGTGTACCTGAGATCATTCGGGCCTCCATATCGTTGGTCCTCATCATCTCGTAAATTCGGGGCTTGCCAGTCCCTGAACCGGATGCTCCTGTCTGGTAATTTTGGGCTCCGTCTTTATTTGCTCCTGTCGTCTTGAACAACACGGACTGAGTAGCCTGATTCTAAACAACCGACTGCTTCGGGGTCTGAGATGCCGTCAGAGCAGGTCTGGAATCTCTTTGGCAGAAATGGGCCTTATGCCCGGAAATCCCGCAGATGTTACATGTGATTGTCTGTCTCGGACACTTAGTGTTGTAATGACCCTGTTCTCCAAAATTAAAACAGGTGATGGCCGAACTGGCTGCCTGAAACTGAGAATCCGCAGGTTTAGGCACCATAGGAGGTCGTTCAAAAAAAGTAGAGCCCGTACGAGGCTTCTTGAAGGTTGCCCGACTACCCTCGGACTGATTATGATTCTTTGATTTCTTGCCAGCAGATGAATTTTTTTGCTTAGCAATTTCCTTCGCAGTAAGCTCATAAGTAAGAGCTTTCTCGATGAATTCGGGATGGTGCAATGATGATTAAGTAGTTGCATCCGCATACGAGGTTTCAACCTTTTATCTGTCTCGAAGTAGATAACGGATGAGGCAAAGGGAAGTAGCTCCAGAAACTTCTCAGCGATGGCGAGAACATCTTCTTCCGCTGAGGGGTCGGGACTGAGTAATTTCGGTAACTTGACCTCTCTGAGTGGGGCCGGATAATATCTTTCCAACATGAGGGTCTTAAACTGAGCCCAAGTGCAAGATCCATCGGTGGGCTTCAAAGATAGCCACCATGAATGAGCGCTCTTACCCATATATTAAGCGGCAACTGAAACTTTGTGACCTTCGGGACACTCCACCATAGTAAATAGCTTTTCAAACTGTTCAAGCCAGTAGACAATATTCGCCGGCTCAGATGAGCCCTCAAATGCAGGTGGTCTCTGGCGAGAGATGTCGCCGATTATACTGCTCACAGTCCTTTCTTGCCTCTGAGGTGGCGGTGGAGGAGCCTTTTGAGTCTGAGTGGTTGAATTCTGCATCGTCTCCATCAGACGTTCCATCTGAGTCATCTGGGCCATCTTGCCCCGCATAAATGTGAATGGGTCAACCCGAACACCTTTCAATTGGGCTGCATCTAGGGTACGACTTCCATACAATGAGTGGTTATATCCCGGTGAATGAGTTGCATCATCTGCTGAGTTGGCAGCATCGGTACCTGTTGCACTAATGACATGCCTCGCGTTCGCGCGGGTATTCACACGAGCTCCTGGGTTTCGGCCCGCACCGCGTCCTCTTCCCCTGCGTCCTCTAACAGCTCTATCCATACTAAAGTAGAAAAGTCACATGATAATTATAGATCTTGCATGAATATTGAATTATGATTACATTATGGAATGATAATAATGAGCATACACGCTCTAACACAATGAACGCATTAATAATGCAGTAAAATGGTCGTCGACATTACGCCGGAATATAACAAGATCACATGAAAGATCAACTGAGGTGACATGATTATCTGATGAAATTTCTAATGTGATTATCCTGAACAAGTTAACCAGATTGATAACACGATCCACAAGATCAACAACTGAGCAATGAGATTGACTGAGTGATTAATGAGTTAACATGATCGACAAGATCCAAAAGGAAATGATGATTGAGGATTGTTGACTGATGAATGATGAATGAGTTGATTCTTATTGCCAAAAATTATACCATGGCATCAGAAATCATACCGTTCTTTTGCTCTAAGGGGCTTGGCGCTTGCACAAGTCACACGTGACGCGAAAGTCCAATGATATTAGTATGATGAACGATGACTTCAATGAGACATGACTCCGATGAGTAGTATTTAAAACCACGCTCTGATACCATCTCTGTAACACCCCCAAACTAGGCGGCTATCACAGTGCCATGGACCCCCAACTAGGACCCACCAGGCGAAAGAAATACGATGAATTGAATAATATAACTGTAGTACAGCACCACATTATATTTTCAATCACTCCGATGAGGAGTCTCAAGTACAATACACACAGGAATACAGAATACTTATATATTTCATATGAAGATGAAATATACAACACCAAATGAAAATGAAAATCCAAACGGAACTGCAGCGGAAAATACATATGAAAGAAACATGAATAACTGGGAAGACTGGAGCCCCCTACTAGAATCATTGGAACTCCTCGCCATCGTCGTTCTCTTCCCGTGACTTTGCCTTGCCATGACCTAAAACAACATCCCCAACGGGGTCAGTTACACAGAACAACAATCCTCAAGAGTTGAACTGTTGGTGGAATTTCGGTATTAGCGTCGTTGTGCGGAAGCGTAAATAATGAGTGCGGAAATAAAATGACACACGGATTTATAGAGGTTTGGCCAAACATGCCTACGTCCTCTCTATTATCTTTTTCGATAGGCTTAAGATATAAACCTCTGCACCTCTCTTCTATCGGTCGAGGGATTACCGTTACAAGCTCGTCTTCTATCGGTCCGAGTAAACCGTTCTCTTACTTGTCTTTTTGTCGGTCCAAATTAAACCGTTTTCCTTTTCTATTGGACAAGGAATCAACCACTCTAGCTTTCTATCGGTACTAGATAAACCTCACTAAGATAGCAATTGCGATTCTAACAATGTCGGATCCTTGATCCTAATAACACCGAATCCAATCGTATCTTTTCTTTTTCTCTCTCTTGTATGATTTAGTGTATCACACTAAATCACTCTCAATTTAAGCTCAAGAACAACAACTATAATGTTTACAATGATATCTCAAGTGTATATGGTTTGCTCAATGTTGTTGTGTGGATTAATACCAAGGGTATGGTATATATAGCCTTCTCCATAAACTAGCCGTTACTGCCAATTGTTATTAGTGTATGCTAGGCTTCTTCCTTAGCGTGCGCTATCGCGCATTGTTGCCTGTTACGTACGTTATTTACTGCATGTAGCGTACGTTAACGTCTTGTAATTCCAGTCCAGTGGCTACTGTCCATGACAGTTAGCGTGCGCTAATATTTCCTTGTAGCGTGCGTTAATCTTCCATCATTGCATGCATCATATATCCGTTTATACTTTTCGACTTTGCTTCAGAGTCTTCCCAATAGATTGATTGACTTGATTTCAAACACATTAGCGTGCGCTATTCCTCATCCTTAGCGTGCGCTATGATTTCGTCATTGCTTACTTCATTCTGTGTTTGAATGTCTTCACAACGGTAAAATAGCCTTCGATAGCGTGTGTTAGCATTATGTGTAGCGTGCGCTATCCTTTATTAGGTAGGTTGTCTTCAGGAAACTTTGAACTCGTCTGATATGTAGATAACTCTCGTTAGCGTGCGCTAGCCTTGATATGTAGCGTGCGCTAATGCAGTCCAGATTGCAACTTTTTGCGTCTTCGATTTCTTCGTTGTTTTGCTTCGCCTCTTTGTTGTTTTGTTTTGTTTAACAACTTATCATCAAAACTCTATTTATGAATATGTGAAATAAATATTCCAACAATCTCCCCCTTTTTGATGATTACAAAAAAACCATTGAATTGGATAAAACCTGCAAAAATAAAAATATATATATTTGTACGTTTCAAAGTTTTCAGCTTTGATCGTTTCGCTAGTTTCACCCATTTTCTTTTTCTGTCATTTTCGACTTTTTCGTTTCTCATTTTTCAACTCCTTCATTTCTCCCCCTTTTTATATGCTTTCTTTTTCTCCTTTTCGACTTCTTCGATTTTTATTATTTTCTCCTCCTTTTTACTTTTTATTTTCTCGTCATTCTTTCATGACGCTTTTTTATCCGATTCTACTCCTTCTCCCCCTTTTTGTATTCAGCAAAAGGGTAAAAAATATACTAATTGAATATAAATATGCATGATACCAATTAATGATGAATATATGATAAAATATGCATGAATATGATTGAGTTATACCCGTTTTAAAAAAAATACTCCCCTTGAAAATATTATCTCCCCTTTAAAAAATTACTCCCTCTGAGTAAAATACCAATTGTTTAAAAATTAATTTTTAGGGATCCAACCTATAGTTGGTTTTTCTTTCGAAACATAGACGATATTTGGAATAAAAGTTCCTTTGGGAAGCCAAATTTTCTTAGTTTTTATCGTCCGTCGTGGGCTTTTACAATTCGAAATGTGATGCCCAATTTTTAAACATTTTTCACAATGGGGTATTTTAAAATTTATGGATTCATTTTTAGAACGAGGTTTGAATCCCAACCCCTATTTATTCAAAGTGTATTTTTGAACCGAGAGCATATTTTCAAATTTCTCGTTTCCGAGAGAGAATTTCTTCGTTAAATTTTTTAGCTCGGTTTGAATTTTAACAAGATCACCCTTTAAAATATTTTCGTTTTCAATGCATTTAGAGTGATCGATCTCAATAAATTTTCCTTTTCGAGAATTTTGGAATTTTCAATTTCCAAAGTTTTATATTTAGATTTAAGGGATTTGATCTCAATTAAAGCATTTTGATAATCGGTATGTAATAACTCGAATGCTTCAAAAAGTTCGTTGTAAGAATTACTTACTTGGATTTCGACGTCGCTATCGTCGAATGAACTCTGGGCCATGAGAGCGAGATTATTTTGATTTAGAAAATCTTCATCTTCGTCTTTATCGCTCCATGTTGCTATTAAAACCTCCTTCTTGGGTTTAACTTTGCAATTCTTTGCAAAGTGGCCTGGTTTACCATATAATCGACAATTGTTGCCGAATTTCTTATATTCTCCCGATTTGATGTCTTTCTTTCTCCGGTTTAATAAGTGTTGGAACTTATTAATATTTTTGGCATAATATGCCGATTCTTCGTTGCTTTCATCCACTGGGATTTCTTTCTTTCTAGACATCTATAATACCACCAGTATTACATGCTGTTTCACATTGGACGCTCACGTACATTTCTTCTATTTAATAAATAAATGTACTCCATTGCGATAAACGTATTTTTGTATGATATGGTTATACTGTATTGTTCACATCTGTTATACGTGTATTGTGATGGTATGATGATTGACGAATTTGCAATGACATACCTTGATGTCATTCGGTAATTATCGGTGCGAATATGACGGTGGCCAACATCTTGTTCCCCGGGGAATTAACTGACGATATTGAGAGGGAGTCGCGTCATAAGAAATTAATGTGATAATAACTTAGTAAACAAAACTGGTCCTTACGTACGTTATCCACCAAATGTTACGTACGCTATATCTGAGTCATTAAGTACGTTAAAGATTGGCACTTACGTACGTAATAACGGTCTTCGGTCTACGGGCATGAATCTTCGTCGGATAGTACGCGTGCCGACCAACTTTCGGCGTGATTGCGACAGGCAAGTCAAAGAAGTGTTACGTACGTTAACCCACTTTCTTTACGTACGTAACGATGGGTGTGGATTAGTCCAGTGAGTTTCCTTACGTACGTTAATGCTTACTAATAACGTACGTAAAGACCCTTACGTACGTAAGTCTTCAGATATAACGTACGTAAGGGGAAATCTGAGTTTATAAAAGAACACTTTGCCTTTCATTTCTTCCGTCCCAAAAATCATTCTTCTCTCATGTATACTGCTCTCCACCATCCTTGATCCAATTTTAACCTCCCAATTCAAGTGTTATCCTATTTGAGTGCGTTAATCAAGCTTTGGGGAAGGTCTTGAAGGTGTTATCCTCTCGTTCTTCATCGTCCTCTGTCGTTCTTCTTCATCATTTGTCAATAAAGGTAAGTTTATCCAACCTTGAACTTATTTCAGTGTTGTTTAGCAAGTTATAGTAAATTTCGTATGCCTTGGGTAGTTTAGAATTCTCAGTAATGATCAGACCGGGTTATAACCATCATAATTGTTAATCGATATCTATCAAAGCTAAAAATTAGAATGAATAATAGTAGTACTCGTAATCGGATGGGAGGACTCATAATTGGATTGCTAATCACCAATTTTTTTGAATCATCTTGTTGAGGATTTCATGTATAACCGTATTATCATATTGAAAAACCGTTGATAAATCCTTGATGAACTTACCAACAAATTTCTAGTCGAATAGATACCGAAACATGTTAAGATGACGGATTAATCGTTCTAGACCTTCGTATTAGGACAAGTGATGAAAACTGGGTGGTTGTTAGTCATAATTAACGTAGGAATGTTGTATTAGAACATTATTGTTCAACGGAATGATAACTTGTAAAGAAATGTTGACGAACCTAAGAATTTAGTAGCACGCGTTGTGGTTAAAACAGAGAATTTTGATCTCAACAACATAAACAACCAGGTTAGGGTCCTAAGAGGCGGGGGGAAAACCGTCATTAATCATCATTGTTACCATAAGGTATTAATCGACAAACATTTAATAGGTCGGGCTTCCGAGTGTGATTGTTCGAGCCGTTGCCTTGTCGAGAAGTAACTTCCGTCGGATTTGAGGCAAGTGAATCTTGCTCAGACTTTACGTCTTGTAATTTCAAAACATTGTATGTGTTACTATTTGTGAAATGGTGCTTATTCGATTATATTGTTCGGAGTATTCCTGAGTAAATACTACCGTGACCCTTGGCCGCGGCCCTCGGGGTTTTATTGTAGAACCGTGTTGCGGGATAAAACCTGAATGGTACCCACGTCCGGAGTATTCCCGTGTAGATACTTCTGTGACCCTTGGTTGCGACCTTGGGAGTTTACGTGCTGATAAAAGAAATGACATTGAATATTCGGTTATAACTGTTCTTCAAATTACCCGATTTTATCTTTGATTTTGGTTCGGATTTTCTGACCTAGGCTAACTGGCACGGCACGTCGTGCCAGGTAAATTTGTTGAAATTGTGCAGGACATTCCCGAAGGTTACGGTCAGGCATGAGCTGCGTTGGAAAGAAGGCCTGTAAATTTCTTAAACTAAATTTGAACATTCCACGTTGTGTAATAACCGTATGCACGGAAACTATTTTCTTTTGTACTTTGTGTTGTACGAGTACTTTCTTAAAAACTTCTGCATACTACCAGTTTATTAAATTGTTTCAGAAATAAATTCGAAAAACTTGCCTTGTGGGCCCCTCATGGGATCCACGGCACTGTGGCATCCCGGGTTATTTGGGGGCGTTACAGAAAATGGTATCAGAGACAAACACTTACGTGGAAAATTTTATCAAAATATTTTGAAAACGTTTTGCCTTAAAAAATCCAACATTTCTGGCGACCGTAACTCCTCGAGGGATGTCAAGGTATAATGCACGTAAAATCCTTAAGAATCAAGTATGATGTTGAATTCAGTAAGAACTCAGAGAATGTTTGTATTAAACTAACTTTTTAGATCGAACAAACATCACCAATGGCACGTCATGGAGCTAGAAGAAACGTAAATGATGCACAGGGTTCCGCTATGAACCAGCAGGGAGACAGGAACACCGGTGAAACTAATCCAGCCGGAAATCAACCACCGCCCATTAATCAGAACGAACGAGAGCGGAAAACCAGAACAACGGGGGATTTGATCCAGCCTTCATTCAGACCCTCGCCCAGGCCATTGCTATGGGAATCGCTCAGGTCAACCGGGCAGAACAAGTACCAGTCATCAACATAGAAGAGAACACTGGGAAGGACCATTGGCTAGGAGAGATGTTGAAGGCCAGACCGCCATTATTCGACAGATCAGGGGATAAGCACGTGGACGATTGGATCTCGGAGATGGAGACTGCCTTCGAGGTGATCGGCTGCCCAGGGAACCGAAAAGTACCACTCGGAATCAACCAGCTCCGCGACACCGCAGCTCGATGGTGGAGGACCTATAAGCCAGAGGACAGTCCGAGTTTTCCGAACTATTGAGAGACGAGTACTGTCCCCGATCAGTTCAAACTGCACGAGCGCGGAGCTTCTTCAGCGCAGGACCTCAGAATTTGCCAGTACCAGAAATCATTCGAGCTTACAGGATCGAACTAAGCAATGTCGCACAGATGGTTCCATCCGAAGACCAGCGAATTTGCCACCTTGCTCAACGGTTGCCGGAAGATGTTCAACGTTACGCGGCGGGATTTCACTGCACAACCTTGAGGGCATATGAGGACGTGGTCACAGCATACGCCGGTATGGTTGTCAGTTCGGATGCCGGGCATAACCAAAAGAAACAGAAGACTGCAAATCAGTCCGGAAGCACCAGCAGGGCGAACTCAGGAGTTGGGTTCCCCTCCAAATCAGCAGCTTCGTCCCAACAGAGAGGAGTATCTGACGGGCCTTCTCGCCATAGCTGTTTCAATTGTGGCGTAGCAGGGCATACCATGAGTCAGTGTCGTAAGCGTCGACAAAGTGTTTTTCATGCGGAAGGGGTGGGCACATGTCTCGCTACTGCTCACGGATCAAACCTACACCAAACCCGGCTCCTCAGAGCCAGCAAGGCTCGGTACAGACATCCAGAGCATCCGCCATGTCCGATTATCGATCTCCACCTCACCAAGATCCTCTACACGATGCCGGAAGAGGACGTGGCCGCGGGGGAGGCACTGCACCCTCCTCGGGGACACTGCCATCCCACGTGTTCGAACTAAGAGCTACTGATGACCAGAATACACTTGCTGTCTCAGGTACACTCCTTATTAAATCCCAGCATGTTCATGTACTGTTTGATACTGGAGCAACCCACTCGTTTATATCCTGGAATGTGTTAACCGTTTGCATCTCCCTTGTGTACCTTGTGAATCTTTTATTGTTAAACTACCCGAGGGTAGCAGGGTGGGGGTAACTTGGAAGTTCGAAACTGTTCGATTCGCATCAATAATCTGGGCTGGACAGCCAATCTCATGGTCTTTCCACTCCAAAACGAAGATGTGATTTTGGGTATGGACTGGATGACGATGCACAAGATGGTATTGGACATCTATCACCTGACGGTTTCCATTATGACCCATGATGGTGCCACTCACACAATCAGAGGCCGAGAACACTTCAGTACTAAGGGGTCCCTCAGCCTCCTTACAGCAGGAGCATCTTATGATGATCGAGGGACGTATTATTGGTGTTATATTCTTCAAGAGGACACACCGCAACTGTCGGTTGCTAACATCCCTGTGGTGAACGAATTTCTGGACGTATTTCCCGATGAACTACCTGGATTGCCACCACGAAGGGAGGTCGATCTCTCGATTGAACTTGAGCCAGGAATGATGCCTATCTCCAAGGCACCATACAGGATGGCACCAGCCGAAATCAAGGAACTAAAGTTACAACTCGAAGAATTACTAAGGAAGGGGCTCATTCGTCCCAGTACTTCGCCATGGGGAGCGCCAGTTCTTTTTGTGAAGAAAAAGGACAACTCTCTGCGCCTGTGTATCGATTACAGAGAACTAAATAAGGTCACTATTAAGAACTGTTACCCACTTCCGAGGATTGATGATTTACTGGACCAACTACAAGGAGCGACTGTGTTTTCAAAGATCGATTTACGTTCTAGATATCACCAATTGAGAATTCGAGAGAAGAATATTCCCAAGACCACATTTCGCTCAAGATATGGACACTACGAGTACATGGTGGTATCGTTTGGCTTGACTAATGCCCAGCCGTTTTTGTGGAATTGATGAACAGGGTTCTGTCAGAGTTTCTCGATAAGTATGTGGTGGTTTTTATTAACGACATTTCAATTTATTCCCGGAGCCGATGGGAGCATGAAGAACACTTGAGGCAGGTGCTGAGCGTTTTAAGGCAACACCAACTTTATGCTAAACTTTCTAAATGCGAGTTCTGGATGCCAGAGGTAACCTTTTTGGGACATGTGATTTCAGCAGAAGGCGTTAAAGTAGACCCACGGAAGATCGAGACAGTTATGAATTGGGAACCACCAAGAAACGTCAAGGAAGTGAGGAGTTTCCCGGGATTGGCAGGATATTATCGACGGTTCGTCGAGGCCTTCTCCCGTGTCACTCAACCGTTAACGAATCTGCTAAGGAAGGACACCAAGTTTGTCTGGACAACAGATTGTCAGGAGAGTTTCGACAAGCTAAAAAGAAAGCTTACTACTGCCACAGTATTGGTCCTACCGCAGGGTACGGAGGGATTCGTAATATGCACCGATGCGTCTAAGCACGGTATTGTATGTGTGTTCATGCAAAATGACAGAGTTATCACTTACGCCTCTCGACAACTTAAACCTTATGAGGTGAACTACCCAACTCACGACTTGGAACTAGTTGCAGTGGTCCACACTCTTAAGATTTGGAGACACTACCTGTATGGGGTTACCTGTAAGATCTTTACGGACCACAAGAGTTTAAAGTATATTTTCACACAGAAAGAGTTAAATATGAGGCAGAGGCGTTGGCTGGAGTTAATCAAGGATTACGATGTAGAGATTCTATATCACCCTGGAAAGGCCAACGTCGTAGCAGACGCACTGAGTCGGAAGACTGCGCAGGAGATGACACTATCTGGTTTGACAGTACAGCAGGAATTGCAGCAAGATCTCAGGAAAAATGACATTGAAGTGTGGATACAACACTGCCAGGGACAGTTGTGCTCGATAGATATTCGCTCATCCTTGCTGGACGAGATACGCCTAACACAAATGGAGGATCCAGAACTTCGTGCGATCGGCGCAAAGGCCGAAGGGGGAATTATTTCAGACTATAGGATCCAAGGGGGCTTAGTTAGATTCAGGAACAGGATTTGCATTCCACCTAATGACGAGCTTAAGCAAATTATACTCAAGGAAGCTCATTCTACTCCCTATTCGATACATCCCGGGGCGTGCAAAATGTATAAAGACCTGCGGAAGAGTTTCTGGTGGAGGAATATGAAACAAGAGGTAGCAAGGTTTGTCGCTCGATGTATGATATGTCAACAGGTGAAGATTGAACACCGTAGACCGGCCGGAATCATGCAGCCTTTACCCATTCCGGAATGTAAATGGGAGAGCATATCAATGGATTTTGTCACTAAGTTACCAGTGACGGCGGGGGGAAAGGACACGATATGGGTCATTGTAGACCGGCTAACGAATTCCGCACATTTCATTCCAATTCATGAGACCATCGGAACAGAACAGCTAGCCACCATCTTTGTTCGGGAAATCGTGAGACTACATGGCGTTCCATCGGGAATTATTTCGGATAGAGACACTAGATATGTGTCCCGCTTCTGGAGGGCTGTCCACCAGGCTATGGGTACTCAACTGCATTTCAGCACAGCTTATCACCCTCAAATGGATGGACAAACAGAATGCACCATACAGACCCTGGAAGATATGTTGAGAGCATGTGTACTCGATTGGGGCAAGGATTGGGCTAAACACCTCTGCTTATCGGAATTTTCATACAACAACAGCTGGCATGCAAGCATAGGCATGGCCCCCTTTGAGGCCTTGTATGGTAGGAGGTGCAAGTCTCCCCTATGTTGGGATGATGCATCCGATGTCTTTGCCACCGAGTTAGATCTAATCCAAGAATCTATTAAGAAGATATCCATTGTTCGAAAACACATGTTGGCAGCACAGAGCCGCCAAAAGTCATATGCTGCGGACCGACAGCGACCGTTGGAATTTATAATTGGGGATCATGTTTGGGTTAAAGTATTACCAATGCGGGGCATTCGACGCTTCGGCCAGAAAGGCAAGTTAAGCCCGAGATTTATTGGCCCGTTCGAAATACTGGATCGAGTCGGTAGACTCACTTATCGGCTAGCATTGCCACCATCGTTAGACGGAGTGCATAATGTCTTCCACGTCTCCCAGCTGAGAAAGTATGTGTACGACCCAAGCCACAAGATCAACTTCGAAGAAGTAGAGATTTCCAATGATGCTACCTTTAGGGAAGTTCCAACAGCGATTTTGGATAGACGCGTAAAGATACTAAGGAACAAGGCCATACCCCTTGTTAAAATTCAGTGGTCGCACCACGGCATGGAAGAAGCGACTTGGGATACCGAGGCGAGCATGAGGGAGAGTTATCCCCGAGTTATTTTCTTAGTTTCGGGACGAAACTATTTTAAGGGGGGAGGTATGTAATACCACCAGTATTACATGTTGTTTCACGTTGGACGCTCACGTCCATTTCTTCTATTTAATAAATAAATGTGCTCCATTGCGATAAACGTGTTTTTGTATGATATGGTTGTACTGTATTGTTCACATCTGTTATACGTGTATTGTGATGGTATGATGATTGACGAATTTTCAATGACATACCTTGATGTCATTAGGTAATTATCGGTGCGAATATGACGGTGGCCAACGTCTTGTTCCCCGAGGAATTACCTGATGATATTGAGAGGGAGTCGCATCATAAGAAATTAATGTGATAATAACTTAGTAAACAAAACTGGTCCTTACGTACGTTATCCACCAAATGTTACGTACGCTATATCTGAGTCATTACGTACGTTAAAGATTGGCACTTACGTACGTAATAACGGTCTTCGGTCTACGGACATGAATCTTCATTGGATAGTACGCGTGCCGACCAACTTTCGGCGTGATTGCGATAGGCAAGTCAACGAAGTGTTACGTACGTTAACCCACTTTCGTTACGTACGTAACGATGGGTGTGAATTAGTCTAGTGAGTTTCCTTACGTACGTTAATGCTTACTAATAACGTACGTAAAGACCCTTACGTACGTAAGTCTTCAGATATAACGTACGTAAGGGGAAATTTAAGTTTATAAAAAACACTTTGCCTTTCATTTCTTCCGTCTCAAAAATCATTCTTCTCTCATGTATACTGCTCTCCACCATCCTTGAGCCAATTTTAACCTCCTAATTCAAGTGTTATCCTATTTGAGTGCGTTAATCAAGCTTTGGGGAAGGTCTTGAAGGTGTTATCCTCTCGTTCTTCATCGTCCTCCGTCGTTCTTCTTCATCATTTGTCAATAAAGGTAAGTTTATCCAACCTTGAACTTATTTCAGTGTTGTTTAGCAAGTTATAGTAAATTTCGGATGCCTTGGGTAGTTTAGAATTCTCAGTAATGATCAGACCGGGTTATAACCATCATAATTGTTAATCGATATCTATCAAAGCTAGAAATTAGAATGAATAATAGTAGTACTCGTAATCGGATGGGAGGACTCATAATCGTATTGCTAATCACCAATTTTTTTGAATCATCTTGTTGAGGATTTCATGTATAACTGTATTATCATATTGAAAAACCGTTGATAAATCCTTGATGAACTTACCAACAAATTTCTAGTCGAATAGATACTGAAACATGTTAAGATGATGGATTAATCGTTCTAGACCTTCGTGTTAGGACAAGTGATGAAAACTCGGTGGTTGTTAGTCATAATTAACGTAGGAATGTTGTATTAGAACATTATTGTTCAACGGAATGATAACTTGTAAAGAAATATTGACGAACCTAAGAATTTAGTAGCGCGCATTGTGGTTAAAACAGAGAATTTTGATCTCAACAACATAAACAACCAGGTTATGGTCCTAACAGGTGGGGGGGAAACCGTCGTTAATCATCATTGTTACCATAAGGTATTAATCGACAAACATTTAATAGGTCGGGCTTCTGAGTGTGATTGTTCGAGCCGTTGCCTTGTCGATAAGTAACTTTCATCGGATTTGAGGCAAGTGAATCTTGCTCAGACTTTACGTCTTGTAATTTCAAAACATTGTATGTGTTACTATTTGTGAAATGGTGCTTATTCGATTATATTGTCCGGAGTATTCCTGAGTAAATACTACCGTGACCCTTGGCCGCGGCCCTGGGAGTTTTATTGTAGAACCGTGTTGCGGGATAAAACCTGAATGGTACCCACGTCCGGAGTATTCCCGTGTAGATACTTCTGTGACCCTTGGTTGCGACCTTGGGAGTTTACGTGCTGATAAAAGAAATAACATTGAATATTCGGTTATAACTTGTTCTTGAAATTACCCGATTTTATCTTTGATTTTGGTTCGGATTTTCTGACCTAGGCTAACTGGCACGGCACATCGTGCCAGGTAAATTTGTTGAAATTGTGCAGGACATTCCCGAAGGTTATGGTCAGGCGTGAGCTGCGTTGGAAAGAAGGCTTGTTAATTTCTTAAACTAAATTTGAACATTCCACGTTGTGTAATAACCGTATGCACGGACACTATTTTCTTTTGTACTTTGTGTTGTACGAATACTTTCTTAAAAACTTCTGCATACTACCAGTTTATTAAATTGTTTTAGAAATAAATTCGAAGAACTTGCCTTGTGGGCCCCACATGGGATCCACGGCACTGTGGCGTCCCGGGTTATTTGGGGGCGTTACAACATCTTAGCCTTCATGGCTATTGATCTTTCCTTCGGTTTTGGTTTGGCATTTCGAGATTTTGAACAATCTCGTAGTTGATAAGAGAACCAACGAGAGCACTAAAATCTAGATTATTTAAATCTTTAGACTCTATTATAGCCGTCACTGTACTGTCCCATTCTCGAGGTAGTGATCGAAGAATCTTCTTTACTTTCTCACTAGTCGAAAGTGGTTTTCCAAAATATGCTAATCCATTTGTGATGACCGAAAATCGGTCGAGCATGATCGTGATGGATTCATCGTCCTTCATTTGGAATAGTTCGTATTCGTGAAGGAGCATGTTTATTTTCGTCTCCTTGACTTGAGACGTTCTTTCGTGTGTTACCTCAAGCATTTTCCAAATTTTTTTGGCACTATCACACGATGATATCCGGTTGTGTTCTTCCGGATTTAAGGCACAGTATAGGAGTTGAGTTGCCTTACAATTGTAATGGTCATTTTTCCAATCGGAATCGTCATATTCTTCGAAAGTTTTAAGCGTACCGTTAGAATTCATCGGATTTTTGGACCAAGACAAATTATTTTCCATAGCTTGATGTCGTAGGCTTGAATGAATATCGACATCTTCTTCTTCCATGTCATGAAGTTTGAGCCATCAAAGAATGGTGGTTGGTTAAGATCAAGGCCTTCGACTAGGGCTAGTTGAGACGCCATTTGGATCTTCTCCTCGTATGTTAAGCCACTTATTGGAGTTACCACTCCGATACCAATTGTTGGAGGAATTTCGATATTAGCGCCGCTGTGCGGAAGCGTAAATATTAAGTGCGGAAATAAAATGACACATGGATTTATAGAGGTTTGGCCAAACGTGCCTACGTCCTCTCTCGTTATCTTTTTCTATAGGCTTAAGATATAAACCTCTGCACCTCTCTTCTATCGGTCGAGGGATTACCGTTACAAGCTTGTCTTCTATCGGTCCGAGTAAACCGTTCTCTTACTTGTCTTTTTGTCGGTCCAAGTTAAACTGTTTTCCTTTTCTATTGGACAAGGAATCCACCACTCTAGCTTTCTGTCGGTACTAGATAAACCTCACTAAGATAGCGATTGCGATTATAACAATGCCGGATCCTTGATCCTAATAACACCGAATCCAATCGTATCTTTTCTTTTCCTCTCTCTTATATGATTTAGTGTATCACGCTCAATCACTCTCAATTTAAGCTCAAGAACAACAACTATAATATTTACAATGATATCTCAAGTGTATATGGTTTGCTCAATGTTGTTGTGTGGATTAATACCAAGGGTGTGGTATTTAAAGCCTTCTTCACAAACTAGCCATTATGCCAGTTGTTATTAGCGTACGCTAGGCTTCTTCCTTAGCGTACGCTATCGCGCATTGTTGCTTGTTACTTACGTTATGTACTGTATGTAGCGTACGTTAACATCTTGTAATTCCAGTCCAGTGGCTAGTGTCCATGACAGTTAGCGTGCGCTAACATTTCCTTGTAGCGTGCGCTAATCTTGCATCATTGCATGCATCATATATCCATTTATACTTTTTGACTTTGCTTCAGAATCTTCCCAACGGATTGATTGACTTGATTTCAAACCCATTAGCATGCGCTATTCCTCATCCTTAGCGTGCGCTATGATTTCGTCATTGCTACCTTCATTCTGTGCTTGAATGTCTTCACAACGGTAAAATAGCCTTCGATAGCATGCGTTAGCATTATGTCTAGCGTGCGCTATCCTTTATCAGGTAGTTTGTCTTCAAGAAACTTTGAACTCGTCTGATATGTAGATAACTCTCGTTAGCGTGCGCTAGCCTTGATATATAGCGTGCGCTAATGCAGTCCAGATTGCAATTTTTTGCGTCTTCGATTTCTTTATTGTTTTGCTTCGCCTCTTTGTTGTTTTGTTTCGTTTAACAACTTAATCATCAAAACTCTATTTATGAATATGTGGAATAAATATTCCAACATGAACAAATTCAATAATCACATATCTTAGTTATGAAATCAAGTCTGAAAAAGAAGCATCATAGTACGCCCGAGATGGGACGTGCAAGTTAGCCGAGTGTCCAGAATCCCGCATATACACATGCATTTGGCCTAATTAGTCTCACGGGGGCACGTTACCGTGTGCACGGTCCAATGTATCGGATTATCCGCATAATACATGACCATCGTGTGCCCGACTAAAAATTCCACACATAACCACCCGGCAACGCAACATGATCCCGTAAGGTCACAAGAACAAAAGTAACCATGATGAATAATAATGAATAGAAATCTGACAAGGGCCAAGAATGACTCACCGGGGTGAAATAATGACGCAACGAGTGATAGCTCAATGAAATGATTGGAATCGTCGTTCCTCGTGAATTGAATGATTAGTTTGATAATTACAAGTCTCAACATGATTGATATACTGTTAATAAATTATATGTACGAATGAACAACAATGAAAGGAATGATTATCCTTTTAACTGAGCAAGAATTAACTTGCCTCAATACTGGTGATGAAATGTCCTTCCTCGAACAAACGTCCCTAATGGAATTATCGGTCGCTCGAACAACCTTGAATAACATAATTACTAACAAATCGCTTAATATACGTATCCATTATGATCATAACCGACTCAAGAAGTCGATACAACAAACCCAAACTCATTGGGGCATTTTAACAAACACGTTGTAAACAACCTTCAATTATTTACGACCAATCTCCATTATATCGATACCAAGTCCCCAATGAGTGATTCAATCCAACAAAACATCCTCAATACAATCAATAATCCAAAAGGAATACACAATTCTAGATTACGACAACATCTAATCAAAACCACAACTCCATAATCAACATTCAAAGTGTTCTTGAACAATCCTCCATCAATCAAATGATAATTCATAAAAACTCATAATCATATGTATATCCCTTCACATATCATGATTATAACATCCAAAACATTATAGTCCATCTCAAAATCGAAATCTAAGGTTTTGAAGAAATTACCTTTGAAGATCCAAACTCTTCAATCTGTTGAACTCGTGTTAAATCGATTTTCCAAGCTCCACAATCGAAGATAGATGATTAGAACACGAACACACAAGTGTTTGGATGAAAAAAATCCTCTCCCAAGACCCTCTCTCTTGGACTCAAGTGAAGAAATGAAGAAATGAGGACAAAAGATCCGCCTAGCTCTTTAAATACTGTGCAGAGTTACGGCCGTAACTCTACCATCTTACGACCATAACCAACCCAAGTCAACGGCCTTACGGCCGTAACCAAACTTCTCGACTTACGGCCGTAACAAAACTCCCTTACGGCCGAAAGTAGCCTTCGGCGAAACAACCATAATATCCAAACTCCCGACCTTACGGCCGCAACACTTCGATCTTTACGGGCGTAACTACACTTCATTGACAACACCCTGGATACCAAAATCATCTCTTACGGCCGTATCCTAAAAAACTTACGGTCGTAAGTTGGCTTCGTCAAAAACGACCTTAAACCAACGTACGCATGTTACGGCCGTAATGTAACATATGTTACGGCCGTAACTCTCTGCTGGAGCAATAACGCAACAACTTCGCCTTCTCGTTACGAATGATGAAAGATCTGACATACATAACTTGCATGAGTGTGATAAGTCCAATAACCCGTAATAAACGATTCTTCCAACATAAGGCTACCAATCACAATGATTATGATAATATTCTCGCCTCGAATCTCGGACAGAGTTGAATGACGAATGATAACTAATATATGATTCAAAAAAAATATGTCGAACGGTGAAGATAAATGAATGAATATGGATGATGAATGATTATTAATGATTGAAAATTACTGAGTGACAATCACTGAATGATGATAAATGAATTCGCAACCGGGTATTACAGAACATCACTGTACCGCCTAAATCACACAAACGACGCGATGTGACAATGCACAACTAGACTTGTCAATTGACAACTCGAATGACGTGAAAAAAACACGACTTAACTCGACCCAACAGCCTAGGTTTCCACAATTTAAGCTCTGATACCATAAATTTAACACCCCCAGAAATCATCCGGGAATATCACACGCCGTAGACCCTTTTCACAAGGATCTACCAGGCTAAACACTACAAAATGACCAACTGATTGACCGGTCGGGGTTAACTATATAACGACTCGTACCAATAAGGTCACACAACTAATTCAAACCAAAATAAGTCTCTTACAACATATACCCACACAAGGATCTAAACACAATACAGAGTAAGTATGAAAATTAACCAATAATACAACGACATCAAAGTAAACTCCTCAACTCTTGATTAGTATCACAACCCATCATCTTCCATGTCCTGTGAGTCCTCCCACGAACCAAGCATAGTTGAAATGCATGAAATGCATTTACCCCATTTAAGGGGTTAGCAAATCAAATTTGACAGTACAAGTATCATAACCATACAAAATGTAGCAATCAAACAACAATAACGAATCAGATAAACACAACCATCCAATAATTGTTCCCAAGAGGTTTTGGTGTTTAGAAAGCAAGGCACTTGAAGAATTCGAAAATAGAATCCTCATCTCGGGAGTTTTAGAAATACAAAGCCTGTAGGACATCGGGTCCTAAGTTTTAAGAATTATTTCGAAATGTTAGGGTCTTAACCCAAATCTCATTTCAAATCTCAATAGTTTTACAACACGAAAACATTTCCACAAATCGCATGGGTCTCGGCCCAATCATTCCATTTTCGTAAAACTTTCCTTTCAAAATCTTTGTTTATCAAAGCATGTTCTCGAATCCGTGATCTAATGTCACGAGTCACTGTAGGTTCATTAACCTACACGGTCTTAACCAAACACAACAGTAACGAATCAGTCTCGAATCCGCGATCCACTGTCACGAGTCACCGTAGGTTCAACAACCCACGCGGTCTTAACCAAACATAACAGTTACAAATCAATCTCGACTTCGCGATTCACTGTCACGAGTCACCATAGGTTCAACAACCCACACGGTCTTTACCAAACACAATATCACAATATTAGTCCCGACTCCACGATCCACTGTCACGAGTCACCGTGGGCCCCGTCGAACCCACACGGTTGGACGTACTGTGCCCTAACCCCATGATCTTATGTCAGGTGTCAACATAGGCCTTGTCAGACCCGCACGATTGGACCACAGTACTACATACTAAGTTTCGATCCCATGGTCCACTGTCATGAATCCTCGTAGGTCCCGTTGAATCTACACAAGTGAACTTAGCATTATAACACACAACATTCATGTTTGCATTTCTTCAACAATGGACACGGTCAATAAATCACATTGATCACCACAACAATATGCATTCAACACACATAACACAATATCAACAATCCAACCATCATCATCAATGACACACAGTTAACATATCTCATGATCAATACACAACACGGTACACAACCATGTGTACAACCAATCTAACACAATTATCACAATCCAACAAAGTTCCACAACATTACACATACCAAAGTAACACAAACATCGCCAAGCATTCATAACAAGTAATTTATAAGCAATTCATATGTACTATGTTTACGAACATAAATCAATCATCGCAACCTAACACGTAATCTCTATCTACAGGATACAAATTGTATAAGCAAGATACTTGCCTCGGAAATCAACATGTGAATGTCTCGGCGAATATGGCTCGACCAAAGTGCCTTGAAACCTACAACTTTCGCAAGAAATAATGATAACACGATCTCTACAAGGATAAAGATCAATAACAACGAAAATCACAACCAATAACCGAAGGGATACTCATTGAAACATTTAATCGACCATTAAATGTTCACGATTCATCAAGAATCCCTAAAACCATCAACCGGGTTGAACGAATCAGAAATATGGATATACAATCCATAGAACGTGATCAATAAAAACATTTAACACCAATAGATCTACTAAAATAGGATTAAATTCGAAATCAAGAACAAAACCCCCAAAAAGGCCAACTCAATGAAAATCAAGAAAATACCTCGATCCGACGAAAAACAATGGATTAGATGATGTTATAATCACCTAGGACTCTCAAAAACACTTTGGATAGAGCAAAAAGAGACCAAGAACTCAAACCCTAGGAACCCTCGTTTCAAACGCCGCAGAGGAGGAATAAATGAGATAAAAATGAGGATGAAAGCCTGCTGTCCAGTTTATAGATTGGACAGCTTACCGTGCGTTAATCACCCAAATTAGCATGCGCTATCGAAGCAACAATACAATACGTTATGCTCAGCAGTACAGTTAGCGTGCGCTAATCACAAACCTAATCATGCGCTAAAGAGTTCTAATTCCAGTCCAGTAACTTCTGGACGATTTCTGCATCTCTAGTTAGCGTGCGCTAAAACTGCACCAGTAGCGTGCTATAACACAGTGTAGCATGTGCTACACCTACTGCACAGGCAGTAGGATCGCACAAAAAACTCAACACAATGAAGATATTCCCCAGCGGAACAACAATCATGCAACACGCAATGAAACACTAATGGACAACACCAACGATCCAAATTGAAAACAAACAAATGATAAAGCACAGTACACGATCACATAAACATAGGCACCACATATCCGTTTTACATCATAAACGCGGTAGTACGATACCAACATGTATAAACCAACGAGCAAATAGTACCAACCACTCGGTAACAGAAAAAATATACAGCATAAAATGACAAACAATTCAAGATAACCGGAAACGAAAATCTCGGGTATTACATTCAACCCAACTACAAATAAATTTCGTCCCGAAACTTAAAACAAGAACATCACATTGCCACATAACAAAACACAAACTTTCAAACATCAGATATCAATCATACTCGTGACCTCGTGATCTTCCGTCACATCTCCGTAGGTTCAACAACACACACGGAATTATTCAAACCAAAACATCGGTCATCAAGCACCAAACTTTAAACATCAAAAATCAGATCTCCGCACGAGATACAATCCACAATACATAACACAAAATACTATCCCTGGGCACCACTGGCCCTCCAAGAGTATGAGCAGAACCCCGATCCCCAAACATCTTAGCAACAGTATCACAATGCACCGCTTGGTGTCCCACTTGACCATACTTGAAATAGTTCACCTATGGCGAGCGACAACTCTGCCGTACATGGCCCACACGACTGTAGTTGAAACACATTTTCACACTGCTCACGTTACTAACGACAGGGGTAGGATTGTTCGACTGACCAACCGAACAGGGAGTCTTCCTAGAAGAATGATACAGAATAACAGGCTCATGGAATTCACTTCTCTGACCCCTCGAGAAGCTACCCGCGATCTTCTGCTTCTTACTTTCTCGTCCAACTTCCATCACATAAATAGCCATCTCAATGGCTAAAGCTCGATCATGATACTCTTTCAGAGTAGTACACATGAGAGGAGCTATACTCTGACATATAGGGGGTTTCATGCACATATCAAAGTAATGGGTCTTTTCTGCTTCACTTCTCACTTGCTCACAAACATGACATAACTGCTGGTTATAATCGACTATCGCCTGGGATATCGACACATCTTGAGGCGTAGCTGAGAAAAACTCGACAATCCTGCGCTCTCGTACAGGCAACAGGCAATACTATGCCTCCACAGCAGTCATAAACTCAGTCCAAGTGGATGTACGGTCTATAGGTGTTACGGCCTCCCACCAATCCGTAGCTTTCTTATCGAGGAGGTACTGAGCAATTGGTACTCTCCTCTCATCCGGATAAGCTACAGCATCAAATGTTCTTCCCAACTGGAAGAGCCAGTTCTCCCAACCTAACGAATCATAGGAACCTGTAAAACGAGGTGGATGCGTTCTCATCATGTCTCGTAACCACTTACTAGATCCATTATCCCCATCTAGGTGCTCATTTCGGTGTATGGCTTGATTCATCTGTGCCAACTGGGTTGCCACCTGCTGAAAGATGGTGGTGACGCCAACATTAACATTATCCCCAGATGGTTGCTCCTGATCACGCGACTGGTCCTCCAGACCATCTGTATTAGACCGATTGGTGCTCGACAATGAACAAGTCACCCTATCACGCTCTTGATTACATCCACGACCACGACCACGGCCTCGACCTCGACCTCTCGGCATACTGAACAGACAGTCGTTCAACACAATGAAGCATATCATCACATAACCATCATACCACGATATTTTCACAGCATAACGTAAAAAATAATAGCACGGCACAATTATCCATTCAGGATAAATGAATCATCTTATTTGAAATCTCTTGCGAAATAATAACCCGAAAAATTATGTCACACCAAAAGTAACATCATCAACAACACGTTATCACGCCATATTATCATAATTAACAACACAAGGTAATCCACAACCATGCTCCCTTGGCGTCAACCCCCCAGAGGTTTCACCGAACCATCACCGGGTGGACAAACCATTCATACTTGTATTAATCATTTCTACAGCTCAACAATCACATCGAAATGACATTATACAAGTCACAAAGCAAATCCAGCTCATACAACACAACAATTGGGTACTCACCTGAAATTCTTTAACAAGAACAGTAATATGACAAATATGTCACAACGGCTTGACACCTCCCGATTCAACTCTAACTGATCGCCTTAAGCGATAAATTCACATCACGTACACACTCCTGTTTAACGTGCGCTAAGCCTACGATTTAGCGTGAGTTAATGATCTGAAATAATCAAACGTTTTGACCAGGTCGGTTAGCGTGCGCTAATGATAAAATTAGCTTGCGCTAACTGTCTCATCTCAGGAAATCTTTCAAATCCGAATTTTAAAGTTTCAGTCGAGTATAATCATCTTCCACTCTTTATTTTAGAAAATAAAAATCACATTTTTGTTTTCAAATATAAAAGTTTTATGGTGTGAAAGATTTTTAGAATCGTATACTCGAGATATTTGTAAATAAAACTGATATGTTAAAATCATTTTCAAAACCCTTTCAAACATGCCAAAAGATCAACGATGGTAATATTTTGCAAAATGTTCAAAATACTTGAAACACATATATCAAATATCATCACAAGGTTTTATTTGAAAGTACAAGAATGGTTCGCCAAAAATTCAAACCTTTCAAAATCCACAATGAACCGACATTTGACTGCATCATAAAAAGATTTCCGAAAATTGATTCTCCACACATATATTCAAGTCTATAAATTTTTTTAAAACCATATTCAAACACACACACACACACAGCGGATATAATCACGACAACTACCCAAAAATAATCGATTTTTAAATACATGCCCATCCGGTATACAAAATGATCAGTTCAACAAACACGACTCATAAGCACCAAATTCAAACACATTGAGTTCTCAACCAACTCCACCCTCGATACATTTTCCGGAACACATCAATGTTCAAGGTTTCATAACACACTACATCACTCGGTGTCCAATCCATCAATATATCACGCTCATTACACGCGTAATGTACCAAAAATATCAAATACAAACTCCATTTCACAACACACACATAACAAAGTCACTAAACATAAGACATAAAAGAGGAGGCTTACATCCACAAGTTGCAAAAAGATGATGGTCGCCCATGATATTAATCTCACCTGACCACATGAACGACATGATGTGACAACCCACAACTAGACTTGTCAATCGACAACTCGAATGAGAAATTGGAAGCTAGGTTTGTGAAAGGTCGTTTCATAGGATATCCAGGGGATTCCATGGGATATCTATTCTACATGCACGAAGATCATAGGATCATTGTTGCTTTACAAGCACACTTTCTCGAAGATGAGTTCATTCAGGAAGGAGGCTCAGGTAGAAATATTTCTTTGGAAGAAATAAAAGAAACACCAAATGAGACACTTGTGGAAGATATTAGAATTGAATCTTCTGAAATACAAACAAAACCTCGCAAGTCTAGTAGAATTTGCTAATTACCTGAGAGGTATGCCTATCTGCATCAAGAGGAATTGCGTGTCCATGAGATGACAGAAAGTAGTCAAGGGAATGATCCTTGTACATACGGCCAAGCGATGGTAGATGTTGACTCCGTCAAGTGGCAAGAAGCTATGGAAGCTGAGATAGACTTAATGCATGTTAATCAGGTCTGGACTTAATTAGATCGTCCTAAGGGCATGGTGCCTATTGGAAATAAATGGATCAATAAAATAAAGACTGGTGGAGATGGCAAGGTTGAAACCTATAAGGCCAAGCTTGTGGCAAAGGGTTCTTCCCAAACAGAAGGACTCGATTACTTCGAGACCTTCTCGCCTGTAGCTATGATTAAGTCTATTCGCATGATGCTTGCCATAGCAGCCCACTTAGATTATGAAATAAGGCAAATGGATGTGAAAACAGCATTCCTAAATGGATTCCTCAATGAGGAAATTTACATGGAACAGCCTAAGGGATTCATATCTGAAACCAATATTCATAAAGTATGCAAACTCCAGCATGCCAGTTATGGACTAAAGCAAGCTTCGCGAAGTTGGAATCTTCATTTAACGAGACAGTCAAAGAGTTTGATTTTGTCCAAAATGAAGAGGAGCTCTATATTTAAAAGAATGTTTGTGGGAGCAAAATTACGTTCTTAATACTATGTAGATGACATTCTACTTATAGAAAATGACGTAGGAATGCTGAGTTTTGTGAAAGCTTGGCTTTCTAAAGAGTTCTCAATGAAAGACTTGGGAGAAGTTACCTATATTCTGGGTATTCGCCTCTACCGGGATAGAGCGAAAGAATGTTAGGTCTCTCCCAAGCCCTCTATATAGAAAAGATCCTTAAGCAAATGAGGATGAAAGATTCTAAAAGAGGGTTCCTACCTATGCAACATGGCATAAAACTTTCCTTAGAGATGTGTCCTCAAAGTGAGGAAGACAGAAAGGAAATGAGTAAGGTTCCCTATCATTTGGTAATGGGTAGCCTCATGTACGCTATAATTTGCACTAGACCGGACACTGCCTATGTTGTGAGCATAGTAAGTCAGTTTCAGTCAAATCCAGGGCAAGAACATTGGACTGCTGTGAAGAAAATTCTTTAAGTACCTGAAGAGGACTAAAGACTTGGTTCATACATACGGCGGTGGAGAACTTAAAGTGATGGGTTATACGGACTCAGATTTTTCGGGAGACATGGATGCTCAGATGTCCACATCAGGGTATATCTTATTAAAGTAAATAAGGCATTAATTATTTCTATATTATTGTATATCACGGGCATTGTGATTTGGTATATAGAATAATAGTCTTTTCATTTGAGAGCAAATATTCCACTCCTTATGAAGATAAGGAGATAGGTACTGGAAGTGTTTAGGGCTCGAATGCTTAACTGGTTCGCAAGTCGATAAAACTTAACTAGGCAGTAAGTTTAAATAAGACTTGTATAACATGTACTTTGACATGTAGAGTGTCTGTCTTCACTAAGGGTTAGTGGGATCACATGTTATAGGTATGATAATGAGATTAGTATATTCGAACATGACTTACCTCGATTCGATCACATGGATATCACTCAGGGATTGTCAATGACTGAGTCGAAAGGTTGTGATACGTATACATGGACCTTTGACTTGAGGTTTCAGTAGGAGATGTGCTTGTGACATTAAGTCAGTCATTAGAGTAGTTCGATCCAATCGCCGGTTGGTGGGATCAACCTCGAAATGCAACTTAGTGGGCAAGTAGCATTCTCTACTGAATACCAATATAAGATTATTTCTCCTGTTAGTGAGTAGGTAAATGTCCTATGTGGTTAATAGAAAATGAGATTATAAGACTTTGGCCAAAGCAGTTAGAGCTAGTTGTATTTGATACACAAGAGCTCGGTGGCCTCGGTTTGTATTAATAGAATGCATAGATTCAAGTTACAATAGGGTTCCACTTCACCCTGACCCTAATACTTGACTGGTATGATTGAAGGGTTTATACGTATACAGTATTCACGACATAATGGTTTTGGAATGATCCGATCGTTCGTTCTTAGTTGGGTACGGTACGGAGTACTAGACTGGCTAAGTGACCAATACTCCTTGGTTCCTTCCATTGCTGACTAAGACGGACCTAAGGAGTCGCGCACAAGGATATTTGATAGATAAAATAAGTATTTACTATCTCTTCATTAATATTGGATATTAGATATCTAATTTGATTTGTTTAATAAATCGTGCGGTTTAGTGAATTGAAATTAAACCGAGTGATTAATTTAATTTATAAATAATTATTTCTTGGAAATAAATTATTATAATTTTGTATTTGATAAAATTAATTAATTAGATTAATTAATTAAGTATAAATACATTTGAGATAAATGAAGTGTACTTAACGGACTAAACACCCGAACGTCTAGTACACGAATTGAGTGGCTCGACATGTTTTCTCACCTACCACCTATAAGCCGCCCCTCCCTCTTTCCTCTTAGCTTCCATGAAGCTCCTTGTCATGTGGCTGTATTTTTAATTATGAGATGAAGACAAAATGAATGAGTAGGTAAATCTCATCATTATGATCTCATCTTAGTATTATTAATACATGGTCTTTCATTTGATGAGATAACCTAAGAAAACACATAATCACATATTACTCCAGCCGTGAGTTCTTGGAGAGGAGAGGAGAATATCAATTTTCATTTTCCTGTTCATCTTTGAGAGAAAAAAAAGGAAGAAGAGGAGAGAAGAAAAATATTGTATCAATTCTTAGCCGTGTTCTTTGAGAACGAATTGATATTTTATTTTTTTGATCAATATCCGATGCGTGAGAACGTATAGACACTCGGCATCTTTGGTGTTTTGATCATTCATCAAGCTACAACGAATTGGATTCGTGTTCGTGTTGGTGACCGGAAGCGATCAAAGCTTGGCTCGGGAATTTTTCTTTAAGAAGATATTATCAAAGGTCTACGAAGGTATGATCTCTTAATTTTATCTTCGTCATTTTATATTCATTTATACGATGCTGGATCGATCCATTTTTGGGGTTTGATTTTATCCGGTTGGACCGGTTTATTTTCCGCGGCGTATCTCGATTTTAATCATCGAATCCCAATAGAGAGATGTGTGAATAAGAAGTGGAACGTAAGTGCCTGCTATTCGGGGTATAATTCTAAAGTGAGAAAGTAGGTAGAGGGATGAAAGAGTAAAAAATTAACTGTTGATAGAAAAAAAAAAGTGGGTGGAGAGATGTGGGGTGTAAAAAATTATGTTGGTACCATTTACTTGATGTGGTAATTATAGAGTGAGAAGATGGATAGAGAGTTGTGGGAGTAAAAAATTGTATGTTGGTATGATTATTTGAGGTGGTAATTGTAATACCCGGTTGTAAATTCATTCATTATCATTCAGTAATTATCATTCAGTAATTATCATTAAGTAATTATCACTCAGTAATTTTTCACTCATTATTAATCATTCATCATTCTCATTCATTCACTTGTATTCATCATTGGCGTACTTGGAACCTTGTATCAGTTACCGATCGTTATTCGACTCCGTTTGAGTATCGAGATGAGAGTATTTTCATAATCATCGTGATGGGTAGTCTTGTGTTAGGAGTATCGCCTATTGCATGTTATTGGTTACATTCATACAAGTATCATATGTCGGATCATTCATCATTGGTAACGAAAAGATGGAGTTGTCGGATTTTCGCCATTTGCAGCAGTGAGTTACGGCCGTAACTGATCATCATTACGGCCGTAACATGCATTCGTAGAATTAGTGTCTTTCTGGACGAAGACAACTTACAGCCGTAAGTCATTTTTAGTTACGGCCGTAAGCACGAGTGTACGGCCGTATGTTTTGGCATACTATGGCCGTAGCATGCATTCGTTGGACACGAGGGTGTTTTTGACGAAGACAACTTATGGTCGTAAGCTCGGCAGAATACGGCCGTAAGTGTTGTTGTTATGGCCGTAAGGTAACTTTGGTTACGGCAATAACCCGGTCAGTGCAGGCATTATTGGTTTTTCGACAAATTATTGTTACGGCCGTATGAGATGGATATTACGGCCGTAAGGCTGTTACTTGGAAAGTTACGGCCGTAAGATGGCAGAGTTACGCCCGTAACTCTGCGCAGTATATAAAGGATTGAACGGGATTTTTATGCTCATTTCACCATTTCCTCACTTTGGTTCCGAGAAAGAAGTTTTTATGGGAAAGATTTCCCATCATCAAACACTTGTGTGTTCGGGTTTAATCATCCTTATCCATTTGTGAGGCTTGGGAAGTCGATTAACAATAGTTTTGACGGATCGAAGAGGTTGTATCTTCAAAAGGTAATTTTCTCCAAAACTTAGATTTCGATTTTAAGATGGAATATGATGTTTTAGATGTTATAATCATGTTGTATGAAGAGATATACATATGAGTATGAGTTTGTATGAATATTCATTGGATTATTGAAGGATTATTTGAAGAACACTTTGAATGTTGATTTGGATTTGGAGGTTTCGATTGGATGTTGTTGAAATCTCGAATTGTGTATTCGTATTGGATTATTGATTGTGTTGAATATGTTTTGTTGGATTGAATCACTCCTTGGAGGTTTGGTATGGATATAATTGAGGATTGGTTGTAAACAATCGAAGATTGGTTGTAAACAATCGAAGATTGGTTACAATGTGTTTGTTATAATGCCCCAATGAATTTGGTTTTGACGTATCGAGGTTTTGAGTTGGTTGTGATCATGTTTGATTCGTTTATTAAGCGGATTGTTGGTAATTGTGTTATTCAAGGTTGTTCGAGCGACCAACATCCCATTTTTAGGACGTTTGTTCGAGGAAGGACATTCTTCACCGGTGTTGTGTAAGTTAATTCTTACTCGGTTAAAAGGATACTCATTCCTTTCGTTGTTGTTGATTCATAATCATAATTCATTCATAGTGTAATAATCATGTTAAGACTTTTAATTATCAAACTAATCATTCAATTCACGAGGAACGACGGTTCCAATCATTTCAGTGAGCTATCATTCATTTTATTATTATTTCATCTCGGTGAGTTATTCTTGACCCTTGTCGGATTGTTATTCATTAATATTCATTATGGTCACTCTTGTTCATGTGACCTTCTGGGTTCATATTGCGTGGCCGGGTGGTTATGTGTGGATTTTTTAGTCGGGCACACGATAGTCATGTGGCGGGTTCACCGACACAATGGATTGTGCACACGGTAACGTGCCTCCGTGAGACTAATTAGGTACAAGTGCGGGTGTGTCCGAACACTCATCTTGTGCACTTGCACATCCCATTACGGGCGTACTATGATGCCCCTCTTCAGCTTAATTTCATAATTAAGATATATCATGATTGTGTTTATTCAACTCTTGAGGATTGTTGTTACGTATGGCCCGGCCCGTTGGGGGATGTTGTTTTCAGGTCATGGCAAGGCAAAGGCACTGGAAGAGAACATTGACGACGAGGAGTCCCAGTGATACTAGTAGGGGCCCCCAGTCCTTTCAGTCTTTCATGTCTTCTTCATTTTTATTTCCGCTGCAAATTACGTTTGAATGTTCATTTTATTCAGTGTTGTATATTTTATCTTCATATAAAATATACAAGTATCTTGTATTTCCTGGGTGTATTGTATTTAAAACTCCTCATCGGAGTACTTGGTAATATAATGTGGTTTGGTACTATAGTTATATTATTTAATATATTAATTTTCATTCGCCTGGTGGGTCCCAATTGGGGGTCCACGGCACTGTAATAGCAGCCTAGTTTGGGGTGTTACAGAGTTGGTATCGGAGCGTGGGCTTGAATACTACCTTCCGAGTCATGTCTCATTTAAATCATCGTTCATTAGACTAGTATCATTGGACTTTCGCGTCACGTGTGACCTGTGCAAGAGCCGAACCCCTTAGACCAAAAAAAACAGTAAAATTTCTGACGCCATGGTATACTTTCTAGCAATAAGAATCACTCATTCATCATTCATCAGTCAACAATCCTCATCATCATTTTCATTTTGATCATGTCGATCATATTAACTCATTAATCACTCAGTTCATTTCATTGCCCATTTGTTGATCTTGAGGATCGTATCAGTAATCTTGTTAACCTATTCAAGATAATCATTTCAAGAATTTCATCAGATAATCATGTCACCTCAGTTGATCATTCATGTAATCATTGTGTTAGAGCGCATTGTTAGATGTATTTTTATGCGCTTATTTATCATTATTTTATATCCAATGTTAAGTCTAAATCTGCATAAATGAGCTTCTAATGCACTATCTTTATATGTTTTGAAGGAAATTGGAGTCCGGAAGCCAAAACGACGAAAAACGGGCGAAAACGACAATTTTTGGTCGTGTGCCGCGGCACACCAAGGCCAGGCCGCGGCACACGCACGGCACACCAAGGCGCCGAACTCACTATACCGGGGGCCGCGGCACGAAGATGCTGAGCCGCAGTCTATGAAGAAAATGCCGCCTGTGCATAGCGCTTGTAACCTGGCCGCGGCACACTAAAGCCGCCGCGCGGCCGCGGGTTTGATGATCCAGTCTTCATTTTTGGACTGTCTGAAGCCCGTTTTGGACCTAATTCCCGGACGTGTTTTGGAGGCTAATGGTGGTTATAAATAGGGATTAAAAGGTCTGAAGAGAGGGGATCGAAGGAAGGAGAAAAACACCAAACAAGTGGAGAGCAGAAGCTAGATAACGGAGGAATACAAGTTCTTCAACTGTGTTTGATTTCTTTTATGCTTTCCTCAATTCTTTCTGTATTATTTTCTAGCATTTCGGGCTAGGACCCTATTCTAGGATTTTGATGAAACCGAGGTTTTGACGAATTAACTTTTGATTTTGCATTATTAAAATATATTTCCCTTTCTTATTGAGTTTTCCCAATTGTTTTAATTACTGTCAATTATGTGGCCTATGATTGATTTATTTTGATTACGCAACTCGAATCGGGAGAGTAGAGTTGGTATGAAATATTGGTGAGAACCGTTTTATCTTGTGAGATAGGAATATACTCATAGGAATTACGTGGCCTTTCTGAAGATTTCATACTTTTTGCCTATTGACGAATTAATTCACCTAGGAATAGAGTGTTTTATTCGCCTTAGAAAATTTTATTGACCTCGGGAGAGGCAGTAGAGTATTTTAGAAATCTTCGCCTTCAATAAATTGGGAAATCATTTAACTCATATAAATCAAGAGTAATTCGGATAAACCGAGGTGGATTCACAATCCTAGATTACTTCCCTTTTTGATTTTCTTTCTTCGAACAATCGATTTTACTATTTTTTCTTTTATTAATTTTCTTTAATTATTACTTGCACCTCCAATATCGATAGTTCAAATAAAATTAGAATACGCATAAATCGGTAATTAGTGAGTCGGTCCTCGAGGGAACGATACTTTCTTACCACTTTATTACTTGTTTACGACAACGTGCACTTGCGTTAACCAAATTTCATAACAAGTTTTTGGCGCTGTTGCTGGAGATTGATTGTTTTACTAATATCGATTTCAGTATTTCTAGTCTTAATTTGAACATTATTTTATTTTTGTGTAATTTGTTTATTTGTTTTCCTTTCAGGAATTTCTGGTTAGTGCATGAGAAAATTCGGCAACGAAGGCCTATTACCTATGGATACTGAACTCGAGCGCACTCTTCGGAAAAATAAGAAGGAAAAGCGTGAGCTACCGACAAAAGACACCATGGCCGATAACATAGAAAATCACGGAGGAGACAATCCTATGCAGCAAGCTCAACCGGCATTGGCACTCCGTGATTATGCAATGCCACAAATCAATGCAAACTTTTCGGGGATTCGGCATCCAACCATCCAAGCGAACAACTTCAAGATTAAGCCGGCTATTATTCCGATGGTACAAGCAAGCCAATTTTATGGACTGGCGAACGGTGATCCCAACGCACACATCGCTTCATTTCTCGAGATTTGTGACATCTTCAAGAATAACGGTATTACCGATGATGCTATTCGTCTGCGGCTTTTCCCTTTCTCTCTAAGGGACAAAGCCAAGTTTTGGTTGAATTCATTACCGCCGGGCTCTATCACGACTTGGGCGGAATTAGCACAAGCCTTTCTGGCTAAGTTCTTTCCACCGTCGAAGACAGCGAGACTTAGGAACGAGATAACTACTTTCGGGCAATTTGATATGGAGTCACTTCATGAAGCTTGGGAGCGATACAAGGATTAGCTAAGGAGATGCCCACACCATGGTCTACCGGATTGGATGCAAATTCAGACATTCTATAACGGATTGAGTGCTTCTACACGCACTCTTGTTGATGCAGCCGCTGGAGGTGCTTTAATGGGCAAAACGATGGTCGGAGCTCATTCTTTGTTGGAAGCGATGGCTGCAAATGCTTATCAGTGGCCTTCCGGACGAGTGAACCCAAAGAGAGTTATGGGAGTTTCCGACAACGATCCGATCTCTACACTATCAGCCCAATTCGCAGCGCTGACTCAGCAATTGCAAGCCTTTTTACATGCTCATACCACCGTTACCACATAATCATGTAATTGGTGTAACGGGTCTCATCCTAGTGCGGAGTGCCAAGTCGTAAATCCTTTCGAGCAACCTCTGATGGAACAAGCTTAGTTTGTGGGGAACGGAAATCGGAAAAACAACCCATATTCCAACACATATAATCCGGGGTGGCGAAATCACCCCAACTTTCGTGGAAAAATGGACAAAACTCAAACCAACCTTAGTTTTCTCAACACCAACAGTAACCTCATCCTGCTCCAAAAATCTCTCTAAATGAGGCAATGACGAAATTAGCAGCAAATGCAAGTCAGTTCATGACCCGTACGGAAGCAACCTTGCAAAACCATTCCACCTCTATTCGCAACTTGGAAGTCCAATTGGGTCAAATAGCAAATGTGTTAACAGCCCACCCTAAGGGTACCTTGCCAAGTACAACCGAGACGAACCCCAGAGAGAGTATTAATGCCATTGGTTTGAGAAGCGGGAGGGAAGTGTGTGAGCAGCCCGGGAAGAACAAAAAGAGAGGTGATGATGAGGAGAAGAAAAATTCGGCGACTGAGGAATCACAAATGTCTAGACCCTCGAAATTGTTTCCAGATAATCCGACAGCCTATGTGCCACCCGTCCCGTTTCTGCAGCGATTGCAAAAGCAAAAATTGGACAAACAATTCTCCAAGTTTCTTGACGTCTTCAAGAAACTACATATCAACATTCCATTTGCTGATGCCTTGGAACAAATGCCGAGCTATGTAAAGTTCATGAAAGAAATCTTATCGAATAAAAGAAAGCTCGAAGAAAATGAGACTGTAGCATTAACGGAAGAGTGCAGCGCCATCTTGCAGAAAAAGTTCCCACCAAAATTGAAGGATCCAGGAAGCTTCAATATACCGTGCACTATAGGAAACCTGTCTTTCAATAGAGCGTTATGTGATCTCGGCTCCAGTATTAATCTTATGCCCCTTTCCATTTTTAAGAAGCTAGGTATTGGGGAAGCCAAGCCAACAACAATCTCTTTGCAATTAGCTGACCGATCTATCAAGTACCCGAGGGGGGTAATAGAAGATGTTTTAGTCAAGGTCGATAAATTCATCTTTCCGGCCGATTTTATTGTGCTCGATATGGAGGAGGACCAAGACATCCCAATTATTTTGGGAAGACCATTCTTAGCTACCGGCCGAACTCTTATTGATGTGGAAAAAGGAAAACTCACTCTACGGGTTCAAGATGAGCAAGTCACTTTCCAAGTGTTTCAATCCTTTCCGTGTCCAAGTAGTGTCGAGAAGAGTTCACAAATTGAAAGCGTAGATATCTTTGCGAAAGACGCACACCAGGAGAGTTGTCGGTCGAAGTGTTCAGAATCCATTTCAGCTGCTCCGACGTCTAAGAAAAATGAAGAACGAATCACGTATATTAAGCATTTGAATATGTTGTCTTAAACATCAGTTCATCCACCATCGAAAAATTCTCATGCTGTCATAAGTTCGCCCGCGGAATTGAAAACTAATCCGGATGTCAAACCAGTGCCAAGTCAGTTGCAAAATGGGTGTTTTGGGAGGCTACTATTGTTAAAGCCGTTTCGCAAAGAACGTCGGATGTCTAAACCAAAAATCGAACGGTTGAAAATTAATGGTAAAAAATTTGAATTACGTAATAACGATTCGATGGACTGTGCGGAGTCCAAATGGTCTTTGCGAAACGCAAACTAATTTTCAATAAGTCCGGCTGAAGACTATAAACTTAGCGCTTCTCGGGAGGCAACCCGAGTATTAGTTGTAGATTTTTATTTTTCAGTATTTTCATGCATTTTAGGAGTTTATTTTTTTCGTATTTTTGCTTAGATATGCTTCTCTCTAACGTTCTAGGTGTTTTCCTTTAAATATTCTGTGCAGGAATCTCCCCAGGGAAAAATGCAGCAACGGGCCGCAGCACAATAAAAGCGAGCCGCAGCACGCACAAATCCATGCTAAAGGGCTAACCTTGCTGTACTCTGTGCCGCGGCACGAACTTACTGAGCCGCGGCACACTAGACCTCTGAGCCGCGGCACAAATATACTGAGCCGCAACACGCCAAATGCCCCAGAAACGCCCAGGAAACTGTACTTCGTGCCGTGGCACGGACCAAATGAGCCGCGGCACGTGTACATTGAGCTGCGGCACACAGCGAAATCACAAAAATGCCCAGGCAGGCTGTACTCTGGTCCGCGGCTCACTTACTCTGTGCCGCGGCCTCTGATGCGAAGTTCAAAAGCTCTGCACTCCTTTATAAAATCAATCGGTCGGCACAAACAGTAAGTCTCCTTCCCTTCTTCGCGCAGCGCTCGGACGACCCCCATTCACTTCTTCTTCTTCTTGCATTCTTCAATCCAAAGCAAGGTAACTCTCATCTCTGATTCTTAATTGCAACATAGAATTAAAAGGGAGGTAATGTTCCTCATTCATGGTTGAATTTATTGTTAGTTTTCTTAAAAGTTCTATCAAGTTGAGTTGGGATATAGTGATTATTGTTTGATTGGTGATGTTATTTGTTGATTATCTATGGATTGTTGATGTTAATCGTTGTTTTGTCATAACTATCGATTGATTGTTGTTATTGTTGGGGATTGGATTAAGTCATTGTCATTCTTATCCTTCATTTAAACCCATGCATACTAGGTGTTTGATAAAATGCGTCAATGAAATTTTTTGAACCAAACGTTTTCAAACTATATGCAACGAATTTGATTATCGGATTACATTGTACCCCAACCCTTACATCATGTTTAAACTTGAAGTCTCCGCCATAATTTTCCCTTACGATGGTGCAAGCTCATTCGACTCTATATTCACGTTCCGCGTATCTTAAGTCGAGAGTGGTGTAGTTTTTCTTAAAAGTTGTGTAATTTCCGGTGTTTATTTTTTTTCAGGAACCTCGCCATGGCTAGAAAAAGGAAGGTTAGTATAGGGGCTAGGACACAATCATCCCCCACAAGAGGGGAGACATCACAAAACCGAGCCAATTTGGAATCTCACCAATTCTCCGATCCGGACATTCACAAAATATTCAACGAGAAAATCCGACCTCGACCAATAATCCCGGAGAGGGATTCACCCCTGCCCCCTAGGATGGTGAGCTTTTGACTATGATCAACGAGATGGGATGGACTCATTTCACTGCACAACCCGAGCCGGTTGTGATCTCTATCGTCCAGGAGTTCTACGCCAGTGCTCTCTTGCGACATATTCGGGCAGGGCAGATGATGGGGCAATCAGATACTCGGACTCAGGTCGTCGTCCGAGGCCAAACTGTGGATTTTTCGGTGGCCGCAATTCGGAGACTATACGAGCTGCCAGTGGTGGACGAGGCGGTATATACGCGGATTATGAGTAGCCTCACAATGGAGGCTCTGCTTGAGGCACTCACACAGCCCGGTTCTGTCTGGGAGACGCGCGCCCCGGGTTCTTCAGCCTTCTATTTTAAGAGTTCGCGCCTCAGTCGGCTCGGGCGAGCCTGGCTATACTTCCTCTGTGCACGAGTCGATCCTACCTTACAGATCCGCTCGGTCTTACTTTCTCGTGCCCGACTACTATATGCTATCACTACCGGACTCAGATTCGATGTGGCCCCTCATCTGGTCCGATCTATCCTTCAGTGCATTCAAGGAGGGGCCAAGACGGGGCTGAAGCACCCCTCTCTCATTTGTGCTCTATGCCGCCAGTCGGGCATGACTTGGTCGGATGATGAGCCAACGCTAGCACCCCAGGGTCCGATAGATCATCGCATTATTTCTCACTTTGACCAGTGGGGTGGAGCGCCGGCACATGCTCGGGGACGAGGATTTCTTCTTGACGAGCCACATGAGAAGTCCCCCGAGCCTCTTCTTCTGACGCATGAGCAAGCGGAGTCCAACTCGCCGCCCGAGAGAGAGCACCTTTAGGTGATGTTCGACAGCCTAAGAGAGGAGATGAGAAGAGTCTCAGAGAGCCATCTAGCTGCCCTAAGAGAGGAGATGCGGAGAGAGAGAGAGAGAGTCATCTAGCTACTGTGGGAGAGGAGATGAGGAGAGTCTCAGAGAGCCATCTAGCTGCCCTAAGAGAGGAGATTCGGACAGAGAGAGAGCCTCCTCGCAGCTGTCCGGGAGGAGACGAGAGAGCAGGCCCGCCGGGCCAATCGATGGGAGGAGAGGCGCTTGGCGGCGTGGGATGCTTACCATCAGGACTACCTTGTTGCGTGGACGAGCCATATACTGCACCCGGACGGGACCTTCATTCCACCAGTTAGGCCATCCACACCACCCTCCTCGTCGGACGAGGCCGGCACCAGTTCCTGAGCTGACATTAGGGGAGTACTTGACCTTTTCTCTTATTGCATATTGCTATCTGTGTCCATTGAGGTCAATGTACGTCCTAAGTTTGGTGGGGGGGGTTACTTTCAGTTGCTTTTTACTTATTCGTTGATATTTTTCGTTGTTTTTGATGCTAGCTTTGCTTGTCTTGATTTTATTTGCATTCGTGGATTTTACATGCTTCATTATGTAAAACTGATGATATGATACTGATTTCTTTTTGAAGAAACGGTTGAGTTTTGGTCGAGTTTTCAGTCAGCGATATCTGTTCCCTCTGAGTATTCATTTAGGTCTGAAATTTTTCGTTATTGTAGAAATTTTAGCGTATAAGAAAGTAGACATACATGTTTTCAAATCACCGTCTATATGTTTGGTTACACTTTTCGCGTAGCTAGTTGTCCAGTAACATGAGTCTTGTTGGCACTTAAATTGAGTTTAGAGTCGGATAGTCTTTCCCAAAAAGTCGAGTTACATGTTCTAGGATGGGAAGTCTAGTAACCGGGGGTATTCACGTGACCCGCTATTTACTCTCGCGTAAAACGACAACCATGAATAGACTAATGGTTTTGAAATATCGCATTACCGATGATGGGAAGCCTAGTAACCGGGGGTATTCACGTGACCCGTTGTTTACTCTCGCGTAAAAAAGCAACCTTGAATCGGACATGCGGGAATAGCTTTTCAAGTTTTTTTTCTCCGCTGTAGAGGGGAACTTAGTAACTAGAAGCATCCATGTGCCCCATGAGTGTCTTTTACGTCAAACGGTTCCCCAATACATGAGAATGGAAATCCACCCTAGGGTTATCCCGATGAAACATCCCGAGATCCGAAACCTAGTGGTTAACTCGAATCATTATAATGATTATACATAAGGGAATGCTGTCCGAGGATTATCTTTTGACGATGAAACTCTTGAATTTTTTGCCACTAGACTGTGGGACTGGGCGAGTTGGCTTGTTTAATCTAACCCTTCATATTGGCGGTCGGTTAAATTCACGTTTGTTAATCTTTGAGCTTGATTTTCTTCATGAACGATTGATTAGCACAAAAAAAAATGGTTACTTTATGGAATCAGTGTCTGTGATGTGACTCACTAATACGATACTCGTATTATTCTTTGAGATTTTCAGGGTAGTATTGATTAAGTTGAGCACTATGGATTTGCACGATCATTCACGATACTTCTTATTTGAAATTGATTTTTGCTTGAGGACAAGCAAAGGCTCAAGTTTGGGGGTATTTGTTAGATGTATTTTTATGCGCTTATTTATCATTATTTTATATCCAATGTTAAGTCTAAATCTGCATAAATGAGCTTTTAATGCACTATCTTTATATGTTTTGAAGGAAATTGGAGTCCGGAAGCCAAAACGACGAAAAACAGGCGAAAACGACAATTTTTTGTCGTGTGCCGCGGCACACCAAGGCCAGGCCGCGGCACACGTACGGCACACCAAGGCGCCGAACTCACTGTACCGGGGGCCGCGGCACGAAGATGCTGAGCCGCGGCCTATGAAGAAAATGCCGCCCAGGCATAGCGCGCAGCACAACTGGGGCCGCGGCACACTAAAGCCGGGTCGCGGCCCCCGATGCGGGTTTGATGATCCAGCCTTCGTTTTTGGACTGTCTGAAGCCCGTTTTTGACCTAATTCTCGGATGCGTTTTGGAGGCTAATGGTGGTTATAAATAGGGATTAAAAGGTCTGAAGAGAGGGGATCGAAGGAAGGAGAAAAACACCAATCAAGCAGAGAGCAGAAGTTAGAGAACGGAGGAATCCAAGTTCTTCAACTGTGTTTGATTTCTTTTATGCTTTCCTCAATTCTTTCTGTATTATTTTCTAGCATTTCGGGCTAGAACCCTATTCTAGGATTTTGATGAAACCGAGGTTTTGACGAATTAACTTTTGATTTTGCATTATTAAAATATATTTCCCTTTCTTATTGAGTTTTCCCAATTATTTTAATTACTGTCAATTATGTGGCCTATGATTGATTTGTTTTGATTACGCAACTCGAATCGGGAGAGTAGAGTTGGTAGAAAATATTGGTGAGAACCATTTTATCTTGTGAGATAGGAATATACTCATAGGAATTACGTGGCCTTTCTGAAGATTTCATACTTTTTGCCTATTGACGAATTAATTCACCTAGGAATAGAGTGTTTTATTCGCCTTTGGAAATTTTATTGACCTCGGGAGAGGCAGTAGAGTATTTTAGCAATCTTCGCCTTCAATAAACTGGGAAATCAGTTAACTCATATAAATCAAGAGTAATTCGGATAAACCGAGGTGGATTCACAATTCTAGATTACTTCCCTATTTGATTTTCTTTCTTCGAACAATCGATTTTACTATTTTTTTTTCTATTATTAATTTTTTTTAATTATTACTTGCACCTCCAATTTCGATAGTTCAAATAAAATTAGAATACGCATAAATCGGTAATTAGTGAGTCAGTCCTCGAGGGAACGATACTTTCTTACCACTTTATTACTTGCTTACAACAACGTGCACTTGCGTTAACCAAATTTCGTAACACGCGTATGCTCATTATCATCATTTCATAACATAGTCATATTGTGGTACTCATGCAAGATCTATAATTATCATGTGACTTTCCTACTTCAGTATGGAGAGAGCTGTCAGAGGATGCAGGGGAAGAGGCCGCGGTGCAGGTCGAAACCCGAGAGCTCGTGGGAATACATGCGCGAATGCGAGGAATAATGCCAATTCATCGAGCAGCGACGCTGCCACTCATTCACCTGGAAAAAATCATTCACTGTCAGGGAGTCGTATCCGGGACACAGCTCAATCAGAAGGTGTTCGAGTTGATCCATTTGCTTTTATGCAGGGCATGATGGCCCAAATGCTTCAGATGGTACGTCTGATGGAGACGATGCAGAACTCAACCGCCCAGAATCAGCAGGCTCCTCCGCCGCCACCTCAAGGGCAAGAAAGGAGTGTGAGCAGTATTATTGGCGACATCTCCCGCCAGAGACCACCTACTTTTGAGGGCTCATCAGAGCGGAGGATATTGTTCATTGGCTTGAACACTTTGAGAAACTATTTGCTATGGTAGAGTGTCCCGAAGGGCACAAAGTTTCAGTTGCGGCTTACTATCTGGGTAAGAGCGCTCATTCATGGTGGTTATCGTTGAAGCCCATCGACGGATCTTGTACTTGGGATCAGTTCAAGACCCTCATGATGGAGAGATATTATCCGGCCCCACTTAGGGAGGCCAAGTAAACAGAATTACTTATCCCTAACCCCTCAGCGGATGATGATGTTCTCGCCATCGCCGAGAAATTTCAGGAGCTACTTCCTTTCGCCTCATTTATTATTCACTCTGAGGCGGACAAGATCAAGTATTTCAGCAAGAGGTTGAAACCTCGTATGCGGATGCAACTGCTTAATCATCATTGCACCACCCTAGCCAAATTCATCGAGAAGGCTCTTACTTATGAGCTTACTACTAAGGATATTGCTAAGCAACAACCTTCATCTGCTAGCAAGAAATCAAAGAATCGTAATCAGTCTTAAGGCAGTCAGGCAACCTTCAAGAAGCCTCATGCGGGCCCTACTTTTTCTGAGCGACCTCCTATGGCGCCTAGACCCGCGGAATCTCAGTCCCGAGTGGCCAGTTCGGCCATCACCTGTTTCAACTGCGGAGAACAGGGTCATTTCAGCACCAAGTGTCCGAGGCAGACTATCACGTGCAGTAACTGTGGGATTGCCGGGCATAAGGCCCATTTTTGCCGAAGAGACTCCAAACCTATCCGGCGATATCTCAGACCCCAAAGCAGTCAGCGGTTCAGAATCAGGCCACTCAGTCCGCGTCGTTCAAGACGAGGGGAGTAAACAAAGGCGGAGCCCATAGCTATCAGACGGGAGCATCCGGTTCCTGGGTTGGCAAGCCCCGAATTTATGAGATGAATAGGACCGAGGATCCAGAGGCCCGAATGATCTCAGGTACACTCGAAATTCTATCTCAACCTGTGTGTACCCTTTTTGATACTGGTGCATCGCATTCATTCATTTCCGAGTCATGCTTGAGTAGACTTCACCTGGATAGTGCTTCTAGCTGTGAACCTTATATCATTGGTCTACCTGACGGTAGAAGAATTATCGGGGATCGTGAGATTAAGAATTGTCCAGCTTAATAGCCGCGTTTGGTTGGCGAACCTGATCATGGTAGATTTACCGAGAGACGACGTCATCTTGAGTATTGATTGGATGGATCGTCATGATGCCATCCTTAGTGTCCGTAAGCGTATGGTCACTATCATTTCAGATGATGGAGTCGAGTGTGTATTTCAGGGAGGTAATCCCAGCTGTTCCGGAAGGGTCATTAATTTGTTGAAAGCAGTGAAATTACTCAATCAGGGGTGTGTTGGTTATAGGTACTATATGACCAAGATCGAGAAATCATCAGTAATGTTGGTGGATATTCCGGTAGTGAGAAAATACGCCGATGTTTTTCCAGACGAGTTACCTGGTTTGCCTCCATAGAGAGATGTGGAATTCACGATCGAGTTGGAGCCTGGTACGTCTCCAATATCGAAGGCACCGTATCGGATGGCCCGGACTGAAATGCAATAACTGAAGAATCAATTGGAGGATTTGACCGAGAAGGGTTATATCCGACCGAGTGCGTCCCCGTGGGGAGCACCAGTATTATTTGTCAAGAAGAAGAACGGTTCATTTCGCTTGTGTATTGATTATTGAGAATTGAACAGGGTGACGATTAAGAATAAATATCCTCTACCCCGTATTGATGATCTCTTAGATCAACTTCAGGGAGCTTCAGTATTTTGCAAGATCGATTTAAGATCTGGGTATCATCAGTTGCGAATTCGAGAGTCGGATATTGCAAGGACGGCGTTTCGAACACGCTATGGGCACTACAAGTTTGTAGTGATGCCGTTTGGGTTAACTAATGCACCTGCGGTGTTCATGGAGTTAATGAATCGGGTTTTCATCGACTATTTAGATCAGTTCGTGGTTGTTTTCATAGACAATATTTTGATTTATTCTCGTGACCGATAGGAGCACGAGGTTCACCTTCATCAGGTTCTCGACGTGTTGAGACGAGAGCAACTCTATGGAAAATTTTCCAAATATGAGTTCTGGATGTCCGAGGTGACATTTTTCAGACATGTGATTTCATCAGATGGATTACGTGTCGACCCTCAGAAGACAGAGGCTATCCGAGATTGGCAACCTCTGAAGAATGTTAAGAAAATCCGAAGCTTTCTCGGATTAGCAGGTACCGGCGATTTGTGGAAGGATTTTCTAAAATCGCTCAACCCATGACGAACCTTTTGCAGAAGGATAAGAAATATACGTGGTCTGATGCGTCTCAACAGAGTTTTGAGGAACTCAAGAGCCGTTTGATTTCAGCACCTGACCTTTCCTTGCCACAAGGGACGGAAGGATTCGTGGTTTATAGTGACACGTCCGGACACAGTCTTGGATGTGTATTAATGCAGAACGGGAAAGTCATTGCCTATGCTTCACGGCAATTGAGACCTTACGAGGTCAATTATCCGACCCACGACCTGGAGCTAGCAGCCATGGTTTTCGCATTGAAGATTTGGCGTCATTATCTCTATGGCGTCACCTGCCAGATTTTCACCGATCATAAGAGTTTGAAGTATATATTTACTCAGGAGTTAAATATGCGACAGAGGCGGTGGTTGGAACTAATCAAAGATTATGATATTGAGATCCTGTACCACCCGGGCAAGGCGAATGTTGTCGCCGACGCCTTGAGCCGTAAGTCCGTTCAGGAGCAAATGCTTGCTCGTTTAACAGTTCAGAAAGAGCTTCAGCAGGAATTCCAGCAGGAATACCTAAGACTCGAGATCAAGGTCTGGTTACAACGAGTGCAGCGGCAACTTTGCATGTTAGAGATTTCATCGCCACTTGAGGAGCGATCAGAGCGAATCAGGGATCAGACCCGTTTTAGTTGCGCATCCGAGAGGATGTGGCTCAATGGAAAGCCCCTGGATTTGTGGTCCGCAGGGATGGACTTTTTCGATTTAAGAACCGGTTATGCATACCGACAGATGACGAGTGAAAAATTCAATTTTGAGAGAAGCTCATGCTACCCCTTATTCCATTCATCCGGGGTCTAGCAAGATGTACAAAGACTTGAAACAAAATTACTGGTGGAGTAATATGAAACGAGAAGTCGCATAATTTGTTTCGAGATGTTTAACCTGTCAGCAAATCAAGATAGAGCATCAGCGATCGGCGGGTATGCTGAAACCGCTCCCTATTCCAGAGTGGAAATGGGTGGATATTTCAATGGACTTCATCACGAGTTTGCCGACGAGTCATCGTGGCATGAATACAATTTGGGTAATTGTGGACCGTTTAACTAAGTCAGCTCATTTCCTTGAGATTAAGGATACATGGGGTCCCGAGAGACTTGCCCAATTGTACGGTACTCCTAAGAGTATCGTTTCTGATCGTGACGGGCGATTCATGTCACCTTTTTGGAAGTCAGTTCATCGTGCCATGGTAACTCAGGTTAATCTCAGCACAAATTTTCATCCTCAGTCCGACGGACAATCAGAGTGGACTATTCAGACATTGGAGGACATGTTGAGAGCATGTGTCCTCGATTGGAAAGACGATTGGGAAGCCCAACTACCGTTGATTGAGTTCACGTACAATAACAGTTGGCATGCTTTGATTAAGATGGCACCTTACGAGGCCTTGTACGGTCGTCGTTATCGATCTCCCTTGTGTTGGGACAACTTATCAGAATCAATCGACACCGAGCCCGATATGCTTATAGCCGCCCGTGATAAGATAGCTTTGATCAGGAGTCGTTTGTTGACCGCTCAGAGTCGACAAAAATCATATGCAGATAATCGTCGTCGACCATTAGAGTTCGAGGCAGGTGACCACGTTTTGGTTAAGGTATCCCCAAGTTAAGGTATCTTCCGTTTCGGGAAGCGGGGAAAGTTGAGTCCGAGATTCATTGTACCGTTTGAGATTTTAGATCGAGTAGGCAGTCTGGCTTATCGATTGGCCCTACCTCCGGTGTTGAGCCGAAGTCATAATGTGTTTCACGTCTCTCAGCTGAGGAAGTATGTTGCCGACCCGAGTCACATACTTCAATTCGATGAAATCGAGATCGTGGATGATCATTCGCATGAGGAGCGTCCGGTACGAGTCTTAGAGTGACGTATCAAACAGTTGAGGAACAAGACGATTCCTTTGGTTAAGATTCAGTGGTCTATACACGGAGTCGAAGAGGCTACTTGGGAAACCGAGGATAGTATGCGGGAGAGTTATCCCGAGTTGTTTGACCCTTAGTTTCGGGGACGAAACTCTTTTTAAGGGGGGGAGTATGTAATACCCGGTTGTAAATTCATTCATTATCATTCAGTAATTATCATTCAGTAATTGTCACTCAGTAATTTTTCACTCATTATTAATCATTCATCATTCTCGTTCATTCACTTGTATTCATCGTTGGCGTACTTGGAGTCGTGTATCAGTTACCGATTGTTATTCGACTCCGTTTGAGTATCGAAACGAGAGTATTTTCATAATCATCGTGATGGGTAGTCTTGTGTTGGGAGTATCGCCTATTGCATGTTATTGGACTCAATTACATTCATACAAGTATCATATGTCGGATCATTCATCATTGGTAACGAGAAGATGGAATTGTCGGATTTTCGCCATTTCCAGCAGTGAGTTACGGCCGTAACTGATCATCATTACGGCCATAACATGCATTCGTAGAATTAGTGTCTTTCTAGACGAAGACAACTTACGGCCGTCAGTCATTTTTAGTTACAGCCGTAAGCACGAGGGTACGGCCGTATGTTTTGGCATACTATGGCCGTAGCATGCATTCGTTGGACACGAGGGTGTTTTTAACGAAGACAACTTACGGTCGTAAGCTCGGCAGGATACGGCCGTAAGTGTTGTTGTTATGGCCGTAAGGTAACTTTGGTTACGGCAATAACCCGATCAGTGCAGGCATTATTGGTTTTTCGACAAATCATTGTTACGTCCGTATGAGATGGATATTACGGCCGTAAGGCCGTCACTTGGAAAGTTACGGCCGTAAGATGGCAAAGTTACGCCCGTAACTCTGCGCAGTATATAAAGGATTGAACGGGATTTTTATGCTCATTTCACCATTTCCTCACTTTGGTTCCGAGAAAGAAGTTGTTATGGGAAAGATTTCTCATCATCAAACACTTGTGTGTTCGGGTTTAATCATCCTTATCCATTTATGAAGCTTGCGAAGTCGATTAACAATAGTTTTGACGGATCGAAGAGGTTGTATCTTCAAAAGGTAATTTTCTCCAAAACTTAGATTTCGATTTTAAGATGGAATATGATGTTTTGGATATTATAATCATGTTGTATGAAGAGATATACATATGATTATGAGTTTGTATGAATATTCATTGGATTATTGAAGGATTATTTGAAGAACACTTTGAATGTTGATTTGGATTTGGAGGTTTCGATTGGATGTTGTTGAAATCTCGAATTGTGTATTCATATTGGATTATTGATTGTGTTGAAGATGTTTTGTTGGATTGAATAACTCCTTGGAGGTTTGGTATGGATATAATTGAGGATTGGTTGTAAACAATCGAAGATTGGTTGTAAACAATCGAAGATTGGTTACAACGTATTTGTTATAATGCCCCAATGAATTTGGTTTTGTCGTATCGACGTTTTGAGTTGGTTGTGATCATGTTTGATTTGTTTATTAAGCGGATTGTTGGTAATTGTGTTATTCAAGGTTGTTCGAGCGACCGACATCCCATTTTTAGGACGTTTGTTCGAGGAAGGACATTCTTCACCGGTGTTGTGTAAGTTAATTCTTACTCAGTTTAAAGGCTACTCATTCTTTTCATTGTTGTTCATTCATAATCATAATTCATTCATAGTGTAATAATCATGTTGAGACTTGTAATTATCAAACTAATCATTCAATTCACGAGGAACGACGGTTCCAATCATTTCAGTGAGCTATCATTCATTTCATTATTATTTCATCTCGGTGAGTTATTCTTGACCCTTGTCGGATTGTTATTCATTAATATTCATTATGGTCACTCTTGTTCATGTGACCTTTTGGGTTTATATTGCGTGGCCGGGTGGTTATGTGTGGAATTTTTAGTCGGGCACACGATAGTCATGTGGCGGGTTCACCGACACAATGGACTGTGCAGACGGTAACGTGCCTCCGTGAGACTAATTAGGTACAAGTGCGGGTGTGTCCGAACACTCATCTTGTGCACTTGCACATCCCATTACGGGCGTACTATGATGCCCCTCTTCAGCTTAATTTCATAATTAAGATATATCATGATTGTGTTTATTCAACTCTTGAGGATTGTTGTTCTGTGTAACTGACCCCGTTGGGGGATGTTGTTTTCAGGTCATGGCAAGGCAAAGGCACGGGAAGAGAATGTTGATGTAACAACCCCAATCCACTCAGGGATATTACACGCCATAGACCCTTTCCTCAAAGATCTACCAGGCTGGTAAACAACGTCGAACATCTCAACAATGCCTTTAAGGCTAAAAATGACTCAATAGACCGATTTGATCTTTCAATAAATACATTCAACTCAATACATGCCCATGCAGGGGTCGAATACAAAATGCTCCCATACAATGGGGAAAATATACTGCAGCGGAAATAAAAATACAACTGAACCAATATAACAAAGTATGGTTCCTCCTGTGATTAGTATCGATCACCTTTCATAATCCTTCGTGCCGACCCCTGTGTTATGCTCCCAAAACCTGAATGCAAAAACAGACATCCACCCCCCGAATTCTCGGGGGTTAGCAAAACTCCACTATTTTGCTAGTGCAAGAACAAAGTGCAAAAATACGAGTCATACAATTCAAATTTCATGAATAATAATAACCAAGAATCCTCAAAAATCCAAATGTAACGAAAAGTACTTCCCGAGGCAAGAGTTTGGGTAAAACATTCCAAAACCGAAAGATCACAAATCAAGGGAAACAATTTATAAAACAGTTTAAAATGCCATCGAGAGTTTTAATAGAAAATAATTTAGGATTACCGAATACTTATCTTTCCAAAATCAACAGGGGTCACACCCCAAAGGTTTTGTTTTCACAATTAAAACCAACAACAATACACAAGGTTAAAACCCACGTCACGCGTCCTCGACGGACATAAAATACACACGCATCCGTGAAGTTTCACTCGTGAATCCAGGGCAAAACCATTGGACTCCCTCCGTGGCCCCGTCGAACCCTCTCGAGGTGAGCAAACACATTCATAAAACATACACTCGCACTCGTGAAGTTTCACTCGTGAATCCAGGGCTATACTATTGGACTCCCTCCGTGGCCCCGCCGAACCCTCCCGAGGTGAGCAAACACATTCACAAAACATACACACGCACTCGTGAAGTTTCACTCGTGAATCTAGGGCTATACCATTGGACTCCCTCCGTGGCCCCGTCAAACCCTCCCGAGGCGAGCAAACACATTCACAAAACATACACACGCACCCGCATCGCCTAGGACCGGGACGAAGCCACAAATCCCACTCGAGACCCCGTCGGACCCTCCCGAGCTAGCTAGCGAAACAATCAAGCACACACGTCGCCTAAGATCGGGACGAAGCCACAAATCCCACTTGAGGCCCCGTCGGACCCTCCCGAGCTGGCTAGCGAAACAATCAAGCACAAATAACATATCACACCAAGGATATCCAAACAATTCACCTAGAGGCATCAAACACTTAGCAAAACACCACGTCAAACCATAACGCACCGAAAAGAGATTATATGTGTATATATATTATCAAAGCATAACAACAACAACAACAACAACAATAACAACAAGCGAATTCATAGGGTTCACTTAACCATTCACGGAGCACAATATTCACAAAACACACGCGTTTTGCAAGTTAGCCCTTAACGAGGCTAAACCGAATCCTTTGAAAGTTCAAAATCAAACGATCAAACAAACACATAGAGACGATCACTAATTATCATATCCACAAAACAAGAATTGTATGGACAAGATACTTGCCTAGGAACCACGATCATAACAAGACGACGGATGGAATGCGGTCGAATAGTCTCAAACTCCCGAACACTATCAAGAACGCGATAGCACCGAAATTACTACGGGAAAACACCACACGAATCATCAATCACCAACGGAATTCAACATCGGAATCATCGAGCGCCTATAATCCTCCGTAAGGAACAATAAAACATGATTACGATGAGAATCAAGGCCGAAAACAACGGAAATCCCAACAAATTATCGAAGGGAACTCATTCGAACATTTAATCGAACATTAAATGTTCAAGACCCTTCAAGAACAAAGAAATCAACCCTCGGGTCGAACGAACCAAAGATACGAGTATCCAATCCGTAGAACAAGTTCAAAACAACGTTTATACAACAATTAATTGGTCAAAAACGGATTGGAATCGAAATCAAAAGGAAAATCCCCAAAATCTTCAAAAACAAGGGTTCAAGCCAAAATACCTTGATTCGGACGAAGAACACGGATTAGATGATGATAATAATCATGATTCAAGCTTCCCAACTGATGTATTACTGATCTCCGATCAAAACCATCGATTTCTATCGAAGGATCACGAAAAACGAAGAAGAAAAGTGGAAATGGCCGAGTGACCCGTGCTCAGGCCTTAAATAGGTCGAGACCTGCTGAACGCTTACGCACATAACCGGTCATGGCTTACGTACGTAACCGGCCATGGCCGAACCCACTGTCCAATTCTGCCGGTAGTGTTACGTACGTTACCCGTCCAGGCCTTACGTACGTAACAGGCCTTATGGCCGTAACTGCCGGACACTTACGTACGTTACTCGGCCAGGGCTGGCCTGGCCCCAACATGCCCGGCCATGACTCGGCCGGGGCCAACTCCGACGGCCCGGACGACCCCGAAACCCAAACCTGAATACGAATTGAAGATACGGTTACGAAGTACTCGCAAAGACGAATTCGAGCACTAAGAGAACACATGATTCCGACCACCCGAAGGCTCGAAATTCGACAACGGAAAGTAATTACCCAAACTTTGGAAAATTACGAAAATGGCCCAAAACGTCCGAAATACACGATAAACGATCGAAACACCAAACCAAGGCTCGCAACATGAATAATAACATTAAATGAACTTACAAGAAACTCGAAACAACAGTTTCGGACGAGATTCGCAAGAATCGAACTCAAGTGCGGAAAGTCGCTAAATGCACGGAACTCAACAAAACGATACCGAAACGAACTCGGACGTCGAAAAGTGCAAAATTAAACATTCTCAGAATGACGAAATGGTCAGAAGAGAGTCGTCAAAACGGACTCCTGCGAAAAAAAAAAAGAAAATTACTGGAAAAATCGAAATCGCGGATATTACATACTACCCTCCTTAAAAGAAGTTCCGTCCCAAAACTTAAAACAAGTAGGGAGGAGCAATATCCTGCCAGGAAACACTCAACTAGATACACAAGAAACGCGTAACTTACACCCGATGACGAAACGTTACAAGCAACGTAAAGGAACAAACGGCGTGAAAACACGCTCCACGACGACCAACACAACGCCACCGGTAGAGACATAATAAAACCAACAAGTGACAAGCGTCATCAAACAGATAATACAATCAAGTCGATTATCCAAACTATCATAAAACACAAGCACCTGTTACAAGGAACACGCACAGTCGAGAAAACAGAAAATAAAAACAAAACGATCCATAACGACAATCACAAATAATTCGGACTATGCCGAAATCCTCAAAAAGCATACTAGGCATCTCTGTGCCCTTCGGAGCAGAGACGCAGCCTCGATCCCCAAATCTCTCATCTACCGTCTCGCAATGCGCGGCTCAGTGACCCACCTGGACACACTCGAAACAACTGAGTAACAGTGAACGACAATCCCTCGCGGTACGAGATCAGGCAACAACAGTCATATAACCCCGATCGAACAATAACGATCGAATAACAATGACCAAATAACAATGATCGGACAACAACGATCAAATAACAATGATGAAACAACATCGATCGAAAAGCAATGATCGGGTAACAACGATCAACCAACAATGATCGAATGACAACGGTCGAACAATGACTCCGAAGTTCACACTTCAACTCAAGACATCAAAGAACTAGTAGAACCAAAAGATGTTACTTCCGAACAAGGTTCACAAGAATCGAACCGAACTCGGAAAAGTCACAGCGATAATCAGATCGACCCAAAACAAGATCACGGCTCGTTCGAACAATGAAACCGAAATACAGGACAAGTTCAGAAAGTATCAACGAACACGAGCGAGTAGATAGACTTGAGAAAGAGGAAATGCAGAAGTCCAAAACAATACGGGTATTACATTCGACCTCTTATAAAAGAAGGTCGTCCCCGCAATTCATAATAACGGAAACAAGGCAACAACACAAAGGCAGCTGACGGAAACATTCCCCATGGGCCTTTTGGAGCCGATCCTGATATTTGTGCTGAAGTTCGTGTCCCGAAAGACTCGGAACCCAACTCGCAAACTGGATCCTGTGTCTCTCGGGTCCACACTCGAAATGCGTTACTGACGAGAGGGACAATTGATACGTGCACGCCCCCGGCACACCACGGTTGAAACACCTCGGCTTGGCATGCCGAATATACAAATGCTCGATGCAATGGAACATAACATCACAAAGCAACAAACCAGAGATGCCAATTCCACACAACATATCAATGTAAGGTAGCCCGCATACACAGAATCATAGCAACGACGGCACCGTTCGGCGATCTCAATGGCCCGAACGATAACCAGCACATAATCACAAAACATAATATAATTATTACCGGACCGCAAACAGGAACGATTGGTTTTTAAAAATGAAAACCACCTTTAAAAAAAATGATTTTGGAAACACTAGTTGATCTTGAGTATCACCCTTCAAAAAGTAGCACATACACCATTATCGAGACTTTGAAAACCATCTCGCGCTTGGTAAAATGAAGACACTTCCCTTTTGGAGAAAGACTTTCAGAAATATTCGACCCTCGGGTCTAAGCAAAGCATTTCTAAACAATTGAAAATATCTCAAAATATTTTTGATCCTCAACTGGAAAAATTTTGAAATGTATTGCGGCACTAGAAAGCACCTTGAAAACACCGCGAGAAAATAATTCGTTTTAAAAGTACGTCTCGAAATTTAATTTTCTAAGATACTCAAGGTTTTCAAAAGTTTAATAGGCCAGAATGCCCAAAACTCACAAAATCCTTTATCAAACCGTCATAAAACATTCAAGGCCAAAATGCCCAAACTCGATTTAGAGAATCGGTTTTACGAAATAAAACTCAGTTTGCAAAATACTGAAAGTCATTTTGAAAGGACTCACGCAGTGAATAAAATACAGTTTGAAAATACATTAGCAGTGAAACCGCTCCTCATATAAATAAAATATTAGAGTCGAATACCCACATATCACGGAATCAAAATTCACAGAAGGATTCAATCAATCAACGATATAATCATACAAGCAGCTCATGTCACACGACGCACAACACAAAGAAGGGAGACTTACATCCACAGGTCGCACGAAGATGATGATCGCTCCACGATACTAATCACGACCAACAGACTCAGACGACGCGTCGCGACACGACTCGGTCAGACAAAATTCGACGAGACAAAACTCAACAGACACCACTAAACCCGACAGCCTAGGTTTCCACAACCTGGCTACGATACCATTTATGTAACACCCCCAATCCACTCAGGGATATTACACGCCGTAGACCCTTTCCTCAAGGATCTACCAGGCTGGTAAACAATGTCGAACATCTCAACAATGCCTTTAAGGCTAAAAATGACTCAGTAGACCGATTTGGTCTTTCAATAAATACATACAACTCAATACATGCCCACGCAGGGGTCGAATACAAAATGCTCCCGTACAACGGGGAAAATATACTGCAGCGGAAATAAAAATACAACTGAACCAATATAACAAAGTATGGTTCCTCCTGTGATTAGTATCGATCATCTTTCATCATCCTTCATGCCGACCCTGTGTTATGCTCCCAAAACCTGAATGCAAAAACAGACATCCACCCCCGAATACTCGAGGGTTAGCAAAACTCCACTGTTTTGCTAGTGCAATAACAAAGTGCATAAATACGAGTCATACAATTCAAATTTCACGAATAATAATAACCAGGAATCCTCAAAAATCCCAACGTAACGAAAAGTACTTCCCGAGGCAAGAGTTTCTATAAAACATTCCAAAACCGAAAGATCACAAATCAAGGGAAACAATTTATAAAACAGTTTAAAATGCCATCGAGAGTTTTAATAGAAAACAATTTAGGATTACCGAATCCTTATCTTTCCAAAATCAACAGGGGTCACACCCCAAAGGTTTTGTTTTCATAATTAAAACCAACAACAATACGCAAGGTTAAAACCCACGTCACGCGTCCTCGACAGACATAAAATACACACGCACCCGTGAAGTTTCACTCGTGAATCCAGGGCAAAACCATTGGACTCCCTCTGTGGCCCCGTCGAACCCTCCCGAGGTGAGCAAACACATTCACAAAACATACACTCGCACTCATGAAGTTTCACTCGTGAATCCAGGGCTATACCATTGGACTCCCTCCGTGGCCCCGTCGAACCCTCCCGAGGTGAGCAAACACATTCACAAAACATACACACGCACTCGTGAAGTTTCACTCGTGAATCCAGGGCTATCCCATTGGACTCCCTCCGTGGCCCCGTCGAACCCTCCCGAGGTGAGCAAACACATTCACAAAACATACACAAGCACCCGTATCGCCTAAGACCGGGACGAAGCCACAAATCCCACTCGAGGCCCCGTCGGACCCTCCCGAGCTGGCTAGCGAAACAATCAAGCACACACGTCGCCTAGGACCAGGACGAAGCCACAAATCCCACTCGAGTCGGACCCTCCCGAGCTGTCTAGCGAAACAATCAAGCACAAATAACATATCACACCAAGGATATCCAAACAATTCACCTAGAGGCATCAAACACTTAGCAAAACACCACGTCAAACCATAACGCACCGAAAAGAGATAATATGTGTATATATATTATCAAATCATAACAACAACAACAACAACAACAACAACAACAACAACAAGCGAATTCACAGGGTTCACTTAACCATTCACGGAGCACAATATTCACAAAACAAACGCGTTTTGCAAGTTAGCCCTTAACGAGGCTAAACCGAATCCTTTGAAAGTTCAAAATCAAATGATCAAACAAACACATAGAGACGATCACTAATTATTATATCCACAAAACAAGAATTGTATGGACAAGGTACTTGCCTAGGAACCACGATCGTAACAAGACGACGGATGAAATGTGGTCGAATAGCCTCGAACTCCCGAACACTATCAAGAACGCGATAGCACCGAAATTACTACGGGAAAACACCACTCGAATCATCAATCACCAACGAAATTCAACATCGGAATCATCGAGCACATATAATCCTCCGTAAGGAACAATAAAACATGATTACGATGAGAATCAAGGCCGTAAACAATGGAAATCCCAACAAACTATCGAAGGGAACTCATTCGAACATTTAATCGAACATTAAATGTTCAAGACCCTTCAAGAACAAAGAAATCACCTCTCGGGTTGAACGAACCAAAGATACGAGTATCCAATCCGTAGAACAAGTTTAAAACAATGTTTATACAACAATTAATTGGTCAAAAACGGATTGGAATCGAAATCAAAAGGAAAATCCCCAAAATCTTCAAAAACAAGGGTTCAAGCAAAAATACCTTGATTCTGACGAAGAACACGGATTAGATGATGATAATAATCATGATTCAAGCTTCCCAACTGATGTATTACTGATCTCCGATCAAAACCATCGATTTCTATCGAAGGATCACGAAAAACGAAGAAGAAAAGCAGAAATGGCCGAGTGACCCGTGCCCAGGCCTTAAATAGGCCGAGACCTGCCGGACGCTTACGTACGTAACCGGCCATGGCCGAACTCACTGTCCAATTCTGCCGGCAGTGTTACGTACGTTACCCGGCCAGGCCTTACATACGTAATAGGCCTTACGGCCGTAACTGCCGGACACTTACGTACGTTACTCGGCGGTGGCCCGGCTGACATGCCCGCCATGACTGGCGGGGGCCAACTCCGCGGCCGGCCGAAACCCAAACCTGAATACGAATCGAAGATACGGTTATGAAGTACTCGCAAAGACGAATTCGAACACTAAGAGAACACATGATTCCGACCACCCGAAGGCTCGAAATTCGACAATGGAAAGTAATTACCCCAAACTTTGGGAAATTACGAAAATAACCCAAAACGTCTGAAATACACGATACACGATCGAAACACCAAACCAAGGCTCGCAACATGAATAATAACATTAAATGAACTTACAAGAAACTCGAAACAACAGTTTTAGACGAGATTCGCAAGAATCGAACTCAAGTGCGGAAAGTCGCTAAATGCACGGAACTCAACATAACGATACCGAAACGAACTCAGATGTCGAAAAGTGTAGAATTAAACATTCTCAGAACAACGAAACGGTCAGAAGCGAGTCATCAAAATGGACTCCCGCAAAAAAAAAAATACCGGAAATCGAAATCGCGGATATTACAGTTGACAGCGAGGAGTCCCAGTGATACTAATAGGGGGCCCTAGTATTTTCAGTCTTTCATGTCTTCTTCATTTTTATTTCCGCTGCAAATTTTCGTTTGAATGTTCATTTTATTCAGTGTTGTATATTTTATCTTCATATAAAATATACAAGTATTCTGTATTTTCTGGGTGTATTGTACTTAAAACTCCTCATCGGAGTACTTCGTAATATAATGTGGTTCGGTACTACAGTTATATTATTTAATTCATTAATTTTTATTCGCCTGGTAGGTCCCAGTTGGGGGTCCACGGTACTGTAATAGCCGCCTAGTTTGGGGTGTTACAGTAATTGTAGAGTGAGAAAATGCATAGAGAGATGTCGGAGCAAAGTTGAATGTTGGTACCAAATACGTAGGGTGGTAATCAGAGAATGAGAAAGTGGGTGGAAATATTTGGGAGTAAAAAGTTGAATGTTAGTACCGATTACCTGTGATAATTCTAGAGGGAGAAAATAGGTAGAAAGATGAAGAGTAAAAGTTGATGTTATAACTGATTACTAGGGTGGTATTTATGAAGTGGGAAAGTGGATAGAAAGATGTGGGACTAAAATGTCAAATATTATTACCAATTAGTTGAGTGATATTATGGAGTAGGGGTTTAAGTGAGCCGAGCTAACTCCCGAGCTACTTTGGATCGTCTCAAGCAAAGTTCAAAATTAACTCGAGGTTAATCGAGTCCATCTCGAGCTCGAGCAATTTGAGTATGTTTCGAGATCGAACTAGAGTTCAGTTAAACTTGACTCGATAGGCTTGCGAGCCTAATTATTAAAAGTTATTTTAATTTTTATAGATAAAATATGAATTATTGATAAAAAAACTACTCAAAATAATAATGAATTTTTAATATAAAATATAGTTATCAATCTTTTTCTAATTATAGTTTGTAATCAAATTTAGGAATTTATTTACCAATTGTCATTAAGATCATTTGGAATAAGTTACATTTGGATTAAGTATGCATGCGGATAAAGATGAAATGATGTTTACCTGCATTGCTGAATCAACTCTCTGAGTGGCAGAAATGATTTTACCCCTCGATGTATATAAAAATATATTAAATATTTATATCCAAAATAGTTCTAACACCATACAATTACAAATTGCACAACATCATAATAACAGAACAAAATATCTAGTTATAATTAAAAATTGTAACACCCCAAATCTCGTAAGGGACAGTACACGCCGTAGAACCTTCATCAAGGTCTACCAGGCTGGCAAGTAACACAGAACTTACGAAATCTCATAACGACACATTAGTAATAATAGTAAGGCAGTGGCCTCGGCCAAAACATTTTAATTCACTTTAGAAAACAGAAAGTAAATTGAGTTCATTGCCCACGCAGGGGACTTAACAACTTCCTCAAGACACTAACACGTTTACTCGACTAACTCCATCAACCACGTAGACATAAAAACAACATAAATAATATAGACTCGAGCCTCATCATCATGCTTGACCATCCTTTGCTTGCGGTTCCCGTGCTGGCTCCTCAGCTCGCCCGATACTTGAAATGCATGAAACGCATTTCCCCCATTTAAGGGGTTAACATTCGAATAGCTAGTGCAAGTACATAATTACACTACATCATATACAGATACGATTCAACAAAATAAAGTCTTTGGAAAAACATTTGAAATCAATATTCTGGAATATCACATTTGTATTAAAACAACATAGTAACACGTTTCAACATCACACATATCCACACTTGGTAACCCGCGGCCGTACCTATTAGTATCGACCCCCAGAGGCCTCATCGGACCATCCCCTGGTGGGAAACCACTTCCGGGGCCATACCAATTAGTATCGGTCCCTAGAGGTCCGGTCGAACCATCCCCGGGTGGAAGAACATCAACACACACATGATATCACAGTTCATCATTCGTATCGAAACCATAACATACATTATGGAATGTAATACATATACTTGCCTTGAATAATCCGACGTGAAAGAAACGGTGAACAGAGAGGCTACGATCCAAACACACTCCAAAGTTTCGTTCCTAGCACACAATGATATTCAATTAACTACAACATTATAGGATTAAAAGGATCATCCTAGATTCTACCCCTTTGGAACGATTTGTCGAACACTACAAGTGCGTAATGGATCGTAATCGATCAATGATGGAATAACGGAAAACAACAAGGAAAACCAAGGATTACAAGCATACTATCGAAATCTAACAACAATCTAGGCTAATTTGGTTCAGAAATATGAAATCATCCTAAAATCCCCAAAATCCCAAAAACTAGGGTTCTACGAAGAATACCTTGATCCAGTCGGCGGAAGATGATTGAATAATGGTAAATCAGCACAAGATACCCAAAGATGTTAATAGATGATGATATCTGGTCGAAATCAACCTTCCTAGACTGAAATCACCGCGGGCCGCCAAAGGAACGGGAAGAGGATGAGAAACGACGAAGTCAACCACTGTTGTCCTACATATATAGGACAGACTTAGCGCGCGCTACACTATGCTTAACATGCGCTAATGGGGTTCAGAATGCAGTCAGAGGCTTCTATCCAGTTCAGTTAGCGTGCGCTAGTATTTGTGCTTAGCGTGCGCTACCTGTTGAGGTCCAAAATTCATGAACTTGCTGCCCAATCCCAGAATGTTCTGTCCCACTTAATTAGCGTGCGCTAATAGGACATCAAAGTGCGCTAATTGGCTCATTCTAGAACCTAGAAATCCAATCCGTCCAACCCCATTAGTGCGTGCTAACAGGACATTAGTGTGCGCTACATATGTCTGACTAGCGCGCGCTAACTCCATAGTTTAGCGTGCGCTAACTGCTTCTACCCAGCAGATAGTTACGGATTCCGGTCAGAGTGTACACGACTCGAAAGGTATAAAACCGGATAGTTATCAATAGACAATGAAGCGTTAAGAAACAGCAATATGCAAGTTCATTCTCCCATCAGAACACATGATTCCAACCATTCGACGGATCGGACAACAATTCTCAAAATGATACCCAAAGCTATGAAAATAACAAAATAGTCCAAACTCCCGAGAATCGTGATTCGAGTTCAACTAACGATTACAGAAAGTTGCAACATATCCAGAAATATTAAAGGAACACAAAGAAGTAACGAAACGACATATTAGAGCGTGATTTATGAGAATGGCGTCTAAACATAGAAAAGTTACACCATAATCGAAACCTCGTAAAAACAACTCCGAAACTCGTTCGGATGGCCATGAATGCAGAACAAAATAGTTTCAGAATGCCAAAATACATACAAGCGAGTCGTCCAAAATGAAAATAAACTAAAAATAGAAATTACTAAAATAAAAAGTGCATATATTACAAAAATTGTTCAACGTCATACGAATTCAAATAGTTTAACGTGACACGAATACAAGTTGTTCAACACTATATGAATCCAAATCTTAAAATTAACTATTTGTCATTAGTGCATTCGCAATTTCGTCGCAAATTAATCATATACTGTGTGTTAGCAGCATTCCAATGTGATCCATCTAGTGTCTCATCTCCACTCCCTTCAGGATATTCATCGTTGTTATAGATAGTGTCCTTGCTTGTCTCCATAAATAGTTGATCTTCAATATTAGATTTTCATATAAAATTATGTATCACACTGTAACACCCCAATTCACAAATGGGACATTACACGCCGTAGAACCCCCGTGAGGTCTACCAGGCTAACTCAAGTCACGTAAACCACAATGATAACCCAAAAGATGCACTCAAAAGTAAATAGGGTCGTGGCCTCGGCCAAAACATTTCAACGGAGTACGTGAAACATAAAGTAAATATTAATTCATTGCCCACGCAGGGGACTTAAACCAAGTTTAGAAGTAAAAAGTCTAATTCCAATACTCGAAAAATGCAGTATCAAAACAAAAAACACAGACTCGAGCCACATCATCATGCCAGACCGTCCTTTACGTGCATGTCCCGTGCCTGCTCCTCAGCTCTCCCGGTACCTGAAATGCATAAGACGCATTTCCCCCATTTAAGGGGTTAGCATTCGAATAGCTAGTGCAAGTACACCATTACACAACATTACATACATACACGATTCAACGCAAACAAATCGTTAGAAAAATCATTTTGAAAATCAATATTCCGGAATATCACATTTACACCAAAACAGTATATCAACAAGTTTTCCACATCACAATTATCCACACTTGGTAACTAGCGATCGTACCCATTAGTATCGGCCCCCAGAGGTCGCGTCGGACCGTCCCCAGGTGAGAAACCACTTCCGCGGACGTACCCATTAGTATCGACCCCCAGAGGTCCCGTCGAACCGTCCCCAGGTGGAAGAACATCAACGCACGCACCCAAGTCCACTTCCGTGGCCGTACCCATTAGTATCGGCCCCCAGAGGCCCCATGCCATCCCCAGGTGGAAGAGTGACCATCATAATCATTCAATAACTCGGTTTACATCATTTGCATCAAAATCATACGCACATAACGGAATGTAATACATGTACTTGCCTTGGATGACACGACGCGAAGAGATTGTTCGAATCGGAACCAATCTTCCCAAACTCGTCCCTAACACAATAATGATATACAACCAATCTCAACAATACGAATACGAAGAAATTCGTCCTAGTTCTACCCGTTGGGACAATTCATCGAACATCAAAAGGGCATAGGGAGTTGAAATCGGTCAACGGTGTAATAACGGGATTTCATCCCATCCAATAACAAGGGAACCAAGAATCACGAGTATACTATCGAAATCTAACAACAACATCGGTTAAATCGGATTAAAAGACAAGATCACCATTAAACCCTCCCCAAATTCATACTAGGGTTCTAGGAGATTATACCTTGATTCGAAGCCGAGCAATAGATGATTTGATGTTGTGGTGATGATATGATGCTAAGTTATACTTTCCAATCGGTGTTTGGATGAAAATCTGACGAACCCTTGCCTTGGAAGTCGCCCCGACGTGAAGAAGAGAAGAGGAATGAGAAAATGACGAAAAAATGACTCCTGCCAGTTTATAAAGCGGGCGGTGTTCTGGCCGTAACACCTCATCCATACTGGCCGTAACTTGTGGATATTACGGCCGTAATTACATGCATTTACTGGCCGTAACAAGTTCTACGGATAGGTGCAGGCAAAGCGAAGCTCACTTACGGCCGTATGATCTAAGAGATACGACCGTAACATTTCTTACGGCCGTAATCGGTACATTATACGCCCGTAAGTTGCTACTGGAGTCTCATGCAGGAAGAAAAACGAAGCTGGCTTACGGCCGTACGGTGAAGGACTTACGGCCGTATCTCTCGAACATTACGGCCGTAACATGAGGGCTTACGGCCGTAACCTGCTACAGACATCAGTTGTGAGAAAATAAAGCTCAGCGACAACCGGATAGAATAGATACTTAACGAGTATACGAAGATTTCCTACTGATGGGATGATTACCATAATCAACACGTGGCTCCGACTGTCCGGAGGTCAGGATAAACGAATAACAACCACAATGCCCAATATAAATCAGAATTTATAAAAATGACCAACAACCACAATGCCCAATATAAATCAGAATTTATAAAAATGACCCCAAACATCCGGAATTCACGATACGACGTCGGATTAACAGTCCGAAACTCACAACATGCTCAGCCCAACCATACGAACTTATGGAAATGGGAAAATGACGAAATCGAACGAGTTTAACGAGAATCGAATACACATGCGATACAATATAACTCAAGATGGAATTACGTAAAACATTATCGAGACTCGTCCAAACGGAGAAACCCAAAGAACAAAATAGATTCAGAATTCCAAAACAGTGCCAAGCGAGTTGTCCGAAACGAAAATACACCAAAAATAGAAATTACAAAAATAGAAAATGCGGATATTACATTATCTCCCCCTAAAAAATAAGTTTCATCCCGAAACTTACAACACGAATAACTCAGGGTATCTCGAACTCATACTCTCCTCCGTTTCCCACGTGGCTTCCTCGGATCCATGTCTCGACACCGCACTTTAACCAAAGGAATGGTTTTATGCCTGAGTTGCTTCACCCGACGCTCTAAGATCTGAATCGGCCTCTCCTCGAAGGTAATGTCGGGCCCCAACTCGATCTCTCCAAAATCAATAATATGGCTAGGGTCCGGTACGTACTTCTTAAGCTGGGAAACATGAAATACATTATGCACGTGGCTCACGGACGGAGGCAAACCTAACCGATATGCAAGCTCTCCAACTCTCTCTAGAATCTCGAACGGTCCAATAAATCTCGGACTAAGTTTACCCTTCCGACCGAAGCGGTAAACTCCCCGTGTCGGCGACACCTTAAGCAACACATGGTCTCCTACCTCAAACTCCAACGGCCGGCGACGCGTATCGGCATAAGACTTCTGTCGGCTCTGGGCCGTCACCAACCTATCGCGAATCAGAGCAATCTTCTCTCTCGTCTCAACTACTATATCAGGCTCGGTACCAATCAGCTCGGGCGCATCATCCCAACACAACGGCGATCTGCACCTCCTCCCATACAATGCCTCGAATGGTGCCATTTTGATCGAGGCGTGCCAACTATTGTTGTACGTGAACTCGATCAATGGCAAGTGCGACTCCCAATCATCCTTCCAATCTAAAGCACAGGCTCGCAACATATCCTCTAGCGTCTGTATCGTCCGCTCAGACTGTCCGTCTGTCTGAGGGTGGTAGGATGTACTAAGTCTCAGCTCGGTTCCCAAAGCTCTATGAACGGCCTGCCAAAAATGTGATATGAATCGGCCATCACGATCCGAAACAATACTCTTAGGGGTCCCATGTAACCTCACGATTTCCGCAATAAACACTCGTGCAAGTCTCTCTGGCCCCCAAGTGTCCTTAATACTCAGAAAATGAGCTGATTTGGTTAGTCGATCGACAACGACCCAAATCATGTTCATTCCAGTCCGAGTCTTAGGCATACCGGTAATGAAATCCATAGAAATATCCTCCCATTTCCACTCTGGGATAGGAAGTGGTCGTAAAAGCCCCGCGGGTCGCTGATGCTCGATCTTAACCTGCTGACAGGTCAAACACCTCGACACAAACTCGCTAACGTCTGTCTTCAAATTACTCCACCAGTAGTTGCTCCTCACATCCTTGTACATTTTACTCGTACCAGGATGTTTGGAGTAAGGTGTGGTATGAGCTTCACTCAAGATCTTCTGTCTCAGTTCAACAACACTCGGTACACATAGTCTGCCGCGAAATCTCAAAACTCCATCATCGTGAACCACAAATCCAGGGGCTTTCCCCTTCCTCACATCCTCCCTCAACTGGACCAAAAACGGATCATCATCTTTGCTTCGCCTTGATATCATCGATCGAGGGCGAAGTGATCTCTAACGCACATAATCGACCACGAACTCTCTGAACCCAAACCTCGATATTCTGACAGATAAAATCTCGCTGGATCTTACTCTGTGGTGTAAGTACCTCCAACATCTGTAACGCCATCGGCTTCCGGCTCAACGCATCAGCCACTACGTTAGCCTTACCCGGATGGTAAAGTATATCGAGGTCGTAATCTTTAATTAGCTCCAACCACCTACGCTGTCTCATATTCAACTCTTTCTGACTGAAGATATACTTCAAACTCTTATGATCTGTAAAAATCTTACACGACGACCCATAGAGATAATGCCTCCAGATCTTTAAGGCGAAAACGAACGCAGCTAACTCCAAATCGTGCGTGGGGTAATTCACCTCATAAGGTTTTAACTGGCGGGACGCATAAGCAATGACCCTATCTCTCTACATCAAAACACATCCGAGCCCGAGGCCCGAAGCATCACTATATACCACGAAATCTTCATTCCTCTGAGGCAACTCTAACACGGGTGCGGTAGTTAGTCGTCTCTTCAACTCGTCAAAACTATTGCAGCCGGTGCATGGTCCACTTGAATTTACGAGTCTTACGGAGCAGGCGAGTGAGTGGTCTAGCGATCTTAGAAAACCCCTCAACAAATCTACGGTAATAACCGGCGTGACCCAGAAAACTCCTCACCTCCTTCACATTCTTAGGCGGCTCCCAAGCCATCACCGCCTCTATCTTCTGCGGATCTACCCGAACTCCCTCTGCTGAAATCACATGCCCGAGGAACATCACTTCCTCGATCCAAAACTCGCACTTAGAGAACTTCGCATACAACTGCTCAGCTCTCAAAACGTCTAATACAATCCGGAGATGTAAGGCGTGCTCCTCCCGACTCCGTGAATAGATAAGAATGTCATCGATAAAGACGACTACGAATTTGTCCAGATACTCAATAAAAACTTTGTTCATCAACTGCATGAACACTGCTGGGGCATTGGTTAGCCCGAAAGGCATAACCACAAACTCGTAATGGCCATATCTCGTCAAAGGCGACTTTCGGTATATCATTATCCGAATCCTCAATCTGGTAGTAGCGACGCAAGTCGATCTTGAAAAGGCGCCCCCTGGTGATCAAACAAGTCGTCAATCCGGGGCAAAGGGTATTTATTTTTGATGGTCAACTTGTTTAATTCTCGATAATCGATGCATAAACGAAGCGATCCATCCTTCTTCTTAACAAAAAGTACAGGCGCACCCCAAGGCGATGCGCTCGGTCGAATATACCCTTTTTCTAACAACTTTCCCAACTGATTCTTCAATTCTAGCATCTCCGATGGTGCCATACGGTACGGTGCTCGAGAAATAGGGGCCGCATTCGGCTCAAGATCAAAAGGAAACTCCACTTCTCGATGTGGTGGTAATCCCGGCAAGTCATCCGGAAATACATCGGGATACTCGCTAACAACTGGAATCGAAGATATGTCAACCCCACCATCTTCCGCCTGCAGAGCGTAACACCAGTAGCCGACACAACCCTGGTTCAGAAGTTTCATCGCCTTCAAGGCGTTAATCACACTCCCCGATCTACTCGGCTTACAGCCGACGAGAGTATGTTCGGTGCCGTCCTCGGCAACTATCGAGATGGTACGAGTCCGATAGTTCATGATAGCACCATGACGATCCAACCAATCGTCCCCGAGGATCAAATCCTCGCCCTTAAGGTCTATAACAATGAGATTCGAAGGCCAATTCCGGCTCCCGATCCTCACTGGGCAATCCCTAACCTCCCGGTCCCCAACCATACGATCCCCGCTGGGTGTACCCACTACAAACGGCTCACACTCAAACAAGCAGTCAAAACCAATACGACTCACACAATCCGGAGCAATAAAGGAATGGGTAGCACCCGAATCAAAAAGCACTGAAACTGGATGAGTAAGGATCTCGAGTGGTACTGACGCCACTGAACGTCTGTCTCCTCTGTACGCCTCATCCGTCTGATCGGGGGTGAATCGAACTGAACTCGGCACAGTCTGGCGATCCGGTGACCAGGCCCTACCACGGCCCGAGTGCCCGGAACATGAGTAGCCGGAGGCCGTGATCCTCCGATCGGCGGTGGTGGTCGGATCTCTAGCGGCCCTGGTGGCACTCTCACAATGAGCTTCCCGTTGCCCGGTCTGTCCACAAGTAAAGCAAGTAACTAACGGAAATGGGCAATCTTTCATAACGTGCTCGATTTGCAATTAAAACAAACTCTCCTTGAGTGCCACATCGGACCGAGCAGTTACCCCGAGATCCACCGGCTGATGAAACAGCCTCCTCCCAGGTGTAGGAGCAGAACAAGACCTCGGCCCGGCCACCTTTGCGGCGAGAACCCGCGGTAGTCTTCTACTTCTTAGCTTCAAACCGACTCGATTCCGGGACAACCATCTCGATCGCGAGCGCGATCCCGGTATTCCTTCAAGGTGGCACACATGAGTGGTGCCATACTGCCTGATATGCGGCTTCATGCGCATATTGAAGTAACGGATTTTATCGACCTCCGTCCTCACTGATCTTTCACAAAACCCAACTGCTGATTGTAAGAAATAATGGCACGAGAAATCGGCACATCACAGGGTGTGGCGGTGAAGAACTCCACAGTGCTTTCTTTGGCTGGCGGAGGACAATATTACGCTTCCATAGCGGCCACGAACTCCTCCCAAGTGGCCCGACGGTCTCACGGGCGCAACGGCCTCCCACCATTCCGCGACTTCCTTATCCGGGAGGTGCTTGGGCAATATGTACCCTCTGTCTTCGGGACAAGCTACGGCATCGAAGGTCTGGACAACCGAAAGAGCCAATTCTCCCAACAGGGAGTCGGAAGATCCGGAAAAGCGAGGAGGGTGCATCTTAGTCACCGTCTGAAGCCACTTACTAGCTTCCTCTTCAGTGTCGGGGCGGATTAAGCGTCCACCCCGAGCTATTCCGAGCAAGCCGGGCTACTAGCTGGCAAATACGGCGGTAGCCGGCGTCGGCATTATTACCCGACGGCCGAGTGAGAGGCTGAGTCTGCAGAGGACTGAGAAAGTGAGCCCTCTTCATTATCAGCACCCCGACCACGGCCTCGGCCGCGTCCCCTAGCTGGTCTACCACGACCTCTCAACATACTGAAGAAAATACGAAGGAATAAGATCAGAAAGATTCACAATCTACAAGGTTGGTATCATAATCCTCAATTCCGAACAACGCAAGAAAACGAATACAGAAACATAAGAGTCCGAGGAGACTTACAGCCACGGGTCACATGAAAAGACGGTAGCACGATGATATTAGGCTCAACGGCCCGACTCTAACGACACTGTGGACCCGACATTAGCAAGCGGCTGGCATTCAAAACCTAGGCTCTGATACCATAAATGTAACACCCCAATTCACAAATGGGACATTACACGCCGTAGAACCCCCGTGAGGTCTACCAGGCTAACTCAAGTCACGTAAACTACAATGATAACCCAAAAGATGCACTCAAAAGTAAATAGGGCCGTGGCCTCGGCCAAAACATTTCAACGGAGTACGTGAAACATAAAGTAAATATTAATTCATTGCCCACGCAGGGGACTTAAACCAAGTTTAGAAGTAAACAGTCTAATTCCAATACTCGACAAATGCAGTATCAAAACATAAAAACACAGACTCGAGCCACATCATCATGCCAGCCCGTCCTTTACGTGCATGTCCCGTGCCTGCTCCTCAGCTCTCCCGGTACCTGAAATGCATAAGACACATTTCCCCCATTTAAGGGATTAACATTCGAATAGCTAGTGCAAGTACACCATTACACAACATTACATACATACACGATTCAACACAAACAAATCGTTAGAAAAATCATTTTGAAAATCAATATTCCGGAATATCACATTTACACCAAAACAGTATATCAACAAGTTTTCCACATCACAATTATCCACACTTGGTAACTCGCGACCGTACCCATTAGTATCGGCCCCCAGAGGTCCCGTCGGACCGTCCCCAGGTGAGAAACCACTTCCGCGGCCGTACCCATTAGTCTCGGCCCCCAGAGGTCCCGTCGAACCGTCCCCAGGTGGAAGAACATCAACGCACGCACCCAAGTCCACTTCTGTGGCCTTACCCATTAGTATCGGCCCCCAGAGGCCCCATGCCATCCCCAGGTGGAAGAGTGACCATCACAATCATTCAATAACTCGGTTTACATCATTTGCATCAAAATCATACGCACATAACGGAATGTAATACATGTACTTGCCTTGGATGACACGACGCGAAGAAAACGGCGAAAGGAAAGGTTCCGATCCGAACAATCTTCCCAAACTCGTCCCTAACACAATAATGATATACAACCAATCTCAACAATACGAATACGAAGAAATTCGTCCTAGTTCTACCCGTTGGGACAATTCATCGAACATCAAAAGGGCATAGGGAGTTGAAATCGGTCAACGGTGTAATAACGGGATTTCATCCTATCCAATAACAAGGGAACCAAGAATCACGAGTATACTATCGAAATCTAACAACAACATCGGTTAAATCGGATTAAAAGACAAGATCACCACCAAACCCTTCCCAAATTCATACTAGGGTTCTAGGAGATTATACCTTGATTCGAAGCCGAGCAATAGATGATTTGATGTTGTGGTGATGATATGATGCTAAGTTATACTTTCCAACCGGTGTTTGGATGAAAATCTGACGAACCCTTGCCTTGGAAGTCGCCCCGACGTGAAGAAGAGAAGAGGAATGAGAAAATGACGAAAAAATGACTCCTGCCAGTTTATAAAGTACCGGTGTTACTGGCCGTAACACCTCATCCATCTGGCCGTAACTTGTGGATATTACGGCCGTAATTACATGCATTCTGGCCGTAACAAGTTCTACGGATAGGTGCAGGCAAAGCAAGAAGCTCACTTACGGCCGTAGTATGATCTAAGAGATACGACCGTAACATTTCTTACGGCCGTAATCGGTACATTATACGCCCGTAAGTTGCTCTTTGGAGTCTCATGCGGGAAGAAAACGAAGGCGGCTTACGGCCGTACGGTGAAGGACTTACGTAGTATCTCTCGAACATTACGGCCGTAACATGAGGGCTTACGGCCGTAACACCTCTGAACATCGATTGTGAGAAAATAAAGCTCAACGACAACCGGATAGAATAGATACTTAACGAGTATACGAAGATTTCCCTCGATGGGATGATTACCATAATCAACACGTGGCTCATTGTCAGGAGGTCAGGATAAACGAATAACAACCACAATGCCCAATATAAATCAGAATTTATAAAAATGACCCCAAACATCCGGAATTCACGATACGACGTCGGATTAACAGTCCGAAACTCACAACATGCTCAGCCCAACCATACGAACTTATGGAAATGGGAAAATGACGAAATCGAATGAGTTTAACGAGAATCGAATACACATGCGATACAATATAACTCAAGATGGAATTACGTAAAACATTATCGAGACTCGTCCAAACGGAGAAACCCAAAGAACAAAATAGATTCAGAATTCCAAAACAGTGCCAAGCGAGTTGTCCGAAACGAAAATACACCAAAAATAGAAATTAAAAAAATAGAAAATGCGGATATTACACACACAACAAGCAATCACCATATTTCTTTGTATTGTAAAAGGAAAATGGGCCATTTGTTTTATGATTGGGAACCGTGCTTTCAAAATACCATATGGATATTCAATAACATTCCTAAGTTGTGCATGCACCATGATTGAATTTTTCTTCTCTAGTCAAAGCACGTCGGCATCTAAAATCTGCTAACCAGTACCTTATGTTACGATATGAAGCAAAAACCCACGAGTGTTAACATATGCGACATCGACAAGATAATATTTATTTGTAATAATTCAACAAATTTGGAACTTCAAACGTTGTAAGAAAAAATGTGCAAACCATAAATGAAATGATGCATACCTTGTGGTGAAAATGGAAAACCAGATATCGGTTTAAAAGTAACCTCCCTTAACACTATGGAATCATGTGCTATGCCTTCCCATCCTGCCCAAATAAATGTGAATATCATATTGAAGTCACAAATTCCTAAAACATTTTGATAGCATCGACCACCTCTTCTTCCTCTATAAGCAGTTTGATGACTGGATCATATGACTACATGTACAAGAGTCCCGTCTATTGCACCCTTCATTACAAGAGAAAAAAAATATTCTAACACTATTTAAAGATGTGAAAAATTAGTAGGAAGTTTTCAAAATGAAACATACCGAAAATATAGCTCTCAAACTTCTTTGTTGACTTGACATATTTGAGGTTGAATCTGGGGTTGTTGGCACTATGATTTCTCTAGCAAAATTCATCATTCCCCTAAGTATTTCAGAAAGCATTTATAAACGATTCATGTGAAACGTTGGAATCTCCGTTTAATCACTCTATAACGTTCATTATGTCCGGTCAATGTCATAAACATAGCCATCCTCTTCTCAACAGTTACTTGTCTACCATATTTCACCCAATTTCGTTGTTTGAAATAATTGCATAATTGAATATATGCATCACGAGAAAGATGCATCAATTCTTGACATTGAATGCTAGGTCCATTTAATAATTCTTGTGTATATACATATCCACTCATAGTCGAGGTATTGTCACATATCCAATCATAGTCGATGTATTGTCGCGTATCATTTAATAATTCTTGTGTATTTGCATATCCACTACTTCGTTTTTGCCTCATACACCAAATTAGTATAATTTCCACCAAAACTTTTTGAGCGAGGGTCAACATTTCTAACAACAATACAATAGTTCAAGTTAAAAACAACAACATTAAAGATCAAAAGAACATTCCAATATATGTATCAAAATAACAACACAACAGTAAAGATCAAAATATCATATATTAATCATAAAGAACCATCAAACATCGAAAGAACCATCAAACATCATTCAAGTGTTATGAAAATAACATCAAACATCTAAATATAATCCATATTTCACTTCATTTGAACCCTTGTTGTTCACCCACTGTCCTAATTCAGTCCGCCGCAAAGTCAAGGGGTGGCCATCCAACCTTCCGTATTTTTCTTGTTATTAATAGCAACCATCCCAATACGTACCAACGGATCATTTTTTGGTAAGCCAAGCATCATTAATTTCTCAAAACATTTTTCGTATGGGTAAGGCAATGGTCATGCTAACACTTTTACGGAACTTTATAATCTCCTCATCTACATCTGACTGCGGACTAGCCTTTCTCTTATTTCGTATCACTCCACCACTAGATGCACAAGGTGTAGACGATATATGCGGCTTTGAACTTGAAGTTTCCACTTCCTCGGTGTTAACAAAGGGCACCATGGTTGACTCATGGTCTTTTGATGATGATCTATAACTCGTGATGCCCATGCCAACAGATCCCTCAGAGAGTTGTGCACACAACTCTGGAAATGGAATACAAGTAGTCCTTGAGGATTCAACATATCTATTACCCTTCATAAGAAAAATATATTTATAAGTAACTATATAAAGAACATAGGATTGTAAAAATTAAGGTAAGAAAAGGACCTCTATCTCCAATACCCATTCTCCGGGAGTCATGTTAAATGTGTTTGTTAAAGGATTATAGAAATTGCCTATTTTATTTTTTAACTTGAACCATACCCCGTACTTCCCCTTCAAATAATCCCAATGATTCCACATTTGCTTGTGACCAACAATGAAGTTATGAGTGGTTTTGAGAATATTAGCAATATTCTTCCATGGTTGTGGTTTTAGACTACCACCTTCGTTTCCATTCATGCTTACTTCATGTATACAACTTTCAGGAAACGTTTTATCAACGTTTAAATCCTTCCATGGCCCTAGGTTTTCGTGTTTGTTGATTTTTGGGCCATTTGTTCCTTTCATGTGTAAAGAACATAAGTAAATTAACCAAACCCAATGAATCATTTCAACACATCCAAGAAAATTTAAAAAATTATAACACTAAACATATCCAACATATTCATATTGAAGCCAAATATATCAAACTATCTTTCTCCGGTAAAATACAATCACTCTACAAATTTTATAAGTTGGATCAAATGAATTAAACAACAAACAGATGATTATAAGTTGGATATCATAACTTTAATTGTAGACATTTTCAAGATCAAACAGATGGTTACCATGGGTTCACAACAAAAAATGGATAACTTGGATTTTGTGTTCTGAAGCATTACACCAGTAGGAATGGTTACTTGTGTCAAACTTATGACAAAATATACAAACAAAAAAGTATTTGTGTCAAACTTGTAATATGATCCATTCAATCATAAATTTGGACTTCTGTCAAACTTGTAACAAAATCCATTTTAAATAAATGAAAAGAAAAGAAGCTCTTCAACCTATGACGTCGATAAACAAGATCAGAAAAGAAGAGCTACGCCGATAAACAAGCTGTTCAATCTATGACAACTAACCATCTTAAATCGATGAAACACAAATAAAACCAAGAATCGAACCTGGAGGTGAAGCATAACTATGAGAAAAGAAGAGTGGCATTGATTGGAAGAGCAGGGACGAGAAGAGCAGCGGGGGGATGAGACTGTGAGGAGAGCAGCGGTGATGAGAAGTACCGACGACGAGAAGCATCAGGACGAGAAGAACCGACGACGAACGCGACGTGGGAAGCAGAGAAGTCAATGGGGAAAAGCAGTAGGGTTTGATCGATGGGGAAACAGTAGCGTGTAGTTTGTGTGAAGAGTAATGTAGTCATTTGGGTCAATTAAGATGACAACTTAAAAGTTGGGTACCACTTTCTCATTAAACTATTATTTTATTCATTAAGTTCCTAATAAATATATTATCAACCGTCCAAAAAAATTATAAAAAACCAATAAATACACAAACTACGAGTTGATGAAACACAAACGAAGCTAAAAGCACAGAAATCGAGCAAAGGCAAAACTGAAAAAACAAATACAGACCGACTTTTCGTTCGTCCTGCAAACACACCGTTACATTACATGAGCTGTAAATTTGACGCAATCACGTTTCCACCTTTTTTTTCAGTTGTACTGTTCAGGTAATCAATGTCAGTGACAGTAACTTTGTATAAGAAACACTTTAAGAAGAAACTGATGGGCTGGGGTTAGCGAACTTTAGGAGTTTCTTCTCGAAATTTTCGGAGCACTCAACTTTACGTATCTTGATGCCATAATCTAGGTCATCGTCTCGCACTCGAAGGTACATTTTTTTTTCTATTTTTTCCTGTTTCTGGGTGTAATATTTTTCTAATCGTGGCTATGATTCTTCACGCATTGCTGCGTTTGTGTTTTGTTCTGTGGTCATGGGTTGTTTCTCCATGGCTTAGATGTATGAAATTCTTGTTCATTAGGGCGTTGCATGCGTATTTTGCTCTATCCATCGTAATTTGAAAGTAATAATCTATCTTGCTAGTATCTCTATATTAGAGTTTCATGTAAGTGCGATTAGTTGATGTAGAGTTTTATTGGGGGTTTAGTTTAGAAAGTAACTTATCTACGGCATTAATATTTAATATTTGGGAGCTAAGTTCAGAGGATCACTTGTTTGACTTAATAGTTTCTTCTTCTTCTTCTTCTTCTTCTTCTTCTTCTTCCTCTTCCTCCTCTTCCTCTTCTTCCTCTATAGTATTAGGTTGGTTTGTTATTTACAGTTCTAATTCCGTCTATAAGCTGCAGCTGAGAAGTATGGTCAGGAATAATAAGGACGAAGCAAATGGACGTAGTTCAAAGAAGAAGCCAGATATCAGAAAAGATTCATCACTGCGTACCCCCGGAAAAGCTAAAGCTTCAGATGTAAGAAGATTAGCTAGGGAAGCATCAGAATCCAGACAAAAGACACCAAGCCCTCAGAGTCAGCGAAGATCCCAGCGTATTGAGAAGGGGACACCGCCTTTGACTCCTAATATGAAGCCGATATCTGACAGACTAGGAAAAATTAATACACCGAGTCCTGTGAGAAGGTCTGACAGGGGTAAGAAAATTCTCTCACCCAGTTCATCTGGTTTAAGAAAATCTGCAAAAGAACTTAGTCTGCCAGAGTGGAAGAGAAACAAAGAGAAAAAATTGATTCAGGTGAGAATGGAATCTGAAAAAGCTGAAGTCGACCTGGAAGCAGTTGGCATGAAGAGAAAGAAACTGAATGCTCGGTCTTACTTGGCTCTGTTCAAAAGACAACGCGTTGTTGTCCCGGGTAATTAATCACTCTCTATATTAGCTTACTTCACCGTGTTCAGTTAGAGCATTTCCAATATTTTTATTTTCTTAATGTTATAATTATTGTACATCTGTTTGCCACCTTTGTTTTCTCATTGTAGCCTGTAGGAAAGATCTTTCACTGTGTAATGATTTCACGATTGCCTGATGGCACGTGTTGATATTATGAATTATGTCTGTGCTAAGAAAATTTCACTTTATTTTTCATTAGATGGTGATGGGGGATTGGAAGGACGAGATAAATTATTGGATATTTACGGTGATAATAGCGTAGGCATTGGCTCTGAACCACTGAGAAATGGAGACGATAGTAGTGATGAGTGCAGTAGAAGGATGGTGGGAGAATTAAGAGATGAACGTATTGATATTGATAAAGCTTCCCATGGAGCTCGTCAGAAGTCAAATTGCAGTTTAAAATACTGCGATGAAGACCTTGAAAATAATGGAATTATGGATTCTAGCAGTAGGGACAATGTTCTTGATGAACCTTGTTCGAAATCTGATACCAGTTCGAGTGTTGAAGAAACGCTTGATTGTCCTGAAGGGTTGCTGACGAATTGTTCCTCCACTGAGAATATGGATGCTCCTGAGTCGGATAGTTCAACTTGCTTGGCAAAAACAGGAGATGGTTCTCTATGTTCCGATATTAATGAGAACTGTGTCCCCTCGGAAGGTAAGTTCTACACAAGGGATGGAAATTTAGATCTTACATTTATAAGTGTGGATAAAGATCTGCTCCTGTCTGTTGCAGAGGATGCTCCTTCAATATCACCCAAGTGTGAAAATTGTGATCTTCTTGGAAGTTGTGTTCTGTGTTCCAAGAACAAAAGGTGCGTCTTAACCTTTTTGTCAATGTTTGTTTCTTTGTCAATCCCCAAATTGATATTGCAAATAGTGACTTTAGTAAAACAAGCCCCTGAAGCATTCTACTATAAAATATGTGCAGTTGGATGCACATAAAGTATACTGTATTAGATGTCTGTCCACGTGCATTTCTTATCGTTTTGAAATAAGCTGAAATGAAGTTCAGAATCATGCCATGGCTAGTGGAGTGGTTGTGAGGCACCAAGTAATTGTTGGGCCATCACTGAAGTTACCTCTAACAGGTTTTTCCTCGATGGGATTGAGGCACAACCAATGTTATTGAGAAATTTCATCATGCTGCACCGGAAATGTGTGCTGATGAGTGTTGACGGCTGTATTCCTCTTTGCAATAAGATTTCACTTGTTTTCATGTCTACTGAAGAAATATTTTTCTTCCTTGTTTGTATGATGGACTCTTATACTTCTGATGGTAATAGTAGCATTCCGTTCTAAAGTTACTATTTCCCATTCCTATTATGCTCTACTCTAGATGCTTGACGTCCGGTGGCTGATGTATGAGTGGTTTCCTTTACCTTGTTTGCTTTATCTAGATTCCTGGATAGTATACGTTAAGATGTAGTATGTGTTTTTATTAGAGGTCTCTATGTAGATCAGTGGTACGCAGGTGATACTGTTCTCTTGTTTCTCATAATTTGGAACTCTTTGTGGAACAAGAAGGGGAGAATGGGTAAACTTATTTTATCTGGACATGATAACTGACTGCAACTATTTTCTTGGACAATCTTAGGCCTTGTCTTCTTTCATTATTTTTTTTTCACTTTGACAACTTTATTTTATTTTTGGCTGCGATTTTCATGCGAAAATGAAAATGTATTTGTATTATAAAAACGTTGACTTCATTGAATTCATTAAGTTTTGAGGTTTGAAATTGATAGTCATAGTTTTGACGATGGTAACAAACAAACACATTTGAGGTGTTTCGAGTAGTTGGAAAAAGAAAAAAGAAAAATTGAACATGAAAACAAATCTTGGCCTGTTAGGTGTCAATTTTGTTAGTTGTTCTTTATACACTTCTCGATGCAGCCTACTTTTACGGGAGTGGTATGTTTGGCTACGCTTCACTGATTTTGTGTATGGTGTCATGTGGTTTCCTTTTTTCACGAGTCATTGTTCACAACTAGCTTGCTGCATAATATTCATATCTGTGCTTGATTGCATAATTTTGTGTTAGTGTTGGACCTAGCGATGGCCTTTTGTCCTTACAACCCCCCTTCTGCCTAAATTGGAAAATAGAAACTAAATTTTATGTGGCATAAATCCTCTTTGTTGAGAGAATTTTTTATCTTTTCGTGCAGAGTTGGCTATAGTGCACCCGAACAGGAACTCTGCTCTTGTTCTTTTACAGTAGACGAGCACCTTGGCAGCTTCTCTACTTGCAAGGTTGGTCTTCAATGTGTTGTAATTGAATTGCATTTATACCCACCAACAAAAGCTATGGAGCCATTTATCTTTTTGATGTTCAATTCTGCTTTCTCTGTATGGCTCCTTAACATGTCCCAAATTACTCTTTATAGCCAAATTACGAGTTTACATACCTTTGACTGTAAACTTGTTTTATTTATAAGGAAATAGAGAACATTCCTTTCATTTTTTCTGTCCAACTATTTAAGCTGTTGTTATTTGACGTATGTAATGATCTCTTAATTAGTAGAAAAAAGCATTTGCATAATTATTGAATAAGCCTCTCCCCCTCCAATGCTGTGTAGTCAAGATGCGCGCACACCATTTTTAGATGAAAATACATTTTTTTTGGTGCTCTGACATGCATTATACCGTCATATGTCAAATTAGTATGATTAGACGCTTGTTGAGGTCCTTGAGGACAGTTTTCAGCTGAGAGGTCTTCTCTTTCTGTGTCGTTCATGTTTCTGATTGAATTAGGTTACCGGAAAGGGCACTGTCTGATCAATGAATAAGATTGCGTGTTTTTCCTTGCATTACTGATGTCTTTTAGGCAGTTGTGGTGGCTGTAGTTGTTATGGCTTAAAGTTAAGGTCATAACTTCTGATCTTGGTAGTCCTCTGACGCAAAACTTTGTGTCGGTATTAATATTTTGACATTTTCAATGCATTGTACTAGTAAATATTGTTTATAAGATACACAAGTATCTGAAGTTTGAAGGAAAAGAAGAAAACGAGGATAATAGGAAAATAAATTAAGAAAGAATAAGGGAAAGGGAGTATTCTGGATACTTTGGGTAACTTGACATTGCGATCAAGCTTCTGTAGTTGATTTGCCAATTATGTGCCATTGAAATGGAAACATGGTCTATACACATGTTACGTTCCGTGCCTTTTTGGGAATCGAGTCATCAGGCCATGGCAGCTGGGCGCTGGCCGGACAGTTGCGGCAGGAACCGGCACTGCGGCTGGGCGCTGGCCGGACGGGTGCGGCAGGTACCGGCATAGCGCACGCTACTGCCGGAAGACTGTGCGCGCTAACCGGCAGGCGTAGTGCACGCTATTCGGCAGCCAGCGCACGCTGCCTGGGCTGGGCAGAGAGGCTTCTGAGGTTCTGGACTCCGGAAGGTTGGCGGGTAACGCATGCTACTGCCGGTCACTGCGCGCGCTAACCGGCAGGCGTAGCGCACGCTGCTCGGCAGCCAGCGCACGCTACCTGGACGAGTGGGTCAGTCCAGCGGGTTCTGGAAGGAGTTGACTGGACCAAGGCCGGCCCGTTAGCGCACGCTGCCGGCACTCTGGCGCACGCTAATGCGCCTGTCTATATATTTGACCGAGCAGCCCTGTTCCACCCATTTTTCACTTGACACCTGGGAAGTATGGAAGCTGGACAATTCAATAGAATGAAGTACACATGTTACTTCTTTCATAGTAAATGTTGCACCCTACACTATATTGCATGTTAAAAGTTGTGAATTACTCTTTTTCTTTTTCGTGTTAATTCTCTCTCTGCCACACCTTTGTCTTTGATTTCTCCCTTTTATTGACATAAGTTTGTGGGACTTCTGTTTCTTTATTATCTTCCATTCAGGGATCATGAATGATTAACAGAAACGAAGGGTGAGTGCAACGAACTGTACATTTTATATTAGTCTTGTAGCAAATAAAGGTCAAAGGTCCCGGTAGGGGTCAGCAGCGCCGGGAGGCGGAGATGTCGGTTCCAGCCCTCTCCTTTCGAGTACTACCAAAGCTTACTAGCACTAGCTTCCCCAAGGGGGGCAATGATAGGGGCAAAGACTCCAGCTTCTGAACCCGAAACCTATCAATGATTCCACCTTTCCTCAAACGCTAGGAAAAACCTCTTTCGAATCGCCCACCCCACCCGGCAACCCTTTTGCCAAAGAAAAGAATAGTAAGCCAGCAATAAAGGCATTTTTTGAAAGTTTCATTCAGTGTCTTGCGTCTAAAGGGCTTTCTTTCACGCACATGTCAGCATTTGATTGTGAATATAAGTCCTATCATTTCTCGACTGTGTATCTATGGGATGTAATGGTACTATTTCTTTCTGATCATTTTCCATTAATTGCTTTTGTCAATATGATGCCGTTGGACTTTTTAACTGCATAGCCTTCGCATCCTGCAGTTCCTATATTGACCACCGTAAGTCTAATTAGATTGGAGATAACTAGTCTCAACAAGGAGTCCTCCATGATGGAGAAAGTCTTATTAATTTTCTTGACATAGTAATTATTTACAATATCCATAGTTGTTAAAGTGTATCCTAGGCATGGAGAAGGCCGTAGGCCGTGGTTTATCATCTCGTTGCACCTAAATATTGCCTTAAAAGAGGCTAGGCATCTGCCAATCGTGATGTCTTCTTGCCGACAGTACTGATTGTTTGACATGTGCTTTGTTGCTTGATGATATTGCGTTTTATTGTTGTTTGATATTAACTTTTTTTTAAGGTGTTGCCGCCTTGCCATGGCTTTTTGTCACCAAGGTGGCTAGACCTTCAGGTGCTAGGCCATGACTTATTGCACTGGCGTTGCCCATCACATTAGTAACAGTAACTCAATATCTTAGAGTTGTTTGTGTGAAAAGGGAACTTAAGATGCACATTAGCTGAGGAGATACCACTTACCATATCCTGATGCTTTCCCTTTCTTGCACTTGACCATTCTCGTTAATAATTGAAAAATTTGTGTCTGGATTTGTTGTGTATCATTCTTTTTCTTCTATTTTTGATCAGCAATCCATCTTTTTTTTCTGTGAAGTTACTTTTACCTTTTTGGTATTAGTTATTATACTGTTATGTCTTTGATAATCCGGAGCTGTCATTGGTAAATGTGATAATATTGTTTTTGGCCAATCATTTGTATGTTAGGGTAAAAGTGATCACGAAGCAGCTGTTACCTCAGAAACTGCTGAAAAATGCGATTCCAGACATCTGTTGACAGAGATGCCTGCTGATTCTCAAATGGATGAGCATGGAAATGAGTGTGCACTGTGCAATGAAAGTGGCGAGCTCCTGTGAGTAACAATTTCTACAGTCTCAAATGTAGATAATGTTATGCTTCTGATTTTATATATATTTTGCCTACTCTTAAGTCCCCAGTGATTGTGGGGGTAATTAGTTGGTTTCCTTCTAATTCTAGTTACATGATGTGTACTCCATCTTCATCAATCTTTAGATGGATGAAAACTGTGTCTTGTTTGTTCTTTTCTTTACCTTGGGATTTTGTTAATGTGTAGTTGAACTATTTTCAGGTGCTGTGAGGGGAAAGGCTGCGGAAGATTCTATCATTTATGCTGTTTAGATCCTCCACAAATGGATGCTCTCCCAGGTGTTTGGCACTGTCCCCAGTGTGTGAAGAAGAAGCTTTTATTCGGAGTTCACTCTGTGTCAGAGGGAGTTGAGTCGATCTGGGATGTTAGGGAAGTGGAGGTATCAAAGGTTAAAGGTCTGGCATGTTCATCGATTACGTACATTCAGACTAAATTGTTTGATTCAACCCGTTAAAAAATATGGTAGCTATAGCCCATATGACGTCATATTGCTTGCAAGTCATCTGTTTTCACTATTAGTCATGTGATATCGCTAGGTACTCTTGTTTCTGATTTCTCACAAGAGTAGTGTACTGATTGCAGGAGTTCGGCAGAGGCAATATCTTGTTAAATACAAGGGGCTTTCTCACATCCATAACCACTGGGTACCGGAGAAACAACTGCTTCTCGAAAATTCTTGCCTTGTCTCTAACTATATTGAAAAGGATCCGGTTAAGTTATGCCTTGCACAGAAGTCTTACTCAGATTGCCTGAATGCCTAGTCAATAGAAATAGGATAAATACATCCTAGTCTTATTTTCTTTTTTTCTGTCTCTGCAGATGGCGAGATCCAGGTGGAGTACAGAGTGGACAGTGCCACATCGCTTGCTAAGGAAAAGAGCTATTCAGGATAACATTTATATAGCTTCTTCCTCTGTTATTTCAGTGTGCAATTACGAATGGCTTGTGAAATGGCATGGCCTTGACTATGACCATGCCACATGGGAGCTAGATAATGCCGACTGCCTGAGCTCACCTTTAGCTCAGAACCTAATGAAGGGCTATGAAACTCGTTGTCGAAGGGCTAAGCAAGAAGTTAATCAGGTGCACTACTCATGTTGCATTCAACACGCCAGAAATATTGAATTTGTTCTTTGTTGTGTTAAACATTTCGACTGCTCAATTTTCTGGTGAACTTGTCTCTTTGCTGTGGTGTGCATTGTGTACTTGATAATATAGCCAAGTTAGATCAGTGTAGCTGACCTGCTAAGTTGATCCTATAGCAGCTGACTGGCTGGACAAACATATTAGGGTTTTGATGTTCAGAACAATTCACTTGGGTTCTAGTTTCAATGAACCAGACTTTCTGGCAAAAGATGGTGATGATAGTGAAATACGAACTGGTTGATATATGGACTGTTGATCCTGTCATAGAAGAGAATGGAAATGAATGGGATGAACCTGATTGCAAAAAAGAAATATGTACGTGTATCCCAAGGTTGATAATAACTGTTTTTTCCAGACAGAATAGCTAGAAGTATATGTGGGAAAGGAAGTATTTGTTTTGGATATGTTCCAAGAAACATAGAAGCGCTTGGAATGTGAAGTTAATTGTACCTATAGATAGGAGATACCTGAATGGGTCGACAGAATTTGGTTAGCCGATGTTTATGAAAAAAGATGTAGGCGGGTAGACTTGACCTGGAACTGTTGAAAGATTTCAGCATCATGTATACATGGCTGCTGAGCCAATGACAGTAGTTTTTGTGCTCTGTTTTCAAGTTTGTGCTTTCTTCTGTCTGGGATGTTAAACCAATTTTGCCAGTACAATTGTGTGTGGTGAGAGCAAATTATCTTGCTCATCCAGGATATCATTGAAGTAGGGTTCGGTTAGTTATACAGTTACATGTTAGTCTCCAAATAACAAATATTTTCTTTCAGAGCTAGAGAACAATCTGCTTGCATCTCAACATGCTCAAGTGAATTCGCCCTTGTGATTTATTTATGTCCTAATACAGAACTTGCACATGTGAAGGTTTTTATAAATGCCTAAATGGGCATACCAACATTGGCTATCCCCATATATAGAGCTATTCGGGATGAATGAAATCTGGTACCCGCACATTCTTGCTTGTGTGAGTTTGCTTATGGTGCATATGGATATTTGTGCGATTGTGACTCTATCTAACACAATGCTGTGATGATTCTTTACAGTTTTGTCCTGGTACCTGCTTAGCACGGGCCTTATTTGTGTTGTGCTTTTTGATGATAATGCAGTACCAGAAGGGATCTAATGTCGAATTTTCAGAGCTTCCAGCCAGTCAATCACTTGTAAAGGACAACACTGTGTTGAAAAATGTGAATAAGCTGCGTGAATGTATGTTCAAATGCCAGAATGCGGTTGTATTTGATGATCAGGTGGGCTTTCTCTGGGTTGCGATAAAGTGTTCTTTTATTTCCTTTTCGGTAAATATCTTTTATAGTTGCATATACATAGTTGCATGTTTTCTATTTCTACTTTTAAGTTTGGTTGGATGTTTTTGCAATCAATTGGGAATTGAGATTCTAGTTCATGTTTATCATTCTTATATATAAATTTCTGTCAAGTGGAAGTTGATTTCAGTAAATTTAAGAAATTGAAAATCTGCAGCTATGTTTTGATTATCAGATGGGCTTTGCAAGTACATTTTTGTAATGAGTCAGAGTGTCTTTAAACATATATAGACTTCATTGCCATTTTACTGCAGTTGATTTATTTTGTTTGTAGTAAGAACTCTTGAATTCCTAGTTTCCTACGGTAAGTCCATTTTTTAAGGCAACTCTTTACATTAGGAAAATTCTTGCAGATTGTATTTTGTTCAAGTTGATTTTGAAGCATTCTTACTAGGTTGTAAGTTTATGGTCGTGATGAATTGGCTTGACTCTTTATATGAAGGTGTTCTATAAAGATAATGTTTCTGAAACATGTCAGCTTTGATGAGGCGATGGCAAGAAAAATAAAATCTCTTACTCACTGCAACATGCAGGAGCTGCTGGCATAAATATACAAGAAGTGTGAGGCCAATGCATGCTATTAATTTGTAGTAGTATTAATGTATTCTAGGTATCACTCAGGATTGAACATTAACATAGTCGATGTTGGAAAAACGACTTCAAATTAGTTTCTTTGGAAAAATTGGAGTAAAAGGTTTGAACACACAAGTTGACTAAAATAAACACTATTATTGAACTTTCTCAGGGAAGATTTCCTGGCTCAGCAATTAAGCCGACTCAAAACACATGGATCCCTCTGGATGCCCTAACCACATAAAACAATGCAATATAAGTAAGACTTAATACCTATGTCTACCTTAGCTCACAAGCAATAAAGCCCACGGGCTGTTTACTGAAGCTTGAATTTGAAAGGCCTTAACTATAATAATAATAGGACAATACATGAAATGTATCAATCTCCCGCTGATCCAATCCGCCTTGTCCTCAAGAAATCAACAGCGGGGTCAGGTGGTGGCATGTCGCCCAGATCGGCGATGGTGTCGTTTTTGGACATTTTCACAACATTTAAGGTTTTTTTGGCACTTGGGGAGCAGGTAGAATGTTTCTTGACATTTGAAACATAACCCTTTTGAACGTAAATCCGGATACTACGGATGAGATAATTGTCGAACTTCTTCAGTTTTCGAGTCGGCAATTGTAGCCAGTGATTCTGCTGGACCATGATGGACAGAGGTATCACCAGGACCTTGGGTGACGCATATGCCCTTAAAAATGGCAGCAACATTAAGAGGTTAGGAACTGTGGGAGGCAGTGTGTAACATGCTGCTGTGAGGCTGAAATACGTCGGCTGCGACTGTCCGCTGTACGCCTGGCGACATTAACTACATGTGCTGATTGCATGACAAAAAAAATCAAACCTAGCATGTTGTTAGAAGTGATGTGAAGCTTAATATCGGGGTTTAGCCCTTGTATAGTAGACTATGCATATGCGCATCAGACAGCCCCTGGACATGTTCCACATGTTTCATGTGGGCCACAAAACCATTGATGCATGCGTCCACCAGACACTGCTGTGTAGTGTTCATCAAGGATTCAAATGGTTTGCATTGCAGAGCTTCAAAATTTTGCCCGTGAATTGGCTCAATGTCACGTTAGGGTTACGGTGCAGCTCCCACCTGCTTCTGTGCAGTGCGGCACCCTCCTTGACGACAGCCACCATGTGAACTCTTACACTAATTGCATTGGAGTTGTTCTTATTTTATTTTTAAATTGGTTGAAATCCTTGACATGTGATTAAAAGGCTAATGTGATGGGTACACTTAATATGCTGGACTTGCCAAGAGAATTGGTGCGAGGTTCTTTCTCACCAGTATAGTGAGGTATGTGAGGATCCTCTTGAGCATCCACAGAAGGAGACATATCGGGGGCATGTGAATCCTGTTGGTGGTGATATAATTCCGAGTTGCTATTTGCTTTGCTTGGTGTTGATTTCAGCCGTCAGATGGGCATAGAAAAACTGCTCCACCTTGGATAACCAATTGTCGTGGCCTTCATCCGAAAAAGTTGGAATCTCTATCCGACGTGGAAGAGCAGGGGCGGAATTGATGGATTCGCCGGGAAAGCGATCGATTTGGATTGGGCCTGTCTTGCAGATAGTTTCTGTTCAGCCGCGGCCTGGGGTGCCTACGACTTTGTCAAACAGCTGTGCCAACAGATTTTTGAGGTGCGAGAATTTATCCGCCTGTTCCCCCTTCGCCACCATGTCCAATCTTTCGGCTTGCGAGCTTAGTCATGATGTGTCCACATTTGGCAGGTCGTACCAAATTGGAGTAGAAGGGTTGGCACAAAATCAACGAACATAAACACTATTGTTGAACGATCTCAGGAAAGAATTCCTGCCGAAGCATTAAGCCTACTCAAATGACAATGATTACTCTGGATGCCCTAACAACATATAACAATATAAAGAAGACTCGGTACTTAAATCCTAACTTAGCCCACAAGCAATAATACCCACAGGCTGTTTATTAAAGACTTGAATTTAAATGGCCTTAAGTTTAATAATAATAATAATAATACAATAAAATGTATAAAGAGTGTCCCCATCTGAACCTCACTCTTTGTTGTTTTTGTAAAAGTGGAGTCCTTCCGTGCTGTGATCATCACTACCTCTGCTGCAACCCTCTTCCGCCTTTTTTTCTGAAAGATACAGGAAAAAAGAGAAAAGAAAGAAAAAGATCGAGCGTGATCTTTGTTTTAGTATTTCTTACTTATATGAAGATTCTTAAACCACATAATAAGTGCCTCATTTAATCTTTTCTGCTCACTTTGCAGAGTACTTATAAGCCTTTTAACTACAGAGAGAAGCCATCCTAACTTTTTTGCATCTGCACCATGTGCACAATGCCTGGGCTTCCACTGTCCTTTTCTCCATCATGTCATTTCAACTACGTGAACAGCTTTTTTGCTACATCTTTCTCTGTATGCAATGGTTATTTCACTTTTGTCATGATATCTCTCTGTATTGCACATGCGTCAAGTATGTCCTGACTGCTACAATCACATGTATATTTGGATTGCACTGAATATCTTTTAGTGATTTTTTATCGTTCTTTGCTGGTTGATATCTTGGAATAGAGGTAGGTTTAAAATGATTTTAGTTCTAGATAGCTGAATTGAGGAAAGTGCATTTATTACCCCATGAACCTGTAGTCTTTATGATTGATCTCATTAACTGTGCAGGAGCGAGCGCTAACTACTATGTTTTTTCTTCAATCTGTGAGTGAAAATTGTCGGCCTTTCCTAATTATCACGTCCTCAAGCTCATTGTCTCAATGGGAAGCTGAGTTTACCCGATTGGTGCCGTCCCTTGATGTTGTTGTATATAGTGGAAACAGGGACACCAGGAAGGGGATCAGAGCATCAGAATTTTATGATGAAGGAGGTTGTCTGATGCTCAAAGTACTCTTGTCTTCCGTAGAATCTGTTCTTGAGGTATAGAGATCATCTCAGCTTTTTTTCCTGTTTAGATGATAGAACTGAAATGCCTGTGTCAATCACGTCAATGGAGTGTGCAGTCTGGTTTACAATGCATCGGATATATTATTGTTTTGCGGCCGTGACAAGTATTAATAAAGCACTTTGCCTCACCATTTTTCTAAACGGATCATGTAGGATATGGACAGGTTGGTAAGCATAAAGTGGGAAGCAATTGTCATTGATGATTACCAGCAATTTGGGATAGCAAATGATCACGAACAAATGAAGATGCTTTCTACAGAGTCGAGGATACTTTTGGTCAGTGGTCAAATAAAGGTATATCTCCTCGCTTTTCATCTTTTTGTTTATTGTTTTTTATTGTTAAAACTCCACTTTTGAACTTCTCAGGATACAACATCTGAGTACCTTAAAGTGCTATCATTGCTTGAATCACATTGTGATCTTGACAAGCTGAAGGGCTTGAAATTGGAGACAAATGACCATCTTTGTAGATTGAAAGATAGATTGTCACATTTTATTGCGTACGGAAGCAATTGCCAACTAACTAAGTTCCTCGAGTATTGGGTCCCGGTTCAGATATCAAATTATCAGCTCGAGCAGTATTGTGCTACACTTCTGGATAACTCTGTCCATCTTCGCTCTAATTCGAGAAATGATCGTGTGGGGGCACTCCGTGATATTCTTCTTACTGCTCGGAAGGTTTGGTTTTGCTTCATTTTTCACCAATTATGTTACTACATGAGTATCTTATGTTCTTTAGAGAAGAAAGTCTGACATACCTGTGGCATATGCGTCTTTGTAATCTAATAGTTACATATGAACACATTTTTCGTATATAGCCAAAAGACCACGACTCTATCATGGACTGAGAGTAGCTTTCATGCCACATGGAAGCATCGACTCATCCCTTGTGACTGCTAATGACTGATAATGGATTCATGTATATGGTTTCATGGCGTATTTCCGTTTAATAAAATTATGTCAAATCATCTATCGCGTCTTGTGTTAATTAACTTGTATCTTATATTTAGATGCTTTATGCAGTTAATTAGTGTGGTATTCTGATCGCATCTGCTTTGCTTATAGTGTTGTGTTCACCCATATCTTCTGGACTCATCTGTACAAGAACGCTTAGTAGCTGAACAGCGTTCTGCTGAGCTTTTGGACATTGGAATAAAAGCAAGTGGCAAATTGGAACTCCTTGATGTGATGCTTACGGAGATTAAAACTCGGGGCTTACGAGTAGTTGTACTTTTCCAGGTATAACAAACGAGAATCTTTATAATGAGAACATGCATGAATTTTTAAGGATAGCATCTTATCTAGTTGTTACTACTATGCCTGCCTCTCATTTCGCCTTTTAAGGTTTATTCACATGTACTTAATTGGTTTGTAACATTAATTGCTTATACTATTTCGCGACAGTTGATTATTGGCTTAGGAAAAGCGTCAACTGGAAATATTCTGGAAGATTTTCTGATGCAAAGATTTGGTCCAGATGCTTATGAACGCGTTGATTCTTTGGTTCTCCCTTCCGAGAAGCAAGCTGCTGTGAATCGATTTAACAAGAAGGAGACTGGACAGTTTGTTTTTCTATTAGAAAATCGTGCTTGTTCTCCCACCATTAAACTTTCATCTCTTGATGTTGTTGTTGTATACGATAGCGACTGGAATCCCGCAAACGATTTGAGGGCCCTGCAAAAGTTATCAATCGGTTCAAAAGTTGAGCAGATCAAAATTTTCAGGTTATATTCATCCTTTACTGTTGAAGAAAGAGCCCTAATTCTCGCAAAGAAAAATTTGAATCTTGATAATAATTTACAAAATTTTGGCCGGACTACAAGTGATACTCTTCTCTCCTGGGGTGCCGCACATCTGTTCAGCAAACTAGATGAATATCATGCTGATGGCAACTGTACATCAGATTATAACTTTTCTTCTGGACAGTTGCTTTCGAGTGAAGTTACCAGGGAGTTCCAGGCCATACTTTCTGGAAATACTGATTCGAATTCTGTCATATCAAAAGTTATGTTGGGTGTTGGAAGCTATAGTACGAACATTCCATTGCTTGGTGAAGCCAAAGTTCAGTTGAAAGATGGAGAAGAGCCTCATGTTTTTTGGAGAGACTTGCTGGATGGGAGAAACTATATTTGGAAACATTTAAGGGACCCATCTCCCCGGAATCGGAAGAGAATTCGTTATTTTGAAGGATCTCCTAGTAAATTAGCATCCGAAAGAGATGATGTGGTAAAGAAACGGAAGAAGATGGTTGATGATAAATTAGATTCAGCATTGGTTCAAGTCGGGTTAGGAGCAAACCAACCGAGTCAAATTACTGTTACTAAGGAAGGTATTAGATATCATGAGAGGCTCTCCTCTCCCTAATGATAAATGCTATGTTTTTTTTATATATATATTTTTTCAGTCTATTGCAGTCTGTTTAAATGGAGAAGCATTTCATGTTCCCACACAACATGTCACTAAAAATTTAGTGGTGATGCAGGGCCATCTGCAATCAAAGCCTGCAATCAATCTGAAAATTTTCAAAATGCCTGTAACACTTCCAAAAATAATCCAAATGGCATGTCTGGCCACAACTCTTTTGTTGCTGGGGTTTCTGAAGGCATGCCAGAGGAAGAGATTGTATCATCTGATGAACGGAAAACCCTCCACAGTTCTCTACAAGCGAAGATGATGAGACTGTGTCAAGCTCTTAAATTTTCGGTACCAAGCTCCTATGGTTCCTTTTTCATATTCCATTACATTTCCTATGGTTTTTTTCTTCATAGTTCATGTTTCATTGTTCCTGGTGATATTACTAGACTGACTTCTTAGTTCATAGTATTGCTGGGGCAATGAATGGTAATGCCAGTGCATGTTTTATTTCTGGGCTCAATATACTCTTAGGATGAACATCATGAATGCGAAATATATCTTGTCGTGAGTGCACTTCAGAGAGAAGCTCAAAACCAAACATGTAGATCATACTCTGCTCTCCTAACATCGCATTTAGATATTTGGTGGCAAAGGTGTTAAATGTCCTAACTGGGAACAGGAAATATTAATTTCTTCCAGAGGTACCTGCTTCTGGAATTTGAGCCAGAAAACCTGTCATACATTGTACTCCCCCCGTCCCGCTCAAAGCTTTACACTTCTCTTTTTTGTTGTCTTGTCCCTTTAAAAAACTTTACATTCATCACCTTTACGCAATCAAATCAAACAACCACCTTTTAGTTTTTAATCTCAACCACACACTCACTATAGATACTTTTTACTTTTTAATCTCTATCACACATTTATCATCATTACTTACACCAATCATTATAAAATACATGAAATATACACCAGCTTTGAGCGGGACATGAAGTAATTTGTAGGTAGTTTGTCTTAATATAGATCTCTTGGTATAATTTATTGTTTTGCTCTCTGTGTTGGCAACAAGGTGTCGAGCTGTATATTGTTTTACTTGAAAGATGATTTTATGGATCTCAATACCTTAGCATTTGTATGGTTGCTCGACTGTTTCAAAACCTTGTAGAAATTACCTTTCAATGTAATATTATGCATATCTTGACATTGAGCTCATGGTTATTACCTTTTGAACTTAGTCATGTTAGAATACACGCAAGTAGGTATCGCGAATCTCTAATTAAAGCCCTTCTAAGGAAATATTTAAAAATGCGTCTATTAGCTGAATCATGAGGCTCAGATTTGGATCCAGTGAAGATATTGTGTTGGATACTTATAATTGCTATATATAAAAAAATTGGGTGCTTGTAGAGATTGTCTGATAAACCCAGGAGAGATGAGTTATTACTCCTGTTCCCATTAGCAGATTGATTTTGATGAACCATGAAAAGGATTGATGTCTAGCAATTGTCCATTTCGTTCACTTGAGAATAAGTCTCCTTTTTTGAAGAATCTTCTGCCTGACACTGCTTTTTCTTTTTGAGGATGTTAATTTTCTTCTTGTGGGCTTATGGTTGACTTCCTTAGGTTCTTAGTCAAGTTTGCATTCATTAGTTTTTGTTTTTTCTTGTTTACTGAAGTCATATCAAAGGTCGTCTTATCTGTAAGTTTATCTTTTCAATTATGAGAGAAATGATTAACTCATTTTCTTGTCATATTCTTGGAGTTTGAAGTGGTAGTTGTGCCTGTATATTGATTCTATTGATAGTACAAAGAATAGGTCTGTCACCTTGATCGAGATGGTTCTACTTCGTCAGATATTTATTGTGTAATCTAATAATGACAGTTCGTGTACTTTAGTGTGATCATCCTATTTATGAGATACTCTCTGATGCGTTCACATGGCCTTAAATGCAGGAAGATGTCACTGCTACAGTCTTGAGATTGTTGGAATATGTTATCAAGAATCGCGACGTCAACAGTGACTCACACTCCGTTGTGCAGGCTCTTCAAATATCTCTGGTCAGTTCTTTTGGAATATATCAGTTTATTTATTTATTCATCAGCGTACTAAAATAAGCTCCTCCCCCCCACCCACCCCTTCCTTATTGTCCATTTGTATCTTCATTGATGTACTAAATGTCTTGATATGCAAACTTCTTCTGCACTGTTTCTTACTCAAGTAATGGAGGTTTTATCTGCTGACTCATGCACACCCTAACAGATTTGATTCTGCTCTATCAGTGTTGGATTGCAGCGTCGATAAAAAAAATAAAGATCGACAAGAAGGATTCACTCTTGTTAGCAAAACAGCTTCTGAACTATCAATGCACTGATGAACAAGCGCACTCTGTTTATTTAATCCTCAAGGAGATGTATTCGCAGTGCCAGGAGAAAATTGGTCACACGAGCAATATCCGCTCGGTAGCTGAAGAAGGTAAAGAGAAAGCTGCTGCAAGTGACTCGGATGCTAATATCAAGAAATTACAGAAAAAAACCAAAAAGTTGATGAAGAGACTAAAACAGAGACACCATGAGCAGCTACAGGAAGTCCACGAAAAATGGGACAAAGAAAGGATAAAACTCGAGACCGATCATAAGTTGGAGTCGGCCTTTATTCGGTCTGTACATGGTCAGGGCTCGGTAGGCATGGACAAACTCAAGCTTTTGGATAATGAATTGGCCGTGAAAATGGAAGAACTCAATTTTAAAAAGGATATGGCGCTTAAAGATCTCGAGGCAAAACAATTAGCTGATATGGATGAGCAAAGAAATGCATCTCAGTGGCTGACCGTAGCAGAAGCCAACTCTACTGGATCAGCTGCTGTTAATGGGCCACAGTCACCTGGGCCTCAACCTGAGGAGCATGTTGTCGAAGGGCCTCAGCCAAGTGCACCACCAGATGAGGTAACTGTTAATTTACGAAATGAAGTTGGGGTATCATCATCGGATGTGATTCAGAATGTTAATCAATCAAAGCATTCGAGTGATAATGGGGAAACTGTTCTCGCGAGTCCTGTCGAAGAAATAAATGCATCCAAGATAATGCCTGATAAAAGATGTGAAAGCGCTTCAAGTGATGCTTTGGTGAGCCAGGAATGTGGGACTAATGAGGCAGCCAGTGGGGATTCACAGAACCCAAGACAACAACCACTTGTGCATTCTGAGCGAACTAAGGCATTGTCAAATTGTTCCGACTTGTCACCATTACAAGTATGCCTTTTCCTTATGTAAATAGCTATATTATTATTAGGGATAACTATAAAAATACCTACAAGGTTTAGGGTATTTACCCAAAAATCCCAGTTAACTTTGCTAAAGACAAAAAATGGCCCTCGAGGTCTGATTCTTTCTTACATTTTGCCCCAAACGTTAGTTGACCTGAAGTAATCAAATATTGTAGTTACGCCTCTGACCCGTTTAAGTATTACAAATATCTCCCAACTTTTCTTCCGGATATTTGTATTATTTGTGAAATTATGATGTCAACAAGTGCCTTTCGCTCCACCAACGACAGGTGCAAAATGTTCGACAATGTAACCTCAAGGGTGATTTTTGTATTTCCCAAGCCAGCAAATTTCATTGTAATTTGACCAATCCTCAACAGTAGATTTTGTAAATATTCCTCTTTGGTATTCTATTTATACATTATTTTTCAGTCAGGTGAAAGCAAACAGCTGCAGTTTATAATTGTTTAGCCAAAGTATAACTACTCTGTTTATCTGTTAAGTGCAATTAGCCTTTACCGTGGGATGAATAGAAATGTTTTTCGAACACATTGCATCTGTTGAAAGAATCTTAAAGATATCAGTTCCTGATGCCAAATTCACTTGGAAGTGATATGCTGACCTTCACTTCCCATTTTTCCTTGATATTCCCCTTTACAGTAGTTGTTACCGAGTATTTTTTAGAATACGTAAATGGTACTGCAGAAGTAACGAGTAATATTGTGATAGGTACAGCAAGATAAAACCGATCAGAGTTTGGCGCCTGTTGGGATGCAACACCTCGATCAACCAGCTCTGGGTAATCAAAGTACTATGCAAACTGGAACAGAACTCATAGACACTGTAGACCCCGGGCCGTCTAACCATGAAGCACCTGTGACTAATAAAACTGCAACCCCCATACTTTCAACTCATGAAACGCCAGTGACTGATGAAACTGCAAATCCTGTACCGTCAAATCATGAGGCTCCAGCAATTGAGAACTCCGAATGCAATAAATCTTCGGTCATTGAAGAAAATGATCAAGGACGAAGCTCTGCCCATCACACTGCCCAGCCAGTGGGTACAGAAGTCCTTCCAAATGAATCTGTTCCCCAAAGTGGAGAAACTTCAGATATAGTTAACAATCACATTAATACAGGACCTGTTACCCAGAATGATGTGGCTACATCCCATGTAGTTGCGCGTATAGCCGGACATCCAAATCACGCTGTTTTGCAACTTGGGAATGACGCTTCTGGGAGTTCACATCCGTATTCGTCAGCTGATCCACTTCAAAATGAGTTAGATAACTTAAAAAGAGAATCTGAACAACTGGAGAAATACCACAAAGACTTGGTCAGTGTTGAATTTGTTATTGAGCGTATTACATCTGTTGTCTTTGTTTTGACTTGTAATTCAACCCCTCCCCCCATCTCTCTCTCTCTCTTGATAGGAGTCAAAACTGAAATCTGACTGTGACAAGGAGATACAAGAGATCATTACTCAAATTCGTAATAAATATGAGGCGAAATTAAAGGAGAATGAAGCTGAATTTCGATTGAAAAAGAGTGAACTTGAAAAGAACCAGGTCAAAGTTTTTATGAATAAAATATTGGCTGCAGCTTTTAGATTTAAGTGCTCCAACCCCAGGCCAGCCTTGGTCCCAGGTACGCAACAAGGTATCTACTATATGGACATTGCTTCCTTTTTTTCTCTTTGTCAATTGGAATCCTTTTTCTCTGTCAAAAATCTATGCAACCTGATGGATTATTAATGTTAATTTGGGGAATTTAATGTTGGGACCCTTGGGATTCTAATCATTGACTGAAGATTTTTTTTACACTTCTGTTTTCTGTTTTCTTCTTCTAAGTGGTTGGGGAATATGTTTCTGTGAGAAATGATGTTTCCACTTGAAAATGGCATGAAGTGGGGCAACTCATCAAGAGAACCATATGATATATTGGAATTAAAGTTAGGAACTTCTAGTACTATCATTTGTTTCCTTATGTCTTGGGGGTTGCAGATGCTTAGCCGCATTTTGTAGAAAACTCATAAGGCTTCTGAATAGGTATATATAGATTGGCGGGTGGGGGTAGGGCAGAGATAAGCATGCATTTTGTAGAAAACTCATAAGGCTTACGAATATGTCATGGGCTCACTTGAAACACGAGCTCCTGTGGCGATATGGCGATGATCCTATGCCAAACCACTTTCAATATTTGCTATGTACCCGCCAGGCGGGGACGGTGGGAGCGAGTATCTTGATTTGTTATTTCATGCTTGGTGCTTGTTCCGAGCATTGTGGATATTTACTGTCTTGGGATGTTTCTCCATGGGTTGAGGGATAAGGTTGAGGATTAGTTTTAAAAGCGCACAGGACCTATTTGATACCATCGACTTAGCTCGTGATCATGCGAGAGTTAAGTGCAGTAAGGAGAGCAAATAGAATCTTGACTTGGACGGCCTATTAATCATTCACTAGCGCATGGGGTCGAGTTATTTTGCAAAGTGGAGCAGGGCAGTCCGGCTGTGACACGGGTCCCCGCGGACCCGCCAACTCTCTTCAGCCGACGGGACCAATAACCGAGTATCGTTGGGGTATTGTGGCAGTAGTGCATCCTCGTTATCGGTTACTCAACCGCCATCACGACCGCCTCCGGTATTGCCGAAATCGGATGAGCAGACGTGACCAGAAATTCATAGCTGAGTTTTTGGAGGAACCACAACTGCAACTTGTGGAATTATCTCATGTGACAGCCAGGGGAATTGACGGGCCACATATGACGAAATTGGAGGGGGGAATCTCGGGAAGTGAGACTTTGGTGATGATTGACGGTGGCGCCAGCCACTGCTTTATTTCTTCGGATACGCCGGCGCAGTTGTTTTTTGATGCTGAGTTAGATCGGATGGGTCCTTCAATGGTGCGATTGTGGGATCGAAGAGAAGGCAGGATTGAAGGAGTGTGTCGTAATTTAGCAATAACCCTTTGACAGGCAGACTTTTAGTTGATTGTTACGCAATTCCGTTGGGCTGTGTAGATGTGATTTTCGGAGTTTTGTGGCTGTCGACTCTTGGTGAGGTGAAGGCTAATTAGAGAAACATGATGATGAAGTTTGACTATGAGTTTCGTGGCTGTCGACTCTTGGTGAGTTAGAGAAACTTGACCTTCGTTCCAGTTATCATCAGATAAGGACGCTGGAGGAGATTTCCAAAATAGCTTTTCGGACACATACGGGTCACTATGAGTTTCACGGGATGCCATTTGGGTTGACAAACGCTCCATTTACGTTCAATTCGCCATGAATGACTTACTACAACCTTATCTTGGTAAGTTCTTACTGGTCTTTGAATATATGGGTATATAGTCTTGACTGGCATAGTTGTCAGTGGCGAATAGCGCTCAGGCAACTTGCCTATCTGCTATTTTCCGCTATTTATCCGCTAAAAGGTCATAATGACAGTATAATCCACTTAGCGATGATGGACCGCTACGTGTCGCTAAACGCTTATAGCGTCGCTAAACGTCACTATTGACAACTATGTTGACTGGCAGTCTCATGTTCATTAGCTGACCACGGTCTTGGGGTTACTTAGAGATCGATTGTATGTAATTAAACTGAAAAGTGCGCGTGGGAGCAGAACTAGATGGAGTATCTCGGCCATATTGTGTCTTATCGGGGGTTTGTATGGATCTGGGGAAGGTGGCGGCAATCTTGCGGTGGCCGACATCGAAATTGGTCCGGCGGTTCCGAGGGGTCCTTAGGCTCATGGGATACTACGTACGCTATATTCGGGGTTACGTCCAAACTGCGCGTCCGCTAACACTATAACTTAAGGAGGTGGTGAATAAATTTGAATGGACACACGTAACCCAATCGGCCTTCGCGCAGCTCCAGCAGGCAGTTGACGACCACACCGGAGCTGGCGACACCGATTTTTTCTAAACCCTTTGTGGTCGAATGCGACGCATCATGAACGGTCTAGGCGTGGTTTTAATGCAGGCTGGTCGCTTACTTCTGCAGAACATTGTCTGATCGTAGCATGGCCAAGTCGGTGTATGAAATGGAGTTGATGGCCCTTCACCCTTGTGTTAGCAGTGCAACACAGGAGTCCTTATCTAGTGGGTCGAAAATTTGTAGTGCGGACGAATAATAGGAGTTTGAAGTTTTTGTTGAAATCGTGGTTGTCACGGCGGCTTGTCAAGTCGCGGCGCCATCAGACCGCTTGGACTACTAGGCGACTAGGTGCCCGTCTAGGCAACCAATTTTATATATAATATAAAGTATTTTACAATATATAATATATGAATTATTCTTAAAACATGAGATGTTGGATAATAAATAACATTCCTCCAAGTAAACAAAAGTTACAAAACTCGCCATAAATCACATAATAAATAACTACTAGAGTTCCATATCCAGTTCCTCGTTTCCAATAAGTCAAATCTCAAATATCATCAAGTTATCAATAAGCCCCTCATTTTTTGCGCCTGACTTCTGCCTAGGGTTACTTAGGCTCTGTTTTTTTGGACCGAATGAAACTGAACTGATCTGAACTGAATGGATTTGAACTGGAACGGAACTGAACTGAACTGTGAACTGAACTGAATGGACCTGAACTGAACTGAAATATATATTAAGGGTAAATAATAATTATAATAATAATAGTAATAAAAATAAAAATAATAAATATAATAAAATAATAATAAAAATAATAATAAAATAAAATATAAATGATAAGTTGAGATCTATTTGATAAGGGCAAATTATAATAATATAAATTATATTAATAACAATAACGATAATAACTATAATAATAATAACAATTATAATAATAACACTGATAATAATGGTAAATAATAATAATAGTAATCAACAACAACAACGATAATAATAAATATTATTAATAATAATAGTAAATATTATTAGTAATAATAACAATAATAATAACTAAGATTAATAATAATAATAATAATAATAACACTGATAATAATGGTAAATAATAATAATAGTAATCAACAACAACAATAATAATAGTAAATATTATTAGTAATAATAACAATAATAATTAATAATAATAATAATAAGAATCGAATCGAATGGACTGACCTCAATCGAATCGAATCGAATCGAATGGACTCGAATCGAATCAATCAAAAGCGCAAAATGAGTCCAAAAGAACAGGGCCTAGTACATGATTTTTTTTAAAACGAAACGGATCGCGGGTCGGATCGTCGGGTAGTCAACCCAACTCTTGATTACTACACCTGAGTGACGCCAACGTGACACCTGACTCCAAAGGTGAGGCGACCACGGAAGGCGGTCCCCCGAAAACCGACGACTAGGCATCGCCTAGGTGACGACTTAACAACAGTGGTTGCAACAGTCGGTTTCGATCCCGACCCAACAGTTTTGAGTCGCCAAATTGCGGGGGTATGAGTTTTACATTGAATACAAAACAGGGGTAACCAATAAGGCAGCCGACGCACTATCGCGACGTATGGAGGGGGCCGATCTCGCGGCTATCTCGATGCCGGTATGGATTAGATGGAAAAAGGGTGAGGGATGAAAAATTTGGGCCGATGGTGGCGGCGTTGCTGACGGGTCCGAGGGGCACCTCCGTTTTCATTGGTGCAAGGAGTTCTTTTCTGTGAGGGCGCTTAGCACTTATCGCGAAATCTGCATTTATCCCACGCCTTTTGAGCTAGTTTCATGCCTCTAGCAGGAGGACGGAGCCCTCCGCCTAAGAATGGTCAAGCGGGCAACTCGGTTCGTGGACGAGTGTTTGGTTTGTCCGCATAATAAATATGATACTAGATCTCCGGCCGGTCTACTTCAGTCATTACCTATTCCGATTCGGCTATGGGAGGACGTGAGTATGGATTTCATTAAAGGACTTTCTCGTTCGGGATCTTTCGATTGCAGATTGGTGGTTGTAGATTGGTTTGGCAAGTATGAGCACTTCTTGGGTCTCCGCCACCCCTTCACGGCCCGATACATGGCGACCGTTTATGCCTGTGTAGTGATGCGGTTACATGGGGTGCCGAGCTCAATTGTGTCCGATCGAGATTCCATCTTCTTGAGTGGGTTTTGGACCGAATTGTTCTGTGCTATGGGGCTAATCTTTGTATAAACTCATCTTCCCATCCCGAGACCAATGGGTAAACCGAGGTATTGAACCGAGGACTTGGACATACTTGAGATGCTTCAAAGCCGAGCGTCCCAAACAGTGGAGTAGATGGCTTCCGTGGGCCGAGCTTCCGTGGACCGAGTACTGTTATAACACTAGTTTCCATTCGGCAGTGGGGATGACGCCTTTTGAGACGGTTTACGGTTGACCTTCGCCAGTCTTCGGGGGGGTTCTTGCCGGCTGAAATTCGTGTACGAGCGGAGGCTGATGAATTGCAAGCTCGAGATGATGTGTTGCGAGATTTGAAGGCTAACTTGGAGCATGGGCAGCAGCACATGGTGCAAGCTGCGAACGCTCATCGGCGCAACGTCACTTTTAGTGTGGGGCAATCCGTATACCTAAAGCTGCGACTGTATAGGCAGCAATCGTTACGTAGCCGGTCGGGTGCGAAGTTAGCGGCTAAGTTCTACGGGCCTTTCGAGGTGACGGAACGAGTAGGCACTACAGCTTATCGCCTACGACTTCCTCCCTGCTCTCGCATACATCCCGTATTTCATTTATCAGAGTTGAAGGCCGTGATTGGTAGTCATGACGTCGACTCGACATTACCTGATGTCTTGCTTCTGGACGAGCCAGAGTTTGAGCCAGAATGGGTTAATACGAGATCAGATGATCTGGAGGGGGATGATCCGATTCACCAATTTTTGGTACAGTGGCGCCATAAGGAAGTCGATGATGCTATATGGATTGACGAGTCAAAATTATGTGACCAATTGCTGAGTTTCGCCTCAAGGACAAGGCTGTTTGGAAGGAGGGTGGAGTTGTTATGGATCGGGTTTATACGTGGGGAAGAGGCGGAGGATCGGGCCACGGGTGCAGGTGAGCGGAGCACATATTAATTATATTGTTTATTTATTTTATTATTATTGGGCACCTGCGTGGGTATGATTAGTTAATATTATTATTAGACCCCTGCGTGAGTATATTATATAGTTGAGTATCGAAGAACCCTTTATTAGTTGAATCGGCAATTTGTTCTTGGGCAGGAGAGTCTTCTGATTATCTTTCTAATCATTCACGTCAATTTATCTATTATTTCCGCTTTACTCCATCACATAAATAGAAGATACAAAATTGAATTACCACTCCTTCTCATAGTTGGGTTTGTCCGTATAATTTTTTGCGAGTTGTGCTATTTGATCAATTCAGTTACTATTAAACTTTTCTTTCTGACTGTAGGCATGAGCATCACTTATTTCTAGCATGAGGGTTGCATCAAATCACCATATGAAGCCTAAATTCTGCTACATTATCTCAATACCACTATTTTTTTGTTGTCATTGAAAATTCCCGATCCTAAATTTCTTCCTGCAGTTCCTTTGGCATGAAATGATGTTGATTTTCATTGCAGGTGTTCCTTCCAGTTTCGTGCAGCACATGCATCAGCTATCAACACTGCCTGCAACAAGGCCTTCATCTTGCCAACCGGCTCTTACCCAGCCAATCACATCTCAATCTCGGCAAACCTCTAAGCAACTATCACTTCCTCATCTCGTCAGACCTCCTATCTTCAATCAACATGTCCCGACTCCACCCGTTATTAGATCTCCTACTATTGATCAAAACATCTCGTCCCCATCCGTACAAGCCGTGCAAAACGCCGCAGCACTTTTCTCAAGCACCCCTCCGTCCCGACCCCCTGTCATCAGCACCATCACCCCTTCACGTAATTCCCGTCCAGGTGGCGAACTTCGTTCCGCGGCCCCACACCTCCAATCGTTTAGACCTTCAGTACCTGCATCCGCCTCATGTGCCACGCCACCATTAGTGCCGCAATTTCGACCACCCCTGCAAAGGCTACCTTCTCAGCCTCTACAGACCAACCCAACGGCGACGCCACCAACGCCGCCGTTGATGCCGGCCTTAACTAATTTGGTGGTTTCTCAAAGCAGGGCTGCTCGGCCTAATAATCCTTCTCCGGCTGCTACAACGGGATTGGTGGTGGATGTAGATCGCCAGCCTAAGAATAAAGGTACAACGGATTTGCCGGAAATTTGTTCCACATTTGGTTCTCTGGAACTGTCTGACTTGGAAATCCTCAGTAATGTAGAGGGTAACCAGGTGCCATCTAGTGTGGGGGCGGATATAGTTTGCTTGTCTGATGATGACTAGCATTTTGGTGATATATATATCATTTGGTCGAATGTGATGTAATTCTATTATGTGGTGTTCTTCTTTGTTGGCTTTGGGAGACTGCTCTGTGATAGTGTAATGGGGAAGTGTGTGCTCTTGCTATGACGAGTGACATGAAAGCTATGCATCTATGGTGTGAAATTGTAAGTTTCAGATTTTGTTGGTTATGATATATTCTAGCGGCTTAAGGTTTAACGGACTCGAACATAGTTAATAATACTTGATAGAGCCCCCAATTTAGATGGTGTTCGGATCTAGTTCAAGTGGTTAACAAATGTGCTACGAGAGTAGGTCTGGGTTTGAATATCATCCCTTCCATCACAACAAGACAACTCACGTCACTTTCCCCTTCTTGGATAAGTTGAAGAAAATGAGAATGAAAAAAGAAGAAAAATAATAAAGCCCCCGACTTAGGTTTGTAATGTAAGTTTATTGAATTCACTAGATGTTCTTCCGTGCGATGCACGGCGTAAAATATTACATATTTTATTATATTAGTAATATGTGATTGAATTTTAATAATATTGTTAAATTTTTATAAAATATACATGAGTCAACACACACATACATATACATACACTATTATCTGATTTGTTTTTATTTATAAATTCTTATCATGTGATTTAAGGGTACATGAGAGGAAAATCATAATTTAATTAAGTATATGCATTTATTTTTCTTATAGGACAATATTAGTTTTATATCTAATTTTATAAATAATAAATTAAATTATATTTATTATTATCAATTTTCAGTATTCAAACTATGAAATAATTATTAAAGTACAAACTATTAAAATAAATTAAAAATATATATTTTCTTCAATATTTTAATATTTTTATATGGAAATATTTTAATCATCTAATATATTATTATTATATTTAAATTACTTTATATATATATATATATACGGTATGAATGTCAAATTAAAGAGCACGAAGTAAGAATTAATTTGATATATTTTTTATCAAAAATAAAATTGATACGAAAAATAAAATTGAGCACGAAGTTATAATTATTTAAACTATTGAGTTAAAAATAAAAAGAGATGTGAGAAAATTTCTAATTGATATATGGAAGAATCCTCTAACTTCCTCCCAAACTAAATCCATTTTTTTAAGATTTTTAAAAAGAAAAATAATGTGGAAATGACGCGTGTTTCGGGGATTGATACTGCAGAGTATATTACACAGATCTTGTTAGACTCGTCTTGGAATATACTCTAATATCAATTTTTATAGTTTTTATAAATACATAATTAAAGATATTATTAGTCAAAGTTGTGTATTGACAAGCGTAAAAGTTTAAATGTTGCAATTATAAGAGAATAGATGTATATATTATTTGTTATGAGACTGATATCAGTTATCTAATCACATTCCAAATTTAAATCAAGTGTTGTTTTTTTAGTATTTGAATTATAGGAGCTTACTACATTGTAAATTGACGAATATTCACCGAGAAGGATGAAAACTCTGTAAATTGATGCATATTATTCCCTAAAAGGATGAGTCATTCCCTAAAAGGATGAGAACGCCTCTAAGAAAAAATAAAAGTAATTACTTAACTTAATTATATCAATTATTTTTACTAGATGTTAATTTTATTTAAAATAACTAACTTGACAGAAAACTTAATAATTTACTCAATGTAAATTATTAAATTCATTTATTTACTTTATTTTTCGTTAGTAAATTATCATTTTAGTTTGAGAAAATGACTAATAAATATAGGTTGAATCTGATATATACCAATAATTCATGTATTCTTTTGCCAACTAGCTACATCCTTTTTCTATTGCTATCAGTGCCGCTCAAATCTATTTGGAAGCCTTGTAACCTTGTAAAGATCATAACGGTGATTGGAGAAGTACCAAATGAAACAATTTCATAGGACATTTTACAATACAAATCTCTTTAAATTAATACTCGATAAATTAATAATTTTTATAAAATTAATATTTTTTTCAGTCCCGACTTGGGCCTCAAGTGTAAATTATTAATTTCGATAAATTGATAAGATAATAATTTTTTTAGACTCCTTTATAAATCAAGGGTCCCATCAACATCATAAATTAATAATCTCAAAAAATTATAAAGATAACTAAGAAAACTTAATAAAATATGACTCTAGTGTTGATTGTTTTCTATTGAAGAAATTCAAATCAAAATGAATTTCATCTCACTTTTTTCACGGCACTTAAAAGCTTTAGTGTGGTATACTAAAGCTTCTATTGCTTCTTTTCGCGTAACCGGCTCTAATGGTACCGTATCATCTTGAGCTTCATCCTCAATTGGATTTTCAATTATAGTATCAACAATTTCTTCTAAACTTTAGATTTGTGAACATCCTTCATTTTCACCCGGATAATCCAATAGATGATTGACATCCATTTGATTGTGATGATGGAAATTTTTAATCAATGCAGCGAGTTCATGAGTACATGCTTAGTATCCGCATGTAAATTTTTTGAATCTTCTTAATTCACTGAACGAATTTTACAATGTCTGAAACAATTGGCTATTGTCTCTTGCTGCACATTTATAGTCCAGGCTGAGACTGGAAGATTAATGACGTCTAGAACATTAAGCTTTTCTGGATTGGATTGTCCCAACTCATGGCCTTCTAGTATCATACGGTAGAGCCTCGTACGATAGTGCATCTTGAAAGCTCTTATTATCCCAGCATCACAAGATTGAATCTTTGATGTCATGTTAGGTGGTAGAAAGAACAACTCAATATTTTCTAGTCCTTCAACAATTTTGGGATGGGCAGGACAATTATCTACCACCAACAAAATTTTTCTAGCATGCATTTTTCGATTAAGATAATGAACATATTAATCAAAAAGCACACTAGTCATCCATGTTCTCTCGTCAGCACGATATTCACAATTTAGGCAACTCATATTCACATTCTTGAAGCAACGTGGTTTAGCATACTTACCAATGATCCATAAAGGAATTTTTTATGATCCATCTTCATTGCAACAGATAACAACGGTAAGCCTTTCTTTATCCTACTTTTTTCCTTCCAATTGCTTTGTTGCAAGAGAATGATCGGCTTGTAACTTGTAAAACAAATCAGTTTCATACATATTAAACACATTTGTCATAGGGAACTGGTTTATTTTCTCCCTTATAAACTCCAATTGTTTCTCTATTTCTTGTGTGTCAACAAAGCCACTTTCTCCGAAACGACGAAATGACTTGATACCATGTCTCATCTTAAACTTCTCAAGCCAACCTTGAGAAAATTTATTCGACCTAGCAGGTTGTTGAGGATATAACATCTTCATTGTCTCTCTCGCCTTCTCCACAATGAGCTCTCCCGATATATTCACACGATCTTGGTATTGCAGGAACCACTCATAAACAACCTTTTCCATATCTGGAAACTTTGCTGGTTTGAGCCTCTTCATCTCTCCTCCTTTTTCTAAGTTAGCATCAAGATACTCAAATGACTATGTATCACTGACATAGGTTATGTCCATCACACCCACATACAATGTATATTACCATACTTATAAATATACATCACTTGCACAAATTATATAAATCATTTTTGCTCTAAATATACATTACATACACATGTTATTGACATCATTTTTACTATACTAGATACACCCAGTGGCAGGTATAAGAGTTGGTATGAAAATTCATAGTATTTACCAAACGATAAAGTTGGTACCTCAAATGATTGGTACTCGACTGGGTACGATTAATAATGGGCTTCTATCAAGATGATAATGGCATGCGACTTTAGTCTTCAAAAGCTCAATATAAATAGGATTGTAAAGATCTATCCGTACAACATGTTACATGTTGGGGTATTAGGGTTTAAGATGGAGATCCGGATTGCCAATGGATCCTATAAACACTTTCCGAACTGATATTTCTACCCTATGCCCGGATTACAAGAAATTCATCCTAGGATAATCCAAAGGGACACTTACGAATCTAGGCACAGAAACGTAAGCCAAATTGCTAGAGAATTCTGGGTTTGTTAGAAAGACAGAGAGCTAAGAAAAAAAGGCGTATCTAAGACTCAATAAGAGAGCCTTATTTATACATGTCGGATTAGGGTTACATTAGGTCGATTTTTAGGGTTACTTGAGGCGGCGCCGTCATTAGGTCTTAATTAGTGATCCGAAATTAGGGTTAGACGGATGGCTTACCAAACTGACGAAATTAGTCAATTTTACCACAATCTCCCTCTAAAATTCGGAAATATCACTAAGTTACCAATCTAAATTTTCAAAGACCTTTTGGGTCGCTGCCCCAAACCCCGCGGGGGCTCTGCCCCTCGACCCCGCTAGGGGCTCCGCCCCCGGACCCCCGACATAATCGTACCGGTTTATAATTCGATCTTATACATGTGTGCACTCCGCACATACCCGAACATATATTAGAATACAAATTATAAAACCTTTAGCTCACATATTAGTTCCAATTACACAAAATGAATGGTGACACTAAAATCACCAACAATACTCCCCCATTTTAGTGCAAACCCATGAACCAACATAGCATTAATCCAAACAAACCAAACCAGTACATAAATGAAAATATCGAAACGATTGAATTTCCATCTTAATATAATGCACTTTCAAATACTCGAGAATTAGGGTGTTCTAAGAATTGAACCCTTCAACCCATTTGAATACCTGAAGGTAAAATACATACTAGTTTATTGAATTTCTCTAACAAAATACAACTTGACACTATTATAAAGTCGATTGTCCTAATCATCTCATGACTGTATCAAGGCCAAGTCCCCAACCTCTTGAAATGCGGCTACACTTCACAATCACGTAGGTAATTCCTTTACTTCATGTATCTGCACATACATTTTATCAAAGGAATTATTAATAAGTTAAACTTCAACCTAGCCAACTGCAGAACCGAACACATACCTGGGATGAATATTTGTGTGTTCTAATCTATAAGTGTGAGCTTTCCTCATTGAATTCAACTCCTAATGTCATATTAGAAGTGTTGGAATTCGGTGCCTAAAACGAAGGCCCAGCGGAAGCGGTAAAATGAAAATTAATTCGATCCAAATCCCTACGAGGATTGATCGAGCTACGTATATACGAATATCAAAAACGAATTCACAAGAGATATAGAAACTCACCCTTGTAGTCCGTTGATTAGATGGATTCCTTCTCTTGAGCTATTCCCCAAGCTTTAGTTTGATCTCTACGAATCCAATCCGCTCCAAGCCCTTGAACGATCCAACGCCGAAAAAACGACCGGAATGACAACACCCGATTAACCTCTAAGGTTACGGCTAGAATCAAGGTGATGAAGCTATTGATTTTGATGAATATACTCCAAGTATGTTTTTCAAAATTCTCTCAATATTTTCTCTCAATTTTCTCCAAGAAAAATGAAGAAGAAGTTAGTGAAGAAGATGAACATGAGTATGAACACCATGAAATGAACTCTAAGTTATTTTCTCTCTCTCCTTCAACCTCTCTCACGTTCATCACCCAAAAAAGGTGTGAATTATGTATGTGATATATTGAAGTCTCCTCAATCACAAGTCTACATATAATTCTTTATACACCTTCCACCAAACAATACAACTCATTCACATGAGAGGTATCCCCACCATGTCAATATCATCCATATAAAATGGAAACAAAAGACAAGGGGAAATTAGGTGGAAAGGAGGAGGGCGGCCATGATGGAAAAACGGACGAGTTTGGTTTGTTTCGGACTCCCGAAAGTCCAAACAGATAAACTCTTATTCCGTTTCGATGTATCGATTAATTAATCCAATTACTTAAACATATCAAATACAAAATAATATAATTAATTTCTCCAAGAAATAATTATATACATGAATTAAATTAATCACCCAGTAATTTATTTAATTCATTAGGCCGTAAATCAATTTATCCAATATATCGATTTAGACATCTAATGTCCCAAATTAGATATCCAATATCTAATATTCATAATGAGAGAATTAGCTCGATTCATTCCATCATCAATCCTATTGCGCGACTCGGTAGGTTCGTCTCAGTCGGCAATGGGAGGAACCAAAGAGTAGTAGCACCACCTAGCCAGCCTGGCGGCCTACACTGTACCCCAACTGAGAACGAATGATTGGGATCATTCAAGAACCATTCTATCATGAATACCAGTATACGTATAAATCCTTCTTTCAAATGTCCCGATCAAGTTATAAGGTCACGGTCAGTCAAACCCTATCTGTAATACCCTCGCCTTTACTATTGTATTTTCTGCTTTAAACCAAGTATTTTCGCACCATATCTGTATTGTTGTAGCAAGTATATCGACGAATTATGTTAAGTTGGAATCATGGTCATTCATACTATATTAATTGTTGGGTGATATTGGGAGAATTCCATTTATGCTTGTTATAGAACTTAACGTACGTTAACCTATCTTCTTAATGTATGCTATGTACGTAGCTTTACATACGTAACATTCATATGTTAACGTACGTAATGCGAGAGATCCATCAACAGTCTGCCTTTCGGCGGGTGGGACCGAACGAGGGTAGGTGGTCGGGAGTCGATCGCGACAGCCAAGTCAACGGCTATTACGTACGTAATAGTTATATATTTACGTACGTAACGAATTGCGTGTTTTAAGTCAGAAAGATCTGATGAAATTGATTACGTACGTAATGTTCATGAGATTACGTACGTAAGGGCTTTAACGTACGTTAACCCCTCTCTTTAACGTACGTAATGCTGAGTTCAGGTTATAAAAATATGACTTGCCTTTCATTTCCTGCTCGACCCTTTCAACCTCCCCACTGAGAAAACGATTCCCTTCCCTGCCAACTCCATTTCTAGCCCTTCTAACTTGTGTTGGAGCTTCAGCACTTGGTTTGTGACTTGGAGATTAGGAGATTGAAGTGTGTCCCTTGAAGTGTTGGGTTGTTCTTCATTTTGAGGTTGGTCTTTCTTTAACTCATATTAAATCTATGCTTATGATGATGTTAGTTTATAAACACTTCACATAATGTTAGTTTAAGCTAGTATAAACTTGATAAGTTGATTAAATCATGCTCAAACTAAGTGAAGATCAACATTTAGGGGTATTAGTATTACTTCTTGATGTATAATAACTTCATAATATGGTTGTGTTGATAATGACAGATAAAACCTGATTTATGACATGATAATCGGAAGTTGATTATAGTCTCAACACTAGGAACATGTTAGGGATGAAATCCTTAATGATTAGAGGGGAGAGATACTAATCTTGTCTTGAACATTCAATTGATTCTTGAAGATAATATGGAACCATAATTTTGGCCTCTAAAACCAATACCTTCGTAATAAATTGTTGGAAGAATTATGTTAACACTTTGAAGATAATTTTCACAAGATGGGATGAAGTTACATTTAGAATTCCAAGTATCCAATGATATAACTAGGCTTTTAATAATTCTTCAAAAGTAAAACAATGGATTTTGATAGAAGGAAGTTGTAATCTTCATTTGTTCAAGTTAATCGATTTCGTTGATAACTTAAAAGGGTGTTAATCACTATATTAATATGTTGATAATGTTCTTAAGAGGATTGTAGTGAATATGGTGATATAAATGCGGTAGATGAGTAGCCGAATTCCATTTCCTTAATCCGTGTGTGTTAGGAGACGTAAATTAAGATGATGTTCTTAGTTCACTAAAAACTTGAACTTATGCTTTCATATAGGAATCAGTTTTAATGTAATTGTTGGTAAAATAATGAAGAACGTAATTAAACACAAACTTATATCGTAATCGAAAGTGCCGATGATTTGAAAAGATGTTTTCACAATGTTATATTGGTAATAATTTGGACTTCAAATATTTGACATTAATGTTAGAATATGTCAATGAACATGATAAACATATGATGATTTGTAATTGGAACATTAAAGTGATCAATAGGATAATTGATTTATTCAAAGTAAATTTATGAATATTGTTTATATAAGGATACCGTTATCGTACGAATGTGTTGTTGAATGAATTACATTTCATTCAAGGTTGCTTGTTCACGTGAGTATTGTTAGACGGGGATACCGTTCGTTTGACCATTCAAATAAGGATTATTCATCTATGGAATTGAGGCAAGTTATCTTGCTTGGTTATAATGATGGTTGAATTATTGTGATTATTATGCGTTTCGTGTGTATGAAATGTTCTGATAATCTATGATTCGTGATATGGTGATGCCCTTGATCGTATTATCATGGTGTTGGGGTGATATACCCGAAATTACTGTTCTTGTTACCGTTGGTCCTTTTGAGCTTTGTGACACTTCGGTGAGTCGTTCGATTCATTGATAAAGGTGTAATTCGTTGAGTTTCGTTGTCATGTTGTATCGTGACATCTCTGGAGTCATTCTGCGTGCCGATTGGTTATGTGTAGGATTTTTAGCCGGGCACTTGATGATCATGCATGGATGTTTTCCGCATTTAGATCGTGCACACGAGACGTAGTTCGTGAGGCTAATTAGGTACATCGTCCCACGTATATTCTGGATTCCGTATATGGGGTGGACATGTGCACGGACACATTTCCGAATCGGGCGCACTGTGACGTCCGTCTTGAGCCATATTATATGGTCTTTCGTATATTTGATTACGTTTGACAGTTGGGACTGAATGTTTATACGCCTGCGGGGTATATTCAGTAGTCGATTGTTTTCTTTGAAATCCGTATATATATATGAATTGTATAATGTCATGAGAATTATTATCATGTATAGCTGACCCTGTGGTTGGGGCAAAATACTTGTATTTCAGGGCGAGGAAATGACAAGGCACAGGAGGAGCACAATGACGACGGAGGGTTTTGAAGGATGCTATTTCGGGGGCCCCGAGTCTTTTGATGTTCGGTTATGTTTTATTGTGATTTTGATTTTACTTTGTGTCAGATGAATGTACTATAATCTGTTAGGTATTGCCCATCGTCATATGGTCTGTACCGAATTTGGATCCTGTGTACGTTTGCTCGTATTAAAGACATGTATAACTTATACTCTACATCGGGGTTTTGATAAATATGGTGGTACGGTGCCACGTTGTCAAGTTGTAAGTGTATATCGTGATATTGCCTGGTGGGTCCCGGTAGGGGTCCACGGCACTGTAATAGCCACCGTTCTTGGGCTGTTACAGAAGATGGTATCAGAGAGTGTGTTTTTATTTTGAGTCATTGTAGAATCGAAATAGCATCAAGAAACCTTCGTGCCACGTGTAACCTGTGCAAGCGCCTGACCCGTCGAATACGGTATGTTCTCATGAGCCATAATTTGATTACTGGCATGATATTGATGACGTATTGGTCTCCTTACTTATCTTGGCATCTTGCTAACATGAGGTAAAATTCATCTGTTTGAGGAAAACCTAAATTAATTATGTGATTGGAATTGTTTCGACTTGATGTTGATATGATATTGAGTGTGTAACACCTGCGGTGCCAGTGATTCTTTACGAACTGCTTTGTTGGATATGAAATTCCCTATTGTCATTAACTTAGCATGAATTATGATTGATAACTTGAACTGTACTTGTGACTTGATTCTTTCAGTATGGAAAGGAATCTGAGAGGCCGTGGCAGAGGGGGACGAGGCCGCAGAAGAGGCCGAATCCCGATACCACGAGCCAACAGATGCGCAAATGTGGAACAAAGTTCCGCAGGTAGTGATTCGCCTTCTAGGGACCAATCACACCACACTGGAGAAAATGCACGTGTCGATCCTTACACTGTGATGCAGGGCATGATGAACCAGATGACCCAAATAGGTCAGCTGATGGAAGCTATGCAGAGGAATATTACTGGTCAACAGCAGGGGCAACAGCCTCCGCCTATGGTGCATGGCGGGATCGTGAGCCGGATTATTAGCGACATATCACGACAGCGACCTACGACTTTTGAAGGCTCATCTGAGCCTGCTGAAATTGTACATTGGATAGAGCATTTCGAAAAACTGTTCGAGATGGTGGAGTGCCCAGAGGAAAATCGAGTTGCTGTGGCAGCCTACTACCTTAGTAAGAGTGCCCATACTTGGTGGCTTTCTGTGAGGCCTGCCGATGGCGCGAGTACTTGGGAGGAATTCAAGAATCTGATGCTAGATCGTTACTATCCTGCACCCCTCCGTGAAGCCAAACTGTCCGAATTACTGAACCCCGATCTATCGGAAGACGAGGATGTGTTAGCGATTGCTGAAAAATTCCAAGCACTTCTCCCTTTTGCTACATCAGTTGTCCGTTCGGAAGCTAATAAGATCAAATATTTCCTCAAGAGGCTTAAACCCCGAATGAGGATGCAACTACTCAATCACCACTGTACGACCCTACCGGAGTTTATTGAGAAGGCTTTGGAGTATGAACTTACTGCGAAGGAGATTTCCAAGAAGCACCTCGCTTTTCCAACAAGAGATCCAGAACTGCACTCCAGGAGACGAGAATCGGGATGTTCAAGAAGCCCCAGCCTGTACCAAATCCTTCTGAACGGCCACCTATGACACCGAAACCGACATGAACGCACTCTCGGGAAATCAGCTCACCTGTCATGTGTTATAATTGTGGGGACCAGGGGCATATCAGTTCCAAGTGTCTGAAGCCGGACGTTGCCTGTCACACTTGCGGGAAGAACGGTCATCGTGCTCGCTATTGCAGGGGTGGACTCGGGCGTGCTCCAGTAGCATCTCTTGCTCCAGTACAGTCTTCTATTCAGGAACGTGCTCCTCCGTCCGCTTCTTACCAGACTACTGGGGCAAACAAAGGGATGGGCCGTGGAAATCAAGCTGGTACACCTGCTTCCGGGGTTGCAAAACCCAGAGTCTACGAGATGAAAAAAGCCGATGATCCCGAAGCCAGCATGATTGCAGGTACTCTCGAGATCCACTCTCAGCCCGTTTGTGTTCTTTTTGATACTGGTGCTTCACACTCCTTTTTGTCTACTTCTTGTTTGAGTCGTTTGCAATTGAATCATGTTACCGATTGTGAACCTTATGTAATTGGTCTACCTGATGGTAGAAGAATTATTGGGAGTCGTGAAGTACAGAACTGTCCGATTCGCATGAACAACCATGAGTGGTTGTCCGACTTGATTGTGGTTGATTTACCTAAAGATGATGTAATCTTGGGTATCGACTGGATGGATCGTCACGATGCCGTACTTAGCGTCCATAAGCGAATGGTGACCGTCACATCTGATGATGGCGTCGAGTGTATTTTTCAGGGTGAGAATCCCAATCATTCTGGGAGAGTCATCAGCACTATGAAGGCTGTGAGATTACTGAACCAGGGATGCATTGGTTATTGGTGTTACATGACCAAGACAAGTGACCGACCAGTCGAATTGGTTGATATTCCGGTAGTTCGAAACTATCCAGATGTATTTCCAGAAGAGCTTCCAGGACTACCCCCACGGCGAGAGGTAGAATTCACCATTGAGTTGGAGCCAGGGACTTCCCCGCTTTCGAAAGCACCATATCGTATGGCCCCGACTGAGATGCAGGAGTTGAAAAGACAACTTGAGGAGTTAACTGAGAAAGGATATGTTCGACCCAGTGCATCCCCATGGGGAGCGCCGGTGTTATTCGTACGGAAGAAAGACAGATCGCTGCATTTGTGTATTGATTACCGTGAGCTGAACAAAGTAACAATTAAGAACAAATATCCTTTACCTCGCATCGATGATCTATTGGATCAGCTCCAGGAAGCCGCTGTATTTTCCAGGATCGACTTGAGATCTGGGTACCACCAATTGCGGATTCGAGAGTCTGACGTCCCGAAGACAGCTTTTCGCACTCGCTATGGGCATTATGAGTTCGTTGTCATGCCATTCGGACTGACTAATGCACCTGCAGTATTCATGGAATTTATGAATCGGGTATTTATTAATTATCTGGATCATTTTGTAGTCGTTTTTATTGACGACATCCTGATCTACTCTCGTGATCATGAGGAGCATGAGTGTCACCTCCACCAGGTTCTCGATGCATTAAGGCGAGAACAACTCTATGGGAAATTTTCTAAGTGTGAATTCTGGATGTCTGAAGTTATTTTTCTGGGACATGTAATATCAGCAGATGGAGTGAGAGTAGACCCACAGAAGACAGAAGCTATCCGAGACTGGCTACCTCCGAAGAACGTGAAGGAAGTTCGTAGTTTTCTGGGTCTAGCAGGCTATTACAGACGATTCGTGGAAGGATTTTCCAAAATTGCTCAACCGATGACTAATCTGTTGAGGAAAGATAAAAAGTACTTATGGTCGAAAGCATGTCAGCAAAGTTTTGATGAACTCAAAAGTCGATTAATTTCAGCACCTGTTTTGGTTCTACCTAAAGGAACGGAAGGATTCGTGGTATATAGCGATGCATCGAGACAGGGCCTTGGCTGCGTATTAATGCAGGACGGGAAAGTGATCGCCTATGCATCCCGACAGTTGCGTTCTTACGAGGTCAACTACCCGACTCATGATTTGGAGTTAGCAGCCGTAGTGTTTGCTTTAAAAATCTGGCGCCACTATTTGTATGGGGTTACCTGCCGGATTTTTATGGACCACAAGAGCCTGAAGTATATTTTTACCCAAAAGGAGTTGAATATGAGACAAAGGAGGTGGTTAGAGCTAATCAAAGACTATGATATCGAGATCCTTTATCATCCAGGCAAGGCAAATGTGGTTGCCGATGCCTTGAGCCGCAAGACGGTGCAGGAGCAGATACTGGCTCGTTTGACCGCCTAGAGGGAGTTGCAATTATAGTTCATGAGACCAGAGATTGAGGTCTGGTTACAACGCATTCAGGGACAACTGTGCACGCTTGAGATTTCATCATCCCTTGATAAGATGGTCAGGACGAAACAGATGACGGACCCATTCTTATCCAGAATTCGAGGAGAAATCGATCAGGGGAAGGCCCCTGGATTTGTGGTTCACGGGGATGGACTGATACGCTTTAAAAACCGAGTATGTGTACCAGCAGACAAAGAGTTGAAGAATACTATTCTGAAGGAGGCTCATGCTACCCCGTATTTCATACACCCGGGATCGAACAAAATGTATAAGGATTTGAAGCCGTATTATTGGTGGGGTAACATGAAACGGGAGGTTGCCGAATTCGTTTCGAAATGTTTGACCTGTCAGCAGGTCAAGATTGAGCATCAACGACCAGCTGGCATGATGAAACCGCTTCCGATTCCCGAGTGGAAGTGGGAAGACATATCAATAGATTTTATTACTAGCTTGCCGACGAGCCGATGAGGCATGAATAAAATTTGGGTGATTGTGGATCGATTGACTAAATCATCTCACTTCTTGGAGATCAAGGATACTTGGGGCCCTGAGAGATTGGCCCAGTTATTCATCAAAGAGATTGTGAGACTGCATGGTACCCCAAAGAGTATTGTATCAGATCGTGACGGACGATCCGTGTTGCACTTCTGGAAGGCGGTTCATTGTGCGATGGGTACACAGTTGAACTTCAGTACGACTTTTCATCCTCAGACCGACGGTCAGTCTGAGAGGACTATTCAAACCCTAGAGGATATGTTGAGGGCATGTGCTCTTGATTGGAATCCCGACTGGGAAGCCCAACTACCGTTGGTAGAATTCACATATAATAACAGCTGGCACGCCTCGATCATGATGGCACCTTATGAGGCATTGTATGGTCATCGTTGTAGGTCCCCTTTGTGTTGGGACGATTTGTCTGAATCTATTGGTACGGAACCTGATATGTTATTGGCAGCCCGCGAGAAGATTTCCCTGATCAAGAGTCGTCTATTAACGGCCCAAAGCCGCCAGAAATCATATGCAGATAATCTTCGACGACCACTCGAGTTTGAGGTTGGTGACCATGTACTAGTCAAAGTATCTCCTACTCAAGGTGTTTTTCGATTCGGGAAGAGAGGCAAGTTGAGCCCAAGGTATATTGGTCCGTTTGAAATCCTAGAACGAGTAGGCGACCTAGCCTATCATTTAGCATTACCACCAGCTTTGAGCCGGATTCACAATGTATTCCATGTATCTCAGTTGAGGAAGTATGTTGCTGACCCAAGCCACATTATTCAATTCGACGAGGTCGAAATAGCCGATGACCATTCGTATGAAGAACGGCCTGTGCAGATACTTGATAGAAGAATCAAACAACTGAGGAACAAGTCGATTCCCTTATTAAAAAATCAGTGGTCGATACATGGAGTCGAGGAAGCTACGTGGGAGACTGAAGATAGCATGCGAGAGAAATACCCCGAGATGTTTACCCCTCAGTTTTGGGGACGAAACTCCTTTTAAGGGGGGGAGTATGTAATACCCTCGCCTTTACTATTATATTTTCTGCTTTAAACCAAGTATTTTCGCACCATATCTGTATTGTTGTAGCAAGTATATCGACGAATTATGTTAATTTGGAATCATGGTCATTCATACTATATTAATTGTTGGGTGATATTAGGAGAATTCCATTTATGCTTGTTATAGAACTTAACGTACGTTAACCTATCTTCTTAACGTACGCTATGTACGTAGATTTACGTATGTAACATTCATATGTTAACGTACGTAATGCGAGAGATCCATCAACAGCCCGCCTTTCGGCGGGTGGGACCGAACGGGGGTAGGTGGTTGGGAGTCGATCGCGACAGCCAAGTCAACGGCTATTACGTACGTAATAGTTATATATTTACGTACGTAACGAAATGCGTGTTTTAAGTCAGAAAGATCTAATGAAATTGATTACGTACGTAATGTTCATGAGATTACGTACGTAAGGGCTTTAACATACGTTAACCCCTCTCTTTAACGTACGTAATGCTGAGCTCAAGTTATAAAAATATGACTTGCCTTTCATTTCCTGCTCGACCCTTTCAACCTCCCCACTGAGAAAATGATTCCCTTCCCTGCCAACTCCATTTCTAGCCCTTCTAACTTGTGTTGGAGCTTCATCACTTGGTTTGTGACTTGGAGATTAGGAGATTGAAGTGTGTACCTTGAAGTGTTGGGTTGTTCTTCATTTTGAGGTTGGCCTTTCTTTAACTCGTATTAAATCTATGCTTATGGTGATGTTAGTTTATAAACACTTCACATAATGTTAGTTTAAGCTAGTATAAACTTGATAAGTTGATTAAATCATGCTCAAACTAAGTGAAGATCAACATTTAGAGGTATTAGTATTACTTCTTGATGTATAATAACTTCATAATATGGTTGTGTTGATAATGACAGATAAAACCTGATTTATAACATGATAATCGGAAGTTGATTATAGTCTCAACACTAGGAACATATTAGGGATGAAATCCTTAATGATTAGAGGGGAGAGATACTAATCTTGTCTTGAACATTCAATTGATTCTTGAAGATAATATGGAACCATAATTTTGGCCTCTAAAACCAATACCTTCGTAATAAATTGTTGGAAGAATTATGTTAACACTTTGAAGATAATTTTCACAAGATGGGATGAAGTTACATTTAGAATTCCAAGTATCCAATGATATAACTAGGCTTTTAATAATTCTTCAAAAGTAAAACAATGGATTTTGATAGAAGGAAGTTGTAATCTTCATATGTTCAAGTTAATCGATTTCGTTGATAACTTAAAAGGGTGTTAATCACTATATTAATATGTTGATAATGTTCTTAAGAGGATTGTAGTGAATATGGTGATACAAATGCGGTAGATGAGTAGCCGAATTCCATTTCCTTAATCCGTGTGTGTTAGGAGACGTAAATTAAGATGATGTTCTTAGTTCACTAAAAACTTGAACTTATGCTTTCATATAGGAATCAGTTTTAATGTAATTGTTGGTAAAATAATGAAGAACGTAATTAAACACAAACTTATATCGTAATCGGAAGTGCCGATGATTTGAAAAGATGTTTTCACAATGTTATATTGGTAATAATTTGGACTTCAAGTATTTGACATTAATGTTAGAATATGTCAATGAACATGATAAACATATGATGATTTGTAATTGGAACATTAAAGTGATCAATAGGATAATTGATTTATTCAAAGTAAATTTACGAATATTGTTTATGTAAGGATACCGTTATCGTACGAATGTGTTGTTGAATGAATTACATTTCATTCAAGGTTGCTTGTTCACGTGAGTATTGTTAGACGGGGATACCGTTCGTTTGACCATTCAAAGAAGGATTATTCATCTACGGAATTGAGGCAAGTTATCTTGCTTGGTTATAATGATGGTTGAATTCTTGTGATTATTATGCATTTCGTGTGTATGAAATGTTCTGATAATCTATGATTCGTGATATGGTGATGCCCTTGATCGTATTATCATGGTGTTGGGATGATATACCCGAAATTACTGTTCTTGTTACCGTTGGTCCTTTTGAGCTTTGTGACACTTTGGTGAGTCGTTCGATTCCTTGATAAAGGTGTAATTCATTGAGTTTCGTTGTCATGTTGTATCGTGACATCTCTGGAGTCATATCTGCGTGCCGATTAGTTATGTGTAGGATTTTTAGCCGGGCACTTGATGATCATGTGTGGATGTTTTCCGCATTTAGATCGTGCACACGAGACGTAGTTTGTGAGGCTAATTAGGTACATCGTCCTACGTATATTCTGGATTCCGTATATGGGGTGGACATGTGCACGGACACATTTCCGGATCGGGCGCACTGTGACGTCCGTCTTGAGCCATATTATATGGTCTTTCGTATATTTGATTACGTTCGACAGTTGGGACTGACTGTTTATACGCCTGCGGGGTATATTCAGTAGTCGATTGTTTTCTTTGAAATCCGTATATATATGAATTGTATAATGTCATGAGAATTATTATCATGTATAGCTGACCCTGTGGTTGGGGCGAAATACTTGTATTTTAGGGCGAGGAAAGGGCAAGGCACAGGAGGAGCACAATGGCGACGGAGGGTTTTGAAGGATGCTATTTCGGGGGGCCCGAGTCTTTTGATGTTCGATTATGTTTTATTGTGATTTTCATTTTACTTTGTGTCGGATGAATGTACTATAATCTGTTAGGTATTGCTCATCGTCATATGGTCTGTACCGAATTTGGATCCTGTGTACGTTTGCTCGTATTAAAGACATGTATAACTTATACTCCACATCGGGGTTTTGATAAATATGGTGGTACGGTGCCACGTTGTCAAGTTGTAAGTGTATATCGTGATATCACCTGGTGGGTCCCGGTAGGGGTCCACGGCACTGTAATAGCCACCGTTCTTGGGCTGTTACACTATCTCGCTATGCATGCGTTAATGCAAATCGAGATCATCGAGCTATCGTGTATCTAATACAACTAGCTGCAATGCTTTGGCCAAAGACTTATGATCTCATCTGCCAATAACCGCATAGGACATATAACCCGCTCACTAATGGGAGAAAGAATTCTATCTTGGTATTCAGTAGGACCTGCTACTTGCCCGTCAAGATGCACGTCGAGGTTGACCCCCGCCTTCCGGTTTACAAGGTCGAACTACTCTAATGAAAATCTTGACGTCACAAGCACATCCCTACTAAATCCTCAAGTCGAAGGTTCACGAATACCTATCACAACCTTTCGATTCCGTCATTGACTGTCCCAGAGTGAAATCCGTGTGACGAATCGAGGGTGAGTCGGTTCGAGTATACTAATCCAATTAGCATACCTATAACGTGTGCTCCCACTAACCATTAGTGTTCGACAGGCACTCTCCATGTCAAAGAACACGTCATACAAGTCTTCACATAAACTTAACGCCCAGTCAAGTTTCATCGACTTGCGAACGATTAAGTATTTGAGCTATAACCTTTCCAGTGCCGACCCCCTTATCCAATAAGGAGTGGAACGTTTTGCTCTCAAATACACGGACTAGTTTCTATATGTTTATTTACGAGTTAGGAATGCCAGTAACTACCAGTAAACAAAGAAATATTCATTTGCCTTATATAAATGGTTTACATAATTACAAGTACAATGCCCTCACTCAACAACCTCTGAGTGGCATTCGAGGAAATACTCCTAACAATCTCCCACTTGCACTCAATGCCACACACTATGGTATCTAATACCCATGTTCTCCAGATGACGCTCTAAACTAATCTGAGAAAGTGACTAGGTCAGTGGATCAGCGATGTAGTCGACTGACTCTACTCTATGCAGCACAATGTATCTCTTAGCGAACAAATTCTCTTACGAGATGATACTCTCTCTCAATATGTTTGGTACTGTTGTGAAACCAAGGCTCCTAGGCCTGTGCTACTGCTCCGGCAGCACAACATAAGGTGTCACGTGAAGTTTACCCAGTAACTTCTAAATTATTCCTTTGGAGGCCTCCGAGGCCGCTTTATACTCAGCCTAACAGGTGGAATTAGCAGTCGCGCTATACTTGGCACTATGCGATGATACTGCTCCTCCATTAAGAGTAAATGTAGCCAGAAGTAGACATAGAATCGTGTTTCTGTCCTTGGAAGTCTAATACAGTGAATCCCATCACATTCAGTTCTCCAACACCATATATAAGAACCAGATCTCTAGTCCTTCTAAAGTACTTGAGAACGTTCTTTATGGCGGTCTAATGTTCCCGAACTTGGTGAGCCCGAAATACTTACCATGCTCCCAGCATGTGCAATGTCATCAGGTCTCGTACACAATAAAGCATATGTAAGGCTACCCACTGCCGAATCATATGGTATATAACTCATTTCCTTTCATTGTTCCTCACTATGAGGACACATCTTCAAGGTGAGTTTTATTCCATGTCACACCGGAAGAAACCCTCTTTAAGATCTAATCTATATAGAGGGCTTGGGAAAAACTTATCATTCTCTTCGATCTATCCCAGTAGAGTCGAATCCCAAGAATATAGGTTTTTTCTCCCAAGTCTTTCAAGGAGAAATTACTCGAAAGCCAAGATTTCCCAGAACTGAGCATTCCCACATCATTTCCTATTAGTAGAATGTCATCTACATATAGTACTAAGGATGCGATCTAGCTCCCACTAACCCTCTTGTATACACAATGTTCCTCTTCATTTTGCACGAAGTCAAAATCTTTGACTGCCTTGTCAAAACAAATGTCCCAACTACATGAAGACTGCTACAGTCTATTTCATGGAGTCTACATCCACCATTGCTAGGTCATTGGTCGCGGGTCGGTCTCTTGTTTATCACTTGGAACCTCGAGGAAACCCAGTTCCTCCAAGTGCATAAAACTATACCTCTCAGGTAATTGAGACACCCTACTTGACCTACGAGGTGGTTATACTTGTGTTATAGAAGGTTCGATTCTAATTTCTTGCACAGGTGTCTCCTTAGGAGTTTCATTGCATTCTTCCAAAGAAATACTTCTACGTGCTCCGCCTTCCTAAATGAACTCTTCTTCCAGGAAGTGTGCATGCAAATCAACAACGATCTTTTGATCTTTGGCATGTACAATAGATAACCCATCATCCCAGATGGGAATCTAATGAAACGTCCCTTCACGGACCTATCTTCCAACTTCTCCACCTTAGTCTTCTTGACATAGGCGGAACATCCCCAAATCCTAATATGATTAAGACTTGGTTTCCTGCTCTCCCACATCTCATGTGGAGTTTTAGGAACGGATTTGGAAGGACATCTGTTCAAGATGTAAGTGGCAGTCAGGAGTGCATACCCCCACAGGTAAATCGGTAAGTCAGTATATCCCAGCATGGAACGGACCATGTTCAACAAGGTACGGTTCCTTTTTTCTGACACACCATTTAACTGAGGAGTACCTGGAGGTATTAGTTGTGAAAATATTCCATGTTCTTTTAAGGAACTCGTCAAACTCCGTACTCATATACTCGCCACCTCGGTCCGACTGAAGTGCTTTGATATGATTACCAGTTTGTTTCTCGACTAGGGCCTTAAATTCCTGGAATTTGTCAAAGGCCTCAGTTTTATGTTTCATTAAGTATACACAACCATACCTAGTATGATCATCTGTAAACATAATTAAGTACTAATATCCGTCACGTGCTGCTTCCAAAGCACCACATACGTCGGTATGGATTAATCCCAGTTTATCAGCGGCTCTTTCAAAATTCCATGTGAAGGGGGACTTAGTCATTTTGCCTTTAAGGCAAGATTCACAAGTAGGAAAGGGATCCGATCCCAATGGACCCATAAGTCCATCTTTTTCCATTTGTAAACCTTGGTCTGACCAACATGACCAAGTCTAAGACGCCATTTCAAAACTTGATTGGTTTCATCCCTACCACGTTTTCTAGTCATAGTATTCACAACTACTTTGTTGCTGAGATTTAGATGATACAATCCATTTAACAATGTAGCAGTACCCACTAGTTTATTTCTGAAATAAATTTTGCATGAACCATCACCAATGAAAAATAAAAAGCCCTTTCGGTCCATGACCGGAATGGATACAATGTTTTTGTGCCCCTTGGGCAAAAAAAAGTACATCTTCTAAAGTCAAAACAAAGCCGGATTCTAAACCCAAAAGAAGTGATCCTATGTCGGTACAAATATGAGAACTAGCACCAGAATCCAGTATCCAGGAAGTAGAAAAAACAGTAGCAGAACAATTTATTTCCAAAACTAAACGTTCTGTACCTGAAGTGCCATGAAGAATCGGACACTCTCTAGCCCAGTGGCCCAGCTCACCGCACTTGAGACAAGCGTCTTTCTTCTTTCTCTTTAGAACCGTTGGGGCCTTGCCCTTGCCCTTGAAGTCCTTGACATGTGGTCTAGTCTGCTTCATGGTCTTTTTCTTCTTGTTCTTAGACCTCCGAGGTCCAGAAGAAATCACAAGAGCAGACTCCTTCATCCGCAGAGTCTTCATCTGAGACTAAGCGGTCACAAGTTTGTTCATTAGCCCAGCTAAATTACATGCAATCTCATTGCAGTTGAAGTTCATAACAAACTATGAGAAAGATTCAGGGAGAGACTGTAGGATAAGGTCGGTTTGGAGAGAAGTATCCATTTTAAAATCAAGAGCCTCCAATCTCTCGATCATGGATATCATTTTGAGGACGTGTTCCCCAACTTTCTCACCTTCCTTCATCCTTGCACCGAACAGTTGCTTGGATATTTCATATCTAGCAGTTCTGCTGTGCTCACCATAAAGCTCGGTTAAGTGAGATAGAATCTGCCTAGCAGAAGTCATTTTCTCATGAGCTTTCTCAAGCTCATTAGACATAGAAGCCATCATATAAGCCCGGACTTTCACGTCATCCTTAACCCACTTTTCGTGGTTTTCAATCTCTTCCTGATTGGCTCGGGTCCGCACAGGAGGCGTCGGAATGTCCGTCTCCAAGACGTATCCCAGTGCCTCTATACTGAGGACAATCATCAGATTGCGGAGCCAATCCACAAAGTTAGGTCCCATTAAGGTGTTCTTTTCGAGTAGAATTGCGAGTGGATTCATTGTCATATTGAGATTTGAGTATGCATTAAGTATAACATATTAATTAGTGACTTGTTATATTATGTTCTGAGTATAGAATTAAGGTCTTTTGTATTCTTGTTACCCAGCTCCCACTATTTTTATCGAAACAACACACTCCCATGTGAAATCCGGAAGTATCGTCGCACTACTTCATAGTGGTGATCGAGTTCTTTATAAATCTTAATAGAGGGCAACCGAACAGGTTTCTAGTCTATTAATTTCATAAAGTGGTGTCCAACACCAACCCATCTAATGGATGATTCGATCTTCTTTTTCCCCTTGTTCACTCCCATCAACCTATACGGTTTCTATGGTTCGTGAACAAGTTAAGTTTATGCCATCGACGCAAATCAGTTTCACAATTGAATCTTATCCGGCAACCTATCAAGTTTCTAGGGATAAAATTTGCTCCAACCGAAGGCATCCAATGCGCTCTTGGTAGTTTATCCGTCCTCCCCGAACGACTACCCCAATAACTCGGAAGCATAGCACATCCGGTTTGGATTTCAATTTCCCAAAAGCTCGATGGGGGGACGGAAAACCTTGAAACCTTATAAACTTAATAATTTGTCGTGGGAGAATTTTTGCAATTAACGTTACACTTTGCACATTAATCAGTTAAGCGCGTTTGTGGCATTCATACAATATGAAACAACCATTCACAACCTAGTTGCTACCAACATGTGGTTCATGGACCGTTCCTAGAAAACAAAAACTTCGTAATCTAATTACAAGTCTTCATCTTGAATCTTCGTCTTCTCGAAACAAATCTTCCTCCGGTCTTCGTCATTACATATAAATTTTACATCGAAAATTGCATCCTAGATACAAACATTTCTAGTAAAATAAATAGGCTCAAAACGGCCTTTACAACCCAATCGAATAAAACGAACGATTCAAAACTAAGTCCACGAACCACATCCCCATTCAAAAGCATTCATCCAATAAATACTATATAAATGGAAAGCGTAGAGATACATTGATCCAATCAACAATACGAACCGATCTAATCGATTCACACAATCGGTAATATGATAACGTTCAAAATAATTGGTCGACCATAAATATTCCAATTAATCAAATTTTCCTTATAAAATGAAATACCATAAATCATTTTAACCATATTAAATCCAATTTAACATGCGGGAGATTAATTTTCAAGAATACACGGAAAAATCGAGCCGGGGCGAAAATGGCCTGCCATGGCCGAAGTCATCTCGGCGACTGCCGTGACAGAGCTGCATGGCCGAGTCACGCTCGGCATGCCGGCCAGCACGCCCCGTGTCTCCAGACACGGCCGGGTCTGCTCGGCTGACTTGGCAGATCGCTCGACACGACCGAGTCACCCAGGACACGGTCGAGTCACTCTCGGCCAGATTACCCCTTTTGTCCAAAAAATCGTCCGACGACGATTCGGGGCTAGATTTTCGACCGGATATCCAATATCTATATTTTTCGACTTTCATATCTTCAATATAAATAATATTTCCCAGAAATTTAAGATTTATATTTAGACATAAACTTACGAAAAATACAATTATTACGAACGAAAAACATATACCACGATTATGACTAAAATGATTCCAAATTATTCACCATCTAATCGAGCATTCCAAATGTCAATATCGTATATACGATCGCAATACCTATGCTCTGATACCACTGTTGGAATTCGGTGCCTAAAACGAAGGCCCAGCGGAAACGGTAAAACAAAAATTAATTCGATCCGAATCCCTACGAGGATCGATCGAGCTACGTATATATGAATATCAAAACGGAATTCACAAGAGACATAGAAACTCACCCTTGTAGTCCGTTGATTAGATGGATTCCTTCTCTTGAGCTATTCCCCAAGCTTTAGTTTGATCTCTACGAATCCAATCCGCTCCAAGCCCTTGAACGATCCAACGCCGAAAGCACCGCGTCTCTACTTGCCACGCGCCGGAAAAACGACCGGAATGACAACACCCGATTAACCTCTAAGGTTACAGCTAGAATCAAGGTGATGAAGCTATTGATTTTGATGAATATAAGGTATGTTTATCAAAATTCTCTCAATATTTTCTCTCAATTTTCTCCAAGAAAAATGAAGAAGAAGTTAGTGAAGAAGATGAAGATGAGTATGAACACCATAAAATGAACTCTAAGTTCTTTTTTCTCTCTCCTTCAACCTCTCTCACGTTCATCACCCAAAAAAGGTGTGAATTATGTATGTGATATATTGAAGTCTCCTCAATCACAAGTCTACATATAATTCTTTATACACCTTCCACCAAACAATACAACTCATTCACATGAGAGGTATCCCCACCATGTCAATATCATCCATATAAAATGGAAACAAAAGACAAGGGGAAATTAGGTGGAAAGGAGGAGGGCGGCCATGATGGAAAAACGGATGAGTTTGGTTCGTTTCGGACTCCCAAAAGTCCAAACAGATAAACTCTGATTCCATTTCGATGTATCGATTAATTAATCCAATTAATTAAATATATCAAATACAAAATAATATAATTAATTTCTCCAAGAAATAATTATATACATGAATTAAATTAATCACCCAGTAATTTATTTAATTCATTAGGCCATAAATCAATTTATCCAATATATCGATTTAGACATCTAATGTCCCAAATTAGATATGAAATATCTAATATTCATAATGAGAGAATTAGCTCGATTCATTCCGTCGTCAATCCTATTGCACGACTCGGTAGGTTCGTCTCAGTCGGCAATGGGAGGAACCAAAGAGTAGTAGCACCACCTAGCCAGCCTGGCGGCCTACACTGTACCCCAACTGAGAACCAATGATTGAGATCATTCAAGAGCCATTCTGTCATGAATACCAGTATACGTATAAACCCTTCTTTCAAATGTCCCGATCAAGTTATAAGGTCACTGTCAGTCAAACCCTATCTGTACTTGACGCTATGCATGTGTTAATGCAAATCGAGATCATCGAGTTGTCATACAACTAGCTGCAATGCTTTGGCCAAAGACTTATGATCTCATCTGCCAATAACAGCATAGGACATATAACCCGCTCACTAACGGGAGAAAGAATTCTATCTTGGTATTCAGTAGGACCTGCTACTTGCCCGTCAAGATGCACGTCGAGGTTGACCCCCGCCTTCCGGTTTACAGGGTCGAACTACTCTTATGAAAATCTTGACGTCACAAGCACATCCCTACTAAATCCTCAAGTCAAAGGTTCACGAATACCTATCACAACCTTTCGATTCCGTCATTGACTGTCCCAGAGTGAAATCCGTGTGACGAATCGAGGGTGAGTCGGTTCGAGTATACTAATCCAATTAGCATACCTATAACGTGTGCTCCCACTAACCATTAGTGTTCGACAGACACTCTCCATGTCAAAGAACATGTCATACAAGTCTTCACATAAACTCAACGCCCAGTCAAGTTTCATCGACTTGCGAACGATTAAGTATTTGAGCTATAACCTTTCCAGTGCCGACCCCCTTATCCAATAAGGAGTGGAACGTTTTGCTCTCAAATACGCGGACTAGTTTCTATATGTTTATTTACAAGTTAGGAATGCCAGTAACTACCAGTAAATAAAGAAACATTCATTTGCCTTATATAAATGGTTTACATAATTACAAGTACAATGCCCTCACTCAACAACCTCTGAGTGGCATTCGAGGGCATACTCCTAACAAGAAGGGAATTGGGTGTCTCACCGTTACAGAATTAGATGGACTTTAATCACATCCCAATTACAGACTTGTGCACTAAGTCTCTTGACAGACCCTTAGTCAAATGATCTGCCAAATTTTGTTGCGATTTCACAAACTTAACCGAAATAACACCATTCATGATTAGATCTCTAATCATACTGTGTCTAACACCTAAGTGTCTAAACTTGCCATTATAAACTTGGCTATATGCTTAGCCAAGGTTGCTTCATTATCAAAAAGAATAGAAATCAGTGCTATCGGTTTAGACCACAAAGGAATCTCATAGACTAAATTTCTTAGCCACTCTGCTTCTTTACCAGCAGCAGCTAACGCAACAAACTCAGATTCCATTGTCGAGTGTGTAATACAAGTTTGCTTCTTGGAAGCCCATGAAATGGCACCTCCCCCAATCAAGAATACCCAACCAGAAGTCAAGGAATGGTCCTCCAATTTATTTATCCAACTCGCATCCGAATGTCCTTCCAATGTAATATCCGCAATTTTCGATTTTCGGTAAATTTCTTTTTTCGATCGGAGTCCGTTTTGACGGCTCGCTCATGACCGTTTCGTCATTCTGAGAATGATTAATTCTACACTTTTTGACATCCGAGTTCGTTTCGGAGTCGTTTTGTTGAGTTCCGTGCTTTTTAGCAACTTTTCCGCGCTTGAGTTCGATTCTTGCGAATCTCGTTCGAAACTGCTGTTTCGAGTTTCCCGTAAGTCCGTTTAACTTTGTTAGACGTGTTGTGAACTTCGGTTTGGTTATTCGATCACGTATCGTGATTTCCGGGCGTTTTGGGCCATTTTGTAATTTCTTGAAAGTTACGGGTATCCGTATCTGTAATGGTTGTCTCGACCCGTTTCTTGGTCGCGTATGGCTAATTATGGTATTATGTTTTCATTTCGGGTCGTTGATGTCGTCCGCGAACTTTTCGTCGTGTTCGTTCCGTGCATTTTCGCGGGTCGTCGAGCCTCGGCATGGATCGGCCGGACGGCCATGGATCGGCCGGACGACACGGCACCGGCCGACCGAGCGCGGCAGAACCGGCGAAGCGCACGCTATCGCCGGAAGGCCGCGCGCGCTAACCGGCAGTGTAGCGACGCTAGCCTGTCGACCAACGACGCTTATCGCCGGACGTGGGGATTCCCGAGGTTCTCGACTCGGCCAGATCGGCAGTAGCGCACGCCATCGCCGGTCGTAGCGCACGCTAACCGGCAGGGGTAGCGCAAGCTGCCGGCCGACTAGCGTACGTTACCTGGGTGAGTTTGTTAGTCCAGTGGCTACTGGGCAGGTCGGCTAGCGCGCGCAGGCTTCCGGCCGTAGCGCACGCTAGCGGGAGTCGGGCGGTCGAGTCATGGTCGGCAGAATTGGTCGGTGGTGCCGGGTCATGCGGGCCATGGCCGAGAGTGCTCGGCCGATACTGGCCGATAGCGCACGCTAGTTCCGGCCCAGTATATAAATGACAGACCAGTGACTTTCTCCGACATTTTTCATTTCATTTCTCTTCGGTCCGCGGCTGGGGTTTCGGAGGAGACGAAACCATGTTGTTGAACAACAAATCCATGAAGTTTCTGAGTTTATATCACCGATCAATCGTCCTATAACATCCTTCGATCCAGCGAATCAAGGTTAGATCTTTAGAACCCTACTTTTGGGTAGATTTGGGGGTTTTCGCGTTTTTGTCCGATTCGTTCCGTTTTGTTGATTAATTCATGATGGGTATGATTAATCTTGATAGTATTCTTGTGTTTAACATCATTTAATCCATTGTTCTTCGTCGAATCGAAGTATATTTCTCGATTTCCTTCAAATTGACTTTTTGGGGGATTTGTTCTCGATCTCGTTTTTCATCCGTTTTTGATGGATCGATTGTGGTTAAATTATGTTTTTAAACACATTCTATGGATTGTATATCCATATTTCAACTTGGAATTCCGTTTTCGGGTTTCGACGGGACGAATCGTGTTCTTGGCCGTTTTGGGGGAAATCCTTGAACTTTCGTCATTTGTTCTTTGAATTCAGCGGCTTTGGGTCGTACTTTGAAATTCATTTTCGTTGTTATTGTTTTCGTTCGTAGTTCATTGTTGTGGATTATCGTTCGGTGGAGTCGGCGAGTTCGTAGTCGGTTCGTGCCAACCTACTTCGGCCGATTCTCCGCGTTGTGGCTATTCGAGGCAAGTACCTTGCCCATACTTTTCTCGTTTTATGGATATGATGATCGGTGGTCATCTTGATGTGTTTGTTGGTTATTTGAAATGAAGTTTCAAAGGATTTCGGTTTGGCCTCGTAAAAGGCTCTCTTTCAAAACGCGTGTGTGTTTTGTGAACGTTGTGTTTTGGGAATTGATTATGATTTGATTATTTCAACGCGTTGGAGGCTTTGATGATATCCTTGTTGTTTAAAGTTATGGAATCGTGTATTCCGTATTTAATCTTGTCATTGTGTTTTGAAGAGTTTGATAATGGTGTCGAGTTAATGGCCATCTCTAGTGAGTATTCTTAATGAACTTACATTCTTAGCATGTTAGTATTGCATGAGTAATGTGTGTGTGTGTATGCTCACTACGGGTTAGATCCGACAGGGTCTCGGTAGGGCTCCACGAAGCTGTGGAACCGCGAGCTTGCTTTTAACCACTGTGGGTTAGATCCGACGGGGTCTCGGCAGGGATCCACGAAGCTGTGGGTCCGCGGTTAATTGTGGTGCATTTTGCAAATGTGATTTGATATTGGCATTTCCGGAAATGAGTGCTTTCGAACGGTTTTCATGATTGCATGCATTGACTAAGTGTGTAAGAGGTAAGTTGTTCGTTTGGCCCACTTGGCTAGGATGGCACAAGAGTATTTTGTTGTTTGTTTTAAATCCTTTATTTGTGGATTTTGATGTCGGGAAACGAACCTTGTGGTCGCTTGTGTCTTGTGAGTTGATGAGATTTGGGGCTAAAATCCCAATGGTTTTGTAAAAGTCATTTTACGGGTTTGGGGCTAAAATCCCAACGGTTTGGTAAATGTCATTTTTCGGAAAGTAAACCTTTGGGGCGGTGACCCCTTTTGTCTTGTGGATTTCGAAAAGTAGGATTTGATAATCCTAAATTGTTTTCTATTAAAACTCTCGATGGCATTCTAAACCGTTTTATAAATTACTCCCATTGATTTATGATGTTTCGATTTTGAAATGTTTTCTCAAACTCTTGCCTCGGGAAGTACTTTTCATTTCGTTTGGATCTTTGAGGATCCTTGGTTATTGTTATTCGTGGAATGTGAATGGTATGGCTCGTATTTGCACTTTGTTCTTGCACTAGCAAAACATAGGAGTGTTGCTAACCCCGAGTATTCGGGGTGGATGTCTGCTTTTGCATTCGTGTTTTGGAGCATAACACGTGGTCGGCACGAAGGATGATGAAAGATGATCGATACTAATCACATGAGGAACCTTACTCGTTTATTGGTTCGGCTTGTACTCTATTTTTCCATTGCTATATTTTCCGTTAGACGGTGTAGTTGTATTTTTGACCCCTGCGTGGGCATGAGTTGTATTTGAGTTGTATGTATTTGTTGAAAGACCAAATCGGTCTACTGGGTCATTTTAGCCTTAAAGGCCTGGTTGAGTTGTTATATGTCGTTACCAGCCTGGTAGATCCTTGAGGAAGGGTTCTACGGCGTGTAATATCCCTGAGCGGATTGGGGGTGTTACATAAATGGTATCGGAGCTTAGGTTGAGGAAACCTAGGCTGTCGGGTCAAGTTGTATTGTTTGAGTCTTGTTCGTCGGATTTTATCTGACTGAGTCGTGTCGCGACGCGTCGTTTGAGTTTGTTGGTCGTGATTAGTATCGTGGGGTGATCATCATCTTCGTGCGGCCTGTGGAAGTAAGTCTCCCTTCTTTGTGTTGTGCCTCGTGTGACACGAGCTATTTTTTTATGATTATTTGTTAAGTGGTGGAATCCTTATGTGCATTTTGATTTCACGATATGTATTTAGTTGACTCTCGTATTTGATTCATACGAGGAGTGTCGTCGCTTGTGATGTCTTTTTATTGTTGTTTTTATCCGTTGCTGATGATTTTTGAATCGATTTGCACGTTTTACAAGTTTTGTTGTGGAAGCTTTGTGCTTATACGGGTTCGAATTGTTCACTAGCCAGTGCGGGAGGGTCCTTAGAGGCCTCGAATGGGGTCAGTGGTCTTGTCCTGAATCCTAGGCGGTCTTCGACTGTGGTATTTTATCGTTTATTTCCGTTTAAAGACATGTATTGTCTTGATTTTAAACTTTTTGATGCGTGTGCTAGGAGTTGTTTTAGTGAACGTCGGTATGTGTCAGTTTTGGGCATTCTGGCCTATTGGATTTTTGAAAACCTTGAGTATCTTAGAAAAACAAATTTCGAGACATACTTTTCAAATGAGTTATTTTCTTGTGGTACATCCTAGATGCCACAATATATTTCAAAAAAATTTCTACTTCGAGGACCAAAATGCTTTGAGATATTTTCAATGTTTTAGAAACACTTTTATTTAGACCCGAGGGTCGAATATTCTGAAAGTTTTCACTAAGAGAAAGTGTCCTTATTTTTATCAAATGCGAAATGGTTTTCCCAAAGTCTCGATAACGACGTTTCACGTTTGTACTTTTTGAAAGGTGATACTCAAGATTAACCGGTATTCTTCAAATTATTTTCAAAATGAGGTTTTTCATTTTTAAAACCTATCCATTCCGTTTGAGGGCCGGGTATGTATGTGTGATGTTCGCGTTGTCATTTTGATACTTTCTCCGAGTATGATCGAATTGGCGGTGTGAGCGTTGAGTCGCTTTCCACACATTGGTTGTCCGGCCCCCTGTGAGAGGCGGAATGTTGGTATTGAATGTTGTCGCCTCGTGGCGATTTCTGCGTTGTCGCGTATGTGCGAGCTGTTAGAGCTTGGTATGGTATGACCGTGTGCATCGGTGATCGTTCCGTTATGTGTCGATTGTTTAATGTCTTGTTACCTTGCTCCCGTTTTTGTGAATTTCGTGGACGAGGTCGGAGGTAATGCTCGTACTATTTTGACTTTTGTATTTTCTCTTTCTCCAGTCTATCGATTCGCTCATGTTCGTTGGTACTTTATGAACTTGTTCTGTATTTCGGTTTCATCGTCCGAACGAGCTGTGATCTCGTTGTGGGTCGATCTGGTTATCGATGTGACTTTTTGAGTTCGATTCGATTCTTGTGAACCTTGTTCGGGAGTGACATCATCTGGTTCTATTAGTTCTTTTATTCAAGTGGATCGGATTTGGAACTCTTGTGTTTTCGACTCTGTCGACTCATTTATGTTCGTTGACATTTCTGAGCTTGTCCTGCCCCTTGCTTTTGTTGATCGAACGAGTGTGGTATTGTTTCGGAATAACTCGTTTGTCGTTGTGACTTTTTAATTGCTATTCCCTTTCCTGTGGATCTTATGTGAATGCACATCCTGTTGTTTTCACCGGATCATATATTGTCTCGAGTCGAGATGTGAACCTTGGAGTTGTTGTTTGAATTTTATTATCCTTTGTGTTTCGGACATGATTGTTCGATCTTTGTTGTCTCGATCGTTTGCTTGTTCAGTTTTTGTTATCGTTTCGTGATTGTTGAGCATTCAGGCTCCTTCCTAATTCCCTTAAGTTCGGGAAATTAGTCTCGTTTTCGATCTTTCAACCTTAGGCGGTGGAATTCCGTATTTGTTCAGCGTTTGGCTCGCGTTTTGATCAATGTACCGTTAGGTTGGTCAATCGTATTGATTTTTGTTCGTTGTGTTTTGCGATTGTTCGGATAATTGACTTGATTGTATTATCCATTTGATGACGCTTGTCACTTGTTGGTTTTATTATATCCCTAACGGCGACGTTGTGTTGGTCGCCGTGGAGCGTGTTTACACGCCGTATATTCCTTTGCGTTGTTTGTAACATTTCGCCGTTGGGCGTTAGTTACGCACTCTTGTGTATCTCGTTGAGTTTTTCCTGGCGGAATATTTCTTCTCCCTACTTGTTTTTAGTTTCGGGACGAAACTTCTTTTAAGGAGGGTAGAATGTAATATCCGCAATTTTCGATTTTCGGTAAATTTCTTTTTTCGATCGGAGTCCGTTTTGACGGCTCGCTCATGACCGTTTCGTCATTCTGAGAATGATTAATTCTACACTTTTTGACATCCGAGTTCGTTTCGGAGTCGTTTTGTTGAGTTCCGTGCTTTTTAGCGACTTTTCCGCGCTTGAGTTCGATTCTTTCGAATCTCGCTCAAATCGCTGTTTCGAGTTTCCGTAAGTCCGTTTAACTTTGTTAGACGTGTTGTGAACTTCGGTTTGGTTATTCGATCACGTATCGTGATTTCCGGAGTTTATGGGCCATTTTGTAATTTCTTGAAAGTTACGTATCCGTATCTGTAATGGTTGTCTCGACCCGCTTCTTGGTCGCGTATGGCTAATTATGGTATTATGTTTTCATTTCGGTCGTTGATGTCGTCCGCGAACTTTTCGCCGTGTTCGCCCGCATTTTCTAAATCGGGTCGCCGAGCTCGGCGGTTGCGGATCGCCGGACGATTGCGGGCACCGCCGGACCGAGCGCGGGCAGAACCGGCGAGCGCACGCTATCGCCGGAAGGTCGCGCGCGCTAACCGGGCAGTGTAGCGACGCTAGCAGCCTGGTCGACCAACGACGCCATCGGGCGGACAGTGGGATTCCGAGGTTCTCGACTCGGCCAGATCGGCAGGTAGCGACGCCATCGTCGGCCGTAGCGCACGCTAACCGGCAGGGTAGCGCAAGCTTCCGGCCGACTAGCGACGTTACAGGGTGAGTTTGTTAGTCCGGTGGCTCTTGGGCAAGTCGGCTAGCGCGCAAGAAGCTTCCGGCCGTAGCGCACGCTAGCGGGAGTCGGGCGGTCGAGTCATGGTCGGCACTAGTAGTCGGTGGTGCCGGGTCATGCGGGCCATGGCCGAGAGTGCTCGGCCGATATCGCCGAGCGATAGCGCACGCTAGGCCGGAAGGCTAGCGCACACTAGTTCCGCCAAGATATATATGACAGATCAGTGACTTTCTCCGACATTTTTCATTTCATTTCTCTTCGGTCCGCGGCTGGGGTTTCGGAGGAGACGAAACCATGTTGTTGAACAACAAATCCATGAAGTTTCTGAGTTTATATCACCGATCAATCGTCCTATAACATCCTTCGATCCAGCGAATCAAGGTTAGATCTTTAGAACCCTACTTTTGGGTAGATTTGGGGTTTTCGCGTTTGTCCGATTCGTTCCGCTTTTGTTGATTAATTCATGATGGGTATGATTAATCTTGATAGTATTCTTGTGTTTAACATCATTTAATCCATTGTTCTTCGAATCGAAGTATATTTCTCGATTTCCTTCAAATTGACTTTTTGGGGGATTTGTTCTCGATCTCGTTTTTCATCCGTTTTTGATGGATCGATTGTGGTTAAATTATGTTGTTAAACACATTCTATGGATTGTATATCCATATTTCAACTTGGAATTCCGCTGGGTTTCGACGGGACGAATCGTGTTCTTGGCCGCTTTTGGGAAATCCTTGAACTTTCGTCATTTGTTCTTTGAATTCAGCGGCTTTGGGTCGTACTTTGAAATTCATTTTCGTTGTTATTGTTTTCGTTCGTAGTTCATTGTTGTGGATTATCGTTCGGTGGAGTCGGCGAGTTCGTAGTCGGTTCGTGCCAACCTACTTCGGCCGATTCTCCGCGTTGTGGCTATTCGAGGCAAGTACCTTGCCCATACTTTTCTCGTTTTATGGATATGATGATCGGTGGTCATCTTGATGTGTTTGTTGGTTATTTGAAATGAAGTTTCAAAGGATTTCGGTTTGGCCTCGTAAAAGGCTCTCTTTCAAAACGCGTGTGTGTTTTGTGAACGTTGTGTTTTGGGAATTGATTATGATTTGATTATTTTGAACGTTGGAGGCTTTGATGATATCCTTGTTGTTTAAAGTTATGGAATCGTGTATTCCGTATTTAATCTTGTCATTGTGTTTTGAAGAGTTTGATAATGGTGTCGAGTTAATGGCCATCTCTAGTGAGTATTCTTAATGAACTTACATTCTTAGCATGTTAGTATTGCATGAGTAATGTGTGTGTGTGTGTATGCTCACTACGGGTTAGATCCGACAGGGTCTCGGTAGGGCTCCACGAAGCTGTGGAACCGCGAGCTTGCTTTTAACCACTGTGGGTTAGATCCGACGGGGTCTCGGCAGGGATCCACGAAGCTGTGGGTCCGCGGTTAATTGTGGTGCATTTTGCAAATGTGATTTGATATTGGCATTTCCGGAAATGAGTGCTTTCGAACGGTTTTCATGATTGCATGCATTGACTAAGTGTGTAAGAGGTAAGTTGTTCGTTTGGCCTACTTGGCTAGGATGGCACAAGAGTATTTTGTTGTTTGTTTTAAATCCTTTATTTGTGGATTTTGATGTCGGGAAACGAACCTTGTGGTCGTTCTTGTGTACTGTGAGTTGATGAGATTTGGGGCTAAAATCCCAATGGTTTTGTAAAAGTCATTTTACGGGTTTGGGGCTAAAATCCCAACGGTTTGGTAAATGTCATTTTTCGGAAAGTAAACCTTTGGGGCGGTGACCCCTTTTGTCTTGTGGATTTCGAAAAGTAGGATTTGATAATCCTAAATTGTTTTCTATTAAAACTCTCGATGGCATTCTAAACCGTTTTATAAATTACTCCCATTGATTTATGATATTTCGATTTTGAAATGTTTTCTCAAACTCTTGCCTCGGGAAGTACTTTTCATTTCGTTTGGATCTTTGAGGATCCTTGGTTATTGTTATTCGTGGAATGTGAATGGTATGGCTCGTATTTGCACTTTGTTCTTGTACTAGCAAAACAGGAGTTTGCTAACCCCGAGTATTCGGGGGTGGATGTCTGTTTTTGCATTCGTGTTTTGGAGCATAACACGTGGTCGGCACGAAGGATGATGAAAGATGATCGATACTAATCACATGAGGAACCTACTGCTTTATCGTTCGGTTGTACTCTATTTTTCCGCTTCTATATTTTACAGATGTACGGGTGTAGTTGTATTTTTGACCCCTGCGTGGGCATGAGTTGTATTTGAGTTGTATGTATTTGTTGAAAGACCAAATCGGTCTACTGGGTCATTTTAGCCTTAAAGGCCTGGTTGAGTTGTTATATGTCGTTACCAGCCTGGTAGATCCTTGAGGAAGGGTTCTACGGCGTGTAATATCCCTGAGCGGATTGGGGGTGTTACATCCAAAACCGAAGGATATCCCAAGTAAGTCAAGCCATAATCCATGGTTCCCTTGAGATACTTAAATACTCTATTTAACGCTTGCCAATGTTGAGCACTAAGATTACTAGTGTATCTGCTCAATTTTCCCACAGCGAAAGCAATATCAGGCCTGGTACTTGTCATGGCATACATCAAGCTACCAATGGCCTTAGAGTATTCCAATTGTGAAATGGGAATGCCAGTGTTTGGCATTAATTTCAGACTAGAGTCCATAGGAGTGCTGACGGGAGAACAATCACTGAAATTAAACCGTTTGAGAATTTTCTCAATATAATGACTTTGAGTCATTACTAAACCTTTGTTCACCCGCTTAATTCTTATTCCAAGAATTACATCAGCCTCTCCCAAATCTTTCATGGAAAATTTAGATGACAACAATTTCTTAGTTTCATCTACTTGATTTTGGTCAGTACCGAAAATCAGCATGTCATCTATATATAAGCAAATGATCACTCCAGCACTAGTAGTTTCATCAAATCTACTATAAACACATTTGTCACATTGGTTTAACTTAAAACCAGAGGACAAAATAACCTCATCAAACTTTTGATGCCATTGTTTGGGAGCTTGTTTCAGCCCATACAATGATTTCACAAGTTTACATACCATATGCTCTTTACCGGGCATAACAAAACCTTCTGGTTGTTTCATATAAACTTCTTGATCAAGTTTACCATTCAAGAAGGCTGTTTTAACATCCATTTGATGGACAATCATATTGTGAATACTTGCCAAGGCAATTAATAATCTAATAGTAGAAATACGCGCAACCGGAGCATACATATCAAAATAGTCAACACCGAGTTTTTCTCTAAAACCTTAAATGACCAAACGGGCTTTAAACTTGTCAATAGTATCATTAACAGTCATTTTCCTTTTGAAAATCCATTTGCAACCAAGTGGTATAGAACCCGAAGGCAAATCACACAACACCCAAGTGTCATTTTCAAGAATTGACGACATTTCGTCATCAATAGCTTCCTTCCAAAAGACAACATCTCGAGACTCCATGGCCTATTGAAAAGTCTAAGGATCATCCTCAATGCTGTAACAATAACAGTATTGAAAACCAATTTCGTCCCTTGTCCCTTCTACCAAATAGAGTTGGAAGTCGGAACCGAAATTTTTCGCAATTCGGCCTCTTTTGCTTTTCCGAGGCTCTTGTGTTTCTGGTACAGCTATACCATCCGAATTTTCTGGATTTTGTACTTCATTAGTGCCAAAAGTCAGATCCTTAGGCCTTTGAATCGATGAAAAACGCATCTCATCAAAAATCGCATCCCGTGACTCGATAACGGTGTTAATCGATACCGAATCATTAGGTTCTATTACATAAAACCTATATGCCTTGGAATGTTCAGCATATCCAATGAATATACAATCTATTCCACGTTCACCTAATGTTTTTCTTTTGGGTTCGGTAAGTTTTACAACTGCCCGACATCCCCAAACCCGAAAGTAACTTAAATTCGGTTTTTTCTTGAACCAAAGTTCATATGGGACTGTTTTATTCCTTTTATTTGGAACCCTATTAAGCAAATAGCAGGCCGTTAACATGGCCTCTCCTCAGAATCCCTCACTCAATCCCGAGTAAGAAAGCATCGAGTTTACCATTTCTTTTAAAACTCGATTTTTGCGTTCGGCGATTCCATTCTGTTGGGGCGAGTAAGGTGCTGTGGTTTCATGAATGATACCCAATGATTGGAAGTATATGGGATCCATATATTCACCTCCCCGATAAGTCCTAATAAATTTAACCGGATTGCCTAATTGCAATTCCACCTCGGTTTTATATATTTTGAATTTATCTAAGGCTTCATCCTTAGAATGCAACAAATACACATAGCAAAACCGAGTACAGTCATCAATAAACGTGACAACATACTTTTTATTACCCAAGGAAGGAGTAGAGTAAAAATCACACAAGTCACTGTGTACAAGTTCCAAAATAGCCGAATTCCTAGTGATACTGGGAAAAGGCTATTTTGTCACTTTTGTAAGCATGCATGTTTTACATTTTTCTGGATTCATGTCAAAGGCTGGAATCAATTCATCTTTTGACATCTCATGCATCCTTCTAAAATTGACATGACCCAGTCTTACATGCCAAAGCATAGAGTCATCAATTTTAGAAGTAGAAGACACAAATGCAGAATTTTGAACAGTTATAGACTTATCAATAACATTCAAACGAAACATTCTATTATTCAAATATCCAAAGCCAATAAACATTCCACCACGAGATAGGATAAACCTATCCGATTCAAAAACTTGTCTAAAACCATCAGAATTCAAACTACTACCACTAACTAGATTCTTTCGAATCTTAGGAACAAACAAAACATCAAAAAGTCTAATAGTCTTTCCAGAAGTAAATTCAAGACAAACGACACCGACACCACAAATAGGTATAAAGGAATCGTCTCCCATTTTCAGCACCGATCCATCTTCAAGGGGTGTTAATGTTTCAAACCACCGTTTATCCTTGCATACATGGTTCGTTGCCCCGGAGTCGATCCACCAAGCAACATCATCATCCTGTACATAGAATGATTCCGGAATGAGTGAAACATAATAGACATAATTCTGTTTAGAATTATCAAGGTTAGTCAAGTACTGACCTCCTTTAACTTGGTCTTTAGACCCATGTCCACTTCCATTGGCTCCACTGTTTCCAGTACCATTGTTGCCTAGATTCACACGACAATAACGCTTGCAATGTCCCACCTTGTTGCACCTCCAACAGGTCAGAACCTTGTTCTTTTTGTTGGAGTTATTTGGGACATATTCTTGCTTACGTTTGCCATGTCCTTTATTATTCGGGTTCCTTGGTTTGCTTTCAACCATATGAACAGAGGGCTCTCCAGGTTCAACTTTTCCTTTGGTTTTATCAGATTTGTCATCATCCTTTGCACGAAAAGATTCTTCAATGCGAAGATGACTAGCAAGTTGAACCAAAGACAATTCCTCCTTTTGATGTTTTAGGTTATGTTTGAAATCTTTCCAGGATGGTGGAAGTTTGTCAATCACACTTGACACAGCAATGGATTTGTCCATGTTCATGTTGTGCAGTTTGAATTGACCCAAAATACGAAGGAGTTCATTGTATTGTTCTATGACAGACCTTGAATATAAGCATTAAAATTGCTAACCAGAAACTTCTTACTCGAAGCATCCTCAGCGATGTATTTTGATTCAAGGGTGTCCCATAATTCCTTCGCACAATTAGCATCACCATGGATATCGAATAAAGAACCAGACATACCGTTCAATATGTGACCTCTGCAGATGTAGTCATCATTGTCCCACTTGCTCCTCTTCCTGGTTTCCTCCAATGTCTTGTTTTCAACCACCTACAGTCTGCGAGTACTCAGCACATACGCCGCCTTCAGAGTAGTCAGCATGAAGTGCATCTTCTTCTGCCAGCGCCTGAAATCGTTGCCTTCGAACTTGTCCAGTTTGTTGAACTTCGTAGTCATCTCGCGGATTGATTCATCCATCTCCAGAAAACAAGAAATCTCAGTTTGATTGTTGGGGTATTAGGGTTTAAGATGGAGATCCGGATTGCCAATGGATCGTGTAAACACTTTCCGAACTAATATTTCTACCCTATGCCCGGGTTACAAGAAATTCAGCCTAGGATAATCCAAAAGGACACTTACGAATCTAGGCACAGAAACGTAAGCCAAATTGCTAGAGAATTCTGGGTTTGTTAGAAAGACAGAGAGCTAAGAAAAAAGGCGTATCTAAGACTCAATAGGAGAGCCTTATTTATACATGTCAGATTAGGGTTACATTAGGTCGATTTTTAGGGTTACTTGAGGCGGCGCCGTCATTAGTTCTTAATTAGTGATCCGAAATTAGGGTTAGACGGATGTCTTACCAAACTGACGAAATTAGTCAATTTTACCACAATCTCCCTCTAAAATTTGGAAATATCACTAAGTTACCAATCTAAATTTTCAAAGACCTTTTGGGGCGCTGTCCCAAACCCCGCGGGCTCGCCTCGACCAGCCAGGCTCCGCCCTAGACCCCGACACTGAGGGGCTCGCCCCGACCCCGATATAATCGTACCGGCTTATAATTCAATCTTATACATGTGTGCACTCTGCACATACCCGAATATATATTAGAATGCAAATTATAAAACCCCTTAGCTCACATATTAGTTCCAATTACACAAAATAAATGGTGACACTAAAATCACCAACATTACATTTAGTGAAATGTGATTATGATAGTAAACTCATATATTTTTATAGCGGTTCTGTCCCTATTTAGGCGGGAAATCCTTTTGTATGTCTATTCTTTGATATTTTATATAACTTGACTATTTAAACGATAACTCACATCTTATGGTTGAAGCTTAATATTTTGAGTTTTAGATATTGGAACCACAACACGAACAATAATGTGTATGTGGTAGGGCTGGACACTTGAACCCGAAATCAATAATGTGTATGTGGTAGGGCTGGGCACTTCAACCCGAAATCCCGATTCCGTTCCGATCTCGTCCCAAAAACTAGCGGGATGGGACGGGATAGTTTCTTAAAATAGCAATCCCATCCTGTCCCGTCCCGCTCTATTACTATTCAAATGGGACGGGATGGGATCGAGACCATCCCAATCAATCCCGTCCCATCCCGTAATATTTAATATAATTTTTTTTATATATCATTTAATCATGTAAACCCTAAATTGATGTATGATGTATGAAACATCAAAATTTCAATTTTAAGTTTTCAGTTTTAAGTTGATGTTTTCTGCACTTTCAATTTGAATTTTATCTTCACGTGTTGATGTTGATGTAATATGCACTATGCAGTTGGATTATTGATCTATCGTCCTTTGTGCGCGTTTACGTTACTATCTATTTTGTTCTGTGTGTTTTTAAATTTCGAATGGATATTGGGGGTCACTTTTTTTTTGGAATAACTAGTTTGATTTTTTTTTTAAATTTCTACCTCATTCATTTGATAATTCCAAAATTTATAGCTGTCTCATTCGTTTTTCAACAGTTTCTGTCAAGATCAATAAATGTGCGGGATATCCCGTCCCGTCCTGGTCCCGACCCGAACCCGAACGGGATCGGGACGTGTGGGATGAATTTCAAAACACGCAATCCCGTCCCGTCCCGTCCCGATAATTTATTTTTGGGACGGGACGGGATTCGCCCAATCCCGACCCATCTCGTCCCATGCCCACCCCTAGTATGTGGTATAACTTGCTCATTGGTCTTTATGCAACTGATATTTAAAGTTTATATTTTGTATTTTTTTTGTTATTTTTTAGAATATATTTCTTGTGAAGTTCAATAATAACGAACATCAACATCCGAAGTTGGGAGGATTAGGATTAAAATCAAAAGTGGAGATTCATTTGAATGGAAATCTTACAATTGTGATTCAAACCTATATTTATATTTTATATCAGATAATTTATGTATGTCAAAATATGGTTCGGTACGGTAAACTAATGGTACATTAAAAATTGCCACCTACCAATTTATATTTTATTGTTGGTGTGCTATTACCATTGGTCGTTCGGTTGATATGTGTAAAATTTTCGTGTCGGGTATATATAGTCATGTGTAATGATTCACATTGGACTGCGCATGCGGGCTGGGATTGCTCGTGAGACTGATAAGGATTCTGCATACATTGGTGATACGTACATGAAAATATTTCCATCCTGGATGTGGCATCCATATTATGAGTCATAAGTTTGGTTGATACATACAACATATTTGATTGCGTGTGATTTCATCTGTTGGGGTTATAATTTCTTCGACTATATAACATGTTTAATTGCATATGTTCGATGATTTATTGCATATGTTCGATGGTTATACAACATGTGCAACTGGGTATATTCTGGATTGAAATGATGATTTTTATGGTTCACACAACATATGTGGTTACATATGTTCGACAATTGAGATTTATTATGTTGTGTACTTGTAGTTTTGGATGAAATATATTTTATCATATTTTTAGATCGAGGGAAGGCTAGGGAACAAGAAGATTAAGGTGACGGGCGAAGAGTCTCAAGGATACTAGACAGGGACTCGAGTCTTCTTGTTTCTAAATGTATTGCTCATTTCCACTGCATTTGTACTCTTGTGTATTATTTTAGTATATCCATCTTCATACAAAATGTACTTGTATTTTGTTGATCTTGGATTGATTAGCGTTTGTTAGATTGAATATTATATAAACTCCTTGTCAGAGTATTTTGTGACATAATGTGGTCTGTACTGCAACTACGTTACCTTGATTATTGTATTGTGGTTTTCCTAGTGGGCCCCAGTTGGGAGTTCACGATACTGTATTTATTTACCTCGGGCAAACATGGTAATAAGTGTCGTATGGGTAGTGGATGTCAAGATCGATGCGCAAAAATATCGACACTCATCCAGGCATCCCCAGTCGCATAATTGTATCTCCAATGTATCTTGTCTAACCTGCTAAGTAACACAATGTCTTCACTTCCCCGTACCCATATGGCAAACCAGATTAATCTGCGATAAAGCGCAATATGTATTTAACCTTATATTCAAAGAGTGATGCCAAAGCTAACCTCGGGAGCCAATTGCATATGACACATTGACTAGGTAAGAGGCATGACACTCATGATCATCTGGATGCAGCATGGACCAAGCGTATCTCAGAGACGTTCATGATTAATTCCATTATTTTTCATACTTTCTAATGAAATCATGAATTCAATATTTTTGAATTATTTTAAAGAAAAAACTTAGAAAAAAATGGAGTTAAAGTACAAAAATCCTAAAACCCGTGATGCGAGGTACCAGCCATGTATGAGTCCATACTCTAATAAAGAGCGTATCCAATTCCAAATATCAATTTATGTGCTGTGTACAAGTATGAAAAACCAGTAACTAAGTATTGACGTATTTTCAGCACATATGAAATTAAATATAGATTTTAAAAGTCAAAATATTTCAATAACAAGACGACGTGGTACACTCAACTGCCTTGAGCCAGTCTCGTCCATCATATATGGGGAACATCCGCGCCTGTATTTAATCTAACAAAATATTAAGTTCTCTCTTATTTAATCATAAACATATACTAGAAAATCCTTTTAGATACTTGGCACTTGTGTCATCCATGAATGCTCTAGACCGCTCAGCAACTCTCTATGTCTACATGCCACCTCGAAATAAAGAAAATGTTAGAACACCAAACAATGAATTAATATGCGGCAGAGATGTTAGTGTCACGACATCGACAGCAGGACATACTGACCCAACCATGAACACATCATCATCTTACATAGAGGTACGTTGGGGAGTGTCATCTCGTATGTGCACCGAAAAATATGGAATATGACGTGGTTTAGATCTGCGGTATACAGAGGTCGGTGGAAGAGTGTAATCTGGGACAATGATGGAGAGGAGACCGCCATGGCCTTTATGGAAAAATAGGACCGTAAATGTGGCTAGTTTATTTTCTTATTGGGCTTTTATTTATTACTTTATGTTTTTGTTGGGCCCAACTGTGATTGACTTTATTTTTATTTCCTCCAGTATTTATACCTTTTGGTTTGTCCTTTTTGGAGATTTGAACATTTTGGTTAATTGTAGTTTTTCTGATGGTGTATATTCCTTCCATTACCCATATTCGCGTTGAATTATACGTTTACGCTGCGTCAGTTGGTATCCGGAGTCTGATTACGCTCCTGTTTGATGGCTCCAAAGTTGCCAAGGGAAAGGGACCCGCGGTCGATCCCATGGAGGAGATGCGTGATCAGATCTTCGCACTTACCCAGGCTGTCGAAGTTTTGCGTGTTCAACAGGAGTCGATGATTGCAGCCACTGCTGCTAACCCACCTACTAAACGAGCCCCAATTCCACACAACAGATTTGCCAGGACTGAATTTTACAACCCCATTTTTGACAAAGGGGATTTGGTCGATGCGTTTGAAGACGAAGATACGCACTCCGTGACAAATCCTTTCACTAACCACCACCAGCGCGAGAACCCTCCAGCGGTTGGCGGTGCACCTCGTTGGGAGCAGGGTTTCCATATTGAAATCCCTGAATTCACCTGTTCTCTCGATCCGACGTAATTTCTTGATTGGGTTAATATAGTGGACGATATACTGGATTTTAAGCAGGTCCCGGAGGACCGCCGCGTTGGTCTAGTGGCGACACGATTCGCGGCCGCGCTACTGCCTGGTGGCAGCAACTCCGCGCGACATGCCCGAGTGTCACGAGGTGCGGCTCACTGAGGTTCAGGCCGTCGAATTCGTGCAGCGGATCACGAATCACCCGTGCGCCTAGGAGACTTCCGAGTCTCCGTCCGGCTACCATCTACGAGATTTCATATAGAATACCAACATTAGAGATATCATGCACTGGTCCATTGTGCTATGCGTAAAACGCTAGGCACCCGCCTGTCCTTTGCCTCCGACCAACTAAGGGCCGGTATCTCATACCCTTCAAGCTTAACCCGCAATGGCACTCGGCACTAAGGGTCACTCGCATGCCCGAAGTGCAATTCCTCGTGCTCGACACTCACTCGGGACTTCCTAGGTGCAATACCTTGGCGCCCTTGAGAGTACCTCACCCGAGACGGACAACCTTTTAGATCTTGGCTTAGATTCATGCCATCAATAGATATTTGCCCCTCATGATGTTTGGGACTACTTCGCATACCGACATATTACCTTCAATCCGCAATGTGGTGTTGTCTCGCAACCACATGTACAAGCCAACGATCCCCCGCGGCATAGCCGGAACCGATAGCTAATGCTTACGAGTAAACTCACGAGGCGTATGATTTAAATGCGTGCCTCGATTGCCCTATCGACATAGAGGAAGTGTATATGGCCGACGGCATCCCTCCGGTCACACTTGAGCCTCAATGCCAACCTTAAGCCCAACGCAGACCACTCAGGTCCTACGCCGCCCTAACGATTTCCAACTCGCTCGGGAACTCCTCGCACACTTCGAATGCTTAGAGTTGGCTCCCTAGAGGCCCCCCTTACCTCTAGGAAGATTGCACGCTTGGTGCTCGACAGCACGAGGAATACTGGCCGCTTGCCCACCATTGCCCATCTAAGGACTGTCCCCCCTATAATAGGCTTAGACAAATATTCCCTTGTAATTGCACTAGACATTGATTGGCCGAGGAACCACATCGGGTGTAACTCCCTCATATGAACTCCAAATCCTTATCCGCTTGAACCGTAGAGTAGCGTACGACATTATCTATAAGTCCTCAAAGTTTCAGCCCCATCCGATACTCGAGGAGTGAGGAATTGCCTCTGCAATATTCTGAAACTACTACAATGCCACTGCACTACAGCATCTCGATCCTTCGCATCGTTCGCTACTCAAACGGAACCGTCTAGTTGTGAAACTTGGTGGAGACCTTCCCAACACTCCAAGGAACTCCCCATTACAAGCATTTCACGAAATTCTTATCCTAAAGCCCTCTGCTCCCCGACTCAAGGTCCTGCTTGCGCACGGACACACTCCGGACGCCGACCACTGTCGCACGTCCCCAACCTTATTCGTGTCGCAGGGCAACTATCCAACATAATCCTTTGTAAGTCCGGGGCAATCCCGGGTACTCCGAATAATATGGAAAGCACCCTGTGACATCCTCCCCCTCTCGATCCGTTGACGTCCTCGTCAACGCATGCACACACAACCTGCTCTATGTACATGCGCTGCCCATCTCATCATGAAAATACTTGGGCAACGAACCCGACACTCTACCTCCATCTCCTCAACTCGTGTGCCTCTCAGCACAGCACTCTTAGTTCCATCAAGTGGCGCCTGCTTGTAAAGTCGGAGTCCCAACTCGAGGAACGCGTGCACGGCAACTCGGTGATCGCAATTTCCCGCCGCTCACTCGGCATCTCTTGCGCATCGCGCATTCAAACTCATTGCTCGTAGGGATGCAGTGCATGCGATCGATGCACTCTCCCTCCTCTCGGATGTTGCCTCTCTCTCGGCACACACCCACTCAAATCTTGGCAGGAATCATTCTCTCCATGCCTCGATATAACCAAAAACCAACCGATGGTGTCAGATCGCCACTCTAGCTCAAATCAAGTTACTCCCTCATTGTCAAGTCCGAGACTAGCGACAAGTTCTCCGAATTAAACCGGGTCGATTTGCCTGAACGTCTGGAGTACATGATACTGATAAGAGTGCTCACTAACACCAAGAACCCATCCAAAGGAGCCTTGCGCTCCGCTCAAAAACCACCGCGGCTGCCCTCTCAAAAATCCTTACTAAGCATACCCCATAATATGGATTCCGAATTCTATCAAGGACGAGCCAAACCCAATCTGAAACTCTGTAAGACAAGTGCCCTCTAGCACAAGTCGAAAGAGGCCTACACGGCTGCTCACAGATCACTACTCTCGGCCATGATGCCACCGCACTTCTACGGCAAGGAGCTTGAAGGTTGTACGCGTGATCAACGCACCCTCCCCCGCTCGAAGGTGATGCCTAACTCTTGGCACACCGCGTCACCGGCCTTCAGCCTGGCGTGCGAAAACTCGCAGGTTGGTCTCGCTGGTCCTCTGACTCAGACGAAGACACGAACCCAGGCCCTCTGGCCTAACTCGTAACCTGGCCATCCAGCCTTATTGCTCAATGCACGATTGTGTACTCTGTACGAGCACACCTCATCCGGCTTGCTCCCATCAGAAATTCTTCAACCAATAGGTCCCATTAATTGGCTTCCAAATCACTTCCAAGAACAACCATCCCATGATCGCTCACATGTGTGTCCTGGATGGACACACCTCTGCGGTAACCAAGGAGCCCAATGCCCCATATAACTCAGTCCCTTTCAGAAAATCCCTCAACCACAGAGCCCATACTCTAGACTTTGGAATCCCCTTAAGGAACATCATTCTTGAATCAGCCCATTTCGTCTCGGGGGTCTGGCCCTCCCCCACTCGTGTTGGAGGCCAGACCCGAATCTCTTGTCCCTCATAGACTGCTAGGACATGCAACACCACACTTGGAGCATGCCCATTCTCATATCTGCCCGACTCGAACCAGGAAGACTGAACACTCCACTCTTGCAACTCCCGTGGTGGCTGTGTTACGATTGCACCTCATGTGCGAAAGCGCTTTGCGCATAACAATTCAAACTCTTAGTAACTAATGCACCTCAAGTGCTGTGGCGCTCGTGCGCACTAAGATTAAGCCCAAGCTTTGCACCTGACCGTGCTGTGGCGGATTCCCGCACTGAAGTTCTCGCCCAAAAGGGTCTAAAACCCAAATCACCTCTCAATCTGCGGCGTTACGCAAACATGGCTGCAACTTGGCAGACGTGGATGCTGCACACCACCCGGCTTACCGGCATGTCTCCTTCTAGGAGATCAAGATGTCTTATAAGCCCACAAAAATAGGCCAACATAAAGTTTCTGATCAGATTACACCAACACCGTTACTCACGCGTCCGTAATTTACCGATGAGAATGTTCCCCTCACATTAACCAACTGCTAACCGTACTCGCAGAGAAAAAATATAGTCATTAAACACATCGTAACCCGGTTACTACCATTCGCCGAAATCACTAATGCCAACAACTCGCACCGAACAAAGCCTTCGAACATCACCGACAGAAACCATACAACCAGGGTACTACCATTCGCCCAATTGCAAAGCCAACTCGAGGTACTACCATTCGCTCAAGTCCCACTGCCAACTTAATTCTCAACTCTGCCACAATACGTAAGAACGCACTGCAAGCCCTTCGCTGAAATGCCACTACAATGGCTAATCAAAAAAAATTTTTGGCACAATTTTGGTATCCGGTTCACAAGGGGAAGCAAGATATTCAACAAAGCTCAACTAAAACCTGGATGCGACATTCCAAGTCTCCGATACCATCTGTCACGGGGTGCGGCTCACTGAAGTTCAGGCCGTCGAATTCGTGCAGCGGATCACGAATCACCCGTGCGCCTAGGAGACTTCCGAGTCTCCATCCGGCTACCATCTACGAGATTTCATATAGAATACCAACATTAGAGATATCATGCACTGGTCCATTGTGCTATGCGTAAAACGCTAGGCACCCGCCTGTCCTTTGCCTCCGACCAACTAAGGGCCGGTATCTCATACCCTTCAAGCTTAACCCGCAATGGCACTCGGCACTAAGGGTCACTCGCATGCCCGAAGTGCAATTCCTCGTGCTCGACACTCACTCGGGACTTCCTAGGTGCAGTACCTTGGCGCCCTTGAGAGTACCTCACCCGAGACGGACAACCTTTTAGATCTTGGCTTAGATTCATGCCATCAATAGATATTTTCCCCTCATGATGTTTGGGACTACTTCGCATACCAACATATTACCTTCAATCCGCAATGTGGTGTTGTCTCGCAACCACATGTACAAGCCAACGATCCCCCGCGGCATAGCCAGAACCGATAGCTAATGATTACGAGTAAGCTCACGAGGCGTATGATTTAAATGCGTGCCTCGATTGCCCTATCGACATAGAGGAAGTGTATATGGCCGACGGCATCCCTCCGGTCACACTTGAGCCTCAATGCCAACCTTAAGCCCAACGCAGACCACTCGGGTCCTACGCCGCCCTAACGATTTCCAACTCGCTCGGGAACTCCTCGCACACTTCGAATGCTTAGAGTTGGCTCCCTAGAGGCCCCCCTTACCTCTAGGAAGATTGCACGCTTGGTGCTCGACAGCACGAGGAAGACTGGCCGCTTGCCCACCATTGCCCATCTAAGGACTGTCCCCCCTATAATAGGCTTAGACAAATATTCCCTTGTAATTGCACTAGACATTGATTGGCCGAGGAACCACATCGGGTGTAACTCCCTCATATGAACTCCAAATCCTTATCCGCTTGAACCGTAGAGTAGCTTACGACATTATCTATAAGTCCTCAAAGTTTCAGCCCCATCCGATACTCGAGGAGTGAGGAATTGCCTCTGCAATATTCTGAAACTACTACAATGCCACTGCACTGCAGCATCTCGATCCTTCGCATCGTTCGCTACTCAAACGGAACCGTATCGTTGTGAAACTTGGTGGAGACCTTCCCAACACTCCAAGGAACTCCCCATTACAAGCATTTCACGAAATTCTTATCCTAAAGCCCTCTGCTACCCGACTCAAGGTCCTGCTTGCGCACGGACACACTCCGGACGCCGACCAATGTCGCACGTCCCCAACCTTATTCGTGTCGCAGGGCAACTATCCAACATAATCCTTTGTAAGTCCGGGGCAATCCTGGGTACTCCGAATAATATGGAAAGTGCCCTGTGACACCGAGGCAGGGCAGATCGAAGATATATTCGTGGGCCAAACTCCAGAAACATCTCCGGCAAGAATTTCTTCCGTTCAATTACCAGAGCACGTTGTTTCAGTCCCTCCATAATATTCGGCAAGGTGCGCGAACGGTTGCTGAATATTCGGCGGAATTTCACCAGTTAATGTAATACCCGAGATTTTTACTTTCAATTTGCGCAGAATTAATTGTTGTTTGGTTTCGGTTACTTTGTTTGGTTATGATTATGTGGGATATTTTTTTATGATGTATTGCTGTGTTCTGTTGTAAAGTTCGTCGTGTGAGACTTGTGTCGCCGGCGTTTCTTTGATTAAATGTGTGCTTGGATTGTGGCATGTTACATTTCGTGGTTGGCTCGTTATTGTGTTGAATCATAGCAGGTGCATTAGTGTATCCGAGTCGTCGTAGCATTAGGTCCATATGTAATATCCGCAATTTCGATTTCCGGTATTTTTTTATGGAAGTCCATCTTAGCAAGTCTATTGTGACCGTTTCGTCATTATGATAATGATTAATTCTACACTTTTTGTCATCCGAGTTCATTTCGGTGTCATTTTGTTGAGTTCCATATTCTTAAGCGACTTTTCCAAGTATGAGTTTGACTTTGTAAAATCACCATAAATTTTTGGAGACTCAGCTTTCCAATGGTTCAAACGGTGAGTCAATCGGAGTCCGTACGAAGGAGCTATGATCGAAATAGCTAAGATTGCGCTATGTGCCTTTTGATGCAAGAGCGGGCTGTACCGCGGGCCGCGGCCCCTGCTGGCCGGGCCGCGGCACTAAGCCAGTGCTGGGCACTATATATTGGTCGGGCAGGCTACTTCTTCACTCATTTTCTCACTCAATTCATGTCCTCCGCGGCCGATACTCTGAGATCACGAAGACATGTTGTTCAACTACCAATCCATGAAGTTCTTGAGTTTCTAACGTCGATTAATCATCACATAACATCCTCTGATCGACCGAATCAAGGTTAGATTTCCTAAAAATCTAGTTTTGGAAAAATTGGGGATTTTGTTTGATTTCATCCATTTAATCCGTAGTAACTTAGATTTGTGATGGATTAATGATTATTGAGCCATATTATATCAATTTCCTTGTTGTTCCATGGGTTGATTGCCGAGGGTTCGTCGTTTTGTTGGGTTCCTAATCGACACCTTGAAGGTGTCCGGTAGAATGTCATAGAGGGATTCGGGCGTTCTATGATTATTATTCCATCGTTCGGTCGTTGATTTATTAATGATATGATGCTAGGGTCGAGTTCCTTGCGAAGATCTCATACCGAACCCTTCCGTTCGTCGTCGTCCTCATCAAGGATTTCCGGTCGAGCCTTCCCGTTGCTTCGCGTGCTTTGGACTTGAGGCGAGTATCTCGTCTATAATCTTTATACTTTGAGAATGTGACGTGTCGTGAATTTAACGTGGACTTGTTAGTGATTTAACGTTTAACCATAACTCACTTCTAAATGAATATGTGATTCTATGAAAGTAAATACGAGCGTAAACTTGAAATTCTTGGAGAATGACAACCATCATCTCATGTTGTATTATGTTCAAGATGGATATTTTGAAGTGAGTAGTTATCCGAGGAATTGTGGAATATTTGTATTGTTCACTTGTTAGAAGGTGTACTAGATGACGGTGTGATATGGATATTACGCTTTGTGAAAGTGTTTGCTGCATTAACTCTTAATTTCATGTGTGTGGCAAATATTATACCTTGTTGTTGTGTAATCGGTGATATGATTTGACCATAAGTTTATCTAATCGGGTAGTTCTCGAGAGGGCTCCGAGAATCGTTACTTGCGAGTACGATGTCAAGATAACTTATGGGCATGTTTGAATGATGTTAACCGGATAGGGACCCATGAGGCCTCCGGCGGCGCGTTACTTGCGAGTACGGCCAGTTGATATGATTTGACCATAAGGTTATCTAATCGGGTAGGTCTGGAGAGGTATCCGAGAATCGTAACTTGCGAGTATGATGTCAAGATAACTTATGGGTGGGTTTGAGCTTGTTTTTCGGTAACTAATCCGGGATGGGTCCCATCGAGGCCACGAAGGTGATTTGAGTATTTTTTTGACTAGATATTTCTGAATTGTGATTGTGTGAATCCTGGATTTCGGTTATTTTGGTGTTTGTGTTTCTTCCTTTGAGTCTTGTTTGAGAATTGAATCGTCTTTATGTTTTTGAAAGAAAATCCTTTTGAATAGGAGAATTATGTAACACCCCAAACTAGGCGGATATTACAGTGCCGTGGACCCCCGACTGGGACCCACCAGGCTAATGAAAATGAGTAAATTACGCAGGGTAAATGTAGTACCGAACCACATTACACAATTAATTACTCCGATAAGGAGTTTCATACAACACACCCAGGATGATACTGAATACAAGTATATTTTATATGGAGATAAAATATACAACACTGAGTGAAATGAATATTCAAACGGAATGTCTGCAGCGGAATAAATGAAGGAAACATAAATGACTGAAAAGACTGGGGCCCCTACTAGTATCACTGGGACTCCTCGTCGTCACCGTGCTCTCCCCGTGCTTTAGCCTTGCCATGACACGAAAATGATATCCCCAACGGCCGGGCCACAGAACAACAATCCTCAAGAGTTGAATATACACAATCATGAGTTATCCACAGTTATACAATATCCTGTCGAAACATACGCAATCAAACATGATATATGAATCAATAAATGATACGGCTCAAAGGAATGGTGCCACACTACGTCCGGGATGGAAATGTGTCCGTGCACAAGCCACCAACGAGTATCGATCGAATACACGTGTGGTCTTGTACCTAATCAGTCTCACGAAGCCATCAACTCGTGTGCACAGTCCAATGTGAGGCCACCAACCAACACACGACTATAATGTGCCCGACATGAAAATCCTAGACATACCAACCGGCACGCCAGTATGACCCGGAATGCCACAATATGACAAAAGTGACAACGAAAATGAATCATGACTCACCAAGATTAAATGATGGTGAAATGAATGACAACTTAATGAAATGATTGGAACCGTCGTTCCTTATGACTGAGGTGATTAATTGACAATGACAAGTTTTGATACGGTTAATACAATGATGAATGAGTTACGATTATGAATGAACAACCTCAAAAGGAATGAATATCCTTTTAACCGAGTAAGAATTAACTTACACAATACCGATGAAGAATGGCCGTCTACGAACAACGTCCTAAATGAAATGACGGTCGCTCGAACAACCTTGAATAACAATAATTACCAACAACCGTTCAATACACGTATCAAGCAACTAAACACGACTAACCCAAAGGTCGAAAACAACGATAATCAAACTCATAGGGGCATTCCAACGAATACGTAACCCACCACACGACTTCGAAAATGTCCAATCCCGAATATATCGAAACCAACACCAAAATGAGTATATGGAACTAACAAAACACTTCAATGATATCAATAATCCATTAGGAATCCACAATTCGAGATTACAACTACATTAATCGGAAAATCCCCAATTAACCGAAGTCAACCCCAAGGGTTCTTGAAATAATTCCGAAAATAACCATTAAATCCGTAAGAATATACTTATCCAAGGTAGATAATCCATATCTAACATATTCCAATGATAATCCAAGCTTACACGAAGAAATCGGAAGGAAAAACCCAAAAATCCGAAATTCTAGATCCAAGAGATTAATACCTTTGATTCGATGTTAGGGAGATGATGAAGTGATGATAATCCAACTCAAAGACTTGAAGATGATGATGGATGATAGAAGCTCGAAGAGAACTCTCCAAAAAGCCCAAAATCGCCCGAAACCGATGAGGGAATGAGAAAGGATGATAAAATGACGAACTCAGGCTAACTGTCCAATATATAGCCATTCCAGGTTAGAGTTCGCTAGCCCTTGTGCGTAGCGTGCGCTAACGGGTAGTTTGGGTAGTCCAATACCCATTGTCCGAACACGGTAGTGCGCGCTACGTACCCTTTTGTAGCGTGCGCTACGGTCATGCCATTAGCGTGCGTTAATACCCATTGTTAGCGTGCGCTTACGAATTATGTGATGCCCAGTACTGGAATCAAGAAACATTCTGTCCTCTGATATGATCTCGATAGCGTGCGCTACAACCAACGATTAGCGTGCGCTATAATATCGATTGCGTACGCTAAATATCACTCATAGCGTGCGCTATGAATTAATCCAGTGCAGTCCAGTAGCCACTAGACTCAACCTGATTCGTCCCTAGCGCGCGCTACTCCACATATTTAGCGTGCGCTACTACAACCCGCTAGCGTGCGCTACAAATAACTCACCTGCAGTCCAGTACCTTCTGGACTGCAACGAGGGTAACATTAGCGTGCGCTAATGCTGAGTGGTAGCGTGCGCTACCTGTACTCAATTAGCGTACGCTAAAAAGAGTACGTAGCGTGCGCTACTCCTCACGCACAGCCCACAACGAAAAAGACAACGATGATAAACACGGCACGAAACTCCAATTAGATTAGTGACGAATGACGATTGATACACGATACAATTACTCTGAATGATGAGTACCATGATTGAATATGAGTGACAATTGATCATTAATGAGTGAAATTACTGAGTATCAATTACTGAATGATAAATACTGAATGATAATTACTGAATTACAACCGCGTATTTCATACACCCCCCATTAAAAGAGTTTCGTCCCCGAAACTAAGGGTCAAACAACTCGGGATAACTCTCGCACATACTATCCTCGGTTTCCCACGTAGCCTCTTCGACTCCGTGTCTAGACCACTGATTTTTAACCAAAGGAATCGTCTTATTCCTCAACTACTTGATTCGCCGCTCTAAAACTCGTATAGGACGTTCCTCATATGAATGATCATCGGCAATCTCGATTTCATCGAACTGAAGTATGTGACTCGGGTCGGCAACATACTTCCGCAACTGAGATACGTGAAACACATTATGAATTCGGCTCAACGCCGGAGGTAAAGCCAATCGGTAAGCTAACTCGCCTACTCGATCCAGTATCTCAAACGGTCCAATGAATCTCGGACTCAACTTACCCCTCTTCCCAAAACGGAAGATACCACGACTTGGGGAGACCTTGACCAAAACATGGTCACCCGCCTCGAACTCTAACGGTCGACGACGATTATCTGCATATGATTTCTGTCGACTCTGAGCGGTCAACAAATGACTTCTGATCAAAGCTACCTTCTCACGGACGGCTATAAGCATATCGGGCTCGGTGCCGATTGATTCTGATAGGTCATCCCAACACAAAGGATATCGACAACGACGACCGTACAAGGCCTCGTAAGGTGCCATCTTAATCGAAGCATGCCAACTATTATTATACGTGAACTCGATCAATGGTAGTTGGGCTTCCCAATCGTCTTTCCAATCGAGGACGCATGCCCTCAACATGTCCTCTAAGGTCTGAATAGTCCTATCTGATTGTCCGTCGGACTGAGGATGAAAAGCGATCGAGATTAAGCTGAGTTCCCATAGCACGATGAACTGATTTCCAAAAATGAGACACAAATCGTCCGTCACGATCGGAAACGATACTTTTAGGAGTACCGTGCAATCTCACTATCTCCTTGATGAACAACTGGGCCAGTCTCTCGGGACCCCACGTATCCTTGATTTCAAGGAAATGAGCCGATTTGGTTAAGCGGTCCACGATCACCCAGATCGTATTCATGCCACGACGACTTGTCGGCAAACTCATGATGAAATCCATAGAAATGTCTTCCCACTTCCATTCTGGAATAGGGAGAGGTTTCAGCATGCCCGCCGGTCGCTGGTGTTCAATCTTAACTTGTTGACAGGTTAAGCATCTCGAAACAAATTTTGCGACTTCTCGCTTCATATTACTCCACCAGTAGTTTTGTTTCAAGTCCTTATACATCTTACTAGACCCCGGATGAACAGAATAAGGGGTAGCATGAGCTTCTTTCAAAATCGAATTTTTCAACTCGTCATTCGCCGGTACGCATAACCGATTCTTAAAACGCAGAAGTCCATCCTCGTGAACCATCAATCCGGGGGCTTTCCCCTGAGTCACATCCTCTCGAATGCGTAACAAAAATGGGTCCACACCCTGATTCTCCCTGATCGCCTCCTCAAGTGACGATGAAATCTCCAACGTACAAAGTTGCCCTTGTACTCGCTGTAACCAGACCTCAATCTCGGGTCTCAGAAATTCCTTCTGAAGTTCCTTCTGAACTGTTAATCGAGCAAGCATCTGCTCCTGAACGGACTTACGACTCAAGACGTCGGCGACAATGTTCGCCTTGCCCGGGTGGTAAAGGATCTCGATATCATAATCTTTGATTAGTTCCAACCACCGTCTCTGTCGCATATTTAACTCCTTCTGAGTAAACATATACTTTAAACTCTTATGATCGGTGAATATCTGACAGGTAACGCCATAAAGATAATGACGCCAAATCTTCAATGCGAACACCACGGCTGCTAGCTCCAGGTCGTGGGTCGGATAATTAACCTCGCAAGGTCTCAATTGCCGTGAAGCATAAGCGATAACTTTCCCGTTCTGCATGAGTACACATCCGAGACCCTGTCCGGACGCATCACTATAGACCACAAATCCCTCCGTCCCTTGCGGTAAAGAAAGGACAGGTGCTGAAGTTAACCGGCTCTTGAGTTCCTCAAAACTCTGTTGACACGCGTCGGACCACGTGTATTTCTTATCCTTCCGTAAAAGGTTCGTCATGGGTTGAGCGATTTTAGAAAATCCCTTCACAAATCGCCGATAATAACCCGCTAATCCGAGGAAACTTCGGATTTCCTTAACATTCTTCGGAGGTAGCCAATCTCGAATAGCCTCCGTCTTCTGAGGATCGACACGAACTCCGTTTGATGAAATTACGTGTCCGAGAAACGTCACTTCGGACATCCAAAACTCACATTTGGAAAACTTCCCATAAAGTTGTTCTCGTCTCAACACGTCGAGAACTTGATGAAGGTGAAACTCGTGTTCCTCCCGGTCACGAGAATAAATCAAAATGTCATCAATGAAGACAACCACGAACTGATCCAGATAGTCTATGAAAACCCGATTCATTAATTCCATGAATACCGCAGGTGCATTAGTCAACCCAAACGGCATAACCACAAACTCATAATGACCATAGCGTGTTCGAAACGTCGTCCTTGCGATATCCGACTCTCGAATCTGCAACTGATGATATCCAGATCTTAAGTTGATCTTGGAATATACTGAAGCTCCCTGAAGTTGATCTAAGAGATCATCAATACGGGGTAAAGGATACTTATTCTTGATCGTCACCCGGTTCAATTCCCGGTAATCAATACACAAGCGGAACGAACCATCCTTCTTCTTGAAAAATAACACTGGTGCTCCCCACGGGGATGCACTCGGTCGAATATAACCCTTCTCGAACAATTCCTCAAGTTGGTTCTTTAATTCCTACATTTCGGTCGGGGCCATCCGGTACGGTGCCTTCGATATCGGGGACGTACCAGGCTCCAACTCAATCGTGAATTCCACATCCCTCTGTGGAGGCAAACCAGGTAACTCGTCTGGAAAAACATCGACATATTCCTTCACTACCGGAATGTCCGTCAACATTACTGATGATTTCTCGGTTTTGGTCATATAGCACCAATAACGGACACATCCCTGATTGAGTAATCTTACTGCTTTCATCAAATTAATGACCTTACCAGAACAGCCGGGATTACCTCCCTGAAACGCACATTCGACCCCATCGTCTGAAATGATAGTGATCATACGCTTACGGACACTAATGATGGCATCATGACGATCCATCCAATCAATACCTAAGATGACGTCGTCCCTCGGCAAATCTACTACGATTAGGTCCGCTGGCCATACACGACCATGAAGCTGAATCGGACAATTCTGAATCTCACGATTTCCGACAATTCGTCTACCATCAGGTAGACCAATGACATAAGGCTCATAGCTAGTAGCACTACCTAGACGTAGTCTACTCCAACATGACTCGGAAATGAATGAATGCGATGCACCAGTATCAAAAAGGGTACACACAGGTTGAGATAGAATATCAAGTGTACCTGAGATCATCCGGGCCTCCGGATCGTCGGTCTTCTTCATCTCATAAATTTGGGGCTTGCCGGCCCCCGAACCGGACGCTCCGTCGATAGCTCTTAGCTCGCCTTTAGCTCTGTCATCTTGAGCAGCTGACCGAGTGGCCGATTACACGGCCCGAATGACACAGGGCTTGAGATGACCGGAGTGGGTTTAGAGTCCCTACGGCAAAAACGGGCCCTATGCCCGGCCAACCCCTGATTGTGGCACGTGATGATGCCCGGACATTTGGTGCTGAAATGACCACTGTTCTTCACGGTTAAACAGTGTGACCAATCGACCGCTCGAGACTGAGATTCCGCGGGTTTAGGCGTCATTGGAGGACGCTCAGAAAAGGTAGAGCCCGCACGTGGTTTCTTGAAAGTGGCCTGACTCCCGTCAGACTGATTACGGTTCTTAGACTTCTTGCCAGCTGATGAGGGTTGTTGCTTAGCAATTTCCTTAGCAGTAAGCTCGTAAGTGAGAGCTTTCTCAATGAACTCGGCCAGAGTGGCACAATTATGATTAAGCAACTGTATCCGCATACGAGGTTTCAGCCTCTTGCTGAAATACTTGATCTTGTCCGCCTCAGAGTGAATGATAGATGAGGCGAACGGAAGAAGTTCCTGAAATTTTTCGGCGATGGCGAGAACATCATCATCCGTCGAAAGGTCGGGAGTGAGTAGTTCCGACAACTTGGCCTCCCTGAGTGGGGCCGGATAGTACCTCTCCATCATGAGAGTCTTGAACTGATCCCAAGTACATGATCCGTCTGTGGGCTTCAACGATAACCACCATGAATGAGCGCTCTTACCAAGATAGTAAGCCGCAACTGAAACTTTATGCCCTTCAGGGCAATCCACCATAGCAAATAACTTATCGAAGTGCTCAAGCCAATGGACAATATCCGCCGGCTCAGATGAGCCCTCAAAGGTAGGTGGTCGCTGGCGAGAGATATCGCTAATGATATTGCTTACACCCCTCTCTTGCCTCTGAGGTGGCGGCGGAGGAGCCTGTTGATTTTGAGTAGTGGAGTTATGCATCGCCTCCATTAGTTGTGCCATCTGAGTCATTTGGGCCATCATGCCCTGCATAAAGGCGAGTGGGTCGACTCGAACTCCCTCCGACGAAGTGTGTCCGGGTTCGACTCACGATAGCGAATGATCACGTCCAGTGAATGAGTGGCGGCGTCACCGCTCGATGAGTTAGCATTATTCTGGCATTCGCACGTGTATTCACACGAGTTCTCGGGATTCGGCCCGCTCCACGGCCTCGTCCTCCACGTCCTCTGCCAGCCCTTTCCATACTGAAGTGGAAAGTCATATGATGATTATATATCTCGCATGAGTATCACATTATGATTATATTATGAAATGATGAAAATGAGCATACGCGCTCAAATACAGCGATTACATGAATGATTAATTGATGTGACATGATTATACGATGAAATTATCAAATGATTATCTTGAACAATTTAACAAGATTGATGATATGATCTTCAAGATCAACAATCGAGTAATGAAATGAATTGAGTGATTTATGTGTTATCATTATCGACTTGATCACAATTGAAGATGATGAATGAGGATTGTTAACTGATGAATTATGAATGAATGATTATTGCCAGAAATTATACCATGGCATCAGAAATCTTACAGTTCTTGGTCTGATTGGCTCGGCATTTGCACAGGTCACACGTGACGCGAAAGTCCAATGATACTAGTCCGATGACGATGATTTCAAATGAGACATGACTCGGAAGGTAGTATTCAAAACCACGCTCCGATACCAACTCTGTAACACCCCAAACTAGGCGGATATTACAGTGCTGTGGACCCCCGACTGGGACCCACCAGGCTAATGAAAATGAGTAAATTACGCAGGGTAAATGTAGTACCGAACCACATTACACAATTAATTACTCCGATAAGGAGTTTCATACAACACATCCAGGATGATACTGAATACAAGTATATTTTATATGGAGATAAAATATACGACACTGAGTGAAATGAATATTCAAACGGAATGTCTGCAGCGGAATAAATGAAGGAAACATAAATGACTGAAAAGACTGGGGCCCCTACTAGTATCACTGGGACTCCTCGTCGTCACCGTGCTCTCCCCGTGCTTTAGCCTTGCCATGACGAAAAGCAGTATCCCCAACGGGGTCGATTACAGAACAACAATCCTCAAGAGTTGAATATACACAATCATAAGTTATCCACAGTTATACAATATCCTGTCGAAACATACGCAATCAAACATGCTATATGAATCAACAAATGATACGGCTCAAAGGAATGGCGCCACACTACGTCCGGGATGGAAATGTGTCCGTGTACAAGCCACCAACGAGTATCGATCGAATACACGTGTGGTCTTGTACCTAATCAGTCTCACGAAGCCATCAACTCGTGTGCACAGTCCAATGTGAGGCCACCAACCAATACACGACTATAATGTGCCCGACATGAAAATCCTACACATACCAACCGGCACGCCAGTATGACCCGGAATGCCACAATATGACAAAAGTGACAACGAAAATGAATCATGACTCACCAAGATTAAATGATGGTGAAATGAATGACAACTTAATGAAATGATTGGAACCGTCGTTCCTTATGACTGAGGTGATTAATTGACAATGACAAGTTTTGATACGGTTAATACAATGATGAATGAGTTACGATTATGAATGAACAACCTCAAAAGGAATGAATATCCTTTTAACCGAGTAAGAATTAACTTACACAATACCGATGAAGAATGTCCGTCCACGAACAACGTCCTAAATGAAATGCCGGTCGCTCGAACAACCTTGAATAACAATAATTACCAACAACCGTTCAATACACGTATCAAGCAACTAAACACGACTAACCCAAAGGTCGAAAACAACGATAATCAAACTCATAGGGGCATTCCAACGAATACGTAACCCACCACACGACTTCGAAAATGTCCAATCCCGAATATATCGAAACCAACACCAAAATGAGTATATCGAACTAACAAAACACTTCAATGATATCAATAATCCATTAGGAATCCACAATTCGAGATTACAACTACATTAATCGGAAAATCCCCAATTAACCGAAGTCAACCCCAAGGGTTCTTGAAATAATTCCGAAAATAACCATTAAATCCGTAATAATATACTTATCCAAGGTAGATAATCCATATCTAACATATTCCAATGATAATCCAAGCTTACACGAAGAAATCGGAAGGAAAAACCCAAAAATCCGAAATTCTAGATCCAAGAGATTAATGCCTTTGATTCGATGTTAAGGAGATGATGAAGTGATGATAATCCAACTCAAAGACTTGAAGATGATGATGGATGATAGAAGCTCGAAGAGAACTCTCCAAAAAGCCCAAAATCGCCCGAAACCGATGAGGGAATGAGAAAGGATGATAAAATGACGAACTCAGGCTAACTGTCCAATATATAGCCATTCCAGGTTAGCGTGCGCTAGCCCTTGTGCGTAGCGTGCGCTAACGGGTAGTTTGGGTAGTCCAATACCCACTGTCCGAACACGGTAGCGCGCGCTACGTACCCTTTTGTAGCGTGCGCTACGGTCATGCCATTAACGTGCGTTAATACCCATTGTTAGCGTGCGCTAACAAATTATGTGATGCCCAGTACTGAAATCCAGAAACCTTCTGTCCTCTGATCTGATCTCGATAGCGTGCGCTACAACCAACGATTAGCGTGCGCTATAATATCGATTGCGTACGCTAAATATCACTCATAGCGTGCGCTATGAATTAATACAGTGCAGTCCAGTAGCCACTGGACTCAACCTGATCCGTCCCTAGCGCGCGCTACTCCACATATTTAGCGTGCGCTACTACAACCCGCTAGCGCGCGCTACTTACCACTCGTAGCGTGCGCTACAAATAACTCACTGCGGTCAGTACCTTACGGGATCGCAGCAGTAACATTAGCGTGCGCTAATGCTGAGTGGTAGCGTGCGCTACCTGTACTCAATTAGCGTACGCTAAAAAGAGTACGTAGCGTGCGCTACTCCTCACGCACAGCCCACAACGAAAAAGACAACGATGATAAACACGGCACGAAACTCCAATTAGATTAGTGACGAATGACGATTGATACACGATACAATTACTCTGAATGATGAGTACCATGATTGAATATGAGTGACAATTGATCATTAATGAATGAAATTACTGAGTATCAATTACTGAATGATAAATACTGAATGATAATTACTGAATTACAACCGGGTATTACAAATTACAAATCATTTCATGATTTTACACTGAGACCCCCGAGGTCCTCCTTTATTCTTTCAAACATGTTTTGAAGTTGTTTCGATGATTCTCCCTTGAGGGAAATGTTTTTCGAAAAGACCTTAGACTCAGGGATCATGTTACTACCTTGTCGAAAGGTTATTTTTATAACGGTTATATTCTTGATGTATAACTTTATAGCTTGGTTACTTGCTAGCGATTCCATCGCTAACCTTTCGTTGGGGATTTTGTTATTTATTCCAGGTGTTCTGACTGGAGAGATTAGCTCATAAGATGATGCAAAGCAGCGATACTAGTCACAGTTGTAGTCTGTTGTCCGTCAGTGATCTGTCGATTTGAGTTCTTATCATCGTTGAGGGGATGGACATTTTATGTATTATGTGATCGAGTTGTATTTTGGTTTATCAGATTTTTCAGTTATGCTGTGTTTTGAGAGACCTAATTGGTCTACGGTATTATGTTTTGGTCAAGTTGACCGCATGTGGGTTTTGTTTTGTAGTCTCTCGCCTGGTAGCTCCTTGTGGAAAGGGGTCTATGGCGTGTAATATCCCTGAGTGGATTGGGGGTGTTACATAAATGGTATCAGAGCTTAGGTTTAGTCTCCCGCCTGGTAGCTCCTTGTGGAAAGGGGTATATGGCGTGTAATATCCCTGAGTGGATTGGGGGTGTTACATAAATGGTAACAGATCTTAGGTTTGCGATAACCTTGGCAGTTGGGTCTAGTTGGGTCTTGTCGAGTCGTGTCTTGTCATGTCACCTGGGTGAGCAATTGTGAACAAGTGTGATTGTGGTGATCCGTTGTGATCAATTGTGTTAAGTTGTGATTAGTATCGTGGTGCAACCATCATCTCTGTGCAGCATGTGGACGTAAGTCTCCTCTTTTATGCAAGGTATCTGTATTTCATGATTCCATCTGTGCGAATTAATTATGGTGCACGATTTTATTTGCACGGTGTTGTGTAATGGAGTTGTATTCGATACTTGTGACGCACTGTATGTGTATACAGCTGGACGTATTAATGTCTTGACTTTGAACTGCCGTGAGGGGTGGTATGATGTGAAATCGATGAACCTTGATGGGTTTCGAAAAGGGCACCGACGGTAGAGTCGGTGAGAAACTCAGATGAATGGTTTTGTTGTAATGTTAAACTTGATGCGCACGAGATGTATTTGGTTGAATTTATGATTCTGTTTGCCGTCTGGGCATGTGGTTTTAAGTTCGATTATTTTTGTTTGGACTGTCGTAATTGTGCCGTTGCGGGTAGGTTTGAGAACGTGTTTCTGAGGCTCTTTAAGGTTCTAAGCATTTTGTGAAAATCGGATTTTTATTTTATATTTTGATGGTGCGATTAAACAACGACCTTTATGAATTTTGAAATCGGTTGGGTTTTATCAAATTGATCCGGTATTTTCAAACTACACCATCAGACGGTATTTGGAAAAATGTATTTTAATGTATTTCGGGCACTGCAAAATATTACCGTCATCTTCGATTGTGATCAAAAGAATTTTGAAAAATTCTATTTTGCCAACGACTTTGGGTTTCAAAATTTAAAATCTTATGTGTTCGTTATGCTGTTATGCCCGTCGGAAAACTTTCACCATACTTTCTAAGTGTCGAGATACATTGTTAGGAGTCGATCATTAACCTTCAGAGTCATTTTGAAAATGTTGAGTTGATTCTTTCCATCTTACAGTTAGTGTTATGACTGTAAGCTTCTTACTGTCGTGGCAGTACCTTTGTTGTTACAATTCTCCCTATACCCATTATCTGTCATTTAATCCCTATCGACCTAGTCATATGGTCCGTCTGTGACGATTGTCCACTCTGACTGCGGTACCAGTATTGCACTTAGTTGCTTATCCTGTGTGGATATTATTGACATATTATAAGTTGTCACCGTTCTTGTTAGCAAGTTATGGGTGTACGCCCGGATGTTATGATTTCATAGTTCGGTTAAATTATATTATTCTTTGACGTTATCCGGATGTGGTAGTTGATTGATAGTAATGATGATATACATTGACAAGGTTATTTTGCTGATATAGTTTATTGAATACACTGGTGTTTCAAGACGTTTTGCAAATGATTTTCAAACGAAACAGATATGATAATGGGTTCATAGTTTTGATCAAATGACTGAGGTATTAAAAACATTTCTTATCAAAAATCAATTTTAGCAAAAATTTTCAAATTCAGGAATTTTAAAATGTTATCATTTGATCAAGTGCCTCGAAATATTTTGTTTTTAAATATTACCCATATTTGACCGCGTCGGTGTGTTTGTGATTTTGACCGTGATTGCTTTGGTAAAGGTCGTACGTTGTGTTAACATAGCTAAGTAAATGATTTATGAATTTGAATTTTATCGTTGCGGTGATAGTTCGTGTATTCGTGTTATGACTCAAAACGAGTATTTTATTGTGCTACTATTGTTTGCCCTATATTGATTATGTGGTGTTTGTTTTGTCCTTCTGAACGGTTGTTCGTTCAGTATGCCGAGAGGTCGGGGTCGTGGTAATCAGTCGCGTGATCAGGATCATGCTACCGGTAATGTCATTAGTATCGGTGTTGCTACTATACTCCAGCAGGTGGCAGACCAGATGACTCATTTGGCTCAGGCGGTTCAGCGTGACAATGCCGCGAATGAGGATGTCGGGTCGACTCAGTGGCTTAGAGAAGTGGTTCGTATGCATCCTCCTCGCTTTGCGGGTGCGGGTGATACTTTGGGCTGGGATGGTTGGCTTTTCCAATTGGAGAAGATCTTCAAGGCGGTTGCTTGTCCCGAGGAGCGAAGAATTCCTATCGCTCAGTTCCTTCTCGTTGGTGACGCTGCTAATTGGTGGGAGGCCGTTGAGCCTCAGGATCATGCTGTTTCTTGGGAAGAGTTCAAGAAGTTGATGGAAGCGGAGTTCTGCCCGAAGCCGATCCGAGAGCAGAGGATCCGAGATTTTTACCTAGCCGAGCCACAGGATATACCCATGTCGCAGGCTATTATCGATTATAGTCGACAACTCGCTTACGTGAAGAGGCAGGTGTGGACCGAGGAAGACAAAATCCGTCATTTCGACATGCGGATGAGACCATAGATTCGAAAGTATATGTCGGGTTTCACTTGTGCTAAATTAAAAGAGTACCAGGATCGAGCCATGGCATACGAGATGGCATCGTTGTCTTCTGGGCCTTCGCGTGAGCCGAAGAGACAGAGGTCGTCTGGAGATTTTTCGGATGGTGTGAGAATTTGAAATTCTTCTAATTGACTTTTGCGTAGTCATGCGGCGAAACCTTCCCTTTCTTCGTTTGGTGGAACCAAGAGTTCCAAGTTATCTTCTTTGACTCCTAGTAGGACTGGGAGGTGTTTCAATGGCAACGTTGTGGGCCATGTGCAGGCCAATTGTCCTTCGCCGTCGATTACTTGTTATAACTGTGGACTCGAGGGCCACAGGGTTCAGTATTGTGAATTATTCCATGATATTTCCCAGAATCGAGCTTCAGCACCCTTGTCGGGATCGACTCGTGTGGATCGCTGAGACTTATTTGTTCGTTCCTTTTGCTTACTTCACCCTTTTTTTTAAGTTTCGGGACGAAACTTCTTTTTAGAGGGGTAGAATGTAATACCCGAGATTTTTACTTTCAAGTTGCGCAGAATTAATTGTTGTTTGGTTTCGGTTACTTTGTTTGGTTATGATTATGTGGGATATTTTTTTTATGATGTATTGATGTGTTCTGTTGTAAAGTTTGTCGTGTGAGACTTGTGTCGCCGGCGTTTCTTTGATTAAATATGTGCTTGGGTTGTGGCATGTTACATTTCGTGGTTGTTTCGTTATTGTGTTGAATCATAGCAGGTGCATTAGTGTATCCGAGTCGTCGTAGCATTAGGTGCATTAGCTCCATATGTAATATCCGCAATTTTGATTTCCGGTAAAAAAATTTTTGATGGAAGTCCATCTTAGCGACTCTATTGTGACTGTTTCGTCATTCCGATAATAATTAATTCTACACTTTTTGTCATCCGAGTTCATTTCGGTGTCGTTTTGTTGAGTTCCGTGTTCTTAAACGACTTTTCCAAGTATGAGTTTGACTTTGTAAAATCACCATAAATTCTTGGAGACTACAAAAATTCTGAATCTTTCCATTATTATAGAGCATCAAGTTAGCTTTCCAATGGTTCAAACGGTGAGTGAATCGGAGTCCGTACGAAGGAGTTATGGTCGAAATAGCTAAGACTGCACTATGTGCCTTTTGATGCTGGAGCGGGCTGTACCTCGGGCCGCGGCCCCTGCTGGCCGGGCCGCGGCACTAAGCCAGTGCTGGGCACTATATATTGGTCGGGCAGGCTACTTCTTCACTCATTTTCTCACTCAATTCATCTCCTCCGCGGCCGATACTCTGAGATCACAAAGACATGTTGTTCAACTACCAATCCATGAAGTTCTTGAGTTTCTAACGTCGATTAATCATCACATAACATCGTCCGATCGACCGAATCAAGGTTAGATTTCCTAAAAATCTAATTTTAGGAAAATTGGGGATTTTGTTTGATTTCATCCATTTAATCCGTAGTAACTTAGATTCGTGATGGATTAATGATTATTGAGCCATATTATATAAATTTCCTTGTTGTTCTATGGTTTGGTTGCCGAGGGTTCGTCGTTTTGTTGGGTTCCTAATCGACACCTTGAAGGTGTCCGGTAGAATGTCATAGAGGGATTCATGCGTTCTATGATTATTATTCCATCGTTCGGTCGTTGATTTATTAATGATATGATGCTAGGGTCAAGTTCCTTGCGAAGAGCTCATACCAAACCCTTCCGTTCGTCATCGTCCTCATCAAGGATTTCCGGTCGAGCCTTCCCGTTGCTTCGCATGCTTTGGACTTGAGGCGAGTATCTCGTCTATAATCTTTATACTTTGAGAATGTGACGTGTCGTGAATTTAACGTGGACTTGTTAGTGATTGAACGTTTAACCATAACTCACTTCTAAATGAATATGTGATTCTATTAAAGTAAATACGAGCGTAAACTTGAAATTCTTGGAGAATGACAACCATCATCTCATGTTGTATTATGTTCAAGATGGATATTTTTAAGTGAGTAGTTATCCGAGCAATTGTGGAATATTTGTATTGTTCACTTGTTAGAAGGTGTACTAGATGACGGTGTGACGTGGATGTTACGCTTTGTGAAAGTGTTTGCTGCATTAACTCTTAATTTCATGTGTGTGGCAAATATTATACCTTGTTGTTGTGTAATCGGTGATTGAGATATTACCGGGTAGGGAACCGTGAGGCCTCCAGTGGTGCGTTACTTGCGAGTACGACCAGTTGATATGATCTGACCATAAGTTTATCTAATCGGGTAGGTCTGGAGAGGGCTCTGAGAATCGTTACTTGCGAGTACGATGTCAAGATAACTTATGGACGTGTTTGAATGATTTTAACCCGGTAGGGACCCATGAGGCCTCCGGCGGCGCGTTACTTGCGAGTACGGCCAGTTGATATGATTTGACCATAAGGTTATCTAATCGGGTAGGTCTGGAGAGGGCTCCGAGAATCGTTACCTGCGAGTACGATGTCAAGATAACTTATGGGTGGGTTTGAGCTTGTTTTTCGGTAACTAATTCGGGATGGGTCCCATCGAGGCCACGGAGGTGATTTGAGTATTTTTTTGACTGGATATTTCTGAATTGTGATTGTGTGAATCCTGGATTCCGGTTATTTTGGTGTTTGTGTTTCTTCCTTTGAGGCTTTTTTGAGAATTGAATCGTCTTCATGTTTTGGAAAGAAAATCCTTTTGAATAGGAGAATTACAAATCTTTTCATGATTTTACACTGAGGCCCCCGACGTCCTCCTTTATTCTTTCAAACGTGTTTTGAAGTTGTTTCTATGATTCTCCCTTGAGGGAAATGTTTTTCGAAAAGACCTTAGACTCAGGGATCGTGTTACTACCTTGTTGAAACGTTATTTTCATAACGGTTATATTCTTGATGTATAACTTTATAGATTGGTTACTTTCTAGCGATTCCATCGCTAACCCCTCGTTGGGGATTTTGTTATTTATTCCAGGTGTTCTGACTGGAGAGTGAGCAACCACAGGATTGGATCGGAGGATGATGCAAAGCAGCGATACTAGTCACAGTTGTAGTCTGTTGTCCGTCAATAATCTATCGGTTTGAGTTCTTGTCATCCTTGAGGGGATGGACATTTTATGTATTATGTGATCGAGTTGTATTTTGGTTTATCAGATTTTTCGGTTATGCTGTGTTTTGAGAGACCTAATCGTTCTACGGTATTATGTTTTGGTCAAGTTGACCGCATGTGGGTTTTGTTTTGTAGTCTCCCGCTTGGTAGCTCCTTGTGGAAAGGGGTCTATGGCGTGTATTATCCCTGAGTGGATTGGGGTTGTTACATAAATGGTATCAGAGCTTAGGTTTGCGAAAACCTTGGTAGTTGGGTCTAGTTGGGTCTTGTCGAGTCGTGTCTTGTCATGTCACCCGAGTGAGCAATTGTGAACAAGTGTGATCGTGGTGATCCGTTGTGATCAATTGTGTTAAGTTGTGATTAGTATCGTGGTGCAGCCATCATCTCTGTGCAGCCTGTGGACGTAAGTCTCCTCTTTTATGCGAGGTATCTGTATTTCATGATTCCATCTATGCGAATTAATTATGGTGCACGATTTTATTTGCACGGTGTTGTGTAATGGAGTTGTATTCGATACTTGTGACGCACTGTATGTGTATACAGCTGGACGTATTAATGTCTTGACTTTGAACTGCCGTGAGGGGTGGTATGATGTGAAATCGATGAACCTTGATGGGTTTCGAAAAGGGCACCGACGGTAGAGTCGGTGAGAAACTCAGATGAATGGTTTTGTTGTATGTTTAAACTTGATGCGCACGAGATGTATTTGGTTGAATTTATGATTCTGTTTGCCGTCTGGGCATGTGGTTTTAAGTTCGATTATTTTTGTTTGGACTGTCGTAATTGTGCCGTTGCGGGTAGGTTTGAGAACGTGTTTATGAGGCTCTTTAAGGTTCTAAGCATTTTGTGAAAATCGAATTTTTATTTTATATTTTGATGGTGCGATTAAACAACGACCTTTATGAATTTTGAAATCGGTTGGGTTTTGTCAAATTGATCCGGTATTTTCAAACTACACCATGAGACGATATTTAGAAAAATGTATTTTAATGTATTTCGGGCACTGCAAAATATTACCGTCATCTTCGATTGTGATCAAAAGAATTTTGATAAATTCTATTTTGCCAACGACTTTGGGTTTCAAAATTTAAAACCTTATGTGTTCGTTATGCTGTTATGCCCGTCGGAAAACTTTCACCATACTTTCTAAGTGTCGAGATACATTGTTAGGAGTCGATCATTAACCTTCGGAGCCATTTTGAAAATGTTGAGTTGATTCTTTCCATCTTACAGTTAGTGTTATGACTGTAAGCTTCTGACTGTCGTGGCAGTACTTTGTTGTTACAATTCTCCCTATACTCATTATCTGTCATTTAATCCCTATCGACTTAGTCATATGGTCCGTCTGTGACGATTGTCAACTCTGACTGCGGTATCAGTATTGCACTTAGTTGCTTATCCTGTGTGGATATTATTGACATATTATAAGTTGTCACCGTTCTTGTTAGCAAGTTATGGTTGTACGCCCGGATGTTATGATTTCATAGTTCGGTTAAATTATATTATTCTTTGACGTTATCCGGAAGTGGTAGTTGATTGATAGTAATGATCATATGCATTGAAAAGGTTATTTTGATGATATCGTTTATCGAATACACTGGCGTTTCAAGACATTTTGCAAATGATTTTCAAACGAAACAGATATGATAATGGGTTCATAGTTTTGATCAAATGATCGAGGTATTAAAAACATTTCTTTTCAAAAATCCATTTTAGCAAAAAATTTCAAATTCAGGAATTTTAAAATGCTATCATTTGATCAAGTGCCTCGGAATATTTTGTTAAATATTTCCCATATTTGACCGCGACGGTGTGTTTGTGATTTTGACCGTGATTGCTTTGGTAAAGGTCGTACGTTGTGTTGACATAGCTAAGTAAATGATTTATGAATTTGAAATCTATCGTTGCGGTGATAGTTCGTGTATTCGTGTTATGACTCAGAACGAGTATTTTATTGTGCTACTATTGTTTGCCCTATATTGATTATGTGGCGTTTGTTTTGTCCTTCTGAACGGTTGTCCGTTCAGTATGCCGAGACGCCGGGGTCGTGGTAATCAGTCGCGTGATCAGGATCATGCTACCGGTAATGGCATTAGTATCGGTGTTGCTACTATACTCCAGCAGGTGGCAGACCAAATGACTCATTTGGCTCAGGCGGTTCAGCGTAACAATGCCGCGAATGAGGATATCGGGTCGACTCAGTGGCTTAGAGAAGTGGCTCGTATGCATCCTCCTCGCTTTGCGGGGGCGGGTGATACTTTGGTCTGGGACGGTTGGCTTTTCCAATTGGATAAGATCTTCAAGGCACTTGCTTGTCCCGAGGAGTGAAGAATTCCTATCGCTCAGTTCCTTTTCGTTGGTGACGCTGCTAATTGGTGGAAGGCCGTTGAGCCTCAGGATCATATCGTTTCTTGGGAAGAGTTCAAGAAGTTGATGGAAGCAGAGTTCTGCCCGAAGCCGATCCGAGAGCAGAGGATCCGAGATTTTTACCTAGCCGAGCCGCAGGATATACCCATATCGCAGGCTATTATCGATTATAGTCGACAGCTCGCTTACGTGAAGAGGCAGGTGTGGACCGAGGAAGACAAAATCCGTCATTTCGACATGCGGATGAGACCATAGATTCGACAGTATATGTCGGGTTTCACTTGTGCTACATTGAGAGAGTACCAGGATCGAGCCATGACGTACGAGATGGCATCGTTGTCTTCTGGGCCTTCGCATGAGCCTAAGAGACAGAGGACGTCTGGAGATTTTTCGGATGGTGTGAGAATTAGAAATTCTTCTAATCGAGCTTCGCGTAGTCATGCGGCGAAACCTTCCCTTTCTTCGTTTGGTGGAACCAAGAGTTCCAAGTTATCTTCTTTGACTCCTAGTCAGACTCGGAGGTGTTTCAATTGCAACGTTGTGGGCTATGTGCAGGCCAATTGTCTTTCGTCGTCGATTACTTGTTATAACTGTGGACTCGAGGGACACAGGGTTCAGTATTGTGAATTATTCCATGAGATTTCCCAGAATCGAGCTTTAGCACCCTTGTCGGGATCGACTCGTGTGGATCGCTGAGACTTATTTGTTCGTTCCTTTTGCTTACTTCACTCTTCTTTTTAAGTTTCGGGACGAAACTTCTTTTTAGAGGGGTAGAATGTAATTCCCGAGATTTTTACTTCCAAGTTGCACAGAATTAATTGTTGTTTGGTTCCGGTTACTTTGTTTGGTTATGATTATGTGGGATATTTTTTTTATGATGTATTGATGTGTTATGTTGTAAAGTTCATCGTGTGAGACTTGTGTCACCGGCGTTTCTTTGATTAAATGTGTGCTTGGGTTGTGGCATGTTACATTTCTTGGTTGGCTCGTTATTGTGTTGAATCATAGCAGGTGCATTAGTGTATCCGAGTCGTCGTAGTATTAGGTGCATTAGGTCCATATGTAATATCCGCAATTTCGATTTCCGTTAAAAATTTTTTTTGATGGAAGTCCATCTTAGAGACTCTATTGTGACCGTTTCATGATTCCGATAATGATTAATTCTACACTTTTTGTCATCCGAGTTCATTTCGGTGTCGTTTTGTTGAGTTCCGTGTTCTTAAGCGACTTTTCCAAGTATGAGTTTGACTTTGTAAAATCACCATAAATTCTTGGCGACTCCAAAAATTCTGAATATTTCCATTATTATATAGCATCAAGTTAGATTTCCAATGGTTCAAACGGTGAGTCAATCGGAATCCGGACGAAGGAGTTATGGTCGAAATAGTTAAGACTATACTATGTGCCTTTTGATGCTGGAGCGGGCTGTACCGCGGGCCGCGGCCCCTGCTGGCCGGGCCGCGGCACTAAGCCAGTGCTGGGCACTATATATTGGTCGGGCAGGCTACTTCTTCACTCACTTTCTCACTCAATTCATCTCCTCCGCAGCCGATACTCTGAGATCACGAAGACATGTTGTTCAACTACCAATCCATGAAGTTCTTGAGTTTCTAACATCGATTAATCATCACATAACATCCTCCGATTGACCGAATCAAGGTTAGATTTCCTAAAAATCTAGTTTTGGAAAAATTGGGGATTTTGTTTGATTTCATCCATTTAATCCGTAGTAACTTAGATTAGTGATAGATTAATGATTATTGAGCCGTATTATATCAATTTCCTTGTTGTTACATGGTTTGATTGCCGAGGGTTCGTTTTTTGTTGGGTTCCTAATCGACACCTTGAAGGTGTCCGGTAGAATGTCATAGAGGGATTCGGGCATTCTATGATTATTATTCCATCGTTCGGTCGTTGATTTATTAATGATATGATGCTAGGGTCGAGTTCCTTGCGAAGAGCTCATACCGAACCCTTCCGTTCGTCGTCGTCCTCATCAAGGATTTCCGGTCGAGCCTTCCCATTGCTTCGCGTGCTTTGGACTTGAGGCGAGTATCTCGTCTATAATCTTTATACTTTGAGAATGTGATGTGTCGTGAATTTAACGTGGACTTGTTAGTGATTGAACGTTTAACCACAACTCACTTCTAAATGAATATGTGATTCTATGAAAGTAAATACGAGCGTAAACTTGAAATTCTTGGAGAATGACAACCATCATCTCATGTTGTATTATGTTCGAGATGGATATTTTGAAGTGAGTAGTTATCCGAGGAATTGTGGAATATTTGTATTGTTCACTTGTTAGAAGGTGTACTAGATGACGGTGTGGCGTGGATGTTACGCTTTGTGAAAGTGTTTGCTGCATTAACTCTTAATTTCATGTGTGTGGCAAATATTATACCTTGTTGTTGTGTAATCGGTGATTGAGATATTACCGGCTAGGTACCCGTGAGGCCTCCAGTGGCGCATTACTTGCGAGTACGGCCAGTTGATATGATTTGACCATAAGTTTATCTAATCGGGTAGGTCTGGAGAGGGCTCCGAGAATCGTTACTTGCGAGTACGATGTCAAGATAACTTATGGGCGTGTTTGAATGATGTTAACCGGGTAGGGACCCATGAGGCCTCCGGCGGCGCGTTACTTGCGAGTACGGCCAGTTGATATGTTTTGACCATAAGGTTATCTAATCGGGTAGGTCTGGAGAGGGCTCCGAGAATCGTTACTTGCGAGTACGATGTCAAGATAACTTATGGGTGGGTTTGAGCTTGTTTTTCGGTAACTAATCCGGGATCGGTCCCATCGAGGCCACGAAGGTGATTTGAGTATTTTTTTGACTAGATAATTTCTGAATTGTGATTGTGTGAATCCTGGATTCCGGTTATTTTGGTGTTTGTGTTTCTTCCTTTGAGGCTTTTTTGAGAATTGAATCGTCTTCATGTTTTTGAAAGAAAATCCTTTTGAATAGGAGAATTACAAATCTTTTCATGATTTTACACTGAGACCCCCGACGTCCTCCTTTATTCTTTCAAACATGTTTTGAAGTTGTTTCTATAATTCTCCCTTTAGGGAAATGTTTTCGAAAAGACCTTAGACTCAGGGATCGTGTTACTACCTTGTCGAAAGGTTATTTTCATAACGGTTATATTCTTGATGTATAAATTTATAGCTTGGTTACTTGCTAACGGTTCCATCGCTAACCCCTCGTTGGGGATTTTGTTATTTATTGCAGGTGTTCTGACTGGACAGATTGGCTCGGAGGATGATGCAAAGCAGCGATACTAGTCACAGTTGTAGTCTGTTGTCCATCAGTGATCTGTCGGTTTGAGTTCTTATCATCCTTGAGGGGATGGACATTTTATGTATAATGTGATCGAGTTCTATTTTGGTTTATCAGATTTTTTGGTTATGCTGTGTTTTGAGAGACCTAATCGGTCTACGGTATTATGTTTTGGTCAAGTTGACTGCATGTGGGTTTTGTTTTGTAGTCTCCCGCCTGGTAGCTCCTTGTGGAAAGGGGTCTACGGTGTGTAATATCCCTGAGTGGATTGGGGGTGTTACAGTTAATTGCAAGAGTGGATGTGAATGATTCGCAGGAGCAGTTAGCTGCACGTTACATTGCTGGGCTCAAGCCTGATTATCAAGACACTTTAAATTTGTTGGGCCCAACTTGTATATCTGAGGCCCAACAACGAGCAGCCCAATTAGAGCGCCAACAGAAACGCAAATTATATTCTACCGTGTCTTCTTCAAAGCCGATGCCTGCTGTGACTTTTCCAGGCCCGTCGCCTCTTCGCCCGGCACTGCCACTGTCACCGGAGACCCGCACCACCACTCCGGCGAAGTGCTTCTCATGCGGCGAACCCGGGCACAGATTTGCTTCTTGCCCAAAATAGCCCTCTAGACGCACCCTGCTTGCAGAGGACGGCGATGGAGATTATGATGCACATCCCGTATTTGATGAGTATGGCGATGACGAATTCTCGGTGGAGAACTGTATAGGTGATACGGGGACAGCTTTAGTTCTTCGCAGGAATTTCTTGGCACCGAAAATACCCGATAAAACGCAATGCCATTCCATTTTTTCTTCCACGTGCACTATCAACGGAAAGGTATGTCATTTTATTATTGATTCAGGTGCTTGTGAAAACATTATTGCTGCCGATGCTGTTGATAAGTTGTGTTTGAAATCTGAAGCACATCTTTCCCCTTATGATTTGACTTGGTTGCAACGTGGTACTGCTATTACTGTTGGAAAACGTGTACTTGTTTCGTTTTCAATCGGCTCTAATTATTCAGATTCTGTTCGGTGTGATGTTGTACCATTGGATGCTTGCCACCTTTTATTAGGTCGTCCGTGGCAATTTGATAGACATGTTTCTCACGATGGTCATCGTAATACTTATACATTTTTGTTTGGGGGCACTAAAATCATCCTTTATCCATCTAGCCCTGCTACTCCTGTTGTGTCGGATACTCCAAAAGTGCTGTTATTATCTTCTACTACTTTTGAGAGGGAGTTGGATGATACATCCTGTTTGTTTATTTTGTTGCCTCATGATATGTCAGCATCCTCGCCTATCGCTGCCACGGTTCTACCTCTATTACAGGAGTTTGCTGATGTATTTTCGGATGACCAGCCCAAGGGCCTTGCTCCTCTCCGTGATATTCAACATTACATTGATTTAGTGCATGGGGCTTCTTTGCCTAACCGATCCCACTATAGGATGAGCTCGCGTGAACACGAGGAGCTTCGTCGTCAGGTTGAGGAGCTTCTGAGCCGTGGTCACATTCGAGAGAGTCTGAGTCCGTGTGTTGTACCTGCCCTTCTTACACCTAAGAAGGTAGTTGGAGGATATGTGTTGATAGCCGGGCTATCAACAAAATTACGGTTCGATATCGGTTTCCCATTCCTCGTCTTGATGACTTACTTGATCAGTTGAGCGGTTCTATGGTTTTTAGCAAGTTAGACTTGCGTAGTGGATATCATCAGATCCGTATTCATCCCAGGGATGAGTGGAAGACAGCATTTAAGATGTGTGAGGGTCTTTTTGAGTGGTTAGTGATGCCTTTCGGTCTGTCAAATTCCCCGAGTACTTTTATGCGGGTCATGAATCAGGACCTACGCTCTCTCATTGGGGCATGTGTTTTGGTGTACTTTGATGACATTTTGCTCTACAGCCGTTCCCTCGAGGATCATCTGCCGCACCTTCGGGCAGTTTTCTTGATTCTTCGTCAGGAACAGTTCTTTGCTTCTCCGAAGAAGTGTACCTTTTTAGTAGATCGTATTCTATTTTTTGGTTACATTATTTCGTCTTTGGGTATTTCTGTTGATGCTTCGAAAATTGAAGCTATTCGGTCTTGGCTTGTCCCTACTACTTTCATGGCTGTACGTAGTTTTCATGGTTTGGCTTCTTTCTACCGCCGTTTTATCCGGGACTTCAGCTCATTTATGGCACCAATTACGGATTGCATGTAGGGTAAGGTTTTTCATTGGACTCCAGAGGCTGATGAAGCTTTCTCCCTGATTATGGAAAAGCTTACTTGCACACCCTTTCTGATCCTTCTGGATTTTTCTTATCCCTTTGAGCTTACGTGTGATGCTTCAAAGGTGGGTATTGGTGCTGTCTTGAGTCAAACAGGATGTCCGATTGCTTTCTTTAGCGAGAAATTGACTGGTCCACGTTCTCGTTATAGCGCTTATGATGTTGACTTTTGTGCTGTTGTTCGTGTTGTTCGCTATTGGCGTCACTATCTTTACCACCAAGAATTCATTCTTTATACTCATCACGATGCTTTGAAGCACCTGAACTCTTAGGATAACGTCTCTTCTCGTCATGCCTCTTGGGCGGCTTATCTTCAGTAGTTTACTTTCATCTTGAAGCATAAATCGGGGACTTCGAACAGGGTGGCCGATGCCTTGAGTAGGTGTCATCTGATTTTGACCGACATGCGTTCTGCTGTTCCAGGCTTTGAGCTGTTGCCGGAATCGTATGGGTCGGACCCTTTCTTTGCAGAAGTTTTGTCTGGTCTCGAGGATAGGGCTGATTCTCCATATCGTTTGGTTGATGGGTTTCTTTTTCGAGGAGTTCAGTTGTGTGTTCCCCGTTCTAGCCTCCGCTTGTTGATTATTCGTGAGTTACATGGCGCTGGTCACGTGGGGCGTGATCGTACTGTCGCCCTTATTCAGAGACATTTCTTTTGGCCTATGTTGCATCGTGACGTGTCTCGCTTCGTGGAGCACTGTCGTGTTTGTCAGATTTCCAAGGGAACGACATCGAATGCTGGACTTTATCGCCCGTCGCCTGTTCCGTCTCAGCCTTGGACTTCTATTAGCATAGATTTCGTTGTTGGTCTTCCCCGTACTAAGTGTGGTGTTGATTCTATCTTCGTAGTTGTGGATCATTTTTCGAAGATGGCGCATTTAGTCCCGTGCAAGAAAGCCACCGATGCGGTTCACGTGGCTCAATTATTCTTTCGGGAAATCTATCGTTTACATGGCCTTCTTCTCTCTATTGTCTCGGACCGCGATACCCGCTTTCTGAGTTACTTTTGGCGAAGTTTGTGGCGTATGGCCAATACTCATTTAGATTTCAGCAGCGCTTATCACCCCCAGACTGATGGACAGACGGAGGTGGTTAATCGTTGTTTGGGGAATTTGCTTTGATGTTTGGTTGGTGATCATATCCGGACTTGGGATACTCAGTTGAGTCAGTCCGAATTCGCTCATAACTCGGCCCGTAATCGTAGCACTGGATTTTGTCCTTTTGAAGTTGTTTATGCTCTCATCCCACGGGGTCCTGTTGATTTACTTGATTTTCCAGCTGCTCGGACTTCTGATGCCCGTGCCGATGACCTTGTTCGAGAGCTTTGTCAGGTTCATGAAGAGACGAGCGCTCGTCTTCATGCTGCCAATGCCGGTTACAAACGGCTTATGGATGCTCGTCGTCGCCCACAAGAGTTCGAGGTTGGTGATTTTGTTTGGGCTGTGTTGACTAAGGATCGTTTCCCTGCTCACGAGTATAACAAATTGTCTGCTCGTAAGATTGGTCCTGTGGAGGTGATAGAGAAGATTAACCCAAATGCTTATAGATTTAGGTTGCCGAGTCATATTCATACTGCTGACGTGTTCAACGTCAAGCATCTTGTTCCGTTTGCCGGGGACAATTCTTCTAGAGACGAGACTGGTTCTGATTCGAGGGCGAATCGCTTCTTACCCGGGGAGGATGATGGAGACGAGACCGCCTTGGCCTTTATGGAAAAATGGGACCGTAAATGTGGCTAGTTTATTTTCTTACATTATTGGGCTTTTATTTATTGCTTTCTGTTTTTGTTGGGCCCAACTGTGATGGGCTTTATTTTTATTTCCGGCAGTATTTATACTTTCTGGTTTGTCCTTTTTGGGGACTTGAATATTTTGGTTAATTGCAATTTTTCTGAAGGTGTATATCCCTCCATTACCCATATTCGCATTGAATTATACGTTTACGCTGCGTCAGACAAGCCCTGACAAGTCTCCATTAGTGCACAATGAAGATTTAAAGTATTGGAGCACTACTCTACCAAGGTGGTCGGTGCAGGAGTGTGATTTGGGACACTCAGCGACCCCTAAATAGGGCATACTCTGTCCTAACAAGTATGTCTTTGAGCCTGATGGAGGATCTGAATATCAGACCACTGGTCCACGATGGTGGTGGTGGATAAGTGTACTCTCGGACATGCCTTGAAAAATCTGGATAACACGGGGGCAACCAATCTAATGTAACGTCAATAACATGCTTTATTCAATCGTTTTTTCTATCTTGTAATGTATTTGTGTGCTCATATCGTGATCATGATATAACCTTCTTTACTTTCTGAATAACCCGAGATGAAGCATCATCTACTTTCTAAATGGATCGAGATGACAAATCCTCTAATTAACTAATATCATCAAACACCAATGAGTGAAGCGCCAATCTGAGGAAAGAGAACTGCTTTGGAATCTTTCCAGTATGACCATGAGGGGAATGACGATTCGACGAAGGGACATCCACCAAAGGACGAGGAAGTGGATGAGGGACATCTATCAAATGACGAATAGGCATAGGAGGGCGAGGAGGCAGAAGAGTATTGTCCGTCGGCAGATGACAAGGTGTATGAGGGGTGTGTTTTGATAGATGAGGAGGGGTAAAAGGGACGTTCATCGACGTATGAGCAACATCATCAGGTTCTTCTCTAGAAACAATCGGTGCATCCTGACGGCCTCTAGTCATGTGCTCCTGTAAGTGAAGATGTACTCATATCGGGCTCCAACCAATATATCTATGTCAATATTGGACATGTATGGTCGACTCCTCTCCAAATAAGTAGGCTCCATTTGGCGGCACTGTAGGTAAAATATAATATCATTTTATCAATTACTATTCATTTAACATCACAAATTTTCACCAGAACTTTATGATTTTCAGTTGTAAACAACTTACCGCAACTCGTGGCAAGAAATATAGGTCGACTTTGGTAGTCTTAAAACAATGCCAACATAAGCCCCTGGGCAGTTCCACTGTACACAGCCGCTCAACATACTATTCTCGTAAGTCCGGTATGCACATGTACACCCTGTTGCTACCCAAAATATTATCCGGAGATAGATATTGCTGGAATGGATGGATAGCAAACAAATGCGAGAACACTTCCGTGGGAAAAGAAAATAACACAAGAATTGCCGGGGTTGTTAGTCCCGGGCTTGAATGGTCTCGCGAAATAATATTAATACTAGTATTCGGGGATACAAGTACTAATGTAAGAATACAATTACAATGAGTGTAAAGATTCTTGTTATCTTAGCTAGTGAGCGTGTAGATTGCCGGAAGAACCAGATATGATGCTCTGTGAGTTCTTGTAACAACAGAGATGAACAGTGACGGCAGTGAGAGATCGACAGTCTCTCACGGCATGTATTAGCTGTATGCTTGAGCTCCCAGGCTTATGAATCTCTTGGAATCTGCATAGTGGAGACTTCTTGCCTCTACTGACCGTCTTCTAGATGAGAGGTTCTGAGAGAGAAATCCTGAGGTAGATTCCGGAGAGAAAGCTGGGAGCTTGATGGTATGTATGTTCTTCTATATTTCTGTGAATGAATTCGAAATATAATTGAACGAATTGGGAACCTTTTTACACTAGGAGGAGGTTCTCTATTTATAGTACTTGGATATGCTGGGCGATCGCCTTTGATGTATTATAATAAATGGGCGATCGTCTTTTAGCACATGGGCTTGTCCCCTTAAAGTCATGTTCTGCTGGCGGCCAGTGCATGTGATCGATGGGGAGCTCACGCGCGTCCTCAGTCATTGTCATTGGCGGTCCCACTTCGTAACTTTCGGCGGCCCTGTCAGTAGGTGAGGTTGGTGACAGGCTGGGGTCAAAGGTCTTATCTGTCAGCGCCTTTTGTGGATCTGCACGTGGGTGCTGTTCTGAGATCCAGTCTTCAATGACTTTGCCGGGCGATCGTCTCTGTTCGGGGCGTAGGTCGGTTGTCCTTAGCCGGGCACTAGAGTCGATCGCCAGATGCCAAAGGGCGATCGCCTTGGGAGTCGATCGCTAAGTACTTGATGGTGGGCTGGTATCTTCGATTAGGCGAGTTAGCCATAGTTTGATTGGTGTGGACTCGGTCGCTCGGCCTTGTAGTCGATCGCCTGTCGAATCGAATAAATCTCGATACAACAATTGCCCCCGAGCTCGCTCCTATGTTGGAAACCTGGGGTGAGGTGGTTCTGCTGGCGATCGCTGAATTTTGACGAGCGACTTTGCATTTCACTGAACTAGCGATCGTCTTTGAGCTAATTGATTCTGAATTTGGACGACCTGGTAGGTCGCTGAAATGAGCGTGAAATAGCAGCGGATGCGGAATAGTCTCTGGGACACGTGTCGGGTTCCTGTTGGGGTAGACCGACGGTCATTTATGACTCCTCGACTGACGCGTCCTTGAAAAGACGCGTACGCGGGTTTCAAGGGAGTCTTAACTGCGACGTTTGAGATCCGACCCCTGAGATTCTCCCTTATTGCAAACGAGTCCCTGCCATCTCCTATAAAAGGGCGTAGTGTTGCAGTCTTCATTCTCACGCGCATTTACTGGAGAAAGAAGGACTTGCTGAAGATTTTTCTGAAGATCTTATTGCCGATCGTCGGTCGATTTCATCTTTGGGTAAGACGAACATTCTTTTTCTCCTCTTTTCTTCAAAAATGGCTGGAACATCTTCTTCACATGGAGTAGGCACTTCCTCCGCCGCTGGGACTTCTGATGTCCGGGGAGGATCTACCGCTGAATTCCATCTGGAGAGGGCCGCTGAGGCTATTCGTGCCGGAATTGACCCTGCAGAGGTCGATGCGCTGTTCAACAGGGCCGACGCGGCTAAGGAGGCGGCCGTCGAACACAGGCACTCGCAGACGGAGAGAGATCTTGCGGTCAGGGCCTACTGGGAGCTGCACAGTGCCTTTGGCCGGGCTTATGAGGCATTTGCTGAGATTATGGAGGGGTTGGTCGGTCCGTCTCCAAGATTTGATTTCCGGGAGTATTCGATCGCTCACCCTTATCAACCTCCTAAGCGATCGCTATTTCGGTCTGCTCAGCGATCTATGTGGTCTCTTGGCCAAATCAGGAGTTCGGCGACCAGGAAGGATCTGGCCGTCTGGAGGACGAGGTTTCATATCCCTTCAGATGTGGATCTCTTTATGCCGGCTGAGAATGAGAGATCCGACCAGCCTCCGGAGGGGATGGTCGTTGTGAACGAAGCGATCATGGAGGCAGGGTTGCGATTCCCCTTGTCGTTCGTAGTCTCCCATCTGTTGGCTGCCTGGAACGTGGCGCCTCTCCAGCTGACGCCAAACGCTTGGCTCCAGATAATTTGTACCCTCACCTTGTTCGGCGGTCACCGACTGTACCGCCTTCCTTCGCCGTCGGAGATGAACCACCTGTTCAAGATGACGGTTCATAAAGGGTCGGTCGGAGGCTATCATATACAAGGCCGATCTGGTCGGGTGATACTTGGAGTCCCGAACAAGGCACGGGGCGATCCGGCGAAGTGGTTCTGGGTCGCCGGTGCCTGGAAAGCCTCAACGAGCGACAATCCCACTGGCGAGCTGGAGATTCCCACTGGTTTTCGGGAGAGAAATCCCGGTAAGGGTTCAGACTCTCCCTTAGTTCGGATATGTTCTGAACTGATCTAATTTGAATTTGCTTTTGCAGGTTTCCACATTCCGACGATCGAGGAGTTGCCTTTTGATTTCCTGGTCGTCTGGGAGTGGATACGGAGTTTGTCGGATGACGACCTGAACGCTAGCTGGATCAATAAGGAGAGTCGCTGGTTTTCCGCTCGCCTATTCCATTTTCCGAGACATCTCTCGGTATCAGGTACGAAATTCTACGATCTCCATTCGCTGGGTGATCGTCTTTTTGGAGGAATATGACTAACTGTGGCTTGATTGCTCTCATTTGTAGAGGTTCATTTTCCTCGCTTTTTGGAGCCCCCATCGGAGATTGCTATGTCGAACCCTGGTATTTTGGGTCGTCTCCGCCAGACGAAGTCATCGCGGGCTCCTCCTGTGGCATTACCTATCATCCCGGGGGCGGAGCCTCGCGTGGAGCCGATCGTGGCCGAGGAGGAAGTCCGGGAGGAGGGGCTTCAGATAAATCGCAAACGGCAGAGGTCGGGATAAACTCCAGTTTCTGCCCCTGCCAGTGAGGTGCCGATCGCCACGCCTCCGATCACCGTTGTTCCTCTGGAGAATGAGCCAGCTCCCTCCGCGGCTTTCCTGCGGGAAATGGCGATCGCCGAAGCTGAGACCCCTCGTGGGAAGCCATACTTCGGTCGCGATCCTGAGAGAGCCGAGAGGTAGACTGCTTGCTGAGTTGAAACTTGTCATTTGCGCGGGAGATGTGCTAATTTTGTTGTTTTGATGCAGGATCCGTCGCACAGATCCATCTTGCCCGCCGATGGTGTTGGACTTATTAGTGAGCCAATCTCCTCGCCAGTCCTGTGACATCCCGCAATACGTCAACCGGGCCGTTTCTGCTCTACCGAAGGCCTGGACGACCGATCTAGATGCGATCGCTCGTCAGCGATCTGGGAGTACAATGCAGGCTGTTCTCGCCCTTTCTCTCCAGACGGCGACCATGGCTGCCTAGGCTGCGCAGGAGTTTGAGGGGCGACCTTCCACTATTCGCCTGCAGGCGGATCTCGAGGCGGCTCGGAAATAGAACGCCGAGTTCTCCGACAAGATTGCGGCAATGGAGAAGGACTCTTTGGAGGCGGCTAAGCGGGCGAGCCAAGAGCTTGAGCTGGCGAGGAAGGATGCCGAGATGTCTCGGTTGACGGTTGACCGATTCCGGGACAGAATGACAAATGTCGTACGCTCGCAGAAGGCGGCTGAGACGGAGGCCGATCGACTGAAGGTGACCGTCGCTCGGCTGACTAGCGATCTGGCGGAGTCGAGGGAGAAGATAGCTGCGAGGGAGGCCGAGCTCCAAGGATCGCAACAGGTGATGGCGGAGCTGAAAGGGGAGGCAGAGGCGACCAAGGCCAATCCCTTCCTTAACCTGGAGTTTGTCAGCGAGTTTGCCTATTATATGGCGTTCGCTGACTCGATCCGAGCTGCTAAGAAGGGGGGCTGGAGGTCGGCCCTCTTGCTGAGAATTTCAAGGCGTATGCGCTGGAGCATCCTCTCCATCATGCTTTCTCCTTGCCGATTTTGGATCTCTCGGAGCTTGGCGTGGATTTGAGCTGGTATCCGACTCCGGCGAACCTCGTTCATCCTGACGCTCCGGAGGACGGGGAGGCTGCTCCGGAAACTAGGGAAGGGCCGCAGGTCGATCCGGCGGTTGAAGGCGAAAGCCAGGCAGGGGCCTGAGGCTGTTCATTCTTGTTTGCTTTAGCTTTTTATCTCGTAGTTTTTTGGCCTTCGGGCGACCATGTATTTTGATCCTTCAAGCAATGAAATGAATGTTTGATTCTCTGACTTATCACTTGAATGATTGCTATTTTTGAGTCTTTTGCTTGACTTTGTACAAATGTGTGAGGAGAGATCGTTGCGAGTGTAGTTCCAAATGAATTGATAAACTCATAAAGATAACTTTTACAACAAATTCGATCACTGCACAACATCTGAAAAATGGCGATCTCCGTATGTGGTTGAATAGGGACGATCTTCGTATAGGTAGTCCGCACTCTTCCCCCTTGTTTTTATTCACTTAGTGAAAGTAAGGGGATGAAAATAATTCGTTGAGTGAGCGGTCTTCAATTTTGTCGAATCCTCGAAGACGATCGTCCGTCTTGAGGAACCGTGCACGATTGTGGAGTTCGATGGACCGACTCCCTGACCATGCCTTGTGCGTGAACGACATTGTCTGTCTCATGACTCATTTTATTGTGAGGGTCCTCTGTTAGGCTGCGCCTCGCCTCGTATTTAAACGAAGGACGTGCGGTCTTGGTCTAGAGGAGTCCTTGCATGGAGCATCATCGGATTAATCAACTCCACTTCCGCGGCTTGATAGCTCTGATTCCACCTCGGCCCGCCATGAAGATGGCGAACCTCGACGGTGTATGTTGAGATGGGGGTAGTGGCACGTCGCATTGTCCGGGTTCACCATGTTAGATGATGAACCTTTGAGGGCGGGATATCGTGTCCACTGATTAGTTTTGGAGGGCCCTCAGACTACGCCGGCCTCGTATTTAAATGAAGGGCGGGCGATCTTGGCCCAAAGGGACCTTGCATGGCCGAAGCAGCCGGTTCCATCGACTACCAGGACCATGGCTGTATGTTGTGCGGTGGAGGCGATCTCGTGCCTTAGTCCATCATGTTAGATGGTGAACTGTAGATGGCGAACGAGTCCTCCGGTTTTGGTGATGTAGCTTGAGATCGGCGATCGGACTGGGAGATTGGAGATCGTCGTTCGGGCACCGATCGCGCTGCTCAAAGGCTGAGAAGAAACCTTTGCCTGGCCAGAAAGTCTGCGGCTTTAGCTCGGAAGATCGCATAGGTCGAGGGTTGGTCTTTCGTAAGATGCCTGAACATAGGCGAAAGACCATGGAATCCTCCCAAGACCGAGTATAGGGCGATCTCATCGCTTATGGGCTCGCCATTGAGGATGATCTTGTCTACCCGGTCGATGTAGTCCGCGTCGGACTCTTCTTCCCCTTGTTTGATTCGCATCATGCGATGGGGGCCGAGCGACCCTGGTGGCGAAGTACGCTGTGAAGTCATTCGCCAGTTGGTTAAAGGAGCCGATGGACCGAGGCGACAATGAGGCGTACCACCCGTGGGCAAGGTCGTCCAGCGTCAGAGGGAACATTCGGCACCTGGTCGCGTCTGATGCCCCACTTCCAGTCATGTAGATGTTGAACTTGCTCAGGTGTGTTTCGGGGTCTGATCTCCCCTCATACAAGGGTGTTTGCGGGGGAGCGATCTTGTGCTGCATGGGGGCGAGCTCAATGTGGACCGCGAGCGGCTCGCTCGGCCCGACGATCTTGCTCTTGGCGCCTGCCCCGGATTCCATGAGCGCCTTCATGTCGTTGAGCTGGCGTTGCATTGCGGCCATCGTTGTAGCATGGTCGCTCGTGGATCGGCTCTTGGAGCGGGAGCCGAGGCGATCGTGTACCGATCTCCTGACTCCGCTGCTGCCGACCTCGGCTATTTGGCGAGGGGGATCCAGACGGCTGGGCTGCCTTCTAGGAGTTGGATAGGCCGAGCTCCTGGTGACGGACTCGAGCTCCGTCATCTCGTGGCTGGGGCCGGACTGCCCCGGTCGCCAAGATGGGTCGCTGCCCAGGCGATCGAAAACAGAGGTTCTCCGGCTGGCGAGCGCCCCCTCTTGCGAATGGGAGCCTCCTAGCGATCGCTTGGTCAGCAATTCCTTGTACTTCTGTTTGGTCATCCGGAGGATGGCCGAGGGGGTGATAGCGGGAGGCGCGTCGAGAGCACTCCGTCGCTCCTGTAGGATGGCCATGGCCTCCTCGATCTGTTCCGCGGTTTGGAACTGATCGAGCGTGAGACTTGGGCCGTCCCCCAGGGGCGGGATCGAGCGTCTCGGACCGCGGCGGCTACCCTCCGCCATCGGCTGTGGCTCGGACTGAGACGGAACGAGGCATCTGGCGGGCTGGCCAACGACTTTCTTCGACGAGGAGGGAGAAGTCATGATTCTGAAAGCTTTCTCTGAAGAACAGTGAGTGTTTCTTCAGGTATATGTCCCGGAGAACAGTGAGTGTTCTTCGCGACGATAGGAATAAAATGAAGGTTAGATCCCCTCCTTCTAGCGCCTATTGTTGCTACCCAAAATATTATCCGGATATAGATATTGCTGGAATGGATGGATAGCAAACAAATGCGAGAACACTTCCGTGGGAAAAGAAAATAACACAAGAATTGCCGGGGTTGTTAGTCCCGGGCTTGAATGCTCTCGCGAGATATTATTAATAATAATATTCAGGGATACAAGTACTAATGTAAGAATACAATTACAATGAGTGTAAAGATTCTTGTTATCTTAGCTAGTGAGCGTGTAGATTGCCGGAAGAACCAGATATGATGCTCTGTGAGTTCTTGTAACAACGGAGATAAACAGTGACGGCGGTGAGAGATCCACAGTCTCTCACGGCGTATATTAGTTGTATGCTTGAGCTCCCGGGCTTATGAATCTCTTGGAATCTGCATAGTGGAGACTTCTTGCCTGTGCTGACCGTCTTCTGGATGAGAGGTTCTGAGAGAGAAATCCTGAGGTAGATTTCGAAGAGAAAGCTGGGAGCTTGATGGTATGTATGTTCTTCTATATTTCTGTGAATGAATTCGGAATATAAGTGAACGAATTAGGAACCTTTTTCCAGTAGGAGAAGGTTCTCTATTTATAGGACTTGGATATGCCGGGCGATCGCCTTTGCAGTATTATAATAAGCGGGCGATCGTCTTTTAGCACATGGGCTTGTCCCCTTAAAGTCCGCGGATGCTGCTGGCAGCCAGCTGTGCGGTCCAATGGGGAGCCTGCACGCGTCCTCGGTCGTTGTCACGGGCGGTCCCACTTCGTAACTTTCGGCGGCCCTGTCAGTAGGTGAGGTAGGTGACATGCTGGGGTCAAAGGTCTTATCTGTCAGCGCCTTTTGTGGATCTGCACATGGGTGCTGTTCTGAGATCCAGTCTTCGATGACTTTGCCGGGCGATCGTCTCTGTTCGGGGCGTAGGTCGGTTGTCCTTAGCCGGGCACTAGAGTCGATCGCCAGATGCCAAAGGGCGATCGCCTTGGGAGTCGATCGCTAGGTACTTGATGGTGGGTTGGTATCTTCGATTAGGCGAGTTAGCCGTAGTTTGATTGGTGTGGAATCGGTCGCTCTGCCTTGTATTCGATCGCCTGTCGAATCGAATAAATCTCGATACAACACACCCACAACTGAAAGTAAAAAATTTACAACATAAATATCTTACAATATATACTGTAGAAAACGTAATTATAAAAAAAAAAAGACAAATATGGAGGAAAAACTAAATATTTTGAATTAAGTATTAAAACCTAATTCTAATAAAACCTAGGATTATGTTTACTCACAAACTTCTTATACTCCTTTAAAGCTAGTTTTGATTTGTGTTTTGGATTTGACTCATTTATGACGTCTTCTTTTGGATCTCAAGTTAATCAAAATATATGCATAAATATTGGCCTTCTATTCAGACATCCGTTAAAAGAACAAATCCAAGAACTAGTAAAGAGAAGGAAAAAATATAGTAATTGAAATTCGTAAACAAATCCAAAATACTAACAAATCTTAGAATTGAGAGGTTCTTAACTTCTAAACATAACTACACTACTACAAAAACAAGCAAAAAGACCCTTACTAAAAGACTCGTTGGTCAAGATAACAGGTTTGTTTAATGTAAGAGACCTAATATTAAAAATAATAGGTCTCTAAGGTGTCAAATGTAGGATTGAGACTTTTGAAACCGAAAACCGTGGAACCGATCCGAACCGCATCGTAACCGATAGTTCTGTTCTTATCAACAAATTTCTTTCTTTTGGTCGGTTCGGTTCGCGGTTTCTGTCCATTTTGAAGAGGAACCGTCTAAACCGCAAGGAACCATCCGAATCGCACCGAACTGGGAAACCGACTCGTCTGAATAAATATAAAATAATATATTCTTATTAAACATAATTAATATAATATAATATAATATAATATATTCTTAATAAAATAAATATAATATAATATATTATGTCTGAACCACACGAAATCGGTTTCAGTTCGGTTTCGATTCGGTTTGGTTCCTACTGTTGGGATTCAGTGCCTAAATCGAAGGCCCAGCAGAAGCGGTAAAACGAAAATTAATTCGATCCGAATCCCTACGAGGATCGATCGAGCTACGTATATACGAATATCAAAAACGAATTCACAAGAGATATAGAAACTCACCCTTATAGTCCATTGATTAGATGGATAACCTTCTCTTGAGCTATTCCCCAAGCTTTGCTTGATCTCTACGAATCCAATCCGCTCCAAGCCCTTGAACGATCCAACGCCGAAAGCACCGCGTCTCTACTTGCCACGCGCCGGAAAAACGAACGGAATGACAACACCTTGCTATCCTCCGAGGATACAACTAGAGCTAGGTGATGAAGCTTTTTTTTATTACACTCTAACTGTATAATCTCTCTCTCTCTCTCAATGTATCTTGAATTTTCTCCAAGAAAACTCAAGAACAAAAATGAAGAAGATGAAGAAGAAGACTTCAGTGATATGAAAATGAATTCAGTGTTCTCTCTCTCTTACTAATGATGATTCACGTATGAATTCAAGTGTATGTGAGATAATGTCTTTCTTCCTTTTATTCAATACTTCTTCACATGTCACAACTCATGAAATGAGAATCAACCCCACCTCCACAATTATCATCCATTAAAGAATGGAGACAAGAGTCCAAAAAGAAGGTGGCTAGAAATGGGGGGCATGCAGAAACGGATGAGTTCGGTTCATTTCGGACTCCCAAGAGTCCAAACAGATAAACTCTAATTCCGTCCCGATGTATTTGTATAGTTTAATTAATCCAATTAATTTCATCATATCAAATACATTATGACATAATTAATTTCTCCAAGAAATAATTATATCCATGAATTAAATTAATCACCAGTGATATATTTAATTCATTAGGCCGTAAATCAATTTATCCAATAAATCGATTTAGACATCTAATGTCCCAAATTTAGATATCCAATATCTAATACACATAATGAGAGAATTAGCTTGATTCATTCCGTCGTCAATCATATTGCGCGACTCGGTAGGTCCATCTCAGTTAGCAATGGGAGGAACCAAAGAGTAGTAGCACCACCTAGCCAGCCTAGCGGCCTACACTGTACCCCGACTGAGAACGAATGATTGGGATCATTCAAGAACCATTCTGTCGTCAATACCAGTTAACGTATAAACCCTTCTTTCAAATGTCCCGATCAAGATATAGGGTCACGGTCAGTCAAACCCTATCTGTACTTGATGATATGCATGTGTTAATGCAAATCGAGTTCATTGAGCTCTCGTGTATCCAATAGAACTAGCTCCAATGCTTTGGCCAAAGACTTATGATCTCATTTGCCAATAACCGCATAGGACATATAACCCGTTCACTAACAGGAGAAAGAATTCTATCTTGGTATTTAGTAGGACCTGCTACTTGCCCGTCAATATGCACGTCGAGGTTGACCCCCACCTTCAGGTTTATAGGGTCGAACTACTCTAATGAAAATCTTGACGTCACAAGCACATACCTACTAAATCTTCAAGTCGAAGGTTCATGAATACCTATCACAACCTTTCGATTCCGTCATTGATTGTCTCGGAGTGAAATTCGTGTGACGAATCGAGGGTGAGTCAGTCCGAGTATACTAATCCAATTAGCATACCTATAACGTGTGCTCCCACTAACCATTAGCATTCGACAGGCACTCTCCATGTCAAAGAACACGTCATACATGTCTTCACATAAACTTAACGCCCAATCAAGTTTCATCGACTTGCGAACGATTAAGTATTTAAGCTATAAACCTTTCCAGTGCCGACCCCCTTATCCAATAAGGAGTGGAACGTTTTGCTCTCAAATACACGGACTAGTTTCTATATGTATATTTACGAGTTAGGAATGCCAGTAACTACCAGTAAATAAAGAAACATTCATTGCCTTATATAATTGATTTACATAATTACAAGTGCAATGCCCTCACTCAACATCCTCTGAGTGGCATTCGAGGGCATACTCCTAACAGTCTCCCACTTGCACTCAATGCCACACACTGTGGTATCTAATACCCATGTTCTCCATATGACGCTCCAAGCTAGTCTGAGAAAGTGGCTTGGTGAGTGGATCGGCGATGTTGTCGGCCGAGTCTACTCTGTGCAGCACAATGTATCGCTTGCGAATAAATTCTCTTACAAGATGATACTTCCTCTCAATATGTTTGGTGCTGTTGTGAAACCTCGGCTCCTTGGCCTGCGCTACAACTCTGTCGTTGTCGCAGTACAGCGGAACAGGCAGCTCAGCATATGATATCACTTGAAGTTCTCCCAGAAACTTCTTAATCCAGAACCCTTCCTTGGAAGCCTCCGAGGCTGCTTGATACTCAGCCTGACAGGTGGAATCAGCAGTCGCGCTTTGCTTGGTGCTACGCCAAGATACTCTCCTCCATTAAGAGTAAATATGTAGCTAGAAGTAGACATCGAGTCGTCCTTCAGTCCTTGGAAGTCCGAATCAATGAATCCCACCACATTCAATTCTCCACCACCATACATTAGAACCATATCTCTAGTCCTTCTTAAGTACTTGAGAACGTTCTTTACAGCAGTCCAATGTTCCCTGCCTGGGTTTGCCTGAAACCTACTCACCACGCTTACAGCATGCGCAATGTCAGGTCTCGTACACAACATTAGCATACATAAGGCTACCCACGGCCGAAGCATATGGTATATTACTCATTTCCTTTCGTTGTTCCTCACTTTGAGGACAAATTTTCAAGGAGAGTTTTATTCCATGTCGCATTAGGAACCCTCTTTTAGAATCATCCATCTTAAATTGCTTTAAGATCTTATCTATATAGAGGGCTTGGGAAAGACCTATTGTTCTCTTCGCTCTGTCCCGGTAGAGTCGAATTCCAAGAATATAGGTTGCTTGTCCCAAGTCTTTCATGGAGAAATTACTCGAAAGCCAAGCTTTCACAGAACTAAGCATTCCCACATCATTTCCTATTAGTAGAATATCATCCACATATAGTACTAAGAATGCAATCTTGCTCCCACTAACCCTCTTGTATACACAAGGTTCCTCTTCATTTTGCACGAAGTCAAATTCTTTGACCGCCTCGTCAAAACGAAGGTTCCAACTACGCGACACTTGCTTCAGTCCATAAATGGAGCGCTGAAGCTTGCACATTTTCTGAATATCGACTTCAGACACAAAGCCTTTAGGCTGCTCCATATAGATTTCCTCCTCGAGGAATCCATTAAGGAAAGCCATTTTACGTCCATTTGTCATATCTCATAATCGTGGTAGGCAGCTATAGCAAGCATCATGCGAATAGACTTGATCATAGCTACGGGCGAGAAGGTATCGTGGTAATCGATCCCCTCCTTTTGGGTATAACCCTTTGCCACAAGCCTGGCCTTATAGGCGTCAACCTTGCCATCACCATCAGTCTTTCTCTTGTAGATCCACTTGTTCCCAATAGGCACTATGCCCTTGGGGCGGTCTACTAGAGTCCAGACCTGATTGACATGCATCGAGTCTATCTCAGCTTCCATAGCTTCACGGCATTTCGCGCAGTCTACATCCACCATCGCCTGGTCATAGGTCATTAGGTCGGTCTCTTGGCTATCACTTGGAAGCTCATGGAGACCCAGCTCCTCCAAGTGCACAAGCCCATACCTCTCAGGTAAATGAGACACCCTACTAGACCTATGAGGTGGTTGTACTTGTGTTTCAGAAGGTTCGGTTGCAGTTTCTTGCACAGGTGTCTCCCGAGGAGTTTCATTGTACTCTTCTAAAGAAATACTTCTACCTGCTCCGCCTTCCTGAATGAACTCATCTTCCAGGAAGTGTGCTTGTAAAGCAACTACGATCTTTCGATCTTCGGGCATGTAGAATAGATATCCCATCGTCCTAGATGGGAATCCAATGGAACGTCCCTTCGCAGACCTAGCTTCCAACTTCTACACCTTAGTCTTCTTGACATAGGCGGGACATCCCCAAATCCTAATGTGATTAAGACTTGGTTTCCTGCCCTCCCACATCTCATGTGGAGTTTTAGGAACGGATTTGGAAGGACATCTGTTCAAGATGTAAGCGGCAGTCAGAAGTGCATACCCCCACAGGTAAATCGGTAAGTCAGTATAGCCCAGCATGGAACGGACCATGTTCAACAAGGTCCGGTTCCTTCTTTCTAACACACCATTTAACTGAGGAGTACCTGGAGGTGTTAGTTGTAAAACTATTCCATGTTCCTTAAGGAACTCGTCAAACTCCGTACTCATATACTCGCCACCTCGGTCCGACCAAAGTGCTTTGATATGATTACCAGTTTGTTTCTCGACTAGGGCCTTGAATTCCTGGAATTTCTCAAAGGCCTCGGATTTATGTTTCATTAAGTATACATAACCATACCTAGTATGATCATCCATAAACGTAATGAAATATTGATATCCGTCACGTGCTGCTTCCAAAGCACCACATACGTTGGTATGGATTAATCCCAGTTTATCAGTGGCTCTTTCAAAAGTCCCTGTGAAGGGGGACTTAGTCATTTTGCCTTTAAGGCAAGATTCACAAGTAGGAAAGGGATCCGATCCTAATGGACCCATAAGCCCATCCTTTTCCATCTTGTAGACCTTGGTCTGACCAACATGACCAAGTCTAAGATGCCATTTCAAAACTTGATTGGTTTCATCCCTACCACGTTTTCTAGTCATAGTATTCACAACTACTTTGTTGCTGAGATTTAGATGATACAATCCATTTAACAATGTAGCAGTACCCACTAGTTTATTTCTGAAATAAATTTTGCAGGAACCATCACCAATGAAAAATGAAAAGCCTTTTCGATCCATGACCAGAATGGATACAATGTTTTTGTGCCTCTTGGAAAAAACAAGTACATCTTCTAAAGTCAAAACAAAGCCGGATTCTAAACCCAAAAGAAGTGATCCGATTTCGGTCGCCTCGACACTATGCCCGTTTCCAACTGTGATCATAACTTCTCCAGCTCCAAGCTTCCTACTTTATTCCAGATCCTGATTCACGGTACAAATATGAGAACTAGCACCAGAATCCAGTATCCAGGAAGTAGAAAATACAGTAGCAGAACAATTTGTTTCCAAAACTAAAAGTTCTGTACCTGAAGTGCCATGAAGAATCGGACAGTCTCTAGCCCAGTGGCCCAGCTCACCACACCTGAGACAAGCATCCTTCTTCTTATTGTTCTTTGGAACCATCGGGGCCTTGCACTTTCCCTTAAGGTCCTTAGCTTGTGGTCCAGTCCGCTTCTTGGTCTTTTTCTTCTTATTCTTAGACTTCCGAAGTCCAGAAGAAATCACAAGGCCAGACTCCTTCATTCGCGGAGTCTTCATCTGAGACTGAGCGGTCACCAGTTTGTTCATTAGCCCAGCTAAGTTACATGCAATCTCATTGCAGTTAAAGTTCATAACAAACTGTTAGAAGGAATCAGGAAGAGACTGTAAAATAAGGTCGGTTTGGAGAGAAGTATCCATTTTAAAATCAAGAGCCTCCAATCTATCGATCATGGATATCATTTTGAGGACATGTTCCCAAACCTTCTCACCTTTCTTCATCCTTGCACCGAACAGTTGCTTGGATATCTCATATCTAGCAGTTCTGCTGTGCTCACCATAAAGTTCGGTTAAGTGAGATAGAATCTTCCTAGGAGAAGTCATTTTCTCATGAGCTCTCTGAAGCTCATTAGACATAGAAGCCATCATGTATGCACGGACTTTTACGTCATCCTTAACCCACTTTTCGTGGTTTTCGATCTCTTCCTGATTGGCTCTAAACCGCACAGGAGGTGCCGGAATGTCCATCTTCAAGACGTATCCCAATGCCTCTATACTGAGGACAATCATCAGATTGTGGAGCCAGTCCACAAAGTTAGGTCCAATCAGGGTGTTCTTCTCGAGTCGAATTGCGAGTAGATTCATTGTCATATTGAGATTTATGTTTGCATTAAGTATAACAGATTAATTAGTGACTTGTTATATTATGATCTGAATATAGAATTAAGGTCTTTTCTATTCTTGTTACCCATCTCCCACTATTTTTATCGGAATAACACACTCCTATGTGAAATCCGGAAGTATCGTCGCCCTACTTCATAGTGGTGATCGAGTTCTTTATAAATCTTAATAGAGGGCAACCAAATAGGTTTCTATTCTAATAATTTTCATAAAGTGATGTCCAACACCAACCCATCTAATGAATGATTCGATCTTCTTTTTCCCCTTGTTCACTCCCCTCAACCTATATGGTTTCTATGGTTCATGAACAAGTTAAGTTTATACCATCGACGCAAATCAGTTTCACAATTGAATCTTATCCGGCAACCTATCAGGTTTCTAGGGATAAAATTTGCTCCAACCGAAGGCATCCAATGCGCTCCCGGTAATTTGTCCGTCCTCCCCGAACGACTACCCCGATAACTCGGAAGCATAGCACATCCGGTTTGGATTTCAATTTCCCGAAAACTCGATGGAGGGAAGGAAAACCTTGAAACCTTATAAACTTAATAATTTGTTGTGGGAGAATTTTCGCGATTAACGTTACACTATGCACATTAATCATTTTAGCGCGTTTGTGGCATTCATACAATATGAAAAAACCATACACAACCTAGTTGCTACCAACATGTGGTTCATGGACCGTTCCTAGAAAACAAAAACTCCGTAATCTAATTACAAGTCTTCGTCTTGAATCTTCATCTTCTCGAAACGGATCTTCCTCCGGTCTTCGTCATTACATATAAATTTTACATTGAAAATTGCATCCTAGATACAAATATTTCTAGTAAAATAAATAGGCTCAAAACGGCCTTTACAACCCAATCGAATAAAACCGAACGATTCAAAAACTAGGTCCATGAACCACATCACCATTCAAAAATAATACATCCAACACATTAAATAAATGGCATTCATAATGAATCTGAATATTGATCCAATCAATATAAAACAATCCATCCAAAATGAATTAATCCAATTAATTCAATCAACCCTCAATTTTAACTTGTTCCGGACGAGAAAATATTTCATTAAATTAATTCCCCTAAGAATAAAATTACCATAATTAAATCTTAGTCAAATTAAATATAATTTAATTTGTGGGAAATTAATTATTGAACGAAATATAAAAAACGGAGTCGGAAAACACGACCGGGCCAAGCCCGGGACATCGCCAGAGCCGCCGAAAGGTGGCTCGCACAGCCGCCGAGCATGACCGGAAGGCCGCCGATCAGACTCGCTCCTGCCGCTGCATCGCGGTCCATACAGCATACCGAGGCGGCTCGGCAACTCCAAGCCGCCGGTCCGTTTACGTTGCCTGCTTTTTCGCTTCGATTCCAAAAATAATATTTTTCTAATCTTTATATTACTCATTTAAATCAGTTTTTCAAAAGAAAAATAGATTTATATTGTAACATAAAATCATGAAAAAATAATTTTTAGATGAACAATAGAAAATCAACGATTAATACGATTATGATTCCAAATCATACACCATCTAATCAAGCATTCCAAATGCTAATATTGTAACACCCCAATATATTCGGAATGATTACAGCGTCATAAATCCTTTTGTATAAGAATTTACAAGGCTAAAATGAGAAATACGGAAATAATACTAAAGTGTCATTAATGTAAAAGAAGTTTAAAACTCGTTCGACAATTCAGCTGAGTCCAATAATACAAAACATCTCCAAAACATCAACAACATAAGCGTACTCGAGTACTGGAAAATGACCATACAAACAAGATAATATAATTCACATCACTGAGCCACTTCATCATCATGTCGGTACTGTGACTGCTTTCCCGCTCCTCGGTTACCTGAACATCAAAACAAATATCCACCCCCGAAGGGGTTAGCAAAACAATGCTAGTACAAGTATCGTGATACATAAATCATCAATGCATCATAAAACATACAAAACGGACTCCCATTACGGGAATCCAACGATGCGAATCCTCATGATTCCATCAACATATTACAGGGTAATCCAACGATCCAGCGCCCTCGGTATAGATCCCCATGATGACCCCATCGGACCAACGCATGGTGGAAAACCCGTCCAATGATCCAGCGCCCTCAGCATAGATCCCCATGATGATCCCGTCGGACCAACTCATGGTGGACATTCGATCCAGGGCCCTCAGCATAGATCCTCATGATCCCCTCGGATCATTTACATCATAAACATTACAATTATGCATACACATATGCAAATCAACACGTTCATCGACGTGAACAATCAAGGAACCATTAACAATTCTCATGACAACTCAAGTAATTTAATCTCATGTTCAACAACACGACTAGATCGTACACATGATCAACAATGCAATATCAATAAGTTTAAAATACGATACTTGCCTCAAGATGGCAAGGATTTAAATGCTCCCACGAATATCACTCGTACGAAGGTCGCCGCCCCTCGATCTATCACCTTGTACAAGGGAATAACAAGAATTTCAAAAATCTTCCCGAAACTTACGCATGAGTCCCGAACGTCTAAAGTTATAAATGAATTAACGATTACGGAAAATCGATTCTCGATTCTATTTTCCGACAAGTACTACGCTTGGAAAAAGACTTGCGAATTCATGAGATAGTAGTGGAACACAAGGTTGGCATCTAAAGTTTCAAGAACATTCATCATATCATTATGTTCCAAAATCCAAACTCAAATTCCGATTCTTACTCGAAGGTTCGGTTCGGTGGCTAAATCGAATATTATGAGATAATCATGTTCATTCTAGTTCTAGGCTAATTTGTCTCTACGATTCTTGTTCTTCCGTGGGTGATTTCTTAACAATTTCTTCATTAAAAAGGTTGTTCCAATAATCCTTTCAAGGTTCTACTCCTCTAAGAAGATTTACACAAGTTCATCAAGGCAAGTATTATAATCGAACACACTCTATGTACAACTTAAACACGGGGGTAATCCTTACATTTATTCATAAAAAGAGTGTTACGAAAGGATCATCAAGGTGTGTTCAATCTCAAAAATTTCATCCTTAAGGTTGGTGAAGATTATGGCTCAACTCTAACCATGGAAACCTTAATTTAACCAATACAATCCTTTCAAACATGGTATTGGATTCATTATGATGAAACAAGCTTAATAATCTCAGTACGAAGCTTATAATACAACTAAGAACAAAGTCTTTATCTTGGTGTAGAGTTAACATACCTTAAGAGACAAAGAAAATCTTGAATAAACTCTTCACCGGAAGCTTGATCACCAATTCACACGGCTTAGGCTCCCCAAAAACGGATGTAGATGATGATATGAGGAATATGAGGTGAGGGATAGTCTCAAGATCACAAAAATCGGCCAAGGGAAGAGTGAGAAATGAGATGAGGGTCGGGTTCTATAAATAGATTTTAAACCATTATGTACGTTAACCGACGCCCATTACGTACGTAACATGGTTAGCGTACGCTATACTGGAACATTAGCGTGCGTTAACGCTCGGCCAGAGCTCACTGGACTATTTCTCGCATACGCTTACGTACGTTAGGCTATAGGTGTTACGTACGTAACACATAGGACCTTAGCGTATGTTAAAAATTTCTCCTAGCGTACGCTAAGCCGTTGACTTGAATGTGCTGGAAAACCGTCCAGGTTCATGCTGGCAATCTCCATGAATCTTCCTCCGGACCCCACACGCCGACCCTTGTCGGATCTTGACTTGACTGAGCTTACGTACGTTAAGCTCAACACATAACGTACATTACACAGCAGACTTAGCGTACGTTAAGCGCAAGTCCGTAGCGTACGTAAGTACGTGCAGAACCATGCATGCAATGTTGAAGATATAAAAACGTAAGGGTACGAATACGGGAAACCAATCTACGATTAATAACATCACGAAGTCGAAATAATACAAGGTCGAATACAAGGTAAATACACCATTTATCCGGGCATTACAAATATCGTATATACGATCGCAAGACTTACTCTCTGATACCACTGTTGGGATTTGGTGCCTAAATCGAAGGCCCAGCGGAAGCGGTAAAACGAAAATTAATTCGATCCGAATCCCTACGAGGATCGATCGAGCTACGTATATACGAATATCAAAAATGAATTCACAAGCGATATAGAAACTCACACTTGTAGTCTGTTGATTAGATGGACAACCTTCTCTTGAGCTATTCCCCAAGCTTTACTTGATCTCTACGAATCCAATCCGCTCCAAGCCCTTGAACGACCCAATGCCGAAAGCACCGCGTCTCTACTTGCCACGCGCCGGAAAAATGAATGGAATGACAATACCTTGCTATCCTCCGAGGATACGGATAGAGCTAGGTGATGAAGCTTTTTATTATTACACTCTAAGTGTATAATCTCTCTCTCTCTCTCTCAATGTATCTTGAATTTTCTCCAAGAAAACTCAAGAACAAAAATGAAGAAGATGAAGAAGAAGAAGACTTGAGTGATATGAAAATGAATTCAATGTTCTCTCTCTCTTACTAATGATGATTCATGTATGAATTCAAGTGTAGGTGAGATAATGTCTTTCTTCCTTTTATTCAATACTTCTTCACATGTCACAACTCATCAAATGAGAATCAACCCCACCTCCACAATTATCATCCATTAAAGAATGGAGACAAGAGTCCAAAAGAAGGTGGCTAGAAATGGGGGTGGAGGCATGCAGAAACGGATGAGTTCGGTTCGTTTCGGACTCCCGAGAGTCCAAAAAGATAAACTCCAATTCCGTCCCGATGTATTTGTATAGTTTAATTAATCCAATTAATTTCAGCATATCAAATACATTATGACATAATTAATTTTTCCAAGAAATAATTATATCCATGAATTAAATTAATCACCCAGTGATATATTTAATTCATTAGGCCGTAAATCAATTTATCCAATAAATCGATTTAGACATCTAATGTCCCAAATTTAGATATCCAATATCTAATACACATAATGAGAGAATTAGCTTGATTCATTCCGTCGTCAATCCTATTGCGCGACTCGATAGGTCCGTCTCAGTCAGCAATGGGAGGAACCAAAGAGTAGTAGCACCACCTAGCCAGCCTGGCGGCCTACACTGTACCCCGACTGAGAACGAATGATTGGGATCATTCAAGAACCATTCTTTCATGAATACCAATAAACGTATAAACCCTTCTTTTAAATGTCCCGATCAAGATATAGGGTCACGGTTAGTCAAACCCTATCTGTACTTGACGCTATGCATGCGTTAATGCAAATCGAGTTCATTGAGCTCTCATGTATCCAATACAACTAGCTCCAATGCTTTGGCCAAAGACTTATGATCTCATTTGCCAATAACCGCATAAGACATATAACCCGTTTACTAACAGGAAAAAGAATTCTATCTTGGTATTTAGTAGGACCTGCTACTTGCCCGTCAAGATGCACGTCGAGGTTGACCCCCACCTTCCGGTTTATAGGGTCGAACTACTCTAATGAAAATCTTGACGTCACAAGCACATCCCTACTAAGGCCCTGTTCTTTTGGACTTATTTTGATTTTGATTCGATTCGATTCGATTCGATTGATTCGATTCGATTCGAGTCCATTCGATTCATTGATTGATTCGATTCGATTACTTTCGATTCTTCTTCTTCTTATTATTATTATTATTATTATTAATCTTAATTATTATTATTGTTATTATTACTAATAATATTACTATTATCGTTGTTGTTGTTAATTACTATTATTATTGTTTACCATTATTATTATTATTATTACTTACCCTTAATATATATTTGATTCGATTCGATTCCATTCGATTCGATTCGATTCGATTCGATTCGATTCGATTGATTCGAGATCCATTCGATTCGATTGATTCGATTCGATTTATTCACCCAAAAGAACAGAGCCTAAATCCTCAAGTCGAAGGTTCACGAATACCTATCACAACCTTTCGATTCCGTCATTGACTGTCCCGGAGTGAAATCCGTGTGACGAATCGAGGGTGAGTCGGTCCGAGTATACTAATCCAATTAGCATACCTATAACGTGTGCTCCCACTAACCATTAGCGTCCGACAGACACTCTCCATGTCAAAGAACACGTCATACAAGTCTTCATATAAACTTAACGCCTAGTCAAGTTTCATCGACTTGCGAACGATTAAGTATTTGAGCTATAAACCTTTCTAGTGCCGACCCCCTTATCCAATAAGGAGTGGAACGTTTTGCTCTCAAATACACGGACTAGTTTCTATATGTATATTTACGAGTTAGGAATGCCAGTAACTACCAGTAAATAAAGAAACATTCATTGCCTTATATAATTGATTTACATAATTACAAGTGCAATGCCCTCACTCAACATCCTCTGAGTGGCATTCGAGGGCATACTCCTAACACCTACGCGGTTCGGTTCCGAGTCGGTTCGGACACAAAAAACTGGCAAAATCAAACTGCTAAAAAACTATGCAGTTCGATTTTGGTTCCTGTATTTTTATCCCTGGAACCGAAAAGTCTCAGGCCTAGTCAAATGGACCCACTATTTTTTATGAGTGAAATAAGATACACGTTGTTTGATTTAATGGGTTCCTAATGTGTATCAATAAGAGACCCGTTGTCTGATTTAACGGGTCTCTGTGTCAAAGAGAAAAAGAGACTCATTTTCTGAATTAACCGGTTTCTTACCCTTCAAGCACACAACATAAAAAGAAATCTCGCTCTCTCCCTCTTTCTCCCATTCTCTCTATTCTTCGCCCCCCTGTCCTACCTCTCTTCTTCCTCTTTCATCTTGTAAATTACATACACACACTCAATACTGTATTTATATACACACTACCCACTGTCGGCGGGCAACGACAACGGCAAGGGGTGGGAGTCGATGAGTAGATAAGCAACGTATGGGGTTAGATTGCTGATATTTCCGGCGAGACACGACGGTCGCAGCGACCAGATGAGGCGACGCCACCGTGCACCGAATGATTCTCGATCCGTCGGAGGACTAACTCATGATGGCTTCAGTTTGTGCAATCGGAATTTCTGACTGATTTCATCCGGCAACTCCACAGGTTTCCAACCGTAATAGGTCGGGCTTAGACTCGGTCGACTCGGTAATATATGACACGGTAGGCCAGTGGTGGGAACTCTCCATTTGGTCATGGATTCTGGATAATCCGAGATCGGACTGGACTCGCAACAAGAATATGGTATGAAGTGTTATTTGTATGAATATTGTGTGTTTGATCTTGAGTTGGTGTCATTTCAGATTTTCTCATTTTCTGAAATTTCCACAATAATAATTTGTAATTCTATGGTTTTTAGAATCATGTTCAAAGTAGATGACAGATTATATATAAAAAAAAAAGACTTCTCCAATTTTGGGCAAACAGTTCTCGATTTCGATTTTAGTGGCCTGATCTGGCAAAAATTAAATTCAGACTACATTTTTCCCAATCAGCGATGACCTGCGGCGGTTCGGTGAGTTCCGATTTTATTTTTATTTTTAATTGAGCTAATGATGTTGAAATATCAGGTTTCATTTTTCTAATTTTGGTTTGTGATAATTTGCAAGTAAGATGATAGTTGCCGGTTATGGAGAATAACCTGCCTGTTTGTGTTCTTCTTAACTGGTGGCAGATAAGTGAAAATTCTAAAAGATCGCTTTTGTTTCATCTACAAGCGGACAACTATATTGAGGCTATTTCTTTATCATAATTTGTGCTGTTTTGCAGATGTGACTTGTTGAGAAAGAGATTAATGGAGTATTATCCTTTTGCTTTTCTCCTTGTCTTCGCTTCTCTTTAATTGTTATCAAAGCTGTGCTTTGTTAAAGTTAAAAACAAGCTGTCATACTTGTTTGAATAGGTTGATGGTAATTCAAGTGCTTCCTTTATTATAAGACCACTTTTTATGAAAGACTGTTTCTTGATGGTAGTTTGAGATGAAATTTATCAACTTTGGTCCTTTTAGTTTCTGAAATAATTAGTTGCTTCTCTTAATCTTGAAATAACATTTTATGCCATGTGATAGTAAGGGTTCATTTTTGCTAATCATGTTATTGTATTGTTCCTTAGATTCTTACTGCGTATTCTCTTCTGAGTTTTGGGTTTATAATGTTGTTGAGTATTAATTTCTGGTTTGTTATCTATGTCAAATAATTGGATGCGCAGTGAATAATCAATTTTAGGTGTCACTTCATCAATCTAGGGTGTTGAAACTGGAAATTGCTGAAACATGATGTCTGTGATACTAGATTTGTTTGTGAGATCGTGATTTATATTGTTGACTTGTTTTGCTGAGAATTTCTTTATAGGTTATTGGCATGGATTTGAGATTTAGAATGCCTTGTATACAAGGTATATCATAATGTTAGAAGAGTATTGAAAATCTAAGCTAGTGCTCACTATAACCAATATGACCATTAATAGCGCTCTGTCATAGCATTTCTGTGTAAAGCTATCATGTAATTTCTAATGAGACTCGTTTTTGTTTCAATTTTTTGTTCGACTTAGTTTTTTGTTAAAGTCTATATGAAGTGAAATTTGATGCTTGCCTTTGTTACAGAATCCTTATTTAATGATTTTGCAACTGCTGCATTTTTTTTAAGTCTGTGGTCTTCTCAGTATCTGAAATGCGGTACCTTCTTGCAATATGGATCGCAAATAGACATATGAATGGAGAGTTAGGACACAATGAGGCGTGAGCTTTCTGACCTTTACAGTCGTTTTTGTAAGTCTATATCCATCATCATCATCATCATCAACAGCACCTTAATCCCAACTATGTTGGGGTCGGTGGCATGAAGATTATAGTGTCGTTTAATTGTCTAAAATTAGTTAACACCATAACTCATGCAAATAACAAAGTGGCAAAGTTTTACGCCGGATGCCCTTCCTGTCGCAACCTTCATATGAAGGAGAAATAGAACGAAATTCCAAAACCGTCAACATCATAGGTTTTTCCATTTATATGGAAAATATCATGAGACGGCGATGAGTTTGAGATAATTGCTATTGTCATGTCACAATACGTGATTGATATTGTAAAATCAACACATACATCATGGAACATGACTCAAAGTAACTATTATATGGAAAATATCATGAGACGGCGATGAGGTTTGTAAGTCTATATCCATTATATAAAAATAGTAACTATCATCCAATCATTGATTCGAGTTTCACCATTAGTTAGTAATAGATCTTGATCATGTTGCCCTGAGAAGTTCATCGATATGCTTAGTGTGCAAGGCTTATAAAATTTTATCGCCAAGTGATTATCTTAAAGCTATTTTTCAGAAACAGAGTGGTCAGACCACATTCTTCAACGATGTTGTTGCATCCAAACAGCCGGACGGAGGTGCAGAAGAAGGGCTACAAGACAGACGTCGATGCGGAGGTGGATCAGCAACGGAGGGAGGACAGTTCAGTCGAGATCAGGAAGAATAAGCACAAACATAATCTCATCAAGAAACACCGCGAGGGTCTTCTCAATGGCAGCTTCCCCAACAATCGCAGCAAGGATGAGGCAACTGCCCAATTCAGAAATCTTTTATAGATTGGTATCATTCAATTTCTTGTTCCAAGGATGGGCCATCTCGACACAATCTTTTTTTTAGTTGGTTTTTGATTTTTGGAGACTAATTGATTTAATGTATCAGGTATTTTGAAATTATTTGCGAGAGACATTGTATAATAGTACGAATCATTGTGAAATTATTATGCGGGATTAATGCTGATTTTTGGTGAATTTATTTGCCATTTTTGAATACATATTGTAGGCTTGATGCAGTTGTAATGCTGATTTAAAAAATAAAAACTGATAAGAGACCTGTTAGGTGTAAGAACGACTTCTTTTATGTATAATAAATTAAAAAATATTAAAATATTAAAGAGACCGTCTATCTTAAATATGGGGTCTGAATTTAATTTAGCAAAGAGACCCCACTTCTATAACAACGGGTCTCTTCTCCTATTAATTATTCTTAGTATCACTAGTATAATAGACCCCTTTTCTCTAACGACGGGTCTCTTCTTTCTGAAAAACAGACCGCCTCATTGGAGGTGGTCTCTTTATCAAATAGACCTCTGAGATAGAGACCCGTTCAGAGGGGGTCTCTATGGCCTATTTGAACGGGTCTCTTTGCCTATTTTTGTAGTAGTGTTACAAATAAAACAAGACAAATAAACATCATAAAAAAAACCTAGTCGAGATCTTGATTCTTCGTTTTTTGCTTTCCCTACATGTTTATGATCTTCATAAGAAGAATAATCTGAAGGGTTTTGATCATATATAATTTGGTGGAAACATCAAAACTAATCAAGATCGCATAAGGTCACTCATATTGTGTTTTATGTCCTCGTTGGACAAGGATTCTCTTACCTTTGTACATTAAGTTATTTATGTCCAATAAAATACTTAAGGAGAGAGATAATTATGTATATTATTAGAGCCAAAATACAAAATTACCCAACACTAATACACTAAACTACTGAGAGGAGGGGGTGGGGGGGTGGGTGGTGGGGGAGGGACTTGGAGTTCATATTCTTCATCTGTGTTCTACGCTAACATCTCAAAATGGTTCAAGATCTGCTGTGTAGAGGGATGACACTTGGAGTCCTAAAGTACCATATAAAATATCAAGAGCAAGATCTTCCACATGCATCAAAGGACCATCTTACCCCGACAAGGCATGTTCGGGAATACCAGACCCAACCCTAACTTGTGTGGCCAGTGCTACAGTCTCGGCCCAGCTGATATGCATGTGTGGCCGGTTTTATCCCGTTTGGACTTCTAAAGTCAGTTTTACCATTTTATACTACTGGAATCTAAGTCTAATTGGTTCAGTCTCTCGTTTTGTGTGTGATATCATAGGTTCAGTTATAATTAATTGTGAGTATAATTCCCATAGACTCATCAGACTGAAAGTTATTTCCAGCTAAAGACTTCAGTCACTAACTATCAACTAAACTAATCATATAAAATCTTTATCTAAGTTATCCACAATTGTTTGAAAGACACCATTACCACTATCCCCCACTTATTCTTCAGAATAAATTACCCATTACTTTGTGATTATTAATATTGTTAATTTCTTTGATTATTTGTTTTCCGTTAAATTGGATACATATAATGCTTAGAAATTAAACTTTTTAAGCGAAGGAAAATCTGTATTTGAATTATAATTTTGTACTTATTGATAAATATAAATAGTGCGATTGATTTCAAAATCTATTCCCTAAATTTCTTCAAATTAATATATAAAATAAAAAATAAATAGATATTAGTGGATTCTAAACCCTAGTAAATTATTTAGAAATCTATTTAGAGTAGAACTCTTTTCATAAGGCTATTTTCCCCCGTAGAAGAGCAGGCGGCTTCGGCAAGAAGTCCTAAAGATATAACTGTTGAAATGTTTCTGAGTTAGGTGCTCTCCAAAACTCAGAATTTTGGCGAATGTTTAAGTGTTGGAAATAGAGCACGAAATACAAGAAAGAATATATGCTACAATATGTTGATGTATATTATGTTTGTTCGTACATATAAAATGAAATTCATAAGACCCTCTTTTATAGGGTTTAAGACCACTCCATTAGGTGCAGGGCTACTGTAGATTAAAGTGCATCTAATTTTCTGCAACCCTTCAGATATCTTCTATAAGTAAGTCTTATTTAATTCGTACGTTACTTATGGAGTGTGAAGAGTCATTGTTGGGAAAAACACTGTTGTTTTGATAATTGCCAAACAACAAACAACATACAACAAATAGTCAAAATCCAAACATACAGCAAGTAGCTATCCCGAAGATAATCATACAGCAAAAGAACAAAGTGCCATCATACAACATGAAGCTCATCAACCGATGACACCAAGTATGGAAGCTGTCCTGAAACATTCATACATCATCTTCATTTAGTTACAAGAATATATCATCATGAAGATTCTCTCATATTTATCACCATCCTTACAACCCACATACTAAACTTGGAGAATCAACTATGTTCATCATCTATGAATTCACCAAGCCTAGGTTATGATATAATCAAGTCATTCATCACAAAAATATCACGAAATCATCATCAAGGTACGTTAAAAATCTCTGAAACTATAACCTTATGATGAATATATTCAAGGTTCAACCAAAATCGATGAAAACCTAAGTTCATCCCGTCCAAAACCTCCTAAGCATGATGTTCGATTCAATCTACTGATAACAACTCAATAATCTTGGTATCATGCTCATGAACATCACTAAGAACATGAATTCCAGATGGGTAGAGTACCACATACCTTACTACGGAAGGAAACGATGAAATCACTTGATGAAATTTGACGTCGGATGCTTGAACACTAAACCTTGATATTCTACATCTTCAACAGTCACATACACAGGTTTATATGAGGCGAAAATATCATGGGGTAGTTTCTCTAAGTCGTATAAGTCGACTTAAGACCGGAGTTCAAAGTGAGAAATGAAATGAGGGTAAATTCCTATTTATAGGAAATGACCCTTAGCGTGCGCTAATCTCCAGTTTAGCGTGCGCTAACAGGCTCACAGACCACTGAATCTTTCTGTCCTCTGCCTTACGTACGCTAAATATCTTTAACATACACTAACGACGCAGTTAGCGTATGCTAACACTCTATCATAACGTGTGCTAACTAGTTTACGAAGCTTACTGACCTCAGTGTCCTCTCACTGTTCTCGATTTAGCGTGCGCTAACATCATCATGTAGCGCTAAACACCATTGACCTGACTTCTCCGAAAGTCGTCCAGGTGCATGCGGAACATCCCGTGATTCCCGCGATCCAGTTCCCCACCTACTGATCCTGTCTCAATCTGGTTGACTGCACATAGCGTGCGTAAGAGTCCACATTAGCATGCGCTAGCTGCTAGGATTGTATACTGCAAAACATACTTTATGCATGTATACATTATTTCTCTGTAACTACCTATGAGAATATTAATTACATTTAGTCACATGTTTTGCATATTTATTCACGTTATGGTTATACAAATAAAATGTCTAATTATTTTATAGGGAAGATAATGTGGTGTGTTGGTGTCACACGGAAAATCACATTATTGGTGCCTTATAAATTAATATAATAGTTCACAACCTATATAATTATTAGACAAATTATATGAAAGGTTGTAGTGTAAGTTTGAGATTAGTTGGTCTTGACTATTAGCATACATTAGCGTATTTGCATACGTTGAACTGAATCGAGGTGAGATAGTGTTTTCTGTACTGATTGTAAGAATAGCGTAAATCTCGGATAATTATTATTTTTTAATTCTAAGTATATAATATTTAATTGTGTATTTATAATACTTATTGCTTTGATTTACCATGGGTGAGAGTCAAAATGATCGACTCAATAATCCTCGTATCTTGGGCAATAATACTATTTATATGACAGTTATTATTATTACTAGAAATTGTGTCCCGACTTGTGCGGGTTGATGATGTCCCCTTGAGGAGCTCGATAATGATTATTATATTAAACCCTGCAGGTGGATTTAATTCTGATATAATAATAAGGTTCGAGTGGTACTACTTTTGAATAAGATATTAATTAATTAAAGCTGTCAGTAGCTTATAATTAATTAATGGACATTTGATATCTTAAACACAAGAAATAATATATTTAAATAAGGAACCCGATTTCGTAAATTGGAATTTGGGTTGGAAGTGCAATATTAATTCTTTAGCGGATTGAATTGATATTAATAGACTCAATATATTAGGAAAAGTCCTAATAAGGAAAGTTGAGGTCTATTAGGAGTCCTTCCCTAATCTTAATTAACATCCGTAGTAGTAGTCCAAGAGCTTATATATAGGACAATAAGGGGGCCGATTTTTGTACTCTTTTGTAAGGTTGTGAGATCAAAATTTTTCTTCTTGTGTTTAATTGTAGATCTAGACTTGTGTCTTTGATTCTACAATTTAGATAACACATCAAATTTTCTAAGAGTGTTCATGCAATACTAGAAAATAAAGAAAAATCGAGTGACCACATACAAAAAGGTTTCGACCGATCCATAGAAGTCCAAGCAAGGTTCGGTAGTTCGTTGCCCACACAACGTCCGGGTTAAGGTGGATCATACTCTAGAAGGTCTAAAGATATAAACACAAGGTGATCAAGACGAAAGCAACCACTTCACTTCAAAGGTAATATCCTATGATCTTTTAGATCTAGATTAGGATATCTCAACTACAACATATTTAAATTGCTTATTAATCTTAGTAATTAATTAATTAGCATGCCTAAATAGATCTTATAGTCGTGGATGCATAAAACGCGTTTATCAAACTTTCCCAAACTTCGCTTATGTTGCTTTTTTATATTCCAACAATTGGTATCAGAGCCGGAATTTTTGGTTTTGCTATTTTAATTAATTTTAGTGATTAATTGATAGCAATTTAAATATTCATGTAATTTGATGTTGGTGTATTTTTCTAGACGTGTTCTTGCAGAGAATATGATCCAATTATCATGGTTTATGTGAATGGTTTATTTATTTATTTTTATTATTTATGCAATTATTAGTTTTGGTCCGTTTTGAGGCATGTAATGGTTTTTCCTATGAGAAAATCCACAGGTAGATCTAGGTGATTTATTTTTTGTGTAATATTGCTGTAATTTCGATGTATTTTATTTCGTCTAAAATTGTAATTGAATTCAAAAAAGACGGGATCACGAAGAAATAGAGCAGAACCGGGACTGCCGGACTGCTGGGTAGCCGCGATCGACCACAGCGAGAAGGCACTGTTGGTATATTAAATCGGATATTTGCGCCGTTTTGTGCGGAAGCGAAAATAAATTGCGGAAAAATAAATCGCACAAGGATTTATAGAGGTTCGGCTATTAACGAAGCCTACGTCCTCTCTCGATGTATCTTTTTCTTTAGGATTAAGATCAAAACCTCTACGCCTCTCTTCTATTGGTCGAGGGATTACCGTTACAAGCTCATCTTCTATTGGTCCGAGTAAAACTCTTTTTCCTTTTCTATTGGATAAGGAATCAACCACTCTAGCTTTCTATGGGTACTAGATAGACCTCACTTAGATAGCGATTGCGATTCTAACAATGCCGGATACTTGATCCTAATAACACCGAATCCAATCGTATTTTTTTCTTTTACCTCTCGTGTATAATGTTGAATGTATAAACACTCAAACTAACAATATATAGCTCAATATTACAACAACAATGTAAGTATATGAATCTCAGATGTATGACTCGTTTGCTTGAAGTTGTTGTACTCAAACAATACCATAGGGATGGTATTTATAGGCATTTTCCACAAACTAGCCGTTGCTGGCTGTTTTGACTTGCTAGCGTGCACTAGCCTTTTTTTATTAGCGTGCGCTAACTCATTAGCGTGCTCAGAAGGCATGCCGCGTTGATCCGGCCAAGAGCCGTTTCTTCCTTAGCGTACGTTATGCCTTCTGCCTTACGTACGTAACCTTCTTGTATTAGCGTGCGTTAATAACACATTGTAGCGTGCGCTAATACAATATAACCGTTGCATGACTTGTCAAAGTATCCGTTTGATATGCTGACTTTGACCTGCTTTTCCCAACGTTCTGATTGACTTGATTCAAACTGCTTAGCGTGCGCTATTCCTTCTTTGTAGCGTGCGCTAATGCTGACTTCATTGCATACAAGAAAAGAGGGGGTTGGTCGGCGAAAAAAAAATCGGTCAATCCATACTTCAAGAGCCGGGGCGCCGTTGCCGGGGACTGAAATTTTTATAATATCGATTTAAGTATTTCTAGTCTTAATTTGCACTGAAATTTTTCTAATATCGATTTAACATATTAGAGAGTCCCCTCGAGAAGGAAGAAAGTCAGCCACAAATTATAGAAACCTTCCCCGACGAGCAGCTCTACAAGTTGGATTCAAAACACGCGCCTTGGTATGCTGATCTAGTGAACTACTTGGCAAGTAAAACAATTCCGAACGACCTCTCACGCCATCAAAAGAAGAAGCTAATCTCAGATGCTAAGTACTATTTGTGGGACGATCCTTTTCTCTTCAAGCGATGCCCCGATCAAATTATCCGTAGATGCATTCCGGATGAGGAAATCCACAGTGTGCTGAACCATTGCCATGCATCACCCTACGGTGGACATTTTAGTGGAAATAGAACAGCGGCGAAGATCTTACAATCGGGATTCTATTGGTCGTCCTTATTCAAAGATGCTCACTCCTTTGTGTCCGCGTGTGATCGGTGTCAACGGACGGGAAACATCTCAAGACGACACGAAATGCCGCTGAACACCATACTTGAATTCGAATTGTTCGATGTATGGGGGATCGACTTCATGGGTCCATTTCCTCCATCAAACAAGAATCTCTATATTTTGGTGGCCGTAGATTATGTCTCAAAATGGGTTGAAGCGGTGGCACTACCTACGAATGGGTCCAATGTCGTAATCAAGTTTATTAAACAACATATCTTCACACGCTTTGGGACTCCACGTGCTATTATCAGTGATGGTGGGTCACACTTCGACAACAAATTTCTTGATGCGGTTTTGAGAAAATACGGAGTCACTCATCGTGTTGCTACAAAGATACCATCCTCGACGAGCGGTCAAGTCGAGATATCAAATCGAGAGCTGAAGTGGATTCTAGAAAAGACGGCCACTCGTCTCAAAAAGATTGGTCATTTAAACTCGATGATGCACTTTGGGCGTACTGGATCGCGTATAAAACACCTATCGGAATGTCGCCCTACATTGGTCTATGGGAAAGGTTGCCATTTACCCGTAGAGATGGAACACCGTGCTTCCGGGCGATAAAGAAACTAAACTTTGATACGAAATCCACTGGTAAAAGCGTTGTTTGCGGTGAACGAGTTGGAAGAAATTCGCCACGACTCATACGAAATGCGAAACTTTATAAGGAGCGGACAAAGATTTGGCATGATAAGCACATCACGCAGAGAGAATTTGTCCGGGACAAGAGGTGTTGCTATTTAACTCTCGCTTAAAGTTATTTCCTGAAATTGCGTTCACGATGGTCGGACCGTTCACCATAGTTCAAGTGTTTCCACATGGTGCGAGAAGTTCAAAAAGATGCCCGAAAATTCAAAGTTAATGGACAACTTGAAGGCATACTTGGGAAATCCAATAGACACGCAGAAACGAGCGTCACCTTATCCACCGCCGGATGAATGCGAGAAAAGTCCGGCTGAAGACTATAAACTTAGCGCTCCTCGGGAGGCAACCCGAGTATTAGTTGTAGATTCTTTATTGTTTTCTCGCATTTTTAGAGTCTTTCTTTGTCGTCATTCTTCTTTGATCCGTCCTTCCCTCTCGTCTTGATGTTTTCGTGTAAAAATGCGTGCGGCAGAATCAGCAAAGGGGAGGAATTCAATGATGGGCCGCGGCACAACAAAGGTGAGCCGCGGCACACACCAGCTGATGAAAAATGGCCGATCAAACTGTACCCTGTGCCGCGGCACAATCTTACTGAGCCGCGGCACACCAGGTCACTGAGCCGCGGCACACTATCCCTGAGCCGCGGCACACCAAATGGCCAAGAAACGCCAGAGCACATGCTTTGTGCCGCGGCACGCGGAAAATGAGCCGCGGCACACTAACACACTGAGCCGCGGCACACGAAAACTGAGCCGCGGCACCCGGCGGTATTACAAAATGTCCCAGGCCTACTGTACTTTGGGCCGCGGCTCACTTATATTGTGCCGCGGCCCCCGTCGCAAAATAAGAACAACCAGGTAGGGCTCATACAATCGATCGGCCTGCACAAGGTACCTTCTTCCCTCCCTTCCTTCCTTCCTTCGCACAATGAGGTCAGTAGATACCATTCTCTTAGTCTCCTTCTCAATTCTTCAGGTAATTCTTGATTTCTTAGTCATAAGTGATAATCGATTTGAAAAGAATGGAAGTTATATATTGCTAGTTGTTCTTAAAGTTTCTCTCGAAAATAGAGTTGGAATTTGGGGAATTTGATTATTGATTGTGAAGGAATTGATATTTATGAACGAATTGGTGATGATTTTTGTCGTTATTCAGGATTATTATCTGTGTTATTATTTTTGGGATTTGGATTTAACCATCAATATTTTTGTTCTTCATTTTAACTGGTGCACACAAAGTGTTTGATAAATTGCAGCAATGAAAAATTGGTAAGCCATGCATTTTCAAATTATATGCAATGAATCATGTTATCGAATTACATTATCCCCAACCCTTACATCATGTTAAACTTGAGAGCTCGTACTTAACTTCCTTTTTGATGATGCAAGCTCATTTATTCACACTCCGCATGATGTAGTCAAGAAGCGTGCAAGCTCACCGGATGATGCCGGCACCAGCTCGTGAGAGAACTGGAGGGGAGTACTTGACCTTTTACTTTTACTGCATATCATATTTTGTCCATTGAGGTCAATGTACATCCTAAGTTTGGGGGGATTTACTTTCATTTGCTACATTCATTGCTGTACTTTATTTCGTTGCACTTTTCATTACTTTGCGTTATTTTTTTTTTCGATAGCCTTGCTTGTCTTAATTTTTATCTATTCGTGAATTTTTTCGTGCTTCTATTTGTGTGATACTGATGTTACGACACTGTTTTTCTCTCTGAAGAAACGGTTGAGTTTTAGTCGAGTTGTAGTCAATAATTTCTGTTTCTGCTTAGTATTCATTTAGGTCCAAAATTTTTCGTGATTGTAGAGGTCTTGGCAGATAAGAGAGGATACACACTTGTTTTAAATCACCGTCGATACGTTAGGTTACATTTTTCAGTTAGTTAGTCGTCCAGTTATATTAGTCGTGTTGGCACTTAGACTGAGTTTAGAGTCGGTCAGTTTTTCCCACTAGTCGAGATAATTTTGTTCTATGAAGGGAAGTCTAGTAACCGGGGGTATTCGCGTGACCCGTTGTTTACTCTCGCGTAAAACGACGACCCTGATTAGTGATTTAGATATTTCGCATGTGCCAATGATAGGGAGCCTAGTAACCGGGGGCATTTGCGTGACCCGCTGTTTACTCTCGCGTAAAACGGCGACCTTGATTCAGACATGCAGAAATTATATATTCGAGTTGTTTCTCCGCTGTAGACGGGAACCTAGTAACTAGAAGCATCCATGTGCCCCATGAGTGTCTTTTACGTCAAACGGTTTCCCAATACATGAGAATGGAAGTTCCACCTTAGGATTATCCCGATGAAACATCCCGAGATCCTAACCTAGTGGTCAACTCGAATCAAATTCTTGAGCATATATATAAGGGAATACTGTCCGAAGATTATTTTTATGAAACTCGTGAAAATTTTGCCATTACACTGTGGAACGGGACGAACTAGCTTGTTTATTTTAGCCTTTCATATTGACGGTCGATTTGACTCACGTTTTGTTAATCTTTGAGCTGGATTTTCTTCATGAATGAGTGATTAGGACTGAACTTGATTACTTTGCGGAATCATTATTCTGAGTGCAGCTCGCTATTATAACACTCGTATTATTTAGAGAGAATTACAAGATAGTATTGATTAGGTTGAACACTACGAGTCGCACGATGATTCACGACATTCTTTTATTGAATTTAATTCTTTTTGCTTGAGGACAAGCAAAGGCTTAAGTTTGGGGGTATTTGTTAGGCGTATTTTTATACGCTTATTTATCATTATTTTGTATATTTTTGGAGAGTGAATTTGATAAAATGAGCCTTTAATGCCTTAATTTTGTATTTTTGTCAGGAAATTGTAGTCCGGAAGCTAAAACGAGGCGAAGCAGGCGCAGCATATTTTGGCTATGAGCCGCGGCACAAGGAAGCGGGGCCGCGGCACAGAAGACACCCGACCGGCGCGAGTAAAGCGTACTCTGTGCCGCGGCACGGCCAGTGAGCCGCGGCACGAAGAAATTAGGACGCCCGGACATCAGTGAAGGCGATGTGCCGCTGCAATTTAGTGCGGCGCGGCACACTTGGCGGTTTTGGTTGTCCGCGCGGATTTGGGCCGTTTGAAGCCGGATTTTCGACCGGCCCGTCTGACGCGTTTTGGAGGATGTGCTGAGCTATAAATAGGGTTTAAGACCCTAATTAATTATCTTGGATCTTTTATCTTTTGGAGCTTAAGCTTGGAGACGGCAGAAGAAGAGGGAAGCAGAAGACTTCAAAGGCAGAGGGCGGAAGCTGAAGAACGGAGGAATCCGAGCTTCATCTGCGTTTGATTTTTATGCTTTCATTCATTTATTCTGTATTTTCAATTATTAGTTGGTCAGGCTAAAGCCCTAATCTAGGGTTTTGATGAAACCTATGTTCGGACGAATTGCTTGAGATTATCCAATTAATTACCTTTTTGTTGAGTTTTCCCAATTGTGTTTAATGCTTGCAATTATCTGGCCAATAGTTGTATTGATTTAATCATTCAATTCGAATCGGGAGAGGAGAATTGGTGAGAACTATTGGTGAGGACCGTTTTATTACGTGAGATAGGAATATACTCATAGGAACTACGTGGCCTTTGGGAGATTTTATGCTTTTCGCCTATTGTGAATTAATTCACCTAGGGATAGAGTGCGTTATTACTTTGTAGATAAATCTATTGACCTCGGGAGAGGCGGTAGAATATATTAGCAATCTCCGCCTTCAATAAATTAGGAAAATTATTTATTACGGATAATCGAGAGTAAATTCGGATAAACCGAGGTGGATTCAGAATCCTAGACTTATTCATCATTTGATTTCCGTTATTCAAGCTATCGTTTTCTACTGTTTAGTCTTTTAGTAATTCTTTTAGTTATTAATTGCAAAATCCAAATTCGATTGTTCAAATAAAATTGGAATACACAATAATCGGTAGTTAGAGATTCAGTCCTCGTGGGAACGATACTCTACTTATCACTTTATTACTTGTAAACGATGACGTGCACTTGCGTGTAAGAAATATCGCAACAAGTTTTTGGCGCCGTTGCCGGGGACTGATTTTTCGCTAATATCAATACCAAGCGACTCTAATTTTAATTTGAAGTTTTTTTTTCTTTGTTTAGTCTCTATATTTTTATTTTATTCATTATGTTTTCCTATGAGTATCGTGGCCCTTGGTATTTCATAAATTTCGATGTTCTTAATAATTTGCCAAATAGGGTCAGTCAGCCCCCTCCCCCAAAACAAAAGGCCATGCTTGAACAATGTGTAGACACTCTTAAAAATCCTGATAGTACTCTTTTTGAGCTAGAATGTGCACGTCGTGGTCTTGAGGTTCACTACGGTTATTTTCCATCTCATATATTTAGTAGTGAAGTTGAGGGGGAGGTTGAGAAGAACGACATGTTGAGTTTTAGGGTCGATCCCCTAGCACCTAATAATTTCATAAAGTGTGATGAGCTTAGAGAAAAAGTTATCATTGATGATGTTTCGAAAGAAATGCCAGTAAATTTTCATCAAACTTCGACTAATAAGGTGAACACTTTTGTGCCTAAAATTTTATTAACGGTGCCACGCATAATTTTTCCTAAATCCATAATGGGAGAGATTGACCCCATTACTCGTGATTTTATTGAGGCTGATTCTTCGAGTTCTAATGAGGTTGTGCACGATAATTCTTTATTATTTACCCATTTGAACTCTGCTTATTTTTTCATGCCTTATCATTATTATATTCTTCCATCATTTTTTGGTTGTCCGCATAATTATTCTTACTCATTATTTTTGGCAACCGGGCATGAACCAAAGCCCCCCTTATGGAATAAGTGGCTTATAGATTGCAAGAAGGGGGCATTTGGCAATCTCCCTAGAAAGAAGCCACGTTAGAATTTTTTCGCCACGTCGTGCTCAAGACGTAAAATAGAGCGCTTGATGGGAGGCAACCCATCATTTTTACTTGCTTTCTAGTTAGTTGTTTTTATTTGATTTTTAGTTATTAATTTTTTTCTTTGTTTTTGTTATTTCGTTTGGATTCGTGCATTCTTGTTGTCCCTCATTTCTCTAATATTTTTATATAACCCCAATGAGTTATTATTCTTCATATTCTAGTCTTTCTTGATTTAATGTCTATTGTTATCTCATGACTAGAGACTAAGTTTGGGGTTCCCTCGTGATGCTGAGCGTTATTTGAAGTATGGATTGATCGACGTTTCCACTCAGACATGTGCTGGTGTTCAAGAAGACATTTGGAATAAGTTTCACTTTTCCTTATCTCTTCTATTTTCACATGAGTTTTATTATTGAGGATGTTATGTGTAGTGGAATAAATTGATGCATGCGATAATTTTCTTAATTTTTCTTGCTTATAAATTGCGATTGCTTTATTGTCCTTGCATGGTGTTGATGGTTTTTGCTAAAAATGTGAATTTTTCGTGCTTCCATGTGTAAAACTGATGTTACGATACTGATTTCTCTTGAAAGAAACGATTGACTTTTGGCCGAGTTGCAGTCAGCGATATTTGCTTCTATTGAGTATTCAATTAGGTCCGAAATTTTATCGTTTTTGTAGAAATTTTAGCAGATAAGAAAGGAGACATACGTGTTTTCAAATCACCGTTTATACGTTTGGTTAAATGTTTCGCGTAGCTAATCGTCCAGTAACATAAGTCTCGTGGGCACTTAAATTGAGTTTAGAGTCGGATAGTTTTTCCCAAGAAAAAGTCGAGATACTATTTGTTCTATGATGGGAAGTTTAGTAACCGGGGGTATTCACGTGACCCGTTGTTTACTCTCGCGTAAAACGACGACCCTGAATAGATTAATAATTTAGAAATATCGCATTACCGTTGATGGGAAGCCTAGTAACCGGGGGTATTCACGTGACCCGTTGTTTACTCTCGCGTAAAACACCAACCTTGACATGCGGGAATTGCTATTCGAGTTTTTTCTCCGCTGTAGAGGGGGACTTAGTAACTAGAATCATCCATGTGCCCCATGAGTGTCTTTTACGTCAAACGGTTCCCCGATACATGAGAATGGAAATCCACCCTAGGATCATCCCGATGAAATATCCCGAGAACCGAAACCTAGTGGTTAACTCGAATCATATTATTGATCATATATAAGGGAATGCTGTCCTAGGCGTAATTTCGATAATGAAACTCTTGAATTTTGCCACTAGATTGTGGGACTGGGCGAATTGGCTTGTTTAATCTAACCCTTCATATTGACGGTCGGTTAAATTCACGATTGTTAATCTTCGAGCTTGATTTTCTTCATGAACGATTGATTAGGATTGAAATTGGTTACTTTGTGGAATCAGTGTCCGGGACGTGACTCACTATTACGATACTCGTATTATTCTTTGAGATTTTCAGGGTAGTATTGATTAAGTTGAGCACTATGGATTTGCATGACTATTCACGATACATTTTGTTTAAAAATTGAAAATTGTTTGCTTGAGGACAAGCAAAGGCTCAAGTTTGGGGGTATTTGTTAGGCGTATTTTTATGCGCTTTTATATCATTATTTTATATCCATCTTGGCTCATCAGCGTAAATGAAACTTTTAATGCATTATTTTTATATGTTTTGCGAAATCGGTCAGGAAGCCAAAAGCGATGAAAAACGGGCGAAAATAAGATTTTTTTGGTCGTAGTATGGCCTTGTGCAAAGTGAGCCGCGGCTTGCGAATCTGACCGTGAATGATGTCTGCACATGTGTTGTCTTGTGTCTTGCATGTGACACCAAGTGAGCGCAAGAAAAACGCCACTGGAAAGAAATTTTGGGCCGCAAATCATGGTTTTGTTTGGTGGGCCGAGAGGAGCATTAAAGGTGGAGGAATTTAATTCCTTAAAGGAGAAAAAAAAGGAAAACTACTGGAGGAAAAAAAAAAGGAGGATATAAAAAGGGCACAAAAGGAGGAGAGCAGGGAGTTGGTCGGCGGAAAAGAAATAAAGGAGAATACGAGGAGAGATTTGTGGGCGACGACAAGACCACGGATCTCTACGGTTTTTCTGAATCTTAGTTTTTAGATCTATTTGAGTAGGATTTTGATTGTAGCCAATTTCATGACGGTTTGATTATTTATTATTATTTCGATTTACTCGTTATTCTATTGAATTTGATTCTTCTTATTCTTAATCTTTTTAATTATGCACCAATGATTAATTTGTTTTGAATGTCTTTATGGATTCGGAGATGAATTTTAGGCATAGTTCTTGTTAGACGAATCATAATTTTCGTGAGATAGGGATATCTTCATGCGAATTGTAGCGCATTATTGTGGGAATTCTTGAGCTGTTTTTTTAGTATTAATTATCGATTCGAATAGGGATATATCGAGTTAGTAATTCGTAGTATTTTCTATCGACCTTGGGAAAGGCTTTAGAATAATTTAGGAATTCATGGCTTACAATCAATTGAATAACAGTGAATTGAATCGAATAAATATCATTCCCGATTGTTTGAGGTGACAATCATAATCCTACCCCTTATTAGTATTATTATTATTATTAGTAGTAATAGTACTATTATTTACTTTCTGCAAATTAGTTTAGATATAAACTCTATTTAATTGTTTTTCAAATAAAATTGTGAGTTGACTATATTTTGGTACTTAGTGAAATCGGTCATAGGAGCGATCTTTCTTATCACTTTATTACTTGTTGACACCGTGCACTTGCGGCATATTGTGTGGGATTTTCCCACAACAAGTTTTTGTATTTGTTAGGCGTATTTTTATGCGCTTTTATATCATTAATTTATATCCATCTTGAGCTTAAATCAGCATAAATGAGCTTTTAATGCATTATTTTTATATGTTTTGCAGGAAATCAGAGTCCATAAGCCAAAACGATGAAAAACGGACAGCAATGATTTTAGTCGTGGCCATGTGGCAAAGTGAGCCGCGCCATGCACGAATAGCGAATGATGTCTGGCACATTTGTGTCTGTGGCCCTGTAAGTGAGCCGCGGCACAGAAAGCGCAAAAAGAGCCACTGCCATGCTTCTAACAAATGTGCTGAATTTTATAAATGGGCCTGGGATATGGGCTTTTGTTTTTGGTTTGGCCGTGAGGAGCACTTTGGGGGAAAGAAAGATTTGATGACTTTTGTTTTGGAAAAACCTACTGGAGGGATAAAAAAAAAGGGATATAAAAGGACAGCAAGGAGAACAGACGAGAGATTAGGGAGGATCGGCGGGAGAAGAAAATCAAGGAGAATACAAGGAGGAGATTTGTGGGCGACGATAAGACCACGGATCCCTACGGTTTTTCTGCATCTTAGTTTTTAGATCTATTTGAGTAGGATTTTGATTGTAGCCAATTACATGACGTATTGATTATTTATTATTATTTCGATTTCTTCGTTATTCTATTGAATTGGATTAACCTTTACATTCTTAATCTTTTTAATTGTCGGCCGGATTAATTTGTTTTGAATGTCTTTATGGATTCGGAGATGAAATTTAGGCGTAGTTCTTGTTATACGAATCATAATTTTTGTGAGATAGGGATATCTCATACGGTGTGAAGCGCATTATTGTGGGAATTCTTGAACTGTTTTAGCTATTAATTATCTGATTCGAATAGGGATATATCGAGTTAGTAATTCATAGTATTTTCTATCGACCTTGGAAAAGGCTTTAGAATAATTTAGGAATTCCTGGCTTACAATCAATTGAATAATAGTGAATTGAATCGAATAAATATCTTTCCCGATCGTTTGAGGTGAAAATCATAATCCTACCCCTTATTAGTATTATTATTATTATTAGTAGTACTATTATTTACTTTCTGCAATTTGTTTAGATATAAAGTCTATTTAATTGTTCTTCAAACAAAATTGTGAGTTGGTATATTTTAGTCTTAGTGAAATCGGTCATAGAGGAGCGATACTTTACTTATCACTTTATTACTTATTGACACTGCACTTGCGGCATATTGTGAGGATTTTCCCACAACAAGTTTTAGCGCCGTTCGGGGTGATTTTTCGCTAATATCAATACCAAGCGACTCTAATTTTAATTTGAAGTTTTTTTTTTCTTTAGTCTCTATATTTTTATTTTCTTCATTATGTTTTCCTACGAGTATCGTGGCCCTTGGCATTTCATAAATTTTGATGTTCTTAATAATTTGCCAAATAGGGTCAGTCAGCCCCCTCCCCCAAAACAAAAGACCATGCTTGAACAATGTGTAGACGTTCTTAAAAATCCTGATAGTACCCTTTTTGAGCTAGAATGTGCACGTCGTGGTCTTGAGGTTCACTACGGTTATTTTCTAGCTCATATATTTAGTAGTGAAGTTGAGGGGGAGGTTGAGAAGAACGACATGTTGAGCTTTAGGGTCGATCCTCCAGCACCTAATGATTTCATAAAGTGTGATGAGCCTAGAGAAGAAGTTATCATTGATGATGTTTCCAAAGAAATTCCATTAAATTGTCATCAAACTTCGACTAATAAGGTGAACACTTTTGTGCCAAAATTTTTATTAACGGTGCCACGCATAATTTTTCCTAAATACATAATGGGAGAGATTGACCCCATTACTCATGATTTTGTTGAGGCTGATTTTTCGAGTTCTAATGAGGTTGTGCATGATAATCCTTTATTTTTTGCCCATTGAACTCTGCTTATGTTTTCATGCCTTATCATTATTATATTCTTCCATCATTTTTTGGTTGTCTGCATAATTATTCTTACTCTTTATTCTCGGCAACCGGGCATGAGCCGAAGCCTCCCTTATGGAATAAGAGGCTTATTGATTGCAAGAAGGGGGCATTTGGCAATCTCCCTAGAAAGAAGCCACGTTGAATTTTTGTTCGCCACGTCGTGCTCAAGACGTAAAATCGAGCGCTTGATGGGAGGCAACCCATCATTTTACTTGCTTTCTAGTTAGTTGTTTTTATTTTATTTTTCGTTAGTAATTTTCTTTTCTTTGTTTTATATTTTGTTTGGATTCGTGTATTCTTGTGGCCCTTATTTCTCTAAATCTTTTTATAACCCCAATGAGTTATTATTATTCATATTCTAGTCTTTCTTGATTTAATGTCTATTGTTATCTCATGACTAGAGACTAAGTTTGGGGGCCCCTCGTGATGTTGGGCGTTATTTGAAGTATGGATTGACCGATGTTTCCACTCAGACATGTGCGGGTGTTCAAGAAGACATTTGGAATAAGTTTCACTTTTCCTTATCTCTTTTATTTTCACATGAGTTTTATTATTGATAATGTTATGTGTAGTGGACTTTATTTTGCATGTTGTTGATGGTTTTTGCAAGCTTGAATTTTATCGTGAATTTTCCGTGCTTCCATGTGTAAAACTGATGTTACGATACTGATTTCTCTTGGAAGAAACGGTTGACTTTTGGTCGAGTCGCAGTCAGAGATATCTGTTTCTGTTGAGTATTCATTTAGGTCTGAAATTTTATCGTTTTTGTAGAAATTTTAGCAGATAAGAAAGGAGACATACATGTTTGCAAATCACCGTTTATACGTTTGGTTAAACTTTTCGCGTTGCTAGTCGTCCAGTACTACGAGTCTTGTTGTCATTTGGATTGAGTTTAGGGTCGGACAATTTTTCCAAAAAGTCGAGACACTATTTGTTTTATGATGGGAAGTTTAGTAACTGGGGGTATTCACGTGACCCGTTGTTTACTCTCGCGTAAAACGACGACCCTGAATAGATTAATAATTTAGAAATATCGCATTACCGATGATGGGAAGCCTAGTAACCGGGGGTATTCACGTGACCCGTTGTTTACCCTCGCGTAAAACAGCAACCTTGACATGCGGGACTTGCTATTCGAGTTTTTTCTCCGCTGTATAGGGGGGCTTAGTAACTAGAAGCATCTATGTACCCCATGAGTGTCTTTTACGTCAAACGGTTCCCCGATACATGAGAATGTAAATCCACCCTAGGATCATCCCGATGAAATATCCCGAGATCCGAATCCTAGTGGTTAACTCGAATCATATTATTGATCATACATAAGGGAATGCTGTCCTAGGCGTAATTTTGATAATGAAACTCTTGAATTTTGCCACTAGACTGTGGGACTGGGCGAATTGGCTTGTTTAATCTAACCCTTCATATTGACGGTCGGTTAAATTCACGCTTGTTAATCTTTGAGCTTGATTTTCTTCTTGAACGATTGATTAGGACTGAAATTGGTTACTTTGCGGAATCAGTGTCCGGGACGTGACTCACTATTACGATACTTATATTATTCTTTGAGATTTTCAGGATAGTATTGATTAAGTTGAGCACTATGGATTTGCATGATTATACACGATACATTTTGTTTAAAATTGAAAATTGTTTGCTTGAGGACAAGCAAAGGCTCAAGTTTTGGGGTATTTGTTAGGCGTATTTTTATGCGCTTTTATATCATTAATTTGTAGGTCACAAGTCGTCCAGGAACAAGTCTAGAGGGGGGGGGGGGGGGTGAATAGACTTGTTGAAACTCTTGAACTCTTTTTCACGAAGAGTGAGTTTCTTCAGCTGATAGTCAAACAAATGACTTGAAGTCGTTTGTTCTTGGATAAGTGCGGAAGTCAGCTGATGACGAATATAAATTAATCTTAATGAAACACTTAACAATGTATGCAGCAGTTAAAGTATGATGCAGTAAAATAATAAATAACACAGGCAGTTATAGTGGTCTCAGAGGTGGGGTAATCCTCTACTAATCCACTTTTCTCCAAACCAGTTGGAGATGAATTCACTATAATTTTCAACCAGTGATAAATATTACAGTGATTCACAACACACTACTGACTTCCAACCAGTGGAAATCCGTGCCGTTGTACACACACTTGACTGCCTTGCACCTCTTGATCCTCGATCTTCGGATGCCTTTACAGTCACTTACTTCAACCAGTGAAGTACCCCGTACTCAAGATTATAGACAAGAGTGTTTATCTTCTCCAACTTAAGAGCTTCCTTAAGAATGAACTTTTAGATCTGCTCTTTTCACGATGCTATTTGATTGCTTGAGATTGCTTTGTTTGCTTTGATCGCTTAGAATGTTTGTTCGCACCGGTAGTTGCTCAGTTTCAAATCTCTGGATATATTTAGATCACGATCTCTGAGCTTCTTCCTTGTAGCCGTTGCAAATCTGAACAAATCAGTCCGTTGGAGGGAGACTTCATTGTTTAATCTTTTCTGAACGTTGCAAGGCTGGATTCCCATTATTTAATTTTACCTTCCGACCGTTGTGAGGACTTCTGCATGTGAGCGCCGAATATTTTGAATATAAAAGGATTAAAGTCTTCACGGTGGGTCAGGATGATTTAAATAAATCATATCTCTAGCGGGAATCACTCCAATTTGTCTCTTCACGTTGCATGTGAGCTTTCCGTAATATTTGACTTTTCAACGCATGCTGACGTGGACTTAGAGTACTAGGCTGTAGTTGAGTAGGCTGATGTGAAGCTTACATCTCTGCAGGTAGGTCCTCTCGGTACATTCCTTGTTTGTGACTTGTGCAGTCGGAGTGACTTCCACGAGGTACCTCGGTGCGATCACAGTCAAACTTCTCGATAAATTTAGTTGACGAGCTTACTCTGAGTCATTTGTACTTCTCGATGGACTAATTTGTGCTTTAGTACTTAGCCGATTTTCGGCCTAACTAACTTTGGCCTACAGAAGACACTCATTTGGTTCTTCTTTACATTTTGCCAAGTTTTATACTTAACATATTTTGGCCTATGGAAGATACTCATTTGGTTCTTCCTTACATTTTGCCAAGTAATAAACATTTGATTTTAAATTAATGACATCATCAAAATCTAACAAGTATTCCTAACAAATTCCCCCTATTTTGATGATGGCAAAACTAAGTAGGAAATCAAATGACCAAGTCTGCACTTGAGTGCGAGACAAAAACTGAAATCAGTCTAATATTGAGACAACTGGAAATTGTCATTCAACAGACTGTTTATAAACTTTTCTGACTTATCATTGAAATTTTACAAGAATGTTTTAAGTACAGATAATAAAATTACAAGTAAGAGAAATAACTAAAATCATCTGCCTCTTCCTCTGCCTCTTGAGTAAATTTGGCGAGCTTGAATGGTTTGGCTCAGATAGGTCTAATCTTTCTTGGAGCAAGACCATATTTTCTTTACCACAAGTCTTTGCGAAATCCTGCTCTTGCTGAGATCTGAATCTGTTCTCGAGGCACACTAGCTTGATTTCATTCTGAAGTGCTAATTCATCAAGTTCACCGTCCATACGGATTGGTGCTTCTTCAGCTCTGAATAAGGGAATCCTAGGAAAGGCATTTTGCTCTTTAGCGTACTTCTTGTAACGACCCAAAGCTTGGATGGGCTTCTTCCATGAAGTTTATGAAAATTTCCTGTGGGGAGAGTTTGTCATCATGAAGTAGTTCCCAAATGTAATAGTCTCTGATGAACTTCTTCCTAGCTGTTCCCCACATCTCAAAAGCTTCAATTGGGCAGAAATCCTCAACAAACCATAGCTCCAGCCCTTCCCATTCTAGAGTAGGTTCAAAGCCGCCTCTAGTCCTTCTTCTTTTCCTACAGTGAGTCGGCTGGTCTTACGGATCTACGGGTTCCTTTCTCTTTAGGTGGAGGGTCCTTGATCGAGGACATCCTGCTTCTTCTTACTTCGATATCTCTCTCTTCCCCTGAATCCTCTCTTCCCCCTTTTTGCCGGCATCAATAAGGGTTGTCAGCTCTTGTTCCATGCGGCTCATCCAATCGGACATGCCAAAAGGCATTACATTTGTTTGTAGGAGGAGGAGGAGGCTGAGGGATCTCTCTCTGAAGAAGGGTGTCAATCTTGGCATTTATGGTCTGAAGGTCAGGAGTGACCTGAGTTGATAGCAGCTCCCCAATAGTGTCTCTGACAATTTGCTTGATCAGCTCAGTCATGGTAGGAGATAACTGAGCTGATGGAGAGTGCTCTCCTGATCCTTCTGCAAGGGAGCCACTAGACTGCAGGCTCCTGGCTGCAGCTGGTAGATCAGATTGGGTTTTCTCCGGGGTCCCTGACCTGGAGTCTTCTGCCAGCTCTGCGTCTAGGCTGGTGTACCGGGCAGGTACAACAATCCTATCTGCAGCTTCATGAGTAGCCTCTGGCTCTGGCTCTTTGGCTCCTTCTCTCTCTCCTTCTTTCCCTTCTTCTTCTCCAGATTTCTCTTTTTCCTCATCTTTTTCTTTTTCTTTTTCTGCTCCTCCTTCACCTCCATCATCATTGTTATCATCATCATCATCATCATTATTTTTATCATCTTTCTCCTTCTCTTCTCCTTCATCATCCTCATCATCTTTCTCTTCTTCATCTTTTTCCTGCTCTACTTCTTCTCCTTCTTCTTCATCTCCTTCATCAGCCACTTCTTCTGTTTTCTCAATCTCCTCTGCTTGTTTTTCAACTGGTATATTTTCTTCAGATTCTTTTTCTTCTTCTTCTTCTTCAGCCTCCAAATTGATAATTTCATTCTCACTATCAACTTCTTCAATCCTAATCTCCTTTTCTACTTCCTCCTCCTCCTCTCCAAAAACACCATTAAAAATACTGAGCATTATAGAATGGATAAAGTGGTCCATGTTTGTCTTGAAATGTGACATGAACCAGTTATCCTGGAGGAGTAAAGCTAAATCTGACTCTTTGCAAAATTCAGTCAGAACATCCTCAGTGGCTTGGGGATATTCCCAACCACTAGTTTCAACAAAAGTTTGAAGATTTGTAAAAGACAGGGTTTTGAGAGTTTTCCACTCTTTAAAAATATTTACAAAGAGTGTTTTTACGCTTGTGGTTTGACAAGTTGAAGTTGTTCATAGAGAGATTAAAAGTATTATTTTCTAAAAGGTTGAAAGTGTAATCAGCTTGGGAATAGAGATAACAAGACCTGCTTCCTCTTCTTCGGATATGTACCTTTGGAGGTGTAATAACAGTACAATCCGAGTTTCGATGTCTGGTGCGGGCGGTCAGGTGGGTGGTGGTGAGCCCGATGGTGGCGTGATGCTCAGACTGCTCTCCCTCGCTGAACTGCAGCTTCCTAGGCCTCTTAGGAGAGGGTTCAGGTGATGACTGCATGTGAGAGAGTCCTTCTGGGGCTGGTCCCCGTCTCTTAAATCGGATGGCAATTGGAGTATCGTCAGACTCGTTTAGGACTCATTGCGATTCGATCTCAGCTGCAGGTCGGTCCGATTCCTCTGATAAATCGTATCTTGGGTAATACGGAGAGTCCGGCAAATCCTTCAACAACTGGGCTGCTCTCCCAGTGACTCCAACTTTCTTCTTGTCATGGTCCATGTGACCTAGCCTCTTGTTCGGGTGGAAAGGGTCAATGTTTCCCTTAGCCACTCCGGTTTTCTCCAACAACCAACTAAGATGCGTTCCGAACGCCAACTTAGTTTTGAACTTCTTCTCATCCGCGAGCCATTCGACTTTGTTTACCTCGCGAACAAGTTGTCTAAAAATATAGTCCGCCCAATCAACTTCTTCTTCTTGAATTAACGCACCCAACACCATGAATTTTGAAGATGACAATTGGTCATAGCTGCCTGCCATCCCCATCACTATCTTGTTTGTGATGTCCAAAGCAACTCGATAAATCCTTTTCAACTCATTCCTCTTTGCTGTAAACTTCAATTTCTCAGGGATATTTTCGATTTTAATTGTTTTCCATGTTTCGGCGGGTGATTGTTTAAGAGCTTCGACCGCCAAACCGCGATGTTTCATCCCGAATACAGAACGAATCTTCTCTCGATCTATGGTGACTGGAATTCCGCCGACTGAGCTGTTAATCCCGTGCTGAATCATAGAGGCATTACGATAAAATTCAACAACATCTTCCTTGAACAAATGTTGCGGGTTGATGTCGAGAAATGGGTAGATTCCGTTCAGCTTCATCGCCCGGATCAGATTGAGCATATCAAAGTCCTCTAGATTTGCTTCTAATAAACCTTCGAAGTCGACGACCATGGAGAAGATGACTTGGTCCTTCACCGCCTTCAAGTTTACGCCTTCAAAAGATGCCATTTCTGCAAAAAGTTTTTAGGATTTTTAGTGTGTATTTTTGCTCTGTAAGTTCTAGGGTTTCTGTAAGCGTAAAGAGTAAAGTGAAAGGTTTTCTTCCTTATGAAGAAGATGAAAAGACGTTTTGTATTAGTTTATTATAAATTTGAACGGTGGTACGCCTTTTGATATTCTTTTGAATTTCAAATTTGAATCGGTGGCCCAATTTAAAATTCGACGGTTGATTCTGATTGGCCATCGTAGAGGTTAATTAAATAGGCTTTTGACGCGTGTATTAAAATTTGCCACTTGGCTTATAAAATGTATATTTTAAATGCTATTTCTTCAGCCAAAATAATATTAGAAATGTGGCAGATAATAATTAAAAATTTAGAGATCAGTTTAGAGAACTTAGCTGGTCTGACTCGTTGACTGTTGACCACTCTGCTACAGGTGAGTTTGACTTCTCGCCTGGTATTCTGTACAGCTAAGTTGCTTCGTCTGGCCTTCGTCTTCTCGCCTGCATCAGCTTAGGCCGATTCTGAGTGTCCGTCCTTCCTTCAACTTGCTTCAGAACTAGATTCCCAATCTAGTAATCCAAGATCTCTGCTAAGCTCTAGGAATCTTTCCTCTGGCAAGGGTTTAGTGAAGATGTCAGCTATTTGGTAGTCTGTGCTGACTCTTTCAACTCTAACCCTTTTGTTAAGCACATGGTCTCGAATGAAATGGTGCTTAACGTCAATGTGCTTTGTCCTTGAGTGCAAGACCGGATTGTTGGTTATTGCAATAGCACTATTGTTGTCACACCATATTGGAACTTCGTTGGCAATAATATTATAGTCCCTTAACTGTTGTCTGATCCATAGAATGCATGCACAACTACCTGCAGCTAGGTATTCTGACTCTGTAGTGGAGATAGAGTTAGAAACCTGCTTCTTGCTAAACCAGGATATCAGTCTGGTTCCTAGGAATTGACATGTTCCACTAGTGCTTTTCCTGTTGATTTTGCATCCTGCGAAATCCGCATCTGAGTATCCTGATAGCTCGAAGTTGTCATCCTTGGGGTACCACAGTCCAACATTAATTGTAGACTTTAGGTACTTAATTATTCTCTTGGCTGCATCAAGGTGTGATTGCTTCGGCTTGGACTGGAATCTTGCACAAACTCCAACGGCATATGATATGTCTGGCCTGCTTGCAGTGAGGTACAGAAGAGATCCGATGAGTCCTCTATAGTGGGTTGAGTCCACTGATATGCCTGCCTCGTCTTCATCCAGGTGAGTACTTGTGCTCATTGGAATTCTTGCGGGTTTGGCTGATTCCATTCCATATCTCTTGATAAGATCCCTGGTATACTTTGCTTGGTTGATGAAAATTCCTTTTTCCATATGCTTAACTTGTAATCCGAGAAAGAAGTTAAGCTTTTCCATCATACTCATCTCAAATTCTCCTTGCATGAGGTTGGAGAATTTCTCGCATAGTTCTGGATTGGTTGACCCGAATATGATGTCATCCACATAAATCTGAACTATTAATATGTGGCCTTCGTGCTCCACTCTGAATAGGGTCTTGTCCACTTTTCCCTTGCAAAATCCATTTTTCTCAAGAAACACAGACAGTGTTTCATACCACGCTCTTGGTGCTTGCTTGAGTCCATACAGAGCCTTCAACAGCTTATAGACTTTGTCTCCTTTGACAAAACACAGGGGTTGCTCTACATAGACTTCTTCTTCTAGGATTCCGTTCAGAAACGCACTTTTTACATCCATCTGGTAGACTTCAAAGTCCTTGAATGCAGCATATGCGAGGAATAGTCTGATGGCTTCTAATCTTGCAACAGGTGCATAAGTTTCATCAAAATCTATTCCCTCACACTGTGCATATCCTTTTGCCACGAGTCTGGCTTTATTCCTAACAACAGCTCCGTCTTCATCACTCTTGTTTTTATACACCCATTTGGTGCCAATAACTTTCTTGTGATCAGGTCTGTCTGTTAGTTCCCAAACTTTGTTTCTCTCCATCTGCTCCAATTCCTCTTGCATATCATTAATCCATGAATAATCTTCCAAGGCTTGTTCTGTAGTCTTGGGTTCGATTTGTGACATGAAACATGACAACATCGCCATTCCTGCTGGTAGAGTTGACTGTCTTGTCTTGACTCCATCAGTCAACTTTCCGATTATTTGCTGAATTGGATGATCCTTGAGCCATTTGGGGATCTCGTCCTCTTCTGGGTTTGTTCCCCCTGTTGGATTGCTCTGGTGGTTATCTGCATCACTGGTTACAGTGCCAATCTGGATCGGCTACCGCTTGTCATCTGCAGCTTGCTCGAATCGCAGATGAGTCTTTGTCCGCCTCCGTTTGGGTCTTCTTCCGCAAAGAATCTGGATCGGATAGGTTTGGTGATCTGTCGATCTGCATTGGGTCTTCATCACCGCATTGGGTCATCGGTGATCTGCAGTGAGTCCACCATTCCAGTGTCATGTATAATGACTTCTTCAAGGGTTCTTGACTTGAGCTTGTTCTCAATTTGCTCAAGTTGTTTCTGTACTCAGCGGTAGATTCATCAAAAACAACATGGGGTGTTTCCTCCACAACTAAGGTTCTTTTGTTAAAAACTCTATATGCCTTGCTTCTTTGGGAATATCCCATAAATAGACCATCATCGCTTTAGCATCAAAGGCATTTAGTGTGTTTTACCGTTGTTGTGGATGAAACACTTACAACCAAAAACATGAAAGTAAGCAACGAGGAGTTCTATTCATCCAAACCTCATAGGGAGTTTTGCCATGTCTCCCTACTATCATACTCCTGCAGGTGTGACAGTGTGTTGACAGCCTTGACCCGAACCTTTTGGGGTAGGTCCGCTTCGCAATCATGGACCTTGCCGCTTCCTTCGTGGTTCTGTTCCTTCTTTCGAACACCATTCTCGGGCGTCCCGGCCGCAGAGAGCTCATCTTGGATTCCATTCGATCGGCGAAATCGATTATCGCCTTGTTGAGAAACTCTCCTCCTCTATCTGATCTGATCTTGATTATGGAGAGGGATTTCTCATTCTGGATCCTTCTCAGCAGCTCAGGTAACTTGGTCAAGGTTTCACTTTTCTTGTATAGAAAAATGATCCAAGTGTACCTTGAATAATCATCTACTATTACAAGAGCATGCTTTCGGCCGCTCAAAGTCCTTGGTTTGATAGGACCAAATAGATCCATATGTAGTAGATCTAAGATCCTTGTTGTGAGCGTTGTAGTGAATGGCTTGAGCGATGCCTTGGTGCCTTTCCCTTCGACATGCATCACAGAGTGCTTCCTTTTTGAATGCTTCATTTGGAAGTCCTCTGACCAGCTTCTGAGAGCTAATCTTGTTGATGGCTTTGAAGTTCAGGTGACATAGTCTTTTGTGCCACAGCCATCCATTCTCAGCTACAGTCTTGGATAGAAAACAGGAGTTAGGTGTTCCTGTGTTCCAATCAATCATGTATACATCTCTTCTTGAATCCTTGTAGCTTTATTTCTCCAGATAAGATGTCTATCACCATACACTTCAAGATGGTGAAGACTACTAGATTCTTCTCGTCACGTAATCGGCCGATGCTCGGGAGGTTGTACTTGAGCCCTTTGACATAATGAACTTTGGATATTACAATGTTTCCTCGGTGCGGCTCTCCAAAGCCTTTTGTCTGTCCTCTAGAGCTATCTCCAAAGGTTACATCGGGACCTCTTTCTTTGATATATTTGGTCGATCTTCTTGTTCCGGTCATATGCCTCGAGCATCCAGAGTCTACAAACCATTCTTCACCTCCAAAATTTGAGCTTGAGGAGATGTGGTTGTAGTCCTTCCACCTTTTCTGCAATTAAATAAGCAGAGATTTAGGTACCCAAATTTGTGTGGGTCCTTTGGGGTTAGTTGGTTTCCTGGAGAATTGATTTCTCCTTGGATTATGGAAATTGTTATTATTATTATAACCCTTATAAGGTGCCTGTGGTCGAGGTCTAAATCTCCTGGTTGGATTGTATACCGGATATTCCTCAAAATAGTGTGGACCATTTCTAAATCTAGGCTGAGACCATTTATTAAACTTTTGTGGTCTCCACACTTGTTTATTTTGGTAATTAGGATAACCTTGAGGTTTCCATCTGCCCCTCCCATTATGAAATCTATTTTTAGGGAGTTGTTGGTAATAGTGGGCATGTTATGCAGATTCTTGCTTTTGCACGGGCACCGCTTTGCCTAGTCGCTGTCTAGGTGGTATGCAGTGTAACATTGCGGCCTAGACGTTTGACTTGGCTGTTGCCTATTTTTGAAAATCGGTTTATACACAGGCTCAGCAGTCGAGACCGTTGTTTCTCCCTTGATAAACTTGGTTTCAGAACTAGAGGGAGTGTGAGAATCATATCCAAGGCCTGATTTGATATATAGTGACCTTTTATAAGTACACAATTCGCCCAGAGTTGAAGACGCCTTCAGGGAAGTTATTTCCTGCGCCTGAGTTTTATTTATCTGTGCCAGCTTAGTAAACTCAGCTTTGGCATGAGCAAGTGCAGCTGACTTTTCTTTAAATAAAATATTTAGCCGGTCTATCTCAAATTTGTATTGACACTTGCACAGTTTTTAAAATCAGTGTAGTTGTCTCAACCTTATTTAAATCTAAATTTGAGTTTTGAAATCATTTTTAGTGCCTATTCTCATCTTGCGGTGAGTCTTCTCTCTTGTCTGACTTGGTGTGCGATTTAAGTGTTTCAAAATCTTTGAATAAGCGATTTACCGATTCATGTAAATCCATATCTTGTGACATGGTGAGCTATTATTTGAACCGTTAGGTTTAGAAGTTACCTCTTCATCGGCTAAGTTTGCCATCGTGCAATCATACTCTCGTCTTCATCGGAAAAGAAACCGCCGCTTGATTCGACATGCTCTGGTCTTCTCCGATGAGAGCTTTTCTTCTGTCTTCCTTCGCCCACCTCCTTCTTGGTTTCGTCCTTCTTGAGCTCGGGACAATCCATTTGGATGTGTCCTATTTTGTGACAGTTGTAGCATTCAACTTTCCACTTTCCATATACGGTTCCTTCAGGATTCTCCTTGTAGTTTTTCTTATACTTGGAGTAGTTCTTTCTGAAATTGCTGAATCTTTGCATTATGAAGGCCATTTCCTCCTCAAAATCTAGTGGATTTGGAGGTTTCACATCAGATAAGCTCTTAGCAGGGGACTCGGCTGCAAATGCGATTCCCTTCTCTGCAGGCTCAGTTGAGGATGAGCTTGGAAGCTCGAACTCATAAGCCTTTAGATCAGAAAACAGCTCCTCAATTTTTATCTTATTCAGGTCTTTGGACTCTCTCATGGCTACAGCCTTCATGCTCCATTCGAGATTGAGAGATCTGAGGACCTTAAGTGCCATTTCCCTGTTGCCATAGGTTTTGCCCAGGGAGTTGATCTCATTGATAATTTCAGTGAACCTTGTGTCCACTTGGTCTATAGATTCTCCATTCTTCATTTTAAAGTTGTCAAACTTTTGGATAGCTATTGACAACTTGTTCTCCTTGATCAGCTCCGTTCCTTCACACATTAGAGCTAATGTGTCCCAAATCTCTTTGGCATTCTTACAATTTTTGATCTTGACCATGGTAGATTTGTCAAGAGTTTGGTATAACACATCTCTGGACCTGTTGTCAAGATTGGCCAGCGTTCTCTCTTCGGGGGTCAGCTCCGTTCTCTTTTTGGGAATCTTTTCTGGCCTCCCAGCTGCGATCTCCTCGGCTGTGTTGTCCTTCTCGAAAATGAATGGACCGTCTTCAATGATGCACCACATGTCGTCATGGATTGAAGATAAGTGTGCCTGCATTCTTATCTTCCAGAGATCATACTCGTCAACTGAAAAGACAGGTAGTCTAGAGTGCATGTGTTCCATTATAACGTGAGAGATAAGATATATATCTAGTATAGATCTGGTTCGTGGAAAAAAAAAATGAACCAACCTCTCTGATACCACTTGTAGGTCACAAGTCGTCCAGGAACAAGTCTAGAGGGGGGGGTGAATAGACTTGTTGAAACTCTTGAACTCTTTTTCACGAAGAGTGAGTTTCTTCAGCTGATAGTCAAACAAATGACTTGAAGTCGTTTGTTCTTGGATAAGTGCGGAAGTCAGTTGATGACGAATATAAATTAATTTTATTGAAACACTTAACAATGTATGCAGCAGTTAAAGTATGATGCAGTAAAACAATAAATAACACAGGCAGTTATAGTGGTCTCAGAGGTGGGGTAATCCTCTACTAATCCACTTTTCTCCAAACCAGTTGGAGATGAATTCACTATAATTTTCGACCAGTGATAAATATTACAGTGATTCACAACACACTACAACAGCTTCCAACCAGTGGAAATCCGTGCCGTTGTACACACACTTGACTGCCTTGCACCTCTTGATCCTCGATCCTCGGATGCCTTTACAGTCACTTACTTCCACCAGTGAAGTACCCCGTACTCAAGATTATAGACAAAAGTGTTTGTCTTCTCCAACTTAAGAGCTTCCTTAAGAATGAACTTTTAGATCTGCTCTTTTCACGATGCTATTTGATTGCTTGAGATTGCTTTGTTTGCTTTGATCGCTTAGAATGTTTGTTCGCACCGGTAGTTGCTCAGTTTCAAATCTCTGGATATATATAGATCACGATCTCTGAGCTTCTTCCTTGTAGCCGTTGCAAATCTGAACAAATCAGTCCGTTGGAGGGAGACTTCATTGTTTACTCTTTTCTGAACGTTGCAAGGCTGGATTCCCATTATTTAATTTTACCTTCCGACCGTTGTGAGGACTTCTGCATGTGAGCGCCGAATCTTTTGAATATAAAAGGATTAAAGTCTTCACGGTGGGTCAGGATGATTTAAATAAATCATATCTCTAGCGGGAATCACTCCAATTTGTCTCTTCACGTTGCATGTGAGCTTTCCGTAATATTTGACTTTTCAACGCATCCGACGTGGACTTGGAGTACTAGGTTTGTAGTTGAGTAGCCGATGTGCACTTACATCTCTGCAGTAGGTCCTCTACTGCTCATGCTTTGTGACTTATGCAGTCGTGACTTCCCGAGGTACCTCATTGCGATCTGGTCAAACTTCTACGATAAATTTAGTTGACGAGCTTACTCCGACTGAGTCATTGTACTTCTCACGATGGACTAGCCGTGCTTTAGTACTTAGCCGATTTTCAGCCTAACTAACTTTGGCCTACAGAAGACACTCATTTGGTTCTTCTTTACATTTTGCCAAGTTTTATACTTAACATATTTTGGCCTATGGAAGATACTCATTTGGTTCTTCCTTACATTTTGCCAAGTAATAAACATTTGATTTTAAATTAATGACATCATCAAAATCTAACAAGTATTCCTAACATAATTTATATCCATCTTGAGCCTAAATCAGCATAAATGAGCTTTTAATGCATTATTTTTATATGTTTTGCAGGAAATCAGAGTCCAGAAGCCAAAACGATGAAAAACGGACGAAAACAGCAGTTTTTGGTCATGAGCCGCGGCACACACCAAGTGAACCGCGGCACACGAAGACAACCAGCGAATGATGTGCACACTGTACTGTGTGCCGCGGCACACACCAAGTGAGCTGCGGCACAGAAAGCGCAAAAAGAGCCACTGCCATGGTTCTAACAAATGTGCTGAATTTTATAAATGGGCCTGGGATATGGGCTTTTGTTTTTGGTTTGGCCGTGAGGAGCACTTTGGGGGAAAGAAAGATTCGATGACTTTTGTTTTGGAAAAACCTACTGGAGGGATAAAAAAAAGGGATATAAAAGGACAGCGAGGAGAACAGACGAGAGATTAGGGAGGATCGGCGGGAGAAGAAAATCAAGGAGAATACAAGGAGGAGATTTGTGGGCGACGATAAGACCACGGATCCCTACAGTTTTTCTGCATCTTAGTTTTTAGATCTATTTGAGTAGGATTTTGATTGTAGTCAATTACATGACGGATTGATTATTTATTATTATTTCGATTTACTCGTTATTCTATTGAATTGGATTCTTCTTACTGTTCTTAATGCTTTTTAATTGTCTGGCCAACAGTTAATTTGTTTTGAATGTCTTTATGGATTCGGGAGATGAAATTTAGGCATAGTTCTTGTTAGACGAATCATAATTTTTGTGAGATAGGGATATACTCATGCGAATTGTGAAGCCTGTTATTGTGGGAATTCTTGAACTATTTTAGCTATTAATTATCTGATTCGAATAGGGATATATCGAGTTAGTAATTCGTAGTATTTTCTATCGACCTTGGGAAAGGCTTTAGAATAATTTAGGAATTCCTGGCTTACAATCAATTGAATAATAGTGAATTGAATCGAATAAATATCTTTCCCGATTGTTTGAGGTGAAAATCATAATCCTACCCCTTATTAGTATTATTATTATTATTATTAGTACTATTATTTACTTTCTGCAATTAGTTTAGATATAAACTCTATTTAATTGTTCTTCAAATAAAATTGTGAGTTGACTATATTTTAGTCTTAGTGAAATCGGTCATAGGAACGATACTTTACTTATCACTTTATTACTTGTTGACACCGTGCACTTGCGGCATATTGTGAGGGATTTTCCCACAACAAGGTTTTGGCGCCGTTGCCGGGGAACAAGGGGGTTGGTCGGCGAAAAAAATAAAGGAGAACAGAAGGTGTTTTTTTTTTTAATTTTTATTTTTTTTTACGAATAGGTGAGTAAAAAAAATTAATAAAAATATAGAGACTAAACAAAGAAAAAAAACTTGGGGGTTGCCGGGGAATAAATTATATTTTCTTCATCAAGGGGGTTGGTACTTAGAATAAATTATATTTTTTCTTCTTTGCCGGGGAACAAGGGGGTTGGTCGGCGAAAAAAAAATAAAGGAGAACAGAAGGTGTTTTTTTATTTCCTTAAACAAAATGTATCGTGAATAAGTTGAGGGGGAGGTTGAGAATCAAAAACTTGTTGTGGATAAATCCCTCACAATATTCCGCAAGTGCACGGTGTCAACAAGTAATAAAGTGATAAGTAAAGTATCGTTCCCTCGAGGACTGATTTCACTAAGTACCAAAATATAGTCAACTCACAATTTTATTTGAAGAACAATTAAATAGAGTTTATATCTAAACTAATTGCAGAAAGTAAATAATAGTACTAATAATAATAATAATAATAATAATAATACTAATAAGGTGTAGGATTATGACATTCACCTCAAACAATCGGGAATGATATTTATTCGATTCAATTCACTGTTATTCAATTGATTGTAAGCCAGGAATTCCTAAATTATTCTAAAGCCTTTCCCAAGGTCGATAGAAAATACTACGAATTACTAACTCGATATATCCCTATTCGAATCAGATAATTAATAGCTAAAATAGTTCAAGAATTCCCACAATAACCGGCTTCACAATTCGCATGAGTATATCCCTATCTCACGAAAATTATGATTCGTCTAACAAGAACTATGCCTAAATTTCATCTCCCGAATCCATAAAGACATTCAAAACAAATTCACTGTTGGTCAGACAATTAAAAGCGTTAAACGATGTAAAGTTAATCCAATTCAATAGAATAACGAGTAAATCGAAATAATAATAAATAATCAAACCGTCATGAAATTGGCTACAATCAAAATCCTACTCGAATAAATCTAAAAACTAAGATGCAGAAAAACCATAGGAATCCGTGGTCTTGTCATCGCCCCCACAAATCTACACCTTGTTTTCTCCTTATTTCTTCCGCCGAAAACTCCCTTGTTCTCCTCTAATTCTGTGCCTTTTTATATCCTGCCTTTTTTTTCCCTCTAGTAGTTTTCTCTTCTCAAGGAATTTAATTCCTCCCAGTGCTCCTCACGGCACAACACACAAAAGCCCATGAATTGCGGCCCAAAAGTTTCCTCCCACACACCAACACATTTGTTAGAAGCAGTGGCGTCTTTTTGCGCTTTCTGTGCATGGCACAGTGTGTCTTGCATGTGATCTGATGCAGTCATCATTCGTTGTCTTCGCATGCGCTCACTCACACAGTGTGTCTACGACTAAAATCATTATTTTTGCCGTTTTTCATCGTTTTGGCTTCCGACTCCATTTCGCAAAACCATATAAAAATAATGCATTAAAAGCTCATTTATCTTTGATTTAGGATCAAGATGGATATAAAATAATGACATAAAAGCGTATAAAAATACACCTAACAAATACCCCCAACTTGAGCCTTTGCTTGTCCTCAAGCAAAAATTATAATTTTAAACAAAATGTATCGTGAATAATCATGCAAATCCATAGTGCTCAACTTAATCAATACTATCACGAAAATCTCAAAGAATAATACAAGTATCGTAATAGTGAGTCACGTCCTGACATCGATTCCACAAAGTAACCAATTTCGGTCTAATCAATCGTTCTAGAAGAAAATCAAGCTCAAAGATTAACAAGCGTGAATTTAACCCACCGTCAATATGAAGGGTTAGATTAAACAAGCAATTCGCCTAGTCCCATGATCTAGTGGCAAAATTCAAGAGTTTCATTATCAAAATTACGCCAGACAAAGATTCCCTTATGTATGATCAATAATATGATTCGAGTTAACCACTAGGTTTCGGTTCTCGGGATATTTCATCGGGATGATCCTAGGGTGGATTTCCATTCTCATGTATCGGGGAACCGTTTGACGTAAAAGACACTCATGGGGCACATGGATGCTTCTAGTTACTAAGCCCCCCTCTACATCAGAGAAAAAAAATTCGAATAGCAAGTCCCGCATGTCAAGGTTGCTGTTTTACGCGAGGGTAAACAACGGGTCACGTGAATACCCCCGTTTACTAGGCTTCCCATCATCGGTAATGCGATATTTCTAAATTATTAATCTATTCAGGGTAGTCGTTTTACGCGAGAGTAAACAACGGGTCATGTGAATACCCCCGATTACTAAACTTCCCATCATAGAACAAATAATATCTCGACTTTTGGGAAAAACTGACCGACTCTAAACTCAGTCTAAGTGCCAACACGACTAATATAACTGGACGACTAACTAACTGAAAAATGTAACCTAACGTATCGACGGTGATTTAAAACAAGTGTGTATCCTCTCTTATATGCCAAGACCTCTACAATCACGAAAAATTTTGGACCTAAATGAATACTAAGCAGAAACAGAAATTACTGACTACAACTCGACTAAAACTCGACCGTTTCTTCAGAAAGAAAAACAGTGTCGTAACATCAGTATCACACAAATAGAAGCACGAAAAAATTCACGAATAGAGAAAAATTAAGACAAGCAAGGCTATCGAAAAAAAAATAACGCAAAGCAATGAAAAGTGCAACGAAATAAAGTACAGCAATGAATGTAGCAAATGAAAGTAAATCCCCCCCAAACTTAGGATGTACATTGACCTCAATGGACAAAATATGATATGCAGTAAAAGTAAAAGGTCAAGTACTCCCCTCCAGTTCTCTCACGAGCTGGTGCCGGCATCATCCGGTGAGGAGGGTGGTGTGGCTGGCCGGGATGGAGCAATAAATGGCCCGTCGGGATGCATGATATGGGCCGTCCATGCGGCAAGGTGCTCCTGATGATAAGCGTCCCTCGCTTCCAGACGCTTCGCCTCTCGTCGGTTGGCCCGGCGGGCCTGCTCTCGCATCTCAGCTCTGACGGCAGCAATAACGCTCTCTCGCTCCGTCCGCTGCTCCTCTCGCATGGCAGCCAATAAACTCTCCCTCTCTCTCCTCATCTCATCTCTCTCTCTCTCCTCGTCTCCTCTCTCTCTCTCCTCAGATCCTCCCTCAGCCTATAAAACATCTCCTGTAGTCTCTCTCTGTCGGGCTGCGGGCCGGCCTCTCCATGTGTCAGCAAAAGAGGCTCGGGGGATCCCTCGTGGGCCTCCTCCAGCAGAAATCCTCTCCCCCGAGCGTGCGCCGGCGCTCCTCCCCACTGGTCAAAGTGTGATATGATGCGGTGGTCGATCGGGGCCTAGGTAGCAAGCATCGGCTCGTCGTCTGACCACGTCAGCCCCGACTGCCGGCACAAAGCGCAGATGAGAGGGGGTGCTTCAACCCCGTCTTGGCCCCCCCTGGATACACTGGAAGATAGATCGGACCAGGATGGGGGCCACATCGAAACGCATCCCAGAAGTGATAGCATAAAGTGTCCGGGCGCGGGAGAGAAAGACAGTACGGATCTGGGAGGTGGGGTCAATGCGTGCGCAGATAAAATAAATCCAGGCACGCTCGAGCCGGCTGAGGCGCGAGCTCTTGAAGTGGAAAGTGGAAGAACCCTGTGTGCGCTGCTCCCAGTCAGAATCGGGCTGTGAAATGGTCTCGAGCAGGGCCTCCTTCGTGAAGCTAGTCATCACTCGGTCATAGGCCGACTCATCTACCACCGGAAGCCCAAACAACCTCCGAATAGCAGCAGTGGAGAAATCAACTGTAACACCTCGGACATCGACCTGAGTCCGAGACTCTAATGATGGCAACGTATGTCCTGCCCGAATGTGCTTGCGGTAATCGGCGTAGAACTCCTTCACAATCGAGATAACCGTGGCTCGGGGTGCGGCAAATCGCCCACCCCATCTCATCAATCATGGTAAGCAATTCTCCGTCCTGAGGAGCTGGAGTAAATCCCCTCTCTGGAATAAGCGGTCGTGGCCGGATCTTCTCATTGAAGATCTTGTGAATTTCAGGGTCTGAAAACTGGTGCCCCTCCGACTCGGCCCGACTACGAGAGGTCTCCCCTCGAGTGGGGGATGACTGGGTCCTAGCTCTATTGCTCAGCTTCTTTGTTCTCACCATAGTCAGTCCTGAAAAATACAACACCAGGGTTTATTTACGCCAAAGATAATAACAATGATCTACACTCGGCTAAAGATGTCCAGCCAGAAATCCCGAATTTAACAAAATAGCGCATTCGTGAGAGAAGGATGAAATTGGACTTAAACGTTTAAACTGAACGTAAGGGTTTGGCTTGCTGTAAATTCAGAACGAACACATTGCACAAAGATTCAAAAGATTGCTTTAACAAAAAAATTTTTTCACTTAGACATTTTATCAAACACCTTAAGGGCACGAGTTTACTTGAAGAATTAACATGGGTATAGCTCGATTCAACCCCCAAGAACAGAAACACAATTCATTCATCATCAAAACAACGCACTCTATTCATTCATATTCCACACTAACCATGAAAATTCGATTAAAACTACTATGTTATCCCCTAAACCATCCTAGAACTTATTGAAGGAAAATAGACATGTTCAATCCATCCAAAGCATAAACGACTTCAAATTCAAATCCATAAACAAGTAGAGATTAGATATTGGAACATACCTTGATTGGTTTTGTGAAGAGTGCAAGAAGAAATCGCAAAAAAATTGAAGAGTGCTTCGGCCGATTCGCGCGCTGGGGAGGGAAATAAGAAAAGAGGCGTACCTGGTATGGCCGGCCAACTGCATGTTATATGCTACCTGGGCCTTTCAGATTCCGCATAGTGTGCCGCGGCACAGCTAAAGTGAGCCGCGGCACAGGGTACAGCCCCTTTTACCTGTTTGCTCGTTTTGTCGTGTGCCGCGGCACAGATTTCGTGTGCCGCGGCTCAGTGCTCAAGTGTGCCGCGTCTCATTTATGTCGTGCCGCGACACAGGGTACAGTGGGTTTAGCTTATTTCCTTCGATTTATGTGTGCCGCGGCTCACAATACTTGTGCCGCGGCTCACACTTGCCTCCCACAGGACTTTCCCGCATGAATTTTGAGAAGATCACGTTAAAAGCGAGAGGCAGAAGCAAATTGAAGCACAAAAATGATGAAAAATAAAAATCACGAATGCAAGAAAAATTAAGAAACGCAAAAATCTACAACTACGAACTCGGGTTGCCTCCCGAGAAGCGCTAAGTTTATAGTCTTCAGCCGGACCTATTGGAAAACATTAGTTCGCTTTTCGCAAACTCCATTTGGTTTCCGCCCCGTCCATCGAACCGTTCATATGGTTTTCAAAATTATGACCATCGGTCGTTAACGATTCGACTTTCGGTTCGGACATCAAATGTTGTTTGCGGAAAGGTTTCGACGTGAACAACTTCCCGAAACACCCGTTTTTCTCATGACTAGATGTCCGCTGGGCTTCCGGCTTACTCTCCTCCTTCACAAACGCACTCAAGACTGCAGCAGATTTGTCCTCATGCTCGAGAAACGCTACTCGTTCTACATCCTTCTTAAGAATTGGACCATCTAACACAAAATCTGAATTTTCCAACCGATGATGTTTTCGGTGCTTTCCTCTTTCAACGGCATCTACACTTTCCATTTGTGACCTTTTATCAACACTTCCGGGACATGGAAACGATTTGAATACTTGAAAGGTAACTTGCTCGTCTTGGACCCTCAGAGTTAACTCCCCTTTTTCCACGTCTATAAGGGTTCAGCCTGTCGCTAAAAATGGTCGTCCCAAGATGATTGGAATATGTTCGTCTTCCTCCATGTCGAGTACGATGAAATCGGCCGGAAAGATGAACTTATCAACTTTGACTAATACATCCTCAATCACTCCCCTTGGGTATTTGATAGATCGATCCGCCAACTGCAAGGAGACGGTCGTCGGCTTTGCTTCTCCAATTTCCAGCTTCTTAAAAATCGACAGAGGCATGAGGTTAATACTAGCGCCGAGATCGCACAGTGCCTTATTAAAAGAGCGATTCCCCATGGTGCACGGTATGTTGAAGCTTCCCGGATCTTTCAATTTTGGTGGGAGCTTCTTTTGAAGAATTGCGCTGCATTCCTCCGTCAAGGCGAAAGTTTCAAACTCCTCGAGTTTTCTTTTCTTCGACAATATCTCTTTCATGAACTTAACGTAACTCGGCATCTGTTCCAACGCGTCGGCGAACGGAATGTTAATGTGAAGCTTTTTGAACACGTCAAGGAACTTAGAGAATTGTTTGTCCGCCTTTTTCTGTTGTAATCTCTGCGGAAACGGGACGGGGGGCACACATGTCTTCGGGTTATCCGGCAACGTTATTGAAGGTTTCAAATCTTGCGACTCCTCTGGCTCTAAATTATTCTTTTCCTCAATTTCCTTCTTCTTTTCACACTGCTCGGGCTGGTCCAACACCCTTTTTCCGCTTCTCAAGTTGATTGCGTTTAGACTCTCTCTAGGATTTGTCTCTGTTGTACTCGGCAATGCTCCCTCCGGGCGAGCTGTCAACACATTAGCAATTTGGCCCAGCTGGACCTCCAAGTTTCGAATGGAAGCGGAATGATTTTTCAATGTCGCTTCAGTACGGGTCATGAATTGACTCGTATTTGCCGCCAATTTCGCAAGTGCTTCCTCGAGGGAAACTTTTGGAGCGGGAGGGGGCTGCTGTTGATTCTGAGCGAACGGGGACTGGTTTGAGTTCTGTCCGTTTCTCCACGAAAAGTTGGGATGATTGCGCCACCCCGGATTATAAGTGTTGGAGTACGGATTATTTTGTCGATTTCCATTTCCCACGAATTGAGCCTGCTCCATCTGATGTTGCTCGAACGGGTTTCCAACTTGACACTCCGCGCTCGGGTGAGATCCGTTACACCAATTGCATGTCTCAATGGTAACGAGGGAAGGTGCGTGCGAAAATGCTTGGAGCTGCTGAGTCAAGGCGGCGACTTGAGCAGACAATGTGGAAATCGGATCATTGCAAGAAACTTCCATAACTCGCTTCGGTGTCAATCTTTCCGATGGCCATTGATATGCATTTGCAGCCATAGCTTCCAAAAGTGAGTGTGCCTCGGCCATAGTCTTTCCCATCAAGGCCCCACCGGCGGCCGCATCCACGAGAGTGCGTGTAGAAGCACTCAAACCATTGTAGAAAGTCTGAATCTGAAGCCAATCAGGAAGGCCGTGATTAGGGCATCTTCGTAACAAATCTTTATATCGCTCCCACGCCTCGTGGAGCGATTCCATGTCATATTGACCAAAGGTGGTTATCTCATTTCTCAACCTCGCCGTCTTAGAAGGTGGGAAGAATTTGGCAAGGAAGGCTTGCGCTAACTCTCCCCATGTTGTAATCGACCCCGGCGGTAAGGAATTTAACCAAAATTTCGCTTTATCCCTCAAAGAGAAAGGGAAAAGCCTCAATCGGATGGCATCGTCGGTGACACCATTAGTCTTGAAAGTGTCACAAATCTCAAGGAAAGAAGAAATATGAGCGTTAGGGTCGTCATTCGGCAATCCACAGAATTGGCTCGCCTGCACCATCTGAATGATCGCAGGCTTGATCTCAAAATTATTGGCTTGGATCTTGGGACGCCGAATTCCCGAAAAGTTTGCGTTGATCTGCGGCATGGCATAGTCTCGAAGAGCTAGTTCCGGTTGAACTTGCCGCACATGGTTATCTCCTCCTTGGATTTCGATATTCTCGGCCATGTTGACCGTCGTCTGCAACTCTCTTTTCTCCTTCTTGTTCCTTCGAAGAGTGCGCTCGAGCTCGGTATCCAAAGGTAGTAGGCCTTCATTACCGAGTTTTCTCATGCACTACACGAAAGGTCCTGAAAGGAAAAACAAATAAACGAAATTAAATACACAAATATAAAAATAAAAACGTTCAAATTAAGACTAGAAATACTTAAATCGATATTAGAAAAATTTCGGTCCCCGGCAACGGTGCCAAAAACTTGTTGCGATATTTCTTACACGCAAGTGCACGTCATCGTTTACAAGTAATAAAGTGATAAGTAGAGTATCGTTCCCACGAGGACTGAATCTCTAACTACCGATTTTTGTGTATTCCAATTTTATTTGAACAATCGAATTTGGATTTTGCAATTAATAATTAAAAGAATTACTAAAAGACTAAACAGTAGAAAACGATAGCTTGAATAACGGAAATCAAATGATGAATAAGTCTAGGATTCTGAATCTACCCCGGCTTATCCGAATTTACTCTCGATTATCCGTAATAAATAATTTTCCCAATTTATTGAAGGCGGAGATTGCTAATATATTCTACCGCCTCTCCCGAGGTCAATAGATTTATCTAAAGGCGAATAACGCACTCTATCCCTAGGTGAATTAATTCGTCAATAGGCGAAAAGCATAAAATCTCCTAAAGGCCACGTAGTTCCTATGAGTATATTCCTATCTCACAGAATAAAACGGTCCTCACCAATAGTTCCTCACCAATTCTCCTCTCCCGATTCGAATTGAATGATTAAATCAATACAACTATTGGCCAGATAATTGCAAGCATTAAACACAATTGGGAAAACTCAACAAAAAGGTAATTAATTGGATAATCTCAAGCAATTCGTCCGAACATAGGTTTCATCAAAACCCTAGATTAGGGCTTTAGCCTGACATATTAATAATTGAAAATACAGAATAAATGAATGAAAGCATAAAAATCAAACGCAGATGAAGCTCGGATTCCTCCGTTCTTCAGCTTCCGCCCTCTGCCTTTGAAGTCTTCTGCTTCCCTCTTCTTCTGCCGTCTCCAAGCTTAAGCTCCAAAAGATAAAAGATCCAAGATAATTAATTAGGGTCTTAAACCCTATTTATAGCTCAGCACATCCTCCAAAACGCGTCTGTATCAGTCGGTCGAAAACTGGCTTCGAAACGGCCCAAATCCGCGCGGACAACCAAAAACCGCCAAGTGTGCCGCGCCGCACTAAATCTGTGCCGCGGCACATCGCCTTCAGCTGGATGTCTGGGCGTCCTTAATTTCTTCTGTGCCGCGGCTCACCTGGTGTGCCGGCACAGTACGCTGATTACTCTGCGCTCGGCTGGGTGTCTTCTTGTGCCGCGGCCCTGCTTCCTTGTGCCGCGGCTCATAGCCAAAATATGCCGTTTTTGCCCGTTTCGCCTCGTTTTAGCTTCCGGACTTCAATTTCCTGACAAACATACAAAATTAAGGCATTAAAGGCTCATTTTATCAAATTCACTCTCCAAAAATATACAAAATAATGATAAATAAGCGTATAAAAATACGCCTAACAAATACCCCCAAACTTAAGCCTTTGCTTGTCCTCAAGCAAAAAGAATTAAATTCAATAAAACAATGTCGTGAATCATCGTGCGACTCGTAGTGTTCAACCTAATCAATACTATCCTGTAATTCTCTCTAAATAATACGAGTGTCATAATAGCGAGCTGCACTCAGAATAATGATTCCGCAAAGTAATCAAGTTCAGTCCTAATCACTCGTTCATGAAGAAAATCCAGCTCAAAGATTAACAAAACGTGAGTCAAATCGACCGTCAATATGAAAGGCTAAAATAAACAAGCTAGTTCGTCCTGTTCCACAGTGTAATGGCAAAATTTTCACGAGTTTCATAAAAACAATCTTCGGACAGTATTCCCTTATATATATGCTCAAGAATTTGATTCGAGTTGACCACTAGGTTAGGATCTCGGGATGTTTCATCGGGATAATCCTAGGGTGGAACTTCCATTCTCATGTATTGGGAAACCGTTTGACGTAAAAGACACTCATGGGGCACATGGATGCTTCTAGTTACTAGGTTCCCGTCTACAGCGGAGAAACAACTCGAATATATAATTTCTGCATGTCCGAATCAAGGTCGCCGTTTTACGCGAGAGTAAACAGCGGGTCACGCGAATGCCCCTGGTTACTAGGCTCCCTATCATTGGCACATGCGAAATCTCTAAATCACTAATCAGGGTCGTCGTTTTACGCGAGAGTAAACAACGGGTCACGCGAATACCCCCGGTTACTAGACTTCCCTTCATAGAACAAAATTATCTCGACTAGTGGGAAAAACTGACCGACTCTAAACTCAGGTTAAGTGCCAACATGACTAATATAACTGGACGACTAACTAATTGAAAAATGTAACCTAACGTATCGACGGTGATTTAAAACAAGTGTGTATCCTCTCTTATCTGCCAAGACCTCTACAATCACGAAAAATTTTGGACCTAAATGAATACTAAGCAGAAACAGAAATTACTGACTACAACTCGACTAAAACTCGACCGTTTCTTCAGAGATAAAAACAGTGTCGTAACATCAGTATCACACAAATAGAAGCACGAAAAAATTCACGAATAGAGAAAAATTAAGACAAGCAAGGCTATCGAAAAAAAAATAACGCAAAGTAATGAAAAGTGCAACGAAATAAAGTACAGCAATGAATGTAGCAAATGAAAGTAAATCCCCCCAAACTTAGGATGTACATTGACCTCAATGGACAAAATATGATATGCAGTAAAAGTAAAAGGTCAAGTACTCCCCTCCAGTTCTCTCACGAGCTGGTGCCGGCATCATCCGGTGAGGAGGGTGGTGTGGCTGGCCGGGCTGGAGCAATAAATGGCCCGTCGGGATGCATGATATGGGCCGTCCATGCGGCAAGGTGCTCCTGATGATAAGCGTCCCTCGCTGGCAGACGCCTCGCCTCTCGTCGGTTGGCCCGGCGGGCCTGCTCTCGCATCTCAGCTCTGACGGCAGCAATAACGCTCTCTCGCTCCGTCCGCTGCTCCTCTCGCATGGCAGCCAATAAACTCTCCCTCTCTCTCCTCATCTCATCTCTCTCTCCTCGTCTCCTCTCTCAGCTCCTCTCTCAGCTCCTCTCTCTCTCTCCTCAGATCCTCCCTCAGCCCATCAAACATCTCCTGTAGTCTCTCAGTGTCGGGCTGCGGGCCGGCCTCTCCATGTGTCAGCAAAAGAGGCTCGGGGGATCCCTCGTGGGCCTCATCCAGCAGAAATCCTCTCCCCCGAGCGTGCGCCGGCGCTCCTCCCCACTGGTCAAAGTGTGATATGATGCGGTGGTCGATCGGGGCCTAGGGAGCAAGCATCGGCTCGTCGTCTGACCACGTCAGCCCCGACTGCCGGCACAAAGCGCAGATGAGAGAGGGGTGCTTCAACCCCGTCTTTCCCCCCCTGGATACACTGGAAGATAGATCGGACCAGGATGGGGGCCACATCGAAACGCAGCCCAGAAGTGATAGCATAAAGTGTCCGGGCGCGGGAGAGAAAGACAGTACGGATCTGGGAAGTGGGGTCAATGCGTGCGCAGATAAAATAAATCCAGGCACGCCCGAGCCGGCTGAGGCGCGAGCTCTTGAAGTGGAAAGTGGAAGAACCCTGTGCGCGCTGCTCCCAGTCAGAATCGGGCTGTGAAATGGTCTCGAGCAGGGCCTCCTTCGTGAGGCTAGTCATCACTCGGTCATAGGCCGACTCATCTACCACCGGAAGCCCAAACAACCTCCGAATAGCAGCAGTGAAGAAATCAACTGTAACACCTCGGACATCGACCTGAGTCCGAGACTCTAATGATGGCAACGTATGTCCTGCCCGAATGTGCTTCAGCAGTGCACTGGCGTAGAACTCCTGCACAATCGAGATAACCGCTGGCTCGGGGGGTGCAGCAAATCTGGCCCACCCCATCTCATCAATCATGGTAATCAATTCTCCGTCCTGAGGAGCTGGAGTAAATCCCCTCTCTGGAATAAGCGGTCGTGGCCGGATCTTCTCATTGAAGATCTTGTGAATTTCAGGGTCCGAAAACTGGTGCCCCTCCGACTCGGCCCGACTACGAAAGGTCTCTCCTCGAGTGGGGGATGACTGGGTCCTAGCTCTCTTGCTCAGCTTCTTTGTTCTCGCCATAGTCAGTCCTGAAAAATACAACACCAGGGTTTATTTACGCCAAAGATAATAACAATGATCTACACTCGGCTAAAGATGTCCAGCCAGAAATCCCGAATTTAACAAAATAGCACATTCGTGAGAGAAGGATGAAATTGGACTTAAACGTTTAAACTGGACGTAAGGGTTGGGCTTGCTGTAAATTCAGAATGAACACATTGCACAAAGATTCAAAAGATTGCTTTAACAAAGAAAATTTTTCACTTAGACATTTTATCAAACACCTTAAGGGCACGAGTTTACTTGAAGAATTAACATGGGTATAGCTCGATTCAACCCCCAAGAACAGAAACACAATTCATTCATCATCAAAACAACGCACTCTATTCATTCATATTCCACACTAACCATGAAAATTCGATTAAAACTACTATGTTATCCCTAAACCATCCTAGAACTTATTGAAGGAAAATAGACATGTTCAATCCATCCAAAGCATAAACGACTTCAAATTCAAATCCATAAACAAATAGAGATTAGAGATTGGAACATACCTTGATTGGTTTTGTGAAGAGTGCAAGAAGAAATCGCAAAAAAATTGAAGAGTGCTTCGGCCGATTCGCGCGCTGGGGAGGGAAATAAGAAAAGAGGCGTACCTGGTATGGCCGGCCAACTGCGTGTTATATGCTACCTGGGCCTTTCATATTCCGCATAGTGTGCCGCGGCACAGCTAAAATGAGCCGCGCACGTGGTACGATCCTTTTACTGTTTGCTCGTTTTGTCGTGTGCCGCGGCACAGATTTCGTGTGCCGCGGCTCAGTGCTCAAGTATGCCGCGGCTCATTTATGACGTGCCGCGGCACAGGGTACAGTGGGTTTAGCTTATTTCCTTCGATTTATGTGTGCCGCGGCTCACAATACTTGTGCCGCGGCTCACACTTCAGTTTCTCCCCTGGGACTTTCCTGCACAGAATTTTGAGAAGATCACGTTAAAAGCGAGAGGCAGAAGCAAATTGAAGCACAAAAATGATGAAAAATAAAAATCACGAATGCAAGAAAAATAAAGAAACGCAAAATTCTACAACTACGAACTCGGGTTGCCTCCTGAGAAGCACTAAGTTTATAGTCTTCAGCTGGACCTATTGGAAAACATTAGTTCGCTTTTCGCAAACTCCATTTGGTTTCCGCCCCGTCCATCGAACCGTTCATATGGTTTTCAAAATTATGACCATCGGTCGTTAACGATTCGACTTTCGGTTCGGACATCAAATGTTGTTTGCGGAAAGGTTTCGACGTGAATAACTTCCCGAAACACCCGTTTTTCTCATGACTAGATGTCTGCTGGGCTTCCGGCTTACTCTCCTCCTTCACAAACGCACTCAAGACTGCAGCAGATTTGTCCTCATGCTCGAGAAATGCTACTCGTTCTACATCCTTCTTAAGAATTGGACCATCTAACACAAAATCTGAATTTTCCAACCGATGATGTTTTCGGTGCTTTCCTCTTTCAACGGCATCTACACTTTCAATTTGTGACCTTTTATCAACACTTCCGGGACATGGAAACGATTTGAATACTTGAAAGGTAACTTGCTCGTCTTGGACCCTCAGAGTTAACTCCCCTTTTTCCACGTCTATAAGGGTTCGGCCTGTCGCTAAAAATGGTCGTCCCAAGATGATTGGAATATCTTCATCTTCCTCCATGTCGAGTACGATGAAATCGGCCGGAAAGATGAACTTATCAACTTTGACTAATACATCCTCAATCACTCCCCTTGGGTATTTGATAGATCGATCCGCCAACTGCAAGGAGACCGTCGTCGGCTTTGCTTTTCCAATTTCCAGCTTCTTAAAAATCGACAGAGGCATGAGGTTAATACTAGCGCCGAGATCGCACAGTGCCGTATTAAAAGAGCGATTCCCCATGGTGCACGGTATGTTGAAGCTTCCCGGATCTTTCAATTTTGGTGGGAGCTTCTTTTGAAGAATTGCGCTGCATTCCTCCGTCAAGGCGACAGTTTCAAACTCCTCGAGTTTTCTTTTCTTCGACAATATCTCTTTCATGAACTTAACGTAACTCGGCATCTGTTCCAACGCGTCGTGACGGAATGTTAATGTGAAGCTTTTTGAACACGTCAAGGAACTTAGAGAATTGTTTGTCCGCCTTTTTCTGTTGTAATCTCTGCGGAAACGGGACGGGGGGCACACATGTCTTCGGGTTATCCGGCAACGTTATTGAAGGTTTCAAATCTTGCGACTCCTCTGGCTCTAAATTATTCTTTTCCTCAATGTCCTTCTTCTTTTCACACCGCTCGGGCTGGTCCAACACCCTTTTTCCGCTTCTCAAGTTGATTGCGTTTAGACTCTCTCTAGGATTTGTCTCTGTTGTACTCGGCAATGCTCCCTCCGGGCGAGCTGTCAACACATTAGCAATTTGGCCCAGCTGGACCTCCAAGTTTCGAATGGAAGCGGAATGATTTTGCAATGTCGCTTCAGTACGGGTCATGAATTGACTCGTATTTGCCGCCAATTTCGCAAGTGCTTCCTCGATGGAAACTTTTGGAGCGGGAGGGGGCTGCTGTTGATTCTGAGCGAACGGGGGCTGGTTTGAGTTCTGTCCGTTTCTCCACGAAAAGTTGGGATGATTGCGCCACCCCGGATTATAAGTGTTGGAGTACGGATTATTTTGTCGATTTCCATTTCCCACGAATTGAGCCTGCTCCATCTGATGTTGCTCGAATGGGTTTCCAACTTGACACTCCGCGCTCGGGTGAGATCCGTTACACCAATTGCATGTCTCAATGGTAACGGGGGAAGGTGCGTGCGAAAATGCTTGGAGCTGCTGAGTCAAGGCGGCGACTTGAGCAGACAATGTGGAAATCGGATCATTGCAAGAAACTTCCATAACTCGCTTCGGTGTCAATCTTTCCGATGGCCATTGATATGCATTTGCGGCCATAGCTTCCAAAAGTGAGTGTGCCTCGGCCATAGTCTTTCCCATCAAGGCTCCACCGGCGGCCGCATCCACGAGAGTGCGTGTAGAAGCACTCAAACCATTGTAGAAAGTCTGAATCTGAAGCCAATCAGGAAGGCCGTGATGAGGGCATCTTCGTAACAAATCTTTATATCGCTCCCACGCCTCGTGAAGCGATTCCATGTCATATTGACCAAAGGTGGTTATCTCATTTCTCAACCTCGCCGTCTTAGAAGGTGGGAAGAATTTGGCAAGGAAGGCTTGCGCTAACTCTCCCCATGTTGTAATCGACCCCGGTGGTAAGGAATTTAACCAAAATTTCGCTTTATCCCTCAAAGAGAAAGGGAAAAGCCTCAATCGGATGGCATCGTCGGTGACACCATTAGTCTTGAAAGTGTCACAAATCTCAAGGAAAGAAGAAATATGAGCGTTAGGGTCGTCATTCGGCAATCCACAGAATTGGCTCGCCTGCACCATCTGAATGATCGCAGGCTTGATCTCAAAATTATTGGCTTGGATCGTGGGACGCCGAATTCCCGAAAAGTTTGCGTTGATCTGCGGCATGGCATAGTCTCGAAGAGCTAGTTCCGGTTGAACTTGCCGCACATGGTTATCTCCTCCTTGGATTTCGATATTCTCGGCCATGTTGACCGTCGTCTGCAACTCTATTTTCTCCTTCTTGTTCCTTCGAAGAGTGCGCTCGAGCTCGGTATCCAAAGGTAGTAGGCCTTCGTTACCGAGTTTTCTCATGCACTACACGAAAGGTCCTGAAAGGAAAAACAAATAAACGAAATTAAATACACAAATATAAAAATAAAAACGTTCAAATTAAGACTAAAAATACTTAAATCGATATTAGAAAAATTTCAGTCCCCGGCAACGGCGCCAAAAACTTGTTGTGGGAAAATCCCTCACAATATGCCGCAAGTGCACGGTGTCAACAAGTAATAAAGTGATAAGTAAAGTATCGTTCCCTCGAGGACTGATTTCACTAAGTACCAAAATATAGTCAACTCACAATTTTATTTGAAGAACAATTAAATAGAGTTTATATCTAAACTAATTGCAGAAAGTAAATAATAGTACTAATAATAATAATACTAATAAGGGGTAGGATTATGATTTTCACCTCAAACAATCGGGAAAGATATTTATTCGATTCAATTCACTATTATTCAATTGATTGTAAGCCAGGAATTCCTAAATTATTCTAAAGCCTTTCCCAAGGTCGATAGAAAATACTACGAATTACTAACTCGATATATCCCTATTCGAATCAGATAATTAATAGCTAAAACAGTTCAAGAATTCCCACAATAACAGGCTTCACAATTCGCATGAGTATATCCCTATCTCACAAAAATTATGATTCGTCTAACAAGAACTATGCCTAAATTTCATCTCCCGAATCCATAAAGACATTCAAAACAAATTAACTGTTGGCCAGACAATTAAAAAGCATTAAGAACAGTAAGAAGAATCCAATTCAATAGAATAACGAGTAAATCGAAATAATAATAAATAATCAATCCGTCATGTAATTGGCTACAATCAAAATCCTACTCGAATAAATCTAAAAACTAAGATGCAGAAAAACCGTAGGGATCCGTGGTCTTGTCGTCCCCCAAAAATCTACACCTTCTGTTCTCCTTTATTTTTTTTTCGCCGACCAACCCCCTTGTTCTCCTCTAATTCTGTGCCTTCTTATATCCTGCCTTTTTTTTCCCTCTAGTAGTTTTCTCTTCTCAAGGAATTTAATTCCTCCCAGTGCTCCTCACGGCACAACACACAAAAGCCCATGAATTGCGGCCCAAAAGTTTCCTCCCACACACCAACACATTTGTTAGAAGCAGTGGCGTCTTTTTGCGCTTTCTGTGCCGCGGCTCACTTGGTGTGTGCCGTGGCACACAGTACAGTGTGCACATCATTCGCTGGTTGTCTTCGTGTGCCACGGTTCACTTGGTGTGTGCCGCGGCTCATGACCAAAAACTGCTATTTTCGCCCGTTTTTCATCGTTTTGGCTTCCGGACGCCGATTTCCTGCAAAACATATAAAAATAATGCATTAAAAGCTCATTTATGCTGATTTAGGCTCAAGATGGATATAAAATAATGACATAAAAGCGTATAAAAATACACCTAATAAATACCCCCAAACTTGAGCCTTTTCTTGTCCTCAAGCAAAAAATTATAATTTTAAACAAAATGTATCGTGAATAATCATGCAAATCCATAGTGCTCAACTTAATCAATACTATCCTGAAAATCTCAAAGAATAATACAAGTATCGTAATAGTGAGTCACGTCCCGGACACTGATTCCACAAAGTAACCAATTTCAGTCCTAATCAATCGTTCAAGAAGAAAATCAAGCTCAAAGATTAACAAGCGTGAATTTAACCCACCGTCAATATGAAGGGTTAGATTAAATAAGCCAATTCGCCCAGTCCCACAGTCTAGTGGCAAAATTCAAGAGTTTCATTATCGAAATTACGCCTAGGACAGCATTCCCTTATGTATGATCAATAATATGATTCGAGTTAACCACTAGGTTTCGGTTCTCGGGATATTTCATCGGGATGATCCTAGGGTGGATTTCCATTCTCATGTATCGGGGAACCGTTTGACGTAAAAGACACTCATGGGGCACATGGATGCTTCTAGTTACTAAGTCCCCCTCTACAGCGGAGAAAAAACTCGAATAGCAATTCCCACATGTCAAGTTTGCTGTTTTACGCGAGAGTAAACAACGGGTCACGTGAATACCCCCGGTTACTAGGCTTCCCATCATCGGTAATGCGATATTTCTAAATTATTAATCTATTCAGGGTCGTCGTTTTACGCGAGAGTAAACAACGGGTCACGTGAATACCCCCGGTTGCTAAACTTCCCATCATAGAACAAATAGTATCTCGACTTTTTCTTGGGAAAAACTGTCCGACTCTAAACTCAATTTAAGTGCCCACGAGACTTATGTTACTGGACGATTAGCTACGCGAAACGTTTAACCAAACGTATAAATGGTGATTTGAAAACATGTATGTCTCCTTTCTTATCTGCTAAAATTTCTACAAAAACGATAAAATTTCGGACCTAATTGAATACTCAATAGAAGCAAATATCGCTGACTGCAACTCGACCAAAAGTCAACCGTTTCTTCCAAGAGAAATCAGTATCGTAACATCAGTTTTACACATGGAAGCACGAAAAATTCACGTTTTTAGCAAAAACCATCAACACCATGCAAGGACAATAAAGCAATCGCAATTTATAAGCAAGAAAAATTAAGAAAATTATCGCATGCATCAATTTATTCCACTACACATAACATCCTCAATAATAAAACTCATGTGAAAATAGAAGAGATAAGAAAAAGTGAAACTTATTCCAAATGTCTTCTTGAACACCAGCACATGTCTGAGTGGAAACGTCGATCAATCCATACTTCAAATAACGCTCAGCATCACGAGGGACCCCCAAACTTAGTCTCTAGTCATTAGATAACAATAGACATTAAATCAAGAAAGACTAGAATATGAAGAATAATAACTCATTGGGGTTATATAAAAATATTAGAGAAATAAGGGACAACAAGAATACACGAATCCAAACGAAATAACAAAAACAAAGAAAAAAAATTAATAACTAAAAATCAAATAAAAACAACTAACTAGAAAGCAAGTAAAAATGATGGGTTGCCTCCCATCAAGCGCTCTATTTTACGTCTTGAGCACGACGTGGCGAAAAAATTCTAACGTGGCTTCTTTCTAGGGAGATTGCCAAATGCCCCCTTCTTGCAATCTATAAGCCTCTTATTCTATAAGGGAGGCTTTGGTTCATGCCCGGTTGCCAAAAATAATGAGTAAGAATAATTATGCGGACAACCAAAAAATGATGGAAGAATATAATAATGATAAGGCATGAAAAAATAAGCAGAGTTCAAATGGGTAAATAATAAAGAATTATCGTGCACAACCTCATTAGAACTCGAAGAATCAGCCTCAATAAAATCACGAGTAATGGGGTCAATCTCTCCCATTATGGATTTAGGAAAAATTATGCGTGGCACCGTTAATAAAATTTTAGGCACAAAAGTGTTCACCTTATTAGTCGAAGTTTGATGAAAATTTACTGGCATTTCTTTCGAAACATCATCAATGATAACTTCTTCTCTAAGCTCATCACACTTTATGAAATTATTAGGTGCTGGGGGATCGACCCTAAAACTCAACATGTCGTTCTTCTCAACCTCCCCCTCAACTTCACTACTAAATATATGAGATGGAAAATAACTGTAGTGAACCTCAAGACCACGACGTGCACATTCTAGCTCAAAAAGAGTACTATCAGGATTTCTAAGAGTGTCTACACATTGTTCAAGCATGGTCTTTTGTTTTGGGGGAGGGGGCTGACTGACCCTATTTGGCATATTATTAAGAACATCGAAATTTATGAAATGCCAAGGGCCACGATACTCATAGGAAAACATAATGAATAAAATAAAAATATAGAGACTAAACAAAAAAAAACTTCAAATTAAAATTAGAGTCGCTTGGTATTGATATTAGCGAACAATCAGTCCCCGGCAATGGCGCCAAAAACTTGTTGCGATATTTCTTACACGCAAGTGCACGTCATCGTTTACAAGTAATAAAGTGATAAGTAGAGTATCGTTCCCACGAGGACTGAATCTCTAACTACCGATTTTTGTGTATTCCAATTTTATTTGAACAATCGAATTTGGATTTTGCAATTAATAACTAAAAGAATTACTAAAAGACTAAACAGTAGAAAACGATAGCTTGAATAACGGAAATCAAATGATGAATAAGTCTAGGATTCTGAATCCACCTCGGTTTATCCGAATTTACTCTCGATTATCCGTAATAAATAATTTTCCCAATTTATTGAAGGCGGAGATTGCTAATATATTCTACCGCCTCTCCCGAGGTCAATAGATTTATCTACAGGCGAATAACGCACTCTATCCCTAGGTGAATTAATTCGTCAATAGGCGAAAAGCATAAAATCTCCCAAAGGCCATGTAGTTCCTATGAGTATATTCCTATCTCACAGAATAAAACGGTCCTCACCAATAGTTCCTCACCAATTCTCCTCTCCCGATTCGAATTGAATGATTAAATCAATACAACTATTGGCCAGATAATTGCAAGCATTAAACACAATTGGGAAAACTCAACAAAAAGGTAATTAATTGGATAATCTCAAGCAATTCGTCAAAACATAGGTTTCATCAAAACCCTAGATTAGGGCTTTAGCCTGACATACTAATAATTGAAAATACAGAATAAATGAATGAAAGCATAAAATCAAACGAGATGAAGCTCGGATTCCTCCGTTCTTGACTTCCGCCCTCTGCCTTTGAAGTCTTACCTTCCCTCTTCTTCTGCCGTCTCCAAGCTTAAGCTCCAAAGATAAAAGATCCAAGATAATTAATTAGGGTCTTAAACCTATTTATAACTCAACACATCCTCCAAAACGCGTCCGTATCGGTCGGTGGCCAGCGAAAGCGGCCCCAAATCCGCGCGGACAACCAAAAACCGCCAAGTGTGCGCGGCGCACTAAATGCGTCTGTGCACATCGCTTGTTGGATGCAGGCGTCCTTAATTTCTTACGTACGCGGCTCACTGGCTGTGCCGCGGCACGAAGTCTGATTTACTCTGCGCTGGTGGTGTCTTCCTGTGCCGCGGCCCTGCTTCCTTGTGCCGTGGCTCATAGCCAAAATATGCCGTTTTCGCCCGTTTCGCCTCGTTTTAGCTTCCGGACTTCAATTTCCTGACAAACATACAAAATTAAGGCATTAAAGGCTCATTTTATCAAATTCACTCTCCAAAAATATACAAAATAATGATAAATAAGCGTATAAAAATACGCCTAACACATACGTCATTCTGCCTTTGAATTCCTTTACAATGGTAACAGGGCTTCGATAGCGTGCGTTAATGATAACGTGTAGTGTGCGCTATCTTCATCAGCTGACTTCACTTCAGCTTACTTCGAACTTGGCTGATATGCAGATTACTCCTCGTTAGCGTGCGCTAACGTATGAACACTTGCGTGCGCTAATGCAGTCCAGATTGCAACTTTTCGCGTCTTCGTCTGCTTCGTCGTTTTGCTTCGCCTCGATGTTGTTTTGTTGTTTAGCAACTTTAGTCATCAAAACACAAATTAAATAATGTGTGGAATAAATATTCCAACAATCTCCCCCTTTTTGATGATTACAAAACAACTCTTGAATTGGATAAAATCTGTAAAGAATAATATATGTATATTTCTACGAATCAAAGTTTTCGGCTTTGATCGTTTCGTTAGTTTCTCCAATTCTCTTTTCTTTTCGACATCTACTTTATTTTTCGACTCCGTCGTTTTTCAATTTTTCAACTCCCCATATTTGTATGCTTTTCTTTTCTTTTCGACTTCTTCGATTTTTCCCATTTTTATCTCAATTCATCTACTTCTCCCCCTTTTTGTCTTCATCAAAAAGTATAAAAATATAGAGTATATCAAATGAAATATAAATATGCATGATACCAATCGTCACATTAATAAGGGTATAAGCTCCCCCTGAGAATATTATTTCTCCCTCAAAAATATTCCTTCTCCCCCTTTGTAAAATATTATTTGTTAAAATTTATTTTTTGGGATCCAATCTATAGTTGGTTTTTCTTTTGAAACGTAGACGATATTTGAAATGTTTGTTCCTTTAGGAACCCAAATCTTTTTAATTTTTATCGTCCGTCTTGGGCTTTTGCAATTTGATATGTGATGCCCGATTTTCAAACATTTTTCGCATCGAGGTATTTTGAAACTGACGGATTCGTTTTTCGAACGTGGTTTGAATCGTAACCCATCTTTATTTAGAGTATATTTTTGAACACATAACATTTGTTCAAATTTATCGTTGCCGCACGAGAATTTCTTTGTCAAAATTTTTAGTACATCTTGAACTTTTAAAAGATCATTCTTTAAAATATTCTCGTTTTCAATGCATTTCGAATGATCGATTTCAACAAATTTCCCTTTTTCAAGTATTTTGGAATTTTCAATTTCCAAAGTTTTATATTTAGACTTGAGGGATTTAATTTCATTTAAAGCATTTTGATAGTCCGTATGTAATAACTCGAATGCTTCAAAGAGTTCGTCGTAGGAGTTACTTACTTGGCTTTCGACGTCGCTATCGTTGAATGAACTCCGTGCCATGAGCGCGAGATTATTTTGATCAAGAAAATCTTCATCGGGATCTTCGTCGCTCCATATTGCGATTAAAACTTCCTTTTGCTTTACTCGACAGTTCTTGGCAAAGTGGCCTGGTTTACCACGTAATCGACAAGTGTTGTCGGGTTTCTTCAATTCGCCCGCTTGAATGTCCTTCTTTCTCCGGTTTAATAAGTGTTGGAACTTATTAATATTTTTGGCATAATATGCCATTTCTTCATCACTTTCGTCCACCGGGATTTCTTCTTTCTTTCTCGGCACCTTAGCCTTGAAGGCTACCGATTTTTCCTTCGGTTTTGGTTTGGCATTCCGAGATTTTAGAACGATCTCGTAGTTGATAAGAGAACCAACGAGAGCACTAAAATCGAGAGTATTTAAATCTTTTGATTCCATTATTGCCGTAACCGTACCGTCCCATTCTCGAGGTAGTGATCGAAGAATTTTCTTTACTTTATCACTACTCGAATGTGGTTTTCCGAAACATGCTAATCCATTAGTGATGACCGAGAATCGGTGGAGCATAATTGAGATGGATTCGTCGTCCTTCATTTGGAATAATTCATAATCGTGAAGGAGCATGTTTATCTTCGTATCTTTGACTTGAGACGTACCTTCGTGTGTTACCTCAAGCATTTTCCAAATTTCTTTGGCACTATCACACGATGATATCCGGTTGTGTTCTTCCGGATTAAAATCACAATAAAGGAGTTGAGTTGCCTTACAATTGTAGTGGTCATTTTTCCAATTGGAATCGTCATATTCTTCGAAAGTTTTGAGCGTACCGTTGGAATTTGTCGGAATTTTCGGACCAAGACAAATCACCTTCCAAAGCTCGATATCATATGCTCGGATAAATATAGACATCTTCTTCTTCCACGTCATGAAGTTTGATCCATCAAAAAATGGTGGTCGTTTGAGACCAAGGCCTTCGACGGGAGCCATTTGAAATGCCATTTTGGATCTTCTCCTCGGATGTTAAGCCACGTATAGGAGTACCTATCCGATACCAATTGTTGGTATATTAAATCGGATATTTGCGCCGTTTTGTGCGGAAGCGAAAATAAATTGCGGAAAAATAAATCGCACAAGGATTTATAGAGGTTCGGCTATTAACGAAGCCTACGTCCTCTCTCAATGTATCTTTTTCTTTAGGATTAAGATAAAAACCTCTACGCCTCTCTTCTATCGGTCGAGGGATTACCGTTACAAGCTCGTCTTCTATTGGTCCGAGTAAAACCGTTTTTCCTTTTCTATTGGATAAGGAATCAAGCACTCTAGCTTTCTATGGGTACTAGATAGACCTTACTTAGATAGCGATTGCGATTCTAACAATGCCGGATACTTGATCCTAATAACACCGAATCCAATCGTATCTTTTTCTTTTACCTCTCGTGTATAATGTTGAATGTATAAACACTCAAACTAACAATATATAGCTCAATATTACAACAACAATGTAAGTATATGAATCTCAGATGTATGACTCGTTTTCTTGAAGTTGTTGTACTCAAACAATACCATAGGGATGGTATTTATAGGCATTTTCCACAAACTAGCCGTTGCTAGCTGTTTTGACTTGCTAGCGTGCGCTAGCCTTTTTTTATTAGCGTGCGCTAACTCATTAGCGTGCCTGTAGCGTGCGTTAGACTATGCCCAGTTTCAGTCCAGTAGCTTCGTTTCTTCCTTAGCGTACGTTATGCCTTCTGCCTTGCGTACGTAACCTTCTTGTATTAGCGTGCGTTAATAACACATTGTAGCGTGCGCTAATACAATATATCCGTTGCATGACTTGTCAAAGTATCCGTTTGATATGCTGACTTTGACCTGCTTTTCCCAACGTTCTGATTGACTTGATTCAAACTGCTTAGCGTGCGCTATTCCTTCTTTGTAGCGTGCGCTAATGCTGACTTCATTGCATACGTCATTCTGCGTTTGAATTCCTTTACAACGGTAACAGGACTTCGATAGCGTGCGTTAATGATAACGTGTAGCGTGCGCTATCTTCATCAGCTGACTTCACTTCAGCTTACTTCGAACTTGCCTGATATGCAGATTACTCCTCGTTAGCGTGCGCTAACGTATGAATACTTGCGTGTGCTAATGCAGTCCAGATTGCAACTTTTTACGTCTTCGTCTGCTTCGTCATTTTGCTTCGCCTCGATGTTGTTTTGTTGTTTAGCAACTTTAATCATCAAAACACAAATTAAATAATGTGTGGAATAAATATTTCAACAGCACCGAGAGCACACGATGCTGGCGGCGGCGCCGAGCACTTCGAGGGCGGCGGCTGGTCCGTCGAGTTATTTGGTTGGTCTGTCGTCGATTTTGGTCGATCCATTTCATTGTCGTTAATTAAATCTTTGGAGAGTCGGGATTTAGTATTAAATTTTTTATGTAATTAATTTGTATAAAAGTGAAATTTTAATTTTGGAAATCCACGACCCGGCCGGGGAGGAGTGACGAGATGCTTGATTCAGTGGGAGAGATCGAGTCGAAGACTTTCTCGGATTCAACTCAAGGAAGAAGACCATGATAATTGGATAATTTAATTATCCATGCTTTATTTTGGCTTTTACTATTTTGATGTATGACATGTATGAATGTATGCGTGATATGTTTTCTGCATGTTAGGACGAGAAAATTAAAAACATTTAGGCTAAAATAACTAAGTGATTAAATTGATCTAATTTTATCAAATTGGCCTCCATAATTAATTTAAATTGTGAAGTAATTAGGATGCGCATTGATATTAAGGTCTTCCTCCATATCGGATTTGCTAATTATAGGTTCACTAGTTTTAAATTTCAAATGATAACATAAGGTAAATATTATTTTTTGTGATATGCTCTCTCCATCTGTAGGACTATTATTTAAAAGATAATATTTTAAAGAAGTTAAATTATGGTATTCACTTAGGTGTATTAATTAATAAGCTCCCCATCGAATCTATGTTAATTAATACATGGCCAAGAGGAACCAACTATTAATTTTACTTGTCATGACGTAAGTTAACTAGATAGTAAAATTAAAGACGTAAAACTCTACTTGAAAAATGTGTGTGTAAACGTCCACACAATCGTGGCTTGCATATGCGGGTTTTTTGAGGTGTTGGTTGCTAGCATATATATTGTGTTTTTGTAACACCCCGAGATATTCGAAGTAATTACAGCGTCGTGGACCCCTACGTGGGACCCACCAGGCTAAAACAAGAAAACACCACTCAACTAACCGTCTCGGTTATCGAGAAAACATACATTAACAATATAAACATATAACAACACGCCCGGTGCAACCGACGTAATAAACATCAACCCACAAATATAGTAACTTCAACGAATAACAATCACTCCGAAGGGAAAAGCCTAAGTACTCGCGAGTATAATCTATAAGTTTAAAAGTAGACCACAACCATAACGAAAGGAACAACAGAAGTAAAAGGACTCAAATGCACATGTCAACGACCCTGACCAACATCCTCGTACTGTCCCAGTGCCTGCTCGTCTGGCTGAACATAACCTGAAATCCATAACAAGAATTTCCCTAAGACGGGTCCCCAAAGGAGTTAGCAATTACGCTAGTACAAGTAAGCAAGGCAAACCAATCGCCTACACATTTCATAGTACAATGCACCAAATTCATTTCAAAACCAAAACCAGACATGTCTTTTCCGGAAACAAACAGTCAATCAATTTGCCTTGGGAACAGGGCTATACCATTGATCCCGCTCGAGGACTCTAAGGACCCTCCCGAGCTGGTCATATCATAAAACAAATCACGCATGCGCATCGCCTTGGGAACAGGGCTATACCATTGATCCCGCTTGAGGCCTCTAAGGACCCTCCCGATCTAGCTAGCGAAACAAACTCGTGAATCCAGGGCTATATCATTGGATTCCCTCGAGGTCCCATCAGACCCTCCCTAGGTGAGAAAAAGCACACACAATATACATCACCATTTCATGTTAAGCATAAAGGTTTCCAAAAATACTTGCCTTGAGTAATTGACGACGCAACGAACGGAAAGGAAAATCACCGATGAACACTAGGAACTGATAATCACGAACCTAACGATTCGAAGAATACAATTACAACCATTTCTAAACGAATACGGAATTGAAATACTCCCGAAAACCTGCCTACGATTCATGTATATTCGTATAAAAATAACAACGAGGGCGGACCACAACCAAACCCTCTCGAAAACGCAACAACTACGAAATATACCATGAATCCGTAGGGAAACCAAGAATATCAACAAGATTAATCATATTCATCATGAATTAATCAACCATACGGAACGAATCGGACGAAAAACTCAAAACCCCAAGTTTCCCAAAAAACAAGGTTCTAGGAGCTTACCTCGGATTAAAGACGAAGAACACGAATAGATGTTGATAATACACTCCAAAAACTCGAGGAAGATGATGGCTCGGAGTTACAAAGCTTCAAATCACCCGAAAATGCCAAGTAATCGCCTTGGAGTCGGAGGGGATAAGAGGAGAAGTGAAAAATGACTGAAATCGGTCAACTCATGGGTATATAAACCCAGGCCGTGTTACGTACGTTAGGCACAGGTAGCTAACGTACGTTAGCTTGTTAACGTACATAAGCCCTCCCATCTTACGTACGTAATGCAATGGGCATGACCTCCTGTCCGATTTCCTACATACTATTACGTACGTAACAGCATATGGTTAACGTACGTAATGTCCCTTCCTGAGGCTGACAGGCTGCTACCAACAGGCAAGGAAAGAACCAAAAAATCGAAATGCAACGGTGAACAAAAAACGAAGGTACAAATGTAAAGGATTCGAGGCGACGAACCTAAGTGTTTTTGGAAAACATATTCCCGACTACTCGAAGGTTCGGAAAACAACAACAAACGTAATTATCCCAAAACTTTGGGAAAATACAAAATGGCCCAAAACATTCGAAATGTACGATACACGGTCGAAACACCAAATGAAAGCTCACATAATAACATGAGATGGATCTTCGGCAACCCCGAAACGGCGGTCTAAAACAACGTTCATGCAAATCGAACGAAATAGCGACGAATATGACATAAAATGCGAAATTGAATAAAACGAGTCCGAAACAAGCTCGGACGACAAAAAGTCCAATATTAAACATTCTCGAAATTCCAATACGATTATAAGCGAGTTGCTAAAAATGAAAATACACCAAAAATAAGAATATCGGGAAACATGGAAAACCATAGTTGATGACATGACTAGGATCCGGGACATACTTCCTCAGTTGAGAAACATGGAAAATGCTATGAACATGGCTCAAGGCTGGGGTCAATGCCAAACGGTAAGCCAATTCTCCGACTCTCTCGAGAATCTCGAAAGGTCCAATAAATCTAGGACTCAACTTCCCTTTTCTTCCCGAAACGGAAAACTCCTCTCGTCGGCGACACCTTTAGCAAAATGTGGTCTCCCACCTCGAATTCCAAAGGTCGACGACGGACGTCGGCATATGACTTATGTCGACTCTGAGCAGTCAACATCCGTTCCCGAATCACTTCCACCTTCCGCCTCGTCTCTAAAGCGATATCCAGTTCGGTCCCAACCAAATCGGACGCCTCATTCCAACAAATTGGCGATCGACATCGCCGCCCATAAAGCGCCTCATACGGTGCCATCTAAATTGACGTGTGCCAACTATTGTTGTACGTGAATTCGATCAATGGCAAATGCTCCTCCCAGTCACTACTCCAGTGGTGAGCACAAGCACGCAACATATCCTCAAACATCTGGATAGTGCGCTCCGACTGTCCATCCGACTGAGGATGAAAAGAGGTACTCAAACGCAACCGAGTACCCAATGCCTTATGCACCGCCTGCCAAAAGTGCGATAAAAAATGGCCATCCCGATCCGAGACGATAGACTTCGGAGTACCGTGAAGTCTCACAATCTGCGCAATAAACACACGAGCCAACTTCTCCGGGCCCCAAGTATCCTTGATGCCCAGAAAATGTGCCGACTTGGTCAGACGATCAACAATCACCCAAACCATATTCATGCCCGATCTCGATCGCGGCAAGCTCGTAATGAAGTCCATCGATATATCTTCCCATTTTTATTCCGGAACGGGAAGTGACTGCAGTAACTCGGCCGATCGCTGATGCTCGATTTTGACCTACTGACAAGTCAAACATCTCGCTACAAACTGTGCGACCTCTTCCTTCATGTCATTCCACCAGAAATTCCTTCTCAGGTCCTTGTACATCTTACTCGAACCAGGATGAACAGAGTAAGGCGTAGCATGGGCCTCACGAAAAACACCATGTCTCAGCACCGAGTCGTTCGGTACACAAAGCTGACTCTGAAATCTCAGTACACCATCTTCATGAATCACAAACCCGGGAGACTTTCCTTTAAGAACATTCTCTCGGATTTGGATAATCATCGGATCCTCCAGCTGCTTCAGTTTAATTTCATCGATCAGAGATGACGAAATCTCTAAAGCACAGAGTTTCCCAACGGCTCCCGGCAACAAAATCTCAACACTCAACTCAATCAAATCCCGCTGAAGCTCAAATTGAGACATAAGGATCTCAAGTGTCTGCAACGAGACCGGTTTCCAACTCAAGGCGTCAGCCACGACGTTTGCCTTGCCCGGATGATAAAGGATTTCGAGATCATAATCCTTAATCAACTCTAACCACCTCCTCTGCCTCATATTCAGCTCCTGCTGAGTAAATATGTATTTCAGACTTTTATGATCGGTAAAAATCTGACATGCAGAGCGAAAAAGATAGTGATGCCAAATCTTGAGCGTAAAAACAACTGCCGCTAACTCCAAATCGTGAGTAGGGTAGTTAAGCTCATACGGCCTCAACTGTCTCGACGCAAACGCAATAGTCTTGCCGTGCTGCATCAACACGCACCCAAGACCCTGACCCAAAGCATCGCTATAAATGGCAAAACCCTCGCTGCCACACGGCAACGCTTAAATCGGGGCTGAAGTCAAACGCCTCTTCAGATCCTCAAAACTCGACTGCCTCTCGTTGTTCCAGATGAACTTCTCGGACTTGTGGAGCAACTTTGTAAGTGGTTGAGTTAGTTTTGATAAACCCTCGACGAACCTACGGTAGTAGCCATCTAAACCCAAGAAACTACGGACCTCCTTCACGTTCTGAGGCGGTGCCCAGTCCAACACTGCCTCAACCTTCTGCGAATCCACACGGACCCCCTCGGCTGAAATCACGTGACCTAGAAACATCACTTTGTTCAGCCAGAACTCACATTTCGAGAACTTTGCATAGAGTTGCTCGGTCTTCAAAATGTCTAACACTACTCGCAAATGATACGTGTGTTCCTCCTCGTTCCTAGAGTAAATAAGGATATCGTCAATGAAGACGACGACACACTTATCCAAATACTCAATAAAGACCTTGTTCATCAACTGCATGAACACCGCCGGCGCATTAGTTAACCCGAAAGGCATAACTATAAACTCATAGTGTCGTATCTCGTCCGAAAAGCTGCTATGGGCACGTCGGACTCCTTCACTCGAAGCTGATAGTACCCCGATCTCAAGTCAATCTTCGAGAATACCGCATCTCCCTGCAACTGATCGAACAAGTCATCAATCCTCGGCAGAGGATACTTGTTCTTTATGGTCACCTTGTTTAGCTCGCGATAGTCGATACACAAATGTAGTGAACCATCCTTTTTCTGAACAAACAAAACCGGTGCGCCCCAAGGCGAAGCGCTCGGTCGAATATACCCCGACTCAAGAAGCTCACTCAACTGCTTCTTTAACTCGGCCATCTCTGAATGTTCCATGCGATACGGAGCCTTCGAAATCGGAGCTGCACCCGGCTCTAACTCGATAGCAAACTCTACCTCACGGTCCGGCGGCAACCCCGGTAACTCGTCAGGAAACTCACTAACAACTAGAATCGATGAAAGCTCGACACCGCCACTCTCCGCCTTCAAGGCGTAGCACCAATAACCAGTACACCCCTTCCGCAGAAGTCTCATCGCCTTCAAAGCGTTAATAACGAACTTCTGGTTTCCCCTCTTTCGCCCTGCAAAAGAGTGCTCAGTGCCTTCCTCGGCTAACATATTGATGATTCTCGTACGGTAGTTCATGATCGCACCATGCCGCTTGAGCCAATCATCCCCGAGAATTAATCCTCACCCTCAATTCCCACAACAATAAGATTAGAGGGTCAATCCCTCACACAATTAAGCACGGAACAGTCTCGAACCTCCTGATCACCAACGATCCTATCATCGCTAGGAAGCTTAACGATGAAAGGCTCACAAGGCGTCAAACAGTCTAGACTCAAACGCCACACACACTACAGAGATATGAACAAATGTGTAGCACCAGAATCGAAAAGCACACTGACAAGATGAGGATGAATATGAACGGTACCTGTCGCCACAGTAGCCGCTGGATCATCGGCCCTCCTCATCTCATAGACACGCGGGTGGGCGGAGCCGACACTAGAAGCTCCTCCTCTAGCGGGCCTACCCCGACCTCTCCCTCGGCTGGCACTCGGCGGAGACTGCGGAGCAAGCGAGCCCTGGTTCACACTCGGCTCCCTAGGCGCTGGATGAGAAGAACGGGCACCGCGAATCTGTCCGATCTGTTCACAAAAGGAAGCCTTGTGGCCCGTTTGACCACAAGTATGACAAGTCAACTGCGAACGAGGACACTTCCGGTTCTTATGGCCCGACAAGCCACAGTTAAAGCATATGAGTTCACGAACGGAGGTTCTAGCAGCACCTCGTGAACTCCCAGAAAAATGAGCCGAACCGCCCGCAGGAACATTCACAGACTGAAATTTTTGCTGGCCTCCGCCCTTGTGACCAGAAAAATTTCCAATGGACTTCTGCTTCTTGCTCTCACGAGCCGCTTCACTGGCCGTCACCGACATATCATACACAAGAGCCCTACTCTGATAATATTTCGAAGTGGTGCAGAGGAGCCCAGACATATAGTCTCGAATTGACAGTTTCATCCATCTGGAAAAGTGAAAAATTTTGTCGCTCTCCTCGACAACTTGGGTCTTCACGTATCTCAACTCCTTGTTGAAATCGGCAATATCTTGAGAAACAGGAATATCCCGAGGCTGAGCATCATAAAAGGCATGAACTCGAGACTGTCTAATCGGCCACGGGCAATATTCGATCTCCATTAGGTCCTTGAAGTCCGCCCACAAAGCAACGTGGTCCTTAGGCCCAACAGCCTCCCACCAGTCAGTAGTGTCCCCAGTAAGAAAGTACTGGGCAATAGGGACCTTGCGGTCCTCGGGACAGTTGGTGGCAACAAATACTTTAGATATCTTCTTGATCCACCCCTCCCAGCCGATTGGGTCTGAAGCTCCCAAAAACTGAGGAGGATGCATCTTGATGACATCCTGAAACCAACGATCCGCTCCGCCCCGATTAGCGTGAGCCGCATTCGGGTTCTGAACCGCCTGAACTATCGCTGCCATTTGGTTCACCATTTGTTGCATAACAGCCGCAACCCCAAGGTCGGCACCATCTTGAGAAGAAGCATGTCTATGACGGTCACCGGTGCTGCCGGCTACCGAAGAATGCGACGTGGCCGCCCCGCCGGCTGCCCCACGTCCCCGGCCGCATCAACGGCTACGACCATGACCACGACCACGGCCTCTTCCAGCATCCATACTGGTGTTAAAAGGTGGCAAAAAGCAACTCGATGATAAGTAAGAGAGGAAAAGCAACCACAGTTCAAGAAATGGAAATACGGTACGAGAAAACAAGGAATCGAGTAAGAAAAACTTACGAACACTGGAAGTACCGAGATGCTGGCAGCGGGGTGACAAAGTGCAAAATAAAACACGACTAGGCCCTAATAACCGGCAAGCCTAGGTATCCATAAACCTAGTGCTCTCTGATACCATTTTCTGTAACACCCCGAGATATTCGAAGAATATTACAGTGCCGTGGACCCCTACGTGGGACCCACCAGGCTAAAACAAGAAAACACCACTCGACTAACCATCTCTGTTATCGAGAAAACACACATTAACAATACAAATATATAACAACACGCCCGGTGCAACCGGCGTAATAAACATCAACCCATAAATATAGTAACTTCAATGAATAACAATCACAATCCGAAGGAAAAAGCCTAAGTACTCGCGAGTACAATCTATAAGTTTAAAAGTAGACCACAACCATAACGAAAGGAACAATGGAAGTAAAAGGACTCAAATGCACATATCAACGACCCTGGCCAGCATCCTCGTACTGTCCCAGTACCCGCTCGTCTGGCTGAACATAACCTGATCCATAACAAGAATTTCCCCAAGACGGGTCCCCAAAGGGGTTAGCAATTACGCTATTACAAGTAATCAAGGCAAACCAATCGCTTACACATTTCATAGTACAATGCACCAAATTCATTTCAAAACCAAAACCAGACATGTCTTTTCCGGAAACAAACAGTCAATCAATTTGCCTTGGGAACAGGGTTATACCATTGATCCCGCTTGAGGCCTCTAAGGACCCTCCCGATCTGGCCATATCATAAAACAAATCACGCACGCGCATCACCTTGGTAATAGGGCTATACCATTGATCCCGCTCGTGGCCTCTAAGGACCCTCCCGAGCTGGCTAGCGAAACAAACTCGTGAATCCAGGACTATATCATTGGATTCCCTCAAGGCCCCATCGGACCCTCCCGAGGTGAGCAAAGCACACACAATATACATCACCATTTCATGCTAAGCATAAAGGTTTCCAAAAATACTTGCCTTGAGTAATTGACGACGCAACGAACGGAAAGGAAAATAACCGACGAACTCTAGGAACCGATAATCACGAACCTAACGATTCGAAGAATACAATCACAACTATTTCTAAACGAATACGGAATTGAAATACTCCCAAAAACCCACCTACGATTCATGTATATTCGTATATAAATAACAACGAGGGCGGACCACAACCAAACCCTCTCGAAAACGCAACAACTACGAAATATACCATGAATCCGTAGGGAAACCAAGAATATCAACAAGATTAATCATATTCATCATGAATTAATCAACCATACGGAACGAATCGGACGAAAAACTCGAAACCCCAAGTTTCCCAAAAACAAGGTTCTAGGAGCTTACCTCGGATTAAAGACGAAGAACACGAATAGATGTTGATAATACACTCCAAAAACTCGAGGAAGATGATGGCTCGGAGTTACAAAGCTTCAAATCACCCGAAAATGCCAAGAAATCGCCTTGGAGTCGGAGGGGATAAGAGGAGAAGTGAAAAATGACTGAAATCGGTCAACTCATGGGTATATAAACCCAGGCCGTGTTACGTACGTTAGGCACAGGTAGCTAACGTACGTTAGCTTGTTAACGTACGTAAGCCCTCCCATCTTACGTACGTAATGCAATGGGCATGACCTCATGTCTGATTTCCTACATACTATTACGTACGTAATAGCATATGGTTAACGTACGTAATGCCCCTTCCTGAGGCTGACAGGCTGCTACCAACAGGCAAGGAAAGAACCGAAAAATCGAAATGCAACGGTGAACAAAACACGAGGGTACGAACGTAAAGGATTTGAGGCGACGAACCTAAGTGTTGGAGGAAAATATATTCCCGACTACCCGGAGGTTCGGAAAACAACAACAAACGTAATTACCCCAAAACTTTGGGAAATTACAAAACGGCCCAAAACATCCGAAATGTACGATACACGATCGGAACACCAAACGAAAGCTCACAACATGCATTAACATGAGATGGATCTTCAGCAACCCTAAAACGGCGGTCCCAAACAACATTCACGCGAATCGAACGAAATAGTGACGAATATGACATAAAACACGGAATTGAGTAAAACGAGTCCGAAACAAGCTCGGACGACAAAAGTCCAATATTAAACATTCTCAAAATGCCAATACGATTATAAGCGAGTTGCTAAAAATGAAAATGCACCAAAAATGAGAATATCGGGAAACCTCAAAATGCGGATATTACAATTTTGAGGTTTTTTGCTATGTATTATGTGATGTGTGTTTTTAATTTTATCTCAGATATCTTTCAATCCACTTTCTGTTATTCTCAAAGAAAATAGACTTGATGGCACTAACTTTTCCGACTGGAAAAGAAATCTTGACATTGTCCTGACTGTCGAGGGGCAACTTCTTCACACACAGTTCCAAAGCTTTGTCTCTTTAATGCACATCCGTCACACACAGTTCGTGAAAAGCAATGCTTTCTCAGTCCACATAGGGTTGATGGGTTTGTTCAATGCTAGAACGATGGTTTGAACAACAGCTTGACTTTATCGATCTTCAGCTGATAATGTGTTGTTCAAGGTTGAGCACTTTGGATATTTCTTCTCTCAGAATATGCAGTATACTTGAAGAAATATGTTTCCTCTAAATATTCGTGTAAGCACTTGTTGGTTGCTTGTTATTCTTGATATATATCGTCTCTTGTCTTCAAACTCTTGGAGATAAATATATAGCCTTCTGAAATATATCCGTTGTGAAAGATCCGTTGAGCAAGATTCCGTGACAACTTAGATAGTTGACTTAAATAGACCAAGATCCGGATATTACATGGTTTGAAGATCTCTGTCGGCTTCAGTATTTAAATACTTTATCCTTTCAGTATTTAAATACTTCTTTATAAAACGGGACTTGACTTTAACGAATACTAAAGATTCCTTTTCAAAACGGTCTTCAGTCCTGTTTCGATGCTTCACAGCTTGAATGCTGTAACCATTTGTGCTGTTGCCTAAAGAGGAGAAGTCGATGTATGGAATGTTTGTTGTATGAAGGGACAACTTCCATACTTGGCGCTTTTTAGACTCTTGTTGTTGTATGATGGCATGATGATAAGTCTTCGATACAGGATCAGCAACTTTGATCGGTTTATCGATACAGCAACTTGCTGTATGCTGGATTGGCATATTGTCAAAACACTTTTATCAAGATGTTTCGATACAGGGATTGTTATCCCAACAATTTCCCCCTTTTTGATAATTTGCCAAGTCTTCCTTTAAAGACCTTTTGATGTTATCCAAACATCCTTGATGATGCTAAAACTTGGACACTTAACATTTTGAAGGAGGGCAGACTTCTTGGTCTTCTGTTCGAATGTTCTGGCCTTCAGCATATTGCCTAACACTAGAAACTGCTCGCAGGCAAGTTCAGCTACATCATTAAACTTATGATTGGCGCGCAGGCACAATCTTACAATGTTTATCTAGATATATATAACTGAATCTATGAACTGTTTGCAGACAAGTTCGTACAGCTTAATATTTTAACAAGTTGAATTAATTCAGCAAATAGATTGAATTACGTAATCATACAAACACACAGTAGATTACGAGTTGTAATCTTTCAAGAGAAAAACATTTTATTGATATTGAGCAAGGATTACAGTGTTTTTGCTATCTTACAGCAAATAAGAATACAAAAGAGAGTGACGAAATAGGATAAGAGTACAGAAATAGGAATACAGGAGGAAGCTTAGATCCTATAGTCAGAATGCCTCCAAGGCCTTCTAGGGTCATTATTGGTACCCTTCCACCAGTTCTGATGTACGTCCTTGTTTCGATTAAGATATATAGCTTGACCTTCGTAGGACTTATCGAAAACTAGGATCCAATCCTCTGGATGGGTAACAAAGTCGCCTTGCTTGTGCTTTGACTTCATTTTCTGCTGTAGCGGGAGCGTCCCTTCGTCCAACCTTTTCTTAAATACCTCAGCGGCTTCCTGTACCGTTCTGCAACTATTAAATATTTGAGATTCCCTGATAAGAACAACAAAGTATCTTAGCAGTTCATTCTTTCTCCAGTTCTTGATTTCTTCTGCAGTAGGCTGTCGGTTGGCCGGGAGGTTCATTGCTTGCGGCTTTCGAACGAGGTTCTTCCAAGGAAACTTAGGGTCCTGGAATTCTGGGCGATCTCCCAGTATCATAACGTTGGGAGAAGGAGATGATAGACGAGCAATATCAGCTGTGATGTTGTCTCCAAAAGCAGCTAACATTTCCTTCTCTTGCTCAAGCCTTGTTCTCCTTGCAGCTTCCCTCGCTTCTTCCCCCTTTTTAGCGTCATCAAGAAATGAGACCTTCTCATCCAAGCACTCCAGGATTTGGATAGCAGCATCCTGTTTGGTCTCAAAATTTGTCATCTTATTCACAAGGGAGGTGAGCACCTGCGACATATCCTGAATCTTTTTGTCATGGGCTCGAAGCTGGGAACCGGATTCAATGAGAGATGATGCTGTCTTGGCCTTAGACACACGGAGCTTGGATTGCTCTTCCTTCAGGATCTGCTCCTGACGCTGTTGTAATTAGCTAAGGGCCTGTTGGAAGACTGAAGACATGATTCTGAAGGCTTTTTCTACATTATAAACTTTGTGCCTCAGACCCATCATTTCTTCAATGGCTGATTGGTGTAGCCAGTCGAGTGCCTTTTCAACAGAGTGCAGGGCGGTGACGGCATCTAGTATGAAGACAGTTTGTAGGCCAAGAGCATGCAGTTGCTCTTTCTTCTCGGCGGATATTGGAGAGTCTGGCTTGGCAAAATATTCAACTCCATTCAACCGTCTCAAGTTCACATTGGGATGTGAATTGAGGTGGACATCCTCTGGTATTATACCGTTGTCGGATTCCAAAATAGTTGAGGGTGCAGGAACATCAGATGCGGGCTCGGCAACAGGGGTTGTTTTCTCCTGTTCTGAATTAGGTTCTGAAGACATAGGTATAAGAGGGACTGATTCCTCCTGCTATCTCTCAGCTTCCGCCTGCTCCTGCAGAGGGACTGATTCCTCATGCGAGATGGTGCTGGTCTGGTCTACGGTGGCGATAGTCATGGATGCCTGTTCCGGGGCTGGTTGTTCCTCCGCTACAGGAGGGACTGAATCCTCGTTGTTGGGAACATTATTTTGGCTAGAGGTCCCTTGATCCGGCTGGGTTTATCGATACAGCAACTTGCTGTATGCTGGATTGGCATATTGTCAAAACACTTTTATGAAGATCTTTCGATACAGGGATTGTTATCCCAACACTGATAAATTGGCATCTCATACAGAAGTACGAGTGTTTGTAGGATATCCTAAGGGAACAAAGGTGGCTTGTTCTATAGTCCCCAGGATCATAAGGTTATTTTTAGCACCAATGCCCGATTCCTGGAAGAGGATTATATGATTAGTCACAAGCCCATGAGCGAGATAATTCTGGAAGAGCTGAGGGGCAAGACTCTGTCTATACCAATCATACAAGCACCAACTAACACTGCACCGCGTATCGATTTTGAGACTTTTACACCAACTCAGGATTTGCCTCGTCGTAGTGGGAGGGTTGTTCGTCAACCTAAATGATTCATAGGCATGGGAAAGTCATCGGACTCAATCCCAGGCGAAGATGAATCAGATCCCTGGACCTACAAGGAGGCAATCCAAGATAAAGATGCTGACTCCTAGCAAGTAGCAATAGAATCAGAAATGGGATCTATGGATTCCAATCACGTGTGGGAGCTAGTAGAGCTACCCAATAGGGTATAATCCATTGGGAGTAAATAGGTCTACAAGTGAAATAAAGGAGGTGACGGGAAGGTTGAAATCTTCAAAGCGGGGCTTGTTGCGAAAGGTTACACTCAGAAAGAGGGTATCGATTATGGTGAAACCTTTTCGCCGGTAGCCATGTTTAAGTCAATCCGGATTCTTTTAGCTATAGCTGGGCATTTGGATCTAGAGATTTGGCAAATGGATGTCAAGACTATATTCTTGAATGGGAGTCTAGACAAGAAAATCTATATGCGCCAACCAGAGAGATTCATTGCTGAAGGAGAAGAGCACTTGCTGTGCAAGCTTAAGAGATCCATTTATGGACTTAAGCAAGCATCTAGATCTTGGAACACTCATTTTGACGAGGTTGTCCAGTCAGATGGATTCGTCCAATGTCCGCGTGAGAGTTGTATGTTTAAGAAATGCGATGGAAATGTGTTGGTGTCTTTTGTACTGTATGTAGACGATATCCTTCTGATTGGAAACAACGTGAAGGAATTATCGGACATACGGGTATGGCTATCTGAGCAGTTCGATGTGAAGGATCTGGGAGAAGCAGGACACATCCTTGGAATCAGGATCTTTTGTGATCGTAAGAAAAGGATTTTGTGCTTATCCCAGGCATCCTATATCGATACAGTGATAAAGCGGTTTAGCATGGAGAATTCCAAGAAAGGTTTTCTACCTTACAGGCATAGAATTCAACTATATAAGGATATGTTTCCCAAGACACAAAAGGAGATAGATGACATGAAGATGGTCTCTTATGCATCAGCTGTGGGAAGCCTCATGCATGCTATGCTTTGCACTAGATCAGATATTTGTCATGCCGTAGGCGTAGCTGCTAGATACCAGTCTAACCCTGGACCAGGACACTGGATTGCTGTCAAGCACATACTCAATTACCTGAGAAAGACTAGGGAGTACATGCTTGTATATCAATCAGACGACCTGTGTTCGGTGGGTTACACCGACTCAGATTTTTGATCAGACAAAGAAAAGTCCAAGTCTACTTCGGGCTATGTGTTTAGCTTGGGAGGTGGATCTATTAGTTGGAGAAGTGTGAAGCATAAATGCATCTCGAACTCTACCATGGAAGCCGAGTACGCGGCAGCCTATGAGGCAGCCAAGGAGGCGGTGTGTCTCAAGTACTTCCTGCAGGACTTAGATGTGATTCCCGATTTGCCAGGGGTATTACACTTTATTGTGATAATACTGGTGCAGTCGCAAATTCGAGGGAACCACGAGCCCACAAGGAAAGTAAACCTATAAACCGCAAGTACCACATCATACGACACTTCATAAAGGAAGGAGACGTAGTTGTAGCTAGGGTTGCATCGGAAGATAATCTTGCTGATCCTTTCACAAAAGGCTTACCTTCAAAAGTTTTTGAAAAGCATGTGGAAGGAATGAGATTATGGTGTATGGCAGCATTGCTTTGAGTATAAGTGGGAGAAATGAGAGACTATGTAATAGAGTAGTATACTTAAAAGCATGCTTTGAGTATAGGTGAGAGATTGTTAGGGTTGTATACTGAAAAGCATACTTTATGCTTGTATACCTTATTTTCCTGTAACTACATATGAGAATATTAATTATTCACGTTATGGTTATGCAAATGAAATGTCTAATTATTTTATAGGGAAGATAATGTGGTGCGTTGATGTCACACGGAAGATCACATTATCGGTGCCTTATAAAATAATATAATAGTTCACAACCTATATAATTATTAGACAAATTATATGAAAGGTTGTAGTGTATGTTTGAGATTAGTTGGTCTTGACTATTAGCATACATTAGCGTATTTTCATTCGTTGAACTGGATCGAGGTGAGATAGTGTCTTCTGTACTGACTGTAAGAAGAGCGTAAATCTCGGATACTTATTATTTCTTAATTCTAAGTATATAATATTTAATTGTGTATTTATAATACTTATTGCTTTGATTTACCATGGGTGAAAGTCAAAATGATCGACTCAATAAGCCTCGTATCTTGGGCAATAATATTATTTATATGATAGTTATTATTATTACTAGAAATCATGTCCCGGCTAGTGCGGGTTGATGATGTCCTCTTGAGGAGCTCGATAATGGTTATTATATTAATCTCTGCAGGTGGATTTAATTCCGATATAATAATAAAGTTCGAGTGGTACTACTCTTGGATAATATATTAATTAATTAAAGCTATCAGTAGCTTATAATTAATTAATGGACATTCGATAGCTTAAACACGGGAAATAATATATTTAAATAAGGAGCCCGATTTCGTAAATTAAGATTTGGGTTGAAAGTGCAATATTAATTCTTTAGTGTATTGAATTGATATTAATAGACTCAATATATTAGGAAAGGTCCTAATAAGGAAAATTGAGGTCTATTAGGAGTCCTTCCCTAATCTTCCTTAACATCCCTAGTAGTAGTCCAAGAGCCTATATATAGGACAATAAGGCGGGCCGATTTTTGTACTCTTTTGCAAGGTTGTGAGATCAAAATTTTTCTTCTTGTGTATAATTGTAGATCTAAACTTGTGTCTTTGATTCTACAATTTAGATAATACATCAAATTTTCTAAGAGTGTTCATGCAATACTAGAAAATAAAGAAAAATCGAGTGACCACATACAAAAAGGGTTTGGCCGATCTATAGAAGTTCAAGCAAGGTCCGGTAGTTCGTTGCCAATACAACATCCGGGTTAAGGCTGATTATACTCTATAAGGTCTAAAGATACAAATACAAGGTGATCAAGACGAAAGCAACCACTTCATTTTAAAGGTAATATCCTATGATTACATGCATGACTTAACCTCTATAAAACCATACACTCAATAATACTGGATTACGAATACGGAGAAACATACATCGATAAAAATACGACATAATCAAAGATCATGAGGTTCCAATACAGATGGAAATACATATCAAATATCCGGGTATTACATACTTCCCTTCTAAAAAGAAGTTTTGTCCCGAAACTTAAGGGGTAAACAACACGGAATATCACATACTCCCCCTCTTAAAAAGAGTTTCGACCTCGAAACTAAGGGATAAATAACTTGGGATATCGCTCTCGCATGCTATCTTCGGTCTCCCACGTAGCCTCCTCGACTCCATGTCGCGACCACTGAACTTTTAGCAAGGGAATCGTCTTGTTCCTCAATTATTTGATCCTCCTCTCAAGTGTATGTACAGGACGCTCCTCGTACGAATAATCATCAGCTATCTCAATCTCTTCGAACTGAAGTATATGGCTAGGATTGGCAACATACTTCCTAAACTAAGAAACATGAAACATATTGTGGATCCCGCTTAATGCGGGTGGCAGTGCCAGACGATAGGCCAGGTCTCCTACTCGTTCCAAAATCTCGAATGGTCCAATATACCTCGGACTCAGCTTGCCCTTTTTCCCAAAATGAATTTGGGTAGGAGACACTTTAACCAACACATGGCCACCAACCTCGAACTCAAGCAGTCGCCGATGATGATCTGCATATGACTTTTGTTGGCTTTGAGCCGTTAACAAATGACTTCTAATCATAGCAATCTTCTCACGAGTGATAAGTGTCAGTTTTATACACTTATCCATGGTTTGTATCGATAAATATCACCCATAATTGAGCAAGTCTACTCGTTTTTTTTTTGCTTTTAATTAACTAGTTTTCAATAAATTTATTTTTATCGGATGATGATGTAAATCTAGTCTTAATCGGATTAAATAACTGATTTACTCAAGAAATAACATGTTTATAAAATATTCTCTTTGTTGAATTTTAATATATTCATGTTGTAGGGCTTTCCGAGATGAATTAGGCAGTCTTTCCGGATTCAAAATCAGAGGTATATATCAAAAGTTATCATCCGAAGAAGATTTGGGGCAAAAACGTAAAGTCTGAGAAATTCTGGGCTGAAAACGTAACTCTCAAAGCAACCAGTGAGCAAATTGACGAAGCCAAGTTACGGCCGTAACTACTGAATGTTACGGCCGCAAGCCGTCCAAGTTACGGCCGTAACTACTTCATGTTACGGCCATAACTCTTGACAGATTGTGATCATTTGTCTAATTTTTTATACTTTTTGTGTATTATTGAGGGGATGGCTGGCATTGATCCGATCTATTGTAATAATGCTGGAGTTTTGGAGCTATTAGATGACTTTAGGTGTATAAATAGACCCCTTAGATCCTTCATCATTCATCATTCATTTTATAATTTTTCACTTTTTGTAATATTTTCTTTTTGTGTGAAGAACACACTTGTGTTCTTGAGTGATTTGTGTAAGTGTGGTATAACATATGTTGTTCAGAGAGTTTATTGCTTCTTTCTCCTTTATCTACTAAGGGAGTGAGGATCAATTCTTTCTCTTGATTCAACTAATAATGACCACTCAAGCTTGTATTATGTATATTAAACCCTTCATGGGCTAAGTTATCTTTAGTTGGGATTATAAACAAGGTTAGTCATGTTATTTAAGTTTGTATAAAGATATATTGTGAATTACTTATTATTTTGTGTGATTTTCATTGTTTTAACAATTTTTATTTATTTGGCCAATAAATGACGATATTTATGGTTTTCATATGTTTCGAAAGAAAATATGTTTGATTAGATCAAATGATCTTCACTCTAAGTTGTTCTAGGGGATAGAAATATACCTCTAGACCTCAGATGATTCTTTGAGTTATTTTCATAAATCCTAATGCTATGTATTGAAGTCAATCAACATAGAAATATAGTGGATTGATTCAATATGTAAGGGACGTTTTATAGTTCGAAAGAGAAACCGTTTTTTTAAGGAAAATCGAATCTACACAACATAATAAGTAAATTCATCTTATGATCTCCTATACATCTTCTATAACTAATGACGAACTAAGTTTGTAATCCCAACTATTTCATTTTATGATTAATCAATCTATCATTGTTGCAACCTTTTTATTTCCTTAAAATATTAGAACTATTATTGCATTATTTTTGCAATTATTAAACCAAACTCTTTAATTGTGTATTTCACTCATCTTAGTATCTATAAAAATAGACTAATAATGTTCAAATTATAACCAAACTTCCTCGTGGGATCGATAAACCGGACTCAACAAGTCAACTTACTACTTGATACGATATCGTGCACTTGCGATAGTTACACTAAGAACGTGTCAAGTTTTTAGCGCCGTTGCCGGGGATGTATATGTGTTTTATTTGAAATATTACATTATTAACTATTGTTATAAATACAACTTTTTCTTTGTTGTAGATTCTCTTGTCTATGCGAAGGACGTACAATCGCGATTTAGTTTCACTAGATCCCGAGATCGAAGCCACATTCAGAAGAAGGCGAAGAGAACAAAAGAAAAACATTATTTCTTCACCATCAATGGCGGACGAACTAAACCCACGTCTCCCCCTAGGAAACGATAACGAGAGAATTCCTCCGGTAGGGGGAATACCTAATGTTCAAAACATTCAACATCAACAATATCCTATTGTGCCGGAAATAGATGAAGACAACATGCTCTTTGGGGAATTCATGAACCCCCCATCTTTGAGCGTTCAATCAAGTGTGATCTATCCACCATTTGGAGTGGACAATTTTCAAATTCGCCCCGATGTCATCAATATCTTCTCCAACAACAACTCATTCTATGGAAGAACCGATGAGAATCTATATCTCCATATTAACCGTTTTGTGGAGATTTGTGGAAATTTCAAATTTCCAAATGTAAATGACGAGGCAATCAAAATGAGACTTTTCGTGCACACTTTGAAGGACAGAGCAAGAGAGTGGCTAGATACTTTTCCACCATGAAGCATAACAAATTGGCCCGAATTTGTCCAAAAATTCACCACTAAATACTTTCCACCAATAAAAGTGGCGAAACTCAAATACGAAATCTCTACATTTCGTCAACAAGATTCAGAATCATTCCACGAAGCATGGGAGAGATACAAAGATATGCTACGAAAATGTCCTAACCATGGTTTCAATTTGGGAGCACAAGTCAATTACTTCTATTCTGGAATTTTACCTACATGCCGAGCCAATGTCGATTCATCATCAAATGAATCACTTGGCAACAAAACTATGAAAGAGGATTATAATCTTTTTGAGGTTATAAGTGAACAAAGTGCAAGACGGCCAGACAGAAATATCCAAAAGAAACCAAATGGTGTTTTTGAAGTGGATTCTTATTCACTTATGTTGGCAAAAATTGAAGCTCTATCAAAGAAAGTCGAGGAAATGTCTTTTTCAACTCCTCAATCTGTGAAGACGGTGCAAACTCCACAAGTTTCAGCTTTTTCATGTGAAATTTGTGGAGCAACTCACAACAGCACTATCTGTTCCTTAGTGTAATAGGAGCAGTCACCACCACCACCAGAACAAGTGGCGTATGCTCAGAATTTCCAAAGGCAAGCATACAGTCCTTACGGGCCAACATACAATCCAGGGTACAAAAATCATCCAAATTTTTCTTATGCAAACAACAACAATGTGTTGAATCCAACGCATCAAGAAAAGAAGCCCGGGTGGGAAGAAGCAATCACGAAGCTAGCTGAACAACAATTGAAGTATCAACAACGCAATGGTGCTTCAATTAAAAATCTGGAGACACAAGTTGGCTAAATGGCCAAAATACTTTCAGAAAGATCTCATGGCATGTTACCTAGCAATACTGAGGTAAATCCAAGGGAAAATGTCCAAGCTATCACAACAAGAAGTGGAGTGCAGCTGCCAGAAATTTCTATGGAAAAATAAAAAGATAAACAAAATCAAGAATCAGAAAAAGAATCTGAATCGGGACCTACATCTCAAAAAGGTCCAGTTGCTACAAAATCTTATGTTCCACCTATCCCATTTCCTCAACGGTTGAAGAATCACAAGCTCGATGCTCAATTCGGGAAATTCATGGAAATTTTCAAAAAGCTACACATCAACATTCCTTTTGCCGATGCTCTAGCACAAATGCCAAGCTATGCCAAATTTATGAAAGATATTCTTTCCAACAAACGAAGGCTTGAAGAATACGAAACTATCATGCTAACAGAGGAATATAGCGCAATACTACAAAAGAAGTTGCCACCCAAGCTAAAAGATCCAGGAACTTTCACAATCTCGTGTACAATTGGTGAAGTGAATTTTGGCAAAGCTCTTTGTGATTTAGGGGCAAGTATCAACTTGATGCCCCTGTCAATTTTCAACAAACTGAACTTGGGAGAAGCAAAAGCAACAACAGTTTCACTACAATTAGCTGATCGGTCAATCAAATATCCATGTGAGATAATAGAAGATGTGCTCGTCAAGGTTGATAAATTCATATTTCCAGCAGATTTTATCATTCTTGACATGGAAGAAGATCAGGATATTCCCATTATTTTAGTACGACCATTTCTCGCAACCGTACGTGCTCTTATTGACGTCTATGAAGGAAAGCTAATTCTCAGAGTGGAAGACGAACATGTCATCTTCGATGTCCTAAAAACTTTGAATCGTCCCTCCACAAATGAGTATTGTCTAAGAATAGACGCAATTGAAGCCATGGTAAACAAGTCTTTGGAGAAAATTCTATCTAAAGATCCTCTTGAGACATGTATAGCAAATTCTTTAACCAGCATGGAAGAAGAATATCACTTGGCCGAAACAGTTAACTATCTAGAAGCACTACCACCCTTAAGAAGGCATTCACATTTTGAAGAATTGGGGACAAGCTCCGCTAAACCCCTCCCTTGTTTACAAGAATCTCTAATACTTGATCTCAAACCTCTACCCACACATTTGAGATACGCTTACTTGGGCATTTCCTCTACACTTCCGGTCATCATATCTAACATATTGACCGAACTTGAAGAAGGGAAATTACTAAGGGTATTGAGGAATCACAAAAGAGCAATTGGATGGACTATTGCGGACATTAGAGGAATAAGCCCCTCTATATGCACACACAAAATTTTGATGGAAGATGACTGCAAACCTTCAATTGAGCATCAACGACGTTTGAATCCAAACATGAAGGAAATTTTGAAAGCAGAGATTCTTAAATTACTTGACGCAGGAATCACTTATCCAATCTCAGATAGTCCATGGGTGAGCCCTGTACATATGGTGTCCAAATCATAGAGAACGAGCACAATGAACTTATACCAACACGACCCATCACAGGATGGAGAATGTGCATTGATTATAGGAAGCTCAACAAGATGACCAGAAAAGATCATTTTCCACTCCCATTTATTGATCAAATGCTCGATAGATTGGAGGGACATTCTTACTACTGTTTTCTCGACGGCTATTCAGGGTACAACCAAATTGTAATAGCCCCAGAAGACCAAGAGAAAACAACATTCACATGCCCTTATGGAACATTTGCCTATAGAAGAATCCCATTCGGATTGTGCAATGCTCCAGCCACATTTCAGAGATACATGATGTCAATATTCTCAGACATGGTTGAAAAATTCATTGAAGTTTTCATGGACGATTTCTCGGTTTTCGGAGATTCATTTGATAAATGCCTAAATCACTTAGGCATGGTCTTGGAAAGATGTGAAGACACAAATCTAGTTCTCAATTGGGAGAAATGTCACTTCATGGTCCAGGAAGGAATCATACTTGGCCATAGAATCTCACAACATGGAATTGAAGTCGATAAGGCAAAGATCCAAGTGATTGCAAAACTTCCTCCACCAATTTCGGTGAAAGGAGTAAGGAGTTTTCTCGGGCATGCAGGATTCTATCGGAGGTTCATAAAAGATTTCTCAAAAATGGCAAAACCTCTCTGTTCTTTGCTTGAGAAAGATACACCATTCCTTTTCACAAATGAATGCCACGTGGCCTTTGCAACTTTGAAGGATAAGCTTACATCAGCTCTAATCATCATTTCTCCAGATTGGACTATTCCATTCATTCTGATGTGCGATGCAAGTGATTATCTTTGTGGCCGTCTTTGGGCGAGAAGAAGGACAAAATGATGCAAGTGATCCATTATGCTAGCGGGACTATGAATGATGCTCAATTTGAACTACACAACAAGCGAAAAGAGATGCTTGCAGTGGTTTATGCCTTTGATAAATTTTGATCCTACTTATTGGGATCGAAGGTCATTGTCTACACTGATCATTCAGCTTTGAAATATTTAATGACAAAGCAAGATGCAAAGTCAAGGCTAATCCGATGGGTTCTACTTATGCAAGAATTCAACATAGAAATCGAGAGACGAAGGAACAGAAAACCAAGTGGCGGATCATCTCTCTAGACTAGACCAAAACAATGCTCAAGAGAAGGAAATAAATGAAGTATTTCCGGATGAACAACTGTTCCAAATCTCTAATATGCAGGAAAAACAAAATGCACCATGGTATGTAGACATCATTAATTTCCTTGTAAGTGGAATAATTCACCCAAATTTTTTCCATCATCAAAAGAAAAAATTCTTCTCCGAGTTGAAATACTATTACTGGGAAGATCCTCTATTGTTCAGACGAGGACCTGATCAAATCATCTGGAGATGCATATCGGAAGAAGAAATGGAGAAGGTATTAGAAAGATGTCATTCCTCTCACTATGGAGGACATTTTGGGGGTTTAAAAACAGCAGCATAAATTCTTGAAGCAGGATTCTATTGGCCCACTCTGTTCAAAGATGCACATACACTTGTCTCTAAGTGTGACCGGTGCCAAAGACATGGAAACATGTCAAAAAGAAATGAAGTGTCAATGAATTTCATCCTTGAAGTTGAAATCTTCGACGTTTGGGGAATTGATTTCATGGGACCCTTTCCATCATCGTTCTCTAATGAATACATCCTTGTAGCTGTGGACTACGTATCTAAATGGGTGGAGGCTGTTGCATTACCAACAAACGAAGCTAAGGTCGTGGTAAATTTTCTAAAGAAAAATATATTCACTCGCTTCGGAACTCCGAGAGTTATTATCAGTGATGGTGGATCTCATTTATGCAATCACCAGGTTAAGGCTCTATTGACCAAATTCGGAGTAAAACACTGTGTCGCTACCTCTTATCACCCACAAACCAGTGGACAAGTCGAGGTCTCCAATCGTGAACTGAAGCGTATACTTGAGATGACAGTCGACTCATCTCGGAAAGATTGGTCGAAAAAGCTGGATGATGCGCTCTGGGCTTACAGAACAGCTTATAAGACACCGATAGGCATGTCTCCATTTCGTTTGATTTTTGGAAAAGCCTATCACCTGCCAGTAGAACTTGAACATCAAGCCTTTTGGGCTATAAAAAAATTAAACTTTGTGACAGGTTGTTTGGAAAGAAAAGGTTCTTTGATTAAATGAGTTGGATGAAATCCGACTCGACTCATATGAAAATGCCAAAATCTACAAAGAAAAAACAAAAAGATGGCATGACAGCAGAATTCTAATAAGAGATTTTAAAGCAGGAGACCAAGTTCTCCTTTTTAATGCACGACTGCGTCTGTTTTCGGGTAAGCTGCGATCACGATGGACGGGCCCTTACACGATCAAAGAGGTGTTTTCTCATGGAGCTGTGGAGATTTATAATACAACCGACGGGAGTTTCAAAGTAAACGGCCAACGGTTAAAGCCATATCTGGGAGGAGAATTCTCGACAGCAAAGTCAATCATAATGCTGGAAATACCTAATTGATCAAACGAGAAGTCAAGCTAAGGACGTTAAACAAAGCGCTTATTGGGAGGCAACCCAATCTCTATTATTTCGCAAAATAAGTTTGGGGGTAACACAGAAAGATTAAACAACAAGAGCAAGGATCATATCGTTCATAAAATCCATGGAGTCTTTCTTTCATTATTCTCACACATATAATAATTATAATTTTCTAAAAAAAAAACAAAAAAACCAAAAAAACTAAAAAAAAAATAAAAAAATAATACGGCCGTAAGTTATAAGTCTTACGGCCGTATGTTGTTCCAATATGATTTTTCCGAAAGCACCTTACGGCCGTAACTCTTGTACGTGACGGTCGTAACTTAAAAAACTGTCTAAAAAACGAACGCTACATACGGCCGTAACTCTTGTATGTTACGGCCGTAACTCAAAATTTTCCCAAAAAAACGAATGCTCCATACAGCCGTAACTTGGGAATGTTACGGCCGTAACTATACATCTATATAAAAAAACGAGACTTGGAATCACAGATTCACAAACCCGGCGGGAGAAGAGGAGCAGTTCCGAAATTTTTTTTTCCCCTTCTAAATCCCTACTTTCTAAAACTCAAATTCTTCAATACAATTCATTTTCCTATCAACATCAACACATAAATCATCATGTTTTCTTTCAATCCTTGTTTCAATTTATATATTTTTGATTTTTATAAGTTTTAGTTTCTCGCTTCATATTTGTTTTTCGATTCCTATTTTCGTAAGATTCGTTGATTGAATCATGTTTAGTTGTTAGTATTGTTGATATTTGTGTGGTTATTTGATTCATTGATTTGTGATGACTTGTGGATTTGAGTTTGAATGAAAAAACTTGTTAAAAAACTATGAACTCAAGGTGTCCGACGAAATGCCACAACGAAAATCTTTGAATTTTTTTTATGTTTTTGTTGGTTTTGCTTGATGATTATAGTCGTGTGATGAAAAGGAAGTTGATTTTGTTTAATTTCAGGGATGGCACCGAAGAAATCGTCAAAAGGAAAAGGAAAGGTAGGTTCGTCGTCTCAAGAACCGGCACCACCGCTAAGAAATCAAAACACAAAGTGCATTTAGGAAAGATTGTTCAAACTTGATGATTTCATTGGCAATTTGGATAGAGACACTATCACTAGCCCGTTCATCCAAAAATTCATAGACAACGGGTGGGAAAAATTCATTTCCGAACTCCCAAATGGTAACCCGACCTTAACCCTAAACTTTTACAATACTTTCAACAAATCCATTGGGCAGGTAGGGTCGCCTACTTATCATCAAACGACTGTGAATGGGAAATCGATTAATTTTTCACCGGATGTCATTAACAAGTATTTGGGGGTTAATTGTACTAACGCGGTTGACATTTCTATCTTACCTAATGAGGATGTGCCGGATGATAGGGTTTTACGCTGGGCATTAGTGAGCGAGCTGCATGACAGTATTGGGATGATCAAACCTCGATACAACCAGGCGGACCTCATTGATGATGCTTGGTACTTATGGATGTGGGCAGTCGGGAGTATTTACTCGACTTAGACTCTGACGACAGTTTCCATTGGCCACCTGCGAGGTTTATTTGCTATCCGCCGAGGGGTAAAAATGGATTTGGGTACTCACATTTATACTACTATTTGTCACTATGCCGGCATGGTCCCGACTAGGCAGAAGATGCCATACCCCTACCTTATCACCGGTATTTACAGGAGCCAGAGAGTAAAAATTTCGGCGGGGGTGATATATTAACGCATGGGGATTGACTAAAAGGCCGGAGTAGTATTTTTCGAAGTACTCAGTTAAGGAGCAAACGGGCACGTTTGGAACCGGAAGAGGAAAGTAGCCACGGGGAGGAATATGAGCACAAGGAGGATGCCGATGATGAATTGACGTCTTTTGAGGCAAATTTGCTTGAAAGAGTTCGGGGATTAGAAACATCCCAGGCTGAAATTTTGAGAAATCAGAATGAAATAATCGACCGACAATTAGAAACGGAGAAGTGCTTTGAAAAGCTTTTCCGTTTTCTAAACATCCCTGACGACACACCTGGAGGATCAAAAAGCTAAAATTTCAGGGAGTTTTCTATTTTCTCACTTGCTTTTAAATTCTAAAAAAAACTCGGGACAATTTTACTTTCAAGTTTGGGGGTGTTTTGGAACTTGTGTGTTTATTTTGTTTGTTTTTGAACTATGATGTTTATTTTGATTATGATTGTGGTATGTTTTGATTATTGTAGTGTGTGGTGTGTTTTTATTATTTGGCATTGATTTTTTTTTTAGGTTTAGTGTATATATATATATATATATTATTTTGATTTGTGAGATTTCTAGATCTGGCCATAACACCAATAAGTTAGCTATATACAAGCTTAAAAAATCATTTTAAACCGGTTAAAAAAAATTTGTATATTCCAAAATTTTTTGAGCCTTAATCTCTCTTTCCAAACCTTGTAGTTATCATATATAATCGAGTCATTCGTTACCTTGAGAAAAGAAGAATCAGTCGGTTGATGAAAAATAGAACTGAAATTTACTTAATTTGTGGAGTTTTTGATTTTTCATGCTTAACTAATAAATGATTTTCTGCAAAAATTCTATTCCCTAAAAAAAAGGAGTCATTGGTGAAAAGAGCTACACGTTAGCAAATAACGGTGTGAAAGCTATCACCTAAAAAAATAACGAAAAGAAGAAGTGTTGAGCAGCAACAGCTGCCTAATTTTGGGGGTCTTAAAATTTTGCGAAAAATAAAAGACTAACCATTGTTGGTGCGTAGCTGCCGTCTCACAGAAAAATTGGTGAAAAGAGCTACACGTTAGCAAATAACGTGTGAAAGCTATCACCTTTTAAAAAAAATATAGAAATTGTTGGTGAAAAGAGCTACACGTTAGCAAATAACGGTATGAAAGCTATCACTAAAAGGGATGTAGTTTATGAGCAGATTTGAATTAATTAGCGGCTGAATTTCAATACACTCAATTTCGTGAACAATCACAATATTTGACGATGCCAATGAAATTCTTCTTCATATTGAGTCGAAAAATAAACGAGTGATCGAGAGCAACCATTAAAGGGAGTCGTGTGTATCACGAGTGGGAAAGAAATAATCAGCCTTTTGGGGGGAAACCTTGTATTTTGGAATTACAAAATAAAACCGTGTTTTAACTTCAAAATCATTAGTAGATTTATTTTGAATCTTGATTCATTTCTCTCTACTGTATAAAGCTGGTTGTTGTGTATTAATGGCATTTTGATCTCCTTTTCTCTTTTTATATTTTAATTTATGTGTGTATTAATTTTTCTTATTTTTATTTTTGGAGCATGAATAATAAAGAGTCTTGCTCGGGACTAGCAAGAATTCAAGTTTGGGGGTGTGATAAGTATCAGTTTTATACACTTATCCATAGTTTGTATCGATAAATATCACCCATAATTGAGCAAGTCTACTCGTTTTTTTTTTGCTTTTAATTAATTAGTTTTTAATAAATTTATTTTTATCGGATGATGATGTAAATTTAGTCTTAATCGGATTAAATAATTGATTTACTCAAGAAATAACATGTTTATAAAATATTCTCTTTGTTGAATTTTAATATATTCATGTTGTAGGGCTTTAAAGCAATTCGGCGGTCTTTAGGATTCAAAATCAGAGTTATATATCAAAAGTTATCATCCGAAGAAGATTTGGGGCAAAAACGTAAAGTCTGAGAAATTCTGGGCTGAAAACGTAACTCTCAAAGCAACCAGTGAGCAAAATGACGAAGCCAAGTTACGGCCGTAACTACTGAATGTTACGGCCATAAGTCGTCCAAGTTACAGCCGTAACTACTGCATGTTACGGCCGTAACTCTTGACAGATTGTGATCATTTGTCTAATTTTTTATACTTTTTGTGTATTATTGAGGGGATGGCTGGCATTGATCCGATCTATTGTAATAATGGTGGAGTTTTGGAGCTATTAGATGACTTTAGGTGTATAAATAGACCCCTTAGATCCTTCATCATTCATCATTCATCTTATAATTTTTCACTTTTTGTAATATTTTCTTTTTGTGTGAAGAACACACTTGTGTTCTTGAGTGATTTGTGTAAGTGTGGTATAGCATATGTTGTTCAGAGAGTTTATTGCTTCTTTCTCCTTTCTCTTGATTCAACTAATAATGACCACTCAAACTTGTATTATGTATATTAAACCCTTCATGGGCTAAGTTACCTTTAGTTGGGATTATAAACAAGGTTAGTCATGTTATTTAAGTTTGTATAAAGATCTATTGTGAATTACTTATTATTGTGTGTGATTTTCATTGTTTTAACAATCTTTATTTATTTGGCCATGACGATATTTATGGTTTTCATATGTTTTGAAAGAAAATATGTTTGATTAGATCAAATGATCTTCACTCTAAGTTGTTCTAGGGGATAGAAATATACCTCTAGACCTTAGATAATTCTTTGAGTTATTTTCATAAATCCTAATGCTATGTATTGAAGCCAATCAACATAGAAATATAGTGGATTGATTCAATATGTAAGGGACGTTTTATAGTTCGAAAGAGAAACCGTCTTTTTAAGGAAAATCGAATCTACACAACATAATAAGTAAATTCATCTTATGATATCCTATACATCTTCTATAACTAATGGCGAACTAAGTTTGTAATCCCAACTATTTCATTTTATCGTTAATCAATCTATCATTGTTGCAATATTTTTATTTTCTTAAAATATTAGAACTATTATTGCATTATTTTTGCAATTATTAAATCAAAATCTTTAATTGTGTGTTTCACTCATCTTAGTATCTATAAAAATAGACTAATAGTGTATAATTCAAATTATAACCAAACTTCCTCGTGGGATCGATAAACCGGACTCAAAAAGTCCACTTACTACTTGATACGATATCGTGCACTTGCGATAGTTACACTAAGAACGTGTCAACGAGCGGCTAACAACATATCAGGTTTTGTCCCCAAAGATTCAGATAAGTCGTCCCAACACAAGGGGGACCTACAACGACGACCATACAACACCTCATACGGTGCCATCTTGATCGAAGCATGCCAACTATTATTGTAGGTGAATTCCACCAAAGGTAGTTGGACCTCCCAATCGTCCTTTCAATCGATAGCACATGCCCTCAACATGTCCTCCAGAGTCTGAATAGTCCTCTCAGACTGGCCATCGGTCTGAGGATGAAATGCTGTAATGAAGTTCAACTGAGTACCCATTGCACCATGAACTGCTTTCCAAAAATACGACACGAACCGCCCGTCACGATTGACGATACTCTTGGGAGCACCATGCAATCTTACAATTTCTCAGATGAAAAGCTGTGCCAATCTATTGGGTCCCCATGTATCTTTGATCTCTAAAAAGTAGGCTGATTTGGTCATACAATCCATAATCACCCAAATCATATTCATACCTTGATGGGTCGTCGGCATCTTCATGATAAAATCCATACATATGTCCTCCCATTTCCATTCTGAAATCGAGAGTGGTTTCAGCATTCCCGATGGTCGTTGATGCTTAATCTAAACCTGCTGACAGGTTAAACATCTCGAAACGAATTCTGCAACTTCACATTTCATATACCCCACCAATAATGTTGCTTCAAATCCTTATACATCTTGTTAGACCCTGGGTGAATGGAGTATGGGGTAGTATGAGCTTCTTTCAGAATAGAGTTTTTCAACTCTTCGTCTGCTGGTACACATATTCGATTCTTGAATCGCACCAATCCATCCTCGTGGATCGCAAACCCAGCGGCTTTCCCATGAGTTACTTATTTCTGAATCCGAGATAAGAACGGGTCCATAACCTGCTTCGATCCGATGATATCATCAAGAGACGACGAAATCTCAAGTGTGCATATTTGCCCTTGTATATGTTGTAGTCAGACTTCAATTTCCCGGCCCCACAAATTCTAACTGCAATTCTATCTGAATTGTCAAGCAGGCAAGCATCTGCTTCTATACTGTCTTATGACTCAAGGCGTCGGCAACCGCATTTGCTTTGCCCGAATGATAAAGATATCATAGTCTTTGATTAGTTCTAGCCACCTTCTCTGTCTCATGTTCAACTCCTTCTGAGTAAAAATGTACTTCAGGCTCTTGTGATCAGTAAAAATCTGACAGATAACTCCATACAAATAGTGACGCCAGATTTTCAAGGCAAACACCACGACTATTAGCTCCAAATCATGGGTCGGGTAGTTGAACTTGTAAGGTCGCAACTGTCTTGATGCATAGGCAATCACTTTCCCATTCTGCATTAACACACATCCAAGGCCCTATCTCGACGCGTCACTATACACCATGAATGTAACACCCCCGTAATTTACGGAGATTTTACAGCACCGTAGATTCTTTTTGGAGAACCTACCAGGCTTATACCAACCTAAAACGCATTAACAACAACATAACCAGGACATTTACACATTTAAAACCAATCCCAATTTCAATACGACATATATCAAGAGACCAAACAACCCATCATCCTGTAGGATCACAACTGATACAACAACATCATCAACAATCAACAACAACACGATATACATCACATGACAGTACCCACGCGAGTACAAAATCAAAACACGACTTTGACCATGACCATATGACCACCAACTCAAAATAGTGCATGATATCAATGCTGCCCAGCAAGCTCGTGTCCGCCCTGTGCTGGCTCTCCCACTGGACCTGTACCTGAATACACAAAATTATATCCACCCCCTAAAGGGTCATCAAGAATTCGGTGCAAGTACAATAATTCTAGAATATGTACAACAAGTGAATAATCAACATAAATCACAGAAATCACAGTACCATCAAAGATATTCCGGAATACCACATCACAATCATCATCACAAAATATCAACGGGGGATGTACAGGCACTGTACCTCACATGAGATACATACCTCTCCCCAGTAAATTCTCGTCAGGCCTCCCTCGTTGTACAAACCCAGCCAAGTGAGCCGCAGAGGCCTCAGTCTACGGAACCCAGGGGACCCACACTGGTTTTACTTGGCACACGACCACACGTCGCACTTTTGAAAACATCACTTTGGCACAAATCACATTTTCTCAAAATCACGTTTTCTGAAATTACCACTTTTCACAAAATCACTTTTTTCACATATTCACACGAAGTACATTAAACACAATCAAAGTACTTGCCTCGATTATTTTGGTGGTTACCGAGTTCGGTAAAATTTGGACAAGAAGTTGTCAATCCCCAATTTCCGAACCTAAGATGATTAACATAGTAAGACTCGTATCAGGGCTGCCGATTCTAATCACAATAACACGTGGAATTCAAATCCATACTCTAAGGAGATTTTTATCGAACGCATAGCGGGCATTAGTGTATAAGAAATGATATGGTTGAAGAATTCAATTTATACCCCCACTATAATCGATTCAAACCACTCAAGAACATCTAAGAATCCAAGAACACTTAAGAATCATCCTAAAAACAAGAACTAGAAAGAATTAATTAGAGAAACTTGAAGAACTTCCATTACATACCTTAATTTAATCCAGAGAAATGGATGATTCTTCAATAAAAACCTTGATGTCCGGATTCAACGATGTTAGGAACACGTTTATGGCTTGATTTTGGAGCTAAAAACCGAAATCATCCATGGATAGTGAAGAGGAGTTGAAAGAAGGGTCTGGAATGCTTCAGAAACGAGTGAGATAGCTATTTATATCCGTTTGGTCAAATTTCAACATTCCAGCACTTTCCGGTCGTATCAAATGACATGGTCAGGTCATGGGTCGTGTCACCCATCCAGAAAGTTTTTGTTTTCTAAAATAGTATGACACAACCCGCGTCAAATGACACGGTCGTGTCACTGCATTAGAGTATGCTATTTCAACCATAACTCCTTCATCCAGGCTCTAATTGACACAACATTTGAACCATTTGATAGCTAACTCAATTCTCTACAATGGTGAAAAATTTTAGAATATTTTGATTTTTCTGGAATTTATGGTGAATTTACAAAGTCGAACCAACTGTACGACAATTACCAAACCGTGTCTACTCATAAGACTCTAGGCATCTGCGGTGAATTTATGCGTTAACACGAAGGATAGAACTCAACAATCATCAATAGAGGATTATACAACCATAATGCGAAACCAATACGCGCCGTAAATCAAAATTACGAGGAGTTAGTCGATATATCAATAGTCACAAGTCAATAAGACTCGCAAGTTCTATTTGTCGAAGCAAAGACTTACAATTATACAAGTATGATAATCTCGGGTATCACACTCTCTCCCCCTAAAAAGAAGTTTCGTCCCGAAACTTGCAATCCTTTTTCAATCAACATCTCAACCAAATATTTCCAACCTCATCATAAAAACAATCAATCGTTACCACAAGCGACTAACCAAAGCAATATACGTACGGGTACGTGAAGTTGAGGTTCTCCCGTGATACTAGCATACGACTCCTATACGAAGTCTCAACACAATACCAACATACCAGTTTCTGTATCACTCCCAAAATTATCAAGGAATACTACAGCGTCGTGGACCCTCGCGCCGGATCCCATAATGCGAAAAAAGTTATTTTCGAAATCGTTTAAAACACGTCAAAATACAGTTGACGGTAATATCCTTCAAAAACATTCGAAAGACTTTACTGAATTCATTTATGAAATACCGTCGTAAAATATTATTTGGAAGTACAAAACCAAAATGCCAAAACCCAACAAATTCACAAGTATATGTTAAACCACCATTATACGTATTGACATAAGTTTAGAAAATGATTTTCTGTAATAATTTGAGTTGCAAAATATCAAAATGGCCATTTACAAATACTCATGCAACAGTGATAACAAGTAGTTAAAAATATATTTGCAGCGGAAAATAATCATTCAGCAACAATACTCGATTTTCCCATTACATGTCATAATTAGTATCACCCGGAAATCTCACCTCTTCACGACCGCTACTAGCTCCATCACCGAGTACCATCATAGTCTTACGAACTTGTGGAAACCCATAACAATTCAATCATCATCACAATCCACATCTCACATTCTCAAATGACGAATGAACTCATATACCACCGTTTGTACTGTATTCAAACAATACCATGAATTCTCAAAACATCATCATAACTTACAAGTGTAGAATAATTCATCCGTGCCAAATCCTATCTGTCGGGTCGCATAATCAAATACCAGTCCTCATAAGAACCAAATATGCACGATACATCTATAAACCAATGACAGCAAAATCCCGAACATCGACACAAAGTCTGAACACGCATACGGCCAATAACCATGATCATCCGAGATTTACATTGACATGATAAACTCTAATATGACCAATAACAACCGAGAATACCATCAACATGGTAAAGTCCAAACAACATCAACAAGGAACCACAGGGACAGATATACGAGAGAATACAATTCTCAAAACGTTATACAAAATCACATGCAGTGGACCTTGAAGAAACAACTGAACTGTCGAGCATACCCCTCGGGCGTATGAACAACTAATCGTAAACTGTCGAACATACCCAATTATACACGGAGTATGAACGACTAATCCATATGGCTCAAAGATGGACGTCACAGTGTGCCCGATCCGAAAATGTGTCTGTGCACATGTCCACCCCATATATGGAATCTCGGATATACGTAGGACAGGTACCTATAGGCCTCACGAAGTAACGTCTAGTGTGCACGATCCAATGTGGAAACATCCACACATGACCATCGTGTGCCCGGCTAAAATCCTACACAATAACCAATCGGCATGCAGATATGACTCCAGATAGGTCACGATACAACAAGACAATGAAAATCAAGGAAAACTCATCCAATAAGGATCGAAAGACTCACCAAGGTGAACAAAGACACAAGGGTAATGAAAGATCGACACGACCAACAATGTCCAAAACCACCATCCGAGGATCAACATCCCCAAAGAATGATCAGCACGATTAACAATCTCACACAACAGTCCTGGAATCATCATCTCAAATGAACAATAATCACGATCGACAATACCGAACAATAGCTTGGAGTCAACGTCCCTCAACGGTTGAACAACGCAACCATTAATACTAAACAATGGTCCTGGGTTCACATTTCTCACGGACAATCAATACGAATCTCATTATATGAACCATCCGCATATAATACATTCAGCAGAACAATTATCCTTATAACTGAACAACACTCTAATTACCTCAAAACTGGAGACAATATCATTTCCACGAACAAACATCCCTGAACGAATATACAACTTATTCGAATAATGTCGAATGAGGTACAGTCCATTAACATCCCTAAACCATCATCCCGATACCAATGTCGGCACGATAAACTATCCTTGACATCCGACATTCCATATCTCCGACTAAAGATGACTTACATCTCCGTCTTCACCAAACACATTTAAATCATATACATTATGATTTAATCCAAACCAAAGTACAATATACAAACCATCATCCCGATAATTTACATTTATAATATCCACTGTTATATGAATCACAAATGAAATGAAACTGAAACCACTCATTAAATATTATAAACTGAACAAGTATAATGTGCCTCGATACCGATACGACAAAGCCGTTACCATTTCCATTGCCTTTGTCCACAAGCTCCTCGGTCCCGACCAAAAGCAATCTACGAACTCTTCAGCCTCACCCGCAACAAAACGGTCATAATCAATGATCAATTATCCCAACCTATTGCAATAATCGATTAACAGCCCGTTCGATAATAATCAACAACCGGTATAACCAACCAACAAACCCAATGGTTCAACAATACTTCGATCAATTATGAATTCATATTAACAACACAAGTCTGAAATCCAATAATCGTACTCATACTCAATTCAAACTAATAACAAGGGTATTAACATTCTCACTTCCAACTTCGACCTCAAATACGAATTGACAATGTTCCTTCTTGTTCATATTCATAAATCCATATAAAAACACCGATGCCGATACCCTCGACAAATCCAGACTATCTGAATAATTCAATATTATGAATAATCATATTCCAAGATTAGCCACAATATCTCTAGTTTCAACCTCATATCATGATTTGTGTTTCATCAAGAACATCTGAAATCCACCACTATAATCAATATAATATTTATTTCTAAATATAAAATCCAAAACTATATCCAAAACCATTTATATCTTTTAACATATTCCTTCTTGAGGTGATATGTACGAAGGACACCACAATTCCATAATCATGCTCATAATAAAACAACATAATCCAAGATACATATATCATCATTTCCTCAACACATATTTCCATGAAATATTCAGATTCATTACCGCACTTCTATAATCTACCATTACAAGATGTAATCATCAATAAAAACATCAGGATCTGAAAAAAATTAAAATGTAGAATGGTTCGACATACCTCAAGAAAATGTTCAACACCAATGAACATATCAGGAATCACCTTTAACTCCATATCTCCTGCTCCAATCCATGCTCTCCAGTCCTTAATCGATTCAGGAGAGGCAAATCAGTCTCGAAGGGTTGAAGAACTAAAAAGCAAGGTTGAACTTCTCAAAATACCAAGGTGATGGAGATCCCACATATTTATAAATTCTAGTCACTACGTACGCTACATGAACAACCTAGCACACGTAACACTCCTTACATACGTTATCTGACCTTGATAGGGTACGTAACACTAATATAGAGGTCCGTGTCCACTTTCCTTATGTACAACATGCAACACCAGCATTCGCGATCAATGCCTCACGTACGCGTTCTGGCCTTGATAGCGTGGGCAACAACCGTTCAGGGACTACTACTTAGAGTTCATTCAATGGCTTACGTACGCAAAGCCCATGCCTTAGCGTTCGTAATATAGTCGTTGACTTGCTACAGTAACTCACCCATTTAACGTACGTAATATGTAATCCAAAGCGTACATTAGCTCTAATATTGACTTGCCTTGACCACTCCTATGCCGAAAGTTGCCGACCACGGGACCCACTTGTCGGCCATATCCTGAACCCTGACCAGTATCTCCCATAGCATACGTTATGCATGACATATAGCACAAGCTACACCTAACGTCTTAACATATGTTAGATCCTCGACTTAGCGCACGTTATGGCTTCCATAATAACCTCTTATAACTGCTCATGCTTGTCGTCCCAACATACCGAATAGGTGTACTCATACCAGTAATACTCTCATATGATATACCTGATATTAAAATTAAGACAATCTGATACACGATATCCTCAAATGTATCTATCGATCGAATTTATCCATTATACGAATACAGCTGTCTCAGATTAAAAGTTATTCACCCAAATTGAAGGACAATGGAAGATTGAGGAGATGAAAGATTACAACAACATATTATCCAATCACATCAACAATTATTCCCAAAAAGAAGGAATAACTAACCCCCGAGGGGACTCCCAGCACAGACAGCACGAGGTGGCAGCAAACCAGTGATATCATAAACAAAAGACCGACTTAATTTTAACAGACCCAAAACACCAACAGCCTAGGTATCCATAAACCTAAGCTCAGATACCATATTATGTAACACCCCCGTGATTTATGGAGATATTACAGCGCCGTAGATTCTTTTTGGAGAACCTACCAGACTTAGACCAACCTAAAACACATTAACAACAACATAACTGGGACATTCACACATTTAAAACCAATCCCAACCTCAATACGACATACATCACGATACCAAACAACCCATTATCCTGTAGGATCACAACTGATACAACAACATCATCAACAATCAACAACGACACGATATACATTACATGACAGTACCCGCGCAAGTACAAAATCAAAACACGACTTTGACCATGACTATACAATCACCAACTCAAAATAGTGCACAATATCAATGCTGCCCACCAAGCTCGTGACCGCCCTGTGCTGGCTCTTCCAATGGACCTGTACCTGAATACACAAAACTATATCAACCCCTGAAGGGGTCAGCAAGAAGCCGGTGCAAGTACAATAATTCTAGAATATGTACAACAAGTGAATAATCAACATAAATAACATAAATCACGGTGCCATCACAGATATTCCGGAATACCACATCACAAGCATCATCACAAAATATCAACGGGGGTTGTACAGGTAGTGTACCTCACGCGAGATACATACCTCTCCCCAGTGAGTCCTCAACAGGCCTCCCTGGTTGTACAAACCCAGCCAAGTGAACCGCAGAGGCCTCAGTCTACGGAACCCAGGGGACCCACACTGGTTTTACTTGGCACACGAACACACGTCGCACTTTTGAAAACATCACTTTGGCACAAATCACATTTTCTCAAAATCACATTTTCTGAAATTACCACTTTTCATAAAACCACTTTTTTCACATATTCACACGAAGTACATTAAACACAATCAAAGTACTTGCCTCGATTATTTCGGTGGTTACCGAGTTCGGTAAAATATGGACAAGAAGTTGTCAATCCCCAATTTCCGAACCTAAGATGATCAACATAGTAAGACTCGTATCAGGGCTACTGATTCTAATCACAATAACATGTGGAATTCAAATCCATACTCTAAGGGGATTTTTATCGAACACTTAGCGGGCATTAGTGTATAAGAATTGATATGGTTGAAGAATTCGATTTATACCCCTCTATAATCGATGCAAACCACTCAAGAATATCTAAGAATCCAAGAACACTTAAGAATCATCCTAAAAACAATAGAAAGAATTAATCGGAGAAACTTGAAGAACTTCCACTACATACCTTAATTTAATCCAGAAAAATGGATGATTCTTCTAGAACAACCTTTATGTCCGGATTCAACAATGATAGGAGCAAGTTTATGGCTTGATTTTGGATCTAAAACCCGAAATCATCCATGGAGAGTGAAGAGGAGTCGAAAGAAGGGTCTGGAATGCTTCAGAAACGAGTGAGATATCTATTTATACCCGTTTGGTCGAATTTCAACATTCAGTACTTTACGGTCATGTCAAACGACACGGTCGGGTCATGAGTCGTGTCACCCATCCAGAAAGTTTTTATTTTCTAAAATAGTATGACACGGCCCGCGTCAAATGACACGGTCGTGTCACTGCACTAGAGTTTGCTATTTCAACCATAAGTCCTTCATCCTGGCTCTGATTGACTTAACGTTTGAACCACTGGAAAGCTAACTCAATTCACTACAATTTTCTTAAATTTTAGAATTTTTGGATTTTTCTGGAATTTATGGTGAATGTACAAAGTCGAACCAACTGTACGACAATTACCAAACCGTGTCTACTCATAAGTCTCTAGGCATCTACGACTGAATTTATGCGTTAACACGAGGGATAGAACTCAACAATCATCAATAGAGAATTATACAACCATAATACAAAACCAATATGCACCGAAATATAAATTACAAGGAGTTAGTTAATATATCAATAGTCACAAGTCAATAAGACTTGCAAGTTCTATTCGTCGAAGCAGAGACTTACAATTATACAAGTATGAAAATCTCGGGTATCACAATGAATTCTTCCATTCCTTTTGGTAAAGCCAAAACTGGTGCTGAAATCAATCAACTCTTGAGTTCGTCAAAACTCTGTTGACATACCTCTGACCACAAATACTTCTTGTCCTTCCTCAACAGATTAGTCAGCGGTTGAACAATCTTGGAAAAACCTTCCACAACCCGTCGGTAATAACCTGCTAGGCCAAGAAACATGCGAACTTCCTTCACGTTCTTCGGAGGTAGCCAGTCTCAGATAGATTCTATCCTCTGTGGGTCTACTCTCACCCTAATCAGTTGATATCACATGACCAAGAAAAATAACCTCAGGCATCCAGAACTCACATTTGGAAAATTTTCCATAAAGTTGCTCTTGCCTCAACACCTCGAGAACCTGATGGAGATGATGCTCATGCTCTTCATGGTCATGAGAGTAAATCAGAATGTCATCAATAAAAATGACTACAAAACGATCTAGATAGTCAATAAAAACTCGATTCATCAACTCCATAAATACCGCTGGTGCATTAGTCAGTCCAAATGGCATCACCACAAACTCATAATGCCCATAGCAAGTACGAAAAGTTGTCCTCGAAATGTCAGACTCTCGAATCCTCAACTGATGATATCTGGATCTTAAGTCGATCTTAGAGAACACATCAGCTCCCTGAAGTTGATCAAATAAATTGTCAATACGAGGCAACGGATATTTGTTCTTGATTGTTACCATGTTCAGCTCACGGTAATCAATACACAAATGCAGAGATCCGTCTTTCTTCCGTACAAATACCGCCAGTGCTCCCCAAGGGGACGCACTAGGTCGAATATAACCCTTCTCAGTTAAATCCTCGAGCTAATTCTTCAACTCCTGCATCCCAATCGGAGCCATGCGATACGGTGCTATCGAAAGCGGGGACGTATACTCAATAGTACACTCTACCTTACGATGTGGAGGTAAGTCTGGCCAATCATCTGGAAATACATTTGGGTAGTCTCGAACTACCGGAATATCGGCCAATTCAGCTGGTCGATCTGCTGTTTTGGTCATGTAACACCAATAACCAATACAGCCTTGATTAAGCAGTTTCACTACTTTCATAGCATTGATGACTCTCCCGGAACGGCTGGGGTTATCACCCTGGAAAATGCACTCGTAACCATCACTACAAGTGATAGTCACCATCTACTTATGGATACTAAGTATGGCATCATGACGATCCATCCGATCGATACCAAAGATTACATCATCTTTAGGTAAATCGACCACAATAAAATCTGACAACCACTCACGGTCGTTCAAATGAATCGGACAGTTATGAACTTCACGATTCCCAATAATTCTTCTACCATCAGGTAGACCGATCACATAAGGCTCACAATTGACAACATGATCCAATTATAAACGGATCAAACAAGATGCAAATATAAAGGAATACGATATACCAGTATCAAAAAGAGTGCATACTGGTTGAGAATAGATCTCGAGTGTACATGCAATCATGGTGGCTTCGGGGTCGTCGGCTCTCTTCATCTCGTAGATTCTGGGTTTTGCTGCCCCGGTACCAGATGTACAAACTTGATTCCCTCGACCTACTCCCTGTTCGCCCCGGTAGACTGGTGGGAAGAGGACGGAGGTACACGGTCCTGGACTGATGATTGAACTGGAGCATATGAAGCCACTAGAGTACGTCCCGGTCTACTCCTGCAAAAACGAGCACGATGCCCAGAAATCCCACAAGTAAGGCATACAACGGCCGGCTTCGGACATTTGTTGCGGATGTGCCCCTGCTCTCAACAGTTAAAACATACACTAGATGAGTTGGTCACTCGAGAATATGATCCCCCCGCTTTTGACGCCGCAGGTGAACGCTCAGAAAAAGTCGGTCCGGATTGGGGTTTCTTGAATGTCCCCTGATTACCATCAGCTTGGTTCTGATTCCTTGATCTCTTGTTAGAAGACTGGGGCTGCTTCTTAGAGATCTCCTTCAAAGTAAGTTCATAATCAAGATCTCTCTCAATAAACTCCGGTAGAGTCGTGCAGTGGTGATTAAGTAACGACATACTCATCAGGGGTATCAACCTCTTAAGGAAATACTTGATTTTATCAGCTTCTGTCCGAACAATGGACGAGGTGAAGGGAAGAAGTGCTTGAAATTTCTCAACTATCGATAGCACATCATCATCTTCAGACGGGTCTGAATTCAGAAACTCTGACAGTTTGGCTTCACGGAGCGGAGCAGGATAATAACGGTCCAACATGAGATTCTTGAATTCATCCCAGTTGCAGATACCATTGGCCAGTCTCACAGATAGCCACCAGGTGTAGGCGCTCTTACTAAGGTAGTAAGATGCCACACAGACTCGGTTCTCTTCCGGACACTCCACCATATTGAACAACTTCTCTAAGTGCTCGATCCAGTGGACAATATCAGTAGGCTCAGATGAGCCTTCAAAAGTCAGAGGTCGATGCCGAGAGATGTCACTAACGATCCGACTCACTACCCGACCATGTACAGGAGGTGGTGGCTGGAGTCCCTGCTACAGGCCAGTAGTAGCAACCCTCTGCATAGTTTCCATCATTTGACCCATTTGGGTCATCTGGTCCATCATGCCCTGCATAATCACATAAGGGTCGACATGGGCACCCTCATGCCATTCGGTGTGGTGTGACGGGTTCCCAGTAGGTGAATCACTACCTACTGAGCTTTGTCCCACACTCGAACGTTTATTAGCATGTGGCCTCGAGATTCGGCCCCTTCCGCGGCCTCAGTCCTTTCTACCACGGACCCTCAAATTTCTTTCCATACTGAAAGAATCAAACAATAATCGTAAGCACAGTTCAATATACGTCTCTACGTCCAAATCACAAATTTATGCTAAGTTGATAGCAACAACATAATTATATGTTCAAAAATTTGATTCGTCATGAATTACAGCATCACGAGTGTTACACATAATATCACGTCGACATTAAGTCGAAACAATTTCAATCACGAAATTTTATCCAAAATTTTCCTCGGAATATCAATAAGATAAATTCCGCCACAAATCCCTCGGAATATCAAGATCAACATAAGGATCAATTTCACCACAAATCATCCTGCAAGTAATTTAAATAATGGCACATAAATAACATACCGTATTTAGCTCGTAGGGTCAGGCACTTGCACAGGTCACACGTGGCACGAAGGTTTCTTGATACTAGTTCGATCAACAATGACTCATAAAAATATTCCCTCTGATACCATCTTCTGTAACACCCCGAAAATAATGGCTATTACAGTGACGTGGACCCCACAGTAGGACCCACGAGGCGGTACCCAAATATAACTTAAACCAATCAAATCCCAATTTGTGGTACCGAACCACAAAATAATATTCAATACCCCGGTGAGAGGTTTAAACATCTCACGACTAGAATGCCATAGTACACATGATCCGAAATATTAGTATAAACCATATGAAGATGGAACATACTTAAAGTAATAATTCAAATAACAAGAGTTACATAAAAGCGGAATAATACCAATAAATGGTTTAAAGTACAACTGGATAAAAGTAGGCTTGGGGCCCCTAAACTAGTATTCTTCAAACCCTTCACCACCACCATGTTCTCCCTGCGCCTTGGCCTTGCCTCGACCTAAAATTCAACACAAGTATTTGGCCCAAAACCACAGGGTCAAATATACCTGATAATAATTCTCAAGATGTTATACAATTCATATACATTGGATCTCAAATAAACAACTCGACTATCGAACATACCCCTTGGGCATATGAACAACCAGTCGCCAAACCATCGAACATACCCAATCAAACATGGAGTATAACGACCAATCTTTATGCCTCAAGACGGACATCACGGTACGTCCGATTCGGAAATGTGTCCATGCATATGTCCACCATGTATACGGAATCCGGGATATACGTGGGACATGTACCTAATTAGCCTCACGAACTAACTTCTAATGTGCACGGTCCAAATGCGGAAACATCAACGCACGACCATATGTGCCTGGCTAAAAATCCTACACAATAACCAATCGGCACGCAGATGTGATTCCAGATATGTCACGATGCAATATGACAACGAAGCTCAATCAATTACACATCCAACAAGGATCAATACTTACCGAAGTGATAACAATAATCAATGAGACCAACGACATCAAAGATAATGAACTTGAGAATACAATCCCACAACGAACGATAGACACGATCAATGACTATACCCGATTATGAATCGTAGATTCATAAAGCAATACATATACACAAAATGTATAACATTCACAAGAATTCCAATCATCATTATAACCAAGCAAGATAACTTGCCTCAATACGGAGATGAGAAGAATCCTCCCTTGACGAACGAATGGACGATACTCGACTAATAATGGTTACTCGAACAATCGACCTTGAATAAAATACATTTCATTCAATAACACATCCATATAATAATCGATGTCGAATTCAATGAGACAACACCCTAAATTCAATTTGAATAGTTCAACTATCTCAAGATATCAAAATTCCATTCCAAGAACTCAATTAACCTCAATTTATTCTTATGGTCGGTTTATCATTACAAGATGTTCTCAAATACTCACATGGTTCATATGAATAAGAATTTATCAAGAACATTGCTAAGCAATCATTGATGTTTGTTAATATTATCTTGTATCGTTAAAACTTTCCAAGAACATCACCAATGTTTTGAAAGTGATTATCTAAACAACCTTGTTTCAACATTACAGCAAATTTATATTGGATAGCAAACTACAAGAAGGTTATTCTGAATTCATTTAGTTACAAGAATATATCATCATCATGAAGATTCTCTCATATTTATCACCATCCTTACAACCCACGTACTAAACTTGGAGAATCAACTATGTTCATCATCTATGAATTCACCTAGTCTAGGTTATGATATAATCAAGTCATTCATCACAAGAATATCACGAAATCATCATCATGGTACGTTAAAAATCTCTGAAACTATAGCCTTATGATGAATATATTCAAGGTTCAACCAAAATCGATGAAGAGCCTAAGTTCATCCAGTCCAAAACCTCCTAAGCATGATGTTCGATTCAATCTACTGATAACAACTCAATAATCTCGGTAGCATGCTCATGCACATCACTAAGAACATGAATTCCAGATGGGTAGAGTACCACATACCTTACGGCGGAAGGAAATGATGAAATCACTTGATGAAACTTGACTTCGGATGCTCGAACACTAAATCTTGATGTTCTACGTCTTCAACAATCACATCAGGTTTATATGAGGTAAAAATATTATGGGGTAGTTTCTCCAAGTCGTAGAAGTCGACTTAAGGCTAGAGTTCAAAGTGAAAAATGAAATGAGGGTAAATTCCTATTTATAGGAAATGACTCTTAGCGTGCGCTAATTTCCAGTTTATCGTGCACTAACGGGCTCACAGACCACTGAATCTTTTTGTCCTCTGCCTTACGTACACTAAATATCCTTAATGTACGCTAACGACGCAGTTAACATACGCTAACACTCTATCATAACGTGTGCTAACGAGTTTACGAAGCTTACTGACCTCACTGTCCTCTCACTGTCCTCGATTTAGCGTGCGCTAACATCATCACGTAGTGTGCGCTACACACCACTGACCTGACTTCTCCGAAAGTCGTCCAGGTGCATGCAGAACATCCCGTGATTCCCGCGATCCGGTTCCCCACCTATTGATCCTGTCTCAATCTAGTTGACTGCACATAGCGTGCGTAGGAGTCTACATTAGCGTGCGCTAGATCCTATAATTAGCGTGCGCTACGTATACATGTTAGCATGCACTAATTATGTATGAATACATGCATGACTTAACCTCTATAAAATCATACACTCAACAATACTGGATTACGTTTTCAGGGATTTGACTTGACTTCTGATCCTCATACATAGAAACATACATCGATCAAAAATACGACATGATCAAATATCATGAGTTTCCAATACAGATGGAAATACATATCAAATATCCGGGTATTACAACGGGAGGCCCATAGCATACTGATCGATGGCTTACACTTGAGCTGTCCTGAAGAAGGTACTATAGTTTGTCGCTTTCTTAATCCTTCTGCTACAAATCGATATCCTGTGCATGTGAATCTGAAAAGGCTAAAAAGGGTGGATTTTCGAGCTTAATTCGATGGGGCAGATTATTAAAGTTGAGGGCTGTAAATTCAGTTTGTTCTCTGTAGATTATCTAAAAATTTATTTTTTCTTGTATATTTTTGTGTTGATAAAATTATCTGTCAAGAATATTGCATGATATTTTAAATTGCCTTGTGGTAATTCAAGATATTGTTTGTTATCTAAATTACCAGTTGATAATTCAGATACTATCACGATTTACTGGACGGATTGACCGACAGTTGCTAAATTATCAATTGATAATTTAAATTACTCAGTGGTGATACCATTTGTTATTTAAAAACCGTATTACCTTTTAAATTACTTAGTGGTAATTTTATGAATTATCTTGTGGTGATTTAATTGAATAATTCAAATTAGTATAATAAAAATAGTAGTTGGTAATTTAAGAAAATTCGTTGGTAGTATAAATTACCAAATGATAAATATAACCGAAGCGATAGCAGAAAATAATTGTAATACCTCCGGTATTTCATGCTTGATTACTTTGTACTGTGTGAATTTTTGTAATGTAACGTCATTTCTATTTATGTATTTCATTGAGTGCTATATAATTGTGCGATGTAAATGAAACGGAGATGACACGCCTTGACGCCGTGGGACGATCGTCGGTGCGAATATGACGGTGGCCAATGTCTTGTTCCCCGATAATTGTTGACGAGTGGAAGGGATGGTCACCCCGAGATGGTCAGAATGTGATATGTGGCTAAAGAGTTTATGTCTAACGCGCGTTAGAGTTTTGTCTAACGCGCCCTACAACTTATGCCTAACGTACGTTATATTCCGATTGTTACGTACGTTAAGGTAGTTATATTACGTACGTAACGGGTGAGTCAGTCTCCCGACCAGAATCTTTCTTTGACACGGACGGAGCTACTTTCGGCGGGCTAGAGGACAAACGAGTCAACTCTTTATAACGTATGTTATGTCCCAAATATAACGTACGTAACACTTGGGCACATTTCGGGCAGTGGCGGTCTTTACATACGTTGTCATTGAACTGGTACGTACGTAAGAAGCCTTACGTACGTAACACCAGTATCATTAACGTACGTTAGCAAAATCAAGTTTATAAAATGACAACTCCCTTCTTCATTTGCACGACCCAACACTACAAGATAACACCCATGAGAGAGATTCCTAGCCTTATACTCAGTTCTTAGCCTCTTATATACTTGAATTAACACTGAGGAAGTGGTTTCTTGAGCTCCGGTGAAGATTATCCAAGTTGTTCAAGTCACTTCTCGTTTCTCCTCGTAGTTCTTGTGGATTCGCCAACCTTCTTCATTATTCTTCTTCCAATAAGGTAAGTCACCAATCCCTGGAGTTATATCTTCGATGTTCTCTTATATATATTTATTAGATTGCGGGTATTGGGTAGATTTTTGCCATCCTTCGTAGACAACCTTTCTAATGGAATTGTAGTAACCGGAGTTATCGTTTCTCATATGTCTTGTTTCATGCAAATCATATTTATCATACGAAATTTCATTTCAAATCATCACTAGGAATGTAAAATTTGACGAATCAATTGTAGGAGAATTCGTAGTGATCCGTCACCGTATAATCCATTGTTGTAGCCACCCTTACCTTGTGATTTTTGACACTTAGTAAACTAAGGAAAACAATTCGATAGTAAAATCATTATTGGATATCAAACCACCAAAGTGATTGGGTAATAGAATTCGTCGATCGTAGTATTCGGAATATAGAATAGAATTAGAAAGCATGAGATTCGATTATGCTATAATCAATTGTCGACAACCGAAAAATGAGAGGGATAATATTGTTGAGCAAATCAATATATATCTAATGTTAACTGTAGGATTGAACGGAATAATGGTACACAATACTTACGAACTTAGAAACGATACTAATATCGATAATTAAAACTACACTAGGAATCCGATTAGGAAAGGGAGACTAGTTTTATTCATCATGATCCGTACGAGGTGTTAATCGGATATTACGTGGCTAGGTTAAGCTCGAGCGGGCGTGGGGACTCCGTTTATCACAAAGCACCTACTATCGGATCACAGGCAAGTGAAATCTTGCTCGAGAATTTTCTAATATTAATGTTATACCATATGTGCGTATGTGCCATTTTGATGAATGCCGACGTTTGTCTTTCTCTAAAATATGTTATAAATGGGCCGATGTGTTGGGGATAAAACCTGTACGGTACCCGTGTGGAAATGTGTTAGGGGGTAAGACCCGAATTGGGCGCCTATGTTCCGGGGTATTCCCATGTGGATACTTCCGTGACCCTTGGTTGCGACCTTGGGGCTTATGTGATAAAAGAGAGAGACAACGTCGGTTGAGTGATGAAATATTCTCTGTTGATTACTAGATACTGTGATTGTAGAAATGGCGTATATCGTTGTTAGTAGCTGTTATTTGGTATGCATTCTCTGACCCTGGTTACCTGGTATGATTCGTCGTACCAGGTAAAATTGTTCATCATGTGCAGGACATTCCCGAGGGGTCCGGTCAGACTTCAGCGGTGTTGGAATTATTCTCTAGCCGCTGCTTAAATTGAAATAAATTTGTTTTCTTTTGAAAAACCTTTGTTGTGTAATAATTGGACTTCGAATTACATTTTTCCTTTAAATCTTTCGACTCATGTTATGTAAACCTTGAACTTAATGTTTTATCGCGATTTTCTTAAATTGCCCATTTTTCTAACTAGCCTTGTGGGTCCCACGTGGGATTCACGGCACTGTAATACCTCGAGAGATTTTGGGGGTGTTACAATAATTAAAATAAAAAATGGTCGAATTCAAAACATATGTTGGTCATTTAAATTACCACTTGATAATTTTAACATTGTTGGTGGTTATTGGACCGATAATGATATTTTTTATTACTATATGGTAATTTAAAGATATGAGTTGATAATTTTAATTAACGTATTTTTACAAAAAAAAATTGGCAGAAAAAATAAAACAAAAATCGTCGGTGACTGGAGACCGGTTGATGACTGGCGGCGACCGGCGGCCGATGGTGGTGATACCCAGTAGTGGTGGTACATGACTGCCGTTTATAACTACCACTTGGTGAAAACTATTCCACTATTATTTAATGCAAGTGACATTTAAGGAATTTTCAGAATATTATTATGTTAATTATGTGTCTTAAGGACTATAAGAATTGTGTCTTGGGTCAAAAATTAAAGTAAATATCTTTTGTAGCAAAAAGAATTTATAATTGTAGTTTTGGGTCAAAGTCCCTAAATTGTTACTATTTTGATTATCATCCCAATATTTTTTTTTTTGGAGAAAATCTATTGTGTATGTGGTTTTGCCACAAAATTAAGAACTTATTATCATTTAGATATTAGTCTCAATGAACTTTGTTGATCAATTCAATTCATCTGTTTTTTATTTTGGTAAACTAAAACTATTTTTTCCTAAATTTGGTAGATTTGACAAATTATATTCATCCACCAATTGATAGAAAAAATTAAGAGAAATATTTAAATATAGACAAATCACGGATGATTAGTTTTATTTGCCCAAATTATTTTGAAATATAATGTATGTATGCAGATTTATCTTTACATGGAACACTAGTGTAGAAACTCGTGAAAAAATTCAATCTAAGATATAACTTTTTATTAATATTATATATAATAATTATCATTATTAATATTAATTTCATTATTATTTTTATTGTTATTTTGGTTGTGGTTGTAATATATATAATATTTATTATTGTATATATCATTATCTGATTTTATTATCACTTCTTATTACAATTATCAATAATATGTAATTTATAGTATTATGAATTATTATTGTATTATTATATTATTGTTATTATTATTATTGTTGTTGTACTATAGGAATTTTTTTTGTTATATTTTTATATATGATATTATTATTATATTTATATTATTAATAATATTCTATATTATTATATATTATTATTGTAGTTATATATTTATTTATTTAATATTAATAATTATAATAATAATTATCATTATTTAGTAACTTTAGTTCATTTCGAATTCAGTTCAGTACAGTTCAGTTCAGCCACAATTCAGTTCAGTTTAGTTCAGCAAAATTCAACTCAAGAGAACATAGCCTTAGCCCGAAAATTTTTATCTCATCTAATTATTATATAACATGTATGTATTAACGTATACTTATTATTTCCATATTAAAACTTGATATTTGTTATAATAACATATTTCCAACAAAACTTTAATAATATTTTCTTATTCAAATCTCATTCACTTAATTAACCTTCATTAATTAAATTTTACAAATATAAATGTATTTTTGAGTAATAATTTATTCCAAAATTATGAAAAGAAAGATAAATTATGGACATGCCATGTGGACAATTTTTTTTCTAATATATAGTAGATTACTAGTATAACGGGAACATAAGAAAAAAATTCACATGAAAATGCACAATACGTAAACATTCACCATAAATTTTGTAGTACTTCTTTATAAATTACATTCTTTATTCTATTTACGATTGCACTATTCTTACCGTGCTTTTCACTTTGATAGGGCTACATCCATGATTGAATACAATTCTTGGTGCACATCGACATAAGAGAGTGAATAACCACGGAAAGCATAATTAGTGGAATTTGTCGTCTCTAAAATGTAAATGTCGATCTACTATCTGATGAGTTTAATATAATTTGTGGAATAAGCACTTGCTAAATTGTGTAATATGATACAAAAATTCATTACCTAACATATATAAATATTATGGAAGCAATTGTACTAAAATTGTGATATCCCACATCGCTAGCGGAGAGGGGGCAAAATGCCTTATATGTGCATGTCTGTCTCCAAATAGCATGAGGCCTTTCGGGAGCCCACTGACTTCAGAGAGATGATAACTTCAAAGTTAAGCGTACTCGGGCGAGAGCAATCTCATGATGGGTGACATCCTGGGAAGCTGCTCGCGGGCTCCCAGAAACAAAACTGTGAGGGCCATCTCAGAAGAGAATGCCCAGTGCGGAGAACATCATGCTACGGCAGAGCGGTATTGGGATGTGACAGTTTGGTATCGGAGCCACTTTGTCGTGTAGTTCGAGTGTGCCGACGAGGACGTCGTGCCCCTTGAGGGGGATGGATTGTGATATCCCACATCAACTAGCGGAGAGGGGACAAAGTGCCTTATATGTGCATGCCCGTCTCCAAATAGCATGAAGCCTTTTGGGAGCCCATTGACAAAATTATTTAATAGTATATAAAAACTAAATAATTTTGAGTTAAATTGATATATTTCATTAAGTAATTATCAAAAATAGTAGAGATATTATTTTTTACTTTGTTGTATTAAAAAGTTAGTGAAAAAACAAAAAATAGAGAAAATTATGCTCATAGTACAAGATTATTTTTGCATCAGACATCATCGGTCGATAAGATTATATTTGCATCAACAGTTTATCACATTCCGCTCGCAACCGGCTTGGAAACCTCTTGATAATAAGTAACTGAGACTCCCACGAAGTGCACACTCCGCCCACGCAACTTTTTCTCCCGACTAAGTCGTGGTGCCTTCTCGAATTTCATCTTACTTGGAGATGAGAACTCCGAAGTTAAGCGTGCTCGGGCGAGAGCAATCTCAGAATGGGTGACTTATTAGGAAGCTTCTCGCGGGCTACCAAAAACAAAACCGTGAGGGCTAGCCCAGATGAGAGCGTCCAGAGCGGAAAATATCCTGCTATGGCAGAACGGTCTTGGGATGTGACAATTTGATATCGTAGCCACTCTGCCATGTAGTGCGGGTATGCCGACGAGGAATTCGGGCCCCTTGAGGGGGGTGGATTATGATATCCCACATCGGCTAGCGGAGAGGGCGCAAAGTGCTTTATATGTGCATGCCCGTCTCCAAATAGCATGAGGCTTTTTGGGAGCCACTGCCTTCGGGGATATGGGGACTCCCAAGTTAAGCATACTAGGACAAGAGAACTCTCAGGATGGGTGACCTCCTGGGAAGTGCCTTATATATGCATGCCCGTCTCCAGATCCCACTGGCTTCGGGAAGATGGGAACTCCGAAGTTAAGCGTGTTCGGGCGAGAGTACTCTCATGATGGGTGACCTCCTGGGAAGTGCCTTATATGTACATACCCGTGTCCAAATAGCATGAGGCCTTTTGGGAGCCAACTGGATTCTGGTAGTTGGAAAATCCAAAGTTAAGCGTGCTCAAACGAGAGTGGTCTCAGGAAGGGTGGCCTCCTGGAAAGCTGCTCGCGGGATCCCAAAAACAAAACTGTGAGGGCCAGCTCAGAGAAAAGTGCCCAGAGCAAATAATATCATGCTACGACAGAGCGGTCTTGGGATGTGACCACTGAACTTTTAGCAGGGGAATCCTTTTGTTCCTTAATTGTTCGATCCTCCTCTCAAGTATCTGTACAGGACGTTCCTCGTACATATGATCATCATCTATCTCAGTCTCTTCGAACTGAAGTATATGGCTAGGATCGGCAACATACTTCCTCAACTGAGAAACATGAAACACATTGTGGATCTGGCTCAATGCGGGTGGCAGCGCCAGACGATAGGCCAGGTCGCCTACTCGTTTCAAAATCTTGAATGGTCCAATATACCTCGGACTTAGCTTGCCCTTTTTCCCAAAATGAAAGACATCTCGGGTAGGAGACACTTTAACCAACATATGGTCACCAACCTCGAACTCAAGCGATCACTGACGATGATCTGCATATGACTTCTGTTGGCTTTGAGTTGTTAACAAACGACTTCTAATCAGAGCAATATTCTCACGAGCGGCTAACAACATATCAGGTTTTGTCCCCAAAGATTTAGATAAGTCATCCCAACACAAGGGGGACTTACAACGACGACCATACAGCGCCTCATATGGTGCTATCTTGATCGAAGCGTGCCAACTATTATTGTAGGTGAATTCCACCAAAGGTAGTTGGGCCTCCCAATCGTCCTTCCAATCTATAGCACATGCCCTCAACATGTCCTCCAGAGTCTGAATAGTCCTCTCAGACCGGCCATCGGTCTGAGGATGAAATGTTGTACCAAAGTTCAACTGAGTATCCTTCGAACGATGAATTGCTTCCCAAAAATACGACATGAACCTCCCGTCACGATCTGATACGATACTCTTGGGAGTACCATGCAATATTACAATTTCTCGGATGAAAAGTTGTGCCAATCTCTCGGGTCCCCATGTATCTTTGATCTCCAAAAGTGGGCTGATTTGAACAGACGATCCACAATCACCCAAATCGTATTCATACCTCGATGGGTCATCAGCATGTTCGTGATAAAATTATAGATATGTCCTCCCATTTATATTCTGGAATCGGGATTGGTTTCAGCATTCTCGCTGGTCGCTGATGCTTAATCTTAACTTGTTGACAGGTTAAACATCTCGAAACGAATTCTGCAACTTCACGTTTCATATACCCCACCAATAATGTTGCTTCAAATCCTTATACATCTTGTTAGACCCTGGGTGAATGGAGTATGAGGTAGTATGAGCTTCTTTCAGAATAGAGTTTTTCAACTCTTCGTCTGCCGGTACACATATTTGATTCTTGAATCGCACCAATCCATCCTCGTGGATCACAAACCCAGGGGCTTTCCCCTGAGTTACTTCTTTCTATATCCGAGATAAGAATGGGTCCGTAATCTGCTTCGATCTGATGATATCATCAAGAGATGATGAAATCTCAAGTATGCATATTTGCCCTTGTATATGTTGCAGCGAGACTTCAATTTCCGGCCCCGCAAATTCTAACTGCAATTCTCTCTGAATTGTCAAGCGGGCAAGCATCTGCTCCTGTACTATCTTACGACTCAAGGCGTCGGCAACCGTATTTGCTTTGCCCGGATAATAAAGGATCTCGATATCATAGTCTTTTATTAGTTCTAGCCACCTTCTCTGTCTCATGTTCAACTCCTTCTGAGTAAAAATGTACTTCAGGCTCTTGTGATCAGTGAAAATCTGATAGGTAACTCCATACAAATAGTGTCTCCAGATTTTCAAGGCAAACACCACGGCTGCTAGCTCTAAATCATAGGTCGGGTATTTGACCTCGTGAGGTCACAAATGACTTGATGCACAGGCAATCACTTTCCTATTCTGCATTAACACACATCCAAGGCCTTGTCTCGACGCGTCACTATACACCACGAATCCTTCCGTTCCTTTTGGTAAAGCCAAAACTGGTGCTGAAATCAATCGACTCTTGAGTTTGTAAAAACTCTATTGACATGGCTCTGACCACAAATACTTTTTGTCCTTCCTCAACATATTAGTCTGCGGTTGAGCAATCTTGGAAAAACCTTCCACAAACCGTCGGTAATAACCTGCTAGGCCAAGAAAATTATGAACTTCCTTCATGTTTTTCGAAGGTAGCCAGTCTCAGATAGATTCTTTCTTCTGTGGGTCTACTCTCACCCCATAAGCTGATATCACATGCCCAAGAAAAATAACATCAGGCATCCAGAACTCATATTTGGAAAATTTCCCATAAAGTTGTTCTTGCCTCAACACCTCGAGAACCTGATGGAGATGACGCTCATGCTCTTCATGGTCACGAGAGTAAATCAGAATGTCGTCAATAAAAATGACTACAAAAAGATCTAGATAGTCAATAAAAACTCGATTCATCAACTCCATAAATACCGCCGGTGCATTAGTCAGTCCAAATGGCATCACCACGAACTCATAATGCCCATAGCGAGTACGAAAAGCTGTCCTCGAAATGTCAGACTCTCGAATCCTTAACTGATGATATCCGGATCTTAAGTCGATCTTAGAGAACACAGCAGCTCCCTGAAGTTGATCAAATAAATTGTCAATACGAGGCAATGGATATTTGTTCTTGATTGTTACCCTATTCAGCTCATGGTAATCAATACACAAACGCAAAGATCCGTCTTTCTTCCGTACAAATAACGCTGGTGCTCCCCAAGGGGACGCACTAGGTCGAATATAACCCTTCTCAGTTAAATCCTCGGGCTGATTCTTCAACTCCTCCATCTCAGTCGGATCCATGCAATATGGTGATTTCAAAAGCGGGGACGTGCCTGGCTCTAACTCAATAGTAAACTCTACCTCACGATGTGGAGGTAAGCCTGGCAACTCATCTGGAAATACATCTGGGTATTCTTGAACTACCGGAATATCATCCAATTCAACTGGTTGATCTACTCTTTAGGTTATGTAACACCAATAACCAATACACCCTTGATTAAGCAGTTTCACTTCTTTCATAGCGCTGATGACTCTCCCGGAACGAGTGAGGTTATGACCCTGAAAAATGCACTCATAACCATCATCAGAAGTGACAGTCACCATCCTCTTACGGACACCAAGTATGGTATCATGATGATCCATCCAATCGATACCCAAGATTACATCATCTTTAGGTCAATCGACCACAATCAAATCTGAAAACCACTCACGATCGTTATAACGAACCGGGCAGTTCTGAACGTCATGATTCCTAATAATTCTTCTACCATCAGGTAGACCGATCACATAAGGCTCACAATTGACAACATGATCTAATTGTAAACGGCTCAAACAAGATGCAGATATAAAGGAATGCGAAGTACCAGTATAAAAAAGAGTGCATATTGGCTGAGAATGGATCTCGAGTGTACCTGCGATCATGCTGGCTTCGGGGTTGTCGGCTCTTTTCATCTCATAGATTCTGGGTTTTGCTGCCCTGGTACCAGATGTACTAACTTGATTCCCTCGACCTACTCCCATGTTCACCCCGGTAGTCTGGTGGGAAGCGGACGGAGGTGCACGGTCCTGGACTGATGATTGAACTGGAGCATATGAAGCCACTGGAGTACGTCCCGGTACACTCATGCAAAAACGAGCACGATGCCTAGAAATCCCATAAGTAAGGCATGCAACGACCAGCTTCGGGCATTTGTTGCGGATGTGCCCCTGCTCTCCACAGTTAAAACATACAATAGACTAGCTTGTCGCTCGGGAATATGATCCCTCCCAGTTTTGACGCCGCAGGTGAATGCTCAGAAAAAGTCGGTCTGGATTGGGTTCTTCAATGTTCCCTGATTACCATCAGCTTGGTTCGGATTCCTTGATCTCTTGTTAGAAGACTGAGGCTACTTCTTAGAGATCTCCTTCAAAGTAAGTTCATAATCAAGAGCTCTCTCAATAAACTCCGGTAGAGTCGTGCAGTAGTGATTAATTAACTGCATCCTCATCCGGGGTTTCAACCTCTTAATGAAGTACTTGATTTTATCAGCTTCTGTCCGAACAATGGACGAGGTGAACGGAAGAAGTGCTTGAAATTTCTCAGCTATCGATAGCACATCATCATCTTCATACGGTTCCGGATTCAGCAACTCCGACAGTTTGGCTTCAGGGAGCAGAGCAGGATAATAACGGTCCAACATGAGATTCTTGAATTCATCCCAGTTGCACAAACCATCGGCCGGTCTCATAGATATCCACCAGGTGTGGGCGCTCTTACTAAGGTAGTAAGCCACCACATAGACTCGGTTCTCTTCCGGACACTCCACCATCTCGAACAACTTCTCGAAGTGCTCGATCCAGTGGACAATATCAGTAGGCTCAGATGAGCCTTCAAAAGTCGGAGGTCACTGCCAAGAGATGTCACTGACGATCCGACTCACTACCCCACCGTATACAGGAGGTGGTGGCTGGAGTCCCTGCTGGCTAGTAGTAGCAGCCCTCTGCATAGTTTCATCATTTGACCCATTTGGGTCATCTGGGCCATCATGCCCTGCATAATCACATAAGGGTCGACATGGGCACCCTCGTGCCATTCGGTGTGGTGTGACTGGTTCCCAGTAGGTGAATCACTATCTACTGAGCTTTGTCCCATACTCGAACGTGTATTAGCGCATGGCCTTGGGATTGGGCCCCTTCCGCGACCTCGACCCCCTCTACCACGGTCCCTCAAATTCCTTTCCATACTTAAAGAATCAAACAATAATCATAAGCACAGTTCAATATACGTCTCTACGGCCAAATTACAAATTTACTCTAAGTTAATAGCAACAACACAATTATATGTTCACAAATTTGATTTCTCACAAATTACAGCATCACGAGTGTTACACTGAATATCACGTCGATATTAAGTCGAAACAATTTCAATCACAAAATTTTATCCAAAATTTTCCTCGGAATATCAATAAGATAAATTTCACAACAAATCCCTCGGAATATCAAGATCAACCTAAGGATCAATTATGCCACAAATTATCCTGCCAGTAATTTAAATAATGGCACATAAATAACATACCGTATTTAGCTCGTAGGGTCAGGCACTTGCACAGGTCACACGTGGCACGAAGGTTTCTTGATACTAGTTCGATCAACAATGACTCATAAAAATATTCCCTCTGATACCATCTTCTGTAACACCCCGAAAATAATGGCTATTACAGTGACGTGGACCCCACAGTAGGACCCACGAGGCGGTACCCAAATATAACTTAAACCAATCAAATCCCAATTTGTGGTACCGAACCACAAAATAATATTCAATACCCCGGTGAGAGGTTTAAACATCTCACGACTAGAATGTCATAGTACATAGGATCCGGAATATTAATATAAACCATATGAAGATGGAATATATTTAAAGTAATAATACAAATAACAAGAGTTACATAAAATCCGAATAATACCAATGCATGGTTTAAAGTACGACTGGATAAAAGTAGATTTGAGGCCCTTGAACTAGTATCCTTCAAACCCTTCGCCACCACCATGTTCTCCCTGCGCCTTGGCCTTGCCTCGACCTAAAATACAACACAAGTATTTCGCCCAAAACCACAGAGTTATATATACATCATAATAATTCTCAAGATGTTATACAATTCATATACATTGGATTTCAAATAAACAACTCGACTGTCGAACATACCCCTCGGGCGTATGAATAACCAGTCGCCAAACCATCGAACATACCCAATCAAACATGGAGTATAATGACCAATCATTCTGGCTAAAGACGGACATCACGGTACGTCCGATCCGGAAATGTGTCCGTGCATATGTCCACCCTGTATACGGAATCCGGGATATACGTGGGACATGTACCTAATTAGCCTCACGAACTAACTTCTCGTGTGCACGGTCCAAATACGGAAACATCAACGCATGACCATATGTGCCTGGGTAAAAATCCTACACAATAACTAATCGGCACGCGGATGTGATTCCAGATATATCACGATGCAACATGACAACGAAGCTCAATCAATTACACATACAACAAGGATCAAGACTTACCGAAGTGATAACAATAATCAACGAGACCAACAACATCAAAGATAACGAACTTGGGAATACATGTTGTTGGTCCCAGAAATGATGAAGACTGTCCTCACTGTAACAACACGAGTCTTTTCTAGCGCGCTTTGTCCTCACTCACGCGCACCTGAGAAACTTCCCAGGGGGTCACCCATCCCATAACTACTCCAAGCCAAGCACGCTTAACTTTGGAGTTTCTATGAGATGGCTACCGGAAAAGAAGATGCATCTTGTTGGTATAAGTAGTCCATATCAATTCATTTAACCACTTTCTAGTGCAGATCTCACAGGTCGAATCGCAAGCCGTGCCTCGCGCATTTTTAAGTCCATGCAGGCAGGATGCTGGACCGAAGCCCAACACATGTTATGAATACTTATTAGATTTTGATGATGTCATCTTTATATTTTCAAATGTATGTTTATTACTTGGCAAAATGTAAGGAATAACCAAATGAGTATCTTCCATAGGCCAAAATATGATAAGTTAGATACTTGACAAAATGTAAAGAAGAACCAAATGAGTATCTTCTATAGGCCACATAAGTTAGGCTTAAAAATCGGCTAAGTGTAAATCAGATAAGTATCTATCAGCCGAGTCTTGGTCAACTCACTTGTTCAGATAAGGTTGACAATAGACAAGTCATATCAGGCAATCCTTATCAGAGAAGTTCTGGTCAAACAATTTAATCAGCGAAGTTGGACCAGACTGTAGTCAAGAAGGAAAGTCAAGTCATCTGAAGTCTGACCATCAGATCAGTCAAGTTCAATCAGGTCAGAAGACTTCAGTCAAGTCGGCTCATCAGAGAAGGTTGACTGCACATCAGGCAGTTTGACCACAGAGAGGTCAGCCAAGTAATCAGCCAAGTACTCCAGTCCACGTCAGCATACGTTGAATAGTCAATATTTATGAAAAGTCACATGCGGGCGATTAGAGACAGATTAGAGAGATTCCCGGAAAGGAAATGATTTAGATAAATCATCCAGACCCACCATTGGAGACTTTAATCTTATTATATTTAAAAGATTCGGCGCCATCACATAGAAGTCTTAACAACGGTCGGAATTGGATTAAAATATGGGAATCCAGCCTTGCAACGTTCAGAAAAATAAGCAAAGAAGTCTATTTCTCCAACGGACGGATTTATTATAGATTTGCAACGTCTATGTAGAAATGCTCAAGGATCGACACCTATATATATATATATATCCGAAGATTTGAAGTTGAGCAGTACGATGCGAACAACACTTACAAGCAATCAAATCAAACAAAGCAATCAAAGCAAACAATAGCATCGTGAAAGAGCAAGAGTTCAAAAGTTCTTATTTGAAGAAGATCTTAGTTGGAGAAGACAATCACTTGTCTTTAAAACCTGAGTTCGGGGTACTTCACTAGTTGAAGTTCTAGAAACAGTAAAGGCATCCAAGGATCGTAGATCAAGAGGTGCAAGGCAGTCAAAGGGAGTTGCAATGGCAAGGAATTCCAGTGGTTGGAAGCTGTTGTAATTGGTTGAATCACTATAATATTTATCACTGGTTGAGAATTATAGTGAATTCATCTCCAATTGGTTTGGAGAAAAGTGGATTAGTAGAGGATTACCCCACCCCTGAGACCACTGTAACTGCCTGCGTGTTTTACTGCTTACATCATCATACTTAACTGATGCATTCATACTTAAGTGTTCCATTGATTATTTCTGTATTCGTCATCAGCTGACTTCCGCACTTACATTGACTACAAACGACTCTAAGTCTTCTGTACCATCAGCTGAGAAACCCATCCTTTGTGGAAAAGAGTTTCAATAAGTCTATTCACCCCCCTATACTTATTCCTGGACGACTTGTGACCTACAAGTGGTATCGCAGCGGCTGGTTCAATATTTCAAGAACCAGATAAGGAACACATGCATTCTAGATTACCTGTTTTTTCAGTTGACGAGTATGATCTTTGGAAGATAAGGATGCAGGCACATTTATCTTCAATACATGACGACACGTGGTGCATCATAGAGGACGGTCCCTTCATCTTCGAGAAGGACAACACTCCTGAGAAGATTGCAGCCGAAAAGCCAGAAAAGATCCCCAAGAAGAGGATAGAGCTGACCATTGAAGAAATAAGGCTGCCCAACCTTGAAAACCGGGCCAGATACGTGCTGTACCAAACTCTTGACAAATCAACAATGGTCAAGATCAAGAACTGCAAAAGCGCCAAAGAAATCTAGGACACATTAGCCTTAATGTGTGAGGGAACAGAGCTGATAAAAGAAAACAAGTTGTCAATTGCTACCCAAAAATTTGACAACTTTAAAATGAAGAATGGCGAATCCATAGACCAAGTGGACACAAGGTTCACTGAAATCATCAATGAGATTAACTCCTTGGGAAAATCATATGGGAACAGGGAGATGGCGTTGAAGGTCTTAAGATCTCTCAATCCTGAATGGAGTATGAAGGCAGTGGCCATGAGAGAATCTAAGGATCTTAACAAAATAAAAATCCAAGAGCTGTTCTCCGATCTAAAGGCTTATGAATTCGAACTCCCAAGTTCATCATCTACCGAGCCTGCAGAGAAAAGAATAGCCTTTGCAGCCGAGTCCCCCACCAAGAATATATCTGATGTTAAACCTCCAAATCCACTTGATTTTGAGGAAGAAATGGCGTTCATAATGCAAAGATTCAGCAACTTCAGAAAGAATTACTCCAAATACAAAAAGAATTATAAGGAGAACCCCAGGAGAAATCAAAAGGTTGGAAGCTGGAAGGTGGAGTGTTATAAATGCCACAAGACAGAACACATCCAAATTGACTGTCCTGATCTCAAGAAGGACGAGAGCAAGAAGAAGGTTAGCAGAAAAGAAGACCGAAGGAAGGCCCTCATTGGAGAAGACCAAGAGCGAGTAGAATCAAGTAGCGGATTCTTCTCTGATTATGATGAAGAATATGATTGTCATATGGCCAACCTAGCTGATGAAGAGGTAACATCTAAACCCTCAGTTTCAAATAATAAAAGCTCAGACATGTCACAAGACATGGACTTACACGAGTCTGTAAATCAGCTTCTCAAAGATTTTGAGAGATTAAAATCTGCACACCAAACTGTACCAGCCGAGAGGACCCAACTGCAAGATGAGAATGGGCAGCCGAAAAATGACTTTGAAAAACTCGGCCTAGAATTTAATAAAACCAAAGCTGATCTTGAAAAATAGGTTGCAGCTAACTCTACAAACCAGGCTGATAATACCACATCTGAGATAAAACGATTAACTGTTTTGAATAGTGAAAAATCAGCTGCACTTGCTCATGTCAAAGCTGAGTTTACTAAACTGACTCAGATGAGTAAAAATTAGGCGAAGGAAATAACCTCCCTGAAGGCATCTCTAACCCTGGATGAATTGTGTACAAATAAAAGGCCATTATATTCGAGATCAGGCCTTGGATATGACCCACACACCCCCTCTACTTCTAAAACCACTTTCATCAAGGGAGAAACAATTGTCTCATCTACTGAGCCAATATATAAACCTATATTTCAAAACAGGCAACAGCCAAGTCACAGGTCTAGGCAGCAGCCAAGTTATACAAGGCAACCACCTAGACATGAGACTAGGCAATGGCCAAGGCAGAAGCAGCAGCCCAGACAACATGCCCACTATTATCAAAGACTCCCCAAAAATATATTTCAAAATGGGAGGGGCAAATGGAAACCTCAAGGTTATCCTAATTTTCAAAACGAACAGGTGTGGATACCTCAAAGATTTAATAAATAGTCTTAGCCAAGATTTAGACATGGCCCACACCATCAGTTTTATGAGGCATATCCGATACACAACCCTAACAAAGGATATAGATTCAGACCTTACACACCTTTTAGGGGTAATAACAGGAACTTCCACAATCCCAGGAGAAAATAGTTCTCCAGGAAACCAACTAACCCCCGAGGACCCACACAGATTTGGGTACCTAAATCTTGGCTTGTCTAATTGCAGAAAAGATGGAAGGACTACTACCACATCTCCACAAATTCAAACATTGGAGGTGAAGAATGGTTTGTAGATTCTGGATGCTCAAGGCACATGACCGGGAACAAGAAGGTGCTGATGAATTATACTAAAGAAAAAGGCCCAGATGTAACCTTTGGAGATAGCTCTAGAGGTCAGACCAAAGGTTTTGGAGATCTGCACAGAGGAAACATCACCATATCCAAAGTTCACTATGTCAAAGGACTCAAGTATAATCTTTTGAGCATAAGTCAGTTTTGTGATGAGAAGAATCTAGTAGTCTTCACCATTTGGAAATGCATGGTGATAGATATCCTATCTAGAGAAGTGAAGCTACAAGGATTCAGAAGGAGAGATGTCTATATAATAGATTGGAACACAGGAACTCCTAATACCTGTTTTCTATCTAAGACAATAGCTGACAATGGATGGCTGGGCACAAAAGACTATGTCACCTGAATTTCAAAGCCATCAACAAGATTAGTTCTCAGAAGCTGGTCAGAGGACTTCCAGAAGAAGTATTCAAGAAGGAAGCTCTCTGTGATGCATGTCAGAAAGGGAAGCAAACAAGAGCATCATTCAAGCCAGTTCAACCTACCACTCTTTCAACAAGGATTTTAGATCTACTTCACATGGATCTATTTGGTCCCATCAAGCCAAGGACCTTAAGTGGTAGAAAGCATGCTCCAGTGGTTGTAGATGACTACTCAAGATACACATGGGTTGTTTTTCTCTATAAAAAGAGTGAAACACTAACCAAGTTACCTGAGCTGCTAAGGAGGATCCAGAATGAGAAATCCCTCTCAATCATCAATATCAGATCAGACAGAGGAGAAGAATTTCTCAACATGGCCATCACTGATTACAGTGATCAGAATGGGATCCAGCATGAAGTCTCTGCAGCCAGGACCCCTCAGCAGAATGGTGTTGCTGAAAGAAGGAACATAACCTTGAAAGAAGCTGCCAGGTCCATGATTGCAGAAGCTGACCTGCCCAAGAGGTTCTGGGCTGAAACTGTCAATGCAGCATGTCACACTCAGAACAGGAGTATGATAGTAAGGAGACGTAGCAAAACTCCCTATGAGGTTTGGAATGGTAGAACATCAACTCTTGCATATTTTCATATTTTTGGTTGTAAGTGTTTCATCCACAACAACGATAAAACCCAACTAAATGCCTCTGATGCTAAAACTGGTGATGGTCTCTTTTTGGGATACTCACAAAGAAGCAAGGCATATAGAGTTTTTCATAAAAGAACATTAGTTGTGGAGGAAACACTTCATGTTGTATTTGATGAAACTACTGCTGAGTACAGGAAAAAGGTGGAGCTGATAGAAAATAAGCTCAAATCTGCCACCCTAGAAGAATTCATTGTCCATGACACAGGAATGGTGGACTCACCTGCAGACCAGCCTGAAGACCCATCTGCAGACCAGACCAGATCCCAACCTGCATATGACAAGACAATAGCTGATCCAGTTGCAGACCAAGGAGATCAGATCCAAGCTGATGCAGAGAGAGAAGAAACACACCAAAGCAAATCTACAGGGGGAACAGACCCTGAAGAAAAAGACATTCCTAAGTGGCTCAAAGATCATCCTATCCAACAGATCATTGGGAAGCTAACTGATGGAGTCAAGACAAGACAGTCTACTCTACCCGTAGGAATGGCAATGTTCTCATGCTTTATGTCTCAAATAGAACCCAAGACAACAGAACAAGCCCTGAAAGACTACTCATGGATCAATGCAATGCAAGAAGAGCTTAACCAGATGGAAAGGAACAATGCTTGGGAACTAATAGACAGACCAGATCATAAGAAGGTTATAGGCACCAAATGGGTGTATAAAAACAAATGCGATGAAGATGGAGTTGTTGTTAGGAATAAAGCCAGACTTGTTGCTAAAGGATATGCACAATGCGAAGGGATAGATTTTTATGAAACTTATGCACCAGTTGCACGACTAGAAGCCATCAGACTATTCCTTGCATATGCAGCATTCAAAGATTTCATAGTCTTCCATATGGACGTAAAGAGTGCCTTTCTTAATGGAATTCTAGAAGAAGAAGTCTATGTGGAGCAACCCCCTGGTTTTGTCAAATGAGACAAAGTCTACAAGCTTTTGAAGGCTATATATGCACTCAAGCAAGCACCAAGAGCATGGTATGAAACATTATCCGTGTTTCTTGAGAAGAATGGTTTCAGCAAAGGCAAGGTGGATAAGACCCTATTCAGAGTGGAGCATGAAGACCACATATTATTAGTCCAAATATATGTCGATGATATCATATTTGGATCAACTAATCCAGAGCTATGTGAGAAGTTCTCAAATCTCATGCAAGGAGAATTTGAGATGAGTATGATGGGCAAGCTTAATTTCTTTCTAGGACTGCAAGTTAAGCAGATGGAAAATGGAATTTTCATCAACCAAGCCAAATACACCAGAGATCTAGTCAAGATATTTGGAATGGAATCATCCAAATCAGCAAAAATTCCTATGAGCACAAGCACACATCTTGAAGCAGATGAAGAAGGCATATCAGTGGACTCAACCGACTACGGAGGACTCATTGGATCACTTCTTTATCTGACTGCAAGTAGGCCAGATATTTCGTATGCTGTAGGAGTATGTGCATGATTCCAGTCTAAACCCAAGCAGTCACACCTGGAAGCAGCTAAGAGGATCATCAAATATCTCAAGTCTACCATTAATGTCGGTTTATGGTATCCTAAAGATGACAACTTTGAGATGTCAGGATATTCAGATGCAGATTTCGCAGGATGTAAGATCAATAGGAAAAGCTCTAGTGGAACGTGCCAATTTCTAGGAACCAGACTGATATCCGGGTTTAGCAAGAAGCAGATATCTAACTCTATCTCAACAACAGAGTCAGAATATCTAGCTGCAAGTAGCTGTTGTACCCAGATTTTGTGGATCAGACAACAACTAAGGGATTACAACATAATTGCAAATGAAGTCCTAATTTGGTGCGACAACAATAGTGCAATTGCAATCACCAACAACCCGGTATTGCACTCAAGGACGAAGCACATTGATGTTAAGCATCACTTCATAAGAGACCACGTGCTTAATAAGAGAGTCAGAGTTGAAAGAGTCAGCACAGAATATCAAATTGCTGACATTTTCACCAAACCTTTACCAGAAGAAAGGTTTTTGGAGCTGAGCACGGAACTTAGATTACTAGATTGGGAATCTAGTACAGATGAGAAAGCTACATGAAGACCAGATCACACGAGCGAAGGAAGTTACCTGATCATACCAGACTAAAAGACGAAGGACGAACTAAGCTGACCACATGCATCAGAACCTACCTGAAGCAGACAAGGAGAGTCACCTGATGCAGAGCAGTCAAACAATCAACGATCAACCAGCTAAGTTTTCTAATTTTGACCGACTATTGAATATTTTATTATTATTTACTTACACATGGCAATCTCACGTTCACAATTACATGATGACAACCTAGCACGCTTACACGTTCACACGACCCCACCAAATCAAAATTTAAACCGACTCAATATTAAAATAATATTCAATTCCAAACGATGCTTCAATTTTCTTTTTAAAGACGGAAAAGTCATTTCACTTTACCTTCTTCACGCTTACGAACCCTAACAGAGCAAAAACCCCTTTCGAATTTTCATACACTCAGAAGAATTTTTCTTGCGCAGAAATGTAAGCATACTTCAACGGAGTTAACCTTAAGGCGGTGAAAGACCAGATTATTTTCTCCCTGGTCATCGATTTCGAAGGATTACTGGAGGCAAACCTGTACAACGACGTTTGACATCTCATCAGATCGATGAAGGCAAATGGGATCTACCCATTTCTGGATATCAGCCCTAAATGTCTTTTCAAAGAGGCTGTTATCGCTTTTTACTGAGAAGCCCGAGTTCTCGAATCTGGCATAAGGAGCTCAATTTGTGGAGTCCAAGTGGATATTACTCTAGAATAGGTCGGGAAAATCTTTGGGATGAAGACCCATGGAATGGCTGTCGAAGCCCTAAAACAGAACGCAGCCGACATGTGGCTGAAAATCAAGGCTGTCGACCAGCCGAAAAAGTTGAAGCTAACCGCAAAGAGGAGTGAGCTTCGAAAGGAATATCGCTATGTGTTGGATATCACCAACAAGATAATGATGGGTATGGCTGGCAGTTACGATCAATTATCGTCAGCCAAATTCATGGTTTTGGGGGCCCTTATCCAAGATCAACCAATTGATTGGTCTGACTATATCTTTAGACAATTGGTACGAGAGGTGAACAAAGTCCAGCGGCTGGACGATGAGAACAGATTCAAAAACAAGCTGGCGTTTGGAACGCAACTTAGTTGGATGTTAGAGCAGCTTGGTGTGGCAAAAGGAAACCCTGACCCCTTCCACATCAACAAGATGCTTGGTCACTTAGACCAAGAGACCCTGAGGAGGCTAGGAACAGAGAGGAAAGCAGCTCAGTTGCTAAGGGAAATGTCTGTAGAGCGAACTCCCTACAGATACTCTTCGAGCTCAGAGGAGTCAGCCGAATATCAAGCTGCAGCCAGGGATCAACCTGTAGCCAGGTCTGACTCAGACGATACCCTTATTGCCATCCGTTTCAAGAGAAGGGGACCATCCCATGGTGATCCATCCGTGATTCACTCCTCACCAGAACCATCACCCAAAAGACCCAGGCGATTGTTTGACGAGGGGGAGCAGCCAGATCATTTTTCTACCCCTAAACCCATTCATAGAGAGGATCAGCCTGCTCCCTCCAGCCTGGAAACCCATCTTGTCCCTCTTCTCACTCCCCAATTCATTTCAGAAGAAGAAGAAACAGGTTTGATCATTCACATTCCAGAGGCAAACTATTCTTTCAACCTGCTCAAGAATAATTTCTTAAACCTGTCTCTAGAGCAGCTTCAACTGGTAAAACCTCACGCTCTAAAACATTATTTTATACATATTTTTGAGGAAAGGAAAACCTTGAAATCATTTTCATTCTCTATACTGCAAATTTTTGTTGAAAACAGTAGCTGGGAGTATCCCCAGGCTACGGAGCAAGTACTCATGGAGTTTTGCAATGAGTCAGATCCTATTTTAATGCTCCAGGAGAATTGGTTCATGTCTAATTTTAAAACCAACATGGACCAATTCATCCATTTTATTATGCAAAGTATTTTTGATGGAACTATCAATGAAAATGGAGTAGTTGAAGAAAACGAAATCATGATAGAAGAAATTGTGGAAGAAGAAGAAAAGGAAGCTGAAAAAGAAGAAATCATTGTAATAGATGAAGAAGAGGAGAGACATGAGGAAGGAGAAAAAAAAAGAAGAAGAAAATATTTTAGTTGAAAAACAGAGTGAAAAAAAAGGAAGTCAAAAACAGAAGAGTTGGAAGAAGAAGAAGATGAGGAAGAAGGAGAAGAAGAAGATGATGGCAATGATGATGATGATGATGATGATGATAATGATAAAAAGGGTGATGAGAGAGAAAAGAAAGATGATGATGAAGAAGAAGAAGAAGAAGAAGAAGAAGAGAAAGAAGAGAAAGAGGAAGAACAAGAAGAAAAGGAAGAAGAGAAGGAGGAAGAGAAGGAAGAAGAGAAAGAGAAAGAGGCTGAAGAAAAAGAAGGCGAAGATGAAGCCAGATCAGATAAAGATGGGGCACCTATCTGCTACACCAGCCTAGATGCCAGCCTATCTGAAGAATATGACAGGTCGTGTCACATCCCGAGACCCCTCCGCCGTAGCATGATATTGTCCGCTCTGGGCGCCCTCCTATGAGCCGGCCCTCACGGTTTTGTTTCTGGGAGCCCTAGCGAGCAGCTTCCCAGGAGGTCACCTATCCTGCGGTTGCTGCTCGCGCCAGCATGCTTAACTTCGGAGTTCTCATCACCCCGAAGCCAATGGGCTCCCAAAAGGCCTCATGCTATTGGATTTCCGCATGCACATATAAGGCACTTCGCCCTGCTCTCTGCTAGTCGGTGTGGGATATCACAATCCGCCCCTCCTCAAAGGACCCGACGCCCCCATTGGCACACTCCCACGGCAGAGTGGCTCCGATACCAAATTGTCACATCCCGGGACCCCTCCACCGTAGCATGATATTGTCTGCTCTGGGCGCCCTCCTCTGAGCCGGCCCTCACGATTTTGTTTTTTGGAGCCCTAGCGAGCAGCTTCCCAGGAGGTCACCCATCCTGCGGTTGCTCCTCGCGCCAGCACGCTTAACTTCGGAGTTCTCATCACCCCAAAGCCAATGGGCTCCAAAAAGGCCTCATGCTATTGGAGTTCTGCATGCACATATAAGGCACTTCGCCCTGCTCTCTGCTAGTCGGTGTGGGATATCACAGGTCGGGGACACCAGAGCAGACCCCACCTGATCAGCCGCCTGCAGACAGGAGTCTGCAGACAGGTAGGTCCACTGCAAACCTACCTGCAGGCACAGAAAGCGTCGGTGAGCACTCTCCTCATCCATCACCAATATCCCCTGTGATGACTGAGCTGATCCATAGCATTGTCAAAGAATCCTTTGAAGAGCTGCTTACTGCGAAAATCTCACCTGACCTGCAGACAATAAATGCAAAGATTGATACCCTACTGCAGAGGAATGCTCCTCAACCTCCTCCTCCCAACAATTCCAGAATGCCACTTGGCATGTCTGACTGGATGAAAAGAGTAGAGCACCAGTTGACCATACTGGTTGATGCTGGCAAAAAGTGGGAAGGAAAGCAGGGGGAAGAGAGGGAAGTAAGAGAAGTTCAGGTTCAGGATCTGAGAACGAAGAAGAGGCAAGATGTCTAATTAATTGAAGCTGGGACATCAAGTCTTAAGAGGAAAGAACAAGCTGACCCTGAGCAGACTGATGATCAGCCTGCAGAGAAGAAGAGGAGGATCAGGCAATGAGCAGAGCCTACACTAGAATGGGAAGGCAAAGAGCTTTGGTTCGTTGAGAACTTTATACCTATCGAAGTTGCTCCAATGTAGGGATCTGCAAAGAAGCAGTTCATTGAAAAATTTTATATCTGGGAATTACTCCAGGAGAAAAATTGCTCCCCACAGCAGACTTTTATCGACTTTATGGAATCAACATTTCCAAAGCTCTGGGCCATCTTAGTAAAGCATGCAAAAGCATGGAATGTCTACCCCATGATTCCTCCCTTCAGACCTCAAGATCCTCCCACTCTGCTAAACAATGAACTGGATGAGCTATCCCTGCAGAGCGAAATAAGGAAGTTGTGTGAAGAACATAAATTCACATCCACAGAAGATCAAGATTTTGCCGCTCTTGTTATAAAGAGGAAGTATGGCCTGGTTCCTATCAAGAAGAGGCCCATTGGAGCTAAGCCTTTTAGGCCTCCCAAGCAAACTGTCCGTAGAGGCAGATAACATTTGTTTGTACTTGTATTTTTCTTGTAATTTTTGATTTTGGAAGAACTTGTAATTTCTCTGTGTTTGTTTGTTCATTTAAAGCTGATGTACTTGTAAACAAAATCAGAAGAAATATATAAACAGTCATTTGAATGACAACTCCTAGTTGTCTCAAACAAGACTGATTTTAGTTTGTGTCTTGCACTTATGTGCAGACCTGTTCTTCATTTGAAATTGCTTAGAGTTTTTCCATCATCAAAATAGGGGGAATTTGTTAGGAATATTTATTAGATTTTGATGATGTCATCCTTATATTTTCAAATGTATGTTTATTACTTGGCAAAATGTAAGGAAGAACCAAATGAGTATCTTCTATAGGCCACATAAGTTAGGTTTAAAATCGGCTAAGTGTAAATCAGATAAGTATCTATCATCCGAGTCTTGGTCAACTCACCTGTTCAGATAAGGTTGACAACAGACAAGTCATATCAGGCAATCCTTATCAGAGAAGTTATGGTCAAACAATTTAATCAGCGAAGTTGGACCAGACTATAGTCAAGAAGGAAAGTCAAGTCATCTGAAGTCTGACCATCAGATCAGTCAAGTTCAATCAGGTCAGAAGACTTCAGTCAAGTCGGCTCATCAGAGAAGGTTGACTGCACATCAGGTAGTTTGACCACAGAGAGGTCAGCCAAGTACTCCAGTCCACGTCAGCATGCTTTGAATAGTCAATATTTACGAAAAGTCCCATGCGGGCGATTAGAGACAGACTGGAGAGATTCCCATAAAGGAAATGATTTTAATAAATCATCCAGACCCACCACTGGAGACTTTAATCTTATTATATTCAAAAGATTCGGCGCCATCACATAGAAGTCTTCACAACGGTTGGAATTGGATTAAAATATGGGAATCCAGCCTTGCAACGTTCAGAAAAATAAACAAAGAAGTCTATTTCTTCAACGGATGGATTTGTTACAGATTTTCAACGGCTATGAAGAAATGCTCAAGGATCGACACCTATATATATATATATATCCGAAGATTTGAAGTTTAACAGTACGATGCGAACAACACTTGCAAGCAATCAAAGCAATCAAAGCACACAATAGCATCATGAAAGAGCAAGAGTTCAAAAGTTCTTATTTGAAGAAGCTCTTAGTTGGAGAAGACAATCACTTGTGTCTTTAAAACCTTAGTTCGGGGTACTTCACTTGTTGAAGTTCGAGAGACTGTAAAGGCATCCAAGGATCGTAGATCAAGAGGTGCAAGGCAGTCAAAGGGAGTTGCAATGGCAAGGAATTCCACTGGTTGGAAGCTGTTGTAATTGGTTGAATCACTGTAATGTTTATCACTGGTTGAGAATTATAGTGAATTCACTCCAACTGGTTTGGAGAAAAGTGGATTAGTAGAGGATTACCCCACCTCTGAGACCACTATAACTGCCTGCATGTTTTACTACTTACATCATCATATTTAACTGATGCATTCATACTTAAGTGTTCCATTGATTATTTCTGTATTCGTCATCAGCTGACTTCCGCACTTACATTGACTACAGACCACTCTAAGTATTCTGTACCATCATCTGAGAAACTCATCCGTTGTGGAAAAGAGTTTCAATAAGTCTATTCACCCCCCCCCCCCTCTAGACTTATTCCTGTACGACTTTTGACCTACAATACAATCCCACAAAAAACGATAGACACGATCAATGACAATACCTCATTATGAATCGTAGATTCATAAAGCAATACATATACATGAAATGTATAACATTCACAAGAATTCCAATCATTACAACCAAGCAAGATAACTTGCCTCAATACGGATACGAGAAGAATCCTCCCTTGACGAACGAACGGACGGTCCTCGACTAATAACGGTTACTCGAACAATCGACCTTGAATGAAATACTTTTCATTCAATAACACATCCATATAATCATCGATATCGAATTCAATGAGACGACACCCTAAATTCAATTTGAATAGTTCAACTATCTCCTGATATCAAAATTTCATTCCAAGAACTCTATTAACCTCAATTCATTCTTATGATCGGTTTATCATTACAAGATGTTCTCAAATACTCGCATGGTTCTTATGAATAAGAATTTATCAAGAACATTGCTAAGCAATCATTTATGTTCGTTAATATCATCTTGTATCGTTAAAACTTTCCAAGAACATCACCAATGTTTTGAAAGTGATTATCTAAACAACCTTGTTTCATCATTACATCAAATTTATATTGGATAGCAAACTACAAGAATATTATTCTGAATTCACTTAGTTACAAGAATATATCATCATCATGAAGATTCTCTCATATTTATCACCATCCTTACAACCCGCGTACTAAACTTGGAGAATCGACTATGTTCGTCATCTATGAATCCACCTAGCCTAGGTTATGATATAATCAAGTCATTCGTCACAAGAATATCACGAAATCATCATCAAGGTACGTTAAAAATCTCTGAAACTATAGCCTTACGATGAATATATTCAAGGTGAAAATATCATGGGGTAGTTTCTCCAAGTCGTAGAAGTCGGCTTAAGGCCGAAGTTCAAAGTGAGAAATGAAATGAGGGTAAATTCCTATTTATAGGAAATGACTCTCAGCGTGCGCCAATTTCCAGTTTAGCGTGCACTAACGAGCTCACAGACCACTGGATTCTGTCCTCTGCCTTACGTACGCTAAATATCCTTAGCATACGCTAACGACGCAGTTAGCATATGCTAACACTGTATCATAACGTGTGCTAACGAGTTTACGAAGCTTAGTGACATCACTGTCCTCTCACTGTCCTCGATTTAGCATGCGCTAACATCATCACGTAGCATGCGCTAAACACCACTGACCTGACTTCTCCGAAAGTCGTCCAGGTGCATACGGAATATCCCGTGATTCCCGCGATCCGGTTCCCCACTTACTGATCATGTCTCAATCTGGTTGACTGCACATAGCGTGCGTAGGAGTCTACATTAGCGTGCGCTAGCTCCCATAATTAGCATGCCCTACGTATACATGTTAGCATGCGCTAATTATGTATGAATACATACATGACTTAACCTCTATAAAATCATACACTCAACAATACTGGATTACGAATACATAGAAACATACATCAGTCAAAAGTACGACATAATCAAATATCATGAGGTTCCAATACATATGGAAATACATATCAAATATCCGGGTATTACAACGGGAGGCCCATAGCATACTGATCGGTGGCTTACACTTGAGCTGTCCTCAAGAAGGTACTATAGTTTGTCCCTTTCTTAATCCTTCTGCTACAAATCGAGATCCTGTGCATGTGAATCTGAAAAGGGCTAAAAAGGATGAATTGTCGAGCTTAATTCGATGGGGCAGATTATTGAAGTTGAGGGCCGTAAATTCAGTTTGTTCTCTGCAGATCATCTGAAACTTTATTTTTTTCTTGTATATTTTTGTGTTGAAAAAATTATCTGGCAAGAATATTGTATGATATTTTAAATTACCTTGTGGTAATTCAAGATATTATTTGTTATCTAAATTACCAGTTGATAATTCAGATACTATCGCGGTTTACTGGATGGATTGACCGACTGTTGCTAAATTATCAATTGATAATTTAAATTACTCACTCGTGATACCATTTGTTATTTAAAAACCGTATTACCTTTTAAATTACTTAGTGGTAATTTTATGAATTATCTTGTGGTAATTTATTTGAATAGTTCAAATTAGTATAATAAAAATAGCAGTTGGTAATTTAAGAAAATCCGTTGGTAGTATAAATTACCAAACGATAAATATAACCGAAATGATAGCAGAAAATAATTAAAATAAAAATGGTCGAATTCAAAACATATGTTGGTCATTTAAATTACCACTTGGTAATTTTAATATTGTTGGTGGTTATTGGACCGATAATGATATTTTTATTACTATATGGTAATTTAAAGATATGAGTTGATAATTTTAATTAACGGATTTTTAACAGAGAAATTGGCAGAAAAAACAAAAATAAAAACAAAACAAAAATCGTCGGTGACTAGAGACTGGTCGAGACCGGCAGCGACCGGCAGCCGGTGGTGGTGATACCCAGTAGTGGTGGTACATGACTGTCGTTTATAACTAACACTTGGTAAAAATATTCCACTATTATTTAATGCAAGTGACATTTAAGGAATTTTCAGTACTATTATTTTAATTATGTGTCTTAAGCACTATAATAATTGTGTCTTGAGTCAAAAATCAAAGTAAATATATTTTGTAGCAAAAAGAATTTATAATTGTAGTTGCAAAAAGAATTTATAATTGTAGTTTTGAGTCAAAGTCCCTAAATTGTTACTATTTTGATTATCATCCCAATAGTTTTTTTTTTTGGAGAAAATCTATTGAGTATGTGGTTTTGCCACAAAATTAAGAACTTATTATCATTTAGATATTAGTCTCAATGAACTTTGTTGATCAATTCAATTCATCTATTTTTTATTTTGGTAAACTAAAACTACTTTTTCCTAAATTTGGTAGATTTGACAAATTTTATTCATCCACCAATTGGTAGAAAAATTAAGAGAAATATTTAAATATAGACAAATCACGGATGATTAGTTTTATTTGCCCAAATTATTTTGAAATATAATGTATGTATGCAGATTTATCTTTACATAGAACACTAGTGTAGAAACTCGTGAAAAAATTCAATCTAAGATATAACTTTTTATAATAATATTTATTTTTATAATCAAACGTTCTAGTTCACTTCAATTCATTTTCAGTTCAGCTCAACTTTAGAATTAATATTAATTTTTATTATAATTTTTATTGTTATTACCAATAACTTTACATATAGTAACTATAATCATTGTTTATTTTAATATTATTACTATTATTATTATATAAATGATAATACTATTGTTGTATATATTATTTTCTAATACGATTAGTTAGTAGGAGTATTATTGATATTAATTAATATTATCATTAATATTATATATAATAGTTATCATTATTAATATTACTTTCATTATTATTTTTATTGTTATTTTGGTTTTGGTTGTAATATAAATAATATTTATTATTGTATATATCATTATCTGATTTTAATATCACTTCTTATTACAATTATCAATAATATGTAATTTATAGTATTATGAATTATTATTATTGTTATTATTATTATATTAATGTTATTATTATTATTATTGTTGTTGTATTATAGGAATTTTTTTGTTGTTATATTTTTTATATATGATATTATTATTATATTTATATTATTAATAATATTCTGTATTATTATTATTATTATATATTATTATTATTATAGTTATATATTTATTTATTTAATATTATTAATTATAATAATAATTATCATTATTCAGTAACTTTAGTTCATTTCGAATTCAGTTCAGTACAGCTCAGTTCAGCCACAATTCAGTTCAGTTTAGTTCAGCAAAATTCAACTCAAGAGAACATAGCCTTAGCCCGAAAATTTTTATCTCATCTAATTATTATATAACATGTATTTATTAATGTATATGTTATAAACTTGAGAGAAAAAGAGAGAAATTGGAAGAGAAGAAGGATAATGTGTGTATTTGTATGAGGGCCAAAAGCCTTTATTTATAGGTACACATCTAGGGTTTCAGGGGTATAAAGGTCATTCATTAATAAATACAATAATTACAATACTCCCCCTTGAATGACCTTTAATACATGCTGCCTCATTAAAATCTTGTCGGGAAAACCCAGTGGGAAAAAACCCGATCGAAGGAAAAAGAGTACAGCTACTCCCCCTGAAATCGATTACATAAGATCTTTGAGTTGACGCATTCCGATCTTGTGTACTAGTCTTCTGAATGTTGATGTCGGCAACACCTTTGTGAATAAGTTCGCCGACTAATCACTTAAGTGAATATTTGATGTATCTACCTTTGAGATACAAGTGACATCGACTCCATACAATATTTCCTCTTGAATATTATGATGTTCATGCCTCATCAACTCATTCGGAAAAACCCTGTGGGAAAAAACCGATAGAGAAAAAGAGTACATGATATAAATTTGCTCATGTGTTGCATTGGTTGCCTCGTTAAAAATCTTAACTAAGAAAACCCGGTGGGAAAAAACTTAGAAATGGAAAAAGAGTACAACAATTTGGTCTTCAGGACCTTTTGACCTTCAGGGTCGACATAATCTTCAAACTGATTTAAAAGTTATCACTTCACTCCCTCAAGATAACAATCTTGCACTCCAATACCATGAATATAATTTTCAGACATGGAGAGATTTAGTGAATAAATCTGCTAGATTATCATTATTGCTCTTTTGAAGCTCATGTGGAAATAAATTTCATCTTACTTGCCCAAACATTATATGCAACACATAAATGGAGAATATTTATCATCATAATAAATAGGCAGTATGAGAACAAATATGAGATCATAATCCCTAATAGCCACCAATATCGAATCTCGATCTCTTTCATGTAATAAACCAATATGGTTAACACCATTCCACATTCTCCTTCCTGGAGAAATATTAAATTTTGCTAGCATGTTAACTTCAAATTGTATATCAGGCCTGATAATGTAATGCTTCAATAGCATACAAGTACGGAACTTCTGGTCCGCTTATATCTTTGTTATTTTCTTGAGATCTATATGAGTCGGTATCCACTTCAAGTGGTAAGACAACCTTTAGGTAGCTAAATGGATAAAAACTTTCCATCATATATGCTCGATCTACAAGCTGAGACAATACTAATACTTAGTTTTATCTAAGTTTTTCATTTTGAACTTGTATTTAGACACGAGTTCAAATAATTCACATATATTCTCTTCAGGATGAATTCACTTAGTCGGTTGATCCACCAGACTATTTCAAAATGTATAAATATTTATAACTCAAAATAGTATATGTTGCGAATTTCCTGTTCCTATTACTTTAGGAACCTCAAGTCCGTCAGGGACTTTCATATAGATATTCGCGTCCAATGACCCATAGAAAAATATGGTGATGACATCACTAATTGAATATTGATATTCATAATAATTGTCATGTATATTAAATGACGAAATTTAGTGCCAACGGGAGAATATGTTTTGGGTACGCGCTTAAACCCTTGATATGCTAATCTCGCTTATCTTTCACCACTATATTTTATTTTGTGAGTTAATCTTTATCTCAATTGCTTATACTTTATTTAGTGCTTCAGGCACTCCACTAGCAATTGTTGAGACACAAAGTGTTGTCGACAACTATCATTCTTATAAACAATTCTCCCATATTCACAAAGTCAATGACAACTTCAACAAAATCAAATATTCAACATTTCCCATAACATTTGATTTGGTCGTCCCATAATCCAATACTGTAATTATTTAATGCACATGCAAATTAAGGTATTGAGATTTTCATCTTCGGGATGATCCTCTTTAGGAGGTTTTTGAAGTGATGTTATAGTTTAATCTATTTGTATTCCACGGATTTTATCTTTAATACCAATAAAGAATACGTCTCTCACGCTTCTCGCGTCGAGGAGTATCAACAAATATATTTCGTTCACATTCGACTTTAATTCTTTATGGTACATATACAACTGGTATATGAGATTTCATCACTCCTTTGGAAATCAATAACTTGTTGAACTTCGAGTTCATTGTGCGTAAATTTAAATATCCAACTCAACGAGAATTTTCCGACTTTCTCTTATTTATATTTTATATCTCCCCCTAATGTCGGAGATAGTTGGAATTAGATTATAAAATCAATCCTCTTCATGAGGTGCACTAATAACAGAGGGCGTGGCCCAGATATTGTGCCTTTGATATGGATACTTGAATTTGAAATTCATCGCAACATGATCATTGGATAAAATATTATATCGCTTATAATTAATTCGATACTCATTGAATAAAGCTCCTTTTAGACCGACAATAAGAATATTGCCATATGAAATTATACCAATCCTTCGGGGATTGTCTTTCCATTCCTCTAGTAGAAATTGAACAAATCAATATGACATAAAGTTATGTATTTTTCATTTGAAATCAATACATGCAACTTCAAATGTAAGCTGCTCACCACGAGCATGTGTTTTTCTTCAAGAATATTAATTGTGCTAACTTAGGAGCAACAATTTAAATCAAAGATAATCATATATTACCGAAAATATGAAGTACTCATCAAGAGTATGTGATATTTTTCAAAAGTATCAATTATGCTACCTTGGGAGCAACAATTTATAAGCATATAACACCCAAAATATAAATTACTCTAAAGAGTATGTAAATATTAATTAAAAATATTAATTGTGCTACGCCATGAGCAACAATTTATATCAATGTGGTGATAACAGAAGCAATTCAATAACACAAGGCCATATAGAAAATATTCAAAATAATGCCTTTTTTTGTTTAATATTCTTCAGGAATATTAACTTTAATTGATGTGTTTATCATAAATACTATCATAAAAATATAACTATATATCGTTGTGTTTTATCAAGAACATCAACAATTTCTTTTTAATAATCTTCTGGATTATTAAAATTACAAATTCATGTTTCTTCGGGAAACCATGAAAATATATTAATGTAATGTATTAAAAGAATCATTACAAATAATTTTATATCAATGATACAAGTATTATCATCAATATAATATGTAATAACTATCATTATTACTCTTCTTCCAGAAGAAAGCGCAATAATTATTATGCAATTAATCCAACATCTATAAGATGTTGATGAAAATTGGTCAACTCAAAATAATACAATTTTAAGTGTATAAATGTACTTCATGATATTTACTAGTAATTTGTGATATTTATCATACAATATGTGTGAATTTGTATTAATATATCTTCAGGATATATATCATAAATAAACATACAATTAGATAATATAAATAAACTTTAACACCAAACACGTAAATTTAAACATGTAAATATTGAAAGTATTGGGATTAATAGACTTCTGGTCTAATAAGTGGTGAATATTATTTACATTGATATTTTTTCTAATACCAATTTCTTTTCTTCAGAAATTGTATATGTCATTTGTCTCACTTGTTATCGCGGAATCATATATATTTCAAGCGATAGTTTAGAAATCCATAGATTTATCGATACTTAGAAGATAATAGTGCAAAATCTTCGACCTTGTAGGAAGAAATTTAGTGGTTCTTCATGAACTATCAATAAATTTAGCACTACCTTTTTTTTTCCCATACGAAAAGTATCATTCTAAAAATATCATGCATATTTGCACTTTGATGAGACAATAAATCATGACCACTATTTAATCCCAAGAACTTGGCATTCTATTCACAAAAAGAAGAAACAAGATAAGCCAAGAATTTAAATGATACAAATATCTTCAAGATATTTGACCCTTTTATCACTAATTATATAGCAACGATCAATTCAAATCATACTCCAGGTATGACATCATATCTTATATTGATAAAAACTCACAATATATCAAAAGAGATAATAAAATATTAAACTACACAATATATAAGATTATATATTGACATATAATCTTAAGATTATCATTTTCGTGTCCTTATCATTAATCGTTGATATATCAACTCCACGAGATAAAATTTATAAATAATTATCCTCTACAAGGATAAACTCTAAATTGTATCTACTTCGGGAGATAAAATTTGAGCCATATAATACTGAAGTTTTTAATTTAATATTGTTCACTTCCGGAAACAACTTGATAGGAATATTTGAGCACTTACTAATCTTGCTATCATTGGAGCACAGTCGGATTATGATTGTGGAGTATATCATATCTTGTACAATCTCGATAGAGAATATTCTCAAATCATATTAATATTTTTTTTATTTGGGATATAAATTGTATTCTCCTTCAGGGATAATATCATGCTACATCAAGAGTATAATGATTTAATTATGCTAACAAATCAATATTCTTCAGGAATATTGTATCATCACATAATCATGTATAAAAAAATTATTCATTTAGAATAGTAATATTCTTCAAGAATATTACAATTAATTGTGCTACTTCGGGAGCAATAATTTTAAGACCCGTAATTGAATATACAAAGGGAAAAAAAATAGTACGAGAATTAATCAAGGCTCGAAATAACTAAACTAAAATAGTTGTTTTTTTAAGAGCACTTACAATATTCATCAGGAATATTATTTTGTATTTTTCATTAGGAATTGCACAAATTATTAGATCTCATAGTGTTCTTCATGAACACATCATATTCAACTAGAATATGACGAGATAACATTGTCCTTCTTCAAGAACTACAACAAATCTTTTATCTTAATAATCTTCTGGATTATTAAGTATTGTTGAATAGTGTTTCTTCTGGAAACAAAGATGAATATGATTTGATAATAAATTTTGATGTCATCATATATATTATTTATATATGATGCACAAAAAGATATAAAATTTAATAACTAAATATAATATATTTTTCCTCAAAATCATCATATGCAAGAAAGTTTTTGAAGGAGTAAATAGAATTAATACCGTTCACCAATGTAAGAAAAAGACTATTTTTGCTCGGATTTTTTTTATATGCAATACGTTTTAGAGGCCGATCTCCACCGTTAAATTTGTAGATCTGTTTGTCAGAAAGATACTGTAAAAATTTCATGCTGATCCGACGGTTAACAAAGCGGGAATCGTAATTTTAGCGCGGTCTCGCAGTGCAGAAAAGTTGCTCGCGATTTTGCCGGACTGTTTTTTTTTTTTTTTTGGATTTCGAAAATCGGAGAGAAATTTTTTTTTACACGTAGAGTATCATGCTGATAACGTGTTATAAAGTTGAGAAAAAAAGAGAGAAATTGGAAGAGAAGAAGGATAATGTGTGTATTTTTATGAGGGCCAAAAGCCTTTATTTATAGGTACACATCTAGGGTTTCAAGGGTATAAAGGTCATTCATTAATAAATACATTAATTACAACAGTATACTTATTATTTCCATATTAAAACTTGATATTTGTTCAAATAACATATTTCCAACAAAACGTTAATAATATTTTCTTATTCAAATCTCATTCAGTTAATTAACCTTCATTAATTAGATTTTACAAATATAAATGTATTTTTGAGTAATAATTTATTCCAAAATTATAAAAAGAACGATAAATTATGAACATGCCATGTGGACAATTTTTTTTTAATATATAGTAGATTACTAGTATACCACACGTGTAATAAACGGGAACATAAGAAAAAAATTCACATGAAAATGCACAATACGTAAACATTCACCATAAATTTTGTAGTACTTCTTTATAAATTACATTCTTTATTCTATTTATGATTGCACTATTCTTACCGTGCTTTTTACTTTGATAGGGCTACATCCATGATTGAATACAATTCTTGGTACATATCGACATAAGAGAGTGAATAACCACGGAAAGCATAATTAGTGGAATTTGTCATCTCTAAAATGTAAATGTCGATCTACTATCTGATGAGTTTAATATCATTTGTGGAATAAGCACTTGTTAAATTGTGTAATATGATACAATAATTCATTACCCAACATATATAAATATTATGGAAGCAATTGTACTAAAATTGTGATATCCCACATCGGCTAGCGGAGAGGGGACAAAATGCCTTATATGTGCATATCTGTCTCCAAATAGCATGAGGCCTTTCGGGAGCCCACTGACTTCAGAGAGATGATAACTCCAAAGTTAAGCGTGCTCGGGCGAGAGCAATCTCAGGATGAGTGACCTCCTGGGAAGCTGCTCGCGGGCTCCCAAAAACAAAACTATGAGGGCCAGCTCATAAGAGAATGCCCAGTGCGGAGAACATCATGCTATGGCAGAGCGATCTTGGGATGTGACAGTTTGGTATAGGAGCCATTTTGCCGTGTAGTTCGAGTGTGCCGACGAGGACGTCGTGCCCATTGAGGGGGGTGGATTGTGATATCCCACATCGACTAGCAGAGAGGGGACAAAGTGTCTTATCTGTGCATGCCCGTCTCCAAATCGCATGAAGCCTTTTGGGAGCCCATTGACAAAATTATTTAATAGTATATAAAAAATAAATAACTTTAAGTTAAATCGATAGATTTCATTAAGTAATTATAAAAAAATAGTAGAGACATTATTTTTTACTTTGTTGTATTAAAAAGTTAGTGAAAAAACAAAAAATAGAGAAAATCATGCTCATAGTACAAGATTATTTTTGCATCAGACATCATCGGTCGATAAGATTATTTTTGCATCAACAGTTTATCACATTCTGCTCGCAACCGGCTTGGAAAACCCTTGATAATAAATAACTGAGACTCCCAGCAAGTACACTCTCCGCCCACGGAACTTTTTCTCCCGACTAAGTCGTGGTGCCTTCTCGAATTTCATCTTACTTGGAGATGAGAACTCCGAAATTAAGCGTGCTCGGGCGAGAGCAATCTCAGAATGGGTGACCTATTGGGAAGCTACTCGCGGGCTACCAGAAACAAAACCGTGAGGGCCAGTCTAGATGAGATCGTCCAGAGCAGACAATATCCTGCTACGGCAGAGCGGTCTTGGGATGTGACAGTTTGATATCGGAGCCACTCTGCCGTGTAGTGCGGGTATGCCGACGAGGACTTCGGGGCCCTTGAGGGGGGTGGATTATGATATCCAACATCGGCTAGCGGAGAGGGCGCAAAGTGCTTTATATGTGCATGCCCGTCTCCAAATAGCATGAGGCGTTTTGGGAGCCCACTGCCTTCGGGGATATGGGGACTCCCAAGTTAAGCATGCTCGGGCGAGAGTACTCTCAGGATGGATGACCTCCTGGGAAGTGCCTTATGTAATGCCCGGATAATTATTGTGTATTTATATTGTATTCGATCTTGTAAGATTCGACTTTGTGATGATATTAATCGAAGATTGGTTTCCCGTATTCGTATCCTTACGTTTTCGTATCTTCATCATTTTGCATGCATGGTTCTGCACGTGGTAATGTACGCTAGATGATGATCTTAGCGTACGCTAAGAATGCAATATTACGTAAGTTAGCTGTTGAGCTTAACGTACGTAAACTCAGTCAACTCGAGATCTGACAAGGGTCGACGGGTGGGGGCCAGGGAAGATTCGTGTGATGCTCGCGTGAACCTGTACGGATTTCCAGCTAAGCAAGTCAACGGACTTAAGGTACGCTAAGGGGGATTTTTAACGTATGCTAAGGTTATTGATATTACGTACGTAAAACCTGTATGCTAACGTACGTAAGACAACACCAGGAACAGATCAGTGAGCTCTAGCCAGACGTTAACGTACGCTAATCTTCGAAGCATAGCGTAAGCTAAGGTTGTTACGTACGTACTGTGGGGTGTGTAGCGTACGTAACGAATAGAATTCTATTTATACACCTCAACCCCATTTCATTTCTCATCCTTCCTTTGGCCGATTTTTCGTGTTCTGGAGTTTGTCCACCACCATATACCCCTCATATCATCATCCTAGCTCGATTTTGAAGATCATAGACCCTTGAGGATTGGTGTTCAAGCCTACGGTGTTGAGTTTCTTCGAGTTCTTCGTTGTTCGTCACTATATTAAGGTATGTGATCCTTCACCAACTGGTTTAACATGTTCTTAGTGATGTTTTGGACCTGTTTTAAGTTCACCTAATCAGTTATATACGTGAGGAGTCTTAAATCAGGGTTTTAGAAGATTAAATTTGGTGATACTTCGGTTCCTTTTGGTTTTTGAACATGTTGAACAAACCTTATAGTGATTAGATTCTTGAATATAACATCCTGAGATCATGAACCTAATTATAACAAGTTTTCGGAAATTATCTAAGTTCTTAGGATTGGTATGATCGAGCATTTCGTTGGAGAGATTAATGGCTTGAGCTGAAGGTTAATTCCTAGAAGGAGATGATAATCAAATGAACCTAGTGAATGAATTCTTATGATGATTTGTCGAGGTTTTCCGATATCTTGTTATTGAAGAACATGATTAGAATCATTCTAAGATGAATGTCATTTCATATTGTATCATTCGACCGAAGAAATGTGTGTGAACTTGGATAGTATTCTATGAGATTGTTTCCCGACCGAATAGCGTAGTGTCGGTTCCACCGAAGGTAGTAGGGCAGAATAGTTTCATCGCCGTAATAGAGTATAGCACACATCGTATTGATTCGTTTGATGATTTGAACGATTATCCGGAACCGTTAGTTATACCGGTATTATTGTTCGATGAAGGTTTAGATTTTGGTGAGCTGATCGAGTGAGAATTCTCCGAATGGATTGAAGCCTATTCATAGTAGCAATTCTTATCGACATTTCTAAGGCAAGTATCGTATTTTTAAACTTGTGAATATTGGAATTTTGATCATGTATATGGTTTACTCATGTTATTGAACATTAGGTTAGTTCCTTTGAAATTGTCTTGATATTCATCGTTGATTTCTTAAATGTTCGTGTTGTTGGACATATCGATTTGGAAAATGTATATGCATGGCTTGTGTTTTTGTACGTTGTGTTGATCCTGTGAGATCACGTGATCTATGCCGAGGGCGCTGGATCGGATGTCCACTATGCGTTGGTCCGACGGGATCATCATGGGGATCTATGCTGAGGGCGCTGGATCGTTGGACAGGTTTTCCACTATGCGTTGGTCCGACGAGATCATCACGGGGATCTATACCGAGGGCGCTGGATCATTGGATTACCCTTTGTTATGTTGATGGAATCACGTGGATTCGCATCGTTGGATTCCGGTGGCGGAAGTCCGTTTTATGTAAATTATGATGCATTGTTGTTGCATATCCGGTTTATATATTATGATACTTGTACTAGCATCGTTTTGCTAACCCTTCGGGGGTGGACATTTGTTTTGATGTTCAGGTAGCCGAGGAGCGGGGAAGCAACCACAGTACCGACATGACGATGAAGTGGCACAGTGATGTAATTTCATATTGTCTTATTTTCCAGTTATTTTTCAGTACTCGAGTATGCGTATTTTGTTGGTTTTGGAATGCTTGTAATAGTGGACTCATTGTTGAACTGGTTTTGAATTATAACCTTAATGGTACTTTGGTATTATTATTATTTTTGGTATTTCTCAAATTAGCCTTGTAAACTCTTATATAAAGGATTTACGGCGCTGTAATTATTCCGAATATATCGGGGCATTACAGAATATGGTATCGGAGCTAAGATTCATGGATATCTTGGAAGTCGGGTTTAGTTGGGTCTGTTTACGTTATTTTATTTATGGGTCGTTGTAACATCACTGCTCAGCCAGCGTCGTCATGTGGACCGTGGTTGTAAGTCTCCTATTCTCTTATACTACAGTTCTATTTAATTTCTATTTTTTGAATATTGACGGACTTTCTTTTAGAAAATTTTGCCCTGGATATTGAGTATTTGTATTTACAGTATGTCGAGGGGAGGTCGTGGATGCGGACGCAGTCGTGGACACGGGCGTGGTAATGCGAGACAGGAGGATTCATCGACTACCCCAGAATTATCGGCTAGTCGAACTAACTCCCATTCTGGAGGACAACAAGGATCAGCAAATGATAACACAAATCCTAACATGCCGGGGGTGCTTCAATAGGTGGTCGCTCAGATGGCCCAGTTCGCTCAAGTGGTTGACCGCATGCAGACCGCGATGGGCCAACAGCGCAATGAGGATAATCGGGGAGACAAGTGGCTTACGGAGGTGGTCAAATTGCACCCACCAAAATTTAACGGTTCAGCCGAGATGCCTACTTGGGATCATTGGCTGAAGGAGTTGGAAAAGATATTTGCGGGGATCAACTATCCCGATACCGAAAGGTTCCTATTGTCCAGTATTTTCTGACTGGGGAGGTTTTCGACTGGTGGGAAGCTATTCGACCTGAGGATCATAATGCTGACTAGACGGAATTCAGATTAATGATGGAAGCACAATATTGTCCTCGTCTCGTTAGAGAGGCTAGAGTCCGAGAGTTTTTCTCCCCGCAGAGTTCGGAGGCATCTGTGACAGACATAATTAAGACTTTTAATCATCAGCTGACTTGTGTGTGACATTTGGTCAGGACGGAAGCAGAGAAGATTTTCCATTTCGACATACGGATAAAACTCGAGATTCAGCAATATATGTCCATATTTGAATGTACTACCTTGCGACAGTATCAGGACAAAGCACTGGCCTATGACATGAAAGAGGCAGCGGTGGAGAAATCGACGGAGGCAAAAAAGCAGAAAGTGTATGGCAACTTCTCGGGGAATAAGAGTGGTGGGCCCCACAAGGGCCAATCTTCATTTCATTCATCTAGGAGACCTCTGTATCCTTCCCGAGGCGGAAAGAAGTTCCGGACAACATCAACAGTTTCAGACGCAGCGAAGAAATGTTATAACTGTGGTAAAGCAGGGCATGTCCGGCGTGATTGCTACGCACCTTCTGTGACCTATTTTGAGTGCGGACAGGAAGGCCATCGTGCAACTTTTTGTGGAAATGTGACTAGATCTATTGGTGCTCGCACTTCCGCACAAGTTCCGAAGGAGGCAAGTGTGAACCAGACACAACAAAGTGGTTTACAGCAGCAGAATGTTAGGAAAAGAGAGGCGTCCAGTGCCGGGTCCATTGCTCCGTGCCTTTACGAGATGAGGAGGTCAGACGATCAGAACACTGTTGTTGCATCAGGTACGATTCAGATCCTTTTGCAACTAGTTAGTGTCTTATTCAATTCAGGAGCTACACATTCTTTCATATCACTAAACTGTGTTAATCGTTTGAAAATCTCGTGTTTATATGATTGTGAGACTTATGTTGTGGGATTACCGAGCGAAGAGAGAATTGTAGGAACCCTAGAAACTAGAGATTTTCCAGTGTCTATAGGAGGGAGAGATTGACCATCAAATCTTATTGTGGTCGACATCCATGGTGACGATCTAATTCTCGGAGACGATTGGCTCAATCGTTATGGGGCTATTTTGAATTACCGAAAGAGAGTCATTTCTATCATTGCTGATGACGGATCTGAACATTTATTCAAAGGATGGAGACCGGGAAGTTCAGGAAAATAGATCAAAGCCATGAAAGCAGTGAAATTACTGAAGCAGGGTTGTCACGGATTGTGGTGTTATGCCATGAAGAAAGAAGAAGGAGTAGAAATCTCATCTATTCCAGTTGTGAACGAATTCTCAGATGTATTCCCTGGCGAACTACCTGGGTTACCTCCGCGGAGAGAAGTAGAGTTCAATCGAATTAGATCCTGGAGCTGCACCTATTTCCAGAGCACCTTACCGTATGGCGCCAACCGAGATGTACGAACTAAAGAAGCAGCTTGAGGAATTACTGCAGAAAGGTTACATTCAACCTAGCGTTTCTCCTTGGGGAGCACCCGTTCTTTTTGTCCGGTAGAAAGATGGATCCCTCCGATTGTGCATCGACTACAGGGAGCTAAACAAGGTGATGATCAAGAAGAAGTATCCAATACCTTGGATCGACGACTTGTTTGACCAATTGCAGGGGGCAAGGGTATTCTCGAAGATCGACTCAGATCAGGATACCATCAATTAAGAATTAAGGAATCAGATATATCGAAATATACTTTTAGATCCTGGTACGGGCACTATGAATTTGTGTTAATGCCATTCGGACTTACCAATGCTCCTACGGTATTTATGCAATTGATGAATCGGGTATTCTTAGAATACTTGGATAAATTCGTGGTCATTTTCATTGTTGACATCTTGATCTATTCGAAAGACCCATAGGAGCATGCAGAGCATTTGTGTATCGTTTTGAGTACTTTGAGGAATGAACAGCTATATGCAAAACTTTCTAAATGCGAGTTCTGGCTTAAGGAAGTAACTTTCCTTGGGCATGTGATATCAGCTGACGGAGTTCAGGTAGACCCGAATAAAGTCGAAGCAATCTTGGAATGGGAATCTCCTAATAACATGAAAGAAGTCTGAAGTTTCTTAGGACTTGCTGGATATTATCGTAATTTTGTAGAAGGATTTTCCAAAATTGCTCGTCCGCTTACTCAGCTATTGCAGAAGACTTAGAAATTCGCGTGGAATGAGAAATTCTAGGCTAGTTTTGATAAACTCAAGAGAAGACTGACGACAGCGCCTATACTAGCGTTACCAGATAGAACCGATGGATTCATGGTATACAGCGATGCTTCAAATTAGGGTCTAGGATGTGTGTTGATTCAAAAAGATAGGGTGATTTCCTATGCCTCTCGATAGTTGAAACCATACGAAGTAAATTACCTGACTCATGATTTGGAGTTAGCAGCTGTAGTTTTTGCCTTGAAGATTTGGAGACATATTTATACGGCACTATTTGTCAGATCTTCACATATCATAAGAGCCTCAAGTATATTTTCAGTCAGAAGGAATTAAACATGAAGCCGGGAAGGTGGCTAGAATTGATCAAGGATTACGACTTGGAAATCCTCTATCATCTAGGCAAAGCAAACGTGGTAGCTGATGCACTGAGCCGCAAACCTGTTTCTCTTCGAGTGTTGGAAGCGCTTACGTCTCAAACCAGCATTCAACAAGAACTAATTCGTGAAGGAATCAAAATATGGTCACAAGGAGTCCAAGGGCAACTGTGTGTGATGGAACTAACTTCGTCGTTGGTCGAAGAAATCAAATCTAAGCAGTTGGATGATTCTCTGATTATTAAATTATGTGACGAAGTAAACAAAGGGAAGGCCCCATGATTCGTGATATAGGACGATGGAGTTCTGAGATTTCAGAGTCGATTTTGCGTCCCCGATGATGATGTTTTAAGACAGACAATCTTGAAGGAAGCTCACAGTGCGCCCTATTCTATTCACCCGGGCACCAGTACGATGTATAAGGACCTAAAACAAAATTTCTGGTGGAGAAATATGAAGAAGGACGTAGCAGAATGTGTTTCGAAATGTTTAACCTATCAGCAGGTTAAGATTGAACATCAGTGGCCTGCCGGGATGTTAAAGTCACTTCCGATTCCTGAGTGGAAGTGGGAGGATATATCGATGGACTTCATCACCAATATGCCAAGGACCAAGATGGGAATGAACATGATTTGGGTTATAGTTGATCGACTAACCAAGTTGGCTCATTTCCTGGGTATTAAAGACACTTGGGGACCCGAGAAGTTAGCGCGAGTGTTTATTGCGGAAATAGTCTGATTGCATGGTACACCGAAGACCATTATTTCGGATTGAGATGGTCGCTTCGTATCACATTTTTGGAAGGCAGTTCACAAGGCCTTGGGAACCGAGCTGAAATTTAGCACCTCCTATCATCCTCAGACAGACGGTCAGTCCGAAAGGACTATACAAATAGTAGAAGATATGCTAAGAGCTTGTGCTTTAGATTGGTCAACCGATTGGGAGGTTCATTTTCCATTGATTGAATTCACCTATAACAATAGTTGGCATGCTTCCATTAAGATGGCACCGTTTGAAGCGTTGTACGGGAGAATATGTCGATCGCCCCTGTGTTGAGATGATTCTTCCGACTTAATCAAGACGGAACCAGAATTGATAGTTCAGACTCAAGAGAAGGTGGCCCTGATTCGTGAAAGACTGTTGACTGCCCAGAGTCGACAGAAGTCTTATGCTAATGTGCGCCGTCGCCCACTGGAATTTGAGATTGGGGACCATGTACTATTGAAGGTTTCTCCTACCCAGGGAATTTTCCATTTTGGAAGAAAATGAAAGCTGAGTCCGAGAGATATCGGGCCATTCGAGGTCCTTGAAAGAGTTGGGGAGTTGGCGTACAGGTTGGCCTTACCGCCATCACTGAGTCATGTTCATAATGTATTCCACGTATCCCAATTGCGGAAATATGTACCGAATCCCAGTCATATCATCGATTTTGGCGAGATTGAGGTGGCTAATGATGGCTCGTTCGAAGAAAAGCCAATCAATATATTTGAGAGTCGAGTCAAGCAATTGAGGAATAAATCGATCTCTTTGGTTAAAGTTTAGTGGTCCCGACATGGAGTCGAAGAAATAACCTGGGAGACAGAAGATAGTATGAAGTCCAGATACCCGGAATTGTTTTCGTTTTAAGTTTCGGGCCAAAACTTCTTTTTAGAAGGGTAGTATGTAATGTCCGAATAATTATTGTGTATTTATCCTGTATTCGATCTTGTAAGATTCGACTTTGTGATGATATTAATCGAAGATTGGTTTCCCGTATTCATATCCTTACGTTTTCGTATCTTCATCATTTTGCATGCATGGTTCTGCACGTGGTAACGTACGCTAGATGATGATCTTAGCGTACGCTAAGAATGCAATATTACGTACGTTAGCTGTTGAGCTTAACGTACGTAAGATCAGTCAACTCGAGATCCGACAAGGGTCGGCGGGTGGGGGCCAGGGAAGATTCATGTGATGCTCGCGTGAACCTGGACGGCTTTCTAGCTAAGCAAGTCAACGGACTTAACATAAGCTAAGGGGGATTTTTAATGTACGCTAAGGTTGTAGATATTACGTACGTAAAACCTGTATGCTAACGTACGTAAGACAAAACCAGGAACAGGTCAGTGAGCTCTGGCCAGATGTTAACGTACACTAATCTTAGAAGTATAGCGTACGCTAAGGTTGTTACGTACGTAATGTGGGGTCTGTAGCGTACGTAATGAATAGAATTTTATTTATACACCTCAACCCCATTTCATTTCTCATCCTTCCTTTGGCCGATTTTTCGTGTTCTGGAGATTGTCCAACACCATATACTCCTCATATCATCATCCTAGCTCGATTTTGAAGATCATAGACCCTTGAGGATTGATGTTCAAGCCTACGGTGTTGAGTTTCTTCGAGTTCTTCGTTGTTCGTCACTATATTAAGGTATGTGATTCTTCACCAACTGGTTTAACATGTTCTTAGTGATGTTTTGGACCTGTTTTAAGTTCACCTAATCAGTTATATACGTGAGGAGTCTTACATCAGGGTTTTAGAAGATTAAATTCGGTGATACTTCGGTTCCTTTTGGTTTTTGAACATGTTGAACAAACCTTATAGTGATTAGATTCTTGAATATAACATCCTGAGATCATGAACCTAATTATAACAAGTTTTCGAAGATTATCTAAGTTCTTATGATTGTTATGATCGAGCATTTCGTTGGAGAGATTAATGGTTTGAGCTGAAGGTTATTTCCTAGAAGGAGATGATAATCAAATGATCCTAGTGAATGAATTCTTATGATGATTTGTCGAGGTTTTCCGATATCTTGTTATTGAAGAACATGATTTGAATCCTTCTAAGATGAATGTCATTTCATATTGTATCATTCGACCGAAGAAATGTGTGTGAACTTGGATAGTATTCTATGAGATTGTTGCCCGGTCGAATAGCGTAGTGTCGGTTCCACCGAAGGTAGTAGGGCAGAATAGTTTCATCGCCGTAATAGAGTATAGCACACCTCGTATTGATTCGTTTGATGATTTGAACGATTATCCGGAACCGTTAGTTATACCGGTATTATTGTTCGATGAAGGTTTAGATTTTGGTGAGCTGATCGAGTGAGAATTCTCCGAGCGGATTGAAGCCTATTCATAGTAGCAATTCTTATCGACATTTCTGAGGTAAGTATCGTATTTTTAAACTTGTGAATATTGGAATTTTGATCATGTATATGGTTTATTCATGTTATTGAACATTAGGTTAGTTCATTTGAAATTGTCTTGATATTCGTCGTTGATTTCTTAAATGTTCGTGTTGTTGGACATATCGATTTGGCACATGTATATGCATGGCTTGTGTTTGTGTACGTTTTGTTGATCCTGTGAGATCACGTGATCTATGCCGAGGGTGCTGGATTGGATGTCCACTATGCATTGGTCCGACGGGATCATCATGGGTTCTATGCTGAGGGCGCTGGATCGTTTAAAGGGTTTTCCACCATACGTTGGTCCGACGGGATCATCATGGGGATCTATACTAAGGGCGCTAGATCGTTGGATTACCCTTTGTTATGTTGATGGAATCACGTGGATTCGCATCGTTGGATTCCGGTGGCGGAAGTCCGTTTTATGTAAATTATGATGCATTGTTGTTGTATATCCGATTTATATATTATGATACTTGTACTAGCATCGTTTTGCTAACCCCTTCGGGGGTGGACATTTGTTTTGATGTTCCGGTAGCCGAGGAGCGGGGAAGCAACCACAGTACCTGTTAGGCGTATTTTTATGCAATTATTTATCATTATTTTATATCCATCTTGAGCCTAAATCAGCATAAATGAGCTTTTAATGCACTATTCTTTTATGTTTTGCACAAAATTGGAGTCCGGAAGCTCGAACGACGAAAAACGGGCGAAAACGGCAGTTTTGGGCCTGGGGCCACGGCACAAGGGAAGCGGGCCGCGGCACACGAAGGTAGCTAAACAAGTGCCGAGCGAACTGTACCATGAGCCGCGGCACATCTTAAGTGGGCCGCGGCCCAGGAGGAAAATGCAGCGCCCAGATATGCACTGAAGACAGGGTGAGCCGCGGCACAGATTAAGTGACCCGCGGCCCACCGGGCGGTTTTGCTGAATATTCCGCGTTCCTGGGCCGTTTTGGAGCAGGTTCTCGACCTAATCACACGGACGCGTTTCGGAGGCTGAGGACGGCTATAAATAAGCATTGAAGGGCTGAAGACAAGAAGAGGGAAGATCAAAAAATCGGAGGAAGACATCGCGGGACAGAAGAACACAAGGAGGAGATTTGTGGGCGACGACAAGACCACAGATCCCTACGGTTTTTCTTAATTTTTCCGCATCTTAGTTTCAAGATCTAGTCGAGTAGGATTTTGATTGTAGCCGATTACATGACGGTTTGATTTATTTATTATTATTTCAATTCATTCGTTATTCTATTGAATTGGATTCTTCTTACTGTTCTCAATGCTTATTAATTGTCTGGCCAACAATTGAATTGTTTTGAATGTCTTTATGGATTCGGGAGATGAAATTTAGGCATAGTTCTTGTGAGACGAATCATAATTTTCGTGAGATAGGAATATACTCATGGGAATTGTGAAGCCTATTTATTGTAGGGATTCTTGAACTGTTTCAGCTACTAATTATCTAATTCGAATAGGGATATATCGAGCTAATAATTCGTAGTATTTTCTACCGACCTTGGGAAAGGCTTTAGAATAATTTAGAAATTCCTGGCTTACAATCAATTGAATAAAAGTGAATTAAATTGAATAAAAAATCATTCCTGATTGTTTGAGGTGAAAATCATAATCCTACACCCTTATTATTAGTATTATTACTATTATTATTTATTTTTCTGCAATTAGTTTAGATATAAATTCTATTTAATTGTTCTTCAAATAAAATTACGAGTCGACTATATTTTGGTACTTAGTGAAAACAGTCCTCGAGGGAACGATATCTTACTTATCATTTTATTACTTGTTGACACCGTGCACTTGCGGCATAGTGTGAGGGAATTCCTCACAACAAGTTTTTGGCGCCGTTGCCGGGGACTGATTTTTCGCTAATATCATTACCAAGCAACTCTAATTTTAATTTGAATTTTTTTTTCTTTAGTCTCTATATTTTTTTTTTTGCATTATGTTTTCCTTTGATTATCGTGACCCTTGGCATTTCATAAATTGCGATGATCTTAATAATTTGCCTAATAGGGTCAGTCATCTCCCTCCCCCGAAACAAAAGACCATGTTTGAACATTGTGTAGACGCTCTCGAAAATCCTGATAGTACCCCTCTTGAGCGAGAATGTGCAAGTCGTAGTCTTGAGATTCACTATGGTTATTTTCCAGCTCATCGCTTTAGTAGTGAAGTTGAGGGGGAGGTTGAGAAGAAAGACATGCTGAGTTTTAGGGTCGATCCCCCAACATCTAATAATTACATAAAGTGTGATGAGCCTGTAGAAGAAGTTACCATTGATGATGTTTCTAAAGAAATTCCATTAAATTGTCATCAAACTTCGACTAATAAGGTGAACACTTTTGTGCCTAAAATTTTATTAACGGTGCCGCGCATAATTTTTCCTAAATCCATAATGGGAGAGATTGACCCCATTACTTTTGATTTTGTTGAGGCTGATTCCTTGAGTTCTAATGAGGTTGTTCATGATAAGTCTTTATTATTTACCCATTCGAACTCTGCTTATTTTTTCGTGCCTTACAATTATTATATTCTTCCATTATTTTTTGATTGTCCGCATAATTATTCTTACTCATTATTTTCGGCAACCGAGCATGAACCAAAGCCTCCCTTATGGAATAAGAGGCTTATAGATTGTAAGAAGGGGGTATTTGGCAATCTCCCTAGAAAGAAGCCACGTTAAATTCTTTTTGCCACGTCGTGCTCAAGACGTAAAATAGTAGGGGTGAGCTCGGTTCGGTTTGGTACGGTTTCTAGCTAAAACCGATACCGAACCGCATCTTATCGGTATCTAGCATTTGAGTACCGAAATGATTCGGTTTTAAATCGGCTCGGTGTGATCGGTTTCGGTGTCGGTTCGGTAGCGGTTCGGTGTCAATGAGCTGATTAAATGGGCCACTTAAGTTGGGCTTGCGCCAGACCCAAATTGAACTACTTGGGCTAAATGAGACAATTGTAAGTTCAAATAGAAGGATTTAGACATAATTAATCCACCTCAAAGCTTGAATAAAAATAAAATATACTTCAATAACATGATAATAACTAAGGATTCAAAAAGTCCAATATCAGATCAAACAAAAGTCTTGAACTTCCTCCTCAGCACAAGTCCATCAATTCATAACAACCTGCACAAAGAAAAAACAAAGTCTGCAGAATAGTCATTTGTTTTATCGTTTCGGTTCGGTTTTTAAAGTCGGGATCCATATTCAAATCAAACCGAACCGCATAATTCGGTTTTCAAAATTTTAAGAACCGTACCATACCAATATCTTATTGGTTCGGTTTTTTGGTTTCGGTTTTTTCGGTATTTTCGGTATTATCGGTTTTTGTCGGTTTATCTGCTCACCCCTATAAAATAGAGCGCTTGATGGGAGGCAACCCATCATTTTTACTTGCTTTCTAGTTAGTTGTTTTTATTTGATTTTTCGTTAATAATTTCTTTTTTTCTTTGTTTTGTTATTTCGTTCGGATTTGTGTATTCTTGTTGGCCCTTATTTCTCTAATGTTTTTTTTAACCCAATGAGTTATTATCATTCATATTCTAGTCTTTCTTGGCTTAATGTCTACAGCTATTTCATGACTAGAGACTAAGTTTGGGGTCTCTCGTGATGTTGGGCGTTATTGGAAGTATGGATTGACAGACGATTCCACTCAGACATGTGCTGGCGTTCAAGAAGACATTTGGAATAAGTTTCACTTTTCCTTATCTCTTTTATTTTCACATGAGTTTTATTGTTGATGATTTTATGTGTAGTGGAATTGATTTTTTTGGTTATAAATTGCGATTTCATCATTGCTTTATTGTCTTTGCATGCTGTTGATGGTTTTTGCAAACATGAATTTTTCGTGAATTTTTCGTGCTTCCGTGTGTAAAACTGATGTTACGATATTGATTTCTCTTTGAAGAAACGGTTGACTTTTGGTCGAGTTGCAATCAGCGATATCTATTTCCGTATAGTATTCATTTGGGTCCGAGATTTTTTCGTTTTTGTAGAAATCTTAGCAGATAAGAAAGGAGACATACGTGTTTTCAAATCACCGTCTATATGTTTGGTTACACTTTTCGCGTAGCTAGTCGTCCAGTAACATAAGTCGTGTGGGCACTTAAAGTGAGTTTAGAGTCGGACAGTTTTTCCCAAAAAGTCAAGATATTATGCATATCCTATGATGGGAAGTTTAGTAACCGGGGGTATTTACGTGACCCGTTGTCTACTCTCGCGTAAAACGACGACCCTGAACAGATTAATAATTTAGAAATATCGCATTACCGATGATGGGAAGCCTAGTAACCGGGGGTATTCACGTGACCCGTTGTTTACTCTCGCGTAAAACAGCAACCTTGACATGCGGGAATTGCTATTCGAGTTTTTCTCCGCTGTAGAGGGGGACTTAGTAACTAGAAGCATCCATGTGCCCCATGAGTGTCTTTTACGTCAAACGGTTCCCCAATATTTGAGAATGGAAATCCACCTTAGGATTATCCCGATCAAACATCCCGAGATCCGAACCTAGTGGTTAACTCGAATCATTTAATTGATCACATATAAGGGAATACTGTCCGAGGGTTAATTTTGATAATGAAACTCTTGAATTTTGCCACTATACTGTGGGACTGGGCGTATTGGCTTGTTTATTTTAACCCTTCATATTGGCGATCGGTTAAATACACGCTTGTTAATCTTTGAGCATTATTTTCTTCATGAACGGTTGGTTAGGACTGAAAATGATTACTTCTTGGAATCAGTGTTCGTGGATGTGACTCACTATTACGACACTCGTATTATTCTTTGAGATTTTCAGGGTAGTATTGATTAAGTTGAGCACTACGGACTTGCACGAGTATTCACGATACTTTTTATTTGAAAATTGATTTTTGCTTGAGGACAAGCAAAGGCTCAAGTTTGGGGGTATTTGTTAGGCGTATTTTTATGCACTTATTTATCATTATTTTATATCCATCTTGAGCCTAAATCAGCATAAATGAGCTTTTAATGCACTATTCTTTTATGTTTTGCAGGAAATTGGAGTCCGGAAACAGGCGAAAACGGCAGTTTTTGGCCTGGGGCCGCGGCACAAGGGAAGCGGGCCGCGGCACACGAAGATGGCTAAACAAGTGCCGAGTGAACTGTACCCTGAGCCGCGGCATAGCTTAAGTGAGCCGCGGCCCAAGAGGAAAATGCAGGGCCCAGATATGCACTGAAGACAGGGTGAGCCGCGGCACAGATTAAGTGAGCCGCGGCCCACCGGGCAGTTTTGCTGAATATTCCGCGTTCCTGGGCTGTTTTGGAGCCGGTTCTCGACCTAATCACACGGACGCGTTTTGGAGGCTGAGGACGGCTATAAATAAGCATTGAAGGGCTGAAGATAAGAAGAGGGAAGATCATAAAATTGGAGGAAGACATCGCGGGACAGAAGAACACAAGGAGGAGATTTGTGGGCGACGACAAGACCACGGATCCCTACAGTTTTTCTTAATTTTTCCGCATCTTAGTTTCTAGATCTAGTCGAGTAGGATTTTGATTGTAGCCGATTACATGACGGTTTGATTTATTTATTATTATTTCAATTCATCCGTTATTCTATTGAATTAGATTCTTCTTACTGTTCTTAATGCTTTTTAATTATCTGGCAACAGTTGAATTGTTTTGAATGTCTTTATGGATTCGGGAGATGAAATTTAGGCATAGTTCTTGTGAGACGAATCATAATTTTCGTGAGATAGGAATATACTCATGGGAATTGTGAAGCCTATTTATTGTAGGGATTCTTGAACTGTTTCAGCTACTAATTATCTAATTCGAATAGGGATATATCGAGTTAATAATTCGTCGTATTTTCTATCGACCTTGGGAAAGGCTTTAGAATAATTTAGGAATTCCTGGCTTACAATCAATTGAATAAAAAATCATTCCTGATTGTTTGAGGTGAAAATCATAATCCTACACCCTTATTATTAGTATTACTACTATTATTATTTATTTTTTTGCAATTAGTTTAGATATAAATTCTATTTAATTGTTCTTCAAATAAAATTACGAGTCGACTATATTTTGGTACTTAGTGAAAACAGTCCTCGAGGGAACGATATCTTACTTATCACTTTATTACTTGTTGACATCGTGCACTTGCGGCATAGTGTGAGGGAATTCCTCACAACAAGTTTTTGGCGCGGTTGTCGGGGACTAATTTTTCGCTAATATCATTACCAAGCAACTCTAATTTTAATTTGAATTTTTTTTCTTTAGTCTCTATATTTTTTTTTTCATTATGTTTTCCTTTGATTATCGTGACCCTTGGCATTTCATAAATTGCGATGATCTTAATAATTTGCCTAATAGGGTCAGTCAGACCCCTCCCCCGAACCAAAAGACCATGTTTGAATATTGTGTAGACGCTCTCGAAAATCCTGATAGTACCCCTCTTGAGCGAGAATGTGCAAGTCGTGGTCTTGAGATTCACTATGGTTATTTTCCAGCTCATCGCTTTAGTAGTGAAGTTGAGGGGGAGGTTGAGAATAAAGACATGCTGAGTTTTAGGGTCGATCCCCCAGCACCTAATAATTACATAAAGTGTGATGAGCCTGTAGAAGAAGTTACTATCGATGATGTTTCCAAAGAAATTCCATTAAATTGTCATCAAACTTCAACTAATAAGGTGAACACTTTTGTGCCTAAAATTTTATTAACGGTGCCGCGCATAATTTTTCCTAAATCCATAATGGGAGAGATTGACCCCATTACTTTTGATTTTGTTGAGGCTGATTCCTTGAGTTCTAATAAGGTTGTTCATGATAAGTCTTTATTATTTACCCATTCGAACTCTGCTTATTTTTTCGTGCCTTACAATTATTATATTCTTCCATTATTTTTTGATTGTCCGCATAATTATTCTTACTCATTATTTTCGGCAACCGGGCATGAACCAAAGCCTCTCTTATGGAATAAGAGGCTTATAGATTGTAAGAAGGGGGTATTTGGCAATCTCCCTAGAAAGAAGCCACGTTAAATTCTTTTTGCCACGTCGTGCTCAAGACGTAAAATAGAGCGCTTGATGGGAGGCAACCCATCATTTTTACTTGCTTTCTAGTTAGTTGTTTTTATTTGATTTTTCGTTAATAATTTGTTTTTTTTCTTTGTTTTGTTATTTCGTTCGGATTTGTGTATTCTTGTTGGCCCTTATTTCTCTAATATTTTTTTTTAACCCAATGAGTTATTATCATTCATATTCTAGTCCTTCTTGGCTTAATGTCTACAGCTATTTCATGACTAGAGACTAAGTTTGGGGGTCCCTCGTGATGTTAGGCGTTATTGGAAGTATGGATTGACAGACGATTCCACTCAGACATGTGCTGGCGTTCAAGAAGACATTTGGAATAAGTTTCACTTTTCCTTATCTCTTTTATTTTCACATGAGTTTTATTGTTGATGATTTTATGTGTAGTGGAATTGATTTTTTTGGTTATAAATTGCGATTTCATCATTGCTTTATTGTCTTTGCATGCTGTTGATGGTTTTTGCAAACATGAATTTTTCGTGAATTTTTCGTGCTTCCGTGTATAAAACTGATGTTACGATACTGATTTCTCTTTGAAGAAACGGTTGACTTTTGGTCGAGTTGCAGTCAGCGATATCTATTTCCTTAGAGTATTCATTTGGGTCCGAGATTTTTTCGTTTTTGTAGAAATCTTAGCAGATAAGAAAGGAGACATACGTGTTTTCAAATCACCGTCTATATGTTTGGTTACACTTTTCGCGTAGCTAGTCGTCCAGTAACATAAGTCGTATGGGCACTTAAAGTGAGTTTAGAGTCGGACAGTTTTTCCCAAAAAGTCAAGATATTATGCATATCCTATGATGGGAAGTTTAGTAACCGGGGGTATTTACGTGACCCGTTGTTTACTCTCGCGTAAAACGACGACCCTGAATAGATTAATAATTTAGAAATATCGCATTACCGATGATGGGAAGCCTAGTAACCGGGGGTATTCACGTGACCCGTTGTTTACTCTCGCGTAAAACAGCAACCTTGACATGCGGGAATTGCTATTCGAGTTTTTCTCCGCTGTAGAGGGGGACTTAGTAACTAGAAGCATACATGTGCCCCATGAGTGTCTTTTACGTCAAACGGTTCCCCAATATATGAGAATAGAAATCCACCCTAGGATTATCCCGATGAAACATCCCGAGATCCGAACCTAGTGGTTAACTCGAATCATTTTATTGATCACATATAAGGGAATACTATCCGAGGGTTAATTTTGATAATGAAACTCTTGAATTTTGCCACTAGACTGTGGGACTGGGCGTATTGGCTTGTTTATTTTAACCCTTCATATTGGCGGTCGGTTAAATTCACGCTTGTTAATCTTTGAGCATTATTTTCTTCATGAACGGTTGGTTAGGACTGAAAATGATTACTTCTTGGAATCAGTGTCCGTGGATGTGACTCACTATTACGACACTCGTATTATTCTTTGAGATTTTCAGGGTAGTATTGATTAAGTTGAGCACTACGGACTTGCACGAGTATTCACGATACTTTTTATTTGAAAATTGATTTTTGCTTGAGGACAAGCAAAGGCTCAAGTTTGGGGGTATTTGTTAGGCGTATTTTTATGCACTTATTTATCATTATTTTATATCCATCTTGAGCCTAAATCAGCATAAATGAGCTTTTAATGCACTACTCTTTTATGTTTTGCAGGAAATTGGGGTCGATTTAAAACGATTTAAAAGCAGTAGCAGTCTGGGCCGCGGCACAAGGGAAGCGGGCCGCGGCACACGAAGGTGGCTAAACAAGTGCCGAGCGAACTGTACCCTGAGCCGCGCCACAGCTTAAGTGAGCCGCGGCCCAGGATGAAAATGCAGCGCCCAGATATGCACTGAAGACAGGGTGAGCCGCGGCACAGATTAAGTGAGCCGCGGCCCACCGGGCGGTTTTGCTGAATATTCCACGTTCCTGGGCCGTTTTGGAGCCGGTTCTCGACCTAATTACACGGACGCGTTTTGGAGGCTGAGGACGGCTATAAATAAGCATTGAAGGGCTGAAGACAAGAAGAGGGAAGATCATAAAATCGGAGAAAGACATCGCGGGACAGAAGAACACAAGGAGGAGATTTGTGGGCGACGACAAGACCATGGATCCCTACGTTTTTTCTTAATTTTTCCGCATCTTAGTTTCTAGATCTAGTCGAGTAGGATTTTGATTGTAGCCGATTACATGACGGTTTGATTTATTTATTATTATTTCAATTCATTCGTTATTTTATTGAATTGGATTCTTCTTACTGTTCTTAATGCTTTTTAATTGTCTGGCCAACAGTTGAATTGTTTTGAATGTCTTTATGGATTCGGGAGATGAAATTTAGGCATAGTTCTTGTGAGACGAATTATAATTTTCGTGAGATAGGAATATACTCATGGGAATTGTGAAGCCTATTTATTGTAGGAATTCTTGAACCGTTTCAGCTACTAATTATCTAATTCGAATAGGGATATATCGAGTTAATAATTCGTAGTATTTTCTATCGACCTTGGGAAAGGCTTTAGAATAATTTAGGAATTCGTGGCTTACAATCAATTGAATAAAAGTGAATTGAATTGAATAAAAAATCATTTCTGATTGTTTGAGGTGAAAATCATAATCCTACACCCTTATTATTAGTATTATTACTATTATTATTTATTTTTCTGCAATTAGTTTAGATATAAATTCTATTTAATTGTTCTTCAAATAAAATTACGAGTCGACTATATTTTGGTACTTAGTGAAAACAGTCCTCGAGGGAACGATATCTTACTTATCACTTTATTACTTGTTGACACCGTGCACTTGCGGCATAGTGTGAGGGAATTCCTCACAACAGTACCGACATGACGATGAAGTGGCGCAGTGATGTAATTTGATATTGTCTTATTTTCCAGTTATTTTTCAGTACTCGAGTACGCGTATTTTGTTGGTTTTTGGAATGCTTGTAACAATGGACTCATTGTTGAACTGGTTTTGAATTATAACCTTAATGGTACTTTGGTATTATTATTATTTTTCGTATTTCTCAAATTAGCCTTGTAAACTCTTATATAAAGGATTTACGGCGCTGTAATTATTCCGAATATATCGGGGCGTTACACCTTATATATGCATGCCCGTCTCCAAATAGCATGAGGCCTTTTGGGAGCCCACTAGATTCGGGGAGTTGGGAACTCCAAAGTTAAGCGTGCTCGGGCGAGAGTGGTCTCACGATGGGTGACCTCCTGGAAAGCTGCTCGCGGGCTCCCAGAAACAAAACCGTGAGGGCCAACTCAGAGAAGAGTGCCCAGAGCAAATAATATCATGCTACAACAGAGCAGTTTTGGGATGTGACAGTTGGTATCGGAGCCGCTCTGTCGTGTAGTGCGAGTGTGCCGACGAGGACGTCGGGCGCCTTGAGGGGGGGTGGATTGTGATATCCCACATCGACTAGCGGAGAGGGAGCAAAGTGCCTTGGGAGCCTATTGGCTTTAGGGAGATGAGAACTCCGAAGTTAAGCGCGCTCGAGCGAGAGCAATCTCAGGATGAGTGACCTCCTGGAAAGCTGCTCACGGGCTCCCAGAAACAAAACTGTGAGGGCCAGCTCAGAGGAGAGTGCCCAGAGCGGCAATATCATGCTACGACGGAACGGTCTTGGGATGTGACAAAAATAGTGCAAATGTGTGTCATCTAAAGCATATTAAAAAATAAAACAAGCAAAGCTAAACTCTCATACGGATCATTTTTTGTTGCAATATCACAAAAAGAAAGTCCCTTGTTTTCTCATACGAATTTCTTATTTTTTGAGTGATCGAAAATTATAGATAAATAAAATATTTATCCAGATATATTTTTAAAAAGATTTACAATCAGTTTTATTCTCTACAAGCTTTCTTATATAGGGATGATTTTATTGGTTAACTTGTTATTATTAAAAAAAATTGTTTACATATTATAGGAGGGAGAATTATAAATTTGATCATATTAGAAATTTTTATAAACATATTTGGTCTCACATTTTTTTCGTTCCTTTTCTTCTGCAAATATGATACAGACCATTAAGTATTTAGCAATTTTCGTTAAATGGCAAAAAAGATGTAATTTAATCCTTATTTAAAATTAAAAAAATTACATAAGGATATGATTTAAAATACAAAAGCAAATCCAAAGATTGTAAAAATATATAGTTGATTTCAAAAGTACAAAAAATAACAAAATCATTTTAAAACTAAAACTAAAATAAAAAATCACTTAAAGATATATAGAAATTGACCAAAATATTCAAAAATTAAATAAATCTTGGACAATAGTTGGATTAAGAAGTCTGAAAAACTAAATAAAATCTATGTTAAAAAAACAATTGAAGCTAAAATAAATTAAAAAAAATTACTGCAAAAATCTAAAAGATTCAATCAAATATAAGATTAAATATTAAATATTTTTTTAGTTTAATTAACAAAAATATATGATTTATTCTTTCAATGTTTTTTACGTTATTTAACATTAATTGATTTTTGATTCTTTAGTTGATTTTGGCGATTAGTATATTCTAAAAGAATTGCATTTTAACTTTTATAATTTTATTGTTTTTGAAGTTTTAGTTTATTTTCTTAATACATTCAGACTTTTTTATATTTTAGCTTTAAATATTTTAAACTTTTTTAGTTGTTTTTTAATATTTTCACATATTGTTTATACTTATGAAGATTCTTATTTATAATAATATTTTATAGTTTATTTTATTATTGTATACTTTTTTAGACTTCAATTATATTTTTTAAATAACTCCGGGTATTGATAAAAATAAATAGTATAAGAAAATACACAATTATTAAAAATTATTAACATACAACGTATATAATTTAATGACAAAAATTCAAATGCAAAAGGGATTATGGAGAACAAAATAGCAAAAAAATAATCTCATGGGATCACTTCTGCTAAATGCATGTAGCACTCACGCATCTTTATCGTTAGTTTGGGACGAGAAATTCATATGAGGTAAGTTTTGCTCATAAAAGGACTATTTTCGTGAGCCAAAATTCTCATGGGACCAAGAAAACACTTTACCCTATTTTATAAATATACTTTTAAAAATCCATAACATCATTAACTATAATTTAATAATTTATATAAATATCACACCAACTAGAGGTGACATTTCAAAATCGAAAATCAAAAACTGAATCGAAGGATAACCGAAAAAAGAATCAGAAAATCGAAACTGAAGAAGAGCCGACTGAAAAATAGAAAAATAGAACTGCACCAAACGAGTTCGGTTCGATTCTAAGTTCGGGGTCGGACGGAACCGAAATGGACCGAAACTGGCCGAAGTCAAGGCCAACATATTAAAATAACGGCCGTTTTGTTATTTTTCACTATATTTGTCCCATTTTATTTCTTTTTCTCTTATTTTCTGGGCTCTCTTTTATTTTCGTTCGATTTTTTACTTTTAGATTTTTTTTGTTTTTTCTAGTGATAATTACTTATTGGCTTTCGACATCGCATGTATCAAAAAATTTTTGGTTTTCTTTGTTGGACTTGTTGTTATATATAACTTTATCTATTGTATATAATATTTGAATATATATTTGTGAAGAATCGAAAAACTATCAAACCAAACAGAACCGAACCAGATATTTATAAAACCGAACTTAATCAAACCAAACTTCAAAAAAAAATAGTACCAAACTGAGACCGAATATTTGATTCGATTCTCGATTTTGGTCAAAAAGCAAACCGAATGGAACCGAGTCCACCCGCACCAACAATATATCAAAATACAATAAAAAGTTAAATCCTCTCATGGTCAATTGCTACAGCAATAATGAAGTATAATAGTTTGCTACTGTTCTCACACGAATTTATCATTTTATAAATGATTGATGTTAAGACAATTAAAATAACTATATATCCAATCACGCTTAAAAATATTTCTAATCAATTTTTGTATTAATTAGAACCCTCCTTCTATAAATACAATTTATTAATTAATATGTTGCTATTGAAAAATAATTATTTATAAATTTTATGAAGATATTTTTTAAAACTGGTAAAATTGTATAATCCAATACAATTAAATTATCGGAATATATGTAAATAATAAGACGTCAATTCTACCAACATATTGTAATGTGTATAATTTAATATATATTATAAAATAAACTAAACTCTCTCACAGAATATTGTTCCTACTATAAACAATCAAATAATTTTTTTATTTTCTCATACTAATTTTTTATTTTTGGAATACTTTAAATTTTAAGGTAAAAAAATCCTTATCAATAAAGTATAAATAGGCATCATCTAAAATATGTTAAAAATAAAATAACAAAGTCAAACTCTGTCATGAAATTAATTATTTCTCCAATAACACAATCAAATTTTTTTGTTTGTTTCTCACACTATTTTTGCATTTTCTTAGTCATTGAAATTTTAGGATAATTATAAAAATATTCAATCATATTTAAAAATATACACAATTATTTTTATTTTTCCAAAATAAAACTCTTTTGATTCATATGATAATGTTTTAGTTAATTAGTTATATATTTAGGAAGCTATATTAAAAATTTATAGATTTAGAAATTGTATATTTATTAGAATTAGTGAAAAATATATAATTGGTTGAGGAAAGTTGTTCTAAATATTGTAAATTTACATTATCCGAAATATAGTCCAAAATAAAACAGGCAAAACTCTCGCATAAAATCAGTTATATATTGAATAATATAATTAATTAATTTCTTTTCCTCATACGAGCTTTCCATTTTTGAAAGATCAAATTAAAATAATTAACCAGTCATATTTGAAAGATTTACAATTAAATTATATTCTCGACAAATATTCTAATTATGAAGATGACCCTATTGATTAATATGATATTTATCAAAATTTAAATACTTAAATACAAGTTCAAACTTACTAAAGAATAATGAAACACAAATCAACGGATTATTCAAATGTCAACAGTCAACTGCCCAAATCTTCTCTTAAAAAGTAGTGATAATTTTTTTGTATATATATTGAAAAGCTATAGATAGAAAAACAATATCAGAGGAATCACATAAGACTGACCATTTAAAAAAGATCTAATTCCTCCTACAATGTTGGGAGATCCTCGGCACCAGCCCCCAGAAGATTGGCAGGATGTTCCATCTAGGAAAGGCCGAAGGGTATCTCAGCAGGACGCGGCAAAGAACAAGGTATTCACGAAGTTTTTTGTTTCGAACCTTCTTCCAAAGTGTTCGTCATCGGATCTAAAGGAGGTGTTTGGCAAGTTTGGTTCTTATGATGGGTCATACATCGCTAGGAAACTGGATAGGTGGGGTAAAAGGTTTGCTTTCGTTTCTTTTAGAGATGTCCAGGATGCGAAAAAATTGGAAGGGGATATGGTGGATGTCTGGGTGGGTTCGTATAAGTTGTATGTGGCTCTAGCAAGATTTGTAGATGGGGAAAAGATCGACTATTACAAGGCTGATGCGAAAAGGAAGGAGAACGTGAAGGATCAGGGCCACCATGCTAACCCCAATTTAGGGGGAGCGCCAGAGAGAAGGGCAGAAGTCGATAAAGGTGGGTCTCGTACAGTTAATGTGGGAGGTGGGAGATCATTCCTTGATTCGGTGTTGAATAGGAATAAGGTGGATGTTATTAACGTGGAGGACAATGTCGAAGGGTTCGTGCAGTGGTACGGTTCTGCTCTTGTAGGGAAGGTTATGGATTTCAAGATACTGTCAACATTGAAGATGGAGTTGAGGACCAGAGGGTGGAGTTCAGTGGGGATAAAGTATCTGGGAGGTTTCACTGTCTTGTTGACATTCGTTTGCAGGGAGGATTGTGAGAGATTTTATGGTGATAAGCAAATGTGGTCGTCTTGTTTCGAGGGGCTGAACAAATGGGATGGTAATGTGAAGGCTGTGGATGATCGCATTGCATGGTTACAGGTGTATGGGGTGCCGGATCAGGTGCTCGACTTAGTTGGGAGTCGTTATGGCAAGGTGGTGCAGCCGGCATCAAAGTCCATAGATGATAATAACTTTTCGTATGCATATATTGGTGTCTTGTGTAAGTCTAGATGTAGGATCGTGGATCGGGTGGACATTAATTGGAGAAGGTTGTCTTTTAAAGTATGGATTGACGAATTCGTGGGAAAATGGGTGCCAGATTGTGTTAAGGAGGTGGATTATGGGTCTGAGACGATGGGTCAGGCCGTTGATAATGATGTTGGTAATAGGCGTATGAATGAGGAGGAGGATGTTCGAAGAGAGGTGAATTTGAATACCGGTCAATCTGTGGATCTTGAAGTGGGTGAAATCCGGAATGAAGAAGGTTCTAATGGTGTGGATATTTCGGGATTGGTTCATGACGGCAATGTGGTGTGTCCAGGTTCTTCCAATTCAGCTCCGGGGGTGGAAATTTCGGCGACTCGTAAGAAGTTTTAAAGAAAGTCGTGGTCTAAGAAGAGGGGCGAAGCTAGTGGGTCTCAGGAGAGGCCAAAGAAAAGACCTAGGGACGATAATGACATGTTTGGGCTGGATAAACTCATTGGTATTACGTCGTCTAACTCGGGCAATGACATCAATGAAGAGTCGGACGAGGTTTTTTTGACACCAGACTTGAACAAGCAATCGAAGGAGGGAAATTGCGATGGTAGGCTTATATTGGATCAGCAAGTTTCTTCCCAGACCATGGAGGTTGGGTTTGATCAGGGCCTGGTTGGTGTTGAAGTGGTAGAAACCGTGAAGTTGGGCAAAGCTTTAGGTGTGGATGATTTCGATGAGTTCGTGCCAGAAGTCCAAGAGGTGATACGTAATGAAGGCTATCAAGAAGGTGAATTATGAATGTCTTATCTTTGAATATTCGTGGGCTAGGGTTTTCTGATAAAGCGGACTGGGTTCATGGTCTTCGGATTATTAATGAGGTTAGTTTTATTATGATTCAAGAAACGCAATTTGTTTCCTTGGATTCGGTGGATATAGGGCGTTTTTGGGGGAGAGGGAATTTTTGTTTTGAATGGGTTCCGTCATCAGGAAGGTCAGGAGGTTTACTTTCTTTGTGGGATCCAAGGGTTTTCACTATAACGTCTATGTCGAAGCTTTCTAATTGTTTGCTAATTTCGGGCAATGTGAAAGGGAGTGGGGTGATTCATAATCTGTTAAATGTGTATGCTCCTCATAATTTGGTAGCTAAACGGGTCTTGTGGGAGGAGATTGGGGGTCTTATAGGAGATGGAGATGGGATGTGGATGGTGGCGGGGGATTTCAACTCGGTTAGATGTGAAACAGAAAGACGTAATTCTATTTTCTCTCAGGCCGATGCTAACGCGTTTATTGAGTTCATCGATGAGAAGAATTTGCATGAGTTTGCTTTGAAAGGGAGACGATTCAATTTTGTGGCAGGAGTTAAGTTGAGTCGGATTGATAGAATTCTGGTTAACTGGAATTTTTTCATGGAGTGGCCGAATGCAGAATATATTGCGCTGGAAAGGAATAAGTCGGATCATAGTCCTTTAGTGTTGAAGATTCTGTCTAGGAATTTCGGCGCTAAACCGTTTAGGTTCTATAATTCTTGGCTTGGTCGTGATGATTTCGGGGAAGTGGTTAAAAAGGCGTTGGCTGAAGGAAGTTATATAGGGCAACCGGATTCTAAACTAATGATGAAGTTTAAATGTTTGCGTAATTTTATTTCGGTTTGGGCCGCTGAGTGTAAAGAGAAAGAATCGGGGGAAAAGCGGATCTTGGAACATGAATTAAAGGAATTAGACGAGGCCATGGAACATAGAGACCTTTCGGAGGTGGAGGTGTGGTCGTTGGAAGAAATCAAAAGGCGTTTACGTGAGCTTGAAATGTTTTACCAACGAGACTTGAAGCAGAAATCGCGCAGTAATTGGGCGATGCATGGGGATGACAATTCGAGGTATTTTCACGGTTGTATTAGCAAACGAAAGGCGGCGAATTATTTACCGGGGTTGATGGTTAACGGGATGTGGGAAACGAAGCCTAATATTATTAAAAGGGAGGTTCTTAGGTTCTTTCGAGCTAAGTTCAAAGAGAATATGGCTCGAAGGCCGAAGTTAGTGTGTTTCGGGTTGAAGAAACTGAATCATGATGAGGCCGATTGTTTACTTCATGAATTTTCAGCTCAAGAAATTAAATGCGCAGTGTTTGATTGTGGAGCAGATAAAACGCCTGGACCAGAAGGTTTTAACTTTCGGTTTATCAGGAATTTTTGGGAGTTGTTCGAGAACGATTTTGTGGAGATAATGCATAACTTTTATCGCGTTGGAAAGTTCATCTCAGGGGTAGGGTCGTCTTATATTATGTTGGTTCCAAAGATGGGTGATCCGTCTCAACTGGGGGATTTCCGTCCGATAAATCTGATAGGGTGTATTAGTAAGGTGGTGTCTAAAGTGTTGGCGAATCGATTGAAGACGGTAATGAGTAAAGTCGTTTCAGAAAGCCAATCCGCATTCCTAACAGGTAGATATATTCTAGATGGTCCGTTAATGGCTAATGAGGTGCTTACGTGGGCAAAAAAACGAGGCAAAAAGATGTTCTTGTTCAAGATTGATTTCGATAAAGCATATGATAACGTTAATTGGGGATTTTTATTATCGGTACTAGAACAAATGGATTTTCCCCCGTTATGGTGTGAGTGGATTCGTGGGATTTTGGAGTCGGCTAGATCTTCAGTATTGGTAAACGGGTCTCCAACTTTTGAGTTCGCCTGCCAAAAGGTTATTCGGCAAGGAGATCCTATATATCCTTTTTTGTTTATAATTCTAATGGAGGCGTTTTAGGGTTTGATGAATAAGGCGTGTGACATAAGAGCTTATGAAGGTATTCGGTTGCCCAATGGGGGTCCGGTCTTATCTCATTTGTTATATGCAGATGACGCGATGTTGATGGGGGAATGGTCGAACTTCAATTTTGTGAACATGAAAAAGATTCTGCGAATCTTCTTTTTGTGTTCGGGTTTGAAAATTAATCTACATAAATCGGTTTTGTTTGGTGTTGGTGTTGAGAACGAAGAGATTATGGTGCAAGCCGATTCATTAGGGTGTAAGCCGGGTGACATTCCATTCGTTTACTTGGGTATTAAGGTAGGGGCGAATATGAACAGAATTTCGAATTGGGATCCGGTGGTCAATACGTTCAAGAAAAGACTATCGAAATGGAAAGCTAACACATTGTCTATTGGTGGACGATTGACTTTAACCAAATCGGTTCTGGACAGCTTGCCTACATATTATTTTTCTCTTTTCAAAGCGCCTAAGAAGGTTGTAAATTCTTTGGAAGGTTTAATGAGACGCTTTTTGTGGGGTGGATCGGATGAAGTTAAAAAATTGAGTTGGGTTTCGTGGGACGTTGTTACTAAAGCTATAGAGGTCGGAGGTTTGGGGATAGCTAGATTAGAGTTAAATAATGATGCGTTGATTGGCAAATGGCTTTGGAGGTTTTATAATGAGCAACACACGATGTGGCGAAGAGTGGTAATTGCTATCCATGGTTATAGTAGGAGTTGGGGTGTTGCGCCGGTCAACAACTCTCTTACGGGGGTATGGAAAAACTATGTTACTTTCTGGAACAAGTTCAAGGTAGAGGGGCGCGACTTTAATAGTTTGATTCGGGGAAAAATTGGAAACGGGGGCCAAATCCGGTTTTGGCTAGACACATGGTTGGGTACGGAACCGTTAAAGGAGAAATTCCCGACTTTGTTTTCATTAGAAAAGAATAAACGAATTAATGTTGCTGGGCGTCTTCAGATTATTGGAGAGGCTCTGGTTTTTTGTTGGGATTGGAATCGGGCACCGGTTACTAACGAAGAGCTAATAAGTAAACAATTCTTGGAAGACTTGGTAGTGAATGAGGTTCGGTTGGAAGACAGATTGGATGGTTGGGTCTGGGGGGACGAGAAGGGTGATGGGTTCTCGGTGGCATCTCTTAAAAAGTGGATGCGTGGTCCGACGTCTAATGGGATTCGGTTTGGCTTCCGATGGAGTAAGTGGGTCCCTAAAAAGTGCAATATTTTTATGTGGCGAGCCTTTTTGGATCGTCTTCCAACAAAGATGGCGTTGATTAGACGAAATATTTCGGTTGAAGACCACTTGTGCGTTTGGTGCGGGAACAACGAAGAGACGATTGAGCACATTCTTACAGGCTGTGTCATTTCAGCAGGTATATGGAATGGGATTTCTAGATGGTGCAGAATTCCAGGTTTGTTTGTATTCCATGTTAACGACTTGGTGGACATGCACGAGCATTGTGGAGTGTCCGGTAATAAGAAGATGGTGCTCCATGGGATATTCATTATTGCTTGTTGGAGGATGTGGCGAGCAAGGAATGAAAGAGTTTTCTCGAGTAAGGATCCTAATGTAGTGGAGTTGATAGCGGACATCAAGACTTTGGGTTTTTTGTGGTATAAACATAGGTTTAAAAAAGGGGTGGTGGATTGGGAGAGGTGGTGTAAGTTCGATTTGTTGTAATTGTTTGTTTTTTGTGGTTTTCAGCTTTCTATTACCGTCTTGGTGATAGATAGCTCGTTTTGGTGTTTCTAATGAAAGTCAATTTTCCAAAAAAAAAAAATTAAAAAAGATCTACCCAAATCGAAAAAATATAATTAGATCTTAAAAATAACACAATTTTATATTTAAAACCAAAAAAGAACTACTCCCTCCGTTCAGTTTTTAAATTCCCATTTGCTCTCAAATATTTGTCCACAATTTAAAGTCCCACTCTACTTTTTGTACCATATTACCCTTTTTTCTTTATTTAATTACTACCTTTTCATTAATGGACCCACTACTTTTTTCTCCAAACCACTATTTTTTTCTTTAAACCACTACTTTTTTCTTCCAAACCACTAACTTTTTTTTTCCAACCACTACCTTTTTCTTCCACCCACTTTAATTTTATCATTTTTTCTTAACCTCCGCGCCCAACATCAAATGAGACTTTAAAAAGTGGACGGAGGGAGTATCTTTTACGATATGATTCTTTGGATCCACGGATTCTTCGAATATAAATATCAGCCCTATCTTACTAATGAATGAATAGAAGAAAGATTTTGTACCTCTTAATTCATAAAAATACAATTTATACCTCTTTCAGTTGACCGATACAAAAAGAGTCATATTTTTAGTACGTAGAAATAACTTGTTTTGCCCTTTAGCATATAGTAATATTCTTTTCTGCCCCAAGTTTAGTAACAACTTTTTTGATATCTAAATTGTCGAAATTGACCTTTACTCGAATAAAATTCGAGTCATATATTATAATTTCGAGTAATATAATTTCGAGTCAACTTAAAAAAAAAACAATATCGAAGAAGGTTGAAAATATGGGTTACCGGAGTCCGAAATTTCGGGTTACACGAGTCCAATTCGTGTCACCCGAATACAATTCGGGACATGTAAATAAAAAAAAAAAGTCGGGTTACACGAGTCCAATTCGTGTCACCCGAATACAATTCGTGTCACACGAATTTTTTTTATACATCTCCCGAATAAATTCGGGAGACATTTTTTTTTTTTTTAAATCTCCCGAATTCATTCGGGAGACCCTCTATTTTTTTTTTTAATTTTTTATACATCTCCCGAATGAATTCGGGAGACCTCTTTTTTTTTTTTACATCTCCCGAATTCATTCGGGAAACCCTTTTTTTTTTTTAATTTTTATACATCTCCCGAATGAATTCGGGAGACCTCTTTTTTTTTTATTATTATTCGGGTGACACGAATTGGACTCGTGTAACCCGAATTTTTTTTACATCTCCCGAATGAATTCGGGAGACTTTTTTTTTATTTACATGTCCCGAATTGTATTCGGGTGACACGAATTAGACTCGTGTAACCCGAAATTTCGGACTCCGGTAACCCATATTTTCAACCTTCCTCGATATTGTTTTTTTTAAGTTAGACTCGAAATTATGTTACTCGAAATTACAATATATGACTCGAATTTTATTCGAGTAAAAGTCAATTTTGATAATTTAAGTATCAAAAGAATTGTTACTAAACTTGAGATAAAAAAGAATATTGCTATATACAAAAGTGCAAAACAAGTTTTCTATCTTGTAGTGAAATTCATAAGTGTTGATTTCTGAAGAAATTTTGTTCTTGCTGGTCTCGGTCAACGTTTTTCATATTTGGCCAGTGTCTCGAAACCAATCACATAACCGAAACGATTGTGATTGGTCTATAGGTACACTGAAACACGTCACAGGATAAAATATCTTCCCCACCCAAATATTATGTTGAATTCCAACCCCATCCAATAGATAGAAGAAATCAATCAAATATATCTGTTCATATCATCGCTCTCGTCTTGCATTGTTGAACGTTATATGTTCGTTCTACTCTTAGAATATGGGTAAAGTTGAGCCTTATAACTGTTGGGATGGGGTCGGCAATGGAGGCGCCGGAGACGACGAGTTCGAGAATATACTTAGTATTTTGGATTTTCCGATGGAGAGCTTGGAAGGTGACGGGTTTGTCGGAGACTGGGATACTAGCAATTCGCAGTATCTCGGGCCTATACCGTCCGACGTGATAATCGGGCCTCCAGCAATAGATACGGGCCCAACGATTTCCCCTCCTACTCCAGTTACTCCGGTGAGTTCTTCGTCACTCGGCCGTTTTTTGATTTTGAATTGCAGTGGTATACTAGTATTTGTTATCATGTTATTGTTTATTCGTATTTTCCTTATGAATGTTATTAAAAGAAAAAGAAAAATAGGTGGGAGAATTTCCATAAGAGGGATACTTGTTCAGAGAGAAACTTCAGATGCAGTAGAAGATTTTGTGTAGGAATCTACTAAAGGAGAGTATGTGTTAACACAGTTTGTTATCCGGACGACGACGACGAGCTTGTAGTTCAATTGCCTTTAAAAGGTTCCAAGTTCCAACAATGTATCATTCAGTTATTTGGTTGCTATAGTCTCTTCCCTTCAATAACTATATAAACAGAATAACATTGTATTATCTGGCTCACTTTTTAGATATCTTGAAAGACTAACCATTTTTAAGGAATTGAAAGAGCACTCACTTTGTAACTAATCAGTTGTGAGAAGTAAAAAATTGTCTAACAAATGGTAGGAATGGCATGAATCCTTGTGGAGATTTATCATTTAGTTCATGAGTTCAAATGAAACTTAACAAAAATATGAATATTTTCTCGTAGTGAAGCTCAATAAAAATGAAAATGTAATTTGGTTGCTGAAGTTGCGGACGTTCTATCTTTTACGTGTACTAAATATCTTGAAAGACAAAAACTGAGCCCTCGACTTGAATAATGTGCAAAAGAAGACCAACTAGTCGGGATTCTTGGATTTGTTGGTTAAACATGTGTCAACCTTTATGGTTGTTCTTTGGTTTGTTGATGAGCTTCATTTTTATAATCGCAAATTATATTTTTTCCTACAAACTTGAGACTTGAGACCATATTAGCTTTGTACTAAAACAGTACGGAAGATCATAAGAAGAAAATAAAGCTGTTAACTGATGTGTGCGCGCAACTGTTGGTGAGCGCTTGATATGCATGAATTGATGTTGATATTCGTAATTGTTGCGTCTCTCACCAGTTATTATATGAAATGTTTGACAACTCTTGCGAGATTATCGAGCAAAGGTGTGAGTTGTTTCTTCTTTCTTTTGTCCCTTCTTCTTTTTCATCTTAGAGTTGGAGTTTGCCTGTGAGATTGGTTGCATTTTGTGAATTGTATTTGCGAAGTATATGAGCTACTGAATCTAACAATAAGAAAAGGAACGAAAGCTAGTTTATCCAAATTTGAATAGCTTATTGAACAAATTAAATCATACTCACTCCGGCCCACTTGGAGAGTCCTACTTGGTGAGTGTACAATGTTTTATGGATTGCGAGTTACAATATAGAAAATAAGTTTTTTATTCTCACATCTCCCAGTTTATATCATTACTTGTTAGTTTGGATATAATATTGGACATATATCTCATATAAGTAAGGGCAAGCAGTTTAGAAAATATAGAAACAGTACTTTTCTATTGTGCCAAAATTATTTCATGAAACAACACTCTTCAAATGTATGGGGACGGAGCGAGTATATATTAGTATTACTGTGTTTGAGTTCATCGTGATTGAACCAACTTCTGGTTCTCTTTAAAGTTGAGAAAATAAGTTATGTAGACAAAAGTTTAAGGTCTAAATATTCACAGCCATGATACATAATCAAGTAGATCTCTCATAAACCCTGTTCGGAGGCTAGGTCTAAAGATGTGTTGCTTGGGTATATACCAAGCTGAGTTTCATGCCCACTTGGAAACAAATATTATGTACTTCTATTTGTTTTTGTGATTTCCTACAATGCCTATCAAAATACAGAACAAGATTTGGCATTACTACATTGTGTTTAGTTGAATACAAGGTTACGCCTTGTTTTCTATTTGGTCTTTAAATTTATCATGTGATAGCAATGCTCAACCAAGTAGAGATCATTACAAAACATTACTCTCTACAAAGCATACTTAACAACCCAATGCTTATTTGAAATAAAAGAACACACCGAATCTATGATGTGGTTTGGTAAGTTGCCGTTAACTCTGCTTCAAATTTCCGTATCACCATTGATTATTTGTCCTTTTTTTTTTCTCCTGAAAATCATTGTTTGTTGTCCACCCTTAATTATTCTAAAAAATTGTGGTTTATATATTTGCTCATATCCTCTTTTCCCATTGTTAAACAATCTTAAGATCGACCAAACTCCCGAGCTAAAGCAGAATTTGTCCTACCAATCCGAACATACCTCTTGGTCATCTATTCTTCCACCGAATAAATGCACTAGTGTCCAAGAGCAAGGTTTTCTCCACACACAAAGCCCGGTTTCCGTGCTCGAAAGCAACGGCTCCTCATCAGCCCACAAGATCCCGCTTATCGAATCTTATACTAGCAAGCGTACCCGATCCAAACGAGCTCGACCTTCGGGCTTAAGCCGGTGGCTTTTAATTTCACCATTTCTTGCTGCCAGGAAGACTTGCAATGCCTGGAAATGTAGAGATAGGAGAAAGAAACCGTCTCAGCTGTCAGTTGCCGAGAAAACAGCCGTAGAAGACTCGTCGGACCATACGGAGCCGCAAAGCGTTGCCTCACAGCGTCCTGCTGTTGCTAAAAGATGCGCACATTGTGAAGTTACGAAAACACCCCAGTGGAGAGAGGGCCCTATTGGCCCGAAAACTCTGTGCAATGCGTGCGGAGTTCGATATCGGTCGGGACGTTTATTTCCAGAATATCGACCGGCGGCGAGCCCGACGTTTGTGCCGTCTTTGCACTCGAATTCTCACAGGAAGGTTATAGAGATGAGAAGCAAATCTCAAAAAGATCTAGTGAGTAAAATCGAGGAAACCCCCTCTGTGTCACCAGAGATGGAATTCGTACCAATGAGTAGCTATTTGTTTGATCACATATGCTGAAACAGATGATGTTATTTATAGTTACTGGTTTAATTTAGGCTTTTTTTTTGGGGGTTCTAGGTGTTGGGGTTGGATTTCTTGGTGAAATGTAGTTAGAATCTTGTACAAAAGTTTAAGCTGAGTCTGAATTTTAGGATAATTGTCAGAACTTAGGTGAAATTGTTTTAGTAATGTTATGTTTAATTTATATATGGTTGTGTCCTCGAAAGACTTTACTCTCAGTTTTCGCTTCAGTTTATTCTTATTACATAATATTCTTCTTTACATGGTGGTAATATTTATTGTTTGTGAATGTTTTTGAAATTTCATTATCTGGAGCTACAGGTTTGCCCCCAAAATCTTGTGACACATCCATTACATTCTTTACATCCTCGACCAGGTCTTATTAACTAGGTTGATGATTTTTTTGGGGATGTTTATGGAAGTACACAAGTTAAGAATACAATTTATAAAAAAAGAGAATGACTATAAGTACATTTTATATCGAGAATTGACAATTACCTGGTGTAATTTTTTTTAGACCTTTGTTTTCGAAGAATGATATATCAACATCTCACCATCCACACCCCACCAACACCTGCTTTGCGGGATTGTACCCTGTACTTTATAGGTAATACAGCTTTAAATAATATTTTATTAATATTATAATAAAATATTTATAAAGCACAGTACAACCCTGTAAAGCAAGATGTTGATGGTTGGGGTGTTATGTATCCTTTCTCTTTTTTTTTTTTTTCCTAAGGCAACAACGTTGATGTCAAGCTCACCTCCGATCTAGGGTTAAATTATAGTATTACCTTCTCGCCCCCAATTCGTCTCCACTTGTGTCATAAGCTCGTGCTTGCTAAGCTCAGCGATAGTTCATATTTTAAGATCAAAATACTCTGTAACAATTATGACTAAAGTAACATTCAACTTTTTATACATTTCTCTCTATCATGTTTTTTTTTATAATTACCATCTCAAGTAATTGACAACAATATTCAACTTTTTAATTTTTCCTCTCTTTTTTTTTCTGTCTCTATACGGTTACCACCTAAGTAATTGACACCAACATTCATCTTTATGGTTCCCACCATCTCTACCATTTTTTTCTCTAAAATTATCAACTTCAGTAATCAGAATCACCAGTTAACTTTTAGTCCCTATCCCTACATACTCTCTCTCTCTATAATTATCATTTAAGGCCCTATTCTTTTGGACTTATTTTTCAGTTTCGATTCGGGCCTCAGTTGATTCGATTGATCAGATTCAGTCCATTCAGTTGATTCTTCTTCTTCTTCTTCTTATTATTATTATTAATCTTAATTATTATTATTGTTATTATTACTAATAATATTACTATTATCGTTGTTGCTGTTGATTACTATTATTATTATTATTATTATTATTTATCTTTATTATTATTATTATTATTATTATTTACCCTTAATATATATATTTGATTGATTGATTCAGTCCAATTCGATTCGGCCTAATTCAATTGATTGATTCATTCAATTCGATCCAAAAACAGGCGCAAGTAATCGGCATCAACTTTCAGCTTTAAACACCTCTCTGTCTCTCTCTATCAACTTTCTCTATCTAGAATTTCTATAAAAAAAAACAGCAGCAACATTCAACATTTAACACTTTAATTTGCATCTCTACTCATTTTCTCACTGTAGAATTACCACCTCAAGTAATCAACACTAATATTCAATTTTTTAGTCCCTCTCTCTACTCACTTTTCCTTTCAAGAAGTATCACCCCAAGTAATCAACACCCAATATTTCACCTTTTAGGCCCTCTCTCTGTTGTTACCCAAAATATTATCCGGAGATAGATATTGCTGGAATGGATGGATAGCAAACAAATGCGAGAACACTTCCGTGGGAAAAGTAAATAACACAAGAATTGCCGGGGTTGTTAGTCCCGAGCTTGAATGCTCTCGCGAGATATTATTAATACAAATATTCGGGGATACAAGTATTAATGTAAGAATACAATTACAATGAGTGTAATGATTCTTGTTATCTTAGCTAGTGAGCGTGTAGATTTCCGGAAGAACCAGATATGATGCTCTGTGAGTTCTTGTAACAACGTAGATGAACTGTGACGACGGTGAGAGATCGACAGTCTCTCACGGCGTGTATTAGCTGTATGCTTGAGCTCCTGGACTTGTGAATCTCTTTGAATCTGCACTGTGGAGACTTCTTGCCTCTGCCGACCGTCTTCTGGTTGAGAGGTACTGAGAGAGAAATCCTAAGATAGATTCTGGGGAGGAAACTGGGAGCTAGGAAGCATGTATGTTCTTCTGTATTTTCGTGATTGAATTCGGAATGTAAGTGAACGAATTGGGAACCGAATGTGGAACCTTTTTCCAGTAGGAGGAGGTTCTCTATTTATAGGACTTGGACCTGCTGGGCGATCGCCTTTGAACTTCTAATATATTCAACAATTATGAACTCCAACGAATCTTAAAAACTTGAATTAAATTAAAGAGATAATTAAACCTCTATTTTCTTTATTTCTTCGCCGATCTCCAGCAATCGATAATTTTTTTACGACCGACTGACTGTTTTTCGGCGGGCCGCCAGGGCTATGGCGTAGGTCAATTTTTTTATGCCGAACTGTTCTCTCCGGGTCATTTCCTGTCGATACCGGAGCTCCGACGACCTATCGATTTTTATCTATTTATTTTTTCATATGCTGCTATACTGTTCTCCGATTGGTCGTTTGCTGTTGGATGCTGGATCCAGCAGCCGGTCAATTATTTTGTTCTCCGACGACCAACCACTTCTTTTACAAAATATTTAAGGCAGACCTTCCGGCCTGCTCTCTGGTAGGCTGCTACCGGCCACCGCAAGATCTCCGGTGGCTGACCAATTTTTTTTGGTTACGGCAGGCCCGCCGACTTACTTTCAGAAGCTCCCGTCGACAAAAACTTCGGCCTTTTTGGGGTGCTGCTGCTGGCAAACCTCCATCAACGCCTAATATATTTTTTTTTTTGTGCGGCGGCCGCCATTGGACCTCCAAAACCCAACATATTTTATTACTAGCAAGGTTATGAGATAATTTAATTATTTTCAATTATAGCACAATCACCGTACCATTATAGCAAGAGTTATTTCTAGTCTAATAAAGGACAACAATGCTTTTTGGTAGTGTGCATCTAAAAGACCAATTTACACTTCTTCTCCATGTAGGTTGAATTTAATAATAATATCAATTGTTTAACAACATAAATTCTCAAATTTGTTTGAAAAATTAATTAAATTTTAAAATTACAATTAACCTCTATTTATACTCTTCCCACACGTCATAGTAGTGAAAAGAGTAGCCAAGTTGGTGGAGTAGGTGGGCGTGGGACTGAAAAGGTCACGAGTTCGATTCCCCCTACCAACACTTTCTTGGTTGAGCATGTCACACAGGGCTTGCCTAGTGTGATTTACCTGGTTGACGTAATTTGCAGGCTATTACGTCCAGCCCGAGAGTTTATCCGGTACGCACTCGAAGAGTAGCGGCTGCAGGTTCCCGTCATAAAAAAAATACTAGTGAAAAGACTAATTGTTTCTGTAAAAAAAAATAGTACTCCTGAAGTCTGAGCATCCTATATAGACCAGTCCTTGCCAAAGTTGTCATATATTCGGCAGAATCCAAGGAAGATAAAGTCAGTCAGTCACACTATTCGCCCAATCTCTAGTACAAAATGACGATTCTCGCCCATCCCCCATCTTCCCGTCGAAGAATCCTATCACAGGGTGGGCCCGTGATCAGACCTAAATATGTCATTTGAGTTTTTTACACGCCGAATCGACATTATGTAGAGAGAGAAAGGGGCCACACTCGTGGAGGTCCAGAAGCTGAGATGCGTGTAAGTTGGTGGCGGTGCAAATGGGCGGATCGCCTCGGACCCCTACCTCACGTGATTATTCTCTTTCTTCATTTCTCAGTCGTACTTTCTGTACAAGTAGCTCTGCATCTACTCGTAGAACCCTAACCGATCTCTGAAGCTTATTTCATTCCATTTGCGTTCTCCAGGTATGGATTCGTTATTTTGCTAACCTGCATTGTGATTGTCATTATTGGCGGTCGAACGTTTTTTTTTTCTTATTGCGAATAGTTGATGTTCCTTCAATATGTAATTTAACCTGTGTTAAATTTGAAGTGATTCGTTTGTGCATGTGGATGGGTGCAGGGTTGACTTCCGAGGAATGCTGGCGCCGGAGGGTGTGGTGAAGCTTCTGTACGTGGTGGTTGTGGAGGATGACGCGGCGGCCTCCGCAGGCAGGAATGAGGGTTCACCGTCTTTTCGATACACGCGTTCTGTTTTGCAGAGTACTCTGCAACTCATGGGTTGCAAGGCTCGTCATGCCTTCAAGGTCTACCTCTGGCGATCCCGATTTTTTTTCCTTTATATGGATTGCAAGGGTACTCCCCCACCCTCACCCCCCTTTTTTTGTTTCGTATTTGAGAAGTTGCATCTCTTTAATTTCCATGTATGATGTTAGCTACGTACACAGTAACGCACGAGATGGTAGTATGCCTGGCCTCTGTGTTTGATGGCTTGATGAGATGGAAAATTCTGTAACTCGGAACATTGGTTCTCAGTCATTATTGTCGATTTTGTACTCTCTGCACCCCTGATCTGTAATGCTTTTCTAACCCCTACGGTGGATCAGTTGCAATGATGGGTGGGCTTGTGTTTTTATAATTTCTCTACTAGTTTTCTCTTGCATTTTTTGTGATATTCGAGCAGTACATAATTGAGAAAACATTGTTTTTTCTCTCCTTCTCTTTTTTTTTCTTTTTTCTTAAATTTAAGTAATGCTGCATCCTGTCATATATTTACTCGAGGCTGATAGATGTGTTCATCATGTGAATGTCTCCTTTTTTATTTGTTTATTCGTTGAATTAAGATTGTAAGAACATATCATTTCCTGGCTGAGTCTGCATTTTCATGTGGATACATATATTATTGATTTCTGAATTTTTTTATCGATTGACAATGTATTCAGCCCAGTTGGAACCTTAACAGTTAATAGGATGAATTGCTCGTCAGAACAAATTTGATAACAAAAAAGTGTAGTTACACACTTACACGCCTTTATAAAAGAAGTCTAGTCATGAGTAGAAAATATGGAATGGCCATATGCATCTGTGAAAGCCCACATGTCAAATCATGTTTATCTTGCAAGTTGTATTGCGGCATCTTGTTTTTTTTTTTTTTAATTTTATATAGCATACATCAAGTATCTTTTTATGACATTGAATTCCGGAACTCCTATGTTCTTTAGATTAGCCAAAGGGTATTTGAAGTGATGAGATGCAAATCTTTTGTGGAGAAGTCCGTCTCAGAATGTATAGAGTTGTCACCACAGGCTGCCAAATTATATCCTCAAAGGGAGACAAAACACTATTTTCAACCTTGCACGGACAAAGAAGATATTAATCATTCATTTGAGGCGGAAGATATGAGCAGAAACAAACCATTTGAATTGTACAAAAAGCGCACAACTATGGTTGTTGGAAGAGAACTTTTTCTAGATGTTGTTTGTGAGGCTCTCTCGGAGTACAAGTATGTGGGACCAAATCAGAGGGCTGATCTAGTCTTAGCTTGCAGGTAGAACATGCTAATCTAAAATTTTATTATTTTTTTAGGTTGAATGTGCAAATGGAATCATTTATGCTAGGAAGTCGTTTTTTAACACTCTTACCTATGGTTGTTAATTTTGCCCTAGTAACTTATATGGTTAACTTACTGTTTTATATTCTCATTCTCTTTATATACAACCACCCCCCCCTACCCCCGGGTAAGCCGGGGGGTGCTTCGCGCACGGGGTTAGCATTTCTTCTTTTATACTATCAAGATGGGTGAGCAACTGATAATCATTTAAATGTATGTCTGTTTTATGATTTGGGACTTTATATTATGCAACTCATATTGAGTGCTTTGCTTGTTCACTTTGACATGATACTTTTTCTATATTTCCCATGCTATACTGAAGTTGATCTAATGCGTGAACATGCCGATGAACAGGTTATACGAGGCTTTTTGTATTTATTTTTATAAAAAAAGTATGGCTGCTTGATTCTTTGTTGTTCTCCTTTTATGTGCTTCGACAGTAGAGGTACTTATGGTGAATTTGGTGGAATAAGAATGGATGGAGGGATTATAGACTGGGCAATATATAAGTTCCATTATTTACTACATAGACTAGGCTATTGTTTGACGTAAAAAAAAGGAAGAAACAAAAAGTAGAACTCTTAGGAGTTCGTTAGCTACCTTTTCTAATTGATCTCAGCCTATGAATTTTTTTTCCTTCTCCATATTTGTGGGTAACAATATGACTTAATTGCTCAAAATTGACACATTAAATCCATCAGTTTCTGCTTATTTATTTGTTAATGTTGTACCTGTTCTGTTTTTTGTGGTACCTTACCTGTAAAAGCGTGAAAGTATACATATCTGCCGTAGGGAGTTAAAAGGTGGATGGCCAATGACAGTTTCTTGTAATGGAAACTAAATGTACTTGTTTAATTCTCTTTTCTTTGCTGGTATAAAACTTTTCCGCTGTACGTCTTTTTGTTTCGATTTTCTGTAAACTTTCCCTGTGTGTTTTCTCTCTCTCTAAGAGAGACTCAGATTGATATAGATGTCAGATTTGGCCTCTGTTCCGGGAATGGGTGTTATACTATTTCACTTTCTGACACAGGTAGAGGAGTCAGGAGTTCCCTTTAGTGGTGTCAATGTTGTAACCGTTAATGCCAAATTATATTTTTGACTTAATCTGCATGCATGCGCTAAAATTTTGTATATCATGTCTTTTTATTTATTTACCCGTGACTGATATAGGCAATTGAGTCCGAGAAATCTAGCCCTTGTGATATTCCCACAGTGGTACAGTTGCATTGATTTCAGGACCGACATTAAGCAGCATTAGATTTGTTGCTTACTAGTGTTTCTATTCACTTGTCTTTTTGGATCTTGTGTTTATTTGTACTCTTGTGTCATTGAAGTGTTAATGTTGGGTTAATAAAGTTATATGATTTTGTTTCTCTGGTTATTTCAGAATCAGAGAAAGAAAAGAGTCTGTGACTATTTTACTCTGTGGCGCGAGTGGCTGTGGAAAATCTACTTTATCTGCTTTACTGGTGGGTTCTTGTTTCATGGTTTCATATGTTTGGTTTTACTTGAGTGTCAGTATTTTCACTTCTTTATTTTAATGGTGTTCCTTTTTTTTTTTTGAACATCCATGGTGATTCATTTGTCCATTTATGTGCTTTGATTATGATTTGACTTCTCTTTTCTCTCTTTTTGAGTTCTAGTTGGCTTATCGTCATATTTTCTTCTCAAATTTTTATAAAGAGAAGAGTAAGAGTGTCCAGTCTTGAAGAATTGTTATCAATTATAAGCAGCATCAAATATATTTAATTGGTTGTCTGCATCTTGAACTTTTAGCTTCTATGGTTATTCTTGTATTTGCCTTCTGTGGCATATGTCATGGTGGTTCAGATCTTCAACACTTATCTCAGCTCACTTTCTAGTTTCCATGGTGTAACTAAATGAATGGTTAAGCAAGTGTATGCTGCCAGTTCACAAATGGTACATTGTCTCTGCCTAAGCGTTGTATTTTTTTATCCTTGTTTGAGTTACCTGAAACTAACCACCACAAAACATTTCTTGTGGTATGGGCTCGTAAATGATTGGTTCTGGAAATATTTAGTCCTTTTTATACCAAGCATTATGTTTGCAGGGTAGCAGGTTGGGTGTTACTACTGTTATATCTACCGACTCAATTCGCCATATGTTGAGGAGCTTTGCTGATGAAAAACAGAATCCCTTACTCTGGGCTTCAACTTATCATGCCGGGGAACATTTAGATCCAGCTGCAGTTGCAGAAGCTAAGGCCAAAAAGAGAGCAAAGAAATCAGGTGGTGTTTCTGTTGCCTCGCTAACTAAGGATGAGGAGTTTAGTAATTCCACAACTGGAAAATCAGAGGGCTATAATACAACCGGTGATTTGATTAGTCCAAAACAGATGGCCGTTGAAGGATTCAAAGCACAAAGTGAAATGGTAATTGATAGCCTGGACAGACTGATAACTGCGTGGGAGAAAAGGAAGGAATCAGTTGTAGTGGAGGGGGTTCACTTAAGTCTCAATTTTGTGGTAATCAATAATTCATGCTATTGTGGTAGTCAATAATTCATGCTATTGATTGGTTCTGGAAAAAAATGTACCCCTTCTGTCCCACTTGAGAGTCTAACTTGGTTAAGGTACAACTTTTAAGTTTTAGCCTTTTAACGAAGGTACAACTCGTTTCAGACCATTATTTTCACTTTTTCTTTTTTGTCAACTAATATTGTAATTTAGACAAAATTGTTAATTTTAAGAATATTATATAAATTTTAACTAAATAATAAGGTTTTATTTTGGACTCGGGCAAAATCATGTTTTGAGAGTAGCCTCTTCAAGTGGGACGAAGGGAGTATGTAATATACCTTTGATTTCTGGTGTGTTCTGATTTAGTTAAATCACTAACTGATTTTCTTCATGCAGATGGGGATCATGAAAAAACATCCTTCCATCATACCCTTCATGATTTATATATCAAACGAGGAGAAGCATTTGGAGAGATTCGCTGTTCGTGCCAAGTACATGACGTTAGACCCCGCTAGAAACAAGTATGTTAAATATATCCGGAACATAAGAACAATCCAGGAATACCTATGCAACCGAGCGGATAAGCATTTAGTGCCGAAAATAAACAACACTAATGTTGACAAAAGTGTGGCAGCCATCCACGCAACTGTTTTCAGCTGCCTGAGAAGGCGTGAGGTAGGAGAACTTCTTTACGACCCAATCACAAACACAGTTCCGATTGTTGATGAGGAGTACAGGAATCAGTGTACTGCCAATTCATTGAGCTCTAAAGGAATGTTTCAGTTGATCCAAAGGCAAGGTTCTAGTAGGCATTTGATGGCGCTTTTGAATAATGATGGATCCGTGGCAAAGGCGTGGCCAGTCGACATTGTGGATGATAATGGGAAGCCGATTATGGGCCAACCTATGGGGAATGGAATTGGACCACCACTGTATGGGCCTTTGCAGATAGGTAAGTCGGAACCTGTTAACCTGCAGTTTGGTCACTTTGGGATTAGTGCTTGGCCTGGTGATACCGGGGGAACAAGTCATGCGAGCAGCTTCGATGAGTTGAAAGGTGAGCTGACTGACAATGGGAGTAGATACTATTCATCCTGCTGTAGCTCGCCTAAGATTTTTGATGGACCTGCAAAAGAGGTTAGTTCGAGTGTTATTTACATGGATTTGCCTGTATGGCTGAACCAATGTTTTAAAAAAACACTCGAGGCGCATGCCTCGAGGCGCGCAGAAAACATTCTGAGGCGCTGAAATTTTATTTAAATTTGAGGCGGATGTCTCCAGCTCCCGAGGCGTTCCAGAGGCGTACGCCTCAAAGTGTTTAGTTTGAGGTGCAAGAGGGCCCATTAAAGAACACAACGGTCTCACATAAAGACTGCAGGGAAGGAGACAGTGTACAGAGAGGCAATAAACCCTAATTAAAATAATTGATACCTTTTCTTTTTCTTTGTTTTTCTCCAAGTACAAGAAACCGCATATCATTTTCAATCATCTTTATCCAAGTTTTCTTGGGTCTTCCTCTACCTTTCACAACATTACTTGTTCCCCAACTTTCTAGCCTCCTTACTGGGGCATCAACAGACCTTCTTCTCACATGACCAAACCATCGTAATCGATTCTCCATCATCTTGTCTTCTATAGCCGCAATTCGTACCTTCTCTCTAATCACCTCATTTATGAGCCGATCCTTTTTTGTATGACCACACATTCATTGTAGCATACGCATTTCTGCCACATTCATCTTTTGAACATGACACTGTTTTACAGCCCAACACTCGGAGCCATATAACAGCGCAGGCCTAATTGCCGTGCGTTAAAATTTACCCGAGGCATGTCAGGATCACATAAAACCCTTGTGGCACTCTTCCACTTCAATCATCCGGCCTTTATTCTGTGAGCCACATCGCCATCTAGCTCTCCATCCTTTTGGATAATAGATCCAGGATACCGAAAGAAAGTGGATCCATGAACAACTTTCCCATCAAATGTGATCGTCCCCGCCTCTCTATCATTGTTTTCGCTAAACCTACACTCCATATATTCAGTCTTACTTCTGCTCAGCCTAAAGCCTCGAGCTTCCAAAGTATCCCTCCAAAATTCCAATTTTTGTTGCACTCCAACCTTCGTTTCATCAATCAACACAATATCATCTGCGAACATCATACACCACGGAACGTTATTTTTATGCAAGATATTTAATTGCAATAGGTCATATAAAGTTACGATTTGACTAAATCTCTTTATTTATATATATTAGTTATATATTGAATATTTACAGTTGCTATTGGGTCTATCAAATTTATAAGTTGTTGCTCTCTTTTTTTCTTAAAAAAAAAATTAAAAAATATTTTATTAAATGGTATTAAATATATTGAAAATTAACAAAAGATAATTAAATGCCAAAATTGAGTGGAACTTTTGGTAGAGAATGCAATTTAATTTATTGAAAAAAGTATCCTAATTTACACTTCCTTTCTGAATTTTATTACAGAAAATAAAATAAACTTGAAGCTTATGCCTCAACACTATGGTATTTTAGTACCCTAATTTATATTTTTTTGCCCTTTTACTAATTCCTATCAATGTTATGATATTATTTTGAGTTTTTTTTAGTCGAGGCTTACGCCTCAAGGCGATGCCTCTCCTCGTGCGGCCAAAACGCCTCAAACTTGCCTCATCTTTTAAAACATTGACTGAAATTGGACGGTGAATTGATCGAAATATAGTGAAACTGTATGGTCTAAAATATAATGTAGTGATACAGGAAAAAACGTTTTTATTGCTGGGTAGTGTCTGGGATTATTGTCCTTTTGTGTTCATTTTTTGGCCCCTGGGCTCTTCCTCCTTTTTGCAGCGGAAGGAAGAACAATCTGTGCATGGTAGTGATGAAGAGGTCGAGGAGCCACTGGAGCTGGACAGTGATGAAGATTTTAATGATGGACAAAAGCAACTGCAAGAAGAGGCAAGTAATTTTTTTTTTTTTTTTTTTTTTTTTTTGTCATCGTATAAGATTAGTGTAAGTGTTAAATACCACAAACCCCTAGATTTAGTCTAGTTCTGTGAAGCACGGATACATGTGCAGAGCACGGGTGCGATACGACACAGGTGCAGGGATAGAACAATTTTTGAATTTTTTAGGATACGGGTGCGATATATATATATATATATATATATTTGTATTTATATCTTATAATATATATAAATACTGCAATGCATTCATTGTGAAATTCTATAAAATTACTTCCATAGTTAATAAAACTAGAAAATAAGAACAAACACAACTAGATTAGCCATCGTAAAAACACTCAACAAACAATTACAGCTGTATAAAGAGTCAGCAGTATAAAGTTGAAAAATTAATAATCAATTCTCACATCAACAAACAATTAGAGCCACATTTTATGAAAAAAGGTGGAGGAACCATCTGTCCATGTCCAACCAATTTAAAAATAAAAAAGAAGGGTAAAAGCACCAATCTTTTGCCAACCAATCAAAGCTGTATAAAGAGTCAGCAGTATAAAGTTGAAAAATTAATAATCAATTCTCACATCAACAAACAATTAGAGCCACATTTTATGAAAAAAAATGTGAAGGAACCATCTGTCCATGTCCAACCAATTTAAAAATAAAAAAGAAGGGTAAAAGCACCAATATTTTGCCAACCTTCCTACGCTTAGTCTTCTCTGCCCTCGTCAGTCGTCGCCGCCTCTGCAAGTCTTCTCTCTTTTTTTTGGCAAAGCTTGAAGACTTAAACCTATGTTTTTTTTCCTAAAAAATCCTCTAAGTTCATATATATTAATTACCACACGGCTAATGGCCTGAGCCCGTAGGGGTTTTCAGCGCCCCATTTTCAGCCTAGATGCACTCAGGCCGCACCTTGGTTCGATCTGATTGCACCCGACCTACATTCAGACGCAACTAGACGATCCCTCTTGCCGGATTCGCCTGGAGTGCGAACTCACCCTCGCCGCTCCTGCACCGAGCCCTCTTGCCGGATTCGCCTGGAGTGCGAACTCACCCCCGCCGCTCCCGCACCGCGGCCGCAGCCTGTGCCAATTCGCTTTACCATTTGGCCGCGCCGGTGCTTCATAGGTTGCTATTTTGGACTTGAAGAAAAAACAAGTTTGACCTGATTAACATTTTGGAAAAAGACAAAAAAAACGGAAACAATTATCCGCCAAAGTTACAAACACCTATAGCATTTCGAGCAAATATTCTCCTATTAAATGGTCAATTTATAAATAGAAACAAATATGAAGGGGTACTCTTAATTTCAAAAGACAGTTTTGTGTAACTAGACCTATGAAGCACCGGTGCAACCAAATGGTAAACGACCTATGAAGCACCGGTGCGACCAAATGGTAAACGAAAGACACCGGGTGCGGCCGCAATGCGGGTGCGGCGAGGGTGCGCTTCGAAACACACTTGTTATGAAGCAGAACGGTTTGGCCGACCCGGACCTTGATCGAGCAGGGCAGGGCGGTGGCCGAGCTGAGCATGGCGGCCGAGCAGAGCAGGGTGACTCGGCCGACCTGAACCGTGACCAAGCAGAAGACCTGGTTCCCTGCGGTTCTACGCCTCGGAAGTCAATCGTAATTTGTACAGTACAATTGACTTTCGAGGCGTATGAAGAGTAAATAATAATTTATTAGTAAATTATGGAAGTTATGGTTATATTAGGATTCTTAGTATTATTATATTGTGGAGTTATGATTATGTTAGATCTCTTTCCTTATTAAGAGACATAGGGAGTCTGCTTGGGACAAGACGTTATCTTGTCGGACAGGTTGTTATCTTGTCGAGTATCTTTTTAATTATCAATTTATTCTTCACTTTTCCTTTTCTTGAAATCCTGTCGTAACAATTTGGCGCCGTCTGTGGGAATAATTGAGACGGGATGATGGCCAGATCCGATTCTAAAAAGTTGTAGAAACAGAGGTGGTCTTGGTGTAGTAAGCAGTAACTGAGGAGCAGGCGCAGATCTGAGGGGAGATCGCGCATCTGCGTAGGACATTGAGGCCAGGTTCGGGGGAATTGACGCCCGACTGGCCGAATTGTTGGCAGCAATCAAACTGGGCGGGGCAGCTGGGGAGTCGCCAAGAGGAGGTGCAGGGACGGAGATGATGGTGGCAACAGCGGCAGGAGGCATTGCGCCGCCGCCGTGGGGTGGTGGACGAGGCTGACACAGGTGAATTTGGCTATCTTTGATGGATTCGACCCGAATGAATGGTTAGCCCGGGCAGAACAACAGTTAGATCTCCACGGCACCCCCAAATAACAACGAACTAGCCTAGCCATGGTGGCCATGGAAGGGACAGCTTTAGGGTGGTTCCGTTTGATGCGGTCCAGATCTTTAATTGTTTGTTGATGTGGGAATTGATTATTAATTTGTCAACTTTATACTGCTGCCTTTTTATACTACTCTAATTGTTTGTTGGGTGTTTTTACGATGGCTAATCTAACTATGTTTGTTTTGTATTTTCTAGTTTTATCAACTATGGACGTAACTTTTATGGAATTTCATAATGGATGCCTTATATATAGGCCTCACCCGTATCCTAAAAAAATTCAAAAATCGCTGTATCTCCGCACCCATTTCGTATCGTACCCACGTTCCGCACTCGTATCCGTGCTTCATAGATAGCAAGTGTATAGCAAACACAAATGAGAATATAATTATTCATCATGCTATAATTTATGTATTGCAGTGATCGTGCAGCAAATAAATTTGCAAGTGGATGGTTGTTTGTGAAATATGTCAGTTAATTATGTAACCAGTTGCAAGCTATTTCCCCTGTTCAAACGTAGTTCACTAATGGTATATGATTTTCAATTCAGTTGGAAGGCTCTGTGGACGAGGAATCCACAAAATCGGACGAGGAGTACGATGATCTTGCCATGCAGGATATCCAAGACAGTGGTTACATGTGTGATGATGACGAAGAGCTAAACCATGGAATGAGGTCCATGTTGTCTGTTTCAAGACACCAACCTAATAAAACCGAACATCACGGAGAAACGCACCAAGAAAATCTTGATCTCTTCCCGAGAACGAAAAGTGAGCCTTTATCAGGGTCTTTTGTGCGTGCTTTTGCACCCCTAGTGAGGGACAAAAACGAGAGGAAGGCGTCACTTTCTGAGAATTGTAGAATGAGAAGACGATCTCAGAGCATTAGTAACTAAAATAGCAAGTCTGAGGTAGGTTTGCCGTTTTATGGACTTAGCTGCTTTTTCTATGATCTTGGCCATCTCTTTTTACTGGTGAGTTTTTTTTTCTATACCGTTTGTAGCTTTATGTCACGGCCGACAGTCAACCCAACCCCGTGACATTTAGCTATGCCGAACTATGCCGATGGCTGTTGTTCGCTTTGATTCTGTATAAATCTTCTCCGATGAGTTTGAGTTTCAATCTGATGGTTTTGGTGCTCTTCACAAGTGCCTATACCAAGAACATTATGCAGTTTGACAGCTGATGCCGATGTTTCGTGATCTTATAAATCTCTTATAGCACCCTATTTTATCAAAAATAATTCTTCAAATTTTTAAGAATGGTAACTGAATAATTGCAGTGGAAATAAAATAAAAGATTAATATTTTAAGCTTTGATCATCCCTTTCAAGCAGCTACATCGATCTTCTCAATTAGAAAAGGTTAAATAATTTGGGATGAGTTTTCAATTTGCTTAGTGCGGAGAGTATGCCATATATCAAATTTTTAAATATATTAGTAAGTATAAACATTTGGTAAATTTTGAAGTTTGTGTGAGTCTGAGAACTATATGCACTATGGCTCAATAAAGTGCGTCTGATTGTGTTGCACATTTAGGTGCTTTTGATAAATTTGTACAATTAAGTAATTCTGACTCATTTGCGTGTACATACAAGGTTATATATAAAACAATTTAAATAAATAAGTGTAATAAAAATTTTCCACCTCTTGATAAATGCAGTTCTGAAAGTAATATAGAATCTCGACTCAATAATTTTAGGGTTGTAAATTCGTGTAATAATCTACAAATAACACTATAAGGTATAACTGGTGTATAACTCGTCGAAACTCGACGAGCAGTCGCTTTATATTGTAATTTACAAGTAAAAACCAAAAAATAATTTAATACATTGTTAGCGTTCAGCCAATTCAAATCGTACTGCAACGAAACATGCGAGTAAACAGAAATAATGAGGATGAGATTCAGTCACCCTAACTAATTTATCATATATGTACTTGTTCTCGTCCTAAACTCGATTCAATGATAATTTTACTACTTATTCATGTTCAAAATTCATAAAGTAACGCATGAAACAATGAGAGTATGGTTCAGCCACTGAGATCTGTTTAAAATCCATATACCCGTATTCATCACAAACTCGATTAAAAGATGATTTTATTACTCGTCTATATCCCAGATCCCTATATAATATCCTCTAATTTCTCAATATATTTTAAACGTACACAATTTAAATAACTAAACATAAGTTGCTATAGTAATTGGTTAATCCATCTCAATGAAAACTCAAATATTGTAAAGGAAAGGTAAAGAATAAATATTATAAATGACATAAGATTAAAAATTAAATTCCTAGTATAACTTTGAAACTATACAATCTTCAAAAACCCTTTACAATTTATATACATATTTTTGATGTGGGATTCAAGATTTTAGACACTCAAAAATAACACTTTAGCCGACGACTAGCCGGAGAATGGCCGACGGCCGGCCGTCATCGTTGGCTAAAGTCAGCAAGTTTAGCCGACGGCTTACTTATTGTCGGGTAAAGTAGTTTAGCCGACGACTTTGCTTTTTCTCATCGGCTAAAGTCCAGCTAGTCGTCGGCTTTAGCCGACGACTACGAGACTTTAGCCGACGACTTTTTAATGTTTAGCCGACGACTAGTATACTTTAGCCGACGACATGCCGTCGGCTAAAGTCTTGCATGTTTTCTTGTGCAGAATATATCACCATCTAACACTTCAAGACACCATTTACAACACATTCGGAAATTACAAAACAAGAACACGAATGGCAATAATTTTTTCTGGTTTGATCATTCAAGAAATCATATTGAAGTATGTTTATTGAATTTTAATATCAATTATAATTATATTATGCATATAATATATCTATTTGGATGATTATGAACATGTTTGAGAATTAGTTCGTTTTCTCGAATATTTCATGGTGTATGTATAACACACTCACACACACACACACACACACACACATATATATATATATATATATATATATGCAGTACCTACCAGGCTTAACATACATAAAACTCGTTAAAAATTAACCGCAACATTCACTTATTTAAAAGAACAAACTGTCTCCAACACGACATAGGTTACAAAACCAAACAACACACCGTCCCGTAGGATCACGATTGATACAACAGTTCACAACTGATACAACAACACCATTAACCATCAAAAATGACATGATAACATCACATGACAGTACCCGCGCGAGTACAAAACCAAAACACAACCATGACTTCGACAATATGACCACCAACTCAAAATAGTACACGATATTAATGCTGCCCACCGAACTCGTGTCCACCCTGTGCTGGCTCTCCCACTGGACCTGTACCTGAATACACAACAAGTATATCCATCCCAGAGGGGTCAGCAAAATGCCGGCGCAAGTACAATGACTGCAGAATATGTACAACAAATGAATATTCAACAGAAATCACGGTGCCATCACATATATTCCGTAATACAATACCATAATCATCATCATAAAACAACCTCCCGAGTTGTACTGGCCCTGTACCTACACGGGATACACATCCCAGAGAGTCCTCGTCAGGCCCTCCCCAGTGTACAACCCAACCGAGTGATCCGTAGAACTCGAAGTCTAACAAATCCCAGGGGACCCTCGCTGGTTTTACTCGGCTCTCACATACTCAATAAACACTTGGCACAAATCACATTTTCACAAAATAACATTTTCACATATTCAAGCGAAGTACAGTAAACGAAATCAGAGTACTTGCCTTGATTGGAAACGATATATGAATAACGAAGGGGAGGACGTACGGTCCAAACTCCTTCAACAATTCGGTCCTAGTTCAACAAAATACCGAATCAAATATCATACTATGAAAACAGAAGGATTCACCCTAAGTTTTACCCTTAGGGACATTTAGCCAAACACTACGAAGGCAACATAGTTCGAATCCAAACTATTGAAAAGACTTGGGATTTAATCCATGAACTTTGGATAAAAATGAAGGATTATGATTATAGCATCATAATCTAGCACAAATCGGAGCTAAAATAGATTAGATATTAAGATCTTAGCCCCAAAATATGAAGAACTAGGGTTCGAGCGGATTTTACCTTGATTTGGACGGTGAAAGTTGATGAGATGTTGTTAACTTGGTGTTAGGAACTCAAAAACGTTGTTGGATGATGAAATCCGACCAAGATCTACGCTCCTTTATGTCCAAGACTACTCAGCCGCTGGAGAAGGAGAAGAAGGGAATGAAAATGACGATTCTAGAACATGCCCAACATATATATACTGGGAGGGATTAGCGCATGCTGCGGCTAAAGTTTAGCGTGCGCTAATGGGTTAAAAGGCGGTGCAGTGTTGAACAAAAAGACTATCTAGAACCTACGGTCTGACTCTGGTAGCGTGCGCTACCCATATATATTAGCGCGCGCTAACTCAGAAAAATAGCGTGCGCTACTTGCTATCACCCGCAGTCCAGAAACATTCTACCCTTACTGTCCTGCTATCCTAGCGCGCATTACCACCTTGTAACGTACACTAACACATCAATAATAGCATACGCCGTACGTTAATGCCTCAGTCCAAAGTCCAGAAAGCTCACTGTCCAGCAGGCCTAACGTGTGCTAATGCACAAGAGTAGCATGCGCTACTCGCACCTAGTTAGCGTGCGCTATTATTGTAGTCTAGCGCGCGCTAGCTGCTACCACTCAGCATAAAATTCGCGAAGTCCGGCCAGAACGAACGCAGACCAAAATTACAAAACTCAATAGTTACCAACCAAGAACATTCCAATATCAATCGTCAATACCCTCGTATACAATTAACCACAATACAACCAGAATAACACACATGAAATACACGGTTATTACACCCTTACCCCCTAAAAAGAAGTTTCGTACCGAAACTTAAGATACAAAAAGTCCAGGGTAACGGGCACACATACTATCTTGAGTTTCCCACATGACTTCCTTAATTCTATGCTTAGACCATTGGACCTTTACTAACGGGATCACTTTCCGACGCAACTGCTTCACTCACCGCTCCAATATGGATACCGGTTGCTCTTTATATGTGACATCATCATTAACTTCAATCTCTTGATAATCAATAACATGACTGGGATCGGGAACATACTTACGCAGTTGCGAAACATGAAATACGTTATGGACATGGCTAAGCGTCGGAGGCAACACTAATCGGTAAGCCACATCACCTACTTTGTCCAGGATCTCGAAAGGACCAATATAACGAGGACTAAGCTTCCCTTTCTTACCAAACCGGAAGACTCAAAGAGTCGGCGATACCTTCAACAACACGTGATCTCCTGCTTCAAATTCTAAGGGTCGACGTCGAACGTCGACATATGACTTTTGTCAACTCTGGGCGGTCAACAACCTTTGTCAAATAACAGCAACCTTCTCCCGTGTTTGAATCATCAAGTCTGGTTCTACTCCAAGAAATTCGTACAATTCGTCCCAACAAAGTGGCGATCTACACCGTCTTCCATATAATGCTTCAAATGGAGCCATTCTAATCGAACTATGCCAACTATTATTATACTCAAATTCAATCAACGGTAAGTGAATCTCCCAATCTTCCTTCCAATCTAACGCACAGGCTCTAAGCATGTCCTCCAATGTCTGGATGGTTCTCTCCGACTGTCCATCCATCTGAGGATGATAAGCGGTGCTGAAATTCAGTTTGGTACCGAGTGCTCGATGTACTGCTTGCCAGAAATGTGACACAAAACGGCCATCACGATCCGAAACAATACTCTTTGGGGTACCATGGAGTCTCACAATCTCAGCAATGAATAACCGAGCCAACCTCTCCGGCCCCCAAGTATCTCTAATACCCAGAAAATGTGCGGATTTAGTTAGCTGATCAACGATTACCCAAATCATATTCATCCCAGTTCGCGTCCTCAGCATACCCACAATAAAATCCATCGCAATATCTTCCCACTTTCATTCTGGAATTGGTAAAGGTTGCAACTTCCCGGCAGGCCGTTGATGCTCGGCTTTAACTTGCTGATAAGTTAAACATTTCGACACAAATTCCGTTACCTCTTTCTTCATGTTCGGCCACCAAAATTTTTTCTCCAAGTCTTTGTACATTTTACTCGCACCTGGATGAATCGAGTACAGAGTAGAATGTGCTTCGTTCAAAATCATTCATTTAAAATCATCCTGATTTGGTACACAAATTCTACCTTGAAATCGAAAAACACCATCTTCGTGTACCATGAATCCAAGTGCCCTTCCTTTAACAACATCCTCTCGAAGCTGTACTAACAACGAATCATCTAACTGTTTGGACTTAATGTCCTCAATCACGGAGGATGTGACCTCAAGGAAACGTAATTGGCCTTGCGTCACTTGAGGCCAAATTTCAATCTCCAAATCAAATAATTCTCGTCTGAGCTTCGGTTGGATGGTAAGTAATTCCAATCTTTGCAACACGACTGACTTGCGGCTCAAAGCGTCGGCAAGGACATTCGCTTCACCCATATGATAAATAATGTCAAGATCATAATCTTTGATCAATTCCAACCATCGCCATTGGCGCATATTAATCTCCTTCTGAGTAAAAATATATTTCAAACTCTTATGGTCTATATACACTCGACATGAAGAACCATACAAATAATGCCTCCAGATATTTAACGCAAATACCACCGCAGCTAACTCAAGATCATGGGTAGGATAATTCATCTCATACGGCTTTAATTAACAAGACGCATAAGCCACTACCCTATCGTTTTGCATCAAAACACAACCCAATCCTTGTTTAGAAGCATCACTATAAATAACAAAACCTTTCGTTCCCTGTGGTAGGGCTAAAATCGGCGATGTAGTCAGCCTCCTTTTCAACTCATCAAAACTCTTCTGACAGTCGCCAGTCCATTCAAACTTCTGAGTTTTCTGCAATAATTGAGTGAGCGGTCGAGCGGTTTTTGAGAATCCCTCGACAAATCAACCATAATAACCAGCTAATCCGAGGAAACTCCAGACTTCCTTAATATTCCTTGGGGGTTCACAAGCTAAGACCACTTCGACTTTCTGAGGGTCTACCATAATGCCACTAGCTGATATAATGTGTCCAAAGAAAACAACTTCTCTTAGCCAGAACTCGCACTTAGAAAATTTAGCATAAAGCTTATCAGCCCTCAGAATACTCATCGCAATTCTCAAGTGTTCGGCATGATCCGTCTCGCTCTTGGAATAGATTAAGATATCATCAATAAACACCACCACAAATTTATCGAGATACTCGATAAATGTTTTGTTCATAAGTTGCATAAACGTCACCGGAGCATTCGTCAAACCGAAAGGCATAACTACAAACTCGTAATGCCCATATCTCATTCGAAACGTCATTTTTGGGATATCCGAATCCCGAATTTGCAGTTGATAATATCCCGATCTCAAGTCAATCTTGGAGAAAATCGTAGCCCCTTGTAATTGGTCAAATAGATCATCGATTCTTGGCAACGGGTACTTGTTCTTTATAGTGAGTTTGTCCAACTCACGATAGTCAATGCATAACCGTAAAGATCTATCTTTCTTCCGAATATAACCTTTGTCCAGCACTTTACCCAATTATTTCTTCAACTCTTGCATTTTCGACGGGGCCATTCTGTATGGTGCCTTGGATATTGGCGCCGCATTAGGATCTAGTTTGATAACGAACTCCACCTCACGCTGTGGCGGCAATCCTGACAAATCATCCGGAAATACATCTGGAAATTCATTCACAACTGGAATAGAGGATAACTGAACTCCGCCAGCTTCTGTTTCCATTGCGTAACACCAATAACCGGTACAACCTTGGTTCAACAATTTCATAGCCTTCATGGCTCGAATAATCTTCCCAGAGGGTTTCTACCCTTCAAAAACATATTCCGTACCATCATGATCAATGATCGAAATTATCTTTTGACGATAATCCATTACTGCCCCATGATGATCTAACCAGTTATCACCTAGGATTAAATCTTCTCCCTTCATATCTATCACAATCAAATCAGATGGCCAATATCTACCACTGATGGTTACAGGACAATTGACAATCTCTCGATCTCGAACTATCCTTTCCCCACTCGGCAGTCCAACAATAAAAGGTTCACAAGCATAGAGACCAATAAGGCCCAAACAATTTACACAAGAAAATGATATAAAGGAATGAGTAGCTCCAAAATCAAATAATACATCTACTGGGTGCATACGAATATAAACAATACCTGACGTAGTAGCAGCCCCTACGTCATTAGCCCACCTCATCTCATACAATCGGGGTGGAGCTGATCCAGTGGTAGGTGTATCCTTATGCTCAGTCTTGCCTCTGCCGCGTCCGACACTCGGAGTTGGCTGACCAATGACTGTACCTACTGTAATAGGGGACTGCTTGGCAAGGATTCTACTCGCTCTCTCATAATACGATGCCCGATGTCCCTGCTTTCCACACGTAAAACAAATAACAGGGCGTGATGAACAATAAAAATTGACGTGACCAGGAACTCCACAATTAAAGCAAACTTTCGATACTCCTCCACTGGGTTGAGGGGAATCAACAGAAGACTGCGCAGAAGATTGAGGCCTACGCGATCCGCTGCCTCAGAAACTACAAGAAAATTTCGGTTTCTTCGAGCTCGAAACCATAGGGACCGGAACTGTAACCATCTCATAAGCGAGCGCTCTGTCTTGGTATTCTCGCAGAGTAGTGCACCCAAGACCTGCCATATACTTTCGGACCTCAGGTTTCATTCTTGCATCGAAATGAAGTATTTTATCCACTTCATCCTTAACTCGGTCCTGAACATATATTAACTGTCCGTTGTACTTCTTGATTGCTTCCACAATAGGAACATCTTCAGGTTGAGCTATAAAGAACTCACTGACTTTGGATAATCGTACTGGTGCGGGACAATACTGTGCCTCCATTAACTCTTCAAATTCTTCCCAAGTGACATCACGATCCTTGGGCCTAACCGCCCGCCACCAGTCATACGCATCATCGGTTGTTAAGTACTGAGCAATCGGGACCTTCTTGGCCGCAGGGCAGCCAATACCATGAAATATCTTGTCCAGTTCAACCATCCAATGATCCCAGTTATTAGCATCACCTGAACCATCAAATCTAGGAGGGTTCATTTTCATGACTTCATGAAGCCATCGATCTTCCACAGTCCTACCAGTGTTAATGTTCTGCGCCACTTGAGCCAACTGGTGCACTTGCGTTACGACTTGTTGAAGAACGTTAGGAACTTCGGCCTCCAAACCCCCACCTGTACCTCCCGAAGGGATCGGGTCTGATCTAGCCACAGAATGAGATGCCGAGTCTGAAATGGACATCTCGGATTTAGATACCACTACTCTACCACGGCCTCGGCCGCGCTGACGGACAGCTCTACCTCTCGGCATACTGAAGAATAAGAAATGGTTCAACAAGGAAACAATTACAACAATAAATCATACGATGACAAAATAGTTACTCCTGAGGGAAAAAAACATCCAACGTCCGGGGAGGCTTCCAGCATAGACGAAACGGGGTGGTAGCACGTCAATGATATCATAAACAACAATCGACTCCCTTTAATAGACCCGAAAACACCGACAACCTAGGTATCCCTAAACCTAAGCTCTGATACCATATTCTGTAATACCCCCGTGATTTACAATGATATTACAGTGCCGTAGATTCTTTTTGGAGAACCTACCAGGCTTAACATATATAAAACTCATTAAAAATTAACAACCGCAACATTCACTTATTTAAAAGAACAAACTATCTCTAACACGACATAGGTTACAAAACAAAACAACACACCGTCCCGTAGGATCACGATTGATACAACAGTTCACAACTGATACAAAAACATCATTAATTATTAAAAACGACATGATAACATCACACGACAATACCCACACGAGTACAAAACCAAAACACAACCATGACTTCGACAATATGACCACCAACTCAAATAGTACACGATATCAATGCTGCCCACCGAACTCGTGTCCACCCTGTGCTGGCTCTCCCACTGGACCTATACTTGAATACACAACAAGTATATCCACCCCATAGGGGTCAGCAAAATGTCGGTGCAAGTACAATGATTGCAGAATATGTACAACAAATGAATATTCAACAGAAATCACGGTGCCATCACATATATTCCGGAATACAATACCATAATCATCATCATAAAAACCTCCCGAGTTGTACTGTCCCTGTACCCACACGGGATACACACCTCAGAGAGTCCTCATCAGGCCCTCCCCAGTGTACAACCAAACCGAGTGATCCGTAGAACTCGAAGTCTAACAAATCCCAGGGGACCCTCGCTGGTTTTACTCGGCTCTCACATACTCAATTAACACTTGGCACAAATCACATTTTCACAAAATAGCATTTTCACATATTCACACGAAGTACAGTAAACGAAATTAGATTACTTTCCTTGATTGGAAATGATATAAGAATAATAAACGGGAAGACATACGGTCCAAACTCTTTCAACAATTCGGTCCTAGTTCAACAAAATACCAAATCAAATATCATACTATGAAAACGGAAGGATTCACCCTAGGTTTTACCCTTAGGGACATTTAACCAAACACTACGAAGGCAACATAGTTCGAATCCAAACTACGGAAGAGACTTGGGATTTAATCCATGAACTTTGGATAAAAATGAAGGATTATGATTATAGCATCATAATCTAGCACAAATCAGGGCTAAAATAGATTAGAATCGAAGATCTTAGCAAACGCCCCAAAATATGAAGAACTGTGGTTCAAGCGGAGTTTACCTTGATTTGGACGGTGAAAGTTGATGAGATGTTGTTAACTTGGTGTTAGGAACTCAAAAAGGTTGTTGGATGATGAAATCCGACCAAGATCTACGCTCCTCTATGTCCAAGACTACTCAGCCGCTGGAGAAGGAGAAGAAGGGAATGAAAATGACGATTCTAGAACATGTCCAACATATATATACTGGGATTAGCGCACGCTACGGCTAAAGTTTAGCGTGCACTAACGGGCTGAAAGGCGGTGCAGTGTTGAACAAAAATACTGTCCAGAACCTACTGTCTGACTCCGGTAGCGTGCGCTACCCATATATATTAGCATGCATTATCGATTGACACTAGCGCGCGCTAACTCAGAAAAATAGCGTGCACTACCTGCTATCACCGGCAGTCCAGAAACATTCTGCCCTTACTGTCCTGCTGTCCTAGCGCGCGTTACCACCCTGTAATGTACGCTAACACATCAATAATAGCATATGCTAGCCTTCCATTAGCATGCGTTAATGCCTCAGTCCAGAGTCCAGAAAGCTCACTGTCCAGCAGGCCTGACGTGCGCTAATGCGCAAGAGTAGCGTGCGCTACTCGCACCTAGTTAGCGTGCGCTATCATTGCAGTCTAGCACGCGCTAACTGCTACTACTCAGCATAAAATTCGCGAAGTCCGGCCAGAACGTACACAAACCGAAATTACAAAACTCAATAGTTACCAACCAAGAACATTCCAATATCAATCGTCAATACCCACGTATACAATTAACCACAATACAGCCAGATACATCCAGAATAACACACATGAAATACACGGTTATTACAAACATGAGGTGGACAACTAATCCAGCGCCCTCAGCATAGATCACACGATCCATTTCGGATCAATACAACACACACGATACAACCATGCATACATATGCAAAACAATATGTTCATCAATATGAGCATACACATGGATCATAAACATGAATGTCATTATAACAATTCATCTAGGGTAATCTCATATTCATCAATATGAATGGTAATATGCATGATCAAAATCATCAACGTTAAACCAAAAGTCATGTTACGATACTTTCTTCAAAAATGGCAACAAGGATAGATACTACGTATAACTCTCACCTGATCAATTCACCAAAAATCTGAACCTTCATTGAACAAATATAACTAACGGTTCCGGATAATCGTTCTAAACATCATACGAGCATCAAGAGGCGTAATCTACCCAATAATAAAAATGTATGAATCTGCCCTAACTCATGCCGGTTGAATCATCACTATGATACTAATTTGAACAACAATTCCATAATCTTCCAAGCAAGATTAAACACATGATTCGGTCGGATTCTTCAACTATATCACATGATAGTTCGTCTAACATGGATCTTAACCATAACTTTCATTAATCCAACGCAGCAAGATTTTGGAAATCTCTTGAAGAACACCATAAAAACTCATTTTTTAGGTTCAACATGATTAACATCTTCTTCTTCAAGGAATAACTCTAAGTTTAAATCCATTAAGTTCCCCTATATGCATTGTTCGTTCAAGTTGTAGGTAAGAAACTCAATAACCTTAGTAATAAACTCAACAATTTCCATAGCATGATCATATTTGACAACAAGAACACATAATCCAGATCGGTGAATCGCCACATACCTTACACGGAAGGAAAAGATGAAATCACTTGATGAACTCCACGCCAAACGCTAGAACACCAATACTCAAGGCTCCTTGCCTTCAATGATTATGTTTAGAGGCTGATATGAAGGTTTAAGATAGGGAGGGTAACTCTCTAAGTCTCGGAAATTGAGTGTGGGGTGAAGTGGAAACTGAAAAATGAAATGAGGTGCTGTCCTATTTATAGAAAATGATTATTAGCGCGCGCTACTTAACTGTCCTCAGTCTTACGTACGCTAAAAAGCCTTTACGTGCGCTAAAAGCAACAGTTAGCATACGCTAACACCCATCATAGCGTGCACTATCAGCTTTACGAAAGCTCACTGACCTCACTGTACTATATTTAACGTGCGCTAGCATCTCTCACGTAGCATGCGCTAAGCACCGTTGACTAGCCTTTTCCAAAAGCCGTCCAGGTTTATCCCGACAAAACATTATCCAATATCCGCGATCCGATCTCACCTACCGCCTGTCTCAGTCATGCTGACCACGTATAGCGCGCGTTAAGACTCATCTATAGCGTGCGCTATTTCACGCATTTAGTGCGCGCTATACTTAAACGTTAGCATGCGCTAAATGTACATAAGTACGAGAATGAATCAACAACTACAAAATCATACACTCGTCGATACAAGATCATGAAATACGGAGGATTATACTTAGATCAAAATACAACATATGCAATGTCACAAGGTTCAAATACAGATAAAATACACATCAGATATTCGGGTATTACATAATCTCCCTCTAAAATAAGTTTCGTCCCGAAACTTAAGATGAAAATAACTCCGGATATCTAGCCTTCATACCATCCTCCGTCTCCCAAGTGACCTCTTCGAATCCGTGTCGTGACCATTGCACTTTAACCAAGGATATTGGTTTATTTCTCAATTGCTTGACCCAACTCTCGAATATCTTGACTGGTTTCTCTTTGAACGTGCCATCATTAGCTATCTCAATCTCACCGAAATCGATGACATGACTGGGATCTGGTAGATACTTCCATAAATGGGATACATGAAATACATTATGAACATGACTAAGCGATGGCGGTAAGGCCAACCTGTATGCCAATTCTCCAACTCTTTCAAGAATCTCGAATGGTCTGATATACATCGGACTCAGCTTTCCTCTCCTCCCAAAATGATAAATCCCCCGAGTAGGAGAAACCTTTAAGAGCACATGGTCTATAATTTCAAACTCTAACGGGCGACGACGCACATCTGCATAAGACTTCTGTCGACTCTGGGCAGTCAACAGCCTTTCAAGAATCAGAACTACCTTCTCTTGAGTTTGTACTATCAACTCTGGTTCCATCCTGATCAAGTCAGATGAATCGTCCCAACACAGGGGTGATCTGCATCTTCTCCCGTACAATGCTTCAAACGGTGCCATCTTAATGGAAGCATGCCAACTATTGTTGTAGGTGAATTTAATCAACGGCAAATAAACCTCCCAATCAGTCGACCAATCTAAGGCACAAGCTCTTAGCATATCTTCTACTGTCTGAATAGTCCTTTCGGACTATCCTTCAGTCTGAGAATGATAAGTTGTACTAAAGTTCAGCTCGGTTCCCAAGGCTTTATGAACTGCCTTCCAAAAGTGTGACACAAAGTGACCATCCCAATCCGAAATAATGGTCTTCGGTGTACCATGCAATCGGACTATATCCACAATAAGCACTCGTGCCAACTTCTCTGGTCCCCAAGTATCCTTAATACCTAGAAAATGAGCCGACTTAGTTAGACGATCAACTATCACCCAAATCATATTCATCCCTGTTCTGGTCCTTGGCATATTCGTGATAAAGTCTATCGATATGTCTTCCCAGTTCCATTTAGGAGTCGGAAGTGGCTTCAACATTCCAGTAGGTCGCTGATGTTCGATCTTAACCTGTTTACAAGTTAAACACCTCGAGATGTATTCTGCTACGTCCTTCTTCATATTTCCCCACCAGAAGTTTTGCTTTAGGTCTTTATACATCTTACTGGTGTCCAGATGAATAGAATAAGGCGCACTGTGAGCTTCCTTCATGATTGTCCATTTCAAAACCTCCTCATCGGGAATGTAAAGTCGACTCTGGAACCTCAAGACTCCATCATCATAAATTACAAATCATGGGGCCTTTTCCTTACCCACTTCATCACGTAATCGAATCATCAGGGGGTCATCTAATTGCTTAGATTTGATCTCATCGATCAATGATGAAGTTAATTCCATCACACACAATTGCCCTTGGAATCCTTGAGACCATACTTCAATTCCTTCGCGAATCAATTCTAGTTGAATGCTGGACTGGGACGTGAGCATTTCCAACATTCGAATAGAGACAGGTTACGGATCAGTGCACCAGCTACCACGTTCGATTTGCCCTGGATGATAAAGGATTTCCAGGTCATAATCTTTGTTCAATTCCAGCCATCTCCTCTATCTCATGTTTAATTCCTTCTAACTAAAAATATACTTGAGACTCTTGTGATTTGTGAAGATCTGACAGTGAGTGCCGTACAAATAATGTCGCCAAATCTTCAGGGCAAAGACAACGGCTGCTAACTCTAAATCATGAGTCGGGTAGTTAATCTCATACGGTTTCAACTGTCGAGATGCATAGGCAATCCTATCCTTCTGCATCAACACGCAACCCAGACCCTGATTTGAAGCATCGCTGTAAACCATGAACCCATCAGTTCCATCTGGTAGTGCTAATATTGGCGTCGTTGTCAGTCTTCTCTTAAGTTCATCAAAACTAGCCTGACATTTCTCGTTCCACATGAATTTACGATTCTTCTGCAACAACTGAGTAAGCGGACAAGCAATTTTAAAAAATCCTTCCACAAAACGACGATAATATCCAGCAAGTCCTAAGAAGCTTTGAGCTTCCTTCACGTTCTTAGGAGATTCCCACTCCAAGATTGCCTCAACTTTCTTCAGGTCTACCTGTACTCCATCAGTTGATATCACGTGCCCAAGAAACATTTCTTCCTTCAGCCAGAACTCGCATTTGGAAAGTTTTGCATAAAGCTATTCATTCCTCAAAGTATTCAAAATAATACGCAAATGTTCTGTATGCTCTTCTGCATGCTCTACTCCTTCTTCCTTCTTCATAGCATAACACCAAACCCGGTACAACCCCGTTTCAACAATTTAATCGCTTTCATGGCTTTGATCACTTTTCCCGAGCTCCCTGTTCTCCATCCTTCAAATAAATGTTCAGATCTGTAATCAGCAATAATCGAAATAACTCTCTTCCGATAATTCAAAATAGCTCTATAACGATTGAGCCAATCGTCCCCAAGAATTAAATCGTCACCAAGGATGTCGATCACGATAAGATTTGATGGCCAATTCCTCCCTCCTATGGACACAGGAAAATCTCTAGTTTCTATATTTCTCATAATTCTCTTTTCACTCGGCAGACTCACAACATAAGGTTCACAATCATGTAAACACGAGATTTTCAAACGATTAACACAGTTCAATGATATGAAAGAATGTGTAGCTCCTGAATCAAATAAGACACTAACTGATTGCAAAAGAATCTGAATCGTACCTGATGCAACAACAGTGTTCTGATCTTCTGACCTCTTCATCTCATAAAGGCATGGAGAAACGGACCCAGCACTGGATGCTTCTCTCTTTCCAAAATTCTGCTGTTGAAGAACACTCTGCTGTGTCAGGTTCACACTCGTATCTTTCAGAACTTGTGCTGAAGTGAGAGATCCGAACGATCTAGTCACATTTCCACAAAAAGTCGCTCGATGCCCCTCTTGCCCACATTCAAAACAGGTCACAGAAGGAGTGGAGCAATCACACCGAATATGCCCTGCTCGTCCACAGTTATAACACTTCTTCGCTGCATCTAAAATCGTCGATGCTGTTCGGAATTTCTTTTCGCCTCAGGAAGGATACAGAGGCCTCTTGGATGAATGGAATGAGGACTGAACCTTGCGGGGCCCACTACACTTGTTCTCAGTGAAGTTGCCAGACACTTTCTGCTTCTTTGATTCCGCAAATTTCTCCACTGCTGCCTCTTTCATCTCGTAAGCTAGGGCTTTATCCTGATACTGTCGGAGAGTAGTACATTGGAATCCTAACATATATTGTTGGATATCCGGCTTCATCCATATGTCGAAGTGAAAAATCTTCTCTGCCTCGGTTCTGACCAAATGTCGCACAAAGGTCAGCTGGTGATTAAAAGTTTTAATCATATCCGTCACAGATGCCTCCAGATCTTGTGGTGAGAAAAACTCTCAGACTCTAGCCTCTCTAACTGGATGAGGACAATACCGTGCTTCCATCATTACTCTAAATTCGGTTCAGTCAGCATTATGACCCTCAGGTCGAATGGCTTCCCACCAGTCGAAAGCTTCCCAGTCAGAAAATACTGAGCGATCGAAACTTTTTGGTCAATGGGACAATTAATCCCCGTAAATATTGTAACACCCCAAGTTCGCTTAAGGGACATTACACGCCGTAGAACCCTCATGGGGTATACCAGGCTAACACATGACATATAAACCACAATGAAATCCCAAAAGACACAATCATCATAGTAAAATAGGGCCGTGGCCTCAGCCAAAATATTTTAATGGAAGTACATGAAGAGTAAGTCAAATACTAATTCGTTGTCCACGCAGGGGACTTTAAACAAATGTAAAAGTAATCAGTCTAACTCCAATACCCAAACAGATACAATGACAAAGCATAAAATATAGACTCGAGCCTCATCATCATGCCAGACCATCATTTGCGTGTATATCCCGTGCCCGCTCCTCATCTCTTCCGACACCTAAAATGCATAAGATGCATTTCCCCTATTTAAGGGGTTAGCATTCGAATATCTAGTGCAAGTACACAATTACACTATATTATATACAGATACGATTAACACAGTTATCTCATTTAGAAAACATTTGAAAAGCCATATTCCGGAATATCACATTTAATTCAAAACAGTTTAAGAGTTCATCACAATATCACAACTGGTAACCCGTTGCCGTACCCCTTAGAATCAACCCCCAGACGCCCCGTCGAACACTCCGGGTGGGAAACCACTTCAGCTGTAATACCCGTAATTTCGATTTCCGATAATTTCTTTTTTTTTTTCGGCGGAAGTCCGTTTTGACGACTCACTCATGACCATTTCGTCATTATGAGAATGATTAATTCTACACTTTTTGACATCCGAGTTCGTTTCGGTGTCGTGTTGTTGAGTTCCGTGCTTTTTAGCGACTTTTCCGCACTTGAGTTCGATTCTTGCGAATCTCGTTCGAAACTACTGTTTCGAGTTTCCCGTAAGTCCATTTAACTTTGTTAGACGTGTTGTGAACTTCGGTTTGGCTATTCGATCACGTATTGTGATTTTCGGGTGTTTTGGGCCATTTTGTAATTTACCCAAAGTTATGGGTATCCGTATCTGTATTTGTTGTCTCGACCCTTTTCTTGGTCGCGTATGATTAATTATTGCATTATGTTTTCATTTCGGGTCGTTGATGTTGTCCGCGAGCTTTTCGTCGTGTTCGTTCCGTACGTTTTCGGAAATCGAGTCGTCGGATCATGACGGCTGAGCACTGGCCGGACAGGTGCGGCCGGCACGGTCGGAAGTGCTGGGCACTGGCCGGGCAAGCACGGCCGGAAGGCTGCGCGCGCTAACCGGCAGGTGTAGCGCACGCTATCAGATGGCCCAACGTACGCTATCGGGTCTGGGCAGAGGGGTTCTGAGGTTCTGGACTCGGGTAGGATCGGCAGGTAGCGCACGCTACTGTCGGGCACTGCGCACGCTATGACCGGCAGTTAGCGCGCGCTATGTCCGGAAGGCTGCGCACGCTACCTGGCCGAGTCAGTAGGACAATGAGGTTCTGGATTGCGGCCCGGGCCGATAGCGCACACTAGCTCGGCAGCCTAGCGCACGCTAGGCTGCACCAGTATAAATGTGACAGAGCAGTCCAGTTTCTGACATTTTTCCCATTTCTCTCTTTCTCTTCCGTGGCTGGGGCCTTGGGGGTCTTGAAGCCATGTTGTTGAACAACAAATCCATTAAGTTCTTGAGTTCATATCATTGATTGATCATCCTATATCATCCTTTGATCCAGCGAATCAAGGTAATCTCTTCTTAGAACCCTAGTTTGTTGAATTTTGGGGTTTGTGCGTTTTTGTCCGATTCGTTCCGTATTATTGATTAATCCATGATGAGTATGATTAATCTTAATAGTATTCTTGTGTTTAACATCATTTAATCCATTGTTCTTCGTCGAATCAAAGTATATTTCTTGATTTCCTTGGAATCGACTTTTTTTGGGATTTGTTCTTGATATCGTCTTCCATCCATTTTTGATGGATCGATTGTTGTTAAATGATGTTGTTAAACATATCCTATGAATCGTATAACCATATTTCGATTTGGAATTCCATTTTCGTGTTTTGACGGGACGAATCGTGTTCTTGGCCATTTTGGGAAAAACACTTGAACTTTCGTCATTCGTTCTTTGAATTCAACGGCTTTAAGTCGTGCTATTGAATTCATTTTCATTGCTGTTATTGTCCTTCATAGTTTATTATCGCGAGTTGGCGATCGGTGGAGTCGGCGGGTTCGTAGCCGGTTCGTGCTAACCTACTTCGGTCGATTCTCCACGTTGTTCTTATTCAAGGCAAGTACCTTGTCCATACATTTCTTGTCTTGTGGATATGATGATTGGTGAATGCCTTAGCATGATTGTTTGATTGTTTGAAATGAGTTTTCAAAAGATTCGGTTTAGCCTCGTTAAAGGCTCGCTTTCAAAACGCGTGTGTTTTGTGAATATTGTGCTCCGTGAATGATTAAATGAACCCTATGAATTCGCTTGTTGTTGTTGTTGTCGTTGTTATGCTTTGATAATATAAATACACATATTATCTCTTTTCGGTGAGCTATGGTTTGACGTGGTGTGTTGCTAAGTGTTTGATGTCTCTGGGTGAATTGTTTGGATATCCTTGGTGTGATGTGATATTTGTGCATGATTATTTCGCTCACCCCGGGAGGGTCCGACGGGATCACGGAGGGAGTCCAATGGTATAGCCCTGGATTCACTAGTGCGGTTTCTTATGTTTTGTGAATGTGTTTGCTCACCTCGGGAGGGTTCGACGGGGCCACGGAGGGAGTCCAATGGTATAGCCCTGGATTCACGAGTGAAACTTCACCGCTACGTGTGTATATTTTGTGATTGTATTTCGCTCACCTCGGGAGGGTTCGACGGGATCACGGAGGGAGTCCAATGGTATAGCCTTGGATTCACGAGTGCGGTTGCTTATGTTTTGTGAATGTGTTTGCTCACCTCGGGAGGGTTCGACGGGGCCACGGAGGGAGTCCAATGGTTTTGCCCTGGATTCACGAGTGAAACTTCACGGGTGCGTGTGTATTTTATGTTCTTCGAGGATGCGTGACGTGGGTTTTAACCCTGTGAATTGTTGTCGGTTTTCTATTTGCGAAAACAAAACCTTTGGGCTGTGACCCCTGCTGATTTTGGAAAGAGAAGGATTCCGTAATCCTAAATTGTTTTCTAATAAAACTCTCGATGGCATTTTAAACTGTTTTATAAATTGCTTACCTTTATTTGTGATCTTTCGGTTTTGGAAATGTTTACCCAAACTCTTGCCTCGGGAAGTACTTTTCGTTACGTTTGGATCTTTGAGGATTCCTGGTTATTATTATTCTTGGAACCTGTATTGTATGGCTCGTATTTTTGCACTTTGTATTTGCACTAGCAAAACAATGGAGTTTTGCTAACCCCCGAGTATTCGGGGGGTGGATGTCTGTATTGCATTCAGGTTTTGGAGCATAGCACAGGGTCGGCATGAAGGATGATGAAAGATGAACGATACTAATCACACGAGGATCCGTTGATGTCGTATTGGTCTAGTTGTATTTTCTTTTCCGCTGCAGTATCTTTCCCCATTGTACGAGAGTTTATTGTATTTTGACCCCTGCGTGGGTATGTGTTGGAATTGAGTTGTATGTTATTATTGAAAGACCAAATCGGTCTACTGAGTCATTTTAGCCTTAAAGGCGATGTTTAGATGTTTGATTTTAGTGATCAGCCTGGTAGATCCTCGAGGAGAGGGTCTACGGCGTCTAATATCCCTGAGTGGATTGGGGGTGTTACATAAATGGTATCGGAGCCAGGTTGTGGAAACCTAGGTTGTCGGGTTTAGTGGTGTCTGTTGAGTTTTTGTCTCGTCAGAATTTGTCTGACTGAGTCGTGTCGCGACGCGTCGTCTGAGTTTGTTGATCGTGATTAGTATCGTGGGGCGATCATCATCTTCGTGCGACCTATGGCTGTAAGTCTCCCTTCTTTGTGTTTGTGCCTCGTCTGATGCGAGTTACAAGTATGATTATGAGTTAATTGACGGAATCCTCTTATGGATTTTGATTTCGTGATATGTGGTTATTTGACTCTCATATTTCGTTCATATGAGGAGTAGTGTTGCTAGATTGTGCATGTTGGATTGTATTTCTTTTATCCGCTGCGTGAGTTCTTTTGTAATGGCTTTCGGTATTTTACCGACTGAGTTTTATTTCGAAAACCGATTCCCTTAACCGAGTTTTTGGCATTATGGCCTTGTTCGTTTTGGCTAAATTCTTATGACGGTATTTTGTTAGGAGTATGCCCTCGAATGCCACTCAGAGGTTGTTGAGTGAGGGCATTGTACTTGTAATTATGTAAACCATTTATATAAGGCAAATGAATGTTTCTTTATTTACTGGTAGTTACTGGCATTCCTAACTCGTAAATAAACATATAGAAACTAGTCCGTGTATTTGAGAGCAAAACGTTCCACTCCTTATTGGATAAGGGGGTCGGCACTGGAAAGGTTTATAGCTCAAATACTTAATCGTTCGCAAGTCGATGAAACTTGGTAGGCGTTAAGTTTATGTGAAGACTTGTATGATGTGTTCTTTGACATGGAGAGTGCTGTCGAACACTAATGGTTAGTGGGAGCACACGTTATAGGTATGCTAATTAGATTAGTATACTCGAACCGACTCACCCTCGATTCGTCACACGGATTTCACTCGGGGACGATCAATGACGGAATCGAAAGGTTGTGATAGGTAATCGTGAACCTTCGACTTGAGGATTTAGTAGGGATGTGCTTGTGACGTCAAGATTTTCATTAGAGTAGTTCGACCACCTTAAGCGGAAGGCGGGGTCAACCTCGGCGTGCATCTTGACGGGCAAGTAGCGAGGTCTGCGAATACCAAGATAGAATTTTTCTCCTGTTAGTGAGCGGGTTATATGTCCTATGCGGTTATTGGCGAGATGAGATCATAAGTCTTTGGCCAAAGCATTGGAGCTAGTTGTATTAGATACGAGAGCTCGATGATCTCGATTTGCATTAACGCATGCATAGCGTCAAGTCTGAGATAGGGTTTGGTGGCCAGTGACCCTATAACTTGATCGGGATATTTGAAAGAAGGGTTTATACGTATCTTGGTATTCACGTGAGAATGGTTCTTGAATGATCCCAATCATTCGTTCTCGATCGAGTGCAGTGTAGGCCACCCGGTGGCTAGGTGGTGCTACTACTCTTTGGTTCCTCCCATTCTTGGAGACGGACCTAGGAAGTCGCGCATTAGGATTGACGACGGAATGAATTAAGCTAATTCTCTCATTATGAATATTAGATATTGGATATCTAATTTGGGACATTGGATGTTTAAATCGATTTATCGGATAAATTGATTTACGGCTTAATGGATTAAATATATCACTGGATGATTAATTTAATTCATGAATATAATTATTTCTTGGATAAATTAATTATGTTATTTTGTATTTGATATGTTTAATTAATTGGATTAATTAATCGATAAAAATACATCAGAACGGAATCGTAGTTTATCTGTTTGGACTCACGGGAGTCCGAAACGAACCGAACTCGTCCGTTTTTGCATAATAGCCGCCCCCCTTTGTTTCCACTCACTTTCCTCTTGTCTTGTTGCTTTCATTTTATATGAAAGAACATGACATTGTGGGGTTTAAAATAATGTGGCATTATTTATATTATTGAAGTGAGAGTTGAATAAAGGGAAGAAGATATCTCATTTCACATGCACCTTTTGATTCCTTGTGCAAGCCTTTCCAACGTGAGAATATAAAGAGAGAGAGATAGACTTTGAGTTTAACACTCATCTTCATCTTCTTCATTCACTTCCTCTTCATTTTTTCTTGGAGAAAAATTGAGAGAAAATTATTGAGAGATATATTATACACTTAGAGTGTAATAATAAAAGCTTCATCATTTGATTCTAGCCGTAACCTTAGAGGTTAATCAAGTGTTGTTATTCCGGTCGTTTTTCCGGCGCGTGGCAAGTAGAGACGCGGTGCTTTCGGCGTTGGATCGTTCAAGGGCTTGGAGCGGATCGGATACGTAGAGATCAACTAAAGCTTGGGGAATAGCTCAAGAGAAGGTTTCCATTTAATCAACGGACTTCGAGGGTTAGTTTCTTACGACTCTTGCTTTTCGTTTATATATTCGTATATACGTAGCTCGATCGATCCTCGTAGGGATTCGGATCGAATTAATTTTCGTTTTACCGCTTCCGCTGGGCCCGTTTTAGGCACCGAATCCCAACAGTGGTATCGGAGCGTAGGTCTTGCGATCGTATATACGATATTGGCATTTGGAATGCTTGATTAGATGGTGAATGATTTGGAATCATTTTAGTCATAATCGTGGTATATATTTTTATGTTCATTGTAGTTATATTTTTCGTAAGTTTATGTCTAAATATAAATCTTAATTTCTTGGAAATATGATTTATATTGAAGATATGAATGTTGAAAAATATTGATAATGATATCCGGTCGAAAATCGAGCTCGAATCGTCGTCGGACGACTTTTCGGACAAAGGCGAGAAGTTGCGGGGTGACTCGGCGTGTGCAGTGACACGGGCCGTGTCGGCGATCCCAGGAGCCTTTGCCGAGCGGGCCGACCGTGTCGGAGACACGGGCGTGCACAGCCGGTAGGCGCAGCGTGACTTCGGCCATGCCGAACGATCTGCGGCAAGATGCCGATGACTCGGCCATGGCGAGCCATTTCGCCCGGCTCGATTTTTTCGTGTATTCTTGAAAATTAATCTCCCTCATGTTAAATTGGATTTAATATGATTAAAATGATTTATGGTATTTCATTTTATAAGGGAATTTTGATTAATTGGAATATTTATGGTCGACCGAATTATTTTGAACGTTATCATATTACCGATTGTGTGAATCGATTGGATCGGTTCGTATTGTTGATTGGATCAATGTATCTCTACGCTTTCCATTTATTTAGTATTTATTGGATGAATGCTTTTGAATGGGGATGTGGTTCATGGACTTAGTTTTTGAATCGTTCGTTTTATTCGATTGGGTTGTAAAGGCCGTTTTGAGCCTATTTATTTTACTAGAAATGTTTGTATCTAGGATGCAATTTTTGATGTAAAATTTATATGTAATGACGAAGACCGGAGGAAGATCCATTTCGAGAAGACGAAGATTCAAGACGAAGACTTGTAATTAGATTACAGAGTTTTTGTTTTCTAGGAACGGTCCATGAACCACATGTTTGTAGCAACTAGGTTGTGAATGGTTTTTTCATATTGTATGAATACCACAAACGCGCTAATGTGATTAATGTGCAAAGTGTAACGTTAATCGCGAAAATTATCCCACAATAAATAATTAAGTTTATAAGGTTTCAAGGTTTTCCTTTCCTCCATCGAGTTTTCGGGAAATTGAAATCCAAACCGGATGTGCTATGCTTCCGAGTTATCGGGGTAGTCGTTCGGGGAGGACGGATAAATTACCGGGAGCGCATTGGATGCCTTCGGTTGGAGCAAATTTTATCCCTAGAAACCTGATAGGTTGCCGGATAAGATTCAATTGTGAGGCGGTTGCGTCGATGGTATAAACTTAACTTGTTCACGAACCATAGAAACCGTATAGGTTGAGGGGAGTGAACAAGGGGAAAATAAGATCGAATCATCCATTAGATGGGTTGGTGTTGGACACCACTTTATGAAAATTAATAGACTAGAAACACATTGGTTGCCCTCTATTAAGATTTATAAAGAACTCGATCACCACTATGAAGTAGAGACGATACTTAGGATATCACATGGGAGTGTGTTATTCCGATAAAAATAGTGGGAGCTGGGTAACAAGAATAGAAAAGACCTTAAATTCTATACTCAGAACATAATTGAATGAGTCACTAATTAATCTGTTATACTTAATGCAGACAAATCTCAATATGACAATGAATCCACTCGCAATTCTACTCGAAAAGAACACCTTAATGGGACCTAACTTTGTGGATTGGCTCCGCAATATGATGATTGTCCTCAGTATAGAGGCACTGGGATACGTCTTGGAGACAGACATTCCGGCGCCTCCTGTGCGGACCCGAGCCAATTAGGAAGAGATTGAAAACCACGAAAAGTGGGTTAAGGATGACGTGAAAGTCCGTGCTTATATGATGGCTTCCATGTCTAATGAGCTTCAGAGAGCTCATGAGAAAATGACTTACGCTGGCGATTCTATCTCACTTAACCGAGCTTTATGGTGAGCACAGCAGAACTGCTAGATATGAGATATCCAAGCAACTGTTCGGTGCTAGGATGAAGGAAGGTGAGAAGGTTGGGGAACACGTCCTCAAAATGATATCCATGATCGAGAGATTGGAGGCTCTTGATTTTAAAATGGATGCTTCTCTCCAAACCGACCTTATCCTACAGTCTCTCACGATTCCTTCTCACGGTTTGTTATGAACTTCAAGCGCAACGAAATTGCATGTAACTTAGTGGGCTAATGAACAAACTAGTGACCGCTCGGTCTCGGATGAAGACTCGCGGATGAAGGAGTACGCCCTTGTGATTTCTTCTAGACTTGAAGTCTAAGAATAAGAAGAAAAAGACCAAGAAGCGGTGGGCCACATGTTAAGGACTTCAAGGGCAAGGGCAAGGCCCCAACGGTTCCAAAGAGCAAGAAGAAAGACGCTGTCTCAAGTGCGGTGGTGGTCCCTGGGCTAGAGAGTGTCCGATTCTTCATGGCACTTGGTCTGAGAACTTTTAGTTTTGGAAACAAATTGTTACGCTCTTGTATTTTCTACTTCTGATCTTTGGATTACGGTGCTAGTTCTCATATTTGTACCGTGAATCGGGATGCGGAACAAAGTAGGAAGCTTGGAGTTGGAGAAGTTATGATCACGGTCGGTAGCGGGCATAGTGTCGGCGGCGACATAGGATCACTTCTTTTGGGTTTAGAATCCGGTTTTGTTTTGACTTTAGAAGATGTACTTGTTTTGCCCAAGGGGCACAAAACATTGTATCCATTCGGTCATGGACCGAAAAGGCTTTTCATTTTTCATTGGTGATGGTTCTGCAAAATTTATTTTAGAAATAAACTAGTGGATCTTGCTACATTGTTGAATGGATTGTATCATCTAAATCTACAACAAAGTAGTTGTGAATACTATGACTAGAAAACGTGGTAGGGATGAAACCAATCAAGTTTTGAAATGGCATCTTAGACTTGGTCATGTTGGTCAGACCAAGGTTTACAAGATGGAAAAAGATGGACTTATGGGTCCATTGGGATCGAATCCCTTTCCTAATTGTGAATCTTGCCTTAAAGGCAAAATGACTAAGTCCCCTTCACGGGGACATTTCAAAGAGCCGATAAGCTGGGATTAATCCATACCGAGCGTATGTGGTGCTTTGGAAGCGGACGTGACGGATATCAATATTTCATTACATTTACAGATGATCATACTAGGTATGGTTATGTATACTTAATGAAACATAAATCCGAGGCCTTTGAAATTCCAGAATTCAAGGCCCTAGTCGAGAAACAAGCTGGTAATCATATCAAAGCACTTCGGTCGGACCGAAGTGGCGAGTATATGAGTACGGAGTTTGTGAGTTCCTTAAGGAACATGGAATAGTTTCACAACTAACACCTCCGGTACTCCTCGGTTAAATGGTGTGTTAGAAAGAAGGAACCGGACCACTGTTGAACATGGTCCGTTCCATCTTGGGCTATCTTGACTTGCCGATTTACAGTGGGGTATGCACTCATCGCCGCGTATATCTTGAGCAGATGTCCTTCCAAATCCGTTCCTAAAACTCCACATGAGATGTGGGAAGGAAGGAAACCAAGTCTTAATCATATTAGGATTTGGGGATGTCCCGCTTATGTCAAGAAGACTAAGGTGGAAAAGTTGGAAGCTAGGTGCGAAGGGACGTTTCATTGGATTCCGTGCAGGACGATGGGATATCTATTCTACATGCCCGAAGATCGAAGGATCATTGTTGCTTTACAAGCACACTTCCTGGAAGATGAGTTCATTCAGGAAGGCGGAGCAGGTAGAAGTATTTCTTTAGAAGAATACAATGAAACTCCTCGGGAGACACCTGTGCAAGAAACTGGAACCGAACTTTAAGAAACACAAGTACAACCACCTCGTAGGTCTAGTAGGGTGTCTCATTTACCTGAGAGGTATGGGCTTGTGCACTTGGAGGAGCTGGGTCTCCATGAGGTTCCAAGTGATAGCCAAGAGACCGACCCAACAACCTATGACCAAGCGATGGTGGATGTAGACTCCGCAAAATGGCGTGAAGCTATGGAAGCTGAGATAGACTCAATGCATGTCAATCAGTTCTGGACTCTAGTAGACCGCCCCAGGGCATAATGCCTGTGGGAACAAGTGGATCTACAAGAGAAAGGCGATGGTGATGGCAAGGTTGACGCCTATAAGGCCGGGCTTGTGGCAAAGGGTTATACCGGAAGGAAGGGATCGATTACCACGATACCTTCTCGCCCGTAGCCATGATCAAGTCTATTCGCATGATGCTTGCTATAGCTGCCTACCACGATTATGAGATATGGCAAATGGACGTAAAGACGGCTTTCCTTAATGGATTCCTCGAGGAGAAATCTATATGGAGCGACCTAAAGGCTTTGTGTCCGTCGATATTCGAGAAAGTGTGCAAGCTTGACGTTCCATGTATGGACTGAAGCAAGAGTCGCGTAGTTGGAACCTTTGTTTTGACGAGGCGGTCAAAGAGTTTGACTTCGTGCAAAATGAAGAGGAACCTTGTGTATATAAGAAAGTTAGTGGGAGCAAGATCGCATTCTTAGTACTATATGTAGATGACATTATACTAATAGGAAATGATGTGGGAATGCTTAGTTCTGTGAAAGCTTGGCTTTCGAGTAATTTCTCCATGAAAGACTTAGGAGAAGCAACCTATATTCTTGGTATTCGACTCTACCGGGATAGAGCGAAGAGAACAATAGGCCTTTCCCAAGCCCTCTATATAGATAAGATCTTAAAGCGATTTAAGATGGATGATTCTAAAAGAGGGTTCCTACCGATGCAACATGGAATAAAACTCACCTTGAAGATGTGTCCTCAAAGTGAGGAACAACGAAAGGAAATGAGTAATATACCATATGTTTCGGCCGTGGGTAGCCTTATGTATGCTATGTTGTGTACGAGACCTGACATTGCGCATGCTGTAAGCGTGGTGAGTAGGTTTCAGGCAAACCCAGGTAGGGAACATTGGACTGCCGTAAACACTACACCATATATGGGTTTCAGCAACACCTGAAAAACTGTGTTCAATAGTCCAAAAAGTGTTGCTGAAGGCAGAAAAACAAGCTATGGCTACACTTTGACCAAATTCGAAAGTGTTACAAAAACGGCCGCAACCATAGGGGTCTAAGGTAACACTTTTCTTGTTTTTGGTAACTTGTTAAAAAAGTGTAGCAATAGACCCCTATGCCAACACTTTTATTGTCTGTGGCTACACTAGATTTTGTGTTGCTGTAGACTTAAGGCCACACTTTTATATATTTAGTGACACAAAGATTTGTGTAGCCGTAGGTCTATGCTAACACTCATGAGGTCTAATGTAACATTAAATTGTGACACTTTGACATCTTTACCAACAACTTTAACACTATGACTACACTTATATATAAACAGTTCTAACTTTTGCCAACACACTTTTAATCTTTGCCAACACAATTTTTATATTTTGCCAACAAAAAGAATTATAAATTATAGTTTATGGCTACATTTTTGCAGGTTTTTACCAACATTTTTCATAGTAAAAAGCAAAATATTATATTGGAAAATAAATATTACCATAAAACAGTCAATACCATTAAAACACTGTCAACCATAACAACATCCAAAATACATGACTACTAATATTCAATCCACAATAGCTAAGAACAAATTACGATCGCAATCCATAAATATAACAAAACTACTTGAGTCACTTAGCTAGCATAATATAAAATGATGAGGTCAGTCAAGGAGTGACATTGTCACCGCCATAGGACTCCTCGACTGATTTCTGAGAGTCATCAATCTTTAAGTTCAAATCTGGATTCTTCTCGGCCAACATTTTCATCATTTCTCGAACTTTTTGAGCTCTGATCTTAGTAGTTAGGTCCGCCACGTACAGAAGGCTTGCTGGTTATGTTCCCAACATCCATTCTAAGAAGATCATTGGTCAACGAGCTATTAGCATCTTGTTCTGAAGAGCCTTTGGAGAGTGTTAGGTCATCGTACCTACTCTGCAAATCCGATTTTAAGAACAAAGAGGTATTTTGAAGTGAGGTATATATGTTTTGTTTCCAACATTTAGATCCAGGCTACTCATTACCGGGCAAGTTCAGGTCTCTTTCGAAAACCATGCAGTCAGACTATTAATAAAAAATTTGATTTACTATTGAAAAAAAAACATTTGCAAAATTTGCAATAACAAGTTAACTCATTAAGATGATAGTTATTCCAATACATTAAGCCCTCAAGTTTTTATTAATCACATGTATAGTTAACCCAATCTGAGAAGTCAACTAATGTTCAAGAAAAGTAGTGTCTAGGACCATAAGCAAATAAATGTCATGCTACAGGATGAAAAACCAGTTTATTAATAAATTCAAGATGCAGGTGTCAAGACTAAACACACCGTAACATGCTCATAATGGAGACATGTCATCAAATAATATTTAAATTTACTTAAAATGTAATATTCGTCATGCTCGACATCCCATGATATTTAGTACACTGAACGCAATGGTCATACAGTTTTACCTCTTCTGGCTACATTAACATATCACTAAAATTAATATTTGCATTACTACATATCACCCACCACTCAGTCATGAAATGTGGGATAGGCGTATGCTTCGAATATCAGATATTTTTACTGTTGAGAAGGAAAGCTACATTCAAAGAAAAGACGCAGGTCACCATTTGAAGTATTGAAAGCTAACATCTTTTCCACAGCCTCCTGCATTTAGTTTGCATACTTCAATCTGGAAATTGACAGAAATAAAATCACTCACTAAAATCCAAAAAAAAGGACGCAATGTATACCTTATACTGCTGATCCTGTGTGGATATATTCTCATGAAAAAATCTCTCAACATTCTTGTTATCTCCAATAGTAAGCAATACGAATCTTGCTCTCCTAATAACTTCCTCAGAAACTCCTAGGCAATTTGACCATCTGAAAACTTAGATTGAAAGAAAACTAAAATGTACAATATTGACATAAACTGGCATATCTTACATAAACGAGAAAACTAGTGGGTAAGACTTAATGCTATTCCCTCCGGTTTTATATATCATGATTCACTTTGGCATAGGAATTAAGATACAAACATAAAGTGTCTAAATTACCCTTTGCTTTAGAATATGGGGTCATTTATTAATGTACTAATTAATGCTAAGAAAGAGGGTAAAACTGGAGGATCTAAAATTTACCACCTAAATGTAAAACAATACTTACTTGTAACCAAAATTAAATTGCTAAAACAACACTTGCTCAAAATCGGAGAGAATATTTACTTTGACCAGATGTAGGTAAAAATCTGGATTTTCACAATAGCATTAGGAACATACCCGCAAGTAGTGCACAGTGTAGTCCTGCAAGACAAATTAAAGCAATTGACATCTGGGAACGAGAAATTGTATTTTATGTCTTGGCTACAAGAGTTGTTTCAATCACTCACCATAGCTAAGACGTGCACATCCAAGCACCAATCTGTCAAACACAGGATACATAGTCAGAAAGATGATCTCCACATCACCACTCAAACAATGACAAAATACAAGTATATTGTCTAGAATAGGATTCCAAAATAAATTGCATAATTAACACCAAAGTTCACCAGAACAAAACATTACCACTAAATTTTCCTATGGGATGAGCCAGTGGAGAAATCCGTTTAAAGAAAGAATTCCTGGCAAAATATGAAAATTTACATAAAAGAAATATGGAAATATGATGCATTTGAAAAGAGCAAGCAGACCTAACTAAATTTCAGTCTAGGTGTTCTAGCGGAGAAATACCACTTCTTGTAAAAGAATTCAGTTGCTTCTTTTTCCATTCATTTATGATTGATGTCCGTAGAGAACTCTTGGCTATCTGTGATTGGAGTAAGAAAGCGCACAAAAGAGAGATTTTCCGACAAGCTGGGTGAGTGCTCACATAATTTTACTATAAAGAGAATGCTTCTTGATTCCTCCAATGACTATCAAACATCTTTGTGTTAACTTAGATGCAATGACTACTAATAGCAAACATTCATTAACAAAGCTATTATAATAACAACTACAATTCATAACACGGAGGAATCGAAACTTCAACGAGAAAATTGAACTTCTAATATATTGCAACTTGCCTAGAGGAAGCTTATTCTTGAAGTGTTCCTCTGTCAAAAGAAGTCCGAGCTTATTAATATGATTACGAGACGCAAGATTGGTATCCAAATAGGAAGACTACCATACCTTATTACATATATTACGGATAAATAGAACATAATGCAAGAAAGCGAGTCCGGTCTAGGTGGGATAAAAGCTGGTCGGACCATTTGTGCTCGGCCCTACGAGGAGGACGAATAAAAATCATTGAGATATTCCTATTCCAAGAACCTAATCACGACTTATACGAAAAATGGATTAAAGCGATCTAATGAGATGGTGGTCGATAAAACATTATAACAAGGTCATGATGATACAAATTGATCACTCTCAAGATCATCTACAGGAAAAAGCGTTATATGAACCAAATGAGGAAGTTCTAAACAATAATATTTGTGGTTATCCAAAGTGGTAACCATTAACATGATTTTTACTATTGGGGTCCGTTTGCTTTCAAATGAGTAATCGGTCGATTAAAAGGCTGCTATTAATTGGATTGGATGACAATAATTCACTAATGTATTAAGTTGTTTGGTTCAGGTGAAGGTCTTGAATAACACTTTATTATCTCATGGTCATAATCACCTACACAAGCAAACATGAATATCCATGGCTAACACTTACGGATGTAAAAAAAATACAGAGAAAAAATCCAGAATATCAAGGCTAAAACTATAACTAAGAAACAGGGTAACCACATTCACATATACAACCTCATGAAGTAAAAAAAAGACATAAGTCATAAGATATTATCACCGAAAATCACAAACTGAAAGCGTGAGTTAAATGCATATGCCGACGACAAAGCAACAACTGAATAGCACAGATCGATATGCAACAGTAAAAAAGTAGAGACATACCCTATTCTGGTCGATAACGTCAACAATGACGACGAGCTTGTCATAGTCCTTGCCGTAGTTGACGAGGCCACTCTTCCAATCTCGACGTACCTCTTGAAGGGCTACACATGAAACAAATCCAAAAAAAGACAAAAAATAAAATCAAAATCAAAATCCCTAAATTCCGAAACTTACATACGCAGTACTCAGTGGTAATGAAATAGATCATATCATTTTCAAGGGCTCACCAATTTTGTGGATTTGTCCTTTGTGTGTGTCTTGTATTTGGGTGAGAGGAGAGGCGAGAGAGGCAAAAAAATAAAGATTGTGAGCAGTGAGAAGAAATGAGGAGTCGATTCATTTAGGGTTAGGAAAAAAATTAAAGATTAAAATTATTATTTAATAAATATAATTAATATAATAATATCATTTAACTTGAAATGTTTGTATTTATTCACGATAGTTACAACGCTAAACCGGTCATTAACAGTCACAAACATTTGGATTTAGGTTGGAAAACATTATTTTTAATATTAATATTAATATTAATATTTAATATTTTTAATATTAATATTTCTCAATATATTTTTAATATTAATATTAATATGTAATATTTATACAAATAAATTATAATAAAATTATTTTTTAAACAATCGATGACACCGTTTTTCTTCTTCCGATCATTATATTTAATGAGGGTATATTTGTCGTTTATAAATTTTGGGATGGAATGGATTTCAATTCCATCCATTTTGAGAAGGAATGATCAAATCCTTATTTGAAGGAATGTTGAGATTTCAATTTCATTCCTTAGGTAACCAAACATCACAATGGAATTGATCGATGGAATCGACCATTCCAATTACATCGAATCCGCAGACCAAACGCCCCCTAGTGTTTTGTTTTTTAGTTTTTAAATAAAATAATAACTGAGCGTGCTATGGTTTGAGAGTGAATTATTTGGATAAAATAGTCGCTCATTTGTTTGGGCAAAAATTGAAGATTGATTTTGACCCGCCCAAATATTAAGTGTAAGCCTGCCTAATTTTTCTTTCCTGGTAACACTTTTTTTAAAGATCAACGGGAACAGCGAATTTGGTGTTACCATAGATACTATAGCAACACCTGTTACATCAACTGTAACGCTAAAAAAAAGTGTTAGCGTAGATCAATTTCAAGGCATCTATGCTAACACTTTTGCTTGTAACATCGAAATAAACGTTGCTAAAGGCCATTTGTGGCGTAGTGAAAGAACGTTCTCAAGTACTTGAGAAGGACTAGAGATATGGTTCTGATGTATGGCGGTGGAGATTTGGATGTGGTGGGATTCACTGATTCGGACTTCCAAGGACTGAAGGACGACTTGATGTCTACTTCTGGATACATATTTACTCTTAATGGAGGAGCAGTATCTTGGCGTAGCGCCAAGCAAAGCGCGACTGCTGATTCCACCTGTCAGGCTGAGTATCAAGCAGCCTCGGAGGCTTCCAAGGAAGGATTCTGGATTAAGAAGTTTCTGGGAGAACTTCAAATGATACCATGTGCTGAGCTGCCTGTTCCGCTGTACTAAGACAACGGCGGAGCTGTAGCGCAGGCCAAGGAGCCGAGGTTTCACAACAGCACCAAACATATTGAGAGGAAGTATCATCTCGTAAGAGAATTTGTTCGCAAGGGATACATTGTGCTGCATAGAGTAGACTCGGCCGACAACGTCGCCGATCCACTGCCCAAGCCACTATCTCAGACTAGCTTGGAGCGTCATCTGTAGAACATGGGTATTCGATACCATAGTGTGTGGCATTGAGTGCAAGTGGGAGATTGTTAGGAGTATGCCCTCGAATGCCACTCAGAGGTTGTTGAGTGAGGGCATTGTACTTGTAATTATGTAAACCATTTATATAAGGCAAATGAATGTTTCTTTATTTACTGGTAGTTACTAGCATTCCTAACTCGTAAATAAACATATAGAAACTAGTCCGTGTATTTGAGAGCAAAACGTTCCACTCCTTATTGGATAAGGGGGTCGGCACTGGAAAGGTTTATAGCTCAAATACTTAATCGTTCGCAAGTCGATGAAACTTGACTGGGCGTTAAGTTTATGTGTAGACTTGTATGATGTGTTCTTTGACATGGAGAGTGCCTGTCGAACACTAATGGTTAGTGGGAGCACACGTTATAGGTATGCTAATTAGATTAGTATACTCGAACCGACTCACCCTCGATTCGTCACACGGATTTCACTCCGGGACAGTCAATGACGGAATCGAAAGGTTGTGATAGGTAATCGTGAACCTTCGACTTGAGGATTTAGTAGGGATGTGCTTGTGACGTCAAGATTTTCATTAGAGTAGTTCGACCACGTAAACCGGAAGGCGGGGTCAACCTCGGCGTGCATCTTGACCAGGCAAGTAGCAGGTCTTCTTGAATACCAAGATAGAATTTTTCTCTGTTAGTGAACGGGTTATATGTCCTATGCGGTTATTGGCGAGATGAGATCATAAGTCTTTGGCCAAAGCATTGGAGCTAGTTGTATTAGATACACGAGAGCTCGATGATCTCGATTTGCATTAACGCATGCATAGCGTCAAGCACGAGATAGGGTTTGGTGGCCGTGACCCTATAACTTGATCGGGATATTTGAAAGAAGGGTTTATCATTATCTTGGTATTCACGGCCAGAATGGTTCTTGAATGATCCCAATCATTCGTTCTCGATCGAGTGCAGTGTAGGCCACCGGTGGCTAGGTGGTGCTACTACTCTTTGGTTCCTCCCATTCTTTGATCGAGACGGACCTACCGAGTCGCGCATTAGGATTGACGACGGAATGAATTAAGCTAATTCTCTCATTATGAATATTAGATATTGGATATCTAATTTGGGACATTGGATGTTTAAATCGATTTATCGGATAAATTGATTTACGGCTTAATGGATTAAATATATCACTGGGTGATTAATTTAATTCATGAATATAATTATTTCTTGGAGAAATTAATTATGTTATTTTGTATTTGATATGTTTAATTAATTGGATTAATTAATCGATAAAAATACATCAGAACGGAATCGTAGTTTATCTGTTTGGACTCACGGGAGTCCGAAACGAACCGAACTCGTCCGTTTTTGCATAATAGCCGCCCCCTTTGTTTCCACTCACTTTCCTCTTGTCTTGTTGCTTTCATTTTATATGAAAGAACATGACATTGTGGGGTTTAAAATAATGTGGCATTATTTGTATTATTGAAGTGAGAGTTGAATAAAGGGAAGAAGATATCTCATTTCACATGCACCTTTTGATTCCTTGTGCAAGCCTTTCCAACGTGAGAATATAAAGAGAGAGAGATAGACTTTGAGTTTAACACTCATCTTCATCTTCTTCAATCACTTCCTCTTCATTTTTTCTTGGAGAAAAATTGAGAGAAAATTATTGAGAGATATATTATACACTTAGAGTGTAATAATAAAAGCTTCATCATTTGATTCTAGCCGTAACCTTAGAGGTTAATCAAGTGTTGTTATTCCGGTCGTTTTTCCGGCGCGTGGCAAGTAGAGACGCGGTGCTTTCGGCGTTGGATCGTTCAAGGGCTTGGAGCGGATCGGATACATAGAGATCAACTAAAGCTTGGGTAATAGCTCAAGAGAAGGTTTCCATTTAATCAACGGACTTCGAGGGTTAGTTTCTTACGACTCTTGCTTTTCGTTTATATATTCGTATATACGTAGCTCGATCGATCCTCGTAGGGATTCGGATCGAATTAATTTTTGTTTTACCGCTTCTGCTGGGCCTTCGTTTTAGGCACCGAATCCCAACATATTTAACATGTTGTAAATGGCTTTTGTGAGTTTTTGAAACCTTACCGTCATCGGCCTTTTTGGCATTTTTGTAAATGGTTTTTAGTCTGGTGGGTTCCGGCATGGGACCCACCACGCTATAATGTTCCGTGTAATTACCTAAAATTTTTTTGCATTCTAGCCCATTGAATTATTTTTGAAAACCTTGAGTATCTTAGAAATTAAATTTCGAGACGTACTTTTAAAATGAATTATTTTCTCGTGGTACATCCAAGGTGCCACAATATGTTTCAAAATTCTTCTACCTCGAGGACCAAAATGTTTTGAGATATTTTCAATGTTTTTGAAAAACTTTTTACTTAGACCCGAGGGTCGAATATTCTGAAAGTTTTTCACTAAGAGAAAGTGTCCTCATTTTTTTTATCCAATGCGAAATGGTTCTTCAAAGTCTCGATAACGATATTTCACGTTTGTACTTTTTTTTGAAAGGTGATACTCAAGATCAATCGGTGTTTCCAAATTATTTTCAAAAGGTGGTTTTCTTTCTTTTTTTTAAAAACCTATCAATTCCCGTTTGCGGTTTGGGAATGTATGTATGATGTTTGCTTTGTCGTTATAACATTAACTTCCGAATATGATCGAATTGGTGGCATGAACGTTGAGGCGTTGCCACGCATTTGATGTACTAGCCCTCTGTGAGAGGTGTGAACTGGTATTTACTATTTGTCGTCTCGTGGTGATTTGCGTGTTGCCGCATGAGTGTGAGCTGTAGAAGCTTGGGTTTGTACGTTTGTGTACATGTGTGATTGTTTCATGTGGTTGTAATTATGTGCTGGTTATCGTTTAGGCCGTTGAGGTCGCCGAACGATACCGTCATTGCTGTAGTGTTGTGTGTGTATTACTTTACGATGGTAATCGTTGTATATGATATGTGTTATGATTCATTGTTGTGCTGAGTTGACATCTCTGCTATGTTGTTTTGCGACGTTATGCCCCATTGTATCTAGCATTTGTACATTCGGTACGCCGAGCCGGGGTGTTTCAACCGTGGTGTGCCGGGGGCATGCATGTACCAATTGTCCTTCTCGTTAGTAACGCATTTCAAGTGTGGACCTTGGAGTCATTGTTCGACCGTTGTCATTTGATCATTGTCGTTCGATCATTGTTACTCGATCATCGTTTTTCGATTGTTATTGTTCGATCATCGTTTTTCGATTGTTATTGTTTGATGACGCTTGTCACTTGTTGGTTTTATTATGTCTCTATCGGTGGCGTTGTGTTGGTCGTCGTGGACCGTGTTTTCACGCCGTATGTCTCTTTGCGTTTCTTGCAACATTTCGCCGTCAGGCCCGAGTTTTTGGTTTTTGTGTATCTCGTCGAGTTTTCCTGGCGGGGATATTGCTTCTCCCTACTTGTTTTAAGTTTCGGGACGAAACTTCTTTTAAGGAGGGTAGAATGTAATACCCGTAATTTCGATTTCCGGTAATTTCTTTTTTTTTTTCCGGTGGAACTCCATTTTGACGACTCGCTCATGACCGTTTCGTCATTCTGAGAATGATTAATTCTATACTTTTTGACATCTGAGTTCTTTTCGGTGTCGTGTTGTTGAGTTCCGTGCTTTTTAGCGACTTTTTCGCACTTGAGCTCGATTCTTGCGAATCTCGTTCGAAACTGCTGTTTCGAGTTTCCCGTAAGTCTGTTTAACTTTGTTAGACATGTTGTGAACTTCGGTTTGGTTGTTTCGAGTTTCCCGTAAGTCTGTTTAACTTTGTTAGACGTGTTGTGAACTTCGGTTTGGTTATTCGATCATGTATTGTGATTTTCGGGCGTTTTGGGCCATTTTGTAATTTACCTAAAGTTATGGGTATCCGTATCTGTATTTGTTGTCTCGACCCTTTTCTTGGTCGCGTATGATTAATTATTACATTATGTTTTCATTTCGGGTCATTGATGTTGTCCGTGAGCTTTTCGTCGTGTTCGTTCCGTACATTTTCGGAAATCGAGTCGTCGGATCATGACGGCTGAGCACTGGCCGGACAGGTGCGGCCGGCACGGTCGGAAGTGCTGGGCACTGGCCGAGCAAGCACGTCCGGAAGGCTACGCGCGCTAAACGGCAGGTGTAGCGCACGCTATCGGCCGGCCCAATGTACGCTATCGGGTCTGGGCAGAGGGGTTCTGAGGTTCTCGACTCGGGTAGGATCGGCAGGTAGCGCATGCTACTGTCGGGCACTGCGCACGCTACGACCGAAAGGTAGCGCGTGCTACGGCCGAAAGGCTACGCATGCTACCTGGCCGAGTCAGTAGGACAATGAGGTTCTAGATTGCGGCCCGGGCCGATAGCGCACGCTAGCTCGGCAGCCTAGCGCACGCTAGGCTGCACCAGTATAAATGTGACAGAGCAGTCCAGTTTCGGACATTTTTCCCATTTCTCTCTTTCTATTCCGCGGCTGGGGCCTTGGGGGTCTTGAAGCCATGTTTTTGAACAACAAATCCATGAAGTTCTTGAGTTCATATCATTGATTGATCATCCTATATCATCCTTTGATCCAGCGAATCAAGGTAATCTCTTCTTAGAACCCAAGTTTGTTGAATTTTGGGGTTTTTGCGTTTTTGTACGATTCGTTCCGTATTATTGATTAATCCATGATGAGTATGATTAATCTTAATAGTATTCTTGTGTTTAACATCATTTAATCCATTGTTCTTCGTCGAATCAAAGTATATTTCTTGATTTCCTTCGAATCGACTTTTTTTGGGATTTGTTCTTGATATCGTTTTCCATCCGTTTTTGATGGATCGATTGTTGTTAAATGATGTTGTTAAACATATCCTATGGATTGTATATCCATATTTCGATTTGGAATTCTGTTTTCGTGTTTTGACGGGACGAATCGTGTTCTTGGCCGTTTTGGGGAAAACACTTTAACTTTCGTCATTCGTTCTTTGAATTCAACGGCTTTAAGTCATGCTATGGAATTCATTTTCATTGTTTTTATTGTCCTTCGTAGTTTATTATCGCGAGTTGGTGATCGGTGGAGTCGGTGGGTTCGTAGTCGGTTTGTGCCAACCTACTTCGGTCGATTCTCCACGTTGTTCTTATTCAAGGCAAGTACCTTGTCCATACATTTCTTGTTTCGTGGATATGATGATAGGTGAATGCCTTAGCATGATTGTTTGATTATTTGAAATGAGTTTTCAAAAGATTCGGTTTAGCCTCGTTAAAGGCTCGCTTTCAAAACGCGTGTGTTTTGTGAATATTGTGCTCCGTGAACGATTAAGTGAACCCTATGAATTCACTTGTTGTTGTTGTTGTTGTCGTTGTTATGCTTTGATAATATAAATACACATATTATCTCTTTTCGGTGCGCTATGGTTTGACGTGGTGAGTTGCTAAGTGTTTGATGTCTCTAGGTGAATTGTTTGGATATCCTTGGTGTGATGTGATATTTGTGCATGATTATTTCTCTCACCTCGGGAGGGTCCGACGGGATCATGGAGGGAGTCCAATGGTGTAGCCCTGGATTCACGAGTGCGGTTGCTTATGTTTTGTGAATGTGTTTGCTCACCTCGGGAGGGTTCGACGGGGCACGGAGGGATTCCAATGGTATAGCCCTGGATTCACGAGTGAAACTTCACCGCTATGTGTGTATATTTTGTGATTGTATTTCGCTCACCTCGGGAGGGTCCGACGGGATCACGGAGGGAGTCCAATGGTATAGCCCTGGATTCACGAGTGCGGTTGCTTATGTTTTGTGAATGTATTTTCTCACCTCGGGAGGGTTCGACGGGGCCACGGAGGGAGTCCAATGGTTTTGCCCTGGATTCACGAGTGAAACTTCACGGGTGTGTGTGTATTTTATGTCCTTCGAGGATGCGTGACGTGGGTTTTAACCGTGTGAATTGTTGTCGGTTTTCTATTTGCGAAAACAAAACCTTTTGGCTGTGACCCCTGCTGATTTTGTAAAGAGAAGGATTCGGTAATCCTAAATTGTTTTCTAATAAAACTCTCGATAGCATTTTAAACTGTTTTATAAATTGCTTACCTTTATTTGTGATCTTTCGGTTTTGGAAATGTTTACCCAAACTCTTGCCTCAGGAAGTACTTTTCGTTACGTTTGGATCTTTGAGGATTCCTGGTTATTATTGTTCTTGGAACTTGTATTGTATGGCTCGTATTTTTTCACTTTGTATTTGCACTAGCAAAACAATGGAGTTTTGCTAACCCCCGAGTATTCGGGGGGTGGATGTTTGTATTGCATTCAGGTTTTGGAGCATAGCACAGGGTCGGCATGAAGGATGATGAAAGATGAACGATATTAATCACACGAGGATCCGTTGATGTCGTATTGGTCTAGTTGTATTTTCTTTTCCGCTGCAGCATCTTTTCCCCGCTGTACGGGAGTTTATTGTATTTTGACCCCTACGTGGATATGTGTTGGAATTGAGTTGTATGTTATTATTGAAAGACCAAATCGGTCTACTGAGTCATTTTAGCCTTAAAGGCGATGTTTAGATGTTTGATTTTAGTGATCAGCCTGGTAGATCCTCGAGGAGAGGGTCTACGGCGTGTAATATCCCTGAGTGGATTGGGGGTGTTACATAAATGGTATCGGAGCCAGGTTGTGGAAACCTAGGCTGTCGGGTTTAGTGGTGTCTGTTGAGTTTTTGTCTCGTCAGAATTTGTCCGACGGAGTCGTGTCACGACGCGTCGTCTGAGTTTGTTGGTCGTGATTAGTATCGTGGGGCGATCATCATCTTCGTGCGACCTGTGGCTGTAAGTCTCCCTTCTTTGTGTTTGTGCCTCGTCTGATGCGAGTTAAAAGTATGATTATTAGTTAATTGACGGAATCCTCTTATGGATTTTGATTTCGTGATATGTGGTTATTTGACTCTCATATTTCGTTCATATGAGGAGTAGTGTTGCTAGATTGTGCATGTTGGACTGTATTTCTTTTATCCAATGCGTGAGTTCTTTTGTAATGGCTTTCGGTATTTTACCGACTGAGTTTTATTTCAAAAACCGATTCCCTTAACCAAGTTTTTGGCATTATGGCCTTGATCGTTTTGGCGAAATTCTTATGATGGTATTTAGCATGTTGTAAATGGCTTTTGTGGGTTTTTGAAACATTACCGTCATCGGCCTTTTTGGCATTTTTGTAAATGGTTTAGTCTGGTGGGTTCCGGCGCGGGACCCACCACGCTATAATGTTCCGTGTAATTACCTGAAATTTTTGGGCATTCTAGCCCATTGAATTATTTTTAAAAACCTTGAGTATCTTAGAAAATAAATTTCGAGATGTAGTTTTAAAATGAATTATTTTCTCGTGGTACATCCAATGTGCCACAATATGTTTCAAAATTCTTCTACCTCGAGGACCAAAATGTTTTGAGATATTTTCAATGTTTTAGAAAAACTTTTTACTTAGACCCGAGGGTCGAATATTCTGAAAGTTTTTCACTAAGAGAAAGTGTCCTCATTTTTTTTATCCAATGCGAAATGGTTCTTCAAAGTCTCGATAACGATGTTTCACGTTTGTACTTTTTTTTAAAAGTGATACTCAAGATCAATCGGTGTTTCCAAATTATTTTGAAAAGGTGTTTTTTTTTTTAAAAAACCTATCAATTCCCGTTTGCGGTTTGGGAATTTATGTATGATGTTTTCTTTGTCGTTATAATATTAACTTCCGAATATGATCGAATTGGTGGCATGAACATTGAGGCGTTGCCACGCATTTGATGTACTAGCCCTCTGTGAGAGGTGTGAACTCGTATTTACTATTTGTCGTCTCGTGGTGATTTGCGTGTTGTCGCACGAGTGTGAGCTGTAGAAGCTTGGGTTTGTACGTTTTTGTACATGTGTGATTGTTTCATGATGATTGTAATTATGTGCTGGTTATCGTTCGGGCCGTTGAGGTCGCCGAACGATACCGTCGTTGCTGTAGTGTTGTGTGTGTATTACTTTACGATGGTAATCGTTGTATATGATATGTGTTATGATTCCTTATTGTGCTGAGTTGCCATCTCCGCTATGTTGTTTTGCGACGTTATGCCCCATTGTATCTAGCATTTGTACATTCGGTACGCCGAGCCGGGGTGTTTCAACCGTGGTGTGCCGAGGGCATGCATGTACCAATTGTCCTTCTCGTTAGTAACGCATTTCGAGTGTGGACCTTGGAGTCATTGTTCGACCGTTGTCATTCGATCATTGTCGTTCGATCATTGTTACTCGATCATCGTTTTTCGATTGTTATTGTTCGATCGTTGTTGTTCGATCGGGGTTATCCGACTGTTGTTGCCTGATCTCGTACTGCGAAGAATCGTCGTTCACCGTTAGTTTGTTGTTTCGGGTGTGGCCAAATGAGTCATCGAGCCGTGCAATGCGAGACGGTAACTGAGAGATTTGGGGGATCGAGGTTGCGTTCCTGCTCCTAAAGGACACGTAGATGCCTATCATGGTTTTGAGGATTTCGGCGTAGTCCGAACTGTTTGTGATTGCCCTTGTGGATCGTTTGTGTGTTTATTTCTAATTTCTTGACTGTGCGTGTTTCCTTGTAATAGGTGCTTAGTGTTTCGTGGTTGTTAGGATAATTGACTTGATTGTATCATCTGTTTGATGACGCTTATCACTTGTTGGTTTTATTATGTCTCTATCGGTGGCGTTGTGTTGGTCGTCATGGAGCGTGTTTTCACGCCGTATGTCTCTTTGCGTTTCTTGCAACGTTTCGCCGTCGGGCACGATTTTTCGGTTTTTGTGTATCTCGTCGAGTTTTCCTGGCAGGGAAATTGCTTCTCCCTACTTGTTTTAAGTTTCGGGACGAAACTTCTTTTAAGGAGGGTAGAATGTAATACCCGTAATTTCGATTTCCGTAATTTCTTTTTTTCGGCGGAACTCCATTTTGATGAATCACTCATGACCGTTTCGTCATTCTGAGAATGATTAATTCTACACTTTTTGACATCCGAGTTCGTTTCGGTGTCGTGTTGTTGAGTTCCGTGCTTTTTAGCGACTTTTCCGCACTTGAGTTCGATTCTTGCGAATCTCGTTCGAAACTGCTGTTTCGAGTTTCCTGTAAGTCCGTTTAACTTTGTTAGACATGTTGTGAACTTCGGTTTGGTTATTCGATCAAGTATTGTGATTTTCGGGCGTTTTGGGCCATTTTGTAATTTACCCAAAGTTATGGGTATCCGTATATGTATTTGTTGTCTCGACCCTTTTCTTGGTCGCGTATGATTAATTATTACATTATGTTTTTATTTCGGGTCGTTGATGTTGTCCGCGAGCTTTTCGTCGTGTTTGTTCCGTACGTTTTCAGAAATCGAGTCGTCGGATAATGATGGCTGAGCACTGGCCGGACAGGTGCGGCCGGCACGGTCAGAAGTGCTGGGCACTGGCCGGGCAAGCACAGCAGGAACCGGTGTAGCGCACGATAACCGGTAGGTGTAGCGCACGCTATCGGCCGGCCCAACGTACGCTATCGGGTCTGGGCAGAGGGGTTCTGAGGTTCTAGACTCGGGTAGGATCGGCAGGTAGCGCACGCTCTTGCCGGCATCGCGCACGCCACGACCGGCAGTTGCGCGCTACGGCGAAAGGTCGCGACGCTACTGGCCGAGTCGAGGGGATGATGAGGTTCTGGATTGCGGTCCGGGCCGATAGCGCACGCTAGCTCGGCAGCCTAGTGCACGCTAGGCTGCACCAGTATAAATGTGATAGAGCAGTCCAGTTTCGGACATTTTTCCCATTTCTCTCTTTCTCTTCCGCGGCTGGGGCCTTGGGGGTCTTGAAGCCATGTTTTTGAACAACAAATCCACGAAGTTCTTGAGTTCATATCATTGATTGATCATTCTATATCATCCTTTGATCCATAGAATCAAGGTAATCTCTTCTTAGAACCCTAGTGTTGTGCGGCGATTAATAGGCCTCAATGGCGATCGGCCTAAAAGATCAGAGAGCCAACCATGGAAGACATACTCTGGGCAAACGCCCAGCGATCGGCACATACGGCGATCGTCTTTTGGTACACGGCGATCGTCTTTTAGTACACGGCGATCGTCTTTTGGTACCCAGCGATCGCCTTTTGATATCTGGCGTTCGTCTTTGATGTCCGAACCAGAGACGATCGTCTCGTGCCACGTATGGATCCAACATCCGTCAAAGTCGTCGAAGACCGAATCTTAGACGGTGGCCCACGTGCAGATCCACAAAGGGCGCCGACAGATAATACATTTAACCCCAGCCGGTCACCTACCTCACCTACCGACAGGGCCGCCGAAAGGTACCAAGTGGGTCCTCCCCAGACAGCGATTGAGGACGCGTGCAGGCTTTCCATTGGCCAGCACCGCTGGTCGCCACAGCAGCCCCAGACTTTAAGGGAACAACCTCACGTGACGGGACGATCGGCCATCTTATTATAATATAGAAAACGGCGGTCGCCCGCGATCGCCGGAGAGGCCTCATCAGCTTTGTCTCCTATAAATAGGAGGCTCACAACAAGTGTCAAGGGATCATGCGATTTTACCGTGAATACGGTGCAAATTATACACAGAGAGAATCAAAGACTCATCTGGCATTCACTTATACATTCATAGTGATATTCATATACACTTATCATACATCCCAAGCAAGAACTCACAGATCTACATATCTGGTTCTTCCGGCAATCTACACGCTCTACAGCTTAGATAACTAGAAGTCTTTACACTCATTGTAATAGTTTCTTTCATTAATATTTGTACTCGACAGTATATTTATTAATAACATCTCACGAGAGCATTCAAGCCCGGGATTAACAACCTCGGAAAATCTTGTGTTATCTATTTTCTCACGGAAGTGTTCTCGTATTTGTTTGTTACTCGATCATTCCAGCAATACTATCTTCAGACAATATTTTGGGTAACAACAATTGGCGCTAGAAAAAGGGGGGCGTCTAAACCTTCATTTTTATTCCTACCGTCTCGAAGAACACTCACTGTTCTCCGGACATATACTTGAAGAAACACTCACTGTTCTTTAATAGAAAAGCCTTCAGAAAAATGACGTCTGCTACGACTTCCAAAAGAGCCACCCTAAGATCTGCTGGAAATCTCATTCTGGCCCGGACCGAATCCCAGCCCACGGCGGAAGGTGACCGTGGCGACGCTAGACTCTCACTCCCGCCCCTGAGGGACGGTTCTAGCCTCTCACTCGATCAGTTCCAGACCGCGGAACAGATTGAGGAGGCTATAGCCATCCTCAGGGAGCGACGGAGGGCCTGCTATTCGCCCACCATCACCCCGTCGGCCATCCGCCGGGTAGGCAAGCGGAAGCTTAAGGGGATCTGTGTTGAGAAATCAACAGAAATCCCCGAGCCGCAGGAGAAGGCTCTCGTGAGGCGGGACGATTCCGTTTTCATCCGCCTAGGGAGCGATCCCTCATGGCGACCTGGACACTCAGGCCCCAGTCGGGAGACATCAGAGTCCGAATCCTTTACCAGGAGTTCGGCATATCCGACTCCCAGGAGACAAGCCGGTCAGCGAGCCCCCGCTCGCCCAAGAAATGAACCCACTGGCAGGGAACTCGTCATTCACCACGGGGCCAGGGGATCAGTACACAATCGCCTTGGCTCGCGCTCTGGGAGCTAATCGGCGAGCAGTCAGGCGACGGCGATGGCCGCCATGCAACGCCAGCTCGACGAGATGAAGGCGCTCCTGGAAAATGGGGCAGGCGCCAGGAGATCGATCGTTGGGCCAAGCGAACCACTCGCGGTTCAGATCGAGCTCTCCCCAGTCCAACCAACGATCAATCCCCCACAAACACCTCTATATGAGGGGAGATCGGATCCGGAAACCCACTTGAGAAAATTCCGGATCTACATGACTGGATGCGGAGCATCAGATGCGACCAAGTGTCGAATGTTCCCATTAACCCTGGGCGACCTCGCCCACAGGTGGTACATCTCACTACCACCTCGCTCAATCAACTGCTTTGAGAAGCTGGCGAAAGACTTCACGTCGTACTTCGCCGCCAAAGTCGCTCGCCCTGAAGGCCCCCACCGCATGATGAAAATCAGGCAGGGGAAGGACGAATCAGATGAGGATTACATCGACCGGGTAGACGAGATAGTCCTCACCGGCGAGCCCATCAGCGACGAGCTCGCCCTCTACTCAGTCCTGGGTGGATTCTGCGGGCACTCACCCATGTTCAGGCACCTCACCAAGGACATCCCTCCGACCTACTCGGTCTTCCGCGTCAAAGCCGCCGACTTCTTGGCCAGGCAGAGGATGCTCTCCCTCCGCTTAGACGAGGGACCCTCCGGAGAAGGTAAGACGCCATCCCATGTCCAGAAGAAGGCGGTCGCCAAGCCCAGAAAGGCGGTCGCCAAGCCGCCTGGCGAGTTCAAAGCCTTCGAGGATGTGGAGGTACACCTTCTCCACAACCTCAACTTATCTCCGGCCCACATCTTTAACGCAATCAAGGGTCGCAAGTGGCTCTCCAAACCAAAGCCGATAAGGGACCACGGTCATCAAGAGCGTAGCAAATTCTGTGCCTACCACAAGAGTCCCGGCCACAACACCAGCCAATGCCGCGACCTCCTCAGACAGCTCTGGCGACTGTTTGAGGAAGGCAAACTGGACAACTTGGTCACCAAGCCAGAACCTAGGACGGAAAGGACCGGAGGGCGTGAGCGCCGACAAAACGAAAGAACTCCTCCCAATCCGGTCGCCAGAATCGAGCATGAGCCGGAGTACTCTGATGAGTCGATCCCTCCGATCAACCCGGGCGGTCGGATCAACATGCTTCAAGCAGGAGGTGGGAACCTCGGGGGCCTTTCCCCGGTTTCCACCATGTCAAACAGGAAGCGAAAGGCCGAGCTGAGGGCGTTCGCCGGGGTCCATGTTGTGGTACCTCCGGAGCCGACCATTTCTAAAGACGCGCTCATCACCTTCTCCAACAAGGATAGGGAGGGAGTGCAATGACCCAAAGAGGATGCACTGGTGATCTCTGCTTGTATCCTCGGGAAGATGGTCGATCGCGTGCTGGTCGACAATGGAAGTTTCTGCAACATCATATTCAAATCCGCCCTGGACTAGCTCGGCAACTTGACCAAATTCATCAAGCCGTTCGACACCGTGCTCCAAGGGTTCGGCGACAACACAGTCCAAGCCTACGGAAGGATCAAGCTCTCTGTCGAGCTAATATGCTTTTACGATCCCAAGGTTAGGATTACTAGGAACCTAAATTTTGTAATCATAGATAGGCCCAGCATCTATAATGGGTTCCTAGGTTGCGCCTTTCTAGAAACCTTTGAGGCGGTCGCCTCGTCTTTCTTTTACTGTATCAAATTCCCCACTGCCGATGGGACGGTCGGTACTGTAAAAGGAGATCAACTAATGGCAAAAAGATGTTTGAATTACTCCTATGTCGTTACTTCTTTCAATACTTCCCATGCTATGTATAACATTGAAACGATCGACGATCAACCCATGGAGATCGACGAGCCAAGCACATCGTACCAACCCTACTCAGAGGACGCCATCTCGGTTCGATTAACGGACGACATCGAGCCAAGGATCGGTTTCGAGCCAAGTCCCGACATCGATCCAAGGATCGAGTCCGGAAATCATTCCAAACGAGAGGCGACCGTCCCCATCGAAGAGTTGGAGAGTATAACGATAGATCCGGCTCATCCAGAACGGGAAGTACAGATCGGCGCAAGCATCAACCGCGAATTCAAAGGGGATCTGATCAATTTGCTACGTAAGAACATCGGAGTCTTTGCCTGGTCGCATCAAGATATGGTTGGCATAAGTCCTGAGCACGCTTGCCACTATCTAAAGATCGACCCGGCAATGAAGCCTGTTCACCAAAAACGTAGGAAATTCGGTCCCAAGAAATACGCGGCGCTCGACATAGAAGTCCAAATGTTACTCAACAACAAATTAATCGGGGTAGCTACAGACGAACCACAATGGGTCGCCAACCGGTACTCGTCAAAAAACCAACTGGTTCCTGGAGGTTATGCATCGACTTCACCGATCTCAACGCGGCATGTCCAAAAGATCACTTTCCGATGCCTCATATTGATCACTTGGTCGATAGTACGGCAGGTTGCGAAATGATGTCATTTATGGATGCCTTCGCCGGATATCATCAAATCCCAATGGCGGAGAAAGACATAAAACACACATCTTTCCACACGGAAAAGGACATATACTTTTGGGTCCGAATGCCGTTCGGCTTGAAAAACGCAGGGGCAACCTACCAGCGACTAGTCAATAGAATGTTCGCCAATCATATCGGCAAGACCATGGAGGTCTACATTGACGACATCATGGTCAAAAGCCTCAAGAAGGAATACCACCTCAATGATCTCGCCGAGACGTTCGCCATCCTCGAGAAGTTCAACATGAAACTGAACCCCAAGAAATGCAACTTCGGAGTGGGCTCCGGAAAATTCCTGGGGCACATCGTGATCCAAAGGGGGATCGAGGCAAACCCCACCAAGATTCAGGCGATCCTTGACATGCAGGAGCCGCGGAACATCAAGCAGGTGCAACGCCTCACAGGTTGTCTAGCCGCCCTCAACCGTTTCATATCCCGGCTCGGCGATAAAAGTAAGCCATTCTTCGCGACCATAAAGAACAAGAAGTTCGCGTGGACAAAGGAGAGTTAGGTAGCATTCGCCAAAATAAAGGAATATCTATCTAACCCCCAGATCCTGGCAAAGCCGATCCCCGGTGAGAAACTATTTCTTTACCTGGCAGCCTCGGAGGTCGCATTGAGTGCCGTTTTGGTACGAGCGGAGGAACAAGTCCACTTGCCGATCTACTATGTTAGTCAAGCGCTCCAAGACGCAGAAACACGATATACAACACTGGAGAAGATCGCCTATGCCCTTGTCATGAGTGTTCGTAAGCTAAGGTCTTATTTCTTCGAACATCAAGTGGAAGTCCTAACAACTCTACCTCTAAGGCAAGTTCTACACCGATCGGACACCAACGGGCGATTCCTCAAGTGGTCACTGGAGATCGCCCAATACGGTATCACATACGCTCCTCGCACGGCGATCAAAGGCCAAGCTCTGGCGGACTTCGTGGTGGAACTAACGTTCCCTCACAGTCCAACCCAGATCGGCCGACCTGCCTGGAAGTTATATGTGGATGGCTCGGCGACCAATTCGAGAGCAGGGGCAGGGATTGTCCTCATCAGTCCCGACGGACAAAGTTTCACTAATGCTGTGCGTTTTAGTTTTCGTGCGACCAACAATGAAGCCGAATACGAAGCCTTGGTAGGCGGGCTCGATCTAGCCCTCGCCCTGGATGTTCGAAGCCTCCATATCTTCATGGACTCCCTCTTGGTCGTGAACCAAGTCAAGGGAGAATATGAGGCGCGCGGCGAACAGATGGTCAAATACCAAGAGCTGGTCGCCGAAATGTGCACGAAATTTGAGGAAGTGCTAATCGAACAAGTCCCGAGAGAGCACAACTCCCAGGCCGATGCCCTATCCAAGCTGGCGTCATCAGATGGGGCAGCCGATTTCTCTAATATCCAAATTACAAAATCAGCAAGGCCAGCGATCGATAGAAGCCTGGTTACCACGGTTGCTGTTGCCGAGGAGAACTGGATGACTCCGTTCATCAAATATTTAAAGGATGGAACGGTCCCTGACGACCGTGTTAAAGCTCGCCAACTCCAGCTCCGTGCGACCAGATATACCCTATTGGACGACCGGCTTTACAAGCGAGCTCTCAGCCTTCCCCTCCTCAAGTGTATTACGCCGGAGGAAGGTCGGCTCGTTTTAGCCGAGATCCATGATGGGATTTGCGGAAACCATGCGGGCGGGCGAGCTCTCATCCATAAGACAACCAGGCAAGGTTTTTTCTGGCCATCACTTCAGAAGGACGCGATCGCCTATGCCAGATCGTGTCACAGGTGTCAAATAACGGGCCCAAACATTAAACTCTCCCCCGAACAGCTCACCTCCATGTACAGCCCTTGGCCATTCGCGCAATGGGGCATCGACCTTATAGGTCCCTTGCCGACGGCTCCAGGAGGCTGTAAGTTCGCCATCGTAGGGGTCGACTATTTCACCAAATGGGCTGAGGCCGAACCGCTAAACAAGATCGGCCAAGAGCAAGTGATCAAGTTTATCTGGAGAAACATCATATGCCGATTCAGCCTGCCCCAGACCATCATCTCCGACAACGGAAAGCAGTTCGACGGCTTAGAAGTCATGCAATTCTGTGAGAAGTGGGGAATCAAAAGGTTGTTCTCGGCTCCCTATCACCCTCAGACGAACGGGCAGGTAGAGGCTGTGAACAAGATCCTCAAACACACAATTAAAGCGCGACTCGAATCCAGGCTAGGACGATGGGCAAGCGAGCTCCCAGACGTTTTGTGGTCTTATCGAACGATGACCCGTAATTCAACCGGCGAAACCCCATTCACCCTCGCCTTCGGAACAGATGCGGTGATTCCCTCGGAGATCGCCGTCCTTAGCCATCAAACCGAACAAGAGATGACGACCGACAACGATGTGGCCCGACGGATCGACCTCGACATGCTCGAAGAACGACGACTGACCTCAGAAATGAGGAACACAATCCACAAAAGGAGATCCGAGAAGTTCTTCAATTCGAAGGTCAAGGAGAGAAGGTTTCAGGTGGGCGATCTTGTCCTCAAAAAGATCCAGACCCACACAGGTGTCTTTGGTCCGAACTGGGAAGGCCCTTTCAGGATATCTAAGTGGCTAACTAAGGGAGCCTACGAACTTGAACATCCTGACGGTACTCCGGATCAATATCCCTGGAACGCCGTACATATGAAGAAATACTACCAGTGAAAACTTTGTAATCAGTTTCTACTATCCTATGTACAAGGAATGTAATGAGATTTTTTCCTATCCCATCTATTCTGGCGATCGCCCCACCAGGCATTTCGCATACCGCCGACGATCGTCGTTCATGGCGATCCGAGGTAGAATCAATGCAGCCATGGTCTTGGAGGTCGATGGAACCGACAGCTTCGCCCATGCAAGGTTCCTTTGGGCCAAGATCGCCCGCCCTTCGTTTAAATACGAGGCCGGCGTAGCCAAAGGACCCTCCAAAATGATTAGTGGACACGTTCGCACGTCCTCAAAGTATGTCATCTAACATGATGTACTCGGACAAGGCGACGCGTCCCTACCCCGTCACAACGCATACCGTCGAGGGTCGTCATCTATCATGCCGACCCGAGGTAGAAAGGTGCTTACAAAGCCACGGACGTGGAGTCGAATAAACCGACGACGCCCCGTGCAAGGACTCCTCCAGACCAAGATCGCCCGCCTTTCGTTTAAATACAAGGCTGGCGCAGCCTAACGGAGGACCCTCACAATAAAGTGAGATGCGGGATAGGCAATGTCCCTCACACACAAAGGCACGGGTGAGGATATCGGTCCATCGAACTCCGCGACCGTGCACGATCCCTCAGAGTCGGCAAAACTGAAGATAGCTCGCCTAACAAACTATTTTTTATTCCCTTACTTACAATAAGTAAACAAAAACAAGAGGGCAGAGAAGGGGAGCTAATCCCTAAATGCGATCGGACAGAAGGAACCGTACTCGATCGGCTTCATTCAAACACAAGCTGGACGATCAATACTGTTCAACGACATTTACAAGTAAGAATTTCCAAACATGTCAATACATTCAAACGTTCAGACAATCGGTCGGATAAACAAAGACTTCGGAAGCAATCATACACATACTTGTAAAAATTCGCATGCAAACATTCAAAGGCGATCGTGCATAAAAGGACACAAGTGCGAAAAAGGAATATTTTATTCATAACAAAGATTTCGTACATTACGAAGCCCGAAGGCAATACAAAGAGAAAGCAAAAATTACAAGTGAAAGAAAACAAAGAGATCTCTCAGGGGCCCGTCGGCTGGTCTTCACCCTCAGGTGGCGGATCAGCACGATCTCCCCCATCGGCCTCAGGGTAAATGAGTTTGTCCGGGAAAGGATACCAACTCAAGTCGATCCCCAAGTCGGCGAGGTCAAAGATCGGCAGGGAGAACTCCGGGTGCAGAGGGTGCTCGAGTGCATAAACTTTGAAGCTCTCCATCAAAGGACCGATATCGATCCCTACCTTTTTTGCGGCTCGGGCAGCATCGGCATAGGCCACGTAATAAGCGAACTCGCCAACGAGTGCAACATTGAGGTAGGGATCGGTCTCGATCGCCTTTAGCTGCCCTCTCAGCTCAGCGGTCGTCTTCTTAGCTTCTGCCAGTTCGACCACCTTAGCGGCAGTTTCCCCCTTGGATTTATCCAGCTCTCCTTTTGCCGCCTCCAGCTCATGGTTGAGCCGATCCACCGTCATCTTCAGTCCGACCGCCTCCTCCTGCGAAGCCGCATGCTTCTGGCGAGCTTCTTTCTCCTGGTCACGGAACCGATCGGCCGCTTCCTTGGAGCGGCTCAGCTCTTGCTTCAGTCGGTCGACGTCCTGTTTAGCCCGTTTGGCCATCTCTACGTACTCCTTCTCCATAGAGTGGATCCGGTTGGCGTATTCAATGTTTGTGTTCCGAGCGGCCTCGAGGTCGCTATGAAGGCGAGCAGTGGAGGGTCGCCCCTCAAAATCCCTAGCAGCTTGGACGGCCATCGTCGCCGTTTGGAGAGCCAGGGCAATGGTCGCCTGCATGGTATCTCCAGATCGCCGACGAGCGATCGCATCAAGATCGGTCGTCCAAGCCTTGGGCAATGAGGTGATGGCCTTCTGGACATAAGTAGGGACGTCGAGGGACTTTTGCGGAGCCTTGCTCGACAAAAAGTCCAGCACCATAGGAGCGACGTCCGGGTCAGCAAGACGGACCCTGCATCGCAAACAAAAGAGACCAAGGAGTTGGCATATACCTTTTTCAAAATGCATAACTCGGAAAGTTCAATCCAACCTTACCTGTTGACCAGCTCGGGATCGCGGCCAAAGTAAGGTTTGCCCCGAGGAGTTTCAGCCGCGGCGATCGCCACCTTTTTCGAGAAGCCGCCCGATGACTTGGATCCGGACGCCGAGGGCCTAGAGCCCGATACCTCCATCATCGGAACGGCGGAGATAGGAGCCGCGGCAACCGGAGGCTCCAGAATAGACACGTCCAACTCAGTGGTCGGCAGGGACTCCTCCGGCCTCTGCCTCTTGCGGCGCTGGAGTTGTCCCTCTTCTTGAATTTCCGGCTCAGCGACCGGCACTACAGCGGGCCTCACCACGGGAACGGGGCGAGACGTCGTCGAAGGAACACGACCAGTCTTCTTACCCTGGTGAAGGCGACCGATAGGCCCTGGGTTAGACATGGCGATCTATGGTGGTGGCTCAGCAAAAAGGGGAAAGTGAATATCTGTCAAAGAAGAAGTACAAACAAGTTAGACAACTACTTAGACGTTGCGACCTCCTGGAGACGATCGTCAAACAAAGAAGAAGAAATAAAATTTATACCTGGAACTCTCAGATGACGAGGGAAGCGAAACAATCGAGCCCCCAACCGATGAAGTTCGCCACCGAGCGAGCGAACGTCTATGAAGGAATCCGGCAAGGCACGAATCCGCTCCCAAACGATCAGGAAATCGAAAGGGAGATCGCCGATCGCTGGAACAAGAGGTCCTGCAAAAATGAAACGAAATTAGATCAGTCCAAGACAAGTACGATCATAGGGAGAGTTAAAACCCTTACTCGGATTCCTCTCCCAAAAATTGGTGGGAATCTCCAACTCCTCCTCCGGCCTGTCACTCGATGCCGATCGTCACGCTCCGCCGACCCAACACCATTTAGCCAGGTCGCCCTTGGTCTTGTTTGGCACACCGAGGACCACTCTTCCCATTCGGCCCTGAATATGATTGCCGCCGATCGACCCTTTCTGCGCAGCCAGCTTGAAGAGATAGTTCATCTCCATCGCAGAAAGAAGCCGGAACCACCGATGACCACCGAAGAGTGTCAAAGTGCAGATGACCTGCAGCCAGGCGTTCAGCGTCAGTTGGAGCGGCGCCAAATTCCAGGCGACCAATAAATAGGAGACGGCGAACGGCAAAGGGAATCGCAGACTGGCCTCCATGATCATCTCACTAACGGTGACCAGACCCTCGGGCGGTTGATCAGCACGTTCATTTTCCGAGGGCACGTGCAAGGAAACGTCAGAGGGAATATGATATTTTGCCCTCCAGCGGCTCAAGTCTTTCCGGGTCGCCGAACTCCGGATCTTACCAAGGGTCCACCGAGATGGGTCGGCGACCCGAAACACCGTCCGCTTCACATGCTCGTATGGATGAGCGGCGGAGTAAGCTTCAAAGTCAAATTCCGGACAGGGTCCAGCGATTCCCTCCATAATCTTGGTGAAAGCCATATAGGCGGGGCCGAATACACTTTCCCGTTCCCAAATCATCCGCACCAGTTCATCTTCGTCCGCCGGCGAGGCCCCTCGTTCCGTCGTCGCCGCCGTTTTCGCCACTTCGGCCTCGTTGAAGAGCTCTTCGAGTTCTGCGGGTGCAATCCCCATACGAATGGCCTCAACGGCCATTTCCATGTCAAGTCCCATGGGTATCTCCTCCCGGTCAGGCGAAGCCGCGGTGGCGGAAGTGCTTCCGATCTCGAAGGTCTTAGATCCTCCCGACATATTCTTAAAAAGTAAAGGGGAGAAAGAAGATTGGTTTTCTTACCTAAAGAAAGGAAGACGGTCGGCACAAGATGCTTCGAAAATTTCTGTAGAGTTTCGGCTAGAATGCGAGGGTGCGTGAAGAATGAAAATGAAGAAGCCCTAGCCCCTTTTATAGGTGGGAGCAGGGGTCTCTGTGCAAATAGGCGAAATTCCAAGGGCTGGAGTGCAACCGTCAGTGGGGGGACACATTAAATGCAGCCCTCGAATCCCGTGTACGCATCTTTTCGAGGGCACGCCAGGCGATAAGTCTGACAGACCGTCGGACTCCCCCAATAGTAGCGCGACGCGTGTCTTTGCAACGTTTCGAGAGCCCGCCTTCCTTTCCCGCTGCTCCCAACGTAAAAGAAGATCGTCCAAATTTGAAATCAGATTGCCTGATCGTCTAAACATTGGCGATCGCCAACAGTGCCACCTCACCCCGTGTTTTCAAACATCGAAGCGATCTGGGGGGGCAATTGTTGTGCGGCGATTAATACGCCTCAATGGCGATCGGCCTAAACGATCAGAGAGCCAACCATGGAAGACATACTCTGGGCAAACGCCCAACGATCGGCACATACGGCGATCATCTTTTGGTACACAGCGATCGTCTTTTAGTACACGGCGATCGTCTTTTGGTACCCAGCGATCGCCTTTTGATATCTGGCGTTCGTCTTTGATGTCCGAACCAGAGACGATCGTCTCGTGCCACGTATGGATCCAACATCTGTCAAAGTCGTCGAAGACCGAATCTTAGATGGTGGCCCACGTGCAGATCTACAAAGGGCGCCGATAGATAAGACATTTGACCCCAGCCGGTCACCTACCTCACCTACCGACAGGGCCGCCGAAAGGTACCAAGTGGGTCCTCTCCGGACAGCGATTCAGGACGCGTGCAGGCTTCCCATTGGCCCGCACCGCTGTTCGCCACAGCAGCCCCAGACTTTAAGGGAACAACCTCACGTGACGGGATGATCGGCCATCTTATTATAATATAGAAAACGGAGGTCGCCCGCGATCGCCGTAGAGGTCTCATCAGCTTTGTCTCCTATAAATAGGAGGCTCACAACAAGTGTCAAGGGATCATGCGATTTTACCGTGAATACAGTGCAAATTATACACAGAGAGAGAATCAAAGACTCATCTGGCATTCACTTATACATTCATAGTGATATTCATATACACTTATCATACATCCCAAGCAAGAACTCACAAATCTACATATCTGGTTCTTCCGGCAATCTACACGCTCTATAGCTTAGATAACTAGAAGTCTTTACACTCATTGTAATAGTTTCTAACATTAATATTTGTACTCGACAGTATATTTATTAATAACATCTCGCGAGAGCATTCAAGCCCGGGATTAACAACCCTGGAAAATCTTGTGTTATCTATTTTCTCACGGAAGTGTTCTCGCATTTGTTTGTTACTCGATCATTCCAGCAATACTATCTTCGGATAATATTTTGGGTAACAACACCTAGTTTGTTGAATTTTGGGGTTTTTGCGTTTTTGTCCGATTTGTTCCGTATTATTGATTAATCCATGATGGGTATGATTAATCTTAATAGTATTCTTGTGTATAACATCATTTAATCCATTGTTCTTCGTCGAATCAAAGTATATTTCTTGATTTCCTTTGAATCGACTTTTTTGGGGATTTGTTCTTGATATCATTTTCCATCCGTTTTTGATGGATCGATTGTTGTTAAATGATGTTGTTAAACATATCCTATGGATTGTATATCCATATTTCGATTTGGAATTCCGTTTTCGTGTTTTGACGGGACGAATCGTGTTCTTGGCCGTTTTGGGGAAAACACTTGAACTTTCGTCATTCGTTCTTTGAATTCAACGGCTTTAAGTCGTGCTATGGAATTCATTTTCATTGTTGTTATTTTCCTTCGTAGTTTATTATCGCGAGTTGGTGATCGGTGGAGTCGGCAGGTTCGTAGTCGGTTCGTGCCAACCTACTTCGGTCAATTTCCCACATTGTTCTTATTCAAGGCAAGAACCTTTTCCATACATTTCTTATTTCGTGGATATGATGATTGGTGAATGCCTTAGCATGATTGTTTGATTGTTTGAAATGAGTTTTCAAAAGATTCGGTTTAGCCTCGTTAAAGGCTCGCTTTCAAAACGCGTGTGTTTTGTGAATATTGTGCTCCGTGAACGATTAAGTGAAACCTATGAATTCGCTTGTTGTTGTTGTCGTTGTTATGCTTTGATAATATAAATACACATATTATCTCTTTTCGGTGCGCTATGGTTTGACATGGTGTGTTGCTAAGTGTTTGATGTCTCTAGGTGAATTGTTTGGATATCTTTGGTGTGATGTGATATTTGTGCATGATTATTTCGCTCACCTCGGGAGGGTCCGACGGGATCACGGAGGGAGTCCAATGGTATAGCCCTGGATTCACGAGTGCGGTTGCTTATGTTTTGTGAATGTGTTTGCTCACCTCGGGAGGGTTCGATGGGGCCACAGAGGGAGTCCAATGGTATAGCCCTGGATTCACGAGTGAAACTTCACCGCTACGTGTGTATATTTTGTGATTGTATTTCGCTCACCTCGGGAGGGTCCGACGGGATCACGGAGGGAGTCCAATGGTATAGCCTTGGATTCACGAGTGCGGTTGCTTATGTTTTGTGAATGTGTTTGCTCACCTCGGGAGGGTTCGACGGGGCCATGGAGGGAGTCCAATGGTTTTGCCCTGGATTCACGAGTGAAACTTCATGGGTGCGTGTGTATTTTATGTCCGACGAGGATGCGTGATGTGGGTTTTAACCCTGTGAATTGTTGTCGGTTTTCTATTTGCGAAAACAAAACCTTTGGGCTGTGACCCCTGTTGATTTTGGAAAGAGAAGGACTCGGTAATCCTAAATTGTTTTCTAATAAACCTCTCGATGGCATTTTAAACTGTTTTATAAATTGCTTACCTTTATTTGTGATCTTTCGGTTTTGGAAATGTTTACCCAAACTCTTGCCTCGGGAAGTACTTTTCGTTACGTTGGATCTTTGAGAATTCCTGGTTATTATTGTTCTTGGAACCTGTATTGTATGGCTCGTATTTTTGCACTTTGTATTTGCACTAGCAAAACAATGGAGTTTTGCTAACCCCCGAGTATTCGGGGGGTGGATGTCTGTATTGCATTCAGGTTTTGGAGCATAGCACAGGGTCGGCATGAAGGATGATGAAAGATGAACGATACTAATCACACGAGGATCCATTGATGTCGTATTGATCTAGTTGTATTTTCTTTTATGCTGCAGTATCTTTTCCTCGTTGTACGGGAGTTTATTGTATTTTGACCCCTGCGTGGGTATGTGTTGGAATTGAGTTGTATGTTATTAATGAAAGACCAAATCGGTCTACTGAGTCATTTTAGCCTTAAAGGCGATGTTTAGATGTTTGATTTTAGTGATCAGCCTGGTAGATCCTCGAGGAGAGGGTCTACGGCGTGTAATATCCCTGAGTAGATTAGGGGTGTTACATCCGCGGCCATACCCCCTAGTATCAGCCCCCAGACGCTCCGTTGAATGCTCCGGGTGGAAGTTCAATCACACACGCACCCAAGTCCACTTCCGCGGCCGTACCCCTTAGTATCGACCCCCATATGTCCCGTCGAACGCTCCGGGTGGAAGGACAAATAACTCACACACCCAAAAGATCATATTTCATCATTCATACCGAAACCGTAACACACATAACAGAATGCAATACATGTACTTGCCTTGAATACACAACGAGACGGAAACGGTGAAAGGAAGGGTTTCGGTCCGAATAATCTTCACAAATCTAATCCTAATACAATAATGATATACAAACAATCTCAATATCGTGAAAACGTAGAAATTCATCCTAGTTCTACCCGTTGGGACAATTCGCCATTCACTAGGAAGTCATAAACGATTCCAAACTATTAATGGTGAAAACCTAGAAGTTTAATCGAATAAACTATATTGAAAGTAAGGGACTACGACTATATAATCACAATCTAACAACCTATCGATGTTAAATCGGGTTCAAAGGGTGAAATCATGACAAAATCCCGAAACCCCCAAAAACTAGGGTTCTAAAGAAATATACCTCGATTCGGACGGAGAAGGATGACTACGATGATGGTAAACCTCACTTGGAACATAATAATCGATCTACGGAGGAACTCCACGAACCGCTCTGCCCGAATCCCTCCAAATCGCCTGAAGAACTCCCGTCGCGAGCAAAGGAAAGAAAAAGAAGTGAAATAATGCGTCTGAGGTCAACTCAGGATTTAAACACCTGACAGTGCATTACGTACGTTAGCACAAATGGTTAACGTACGTTATGAGGTTTACGTACGTAACCTCCCACAAGTTAATGTACGTAAGGGCCCGGCAGAACATTCTGTACTATCTGATGAAGGCCATAACGTACGTTACTTGTAAAGCATAAGTACGTTATACAAGCACCGATAGCGCACGCTAAGGAGCATCCATACTGTGCGTTATGCATGCAGCAGTTCCACACTGCTGAACACCGATTCCTGCACAGGACGATACAAAGACGGAACACAACACAAGGACAGAACCAGAAGTGTAAACACGAGGTATCTATAATGACCAATCTAAGTGTTGAAAGAAAATACACTTCCGACTATCGGGGAATCCGAAACACAACAAAGAAGATAAAAATCCCTAAACTTCTAGGAAATTACAAAATGGCCCAAAGGTCCGAAAAATCACGATACGACGTCGGGTTAACAACCGAAACTCACAACATAAGAAACTCAACCATACGAACTCATGGAAAAAGGAAAATAACAAAATCGCACGAGTTTTAAGAGAATCGAACGCACATGCGATAAAACATAGCTCAAGACGAAAATACGTAAAAATATCTCCGAAACTCGTCCAAATGGAAAAATCCCAAGGACAAAGTAGATTCAGAATTCCAAAACAGTAACAAGCGAGTCGTCCGAAATGAACATACACCAAAAATAGAAATTACTAAAAATGAAAAGTGCGGATATTACATTCTCTCCCCCTAAAATAAGTTTCGTCCCGAAACTTACAACGTGAACTATTGTTGTACGTGAACTCGATCAATGGCAAGTGTGACTCCCAGTCATCCTTCCAGTCTGAAGCACAGGCTCTCAACATATCCTCCAGCATCTGAATCGTCCGCTCTGACTGCCCGTCTATCTGAGGGTGGTAAGATGTACTGAGTCTCAACTCAGTCCCCAAAGCCCGATGAACAGCCTGCCAAAAATGTTATACAAACCGGCCATCTCGATCCAAAACAATACTCCTAGGAGTCCCATGTAACCTCACGATCTCTGCAATAAACACTCGTGCCAGCCTCTCCGGCCCCCAAGTGTCCTTAATACCCAGAGAATGAGCTGATTTGGTTAGTCGATCGACAATAACCCAAATCATGTTCATTCCATTCAGAGTCCTAGGCATACCGGTAATGAAATCCATAGAAATGTCTTCCCACTTCCACTTAGGAATGGGAAGTGGTCGTAATAACCCCGCGGGCCGATGATGCTCGATCTTAACCTGCTGACAGGTCAAACACTTCGCCACAAATTCGCTAACGTCCGTCCTCAAATTGCTCCACCAGTAGTTACTCCTTACATCCTTGTACATTTTGCTCGTACCAGGGTGTATGGAGTAAGGTGTAGTATGAGCTTCACTCAAGATCTTCTGTCTCAACTCCAAATCACTTGGTACACATAATCTGCTGCGAAATCTCAAGACTCCATCATCCTGAACCACAAATCCAGGGGCTTTCCCCTTCTTCACGTTCTCTCTCAACTGGGCTAAAAATGGATCATCATATTGCCTTGCCTTGATATCATCAACCAATGACGAAGTGATTTCTAACGCACATAACTGGCCCTGAACCCTCTGAACCCAAACCTCTATGTCCTAACAAATCAAATCCCGCTGGATCCTACTCTGAGGCGTGAGCACCTCTAACATCTGTAGAGCCATCGGCTGACGACTTAACGCATCTGCCACTACGTTAGCCTTACTCGAATGGTAAATAATCTCGAGGTCATAATCTTTAATTAAATCCAACCATCTACGTAGTCTCATATTCAACTCCTTTTGACTGAAGATATATTTCAACCTCTTGTGGTCCATGTAAATCTTACACGACGACCCATAGAGATAATGCCTCGAAATTTTTAAAGCGAAGACGACCGCTGCTAATTCTAAATCATGCATAGGGTAGTTTGCTTCGTAAGGTTTAAATTGACGGGACGCATAAGCAATGACCTTTCTCTCTGCATCAAGACACATCCAAGTCCGAGGCCCGAAGCATTACTGTAAACCACAAAATCCTCATTCCCCTAAGGCAAGGCTAGAACGGGTGCGGTAGTCAACCGTCTCTTCAACTCATCAAAATTGTCCTGCCTGTCTGGGGTCCACTCAAACTTCTGAGTCTTTTGGAGTAAATGGGTGAGTGGTCTAGCGATCTTAGAAAATACTTCGATGAATCTACGGTAATAGCCTGTAAGTCCCTGAAAACTCCTCACTTCCTTCACATTTCTCGGCGGTTCCCAAGCCATCACTGCCTCTATCTTCTGTGGATCTACCCGAACTCCCTCCGCTGAAATCACATGCCCGAGGAATATTACTTCCTTGAGCCAAAACTCACACTTAGAGAACTTCGCGTACAGCTACTCAGCTCTCAAAATATCTAACACAATCCGGAGATGTAAGGCGTGCTCCTCTCGACTCCGGGAATAGATAAGAATGTCATCGATAAAGATGACTACGAATTTGTCCAGATACTCGATAAAAAATTTGTTCATCAACTGCATGAACACTGCTGGGGCATTGGTTAGCCCGAACGGCATAACCACAAACTCGTAATGGCCATATCTCATCCGAAAGGCAGCTTTCGGTATATCGCTATCCAAAATCCTCAACTGGAAATAGCCCGATCGTAAATAAATCTTCGAGAAGACTGTCGCTCCCTGAAGATGATCAATTAAGTCATCGATCCGGGGCAAAGGGTACTTATTTTTTATGGTCAACTTGTTTAATTCTCGATAGTTGATGCATAAACAAAGCGATCCATCCTTCTTCTTAACAAAAAGTACAGGCGCACCCCAAGGCGATGCGCTCGGTTGAATATACCCTTTACTAACAACTCCCCCAACTGTTTCTTCAATTCTAACATCTCCAACGGTGCCATACGGTACGGCACTCACGAAACAGGAGCCACGTTCGGCTCTAGATTAATAGGGAACTCAACTTCCCGCTGTGGTGGTAATCCCGGCAAGTCATCCAGAAATACGTCAGGATACTCATTCACAACTGGAATCGAGGACATGTCAATTCCACCATCCTCCGCCTTCAAAGCGTAACACCAGTAGCCTACACAGCCCTGGTTCAGAAGTTTTATCGCCTTCAAGGCACTAATCACGTTACCCGATCTACCCAGCTTACAACCAACAAGTGTATGCTCCGTGCCATCCTCAGCCACTATCGAGATAGTACGAGTCTGATAGTTCATGATGGCACCGTGATGATCCAACCAATCGTCCCCGAGGATCAAATCCTCGCCCTGAAGGTCCACAAAAATGAGATTCGAGGGCCAATCCCGGCCCCTGATCCTCACTGGGCAATCTCTAACCTCCTGGTTCCCAACCATACGATCCCCTGTAGGCATACCCACTACAAACTGTTCACACTCCAACAAACAGTCAATACCAACACGACATACACAATCCGAAGCAATAAAAGAGTGGGTAGCACCCGAATCAAAAAGCACCGAAACTGGATGAGAAAGGATCTGAGTGGTACCTGACGCCACCGGAACGTCTGCCTCCTTCGTGCGCCTCATCTGATATAACCGAGGATGGACTGATCCCGAACTAGATGTAGCTCGGCGGTCCGGCTGACCTCGACCCCTACCACGACCCGAACTCTGAGGAACCTGAGTGACTGGAGTCTTCTGATCGACGCTATGCTCCTTATGAATGGCAGTGGTATTCAGAGCTCTGGCGGTTCTGGTAGCCCTCTCGCAATGAGTCGCAAGGTGTTTGGTCTGTCCGCAAGTAAAGCAAGTAACTAGAGGGAATAGGCAATCCTTCATCAAATGTTCATATTGGTTGCAGTTAAAACAAACTCTACCGCCAGATGCAATAGACTGGACTGAATGGTTACTCTGAGATCCACCGGCCTGATGAAACGGCCTCTTCCCAGACCTAGGAGAAAACTAAGATTTCAAAAATCGACCACTCTTGCTGGCTGAAAAACTGCCAGCTGTCTTCTGTTTCTTGGCCTCGAAACCCAACTCTGATTCCGGGACAGCCATCCCGATCGCTAGGGTGCGATCTTGGTATTCCTTCAAGGTGTCAAACATGAGCTATGCCATACTATGTCTGATATGCTGCTTCATGCGCATATTGAAATAACGAATTTTATCGGCCTCAGTCCTCACCTGATCTTTCACGAATCCCAACTGCTGATTATAAGAGATGATGGCCTAAGAAATTGGCACATCCTGAGGTGTGGCAGTGAAGAATTCCACAATCCTGCATTCTTTGACTGGCGGTGGACAATATTCTGCTTCCATAGCAGTCTTAAATTCCTCCCAAGTGGTTGGGCGGTCTCTAGGCGCCACGGCCTCCCACCATTCCGTAGATTCCTTATCCAGGAGGTACTGAGCAATATGTACCCTCTTGTCATCGGGACAAGCTATGACATCGAAAGTTCTGCCCAACTGAAAAAGCCAATTCACCCAACCGAGGGAGTCAGAAGATCCATAGAAACGAGAAGGGTGCATCTTAGTCACCTTCTGAAGCCACTTACTAGCTTCATCCTCAGGAGTCGGGGGCGGATTCTTGCATCCACACTGAGCTATCTGGGCAAGCTGAGCTACCAACTGCTGAAGCACAGCAGCAACTCCCATGTCGGCATTACTCCCCGACGGCTGATCTAGACTGATTGACAAATTCTGCTGCCCGTCAAAACTCAGAGGTAGAGTGCTCGGCACTGAGTGAGAGGCCGAACCTTCAAAGGACTGAGAAAGCGGAGCTTCCTCATTATCTGCACCACGACCACGGCCTCGGCCGCGCCCCCCAGCTGGTCCACTGCGACCTCTCAACATACTGAAGAAAAGATATGAAAGGAACAAGATCAGAACAATTCACAGTTTGCAAGGTCGGTACCACAAGTCATAATTCCCAAACAACACAAGGAAATAAATTACAGAGATATAAGAGTTCGAGGAGACTTACAGCCACGAGTCGCACGAAGAGATGGTAGCACGATGATATTAGGCTCAACGACAGACCCAAAATTAACCAACTGCCTATGCATTCATAACCTAAGGCTCCGATACCATAAATGTAAAACCCAAAGTCTGCTTAAGGGACGTTACATGCCGTAGAACCCTCATGGGGTCTACCAGGCTAACACATGACACATAAACCACAATGAAATCCCCAAAGACACAATCATCATAGTAAAATAGGGCCGTAGCCTCGGCCAAAATATTTTAATGGAGGTACATGAAGAGTATGTCAAATACTAATTCATTGCCCACGCAGGGGACTTTAACCAAATTTTAAAGTAATCAGTCTAACTCCAATACCCAAACAGATACAATGACAAAGCATAAAATATAGACTCGAGCCTCATCATCATGCCAGACCATCCTTTGCGTGCATATCCTGTGCTCGCTCCTCATATTTTCCGACACCTGAAGGCATAAGACGCATTTCCCCCTATTTAAGGGGTTAGCATTCGAATAGCTAGTGCAAGTACACAATTACACTACATTATATACATATACTATTAACACAGTCATCTCATTTAGAAAACATTTGAAAAGCCATAATCCGGAATATCACATTTCATTCAAAACAGTTTAAGAGTTCATCACAATATCACAACTGGTAACCCGTGGCCGTACCCCTTAGTATCGACCCCCAGACGCCCCGTCGAACGCTCCGGGTGGGAAACCACTTCCGCGTCCGTACCCCTTAGTATCAGCCCCCAGACGCCCCGTCGAATGCTCCGGGTGGAAGTTCAACCACACACGCACCCAAGTCCACTTCTGCGACCATACCCCTTAGTATCGACCCCCAGACGTCCCGTCGAACGCTCCGAGTGGAAGGACAAATAACTCACACACACAAAAGATCATATTTCATCATTCATACGGAAACCGTAACACACATAACGAAATGTAATACATGTACTTGCCTTGAATACAGGACGAGACAGAAACGGTGAAAGGAAGGGTTTCGGTCCGAATAATCTTCACAAATCCGATCCTAATACAATAATGATATACAAACAATCTCAATATCGTGAAAACATAGGAATTCATCCTAGTTCTACCCGTTGGGACAATTCGCCTGTCACTATGAAGTCATAAACGATTCCAAGCTATTAATGGTGAAAACCTAGAAGTTTAATCCGATAAACTATATTGAAAGTAAGGGACTACGACTATATAATCACAATCTAACAACCTATCGAAGTTAAATCGGGTTCAAAGGGTGAAATCATGACAAAATCCCGAAACCCCCAAAAACTAGGGTTCTAATGAAATATACCTCGATTCGGATGGAAAAGGATGACTACAATGATGGTAAACCTCACTTGGAACACAATAATCGATCTACGGAGGAACTCCAAGGACCGCTCTGCACGAATTGCTCCAAATCGCCCGAAGAACTCCCGTCGCAAGCAAAGGAAAGAAAAAGAAGTGAAATAACGCATCTGAGGTCAACTCAGGATTTAAACACCTGACAGTGCGTTACATACGTTAACACAAATGGTTAACGTACGTTATGAGGTTTACGTACGTAACCTCCCACAAGTTAATGTACGTAAGGGCCCGGCAGAACATTCTGTACTATCTGATGAAGGCCATAACGTACGTTACCTGTAAAGCATAACGTACATTATACAGGCACCGATAGCGCACGCTAAGGAGCATGCATAACGTGTGTTATGCATGCAGCAGTTCCACACTGCTGAACACCGATTCCTGCACAGGACGATACAAAGACGTAACGCAACACAAGGGCAGAACCAAAAGTGTAAACACGAGGTATCCATAACAACGAAGCTAAGTGTTGAAAGAAAATACACTTATGACTATCGGGAATCCAAAATACAACAAAGAAGATAAAATTCCCTAAACTTCTAGGAAATTACAAAATGGCCCAAAGGTCCGAAAAATCACGATACGACGTCGGATTAACAATCCAAAACTCACAACATAAGCAACTCAACCATACAAACTCATGGAAAAAGGAAAATAACGAAATCGAACGAGTTTTATGAGAATCGAACGTACATGCGATAAAACATAGCTCAAGACGAAAATACGTAAAAACATCTCCGAAACTCGTCCAAATGGAAAAATTCCAAGAACAAAGTAGATTCAGAATTCCAAAACAGTAACAAGCGAGTCTTCCGAAATGAACATACACCAAAAATAGAAATTACTAAAAATAGAAAGTGCGGATATTACAAATATCTTCTCCAGTTCTTTCAGCCAGTGATCCCATGTAGGTATCTCTGAAGAACCACCAAACTTCGGTGGGTGTAGTTTTACCACTTCTGAAATCCACTTGTCTCCCCGATTGTCCTCATTACGCTGTTGACCCATCGTCGCTTGCATGCGGTCAACCACCTGAGCAAATTGGGTCATCTGGATGACCACTTGTTGAAGCACTCCAGGCATGTTAGGATTTGCCTATTCCTCCATAGTTCATGCTCAATCATTGTTTATTGATTCCTGTTGTCCGACAGAACGGGAATCCGCTCGATTAGCCGACATATCCGAGTTAGATGATAAATCTTCCTGTCTCGCATTACCACGTCTGCATCCACGACCGCGTCCGCGTCCACGACCTCCTCTCAACATACTGTAAACAAAAATACTCAATATCCAGGGCAAAATCTTCTAAAATTCGTCAATATCCACAAAACACGAAATAATTAAAATGGTAGTATATGAGATTAGGAGACTTACAACCACGGTCCACATGACGATGCTGGTTGTACAGTGATGTTATACGCATCCGATAAATCAAACGACATAAACAGACCCAACTAAACCCAACTGCCAAGATGTAACACCCCCGATATATTCAGGAATATTACAGCGCCGTAAATCCTTTACATAAGAATTTACAAGGCCGAAGAACTAAAAGGACACTGACAGATACCAACGTATGAAAATAACAGAAGTAAAGTACAACAGTTCTGACCAATACTGAAAATACGAATGTTTAATGGAAAAGTATTAATACATCACCAAATTCAAATTCATCATAAACGACTATGTACTCGAGTACTTTAAAAAAAACAATACAAACAACAGACAAATAAACCCGACCGGAGCATCAATCTACACCCTCGTCGTCATGCAACTCCAGTGGTTGTTTCCCCTCTCTCCTGGATCCTGAACATAAACAAATGTTCACCCCCGAAGGGGTTAGCACAACGATGCTAGTACAAGTACAATAATCATACAACAGTGATATAATAAACAATTATATCATAACAAGTTTTTCGAATGAGAAATAACAACACATATCACATCATAACAGTCTCAACATACTGATGGCATTCCAACGATCCAGTGCACACAACTATAGATTCCCATGATGATCCCGTTGGACCAACGCATGGTGGAACTACCTGTCCAACGACCCAGCGCACACAACTATAGATTCCCATGATGATTCCCATCGGATCAACGCATGGTGGACATTTAATCACAACACATAATACACAATACAATCACAATATAGCTGTCATAATATAAACAATTCTAATTAGAGTACTTGCCTCGGTACGTTGACAAGAATAAAACTTCCACGAATATCAAAATACTCGAAGGTCGCCCCCTTCGATCAATCTCATTGCTAAGCTCAAACCTTAACAAAAGAAATAATATAGAATTCATCTCAAGTCGAACGAACATCTAACAATCCAAAAATTACGGTAGGAAGTTCTTAAAACGAAATCTGTTTGACTTGCTTAACGCACGCTACGCATCCTATGTAGCGTACGTTAAGGCTACTCATTAGCGTATGTAATTACACGTAGCCTAGCGTACGCTAACCATGTGCGGTCAGTATCTCTCTGATCAGCCGACTGACTCACCTGATGACTTAACGCACGCTAAGTTTCAATCGTAGCGTACACTAATTATGCCCGATAGCGTGCGTTAATTCACATAGCTTAGCGCACGCTAAGCGTGCATGGCAGTTCACTGTTGGGCAGCAGACTTGTTCTAACGGTGATGAAACTCACTAATTCCTCAGTGATTAACGTGTGATATCCGACTACATGTCATGTGCACAAATTTATGAATGATCTTACGGATCCAATCATCTTTGAGTTTCAAGGAAAAGAATATCATCACAACTCTTATATTCGAACTTGATTATCATTCTCATGCGAATTTCGGTGATCTCCGGTTGGTGCACTAGATTCTATTATCATTATTCACATTCACACTTCATCTTGAAGGTGAACTAACAATTCCAACTTATACGAAAGGATACTTCCTAAGATGATTTCTTTCCTTAAGTCCTTATAACCAAAAGTGATATCACCTCAAATTTTATGATCAATATGACAACATAAATCATACGGATAATCAACTTCAAAATTTTCCTCTCATCATTGACGTACTAGGATTCTAACCACGAGGTTCCAACGACAATATCATAAGTATAATTATTCCAATCTTCTAAACATGATAGTTGTTGAATAATTCACCAATGGAACTCAATATCTTGCTAGCATGATCATCTTATTCTTCATAACACGAATCTAAAGTTGGAGATAGAATTAACATACCTTTAATGAAGAAATCACTGTTCCAAAAAGGTAGAATCCAGCTCCGGTTGCTTGAGTGTCACTTCAAAGTGAGTTCTTCTTTAATGATCAAGTGTAAGCACTCTTTAATATTTAATGATCAAGTAAGGCGGATTTGTATGTGTTTAAGGAGTAGGAAAAGCTCTCTGGACTTCCAAGGAATGAAGAACAATGAAGGAAAATAAGTAGAAATGGAGTGCTGTCCTTTAAATAAAGTTTCTGCACAATAGCTGATTAGCGCACGCTACCATACAATTCTTAGCGCACGCTAATAAGCGTTGACTTCAAATCTGTCCAGGTTCATCCGCGGGAATCTTATACGGACCCATGTCCCGGCTGGCGCATGTGCTAGCCGCCTAGCTCAATAATTGACTGCCTAGCGCACACAAGTCCTACATTCATAGCGTGCATTAGTTGTAGTCAATAGCGCGCGTTAAGCTACATTCTTAGCGTGCGTTATCACGAGTTTGCATGAGAAATTTTGCATGACGATATACTTATGTACAAAGATACCAATGTGAGAAATATCATACTCCAATTATCGAGATCACAAATCCGAATAATACAGGGTTCAAATACAGATGAAATACACAATAATAAATCCGGATATTACATACTCTCCTACTAAAAAGGAGTTTCGTCCCGAAACTCAAGACGAAAATGACTCTGGATATCTGGACTTCATGCTATCTTCCATTTCCCAAGTGGCTTCTTCCACTCCGTAGCGTGACTATTGAACTTTAACCAAAACAATTGGTTTGTTCCTCAACTGCTTAACTCGACTCTCGAGTATCTTGACTGGTCTTTCTTCAAACGTTCCATCCTGAGCGACTTTGATCTCGCCGAAATCAATGGCATGACTAGGATCCGGTATATATCTCTGTAACTGGGATACGTGGAACACGTTATGAACATGGCTCAACGACGGCGGCAATGCCAATCTATATGCCAACTCTCCAACTCTCTCAAGGATATCGAATGGTCCGATATATCTCGGACTCAACTTTCCCTTCCTTCCAAAACGAAAGATTCCCCGAGTAGGAGAAAACTTTAAAAGTATGTGGTCTCCAGTACTGAACTCCAATGGGCGACGGTGTATGTCTGCGTAAGATTTCTGGCGACTCTGGGCGGTCAACAGCCTTTCACGAATCAAGGCTATCTTCTCTCGTGTCTGTATGATCAACTCTGGTTCTGTCCCGATCAAGTCTGATGAATCGTCCCCACATAGGGGCAATCTGCATCTCCTCCCGTATAATGCCTCAAACGGTGCCATCTTAATGGAAGCATGCCAACTATTGTTGTAGGTAAATTCAATCAACGGTAGGTGAACTTCCCAATTGTTTGACCAATCTAAGGCACAGGCCCTTAGCATGTCGTCCACCGTTTGAATGGTCCTCTCGGATTGTCCGTCAGTCTGCAGGTGATAAGCTGTGCTGAAGTTCAATTCGGTCCCCAAGGCCTTATGAACTGCTTTCCAAAAGTGAGACACAAAACGGCCGTCTCGATCAGAGATAATGGTCTTCGGCGTACCATGCAGTCGAACTATCTCTGAAATAAATACTCGTGCCAACCTCTATGGTCCCCACGTGTCCTTAATGCCTAGAAAATGAGCTGATTTGGTTAAACGATCAACTATCACCCAAATCATGTTCATTTCTGTCTTGGTTCTCGGCATACTAGTGATAAAGTCCATCGATATGTCCTCCCACTTCCATTCAGGAATCGGGAGCAACTTCAACATTCCGACAGGTCGTTGATGCTCGATCTTAACCTGCTGACAAGTCAAGCATTTCGAAACATAGTCCGTTACATCTTTCTTCATGTTGCCCCACCAGAAATTCTGCTTCCAGTCCTTGTACATCTTACTGGTGCCTGGGTGGATAGAATAGGGAGAGCTGTGAGCTTCCTTCATAATCGTCTATTTCAGAACATCAACATCGGGAATGCAGAGTTGGTTCTGAAATCTCAAAACTCCATCATCATGAATTACGAATCCGGGGGCCTTCCCCTTGATCACTTCATCACGTAACCGAATCATCAGAGAATCATCTGTCTGCATAGATTTGATTTCTTCGATTAATGATGAAGTTATTTCCATCACGCACAATTGTCCTTGGACTCTCTGTAACCATACTTCAATTCCTTCTCGAATCATCTCTCGTTGAAGGCTAAGTTGGGAGGTCAGAGTCTCCAGCATCTGAATAGAAACAGGCTTGCGGCTAAGTGCATCTGCCACTACATTCGCTTTGCCTGGATGATACAAAATCTCCAAGTCGTAGTCCTTAATCAGCTCTAACCATCTTCTTTGCCGCATGTTCAACTCTTTCTGACTGAAGATGTATTTGAGACTCTTGTGATCTGTAAAGATCTGAAAGTGAGTCCCGTACAGGTAATGCCTCCAGATTTTCAAAGCAAAAACTACTGCTGCCAGTTCTAAATTATGCGTTGGGTAATTCACTTCATAAGGTTTTAGCTGTCGTGATGCGTAAGCGATCACCTTATCATTCTGCATCAATACGCATCCGAGTCCTTGGTTCGAAGCATCACTGTAAACTATGAATCCTCTAGTCCCCTGTGGAAGTGTTAAAATCGGTGCTGTCGTCAATCTCTTCTTCAATTCATCAAAACTTTTCTGACACGATTCACTCCAATCAAACTTTTGAGTTTTCTGCAGGAGTCGAGTAAGTGGGCGGGAAATTTTAGAAAACCCTTCCACGAATCGACGATAATATCCAGCAAGTCCTAAGAAACTCCGAACTTCTTTCAGATTCTTTGGAGGCTTCCAATCCATAACTGCTTCGATCTTCTGAGGATCTACTCGGACTCCTTCAGCTGATAGCACATGGCCGAGGAACATTACTTCCTTTAGCCAGAAGTCACACTTAGAAAGTTTGGCGTACAATTGCTCGCTTCTCAAAAGTTCTAATACAATCCGCAAATGTTGTGCATGCTCTTCCGGGCTCTTAGAATACACCAAAATGTCATCAATGAACACGACCACAAATTTATCCAAACATTCGATGAACACTCGGTTCATCAATTGCATGAATACAGCAGGTGCATTAGTGAGACCAAACAGCATCACTACAAACTCATAATGTCCGTAGCGAGTTCTGAATGCTGACTTCGGAACATCAGATTCCTTAATCCCCAGCTGATGATATCCTGATCTCAGATCGATTTTAGAAAATACTGTTGCTCCTTGTAACTGGTCAAACAAATCATCAATCTGTGGCAACGGATACTTGTTCTTAATCGTCATCGTGTTCAGCTCTCGATAGACAATACACAGTCGAAGCGATCCATCCTTCTTCCGGACAAAAAGAACTGGCGCTCCCTAAGGCGAAACGCTTGACTGGATATAGCCTTTGTCCAATAACTCCTCCAGCTGCTTTTTCAGTTCATACATCTCAGTAGGTGCCATACGATACGGCGCCTTAGAAATTGGTGTAGCTCCGGGTTCCAGCTCAATGGTGAATTTTACATCCCATCGTGGAGGTAGTCCAGGTAACTCGTCAGGAAATACATCTGTAAATTCGTTCACAGCAGGAATGGATGAAAGTTCCACAATTTCGTCTTCTTTCTTCATTGCATAACACCAGTATACGGTACAGCCCTGTTTCAACAATTTGACAGCTTTCATCGCCTTGATCAACTTTCCTGAGCTTCCTGGTTTCCATCCTTCAAATAATATTTCAGAACCATCATCAGTGATCAGTGAGATATTCCTCCTTCGGTAGTTTACAATAGCTCCATAACGATTAAGCCAATCGTCTCCGAGTATCAGGTCGTCTCCTTGCATTTCTATTACAATCAGATTTGAGAGCCACTCTCTGCCTCCAAATGATATAGGGAAATCTCTAGTTTCTAAGTTTCCAACAATCCTCTCTCCACTCGGTAAACCAACAACATAAGGTTCACAGTAATGAAAACCAGAAATATTCAAACGATTTACACAAGATGAGGATATAAATGAATGCGTAGCTCCTGTATCGAATAAAATGCTAACTGGCTGGGAAAGGATCTGAACAGTACCTGATGCGACAACAGCATCCTGATCGTCTGTCCTCCTCATCTCGTACAGACGTAGGGGAACAGATCCGTCACTCGATGTCCCCTTTCGGTCCCATTGTCCTCTGCCTCATCCGCGGCCAAAATTCTGAGGCATATGAACACTTTGTTGCGTCTGTTGGATACTAGCTTCCTTCTAAACTGGCTGCGATGTACGGGTTCCATTGAACTTGGTGGCATCCTTGCAAAACATCGCACGGTGTCCTTCCTGTCCGCAATCAAAACATGTAACTGGAGTGCGCAAACAATCACGCCAAATGTGGCCTGTGCGAACACAGTTAAAGCACCTCCTAGGTGTATCCATCATGGCTGACATTGTTCCGAAATTCTTTCCGCTCTTAGATGGGTGCGGAGGTTTCTTGAAAGAATGAAAAGACGACTGGGCCTTGCGGGGCCCGCTACTCTTGTGCTCTGTAAAAGTACCAGAGACTTTCTGCTTCTTGGACTCCGTAAACTTCTCCATTGCTGCTTCCTTGATTTCGTACGCCAACGCCTTATCCTGGTATTGACGGAGAGTGGTACATTCAAAACCGGACATGTACCTCTGGATTTCTGGTTTCATCCTCATATCAAAATGGATCATCATTTCTGCATCTGTTCTGACCAGATGTCGAACAAATGTTAGTTGCTGGTTAATTGTCTTAATTGTCTGGGATACAGGTTCGTCTGACAGCTGAGCGGAGAAAAACTCCCGAACTTTGGCTTCCCTCACAGGACGAGGGCAGTACTGAGCTTCCACCATCAATTTAAATTTTGTCCAATCAGCATCATGATCTGCGGGCCGTATGGCTTCCCACCATTTAGATGCTTCCCCTATCAGAAAGTACTGAGCTATAGAGGCTCTACGGTCATCTGGGCAATTAATTCTGGCAAAAAATTTCTCCAATTCCTTCAACCAATGGTCCCATGTAGGTGTCTCAGAAAAGCCGTCGAATTTGGGTGGTTCCATCTTCGCCACCTCTTGCAACCATCGGTCACCTCAATTTCCCATTTCTGGGATCCTTTGCTGTCTCTCTCCCTGCTGTAATCCCACCGCCACCTGCATTCGGTCCACAACCTGGGCGAACTGAGTCATCTAGTTCACCACTTAACGAAGGATTTCGGGCACAGCAGGTTCCGGTTCATTATTGATATATCTCTGTGGCTCGCCTGAACTGTGGCTGGCCTGATTAGAAGGCGAAGCTTCTCTTTCGGCATTCCTTCGTCCGCGTCCGCGACCGAGACCACGTCCACATCCGCCTCTCAACATACTGTAAGCATAAATACTCAATATACAGGAAACAATATCGTTCTAATGTTCAAGTCTAAAGAAATACAACATGTAAAGGACGAGATAGAGTTTAGGGACTTACAACCACCGTTCGCATGAAGACGTAGGCAGTACAGTGATGTCATTCATGGCCGGTTACCTCAAATGACGTATATGACCCCTATTTTAACCCAATGGCCAAGATATCCATAATATTAGCTCTGATACCATATTCTGTAACACCCCCGATATATTCAGGAATATTACAGCGCCGTAAATCCTTTACATAAAAATTTACAAGGCTGGAGAACTAAAAGGACACTGACAGATACCAACGTATGAAAATAACAAAAGTAAAGTACAACAGTTCTAACCAATACTGAAAATACGAATGTTCAATGGAAAAGTATTAATACATCACCAAATTCAAATTCATCATAAACGACTACGTACTCGAGTACTTTAAAAAAAACGATACAAACAACAGACAAATAAACCCGACCGGAACATCACTCTGCACCCTCGTCATCATGCAACTCCAGTGGTTGTTTCCCCGCTCTCCTGGATCCTGAACATAAACAAATGTTCACCCCCGAAGGGGTTAGCACAACGATGCTAGTACAAGTACAATAATCATACAACAGTGATATAATCAACAATTATATCATAACAAGTTTCTCCAACGAGAAATAACAACAACACATATCACATCATAACAGTCTCAACATACTGATGGCATTCCAACGATCCAGCGCACACAGCTATAGATTCCCATGATGATCCCGTCGGACCAATGCATGGTGGAACTACCTATCCAACGATCCAGCGCACACAGCTATAGATTCCCATAATGATTCCCGTCGGATCAACGCATGGTGGACATTTAATCACAACACATAATACACAATACAATCACAATATAGCTGTCATAATATAAACAATTCTAATTAGAGTACTTGCCTCGGTACGTTGACAAGAATAAAACTTCCACAAATATCAAAATACTCGAAGGTCGTCCCCTTAGATCAATCATGTTGCTAAGCTCGAACCTTAACAAAAAAAATAATATAGAATTCATCTCAAGTCGAACGAACATCTAACAATCCAAAAATTACGGTAGGAAGTTCTTAAAATGAAATCTGTCTGACTTGCTTAACGCACGCTACGCATCCTATGTAGCGTACGTTAAGGCTACTCGTTAGCGTACGCAATTACACGAAGTCTAGCGTACGCTAACCATGCGCAGTCAGTACCTCTCTGATCAGCCGACTGACTGGCCTGATGACTTAACACATGCTAAGTTTCAATCGTAGCGTACGCTAAATATGCCCGATAGTGTACGTTAATTCACATAGCTTAGCGCACGCTAAGCGTGCATAGTAGTTCACTGTTGGGCAGCAGACTTGTTCTAACGGTGATGAAACTTATGAATTCCTCAGTGATTAACGTGTGATATCCGACTACATGTCATGTTCATAAATTTATGAATGATCTTACGGATCCAATCATCTTTGAGTTTCAAGGAAAAGAATATCATCACAACTCTTATATTCGAACTTGATTATCGTTCTCATGCGAATTTCGGTGATCTCCGGTTGGTGCACTAGATTCTATTATCATTATTCACATTCAGACTTCATCTTGAAGGTGAACTAACAATTCCAACTTATACGAAAGGATACTTCCTAAGATGATTTCTTTCCTTAAGTCCTTATAACCAAAAGTGATATCACCTCAAATTTTATGATCAATATGACAACATAAATCATACGGATAATCAACTTCAGAATGTTCCTCTCATCATTGACGTACTAGGATTCCAACCACGAGGTTCCAACGACAATATCATAAGTATAATTATTCCAATCTTCTAAACATGATATTTGTTGAATAATTCACCAATGGAACTCAATATATTGCTAGCATGATCATCTTATTCTTCATAACACGAATCTAAAGTTGGAGATAGAATTAGCATACCTTTAATGAAGAAATCACTGATCCAAAAAGGTAGAATCCAGCTCCAGTTGCTTGAGTGTCACTTCAAAGTGAGTTCTTCTTCAATGATCAAGTGTAAGCACTCTTTAATATTTAATGATCAAGTAAGGCGTATTTGTATGTGTTTAAGGAGTAGGAAAAGCTCTCTGGACTTCCAAGGAACGAAAAACAATGAAGGAAAAGAAGTAGAAATGGAGTGTTGTCCTTTAAATAAAGTTTCTGCACAATAGCTGATTAGCGCATGCTACCATACAATTCTTAGCGCACGCTAATAAGCGTTGACTCCAAATATGTCCAGGTTCATCCGCAGGAATCTTATCCGGACCCATGTCCCGGCTGGCGCATGTGCTAGCCGCCTAGCTCAATAATTAACTGCCTAGCGCATGCAAATCCTACATTCGTAGCGTGCGCTAGTTGTAGCCGATAGCGCGCGTTAAGCTACATTCTTAGCGTGCGTTATCAAGAGTTCGCATGAGAAATTTTGCATGACGATATACTTATGTACAAAGATACCAATGTGAGAAATATCATACTCCAATTATCGAGATCACAAATCCAAATAATACAGGGTTCAAATACAGATGAAATACACAATAATAAATCAGGATATTACACAAGATATCCATGAATCTTAGCTCTGATACCATGTTCTGTAACCCCCCGAGATATTCGGAATAATTACAGCGCCTTAAACCCTCTATGTAAGAGTTTACAAGGCTAAATTAAAAGAATAATTGAACAATACGAAAATACCACCAATAGTTGAGTAATTTAATAACCGGTTAAAACATCTCAATGCAATTCGTTTAAATACAAATTTCTCAAATCATCAAAAGACACACGTACTCGAGTACTAAATACCAAACCAGAATATCAAAACAATACAACGGACAACATTACTGTGCCCCTTCATCATCATGTCGGTACTGTGGTGCTTCCCCGCTCCTCGGCTACATGAATATCAAAACAAATGTCCACCCCACAGTGGTTAGCAAAACGATGCTAGTACAAGTATCATAATATATAAGAACAGATATGGAACAACGATGCATAACAAAATACAGAACACGTACTTTCGCTACCAGAATCCAACGATGCGAATCCACATGATTCCATCAACACAACATGGGGTAATCCAATGATCTAGCGCCCTCAACATAGATCCCAAGATGATCCCATCGGACCAACACGAGGTGGACAACTGATCCAGCGCCCTCAGCATAGATCCCAAGATGATCCTGTCGGACCAACACGAGGTGGACAACTGATCCAGCGCCCTCAGCATAGATCACACGATTACTTTTGGATCAATACAACACACACGATACAACCATGCATATATTTGCAAAACAATATGTTCATCAATATGAACATACACATGGATCAAAAACATGAACGACATTATAACAATTCATCTAGGGTAATCTCATATTCATTAATATGAATTGTAATATGCATGATCAAAATCATCAACGTTAAACCAAAAGTCATGTTATGATACTTGCCTCAAAAATGACGACAAGGATAGATACTACGTATAACCTTCAAACCGGTCGAAGAACTCTCACTTGATCAATTCACCAAAAATTCGAACCTTCATTGAACAATAGCACCAATATAACTAACGGTTCCGGATAATCGTTCTAAACATCATACGAGCATCAAGAGGCGTAATATACCCGATAATAAAAACGTATGAATCTGTCCAAACCCATACCGGATGAATCATCACTACGCTACTAATTCGTACAACAATCCCATAATCTTCCAATCAAGATTAAACAAGTCATTCGGTCGGATTCTTCAACTATATCACATGATAGTTTGCCTAACATGGATCCTAACTATAACTTTCATTAATCCAACGCAACAAGATTTCGAAATTTTTTTGAAGAACACATAAAAACTCGTTTATTAGGTTCAACATGATTAATATCTTCTTCTTCAAGGAATAACTCTAAGTTCAAATCCATTAAGTTCCCCTATACGCGTGTTCGTTCAAGTTGTAGGTAAGAAACTAAATAACCTCTGTAATAAACTCAAAAATTTCCATAGCATGATCATATTTGACAACAAGAACACATATTCCAGATCGGTGAATCGCCACATACCTTACACGGAAGGAAAAGATGAAATCACTTGATGAACTCCACGCCAAACGCTAGAACACCAATCCTCAAGGCTCCTTGCCTTCATTAATTATGTTTAGAGGCTGATATGAAGGTTTAAGATGGAGAGGGTAACTCTCTAAGTCTCGGAAATTGAGTCTGAGGCGAAGTGGAAACTGAAAAATAAAATGAGGTGCTGTCCTATTTATAGAAAATGATTATTAGCGCGCTACTGCTCCTTTTTAGCCTGTGCTAACGGGCTACTAGCCCACTGTATCTAACTGTCCTCGGTCATACGTACGCTAAATAGCCTTTACATGCGCTAAAAGCAACAGTTAGCGTATGCTAACACCCATCATAGCGTGCACTATCGGCTTTATGAAAGCTCACTGACCTCACTGTACTATATTTAGCGTGCGCTAACATCTCTCACGTAGCATGCGCTAAGCACCATTGACTCGCCTTTTCCAAAAGCCGTCCAGGTTCATCCCGACAAAATATTATCCAAGATCCGCGATCCGATCTCACCTACCGCCTGTCTCAGTCATGCTGACCACGTATAGCGCGCGTTAAGACTCATCTATAGCGTGTGCTATCTCACGTATTTAACGCGCACTATACTTAAAAGTTAGCGTGCGCTAAATGTACATAAGTACAAGAATAAATCAACAACTATGAAATCATACACTCGTCGATACAGGATCATGAAATACGGAGGATTATACTCAGATCAAAATACAACATCTGTAATGTCACAAGGTTTAATACATATAAAATACACATCAGATATTCAGGTATTACATTTAGCATATGTTCCCCTCGCAAATCTATATAGTTTGTTGGTATAAAATCGGATATTTGCGCCGTTTGTGCGGAAGCGTAAATAAATTGCAGAAAATAAATCACACAAGTATTTATAGAGGTTCGGCTATTAACAAAGCCTACGTCCTCTCTCGATGTATCTTTTTATTTAGGATTAAGATCAAAACCTCTACGCCTCTCTTCTATCGGTCGAGGGATTACCGTTACAAGCTCGTCTTCTATCGGTCCGAGTAAAACCGTTTTTCCTTTTCTATTAGATAAGGAATCAACCACTCTAGCTTTCTATGGGTACTAGATAAACCTCACTTAGATATCGATTGTGATTCTAATAATGCCGGATCCTTGATCCTAATAACACCGAATCCAATCGTATCTTTTCTTTTACCTCTCGTGTATAATGTTGAATGTATAAACACTCAAACTAACAATATAAGCTCAATATCACAACAACAATGTAAGTATATGAATATAAGATCAATGTCTTGATTGCTTGGAGTTGTTGTTTGGAAAAATACCAAAGATGTGGTATTTATAGCCTTCATCCACCAAACTAGCCGTTAGTCTGTTTTGACTAATTAGCGTGCGCTAGGCTTTCTCTTTAGCGTGCGCTAGTCTGTTCCAGTTTCAGTCCAGTAGATTCGTTTCTCCTTTGGCGTACGTTATACCTTCTTTGTTACGTACGTTATATGACTCACTTAGCGTACGTTAACCATGATTGAATAGCGTGCGTTAACATCGTTGCCTTCACTTGCCAAACTATCCATTTGATGCTTGACTTTCCGCCGAATCTTTCCAACGTTCTGATTGACTTGATTCAAACTGATATTTAGCGTGCGCTAAATATCATCTCTTGCGTGCGCTAATACTGACTTCATTGCATACGTCATTCTGTGTTTCAATATATTCACAACGGTAATATGTACTCGATAGCGTGCGTTAATGACTATGTGTAGCGTGCGCTACCTCATCAGCTAACTTCACTTCAGGTAACTTCGAACTTGGCTGATATGCAAATGACTTCCTGTTAGCGTGCGCTAACGTGTGATGACTTGCGTGTGCTAATGCAGTCCAGATTGCAACTTTTTGCATCTTCGCCTGCATCGTCGTTTTGCTTCGCCTTTATGTTGTTTTGTTTTGTTTGGCAACTTAATCATCAAAACATAATTTAATAATATGTGGAATAAATATTCCAACATAGTTATATGCACTGATTAGCCAAATCTATAAAAACATATAATATCAAAAAATTAAATATAAATTGTTACAATAATAATCGGTTGTTACGTTGGTAAAGTACACATTGATTATATGAACTAATTAACCAAATCTATTAAAACATACAAAATCTACATAATCAGATAAAAGTTGTTATAATAATTGATTGTTACGTAAGACTTCAGAAAGATTCAAATTCACTCAAATTGTGAGATGTTGATAAATTGGACAAATTAAATTAGATAAAAATAAATTAGCTAAATTAAATTTATGAGTAAAAATAATATTGTCTATCTGGCCAACTCAATGATTGGCCAAATTTTATTTTAAATAAAAATAATATAATCTATTTGGTCAACTCAATAATTGATCAAATTAATTGCATATGAGAAATGCAATAATAAAATACACATTGATTATAAGTACTTATTTAGTTCTGGTCAACTTAGATTCCCCAATAAAAAAATAAAGTGATTTTTTTTTTACTAACTTAATATTAATATTATTGGCCAAACTAAAATTTTTAATTAAAATAAACTACTAAATAAAATAAATTTGAGATTCAAATTTAGATAAATAAAATTAATATACATTTGATAATTGATCAAATTAAATTTTCACTAAAAAAATAAACTATTCATTTGTACAACTTAATAATTATTCAAATTAAACACAACGTGTAAAACAGTTGTGGGGTTGAAAAAATGCATTGCATTTTAAGTGTTTATTATGGTTCTCAGTTGGTTGAGTTATATTCTAAATTGATGTGGGATTCAAAATATTAAATTATATTTGTTTAGGTTATCTATTAGTTAAGTATCATTTTAAATCGATGTGAGATTCAAGTAGATAAATAGAAGTCCAAAATTAAGAGAATGTCACATAGAAGTAATAATTAATATGGTGCTTCAAATCCATAATGCTGCTATATATAGATAATACCACGTAGGAGGGAGTCTTAAAGTGATGCTCCAAATATATTTTGTTATTATGTGTGTGTGTATATATATATATATATATAATACCACGTATGAGAGATAGTTAAAGTGGTGCTCCGAATACATTTTGCTATTATATATATATATATAACATAAAAATTGACCCAATTAATATTAGCCAAATTTGTTATGTCTCGGAAGAAAAAATATTGGTCAAAGTAAGTTTTCTAATAAAAATAAAATTACTAACGTGGTGCAAAAAAATTGTGAGGTGAAAAAATCAATATTGATTCCGAGTATTTATGGCCAAATTCAACTTTCAATAAGAATAAACTATTCATTTTGCTTCATAATCGGCCAAATCATTATTATCCAAATTATTTTTCTCAATAAAAATAAAACTATTAAACTCAGTGTGCCAAAAAAATTGTGGAGTAAACCGGTGGTACAAAACAATTGTGAGGTGTAAAAATAAATATTGATTTAGAGTAGGTTATCCAATCGATGGGGTCTCGTTCAAAATCGATGTGAGATTCAAAATTACAAACTAATACTTGAATTTCTTTTATTTAGCTTAACTACCATTTTAATTGATGTGGAATTCAAAATTTTAGATAAATAGGAATCCGAAATCAAGAGAATGTTATGTAGGAGATAGTTAATGTGGTGCTTCAAATCCATAATGCTATTATATGTATATAGATATTATAATATAACTGAAATTAAACTAATAAAATATTATATTTTATTTAAATTTTTACGATCTTCTTCTAATAAAAATTCATTTATCAAATTACATTAAAATTGATTGTTGTGGGAAAATTTAAATAATGTACTATTTTTCGAGCCTTTTGAGATGCGCAAAATACAAATGCCATAAGTTAATTTAAACTATTTTTATATGCAGAATTTTAATTGAATTTTTTACTGGAAATAAAATTTCAATTGAATTTTATACAAATAAAATCATCTTAATAATATTATTTAAAAAGAAAAAAGTTTTTTGGGTACAAAAAAAAAGAAAATTTAAAAACTAAACTAACATATATTGCCATTTTTATGGGCCAATGTAAATAATGAATGATATATTTCCTTTGACAAAATAACCAATGGCATATATCGAACAAATAAGTAATCGAATAATTCGAAAAGAATACCAAAATATTGCTTTCAGAGATCGAACCTGCGATATTGTGGACTGCCAACACACTACCCTAACTTTTAGTGATGTACTCTAAAATTTCTTTTACTTAATAATTAATTTGAAACTCCTTTTTGTAAAAAAGGAAGTGAGGCCCAAAGTCCTTGCTTTAGTTGTCTGGGCCTTGGGTCAGACCTGTTGTTCGGTTATAAATTCGGGCTGAAAAGGTAATTCAGATTGGGTTTGATCATGGTTTATGTGTTTTTGATTCGACGAAGGTATAGATTTGAATTTGGAGGAGTTCTGGTTTCTGGATTCGGGCTGAGATCTGAGTTGGGGGATTTTAATTGGGTCGGCAGTGGATTCGGGCAGTGGATTGAATTCGGGTTTAAGTCGGCCTTGGTGTGGTATGGTTGAAATTCGCAGGTTGGTGTATGGGTTGTGTTGGGATCTGTATTGGTTATGGTGTTGGGTTGAGTTTGTATGTCGATTTTGGGAGGCGACGACAGTTACGGATGCGGTATGAGTCGGGCGACGCGGTGAGCTAATGAAAAAGAAATGGTGGTGCATCGCCGGAAGAACAAACGACTGGCTGAGAATGGGCCTGGAGAGATTTCGAATTCTGATTTGAAAATCGGACATGCTGGTTTGAGTACTCTCCATATAGGCGCATATACGACCACGACGTTTAGTTGGAATGGAGATTAGAATATCGGGTAGAAGCAAAAGCCCAGGACAGACGACTGATTTATGACGTCTCACACGGTTTGAAATAGTGTTGAAGATGGCTGAGATGGTTTGAGATTGAATTTGGGGTGGGATTAGATTTCTTTCTGGCTTTGATTACAATTGACAAATAAAATTGGGTCCATGATTGGTTTGGAAGTAGGGCGTAGTGGAAACGAAATTGTGCGGGATTTTTGTCGATGAGAATAACTAATGCTAGAAAAATAAAATTGTTGGTCACAGTATACTATCTTATAGCTTAGAAGGGGGTTGAATAAGCTGTACACTTTTCGAAAGTTTGTTTTGCATAGGGGAAGACTTAAGCTAAGTTACTGTAAGTGCAACAACTAAACAGTCTCCTGCAGGTTGGTGCTCACAGAATTTTTAGAGTAAGTATACTATTAATCACAAACAGTATAAAAATAATATGTACAGAAAATTATGACACACAGTTTTAATGTGGTTCGAGGTAAACCCTCTACGTCCATAGATCCTCCACACACAAGTAAATAGTTTATTATAATCAAGACGTACACAACTATATGATTTTAACTAAAATGGTCGCTATATCGTTCACTCAAATTGATACAGCCGACTGTAGCTTGAGACGTTCACACAGATTGGCTGTAGGCTTCTTTGACTTGCTTCTTCTCACATAGATTGAAGCTTCGTTGTAATGCCCCGATTTTCGAGCATGCATTTATTTTATAATTTATAGAAAGCGCATGAATGATTATAAATGTCCAATAATTTATTTACGAATTTCATTTCCATTTATTAAATAAGGTCAAAATTTTCCTTATTCACATATCATGATTGTAATTTACGCTCCAGACTCGAGTCCAAGTTCTCATATTATAATGGCCCGTGTAATTTCATCATATATATATTCAAGTGGTCATTATTTATTTTATGATAGTGTTATTAATTATTCGAATGTAATATTAACACTACTATCAATAATGTTATCATTATTATTAATAAAATTATTAATACCATTTTATTTAGTATTAATATTATTATTATTATTATCATTATTATTTTTCAGATTTATTTCATGATCAATATTACCAATGGTTATAATAGTGCATATTTATATCAAGGTTGTAGGTAAGCGGACAACAAGCTGCGCCGCCACCCCTTTCTGAATAGCAAACCCTATTCTACTGAAAACATAATCATGACCACTCGGGGCCGATATATTGCTGCGAACGATCTTACGAACCCGATCCAAAAAGCGCACAGCTTCAGGGGCTAAGGAACCAAAAGTGTCAAATGCAAAAGGAACAAACACGTGTTGATTCTCGGAGCAGGCTTTATCATGTTTGTCCACTTTCTTCCTCTCAGCCTTCATAACAGCTTGCCCAGCCGTAAACCCATTACCCCGAAGATCCACGAGGGGGGACACACCAGTGATGTCCACACAAGCATGTTTCCCCCCTGCCCATCCAAAAACCAAAACATCAGCGAGCCGCAGGGAGGACCTCCCCTCAGTAGGGTCTGTAAGGAAATTTACGGGAGCTTCCTTTTTCGCCGAAACCCCCGCCCTCCGAAGGACATCAAACAACACATCCCGCACCAAGTCATGACGGTACTTAAAACCCGGGAGCTCTTTGCAGTGCACCGCATGTTCCCCAAACTTGTCCAAAGCGACCTTATGACACACAGGGCAAGGCTCGTCCACTGGGAAAAACGGGATCATTAGACGATATTACCAATTAATTATTATTCTAGAATTACGATTATTAGTATTATCATTATTATACCATTTATAATTAACCACATATTATAAATTAACCAACCATGATTAAACCACACTAATCATAGTTAAGAACTCTTCTTTTTCCCGTTCCCTCATCAGAATTCCCATGTTATCAAAACTCCTCAATACTTATCTAACACAATCATAATCCAACTTAAACACTTAAATATTCACAACTATAAATACACTAATATTGCAGTACAGAAATCCTTTACAAATCCATCGTTCAGCATCCAAAAGAGAAAAAAAAAAAAGAGAAAATACAATATACAATTCTGCAACAAAATTTCACGCCAGAAAATTTACAACCGAAGGAGAAGAAGAGAGGCAGTCTATCGCACGACACCGCTCAACATCCGATCGATTCCCTTTTGAGTTCTGATCAGATTCCACCACCTGAGTCCATCTAAATACATCAGGTAACTCGAATCTTTTACTGTTAATTAGTCTCATGTTAAATATCGAATACTTTTATAGTCAAAATTTTCAGTAGAACTCTTCATCACCCAAATCACGGCTGGATGAATTCAAGGAAACTTAAAACTGCTTAACTCGTCGGAACCCATCAAAGTCGGATTCAGTTCCAAACCAAACCAACCAAAATCACAAAAACGGGAATCATAAACACTGTAAACCAAAACTTAATACTTTTCACTTTTCCCGAGCAGACAAACCCGAATTCGGGAACCAAATTAACCCAAACCTTCAGTCACATACGATTCGCCGTCGCCATAGCTTCTCGATTCGTCAGTGGCTGATCCATCCCAATGCGACCGCGGTCGAACGTGTACACCATCTGAAGCGGGCTTCCGCCGCTATCCACCGGAGAACGTCGTTCGTGGAGAGCTTCAACCGCACTGTGACGGCATGTCCATTACATTTTTTTTCGGTTGTGAGTGTGTGTGAGTGCGTCTTTCCGTTTTGCAGGCCAGGAAGAATTCTTTTCTTTTCGAAATCGGTACTGCCGAGAAGAAGTTGTTTAGTGAAGGGAATTTTTTTTAGAGAGAGTTTAGAGAGGGAGTTGGGAGGAAGACGATGTGAGAAGAAGGGATAGTGAGAGGTGTCGGCCGATAGGTTAGGTTTGAGGGATTTTAAACCCGAGAAATTTTAGGGTTATTCAATTTAACCCCCAAGATTTCTGCACTTCTCCAATCTAACCCAACCCTTTTTTCAGTTATTCAATTCAGCTCCAGACAGTTTTAAATTAACTCGTTTTTTACCACAATCAACTTTAAAACTTCAATTTCAGTCCCTCAATTTTCCCAATACTTTTAGTTTGAACCCATCCAGTATTTAATATTTAAAATCATATCTCTTTTACTCACCTATAAATTCAAATAATTTATATTAATTTATTTTGGACGCTATGTTAATATTAGAATTTAATTGTTATTTTAGGAGACGAGGACTTGGAGCCTAGGACTTGAACTGCATTCGCATCTCAAATTTTCAAGGATCATTATCGTAATTCGAGGTGGGGACTTTACGCTTGTTTTATTTAATGCATGATGTTACTTGTATATATGCTTGTTTCTTGCCAAACATTAATGTGCTCAAAGTTTGCATATTATTTACGTTGTAGCCTCCAATGAGTAGTAGGCATAATGTGATCAAAGTTTGCATATTATTTACGTTGTAGCCTCCAATGAGTAGTAGGCATAATGTGCTCAAAGTTTGCATATTATTTACATTGTAGCCTCCAATGAGTAGTAGGCAGTATGCACAAAGTTCGCATATTAATGGCCCTCGGGCAATCACCAGGCTCAGGCATGTCATATCTACTTGACAACATATATGTACTTAAATTTAGCAAAGCGTTCCCTCCTCACTAAGCGAGTTGAAAGCTCACCCCATTATTTAAAACTTTCAGGTTGAGGAGCTTGGCATGGCGGGCAAAGGCGAGGCGTGATAATAATAATTATCAGTTTTTTATTTATTTCGTTCATTTAAAGTTTTAACTTTGGCTTCAATGTCATGTTGAATATTATGGGTGTTTGAAATGTTGAGAATTTATTTTTATTTACTTGCGAAATGGATGACCTTATTTCAATTTCTGCTGCAAATTATTCAAGTATTTTTCTTAAGGGTATTAAATCTCCCTTGAAATTATTTTAAAAAGACATTTAGAAAAGTGGTCGCTACATAAGTGGTATCGGAGCGAGTTTATGGTTCTGTAGACTCGTTAAAATAATTTATTTTTCAAACTAAATTTTCCTTTTTTCGCAAGTACTTAAAACTTTAATGCAATCTATGATTATTATCAGCCACCGTCGCCGCTCCACGTCAACTCCAAGGTACACATTTCAAGTTATGTTTATGTTGTAATCGTAACAAAATTTTACGGTTATGAGATTCAACTCATATTTGAATCATGTTGCAATACCATCTTTATATTTTAGAGATGATATGCTATGGAGATTCATAATAAATGTTGGACATGTACGCGCTTTCTTATAAATTTATAAATACATGTAAATGCGTTAGTATAGCACTGCTAGAACGTCTATTGGGAGCAGTTAACCCTTAGACGCGAGATATACTTTTATTTCGATCCCTTATGAGGATATTCCTAAGAAGTTATTGGCTATAATGCACCTTAAGACCATGGCAACTCGTGGTCGTGGACGTCCAGCTAACCGAGGTGCTGAAAATCTTGGAGGTCATAATGCCACACACTCTTTTATGTCTGCAAAGTTTTATCATGCCATTGGTCATAGAAGCATTAGAATTGTTGAGTCTCTTGAGGTTAGCTTACCGTCAGGAAATGCGATACTCACTAATAGAATGATTGACGAAAGTATTGAGATAGGAGGAAGAGAATTTGACGCTAAACTATATTTGATTAACTCGATGGATTTTGACGTGATCCTTGGTATGGACTGGCTCGATAGATATGATGCCGATATAAACTGCCGCGAGAAGAATGTGACGTTGAGGTGTTCCGAAGACAAGCCGATCACCTTTTATGGAACTAAGAGTAGGATAGTACCAAGAGTAATCACAGCCATGAAGGCATTGAGAAGTCTAAGGAAGGAGGAATGTCAGGGTTACTTGGTGAGTTTAGTCGACACTTGTACTAATGAGGCATCCCCTATAGACGTACCTATAGTACGGGAGTTTTTGGATGTGTTTCCAGGAGATTTATCGGGATCCCACCCGATCGACAAGTGGTGTTTAGTATTGATTTGGTCCCTGGTGTGATATCCGGAATTTCTACTACTGTTGTTTAATATTATTTTATCCGAGTTATGTTGTACAGCGTGGAATCTGTACAGTATGGATAAAATAAATGAAGGACTAAGACACCTGTATTTGCATTATTACCGCACTTGGTTGACAGTTGTATTGGAAGACATTGTGTGTCGGGCTTATCGTATGGGAATGTTGTTGGTATGTGTATATGTATTCAGTATGCCGTATGTTCGTATTCTGCATATTGAGACGATGGAGAAGAGTATATGATAATGGCTAAATATAACCTTGTTAGCGCACGCTAATACCCATTCATAGCGCACGCTAACGTGTAGGTGTAGCGCACGCTAAAGGTAAAATAATAGCGCACGCTAATGCAGTCAGATCGGAAGGAATCTGCGTATGGACCAGGCCACTTTCGGCGCACGTTCTGATAAGTCAACGGATGTTTGAATGTAGTACTAGCACATGCTAAACCCTAAAGGTTAGCGCACGCTAATGGTATATTGGACAAAAAGGAATCTTATCCTCGTCAGCACTTTTCGGCGTGTGGACCAGTCTTCGGAGCATACAGACAAACGAGTCAACTGATATTAGCGCACGCTAAACGCAAGGACTTGAGTACGCTAGAGAGTGTAAGTTACGTACGCTAATGCATGGGCGTTACGTACGTAAGCACATGTACGAAGCCATACTGTAGCCTCTGGACTGCGATAGAGCACGCTAAAAAAGTCAGTTAGCGCATGTTAAGGCCGTAGCACACGCTAAACATAAGGTTTAGCGCATGCTAGTAATATACTTTATAAAAAGGGACAGACGGGTGTTATGAAGCATTTCGTCCATTTCTTTCCTTTCACTCGATAGAGAGAGCTCTGGGAGGTACTTGAGGTCCAGAAACACTCCTAGATGATGATCTTTATCAAGATTAAGATAGAGAGCATGGATTAAAGCCTTGTTCTTCAAGTTATTCATGATTCTTGGAATGGAGTTCGAGTGTTCTTCTTCTTGGGTCGTCTAATCCAGGTAAATTTCGTATCCCTTATTAGTGGTTCGTTATTAAGGATGATCACATGTGAGGAACATGTTGGATAATCATGTGATGATATTATATGAAATTAATGAAGTTATGATAAGAGTTTTCGGATATTAACTAAGATTTCTCCATACTTTAAGAATTGTGTTTCGTTTAACCCGATGAAAGATGGATTTCTAAATTATGTTGATCATGATATTAGGTTGTATTCCAGATTAAGAAATATATGATAGGATGATTATGTATAGGAGGTGTTGGTGTATTCGTATCTAGAGCTAAGATAGGTGTTTTGATATAATATTCGTATAAGAACACGAGTATGATTTCGAGTATAGTGATGAGATTGAATTTGGAAAAGTTATTGTTAATCTTGGAGCATGATTTCCTTTTCTTTCGTATTCGTAGTCGCAAAGTGTTAGTCGATGCTTGGAATGTATGCCTCTGTATAGCATTAGCGCACGCTAAGCCTACTGGCTAGCGCACGCTAACGAGAGTAACTTAGCGCACGCTATGTTAAGGTATTAACGTGCGCTAAGTCAACAGGCAGGGTAATATATTCTGTTTCGGTTATGAATTCGTGATCGTTTAAATTAGTTTGATCAGACTTGTGGTTAATCGAGATATTATTGAGCCGTTGGGTTTGTGAATTGGTTTTTGTTGATTGTTGTCGAACTTGTTGTTTATCGATTATTGTAATAGGTTGAGATTATTGATCAGTGATTAGAACTATGCGTTGCGGTCATGTTCGAGAATGTTCGTAAATTGCACTGATTGGGGCCGAGGGACTTGTAGATGACGGCAATGGAATTGGTAACGGCTTCATCGGTATCGAGGTAAGTTATTACTTGCTCAGTTTATAGTATTTAATGAATGGTTTCCGTTTCATTCGGGTATAATTCGTATAACAATTTTTATAATAGTAATCACAGGAGATTTGGGATTATAAATCGTATTCGAGTTTTGGGAATCTAAATCATAATGTATATGATTTACTTTTGTTATTGGTATACTTGTATATCGAGGATATATTGTGATAAAGACGAAGATATAAATTATCTGCAATCCGTGATACTTTGGACCGTCGAGTATTGAGGATAATGGTTCGTGATGGTTTAGACATTGAGATCGTTCTCGAAGGACTCGGGGCAAGTCCTCTAATCATTTTTATCATTTGTGTCGATCATGTCGTGATACATTCATGTATCGTTGTTGTCATGCATTTGTGCATTGTTGTTGTCGTGTATTGTGTACTGTTGTTTTGTGCAGTTGTGCATTATTGTCATATGTCCACCTCGTGTTGGTCCGACGGGATCATCGGGGGATCTATGCTAGCGTGCGCTGGATCATCGGACGAGTTTTCCACCTCGGGTTGGTCTGACGGGATTATCGGGGGATCTAGGCAGTGAACACTGGATCATCGGATTGCCATGTATTGTTGTTGTGCATATGTATATTATGGGTTTGTCATAAGTATACATTGTCGTTATTGTTGTGATCATATTGACGTTGTCATATGAGTATGCATTTGTAGGTCCTGTGTTAGGACCATGTCCATATGTTGTGTTGATCTGATCTCGGATTAGACTGACTTGATGGTAATGGCACTTCGTATCTTGAGGTATGTTCCGTATTTCCTTGGTACTTGTCTTTGATGGACAATCGATTATTGTATTGGAATTGTCGACGTTATCCGATGGATTGAATTGGCTAGAGTTGGTATAATTTCCGTATCACGAGTTATGATAATGTTTTGAGAACCTTGGGTATTGTTGAGATACCGTATAGATATTTCGGTATTATCTTATTGTGTTGTTAAGGATACGAATCGTGGATCGTAAAGTTACGACGGTAAGATTACATTGGTCGTATTGTTACTTAGTATTTCCATTTATATGTAATTATTGACGTGATGTGATGGTTATCATTGTTGGATATTATGGCTGACCCGTCGTGGGCTTTCTTTTTTAGGTTCTTGGATTATCAAGCTTATAGCGGTCGTGAAGAGATGAGCTTCCCAGGGGATACTGGCTAGGGCATGTATTTGTGTATTGAGTTTCCTGATCAGTTCTTGTATTCCGTTGCTAGAGTATTTTAATCGTTTTTCTTTTTCCGCTGCGTGAGTATTTTTAAAATGACCTATTGGTATCTGGTAACTTATATTACTTTGGAAATCATTTTCTAAACCTGTTCTGTCGGTACGTGTAAGCAATAGCTTAACGTATGTTTTTAAACTGTTGAGTTTTGGCATTTCGGGCCTTGTGGTTTCAAATGAGATTTTACGACGGTTTTGATAAACGAATTTTATAAGGTCTTCGAATGTTTTAAATAGATAATACCATCGCTAGCCTCTTGGATGTTTGTAAATGTTTGCGAAAATTTTCTTCAGCCTTGTGGGTTCCATCTCGGGGCCCACGACACTGTAATATTCCTGGATGGCTCTGGGGGTGTTACAGAATATGGTATTGGAGCTTAGGTTGTGAAAACCTAGGCAGTCGGGTCGAGTTGGGTCGTGCTTTTGTCGTGTCATTCGAGTTGTCGGTTGACAAGTGTTTGAGCTCTGAGTTTTTGTTGTTCACTCGGGATTGTGCGTTATGTGATTTACCAGTGTGGTACTGGGGTTGTTGTAACTTTTCCAAATGGTATTAACGTGTTTCTTCGGATAGAGATGTGTTGTATTCTCGAGTTGAACGGAGTTTGCAAAATGTGTGTTTTGAAAATATCTGTGTCGAGTATTTTCTAGAGTTGAGACATGTGCCAGTATCACGGGGAATCGTCGGCTTCACGATCTGTAAGTATTTAGATTCTTGAATTGTATTGAGATTTATTGCCGTTCTAAGTTGATATGCTTTGAGATTCAGCAGAATATTATGCGTTACAGTATAAGGTGACATAATTGAGACAGGATTGATGATTTGATAAACTATGATTTTGAAAATCAATATGTCGTTTAAGTTTTGGAATGGAATTGTGTATTCGGGGGAAAGACTGTGGATTGTCGAGAAGAGCATGTAGTCATGATAGATCATTTTGTGATACATGAAACTGTTTTTGAGCATTTGAAAATGATACTTTTCAAAATGAATGTTTTACGGACGTTTTACGGAAAATGATTTTGGGCCGAGACCCAATCGATTTTGAAATAGTTTTGTAACTCATGACTTGAGGTCCATAAGGGTTTTCTACTTTTTAAACTTCCTGTTATGTGAAAAGGGATATGGGCTGAGACCCTAATATTTCAAAATGCTTTTCCGTTTTCTTAAAACTACCGAGATTTGTAAAACACTTTATCAATCGTTTATCTATTTCGTTTCTGCCTTTCACAGTTTTGGTTTACTTGTTCAAATGAAACTTCTCGGGAAGTCTTTCGCTGTGTTTGATTTGTTGATTGGTTTCCATGTTTTGCCATAACATATTTGAGGTGATCCAGGATGGATTAATGGTTGATATTGCGAGTCATGTGTGGACAAGGAGTTTTTATCGGAGTCTATATATTGAGGTTTTGGGACTATATCGTGTAGTTTTCCGATGGAATGTCAGTGGAATTTGTGACGAGCTGGACTGGTATACAGGAGTATGAATGTGGTTAATCATTTGCATAATTTTAATTTTAATACTTCGAAATCGTGTGGATTCGAAAGAAACTGTTATCGAATACTTGGCATTAGCAAACCGATTTAACTTTTCGAAAATTGATTTCGTGATCTTACGAAAATATATGTTTTGAGTTTTGAAAATTTTGAAAGAACTTTCGAAAATTTATCTTCTTGACAAGATTATATGATTTCAAATTGGTTTTGAAAATGTGATTGATGTACGCATTTAGTGCATAATGCATGTCGTGGTGAAGTTTTGAGTGAGACTCACGAATTGGATATCATATTGATGGTGCGATGAAAAGAGATCTGAACTTTAGTATGGTAATTTGGTTATCCAGGGATGATCGATTAACTGATCGGACATGAGAAATATACTGCGTGTTGTAGATTCATGTACAGGATGTAATTTTGGAACTTTGGATTTTGCGAAACCAGGATATATGTGCTATGTGATTCCAATGGTATGGTAGTAGCACGATTTTATCATAGTGATTTTTCAATGATTCCCTTGTAAGTGCGGATTTGGGGATGGTGACCCCAGGAGGGTTGTTTTGGGTAATGATTGGTCATTCCCACTCCATGTATGATTTGGTATGTTCGCCGATTTACGATTGGTTGTTCGTATGCCAAGGAGTATGTTCACTAGTCGGGTATGTTTATTGAGATCCACTGTATGTGATTAGTGTGTCGTTTTGAGAATGTTATTCTTCTGTATGTCTGTCTATGTGGTTCTGTGTTGACCGTGTTGGAGCTTACCGTATGAAGGTATTCTCGATTATCGTTGATTGTTCGTTGGTCATATTGGAGTTTATCATGATGATGATATTCTCAGTTATGTTTTGACCTTTGGATGGTCGTATTTGAGTTTATCATGTCGATGATATTCTCGGTTAATTTATTGGTTGATCATTATTGGTGATCATCTGAGCGTTCGGATTTTGTGTCGATATTTCGGGATTTATTGTAACACCCCAAACTAGGCGGATATTACAGTGCCGTGGACCCCCGACTGGGACCCACCAGGCGAGTGAAAATGAATGAAATACACAGGGTAAATGTAGTACCGAACCACATTACATAATTAATTACTCCGATGAGGAGTTTTATTACAACACACCCAAGGAAATGACCGAATACAAGTATATTTTATATGGAGATAAAATATACAACACTGAATGAACTCAAAATCCAAACGAAAATCTGCAGCGGAAATAAAATAAGGAAACACGGTGAATGAAAGGACTGGACCCCCCTACTAGTATCACTGGGACTCCTCGCCGTCAATGTTCTCTTCCTGTGCCTTAGCCTTGCCACGACCTGAAAAACAAAATCCCCCAACGGGGTCAGTTACACAGAACAACAATCCTCAAGAGTTGAAATAAACACAATCATATATATGCTGTATAAATCACAAGTTCGATCAAAAATGAATCGGTTAGATTATAACCCAATCTTGTTGAAAAAATACGCAATCAAACATGCTGTATGAATCAACTAACGGTACGGCTCAAAGGGTGGCGCCACACTACGCCCGGGATGTAAATGTGTCTGTGCACAAGCCACCATCGAGTATCGATCGAATACACGTGTGATCTTGTACCTAATCAGTCTCACGAAGTGATCTTCTCGTGTGCACAGTCCAATGTGAGGCCAACAACCAACACACGACTTAATATGTGCCCGACATGAAAATCCTACACATACCAACCGGCACGCCAGTATGACCTGGAATGCCACGATATAACAAAAGTGACATCAAAATCAATAATGACTCACCGAGATGAAATGATAGTGAAATGAATGATAGCTCAACGAAATGATTGGAACCGTCGTTCCTCATGACTGAAGTGATTAATTGACAATGACAAGTCTCGATACGGTTAAAACAATATGAATGAATTATGATTATGAATGAACAACAACGAAAGGAATGAATATCCCTTTAATTGAGTAAGAATTAACTTACCTTAACACCGGTGATGATACGATCTCTCTCGAACAACGTCCTAAGGAAACTATCGGTCGCTCGAACAACCTTGAATAACACAATTACCAACAATCCGTTCAACATACGAATCAAACACGAATATAACTAACTCAAAACGTCGATATGACTAAACCAAGTTCATTGGGGCATTATATCGAACACGTTGAGGCCAAACTTCGATTGTTTACAACCAAACTTCAATAATACCAATATCAAATCCCCAAGAAGTGTTTCAAACCAACAAAACGTCTTCAATACGATCAACAATCCAATATGAATATCCAAATTCGTGATTTCAACAACAATTAATCGAAAACCCCCAAATCCAACTCAATATTCAAAGTGTTCTTGAATAACCTTTCAATAATCCGATGAATATTCATACATACTCATAATCATATGTATATCTCTTCATACAACATGATTATAACGTCCAAAACATCATATCTCAACACAAATCGAAATCCAAGAGGTTTGAGAATATTACCTTTGAAGATCCCAACACTTTGATTCGATGAATACGCGTTAGATCGACGATCCGAGCTTCACAACCGAATGAAAATGATGAAGAATCGAGTATTCAAGTGATTGATGATGAAACTTTCTCCCACAAACCCTCTCTCCCGAATATAGGATGAAAAATGAGTGATTTGTCTCAAAAAAACGAAGTTATAGTGCAGACTGCACTGTGTACCGCGGCCCGGCCGAGTGTGCCGTGACACAGGGCCAAAATCTGCCCACAGTGCTCGGCAGTGTGCCGCGGCACAGGGCTAGAAAATGTGCATAGTGACTCGGCAGCATGCCGCGGCCCTTCCGGTAGGAGCTGCGGCCCCCGGTACAGGCTGCTCGGCCAAAACTGGAAAATGTGTGTGACTTAGCTATTTCGACCATAACTCCCTCGCCCGGACTCCGATTGACTCACCGTTTGAACCATTGGAAAGCTAACTTGATGCTCTATAATATTGAAAAGATTCAGAATTTTTGGAGTTTCCAAAAATTAATGGTGATTTTACAAAGTCGAACTCATACGTGGAAAAGTCGCTTAAGAACACGGAACTCAACAGAACGACACCGAGACGAACTCAGATGATAAAAAGTGTAGAATTAATCATTCTAGGAAAGACGAAACGGTAACAATAGAGTCGCTAAGATGGACTTCCGCCAATAAAATAAAATTACCGAAAATCCAAATTGCGGATATTACATACTACCCTCCTTAAAAGAAGTTTCGTCCCGAAACTTAAAACAAGTAGGGAGAAGCAATATCCCGCTAGAAAAAATCAACGAGATACACAAGAACCGCAAATGTACCCAACAATAGCATGATTCGAACAAGAAGGAAATTTGAAATGGCATGAACTCCAATATCAACATCGATTAATGAAGTAATTATAACGATCAAGATAATATTCTCATCTCGATTTTCAAGCAAGGTTGAAACAATGAATGATATCAATACACGACTCAACATTAGTCCTAACGGTGAACACGAATGAATTAACATGAATGATGAATGATTATTAATGAATGAAAATCCATTGAGTGACAATTACTGAATGAAAAATGAATGAATTTACAAGCGGATATTACATACACCCCCTTAAAAGAGTTTCTTCCCCGAAACTAAGGGTCAAACAACTCGGGATAACTCTCCCGCATACTATCCTCGACTTCCCAATCGTCTTTCCAATCGAGGACGCATGCCCTCAACATGTCCTCCAATGTCTGAATAGTCCTCTCTGATTGTCCGTCGGACTGAGGATGAAAAGCTATGCTGAAATTAAGCTGAGTTCCCATGGCACGATGAACTGATTTCCAAAAATGAGACACGAATCGTCCGTCACGATCAAAAACGATACTCTTAGGAGTACCGTGAAATCTCACTATTTCTTTGATGAACAATTGGGCAAGTCTCTCGGGACCCCAAGTATCCTTAATCTCAAGAAAATGAGCTGATTTAGCTAGGCGATCCACAATTACCCAGATTGTATTAATGCCACGACGACTTGTCGGCAAACTCGTGATGAAGTCCATTGAAATATCTTCCCACTTCCATTCTGGAATAGGGAGAGGTTTCAGCATACCCGCCGGTCGCTGATGTTCTATCTTGACTTGCTGACAGGTCAAACATCTCGAAACAAATTCCGTGACTTCACGCTTCATATTACTCCACCAGTAATTTTGTTTCAAGTCTTTGTATATCTTGCTGGACCCCGGATGAATAGAATAAGGGGTAGCATGGGCTTCTCTCAAAATCGAGTTTTTCAACTCGTCATTCGCCGGTACACATAACCGGTTCTTAAATCTCAAGAGTCCATCCTCGTGCACCACAAAGCCAGGGGCTTTCCCCTGTGCCACATCCTCGCAGATGCGCAACAAAAATGGGTCCGAACCCTAATTCACTCTGGTCGCCTCTTCAAGTGGCGATGAAATCTCCAGCATACAAAGGTGTCCCTGAACACGCTGTAACCAAACCTCGATCTTATGCCTAAGTAATTCTTGCTGAAGTTCCTTCTGAACTGTTAATCGAGCAAGCATCTGCTCCTGAACGGACTTACGACTCAAGACGTCGGCGACAACGTTCGCCTTGTCCGGGTGGTAAAGTATCTCAATATCATAATCTTTGATTAGTTCCAACCACCGTCTCTGTCGCATATTTAACTCCTTCTGAGTAAATATATATTTTAAACTGTTATGATCAGTGAATATCTGACAGGTAACGCCATAAAGATAATGACGCCAAATCTTCAATGCCAACACCACGGCTGCTAGCTCCAGGTCGTGGGTCAGATAACTAACCTCGTAAGGTCTCAATTGCCGTGAAGCATAAGCAATAATTTTCCTGTTCTGCATTAGTACACATCCGAGACCCTGTCCGGATGCATCACTATAACCCACAAATTCTTCCGTCCCTTGTGGTAAAGAAAGGGCAGGTGCTGAAATTAACCGGCTCTTGAGTTCCTCAAAACTCTGTTGACACGCGTCGGACCACGTGTATTTCTCATCCTTTCGCAAAAGGTTCGGCATTGATTGAGCAATTTTAGAAAATCCTTCCACAAATCGCCGATAATAACCGGCTACTCCGAGAAAGCTTCGGATTTCCTTAACGTTCTTCGGAGGTTGCCAATCTCGGATAGCCTCCGTCTTCTGAGGGTCGACACGAACTCTGTCTGATGAAATTACATGCCCGAGAAACGTCACTTCGGACATCCAGAACTCACATTTGGAAAACTTCCCATAAAGTTGCTCTCGTCTCAGCACGTCGAGCACCTGATGAAGGTGAAACTCATGCTCCTCCCGGTTACGAGAATAAATTAAAATGTCATCAATGAAGACAACCACGAACTGATCCAAAAAGTCGATGAAGACCTGATTCATTAACTCCATGAATACCGCAGGTGTATTAGTGCATTAATTAACTCCACGAACTCATAATGGCCATAACATGTTTGAAACGCCGCCCTCGCGATATCCGACTCTCGAATGCGCAACTGGTGATATCCAGATCTTAAGTCGATCTTGGAAAATACTGAAGCTCCCTGAAGTTGATCTAAGAGATGATCAATACGGGGTAGAGGATACTTATTCTTGATCGTCACCCTGTCCAACTCCCGATAATTAATACACACACGAAACGAACCACCTTCTTCTTAACAACAACACTGGTGCTCTCCACGGGGACGCACCCGGTCGGATATAACCCTTCTTGGTCAAATCCTCTAATTGATCCTTCAATTCCTGCATTTCGATCGGGGCCATCCAGTACGGTGCCTTCGATAATGGGGACGTACCAGGCTCCAACTCTATCGTGAATTCCATATCCCTCGGTGGAGGTAAAACAGGTAGCTCGTCTGGGAGTACATCGTCAATTGATAGCAATGGTACCACGAATGGTTGAACACCTCGATTACCTTAGAACGGACAATCGATGACAATGATACAATGAATGATTGAACATCTCGATTGCCTTAGAACGGCCAATCGATGACAATGATATAAAGATTGATGGAACATATCGATTGCCTTAGAATGGTCAATCGATGACAATGATATATAGAACGATGGATCATCTCGATTGCCTTAGAATGGTCAATCGATGACAATGATATAATGAATGATTGAACAACCCTGGTTGAGTAATTTTACTGCTTTCATCATATTAATGATTCTTCCGGAACAATGGGGATCACCTCCCTGAAATACACACTTGACTCCAACGACGGAAATGATAGTGACCATACGCTTACGAACATTGAGAATGGTATCATGATGATCTATCCCACTAATACCCAATATTACATCGTCCTTAGGTAAATCCACCACGATTAGGTCCACCAAACACTCGCGGTCATTAAGCTTAATTCGGTCAGTTCTTAACCCCATGATTTTCGAAAATTCTTCTACCGCCAGGTAGACCAATGATATAAGGCCCACAATTAATAAGACTATCCAAGTTAAGTCTATTCAAACACGATTCGAAAATGAATGAATGCGGTGTACCAGTATCAAAAAGGTACACACAAGTTGAAATAAAATTACGAGTATACCTGAGATCATTCAGGCCTTCGGATTGTCGGTCCTCTTCATCGCATGAATCCGGGACTTGCCGGCCCCCGAACCGGACGCTCCCCTCTGATAAATATGAGTTCCGCCTTTATTCGCTTCTGTCGTCTTAAACGACACTGACAGAGCAGTCTGATTCTGAATCGCTGATTGCTTCGGGGCCTGAGATGCCACCGGAGTCGGCTTGGGGTCCCTTCGGCAAAAACGGGCCTTATGCCCAAAAATCCCACAATTATGGCACGTGATAGACGGTTTCAGACACTTAGTGCTGTAATGACCCGACGCTCCACAGTTGAAACAGGTGATGGCCGAACTGGCCGCTCGGGACTGAGATCCCGCACGATTATGCGCCGTAGGAGGTCGCTCAGAAATGTTAGGGCCTACACGAGGCTTTTTGAAGGTAGACTGACCGCCTTCAGACTGATTACGCTTCGATGATTTCTTGCTGACACATGAAGGTTGTTGCTCAGCAATTTCCTTAGCAGCAGGCTCACACGAGAGACTTCTCTCGATTAATTCGGCCAGAGTGGTGCAATGATGATTGAGCAATTGCATATGGGTCATCATGACCTGCATAAAAGTGAGTGGATCAACCCGAACATCTTCTGATCGAGCTGAGTCCTGGGTATGACTTCCTGGCAGTGAGTGATTATTTCCCGGATTTTGGCCCGCACCGCGGCCTCTCCCCGTGCATCCCTTGACAGCTCTCTCCATACTGAAGTAGGAAGGTCGCATGATAATCATAGATCTCGTATGAGTACCGCATTATGATTTACGTCATGAAATGATGAAAATGAGCATACACGCTCTAACACAGTGATTACATGAATGATTAACTGAGGTGACATGATTATCTGATGATATTCTTGAAATGATTATCTTGAACAAGTTAACAAGATTAATAATATGATCTTCAAGATTAACAATTGAGTAATGAAATGAACTGAGTGATTAATGAGTTAACATGATCAACATGATCAAAATGAAAAATTATGTTTGAGGATTGTTAACCGATGAATTATGAATGAATGATTATTGCCAGAAATTATACCATGGCGTTAGAAGTCTTACAGTTCTTTCGGTCTGATGGGATCGGCATTTGCACAGGTTACACGTGACGCGAAAGTCCAATGATACTAATCTGATGACGATGATTTCAAATGAGACATGACTCGGAAGGTAGTATTCAAAACCACTATCCGATACCAACTCTGTAACACCCCGGATATTACAGTGCCGTGGACCCCCGACTGGGACCCACCAGGCAAGTGAAAATGAATGAAATACACAGGGTAAATGTAGTACCGAACCACATTACATCATTAATTACTCCGATGAGGAGTTTTATTACAACACACCCAAGGAAATGACCGAATACAAGTATATTTTATATGGAGATAAAATATACAACACTGAATGAACTCAAAATCCAAACGGAAATCTGCAGCGGAAATAAAATAAGGAAACACAGTGAATGAAAGGACTGGGGCCCCCTACTAGTATCACTGGGACTCCTCGCCGTCAACATTCTCTTCCTGTGCCTTAGCCTTGCCACGACCTGAAAAACAAAATCCCCCAACGGGGTCAGTTACACAGAACAACAATCCTCAAGAGTTGAAATAAACACAATCATATATATGCTGTATAAATCACAAGTTCGATCAAAAATGAATCGGTTAGATTATAACCCAATCTTGTTGAAAACATACGCAATCAAACATGCTGTATGAATCAACTAACGGTACAACTCAAAGGGTGGCGCCACACTACGCCCGGGATGGAAATGTGTACGTGCACAAGCCACCATCGAGTATCGATCGAATACACGTGTGGTCTTGTACCTAATCATTCTCACGAAGTGATCTTCTCGTGTGCACAGTCCAATGTGAGGCCAACAACCAACACACGACTTAATATGTGCCCGACATGAAAATCCTACACATACCAACCGGCACGCCAAAGATGACCCTAATGCCACGAGATAACAAAAGTGACATCGAAATCAATACTGACTCACCGAGATGAAATGATAGTGAAATGAATGATAGCTCAATGAAATGATTGGAACCGCTGCTCGTGGATCAAGTGATTAATTGACAATGACAAGTCTCGATACGGTTAAAACAATATGAATGAATTATGATTATGAATGAACAACAACGAAAGGAATGAATATCCCTTTAACTGAGTAAGAATTAACTTACCTTAACACCGGTGATGATACGATCTCTCTCGAACAACGTCCTAAGGAAACTACCGGTTGCTCGAACAACCTTGAATAACACAATGACCAACAATCCGTTCAACATACGAATCAAACACGAATATAACTAACTCAAAACGTCGATACGACTAAACCAAGTTCATTGGGGCATTATATCGAACACGTTGAGGCCAAACTTCGATTGTTTACAACCAAACTTCAATAATACCAATATCAAATCCCCAAGAAGTGTTTCAAACCAACAAAACGTCTTCAATACGATCAATAATCCAATATGAATATCCAAATTCGTGATTTCAACAACAATTAATCGAAAACCCCCAAATCCAACTCAATATTCAAAGTGTTCTTGAATAACCTTTCAATAATCCGATGAATATTCATACATACTCATAATCATATGTATATCTCTTCATACAACATGATTATAACGTCCAAAACATCATATCTCAACACAAATCGAAATCCAAGAGGTTTGAGAATATTACCTTTGAAGATCCAAACACTTTGATTCGATGAATACGCGTTAGATCGACGATCCGAGCTTCACAACCGAATGAAAATGATGACGAATCGAGTATTCAAGTGATTGATGATGAAACTTTCTCCCACAAACCCTCTCTCTCGAATATAGGATTAAAAATGAGTGACTTGTCTCAAAAAAACGAAGTTATAGTGCAGACTGCACTGTGTGCCGCGGCCCGGCCGAGTGTGCCGCGGCCCGGCCGAGTGTGCCGCGGCACAGGGCTAGAAAATGTGCACCGTGACTCGGCAGCGTGCCGCGGCCCCCGGTACAGGCTGCTCGGCCAAAACTGGAAAATGTGTGTGACTTAGCTATTTCGACCATAACTCCCTCGTCCGGACTCCGATTGACTCACTGTTTTAATCATTGGAAAGATAACTTGATGCTCTATAATATTGAAAAGATTCAGAATTTTTAGAGTTTCCAAAAATTAATGGTTATTTTACAAAGTCGAACTCATACGTGGAAAAGTCGCTTAAGAACACGGAACTCAACAGAACGACACCGAGACGAACTCGGATGACAAAAAGTGTAGAATAAGTCATTCTTGGAATGACAAAACGGTAACAATAGAGTCACTAAGATGGACTTCCGCCAATAAAATAAAATTACCGAAAATCCAAATTGCGGATATTACATACTACCCTCCTTAAAAGAAGTTTCGTCCCGAAACTTAAAACAAGTAGGGAGAAGCAATATCCCGCTAGAAAAACTCAACGAGATACACAAGAACCGCAAATGTACCCAACAATAGCATGATTCGAACAAGAAAGAAATTTGAAATGGCATGAACTCCAATATCAACATCGATTAATGAAGTAATTATAACGATCAAGATAATATTCTCATCTCGATTCTCAAGCAAGGTTGAAACAATGAACGATATCAATACACGACTCAACATTAGTCCGAACAGTGAACACGAATGAATTAACATGAATGATGAATGATTATTAATGAATGAAAATCCATTGAGTGACAATTACTGAATGAAAAATGAATGAATTTACAAGCGGATATTACATACACCCCCCATTAAAAGAGTTTCGTCCCCGAAACTAAGGGTCAAACAACTCGGGATAACTCTCCCGCATACTATCCTCGGCTTCCCAATCGTCTTTCCAATCGAGGACGCATGCCCTCAACATGTCCTCCAATGTCTGAATAGTCCTCTCTGATTGTCCGTCGGACTGAGGATGAAAAGCTGTGCTGAAATTAAGCTGAGTTCCCATGGCACGATGAACTGATTTCCAAAAATGAGACACGAATCGTCCGTCACGATCAAAAATGATACTCTTAGGAGTACCGTGCAATCTCACTATTTTTTTGATGAACAACTGGGCAAGTCTCTCGGGACCCCAAGTATCCTTAATCTCAAGAAAATGAGCTGATTTAGCTAGGCGATCCACAATTACCCAGATTGTATTAATGCCACGATGACTTGTCGGCAAACTCGTGATGAAGTCCATTGAAATATCTTCCCACTTCCATTCTGGAATAGGGAGAGGTTTCAGCATACCCGCCGGTCGCTGATGTTCTATCTTGACTTACTGACAGGTCAAACATCTCGAAACAAATTCCGTGACTTCACGCTTCATATTACTCCACCAGTAATTTTGTTTCAAGTCTTTGTACATCTTGCTGGACCCCGGATGAATAGAATAAGGGGTAGCATGGGCTTCTCTCAAAATCAAGTTATTCAACTCGTCATTCGCCGGTACACATAACCGATTCTTAAATCTCAAGAGTCCATCCTCGTGGACCACAAAGCCAGGGGCTTTCCCCTGTGCCACATCCTCGCAGATGCACAACAAAAACGGGTCCGAACCCTGATTCACTCTGATCGCCTCTTCAAGTGGCGATGAAATCTCCAGCATACAAAGCTGTCCCTGAACACGCTGTAACCAAACCTCGATCTTATGCCTAAGTAATTCTTGCTGAAGTTCCTTCTGAACTATTAATTGAGCAAGCATCTGCTCCTGAACGGACTTACGACTCAAGACGTCGGCGACAATGTTCGCCTTGTCCGGGTGGTAAAGTATCTCAATATCATAATGTTTGATTAGTTCCAACCACCGTCTCTGTCGCATATTTAACTCCTTCTGAGTAAATATATATTTTAAACTCTTATGATCGGTGAATATCTGACAGGTAACGCCATAAAGATAATGACGCCAAATCTTCAATGTGAACACCACGGCTGCTAGCTCCAGGCCGTGGGTCGGATAATTAACCTCGTAAGGTCTCAATTGCCGTGAAGCATAAGCAATAATTTTCCTGTTCTGCATTAGTACACATCCGAGACCCTGTCCGAACGCATCACTATAACCCACAAATTCTTCCGTCCCTTGTGGTAAAGAAAGGACAGGTGCTGAAATTAACCGGCTCTTGAGTTCCTCAAAACTCTGTTGACACGCGTCGGACCACGTGTATTTCTCATCCTTTCGCAAAAGGTTCGGCATTGATTGAGCGATTTTAGAAAATCCTTCCACAAATCGCCGATAATAACCGGCTACTCCGAGAAAGCTTCGGATTTCCTTAACGTTCTTCGAAGGTTGCCAATCTCGGATAGCCTCCGTCTTTTGAGGGTCGACACGAACTCTGTCTGATGAAATTACATGCCCGAGAAACGTCACTTCGGACACAGAACTCACATTTGGAAAACTTCCCATAAAGTTGCTCTCGTCTCAGCACGTCGAGCACCTGATGAAGGTGAAACTCATGATCCTCCCGGTTACGAGAATAAATTAAAATGTCATCAATGAAGACAACCACGAACTGATCCAAAAAGTCGATGAAGACCCGATTCATTAACTCCATGAATACCGCAGGTGTATTAGTGCATTAATTAACTCCACGAACTCATAATGGCCATAACGTGTTTGAAACGCCGTCCTCGCGATATCCGACTCTCGAATGCGCAACTGGTGATATCCAGATCTTAAGTCGATCTTGGAAAATACTGAAGCTCCCTGAATTTGATCTAAGAGATGATCAATACGGGGTATAGGATACTTATTCTTGATCGCCACCCTGTTCAACTCTCGATAATTAATACACACACGAAACGAACCACCTTCTTCTTAACAACAACACTGGTGCTCTCTACGGGGACGCACCCGGTCGGATATAACCCTTCTTGGTCAAATCCTCTAATTGATCCTTCAATTCCTGCATTTCGATCGGGGCTATCCAGTATGGTGCCTTCGATAATGGGGATGTACCAGGCTCCAACTCTATCTTGAATTCCATATCCCTCGGTGGAGGTAAAACATGTAGCTCGTCTGGGAGTACATCGTCAATTGATAGCAATGGTACCACGAATGGTTGAACACCTCGATTGCCTTAGAACGGCCAATCGATGACAATGATACAATGAATGATTGAACATCTCGATTGCCTTAGAAGGGCCAATCGATGACAATGATATAAAGAATGATGGAACATCTCGATTGCCTTAGAATGGTCAATCGATGACAATGATATATAGAACGATGGATCATCTCGATTGCCTTAGAATGGTCAATCGATGACAATGATATAATGAATGATTGAACAACCCTGGTTGAGTAATTTTACTGCTTTCATCATATTAATGATTTTTCCGGAACAACGGGGATCACCTCCCTGAAATACACACTTGACTCCAACGACGGAAATGATAGTGACCATACGCTTACGAACATTGAGAATGGTATCATGATGATCCATCCCACTAATACCCAATATTACATCGTCCTTAGGTAAATCCACCACGATTAGGTCCACCAAACACTCGCGGTCATTAAGCTTAATTCGTCCAGTTCTTAACCCCATGATTTTCGAAAATTCTTCTACCGCCAGGTAGACCAATGATATAAGGCCCACAATTAATAAGACTATCCAAGTTAAGTCTATTCAAACACGATTCGAAAATGAATGAATGCGGTGTACCAGTATCAAAAAGGTACACACAAGTTGAAATAAAATTACGAGTATACCTGAGATCATTCAGGCCTTCGGATTGTCGGTCCTCTTCATCGCATGAATCCGGGACTTGCCGGCCCCCGAACCGGACGCTCCCCTTTGATAAATATGAGTTCCGCCTTTATTCGCATGCGTCTTAAACGACAGCGAGCGATCGGATTACGAATCGGCCCGGTGCTTCGGGCACGAGATGCCACCGGAGTCGGCTTGGGGTCCCTTCGGCAAAAACGGGCCTTATGCCCAAAAATACCACAATTATGGCACATGATAGATGGTTTCAGACACTTAGTGCTGTAATGACCCGACGCTCCATAGTTGAAACAGGTGATGGCTGAACTGGCCGCTCGGGACTGAGATCCCGCACGATTATGCGTCGTAGGAGGTCGCTCAGAAACGTTAGGGCCCACACGAGGCTTTTTGAAGGTAGACTGACCGCCTTCAGACTAATTACGCTTCGTTGATTTCTTGCTGACAGATGAAGGTTGTTGCTCAGCAATTTCCTTAGCAGCAGGCTCACACGAGAGACTTCTCTCGATTAATTCGGCCAGAGTGGCGCAATGATGATTGAGCAATTGCATATGGGTTATCATGACCTGCATAAAAGTGAGTGGATCAACCCAAACATCTTCTGATCGAGCTGAGTCTTGGGTATGACTTCCTGGCAGTGAGTGATTATTTCCCGGATTTCGGCCCGCACCGCGGCCTCTCCCCGTGCATCCCTTGACAGCTCTCTCCATACTGAAGTAGGAAGGTCGCATGATAATCATAGATCTCGTATGAGTACCGCATTATGATTTACGTCATGAAATGATGAAAATGAGCATACACGCTCTAACACAGTGATTACATGAATGATTAACTGAGGTGACATGATTATCTGATGATATTCTTGAAATGATTATCTTGAACAAGTTAACAAGATTAATAATATGATCTTCAAGATTAACAATTGAGTAATGAAATGAACTGAGTGATTAATGAGTTAACATGATCAACATGATCAAAATAAAAAATTATGTTTGAGGATTGTTAACCGATGAATTATGAATGAATGATTATTGCCAGAAATTATACCATGGCGTTAGAAGTCTTACACTTCTTTCGGTCTGATGGGCTCGGCATTTGCACAGGTTACACGTGACGCGAAAGTCCAATGATACTAGTCTGATGACGATGATTTCAAATGAGACATGACTCGGAAGGTAGTATTCAAAACCACTCTCCGATACCAACTCTGTAATACCCCAAACTAGGCGGATATTACAGTGCCGTGGACCCCCGACTGGGACCCACCAGGCGAGTGAAAATGAATTAAATACACAGGGTAAATGTAGTACCGAACCACATTACATCATGAATTACTCCGATGAGGAGTTTTATTACAACACACCCAAGGAAATGACCGAATACAAGTATATTTTATATGGAGATAAAATATACAACACTAAATGAACTCAAAATCCAAACGGAAATCTGCAGCGGAAATAAAATAAGGAAACACGGTGAATAAAAGGACTGGGGCCCCCTACTAGTATCACTGGGACTCCTCGCCGTCAACGTTCTCTTCCTGTGCCTTAGACTTGCCACGACCTGAAAAACCAAATCCCCCAACGGGGTCAGTTACACAGAACAATAATCCTCAAGAGTTGAAAAAACACAATCATATATATGCTGTATAAATCACAAGTTCGATCAAAAATAAATCGGTTAGATTATAACCCAATCTTGTTGAAAACATACGCAATCAAACATGCTGTATGAATCAACTAACGGTACAACTCAAAGGGTGGCGCCACACTACGCCCGGGATGGAAATGTGTACGTGCACAAGCCACCATCGAGTATCGATCGAATACACGTGTGGTCTTGTACCTAATCATTCTCACGAAGTGATCTTCTCGTGTGCACAGTCCAATGTGAGGCCAACAACCAACACACGACTTAATATGTGCCCGACATGAAAATCCTACACATACCAACCGGCACGCCAGTATGACCCGGAATGCCACGAGATAACAAAAGTGACATCGAAATCAATAATGACTCACCGAGATGAAATGATAGTGAAATGAATGATAGCTCAATGAAATGATTGGAACCGTCGTTCCTCGTGACTGAAGTGATTAATTGACAATGACAAGTCTCGATACGGTTAAAACAATATGAATGAATTATGATTATGAATGAACAACAACGAAAGGAATGAATATCCCTTTAACTCAGTAAGAATTAACTTACCTTAACACCGGTGATGATACGATCTCTCTCGAACAACGTCCTAAGGAAACTACCGGTTGCTCGAACAACCTTGAATAACACAATGACCAACAATCCGTTCAACATACGAATCAAACACGAATATAACTAACTCAAAACGTCGATACGACTAAACCAAGTTCATTGGGGCATTATATCGAACACGTTGAGGCCAAACTTCGATTGTTTACAACCAAACTTCAATAATACCAATATCAAATCCCCAAGAAGTGTTTCAAACCAACAAAACGTCTTCAATACGATCAATAATCCAATATGAATATCCAAATTCGTGATTTCAACAACAATTAATCGAAAACCCCCAAATCCAACTCAATATTCAAAGTGTTCTTGAATAACCTTTCAATAATCCGATGAATATTCATACATACTCATAATCATATGTATATCTCTTCATACAACATGATTATAACGTCCAAAACATCATATCTCAACACAAATCGAAATCCAAGAGGTTTGAGAATATTACCTTTGAAGATCCAAACACTTTGATTCGATGAATACGCGTTAGATCGACAATCCGAGCTTCACAACCGAATGAAAATGATGACGAATCGAGTATTCAAGTGATTGATGATGAAACTTTCTCCCGCAAACCCTCTCTCTCGAATATAGGATGAAAAATGAGTGATTTGTCTCAAAAAAACGAAGTTATAGTGCAGACTGCACTGTGTGCCGCGGCCCGGCCGAGTGTGCCGCGACACAGGGCCAAAATCTGCCCACAGTGCTCGTCTGTGTGCCGCGGCCCGGCCGAGTGTGCCGCGGCACAGGGCTAGAAAATGTGCACAGTGACTCGGCAGCGTGCCGCGGCCCTTCCGGTAGGAGCCGCGGCCCCCGGTACAGGCTGCTCGGCCAAAACTGGAAAATGTGTGTGACTTAGCTATTTCGACCATAACTCCCTCGTCCGGACTCCGATTGACTCACCGTTTGAACCATTGGAAATCTAACTTGATGATCTATAATATTGAAAAGATTCAGAATTTTTGGAGTTTCCAAAAATTAATGGTGATTTTACAAAGTCGAACTCATACGTGGAAAAGTCGCTTAAGAACACGGAACTCAACAGAACGACACCGAGACGAACTCGGATGACAAAAAGTGTAGAATTAATCATTCTCGGAATGACGAAATGGTAACAATAGAATCTCTAAGATGGACTTCCGCCAAAAAAATAAAATTACCAGAAATCCAAATTGCGGATATTACATTTCTTGCCATTCTGTTGGGCAGTTGTTTCACAGATGTATTGTACACTATTGGTTTTTAGCAGATTGGGACTTAATTGTGTAATCAGGCAGATAGGATTTGACACGGATAGATTATTTCATCCGACAATGATATATTTGGTTGGGACTCATGGAATTGTTATTGAGACTTTACATTGAAGTCACTTGCTAGTACCTCAGGAGATCGTCGACTTGGCGCATATGTAAGTGTACTGTTTTGGTTATTCGTTAATGATGATGATTGATCGTTGTTGTGATGGATTTGGAATATTTTGGTTGAACGGTTTGTTGGTTTTTCTATGACGGATTGCAAGTTTCGAGGACGAAACTTATTTTAAGTGGTGTAGTATGTAATATACGGAATTTCTACTACTGTTGTTTAATATTATTTTATCCGAGTTATGTTGTACAGCGTGGAATCTGTACAGTATGGATAAAATAAATGAAGGACTAAGACACCTGTATTAGTATTATTACCGCACTTGGTTGACAGTTGTATTGGAAGACATTGTGTGTCGGGCTTATCGTATGGGAATGTTGTTGGTATATGTATATGTATTCAGTATGCCATATGTTCGTATTCTGCATGTCGAAACTATGGAGAAGAGTAGATGATAATGGCTAAACATAGCCTTATTAGCGCACGCTAATACTCATTCATAGCGCATGCTAACGTGTAGGTGTAGCGCACGTTAAAGGTAAAATAATAGCGCGCGCTAATGCAGTCAGATCGGAAGGAAACTACATGTGGACCAGGCCACTTTTGGCGCACGTTCTGATAAGTCAAAGGATGTTTGTAATGTAGTACTAGCGCACGCTAAACCCTAAAGGTTAGCGCACGCTAATGGTATGTTGGACAAAAAGGAATCTTATCCTCGTCAGCACTTTTCGGCGTGTGGACCAGTCTTCGGAGCATACAGACAAACGACTCACCTGATATTAGCACACGCTAAACGCAAGGACTTGCGTACGCTAGAGAGTGTAAGTTATGCGTTACGTACGTAAGCACATGTACTAAGCCAGACTGTAGACTCTGGACTGTGATAGCGCATGCTAACAAAGTCAGTTGCGCACGCTAAACATAAGGTTTAGCGCACGCTAATAATATACTTTATAAAAAGGGACAGACGGGTGTTATGAAGCATTTCGTCCATTTATTTCCTTTCACTCGATAGAGAGAGCTCTGGGAGGTACTTGAGGTCCAGAAACACTCCTAGATGATAATCTTTATCAAGATTAAGATAGAAAGCATGGATTAAAGCCTTGTTCTTCAAGTTATTCATGATTCTTGGAATGGAGTTCGAGTGTTCTTCTTCTTGGGTCGTCTAATCCAGGTAAATTTCGTATCCCTTGTTAGTGGTTCGTTCTTAAGGATGATTACATGTGAGGAACATGTTGGATAATCATGTGATGATATTATATGAGGATTAATGAAGTTATGATAAGAGTTTTCGGATGTTAACTAAGATTTCTCCATACTTTAAGAATTGTGTTTCGTTTAACCCGATGAAAGATGGATTTCTAAATTATGTTGATAGTGATATGAGGTTGTATTCCAGATTAAAAAAGATATGATAGGATGATTATGTATAGGAGGTGTTGGTGTATTCGTATCTAGAGTTAAGATAGGTGTTTTGATACAATATTCGTATAAGAACACGAGTATGATTTCGAGTATGGTGATGAGATTGAATTTGGAAAAGTTATTGTTAATCTTGGAGCATGATTTCCTTTTCTTTCGTATTCGTTGTCGCAAAGTGTTAGTCGATGCTTGGAATGTATGCCTCTATATAGCATTAGCGCACGCTAAGCCTACTGGCTAGCGCACGCTAACGAGAGTAACTTAGCGCACACTATGTTAAGGTATTAACGTGCGCTAAGTCAACAAGCAGGGTAGTATATTCTGTTTCGGTTATGAATTCGTGATCGTTTAAGTTAGTTTGATCAGACTTGTGGTTAATCGAGATATTGTTGAGCCGTTGGGTTTGTGAATTGGTTTTTGTTGATTGTTGTCGAACTTGTTGTTTATCGATTATTGTAATAGGTTGAGATTATTGATCAGTGATTAGAACTATGCGTTGCGGTCATGTTCGAGAATGTTCGTAAATTGCACTGATTGGGGCCGAGGGACTTGTAGATGACGGCAATGGAATTGGTAACGGCTTCATCGATATCGAGGTAAGTTATTACTTGCTCAGTTTATAGTATTTAATGAATGGTTTCCGTTTGATTCGGGTATAATTCGTATAGCAATGTTTATAATCTTAATCACAGGAGATTATTGATCAGTGATTAGAACTATGCGTTGCGGTTCGAGAATGTTCGTAAATTGCACTGATTGGGGCTGAGGGACTTGTAGATGACGGCAATAGAATTGGTAACGGCTTCATCGGTATCGAGGTAAGTTATTACTTGCTCAGTTTATAATATTTAATGAATGGTTTTCGTTTCATTCGGGTATAATTCGTATAGCAATGTTTATAATCTTAATCACAGGAGATTTGGGATTATAAATCGTATTCGAGTTTTGGGAATCTAAATCATAATGTATATGATTTATTTTTGTTATTGGTATACTTGTATATCGAAGATATATTGTGATAAAGACGAAGATATAAATTATCTGCAATCCGTGATACTTTGGACCGTCGAGTATTGAGAATAATGGTTCGTGATGGTTTAGACATTGAGATCGTTCTCGAAGGACTCGGGGCAAGTACTCTAATCATTTTTATCATTTGTGTCGATCATGTCGTGATACATTCGTGTATCGTTGTTGTCATGCATTTGTGCATTGTTGTTGTCGTGTATTGTGTATTGTTGTTTTGTGCAGTTGTGCATTGTTGTCATATGTCCACCTCGTGTTGGTCCGATGGGATCATCGGGGGATCTATGCTAGCGTGCGCTGGATCATCGGACGGGTTTTCCACCTCGGGTTGGTCTGACGGGATCATCGGGGGATCTAGGCAGTGAACGCTGGATCATCGGATTGCCATGTATTGTTGTTGTGCATATGTATATTATGGGTTTGCCATAAGTATACATTGTCGTTATTGTTGTGATCATATTGACGTTGTCCTATGAGTATGCATTTGTAGGTCTTGTGTTAGGACCATGTCCGTATGTTGTGTTGATCTGATCTCGGATTATACTGACATGATGGTAATGGTACTTCGTATCTTGAGGTATGTTCCGTATTTCCTTGGTACTTGTCTTTGATAGACAATCGATTATCGTATTGGAATTGTCGACGTTATCCGATGGATTGAATTGGCCAGAGTTGGTATAATTTCCGTATCGCGAGTTATGATAATGTTTTGAGAACCTTGGGTATTGTTGAGATACCGTATAGATATTTCGGTATTATCTTATTGTGTTGTTAAGGATACAAATTGTGGATTTTCGTAAAGTTACGACGGTAAGATTACATTGGTCATATTCTTACTTAGTATTTCCATTGATATGTAATTATTGACGTGATGTGATGGTTATCATTGTTGGATATTATGGCTGACCCCATCGTGGGCTTTCTTTTTTAGGTTCTTGGATTATCAAGCTTGTAGCGGTCGTGAAGAGATGAGCTTCCCGGGGGATACTGGCTAGGGCATGTATTTGTGTATTGAGTTTCCTGATCAGTTCTTGTATTCCGCTGCTAGAGTATTTTAATAGTTTTTCTTTTTTCGCTGCGTGAGTATTTTTAAAATGACCTATTGGTATCTGGTAACTTAGATTACTTTGGAAATCATTTTCTAAATCTGTTCTATCGGTACGTGTAAGCAATAGCTTAACGTATGTTTTTAAATTGTTGAGTTTTGGCATTTCGGGCCTTGTGGTTTCAAATGAGATTTTACGACGGTTTTGATAAACGAGTTTTATAAGGTCTTTGAATGTTTTAAATAGATAATACCATCGTTAGCCTCTTGGATGTTTGTAAATGTTTGCGAAAATTTCCTTCAGCCTTGTGGGTTCCATCTCGGGGCCCACGGCGCTGTAATATTCCTGGATGGCTCTGGGGGTGTTACACCTGGGGCAGCCCCGACATCCAAAGCGCCATATAGAATGGCTTCGAAGGAACTTCAAGAATTGAAAGTCCAAATTCAAGAGCTGTTGGAACTCGGATTTATTCATTCTAGTGTGTCACCATGGGGTGCACCAGTGCTGTTTGTAAGAAAGAAGGATGGGTCACTTCGGATCACGGTTAAGAACAAGTACCCACTACTGAGAATCGAGGATCTATTCGATCAGCTGAGGGGAGCCGGAACCTTTTCGAAGATCGATTTGAGGTTGGGGTACCATCAACTGAAGATTAAGGAGTGTTCAAGACGGCTTTCAGGACCCGTTATGGGCATTTTGAATTTGTAGTAATGCCATTTGGTCTGAGTAATGCACCTGCAGTATTTATGGATTTGATGAACAAGGTGTTCCAACCTTACTTGGATAAATTCGTGATCGTGTTCATAGATGACATCTTGGTGTATTCTAAGGACAAGGATCAACACCAAGAGCACTTGAGGATCACATTAGAGACACTTCACAAAGATAAGTTGTATGTCAAGTTCAAGAAATGTGAGTTTTGGTTAAACAGAGTTGGATTTCTTGGACATGTGGTGACTTCTAAAGGAATTGAAGTAGATCCCGACAAGTTTGTAGCAGTGAGTAGTTGGGGAGTACCCAAGAATGCGAGCAAAGTTCGCAGCTTTCTGGGCTTAGCTGGCTATTACAGAAGATTTATCGAAGGGTTTCGAAAATCGCAACTCCTATGACCCAATTAACAAGGAAGGGCATGAGGTTTGAATGGAGTGAAAGGTGCGAGGAAAGTTTTCAAGAGTTTAAAAGGAGACTAACCTCGGCACCAGTATTAACGATTCCTGATCCGACGAAAGACTTTGCTATTTATAGTGATGCCTCAAGGCAGGGTTTGGGTTGTGTTCTGATGCAACATGGTAAAGTAGTAGCCTATGCATCGAGACATCTTAAACCACATGAGTTGAACTATCCAACGCATGATCTGGAGTTGGCTGCTGTAGTACATGCGCTGAAGATTTGGCGTCACTATCTCTACGGAGGGAAGTGCGAGATATACATAGACCATAAAAGTCTGAAGTATCTTTTCACACATAAGGATCTTAATATGAGGCCAAGGAGATGGTTAGAATTGGTGAAGGACTATGATTGTACTATTCATTATCATTCGGATAAGGCTAATGTGGTAGCTGATGCCTTGAGTCGGAAGACTAGAGGCGAGTTAGCTTGCTTGACCGATAAAGAGAGTTTGATAAAGGAGTTCTCCGAGTTGAGGATTGAGGTAGTTGAGTCTTCAAAAAGTTCGAAAGCAATCCTATCATCTTTGGTCTTTCAACCAAAATTGAGGGATAAGATTAAGGAGGCTCAACCACGTGATAAGTTCTTGTGTAAGATGAAAGATCGAGCACAAGATGGAAGTATTGAGAAGTTTGTCGTTGCCGCAGATGATGTTTTGACTTATGATGGGAGGTTATGTGTTCCTAAGGATACATTCCTTAGGAAACAAATCCTTGAAGAAGCTCACAATGCACCATACTCCGCCCACCCGGGAGGTACATGTAACACCCCCGATATATTCAGGAATATTACAGCGCCGTAAATCCTTTACATAAGGATTTACAAGGCTGAAGAATTGAACAGACATTAAAAGGTACTAACGAATGGAAATAACGGAATTAAGATACAACGATTCGACCAAATCGAAAGTACAATTGTTCAACAGGAACTTAATAATACATCACCAAATTCAAATTCATCATAAATGACTTCGTACTCGAGTACTGATTGAAATAACCAATAAACAACAGACAAATAAACCCGGCCGGAACATCACTCTGCACCCTCGTCGTCATGCAGCTCCAGTGGTTGTTTTCCCGCTCTCCTGGATCCTGAACATAAACAAAATGTTCACCCCCGAAGGGGTTAGCACAACGATGCTAGTACAAGTACCGCAACATATTATTCAACGTCACACGCAGAATAATAATAATAACGTAAATGATAAAATGTCAAATGAGTCTTCTCCTGCGAGAAACTCAAACATAACATTCACAACTGATAATCACAATATGATATCATAACATACACATGGTAATTCCGACGATCCAGCGTTCACTGCCTAGAACCCACGATGATCCCGTCAGACCAACCCATGGTGGAAAAACCCGTCCGATGATCCAGCGCACGCTAGCATAGATCCCCCGATGATCCCATCGGACCAACACGAGGTGGACATACAACAACGACATACATGCACGACAATATGTATAACATCAATACATAAAACAATTAAAGTACTTGCCTCGATTTGAAGACAAGAACAATACTTCCACGAAAACGAACACTCGAAGGTCGTCCTCCTCAATCAATCACGTAACAAGACCAAACCTTAACAAAAGAAATGATATAGGATTTATCTCACGTCGTACGAATGTTTAACAATTCGATTTACGGCCAAAAGTTCATAAAATGTAATCTGCATGAACTGCTTAGCGCACTCTAAGTACTCTGTGTAGCGTGCGTTAAGTCTGCTCGATAGCGCACGCAAACAACAAAGCCTAGCGTACGCTAACTATGCATGGTCGATTTCACCGATCGCCGATCGACTCGTCGATGGCCTAGCGTCGTTACGTACCAAATGTAGCGTCACGCTAACTCGTGCTCGATAGCGCACGTTAATCTTGATAGCTTAGCGTGCGCTATTCTGCATGGCGATTCTTCTTGGCGATCGCTTATTCTCATCATGATCAAAACAATGAAATCTTCCGTGATAATTCATGTTACCTCCATAAATATCATGTACATACGATTATGAATGATCTTACGGATAACAACAACTTCGGATTCAAGGATATGCATACCATTATAAAACCATATTCCATTTCGACTACAAATCTTCATACGACGATTCGAAAGGCTTAACGGTTGATATCAACACCTTTATATCCATCAACATTATCATGCTGTAGTTGTTTAACATTCCATCTATACTAGATAAATCCTTCCATGATCAATCCCTTAGATTCATCTAACAATAATGATGTTAAAGTCAAGTCCATGGTTGATATGAAATCATCTACTAGATTCGGATTTACCAATGATAGAAGCTCCCTCTACTTGTTCAATGTAATAAGATTCGAATCAAGATGTTCATAATCAAGGTACTTAAGGCTTATTCATCTCAATATTCCAAACATGATGTACTTAGGATAATTCACTAATGCAAATCAATATCTCGTTAACATGATCATCCAATTCTTTAGAATCCAACTCTAAGTCTGGAGATGGGTTGAACATACCTTAATATGACGAAAATCACTGAACCGTAAGGTAGAATCCGACTCCGGTTGGTTGTATGCCACTCCAAGGTGCTATTCCACTTCAATGATCACTCAAAGTGATAACCAATATACAAAGACCAACAAGATGTGTTCTAAGTGTGTAGAAGGATTATTTTAGCTCTCTGGCCTTTCAAGGATGAAGAATGGACGACTGAAATGTAAGCCAAAACGGGTTGTTGTCCCATTTATAATATTCTGCATTTTAACTAATTAGCGTACGCTACTAAGCTTTCCTTAGCGCGCGCTAATAAGAGTTGACTTCGAAACTGTCCAGGTTCGTCCGCGGGAATCTTATCCGGACCCATGTCCCGGCTGGCGCATGTGCTAGCCGTCCCGCTCAATAATTGATTTCTTAGCGCACTCAACTCCTACATGCATAGCGTGCGCTAGTAGTAGCCCGATAGCGCGCGTTAAGCTACATTCTTAGCGTGCGCTATCACGAGTTTGCATGAGAAATTTTGCATGATGTTATACTTATGCACAAAGATCTCAATGCAAGAAATATCATACTCCAATAATCAAAACCACAAATCCGAATAATACAGGGTTTGAATACAGATGAAATACACCGTAATAAATCCGGATATTACAGTACAAAGATGTACCACGACCTGAAGAAGTTCTCTTGGTGGAGAGGAATGAAACGGGACATTGGTGTATTTGTGGAGGGGTGTATGATATGTCAGCAGGTGAAGGCAGAACACCAACGGCCAGGAGATTTACTTCAACTGTTGGAAATCCCATAATGGAAATCGGAGCATATCACAATGGATTTCTGTAACACCCCGAGATATTCAGAATAATTACAGCGCCGTAAACCCTTTAAGTAAGGATTTACAAGGCTAATTAAAAGAAATGTAAATATAATCCAACAATACCACAGAAATTCAAATTACAAAACCGGTTCCAACTGATCCAATACAATCATATCAAAATGATATTAATAAGACACGCGTACTCGAGTACTGAAAATGAACCAAGAAGACAAATCACAAAAACAACAAACATCACTGAGCCCCTTAAATGCGTCACGTCGGTCTTGCATTTCCCCACTCCTCGGCTACCTGAACAGCAAAACAAATGTCCACCCCCGAAGGGGTTAGCAAAACGATGCTAGTACAAGTATCATATATAAACAAATTGAATATGCATCAACAATACATAACAAGATACACCACATGGACTTCCGCTACCGGAATCCGACAATGCGAATCCACAAGATTCCATTAACACAGTATGGGTATTCCAATGATCCAGCGCCCTCAGCATAGATCCCAAGATGATCCCGTCGGACCAACATGAGGTGGAAAAACCCGTCCAATGATCCAGCGCCCTCAGCCTAGATCCCAAGATGATCCCGTCGGACCAATACGAGGTGGACATCCGATCCAGCGCCCTCAGCATAGATCGTACAACATACACAAACACAACTCATGCATACATATATGCAAAATCGCTATGTCCATCAACATGAACATACAAACACTAGATAATGAATATCATGATAATTCAACGAAATAAATCCCATGTTCAACAACATGAATAAACCACATGTATGCTCAAATACCAATATTAACAAATTACGATACTTGCCTCAAAGATGGCAAGAACAAATCACTTCAATGATCTCAACACACTCGAAGGCCGTCTCCTTCGATTAACGTAGCAAGCTCGAACCTTAACAAAAGAAATAATATAGAATTCATCTCATGTCGTACGAATGTCTAACAATCCGGTCTACGGCCGAACGCTCTAAAAATGTAATCTGCCTGAACTACTTAGCGTGCGCTACGTACTCTACGTAACGTGCGCTAAGCCTGCCCGTTAGCGTACGTAAACGACGAAGTCTAGCGTACGCTAACTATGTACTGACAGTCCTCTCTGATCAGCCGACTGACTAGCCTGATGACATAACGTACGTTACGTACCAAACGTAGCGCACGTTACTCATTCCCGATAGTGCACGTTAATATACATATCTTAGCGTGCGCTAACCGTGCATGGCAGTTTACTACTGGGCAGTAGACTTGATCTTATAGTGATGAAACTCAAGAAATCTTCAGTGTTAATACATGTCATCTCCATGCATATCATGCTCATACGGTTTGTGAAAGATCTTTACGGATTAAACGACTTCGAGATACAAGGATACGCACCATAATTCATCTTGATCTTCAAGAAAGTATCCTAAGTTCCATCCATTCTATGTCCAAAACGAATGATTCCATTATGTAAAAACATAAGAACTTGATAATCTCCATAAACTGGTCATAATCGGTTTTAAGCTTCAAGAATATGCTAGGAGTTCAAACACTAAAAGGTTCAATGGTTTATACGATGAAGAAGTACTGAAACATCGAAAATATCCTTCTAACACATGATGTTCGACTACTTATGTATATAACCGACTAGATAATCCCAAATCATGATCAACACGTTCTTCAGAATATTACTTAATATTGGTGAAGAATCACCTACCTCAAAGAAATGAAGAACAAGGAGGAACTTGAAGAAATCCAACGCCGACGGCTTGAACACCAATTTCCAATGATCTACAACCTTCAAACTCGTGCTGGGATGATGATATGAGAGGTTGAGGATGGAGGAAGTAACTCTCTAAGTCTAATAATTCGGATTAGGGAAGTGAAAAGATCTGAAAAATGAAAAAGTGTGCCGTCCTATATATAGAAAATGGTTATTAGCGCGCGCTAGTCCATATCCATAGCGCACGCTAACGGCCATACGAAGCTTACTGACTTCACTGTACTCAGCATTTAGCGTGCGCTATCCTCATATCCGTAGCGTGCGCTACCGCGTTGACTCGGCTTTTCCCGAAAGCCGTCCAGGTTCATCCCGACATGATCCGACCAAGATCCACGGTTGATCTCACCTACCACCCTGTCTTAATCATGTTGACTACGTGTAGCGTGCGCTAAGGTTCATACATAGCGTGCGCTACGAATCCAAATTAGCGTACGCTACGATTAGTCGATAGCGTGCGCTACATGTGCAAAAAGCACCACTTAGAACACATTCATGCAATCGTGCGCTCAACAACACCGGATCATGAAATACGGAGAATAATACTCAGATTAAAATGCAACAAATACCATATCACAAGGTTCAAATACATATCAGAAATCTCGGGTATTACAATTTCGTGGTTGGTCTGCCACGAACCGTGAGGAAGAATGATGCTATCTAGGTGATAGTAGATCGTTTAACGAAGTTATCTCATTTTCTACCTGTGAGGATGACTTACAGTATGGAACAATATGCGAAGATTTATATTCGGGAGATTGTGAGGTTACATGGTGTTCCAGTGTCAATCGTATCGGATAGAGATCCGCGATTTACGTCGAAATTTTAGAAGAGTCTTCAGAGTGCGTTGGGTACTAAGTTGAATTTCAGTACTGCATATCATCCGCAGACCGATGGTCAATCTGAACGGACTATCAAAACACTCAAAGATTTGTTGAGGGCATGTGTTCTTGATACTGGTGAGAATTGAGAAAATATTTTGCCATTAGTAGAGTTTGCTTATAACAATAGTTACCAAGCAACTATACAGATGGCCCCATATGAGGCTTTGTACGGAACAAAATGTCGATCGCCTCTTTATTGGAGTGAGGTTGGAGAAGGAAAGATTTTGGGTCCAAAATTGATCGGGCAGACTGTAGAGAAGATAGCCGACCGCCCAGGATCGACGGAAGTCTTACGCTGATAAACGAAGGAAAGATATCCAATTTGAGATTGTAGAAAAGATGTTCTTGAAGGTAGCCCTGATGAAAGGAGTGATACGATTCGGTAAAAAGGGAAAGCTACAGTCTCGTTATATCGGACCTTTTGAGATTTTGGGTCGTGTTGGTGATCTTACTTATAGTTTGGCATTGTCGTTGGAGTTATCGGGAGTGCACAATGTCTTTCACGTCTCCATGCTGAGAAATACGTACATGACCCTGGTCATGTATGCAATTTCAAAGAGTTGCACGTAGCCAAGAACCTGACTTATGAGGAAGTACCTACAGCTGTTTTGGAGCGTAAGGCCCATCGGTTGCGAAACAGAGAGGTGAAACTGGTAAAAGTTCAGTGGAGCCGTCATGGACCGAACGAAGTGACTTGGGAACACGAAGAAGAGATCCGTTCTAAGTATCTGACGTTCGCTATTGAAGGTACATGATTTAATTTTCGAGGACGAAAATTTATTTAAGAGGGATAGGTTGTAACGCCCCGATTTTCGAGCATGCATTTATTTTATAATTCATATAAAGCGTATAAATGATTATAAATGTCCAACAATTTATTTACGAATTTCATTTCCATTTATTAAATAAGGTCAAAATTTTCCTTATTCGCATATCATGATTGTAGTTTACACTCCAGACTCGAGTCCAAGTTCTCATATTATAATGGCCCAAGTCATTTCGTCTCATATATATTCAAATGGTCATTATTTATTTTATGATAGTGTTATTAATTATTCGAGTGTAATATTAACACTACTATCAATAATGTTATCATTATTATTAATAATGATATTATTAATACCTGTTTTATTTAGTATTAATATTATTATTATTGTTATCATTATTATTTTTCAGATTTATTTCATGATCAATATTACCAATTAATTATTATTCTACAATTACTATTATTAGTATTATCATTATTATACCATTTATAATTAACCACATATTATAAATTAACCAACCATGATTAAACCACACTAATCATAGTTAAGAACTCTTATTTTCCCCACCGATCGTTCCCTCATCAGAATTCCCACGTTATCAAAACTCCTCAATACTTATCCAAGTCAATCATAATCCAACTTAAACACTTAAATATTCACAACTATAAATACATTAATATTGCAGTACAGAAATCCTTTACACATCCATCGTTCAGCATCCAAAAGAGAGAAAAAAAGAGAAAATACAATATACAATTCTGCAACAAAATTTCACGCCAGAAAATTTACAACCGAAGGAGAAGAAGAGAGGCAGTCTATCGCACGACACCGCTCAACATCCGATCGATTCCCTTTTGAGTTCTGATCAGATTCCATCACCTGAGTCCATCTAAATATATCAGGTAACTCAAATCTTTTACTGTTAGTTAGTCTCATGTTAAATATCGAATACTTTTATAATCAAAATTTTCAGTAGAACTCTTCATCACCCAAATCACGGCTGGATGAATTCAAGGAAACTTAAAACTGCTTAACTCGTCGGAACCCATCAAAGTCGGATTCAGTTCCAAACCAAACCAACAAAAATCACAAAAACGGGAATAATAAACACTGTAAACAATAACTCAATACTTTTCAATTTTCCCGAGCAGACGAACCCGAATTCGGGAACCAAATGAACCCAAACCTTCAGTCACATACGATTCACCGTCGCCATAGCTTCTCAATTCGTCAGTGGCTGACCCATCCCAATGCGACCGCGATCGAATGTGTACACCATCTGAAGCGGGCTTCTGCCGCTATCTACCGGAGAATGTCGTTCGTGTAGAGCTTCAAACGCCGCTGCCAGGAATCGCCCGTCAATATTACTGTGACAGCATGTCCATTACATTTTTTTTGTTGTGAGTGTGTGTGAGTGCGTCTTTCCATTTTGCAGGCCAAGAAGAATTCTTTTCTTTTCGAAATCGGTACTGCCGAGAAGAAGTTGTTTAGTGAAGGGAATTTTTTTAGAGAGAGTTTAGAGAGGGAGTCAGGAGGAAGACGATGTGAGAAGAAGGGATAGTGAGAGATGTCGGCCGATAGGTTAGGTTTGAGGGTTTTTATACCAGAGAAATTTTAGGGTTATTCAATTTAACCGCCAAGATTTCTGGACTTCTCCAATCTAACCCAACCCTTTTTCCAGTTATTCAATTCAGCTCCAGACAATTTTAAATTAACTCGATTTGACCACAGTCAACTTTAAAACTTCAATTTCAATCCCTCAGTTTTCCCAATATTTTTAGTTTGATCCCAGCCAGTATTTAATATTTAAAACCAGATCTCTTTCACTCAATTATAAATTCAAATAATTTATATTAATTTATTTTGGACGCTATGTTAATATTAGAATTTAATTGTTATTTTAGGAGACGAGGACTTGGAGCCTTGGACTTGAACTGCATTCGCATCTCAAATTTTCAAGGATCATCGTCGTAATTCGAGGTGGGGACTTTACGCTTGTTTTATTTGATGCATGATGTTACTTGTATATATGCTTGTTTCTTTTTTTTAGTGGGATGTATATATGCTTGTTTCTTGCCAAACATTAATGTGCTAAAAGTTTGCATATTATTTACGTTGTAGCCTCCAATGAGTAGTAGGCATAATATGCTCAAAGTTTGCATATTATTTACATTATAGCCTCCAATGAGTAGTAGGCAGTATGCATAAAGTTCGCATATTAATGGCCCCCGGGCAATCACTAGGCTCAGGCATGTCATATCTACTTGACAACATGTATGTACTTAAATTTAACAAAGCGTTCCCTCCTCACTGAGCGAGTTGAAAGCTCACCCCATTATTTAAACCTTTCAGGTTGAGGAGTCTGGCGTGACGGTCAAAGGCGAGGCGTGATAATAATAATTATCAGCTTTTTATTTATTTTGTTCATTTAAAGTTTTAACTTTGGCTTCAATGTCATGTTGAATATTATGGATGTTTTAAATGTTGAGAATTTATTTTTATTTACTTGCGAAATGGATGACCTTATTTCAATTTCCGCTGCAAATTATTCAAGTATTTTTCTTAAGGGTATTAAATCTCCCTTAAAATTATTTTAAAAAAGACATTTTGAAAAGTGGTCGCTACATTCGTCTTTAAACTCTCTTCTTCCCACCCAGGTTGGAATAGTTCAACTTAGTCCGCACAGGGCTAATGGTCTCAATAGTAAGGTTTGAAGTTACACGAGTTGGAACAACAGTTGTAGGCTTTGTAAGTCTTCGCTGTAGTTGTGTTGTTCTCTGTTGAGGACTTAGTATTTCTTCACTCAAGATATACGTTGTATGCTTGAAGAAATGGATTGCTCTTAGATAGTGAAATGCTTCGGATTCTGGATCAATCATTAAGTAAGCAATGTTTCAGTAAGTGAGCAATGTCCTATTACTTGGGCTATTTATTACATTAGAAATAGATCCATTATAAATGTAGTCGTTGTCCGGTTGGTGATATTTAGACAGATCGAATTGGCGGATGCAGAATGTTTGAATTAAAGATATGTATTTAATGTTTTCAAACATTCTCTTTGATCCGCATTAAATGCTCTTCAGTTTACAATCTTTTCGGCCACATTAATTGTTGTCCTGTCAGTATTAAATGTCAATTTGAAACTGAATACTTTGTTAATAAAGAATGACTTATCTCACAACACTTCAAAGGTGTAAGCTTCTTTGCTGTAGCCAACAGTCTTCTTGCTGTATGTTGGAACTTCCATTTGGCTGTATGATAGATTTTTAGGTACTGTATGAAGTTCATTATAGGGATAGGCTACAGGAACCATTTATCAAAAACACTTGGGGTATTATTTTTCCCAACAATTTCCCCCTTTTTGATAATGCCAAAACCTCTTAAAACACAAGGCTGTCTTCAAGTCTTCTATCAGATATTCTGATCTACGAGACTTAGACTAAAATTTGAACTTCTCGCAGGCAAGTCCTAAAATTTTAAATCCTACAAGGCTAAGTATAATACAACTTAATTTATGATTGGCTCGTAAGCACAATCTTACAACAAGTAGTCTAAATAGATACAACTTAATCTATTAACTGTTCGTAGACAAGTTCTTACAACTTCTAGACTTAGAAATTTTTATACTTATTAAAATGCCAATATATGTCGCAATCAAATAGTAAGTGAAGATCACGAGCTGTAATCTTTTGAGGCAAATCAAAATTTTATTGATAGCAAAATCAAGATTACAGTGCTTTTGGAATTGATATTTACATCAGGAGCATACAGAAATAAAAAATACAGTTGTCAAGAGTTATCTTCTATATTTCTTTTGTCAAGAAGACTTTCTCGAGGGATCATGATCGGTTCCTTCCCACCAGTTGACTATGGAATCTCTACCTCGGTCCCTGTAGAATTTCCTTCCTCCTGGGGTCCCATCATAGGCGAGAGTCCAGTCTTCTGGGTGAGTCATCCAATCACCCTTCAGATATCTTGAATTCAGCTTCAACTTTAGTAGAAGCTTTCCTTATGACAGGAGCCTTGAGGACTCCTTCACAGCATCATCCAATGTCTTGAATTGATTGAACATAACAGACTCCCTGATGACAATACAGAAGTATCTCAATAGTTCATTGTTCTTCCATGCCTCCAGTTCTTCTTGTTGGGATGGGGGCCCTAAAATTGAAGACGCAGCGGAGTATATTTATTGATCCAATCAATTAACCGAACACCTGAATAAGATAAATCAAGCATCTTATATAGAAATATAAAATTATAAAGTATGAATTTATAGAAATTATACCCTCGTAGTCCTTTGATGATTTCTTCTTGATCACGAGCATGAATCCAACTCACACGATCTTGTGGAAAATTCAACACCGAAAGTGTCGAGTGCCTCTACGCCACCACACCTTGGATAATCAACCGGAATAATTTGATAACAATCCGTCCTTCAAGAATACAGCTAGGAATTGTGATGGAGATGAGATCGCGGTACCAATCTCCTATAATTATGAGCCGATTTGGAGAATCAAGATCTATATCTATACCACTTAAAACTTATCCCCCTTAATTTAATGTGGAAGGGGGTTTGTGCACAAAGTAAAGGTTATCCCCCTTAATATTTATCAATTTATTCTGAAAATATTTTCTCTCACATTATTTTCACCGCAAGAAATTATATTGGTCAAAATAAATAATGCCAAACTAACTGTAAAAATTTCTGAAACTATATATATTTCCTTCTCTTGCCTTATGTGTTTACTCTGTTTATCAACTGTTGAAGACTTTGTCCAATTAACCTTACCAATATACAGTTGGTATATGTTAATAATTATATATGTCAGAAAATCATCATCTAATGTTTATGATGCGTTAATGTTGAAATAGTACAAATTTTTGTTTATGATAAACTCATCTTGAATGCTCACAATAAACTCATCTTGAATGCTCCTAATAAAATATGCAGGTATGGAACACCAAAGGGCTGCAATTTTTCACCCTAAAAGAATACGAATCACTCTTACCATATATGATTATTAATATAGAACAATAAAACAGTAAACATTAGTATTCAACGGTACCTCATATTTAAGTCCTCATATTCTAGAGAATCCAAAGATACACCACGAGCACCTAAAGCTTCCAAGTTCAACATCATGGTATGGTTCTTTGCCATTACCCGCCTCAAATGCTGACAACAACCAAAAAACAACCTCGAAAATGCATAATCTTCACCTGCCTGTTGCACAAACCACAAACGCATACAATCATGCAATTTAGAAGATCCAGAAACATTCATCAAGTTTTCTAACAACTCAAAATCTGCCATTGGAAATATATATAACTACAAATGGTTTTATAATTAGCTATGGCAATAGTGCCAAATAAATAGGCAAAAAAAAGTTTATATAACTTATTCATATTAAAGGATTACATATGAAGAGACTATTTTAATTGTAACTTTTAATGTAAATAAACTAATTTAAATACAAAAGTCATGATAAATATCACAATGCAAATGCACCTTCTAATACACAAGGTGATTAAATTAAACTTTTAAATGATAGTATAAATTACAAGATGGTTAAATTTTAGCTATGAAAACTTAGATACAATCGGTGCATCGCACGGGTTGAATAAATCAAAAACAACTCCGGAGCAACACACGGGTTAGTAAAGCTTCATTTCATATAACTAATTACATAAACTAAAATAAAAGGACAATAACAATAAAAAAACATATAAACTTCTCTAAAAGGCATTTAAATTCCGCCATCTGCTCATTCAACCGTCTGTCCCAACATTACGTACAAAATACGTAGATATTCAACCAAAGACCGTGCATCGCACGGGTTGGATAATGCCTCGTGATATTATTATATTTGAATTTCATAGATCTTACTATTTATTAATTAGGATATTTATTATTATTACTGTTGGGATAACAATCCCTGTATCGAAAGATCTTGATAAGAGTGTTTTGACAATATGCCAATCCAGCATACAACAAGCTGCTGTATCGATAAATCGATCGAAGTTGTTGACCCTGTATCGAAGACTTATCATCATGCCATCATACAACAACAAGAGTCTAAAAAGCGTCAAGTATGGAAGTTGTCCCTTCATACAGCAAACATTCCACACAACGACTTCTCCTCTATAGCCTACAGTGCAAATGGTTATAGCATTCAAGCTGTGAAGTATTGAAACCTTCAATACACATCGAAACAGGATTGAAGACCGTTTTGAAAAGGAATCTTTAGTATTCGCTAAAGTCAAGTCCCATTTAATAAAGAAGTATTTAAATACTGAAAGGATAAAGTATTTAAATACTGAAGCCGACAGAGATCTTCAAACCACGCAATATCCGGATCTTGGTCTATTTAAGTCAACTATCTAAGTTGTCACGGAATCTTGCTCAACGGATCTTTCACAACGGATATATTTCAGAAGGCTATATATATATATATCCAAGAGTTTGAAGATAAAACACGAAGATAACAAGAATAAAAAAAAGCAACCAACAAGTGCTTACACGAATATTAGAGCAAACATATTTCTTCAAGTATACTGCATATTCTGAGAGAAGAAATATCCAAAGTGCTCAACCTTGAACAACACATTATCAGCTGAAGATCAAGAAAGTCAAGCTGTTGTTCAAACCATCGTTCTATCATTGAATAAACCCATTAGCCCTGTGTGGACTGAGAAAGCATTGCTTTTCCCGAACTGTGTGTGACGGATTTGCATTGAAGAGACAAAGCTTCGGAACTATGTGTGAAGAAGTTTGTCAAGTGAAAGCCTAAACCAATCTGTGTGAATGGTTGAAAGCTTCAATCATTGTATCAATCTATGTGAACGATACATTGATAGGTTTGATTTTAAATACATAGTTGTGTACGTAGTATTTATAATAAACTTTTTAACTCCTGTGTGGAGGACCAGTAGACGTAGAGGGGTTTACCTCGAACCACTTTAATTACCTTGTCATCTACCTTCTGCATTTACTGTTTTAATATATGTGATTATTTTTTTAAGTATACACTTCATATCTAGTTGTTGTATTTACAACAACTTACTTTAACAAGACTTCCGCTACGCACTCAGATTTGAAAATTGTACAGTTTGTTGTTTAAAACACTTTCCAAGCTGTATTCTGTATACTTAGTGGCCAACAAGTGGTATCGGAGCGGTTGATTCTAAAAATAATCAGTCGTATTTTTGATTAAATTAGATCCTTAAATCACTTATTTTTTAAAAACGGTCTTTTCTTCCTTATATTCTCATATGGATACATCAATAATCAATAAAGTTCCTATGTTTTCTATTAACGAATTTGATGATTTGAGAATTAGGATGGAGGCTCATCTTGCAGCAATGCACGAAGAGATGATTTTTGTCATACAAGATGGCCCCATAAAGATCATGATGGTAAATCCGGCCCAAAGAATTGAAGGCCAGGCTCATGCGTAGATGCTCGAGAAAGATCACGAACAACTTCTGACGAAAGAAAGCGCGCCAACCTCGAAAATGTCGCGAAGAATGCGCTATTTGTCACTCTTGACAAAGGCACGTCCTCTAAGGTAAAGAGATGTAAATCATCCAAGGATATCTGGGATAAACTCAAGTTAATTTGTGAGGGAACTAAGCTCTCAAAAGAAAACAAGATTTCAAAATTAACTCAGCAATTTGAATCTTTTGAAATGAAACCAACTGAAACACTTGAGGAACTTGACCTCAGATTCACTGGCATTGTTGATGAACTTGAAGCATTAGGCAAGATTTATACCCAAAGGGAGAAAAACCTAAAAATTTTCAGATCTCTCCCTGCCCGATGGGACATTAAGACCACAGCTATGCGTGTGTCTTGCAATCTTAGTGAAATATCTACTTTTGATCTCTTTTCTGACCTCAAAGCATTTGAGTACGATATAGACAGGAGAGAGAAAGATGAAGAATCTCCCGCCAGGACTACAACCTTAGCCGCTGTATCCAACCGAAGACACAACATGCCGAGTTCATCAAATCCCATTCATAAGAATGCTGACAGCGATGACGACATCCTGTCGCAAGACGAAATGGCGCTCCTCATGCATAAGTTCAAGAAGTTTATCAAGCAGTCGGGAAAGACTCCATACAGGCCCAAACCTGTTCACAAGGTAAGTACCAAAACTTCATCTGGTGATGCTAACCTGTGTTATAATTGCAGGAAACCAGGACATTACATAAATAAATGCACTCATCCCAAAGTTCAAAGGTTACCGAAAGCCGAGCAACAAGAAAAGGATAAAAGAAGACGTGATTGAAAAAACAAGCTCATGGCCCTGATTAATGAATCAGAAGCCTCCCACGCACCATCTAAATCCAAAGAATGTCTTTAGTTAGTCACTGACAGTGATTCATCTGATGATGATTTCGAAGATAAAGCTTATATGTGCTTTATGGCCAAGGACATTCCGGAAGATGAAGATAGCGATGATGAGGTAAGCTCAACCTCAGCTATTCCTTCCAATGCATCTCATACTTTTGAAAACATGATGAATGAGTTTAAGAACATTCAAATGGCCCATGAGACATTGAAAAATGAAAATATGCAGCTCCAACTTTCTAACTTAGAGCTGAAAGAAGAAAAAGACTTCCTGAAAGTAAATTATGAAAATATGTCTGTTGATTGTGAAAACAGCAAAGTCGAGTATGAAAAACTCATGGAGAGCAATCATCAACTTGCTCATGAACTAAGTGAGGCTAAATCTCATAGTGAAAGCAATACAAATGATTTTGTTCTGCTTCAAGCCAAAGTAAAAACTCTCGAAAAATGAGAAGGAGAACTTGAGACCATTCTGAAATCTTTCAAGAAATCATCTAAAAGAATGGAAGAAATTTTAAGCACTGGGCAACATGCTCATGATAAAAGTGGCTTAGGATATAACTCATTTTCCAATAAAGGGAAAATTAGTACTGTGTTCGTCAGGGGTGTGGAACCATTCCTGTATCGGAAGAAGCTCCGAGTCCTGTGAAGGAACCCGTTGCACCGCGAACAGCAAAAGCTGTCATTCTGCCACCACTGTCATATTCCAGACAGCGGAATCACCATCCATTCATACCTGTAAGGCATACCCAACAACATGCTCCCCGAGCATATCAACAGCGCCAACAGCCGTTCAGAAAGAAGGCTGTATCCAAATATCAAAGGCCCGCACGGCAGTACTTTCAGTACAACACGCCTAAATATTGGATACAGGAGTCGCGGTATCCTTCGCGAGTGCATGTACCCTCACAGTGTCAACAACAGCTTTGGGAATCCAACTGGAGACCCAGAAGGCAAGCAGTAAGGCCAAAGAAAATGGCTCCACCTCCAAGACGGCATTTGTACTGGACTAATAATAACCCTGAATTTTACATGCATAATAATTATCATGGTTATAGCAACTACGTACATGCCCCACGTAGAAATCGCAACTACGGAGCTAAACCATGCTACAGTATACCTATTGCTGTCAGGAAAATCTGGGTACCTAAAGGCACTAACATCCATGGACCCAACAATCAAAGGGGACCTAAATCTGCCTAATTTGTTTGTATACAGGACATTTTGGAGAAGGACATATGGTACTTCGACAGCGGATGTTCCCGGCACATGACATGAGATAAAGCAAGCTGTCAGATTACGTAGAAGGTCGCGGTCCAAAAGTGCGCTTCGGTGATAAATCTAAAGGAAGAACAAGAGGGAAGGGAATCCTACTTGTAGGAAAATTCAAAGTCACCAATGTAGCTTATGTTGAAGGCTTACAGTACAATCTACTTAGTATTAGCCAGTTCTGTGACAAACAGTTCTCGGTGAAGTTCTATATAGATCACTGTAGAGTCAAGAACATCCTGACCAAAGAGGTTGTGCTCACAGGAAGCAGATCAAGTAATATGTATATTGCTGACTGGATGCCTACGAGCTCCACGATTCCTTGTTTTGTTTCCAAAGGCACTGCAGATCTAAGCTGGCTATGGCAAAAGAGGATGTCACACATCAACTTCAAGACTATCAACAAACTCTCCAGACAGGAAATGGTTAGAGGATTGCCAGATGTTTCATTCCAAAAAGACAGCGTATGCGGACCCTGTCAGAAAGGCAAGCAAATTAAGACCACCCTAAAAAGCAAATCCTACCTTTCGACCCACAGATTTTTGGAAATGCTACATATGGATCTCTATGGTCCTGTAGACCCAGTAAGTTTGGGAGGTAAGAAATACTATCTCGTTATTGTGGATGATTATTCCAAGTATGCTTGGACAATTTTCCTAAGCAAGAAGAAGGAAACGACATCAAACCTGCCCGAGCACCTGAGAAAGCTTCAAAAAGAAAAAGGGTCGAATATCGTGTCTATTCGTTTCGACAGAGGTACAGAATTCACTAACCGCTTTATAGTGCAATACTCTTCAGAACATGGGATACAGCATGAATACTCAGCTGCCCGTACACCTCAACAAAATGGTGTTGTCGAGCGAAAGAACAAGACGCTGAAGGAAGCAACAAGGACAATGATTGCCGCAAGCAAGTTGCCACAGCGTTTCTGGGGTGAAGCCACCAATACAGCGTGCTATACACAAAACCGTTGTATCATCAACAAGCATCACAACAAAACAGCATACCAGGTATAGAACAACAAAACTCCGTTAGTTTCGTACTTTCACATATTTGGATGCAGGTGTTACGTTTTGAACAACGGTAAGGATCAATTTAGAACCTTCGATGAGAAATCGTATGAAGGGATATTTGTTGGATATTCCTCTGTTAGCAAAGCTTATAGGATCTTCAATAAAAAGAAGCTAACAATTGAGGAATCAGTTCATGTAGTGTTCGATGAACCTCACCATGATTCTACAGGAGTAGAAGACATTTCTCAGAACATCCAACAACTTTCCATCATTGATCCACCAACTCTTATAGAACTTGTCGTTGACCTAGAAATCAACCCCACAGCTGTAAGAACCGACGTAGATGAAGCCAATGATGTACAAGCTGAAGCCGAAACTACAGCAACTCAAGATACATTACGGGACCCCGAATTAGAACCCGACAGAAGATGGTTGGGAGATCACCCATAAGAGTTGATCATATGAAACATTGATGCTGGTGTTTCTACCCGTAGGAGAATACAAAGTACACAAGGAAATGTACTATGTGCGCAGGAAGACCCCGAGTCTGAGATATATCCATTTCCTGTATGGAAATCTCAATCCGAACTTAGAAGACTTAATATGTGCACTATTGCTGTATTCTTAGCCCAATCTGAACCTGTTTCTACCAAAGAAGCTCTCAACAATTCTCATTGGATTACATCTATAGAAGAAGAGCTTAACGGTTTCGAAAGAAACAACGTATAGTATCTTGCACCCAGACCTACGCATCAATCAGTAATTGGAACCAAATGGGTATTTAGAAATAAAAAGGATAGAAATGGACTCATTATCAGGAATAAATCCTGACTAGTCGCCCAAGGCTATATACAGGAAGAAGGCATAGACTACGATGAGACATTTGCCCCTGTAGCCAGACTAGAAGCCACTAGGATATTTTTAGCCTTTGCCACCCATAAAAGCTTCACTATATACCAAGTGGACGTCAAAAGTGCATTCATGAATGGAGACCTTGCTGAAGAAGTATATGTTGAACAACCACCAGGGTTTGTCAATCCAGAAGGCGAAGACCTAGTATACAGGCTAAGGAAAGCGCTGTATGGACTTAAGCAAGCCTCTAGAGCATGGTATGAGATTCTGTCCCAGTATCTAACCGATAATGGATTCGAGAACGGTGCTGTGGACAAGACCTTATTCAAAATATAGGAAGGTGATGACCTCATGATGGTTTAAATATATGTAGACGATATAATATTTGGTTCAACTCACCTAGATTTGTGTCAAAGGTTCTCTCATCTCATGCAAAGTAAATTTGAAATGAGTATAATGGGAGAACTTAGTTATTTCCTAGGATTTCAGGTAAAGCAGTTGCTTATAGGGATTTTTATCAACCAGGAAAAATACAACAAGGAGCTTCTCAACAAGTTTGGAATGAATACTTCCAAATCATCGTCAACCCCCATGAGCACTTCCGTGCAAATTAGTGCTAATGAAGCTGGAAATCCGGTTGATTAATCACTATACAAGAAGATTATTGGCTCACTCCTGTACCTAACGGCTAGCAGGCCCGATGAGTCGATTTTTGATCGTCTCATTCTGTTCTATCGAGTCGCACTTTCGTTTGTTTTCGAGTGTTTTTGTTCTTTTTATGCATGGTATGTTGTGTTTTTGTTTTGTAGGTATCCGGACGAAGATTGTGGTGAAATATGCGCTTTTATGGCCAATATTAGAGTTTATGACGATCAAGAGCGAGAACGAAGCCTAAACGATGAAGATTGAAGCCCTACCTGTCGTATTTTCTAATTTCCAGATTTATTACTTCGAATCAGGATGTGTTCTACTTTGATATTAATTCCTCGTGAAATTAGCTTCGAAACGGTATATCATATGCTAAATTCCGAGGTGTATTGATACAAGAACGAAGGATCAAGCCGAAGAAGACCAAAAACTGGAATCAAAACAGTAGAAAACAACTCGGGCCGCATCAGGCAACTCGGCCGTGTCACAAGACACGGCCGGGTCTCGTTCCAGTGAGAATTACATTTTGCAGAAGAGTACAACATGGCCGTGTCATAGGACATAGCCGAGTCACGATCCAGCCTCCTTTGCATTTCCTGCACAGTACAACACGGCCGTGTCATGGGACACGGCCAGGTCCGTGGACAGTACACTTTTTCTTCTTTTCAGGGTAGTACGACATGGCCGTGTCCCAGGACATGGGCCGTGTCACTTTTCGGTGCAAGTCATTTTCTTTGACATTTTTGCACAATTTTGAGCCCTTTTCTTGATCTTTTAGCTATATAAAAGGATGTGGAGACCCTAAGGAAGATATTCAGATCTTATTTGAGATATTTTGGTGTGAAAAACACATGATTTAGGGATACAAAAACCAAAAAGTGAGGAAAAAGGGAGATTGTTTCATCATCTTCATTGTATGTTCTTGGAGTGAAAAATACATTTGTGAGATATTACATTTCCTTGTATCAATTGTCGTGAGTTTTTGAAGCAAGATCATCAATCCTTCACCGGGAATTCAATTTCGGCTTTTACAAGGGAAGTTTCTACCATGTTTTGTTTTACAATTTCGATTATTATTGTTGAAATAATCATGAGTAGCTAAACATTTAATATGGCTTTTTAGATTGAGCCACACACATGTAATCGATTTTTAGTTCCTATTGATTCTACGGGTAAAAGTTTGGGATTGTTCCTCCTTGTTTGTTCTTCGTATAAGAAGTTTTGATTTAGATCATCAAACCTATTTCTTAGTTGTTATTATTATTCAAATTGAGGGTTTTTGTCGGTGTTCGCCATCAAACGACCCGATAGTAGCGATTGTGAATGTTCTAAAACCTTTTTCCGCGAATTACCCCATCAAAGGTATTAGCTAGTCGATTGTTAGTAGAGATTCGTATCCATAAAAGGAGTGTCTCTTATTTTCGTTAAGAACAATCGTGATTTTAGAATTACCGCCATCAAATGGATTTCTTTTAATCGTGAGCAATCAATAATTCCAAACCTTAATTCTTTGTGTATCGGAACTAATAATTGATTACGTGTGTGTCGGTGATTCTAAATTCTCATATCATTCTCATTATTGTAATCTCTCAATTATCCGACTATTCAATTGGTGTTTGTAACGCTTAGTTTATTTTAATTTTATGCATTAGTAATTGTAATCCTATCAAACTAATGATGTATTTTAATTTATTTTATTTTTATTCATTTGACTATTCGCCGAATATTATCAAACTTTAAATCGTTTCCAATTCCTCGAGAGATCGACCTCGGAGTTACTTGCCGCTTCCTACAAAAACGATTCGTACACTTGCGAGTTTATAATTTGTCCATCAAGTTTTTGGCGCCGTTGCCGGGGAGTTGGCGTTTAATTTTTGATCTTGTTTTAATAGTAGTTGAATTGTTTTTCTTGATTATTTTTTTTTTCCGTTTTCATTATTTTCGATAAAGTCTAAAAAATCTGCTCTAACTTCTTTTGTTTATGCTTGGTAGGAGATCGTTGGGAAACCCGATTCTTCCACCCATAGACGAAATCCAAAGGATTAGAGCACCAAAAACAATTGCCACATCATCAATCGCAAACAACGAGGAGAATCCGGATCTTGAAGAGCGACTTTTGCTCCAAGAAGAAAACCCTCGTCAACCGAGGGTTGAGAATGTTGTACAAAATATAGATGAAGAAAACATTCGTCAACCAAGGTTTCCGAGATATGAGAATTTTGGGCGCAATCAAGGGATACTTGAAGCTCAACAAGGGAGATACTTCTATCCAAGACAACCACCCGTTGGAGTGTAATATGGAGCGAATTATTATCCCGGACCTCAATATGGGATGGAAGCAAACTACAACATGCCGCAACAACCTCCGGTCGAACATCTAATGCGGGACTATGCAAAGCCCATGGTGAACACCGCCATTTCATGCATCCAATTAGCATCGGCAGCGAGGAACTACCACATAAGCGGATTTCACATCGAGCAATTGCCCTCATTTCACGGATTGGCACGTGAGGATCCATTATCATTCATCCGAGACTTCTATGTGGCGATTGACAACTTCCCATTAAATGGGTTGAGCGAGGATCAACTAAGAATGAAGTGCTTCCCTTACACACTCAAGGATGGGCCGAAACAATGGTTGATGACTTTGGCGCCCGGCTCACTAAGAACATGGGATGAAGTTTGCGATAAATTCATTACCAAGTACTTCTCTCATTCAAAGACTACGCAATTGAGAACTCAAATCTCAACGTTCGGACAACAAGACGGAGAGGCATTTCACGAAGCATGGGCCGATTCAAAATGCTCCTCATTCAATGCCCACACCATCACTATCTGCTTTAACTACTTAATCAATTCTTCTATGATGGGTTGACACAATATTGCCAAGGTGTGGTGGATAACGCCGCCGGTGGTTCGTTTTGGGGGTTAACGGAGAGACAAGCTTATGATGTATTTGAAATATTGGGAGCTAATTCTCAACAAAAAAGTGTGCGTGTTCGTAGGAGAGTTGTGAACCAAGTAAGTGAGAAGGACAAGATGCAATCTAAAATCGATGAGTTAACGAAGGAACTAAGACAACTCAAGACTCAAAATAAATCTTCGAGCTCACGAGTTTGCGAAATTTGTTGGGGACCCGGACATCGTGCTAATTCTTGCCCACATACTTTTCCAGAAAAACAAACCGAACAAGTGAATTGGGCTATGGGACAAAGCACGGGAAGGCCCGAGTGGGAGGAGAGGAGAAATAATTATGGCGAAAATGCAAGAAATGTTCCTCTCCCGAACACTTATCATCCTGGGCTAAGAAACCATCCGATTTTTTCATGGAGAAACAACAACCCGATGCCGTGCGACACAAGCGCCCACGCTCAATACAACGGAGGAAACCGAGCCCAACAAACAACACAAAGTGAACCACCTCCACAACAAAGGAACTCTCTTGAGGAGAGTATTGCGGCATTCATTAAGGAGAGCAGGGAAAACCGAGTGGAGAACAATAAAAGGTTCGAATCTTTAGAAGCTTTGGTGAAGAAAATGGAGATTCAAATTGGGCAACTCGCTACCGAGGCATGCAAACAAGAAAGGGATAAACTACCAAGTCAGCCCGAGCAAACTCAAGCTATTACCACCCTCCGAAGTGGTAAAGTGATAAATAAAGAGATAATTACCGAAGCGAAAGAGAGGGGCGCTGAGAAAGAAGAATTGCGAAGTCAATCGGAGAAACCTAAAGATCCAATCGAGAAGCCAATTGAAGCGAATAAGAGTAAACCAGTCGAATCAATGCATCAAAAGGAGGACCTAGAAAGCTTTGTTATGGAAGTTCTTTTCGTGGAGAAAGAAGTTCCCATTGTGAACTTAGGAGCGAGTATTAATTTAACACAAAAACCAATATACTCGCCGCTATATGATAGCCCCGATGGATTTCGTGATACCAAACATAGAAGAAACATCACCAACAAAAATCACGTCACTTATTCTTCAAGGAAGACATTTCATGGTGACGATGATAATGAAAATTGAAATGGTGACAAAAGCGCTCACAATGGAAATCCATGGAACCACTATCCATATCATGACAAAGGAAAACGAGCGAAAAATGACGAGCTGTGTGGATGGACCTGGCACATTTCCATTTAATCCCGGATAGAAGAATCAGAAGAAGTCGAGCTAAAGACTATAAAAAAGCGCTGCTTAGGAGGCAACCCAAGGGAGTTTTTTTTTTTTTTTTTTTAATTTTTATCGCTTTTATTATTATTATTATTATTATTATTATTATTATTATTATTGCATTAATTTTGTTTTTGTCTGTGGCGTGTGTAGGTAATCTAATAAGGAGGGTATTTATGGGAGGAAGAAGCGTAGCCTATTGAAAGTTGAGACCCGAGCGCAAAAGCATAGTGCCCCGCGATCAAAAATCACACTTTTTAATCCAGTAGTTTTATTTTCTTTCCTTTTAATTTGCATTTTCGTATTTTTCCTGACTTAATCTTTTTGCTTGGGGACAAGCAAAGGTTTAGGTTTGGGGGGGGTGCAACTTCTTTGATTTTCATTTTTTTTTAGTTTGCGTGACGTTTGTGTCTTTTGTTCATTTTCTTGCGTGATGTGTAGTTGGATTGCAATAACCTTATTAACTGTTGGGTATAGGGATGATTAGTTGTGTTTGTACTTGACTCGTGGATTTTTATAAATCTAATTGATTGTTTGACCTTGCGTGTGAATGTATAGTCTTGTTTACTTGATTTGATGTGGAAGGAATGAGTGTGGTAGTCCAAAAGCCGTGAGTTCTTGTGCCTAATTGAACCGTTCACTTTGAGCGGTAAAATTCTTTCATGTATGATTTCTCTTCTTATGGTTCATATTCTTTAAAACTTGCATAATTCTGTCGGATAGTGTGTTGATATTTACATACATGAGAAATGATTAGGGTTGCCCATTCTTTGTTATGAACCTACTTATCTAAAAATACCCACCATTTCATATCAATATCCTTTGCTAGCCCCGTTGAGCCTTTAGCCGTATTATTGTTCGAAAACATCTTATAGCTCCATATCCAAAATCCATAACTTACCCAAGTATTGGTCCTTGTAAAAGCATGAGAGGGTATATTTGAAAAACGAAGGTGTGCAAAGTTTGTGGTGTATAAAGGCAAAAATCTTCTCTCCCGTTCCCCTGAAAATAATGAGCCCCACTACAAAAAAAATAGTAATAATAGTGGGATAGAAAAGATATGGGAGGAGAGGAGTGAGCCTAGGAAAAACAAAAGGGATAGTCGTTGGGTTGTGAAAAATAGGCCAATATCAAAAGAGTTGCGCTTAACAAGGCCTTGAAAAAAAAATATATACGGGAAAATTGAAGTGGAGTGATCGATCTTGCTTGAGAGTTGATTTCATATATGTGAGGATCGTATATGCTCTACTTGGACTGAACTTGTAACTACTAGCCAAATTTTCCCAACCTAAGCCACAACCCCGTTACAACCAAAAGTAAGACCCTATGACTCGTGTTTTGTGAATATTGATGCGATTAATGAAGAGAAGAAGTGCAAGCATATAGTAGAACTTTACATTCGAATCAAGATGAGCGTATTGACCTATCTAAACACTTGAGAGATGAGTGTTAGGCGTATTTTTATACGCTTATTTAGCATTATTTTGTATTACTTTGGCGAGCTTCTTATAAAAAGTTCGAGAATTATATTTTAAACCTATAAACTGTTCCGGGAATTATTATTCCCGTGATGTGTCTTACCTAATATTGGTTGTAGATACATAGATGGAAGGTTCTAGATCCTTCTAGAGGTAGTAGGATCCTATTAGATATCTTACCTTATCTAGGAATCCCATGTATGGAAGGACTCTCATTGTAATGCCTATATAAAGGCCCCTCTATCAGTGATATGAATACAATTGATTGACTCATATTTACAGTCTTTTATTTTCTCCTGAAACACGTTATCAGCACGTAGTTTCCCAACTGAGCAAGAATTTTTTTTCGTCAAAAATTCGTGAAAATCTGAAACTCCCAAAAAAAAAAAATCGGATCTCCAGGAAACCCTAGCCCCGCGTCCGCCGTCATCTTCCCCAATCCACCGCACATCATATCGACTCCTTCCACCGCGAGCAACACATTGTTCGCATGCTCACCTTGAGAAGCCGCGCACCAGATCAATCGTCCCACTATCGGCCACCTTTTTCCTGCCCCGCCGTCGGCCACCTTCTTCCAGGTCGGCCCGACACAAGTAAAACTTTACGAACCTGAGTGATTCCTCACCGCAACGCCGTTGCACTGTGACCGCGTGTTCCACCTCCAAGCCTCGGTCGCCTTCGACGTCCCTCAGCCGCAAGAGTCAATATTGTTCAGATTTTGATCCCCGCCCACCTATCTGCAGATTTTGATCCCCGCCCACATTTCCAGACCATGCCTAGTCTGTTTTTTTTAAGTCTGACCTGCCTACCAGGACCCGACCCGGTTCCAGTTGCAGACCCAGTCTAGATTCGGTACATGTTGCAGATCCAATCCAGTCGCGGTCCGACACGATTTTTTAGTGCTTGCTCAGATTTTTACCCTCTCAACCGTGTAGCGAGAACTACAAATTTAACGGTGAAGATCTGATCCGGAACAGTATTTCTCGATGAAACTGTACGCGGACAGAAGCAGATTTTTCACAAAAAAAAAACGAGAGACGAGAATTTCCTCGCGTAAATTTTCTGCACAACGCAGTCGTACCAAAATCATGTTTCTCGATTCGGTAATCGTCGGATCAGTGTGAAATTTTTACAGTAACTTCCCAACACAAATATCTGTATATTCAACGGTGGAGATCGAATTCTGAGTAATATTGATTACTGAATCTGCCTCCGAACAGAAGCAGATTTTTATGAGGAAATTTAGAGATCCGACCTCATCCAATACCGAGCTGCTGCACCGCCGCGCCCGAGTCCTTTTCTTTTGGCCGATTATCGAGCCCAGTAGCCTTTTCCAGGCGTTTCTAAACTCTCCATCTTTTCCTAACTAATGATTCATTTTTTCATTGATTTGTACACTTATGAATCTTACCATGTTTATGTTTTACGTGCATATAGGAAAATATGTTGCTCATGATGATGTGCACGCTATGGAGAAAAGCCATACTTCCCCGTTCTCTTATTATTGCAACGTGTTGACTATTACACTATTCAAATACTCTCTTTTGACCATCTTTTGTGATTTATACATATGGTAAAATATAGTCATGTGGAATCTTGTTAGATTCATCTCGAAATATACTTTCAAAATATCAACTTCTTATAATTTTTAAAAATAAAGAATTGAAAATATTACTAATCAAAGTTGTGCATTGGCAAGCGTGAAAGTCTAGATGTTGCAATTATAAAAGAACGGAGGTAGTATTTGTTATCCCGTTCAAGAATTAAAGTAAATATAGAATGGAGTACCCATGGAAATATGTTGCTCATATGGAGAGAAGCCAAATTTATTATCCCTGTTAGGCATATTTTTATGCGCTTTTATATCATTATTTTATATCTATCTTGAGCCTAAATCAGTATAAATGAGCTTTTAATGCACTATTCTTATATGTTTTGCAGGAAATCGGAGTCCGGAAGCCGAAACAATGAAAAACGGGCGAAAACAGCAGTTTTTGGTCATGAGCCGCGACACAAACCATGTGAGCCGCGGCACAGGAAGATGGCCTGAAGCACCCATGCAAACTGTACTCTGAGCCGCGGCACAGACAAGCTGAGCCGCGGCACAGGAAGGAAAAACAGCGCCCAGGTTTTAATCTGTGCCCCGTGAGCCGCGGCACAGCTTAAGTGAGCCGCGGCACACGGGGCGGTTTTGGTGTACTCCGTGCGGGTTTGGGCCGTTTTGGAGCCTATTCTCGACCTAATCACACGGACGCATTTTTGATCCTGAGGACGACTATAAATAAGCATCATAGGGCTAAAGAAGGAGGGGGATCGATCAGAAGGAATTCGGAGGTGGATTAGAGCGAGGGCGAAGAACACAAGGAGGAGATTTGTGGGCGACGACAAGACCACGGATCCCTACGGTTTTTCTGCATCTTAGTTCCTCAATCTACTCGAGTAGGATTTTGATTGTAGTCGATTTCATGACGGTTTGAGTATTTACTATTATTTCGATTTACTCGTTATTCTATTGAATTGGATTCTTCTTACTGTTCTTAATGCTTTTTAATTGTCTGGCCAACAGTTAATTTGTTTTGAATGTCTTTATGGATTCGGGAGATGAAATTTAGGCATAGTTCTTGTGAGACGAATCATAATTTTCGTGAGATAGGGATATACTCATGCGAATTGTGAAGCCTATTATTGTGGGAATTCTTGAACTGTTTTAACTATTAATTATTTAATTCGAATAGGGATATATCGAGTTAATAATTCGTAGTTCTATCGACCTTGGGAAAGGCTTTAGAATAATTTAGGAATTCCTGGCTTACAATCAATTGAATAAAAGTGAATTGAATCGAATAAATATCATTCTTGATTGTTTGAGGTGAAAATCATAATCCTACGCCCTTATTAGTATTATTATTATTATTATTATTATTATTAGTACTATTATTTATTTTCTGCAATTAGTTTAGATATAAACTCTATTTAATTGTTCTTCAAATAAAATTGTGAGTTGACTATATTTTGGTACTTAGTGAAATCAGTCCTCGAGGGAACGATACTTTACTTATCACTTTATTACTTGTTGACACCGTGCACTTGCGGCATATTGTGAGGGAATTTCCTACAACAAGTTTTTGGCGCCGTTGCTGGGGACTGATTTTTCGCTAATATCAATACCAAGCGACTCTAATTTTAATTTGAAGTTTTTTTTCTTTAGTCTCTTTATTTTTATTATGTTTTCCTTTGAGTATCGTGGCCCTTGGCATTTCATAAATTCCGATGTTCTTAATAATTTGCCAAATAGGGTCAGTCAGCCCCCTCCCCCAAAACAAAAGACCATGCTTGAACAGTGTGTAGACACTCTTAGAAATCCTGATAGTACCCTTTTTGAGCTAGAATGTGCACGTCGTGGTCTTGAGATTCACTATGGTTATTTTCCAGCTCATATATTTAGTAGTGAAGTTGAAGGGGAGGTTGAGAAGAAAGACATGTTAAGTTTTAGGGTCGATCCCCCAGCACCCGATAATTACATAAAGTGTGATGAGCCTGCAGAAGAAGTTACCATTGATGACATTTCCAAAGAAATTTCATTAAATTGTCATCAAACTTCGACTAATAAGGTGAACACTTTTGTGCCAAAAATTTTATTAATGGTGCCGCGCATAATCTTTCCTAAATCCATAATGGGAGAGATTGACCCCATTACTTCTGATTTTGTTGAGACTGAGTCCTTGAGTTCTAATGAGGTTGTTCATGATAAGTCTTTATTATTTATCCATTCGAACTCTGCTTATTTTTTCGTGCCTTACAATTATTATATTCTTCCATCATTTTTTGGTTGTCCGCATAATTATTCTTACTCATTATTTTTGGCAACCAGGCATGAACCAACGCCTCCCCTATGGAATAAGAGGCTTATAGATTGCAAGAAGGGGGCATTTGGAAATCTCCCTAGAAAAAAGCCACGTTAAACTCTTGTTGCCACGTCGTGCTCAAGACGTAAAATAGAGCGCTTGATGGGAGGCAACCCATCATTTTTAATTGCTTTCTAGTTAGTTATTTTTATTTGATTTCTAGTTATTAATTTTTTCTTTGTTTTGTTATTTCTTTTGGATTCGTATTCTTGTTGGCCCTTATTTCTCTAATATTTCTTTATAACCCCAATGAGTTATTATTCTTCATATTCTAGTCTTTCTAGGATTTAATGTCTATTGTTATTTCATGACTAGAGACTAAGTTTGGGGGTCCCTCGTGATGTTGAGCGTTATTGGACGTATGGACAGTCGATTCCACTCGGACATGTGCTGGCTTTAAAGAAGACATTTGGAATAAGTTTCACTTTTCCTTATCTCTTTTATTTTCACATGAGTTTTATTATGGATGATTTTATGTGTAGTGGAATTGATTTTCTGGGTTATAAATTGTGATTTCATCATTGCTTTACTTTTCGTGAATTTTTCGTGCTTCCATGTGTAAAACTGATGTTACGATACTGATTTCTCTTGTAAGAAACGGTTGAGTTTAGTCGAGTTGTAGTCAGAAATTTCTGTTTCCGTTGAGTATTCAATTAGGTCTGAAATTTTATCGTTTTTGTGGAAATTTTAGCAGATAAGAAAGGAGACATACGTGTTTTCAAATCACCGTTTATACGTTTGGTTAAACTTTTCGCGTAGCTAGTCGCCCGGTAATATGAGTCTTGTTGGCACTTGAATTGAGTTTAGAGTCGGACAATTTTTCTCAAAAAGTCGAGATATTACATGTTCTATGATGGGAAGTCTAGTAACCGGGGGTATTCACGTGACCCGTTGTTTACTCTCGCGCAAAACGACGACCTGGAATAGATTAATGATTTAGAAATATCGCATTACCGATGATGGGAAGCCTAGTAACCGGGGTATTCACGTGACCCGTTGTTTACTCTCGCGTAAAACGGCAACCTTGACATACGGGAATTGCTATTCGAGATTTTTCTCCGCTGTAGAGGGGGGCTTAGTAACTAGAAGCATCCATGTGCCCCATGAGTGTCTTTTACGCCAAACGGTTCCTCGATACATGAGAATGGAAATCCACCCTAGGATCATCCCGATGAAATATCCCGAGAGCCGAAACCTAGTGGTTAACTCGAATCATATTATTGATCATACATAAAGGAATGCTGTCCGATGAGTAATGTCGATAATGAAACTCTTGAATTTTGCCACTAGACTGTGGGACTGGGCGAATTGGCTTGTTTAATCTAACCCTTCATATTGACGGTCGGTTAAATTCACGTTTGTTAATCTTTGAGCTTGATTTTCTTCATGAACGATTGATTAGGACTGAAATTGGTTACTTAGTGGAATCAGTGTTCTGGATGTAACTCGCTATTACGATACTTGTACTATTCTTTGAGATTTTCAGGGTAGTATTGATTCAGTTGAGCACTATGGACTTGCATGATTATTCACGATACATTTTGTTTAAGATTGATAATTTTTGCTTGAGGACAAGCAAAGGCTCAAGTTTGAGGGTATTTCTTAGGCATATTTTTATGCGCTTTTATATCATTATTTTATATCCATCTTGAGCCTAAATCAGCATAAATGAGCTTTTAATGCACTATTCTTATATGTTTTGCAGGAAATCGGAGTCCGGAAGCCGAAACGATGAAAAACGGGCGAAAACAAATAGCTTTTGGTCATGAGCCGCAGACAAACCATGTGAGCCGCGGCACAGAAGATGGCTCGAAGCGCCCAGCAAATCAGATTTGAGCCGCGGCATGCATAAGCCGAGCCGCGGCACAGAAGGAAAACAGCCTGTGTTTTAATCATGTGCTCGTGAGCCGCGGCACAGCTTAAGTGAGCCGCGACACACGGGGTGGTTTTGGTGTACTCCGCACGGGTTTGGGCCGTTTTGGAGCCTGTTCTCGACCTAATCACACAGACGCGTTTTTGAGGCTGAGGACGACTATAAATAAGCATCATAGGGCTAAAGAAGGAGGGGGATCGATCAGAAGGAATTCGGAGGTGGATTAGAGCGAGGGCGAAGAACACAATGAGGAGATTTGTGGGCGACGACAAGACCACGGATCCCTACGGTATTTCTGCATCTTAGTTCCTCAATCTACTCGAGTAGGATTTTGATTGTAGCCGATTTCATGACGGTTTGAGTATTTATTATTATTTCGATTTACTCGTTATTCTATTGAATTGGATTCTTCTTACTGTTCTTAATGCTTTTTAATTGTCTGGCCAACAGTTAATTTGTTTTGAATGTCTTTATGGATTCGGGAGATGAAATTTAGGCATAGTTCTTGTGAGACGAATCATAATTTTCGTGAGATAGGGATATATTCATGCGAATTGTGAAGCCTATTATTGTGGGAATTCTTGAACTGTTTTAGCTATTAATTATTTAATTCGAATAGGGATATATCGAGTTAATAATTCGTAGTATTTTCTATCGACCTTGGGAAAGGCTTTAGAATAATTTAGGAATTCCTGGCTTACAATCAATTGAATAAAAGTGAATTGAATCGAATAAATATCATTCTTGATTGTTTGAGGTGAAAATCATAATCCTACGCCCTTATTATTATTATTATTATTAGTACTATTATTTATTTTCTGCAATTAGTTTAGATATAAACTCTATTTAATTGTTCTTCAAATAAAATTGTGAGTTGACTATATTTTGGTACTTAGTGAAATCAGTCCTCGAGGGAACGATACTTTACTTATCACTTTATTACTTGTTGACACCGTGCACTTGCGGCATATTGTGAGGGAATTTCCTACAACAATCCCATTCAAGGATCAAAACAAATATGGAACCAAGCCTATAGAGATTCTAAAGTAGCTCTTGGTCAACATGGATCTCGACTCCGCGAATGACATCAGTGATGTCAGCAACATTTCCTCCCTGAGCAAGCGAGAAGAAATGGACAGCAGCATTGAGGTAGAATTCCTCAACCAGGTGATCATCAAAATGTTCAGCGGTGTGACTTCCAAGGCGATAAAGGCCTTGCTGACGTATCCTCGTAATGACGTACTCCATCGATTCGACGTGATCACCTTCATAATGAACACGTTCAAGCACGACAGATCTAGAAAAGATCCGTCCGTTGATGATGTTGGAGGACTTCTTGAGAGAGATGGAGGAGGTCTGAGAAGATGCCATTGACAATTCTCGAAGAAAAATAAAGAGGATTGAAAGAGAAATGCAATAAAAACAAAAAGGCTTGTAGGCTGTATGCTTAAGGACTCGTTCAATATGCAGAAACCGTAAAGAGTCTCAAATGGCATTTACAGTCCTTTTATAGTGGGCGGTGAAGAAGGGTTTACAGATAATGAACAGTCACATCTAAGGGATGGGAACCGTTGTTAAAATGGACGACCGATGGACTGATTGTAATCGGTACAACTTATCCATCTAATTTTAAAATAAGAGCGGGTCCCACTTCTGACTTATCAAATTACCTTTATTGCCCGAAACGGCGGTGTAAAGTTAATAAAATAATATAAAACATTGCGGATTTGATGATATCAATGTCCAGATGTCGTGTAAAGCATTTAATGCAAAAGACTTTTTAATTATAACAGGGCACGTGGACACAAAGATTGTTTAAAAATAAATAACATGATAATTGATTTCTCATAGTATGTGCTATATCCGTGAAAATACAGCGTTCCCCCTTAAAAGGTACATACGGGTTTCAATTCTATACAGCAGCTTTCGGATTAATGTTGTATTCTTGGGTCGTACTGTATTCCCCCTTAATTATTGCACACGTCAGCTGTAGGATAATTCATGTCTCTTTGCTCCTACAGTGCTGTTCTGATAGAGTAAGTGTACAGATAACTAACAGTGGATACTGTATTCTTGGGTCTTACAATATTCCCCCTCAATTTGCTGAGTAAAAGCATTAAAAACTTACAGGGAGTTAAGCTGTAGCAATCCCAATTCATGTCGAAGCATGCAGAATCTTGCTGTGTCGAGAGGTTTGGTAAATATGTCAGCTAACTGGATATGTGTATGAACTTTTTCCATTCGAACATCCTTGTTCTCAACATGATTCCTAATGAAGTGATGCTTCATGTGAATATGCTTGGTGCGCGAGTGCAATACAGGGTTGTGCGTGATAGCAATTGCACTCGTGCTATCGCACATAATTGGCGTTTCTTTGGCTTCAATTCCATAGTCTGACAGCTGTTGTTGCATCCAAAGGATTTGCATACAGCAACTACCAGCAGCATAGTATTCTGATTAATCTGTTGAAAGCGAGTTTGCCAATTGTTTCTTCCTAAACCAAGACACAAGTCTAGGTCCAAGAAAGTGACAAGTTCCACTTGTACTCTTCCTATCTAGCTTGCAACCTCTAAGATCCGAGTCACTGTAGCCAACTAAATCGAATCCGCCTTCTTTAGGATACCACAGTCCTACATCGACTGTTCCTTTGACGTATTTCAGGCTTCGTTTGGCTGTTGCGAAGTGTGATTCTTTAGGTGCTACTTGATATCGCGCACACACTCCTACATCAAACTGGATATCGGGCCTTGATGGACAAATTATAAACTCGCAAGTGTACGAATCGCTTTTGTAGGAAGCAGCAAGTAACTCCGAGGTCGATCTCTCGAGGAATTGGAAACGGTTTAAAGTTTGATAATGTTCGGCGAATAGTCGAATGAACAAAAGTAAAATAAATTAAAATACATCATTGGTTTGATAGGATTACAATTACTAATGCATAAAATTAAAATAAACTAAGCGTTACAAACATCAATTGAATAGTCGGATAATTGAGAGATTACAATAATGAGAATGATATGGGAATTTAGAATCACAGACACACACGTAATCAATTATTAGTTCCGATATACAAAGAATTAAGGTTTGGAATTATTGATTGCTCATGATTAAAAGAAATCCGTTTGATGGCGGTAATTCTAAAATCACGATTGTTCTTAACGAAAATAAGAGGCACTCCTTTTATGGAGACGAATCTCTACTAACAATCGACTAGCTAATACATTTGATGGGGTAATTCGCTAAAAGATCGCGGAAAAAGGTTTTAGAACATTCACAATCGCTACTATCAGGTCGTTTGATGGCGAACACCGACAAAAACTCTCGATTTGAATAATAATAACAACTAAGAAATAGGTTTGATGATCTAAATCAAAAGTTCTTATACGAAGAACAAACAAGGAGGAACAATCCCAAACTTTTACCCGTAGAATCAATAGGAACTAAAAATCGATAACATGTGTGTGGCTCAATCTAAAAACCCATATTAAATGTTTAGCTACTCATGATTATTTCAACAATAATAATCGAAATTGTAAAACAAAACATGGTAGAAACTTCCCTTGTAAAAGCCGAAATTGAATTCCCGGTGAAGGTTTGATGATCTTGCTTCAAAAACTCATGACAATTGATACAAGGAAATGTAATATCTCACAAATGTATTTTTCACTCCAAGAACATACAATGAAGATGATCAAACAATCTCCCTTTTTCCTCACTTTTTGGTGTTTGTCTCCTTAAATCTTGTGTTTTTAACACCAAAATATCTCAAATAAGATCTGAATATCTTCCTTAGGGTCTCCACATCCTTTTTTTATAGCTAAAAGATCAAGAAAAGGGCTCAAAATTGTGCAAAAATATCAAAGAAAATGACTTGCACTGAAAAGTGACACGGCCCGTGTCTTGGGACATGGCCGTGTCGTACTACCCTGAAAACAAGAAAAAGTGTACTGTCCACGGACCCGGCCGTGTCCCATGACACGACCATGTTGTACTGTGCAGGAAATGTAAAGGAGGCTGGATCGTGACTCGGCTGTGTCCTATGACACGTCCGTGTTATACTCTTCCGCAAAATGTAATTCTCACTGGAACGAGACCTGGCCGTGTCTTGTGACATGGTCGATTTGCCTGATGCGGCACGAGTTGTTTTCTACTGTTTTGATTCCGATTTTTGGTCTTCTTCGACTTGATCCTTCGTTCTTATATCAATACACCTCGGAATTTAGCATATGATATACCGTTTCGAAGCTAATTTCACGAGGAATTTATATCAAAGGAGAACGCATCCTGATTCGAAGTAATAAATCTGGAAATTAGAAAATACGACAGGTAGTGCTTCAATCTTCATCGTTTTAGGCTTCGTTCTCGCTCTTAATCGTCATAAACTCCAATATTGGCCATAAAAGCGTATATTTCACAACAATCTTCGTCCGGATACCTACAAAACAAAAACACAGCACACGACGCGTAAAAAGAACAAAAACACTCGAAAACAAACGAAAGTGCGACTCGATAGAACAGAATGAGACGATCAAAAATCGACTCATCAAATCCCCCCAAACCTAAACTTTGCTTCTCCCTAAGCAAAAATAAATAAAACAGACGACAAAGAAAATGATAAGGATTAAATAATCAAGTTAATCATCGGGTATACATACAATCAACCGGGAATGTAAAAGTATCGTGAAGTCTCGTAATTCGTCATGGAAACGTAAACTCACAAATGAATGGATAGCAATGGTACTTAATCTAATATGCAAGAAAACAAGTCTTAGTAGTCCCTCACGGAATTTTATCGATTCACTCATTGTTGCGATATTTCTTTAACGCAAGTGCACGTTATCGTATACAAGTAATAAAGTGATGAGTGAGTATCGTTCCCACGAGGACTGAATCACTAACTACCGATTTTTGTGTATTCCAGTTTTATTTGAACAATCGAACTTTGGGTAGCAATTAATTACTAAAGAAAATTAATAAAAGATTAAACAGTAAAAATGATCGCTGAAGAAAGAGAATCAAATGATGAATAAGTCTAGAATTCTGAATCCACCTCAGTTTATCCGAATTTACTCTCGATTATCAGAAGTTAATGATTTTCCCAATTTTATTGAAGGCGAAGATTGCTAATATGCTCTACCGCCTCTCCCGAGGTCAATAGATTTTTCTAAAGGCGAATAACGCACTCTATCCCTAGGTGAATTAATTCGTAAATAGGCAAAAAGCATAAAATCTCCAAAAGGCCACGTAGTTCCTATGAGTATATTCCTATCTCACAAGATAAAACGGTCCTCACCAATAGTTCCTCACCAACTCTCCTCTCCCGATTCGAATTGAATGATTAAAACAATACAACTATTGGCCAGATAATTGAAAGCATTAAACACGATTAGGAAAACTCAACAAAAAGGGAATTAATTAGATAATCTCAAGCAAATCCGTCAAAACAAAGGTTTCATCAAAATCCTAGATTAGGGTTTTAGCCTGACATGCTAAATAATAAAAATACAGAATTAATAATTAAAAGCATGAAAATCAAACGCAGATGAAGAGCTCGGATTCCTCCATTCTTATGGCTTCCGCCCTCTGCCCTTGATGTCTTCTGCTTCTCTCGTCTGCGATAATCTTCTGTGTTCCTCCTTGTCCCAAGCCTCCCAAGATCATTAATTAGGGTCTTAAACCCTTATTTATAGCTCTCAACAGTCTCCAAATCGCGTCCGTGTGAGTAGGTCGAGAACTGGCTTCAAAACGGCCCAAATCCGCGCGGAGATCATCAAAACCGCCTTGTGTGCCGCGGCTCACTTAATCTGTGCCGCGGCACATGGCGTGTAATTTAAAACCTGGGCGCTGGGTGTTACGTCTGGGCCGCGATTCACCTGGACTGTGCCGCGGCACAGAGTACAGTCTACTCTGGTGCCCGCTGGTTGCCTTCCTGTGCCGCGGCCCACTTTCCTTGTGCCGCGACTCACGGCCAAAATTCTCCGTTTTCGCCCGTTTTGCCTCGTTTTAGCTTCCGGACTCCAATCTCCTAACAAACATACAAGATTAAGGCATTAAAAGCTCATTTAAGCAAATTTACTCGCCAAAGTAATACAAAATAATGCTAAATAAGCGTATAAAAATACGCCTAACAAATACCCCCAAACTTGAGCCTTTGCTTGTCCTCAAGCAAAAATAATTAATTTCAACAAAAGAATATCGTGAATAATCGTACAACTCATAGTGCTCAACCTAATCAATACTATCCTGAAATTCTCTCTGAATAATACGAGTATCGTAATAGCGAGCTACACTCAGAACACTGATTACACAAAGTAACCAAGTTCAGTCCTAATCACTCGTTCATGAAGAAAATCCAGCTCAAAGATTAACAAACGTGAATCTAGTCGACCGTCAATATGAAAGGTTAAAATAAACGAGCTAAATTCGCCCCGTTCCACAGTCTAATGGCAAAATTTTCACGAGTTTCATAAAAAATAACCCTCGGACAGTATTCCCTTATATAAATGCTCAAGAAATTGATTCGAGTTGACCACTAGGTTCGGATCTCGGGATGTTTTATCGGGATAATCCTAGGGTGGAACTTCCATTCTCATGTATTAGGAAATCGTTTGACGTAAAAGACACTCATGGGGCACATGGATGCTTCTAGTTACTAAGTTCCCCTCCACAACAGAGAAACAACTCGAATAGCTAATTTCAGCATGTCCGAATCAAGGTCGCTGTTTTACGCGAGAGTAAACAATGGGTCACGCGAGTACCCCCAGTTACTAGGCTCCCTATCATCGGCACATGTGAAATTTCTAAATCACTAGTCTAATCAGGGTCGTCGTTTTACGCGAGAGTAAACAACGGGTCACGTGAATACCCCCGGTTACTAGACTTCCCATCATAGAACAAAAATAACTCGACTTTTGGGAAAAACTGACCGACTCTAAACTCAATCTAAGCGCCAACACGACTTATGTAACTGGACGACTAGCTAACCGAAAAATGTAACCAAACGTATCGACGGTGATTTTAAAACACGTATGTATCCTCTCTTATCCGCTAAGATCTCTACAAAAAAAAAAGATTTCGGACCTAAATGAAGACTTAGCAGAAACAGAAATCACTGACTACAACCCGACTAAAACTCGACCATTTATTCATAGAGAAAAACAGTGTCGTAACATCAGTATTACACAAATAGAAGCACAAAAAATTCACGAATAAGAGAAAAATCCTGACAAGCAAGGCTATCGACAAAAAGATAACTAGAAATAACAAAAAGTGCAACGAAATAAGTACAGCAATGAATGTAGCAACAGAAATTAAACCCCCCCAAACTTAGGACGTACATTGACCTCAATGGACAAAATATAGTATGCAATAAAAGTGAAAGGTCAAGTACTCCCCTCCAGTCCTCTCACGAGCTGGTGCCGGCGTCATCCGGTGAGGAGGGTGGTGTGGCTGGCCGAGCAGGTGCAATAAATGGCCCGTCTGGGTGCATGATATGGGCCGTCCATGCAGCTAGGTGCTCCTGGTGGTAGGCATCCCTCGCTGCTAGACGCCTCGCCTCCCGTCGGTTGGCCCGGCGGGCCTGCTCTCGCATCTCACCCCTGACGGCAGCAATAATGCTCTCTCTCTTCGTCCGCTGCTCCTCTCGCATGGCAGCCAGCATACTCTCCCTCTCTATCCTTATCTCCTCTCTCTCTCTCCTCATCTCCTCTCTCTCTCCTCGTCTCCTCTCTCTCTCTCCTCATATCCTCCCTTAGCCCGTCGAACATCGCCTGCAATCTCTCTCTGTCGGGCAGCGGGCCGGCATCTGCCTGCCCCTGTGTCAGCAAAAGAGGCTCGGGGGACCCCTCGTGGGCCTCATCCAGTAGAAATCCTCTCCCCCGAGCGTGCGCCGGCGCTCCTCCCCACTGATCAAAATGTGAGATGATGCGGTGGTCGATCGGGGCCTGGGGAGCTAGCATCGGCTCATCGTCCGACCACGTCAGCCCCGACGGATGACATAGAGCGCAGATAAGAGAGGGGTGCTTCAACCCCGTCTTGGCCCCTCCCTGAATGCACTGGAATATAGATCGGACCAAGATAGGGGCCACATCGAATCGCAACCCGGATGTGATAGCATATAGTGTCCGGGCGCGGGAGAGAAAAACAGTGCGGATCTGAGAGGTGGGGTCTATACGAGCGCAGATAAAATATAGCCAGGCACGCCCGAGCCGACTGAGGCGCGATCTCTTGAAGTGGAAAGTGGAAGAACCCGGTGCGCACCGCTCCCAGTCGGAGTCGGGCTGCGTAATAGTCTCGAGCAGAGCCTCCTTCGTAAGGCTAGCCATAACTCGGTCATAAGCCGTCTCATGTACCACCGGAAGCCCAAACAACCTCCGAATAGCAGCTGTGGAATAATCAACCGTAATACCTCGGACATCGACCTGAGTCCGAGTGTCTGACTGCTGCAACATCTGGCCTGCTCGAATGTGCTTCAATAACGCGCTAGCATAGAACTCCTGCACTATCGATATCACCGCTGGCTCGGGGGGTGTAGCAAAACGGGCCCACCCCATCTCATCTATCATGGTAAGCAGTTCCCCGTCTTGGGGGGCTGGAGTAAATCCCCTCTCCGGGATAAGAGGTCGCGGCCGAATCTTCTCATTGAAGATTTTGTGGATCTCCGGGTCAGAAAACTAGTGCGCGTCCGACTCGGTGCGACTACGAGAAGTTTCCCCTCGAGTGGGGGACGACTGCATCCTGGCCCTCTTGCTCAGCTTTTTAGTCCTAGCCATAATGAGTCCTGAAAAAATTTAAACACCGAAGTTTACTTACTCAAATAATAACGAGAATAATCATCACTCGACTAAGGATATCCGGCCGTAAATCAGAAATTTTACGAGATAGCACAACCGTGAGAGAAAAATGAAATTGAACCATAACGTTTAAACTAGACGTACGGGTTGGGGTTGCTGTAATTCCAGAACGAATACGTTGCACATAGATTCAAAAAAATTGCCTTAACAAAGAAAATTTTTCATTCAGACATTTCATCAAACACTTAAAGGGCAAGAGTTCACTTGAAGAACAAATATGGCAGTAGCTCGATTAAATCCTCAAGAACAAAAACACGACTCATTCACCATCAAAAAAGACATATTCAATTCATTTATAATCTAAAATAATCATGAAAAATCGATCAAAACCATCATGTCCTCCACTTAACCATCATAGAACTTTTGAAGGAAATAAATATATTCAACCATCAAATGCCTAACACAACTTCACATTTAAATTCATAGAACAATGTGAGATTAGAGATTTGGACATACCTTTCTTGGATTGTGAAAAGTGAAAGAAAATTGCAAGAAGAAGAAGGGAGGAGGATGTCGGCCGATCGTGCGCAAGGGAAGGGAAGGGAAGAAAAAGGGAGTGTACCTGGGGTGGCCGGCCGAATGCTGGTTATAAGGTACCTGGGCTGTTCAAATTCCGCATGGTGTGCCGCGGCACAGCATAAGTGAGCCGCGGCACAGTACGGATCGGCACAGGCATATCTGGAGCATCTTGTGTGCCGCGGCACAGAAGCAACGTGCCGCGGCTCAGCCATCAAGTGTGCCGCGGCTCAGTAAGGTTGTGCCGCGGCACATAGTACAGAAAGTTAAACTCTCTCCTTCGATTTGTGTGTGCCGCGGCTCACAATACTTGTGCCGCGGCTCAGGCATAAATTTCTCCCCTGGGACTTTTCCTGCACAGAATTTTAACAGGAAGATGTCAAGAACGAGAGGTAAAAGCAAATCAAAGCACAAAATGATGAAAAATAAAAATTCAAGAATGCAAGAAAAAAATATAAACGCAAAAATCTACAATCTAAGAACTCAGGTTGCCTCCCGAGAAGCGCTAAGTTTATAGTCTTCAGTCGGACATATTAAAAATCAGTTCGCTTTTCGCAAACTCCATTTGATCTCTGCCCCGTTCATCGAACCGTTAATATGGTTTTTAAAATTTTGACCATCGGTCATTAATGATTCGATTTTCGGTTCGGATACCCAATGTTGGTTGCGGAAAGGTTTTGACGAGAACAATTTCCAAAACACCCATTTTTCTCATGACAAGATGTCCGTTTGACTTCTGGCTTATTTTCCTCTTTCACAAATGAACTTATGACAGCAGCAGATTTTTCCGAGTGTGGCTGGTCAGATGGCGATGATTGCATGTTCACATGCTTGAGAAATGCGACTCGTTCTACATCTTTCTTAAAAGTTGGACCATCTGAAACGGAATCTGAATTTTTCGACCGACGATTTTTTCGGTGTCTTTCTTTAGCAACAGCATCTACACTTTCAATTTGTGAGATTTTATCAACACCTCCCGGACTTGGAAAAGATTTGAACACTTGGAACGTGACATGCTCATCTTGAACCCTCAGAGTTAATTCACCTTTTTCCACGTCTATAAGGGTTCGGCCGGTCGCTAAAAATGGTCGTCCCAAGATAATCGGGATATCTTGATCTTCCTCCATGTCGAGAACAATAAAATCCGCTGGAAAGATAAATTTATCCACTTTTACTAGCACGTCCTCAATCACTCCTCTCGGATACTTAATAGATCGATCCGCTAATTGCAAGGAGACCGTGGTCGGCTTTTCTTCTCCAACTCCCAGCTTTTTGAAAATAGACAGAGGCATGAGGTTAACACTAACACCGAGATCGCACAACGCCTTATTAAAAGAGAGATTCCCCATGGTGCACGGTATGTTGAAACTTCCCGGATCTTTCAATTTTGGTGGAAGCTTCTTTTGAAAAATCGCGCTGCATTCCTCTGTCAAGGCGACTGTCTCAAACTCCTCGAGTTTTCTTTTCTTTGACAAGATATATTTCATGAATTTAACGTAGCTTGGCATTTGTTCCAACGCGTCGGCAAATGGGATGTTAATATGAAGCTTCTTGAACACATTGAGGAACTTAGAGAATTGCTTGTCCGCCTTTTTCTGCTGTAATCTCTGCGGAAACGGGACGGGTGGCACATATGCCTTCGGATTATCTGGAAACGTTATCGAGGGTCTCCAATCTTGTGATTCTTCCGTCGCTAAATTTTTCTTCTCCTCAATTTCATTTCTCTTTTCACTCCTCTCGGGCTGGTCACATACCTCCTTCCCGCTTCTCAAACTGATCGCATTTAGACTTTCTCTAGGATTTGTCTCGGTCGTACTTGGCAATGCTCCCTCCGGGCGGGCTGTCAACACATTAGCAATTTGGCCCAGCTGGACTTCCAAGTTGCGAATGGAGGCGAAATGATTTTGCAATGTTGCTTCAGTACGGGTCATGAATTGACTCGTATTCGCTGCCAATTTCGCAATTGCTTCCTCGAGAGAAACTTTTGGAGCGGGAGGAGGCTGCTGTTGGTTTTGAGTGAACGGAGGCTGGTTCGAGTTCTGTCCGTTTCTCCACGAGAAGTTGGGATGATTACGCCACCCCAGATTATACGTGTTGGAGTACGGATTATTTTGCCGGTTTCCGTTTCCTACGAACTGGGCTTGCTCAATTTGGGGCTGCTCGAACGGGTTTCCGACTTGGAACTCCGCACTAGGGTGAGATCCGTTACACCAATTGCAAGACTCAACAGTAACGGGGGAAGGAGCATGTGAAAATGCCTGAAGTTGCTGCGTTAAGGCGGCGACTTGGGCTGACAATGTGGATATTGGATCATTATTCGAAATTTCCATAACTCGCTTCGGCGTTATTCGTTCGGATGGCCATTGATAAGCATTAGCGGCCGTAGCTTCCAACAACGAGTGTGCTTCAGCCATCGTCTTTCCCATCAAAGCTCCACCGGCGGCTGCATCCACGAGAGTGCGTGTAGAGGCACTCAAACCATTGTAGAACGTCTAAATCTGAAGCCAGTCCGGAAGGCCGTGATGTGGGCATCTCCTTAGCAAATCTTTGTATCGCTCCCACGCCTCGTGGAGCGATTCCATGTCATACTGACCAAAAGTAGTGATCTCGTTCCTCAGTCTCACCGTCTTAGAAGGTGGGAAGAATTTGGCAAGGAAGGCTTGCGCTAACTCTGCCCATGTCGTGATCGAGCCCGGCGGTAAGGAATTCAGCCAAAATTTCGCTTTATCCCTCAAAGAGAAAGGGAAAAGCCGTAATCGGATAGCATCGTCGGTGACACCATTGTTCTTGAACGTGTCACAAATCTCGAGAAATGACGCAATGTATGCGTTGGGGTCATCGTTCGGCAATGCACAAAACTAGCTAGCCTGCACCATCTGAATGATCGCAGGATTGATTTCGAAATTGTTGGCTTGGATTGTTGGACGCCGAATCCCCGAAAAGTTTGCGTTAATTTGCGGCATAGCATAGTCTCGAAGTGCCATTTCCGGTTGAGCTTGCTGCACAATATTATTTCCTCCTTGAATTTCGATATTTTCGGCCATGGTCACTGTCGTCTGTAACTCTCGTTTCTCCTTCTTGTTCCTTCGAAGAGTGCGCTCGAGTTAGGTATCCAAAGGTAGTAGGCCTTCGTTACCGAATCTTCTCATGCACTACGCGAAATATCCTGAAAGGACAAACAAAGAAATAAATATAATTAAGTACACGAAAATAAGTAAATAAAACGTTCAAACTAAGACTAGAAATACTGAAATCGATATTAGCAAAAATTTCAGTCCCCGGCAACGGCGCCAAAAACTTGTTGCGATATTTCTTTAACGCAAGTGCACGTTATCGTATACAAGTAATAAAGTGATGAGTGAGTATCGTTCCCACGAGGACTGAATCACTAACTACCGATTTTTGTGTATTCCAGTTTTATTCGAACAATCGAACTTTGGGTAGCAATTAATTACTAAAGAAAATTAATAAAAGATTAAACAGTAAAAATGATCGCTGAAGAAAGAGAATCAAATGATGAATAAGTCTAGGATTCTGAATCCACCTCGGTTTATCCGAATTTACTCTCGATTATCTGAAGTTAATGATTTTTTCAATTTTATTGAAGGCGAAGATTGCTAATATACTCTACCGCCTCTCCCGAGATCAATAGATTTTTCTAAAGGCGAATAACGCACTCTATCCCTAGGTGAATTAATTCGTCAATAGGCAAAAAGCATAAAATCTCCAAAAGGCCACGTAGTTCCTATGAGTATATTCCTATCTCACAAGATAAAACGGTCCTCACCAATAGTTCCTCACCAACACTCCTCTCCCGATTCGAATTGAATGATTAAAACAATACAACTATTGGCTAGATAATTGAAAGCATTAAACACGATTGGGAAAACTCAATAAAAAGGGAATTAATTAGATAATCTCAAGCAAATCCGTCAAAACAAAGGTTTCATCAAAATCCTAGATTAGGGTTTTAGCCTGACATGCTAAATAATGAAAATACAGAATTAATAATTAAAAGCATGAAAATCAAACGCAGATGAAGAGCTCGGATTCCTCCGTTCTTTTGGCTTCCGCCCTCTGCCCTTGATGTCTTTTGCTTCTCTCGTCTGCGATAATCTTCTGTGTTCCTCCTTGTCCCAAGCCTCCCAAGATCATTAATTAGGGTCTTAAACCCTTATTTATAGCTCTCAACAGTCTCCAAATCGCGTCCGTGTGAGTAGGTCGAGAACTGGCTTCAAAACGGCCCAAATCCGCGCGGAGCTCATCAAAACCGCCTTGTGTGCCGTGGCTCACTTAATCTGTGCCGCGGCACATGGCGTGTAATTTAAAACCTGGGCGCTGGGTGTTACGTCTGGGCTGCGGCTCACTGATCGTGCGCGGCACAGTACTGATCTACTCTGGTACCATTGGTTGCCTTCCTGTGCCGCGGCCCACTTGCCTTGTGCCGTGGCTCACGGCCAAAATTCGCCGTTTTCGCCCGTTTTGCCTCGTTTTAGCTTCCGGACTCCAATCTCCTAACAAACATACAAGATTAAGGCATTAAAAGCTCATTTAATGTTACCGTGTGCACAGTCCATTGTGTCGGTGAACCCGATCACATGACTATCATGTGCCCAACTAAAAATTCTACACATCCCCACTCGGCCACGCAATATGAACCCATAAGGTCACATGAACAAAAATGACCATGAGGAGTATTAATGAATAACAATCCGACAAGGGTCAAGAGTGACTCACCGAGATGAAATAATAATGAAATGAATGATAGCTCATTGAAATGTTTGGAACCGTCGTTCCTCGTGAATGAAATGATTATTTTACAATTACAAGTCTCAATACGGTTAATACGTTATGAATGAATAGATTATGAATGAACAACAACGAAGGGAATGGGTATCGTTTTAACCGAGTAAGAATTAACTTACACAACACCGGTGAAGAATGTCCTTCCTCGAACAAACATCCTAAAAGAGATGTCGGTCGCTTTAACAACCTTGAATAACACAATTACCAATAATCCACTTAATAAAAGATTCAAACATGATCACAACCCACTTCAAAAGTCGATACAACAATATCCAAAGTCATTGGGGCATCATGACAAACACTTAGCAAACATTCATCCTTTGATTATAACCAACCCCAAATATATCGGAACCAAACTCCAAAATGAGTAGTTCAATCCAACAAAACACCTTCAATAATATCAATAATCCAATAGGAATCCACAACTCAAGGTTACGACAACTATAATCGGTAATCCCCAAAATAACCAAAGTCAACCCTTAAGGGTTCTTGAAAAATTCCCCAATTATTCATCAAATCTAAAATATACACCAATAAATCCGTAGGAATACATGTATCCAAGGTAGATAATCCATACCTAACATATTCCAACATAATAGCAAGCTTATACGAAGAGATCGAGAGGAAAACATTTAAAATCCGAAATTATAGATTCAAGAATCATTTACCTTGATTTGATGTATCGGAGAGGATGAAATGATGATTAATACGAATAATAAGCTGGAAGATGTAGATAGGTGGGTGCAGTTTGAAGAGATCTCTCCAAAATGTATGAAATCGCCCAAAACGTCGAAGGAATGAAGTGAAATGAAAAAAATGACGTATCTGGACTAGACTGTCCAATTTATACTGTTCCAGTTTAGCGCACGCTATGACCTGATATGTAGCGTGCGCTAGCGGGTTATCCGGACAGTACAGTGAGCTCTGACTGCCTCGTTAGCGTACACTACGAACTTGGTAGCGTGCGCTAACGTCTTCCCGATAGCGTGCGTTGCACCCATAACTCAGCGTGCGCTACTACACCATTAGCGTACGTTAATATATACTCATAGCGTGCGCTATGAATTATTCTAATTCATTCCAGTACCCACTGGACTCTGCCTGATCGGCCTTAGCGCATGCTACACTGATTGCATAGCGTGCACTACCTAAACTACTAGTGTGCGCTACTTACCATTCGTAGCGTGCACTACTACAACTCAACTGCAGTCCAGTGCCTTCTGGCCTGTCGGCCTGAATCACCGTAGCGTGTGCCAATGCTGAGAGGTAGCGTGCGCTACCCGTACTCAATTAGCACGCGCTAAGAAGAGTACGTAGCGTGCGCTACTCCCCACACACAGCCCACTAAAAAAATGACAATGATGATACACTCGGCCCGACTCTCCAACCGGGTTAAAAGACGAATAATAACTGATACACGATGCAAATTAATCTGAACGGTGAATACAATGAATGAATATGAATGATGAAGGATCATTAATGAGTGAAAAATTTACTCAGTGACAATATACTGAATGATAATAAATGAATTTTTAACCGGGTATTACAGTTATTAGCCATATTGGCATGTATTGATATGTCATGTTTTCTGTATTTAGCCTGGTAGTTCCTCATGGAGAGGGTCTGCGCGCTGTAATATTCCCGAGAGATTTAGGGGTGTTACAGAATATGGTATCACAGCTTATGTTGCGAAAACCTAGGCTGTCGGGTCGAGTTGTGTGTTGTCGAGTCTTGTCTTGCCAGATTTTGTCTGACTGAATCGTGTCGAGGCACATCGTCTGTGATGTCGGTCGTGATTAGTATCAAGGTGCAGCCATCATCTTTGTGCGATCTGTGGATGTAAGTCTCCCCACTATATATTGTGTCTCGTGTTACACGAGCTTGTGTGATTTTTGTGTTATGATGAGGAGTTAAATGTGAATCGTGAATACGTACTCCATGTTTGTTTGATTTTTGTAATGTGCCGGTGTATATGTATATATGTATATATGTATATATATATATATCCTTGTATAAATCGTCCTTACAGGAGTAATCTTTTGGTGGGGTTACACTAAGAAGGTTTACCAACAAAATACTTTAAAGTTTTGAATGTTTTGGGAATTCACGTAAATTTAATTTTAAAACATCCTTCAAGGGAGGAAAAAGTTTGATTTCCTATGATGACCTCAAGACCGATTTTTTTTTTTGAGAATTCAAATCACTTATATCTTATTTCCATCCTGTATTACATGTTTTCAAAATTTTGATTTTTAAAACTCAAACGAGGTCTACCAAAAATTTACTTGAAAACATGACTCTCGCTTTTAACTTTTCAGTTATGAATCTCGGTTAATGGGTATGTAGTAAAGATGTTTTTGTTCAGCTGTAGTGCTCCGAGTTGTGAATAAAGTGGTGGTGTGAATGCTGAGTCGTTCGGTATGCACTTGTTGAAATAGTATTCTTGACCGAGAGATGGGATTTCGGTCTGAATGTTAATTAATTCCTAATGATTATTTTTGCAAGGTTATAATTATGCGAACCGTTGGCCTTTAGATTTGTACGCTGTTGTTTATTTGTAACCTCCGATCCAGTACCTTTGATAGGTGAGTATGAATGTGTTGCTGACTTGCATAGTTAGCGCACGCCATCTTTTGTAGTGGAGCGCTCTTTGTGGCTAGGCATAAGTTATGAGACTGTATTTTGGCCGTCTGGCCTAATCTTTGCAATCGATCATCTATGAGTGGGTTCTATGTGTGATTATGTGATTCCTGTTGCGTTAGGTTGTTGCTTATTAGTATGCCGAGGGGCAGAGGTCGTGGTCGTAACCGTGGTACTGATGGCCATGGGGATCAGATGCAGAATCGAGAGAATATCGTCGGTAATGATATTGGTATTGGTGTTGCTTCTATAGTACAACAAGTAGCGGAACAGATGACTCACTTGACCCAGGCTGTTCAACGCAACACTGACGCGACTCGGAACGTCGGTGTAAATCAATGGCTTCGAGAGGTAGTTTTTATGAATCCCCCTCGATTCGCTGGGGCTGTGGATACCTTGGGCTGGGACAGTTGGCTTTTCCAATCGGGAAAGATATTCGAGGACGTCGATTGTCCAGAAGAGCGGAAGATACCTATCGCTCAGTACCTTCTTGACAGAGATGCCGCTAATTGGTGGGAAGCTGTTAAACCTCGTGATCTTGATGTCACGTGGGCGGAGTTCTAGGCATTTATGGAAGCTGAGTTTTGTCCGGAACCGATTAGAGAACAGTGAATTCGTGAATTTTATTTGGCAGTGTAACACCCCCGAGATATTCGGAGTATATTACAGCACCGTGGACCCCTACATGGGACCCACCAGGCTAAAACAAGAAAAACACCACTCGACTAACCATCTCAGTTAGCAAGGATACACATTTAAATAATGCAACATATAAAGATACGCCTGGAGCAACCAGCATAATAAGCATCAACCGACAATATAGTAATCTCAGTTAATACAAAACGAAGATCGAAGTGAAAAGCCTAAGTACTCGCGAGTACAATCTATAAGTTTATAAATATGGGAAACAACCAAATCGAAGTAGACAAAAGAAATAAGAAGACTCAAATGCACATGTCAACAACCCTAGCCAATATCCTCGTACTGTCCCAGCGCCCGATCGTCCGGCACAACATAACCTGAAATCCATAACAAGAATTTCCCCAAAACGGGTCCCCAATTACGCTAGTACAAGTAATCAAGGCAAAACATTCGCTTACACATTTCATAGTACAATGCACCAAATCATTTCAAAAACCAAAACTAGACATGTCTTTTCCGGAAACAAACAGTCAATCATATTTATCTAGGACCGGGACGAAACCACAAATCCCACTCGAGGCCTCTAAGGACCCTCCCGAGCTGGCCATATCATAAAACAAATCACGCACATGCATCACCTAGGACCGGAACGAAGCCACAAATCCCACTCGAGGCCTCTAAGGACCCTCCCGAGCTGGCTAGCTAAACAAACTCATGAATCCAGGGCACAAACCATTGGACTCCCTCCGTGATCCCGTCGGACCCTCCCGAGGTGAGCAAATCACACACAATATACATTACCATTTCACGTTAAGCATAAAGGTTTCCAAAAAATACTTGCCTTGAATAATTGATGACGCAACGAATGAAAAGGAAAATCACCGACGAACGCTATGAACCAATCGGAACCGAACCTGAAGATTCGAAGAACATAATCACAATCAACTCTAGACGAATACGGAAATGGAATACACCCGAAAACCCGCCTACGATTCATGTATATTCGTACAAAAATAACAACGAGGGCGGACCACAACCAAACCCTCTCGATTTCACAAAACCATGAAAATATACCATGAATCCGTAGGAAAACTAATGATATCAACAAGATTAATCATATTCATCATGGATTAACCAACAAAACGGAACGAATCGGACGAAAATCCCAAAACCCCCAATTTACCCAAAAGTAGGGTTCTAAGAGATTTACCTTGGATCAGGATGAAAGATTCGTGTTGATGTTGTTATTATACACCAAGAACTCAAGGAAGTTGATGGTTGAGATTATTGTAGGAAGAAATCGCCAAGAAATCGCCCAAAATCGCCAAAGGAGCTCTAAGCCGCGGGGAGGAGAAGAAATGAAATTAATACGTTCATCTGGGTCAACTCCCTGGTTTATATAGCCAGGGAGTGTTAGCGCACGCTAACGCTCAGAAGTTAGCGTGTGCTAACGGGACAAAACTCCAGTCAAGAAGTGAACGTCCCAGTCCAGTAACCAGATTACTGGGCCGTTAGCGTGCGCTACCCGAAACGTAGCGTGTGCTAATAGCCTCTCGGTAGCGCGTGCTATCGGCCATAGCGTGCGCTACCTGGACACCAGCCGAGTCCAGAAACGAACTGCCAGTACACACCTGATCCAGTTAGCGCGCGCTATCGGCCAAACGTAGCATGCGCTACCTGGGCATTTAACCGAGTCCAGTAGTAAACTGTCCAGTACTGGGCAGTCACGCTAGCGCACGTTACCGGAAACCTTAGCATGCGCTAGTCCCCCGACATTAGCATGCGCTAGACAACGTAGCGTACGCTAATCCATTAGTCCAGAGGGCTGGAAACATAACTGCCACTCCCAGGGCTTGCTCGCTAGCGCGCGCTACGAAGCAGACGTAGCGTGCGCTACTAAGGGACCTCTAGCGTGCACTATGCAGAAAAGATAGCGCGCGCTAGGTACGGAATATAAACGGTCCGAAACACCGGAATATGAACGAAACATCAAACAAAACATCTCAAATGTATAATAACATAGAATAGATCCATGGCAACCCCGAAACGGCGGTTCCGCATAACAATTACGAGAATCAGATCAATAGATGACAGAAGAAATACACTGAAAGATACACGAGGGTCGCTACAACTGAGAAATACACCGAAAAATGAAAATACCGGGAAAAGAAAAATGCGGATATTACATTCTACCCCTCTAAAAATAAGTTTCGTCCCGAAACTTAAGAAACAAACAACTCAGGGTACCTAGCACGCATGCTATCCTCGGTTTCCCAAGTTGCCTCCTCGACACCATGTCTCGACCACTGCACCTTGACCAAGGGAATGGTCTTATGCCTCAGTCGCTTCTCACGATGCTCCAAAATCTTCAAGGGACGCTCCTCAAAAGTAATATCTTCGGAGACATCAATCTCACCATAATCGATGACGTGACTAGGATCCGGGACATATTTCCTCAGCTGGGAAACATGAAAAATGCTATGAACATGACTCAAGGCCGGGGGTAATGCCAAACGGTATGCCAACCCACCGACTTGCTCGAGAATCTCGAAGGGTCCAATAAATCACGTACTCAACTTTCCCTTTTTCCCAAAACAGAAAACTCCTCTCCTCGGCGACACCTTCAGTAAAACATGGTCTCCCACCTCGAATTCCAAAGGTCGACGACGGACATCGCCATATGACTTATTTCGACTCTGGACAGTCAACATCCGTTCCTGAATTAATTCTATATTCCGCTTCATCTCTAGAACGATATTCGGCTCGGTCCCGACCATATTGGATGCCTCATTCAAACAAATCGGCGATCGACAACGTCGCCCATAAACTGCCTCATACGGTGCCATCCGAATCGACGCGTGCCAACTATTATTGTACGTGAATTCGATCAATGGCAAATGCTCCTCCCAGTCATTGCTCCAATCGAGAGCACAAGCACGTAACATATCCTCGAATGTCTGGATAGTGCATTCCGACTGTCCATCTGACTGAGGATGAAAGGAGGTACTCAAACGCAAACGAGTACCCAACGCCTTATGCACCGCTTGCCAAAAATGCGATACAAAATGGCCATCACGATCCGAAACAATAGACTTCGGAGTACCGTGAAGCCTCACAATTTGCGCTATAAACACACGAGCCAACTTCTCCGGGCCCCAAGTGTCCTTGATGCCCAGAAAGTGTGCCGACTTGGTCAGACGATCAACAATCACCCATACCATATTCATGCCCGACCTCGATCTCGGCAAGCTCGTAATGAAATCCATCGATATATCTTCCCATTTCCATTCCAGAACGGGAAGTGACTGCAATAACCCGGACGGTCGCTGATGCTCGATCTTGACCTGCTGACAAGTCAAACACCTCGCTACAAACTGTGCGACCTCCTCCTTCATGTCATTCCACCAGAAATTCCTTCTCAGGTCTTTGTACATCTTACTCGAACCAGGATGAACGGAGTAAGGTGTAGCATGGGCCTCACACAAAATACTCTGTCTCAACTCTGAGTCGTTCGGTACATAAAGCCGACTCTGGAATCTCAAAACACCATCCTCGTGAATCACAAACCCAGGAGACTTTCCCTTAAGAACGTTCTCTCGGATTTGAGTAATCATCGGATCCTCCAACTGCTTCAACTTAATTTCGTCCATCAAAGACGACGAAATCTCTAAAGCACAAAGTTGCCCGATAGCTCCAGGCAACAAAACCTCAACATCTAACTCAATCAAAACTCGTCGAAGCTCAGACTGAGACATAAGGATCTCAAGCGTTCACAACGCAACCGGTTTACGACTCAAGGCGTCGGCCACGACGTTCGCCTTGCCCGGATTATAAAGGATTTCGAGGTCATAATCCTTAATCAGCTCTAACCACCTCGCCTGCCTCATATTCAACTCCCGCTGAGTAAATATGTATTTCAGACTTTTATGATCGGTAAAAATCTGACATGCAGAGCCGAAAAGATAGTGACGCCAAATCTTGAGTGCAAAAACAACTGCCGCTAACTCCAAATCATGAGTAGGGTAGTTAAGCTCATACGGCCTCAACTGTCTCGACGCATATGCGATGGTCTTGCCGTGCTGCATCAATACGCACCCAAGACCCTGACCCGAAGCATCACTATAAATAGCAAAACCCCCGTTGCCACACGGCAATGCTAAAATCGGGGCAGAAGTCAAACGCCTCTTCAGCTCCTCAAAACTCGACTGTCTCTCGTCATTCCAAACGAACTTCTCCGACTTCTGGAGCAACTGTGTAAGTGGACGAGCCAGTTTCGAGAAACCCTCGATGAACCTACGGTAGTAGCCGGGCAGACCCAAGAAACTACGGATCTCCTTCACATTCTTGGGCGGTGCCCAAGCCAACACTACCTCAATCTTATACGGATCCTCTCGAACTCCCTCGGCTGAAATCACGTGACCTAAAAACATCACTTCCTTCAGCCAGAACTCACATTTCGAGAACTTCGCATAGAGTTGCTCGGTCCTCAAAATGTCTAACACTACCCGTAAATGATGGGCATGCTCTTCCTCGTTCCTCAAATAAATAAGAATATCGTCAATGAAGACGACGACACACTTATCCAAATACTCGATAAAGACTTTGTTCATCAACTACATGAACACCGCCGGTGTATTAGTTAACCCGAAAGGCATAACTACAAACTCATAATGTCCGTATCTCGTCCGAAAAGCTGTTTTCGGCACATTGGACTCCCTCACCCGGAGCTGATAGTATCCTGATTTCAAATCAATTTTCGAGAACACCGTAGCTCCCTGCAACTGATCGAACAAGTCATCAATCCTCGGCAAAGGATACTTGTTCTTGATGGTCACCTTGTTTAGTTCGCCATAGTCGATACACAAACGCAGTGAACCATCCTTTTTCCGCACAAACAGGACCGGTGTGCCCCAAGACGAGGTGCTCGGTCGAACATACCCCGACTCAAGAAGCTCACTCAACTGCTTCTTCAACTTGGCCATCTCTGAAGGTGCCATGCGATACGACGCCTTCGAAATCGGAGCCGCACCCGACTCTAACTCTATAGCAAACTCGACCTCATGGTCCGGTTGCAATCCCGGTAACTCGTCAGGAAATACATCAGGAAACTCACTAACGACTAGAATCGAGGAAAACTCGACTCCACCATCCTCCGCCTTCAAGGCATAGCACCAATAACCAGTACACCCCTTTCGCAGGAGCCTTATCGCCTTCAAGGCGTTAATAACGAACTTCTGGTTTCCCCTCTTTCGCCCTGCAAAAGAGTGCTCGGTGCCATCCTCGGCTAACATAGTGATGATTCTTGTGCGGTAGTTCATGATTGCGCCATGCGCTCGAGCCAATCATCCCCAAGAATCAAATCCTCACCCTCAATATTAACAATGATAAGATTAGAGAGCCAATCTCTCTCACAAATAAACACGGAGCAGTCTCGGATCTCTCGATCGCCAACGATTTTATCACCGCTAGGAAGCTTAACGATGAAAGACTCGCAAGGCGACAAACAGTCGATACTCAAACGGCGCACACACCCCAGCGATATGAACGAATGTGTAGCACCAGAATCGAAAAGCACACTGACAGGATGAGAATGGATATGAACGATACCTGTCGCCACGGTGGCTGCTGGATCATCGACCCTCCTCATCTCATAGATACAAGGCTGGGCAGAGCCGACACTGGAAGCTCTTCCTCTAGCGGGCTGACCCCGACCTCTACCTCGACCGTCACTCGACGGAGGCTGTGGAGCAAACGAGCCCTGGTTCACACTCGGCTCTCTAAGTGCTGGAAGAGAATCATGGGACTCGCGAAACTGTGTGACCTGATCACAGAAGAGGGACTTGTGGCCCGACTGACCACAAGTATGACAAGTAAACTTCGGACGAGGACACTGCCGGTTCCTATGGCCCGACCGGCCACAGTTAAAGCATGTGGGTTCACGAACAGAGGTTCCGACGGCACCTCGAAAACTCCCAGAGAAACGAGCCGAACCGCCCGTGGAAATATTCGTAGCCTGGGATTTCTGCTGGCCTCCACCCTTGGGACCAGAAAAATTTCCGACTGACTTCTGCTTCTTTTTCTCACGAGCCACATCACTAGCCATCACCGACATATCATAAGCAAGAGCCGTACTCTGATAATCCTTCAAAGTAGTGCAGACGAGCCCAGACATATAGTCCCGAATTGACAGCTTCATCCGCCTAGAAAAATGGAAAATTTCGTCGCTCTCCTCGACAACCTGGGTCTTCACATAGCCAAACTCCTTGTTAAAATCGGCAATAGCTTGGGATACGGGAATATCCCGTGGTTGAGCATCATAGAAAGCATGGACTCGAGCCTGTCTGACCGGCCACGGGCAATATTCAGTCTCCATCAATTCCTGGAATTCGGCCCACGAAGCAACATGATCTTTGGGCCCAACGGCCTCCCACCAATCCGTAGCATCCCCAGTGAGAAAATACTGGGCAATAGGGACCTTACGGTCCTCGGGACAGTTGGTAGCAACGAAGACTTTAGATATATCCGTGATCCACCCCTCCCAGCCGATTGGGTCTGATGCCCCCGAAAACTGAGGAGGATGCATCTTGATGACATCTTGGAGCCATCGGTCTGCTCTGCCCCGATTAGTATGGGCCTGATCTGGGTTCTGAACCACCTGAGCTATCGTCACCATTTGGTTTACCATTTGTTGCATAACGGCCGCAATACCAAGGTCGGCGCGCTCCTGAGAAGAAGCATGACTGTGACGGTCACCGGTATTACCGGCTCCTGAAGAATGCGACATGGCCGCCCCACCGGCTGCCCCACGTCCCCGACCGCGTCTACGGCCACGACCACGGCCCCTTCGAGCATCCATGCTGGTGTTAAGAGGTGGAAAAAAACAACTCGATGATAAGTAAAAGAGGGAGAATAACCACAGTTCAAGAAACGGAAATATGGTACGAGAAAGTAAAGAATCGAGTAAGGAAAACTTACGAGCACTGGAAGTACTGAGATGCCGACAGCGGTGTGACAATGTGCAAAACAAAACACAACTAGACCCAAATAACCGACAAGCCTAGGTATCCATAAACCTAGTGCTCTGATACCATTTTCTGTAACACCCCCGAGATATTCGGAGTATATTACAGCGCCGTGGACCCCTACATGGGACCCACCAGGCTAAAACAAGAAAAACACCACTCGACTAACCATCTCAGTTAGCAAGGACACACATTTAAATAATGCAACATATAAAGATACGCCCGGAGCAACTGGCATAATAAGCATCAACCGACAATATAGTAATTTGAGTTAATACAATACGAAGTTCGAAGTGAATAGCCTAAGTACTCGCGAGTACAATCTATAAGTTTATAAATATGGGAAACAACCAAATCGAAGTAGACAAAAGAAATAAGAAGACTCAAATGCACATGTCAACGACCCTGGCCAACATCCTCGTACTGTCCCAGCGCCCGCTCGTCCTGCACAACATAACCTGAAATCCATAACAAGAATTTCCCCAAAACAGGTCCCCAAAGGGGTTAGCAATTACGCTAGTACAAGTAATCAAGGCAAACCATCCGCTTACACGTTTCATAGTACAATGCACCAAATCATTTCAAAAACCAAAACCAGACATGTCTTTTCCGGAAACAAACAATCAATCACATTTACCTAGGACCGGGACGAAGCCACAAATCCCACTCGAGGCCTCTAAGGACCCTACCGAGCTGGCCATATCATAAAACAAATCACGCACATGCATCACCTAGGACCGGGACTGTAACACCCCCTAAACTAGCAGCTGAACCGCAAAGGGGCCCGTGCTACTAAGTTGGGGAGTATCACGCTTTTAAACTTTGAAAACCAATAAGAAGTAGATTTGGTAATGCGAGTACTCAGGGAAATAATGCAAACCGGTATTATTTATTCAAAACATTACACAACCTTAAGTTTAATACATAACAAAACTATAACAGAGTGATCTTATTAAAAACAAAACATAGTCTTCCATCATAAGGGCGAAATGGCTGGGGAATGGCATATGGACAAGTCTCCGACTGTCAACACTGAAGAAGATAGTCAACTCCTAAACATGAGCATCATCACCTGTATCATAAGAATCTAATGAGCTAATGGCTCAGTAAGATGAGACTTCTGTAATAGCAAGGTATCACGTAGCACATTTATCAATGAATAACTACTATATATATAGTCATGTTCTTGTAAAATCCTTTCTTCGGGTACCCTTGAAGTGTGATACTCGACTGATAGTGATAGGCCATGGTTTTCGGAACCTGTTCATATAATTGGCCAATAAAAGATGTATACGGGGGTTCCCATACTGGTTTTTCAACCAATGGTATTAGCCGTATGTTGTGTCAAGAATTAACACCTTCCGACCGGCGATCGCCTCAGAGGTCGGGCGACCGAGTCACTGCCGAGCGGCCAAGGCAGACCTGCCGACCGACTCCTGGCGACCGACAAGCGGGCGATCCTCTCTCAGCATCTGCCGATCGACCCTTGGTGACCGACCGACTGCCTACCCTCGGCACCTGGCCGATGGCGACCTCTGATGACCAGCTAGGGACGACCGCCTCATGTCGATCAGCACCGATGGCCATCCAGTCGGCAAAGGCCGAGCCTCAAGGCTGGCACCACGTGCAAGGACCGAGACAAGATCCGCGAATCTCGGGCCATTGACCACAGCCTGGCAGAATCTCTCCACCAGCCGACAAGCCGCCGAAAGCTGTCAGTAGGGCCGCATGTGACCTTTGATTCCGCCGAAAGCTGTCAGTAGGGCCGCATGTGACTGACTCCGGACACGTGCTGGCTCCTTATTGGACCGCCCAGCTGGCGCCAACCACTGCATTGGACTTTATACGGACTGCCAACCACTACCTTGGGCTTTAGCCCAGCAGCTCGGACGATCGCCCCATTATAATATTGGCCGGCAGACGATCGCCCCATTATTATAATGGCCGGAAGGCGATCGCCCGCTAGAGGCCAGGACCCGGCTGCCCCTATATATACAAGGCTCCCTGCACTTGTATTTCCTCTCGGAAATATCGCCATTTGAGCACACAATACAGAAACAATATACAGCACTTGGCTAATCTCCAACTCTTGGCAACAGCTATCATTCGGTCTTACTTCTCCCGGCCTCTCTCCTCGAGCAGACTATCGGCAGGGACGAAGAACACCGAGCTTCGCTCAAGAGCCGGATTAACAGAGTCTTTTTACACTCATTGTATTTAGATTTCTCTCATTAATACTTGTATCCACGAATATTTGTATTAATATCATCTCGCGAGAGCATTCAAGCCCGGGCCTAACAAACCCGGCAAATCTTGTATTATTTATCTTCTCTCGGAAGTGCTCCCGCAATTGTTGTTTGTTGTCCGTCTTCCAGCAGTATTAATCTTCGGATAAATATTTTGGGCAACAACAATTGGCACTAGAGGAAGGGGATCCAACCCTCGAATTTTTATACCTACCATCCCGAAGAACACTCACTGTTCTCGGGGCAGATACTTGAAGTGACACTCACTGCACTTCAAAGAAATCCTTCAGAAATCATGTCTTCCGCCTCCGCGTCGAAGAAAGCCGCTGACCAGCCGGCCAGACCCCCCGTTCCGTCCCAGTCCGAGCCGCAGCCGATGATGGAAGGTAGCCGCCGCGGTCAGAGACGCTCGATCCCATCCCGGGACGGCGTCCCGAGCCTCTCGCTCGATCAGTTCCGAACCAACGAACAGATCGAAGAGGCCATAGCCGTCTTTCAAGAGCGACGGAGTGCTCTCGACGCGCCTCCTGCTATCACCCCCTCGATCTCCCGCCGGAAGTCCAAGCGGAAGCTCAAGGCATTACTGGCCGAGCGATCGCCAGGAGGCTCTCGCCCGCAAGAAGAGGCGCTCGGAAGCCGGGGCACCTCTGTCTTCGATCGCCTGGGCAGTGACCCGACCTGGCGACCGGGGCAGTCCGGCCCCAGCTACGAGACGACGGAGTTTGAGTCCCTCACCAGGAGCTCGGCCTACCCGGCTCCCAGAAGGCAATCCAGCCGCCTGGCTCCCGCTCGCCAAATTCCCGAGGTCGGCAGCAGCGGAGTCCGGAGATCGGTACACGATCGCCTCAGCCCCCGCTCCCAAAGCCGATCCGCAAGCAGCCGAGCCGCGGCGATTGCCGCATTGCAACGTCAGCTCGACGACGTGAAGGCACTCCTGCAATCCGGGGCAGGCGACATGAAGACGATCGCCGAGCCGAGCGAGCCGCTCGCGATCGACATCGAGCTCGCCCCCGTGCAGCACAAGATCGCTCCTCCTCAGACACCCGTGTACGAGGGGCGATCGGACCCCCAAACACACCTGCACAAGTTCAACATCTACATGACCGGGTGTGGGGCATCTGACGCGACCAGGTGCCGAATGTTCCCTCTGACGCTGGACGAATTCGCCCACCGGTGGTACACCTCATTGCCACCTCGGTCCATTGGCTCCTTTAACGAGCTGGCGCACGTATTCACGGAACACTTCGCCACCAGAGTCGTCCGACCTGAAGGTCGCCTTCGCATGATGCAAATCAAGCAGGGAGAAGAAGAGTCCGACTCGGACTACATCGACCGGGTAGACGTGATCATCCTCAGCGGCGAGCCCGTAAACGATGAGACCGCCCTCTACGCGGTCCTCGGAGGTTTTCAGGGCTTCTCGCCTATGTTCAGGCATCTCACGAAGACCCAACCGTCGACCTACGTAGCCTTCCGGGCTAGAGCCGCAGATTTCCTGTCCAGACAAAGGCTTCTTCTTAGCCTAGGAGTAGAGCGATCGGCGCCCGCGCGACGACCTCCAGTCTACCAGCCCGATCGCTACTATCCAGCAGAGCCGGAGGACTCGCTCACCGCCTACAGTCCACCATTTTAAATGAGGGACTAGCTCCCGCCCGATCGCCGATATCGACCTACGAATAAAGCGATCGGCTGCCGAGCGGCGATCGCCAGTTTTCCGGCCCGATCGCCGATCATCACGCTACATCATCAGCAATCCGGCGGACACGATCGCCATTTACAGTCCAGCATCTAACATGACGGACTAAGGCATAAGATCGCCTCCACCGCACATCATAAAGCCATGGCCCTGGCAGTCGATGGAACCGGCTGCTTCGGCCATGCAAGGTCCCTTTCGGCCGAGATCGCCCGCCCTTCGTTTAAATACGAGGCCGACGTAGTCTGAGAGCTCTCTAACATTAACCAGTGGACCCATGCCACAACCCCGTCTCAACGTACACCGTCGAGGTCGGCCATCTCCATGGCTGGCCGAGGTGGAAGCAGAGCTAACAAGCCGCGGGCGTGGAGTTGATTCATCCGACGCTGCCCCGCGCAAGGACTCCTATAGACCGAGACCGCACGCCCTTCGTTTAAATACGAGGCGAGGCGCAGCCTAACAGAGGACCCTCATAATAAAGTGAGTCACGAGACACTCAATGTCTTCGCGCACCAAGACACGGTCATGGAGTCGGTCCATCGATCTCCGCGACTGTGCACGATTCCTCAAACAAAGCGAAACCACCAAGTTTCCATGGGGGATCGGCCAATGTTGTTTTTTCAGGTACAAGACCGAAAGATAGCTAGCCAATCGACCATGATAGCCCAAGTCCGAATCCTAAGTCAGCTCAACAAGATCACCCGTCCTCATCCTTACACGATCGCCAGCAAGAACCACCTCGCCCCATGTCTTCAACATAGGAGCAAGCTGGGGGGCAATTGTTGTGTCAAGAATTAACACCTTCCGACCGGCGATCGCCTCGGAGGTCGGGCGACCGAGTCACTGCCGAGCGGCCAAGGCAGACCTGCCGACCGACTCCTGGCGACCGACAAGCGGGCGATCCTCTCTCGGCATCTGCCGATCGACCCTTGGTGACCGACCGACTGCCTACCCTCGGCACCTGGCCGATGGCGACCTCTGATGACCAGCTAGGGACGACCGCCTCATGTCGATCAGCACCGATGGCCATCCAGTCGGCAAAGGCCGAGCCTTAAGGCTGGCACCACGTGCAAGGACCGAGACAAGATCCGCGAATCTCGGGCCATTGACCACAGCCTGGCAGAATCTCTCCACCAGCCGACAAGCCGCCGAAAGCTGTCAGTAGGGCCGCATGTGACCTTTGATTCCGCCGAAAGCTGTCAGTAGGGCCGCATGTGGCTGAATCCGGACACGTGCTGGCTCTTTATTGGACCGCCCAGCTGGCGCCAACCACTGCATTGGACTTTATACGGACTGCCAACCACTACCTTGGACTTTAGCCCAGCAGCTCGGACGATCACCCCATTATAATATTGGCCGGCAGACGATCGCCCCATTATTATAATGGCCGGAAGGCGATCGCCCGCTAGAGGCCAGGACCCGGCTGCCCCTATATATACAAGGCTCCCTGCACTTGTATTTCCTCTCGGCAATATCGCGATTTGAGCACACAATACAGAAACAATATACAGCACTTGGCTAATCTCCAACTCTTGGCAACAACTATCATTCGGTCTTACTTCTCCCGGCCTCTCTCCTCGATCAGACTATCGGCAGGGGCGAAGAACACCGAGCTTCGCTCAAGAGCCGGATTAACAGAGTCTTTTTACACTCATTGTATTTAGATTTCTCTCATTAATACTTGTATCCACGAATATTTGTATTAATATCATCTCGCGAGAGCATTCAAGCCCGGACCTAACAAACCCGGCAAATCTTGTATTATTTATCTTCTCTCGGAAGTGCTCCCGCAATTGTTGTTTGTTGTCCGTCTTCCAGCAGTATTAATCTTCGGATAAATATTTTGGGCAACAACACCGTATTCAACTTTTTCATTCAGTGTGGTTTTCCTTGACCGACTTTCAGCCGCAAGTATTTGCCACCATGTTTTGGGTCCGCCGGTCCCCCGCGTCCCGTGCCTACCCGCCATCAATCAAGTACCATACTTCCTGTTCTTAAACATTCTTTCACATACACATGTTATGCATGATCGTTCAATAACAGTCACATATGCAAATATCAATCAATATATGATCCTTATGATACAACAAGGAAAAGCATCATCTTACCTCAAGTCCTGTGCCTGTTGATGTGAAAAGATCAGTTTCAATGGATGGATGTGCTAAAATCCTTGAAGAAACAATCTGACATCTCTTTGGGGACTTTTAACAAACACCTTGGAAAACTGTTAGATTTGAGCTTCCTGTTTGATCGGGAATTTTGTAGCTTTTATAATTTTTTGAAGTGAAATATGTTACGGGCGTCATAAAGTAGAGGTTCACAGCTTCAAAATGAAATATCATTTGTTGGAAAATACGTACGTATACATATATTTATAGAAGTTCAAAGTCGGCTGAAAGTCAACCTTACTCGGATAGCTGGAGGCCTTATCCGGACAGCTGGCCGAGAAGGTTCTGTCGGTCGTGACCGACCTTATCCGGACAGCTGGACAGCCTTATCCGGATAGTGGCCTAGAAGCTTCTGTCGGTCGTGACCGACCTTATCCGGACAGCTGGACAGCCTTATCCGGATAGTGGCCTAGAAGCTTCTGTCGGTCGTGACCGGCAAATGTCAGTCAACTTGGCTCAGCCGGTTCGACCCCTTCCCGATGTCCAAATTCGATTTTCTGACCTGTTCCGGACTCGTTGGAGTTAAATCTTCGATATGCTCAGAACGGATTTTCGATAATATTAAAATAATAATTTAATATTATTTTTACAGTACAAGTGTTCTGTAATGAAAATTTTATCGTATCAATTCGTCGAAAATTTTCGAAATTACTTTCATAAATTCTAAAATAATCCTTATAATTTATTTTGAAATCTTTTCTTTTTAAATCCTTCATTTTATGTTGGAAACATATCGGTCCAAGTATTGGACAACTTGTAAATATCGAAATCCATGACCATTAGCAAAATAAATAACATTTAAATAAGTCTTTGAAATTTTTAGGGTATTACAATTATTGTTTTATAATCGTTTAGCACATCGATCTCCTTATTGCGAAACTGAGCTCCTCACTGCAACAAAACATCTTACAATGACTTTTATCATGTTAGAGGAGATAACTAACATGTCGTATAAAACGTAATGCGAATGGGCATAGTAGTTATTCATGCTCATGAAATGTATACTTGTATGCGATGCTTCTATAATGCATATTATGTAAATGCATTTAGGTATTAAATGGTTATTGGCTTAGGGGATAACCGGGCATTACAGTCCTCCCCTCCTTATAAAATTTCGTCCTCGAAATTGACATACCGAACAGTTCTGGATATTTGCTTTGCATTTCCTCCTCTCTTTCCCATGTAGCTTCTTCAACAGCATGATTCCTCCACAAAATCTTTACCAAATGAATTTCCTTGTTCCTTAGTTTCTTTATTTTCTTATCAAGAACCTGTACCGTCTTTTCTTCATAGGACAAGTCTGGGGATAATTCCAACGGCTCATAATTTAACACATGTGAGGGGTTGGAAATGTACTTCTTTAACATAGACACATGGAAGACGTTGTGTACACCAGATAGCGAAGGAGGTAAGGCTATTCTATAAGCTCTGTCACCAACTCTCTCAAGGATTTCAAATGGGCCAACATATCTCGGGCTAAGTTTTCCTTTCTTCCCAAATCTCATTATGCTTTTCATTGGGGATACTTTCAAGAAGACATGGTCTCCAACTGCAAATTCCAAATCTCTTCTGCGATTATCTGCGTAACTCTTCTGTCTACTTTGTGCAATTTTCATTCGTTTATCTTTTCTACCACCATAGCAGTCTGTTGTATCATTTCTGGGCCCAGTAGACTTCTTTCTCCAACTTCATCCCAGTGTACGGGAGATCTACATTTTCTCCCATACAGTGCTTCATAAGGTGCCATCCCAATTGTAGATTGGTAACTGTTGTTGTAGGTGAACTCAACTAATGGAATCTTTGTATCCCAATTGCCATTGAAATCTAGTATGCATGCTCTCAACATATCTTCGAGTATTTGAATAAATCTTTCTGACTGCCCATCACTTTGTGGATGAAATGCGGTACTGAAAGCAAGCTTCGTACCCATTGTGTTATGTAAACTTTTCCAAAATGCAGATGTGAATTTAGGGTCCCTGTCAGATACTATAGATACTTTCACCCCATGTAGCCGGACTATCTCTTTAATATATTCCTGAGCGTATCGATCCATATTATATGTGGATTTTACCGGAAGAAATGAGCAGACTTGGTCAATCTATCAACAATCACCCATATGGAATTATACCCACTTTGAGTCCTTGGTAGCCCAAGCACAAAATCCATTGTAATGTGTTCCCATTTCCATTCCGGAATTAGTAAAGGCTTCAATAATCCTGCTGGTCTCGATGTTCGCTTTGATCTGCTGACAAGTTAGACATTCTGCGACGAATTTTGCGATATCTTTCTTCATGTTAGGCCACCAATAATGTTGTTGCAAGTCTTTATACATTTTTGTGCTACCTGGATGTATTGAATAAGGACTGGAATGAGCTTCCTTCATAATTTCCCCTATGATGGTTGTGTCAGCTGGCACACACAGTCTCCCTTTATATCGTAATATTTTGTCACCAGAGACTGAGAAGTTTGGTAATTTGCCTTCATCAACTTTTTCCCTCAATTTGCCAATGTATTGTTCCGCCTTCTGGGTTTCTTTGATTATATCTTGCAGTGCAGGTTTCAATGTGAGTGCTGATAATGAACAAGTCTTCCTTTTGGGCAAAATTTCCAGTTCTAATTTTTGCAAGTCCAATAATAGTGGCTTCTGCGTGACTAGCAAGGAAGACATAGACTTTCTACTTAGTGCATCTGCAACCACATTTGCCTTACCAGGATGATAGTTTATCTCGCAATCATAGTCTTTCACCAATTCCAACCATCTTCGCTGCCGCATATTCAGCTCCTTCTGTGTGAAAAAGTACTTCAAACTTTTTTGGTCTGTATAGATTTCGCACTTTTCGCCATATAGGTAATGCCTCCAAATTTTTAGTGCAAAGACAACAGCAGCCAATTCTAGATCATGTGTTGGATAATTCTTTTCATACTCTTTTAATTGTCTGGAGGCATAGGCTATTACCTTTCCATGTTGCATTAATACAGCACCCAAACCATTCTTAGAAGCATCAGTGTAAACTACAAAGCCACCTGTTCCCATAGGAGTGGCAAGGACAGGATCCGTAATTAATCTACGCTTCAATTCCTGGAAACTCCCTTCGCAAGCCTCAGTCCAAACAAACTTTGTATTCTTCCTTGTTAACAATGTTAATGGGGTTGCAATCTTCGAGAATCCTTGTACAAACCGTCGGTAGTAGCCGGCTAGTCCTAAGAAACTTCGAACCTCTGATACATTCGTTGGTGTTGGCCAGTTACTCACCGCTTCTATCTTCTTTGGATCAACTGAAATGCCATCCTTGGATACTACATGCCCTAAAAATACCACTTGTTCTATCCAGAATTCACATTTCTTGAATTTAGCATATAACCGTTTTTCTTTGAGAATTTGAAGCACAATTCTGAGGTGTTCTTGTTAGGAGTATGCCCTCGAATGCCACTCAGAGGTTGTTGAGTGAGGGCATTGTACTTGTAATTATGTAAACCATTTATATAAGGCAAATGAATGTTTCTTTATTTACTGGTAGTTACTGGCATTCCTAACTCGTAAATAAACATATAGAAACTAGTCCGTGTATTTGAGAGCAAAACGTTCCACTCCTTATTAGATAAGGGGGTCGGCACTGCAAAGGTTTATAGCTCAAATACTTAATCGTTCGCAAGTCGATGAAACTTGACTGGGCGTTAAGTTTATGTGAAGACTTGTATGACGTGTTCTTTGACATGGAGAGTGCCTGTCGAACACTAATGGTTAGTGGGAGCACACGTTATATGTATGCTAATTAGATTAGTATACTCGAACCGACTCACCCTCGATTCGTCACACGGATTTCAATCCGGGACAGTCAATGACGGAATCGAAAGGTTGTGATAGGTATTCGTGAACCTTCGACTTGAGGATTTAGTAGGGATGTGCTCGTGACGTCAAGATTTTCATTAGAGTAGTTCGACCCTGTAAACCGGAAGGCGGGGGTCAACCTCGACGTGCATCTTGACGGGCAAGTAGCAGGTCATACTGAATACCAAGATAGAATTCTTTCTCCTGTTAGTGAACGGGTTATATGTCCTATGCGGTTATTGGCAGATGAGATCATAAGTCTTTGGCCAAAGCATTGGAGCTAGCTGTATTAGATACACGAGAGCTCGATGATCTCGATTTGCATTAACGCATGCATAGCGTCAAGTACAAATAGGGTTTGACTGACCGTGACCCTATTACTTGATCGGGATATTTGAAAGAAGGGTTTATACGTATACTGGTATTCACGACAGAATGGTTCTTGAATGATCCCAATCATTCGTTCTCAGTCGGGGTACAGTGTAGGCCACCAGGCTGGCTAGGTGGTGCTACTACTCTTTGGTTCCTCCCATTGCTGACTGAGACGGACCTACCGAGTCGCGCATTAGGATTGACGACGGAATGAATTAAGCTAATTCTCTCATTATGAATATTAGATATTGGATATCTAATTTGGGACATTGGATGTTTAAATCGATTTATCGGATAAATTGATTTACGGCTTAATGGATTAAATATATCACTGGGTGATTAATTTAATTCATGAATATAATTATTTCTTGGAGAAATTAATTATGTTATTTTGTATTTGATATGTTTAATTAATTGGATTAATTAATCGATACAAATACATCGGAACAGAATCGTAGTTTATCTGTTTGGACTCACGGGAGTCCGAAACGAACCGAACTCATCCGTTTCTGCATGGTAGCCGCCCCCCTAATTTCCACCCACTTTCCTCTTGTCTTGTTGTTTTCATTTTATATGAAAAAGATGACTTTGTGGGGCTTTGATTCTCATAATAATGAGATGTATCATGTGAAGAGTTGAATAAATGAAGAAGACATCTCTCACTTGAGATTCCAAGCCTTCCTACGTGAGTGAGATTGAGAGAGAGAGAGAAAAACCATTTTCTCAATTATCTTCATCTTCTTCATTCATTTTCTTCTTCATTTTTCTTGGAGAAAAATTGAGAGAAAATCATATAGAGAGAGTAAGATTAAAACACTTAGAGTGTAGTAATCTTTACATATATAGCTTCATCACTTAGCTCTAGCCGTATCCTCGGAGGATAGCAAGGTGATCGTCGTTCCGGTTGTTTCTCCGGCGCGTGGCAAGTAGAGACGCGGTGCTTTCGGCGTTGGATCGTTCAAGAGCTTGGGGAATAGCTCAAGAGAAGGTTACCATTTAATCAACGGACTTCGAGGGTTAGTTTATTACGACTCTTTCTTTTCGTTTATATATTCGTATATACGTAGCTCGATCGATCCTCGTAGGGATTCAGATCGAATTAATTTTCATTTTACCGCCTACTGGCCTTCGTTTTAGGCACCGAATCCCAACAGTGGTATCAGAGCGTAGGTCTTGCGATCGTATATACGATATTGGCATTTGGAATGCTTGATTAGATGGTGAATGATTTGGAATCATTTTAGTCATAATCGTGGTATATATTTTTACGTTCGTTGTAGTTATGTTTTTCGTACGTTTATGTCTAAATATAAATCTTAATTTCTTGGAAATATGATTTATATTGAAGATATGAATGTTGAAAAATATTGATATTGGATATCCGGTCGAAAATCGAGCTCTGAATCGTCGTCGGACGATTTTTCGGACAAAGGGCGTGAAGTCGCCAGTGGTGACTGGCCGTGTCCGGTGACACGGCCGTGTCCGGCAGCCCCAGTGCCATCGCTGTAGACCCGACCGTGTCGAGACACGGGCCGTGCCCGCCGGGCACCGCCGAGCGTGACTCGCCATGCCAGCTGTCTGTCACGGAAAGCCGAGGGTGACTCGCCAGCAAATTTTTCGCCCGGCTCGATTTTTCGTGTATTCTTGAAAATTAATCTCCCGCATGTTAAATTGGATTTAATATGATTAAAATGATTTATGGTATTTCATTTTATAAGGGAAATTTGATTAATTGGAATATTTATGGTCGACCGAATTATTTTGAATGTTATCATATTACCGATTGTGTGAATCGATTTGATCGGTTCGTATTGTTGATTGGATCAATGTATCTCTACATTTTCCATTTATTTAGTATTTATTGGATGAATGCTTTTGAATGGGGATGTGGTTCGTGGACTTAGTTTTGAATTGTTCGTTTTATTCGATTGGGTTGTAAAGGCCGTTTTGAGCCTATTTATTTTACTAGAAAAATTTGTATCTAGGATGCAATTTTCAATGTAAAATTTATATGTAATGACGAAGACCGGAGGAAGATCCATTTCGAGAAGACGAAGATTCAAGATGAAGACTTGTAATTAGATTACGGAGTTTTTGTTTTCTAGGAACGGTCCATGAACACATGTTGGTAGCAACTAGGTTGTGAATGGTTGTTTCATATTGTATGAATGCCACAAACGCGCTTAAACGATTAATGTGCAAAGTGTAACGTTAATCGCGATAATTCTCCCACAACAAATAATTAAGTTTATAAGGTTTCAAGGTTTTCCTTCCCTCCATCGAGTTTTCGGGAAATTGAAATCCAAACCGGATGTGCTATGCTTCCGAGTTATCGGGGTAGTCGTTCGGGGAGGACGGATAAATTACCGGAAGCGCATTGGATGCCTTCGGTTGGAGCAAATTTTATCCCTAGAGACCTGATAGGTTGCCGGATAAGATTCAATTGTGAAACTGATTTGTGTCGATGGTATAAACTTGTTCACGAACCATAGAAACCGTATAGGTTGAGGGGAGTGAACAAGGGGAAAAAGAAGATCGAATCATCCATGAGATGGGTTGGTGTTGGACACCACTTTATGAAAATTAATAGACTAGAAACCTATTTGGTTGCCCTCTATTAAGATTTATAAAGAACTCGATCACCACTATGAAGTAGAGCGACGATACTTCCGGATATCACATGGGAGTGTGTTATTCCGATAAAAATAGTGGGAGCTGGGTAACAAGAATACAAAAGACCTTAATTCTATACTCAGAACATAATTTAACAAGTCACTAATTAATCTGTTATACCTAATGCAGACATAACTCAATATGACAATGAATCCACTCGCAATTCTACTCGAAAAGAACAGCTTAATGGGACCTAACTTTGTGGATTGGCTCCACAATCTGATGATTGTCCTCAGTATAGAGGCACTGGGATACGTCTTGGAGACGGACATTCCGGCACCTCCTGTGCGGACCCGAGCCAATTAGGAAGAGATTGAAAACCACGAAAAGTGGGTTAAGGATGACGTGAAAGTCCGTGCTTATATGATGGCTTCCATGTCTAATGAGCTTCAGAGAGCTCATGAGAAAATGACTTCTGCTAGGCAGATTCTATCTCACTTAACCGAACTTTATGGTGAGCAAAGAAAGCGCTAGATATGAGATATCCAAGCAATCGCTCGGTGCAAGGATGAAGGAAGGTGAGAAGGTTGGGGAACACGTCCTCAAAATGATATCCATGATCGAGAGATTGGAGGCTCTTGATTTTAAAATGGATACTTCTCTCCAAACCGACCTTATCCTACAGTATCTCCCGATTCCTTCTCACGCTTTGTTATGAACTTCAACCGCAATGAGATTGCATGTAATTTAGTCGGCTAATGAAAAAACTTGTGACCGCTCGCCTCGGATGAAGACTCCACGGATGAAGGAGTCTGCTCTTGTGATTTCTTACGGACCTCGGAGGTCTAAGAACAAGAAGAAAAAGACCAAGAAGCAACCGACCACAAGTTAAGGACCTTAAGGGTAAGGGCAAGGCCCCGATGGTTCCGAAGAACAAAAAGAAGAAGGATGCTTGTCTCAAGTGCGGTGAGTGGGCCACTGGGCTAGAGACTATCCCATTCTTCATGGCACTTCGTCTGTAACTTTTAGTTTTGGAAACAAATTGTTCGCACCGTATTTTCTACTTCGGATACCGTATTCGGTGCTAGTTCTCATATTTGTACCGTGAATTAGGATCGGAACAAAGTAGGAAGCTTGGAGCCGGAGAAGTTATGATCACGGTCGGAAGCGGGCATAGTGTCGAGGCGACCGACATAGGATCACTTCTTTTGGGTTTAGAATCCGGCTTTGTTTTGACTTTAGAAGATGTACTTGTTTTGCCCAAGGGGCATAAAAACATTGTATCCATTAGGTCATGGACCGAAAAGGCTTTTCATTTTTCATTGGTGATGGTTCTGCAAAATTTATTTTAGAAATAAACTAGTGGGTACTGCTACATTGTTGAATGGATTGTATCATCTATATCTCAAAGAACAAAGTAGTTGTGAATACTATGACTAGAAAACGTGGTAGGGATGAAACCAGACAAGTATTGAAATGGCATCTTAGACTTGGACATGTTGGTCAGACCAAGGATTACAAGAAGGAAAAAGATGGACTTATGGGTCCATTGGGATCGGATCCCTTTCCTACTTGTGAATCTTGCCTTAAAGGCAAAATGACTAAGTCCCCCTTCACATGGACTTTTGAAAGAGCCGCTGATAAACTGGGATTAATCCATACCGACGTATGTGGTGCTTTGGAAGCAGCACGTGACGGATATAAATATTTCATTACGTTTACAGATGATCATACTAGGTATGGTTATGTATACTTAATGAAACATAAATCCGAGGCCTTTGAGAAATTCCAGGAACTAAAGGCCCTAGTCGAGAAACAAACTGGTAATCATATCAAAACACTTCGGTCGGACCGAGGTGGCGAGTATATGAGTACGGAGTTTGACGAGTTCCTTAAGGAACATGGAATAGTTTCACAACTAACACCTCCAGGTACTCCTCAGTTAAATGGTGTGTCAGAAAGAAGGAACCGGACCCTGTTAAACATGGTCCGTTCCATGCTGGGCTATACTGACTTGCCGATTTACCTGTGGGGGTATGCACTCCTGACTGCCGCGTATATCTTGAACAGATGTCCTTCTAAATCCGTTCCTAAAACTCCACATGAGATGTGGGAAGGAAGGAAACCAAGTATTAATCATATTAGGATTTGGGGATGTCCCACTTATGTCAAGAAGACTAAGGTGGAAAAGATGGAAGATAGGTCTGCGAAGGGACGTTTCATTGGATTCCCGTCTGGGACGATGGGATATCTATTCTACATGCCCGAAGATCGAAGGATCGTTGTTGCTTTACAAGCACACTTCCTGGAAGATGAGTTCATTCAGGAAGGCGGAGCAGGTAGAAGTATTTCTTTAGAAGAATACAATGAAACACCTCGAGAGACACCTGTGCAAGAAACTGGAACCGAACTTTCTGAAACACAAGTACAACCATATCGTAGGTCTAGTAGGGTGTCTCATTTACCTGATAGGTATGGGCTTGTGCACTTGGAGGAGCTGGGTCTCCATGAGGTTCCAAGTGATAGCCAAGAGACCGACCCGACGACCTATGACCAAGCGATGGTGGATGTAGACTCCGCGAAATGGCGTGAAGCTATGGAAGCTGAGATAGACTCGATGCATGTAAATCAGGTCTGGGCTCTAGTAGACCGCCCCAAGGGCATAGTGCCCATTGGGAATAAGTGGATCTACAAGAGAAAGACTGATGGTGATGGCAAGGTTGACGCCTATAATGCCAGGCTTGTGGCAAAGGGTTATACCCAAAAGGAAGGGATTGATTACCACGATACCTTCTCACCCGTAGCCATGGTCAAGTCTATTCGCATGATGCTTGCTATAGCTGCCTACCACGATTATGAGATATGGCAAATGGATGTAAAGACGACTTTCCTTAATGGATTCCTCGAGGCGAAAATCTATATGGAGCAGCCTAAAGGCTTTGTGTCCGAAGTCGATATTCAGAAAGTGTGCAAGCTTCAGCGTTCCATTTATGGACTGAAGCAAGTGTCGCATAGTTGGAACCTTCGTTTTGACGAAGCGGTCAAAGAGTTTGACTTCGTGCAAAATGAAGAGGAACCTTGTGTATATAAGAAAGTTAGTGGGAGCAAGATCGCATTCTTAGTACTATATGTAGATGACATTATACTAATAGGAAATGATGTGGGAATGCTCAGTTCTGTGAAAGCTTGGCTTTCGAGTAATTTCTCCATGAAAGACTTAGGAGAAGCAACCTATATTCTTGGTATTCGACTCTACCGGGATAGAGCGAAGAGAACAATAGGCCTTTCCCAAGCCCTCTATATAGATAAGATCTTAAAGCGATTTAAGATGGATGATTCTAAAAGAGGGTTCCTACCGATGCAACATGGAATAAAACTCACCTTGAAGATGTGTCCTCAAAGTGAGGAACAACGCAAGGAAATGAGTAATATACCATATGCTTCGGCCGTGGGTAGCCTTATGTATGCTATATTGTGTATAAGACCTGACATTGCGCATGCTGTAAGCGTGGTGAGTATGTTTCAGGCAAACCCAGGTAGGGAACATTGATCGTCAGAAAGAACGTTCTCAAGTACTTGAGAAGAACGAGAGATATGGTTCTTATGTATGGCGGTGGAGATTTGGATGTGGTGGGATTCACTGATTCGGACTTCCAAGGACTGAAGGATGACTCGATGTCCACTTCTGGCTACATATTTACTCTTAATGGAGGAGCAGTATCTTGGCGTAGTGCCAAGCAAAGTGCGACTGCTGATTCCACCTATCAGGCTGAGTATCAAGCAGCCTCGGAGGCTTCCAAGGAAGGGTTCTGGATTAAGAAGTTTCTGGGAGAACTTCAAATGATACCATGTCCGAGCCGTCTGCTCTACTGCATCGCGACAACGACGGAGCCGTAGCACGTGCCAAGGAGCCGAGGTTTCACAACAAAGACCAAACATATTGAGAGGAAGTATCATCTCGTAAGAGAATTTGTTCTCAAGGGATACATTGTCCGCATAGAGTAGACTCGGCCGACAACGTCGCCGATCCACCGACCAAGCCACTATCTCGGACTAGCTTGGAGCGTCATCCGGAGAACATGGGTATTAGATACCATAGTGTGTGGCATTGAGTGCAAGTGGGAGATTGTTAGAGTATGCCCTCGAATGCCACTCAGAGGTTGTTGAGTGAGGGCATTGTACTTGTAATTATGTAAACCATTTATATAAGGCAAATGAATGTTTCTTTATTTACTGGTAGTTACTGGCATTCCTAACTCGTAAATAAACATATAGAAACTAGTCTGTGTATTTGAGAGCAAAACGTTCCACTCCTTATTGGATAAGGGGTCGCACCGGAAAGGTTTATAGCTCAAATACTTAATCGTCGCAAGTCGATGAAACTTGATCGGGCGTTAAGTTTATGTGAAGACTTGTATGACGTGTTCTTTGACATGGAGAGTGCCTGTCGAACACTAATGGTTAGTGGGAGCACACGTTATAGGTATGCTAATTAGATTAGTATACTCGAACCGACTCACCCTCGATTCGTCACACGGATTTCACTCCGGGACAGTCAATGACGGAATCGAAAGGTTGTGATAGGTATTCTTGAACCTTCGACTTGAGGATTTAGTAGGGATGTGCTTGTGACGTCAAGATTTTCATTAGAGTAGTTCGACCGTAAACCTAAGGCGGGGTCAACCCCGACGTGCATCTTGACGGCAAGTAGCAGTCCTATCGAATACCAAGATAGAATTCTTTCTCTTGTTAGTGAACGGGTTATATGTCCTATGCGGTTATTGCGATGAGATCATAAGTCTTTGGCCAAAGCATTGGAGCTAGCCGTATTAGATACACGAGAGCTCGATGATCTCGATTTGCATTAACGCATGCATAGCGTCAAGTACAGATAGGGTTTGACTGACCGTGACCCTATAACTTGATCGGGATATTTGAAAGAAGGGTTTATACGTATACTGGTATTCACGACAGAATGGTTCTTGAATGATCCCAATCATTCGTTCTCAGTCGGGCATGTGTAGGCCACCAGTCGGCTAGGTGGTGCTACTACTCTGGTTCCTCCCATTGCTGACTGAGACGGACCTACCGAGTCGCGCATTAGGATTGACGACGGAATGAATTAAGCTAATTCTCTCATTATGAATATTAGATATTGGATATCTAATTTGGGACATTGGATGTTTAAATCAATTTATCGGATAAATTGATTTACGGCTTAATGGATTAAATATATCACTGGGTGATTAATTTAATTCATGAATATAATTATTTCTTGGAGAAATTAATTATGTTATTTTGTATTTGATATGTTTAATTAATTGGATTAATTAATCGATACAAATACATCGGAACGGAATCGTAGTTTATCTGTTTGGACTCACGGGAGTCCGAAACGAACCGAACTCATCCGTGTAGCCGCCCCCTAATTTCCACCCACTTTCCTCCTGTCTTGTTGTTTTCATTTTATATGAAAAAGATGACTTTGTGGGGCTTTGATTCTCATAATAATGAGATGTATCATGTGAAGAGTTGAATAAATGAAGAAGACATCTCTCACTTGAGATTCCAAGCCTTCCTACGTGAGTGAGATTGAGAGAGAGAGAGAAAAACCATTTTCTCAATTATCTTCATCTTCTTCATTCATTTTCTTCTTCATTTTTCTTGGAGAAAAATTGAGAGAAAATCATATAGAGAGAGTAAGATTAAAACACTTAGAGTGTAGTAATCTTTACATATATAGCTTCATCACTTAGCTCTAGCCATATCCTCGGAGGATAGCAAGGTGATCGTCGTTCCGGTTGTTTCTCCGGCGCGTGGCAAGTAGAGACGCGGTGCTTTCGGCGTTGGATCGTTCAAGAGCTTGGGGAATAGCTCAAGAGAAGGTTACCATTTAATCAACGGACTTCGAGGGTTAGTTTCTTACGACTCTTGCTTTTCGTTTATATATTCGTATATACGTAGCTCGATCGATCCTCGTATGGATTCGGATCGAATTAATTTTCGTTTTACCGCTTCCGCTGGGCCTTCGTTTTAGGCACCGAATCCCAACAGTTCTTTATGCTCATCTCTATCATGTGAATAGATAAGTATGTCTTCAATAAACACCACCACAAATTTATCAAGGAACTCTTTGAATACTCGATTCATCAGATCCATAAATGCTGCTGGAGCATTTGTCAAACCAAAAGGCATCACTAAAAATTCATAGTGACCATATCGCGTTCTAAATGCTGTCTTTTGGATATATTCTTCTTTGACCTTCAGTTGATGATATCCGGAACGTAAATCAATCTTTGAGAATACTGATGCTCCTTTCAACTGATCAAATAAATCATCTATCCTTGGAAGAGGATATTTGTTCTTGATGGTCACCTTATTCAGTTCCCTATAGTCAATGCATAATCGCAATGAGCCATCTTTCTTTTTCACAAATAAGACAAGGGCTCCCCAAGGTGAACAACTAGGACGAATGAATCCCTTATCAAGTAATTCTTGTAGCTGGGTTTTTAATTCTTTCAATTCTGTTGGTGCCATTCTGTATGGGGCTTTAGAAATAGGGGTAGTCCCTGGCATTACATCGATTGCAAACTCAATTTCCCGATCTGGGGGCAACCCTGGTAGATCATCTGGAAACACCTCAGGAAATTCTCTAACCACCTCTACATCTTCAGGCTTCAATTTCATTTCAAGGGAGGTGTCCAAAACATTAGCCAAATAGCCAGTATACCCCTTATTTAACATCTTCCTAGCTTTCAGTGCAGTTATAATTGGCAAAGAGCACGAATATGAATTACCTTTAAAAATAAACCCTCCTCCATTTACTGGTTGAAAGGCCACAATCTTCTTATTACAATCAACATTTGCACAATATTTAGATAGCTACCCATGCCAAGGATAACATCAAAATTAGATATTGGTAGGACAACAAGGTCGGCGAGAGTATCCTACCGCCAATTCGAATCAGCATGTGCCCTCAACATTTGGTCGAATCCATATTTTCTCCAAACGGAGCAGCCACATTATAACCAACTTTCAAGAGTTACGGTTTAATGCCCGATTTTCTCATAAATGCATATGATGCAAATGAATGTGTAGATCTGGGTCTATCAATGTAAGTGCATGAATTCCTGAGATCAGAATGGTACCTGAGACTACGGAAGCATCTGCATCAGCTTCTTCTCGAGTCATTGCAAAGACCCTTCCCTGAACTTTATTCTCTGTGTTTGGGCAATCTCTCGCCATATGTCCGGGATTCTTGCATCTGAAACAATTATTGGACCCAACAAAACATTCCCCAAAGTGATTTTTCCCACATTTAGTACACTTGGGCTTTTCAGTTGTATTTGGAGCATCTCTCGCTGTAGGATGCTTCTGATTGGCTTTGCCTGGTTTTTGCTCCGATTTCTTCCAATGTGCTGAATTTTTTGAAGCAAATGCTTGCCTCTTCTGCTGATAAGACCTTTGTATCTCCTTTTCGTCAGCTTCTGCGAGCAACGCTTTGTCAACTATCTCTTTGAACTCAGTTGATGTAGACATCCTCACATCTCTTCTAATTTCAGGTCGGAGGCCTCTTAGGAAATGATCCACCTTCTCAGCATTATCCCTAGCAATATAGGGAACATATCTACAGCCTTCTTCAAATTTCCGAATATATTCACAAACAGACATATCCCCTTGTTTCAGCTCCAAAAACTCTTTAACCTTGAGAGACCGTGCATCCCTGGTGAAGTATTTATCATAGAATATTACTTTAAATCTCTCCCACGTCAACCCTTCCAAGTTGACTGCAAGTTTGGCTCCTTCCCACCAAGTTCTGGCATCCTTTTTGAGTTGAAAGATCGCACAAAGTATCTTCTCAGCATCGTCGATGTGCATGTAGTCAAAGATAACATCAAGTGATTTGACCCATTCTTCCGCAACCATAGGATCAGCCCCACCATGAAAATCAGGAGGTTCCATTTTCCTAAATTTTTCATACACTGCTGGTCCATTATTGTTTCTTGGTGGAGGTTGTCGGTTTTGTTCTTCGTTTCTTTGTTGCATGTTCAGCAATTGTTGCATTTGTTCACCATACATCCTTGTCTGTTGTTGCATCAGCTCAGCCAAATTCTCAAGAAGGTTATGGTTTGGATTTGGATCATCTCTTGCCTTTCTTTTGGGTGCCATCACATCCGTTGTACTGCCCAATCTCACCCATTCATAAGCCAATAACGATCACATAACAATGATGATGACAACTAATATATTGTACTCTATTAAACACAATACTTAATAGATAAAAGTTGACTATATCCTTCAGTCGAGAATGTCCATATGCCATCTTCTGTCTGCAGGAAAAATTTAAACCTTCGCTCCGATACCACAACTGTAACACCCCCTAACCTAGCAGCTGAACCGCAAAGGGGTCCGTGCTACTAAGTTGGGGAGTATCACGCTTTTAAACTTTGAAAACCAATAAGAAGTAGATTTGGTAATGCGAGTACTCAGGGAAATAATTCAAACCGGTATTATTTATTCAAAACATTACACAACCTTAAGTTTAATACATAACAAAACTATAACAGAGTGATCTTATTAAAAACAAAACATAGTCTTCCATCATAGGGGCGAAATGGCTGGGGAATGGCATATGGACAAGTCTCCGGCTGTCAACACTGAAGAAGATAGTCAACTCCTAAACATGAGCATCATCACCTGTATCATAAGAATCTAATGAGCTAATGGCTCAGTAAGATGAGACTTCTGTAATAGCAAGGTATCACGTAGCACATTTATCAATGAATAACTACTATATATATAGTCATGTTCTTGTAAAATCCTTTCTTCGGGTACCCTTGAAGTGTGATACTCGACTGATAGTGATAGGCCATGGTTTTCGGAACCTGTTCATATAATTGGCCAATAAAAGATGTATTCGGGTGTTCCCATACTGGTTTTTCAACCAATGGTATTAGCCGTATTCAACTTTTTCATTCAGTGTGGTTTTCCTTGACCGACTTTCAGCCGCAAGTATTTGCCACCATGTTTTGGGTCCGCCGGTCCCCCGCGTCCCGTGCCTACCCGCCATCAATCAAGTACCATACTTCCTGTTCTTAAACATTCTTTCACATACACATGGTATGCATGATCGTTCAATAACAGTCACATATGCAAATATCAATCAATATATGATCCTTATGATACAGCAAGGAAAAGCATCATCTTACCTCAAGTCCTGTGCCTGTTGATGTGAAAAGATCAGTTTCTATGGATGGATGTGCTAAAATCCTTGAAGAAACAATCTGACATCTCTTTGGGGACTTTTAACAAACACCTTGGAAAACTGTTAGATTTGAGCTTCCTGTTTGATCGGGCTTTTTGTAGCTTTTATGATTTTTTGAAGTGAAATATGTTACGGGCGTCTTAAAGTAGAGGTTCACAGCTTCAAAATGGTATATCATTTGTTGGAAAATACGTGCGTATACATATATTTATAGGAGTTCAAAGTCGGCTGAAAGTCAACCTTACTCGGACAGCTGGAGGCCTTATCCGGACAACTGGCCTAGAAGGTTCTGTCGGTCGTGACCGACCTTATCCGGACAGCTGGACAGCCTTATCCGGATAGTGGCCTAGAAGCTTCTGTCGGTCGTGACCGACCTTATCCGGACAGCTGGACAGCCTTATCCGGATAGTGGCCTAGAAGCTACTGTCGGTCGTGACCGGCAGTTGTCAGTCGGCGTGTCCGGCGGTGACCGGCAAATGTCAGTCAACTTGGCTCAGCCGGTTCGACCCCTTCCCGATGTCCAAATTCGATTTTCTGACCTGTTCCGGACTCGTTGGAGTTAAATCTTCGATATGCTCGGAACGGATTTTCGATAATATTAAAATAATAATTTAATATTATTTTTGCAGTACAAGTGTTCTGTAATGAAAATTTTATCGTATCAATTCGTCGAAAATTTTCGAAATTGCTTTCATAAATTCTAAAATAATCCTTATAATTTATTTTGAAATCTTTTCTTTTTAAATCCTTCATTTTATGTTGGAAACATATCGGTCCAAGTATTGGACAACTTGTAAATATCGAAATCCATGACCATTAGCAAAATAAATAGCATTTAAATAAGTCTTTGAAATTTTTAGGGTATTACAATTATTGTTTTATAATCGTTTAGCACATCGATCTCCTTATTGCGAAACTGAGCTCCTCACTGCAACAAAACATCTTACAATGACTTTTATCATGTTAGAGGAGATAACTAACATGTCGTATAAAACGTAATGCGAATGGGCATAGTAGTTATTCATGCTCATGAAATGTCTACTTGTATGCCATGCTTCTATAATGCATATTATGTAAATGCATTTAGGTATTAAATGGTTATTGGCTTAGGGGATAACCGGGCATTACACGGACGAAGCCACAAATCCCACTCGAGGCCTCTAAGGACCCCCCCGAGCTGGCTAGCTAAACAAACTCATGAATCCAGGGCACAAACCATTGGACTCCCTCCGTGATCCCGTCGGACCCTCTCGAGGTGAGCAAATCACACACAATATACATTACCACCACGTTAAGCATAAAGGTTTCCAAAAAAATACTTGCCTTGAATAATTGATGACGCAACGAACGGAAAGGAAAATCACCGACGAACGCTATGAACCAATCCGAACCGAACCTAATGATTCGAAGAACATAATCACAACCAACTCTAGATGAATACGGAAATGGAATGCACCCGAAAACCCGCCTACGATTCATGTATATTCGTACAAAAATAACAATGAGGGCGGACCACAACCAAACCCTCTCGATTTCGCAAAACCATGAAAATATACCATGAATCCGTAGGAAAACTAATGATATCAACAAGATTAATCATATTCATCATGGATTAACCAACAAAACGGAACGAATCGGACGAAAATCCCAAAACCCCCAATTTACCCAAAAGTAGGGTTCTAAGAGATTTACCTTGGATTAGGATGAAAGATTCATGTTGATGTTGTTATTATACATCAAGAACTCAAGGAAGTTGATGGTTGAGATGATTGTAGGAAGAAATCGCCAAGAAATCGCCCAAAATCGCCAAAGGAGCTCTAAGCCGCGGGGAGGAGAAGAAATGAAATTAATACGTTCATCTGGGTCAACTCCCTGGTTTATATAGCCAGGGAGTGTTAGCGCGTGCTAACGCTCATAAGTTAACGTGCGCTAACGGGACAAAACTCCAGTCCAGAAGTTAACGTCCCAGTACAGTAACCAGATTACTGGGCCGTTAGCATGCGCTACCCGAAACGTAGCGTACGCTAATAGCCTCTTAGTAGCGCGCGCTATCGGCCATAGCGTGCGCTATCTGGACATCAGCCGAGTCCAGAAACGAACTGCCAGTACACACCTGATCCAGTTAGCGCGCGCTATCGGCCAAACATAGCGTGCGCTACCTGGGTACCTAATCGAGTCCAGTAGCAAACTGTCCAGTACTGGGCAGTCACGCTAGCGCACGTTACCGGACACCTTAGTGTGCGCTAGTCCCCCGACATTATCGTGCGCTAGACAACGTAGCGTACGCTAATCCATTAGTCCAAAGGGCTGGAAACAGAACTGCCACTCCCAGGGCTTGCTCGCTAGCGCGCGCTACGAAGCAGACATAGCGTGCGCTGCTTAGGGACCTCTAGCGTGCGCTATGCAGAAAAGATAGCGCACGTTAGGTACGGAATATAAACGGTCCGAAACACCGGAATATGAACGAAACTTCAAACGAAACATCTCAAAACGTCTAATAACATAGAATAGATCCACGACAACCCCGAAACGGCGGTTCCGCATAACAATTACGAGTATCAGATCAATAGATGACAGAAGAAATACACTGAAAGATACACGAGGGTCGCTACAACTAAGAAATACACCGAAAAATGAAAATACTGGGAAAATAAAAATGCGGATATTACAGGAAGAACCGCAAGATATATCGGTATTGCAAGCCATCATCGACTACAGCAAATAACTCAGTTATGTGCGAGATCAGGTGAGGACCGAAGAAGAGAAGATCCTCCATTTTGACAGATGGATGAAGCTGGAGATTCGCCAGTGTATGGCGGGATTCACTTGCACTTCGTTGAGGGATTATCAGGATCGAGACTTGGCTTAAAAACTAGCTTCGTTATCATCGGAGCGTGTACCCGAGTCGAAGAAGCAACGGATGTCCGATAACCTTATGGACAGTACGGGAGCTGGTGTTTCTAGATTGCAGCATCGCAGTCTTTCTGCTGTGAAGCTCCATCGCTCGATGCGTGGGACCGAGAGTTTCAAATCATCAGCTTTGACTCCTGGTAAAGCCAGGAGGTGTTTGAACTGCAATGTGTCGTGGCATGTTCGTACACATTGTCCTTCTCCACTAGTGACGTGTTACAAGTGTGGACTCGTGGGACACCAGGTTCAGTTTTGCGAGCTAGTCACTGAGTCTTCAAGGGCTCGGATGTGAGCACTAATTTCAGGATTGACTCCGAGGAGTCCCTGAGAGTGTAGTCTACCAGTTGTATGTTGTGTTATCTCCTTGCCTTGTTATTTCGAATTTCGGGAATAAACTTCTTTTATTAGAAGTGGATCGGATTTTTGAACCTCTGTATTTTCAACTCTATCGACTCGTTTGTGTTCGTCGATATTTTATGAACTTGTTCTACCCTTCACTTTTTGTTGTTTGAACGAGTCATGGTATTGTTTCGGATTAAACTATTCGTCGTTGTGACTTTTTCCAAATTCGGCTCTATTCCTATGAATCTTATATTAATGCATATCTTGTCATCTTTACTGGGCCACCTATTATATCGAGTCGAGGTGTGAACTTTTGAGTTGCTATTTGATCTTTGTTGTTCGCCGTGACTCGGATATGATTGTTCGACCGTTGTTGTCTCGATCGTTGTGGTTCGATCGTTTATTGTCTGATATTTTGCTGATCCCGTATCGTGATTTTTGAGCATTCAAATCACTTTGTGATTTCCTTAAGTTTGGGAAATTAGCTTCGTTGTCGATCTTCCGACCCTCAGGTGGTGGAAATTTGTATTTTCTCAGTGTTTAGCTTGCATTTTGACTAACATACTTTTCGGGTTGGTCAACCATATTGATTTTTGTTCGTTGCATTTTGCTATCTTTCTGGCATAGCGATAAGGATGTTAGCAGCCACGTGCCGCATGTGATTCGTTGTAGGTCATCGACAATGGATAACACGTGTTGTCAGAGATTGTTTTGCACTGATCGTTTTATGTTTTAAGTTTAGGGGCCGAAACTTCTTTTAAGAGGGGTAGAATGTAATACCCGAGATCTTCGTTCCAGTTTCGTTGAGTTTTTCTGCGGATTATCGGATTGGCGTTGTCCATGTCTTTGGAATGTTGTGCCACGTATGGTCGTGTCATGAGTTGACACGTGTTTGATTTCCGTTCAAGGCCATTACGTGAGTTTATGACTCATTCCAGTGTAGTGCACGCTAGTGCTTGTGTTGTAGCGCGCACTATTGTGCGATTATTAGCGCATGCTGCCGGGCATGTAGCGCATGCTAACTGGCAGTTCAGAGGCAGTCCAGGAGCTACTGGACTGGGACTGGAGTCTCGTTAGCGCACGCTAAGGTTGATAGCTAGCGCACGCTATCGACTGCTTAGCGCATGCTAATTCTTCTTTCTAGCGCACGCTACCTGGTATGTGCAGATCTGTACAGAAGCTACTGGACTGGTTTCGTGATTCGTTAGCGCACGCTACGCATATTGGCTAGCACACGCTAACCATGTTACGGGCGGAGTGTTCTGGGGCGTTGACCCCGTTAGTGCGCGCTAATGTATGTGCTTAGCACATGCTAATTACTGTCCAGTATAAATACTGGACAACAGACTTTCTTTCTCATTTTTCTTCCTTTTTCTCTCCTTTTCATTCCCAGCCATCTGGAAACGTCTCTAAGGAAGATCAGAGGTGATCTTCATCTTCAATCATCATATTGGTGAGTTTCTTTCATGATATTATCATCATCTAACTAGTTTTCATTTCAGATCAAAGTATTTTCTTCCTTAGAACCCTAGTTATTGAATTTTGGGGGTTTCTCCTTGGTTCTTCGATTTAGTCCGAGGATGGTGAATCGATTATGAAATTCTTGTTGTCTTGGTCACGAGCTTCGGATTTTTGAACTCATTCATGATTTTATATCACTCGGAACATAGTTCCTGATTTCTTTGAGAAACCCTTAGATCCTTGTTGTTCTTAGTGTTGATTCGGATTCCGATTAGTGTTATTGATTCGTGTTGATGTTATTCCTGTAGTATTCGTGGGTTTCAGGATTCTTGGTCATTTTTGGGAGTTCAAGGGCTGCTCAACCTCATCCGTTCGTTGTCCGGTTGTGTAATATCCAGATAAATTGTTGAGTATTTTCATCCGTATTTGAACCCTGTATTATTCGAATTTGTGGTATCAATAATTGAAGTATGATCTTTCCCGTATTCGTATCCACGTGCATGATAATATCAACCTTGTAAATTTATTCATACAACTACGTCATAGTGTACGCTAGCAAGTAAGCGTAGCGTACATTACGAGTCACACGTAGCGTACACTATTGTCAAGACATAGCGTATGTTAAGCAATCAATTATTGATCAGATTAGTCGGCACATGGGCCACCTCGAGATGGGGACAAGATAAGATTCCCCCGCATGGCCCGGTGAGTTTTTAATATTAAACAGGTCAACGGAGATTAGCGCACGCTAAGGTATATGCATATCGTACACTAAGTATGTTTATTACGTACGTAACTTTGAGGATGTAGCGTACGTAAGAGAGTACATAATGAGGCAGTAAGCTATCAACGGATGATAGCGTATGCTAAGAATAACAGATAGCGTACGCTAAGTTTAAAACATTATAAATGGGACAACACCCTATTTCATTTCATTACATTTTCTTCACCTGTCCTTCACGTATTTGAAGTCCAGAGAGCCCCCCTTCTACATAAACACCCTTAGACCACCTATACTCTATCATTGGAGATTGGATATCGCTTATATTGATCATTGGAGTTGAGAAGCATCTTGGATTGGCACACAAGCAACCAGAGTTGGACTCTACCCATTGTCTCGGTGTTTTATTCATCTTAAGATATGTTAATGCTATCTCTAACCTTGGATACGTGTTATTAAGGATGTTATGATCACACTACCAAGAATATTAGGTTCCATGTATGATTTATTCAACCAAACATCATGTTTAGAATTTGGGATGATGATGATTAAGTTACCATTATAGTTGGAATCTTGTTATGGCAAACAATAAGAGTAGTGCGCTGAGATTGATAATCCGTATTAAATTGTATTACCATAATGATCGTAGACTTGATATTGATATCACTTTTGTTAGACGGACTTAAGAAAAGGATCACCGAAGGTTGTATCATTTCTTATGAGTTGAATTGGTTAATTAATCTTCACGATGAAGTTTGAATGTATTGATGATATTGGTAACAAGTGTATTAACCTTAAATTACCTGAACTACGTAAGAGAATTTGTAATCAAGATTGGAGTATGACATCATGATGATATGCTTATCCTTGAAGTTGGAAGATATTGAACATCATTAGATCATTCAAGTTTGCATGAGTATAGAATGTATGAGGATAACGTACGTTAAACATTGAGAATTTTGTACATTATATCCTCAGACGAGTCAGTCGTCTTATCAGAGAGGATACTGTCAGATGCATGTTTATCGTGCGCGAGGATCTGTAGCTTACGCACGCTAACGGGCAGACTTAACATACGTTATGTTGGGTACGTAATGTACATTATATCATCAACCGAGACAGTCATCTGATCAGAGAAGAAACTGTCAAATGCATGCTTAGCGTGCGCTAGGCTTCGTAGCTTACGTACGCTAACGAGCAGGCTTAACGTCATCAATTCAAGGCAAGTACCCTAATTATAGTTGTTCGTATTATGTCGGTTATGTATTTGTTGTATTGTGCATATGTATTGTGATTAATTGTCCACCATGTGTTGGTCCGACGAGATCATCATGGGAATCTATAGCTGTGTGCGCTAGATCGTTGGACAGGTAATTCCACCATGCGTTGGTCCGATGGGATCATTATGGAAATCTATAGCTGTGTGCGCTGGATCGTTGGAATACCATCAGTATGTTGAGATTATCGTAATGTCTTATGTGTTGCTATTATTTCTCGTTGGAAAAACTTGTCATGATTATTGTTGAATAAATCATTGTTGTATAATTATCGTACTTGTACTAGCATAGTTGTGATAACCCCTTTGGGGGTGAACATTTATTTATGTTCAGGATCCAGAAGAGCAGGAAAATAACCACTGGAGTTGCATGACGACGAGGGTACAGAGTGATACTCTGGCCGAGTGTAATTGTCAGATGTTTGTGTGATTTAAATAAGTACTCGAGTACGTTGTCTTTTATGATGTTGGATATGGCTATGTATTAATAATTATTCGTTGGACGTTTGTATTTTTCAGTACTGTTTTGGAACCATTGTATTTCATTTCAGTTACTTTTATTTGTTGGTATTTGTTATTGTCTTTTCATCTCATCAGCCTTGTAAATGCAATACCCGGTTGTAATTCAGTCATTATCATTCAATAATTTCATTCGGTAATTGTCACTCAGTGGATTTTCACTCATTTATAATCATTCATCAATCATGTTCATTCACCCGTGTTCACCGTTCGGAGAAACTTCGAGTTGTGTATCGTTGTGTCCATTGTTTCAACTTTCCACATATGAGTTCGACTTTGTTAGATCACCATTAACTTTTGGTAACTCCAAAAATTCTGAATCTTTGCAATATTATAGAGCATCGAGTTATCTTTCCAATGGTTCAAACGGTGAGTCAATCGGAGTCCGTACGAGAGAGTTATGGTCGTTTTAGCTCACCCGCTCATTTTTCAGTTATTGGCCGATCACTGCCGACCGAACTCGGCCGTGTCGTCCGACACGGCCATGCTGTACTCGTCCGGAAATGCCGAAGTCTCTGCCCACAGGACTCGACCGTGTCGTCTAGCACGGCCGAGTCAAACTCTTCTGGATAAGCCAGAACCGACTGCCCAGACGCCCGACCGTATTCCAGGACACGGTCGAGTCAATGCCGAAGCGCCGCGCCGTACCGAGTCACTGTCGGACAGGTCACTATCGGAAGGCCTCTTCGCGCCGCGACCGTGTCAAGCAGGACACGGTCGAGTCCCTACCGTCCAGTTGCGCGCCGCGGCCGTGCCGATCGGCACGGGCCGTGTCCGACAGGGCAGTCAACCCCTATAATTTCGTTTTTTTGAGCATTTCAGCTCATTCCTTCCATTTCTTCCACCTTCATACGAGAGAGAGAGAGGCTTGAGGGAGAGAATTCTCTTCACCTATCACTTGAGTGTGGTTTTTAATCATTTTCATTCGGTTGTGAAGCTTGGATCATCGATCTATCGCGTGTTCTTCGGATCGAAGTGATTGGATCTTCAAGAGGTAATTTCTTCAACACCTTGGATTTCGATTCTATGTTGAGATATGATGTTTTGGACGTTATAATCATGTTATATGAAGGGATATGTATATGATTATGAGTTTATATAAGGATTCATTGGATTATTGAGGGATTATTCAAGAACACTTTGAATATCTAGTTGAAATTGGGGGTTTTCGTTTAATTGTCGTTATAATCACGTTTTCGGATATTCATTTTGGATTATTGATCATTTGGAAGATGTTTGTTGGTTTGAAACACTTCTTGGTGGATTTGATATTGGTATATTGAGGTTTGATTGTAAACGATCGGAGTTTGGCCGCAACGTGTTTGATTTAATGCCTCAATGGACTTGGTTTAGTCGTATCGACGTTTTGAGTTCGTTATATTCGTGTTTGATTCGTATATTGAACGGATTGTTGGTAATTGTATTATTCAAGGTTGTTCGAGCGACCGATATCTCAATTAGGACGCTGTTCGTGGAAGGATAATTGTCACCGGTGTTGTGTAAGTTAATTCTTACTCGGTTAAAAGGATATTCATTCCTTTTGTTGTTGATCATTCATAATCATAACTCATTCATCATTGTATTAATCATATTGAGACTTGTAATTGTTGAACAATCACTTCATTAACGGGAATGGCGGTTCCAATCATTCCATTGAAACTATCAATCACTTCATTATTACTCTCATCTCGGTGAGTCATTCTTGACTTTGTCAGATTATTATTTATTCATTGATATTCATTACGGTCATTCTCGTTCATATGACCTTCTTAGTTCATATTGCGTGGCCGGGTGCGGATGTGTGGAATTTTTAGTCGGGCACATGATGGCCATGTATTGGGAGTGATACATTGGACTGTGCACACGGTAACGATTACCTCCGTGAGACTAATTAGGTACAAGGACGGGTGGGTCCGGTCATCCGTCTTGTACACTTGCAAAGAACACTACGGGCGTACTATGATGCTCCTCTTCAGCGTAATTCATAACTAAGGATATTTCATAACTTCAGTTAAATCATGTTTGTGTATTTTCAACCCTTGAAGATTGTTGTTACGGTTTGACCCCGGTGAGGATTTTGTTTTTCAGGTCATGGCAAGGCAAACGCACGGGAATAGCATGTTGATGTCGAGGAGTCCCAGTGATACTAGTAGGGGGCCCCGATCTTTCAGTTATTCATGTTATTGTCCTTTATTTTCCGCTGCAGACTTTCATTTGGATACTCCGTTTCATTCAGTGTCGTGTATTCTATCTTCATATAAAATATACTAGTATTCGGTATTGTCCTGGTGTGTTGTACTTCAACTCCTCATCGGAGTATTTGGTAATATAATGTGGTTCGGTACTACAATTATATTATTTAATTCATCATTTTCATTCGCCTGGTGGGTCCCAGTTGGGGATTCACAACACTGTAATACCCGCCTAGTTTGGGGTGTTACAGAGTTGGTATCGGAGCGTGGTTTTGAATACTACCTTCCGAGTCATGTCTCATTTGAAATCATCGTCATCAGACTAGTATCATTGGACTTTCGCGTCATGTGTGACCTATGCAAATGCCGAGCCAATCAGACCGGAAGAACTGTAAGATTTCTAACGCCATGGTATAATTTCTGGCAATAGTCATTCATTCATCATTCATCATTTAACAATCCTCAAACATCATCATTCATTGTGATTAGGACGATCATGTTAACTCATTAATCACTTAATTCATTTCATTACTCAGTTATTGATCAGGACGATCACGTTAATTCATTAATTACTCAATTCATTTCATTACTCAGTTGTCGATCTGGATGATCATATTATTAATCTTGTTAAGTTATTAAAAATAATCATTTCAAGAATTTCATCAGATAATCATGTCACTTCAGTAAATCATTCATATAATCACTAAGTTAGAGCATGTATACTCATTTTCATCATCTCATGACGTAATCATAACGTGATAATCATGCGGGAAATATAATCATTATGCGACCTTCCTACTTCAGTATGGAGAGAGCTGTCAGGGGATACACGGGAAGAGGCCGCGGTGCGGGCCGAAACCCGAGAAATAATCACTCGCTGTCGGGAAATCGTGCCCATGACTCGGCTCGATCAGAAGATGTTCGGGTTGATCCACTCACTTTTATGCAGGCCATGATGACCCATGTGCAGTTGCTCAATCATCATTGCGCCACTCTGGCCGGATTAATCGATAGAACTCTCCCGTATGAGCCAGCTGCTAAGGAAAGTACTGAACAACAACCTTCATCTGTCAGCAAGAAATCAACGAAGCGTAATCAATCCGAAGGCGGTCAGTCAACCTTCAAGAAGCCTCGTGTGAGTCCTATCGTTTCTGAGCGACCACCTACGACGCAAAATCGTGCGGGATCTCGATCCGGCGGCCTGCTCGCCATCACCTGTTTCAATTGTGGAACGCCGGGTCATTACGGACAGAGTGTAAACCGTCTATCACGTGCTATAATTGTGGGAATTTTGGGCATAAGGCCCGTTTTTGCGAAAGGACTCCAAGTCGGCTCGGCGGTATCTCAGGCCCCGAAGCAACCAGCGTTTGAATCGATCGCTTTGTCAACGTCGTTTAAGACAATGGAAGCAAATAGAGTTGGAGCTCGTATTTATCAGACGGGAGCGTCCGGTTCGAGGGCCGGCAAGTCCCAGATTCATGTGATGAGGAGGATCGACGATCCGGTGGCCCGAATGATTTCAGGTATACTCGTAATTTTTTTTAAACTTGTGTGTACCTTTTGATGCTGGTACACCGCATTCATTTTCGAATCATGCTTGAATAGACTTATTTCGGGATAGTCCTATTGCTTGTGGACCTCATACCATCGGTCTACCTGACGATGGAAGAATTTTCGGAATCATACCGAAGTAAGCTTAGTGACCGCGATTGGTTGGTGGACCTAATCGTGGTGAATTTATCTTAGGACGATGCAATTTTCGGTATTAGTTGGTTTAATCGTCTTGATACTATCCTCAGTGTTTGTTAGCGTTTGGTCGCTATCTTTCCGTCGTTGGTTGTCGAATGTGTGCTTCAGGGAAGTAATCCCCGTTGTTCCAGTAGAATTATTATTATGGCGGAAGCAGAGAAATTCCGCAATCGAGCTATTCAATCATTCATTGCACCATTTTCATCGATTGGCCTTTCTAAGGCAATCGAGCTATTCAATCATTCATTGTATCATTTTCATCGATTGACCTTCCTAAGGCAATCGAGTTATTCAATCCTTCACTGCATCATTTTCATCGATTGGCCTTTCTAAGGCAATCGAGCTATTCAATCATTCATTGTATCATTTTCATCGATTGGCCTTTCTAAGGCAATCGAGTTATTCAAACATTCATTGTACCATTTTCATCGATTGGCCTTTCTAAGGCAATCGATATGTTCAATCATTCATTGTGTCACTTTTTATCGATTGACCATTCTAGGGCAATCGAAATGTTCAATCATTTGTGGTATTATTGTCATCGATTGACGATGTATTTTCAGACGAGTTATCTGGTTGCCTTCACATAGAGTAGTGGAATTCAGGAGTGAGTTGGAGCCGGTACGTCCCCTTTATCGAAGGCACCGTATCGGATGGCCCCGACCAGAATGCAGGAGTTGAAGATTCAACTTGAGGAATAGTTCGAGGAAGGTTATCTCCGACCGATTGCGTCCCCGAGAGGAGCACCAGTGTGATCTGTCAAGGAGAAGGATGGCTCGTCTCGTGTGTGTATTAATTATCAAGAGTTGAACAGGGTGATGATCAAGATTAGTACCCCTTACCCCGTATTGATGATCTTTTAGATCAACTTCAGGGAGCTTCAGTATTTTCCAGGATCGACTTAAGATCTGGATATCACCAGTTGCGGATTCGAGAGTCGGATATCGCGAGGACGGCGTTTCGAACACGCTATGGTCATTATGAGTTCGTAGTTATGCCGTTCGGGCTAACTAATGCACCTGCTGTATTCATGGATTAATGAATCGGGTTTTCATCGACTTTTTAGATCAGTTTGTTGTTGTCTTCATCGATGACATTTTGATTTATTCTCGTAGCCGATAGGAACACGAGGTTCATTTTCATCAGGTTCTCGACGTGTTGAGACGAGAGCAACTTTATGGAAAGTTTTCTTAATGTGAGTTCTGGATGTCCGAAGTGACTTTTATCGGACATGTAATTTCATCAGACGGAGTTCGTGTCGACCCTCAGAAGACGGAGGCTATCCGAGATTGGTTACCTCCGAAGAATGTTAAGGAAATCCGAAGCTTTCTCGGATTAGCCGGTTGTTATCAGCGAATTGTGGAAGTGTTTTCTAAAATCGCTCAATCAATGACGAACCTTTTGCGAAAGGGTAAGAAATACATGTGGTCCGACGTGTGTCAGCGGAGTTTTGAGGAACTCAAGAACCGGTTAATTTCAGCACCTGTCTTTTCCTTGCCAGAAGGGACGGAAGGATTCGTGGTTTTTAGTAACGCACGGTCTCGGATGTGTATTAATGCAGGATGGGAAGGTTATTGCCTATGCTTCACGGCAATTGCGACCTTACGAGGTTAATTATCCGACCCACGACCTGGAGCTAGCAGCCGTGGTTTTCGCGTTGGGAATTTGGCATCATTACCTTTATGGCGTCACCTGTCAGTTATTCACCGATCATAAGAGTTTGAAGTATATATTTACTCAGAAGGAGTTAAACATGCGACAGAGGCAGTGGTGGGAACTAATCGAAGATTATGATATCGGGATCCTGTGCCACCCGGGTAAGGCGAACGTGGTTGCCGATGCCTCGAGTCGTCGTGGCATGAATACGATCTGGGTGATCGAGGACCGCTTAACTAAGTCAGCTCATTTTCTTGGGATTAAGGATACGTGGGGTCCCGAGAGACTTGCCCAGTTGTTCATCAAAGATATAGTGAGATTGCACGGTACTCCTAAGAGTATCGTTTCTGATCGTGACGGGTGATTCGTGTCTCATTTTGGAAATCAGTTCATCGTGCTTTGGGAACTCAGCTTAATATCATTACCGTTTTTTTTCCTCAGTCCGACGGACAATCAGAGAGGACTTTTCAGACATTGGAGGACATATTAAGGGCATGCGTCCTCGATTAGTAGACGATTGGGAAGCCCAATTACTGTTGTTTGAGTCCACGTACAGTTTAGTTGGCATGCTGCGATGAAGGTAGCACCTTACGAGGCCTGGTACGGTCGTCGTTGTCGATCTCCCTTGTGTTGGGACGACCCATCAGAGTCAATCGGCACCGAGCCCGATATACTTATAGCCGCCCGGGAGAAGGTAGCTTTGATCAGGAGTCGTCTGTTGACTGCTCAGAGTCGGCGAAATTATATGCAGATAATCGTCGACCACTAGAGTTCGATATGTGTTACAACGTTATGGTCAAGGTATCCCCGAGTCGAGGTATCTTCCGTTTCAGAAAACGGGGGAAATTGAGTCCGAGATTCATTGGATCGTTTGAGATTCTGGATCGAATAGGCGAGTTAGCTTACCGTTTGGCTTTACCTCTGGCGTTGAGCCAACTTCATAATGTATTGCACGTCTCGCAATTGCGGAAGTATGTTGCCGATCCGGGTCACATACTTCAGTTCGATGAAATCGAGATCGCCGATGATCATTCATATGAGGAACGTCCTATACGAATTTTAGAGCGGCAAATCAAACAGTTGAGGAATAAGTCGATTACTTTGGTCAAGATTCAGTGGTCTAGACACGGAGTCGAAGAGGCTACTTGGGAAACCGAGGATAGTATGCGGGAGAGTTATCCCGAGTTGTTTGACCCTTAGTTTCGGGGACGAAACTCTTTTAAGGGGGGGTGTATGTAATACCCGGTTGTAATTCAGTCATTATCATTCAGTAATTTCATTCGGTGATTGTCACTCAGTGGATTTTCACTCATTTATAATCATTCATCAATCATGTTCATTCACCCGTGTTCACCGTTCGGAGAAACTTCGAGTTGTGTATCGTTATTGTCCATTGATTCAACTTTCCACATATGAGTTCGACTTTGTTAGATCACCATTAACTTTTGGTAACTCCAAAAATTCTAAATCTTTGCAATATTATAGAGCATCGAGTTAGCTTTCCAATGGTTCAAACGGTGAGTCAATCGAAGTCCGGACGAGAGAGTTATGGTCGTTTTAGCTCACCCGCTCATTTTTCAGTTATTGGCCGATCACTGCCGACCGAACTCGGCCGTGTCGTCCGACACGGCCGTGCTGTACTCGTCCGGAAATGCCGAAGTCTCTGCCCACATGACTCGACCGTGTCGTCTGGCACGGCCGAGTCAAACTCTTCCGGATAAGCCAGAACCGACTGCCCATACGCCCGACCGTGTTCCAGGACAAGGTCGAGTCAATGCCGAAGCGCCGCACCGTACCGAGTCACTGTCGGACAGGTCACTATCGGAAGGCCTCTTCGCGCCGCGACCGCGGCCGTGTCAGCGACACGGCCGAGTCCCCGCTGCCCGCAGGCCGCGTCGCGCCCGCGGCCGTGCCGTCACGGGGCGCGGGCCAACAACCCCTATAATTTCGTTTTTTTGAGCATTTCAGCTCATTCCTTCCATTTCTTCCACCTTCATACGAGAGAGAGAGGCTTGAGGGAGAGAATTCTCTTCACCTATCACTTGAGTGTGGTTTTTAATCATTTTCATTCGGTTGTGAAGCTTGGATCATCGATCTATCGCGTGTTCTTCGGATCGAAGTGATTGGATCTTCAAGAGGTAATTTCTTCAACACCTTGGATTTCGATTCTATGTTGAGATATGATGTTTTGGACGTTATAATCATGTTATATGAAGGGATATGTATATGATTATGAGTTTATATAAGGATTCATTGGATTATTGAGGGATTATTCAAGAACACTTTGAATATTGAGTTGAAATTGCGGGTTTTCGTTTAATTGTCGTTATAATCACGTTTTCGGATATTCATTTTGGATTATTGATCATTTGGAAGATGTTTGTTGGTTTGAAACACTTCTTGGGGGATTTGATATTGGTATATTGAGGTTTGATTGTAAACGATCGGAGTTTGGCCGCAACGTGTTTGATTTAATGCCTCAATGGACTTGGTTTAGTCGTATCGACGTTTTGAGTTCGTTATATTCGTGTTTGATTCGTATATTTAACGGATTGTTGGTAATTGTATTATTCAAGGTTGTTCGAGCGACCGATATCTCAATTAGGACGCTGTTCGTGGAAGGATAATTGTCACCGGTGTTGTGTAAGTTAATTCTTACTCGGTTAAAAGGATATTCATTCCTTTTGTTGTTGATCATTCATAATCATAACTCATTCATCATTGTATTAATCATATTGAGACTTGTAATTGTTGAACAATCACTTCATTAACGGGAACGGTGGTTCCAATCATTCCATTGAAACTATCAATCACTTCATTATTACTCTCATCTCGGTGAGTCATTCTTGACTTTGTCAGATTATTATTTATTCATTGATATTCATTACGGTCATTCTCGTTCATATGACCTTCTGAGTTCATATTGCGTGGCCGGGTGCGGATGTGTGGAATTTTTAGTCGGGCACATGATGGCCATGTATTGGGAGTGATACATTGGACTGTGCACACAGTGACGATTACCTCCGTGAGACTGTGCACACGGTAACGATTACCTCCGTGAGACTAATTAGGTACAAGGACGGGTGGGTCCGGTCATCCGTCTTGTACACTTGCACAGAACACTACGGGCGTACTATGATGCTCCTCTTCAGCGTAATTCATAACTAAGGATATTTCATAACTTCAGTTAAATCATGTTTGTGTATTTTCAACCCTTGAGGATTGTTGTTACGTATGGCCCGGCCCATTTGAGGATTTTGTTTTTCGTGTCATGGCAAGGCAAACGCGCAGAATAGCATGTTGATGTCGAGGAGTCCCAGTGATACTAGTAGGGGGCCCCGATCTTTCAGTTATTCATGTTATTATCCTTTATTTTCCGCTGCAGACTTTCATTTGGATACTCCGTTTCATTCAGTGTCGTGTATTTTATCTTCATATAAAATATACTAGTATTCGGTATTGTCCTGGTGTGTTGTACTTCAACTCCTCATCGGAGTATTTGGTAATATAATGTGGTTCGGTACTACAATTATATTATTTAATTCATCATTTTCATTCGCCTGGTGGGTCCCAGTTGGGGATTCACAGCACTGTAATACCCGCCTAGGTTGGGGTGTTACAGTAAATTCTTACGTAAGGGATTTACGGCGCTGTAATATTCCTGAATGTATCGGGGGTGTTACAGAATATGGTATCGGAACTAAGATTATGGATATCTTGGCCATTGGGTTAAAACTGGGGTCGTATATATCTTTTGAGGTAATCGGCCGTGGATAACATCACTGTACTGCCTACTTCTTCGTGCGAGCAGTGGTTGTAAGTTCCTAAACTCTATCTCGTTCTTTACATGTGATACCTCTTTTTACTTGAACGTTAGAACGATATTGTTACCCATATATTGAGTATTTATGCTTACAGTATGTTAAGAGGAGGACGTGGACGTGATCGCGGTCGTGGAAGCGGACGAAGGAATGCTGAGAGAGAAGCTTCGCCTTCAAATCAGGCTAGCCACATCTCAGGCGAGCCACAAGAGTCTATTAATAATGAGCAGGAACCTGCTGTTCCCGACATCCTTCGTCAGGTGGTCAACCAGATGACTCAGTTTGCTCAGGTTGTGGACCGAATGCAGGTGGCGATTGGATTGCAACAGGGAGAGAGACAGCAAGGTATACCAGACTTGGGAAATCGAGGAGACCGATGGCTCCAGGAGGTGGCGAAAATGCATCCGCCAAAGTTTGACAGTTTCTAGGATACGCCGACGTGGGATCACTGGCTTAGGTAGTTGGAGAAAGTATTCGCCGGGATTAACTACCCATACAACTGGAGAGTTCCCATAGCCCAGTACTTTCTGACAGGGGAAGCATCTGAGTGGTGGGAAGCCATCCGACCTATAGATCACGATGCCGACTGGGGAGAATTTAAATTGATGATGGAAGTTTAGTACTATCTTCGTCCAGTGAGGGAAGCCAAAGTTCGAGAGTTTTTCTCCGCGCAGCCTTCTGATGTGCCAGTATCTCAGGCGATTAAGACGTTTAACCAGCAACTAGCATTTGTTCGACACCTGGTCAAGACAGATACATAAATGATGATCCACTTCGATATGAGAATGAAACCGGAGATACAGAGGTACATGTCTGGTTTTGAATGCACCACTCTCCGCCAGTATTAGGACAAAGCATTGGCATATGAGATTAAAGAAGTAGCGATGGAAAAATTCTCAGAATCCAAGAAATAGAAAGTGTCTGGTAATTTCACGGAGCACAAGAGCAGTGGGCCCCTCAAGGCCCAATCATCCTATCATTCATTCAAGAAACCTCCGCATCCATCCAAGAGCGGAAAGAACTTCAGAGCGATATCAACACCGACAGATGTGGTCAAGAGCTGTTTTAATTGTGGTCGCCCAGGACACCATTGGCGTGATTGTTTCCATTCCCCAGTAACATGTTATGATTGCGGGTAAGAAGGGCATCGTGAGATGTTCTGCAAGGATGCCATGAAGTTAAATGGAGCTCGTACTTCGCAGCCGGCTCAGAAAGAAGCAAGTGTTCAGTAGACGCAGCAAAGTGTTCAGCTACCCCAGAGTTTTGGTCGTGGAGGAGGCAGAGGACAGTTCGACCGGAAAGGGACATCGAGTGCCGGATCCATTCCTCCACACCTGTATGAGATGAGGAGGATAGACGATCAGGATGCTGCTGTCGCATCAGGTAACATTCCGATCCTTTCATAACCAGTTAGCGTTTTATTCGATACATGGACTACACATTCATTTATATCATTGTCTTGTGTAAATCGTTTGAACATTTCTGGTTTTCATAATTGTGAGCCTTATGTTGTGGGTTTACTGAGTGGAGAGAGAATTGTGGGGAACTTAGAAACTAGAGATTTTCCTGTATCAATTGGAGGCAGAGTGTAATACCCGGTTGTAAATTAATTCATTATCATTCAGTATGTTGTCACTCAGTAAATATTTCACTCATTAATGATCTTTCATCATTCATATTCATTTATTGTATCCACCGTTCAGAGTAATTTACATCGTGTATCAGTTATTATTCATCTTTCAACCCGGTTGGAGAGTCGGGCCGAGCGTATCATCATTGTCATCTTTGTAGTGGGCTGTGTGTGGGGAGTAGCGCACGCTACGTACTCTTCTTAGCATGCGCTAATTGAGTATGGGTAGCACACGCTACCTCTCAGCGTTAGCGCACGCTACGGTGGTTCAGGCTGACAGGACAGAAGGCACTGGACTGCAGTTGAGTTGTAGTAGCGCACGCTACGAACGGTAAGTAGCAGACGCTAGTAGTTTAGGTAGCACACGCTATGCAATCAATGTAGCGCGCGCTATGGCCGATCAGGCAGAGTCCAGTGGGTACTGGACTGAATTGGAATAATTCATAGTGTACGCTATGAATATCTATTAACGTAGGCTAATGGTATAGTAGCGCACGCTAACGAGGCAGTCAGAGCTCACTGGACTGTCCGGTATACCCGCTAGCGCACGCTACATATCAGGTCATACCGTGCGCTAAACTGGAACAATATAAATTGGACAGTCCAGTGCAGATTCGTCATTTTTTTCATTTCACTTCATTGCTTCGATGATTTTGGGCGATTTCGGACGTTTTGGAGAGATATATTCGAACTGCATCCACCTATCAACATATTCCAGCTTATTATTCTGATTAATCATCATTTCATCCTCTCCGATACATCAAATCAAGGTAAATGATTCCTGAATCTAGAATTTCGAATTTTAAATGTTTTCCTCCCGATCTCTTCGTGTAAGCTTGCTATTATGTTGGAACATGTTAGATATGAATTATCTACCTTGGATACATGTATTCCTATGGATTTATTGGTGTATATTTCGGATTTTATGAATAATTGGGGAATTTTTCAAGAACCCTTAAGGGTTGACTTTGGTTATTTTGGGGATTTCCGATTATAGTTGTCGTAACCTTGACTTGTGGATTCTTATTGGATTATTGATATCATTGAAGGTGTTTTGTTGGATTAAACTACTCATTTTGGAGTTTGGTTCCGATATATTTGGGGCTGGTTATAATCAAAGGATGAATGTTTGCTATGTGTTTGTCATAATGCCCCAATGAGTTTGGATATTGTTGTATCGACTTTTTAAGTGGGTTGTGATCATGTTTGAATGGTTTATTAGTGTTATTCAAGGTTGTTCGAACGACCGACATCTCTTTTAGGACGGTTGTTCGAGGAAAGACATTCTTCACCGGTGTTGTGTAAGTTAATTCTTACTCGGTTAAAAGGATACTCATTCCTTTCGTTGTTGTTCATTCATAATCATAATTAATTCATAACGTATTAACCTTATTGAGACTTGTAATTGTCAAATAATCATTTCATTCGCGAGGAACGGTTCCAATCATTTCAATGAGCGATCATTCATTTCATTATTATTTCATCTCGGTAAGTCACTCTTGACCCTTGTTGGATTGTTATTCATTAACATTCCTCATGGTCATTTTTGTTCATGTGACCTTCTGGGTTCATATTGCGTGGCCGGGTGGGGATGTGTGGAATTTTTAGTCGGGCACATGATGGTCATGTGATCGGGTTCACCGACACAATGGACTGTGCACACGGTAACGTGCCTCCATGAGACTAATTAGGTACAAGGGCGGGTGTGTCCGGACACTCGTCTTGTGCACTTGCACATACCATTACGAGCGTACTATGATGCCCCTCTTCAGCTTAATTTCATAACTAAGAGATATATCATGATTGTGCTTGTTCAGCTCTTGAGGATTGTTGTTCTGTGTAACTGACCCCATTGGGGAATGTTGTTTCAGGTCATGGCAAGGCCAAAGGACGAGAAGAGAACGTTGATGGCGAGGAGTCCCAGTGATACTAGTAGGGGCCCCAGTCCTTTTTTAGTTATTCATGTTTTTTTCGCTTTTAATTCCGCTGCAGATTTCCGTTTGGATATTCATTTTCATTTAGTGTTGTATATTTCTTCATATAAAATATGCATGTATTCTGTATTTTCCTGGGTGTGTTGTACTTGAAACTCCTCATCGGAGTAATTAATGATATAATGTGGTTCGGTACTATAATTATATTATTTAATTTATTAAGTTTCATTCGCCTGGTGGGTCCCAGTTGGGGGTCCACGACGCTGTAATATTTGCCTAGTATGGGGTGTTACAGAGTTTGTATCGGAGCGTGGTTTTGAATACTACCTTCCGAGTCATGTCTCATTTGAAATTATCATTCATCAGACTAGTATCATTGGACTTTCGCGTCACATGTGACCTGTGCAAGAGCCAAGCCCCTTAAACCAAAGAATAGTAATATTTCTGACGCCATGGTATAATCTCTGGCAATAAGAATCACTCATTCATCATTCAAGAGTCAACAATCCTCAATCATTATTTTCATTTTGGTCATGTCGATCATGTTAACTCATTAATCACTCAGTTCATTTCATTGCTATGTTGTCGATCTTAAGGATCGTATCATTAATCTTGTTAACTTGTTCAAGATAATCATTTCAAGAATTTCATCAGATAATCATGTCACTTCAGTTGATCATTCATGTAATCATTGTGCTAGAGTGCGTATGCTCATTATTATCATTTCATGACGTAATCATAATGCGGTATCCATACGAGATCTATAACTATCATGTGACTTTCCTACTTCAGTATGGAGAGAGCTGGTAGAGGGCGCGGGGGAAGAGGCCGCGGTGCGGGCCGAAACCCGAGAGCTCGTGTGAATACACGCGCAAACGCGAGGAACAATGCTGATTCATCGAGCAGTGATGCTGCCACTCATTCACCTGTAAATAATCATTCACTGTCAGGGAGTCGCACCCGGGACACAGCTCATTCAGAAGGTGTTCGGGTTGACCCACTCGCTTTTATGCAGGGCATGATGGCCCAGATGACACAGATGGCATGCCTCATGGAGACAATGCAGAATTCAACCGCTCAGAATCATCAGGTGCCTCCGCCACCTCAGAGGCAAGAGAGGAGTGTGAGCAGTATTATTAGTGATATCTCTCGCCAGAGACCACCTACTTTTGAGGGCTCGTCTGAGCCGGCGGATATTGTTCACTAGCTTGATCACTTTGAGAAGCTTTTTGCTATGGTGGATTGACCCGAAGGGCACAAGGTTTCAGTTGCGGCTTACTATCTGGGTAAGAGTGCTCACTCATGGTGGTTATCATTGAAGCCCACCGATGGATCTTGTACTTGGGATCAATTCAAAACTCTCATGATGTAAAGATATTATCCGGCCCCACTCAGGGAGGCCAAGTTATCAGAATTACTCATTCTCGACCCCTCAGCGGACGATGATGTTCTCGCCATTGCCGAGAAATTTCAGGAGCTACTTCTTTTCGCCTCATCTATTATTCACTTCGAGGCGGACAATATCAAGTATTTCAGCAAGAGGTTGAAACATCGTATACGGATGCAGTTGCTTAATCACAATTGCACCACTCTGGCCAAATTCATCGAGAAAGCTCTTACTTATGAGCTTACTGCTAAGGAGATTGCTAAGCAGCAACCTTCATCTGCTAGCAAGAAGTCTAAGAATCGTAATCAGTCTGAAGGCAGTCAGACAACTTTCAATAAGCCTCGTGCGGGCTCTACTTTTTTTGAGCGAACTCCTTTGGCGCCTAGACCCGCGGAGTCTCAGTCCCGAGCGGCCAGTTCGGCCATCACCTGCTTCAACTATGAAGAATAGGGTCATTTCAGCACCAAGTGTCAGAGGCAGACTATCACGTGCCATAACTGTGGGATTGGTGGGCATAAGGCCCGTTTTTGCCGAAGAGACTATAAACCTACCCCGGCAATATCTCAGGCTCCGAGACAGTCAGCAGTTCAGAATCAGGCCACTCAGTCTGCGTCGTTCAAGACGACGGGATCAAACAAAGGCGGAGCCAAAAGCTATCAGACGGGAGCGTCCGGTTCGGGGGCCGGCAAGCCCCGAATTTATGAGATGAAGAAGGCCGACGATCCGGAGGCCCAGATGATCTCAGGTACACTCAAAATTCTATCTCAACCTATGTGTACCCTTTTTGATACTGGTGCATCACATTCATTCATTTCCGAGTCATGCTTGAGTAGACTTCACCTGGATAGTGCTTCTAGCTGTGAACCTTATATCATTGGTCTACCTGATGGTAGAAGAATTATCGGGGAGCGTGAGATTAAGAATTGTCCGATACAGCTTCATGGCCGTGATTGGTTGGCAGACTTGATCGTGGTGGATTTACCTAGAGACGACGTCATTTTGGGTATTGATTGGATGGATCATCACGATGCCATCCTTAGTGTCCGTAAGCGTATGGTCACTATTGTTTCAGACGATGGAGTTGAATATGTATTTCAGGGGAGTAACCCCAGCTGTTCCGGAAAAGTTATCAATATGATGAAAGCAGTGAAATTACTCAATCAGGGTTGTGTTGGTTATTGGTGCTATATGACCAAGATTGAGAAATCATCAGTGATGTTGACAGATATTCCTGTAGTGAGAGAATATGCCGATGTATTTCCAGACGAGTTACCCGGGTTGCCTCCACGGAGAGATGTGGAATTCACGATTGAATTGGAGCCCGGTACATCTCCAATATCAAAAGCACCATATTATATGGCCCCGACCAAAATGCAGGAATTGAAGAATCAACTGGAGGAATTGACCGAGAAGGGTTATATCCGACCAAGTGCGTCCCCGTGGGGAGCGCCTGTGTTATTTGTCAAGAAGAAGGATGGTTCGTTTCGGCTGTGCATTGATTATCGAGAGTTGGACAGGGTGACGATCAAGAATAAATATCCCCTACCCCGCATCGATGATCTCTTAGATCAACTTCAGGGAGCTTCAGTATTTTCCAAGATCGATTTAAGATCTGGATATCATCAGTTGTGAATTCGAGAGTCGGATATCGCAAGGACGGCGTTTCGAACACACTATGGTCATTATGAGTTTGTGGTAATGCCGTTTGGGTTAACTAATGCACCTGCGGTGTTCATGGAGTTAATGAATCGGGTTTTCATCGACTATTTGGATCAGTTCGTGGTGGTTTTCATAGACGACATTTTGATTTATTCTCATGACCGAGTGGAGCACGAAGTTCACCTTCATCAGGTTCTCGACGTGTTGAGACGAGAGCAACTCTATGGGAAGTTTTCCAAATGTGAGTTTTGGATGTCCGAAGTGACGTTTCTCGGACATGTAATTTCATCAGACAGTGTACGTGTCGATCCTCAGAAGACGGAGGTGATCCGAGATTGGCCACCTCCAAAGAATGTTAAGGAAGTCCGAAGCTTTCTCGGATTAGCTGGTTATTATCGGTTATTAGCTGTTTCACCTGCCAACAAGTCAAGATAGAGCATCAGCGACCGGTGGGTATGTTAAAACCGCTCCCTATTCCGGAGTGGAAATGGGAGAATATTTCAATGGACTTCATCATGAGTTTACCGACGAGTCGTCATGGCATGAATACAATATGGGTAATTGTGGACCGTTTAAGTAAGTTAGCTCATTTCTTTGGGATTAAGGATACGTGGGGTCTCGAGAGACTTGCCTAATTATTCATCAAGGAGATAGTGAGTTTGCACGATACTCCTAAGAGTATCATTTCTGATCGTGACGGGCGATTCGTGTCACATTTTTGGAAATCTGTTCATCATGCCATGGGAACTCAGCTTAATTTCAGTACAACTTTTCACCCTCAGTCCGACGGACAATCAGAGAGGACTATTCAGACATTGGAGGACATGTTGAGGGCATGTGTTCTTGATTGGAAGGACGATTGGGAAGCCCAACTACCATTGATCGAGTTCACGTACAATAATAGTTGGCATGCTTCGATTAAGATGGCACCCTACGAGGCCTTGTACGGTCTTCGTTTTCGATTTCCTTTGTGTTGTGATGACTTATCAGAATCAATCAGCACCAAGCCCGATATGTTTATAGCCGCCCGCGAGAAGGCAGCTTTGATCAGAATTCGTTTGTTGACTGCTAAGAGTCGATAGAAATCATATGCGGATAATCGTCGTAGGCCATTAGAGTTCGAGGCTGGTGACCACGTATTGGTAAAGGTATCCCCGAGTCGAGGTATCTTCTGTTTCGGGAAATGGGGGAAGTTGAGTCCGAGGTTCATTGGACCAGTTGAGCTTTTGGATCGAGTAGGCGAGCTGGCTTATCAATTGGCCTTACCTCCGGTGTTGAGCCGAATTCATAATGTGTTTCACGTCTCTCAGCTAAGGAAGTATGTTGCCGACCCAAGTCACATACTTCAGTTCGACGAGATCGAGATCGCGGATGATCATTCGTATGAGGAACGTCCTGTATGAGTCTTAGAGCGACGAATCAAACAGTTGAGGAGTAAGACGATTCCTTTGGTTAAGATCTTGTGGTCTAGATACGGGGTCGAAGAGGCTACGTGGGAAACTGAGTATAGTATGCAGGAGAGTTATCCCGATTTGTTTGACCCTTAGTTTCGAGGACGAAACTCTTTATAAGGGGGGATATGTAATACCCGGTTGTAAATTCATTCATTATCATTTAGTATATTGTCACTCAGTAAATTTTTCACTCATTAATGATCCTTCATCATTCATATTCATTCATTGTATTCACCGTTCAGAGTAATTTGCATCGTGTATCAGTTATTGTTTGTATTTCAACCCGGTTGGAGAGTCGGGCCGAGCATATCATCATTGTCATCTTTGTAGTGGGTCGTGTGTGGGGAGTAGCGCAAGCTATGTACTCTTCTTAGCGCGTGCTAATTAACTACGGGTAGCGCACACTACCTCTCAGCATTAGCGCACGCTACGGCGGTTCAGGCTGACAGGCCAGAAGGCACTGGACTGCAGTTGAGCTGTAGTAGCGCACGCTACGAACGGTAAGTAGCGCACGCTAGTATTTTAGGTAGCGCACGCTATGCAATCAGTGTAGCGCAAACTAAGGCCGATCAGGCATAGTCCAGTGGGTACTGGACTGAATTGGAATAATTTATAGCGCACGCTATGAGTAGATTTTAACGTACGCTAATGGTGTAGTAGCGCACGCTATCGGTAAGACGTTAGCGCATGCTACCAAGTTCGTACCATACGCTAACGAGGCAGTCAGAGCTCACTGGACTGTCCGGTTTACCCGCTAGCGCACAATAAATATCAGGTCATAGCGTGCGCTAAACTGGAACAGTATAAATTAGACAGTCCAGTCCAGATTCGTCATTTTTTTCATTTCACTTCATTCCCTTGATGGTTTTGGGCGATTTAGGAGGTTTTGGAGAGATCTCTTCGAACTGCATCCACCTATCAACATCTTCCAGCTTATTATTCCGATTAATCATTATTTCATCCTCTCCGATACATCAAATCAAGGTAAATGATTCTTGAATATGGAATTTAGGATTTTAAATGTTTTCCTCCCGATCTCTTCGTGTAAACTTGATATTATGTTGGACTATGTTAGATATGGATTATCTACCTTGGATACATGTATTCCTATGGATTTATTGGTGTATATTCCGGATTTGATGAATAATTGGGGAATTTTTCAAGAACCCTTAAGGGTTGACTTTGGTTATTTTGGGGATTTCCGATTATAGTTGTCGTAACCTTGAGTTGTGGATTCCTATTGGATTATTGATATCATTTAAGGTGTTTTATTGGATTGAACTACTCATTTTGGAGTTTGGTTCCGATATATTTGGGGTTGGTTATAATCAAAGGATGAATGTTTGCTAAGTGTTTGTCATAATGCCCCAATGAGTTTGGATATTATTGTATCGACTTTTGAAGTGGGTTGTGATCATGTTTGAATCGTTTATTAAGCGGATTATTGGTAATTGTGTTATTCAAGGTTGTTCGAGCGACCGACATCTCTTTTAGAACGTTTGTTCGAGGTAGGACATTCTTCACCGGTGTTATGTAAGTTAATTCTTACTCGGTTAAATGGATACTCATTCCTTTCACTGTTGTTCATTCATAATCATAATTCATTCATAACGTATTAACCGTATTGAGACTTGTAATTGTCAAATAATTATTTCATTCACGAGGAAAGACGGTTCCAATCATTTCAATAATCTATCATTCATTTCATTATTATTTCATCTCGGTGAGTCACTCTGGACCCTTGTCGGATTGTTATTCATTAATACTCCTCATGGTCATTTTTGTTCATGTGACCTTCTGGGTTCATATTGCGTGGCCGGGTGGGGATGTGTGTAATTTTTAGTCGGGCACATGATAGTCATGTGATCGGGTTCACCGACACAGTAGACTGTGCACACGGTAACGTGCCTTCGTGAGACTAATTATTTACAAGGGCGGGTGTGTCCAGACACTCGTCTTGTGCACTTGCACATACCATTACGGGCGTACTATGATGCCCTTCTTCAGCTTAGTTTCATAACTAAGAGATATATCATGATTGTGCTTGTTCAGCTCTTGAGGATTGTTGTTCTGTGTAACTGACGTCATTGGGGAATGTTGTTTCAGGTCATGGCAAGGCTAAATCACGAGAAGAGAACGTTGACGGCGAGGAGTCCCAGTGATACTAGTAGGGGGTGCACCAATTCTTCAGTCATTCATGTTTTCTTCGCTTTTAATTCCGCTGCAGATTTCCGTTTGGATATTCATTTTCATTTAGTGTTGTATATTTTATATTCAGCCAAGCGTTTCGCCCTGGGGTTCACCAGTTCTTTTTGTCCGGAAGAAAGATGGATCGCTTCGATTGTGTATCGACTATCGAGAACTGAACAAGATGACGATCAAGAACAAGTACCCATTGCCACGAATTGATGATTTATTTGACCAGCTGCAAGGAGCAACAGTATTTTCTAAAATCGACCTGAGATTGGGATATCATCATTTGAGGATTAAGGAGTCCGATGTTCCGAAGTCAGCGTTCAGAACTCGCTACAGACATTATGAGTTTGTAGTGATGCCATTTGGTCTCACTAATGCACCTTCTGTGTTCATGCAATTGATGAATCGAGTTCGTAGTTGTGTTTATTGATGATATTATGGTTTATTCTAAGAGCCCGGAAGAGCATGCACAACACTTACGGATCATTTTGGACCTCCTGAGAAACGAGCAATTATATGCCAAACTTTCTAAGTGCGAATTCTGGCTAAAGGAAGTGATGTTCCTCGGTCATGTGGTATCAGCAGAAGGAGTCCGAGTAGATCCCCAGAAAGTCGAAGCAATTATGGATTGGGAGTCTCCTAAGAACGTGAAGGAAGTCAGGAGTTTTTAGGACTTGCTGGGTATTATCGTCGGTTTGTGGAAGGGTTTTCTAAAATTACCCGCCCACTTACTCGATTACTGCAGAAAACCAAAAATTTTGAGTGGAACGAGATGTGCCAGACTAGCTTTGATAAATTAAACAAGAGATTGATGACGACACTGATTTTAGCACTACCACAGGGTACTGGAGGATTCATAATTTACAGTGACGCTTCAAACCAAGGTCTCGGGTGTGTACTGATGCAGAACGAGAAGGTGATCGCCTACGCATCACGACAGTTGAAGCCCTATGAAGTAAATTATCCAACGCACGATTTTGAGTTGGCAGCTGTGGTGTTCGCCTTGAAAATTTGGAGACATTATTTGTACGGGACTCACTGTCAGATCGTCACGGATCATAAGTGTCTCAAACACATATTCAGTCAGAAAGAGTTAAACATGCAACAGAGGAGATGGCTGGAATTGATTAAGGACTATGACTTGGAGATTCTTTATCATCCATGAAAAGCAAATGTAGTGGCCGATGCACTGAGCCGCAAGCCTGTCTCTATTCGAATGTTGGAGACTCTCACCTCCCAAACCAGCATTCAACGGGAATTGATTAACTAAGGAATTGAAGTATGGTTGCAAAGAGTCCAAGGACAACTGTGTGTGATGGAATTAACTTCATCATGAACCAAAGAAATCAAACCTAAGCAATTAGATGGTCCTCTGATGATTTGGTTACGTGATGAAGTGAGAAAAGGAAAGGCCCCAGGATTCGTAATTCATGATGATGGAGTTTTGAGATTTCAGAGCCGACTTTATGTTCCCGATGTCGATGTTCTGAAGCAGACAATTCTGAAGAAATCTCACAGTACGCCCTATTCTATCCACCCGGGTACTAGTAAGATGTATAGGGATCTAAAGCAGAATTTCTGGTGGGGCAACATGAAGAAAGACGTAGCAGATTATGTCTCGAAATGTTTGATTTGTCAGTGTAATACCACCAGTATTACATGCTATTTCACGTTGAGCGATCATTTCTATTTCATCTAATTAATAAATAAATGTACTCCGTCACGATAAACGTATTTTGGATGATATGTTCGTACTGTATTAATATGAATAAAGCTTGTCCGCGCCTGTTATTCTTGTATTGTGATTGTATGATGATTGATGATTTGTCGGTGACATACCTCGATGTCATTGGGGGATTATCGATGCGAATATGATGGTGGGCAATGTCTTGTTCCCCGAGAGATTACTCGACTAGATTGAGAGGGAGTCGCGTTATAAGGAATCAATGTGATAATAACTTAGTAAACAAACTGAACCTTACGTACGTTAAAAACTATGTATTACGTACGCTAATTATGTGACATTACGTATGCTAAAGGTTATGCCTTACGTACGTAACGCGGTCTTCAGTCTTAGGATAGGGAATCTTCGCCGGATGGTGCATTGTTAGACCAACTTTCGGCACGATAACGACATGCAAGTCAACGGGTGTTACGTACGTAACGATGTGTGTAAATTAGTCCAGTAAGTTCTGAGTTTTTCCTTACGTACGTTAAGCTCTCCATGATAACGTACGTAACATGGCTTACGTACGCAAAGCTTCAGGCCTAACGTGCTTAAAGGCCTAACGTGCTTAAAGCCATTCCGAATTTATATAAGGACACCCTCCCTTTCATTTCTTCTGACCCAAAACTCACTCTTTGCTCTTCATACTATCCTCCACCCTCTCTAAGTCGTTTCTTAGCCTCCCTAATCAAGTGTTATCCTGTTGGAGTGGGTTGATCAAGCTCCGGAGGAGGTTTTGAAGGTGCTACCCTTTCGTTCTTCGTCGTCCTTCGTCGTTCTTCATCCTCTTTTGTCAATTGAGGTAAGTTTATCGAATCTTGAACTCATTTCAGTGTTGTTATATGAGCTATACTAAATTTCGGATGCTTTGGGTAGTTTAGAACTTTCGAGAATGATCGGAACGGTGAAAACTATCACAATTATTAATCGTTGCCTATCTTGTTAAGTAATTAGAATGAGTGATGGTAGTACTCGTAATTGAATGGGAACTCATAACCAAATTGTTAATCACCAACACCTTAAGAATCATCTTGATGTAGATTTCAATTATAATCCGATTACCATATCGTAAAAACGTTAATAATCCCTTGATGAACTAACTAACGACTATCAAATCGGATAAGTAATCAAACATGTTAAGTTCGAGGAATTCGTGCTTAATCGTTCCATTCTAGTAATATAAACTAAAATTAGTGATGTAATTACGATGGCCTTGAGCCATAATCACGATGTAGAGATGTTTTATTAGAACATTAATCAACGAGATGATAAATTGTAAAATGGCGAACCGAGGAAACTAGTAATATGTATTATGGTCATAAATCGAGAATTCCAATTTTGGCAATAGGAACAATCAAGTTTAGGATCCTTACGGGACGGGGAGAATTGTCATTAATCATCATTATTACTACAAGATGTTAATCGACGAACATGTAATAGGTTGGGCTTTCGGGTGTGGCCGTTCGAGCTGTTGTGTTATCAAGGAAGTAACTCTCATAGGATTTGAGGCAAGTAAATCTTGCTCGGACCTTACGTATTAATATTTCTGAATATTGCATGTGTTACTGTCTATGGTAAGGTGCTCGTCTTATCTATCTCGTCCGGAGTATTCCTGTGTAGATACTTCCGTGACCCTTGGCTGCGGCCTTGGGAGTTTATATGTTGATATATCTTGCGGAACTGTGTTGAGGGATAAAACCTGAATGGTACCCACGTCCGGAGTATTCCTGTGTAGATACTTCTGTGACCCTTGGTTGCGACCTTGGGAGTTTATGTGCTGATAAAAGGAATGACGTTGAATTGTATATTCGGTGATAAACTTGTTTCTGAATTCATCTGATTCTATCATTGAAATTTGTTCGAAATGTCTGACCTGGGTTGACTGACACGATACGTCGTGTCAGGTAAATTTGTTGAATATGTGCAGGACATTCACGAAGGTTCCGGTCAGGCCTGAGCAGTTTTGGGAAGAAGACTTGTTATTTCTTAAACTAAATTTGAATAATCCACGTTGTGTAATAACCGTATGAACAGACATTGTTACCTTTTATATTTCGGTTGTATGAACACTTTCATTTGAACAATTCCGCAAACTACTTGTTGAATAAATTGTTTTTAAAAACCTCTTTTAAAACTCTCCTTGTGGGTCCCACACGGGATTAACGGCACTGTGGCGTCCGGCTTAATTTGGGGCATTACAGTCAGCAGGTTAAGATTGAGCATCAATGACCTGCCGGAATGCTGAAGCCTCTCCCGATTCCTGAATGGAAGTGGGAGGATATATCGATGGACTTTATCACTAATATGCCGAAGGCAAGAACAGGGATGAACATGATTTGGGTGATAGTTGACCGTTTAACCAAATCAGCTCATTTTCTAGGCATTAAGGACACTTGGGGACCAGAGAAGTTGGCACAAGTATTTATTTCAGAGATAGTCCGATTACATGGTACGCCGAAGAGCATTATTTCTGACCGGTACGGTTGCTTCGGGTCTCATTTTGGAAAGCATTTAATAAGGCCTTGGGAACTGAGTTGAACTTTAGCACAACTTATCATCCGCAGATAGACGTACAGTCTGAGAGAACTATTTAAACAGTGGAAGACATGAATGCTGAAGCCTCTCCCGATTCCTGAATGGAAGTGGGAGGACATATCGATGGACTATGTTGAAGACCAGAACAGGGATGAACATGATTTGGGTGATAGTTGATCGTTTAACCAAATTAGCTCATTTTCTAGGCATTAAGGACACTTGGGGACCAGAGAAGTTGGCACAAGTATTTATTTCATAGATAGTCCGATTACATGGTACGCCGAAGACCATTATTTCTGACCGGGACGGTCGCTTCGTGTCTCATTTTTGGAAAGCATTTAATAAGGCCTTGGGAACTGAGTTGAACTTTAGCACAACTTATCATCCTCAGATAGACGGATAGTCTGAGAGAACTATTCAAACAGTGGAAGACATGCTGACAGCTTGTGCCTTAGATTGGTCGACTGAGTGGGAAGTTCATTTGCCGCTGATTGAATTCACTTACAACAATAGTTGGCATGCTTCCATTAAGATGGCACCATTTAAACAGTTATACGGGAGTAGGTGCAGATCACCCCTGTGTTGGGATGATTCATCAGACTTGATCGGGACGAAACCAAAGTTGATCATACAAACGCGAGAGAAGATAGCTTTGATTCGTGAAAGACTGTTGACCGCCGTTGCCCATTAGAGTTCGCTATTGGAGATCACGTGCTTTTAAAGGTTTCTTCTACTCGGGGAATCTTTCATTTTGGGAAAAAAGGAAAGATGAGTCCGAGGTATATCGGACGGTTCGATATTCTTGAAAGAGTTGGAGAGTTAGCATACAGGTTGGCATTACCGCCGTCACTGAGCCATGTTCATAACTTATTCCACGTATCCCAGTTATGGAAATATATACCGGATCCCAGCCATGTCATTGATTTCGGCGAGATTGAAGTCGCTAAGGATAGCACTTTTGAAGAAAGACCGATCAAGATACTCGAAAGTCGAGTCAAACATTTGAGAAATAAACCAATCACTTTAGTTAAGGTGCAGTGGTCACGCCACGGAGTTGAAGAATCCACTTGTGAGATGGAGGATAGTATGAAATCCATATAACTAGAGTTATTTTCGTCTTGAGTTTCGGGACGAAACTCCTTTTTATAAGGAGAGTGTGTAATATCCGGATAAATTGTTGAGTATTTTCACCCATATTTGAACCCTGTATTATTCGAATTTGTGATATCAATAATCGAAGTATGATCTTTTCCGTATTCGTATCCGCGTGCATGATAATATCAACCTTGTAAATTTATTCATGCAACTACGTCGTAGCGTACGTTAGCTAGTAAGCATAGCGTAGGTTATGAGTCACAGGTAGCGTACGCTAAGGTATGTGCATAGCGTACGCTAAGTATGTTTATTACATACGTAACTTTGAGGATGTAGCCTATGTAAGAGAGTACAGAATGAGCCAGTAAGCTATCAACGGATGATAGGGTATGCTAAGAATAACAGATAACGTACGCTAAGTTTAAACATTATAAATGGGATAGCACCCCATTTCATTTCATTACATTTTCTTCACCTGTCCTTCACGTCTTTGAAGTCCAGAGAGCCCCTCCTTCTACATAAACACCCTTAGACCACCTATACTCGATCATTGGACATTGGATATCACTTATATTGATCATTGAAGTTGACAAGCATCTTGGATTGGCACACAAGCAACCAGAGTTGGACTCTACCCATTATCTTAGTGTTTTCTTCATCTTAAGGTATGTTAATGCTATCTCTAACCTTGGATACGTATTATTAAGGATGTTATGATCACACTACCAATAATATTAGGTTCCATAGATGATTTATTCAACCAAACATCATGTTTAGAAGTTGGGATGATTATGCTTAAGTTACCATTATAGTTGGAATCTTATTATGGAAAACAATAAGAGTAGTGTGCTGAGATTGATAATCCGTATTGAATGGTATTACCATAATGATCGTAGACTTGATATTGATATCACTTTTGCTAGACGGAGTTAAGAAAAGGATCATCGAAGGTTATATCATTTCTTATGAGTTGGATTGGTTAATTAATCTTCGTGATGAAGTTTGAATGTATTGATGATATTGGTAACAAGTGTATCAACCTTAAATTACCTGAACTACGTAAGAGAATTTGTAATCAATATTGGAGTATGACATCATGATGATATGCTTATCCTTGAAGTTGGAAGATATTGAACATCATTAGATCATTCAAGTTTGCATGAGTATAGTATGTATGAGGATAACGTACGTTAAACACTGAGAATTTCGTACATTATATCATCAGACGAGTCAGTAGTCTGATCAGAGAGGATACTATCAGATGCATGTTTAGCATGCGCTAGTCTCTGTAGCTTATGTACGCTAACGAGCAGACTTAACATACGCTACGTTGGGTGCATAACGTACGTTATATGATAAGACGAGACAGTCGTCTGATCAGAGAAGAAACTGTCAAATGCAGGCTTAGCATGCGCTAGGCTTCGTAGCTTACGTACGCTAACGAGCAGGCTTAACGTACGCTACGTTGGGTACGTAATGTATGTTATGCCGACCAGACATGATACGTTTTGTTGAACTTTTGGCCGTAGTTGGATTTTTAGATGTTCGTACATTAGCTATTCGACGCTAGATGAACTCTATATTATTTCTCTTGTTTAAGGTTCGAGCTTTACAATGTGATTAATCGAAGTGCGACCTTTGAGTGTATTGATATTCGTCGAAGTTTTATCCTTGTCATTAATTCGAGGCAAGTACCCTAATTATAGTTGTTCGTATATGTCGGTTATGTAATTGTTGTAATGTGCATATGTGTTGTGATTAATTGTCCACCATGTGCTGGTCCGATGGGATCATCATGGGAATCTATAGCTGTGTGCGCTGGATCATTGGACAGGTAATTCCACCATGCGTTGGTCTGACGGGATCATCATGGGAATCTATAGCTGTGTGCGCTGGATCGTTGGAATACAATCAGTATGTTGAGATTGTTGTAATGTGTTATATGATGCTATTATTTCTCGTTGGAAAAACTTGTCATGATTATTATTGAATAAATCATTGTTGTATAATTATCATACTTGTACTAGCATCATTGTGCTAACCCTTTGGGGGTGAACATTTGTTTATGTTCAGGATCCAGGAGAGCAGGAAAACAACCACTGGAGTTGCATGACGACGAGGGTACAGAGTGATATTCCGTCCGGGTGTAATTGTCAGATGTTTGTGTGATTTAAATAAGTACTCTAGCACATTGTCTTTTATGATGTTGGATCTAGCTATGTATTAATTATTATTCGTTGGACGTCTGTATTTTTCAGTACTGTTTCAGAACCATTGTATTTCATTTCAGTTACTTTCATTTGTTGTTATTTGTTATTGTCTTTTCGTCTCATCAGCCTTGTAAATTCTTACGTAAAGGATTTAGCTGTAATATTCCTGAATATATCGGTGGTGTTAGAGGTTGCTCGTAGTTTTGAGACAAGTATCTTGCCCATACACTTCGTGTTTCGTAGACGTGATGGTTGGTAATTGATTATTTGTGGAACTTGAATGTTTTAATGAACCTCCTAAAGGATCGGTATATTCTCGATAAAAAGGGTTCCGTTCAAGATAACTCGTATGATTCGTGGATAAATATGTATTTGGAATATGTTAGCATGTGTTGTATGTTGATAGATGTATAACCATACTTCATAAATATAATAGACCGTAATCACTTGTCGAGGATTGTGTATCGATTCATATACTTGTTCGGTGGGTATTTAACATGTTGTGATATAAATTGTTACTCCTTTGGAAGGAGGGTGTGATGCTTATGTTGTTTGGCTTGGTAATTGCTTATTGTTGTGTGATTGTTGTAAGTGATGTGCCACCGGGTAAGATTGTTGAGTCTCCAGGATTCATACTTGCTATTATGGGTCGGGCGGAACCGTAAGGTTATCCATCGGGTATGTCTTGCGGGGACTCCGAGGTTCGTGGCTTGCTAGCCCGATGCCGGGATAACTTGTGGGGTTATCCATCGGGTATGTCTTGCGGGGACTCCGGGGTTCGTAGCTTGTTAGTGCGATGCCGGGATAACTTATGGTTGTGATTTGGTTATGTGATGTACGTGTCATGGGTTGTCCAATCAGGTATGTTTTGTAGGAGCATCCGAGATTAGTAGCTTGTTAGTGCGATGCCGGGATAACTATGACCGTATCTATGATTGTGGTCACGTGACTGTTGTTACGGTGACATGTGATTTGGTATGGTTTCCCTGTGGGTTATTCACTCGGGTATGTTCCGCGGGAGCATCTGAGGTCCATGGCTTACTAGCACGGGACGTGAGTAATCTGTGGAAACATGCTGATATGATATGATCGGGTCATGGACCCCGTGTTCTGTAACCGGAATGGTATGATTGGGCCGTGGACCCCATGTGTTGTTATCATAACTGTATTTTGGTAAAATGACTTTGGCCTGTGTCCCTATATGGTTTCGAAAGGCTTGAGAACTCTTAAATCCCAACGTTTTTAAATCTACCGAGATCTTAAATGTTTTGTAAGATGTATAGGGGTTTCATCCCCACCCTTCATGGTTTGAATTGTTTTGATCAAGTGATTTATCTCGGGAAATATGTTCATACTTATTATGTTTTGGAGTATGATATGTATGGCTTGTATTTCTATTTTATACTTGCACTAGCAAAACAATAGAGTTTTGCTAACCCCCGAGTATTCGGGGGGTGGATATCTGTATTGTGTCCAGGTACTTTCAGGCTGCTGGGGAGCGAATCACAGGATCGGTACGAAGGATGATGGAAGATGATGATACTAATCACATGTGGACCCGTCGTTGAGTATTTTAGTAGAGTTTTGTTGTTTATTTCTCCATTGTGTTATTCTCCCATTCTATGGGAATGTTGATGCATTCTAACCCCTGCATGGGTACAAATTGTGAGGCAGGGTTATATATGTTTGATGTGTATATTGTGGTAAAAGACCAAATTGGTCTAGTGGTTCGTTATTAGCCATATTGGCATGTATTGATATGTCGTGTTTTCTGTATTTAGCCTGGTAGATCCTCATGGAGAGGGTCTGCGGCACTGTAATATTCCCAAGTGGTTTGAGGGTGTTACAAGTTTTTTATTTCTTGCATTAGTAGAGTATGGAGGCATCATGCTCCACGATGTACATGTTGATTTTAGAATTTCAATCCTGTAAATGGACCTGACTATAACAATTATCTTAAATCATTGTCATCTCATGATATTTTCCATACAAGTGGAAGAATTAATGATGATGATGGTTATTGAAATTTCATTTCATTTCTCCTTCGTATGAAGGTTGCGACAGGAGGGGCATCCAACATATAATTTTGCTATTTTGTATTTTGCATGATTTTTTATAGTGCTAACTAATTTTGACCATTGTTTGACATTATAATTTTTATGCCACCGACTCCAACATAGTTGAGATTAAAATGATGATTATTAGTAGAGTACGGAGGGGGTAATAATGAATTATTTGAAAATTTTAACAACCACAACTATGACACCCTTCTACCCTTTCTCTATTGCCTACCCCATTTATAAGCAACTGTCTGGCCGGAGTGGAGGTGGCATATGTATCATCCTAGAAGACATCCCAAGCGCTGGACAGCATATCCATGACAGACGTGGCTTAGGATACAACTCATTCTCCAATAATGGCAAAACTAGTACATTATTTGTTAAAGGGGTGGAATGTGTCCCTAAAATCGAGGAAGTTCCAAAGGCTACACCTATAGACAAAGAAAAGGCTACATTTGTCCCTTCTCAGAAATCAAAGGCTACCATTCCGCCACCAAGATCTTATCGCAAATAGTGGACCACACAGCCTCACAAGCCTATAAGACGCAATGCTCAATATCAACAGTATGTTCCTCAAGTATACCAAAAACATCATCAGCAGAAAATAAGGAAGGCTATACCCAAGTACCACCAACATTATGAACCTCAGTACCATCAACAGTATGCTGCTCCTCAATACTGGGTACATGAACCCATGTATCTTTCTTGTAAGCAAGCTACCGTGTATTTCTACTAACAGTAGGTTTGGGAATCCAACAAGAAACCCAGAAGACAACTCAAAAGATAGAGAAATTGTTGGAATATTCTATTCCATATAATCATAAATTGGTTTTGATGATGAGTTGTCGAACAAACAAATGGACGAAGGATTCAATAGAACGAACAAGGCAGTCAAAGTCACCTAATCAGACCAGATGGGAAAAGTCACCTGATCAGACCAAGTGAGAAAATCTAGCTGATCAGGTCAGACGAGAAATAGTCACCTGATCAGCCAACATACGTAATGCACAAGGTATAACGTACGCAATGAAAAACTTACCTGAAGGCAGACGAGTGCAGCTGACATGTTTAACGTACGCAACACATTGAAGATAACGTACGTAAATGAACGATATTAACGTACGTAATGCCTATCGGATAACGTACGTAATGGTTTGAATATGATTCAAACAAGGAACCGTTGAAGATGACATCATGGAGTAGGTCAGCATGCAACGAATATTTTGACTGAAGTTAACGTACGTAATGGATTTTATATAACATACGTAAAGAAGAAGACAAGAGATACTTGACTGATTTGCACTATACATAACGTACGTAACTTGGAGGAGTTAACATACGTAATAGACATAACGTATGCTACCGAAGAGCTATAACGTACGTAATGAAGGCAACAGTGAGCAACGGCTAGTCGAGCCTTTGAGCTTATAAATACCAACTTATTTGGTATCATTCAACATAACAACTTCAAGCAAATCATATATTGATTAGATATCATTGTATTCATTATTGTTGTTGTAATTGTGCTCAATTGATAGTGTTTGAGTGTTCATACACTAAATCATACATGAGAGGAAAAATACGGATTGTAGATTGATTCGGTGTTATCACTACACCATATATGGCTTTCAACAACATTTTTTTGATGTTACAAGCAAAAGTGTAGCCTTAGATGCCTTAAAATTGGTCAAATTTGATTTAAGGCTACACCTTTTTCTAACGTTATTATTGATATAAATTAATGTTACCATAGACTAAATTGAATATCTACGCTAACACAAAATTTGGTGTTGCCGTTGCTATAAAAAAGTGTAAGTAAACACTAAAAGAAATAGGCGGGCTTGCTAAATATTTTAGGCGGTCCAAATAAATTATTTTCAATTTTAGCGGGTCAATACACTCACAGTATTCAATACTCACTCAACACAGTTTCTCTAAAAACACAATTTCACTCATCACACTTTCTCTCTAAAACACAATTTCCACTAGGGGTGTTAAAAATATCTGATATCCGACATTCGATCAGAAAATTCAAAAATACGATCCGAAATTAACCGAAAAATCAGATATCCGAAATTTTGGATATCCGAAATTCGGATATCCATTTTTTCGTATTCGGATTCGGATAGTGTTTTTCAAAAAAATCGGATATTTTGGATATCTGAATCCGAAATATATTAGGCATCTGCTAGTTTTAGTCTTTTACATTTATCACTTTACCACTTTAATCAATTGTTTTTTTTATTTTCGCCGCTACAAATGAGTAAACTTCAACTTTCCTCTAAGACCTTCCCTCCTGCAATAACTAGGTTTCCTCCAAATCCGAACCTTGAATCGATTGGACCTTCCCTCCTGCTATTCGATTGGACTTCCCTCCTGCTATTTGAGTTTCATCCTGTACAAGCTCCATACATCCCAAATACCACTGTGAGCTTCACGAAGGCATAAACTAGGGTTTCAATCGATTCAAGCTTCACTACTGCTGTTCGAACTTCATCCCTACTATGCGAGGTTGCGGGTTTCACTCCTGCTGTTCGATTCGGCATGTTGCTGCTTCAAAGAGTTTTTTTATGTTATGTTCTTTGTCAAATCAATCTTGCTTTGCTGAAACTGTGGAACTTACAAATGTCTGTGGAACTTTACTGGTTTATACATTCCATAGCAATATTACATCATATTTTTGTTTATTGGTTATATAGAAATCAATCCTGTGGTGCTGAAACATTTGAAATGATTTTTTGTTTGTGGAACTTTACTGATTTTGTGGAACTTTACTGATTTTGTCTAGTACCAACATTACAAGGTTTAAAATGTTTGTTTTAAACTTGAGAATTTGTTGGTTTGGCAAAAAAATTTTTCAATGGAAATGGTTGAAATCTAGTAAATGATTTATTTAAATGAGTTAGGGTATTTATATGGTTATCTAAAACTAAAACACATAGGTTAGATTAAGTAGAATCAGTGGCTAACCATAGTTGTTTTTTCACTGTAGTCATGAGTGAAGCATGTAATATTTACTTCTTATTCCAAGGGTTGACATCACAACTAACTTTTCATTTTTTACCAACGCCACCAAAATCATTCTCATAACCATCCACCATTATTTCAATTTGCCTCCCGATTAACATTGGAGCACTTGTTCCAGCCTCAACATCACCGTAAAATCTTCTTTTATCAGATCGCCTTTTGTGGTTGGGGTCTAAGAATTTTCGATGGTTCATATATCACACTTTCTTGCTATGTTTCAAATACATCGAAGATGTCTCGTAATGACATATTGGACATGCAAGCTTCCCTTTTGTGCTCCACCCTGACACCATTGCATATACAGGGAAGTCACTAATGGTCCATATGGCACCTACACGTAATGTAAAAGTTTGATCATTCAAAGCATCGTACGTTTCTACTCCCGTATTCCCCAGCCCTTTCAACTCCTCTATCAGCGGTTACATATAGACATCAATATTGTTTCCGGGATCATTTGGGCCAGTATAAGGGTTGAGAGGATTAAGTTTTCTGGTTTCATGTTTAGCCATGGAGGAAGATTGTAGTTTACAACTACAATTGGCCATGTGCTGTGTGTGCTACTCATTATGCGGAATGGATTGAACCCATCAAAAGCTAAACCCAATCTCACATTGCGATTATCCGACGAAAATTGTGGATATTTGGCATTCATCGTCTTTCAAGCTTCACCATCAGCTGGATGTCGTAATTTCCGATCTTTTTTTCGTTCTACAGCATGCCACACCATTTTTTTGGAAAAATCTTTACACATAAACATTCGTTGAAGCCTTGGGGTCAACGGAAAATATCTCATCACTATGGCAGGAATTTCGTTGTCATTGTTCGTTTCTTGGGCCATGCGCTTCCATCTTGAAATACCATAAGTTTTTACAAGATACTTCATTTTTATTCACAACCCAATACAACATGCAGTCATTTGGACATGCATGCATCTTCTTGTAGTCAAAACCTAAATTCTTGATGATCTTTTTAGCGGAATTGAAGGAGTCCGGCACATTGAGATTGGGAACAGTCTCTTTCATCAACTGTAATATCTCACCAAATGCAGACTCAGTCACACCATGCATGCACTTCCAATGGTAAAGTCTAACTAAAAAACTTAAGCGATAAAACTTCTTACAACCAGGATAGAGGGGTTGTTTTCCATCCTCAACGTGATGATAAAATTTTCTTGCATCTTCATTTGGTCCCATGTTAGCTTTCATAATGTTCAACATCTCATCAAGATTTTCATCAAATCTGGTATCTAGTTCGGAATCCATGATATTACTATCTTTCAATGAAGTAACATCATAAATCCATTCTACAAACATTATACAAGGTCCGTTGCAGATGAGGTGATCATGACCATTGTTCGGACTCCGCCAAAATTGATTTTCACACTTACGACAAGGACACTTTATTTCATTTCCGTCGGCAAATTTGGCCATCGCATTTTTCACAAACAATTTGACACCATCTATATAATCTTTGGTATAATTGGGAAGATTCAACCAATTATTACATGCTTCACTCATGACTACAGTGAAAAAACAACTATGGTTAGCCACTGATTCTACTTAATCTAACCTATGTGTTTTAGTTTTAGATAACCATATAAATACCCTAACTCATTTAAATAAATCATTTACTAGATTTCAACCATTTCCATTGAAAAATTTTTTTGCCAAACCAACAAATTCTCAAGTTTAAAACAAACATTTTAAACCTTGTAATGTTGGTACTAGACAAAATCAGTAAAGTTCCACAAAATCAGTAAAGTTCCACAAACAAAAAATCATTTCAAATGTTTCAGCACCACAGGATTGATTTCTATATAACCAATAAACATAAATATGATCCAAATTAGGGCGGCAAATTTTGACATGACAAACAAAGAAGAGGAAGTATTTTGTTTGGTGCTTCAAAATGCTAAATTCCCAGACGGTTTTGCTTCCAACATTGGCAAATGCATGCAAGATAGGAAAGTGGTGGGATATAAGAGTCACGGTGCACATGTAATAATGCAATTTTGTTACAATTTGCTGTCAAAAGTACATTGAAGCCTGAGGTTGCAATTCCTTTGATCCGACTAGGTAAATTTTTAAGAGGTATGTGTTCCCGAGTTATTGAGTTGGATGAAATAAAGAAGCTGCAGCTTGAGATTATCGAAATGCTATGTCAATTTGAGACGATATTTCGAAATGCTTTCTTTGACATAATGATTCACCTTCCGGTACATTATGCAAGCAAATTGAATACGGTGGACCAGTCCACCAAAGATGGATGTATTCGATTGAGCGGTACCTAGGTGTATTAAGAAAATATGTCCGCAATAAGAGCAGACCAGAGGGTTCCATTGCAGAAGGGTATCTTGCTGATGAATGTTTGACGTTTTGTGCAAGATTTCTGAATGATGGCGAAGAGAAGTCATTGAAGGAGTCTGCAACTCCAAATGTAGAAACTGGTGGGTATTCTATTTGTTCGGGTAAAAACAAAACCGGGAAATATATTCACTTGCCTGAAGATATGTGGATCGCATCTCATCGATATATTTTATTTAACTACAATGACGAGGCAATGGAAGAGCTAATTGAATAAGCCCTTAAAGCTTAATAATTCTGGAATATTTAATAAGTAATAAAGTAATTTATCTAAAACAGTAAATTAACACACTATACATATGTATAATTTCAGGAAACATCGTGCAATAGTGGACAATAACGTGAAGTCCAAACAATATCGAAAAGAAAAAACACATACCGATGAAATATGTGAGTGGTTCAGGACTGAAATTAGGAAACAACCAGGGGTTTCTAGGGAACTATTCTCCTTAGCAAAGGGTCCAAGACGAAATGCTAAGTTGTTTAGTGGTTATATAATAAATGGCTATAGGTTTCATACAAAAAAAGGGATCGTAAGTGTACCACGCAGAATAGTGGTGTGTTTTTGACAGCCTTAACAACTAGTTTCGCAAGTTCAAAAGATCCTAATCCATCAATTGGGGATGTTAGTTACTATGGATCAATTGAAGAAATAATAGAAGTTTACTACTGGGCTGCTTTCAGTGTTGTTTTGTTTAGGTGTACTTGGTATAAAGATGAAAAGGATTCTTTTGGTTTTACTCGAGTTAACTTCAACCGAGTTTGTCAAAAAAATGATCCATATGTCATGGCGAATCAAATGCAACATGTGTTTTACATTGAAGATCCCGTTGAAAAACATTTCAATTATCGTATTAAGAGGCTATCAACGGAATTTCAGGAAGCCCAAGAGGATACATTTGAAGATGATTTAAATGGGCAATTTTCAAATGACACAATATTTCGTTCTATAATAGAAGAACAAGATCGCGAAGTTAGTTGTTTCAGAGAAGACATCCCTGTATCAAAATTTCCCGTTTCGCCACCTAAGAGAGTAGATCATGAATCAGACTCGGTAAATTAATTTTAAAAATTAGATTAAGTGTAGTATAATATACTTGTATGTGAAAATCGAACTTGTTTATACATTAGTCATGTTAGATAGCTATATGTACCATCTTAATTTAGTTACTCAATTGTCATGTAATTTTAAACTTGTCTTGTACTTTATTCTTGTTAATTATTTAGTTAATTGTCATGTATTTTTAACCTTGTCTTGTACATTATTCTTGTTAAATAGTTAGTTAATTATCATATAACTTGACTAACTATTTTTCCGGTATTTTATTACAGGATGGAGAGTCTAGTTATCCGATTTCACCACAACGGAGACTTTTTAAAGAATGAGTATTCTGGTGGGGATCACAAGATATTTGACTCGGACCCTGACAGGTTTTCATATGGAGTACTGATGGAGTGTGTTAAAGAAATGAAGTACGATGAGATTAGAGGGGTATATGTCCCTAAAGGGAAGAAGGGTGGCTGGAAACTGATTTCAGATGATAGAACTCTTGGCGAATATATTAAAGGAAAATCTGAGGTTGATTTTTACATCGACTCCACTTTCGACAAGGCTATACCGGTAACGAACCAAATGCAACCATATGTGATCGTAAGGCCAAGACCAATCCCTCTTGCTAAGGAAAGGAATGGTCAGAAGCGGACTTTGTGACTCTAAAGAATATCAATGCCTAGATATCACGGAAGCTGAAGGCAGTGAATGATGAGAAGGAACAGAAGCTGAAGGTAGTAAATGATGAGAAGGAACGGAAGCTGAAGGCAGTGAATGATGAGAAGGAACGAAGGCTGAAGGAAGTGAATAATGAGAATGCACAGAAGCTGAACCCAAGGAAGAAATTACAATTTACAGCTGCTGAAACTAGTTCACATGAATTGATGGGTATGTAAGCGTATATAAAAGATTTTGAGAGAACTGGAGGAAATACAGAGACAGAGAGAACTGCTGGTGATGACTTGGTAAAAAATATCGAAGGTCAAGGATGTAATGATTTTGAAATGAGAAGGAATCAGAATGTTTTGAAAAAACATGCTAAACTTGAACTTCGATTGCTCAAAAGGAAGTCTACTAAGAGTTGTGAAAATGATAAAAATAAATGCAAGGAATCAAATGATGATGCAGCTGAAAGTGAGTATGTCCCGAATATGAGTGATGCTGAACCTGAACGACAAAGTGATAATGAGGATGATATTGTCACTTCAAAGGTATTTTTTTCTAATCTATGCATCAATTCATGTTTATAGTAGTGCGAGTGATTGACAAATATAAATTTTTTGTAGAGAATAAAAAAGGTCAAGAGGCAGAGAGTTTACACCGGTGCTGGCCCAAGAACTCGTTCCAAGCACTTAAAAATATTATTTTTCTACATTTCAACTTATGACATCCTCAATGTCAACATATAAAGATATTTTTAAGCTCTTTCTTTTTTTTTTTCTTCTCGTTTTTTAGTTGAAAGATATTTAAAGTTAATATTTATACATTCTTTAAAATGTGTAGGCAGAGTTACAATTTGTCCAAAAGGAATGTTTAAATAGGGGGTTGTTTTCATTTTCCAACTTAATGTTAATAGCCACTAGTAATATAACTAGTGTGTAACCCGTTGAGAATCGATGGGAATTATTTAACGTTATAATTAATATATAATAGAATTAAATTAATTTAACAAAAATGTAATAATAGAAACTGTTGGGATTCCGAAAATAAAACGAAATACGCAGCGGAAATAAATACGAATCCCAAACAGGATCGATCAAGTAACGTATATACGAAAAAAAATACAAAGATAAAGGTTCATACCCTTGAAGCCTTTGAAATAAATCTTCGTAAAATGTAGACGATGATTACGATCCCGTCCCGAACACGAAATCCCTTCGTTCCAAGCACTGAAACTTCAAAGCCTCTACTTCACACGCGTCAGAAGTTGCCCGGAAAAATCGACGTAACTTCGTTCTCCAAGAACACGGCTAGGAAGTTACCGTAGGAATTTTCTCTCTATTTTTTCTTTGAATTTCTTTTCACCTCTAAGATGAAAATAACTTAAAAAAATAATATTCTTCCTCACTTCAGCTTTTCTCTCGGCAGGAGCAGCAAGCTTATGGTTTTTTTTTGTGTCTTCTCTCTCTACATGTTTATGTTGGTGAAGATGTATATATAATGGAAACATCTCATCATGTAGTTATTAATGTGAGAAAAGAATCTCAACACATAATAACAAAACATGACAACAACAACATAACATGCAAGGGTGGAAAAACATGTGAGGGGGCGGCCCATTAGAAAGTTTCCTAGAAACGAGCCGAGTCACTCGGCTCGTGTACCGGACGTTCGTCAAACGACTCCGTTAAATACACTCTATTTAATTACCAATGTATTTATATTAATTAATTAATCTAATTAATTAATAATATCAAATACAAATATATTTCTCTAAGAAATATAATTTATGAATTAAATTAATTATCTGGTAACTTAATTTTAATTCATAAGAACGCTATTTTGATTTATCTAATAAATCATAATTAGATATCCAATATCTAATATTAATAGAGAGATAATAAATTCACATTTATCCGTCAATGCTCCTGATGCGCGACTCCGTAGGTCCGTCTCAGCCGGCATTGGGAGGAACCAATGAGCGCAGGAAGCACTTAGCCAGCCTAGCGGGCCGCACTGTAAACCCCGACTGAGAACGAATGAAGGGATCATTCCAGAACCATTATGTCGTGAATACTATATATGTATAGACCCTTTATCAGATGTCCCGGTCAAGTCTTTGGGTCACGGTAAAGTCAAACCCTACTATTGACTAGACTCTATACATGTGCTAATGCAAATCAAGACCGACTGATTAATAGTGTATCTAATACGACTATATCAGAATGCTTTGTCCAAAGACTCATGATCTTATTTGCCATTAACCGTATAGGACATACGCCTGCTCACTAATAAGAGATAGAATCCTTTCTTGGCGTACAGTAAAGACTGCTACCTGCCCGTACAGTCCGTACTTCGAGGTCGACTCAGCAATTAAGCAAATGAGTCTAACTACTCTAATGACAAACTAAACGTCACAGGCACATCTTCTACTGAACCCTCAAGTCAAAGGTCCACGTATACTATCACAACCTTTCGATTCATCATCGACTCTCCGAGAGTGAATACCGTATGACTGAATCGAGTATGAGTCGTGTTCGAGTATACTGGTCCCACCAATACACTTTATAACTATGCTATCAAGACGTGCACACGTCCTAGCATCAGTTATACAAGTCTTATTAAAACTTAATGCCCATTTAAGTTTATTGACTTGCGAACGATTTACGTAAATAAACTTTAAACACTTCCAGTGCATTTTCTCTTATCCCATAATGAGAATGGAATGTTCAGTTTATTTACATGGACTTCACTTCAATGTTTACCAAGTCAAGAATGCAATTTAAATACAATAAACAGTGAATGAATCGAATTGCCTTTTTATTATTTATTATTCCATCATTACAAGTACAATGCCCATACTCTCTCATCCCCTGAGTGGCATTCGAGGGCATATTCCTAACAATCTCCCACTTGCACTCAATGCCACATATCATGGTATCCAATACCCATGTTCTTTAGATTTCTTTCCAAGATAGCCTGAGATAATGGCTTAGTCAGCGGGTCAGAGACATTGTCTTCTGAGTCTACTCTTTGCAATGAAACATATCCTTTTTCCGCCATCTCTCGAACGATGTGGTACTTTCTCTCTATATGCTTGGTGTTGTGGTGAGCCCTCGGCTCCTTAGCTTGAGAGACAACTCCATCATTATCACAGAATAGTGATATAGGCAACTCCGCATTAGGGACCACTTGAAGCTCTTGTATAAACTTCTGCATCCAAAATGCTTCTTTGCTAGCCTCTGAGGCAGCTTGATACTCTGCTTGGCAGGTGGAATCTGTAGTAGCGGTTTGCTTGGAGCTTCTTCAAGATACTGCTCCTCCATTGAGAGTAAACAAATACCCAGATGTCGACTTAGAGTCGTCATTGTCACCTTGAAAATCAGAATCAGTGAATCCAATCACCTTCAGTTCTCCACCATAAGTAAGAACTAAATCTCTAGTTCTTTTTAAGTACTTAAGAATGTTCTTTACGACAGTCCAATGTTCCCTTCCTGGGTTTGCTTGAAATCGACTTACCATACTCACAGCGTAGGCCAAGTCTGGTCTCGAATTTTAACAGACGCAACCTATCAGGTTTCTTGCCAATTAATTTCTGTAAAGTGGTGTCTAACAACAACCCGTCTAACGGATGATTTGATCTTCTTTTACCCCTAGTCTTCATGCCCTCAACCTATCAGGTTTCTTGGCAATCCATACTATCTAAGTTGTTGACCATCAACGTCTATCAGTTTGACTATTGAATCTCACCCGGCAACCTATCAGGTTTCTAGGGGCGAAATTTATCACCAACCGAAGGCATCTAATGCACTCAAGAATTTTTCAACCTCTACCAAATGTACTATCCCGATAACTCGGAAGCATAGCACACCAGCTCGGGTATCAATTTTCTACGAGTTTGATGGAGGGTAGGAAACCTCGTAACCTTTTTCAAACTTAATCTATTTGTAGTCGGGAGAATTTCGCGATTAATGTTACACTTTGCACATTAATTCAATTATACGCGCGTTTGTTGGTTTGTCAATCAGTCAAAATGAAAAACAGAAAACAGTAACCTAGTCACTACCAACATATAGATAAACCAAACCAAACAAACATACCCAGTATATCCCGCTCAGAGCAGGGTCTGGGGAGGGTAAGATGTACGCAGACCATGCCCCTACTTATTACGGTAGGGAGGCTATTTTCGTGAAGACCTCCAGCTTAGTGCACAGCAGAATCTTGTGTGATAAATACAAAGGAAAACATATGATTTGAAAAAGCTCGAGACCATACCTGAGCCTGTGGCTTTATCCACATGGGACTTACCTAAGCGGAATTTGGCTACTTCACTCCCGATGAACGCTGCTCTAACAAAAGAGAGGTTGGCTCTGCGCACAACTCCCTGTCAAAAATACACCACGCAAAGACAATAGGATAAAATATACAATAAAAGTAAAAATGAAATGCTCTAGGTCAAAGCTAACCGAGACAACCCAACCCTGAGGCTCTCAACTACAGCACCGCTCCCTACAAAAGAATCCACAACTCTGATCCGGCACCTCCAAGCACACCTATCAACAGTCATGATCTCGGAAAGGTTTAAGGCCTTCAAATCTAATCTCAGTTTCTCCTTCCACGTCCTCCTCGGTCTGCCTCTCCTCCTCTACCCGACAACCATTAAAATCTCGACCCTCCTCACCGGAGCATATGCCTGCCTCCTGCGGACGTGGCCAAACCATCTCAATCTCCCTTCCCTAACTTTCGCTGAAATGGGCGCCACTTCCAGCGCGTTCCTGAAAACCCCGTTCGTAATTCTATCTAACATTGTGCGACCACACGACCAACGTAACATTCTCATTTCAGCCACTTCCAACTTACTCTCAAGCGACTTCTTCATCGCCCAACATTCAGAGCCATACAACATTGCAGGTCGGATTGTCGCTCTATAGAATTTACCCTTCAAATTTAGAGGGACTTTTTTGTCGCACAAGACCCCTGTCGCTGCTCTCCATCTTAGCCACCCCGCCTTGATGCGATGCGTGACATCATCTTCACACTCACCTTCCTTCTGAATGATCGAACCCCAATACTTGAACTTATCCATACGGGGTACGATCTGATCCGCAATCATTACCTCAACATCTTCCTCGTTGGCCTCACCACTAAAGTTACACCAGAGATACTCGGTCTTAGACCGGCTCACACGCAAGCCCAGGGATTCTAACTTAGCCCTCCAAAGCTCCAACTTCGAGTTCACCTCCCTCCTCGACTCCGCCACTAACACAATATCGTCAGCAAAAAGCATGCACCACGGGATGCCATCTTGAATCCCTCGCAAAATGACGTCAAGGATTAGAGCGAAGAGAAGAGGGCTTAGCGCCGACCCCTGGTGTATCCCTATCTCAACCGGAAAATACTGGGTGTCACCAACTGGGGTCCTAACGCACGTCCTAGCTTGGGAGTACATGTCTTGGATCGCCCTAACGAACGGCAACGACACCCTCCTCTCACTAGGCTCTTCCAAATAACATCGCGCGGAATGCTATCATAAGCCTTCTCTAGATCAATGAACACCATATGGAGGTCCTTACGCCGCTCTCTAAACTTCTCCATAAGGCGGCTGACGAGATGAATGGCCTCGGTCGTGGACCTCCCCAGCATGAAGCCAAATTGGTTCTCTGAGATCTCAACTTCTCTTCTAACCCTGCATTCCACCACTCTTTCACAGAGTTTCATAGTATGACTGAGGAGTTTAATACCCCTACAGTTACTACAACTCTGAGCATCGCCTTTGTTCTTGAAAAAAGGCATGACAATACTATGTCTCCACTCTGTAGGCATCTTAGAGCCTCTGAGGAGGATGTTGAACATCTCTGCTAGACACTGAACTCCGACTTCCCCCAGACAAAGCCACACCTCAATAGGGATCCGATCCGGGCCTACAGCCTTAGCTCTACCCATTTTCATTAGGGCACCCTTTACTTCATCCTTGCTGATGCTCTCACAGGAACTAAACGAACGAGCAGAAGATTGACTAACTCCTTGCACCACCGAGTCACTACCTCTAGCCTCATTGAAAAGTTCGAAAAAATACCTATTCCACCGCTCCTTAATAGCCACATCGTTCAAACACTTGACCCAAATCATCCTTAATAAACTTAATGGGACCCAGGTCGCGCCGCCCTCTTTCCCTAGCTTTCGCTAGTTTAAAAATAGCATTCGCTCCTTCTTTGGTGTCTAGGCGCTTGTACATCTCCTCGTAAGCCTCACATTTAGCCTTAGCCACTGCCTTCTTAGCCTCTCTTTTCGCCACCTTGTACGCTACAATCTTCAAGATTCTCTCCTCCCAAAGACTAGCAAAAGCTCCTTAAATAGCGCTTGTTTTGTCTTAACCTTGTTTTGGACCTCCTCATTCCACCACCAAGCCTCCCTAGGTCCACTAGACCTGCCCGAAGAAACCCCTACCACCTTCTCGCCCACTCTCCTAATAGCATTGGCCATGCTGGTCCACATAAGGTTTGTAATACCCGGTTGTAATTCAGTCATTATCATTCAGTAATTTCACTCGGTAATTGTCACTATGTAATTTTTCACTTGTTAATAATCATTCATCCGTGTTCACCGTTCGGAATAACTTCGAGTTATGTATCGATATTGTTCAGTGTATCTACCTTATTCGGGAATCGAGACAAGAGTATTATCTTGATTGTTGTAATTGATTCATTAGTCGTTGTTGATGTTGGAATTCATGTCATTTCAAATATCTTCATTGTTCAAATCGTGTTTTTGTTGGACGAACCCTTGTAATCATTGCTTGGAACCACCGTTTTGGGGTTTCTGCACTTCCATTTCGTGTTATTGTTCCCCAAATATTGATTCCTATTGCTCTTTCCCTTCCCGGGTCATTTTTCTTCATTTTAGGACCCAAGGGGGGTGTGGGCCGCGGCACAAGGAGTGTGCGCCGCGGCACACACATTTTCCAGTTTTGGCCGAGCAGCCTGTACCGTGGGCCGCGGGTCATGCCGGCAGGGCCGCGGCACACTGCCGAGTCACTACCGCGGCGCACCCGTCCGGGCCGCGGTACACTCGTGTTACAATTTTTTGGCCGACCCGTCTGTACCGGGGGCCGCGGCTCATGCCAACAGGGCCGTGGCACACTGCCGCGGCACATTCGTCCACGGCACGCTGCCGATCACTGGGGGAAGTTTTGGCCCTGTGCCGCGGCACACTTCGGCTGGGCCGCGGCACATAGTGCAGTCAGCACTATAATTGCGATATTCTTGTGAGATTCAACTCATTTTTCCATTTTTCTTCAACCTATCCGAGAGAGAGGGCTTGAGGGGGAAGATATTCATCATCAATCACTTGAGTATTCATTTTTCATCATTTTCATTCGGTTGTGAAGCTCGGATTGTCGATCTAACGCGATTTCATCGGATCAAAGTGCTTGGATCTTCAAGAGGTAATTTCTTCAACATCTTGGATTTCGATTTTGTTTTGAGAGACGATGTTTTGGATGTTAAGATCATGTTGTATGAAGTGCTATACACATGATTATGGATATGTTTGATTATTCATTGGATTATTGAAGGATTATTCAAGAACACTTTGAATATTGAGTTGAATTTGGGGGTTTTCGATTAATCGTTGTTGTAATCACGAATTTGAATATTCATATTGGATTATTGATCGTATTGAAGATGTTTTGTTGGTTTGAAACACTTCTTGGGGATTTGATGTTGGTATTATTGAGGTTTGGTTATAAACAATCGAAGTTTGGCCACAAAGTGTTCGATATAATGCCCCAATGAACTTGGTTTAATCGTATCGACGTTTTGAGTTCGTTATATTCGTGTTTGATTCGTTTATTGAATGGATTGTTGGTAATTGTATTATTCAAGGTTGTTCGAGCGACCGATATCTCAATTAGGACGTTGTTCGTGGAAGGATAATTGTCACCGGTGTTGTGTAAGTTAATTCTTACTCAGTTAAAAGGATCTTCATTCCTTTTGTTGTTGTTCATTCATAATCATAATTCATTCATAAGGTACTAACCGTTTCAAAACTTGTAACTGTCACTTAATTACTTCATTCACGAGGAACGACGGTTCCAATCATTTCATTGAGCTGTCATTCATTTCACCATCATTTCATCTTGGTGAGTCATTATTCATTTTCGATGTCACTTTTGTTATATCGTGGCATTCCGGTCATCTTGGCGTCTTTGGTTGGTATGTGTAGGATTTTCATGTCGGGCACATTTAAGTCGTGTGTTGGTTGGTGGCCTCACATTGGACTGTGCACACGAGTTGATGGCTTCGTGAGACTGATTAGGTACAAAACCACACGTGTATTCGATCGATACTCGTTGGTGGCTTGTGTACGGACACATTTCCATCCCGGACGTAGTGTGGCGCCATTCCTTTGAGCCATACTGTTAGTTGATTCATATAGCATGTTTGATTGCGTATGTTTCGACAGGATTGTGTATATTCAACTCTTGAGGATTGTTGTTCTGTGTAACTGACCCCGTTTGGGGATTTTGTTTTCAGGTCATGGCAAGGCAAAAGCACGGGAGTAGCATGTTGACGGCGAGGAGTCCCAGTGATACTAGTAGGGGGCCCCGTTCTTTTCAGTCATTCATGTTGTTGTCATTTATTTTCCGCTGCAGATTTTCATTTGGATACTCCGTTTCATTCAGTGTTGTGTATTTTATCTTTATATAAAATACACTAGTATTCGGTATTGTCCTGTGTGTTGTACTTAAATTCCTCATCGGAGTAGTTGGTAATATAATGTGGTTCGGTAGTACAATTATATTATTTAATTCATCAGTATTCATTCGCCTGGTGGGTCCCAGTCGGGGATCCACGGTACTGTAATATCCGCCTAGTTTGGGGTGTTACAGAGTTGGTGTCGGAGAGTGGTTTTGAATACTACCTTCCGAGTCATGTCTCATTTGAAATCATCGTCATCAGACTAGTATCATTGGACTTTTCCATCACGTGTGACCTGTGCAAATGCCGAGCCAATCAGACCGAAAGAACTGTAAGATTTCTAACGCCATGGTATAATTTCTGGCAATAATCACTCATTCATCATTCATCAATTAACAATCCTCAAACATCATCATTCATTATGATTAGGACGATCATGTTAACTCATTAATCACTCAATTCATTTCATTACTCAGTTGATGATCAGGACGATAATGTTAACTCATTAATTACTCAATTCATTTCATTACTCAGTTATTGATCTGGAAGATCATATCATTAATCTTGTTAACTTGTTCAAGCTACTCATTTCAAGAATTTCATCAGATCATTATGTCACCTCAGTTAATCATTCATGTAATCACTGTATTAGAGCGCGTATGCTCATTTTCATCATTTCATGACGTAAATCATAATGCGGTACTCATACGAGATCTATGATTATCATGCGACCTTCCTACTTCAGTATGAAGAGAGCTATCAGGGGATGCACGGGGAGAGGCCGCGGTGCGGGCCGGAACCCGGGGAATAATCACTCACTGTCAGGAAGACGTACCCAGGACTCAGCTCGATCGAAAGATGTTCGGGTTGATCCACTCACTTTTATGCAGGTCATGATGACCCATATGCAATTGCTCAATCATCATTGCGCCACTCTGGCCGAATTAATTGAGAGAACTCTCCCGTATGAGCCAGCTGCTAAGGAAATTGCTGAGCAACAACCTTTATCTGTCAGCAAGAAATCAACGAAGCGTAATCAGTCCGAAGGCAGTCAGCCAACCTTCAAGAAGCCTCGTGCGGGCCCTATCGTTTCGAGCGACCTCTACGGTGCATAATCGCGCGGGATCTCGATCCCGGCGGCCTTCGGCCATCACCTGTTTCAACTGTGGAGCGCCGGGTCATTACAGCACTAAGTGTCTGAAACCGTCTATCACGTGCTATAATTGTGGGATTTTTGGGCATAAGGCCCGTTTTTGCCGAAAGGACTCCAAGTCGGCTCCGGCGGCATCTCAGACCCCGAAGCAATCAGCGATTCAGAATCAGACTAATCTGTCAGCGTTGTTTAAGATGATGGAAGCAAATAAAGTCGGAGCTCATATTTATCAGACGGGAGCGTCCGGTTCGGGGGCCGGCAAGTCCCGGATTCATGTGATGAAGAGGATCGACGATCCGGTGGCCCGAATGATCTCATGTATACTCGTAATTTTATTTCAACCTGTGTGTACCTTTTGATACTGGTGCACCGCATTCATTCATTTTCGAATCATGTTTGAATAGACTTAATTTGGATAGTCCTATTGCTTGTGGACCTCATACCCATGGGTCTACCTGACGATGGAAGGATTTTCGGAAATCATACCAAAGTAAGCTTAATGACCGCGATTGGTTGGTGGACCTAATCGTGGTGAATTTATCTAAGGATGATGTAATATTGGGTATTAGTTTGATGGATCGTCATGATACTATCCTCAGTGTTTGTAAGCGTTTGGTCACTATCATTCCAGTCGTTGGAGTCGAGTGTGTATTTCAGGGAGGTAATCCCCGTTGTTCCAGAAGAATTATTAATATGATGGATGCAGAGAAATTCCTCAATCGAGTTGTTCAATCATTCAATGTATCATTTTCATCGATTGGCCGTTCTAAGGCAATCGAGTTGTTCAATCATTCATTGTATCATTTTCATCGATTGGCCGTTCTAAGGCAATCGAGTTGTTCAATCATTCATTGTATCATTTTCATCGATTGGCCGTTCTAAGGCAATCGAGTTGTTCAATCATTCATTGTATCATTTTCATCGATTGACCGTTCTAGGGCAATCGAAATGTTCAATCATTCGTGGTATCATTGTCATCGATTGACGATGTATTCCCAGACGAGTTACGTGGTTGCCTTCACAAAGAGTTGTGGAATTCACGAGTGAGTTGGAGCCTGGTACGTCCCCGTTCTCGAAGGCACCATACCGGATGGCCCCGACCGAAATGCAGGAGTTGAAGATTCAACTTGAGGAATTGTTCGAGAAAGGTTATCTCCGACCGAGTGCGTCCCCGTAGGGAGCACCGGTGTTATCTGTCAAGGAGAAGTATGGTTCGTTTGTGTGTGTACTAATTATCAGGAGTTGAAGAGGATGATGATCAAGGATAAGTATCCTCTATCGATGATCCCTTAGATCAACTTCAGGGAACTTCAATATTCTTTTTCAAGATCGACTTAAGATCTGGATATCATCAGTTGCGAATTCGAGAGTCGGATATCGCGAGGACGGCGTTTCAAACACGCTATGGCCATTATGAGTTCGTGGAGTTAATTAATGCACTAATGCACCTGCGGTATTCATGGAGTTAATGAATCGGGTCTTCATCGACTTTTTGGATCAGTTCGTGGTTGTCTTTATTGATGACATTTTAATTTATTCTCGTGACAGGGAGGAGCACGAGCTTCACCTTCATCAGGTTCTTGACATGTTGAGATGAGATCAGCTTTATGGAAAGTTTTTCATATGTGAATTTTGGATGTCCGAGGCGATGTTTCTCGGGCATGTAATTTCATCAGACACAGTTTGTGTCGACCCTCAGAAGACGGAGGCTATCTGAGATTGGCAACCTCCGAAGAATGTTAAGGAAATCCGAAGTTTCCTCGGATTAGCTGGTTAATTATCCGACCCACGACATGGAGCTAGCAGCCGTGGTTTTCGCGTTGGAAATTTGGCGTCATTACCTTTATGGCGTCACCTTTATGGCAGAGTTACAATTTGTCCAAAAGGAATGTTTAAATAGGGGGTTGTTTTCATTTTCCAACTTAATGTTAATAGCCACTATTAATATAACTAGTGTGTAACCCGTTGAGAATCGATGTGAATTATTTAACGTTATAATTAATATATAATAGAATTAAATTAATTTAACAAAAATGTAATAATAGAAACTCTTGGGATTCCGAAAATAAAACGAAATACGCAGCGGAAATAAATACGAATCCCAAATAGGATCGATCAAGTAACGTATATACGAAAAAAAATACAAAGATAAAGGTTCATACCCTTGTAGCCTTTGAAATAAATCTTCGTAAAATGTAGACGATGATTACGATCCCGTCCCGAACACGAAATCCCTTCGTTCCAAGCACGAAACTTCAAAGCCTCTACTTCACGCGCGTCAGAATTTGCCCGGAAAAATCGACGTAACTTCGTTCTCCAAGAACACGGCTAGGAAGTTACCGTAGGAATTTTCTCTCTATTTTTTCTTTGAATTTCTTTTCACCTCTAAGATGAAAATAACTTAAAAAAATAATATTCTTCCTCACTTCAGCTTTTCTCTCGGCAGGAGCAGCAAGCTTATGGTTTTTTTTGTGTTTTCTCTCTCTACATGTTTATGTTGGTGAAGATGTATATATAATGGAAACATCTCATCATGTAGTTATTAATGTGAGAAAAGAATCTCAACACATAATAACAAAACATGACAACAACAACATAACATGCAAGGGTGGAAAAACATGTGAGGGGGCGGCCCATTAGAAAGTTTCCTAGAAACGAGCCGAGTCACTCGGCTCGTGTACCGGACATTCGTCAAACGACTCCGTTAAATACACTCCATTTAATTACCAATGTATTTATATTAATTAATTAATCTAATTAATTAATAATATCAAATACAAATATATTTCTCTAAGAAATATAATTTATGAATTAAATTAATTACCTGGTAACTTAATTTTAATTCATAAGACCGCTATTTTGATTTATCTAATAAATCATAATTAGATATCCAATATCTAATATTAATAGAGAGATAATAAATTCACATTTATCCGTCAAAGCTCCTGATGCGCGACTCCGTAGGTCCGTCTCAGCCGGCATTGGGAGGAACCAATGAGTGCGGGCAGCACTTAGCCAGCCTAGCGGGCCGCACTGTAAACCCCGACTGAGAACGAATGAAGGGATCATTCCAGAACCATTATGTCGTGAATACTATATATGTATAGACCCTTTATCAGATGTCCCGGTCAAGTCTTTGGGTCACGGTAAAGTCAAACCCTACTATTGACTAGACTCTATACATGTGTTAATACAAATCAAGACCGACTGATTAATAGTGTATCTAATACGACTATATCAGAATGCTTTGGCCAAAGACTCATGATCTTATTTGCCATTAACCGTATAGGACATACGCCTGCTCACTAACAGGAGATAGAATCCTTTCTTGGCGTACAGTAAGCGCTACTGCCGTCTGATCCGCGCCGAGGTCGACTCAGCAATTAAGCAAATGAGTCTAACTACTCTAATGACAAACTAAACGTCACAGGCACATCTTCTACTGAACCCTCAAGTCAAAGGTCCACGTATACTATCACAACCTTTCGATTCGTCATCGACTCTCCGAGAGTGAATACCGTGTGACTGAATCGAGTATGAGTCGTGTTCGAGTATACTGGTCCCACAAATACACTTTATAACTATGCTATCAAGACGTGCACACGTCCTAGCATCGATTATACAAGTCTTATTAAAACTTAATGCCCATTTAAGTTTATTGACTTATGACGATTTACGTAAATAAACTTTAAACACTTCCAGTGCATTTTCTCTTATCCCATAACGAGAATGGAATGTTCAGTTTATTTACATGGACTTCACTTCAATGTTTACCAAGTCAAGAATGCAATTGAAATACAATAAACAGTGAATGAATCGAATTGCCTTTTTATTATTTATTATTCCATAATTACAAGTACAATGACCATACTCTCTCATCCCCTGAGTGGCATTCGAGGGCATATTCCGAACAATCTCCCACTTGCACTCAATGCCACATATCATGGTATCCAATACCCATGTTCTTTAGATTTCTTTCCAAGACAGCCTGAGATAATGGCTTAGTCAGCGGGTCAGAGACATTGTCTTCTAAGTCTACTCTTTGCAATGAAACATATCCTTTTTCCACCATCTCTCGAACGATGTGGTACTTTCTCTCTATATGCTTGGTGTTGTGGTGAGCCCTCGGCTCCTTAGCTTGAGCGACAACTCCATCATTATCACAGAATAGTGATATAGGCAACTCCACATTAGGGACCACTTGAAGCTCTTGTATAAACTTCTGCATCCAAAATGCTTCTTTGCTAGCCTCTGAGGCAGCTTGATACTCTGCTTGGTAGGTGTAATCTGCAGTAGCGGTTTGCTTGGAGCTTCTCCAAGATACTGCTCCTCCATTGAGAGTAAACAAATACCCAGATGTCGACTTAGAGTCGTCATTGTCTCCTTGAAAATCAGAATCGGTGAATCCAATCACCTTCAGTTCTCCACCATAAGTAAGAACTAAATATCTAGTTCTTCTTAAGTACTTAAGAATGTTCTTTACGACAGTCCAATGTTCCCTTCCCGGGTTTGCTTGAAATCGACTTACCATACTCACAGCGTAGGCTAAGTCTGGTCTCGTACACAACATAGCGTACATGAGGCTACCCACTGCCGAGGCATAGGTTACCTTACTCATCTCTCTCTTGTCTTCCTCACTTTGAGGACACATTTTCGTGGTGAGATGAATTCCATGTCGCATGGGAAGGAACCCTCTTTTAGATTCATCCATCTTGAATCTTCTCAGGATTTTATCTATATAGAGGGCTTGGGAAAGTCCTATCATTCTTCGTGGTCTATCTCTGTAAAGACGGATCCCTAGAATATAGGAAGCTTCTCCCAAGTCTTTCATGGAGAACGTTTTAGAAAGCCAAGCTTTCACAGTGCTGAGCATTGCTATGTTATTTCCTATAAGTAGAATATCATCTACATATAGTACTAAGAACGCAATGTTGCTCCCACTGACCTTTTTGTAAACACACGGTTCCTCCTCATTTCGTACGAAGTCAAAGTCCTTAACTGCTTCGTCAAATCGAAGGTTCTAAATCCGAGAAGCTTGCTTCAGACCATAAATGGCTCGCTGCAGCTTACACACTTTATGAATATTAGCTTTGGACACAAAACCCTTAGGCTGTTCCATATAGATTTCCTCCTCGAGGTATCTATTTAGAAAATCCGTTTTGACGTCCATTTGCCATATTTCATATTCATAATAGGCAGCAATGGCAAGCATCATACGAATCGACTTTATCATAGCTACGGGCGAGAAGGTATCATGATAATCGATTCCTTCCCTTTGGGTATAACCCTTTGCCACAAGCCTGGCCTTATAGGTATCAACCTTGCCATCCCCATCAGTCTTTCTCTTATAGATCCATTTATTTCCAATAGTCCTCATGCCAGTTGGAAGATCTACTAGAGTCCAGACCTGATTGGTATGCATCGAGTCTATCTCAGCTTCCATTTCTTCTTGCCATTTATCGGAGTCTACATCCACTATCGCTTGGTCATAGGTGACAGGGTCGTTTTCACTGCTATCAGGTGTGTCGTGGAGACCCAGTTCCTCGACATGTGTATAACCATACCTCTCAGGTAAGTGAGATACCTTATCAGACCTTCGAAGTGGAAGTTGGGTTACAATAGGTTCGGTTCTTGATCCCTGATCAGATGTCTCCTTAGGACTTTCATTATGCTCTTCCAAAGAGATATTTCTACCCGAGCCACCTTCCTGAATGAATTCATCATCAAGGAAGTGTGCTTGTAATTCCACAACGACCCTATGGTCTTCTGGCATGTAGAATAGATAACCCATCGAGTCCTCTGGGTATCCTATGAAACGTCCTTTTATGGACCTCGCTTCCAGTTTGTCCACCTTAGCCTTTTTGACATAGGCTAGACATCCCCAAATCCTTATGTGATTAAGGCTTGGTTTCTTACCCTTCCACATCTTATGCGGAGTGATAGGAACAGATTTGGAAGGACATCAATTAAGGATATAGGCAGCGGTTAGTAAGGCATACACCCACAGGTAAATAGGTAAATCAGTGTAGTTTAACATGGAGCGAACCATGTCCAATAAAGTCTGATTTCTCCTTTCTGAAACACTATTTAACTGTGGGGTTCCTGGAGGCGTGAATTGTGAAACTATTCCATGTTCCTTAAGGAACTCATCAAACTCAGTGCTCATATATTCGCCACCTCGGTCCGACCGAAGTGCTTTGATATGACATCCAGTTTGTTTTTTAACTAGGGCCTTAAATTCTTTGAATTTAGCAAAGGCTTCGGATTTATGTTTCATTAAGTACACAGTCCCATACCTAGTATGATCATCTTTGAACATTATGAAATATTTATATTTGTCTCGGGCTACTTCTAAAGCACCACAAACATCGGTATGCACCAATCCAAGTTTATCGGCAGCCCTTTGAAAAGTCCCTGTGAAGGGGAACTTAGTCATTTTGCCTCTAAGGTAAGATTCACAAGTTGGATAGGGTTCTACACCCAATGGACTTAAAAGTCCATCTTTCTCCATTTTCTGACCCTTGGTCTGACCAACATGACCAAGTCTAATGTGCCATTTAAGAGCTTGATTACTATCTTGCCTACCACATTTCCTAGTTATAGTGTTCACTGTTGTTTTATTTTGCATGTTCAGATGATATAAACCATTCAACAATGTAGCTGTTCCAAACAATTTATTTCGAAAATAAATTTTACAACTGCCATTGCCAATGAAGAAACAAAATTCTTTCCGGTCCAAGACTGGAATGGATACAATGTTTTTATGCCCCTTGGGCAAAACAAGTACTTCATCTAATGTCAAAATAAAACCGGATTCTAAACCCAGAAGGATTGATCCAATATCGGTTGCCTCGACACTTTGTCCGCTTCCAATAGTGATCATTATTTCCCCAGCTTCAAGTTTTCTACTTCGTTCCAGATCCTGATTCATAGTACAAATGTGAGAAGTGGCACCTGAATCCAGAATCCATGAAGCAGAATATACAGTAGCGGAACAATTAGTTTCAAAAACAAAAGTTTCGTACGATGCGCCATTAATCTTGGGACAAGTCCTTCGCGATGTGACTCACCGCATTCAAGGCATTTGTCCGTAGGTTTTGGACCGCCTACCTTTTGAACCTTTCGGGCCTTGCCCTTTCCTTTTTGCACCCCTTTCTTGGGTTTGTACTGCTTGTAGGTCTTTTTCTTCTTGTTCTTAGACCTCCTAGGCCCAGAAGAAATCACAAGAGCAGCCTCTCTCGGTTTAGTCTTCATGTTAGACTACGCCGTCACCAGTTTATTCATTAGCCCAGCTAATGTGCATGTAATTTCATTACAGTTGAAATTCATTACAAACTGCGTGAAAGAGTCAGGGAGAGATTGAAGGATGAGATCAATTTGAAGGGATAAATCCATATTAAAGTTGAGCACCTCGAGCCTCTCAATCATAGAGATCATCTTGAGGACGTGGTCTCCCACTTTCTCCCCTTCTTTCATCCTAGCACTGAACAACTGCTTCGATATCTCATATCTAGCAGTCCTACTGTGCTCTCCATAAAGTTCGGTCAAGTGTGCGAGAATCTGCCTAGTGTAACACCCTCAAAACCGTATGAGAATGTTACATGCCGTAGACCCTTTCCACAAGAATCTACCAGGCTAAACATCTATAAACAACCAAATGCTTGCCCGGCCAGGGCCAAGCAATATAATAATACAGACTGTTAAGGTCACTTACACATAAACACACAGACCGATGAGGTCACACAACTCTATCAACAGAACTGACTAACAACATTACCCACACAGGGGTCGAAACACAATACAGCGGAAGACTGAATCAACTCTATTAATACAACCAAACTCTACCAACTCTCGACTCTTGATTAGTATCGCAGCTCGTCATCCCCTTGTGCCAATCCTGTGTTGCTCCCCGAACTGCATGTACAGACGCAGCAGGACATCCACCCCCGATTACTCGGGGTTAGTAAAACTCCTTTGTTTTACTAGTGCAAGTATAAAACGATACGAAATGCAACAAGTAAATAGCAACTACGAATTTAATATGGAAATCAATTATCAAATGTTCAGAGAAGTTTTATTAATTTTGAACTCAAGCAAGAGATATTTGAAAAGGAACACATCATCTCGGGGATTTTTAAAGCGAAATTCTTTTGGACCTCGAGTCCCGATTTACAAAGCCTTTTCGAAAACATTAGGGCCTTAGCCCAATTCTCTTTTCAAAACACAATAGATGAGATATCATTATGGGTCGAGACCCGTATTTATAATATTATCCAAACAATCAACGCTGCTATCGACCGTTGTTCGTACACATCATGTACCGAACTCCGGAGGCCTCGCGGACCTTACGGACCACACACTCTGTTCGTACACATCATGTACCGAACTAGGGAGGCCTCGCAGGACCTGTGCCGGACCACACACTATGTTCGTACACATCATGTACCGAACTCCGGAGGCCTCGACGGACCTTACCCGACCACATACATCGTTCGTACACATCATGTACCGAACCCCAGAGGCCTCGTCAGACCCTACCTGGATCACACACCTTGTTCATACACATTATCTACCGAACTCCAGAGGCCTCGTCAGACCTGATGGATTCAAATTAAATACTCGCAAGTGTACGAATCGCTCTTTTAGTAAGCGGCAAGTAACTCCGAGGTCGATCTCTCGAGGAATTGGAAACGGTTTAAAATTCGATAATGTTCGGCAAATAGTCGAATGAACAAAGGTAAATTAAATTAAAATACATCATTTGTTGATTATGATTACAATTACTAATGCACAAAATTTAAATTGAACTAAGTGATATCAACACCAATTTGATAGTCGGATAAATGAGAGATAACAATAATGAGATTAATATGGGAATTTAGAGTCACCGACACACACGTAATCAATTATTAGTTCCGATACTCAAATAAATAAGGTTAGGAATTATCGATTGCTCGCGATTAAAAGAAATCCGTTTGATGGCGGAAATTCTAAAAATCACGATTGTTCTCAACGAAAATTAAGGGATACTCTTTTGATGGGGACGAAACCCTAGCTAACAATCAATTAACCGACTACTTTTGATGAGGTAAATCGTTAAAAGATCGCGAAAAAGCTCGAGAACATTCACAATCGTTTCTTTCGGTCGTTTGATGGCGAACACCGATAAAAACCCTCGATTCGAATAATAATAACAACAATGAAAAAGGTTTGATGATCTAATTCAAAAGTTCTTAAGCGAAGAGCGAACAAGAGGAACAATCCCAAACTTTATCAGGAAAATCAAAAGGAACTAATAATCAAAAACATGTGTGTGGCTATATCTAAAAACCCATATGAAGTGTTTAGCCACACATGATTAATTCAACAACAATAATGGAAATTGAAGAAAAAACATGGTAAAAACTTCCCTTGTAAATGCCGAAATCGAATTCAGAAAAAGGTTTGATGATCTTCTTACAAGAACTCACAACAAATTTATACAAGGAATTATTATATCTCACTAAAGTATTTTTCTCACTCCAAGAACACACAAGGAAGATGATGAAAATCTCTCTCTTTCCCACTCTTTTGGTGTTTTGCCTCCCTAATCTTGTGTTTTTCCACAAAATATCTTCTTCACAAGACAAGTACACCTCTCAAGGGTCACTCCACTTTGTTTTATAGCCAAAAATCAAGACAAAGGCTTAAAGTATGCAAAAATGTCAAGGAAAGTGACATGAACCAAAAGTGGCACGGCCGTGTCTGGGACACGGCCGTGTCGCCTCTGTGAAAAACGAAAAAGTAATCGTCTTGAGACTCGGCCGTGCCCATGACACGGCCGTGTTATCTGCGCCAGGGAGTGAAAATGGCCGATAGTGACTCGGCCGTGTCCCAAAAGGCACGGTCGAGTCGTTCCCTTCCGGAAAATGAGTTTCTTCTTGGAATGAGACCCGGCCGTGTCTGTGGCACGGCCGAGTTACCCGATGTGGCTCGAGTCGCTGTGCGGCCTAGTTGAGTCGTGCAGTGCGGCCAAGTCCGGTTTTTGGTCTTCTTGGCTAGATCCTTCGTTCTTGTATCAATTCACCTCGGATTTTAGCATATGATATACCGTTTGAAGCTAATTTCACGAGGAATTTAAATCAAAGGAGAATACATCTCGATTCGGAGTGGAGATTCTGGGATTTAGGAGATTTGACCGATCTTTGCTTAAATCTTTCGTCGTTTTAGGCCCGTTTTAGCTTTTGATCGTCATGGACTCCAATATTAGCTATGAAAGCGCATATTTCACCACAATCTTCGCTTGGCTACCTATAAATTAAAAACACACATACCACGCATAAAAGAGAACAAAAATACTAAAAGCAAACAAAAACACGACTAGAAAGAGCAGAATGAGTCGATCAAGAATCGACTCATCAAACCCCAAACTTGAACTTTGATCGTCAGAGCAAATCACTTTAAAATAACCATTACGAAAAGGGGAACTCATTGTTAAAATACCTCAAAGGATCTCTTGAAAATTTCATCAATTCTCACAAGTAAAATAAGTCGAGTTCTACAAAGTTTTCAAACCTCAGGTGCTTCCTTAAAATCATAGTCCATACTTGGCAATATAAACCTCCTTTGGTCAAGTGTATTCGCTCACTCTAAAAGTGATATGGATAAGTATACGCTCGGAAATTATTCAATGAAATAAGGAACCCCATAGGCTTGCCAATCGTCTTAATCTCTACCCTTTGTTTTGTTTATGCAAAAATTTTGTGAATCAAAATGGGCATTACTCGGCTTGAAATGTAGGCTTTGGTCGGTCGGGATATATATGGCTAAAGTAACTTGACTCAAGCAATTTTTAGAATTTGAATCACCATAGTCGCTTTAGAAGCTCAAGCTTTGAGATTTGCTTCTTTCATCCCCTTAATTATGAACCACTTGTAACAAGCACTATCGAAAGTGAAAAGCGCGTCATACCCTCCTTATTGCTCCGATTTTTTTTTTTTGGCTTGGGTTGTTTAAGGATCCGTTTACGCGAATGTAAGCGATGGGTCACATGAATACACCCGGTTACTAGGATCAAAATATACGCAACTACTTCCAAGCATACTCATATCTAAGGGATCCGTTTTACGCGAATGTAAACGATGGGTCACATGAATACACCCGGTTACTAGGTTCCCAAAAATAGCGGAGTAGTTATTTTCACCAATTCAACACTCCCGACAATATAAATGGCACCCAATGTCACCACAATCTTTGCATCCTCGTCAAAAATATTTCTAATTGTTCAAGTAGGGATCGAAGGATTATAGTAAATGAAAGCTCGATATGTGGTTTAACGATGAAATAGACAATGACCTCAATTGGGTTTATTTAATAAATGATCAAATGTCGGGTTGGCCAAAATCGAAGGGTAAAGATCAAAGGCGCCAAAAATCATTTTCACTCAATTTGCACACACACACCAGTGGTTTTAAACAAGATACCAAGGCAAGTTCTAGAGTTTTAAATCAAGAATGAAACACTCGACAATGAAACTTGCATTTAAGAAAATGCATGAAGGCTCAATAGCTCACAAGTAGGTTTGCTCATACTTCCAAGATATTAAAACCACTTATTCAATTTCACACCCGTTTCGATTATCAACAATTTTTTTTTTCAATAAATTATTCTCGATTTGTATATCAGAACAACGAAATAAATCCCGAGGCATTCCAAAAAAAATACACACTTTCAAAGTTTTCTACAAGTTTGCAAGATAAACACACCAAGTAAAAACACACCACAAATAAGTGCAAAATGTTCAAAACACACCAAAAATAATCAAACAAGCAAAATAAAAAAAATCGAGAGTAATGAAGTATTTCTTGACCGACCCCCACCCCCAAACTTGAATTAAAGAATATACGAACGAAGGGGGTATAGTATTTAAAGAAAAGAATTTCATTGGTCAAGAAATACTTACGACGATTTCTTGCTCGGGCGGAGGAAGTGGCCTTCTTTGGACATGCCCGATCGACCATTTGTCTCACAAGAGACAATATCTGGCGTCGCTCCTGTCTAGCCTCCTCTCGGTCCCGTCTAGCTTCCTCTCGGTAGGCTTCGAATTCCTCCCTCAATGATGGGCGCAATGGGGCACGTCCAATTTCGGCTCGCCTTGACGTCTCGGGCCGATCTCTCGTGATTTCTTCCTCTTCTTCTTCACTCTCTTCTTCCTCGTCATCCGGGCCTCTTTCATAAGCCTCCTCCTCCTCCATTCTCTCGGCTCTATCCTCATCATCCGTAATGCGCCTAGGTCGAACGTTTCGGTCGACAATGGCTGTGACCGAGGGAGCCAAGCCGGCTGCCCATCGTGCCCGACGGTGTGCCTCCGTAGCCATTTGAAGATTTCCCATATCCCGAATGTTATTTATGGTTGTCAAAGGTGGATTTGGGAGGAGGAAATGGTCGTTATCCGTCTGCATGAAGACCATGCGATGTTCGTAGTCCAGGATATTCATCACTTTCATCACGGAGATTGAGAGAAGCATATTTCCAGGAAGCGGGGTCCTCTGGGCTAATGAAATACCGAAGTGTAGTGCGATAGGGGTAATCAAACCCCCTATCCATATCTCCCCCTTGGGTTTTGTTGCGACATCTTCAAAATGCTCCGCTACCATGGCCCCGGTTGCCGGAATCGAGTCGTCGAGCATATGAGTCAGGATATACAACTCCCACAGTGAAATCGTCCCGGTTTCCTTTCGGCCATATATTGTATTCGCAACCACCTTGTGTAAGTATCTGAGCACGGGATTGCGAATATTCGATCCTTTTGCCGATCTTGCCATGTAATATCGCGCCTCACTACCCGGGTATTCTACCATGGCCCTCCAGTAAGTTTCACAAGCGAATCGATTTATCGGGTAATGGCCCTCGTGTCTTGCATGATATATTTCCTCCAACTGGACGATAGTCAGTGTCTCTTCGTTGTTGTTGATCCGGAATGTCATTTCGGATGGTTCTCTAGTTACCGGATCTCTTCTTACAGTTAGAGTGCTTAGAAATTCCATCGTTAGACACCTATATGTCGGCCATCGCTGAGTCATCATCCACGCCCAATGCACTCTCCCAAGGAATTTCATTACATCTTCCCTTATCCCCATTGCATTCATGCATTCGTCATCGGGCCATCTTGTAGGGAGCATTTTTTTCTGTCCAAGCATTTCCCACCTCTCATTTTGCTTTTCTGGTAAATTGATTCCATAGGATTCCGGGGTTTCCACACCCTTTGAATAGTCCTTCTTACCGGTGCACTTGTTCCCGCTATTCCTACCCCTTCCCGTTGAGCATTTCCACGTCCTCTTCCGCGTGCCATTTCTGCAAAAATTTAATCTATCATTAACCAAGTATTTGAGCGTATCCCTCCCCAAACTTATATCAAGCAATAAAATTCCCCTATTGATCAAAACGTCTCCCAAGCAAAATTATCGTTTAAATTCATCATCTTTATCATGGAAAACTATCTCTTAATTACAAAAATTTTCAATCGAAAGATTTAATCATCAATGCATTAAGAATTATTCAAAACCCCCAAATTTCATCAACTTCAATCTACTCAAGAACCCTAGATAATTGAGGGCTATCGATTCAAATTATCATAGCATGTCCATAACAAAGAATAATCATCAAAAGCATTAGAATCATACCTTGATATCGGAGAATTTGAAGAAAGAAAGAAAATTAAACCCTGGTCCAAATTCGTCCGAGTTGCTCCTCAGATGAATGAAATTGGTTGAAAGATGATGATTATAAAGTTGATTCTTGTATCTCTTCTTGATTTTGCATAAAAATTTTTTTTTTTAAAAGGACGAGAAAAATCGATGCAGCAGCAGCTAGGGTTCGCAGGTCGCAGGGAGGGAGAAAGATAAAAGTTGGAGAAGGTAAAATTGGGGAAACGGCCGTGTTTCCTTTTTATACTGACCGACTGACACGGCCGTGTTGAATATGACACGGTCGTGTCGTGCTGTGCGGAATAACTCAAAACCTTCTGTCGGCCGACTCGGCCGTGTCCTACGACACGGTCGTGTCGTACTATCACGGAAATCCAACTCTTGCTGTATTGAGGCCCGACCGTGTCCTGTGACACGGCCGTGTCGTCCTGTTCGAAATAATCAAATTCTTACTGTTTTGAGGCCCGGCCGTGTCCTGTGGCAACTCGGCCGTGTCCTTCCTCTCCAGATTATTAGTTTCTGAAAACGTACTGGTTTCCTGCAATTTTAGTACCCACAGTCGAACCGGTCAGTTTTGAATCGGATAAAAACAAACAAGGAAAATAAATGCGAAAAATAAAAGACAAAAAAAATCTAACTAAAACGTTGGGTTGCCTCCCAAGTAGCGCTTTTTATAGTCTTTAGCTCGACTTCTTCCCACTGCTCAAGCTTCAACGTCGTGCACCTCTATGCACTCGAACGCATTGATTTCTTCGGTTCGTCCGAAATACGGCTTCACTCTATGCCCATTTACTTTAAAATGCTCGTTCTTCCGAGGATCGAGAAGTTCAACCGCTCCGTGCGGCCATACTTTAACGACTTTGAATGGTCCTCCCCATCGCGATACCAATTTTCCGGGCATAAGTTTGAGACGGGAGTTATGTAGCAAAACATCCATACCGGGTTCGAGAGATTTACGAACGATACACTTATCATGATACCGTTTCGTCCGTTCTTTGTAGAGTTTAGCGTTTTCGTACGCCTCATATCGCATTTCATCAAGCTCGTTTAAATGCAAAAGTCGTTCCTCGCCCGCCTTTTCTTGATCTAAATTGAGCGCTTTGATTGCCCAATACGCCTTGTGTTCTAGCTCAACGGGTAGATGACATGCTTTCCCAAATACTAGGCGATACGGACTCATTCCGATTGGAGTTTTGTAGGCCGTGCGGTATGCCCATAAAGCGTCATTCAACTTTAATGCCCAATCTTTTCTTGTTGGTTTCACCGTCTTTTCGAAACCTTGCCTTTATTTGCCGATTGCTTACTTCTACTTGCCCGAAAGTTTGTGGATGATACGCTGTTGCAACCTTATGCATCACATTGTACTTCTTAAGCAAGCTTGCAAGTTGTTTATTGCAAAAATGCGTGCCTCTGTCGCTGATTACGGCCCTAGGCGTCCCAAACCTGCAAAAAATCATATCCCTAAAAAAATTGCAAAACACGTTAGCATCGTTAGTTCGGGTTGGAATTGCTTCCACCCATTTAGAGACGTAGTCTACAGCAACTAGAATATACTCAAAACCATGGGAAATTGGAAAAGGACCCATAAAATCCACTCCCCAAACATCGAAAAGTTCCACAACAAGGTTGTTTGTCAACGGCATCTCATTCCTTTTGCTAATATTCCCCGTTCGTTGACAACGATAGCAACTCTTGCAATGGAAATAGGAATCCTTAAACAATGTTGGCCAGTAGAATCCCGATTGAAGGACCTTGTGAGCCGTTTTCTTTGCGCTAAAATGTCCTCCACAGTGCAACTCATGGCAAAATAACAATATGCTCTCGTGCTCTTCCTCCGGGACACAACGTCGGAATATCTGATCAGGCCCCAGCCTGAATAAATAGGGCTCGTCCAAAAAGTAATGCCTGCACATGGAAACGAACCTCTTCTTCCCTTGATAGGTTAAGTCGGGCTGCAAAACACCACTAACAATGTAATTGACAATATCAGCATACCAAGGTGTCCTTGTTACAACGAATAATTGCTCATCGGGGAAAGTTTCAACAATTGGCAAATGATTATCAAGCTTAAAATTATCACCCTCGGTTAGCCTAGACAAATGGTCGGCCACAACGTTTTCCGACCCCTTTTTATCTTTGGATTCCAAATCAAATTCTTGCAGCAAAAGAACCCACCGAATCAATCTTGGTTTTGCATCGGATTTTTTTAGTAAATATTTCAATGCGGCGTGATCCGTATGCACAATCACCTTTGAGCCAACCAAGTAGGATCGAAATTTGTCTAAAGAAAATACAACGGCTAAAAATTCTTTTTCAGTGGTGGTGTAATTAGCCTGAGCTTCATCGAGTGTTTTACTCGCATAGTAAATCACGTGGAAGAATTTATTCACTCTTTCCCCCAAAACGGCACCTATAGCAAAGTCAGACGCATCACACATAATTTCAAAAGGGAGAGACCAATCGGGAGCGACAACAATCGGTGTTGAAGTTAACTTTTCTTTCAAAGCGTTGAAACCGACTAAACATTCCTCGGTAAAATCAAATTTAGCATCTTTGCACAAAAGGTTACTCAAAGGGCGGGCAATTTTTGAAAAATCTTTAATAAAACGCCTATAAAACCCGGCATGCCCTAATAAGCTTGAACCTCTTTGACACAAGAAGGTGGAGGTAATTTAACAATCAAATCGACTTTAGCCTTATCAACCTCCATTCCTTTATTGGAAACCATATGACCTAGAACAAGACCTTGTTTTACCATAAAATGACTCTTTTCCCAACTAAGTGTAAGATTACACTCAATACATCGTTCTAGCACAATAGTCAAATTATTTAAACAATCATCGAAAGTGGTTCCAAATACAGAAGTCGTCCATGAATACCTCGATGGATCTTTCTAACAAGTCGGAGAATATAGATAGCATGCACCTTTGAAAAGTGGCGGGGCATTGCAAAGACCAAACGGCATCCTCCTAAAGGCAAAAGTGCGAAAAGGGCAAGTGAAAGTGGTCTTCTCTTGATCTTAGAGCAATAGGAATTTGATAGAAACGAAAGACCATCTAGAAAGCGGTAATAATCATGCCCACTAAGCGTTCCAACATTTGATCAATGAAAGGTAGAGGAAAATGATCCTTTTTGTTACGGCATTTAATTTAGGTAATCAATGCACATCCTCCAACCGGTTACCGTTCTAGTGGGCACCAATTCATTTTTATCGTTACGAACCACCGTTATTCCATTTCTTAGGCACTACATGCACAGGACTCACCCACTTACTGTCGGATATCGGGTAGATGACTCAGACATCTAGCAATTTTAAAACTTCCTTTTTCACAACTTCTGCATGTTCGGATTCAAACGCCTTTGAGGTTGCCTAACCGGTTTAACATTTTCCTCAAGAATTATTTTATGCATGCACCTAACCGGACTTATTCCCTTGATATCGGAAATACTCCACCCAATCGCTTCTTTTAACTTAGTTAGAACTTCTACTAATTTGTTTTCTTGCAAAGGAGTTAATTCGGAAGAGACAATTACAGGGTAAGTGTCACTTTTGCCTAAGAAAACATATTTAAGATGTGTCGGAAGTTCTTTCAATTCAAGTTGGGGTGGGGTGATTTCAATGGGCTCCTCAAATTTTAATTCCAACGGTATCTTAAAACCGTCAACTTCATCAATTATTTCGGAATTATCTAATAACGCAACATATCTTTCAATTTCTAGATTATTAAGCCCCATATCATGCTCAACGGTTAGAGCATCATGCAACGTGTCACCTACATCATCATGAAAATATATATCATCAACCAAAGAATCAATGCAATCAACAAAATTCACATAATGGGAAGCATAAATATGAGAAGGGATAGGAGATGAACCGAACACGTTGATTTCCACGGTTTCGCCCAAGACGGTCATGGTGACCTTTCCTTCATCAACATCGACGATTGTTTTTGTTGTACGCATGAACGGCCATCCTAGAAGTACTGTCCCTTCATTTTCGCTTGTCCCGAAATCGCTCATCTCCAAGATAACAAAATCGGCCGGAATCACCAACTTGTCCACTTGCACTAATAGGTCTTCAATGACTCCTTTGGGGTATTTCACCGACCTATCCGCCATTTGAAGAGTCATTCTTGTTGGTTTTATTCCCCCGAGTCCAAGCCTCAAATAGGTCGAGTATGGCATGAGATTCACACTTGCCCCCAAATCTAGCATCCCACGAGCAACTCTCTTGTCTCCCATAGTAATGTCGATCATAAAACTTCCGGGATCGCCTTTCTTTTGACCCCTTGTTTCTACCTCGTAGAGCACTACTTTCTCGTTCCCATTGTATCTTCTTTTGTTCGAGGTCAACTCTTTGAAAAATTTTGTATAAGCGGGAATGTTCTTCACAACATCCAAAAGAGGTAAGTTGACATGAACCTTCGAAAGCATGTCGTAGATTTCGGAAAATTGCTCATCTTGCTTTGCTTTTCTCAGACGGCTCGGGAAAGGAATTGGTGGCTTATATGGTTGAGCGGATTTGTGAAGCTTGGAAGTTGAAGTTGCTTCGTCTATTTTCTCTTCTTGATTTCCCGACTCGTCTTCTTTCTCATCGCCTCTTTCTTTTACTTCGGAATTAACTTCTTTATTAATCACTTTACCACTTCGGAGAGTGGTAATGGCTTGAGCTTGCTCGGGTTGACTCGGTAGTTTACCCCTTTCTTGTCTACGTGCCTCGGTAGCAAGTTGCCCAATTTGGACCTCCATTTTCTTCATCGAAGCTTCTAAAGATTCGAACCTTTTATTGTTCTCCTCTCGGTTTTCCTTGCTTTCCTTAATGAATGCCGCTATACTCTCCTCAAGAGAGTTCCTTTGTTGTGGAGGTGGTTCACTTCGCGTTGGTTGTTGGGCTCGGTTTCCTCCGTTGTATTGAGCTTGGGCGTTTGTGTCGTATGGCACCGGGTTGTGTTTCTCCATGAGAAATTCGGATGGTTTCTTAGCCCAGGATGATAAGTATTTGGGAGAGGTACATTTCTTGCGTTTCCGCCATAATTATTTCTCCTCTCTTCCCATTCGGGCCTTCCCGTGCTTTGCCCCATAGCCCAATTAACTTGTTCGGTTTGTTCTCCTGGAAAAGTATGAGGGCATGAATTGGCATCATGTCCGGGTGCTCCGCAAATCTCGCAAAGTCGTGAGCTAGAAGGTTTATTTTGAGTCTTGAGTTGTCTTATTTCATTTGTCAACTCATCGATTTTAGATTGCATCTCGTCCTTCTCGCTCACTTGGTGCACGGCTCCCTACGAACACGTACACTTTTTGTTGAGAATTTGCTCCCAATGTTTCATACACGTCATATGCTTGTCTCTCCGTCAAACCCCAAAACGAACCACCGGCTGCATTATCTACCGCTCCTTGGCAATATTGAGTCAATCCGTCATAGAAGAATTGATTGAGTAGTTGAAGCGGATAGTGATGGTGTGGGCATTGAATGAGTAGCATTTTGAATCGGTCCCACGCTTCGTGAAATGCCTCTCCGTCTTGTTGTCCGAAAGTTGAGATTTGAGTTCTCAATGCGTCGTTTTTGAATGGGAGAAGTACTTGGTAATGAATTTATCGTAAACTTCATCCCATGTTCTTAGTGATCCGGGCGCCAAAGTCATCAACCATTGTTTCGCCGTCCCCTTGAGTGTATAAGGGAAACACTTCATTCGTAGTTGATCCTCGCTCAACCCATTCAATGGGAAGTTATCAATCGCCACATAGAAATCTCGGATGAATGATAACGGATCCTCTCGTGCTAATCCGTGAAATGAGGGCAATTGCTCGATGTGAAATCCGCTTATGTGGTAGTTCCTTGCGGTGCTAATTGGATGCATGAAATGGCGGTGTTCACTACGGGCTTTGCATAGTCCCTCATAAGATGTTCGACCGGAGGTTGTTGCGGCATGTTATAGTTCGCCTCCATCCCATATTGAGGTCCGGGATAATAATTCGCTCCATATTGCATTCCGACGGGTGGTTGTCTCGGATAAAAGTTCCTCCCTTGTTGAGCTTCCGGTATTCCTTGATTGCGCCCAACATTATCATATCTCGGAAATCTTGGTTGACGAATTTCTTCCTCATCTATATTTTGTGCAACATTCTCAACCCTTGGTTGACGAGTGTTTTCTTCTTGGATCAAAAGTCGCTCTTCAAAGTCCGGATTCACCTCGTCGTTTGCCATTGATGTTGTGGCCATTATTTTTGGTGCTCTAATTCTTTGAACTTCGTCTATCGGTGGAAGAATCGGGTTACCCAACGATCTCCTACCAAGCATAAACAAAGGAAGTAAGAGCAAATTTTATCGAAACAGTATTGATCAAGAATAGCAATTCAACTATCATTAAAACAAGATTAAAAATTAAACGCCAATTCCCCGGCAACGGCGCCAAAAACTTGATGGATTCAAATTATATACTCGCAAGTGTACGAATCGCTCTTTTAGTAAGCGGCAAGTAACTCCGAGGTCGATCTCTCGAGGAATTGGAAACAGTTTAAAATTCGATAATGTTCGGCAAATAGTCGAATGAACAAAGGTAAATTAAATTAAAATACATCATTTGTTGATTATGATTACAATTACTAATGCACAAAATTTAAATTGAACTAAGTGATATCAACACCAATTTGATAGTCGGATAAATGAGAGATAACAATAATGAGATTAATATGAGAATTTAGAGTCACCGACACACACGTAATCAATTATTAGTTCCGATACTCAAATAAATAAGGTTAGGAATTATCGATTGCTCGCGATTAAAAGAAATCCGTTTGATGGCGGAAATTCTAAAAATCACGATTGTTCTCAACGAAAATTAAGGGATACTCTTTTGATGGGGACGAAACCCTAGCTAACAATCAATTAACCGACTACTTTTGATGAGGTAAATCGTTAAAAGATCGCGCGAAAAAGCTCGAGAACATTCACAATCGTTTCTTTCGGGTCATTTGATGGCGAACACCGATAAAAACCCTCGATTCGAATAATAATAACAACAATGAAAAAGGTTTGATGATCTAATTCAAAAGTTCTTAAACGAAGAACGAACAAGAGGAACAATCCCAAACTTTATCCGGAAAATCAAAAGGAACTAATAATCAAAAACATGTGTGTGGGTATATCTAAAAACCCATATGAAGTGTTTAGCCACACATGATTAATTCAACAACAATAATGGAAATTGAAGAACAAAACATGGTAAAAACTTCCCTTGTAAATGCCGAAATCGAATTCCCGAAAAAGGTTTGATGATCTTCTTACAAGAACTCACAACAAATTTATACAAGGAATTATTATATCTCACTAAAATATTTTTCTCACTCCAAGAACACACAAGGAAGATGATGAAAATCTCTCTCTTTCCCACTCTTTTGGTGTTTTTCCTCCCTAATCTTGTGTTTTTCCACAAAATATCTTCTTCACAAGACAAGTACACCTCTCAAGGGGTCACTCCACTTTGTTTTATAGCCAAAAAATCAAGACAAAGGCTTAAAGTATGCAAAAAATGTCAAGGAAAGTGACATGAACCAAAAAGTGGCACGGCCCGTGTCCTGGGACACGGCCGTGTCGCACTACGCTGAAAAACGAAAAAAGTAACTGTCTTGAGACTCGGCCGTGTCCCATGACACGGCCGTGTTGTACTGCGCCAGGGAGTGAAAATGGCCGATAGTGACTCGGCCGTGTCCCAAAAGGCACGGTCGAGTCGTTCCCTTCCGGAAAATGAGTTTCTTGCTGGAATGAGACCCGGCCGTGTCCTGTGGCACGTCCGAGTTACCTGATGTGGCTCGAGTCGCCTGTGCAGCCTAGTTGAGTCGTCTGGTGCAGCCAAGTCCGGTTTTTGGTCTTCTTCGGCTAGATCCTTCGTTCTTGTATCAATTCACCAAGGATTTTAGCATATGATATACCGTTTCGAAGCTAATTTCACGAGGAATTTATATCAAAGGAGAATACATCTCGATTCGGAGTGGAGATTCTGGGATTTAGGAGATTTGACCGATACTGCTTAAATCTTTCGTCGTTTTAGGCCCCGTTTTAGCTTTTGATCGTCATGGACTCCAATATTAGCTATGAAAGCGCATATTTCACCACAATCTTCGCTTGGCTACATATAAATTAAAAACACACATACCACGCATAAAAGAGAACAAAAATACTAAAAAGCAAACAAAAACACGACTAGAAAGAACAGAATGAGTCGATCAAGAATCGACTCATCAAGACCCTACCTGGAACACGCACACACCTCGACACGACACAATTCATAATCATAAAATGTCAAGCCATTCCATATTACACCGAAATGCATAATTAAGTATGTAAATCAAAACAACAGAAATATCATAATCATCATAACAACTCAACAATGAACAATCACACCCGGCACAACTTAGATCATTTGTACATCCAACACAATTCCACGATGTTAACTAGGTGATGGTATTATCGCTACCATCAATCATTCATGAAAATCAATTCATACGAAAACATATTCACGAAAGTAAACCAATGCATCACAACCATAACACGACGTCCCTATTCACAAGACACAATTTGTATAGTAAAATACTTGCCTCGAAACCACGACGTGGAGAATCGACCGAAGTTGGTTGGCACGAACTGACTACGAACTTGCCGACTCCACCGAATGACAACCCGCAACAACAAACTAGGAAGGACAACAATAACAACGAAAATGAATTCCAAAGTACGACTCAAAGCCGCTGAATTCAAGGAACAAACGACGAAAGTTCAAGGGTTTCCCCAAAACGGCCAAGAACACGATTCGTCCCGACAAAACACGAAAACGGAAATCCAAGTCGAAATATGGATATACAATCCATAGAATATGTTTAACAACATCATTTAACCACAATTTATCCAACAAACACGGATGGAAAACGAGATCAAGAACAAATCCCCCAAAAAGTCGATTCGAAGGAAATCAAGAAATATACTTCGATTCGACGAAGAACAATGGATTAAATGATGTTAAACACAAGAATACTACCAAGATTAATCATACCCATCATGAATTAATCAACAACACGGAACGAATCGGACAAAAATGCAAAAACCCCCAAATTCCCGAAATTAGGGTTCTAAGGAAGATTACCTTGATTCGCTGGATCAAAAGATGATAACGGATGATTGGTTGATGTTATGAACTCAAGAACTTCGTGGATTTGTTGACAACCAACATGGCTTCGCCACCCTCGAATTGCCAGCCGCGGATAGAAGAGGAAGGAAGTGAGAAATGAATGAAAATGTGACTGCTCTGTCACATTTATACTGGGCCGGAACTAGCGTGCGCTAGCCTTCCCGGACTAGCGTGCGCTATCGGCCGGTATCGGCCGAGTACTCTCGGCCAGGGCCCGCACGACCCGGCACCACCGACCAAACCTGCCGACCCGACTCCCGCTAGCGTGCGCTACGGCCGGAAGCCTGCGCGCGCTAGCCGACTGTCCCAAAGAACCTCGGACTAAAAGCTCGCCAGTAACGACGCTAGTCGGCCGACGGCGTGCACTACCCTGCCGGTTAGCGTGCGCTACGACCGGCGATGGCGTGCGCTACACGCCGATCCCGACCGAGTCCGAACCTCGTAACCCCACCGCCCGGACCCGAGAAGCGTGCGTTAGGCGGAGATAGCGTGCGCTACACTGGGTTAGCGCGGAGCCTTCCGCCATAGCGTGCGCTACGCCGATTCTCTCGCACTGTCCGGCCGGTGCCCACGATCGTCCGGCCATCCATAACCGTCCGGCGATGCGACCACTGTGGCTCGGCGACCCGATTTAAAACGCATTTTAACGAACACGACGAAAAGTTCGCGGACAACATCAACGACCCGAAATGAAAACATAATACCATAATTAATCATACGCGACCAAGAAATGGGTCGAGACAACAATTACAGATACGGATACCCGTAACTTTCAGTAAATTAGAAAATGGCCCAAAACGCCCGAAAATCACGATACGTGATCGAATAACCAAACCAAAATTCACAACACGTCTAACAAAGTTAAACGGACTTACGGGAAACTCGAAGCAACAGTTTCGAACGAGATTCGCAAGAATCGAACTCAAGTGCGGAAAAGTCGCTAAAAAGCACGGAACTCAGCAAAACAGCACCGAAACAAACTCGGATGTCGAAAAGTGCAGAATTAATCATTCTCAGAATGATGAAACGGTCCCAATCGAGTAGTCAAAACAAACTTCCGCCAAAAAAAGAAAATTACCAGAAATCAAATTTGCGGATATTACATACTACCCTCCTTAAAAGAAGTTTCGTCCTGAAACTTAAAATAAGTATGGAGAAGCAGCATCCCGCCAGAAAAAAAACTCAACGAGATACACAAGAAACGCGTAACCTACGCCCAATGGCGAAATGTTACCAGCTGTTGTGTCAAGATTTAACACCTTCCGACCGGCGATCGCCTCCGAGGCCGAGCGACCGACTTACAGGCCGAGCGACCGACTTACTGCCGAGCGACCAAGGCAAGCCTGCCGATCGGCGACCAGGCGACCGAGCCTTAACCCAGCGGGCATGCTAGACTGGGCATCCGTAGGGCCCAGGACAAGTCCCGGTGCCGAGCGATCGACATCAAGACGATCGCCTCTCGGTACTCGACGACCGACCCTTGGCGATCGACCGTCTCTCGGCACCTGGCGACCTACCCTTGGCGACCGACCCTTGGCGACCTCCATCCACTGGCAGATGTCGACCTCCGAAGACCATCCAGGTCGATCACCACCGATGACCATCCAGTCGGCAAAGGCCAAGTCTCAAAGCTGACCCCACGTGCAGATCCACAAAAGGCGCTGACAATCTTGTCACCTACCTCACCTACCAGCATGGCCCAGACCTGCGAAAGGAGTTGGCGGACAAGACATGTGACTACAGCCTGCACCTACTGACAAGGTCCGCCGAAAGTAGCTAAGTGGGACCTCCTGTGACAGTGCTTCCGGACGCGTGCTGGATCCTCATTGGACCGCACGGCTGGCCACCAGCTGTAGCTTTGGACTTTTGGCAGGCAGCCCACGTAACCTTTAGGGCGATCGCCCCATTGCATTAAATGCCGAAAGGCGATCGCCCACTAGGGGACAGGGCCCCTCAGCCTCTATATATACAAGGCTCCCAGCACTTGTCCAGGGACCGAAACTCTTCTGCACTGAACCGAGATTTTGGCGTACATCTTCAGCTTCCTTCAGCAATATTGCGATTCAAGCATACTATACAGAAACAATACTTGCACTTGGCTAACATCCAACTCTTGGCAACAGCTTTCTTTCGGTCTTACTTCTCCCGGCCTTTTCTCCTCGAGCAGATTACCGGCGGGACGAAGAACACCTAGCTTCGCTCAAGAGCCGGATCAACAGAGTCTTTTTACACTCATTGTATTTAGATTTCTCTCATTAATACTTGTATCCACGAATATTTGTATTAATAACATCTCGCGAGAGCATTCAAGCCCGGGCCTAACAAACCCGGCAAATCTTGTTTTATTTATCTTCTCTCGGAAGTGCTCCCGCAACCTTGTTTGTTGTCCGTCTTCCAGCAGTATTAATCTTCGGATAAATATTTTGGGCAACAACAATTGGCGCTAGAAGGAGGGCATCCAACCCTCGATTTTTTACACCTACCGTCCCGAAGAGCACTCACTGTTCTCGGGGCATATATTTGAAGTGACACTCACTGCACTTCAAAAGAAATCCTTCAGAAAACATGTCTTCCGCCTCCGCGTCGAAGAAAGCCGGCCGCCGGCCGGACCTGTTCCGCCCTCCCGAGCCGGCCCGATGGTGGAAGGTAGCCGCCGCGCCGGAGGCGCTTCGACCACGTCCGGGAAGGCGGCCCGAGCCTCTCGCTCGATCGGTTCGAACCAAGGACAGATCGAAGGGGCCCCGCCGTCCTTCGAGCGACGGAGTGCTCGACGCGCCTCGGCTACCGCCCCTCGGTCTCTCGCCGGGAGATCAAGCGGAAGCTCAAGGCTCTGCGCCGAGCGTTCGCCAGAGGCTCCGTCCGCAGAAGAGGCGCTCGCCCGGGCACCTCGTCTTCGATCGCACAGGCGGCGACCCGACACAGCGGCCGGGCGGTCGGGCCCGGCCTACGAGACGACGGAGTTTGAGTCCGTCACCGGGAGCTCGGCCTACCCGACTCCGGAAGGCAGCCTAGCCGTCTGGCTCCCCCTCGCCGAATTGCCGAGGTCGGCGGCAGCGGAGCCCGGAGATCGGTACACGATCGCCTCGGCTCCTGCTCCCAAAGCCGATCGGCAAGCGACCAAGCCACGGCGATGGCTGCAATGCAACGTCAAGTCGACGACATGAAGGCACTCCTGGAATCCAGGGCAGGTGCCAAGAAGACGATCGCCGGGCCAAGCGAGCCGCTCGCGATCGACATCGAGCTCGCCCCCGTGCAGCATAGGATCGCTCCCCCGCAAACACCCATGTACGTGGGGCGATCGGACCCCCAAGTGCACCTGAGGAAGTTCAACATCTACATGACCGGGTGTGGGGCATCGGACGCGACCAGGTGCCGAATGTTCCCTCTGACGCTGGACGACCTCGCCCACCGGTGGTATACTTCATTGCCACCCCGGTCCATTGGCTCCTTCAACGAGCTGGCGCACGGCTTCACCGAGTACTTCGCCACCAGGGTCGTCCGGCCTGAAGGTCCCCTTCGCATGATGCAAATCAAGCAGGGAGAAGAAGAGTCCGACTCGGACTACATCGACCGGGTAGACGTAATCATCCTCAATGGCGAGCCCATAAGCGATGAGACCGCCTCTACGCGGTCTAGGAGGTTTTCGGGGTTTTTCGCCTATGTTCGGGCATCTTACAAAGACCCAACCTCGACCCACGCAGCCTTAGGGCAAGAGCCGCAGATTTTACGGCGTGCAAAGGTTTCTTCTTAGCTGTGAGCGGCGCGATCGGCACCGGACAACGATCTCCCACCCGATCGCCAATATCGACCTACGAATAAAGCGATCGGCAATGAGCGACGATCGGCAGTCTTCGGCCGATCGCCGATCATCACGCTACATCATCCGCAGATTCGGAGGACACGATCGCCATCTACAGCCCAAAGATATAAAATGACGTACTAAGGCAAAAGATCGCATCAACCGCACAACATAAAGCCATGGCCACAGCATCGATGGAACCGGGCCGCTCGCCATGCAAGGTCCTTTCGGCCAAGATCGCCCGCCTTCGTTTAAATACGAGGCCGGCGTAGTCGAGGGCCCTCCAACATTAATCAGTGTACTCATTCCACAACCCCGTCTCAACGTACACCGTCGAGGTCGGCCATCTCCATGGCTGGCCGAGGTGGAAGCAGAGCTAACAAGCCGCGGGCGTGGAGTTGATTCATCCGACGCTGCCCAGCGCAAGGACTCCTCTAGACCGAGACCGCACGCCTTTCGTTTAAAAACAAGGCGAGGCGCAGCCTAACAGAGGACCCTCATAATAAAGTGAGTCACGAGGCACTCATTGTCTTTGTGCACCAAGACACGGTCATGGGGTCGGTCCATCGATCTCCGCGACTGTGCACGATTCCTCAAACAAGCGAAACCACCTAGTTTCCATGGGGGATCGGCCAATGTTGTTTTTTGCAGGTACAAGACCGAAAGATAGCTAAGCCAATCGACCATGATTAAGCCCAAGTCCGAGTCCTAAGTCGGCTCGGATCGCGAGTCCTCATCCGTACACGATCACCAAGAAGAACCACCTCGCCCCATGTCTTCAACATAGGAGCAAGTGGGGGCAATTGTTGTGTCAAGATTTAACACCTTCCGACCGGCGATCGCCTCCGAGGCCGAGCGACCGACTTACAAAGCCGAGCGGCGACACATATCGCGAGCGACCAAGGCAAGCTCGCCGATCGGCGACTGGCGACGAGCCTTAACCCGGTGGGCATGCTAGATCAAGCAACCGTAGGGCCCAGACAAGTCCGGTGCCGAGCGATCGACATCAAGACGATCGCCTCAGCACTCGACGACCGACCCTTGGCGATCGACCGTCTCTCGGCACTGGCGACCTACCCTTGGCGACCGACCCTTGGCGACCTCCATCCACCGGCGGATGTCGACCTCCGAAGACCATCCAGTCGATCACCACCGATGACCATCCGGTCGGCAAAGGCCAAGTCTCAAAGCCGACCCCACGTGCGAGATCCACAAAAGGCGCCGACAATCTTGTCACCTACCTCACCTACCAAAGATGGCCTGCACTGCGAAAGGAGTTGGCGGACAAGACATGTGACTACGCTGCACCTACCGACAAGGTCCGCCGAAAGTAGCTAAGTGGGACCTCTGTGACAGTGCTTAGGACGCGTCTTTGGATCCTCATTGACCGCACGGCCGCCACCACTGTAGCTTTGGACTTTGGCGGGCGGCCACGTAACCTTTAGGGCGATCGCCCCATTGCATTAAATGCCGAAAGGCGATCGCCCACTAGGGACAGGGCCCCTCGGCCTCTATATATACAAGGCTCCCGGACTTGTCCAGGGACCGAAACTCTTCTGCACTGAACCGAGATTTTGGCGTACATCTTCAGCTTCCTTCAGCAATTTTGCGATTCAAGCATACTATACAGAAACAATACTTGCACTTGGCTAACATCCAACTCTTGGCAACAGCTTTCTTTCGGTCTTACTTCTCCCGGCCTTTTCTCCTCGAGCAGATTACCGGCGGGACGAAGAACACCTAGCTTCGCTCAAGATCCGGATCAACAGAGTCTTTTTACACTCATTGTATTTAGATTTCTCTCATTAATACTTGTATCCACGAATATTTGTATTAATAACATCTCGCGAGAGCATTCAAGCCCGGGCCTAACAAACCCGGCAAATCTTGTTTTATTTATCTTCTCTCGGAAGTGCTCCCGCAACCTTGTTTGTTGTCCGTCTTCCAGCAGTATTAATCTTCGGATAAATATTTTGGGCAACAACACCAGCAACGCAAAGGAAGATACGGCGTGAAAACACGCTCCGCGACGATCAACACAACGCCACTGCATATGATTTGAAACAATAACGAGCAATTTACGTCACATCACATGCACACATTAAATCAAAGAAACGCACGCGAAAACAAGCCGCACCCGACTAGAACGGCTATGTGAAAGAAACAAATAGAGTATCATGATAGAAATCACTCCGTTACTCATCAACAAGAAAATGTCCGACGTCAAAACACAAACAATTCAAGATAACAGAAAAAGAGAATACTGGATATTACATTCTATCATACAAAAAATAAGTTTCGTCCCAAAACTTAAATTAAGGTTATCACAATGATACGAAACAAAATATAACGACACATAATAAACTACCATGTTCATGACCCCGCGGTCCGCTGTCACGCCTCTGTATGTTCAACAACTATACAGGAACTTATTCAAGACAGAATATCATTTAACAAGTTCCAAACGTAAAAACGTCACAAGATACCTCTCTACACGAGAAACAATCCGCGCAACTAGTACCAAAAACACTATCACTGGACATCACTGTGCCCTCCGGAAGTAGGAATGGTACTCCGGTCCCTTATCATCTCGGCAACAATCTCGCAGTACTGAACTCGATGCCCCTCGTGTCCACAATTATAACAAGTCACTGGCGGTTTCTTACAATGCGCGCCTTCATGGCCTAGAACGTTACAGTTGAAACACCTAGGAGCATTACCAGAACTCAAAGACACCGGCTTGGGTCCTTTGGATTCTCTAGCTGACCGATAAGGTCCCATACTCGGCTGATACGAAGGTTGAGGTGTGGGAATCCCAATTCCCTTACTTCCCAATGCGTCAACGGAGATCTTCTGCTTCTTCGCTACTGATACGGACTCGGTGGACATTATAGCCATTTCCAATGCTAAGGCTCGATCTTGATAGTCCTTCAGAGTTGTACACCTAAAATGGGCCATACACTGCCGAACCTGAGGTTTCATACGCATATCAAAGTAACGAACCTTATCTGTCTCACTTCGTACTTGATCTCGAACGTAACACAGCTGTCGATTGTAATCGACTATTGCTTGAGATATAGACACATCCCGGGGCGTAGCCGAGAAGAACTCAATAATTCTATGTTCCTTAATAGGCGGTGGACAATACTCGGCCTCCATAGCAGTCTTGAATTCGGCCCAAGTAGCTGTACGATCACTAGGCGCTACGGCCTCCCACCAGTGTGCCGCTTCCGTGTCAAGCAGGTATTGGGAGATGGGTACTCTTCTCTCATCGGGGCAAGCTACAGCATCAAATGTCCTGTCCAACTGGAAGAGCCAGTCCTCCCAACCTAACGAATCCGAAGAACCTACGAAACGGGGCGGGTGCATTCTCATCACAACTCGTAACCACTTACTAGCTCCGTTATCCTCATCTGGAATCCCGTCACGGTGTACGGTCTGATTCACATGCGCCAACCGGGTCGACCACTGACGAAGGATCGTGGCGGCGCCAATGTCAACCCTACGACCACGTCCTCGGCCTCGACCTCTCGGCATACTGAACGGACGATCAATCAGAATAACACAACCAAATAAACATCACAACGTCAACATAGGACGATAAATAGCAGCACGATATAACATCAACCCCAAGTCATTACACACGTGCACGAACTAACACTGTAATTTTAGAACTTCATTCAAAAATAATTCACACAGTCACATTAACAGAGATGTTTGGATTTTATCAAATCAAACACGGTCAAAACCACACACGTATCGTAGGGACCACACACTAGCAACGAAATAAATATTTCCGGGGTATTATTCAAAGGATAAAATTTTAAAATTCTTAAGTTTGAAAAATTTGGTGAAATGAAATTTTTGAAAACACTTTTAATACCTCGGTCGTTCAATCAAAACCATGTATCTCAACATTTAGAAAACACTGAAAAATTCTCCGGCGAGCACAACAACACCACAAACTTATCACAACCACTTAGCCCCAACACGTGGACATATGAAGTGCAAAATTCCGAAAACCAAAAACCGTTCTGCAAAATAAAATTTTTCCAAAATCTTTTAGTTCATAACCAAAACGACGGTAATATTTTACAATGTCTGAAGTACTTCAAAACACATTTTTCAAATACCGTCTGATTGTGTCATTTGAAAATACACGGCCCATTTGTCAAAATTTAACAAATTTTAAAAAAAAAATCCACATAGACCGTGGTTTGACCGCACCACCAACATATTTTCCAAAAATCGATTTTTACAAAAATTCTCAAACTGTAAAGTCCTCCAGAAAACATTCTCAAACTTACCCATAGCGGACAAAAATTACAACATTCCAAAAACAGTCAAATTTAAAACTACATACTCAAATGGCAACCAGGGTCGCCAATTCAATCAAATGCATCTCGTGGTATCAAGTTTAAGCACACAGCAAAATCATTCATCGAAGTTTCTCACAAACTCTATCGTCGGTACCTTTTCGAAACCCATCAAGGTTTACAACTTTCACAACATACCACCCCACCCGGTGGTTCAAAGATAAAACAATAACGTGTCCAGTTCTATACACATACTATGTGCCACGAATATTAAACACAACTATATTACACAATAGTAGGTAAATAAAATTATGCACCGCAATTAAACTCACTAAGATAAAATCGAGATACACAGGTATTACGCATAAAAGAGGAGACTTACATCCACAGGTCGCACGGAGGTGACGGTCGCCCACGATACTAATCTCGTCCGACAACATAACCGACACGTTGTGACTACGCACAACTCAACTTGTCACCTAACGACTCGAACGACAAGACAACACATTACTCGACAAATCACGACTTGACTCGACCCGACAGCCTAGGTTTCCGCAACCTAAGCTCCGATACCATAAATGTAACACCCCCAAAACCGTATGAGAATATTACACGCCGTATACCCTTTCCACAAGAATCTACCAGGCTAAACATCCATAAACAACCAAATGCTTGCCCGGCCAGGGCCAAGCAATATAATAATACAGACCGTTAAGGTCACTTACACATAAACACACAGACCGATGAGGTCACACAACTCTATCAACAGAACTGACTAACAACATTACCCACACAGGGGTCGAAACACAATACAGTGGAAGACTGAATCAACTCTATTAATACAACCAAACTCTACCAACTCTCGACTCTTGATTAGAATCGCAGCTCGTCATCCCCTTGTGCCAATCCTGTGACTGCTCCCCGAACTCGCATGTACCGGACCTTGAGCAGACATACACCCCCCGATTACTCTGGGGTTAGTAAAACTCCACTGTTTTACTAGTGCAAGTATAAAACGATACGAAATGCAACAAGTAAATAGCAACTACGAATTTAATATGGAAATCAATTATCAAATGTTCCCGAGAAGTTTTATTAATTTTGAACTAAAGCAAGAGATATTTGAAAAGGAACACATCATCTCGGGGATTTTTAAAGCAGAAATTCTTTTGGACCTCGAGTCCCAATTTACAAAGCCTTTTCGAAAACATTAGGGCCTTAGCCCAATTCTCTTTTCAAAACACAATAGATGAGATATCATTATGGGTCCGAGACCCGTATTTAAAATGTTATCCAAACAATCACTGCTATACGACCGTTGTTCGTACACATCATGTACCGAACTCCGGAGGCCTCGACGGACCTTACCCGGACCACACACTCTGTTCGTACACATCATGTACCGAACTCCGGAGGCCTCGAGGGACCTTACCCGGACCACACACTATGTTCGTACACATCATGTACCGAACTCCGGAGGCCTCGACGGACCTTACCCGACCACATACATCGTTCGTACACATCATGTACCGAACCCGAGAGGCCTCGTCAGACCCTACCTGGATCACACACCTTATTCGTACACATCATGTACCGAACTCCAGAGGCCTCGTCAGACCCTACCTGGAACACGCACACACCTCGACACGACACAATTCATAATCATCAAATATCAAGCCATTCCATATTACACCGAAATGCATAATTAAGTATGTAAATCAAAACAACAAAAATATCATAATCATCACAATAACTCAACAATGAACAATCACACCCGGCACAACTTAGATGATTTGTACATCCAACACAATTCCACGATGTTAAATAGATGATGGTATTATTGCTACCATCAATCATTCATGAAAATCAATTCATACGAAAACATATTCACGAAAGTAAACCAATGCATCACAACCATAACACGACGTCCCTATTCACAAGACACAATTCGTATAGTAAAATACTTGCCTCGAAACCACGACGTGGAGAATCGACCGAAGTTGGTTGGCACGAACTGACTACGAACTTGCCGACTCCACCGAATGACAACCCGCAACAATAAACTAGGAAGGACAACAATAACAACGAAAATGAATTCCAAAGTACGACTCAAATCCGCTGAATTCAAGGAACAAACGACGAAAGTTCAAGGGTTTCCCCCAAAACGGCCAAGAACACGATTCATCCCGACAAAACACGAAAACGGAAATCCAAGTCGAAATATAGATATACAATCCATAGAATATGTTTAACAACATCATTTAACCACAATTTATCCACCAAACACGGATGGAAAACGAGATCAAGAACAAATCCCCCAAAAAGTCGATTCGAAGGAAATCAAGAAATATACTTCGATTCGACGAAGAATAATAGATTAAATGATGTTAAACACAAGAATACTACCAAGATTAATCATACCCATCATGAATTAATCAACAACACAGAACGAATCGGACAAAAATGCAAAAACCCCCAAATTCCCGAAATTAGGGTTCTAAGGAAGATTACCTTGATTCGCTGGATCAAAAGATGATAACCAATGATTGGTTGATGTTATGAACTCAAGAACTTCGTGGATTTGTTGACAACCAACATGGCTTCGCCACCCTCGAATCGCCAGCCGCGGATAGAAGAGGAAGGAAGTGAGAAATGAATGAAAATGTGACTGCTCTGTCACATTTATACTGGGCCGGAACTAGCGTGCGCTAGCCTTCCCGGACTAGCGTGCGCTATCGGCCGGTATCGGCCGAGTACCCTCGTCCAGAGCCCGCACGACCCGGCACCACCGACCAAACCTGCCGACCAAACCTGCCGACCCGACTCCCGCTAGCGTGCGCTACGGCCGGAAGCCTGCGCGTGCTAGCCGACCTGTCCAGTAACCTCTGGACTAAAAAGCTCGCCAGTGTAACGTCGCTAGTCGGCCGACGGCGTGCGCTACCCCTTCCGGTTAGCGTGCGCTCGACCGGCGATGGCGTGCGCTACCTCCCGATCTGGCCGAGTCGAACCTCATAACCCCACTGCCCGGACCCGATGGCGTGCGTTAGGCGGCCGATAGCGCGACACTGCCGGTTAGCGCGCGCACCTTCCGGCCGTGGCGTGCGCTACGCCGGTTCTGCCGCACTGTCCGGCCGGTGCCCGCAATCGTCCGGCGATCCCGCAACCGTCCGGCCAATACCCGACGACCAGGGCTCGGCGACTGATTTGAAAGCGTGCGGAGCGAACACGGCGAAAAGTTCGCGGACAACATCAACGACCCGAAATGAAAACATAATACCATAATTAATCATACGCGACCAAGAAACGGGTCGAGACAACAATTACAGATACGGATACCCGTAACTTTCAGTAAATTACAAAATAGCCCAAAACGCCCGAAAATCACGATACGTGATCGAATAACCAAACCGAAATTCACAACACGTCTAACAAAGTTAAACGGACTTACGGGAAACTCGAAACAACAGTTTCGAACGAGATTCGCAAGAATCGAACTCAAGTGCGGAAAAGTCGCTAAAAAGCACGGAACTCAGCAAAACAGCACCGAAACAAACTCGGATGTCGAAAAGTGCAGAATTAATCATTCTCAGAATGATGAAACGGTCCCAAGCGAGTAGTCAAAACGAACTTCCGCCAAAAAAAATTACCAGAAATCAAATTTGCGGATATTACACCTAGCAGAAGTCATTTTCTCGTGCGCTCTCTGCAGCTCATTAGACATTAAGCCCATCATAAAGCCACGGACTAGCACGTCATCCTTGACCCATTTTTCATGGACGTCAATGTCTTCTTGATTACCCCTAGTCCGGATTGGAGTCAGTGGAATGTCCGCCTCCAAGACGTATCCCAGAGACTCCATACTGAGTACAATCATCAGATTCCACAACCAGTCAACAAAGTTGGGTCCAGTTAGGAGATTCTTTTCAAGTAGTATTGTAAGTGGGTTTTCAGCCATTTTAGAGATATTCAATTTCGTTTTCTGCAAAGATTTAGACAAGATTAAATTAGTGACTTGTTTAATTATGACCGAGTATAGAATTTAAGGGCTTGTATAATTCTTGTCTCGGCTCCCACTAATTTTATCGGAATTATACACTCCCATGTTATAATCCGGAAATCATGGTTAGATCGACTTCTTAGTGGTGATCAAGTTCTTTACAAATTTTAACAGACGCAACCTATCAGGTTTCTTGCCAATTAATTTCTGTAAAGTGGTGTCTAACACCAACCCGTCTAACGGATGATTTGATCTTCTTTTACCCCTAGTCTTCATGCCCTCAACCTATCAGGTTTCTTGGCAATCCAGACTATCTAAGTTGTTGACCATCAACGTCTATCAGTTTGACTATTGAATCTCACCCGGCAAACTATCAGGTTTCTAGGGGCGAAATTTATCACCAACCGAAGGCATCTAATGCACTCAAGAATTTTTCAACCTCTACCAAATGTACTACCCCGATAACTCGGAAGCATAGCACACCAGCTCGGGTATCAATTTTCTACGAGTTTGATGGAGGGTAGGAAACCGCGTAACCTTTTTCAAACTTAATCTATTTGTAGTCGGGAGAATTTCGCGATTAATGTTATACTTTGCACATTAATTCAATTATACGCGCGTTTGTTGGTTTGTCAATCATTCAAAATGAAAAACAGAAAACAGTAACCTAGTTACTACCAACATATAGCTAAACCAAACCAAACAAACATACCCAGTATATCCCGCTCAGAGCAAGGTCTGGGGAGGGTAAGATGTACGCAGACCATGCCCCTACTTATTACGGTAGGGAGGCTGTTTTCGTGAAGACCTCCAGCTTAGTGCACAGCAGAATCTTGTGTGATAAATACAAAGGAAAACATATGATTCGAAAAAGATCGAGACCATACCTGAGCCCATGGATTTATCCACATGGGACTTACCTAAGCGGAATTTGGCTACTTCACTCCCGATGAACGCTGCTCTAACAAAAGAGAGGTTGGTTCTGCGCACAGCTCCCTGTCAAAAATACACCACGCAAAGACAATAGGATAAAATATACAATAAAAGTAAAAATGAAATGCTCTAGGTCAAAGCTAACCGAGACAACCCAACCCTGAGGCTCTCAACTACAGCACCGCTCCCTACAAAAGAATCTACAACTCTGATCCGGCACCTCCAAGCGCACCTATCAACAGTCATGGTCTCGGAAAGGTTTAAGGCCTTCAAATCTAATCTCAGTTGCTCCTCCCACGTCCTCCTCGGTCTGCCTATCCTCCTCTACCCGACAACCATTAAAATCTCGACCCTCCTCACCGGAGCATATGCCTGCCTCTTGCGGACGTGGCCAAACCATCTCAATCTCGCTTCCCTAACTTACGCTGAAATGGGCGCCACTTCCAGCGCGTTCCTGAAAACCCCGTTCGCAATTCTATCTAACATTGTGCGACCACACGACAAACGTAACATTCTCATTTCAGCCACTTCCAACTTACTCTCAAGCGACTTCTTCATCGCCCAACATTCGGAGCCATACAACATTGCAGGTCGGATTGCCGCTCTATAGAATTTACCCTTCAACTTTAGAGGGACTTTTTTGTCGCACAGGACCCCTGTCGCTGCTCTCCACCTTAGCCACCCCGCCTTGATGCGATGCGTGACATCATCTTCACACTCACCTTCCTTCTGAATGATCAAACCCAAATACTTGAACTTATCCGTACGGGGTACGATCTGATCCACAATCATTACCGCAACATCTTCCTCGTTGGCCTCACCACTAAAGTTACACCAGAGATACTCGGTCTTAGAACGGCTCACACGCAAGCCCTGGGATTCTAACTTAGCCCTCCAAAGCTCCAACTTCGAGTTCACCTCCCTCCTCGACTCCTCCACTAACACAATGTCGTCAGCAAAAAGCATGCACCACGGGATGCCATCTTGAATCCCTCGCAAAATGACGTCAAGGATTAGAGCGAAGAGAAGAGGGCTTAGCGCCGACCCCTGGTGTATCCCTATCTCAACCGGAAAATACTGGGTGTCACCAACTGGGGTCCTAACGCACGTCCTAGCTTGGGAGTACATGTCTTGTATCGCCCTAATGAACGGCAACGACACCCTCCTCTCTACTAGGCTCTTCCAAATAACATCGCGCGGAATGCTATCATAAGCCTTCTCTAGATCAATGAACACCATATGGAGGTCCTTACGCCGCTCTCTAAACTTCTCCATAAGGCGTCTGACGAGATGAATGGCCTCAGTCATGGACCTCCCCGGCATGAAGCCAAATTGGTTCTCTGAGATCTCAACTTCTCTTCTAACCCTGCATTCCACCACTCTTTCACAGATTTTTATTGTATGACTGAGGAGTTTAATACCCCTATAGTTACTACAACTTTGAGCATCGCCTATGTTCTTGAAAAAAGGCATGACAATATTATGCCTCCACTCTGTCGGCATCTTAGAGCCTCTGAGGAGGATGTTGAACATCTCTGCTAGCCACTGAACTCTGACTTCCCCCAGACAAAGCCACACCTCAATAGGGATCCGATCTGGGCCTACAGCCTTAGCTCTACCCATTTTCATTAGGGCACCCTTTACTTCCTCCTTGCTGATGCTCTCACAGGAACAAACGAACGAGCAGAAGATAGACTAACTCCTTGCACCACCGAGTCACTACCTCTAGCCTCATTGAAAAGTTCGAAAAAATACCTATTCCACCGCTCCTTAATAGCCACATCATTCACTAATTGACCCAAATCATCCTTAATAAACTTAATGGGACCCAGGTCGTGCCGCCCTCTTTCCCTAGCTTTCGCTAGTTTAAAAATAGCATTCGCTCCTTCTTTGGTGTCTAGGCGCTTGTACATCTCCTCGTAAGCCTCACATTTAGCCTTAGCCACTGCCTTCTTAGCCTCCCTTTTCGCCACCTTGTACGTTACAATCTTCAAGATTCTCTCCTCCCCAGCACTAACCGACATAAGCTCCTTAAATAGCGCTTGTTTTGCCTTAACCTTGTTTTGGACCTCCTCATTCCACCACCAAGCCTCCCTAGGTCCACTAGACCTGCCCGAAGAAACCCCTACCACCTTCTTGCCCACTCTCCTAATAGCATTGGCCATGCTGGTCCACATAAGGTTTGTAATACCCGGTTGTAATTCAGTCATTATCATTCAGTAATTTCACTCGGTAATTGTCACTATGTAATTTTTCACTTGTTAATAATCATTCATCCGTGTTCACCGTTCGGAATAACTTCGAGTTGTGTATCGATATTGTTCAGTGTATCTACCTTATTCGGGAATCGAGACAAGAGTATTATCTTGATTGTTGTAATTGATTCATTAGTCGTTGTTGATGTTGGAATTCATGTCATTTCAAATCTCTTCATTGTTCAAATCGTGTTTTTTTTGGACGAACCCTTGTAATCATTGCTTGGAACCACCGTTTTGGGGTTTCCGCACTTCCATTTCGTGTTATTGTTCCCCAAATATTGATTCCTATTGCTCTTTCCCTTCCCGGGTCATTTTTCTTCATTTTAGGACCCAAGGGGGGTGTGGACCGCGGCACAAGGAGTGTGCGCCGCGGCACACACATTTTCCAGTTTTGGCCGAGCAGCCTGTACCGTGGGACGCGGCTCATGCCGACAGGGCCGTGGCACACTGCCGAGTCACTGCCGCGGCACATTCGTCCGGGCCACGGCACGCTGCCGATAACTGGGGGCAGTTTTGGCCCTGTGCTGCGGCACACTTCGGCTGGGCCGCGGCACACCGTGCAATCAGCACTATAATTGCGATTTTTTGTGAGATTCAACTCATTTTTCCCTTTTTCTTCAACCTATCCGAGAGAGAGGGCTTGAGGGGGAAGATATTCATCATCAATCACTTGATTATTCATTTTTCATCATTTTCATTCGGTTGTGAAGCTCGGATTGTCGATCTAACGCGATTTCATCGGATCAAAGTGCTTGGATCTTCAAGAGGTAATTTCTTCAACATCTTGGATTTCGATTTTGTTTTGAGAGATGATGTTTTGGATGTTAAGATCATGTTGTATGAAGTGATATACACATGATTATGGATATGTTTGATTATTCATTGGATTATTGAAGGATTATTCAAGAACACTTTGAATATTGAGTTGGATTTGGGGGTTTTCGATTAATCGTTGTTGTAATCACGAATTTGAATATTCATATTGGATTATTGATCGTATGGAAGATGTTTTGTTGGTTTGAAACACTTCTTGGGGATTTGATGTTGGTATTATTGAGGTTTGGTTATAAACAATCGAAGTTTGGCCACAAAGTGTTCGATATAATGCCCCAATGAACTTGGTTTAATCGTATCGACGTTTTGAGTTCGTTATATTCGTGTTTGATTCGTTTATTGAACGGATTGTTGGTAATTGTATTATTCAAGGTTGTTCGAGCAACCGATATCTCAATTATGACGTTGTTCGTGGAAGGATAATTGTCACCGGTGTTGTGTAAGTTAATTCTTACTCAGTTAAAAGGATATTCATTCCTTTCGTTGTTGTTCATTCATAATCATAATTCATTCATAAGGTAATAACCGTTTCAAAACTTGTAACTGTCACTTAATTACTTCATTCACGAGGAACGACGGTTCCAATCATTTCATTGAGCTGTCATTCATTTCACCATCATTTCATCTTGGTGAGTCATTATTCATTTTCGATGTCACTTTTGTTATATCGTGGCATTCCGGGTCATACTGGCGTGCTGGTTGGTATGTGTAGGATTTTCATGTCGGGCACATTTAAGTCGTGTGTTGTTAGGCGTATTTTTATACGCTTATTTATCATAATTTTGTATTATTTTGGAGAGTGAAATTGTCTAAATGAGCCTTTAATGCCTTAATTTTGTATGATTGACAGGAAATTGAAGTCCGGAAGCTAAAACGAGGCAAAACGGGCGAAAACGGCAAATCTGGACTCTGAGCCGCGGCACAAGGAAGCAGGGCCGCAGCACAGGAAGACACCCAGCCAAAGGCAGAGTAAACTGTACTCTGTGCCGCGGCACGGCCAGTGAGCCGCGGCACAGAAGAAATTAAGGACGCCCGGGCATCAGGTGAAAGCCACGTGCCGCGGCACAGTTTAGTCTTGCGCGGCTTTACTTGGCGGTTTTTGGTTGTCCGCGCGAATTAGGGCCGTTTGAAGCCGATTTTCGACCTCTTGATACGGACGCGATTTGGAGGATGTGCTTGAGCTATAAATAGGGTTTAAGACCCTAATTAATTATCTTTGGATCTTTTATCTTTTGGAGCTTAAGCTTGGAGACGGCGAAGAAGAGGGAAGCGAAGACTTCAAAGGCGGAGGCGGAAGGCGAAGACGGAGGAATCCGAGCTTCATCTGCGTTTGGTTTTTATGCTTTCATTTATTTATTCTGTAATTTCAATTATTAGTATGTCAGGCTAAAGCCCTAATCTAGGATTTTGATGAAACCTAAGTTTTGACGAATTGCTTGAGATTATCCAATTAATTACCTTTTTGTTGAGTTTTCCCAATTGTGTTTAATGCTTGCAATTATCTGGCCAATAGTTGTATTGATTTAATCATTCAATTCGAATCGGGAGAGGAGATTTGGTGAGGAACTATTGGTGAGGACCATTTTATTCTGTGAGATAGGAATATACTCATAGGAACTACGTGGCCTTTGGGGGATTTTATGCTTTTCGCCTATTGACGAATTAATTCACCTAGGGATAGAGTGCGTTATTTGCCTTTAGATAAATCTATTGACCTCGGGAGAGGCGGTAGAATATATTAGTAATCTCCGCCTTCAATAAATTGGGAAAATTATTTATTAAGGATAGTCGAGAGTAAATTCGGATAAACCGAGGTGGATTCAGAATCCTAGACTTATTCATCATTTGATTTCTTTTATTCAAGCTATTGTTTTCTACTGTTTAGTCTTTTAGTAAATCTTTTAGTTATTAATTGCAAAACCCAAATTCGATTGTTCAAATAAAATTGGAATACACAAAAATCGGTAGTTAGAGATTCAGTCCTCGTGGGAACGATACTCTACTTATCACTTTATTACTTGTAAACGATGACGTGCACTTGCGTGTAAGAAATATCGCAACAAGTTTTTGGCGCCGTTGCCAGGGATTGAAATTTTCTAATATCGATTTAAGTATTTCTAGTCTTAATTTGAACGTTTTATTTTTATTTTTGTGTATTTAATTTCGTTTATTTGTTTTTCCTTTCAGGACCTTTCTTGTAGTGCATGAGAAAACTCGGTAACGAAGGCCTACTACCTTTAGATACCGAGCTCGAGCGCACTCTAAGAAGGAACAAGAAGGAGAAAAGAGAGTTGCAGACGACGGTCAACATGGCCGAGAATATCGAAGTCCAAGGAGGAGATAACCATGTGCGGCAAGTTCAACCGGAACTAGCTCTTCGAGATTATGCCATGCCGCAGATCAATGCTAATTTTTCGGGAATTCGACGTCCCACTATCCAAGCCAATAATTTTGAGATCAAGCCCGCTATCATTCAGATGGTGCAGGCGAGCCAATTCAATGGCCGAATGACGACCCGAATGCCCATATTGCTTCTTTCCTTGAGATATGCGACACGTTCAAGACTAATGGTGTCACCGACGATGCCATCCGATTGAGGCTTTTCCCTTTCTCTTTGAGGGATAAAGCGAAATTTTGGTTAAATTCCTTACCGCCGGGGTCGATTACAACATGGGGAGAGTTAGCGCAAGCCTTCCTTGCCAAATTCTTCCCTCCTGCTAAGACGGCGAGGTTGAGAAACGAAATAACCACCTTTGGTCAGTACGATATGGAATCGCTCCACGAGGCGTGGGAGCGATATAAAGATTTGTTACGAAGATGCCCTCATCACAGCCTTCCTGATTGGCTTCAGATTCAGACGTTCTACACTGGTTTGAGTGCTTCTACACGCACTCTCGTGGAAGCGGCCGCTGGTGGGGCTTTGATGGGGAAGACTATGGCCGAGGCACACTCGCTTTTGGAAGCTATGGCCGCAAATGCATACCAATGGCCATCGGAAAGATTAACACCGAAGAGAGTTATGGAAGTTTCAAGTAATGATCCGATTTCCACCTTGTCAGCTCAAGTCGCCACTTTGACCCAACAGCTCCAAGCATTTTCGCACGCACCTTCCCCCGTTACCATAGAGACATGCAATTGGTGTAACGGATCACACCCGAGCGCGGAGTGTCAAGTTGGAAACCCGTTCGAGCGACATCAGATGGAGCAGGCTCAATTCGTGGGAAATGGAAATCGGCAGAATAACCCGTACTCCAACACTTATAATCCGGGGTGGCGCAATCATCCCAACTTTTCGTGGAGAAACGGACAGTACTCAAACCAGCCCCCGTTCGCTCAGAATCGACAGCAGCCCCCTCCCGCTCCCAAAGTTTCTCTCGAGGAAGCACTTGCAAAATTGGCGGCGAATACGAGTCAATTCATGACCCGTACTGAAGCGACATTGCAAAATCATTCCGCTTCCATTCGAAACTTCGAGGTCCAGCTGGGCCAAATTGCTAATGTGTTGACAGCTCGCCCGGAGGGAGCATTGCCGAGTACAACAGAGACAAATCCTAGAGAGAGTCTAAACGCAATCAGCTTGAGAAGCGGGAAAGAGGTGCTGGATCAGCCCGAGCGGTGTGAAAAGAAGAAGGAAATTGAGGAAAAGAATGATTTAGAGCCAGAGGAGTCGAAGGATTTGAAACCTTCAATAACGTTGCCGGATAACTCGAAGACATGTGTGCCCCCCGTCCCGTTTCCACAGAGACTACAGCAGAGAAAGGCGGACAAACAATTTTCTAAGTTCCTTGACGTATTTAAAAAGCTTCACATAAACATTCCCTTCGCCGATGCGTTGGAACAAATGCCGAGCTACGCTAAATTCATGAAGGAGATATTGTCGAAGAAAAGAAAACTTGAGGAGTTTGAAACTGTCGCCTTGACGGAGGAATGCAGCGCAATTTTACAAAAGAAGCTCCCACCTAAATTGAAAGATCCGGGAAGCTTCAACATACTGTGCACCATGGGGAATCTTTCGTTTAATAAGGCACTGTGCGATCTCGGTGCTAGTATCAACCTCATGCCTCTGTCGATTTTCAAAAAGCTGGATATTGGGGAAGCCAAGCCAACAAAAGTCTCCTTAAAATTGGCGGATCGATCGATTAAGTATCCGAGGGGAGTGATTGAGGATGTATTAGTCAAAGTTGATAAGTTCATCTTTCCGGCCGATTTCATCGTACTCGAGATGGAGGAAGATGAAGATATCCCAATCATCTTGGGACGACCATTTTTAGCGTGGCCGAACCCTTATAGGCGTGGAAAAGGGGAGTTAACTCGAGGGTCCAAGGCAGGCAAGTTACTTTTCAAGTATTCAAATCTTTCCCATGTCCCGGAAGTGTTGATAAAAGGTCACAAGGTGAAAGTGTAGATGCAGTTGAAAGAGGAAAGCACCGAAAACATAGTCGGTTGAAAAATTCAGATTCGGTGGCAGATGGTTCAATTTTTAAGAAGGGTGCAGAACGAGTAGCGTTTCTCGAGCATGTGGACAAATCTGCTGCAGTCTTGAGTGCGTTCGTGAAGGAGGAGAGTAAGCCGGAAGCCCAGCGGACATATAGTCATGAAAAAAACGGGTGTTTCGGGAAGTTGTTCACATCGAAACCTTTCCGCAAACAACATTTGAGGCCCGAACCGAAAGTCGAATCGTTAACGACCGATGGTCATAATTTTGAAAACCATATGAACGGTTCGATGATCGGGGCGGAAACCAAATGGAGTTTGCGAAAAGCGAACTAATGTTTTCCAATAGGTCCGGCTGAAGACTATAAACTTAGCGCTTCTCGGGAGGCAACCCGAGTTCGTAGTTGTAGATTTTTTGCGTTTCTTTATTTTTCTTGCATCCTTGATTTTTATTTTTCTTCATTTTTGTGCTTCAATTTGCTTCTGCCTCTCGCTTTTAACGTGATCTTCTCAAAATTCTGTGCAAGAAAGTCCCAGGGGAGAAACTGAAGTCTGAGCCGAGGCACAGGTATTGTGAGCCGCGGCACACACAAATCGAAGGAGATGAGCTAAACCCACTGTACCTTGTGCCGCGGCACGGCATAAATGAGCCGCGGCACACTTGAGCACTGAGCCGCGGCACACGAAATCTGTGCCGCGGCACACGACAACACGAGAAAACAGGTAAAAGGGACTGTACCCTGTGCCGCGGCTCACTTTAGCTATGCCGCGGCACACTATGCGGAATCTGAAAGGCCCAGGTAGCATAAAATACGCATTCGGCCGGCATTTCCAGGTACGCCTTCTTTCCTTCTCCTTCCCTCCCCAGCGCGCGACCGGCCGAAACAATCTTCAAATTTTTTTCTTGCGATTTCTTCTTGCAATCTTCACAAAACCAAAAGGTATGTTCCAATCTTTAATCTCTACTTGTTTATGGTTTAGATTTGAAGTTGTTTATGCTTTGGATGGATTGAACATGTTATTTTCCTTCAAAAAGTTCTAGGATGGTTTAGGGGATAACATAGTAGTTTTAATCGAATTTTCATGGTTAAATCGGAATATGAATGAGTTGAGTGTGTTGTGTTGATGATGAATGAATTGTTTTTCTGTTCTTGGGGGTTGAATCGAGCTATAGCCATGTTTATTCTTCAAGTAAACTCGTGCCCTAAAGGTGTTTGATAAATTGCCTAAGTGAAAAATTTTCTTTGGAAAAGCAATCTCTTGAATTCTCGTGCAACGTATACGTTCTGAATTTACAGCAAGCCCAACCCTTACGTCCAGGTTAAACGTTTAAGTCCAATTTCATCCTTCTCTCACGAATGCGCTATTTTGTTAAATTCGGGATTTCTGGCTGGACATCCTTAACCAAGTGTAGATCATTGTTATTATTGTTTGCGTAAATAAACCCTCGTGTTGTACTTTTCGGGTGATTATGGCGAGAACAAAGAAACTGAGCAAGAGAGCTAGGACCCAGTCATCCCCCACTCGAGGAGACCTCTCGTAGTCGGGCCGAATCGGAGGGGCACCGGTTTTCGGACCACGAAATTCACAAGATCTTCAATGAAAAGATCCGGCCACGACCGCTTATTCCAGAGAGGATTTACTCCAGCTCCTCAGGACGGAGAATTGCTGACCATGATTGATGAGATGGGGTGGGCCAGATTTGCTGCACCTCCCGAGCCAGCGGTTATCTCGATTGTGCAGGAGTTCTACGCCAGCGCACTGCTGAAGCACATTCGGGCAGGGCATACGTTGCCGTCATTAGAGTCTCGGACTCAGGTCGATGTCCGAGGGGTTACAGTTGATTTCTCCACGGATGCTATTCGGAGGCTGTTTGGGCTTCCGGTGCTTGATGAGTCGGCCTATGACCGAGTGATGACCAGCCTCACGAAGGAGGCCCTGCTCGAGACCATTGCACAGCCCGATTCCGACTGGGAGCAGCGAGCACAGGGTTCTTCCACTTTCCACTTCAAGAGCTCGCGCCTCAGCCAGCTCGGGCATTCCTGGCTTTATTTTATCTGCGCACGCATTGACCCCACCTCCCAGATCCGTACTGTCTTTCTCTCCCGCGCCCGGACACTTTATGCTATCACTTCCGGGCTGCGTTTCAATGTGGCCCCCATCCTGGTCCGATCTATCTTCCAGTGTATCCAGGGGGGCCAAGACGGGGTTGAAGCACCCCTCTCTCATCTGCGCTTTGTGCCGGCAGTCGGGGCTGACGTGGTCAGACGACGAGCCGATGCTTGCCCCCCAGGCCCCGATCGACCACCGCATCATATCACACTTTGACCAGTGGGGAGGAGCGCCGGCGCACGCTCGGGGGATAGGATTTCTGCTAGAGGAGGCCCACGAGGGATCCCCCGAGCTGCTTTTGTTGACACATGGAGATGCCGGCCCGCCGCCCGACAGAGCGAGGTTGCAGGAGTTGTTTGATGGGCTGAGGGAGGATCTGAGGAGAGAGAAAGAGGAGCTGAGAGAGGAGACGAGGTGAGAGAGAGAGGAGCTGAGAGAGGAGACGAGGAGAGAGAGAGAGGAGCAGAGAGATGAGATGAGGAGAGAGAGGGAGAGTTTGATGGCTGCCATGCGAGAGGAGCAGCGGACGGAGCGGGAGAGCGTTATTGCTGCCGTCAGAGCCGAGATGCGAAAGCAGGCCCGCCGGGCCAGCAGACGAGAGGCGAGGCGTCTGGCTGCAAGGGATGCTTATCATCAGGAGCACCTTGCCGCATGGACGGCCCATATCATGCATCCCGACGGGCCATTTATTGCACCCGCCCGGCCAGCCACACCACCCTCCTCACCGGATGATGCCGGCACCAGCTCCTGAGCGGACTGGAGGGGAGTACTTGACCTTTTACTTTTATTGCATATCATATTTCGTCCATTGAGGTCAATGTACGTCCTAAGTTTGGGGGGGGATTTACTTTCAGTTGCTACATTCATTGCTGTACTTTATTTCATTGTTGTACTTTATTTCGTTGCACTTTTCATTACTTTGCGTAATTTTTTTTTTTTTTGCGATAGCCTTGCTTGTCTTAGTTTTTCTCTATTCGTGAAATTTTCATGCTTCTATTTGTGTGATACTGATGTTACGACACTGTTTTTCTCTCTGAAGAAATGATCGAGTTCTAGTCGCGTTGTAGTCAGTAATTTCTGTTCTGCTTAGTATTCATTTAGGTCCGAAATTTTTTCGTGATTTTAGAGGTCTTGGCAGATAAGAGAGGATACATACTTGTTTTAAAATCACCGTCGATACGTTTGGTTACATTTTCCGGATAGTGAGTCGTACTGTTTCATTAGTCGTGTTGGCACTTAGATTGAGTTTAGAGTCGGTCAGTTTTTCCCAAAAGTCGAGTTAATGTTGTTCTATGAAGGGAAGTCTAGTAACCGGGGGTATTCGCGTGACCCGCTGTTTACTCTCGCGTAAAACGACGACCCTGATTAGACTAGTGATTTAGAGGTTTCACATGCGCCGATGTTAGGGAGCCTAGTAACCGGGGGTATTCGCGTGACCCGCTGTTTACTCTCGCGTAAAACGGCAACCTTGATTCGGACATGCGGAAATTATATATTCGAGTTGTTTCTCCGCTGTAGACGGGAACTTAGTAACTAGAAGCATCCATGTGCCCCATGAGTGTCTTTTACGTCAAACGGTTTCCCAATACATGAGAATGGAAGTTCCACCCTAGGATTATCCCGATGAAACATCCCGAGATCCTAACCTAGTGGTCAACTCGAATCAAATTCTTGAACATATATATAAGGGGATACTGTCCGAGGTTTATTTGTTATGAAACTCGTGAAAATTGTGCCACTAGACTGTGGAACGGGACGAACTAGCTTGTTTATTTTAGCCTTTCATATTGTGGTCGATTTGACTCACATTTTGTTAATCTTTGAGTGGATTTTCTTCATGAACGAGTGATTAGGAGTGAACTTGATTACTTTGCGGAATCATTATTCGAGTGCGGCTCGCTATTATGACACTCGTATTATTTAGAGAGAATTACAGGATAGTATTGATTAGGTTGACCACTATGAGTTGCACGATGATTCACGACATTCTTTTCTTGAATTTAATTCATTTTGCTTGAGGACAAGCAAAGGCTTAAGTTTGGGGGTATTTGTTAGGCGTATTTTTATACGCTTATTTATCATAATTTTGTATTATTTTGGAGAGTGAAATTGTCTAAATGAGCCTTTAATGCCTTAATTTTGTATGATTGACAGGAAATTGAAGTCGGAAGCTAAAACGAGGCAAAACGGGCGAAAACGGCAAATCTGGACTCGAGCCACGGCACAAGGAAGCAGGGCCGCGGCACAGGAAGACACCACCAAAGGCGAGTAAAGCGTACTGTGCCGCGGCCTGAGTGAGCCGCGGCACGAAGAAATTAAGGACGCCTGGGCATCCAGCTGAAAGCCCTGTGCCGCGGCACAGGTTTAGTGCGCCGCGGCACACTTGGCGGTTTTTGGTTGTCCGCGCGAATTAGGGCCGTTTCGAAGCCAGTTTTCGACCTACTGATACGGACGCGATTTGGAGGATGTGCTGAGCTATAAATAGGGTTTAAGACCCTAATTAATTATCTTTGGATCTTTTATCTTTTGGAGCTTAAGCTTGGAGACGGCAGAAGAAGAGGGAAGCAGAAGACTTCAAAGGCAGAGGGCGGAAGCTGAAGAACGGAGGAATCCGAGCTTCATCTGCGTTTGATTTTTATGCTTTCATTTATTTATTCTGTAATTTCAATTATTAGTATGTCAGGCTAAAGCCCTAATCTAGGATTTTGATAAAACCTAAGTTTTGACGAATTGCTTGAGATTATCCAATTAATTACCTTTTTGTTGAGTTTTCCCAATTGTGTTTAATGCTTGCAATTATCTGGCCAATAGTTGTATTGATTTAATCATTCAATTCGAATCGGGAGAGGAGATTTGGTGAGGAACTATTGGTGAGGACCGTTTTATTCTGTGAGATAGGAATATACTCATAGGAACTATGTGGCCTTTGGGGGATTTTATGCTTTTCGCCTATTGACGAATTAATTCACCTAGGGATAGAGTGCGTTATTCGCCTTTAGATAAATCTATTGACCTCCGGAGAGGCGGTAGAATATATTAGTAATCTCCGCCTTCAATAAATTGGGAAAATTATTTATTAAGGATATTCGAGAGTAAATTCGGAAAAACCGAGGTGGATTCAGAATCCTAGACTTATTCATCATTTGATTTCTTTTATTCAAGCTATTGTTTTCTACTGTTTAGTCTTTTAGTAAATCTTTTAGTTATTAATTGCAAAACCCAAATTCGATTGTTCAAATAAAATTGGAATACACAAAAATTGGTTGTTAGAGATTCAGTCCTCGTGGGAACGATACTCTACTTATCACTTTATTACTTGTAAACGATGACGTGCACTTGTGTGTAAGAAATATCGCAACATGTGTTGGTTGGTGGCCTCACATTGGACTGTGCACACGAGTTGATGGCTTCGTGAGACTGATTAGGTACAAAACCACACGTGTATTCGATCGATACCCGTTGGTGGCTTGTGCACGGACACATTTCCATGCCGGACGTAGTGTGGCGCCATTCCTTTGAGCCATACTGTTAGTGGATTCATATAGCATGTTTGATTGCGTATGTTTCGACAGGATTATGTATATTCAACTCTTGAGGATTGTTGTTCTGTGTAACTGACCCCATTTGGGGATTTTGTTTTCAGGTCATGGCAAGGCAAAAGCACGGGAGTAGCATACTGACGGCGAGGAGTCCCAGTGATACTAGTAGGGGCCCCCGTTCTTTTCAGTCATTCATTTTGTTGTCATTTATTTTCCGCTGCAGATTTTCATTTGGATACTCCATTTCATTCAGTGTTGTGTATTTTATCTTCATATAAAATACACTAGTATTCGGTATTGTCCTGGTGTGTTGTACTTAAATTCCTCATCGGAGTAGTTGGTAATATAATGTGGTTCGGTAGTACAATTATATTATTTAATTCATCAGTATTCATTCGCTTGGTGGGTCCCAGTCGGGGATCCACGGCACTGTAATATCCGCCTAGTTTGGGGTGTTACAAAGTTGGTGTCGGAGAGTGGTTTTGAATACTACCTTCCGAGTCATGTCTCATTTGAAATCATCGTCATCAGACTAGTATCATTGGACTTTCCCGTCACGTGTGACCTGTGCAAATGCCGAGCCAATCAGACCGAAAGAACTGTAAGATTTCTAACGCCATGGTATAATTTCTGGCAATAATCATTCATTCATCATTCATCAATTAACAATCCTCAAACATCATCATTCATTATGATTAGGACGATCATGTTAACTCATTAATCACTCAATTCATTTCATTACTCAGTTGATGATCAAGACGATCATGTTAACTCATTAATTACTCAATTCATTTCATTACTCAGTTATTGATCTGGAAGATCATATCATTAATCTTGTTAACTTGTTCAAGCTACTCATTTCAAGAATTTCATCAGATCATCATGTCACCTCAGTTAATCATTCATGTAATCACTGTATTAGAGCGCGTATGCTCATTTTCATCATTTCATGACGTAAATCATAATGCGGTACTCATACGAGATCTATGATTATCATGCGACCTTCCTACTTCAGTATGAAGAGAGCTGTCAGGGGATGCACGGGGAGAGGCCGCGGTGCGGGCCGGAACCCGGGGAATAATCACTCACTGTCAGGAAGACGTACCCAGGACTCAGCTCGATTGAAAGATGTTCGGGTTGATCCACTCACTTTTATGCAGGTCATGATGACCCATATGCAATTGCTCAATCATCATTGTGCCACTCTGGCCGAATTAATTGAGAGAACTCTCCCGTATGAGCCTTCTGCTAAGGAAATTGCTGAGCAACAACCTTTATCTGTCAGCAAGAAATCAACGAAGCGTAATCAGTCCGAAGGCAGTCAGTCAACCTTCAAGAAGCCTCGTGCGGGCCCTATCGTTTCTGAGCGACCTCCTACGGTGCATAATCGCGCGGGATCTCAGTCCCGAGTGGCCAGTTCAGCCATCACCTGTTTCAACTGTGGAGTGCCGGGTCATTACAGCACTAAGTGTCTGAAACCGTCTATCACGTGCTATAATTGTGGGATTTTTGGGCATAAGGCCCGTTTTTGCCGAAAGGACTCCAAGTCGGCTCCGACGGCATCTCAGACCCCGAAGCAATCAGCGATTCAGAATCAGACTACTCTGTCAGTGTCGTTTAAGACGATGGAAGCAAATAAAGTCGGAGCTCATATTTATCAGACGGGAGCGTCCGGTTCGGGGGCCGGCAAGTCCCGGATTCATGTGATGAAGAGGATCGACGATCCGGTGGCCCGAATGATCTCATGTATACTCGTAATTTTATTTCAACCTGTGTGTACCTTTTGATACTGGTGCACCGCATTCATTCATTTTCGAATCATGTTTGAATAGACTTAATTTGGATAGTCCTATTGCTTGTGGACCTCATACCATGGGTCTACATGACGATGGAAGAGTTTTCGGAAATCATACCAAAGTAAGCTTAATGACCGCGATTGGTTGGTGGACCTAATCGTGGTGAATTTATCTAAGGACGATGTAATATTGGGTATTAGTTGGATGGATCGTCATGATACTATCCTCAGTGTTTGTAAGCGTTTGGTCACTATCATTCCAGTCGTTGGAGTCGAGTGTGTATTTCTGGTAGGTAATCCCCGTTGTTCCAGAAGAATTATTAATATGATGGAAGCAGAGAAATTCCTCAATCGAGTTGTTCAATCATTCATTGTATCATTTTCATCGATTGGCCGTTCTAAGGTAATCGAGTTGTTCAATCATTCGTTGTATCATTTTCATCGATTGGCCGTTCTAAGGCAATCGAGTTGTTCAATCATTCATTGTATCATTTTCATCGATTGGCCGTTCTAAGGCAATCGAGTTGTTCAATCATTCATTGTATCATTTTCATCGATTGACCATTCTAGGGCAATCGAAATGTTCAATCATTCGTGGTATCATTGTCATCGATTGACGATGTATTCCCAGACGAGTTACCTGGTTGCCTTCAAAAAGAGTTGTGGAATTCACGAGTGAGTTGGAGCCCGGTACGTCCCCGTTCTCGAAGGCACCATACCGGATGGCCCCGACCGAAATGCAGGAATTGAAGATTCAACTTGAGGAATTGTTCGAGAAAGGTTATCTCCGACCGAGTGCGTCCCCATGGGGAGCACCAGTGTTATCTGTCAAGGAGAAGTATGGTTCGTTTGTGTGTGTATTAATTATCAGGAGTTGAACAGGATGATGATCAAGGATAAGTATCCTCTACCCCGCATCGATGATCCCTTAGATCAACTTCAGGGAACTTCAGTATTTTTTTTTCAAGATCGACTTAAGATCTGGATATCATCAGTTGCGAATTCGAGAGTCGGATATCGCGAGGACGGCGTTTCAAACACGCTATGGCCATTATGAGTTCGTGGAGTTGATTAATGCACTAATGCACCTGCGGTATTCATGGAGTTAATGAATCGGGTCTTCATCGACTTTTTGGATCAGTTCGTGGTTGTCTTTATTGATGACATTTTAATTTATTCTCGTGACAGGGAGGAGCACGAGCTTCACCTTCATCAGGTTCTCGACATGTTGAGATGACAGCATCTTTATGGAAAGTTTTCCATATGTGAGTTTTGGATGTCCGAGGCGACGTTTCTCGGGCATGTAATTTCATCAGACGGAGTTTGTGTCGACCCTCAGAAGACGGAGGCTATCCGAGATTGGCAACCTCCGAAGAATGTTAAGGAAATCCGAAGTTTCCTCGGATTACCTGGTTAATTATCCGACCCACGACATGGAGCTAGCAGCCGTGGTTTTCGCGTTGGAAATTTGGCGTCATTACCTTTATGGTGTCACCTGTCAGTTATTCACCAATCACAAGAGTTGAAGTATATATTTACTCAGAAGGAGTTAAATATGCGACAGAGGCGGTGGTTGGAACTAATCAAAGATTATGATATTGAGATATTTTACCACCCGGGCAAGGCAAACGTTGTCGCCGACGCCTTGAGTCGTAAGTCCGTTCAGGAGCAGATGCTTGCTCGTTTAACAGTTCAGAAGGAGCTTCAGCAGGAATTCCTTAGACCCGAGATCGAGGTCTGGCTTCAGCGAGTGCAAGGGCAACCTTGCATGTAAGAGATTTCATCGCCACTTGAGGAGGCAATTAGAGTGAATCAAGGTTCAGACCCATCATTGTTGCTCATCCGTGGGGATGTGGCTCAAGGGAAAGCCCTGTATTTGTGGTCCACGAGAATGGACTTTTGCAACTTAAGAATCGGTTATGGGTACCGGCTAATGACGAGTTGAAAAACTCAATTTTGAGAGAAGCTCATGTTACCCCCTTTTCCATTCATTCGGGGTCTAGCAAGATGTACAAGGACTCGAAACAAAATTACTGGGGGAGTAATATGAAGCGAGAAGTCGCAAAATTTGTTTCGAGATGCTTAGCATGTCAGCAAGTCAAGATAGAACATCAGCGACCGGCGGGTATGCTGAGACCTCTCCCTATTCCAGAGTGGAAGTGGGGAGACATTTCTATGGACTTCATCACGAGTTTGCCGAGGAGTCGTCATGGCATGTACACAATCTGGGTGATTATGGACCGCTTAACTAAGCCAGCTCATTTCCTTGAGATTAAGGATACGTGGGGTCCTGAGAGACTGGCCCAGTTGTTCATCAAAGAGATAGTGAGATGGCATGGTACTCCTAAGAGTATCGTTTCCGATCGTTACGGACGATTCGTGTCACATTTTGGAAATCAGTTCATCGTGCTATGGGAACTCAGCTTAATATCAGTACCGCTTTTCATTCTCAGTCCGCCGGACAATCAGAGAGGACTATTCAGACATTGGAGGACATGTTGAGGGCATGCGTCCTCGATTGGAAAGACGATTGGGAAGCCCAACTACCATTGATTGAGTTCACGTACAATAATAGTTGGCATGCTGCGATTAAGATAGCACCTTACGAGGCCTTGTACGGTCATTGTTGTCGATCTCCTTTGTGTTGGGATGACTTATCAGAATCAATCGGCACCGAGCCCGATATGCTTATAGCCGCCCGTGAGAAGGTAGCTTTGATCAGGAGTCGTATGTCGACAGCTCAGAGTCGACAGAAATCATATGCAGATAATCGTCGTCGACCACTAGAGTTCGAGACAGGTGACCACATGTTGGTCAAGGTATCCCCGAGTCGAGGTATTTTCCGTTTCGGAAAACGGGAAAAGTTGAGTCCGAGATTCATTGGACCATTTGAGATTTTAGATCGAGTAGGCGTGCTAGCTTACCGATTGGCTTTACCTCCGGCGTTGAGCCGAATTCATAATGTGTTTCACGTCTCTCAATTGCAGAAGTATGTTGCCGACCCGAGCCACATACTTCAGTTCGATGAAATCGAGATCGCGGATGATCATTCGTATGAGGAGCATCCTATACGAGTTTTAGAGCGGCGAATCAAACAGTTGAGGAACAAGACGATTCCTTTGGTCAAGATTCAGTGGTCTAGACACGGAGTCGAAGAGGCTACTTGGAAAACCGAAGAGAGTATGCGGGAGAGTTATCCCGAGTTGTTTGACCCTTAGTTTCGAGGACGAAACTCTTTTAAGGGGGGGTGTATGTAATACCCGGTTGTAATTCAGTCATTATCATTCAGTAATTTCACTCGGTAATTGTCACTATGTAATTTTTCACTTGTTAATAATCATTCATCCGTGTTCACTGTTCGGAATAACTTCGAGTTGTGTATCGATATTGTTCAGTGTATCTACCTTATTCGGGAATCGAGACAAGAGTATTATCTTGATTGTTGTAATTGATTCATTAGTCGTTGTTGATGTTGGAATTCATGTCATTTCAAATCTCTTCATTGTTCAAATCGTGTTTTTGTTGGACGAACCCTTGTAATCATTGCTTGGAACCACCGTTTTGGGGTTTCCGCACTTCCATTTCGTGTTATTGTTCCCCAAATATTGATTCCTATTGCTTCTTCCCTTCCCGGGTCATTTTTCTTCATTTTAGGACCCAAGGGGGGTGTGGGTCGTGGCACAAGGAGTGTGCGCCGCGGCACACACATTTTCCAGTTATGGCCGAACAGCCTGTACCGTGGGCCGCGGCTCATGCCGGCAGGGCCGCGGCACACTGCCGAGTCACTACCGTGGCGCACCCGTCCGAACCGCGGCACACTCGTGTTACAATTTTTTGGCCGACCCATCTGTACCGGGGGCCGCGGCTCATGCCGACAGGGCCGCGGCACATTCGTCCGAGCCGCGGCACGCTGCCGATCACTGGGGGCAGTTTTGGCCCTGTGCCGCGGCACACTTCGGCTGGGTCGCGGCACACAGTGCAGTCAGCACTATAATTGCGATTTTTTTGTGAGATTCAACTCATTTTTCCCTTTTTCTTCAACCTATCCGAGAGAGAGGGCTTGAGGGGGAAGATCTTCATCATCAATCACTTGAGTATTCATTTTTCATCATTTTCATTCGGTTGTGAAGCTCGGATTGTCGATCTAACGCGATTTCATCGGATCAAAGTGCTTGGTTCTTCAAGAGGTAATTTCTTCAACATCTTGGATTTCGATTTTGTTTTGAGAGATAATGTTTTAGATGTTAAGATCATGTTGTATGAAGTGATATACACATGATTATGGATATGTTTGATTATTCATTGGATTATTGAAGGATTATTCAAGAACACTTTGAATATTGAGTTGGATTTGGGGGTTTTCGATTAATCGTTGTTGTAATCACGAATTTGAATATTCATATTGGATTATTGATCGTATTGAAGATGTTTTGTTGGTTTGAAACACTTCTTGGGGATTTGATGTTGGTATTATTGAGGTTTGGTTATAAACAATCGAAGTTTGGCCACAAAGTGTTCGATATAATCCCCCAATGAACTTGGTTTAATCGTATCGACGTTTTGAGTTCGTTATATTCGTGTTTGATTCGTTTATTGAACGGATTGTTGGTAATTGTATTATTCAAGGTTGTTCGAGCGACCGATATCTCAATTAGGACGTTGTTCGTGGAAGGATAATTGTCACCGGTGTTGTGTAAGTTAATTCTTACTCAGTTAAAAGGATATTCATTCCTTTCGTTGTTGTTCATTCATAATCATAATTCATTCATAAGGTACTAACCATTTCAAAACTTGTAATTGTCACTTAATTACTTCATTCACGAGGAACGACGGTTCCAATCATTTCATTGAGTTGTCATTGATTTCACCATCATTTCATCTTGGTGAGTCATTATTCATTTTCGATCACTTTTGTTATATCGTGGCATTCCGGGTCATACTGGCGTGCCGGTTAGTATGTGTAGGATTTTCATGTCAGGCACATTTAAATCATGTGTTGGTTGGTGGCCTCACATTGACTGTGCACACGAGTTGATGGCTTCGTGAGACTGATTAGGTACAAAACCACACGTGTATTCGATCGATACTCGTTGGTGGCTTGTGCACGGACACATTTCCATCCCGGACGTAGTGTGGCGCTATTCCTTTGAGCCATACTGTTAGTTAATTCATATAGCATGTTTGATTGCGTATGTTTCGATAGGATTGTGTATATTCAACTCTTGAGGATTGTTGTTCTGTGTAACTGACCCCGTTTGGGGATTTTGTTTTCAGGTCATGGCAAGGCAAAAGCACGGGAGTGGCAGGTTGACGGCGAGGAGTCCCATTGATACTAGTAGGGGGCCCCGTTCTTTTCAGTCATTCATGTTGTCATTTATTTTCCGCTGCAGATTTTCATTTGGATACTCTGTTTCATTCAGTGTTGTGTATTTTATCTTCATATAAAATACACTAGTATTCGGTATTGTCCAGGTGTGTTGTACTTAAACTCCTCATCGGAGTAGTTGGTAATATAATGTGGTTCGGTACTACAATTATATTATTTAATTCATCAGTATTCATTCGCCTGGTGGGTCCCAGTCGGGGATCCACGGCACTGTAATATCCGCCTAGTTTGGGGTGTTACAAGGTTAGCATCGCCCGCACACAAAAAACCTCCTTCGCGGGTCAGAGACTCCTTGAATACTGTCGCCTTCTCACCCTTCAGATCCTTCCAGAGAATCCTAGGTCTAGCTTCTCTAACCCTGCTAACAACACGACCTCCCATGGATAAATCTATAGCCAGCAGCCGGTGTTGAGAAGCACATGCCTCGCTCCGGAACACCATGCAGTCCACGCACGCCCTAACATCACGACTGCGCAAAAGTAGGTAGTCAATTTGCGTGTTGTGCCCCCCACTACTGAAGGTGATGAGGTGCTCATCTTTCTACTGAAAAACAGAGTTAGCAATTACCAACTCATGTGCAGTGGCAAAGTCCAACAGTGCGGAACCTCCTGCATTCCTAACTCCGAAGCCGAAACCCCCATGCGCACTATGATAACCATCCACCCCCTCACCAATGTGCCCATTGAAATTGCCCCCCAAAATAATAAATTGATCGTCCGGAATACACCCGACCAACTCATCTAAACAGACCCAAAAAGCTTCCTTATCAAGCACACCCAAACCAACATGAGGGGCATACGCACATACCACATTAACCACCTTATCCCCAACCACCACTCTAACGGACATAATCCTATCATTGCACCTCTTCACTTCCACGACGTTGTCCTTAATCTCCTTAGACAAAAGAATGCCCACACCATTGCTCGAGTTAGCAAGGCCTGAATACCACAATTTATAACCATTTACCTCCCTGGACTGCGCCCCCTTCCACCTAGTCTCCTGAATACAAGCCACATCAACCCTTCTCTTACCCAAAACATCCACAAGCTCCAAAAGCTTACCCGACAAGGTACCCAAATTCCAACTACCATCCCGCAAACAGTGCGACATCAACCAATACAATACCCAAATGCACTACGAGAAATAAAATGGGGTAGTGAAGCTAAAAATGAAAATAAGATGAGAATGACAAAGACAATATAAAAGCAAGCAAACCGCATAAAATCGCAGTAAATGGTAGATATATGGCAGACAAAAATGAAATTTAATAGAAAAGTACAATGATACCGGACTTCGACACGCCTTAGAGACGAGGGAGGAGAAGCCGTGGAAGCTGGAAACCGATTGACTCCTGAACAGGGAAAAGGCGATCGATAGGCCGACGACACCTGGGAGCAGCACGGGAAACCTGCAAAACAGACAGCTAAAATACAATACTACTGTTAGATTGACGGGGAGGGATGAATGCCGCGGTGTAAAGTTATTCTTCCGGTGATACGCCAACCAGAGATGACCAGCAGCACGGAGCGGCGCAAGCGCAAGTTACGGCAAAGCTTAGGGGTTAGTTAAAAATCACACTATTATCTTACAGTAATTTAGAGCAGACGTAAAAAAAAGGACGAATGTGCGGGATATACTTGTAACACCCCCAGATCCGACTGGGAATATTACAGCGCCGTGGGCCCCGAGATGGAACCCACAAGGCTGAAGGAAATTTTCGCAAACATTTACAGACGCCCAAGAGGCTAACGACGGTATTATCTATTAAAAACATTCGAAGATTTATAAAACTCGTTTATCAAATCGTCGTAAAAACTCATTTGAAACCACAAGGCCCAAAATGCCAAAACTCAACAGTTTAAAAACATACGTTAAGCTATCGCTTACACGTACCGACAGAATAGATTTAGAAAACGATTGCCAAAGTGACCTAAGTTACCAGATGCCAATAGGCCATTCAAAAATACTCACACAGCGGATAAAGATAAACAATTGAAATACTCTAGCAGCGGAATACAACAACTGATCAGAAAATCAAAACACAAATACATGTCCTAGCCAGTATCCTCCGAGAAGCTCATCTTTTCACGACCGCTACAAGCTTGATAATCCAAGAACCTAAAAAGAAAGCCCACGATGGGGTCAGCCATAATATCCAACAATGATAACCATCACATCTCGTCAATAATTACATATCAATGGAAATACTAAGTAAGAATACGACCAATGTAATCTTAACGTCGTAACTTTACGAGAATCCACGATTCGTATCCTTAACAACACATTAAAATAATACCGAAATATCTGTACGGTATCTCAACAATACTCAAGGTTCTCAAAACATTATCATAACTCGCGATACGGAAATTATACCAACTCTGGCCAATTCAATCCATCGGATAACATCGACAATTCCAATACGATAATCGATTGTCCATCAAAGACAAGTACCAAGGAAATACGGAACATACCTCAAGATTTCGAAATACCATGACAATCACGTCAGTCTAATCCGAGATCAGATCAACATAACATACGGACATGGTCCTAACACAAGACCTACAAATGCATACTCATATGACAACGTCAATATGATCACAACAATAACGACAATGTATACTTATGGCAAACCCATAATATACATATGCACAACAACAATACATGGCAATCCGATGATCCAGCGTTCACTGCCTAGATTCCACGATGACCCCGTCAGACCAACCGTGGTGGAAAAACCTGTCCGATGATCCAGCGCGCGCTAGCATAGATCCCCCGATGATCCCGTCGGACCAACACGAGGTGGACATACAACAACAATGCACAAATGCATATAACAATGATACACAATGCATGACAACAATGATACACGCATGTATCACAACATGATCGACAAGAAATGACAAAAATGATTAGAGTACTTGCCCCGAGTCCTTCGAGAGCAATCTCGATGTCCAGACCATCACGAACCATTATTCTGAATATTCGACGATCCGGAATGTCACGGATGATAAATAATTCACGCCTTTGTCTATACCATGATGTATCTTCGATACCAAGTATGCCAACAAGAATGTAAATCATATATATTATGATTTAATTACCAAAACTCAAATACAACCTATAATATCAACTCTCTTGTGATTACGATTTATAAACATTCCTATACGAATTATAAACGAATGAAACTGAAACCATTCATTAAATATTATAAACTGAGCAAGTAATAACTTGCCTCGATACCAATGAAGCCGTTACCAATTCCTTGCCGTCGTCTACATGTCCCCCGGCCCTGATCAAAGCAATCTACGAACATTCTTGAATACGACCGCAAAGCATGGTTCTAAACATCGATCAATAATCTCAACCTATTACAATAATCGATTTAACATATATTCGATAACAATCAACAATCGATATAACTAATCCGCAAACCCAACGATTCCAAAATATCTCGATTAAACACAAGTCCGAACAATCTAACTTAAACAATTACGAATTCATTCCCATGATTCCATAAAGCCCACATATCGATTCGATAAGGCGAGTATACAAACTTAACCGAAATATTCCAATCAATTTCTCTTTCAAAACTTCAATCAAACACCTTGAAGGCGGAATTCAAAGGTATATTCGAATCATCAATCAACAAACACCAACCACATCAAGAACACGAAGAACATAATCACAAACATATATATCCTTCGACATTACATGATTCTAGCCATCGATACAAACTAAACCACCAAAATATATCAAGAATCTCAAACATCCCAAAATATTAGAGTTCAAGCCAATTACCTTCAATCCGGCGAAAGAATCAATAATGATGTTATAATCCTTGTTCCAAGCTTTCCTAGATGTTATCACTTGATAAACCAACTCAACAGCTGAGGTTTAGGGGTTAAAAACCGAGTTTGGGTGATTTGGGACGAAAGGGGATCGTGTAGGATGGGTTGGGAAATGAAATTCCCGACTGCTTTACGTTTTTATACGCCCAGGCATGTTAGCGTACGCTAACTTCATCAATAGCGTGTGCTACCTGTTCCCAGAATACAAACAGTATAGTTTTTGCCATTTTGAGCATAACTCACTCATCCGGACTCCGATTAGCTCACCGTTTGAACCAATAGAAAGCTAACTCGATGCTCTATTATACGGTTATGTTTCAGAATTTTTGGAGTTTTCAAGAATCGGTGGTGATGTTCCAAAGTCGAACCTTATACACATTATTTTCCAAACAAGTGTCCAAATCTTATTTCCACTAACATTTCAACATATAGTCTTCTTAATCATATCATATATACCAAGAATCATGATCACTTGCATGTTCATAATCATACGAAGTAAACAATAACAACAACATTAAAAACCCGAAATGAAGGGAGATATTAACCAACATATCTCTTGAAGAAAACAACACCGTTCAAAACCACACGAATCATATCAATATCCGCAAATCAACCACATAACTCAGTAATCCATCTCATAACCATACTCATCAACTCTTAAACATGACGATCATCAACTCAAGAATATCATATACAATCCCAAATGAAATCCCAAAGTGGAGAGTAATTACCTCTTTGAATGAATGGATTGAATCCCAAGGTTGAATCCGTTTCTAATCACTTCCAAGCTTCAAATGTTGTTAGGAATGATCAACTCAAGTGTTTGGATCCTCAACTTCTCTCTAAGACCTCTCTCTATCGGTTCACATGAAGAAATGGATGGAAATGACGAATAATGGCCAACTGCACTTATATATATACTGTACATTACTAACGTACGCTAACATCTTCAGTTAACGTACGTTACACACTTAGCGTGCGCTAACTGTCTTTGTTAGCGTGCGCTATCGAAGTCTAGAGGCAAATCGTCTTATCGCATGAAGTGATTTACGACGCAATGCCCATGCAATAGCGTACGTAAATGTCTCTATTTAGCGTACGCAAGTGTCCTATCTTAGCGTGCGCTACTCATAGTTGACTCGTTTGTCTGTATGCTTAGAAGACAGTCCACACGCCGAAAGTGCTGACGAGGATAAGATTCCTTTTTGTCCGATATACAGTTAGCGTGCGCTAATCAACATGCATTAGCGTGCGCTATCACTACATTACAACATCCGTTGACTTATCAGAACGTGCGTCGAAAGTGGCCTGGTCCACATGCAGATTCCTTCCGATCTGACTGCATTAGCGTGCGTTATCTTATATCCGTAGCGTGCGCTAAACCTGCACGATAGCGTGCGCTACTCATGATTATTAGCGTGCGCTAATAATGTTACACTTAGCCATTTTCAACTATTCTTGTCCAACGTCTCAACATACAGAATACGAACATACGGCATACTGAATACATATACTTCTTACATCCAATTGTCGACCAAGTACGACAATTATACAAATACAGATGTCTCGGTCCTTCAATTATTTTACCCATACTGTACAGATTCCACGCTGTACAACATAACTCGGATAACATTAAACAATAGTAATAGAAATTCCGGATATTACATACTACACCACTTAAAATAAGTTTCGTCCTCGAAACTTGCAATCCATCATAAAAACAAATAAACCGTTCAACCAAAATATCTCGAAATAATTACGACAACAATTAATCATCATTATTACCGAATAACCAAAATAGCATACTTACATATGCGCCAAGTCGACGATCTCCTGAGATACTAGCAAGTGACTTCACTGAAAAGCCTCAACACGCTTACAATAACAATTCCATAAGTCCCAACCAGATATATTATCGTCAGATGAAATAATCTATCCGTGTCAGATCTTGTCTGCCTGATCGCACAATCAAATCCCAATCCGGATACAAATCAATAATACACGATACAACTGTGAAACAACTGTCCAAAACAATGACAACAGACCCTGAAATATCGACATAACGTCCGAACGCTCATACGATTGTTAATGATGATCAATCAATAAATTATCCAAGAATATCATCGACATGATAAACTCTAATTCGACCATCCAAAGGTCAAAACACACTTCGAGAATACTTTCACACGGTAAGCTCCAACATGGTCAACACAGAACCACGGAAACAGATATACGAAAGAATAACATTCTCAAAATGACACACCAATCACGTACAGTAGATCTCAATAAACATACCCGACTGGCGAACATATCCAATCCTATATGGAGTGGGAACGACCACTTAATATTCAAAGCAACCAGCATGGGGTCACCATCTCCAATGTCTCAGTTTCACAAAACCCACAGTTCCAAAATTACATCCTGTGCATGAATTCTACATCCTGTAGCATATTCTTCTTATCCGATCAATCGACCGATCATCCCTAGATAACCAACTACCATACTAAAGTTCGAATCTTTATTCATCATACCGTACTGATGCCTTATCCAGTTTGTGAGTCACACTCATAACTCCATCATGATATGCATTATGCACTAAATGCGTATTTATATCGATCATATTTTCAAAACTAGTTTGAAATCATATAGTCTCGTCAAAAGACAAATTTCCGAAAGTTCTATCAAAAATTTCAAAACTCAAAACATAAATTTTTTGTAAGTCCACGAAATCAATTTTCGAAAAAAATTAAATCGGCTCGCTGGTGCCAAGTATTCGATAACAGTTTCCTTCAATTCTACACGATTTCGAAGTTTCAAATGAAAACTATGCAATTGCTGGACTACATCCATATTACTGTATACCAATTCGGTTCGCTATTCCATCGGAAAACCACACGATAAAGTTCCGAAATTTTCAATATATAAACTCCGACTAAAAACTCCTTTTCCACTTATGACTCGCAACGTCAATCATTTTCCATCCTGGATCACCTCAATTATGCTATGACAATGCATTGAAACAAATCAACACAGCGAAAGACTTCCCGAGAAGTTTCTTTTGAACAAGTAATCCGTAACCCGAAAGGCAGGAACGACATAGATAAACGATTGATAAAGTGTTTTACAAGTCTCGGGAGTTTTTAAGAAAACAGAAAAGTCTTTTGAAATATTAGGGTCTGAGCCCGTATCTCGTTCCGCATTACAAGAAGTTTAAAAAGTAGGAAACTCTTTTTCGGACCCCAAGTCCTGAGTTATAAAACAATTTCAAAAATCTATTGGGTCTCGACCCAAAAATCATTTACGGTAAAACATCCGTAAAACATTCATTTTGAAAAGTACCATTTTCAAATGCTCAAAAACAGTTCATATATCATAAAATGAATTAACATGACTACATGTTCTCCTGAACAATCCACAACATTTCTCCCAAATGCACAATTCCGTTCCAAAATCTAACCGATATATTGATTTCCAAAATCATAACTTCTCAAGATCATCAATCCTGTCCCAATTCTGTCATCTCATACTGTGAAGCATAATATCTTTCTGAATCTCAAAACGTATCAACTTAGAACGGCAATAAATCTCAATGAAATTCAAAAATCCAAATACTTACAGATCGTGAAGCCGATGATTCCCCGTGATACTGGCACATGTCTAGACTAAAGAAAATACTCGAAACAGGTACTTTCAAAACACACGTCTTGCAAACCCAGTTCAACTCGAGAACACAGCACATCTCTTTCCAGAGAATCACGTTAACACCGTTTGAAAAAATTTTACAACAATCCCAATACCACACTTGATAAATCACATAACCCATAAGCCCGAGTGAACAACAAAAACTCACGGCTCTAGTATTAGTCAATCGATAACTCGAATGACAGGACCAAAACATGACCCAACTCGACCCAAATGCCTAGGTTTTCTCAACCTAAGCTCCGATACCATATTCTGTAACACCCCCAGATCCGACTGGGAATATTACAGCGCCGTGGGCCCCGAGATGGAACCCACAATGCTGAAGGAAATTTTCGCAAACATTTACAGACGCCCAAGAGGCTAACGACGGTATTATCTATTAAAAACATTCGAAGATTTATAAAACTCGTTTATCAAATCGTCGTAAAAACTCATTTGAAACCACAAGGCCCAAAATGCCAAAACTCAACAGTTTAAAAACATACGTTAAGCTATCGCTTACACGTACCGACAGAATAGATTTAGAAAACGATTGCCAAAGTGACCTAAGTTACCAGATGCCAATAGGCCATTCAAAAATACTCACACAACGGATAAAGATAAACAATTGAAATACTCTAGCAGCGGAATACAACAACTGATCAGAAAATCAAAACACAAATACATGTCCTAGCCAGTATCCTCCGAGAAGCTCATCTTTTCACGACCGCTACAAGCTTGATAATCCAAGAACCTAAAAAGAAAGCCCACGACAGGGTCATCCATAATATCCAACAATGATAACCATCACATCTCGTCAATAATTACATATCAATGGAAATACTAAGTAAGAATACGACCAATGTAATCTTACCGTCGTAACTTTACGAGAATCCACGATTCGTATCCTTAACAACACATTAAAATAATACCGAAATATCTGTACGGTATCTCAACAATACTCAAGGTTCTCAAAACATTATCATAACTCGCGATACAGAAATTATACCAACTCTGGCCAATTCAATCTATCGGATAACATCGACAATTCCAATACGATAATCGATTGTCCATCAAAGACAAGTACCAAGGAAATACGGAACATACCTCAAGATTTCGAAATACCATGACAATCACGCTACCTAATCCGAGATCAGATCAACATAACATACGGACATGGTCCTAACACAAGACCTACAAATGCATACTCATATGACAACGTCAATATGATCACAACAATAACGACAATGTATACTTATGGCAAACCCATAATATACATATGCACAACAACAATACATGGCAATCCGATGATCCAGCGTTCACTGCCTAGATCCCACGATGACCCCGTCAGACCAACCGTGGTGGAAAACCCGTCCGATGATCCGGTAGCGCTAGCATAGATCCCCCGATGATCCCGTCGGACCAACACGAGGTGGACATACAACAACAATGCACAAATGCATATAACAATGATACACAATGCATGACAACAATGATACACGCATGTATCACAACATGATCGACAAGAAATGACAAAAATGATTAGAGTACTTGCCCCGAGTCCTTCGAGAGCAATCTCGATGTCCAGACCATCACGAACCATTATTCTGAATATTTGACGATCCGGAATGTCACGGATGATAAATAATTCACGCCTTTGTCTATACCATGATGTATCTTCGATACCAAGTATGCCAACAAGAATGTAAATCATATACATTATGATTTAATTCCCAAAACTCAAATACAACCTATAATATCAACTCTCTTGTGATTACGATTTATAAACATTGCTATACGAATTATAAACGAATGAAACTGAAACCATTCATTAAATATTATAAACTGAGCAAGTAATAACTTGCCTCGATACCAATGAAGCCGTTACCAATTCCTTGCCGTCGTCTACATGTCCATCGCCCCGATCAAAGCAATCTACGAACATTCTTGAATACGACCGCAAAGCATGGTTCTAAACATCGATCAATAATCTCAACCTATTACAATAATCGATTTAACATACATTCGATAACAATCAACAATCGATATAACTAATCCGCAAAACCCAACGATTCCAAAATATCTCGATTAAACACAAGTCCGAACAATCTAACTTAAACAATTACGAATTCATTCCCATGATTCCATAAAGCCCACATATCGATTCGATAAGGCGAGTATACAAACTTAACCGAAATATTCCAATCAATTTCTCTTTCAAAACTTCAATCAAACACCTTGAAGGCGGAATTCAAAGGTATATTCGAATCATCAATCAACAAACACCAACCACATCAAGAACACGAAGAACATAATCACAAACATATATATCCTTCGACATTACATGATTCTAGCCATCGATACAAACTAAACCACCAAAATATATCAAGAATCTCAAACATCCCAAAATATTAGAGTTCAAGCCAATTACCTTCAATCCGGCGAAAGAATCAATAATGATGTTATAATCCTTGTTCCAAGCTTTCCTAGATGTTATCACTTGATAAACCAACTCAAAAGCTGAGGTTTAGGGGTTAAAAACCGAGTTTGGGTGATTTGGGACGAAAGGGGATCGTGTAGGATGGGTTGGGAAATGAAATTCACGACTGCTTTACGTTTTTATACGCCCAGGCATGTTAGCGTACGCTAAATTCACCAATAGCGTGCGCTACCTGTTCCCAGAATACAAACAGTATAGTTTTTGCCATTTTGAGCATAACTCACTCATCCGGACTCCGATTAGCTCACCGTTTGAACCATTAGAAAGCTAACTCGATGCTCTATTATACTGTTATGTTTCAGAATTTTTGGAGTTTTCAAGAATCGGTGGTGATGTTCCAAAGTCGAACCTTATACACATTACTTTCCAAACAAGTGTCCAAATCTTATTTCCACTAACATTTCAACATATAGTCTTCTTAATCATATCATATATACCAAGAATCATGATCACTTGCATGTTCATAATCATACGAAGTAAACAATAACAACAACATTAAAAACCCGAAATGAAGGGAGATATTAACCAACATATCTCTTGAAGAAAACAACACCGTTCAAAACCACACGAATCATATCAATATCCGCATATCAACCATATTATCAACATAACTCAGTAATCCATCTCATAACCATACTCATCAACTCATAAACATGACGATCATCAACTCAAGAATATCATATACAATCCCAAATGAAATCCCAAAGTGGAGAGTAATTACCTCTTTGAATGAATGGATTGAATCCCAAGGTTGAATCCGTTTCTAATCACTTCCAAGCTTCAAATGTTGTTAGGAATGATCAACTCAAGTGTTTGGATCCTCAATTTCTCTCTAAGACCTCTCTCTATCCGTTTACATGAAGAAATGGATGGAAATGACGAATAATGGCCAACTGCACTTATATATATACTGTACATTACTAACGTACGCTAACATCTTCAGTTAACGTACGTTACACACTTAGCGTGCGCTAACTGTCTTTGTTAGCGTGCGCTATCGAAGTCCAGAGGCAATTGTCTTACTGCATGAAGTGATTTACGTACGCAATGCCCATGCAATAGCGTACGTAAATGTCTCTATTTAGCGTACGCAAGTGTCCTACCTTAGCGTGCGCTACTCATAGTTGACTCGTTTGTCTGTATGCTTCCGAAGATAGGTCCACACGTCGAAAGTGCTGACGAGGATAAGATTCCTTTTTGTCCGATATACAGTTAGCGTGCGCTAATCAACATGCATTAGCGTGCGCTATCACTACATTACAACATCCGTTGACTTATCAGAACGTGCGTCGAAAGTGGCCTGGTCCACACGCAGATTCCTTCCGATCTGACTGCATTAGCGTGCGTTATCTTATATCCGTAGCGTGTGCTAAACCTGCACGATAGCGTGCGCTACTCATGATTATTAGCGTGCACTAATAATGTTACACTTAGCCATTTTCAACTATTCTTGTCCAACGTCTCAACATACAGAATACGAACATACGGCATACTGAATACATATACTTCTTACATCCAATTGTCGACCAAGTACGACAATTATACAAATACAGATGTCTCGGTCCTTCAATTATTTTACCCATACTGTACAGATTCCACGCTGTACAACATAACTCGGATAACATTAAACAATAGTAATAGAAATTCCGGATATTACATACTACACCACTTAAAATAAGTTTCGTCCTCGAAACTTGCAATCCATCATAAAAACAAATAAACCGTTCAACCAAAATATCCCGAAATAATCACGACAACGATTAATCATCATTATTACCGAATAACCAAAATAGCATACTTACATATGCGCCAAGTCGACGATTTCCTGAGATACTAGCAAGTGACTTCACTGAAAAGCCTCAACACGCTTACAATAACAATTCCATAAGTCCCAACCAGATATATTATTGTCAGATGAAATAATCTATCCGTGTCAGATCTTGTCTGCCTGATCGCACAATCAAATCCCAATCCGGATACAAATCAATAATACACGATACAACTGTGAAACAACTGTCCAAAACAATGACAACAGACCCTGAAATATCGACATAACGTCCGAACGCTCATACGATCGTTAATGATGATCAATCAATAAATTAGCCAAGAATATCATCGACATGATAAACTCTAATTCGACCATCCAAAGGTCAAAACACACTTCGAGAATACTTTCACACGGTAAGCTCCAACATGGTCAACACAGAACCACGGAAACAGATATACGAAAGAATAACATTCTCAAAATGACACACCAATCACGTACAGTAGATCTCAATAAACATACCCGACTGGCGAACATATCCAATCCTATATGGAGTGGGAACAACCACTTAATATTCAAAGCAACCAACATGGGGTCACCATCTCCAATGTCTCAGTTTCACAAAACCCACAGTTCCAAAATTACATCCTGTGCATGAATTCTACATCCTGTAGCATATTCTTCTTATCCGATCAATCGACCGATCATCCCTAGATAACCAACTACCATACTGAAGTTCGAATCTTTATTCATCGTACCGTACTGATGCCTTATCCAGTTTGTGAGTCACACTCATAACTCCATCATGATATGCATTATGCACTAAATGCATATTTATATCGATCATATTTTCAAAACTAGTTTGAAATCATATAGTCTCGTCAAAAGACAAATTTCCGAAAGTTCTTTCAAAAATTTCAAAACTCAAAACATAAATTTTTTGTAAGTCCACGAAATCAATTTTGAAAAAATTAAATCGGCTCATTGGTGCCAAGTATTCGATAACAGCTTTCCTTCAATTCTACACGATTTCAAGTTTCAAATGAAAACTATGCAATTCCGGACTACATCCATATTATCGTATACCAATTCGGTTCGCTATTCCATCGGAAAAACCACACGATAAAGTTCCGAAATTTTCAATATATAAACTCCGACTAAAAACTCCTTTTCCACTTATGACTCGCAACGTCAATCATTTTCCATCCTGGATCACCTCAATTATGCTATGACAATGCATTGAAACAAATCAACACAGCGAAAGACTTCCCGAGAAGTTTCTTTTGAACAAGTAATCCAGAACCCCGAAAGGCAGGAACGACATAGATAAACGATTGATAAAGTGTTTTACAAGTCTCGGGATTTTTTAAGAAAACAGAAAAGTCTTTTGAAATATTAGGGTCTGAGCCCGTATCTCGTTCCGCATTACAAGAAGTTTAAAAAGTAGAAAACTCCTTTTCGGACCCCAAGTCCTGAGTTATAAAACAATTTCAAAAATCTATTGGGTCTCGACCCAAAAATCATTTACGGTAAAACATCCGTAAAACATTCATTTCGAAAAGTACCATTTTCAAATGCTCAAAAACAGTTCATATATCATAAAATGAATTAACATGACTACATGTTCTCCTGAACAATCCACAACATTTCTCCCAAATGCACAATTCCGTTCCAAAATCTAACCGATATATTGATTTCCAAAATCATAACTTCTCAAGATCATCAATCCTGTCCCAATTCTGTCATCTCATACTGTGAAGCATAATATCTTTCTGAATCTCGAAACGTATCAACTTAGAACGGCAATAAATCTCAATGAAATTCAAAAATCCAAATACTTACAGATCGTGAAGCCGATGATTCCCCGTGATACTGGCACATGTCTAGACTCAAGAAAATACTCGAAACAGGTACTTTCAAAACACACATTTTGCAAACCCAGTTCAACTCGAGAACACAGCACATCTCTTTCCAGAGAATCACGTTAACACCGTTTGAAAAAAATTTACAACAATCCCAATACCACACTTGATAATTCACATAACCCATAAGCCCGAGTGAACAACAAAAACTCACGGCTCTAGTATTAGTCAATCGATAACTCGAATGACGCAACCAAAACACGACCCAACTCGACCCAAATGCCTAGGTTTTCTCAACCTAAGCTCCGATACCATATTCTGTAACACCCCCAGATCCGACTGGGAATATTACAGCGCCGTGGGCCCCGAGATGGAACCCACAAGGCTGAAGGAAATTTTCGCAAACATTTACAGACGCCCAAGAGGCTAACGACGATATTATCTATTAAAAATATTCGAAGATTTATAAAACTCGTTTATCAAATCGTCGTAAAAACTCATTTGAAACCACAAGGCCCAAAATGCCAAAACTCAACAGTTTAAAAACATACGTTAAGCTATCGCTTACACGTACCGACAAAATAGATTTAGAAAACGATTGCCAAAGTGACCTAAGTTACGAGATGCCAATAGGCCATTCAAAAATACTCACACAGCGGGTAAAGATAAACAATTGAAATACTCTAGCAGCGGAATACAACAACTGATCAGAAAATCAAAACACAAATACATGTCCTAGCCAGTATCCTCCGAGAAGCTCATCTTTTCACGACCGCTACAAGCTTGATAATCCAAGAACCTAAAAAGAAAGCCCACGACGGGGTCAGCCATAATATCCAACAATGATAACCATCACATCTCGTCAATAATTACATATCAATGGAAATACTAAGTAAGAATACGACCAATGTAATCTTACCGTCAGAATTTTTACGAGAATCCACGATTCGTATCCTTAACAACACATTAAAATAATACCGAAATATCATGCGGTATCTCAACAATACTCAAGGTTCTCAAAACATTATCATAACTCGCGATACGGAAATTATACCAACTCTGGCCAATTCAATCCATCGGATAACATCGACAATTCCAATACGATAATCGATTGTCCATCAAAGACAAGTACCAAGGAAATACGGAACATACCTCAAGATTTCGAAATACCATGACAATCACGCTACCTAATCCGAGATCGATCAACATAACATACGGACATGGTCCTAACACAAGACCTACAAATGCATACTCATATGACAACGTCAATATGATCACAACAATAACGACAATGTATACTTATGGCAAACCCATAATATACATATGCACAACAACAATACATGGCAATCCGATGATCCAGCTCATCGCCTAGATCCCACGATGACCCCGCTGATCAACCGTGGTGGAAAACTCGTCCGATGATCCAGTACAAGGCTAGCATAGATCCCCGATGATCCCGCGGACCAACACGAGGTGGACATACAACAACAATGCACAAATGCATATAACAATGATACACAATGCATGACAACAATGATACACGCATGTATCACAACATGATCGACAAGAAATGACAAAAATGATTAGAGTACTTGCCCCGAGTCCTTCGAGAGCAATCTCGATGTCCAGACCATCACGAACCATTATTCTGAATATTTGACGATCCTAATGTCACGGATGATAAATAATTCACGCCTTTGTCTATACCATGATGTATCTTCGATACCAAGTATGCCAACAAGAATGTAAATCATATACATTATGATTTAATTCCCAAAACTCAAATACAACCTATAATATCAACTCTCTTGTGATTACGATTTATAAACATTGCTATACGAATTATAAACGAATGAAACTGAAACCATTCATTAAATATTATAAACTGAGCAAGTAATAACTTGCCTCGATACCAATGAAGCCGTTACCAATTCCTTGCCGTCGTCTACATGTCCCTCGGCCCTGATCAAAGCAATCTACGAACATTCTTGAATACGACCGCAAAGCATGGTTCTAAACATCGATCAATAATCTCAACCTATTACAATAATCGATTTAACATACATTCGATAACAATCAACAATCGATATAACTAATCCGCAAACCCAACGATTCCAAAATATCTCGATTAAACACAAGTCCGAACAATCTAACTTAAACAATTACGAATTCATTCCCATGATTCCATAAAGCCCACATATCGATTCGATAAGGCGAGTATACAAACTTAACCGAAATATTCCAATCAATTTCTCTTTCAAAACTTCAATCAAACACCTTGAAGGCGGAATTCAAAGGTATATTCGAATCATCAATCAACAAACACCAACCACATCAAGAACACGAAGAACATAATCACAAACATATATAATCCTTCGACATTACATGATTCTAGCCATCGATACAAACTAAACCACCAAAATATATCAAGAATCTCAAACATCCCAAAATATTAGAGTTCAAGCCAATTACCTTCAATCCGGCGAAAGAATCAATAATGATGTTATAATCCTTGTTCCAAGCTTTCCTAGATGTTATCACTTGATAAACCAACTCAAAAGCTGAGGTTTAGGGGTTAAAAACCGAGTTTGGGTGATTTGGGACGAAAGGGGATCGTGTAGGATGGGTTGGGAAATGAAATTCACGACTGCTTTACGTTTTTATACGCCCAGGCATGTTAGCGTACGCTAAATTCACCAATAGCGTGCGCTACTGCTCCTTAATACAAACAAGATAGTTTTTGCCATTTTGAGCATAACTCACTCATCCGACTCGATTAGCTCACCGTTTGAACCATTAGAAAGCTAACTCGATGCTCTATTATACTGTTATGTTTCAGAATTTTTGGAGTTTTCAAGAATCGGTGGTGATGTTCCAAAGTCGAACCTTATACACATTACTTTCCAAACAAGTGTCCAAATCTTATTTCCACTAACATTTCAACATATAGTCTTCTTAATCATATCATATATACCAAGAATCATGATCACTTGCATGTTCATAATCATACGAAGTAAACAATAACAACAACATTAAAAACCCGAAATGAAGGGAGATATTAACCAACATATCTCTTGAAGAAAACAACACCGTTCAAAACCACACGAATCATATCAATATCCGCATATCAACCATATTATCAACATAACTCAGTAATCCATCTCATAACCATACTCATCAACTCATAAACATGACGATCATCAACTCAAGAATATCATATACAATCCCAAATGAAATCCCAAAGTGGAGAGTAATTACCTCTTTGAATGAATGGATTGAATCCCAAGGTTGAATCCGTTTCTAATCACTTCCAAGCTTCAAATGTTGTTAGGAATGATCAACTCAAGTATTTGGATCCTCAATTTCTCTCTAAGACCTCTCTCTATCCGTTTACATGAAGAAATGGATGGAAATGACGAATAATGGCCAACTGCACTTATATATATACTGTACATTACTAACGTACGCTAACATCTTCAGTTAACGTACGTTACACACTTAGCGTGCGCTAACTGTCTTTGTTAGCGTGCGCTATCAAGTCCGCAGGCAATTGTCTTATCGCATGAAGTGATTTACGTACGCAATGCCCATGCAATAGCGTACGTAAATGTCTCTATTTAGCGTACGCAAGTGTCCTACCTTAGCGTGCGCTACTCATAGTTGACTCGTTTGTCTGTATGCTTAGAAGACAGTCCACACGCCGAAAGTGCCGACGAGGATAAGATTCCTTTTTGTCCGATATACGGTTAGCGTGCGGCGCTAATCAACATGCATTAGCGTGCGCTATCACTACATTACAACATCCGTTGACTTATCGAACGCAAGGCCGAAAGTGGCTCGGTCCACACGCAGATTCCATCCGATCCGATCGCATTAGCGTGCGTTATCTTATATCCGTAGCGGCGCTAAACCCGCACGATAGCGTGCGCTACTCATGATTATTAGCGTGCGCTAATAATGTTACACTTAGCCATTTTCAGCTATTCTTGTCCAACGTCTCAACATACAGAATACGAACATACGGCATACTGAATACATATACTTCTTACATCCAATTGTCGACCAAGTACGACAATTATACAAATACAGATCTCTCGGTCCTTCAATTATTTTACCCATACTGCATGCATTCCACGCTGCATAAACATAACTCGGATAACATTAAACAATAGTAATAGAAATTAGGATATTACATACTACAACACTTAAAATAAGTTTCGTCCTCGAAACTTGCAATCCATCATAAAAACAAATAAACCGTTCAACCAAAATATCCCTAAATAATCACGACAACGATTAATCATCATTATTACCGAATAACCAAAATAGCATACTTACATATGCGCCAAGTCGACGATCTCTGAGATACTAGCAAGTGACTTCACCGAAAAGCCTCAACACGCTTACAATAACAATTCCATAAGTCCCAACCGGATATATTATCGTCGATGAAATAATCTATCCGTGTCGATCTTGTCTCACCGATCGCACAATCAAATCCCAATCCGGATACAAATCAATAATACACGATACAACCGTGAAACAACCGTCCAAAACAATGACAACAGACCCTGAAATATCGACATAACGTCCGAACGCTCATACGATCGTTAATGATGATCAATCAATAAATTAGCCAAGAATATCATCGACATGATAAACTCTAATTCGACCATCCAAAGGTCAAAACACACTTCGAGAATACTTTCACACGGTAAGCTCCAACATGGTCAACACAGAACCACTAAACAGATATACGAAAGAATAACATTCTCAAAATGACACACCAATCACGTACGGTAGATCTCAATAAACATACCCGATCGCGAACATATCCAATCCTATATGGAGTGGGAACGACCGATTAATATTCAAAGCAACCAAAGACATGGGGTCACCATCTCCAATGTCTCAGTTTCACAAAACCCACAGTTCCAAAATTACATCCTGTGCATGAATTCTACATCCTGTAGCATATTCTTCTTATCCGATCAATCGACCGATCATCCCTAGATAACCAACTACCATACTGAAGTTCGAATCTTTATTCATCATACCGTACTGATGCCTTATCCAGTTTGTGAGTCACACTCATAACTCCATCATGATATGCATTATGCACTAAATGCGTATTTATATTGATCATATTTTCAAAACTAGTTTGAAATCATATAGTCTCGTCAAAAGACAAATTTCCGAAAGTTCTTTCAAAAATTTCAAAACTCAAAACATAAATTTTTTGTAAGTCCACGAAATCAATTTTCGAAAAAAATTAAATCGGCTCGCTGGTGCCAAGTATTCGATAACAGTTTCCTTCAATTCTACACGATTTCGAAGTTTCAAATGAAAACTATGCAATTGCTGGACTACATCCATATTACTTTATACCAATTCGGTTCGCTATTCCATCGGAAAACCACACGATAAAGTTCCGAAATTTTCAATATATAAACTCCGACTAAAAACTCCTTTTCCACTTATGACTCGCAACGTCAATCATTTTCCATCCTGGATCACCTCAATTATGCTATGACAATGCATTGAAACAAATCAACATAGCGAAAGACTTCCGGAGAAGTTTCTTTTGAACAAGTAATCCGTAACCCAAAGGTGAACGACATAGATAAACGATTGATAAAGTGTTTTACAAGTCTCGGGAGTTTTTAAGAAAACAGAAAATTCTTTCGAAATATTAGGGTCTGAGCCCGTATCTCGTTCCGCATTACAAGAAGTTTAAAAAGTAGGAAACTCTTTTTCGGACCCCAAGTCCTGAGTTATAAAACAATTTCAAAAATCTATTGGGTCTCGACCCAAAAATCATTTACGGTAAAACATCCGTAAAACATTCATTTTGAAAAGTACCATTTTCAAATGCTCAAAAACAGTTCATATATCATAAAATGAATTAACATGACTACATGTTCTCCTGAACAATCCACAACTTTTCTCCCAAATGCACAATTTCGTTCCAAAATCTAACCGATATATTGATTTCCAAAATCATAACTTCTCAAGATCATCAATCCTGTCCCAATTCTGTCATCTCATACTGTGAAGCATAATATCTTTCTGAATCTCAAAACGTATCAACTTAAAACGGCAATAAATCTCAATGAAATTCAAAAATCCAAATACTTACAGATCGTGAAGCCGATGATTCCCCGTGATACTGGCACATGTCTAGACTAAAGAAAATACTCGAAACATGTACTTTAAAAACACACGTTTTGCAAACCCAGTTCAACTCGAGAACACAGCACATCTCTTTCCAGAGAATCACGTTAACACCGTTTGAAAAAATTTTACAACAATCCCAATACCACACTTGATAAATCACATAACCCATAAGCCCGAGTGAACAACAAAAACTCACGGCTCTAGTATTAGTCAATCGATAACTCGAATGACGCGACCAAAACACGACCCAACTCGACCCAAATGCCTAGGTTTTCTCAACCTAAGCTCCGATACCATATTCTGTAACACCCCCAGATCCGACTGGGAATATTACAGCGCCGTGGGCCCCGAGATGGAACCCACAAGGCTGAAGGAAATTTTCGCAAACATTTACAGACGCCCAAGAGGCTAACGACGGTATTATCTATTAAAAACATTCGAAGATTTATAAAACTTGTTTATCAAATCGTCGTAAAAACTCATTTGAAACCACAAGGCCCAAAATGCCAAAACTCAACAGTTTAAAAACATACGTTAAGCTATCGCTACACGCATCGGCAATAGATTTAGAAAACGATTGCCAAAGTGACCTAAGTTACCGATGCCAATAGGCCATTCAAAAATACTCACACAGCGGATAAGGATAAACAATTGAAATACTCTAGCAATGGAATACAACAACCGATCGTAAAATCAAAACACAAATACATGTCCTAGCCAAGATCCTCCGAGAAGCTCATCTTTTCACGACTACAAGCTTGATAATCCAAGAACCTAAAAAGAAAGCCCACGACGGGGTCACCATAATATCCAACAATGATAACCATCACATCTCGTCAATAATTACATATCAATGGAAATACTAAGTAGGAATACGACCAATGTAATCTTACCGTCAGAATTTACGAGAATCCACGATTCGTATCCTTAACAACACATTAAAATAAGACCGAAATATCATGCGGTATCTCAACAATACTCAAGGTTCTCAAAACATTATCATAACTCGCGATACGGAAATTATACCAACTCGCCAATTCAATCCATCGGATAACATCGACAATTCCAATACGATAATCGATTGTCCATCAAAGACAAGTACCAAGGAAATACGGAACATACCTCAAGATTTGAAATACCATGACAATCACGCTACCTAATCCGAGATCGATCAACATAACATACGGACATGGTCCTAACACAAGACCTACAAATGCATACTCATATGACAACGTCAATATGATCACAACAATAACGACAAAGTATACTTATGGCAAACCCATAATATACAAATGCAAAACAACAATACAAGGCAATCCGATGATCCAGCGTTCATCGCCTAGATCCCACGATGACCCGTCTGACCAACCGTGGTGGAAAACTCCGCCCAATGATCCAAAGACGCGCTAGCATAGATCCCGATGATCCCGTCGGACCAACACGAGGTGGACATACAACAACAATGCACAAATGCATATAACAATGATACACAATGCATGACAACAATGATACACGCATGTATCACAACATGATCGACAAGAAATGACAAAAATGATTAGAGTACTTGCCCCGAGTCCTTCGAGAGCAATCTCGATGTCCAGACCATCACGAACCATTATTCTGAATATTCGACGATCCGGAATGTCACGGATGATAAATAATTCACGCCTTTGTCTATACCATGATGTATCTTCGATACCAAGTATGCCAACAAGAATGTAAATCATATACATTATGATTTAATTCCCAAAACTCAAATACAACCTATAATATCAACTCTCCTGTGATTACGATTTATAAACATTGCTATACGAATTATAAACGAATGAAACTGAAACCATTCATTAAATATTATAAACTGAGCAAGTAATAACTTGACTCGATACCAATGAAGCCGTTACCAATTCCTTGCCGTCGTCTACATGTCCCTCGGCCCTGATCAAAGCAATCTACGAACATTCTTGAATACGACCGCAAAGCATGGTTCTAAACATCGATCAATAATCTCAACCTATTACAATAATCGATTTAACATACATTCGATAACAATCAACAATCGATATAACTAATCCGCAAACCCAACGATTCCAAAATATCTCGATTAAACACAAGTCCGAATAATCTAACTTAAACAATTACGAATTCATTCCCATGATTCCATAAAGCCCACATATCGATTCGATAAGGCGAGTATACAAACTTAACCGAAATATTCCAATCAATTTCTCTTTCAAAACTTCAATCAAACACCTTGAAGGCGGAATTCAAAGGTATATTCGAATCATCAATCAACAAACACCAACCACATCAAGAACACGAAGAACATAATCACAAACATATATATCCTTCGACATTACATGATTCTAGCCATCGATACAAACTAAACCACCAAAATATATCAAGAATCTCAAACATCCCAAAATATTAGAGTTCAAGCCAATTACCTTCAATCCGGTGAAAGAATCAATAATGATGTTATAATCCTTGTTCCAAGCTTTCCTAGATGTTATCACTTGATAAACCAACTCAAAAGCTGAGGTTTAGGGGTTAAAAACCGAGTTTGGGTGATTTGGGACGAAAGGGGATCGTGTAGGATGGGTTGGGAAATGAAATTCCCGACTGCTTTACGTTTTTATACGCCCAGGCATGTTAGCGTATGCTAACTTCATCAATAGCGTGCGCTACTGCTCCTTAATACAAACAGTATAGTTTTTGCCATTTTGAGCATAACTCACTCATCCGGACTCCGATTAGCTCACCGTTTGAACCATTAGAAAGCTAACTCGATGCTCTATTATACTGTTATGTTTCAGAATTTTTGGAGTTTTCAAGAATCGGTGGTGGTGTTCCAAAGTCGAACCTTATACACATTACTTTCCAAACAAGTGTCCAAATCTTATTTCCACTAACATTTCAACATATAGTCTTCTTAATCATATCATATATACCAAGAATCATGATCACTTGTATGTTCATAATCATACGAAATAAACAATAACAACAACATTAAAAACCCGAAATGAAGGGAAATATTAACCAACATATCTCTTGAAGAAAACAACACCGTTCAAAACCACACGAATCATATCAATATCCGCATATCAACTATATTATCAACATAACTCAGTAATCCATCTCATAACCATACTCATCAACTCATAAACATGACGATCATCAACTCAAGAATATCATATACAATCCCAAATGAAATCCCAAAGTGGAGAGTAATTACCTCTTTGAATGAATGGATTGAATCCCAAGGTTGAATCCGTTTCTAATCACTTCCAAGCTTCAAATGTTGTTAGGAATGATCAACTCAAGTGTTTGGATCCTCAACTTCTCTCTAAGACCTCTCTATATCCGTTCACATGAAGAAATGGATGGAAATGACGAATAATGGCCAACTGCACTTATATATATACTGTACATTACTAACGTACGCTAACATCTTCAGTTAACGTACGTTACACACTTAGCGTGCGCTAACTGTCTTTGTTAGCGTGCGCTATCGAAGTCCGTGAGGCAACTGTCTTACTGCATGAAGTGATTTACGTACGCAATGCCCATGCAATAGCGTACGTAAATGTCTCTATTTAGCGTACGCAAGTGTCCTACCTTAGCGTGCGCTACTCATAGTTGACTCGTTTGTCTGTATGCTTCCGAAGACAGGTCCACACGCCGAAAGTGCTGACGAGGATAAGATTCCTTTTTGTCCGATATACAGTTAGCGTGCGCTAATCAACATGCATTAGCGTGCGCTATCACTACATTACAACATCCGTTGACTTATCAGAACGTGCGTCGAAAGTGGCCTGGTCCACACGCAGATTCCTTCCGATCTGACTGCATTAGCATGCGTTATCTTATATCCGTAGCGTGCGCTAAACCTGCACGATAGCGTGCGCTACTCATGATTATTAGCGTGCGCTAATAATGTTACACTTAGCCATTTTCAACTATTCTTGTCCAACGTCTCAACATACAGAATACGAACATACGGCATACTGAATACATATACTTCTTACATCCAATTGTCGACCAAGTACGATAATTATACAAATACAGATGTCTCGGTCCTTCAATTATTTTACCCATACTGTACAGATTCCACGCTGTACAACATAACTCGGATAACATTAAACAATAGTAATAGAAATTCCGGATATTACAATACTGGGTATGTTTGGTTTGGTTTGGTAAAAAAAGGACGAAACTCGTACAAGATATTTCTGAAGTGAAAATTGTTAAATTCACATGAGATTATTATCTGAAGATACAAAAGAAACCTTGTTTTTAAAACAGTAATTTTTTTTAGTAGTCAACCTTAGTATTCTATTAATTTTGCTGCAAAAATAGATACAGATTTTTGTAGAAAAAATTGAGAAAAAAAATTGATGATTGAAATATTTAATTATCTAGTAAATAATATTACAGATATTAAGGAGTAGAACAACCAAATTACAGCCAAAAAATACTGAGGGCAGCCTGCTGAAAATCACACCGTAATCTTGAGAACAACTAAGCCTGATGTTTACAAACAGCAGCCAAGAAACTCAAAAGTAAATGAGATCTAAATGGCTGTCAAAAGAGGCATGCACCCAGAGAAAAAAAAGAGACTAATCAGAAAATATATCAGGAAGCCTGCACAGAAAATATGAAATTTGATACATAAATCAGGAAACCTAGTACAGAGAAAATAAATCAAGAGACCTGCAAACAAAATATAATATATGAAATGGGTGAACAAATTAGGAAAAATGTTAGCAACAAGGATAAGAGAAAGTTCCTCTGCAGAAGGAGAGAGGAATCGTGTTAGCTGCAATCTAAATCTAATAAAAAGCATAAATACAGAAAACTCAGATGAGAAGATCGAACAGGGATTATTATTAGCAGCAGAAAACAATGAACCAAAAAGCGAAAAATGAGAGAGAGAGAGTTGAGAAAAAGGATGGGGGAACGAGAGGGAACTACCAACATATAACTTATGGACCTAATTCCTAAGTACTGGGCCAAGCGAATGACCCAATAAATAAAAAAATACAGTCTTCGATTCTTCGTCTTCTCGGTCGGTTGTCTTCGGTCTTCTTCATACCCAAAATAATATTACATCATTGAAAAATTGCATCTTATACAAGTTTTTCTAGTAAATATAAATAGCCAAAACTACTTACAACCCAATCGAATCGAACAAATCAAAACCTAAGTCCACGAGCTATATCACCATCACATAAGGATTCCATACAACATGTAATGGCAACGAAATTAAACAATTAATATTAATATAAATTAATCTAATTAATCTATAAATTAATCTATTCAATTTCTACTATATTAATCCAATTAATATAAAGTGACATTAAAATTAAATAATCAATTAATATATTAATCCAATCAATATAAAATTAATCTATTCAATTTTAATGGTATTAATCCAATTAATACTAATAATCGTCATTTTAATTCGTTCGAAGTAATCCGGCCAAAATAATATTCTCGTTTAATTTATTTCCCTTAACACAAAAAATATTCCAAATATTTATTTAGTCAAATTAAAATCCAATTTAAATTTTGGGAAATAATTACAACAAAATATAAACTTAAAACGGATTCCCGGACATTCCGGTTCTAGGCCCAGCCCGCGGCCCGATTCAAAATCGGGCCAAAAACCTGAGGGCTGCCTGGCCGAGCCATGCTTGGCACTGCCGAGTCCCGACGGCAGTATCGGCCGCTTCTCACTGCGGCCGAGACATGGCCGAGCATGCTCGGCAACCTGGCAAACAGGCAAAGGTCGCCAAAGACCACCGCCGGCACCGCTTTCTTCGCTTTTTCTACCGTTTCCAAAAACGTGATGCTACAACGAACAATTTAAAATCTACGATTATTACAAACATGATTCTAAATCATAATCATCATCCAAAAGCATTCAAAATGCACAAATAATCGTATATACGGAAACATTGACCTCGCTCCGATACCACTGTTGTGATTCCGAAAATAAAACGAAATACGCAACGGAAATAAATACGAATCCCAAACAGGATCGATCAAGTAACGTATATACGAAAAAAAAATACAAGGATAAAGGTTCATACCCTTGAAGCCTTTGAAACAAATCTTCGTAAAATGTAGACGATGATTACAATCCCGTCCCGAACACGAAATTCCTTCGTTCCAAGCACCGAAACTTCGAAGCCTCTACTTCACACGCTTCGAAAGTTGCCCGAAAAAATCGACGTAACTTCGTTCTCCAAGAACACGGCTAGGAAGTTACCGTAGGAATTTTCTCTCTATTTTTTCTTTGAATTTCTTTTCACTTCTAAGATGAAAATAACTTAAAAAAATAATATTCTTCCTCACTTCAGCTTTTCACTTGGCAGGAGCAGCAAGCTTATGTTTTTTTTTTGTGTCTTCTCTCTCTACATGTTTATGTTGGTGAAGATGTATATATAATGGAAACATCTCATCATGTAGTTATTAATGTGAGAAAAGAATCTCAACACATAATAACAAAACATGACAACAACAACATAACATGCAAGGGTGGAAAAACATGTGAGGGGGGCGGCCCATTAGGAAGTTTCCTAGAAACGATCCGAGTCACTCGGCTCGTGTACCGAACGTTCGTCAAACGACTCCGTTAAATACACTCCATTTAATTACCAATGTATTTATATTAATTAATTAATCTAATTAATTAACAATATCAAATACAAATATATTTCTCTAAGAAATGTAATTTATGAATTAAATTAATTACCCGGTAACTTAATTTTAATTCATAAGACCGCTATTTTTATTTATCTAATAAATCATAATTAGATATCCAATATCTAATATTAATAGAGAGATAATAAATTCACGTTTATCCGTCAACACTCCTGATGCGCGACTCCGTAGGTCCGTCTCAGCCGGCATTGGGAGGAACCAATGAGTGCGGGCAGCACTTAGCTAGCCTAGCGGGCCGCACTGTAAACCCCGACTGAGAACGAATGAAGGGATCATTCCAGAACCATTATGTCGTGAATACTATATACGTATAGACCCTTTATCAGATGTCCTGGTCAAGTCTTTGGGTCACGGTAAAGTCAAACTCTACTATTGACTAGACTCTATACATGTGTTAATGCAAATCAAGACCGACTGATTAATAGTGTATCTAATACGACTATATCAGAATGCTTTGGCCAAAGACTCATGATCTTATTTGCCATTAACCGTATAGGACATACGCCTGCTCACTAACAGGAGATAGAATCCTTTCTTGGCGTACAGTAAAGACTGCTACCTGCTCGTATAGTCCGCACTTCGAGGTCGACTCAGCAATTAAGCAAATGAGTCTAACTACTCTAATAACAAACTAAACGTCACAGGCACATCTTCTACTGAACCCTCAAGTCAAAGGTCCACGTATACTATCACAACCTTTCGATTCGTCATCGACTCTCCGAGAGTGAATACCGTGTGACTGAATCGAGTATGAGTCGTGTTCGAATATACTGGTCCCACCAATATACTTTATAACTATACTATCAAGACGTGCACACGTCCTAGCATCAATTATACAGGTCTTATTAAAACTTAATGCCCATTTAAGTTTATTGACTTGCGAACGATTTACGTAAATAAACTTTAAACACTTCCAGTGCATTTTCTCTTATCCCATAACGAGAATGGAATGTTCAGTTTATTTACATGGACTTCACTTCAATGTTTACCAAGTCAAGAATGCAATTAAAATACAATAAACAGTGAATGAATCGAATTGCCTTTTTATTATTTATTATTCCATAATTACAAGTACAATGCCCATACTCTCTCATCCCCTGAGTGGCATCCGAGGGCATATTCCTAATAGAAACATGATAAAAATAGTTATCACATAAATGTTCTAAATTCAATAAAATTAACTATGTATAATTTTACAACACATAATAAAGAAATATAGTGAAAATTCAAAGAGGACTCCCTCAAACCTTGGCGAGCCTCAGCTTGATGAAAGAATAATGATGTAGCTAAGAATTATCATAGAAACCGTAACACCCCCAAATCTCATTGGGTTATTACAGTGCCGTGGATCCCACACCCAGAGATCCACTAGACGAACATGACTAAAATACATTAAATTAACCAACAAGGGAGATCACAGTCCCTACCATGATATCCGACACAATATTTCGATAAGGAATTTCAATGACAACAATGGGCCTACATGGCCAATGTAAAATTACAACAACATCCACGAGCATCTGCTCAGGTAATACATAAGGACAATGACTGACAAACTGGAGAACACTCCAACTGACTGACCAACATGAACAACTCGGACTAGTATCGCTCGAATGCCTCGTCGCCATCATCATGCCCCTGTGTCTCAACTCTCTCCTCGCAAGCACCTAAAACATGAAAACATGTTCCGCCCCTACTGGGTCAGTCATCCAGATAATGAACATCAAATGAATGTATAACATCATATGCATCCAAAGGCAGAATGAAACGGTACAATGATAATAATAATATGAGATGCTCACAAACCAAGGTAAGAACTGAGCATTCGTGAAATACTATGCCCACGACATATTATTAATACCTGTTCAACAGGTAGAACATAAATGTCCAACGGCGAATCATAATTATAGGATACCACAATAAATTACACGAACATGAACCAAACCAGAACTGAATTAAATATGAATCACAATGCCCGAAGGCTCCAACGAAAATACCAAGACATCACAAAGGCCTGAAAGCCACTCAGCCGAAGCTGTCAAATATCACAATCACCTGAAGCCAAAAACAGCCCGAAGCTGTATCAATGAGGGCCGAAGCCATGGCACGAAGCCGTATCACAATAAGACCATCCAATGGCCATGACCTACTGAACTGTAGGTGTCGGGAAACGAACCGCGAAGGTTCAAGCCCCAAACTTACCCATAATGAGATCGTGAACATGACCGTGACCTACTGAACTATAGGTGTTAGGAAACCAACCGCGAAGGTTCAAGCCCCAAGCTTACCCATAATAAGATCAGCCAATGACTATGACATGCTGAATTGCAGGTGCTAGAAACTAACCACAAAGGTTCAAGCCCCAGACTTACCCATAATGAGATCATCAACATGGCCGTGACCTACTGAGCTGTAGGTGTTGGGAAACCAACCACGAAGGTTCAAGCCCCAAGCTTACCCATAATGAACACTAGCCGAGACTAGCTTCCAAAACACAATTCATCACAAACGGCAACGATCCAAAGATTACTGAATTCACAAGAATGATAGTGTGCTGCCTTGAGTCGGCCAACACGAAGATAGTAATTCACGGATGGGCAGTGTCCTCGACCGTCCCAATTCAATACCTCGATTGCCTTAGAATGGCCAACCGATAACAATGATGCAGCGGATGATTCAATACCTCGATTGCCTTAGAACGGTCAATCGATAACAATGATATAACGAATGATTGAACACCTCGCTTGCCTTAGAACGACCACTCGGTAACAATAATACAATGAATGCCTCAGCACCTTTAATCGGTTACCGATGACGAAGATGATGATGAATACGCCAATGCCTTCAATCGGCCAATGCAACGTGAATGACAGGACGCCAACATTAATAACAATGATTACAACAATGTCTTAGATAGACATCAATATTAACAACAAAAATCGATACATCGATACTGCAAACCGGCTATCGACAATAACATTAACAACGAGTATCCCAATGCCTTGAACCGGCCATTAATGAGCAATAATAACCATTTGGCATAATTGCCGAAGAGTATTGTATCGAACGATCTCTTAATATCAATGAACTCATGAAGAGACTAAGTCTCGGAATGATACAACACATTCATACACATATATAATAATATTAATCTCATTGACTAATACAAGTATAAACCTTGCCTCAAACCGAAAGCGAGAAAGTCCTTACACGATCAACGTCCTTAATGGAAATACCGGCTGCTCGAACAAACTTGATTAACACAAGTACCAACAATTTGTTAGGGTTGTATACGTCAAAGCATACTTTATGCTTGTATTACCTAATTTCCCGGTCTTTATCTATGAGAATATTTAATTCATTTATCACATGTTTTGCATATTTATTCACGGTATGATTATGCAAATGCAGTCTAAATTACTTTATATTGTAGATAATGTGGTGTGTAGTGTCACACAGAAGATCACATTATTGGTTCCTTATATAGTAATAGTTAGTTCACAACCTATATAACATTAGACCGTTATGTGAGAGGTTGTAGTATATGCTTGAGATTGGTTGGTCTTGACCATTGGCATATATTAGCGTATTCGTTATACGTTGAACTGGATCTAGGTGAGATAGATTCTTCTGTACTGACTATAAGAAGAACGTACATCTCGGACAATTATTATTTCTTAATTCTAGTGATTAATATTTAATTATATATATTTGATATTTATTGCTTTGATTTATCATGAGTGAGAGCCACAATGATTGACTCAATATGCTCGATATTTTGGGCAATATTATTATCTATATGATAATTAATATTATAGCTAGAAATCATGTCCCGACCAGTCGGGTTGATCATGTCCCTTGAGGCACTCGAAAGGATTATTATATTAAACCCTGCAGGTGGAATTAATTTTCCGATATAATAATAAAGGTCGAGTGGTATACTCATGTATAATACATTAATTAATTAAAAGCTGTCAGTAGCTTAAATTAATTAATGGACATGGAATATCTTAAACACGGGAAATAATTAATTCAAAAAGGAGCCCAATTTCGTAATTTGGGATTTTGGTAGGAAGTGCAATATTAACTTATTAGTGGACTAAGTTGATATTAATAGAGTCTTAATATTAGGAAGAGTCCTAATATGGGAAGAAGATATCTATTAAGAGCCCTTACCATATCCTCCTTAAGGTCCCTAGAGTAGCCCAAAACACCTATAAAAGGAGTATATGTCTTGGCCGATTTTCTACCATTACCATTGCCCAAGAAATCGATTTTTGTGTGTGTGTTTTAATTGTGGATCTTGACTTGTGTCTTGGATTCCACAATTTGGTTAACACAATATTTTTCTAAAATACTCAAAATATTCAAGAAAAATAGAGAGAACAAAAATCGTGAGATTCTTGAGAAGAAAGGTTCGGCCGATCCATATAATGCTCCAAGTAGTCCGGTAGATTGTTGCCCACACGACATCCGGACGTAGGCGGGATATACTCTAGAAGATCTTGAGGTAGAAATACAAGAAGATCGGAGAGGAACACGAAGAAGGACAAATCGACCAAAAGGGGATTATTCTACCACTTCGCGTCAAAGGTAAAAATTACCGACTCCCATGCGTAAATATGTTTATTTAATTGTTTATTAATCTGTTTAGTTAATTAGTTGACAAGCCTAAATAGATCCGGTTATTAAATTACCATCACCAACTCGCTTCCGTTGCGTTTTATATTCCAACAATTGGTATCGGAGCCGGTCTTTAGGCTTTGTTCAATTTAATTAATTTGGTGATTAATATGCTAGCAATTAAATATTCGTATAGTATGATTTTTTGGAATATTTTGCTAGAATTTGTCTTGCAAGAAAATATGATCCAATTATCATGGCTATGTGATGTTTTTATTTATTTACGCGTTTTGGTAATTTGGCCCGTTTTGTGGCATGTATAAGTTTTTCCCGTGAGAAAATCCACGGGTAGAATAGGATTTATTTTTCTTGTAATTTGATGTAAATTAGATGTATTTTATTTTGAATAAAATTGTAATCAAGTTGGAACACTCAAAGTACGAAAGAAAAAGAAGTCCAGCGCGAAGAGGAGTCCCGATCAGACGAACCGACCGAGACCAAAGATGCCGATCGGGACTCGCCACCAAGAAGCAGCTCGGCCGTGACTCGGTCACCAAGAAGAGCTCGGCCGTGACTCGCCACCAAGCAGCAGCTCGGCCGTGAGTCGGCCACTGCCAGCCTCGGCCACCGGGCAATGGTCGGGCAAATGTTCGGCAAATGGGCAAGGCCTGGGCAATGAGCAAGCAGTCAAGTCGTCCGGTTCGGGTCGTTCAATTCGTTTTTCCGCGAGATGCTTGAAGCAGTGGGAGCAAACGAGCCGAAGATTTTCTCGTTATTCAAAACGAGGAATAAAAAGCCATGATAATTAGATATAATTGTCCAATTTTAATATTTGTTGGTTTTTATTGTTTTGATGTATGGCATGTATGGATGTATGCGTGATATGTTTCCTTGCATGTTAGGACGAGAAAATTAAAAACCTTAATTTTTCAAAATAACTAAGTGATTTTAAAATTGATTTTTCAAAATCAAATTGGCCTCCATAATTGGTTTAAATTGTGAAATAATTAGCATGCGCGTTGACATTAGAGTCTTCCTCCACATCGGATGTGCTAAATTATTGGCTCACTGGTTTTAAACTTCAAATTTGATAACAAAAAGGTGAATATTATTTTTTATGATAGGACCTCTCCATCTGTAGGACTATTATCATTAAATAATATTCTAAGGTTTGTTAAATTATGGTGTTCACTTAGGTGTATTAATTAATAAGCTCCCCATCGGAGTCTATGTTAATTAAATACATGGCCAAGAGGAACCAACTATTAATTTTACTTGTCAAAATGTGTCTTGGCTAGATAGTAAAATTAAAGACGTTAAAATCTACTTGAAAAAGTATATGTAAACGTCCACACTATCATGGCTTGCATGTGCGGTTTTTCAAGGTGTTGGTTGATTGCATATATATTGTTTTAAGGTTTTTTCAATATATTTTGCGTCGAATTAAGTGATGAATGGTGTTTTAATTTTATTCTCAGATGTCTTTCAATCCACTAGCTGTTATTCTCAAAGAAAACAAACTTGATGGCACTAACTTTGCCGAATGGAAAAGAAATCTTGATATTGTCTTGACTGCGGAGGGGCATAAGTTTGTTTTAACTGAGGAGAGTCCTTTGGAACCAGAACCGGATGCCACTCTTGAAGAGTTGGCTGAATTCCGGAAATGGAAAAAGTCTGATGAGATGGCTCGCTGTTACATTTTGGCTTCATTGGCAAATGTATTGCAAAGATCGCATCGACGATGGGCTCGGCCGCGAAATGATGAAAAATCTCACCGAGATGTTTGGTCATCAACCGGCGGCTAGGCAAAATGCGATGAGGGTTTTGATGACAACTCAAATGTCAAGGGACCTCAAAGAAGGGATCACGTTCTTAAAATGATGTCTCATTTGAACGAACTGAGCATACTGGGGGCCACTATCGATGCGGAGTCGCAGGTCGATATTATCTTGGGCAGTTTACCAAGAAGCTTTGAGTAGTTCCGCCTCAACTACAATATGAATCGTAGGACTTACACATTGGCGGAACTTCTGACAGAGCTTCAATCTGCCGAAGGTCTCTTCAAACAAGTTTATCATCAAATTCTTGCAGCAACCGGTGCTGCTTCTTCAAAACCCAAATGGGGAAAGAAGAAAAAGCAGGTTGGCCAGAAGCAAGTGGCGACCTTCAAAGCTAAGGGCAAGGCTCCTCAGCCAAAGGCTCCTCAGCCGGAAGCGAACAAAAAGCCGAAGGGCAAGTGCTTCAACTACGGTCTGAAAGGACATTTCAAGAGTGACTGCCCTAAGAAAGGTACATCTCATGCACTAGTAGTCAAAACATGTTTGGCTGCCTGTTCCATCACTTCATGGATAGTGGATTCGGGCTCTACTGATCATGTTTGTTATAACTCGCAGGGGTTCCAAGTAACCAAGGTACTTAGTGCGGATGAGATTACAATAAGCTGGGGCGACTATTCCAGGCTGAAGGCTGTTGCAGTGAGAGTCGTGCAGCTAAAAGTTGATGATAGAATTTTAGTTCTTAATAATGTATTATTAGTACCCAATTTTAAAATGAATTTGATTTCAGTTTCTAAATTGCGTCGTGATGGATATTCAGTTTCTTTTGAAGATAATGCAATTATTAAAAGAAATGGTGAATATATTTGCGGGAGTACTTATAATGAAGAACTTTATATCATCAATGTTGCACCAGCTCCCTTGCATAATTATAAATCGCTTAATTCTTTGACTAATCCTAATAAAATAAAGGAACTTTCGAGCATAAATCCAACATATTTGTGGCATTTACGATTGGGTCATATTAACCTTAGAAGGATTCAAAGATTGGTGAGCGATGGCCCATTGGATTCGCTCCAAGTTGAGTCATTTCCAACCTGCGAATCCTGCCTGGAAGGTAAAATGACTAAAAGGGCTTTTCAAAGCAAAGGAAATCGTGCACAAAAGGTGTTGGAATTGGTTCATACCGATGTATGTGGTCCAATGAACATCCAGGCTAAGGGTGGTTTCAAATACTTCATCACGTTTATAGATGATTATTCGAGATATGGATACATCTATTTGATGCGACGTAAGTCTGAATCTTTTGATAAGTTCAAAGAATTCAAGGCTGAAATGGAGAAGCGTCATGGCCAGAGTATCAAGTCACTAAGATCTGATCGTGGTGGCGAATACCTTAGTGGAGAGTTTTTGGATTTCTTGGCACATGAGGGGATTACTTCCCAGCTCACAGCGCCTGGTACACCACAACAAAATGGTGTTGCTGAACGAAGGAATCGTACTTTATTATAGATGGTTAGGTCAATGATGAGTTATTCTGATTTGCCTATTTCATTTTGGGGATACTCCTTTGAAACAGCGGCGTACATTCTAAACTTGGTGCCTTCGAAATCAGTCCCAAAAACACCCACAGAACTATGGAATGGGTGCAAGCCCAGTCTAGGACATGTTCGGATTTGGGGTTCTCCAGCACACGTGCTGAATAAGAAAGCTGATAAGTTGGCATCTCGTACAGAAGTACGAGTGTTTGTAGGATATCCTAAGGGAACGAAGGGTGGCTTATTCTACAGTCCTAAAGACCAGAAGGTCATTGTTAGCACCAATGCCCAGTTCTTAGAGGAGGACTATGTGATAAGCCACAAGCCTAGGAGTGAGGTCATTCTAGAAGAACTTAGGGGCGAGATTTCGACAATACCAATTATGCAAACACCTAGTGTACCACGTATCGACACTATTGTGGATACGCAAACTAAGGACACGCCTCGTCGTAGTGGGAGGGTTGTTCGTCAACCCGAATGTTTCATTGGCGTGGGAGCGTCTTCGGACCACTCCCCGGACCAGGATGAAATGGATCCATGTACATACAAACAGGCAGTTCAAGACAAGGATGCTGAATCCTGGAAAACAGCAATGGAATCCGAAATGGGATCTATGGATTCTAATCAAGTGTGGGAGCTAGTAGAACTACCCAATGGGGTAAAACCCATTGGAAGTAAGTGGGTCTACAAGCATAAGAGAGGATCGAAGGGGAAGGTTGAAACCTACAAAGCAAGGCTTGTTGCGAAAGGTTACACTCAGAAAGAGGGCATCGACTACGATTAAACCTTTTCGCCAGTAGCCATGCTTAAATCGATCCAGATTCTCTTAGCTATAGCTGTGCATTTGGATATGGAGATTTGGCAGATGGATGTCAAGACTGCGTTCTTGAACGGGAGTCTTGATAAGGAAATCTATATGAGCCAACCTGAAGGATTCATTGCTGAAGGAGAGTAGCACTTAGTGTGCAAGCTTAAGAGAGCCATTTATGGTCTTAAGCAAGCATCAAGGTCTTGGAACATGCGTTTTGATGAGGTCATTCAATCGTATGGTTTTGAACAGTGTCCTAGTGAGGTTTGTGTATACAAAAAGTGTGATGAAAACGTGCTGGTGTTTCTTGTACTATATGTAGATGATATACTTCTAATTGGAAACAATGTGAAGGTATTATCAGACGTAAGGGTATGGCTATCTGAGCAGTTCGATATGAAGGATTTGGGAGAAGCTCGACACATCCTTGGTATTAAGATCTTTCGAGATCGCAAGAAAAGGATGTTGTGCTTATCTCAGGCATCCTATATCGATACGGTGCTAAAGCGGTTTACTATGGAGAATTCCAAGAAAGGTTTCTTACCTTACAGACATGGAATTCAACTATCTAAGGCTATGTGTCCTAAGACACAGAAGGAGATAGATGACATGAAGCTGGTCCCTTATGCTTCGGCAGTGGGAAGCCTCATGTATGCTATGCTTTGCACTAGGCCTGATATCTGTCAAGCTGTAGGCATGGTGGCGAGATATCAGTCGAACCCAGGACCGGGACATTGGATTGATGTCAAGCATATACTCTAGTACCTGAGAAGGACTAGGGAGCATATGCCTGTATATCAATCAGATACGCTTTGTCCTTTGGGTTACACTGACTCGGATTTCAATGCGGACAAAGAAAAGTCGAAATCAACTTCCGGATATGTTTTCACTTTGGGAGGTGGAGCCATCAGTTGGAGGAGTGTGAAGCAGAAATGCATAGCGGACTCTACCATGGAAGCCGAATATGTAGCAGCCTCAGAGGCAGCTAAAGAGGCGGTATGGCTCAAGTACTTCCTAAAGGATTTGGGTGTGATTCCTAATTTGCCCAGGAGTATTACACTGTATTGTGATAATACCGGTGCTATTGCAAATTCGAAGGAACCACGAGCCCACAAAGCAAGCAAACATATCAAGCGTAAATATCATATCATTCGAGATTTTGTGAAGAGAAGGAAGATCATTGTCTCAAAGATAGCATCTGAAGACAACCTAGTTGATCCTTTCACGAAAGGGTTGCCCTCAAAATCATTTGAAGGGCATGTGGAAGGAATGGGGTTGAGATGTATGACAGCATTGCTTTGAGTATAAATGGGAGATAGATAGACATAGTCTAGATAGTATACTTCAAAAGCATGCTTTGAGTATAGGTGGGAGATTGTTAGGGTTGTATATGTCAAAGCATACTTTATGCTTGTATTACCTAATTTCCCGGTCTTTATCTATGAGAATATTTAATTCATTTATCACATGTTTTGCATATTTATTCACGCTATGATTATGAAAATGCAGTCTAAATTACTTTATATTGTAGGTAATGTGGTGTGTAGTGTCACACAGAAGATCACATTATTGGTTCCTTATATAGTAATAGTTAGTTCACAACCTATATAACATTAGACCGTTATGTGAGAGGTTGTAGTATATGCTTGAGATTGGTTGGTCTTGACCATTGGCATATATTAGCGTATTCGTTATACGTTGAACTGGATCGAGGTGAGATAGATTCTTCTGTACTGACTATAAGAAGAACGTACATCTCGGAAAATTATTATTTCTTAATTCTAGTGATTAATATTTAATTATATATATTTAATATTTATTGCTTTGATTTATCATGGGTGAGAGCCACAATGATTGACTCAATATGCTCGATATTTTGGGCAATATTATTATCTATATAATAATTAATATTATAGCTAGAAATCGTGTCCCGACCAGTCGGGTTGATCATGTCCCTTGAGGCACTCGAAAGGATTATTATATTAAACCCTGCAGGTGGAATTAATTTTCCGATATAATAATAAAGGTTGAGTGGTATACTCATGTATAATACATTGATTAATTAAAAGCTGTCAGTAGCTTAAATTAATTAATGGACATGGAATATCTTAAACACGGGAAATAATTAATTCAAAAGGGAGCCCAATTTCGTAATTTGGGATTTTGGTAGGAAGTGCAATATTAACTTATTAGTGGACTAAGTTGATATTAATAAAGTCTTAATATTAGGAAGAGTCCTAATATGGGAAGAAGATATCTATTAAGAGCCCTTACCATATCCTCCTTAAGGTCCCTAGAGTAGCCCAAAACACCTATAAAAGGAGTATATGTCTTGGTCGATTTTCTACCATTACCATTGCCCAAGAAATCGATTTTTGTGTGTGTGTTTTAATTGTGGATCTTGACTTGTGTCTTGGATTCCACAATTTGGTTAACACAATATTTTTCTAAAATACTCAAAATATTCAAGAAAAATAGAGAGAACAAAAATCGTGAGATTCTTGAGAAGAAAGGTTCGGACGATCCATATAATGCTCCAAGTAGTCCGGTAGATTGTTGCCCACACGACATCCGGACGTAGGCGGGATATACTCTAGAAGATCTTGAGGTAGAAATACAAGAAGATCGGAGAGGAACACGAAGAAGGACAAATCGACCAAAAGGAGATTATTCTACCACTTCGCGTCAAAGGTAAAAATTACCGACTCCCATGCGTAAATATGTTTATTTAATTGTTTATTAATCTGTTTAGTTAATTAGTTGACAAGCCTAAATAGATCCGGTTTTTACGTTGGTTAGTTTATAAAACCTTTTATTAAATTACAATCACCAACTCGCTTCCGCTGCGTTTTATATTCCAACACAATTCGCTTAATATACGAATCAAGCATGATCACAACCAACTCAAAAGTCGATACAACACTACCCAAAACTCATCGGGGCATTAAAACAAACACGTTGTAAACAATCTCTCATTGTTTACAACTAATCCCAATTATACCAAAAACCAACCTCCAATGAGTGATTCAATCCAACAAAACATCATTAATACCATCAATAATCCAGTAGGAATACTTCATTCGAGATTACGACAACATCTAGTCGAAACCCCCAAACTTCCAAATTCAACACCCAAGGTGTTCTTGAACAAATCCCCAAATGTTCAAAAATTCCGAAAATTACATCAATGAATCCACAAGAATACAAGTATCTAAGGTAGATAATCCATATTCAACATATTCCGACATGATAGCAAGCTAACTCGAAGAGATCGGGAAGAAAACCCTCAAATCCCGAAATTCAAGATTCAAAGAAAAGTTACCTTGATTTTGAGTGATGAAGCGGATTAAATGTTGATTAATCTGAACTAGGAGCTTGAAGATGATGCTAGATGATTGCAGCTCGGAAATATCTACACGAATCGACCAAAATCGCCCGTAATGGTTGAGAAATGAAGGAATGACGGAATGAAGAGTTAAGTGTCCTATTTATACAAATCCCAGCTTAGCGCGCGCTATCTCCTATGATTAGCATATGCTAGCGAGTTCACCGAGTAGTCCAGTACCCACTGCCTGCATCGTTAGCGTGCACTACATACTTGGTAGCGTGCACTAATGCCTCCTCTTTAGCATACGTTAACCTCATGTTAGCGTGCGCTACCTGATAGTTGATGTCCAGTATATTGGAGTTCAGAACCCACTGTCCTATGCCTTGCTCGCGATAGCGTGCGCTACACCTGTAACTTAGCGTGCGCTTCCAGTACAATTAGCGTACGCTATTATCTACTTGTAGCGTGCGCTACGAATTTCCAATTTCAGTCCAGTACCTACTGGACTATCTGCCTCAATCGCGCTAGCGTGCGCTAATGCTGATGCCTAGCGTGGGCTACCTATACCCCATTAGCACGCGCTAATAGGAGTACGTAGCGTGCGCTATCTCACACACACACACACTACCAAAATATGATGATGATGATGAAAATATTCTCATATCGATCTCAAACAGTGATGAATGACGAATAACAACTGATACATGATTCTAAAGTACGCCGAACGGTGAACATAATTGAATGAATATGAATGGTGAATGATTATTACCGAGTGAAAAATTTCTGAGTGACAATTACTGAATGATAATTAATGAATTCACAACCGGGTATTACATACTCTCCCCCTTAAAAAGAGTTTCGTCCCCGAAACTAAGGGTACATAGCTCAGGATATGAACTATCCATCAGGATCTGAAAAAACATCTCCGGGAATACTCCTCAATGCGAAACACTCCGCCGGAGACCAGTCAGGAAGTCATACCAACCGCATGATTCGAAACACTGGTGTACACATCCCGAGGGAGCCGCTCGTTGTACATGTCTATAATCCATCGGTGTACACTTCCCCATCCTCATCGGCGTCGGACGCCCATGCAAGCACTGACTCGCGCCTCAAAAGAAAAGCAACAATGCACATATTGTCCTCGGAACCATAACAACCGTACTCCAAAGTTCTCATGACTTGATGTCTTGAATCACAATGAACAATTCAGATTATCACGAAATCTCGGGTACAACGCTAAAGGGAGAAATCCCAACCAATGACCCAAATCTCAAGATTCTCAAATACTATAGTTACAAGATAAATCGACAATAGATGGTTCACAACCACAATACTACAATGCAAATTAAGTTAAACAGTAATCCGGAAAACAAGGCTACATCTCAAATGTACACAACATCGATATCCTCCAGATCATCATCCCCTCGATCTCATCGATTCAAGGAAAACCCAAATCTGAACTCATTGCTTAATATGATCCCAGAAGGTCACAAGAACGAGAGTGACCATGATGAATGATAAATGACTAGAAATCCAACTAGGATCAAGAATGACTCACCGAGGTGAATTAATAACGCAATGAGTGATAGCTCAAATGAAATGATTGGAACCGTTGTTCCTCGTGAATTGAATGATCAGTTTGATAACCACAAGTCTCAACATGATTGATGTATGATGAATGAATTATATGAATGAATGAACGACAATGAAATGAATGATTATCCTATTACCGAGCAAGAATTAACTTGTTCAAAACTGGTGATGAATGTCCTTACCTCTGGCTCTCGAAGCCCGATAAGACCCCTTGGATGATGCACGGACTGGAGTAACAAAATCTCTCGAGCTGTGCGAGCTCTCTACAGATCTACTGGCACTAGAACTCCTGCAGTATTTCCGTAGGTGTCCCTGCCTCCCTCACAGAAAACAAACAACGGCCTACATTGAGCACCGGGTACTGCGATGTCCTATTGTATCACAGTTAAAGCAAACAACAGTCGAATTCGTCGTCTGAGATGAAGATTCTTTCTCAGTATGAAGACGATTAGAAAACAACCTCTTGGACGTCGGAGACCGATGTCTCTCAGAACGAACCGGCATCCTAGTCCTCCCACCAGAAGAAACTGAATGATGCTTCCGAGTAAGCTCCTTGATCAAAAGCTCTGCTCCAAGAGCATTCTCGATGAACTCACTAAGTGAATTACAATTGTGATTGAACAACTGCATCCTCAACTGTGGATTTAGCCTTTTGCTAAAATACTTGATCTTATCCATCTCAGTACCGATAACAAACGAAGCAAACTGAAGAAATCCCTAAAACTTCTCAGCAATGACAATAACACCCTCGTCCTCAATGGGTTCGGGGTTCAAAACCTCTGATAACTTGGCTTCACGAAGTGAAGCCGGATAATACATCTCTAACATGAGAGTCTTGAACTCACTCCAAACACAATCACGATCAGTGGGTTTCACAGAAAGCCACCACGAATGAGCGGCCACTTTACTCTCTTCCAAACACTGAACCATGTCAAAGAGTTTATCAAAATGCTCAAGCCAATGAATAATATCAGCTGGTTCCGATGAACCCTCAAAGGTAGGCAGTCTCTGACGAGAGATATCGCCGATAATCTGACTCACTCCTCCAGTCTGTCCATGAAACGGCACCTGGAATCCCTGCTCTGTTGGACCATGAACCATCGAGGTCTGCATGGTCTCCATCAGACGTGTCATACGAGTCATCTGAGCCATCATGCCCTGCATGCATATGAATGGGTCCACCGGAACACCTTCCGATTGAGCTGCATCTCGGATACGACTCCCTGACAGTGAATGATTATCGGACAGTGAATGAGTATCATAGCTAACTGATGAACAAATGTTATCCCTCGCATCCGTGCGGTTATTCACACGAGATCCCGAGTTTTGGCCCGCACCGCAGCCTCTTCTCCTGCGTCCTCTGACAGTTCTATCCATACTGAAGCAGGAAGGTCACATGATAATTATAGATTCCGTATGAATATTTCATTATGATTATGTTACAGAATGATAATAATGAGCATACACGCTTATCACAATGAATGCATTAATAATGTAGTAAAATGATCGTCAACATGACGTCGGAATATGATAAGATCGCATGAAATATCAAGTGAGGTAACATGATTATCTGATTAAATTCCTGAAATGATTATCTTGAACAAGTTAACAAGGTTGATAATTCGATCCACAAGATCACAACTGAGCAATGAGGTTGCCGAGTGATTAATGAATTAACATGATCGACAACATCAAAAATGATGATTGAGAATTGTTGACTGATGAATGAGTCATAAGTGTCAGTTTTATACACTTATCCATGGTTTGTATCGATATATTTCACCCATAATTGATCTAGTCTACTCGGTTTTGCTTTTAATTAATTAGTTTTTAATGATTTTATTATTTATCAGATGAAGATGTAAATCTAGTCTTAATCGGATTGAATTACTGATTTACTTAAGAAATAACATGTTTATAAAATATTCTCTTTGTTGAATTTTTATGTATTCATGTTGTAGGGCTTTCCGAGATGAGTTCGTAAGTCTTTCCGGATTCAAAATCAGAGTTATATATCAAAAGTTATCATCCGAAAAAAATTTGGGGCAAAAATGCAAAATCTAAGAAATTCTGGGCTGAAAATGAAGTCTGAAACTCCATACGGGCGTAACATCATAAAGTACGGGCGTAATTCACAAAGCAAAAAGTCGTAGCCATGTTACGACTGTAACTACTGAATGTTACGGCCGTAAGCCATCCTAGTTACGGCCGTAACTCCTCAATGTTACGGCCGTAACTCTTGGCAGATTATTGATCATTGCCTAATTTTTTATACTTTTGGTCTATTATTGAGGGGATGACTGGAATTGATCCGATCTAATGTAATAATGCTGGAGTTTTGGAGCTATTAGATGACTTTAGGTGTATAAATAGACCCCTTAGATCCATCATTATTGATCATTGATCTTATATTTTTCCACTTTTTGTAATATTTTCTTTTTGTGTGAAGAACACACTTGTGTTCTTGAGTGACTTGCGTAATAGTGGTATAACATATGTTGTTAAGGGAGTTTATTGCTTCTTTCTCCTTTATCTACTAAGAGAGTTAGGATCAATTCTTTCTCTTTTTCAACTAATAATGACCACTCAAGCTTGTATTTTGTTTAATAAACCCTTAATGGGCTAAGTTACCTAAGTTGGGATTATAAACAAGGTTAGTCATGTTATTTAAGTTTGTATAAAGATCTATTATGAATTACTTATTATTGTGTGTGATTTTCATTGTTTTACCAATCTTTATTTATTTGGCCAATAAATGACGATATTTATGGTCTTCATATGTTTCGAAAGAAATATGTTTGATTAGATCAAATGATCTTCACTCTAAGTTGTTCTAGGGGATAGAAATATACCTCTAGACCTTAGCTGATTCTTTGAGTTATTTTCATAAAATCTAATGCTATGTATTGAAGCCAATCAACATAGAAATATAGTGGATTGATTCAATATACAAGGGGCGTTTTATAGTTCGAAAGAGAAACCGTCTTTTTAAGGAAAATCGAATATACAAAACATAATAAGTAAATTCATCTTATGATCTCCTATACATCTTCTATAACTAATGATGAACTAAGTTTGTAATCCCAACTATTTCATTTTATCTTTTATTAATCTATTATTAGTGCAATCTTTCAATTCCTTGAATATTAGAACTATTATTGCAATTTTCTTTGCAATTGTCAAACCAAACTCTTAAATTGTGTGTTTCAATCTTATAAATTTCTATAACAAATAGTTAAATAGTGTATAATTCAATATATAACCTAACTTCCTCGTGGGATCGATAAACCGGACTCAAAAAGTCCACTTACTACTTGATACGATATCGTGCACTTGCGATAGTTACACAAAAGACGTGCAAGTTTTTGATACGATATCAGTTGTTGTGGGAAATTGAAAAATTCGACTTTAATAGTCACGGAGTACCGTTATCCGCCACTTGACCGGACAAACACAATTGAGTACTAAGTTACAACGTCGAGAAATTGTATCCTATAACAATAGTTTACCATGTAAGATTTCAATTATAACACTTATACTTTCCCGACAACGGCGCCAAAAACTTGACACGTCTTTAGTGTAATTATCGCAAGTGCACGATATTGTATCAAATAGTAAGTGGACTTTTTGAGTCCGGTTTATCGATCCCATGAGAAAGTTAGGTTATATATTGAATTATAAACTATTTAAATATTTGTTATAGAGATTTATAAGATTGAAACACACAATTTAAGAGTTTGGTTTGACAATTGTAAAGAAAATTGCAATAATAGTTCTAATATTCAAGGAATTGAAAGACTGCACTAATAATAGATTAATAAAAGATAAAATAAAATAGTTGGGATTACAAACTTAGTTCATCATTAGTTATAGAAGATGTATAGGAGATCATAAGATGAATTTACTTATTATGTTGTGTAGATTCGATTTTCCTTAAAAAGACGGTTTCTCTTTCGAACTATAAAACGCCACTTATATATTGAATCAATCCACTATATTTCTATGTTGATTGGCTTCCATACATAGCATTAAGTTTTATGAAAATAACTCAAAGAATCATCTAAGTTCTAGAGGTATATTTCTATCCCCTAGAACACCTTAGAGTGAAGATCATTTGATCTAATCAAACATATTTTCTTTCGAAACATATGAAGACCATAAATATCGTCATTTATTGGCCAAATAAATAAAAATTGGTAAAACAATGAAAATCACACACAATAATAAGTAATTCATAATATATCTTTATACAAACTTAAATAACATGACTAACCTTGTTTATAATCCCAACTTAGGTAACTTAGCCCATTAAGGGTTTATTAAACATAATACAAGCTTGAGTGGTCATTATTAGTTGAAAAAGAGAAAGAATTGATCCTAACTCCCTTAGTAGATAAAGGAGAAAGAAGCAATAAACTCCCTTAACAACATATGCTATACCACTATTACACAAGTCACTCAAGAACACAAGTGTGTTCTTCACACAAAAAGAAAATATTACAAAAAGTGGAAAAATATAAGATGAATGATGAATAATGATGGATCTAAGGGGTCAATTTATACACCTAAAGTCATCTAATAGCTCCAAACCTCAAGCATTATTACATTAGATCGTATCAATTCCAACCATCCCCTCAATAATAGGCAAAAAGTATAAAAAAATTAGGCAATGATCAATAATCTGCCAAGAGTTACGGCTGTAACATTGAGGAGTTACGCCCGTAACTAGGATGGCTTACGGCCGTAACATGGCTACGGATTTTTTCTTTGTGAATTACGCCCGTACTTTATGTTGTTACGCCCGTATGGAGTTTCAGACTACATTTTCAGCCCAGAATTTCTTAGACTTTGCGTTTTTGCCCCAAATCTTCTTCGGATGATAACTTTTGATATATAACTCTGATTTTGAATCCGGAAAGACTGCCGAACTCGTCTCGGAAAGCCCTACAATATGAATACATAAAATTCAACAAAGAGAATGTTTTATAAACATGTAATTTCTTGATTAAATCCGTAATTCAATCCGATTAAGACTAGAATTACATCTTCATCTGATAAACAATAAAATCATTAAAAACTAATTAATTAAAAGCAAAAACGAGTAGACTAGCTCAATTATGGGTGAAATATATCGATACCAACCATGGATAAGTGTATAAAACTGACACTTATCACACCCCCAAACTTGAATTCTTGTTGGTCCCGAGCAAGACTCTTTATTAATCACACTCCAAAATTAAAAATAAAAATAAGACACAAAAATAATAATACACACATAAATTAAGAAAAATAATCATATAAAAAGAGAAAAGGAGATACAAATGCCATTAATACACAACAATCAGCTTTATACAGTAGATAGAAATGAATCAAGATTCAAAATAAATCTACTAATGATTTTAAAGTTAAAACACGGCTTTATTTGGTAATTCCAAAATGTAAGGTTTTCCCCCCAAAAGGTTGATTATTTCTTTCCCACTCGTGACACACACGACTCCCTTTAATGGTTGCTCTCGATCACTCGATTATTTTTCGACTCAATATGAAGAAGAATTTCATCGGCGTCATCAAATATTGTGATTGTTCACGAAATTGAGTGTATTGAAATTCAGCCGCTAATTAATTCAAATCTGCTCATAAACTATATCCCTTAGTGATAGCTTTCACACCGTTATTTGCTAACGTGTAGCTCTTTTCACCAACACAATTTCCATTTTTTTTAGGTGATAGCTTTCACACCGTTATTGTAACACCCCAAACTAGGCGGATATTACAGTGCCGTGGACCCCCGACTGGGACCCACCAGGCGAATGAAATTAATGAATTAAATAATATAATTGTTGTACCGAACCACATTATATCATTAATTACTCCGATGAGGAGTTTCATATCAACACACCCAAGATAATACCGAATACATGTATATTTTATATGAAGATAAAATGCACAACACTGAATGAAACGGAGTATCCAAATGGAAATCTGCAGCGGAAAATAAATGATAACATGAATGACTGAAAGGATTGCCCCCCTACTAGTATCACTGGGACTCCTCGCCGTCAACGTTCTATTCCCGTGCTTTTGCCTTGCCATGACCTAAAAATAATATCCCCAAACGGGGTCAGTTACACAGAACAACAATCCTCAAGGGTTGAATATACACAATCATGATATATCTCAATTATGAAGTATCCTTAGTTATGAATTAAGCTGAAGAGGAGCATCATAGTACGCCCGTAATGTTCTGTGCAAGTGTACAAGATGAATGACCGGACACACCCGTCCTTGTACCTAATTAGTCTCGTGGAGGTAATCGTTACCGTGTGCACAGTCCAATGTATCGGTGACCCAATACATGACCATCGCGTGCTCGACTAAAAATTCCACACATCCGCACCCGGCCACGCAATATGAACCCAGAAGGTCATATGAACGAGAATGACCATAATGAATATCAATGAATAATAATCCGACAAAGTCAAGAATGACTCACCGAGATGAAAATAATAGTGAAGTGATTGATAGCTCAATGAAATGATTGGAACCGTCGTTCCTCATGAATGAAGTGATTATTCGAAAATTACAAGTCTCAATACGGTTAATACAATGATGAATGAGTTATGATTATGAATGAACAACAACAAAAGGAATGAATATCCCTTTAACCGAGTAAGAATTAACTTACTCAACACCGATGAAGAATATCCTTCCACGAACAACGTCCTAAAAGAGATGTCGGTCGCTCGAACTGTAATACCCGTACTTTTATTGACTGTTTGACTCTGTCATCCTCCTTATTTTTGTCGCTCTGTAAATGCTTGGAGATGTGGTTGATATTGTTATTGAGTTTCGTATCTCGTTTGGTTCTTTATCATGTCGTTTAGACCTTGCGGAAATGTTCTGTGCCAGAGATATAGCGCACGCTAGGCCTAGGCTAGCGCACGCTAAAACTGTTACGTAGCGCACGCTAAGGCATAATGGTAGCGCACGCTAATGTTTTGGTCAGTAGAAGCAGGGGAGTTTCAGACTTTCTGGACTAGCAGGTAGCGCACGCTAGGCAGCGGCTAGCGTACGCTATATGTGTTGTGTAACGCACGCTAGTGCTCAGTATTAACGCACGCTAGCGGACCTAGCGATGGCGAGATTTTGGCGAGCGGCGGTTAGCGCACGCAAAGGATGTTTCGTAGCGCGCTAACATCTTATGGCGAGCCACCTGGACTACCGGTAACCGCTTAGCGCACGCTAATGAAGGAGGAGTAGCGTGCGCTAAGTGGCGAGATATAAATATGACAGTTGACTTCCATTTCGTCATTTCTCACCTACTTCACTCCTTTTCGACGGAAATCGCTCGGGAGAGACGATCTTGGGCGATTGGAAGCAATCTTCTTCCCAACAACAACATATTTGGTTGGAGAACAAGGATTTCTCAACATCTAATTCCTCCTAGCGTCCGAATCAAGGTAAAAATCTTTAGAACCCTACCTTTTGGGAATTTTGGGGTTTTTCATAGATTCGTCTGATTTACCCGTTTTGAAGCTTGAGAACTTTGAGATTATGGTGTAGCTATACCGTACACATACTTTTCCTACGGTTTTACGGTTTGGATTGTGCCGTTTTCGGACTTGTGAGACTTTGGACGATTTTCCAACCTCTAGTTGATTATCCGTTTAGCTTTATGAATCGTAGACGGGTTTCGGGGGTTTCTTCGTGTAATTTGAATATGGATAATTGATTATCATATTCCTTGCGAATCGTTTAGGTGCCTAAGCGCGTTCTTGGACCTACCGAACTCATACCTTTTCCATTCGAATTGTCGATGTCTCAAAGGCAAGTATATATTTATGAATGTGCGTTCTCGACTTTGAAAGTATGAAATATTAATGGCATGCTTATTTATATCCACTCCGGGACGGACCGACGGGTCCTCCGAGGGTTTCGTAGCCTCAGTGCGATTCCATGGATAATATGAATTAACCACTCGGGACGGACCGACGGGTCCTACGAGGGTTACGTAGCCTCTCAGTGCGGTTCCACGGTATTCATATATGTATTGTTGCGATGCTATGAGATTTAGTTATTAGGAATACTAGTCTTGAATTGATGAATTGACGGTTACCTTTACTTTATTGTTGAGAAGTATTGTGTTTCATACTTGATATACTTGCACTAGCTATTCGACGGCTAACCCCTTTATGGGGAAATACTTTTATGTATTTCAGGTTCCAGGAGAGCGGACAGGCAGTGTATCGGTCGGCATGAAGATGGTGGGCAAGTGTGATCTTGTGTCTTTCTTCGCTTATGTTTGGAGTTTCCGTTCGGTGTTGTTGTCTTGGATTGTCTATTGAATACTCGAGTATTGTTTTCCCTTTTCCTTGATATTAGGCTGTGTTTTGCCGAAGTATTGATTCGAGTTGTGATGTTTGTGAATACATTGGCTATGTTTCGAATACCTTTGTATTGTTTTTCATTCCATTGTGTGTAGACCTTATCGGTCAAATTTTATGGTTCCGCGTATGTTTAGCCTTGTGGGTCCCACGGCGGGGCTTACGGCGCTGTAATATCCCTGAATAACTTGGGGTTGTTACACGAACAAGCTTGAATAACACAACTTCGAACAATCTATTCAACATACGAATCAAACACGATGATAACCAACTCAAAACGTCGATACGACTAAACCAAGTTCATTGGGGCATAATATCAAACACGTTGTGACCAATCTCCGATTGTTTACAATAAATACTCAATTATACCAACATCAAATCCCCAAGAAGTGTTTCTAACAAACAAAACATCTTCAATACGATCAATAATCCAAAATGAATATCCAAATTCGTGATTACAACAACAATTAATCGAAAACCCCCAAATGCAACTCAATATTCAAAGTGTTCTTGAACAACCCTTCAATAATCCAATAAATATTCATACACATTCGATATCATAAGCATATCTCTTCATACAACATGATTATAACGTCCAAAACATCATGTCTCAACATAAAATCGAAATCCAAGATGTTGAAGAAATTACCTCTTGAAGATCCAAATACTTCAATCCGATGAAAACGCGTTAAATCGACTATTCAAGCTTCCCAATGAATCAAGATGATGAAATCCGAACACACAAGTGATTGATGATGACAAAAATATCTCCCTCAAACCCTCTCTCTCGGATACAAGGTGAGAAATGAGAAAATGAACTCAAAGTCCCGTCCAAGACATATATTAACTGCCGGAAGTTACGGCCGTAACTCGGCCTACTTACGGACGTAACATCCCAGGTCAACGGCCTTACGGCCGTATCCAGCCATCTCGTACGGCCGTAACTCGGCTTCGTCCAAACACCTGCCGACAGCCTTACGGCTGTATCCGCACCTGACTTACGGGCGTAACTCGCCCTCGTCCAAAACACCTGCTGACAGCCATACGGCCGTACCCGCACACCTTACGGGCGTAACTCGACCGATACGGCCAAACTTACGGGCGTACTTGCCTTATCTTACGGCCGTATGCCGCAACCCTTACGGCCGTAAGTCCTTCTCGTCCGACACATCCTGAAAAATACGAATACCCTTTACGGCCGTATCCTACCCATCTTATGGCCGTAATTCGCCTTCGGCCAGAAATGCCTGGGCACCCTGCTCGACACGTACGGCCGTAACCGGACAAGCCTTACGGCCGTACATGCTCAACTTACGGCCGTATGCCGCAACACTTACGGCCGTAAGTCCAGTTCGTCCAAAATGGCCTGAAATCAACAAACGCCTGTTACGGCCATATCCGACAAATCCTTACGGCCGTAACTCGTTGCTGGACAAGGTGAAAATCCGACAACTCCGATTTCTCGATACGATTGATGAATGATCGACATACCATACGTATGTGAAAGTGAACAAGTCCAACACATGCCAAAGATGATACTTCCAGCACAAGACTACCAATCACGAAGAAAATGATAATACTCCTGTCCCGACATTCAAACGGAGATGAAATGATGATCGGTAACTGCTACATGGTTACAACATGCCAACAATGCACGCAAATGAATGAATCATGAATGATGAGTGATTATTAATGAGTGAAAATTACTAAGTGACAATTACAGACTGATAATCACTGAATGATAATGAATGAATTACAACCGGGTATTACATACCCCCCCTTAAAAAGAGTTTCAGTCTCGAAACTAAGGGTCAAACAACTCGGAATAACTTTCCCACATACTATGCTCGACTTCCCAAGTAGCCTCTTCGATTCCGTGTCTATACCACTGAATCTTGACCAAAGGAATCTTCTTGTTCCTCAACTGCTTGATTCGCCACTCTAAAACTCGTATAGGACGCTCCTCATACAAATGATCATCGGCGATCTCAACTTCGTCGAACTAAAGTATGTGGCTCGGGTCGGCAACATACTTCCGTAACTGAGATACGTGAAATACATTATGAATTTGGCTCAACGCCGGAGGTAAAGCCAATCGATAAGCTAACTCGCCTACTCGATCCAACATCTCAAACGGTCCAATGAATCTCGGATTCAACTTTCCCCGTTTTCCGAAATGGAAAATACCTCGACTCGGGGATACCTTGACCAACACGTGGTCACCTATCTCGAACTCTAGTGGTCGACGACGATTATCTGCATATGATTTCTGTCGACTCTGAGCGGTCAACAGACGACTCCTGATCAAAGCTACCTTTTCACGGGTGGCTATAAGCATATCGGGCTCAGTGCCAATTGATTCTGATAAGTCATCCCAACACAAAGGAGATCGAAAACAACGACCGTACAAGGCCTCGTAGGGTGCCAACTTAATCGAAGCATGCCAACTATTATTGTACATGAAATCAATCAACGGTAGTTGGGCTTCCCAATCGTTCTTACAATCGAGGACGCATGTCTTAAACATGTCCCCTAATGTCTGAATAGTCCTCTCTGATTGTCCGTCGGACTGAGGATGAAAAACGGTACTGAGATTAAGCTGAGTCCCCAAAGCACGATGAACTGATTTCCAAAAATGTGACATGAATCGTCCGTCACGATCGGAAACGATACTCTTAGGAGTACCGTGCAGTCTCACTATCTATTTGATGACAACTGGGCCAGTCTCTCGGGACCCCACACATCCTTAATCTCAAGGAAATGAGCTGACTTATTCAAACGATCCACAATCACCCAGATTGTATTCATGCCACGACGACTCGTCGGCAAACTCGTGATGAAATCCATAGAAATATCTTCCCACTTCCACTCTGGAATAGGGAGAGGTTTCAGCATACCCGCCGGTCGCTGATGTTCAATCTTGACTTGTTGACAGGTTAAGCATCTCGAAGCAAATTCTGCGACTTCTCGCTTCATATTAATCCACCAGTAATTTTGCTTCAAGTCCTTGTACATCTTGCTAGAACCCGGATGGATGGAATAAGGGGTAGCATGAGCTTCTCTCAAAATCGAGTTTTTCAACTCATCATTCGCTGGTACGCACAACCGATTATTAAATCGCAAAAGTCCATCCTCGTAGACCACAAATCCAGGGGCTTTCCCCTTAGCCACATCATCATGGATGCGTAACAATGATGGGTCTGAACCCTGATTCGCTCTGATCGCCTCCTCAAGTGGCGATGAAATCTCTAACATGCAAAGTTGCCCTTGCACTCGCTGAAGCCAGACCTCGATCTCGGGTCTAAGAAATTCCTGCGGAAGCTCCTTCTGAAGTGCTAAACGAGCAAGCATTTGCTCCTGAACGGACTTATGACTCAAGGCATCAGCAACCACGTTTGCCTTACCCGGGTGGTACAGGATCTCGATATCATAATCTTTGATTAGTTCCAACCACCACCTCTGTCGCATATTTAACTCCTTCTGAGTAAATATATACTTCAAACTCTTGTGATCGGTGAATATTTGACAGGTGACGCCATAAAGGTAATGACGCCAAATCTTCAATGCGAAAACCGCGGCTGCTAGCTCCAGGTCGTGGGTAGGATAATTAACCTCGTAAGGTCTCAATTGTCGTGAAGCATAGGCAATAACCTTCCCATTCTGCATTAATACACATCCGAGACCGTGTCCGGACACATCATTATAAACCAAGAATCCTCCCGTCCCTTGTGACAAGGAAAGTACAGGTGCTGAAATTAAACGGCTCTTGAGTTCCTCAAAACTCTGCTGACATGCGTCGGACCATGTGTATTTCTTATCCTTTCACAAAAGGTTCGTCAATGGTTGAGCGATTTTAGAAAATCCTTCCACAAACTGCCGATAATAACCGGCTAATCCGAGAAAGCTTCGGATTTCCTTAACATTATTCGGGGGTAACCAATCTTGGATAGCCTCCGTCTTCTGAGGATCAACACGCACTCCGTCTGATGAAATTACATGTCCGAGAAACGTCACTTCGGACATCCAGAACTCACATTTGAAAAACTTTCCATAAAGTTGCTCTCGTCTCAACACGTCGAGAACCTGATGAAGGTGAACCTCATGCTCCTCTCGGTTACGAGAATAAATAAAAATGTCATCAATGAAGACAACCACGAACTGATCCAGATAATCGATGAAGACTCGATTCATTATTTCCATGAATACCGCAGGTGCATTAGTTAACCCAAACGGCATTACCACGAACTCATAATGACCATAGCGTGTACGAAACGCTGTCCTTGCGATATCCGACTCTCGAATTCGCAATTGATGATATCCAGATCTCAAGTCAATCTTGGAAAATACTGAAGCTCCCTGAAGTTGATCCAAGAGATCATCGATACGGGGTAGAGGATACTTATTCTTGATCGTCACCCTGTTCAACTCCCGATAATCAATACACAAGCTAAATGAACCATCCTTCTTCTTGACAAACAACACTGGTGCTCCCCACGGGGACGCACTCGGTCGGATATAACCTTTCTCGATCAAATCCTCTAATTGATTCTTCAATTACTGCATTTCGGTCGGGCCATCTAGTACGGTGCCTTCGATATTGGGGACGTACCAGGCTCCAACTCTATCGTGAATTCCACATCCCTCGGTGGAGGTAAACCAGGTAGCTCGTCTGGGAGTACATCGTCAAACGATAACAATGATACCACGAATGGTTGAACACCTCGATTACCTGAGAATGGCTAATCGATGACAACGATACAATGAATGATTGAACACCTCGATTGCCTTAGAACGGCCAATCGATGACAATGATATAAGGAATGATGGAACATCTCGATTGCCTTAGAATGGTCAATCGATGACAATGATATAATGAATGATTGAACATCTATGGTTGAGTAATTTTACTGCTTTCATCATATTAATGATTCTTTGGGAACAACGGGGATCACCTCCCTGAAATACACACTTGACTCCAACGATGGAAATGATAGTGACCATGCGCTTAAGAACATTGAGGATGGTATCATGACGATCCGTCCAACTAATACTCAATATTACATCGTCCTTAGGTAAATTCACCACGATTAGGTCCACAAACCAATCGCGGTCATTAAGCTTCGGTCAATCCTTAACCTTATGATTTTCGAAAATTCTTCTACCGTCAGGTAGACCAATGATATAAGGTCCACAATTAATCGGACTAACCAAGTGAAGTCTATTCAGACATGATTTGGAAATGAATGGATGTGATGTACTAGTATCAAAAAGGGTACACATAGGTTGAGATAGAATTACGAGTATACCTGAGATCATTCGGGCCTCCGGATCATCGGTCCTCTTCATCGCGTGAACCCGGGACTTGCCGGCCCTCGAACCAGATGCTCCCGCTTGATAAATATGAGATCCGCCTTTATTCGCTTCCGTCGTCTTAAGCAGCCGTGACTTGATCGATTGAATCACTGATTGCTTCGGGGCCTGAGATGCTGTCGGAGTTGGCTTGGGGTCCCTTCGGCAAAAACGGGCCTTATGCCCAAAAATCCCACAATTATGGCACATGATAGACGGTTTCAGACACTTAGTGCTGTAATGACCCGGCGCTCCACAGTTGAAACAGGTGATGGCCGAACTGGCTGCTCGGGACTGAGATCCCGCACGATTATGCGTTGTAGGAGGTCGCTTAGAAATGTTAGGTCCCACACGAGGCTTCTTGAAGGTTGACTGACCGCCTTCGGACTGATTACGCTTCGTTGATTTCTTGCTGACTGATGAAGGTTGTTGCTCAGCAATTTCCTTAACAGCAGGCTCATACGGGAGAGTTCTCTCAATTAGTTCGGCCAAAGTAGCGCAATGATGATTAAGCAATTGCATATGGGTCATCATGACCTGCATAAAAGTGAGTGGATCAACACGAACATCTTCCGATCGAGCGGAGTCCTGGGTACGGTTTCCCGACCGTGAACGATTATTCCCCGGGTTTCGGCCTGCACCGCGGCCTCTCCCCGTGCATCCCCTGATAGATCTCTCCATACTGAAGTAGGAAGGTCGCATGATAATCATAGATCTCGTATGAGTACCGCATTATAATTTACGTCATGAAATGATGAAAATGAGCATACGCGCTCTAACACAGTGATTACATGAATGATTAACTGAAGTGACATGATTATCTGATAATATTCTTGAAATGATTATCTTGAACAAGTTAACAAGATTAATGATATGATCTTCAAGATCAACAACTAAGTAATGAAATGAATTGAGTGATTAATGAGTTAACGTGATTAATATGATCAAAAATGAAAATGATGTTTGAGGATTGTTAACTGATGAATTATGAATGAATGATTATTGTCAGAAATTATACCATGGAGTTAGAAGTCTTACAGTTCTTTCGGTATGATGGGCTCGGCATTTGCACAGGTCACACGTGATGCGAAAGTCCAATGATACTAGTCCGATGACGATGATTTCAAATGAGACATGACTCGGAAGGTAGTATTCAAAACCACGCTCCGATACCAACTCTGTAACACCCCAAACTAGGCGGATATTACAGTGCCGTGGACCCCCGACTCGGAACCACCAGGCGAATGAAATTAATGAATTAAATAATATAATTGTAGTACCAAACCACATTATATCATTAATTACTCCGATGAGGAGTTTCATATCAACACACCCGAAATAATACCGAATACATGTATATTTTATATGAAGATAAAATACACAACACTGAATGAAACGGAGTATCCAAATGGAAATCTGCAGCGGAAAATAAATGACAACATGAATGACTGGAAGGATTGGGGCCCCCTACTAGTATCACTGGGACTCCTCGCCATCAACGTTCTATTCCCGTGCTTTTGCCTTGCCATGACCTGAAAATAATATCCCCAAACGGGGTCAGTTACACAGAACAACAATCCTCAAGGGTTGAATATACACAATCATGATATATATCAATTATGAAGTATCCTTAGTTATGAATTAAGCTGAATAGGAGCATCATAGTACGCCCGTAATGTTCTGTGCAAGTGTACAAGACAAATGACCGGACACACCCGTCCTTGTACCTAATTAGTCTCACGGAGGTAATCGTTACCGTGTGCACAGTCCAATGTATCGGTGACCCAATAGATAACCATCGCGTGCTAGACTAAAAATTCCACACATCCGCACCCGGTCACGCAATATAAACCCAGAAGGTCATATGAACGAGAATGATCATAATGAATATCAATGAATAATAATCCGACAAAGTCAAGAATGACTCACCGAGATGAAAATAATAGTGAAGTGATTGATAGCTCAATGAAATGATTGGAACCTTCGTTCCTCGTGAATGAAGTGATTATTCGACAATTACAAGTCTCAATACGGTTAATACAATGATGAATGAGTTATGATTATGAATGAACAACAACAAAAGGAATGAATATCCATTTAACTGAGTAAGAATTAACTTACTCAACACCGATGAAGAATGTCCTTTCACGAACAACATCCTAAAAGAGATGTCGGTCGCTCGAACAACCTTGAATAACACAATTTCGAACAATCCATTCAACATACGAATCAAACACGATGATAACCAACTCAAAACGTCGATACGACTAAACCAAGTTCATTGGGGCATAATATCAAACACGTTGTGACCAATCTCCGATTGTTTACAATCAATCCTCAATTATACAAACATTAAATCCCCAATAAGTGTTTCTAACCAACAAAACATCTTCAATACGATCAATAATCCAAAATGAATATCCAAATTCGTGATTACAACAACAATTAATCGAAAACCCCCAAATCCAACTCAATATTCAAAGTGTTCTTGAACAACCCTTCAATAATCCAATAAATATTCATACACATTCAATATTATAAGCATATCTCTTCATACAACATGATTATAAAGTCCAAAACATCATGTCTCAACACAAAATCGAAATCCAAGATGTTGAAGAAATTACCTCTTGAAGATCCAAATACTTCGATCCGATGAAAACACGTTAAATCGACTCTCCAAGCTTCCCAACGAATCAAGATGATGAAATCCGAGCACACAAGTGATTGATGATGACAAAAATATCTCCCTCAAACCCTCTCTCTCGGATACAAGGTGAGAAATGAGAAAATGAACTCAAAGTCCCGTCCAAGACATATAAAAACTGCCGGAAGTTACGGCCGTAACTCGGCCTACTTACGGCCGTAACATCCCAGGTCAACGGCCTTACGGCCGTAACCAGCCATCTCGTATGGCCGTAACTCGGCTTCGTCCAAACACCTGCCGACACCCTTACGGCCGTATCCGCACCTGACTTACGGGCGTAACTCGCCCTCGTCCAAAACACCTGCCAACAGCCATATGGCCGTACCCACACACCTTACGGGCGTAACTCGACTGATACGGCCGTATCTGTGATGCCCAAAAACTCTCACACACAAGGTCTAGTCAATAATAACATATTAATCTTAAAACATGCAAGACTTCATGCTTAATCGTATAAAAATGTGACGGTGTGACATGAAACTGCTATTATTTGAATAATATGATTCATGCATTACTTGTTATTAAGTATTATTTGGCATTTCATGATTCACCTTATTTGATAGTTAAGTTAACGGTATTGAAGTGGCTAATCATTGAACATAACCCCAAGTTCAAGTGGTAAGCCTATAAGCAGTAAGTAATATCAGTGACGTGTCTATCGGTTGGTCTCGGGGCTATAGTTGGCGGGTATGCTGAGTCAATTTGGATTGATGATTCAAGTAAATAACCCTTTCTTATTCCGATAACACGTGTCAAACATCTTGATACTGGTGAATACCATCAATGATGAAATTCAGGGCCTCAGTGATAACCTTTGTTAAGTCATTCGATTTGTAAGTACCTTATTCGTCCCAAATGCGGTCGGGTAGAATGGAATTTGTCCTTTAGTTCATTATCCAATAATGTCATATTTCTAAGTGAGTACTCGGACTCTTATTTCTATGGTTTAGTTATATAAAATTTCATAAAGATAATAACAAACTCAGTTTCTACCACTTTCGAAGGTATTCGCAAAAGTAGTTGAGTTTAAACAATAAAAATACATATTAAACTTTATCAAAAACCTTGGACCATACATCCATACCCTAAACATGATCAATACCTCCTAAGAACCGGTTTAAAACATCCAAGAGCCGGATTATAACAACTTCAACCGGTCCACTCTTCTAAACCTGACTTCTGGAGGCCATTGAGGGGCATTTTAGAACTTTCACCCTTATAAACCGACTCTTTCACTTAGATAAGGGAGGAAAATGATTCTAAACTCTTATAGACACTCTGAACTCGATCCATAAGCTCCACACTTCCAAAATCCATCAAAAAATTGAGGAGAAATCACAAAAAACGTCAACACCTCAATTCAGTTCACAATCAAGGTGAGTTATCTTCGTTTTACTCTTGTTCTAGCTATGGTTCTTGTATGATATGAAGTTGTGAGAGCTGGTTTAGGTGATTATATACGTTCTAATGGTATTTAGAACTCATACATGGCCTAAACTTGTGTTTAAGGTGGATTTATAGGGCTTAAAAATCACTATGACAACAAAAGAATCAATTCTGCCACCTTTTGAAAATATGTGTGGTTGGTATTGAATTCGTGTGACTCAGGGGCAGAATTTGCTATATACATGTTCTTAAGTATATTAGGTATACTATATCAAAAATTCATGCAAACCTGACTTATAATTAAGTGGATATACGCGGGACAAATTCAGTGATTTCAAGATCTTGATAAATTCCCCTAAACCATTGTCTTGTTGTAGAATCCTAGAATTGTGACCTATAAGAGTTTATCTAACAATATGAACAGAAAGTAATAGGCTTCATAATGAGTTAGGAGTTCAAAAAGTATAGAGTATTATGCTTGTATTTAACGAAATGCGCACATAAAATTTGTAGAGTACTAATTATGTGAAATTGGTAAAATCCTTCGGATACGCAGTGAGTTAAACCTTGTGTATACCATATAGATTCTTTAAAGGCACTCCTTGAAATAGGATTTGAAGACATATCATCACAACCAACTCTTATTGGTATAAAAGCAAAGGTATCACCTGAACAAGGTAAGTAGTAACTGATTGCAAAACTGTATCACAAGAGCATTTGTGTGAAATATGTGTTAATGATTGATGTTTTGGATATTGCTTATACCTTGTGTATATGTGGATAACATATTGATCTATTATTATTGTGTGACATGTCCCATAGAGCATTTATACATGTGGTATTATCATGATGCATATGATCATAGCATAGCATTGGAGGTTGTCGCATGCATTGATCATAGTACAGGCGTTCTAAAGGTGATCAGAACAAACTGTTTTGGTTATGTGCATCACGGGCTACTGGTAAGGGGCTATTTTGTGGCGGAGTCTGTGTAACACCCCAAACTAGGCGGATGTTACAGTGCCGTGAATCCCCGACTGGGACCCACCAGGCAAATGAAAATGATGAATTACAAGGGTAAATGTAGTACCAAACCACATTACAACAATAATTACTCCGATGAGGAGTTTCATACAACACATCCAGGATAATTCAGAATACATGTAAATTTTATATGGAGATAAAATATACAACACTAAGTGAAATGAGTATTCAAACGGAATGTCTGCAGCGGAATAAATGAAGGAAACATAATGACTGAAAAGACTGGGGCCCCCTTCTAGTATCATTGGGACTCCTCGCCGTCAACGTGTTCTCCCTGTGCCTTTGCCTTGCCATGACCTGAGAAACAAATATCCCCAAACGGGGTCAGTTATACAGAACAACAATCCTCAAGAGTTGAATAAACACAATCATATAAATATGTAGTATAAACCACAAGTTCGATCAAAATGAATCGGTTAGATTATAACCCAATCTTGTTGAAAACTTACAGAATCAAACATGCTGTATGAATCAACTTAACAGAACGGCTCAAGGGGTGGCGTCACACTACGCCCGGGATGGAAATGTGTCCGTGCACAAGCCACCAACGAGTATCGATCGAATACACGTGTGGTCTTGTACCTAATCAGTCTCACGAAGCAATCGACTCGTGTGCACAGTCCAATGTGAGGCCAACAACCAACACATGACATAAATGTGCCCGACATGAAAATCCTACACATACCAACCGGCACGCCAGTATGACCCGGAATGTCACGATATAACAAAAGTGACATCGAAAATGAATAAATGACTCACCGAGATAAAATGATAGTGAAATGAATGATAGCTCAATGAAATGATTGGAACCGTCGTTCCTTGTGACTGAAGTGATTAATTGACAATGACAAGTTTTAATACGGTTAACACAATGATGAATGAGTTACGATTATGAATGAACAACAACGAAAGGAAATGAATATCCTTTTAACTGAGTAAGAATCAACTTACACAATACCGGTGGCAATTATCCTTCCACGAACAACGTCCTAATTGAGATATCGGTCGCTCAAACAACCTTGAATTATGCAATATCCAACAACCCGTTCAATATACGAATCAAACACGAATATAACGAACTCAAAACGTCGATACGATTAAACTAAGTTCATTGGGGCATTATATCGAATACGTTGTGGCCAAACTCCGATTGTTTACAATCAAATCTCAATAAGCCACTATCAAATCCCCCAAGAAGTGTTTCAAACCAACAAACATCTTCCAAATGATCAATAGTCCAAAATGAATATCCGAAAACGTGATTATAACGACAATTAATCGAAAACCCCCAATTTCAACTCGATATTCAAAGTGTTCTTGAATAATCCCTCAATAATCCAATGAATCCTTATACAAACTCATAATCATATACATATCCCTTCATATAACATGATTATAACGTCCAAAACATCACATCTCAACATAGAATCGAAATCCAAGGTGTTGAAGAAATTACCTGTTGAAGATCCAACCACTTCGATCCGATGAACACGAGTTAAAACGAGTATCCAAACTTCCCAAATGAATGAAGATGATGAAAATTACGCACTCAAGTGATTGATGATGGCAAAATCTCTCCCTCAACCCACTCTCTCGGATAAAAGAAGAAAAGGAATGAAAATGAGGAAAAATGTCCCGGCCGAGTCCTTAAATACTGCCGGAAGTTACGGCCGTAACTCGGCCCTCTTACGGCCGTAACATTCCAAGTCAACGGCCTTACGGCCGTAACCGGCCAACTCGTACGGCCGTAACTCGGCTTCGTCCGAAAGCCTACCGACAGAGTTACGGCCGTAACCGCTCCTGAGTTACGGGCGTAACCCGCCTTCGTCAAAAACATCCGCCGACACCCTTACGGCCGTACCCGCACACCTTACGGCCGTAACTCGGATGATACGGCCGTATCCGGCCAAACTTACGGGCGTAAGCCCTCTTCGTCGAAAATGACCACGCACCTTGCCTGGAGCATACGGCCGTATCCGGCCAAGCCTTATGGCCGTACCTTCCTCGACTTACGGCCGTATGCCGCAACCCTTACGACCGTAAGTCACCCTTGGTCGACAACACCTGAAATTTACGAACACCACTTACGGCCGTATCTTCCCCTTCTTACGGCCGTAACTCGCCTTCGGCCAAAATGCCTGGCGGCACTTTGGACCACGTCTGGCCATGCTTAGGCCAGCCTTACGGCCGTACCCGCTGAACTTACGGCCGTAACTCAATGCTGGCCAAGGTTAATAAATCTGATAACTCCGATTCTTCGCTACGACTGATGAATGATCCGACATACCATACGAATGTGAAAGTGAACAAGTCTAACACGAGCCAAAGATGATACTCCCAGTATAAGGCTATCAATCACAATGAAAATGATAATACTCCCATCTCGATCTATAAACGGAGATAAAATGACGATCGGTAACTAATATACGATTACAACATGCCAACAGTGAACGCAAATGAGTGATTCATGAATGATGAGTGATTATTAATGATTGAAAATTACTGAGTGACAATTACAGACTGATAATTACTGAATGAAAATGAATGAATTACAACCGGGTATTACATACTCCCCCCTTAAAAAGAGTTTCGTCCCCGAAACTAAGGGTCAAACAACTCAAGACAACTCTCCCGCATACTCTCCTCGGTTTCCCAAGTGGCCTCTTCGACTCCGTGTCTAGACCATTGAATCTTGACCAAAGGGATCGTCTTGTTCCTCCACTGTTTGATTCGCCGCTCTAACACTCGTACAGGACGCTCCTCGTACGAATGATCATCTGCGATCTCGATTTCGTCGAACTGAAGTATGTGGCTCGGGTCGGCAACATACTTCCGCAACTGAGAGACGTGAAACACATTATGAATTCGGCTCAATGCCGGAGGTAAAGCCGATCGATAAGCTAACTCGCCTACTCGATCTAAAATTTCAAACGGTCCAATGAATCTAGGACTTAACTTCCCCCATTTTCCGAAACGGAAAGTACCTCGACTCGGGGATACCTTGACCAAAACGTGGTCACCCGTCTCGAACTCTAGTGGTCGACGACGATTATGTGCATATGATTTCTGTCGACTCTGAGCTGTCAACATACGACTCTTGATCAAAGCTACCTTCTCCCGGGCGGCTATAAGCATATCGGGCTCGGTGCCGATTGATTCTAACAAGTCATCCCAACACAAAGGAGATCGACAACGATGACCGTACAAGGCCTCGTAAGGTGCCATCTTAATGGAGGCATGCCAACTATTATTATACGTGAACTCGATCAATGGTAGTTGGGCTTCCCAATCGTCCTTCCAATCGAGGACGCATGCCCTTAACATGTCCTCTAATGTCTGTATAGTCCTCTCTGATTATCCGTCGGACTGAGGATGAAAGGCGGTACTGAGATTGAGCTGAGTTCCCATAGCCCGATGAACTGATTTCCAAAAATGAGACACAAATCGTCCGTCACGATCGGAAACGATACTCTTAAGGGTACCGTGAAGTCTCATTATCTCCTTGATGAACAACTGGGCTAGTCTCTCGGGACCCCACGTATCCTTGATCTCAAGGAAATGAGCTGATTTAGTTAAGCGGTCCACAATCACCCAGATCGTATTCATGCCACGACGACTCGTCGGCAAACTCGTGATGAAATCCATAGAAATGTCTTCCCACTTCCACTCTGGAATAGGGAGAGGTTTGACATACCCATCGGCGATGTTCAATCTTAACTTGTTGACAGGTTAAGCATCTCGAAACAAATTCTGCGACTTCTCGCTTCATATTACTCCACCAGTAATTTTGTTTCAAGTCCTTATACATCTTGCTGGACCCCGGATGAACAGAATAAGGGGTAGCATGTGCTTCTCTCAAAATCGAGTTTTTCAACTCATCATTCGCCGGTACGCACAACCGATTCTTAAATCTCAAAAGTCCATCCTCGTGGACCACGAATCCAGGGGCTTTCCCCTGAGCCACATCCTCACGGATGCGCGACAATGCTGGGTCTGAACCTTGATTCTCCCTGATTTCCTCCTCAAGTGACGATGAAATTTCTAACATACAAAGCTGTCCCTGAATTCGCTGAAGCCAGACCTCGATCTCGGGTCTAAGGAATTCCTGCTGAAGCTCCTTCTGAACTGTTAAACGAGCAAGCATCTGCTCTTGAACGGACTTACGACTCAAGGCGTCGGCGACAACGTTCGCCTTGCCCGGGTGGTAAAGGATCTCGATATCATAATCTTTGATTAATTCCAACCACCGCCTTTGTCGCATATTTAACTCCTTCTGAGTAAATATATACTTTAAACTCTTATGATCGGTGAATATCTGACAGGTAACGCCATAAAGATAATGACGCCAAATCTTCAAAGCGAACACCACGGCTGCTAGCTCCAGGTCGTGGGTCGGATAATTAACTTCGTAAGGTCTCAATTGCCATGAGGCATAGGCAATAACCTTTCCATTCTGCATGAGTACACATCCGAGACCCTGTCCGGACGCATCACTATAAACCACAAATCCCTCCGTCCCCTGCGGCAAGGAAAGTACAGGTGCTGACATTAACCGGCTCTTGAGTTCCTCAAAACTCCGTTGACACGCGTCGGACCACGTGTATTTCTTATCCTATCGCAAAAGGTTCGTCAAGGGTTGAGCGATTTTAGAAAATCCTTCCACAAACCACCGATAATAACCCGCTAATCCGAGAAAACTTCGGATTTCCTTAACATTATTCGGAGGTAACCAATCTCGGATAGCCTCCGTCTTCTGAGGGTCGACACGAACTCCGTCTGATGAAATTACATGTCCGAGAAAAGTCACTTCGGACATCCAGAACTCACATTTGGAAAACTTTCCATAAAGTTGCTCTCGTCTCAACACGTCGAGAACCTGATGAAGGTGAACCTCGTGTTCCTCTCGGTTACGAGAGTAAATCAAAATGTCGTCGATGAAGACAACAACAAACTGATCCAAAAAGTCGATGAAAACCCGATTCATTAACTCCATGAATACCGCAGGTGCATTAGTCAATCCAAACGGCATAACTACGAACTCATAATGACCATAGCGTGTTCGAAAAGCCATCCTCACGATATCCGACTCTCGAATCCGCAACTGGTGATATCCAGATCTTAAGTCGATCTTGGAAAATACTGAAGCTCCCTGAAGTTGATCTAAGAGATCATCAATACGGGGTAAGGGATACTTATTCTTGATTGTCACCCTGTTCAATTCCCGATAATCAATACACAAACGGAACGAACCATCCTTCTTCTTGACAAACAGCACTGGTGCTCCCCACGGGGACGCACTCGGTCGGATATAACCTTTCTCGAACAATTCCTCAAGTTGATTCTTCAACTCCTGCATTTCGGTCGGGGCCATCCGGTACGGTGCCTTCGATATCGGGGACGTACCGGGCTCCAACTCAATCGTGAATTCCACATCTCTCTGTGGAGGCAAACCAGGTAACTCGTCTGGAAAAACGTCGGCATATTCCCTCACTACCGGAATATCCGACAACATTACTGATGATTCCTCGGTTTTGGTCATATAGCACCAATAACCAACACATCCCTGACTGAGTAATCGCACTGCTTTCATCAAATTAATGACCTTACCAGAACAGCCGGGATTACCTCCCTGAAACACACATTCAACCCATCGTCTGAAATGATAGTGAGCATATGCTTACGGACACTAATGATGGCATCATGACGATCCATCCAATCAATACCCAAGATGACGTCGTCCCTCGGCAAATCTACTACGATTAGGTCCGCTGGCCATACACGACCATGAAACTGAATCGGACAATTCTGAATCTCACGATTGCCGATAATTCGTCTTCCATCAGGTAGGCCAATGACATAAGGCTCACAACTAGTAGCACTACCCAGACGTAGTCTACTCAAACATGACTCGGAAATGAATGAATGCGATGCACCAGTATTAAAAAGGGTACACACAGGCTGGGATAGAATATCGAGTGTATCTGAGATCATTCGGGCCTCTGGATCATCGGTCTTCTTCATCTCGTAAATTCGGGGCTTGCCGGCCCCCGAACCAGACGCTCCCGTCTGATAGCTCTTAGCTCCGCCCTTGCTAGCTCTGTCGTCTTAAACGATCTTGGTCGAGTGGCACGATTCTCGCATCTTTGAATGTCCTGGGCACGAGATGACGCCGGAGTGGGTTTAGAGTCCCTTCGGCAAAACGGGCCCTATGCCCGGCAATTCCACGATTATGGCACGTGATACCGCCGGACATTTGGTGCTGAAATGACCCTGTTCTTCACAGTTGAAACAGGTGACAGCCGAACTGTCCGCTCGAGAGTGAGATTCCGCGGGTTTAGGCGCCATAAGAGGTCGCTCAGAAAAGGTAGAGCCCGCCCGTGGTTTCTTGAAAGTGGCCTGACTACCGTCAGACTGATTACGGTTCTTAGACTTCTTGCCAGCAGATGAAGGTTGTTGCTTAGCAATCTCCTTAGCAGTAAGCTCGTAAGTAAGAGATTTCTCAATGAATTCGGCCAATGTGGTGCAATTATGATTAAGCAGTTGTAGCCGCATACGAGGTTTCAGCCTCTTGCTGAAATACTTGATCTTGTCCGCCTCAGAGTGAATGATAGATGAGGCGAACGGAAGAAGTTCCTGAAATTTCTCGGCAATGGCGAGAACATCCCCGTCTGATGAGGGGTCGGGAGTGAGTAACTCTGACAGCTTGGCCTCTCTGAGTGGGGCCGGATAATACCTCTCCATCATGAGAGTCTTGAACTGGTCCCAAGTACACGATCCTTCGGCGGGCTTCAACGACAACCACCAAGAATGAGCGCTCTTACCCATATAGTAATCCGCAACTGAAACTTTGTGTCCTTCGGGACACTCTACCATCGCAAATAGCTTCTCGAAGTGTTCGAGCCAATGAACAATATCCGCCGGCTCAGATGAGCCTTCAAAAGTAGGTGGCCTTTGGCGAGAGATGTCGCCGATGATACTGCTCACATTCCTCTCTTGCCTCTGAGGTGGCGGCGGAGGAGCCTGTTGATTTTGAGTAGTGGAGTTATGCATCGTCTCCATTAGTTGTGCCATCTGCGTCATTTGGGCCATCATGCCCTGCATAAAAGCAAGTGGGTCAACCCGAACAACTTCTGACTGAGCCGTGTGTCGGGTACGACTCCCCGATAGTGAATGATCACGCCCAGGTGAATGAGTGGCAGCGTCGCTGCTCGATGAATTAGCATTGTTTCTCACATTCGCACGTGTATTCACACGAGCTCTCGGGATTCGGACCGCACCACGGCCTCGTCCTCCTCGTCCTCTGCCAGCTCTTTCCATACTGAAGTGGAAAGTCACATGATGATTATATCTCTCGCATGAATATCACATTATGACTATGACATGAGGTGATGAAAATGAGCATACGCTCTAACACAGTGATTACATGAATGATTAACCGAGGTGACACGATTTTCTGATGAAATTATTGAAATGATTATCTTGAACAAGTTAACAAGATTAATTATATGATCTTCCAAATCAACAACTGAATAATGAAATGAATTGAGTGATTAATGAGTTAAAATGACTGTCCAGGTCAAAATGAAAATGATGTTTGAGGATTGTTAACTGATGAATTATGAATGAATGATTATTGCCAGAAATTATACCATGGCGTAGAAGTCTTACAGTTCTTTCGGTCTGATTGGCTCGGCATCTGCACAGGTCACACGTGACGCAAAATTCCAATGATACTAGTCCGATGACGATGATTTCAAATGAGACATGACTCAGAAGGTAGTATTCAAAACCACGCTCCGATACCAACTCTGTAACACCCCAAACTAGGCGGATGTTACAGTGCCGTGAATCCCCGACTGGGACCCACCAGGCAAATGAAAATGTTGAATTACACAGGGTAAATGTAGTACCAAACCACATTATAACAATAATTACTCTGATGAGGAGTTTCATACAACACATCCAGGATATTTCAGAATACATGTATATTTTATATGGAGATAAAATATACAACACTAAGTGAAATGAGTATTCAAACGGAATGTCTGCAGCGGAATAAATGAAGGAAACATAATGACTGAAAAGACTGGGGCCCCCTTCTAGTATCATTGGGACTCCTCGCCGTCAACGTGTTCTCCCTGTGCCTTTGCCTTGCCACGACCTGAGAAACAAATATCCACAAACGGGGTCAGTTATACAGAACAACAATCCTCAAGAGTTGAATAAACACAATCATATAAATATGTAGTATAAACCACAAGTTCGATCAAAATGAATCGGTAAGATTATAACCCAATCTTGTTGAAAACATACGCAATCAAACATGCTGTATGAATCAACTTAACAGTACGGCTCAAGGGGTGGCGTCACACTACGCCCGGGATAGAAATGTGACCGTGCACAAGCCACCAACGAGTATCGATCGAATACACGCGTGGTCTTGTACCTAATCAGTCTCACGAAGCAATCGACTCGTGTGCACAGTCCAATGTGAGGCCAACAACCAACACACGACATAAATGTGCCCGACATGAAAATCCTACACATACCAACCGGCACGCCAGTATGACCCGGAATGTCACGATATAACAAAAGTGACATCGAAAATGAATAAATGACTCACCGAGATAAAATGATAGTGAAATGAATGATAGCTCAATGAAATGATTGGAACCGTCGTTCCTTGTGACTGAAGTGATTAATTGACAATGACAAGTTTTAATACGGTTAACACAATGATGAATGAGTTACGATTATGAATGAACAACAACGAAAGGAAATGAATATCCTTTTAACTGAGTAAGAATCAACTTACACAATACCGGTGACAATTATCCTTCCACGAACAACGTCCTAATTGAGATATCGGTCGCTCGAACAACCTTGAATTATGCAATATCCAACAACCCGTTCAATATACGAATCAAACACGAATATAACGAACTCAAAACGTCGATACGATTAAACTAAGTTCATTGGGGCATTATATCGAATACGTTGTGGCCAAACTCCGATTGTTTACAATCAAATCTCAATAAGCCACTATCAAATCCCCCAAGAAGTGTTTCAAACCAACAAACATCTTCCAAATGATCAATAGTCCAAAATGAATATCCGAAAACGTGATTATAACGACAATTAATCGAAAACCCCCAATTTCAACTCGATATTCAAAGTGTTCTTGAATAATCCCTCAATAATCCAATGAATCCTTATACAAACTCATAATCATATACATATCCCTTCATATAACATGATTATAACGTCCAAAACATCACATCTCAACATAGAATCGAAATCCAAGGTGTTGAAGAAATTACCTCTTGAAGATCCAACCACTTCGATCCGATGAACACGAGTTAAAACGAGTATCCAAGCTTCCCAAATGAATGAAGATGATGAAAATTACGCACTCAAGTGATTGATGATGGAAAAATCTCTCCCTCAACCCACTCTCTCGGATAAAATAAGAAAAGGAATGAAAATGAGGAAAAATGTCCCGGCCGAGTCCTTAAATACTGCCGGAAGTTACGGCCGTAACTCGGCCCTCTTACGGCCGTAACATTCCAAGTCAACGGCCTTACGGCCGTAACTCGGCTTCGTCCGAAAGCCTGCCGACAGACTTACGGCCGTAACCGCTCCTGAGTTACGGGCGTAACCCGCCTTCGTCAAAAACATCCGCCGACACCCTTACGGCCGTACCCGCACACCTTACGGCCGTAACTCGGATGATACGGCCGTATCCGGCCAAACTTACGGGCGTAAGCCCTCTTCGTCGAAAATGACCAGGCACCTTGCCTGGAGCGTACGGCCGTATCCGGCCAAGCCTTACGACCGTACCTTCCTCGACTTACGGCCGTATGCCGCAACCCTTACGGCCGTAAGTCACCCTTGTTCGACAACACCTGAAATTTACGAACACCACTTACGGCCGTATCTTCCCCTTCTTACGGCCGTAACTCGCCTTCGGCCAAAATGCCTGGGCAGCCTGCTGGACCACGTACGGCCGTAACCGGCCAGCCTTACGGCCGTACCCGCTGAACTTACGGCCGTATCCCGGAACCTTACGGCCGTAACTCAATGCTGGCCAAGGTGAATAAATCCGATAACTCTGATTCCTCGCTACGACTGATGAATGATCCGACATACCATACGAATGTGAAAGTGAACAAGTCTAACACGAGCCAAAGATGATACTCCCAGTATAAGGCTATCAATCACAATGAAAATGATAATACTCCCATCTCGATCTATAAACGGAGATAAAATGACGATCGGTAACTGATATACGATTACAACATGCCAACAGTGAACGCAAATGAGTGATTCATGAATGATGAGTGATTATTAATGATTGAAAATTACTGAGTGACAATTACAGACTGATAATTACTGAATGAAAATGAATGAATTACAACCGGGTATTACAGGGCATGTCATAGTGATCCATGTGTTATGATTGGACACTTTGTGTGATGTTTTGCGGTGGAGTCTGGGACACACCGTGGTGACTCATGTGTATGATTGGGCACCTTATAGCCATGATCCTGGTGGAGTCTGGGACACGCCAGGCTGACCCATGTGTTATGATTGGGCAGTTTGTTCTGGCTATGGTTGGACATGCACACTTTTGGCCCGGGCCAGGAACTCGAGGTGTACATAGCAGCGCGCTATAAAAGAGTTTTTGAAAGTTAAAGGAAAATGAAACTGCATTTCACAAACTCATTCATAAATGCATTCATGCATTATGTATCACTACTTACTGAGCTTTCTCTCATTTAGTTGAATTCTTGTGATACAGGTAATAATTCGGGGTATCAGGCATAGGGTGACATATGGGACGCTTCTCTGCGCCAACGAGCCATTGTATATGAACATCAGACCTGTGGAGTGTTCTCTGTGTGTGTTAAGTCTAAGTTTGCTTATAAACCTATACAGCCGATGTTTTCTTTTGGTTGTAATATAATAGTCGGCTGATGTGTAAAAGTGACTTTTGGTGTGTAAAAAGAGTTTCCTCTTAAAGGTTTTAAGTTTTCCGCTGTGGTGTAAAATATAATAAGGATATTTTTAATATCCGGCATTTGATAGTCAACTTCAAGGGGGTGTGACAGTTTTGGTATCGGAGCAAAGGTTTAAAGCGTTTCTAAAGACCGTTCATATACAACAACCGCTTGGCGGAGAGGAGCAACCCATCAGTCAATGGTTTTATCTATTTTTTTTTACTTGCTATTTGCGTGTTTATGTTAATATTGGCTAATAAAAGATCCTTGTGTGAGAAGTAAAGGCTACTAAGAGATCATGGAAGAGAATAGAATGCAAGGTAGTGCTGAAGGAGCGAGGGATAACCGTATCGACCCACTGACGGATCTTGTGGAAAGGCTTATAGAATGGGATGTTAGACGTGAAGACGAGGCTCGTCGTTCTCCACCTCCTCGAAATGATGCCATTGATCTGGTTAGTGAAAGGTTCCACAAACTAAAACCTCCCACATTTGAAGGTGGGCTCGATACGAGCGTCTCTGAGAATTGGCTCCGAACTATGGAAAGGATGTTCAGCTACGGCAGAATCCCTGATGAGGCCAAGGTTTCATGTGCGGTATTTTACCTCCGTAATGATGCTAGTTACTGGTGGGACACCATGATGGGTATATATGATGTTCGTAGACTGAAATTAGAGGAATTTAAAGAGATTTTCGAGGCGAAATACCTTACAAAAGCTGCACGAGCTGCAAAACAGAAGGAATTTTCAAACTTGAAGCAAGGTGACATGTCAGTTGATGAATATGTCAGAAAATTTGAGGAGCTTTCAAGGTATGCGCCACACATGGTAAGCACGGATGATCTAAAGGTCGAGCAATTCATCGAGGGTCTGAAACCAGAGATATATAGAGATGTGCAAGTCGGGGAAACTGGAGGCTCAAAATATGTGGCAGTGGTTCAGCGAGCTCTAAATGCAGAAATGGCTCAAAGGAAAATCATGGAGGAACGAAAGGAGAAAGAGGCTAAAGAAAAGCAGAACCAGCCGAATTATCAGCAGGGCCAAGGCAAGTGGCAGCACTCAAACAAGGGTAAAAAGAGGCAAGGCCAGTTCTACAAAGGTAATGGCCAGAACGGTTTAAAGAAAACAACGGAGGACAGCCATCCACTGGAGGTAAACAAAAGCCAAAATGTGCAAAATGTGGAAGATATCACTTTGGAGTCTGCATGGAAGGACCCGGAGCCTGCTACAAATGTGGAAAGATGGGTCTTTTTGCGAAAGAGTGTACCTCTAATGACTCTGAGCAGAAGAAAGTACAAGGAAGAGTATTTGCAATCACGCAGGCAGAGGCTGATGCCAACCCTGCAGTCGTCTCAGGTAACATACTAATTTGTGGTATTCCTGCATATGCATTGTTAGATCCAGGAGCAACACATTCATTTGCATCGACCAAGTATGTGAGAAGGTTGGGCAAACCACTGGAAGAGTTTGGTGGGCAGTTTAATGTGTCTACCCCTTCAGGAGAACTCTTGACCTCGGACAAAGTTCTCCGATCCTGTAGTGTAGTAATCAATAACCGGGAACTGGATGCTGATCTCATTGTGCTCAACATGTCGGATTATGAAGTAATTCTAGGGATGGATTGGTTATCCAAGCATCATGCTACCATGGATTGTAAAAAGAAGATTGTTACATTCCAACCACCAAATGAAGAGGAGTTTGTGTTTGTTGGGAGTAGCAGCAAATTGAGAACAAGAATAATTTCAGCAATGATGGCACAAAAATTACTTAGAAATGGATGTGTCAGTTATTTAGCCAATGTGGTGGACAAACAGAAGGAGCAGATCCACAAACCCGAAGATGTACCTGTGGTACAGGAATTTCTAGAAGTATTCCCAGAGGATTTACCAGGGCTACCTCCAGACAGAGAAATTGAATTCAACATTGAGTTGATTCCAGGAGTGGCCCCAATATCGAAAACACCGTACAGAATGGCTCGTATAGAATTGAAAGAATTAAAAATCTAGTTGCAGGAATTACTTGATAAAGGATTCATACGACCCAGTTTTTAACCATGTGGAGCCCCAGTACTCTTTGTCAAGAAGAAGGATGGTACCATGAGACTCTGTATCGATTATAGAGAATTGAATAGAATGACCATCAAGAACAAATATCTTTTACCAAGGATTGACGATTTATTTGACCAGCTTCAGGGAGCTGCAATGTTTTCAAAGATCGATTTAAGGTCGGGTTACCATCAATTGAAGATCAAAGAAGATGACATACCAAAGACGGCATTTCGAACCAGGTATGGACACTATGAATTTCTGGTGATGCCTTTTGGTCTAACCAATGCCCCTGCTGCTTTCATGGATTTAATGAATCGAGTCTTTAGAGAGTACTTGGATAAGTTTGTCATTGTCTTTATTGATGACATTCTTATCTACTCTCGATCATTGGATCAGCACAAAGAACATCTAAGAATAGTGTTGGGTATCCTAAAGGATAAACGGCTATATGCTAAGTTTAAGAAATGCGAATTCTGGAGGGAATAAGTGGCATTCCTTGGGCATGTAGTGTCGAAGGAAGGAATTTCAGTTGACCCAGGGAAAGTGGAAGCCGTGAGTAAGTGGCCCAGACCGAAGAATGTTCATGAGGTACGCAGTTTCTTGGGGTTAGCATGTTATTATAGACGATTCGTTGAAGGATTCTCCAAGATAGCCTCACTGCTTACTCAATTGATGAGAAAGAACGTTAAGTTTCAGTGGTATGACGCATGTGAAAAGAGCTTTGAAGAACTGAAACATAGGTTAACATCTGCACCGATCCTTTCTATTCCAACAACTGCGGGAAGATTTGTTATTTATAGTGATGCGTCAAGGTCAGGATTGGGAGCTGTGCTTATGCAAGTTGGAAGAGTAATTGCTTATGCTTCACGGCAACTGAAGGATTACGAGAAAAACTATCCAACTCATGATCTTGAATTGGCAGCCGTAGTATTTGCCTTGAAAATGTGGCGACATTACCTTTATGGAGAAAGATGTGAAATCTACACGGATCATAAGAGCTTAAAGTATTATTTCACATAGAAGGAACTTAATATGCGGCAAAGGAGATGGCTGGAATTGGTTAAGGATTATGATTGCACAATAAATTATCATCTAGGTAAGGCAAATGTTGTTGCAGATGCTTTAAGTAGAAAGTCTAATGCTAGCGTATCGGCAATAATAGGGACTCAGAAACCATTATTACAGGAGTTGGAGAAGTGGGGATTGCAGATTGTGCAAGAAGGGCATATCAGAAAACTATTTTCAATGACGCTGCAACCTACCATACTTGAGACCATTAAACAGGATCAACTTACGGATCCCTATATGTCTCATTTGAAGGAAGAAGTTGAGACAGGCAAATCCAAGGATTTCGGAATTACACCAGATGGAGTTATCAACTTCAAGGGGAGGCTATGTGTACCGGACAATAGTAATCTGAAGAAGGAGATACTGTCAGAAGCTCACAACGCTCCATATACAATACATCCTGGAACCACAAAGATGTACAAGGACCTAAAGATGTACTATTGGTGGCCTGGGATGAAGAACGATGTGGTTAAATTTGTGGCTCAGTGTCAACAAGTAAAGGCAGAACATCAAAGACCCGCAGGGACATTACAATCACTGGATGTTCCTAAATGGAAATGGGAAGACATCACTATGGACTTTGTAGTTTGACTTCCAAGAACCAGAGAAGGTCACGATGCCATATGGGTTATAGTTGATCGCCTTACAAAATCAGCTCACTTTCTTCCGGTACATACTACGTATTCCATGGATAAGTTGGCGGATCTGTACGTTAGAGAAATTGTAAGATTGAATGGCGTACCTTTATCAATTATATCAGACAGAGATCCCCGTTTTACTTCCTCATTCTGGAAGAGCTTACATAAAGCTCTGGGAACAAAGTTGGCGTTCAGTACAGCGTTTCACCCACAAACTGATGGTCAGTCGGAGAGAACTATCCAGACTCTGGAGGACATGTTAAGAGCGTGCGTACTGGATTTCCAAGGGTCGTGGAATACCAACCTGCCTTTGATAGAGTTTGCGTATAACAATAGCTTCCACTCTACTATTGGCATGGCGCCTTATGAAGCTCTTTATGGCAGAAAGTGCAGATCACCGATTCATTGGGATGAGCTAGGTGACAGGAAGTTTCTTGGACCAGAATTGGTGCAGAAAACCAAAGAAGCCATTGAGAAAATTAGAAAAAGAATGCTAACAGCTCAGAGTCGGCAGAAGAGCTACGCGGACAACCAACGACGAATGCTTGAGTTTGATGTCGGGGACAAAGTGTTTCTCAATATGGCACCAATGAAGGGCGTCATGAGATTCAAAAAAAAAGGGAAATTAAATCCAAGATACATAGGCCCATTTGAGGTACTGGAAAGAATTGAAGAAGTGGCATACAGGTTAGCACTTCCGCCATCACTAACAAATGTTCACGATGTCTTTCACATTTCAATGTTGAAGAGGTATGTCTCGGATCCATCACATATATTGAGCTATGAGCAATTGCCGTTAAGTGAGGACTTGAATTATGAAGAGAAACCGGTCAAGATCCTGGATAGTAAGCAAACAGAATTGAGGAACAAAAAGATATCATTTGTTAAGGTGTTGTGGAAGAATCACTCAGTTGAAGAAGCCACGTGGGAAAAGGAAGATGAAATGAGGCATAAATATCCGGCTCTATTCGGTAAGTAAATTTTGAGGACAAAATTTCTATAAGGAGGGAAGATTGTGATGCCCAAAAACTCTCACACAGAAGGTCTAGTCAATAATAACATATTAATCTTAAAACATGCAAGACTTCATGCTTAATCGTATAAAAATGTGACAGTGTGACATGAAACTGCTATTATTTGAATAATATGATTCATGCATTACTTGTTATTAAGTATTATTTGGCATTTCATGATTCAACTTATTTGATAGTTAAGTTAACGGCATTGAAGTGGCTAAGCATTGATCATAACCCCAAGTTCAAGTGGTAAGCCTATAAGCAGTAAGTAATATCAGTGACGTGTCTATCGGTTGGTCTCGGGGCTATAGTCGGCGGGTATGCTGAGTCAATTTGGATTGATGATTCAAGTAAATAACCCTTTCTTATTCCGATTACACGTGTCAAACATCTTGATACTGGTGAATACCATCAATGATGAAATTCAGGGCCTCAGTGATAACCTTTGTTAAGTCATTCGATTTGTAAGTACCTTATTCGTCCCAAATGCGGTCGGGTAGAATGGAATTTGTCCTTTAGTTCATTATCCAATAATGTCATATTTCTAAGTGAGTACTCGGACTCTTATTTCTATGGTTTAGTTATATAATATTTCATAAAGATAATAACAAACTCAGTTTCTACCACTTTCGAAGGTATTCGCAAAAGTAGCTGAGTTTAAACAATAAAAATACATATTAAACTTTATCAAAAACCTTGGAACATACATCCATACACTAAACATGATCAATACCTCCTAAGAACCGGTTTAAAATATCCAAGAACCGGATTATAACAACTTCAACCGGTCCACTCTTCTAAACCTGACTTCTGGAGGCCATTGAGGGGCATTTTAGAACTTTCACCCTTATAAACCGACTCTTTCACTTAGATAAGGGAGGAAACTGATTCTAAACTCTTATAGACACTCTGAACTCGATCCATAAGCTCCACACTTCCAAAATCCATCAAAAAATTGAGGAGAAATCACAAAAAACGTCAACACCTCAATTCAGTTCACAATCAAGGTGAGTTATCTTCGTTTTACTATTGTTCTAGCTATGGTTCTTGTATGATATGAAGTTGTGAGAGCTGGTTTAGGTGCTTATATACGTTCTAATGGTGTTTAGGACTCATACATGGCCTGAACTTGTGTTTAAGGTGGATTTATAGGGCTTAAAACTCACTAAGACAACAAAAGAATCAATTCTGCCACCTTTTGAAAATATGTGTGGATGGTATTGAATTCGTGTGACTCAGGGGCAAAAGTTGCTATATACATGTTCTTAAGTATATTAGGTATACTATATCAAAAATTCATGCAAATCTGACTTATAATTAAGTGGATATATGCGGGACAAATTCAGTAATTTCAAGATCTTGATAAATTCCCCTAAACCATTGTCTTGTTGTAGAATCCTAGAATTGTGACCTATAAGAGTTTATCTAACAATATGAACAGAAAGTAATAGGCTTCATAATGAGTTAGGAGTGCAAAAAGGATAGAGTATTATGCTCGTATATAATGAAATGCGCACATAAAATTTGTAGAGTACTAATTATGTGAAATTGGTAAAATTCTTCGGATACGCAGTGAGTTAAACCTTGTGTATACCATATAGATTCTTTAAAGGCACTCCTTGAAATAGGATTTGAAGACATATCATCACAACCAACTCTTATTGTTATAAAAGCAAAGGTATCACCTGAACAAGGTAAGTAGTAACTGATTGCAAAACTGTATCACAAGAGCATTTGTCTGAAATATGTGTTAATGATTGATGTTTTGGATATTGCTTATACCTTGTGTATATGTGGATAACATATTGCTCTATTCTTATTGTGTGACATGTCCCATAGAGCATTTATACATATGGTATTATCACGATGCATATGATCATAGCATAGCATTGGAGGTTGTCGCATGCATTAATCATAGTACAGGCGTTCTAAAGGTGATCAGAACAAACTGTTTTGGTTATGTGCATCGCGGGCTACTGGTAAGGGGCTATTTTGTGGCGGAGTCTGGGGCACATCATAGTGATCCATGTGTTATGATTGGACACTTTGTGTGATGTTTTGCGGTGGAGTCTGGGACACACCGTGGTGACTCATGTGTATGATTGGGCACCTTATAGCCATGATCCTGGTGGAGTCTGGGACACGCCAGGCTGACCCATGTGTTATGATTGGGCAGTTTGTTCTGGATCTGGTCGGACATGCACACATTTGGCCTGGGCCAGGAACTCGAGGTGTACATAGCATCGCGCTATAAAAGAGTTTTTGAAAGTTAAAGGAAAATAAAACTGCATTTCACAAACTCATTCATAAATGCATTCATGCATTGTGTGTCACTACTTACTGAGCTTTTGCTCATTTAGTTGAATTCTTGTGATACAGGTAATAATTCGGGGTATCAGGCATAGGGTGACATATGGGACGCTTCTCTGCGCCAACGAGCCATTGTATATGAACATCAGACATGTGGAGTGTTCTCCGTGTGTGTTAATTTTTAAGTTTGCTTATAAACCTATACAACCGATGTTTTCTTTTGGTTGTAATATAATAGTCGGCTGATGTGTAAAAGTGACTTTTGGTGTGTAAAAAGAGTTTCCTCTTAAAGGTTTTAAGTTTTCCGCTGTGGTGTAAAATATAATAAGGATATTTTTAATATCCGGCATCTGATAGTCAAATCTAGGGGGTGTGACAGTATCCGGCCAAACTTATGGGTGTACTTGCCTCATCTTACGGTCGTAAGTCCTTCTCTTCCGACACATCCTGAAAAATACGAATACCCCTTACGGCCGTATCCTGCCCATCTTACGGCCGTAATTCGCCTTCGTCCAGAAACGCCTGGGCACCTTACTCGACACGTACGGCCGTAACCGGACAAGCCTTACGGCCGTACCTGCTCAACTTACGGCCGTATGCCGCAACACTTACGGCCGTAAGTCCCGTTCATCCAAAATGGCCTGAAATCAACGAACGCCTGTTACGTCCGTATCCGACAAATCCTTACGGCCGTAACTCATTGCTGGACAAGGTGAAAATCCGACAACTCTGATTTCTCGATACGATTGATGAATGATCCACATACCATACGTATGTGAAAGTGAACAAGTCCAACACATGCCAAAGATGATACTTCCAGCACAAGACTATCAATCACGAAGAAAATGATAATACTCCCGTCCCGACACTCAAATGGAGATGAAATGACGATCGGTAACTGCTACACGGTTACAACATGCCAACAATGCACGGAAATGAATGAATCATGAATGATGAGTGATTATTAATGAGTGAAAATTACTGAGTGACAATTACGGACTGATAATCACTGAATGATAATGAATGAATTACAACCGGGTATTACAGTTATTTGCTAACGTATAGCTCTTTTCACCAACACAATTTCCATTTTTTTGTGAGACGGCAGCTACGCACCAACAATGGTTAGTCCTTTATTTTTCGCAAAATTTCAGGACCCCCAAAATTAGGCAGCTGTTGCTGCTCAACACTTCTTTTTTTTAGGTGATAGCTTTCACAACTTTATTTGCTAACGTGTAGCTCTTTTCACCAATGACTCCTTTTTTTAGGGAATAGAATTTTTGCAGAAAATAGTTTATTTTATAAATTAAGTATGAAAAATCAAAAACTCCACAAATTAAGTAAATTTCAGTTCTATTTTTCAGCAACCGACTGATTCTTCTTTTCTCAAGGTAACGAATGACTCGATTTTATATGATAACTACAAGGCTTGTAAAGAGAGATTAAGGCTCAAAATTTTTGGAATATACAATTTTTAACCGGTTAAATCGATTTTAGAAGCTTGTATATAGCTAATTTATTGGTGTTATGGCCAGATCTAGAAATCTCACAAATCAAAATAATATATATATATATATATATAAATTTAAGGCAAATAACCAAAATAATCAAAACACACCAAAATACCAACACACCAAAATAAATTAAACATACCACCCCCAAACTTGAAAATAAAACAGTCCTCAGTTTAAAAATAAAATAATAAAAAAAAATAAAATAAAAAGCAAGGAGAAAAACAAAATACTCCCTCTTATGAAAGTTGATGCTTGAGCTAACGCCTTTTAGAATCTGCAAGAGAATAATATACGAGGCAAACAACAAAAGTAAAATATACTCGGAAGTATAACACAATTTTTAAGATGCGCTTCAAGAAAGTCGGAAGAGTCGCCTTACGCTGCCATCAATGCTTTTATAAAAAAAAAAAAACCATAAAAATTACAGCAATAAAATAACAATACATAAATTGCGAATAGATGCGCGTCAAGAGTTCACGAAGAAACTACTTAAGTTGCCATAAATCCTTGATTATTACACACAACAGAAAGTAAAAATACAAGAGGTCCGACATGGGTTATCAAAGAGAGAGGAATGAATCCACTTTTCGTTTTCTCATGGTAAAATCTTCCATCCAGACAATATTAGCTAGAGCTGGATCTGGTTGAGGAACAAATTCAATGAGTTTTTTGATTAGTTCTTCTGGTGTTGTTGCAGCGACTATGATTCATTTAGCACGCTCGGTAATAAAACCTTTTTCAGCAGAGTAGTCGATGAAATATAGTAAACCATCAAAGAAACCATTGACATTAAGCAGACCTATTGGTTTTTGATGAACATTTAGCTGGGCTCTGGTAACCACATGAAAAAGTTCCTCAAGAGTGCCAAAACCACCGGGAAGGGTGATAAAGGCGCCAGAATTATTTATCATGTGAGTTATGCGATCTTGCATATTTACAGCTCTAAACTCATCACTAATAGTTGCCCCGGTGATTTTACTTTCAGCCAGAGGTTTTGGAATTATTCCCAACACTCTTACTCCTTCCATATAGGCCGAAGCAGCAGCTCGTCCCATTAATCCTAGACTTCCCCCTCCATAAACTACATGAATGCATTTTTCTCCTAAGGTACGACCCAAGTTGTGGGCTGCTTCAATAAAGCATGCCTCTTTTCCATAACTAGCTCCACCAAAAATGCAGACTGTGCTAATTTTTTTTGTGGAAGATGATGATTCTATTTTTGAAAAGAAATTTATTTGAGAGAAAAAGAGAAAAGTACAAGTTTGAGGGATGAATAAAAGAAACAAGCACAAAGTTTATTTGTAGAAGAAAAATGAGGTAAAATTGTTTAACAAGCTTGTGATTGCGTTGATTGCGCTTCAACTACTCAATAGAATAATGAATGCATTTATTGCGTATCACCCTTTTTTATTTAGAAAATATCACCATACGAAAAAAATTCAAGATAATCACGAGTATGTACAGTAGTTGTGATTGTCTCTCACATCTTCCTCTGATTTTACGTTCAGAAATGGCCTAAACACCTTCTATGAGTCGGGGAGAAGCTTCCCATCCAATTTTCTTACAAATTGGCAAACAGGGCCTTTTAACGTCAGATTCCCAAGACGTTGTTCATATTCTGGTTTGAATTTATTCCACAAACATCGAATTCCGTAATGTACGAGTCCACTAGGATGCGTGTCAAGAGAAATTTCGATATTATCTAAATTCTCTTTATTCAGACCATCCTTAATGAACTGAATTTTATCTTCTCTGTTTGTAGATGGAATTCCTAAAGATCGACATTTTAAATTATAGTTCCATCTAGCACATTTATAGCAAACGGCTATTATCTTTGCTCGTCGTTTCTTGGCATATGAACTTTTTCCTAGCCCTGGTAAAAATCTAGTAGGTATTTCTGTGAACTCACCTGCTATTCTCACTTTGGCTTCAATTATGAATCTAATGTCAAAAGATATGCCTTTATTCATAAGCAACCTCATCCTTTCAAGTCTTGTCTTGTAAATTTTTAAAATGACATTTTTGCTCAGAAAGGGAAATCTTTTTTCAATTTTATTCAAAGTTTCTTCCATGATAAAAAAAGTAAAATAAAAATAAAAATAAAATATCTAAAAATATCAGTTGTTGTGGGAAACTGAAAAATCCGACTTTAATAGTCACGGAGTACCGTTATCCGCCACTTGACCGGACAAACACAATTGAATACTAAGTTACAACGTCGAGAAATTGTATCCTATAACAATAGTTTACAATGTAAGATTTCAATTATAACACTTATACTTCCCCAGAAACGGCGCCAAAAACTTGACACGTCTTTAGTGTAACTATCGCAAGTGCACGATATCGTATCAAGTAGTAAGTGGACTTTTTGAGTCCGGTTTATCGATCCCACGAGGAAGTTAGGTTATATATTGAATTATACACTATTTAACTATTTGTTATAGAGATTTATAAGATTGAAATACACAATTTAAGAGTTTGGTTTGACAATTGCAAAGAAAATTGCAATAATAGTTCTAATATTCAAGGAATTGAAAGATTGCACTAATAATAGATTAATAAAAGATAAAATAAAATAGTTGGGATTACAAACTTAGTTCATCATTAGTTATAGAAGATGTATAGGAGATCATAAGATAAATTTACTTATTATGTTGTGTAGATTCGATTTTCCTTAAAAAGACGGTTTCTCTTTCGAACTATAAAACGCCCCTTATATATTGAATCAATCCACTATATTTCTATGTTGATTGGCTTCAATACATAGCATTAGGTCTTATGAAAATAACTCAAAGAATCATCTAAGGTCTAGAGTTATATTTCTATCCCCTAGAACAACTTAGAGTGAAGATCATTTGATCTAATCAAACATATTTTCTTTCGAAACATATGAAGACCATATATATCGTCATTTATTGGCCAAATAAATAAATATTGGTAAAACAATGAAAATCACACACAATAATAAGTAATTCATAATAGATCTTTATACAAACTTAAATAACATGACTAACCTTTTTTATAATCCCAACCTAGGTAACTTAGCCCATTAAGGGTTTATTAAACATAATACAAGCTTGAGTGGTCATTATTAGTTGAAAAAGAGAAAGAATTGATCCTAACTCCCTTAGTAGATAAAAGAGAAAGAAGCAATAAACTCCCTTAACAACATATGCTATACCACTATTACACAAGTCACTCAAGAACACAAGTGTGTTCTTCACACAAAAAGAAAATATTACAAAAAGTGGAAAAATATAAAATGAATGATGAATAATGATGGATCTAAGGGGTCTATTTATATACCTAAAGTGATCTAATAGCTCCAAAACTCCAGAATTATTACATTAGATCGGATCAATGCCAGCCATCCCCTCAATAATAGACCAAAAGTATAAAAAATTAGGCAATGATCAATAATCTGCCAAGAGTTACGGCCGTAACATTGAGGAGTTACGGTCGTAATTAGGATGGCTTACGGCCGTAACATTCAGTAGTTACGGCCGTAACATGGCTACGGCTTTTTGCTTTATGAATTACGTCCGCACTTTATGATGTTACGCCCGTATGGAGTTTCAGACTTCATTTTCAGACCAGAATTTCTTAGACTTTGCGTTTTTGCCCCAAATCTTCTTCGGATGATAACTTTTGATATATAACTCTGATTTTGAATCCAGAAAGACTGCCGAACTCGTCTCGGAAAGCCCTACAACATGAATACATAAAAATTCAACAAACAGAATATTTTATAAACATGTTATTTCTTGAGTAAATCAGTAATTCAATCCGATTAAGACTAGATTTACATCTTCATCTGATAAATAATAAAATCATTAAAAACTAATTAATTAAAAGCAAAAACAAGTATACTAGCTCAATTATGGGTGAAATATATCGATACAAACCATGGATAAGTGTATAAAACTGACACTTATCAATGGGTTGATGCTTATTGCTTTCACAGGTCACATGTGCTCCAAAACAATTAGTCATGAATCAATCGTAACACTAATGTCACATATAGGTTTCAACAAAGCATGTATAATTAATGACATGATGAATGTATGAACATAAAGAGAATCGAGTCCTTACACAGGTCATACGAAGCTTCGAGGTCTCGCGATAACTAGTCTTCACTGACGACGACTCGATAAATGAATGACTTGTGTAGTCGTACAAATTTCACGACTCACAAAACCCGACTGTACAGGTTGTCATAACCTGACAGTCCCACTACTACCGCGTCGGTAGAGCTACATAACTCACATTTCAGGGTATCTCACAACCCAACTCTCTGATACCATCTTGTGTAACACCCCCAAATCTCATTGGGTTATTATAGTGCCGTGGACCCCACACCCGGAGATCCACCAGGCGAACATGAGTAAAATCCATTAAATTAACCAACAAGGGAGATCACAGTCCCTACCATGATATCCGACACAATATTTCGATAAGGAATTTCAACGACAACGATGGGCCTACATGGCCAAAGTAAAATTACAACAACATCCACGAGCATCTGCTTAGGTAATACATAATGACAATGACTGACAAACTGGAGAACACTCCAACTGACTGACCAACATGAACAACTCGGACTAATATCGCTCGAATGCCTCGTCGCCATCATCATGCCCCTGTGTCTCAACTCTCTCCTTGCAAGCACCTAAAACATGAAAACATGTTCCGCCCCTACGGGGTCAGTCATCCAGATAATGAACATCAAATACATGTATAACATGATATGCATCCAAAGGCAGAATGAAATGGTACAATGATAATAATAATAATAATACGAGATGCTCACAAACCAAGGTAAGAACCGAGCATTCGTGAAACACTATGCCCACGGCATACTATTAATACCTGTTCAACAGGTAGAACATAAATGCCCAACGGCGAATCATAGTTATAGAATACCACAATGAATTACACGAACATGAACCAAACCAGAACTGAATTAAATATGAATCACAATGCCCGAAGGATCCAACAAAAATACCAATACATCACAAATGCCTGAAAGCCACTCAGTCGAAGCTGTAAATATCACAATCACCTGAAGCCAAAAATAGACCGAAGCTGTATTAATGAGGACCGAAGCCACGGCACGAAGCCATATCACATTAAGACCATCCAATGGCCATGACCTACTGAACTGTAGGTGTTGGGAAACCAACCGCGAAAGTTCAAGACCCAAACTTACCCATAATGAGATCGTGAACATGACCGTGACCTACTGAGCTGTAGGTGTTGGGAAACCAACCGCGAAGGTTCAAGCCCCAAGCTTACCCATAATAAGATCAGCCAATGACCGTGACCTACTGAATTGCAGGTGCTGGGAAAACAATCGCAAAGGTTCAAGCCCCAGACTTACCCATAATGAGATCATCAAGATGACCGTGACCTACTGAGCTGTAGGTATTGGGAAACCAACCGCGAAGGTTCAAGCCCCAAGCTTACCCATAATAAGCACTAGCCGAGACTAGCTTCCAAAACACAATTAATGACAAACGGCAATGATCCAAAGATTACCGAATTCACAAGAATGATAGTGTGCTGCCTTGAGTCTGCCAACACGACGACAGTAATTCACGGATGGGCACTGTCCTCGACAGTCCCAATTCAATACCTCGATTGCCTTAGAATGGCAAACCGATAACAATGATGCAGATGATTCAATACCTCTATTGCCTTAGAATGGTCAATCGATAACAATGATACAACGAATGATTGAACACCTCGATTGCATTAGAATGGCCAATCGGTAACAATGATACAGTGAATGCCTCGGCACCTTTAATCGGTTACCGAAGACGAAGATGATGATGAATACGGCAATGCCTTCAATCAGCCAATACAACGTGAATGACAGGACGCCAACATTAATAGCAATGATTATAACAATGTCTTAGATAGACATCAATATTAACAATAACAATCGATACATCGATACCGCGAACCGGCTATCGATAATAACATTAACAACAAGTATCCCAATGCCTCGAACCAGCCATTAATGAGCAATAATAACCATTTGGCATAATTGCTGAAGAGTATCGTATCGAACGATCCCTTAATATCAATGAACTCATGAAGAGACTAAGTCTCGGAATGATACAACACATAGAGACTAAGTCTCGGAATGATACAACACATTCATACACATATATAATAATATTAATCTCATTGACTAGTACAAGTATAAAACTTGCTTCAAACCGAAGGCGAGAAAATCCTTCTACGATCAACGTCCTTAATGGAAATACCGTCCGCTCGAACAACCTTTATTAACACAAGTACCAATAATTCGCTTAATATACGAATCAAGCATGATCACAACCAACTCAAAAGTCGATACAACACTACCCAAAACTCATTAGGGCATTAAAACAAACACGTTGTAAACAATCTCCCATTGTTTACAACTAATCCCAATTATACCGAAAACCAACCTCCAATGAGTGATTCAATCCAACAAAACATCATTAATACCATCAATAATCCAGTAGGAATACTCCATTTGAGATTACGACAACATCTATTCGAAACCCCTAAACTTCCAAAGTCAACACCCAAGGTGTTCTTGAACAAATCCCCAAATGTTCAAAAAGTCCAAAAATTACATCAATGAATCCGCATGAATACAAGTATCTAAGGTAGATAATCCATATTCAACATATTCCAACATGATAACAAGCTAACTCGAAGAGATCGGGAAGAAACCCCTCAAATCCCGAAATTCAAGAGTCAAAGAAAAGTTACCTTGATTTGGAGTGATGAAGCGGATTAAATGTTGATTAATCTGAACTAGGAGCTTGAAGATGATGCTAGATGATTGCAGCTCAGAAATATCTACACGAATCTCCCAAAATCGCCCGGAATGGTTAAGAAATGAAGGAATGACGGAATGAAGAGTGAAGTGTCCTATTTATACAAATCCCAGCTTAGCGCGCGCTATCTCCTGTGATTAGCGTGCGCTAGTGGGTTCACCGAGTAGTCCAGTACCCACTGCCTGCATCGTTAGCGTGCACTATATACTTGGTAGCGTGCGCTAATGCCTCCTCTTTAATGTACGTTAAGCTCATGTTAGCGTGCGCTACCTCATAGTTGATGTCCAGTATATTGGAGTCCAAAACCCACTGTCTTCTGCCCTGCTCACGATAGCATGCGCTACACCTGTAACTTAGCATGCACTACTAGTACAATTAGCGTACGCTATTATCCACTTGTAGCGTGCGCTACTAATTTTCAATTTCAGTCCAGTACCTACTGGACTGTCTGCCTCAATCGCGCTAGCGTGCGCTAATGCTGATGCCTAGCGTGGGCTACCTATACTCCATTAGCGCGCGCTAACAGGAGTACGTAGCGTGCGCTATCTCACACACACACTACCAAAATATGATGAGGAAAATATTCTCGTCTCGATCTCAAACAGTGATGAATGACGAATAACAACTGATACATGATTCTAAAGTACGCCGAACGATGAACACAATTGAATGAATATGAATGGTGAATGATTATTACTGAGTGAAAAATTTCTGAGTGACGATTACTGAATGATAATCAATGAATTCACAACCGGGTATTACAGAAATAAAGTATGGTAAATAAAATCACAAGAATCATGTCAACTGTAGCGTCTTACCTCATAATCACTGATTTTTTTTATCATACACGACATTAACTATCGTGTTGTCTGATCCATTATCCTTGTCACATATTCAAACTTTGAGACATATTTTGTTAGTGACCTATGAGATTGCAACATACAATTGTCTATGTCTGAATACGGCTTTGGTAGGTATAAACCTATATTAGAAAATGACTGTCCGTGACTCTTATTCATGTTGTCATTGCAAAGCAAACACTCAAAGAAAACTGCCTCCTTTAAAATCGAAACGGAAATTTAGTGAAATCCGATGGACTTAAGATCATTATTGCAATACGAAACTTTTCCCCCTGACTTCTTCCCCAATATATGTTTGGATTCAATCACCCGATCCTCTAGTTTAGTGACAATCATCCTCATGCCATTACATAGCTCAATGGATGGGTCATTATTTCTTAGCGGGGGAATAATATACATCAATTGAACCAAAAAATAATAAGAGATAATTAAATTGAACAAAAAAATTATATAACTAAAAATATTATCTGGTCAAATTAAACTAAATTTATGACAGTCATCTCGTATCATTGGAACGCTCCTCGTTACATCACCTCGACTCGCGTTGTCAGAATGCTCGTACATGTTCTAAACCTCGCGTTATAATTTTGGTCATCTCGCCTCGCCAAAACGTTGCATGGTTGCACCGCCTCGTCGAAACGCTGTACGGTTGCGTCGGATCTTCGAAATGCTCATTGAAAAATTTTTTTACTATATGTTCTCATCTCAAACCATATAGCAATATGAGCTAATTACATGAAAAAATATTTAATAAAAAAAATACTTATTTGGTCAAATTAAATTTATTAGGATCGTCTCGCCTCATTGGAAAGCCCTATCACATTGTCTCAACTTGCTTTGCCTAAATGCCGCTCGACTGAATCATCCCGCCGAAATGCTCGTAAATGTCCTTATCCTATTTTAGAAATAATTTTACTGTATACTCTGGTTTCAAACTCCAGAGTTGCATCGCCTTATCGAAATGCTCATACACGTATACGTGAAAACTCTATCAATAAAAGTATTCAAGCCTTTTTTCAAATGGAGAAATGATTCCCTCATGTGAAAACAATCATTTTATTCATAATATTTATAAATTCCCCCAAAATAATAATTTATCATATATTCTGGTCTCAAACAACCATATATTTATGTACTATTTCCCCCATTAAAAGGAGCGGTTGAGAATCTCAACTAATTCATCAATTTTTAGTTGGCCAAATAAAATTGATGATGCACATTGAATAATATTAATTTGAACCACTTTATATTTTTGTTGGGTAATTAGAAGGGCCTTTTTTAATAGATATTGTTATTTGGACATTTTCCTTACATATTTGAGGTGGGATTAATGATATTTAAAGTGAACAAAGTATCAAAAAAATTGAAAACTTTGAGAAATAAAATGGAAGAATAATATTTTGGTTTGGTAAATAAAAGCACTTCCATAATAATTAACAATTAAAGATTTTATAAGAAGCATCAATAAAAAATGTGCTTTTATTTAAAGTGGACAAAATACAAAAAAAATTGAAATTTTGGAAAAATAAAATGGAAGAATAATGTTTTGGTTGGGTAAATAAAAGCACCTTTTTATAGAATGGTTCCATAATAATTAAGACATCAAATTCCCTAATCCTCTCAAATTCTATCGATCTCAAATCTTTATTTTTAACTTTATTTTAAACGACTTTATATTATAACAATATAAAATTAAAAATAAATGATTTTTTTCTTGCAAAATATTTTTTTTTTGTATTTTGGAAAATGATTGAAGACAAATTACAGATTAGCGAGTATATTAAAATGTTGACAGTTAAATTTCCAAAATCTACAAATATGAAGTAGGGATTAAGTTATTTAAAATTTTAAAAAAAATTATTATAATTATACTAAAATATTTTAGAGGTGATGATTTGGGTGATTTATAATTATTATATGTATTAAGATGCTAATATCCATTTTTTATTGTGTGTACGTGGAGAGAGAGACATAGATGAATTGAGTGAAATAAAAGCAATTACTAAAAAACCTATAATATGGTAAGTTGACATATATAAGATATGGTATGATAAGTAACGTATTTATACCATCAAAACTAATATTATTAAAACCATTTCAGGAGAAAGTAAAAGACTGTAAATACGAGTCAATCAATTGTATTCATAACACTGATAGAGGGGCCTTTATATAGGCATTACAATGAGAGTCCTTCCATACATAGGATTCCTAGATAAGGTAAGACATCTAATAGGATCCTACTACCTCTAGAAGGATATAGAACCTTCCATCTATGTATCTACAACCAGTATTAGGTAAGACACATCACGGAAATAATAATTCCCGGAATACCCCCCTGTGTCGAGCACTAATACAATAATGGTGCAGAAGATGTTGCCTTCGTAAAAACCTATTCCAAGCCAAAACAAAACCCCATGGGAAAAATAAAGGCTTGGAGGAAAAGAATGCATCGCACCAACATAACATGTCGTGTATACTCCCCCTGATGTATACATAACGACTTCCCCTGATGAGTACCTCAAATCATAGGAGTCGGATGCCAAGTTGCCCTCACAACTATACCAAGGAAAAACCCAGTGGGAAAAATACCTCTTGGTCTAAGTTGAACAGAAGTACAACGCATCATTGTATGGATGTTCTCATAGGTCGCCTCGTTAAAAACCTTACCAAGTGAAAACCCAGTGGAAAAAACAAACCTTGGTCTAAGGACAAAAAGAGCGCGACACACCCAAAGTGCAGAGTCACTAAAGACTTATCAAGTTTTCTAAAGTCTTGACCTCCATGCACTAAAACAGTCATAACTTCTTTGATTCAATAGGTATCGACGAAACTGTAAGAACGTATGAAAACTAGACACCCATAGCTTTTCATTCACATACAGTACGTAACCTAGATCGAAGCTCTATCGAAGTTGACTCAGCAAATTACCGGACATATCCTGTCCTACTTTGAAACAATAGTCATATGTCACTCAACATGATGGATGTGATCAAATGGTTGGTTTCCTTGGAAAGTAGACACAAACCTTTCCAATGGTACCAATTTCACCATTTTCCAACAAGTGAGCTGCCCTGTAGGTCATATGGGAGATAGACCAATATATTTTGGGCAAATTCGGGTATCGATTTTTAAGTATCCTTTTATCGAGATAAGGCGAGCTTCAAGCTTCTTGTCAATCACAGATATTGCGCGAGCGCATCCTAGGCCATCATCACAATGGCTTTACCGGATTATTACGAATGAGTACATCGAGTCAAACATGAGTACATAATACCGTACTTTTCTTAAGACTGCATCATCACTTAAGTGAGCCAAGTCTTATTATGACTTCGACTAGTCATTGGGAATCATATAGGCATTACTTTATCGTCTCTTAGTGAAACTGTCCTTAGATTGCCTTAAACCGATTGATGAATACGCATCATCAAGTGTCCCCAACATCCTTTCATTCTTAACTTTGAATTTAGCGGAATCTCTTAGTCTCACAAGAGTACATCACTATAAACCCTTAGTTTTACACGCAAAAGCTTCATATCTCTTCCAAATCAAGTATATACTTAGTATGCGTTCCCGACGTGCTCCGTGGTCAGGAGCCACTTGATTTGAGTCTGATCCACCACGAGATCCTTTCATCACTTAACTTAGTTCCCCACTAAAATAAGAACCACAAGCTGCACGTCAGTTTTTGAGAAATTATCTAACTGAAAATATAGTGGATGCTATAACATCCATTACGATAGCACAACTAAGTTTCGTGTCATCGTAGCCGATTCCAGTGCGTTCATGAGAAACCTCACGCCATGAGGTGAGTTTAACTCCTTCTCTCACTCGCTTTAACAAAGTATATGGATAGAACTTATCTTTGGAGTGTCGGCACCACTTCAACAAAGGGCTATCACTTTGTTCATACTGGAGTCGCATATCTTTCCATTTTAGGCCAAGGCTACAACGTTGTAGATTTTCAACGAAGTATGGTTCGATTAAACTCATATTCCACGTCCTCATGTACCGGCTTTATTCATAGAGTACTCTTTATGGATTGGCATTCATTGAGGCGTCCCCCAATGATGACTATAATCCAGAATCACACTTGATCAGATGATCAAGTTTCATGTACCAAACTCGCATACATTCTTAGCGAGAGCATTTATCGAACCAAGTGGCATCCCAATACTCTATAAGATCCACGCCCTAGTAACACCATCTACCACAATTTGTGGTGTTACCATATCACCCTTTATAGGTGACGAACGTCCATGACCGGACACAATCCTTGCAGACATGTTTGCAGCATATATTTAATCTCGTCACTTTCGGGAACTTGGTGAGACACTGTAAGGACAAACTACGACAATTTCAAGTTGTTATACTCGAACATGATCATTCGCATCTCCCCCTAACGACAGGAAAACTGGCTCATCAAAGTGACTTACGAGATCGTCGGCCAAGGTATATTTTAAGTGGACTATGAGTAAAAGCGCATGTCATATTCATAATTTATAACCCATCATAATGCGTTGTAGTGACGCACTTTGGCACATGAACATGTGGACGATAAAGGTTTTTCATTGTTAACACAATCCAGTTAACAAAATGCGTATTGTTACACTCGTAACTAAGCATTTGAATGATGATAGGTATAGATGAATGTGACATGTTGACCTATGCTACATAACCGTAGCTAATGGTCTTGAGAATCCAACAAAACCGCCACCATGCACCACCGGGATCGAACATAAAGAAACGATTGAACTGATGATAGGCCATTAGTTTTATCAAACCTCTAGTGCTTTCTTGAAGAGTTCACTCCCTTCACCAGCCCCAAACACCTCAAAATTTCGTGAGCATGTATAAACGGGTGTTTAGGATTCCAAAACCATCAACCTTGTGGTAAAAACCGGTCGAAATGACATCGAACTGGTCGTTGGGACGGCTGGTGGTATGTGAAAACTTCATTTAAGTGGTTCACCTCCTTCCAAGTCTCTAAATGGCACCAAAATTTGTGAGAAGCTAGCCTTGGATGTTAGGAAGTACTCATTAAAATTTCACTTTAAGACTTGGTCTAAAAAGTGGGTGAACCGACCTTTACAATGACTGGTCCGCAAGTTGGACAACCATAACTCATGTTTCATCAACTTATCAATCATTGTCAAAGGAACAACATAACATATAAATATTATCACTTGCGTACGACCATTTGTGAACACCATCATAGCATCATAAGCCACCCAGGCTAATACTTATGATCATGTATGTATAAGGACTCGGTGAAAAGGGAGGACTCAGCACCATGCTTATGCGAGTCGCTACATTATTCTCTTTAGCATAGGATGATGTCATCTCTTAATCGTGCAAAAGAATAGGTTTAAATCAATGAACGTGGCTAAGAAGGATCATTGGGGGGGGGGTCTTTGGCGTCACACATATTTATGAAAACAAGACACGGATGACATAAATATCATCATCGGTCATGAGCCCTGCTCATGACTCCACCAACGTACTTTGATGTCTTTGATCCAACTAGTTTCTTTATTCAAAGAAAATGATGTCCATGACAATACCGTGGTATATGGATCATCAAACTGTCCAAACTCTGGACTATTAGAGCCTAAATGTGTCAATGTCCCAATACATCTTCTGGTTACAAAAACCGATGCAAGCCGGACCATATTGACTCATGAATATTTTTCCTTTTCACATATCCAATATAAGTGATGCATAAGATTTTATTCTCACAAATCACAATGAGATGCTATGAGTGCTACACTTTGGCATATTTGTCATCGAGTCATAACATGGTTCAATTGTTATGGAACATATGTGACTAGAAAACACCATTCGACGTTCAACAACTTGAGCATTATACCAATCATTGATTGTGATGACCTAGTCATCATAGTCACAATGGATTTATAAACCGAAATCCAAAAATATCGTATTCCTTGAAAATAGCTTAATATGCACTCAATTTCGCTTGCAAAATTTTACAAACATGAGTATAGCGAACACTCCAACAACATAGAGATTTTATACCAGATACGATCAAAATGACCTATCATATTGAGTGCATAACATGGCAAGGTTATATGCCTAAGGGGCAAAATTACGACACAAGCATGGTCTAACACTACCATGCACACGCTCGCCCTTCTTATAAGGGTGCGTATTTTGGGCTTCCCCAAGGAACATGTTTTTCAACATTTAAAAGATGATATTTTAGCATACAATGCATACCAAATATTGCATCATCTGTGGCAAATTCGGCCAAAAGGAGGTTGGAAAAACATGTGTCATAAGACCACTTGCAAATTCAAGATGGGAACCAAGTTGGTTGGGACAAAAGTTAGCACAATCGCTGGAAATAAAATTCAGCGCAGTTTGACCTTTGTTTACTAAAATAGCAATAACTCACTTGTTAGGAAGGCTATGGACGAACAGTCAGATGTTCTGGAAACTAGACTTCCGTATCTTTCTATTCATATATTGTGCATCATACGGATCATTAAACTCAGATCACAGTGCATGTTTAAATTGGCTGCTTTAGTATTTCCCAAGTTTAGTGAGAAAATAAGGTTGAGACCATATCCAATGGCATAAGTATTGATGTAAAAACATGGCAATGACAGCCATAGGTGTGTTTAACGCAGCAGTTTGTTCGATTTCTTATCTCGACTAATGATCCTTTCGGTAACTCCAACTTGATAGACTTGCAGAGACAGTAGGAATATCGGTACAGCTAAGGCTGTTTAAAAACCACTAATTCCGTTTGAACTTTCAAAGCATAAACAAATACCAAGGAGGATGCGCCTAGTCATGATCAAAGTGTAGACAAAATCCACCAAAATGCATCAAATCAACCAAGAATTTTGATTCTCAATTTGCAAGTATACGTCATAATAGCCATGTTATATGGATGCAACGCGGTGCATCATAAATAAGCATTTTGAACCATGAGACATAATGAATATACCATAACCAACTCGTCTTGACCATCCAATAAGATCGACTAAACATAGTCAAATGTATAAGGCACATGCCTTTTCAAGTACTTGGAAAAGTATTGGGACCTATAGTCACACGAACTATAATCGAGGTCAACGAATTCATGTACTTAACGCAATATGCCATTGCTTTATATGTTGAAAAAAATGAGAATTACTCGTACATTCTTTCATATATCATATTGCAAGGAGACGGTGCATGTCTACACCCACATGCAATATTTTATTTTAATAGGATGAAAGATGGAGTTTTCTAACTATGGGATTGGGTCAAGACAAACGTGGTGGTCGCTCAATTCAACGTGACAAATCCGTCACAAATTGATTTTAACCACGACATATTTGTCGCAATCGATGTTTGTCCCATTTGTATGTCATAAATTCGTGACTAATCATGAACAAGTCATAACTTTACTGTTACCGACAATGTTCATTTTTTTTCAATTGTTGGTTTAAAATCGACAAAACGGCAACGTGAAATCGCACCCAAAACATGGTGTATGCAACAACCACAAATATCGACTTTCAACAATTATCCGTGACTCCCCCAGGACCGTCACACAGTTTACTTCGACATATGAGAGTGATAACACCTCTCATAGTCTCATCCACTGCAAAGTAGCATGGGAGATAAAGAACCCAATTACCCAATTCTCAAAAAAAAAAAAAATTCCAAAAGAGAGAAATTGAAAAACGGGAACTTTAATAAAATCTTACGTAGGTACTCGGTTCTATATTTGTTTTGATCCTTGAACGGGATAATAAATTTGGCTTCTCTCCATATGAGCAACATATTTCCATGGGTACTCCATTCTATATTTACTTTAATTCTTAAACGCGATAACAAATACTACCTCCGTTCTTTTATAATTGCAACATCTGGACTTTCACGCTTGCCAATGCACAACTTTGATTAGTAATATTTTCAATTCTTTATTTTTAAAAATTATAAGAAGTTGATATTTTGAAAGTATATTTCGAGATGAATCTAACAAGATTCCACATGACTATATTTTACCATATGTATAAATCACAAAAGATGGTCAAAAGAGAGTATGTGAATAGTGTAATAGTCAACACGTTGCAATAATAAGAGAACGGGGAAGTATGGCTTTTCTCCATAGCGTGCACATCATCATGAGCAACATATTTTCCTATATGCACGTAAAACATAAACATGGTAAGATTCATAAGTGTACAAATCATTGAAAAAATGAATCATTAGTTAGGAAAAGATGGAGAGTTGAGAAACGCCTGGAAAAGGCTACTGGGCTCGATAATCTGCCAAAAAAAAAAAAAGACTCGGGCGCGGCGGTACAACAGCTCGGTATTGGATGAGGTCGGATCTCTAAATTTCCTCATAAAAATATGCTTCTGTTCGGCGGCAGATTCAGTAATCACTATTACTCAGAATTCGATCTCCACCGTTGAATATACAGATATTTGTGTTGGGAAGTTACTGTAAAAATTTCACACTGATCCGACGATTACCAAATCGAGAAACATGATTTTGGTACGACTGCGTTGTGCAGAAAATTTACGCGAGGAAATTCTCGTCTCTCGTCTTTTTTTTTGTGAAAAATCTACTTCTGTTCACGTACAATTTCATCGAGAAATACTGTTCCGGATCAGATCTTCACCGTTAAATTTGTAGTTCTCGCTACACGGTTGAGAGGGTAAAAATCTGAGCAAGCACTAAAAAATCGTGTCGGACCGCGACTGGATTAGACCTGCAACACGTACCGAATCTAGACTGGGTCTGCAACTGGAACCGGGTCGGGTCCTGGTAGGCAGGTCAGACTTAAAAAAAACAGACTGGGCATGGTCTGGAAATGTGAGCAGGGATCAAAATCTGCAGATAGATGGGCGGGGATCAAAATCTGAACAATATTGAAACTTGCGGCTGAGGGACGTCGAAGGCGACCGAGGCTTGGAGGTGGAACACGCGGTCACAGCGCAACGGCGTTGCGGTGAGGAATCACTCAGGTTCGTAAAGTTTTACTTGTGTCGGGCCGACCTGAAAGAAGGTGGCCGACGGCCGGGCAGGAAAAAAGTGGCCGATAGTGGGATGGTGAGGAAGACGGTGGCAGCGATTGATCTGGTGTGCGGCTTCTCAAGGTGAGCATGCGAAAAATGTGTTGCTCGCGGTGGAAGACCAGGCAGGCTACGGAAGGTGTTGGATTCTGATCGGTGGTGCTCTGGTCGGGGTCGCGAGTCGGGGTGAGCTGCTAGATCGGGGCGGTCTTCTTGGTGAAGAAGGTGAAGGTGCGGTGGTGGGGCTAGGGTTTGTAGCAATACAGCGGCGGGGGTCTGGTTTGCATATCGGAGGTGGGAGAGTTTGCGGGGGGGGTGCAAGCTAGGTTTTTCGGCCGCAAATTTTTTTTTTTTTTTGAATTTCGGATTTTAGAAGATTTTTGGGCGAAATTGTTTTCGGAATTGCTCGGTTAGAAGACTACCTGCTGATAACGTGTTTCAGGAGAAAGTAAAAGACTGTAAATACGAGTCAATCAATTGTATTCATAACACTGATAGATGGGCCTTTATATAGGCATTACAATGAGAGTCCTTCCATACATAGGATTCCTAGATAAGGTAAGACATCTAATATGATCCTACTACCTCTAGAAGGATTTAGAACCTTCCATCTATGTATCTACAACCCAGTATTAGGTAAGACACATCACGGAAATAATAATTCCCGGAACAAAAATGATTAAAATGCAAAAAGAAATTAGAAAATAAAGGATTGAGAATGGAGGGCTTGGAGGGAATTGAGGGATGATGTGGCATGTGTTTCTCAAAATCGTATTATGTATAAGATATAACTTATAATTTGGCCGGAAATATACATGGTTGAATATACCTTTCTTTTCGAATTTCTCTATGCAAAAGCTCATAGAACTCCTGTTGGCTGTTGCACGGTTGAATTTCTCAGATAGGCTCATTTTTTCCTAATTTTGACCAAATAGAGGAAAATTAGATTAGGAAATAAAAAAAGAAAAAGAAAAACAAAGAAGCATATGCCTATGATTTGTACACATGCGATTATTAAAAAAAAACGAAGAAGCAAAATTTGGAAAATGGTTTAGATGACGAACTTGATTAATGTAATAAATAAAACATATGCAAATGAAATCACAACATTTCGAGCTCGAGCAATGTATGAGTTCTGGATCAATAATCCTAGTTTCATATCATACTCCAATATCAATTTCATAGGAAGAAAAGAATATGTGCAAACACAAAGAAGTAATAGAAGCATAAACCTATGCCATAATAATAGAAGTGAGTTTTGCACCAATCATTGGAGAGAAGCACGAGCATTTTCAAAGCTATCCACCACATCAGAGCATAATGGAAACAAATCACCAATTTTAGTTTTTTTTTTTTTTTTTGTATGAATGTTAAATTTTATTCAACAAAAAAACCTGAGTACAAAATTGCAACCTTTTACAGAGTAAACAAAAGATTAGCTAATTGTTTTTAAATAAACATGGCCATTTAAGAATGGGATCCTATCCATTCACAATAAGCATCCCGTAGCTTATTTGGGTAGAGACGACGGTAGGACATGATCCGATTACGAACCAATCGGTCAATACTTTTGATGTGATGATCTAATGGAAGAGGAGCTGCACCATGTCGCCGATTGTTTCTTTCTTGCCATAGTGTATAAACAGATGCCTGTAACACATATCGCAATAGGAATTTTTTAGTTGTTGTGAAATTGCCATCGTTGAGGAGGTCTAGGATTGTGGAGAAAGAAGTGGTGAAAAGATGACCAAGGAGCTTCCGAGTAAGAGTAACCCAGACATGAGAACCGAAGCTACAACTGAAGAATAGGTGGTCGTGAGATTCTAGTGGTACCTGACAGAAAACACAAGAGGCTGCGACTCCTGAGTTCCAGTTTAACATACGATCACCTGTTGAGAGGCGATTGTGAATCGATAACCACAGAATGAAGGAGTACTTCGGAGTTGAGCCTGAGAACCAGACTGCCTTCTGCCAGTTGTTCAAATTCCCCTGTTGCCGGACTTGTGCCCATGTTGCAGGGGTGGAGAAATTTGGTTTGTACCGGCCATCCGCATTTCGCCATAGAGCCACATCTTCCTTTAAAGGGCTGGGAATACTGAGAGTATTCAGCTCCATCTCGACCTGGTTTAGTATTCACCAATTTTAGTTACTACTCCTTCATGTTCAAATCTACCAACACACACTATTATTAGGGATTTGATTATTTATTTAGCAAAGGCAAATCAGTAGGGATGGATAATACTACAAAGCAATTTCGCTACATGCACTTCGAAGAATTCAGTGCAATTGATCCAGAATAATGAGTTTGAGATAAGTACCTACCCACTTTCTACCTGACTTGAATGGCCAATATTGCCTTGATTATGAATTGCAGGAAACATGAATAGAAGATACATCATTAATTACTTGCCCTCTTTTCAGGTGTAGTTTTGCAAACATGACTAAGAAATAGCGACTGCAACATTAATTACTTACCAGCGTCGAAGAATTTTGAATCGGAAAAGTTTTCTTGATAAGTAGTCTTCATGCATCCTCCAGAGAAAATCTAAGACAAGCTTATGAGACAAACAAACAAAAAGATCTTTCCCTACCCTTAAAACATATGAAACAACGAACCAAATCAACCTACCTACTTTGAAAATTTAAAGTAGGAATGTGCAGCTTAAAACATGTTTAAGCACCTTAATTAAGTTTGACAGTGCCCAAGCAGCTGTTCTCACAGTTTGGCAGCATCATCCTTGCAAGAGGTTGTAGAGCTCCTTGAGATAGCAGAACATCTCTCAACTCCTCTCCTTCACCAGCAACATTTCCCAATGCCCAGGCACATTGCTCTGCAACAGGCAATGAGCTCTTTTCTGCATGAACAATAAACAATCAATCAGTTCCTGATGGATAACTAAAAGAGATGCCAGAAAAAGTAAATTTAAAGGCATGAATAAGGAAACATTTCTAGTATAAAGATAGGTACTATATTTCAGTCCAAGATCTGCATATTTGAGACTATAATGATTTTGCAGCAAGGTCGATATTGAACAAATATATGCGATGAAGAAGCTAGAGACAATATGTGGTCACACGCAGATTAACCCCAGCTCCTGCCTAATAAAGACCCTATCCCAATACTCAACTACTCATACACAAGGACAGACACACTAAAAGAGGGAGATATGAGAGAAAATGAAATTTCGCACATGAAGGTTGTGGTGACAAGAGAAAGGCATATGCAACCAGTAGTATCCCATATTCCCATTCTGCTTTCCATTTTCCCCATGAGGTTGTGAAAACATAAACTAGAAATAGCATGACCATGATAAAGGTTCCATGATAGTGATTTATGAAACTTGAGAACATAGAATACTTCCCAGGGATTACTGAAAGATACTACAACAGTGTGTTTCTCAACTGTATGAGTTTGATTTAATGCAACCGCCTTTTTTTAAGTCCCTTGAACTAAGTAGTACTAGGCAGTAGGCATACATGCTATTACTAATAGGCTAATCTTGTTGGGAGCTTCATCGGCAAGACTCTAACTGAGATTTTACTTCATTTACCACACTTAAATTAAGTGAATGTAATAATGTATATTACTAAAGAGTATCAATTATGACAGTTCTGAGATGTATCAAGCCAATAAAATACATAAATCAGCTCAAGGATATTGAATTATTTCAGGTATCGTCTAAGTTCTAACAACTAATTCATGCTTCAAATAACATTCAAAAGATTCTGGCCAATGCAGCAAGTGATAGTGCACATTTCAATGTGAAGAGAAACAACAACAATCACACTAATAAATGTGTTGACGTCTGATTTGGTCAACGTCACGTGTGCTGATCTGGACTAATGGATCGAAGCCACGTAGAAAATAACAAAAATATGAAAAGGATCGGATCGCTAAATATTATTAATGACCGTAATATGATATAGAGCCGAGCTGAATATTTTGGGCCGGTCTATATTTTTTGCTTGCTAATTACAAGTCTTATCTTCTCGTTTTTTCTCTCTCTCTATCTCTCTCTCAAAAAATTTCCCAAAGTCCTTTTTATTGTAGATTACTCCTATATATATATAGACAATTTTGGCCAGTCAAGAGATGACAGCTCGAGGATGTTGGGGAATATGCCCAAAACACTTGTCAAAGTGTAAACATGCCTTAGACACGTGGCGGCTTCTAAGGATTGCTTTGGGAAGAGATATGACAGCAGGCCTTAATTGTCCTATTTGCTTGTCCCGTGTGTCTCTAGTGATGTCTATCTACTGGGCTCGGTCCTCGGGTCTCCCACCGTTCTGGTCGGCCTTGCCGTAACCTTCAGTTGGGGCGTATTTATGCTTGATCTGCTCGGTCCTTCCGGTCTGGATATCGGGTCGGTCTTTATGTCCCTGACCAGTCCGGTTCTCGTCAAAGTTCGGGAGAGAATCGAATTCGTAGTCGGCCCGACTTGTTGTTCTGCTCAGCCGGTTCAGCTGATGAGTGCTTACGTGGATGCCAAGACGGATTGACCGTCAAGAAGGCCCCCCCGAGTCCAGGGCCGTGCCGGGTTGGCCGGGGCTGGAGTCGTTTCGTAGTAAGGCTGATCCGGCTTGTGGGAGGACAAGATCTTTCGAAGGGACGTCTCTTCGGGAGACGCGTCGATTCGATTTCAGGGTTCTGGGTGTCATGATAAGAGGGACACGTGGCCGAATCTGTTTTGACAACGCGTTCACGCGCCTTTGGTCTTTACGACGATTCAGTGTGAACCGTTGCGCCACGCACTGGGCATTTAATGTCTCCTTTCTCCTATAAATATAGGGCTTCTCCTTCTTCCTTTTTCGTTCCGCCATTTTTGCTTTTGTTGCAGAGAAGAGAGAGGGAAAATTTCGGTGTCCTTTTCCTGAGTTGAGAAAGAAATTTCCTGGTAAGCCTTTCCCCCTTTTCTATTTAATATGTCGGAGAGGGCAGCGGAGGAGCTGATTGTGTCGCCGGACCGCATGGGGGTGGCGGATCTGTCTGTAGGCGGGGCTCCCATCAACTGGAGCGACGAGGAAGACGGCGGCGAGGTCGCGGGATCGCTTGGATTTGAAGGTGTGGAGATGGAGGCGCCGTTGACGGCGGTCGGAGGGACTCAGGTGGAAGAAAGGGTTGAGCCGGTGGTGGCGTGGACTCGCCCTCGTCCGTCCCCTTTCATGGAGGCTGGGTGGGACTCGGCCTCGATTCGCAGCACCGTTACGGAAGAGCAATTAGTGGCTTGGCGGCTGCGGTTTAAGATCACGGCTAGGGTGCGGATGTTCGTTCCGACTCCCGAGGATAGGCCCCACACCCCGCCTGCTAGTTGTACAGCGGTGTACTACCGTTCTCTGCTGTCCGGGTTGAGGTTCCCACTTCCGTTGGCCTTCTCCCGCTGGCTGAGGAAGTGGGGCCTTCCGCTGGCCCAAATCCACCCTAATTCATGGGCTCGGGTGGTGGGCCTTTTCATCCTCTTTCGTCAACATGGCTGGCCCGAGCCCAGCTTTGAGGAGTTCAACAGTCTCTTCCTATGGAGGTCGGTCGACAGATCTGGCTCCGACTGGTTTTACCTGACAGCCCGGCATGCCATGCATAAAGAATTGGTGGATGTGCCGGAGACCATCCACAGCTGGAAGGAGCAGTGGTTCTATATAGGGGGACCTTGGAGGAGCTCGGCGGATGAGTGGGAGCCTGGTGTTATAGATGCCGAGCTTCGGGTCCCAGAGCACTTTATTGCCAAAATGAGTAAGTGTCGTGTTTTCTATTTCTGTTCCTTTCTTGTCTAACGCTCATCATTTATTTCATGTGCAGGGCGTATCCCGGCATCTGAGACATCTTCCGATTTTGACGAACGGGTAGAGAAGCTTTTGGATCTTCCTGCCGAGCAGAGGAAGTTGTACCTTCTGGCCACCGAAGAAAATCTTTGGGCGGCCGGGCTTCGATCCACCGATCCGAATATCATGTATTCATCAGGTGCCCTTTTTTTTTAACATATCTTCTTTCTCCAGTCCCTAGGGTCAAGGTTCCATCGGGAAGGAAAGAGACGCCTGCGCAGCGGGTGGCGAGGCTGGCTGCTGAGGCCGCCGAGCGGAGGGAGCATGCGGGCAAGCGGAAAAGGGCAGAGGCCGAGCTTGAGGATAGTACGACCAAGGCGGAGGGCTCGTCCATTCCTGAAGTTGCTGTATCCGCCCCGAGCCCTGTTCGGATGGGTCGTGTGACCGGCAAGAAGCCCTTAATTAACTTGGATAGTCATTGTCTTCCGGTTAATAAGGACCAGGAGGAACCTTGTGCCCAGATGAAGGGGAGACGTCCGCGCTGGTTTCTTGATTACATCTGGGCAGCTACCCCAACCGCTGAGATGCTCAACCGGGTTCCCTCGACAGTGGTTGAGTACAGTCACATTCCTATCAGGGGCTAGACGCCCAAGATGGAGATGGTGACCAACGACATGGGTCCGGCTGAGCAGATCCAATTCGGAAATGCTCTGATCGGCCATACGTTGTGTACTTACGTGAAGGCGACCGATGAGCTAATGGCCCTGGATAAGAAGCATAAGAAGATGGCGGTCGATCTTCAGGCCCTGCAAGAGGAGCACCATCTCTGTCCTTCACTGATCAAGTCCTTGGATGAGGAGATAACCTCCTTGAAGGGTGATAATGAGATTTTGGAGAGTCGGGCCCTCGAGGCTTATAGGTGGAAAGTGAAAGCCGGGGAGATGGCCGAGGCGGCCGAGCTGGCTCATAAGCGGTGGTTGGAGACCAGGGCCGAGCACGAGGCTTACTTGAAAGATACGAAGGCCCAGCTCGAGAACCTGACTGAGCGGGTTAATACGTGCGAGGCTTCGGGCTACGCTAAGGGTCTTGCCGAAGGGGCGGCTGCTTTTAAGAGTACGCCCGAGTTCGAGGAGCTAATCAACCTTAACTATGTCTCCACCTGCTACGAGATATTAGATCTCATGAAGGAAGGGAAGACCGTTGAGGAGGTTCAGGCCTATATAGAGTCTCAGGTGGCCGACCTGAAGGTTGAATCTCTCGAAGCTGATGAGCCGAAGGCCGCCAAGGTTATTGAAGATCCGGTGTTGGTTCCGCCCGGCGAAGGTGAAAGACAGTCCTTCCAGGCGGCAGGTCAGGAGGATGGGGCTGACTAGGTTTTTATTTTGTTTCATGTATGGCCTGCGTGCCAGTCTTCCTTTGTTTTCTTCTTTTCTGTCATATGTACTTTGTAGAAATGCTTTCTTAAGTGAATACAATCTTCTTTATAGCATCTGTAGCTTTTTTGGAGGTTTAGGACCAGTTGGTTTTGCCGTTGCCTCTTTTCTCTTCATCATTTGTTAATTGTGCCGAGGTGAGCCCGGACTTTCAGAGAGCCGAGGCGAGCTCGGTCTTATATTGCCGGATGAGCCGGACTTATGAGGTGCCGAGACGAGCTCGGTCTTATAGTGCCGGATGATCCGGTCTTATGAAGTGCTGAGTCAAGCTCAATCTTATAGTGCCGGATGAGCCGGTCTTATGAAGTGCCGAGACGAGCTCGGTCTTATAGTGCCGGATGAGCCGGTCTTATGAAGTGCCGAGACGAGCTCGGTCTTATAGTGCCGGATGAGCCGGTCTTATGAAGTGCCGAGACGAGATCGGTCTTATAGTGCCGGATGAGTCGGTCTTATGAAGTGCCGAGACGAGCTCGGTCTTTAGTGCCGGATGAGCCGGTCTTATGAAGTGCCGAGACGAGCTCGGTCTTATAGTGCTGGATGAGCCGGTCTTATGAAGTGCCGAGACAAGCTCGGTCTTATAGTGCCGGATGATCCGGTATTATGAGGTGCCGAGACGAGCTCGGTCTTATAGTGCCGGATGAGCCAGTCTTATGAGGTGCCGAGACGAGCTCGGTCTTATAGTGCCGGATGAGACAGTCTTATGAAGTGCCGAGACGAGCTCGGTCTTATAGTGCCAGATGAGCCAGTCTTATGAGGTGCCAAGACGAGCTCGGTCTTATAGTGCCGGATGAGCCGGTCTTATAAGGTGCCGAGACGAGCTCGATCTTATAGTGCCGGATGATCCGGTCTTATGAAGTGCCGAGACGAGCTCGGTCTTATAGTGCCGGATGATCCGGTCTTATGAAGTGCCGAGACGAGCTCGGTCTTATAGTGCCGAATGAGCCGGTCTTATGAAGTGTCGAGACGAGCTCGGTCTTATAGTGCCGGATGAGCCGGTCTTATGAAGTGCCGAGACGAGCTTGGTCTTATAGTGCCGGATGAGCCGGTCTTATGAAGTGCCGAGACGAGCTCGGTCTTATAGTGCCGGATGAGCCGGTCTTATGAAGTGCCTAGACGAGCTCGGTCTTATAGTGCCGGATGAGCCGGTCTTATGAAGTGCCGAGACGAGCTCGGTCTTATAGTGCCGGATGAGTCGGTATTATGAGGTGCCGAGACGAGCTCGGTCTTATAGTGCTGGATGAGCCGGTCTTATGAGGTGCCGAGACGAGCTAGGTCTTATAGTGCCGGATGAGCCGGTCTTATGAAGTGCCGAGACGAGCTCGATCTTATAGTGCCGGATGAGCCGGTCTTATGAGGTGCCGAGACGAGCTCGGTCTTATAGTGTACCAAAGCCAAAAATGATAACTTTTAACTTTTATTGATAACACCTCTTTAAATACATGGCATTCCATGGATAAGTTAATCCCTGGCCGTTCAGATACTCTAGCCGGTAGGCTCCGTTATGAAGGACTTCACTAACCTTATATGGTCCTTCCCATTTGGGCTTAAGTGGTCCGGGATCCGGCCCCAATACCCGTTTAAGAACGAGGTCTCCGACCTGGAAACTCCTACGGCGAACCTTGGAGTTGTAATATTTTTCGCTTCTTCTTTTGTAGACGGTGTTCTGCATTTCCGCGTGGGCCCTTTTTTCGGCAAGGAGATCCAGGTTTACTTGGAGGGCTAAGTCGTTCGCTTGCTCTTCGAAATGGGCTACTCGGTAGGTAGGTGCTCCGATTTCTACCGGGATGACGGCTTCAGAGCCGGTAGCCAAGGAGAAAGGCGTTTCTCCGGTGGCGGACCGATGCGTTGTTCTGTAAGCCCATAAGGTTCCGGGGAGTTCTTCGGACCAGGAACCTTTGAGTTTTTCGAGGCGGGCCTTGAGGTGTTACTTTATAATTTTATTAACCGCCTCGTCTTATCCGTTGGATCGTGGATAATAGGATGTGGATAAGTTATTTCGTATATGGAGGTCGTCGTAGAAGGTCTGAAATTTCTTATCGTCATTATCTGGCATTATCTGATACAACGGACTGAGGGGTCCTGAGTGACTTCCAAATAAGATCGATTATCTTTTGTTCGGTTGTCCGCGCTAGGGATTCGGCCTCGGCCTATTTTTGCGGAATGATCAACTGTGACGACGGCATATTGTACCTTTCCCCATCTTTTAGATAAGGGAGCCGACCCGATCGATCCTCTATTTGACGAATGGCCGAGGACAATCAACAGAAGTCGGTTTCTTGCGGGGGTTGGATCTAGGAAGCGAAGGTTCGGCATCGGGCGCACTTTCGCTCTAGCTCTATGGTATCTTTCTTAAGACTCGGTCAGTAATGTCCTTGTCGGAGCAATTCGTAGGTCAGTGTCGGGCCGCGTGTCCCCTCGGGCACCTTTCTGAGTGCGTAGTTGGACAGGCCTTTCAGCGATGGAACTAAATACCTCCAGCTAAAGTTCTTTCAATGGGGAACCGGGCGGACTGAGGTTGAAGTAATCTTGCCGTCGCGGGTAAAACGCTGCATTGAGGGCATGGAATTGTAAGCTGCACCCGTCCTTGTGACTCGAACTGTTCGGCTGCTTGGACTCTGGTCATTTCTAGGGCCGACGACGTATGGTACTCCATTATAGACTCATCATGTGCTCGTGTCTAGAGCTAGGCACGAGTTTTGCCAGGGAGTCAGCTCGGCTGTTCTTGGTTCGAGGAAGGTGTTATATAGTTCCCCGAAAATCTTACAACCGGGTCCGAGCCAGGCTGAGGTAATTGACCAATTTGGGCTCCCTAGCTTCATATTTGCCCCTAATTTGGTTTACCACTAATTGAGAATCACTTAAGACAGCGAGGCGAGTGAGGCTAAGGGAGGTCGCCATTTCCAGACCGGCCAGGAGGGCTTCATATTCAGCTTCATTGTTGGTGGCTGGAAAACCTAGGCGAACGGCCGAGCAGAACAAAGTTGATCAGAACTTACGAGGACAGTTCCTGCGCCTGCTCGGTCGGCAATTGACGACCCGTCTACATACAGTGACCATTCCTCTGATCGGTCATTCTCTTGCTGGTGAAAACTCCACAAGTAGATCTGCGAGGAGTTGACCTCTTTTGGCTATGCGCGATTCTAGGGTCAAGTCACACCGTCCGAGCTCAACGGTCCGTTTTAATCATCCGGTTAGACACGTTGGACTGGTGCATGACTTGCTTTAAGGGGTAGTTGAGACAACTACATGAGGTTACAGAAAGCAGGTCTTTACTTTCAGGGGGCTAGTATGAGTGTATAGGCCAGCTTCTCCATCGGGGCATATCTGAGCTCGGCATCAGATAAACCGAATATCGAACCGCATTCTTCGCCCGAACGAAGGCGGTGCAGATTGCGGTGTCAGATATTGTGAGATACGAATGGGTGGTTCTCCTCGGGCCAGTCGTTGCAGGATCGGTGCTTCTGCTAAGACTTCCTTGGTGATTTTGTCGGTCGGTCCCCTTTTCCCTTCGCTTCTGAATAATCGACAGAAGTTGGAGAATTCTCTATCTTTTGCACCCCCTTATAAAGAGTATGCCTTTGCTTATTTCAGTTTTAATAAAATATTTATACTCCTCTTACTCTAGATTTATGTAAATTGGCTCACGCAGCCTGTCTTTCGCATGTTCCTCTTTCTGCTGTTTTTTCATCACTTCGAATTTCAGATTCCACTGTCGGCATCCTAATGGCTGCTGTTCGGGCGCTTATGCGAAAAACCCGTTTAGGTTCTGATGACTCCATCTGATCTCAGCCTAATCTTCGCCTAATAGCGGCTTGAGTTCGTTGATGACGCTGTCCTTGATTGCACCCTAACAGATTACTTTTTCTAGATTACCATGATCTTCATGGGGACCCAGTGGGAGTTTCGAAAGTTCTTGCAGACATTGTGGAGTCATTGGCTGTTGCGGTGTATGTTGATTGCAACTTTAATTTGAAGGATATATGGATGTTCTTTAGAAACCTTCTGGAGCCTTGAACTTCGCTCGATATTCTTTGAATTATGACCTCCAAAAGTTCAGTTGAGTCAAGATGGAACTCATAATTACAATGGTTCCTGTGCTTTCAACTCATAATTACAATGGTTCATGTGCTTTCCTATCGCCACTTATTGATGAGAGTAGTCATCCCCGTATGAATGCAGGGTCTTTAAAAGCGATACGCCACCTCGAACAGGTTGCGGCCCACCTTCCTCTAGCGCCAATCTGTTGACGTCTGATTTGGTCAACGTCACTTGTGCTGATCTGGACTAATGGATCGAAGCCACGTAGAAAATAACAAAAAGATGAAAAGGATTGGATCACTAAATATTATTAATGACCGTAATATGATATAGAGCCGAGCTGAATATTTTGGGTCGGTCTATATTTTTTGCTTGCTAATTACAAGTCTTATCTTCTCGTTCTCTCTCTCTCTCTCTCTCTCTCTCTCTTTCTCTCTCTCTCTCTCTCTCTCTCTCTCTCTCTCTATCTATCTCTCTCTCACAAAATTTCCCAAAGTCCTTTTTATTGTACATTCCTCCTATATATATAGACAATTTTGGCCAGTCAGGAGATGACAGCTGGAGGCTGTTGGGGAATATGCCCAAAACACTTGTCAAAGTGTAAACATGCCTTAGACACGTGGCGGTTTCTAAGGATTGCTTTGGGAAGAGTTATGACAGCACGCCTTAATTGTCCTGTTTTCTTGTCCCGTGTGTCTCTAGTGATGTCTATCTACTGGGGTCGGTCCTCGGGTCTCCAACCGTTCTGGTCGGCCTTGCCGTAACCTTGAGTTGGGGCGTATTTATGCTTGATCTGCTCGGTCCTTCCGGTCTGGATATCGGGTCGGCCTTTATGTCTCTGACCAGTCTGGTTCTCGTCAAATTTTGGGAGAGAATCGAATTCGTAGTTGGCCCGGCTTGTTGTTCTGCTCGGCCGGTTCAGCTGATGAGTGCTTACGTGGATGCCAAGACGGATTGACCGTCAACAAAATGTTTAATAGTAGAAGAGCATCTCGATCAAATAAGAGTAAAACAAAGCTAAAACAAAGCTTAACAAAGCTTGATGAGGTCCGAACTCGATGTTGCTATCACCCTCTCCTGTGGGACTTCCCCTTCAGTTGTGGAGTCCACTCTTTTTCCTCTTCATCACCTACTTCTTCCTCAGAACTCTCTCTACTTTTTCGGGTGGTATCTTGAATATCTTTGAATACTCGTGTACCAGTATCTTCTCGCCTTTGGATGTGTGCAGCTTGGCGTAAATGGCTTGGGATATCAGATTCTTCATGGTCTGTATTTCCAATATATAGGCAACCTGAAGAAGAAAAAAATAATATTACGTGAAAGAAATCTCAACTATACGATGTCAATGACATACTTACATTGAAAAGTTTGAAAAGTATGTGACCATCGACTTTGACGAAATCAGCGTCAAAATCGTTAAGCTCTTGGGGGGAAGCAGCGGTATCGAGGTGACGCTTCCAGCATTCCACAACTTTGCGGAGGATACCGCCCTTCGCCTCGGTGAAATGGATTTCGCTAAAATCATTATAGTTGATGACATTAACTCATTCACTTCAAAATTATAGTTGTTGGAACTGCGCAATATGATAGTCCTACCGCGGCAGCAACCGACGACGACATAGGAGCCTAGAAAGGGAAGCGAGACAGAGAAAGCAAGGAGCCCATAGAAACAATCCTGTCACACAGGGCTTGCCTAGTGTGGTTTGCCTGGTTGGCGTAGTTTGTAGGCTATTACGCCCAGCCCGAGGGTTTATCCAATGCGCACTGGAAGAGTAGCGGCTGCGGGTTCCTCCGTCATAAAAAAAAAGACAAAGTTAATAATTATTATTAATATAATAAAGTGTAAAAGACAAATTTAGAACAACAACAAATAAAATGGGAAAAAATCTAATGAAAAATGTTTGCCAAGTGATAAATCTAGAATCTATAGTGAGAAAAGTATAACCTCGTGTACAAAAAATTATTTAGTTATGTAGGACTCATTATTTTCTCATAATTGTCATTATGTACCTTTATGCATGAGTTCCCTAATAGGGGCCATGACATCTTCATTGTACACGACCAAGAAGTTGAATGAAATAATTCTCCCTACATTGTCTTCTCTTTACCTTGTATTTTTTATAGTATTTCCATTAGTTTTATAACACGTTATCAGCACGAGCCTTTGCCTTGAGCTTACTTGAAGACACTTGGGCAAGTTCAAGTATCATCCACTATTCTTGATGTAATACTTTTTCTTTGTCAATTTGTTCTTTGATTGTGGATAACCTCACAAAGTTGGAATTTACAACTCTTGATATCACTAGAAAGAATTATTTATCATGGGTTCTAGATGTTGAAATTCATCTAGAGGCAAGAGGTCTTGGAGAAACTATTGTTGAAAATATTAATGCATCAAACCAAGACCGTGCAAAAGCAATGATTTTCCTTCGTCACCATTCGGATGAAGGATTAAAGAATGAATACGTAATTGTGAAAGATCCACTAGTTTTGTGGAAAGATTTGAAAGAAAGATACGACCACCTGAAGATGGTCGTCCTTCCAAAAGTCCGATATTACTGGATCCACCTTCGTCTACAAGATTTTAAAACTGTTAATGAATATAATTCAGTTATGTTCCAAATTACTTCTTAGTTAAAATTATGTGGAGAAACAATAACTGATGATGATATGCTTGAGAAGACATTCTTCACTTTTCATGTCTCGAATTTGCTCCTGCAGCAACAATATCGAGAAAAGGGATTTAAGAAATATTCTGAACTAATTACATGTCTTCTTTTAGCTGAACAAAATAATGAATTATTGTTGAAAAATCACGAGTCTCGACCCACTGGATCTAGTCCATTCCCTGAAGCGAATGTGACTCAATATTAAAATTATGGAAGTGGTCGTGGTCGTGGACGTGAACGTGATGGAAGCCGTGGACATGGTCATTTTCGTGGTCGCGGTCATGGTAGGTTTACTCCATATAATAACAAGAACCATGATCGTGATAAGAAGCAAACTGTCTCCCAGAAGAGAGACAATGAAGAAAAGAAGAAGTATGAAGAATGTTGTTACCGGTGTGGAATGGAAGGACATTGGTCCCGCATATGCGGATCACCTTTTTGAGCTTTATCAAGCCTCTTTGAAAAATAAAGGGAGCAATGTTGAAACAAATGTTATTGATAGCAATGTTACTTTTGATGGTGATGATGTCGATATGACTCATCTGGATGTATCTGACTTCTTTAATTATGTTAACTAGTCATATGATGAATACCCTATATATATTATTATGATGAATAAAATATTTATATTTTTGCATCTTTTATTAATATTGATTTCTAATTTATGTTTTATTTTTATGAAGAATCAATGGACACCAAGCACTTGGGAATTGATGGTGATATTTGTTTAATTGATGGTGCTACTACACAAACTATACTTAAAAATAATTTTTTTTTCTCATTTGCAAAAGAGGGAGACAAATGTTAATACTATAAGTGGTAGTACAAATTTGATTGATGGCTCCGGAAGAGCCATAATTTTTCTCCTTAAAGGAACTAAACTCATTATAAATAATGCACTACTATCTCCCAAGTCTCGAAGGAATTTGTTAAGTTTTAAAAATATCTGCAAAAATGGGTATCATGTCGAGACTTTAAATGAGAAAAACAGTGAATGTCTATTGATCACACATGTTGTTTCTGGAAATAAATATGTGTTATAAAAGCTGTATTCACTTTCTTTTGGCCTATATTATACGAAAATAAATACAGCTGAAACATATCACCTAATAGACCAGAAGTCTATTACCCCAAAGATTTTGTGGTTTGGCATAATCGCCTTGGACATCCTGGTTCCACCATGATGAGGCAAATAATTAAAAATTCACATGGCCATTCACTAGAAAATAAAAGGGTGTTAAATTCAAATAAATTATCATGTGTTGCTTGCTCACAAGGAAAGTTAATTGTTAGACCTTCACCAACTAAAGTGGGGATTGAATCCCCTGCATTTCTAGAACAAATTCATGGCGATATTTGTGGGCCTGTAGATCCACCATGTGGACCATTTCGATATTTTATGGGGCTAGTTGATGCATCAACAAGATGGTCACATGTATGTCTATTATATTCTCGCAACATAGCATTTGCAAGATTACTTGCCCAGATAATAGAGTTGCGAGCACAATTTCCAGATCACCCAATAAAGAAAATTCGTCTAGACAATGCTGGTGAATATTCATCTCATGCTTTTGATGATTATTGCATGTCAATTGGAATAAGTATTGAACATCCTGTAGCTTATATTCACACAGAAAATGGTCTACCCGAATAATTTATTAAATGATTGCAATTAATTGCTAGACCACTGCTAATGAAATCAAAACTCCCTTTATCCGCTTGGGGATATGCTATACTACATGCAACAATACTTGTGAGAATTCGGCCTACAAGTAATCATAACCTTTCTCCCTTACAATTAACATTTGGTTATCAGCCCAATATCTCCCACTTAAGAATTTTCAGGTGTGCGGTTTATGTTCCAATTGCACCGCCTCACCTTACTAAACTGGGCCCCCAACGAAGATTGGGAATATATGTCGGGTATGAATCACCTTCGATACTTAAATATATTGAACCATTAACAGGTGATTTATTTATTGCCAGATTTGCAGATTGTCATTTTGATGAATCTCATTTCCCGACATTAGGGGGAGGTAAGGATCAACTGAAAAAGGAAATTAATTGGAAAATTGCATTAGATTTTCTTGATCCTTGTACAAAAGAATGTGAACTAGAAGTCCAAAGGATCATATATTTGCAACAAATTGCAAATCAATTACCGGATGCATTTAGTGACTCCAAAAGAGTTACTAAATCACATATTCCCACAGAAAATGTTCCGGTTAAGATCGATGTCCCTGAAGGATAAATAACAAGTGCTAATAAATCAAAAGCACGCCTGAAGCGTGGTATACCTCTTGATTCCAAAGACAAAACTCCCCGAAAGAAAATAGGAATAATTGAACTTGATGAGTCTAATGAGAACGAACGACTCGCACGTACTAAGAAAATTCAACTCCTTGAAGAAGTTATCTCTAAAGATGTTGCTCCTGAAGAACCAATTTCTGAAGATAATGAAGTTGTAGAAACTTCAATTAATTATGGCACTACGGGAAAAAATTGGAACCTAAGAGAAACAAGAATTGACAATATTTTTGCATATAATGTGTTGGGATTCCAGAAATAAAAATAAATACGCAGCGGAATAATAATAAAGAATCACAAACAGAATCGATCAAGTAACGTATATACGAAAAATAAAATGACGAAGATAAAAGGATTAAGGTCCCATACCCTTGAAGCATTTGATAATATCTTCGTAAGTTGATAATGTTCACGAACCGAGCACGAGCACAAAATCCCTTCATCCCAAACACCAAAAGCACGATGTCTCTACTTCACACGCATCGAAACTTGACCGAAAAAATCAACGAGACTACGTTCTTCAAGAACACGGTTAGGAAGTTATCGTAGGAATTTTTTCTTTCTTATTTTCTTACTTATTCTTTCAACTCTAAGATGAAGAATGAGACTTAGAAAAATTTCTTCTCTCCCTCTCTCTTATGTTCAGCCGTATGGTGCTTCAAAAATGAAGTGAAAGTGTGTTGTGTGGTGAGGAATGATGATTTAATATATCTACATCACTAGGGCTGTTATCGGGTCGGTCCGGTCCGTATTTTGACTTACCCGATCCCGACCCGATAAGCTTATCGGATAAACCCGAACTGAACCGATAAGTCTATCGGTCCAAATTTCAAACCCGAGACCGAACCGGTAGTTATCGTTCGGGTATCCGGTCCCGCCCGATAAGAAAAATCAGTTTGGAACCGGACCGGATACCCGAACCCGAAACCCGAAATCTGGACAGAATAAAACTTGAAAATTCTGCAATTTGCAATAAAAATAAAACAAGACCTAATTTTTTTTCCCATTCATTCTTTAAATTTATTAAAAAACTCAAATGATTTCTCACATACAAGTAAACTCTAGAAATTTAAGGAAGAACTCGGAACTGCTAATAATTAAGTGAGAAACAAACGTAAGAAATCAGCACAAAATTCAACTTCTGAAAAAGACATATGATGTAATAAATTCGGAAATGATCGAAAAAACTAACAAATCAACACCAAATTCAACCACTGGAACTGACCAAAAAAAAATTCAACCACTGGAACCAAAAAAAAAAATTCAACCACAGCCTTCTGCCATCTTTTATAAAACAAGACCTAAATTAATACTCCAAGCCAACAACATATCTTGATGCAAGTGGTTGAAGTAGTTTCTCCCAATCCCAGACATTCCTACAATGAATCAACAATAACATATGAAAAAATTAGTTTCATACATTCACAATTCAAATTAAAAAAAACATATAAATCAAAACAATAAGACTATTACATTGGTGAAGTCGTATTCTAAATGCACATCTTCTTCTTGTTGAAGCTACATTCCAAAAGTTAAAACATTAGACGAAAGAAAATATTTGCAACACTAAAGGGAAAAGGAAAAATGAAGAAATACATACAATACTTCGCTCGTGTCCTTTCTTGATTCCATACAGCTCTTTCACCCAATCACCTCCACAAAGGAGCATCTCAACCGTCTCAACTTTCATAGAAGATCTTTTTGGATCAATAATTCTTTTACCAGCACTAAACGTCACTTCTGAAGCAACACTTGTGATGGGAATGGAGAGAATGTCCTTCGCCATCTTACTAAGAATTGGATATTTTGGTTCGTTGCCATCCACCATTGTAAGACATCAAACTTAGGCCCTGTTCTTTTGGATTTATTTTTGATTTTGATTCGATTCGATTCGATTCGATTCGATTCGAGTCCATTCGATTCGATTCGATTGATTCGAGTCCATTCGATTGATTGATTGATTGATTGAATGATTCTTCTTCTTCTTATTATTATTATTAATTTTAATTATTATTATTGTTATTATTACTAATAATATTACTATTATCGTTGTTGTTGTTAATTACTATTATTATTATTATTTACCATTATTATTATTATTTACCCTTAATATATATTTCAATTGATTCGATTCGATTCGATTCGATTCGATTCGATTCCATTCGATTCGATTCGATTCGATTGATTCGATTCGATTCCATTGATTCGATTGATTCGATTCATTGATCGAAAAGAACAGAGCCTTATTCACACCAACTTGAAATTTAAGGGGTTTCTCTTCAAGATAATAATCAAGATCAGACTTCGCCTTATCAACTACCTCGACACTATCTAAGTACATCTCAAAACTTCTTTTTCCCAACCCAGAAGTTGAACTAGCCCCAACATGTTTACTATAACTTTGCATTCCATCATCTTTCTTGTATGTTTTTTCGTACTCATCAAATAAAGAGTATATGTTCTTTGACACCAACTCTTTATTTTCTTTAGCATCATCACCATGAGGATACATGGACATATAAGCCCATGTGATAAAAACCATTTTATACCTAAAAATAATAAAACATCATAATGGTTAATGAAACATCATAATGAAACCATTTTATACCTAAAAATAATGAAACATCACATAAAGGTTAATGAAACAGTATAATGTTAATGAAACAGCATAATGAAAGGTTAATGAAACAGCATAAAGGATAAAAACCATTTTATACCTAAAAATAATGAAACCATTTTATACCTAAAAATATTGAAGCTGGTGCTTAAATCTACTATACCTGGTGCTTAAATCTATTGTACTTATTGAAATAGCATAATGAAACATCATAAAGGTTAATGAAACAGCTTACTGAAGCACCAAAACCAAAACGTTACTGAGTTTAATAATCAGATTAATAAATCATGTTGATGATGATTTATAAATAATCAGATTAATAAATCAACAAATAAATTTATAATTCAGATTAATATTGCTTTAGTTTCTGCTTTTTTTTCAGTTTCTTGAATTTATAATCTGATTTTTATACATAATTTAAACAAATCAACAAATTTAGTTTCTGAAAGTTTAATCTGATTATTTATACATAATTTATAATTTATTATCATTCAAGATATGAAAAAACTAACTCATTATAACTTCATTAACTTATAATCATGAATCCATCCCAAAACCCTAAAAATTGTTAACTGCATACCCCAAAAATTAAATCCCCCCAAGATTGAAGACCATACAAGGGAGCCGAACTGGATTTCGAACTATAGGCTGCCAAGGATTCTGGAGGCTGCCAAGGATTCCGAACTGGAGGCTGCCAAGGATTCCGAAGTAGATGATGATTCCAGAGCCAGCACACTTCCAGGCTTCCAGCGCCCTCTTCGTTCGGTCGGAGTGAAGGTCTAAGAGCAAGACTTCGGATGAGAGGTAGGTGAGGGTGAGAGGCAGGGAGTTTTTTTTCGGTGAGATGAGGGTGAACGTGAGAGGCGGAGAGTTTTTTTTCCGGTGAGGTGAGGCCGTGAGGGGGTGAGAGGCAGGGAGTTTTTGCGGGTGAGATTTGAGAGAATGAGGGAGAGCCAACAGGAAGGAGGCGGCGGGTGGGAGTAAATGAAGAAATTAGGGTTTCCAAACCTATATCTTCTTTATATATATATATATATACCATGAGTCTAAGGGGCTGTTTGGTGGTATGTATAATTAAAACGAAAAATTACCGGGTATTTTTTCGGGTTAGCGGTCCGGTTTCTTATCGGTTTCGGTTTCAATTTCATTTTCCGTATCCATCCCGTTAACTTCTGGGTGAGTCCCGGTTTTGATTTTTTCGGTCTGGTTATCGGGTGGGTCTCGAATTTATCCGGCCCAATAACAGCTCTATACATCACAAGACATTATGATTAGATATATTATTACATAAATCATCACATGCCATCAAGTTGTATCATCTTCAAAAGTTTTCACCCCCAACCAAATAAACAAATACAACACCATGTGGGAAAAGGGAGGGGGGCGGCCTTGCTAGGAAATTTCCAAGAAGCGGTCCGAGTCACTCGGCTCGTGTACTAGACGTTCGTTAAACGATTCCGTTAAATACACTCCGTTTTATATCCAATGTATTTATACTTAATTAATTAATCCAATTAATTACATCAAATACAAAATATATTTTTCTAAGAATATAATATATGAATTAAATTAAATACACTGTAATTTAATTTCAATTCATAAGACCGCTATTTGATTTATTCAATAAATCATAATTAGATATCCAATATCTAATATTAATAGAGAGATGATAAATTCATATTTATCCGTAATCGATCCTGATGCGCGACTCTGTAGGTCCGTTTCAGCCGGCATTGGGAGGAACCAATGAGTGCGGGCAGCACTTAGCCAGCCTACCGGGCTGCACTGTAAACCCCGACTGAAAACGAATGAAGGGATCATTCCAGAACCATTATGTCGTGAATACCATATACGTATAGACCCTTCATCAGATGTCCCGGTCAAGTCTTCGGATCACGGTAAAGTCAAACCCTACTGTTGACTAGACGCTATACACGTGTTAATGCAAATAAAGACCGACTTATTATTAGTGTATCTAATACGACTAGATCAGAATGCTTTGGCCAAAGACTTAAGATCTTATTTGCCATTAACCGTATAGGACATTCGCCTGCTCACTAACAGGAGATATAATCCTTTCTTGATGTACAGTATAGACTGCTACCTGGCCGTATAGTCCGCACTTCGAGGTTGACTCATCGATTAAGCAAATGAGTCTAACTACTATAATGACAAATTAAATGTCACAGGCACATCTTTTACTGAATCCTCAAGTCAAAGGTCCACGTATATTATCACAATCTTTGGATTCATCATAGACTCTCCAAGAGTGAATACCGTGTGACTGAATCAAGTATGAGTCGTGTTCGAGTATACTGGTCCCACCAATATACTTATAACTATGCTAGCAAGACATGCACATGCCCTGCATCACTTATACAAGTCTTACTCAAAACTTAATGCCCAATTAAGTTTATCGACTCACGAACGATTTATGTAAATAAACTTTAAACACTTCCAGTGCATTTTCTCTTATCTGATAACGAGAGTGGAATGCTTTCTTTTATTTATGTGGACTTCACTTCAATATTTACCAAATTAAGAATGCATTTGAAATACAATAAACAGTGAATGAATCATATTGCCTTTTATTGATAATTCCATAATTACAAGTACAATCCCCCATCTCTCTCATCCCTTGAGTGGCATTCGAGGGTATATTCCTAACATAATGTAGCACTTGATATAATGGAGGAAATTGAGGATCATGAACCCAGATCGGTTGATGAATGTCGGCGTAGAAATGATTGGCCAAAATGGAAAGATGCAATCCAATCGGAGTTTGATTCACTGGCAAAACGAAAAGTATTTGAACCTATAGTCCAAACACCAAAAGGTGTAAAGCTAGTGGGATACAAATGGGTATTCGTGTGGAAAATAAATGAAATAAAATAAAATTATGAGATATAAAGCACGATTGGCAGCCCAAGGATTTTCACAAAGACCTGGATTTCATTATGATGAAACGTACTCTCTTGTAATGGATACAATTACATTTAGATATCTTATAAGTTTTACTGTACATGAAAAACTTTAGATGCATTTAATGGACGTAGTTACTGCATACTTGTACGGTAATCTTGAAAAAGATATTTACAAGAGAGTTCCTGAAGGATTTAGCATGCCTGAAGCATGTAAATCAAATCCAAGAGAAGTTTATTCTATTAAATTGCAAAGGTCCTTGTATGGGCTCAAACAATCTGGACGTATGTGGTATAATCGTCTTACTGAATGCCTTGTCAAAGAAGGTTATACCAATGACCCAATATGTCCATGTATTTTCATAAAGAGAAATGGGTCAAGTTTTGTGATAATTGCAGTGTATGTTGATGATCTCAATTTAATTGGGACTCCTGAAGAGCTCGAAGAGGCAGTTGCATATTTAAAGAAAGAATTTGAGATCAAGGATTTTGGAAAGACAAAAGTTTGCCTTGGTTTACAGATTGAGCACCTCGAAGGTAGAGTTTTTGTTCACCAAACTACTTATACCCAGAAGGTATTAAAGCGGTTCTACATGGAAAAGGCACATCCATTAAGTACCCCAATGGTCATCCGATCACTTGATCCTTATAAGGACCCGTTCAGACCATGATATGAAGATGAAGAAATACTTGGTCCTGAAGTACCATATCTCAGTTCAATTGGTGCCTCATGTACCTGCCAACTGTGCTAGACCAGATATATCATTTGCAGTTAATTTACTAGCAAGATTTAGTTCATCTCACACAAAATGACATTGGAATGGTATTAAACATATTTTTTGCTATCTACAAGGAACGGTTGATCTTGGCCTACTTTATTCAAACAAATCTCGACCAGAATTGCTTGGTTATGCTGATGCTAGGTATTTATCAGACCCACATAAAGCAAGATCTCAAACTGGATATGTATTCACATGTGGTGGTACAGCCATTTCATGGCGATCTACAAAGCAATCAATTGCTGTCACTTCTTCAAATCATGCTGAAATCATATCAATTCATGAGGCCAGTCAGGAATGTGTGTGGTTGAGGTCGATGATCAATTATATTCGAAAGAACTGTGGATTGTCACACGACAATGAAAATCCTCCAACTTTATTATATGAAGATATGCAGCTTGTATAGCTCAACCAAAGGGAGGATATATTAAAGGAGATAGAACCAAACCTATTTCACCAAAACTCTTCTTTACTCATGATTTTCAAAAAAGTGGTGAAATCGATGTGCAACAAATTCGCTCAAGTGACAACTTAGCCGATTTATTAAGGCATTACCAACTGCAATTTTAGAAGCTGGTGAAGCGTATCGGAATGCGTCGTTTGAAGGATCTCAAATGATATTTAAATCAGGGGGAGAATAAATAAACCAAATAATATATGTACTCTTTTCTCCTTAACTAGGTTTTTGCCCAACTGGGTTTTCCAGGGGGAATGATGCGGGGCCAAGCATTGAGGAACGGGCCATTATGTATCTGGAGGCCCAAGAACGTGTGGGAAAAGGGGTCTCACTAAAATCAGCATAACTTGAGCTACGGGTCTCCGTTTCAGACCCATGACCAGGCGGTTCGAAGCTTGAATGAGGAGAACGTCGTGGTAAACTGACGACGTCGGTTTATGGAACTTTAGAGCCCCCAAACGCTTTATTTTATGAGTTATTTTTAATTTTATGTTTTTTTCCTAATTTTGTTGGACTTTGTTTGTGGCCCAGTTTCCGGACCGTTCATCTTCTAAGGCCCATTTCGATTTTGTATGCCTATTTAATATATGTATGGCCATTGTGTCTGATCAGTTCCATAATATATAAAAAATCTATTTTTGGCAGTTTTTGCTAAGAATTATCCTGATAATCGGCATCTGTGAATCAACAATTATTGGTAGAATTGTTCCGGGTATTCGTGTGAATCAACAGGGTCAATCTGTGTTTATCTCGTTTTTAGTACTACATCAGTTGGTACCGGAGTCAAAGTTCCTGATCAAGATGCCTCCAAGGCGAAACAAGAATATTAATGACATCTATGAACAAGAATTTGAGCAGCGTCTTATGGCAAGAATGGAGGAGCGAATGGGTCAATTCGTTGATCAATTGACTGACCAGATGAATGACTTGATGAATCAAAGAAGGCCTCGTAATCGTAACCATCGGGAAACTGACGATGAATAATCAGAAAATCCATTCGGGGAGGGTGACAGTTCATCTTCTGATAAACCAGAAGAAAAGCGTCCAAGGCGAAATGAAAGAGAGGACAATAGGCGTTGGGAGTCTGGATTGAGAATCAATATTCCTGAGTTTGATGGGGATACTTTGAATCCCGAGGGGTTCATTGATTGGCTCGTTGCAGTTGAAGAAGCGCTTAAGTTCAAAGAGGTTCCTGAGAACAAGAAGGTTTCATTGATCGCTACCAGGCTACGCGGCAAGGCATCTGCATGGTGGCAGCAACTGAAACTGACACGGGAGAGAGTTAGAAAGCCAAGAGTCAAAACTTGGAGGAAGATGAAGAAGTGCATGAGGGCTAATTTTATTCCTCATAATTACCAACGGTTGATGTACCAGCGGTTACAAAATCTCAAATAAGGGACCAAATCTGTTGAAGATTACACAACCAAATTTTATCAACTAATTGCAAGGAATGATATTCAAGAGACCGATGATCAACTTGTCTCTCGTTACATTGGTGGTTTAAGAGTACAGATCATGGATTCTGTTAACATGTTTGATCCAGTGACACTTTTTGATGTATATCAACATGCATTAGCTTTTGAAAAACAGAACCGTCGTGTGGGAGGTTCATCTTCTCCTGCCATAACAGGAGTTAGTTCCGGTTCGGGTAATGTGGCATCTCGTTTTGCTCCTAATCAGGCAAGACATGGTGGTGGTAATATTGGACCAGTTTCTAAGGGGGCCGGTAGTAGTAGCTTGAAATGTTTTAACTGTGGTGAACCTAGTCACCGACAGGCGGAATGTAAAAAGGCTGGGAAAAGACACTTATTTGCTGATCCCAAATGGGAAGTTGATGACGTGGCTGATGAGGGTTACGAAGAAGCCCCATTATTTGATGAAGATGCTGAGTATGAAGAGGAAGTTGTGAATGGAGATGTGGGGGTAAATTTGGTGGTAAGGCGCTCTTGCTTGACACCAAAAGCTATTGGCGATGATTGGCTCAGGCACAACATCTTTTAGTGAACATGTACTATTTCGGGAAAGGTTTGCACCTTCGTGGTTGACCCTGCTAGTTGTGATAATTTGATATCTGAAGAGGTAGTTCAGAAATTGGGACTGAAGACAGAGAACCGTTCCAAACCGTATAAGTTACAGTGGCTTAAGAAAGGTGGTGAGGTAACTATTTCCAACCGTGTCATTGTTCCATTTTCTGTTGGCATAACTTATAAAGATAATGTTTGGTGTGATGTGGTGCCCATGGATGCTTGTCACTTATTATTGGGCAGACCTTGGGAGTATGATCGCAACACAAATCATAATGGACGAACTAATACTTATAGTTTCCTAATTGGTGGTGTGAAGATAACTTTGATGCCAAGTAAGCCCAAAGAACTAATCAACAAGCCCACTGGTACTTTACTAACCCTTTCCCAGTTTGAGGATGAGTTGGATATGGGAGATGAAGTTTTTGTGCTAATAGGGAAGGAAGTGGCGAAGATAGCGAAATTCCCAAAGCTATGATTCTTTTACTTAAGAAATTTTCTGATGTTTTTCCTGAATAATTGCCTGATGGGTTGCCAACTTTACGTGACATCCAACATCATATTGATTTGGAGCCTGGTTCGCAATTGCCTAACAGGCCACATTATAGGATGAGTCTGGTAGAGCATGAGGAGTTGCGACGATAGGTTGAGGAATTGGTTTCTAAGGGCCACGTTCGGGAAAGCATAAGCCCTTGTGCTGTTCCTGCCCTATTGACTCCGAAGAAGGACGGAGCAAGGCGTATGTATGTTGATAGTCGAGCTATCAACAAGATTACTGTGAGGTACAGGTTTCCTATCCCTCGGCTTGATGATTTGCTTGACCAGATTAGCGGTGCCACTATTTTCACAAAGTTGGATTTGAAGAGTGGGTATTACCAGATTCGTCTTAGGCCTGGTGATGAATGGAAGACTGCCTTCAAAACTCGCGAAGGGTTGGTGATGCCCTTTGGTTTATCCAATGCACCTAGTACATTTATGCGTGTGATAAACCAATTGCTCAAGCCTTATACTAGGAAATTTGTAGTTGTTTATTTCGATGATATTCTTATATATAGTGCTTCTTTCAGTGAGCATGTCATCCATGTGAGGCGGGTTTTGACCTTACTTCATAAGGACAAATTCTATGCAACCAAGAAGAAGTGTGTGTGCATGACCCCTAAAGTTCTGTTCTTTGGGTATGTTGTTTCTGGTGAAGGGATACAAGTGGATGAGTCTAAAGTGGCAGTTGTTCAAGAGTGTCCAACTCCAACCACCATTACTGAAGTTTGTAGTTTTCATGGGCTTGCCTCTTTTTACAGACGGTCCATACCACATTTTAGTTCTATTATGGCCCCATTAACATATTGTATGAAGGGAAAATCATTAGTGTGGATAGAGGAGGCAGAGTCGGCTTTCCAGGTCATCAAAGAAAAGCTTACTACAGCACCATTCTGGTATTGCCTGACTTTTCTCAAGTCTTTGAGCTTCATACGGATGCCTCAAAGGTTGCAATTGGCGGGGTTCTTAGTCATGGTGGTCGACCTGTTGCCTATTTTAGTGAGAAATTGACGGAGCCAAAGTCTAGGTACACTACTTATGACCTGGAGTTTTATGCCGTTGTCCAAGCTGTAAAGCATTGGTGCCATTATCTGTTTCATAAGGAATTTGTTTTATTCACTGATCATGACTCTTTAAGGCATATTCGCACTAAATATAAGGTATCACATAAGCATGGTCGTTGGTTGGCATTTCTGGAGAAGTTTACTTTTGTGGTCAAACACAAGACTGGTGTTTCTAATCGGGTCGCTGATGCCTTAAGCAGGAGGAGTAATTTGCTTGCATCTATGCGAGTTGATGTGCCAGGGCTGGATGTCATTCGTGAGCGATTAGCTTGATGACCCATATTTTTCATTGTTGCGGGGTGTGCAATGCAGGCGAAACCTGATTTTCTGCTACACGATGGTTTTCTTTTCAAAGGTAATCAACTATGTATTCCTGATTCCAGTCTTCGCTTGCAAATTATTAAGGAATTACATGGTGAGGGGCATGTTGGTCATGATCTCACTTTACAATTAGTGCAAGCCTCTTATTTCTGGCCCACTATGAGGGAAGAAGTAGATCATTATGTCAAGCGGTGTCGTATTTCCCAAGTTTCAAAGGGTACTGCTACTAATGCGGGATTCTATATGCCTTTGCCTGTTCCTTTGCAGCCATGGGTTGATATCAACATGGATTTTGTGTTGGGGTTACCTCGTACTCAAAGGGGTAATGATTCAATCTTTGTTGTTGTTCATCGTTTCTCTAAGATGGTGCACTTTATTCCTTGCAAGAAGACAACAGATGCAGTTAATGTGGCCCAACTTTTCTTTCGAGATGTATATCGCTTGCATGGTTTGCCTTCTTCTATTGTTTCTGATCGGGACACTCGGTTTCTGAGTTATTTTTGGCGTAGTTTGTGGAAGATGGTGAATACTCAACTCAGTTTTAGTAGTGCTTATCATCCCCAAACTGATGGGCAAACTGAAGTTGTTAACCGATCCCTTGGTAATCTGTTGAGGTGTTTAGTAGGTGATCATGTGAAAGTATGGGATCAGAAGTTATGTCAAGCTGAATTTGCTCATAATCATGTTGTCAATCATAGCACTAGGTTTAGTCTATTCGAGGTGGTTTATTCTGCTCAACCACGTGGACCTCTTGACTTAATGTCTCTCTCTGTTTTTGGTTTTGTTCCAAAGAAAGTGCAGGATTTTGTTCAAGGGTTACATGAAATTCATAAAGCTGTTCATGACAACTTGGTTCGAGCCAATTCAAAGTACAAGCAAGTTGTTGATCAAAAGCGGAGGCATGTGGATTTTGAAGTTGGTGACTTTGTGTGGGCTGTTTTAAGTAAGGATCGTTTCTCGGTCGGTGAGTATAATAAGTTGTCAGCTAAGAAGATTGGCCCATTGGAAATTGTAGACAAAATTAACTCCAATGCTTACCGTTTGAAGTTACCGAGCCATATTCGATGTTCTGATGTGTTTAATGTGAAACACTTGTTGCCTTACCATGGTGACCCTTCTAATGATGATCTTGCTGTGAATTCGAGGACGAATTTTGTCTACCCAGGGGCAAATGATGCGGGGCCAAGCATTGAGGAACGGGCCATTATGTATCTGGAGGCCCGAGAACGTATGGGAAAAGGGGCCTCAATAAAATCAGCATAACTAGAGTTACGGGTCTCCGTTTCAGACCCATGACCAGGCGGTTCGAAGCTTGGAACGAGGAGAACGTCGGGGTAATCAGTTTATGGCACTTTCGAGCCCCAAAAAGCTTTATTTTATGAGTTATTTTTAATTTTATGTTTTTTTCCTAATTTTGTTGGACTTTGCTCGTGGCCCAGTTTCCGGACCGTTCATCTTCTAAGGCCCATTTCAATTTTGTATGCCTATTTAATACATGTATGGCCATTGTGTCTGATCAGTTCCAGAATATATAAAAAATCTATTTTTGGCAGTTTCTGCTAAGAATTATCCTGATAATCGACATTCTGTGAATCAACAATTATTGGTAGAATTGTTCCTGGTATTCGTGTGAATCAAAAGGGTCAATCTGTGTTTATCTCGTTTTTAGTACTACATCAGTTGGTACCAGAGTCAAAGTTCCTGATCAAGATGCCTCCAAGGCGAAACAAGAATATTAATGACATCTATGAACAAGAATTTGAGCAGCATCTTATGGCAAGAATGGAGGAGCGAATAGATCAATTCGTTGATCAATTGACTGACCAGATGAATGACTTGATGAATCAAAGAAGGCCTCGTAATCATAATCATCGGGAAACTGACGATAAACAGTCAGAAGATCTGTTCGAGGAGGGTGACGGTTCATCTTCTGATGAACAAGAAGAAAAGCGTCCAAGGCAAAATGAAAGGGAGGACAAAAGGCATTGGGAGTCTGGATTGAGAATCAATATTCATGAGTTTGATGGGGATACTTTGAATCCCGAGGGGTTCATTGATTGGCTCGTTGCAGTTGAAGAAGTGCTTGAGTTCAAAGAGGTTCCTGAGAACAAGAAGGTTTCATTGATCGCTACTAGGCTACGCGGCAAAGCATCCGCATGGTGGCAGCAACTGAAACTAACACGGGAGAGAGTTGGATAGCCAAGAGTCACGACTTGGAGGAAGATGAAGAAGTGCATGGGGGCCAATTTTATTCCTCATAATTACCAACGGTTGATGTACCAGCGGTTACAAAATCTCAAACAAGGGACCAAATCTGTTGAAGATTACACAACCGAATTTTATCAACTAATTGCAAGGAATGATATTCAAGAGACCGATGATCAACTTGTCTCTCGTTACATTGGTGGGTTAAGAGGCCAGATCATGGATTCTGTTAACATGTTTGATCCGGTGACACATTCTGATGCATATCAACATGCATTAGCTTCTGAATGTGGCAGGTTCGTGTGGGAGGTTCATCTTCTCCTGCCATAACAGGAGTTAGTTCCGGTTCAGGTAATGTGGCATCTCAGTTTGCTCCTAATCAGGCAAGATGGTGGTGGTAATATTGGACCAGTTTCTAAGGGGGCCGGTAGTAGTGGGTTGAAATGTTTTAACTGTGGTGAACCTGGTCACCGACAGTCGGAATGTAAGAAGGCTGGGAAAAGACACTTATTTGCTGATCCCGAATGGGAAGTTGATGACGTGGATGATGAGGGTTACAAAGAAGCCCTAGTATTTGATGAAGGTGGTGAGTATGAAGAGGAAGTTGTGAATGGAGATGTGGGGGTAAATTTGGTATTAAGGTGCTCTTACTTGACACCAAAAGCTGTTGGCGATGATTGGCTCAGGCACAACATCTTTCAGTCAACATGTACTATTTCGGGAAAGGTTTGCACCTTCGTGGTTGACCCTGGTAGTTGTGATAATTTGATATCGGAAGAGGCAGTTCAGAAATTGAGACTAAAGACAGAGAATCGTTCCAAACCTTACAAGTTACAGTGGCTTAAGAAAGGTGGTGAGGTAACTATTTCCAACCGTGTCCTTGTTCCATTTTTTATTGGCACAACTTATAAAGATAATGTTTGGTGTGATGTGGTGCCCATGGATGCTTGTCACTTATTATTGGGTAGACCTTGGGAGTATGATCGCAACACAAATCATAATGGATGAACTAATACTTATAGTTTCCTAATTGGTGGTGTGAAGATAAATCTGATGCCAAGTATGCCCAAAGAACTAATCAACAATTCCACTGGTACTTTACTAACCCTTTCCCAGTTTGAGGATGAGTTGGATATGGGAGATGAAGTTTTTGTGCTAATAGGGAAGGAAGTGGCCGAAGATAGCGAAATTCACAAAGCTATGATTCCTTTACTTAAGGAATTTTCTGATGTTTTTCCGGATGAATTGCCTGATGGTTGCCACCTTTACGTGACATCCAACGTCATATTGATTTGGAGCCTGGTTCGCAATTGCCTAACATGCCACATTATAGGATGACTCCGGTAGAGCATGAGGAGTTGCGACGACAGGTTGAGGAATTGGTTTCTAAGGGCACGTTCGGGAAAGCATGAGCCCTTGTGCTGTTCCTGCCCTATTGACTCCGAAGAAGGACGGAACATGGCGTATGTGTGTTGGTAGTCGAGCTATCAACAAGATTACTATGAGGTACAAGTTTCCAATCCATCGACTTGATGATTTGCTTGACCAGATTAGCAATGCCACTATTTTCACAAAGTTGTATTTGAAGAGTGGGTATTACCAGATTTGTCTTAGGCCTGGTGATGAATGGAAGACTGCCTTCAAGACTCGTGATGGGTTGTATGAATGGTTGGTGATGCCCTTTGGTTTATCCAACGCACCTAGTACATTTATGCGTGTGATGAACCAATTGCTCAGGCCTTATATTGGGAAGTTTGTAGTTGTTTATTTCGATGATATTCTTATATATAGTGCTTCTTTCAGTGAGCATGTCATCCATGTGAGGCAGGTTTTGACCTTACTTCGTAAGGACAAACTCTATGCAGCTAAGAAGAAATGTGTGTTCACGACCCCTAAAGTTCTGTTCTTGGGGTATGTTGTTTCTGGTGAAGGGATACAAGTGGATAAGTCTAAAGTGGCAGTTGTTCAAGAGTGGCCAACTCCAACCACCATTACTGAATTTCGTAGTTTTCATGGGCTTGCTTCTTTTTACAGGCGGTTCATACCACATTTTAGTTCTATGGCCCCATTAACAGATTGTATGAAGGGAAAATCATTTATGTGGACAGAGGAGGCAGAGTCGGCTTTCCAGGTCATCAAAGAAAAGCTTACTACAGCACCGATTCTGGTATTGCCTGACTTTTCTCAAGTCTTTGAGCTTCATACGAATGCCTCAAAGGTTGCAATTGGCGGGGTTCTCAGTCAAGGTAGTCGACCTGTTGCCTATTTTAGTGAGAAATTAACGAAGCCGAAGTCTAGGTACACTACTTATGACCTGTAGTTTTATGCCATTGTCCAAGCTGTAAAGCATTGGCGCCATTATCTGTTTCATAAGGAATTTGTTTTGTTCACTAATCGTGACTCTTTAAGGCATATTCGCACCAAAGATAAGGTATCACATACGCATGGTCGTTGGTTGGCATTTCTTGAGAAGTTTACTTTTGTGGTCAAACACAAGACTAGTGTTTCTAATCGGGTCGCTGATGCCTTAAGCAGGAGGAGTAATCTGCTTGCATCTATGCGAGTTGATGTGCCAGGGCTGGATGTCATTCGTGAGCAGTTAGCTATTGACCCATATTTTTCTGTTGTTCTGCAGGGTGTGCAATCTAGGCAGAAACCTGATTTTCTGCTACACGATGGTTTTCTTTTTAAATGGAATCAACTATGTATTCCTGATTCCAGTCTTCGCTTGCAAATTATTAAGGAATTACATGGTGAGGGGCATGTTGGTCATGATCGCACTTTACAATTAGTGCAAGCCTCTTATTTTTGGCCCACTATGAGGGAAGAAGTAGATCATTATGTCAAGCAGTGTCGTATTTGCCAAGTTTCAGAGGGTACAACTACTAATGCGGGATTCTATATGTCTTTGCCTGTTCCTTTGCAGCCATGGGTTGATATCAGCATGGATTTTGTGTTGGGCTTACCTCGTACTCAAAGGGGTAATGATTCAATCTTTGTTGTTGTTGATCGTTTCTCTAAGATGGTGCACTTTATTCCTTGCAAGAAGACAACAGATGCAGTTAATATGGCCCAACTTTTCTTTCGAGCTGTATATCACTTGCATGGTTTGCCTTCCTCTATTGTTTCTGATCGGGACACTTGGTTTCTGAGTCATTTTTGGCGTAGTTTGTGGAAGATGGTGAATACTCAACTCAGTTTTAGTAATGCTTATCATCCCGAAACTGATGGGAAAACTGAAGTTGTTAACCGATCCCTTGGTAATCTGTTGAGGTGTTTAGTAGGTGATCATGTGAAAGCATAGGATCAGAAGTTATGTCAAGCTGAATTTGCTCATAATCATGATGTCAATCGTAGCACTGGGTTTAGTCCATTCCAGTTGGTTTATTTTGCTCAACCACGTGGACCTCTTGACTTAATGTCTCTCTCTGTTTCTGGTTCTGTTCCAAAGAAAGTGCAGGATTTTGTTGAAGGGTTACATGAAATTCATAAAGCTATTCATGACAACTTGGTTCGAGCCAATTCAAAGTACAAGCAAGATGTTGATCAAAAGTGGAGGCATGTGGATTTTGAAGTTGGTGACTTTGTGTGGGCTGTTTTAACTAAGGATCGTTTCTCGGTCGGTGAGTATAATAAGTTGTCAGCTAAGAAGATTGGCCCATTGGAAATTGTAGACAAAATTAACTCCAATGCTTACCGTTTGAAGTTATCGAGCCATATTCGATGTTCTGATGTGTTTAATGTGAAACACTTGTTGCCATACCATGGTGACCCTTCTGATGATGATCTTGCTATGAATTCGAGGACGAATTTTGTCTACCCAGGGGGGAATGATGCGGGGCCAAGCATTGAGGAACGGGCCATTATGTATCTGGAGGCCCAAGAACGTGTGGGAAAAGGGGCCTCACTAAAATCAGCATAACTTGAGCTACGGGTCTCCGTTTAAGACCCATGACTAGGCGGTTCGAAGCTTGGAACGAGGAGAACGTCGTGCCAATTGGTTTATGGAACTTTCGTGCCCCAAAACGCTTTATTTTATGATTTATTTTTAATTTTATGTTTTTTTCTTAATTTTGTTGGACTTTGTTTGCGGCCCAGTTTCCGGACCGTTAATCTTCTAAGGCCCATTTCGATTTTGTATGCCTATTTAATAAGTGTATGTCCATTGTGTCTGATCAGTTCTAGAATATATAAAAAATCTATTTTTGACAGTTTTTGCTAAGAATTATCCTGATAATCGGCATTCTGTGAATCAACGATTATTGGTAGAATTGTTCTTGGTATTCGTGTGAATCAACAGGGTCAATCTGTGTTTATCTCGTTTTTAGTACTACATCAGTTGGTACTGGAGTCAAAGTTCCTGATCAAGATGCCTCCAAGGCGAAACAAGAATATTAATGACATCTATGAACAAGAATTTGAGCAGGGTCTTATGGCAAGAATGGAGGAGCGAATGGGTCAATTCGTTGATCAATTGACTGACCAGATGAACGACTTGATGAATCAAAGAAGGCCTCGTAATCGTAACCATCGGGAAACTGACGATGAACAGTCAGAAAATTCATTCGGGGAGGGTGACGGTTCATCTTCTGATGAACAAGAAGAAAAGCGTCCAAGGCGAAATGAAAGGGAGGACAATAGGCGCTGGGAGTCTGGATTGAGAATCAATATTCCCGAGTTTGATGGGGATACGTTGAATCCCGAGGGGTTCATTGATTGGATCGTTGCAGTTTCAGAAGTGCTTGAGTTCAAAGAGGTTCCTGAGAACAAGAAGGTTTCATTGATCGCTACCAGGCTACGCGGCAGGGCATCCGCATGGTGGCAGCAGCTGAAACTGACACGGGAGAGAGTTGGATAGCCAAGAGTCACGACTTGGAGGAAGATGAAGAAGTGCATGAGGGCCAATTTTATTCCTCATAATTACCAACGGTTGATGTACCAGCGGTTACAAAATCTCAAACAAGGGACCAAATCTGTTGAAGATTATACAAACAAATTTTATCAACTAATTGCAAGGAATGATATTCAAGAGACCGATGATCAACTTGTCTCTCGTTACATTGGTGGTATAAGAGTCCAGATCATGGATTCTGTTAACATGTTTGATCCAGAGACACTTTCTGATGCATATCAACGTGAATTAGCTTTTGAAAAATAGAACCGTCATGTGGGAGGTTCATCTTCTCCTGCCATAATAGGAGTTAGTTCCAGTTCGGGTAATGTGGCATCTCGTTTTGCTCCTAATCAGGCAAGAAAGGGTGGTGGTAATATTGGACCAGTTTCTAAGGGGGCTGGTAGTAGTAGCTTGAAATGTTTTAACTGTGGTGAACCTGGTCATCGACAGTCAGAATGTAAGAAGGCTGGGAAAAGACACTTATTTGCTAATCCCGAATGGGAAGTTGATGACGTGGATGATGAGGGTTACGAAGAAGCCCCAGTATTTGATGAAGATGATGAGTATGAAGAGGAATTTATGAATGGAGATGTGGGGGTAAACTTGGTGGTAAGGCGCTCTTGCTTGGCACCAAAAGCTGTTGGCGATGATTGGCTCAGGCGCAACATCTTTCAGTCAACATGAACTATTTCTGGAAAGGTTTGCACCTTCGTGGTTGACCCTGGTAGTTATGATAATTTAATATCTGAAGAGGCAGTTCAGAAATTGGGACTGAAGATAGAGAACCATTCCAAACCTTACAAGTTACAGTGGCTTAAGAAAGGTGGTGAGGTAACTATTTCCAACCGTGTACTTGCTCCATTTTCTGTTGGCACAACTTATAAAGATAATTTTTGGTGTGATGTGGTGCCCATGGATGCTTGTCACTTATTATTGGGCAGACCTTGGGAGTATGATCGCAACACAAATCATAATGGACGAACTAATACTTATAGTTTCCTATTTGGTGGCGTAAAGATAACTTTGATGCCAAGTAAGCCCAAAGAAATAATCAAAAATCCCACTGGTACTTTACTAACCCTTTCCATTGAGGATGAGTTGGATATAGGAGATGAAGTTTTTGTGCTAATAGGGAAGGAAGTCGCTGAAGATAGCGAAATTCCCAAAGCTATGATTCTTTTACTTAAGGAATTTTCTGATATTTTTCCTGATGAATTGCCTGATGGGTTGCCAACTTTACGTGACATCCAACATCATATTGATTTGGAGCCTGGTTCGCAATTGCCTAACAGGCCACATTATAGGATGAGTCTGGTAGACCATGAGGAGTTGCGACGATAGGTTGAGGAATTGGTTTCTAAGGGCCACGTTCGGGAAAGCATGAGCCCTTGTGCTGTTCCTGCCCTATTGACTCCGAAGAAGGACAGAACAAGGCGTATGTGTGTTGATAGTCGAGCTATCAACAAGATTACTGTGAGGTACAGGTTTCCTATCCTCGGCTTGATGATTTGCTTGACCAGATTAGCGGTGCCACTATTTTCACAAAGTTGGATTTGAAGAGTGGGTATTACCAGATTCGTCTTAGGCCTCGTGATGAATGGAAGACTTCCTTCAAAACTCGCGAAGGGTTGGTGATGCCCTTTGGTTTATCCAATGCACATAGTACATTTATGCGTGTGATAAACCAATTGCTCAGGCCTTATACTGGGAAGTTTGTAGTTGTTTATTTCGATGATATTCTTATATATAGTGCTTCTTTCAGTGAGCATGTCATCCATGTGAGGCAGGTTTTGACCTTACTTCATAAGGACAAATTCTATGCAGCCAAGAAGAAGTGTGTGTTCATGACCCCTAAAGTTCTGTTCTTTGGGTATGTTGTTTCTGGTGAAGGGATACAAGTGGATGAGTCTAAAGTGGCAGTTGTTCAAGAGTGTCCAACTTCAACCACCATTACTGAAGTTCGTAGTTTTCATTGGCTTGCTTCTTTTTACAGGCGGTCCATACCACATTTTAGTTCTATTATAGCCCCATTAACAGATTGTATGAAGGGAAAATCATTTGTGTGGACAGAGGAGGCAGAGTCGGCGTTCCAGGACATCAAAGAAAAGCTTACTACAGCACCATTCTGGTATTACCTGACTTTTCTCAAGTCTTTGAGCTTTATACGGATGCCTCAAAGGTTGCAATTGGCGGGGTTCTTAGTCATGGTGGTCGACCTGTTGCCTATTTTAGTGAAAAATTGATGGAGCCAAAGTCTAGGTGCACTACTTATGACCAGGAGTTTTATGCCGTTGTCCAAGCTGTAAAGCATTGGCGCCATTATCTGTTTCATAAGGAATTTGTTTTATTCACTGATCATGACTCTTTAAGGCATATTCACACTAAAGATAAGGTATCACATAAGCATGGTCATTGGTTGGCATTTCTTGAGAAGTTTACTTTTGTGGTCAAACACAAGACTGGTGTTTCTAATCGGGTCGCTGATGCCTTAAGCAGGAGGAGTAATCTGCTTGCATCTATGCGAGTTGATGTGCCAGGGCTGGATGTCATTCGTGAGCAGTTAGCCATTGACCCATATTTTTCTGTTGTTCTGCAGGGTGTGCAATCTGGGCAGAAACCTGATTTTCTGCTACACGATGGTTTTCTTTTCAAAGGGAATCAACTATGTATTCCTGATTCCAGTCTTCGCTTGCGAATTATTAAGGAATTACATGGTGAGGGCATGTTGGTCATGATCGCACTTTACAATTAGTGCAAGCCTCTTATTTCTGGCCCACTATGAGGGAAAAAGTAGATCATTATGTCAAGCGGTGTCGTATTTGCCAAGTTTCAAAGGGTACAACTACTGATGCGGGATTCTATATGCCTTTGCCTGTTCCTTTGCAGCCATGGGTTGATATCAGCATGGATTTTGTGTTGGGGTTACCTCGTACTCAAAGGGGTAATGATTCAATCTTTGTTGTTGTTCATCGTTTCTCTAAGATGGTGCACTTTATTCCTTGCAAGAATACAAGAGATGCAGTTAATGATGTGGCCTAACTTTTCTTTCGAGATGTATATCGCTTGCATGGTTTGCCTTCTTCTATTGTTTCTGATCGGGACACTCGGTTTTTGAGTCATTTTTGGCGTAGTTTGTGGAAGATGGTGAATACTCAACTCAGTTTTAGTAGTGCTTATCATCCCCAAACTAATGGGCAAACTGAAGTTGTTAACCGATTCCTTGGTAATCTGTTGAGGTGTTTAGTAGGTGATCATGTGAAAGCATGGGATCAGAAGTTATGTCAAGCTGAACTTGCTCATAATCATGCTGTCAATCGTAGCACTGGGTTTAGTCTATTCCAGGTGGTTTATTCTGCTCAACCACGTGGACCTCTTGACTTAATGTCTCTCTCTGTTTCTGGTTTTGTTCCAAAGAAAGTGCAGGATTTTGTTGAAGGGTTACATGAAATTCATAAAGCTGTTCATGACAACTTGGTTCGAGCCAATTCAAAGTACAAGCAAGTTGTTGATCAAAAGCGGAGGCATGTGGATTTTGAAGTTGGTGACTTTGTGTGGGCTGTTTTAACCAAGGATCGTTTCTCGGTCGGTGAGTATAATAAGTTGTCAGCTAAGAAGATTGGCCCATTGGAAATTGTAGACAAAATTAACTCCAATGCTTACCGTTTGAAGTTACCGAGCCATATTCGATGTTCTGATGTGTTTAATGTGAAACACTTGTTGCCTTACCATGGTGACCCTTCTGATGATGATCTTGCTGTGAATTCGAGGACGAATTTTGTCTACCCAGGGGGGAATGATGCGGGGCCAAGCATTGAGGAACGGGCCATTATGTATCTGGAGGCCCAAGAACGTGTGGGAAAAGGGGCCTCACTAAAATCAGCATAACTTGAGTTAGGGGTCTCGGTTTCAGACCCATGACTAGGAGGTTCGAAGCTTGGAACGAGGAGAACGTCGTGGTAATCAGTTTATGGAACTTTCGAACCCCAAAACGCTTTATTTTATGAGTTATTTTTAATTTTATGTTTTTTTCCTAATTTTGTTGGACTTTGCTCGTGGCCCAGTTTCCGGACCGTTCATCTTCTAAGGCCCATTTCAATTTTGTATGCCTATTTAATACGTGTATGGCCATTGTGTCTAATCAGTTCCAGAATATACAAAAAATCTATTTTTGGCAGTTTCTGCTAAGAATTATCCTGATAATCGACATTTTGTGAATCAAAAATTATTGGTAGAATGATTCCTGGTATTCGTGTGAATCAACAATTATTGGTCAATCTGTGTTTATCTCGTTTTTCGTACTACATCAGTTGGTACCAGAGTCAAAGTTCCTGATCAAGATGCCTCCAAGGCGAAACAAGAATATTAATGACATCTATGAACAAGAATTTGAGCAGCGTCTTATGGCAAGAATGGAGGAGCGAATGGATCAATTCATTGATCAATTGACTGACCATATGAACGACTTGATGAATCAAAGAAGGCCTCGTAATCAGAACTATCGGGAAACTGATGATGAACAGTCAGAAGATCCGTTCGAGGAGGGTGACGATTCATCTTATGATGAACAAGAAGAAAAGCGTCCAAGGCGAAATGAAAGGGAGGACAATAGGCGTTGGGAGTCTGGATTGAGAATCAATATTCCCGAGTTTGATGGGGATACTTTGAATCCCGAGGGGTTCATTGATTGGCTCGTTGCAGTTGAAGAAGTGCTTGAGTTCAAAGAGGTTCCTGAGAACAAGAAAGTTTCATTGATCGCTACTAGGCTAAGCGGCAGGGCATCCGCATGGTGGCACCAACTGAAACTGACACGGGAGAGAGTTGGATAGCCAAGAGTCACGACTTGGAGGAAGATGAAGAATTGCATGAGGGCTAATTTTATTCCTCATAATTACCAACGGTTGATGTACCAGCGGTTACAAAATCTCAAACAAGGGACCAAATCTGTTGAAGATTATACAACCAAATTTTATCAACTAATTGCAAGGAATGATATTCAAGAGACCGATGATCAACTTGTCTCTCATTACATTGGTGGTTTAAGAGTCCAGATCATGGATTCTGTTAACATGTTTGATCCGGTGACACATTCTGATGCATATCAACATGCATTAGCTTTTTAATGTGGCAGGTTCGTGTGGGAGGTTCATCTTCTCGTGCCATAACAGGAGTTAGTTCCGGTTCAGGTAATGTGGCATCTCATTTTGCTCCTAATCAGGCAAGATGGTGGTGGTAATATTGGACCAGTTTCTAAGGGGCCCGGTAGTAGTGGCTTGAAATGTTTTAACTGTGGTGAACCTGGTCACCGACAGTCGGAATCTAAGAAGGCTGGGAAAAGACACTTATTTGCTGATCCCGAATGGGAAGTTGATGACGTGGATGATGAGGGTTACAAAGAAGCCCCAGTATTTGATGAAGATGCTGAGTATGAAGAGGAAGTTGTGAATGGAGATGTGGGGGTAAATTTGGTGGTAAGGCGCTCTTCTTGACACCAAAAGTTGTTGGCGATGATTGGCTCAGGCACAACATCTTTTAGTCAACATGTACTATTTCGGGAAAGGTTTGCACCTTCGTGGTTGACCCTGGTAGTTGTGATAATTTGATATCTGAAGAGGCAGTTCAGAAATTGGGACTGAAGACAGAGAATCGTTCCAAACCTTACAAGTTACAGTGGCTTAAGAAAGGTGGTGAGGTAACTATTTCCAACCGTGTCCTTGTTCCATTTTTTGTTGGCACAACTTATAAAGATAATGTTTGGTGTGATGTGGTGCCCATGGATGCTTGTCACTTATTATTGGGCAGACCTTGGGAGTATGATCGCAACACAAATCATAATGGACGAACTAATATATAGTTTCCTAATTGGTGGTGTGAAGATAACTTTGATGCCAAGTAAGCCCAATGAACTAATCAACAATCCCACTGGTACTTTACTAACCCTTTCCCTGTTTGAGGATGAGTTGGATATGGGAGATGAAGTTTTTGTGCTAATAGGGAAGGAAGTGGCTGAAGATAGCGAAATTCCCAAAGCTATGATTCCTTTACTTAAGGAATTTTCTGATGTTTTTCCTGATGAATTGCCTGATGGCTTGCCACCTTTACGTGACATTCAACATCATATTGATTTGGAGCCTGGTTCGCAATTGCCTAACATGCCACATTATAGGATGAGTCCGGTAAAGCATGAGGAGTTGCGACGACAGGTTGAGGAATTGGTTTCTAAGGGCACGTTCGGGAAAGCATGAGCCCTTGTGCTGTTCCTGCCCTATTGACTCCGAAGAAGGACGGAACATGGCGTATGTGTGTTGATAGTCGAGCTATCAACAAGATTACTATGAGGTACAGGTATCCAATCCATCGACTTGATGATTTGCTTGACCAGATTAGCGGTGCCACTATTTTCACAAAGTTGTATTTGAAGAGTGGGTATTACCAGATTCGTCTTAGGCCTGGTGATGAATGGAAGACTGCCTTCAAGACTCGTGAAGGGTTGTATGAATGGTTGGTGATGCCCTTTGGTTTATCCAACGCACCTAGTACTTGTTGTCTTACCATGGTGACCCTTATGATGATGATCTTGCTGTGAATTCGAGGACGAATTTTGTCTACCCAGGGGGGAATGATGCGGGTCCAAGCATTGAGGAACGGGCCATTATGTATCTGGAGGCCCAAGAACGTGTGGGAAAAGGGGCCTCACTAAAATCAGCATAACTTGAGCTACGGGTCTCCGCTTTAGACCCATGACCGGGCGGTTCGAAGCTCGGAACAAGGAGAACATCGTGCTAATCGGTTTGTGGAACTTTCGAGCCCCAAAATGCTTTATTTTATGAGTTATCTTTAATTTTATGTTTTTTTCCTAATTTTGTTGGACTTTGTTTGTGGCCCAGTTTTCGGACCGTTCATCTTCTAAGTCCCATTTCGATTTTGTATGCCTATTTAATACGTGTATGGCCATTGTGTCTGATCAGTTCCAGAATATATAAAAAATCTATTTTTGGCAGTTTTTGCTAAGAATTATCTTGATAATCGACATTCTGTGAATCAACGATTATTGGTAGAATTGTTCCTGGTATTCGTGTGAATCAATAGGGTCAATCTGTGTTTATCTCGTTTTCAGTACTACATTAGTTGGTACCGGAGTCAAAGTTCCTGATCAAGATGCCTCCAAGGCGAAACAAGAATATTAATGACATCTATGAACAAGAATTTGAGCAGCGTCTTATGGCAAGAATGGAGGAGCGAATGGGTCAATTCGTTGATCAATTGACTGACCAGATGAACGACTTGATGAATCCAAGAAGGCCTCGTAATCGTAACCATCGGGAAACTGATGATGAACAGTCAGAAAATACATTCGGGGAGTGTGACGGTTCATCTTCTGATGAACAAGAAGAAAAGCGTCCAAAGCGAAATGAAAGGGAGGACAATAGGCGTTGGGAGTCTGGATAGAGAATCAATATTCCTGAGTTTGATGGGGATACTTTTAATCCCGAGGGATTCATTGATTGGCTCGTTGCAGTTGAAGAAGTGCTTGAGTTCAAAAAGGTTCCTGAGAACAAGAAGGTTTCATTGATCGCTACCAGGCTACTTGGCAGGGCATCCGCATGGTGGCAGCAACTGAAACTGACACGGGAGAGAATTGGAAAGCCAAGAGTCACGACTTGGAGGAAGATTAAGAAGTGCATGAGGGCCAGTTTTATTCCTCATAATTACCAACAGTTGATGTACCAGCGGTTACAAAATCTCAAACAAGGGACCAAATCTGTTGAAGATTATACAACCGAATTTTATCAACTAATTGCAAGGAATGATATTCAAGAGACCGATGATCAACTTGTCTCTCGTTACATTGGTGGTTTAAGAGTCCAGATCAAGGATTCTGTTAACATGTTTGATCCGGAGAAACTTTTTGATGCATATCAACGTGAATTAGCTTTTGAAAAACAGAACCGTCGTGTGGGAGGTTCATCTTCTCCTGCCATAACACAAGTTAGTTCCAGTTCGGGTAATGTGGCATCTCGTTTTGCTCCTAATCAGGCAAGAAAGGGTGGTGATAATATTGGACCAGTTTCTAAGGGGGATGGTAGTAGTAGCTTGAAATGTTTTAACTGTGGTGAACCTGGTCATCGACAGTCAGAATGTAAGAAGGCTGGGAAAAGACACTTATTTGCTAATCTCGAATGGGAAGTTGATGACGTGGATGATTAGGGTTACGAAGAAGCCCCATTATTTGATGAAAATGATGAGTATGAAGAGGAAGTTGTGAATGGAGATGTGGGGGTAAACTTGGTGGTAAGGCGCCATTGCTTGGCACCAAAAGCTGTTGGCGATGATTGGCTCAGGCACAACATCTTTCAGTCAACATGTACTATTTCGGGAAAGGTTTACACCTTCGTGGTTGACCCTGGTAGTTGTGATAATTTAATATCTGAAGAGGCAGTTCGGAAATTGGGACTGAAGATAGAGAACCATTCCAAACCTTACAAGTTACAGTGGCTTAAGAAAGGTGGTGAGGTAACTATTTCCAACCGTGTACTTGTTCCAATTTCTGTTGGCACAACTTATAAAGATAATGTTTGGTGTGATGTGGTGCCCATGGATGCTTGTCACTTATTATTTGGCAGACCTTGGGAGTATGATCGCAACACAAATCATAATGGACGAACTAATACTTATAGCTTCCTATTTGGTGGCGTGAAGATAACTTTGATGCCAAGTAAGCCCAAAGAACTAATCAACAAGCCCACTGGTACTTTACTACCCCTTTCCATTGAGGATGAGTTGGATATGGGAGATGAAGTTTTTGTGCTAATAGGGAAGGAAGTGGCTGAAGATAGCGAAATTCCCAAAGCTATGATTCCTTTACTTAAGGAATTTTCTGATGTTTTTCCTGATGAATTACCACCTTTACGTGACATCCTACATCATATTGATTTGGAGCCTGGTTCGCAATTGCCTAACAGGCCACATTATAGGATGAGTCCGGTAGAGCATGAGGAGTTGCGACGACAAGTTGAGGAACTGTTCCTGCCCTATTGACTCCGAAGAAGGACGGAGCATGGCCTATGTGTGTTGATAGTCGAGCTATCAACAAGATTACTGTGAGGTACATGTTTCCTATCCCTTGGATTGATGATTTGCTTAACCAGATTAGCGGTGCCACTATTTTCACAAAGTTGGATTTGAAGAGTGGGTATTACCAGATTCGTCTTAGGCCTGGTGATGAATGGAAGACTGCCTTCAAGACTCGTGAAGGGTTGTATGAATGGTTGGTGATGCCCTTTGGTTTATCCAATGCACCTAGTATGTTTATGCGTGTGATGAACCAATTGCTCAGGCCTTATATTGGGAAGTTTGTAGTTGTTTATTTCGATGATATTCTTATATATAGTGCTTCTTTTAGTGAGCATGTCATCCATGTGAGGCAGGTTTTGACCTTACTTCGTAAGGACAAATTCTATGCAGCCAAGAAGAAGTGTGTGTTCATGACCCCTAAAGTTCTGCTCTTGGGGTATGTTGTTTCTGGTTAAGGGATACAAGTGGATGAGTCTAAAGTGGCCGTTGTTCAAGAGTGGCCAACTCCAACCACCATTACTGAAGTTCGTAGTTTTCATGGGCTTGCTTCTTTTTACAGGCGGTTCATACCACATTTTAGTTCTATTATGGCTCCATTAACAGATTGTATGAAGGGAAAATCATTTGTGTGGATAGAGGAGGCAGAGTCGGCTTTCCAGGTCATCAAAGAAAATATTACTACAACACTGATTCTGGTATTGCCTGACTTCTCTCAAGTCTTTGAGCTTCATACGAATGCCTCAAAGGTTGCAATTGGCGGGGTTCTCAGTCAAGGTGGTCGACCTGTTGCCTATTTTAGTGAGAAATTGATGGAGCCGAAGTCTAGGTACACTACTTATGACCTGGAGTTTTATGCCATTGTCCAAGCTGTAAAGCATTGGCGACATTATCTGTTTCATAAGGAATTTGTTTTGTTCACTGATCATGACTCTTTAAGGCATATTCGCACTAAAGATAAGGTATCACATAAGCATGGTCGTTGGTCGGCATTTCTTGTGAAGTTTACTTTTGTGGTTAAACACAAGACTGGTGTTTCTAATCGGGTCGCTGATGCCTTAAGCGGGAGGAGTAATCTGCTTGTATCTATGCGAGTTGATGTGCCAGGGCTGGATGTCATTCCTGAGCAGTTAGCCATTGACCCATATTTTTCTGTTGTTCTGCAGGGTGTGCAATATGGGCAGAAACCTGATTTTCTGTTACACGATGGTTTTCTTTTCAAAGGGAATCAACTATGTATTCCTGATTCCAGTCTTCGCTTGCAAATTATTAAGGAATTACATGGTGAGGGGCATGTTGGTCGTGATCGCACTTTACAATTAGTGTAAGCCTCTTATTTATGGCCCACTATGAGGGAAGAAGTAGATCATTATGTCAAGCGGTGTCGTATTTGCCAAGTTTCAAAGGGTACAGCTACTAATGCGGGATTCTATATGTCTTTGCCTGTTACTTTGCAGCCATGGGTTGATATCAGCATGGATTTTGTGTTGGGGTTACCTCGTACTCAAAGGGGTAATGATTCAATCTTTGTTGTTGTTGATCGTTTCTCTAAGATGGTGCACTTTATTCCTTGCAAGAAGACAACAGATGCAGTTAATATGGCCCAACTTTTCTTTCGAGAAGTATATCGCTTGCATGGTTTGACTTCCTCTATTGTTTCTGATCGGGACACTTGGTTTCGGAGTCATTTTTGGCGTAGTTTGTGCAAGATGGTGAATACTCAACTCAGTTTTAGTAGTGCTTATCATCCCCAAACTGATGGGCAAACTGAAGTTGTTAACCGATCCCTTGGTAATCTGTTGAGGTGTTTAGTAGGTGATCATGTGAAAGCATGGGATCAGAAGTTATGTCAAGCTGAATTTGCTCATAATCATGCTGTCAATCGTAGCACTGGGTTTAGTCTATTCCAGGTGGTTTATTTTGCTCAACCACGTGGACCTCTTGACTTAATATCTCTCTCTGTTTCTGGTTCTGTTCCAAAGAAAGTGCAGGATTTTGTTGAAGGGTTACATGAAATTCATAAAGCTGTTCATGACAACTTGGTTCGAGCCTATTCAAAATACAAGCAAGATGTTGATCAAAAGTGGAGGCATGTGGATTTTGAAGTTGGTGACTTTGTGTGGGCTGTTTTAACTAAGGATCGTTTCTCGGTCGGTGAGTATAATGAGTTGTCAGCTAAGAAGATTGGCCCATTGGAAATTGTAGACAAAATTAACTCTAATGCTTACCGTTTGAAGTTACCGAGCCATATTCGATGTTCTGATGTGTTTAATGCGAAACATTTGTTACCTTACCATTGTGACCCTTCTGATGATGATCTTGCTGTGAATTCAAGGACGAATTTTGTCTACCCAGGGGGGAATAATGCTGGGCCAAGCATTGAGGAACGGGCCATTATGTATCTGGAGGCCCAAGAACGTGTGGGAAAAGGGGCCTCACTAAAATCAGCATAACTTGAGCTATGGGTCTCCGTTTCAGACCCATGACCAGGCGGTTCGAAGCTTGGAACGAGGACAATGTTGTGATAATGGGTTTATGGAACTTCCGAGCCCCAAAATGCTTTATTTTATGAGCTATTTTTAATTTTATGTTTTTTCCTAATTTTGTTGGACTTTGTTTGTGGCCTAGTTTCCGGACCGTTAATCTTCTAAGGCCCATTTCGATTTTGTATGCCTATTTAATACGTGTATGGCCATTGTGTCTGATCAGTTCCAGAATATATAAAAAAATCTATTTTTGGCAGTGTTTGCTAATAATTATCCTGATAATCGGCATTCTGTGAATCAACGATTATTGGTAGAATTGTTCCTGGTATTCGTGTGAATCAACAGGGTCAATATGTGTTTATCTCATTTTTAGTACTACATCAGTTGGTACCGGAGTCAAATTTCCTGATCAAGATGCCTCCAAGGCGAAACAAGAATTTTAATGACATCTATGAACAAGAATTTGAGCAGCGTCTTATGGCAAGAATGGAGGAGAGAATGGGTCAATTCGTTGATCAATTGACTGACCAGATGAACGACTTGATGAATTAAAGAAGGCCTCATAATCGTAACCATCGGGAAACTGACGATGAACAGTCAGAAGATCCGTTTGGGGAGGGTGACGGTTCATCTTCTGATGAACAAGAAGAAAAGCGTCCAAGGCGAAATGAAAGGGAGGACAATAGGCGTTGGGAGTCTGGATTGAGAATCAATATTCCTCAGTTTGATGGGGATACTTTGAATCCTGAGGGGTTCATGATTGTCTCGTTGCAGTTGAAGAAGTGCTTGAGTTCAAAGAGGTTCCTGAGAACAATAAGGTTTCATTGATCGCTACCAGGCTACGCGGCAGGGCATCCGCATGGTGGCAGCAACTGAAACTGACACGGGAGAGAGTTGGAAAGCCAAGAGTCATGACTTGGAGGAAGATGAAGAAGTGCATGAGGGCCAATTTTATTCCTCATAATTACCAACGGTTGATGTACCAACGGTTACAAAATCTCAAACAAGGGACCAAATCTGTTGAAGATTACACAACCGAATTTTATCAACTAATTGCAAGGAATGATATTCAAGAGACCGATGATCAACTTGTCTCTCGTTACATTGGTGGTTTAAGAGTCCAGATCATGGATTCTGTTAACATGTTTGATCCGGTGACACTTTTTAATGCATATCAACGTGCATTAGCTTTTGAAAAACAGAACCGTCGTGTGGGAGGTTCATCTTCTCCTGCCATAACAGGAGTTAGTTCCGGTTTGGGTAATGTGGCATCTCGTTTTGCTCCTAATCAGGCAAGATATGGTGGTGGTAATTGGACCAGATTCTAAGGGGGCCGGTAGTAGTAGCTTGAAATGTTTTAACTGTGGTGAACCTGGTCACCGACAGTCGGAATGTATGAAGGCTGGGAAAAGACACTTATTTGTTGATCCCGAATGGGAAGTTGATGACGTGGCTGATGAGGGTTACGAAGAAGCCCCAGTGTTTGATGAAGATGCTGAGTATGAAGAGGAAGCTGTGAATGGAGATGTGGTGGTAAATTTGGTGGTAAGGCGCTCTTGCTTGACACCAAAAGCTGTTGGCGATGATTGGCTCAGGCACAACATCTTTCAGTCAACATGTACTATTTTGGGAAAGGTTTGCACCTTCATGGTTGACCCTGGTAGTTGTGATAATTTGATATTTGAAGAGGCAGTTCAGAAATTGGGACTGAAGACAGATAACTGTTCCAAACCTTACAAGTTACAGTAGCTTAAGAAAGTGGTGAGGTAACTATTTCCAACTGGGTCCTTGTTCCATTTTCTGTTGGCACAACTTATAAAGATAATGTTTGGTGTGATGTGGTTCCCATGGATGCTTGTCACTTATTATTGGGCAGACCTTGGGAGTATGATCGCAACACAAATCATAATGGACGAACTAATACTTATAGTTTCCTAATTGGTGGTGTGAAGATAACTTTGATGCCAAGTAAGCCCAAAGAACTAATCAACAAGCCCACTGGTACTTTACTAACCCTTTCCCGGTTTGAGGATGAGTTGGATATGGGAGATGAAGTTTTTATGCTAATAAGGAAGGAAATGGTTGAAGATAGCGAAATTCCCAAAGCTATGATTCCTTTACTTAAGGAATTTTCTGATGTTTTTCCTGATGAATTACCTGATAGGTTGCCACCTTTACGTGACATCCAACATCATATTGATTTGGAGCCTGGTTCGCAATTGCCTAACATGCCACATTATAGGATGAGTCCGGTAGAGCATGAGGAGTTGCAACGACAGGTTGAGGAATTGGTTTCTAAGGGCCACGTTCGGGAAAACATGAGCCCTTGTGCTGTTCCTGACCTATTGACTCCGAAAAGGGATGGAACATGGCATATGTGTGTTTATAGTCGAGCTATCAACAAGATTACTGTGAGGTACAGGTTTCTTATCCCTCGGGTTGATGATTTGCTTGACCAGATTAGCGGTGCCATTATTTTCACAAAGTTGGATTTGAAGAGTGGGTATTACCAGATTCGTCTTAGGCGTGGTGATGAATGGAAGATTGCCTTCAAGACTCATGAAGGGTTGTATGAATGGTTGGTGACGCCCTTTGGCTTATCCAACGCACCTAGTACGTTTATGCGTGTGATGAACCAATTGCTTAGGCCTTATATTGGGAAGTTTGTAGTTGTTTATTTCGATGATATTCTTAAATATAGTGCTTCTTTCAGTAAGCATGTCATCCATGTGAGGCAGGTTTTGACCTTACTTCGTAAGGACAAATTCTATGCAGCCAAGAAGAAGTGCGTGTTCATGACCCCTAAAGTTCTGTTCCTGGCGTATGTTGTTTCTAGTGAAGGGATACAAGTGAATGAGTCTAAAGTGGCAGTTGTTCAAGAGTGGCCAACTCCAACCACCACTACTGAAGTTCGTAGTTTTCATGGGTTTGCTTCTTTTTACAGGCAGTTCATACCACATTTTAGTTCTATTATGGCCCCATTAACAGATTGTATGAAGGGAAAATCATTTGTGTGGACAGAGGAGGCAGAGTCGGCTTTCCAGGTCATCAAATAAAAGCTTACTACAGCACCTATTCTGGTATTGCCCGACTTTTCTCAAGTCTTTGATCTTCATACGGATGCCTCAAAGGTTGCAATTAGCGGGGTTCTCAGTCAAGGTAGTCGACTTGTTGCCTATTTTATTGAGAAATTGACGGAGCCAAAGTCTAGGTACACTACTTATGACCTGGAGTTTTATGCCATTGTCCAAGCTGTAAAGCATTGGCGCCATTATCTATTTCATAAGGAATTTGTTTTGTTCACTGATCATGACTCTTTAAGGCATATTCGCACTAAAGATAAGGTATCACATAAGCATGGTCGTTGGTTGGCATTTCTTGAGAAGTTTACTTTTGTGGTCAAACACAAGACTGGTGTTTCTAATCGGGTCGCTGATGCCTTAAGCAGGAGGAGTAATCTGCTTGTATCTATGCGAGTTGATCTGCCAGGGCCGGATGTCATTCGTGGGCAGTTAGCCATTGACCCATATTTTTCTGTTGTTCTGTAGGGTGTGCAATCTGGGCAGAAACCTGATTTTCTGCTACATGATGGTTTTCTTTTCAAAGGGAATCAACTATGTATTCCTGATTCCAATCTTCGCTTGCAAATTATTAAGGAATTACATGGTGAGGGGCATGTTGGTCGTGATCTCACTTTACAATTAGTGCAAGCCTCTTATTTCTGGCCCACTATGAGGGAAGAAGTAGATCATTATGTCAAGCGGTGTCGTATTTGACAAGTTTCAAAGGGTACAGCTACTAATGCGGGATTCTATATGCCTTTGCCTGTTCCTTTGCAGCCATGGGTTGATATCAGCATGGATTTTGTGTTGGGGTTACCTCATACTCAAAGGGGTAATGATTCAGTCTTTCTTGTTGTTGATCGTTTCTCTAAGATGGTGCACTTTATTCATTGCAAGAAGACAACAGATGCAGTTAATGTGGCCCAACTTTTCTTTCGAGATGTATATCGCTTGCATGGTTTGCCTTCCTCTATTGTTTCTGATCGGGACACTCGGTTTCTGAGTCATTTTTGGCGTAGTTTATGGAAGATGGTGAATACTCGACTCAGTTTTAGTAGTGCTTATCATCCCCAAACTGATGGGCAAACTGAAGTTGTTAACCGATCCCTTGGTAATCTGTTGAGGTGTTTAGTAGGTGATCATGTGAAAGCATGGGATCAGAAGTTATGTCAAGCTGAATTTGCTCATAATCATGCTGTCAATCGTAGCACTGGGTTTAGTCCATTCCAGGTGGTTTATTCTACTCAACCACATGGACCTCTTGACTTAATGTCTCTCTCTGTTTATGGTTCTGTTCCAAAGAAAGTGCGGGATTTTGTTGAAGGGTTACATGAAATTCATAAAGCTGTTCATGACAACTTGGTTCGAGCCTATTCCAAATACAAGCAAGATGTTGATCAAAAGTGGAGGCATGTGGATTTTGAAGTTGGTGACTTTGTGTGGGCTGTTTTAACTAAGGATCGTTTCTCGGTCGGTGAGTATAATAAGTTGTCAGCTAAGAAGATTGGCCCATTGGAAATTGTAGACAAAATTAACTATAATGCTTACCGTTTGAAGTTACGGAGCCATATTCGATGTTCTGATGTGTTTAATGTGAAACACTTGTTGCCTTACCATTGTGACCCTTATGATGATGATCTTGCTGTGAATTCTAGGACGAATTTTGTCTACCCAGGGGGGAATAATGCTGGGCCAAGCATTGAGGAACGGGCCATTATGTATCTGGAGGCCCAAGAATGTGTGGGAAAAGGGGCCTCACTAAAATCAGCATAACTTGAGCTATGGGTCTACGTTTCAGACCCATGACCAGGCGGTTCGAAGCTTGGAACGAGGATAATGTTGTGATAATGGGTTTATGGAACTTCCGAGCCCCAAAATGCTTTATTTTATGAGTTATTTTTAATTTTATGTTTTTTCCTAATTTTGTTGGACTTTGTTTGTGGCCTAGTTTCCGGACCGTTAATCTTCTAAGGCCCATTTCGATTTTGTATGCCTATTTAATACGTGTATGGCCATTGTGTCTGATCAGTTCCAGAATTTATAAAAAAATCTATTTTTGGCAGTTTTTGCTAATAATTATCCTGATAATCGGCATTCTGTGAATCAACGATTATTGGTAGAATTGTTCCTGGTATTCGTGTGAATCAACAGGGTCAATCTGTGTTTATCTTATTTTTAGTACTACATCAGTTGGTACCGGAGTCAAAGTTCCTGATCAAGATGCCTCCAAGGCGAAATAAGAATTTTAATGACATCTATGAACAAGAATTTTAGCAGCGTCTTATGGCAAGAATGGAGGAGAGAATGGGTCAATTCGTTGATCAATTGACTGACCAGATGAACAACTTGATGAATCAAAGAAGGCCTCATAATCGTAACCATCGGGAAACTGACGATGAACAGTCAGAAGATCCGTTTGGGGAGGGTGACGGTTCATCTTGTGATGAACAAGAAGAAAAGCGTCCAAGGCGAAATGAAAGGGAGGACAATAGGCGTTGGGAGTCTGGATTGAGAATAAATATTCCTCAGTTTGATGGGGATACTTTGAATCCCGAGGGGTTCATGATTGGCTCGTTGCAGTTGAAGAAGTGCTTGAGTTCAAAGAGGTTCCTGAGAACAAGAAGGTTTCATTGATCGCTACCAGGCTACGCGGCAGGGCATCCGCATGGTGGCAGCAACTGAAACTGACACGGGAGAGAGTTGGAAAGCCAAGAGTCATGACTTGGAGGAAGATGAAGAAGTGCATGAGGGTCAATTTTATTCCTCATAATTACCAACGGTTGATGTATCAACGGTTACAAAATCTCAAACAAGGGACCAAATCTGTTGAAGATTACACAACCGAATTTTATCAACTAATTGCAAGGAATGATATTCAAGAGACCAATGATCAACTTGTCTCTCGTTACATTGGTGGTTTAAGAGTCCAGATCATGGATTCTGTTAACATGTTTGATCCGGTGACACTTTTTAATGCATATCAACGTGCATTAGCTTTTGAAAAACAGAACCGTCGTGTGGGAGGTTCATCTTCTCCTGCCATAACAGGAGTTAGTTCCGGTTTAGGTAATGTGGCATCTCGTTTTGCTCCTAATCAGGCAAGATATGGTGGTGGTAATATTGGACCAGATTCTAAGGGGGCCGGTAGTAGTAGCTTGAAATGTTTTAACTGTGGTGAACCTGGTCACCGACAGTCGGAATGTATGAAGGCTGGGAAAAGACACTTATTTATTGATCCCGCATGGGAAGTTGATGACGTGGCTGATGAGGGTTACGAAGAAGCCCCAGTATTTGATGAAGATGCTGAGTATGAAGAGGAAGTTGTGAATAGAGATGTGGGGGTAAATTTGGTGGTAAGGCGCTCTTGCTTGACACCAAAAGCTGTTGGCGATGATTGGCTCAGGCACAACATCTTTCAGTCAACATGTACTATTTCGGGAAAGGTTTGCACCTTCATGGTTGACCCTGGTGGTTGTGATAATTTGATATCTGAAGAGGCAGTTCAGAAATTGGGATTGAAGACAGAGAACCGTTCCAAACCTTACAAGTTACAGTGGCTTAAGAAAGTGGTGAGGTAACTATTTCCAACTGTGTCCTTGTTACATTTTCTGTTGGCACAACTTATAAAGATAATGTTTGGTGTGATGTGGTTCCCATGGATGCTTGTCACTTATTATTGGGCAGACCTTGGGAGTATGATCGCAACACAAATCATAATGGACGAACTAATACTTATAGTTTCCTAATTGGTGGTGTGAAGATAACTTTGATGCCAAGTAAGCCCAAAGAACTAATCAACAAGCCCACTGGTACTTTACTAACCCTTTCCCGGTTTGAGGATGAGTTGGATATGGTAGATGAAGTTTTTATGCTAATAGGGAAGGAAATGGCTGAAGATAGCGAAATTCCCAAAGCTATGATTCCTTTACTTAAGGAATTTTCTGATGTTTTTCCTGATGAATTACCTGATAGGTTGCCACCTTTACGTGACATCCAACATCACATTGATTTGGAGCCTGGTTCGCAATTGCCTAATAGGCCACATTATAGGATGAGTCCGGTAGAGCATGAGGAGTTGCAACGACAGGTTGAGGAATTGGTTTCTAAGGGCCACGTTCGGGAAAGCATGAGCCCTTGTGCTGTTCCTGACCTATTGACTCCGAAAAGGGATAGAACATGGCATATGTGTGTTTATAGTCGAGCTATCAACAAGATTACTGTGAGGTACAGGTTTCTTATCCCTCGGGTTGATGATTTGCTTGACCAGATTAGTGGTGCCATTATTTTCACAAAGTTGGATTTGAAGAGTGGGTATTACCAGATTCGTCTTAGGAGTGGGTAAAACCGAAGTAAGATATGATAAAATTCAACGGCGGTTCCTGAACCGCCGTTAATATCAAGTGTAACAGCGGTTGATAAAACCGCCGTTAATTGGCAAATTCAACGGCGGTTTTAAAAACCGCTGTTAATATCAACGGCGGTACATATAACGGCGGTTTTTAAACCGCCGTTAATTAGGCATTTTAACCGCTGTTAAAAGCCAGTTTTGTAGTAGTGTGATGAATGGAAGATTGCCTTCAAGACTCATGAAGGGTTGTATGAATGCTTGGTGATGCCCTTTGGCTTATCCAACGCACCTAGTACGTTTATGCGTGTGATGAACCAATTGCTTAGGCCTTATATTGGGAAGTTTGTAGTTGTTTATTTCGATGATATTCTTAAATATAGTGCTTCTTTCAGTAAGCATGTCATCCATGTGAGGCAGGTTTTGACCTTACTTCGTAAGGACAAATTCTATGCAGCCAAGAAGAAGTGCTTGTTCATGACCCCTAAAGTTCTGTTCCTGGGGTATGTTGTTTCTAGTGAAGGGATACAAGTGAATGAGTCTAAAGTGGCAGTTGTTCAAGAGTTGCCAACTCCAACCACCATTACTGAAGTTCGTAGTTGTTGTTACCCAAAATATTATCCGGAGATAGTATTGCTGGAATGATCGAGTAACAAACAAATGCGAGAACACTTACGTGAGAAAATAGACAGCACAAGATTTGCCGGGGTTGTTAATCCCGGGCTTGAATGCTCTCGCGAGATGTTATTAATAAATATACTGTCGAATACAAATATTAATGTTAGAATCTATTACAAGGAGTGTAAAGACTTCTAGTTATCTAGGCTTTAGAGCGCGTAGATTGCCGGAAGAACCAGATAGGTAAATCTGTGAGTTCTTGCTTGGGATATATGATGAATATGTATGAATATAACTATGAATGTATAAATGGTTGCCAAAAGTCTTTGATTCTCTCTTTTGTGTGTATTTTGCACTGAATTCGTAGTAAAATTCCCGTCCCTTTGGCCATTGCAGTGAGTTCTCTATTTATAGGGGACAAGGTAGTTGGGACTCCTCAGGCGATCGCGGGCGACCGCCATTTTCTATATTAAAATAGGATGGTCGATCATCCCGTCACGTGGGCCTATTCCCTTGAGGTCCGAGGTCGCTGCTGGTGGCCAGCTGGGCTAACCAATGGGAAGCCAGCACGCGTCTTGAGTCGCTGTCCGGGGAGGACCCACTTTGTACCTTTCGGCGGCGTTGTCGGTAGGTGTGGTAGGTGACAGGCTGGGGTCAAAGGTCCTATCTGTCGGTACCCTTTGAAGATCCGCACGTGGGCCACCGTCCAAGATTCGGTCTTCGACGACTTTGACGGATGCTGGATCCATACGTGGCACGAGACGATCGCCTCTGGTTCGCTCATTACAGACGATCGTCAGATATCAAAAGACGATCGCTGGGTACCAAAAGACGGTCGTCGTATTGTGCCGAACTCTAGGAGTTTGTCCAGAGTATGTCTTCCATGGTTGGCTTCTCTGATCGTGATGCCGATCGCCTATCGAGGCGTATTAATCGCCGCACAACAATTGTCCCCCAGCTCGCCTCGATGTTGAAAACACGGTGTGAGATGGCAATGTTGGCGATCGCCAATGTTTAGCCGATCAGCCGATCTGAATTCAAATCTGGACGATTCTCCTTTCGCGCCAGGAGCAGCGGGAAATGAAGGCGGGCTTTCCAAAAGTGGCAGGGACACGCGTCGCGCCGCTGTTGGGGGAGTCCGACGGTTTGTCGGACTTGTCGGCTGGCATGCCCTCGAAAAGACGCGTACGCGGGATTCGAGGGCAGCATTTAATGCGTCCCCACGTGACGGTTGCGATCCAGCCCTCGAGATTTCTCCTATTTGCATTTAGACCCCCGTCTCCATCTATAAAAGGGCCAGGGCTTCTTCTCCTTCACTTTTTACGCGTCCTTGCTTCCATAGCCGAAACTTTGCAAAAATTTCTGGAGCTTCTTGTGCCGATCTTCTTCTTTTCTCTAGGTAAGAAAAATCAATCTTCTATCTCCCTCTTCTTTTTATAATATGTCGGGAGGATCCAAAACCTTCGAGACCGGAAGTTCTTCCGCCGCAGTCGCTTTGAACGAGAGGAGATTCCCGTTGGAGTGGATATGGAGACGGCCGTTGAAGCTATTCGTGCGGGGATTGCACCTGCAGAACTCGAAGAACTTTTCAACGAGGCCAAAGTGGCGAGGACGGCGGCGACGGCGGAGCAGGGGGGCTCGCCGGTGGATGAGGATGATTTGGTGCGGGCGGCCTGGGAACGAGAGAGTAGATTCGGCCCTGCCTATGTGGCTTTTGCTCAGATGATGGAAGCGATCGCCGGACCCTGTCCGGAATTCGACTTCGAAGCCTACTCCGCCGCTCACCCTTACGAACATGTGAAGCGGACGGTTTTTCAGGCCGCCGTCCCGTCTCCGTGGACTCTCGGAAAGATCCGGAGTACGGCGACCAAGAAAGACCTGAGCCGTTGGAGGGCCAAATATCACATCCCCTCTGACGTTTCCTTGCACGTGCCCTCGGAGAATGAACGTGCCGACCAACCGCCCGAGGATATGGTTGCCGTCAGCGAGATGATTATGGAGGCCGGTCTGCGATTTCCTCTGCCATTCGCCGTCTCCTACTTGCTGATCGCCTGGAATTTGGCGCCTCTTCAACTGACGCCGAACGGCAGCTCTGAGATCATCTGCACGTTGACACTATTTGGCGGTCACCGGTTGTTCCGCCTCCTCACTGCGCTGGAGATGAATTATCTGTTTAAACTGGCTGCGCAGAAAGGGTCGATCGGCGGCAATCATATTCAAGGCCGAATCGGGAGAGTGGTCCTCGGTATGCCGAATAAGACCAGGGGTGACCTGGCTAAATGGTGCTGGGTCGGCGGGGCGTAGCGATCGGCATCGAGTGACAGGCCGAATGAGGAGTTGGAGATCCCCACCACTTTCCAGGAGAGGAATCCGAGTAAGGATTTTAACTCTCCCCTTGATTGAGCTTGTCTTGGACTGATCTAATTTTGTTTTCTTTTTGCAGGACCTCTCGTTCCAGCGATCGGCGACCTTCCATTCGATTTCTTGATCGTTTGGGAGTGGATCCGTGCCTTGCCGAACTCCTTTATTAACGTTCGCTCGCTTGGTACCGAAGCTCATCGGTTGGGGGCTCGATTGTTCTGCTTCCCCCGTCACTTGAAAGTTCCAGGTATGAGCTTAAGTGGTGCTTCCTTGCTTGACGATCGTCTCCAGGAGGTCGTATCGTTTAAGTTGTTGTCTAACTTGTTTGTATCTCTTCTTTGACAGAGGTTCATTTTCCCCGATTTGCCGAGCCACCACCAGAGATCGCCATGTCAAACCCGGGACTCATCGGTCGCCTTCACTTGGGTAAGCAGACTGGTCGCGTTCCTGCGACGACGTCTCGCCCTGCTCCGGTGATGAGGCCTGCCGAGGTGCCAGTCGCCAAGCCGGTGGTTCAGGGAGAGGAACAGCTTCAGCGCCGCAAGAGACGGAGGTCGTAGGAGTCCCCGTCGATTTCTGAGGCGGATGTATCCATTCTTGAACCTCCGGTTGCTGCGGCACCTATCTCTGCCATCCCGATGATGGAGCGATTAGGCCCTAGGCCTTCGGTCCCCGGCTCCCGGTCATCTGGCGGCTCGATGAAGAAGGTGGCGATCGCCGAGGCGGAAACTTCTCGGGGCAAGCCTTATTTTGGACGCGATCCCGAGCTGGTCAACAGGTAAGAAAGGATCAAAATTTTCCGAGTTAGGCATTCTGGGCAAGGTATAGGCTAACTCTTTGGTTTCTTTGGTTTGTGCTGCAGGGTTCGTCTTGCCGACCCGGACGTTGCACCTATGGTGCTGGACTTTTTGTCGAGCAAGGCTCCGCAAACATCTCTCGACGTCCCCACTTACATCCAGCAGGCTATCTCCTCTCTGCCCAAGGCCTGGACGACCGATCTTGATGCGATCGCTCGTCGCTGATCTGGAGATGCCATGCAGGCGACCCTTGCCCTGGCTCTCCAGACGGCGACGATGGCCGTCCAAGCTGCTAGGGATTTTGAGGGGCGACCCTCCACTGATCGTCTCCATAGCGACCTCGAGGCCGCCCGGAACAAAAATATCGAGTTTGGCAACCGGATCCAGTCTATGGAGAAGGAGTATGAGGAGACAGCTAAAAGGGCTAAACAGGACGTTGACCGATTGAAGCAGGAGCTGAGCCGCTCTAAGGAGGCTGCCGACCGGTCCCGTGATAAGGAGAAGGAAACCCGCCAGAAGTACGCGGCTTCGCAGGAGGAGGTAGCCGGGCTGAAGGCGATGGTGGATCGGCTCAGCGGTGAGCTGGAGGCGGCGAAGAAGGAGCTGGAGAAGGCCAAGGGTGAGAATGCCGCCAAGGTGGTCGAGCTGGCGGAGGCTGAGAAGACGGCCGTGGATTTGAAGGGGCAGCTGAAGGCGATCGAGGCCGATCCCTACCTCAACGTTGTTCTCGTCGGCGAGTTCGCTTATTACTTGGCCTATGCTGACGCTGTTCGAGCTGCTAAAAAGGCAGGGATTGAGATCGGTCCCTTGATGGAGAGCTTCAAATCCTATGCCCTCGAGCATCCTCTGCACCCGGAGTTCTCCTTGCCGATCCTTGACTTCGTCGACTTCGGGATCGACTTGAGTTGGTATACTGGTAAACTCATTCATCCCGAGGCCGATGGGGGGGCCCAAGCCGATCCGCAACCTGAGGGTGATGACCAGCCGGCGGGGCCTTGAGAGGCATTTTTGTTTTCCTCTGTAACTTGTACTTTTTTGTAATGCCTTCGGGCCCCGTAATGTACGAAACTTGCGTTATGAATAAAAATGTTCCTCTTTTCATATGATCGCCTTTAAATGTTTGCGTGCAATTTTTACAAGTACATGTATGATTGCTTTCGACGTTTTGTTCATCCGACCGATTGTCTGAGTGTTGAAAGCATTGATATGTTTTGAATCGGAATTCTTACTTGTAATTTTTGTCGAACGACTTCGATCGTCCTGCGTGTGTTTGAGCGAAGCCGATCGTACGTGGTTTCTTTTTGTTCGATCGTATTTGGGATTAGCTCGACCCATCTCTGCCCCCTTGTTTTTGTTTACTTATTGTAAGTAAGGAAACAAAAACTAGTTTGTCTGGCGAGCTATCTTCAGTTTTGCCGATTCTGAAGAATCATGTACGGTTGGGGTGTTCGATGGACCAACCTCCCCAATCGTGTCTTTGTGTGCGAGGGATATTGTGTATCCCGCGACTCACTTTTTGTGAGGGTCCTCCGTTAGGCTACGCCTGCCTTGTGTTAAAACGAAAGGCGGGCGATCTTGGTCCGGAGGAGTCCTTGCGCGGGGCGTCGTCGGCTTATTCGACTCCACGTCCGCGGCTTGTCAGCTCTGCTTCCACCTCGGCCCGCCATGAAGATGGCGACCCTCGACGGTGTACGTTGAGACGGGGGTAGTGGCACGTCGCATTGTCCGGGTTCACCATGTTAAATGATGTACCTTGAGGACGTGCGATCGTGCCTACTGATTATTTTGGAGGGTCCTTCGGCTACGCCGGCCTCGTATTTAAACGAAGGGCGGGCGATCTCAGCCCAAAGGAACCTTGCATGGGCGAAGCTGTCGGTTCCATCGACCTCCAGGACCATGGCTGCATTGATTTTACCTCGGATCGTCGTGATCAACGATCGTCGGCGGTATGCGATATGCCTGGTGGGGCGATCGCCAGAATAGATGGGATAGGAAAAAATCTCATTATATTCCTTGTACATCATTGAAATTGAATACAAAATTATCACTGGTAGTATTTTTCAGATGCACGGCATTCCAGGGGTATTGATCCGGAGTACCGTCAGGATGTTCCAGTTCGTAGGCTCCTTTAGTTAGCCATCTGGATACTCTGAAAGGTCCTTCCTAGTTCGGACCGAAAACGCCTGTGTGGGTTTGGATCTTCTTGAGGACGAGATCGCCCACTTGAAACCTTCTTTCTTTGACCTTTGAATTGAAGAACTTCTCGGCTCTCCTTTTGTAGATTGTGTTCTTCATTTCTGAGGTCAGCCGTCGTTCTTCGAGCATGTCTAGGTCGATTCGTCGGGCCACATCATTGTCGGTCGTCATCTCCTGTTCGGTTCGATGGCTGAGGACGGCGATCTCTGAAGGAATCACCGCTTCTGTTCCGAAGGCAAGGGCGAATGGGGTTTCGCCGGTTGAATTGCGGGTCGTCGTTCGGTAGGACCACAAAACGTCTGGGAGCTCGCTTGCCCATCGTCCTTACCTGGATTCGAGTCGTGCTTTAATCGTGTGTTTGAGGATCTTATTCACTGCCTCTACCTGCCCGTTCGTCTGAGGCTGATAGGGCGCTGAGAATAACCTTTTGATTCCCCACTATTCACAGAATTGCATGACTTCTAAGCCATCGAACTGTTTTCCGTTGTCGGAGATGATGGCCTGGGGCAGACCGAATTGGCATACAACGTTTTTCCATATAAACTTGATCACTTGCTCTTGGCCGATCTTGTTGAGCGGTTCGGCCTCAGCCCATTTGGTGAAATAGTCGACCCCTACGATGGCGAACTTACAGCCCCCTGGAGCCGTCGGCAAGGGACCTATAAGGTCGATGCCCCATTGCGCAAATGGCCAAGGGCTATACATGGAGGTGAGCTGTTCGGGGGATAGTTTAATGTTGGGGCCCATTATCTGACATCTATGACACGATCTGGCATAGGCGATTGCATCCTTCTGAAGTGATGGCCAGAAAAACCCTTGTCTGGTTGTCTTATGGATGAGAGCTCGCCCGCCCGCATGGTTTCCACAAATCCCATCATGGATCTCAGCTAAAACGAGCCGACCTTCCTCTGGTGTAATACACTTGAGGAGGGGAAGGCTGAAGGCTCGCTTGTAAAGCCGGTCGTCCAATAGGGTATATCTGGTCGCACGGAGCTGGAGTTGGCGAGCTTTAACACGGTCGTCAGGGACCGTTCCGTCCTTTAGGTATTTGATGAACGGAGTTGTCCAGTTCTCCTCGGCGATGGCAACCGTGGTAACCAGGCTTTTGTCGATCGCCGGCCTTGTTGACTTTGTGATTTGGATATTGGAGAAGTCGGCTGCCCCATCCGACGATGCTAGTTTGGAAAGGGCATCGGCCTGGGAGTTGTGTTCTCTTGGGACTTGTTCGATTAGCACTTTTTCAAATTTTGTGCACATTTCGGTGACCAGCTCTTGGTATTTGACCATCTGTTCGCCGCGCGCCTCATATTCTCCCTTGACTTGGTTCACGACCAAAAGGGAGTCCATGAAGATATGGAGGCGACGAACATCTAGGGCGAGGGCTAGATCGAGCCCGCCTACCAAAGCTTCGTATTCGGCTTCATTGTTGGTCGCACGAAAACCGAAACGCACATCATTTGTGAAACTTTTTCCGTCGGGGCTGATGAGGACAATCCCTGCCCCTGCTCGCGAATTGGTCGCCGAGCCATCCACATATAATTTCCAGGCGGGTTGGCCGATCTGGGTCGGACTGTGAGGGAAAGTTAACTCCACCACGAAGTCCGCCAGAGCTTGGCCCTTGATCGCCGTGCGAGGAGCGTATGTGATACCGTATTGGGCGATATCCAGCGACCACTTGAGGAGTCGCCCGTTAGTGTCCGGCCGGTGTAGGACTTGCCTTAGAGGTAGAGTCGTTAGGACTTCCACTTGGTGATCGAAGAAGTAAGCCCTCAGCTTACGAACACTCATGACAAGGGCATAGGCGATCTTCTCCAATGGTGTATACCGTGTCTCAGCGTCGTGGAGCGCCTGGCTAACATAGTAGATCGGCAAGTGGGCTTGTCCCTCTGCTCGCACTAGAACGGCACTCAGCGCGACCTCCGAGGCTGCTAGGTAAAGGAATAATTTTTCACCGGGGATCGGCTTTGCCAGGATCTGGGGGTTAGATAGATATTCGTTTATTTTGGCGAACGCTATCTGGATTTCCTTCGTCCATGCGAACTTCTTGTTCTTGATGGTTGCGAAGAAAGGCTTGCTTTTATTGCCGAGCCGTGATATGAAACGGTTGAGGGCGGCTAGACAACCTGTGAGGCGTTGCACCTGCTTGATGTTTCGCGGATCCTGCATGTCGAGGATCACCTGAATCTTGGTGGGGTTCGCCTCGATCCCCCTTTGGCTCACGATGTGCCCCAGGAATTTCCCGGAACCTACTCCGAAGTTGCATTTCTTGGGATTCAGTTTCATGTTGAACTTCTCGAGGATGGCGAAAGTCTCGGCGAGATCGTTGAGATGATCCTCCTTCTTGAGGCTTTTGACTACGATATCGTCAATGTAGACCTCCATGGTCTTGCCGATCTGATTAGCGAACATTCTGTTGACTAATCGCTGGTAGGTTGCCCCTGTGTTTTTCAGGCCGAACGGCATTCGGACCCAAAAGTATATGTCTTTCTCCGTGTGGAAAGATGTGTGTTTTATGTCTTCCTCCGCCATTGGATTTGATGATACCCGGCGAAGGCGTCCATAAATGACATCATTTCGCAACCTGCCGTACTATCGACCAAGTGATCAATATGAGGCATCGGAAAGTGATCTTTTGGACATGCCGCGTTGAGGTCGGTGAAGTCAATGCATAACCTCCAGGAGCCAGTTGGCTTTTTGACGAGCACCGCATTGGCGACCCCGTGGTTAAATGTGGCTACTCCGATTAATTTGTTGTTGAGTAACTTCTGGACTTCTATGTCGAGCACCGCGTATTTCTCGGGGCCGAACTTCCTACGCTTCTGGTGAACAGGCTTCATTGCTCGGTCGATCTTTAGATAATGGCAAGCGTGTTCGGGACTTATGTCAACCATATCTTGATGCGACCAGGCAAAGACTCCGATGTTCCTACGTAGCAAGTTGATTAGATCTCCCTTTAATTCGTGGTCGATGCTTGCGCTGATCTGTACTTCCCGTTCTGGATGGACTGGATCCATCGTAATGCTTTCCAACTCTTCGACAGGGACGGTTGCCTCTCGTTTGGTGCGATCTCCGGACTCGGTCCTTGGATCGATGTCGAGACTTGGCTCGAAACCGATCCTTGGCTCGATGTCGTCCGTCAATTGATGAGAGATGGCTTCCCCTGAGTCGGGTTGGTACGATGTGCTCGGCTTGTCGATCTCCATGGGTTGATCGTCGATCGCTTCAATGTTACATATAGTATGGGAAGTATTGAAAGAAGTAACAACATAGGAGTAATTCAAACATCTTTTTGCCATTAGCTGATCTCCTTTTACAGTACCGACCGTCCCATCGGCAGTGGGGAATTTGATACAGTAAAAGAAAGATGAGGCGACCGCCTCAAAAGTTTCTAAAAAGGGGCGACCTAGGAACCCATTATAGATGCTGGGCCTATCTATGATTACAAAACTTAGGTTCCTAGTAATCCTAACCTTGGTATCATAAAAGCATACTAGCTCGACGAAAAGCTTGATCCTCCCGTAGGCTTGGACTGTGTTGTCGCCGAACCCTTGGAGCACGGTGTCGAAAGGCTTGATGAATTTGATTAAGTTGCCGAGTTGGTCTAGGGCGGATTTGAATATGATGTTGCAGAAACTCCCATTGTCGACCAGCACGCGATCGACCGTCTTCCCAAGGATACAAGCGGAGATCACTAGTGCATCCTCTTTGGGACATTACACTCCCTCCCTGTCCTTGTTGGAAAAGGTGATGAGCGTGTCTTTAGAGATGGTCGGCTCCAGAGGTACCACAACATGGACTTCGGCGAACGCCCTCAGCTCGGCTTTTCGCTTTCTATTTGACAGGGTGGAAACAGGGGAAAGGCCCCCGAGGCTTCCACCTCCTGCTTGAAGCATGTTGATTCGACCGCCAGGGTTGATCGGAGGGATCGACTCATCAGAGTACTCCGGCTCATGCTCGATTCTGGCGATCGGATTGGGAGGAATTCTTTCGTTTGGTCGGCGCTCGCGCCCTCCGGCTCTTTCCGTCCTAGGTTCTGGCTTGGTGATCAAATTGTCCAGTTTGCCTTCCTCAAACAGTCGCCAGAGCTATCTGAGGAGGTCGCGGCATTGGCTGGTGTTGTGGCCAGGACTCTTATGATAGGCACAGAATTTGCTACGGTCTAGGTGACCGTGGTCCCTTATCGGCTTTGGTTTGGAAAGCCACTCGCGACCCTTGATTGCGTTGAAGATGTGGGCCGGAGATAAGTTGAGGTTGTGGAGAATGTGGACCTCTACATCCTCGAAGGCTTTGAACTCGCCAGGCGGCTTGGCGACCGCCTTTCTGGGCTTGGCGACCGCCTTCTTCTGGACATGGGACGGTGCTTTTCCTTCTTCGGACGGTCCTTCGTCTAAGCGGAGTGAGAGCATCCTCTGCCTGGCCAGGAAACCGGTGGCTTTGCCGCGGAAGACCGAGTAGGTCGGGGGGATATCCTTTGTGAGGTGCCTGAACATGGGCGAGCGTCCGTGGAATCCGCTCATGACTGAGTTGAGAGCGAGCTCGTCGCTGATGGGCTCGCCGGTGAGGACTATCTCGTCTACCCGGTCGATGTAATCTTCGTCTGACTCGTCCTTCCCCTGCTTGATTTTCATCATGCGGTGGGGGCCTTCAGGGCGAGCGACTTTGGCGGCGAAGTACATCGTGAAGTCTTTCGCCAGCTTCTCAAAGCAGTTGATTGAGCGAGGTGGTAGTGAGACGTACCACCTGTGGGCGAGGTCGCCCAGAGTTAACGGGAACATTCGACACTTCGTCGCATCTGATGCTCCGCATCTGGTCATGTAGATCTGGAATTTGCTCAAGTGGGTTTCCGGATCCGATCTCCTCTCATATAGAGGTGTTTGTGGGGGATTGATCGTTGGTTGGACTGGGGCGAGCTCGATCTGAGTCGTGAGTGGTTCGCTTGATCCAATGATCGATCTCTTGGCGCCTGCCCCATTTTCCAGGAGCGCCTTCATCTCGTCGAGCTGGCGTTGCATGGCGGCCATCGCCGTCGCCTGACTGCTCGCCGATTGGCTCTCAGAGCGCGAACTAAGGCGATCGTGTACCGATCCCCTAGCCCCGTGGTGAATGACGAGCTCCCTGCCAGTGGGTTCCTTTCTTGGGCGAGCAGGGGCTCGCTAACCGGCCTGTCTCCTGGGAGTCGGATATGCCGAACTCCTGGTAAAGGATTCGGATATCGATGTCTCAGTGGGGCACGAGTGCACGGGTCGCCATGAGGATCGCTCCCGGGCGAAGACGGAATCGTCCCGCCTTACGAGAGCCTTCTCCTGTGGCTCGGGGCTTTGTCGATTTCTCAACATAGATCCCCTTGAGCTTAGTTTGTTTGCCGCGGACGGTGGACGGAGTGATGGTGGGCGAGCCATTGGCCTTACGTCGCTCCACGAGGATGGCTATAGCCTCCTCAACTGCTCGTGGTGCAGGCCGATCGAGTGAGAGGCTAGAACCGTCCCTCGGGGGCGGGAGTGAGAGCCTAGCGTCGCCACGGTCGCCTTCCGCCGTGGGCTGGGATTCGGTCCGGTCCGGAATGAGATTTCCGGCAGATCTTAGGGTGGCTCTCTTGGAAGTCGTAGCGGACGTCATTTTTCTGAAGGCTTTTCTATTGAAGAACAGTGAGTGTTTCTTCAAGTATATGTCTGGAGAACAGTGAGTGTTCTTCAAGACGGTAGGAAAAAATGAAGGTTTAGAGGGGCCCCCCTTCCTCTAGCGCCAATTGTTGTTACCCAAAATATTATCCGGAGATAGTATTGCTGGAATGATCGAGTAACAAACAAATGCGAGAACGCTTCCGTGAGAAAATAGATAACACAATATTTGGCGGGGTTGTTAATCCCGGGCTTGAATGCTCTCGCGAGATGTTATTAATAAATATACTGTCGAGTACAAATATTAATGTTAGAATCTATTACAAGGAGTGTAAAGACTTCTAGTTATCTAGGCTTTAGAGCGCGTAGATTGCCGGAAGAACCAGATAGGTAAATCTGTGAGTTCTTGCTTGGGATATATGATGAATATGTATGAATATCACTATGAATGTATAAATGGTTGCCAAAAGAGTCTTTGATTCTCTCTTTTGTGTGTATTTTGCACTGAATTCGTAGTAAAATTCCCGTCCCTTTGGCCATTGCAGTGAGTTCTCTATTTATAGGGGACAAGGTAGTTGGGACTCCTCAGGCGATCGCGAGCGACCGTCGTTTTCTATATTAAAATAGGATGGCCGATCGTCCCGTCACGTGGGCCTGTTCCCTTGAGGTCCGAGGTCACTGCTGGTGACCAGCTGGGCGAACCAATGGGAAGCCAGCACTCGTCTTGATTCGCTGTCCGGGAAGGACCCACTTTGTACCTTTCGGCGGCCTTGTCGGTAGGTGTGGTAGGTGATAGGCTGGGGTCAAAGGTCCTATCTGTCGGTACCCTTTGAAGATCCGCACGTGGGCCACCGTCCAAGATTCGGTCTTAGACGACTTTGACGGATGCTGGATCCATATGTGGCACGAGACGATAACCTCTGGTTCGCTCATTACAGACGATCGTCAGATATCAAAAGACGATCGCTGGGTACCAAAAGACGGTCGCCGTATTGTGCCGAACTCTAGGAGTTTGTCCAGAGTATGTCTTCCATGGTTGGCTTCTCTGATCGTGATGCCGATCGCCTATCGAGGCGTATTAATCGTCGCACAACAGTAGTTTTCATGGGTTTGCTTCTTTTTACACGCGGTTCATACCACATTTTAGTTCTATTATGGCCCCATTAACAGATTGTATGAAGGGAAAATCATTTGTGTGGACAGAGGAGGCAGAGTCGGCTTTCCAGGTCATCAAAGAAAAGCTTACTACAGCACCTATTCTGGTATTGCCTGACTTTTCTCAAGTCTTTGATCTTCATACGGATGCCTCAAAGGTTGCAATTGGCGGGGTTCTCATTCAAGGTGGTCGACTTGTTGCCTATTTTATTGAGAAATTGACGTAGCCGAAGTCTAGGTACACTACTTATGACCTGGAATTTTATGCCATTGTCCAAGCTGTAAAGCATTGGCGCCATTATCTATTTCATAAGGAATTTGTTTTGTTCACTGATCATGACTCTTTAAGGCATATTCGCACTAAAGATAAGGTATCACATAAGCATGGTCGTTGGTTGGCATTTCTTGAGAAGTTTACTTTTGTGGTCAAACACAAGACTAGTGTTTCTAATCGGGTCGCTGATGCCTTAAGCAGGAGGAGTAATCTGCTTGTATCTATGCGAGTTGATGTGCCAGGGCCGGATGTCATTCGTGAGCAGTTAGCCATTGACCCATATTTTTCTGTTGTTCTGTAGGGTGTGCAATGCAGGCGAAACACGATTTTGCTACATGATGGTTTTCTTTTCAAAGGGAATCAACTATGTATTCCTGATTCCAGTCTTCGCTTGCAAATTATTAAGGAATTACATGGTGAGGGGCATGTTGGTCGTGATCGCACTTTACAATTAGTGCAAGCCTCTTATTTCTGGCCCACTATGAGGGAAGAAGTAGATCATTATGTCAAGCGGTGTCGTATTTGCCAAGTTTCAAAGGGTACAGCTACTAATGCGGGATTCTATATGCCTTTGCCTGTTCCTTTGCAGCCATGGGTTGATGTCAGCATGGATTTTGTGTTGGGGTTACCTCATACTCAAAGGGGTAATGATTCAATCTTTCTTGTTGTTGATCGTTTCTCTAAGATGGTGCACTTTATTCATTGCAAGAAGACAACAGATGCAGTTAATGTGGCCCAACTTTTCTTTCGAGATGTATATCGCTTGCATGGTTTGCCTTCCTCTATTGTTTCTGATCGGGACACTCGGTTTCTGAGTCATTTTTGGCGTAGTTTGTGGAAGATGGTGAATACTCGACTCAGTTTTAGTAGTGCTTATCATCCCCAAACTGATGGGCAAACTGAAGTTGTTAACCGATCCCTTGGAAATATGTTGAGGTGTTTAGTAGGTGATCATGTGAAAGCATGGGATCAGAAGTTATGTCAAGCTGAATTTGCTCATAATCATGCTATCAATCGTAGCCCTGGGTTTAGTCCATTCCAGGTGGTTTATTCTACTCAACCACGTGGACCTCTTGACTTAATGTCTCTCTCTGTTTCTGGTTCTGTTCCAAAGAAAGTGCAGGATTTTGTTGAAGGGTTACATGAAATTCATAAAGCTGTTCATGACAACTTGGTTCGAGCCTATTCCAAATACAAGCAAGATGTTGATCAAAAGTGGAGGCATGTGAATTTTGAAGTTGGTGACTTTGTGTGGGCTGTTTTAACTAAGGATCATTTCTCGGTCGGTGAGTATAATAAGTTGTCAGCTAAGAAGATTGGCCCATTGGAAATTGTAGACAAAATTAACTCTAATGCTTACTGTTTGAAGTTACCGAGCCATATTCGATGTTCTGATGTGTTTAATGTGAAACACTTGTTGCCTTACCATTGTGACCCTTCTGATGATGATCTTGTTGTGAATTCAAGGACGAATTTTGTCTACCCAGGGGGGAATAATGCTGGGCCAAGCATTGAGGAACGGGCCATTATGTATCTGGAGGCCCAAGAACGTGTGGGAAAAGGGGCCTCACTAAAATCAGCATAACTTGAGCTATGGGTCTCCGTTTCAGACCCATGACCAGGTGGTTCGAAGCTTGGAACGAGGACAATGTTGTGATAATGGGTTTATGGAACTTCCGAGCCCCAAAATGCTTTATTTTATGAGTTATTTTTAATTTTATGTTTTTTCCTAATTTTGTTGGACTTTGTTTGTGGCCTAGTTTCCGGACCGTTAATCTTCTAAGGCCTATTTCGATTTTGTATGCCTATTTAATACGTGTATGGCCATTGTGTCTGATCAGTTCCAGAATATATAAAAAAATCTACTTTTGGCAGTTTTTGCTAAGAATTATCCTGATAATGGGCATTCTGTGAATCAGCAATTATTGGTAGAATTGTTCCTGGTATTCATGTGAATCAATAGGGTCAATCTGTGTTTATCTCATTTTTAGTACTACATCAGTTGGTACCGGAGTCAAAGTTCCTGATCAAGATGCCTCCAAGGCGAAACAAGAATTTTAATGACATCTATGAACAAGAATTTGAGCAGCGTCTTATGGCAAGAATGGAGGAGAGAATGGGTCAATTTGTTGATCAATTGACTGACAAGATGAATGACTTGATGAATCAATGAAGGCCTCATAATCGTAACCATCGGGAAACTGACGATGAACAGTCAGAAGATCAGTTTGGGGAGGGTGACGGTTCATCTTCTGATGAACAAGAAGAAAAGCGTCCAAGGCGAAATGAAAGGGAGGACAATAGGCGTTGGGAGTCTGGATTGAGAATCAATATTCCTCAGTTTGATGGGGATACATTGAATCCCGAGGGGTTCATGATTGGCTCGTTGCAGTTGAAGAAGTGCTTGAGTTCAAAGAGGTTCCTGAGAACAAGAAGGTTTCATTGATCGCTACCAGGCTACGCGACAGGGCATCCGCATGGTGGCAGCAACTGAAACTGACATGGGAGAGAGTTAGAAAGCCAAGATTCACGACTTGGAGGAAGATGAAGAAGTACATGAGGGCCAATTTTATTCCTCATAATTACCAACAGTTGATGTACCAGCGGTTACAAAATCTCAAACAAGGGACCAAATCTATTGAAGATTACACAACCGAATTTTATCAACTAATTGCAAGGAATGATATTCAAGAGACCGATGATCAACTTGTCTCTCGTTACATTGGTGGTTTAAGAGTCCAGATCATGGATTCTGTTAACATGTTTGATCCGGTGACACTTTCTGATGCATATCAACGTGCATTAGCTTTTGAAAAACAGAACCATCATGTGGGAGGTTCATCTTCTCCTGCCAAAACAGGAGTTAGTTCCGGTTCGAGTAATGTGGCATCTCGTTTTGCTCCTAATATGGCAAGACATGGTGGTGGTAAAATTTGACCAGTTTCTAATGGGGCCGGTAGTAGTAGCTTGAAATGTTTTAACTGTGGTGAACCTGGTCACCGACAGTCGGAATGTAAGAAGGCTGGGAAAAGACACTTATTTGCTGATCCCGAATGGGAAGTTGATGACGTGGCTGATGAGGGTTACGAAGAAGCCCCAGTATTTGATGAAGATGCTGAGTATGAAGAGGAAGTTGTGAATAGAGATGTGGGGGTAAATTTGGTGGTAAGGCGCTCTTGCTTGACACCAAAAGCTGTTGGCGATGATTGGCTCAGGCACAACATCTTTCAGTCAACATGTACTATTTCGGGAAAGGTTTGCACCTTCGTGGTTGACCCTGGTAGTTGTGATAATTTGATATACGAAGGCGATTCGAAGTGGGGCGAAGACAGAGAACCGTTCCAAACCTTACAAGTTACAATGGCTTAAGAAAGGTAACTATTTCCAACCGTGACCTTGTTGCATTTTCTGTTGGCACAACTTATAAAGATAATGTTTAGTGTGATGTGGTGCCCGTGGATGCTTGTCACTTATTATTGGGCAGACCTTGGGAGTATGATCGCAACACAAATCATAATGGACGAACTAATACTTATAGTTTCCAAATTGGTGGTGTGAAGATAACTTTGATGCCAAGTAAGCCCAAAGAACTAATCAACAAGCCCACTGGTACTTTACTAACCCTTTCCCAGTTTGAGGATGAGTTGGATATGGGAGATGAAGTTTTTGTGCTAATAGGGAAGGAAGTGGCTGAAGATAGCAAAATTCCCAAAGCTATGATTCCTTTATTTAAGGAATTTTCTGATGTTTTTCCTGATAAATTGCCTGATGGGTTGCCACCTTTACATGACATCCAACATCATATTGATTTGGATCCTAGTTCGCAATTGCCTAACATGCCACATTATAGGATGAGTCCGGTAGAGCATGAGGAGTTGCGACGACAGGTTGAGGAATTAGTTTCTAAGGTCCACGTTCGGGAAAGCATGAGCCCTTGTGCTGTTCCTACCCTATTGACTCCGAAGAAGGACGGAACATGGCGTATGTGTGTTGATAGTCGAGCTATCAACAAGATTACTGTGAGGTACAGGTTTCTTATCCCTCGGCTTGATGATTTGCTTGACCAGATTAGCAGTGCCATTATTTTCACAAAGTTGGCTTTGAAGAGTGGGTATTACTAGATTCGTCTTAGGCCTGGTGATGAATGGAAGACTGCCTTCAAGACTCGTGAAAGGTTGTATGAGTGGTTGGTGATGCCCTTTGGTTTATCCAACGCACCGAGTACGTTTATGCGTGTGATGAACCAATTGCTCAGGCCTTATATTGGGAAGTTTGTAGTTGTTTATTTCGATGATATTCTTATATATAGTGCTTCTTTCAGTGAGCATGTCATCCATGTGAGGCAGGTTTTGACCTTACTTCGTAAGGACAAATTCTATGCAGCCAAGAAGAAGTGTGTGTTCATGACCCCTAAAGTTCTGTTCTTGGGGTATGTTGTTTTTGGTGAAGGGATATAAGTGGATGAGTCTAAAGTGGCAGTTGTTCAAGAGTGGCCAACTTCAACCACCATTGCTGAAGTTCGTAGCTTTGATGGGCTTGCTTCTTTTTACAGGCGGTTCATACCACATTTTAGTTCTATTATGGCCCCATTAACATAGTGGATGAAGGAAAAATCATTTGTGTAGACAGAGGAGGTAGAGTCGGCTTTCCAGGTCATCAAAGAAAAGCTTACTACAGCACCGATTCTGGTATTGCCTGACTTTTCTCAAGTCTTTCAGCTTCATACGGATGCCTAAAAGGTTGCAATTGGCAGGGTTCTCAGTCAAGGTGGCCGACCTTTTGCCTATTTTAGTGAGAAATTGACGGAGCCGAAGTCTAGGTACATTACTTATGACCTGGAGTTTTATGCCATTGTCCAAGCTGTAAGGCATTGGCACCATTATATGTTTCATAAGGAATTTGTTTTGTTCACTGATCATGACTCTTTAAGGCATATTCGCACTAAAGATAAGGTGTCACATAAGCATGGTCATTGGTTAGAATTTCTTGAGAAGTTTACTTTTGTGGTCAAACACAAGACTAGTGTTTCTAATCGGGTCGCTGATGCCTTAAGCGGGAGGAGTAATCTGCTTGTATCTATGCGAGTTGATGTGCCAGGGCTGGATGTCATTCGTGAGGAGTTAGCCATTGACCCATATTTTTCTGTTGTTCTGCAGGGTGTGCAATCTGGGCAGAAACCTGGTTTTCTGCTACATGATGGTTTTCTTTTCAAAGGGAATCAACTATGTATTCCTGATTCCAGTCTTCGCTTGCAAATTATTAAGGAATTACATGGTGAGGGGTATGTTTGGTCATGATCGCACTATATAATTAGTGCAAGCCTCTTATTTCTAGCCCACTATGAGGGAAGAAGTAGATCATTATGTCAAGCGGTGTCGTATTTGCCAAGTTTCAAAGGGTACAACTACTAATGCGGGATTCTATATGCTTTTGCCTGTTCCTTTGCAGCCATGGGTTGATATCAACATGGATTTTGTGTTGGGGTTACCTCGTACTCAAAGGGGTAATGATTCAATCTTTGTTGTTGTTGATTGTTTCTCTAAGATGGTGCACTTTATTCCTTGCAAGAAGACAACAGATGTAGTTAATGTGGCCCAACTTTTCTTTCGAGATGTATATCGCTTGCATGGTTTGCCTTCCTCTATTGTTTCTGATCGGGACACTCGGTTTCTGAGTCATTTTTGGCGTAGTTTGTGGAAGATGGTGAATACTCAACTCAGTTTTAGTAGTGCTTATCATCCCTAAACTGATGGGCAAACTGAAGTTGTTAACTAATCCCATGGTAATCTGTTGAGGTGTTTAGTAGGTGATCATGTGAAAGCATGGGATCAGAAGTTATGTCAAGCTGAATTTGCTCATAATCATGCTGTCAATCGTAGCACTGGGTTTAGTCCATTCCAGATGGTTTATTCTGCTCAACCACGTGGACCTCTTGACTTAATGTCTCTCTCTGTTTTTGGTTCTGTTCCAAAGAAAGTGCAGGATTTTGTTGAAGGGTTACATGAAATTCATAAAGCTGTTCATGACAACTTGGTTCGAGCCAATTCAAAGTACAAGCAAGATGTTGATCAAGAAGAAACTGCAGTCCAACAACAAGAAATTCAGGAACCAGAACCAAACTGATAGCAACTGGGGAACATTCAAAAGGCCCCAACCAGTGCCAAATCCTTCTGAATGGCAACCCATGGCGTCGAAGCCAACCGGATCGCAACCTCGAGTGGTCAGCCTATCTGTTGTGTGCTATAACTGTGGAGACCAGGGGCACATCAATTCTAAATGCCCAAGGCCAGCCGTTGGATGCCATACTTGTGGGAAGAATGGACATTGTGCTCGTTATTGTAGGAGTGGACCAGGACGTACTCCAGTAGCACCTCATGCTCTAGTTCAGTCTTCCGTCCAGGACCGTGTACCTCCGTCCGCTTCTTATCAGACTATTGGGGCAAACAGAGGGATGGGCTGAGGAAATCAAGCTGGTGCATCTAGTACCGGGGCTGCAAAACCCAGGGTCAACGAGATGAAGAAGGCCGACGATCCCGAAGCCAGCATGATTGCAGGTACTCTCAAGATCCGATCTCAGCCTGTCTGTGTTCTTTTTGATACTGGTGCTTCACACTCCTTTTTATATGCTTCTTATTTGAGTCTTTTACAATTAGATCATATTACCAATTGTGAACCTTATATAATTGGTCTACCCAATGGTAGAAGAATTGTTGGGAATCATGAAGTGCAGAACTGTCCGATTCGCATGAACGACCGTGAGTGGTTGTCGAATTTAATTGTGGTCAATTTACCTAAAGATGATGTAATCTTAGGTATTGATTGGATGGACCGTCATGATGCCATACTTAGTGTCCGCAAACGAACAGTGACCATCACATCTGACGATGGTGTTGAGTGTACTTTCCAGGGTGACAATCCCAGCCGTTCCGGGAGAGTCATTAGCGCTATGAAAGCAGTGAAACTGCTTAATCAGGGATGTATTGGCTATTGGTGTTTCATGACCAAAACAGCGGATCGACCAGTTGAATTGGCCAATATTCCGGTAGTCCGAGACTACCCAGACGTATTTCCAGATGAGTTGCCAGGCTTACCTCCACATCATGATGTAGAGTTCAATTATGAGTTAGAGCCTGGTACATCCCCGATTTCAAAAGCACCGTATCGTATGGCTCCGACTGAAATGCATGAGCTGAAGAGCCAACTTGAGGATTTGACCTAGAAGGGCTATATTCGACCTAGTGTATCCCCTTGGGGAGCACCAGTGCTATTTGTATGAAAGAAAGACGGATCCCTACGTCTGTGTATTGATTATCGTGAGCTGAACAGGGTAACCATTAAGAACAAATATCCATTGCCACGTATTGATGACTTATTGGATCAGCTTCAGGGAGCTTCTGTGTTTTCTAAGATTGACCTGAGGTCCGGTTACCATCAGCTGAGTATTCGTGAGTCTGACATCTCGAAGACCGCTTTTTCGTACTCGCTATGGGCATTATAAGTTCGTAGTGATGCCTTTTGGACTGACTAATGCACCGGCAGTATTCATGGAGTTGATGAATCGAGTCTTTATTAATTATCTGGATCACTTTGTAGTCATTTTTATTGATGACATTCTGATCTACTCTCATGACCATGAAGAGCATGAGTATCATCTCCATCTAGTTCTCGAGGCGTTAAGGCGGGAGCAGCTTTATGGAAAATTTTCTAAATGTGAGTTCTGGATGCGTGAAGTTATATTTCTCGGACATGTGATATCAGATGATGGGGTGCGAGTAGACCCACAGAAGACAGAAGCTATCCGAGACTGGCTACCACCAAAGAATGTTAAGGAAGTATGTTGTTTCTTGGGACTAGCAGGTTATTACCGACAGTTCGTGGAAGGTTTTTCCAAGATTGCCCAACCGATGACTAATATGTTGAGGAAGGATATGAAGTATTTATGGTCAGAGGCATGTCAGTGGAGTTTTGATGAACTCAAGAGTCGGTTGATTTCGGCACCTATTTTGGTTCTACCGAAAGGAACGGAAGGATTCGTGGTGTATAGTGACGCGTCTAAATAGGGCCTTGGATGTGTACTAATGCAGAACGGGAAGGTGATCTCCTATGCATCGAGACAGCTACGACCTTACGAGGTCAACTACCCCACCCATGATTTAGAACTTGCGGCCGTGGTGTTTGCTTTAAAAATCTGGCGTCACTATCTGTATGGAGTTACCTGTCAGATTTTTACCGATCACAAGAGCCTGAAGTATATTTTTACTCAGAAGGAGTTAAACATGAGGCAGAGAAGGTGGCTATAACTCATCAAAGATTATGATATCGAGATCCTTTATCATCCGGGCAAAGCAAATATAGTTGCCGACGCGTTGAGCCGCAAAACAGTACATGAGCAGATGCTTACCCATTTGATAGTTCCGCGAAAATTGCAATTAGAGTTGGCGAGGCCAGAAATTGAAGTCTGGTAACAACGTATTCAAGGACAACTCTGTACACTTGAGATTTCATCCTCCCTTGAGGATCTAATTAAATCGAAGCAAGTTACAGACCCATTCTTATCTCGAGTTCGGGATGAAGTAACTCAAGGGAAAGCACCTGGATTTGTGATCCACGAGGATGGATTGATACTCTTCAGAAATCGAGTTTGTGTGCCCGCACATGAAGAATTAAGGAACTCTATCATGAGAGAAGATCATGCTACCCCGTACTCCATTCACCCGGGGTCTAGCATAATGTATAAGGATTTGAAACAATATTATTGGTGGGGAAGTATGAAACGTGAAGTTGCAGAGTTTGTTTCGAGGTGTTTAACCTGTCAACAAGTTAAGATTGAGCATCAGCGACCTGCAGGAATGCTGAAACTGCTCCCGATTCCCGAGTGGAAATGGGAGGACATATTGATGGATTTTATCACTAGCTTGCCGACGAGTCATCGAGGGATGAATATGATTTGGGTGATTGTGCATCGTCTGACCAATTCAGCCCACTTTTTAGAGATAAAGATACAGGGGGACCCGAGAGATTGGCCCAGCTATTTATCAAAGAGATTGTAAGGTTACATGGTACCCCTAAGAGTATTGTATCAGATCGTGACGGGCGATTCGTGTCACATTTTTGGAAAGCAGTTCATCATGAGATGGGTACGCAACTGAACTTCAGCACAGCATTTCATCCGCAGACGGATGGTCAGAGTGAGAGGACTATCCAGACTCTAGAGGATATGTTAAGGGCGTGCGCTCTTAACTGGAAAGATGATTGGGAGGCCCAACTACCTTTGGTGGAATTCACTTATAATAATAGCTGGCACGCTTCGATTCAGATGGCACCTTATGAAGCATTGTATGGCCGTCATTGTAGATCCCCTCTGTGTTGGGACGATCCATCTGAAACCTTGGGTACGGAACCCGATATGTTGTTAGCAGCCCGTGAGAAGATCGCTCTGATTAGGAGTCGTTTGCTGACGGATCAAAGCCGACAGAAGTGTTAGGCAGACAACTGCCGACGACCACTTGAGTTCGAGGTCGGCAACCATGTTCTAATGAAGGTGTCCCCTACTCGAGGTGTTTTTCGCTTTGTGAATAGAGGTAAGCCGAGCCCGAGATATGTCGGGCCGTTTGAGATTTTGGAACGAGTAGGCGATCTAGCCTATCGCCTAGCGTTGCCACCAGCTCTGAGCCGGATTCATAACGTGTTCCATGTCTCCCAGTTAAGGAAATATGCTGCTGATCCGAGTCATATACTTCAGTTCGATGAGATCGATATAGCAGAGGATCATTCGTACGAGGAGCGCCCCGTACGGATACGTGAGAGGAGATCAAACAATTGCGGAACAAGACGATTCCCCTACTGAAAGTTCAGTGGTCACGACATGGAGTCTAGGAGGCCACGTGGGAGACGGAGAGCAGTATGCAAGAGAGGTATCCCGAATTGTTTACCCCTTAATTTCGGGGACGAAACTCCTTTTAAGGGGGGAGTATGTAATATCTGACGAAAATTCTTACCTATTGTTGTATTATTCGGATGATTCAACACTGTTGTAGTCTTGTTTCGTTTGTTTAATGTTTATTGACATTGAAATATATCATAAAAGACTTGATAATAACTATCACTCGCTCTATGATTTGATTTCTCAACGTTGTATAGATACGAGCATTTTTGGGCTAGTAATTCTGCACTTAACGTACGCTAACCCTTTAGCATAACGTATGCTATAGTGTGAGATTTACGTACGTAAGGAGGTGCCTTTTACGTACGTAATACTTGTAGTCATATCTGATCTCAACTTTCGGCGTGTGGGGTCGGGCGTGATTCGAATATCTGATCCTTTGGAGGCAACCTAGTTGACCTACATTACGTACGTAAGGCTTCAAGCCATAACGTACGTAATGATGTTTGTATTTTAGTCCAGTAACCTGTGATAGTGTATTACATACGTAACACATTTCTGTACGTAGTGAACGTTGTTGTTATAAAAAGACAACTTGTGTCTTTCATTTTGCACGTTCAACTTCGATATTTATCCAGTATAAACATTCCCCTGCCTCCCTAGATCATTTCTACCTTCTTCCAACTTGTGTTTGAGCTATACATCTTGGTTTGGAGCTTGTTGATTGGAAGTTTGGAGTCATTCTTGAAGCTTAGAGTGTGTTCTTGTGATTTTGGTGTAGTGTTCTTCATTTCTCTAGGTATGTTATATGATTCTACCCTATAGTTTCGTAGTTATACTGTTAGTGTTAAGAGTATACTTCACCTAATGGTGAATTAATCAAGCTAAACATGTTTGTAGTTGAACTTTTAACAACTTAATGATGAATATAATGATTAAGGGTTTTGTAGTGATGTGTTCTTGATGCTTTAAATGGTAGTAATCATGGTTATCAGAAACTCACTCTTCTTGCTGAACTATTATCATCATTAAGACAATAACGATCCTTAGTTTCATTGTAGATAGGTTGAGTTGTGGGATTGTTATCATTATATTGAAGTAAACCATCATGTTTAGAAAGATTCTAAAATAAATGAACGTAAGATCATCATCTAAATTGGTTGAACATTGAATCATATCAACATAAGATTTAATTCAGAGGTGTTTAATCCACCTTGATGATGATTTCATGATAGTCTTGGGATGAATAAATTGACTATATCATTAACCTAACTTAGTTAACTCATAACCGATGAACATAATATTAATTTTACAAACTCATGATTCGTTGAACAATGATAATCACCGAGTAACCTTCGTTTTAACCAATGTTTTATGAAACGTAGTTGTTCGGATTATATCTTTAAAAATATTGATGTTGTTTTAAGAAATTCTACCGGCATATCAATTTTAGAGAAGTTCTCCTTGATGATAGTTATTGATAAATTCTCATCCGTTTGAACCATACGAATAATTGAGAACACCTTGAATGATAACCAATAATGAGTATAAATTGAAGTTAGTATGAATCTTGGTAATGGAATTAATACAAAGATAGTCAAACTAAGTGAATTGAATTTAGAATATCGATTCGCTGAACTAGACATCGATAGTTATGAGAATGTGTTATTGAATGGATTGTATCCCTTAAAAGGTTGATTGTTCGAGTAACCGATATTAAGTCGAGGACCGTTCGTTCGTTTGATAAGGAAGGACTATTCTCACCTCCGTATTGAGGCAAGTTATCTTGCTTGGTTATAATGATGTTTGGATTATTGTGATGATTATGCATTTCGTGTATGTGAAACACTTATAAATTTGTGATCTGTGGTTTGATATATTTCTTGATGATGTTCCATTTTCATCGTGGGATTACATTCCCAAGTTCTTCACTTTCGAACCATTGATATCATTAATCCTTATTGTCATTTCGGTGAGTTTCTTGATCCTTAATCGGATATGTGATTTATTGAATTCGTTGTCATGTTGTATCGTGACATCTCCGGAATCATATCTGCATTTCGATTGGTCATTGTGTAGAATTTTTAGCCAGGTACATATATAGTCATGCATGGATGTTTCCGTATTAGACTGTGTACACGAGACGTAGTTCGTGAGGCTAATTAGGTACATTGTCCCACGTATATCCTGGATTCTGTATACGGGGTGGACATGTGCACTGATACATTTCCGGATCGGGCGTACTGTGATGTCCATCATTGAGCCATACTATTTTGGTTGTTCATAGTCCATATATATATATATATATATATATATATATATATATGGACTATGAACAACCAAAATAGTATATATATATATATGGACTATGAACAACCAAAATAGTATATTTGGATGTGTTCGAAATTTTGTGACTAACCGTTCATACGGCCGAGGGGTATGTTCGTTAGTCGGGTTGTTTTCCTTGAGATCTAATATATGTGAATTTTATAATATCTTGAGAAATCATTTATCATGTATATCTGACCCTGTGTTGGTCAAAATACTTGTGTTTTATTTTAGGTCGAGGAAAAGGCAAGGCACAGGAAGATCATGGTGACGGCGAAGGGTTCGAAGGATACTAGTTCTGGGGCCCCAAGTCTTTTATCGTCCGGTTTTGTTCGAACCGTGTAATGTTATCTTTCCGCTTTATTTTTAATTGTGGACTATGTATTGTTTGATCCGCAGGTTGCTTCTGGTTCTTGTTGTTGGACTGCGATTGCTTCTGGTTCATGCTGACCACGTATAGCGTGCGCTAAGACTCATCTGTAGTGTGCGCTAGCTTACATATTTAGTGCGCGCTACACTTAAACGTTAGCGTGCGCTAAATGTACATAAGTACATGCATGAAACAACAAATACGAAATCATACACTCGTCGATACAAGATCATGAAATACGAAAGATTGTACTCAGATCAAAATACAACATATGCAATGTCCAAGGTTCAAATACAGATAAAATACACATCAGATATTCGGGTATTACAACATCTGGGTATTTGTTTACTCTGAATGGAGGAGCAGTGTCTTGGAGAAGCTTCAAGCAAAGCGCTACTGCTGATTCCACCTGCCAAGCAAAGTACCAAGATGCCTCAGAGGCGAGCAAGAAAGCATTTTGGATGCAGAAGTTTGTGCAAGAACTTCTAGTGGTGCCTAACGCGGAGCTGCCTATATCACTTTACTGTGATAATGATGGAGCGGTCGCCCAATCCAAGGAGCCTAGGGCTAACCACAACACCAAGCATATAGAGAGAAAGTATCACATTGTTCATGAGATGGTTGAGAAAGGATATGTTTCGTTGCAAAGAGTAGACTCAGAAGACAATGTCTCTGACCCGCTGACTAAGCCGTTATCTCAGGCTGTCTTGGAAAGACATCTGAAGAACATGGGTATTGGATACCATGATGTATGGCATTGAGTGCAAGTGGGTGATTGTTAGGAATATGCCCTCGAATGCCAGTCAGGGGATGAGAGAGAATGGGCATTGTACTTGTAATTATGGAATTATCAATAAAAGACAATATGATTCATTCATTGTTTATTGTATTTCAAATGAATTATTGATTTGGTGAATATTGAAGTGAAGTCCATGTAAATAAGAGTGAACATTCCACTCTCGTTATTAGATAAGAGAAAATGCACTGGAAGTGTTTAAAGTTTATTTACGTAAACCGTTCGCAAGTCGATAAACTTAATTGGGCATTAAGTTTTCAGTAAGACTTGTATAACTGATGCTAGGACATGTGCATGCCTTGATAGCATAGTTATAAGTATATTGGTGGGACCAGTGTACTCGAATATGGCTCATACTTGATTCAGTCACACAGTATTCACTCTTGGAGAGTCAATGACGAATCGAAAGGTTGTGATAGTATACGTGGACCTTTGACTTGAGGGTTCAGTAAGAGATGTGCCTGTGACGTTTAGTTTGGCATTAGAGTAGTTAGACCCATTTGCTTAATAGCTGGGTCAACCTCGAAGTGCGGATGCAGGCGAGTAGCGATCTTTCTTGTACGCCAAGAAAGGATTCTATCTCCTGTTAGTGAGCAGACAAATGTCCTATACGGTTAATGGCGAATAAGATCATAAGTCTCTGGCCAAAGTATTCTGATCTAATCGTATTGGATACACTAGGAATCAGTCGGTCTTGATTTGCATTAACACATGTATAGTGTCTCTTCAACAGTAGGGTTTGACTTTACTGTGACCCGAAGACTTGACCGGGACATCTGATAAAGGTTCTATACGTATATGGTATTCACGACATAATGGTTCTGGAATGATCCCTTCATTCATTCTCAGTCGGGATTTACAGTGCGGCCCACTAGGCTGGCTAATTGCTGCCTGCACTCATTGGTTCATCCCAATGTCGGTTGAGACGGACCTACAGAGTCGCGCATCAGGATCGTTGACGGATAAATATGAATTTATCATCTCTCTAATAATATTAGATATTTTATATCTAATTATGATTTATTGGATAAGTCAAATAGCAGTCTTATGCATTAATTTAATTCATAAATGATATTTCTTAGAGAAATATATTTGTATTTGATATAATTAATTAATTGGATTAATTAATTAGCTTAATTACATTGGAGATAAAATGACCCTACTCTGAGCGGGATATACTGGGTATGTTTGGTTTGGTTTGGTTTGGTTACATTGGAGATAAAATGGAGTGTATTTAAATGGAGATAAGCTGTGTGACTCGGTCCATTTCTTGGAAATCTCCTCATAGCCGCCCCTCTCCCTCTCCTTTTGACTTAGTGTTGGTTTTTATTTTAATGGCAAGATTCCCTCCACACGTTTATTATTGTAAGGGATATGGAATCATTTCTCATGCCTTCACTTATAAAATAAAGCACCACCAACTCCAAAAGTATACTTTCACTTGGAGTGATACGGCAGAGAGCTTGAGAGAGAGAGAAACTTTTTCTTGACTTCATTCTTCATCTTAGAGGTGAGAGATTAGTGAGAAAAATTGAGAGAAAATTCCTACGAGTTTCCCTATCCGTGTTCTTGGAGAACAGAGTCTCGTTGATTTTTCTGGGCAGCTTCCGACGCGTGTGAAGTAGAGACATCGAGATTTTGGTGTTTGGGATGAAGGAAATTCGTGCTCGTTCTCGGGATTGTGATCATCGTCAAATTACGAAGATATTATCAAATGCTTCAAAGATATGAGACTTTGATCCTTTTATCTTCTTCTTTATTTTTCGTATATACGTGACTTGATCGATCTTGTTTGGGATTCTTTTATTTTCCGATGTATACTCATTTTTGTAGCCAGAATTCCTAGTAAGCGCGAGTCATCAGCTCACGTTGACTACGTCCCTGCCCTTTGTACACACCGCCCATCGCTCCTACTGATTGAATGGTCCGGTGAAGTTCTCGGATCGAGGCGACGTGGGCAGTTCGCCGCCCGAGGTGTTGTGATAAGTCCACTGAACCTTATCATTTAGAGGAAGGAGAAGTTGTAACAAGGTTTCCATAGGTTAACATGCAGAAGGATCATTATCGAAACCTGCAAAGCAGACCACGAGCACGTGTTTAACAACAACCGACGGCGCACAGCGTGGAATGCCTCCCATTGCCTGCGTGTTACATTGGGTCGTGTAGTGAGAGCTAACAAACCCCGGCGTGGAATGCGCCAAGGAAAACTAAACGAAGCATCCTCCCCCCGCTCCCCATTCGCGGAGTGTGTGGGGGTGTCGAATGTCTATCCAATGTCAAAACGACTCGGCAATGGATATCTCGGCTCTTGCATCGATGAAGAACGTAGCGAAATGCGATTCTTGGTGTGAATTGCAGAATCCTGTGAACCATCGAGTCTTTGAACGCAAGTTGCGCCCGAAGACATTAGGCCGAGGGCACATCTGCCTGGGCGTCACACATCGCGTCGCCTCCCATCCATGCATCTAACGCCTGATGCGGGGGAGGATACTGGCCTCCCATGCGCCTCGGCGTGCGGCTGGCCCAACTGCGATCCCTCAGTGACTCATGTCACGACAAGTGGTGGTTGATAACTCAATCTCTTGCGCTGTCATGCCACAGCTTCGTCCGTGTGGGCATCCATAAACGACCCAACAGTGCTGGCGCCTCACAGCGCCACACCTTCGACCGAGACCCCAGGTCAGGTGGGATTACCCGCTGAGTTTAAGCATATCAATAAGCTGAGGAAAAGAAACTTACAAGGATTCCCGTAGTAGCAGAGAGCGAACCGGGAAAAGCCCAACTTGGGAATCGGGTGGCCATGCCGTCCGAATTGTAGTCTGGAGAAGCGTCCTCAGCGATCGACCAGGCCCAAGTCCCCTGGAAAAGGGGTGCCGGAGAGGGTGAGATCCCCGTCATGCCCGGACCCTATCGCATCACGAAGCGCTATCGACGAGTCGGGTTGTTTTGGAATGCAGCCCCAATTGGGCGGTAAATTCCATCCAACGGTAAATACGGGCGAGAGACCGATAGCGAACAAGTACCGCGAGGGAAAGATGAAAAGGACTTTGAAAAGAGAGTCAAAGAGTGCTTGATATTGTCGGGAGGAAAGCGGATGGGGGCCGGCGATATGTCCCGGTCAGATGTGGAATGGCGAAAGCCGGTCCGCGGATCGACTCGGGGCACGAACCAGTGCGGATTGCGGTGGCAGCCAAAGCCCGAGCAGTTGATATGCCCATGGAACAACGTCACCGCGATCGTGGCGGACAATGCACACCTCGTGTTAGGATTGTATACTGCAAAGCATACTTTATGATTGTATTAACTTATTTCCCTGTAACTACCTATGAGAATATTAATTACATTTAATCACATATTTTGCATATTTATTCACGTTATGGTTATGCAAATAAAATGCCTAATTATTTTATATTGTAGATAATGTGGTGTGTTGGTGTCACACAGAAGATCACATTATCGATGCCTTATAAAATAATATACTAGTTCACAACCTATATAATTATTAGACAAATTATGTGAAAGGTTGTAGTGTATGTTTGAGATTAGTTGGTCTTGACTATTAGTATACATTAGCGTATTTGCATACGTTGAACTGGATCGAGGTGAGATAGTGTCTTCTACACTGACTATAAGAAGAGTATAAATCTCGGATAATTATTATTTCTTAATTCTAAGTATATAATATTTAATTGTGTATTTATAATACTTATTGCTTTGATTTACCATGGGTTAGAGTCAAAATAATCGACTCAATAAGCCTCGTATCTTGGGCAATAATATTATTTATATGATAGTTATTATTATTACTAGAAATCGTGTCCCGACTCATGCAGGTTGATGATGTCCCCTTGAAGAGCTCGATAATGATTATTATATTAAACTGTGCGGGTGGATTTAATTCCGATATAATAATAAGGTTCGAGTGGTACTACTCTTGGATAAGATATTAATTAATTAAAGCTGTCAGTAGCTTATAATTAATTAATGGACATTCGATATCTTAAACACGGGAAATAATATATTTAATAAGGAGCCCGATTTCGGAAATTGGGATTTGGGTTGGAAGTGCAATATTAATTCTTTAGTTGATTGAATTGATATTAATAGACTCAGTATATTAGGAAAGGTCCTAATAAGAAAATTTGAGGTCTATTAGGAGTCTTTCCCTAATCCTCCTTAAGATCTCTAGTAGTAGTCCAAAATCTTATATATATATATATATATATATGACACTTGAGGTTGGCCGATTTTACTCATTCCAAGGCTTGTGAGATTGATTTTTGTCTTGTGTTTAATTGTGGATCTTGACTTGTGTCTTTGATTCCACAATTTAGATAACACATTAATTTTCTAAGAGTGATTACACAATAGTAGAAAATAAGAATAAAAAATCGAGTGACTCTCAAGAAGGAATTTCGGCCGATCCACTTTGTTGTCCAAGCAAGATCCGGTAGATCGTTGTCCACACAATGTCCGGATCAAAGCAAATCATACTCTAGAAGGTCTAAAGGTTGAAATACAAGGTAATAAAGACGAAAGCAACCACTACGATTCAAAGGTAATATCCTATGATCTTTTACATCTAGATTAGGATATTCGAATTACCAACATATTTATTTAGTAAATAATAAATAATATTTAAATTGCTTATTAGTCTTAGTAATTAATTAATTATCATGCCTAAATAGATCTTGTGCTCGTGGATGCGTAAAACGCGTTTATCAAACTTTCTCAAACTTCGCTTCCGCTGCGTTTTATTTCCAACAATTGGTATAGGAGCCGGACTTTTTAGGATTTTACTATTTTAATTATTTTTGGTGATTAACTGATAGGAATTTAAATATTCATGTAATTTTATGTTGAAATATTTCGCTAGATGTGTTCTTGCAGGTAATATGATCCAATTATCATGGTTATTTGAATGGTTTATTTATTTATTTTTATTCTTTATGCAATTGTTGGTTTGGCCCGGTTTAAGGCATATAATGTTTTTTTCCAGTGAGAAAATCCGCGAGTAGATCTAGATGTTTTATTTCGTGTAATATTGTTGTAATTTCGATGTATTTTATTTTGTGTAAAATTGTAAAATAAAGCAGAACTGGGACTGCCGGGACTACTAGGTAGCCGCGGCCAAACGGCGGCGGTATTGTCGAGCGGCCTGCAGTACTGCCGAGCGGCGCCAAGCATGCTCTGAGTCCGCGGCGGCTTAGTCCGGGTTATTTGGTTTGGGTCGGGCCATCCAATTTTTGGTCCGTTCCGTTTCGCCGTTCGTTGCGTCCGCTCGAGAGTTGGGATTTAAAATTAAATTTCTTTGATGTAATTAATTTTGCATAAAAGTGAAATTTTAATTTTGGAAATCCACGGCCCGGTCGGGGAGAAGCGACGAGATGCTTGATTCAATGGGAGAGATCGAGTCGAAGATTTCTCGGATTCAACTCAAGAAAGAAGAGCATGATAATTGGATAATTTAATTATCCATGCTTTATTTTTGGATTGTTTTGATGTATGGCCTGTATGAATGTATGCGTTATATGTTTTCTGCATGATAGGACGAGAAAATTAAAAACCTTAAGGCTAAAATAACTGACTAAATTAATTTATTTTTTAAAATAAAATCAAATTGGCCTCCATAATTATTTAAATTGTGAAGTCATTGGCAAGCGCATTGACATTAGGGTCTTCCTTCATATCAGATGTTCTAATTATAGGTTCACTAGTTTTAAATTTCAAATGATAACATAAGGTAAATATTATTTTTTTGATAGGACCTCTCCATCTGTAGGACTATTATTTAAAAGATAATATTTTAAGGATGTTAAATTATGGTATTCACTTAGGTGTATTAATTAATAAGCTCCCCAACGGATTCTATATTAATTAATACATGGCCAAGAGGATCCAACTATTAATTTTACTTGTCATAACGTAAGTTGACTAGATAGTAAAATTAAAGACGTAAAACTCTACTTGAAAAATATGTGTGTAAACATCCACACAATCGTGGCTTGCATATGCGGGTTTTTCGAGGTGTTGGTTGCTAGCGCATATATATATATATATTATGTTTTGAGGTTTTTAGATATATTTTGCTATGCATTATGTAATGGATGTTTCTAACTTTTATCTCAAATGTCTTCAATCCACTTGCTGTTATTCTCAAACAAAATAAACTTGATGGCACTAACTTTCCCGACTGGAAAAGAAATCTTAACATTGTCCGAACTGCCGAGGGGCATAAATTTGTGTTAACTGAGGAGAGCCCTCTGGATCCAGAATCGGATGCCAGTACTGAAGAGTTGGCTGAATTCTGAAAATGGAAGAAGTTTGATGAGATGGCTCGCTGTTACATTTTGGTTTCACTGACAAATGTATTGCACCATCAGCATCAGACGATGAGCTCAACTGCAGAGATGATGAAAAATCTCATAGAGATGTTTGGTCATCAGAACCGGGCGGCTAGGCAAAATGCAATGAGGGTGTTCATGACAACCCAAATGTCTGAAGGGACCCTAATAAGGGATCATGTTCTAAAAATGATGTCTCATTTGAACGAACTGAGCATACTGGGGCTACTATCGATGCGGAGTCGTAGGTCGATATTATCTTGGGCATCTTACCAAGAAGCTTTTGTAATACTCAGTTGTAGTTCATTCATTATCATTCAGTAATTATCAGTCAGTAATTGTTACTCAGTAATGTTCACTCATTAAAATTCACTCATCATTCATGATTCATTCATTTGTATTCATCGTTGGCATATTTTAACCGTGCATCAGTTGCCGATCGTCATTCATCTCCGTTTGAGGATCGAGACGAGAGTATTATCATAATCATCGTGAATGGTAGTCTTGTGTTGGAAGTATCATCTATCGCATGTTATTGGACTTAATTACATTCATACAAGTATTGTATGTCGGATCATTCACCTTTCGTAACGATAAGACGGAGTTGTCGGATTTTGTCATTTCCAGCAGTGAGTTACGACATTTGTTGGCTTAAGGATGTTTTGGCCGAAGGTGAGATACGGCTGTAAGGATAGACAGGCTACGGTCGTAACATGCGTTCGTGGTTTTCAGGACATGTCGGACGAAGAGGGCTTACGACTGTAAGGGTTGCGGCATACGTCCGTAAGTTGAGGCAGGTACGGCTGTAAGGCTTGGTCGGTTACGGCCGTACGATTCGAGCAGGGTGCCCGGTCAGTTTCGATGAAGGTTTCATACGCCCGTAAGCCTTGCCGAGTACGGCCGTATCAGTCTAGTTACGCCCGTAAGGCATGTACGGGTATGGCCGTATGTCTATCGGCAAATTTTTTCGACGAGGCCGAGTTACGCCCGTACGAGATAGCTGGTTAAGGCCATAAGGCCGTTGACTTGAGGATGTTACGGACGTAAGTAGGCCGAGTTACGGCCGTAACCATGGCAGTACTTAAGTCCCTGGACGGGGTTTTGAGCTCATTTTTCTCATTTCTTCACTTGAGTTCCGAGAGAGAAGTTTCTGGGAGAGATTTTTCATCATCAATCACTTGGGTGTTCGGTTTTCATCATCTTCATTCGTTTGTGAAGCTTGGATAGTTGATTTAACCCGTATTCATCGGATCAAAGAGGTTGGATCTTCAAAGGTAATATTCTTCAACACCCTAGATTCCGATTCTATGATGGAATATGATGTTTTGGGATGTTAAAATCATGTTATATGAAGAGATATACATATGATTGTGAGTTGGTATGTATATTTATCGGATTATTGAAGGATTGTTTGTAGAACACTTTGAATATTGATTTGGATTTGGGGGTTTTCGATTAGATGTTGTTGAAATCTCGATTTGGATATTCATATTGGATTATTGATGCTATTGAAGATATTTTTGTTGGATTGTATCACTCCTTGGAAGTTTGGTATCGATTAATTGAGAATTTGTTGTAAACAATCGAAGATTGTTTACAACGTGTTTGTCATAATGCCCCAATGAACTTGGTTTTGTCATATCGACGTTTTGAATTAGCTATAATCGTGTTTGATGCGTATATTGAGCGGATTGTTGGTAATTGTGTTATTCAAGGTTGTTCGAGCGACCGACATCTCATTGTAGGACGTTTGTTTGAGGAAGGACATTCTTCACCGGTGTTGTGTAAGTTAATTCTTACTCGGTTAAAAGGATACTCATTCCTTTCGTGGTTGTTCATTCATAGATCATAATCATAATTCATTCATAACGTATTAATCGTATTGAGACTTGCAATTATTGAATAATCATTTCATTCACGAGGAACGATGGTTCCGATCATTTTAGTGAGCTATTATTCATTTCACTATTATTTCATCTCGGTGAGTCATTCTTGACCTTGTTGGATTGTTATTCATTAATATTCTTCATGGTCATTCTTGTTCATATGACCTTCTGGGTTCATATTGCGTGGCCAGGTGGGGATGCGTTGAATTTTTAGTCGGGCACATGATGGTCATGTGTTCGGGTTCACCGACACAAGGGACTATGCGCACGGTAACGTACCTCCGTGAGACTAATTAGGTACAAGGGCGGGTGTGTCCGGACACTCGTCTTGTGCACTTGCACATACCATTATGGGCATTCTATGATGCCTCTCTTCAGCTTAATCTCATAATTAAGATATATCATGATTGTGTTTATTCAACTCTTGAGTATTGTTGTTCTGTGTAACTGATCCCGTCGGGGGGATGTTGTTTTCAGGTCATGGCAAGGCTAAAGCACGGGAAGATAACGTTGACGGCGAGGAGTCCCAGTGATACTAGTAGGGCCCCCCAGTCCTTTTTAGTCATTCGTGTTCTTCATTTTATTTCCGCTGCAGACTTCCGTTTGAATACTCATTTTTATTCAGTGTTGTATATTTTATCTCCATATAAAATATACCTGTATTTTGTATTATCTTGGGTGTATTGTACTGAAACTCCTCATCGGAGTAATGGATGATATAATGTGGTTCGGTGCTACGATTATATTATTTAAGTCATTAATTTTCATTCGCCTGGTGGGTCCCAGTCGTGGGTCCACGACACTGTAATAGTCGCCTAGTTTGGGGTGTTACAGAGATAGTATCGGATAGTGGTTTTGAATACTATCTTCCGAGTAATGTCTCATTGAAATCATCGTTCATCAGACTAGTATCATTAGACTTTCGCGTCACGTGTGACCTGTGCAAGAGCCAAGCCCCTCAAACCAAAGAACAGTAAGATTTCTGACGCCATGGTATAATTTCTGGCAATAAGAATCACTCATTCATCATTCAACAGTCAGCAATCCTGAATCATCATTTCATTCTTGATCATGTCAATCATGTTAACTCATTAATCACTCGGTTCATTTCATTGCTCAGTTGTTGATCGTAAGGATCGTATCATTAATCCTGTTAACTTGTTCAAGATAACCATTTCAAGAATTTCATCAGATAATCATGTCACCTCGGTTGATCATTCATGTAATTACTGTGCTAGAGTGTGTATGCTCATTTTCATCATTTCATGACATAATCATAATGTGATATTCATACGAAATCTATAATTATCATGTGACTTTCCTACTTCAGTATGGAGAGAGCAGGCAGAGGACGCGGGGGAAGAGGCCGCGGTGCGGGCCGAAACCCGAGAGCTCGTGTGAATACACTCGCGAATGTGAGGAATAATGTTAATTCCTCGAGCAGCGACTCTGCCACTCATTCACCCGGAAATGATCATTCACTGTCAGGGAGTCGTACATGGGACACAGCTCAATCAGAAGGTGTTCGGGTTGATTCACTCGCTTTTATGCAGGGCATGATGGCCCAGATGACACAGATGGCACGCCTCATGTAGACGATGCAGAACTCAACCGCCCAAATCAGCAGGCTTTTCTGCCGCCACCTCAGGGGCAAGAGAGGGGTATAAGCAGTATTATTGGCGACATCTCTCGCCAAAGGCAACCTACTTTTGAGGGATCATCTGAGCCGGCGGATATTGTTCACTGGCTTGAGCATTTCGAGAAGTTGTTTGCTATGGTAGAGTGTCCCTAAGGGCACAAAGTTTAAGTTGCGGCTTATTATCTGGGTAAGAGTGCTCATTCATGGTGGTTATCGTTGAAGCCCACCGACGGATCATGTACTTGGGATCAATTCAAGACTCTCATGATGGATAGGTATTATCCGGCCCCACTCAGAGAGGCCAAATTATCAGAATTACTCACTCCCGACCCCTCAGCAGAAGATGATGTTCTCGCCATCGCCGAGAAATTTCAGGAAATTCTTCCTTTTGCCTCATCTATTATTCACTTTGAGGCGAATAAGATTAAGTATTTCAGAGAGGTTGAAACCTCATATGCGGATGCAGTTACTTAATCACAATTGCACCACTCTGGCCGAATTCATCGAGAAAGCTCTTACTTATCAGCTTACTGCTAAGGAGATTGCTAAGCAGCAACCTTCATCTGCTAGCAAGAAGTCAAAGAACTGTAATCAGTCTGAAGGCAGTTATGCAACATTCAAGAAGCCTCGTGCGGGCTCTACTTTCTCTGAGCGACCTCCTGTGGCACCTAGACCCGCGGAATCACAGTCCCGAGCGGCCAGTTCGGCCATCACCTTTTTCAACTGTGGAGAACTTGGTCATTTCAGCACCAAGTGTCTGAGGCAGACTATCACATTCCATAACTGTGGGATTGCTGGCATAAGGCCCGTTCTTGCCGAAGGGACTCCAAACCTACTCCGGCATCATCTCAGGCCCTGAATCAGTCAGCTGTACATAATCAGGCCACTCAGTCTGCGTCGTTCAAGACGACGGGAGCAAACAAAGGCGGAGCCAAAAGCTATCAGACGGGAGCGTCCGGTTCGGGGGCCGGCAAGCCCCGAATTTATGAGATGAAGAAGACCAATGATCCGGAGGCCCGGATGATCTCAGGTATACTCGATATTCTATCTCAATCTATGTGTACCCTTTCTGATACTGGTGCATCGCATTCATTCATTTCCGAGTCATGTTTGAGTAGACTACGTCTGGGTAGTGCTACTAGTTGTGAGCCGTATGTCATTGGTCTACCTGATGGTAGACGAATTATCGGAAATCATGAGGTTAAGGATTGTCCGATTCAACTTCATGGTTGTGATTGGTTAGCAGACCTAATCGTGGTAGATTTACCGAGAGACGACGTCATCTTGGGTATTGATTGGATGGATCGTCATGATGCCATCATTAGTGTCCGTATGCGTATGGTCACTATCATTTCTGACGATGGGGTCGAATGTGTATTTCAGGGAGGTAATCCCAGTTGTTCCGGGAGAGTCATCAACTTGATGAAAGCAGTGAAATTACTCAGTCAGGGGTGTGTTGGTTATTGGTGCTATATGACCAAGACCGAGAAATCATCAATAATGTTGGTGGATATTCCGGTAGTGAGAGAATATGCCGACGTATTTCCAGACGAGTTACCTGGTTTGCCTCCACAAAGAGATGTGGAATTCACGATTGAGTTGGAGCCTGGTACGTCTCCAATATCGAAGGCACCATATCGGATGGCCCCGACCGAAATGCAGGAGTTGAAGAATCAATTGGAGTATTTGACCGAGAAAGGTTATATTCGACCGAGTGCGTCCCCGTGGGGAGTTGAACAGGGTGACGATCAAGAATAAATATACTCTACCCCGTATTGATGATCTATTAGATCAACTTCAGGGAGCTTCAGTATTTTCCAAGATCGACTTAAGATCTGGATATCATCAGTTGCGAATTCGAGAGTCGGATATCGCAAGGATGGTGTTTCGAACACGCTATAGTCATTATGAGTTTGTGGTAATGCCGTTTGGGTTAACTAATGCACCTGCGGTGTTCATGGAGTTAATGAATCAGCTTTTCATCGACTATTTGGACCAGTTTGTGGTTGTCTTCATTGACGACATTTTGATTTATTCTCGTGACCGGGGGGAGCACGAGGTTCACCTTCATCAGGTTCTCGACGTATTGAGACGAGAGCAACTCTATGGAAAGTTTTTCAAGTGTGAGTTCTGGATGTCCGAAGTGACGTTTCTCGGACATGTAATTTCATCAAACGGTGTACGTGTTGATCCTCAGAAGACGGAGGCTATCCGAGATTGGCTACCTCTGAAGAATATTAAGGAAATCCGAAGCGTTCTCGGATTAGCCGGTTATTATCGGCGGTTTGTGGAAGGATTTTCTAAAATTGCTCAACCCATGACGAACCTTCTACGGAAGGATAAGAAATACACGTGGTCCGACGCGTGTCAATGGAGTTTTGAGTAACTCAAGAGCTGGTTAATTTCAGCACCTGTCCTTTCCTTGCCGCAAGGGACGGAGGGATTCGTGGTTTATAGTGACGCATCCGGGTACGGTCTTGGATGTGTATTAATGCAGAACGGGAAAGTTATTGCTTATGCTTCTCGGCAGTTGAGACATTACGAGGTCAATTATCCAACCCACGACCTGGAGCTAGTAGCCGTGGTGTTCGCATTGAAGATTTGGAGTCATTACCTTTATGGCGTTACCTGTCATATATTCACCGATCATAAGAGTTTGAAGTATATATTTACTCAGAAGGAGTTAAATATGCGACAGATGAGGTGGTTGTAACTAATCAAAGATTATGATATTGAGATCCTATACCACCCGGGCAAGGCAAACATGGTCGTCGATGCCTTGAGTCGTAAGTCCATTCAGGAGCAAATGCTTGCTCGTCTAACAGTTTAGAAGGAGCTTCAGCAGGAATTCCTTAGACCCGAGATCGAGGTCTGGTTATAGCGAGTGCAAGGGCAACTTTGCTTGTTGGAGATTTCATCGCCACTTGAGGAGGCAATCGAAGTGAATTAGGGTTCAGACCCATTTTCGTTGCGCATCCGAGAGGATGTGGCTCAGGGGAAAGCCCCTGTATTTGTGGTCCACGAGGATGGACTTTTGCGATTTAAGAATTGGTTATGCGTACCGGCGAATGACGAGTTGAAAAACTCGATTTTAAGAGAAGCTCATGCTACCCCTTATTCCATTCATCCGGGGTCTAACAAGATGTACAAGTACTTGAAACAAAATTACTGGTGGAGTAATATGAAGCGAGAAGTCGCAGAATTTATTTCGAGATGTTTAACCTTTCAGCAAGTCAAGATAGAACATCAGCGACCGGAAGGTATGCTGAAACCTCTCCCGATTCCAGAGTGGAAGTGGGAAGATATTTCTATGGACTTCATCACGAGTTTGCCGACGAGTCATCGTGGCATGAATATAATTTGGGTAGTTGTGGACCATTTAACTAAGTCAGCTCATTTCCTTGAGATTAAGGATACGTGGGGTCCCGAGAGACTTGCCCAGTTGTTCATCAAAGAGATAGTGAGATTGCATGGTACTCCTGAGAGTATCGTTTCTGATCGTGATGGGCGATTCGTGTCGCATTTTTGGACGTCAGTTCATCGTGCCATGGGAACTCAGCTTAATTTCAGCACAACTTTTCATCCTTAGTCCGACGGACAATCAGAGAGAAGTATTCAGACATTGGAGGACATGTTGAGGGCATGCGTCCTCGATTGGAAAGACGATTGGGAAGCCCAACTACCGTTGATTGAGTTCACGTACAATAACAGTTGGCATGCTTCGATTAAGATAGCACCTTACGAGGCCTTGTACGGTCGTCGTTGTCGATCTCCTTTGTGTTGGGATGACTTATAAGAATCAATTGGCACCGATCCCGATATGCTTATAGCCGCCCATGAGAAGGTAGCTTTGATGAGGAGTCATTTGTTGACCGCTCAGAGTCGACAGAAATCATATGCAAGTAATCATCGTCCCACTAGAGTTCGAGGCAGGTGACCACGTTTTGGTCAAGGTATCCCCGAGTCGAGGTATCTTCCATTTCGGGAAGCGGGGAAAGTTGAGTCCGAGATTCATCGGACCGTTTGAGATTTTGGATCGAGTAGGCAGTCTGGCTTATCGATTGGCATTACCTCCGCCGTTGAGCCGAATTCATAATGTGTTTCACATCTCTCAGTTGCGGAAGTATTTTGCCGACCCGAGTCATGTACTTCAATTCGACGAAATCGAGATCGCGGATGATCATTCGTATGAGGAGCATCCTATATGAGTTTTAGAGCGGCGAATCAAGCAATTGAGAAACAAGACAATTCGTTTGGTCAAGATTCAGTGGTCTAGACACGGAGTCGAAGAGGCTACTTGGGAAACTGAAGATAGCATGTGGGAGGGTTATCCTGAGTTGTTTGACCCATAGTTTCGGGGACGAAACTCTTTTTAAGGGGGGAGTATATAATACTCGGTTGTAATTCATTCATTATCATTCAGTAATTGTCAGTCAGTAATTGTCACTCAGTAATTTTCACTCATTAATAATCACTCATCATTCATGATTCATTCATTTGTATTCATCGTTGGCATATTTTAACCGTGCATCAGTTACCGATCGTTATTAATATCCGTTTGAGGATCGAGATGAGAGTATTATCATAATCATCGTGAATGGTAGTCTTGTGTTGGAAGTATCATTTATCGCATGTTATTGGACTTAATTACATTCATACAAGTATTGTATGTCGCGTCATTCACCTTTCGTAACGAGAAGACAAAGTTGTCGGATTTTGTCATTTCCAGCAGTGAGTTACGGCTGTAACTGATCATGCATTACGGCAGTAACATGCATTCGTTGGCTTAAGGATGTTTTGGCCGAAGGTGAGATACGGCCGTAAGGATAGACAGGCTACGGCCGTAACATGCGTTCGTGGTTTTCAGGACATGTCCGACGAAGAGGGCTTACGGCCGTAAAGGTTGCAGCATATGGCCATAAGTTGAGGCATGTACGGCCGTAAGGCTTGGCCGGTTACGGCCGTACGATTCTAGCAGGGGGCCCGGTCAGTTTCGACGAAGGTTTCATACGCCCGTAAGCCTTGCCGAGTACGGCCGTATCAGTCTAGTTACGCCCGTAAGGCATGTGCGGGTACGGTCGTATGTCTGTCGGCAGATTTTTTCGACGAGGCCGAGTTACGCCCGTATGAGATGGCTAGTTACGGCCGAAAGGCCGTTGACTTGGGGATGTTATGGCCGTAAGTAGGCCGAGTTACGGCCGTAACCATGACAGTACTTAACTACCTGGACGGGGTTTTGAGCTCATTTTTCTCATTTCTTCTCTTGAGTTCCGAGAGAGAAGTTCTTCGGAGATATTTTTCATCATCAATCACTTGGGTGTTCGGTTTTCATTATCTTCGTTCGTTTGTGAAGCTTTGATCATCAATTTAACACGTTTTCATCGGATCAAAGAGGTTGGATCTTCAAAGGTAATATTCTTCAACACCCTAGATTCCGAATCTATGATGGAATATGATGTTTTGGGATGTTAAAATCATGTTATATGAAGAGATATACATATGATTGTGAGTTGGTATGTATATTTATCGGATTATTGAAGGATTGTTTGTAAAACACTTTGAATATTGATTTGGATTTGGGGGTTTTTGTTGGAATATTTATTCCACATAATAATAAATAGTGTTTTGATGATTAAAGTTGCTAAACAAAACAAAACAACATCGAGGCGAAGCAAAACATCAAAACAGGTGAAGAAGCAAAAAGCTGGATAAAATACAAAGCTAGTGCACGCTAGATATTCAGGTTAGCGCACGCTAACGGGTCCCGGCTGCAGATCAGACAAGTTCGAAGTAACCTGAAGTGAAGTCACCTGATGAGGTTAGCGCACGCTACACCATGTTTACTAATGCACGCTATCGAGCCAATATTACCGTTGTGAAGAGAATTCAAACACAAAATGACGTATGCACTGAAGTAAGCTTAGCACACGCAAGAGATGATATTTAGCGCACGCTAAATATCAGTTTGAATCAAGTCAATCAATCCGTTGGGGAGAATCTGCTATGTTGTGTCGAGATTTATACATCTCAACGGGCGATCGGCACAGAGACCGGGCGACCGAGCCAGAGTCAAATAGACCAAGGAAGATTGGCCGATCGAAGGTCCCAGGTCAAGTTCCAGTGCCGAGCGATCGATATCTAAGGCGATCGTCTCTTGGCACCTGGCGACCGACTCTGGTGCCCGGCCAGTGACGACCGCCTCTTGCCACGCAAAGCCAGCATGTTTAAATCGGCGAAAGACGAAGCTCGAACAGAGACCCACATGCAGATCCGAAAAAGGCGCCGCAGAACATGGATCATTGACCACAGCCTGTCACCATCTGCTCACCTACCGACAGACCCGCCGAAAGATGCAAAATGGGACCTCCCGGGACAGCGACTCAGGACGCGTGCGGACTTCTCATTGGACCGCACAGCTGGCTACCAGCAGCAGCCGTGAACTTTAAGAAAACCAGCCCATGTGCGAGAAGATGATCGCCCCCTTATTATATTACAAGAAAGGTGATCACCCAGCTACGGCCAATCCTATAAATAGGGAGCCTCCAGTAACGGAAAAAGGGTTCGACTCTCAGCTCATAAGTTGGCTTTCTCTCTTGGCAACGCTATACACTTCAGACATCTTTCTCTCTCACTCTCGAGACCTCTTAACCCATAAGACGGTCGGCAGAAACGAGAACAAGAACACACAGAGCTTCACTCAAGAGCTAGATAACTAGGATCTTTTACATTCATTGTAATCGCATTCTTACATTAATATTTGTACTCAAACGTATTCGTATTAATAACATCTCGTGAGAGCATTCAAGCCCGATCCTAACAAACCCGACAAATATTGTGTTATTTCCATTCCCACGGAAGTGCTACCGCAACTTTGTTTGTTGTCCATCCATTCCAGCAATATCTATCTCCGGATAATATTTTGGGCACCAACAATTGGCGCTAGAGGAAGGGGATCTAAACCTTCATTTTTATTTTTACCGTCTCGAAGAACACTCATTGTTCTCCAGGGCATATACTTGAAGAGACACTCACTGCTCTTCAAAGAAAGCTTTCAGAATCATGGCTTCTGCCTCCACATCGAAGAAAGCCGCTGGTCGATCCACCAGACGCCTCATTCCGTCTCAATCCGAGCCCCAGCCTATGGCGGAGGGTAGCCGCGGCGACTCGAGACTCTTGATCCCGCCCCCGAGGGACGGCCCAAGCCTATCGCTCGATCAGTTCCAAACCGCGGAACAGATCGAAGAGGCCATGGCCATCCTACGGGAGCGACGGAGAGCATTCGACACGCCCGCTATAACCCCCTCGGCCATCCGCCGCGTGAGCAAACGTAAGTTCAAGGGGTTGCTGGCCGAGCGATCGCCAGGAGGCCCCGATTCGCAAGAAAAGCCGCTCGCAAGGCGGGACACCTCCATTTTCAGCCGCCTAGGAAGCGACCCATCGTGGCGACCGGGGCATTCTAGCCCCAGCCATGAGACAACGGAGCCCGAATCCGTCACCAGGAGTTCGGCATACCCAACTCCCATAAGGCAGGCCGACCATATGACTCCTCGCCGAAGAACCAAGATCGGCAGCGACGTCCTCATCGCCTACCGTGGAGCCAGGATATCGGTACACGATCGCCTCGGCACCCGCTCCGAGAGCTAAGCCACGAGCGACCAAGATACAACAATGGCCGCGATGCAACGCCAGCTCGACGACATGAAGGCGCTCCTAGAAACTGGGGCAGGCGCCAATAGCAAGATCGCCGGGCCAAGCGAGCCACTCGCGGTCCACATCAAGCTCGCCCCCGTGCAGCGTAGGATCGCTCCTCCACAAACACCTTTGTATGAGGGGAGGTCGTACCCCGAGACTCACCTGAGCAAGTTCCGGATCTACATGACCGGATGTGGGGCATCAAACGCGAACAGATGCCGAATGTTCTCGCTAACGTTGGGCGACCTGGCCCACAGGTGGTACATCTCATTGCCACCACGATCCATCAATTCCTTTGATCAACTGGCGAACGACTTCACAGCGTACTTGGCCGCCAAGGTCGCTCGGCCGGAAGGTCCCCATCGCATGATGAAGATCAGGCAAGGGAAGAAGAGTCCAAAGCAGACTACATCGACCGGGTGGATGAGATAATCCTCAACGGCGAGCCCGTAAGCAACGAGATCGCCCTCTACTCGGTCCTAGGGGGATTCGATGGTCTTTCGCCTATGTTCAGGCACCTTACGAAGGACATCCCCCCGACCTATGCAATCTTACACGCCAAGGCCGCAGACTTTTTGGCTAGGCGAAGGTTACTTTTTCACCTATGAGCAGCGCGATCAGCATCCGAACGACGATCACCAGTCTCCCGACCCGATCACCAGAATCAAGCAAAATCTCCAAAAACGGGAGGACTCGCTCGCCATCTACAGTTCATCATCTGACATGATGGACTAAGGCACGAGGTCGCCTCCCCCGCACAACATATACCGTCGAGGATCGCCATCTAACATGACGATCTGAGGTAGAAGAGTGCAGCCATGGTCCTGGTGGTCGATGGAACCAACTGCTTCGGCCATGCAAGGTTCCTTTGGGCTGCGATCGCTCGCCCTTCGCTTAAATACGAGGCGGGCGTAGCCAAAGGACTCTCCAAACAAATCAGTGGACACGCTCGCCCGCCCTCAAAGGTTCATCATCTAACTTGGTGGACCCGGACAATGCGACGCGTCCCTACCCCCGTCACAACGTATACCGTCGAGGATTGCCATCTAACATGGCGATCCGAGGTAGAAAAGCTCTAACAAGCCGTGGACGTGGAATCGATTAATTCGACGACGCCCCGCGCAAGGACTCCTCCAGACCGAGACTGCACACCCTTCGCTTAAATACGAGGCGGGCGCAGCCTAGCGGAGGACCCGCACAATAAAATGAGTCACGAGGCAAACCTACCGTTGGAATGTCGTTCGCGCATAAGACACAGTCATGGAGGTCGGTCCATCGAACTCCTCGACTGTGCACGCTTCCTCAACGACGAAACAATCATCTTTCCACGAGGGATCGAAAAATTTGAAAATTGCAGGTACAAGACCGATGATAGCACACCAAACGATCGGATTGCCCAACATTATCTTAAAACGATCGCCGGTGGAACCACCTCACCCCATGTCTTCAACATCGGAGCAATCTGGGGGGCAATTCTTGTGTCGAGATTAATACATGTCAACGGGCAATCGGCACAGATACCGGGCGACCGAGCCAAAGTCAAATAGACCAAAGGCAGATTGGCCGATCGAATGTCCCAGGTCAAGTCCCAGTGCCGAGCGATCTATATCTAAGGTGATCGTATCTTGGCACCTGCGACCGACTCTGGTGCCCGGCCAATGACGACCACCTCTTGTCACGCAAAGCCAGCATGTTTAAATCGGCGAAAGACGAAGCTCGAACAAAGACCCACATGCAGATCCGGAAAAGGCACCGCAGGACATGGATCGTTGACCACAGCCTGTCAGCATCTGCTCACCTACCGACAGACCCGCCGAATGATGCAAAGTGGGACCTCCCGGGACAGCGACTCAGGACGCGTGCAGACTTCTCATTGGACCACACAGCTGGCTGCCAGCAGCAGCCGCGGACTTTAATTGGCAACCAGCCCATGTGGGAGAAGACGATCGCCCCCTTATTATATTACAGGAAAGGCGATCGCCCAGCTACGGCCAATCCTATAAATAGGGAGCCTCTAGCAACGGAAAAAGGGTTCGACTCTCAGCTCATAAGTTGGCTTTCTCTCTTGGCAACACTATACACTTCGGACATCTTTCTCTCTCACTCTCGAGACCTCTTAACCCATAAGACGGTCGGCAGAAACGAGAACAAGAACACACAGAGATTCGCTCAAGAGCTAGATAACTAGGATCTTTTACATTCATTGTCGCATTCTTACTTTAATATTTGTACTCAAACGTATTCGTATTAATAATATCTCGTGAGAGCATTCAAGCCCGGGCCTAACAAACCCGGCAAATCTTGTGTTATTTCCATTCCCACGAACGTGCTCCCGCAACTTTGTTTGTTGTCCATCCATTCCAGTAATATCTATCTCCGGATAATATTTTGGGCAACAACATGCTACAAGTCAAAAAGTACAAACGGATATATGACGCATGCAATGATGCATGATTAGCGCACGCTACAATGGAAGTGTTAGCACATGCTAACAGTCAGAGACAGTAGCCACTGGACTGAAACCGGAAAGACGCTAACATATGTAACAGTACATAACGTACGTTAAAGGCTAAATACACGCGATAGCACATGCTAAGGAAGTTAGCCTAGCGCATGCTAATAAAAAACTGGCAGTAATGGTTAGTTTGTGGAAGAAGGCTATAACTACCAAATGAGTTGGTATCATTCCACACAACAACATTGAGCAATTCATATACACTTGAGATATTATTGTAAACATTACAGTTGTTGTTCTTGAGCTTAAATTAGAGTGATTGAGTGTTATATACAAAATCATACACGATTGAGAAAAAGAAAAGATACGATTGGATTTGGTGTTATTAGGATCAATGATCCTGCACTGTTAGAATCGCAATTGCTATCTTAGTGAGGTTTATCTAGTTCCAATAGAAAGCTAGAGTGGTTGATTTCTTATCTAATAGAAAAGAAAAACGGTTTTACTCGGACCAATAGAAGACGAGCTTGTAACGGTAATCCCTCGACCGATAGAAGAGAGGTGCAGAGGTTTTGATCTTTAGCCTATTGAAAAAGATACATCGAGAGAGGACGTAGGCACGTTTGGCCGAACCTCTATAAATCCTCATGTCATTTAATTTCTGCACTATATTTACGCTTCCGCACAAATGGCACAAATACCGATAATACTCCAACAATTGGTATCGGAGCGGTACTCCTATAAGCGGCTTTACATCCGAGGAGAAAAGATCCAATGGCGTTTCAACTTGCTCCCGTCGAAGGCCTTGCTCTCAACCGACCACCATTTTTTGATGGCTCAAACTTCATGACGTGGAAGAAGAAGATGTCTATATTCATCCGAGCATATGACATCGAGCTTTGGAAGGTGATTTGTCTTGGTCCGAAAATTCCGACGAATTCCAACGGTACGCTTAAAACTTTCGAAGAATATGACGATTCCGATTGGAAAAATGGCCACTACAATTGTAAGGCAACTCAACTTCTTTATTGTGCCTTAAATCAGGAAGAACACAATCGGATATCATCGTGTGATAGTGCCAAAGAAATTTGGAAAATGCTTGAGGTAACACACGAAGGTACGTCTCAAGTCAAAGAGACGAAGATAAACATGCTCCTTCACGAGTACGATTTATTCCAAATGAAGGACGATGAATCCATCACGATAATGCTTGACCGCTTTTCGGTCATGACAAATGGATTAGCATGTTTCGGGAAACCACTTTCGAGTAGTGAGAAAGTAAAGAAAATTCTCCGATCACTACCTTGACAATGGGACGGTACAGTTACGGCTATAATGGAATCAAAGAATTTAAATACTCTTGATTTTAGTGCTCTCGTTGGTTCTCTTATCAACTATGAGATTGTTCTAAAATCTCGGAATGCCAAACCGAAACCAAAGGAAAGGTCGATAGCCATGAAGGCTAAAATATCGAGAAAGAAAGAAGAAATCCCAGTGGACGAAAGCGATGAAGAATCGGCATATTATGCGAAGAATATTAATAAGTTCCAACACTTATTAAACCGGAGAAAGAAGGACATTCAAGCGGGTGAATCTAAGAAATTCGACAACACCTGTCGATTATGTGGTAAACCAGGCCACTTTGCTAAGAACTGTCGAGTAAAACAAAAGGAAGTCTTAGTCGCAACATGGAGTGACGAAGATCCTGATGATGATTTCATGAATCAAAATAATCTCGCACTCATGGCCCAGAGTTCATTCGACGATAGCGACGTCAAAAGCCAAGTAAGTAACTCTTACGACGAACTTTTTGAAGCATTCGAATTATTACATACCGATTATCAAAATGCTTTAAATGAGATTAAATCCCTTAAAATTAAATATAAATCTTTGGAAAATGAAAATTCCAAAATTCTTGAAAATGGGAAATTTGTTGAGATCGATCATTATAAATGCATTGAGAATGAAAATATTTTAAAGGATGATCTTGTTAAAGTTCAAACCGAGCTCAAAATTTAACGAAGAAATTTTCACTCGGAAATGATAAATTTGAAAATATGCTCTCGGTTCAAAAATACACGTTAAATAAAGAGGGGTTAGGATTCAAACTGTGTTCTAAAATGAATCAGTAAATTCCAAAATACCCCGGTGTGAAAATGTTTGAAAATTGGACATCACATTTCGAATTGCAAAAGCCCAAGATGGACGATCAAAGTTAAGAAAATTAGGGTTCCTAAAGAAACAATTGTTTCAAACATCGTCTACGTCTCAAAAGAAAAACCGACTTTGGGTTGGGTCCCCAAAAAATAATTTTTGATATTTTACAAAGGGGAGATAATATTTTCAGGGGGAGATATTCCCTATATTATTGCATAGTTTTTATATTCATGCATATTTTTTATATTCAGATTGGTATCCTTTATCTTTTTACACTTTTTGCTGAATACAAAAAGGGGGAGAAGAAGTTGAATCAGATAAAAGCGTCATGAAAGATATGACGAGAAAATAAAAAGTCGAAAAAGAGAAGAAAGCATACAAAAAGGGGGAGAAACGAAGGAGTTGAAAAATTAAAAATGGAGAAGTCGAAAATGACAGAAAAAGAAAAGAAAATGGGTGAAACTAACGAAACGATCAAATTCGGAAACTTTGAAACATACATATATTTTTATTTTTGCAGGTTTTATCCAATTCAAACAGTTGTTTTGTAATCATCAAAAAGGAGGAGATTGTTGGAATATTTATTCCACATATTAATAAATAGTGTTTTGATGATTAAAGTTGCTAAACAAAACAAAACAACATCGAGGCGAAGCAAAACATCGAAGCAGACGAAGACGAAAAAAGGTGGATAAAATACAAAGCTAGCGCACGCTAGATATTCAGGTTAGCACACGCTAACGTGTCCCGGCTGCAGATCAGATGAGTTCGAAGTAACCTGAAGTGAAGTCACATGATGAGGATAGCGCACGCTACACCATGTTTACTAACGCACGCTATCGAGCCAATATTACCGTTGTGAAGAGAATACAAACACATAATGACGTATGCACTGAAGTAAGCTTAGCGCACGCAAGAGATGATATTTAGCGCACGCTAAATATCAGTTTGAATCAAGTCAATCAATCTGTTGGGGAGAATCTTCTACAAGTCAAAAAGTATAAACGGATATATGACGCATGCAATGATGCATGATTAGCGCACGCTACAAGGGAAGTGTTAGCGCACGCTAACAGTCAGAGACAGTAGCCACTGGACTGAAACCGGAAAGACGCTAACGTATGTAACAGTAGATAACGTACGTTAAAGGCTAAATATACGCGATAGCGCATGCTAAGGAAGTTAGCCTAGCGCACGCTAATAAACAACTAGCAGTAACGGTTAGTTTGTGGAAGAAGGCTATAAATACCAAATGAGTTGGTATCATTCCACACAACAACATTGAGCAATTCATATACACCTGAGATATCATTGTAAACATTATAGTTGTTGTTCTTGAGCTTAAATTAGAGTGATTGAGTGTTATACACAAAATCATACACGAGTGAGAAAAAGAAAAGAAACTATTGGATACTGTGTTATTAGGATCAAGGATCCGGCATTGTTAGAATCGCAATCGCTATCTTAGTGAGGTTTATCTAGTACCAATAGAAAGCTAGAATGGTTGATTCCTTATCCAATAGAAAAGAAAAAACGGTTTTACTCGGACCAATAGAAGACGAGCTTGTAACGGTAATCCATCGACCGATAGAAGAATGGTGCAGAGGTTTTGATATTTAGCCTATTCAAAAAGATACATCGCGAGAGGATATAGGCACGTTTGGCCGAACCTCTATAAATCCACGTGTCATTTAATTTCCGCACTATATTTACGCTTCCGCACAAACGGCGCAAATACCGATATTACTCCAACAGTTTTCGATTAGATGTTGTTGAAATATCAAATTGGATATTCATATTGGATTATTGATGGTATTGAAGATATTTTTATTGGATTGTATCACTCCTTGGAAGTTTGGTATCGATTAATTGAGAATTGGTTGTAAACAATCGAAGATTGTTTACAACATGTTTGTCATAATGCCCCAATGAACTTAGTTTTGTCATATCGACGTTTTGAATTAGTTATAATCATATTTGATGCATATATTGAGCGGATTGTTGGTAATTGTGTTATTCAAGGTTGTTCGAGCGACCGACATCTCATTGTAGGACGTTGTTCGAGGAAGGACATTCTTCACCGGTGTTGTGTAAGTTAATTCTTACTCGGTTAAAACGATACTCATTCCTTTCGTGGTTGTTCATTCATAAATCATAATCATAATTCATTCATAATGTATTAATCATATTTAGACTTGCACTTGTCGAATAATCATTTCATTCATGAGGAACGACGGTTCAGATCATTTCAGTGAGCTATCATTCATTTCACTATTATTTCATCTCGATGAGTCATTCTTGAGCTTGTCGGATTGTTATTCATTAATATTCTTCATGGTCATTCTTGATATGATCTTCTGGGTTCATATTGCATGGTCGGGTGGGGATGTGTGGAATTTTTAGTCAGGCACATGATGGTCATGTGTTCGGGTTCACCGACACAATGGACTGTGCACACGGTAACGTACCTCCGTGAGACTAATTAGGTACAAGGGCGGGTGTGTCCGTACACTCGTCTTGTGCACTTGCACATACCATTACGGGCGTACTATGATGCCTCTCTTCAGCTTAATCTCATAATTAAGATATATCATGATTGTGTTTATTCAACTCTTGAGAATTGTTGTTCTGTGTAACTGACCCCGTTGGGGGATGTTGTTTTCAGGTCATGGCAAGGCTAAATCACGAGAAGAGAACATTGACGGCGAGGAGTCCCAGTGATACTAGTAGGGGGGCCCAGTCCTTTTCAGTCATTCGTGTTCTTCATTTTATTTCCGCTGCAGACTTCCGTTTGAATACTCATTTTTATTCAGTGTTGTATATTTTATCTCCATATAAAATATACATGTATTCTGTATTATCTTGGGTGTTTTGTAATGAAACTCCTCATCGGAATAATGGATGATATAATGTGGTTCGGTACTACGATTATATTATTTAAGTCATTAATTTTTATTCACCTGGTGGGTCCCAGTCGGGGGTCCACGGCACTGTAATAGTCGCCTAGTTTGGGGTGTTACAGCTTTGAGCAGTTCCGCCTTGACTACAATATGAACCGTAGGACATATACTTTGGCGGAACTTCTGACAGAGCTTCAATCTGCTGAAGGTCTCTTCAAACAATGTTATTATCAGATTCTTGTGGCAACCGGTGCTACTTCTTCCAAACCCAAATGGGGAAAGAAGAAAAAGCAGGTTGGCCAGAAGCAAGTGGCAACTCTCAAGGTGAAAAGCAAGGCTCCTCACCCCGAGGCGAACAAAAATCCAAAGGGAGAGTGCTACAAATGCGGTCAGAAAGGACATTTAAAGTGGACTGCCCTACTCTTAAGAAAGGTATGTCTCGTGCACTAGTAGTCAAAACATGTTTGGCAGCTTGTTCTTCCACTTCTTGGATAGTTGATTCAGGCTCCACTGATCATGTTTGCTTTGACTCGCATGGTTTTCAGGTAACCAAGAAGCTTAGTGCGGGCGAGATTACTATCATCTGGGGCGATTATTCCAGGCTTATGGCTGTTGCAGTGGGGGTCGTGCAGTTGAAGATTAATGATAAATTATTAGTCCTCAATAATGTATTATTAGTACCGGATTTTATAATGAATTTAATTTCGGTTTCTAAATTAAAATGCGATGGTTATTCAGTTTCTTTTGATGATGATGCTATTATTAGGAAAAGAAATAGAGAATATATTTGCAAAGGTATTTTTAATAATGGACTGTATATCATTAATACTGCACAAACTCCCATGCATAAATCACTTAACTCTTTGTCTAAACCTAAAAAGAGAAAAGAACCTTCAAGCATAAACCAAACAGATTTGTGGCATTTATGGTTAGGGCATGTTAACCTTGGGAGAATTCAAAGATTGGTAGATGATGGCCCATTGGATGATCTCCAAGTTGAGTCATTTCTAATTTGTGAATCCTGTCTTGAAGGTCAGATGACCAAAAGGGTTTTTAAAACCAAGAGAAACCATGCTCAGAATATGTTAGAATTGGTTCATACGGATGTATGTGGTCCAATAAATATCCAGACTAGGGGTGGTTTTGAATACTTCACCACATTTATAGATGATTATTCGAGATATGGATACATCTATTTGATGCGACGTAAGTCTGAAGCCTTTGACAAGTTCAGAGACTTCAAGGCTGAAATGGAGAAGCGTCATGGGAAGTGTATCAAGTCACTATGATCTGATCGTGGTGGCGAATACCTTAATTAGTGGAGAGTTTTTGGATTTCTTAGCGAATGAGGGGATTTCGTCCCAGCTCACTACGCCGAGAACTCCACAACAAAATAGTGTTGCTGAAAGAAGGAATAGAACTCTTTTAGAAATGGTTAGGTCAATGATGAGTTATTCGGATTTACCTATTTTGTTTTGGGGATACGCCTTAGAAACAGCGGCGTACATTCAAAACCTGGTGCCATCGAAATCAGTTCTAAAAATACCCACAGAGCTGCGGAGTGGGCGAAATCCCCCGGTCTAGGCATTGTTCGGATTTGGGGTACTCTACCACATGTGCTGAATAAGGAAGCTGATAAGTTGGCATCTCATACAGAAGTACGAGTGTTTGTAGGATATCCTAAGGGAACGAAGGGTGGATTGTTCTATAGTCCCTAGGATCAGAAGGCCATTGTTAGCACCAATGCCCGATTCCTAGAAGAGGATTGTATGATTAGTCACAAGCCCATGAGCGAGATAATTCTAGAAGAGCTGAGGGTCAAAACTCCATCTATACCAATCGTACGAGCGCCAGCTAACACTGCACCACGTATCGAGTCTAAGACTTTTACACCAACTCAGGATTGCCTCGTCGTAGTGGGAGGGTTGTTTGTCAGCCGAAACGATTCATATGCATGGGAAAGTCTTCGAACTCAATCCCAGGTGAAGATGAATCAGATCCCTGGACCTACAAAGAGGCAATCCAAGATAAAGATGCTGACTCCTGGTAAGTAGCAATGGAATCAGAAATGGGATCTATAGATTCCAATCAAGTGTGGGAGCTAGTAGAGATACCTGATGGTGTACAAGCCATTGGGAGTAAGTGGGTATACAAGCGAAAGAAAAGAGGTGACGGAAAGGTTGAAACCTTCAAACTGAGGTTTATTGCGAAAGGTTACACTCAGAAAGAGGGTATCGATTATGATGAAACCTTTTCGCCCATAGCCATGCTTAAGTCAATCCGGATTCTTTTAGATATAGCAGCGCATTTGGATCTGGAGATTTGGTAAATGGATGTCAAGACTGCATTCTTGAATGGGAGTCTAGACAAGAAAATCTACATGCGGCAAACAGAGGGATTCATTACAGAAGGAGAGGAGCACTTAGTGTGCAAGCTTAAAAGATCCATTTATGGACTTAAGCAAGCATCTAGATCTTGGAACACTCGATTTTACGAGGTTGTCCAGTCATATGGATTCGTCCAATGTCCGAGTGAGAGTTGTGTGTATAAGAAGTGCGATGGAAATGTGTTGGTGTTTCTTTTACTGTATGTAGACGATATCCTTCTGATTGGAAACAACGTGAATGAATTATAAGGCGTACGGGTATGGCTATCTGAGCAGTTCAATATGAAGGATTTGGGAGAAGCAGGAGACGTCCTTGGAATCAGGATCTTTCGTGATCGGATGAAAAGGATGTTGTGTGATCGGTAGAAAATATGGCCTAATTCCATGTGTTAATTGCATGATTTTATTATCTTTATTTTAGCACAACTTGTTTATTTTCCACCAATTTTATTTATGAATGCAATTTGCCTCACCATCGAAATTTATTAATTATTTCAGATAATTCGATTATTTTTTAAGCCAGAATTAATGGAGCATAATTCAATTAGCTGAAGTAGGTTCGGGCCCTAAAACCAAAAAGCACCAATCAACCCGTAAAATGGCTTGGGCCAAGGAAGAAATAAAATAAATCCAATCCAAAAAAAAGAGGTTGACCAAAATAAGAACTCTACACCTACTAGGAAAAAGAAGAGTACTTCGGCCGAAATTCGTGAAAGAAGAAAACTCTTCTTCAACTAGAAAATCAATTCACGAGAAGAAGGCACGGCTCCCAAAATACATTATAAATAGAGGAGGGGACATAACCCATTAAAAGACGGCAGATGCAGTAGTGCCGTTGAAGGCCGTCAATTAGCGAAAATGTGGTCTTGGCGTCGTTACATGTGCGCATCTTTATGCCAGCATTCGAGGGTATCCGGGTGTGAAATTACAGTGCCGTTAGCATTTTTTTCGGGGTATCCGTTGTCGCGAAATAAGCTGCGTTGACATAATATTAACTAAAATAAACTTCATTAATTAAAAAAAAACACACACACTACAATTTAAAAAAAAAAAAAAAAAAAAGTGCATGAAAAATAAGAAGAAGTATAACTTATATAAAGTCTAAAGCCCAAACACACATACAAATGTACAAAGCCCAAGTCCAAAAATGATTTAAAAAAAAAAAAAAGAAGAAAAAAGGGGTCATCTTCTTCTTCCTGCTTCTTCTTCCTTGCAAAACAAAGCCAGCAATAAAAAAACAATTACAAACACAACACACAGCAGCCTTCGGATCTCGTTTCAATATTCCAAATCCTTGTATTTCAAGGCAAAAAAAAAAAAAAAAAAAAATTACCTTCGGCGCTGGCTGGTGGCCTCGGCGCAAGAGCTTTGCGCGAGCGCGGTGTGGTGCCAGTGATTCTCGCGTTTTTAACACGAGCCTTTGGCTCAACCGTACCCTGTGCTCTTAGAGGATCTGACAGCAAAAGAAAGAAACCCACCTCCCTTTCTAGCTCAGCAATTCATGTGAAGAAGGAAACAAAAAGGGAGAGTCAGCCGCTTTCTCCATATCTTGGCACGGGTTCTGAGGCTAGCAAACAAAAGGCACAAGCCAGTTGGAAGAAATTCGGCTGACGAGCACCTTGAAATTTCTGGTTTAACTTTATGTTTAATAATTGCTTTATGTTTTATTTAGCCATCATGTCCGAGTAATTTATCTTCTCCAATTCTTAGGGATGTTTGAACCCGTATCTATATTATTCATATTTTAATCCTGTAGCGTATTCTTGACTTAATTCCTTTGAATTATCTTTGTGTTATTGAGTAGATTTATTTATGATATAATTTTACTTTAATTGGCTTGATCAACTTAATTGAGGTTTTTATATCTATTGCTAGATTTAAGGTTATAATACGTAATCGTTATAATTCTAAAATCACAAGTAGTAACAATTGATTTTATTCAGTTGGGTAACACAAAATCAAGATCCCTTGGGTCGAGCTTGTGAACTCAATATCTTGTCTATCTCCATCGTTTTGGTTCCTAATGCATCTAACGAACAAGATTCGAAGAGCTTGTTTTGAATCATTCGTCTAGATAGGTTTAATTGAAGAGCTTGTTTTGATTATATAAACTTAAGAAACGGTTGGAGTTAACAGGGCTTGTTGTTGACTTCGGAGTAGGAGTTCATTAGGAATTAAGGAAAGATAAAGTGCTGCATTAATTCATAAATTAAATTAGAACGGGGATAACGGAACTAAGAACTGGATATCAATCAAATCGTTTTCCTTATTAACTTTTACTTCCGATTTTTATTTGCTTGCTTATTATTTTATTTTGTCTTGTTTACTTTAAACCAACCAAAACTCCCCTCTTTATTATATATATTATTATTTTTAGTACTATTATTTATTTAGTACTACTATTTTAGTTTCTCAAAAATATTCAACTCAATAAGTTCGATTAATTCATCTGTTCCTCGTGGGATCGACCTTTACTTGTCAATACTACTATTTAGTATAAGTGAGTAAAGGACCTTTTATAACTATCTAATTTTGACGCGTCATGATAGCGCGGTCAAAATTTTGGCGCCGTTGCCGGGGAACAGTGCGAAATTAATTTTATTTTTTTGAGTTGAGGTATATTTATTTAATTTTATTTTTTTTTCTTTCTGAGAAGCAGTTTTTAATTTTTTTAATCCTTAGAAAGCAGTAATTTATTTATATATAGCAGTTTTTATTTTCCTATTATTCCAAGCAGATTTTCGACACTGGGTCACCCAGTGTCAGTTCTGAAAATTCATAATAAATGTCAGTCGTGCACTAATCCATTTTGTTTTAGTTTTGCATGAATACAAGGTCACGTGGAGATAAGAATTTGCAGTATTATCCAGAAATTATCAAACGGGATCGAGTTTTCAGGCGAAGAACAAAAGAAAGCAGAGAAGCACTCAGGAACTTACCATTTTCTATCGAAACATCACCCAGTGAATCGGAAAACGAGAGTGAAACCATGGCAGTTTATGCTGAAAAGACATTGAAGCAATTAGCCAACCCGGAGCTATCGCAACAACCGCTTTGCATCACAATCCCGGTTATTGACAACAACAATACTTTTGAATTAAAGTCGGGATTGATTCACTTGCTACCTGCATTCCATGGTTTATCTGAAGAGGATCCGCACAAGCATCTTAAGGAATTCCATGTGGTTTGTTCAAGCATGAAGCCCAATGGCGTCACCGAGGAACAAATCAAGCTCAGAGCCTTTCCATTTTCATTAAAAGATTCAGCTAAAGATTGGTTATTCTACTTATCGTCGGCTACTGTCACGACATGGAACGAAATGGAGATCTTGTTCTTGCAGAAATATTTTTCGGCCTCTTGGGCAGCCAATCTAAGGAAGAAAATCTGTGGCGCGAGACAAATGACGGGAGAGAGCCTGCATGAATATTGGGAGAGATTCAAACAATTGGTGGCACGCTGCCCCCAACATCATGTAACACCCCCAATCCACTCAGGGATATTATACGTTGTAGACCCCTTTCCACAAGGAGCTACCAGGCGGGAGACCACAAACAAAACCCACATGTGGTCAACTTGACCAAAACATAATACCGTAGACCAATTAGGTCTCTCAAAACACAGCATAACTGAAAAATCTGATAAACCAAAAAACAACTCGATCACATAATACATAAAATGTCCAACCCCTCAAGGATGACAAGAACTCAAACCGACAGATCACTGACGGACAACAGACTACAACTGTGACTAGTATCGCTGCTTTGCATCATCTTCCGAGCCAATCCTGTTATTGCTCACTCTCCAGGTAAAACACCTGGAATAAATAACAAAATTCCCAACGAGGGGTTAGCGATGGAATCGCTAGCAAGTAACCAAGCTATAAAGTTATACATCAAGAATATAACCGTTATGAAAATAACCTTTCGACAAGGTAGTAACACGATCCCCAAGTCTAAATTCTTTTCGAAAAACATTTCCCTCAAGGGAGGATCATAGAAACAACTTCAAAACGCGTTTGAAAGAATAAAGGAGGACGTCGGGGGTCTCAGTGTAAAATCATGAAAAGATTTGTAATTCTCATATTCAAAAGGATTTTCTTTCAAAAACATGAAGACGGTTCAGTTCTCAAACAAGCCTCAAAGGAAGAAACACAAACACCAAAATAACCGGAATCCAGGATTCACACAATCACAATTCAAAAATATCCAATCAAAAAAATACTCAAATCACCTCCGTGGCCTCGATGGGACCCATCCCGGATTAGTTACCGAAAAACAAGCTCAAACCTACCCATAAGTTATCTTGACATCGTACTCGCAAGTAACGATTCTCGGAGCCCTCTCCAGACCTACCCGATTAGATAACCTTATGGTCAAATCTTATCAACTGGCCGTACTCGCAAGTAACGCGCCGTCGGAGGCCTCATGGGTCCCTACCCGGTTAACATCATTCAAACACGCCCATAAGTTATCTTGACATCATACTCGCAAGTAACGATTCTCGGAGCCCTCTCCAGACCTACCCGATTAGATAAACTTATGGTCAAATCATATCAACTGGCCGTACTCGCAAGTAACGCGCCACCGGAGTCCTCAAGGGTCCCTACCCGGTAATATCTCAATCACCGATTACACAACAACAAGGTATAATATTTGCCACACACATGAAATTAAGAGTTAATGCAACAAACACTTTCACAAAGCGTAACATTCACGTCACACCGTCATCTAGTACACCTTCTAACAAGTGAGCAATACAAATATTCCACAATTCCTCGGATAACTACTCACTTCAAAATATCCATCTCGAACATAATACAACATGAGATGATGGTTGTCATTCTCCAAGAATTTCAAGTTTATGCTCGTATTTACTTTCATAGAATCACATATTCATTTAGAAGTGAGTTATGGTTAAACGTTCAATCACTAACAAGTCCACGTTAAATTCACAACACGTCACATTCTCAAAGTATAAAGAATATAGACGAGATACTCGTCTCAAGTCCAAAGCACGCGAAGCAACGGGAAGGCTCGAATGGAAATCCTTGATGAGGACGACGACGAACGGAAGGGTTCGGTATGAGCTCTTCGCAAGGAACTCGACCTTAGCATCATATCATTAATAAATCAACGACCGAACGATGGAATAATAATCATAGAATGCCCGAATCCCTCTATGACATTCTACCGGACACATTCAAGGTGTCGATTAGGAACCCAACAAAACGACGAATCCTCGGCAATCAAACCATGGAACAACAAGGAAATTAATATAATACGGCTCAATAATCATTAATCCATCACTAATCTAAGTTACTATGGATTAAATGGATTAAATCAAACAAAATCCCCAATTTTCCCAAAACTAGATTTTTAGGAAATCTAACCTTGATTCGGTCGATCGGAGGATGTTATGTGATGATTAATTGACATTAGAAACTCAAAAACTTCATGGATTGGTAGTTGAACAACATGTCTTCGTGATCTCAGAGTATCGGCCGCAGAGGAGATGAATTGAGTGAGAAAATGAGTGAAGAAGTAGCCTTCCCGACCAATATATACTGCCCAGCACTGGCTTAGTGTCGCGGCCCGCGGTACAGCCCGCTACAGCATCAAAAGGCACATGGTGCAGTCTTATCTATTTCGACCATAACTCTTTCGTTCGGACTCCGATTGACTCACTGTTTGAACCATTGGAAAGCTAACTTGATTCTCTATAATAATAGAAAGATTCAAAATTTTTGGAGTATCCAAGAATTTATGGTGATTTTACAAAGTCATACTCATACTTGGAAAAGTCGCTTAAGAACACGGAACTCAACAAAACGACACCGAAATGAACTCGGATGACAAAAAGTGTAGAACTAATCATTGCGGATAGAGTCACAATAGAGTCGCTAAGATGGACTTCTGTCAAAAAAAGAAAATTACCGGAAATCGAAATTGCGGATATTACATATGGACCTAATGCACCTAATGCTATGACGACTCGGATACACTAATGCACCTGCTGTGATTCAACACAATAATGAGCCAACCAAGAAATGTAACATGCCACAACCCAAGCACACATTTAATCAAAGAAACACCAGCGACATAAGTCTCACACGACGAACTTTACAACAGAACACATCAATACATCATAAAAAAAATATCCCACATAATCATAACCAAACAAAGTAACCGGAACCAAACAACAATTAATTCTGCGCAACTTGAAAGTAAAAATCTCGGGTATTACACATAAAATCAGCGAGCAGCTCTTGACACAATACGTTTACGAAGGACTGACCCCAGTGGACCGTAGTACCAAAGACGCATCTAGCGGGGGAGCTTTGGTTGATAAGACACCAGCAGCAGCAAGGGCCCTCATATCGAACATGGCCGCCAATTCACAACAATTTGGTTATCGTGACAATGCCGTGAAAATGGTGAAGGAGGTACATGACTTGTCTATTGAGGATAAGCTGGCCGAATTAACCTCCTTTGTCAGAAAACTTGTTGTAGGAAACTCGCAGGTCATACCTTGCTGAATTTGCCAAATTATGGAGCACACCACCGAGCATTGCAAGGTACTATTGGATGAGATCGAGGCACATGCCAATGTGATCGGTACTGAAAATTTTTACGGAAAGAAATATGATCCATACTCAAAAACATATAATCCAGGATGGAGAGATCATACCAATTTTAAGTGAAAATCGCAGCAAGAAAAGCCTCAGCAGAATAAGGGCTAATTTTACAAGACACCGTCGGAAAATTCAAGTCCCTCACTCGAAGAAATGATGAAGACCCTCACTTCAAACACGATCCAATTGCAGCAGAACATGAATCGATTTCAGCACGACACTCAATCGAGCATCAAAGACATCGAAAATCAAATCAGCCAACTTGCTATATCGCTGAGTCGTTTGGAAAGCCAGAACAGTGGGAAACTACCCTCCCAATCGGAGGTAAATCCTAGGAACGTGAGTGCAATTACTTTGAGGAGTGGTAAGCAGCTGGAGGGACCCTATAAACCTGAGACAAATCTGAAGGAGGAAGGCGAGAAATGAAAATCTACTCTCCAGACTGACACTGGGTCACCCAGTGTCAAACATACACCCAGCCGGGCAGCAAGGTAATAATTCTAATTCTTCCCATATTGGCACTGACAGCATACCTTTTCCTTCCAAGGTAAAGAATACTGCAACGGAGAGCAAGGAGAAACAAATTTTGGATGTGTTCCGGAAAGTAGAGATCAACATTCCACTAATAGAAGCGATTCAACAAATTCCAAAATATGCTAAATTCCTCAAGTATTTGTGCACCAACAAACAAAAGCTAAAAGAAACTGGAAAGGTGCTCCTGGGAGAAAATGTGTCGGCCATTCTCCAAAGAAAGTTACCACCTAAATGAGATGATCCAGGTATGTTTGCCATCACTTGTCGAATAGGTAATTCTCAATTTGAGCAAGCTATGTTAGACTTAGGGGCTTCTATAAATGTCATGCCACAATCTATTTATTCTTCTTTAAATTTGGGACCCTTAAAAGAAACGAGGATAATAATTCAATTAGCTGATCGTAGTCATGTATATCCCGAGGGAGTTATTGAATATGTACTTGTGCAAGTTAATGAGCTTGTTTTCTAGCCGATTTCTATGTTTTAGATATGCAAGGTGACTCGGCAAATTCAACACCCATTTTTCTAGGGAGGCCATTTTTAAACACCGCCGAAACAAAGACAGATGTTAGAAAAGGTTCCCTCACAATGGAATTTGATGGGCAAGTAGTAAAATTTAATATTGATGAAGCAATGAAATTTCCTGAAGACGCGTGTTCTTTGTTTGCATTAAGTGTGATTGACCCTCTCGTCGAGGAAGTGTTTGAAGTTGATTGCAGCAAAAGCTTGAGGAAGATGTCTTTGGCAGCACGGAGGAATCAAGCACACCTATTACCAAGACTGCAGGTCGCAAACACGCTGCAAAACTCATCAAACTCATGGAACATCACAAGAAGATCTTCCCCTCCATGGAACAAGCACCCGAGCTCGAGCTAAAGCCACTACCCGACCACCTCAAGTACGTATACTTGGAAAAAATAAGACACTATCAGTAATCATTTCGGCCGAGTTAACACCCGTACAAGAAAAGGCCCTCATCGCCATCCTCAAAAAGTACAATGAAGCAATCGGCTGGACCATTGCCGACATCCTCGGGATCAGCCCGGCCATATGCATGCATCGGATTTTGTTGGTTGAAGAAGCCAAGCCTAACCGAGAAGCCCAACGAAGACTAAACCCATCCATGATGGAAGTAGTGAAAAAGGAGGTTCTTAAGCTTCTTGATGTAGGGATGATATATCCGATTTCCGACAGTAAGTGGGTGAGTCCCACATAAGTAGTTCCAAAAAAATTGGGTATCACAGTGGTGGAAAACAAAGAAGGCGAACTATTTCTGAGCCGTGTTCAGACCGGATGGAGGGTGTGCATTGATTTTCGGAAACTAAATGCAATAACCCGATAGGACCACTTTCCATTACCTTTCATCGATCAGATGATCGAGCGATTAGCGGGACACTCATTTTATTGTTTTCTTGATGGTTTCTCAGGTTACTTTCAGATCGCGATTGCACCCGAGGATCAGGAGAAGACAACCTTCGCGTGCCCCTTTGGGACGTTCGCATACCGTCGCATGCCATTCGGACTGTTTAATGCACCGGCTACCTTTCAGAGATGTATGGTAAGTATTTTTTCCGAATACGTAGGGAACATAATAGAAATTTTTATGGACGATTTTAGTGTTTATGGGAATTCTTTTGAGTTTTGCATTGAAAATCTTACGCTCATTATTCAGCATTGTGTTGAACTGAATCTTGTATTAAATTGGGAAAAATGTCACTTTATGGTTAAACAAGGCATAGTCTTAGGACATTTGGAATCGTCAAAGGGGATAGAAGTAGATAAATCAAACATTAATATTATCACTGCATTGCCTTACCCCGTAAGTGTGCGGGAAGTTAGTTCTTTTCTTGGTCATGCAGGATTTTATAGGCGATTTATCAAGGAATTTTTATAAATATCTAATTTTGACGCGTCACGATAACACGGTCAAAATTTTGGCGCCGTTTTCGAGGAACTATTTTATTATACTTCTTTTCTTGGAACGACGCATAAAAACTTGTTTTGCATAGGTATAACAACACCTTTTCCCCCACGATAAACTCCTTCCTTGTGATTCTTGCATCGTGAAAAGATTTGGTTTTCTCCTTATAAATTGCAGAATTCTCATATGCGTCGTACCTTATTTCTTAGAATTTATGCAATTGAAGTTTCCTGTGTACACCGGCTTCATCAAAATTCATGTTGCACTTTTTAACTACTCAGAATGCTCGATGTTCCAACTTGACGGGTAAGTGGCACGATCTTCCATAAACTAGCCTGTATGTTGACATTCCTATGGGTGTTTTATAAGCCATCCTGTATGCCCATAATGCATCATCAAGTCTCAAACTCCAATCCTTGTGATTCAGTTGAACGGTTTTTTCTAAAATCAATTTTGATTTCTCGGTTGGAAATTTCAGCTTGCCCATTGGATTGTGGATGGGAGGAAGTATACACTCTGTGTATGACGTGATATTTCCTTAGTAGTGCTTCAATTGTTTGATTTCAAAAATGCTTCCCTCGATCACTAATTATGGCTTTTGGGATTTCGAACCTTGAAAAGATATTCAACTTTTCTAGGATTGCCGCCCTCTTATGCAAACTAATACAAAAGGAAGTCGATTTCGTTATAAATGAGGAGTGCAAGGCTGCGTTCGACAAATTGAAGCACATCCTGACCACACCTTCCATAATTCAGCCACCCAACTGGGACTTGCTGTTTGAGATAATGTGTGACGCAAGTGATTATGCCGTCGGATCCGTCCTTGGTCAAAGAGTGGGAGAGCAGCACAAGTGATATACTATGCTTCAAGGACCTTGAATCCAACCCAAGCAAATTACTCCACTACGGAAAATGAGCTCTTAACTGTAGTTTTTGTCTTAGAAAAATCTCGCTCATACTTACTTGGGACTAAAGTTATTATTTTTTCTGATCATGCAGCACTGAAATTTTTACTTGCGAAAAAGGAGGCAAAACCGCGACTTATCTGATGGATCCTATTACTCCAAGAGTTTGTTAGAAATAAGGGACAAAAAGGGAGCTGAGAATTATGTGGCAGATCACCTAAGCCTAATAGTGCTGGAAGAAAAAGAACCTATGTCAGATAGCTTCCCGGATGAGTAGTTACTTGCTGTGCCACAACACTGGGACAGTATTACCACACTAGGTCACCTAGTGTCAGATTCTGCCGCACCATGATACGCCGATTTGGTGAATTTCATTGTCGCTAACGTGTTTCCTACAGGTATGATAAGATCTAGGAAGGATAAATTCAGTAGCAACGCCAAATATTATGTATGGGACAACCCATACTTATGGAAACACTCTCCCAATCAAGTGATCAGAAGATGCATCCCGGAGAGCGAATTTCAGTCAATCCTAACTTTTTCCTATACGTACGCATGTGGTGGACACTTTGGAGCAAGGAGGACAGCCCACAAGGTTCTTGAAAGTGGATTTTATTAGCTATCAATTTTTAGAGACGTTTTCATCTTTTGCAAGTGTTGCGATAATTATCAAAGGACGGGTAACATCTCCTGAAGAAATCAGAGGCCGCAAAATCCAATTTTGATTTGCGAAATTTTTGACGTATGGGGTATGGATTTCATGGGCCCACTTCCTTCATCACATGGGAATTTATATATACTACTCCTCGTGGACTACGTTTCTAAATAGGTGGAGGCAACAGCAACCCGCATTAATGATTCCAAGGCGGTGGCAAACTTTGTGAAATCGAATATCTTTTCAAGGTTCGGAATCCCAAAAGCCATAATCAGTCATCGAGGGAAGCATTTTTGAAATCAAACTGTTGAAGCACTGCTAAGGAAATATCACGTCATACACAGAGTGTCTACTTCCTACCATCCACAATCCAACGGGCAAGCTGAAATTTCCAACCGAGAGATCAAATCGATTTTAGAAAAAACCGTTCAACCGAATCACAAGGATTGGAGTTTGAGACTTGATGATGCATTATGGGCATACAGGAAGGCTTATAAAACACCCATAGAAATGTCACCATACAGGCTAGTTTATGGAAAACCATGCTACTTACCCATCGAGTTGGAACATCGAGCATTCTGGGTAGTTAAAAAGTGCAACATGAATTTTGATGAAGCCGGCGTACACAGGAAACTTCAATTGCAAGAACTCGAAAACCAAATGAGAAATAAGGAACGACGCATATGAGAAATAAGGAGAAAACCAAATCTTTTCACGATGCAAGAATCACAAGGAAGCAGTTTATCGTGGGGGAAAAGGTGCTGCCCGGTAAGTTGCGATCTCGATGGGTCGGGCCATTTATCGTCACCCAAGGTTTTCCACACGGAGCTATGAAGGTTCGATCTTTGAAAACTGACAAGGTATTTAAAGTCAACGGACATCTGCTCAAACCATATCTCGAAGCAACACCTGATTACAACTTGGAAGAATTTGAGCTCGAGGACCCAACTACCACTTAAACAGGGAGTTCCTCGGGCCAACGATGTTAAAAGGAGGCGCTTGTTTGGAGGCAACCCAATGATAGTAGTTAACTTTAAATTGCATTTCTTTTCATATTTCTTTATTTTTTCTTGCATTTAAATTTTTCCTTTAATTGGCCCAATTTTTTTTCTTTTTCGCAAATTTTTGTGACTCTTTAAACAAGTCATAAATTGGCCAGGGCTGAAAATTTTCTCAAACAAGTTTTCGCCCCAGCTTTTCTTCTCTAGATAATTAGCATAAAAAATCAGGCCATTAAGTCAATTGATACAATTTTTTTCCTTCAATCGGCCCAGCCTGCAAAAGTTTTGAAGCCCAATCGGTCAAAAGTCAATTGGTTTAATTTTTTTAAAAAAGCCCAATAATTGAAAAAAAAATTTAAGTTAATCGGCCCATACTTTTTTATGTTCATATTTTTTTAAGTTCAGATTTTTTTAAGTTAATCGACCCATAACTCCCGACTCTCCTTCCTCCCCCTTTGCAAAGAAAAACTTATTCTTACTTTCAGATCTCCCTGACCCTTGAAGAACCGCCGCCGACATGTCGGGAAAAGGTGGGAGGAATGGTCACCGGCCGCTGAATCGTATTACACAGAGTGGAGGATGGAGGAACAACCCTGGAGCGACGACGTTTTACGACCTGACCGAACCAACTGCTCCGCCACCATCTTCCTCCGACTTGAACGTCGAAACAACCGACCAAACGTCCAATCGACCGAACCCAACCAGTAGAGGACTCAAGAGAAAAACGAAATGGGTGGCTTGCAGATTGATTGACGAACCAACCCCACCCGTTTCGCCAACAGGACCTCCGACCACAACTGACCCAAGCTCAGCGCGACTCCGGTCGCCGCGACTGAGTCATCCCGCCACTCAACACCACCGTCCAACCCACAGTCGACAGAAGGAGGATATGTACGGGTCGGATCTCCAACTCCAGATAAACCCGCCCCACAATCTGAAACTGAACCCACCTCATCTCTACCCCCGACTGACTCGCTGCCAGAACCAGAGCAGGAAATCGAGCCGAGTCCAGATGTGACAGTACCAAGACAGAGAAGGACCATCCTGCTCAGGGCGTCGAACCGATACAACATAAATTTTGGAACCCCCAGTCAGATAACTCGATATCAAAAGCATATAGAAAGGAAGGTACTCTCGACACTTTATTTAGATTCTAGTATTTGGCTGCTTCTTGGACTGTTTGATGATGTCATGAAGTTGTTACTTGTGTTGGATTAGGAAAAATTAATGACTCGGAATTGGGAGGTGTGTGATGATTTGACGTATGAGTTCTTTAGTTCAATTCAGTTGTATGAGCGTGCAGGGGTGCATTCGTGAAAAGCGGTTGAGTTTATTGAGGCTTTTGGACTCCCTCAGGAAGCCGACATCATAGGGCTGCCCAACGAGCGTGATATATGGAAAATGATTTCCCACAACGCAGCCCCATTCGTCGCCGGGAAGACGAAAGCTACTTTTATTAGAAATCAAGTGATCCGATACATTCAGTACTTAATAGCGTGCACGGTGACCGGGTGCTATACGAACCGAACTGTGATTCTAATTTTTGAATTAAAAATGATACACGCTATGATCACCAGCACCCGCATCCGATGCGCCGAAGATTTAATTATGCTGTTGATGGGAGAAAATGAAACAAAGAATCCAATTGTCATGGGAGGCCTCGTAACATGCATAGCTCAACACGTAGGTATTGATTTACGAGCCCGAATCCCCGTGGGAAAAATCGAGCTGTTGAATAAGACTTTGCTTGCCAAAATGGGGATACTTGAGAAAACCGGCCAACACTTTGTCTGGAAAAATCTCAGAAAAAGAGTCGATTGCCTTGCCGAACCCCGACTATACCATACCGGTCAGCGAAACCAATATCAAGATGACACATCCGATCTTTCCCCTCACTCCAGCAAACCCAGTACCAAATCTTGCACCACGAGCCGAGGTAAGTTCTAGTGTTGAGCTAGAGCTAAGACGCCGGATTGAGGACCTTGAGAGAGGGCACCGTGAGCTTGAAGAAAAAGTTGCTTATCTGACCGCCCTGATCGAGTCCCGACCAAATTATCCCGGTGCACTCTTTTCCTTTTCCATACTTGATCTGCGCTTTATTTCTTTTTTTTCATGTTGAATTATATATGTTGCGTTTTATTCGCTAAAATTGTGTCTCCTCGCACTTTGATTTGTAATAATTGTCTCTTAGTCAATTCAAAACAGTTTGTGAGAAGTATAATGGTTTTTAGAGTTCGTTTGGAACATTAGTTGGAATTAGCTCAATATATAGTTTTTAGTTCCGCCCTTCTATGAACATTGGTTAGTTTTTGGTTAGCTTTTAATGGAATATTTCTGTGATTTAGAGATATGAAAATTGCAACACTATTAAACAAACTAGGAAGGAAGATTATTATTAAGATTTCACTTTTGATTTGTACTTGGTCATATACCCTCTTCTTAAAATTTCGTTGGTCGTTGAATTTTTTTGGGCTTACCGCATTCAAGGAGGCTAGTAGAAAAAAGGGGAGAAGTGTTGAGCAGCAACACATGCCTAATTATGGGGGTCCTAAAATATTGTGAAAAAAGTAACAACGAAAAAATAAAGTACTAACCCATTGTTGGTGCGTAGCTGCCGTCTCACACGAAAAAAAAAGAAAGAAAAAAAAATGTGTTGGTGAAAAGAGCTACACATTAGCAAATAACGGTGTGAAAGCTATCACTTACGAAATAGGATGAAGCTTATGGATAGTGCGTTCGCGTAAGTTCCTATCAATAAACAACCAATTGAAATAATAAGTTTGGGGAGATGATGAAAGTCTTTATCATAAGTTGAATTTTTTTAACTATTCTTCTCTTCTTGGAACTGTTTAATAGGATTTCATTTTTATGTTTGATAATTCTATATAATTTTCATTAATTGTTTATGCAAAAAGTGTTCTAATTACGCAGAAGAGGCGATTATTACACCACTGTTTGAGTTAACGAAGGCTGAATATTTCAGGGCAGGCAAATCATATTCTTACTTTTGTTATCGCTTTGATCCAACTCATTCTAAATTGCTTGAGGACAAGCAAACTTTGAAGTTTGGGGAGATTGGGGAATTTGAACTTTTATTTGAAGCAAATACTTGTGAATTTTGGGTCGTTGAATGAAGTTTAAAGTTTTGTTGAGCGTCTTATAGGGCGAAGTTTTTTTAAACTTTCGATATTTTTATGCTTGAGGACAAGCATTGGTTTAAGTTTGGGGAGATTTGATCGGTAGAAAATACGGCATAATTCCATGTGTTAATTGCATGATTTTATTATCTTTATTTTAGCACAAGTTATTTATTTTCTACCCATTTTATTTATGAATACAATTTGCCTCACCGTTGAAATTTATTAATTATTTCAGGTAATTCGATTATTTTTGAAGTCAAAATTATTGGAGCATAATTCAATTAGCTGGAGCCGGTTCGGGCCCGTAACTAAAAAGCACCAATCAACCCATAAAATGGCTTGGGCCAAGAAAGAGATAAAATAAATCCAATCCAAAAAAAAAGAGGTTGACCGAAATAAGAACTCTACACCTACTAGGAAAAAGAAGAGTACTTCGGCCGAAATTTGTGAAAGAAGAAAACTCTTCTTCAGCTAGAAAATCAATTCACGAGAAGAATGCACGACTCCCAAAATACATTATAAATAGAGGATGGGACATCCATGAGAGGATCTGACAGCAAAAGAAAGAAACCCACCCCCATTTTTATCTCAGCAATTCACGTGAGGAAGGAAGCAAAAAGGGAGAGTCAGCCGCTTTCTCCATCTCTTGGCATGGGTTTTGAGGCTAGCAAACAAAAGGCACAAGCCAGTTGGAAGAAATTCGGCTGAGGAGCACCTTGAAATTTCTGGTTTAACTTTATGTTTAATAATTGCTTCATTTTTATTTAGACATCATGTCCGGCTAATTTATCTTCTCCAGTTCCTTTGAATTATCTTTATGTTATTGAGTAGATTTATTTATGATATAATTTATTTTAATTGGCTTGATCAACTTAATTGAGGTTTTTATATCTATTTCTAGATTTAGGGTTATAATACGTCATCGTTATAATTCTAAAATCACAAGTAGCAACAATTGATTTTATTCAGTTTGGTAACACAAAATCAAGATCCCTTTGGTCGAGCTTATGAACTCAATATCTTGTCTATCTCCATCGTTTCGGTTCCTAATGCATCTAACGAACAAGATTTGAAGAGCTTGTTTTGAATCCTTCGTCTAGATAGGTTTAATTGAAGAGCTTGTTTTGATTAAATAAACTTAAGAAAGCGATTGGGGTTAACGATATTGTTGACTTGAAAGTAGAGTTCATTAGGAATTAAGGAAAGATAAAGTGCTGCATTAATTCATAAATTAAATTAGAATGGGGGATAACGGAACTAAGAACTGGATATCAATCAAAATCGTTTTCCTTGTTAACTTTTATTTCCTATTTTTATTTGCTTGCTTATTATTTTATTTTGTCTTGATTACTTTAAACCAACCAAAATCCCCCTCTTTATTATATCTATTATTATTAATTTTAGCACTTATTTATTTAGTACTACTATTTTAGTTTCTTAAAAATATTCAACTCAATAAGTTCGATTAATTCATCCGTTCTTCGTGGGATCGACCCTTACTTGCAAATACTACTATTTAGTATAAGTGAGTCAAGGACTTTTTATAAATAGCTAATTTTGACGCGTCACGATAGTGCGGTCATTGTGCTTATCTAAGGCATCCTATATCGATACAGTGCTAAAGTGGTTTAGCATGGAAAATTCCAAGAAAGATTTTCTACCTTACAGACATGGAATTCAGCTATCTAAGGATATGTGCCCCAAGTCACAAAAGGAGATAGATGACATGAAGTTGATCCCTTATGCGTCAACTGTGGGAAGCCTCCTATACCAGATATCTGTCATGCCGTAGGCATGGCTGCTAGATATCAGTCGAACCCAGGACCAGGACATTAGATTGCTGTCAAGCACATACTCAAGTACCTGAGAAGTACTAGGGAGTATATGCTAGTATATCAATTAGACGACCTGTGTTCGGTGGGTTACACTGACTCAGATTTTTCATCAGACAAAGAAAAGTCCAAGTCTACTTCGGGTTATGTGTTTAGCCTGGGAGGTGGAGCCATTAGATGGAGGAGTGTGAAGCAGAAATGCATCTCGGACTCTACCATGGAAGCCGAGTACGTGGCAGCTGTAACACCCCCAAAGCCATCCAGGAATATTACAGCGTCGTGGGCCCCGAGATGAAACCCACAAGGCTGAAGGAAATTTTCGCAAACATTTACAAACACCCAAGAGGCTAACGACGGTATTATCTATTTAAAACATTCGAAGATTTAAAACTCGTTTAACAAAAACCGTCGTAAAATCTCATTTGAAACCATAGAAATGCCAAAGCTCAACAGTTTAAAAAAACATATGTTAAGCTATCGCTTACACATACCGACAGAATAGATTTAGAGAACGATTGCGAAAGTAACCTAAGTTACCAGATACCCAAAAGGCCATTTAAAAATACTCACGTAGCGGATAAATACAAATAATTAAAATACTCTAGCAGCGGAATACAACAACTGATCAGAGACTCAATACACAAATACATGCCCTAGACAATATCCTCAGGGAATCTCATCTCTTCACGACCGCTACAAGCTTGATAATCCAAGAACCTAAAAAGAAAGCCCACGACGGGGTCATCCATAATATCCAACAATGATAACCATCACATCACGTCAATAATTACATATCAATGGAAATACTAAGTAAGAATACGACCAATGAAATCTTACCGTCGTGACTTTACGAAAATCTATAATTTGTATCCTTAACAACACATTAAGATAATATCAAAATATCTCTACGGTATCTCAACAATACCCAAGGTTCTCAAAACATTATCATAACTAGCGATACGGAAATTATACCAACTCTGGTCAATTCAATCCATCGGATAACGTCGACAATTCCCATACGATAATCGATTGTCCATCAAAGCCAATTACCAAGGAAATACAGAACATACCTCAAGATACGAAATACCATGACAATCACGTCAGTCTAATCCGAGATCAGATCAACACAACATACGGACATGGTCCTAACACAAGACCTACAAATGCATACTCATATGACAACGTCAATATGATCACAACACTAACGACAATGTATACTTATGGCAAACCCATAATATACATATGCACAACAACAATACATGGCAATCCGATGATACAACGTTCACTGCCTAGATCCCCCGATGATCCCGTCAGACCAACCCAAGGTGGAAAACCCGTCCGATGATCCAGCGCACACTAGCATAGATCCCTCGATGATCCCGTCGGACCAACATGAGGTGGACATATGACAACAATGCACAACTGCACAAAACAACAGTACACAATACACGACAACAACAATGCACAAATGCATAACAACAACGATACACGAATGTATCACGACATGATCGACACAAATGATAAAAATGATTAGAGTACTTGCCCCGAGTCCTTCGAGAATGATCTCAATGTATAAGCCATCACGAACCATTATCCTCAATACTCGACGGTCCAAAGTATCACGGATTGCAGATAATTCATATCTTCGTTTGTATCACAATATATCCTCGATATACAAGTATACCAATAACAAAAGTAAATCATATACATTATGATTTAGATTCCCAAAACTCGAATATGATTTATAATCCCAAATCTCCTGTGATTACGATTATAAACATTCCTATACGAATTATAAACGAATGAAACGGAAACCATTCATTAAAACTATAAACTGAGCAAGTAATAACTTACCTCGATACCGATACAACGACGAGGAAGCTGTTACCAAATCCATTGCCATCATCTACAAGTTCCTCGGTCCCGACCAAAGCAATTCATGAACATCCTCGAACTCGACCGCAACACACAGTTATAATCACCAATCATTATTCTCAACCTATTACAGTAATTCGATAAACAACAAGTTCAATAACAATAAACAATCGATAAAACCAATTCACAAACCCAATGGCTCAACAATATCTCGGTTAACCACAAGTCTGATCAAACCAACTTAAACGATCACGAATTCATAACCGAAACAGAATATACTACCCTGCCTGTTGACTTTGCGCACGTTAATCACTTAACGTAGCATGCGCTATGTCGCTCCCGTTAGCGTGCGCTAATGACATGCAATTGCATATATTTCGGATACCGATCAACATATGGCAATTATCAAGAACACTAAGTGATTCTGAACCATGTTCAAAGCTATCAAAACAACGAAATCCGATATCCTTTAACATATAGGTAATCATCAAACTCTTAATCCAATTCATATATTCACATATCATCTTCTTCCTCAAATATCAACATCATGAACACCAAGAATCCTAACAACACTTCCCTAACCTCACATTACAGAGATTAATCATCAGCAATGATATCAACATCCGCAAAGGAGAAGGAGGATTAACCAACTTATCTCAAGAAAACGAACTACACAATTCAAATCACACGAATCATATTAATATCATCATACTCCGGTAATCCATCTCATAATCATGCTTGTCAACTTGTTTACATGATAATCATTAACTCAAGAACATCAATCTTCAATCCAAAACGAAATCTAAAGGTGAAGAGTGATTACCTTGTATAGACGAACCATGAAGGAGAACAATCAACTTCATTCCAAGAATAATAAATAACTTCAAGAACAAGACTTTAATCCATGTTCCTCAGCTTAATCTTGTTAAAGATCATCATCTCTCAGTGTTTGGAACCTCAAACTTCTCTCTAAAAACTCTCTCTCTCAAAATAAAGGAAGGAATGGCCGAATGAACATAATTCACATCTGCAATCATATATATACTGACTGTCATTAGCGTGCGCTACTTTTTCCTTAGTAGCGTGCGCTATCGTGGTCTAGAGGCGACTGTTTTGCTTCGCACATCAGCTTACGTACGTAATGCCCATGCAATAACGTACGTAACTTACACTGTCTAGCGCACGCAATTTCTTAGACCTTAGCGTGCGCTAATCGTAGTTGACTTGCTACAGTCCGCACCTATTCCCGTGTCCCCACATGCCGAAAGCACTGACGAGGATAAGATTCCTTTTTGTCCGATCTACAATTAGCGTGCGCTAGTCCTTAGGTTTTAGCGTGCGTTAGTACTACATTACAACATCCGTTGACTCGTCGGCATATGCGCCGAAAGTGGTCGGGTCCACACGTAGATTCCCTCTGAGCTGTTCTGCACTAGCGTACGCTAACATATGCCCATAGCGTGTGCTATACCTGCACTATAGCGTGCGCTAACAAGGCTATATTTAGCCATTTTAAGCTACTCTTATCCAACGTCTCGAAATGCAGAATATGAACATACGGCATACTGAATACATATACATCTTCCAACAACATTCTCATACGATAAGCCCGACACACAATGTCTTCCAATACAATTGTCAACCAAGTGCGGTAATAATACCAATACAGATGTCTTAGTCCTTCATTTATTTTATCCATACTATACAGATTCCATGCTGTACAACATAACTCGGATAAAATAATATTAAACCACAGTAGTAGAAATTCCGGATATTACATACTACACCACTTAAAATAAGTTTCGTCCTCGAAACTTGCAATCCATCATAGAAAAACCAACAAACCGTTCAACCAAAATATTCCGAAACAATCACAACAACGATCAATCATCATCATTAACGAATAACCAAAACAGTACACTTACATATGCGCCAAGTCGACGATCTCCTAAGGTACTAGCAAGTGACTTCACTGACAATAACAATTCCATGAGTCTCAACAAAATATATCATCTTCGGATGAAATAATCTATCCGTGTCAAAACCTGTCTACCTGATCGCACAATGAAGTCCCAATTATGATACAATCAATAATATATGATACACTGATAAACAACTGCCAAAAACAGCGACACAAATCCCGAAACATCAACATAAAATTCGAACGCTCATATGATCATTAACAATGATCAACCAATAAATTAATTTGAGAATATCATCGACATGATAAACTCCAATACGACCAATCCAAAGGTCAAAATGTAACCGAGAATATCATCAACATGATCAACTCCAATATGACCAACCAGAGGTCAAAACACAATCGAGAATATCATCAACATGACAAACTCCAATATTACCAACGAACAATCAACGATAATCGGGAATACCCTCACACGGTAAGATCCAACATGATCAATATAGAACCGCAGAAACCGATATACGAAAGAACAAAATTCTCAGAACATTAACAAAGCACATACAGTGAATCTCAACGAAACAAAACCGACTGGTGAACATTCCCCTCGGCATACGAACAACCAATCGCAAATCGACGAACATACCAATTCATACAAGGAGTGGGAACGACCACTCATTGTCCAAATCAACCAGTATGGGGTCACCATCCCCAAATCTACACTTACAAAGAAATCATTCAAAAATCACTATAGTAAAATCGCGCTACTACCGTACCAATGGAATCACATAGCACATATGTCCCGGTTTCATAAAACCCATAGTTCCAAAATTACATTATGTACCCGAACCTACAACACGCAGCATATTTCTCTTATCCGATAAATCACCCTATCATCCCTGGATAACCAAACTACCATACTAACATTCGAATCTCTTTCATCGTACCATACTGATGTACTATCCAGTTGATGAGTCACACTCATAACTTCACCATGATAGCACTATGCACTAAATGCGTATGCATATCAATCACATTTTCAAAACCAGTTGAAATCATATAGTCTCGTCCAGAAGACAATTTTCGAAAGTTCTTTCAAAAATTTCAAAACTCAAAACATAATTTTGGTAAGACCACAAAATCAAGTTCCGAAAAATTAAATCGGCTCACTGGTGCCAAGTATTCGATAATAATTCTTTCCGAATACGCATGATTAAATAAAATGAAATTATGCAAATGATTAACCACATCCATACTCCTGTATACCAATTCGGCTCGTCATCAATATCCACTGATATTCCATCGGAAAACCACACGATAGAGTTCCAAAATCTCAATATATAAACTCCGACCAAAAACTCCTTTTCCACATATGACTCGCAACGTCAACCATTAACCCATCCTGGATTACCTCAAATATGCTATGACAAAACATTGAAACAGATCAACACAGCGAAAGACTTCCCGAGAAGTTTCATCTGAACAAGTAAGCCAAAACCCCGAAAGGCAGGAACGAAATAGATAAACGATCGATAAAGTATTTTGCAATTCTCGGGAGTTTTAAGAAAACAGAAAGGCCTTTTGAAACATTAGGGTCTCAGCCCATATCTCGTTCCGCATTACAAGAAATTTAAAAAGTAGGAAAACCCTTTTTCGGACCCCAAGTCCTGACTTATAAAACTATTTCAAAGTCGATTGGGTCTCGGCCCAAAAATTATTTTCGGTGAAACATCCGTAAAACATTCATTTTGAAAAGTATCATTTCCAAAAGCTCAAAAATAGTTCATATATCTCAAAATGAACTAACATGACTACATGTTCTCCTGAACAATCCACAATATTTCTCCCAAATGCACAACTCCGTTCCAAAGCTTAACCGACATATTGATTTCCAGAATTATAGTTTCTGAAATTATCAATCATGTCCCAATTCTGTCACCTTATACTGTAACGCATAATATTCTGCTGAATCTCAAAGCATATCAACTTAGAACGACAATAAATTTCAATGCAATTCAAAATTCCAAATACTTACAGATCGTGAAGTCGACGATTCCCCGTGATACTGGCACATGTCTCGACTCTAGAAAATACTCGACATAGAAATTTACAAAACACACATTTTGCAAACTCAGTTCAACTCGAGAACACAACACAGCTCTATCCGAAGAAACACGTTAACACCGTTTGGAAAAGTTTAAAACAACCCCAGTATTACAGTGGTAAATCACATAACGCACAAGCCCGAGTGAACGACAAAAACTCACGGCTCTAATAATTGTCAACCGACAACTCGAATGACGTGATAAAACATGACTCCACTCGACCCAACTGCCTAAGTTTTCTCAACCTAAGCTCCGATACCATATTCTGTAACACCCCCAGAGCCATCCAGGAATATCACAGCGTCGTAGGCCCCGAGATGGAACCCACAAGGCTAAAGGAAATTTTCGCAAACATTTACAAACGCCCAAGAGGCTAACGACGGTATTATATATTTAAAACATTCGAAGACTTAAAACTCATTTAACAAAAACCGTCGTAAAATCTCATTTGAAACCATAAGGCCCGAAATGACAAAGCTCAAAGGTTTAAAAAAAACATACGTTAAGCTATCGCTTACACGTACCGACAGACTAGATTTATAGAACAATTGCCAAAGTAACCTAAGTTACCATATATCCAAGAGGCCATTTAAAAATACTCACGCAGCGGATAAAGACAAATAATTAAAATACTCAAGCAACGGAATACAACAACTGATTAGAAACTCAATACACAAATACATGCCCTAGCCAGTATCCTCCGGGAAGCTCATATCTTCACGACCGCTACAGGCTTGATAATCCAAGAACCTAAAAAGAAAGCCCACGACAGGGTCAGCCATAATATCCAACAATGATAACCATCACATCACGTCAATAATTACATATCAATGGAAATACTAAGTAAGAATACGACCAATGTAATCTTACCGTCGTAACTTTACGAAAATCCACGATTCGTATCCTTAACAACACATTAAGATAATACCAAAATATCTGTACGGTATCTCAACAATACCGAAGGTTCTCAAAACATTATCATAACTAGCGATACGGAAATTATACCAACTCTGGACAATTTAATCCATCGGATAACGTCGACAATTCCCATACGATAATCGATTGTCCATCAAAGATAAGTACCAAGGAAATACGGAACATACCTCAAGATACGAAATACCATGAGAATCACGTCAGTCTAATCCGAGATCAGATCAACACAACATACGGACATGGTCCTAACACAAGACCTACAAATGCATACTCATATGACAACGTCAATATGATCACAACAATAACAACAATGTATACTTATAGCAAACCCATAATATACATATGCACAACAACAATACATGGCAATCCGATGATCCCGTCAGACCAACCCGAGGTGGAAAACCCGTCCGATGATCCTGCACACGCTAGCATAGATCCCTCGATGATCCCGTTGGACCAACATGAGGTGGACATATGACAACAATGCACAACTGCACAAAACAACAGTACACAATACACGACAACAACAATGCACAAATGCATGACAACAACGATACACGAATGTATCACGACATGATCGACACAAATAATAAAAATGATTAGAGTACTTGCCCCGAGTCCTTCGAGAACGATCTCAATGTCTAAGCCATCACGAACCATTATCCTCAATACTCGACGGTCCAAAGTATCACGGATTGCAGATAATTCATATCTTCGTCTTTATCACAATATATCCTCAATATACAAGTATACCAATAACAAAAGTAAATCATTTACATTATGATTTAGATTCCCAAAACTCGAATACGATTTATAATCCCAAATCTCCTGTGATTATGATTATAAACATTGCTATACGAATTATAAACGAATGAAACAGAAATCATTCATTATATACTATAAACTGAGCAAGTAATAACTTACCTCGATACCGATACAACGACGAGGAAGCTGTTACCAAATCCATTGCCGTCATCTACAAGTTCCTCGGTCCCGACTAAAGAAATTCACGAACATCCTCGAACTCGACCGCAACACACGGTTATAATCACCGATCAATATTCTCAACCTATTACAGTAATTCGATAAACAACAAGTTCGATAACAATCAACAATCGATAAAACCAATTCACAAACCCAACGGCTCAACAATATCTCGGTTAACCACAATTCTGATCAAACCAACTTAAACGATCACGAATTCTTAACCGAAACAGAATATACTACCCTGCCTGTTGACTTAGCGCACGTTAATCACTTAACGTAGCGTGTGCTAAGTCGCTCCCATTAGCGTGCGCTAGCCAGTAGGCTTAGCGTGCGCTAATGACATGCAGTTGCATGTATTTCGGATACCAATCAAGATATGGTGATTATCAAGAACACTAAGTGATTCTGAACCATGTTCAAAGCTATCAAAACAACGAAATCCGATATCCTTTAACATATAGGTAATCATCAAACTCTTAATCCAATTCATATATTCACATATCATCTTCTTCATCAAATATCAACATCATGAACACCAAGAATCCTAACAACACTTCCCTAACCTCACATTACAGAGATTAATCATCAGCAATGATATCAACATCCGCAAAGGAGAAGGAGGATTAACCAACTTATCTCAAGAAAACAAACTATACAATTCAAATCACACGAATCATATTAATATCATCATACTCCGGTAATCCATCTCATAATCATGCTTGTCAACTTGTTTATATGATAATCATTAACTCAAGAACATCAATCTTCTATCCAAAACGAAATCCAAAGGTGAAGAGTGATTACCTTGTATAGACGAACCATGTAGGAGAACAATCAACTTCATTCCAAGAATCATCAATAACTTCAAGAACAAGACTTTAATCCATGTTCCTCAGCTTAATCTTGTTAAAGATTATCATTTCTCAGTGTTTGGAAGCTCAAACTTCTCTTTAAAAACTCTCTCTTTCAAAATAAAGGAAGGAATGGCCGAATGAACATATTTCACATCTACAATCATATATATACTGACTGTCATTAGCGTGCTGTCACGACCCGATATGTCGTGTCTGTGTTGACCGTCCAAATGAGGCGTGCCTTCTGGTTAGCTTGCCACAAGTGGGGTAAAGGGGGCGACATTAGCGTTAAGGCGTTGTTTGCCCGGATACATCGGTCTGGCCGAGTCAGGCATGCCGACCCGGTTTAGTCCGGAGAGCTTGTCGCTAGTCGAGGACTTGACTATGAAGGGGATCGTTCTTTGGTAGGGCACTGGTAGTGGGGACTAATGCCGTCTCCCGATGAGCCCATGGCGGCGAAACCGGTTGGCATGCTATGTGGGATAGCCGTCCCGGGGTGTAAGGGCCCCCGGGACGCCAGACGGGCTTCGGAACTCCGTCCGTGACAAATGGTATCGGAGCGAAACCTCTCTCGGTGCGGCATGGTTCGGGTGTGGTCAAGTTCTGCCGAAACCGATGAGGGCGGGGAGTGAACGCCGGTGCAAAGAGGGCACGGACAAAGTGCGGCTCCTGACAAGGCTTCTAGGCGGAGAACATGAACCGATTCTATGCCGGAATGAGAGGTGGTCCTAGGCTTGTGAGATCAGACGATCCGGAATGTGGACACACTTGTATTGCGCACTTTTGGTAGCTCCACCTTTCGGTGACCGGGGTGTAAGAGCGTGGATCATCGTGGGCCACTGTGGGAACCTCGACATGCGGGAAAAATGCAGCGGCGAGGGAATGCCGTTCAACCGAGGTACTAACGCCAGGAAGCGCGTATGGTGAAGGTTGATGTCGATTGGTGATGCGGTATGTGTTAGATTGATACCGCCACTAGAAGGGGGGTTGAATAGTGCGGTTAAGAGTATTGTACTCTTTTTCGTGCGGAAGCAAGAATAGCGGAGAATAAAAGTGCAGAAAAGAAAGAACACAAAGAATTGTTCGAGAGGTTCGGCTATTAACGAAGCCTACGTCCCCTACCTAGTTTTATCGACTAGGACTTTTCTTAGAACTTGGAATTTGCACTTTCTAGTTTAGTGCCAACTTCTTACAACTTCTTGATTTCCGGGCTCAAGAACAACCTCACAAAAACACTCTTGTTTTTCTAGGTACAAGATAACCAATACACAAAATAAGTGCGAGTAGAAACTCGGCTTTCACGATATATCGCTCTAAGATACAAGAATGAAGATTGAAAATTATAGAACAAATCTTCTTGTATCACAATCTAGAATAAGAATATCTCTCAGAATGTTTGCTTGATATTGCTTGAATATGCTAGTAGGCTCAGAATTCTTGTGTATCTTCAATCTCCCTGAAGGTGGCTATTTATAGCCTTCTTGAGCTCATTTTCCCGTTGGAACAAGAAATGAGTTACGTACGTTATAGGATGCCGCTTACGACGTTACATACGTTACGTACGTTATATGAACCGCATAACGGCCGTAATGAAGGTGCCAAACCTGTCCGGTGAACTCGATGAAATGCGTTACGACGTTACAATCCTTAGTGTTACGTACGTAATATCTGGTCAAAGATCCGTTGATTGCGACGACTTTGTTGCAACGGCTAGTGGCTTTTCCAACGGTCGAATAATTCAAGCCTTACGACGTTATATGATCTTGGTTACGACGTTACACTGCGTAAAAACTTACAAAAATAGTGAACGTTAAATGCGTTAGAAAGTATGTGTTACGACGTTACTGTTATATGTTACGACGTTAATGTGATATATGTTACGTACGTTAATCAAGAGAAAGTATGTTTTAAGTAAATTTTGGTTTTAATAAATACATCATCAAAACGATCTAAAAATATTGTTCCAACAATCTCCCCTTTTTGATGATGACAAAATTTACTTTATGTGAGTTTTTGAAAAATATGATTTTGATAAAAATTAGAAACTTCCCCGAAGACGAGCATTGCAAAATAATATGCTCCCCGAAAACGTGAACGGGTTAGTTCAAAAGTTGATTTCAAAACGAGCATTGTATTATTCTCCCCCTTTTTGTCATTAACAAAAGTTGAGAAAACCTGTAAGAGACATCAATGATACGCATACTAATCAACATAAACCAAGTAGACATCAATGATTAAACAAAACGATAACCAACATAATGTATGAAAAGATAGTCATTACAGGCAAGCATAAATATGAAATGTTTGGTCTTTTAATAAACAGGAAACATCATCATTAGAAAGGATAGCCCGACTAGTCAAGGTCCGCCTCCGTGTCCAGTGGTATCCCGAAATGTGTGCAAATGCTCTTCACCATGATCTTGACCTCACTCATGTCCTTCTCAAGTCTATCCATACGTGAAGCCATCTGGGAAGAGGAGGATTCCGGACGAGGACGGGAGGAACCAAGTTGTGATGACGGACGAGGTCTAGTATGATCGAGCCCCTCGATGTGATCCTCTCCTCCGGTCTCGGAAGAGTGCCCCCATCAATGAGCCGATCATCATCCTTAATATAAGCAAAGTATATCCACCACGATTTCTCGTGCGGAGATACCTCATCGTCCGTAACGTCCCTTCGATGTGAGGCTCCCCCAGGAATCGGAACCCCGTGGACCCAGACAGTGTCAACTCCACTTTCTCAAAAATCTCGGTTAAAATAGAACCGAAAGGCATTCTGACCTTCTCGACGATCAACTTTTGCGTAGCTCTTTTTGTGGAAGATTTGTCCCTTTTCCACAAACCATTTCAAAGACAATAGACGCAAAGTTGACTTGGTGATCCTTCCACACATGATAGATAATCTCTATATCGATATTCACAAGACGAAGTTGAGCATTAACTTTCGGCATAAGACAACGAGTGATAGCATCATGAAGCAACCGAATGTTTATCCCAAAGTCATTATTTTCAAACCGCCCGGAATGAACATTTAAAACGACTTTGTCTCGATAAGAAATCACGGACTTTCGACTCATGAACACTATAATTTTCATCATCGGACGATTGTTAAAGTCTTCGTCCGGAGGAGCAAACTCTCCCTTGCAACGAAAACCCTCATTCGGGAGTCCAAAAATCTCCGAAAGTTTTGCTTCATCAAAAGATATAGATTTACCACGCACAAGCGAGTTAACAACGGCAAGTCCGTTGTCATCATAAGTGACAAAGAAATTCGCATAAAACTCTTTCACACATTCTTCATAAATAGGTCGAGCAAGACTAACGAACTTATTGATCCCAAGCATATCGAAAAACTCTTCGATAGCAACACCAGCATTATTCAGCGATTCAAAATCAAAGTGATGACTCGGAGTTACCTCTTCGTCAATAAGGATTTCGTTGAAGACCTTCATGGCTTGAGCATTTCTAAATGAAAGATCGCTGGAAACCGTGGGGGATGCTTCAGAGGTTTCTCCTCTTCTCTTTTTGCCAGTTCTGGGAGCCATGATGATTGAATCGGCTAAAAAAAATGAAGTTTTGATAGGGTTTGCCGGTTCCGTTCGTCGCTTGATGCTAGGGATTTTGAAGAAATGAAACAGGGAACTGAACGATGGGTTTATATATATGATGGTCAACGGGCGTTTACGTACGTTATATCCCCTATGTAACGTACGTAGCGTAAAAACCTAAACTCTCTGGACTGATTCCTGTGTTTCGTTACGTACGTAACGTAACAACATGTTACGTACGTAAGGTCCTATTACGTACGTAAAGGACCGCGTATACCGTACGTAAGCAAGACCAAATGAACAGTCTTTTCCTTTCGATGATGTCCCGTTTTGAATGACCATTTTAATGTTACTATGATGCGTATGCAATATTAAAAATGATCAGCATGTCCCATTCCTAAATTTATGCGAATAAAGTTGAAAGCTTCTTCGGGTAATGGTTTTGTAAAAATATCCGCCAATTGTTCATTAGTACCAACAAATCGAGACGAACATTCCCGTTTTGGACATGGTCACGAATAAAATGGTGACGAATTTCGATGTGCTTTGTCCTACTATGTAAAATGGGGTTTTTACTTAAATTAATGGCACTTGTATTGTCACAAAAAATAGGAGTATTTTTAAGTTCGATGCCATAATCAAGTAATTGATTTTTGATCCAAAGAACTTGTGCACATGCACTTCCCGCAGCCACATATTCTGCTTCAGCTGTGGAAGTAGCGACACTAGTCTGTTTCTTACTTCCCCATGAAATTAAACATGAACTCATAAAATGACAAGTTCCGATGGTGCTTTTTCTATCAATTTTGCAACCACCGAAATCGGCATCACTATATGCAAAAAGTTGGAAATCAATGCTGGAAGGATACCATAGGCCTAAACCAACAGTATATTTTAAATATCGAAAAATTCGTTTACATGCTATGAGATGAGATTCTTTAGGGTTAGCTTGAAAACGAGCACATAGACAAGTAGCAAACATAATATCGGGTCTAGAAGCAGTTAAATAAAGTAAGGATCCGATCATACCTCGTCTGCTTTTGGTCAATGATTTACCTTTTTCATCTTTATCGAGTTTAAGAGTGGAAGACATAGGAGTGGATATTTCTTTGGAATCTTCCATCTTAAATTTCTTTAGTAGCTCATTGACGTACTTGGATTGGTGAATGAATATTCCGTCATTGAGTTGCTTAATTTGGAGTCCGAGAAAGTTTTTCAACTTTCCCATCATACTCATTTCGAACTCTCCCTTCATAAGATTTGAAAATTCCTTGGACAGAGTTTCGTTAGTTGCACCAAAAACAATATCGTCCACATAGATTTGACAAATTAACATATCATTATTTAAGACCTTAATAAACAGTATTATCAACATTTCCTCTTTTATAACCATTTAAGATAAGAAAAGAGCTTAGACGATCATACCATGCTCTCGGAGCTTGTTTTAATCCATAGAGAGCTTTATGGAGTTTGTACACATGATCCGGATGATCATAGTCTTCGAAACCCGGAGATTGCTTGACATAAACTTCCTCCTGGATGATTCCATTTAGGAACGCACTTTTTACATCCATTTGATGGAGTTTGATCTTCTTGTATGCGGCAAAGGCACAGAGAAGACGAATAGCTTCAAGACGAGCAACAGGAGCGAACGTCTCTTCATTGTCCAATCCTTCTTCTTGATTATAACCTTGGGCGACCAATCTCGATTTATTTTTAATAGGAGACCATCATCATCGGTTTTGATTTTATGAACCCATTTGGTACCAATGATTGATTTGCCTACCGGTCTGGAACTAATTCCCAAACTTTATTCCTTTCGAATTGGTTTAGCTCTTCTTGCATAGCAATAGCCCAATTCTCATCATTTATGGCTTCATCGATGTTCTTTGGTTCGTAAGAGAAATAAATGCAATAATGTTAATACAATCATTTATATTTCTACTAGATCGTACACCTTCATCGAGTTTTCCGAGAATTTTTTCCATAGGATGGTCTTTCACATTTGCCCAATCTTTAGGAAGGTTGTAAGTATTTTCCTCCTGTTTGTCCGAGCTTACGTCGAGCTTCTCCAATTCCTTTGATACTTCGGATACTTCTTTAGCTGGAACCATACCTGCATCATCATCAAAAACAACCTTTCTCGGGGGTAAAACTGTATCATCGAATTTTACATGAATGGACTCTTCTACCGAGCCTCTTCTACAATTAAATACACGATAAGCTTTACTATTAGTAGAATAACCAAGAAATATTCCAATATCTGATTTAGAATCGAATTTTCCCAAATTGTCTTTTCCATTATTATGAATGAATACTTTACACCCAAATGGATGAAAATAAGATAAATTAGGCTTTTTACCTTTAAAAATCTCATAGGGAGTCATCATTTTATTTCTCCTGAGATGGACACGATTTATAACATAACAAGCAGTGTTAACGGCTTCGGCCCAAAAGTATTTAGGAAGACCATACTCGTTGAGCATTGTTCGGCTCATTTCTTCTAGAGAGCGATTCTTCCTCTCGACAACTCCATTTTGTTGAGGTGTCCGAGGTGCCGAAAAGTTGTGCCCAATACCATATTTATCGCACCAATCTTCAAAGAGATTAGAATCAAATTCTCCACCATGATCGGTTCGAATGGCGATAACTGGTAATCCTTTTTCCTTCTGGGTAACCTTACACCACTTAACAAACTCGTTAAAAGCATCATCTTTATTGGCTAAGAATTTTACCCAAGTAAATCTAGAAAAATCATCGACAATAACTAAGGTATAAAGTTTACTGTTAGTGGCATGTCGAGACGGACCAATTAAATCCATATGAATTAATTCAAGAATGCGACTAGTGGAAATTTCCATTTTTGGTTTAAACGAGCCTCTTGCATGTTTACCTTTAATACATGCCTCACAAATATGGTCTTTTCTAAAATTCAATTTTGGTAGACCACGAACAATATCATTTTTGGCTAATTTTGAAAGAAGTGGTAAAGAGGCATGTCCCAATTTTCGTGCCAAACAACGGCATTTTCATCGTATGAAAGTAGACATTTTTCGTTAAACGAAGATTCATCTTGGAGATCAACAATGTAAATATTTCCATAGCGCAATCCAATAAAAACGATTTGGTCTTTTCTCATTGCCGTGCAATGCGTAATTTCAAAAATTAATTTAAGACCGGTGTCACATAGTTGAGAAACACTTAGGAGGTTATGGCAAAGTCCATCAACAAATAGAACATTTTCAATAGTGGGTAAAGGTTTCTTACCAATTTTACCTGTCCCTTTTATTTGGCCCTTTTTATTATCGCCAAAGGTAACGCGACCACGATCTTCCTTTTTCACTCCGTGAAGAGATGTTCATTTCCACTCATGTGGTTTGAACATCCACTATCAACATACCATTTATTTGATAATGTTGTCTTCCTTGCTTGTACCTACAAAAACCATTTTCTTCCGTTTTATCGGTACCAGGCTAATTTGGGTCTGATGAGTTAGATATAAAAACTTGGTTTTTAATAACGGTCCCTTTTGGTACCCAAATTTGTTTAACCCTTATAGTACGTCTAGTGTCTCGACAGTAGGTTTCGGTATGTCCAGGTTTTAAACATTTTGGACATGATGGGATACCCGTTTTTAAAGTGTCCGAATTTTTTGTGGTAATTTCTAAGGACTTTTTCATTGGAAATGAATTATATCCAAGTCCTTGTTTTGAAAGAGAAAATTTTTGACCAAATAATAATTGCTCGAATTTGTCATTACCACATGAAAACTTTCTGACATAAAGTTTAAATTCTTTTTGAGTTTTATGCAATTCATCTTTCAGAATTTTCTCAGTTTCCAAGCAATTTGTATGATCAATAGAAACTTCCTTGTTTTTCAATAATTTAGCATTTTCAATTTCAAGGAGTTTTATTTTCTTTTTCAAATCTTTATTGCTATTGCAAGCCTTTTCGTATTCATTATTTAGAGATTCAAAAGCATCAAGTAGTTCTTCATGAGAATCACTAACCTCGACTTCTTCGTCACTTTCTTCGGATGCGTGGGCCATTAGAGCAAGATTGGTTTGGACTTGTGGTTCATCATCCTCATCATCGTCACTCCATGTGGCGACATAAACCTCCTTCTTTTGAACTTTTCATGCGGTGGTTTTGATGAACTTATTGGAGCCGACACGACAATCTTTTGCAAAATGGCACGAACGCCGCACCTTCGACAAGTGTTGTCGAACTTTTTGTTTTGAGGGAAGTGAGTCTTTTGGATTCATCCCTTGATTCTTGCTTTATATCTCTCCGCGCCTTTGAAGAAGATTTTTAAATTTCTTTATGTTTTTGGCATAGAAGGCGGTTTCTTCGTCCTCTTCCTCGATAGGTTCATCCTCTAGGTCGCTTTCTTCTTTGGCTTTGAAAGCGATAGTCCTTTCTCTCTCCTTAGGTTTTGGTTTCGAGATGCGAGATTTGATGACGATCTCATAATTGATGAGAGATCCGATGAGAGCGCTGAACTCTATTGTATTGAGGTCTTTCGACTCCATAATAGCCGTAACGGTAGCGTCCCATTCTCTTGGTAGAGATCGAAGGATTTTCTTGGCTTTATCACTGCTTGATATCGGTTTCCCGAATGAAGCTAGTCCGTTTGTGATTGCCGAGAAACGGTCAAGCATTGTGGTGATGCTTTCTTCTTCTTTCATGGTGAAGAGTTCATAATCGTGAAGAAGCATATTGATTTTGGTTTCCTTCACTTGACTCGTACCTTCATGAGTGATCTCTAGCATTTTCCAGATTTCTTTTGCCGTTTCGCAGGAAGAGATTCTATTGTGATCTTCTGGATTGAGAGCACAATAAAGCAATTGTGTAGCTTTACTGTTGAAGTGATCGTTCTTCCAGTCGGCATCGTCGTACTCTTCGAAACTTTTGAGAGAGCCATCTGATTTCTTAGGAATGGTAGGTCCAAGAGCAATGACCTTCCATATTTCAATATCATGAGCTCGGATGAAGATGGACATCTTCTTCTTCCACGTCATAAAGTTTGAACCATCGAAGAAAGGAGGGCGATTGAGAGCGTTGCCTTCAACGGAGGAGTGGATAAAGGCCATTTGGATCTTTTCTCTAGCGGGTGTTAATCCGGTGATAAAGAGACCGCTCCGATACCAATTGTTAGATTGATACCGCCACTAGAAGGGGGGTTGAATAGTGCGGTTAAGAGTATTGTACTCTTTTTCGTGCGGAAGCAAGAATAGCGGAGAATAAAAGTGCAGAAAAGAAAGAACACAAAGAATTGTTCGAGAGGTTCGGCTATTAACGAAGCCTACGTCCCCTACCTAGTTTTATCGACTAGGACTTTTCTTAGAACTTGGAATTTGCACTTTCTAGTTTAGTGCCAACTTCTTACAACTTCTTGATTTCCGGGCTCAAGAACAACCTCACAAAAACACTCTTGTTTTTCTAGGTACAAGATAACCAATACACAAAATAAGTGCGAGTAGAAACTCGGCTTTCACGATATATCGCTCTAAGATACAAGAATGAAGATTGAAAATTATAGAACAAATCTTCTTGTACAATCTAGAATAAGAATATCTCTCGAATGTTTGCTTGATATTGCTTGAATATGCTAGTAGGCTCGGAATTCTTGTGTATCTTCAATCTCCATGAAGGTGGCTATTTATAGCCTTCTTGAGCTCATTTTCCCGTTGGAGCAAGAAATGAGTTACGTGCGTTATAGGATGCCGCTACGTTACATACGTTAAATGACGTTATATGAACCGCATAACGGCCGTAATGAAGGTGCCAAAAGCTGTCGGTGAACTCTGATGAAATGCGTTACGTACGTTACAATCCTTAGTGTTACGTACGTAATATCCTGGTCAAAGATCCGTTGATTGCGACGACTTTGTTGCAACGGCTAGTGGCTTTTCCAACGGTCAGAATAATTCAAGCCTTACGTACGTTATATGATCTTGGTTACGACGTTACTGCATGAAAAACTTACAAAAATAGTGAACGTTAAATGCGTTAGAAAGTATGTGTTACGTACGTTACCTGTTATATGTTACGTACGTTAATGTGATATATGTTACGTACGTTAACTGAAGAGAAAGTATGTTTTAAGTAAATTTTGGTTTTAATAAATACATCATCAAAACGATCTAAAAAATATTGTTCCAACAGTATGTGCGTGGCGCACTGCGGGCTAGCGCGAGGCGCGCGAGTGAAGAGCCTGTCCATCAAGGGTATGGTGCCGTATGTGAATGGCCATGATCGTTTTGTGTGCGTGGGACAATACAGTGTGCGGAAAGAAACATTCTTCCCCAGCACGAGGACGTGCTGCGATTTGAGTGGGGGAGGATGTCACGACCCGATATGTCGTGTCTGTGTTGACCGTCCAAATGAGGCGTGCCTTCTGGTTAGCTTGCCACAAGTGGGGTAAAGGGGGCGACATTAGCGTTAAGGCGTTGTTTGCCCGGATACATCGGTCTGGCCGAGTCAGGCATGCCGACCCGGTTTAGTCCGGAGAGCTTGTCGCTAGTCGAGGACTTGACTATGAAGGGATCGTTGCTGGTAGGGCACAACTGGTCGGGGACTAATGCCGTCTCCCTGATGAGCCCATGGCAGGGCGAAACCAGTTGGCATGCTATGTGGGATAGGCTGGTCCCGGGGTGTGAGGGCCCCTGGGACGCCGCACGGGCTTTGGAACTCCCGTCCCGTGACAAATGAGGCGCTAGAGGAAGGGGGCGTGGCCCCATACACCGAGTTCTTTGTGCATTGGAAGGGACTCCTAGACGCTGAAAATAGCTGGGAACATGAGGATCACCTATGGCGATTCCGGCAGAAGATTGAAGAATATCGGGACAGCATCGTGCCGAGGACGGTCACGACTTTGGTGGGGGAGAATGTCACGCCCCACCTTAAGGCAGCAGGCATCTACCGGCATCCGGCCGAAGCCTGCCGGACGGGCGCGCAGCATGCTCGCGCGCGTACAGGGACCCGGCCAAACTCACAGAGGACTACCCCCCCTATAATAGGCTTAGACGGAAAAAGCCTTGTGACAGCAGTAGACATTGAAAAGCCGAGGAACCCACTATCCAGAAAGAAGACCCTAGAAGCATCAAGATGGAGACCAATCAACTCCAGAAGGTCAAAGAGGGTTCCAGAAGGTCAGAAATCGGGTCGGGTTGCTACGGGCCGAATCGGGCCTTGGCCGGGCCGGGCTGGGACACTTCGGGCCGGGTCGGGCCGGACGTTCCAGAGTGCAGGGACTCCAAGAAGACTTCTTAGAATTGTTTAGAATTGTATAGATCATTCTAGATGATGGCATTCTTGTAAATACTTGGAATAGTGATGTTTTGTTGGTAATTTGTTAGCCTAGGAGGATTAGTATAAATACCCCATTGGGGCTCATTTGTAACTCATCTTGAGAAAGCTGATTTGCTACAGTGCAATAAGAGAAAACCTTCCCCAAGCACTTCCTTACTTCCTTCCTAGTAATCTTGTGTGTATTGATAGGCTTGCTACTTAGGCTTGAGACAACCTAAGATAGTGCCGCACGGAGAGGACTTAGCGAGGCGCAAGTATAACCCCGTGACAGTGCGCTACTTTTTCCTTAGTAGCATGCGCTATCGTGGTCTAGAGGCGACTGTTTTGCTTGGCACATCAGCTTACGTACATAATGCCCATGCAATAACGTACGTAAATTACACTGTCTAGCGCACGCAATTTCTTAGACCTTAGCGTGCGCTAATCGTAGTTGACTTGCTACAGTCCGCACCTACCCCCGTGTCCCCACATGCCGAAAGCACTGACGAGGATAAGATTCCTTTTTGTCTGATCTACAATTAGCGTGCGCTAGTCCTTAGGTTAGCGTGCGTTAGTACTACATTACAACATCCATTAACAGTCGTTACATGCGCCAAAAGTGGCCGGGTCCACACATAGATTCCCTCTGAGCTGTTCTGCACTAGCATACGCTGACATATGCCCATAGCGTGCACTATACCTGCACGATAGCGTGCGCTATACATGATTATTAACGTGCGCTAACAAGGCTATATTTAGCCATTTTCACCTACTCTTGTCCAACGTCTCGACATGCAGAATACGAACATACGGTATACTGAATACATATACTTCTTCCAACAACATTCTTATACGATAAGCCCGACACACAATGTCTTTCAATACAACTGTCAACCAAGTGCGGTAATAATACTAATACAGATGTCTTAGTCATTCATTTATTTTATCCATACTGTACAGATTCCATGTTGTACAACATAACTTGGATAAAAAATATTAAACCACAGTAGTAGAAATTCCGGATATTACAGCAGCCTCTGAGGCAGCCAAAGAGGCGGTATGGATGAAGTACTTCCTGCAGGACTTAGATGTGATTCCCGATTTGCGAAAGGTTATTACACTTTATTGTGATAATACTGGTGCAGTCGCAAATTCGAGGGAACCACGAGCCCACATGGTGCAGTCGCAAATTCGAGGGAACCACGAGCCCACAAGCAAGTAAAAATATCAACCGCAAGTACCACATCATACGACACTTCGTAAAGGAATGAGACGTAGTTGTAGCCAGCGTTGCATCAGAAGATAATCTTGCTGATCCTTTCACGAAAGGCCTACCCTCAAAAGTTTTTGAAAGGCAAGTGGAATGAATGAGATTACGGTGTATGGCAGCATTGCTTTGAGTATAAGTGGGAGAAATAATAGACTATGTAATAGAGTAGTATACTTAAAAGCATGCTTTGAGTATAAGTGGGAGATTGTTATGGATGTATACTGCAAAGCATACTTTATGCTTGTATTACCTTATTTCCCTGTAACTACCTATGAGAATATTAATTACATTTAATCACATGTTTTGCATATTTATTCACGTTATGGTTATGCAAATAAAATGTCTAAGTATTTTATATTGTAAATAATGTGGTGTGTTGGTGTCACACGGAAGATCAAATTATCGGTGCCTTATAAAATAAATATAATAGTTCACAACCTATATAATTATAAGATAAATTATGTGAAAGGTTGTAGAGTATGCTTGAGATTAGTTGGTCTTGACTATTAACATACATTAGCGTATTTGCATACGTTGAACTGGATCGAGGTGAGATAGTGTCTTCTGTACTGACTGTAAGAAGAGCGTAAATCTCGGATAATTATTATTTCTTAATTCTATGTATATAATATTTAAGTGTGTATTTATAATACTTATTGCTTTGATTTACCATGGGTGAGAGTCAAAATGATCGACTCAATAAGCCTCGTATCTTGGACAATACAATTATTTATATGACAGTTATTATTATTATTACTAGAAATCGTGTCCCGACTCGTGCGGGTTGATGTGTCCCCTTGAGGAGCTCGACAATGATTATTATATTAAACCCTGCAAGTGGATTTAATTCCGATATAATAATAAGGTTCGAGTGGTACTACTCTTGGATAAGATATTAATTAATTAAAGCTGTTAGTAGCTTATAATTAATTAATGGACATTCGATATCTTAAACACGGGGAATAATATATTTAATAAGGAGCCCGATTTTGTAAATTGGGATTTGGGTTGGAAGTGCAATATTAATTCTCTAGTGAATTGAATTGATATTAATAGACTCAATATATTAGAAAAGATACTAATTATAACACCCCCATGATATACAGAGATATTACAGCACCGCAAAACCGATTATGTATCGGTCTGCCAAGCTAAAGCCGGTAGAATAATGGAAACAACCGACCGGCAAGGTCGAGTCAACATGATTAATAATATTCAAGTTTTAACCACATACATCACAATTACCCAATGATACACTGTCCCGCGGGACCACAACTGGCACCACAACATCACCAAAACGACTGAACCATAGACAAAACATATTACCCGATGGTACTCGCGCGAGTACAAAACAAAACATAACTCTGTTCATAACAGGACGACCAAAGACTCAAAATAGTACATGATATCAGTGTTGCTCGCCATCCTCGTGCCCTTCCTGCACTGGCTCGCCACTAAGACCTGTACCGGAATACACAACAAGTATATTCACCCCCGAAGGGGTTAGCAAGAAGCCGGTGCAAGTACTTGATAACAGGAATAAGTATAACGTGCAATAACGATAAATATAGGGCTGAGTATAGTAAAAATACCAGAGAAAAGAGTAATCATTATTTACCAACATCTCAACAGTATCGTGACAGCGACATCATAACCCACGTCATTATTCCGGAATAATACGCGTACCATCATCACAAACAACCTCCCGAGTTACTCAGTACCACGCTTAGCTCGCAAGCAGCGTCCCAGTAGACCTCGTCAGGCACACATCCTGAGAGAACCAAGTGACCCGACTGTACATAGTCACGGATCCCAGGGGCCCTCCTGGCTTTACTTGGCTCACTTACACTCAGTGACCACATGTCACAAACCTCATTTCACATATATCACAGTCCGATGCCACATACTTTGATGATGCCAGCTTCAGAACATCAAACGTTACAACTATGCTTTCCAATCACAATCAGAAGCCATATCTCCAAACCATTTCCAACAAAATATTTATGAAATGTCATCATCTCGATTTAAGAAGATCAGCCCTTGATATTTTTGAAGAACCATTTTCAAAACATTTTCGAAATCCTTTCGAAATATAGTTTATTTTGAGAAATCTGTTCCAAAACATTTTTTTTCAAAATATCAACATAGAATTGCTGAATTCAGAGTACAAACAAAATCATTTGAAAATCAGAGGTATTCATATTCAATTGCAACTTATACACAAAGCACGATCAAGTACTTTCCTGGCATCCATCAAATGGAAAAGTTCGATTGTCAAGAAAAATGAACTGAGCGATTAGCCAAGCCCTCAACCTAAAACGGATAATATTACATAATTATCGCATTAAAATTTATATAACTATTAGAACTCTAATCTCCAATTTAGCCGAGTTTGGGGTGAGACACAGTTACGGATACACCCAGCGCGTCATCGGGGTATAAGAAGGTTGTGTCTCGAATCAGGAGCCATTTGGAAGTCGATTGACCCATTTTGGGTTGAAACCAAGAAGGTTACACACTTTTTAAAGAAAATATTAAAGTATTGGGGCCAAAACATAATTTCCAAAACCCTTTTAAAAAGTTTAGGGGGTCAATTTGGAATAATTAAGAACTTGATTTGGGTCAAATTGCAAAGTACCAAAAAATATAATTTGAGGGCTAAATTGAAGATTTAGAAAACTTCAATCAAGTCCAAATTTATTTCAAATTCCCAAAGTCTAGCCCTAAACTTTCAAAAATTTATGTTTTCACCCCAAAACTTCATACGACCATCTAATCCTCGTTTTAGCTTCTCCCGTCTATCGTAACCTCACCGGGAGCTTCTTTAACATCAACTAACACTATTTTTATACGTAAAACACGCCGACATCCCTAGTCGGCAAAGCCCAAAATTTGCACCTAGTGACCCACTCAAACACACACACACACACACACATATCCGCGCACACAACACACACATACACCAACACACACAACACACACCAAAACACGCGACACACACACAGCAGCACACACAACACCCGCACACCCACGTACACGCACATCACACACGCACACCATAATACTCGACCGAATCCGAAACTAAAACTAGGAGGATGACTCGTCAGGAGGGCTTCCTAACGGTGTAAAAAATTTCAAGTTCCGACAGCACGAATGGTCGTACGGGGACCCGATGTCGAGCGGTGGTTTCGGCCCGTTCCGGCTATTCCGGCCTCGGTTTGGAAAATTGAACATAGATTCATGATCTACTCATTGAGACAAATAAATCAATATATAAGTTGATAAATTTTACCTCAGAAATCCTCTTTGTCTTTCTTCTCCTTCCCCGTCTCTTTCTTCTTTTTGTTTCTTTTTTTTTTTTTTTCTTCCTTCTCTTTTATGTTTAATTCTTTCGTTTTTTTTCTCTCTCTCTCTCTGTCTCTCTCTCTCTCTTCCTTGTTACACACGACCCTTCTCTTCTTCTTATCTCTTTTCTTCTTCTGCCGTCTTATTTATCTCTCCTTTTCTTTTTCCTTTTCTTTTCGCGTAAGGCGGTTTACGTGTGTGTATATATATATAAGTAATAATAATATATATATATACATTATTAATTATATAGGTAAAAGTATATGTATCATTATAATTGTTATGATTATTATTGCTATCTCATCCAGCTAAACGTTGATATGACGGTGACGTACAAAATATTATATATAAAATATATAGTAACACTATGAAATTACAGAAATTTAGGTTCGTAGCTTTAAACAATGCGGATTGATATAGTTCTCAACTCCGACTTAATAACCCAATTTATTCGACGGTTCACAAAATATAAAAATCACCCGGTTTATTTATTACGGGCAGGGCCGGCCCAAGCATAAGGCAGCCCAAGCCCTCGCTTTGGGCCTCAAAAAAATTAAAAAAATTATGCCTTAGACGGACCCCAAATTAAGGATTATATATTAAAAAGGGGCCTCAAAAGTCAAAACACACGAACTGTTTGCAGTGCAGTTGGCAATAATCTTACTCCTTAACTGGAGGGACGCAGGACTGAATTCTGCAAGCCTCTTTTTAACGGAAATTTTAGTTTTTCATGCATATTAAAGTTAAAAAGAAAAACATATTTATTTTTGTAGGGATTCGAATACAGGTTAAATGCTATTAATTAGCCAAAAATTTACCACTGCAACAACTTATAAATAATAACATTAGATAGAAATAAAATATATAAAGAGAAGTACATATATATTTCTTATTTTTATGTTATCTTTTTCTTTAAAAGGCCTCACAAAAAAAGTTCGCTTTGGGCCTCTAAATAGGTTGGGCCGGCCCTGATTACGGGATATCACACCCTATCCCCTTAAAAAGAAATTTCGTTCTCGAAACTTGAAACTGGAAGGAGGTTGATGAAATACATTCGGGTTATAGATTACCTCCATGAATAATTTTATTTTTCAATCGCAAATATTAAACTGACACATATTAATGAGAAAACATCAATACACTCTTGGCGATAGACTCGCAAGGACACTTGATAAGTATCGAGTTTATCAATGGCACAAATACGACCAAAATACTGGTCAGGCCAAAAGATATAATCACAAACTCTTGGTATTCATGTTTGATATCAAGACATGGTGATCATCTCTTAGATTTTGATCATCGAGACTAGTAAACCGAAAGGAATGAAAATAATTCAAAAGAAAAGGGACTGGCAGGAAAAATATGATTATTACATTTCGCCCACCGTTATAAATAAGTTTCATCCCGAAACTTAGAACAAGGAGCAGCAGAATCAACAGGTAAATATAACTACTCGGCTCAGCAACGAATGCAATAACCCTCTAAATGAAATGAACTGACTAAGCAAGTATCTGGTTTACGAGCCAAGGTTATAACATTCATATGAACATGAGGAATCAAAGTAGAGGGATATGAGTTCAGAACTGAATGATTCCAGAGTTGGGAAAATATACAAAATGGCTCAGAGGTCTTGAAACCATGTTTTGAGCTCGAGTAACAACATTCAAGCTCACGGCTCACCAGACAATGCTAATTGCACTAGTAGAAACGATTTAAATGATGTTTTCGAACAAAAAATGCAAGTATCAACCTCAAATGTTTAATCCATGTATTTCGATAAAATAGTGCCAGAATTCGTTCGGATGATAGTCACTTGAGCAAAAAGAGTTTCGACCTTGAACTTAAAACAACTAGAGTTGGAAACGTAAATCAATGGTATGGAAAGAACCAGGGTCACGGTTGTCGGGAACACCAATGATTATGATATTTTATAAAATCACCTCTCGTCGATGTTAGGGACATGAGACGCCCCCTGGTCATCTGCCTTGTTCGTCAATAGGGTAGCGTTCCATGTCAATGCGGAGACTATCCCCCAGTATTTGCACACTCGTGTCACTAAACGTTGCAGTTAAAGCACCTTTCCATCTGGCCACAAGTCAATGATGCCCGCTTGATATTCCCGTCGTTCACTCCTGACTGCTAAGGCGATGAATTCGAAAGACGTAAGGTTTTGGGAACCACAGTTCCTTTGCTGCCCGAGGATCTTCCATGTGTCTTCTGCCACTTTCCCTCATTCATAATCTTAACCACTAAAGGGATTACATAGGATATCGTCTGATCCTAGTACTCCTTCGTCGTAGCATGAACTTTTGTTGTACGAATCACATCACTGCTTCCACAACCATCATCACATCCAAGTCCGATAAGGTTCGTGTTGGGTTTTTTTTTATCGAACTAATAAGATGTATGATCTCATCACATATCGAAATAGAGTAGCGGAAGTATAATATAATATGTAAAAACCCTTCGAGGATCCAAGTATATTAACAAAGTATGAAGAACAAGATTGTTACCTCTTGTTGCGTGTTTTCGATCGAGCCTTCTAGAGACGTTGCAAGAAGCGAGCGTCCTCTACGGTATCCACACAACGAACAAGTCCCGAGCGTCTAACGAATGGCTAGCTCCAATTCAATAAAGATTTCACGTAAATCAATTTGAATATAGGTATGTTCTTGATTATGGTAAGAACAAGAACACCAAGAATATTATTCAAATGTTCTTGAACATTGATCTAAAGTAACAACTATGAATCTTATTAATATGTTCTTAAAGATCAAACTCACAAGTTTAGATGAAGATTAGATGAGTATTCTAAATACTTTCTTGGTCAAAGAATCAATCTTCAAAGATATGAAGATATGTTCTTGATTCTTTTGATTATTCAACTCTTGGATATTATCTTCAAGACTTTGAGAGAGAGAAATATCAAAATCGGATTTTCGATTTTCTCTACACAAATATGTCTTCACTTGTGATTTTTTTTGTGTGAGTGCTATCACAAGACACTCTTATATAGTCCTCTATATGGATAAGGGTTCACCGATCCTTTCACTAACTTACAATCAACCGGAATAAAATAGCCGCTCTGCTCGTTTAAGTGTGTGACCCTGTAGGTTCTAATTAATACGGCAATTAGTATAAAATAATTTTTACAACTCATAAATTATAAGCGGCCTCTAGCTAGATATTATGACTACCCGCATTAAAAGAATTAATTCGAAGGTACGAACAAAATCCCATTACTGTACAATATTTAATCCTCTCGTCGCGCGATATCCTAATTAAGCATAAGGTGTTAGGAATATGCCCTCGAATGCTGTTGTTACCTAAAATATTATTCGGACGGGATTGCTGGAATGGATGAGTAACAAACAAAATGCGAGAGCACGTCCGAGGGAAAGTAAATAACACAAGATTTTCCGGGGTTGTTAGTCCCGGGCTTGAATGCTCTCTCGAGATATTATTAATACGAATACTTGGGAGTACAAATATTAATGTTAGAGTACAATTACAATGAGTGTAAAGACCCTAGTTATCTAGCTCTTGAGTGCTGATGATTGCCGGAAGAACCAGAGTTGATGCTCTATGAGTTCTTGTAACAAAGATGAAATGCTGTGTAGATTTCTGTGTCTCTGATCCATCTCTTGGAAGACTGATGGTTTCTGAACCTTTTTCCAGTTGCTGGAGGTTTCCTATTTATAGGAGTAGAAGTAGCTGGGCGATCACCTTTACTGTATTATAATAAGCGGGCGATCGTCTTTAGCACATGGGTTGGTCTCCTTGAAGTCCGCAGCAGCTGCTGGCAGCCGGATGTGCGAACCAATGAGAAGACAACACGCGTCCTTATTCTGCAGTGCCACTCGTGGATCTACACGTGGGTCTTTACTCCGAGATCCGGTCTTAGTAGATATGACAGATGATGGCCTTACACGTTGCATGATGCGGTCGTCTTTAGGCGGGCACTAGGGTCGATCGCTAGGTGCCCAAAAATGATCGCACTGAATGTCGATCGCTCGGTACTTGGTCTGCCTTGGATTATTTGATGCTGACTTCGGTCGCTCGGCCCTTATGCCGATCGCCGCTGAGGCATGTAAATCGCCGCACAACAATTGCCCCCCAGCTCGCTCCGATGTTGAAGACGTGGGGTGATGTGGTTCTACTGGCGATCGCTTGACTTAGACGAGCGACTCAGCATTTTAGGGAACAGACGATCGTCTCCCGAGCGGACTGATTTTGAATTTGGACGACCTGTTCGATTGCTGAAATGAGAGGGAAATGACAGTGGTTTTGAAAACGTCACCGGGCACGTGTCGGGCTCCTGTTCGGGGAGTCCAACTGTTTTTTCAGGCTGTCCTTTAGCGTGCCCTTGAAACGACGCGCACGCGGGTTTCGAGGACAGCATTAGATGCGGTTTTGTCTGACAGTTGCACTTCGATCCTTGGGACTTCTCTTATTTGCACAGAAGCCCCCGCCCTTGCCTATAAAAGGGGCTAGGTTTACAGGGTAAAAACCTTATGCATTTTTGTCTGAGAAGAAGACATAGCCGAATTCATCTCGAAGCTTTGTGTGATGATCGTCGTTCGACTCAGACTCTAGGTAAGAAAAAAAAACTTCTTCTTCCTCCTTTCTCTTTGAATATGTCCGGAGGAAGACCATATGCGCATGAGGCAGGTAGTACTTTCGCCGCCGGGTCTTTGACCGCCCAGGATGAACTTTCTACGGAGTTCCATGTGGACACCGCCGTCTAGGCCATCCGCACCAGGATTGAGCCCATGGAGGTTGAGGAATTTTTTAATGAAGCCGATGCGGCCAAGGCGGCGGAGGCCGAGTGAATTCGTTCACTGAAACAGGAGGAGATGGATGTGACGGCGCACTGGGAGCAGAAAAGCGCGTTCAGCAAAGCCTTCACAGATTTTGCCGATCTCATGGAGAGATTGGCCGGCCCACTCCCCAAATTTAACTTTACTGAATACATGATCGCCCATCCTTATGAACCTGTATGGCGGACGTTGTTCAAGGCTACTTGCCGCTCTCCATGGACCCTTGGCCAGATCAGGAGCTCGGCGACCAAGAAGGATCTGGACCATTAGAGGGCAAGGTTCCATGTTCCTTCTGATGTTTGCCTCCACGTGCCCACCGAGAACGAGCGAGCCGATCAACCTCCCGAGGGCATGGTCACCGTCAATGAGGCGATAATGGAGGTTGGACTGCAATTCCCGTTGCCGTTCGCTGTATCCTATCTGATGACCGCCTGGAACATGGCGCCGCTTCAATTGACGTTGAACGCCTGGCTGCAGATCGTCTGCACCCTCACTTTGTTTGGTGGCCATCGGCTGTATCGTCTTCCCTCGCCGTTGGAGATGAACCATCTCTTCAAACTGACAGTTCAAAAAGGCTCTGTCGGTGGCTACCACATCCAAGGTCGCTCAGGCCAGGTGTTTCTTGGGGTCCTGAACAAAGTGAGGGGTGATCCGTCGAAGTGGTTCTGGGTTGGCAGCACGTGGAAGTCGGTAGCGAGCGACAACCCGACTGACGAATTGGATATTCCCACTGGCTTTCGGGATAGGAGTCTGAGTAAGGATTTAGACTCTCCCTTTGCTTGGACATTCTCTGAACTGATCTGATTTTGTCCTTCTTTTTTCATGTGTCATTGTTCCGGTGGCCGGAGACCTCACTTTTGATTTCACGATCGTCTCAGAGAAGATACGGAGTCTTCCTGATGACCATATAGACGCACGCCGAATCAACAACGAAGCCTGTTGGTTGGCTGCTCGGCTATTTCGCTACCCTCGCCATCTAAAGGTTCCAGGTACGAACTTTCACGATCTTCTTTGACATGTCGATCGTCTTGATTGAGGAAGATTACTAACTTTGTCGATTGCTTTCTTTCGCAGAAATTCACTTCCCTTGTTTCATAGAGCCCCCTGCTGCGATTGCCATGACTAATCCGGGGATCAGGAACCGTCTCCGTTAAGGGAAAGAGGTGAGTCGAGCTCCTGCTACTCCGTCTCGACTGACCCCAGAGTCAAGACCTCTCCAGGAGCCTGTCGTAGAAGAGCGGGAGCCTCGGGAGAAGGAGCTACTTTGGCTCATCCGCAAGAAATGGAGGACCATGGAGCCCTCGGCCCCTGCCACTGCTGACGAGCCACCGATCTCCATGCCTCCGCTTTCCGCAGTTCCTCTGGTGCAGGGGTCCACGCCATCTTCGGCTTTCCTTCAGTCCATGGCGACCGCTGAGGCTGAGACTTCGCGTGGCAGACCGTTCTTCGGCCGTGACCCAGAGAATGTCGAAAGGTAAGTCTGGTCGTTTTTCCGAGTTATGAAACTTGTGTAGGAAACACACTTAACTCTTTTACCATTTGTGCAGGATCCGCTTATCCGACCCGAACTGCTCGCCGATGGTGTTGGACTTCCTGACGAGCAAGGCTCCTCGCGAGGTCAGCGATATCCCTTCCTACGTTGCTCGGGATACCGCCTCCCTGCCGAAGGCCTGGACGACCTATTTGGATGCGATCGCGCGCCGGCGATCTGCTGACGTGATGCAGGCTACTTTCACGCTGGCCCTTCAGACGGCTACGATGGCTGCTCAGGCTGTGTGGGACTATGAGGGGCGGTCGTCCATCGCTCGTCTCCATGCGGACCTCGAAGCCGCACGGAAACAAAACATTGAGTTTGTCGACCGGCTCGCGGCCATGGAGAAGAGTTCCGTGGAGGCGGCTAAGCAGGCGAGGCAGGATCTTGACCGGGCGCGGTCGACGACTGACCGGATGCGAGACTAGATGACGGAAGCTCGCAGGTCGCACGCGGCCACGCAGAAGGAGGCCGACCAGCTGAAGGTGGTCGTCACCCAACTAACCAGCGAGCTGGTGTCCTCGAAGGAAGATGTGGCCGCCAAAATAGTTGAGCTCGAGGGCGTGAGCCAACCGGTTGCAGAGCTGAAGAAAAAACTGAAGGCGACTGAGGCCGATCCCTTCCTTAACGTGGAGTACGTCAGCAAATTCGCCTGCTACATGGATTATGCTGACGCGATACGCACCGCTAAGAAGGGAGGGCTCGAGGTCGGCCCTTTGGCTGAAAATTTTAAAGCTTATGCGCTTGAGCACCCTCTGCAGCCTGACTTCACCGTGCTGATCCTCGACCTTTCCGCGGATCATGGGATCGATTTGAGCTGGTACCCATTGCCGGACAATCTTGTTCATCCGGGTGCCCCGGAGGATGGGGGTTCAGAGCCTGCTGCTGGCGATGGAACGGGCGCCGATCTTTGAGCTCTTCTGCTTTTTGACTTGTAATTTTATAGCTTTCGTTGTATTTTTGCCTTCGGGTGACCGTGTTTGTATTTGTATTTCAAGTGATGAAATAAATATTTGCTTCTCTGATTTCTTGCTTGCATGATTTTATACAAGTGTTTGCGAAACGATCGTCGTGCGTACAGCTCTGAGTGAATTGATAAACTCATACTGGTAACTATAGAACAAAGTCGATCGTTGCACATATATCTGAACAATGCCGGTCGTCGTACATGCATTTAAACATGAGACGATCGTCGTATGTTGTAACTCCGGTCTTCCCCCTTGTTTTTGTTTACTTAGTGAAAGTAAGGGAACGAAAATAAATCGTTTAGTGAGCGGTCTTCAATTTTTCAGATTCCTCGAGGAAGGCCGACCATCCCGGCCTAAAGGAACCGTGCACAATCGTGGAGTTCGATAGAACCGACCTCCGCGACCATGTCTTGTGCGCGAGCGACATTCCGTCTGTTGGCCAACTTCTTGCGACTCACTTAATTGGGAGGGTCCTCCGTAGGCTGCGCTAGCCTCGTATTTAAACGAAGGGCGAGCGGTCTCGGTTTGGAGGAGTCCCTGCACGGGGCATCGTCGGATTAATCGACTCCACGACCGCGGCTTGCTAGCACTTTTCTACCTCGGATCATCATGGTATTTGGCGATCCTCGATGGTATATGTTGTGACGGGGGGAGGGATGCGTCGCATTGTCCGGATCCACCACGTTAGATGATAGACCTTTGAGGGCAGGCGAACGTGTCCACAGATCTGTTTTGGAGGGTCCTTTGGCTACGCCGGCCTCATATTTAAACGAAGGGCGAGCGATCCCTGCCCAAAGGAACCTTGCATGGTCACAGAGAACGGTTCCATCGACCTCCACAACCATGTCGGCACTTTTCTACCTCGGACCGTCATGTTAGATGGCGATCCTTGACGGTATATGTTGTGTAAGGGGAGGCGATCGCTTGCCTAGGTCCTTCATGTTGATGACGAACTTTAGAGGGCGAGCGAATCATCCTATGATTTGTTTTGGAGGGTCCTTTGGCGATGCCCGCCTCGTATTTAAACGAAGGACGAGCGACCTCTACCCAAAGGAACCTTGCATGGACGGATCGTCGATTTCATCGACCTTCGCGACCATGGCGGCACTGTTCTACCTCGGACCGTCATGTTAGTTGGCGATCCTTGATGGTATATGTTGTGCTGGGGAGGCGATCGCTTGCCTAGGTCCATCTGGTTAGATGACGAACTTTAGAGGGCGAGCGAGTCATCCTCTTTTTCGAGGCGTTGCTCAGGCAGTAGCCTTTGGTTTAACGTGGTGGGAATCGGGGAAAGACTTCCGAAGTTCCCACCTCTTGATTGAAGCATATAGATCCGGCCGCCGAGGTTGATCGGGGGGTCAACTTGTATGAGTCTTCTGGCCTGTCGTATTCGACTCTGGCGACCGGTTTGGGAGATTGACAGGGCTCCGGCTAAGCCAATAAACTGTCCAGCTTGCCCTCCTCGAACAACCTCCAGAGTTGTCTGAGGAGGTCGCGACATTGGTTGGTGCTGTGACCGGGACTCTTGTGGTAAGCACAAAATTTATTGTGGTCCAGATGGCCGTTGTCCCTTATCGCCTTTGACTTGATTAGCGGTTCGCGCCCTTTGATGGCGTAAAAAATATGGGCGGGAGTTCGGTTGAAGCTGCGGAGGAGATGAGCTTCCACCTCTTCGAAGGCCTTGAAATCACCGGGTGGCTGGGCGACCGCCTTGTTGGACTTGGCGATCGCCGTCTTTTAGACAAGAGGCGGTGTCCCCTCACCTAGGCGAAGGGTGAGCAGCCTCTGCCTAGCCAGAAAATCGACAGCCTTGGCATGGAAGGTCGCGTAGGTTGGGGGATGTCCTTCGTGAGGTGCCTGAACATGGGTGAATGACCATAGAACCCCCCCCAGGACTAAGTAGAGGGCGACCTCGTCGCTAATGGGCTCGCCGGTGAGGACTATTTCATCCACCCGGTCGATGTAATCTGCATCAGACTCGTCTTCCCCCTGCTTGATTTTCATCATGCGGTGCGGACCTTCTGGTCTGGCGACCTTGGCGGCGAAGTATGACGTGAAGTCGCTCGCCAGTTTCTCAAAGGAATTGATTGATCGCGTGAGATGTACCACCTATGGGCCAGTTCGCCCAATGTTAACGTGAATATTCGGCACCTGGTCACATCTGACACCCCACATCCGGTCATGTAGATCCGAAATTTGCTCAAGTGGGTCTCGAGGTCCGATCTCCCATCGTACAAAGGCGTTTGAGGAGGAGCGATCCTTGGCTACACAGGGGAAAGTTCAATCTGTACCGCGAGCGGCTCACTCGGCCCGACGATCTTTCTCTTGGCGCCTACCCCAGTTTCTAGGAGCGCCTTCATGCCATCGATCTGGAGTTGCATTGTGGCCATCGCCGTAGCTTGGTCGCTCATGGTTAGGCTCTCGGAGCATGAGTCGAGGCGATCGTGTACCGATCCCCTGGCTCCGCGGTAGGCGATGATGTTGTTGTCGCCGATCTTGGTTCTTCGGCGAGGGGGAGCCAAGTGGCCGACCTGACTTTTGGGAGTTGGGTATGCTGAATTCCTGGTGATAGATTCAGGCTTCGTCGTCTCATGGCTGGGGCCAGAATGCCCCGGTCGCCATGATGGGTCGCTTCCTAGGCGTCTGAAAATGGAACCGTCCCGCCTTGCGAGTGCTTCTTCTTGTGAATCGGGGCTTCCTGACGATTGCTCGACAAGTAACCCCTTGAGCTTCCATTTGCCCGCGCGGTGGATGGCTGAGGGGGTTATAGCGGGCGCTTCGCATGCTCTACGTCGCTCCCGTAGGATAGCCATGGCCTCCTCGATCTGTTCCGCGGTTTGGAACTGAACGGGCGAGAGGCTAGGGCCGTCCCTCGGGGGCGGGATCGAGAGTCTCGCGCCGCCGCGGATACCCTCCGCCATAGGTTGGGGCTCGGATTGAGCCGGAATAAGGGGTCCAGCGGATCGGAGAGTGGCTCTCTTCGATGTGGTGGCTGACGTCATTATTCTGAAGGTTTTTCTTTGAAGAACAATGAGTGTTTCTTCAAGTATATGCTCCGGAGAACAGTGAGTGTTCTTCGAAACGGTCGGAATGAAAAATGAGGGTATCACCCCGTTCTTCTAGCGCCAATTGTTGTTACCCAAAATATTATTCGGAAGGGATTGCTGGAATGGATGAGTAACAAACAAAATGCGAGAGAACGTCCGAGGGAAAGTAAATAACACAAGATTTTCTGGGGTTTTTAGTCCCGGGCTTGAATGCTCTCGCGAGATATTATCAATACGAATACTTGGGAGTACAAATATTAATGTTAGATTACAATTACCAAACCAAACCAAACATATCCAGTATATCCCGCTCAGAGCAGGGTCTGGGGAGGGTAAGATGTACGCAGACCATGCCCCTACCTATTACGGTAGGGAGGCTGTTTCCGTGAAGACCCTCAGCTTAGTGCACAACAACATATTGAGTGAAAAATACAAAGGGAAGCATATGATACAAAAAAACTCAATACCATACCTGAGCCCATGGCTTAATCCACATGGCTCAATACCATACCTAAGTACAATTACAATGAGTGTAAAGACCCTAGTTATCTATCTCTTGAGTGCTGATGATTGCCGGAAGAACCAGAGTTGATGCTCTGTGAGTTCTTGTAACAAAGATGAAATGCTGTGTAGATTTCTGTGTCTCTGATCCAACTCTTGGAAGACTGATGGTTTCTGAACCTTTTTCCAGTTGCTGGAGGTTTCCTATTTATAGGAGTAGAAGTAGCTGGGCGATCGCCTATACTGTATTATAATAATCGGGGGATCATATTTAGCACATGGGTTGGTCTCCTTGAAGTCCGCAGCAGCTGCTGGAAGCCGGACGTGCGAACCAATGAGAAGACAACACGCGTCCTACGTCGCTGTCTCGGGAGGTCCCACCTGGGACCTTTCGGTGGGTCTGTCGGTAGGTGAGACTGTCCTTGTCGTTGACAGCTGTTGATGGGATGGAGTCAAAGATCCTTATTCTGTGGTGCCACTCGTGGATCTACACGTTGGTCTTTACTCCGAGATCCGGTCTTAGTAGATATGACGGATGATGGCCTTACACATTGCATGATGCGGTCATCTTTAGGCGGGCACTAGGGTCGATCGCTAGGTGCCCAAAGACGATCGCACTGAATGTCGATCGCTCAGTACTTGGTCTGCCTCAGATTATTTGATGCTGACTTCGGTCGCTCGACCCTTATGCCGATCGCCGCTGAGGCGTGTAAATCGCAGCACAACAAATGCCACTCAGGGGATGAGAGAGTAGGGGCACTATACTTGTAATTATGGAATAATTAATAAAAAGGCAAAACGATTCATTCACTGTTTATTGTATTTCAAATGCATTCTTGATTTGGTAAACATTGAAGTGAAGTCCATGTATGTAAATTGAACATTCCATTCTCGTTATGGGATAAGAGAAAATGCACTGGAAGTGTTTAAAGTTTTTTTACGTAAATCGTTCGCAAGTCACTAAACTTAAATGGGCATTAAGTTTTAATAAGACTTGTATAACTGATGCTAGGATATATGCACGTCTTGATATCATAGTTATAAGTATATTGGTGGGACCAGTATACTCGAACACGACTCATACTCGATTCAGTCACACGGTATTCACTCTTGGAGAGTCGATAACGAATCGAAAGGTTGTGATAGTATACGTAGACCTTTGACTTGAGGGTTCAGTAGAAAATGTGCTTGTGACGTTTCAGTTTGTCATTAGAGTAGTTAGACTCATTTGCTTAATTGCTGAGTCGACCTCGAAGTGCAGACTATACGGGCAGGTAGCAGTCTTTACTGTACGCCAAGAAAGGATTTTATCTCCTGTTAGTGAGCAGGCGAATGTCCTATACGGTTAATGGCAAATAATATCATAAGTCTTTGGCCAAAGCATTCTGATATAGTCGTATTAGATGCACTATTAATCGGTTGGTCTTGATATGCATTAACACATGTATAGAGTCTAGTCAACAGTAGGGTTTGACTTTACCGTGACCCGAAGACTTTACTGGGACATCTGATGAAGGGTCTATATGTATATAGTATTCACGGCATAATGGTTCTAGAATGATCCCTTCATTCGTTCTCAGTCGGGGTTTACAGCGTGGCCCGCTAGGCTGGCTAAGTGCTGCCCGCACTCATTGGTTCCTTCCAAAGCCGGTTGAGATGGACCTACGGAGTCGCGCATCAAGAGCGTTGACGGATAAATGTGAATTTATTATCTCTCTATTAATATTAGATATTGGATATCTAATTATGATTTATTGGATAAATCAGATAGTGTTGCGATTTTTCGTTAACGCAAGTGCAAGTTATCGTTGACAAGTAATAAAGTGATGAGTGAGTATCGTTCCCACGAGGACTGAGTCACTAACTACCGATTTTCATGTATTCTAGTTTTATTTGAACAATCGAACTTTGGGTTGAAATTAATTACTAAAAGAATTAATAAAAGGCTAAACAGTATAAACGATCGATCAAAGAAGGAAAATCAAATGATGAATAATTCTAGGATTATGAATCCACCTCAGTTTATCCGAATTTACTCTCGATTATCTGAAATAAATGATTTTCCCAATTTATTGAAGGCGAAGATTGGTAAAATACTCTACTGCCTCTCCCGAGGTCAATAGATTTTTCTAAAGGCGAATAACGCACTCTATCCCTAGGTGAATTAATTCGTCAATAGGCAAAAAGCATAAAATCTTCAAAAGGCCACGTAGTTCCTATGAGTATATTCCTATCTCACAAGATAAAACGGTCCTCACCAATAGTTCCTCACCAACTCTCCTCTCCCGATTCAAGGTAATTAAAACAATCCAATTATTGGCCAGAGAATTGAAAGCATTAAAATCAATTGGGAAAACTCAATAGAAAAGGGAATTATATAGATAATCTAAAGCAAATCCGTCAAAACTTAGGTTTCATCAAAATCCTAGAAAAAGGGTTTTAGCCTGACATGCTAAATAAAGAAAATACAGAATTAATAAATAAAAGCATGAAAATCAAACGCAGATGAAGAGCTCGGATTTCTCCGTTCTTCTGGCTTCCGCCCTCCGCCTTTGATGTCTTCTGCTTCTCTCATCTGCGATAGTCTTCTGTGATCCTCTTTTTCCCAAGCCTCCAAGATCATTAATTAGGGTCTTAAACCCTTATTTATAGCTCCCAACAGCCTCCAAATCGCGTCCGTGTGAGTAGGTCGAGAACTGGCTTCAAAACGGCCCAAACCCGCGCGGAGCACATCAAAACCGCCCTGTGTGCCGCGGCTCACTTAATCTGTGCCGCGGCACATGGCGTCCAGATTAAAACCTGGGCACTGTGACTTTCTTCTGGGCCGCGGCTCACCTGGTATGTGCCGCAACACAGAGTACAGATTACTCTGGTGCTCGCTGGTCCTCTTCGTGTGCCGCGGCCCACTTGCCTTGTGCCGCGGCCCAGGGCCAAAATTCGCTGTTTTCGCCCGTTTTGCCTCGTTTTAGCTTCCGAACTCCAATCTCCTGTCAAACATGCGAGAATAAGACATTAAAAGCTCATTTATGCAATTTTACTCGCCAAAATAATACAAAAGAATGATAAATAAGCGTATAAAAATACGCTTAACAAATACCCCCAAACTTGAGCCTTTGCTTGTCCTCAAGCAAAAAGAATTAATTTCAACAAAAGAATATCGTGAATAATCGTGCAACTCATAGTGCTCAACCTAATCAATACTACCCTGAAATTCTCTCTGAATAGTACGAGTATCGTAATAGCGAGCTACACTCAGAACACTGATTCCACAAAGTAACCAAGTTCAGTCTTAATCACTCGTTCATGAAGAAAATCCAGCTCAAAGATTAACAAACGTGAATCTAATCGACCGTCAATATGAAAGGTTAAAATAAACAAGCTAGTTTGCCCCGTTCCACAGTCTAATGGCAAAATTTTCACGAGTTTCATCAAAAATAACCCTCGGACAGTATTCCCTTATATGTATGCTCAAGAAATTGATTCAAGTTGACCACTAGGTTCAGATCTCGGGATGTTTCATCGAGATAATCCTAGGGTGGAACTTCCATTCTCATGTATTGGGAAACCGTTTGACGTAAAAGACACTCATGGGGCACATGGATGCTTCTAGTTACTAAGTTCCCCTCCACAGTGGAGAAACAACTCGAATAGCTATTCCCGCATGTCCGAATCAAGGTCGCTGTTTTACGCGAGAGTAAACAACGGGACACGCGAATACTCCCGGTTACTTGGCTCCCTATCATTAGCATATGCGAAATTTCTAAATCACTAGTCTAATCAGGGTTGTCGTTTTACGCGAGAGTAAACAACGGGTCACGCGAATACCCCCGGTTACTAGACTTCCCGTCATAGAACAAATAATATCACGACTCTTGGGAAAAACTGTCCGACTCTAAACTCAAAGCAAGTGCCAACACGACTTATGTTACTGGACGACTAGCTAACCGAAAAAATGAAACCAAACATATAAATGACGCTTTAAAAACACGTATGTCTCCTCTCTTATCCGCTAAGGTCTCTACAAAAAAAACGAAAAAAAATTCGGACCTAAATGAAGACTTAGCAGAAACAGAAATCACTGACTACAACTCGTCTAAAACTCGACCGTTTCTTCAGAGAGAAAAATAGTGTCGTAACATCAGTATTACACAAATAGAAGCACGAAAAATTCACGAATAAGAGTAAAATCATGACAAGCAAGGCTATCGACAAAAAGATAACTAAAATAACAAAAAGTGCAAACGAAATAAGTATAGCAGTAAATGTAGCAACAGAAATAGACCCCCCAAACTTAGGACGTACATTGACCTCAATGGACAAATATAATATGCAATAAAAGTGAAAGGTCAAATACTCCCCTACAAACAGCTCACGAGCTGGTGCCGGCATCATCCGGCGAGGAGGGTGGTGTGGCTGGCCGAGCAGGTGCAATAAATGGCCCGTCTGGGTGCAAAATGTGGGCCGTCCATACGGCAAGGTGCTCCTGGTGGTAGGCGTCCCTCGCTGCCAGATGCCTCGACTCACGGCGATTGGCCCGGCGGGCCTGCTCTCGCATTTCAGCTCGGACGGCAGCAATGATGCTCTCCCTCTCCGTCCGGCTCTCCTCTCTCATGGCAACCATAAGACTCTCTCTCTCTCTCTCTCCTCATCTCCTCTCTCTCACTCCTCATATCCTCTCTCTCTCCTCATATCCTCCCTCAGCCCGTTGAACATCGCCTGCAATCTCTCTCTGTCGGGCGGTGGGCCGGCATCTGCCTGCCCCTGTGTCAGCAGAAGAGGCTCGGGGGATCCCTCATGGGTCTCATCCAGTAGAAATCCTCTCCCCCGAGCGTGCGCCGGCGCTCCTCCCCACTGGTCAAAATGTGAGATGATGTGGTGGTCGATCGGGGCCTGGGGAGCTATCATCGGCTCGTCGTCCGACCACATCATACCCGACTGCCGACACAGAGTGCAGATAAGAGAGGGGTGCTTCAACCTCGTCTTGGCCCCTCCCTGAATACACTGGAAGATAGATCGGACCAGGAGAGGACCCACATCGAATTTCAGCCCGGAGGTGATAGCATATAATGTTCGGGCTTGGGAAAGAAAAACAGTGCGGATCTGAGAAGTAGGGTCTACACGGGCGCAGATAAAGTATAACCATGCTCGCTCGAGCCGGCTGAGTCGCGAGCTCTTGAAGTAGAAAGTAGAAGAAGCCGGTGCGCGCCGCTCCCAGTCTGAGTCGGGCTGTGTAAGAGTCTCGAGCAGAGCCTCCTTCGTGAGGCTATCCATGACTCGTGCATAAGCTGTCTCATCAACGACCGGCAGCTCAAACAACCTCCGAATAGCAGCCACCGAGAAATTCACTGTAATGCCTCGTACGACGACCTGCGTCCGAGTGTCTAGCTGCTGTATCATCTGGCCTGCCCGAATGTGCTTCAATAACGCGCTGGCATAGAATTCCTGCACTATCGAGATCACCGCTGGCTCGGGGGGTGCAGCGAAACGGGCCCACCCCATTTCGTCTATCATAGTCAGCGGTTCCCCGTCCTGAGGGGCTGGAGTGAATCCCCTCTCCGGGATCAGAGGTCGCGGGCGAATCTTCTCGTTGAAGATTTTGTGGATCTCCGGGTTAGAGAACTGGTGCGCCTCCGACTCGGCGCGACTACGAGAAGTTTCCCCTCGAGTGGGGGACGACTGAGTCCTGGCCCTCTTGCTCAGCTTGTTAGTCCTAGCCATAGCGAGTCCTGAAAAAATTAAACACTGGAGTTTACTTACTCGAACAATAACGAGAATAGTCATCACTCGGCTAAGGATATCCAGCCGTAATTCACAAATTTAATGAGATAGCACAGTCGTGAGATAAAAATAGAATTTGAACTTTAACGTTTAAACTAGACGTAAGGGTTGGGGTTGCTGTAATTCCAGAATGAAGACGTTGCACATAGATTCAAAATATTACCTTAACAAAGACAATTTTTTCATTCAGACATTTCATCAAACACTTAAAGGGCATGAGTTCAATTGAAGAACAAACAAGATAATAGCTCGATAAAATCCCCAAAAACAACACCACGAATCATTCGTCATGACAACCGACATATTCAACTCATTCATAATCAAAAATAACCATCAAAATTCGATCAAAAGCCATCATGTCATCAACTCAACTTGATAGGAATTTTGAAAGAAAGAACATAATCAATCCTCATATAAATAACACAACTTCACCTTTCGATTCATAGAACAATTTAGATTACAAGTTTAGACATACCTTGCTTGGATTGTGAAGAGTGCAAGAAAAATTGCAAGAGGAAGAAGGGAGATGAAGATCGGCCGATCGCGCGCGCAAAGGAGAGGAAGGGATTTGTACCTGGGGTAGTCGGCCGAATGAGAGTTATAAACTACCTGGGCTGTTCAAATTCCGCAAGGTGTGCCGCGGCATAGCTCAAGTGAGCCGCGGCATAGAGTACAGCGTGCCTGGTTGTGGATTTTATGTCGACATCTGCCGCGGCTCAGAAAGCAGGTGCTGCGGCTCAGCCATCAAGTGTGCCGCTCTCCCCTTCGATTTGTGTGTGCCGCGCCTCGTTTTACTTGTGCCGCGGCTCAGGCATAAATTTCTCCCCTGGGACTTTTCCTGCACAGAATTTTAATAGGAACACGTCAAGAACAAGAGGTAAAAGCAAATCAAAGCAAAAAATGATGAAAGATAAATATTCAAAAATGCAAGAAAAATACTGAAATGCAAAAATCTACAACTAAGAACTCGGGTTGCCTCCCGAGAAGCGCTAAGTTTATAGTCTTCAGCCGGAATTATTAAAAAAATCAGTTCGCTTTTCGCAAACTCCATTTGATCTCCGCCCCATTCATCGAACCGTTAATATGGGTTTTAAAATTTTGACTATCAGTCCTTAACGATTCGATTTTCGGTTCGGACATCCAATGTTGTTTGTGGAAAGGTTTTGACGAGAACAACTTTCCAAAACACCCATTTTTCTCATGACTAGACGTCCGTTTGACTTCCGTCTTATTTTCCTCTTTCACAAATGAACTTATGACAGCAGCAGACTTTTCCGATTGTGGCTGGTCAGATGGCGATAATGACATGTTCACATGCTTTAGAAATGCAACTCGTTCTACATCTTTCTTAAAAGTTGGACCATCTGAAACGGAATCTGAGTTTTTCGACCGACGATTTTTTCGGTGTCTTTCTTTCGCAACGGCCTCTACACTTTCACTTTGTGAGCTCTTATCAACACCTCTCGGACATGAAAAGGGTTTGAACACTTGGAACGTGACATGCTCGTCTTGAACCCGCAGAGTTAATTCTCCTTTTTCCACATCTATAAGAGTTCGGCCGGTTGCTAAAAATGGTCGTCCCAAGATAATTGGGATATCTTGATCTTCTTCCATGTCGAGAACAATAAAATCCGCTGGAAAGATAAATTTATCCACTTTTACTAACACGTCCTCAATCACTCCCCTCGGATACTTAATAGATCGATCCGCTAATTGCAAGGAGACCGTCGTCGGCTTTGCTTCTCCAATTCCCAGCTTTTTGAAAATAGACAGAGGCATGAGGTTAATACTAGCACCGAGATCGCACAATGCCTTATTAAAGGAGAGATTCCCCATGGTGAACGGTATGTTGAAACTTCCCGAATCCTTCAATTTTGGCGGAAGCTTTTTCTGAATAATCGCGCTGCACTCCTCCGTCAAGGCAACTGTCTTAAACTCCTCGAGTTTTCTTTTCTTTGACAAGATCTCCTTCACGAATTTAACGTAGCTTGGCATTTGTTCCAACGCGTCGGAAAATGGAATGTCAATATGAAGCTTCTTGAACACGTCGAGGAACTTAGAGAATTGCTTGTCCGCCTTTTTCTGTTGTAATCTCTGCAGAAACGGGACGGGTGGCACATATGCCTTCGGATTATCCGGAAACGTTATCGAGGGTCTCCAATCTTGTGATTCCTCCGTCGCTAAATTTTTCTTCTCCTCAATTTCACTTTCTTTTCACTTCTCTCGGGCTGGTCACACACCTCCTTCCCGCTTCTCAAACTGATCGCATTTAGATTTTCTCTAGGATTTGTCTCGGTCGTACTTGGCAATGCTCCCTCCGGGCGGGCTGTCAACACATTAGCAATCTGGCCCAGTTGGACTTCCAAGTTGCGAATGGAGGCGGAATGATTTTGCAATGTTGCTTCAGTACGGGTCATGAATTGACTCGTATTCGCTGCCAATTTCGCAATTGCTTCCTCGAGAGAAACTTTTGGAGCGGGAGGAGGCTGTTGTTGGTTTTGAGTGAACGGAGGTTGGTTCAAGTTCTGTCCGTTTCTCCATGAGAAGTTGGGATGATTATGCCATCCCGGATTATACATGTTGGAGTATGGATTATTTTGCCGGTTTACGTTTCCTACGAACTGAGCTTGTTCAATTGGGGGCTGCTCGAATGGGTTTCCGACTTGGCACTCCGCGCTAGGGTGAGATCAGTTACACCAATTTCAAGACTCAATGGTAACGGGGGAAGGAGCATGCGAAAATGCTTGAAGCTGCTGCGTTAATGCTGCGACTTGGGCTGACAATGTAGAGATTGGATCATTATTTGAAATTTCCATGACTCGCTTCGGAGTTACTCTTTCAGATGGCCATTGATATGCATTAGCGGCCATAGCTTCCAACAAAGAGTGTGCTTCAGTCATAGTTTTTTCCATTAAAGCTCCTCCAGCGGCTGCATCCACGAGAGTGTGTGTAGAGGCACTCAAACCATTGTAGAATGTCTGAATTTGGAGCCAGTCCGGAAGGCCGTGATGTGGACATCTCCTTAACAAATCTTTGTATCGCTCCCACGCCTCGTGCAGCGACTCCATATCGTATTGACCAAAAGTGGTAATTTCGTTTCTCAGCCTCGCCGTCTTCGAAGGTGGGAAGAATTTAGCAAGGAAGGCTTGCGCTAATTCCGCCCATGTCGTGATCGAGCCCGGTGGTAAAGAATTTAACCAAAATTTCGCTTTGTCCCTCATAGAGAAAGGGAAAATCCGTAAACGGATAGCATCGTCGGTGACACCATTGTTCTTGAACGTGTCACAAATCTCGAGGAAAGACGCAATGTGTGCGTTGGGGTCATCATTCGGCAATCCACAGAACTGGCTCGCTTGTACCATCTGAATAATAGCATGCTTGATTTCGAAATTGTTCGCCTGGATAGTGGGACGCCGAATCCCCGAAAAGTTTGCGTTAATCTGCGGCATAGCATAATCTCGAAGTGCTAATGCCGGTTGAACTTGCTGAACAGGATTATCACCTCCGTGATTTTCGATATTTTCGGCCATGTTGACTTTCGCTGGTAACTGTCGTTTCTACTTCTTGTTTCTTCGAAGAGTGCGCTTGAGTTCTGTATCCAAAGGTAGTAGGCCTTCGTTACCGAATTTTTTCATGCACTACCCGAAAGATCCTGAAAGGACAAACAAATAAAATAAAATACACGAAAATAAGTAAATAAAAAAATGTCCAAACTAAGACTAGAAATACTGAAATCGATATTAGTAAAACTCAATCCCCGGCAACGGCGCCAAAAATTTGTTGCGATTTTTCGTTAACGCAAGTGCACGTTATCGTTGACAACTAATAAAGTGATGAGTGAGTATCGTTTCCACGAGGACTGAGTCACTAACTACCTATTTTTATGTATTCTAGTTTTATTTGAACAATCGAACTTTGGGTTGCAATTAATTACTAAAAGAATTAATAAAAGGCGAAACAGTATAAACGATCGATCAAAGAAGGAAATTCAAATGATGAATAATTCTAGGATTATGAATCCACCTCAGTTTATCCGAATTTACTCTCGATTATCTGAAATAAATGATTTTCCCAATTTATTGAAGGCGAAGATTGCTAAAATACTCTACTGCCTCTCCCGAGGTCAATAGATTTTTCTAAAGGCGAATAATGCACTCTATCCCTAGGTGAATTAATTCGTCAATAGGCAAAAAGCATAAAATCTTCAAAAAGCCACGTAGTTCCTATGAGTATATTCCTATCTCACAAGATAAAACGGTCCTCACCAATAGTTCCTCACCAACTCTCATCTCCCGATTCGAGTAAGGTAATTAAAACAATCCAATTATTGGCCAGACAATTGAAAGCATTAAAATCAATTGGGAAAACTCAATAGAAAAGGGAATTATATAGATAATCTAAAGCAAATCCGTCAAAACTTAGGTTTCATCAAAATCCTAGAACAAGGGTTTTAGCCTGACATGCTAAATAATGAAAATACAGAATTAATAAATAAAAGCATGAAAATCAAACGCAGATGAAGAGCTCGGATTTCTCCGTTCTTCTGGCTTCCACCCTCCGCCTTTGATGTCTTCTGCTTCTCTCGCCTGCGATAGTCTTCTGTGATCCTCTTTTTCCCAAGCCTCTACGATCATTAATTAGGGTCTTAAACCCTTATTTATAGCTCCCAACAGCCTCCAAATCGCGTCCGTGTGAGTAAGTCGAGAACTGGCTTCAAAACGGCCCAAACCCGGGCGGAGCACACCAAAACCGCCCTGTGTGCCGTGGCTCACTTAATCTGTGCCGCGGCACATGGCTTCCAGATTAAAACCTGGGCGCTGTGACTTTCTTCTGGGCTGCGGCTCACCTAGTCTGTGCCGCGGCACAGAGTACAGATTACTCTGGTGCTCGCTGGTCCTCTTCGTGTGCCGCGGCCCACTTGCCTTGTGCCGCGGCCCACAGCCAAAATTCGCCGTTTTCGCCCGTTTTGCCTCGTTTTAGCTTCCGGACTCCAATCTCCTGTCAAACATGCGAGAATAAGAGATTAAAAGCTCATTTATTCAATTTTACTCGCCAAGATAATACAAAAGAATGATAAATAAGCGTATAAAAATACGCTTAACAGATAGCGGTCTTATGAATTAAAATTAAGTTACCGGGTAATTAATTTAATTCATAAATTATTTTCTTAGAGAAATATAATTGTATTTGATATAATTAATTAATTAGATTAATTAATTAATATAAATACATTTGTGATTAAACGGAGTGTATTTAACGGAGTCGTTTGACGAATGTCCGGTACACGAGCCGAGTGACTCGGCTCGTTTCTAGGAAACATCCTATGCCCCCCCCTCCCTCACATGGTTGTTTCTCTTGCATGTTATGTGTTGTCATGTTTTGTAATTATAAGTTGAGATTCTTATTCTCATAATAATTACTACATGATTTGTTATTATTATATGTGATATAATATAACTAACACAAATGAGAGAATGTGTCTTGATAACTCATCTCTTTCATTCAAGAGTGCATAGCCCAGCCGTGAGTTTTAGTGAGGAGGGAGAGAAAAAATTTCCATCTTCATTTTGTTCATCTTTGAGGTGAAAAGAAATAAGAAAAATTAAGAGAGAAAAAATTCCTACAACACTCCCTAGCCGTGTTCTTCATAGAACGGAGTTTTGTAGATTTTTTGGGACAACTTCCGACGCGTGTGAAGTAGAGGCTTCGAATTTTCGGTGCTTGGAACGAAGGGATTTCGTGTTCGGGACGGGGTTCGTGATCGTCATCCATATTTACGAAGATTTATTTCAAAAGCTTCAAGGGTATGATCTTTATCTTCGTATTCATATTGATTTTCGTATATACGTTACTTGACCGATCCTGTTTGGGATTTGTTTTTATTTTCCGCTGCGTATTGTTGTTGCCCAAAATATTTATCCGAAGATTAATACTGTTGGAAGACGGACAACAAACAACAATTTGCGGGAGCACTTCCGAGAGAGTATGAATAAACACTAGATTTGCCGGGTTTGTTAGGCCCGGGCTTGAATGCTCTCGCGAGATGTTATTAATACAAATATTCGTGGATACAAGTATTAATGTGAGAAATCTAAATACAATGAGTGTAAAAAGACTCTGTTAATCCGGCTCTTGAGCGAAGCTCGGTGTTCTTCGTCCTGCCGATCGTCTGCTTGATGAGAGAGGCCGGGAGAAGTAAGTACCGAATGATAGCTGTTGCCAAGAGTTGGAGATAGCCAAGTGCTGTGTGAAATCTCGTGGGAATGCAGAGAATGCTTGTTCAGTCGGTAAAAATCCGAGAGCAGTCCAAGTGCAGGGAGCCATGTATATATAGAGGCAGCCGAGTTTTGTCTTCAGGCGGGCGATCGCCTTCCGGCCATTATAATAATAGGGCGATCGTCTGCCGGCCCATATTATAATGGGGCGATCACACGGGCTGTCAGCCTAAAGTCCAAGGTAGATGCTGGCAGTCTGCCTAAAGTCCAAAGCTACAGCCGGCATCCAGCTGGACGGTCCAATGAGGAGCCAAAGACGCGTCCGAGTCACCGTCACATGCGGCCCTACCGACAACTTTGGCGGTTCGCTGCCATCGGACGGATGCTGACAGGCTGTGGTCAACGATCCGTGATATGCGGATCTTGTCTCGGCTCTTGCACGTGGGCTTAGTCCTGAGGCTCGGCCTTTGCCGACTGGATGACTATCGGCATGATGCGGTCGTCGTCGGCCAATCGCTGAGGGTCGGTATGGTTCGGTCACCCAGGGTCGGTCGGCAGGTGCCGAGAGATGATCGTCCGCTTGTCGGTCGCCAGGAGTCGGTCGCCGAGTACCGAGAGACGATCGTATTTGATGTCGATCGCTCGGCACCAGGACTTGTCCTGGGACCTTCGGTTGGCCGATTTATCTTGTCTGCTGGGCTAAGGCTCGGCCGTCTGGTCGCTGGTCGGCAGTTCTGCCTCGGCTGCTCGGCAACAGCTAGGTCGCCCGATCTCCGATGCGATCGCCGGTCGGAGAGTGTAATTCTCGACACAACACGTATTTCATTTTATTTTCGGAATCCCATCAGTGGTATCATAGCGAGGTCAATGATACCGTATAAACGATTATTTGTGCATTTTGAATGCTTATGGATGATGTTTATGATTTAGAATCATGTTTGGTATAATCCTAGATTTTTAGATTGTTCGTTGTAGCATCACGTTTTTGGAAGCAACTCGAAAAATGAAGAAACGGGTCTGCCGGCAGTGGTGGCGGCAAGATCGCTTTGCCGTCATTTGCCAGTTACCAGCATGCTCGCCATGTCTCGCCAAAGTCGCCGACACGTGGCCGAGATCGACGCCATGACTCGGCCATGGCTTTCGACTGACCACCGGGTTTTGGCCCGATTTTGAATCGGGTTGCGGGCTAGGCCTAAAATCGGATTGTCCGGGACTCCGTTTTAAGTTTATATTTCGTTGTAATTATTTTCCAAAATTTAAATTGGATTTTAATTTTGACTAAATTAATATTTGGAATATTTTTTTGTTAAGGGAAATAAATTAAACGAGAATATTATTTTTGGCCGGATTACTTCGAACGAATTAAAATGATGATTATTAGTATTAATTGGATTAATACCATTAAAATTGAATAGATTAATTTTATATTGATTGGATTAATATATTAATTGATTATTTAATTTTAATGCCACTTTATATTAATTGGATTAATATAGTAGAAATTGAATAGATTAATTAGATTAATTTATATTAAATATAATTGTTTAATTTCGTTGCCGTTACATGTTGTATGGAATCCTTATGTGATGGTGATATAGCTCATGGACTTAGTTTTTGATTTGTTCGATTCGATTGGGTTATAAAGGCCGTTTTGAGCCTATTTATATTTACTAGAAAAATTTATATAGGATGCAATTTTTCAATGATGTAATTATTATTTTGGGTATGACGAAGACCGAAGACAACCGATCGAGAAGACGAAGAATCGAAGACTATATTTTTTTATTTATTGGGTCGTTCGCTTGGCCCAATACTTAGGAATTAGGTCCATGAGCTTTACGTTGGTAGTAACTAGGTTACTGTTTTCTGTTTTTCATTTTGAATGATTGACAAACCAACAAACACACGTATAAATGAATTAATGTGCAAAGTGTAACATTAATCGCGAAATTCTCCCGACAACAAACAGACTAAGTTTGAAAAAGGTAACGAGGTTTCCTACCCTCCATCAAACTTGTAGAAAATTGATACCCGAGCTGGTGTGCTATGCTTCTGAGTTATCGGAGTAGTACATTTGGTAGAGGTTGAAAAAATCTTGAGTGCATTAGATGCCTTCGGTTGGTGATAAATTTCTCCCCTAGAAACCCGATAGGTTGCCGGGTGAGATTCAATAGTCAAATTGATAGATGTTGATGGTCAAAAACTTAGATAGTCTGGATTGCCAAGAAACCTGACAGGTTGAGGGCATGAAGACTAGGGGTAAAAGAAATCAAATCATCCGTTAGACGGGTTGGTGTTAGACACCACTTTACAGAAATTAATTGGCAAGAAACCTGATAGGTTGCGTCAGTTAAAGTTTGTAAAGAACTTGATCACCACTAAGAAGTCAATCTAACCATGATTTTCGGATTATAACATGGGAGTGTATAATTCCGATAAAATTAGTGGGAGCCGAGATAAGAATTATACAAGCCCTTAATTCTATACTTGGTCATAATTAAACAAGTTACTAATTTAATCTTGTTTAAATCTTTGCAGAAAACGAAACCGAATCTCTCTAAAAATGGCTAAAAACCCACTTGCAATACTACTTGAAAAGAATCCCCTAACGAGCGACCGAGTCAGCGTCAAATGAACCACGGCACACCTACCAAACAGATATCCCAGATCAAGGCTGAGTACCGAGCGATCGACATCCAGGGCGATCATCTCTTGGCACGTGGCGATCGACTCTGGTGCCCGGAAAAGGGCGACCGCCTCATGCCACGTGTAAAGCCAACATCCATCAAGTCTGTGAAGACTGAATCTCGGGATGAAGGCCCACATGAAGATCCAGAAAAGGGGAGTAAGAAAAGGATCTTTGACTCCAGTCCATCAACAGCTGTCGGCGACAAGGACAAATCTCACCTACCGACAGACCCGCCAAAAGGTCCAAAGTGAACCTTCCAAGACAGCGACGTGAGGCACATGGCGTCTTCTCACTGGTTCGCACAGCTCGCTGTCAGTAGCAGCTGTGGACTTTAAGGGAACCGACCCATGTGCTGAGATGATCGCCCACTTATTATAATACAAGAAAATGTAATCGCCCGCTCGGGATCAAGACATCTAGTTACCTCCTCTCCTATAAATAAAGGACTTCCAGCATTTGTAAGAGGGCTTCTTCTTTTCTCTCAGGCTACTCCCAGACACTCAAAACCACTCTCTCACTCTCGACTGAGAGACGATCAGCCAAATCGATCATCACATCTCATCTGTTACAAGAACACACATAGCATCAACTCTGGTTCTTCCGGCAATCACCAACACTAAAGAGCTAGATAACTAGAGCCTTTACACTCATTGTAATTGTACTCTTACATTAATATTTGTACTCCAATGTATTCGTATTAATAATATCTCGCGAGAGCATTCAAGTCCGGTCCTACCAAACCCGGCAAATCTTGTGTTATATACATTCCCTCGGACGTGCTCTCGCATTTTGTTTGTTACTCACCCGAAGCCATATCCAGCAATCCCTTCCGTATAATATTTTGGGTAATAACAATTAGCGCTAGAAAGAGGGTATTTACCTTTATTTTTCTTTCCGACCATTTCGAAGAACACTCACTGTTCTCTGGAGCATATACTTGAAGAAACACTCACTGTTCTGCAAAGAAAGCCTTCGACATCATAACGTCTGCCACCACATCGAAGAGAGCCACTCTCCGATCCACCAGACTATTGGGATTCGGTGCCTAAAATGAAGGCCCAACGGAAGCGGTAAAACAAAAATTAATTCGATCCGAATCCCTACGAGGATCGATCGAGCTACGTATATACAAATATATAAACGAAAAACAAGAGTTGCAAGAAACTCACCCTTGAAGTCCGTTGATTAAATGGTATCCTTCTCTTGAGCTATTCCCCAAGCTTTGCTTGATCTCTATGAGTCCAATCCGCTCCAAGCTCTTGAACGATCTAATGCCGAAAGCACCGCGTCTCTACTTGCCACGCGCCGAAAAAACGACCGAAATGACAACACTCGATTAACCTGTAAGGTTACGGCTAGAATCAAGTGATGAAGCTTTTTATTATTGCACTCTAAGTGTATAATGTATATCTCTCAATGTATCTTGAATTTTCTCTAAGAAAACTCAAGAACAAGATGAAGAACAAGATGAAGACAATTGAGAAAACTATTTTCTCTCTCTCTCTCTATTCAAAGCTCGCGGCTGATCTTGAGGTTAGAGAAGCGATGAATAGTCTCCAATATATTCTTGTTCCAAATCCCACAAAATCAACTATACCTTATTATTATAAGAGATATGATATCTCTTAGGTGATTAGTCTTCACCCACCAAAGGAAGACAAAAACTAAAGGTAAGAGATCAAAAGTGGGGCCGGCCTCTAGAAGGAATCTGACGAGTTTGGTTCGTTTCGGACTCCCGAGAGTCCAAACAGATAAACTCTGATTTTGTTCCGATGTATTTATATCGATTAATTAATCCAATTAATTAATCATATTAAATATATAATAACATAATTATTTTCTCCAAGAAATAATTATATTCATTAATTAAATTAATCACCCGGTAATTTATTTAATTAATTAGGCCGTAAATTAATTTATCCAATAAATCAATTTAGACATCCAATGTCCCAAATTAGATATCCAATATCTAATATTCATAATGAGAGATTAAGATTGATACATTCCGTCGTCAATTCTATTGCGCGACTCGGTAGGTCCGTCTCAGTCAGCAATGGGAGGAACCAAAGAGTAGTAGCACCACCTAGCCTACCTGGCGGCCTACACTGTACCCCAACTGAGAACGAATGATGGGATCATTCAAGAACCATTCTTTCGTGAATACCAGTAAACGTATAAACCCTTCTTTCAAATGTCCCGATCAAGTTATAGGGTCACGGTCAGTCAAACCCTATCTGTACTTGACGCTATGCATGCGTTAATGCAAATCGAGATCATTGAGCTCTCGTGTATCCAATACAACTAGCTCCAATGCTTTGGCCAAAGACTTATGATCTCATCTGCCAATAACCGCGTAGGACATATAACCCGCTCACTAACGGGAGAAAGAATTATATCTTGGTATTCAGTAGGACCTGCTACTTGCCCGTTAAGATGCATGTCGAGGTTGACCCCCACCTCCCGGTTTATAGGGTCGAACTACTCTAATGAAAATCTTAATGTCATAAGCACATCCCTACTAAATCCTTAAGTTGAAGGTTCGCGAATACCTATCACAACCTTTCGATTCCGTCATTGACTGTCCCGGAGTGAAATCCGTGTGACGAATCGAGGGTGAGTCAGTTCGAGTATACTAATCCAATTAGCATACCTATAATGTGTGCTCCCACTAACCATTATTGTTCGAGAGGCACTCTCCATGTCAAAGAACATGTCATACAAGTCTTCACATAAACTTAACGCCCAGTCAAGTTTCATCGACTTGCGAACGATTAAGTATTTGAGCTATAAACTTTTCCAGTGCCTACCCCCTTATCCAATCAGGAGTGGAACGTTTTGCTCTCAAATACACGGACTAGTTTCTATATGTATATTTACGAGTTAGGATTGCCAGTAACTACCAGTAAATAAAGAAACATCAATTGCCTTATATTAATGATTTACATAATTACAAGTACAATGCCCTCACTAAACATCCTCTGAGTGGCATTCGAGGGCATACTCCTAACACGGACGCCTTATTCTAACTCAATCCGAGCCCCAACCTACGGCAGAGGGTATCCGCGGCGGCGCGAGACTCTCGATCCCGCCCCTGAAGGACGGCCCTAGCATCTCGCTCGATCAGTTCCAAACCGCGGAACAGATCGAGGAGGCCATGGCCATCCTACGGGAGCGACGGAGAGCATGCGAAGCGCCTGCTATAACCCCCTCAGCCATCCTCCGCGCGGGCAAACGGAAGCTCAATGGGTTACTTGTCGAGCAATCGTCAAGAAGCTCCGATTCACGAGAAGAAGCACTCACGAGGCAGGATTGTTCCGTTTTCAGCCGCCTAGGAAGCGACCCATCATGGCGACCGGGGCATTCTGGCCCCAGCCATGAGACGACGGAGTTCGAATCCATCATCAGGAGTTTGGCATACCCGACTCCCAGAAGGCAGGTCGGGCACTTGGCTCCCTCTCGCCGAAGAACCAAGATCGGTGGCGACGACCTCATCGCCTACCGCGGAGCCAGGAGATCAGTACAAGATCGCCACGGATCCTACTCCGAGAGACAAACCACGAGCGACCAAGCTACGGCGATGGCCGCAATGCAACGCCAGCTTGATGGCATGAAGGCGCTCCTAGAAACTGGGGCAGGCGCCAAGAGAAAGATTGTCGGGCCGAGTGAGCCGCTCGCGGTCTAGATCGAACTTGCCCCTGTGTAGCCAAGGATTGCTCCTCCTCAAACACCTTTGTACGAGGGGAGATCGGACCCCGAGACTCACCTGAGCAAGTTCCAGATCTACATGACCGGATGTGGGGCATCAGACGCAACCAGGTGCCGAATGTTCCTGTTGACACTGGGCAATCTGGCCCATAGGTGGTACATCCCATTGCCACTGCGATCCATCAGTTCCTTTGAACAACTGGCGAGCGACTTCACATCGTACTACGCCGCCAAGGTCGCTCGACCAGAAGGTCCCCACCGCATGATGAAGATCAGGCAGGGGGAAGACGACTCCAACGAAGACTACATCGACCGGGTAGATGAGATAATCTTCAACGACGAGCCCATAAGCGACGAGATCGCCCTCTACTCGGTCCCAGGGGGATTCAATGGTCTTTCACCCATTACGAAGGACATCCCCCCAACCTACGCGATCTTCCGCGCCAAGGCCGTAGACTTTTTGGCCAGGCGGAGGTTGCTCGCCCTTCGCCAAGGCGAGGGGGCAGAGACGGCGATCGCCAAGTCCAACAAGGCGGTCGCCAAGCCACCCGGTGATTTCAGGACCTTCGAGGATGTGGAAGCCCATCTCCACCACAACCTCAATCTATCTTCGGCCCATATTTTCTACGCCATCCTGGGGCGCGTGCGGCTAAGCAAGCCGAAGGCGATAAGGGACCACGGTCATTGTAATATCCATACCTTTCTATTCTTAGCAGTTTCCATTTTTGGTGTATGTCTACTTTTATCGACTCGCTTGTAACCGTTTCGACATTTTGAATCTACTTTATTCTTGGAGTTTTTCCATTTGGACGAGTTTTGGTGATGTTTTTGCGTGATTCCATTTTATGACATCTTTTGTCGTTTGTGAGTTTGATTCTCGTAAAACTCATTTGTTTTCGTTGTTTCTTGGTTTGAACAAGTTCGTATGGTTGAGTTGGTCGTGTTGAGACTTTCGATTTGTTAATATGACGTCGTATCGGGATGTTCGGGCACTTGGGCCATTTTTGTAATTTCCTATAAGTTTAGGGAATTCCTTATTCATTGTCGTATTTTGGATTCCCTGGTAGGGGATTCCTTATTCTATCAAATATTCTTCGTAGCCGTATTTTCGGTTTGATAGCAGGTCCGAGTTTCGGAGTCGTCCGGAACGGTTCGGACAGCAGCTGTTAGACTACTGTCCAACAGGATGTTACGACCGTAACACCCCATTCGTTACGGCCGTAATATTAGCCTTGTTATGGCCGTAATGTAACATTTGTTACGGCCGTAACGGCCTGCTGTTTTAAGTACAGCGGGCAGAATCAAAACACCTCATTTTCTATCTCTTCTCTCGTTTTCTTCTTCAGGCGACGCAGAGGGCCATTCCCTTCAGTTTCTATCCGAGAATTCTTTGTATTCCACCATCGTAGGCTCATGATAACATATCAGCATCAACATAATCATCCTCCATCGTCCGATTCCAAGGTATTTTCTTCAGGAACCCTAAACTTGTCTAATTTGGGAGTTTTTCGGGTTTTTCATGATTAATTCCGAATTGTTCATATATGTTGTATTATTCCTCATCAATTGTTGTTATTTGGTGAATCCCAATCCATTTCATCAAGTTATATTCGTGAATTATCGATTCGGGGTGGTTTTGCATAAACCCTCGCCCGTATCGATTGATCATTCATTGTCGTAGTTTGTAATCGGGGTTATGGGTGTATTCCATTCGACTATTATTGTCCGTTAGGACTGAGTTATGTTGATCCTTCGTTTAGGAACCGTCGTTTTCCATTCGGATCGTTCGTAGCCATTATTCATTCCAAATTCTTCAAAGATGTCTCAAAGGCAAATATTTGATTTATAGCTTCTCGTGGTTGCGCGGATGTATATGTGTATGTTCACCTAGGGATGGTCCGACGGGGCCTCTAGGGATATGTTGTCGTGAGTTTCGTATCGCGAACTATGGTTAACCACCCAGGGATGTCCGATGGGGCTCTGTGGGGTACGGTGGCCGTGAATCTCGTACCGAGGTTAACTTTGAAATGTTTTGTTGGAGAAATGTGTTATGTGCTTGTGCACCGTAAGATATTCCGGAATATAAATGATTTCTAAAATGATTTTTGGCGCATATTTTCATCTGATTAGAATGGTAGTTCAAATGGATTGTACTTGGACTAGCAGTTGTCGCTAACCCCTTAAATAGGGGAAATACTTTTTTTGTATTTCAGGTACAGGTCTTGGAGACAAGCGAGCATACGAGCCGTATGAGGATGATGGGAAAGCATGATACTGTTCAGTAGTCATTTGTTGGTGTTCTATCCTGTCGTTTATTTATTGATGTCTTGTTTTGGAATTTCTATATTATGAAATTGGTTTAAGTACTCGAGTAATTCCTTTTTGAATTTGTTAATGTTGTGTACCCATTTTGGGAAATGGATTTGATTTCAGATTGTATTGTCGGATTTTAGTCTTTTATTTGAATGTAGTTGTTTGAGAAATTGTTCGATTATTAGTGATGTATGTCCTTGTTGTTTGTCGGGTCGGTTTGTTAGCCTGGTGGATTCCAAAGTGTGGTGTCCACGATGCTGTAATACGCCCTGAACATCATGGGGGTGTTACAGAATATGGTATCAGAGCTTAGGTTTATGGATACCTAGGCTGTCGGTTATTTGGGTCTAGTCGAGTGTCGTTTTTGAACAGTATCGCTGTCATGCCATCATCTTAATATGCCGGTGCTCGTAAGTTTTCCTAACTTGACTCGTTACGTTGTCCTGTTCTGTTTCCTTTCCTGATATGTTGTTGCGTTTTGCGTTTGAATTGTACTCACCGCTACTTCTTCAGAATTCCTACTGGTATAGGACGCGGATGCGGTAGTGGATGTGGCGCAGCCGGTGGGGCGGACATATACGATAACTCGGGAACTGATTCGGAGATGCCTTCCTTGTCGAACAGTGTTCCACCTAGTTCCGGAGATCAGCAGGATCAGTCTGCTAGCTCCGGCAACGCGCATGAGAATGTTGGAGTGGCGAATATTTTATAGCAAGTAGCAAACCAGATGACGCTATTGACTCAGGCCGTTTTGGTCGGCCAGGCTAATACTAATCCGGTTCCGCCTACTGGATCCGGTAATGATAAATTACTTCAGGACGTGATTCGTATACGTCCTCCGCAGTTTGATGGTGCTTCTGACCCTTCCGGTTGGGAGAGTTGGTTATTTGAGATGGAGAAGGTATTTGAGGCTGCTAACTGCTCTGAGGAGAGGAAGTTACCCATCGCTCAGTACTTCCTCCCCAAAGATGCGGCAATGTGGTGGCAGTCGGTGAAACTGCGTGACCGGGCAGCCACATGGGCAGAGTACCGGGAGCTTATGGAAGACGAGTTTTGTCCGTGGCCAGTTAAAGAAGGGAGAATCCAAGCCTTCTTTGAGGTTAAGCCCCAAGATGTCCCGATTTCACAGGCAATCAAGGACTACAACCAACAACTTCATTATGTGAGAAACCAAATCCGAGATGAACTTGATAAGATCCGCCACTTCGATATGCAGATGAAACCGAGGGTGCGTCACTACATGTCTGGTATGGGGTGCACGACTTTGAAGGAGTATCAGAATAAGGCGATGGCTTATGAGATGTCGTTTTCTGCGACGGAGACGGCAGTCGAGGGAAAGAAGCAGAAGACCTCCGGCCAGTTTTCAAGAGGCAAGTCTGGTTCGCGAGTCTTCGGGAGTCAGTCCCCGTCACTTGGATGAGGAAACGGTTCTAAGTCTGCTCCTACTGGTTCAGTGCGTGGTTCTAATTGCTATAATTGTGGTCCCCATGGACACATTATGAGTGAGTGCGACAGGCCTCTGATTCAGTGTCATTCCTGCGGTCGGATGGGGCATCATGCCAAGTTTTGTACAGATGATGCTCGGGCACCAGTTACTCAGATATCAACCCCAGCTGCGGTGGAACCGAGTGTAAATCAGGCACCGATAGCTTCTCAGCCATAGCAGAGTTTTGGTAGAGGTCGAGGACGTGGACAACCTTCTAGATGGGGAGCTTCTAGTGCGGGGTCTGTTCCGCCCCGAGTATATGAGATGAGACGAGCGGGAGACCCAGACGCGACGGTGGCTACAGGTACCGTTCACATCCTTGACCATCCTATTTCCGTATTATTCGATTCCAGTGCTACGCATTCTTTCATATCTCTGGATTGTGTGCATCATCTGCATGTTGATTGCCTAGTTGCGTGTGAACCATTTGTTGTTAAACTGCCTAGTGGGGATAACATCGTGGGGGATCGTGAGGTTAGAGATTTTCCAGTAAGTATCGCGGGGAGGGTTTGGCCTTCTAATCTGATTGCGGTAGATATTAGAGATGAGGATTTGATTCTGGGTGAGGATTGGTTGTACCGTCATGGGGCAATCATGAATTATAGAACGAGAACCGTTTGGATGTTAGCCTCTGACAGTACCGAGCATTCTTTTGTGGGGCATAAGCGGAGTAGTCAGATATTCTTGATCAGCGCTTTGAAAGCGGTGAGACTTCTTAGAGCAGGTTGTACGGGGTATTGGTGTTACGCTTTGAGATCGGGAGAAGGGGGAGTCGAGCTATCGTCTATTCCAGTAGTGTGTGATTATCATGACGTCTTTCCAGATGAGTTGCCGAGTTTGCCGCCGGATCGAGAGGTCGAGTTTACTGTTGATATGGAGCCGGGTGTGGCACCGATTTCTAAGACGCCATATCGTATGGCGCCTGCTGAGATGATTGAGTTGAAGAAACAGTTGGTAGAGTTGCTAGACATGGGGTATATACGACCGACCGCTTCGCCTTGGGGCGCACCGGTCCTTTTTGTTAAGAAGAAGGATGGGTCACTTCGTCTGTGTATCGACTATCGTGAGTTGAACAAAGTGACTATTAAAAACAAGTATCCGCTCCCTAGGATCGATGATTTGTTCGACCAATTGTAAGGGGCAACCGTGTTTTTGAAGATTTATTTGAGATCGGGGTATTATCAGCTCCGAGTGAAGGATACCGATATTCCGAAGACGGCCTTTCGGACGAGATATGGTCACTACGAGTTTGTGGTTATACCTTTTGGGCTAACCAATGCCCCAGACGTGTTCATGCAGCTTATGAACAAAGTCTTTATCGAGTACCTCGATAAGTGTGTATTCGTTTTTATCGATGATATCCTGATTTACTCAAGGAGCGAGGAGGAGCATGCCCGTCATTTGCATATCGTGTTAGATATTTTGAGAACTCAGCATCTTTTTGCGAAGTTCTCAAAGTGTGAGTTTTGGTTGCGAGAGGTGATGTTTCTCGGTCACGTGATCTCAGCCAAGGGTGTTCGTGTGGACCCACATAAAGTAGAGGCAGTGTTGGATTGGGCGCCGCCCAAGGACGTGAAGGAGGTCCGTAGTTTTCTGGGTTTTGCGGGTATTATCGTAGATTTGTCGAGGGGTTCTTTAAGCTGGATCGACCGCTGACTCAGTTGTTACAGAAGTCAGAGAAGTTCGTGTGGAATGATGAGAGACAAAAGAGTTTTGAGGAGTTGAAGAAGCGGTTGACGACCGCTCCTGTTTTGGCTTTACCGAGTGGTAATGAGGGATTCTTAGTTTTTAGTGATTCTTCGGGCCAAGGGCTCGGATGTGTACTCATGCAGCACGGGAGGACGATTGCCTATGCTTCCCGTCAGTTGAGATCGTATGAGTTGAATTACCCTACGCACGATCTTGAGTTGGCCGCAGTTGTATTTACGTTGAAGATCTGGCGTCATTACTTGTATGGCTCGTCGTGTCAGATTTTCACCGATCACAAGAGCCTGAAGTACATTTTAACGCAAAAATAGCTAAATATGAGGCAGAGGAGATGGTTGGAGTTGATTAAGGATTACGACCTCGAAATTCTTTATCATCCGGGCAAGGCAAATGTGGTGGTAGATGCCTTGAGCCGGAAATCAGTATCGCTTCGGGCACTTGAGTTGCTTACGGCCCAGTTGGGACTTCAGCGAGAGTTAATGAGGTTGAGCGTTGAGATCGTGCTACCAGAGAGTTCCAGACAGTTGCGTACACTTGATATTTCGTCGTCTCTAGTCGACGACATTAAATCAGGACAATTAGAGGACCCGATATTTATTCAACTTCGAGAGAATCTAGGGAAAGGGAAAGCCACGGGATTCGTGATACATGAGGATGGTGTGTTGAGATTCCAAGGTCGGCTTTGTGTTCCGAACGACTTGGAATTGAGGCAGAGTATTATGCGAGAGGCCCATGCGTCACCTTACTCAGTCCATCTGGGCTCGAGTAAAATGTATAAAGATTTGAGAAAGAATTTCTGGTGGAATGACATGAAGAATGAGGTGGTTCAGTTTGTGGCTAAGTTTTTGACTTGTCAACAAGTCAAAATCGAGCATCAGCGGCCAGCCGGATTGTTGAAACCACTTCCCATCCCAGAATGGAAGTGGGAGGATATCTCGATGGACTTTGTCACGAGTTTACTGAGGACGAAGACCAGAATGAATATGGTGTGGGTGATCGTGGACCGACTGACTAAGTCGGCGCATTTTCTGGGCATCAAGGATACTTGGGTTCCAGAAAGATTGGCTCGTGTTTTTATCGCTCAGATAGTGAGGCTTCATGGTACGCCGAGGACTATTATTTCGGACAGAGACGGCCGGTTTGTATCGCATTTCTGGGAGGCGGTACATAAGGCATTGGGGACACGTTTGCGATTGAGTACATCTTTCCATCCTCAGACCGACGGACAGTCCGAACATACCATTCAGACGTTCGAGGATACATTGTGCGCGTGTGTGTTAGACTGGAGTAGTGACTGGGAGGAGCATCTGGCCTTGATTGAGTTTACGTATAATAGTAGTTGGCACGCATCGATTAAGATGGCACCGTATGAGGCACTTTATGGCCGACATTGCCGATCACCGATATGTTAGGATGAGCCGTCCGATCTAGTTGGCACCGAGCCGGACCTTGTGTTGGAGACGAGGGATAAAGTTGAATTGATTAGAAAGAGAATGTTAGCAGCTCAGAGTCGACAAAAGTCTTATGGGGATGTTATACGTCGACCTTTGGAGTTTGAGGTGGGAGATCATGTGCTCTTGAGAGTGTCTCCGTCGAAAGGAGTTTTTCATTTTGGGAAAAAGGGGAAGCTCAGCCCGAGGTATATTGGACCTTTCGAGATATTGGAGAGAGTTGGCGAGTTAGCATACCGTTTGGCATTACCTCCGTCGTTGAGTCATATACATAGTGTGTTTCACGTCTCTCAGTTGAGGAAGTATGTTCCGGACCCGTCCCACATCATTGATTTCAGAGACGTGGAGATCGAGAAGGATGTTAAGGAGAGGCCCATCAGAATTTTAGAGCGTCGAGTCAAACAGTTAAGGCACAAAACTATTCCTTTGGTTAAAGTGCAATGGTCGAGGCATGGAGTAGAAGAAGCAACGTGGGAGTTAGAGGAGGATATGCATTCGAGGTACCCCAAGCTTTTTGATTCTTAAGTTTCGGGACGAAACTTCTTTTTAGAGGGGGAGAATGTAATATCCGTACCTTTCTCTTCTTAGCAGTTTCCATTTTTTGTGTATGTCTATTTTTATCGAATCGCTTGTAACCGTTTCGACATTTTGAATCTACTTTATTATTGGAGTTTTTCCATTTGGACGAGTTTTGGTGATGTTTTTGCGTGATCCCATTTTATGACATATTTTGTCATTTGTGCGTTCGATTCTCATAAAACTCGTTCGTTTTCGTTGTTTTTGGTTTGCACAAGTTCGTATGGTTGCGTTGGTCGTGTTGAGACTTTCGGTTTATTAATCTGACGTCGTATCGGGATGTTCGGGCACTTGGGCCATTTTTGTAATTTCCTATAAGTTTAGGGAATTCCTTATTCGTTGTCGTATTTCGGATTCCCTGGTAGTTGGAATGTTGTTTTCAAGTAACGCTTAGACTCGTCATCGAATATTCTTCGTAGCCATATTTTCGGTTCGATAGCAGGTCTGAGTTTCGGAGTCGTCCGGAACGGTCCGGATAGCAGCTGTTAGACTGGTGTCCAACAGGGTGTTACGGGCGTAACACCCCATTCGTTACGGCCGTAATATTAGCCTTGTTACGGACGTAATGTAAAATTTGTTACGGCCGTAATGGCCTGCTGTTTTAAGTACAACGGGCAGAATCAAAACACCCAATTTTCTATCTCTTCTCTCGTTTTCTTCTTCGGGCGACGCAGAGGGCGATTCCCTTCAGTTTGTATCCGAGAATTCTTTGTATTCCACCACTGTAGGCTCGTGATAACATATCAGCATCAATGTAATCATCCTCCATCGTCCGATTCCAAGGTATTTTCTTCAGGAACCCTAAACTTGTCTAATTTGGGGGGTTTTCGGGTTTTTTGTGATTAATTCCGAATTGTCCATATATGTTGTATTATTCCTCATCGATTGTTGTTATTTGTTGAATCCCAATCCATTTCATCAAGTTATATTCATGAATTATCGATTCGGGGAGGTTTTGCGTAAACCCTCGCCCGTATCGATTGATCATTCATTGTCGTAGTTTGTAATCGGGGTTATGGGTGTATTCCATTCGACTATTATTGTCCGTTAGGTTATGTTGATCCTTCGTTTAGGAACTGTCGTTTTCCATTCGGATCGTTCGTAGTCGTTATTCATTCTAAATTCTTCGAAGATGTCTCAAAGACAAGTACTTTACATTTGTTTACGCGTTCTAGTATTTGAATTATGGCTTCTCGTGGTTGTGCGGATGTATATGTGTATGTTCACCTAGGGATGGTCCGACGGGGCCTCTAGGGATACGTTGCCGTGAGTTTCGTATCGCGAACTATGGTTAACCACCCAGGGATGTCCGATGGGGCTCTGTGGGGTACGGTGGCCGTGAGTCTAGTACCGAGGTTAACTTTGAAATGTTTTCTTGGAGAAATGTGTTTTGTGCTTGTGCACCGTAAGATATTCTAGAATATAAATGATTTCTAAAATGATTTTTGGCATATGTTTTCATCTGATTAGAATGGTAGTTCAAATGGATTGTACTTGCACTAGCAGTTGTCGTTAACCCCTTAAATGGGGGAAATACTTTTTTTGTATTTCAGGTACAGGTCTTGGAGACAAGCGAGCATACGAGTCGTATGAGGATGGTGGGCAAGTATGATACTATTCAGTAGTCATTTGTTGGTGTTCTGTCCTGTCGTTTATTTATTGATGTCTTGTTTTGGGATTTCTGTATTATGAAATTGGTTTAAGTACTCGAGTACTTCTTTTTTGAATTTGTTAATGTTGTGTACCCGTTTTGGGAAATGGATTTGATGTCAGATTGTATTGTCGGATTTTAGTCTTTTATTTGAATGTCATGGTTTGAGAAATTGTTCGATTATTAGTGATGTATGTCCTTGTTGTTTGTCGGGTCGGTTTGTTAGCCTGGTGGATTCCAAAGTGGGGTCCACGGCGCTGTAATACGACCTGAACGTCTTGGGGGTGTTACAGTCATCTGGACCGCAACAAATTTTGTGCTTACCGCAAGAGTCCCGGCCACAACACTGACCAATGCCGCGACCTCCTCAGACAACTCTGGAGATTGTTCGAGGAGGCAAGCTGGACAGTCTAGCCAATTAGCCGGAGCCCCAGGCGAAAAGGATCAAGGGTCGCAATCGGCGACCGAACGACAATCATCAGTCTTCCAACCCGATCGCCAGAATCAAGCACGGCGAGCCAGAAGACTTGTACTAGTCGATTCCCCCAATCGACCCCGGCGGCCAGATCTTTATGCTTCAATCAAGAGGTGGAAACTTCGGAGGTCTGTCCCCAGTTTCCACCATGTGAAACGAAAGGCTACTGCCCAAGCAACATCTCCAAAAATGGAGGACTCGCTCGCCATCTAAAGTTCATCATCTAACATGATGGACCTAGGAATGAGATTGCCTCCCTCAGCACAACATATACGGTCGAGGATCGCCATCTAACTGTAACACCCCCAAAATCAAACCAGGAATATTACACGCCGCAGACCCTCTCCATGAGGATCCACCAGGCTAGACATCCAAACAACACAACTCATTACATACCGACATGATAAAATACCAAATCAACATACTAACTCGGTCTTTTATCACAACATACAAGTCAAAAACGCATTTTGAGTTTGGGTTTGCAGCACTATTGGAGGTGAGATTCTACTCAAAATCCGTTTTGCAGCTTCAGAGTTGTTGAAGCAAGCACAGGGTATGTTTCCGCGTTTGTCTCTTTTTTAAGCTATTTTTGGTATAATCGCTTAGGTAATTGGGTGTAGGATTTGATGATTGTGTCTTCTGGTTTGGATTATCTGCCGTTTTGGGATGTGGTTTAGTGGGATTTTAGTCTTAGGATGAAGGATTTTGAGCTGCGGTCGTGCTTATTAGTTTTGACAGTTCTGTAAGAAATTGTTGTTTCATGTGTATGTGTGTTTTAATAAAAAGAATAGTTGATTGAATTGATTTGGGTTAATAGAGTTCTTGAGGTGGTCTGCTCGGTCCGATAGTATTACAGACTTAGAGGTTATTTACGTGTGACTTAATCAGCTTAATGGGTAAAACGACTTATTCGCTCAGACGTTTGGAGGTGTTTACTTGTGGCTTAACGACTTATTCGCTCAGAGAAAAAATGACTTATTCATTAAGCATGAAAATGGGTGTTGTCCCCATTAAGACAAAAAAATGACTCCCCTACCCTTAATTGAAAACCACACATTTATATCCCATAAAAGAAACCCCATCTTCTTCAGCAGAGAGCGTCCTTTTTTCAATTCAATCTCCCAATCAGCCAAAAATCGAAACAACCAGAAATTGAAGGCGTGAAATGCAATTATTCAACAATACCAAAAGGAGTTTGCGTTTTGAACGGTAGAAATGCAAAGATACCTTTGGAGGAGAGAGAAAAGGCTCAAAAACGCATTTTGAGTTTAGGTTTGCAACACTATTGGAGGTGAGATTCTACTCAAAATCCGTTTTGCAGTTTCAGAGTTGTTGAAGCAAGCACATTGTATGTTTCCACTTTTATCTCTTTTTTAAGCTATTTATGGTATAATCGCTTAGGTAATTGGGTGTAGGATTTGATGATTGTGTCTTCTGGTTTGGATTATCTGCCGTTTTGGGATGTGGTTTAGTGGGATTTTAGTCTTAGGATGAAGGATTTTGAGCTGCGGTCGTGCTTATTAGTTTTGACAGTTCTGTAAGAAATTGTTGTTTCATGTGTATGTGTGTTTTAATAAAAAGAATAGTTGATTGAATTGATTTGGGTTAATAGAGTTCTTGAGGTGGTCTGCTCGGTCCGATAGTATTACAGGCTTATTGTATGATGTGCCTTTTACACTTTATTATCTTAATACTAGTATAATTTTTCAACATTTTCGGATTCTCATTCTCCTGAATATTCTCTTGCATAGGAAAAATGTCTTTTGATGTTACCCAGGCCAGACCTGTTTAGATCTGCTCGGTTTGATTTTTTCCATCTCCCTAAATTTATCTATTTTAATTGTGCTTAATTAGGGTTTCGTATATTTCTGTGTAATTTATTTACTAGACTTGATCTGTAAACCCTAATTCCTGATTCCCTTAGGTCTCTGTGTAATAATTCATTTGTGGTTCTGTAATTTTATGTATTCCGAACATATACCCAACAGAATGTGTAGCATATTTGAAGTAATGTATCACATATAAAAAATAATATTAGCACTATCTTCATTGCTGAGTTGCACGATTTATTCATATGTAAATATTTGGAGTAATTTAACACATACGTAAATTAATGCAGCACTACATTCATTGTTGCGTTGCATAGATTATTGTAATGTAAAAGTTGAATAATCTATAAAGTAATATAGCACGTATATATTGTATATGGCACTCTTTCATTCATGCATTGCACGAATCTTATTGATGGGGAATATAATGTCAATAGCAGAGTGTATTAAATCTGATGAAAGTAGAACTCATTTGTTTTAGAAATAATGTCATATTACCAATATGTTCCCAATTATAATTCAACACTGAAGTCGCGTTGTAGATAAGAATTAATTCAAGTAAAAATTATTTTTATTTGCAATAATTATGAATTAACTCTAGTTTTACGAAAATATGAACATTTTTTTTTAAAAAATCTCATATAGAGAAAATGAAAGAAAATTAAAAGCAGTGGTGCCTGCTACTTCTTTAACATGTTTCGAATGGAGAAAGCCGCCATCATGCGTAAAAAAAAGAAGATATTTTTCCAAGTAATACATTTTCAATATTGCATTGGAATAAGCCATTTATATAATAGTCGAAAAATATATACGACTTTCTCAATGTAAAAAAGGGTTGGTCAATGCCTTGAAAAAATATCAGATACAACGTTAGATATTAAAATTCAATATTCTTTTATTAAAAAAAATAATATTCTTTAAGTGTCAATGGATCAATGATTCTATCGAAGGCATGATTGGTACTATGGCACAACGACTCGATTTAAAACAACAAAAGCAACGTCTATTAATCGATAGATAAAAGCAACATCTATTAACCGATAGATAAAAACAAATGAAGTTGTCTTTAATAATGAAACTTGGAACTGGGATCTCTTGCGGAAGTTGAGCCTCTTGTGTGGAGTTGGGTAGCTGGGACTGATTCTCTGCGGAACCAGCGGGTGAGCTTTCGTTCTTGGTGCTCTAACCCCATGCTTATCTGCTCCTCTTCTTGCTAGTGTTTTTTTGCTTGTATTGTTGTTTCTGCTGCTGCGTTTTCTATGCTTTGTACTCTGCTAATATCTGTATAATTTTGTATCTACAGAGTTGTTGAAGCACAGGGAAAGAAGTTTTTTAGCTGCTGCGGCTGCAACTCCTATTTATAATTAAGGTAAGGTTTTTTCTGTTGTTTAGATTTTTATGTTTCCTCGTTTTAGCTGTTTTTTCAAGCTATTTTTGGTGTAATCGCTTAGATAATTGGGTGTAGGATCTGCCTTTGGGTTTGGATTATTTGCCGTTTTGCTGTTGTTTCTGTTGAGTTTGGTTTTGAATTATTTGCTGTGTTGCGGCTGTTGAGTTTGGTCTTTGGGTTTGGATTATCTGTTGTGTTGCTGCTGTTGAGTTTGGTTTTGAATGTTTGTATGTTTAGAACTTCTCTTGTTGATCTTCTGTGTAAGGCACCTTTGCGTTTAATAGAATCTTTTTCTTCTTCTTCTTCAATAATAATAATAAAATTGGTTGATGGTATGTAGGTGGTTTAGTGCTCATGTGAGAGTTGATCTCTGTTGTTGCCCAAAATATTTATCCGAAGATTAATACTGCTGGAAGACGGACAACAAACAACAATTGCGGGAGCACTTCCGAGAGAAGATAAATAATACAAGATTTGCCGGGTTTGTTAGGCCCGGGCTTGAATGCTCTCGCGAGATGTTATTAATACAAATATTCGTGGATACAAGTATTAATGAGAGAAATCTAAATACAATGAGTGTAAAAAGACTCTGTTAATCCGGCTCTTGAGCGAAGCTCGGTGTTCTTCGTCCCGCCGATAATCTGCTCGAGGAGAAAAGGCCGGGAGAAGTAAGACCGAATGATAGCTGTTGCCAAGAGTTGGAGATTAGCCAAGTGCTGTATATTGTTTCTGTATTGCATGCTCAAATCGTGAGGTTGCAGAAGAAGTTGAAGAAGTGTCCAAGTGCAGGGTGTCTTGCTTATATAGGGGCAGCCGGGTCCTGTCCTGTAGTGGCCGATCGCCTGCCGGCTAATATAATAAGGTGCCGATCGCCTGCCGGCCAATATTATAAGGGGCCGATCTCCTGGGCTGTCGGGCTAAAGTCCAAGAAAGATCTTGTTTGTCGGGCTAAAGTCCAAGGAAGAGGCCGCCACGGTGGGCGGTCGATAAGGAGCCATCACGTGTCCGAGTCGATCAACATGCGGCCCTACCGACAAGCTTTCGGCTTGTGGTACCGGTGGAGAGAATCTGCCAGATTGTGGTCAATGGCCCGTGATTCGCGGATCTTGTCTCGGTCCTTTCACGTGGTGCCAGTCTCAAGGTTCGGCCTTAGCCGACTGGATGGCTATCGGTGGTGATCGACATGAGCGGTCGTCTCTAGCTGATCATCCGAGGTCGCCATCGGCCAGTGGATGGAGGTCGCCAATGGTCGGTCACCAAGGGTAGGTCGCCAGGTGCCGAGAGACGGTTGGTCGCCAAGGGTCGGTCGCCGAGTACCGAGAGGAGATCGTCCATTAGTAGATCGCCAGGGGTCGGTCGCCGAGTACTGAGAGGCGATCGTATCTGAGGTTGATCGCTCGGCACCGGATCGGTCACGGGCCTTGATCGGTCGATGCGGCTCGTCCATCATCGGGTTAAGGCTCGGTCGCTGTGTCGGTCGATCGACAGATCTGCCTTGGATCGGAAGTGACTCGGTCGCCCGACCTCCGAGGCGATCGCGGTCGGAAGGTGTTAATTCTTGACACAACAATTGCCCTGACTTGCTCCTATGTTGAAGACATGGGGCGAGGTGGTTCTTCTTGGTGATCGTGTTCGGATGAGGACGGGCGATCTGAGCTGACTTAGGATTCGGACTTGGGCTATCATAGTCGATTGGCTTAGCTATCTTTCGGTCTTGTACCTGCAAAAACAACATTGGCCGATCCCCCATGGAAACTTGGTGGTTTCGCTTGTTTGAGGAATCGTGCACAGTCGCGGAGATCGATGGACCGACTCCATGACCGTGTCTTGGTGCGCGAAGACATTGAGTGTCTCGTGACTCACTTTATTATGAGGGTCCTCTGTTAGGCTGCGCCTCGCCTCGTATTTAAACGAAGGGCGTGCGGTCTCGGTCTAGAGGAGTCCTTGCGCGGGGCAGCGTCGGATGAATCAACTCCACGCCCGCGGCTTGTTAGCTCTGCTTCCACCTCGGCCAGCCATGGAGACGGCCGACCTCGACGGTGTACGTTGAGACGGGGTTGTGGCATGTGTCCACTGATTAATGTTGGAGAGCCCTCAGACTACGCCGGCCTCGTATTTAAACGAAGGGCGGGCGATCTCGGCCGAAAGGGACCTTGCATGGCGGCGCAGTTCCATCGACTGCCAGGACCATGGCTTTATGACGTGCGGTGGAGGCGATCTTATGCCTTAGTCCGTCATGTTATATGCTGGACTGTAGATGGCGATCGTCTCCACCGGGTTGCTGATGATGTTGCGATCTGGCCGGAAGACTGGCGATCGTCGCTCGGTGGCCGATCGCTTTATTCGTAGGTCGATATTGGCGATCGGGCGGCAGCTAGTCCCTCATTTAAAATGGACTGTAGGCGGGGATCGAGTCCTCCGGCTCTGCTGGGTAGTAGCGATCGGGATGGGAGACTGGAGGTCGTCGCGTGGGTGCCGATCGCTCTACTCCTAGGCCCAGAAGAAGCCTTTGCCTGGACAGGAAATCTGCGGCTCTGGCCCGGAAGGCTGCGTAGGTCGTCGGTAGGGTCTTCGTGAGATGCCTGAACATAGGCGAGAAGCCCTGAAAACCTCCTAGAACCGCGTAGAGGGCGGTCTCATCGCTTACGGGCTCGCCGTTGAGGATGATCATGTCAACCCGGTCGATGTAGTCCGAGTCGGACTCCTGTTCCCCTTGCCTGATCCGCCACATGCGATGGGGACCTTCTGGCCGAGCGGCCCTGGTGGCGAAGTATTCCGTGAAGACGTGCGCCAGCTCGTTAAAGGAGCCTATGGACCGAGGTGGCAATGAGGTGTACCACCGGTGGGCGAGGTCGTCCAGCGTCAGAGGGAACATTCGGCACCGGGTCGCGTCTGATGCCCCACACCCGGTCATGTAGATGTTGAACCTGCTCAGGTGTATTTGGGGGTCCGATCGCCCCTGGTACACGGGTGTCTGAGGAGGGGCGATCTTGTGCTGCACTGGGGCGAGCTCGATGTCGATCGCGAGCGGCTCGCTTGGCGCGGCAATCGTCTTCACGGCGCCTGCCCCGGATTGCAAGAGCGCCTTCACGTCGTCGATCTGACGTTGCATTGCGGCAATCGCCGCGTCTCGGCTGCTTGCGGATCGGCTTTGGGAGCGGGGGCCGAGGCGATCGTGTACCGACCTCCGGACCCCGCTGCTGCCGACCTCGGGAATTTGGCGAGCGGGAGCCAGGCGGCTGGATCGCCTTGTGGGAGCCGGGTAGGCCGAGCTCCTGGTGACGGATTCGAACTCCGTCGTCTCGTAGCTGGGGCCGGACTGCCCGGCCGCTGTGTCGGGTCACCGCCAGGCGATCGAAGACAGACGTGCCCCGGCTGCCGAGCGCCTCTTCTTGCGGGCGAGAGCCTCCTGGCGCTCGCTCGGCCAGTAGTGCCTTGAGCTTCCGCTTGATCTTCCGGCGGGAGACCGAGGGGGTGATAGCTGGAGGCGCGTCGAGAGCACTCCGTCGCTCCTGAAGGACGGCTATGGCCTCTTCGATCTGTTCATTGGTTCGGAACTGATCGAGCGAGAGGCTCGGGCCGCCTTCCCGGGACGGGTCGGCGTCTCGATCGCGGCGGCTACCTTCCACCATCGGCCGCGGCTCGGGCCGGACGAACAGGTCCGCCGGCTGGTCGGCGGCTTTCTTCGACGGAGGCGGAAGACATGTTTTTGAAGGATTTCTTTGAAGTGCGTAAGTGTCACTTCAAGTATCCGCCCGAGAACAATGAGTGTTCTTCGGACGGTAGGTATAAAAATTCGAGGGTTGGATCCCCTTCTTCTAGCGCCAATTGTTGTTGCCCAAAATATTTATCCGAAGATTAATACTGCTGGAAGACGGACAACAAACAACAATTGCGGGAGCACTTCCGAGAGAAGATAAATAATACAAGATTTGCCGGGTTTGTTAGGCCCGGGCTTGAATGCTCTCGCGAGATGTTATTAATACAAATATTCGTGGATACAAGTATTAATGAGAGAAATCTAAATACAATGAGTGTAAAAAGACTCTGTTAATCCGGCTCTTGAGCGAAGCTCGGTGTTCTTCGTCCCGCCGATAATCTGCTCGAGGAGAAAAGGCCGGGAGAAGTAAGACCGAATGATAGCTGTTTCCAAGAGTTGGAGATTAGCCAAGTGCTGTATATTGTTTCTGTATTGCATGCTCAAATCGTGAGGTTGCAGAAGAAGTTGAAGAAGTGTCCAAGTGCAGGGTGCCTTGCTTATATAGGGGCAGCCGGGTCCTGTCCTGTAGTGGCCGATCGCCTGCCGGCTAATATAATAAGGTGCCGATCGCCTGCTGGCCAATATTATAAGGGGCCGATCTCCTGGGCTGTCGGGCTAAAGTCCAAGAAAGATGCTGGCTGTTGGGCTAAAGTCCAAGGAAGAGGCTGCCACAGCTGGGCGGTCCAATAAGGAGCCATCACGTGTCCGGAGTCAGTCAACATGCGGCCCTACTGACAAGCTTTCGGCGGCTTGTCGGCTGGTGGAGAGAATCTGCCAGATTGTGGTCAATGGCCCGTGATTCGCGGATCTTGTCTCGGTCCTTGCACGTGGTGCCAGTCTCAAGGTTCGGCCTTAGCCGACTGGATGGCTATCGGTGGTGATCGACATGAGCGGTCGTCTCTAGCTGATCATCCGAGGTCGCCATCGGCCAGTGGATGGAGGTCGCCAATGGTCGGTCACCAAGGGTAGGTCGCCAGGTGCCGAGAGACGGTCGGTCGCCAAGGGTCGGTCGCCGAGTACCGAGAGGAGATCGTCCATTAGTAGATCGCCAGGGGTCGGTCGCCGAGTACCGAGAGGCGATCGTATCTGAGGTTGATCGCTCGGCACCGGGACTGGTCCTGGGGCCTTCGGTCGGTCGATGCAGCTCGTCCACTGGGTTAAGGCTCGGTCGCCAGGTTGCTGATCGACAGATCTGCCTTGGCCGATCGGAAGTGACTCGGTCGCCCGACCTCCGAGGCGATCGCCGGTCGGAAGGTGTTAATTCTTGACACAACAATCTCATCTTCATATTTAGCAATTTTTACCAATTTATTATGAATATTATTCATTTATTTGTGGTTTATTAAATAATGGAAGGAATTGTGAGAATTGGGAAGCGCGGTTCATTTAATAAGAGCTGAAAAAAGTTCGTTAGGGAGATGATATTAGGTAACCTAACATTTTGAATACATACAGTTTTATTTAATTTATACTCGTTTTTTCGTTTGTCTCGACAAATAACTAAATAATTTTTTGTACATTAGGTTATATTTTTCTCACTATAGATTCTAGATTCATCACTTGGCAAACATTTTTCATTGGATTTTTTCCCATTTTATTTGTTGCTTTTCTGCATTTTAACGAAAAGGATTACATTACATGATCATCCTATAAAATTTGTCTTTTACACTTTATTATCTTCATACTGATTATTAACTTTGTCTTTTCTACATTTTATCAGTTTTAATTTTATATGATTTTTCAACATTTTCAAATTCTCATTCTCCTGAATATTCTCTTGCATAGGAAAAATGTCTTTTGATGTTACCCAGTATCTATTAGCCGCTCAGTCAGTAGATGCAAACAATAATTAACATTTGTTTCTATGGACTCCTTGCTTTCTCTCTCTCGCTTCCCTTTCTAGGCTCCTATGTCGTCGTCGGTTGCTGCCGCGGGTAGGACTATCATATTGCACAGTTCTGACAACTATAGTTTTGAAGTGAATGAGTTAATGTCTGAGCCATCGAAGGTAATCAAGAAAAAGTTCGAGAATAATGATTGTAAGCGAAATCCATCACAATAAAGAATCATTGATCAATTGACACTTAAAGAATATTGTTTTTTTTAATAAAAGAATATTGAATTTTAATATCTAATGTTGTACCTGATATTTTTTCAAGGCAGTGTCCAACCCTTTTTTATAGTGAGAAAGTCGTATATATTTTTCGACTATAATATAAGTGGCTTATTCCAATGCAATATTGAAAATGTATTACTTGGAAAAATATCTTCTTTTTATTTACGCATGATGGCGGTTTTTTCCATTCGAAAAATGTTGAAGAAGAAGCAGGCATCACTGCCTTTTAATTTTCTCTATATGAGACTTTTTTTTAAAAAAATGTTCATATTTTCGTGCAACTATAGTTAATTCATAATTGTTGCAAATTAAAATATCTTTTACTTGAATTAATTCTTATCTACAATGCGATTTGAGTGTTGAATTATAATTGGGAACATATTGGTAATATGACATTATTTTTAAAACAAATGAGTTCTACTTTCGTAAGATTTAATATTATCTGCTATGGACATTATATTCCCCATCAATAAGATTCGTGCAAGACATGAATGAAAGAGTGCCATATACCATATATACGTACTATATTACTTTATAGATTATTCAACTCTTACATTACAATAATGGGTGCGCTGGGTTTTCTACCCCTTTTTTAAAAAATGTTTGAAGAAATTGCCCTTCTAAAAAAAACATATGAAGAAAGTGTCCTTGTGTATTTTAATGTGTGGAGGGCCCACATGTTAATAGAAAATTGTTAGATGGAGGGCCTCGGTATTTGTATTATGAGGCTTTGTTTTTTTTGACCTAATTTTTTTGTGGGGTCCGCCGACCTTGTTTTCCACTCCTTAATGTGTAGCTATTTGTTTTTATTCCACATAATCAAAATAATTCAAAGAGGAACAAACCCTACCTCACAATATTCAAACCCTACCTCATTTATTAAGACTTTAAAACCCCCACCTCACCTCTTTCACTCTCACTCTCACTCTTACTCTCATTAAATTTATTCATATTTAATTATTTGAATGCAGATGGATTTGGTCTATGTGAAAGTTAAATACGAGGGTAACTGGGATGATTGTAGTTATGAAGGCGGCCAAGAGATAGATATTCCATCATCTCGCGATGGGATATCCATTTACAACTTGAGATACAACATATCTCATTATTGCAACTTGACAGGCTCCGATTTTGATGTTTTCTATACGAAGACGACGTGGAGCGGACGAATTGTCAAATCACATTTGACAAGAGACGAGCAATTAGTTGAGTTATGCAATGCTGGTTTTACGCCAACAATATTCGTTAAGACGAAATACGGAGCATCATCTTTACATGCTGAGGCATCATCTTTATATGCCGGGGCATCCTCTTCATGTGTCCCTACCTTCGATCAATCGCAACCGTACGAGGGCTCATTCGAATTTAACAACCAGGGCATCGATTGGCAGGCAGAGCTGGAATAGATCGGGAGGGTTGCTGCTTCAACAAACTGGATGGGGGGCATATATCTCGGCGAGAGCAACGTAGGTGGGGATCCGTTTCATCATGAAAATGTGGTCCAAGAGAATACAATTCCAGACCTCAATCAGACGCTGGAGGATGACGAGGCGCATACAGATGATGAAGATTACATCCCGGTACCTGAAGAGAGCGAGGGCGAGTCCAATTTATACCTTGGTGGTAGACAGATGAACAAGGTCTTATTTGTAATATCCGCAATTTCGAATTTCGGTAATTTTCTTTTTTCGGCGGAAGTTCGTTTTGACGACTCGCTCATGACCGTTTCGTCATTTCGAGAATGATTAATTCTGCACTTTTTGTCATCCGAGTTCGTTTCGGTATCGTTTTGTTGAGTTCCGAGCTTTTTAGCGACTTTTCCGCACTTGAGTTCGATTCTTGCGAATCTCGCATTTAAATCGTTGTTTCGAGTTTCTCGTAAGTTCATTTAATGTTATTATTCATGTTGCGAGCTTTGGTTTGGTGTTTCGATCGCGTATCGTGATTTTCGGACGTTTTGGGCCATTTTCGTAATTTCCCAAAGTTTTGGGTAATTACTTCGTTGTCGAATTCCGAGCCTTCGGTGGTCGGAATTGTGTGTTCTCTTAGCTCTTAGATTCGTCTTTGCGAGTACGTCAGAACCGTATCATCGATTCGTATTCGAGTTCGGGTTTCGGGTCGTTCGACCGTCGGAGTTGGCCCCGCCGAGTCATGGCCGGCAATCTGGGCCTGTGCCGACATCGGCCGAGTCACGGCCGTAGTGCTCGGCAGCTTCTTGCCGAGTCACGGCCGGTAGTGCTCGGCGGCCTTCGCCGAGCAGCCGCATCGTAGGCCGCGCACATGCCGCAGTAGGGCCGCAAAGACACTCTGTGGCATTTTTGGCCAAACCGATCAGACGGTGCCGCGGCACACGCCGGCCGGGCCGCGGCACACTGCCGACCACTGGGAGCCATTTTTGGGCCTGTGCCGCGGACACTCCCGCTGGGCCGCGACACACTGTGCAGCCTATTTATGGCCCTGCAGACGGGTTTTTGGCCATTTTTCTCCTTCTTCTCCTTCTCTTCCGCGGCTGAGGGTGATCTTACCATGGAGCCATGTTGTTTAACAACAAATCCATGAATTTCTTGAGTTCATAACATCAATCAATCATCCGTTATCATCCTTTGATCCAGCAAATCAAGGTAATCTTCCTTAGAACCCTAATTTCGTGAATTTGGGGTTTTTTGCATTTTTGTCCGATTCGTTCCGTGTTGTTGATTAATTCATGATGGGTATGATTAATCTTGGTAGTATTATTGTGTTTAACATCATTTAATCCATTGTTCTTCGTCGAATCGAAGTATATTTCTTGATTTCCTTCGAATCGACTTTTTTTGGGGATTTGTCCTCGATCTCGTTTTTCATCCGTTTTTGATGGATCGATTATGGTTAAATGATATTGTTAAACATATTCTATGGATTGTATATCCATATTTCAACTTGGAATTCCATTTTCGTGTTTTGTCGGGACGAATCGTGTTCTTGACCGTTTTGGGGAAAACGCTTGAACATTTGTCGTTCATTCTTTGAATTCAGCGGCTTTGGGTCGTACTTTGGAATTCATTTTCGTTGTTATTGTCTTCGTTCGTAGTTCATTATTGTGGATTGTCGTTCGGTGGAGTCGGCGAGTTCGTAGTTGGTTCGTGCCAACCTACTTCGGTCGATTCTCCGCGTTGTTCTTATTCGAGGCAAGTACCTTGTCCATACTATTCTTGTTTTGTGAATATGATAATTGGTGATCATCTTGGTATGTTTGTTTATTTGTTTGAAATGAGTTTTCAAAAGATTCGGCTAGCCTCGTTAAAGGCTCACTTTCAAAACGCGTGTGTTTTGTAAATTGTGTGGGTTGTAAGTGACTACGTGAATCCTTTGGATATATTTGGTGTTGATGTTGCGCTTGATAATGCGTGCGTACGTATAGTGCTTATTTCCGTCGCGTTATGGTTGACGTGCGTGTTGTTATTTATTCGTGTGGTCGTGGACTGAGGGATGAATTATGTGAATTGGTGTATTGATTTGATAATTGTTACGATGATGACTGTGTACTTGATGTTTGTGACAATGTGAATACTTGTTGCGAGAGACGTCATATCCGGGAGCCTCTGAGGGCGGGGCGTGTACTCCGGTTTGGTGTACGCTGCAATGTGCGGCTCCATATGGTTGGTGAACACCGGTGTTACCTAATGCGCGTGCAAGGGGCGGCTCTTGTAGGAGTGATCGCCGGCGCGGTGACATGTTCAAGGGGCGGCCAACATAGTGGAGTGAACGCCGGTGCACATGTGTGCAAGGGAGGCGCCTGGCAGGCTTATTGGTAACGGATATTTGAGTGATAGCTAAGACCCCGTTACCGAACGATTATCGTATTTCAAAATTCTTTCAACTCTTTTCAAATGCTGGTCTCGATATAGACCGTGATTTATGTTTTCTGAAAGTGTGTTTCAACTTGTTTTAAAATGTTGGTATCAGGGTTAATTAACCAAGGACATTTGACGAGATCTCCGAGGGTTAATTAATCAGGGGTCTTGAGTAGTTTTTGGGCGAACGAAAGGCTGTGTCCTTGATTATACTGTGTTGACATTTTGTGTTTTGGGTCGAGGACCCCGTGTGATGTTGAGATGTTTGATCTCGTGTTGATATTATTTGGATTGGGTCGAGAACCCCGTGGGAAATATTTGTGAAGACTCGCTTGTGTTGATTGAATGGTTTTCTTGCAAATTGCTTTTCGCCTATTGGTCGAGGATCCTGTTGATTTTGGAATGAGTAGGATTTGATAATCCTAAATTGTTTTCTATTAAAACTCTCGATGGCACTTTAAACGGTTTTATAAATTGTTTTCCCTTGATTTGTGATCTTTCGATTTTGAAGTGTTTTACCCAAATTCATGCCTCGGGAAGTACTTTTCGTTACGTTTGAATCTTTGAGGATTTCCTGGTTATTGTTATTCGTGGAATGTGAATTGTATGGCTCGTATTTGCACTTTGTTCTTGCACTAGCAAAACAGTGGAGTTTTGCTAACCCCCGAGTATTCGGGGGGTGGATGTCTATTTTTGCATTCAGGTTTTGGAGCATAGCACAGGTTCGGCACGAAGGATGATGAAAGATGAACGATACTAATCACATGAGGATCCGTTAATGTCGTATTGGTCTAGTTGTATTTTCTTTTCCGCTGCAGTATCTTTTCCCCGTTGTATGGGAGTTTATTGTATTTTGACCCCTGCGTGGGCATGTAATGAGTCTGAGTTGTATGTATTTATTGAAAGACCAAATCGGTCTACTGAGTCATTTTAGCCTTAAAGGTATTGTTGAGTTGTTCTATGTTGTTACCAGCCTGGTAGATCCTTGAGGAAAGGTTCTACGGCGTGTAATATCCCTGAGCGGATTGGGGGTGTTACATTATTTGCAGAGTGGACCGCTTGGATACACGAGGAAGGGGGTATGCAGAAACTATTAGGGATGATGTACCCATATTTGCACGGGGGCGAAGCAGTAGTCGATACGGACACCGAACACATGAGTAATTGGCTTGTCCTATTAATCCCTGCCCGGCCTCGTGATCCAACAGTGTATCATGAGGATCTCCTAAATATCGACGAGCTCTCGTCTCACTCAGTTTTCTTCTCCAAGGAGGAAATTTGGATCGCAGTCGGTCTGTGGCATTTAAACAGGAGGAAAGAATACAAGGTCAGCAAATCAGATACTACAAGAATGCTATTGAAGTGCAAATTATCCTCAGACTGACCCTTCAGATTATATCTCATTAGTGAGGGCGGGCCTTGGACTATATCGATTTTCACGAGGAGCACACGTATAGCGAATTCGGTCTAACAAACATTCATCGGAGGAAGGTCCATGCGCTGGTGATTGGTTCAATTTTCGCAAAAAGATTGCTCCGTGATTCTCAGATAGTAAAGCCGAGAATTATTCAGAACGAGCTGAAATCCAAGTTCGTCATCGATGCCACCTATGATGTGTGCTTGAAGGGACGGAATGTCGCGATCGAGATGGTGTACGACAAACACAAGGATTCCTTCAACGATCTGCTTGGTTACCTTCACATGCTGAGGATCACGAATCCTGAGACGATCACTGAGCACGAGACTAGCCCAGACGACCGATTCAAACAAGTATTCATTGCTCTAAGCGCGATGCGGTTTGCTTGGGAAAACGGACATATCAGGCTGGTTATAGTTGTTGATGGCACGCATCTCAAGGGGAAGGCCCACCAGATTCAGCAGCCACCGGCCCCCACACCTTCATCTTCTCCACTAAACAGATTTGCAAATTTTCCAGCCCGCTCGGCCCGCCCGCGCCCAGCCCAGTCTTTTTTTTCAGCCCGACCCGCCTGCCACCCAGGACCCGACCCGGTTCCAGTTGCAGACCCAGTTCAGATCCGGTACGTGTTCCAGATCCGATTCAGACGCAGTCCGGGCTGGTTTTTCAAAACCCCCTCAATTTTTTTTAACCCAACTCGCAAAGTAAGGTACATGAACTCAGCTCTACTATTTGCTTCGTGTACACACTGTATGCTCTATGTGATTTAATAGCATAATAGGATTAATCAGATTTGTAATTATGTCTAATTAAATCAAATAAATTAATTAGCCACTTGAATTAAATTATTTAATTCATGCTCTTAGAATATTAATTAATATATAATTGCGCCATAAGACTCATATATCATGTCTATGACTTATTTAACCGCATAATGTGTATATAGATATATACTAGGTTTATGTGTCTATATATATAAATATACATATATTTGCATGCATCTATAGATATTAAATGCAATTAGGTAGCATAATTAGTAGATGTTAATGCCTAATTTCTACTGCTTACAAAATACCATGATAACGAAACTTCATGTGTATTCCTAAATCGCATCGAAATCATGACCATATCTTGGTTCTAAACAAAATAATCCCATTATTGAATAATTTATCATGGACGAACTCATGATTATGTGAAACGTATTCGCTTCCTTCTCTTGTTTACGAAAATGGCTAATCCAACTCGTCCGAAATTCAGCATCTTGGACTCAGAAGGACTTGAGTGCCATAGATGAGATTTTGATATTAAGACGTTAGCACCGCACTTTCTGTTCATACAGACGACGAACCGTTTTAGAAGGTGAAAGAAAGCGCGCTAATGTTTTTAGGCGAAATCTCGACCCCAACTTATGGTAGGAATATCTTTAGATGAAATTCCCAACGAACTGCGAGATGCCCTTAAGGGCCATTTGAGAATACTGTTGCTCCAATTGACCATGCAGTGGGACGAAATCCACTTGCTTTATTATAACGAGCCAACAATTTTTCAATAAAAGATATGCTCTGCCTTAAGGCGCGTCTTATTTTTTTGTAAAAATAAACTCACAGAAGACGACATGATCCAAAAAAAAACTTTCAAATTTCCCTACTTAAGTGCTTATACTACCGAATCAGTATATGCTAGAGTACGATAATGCTAGGCCTGTCGAGACAAAGCAAATTCCCAAGACTAGTAATGGCAAAGTGAAATGTGGAAAAACCCCCGACGAATATGGGACTGGACGTGCCAATCCCAAACCACATGGGATGAATTCGCATGGTGGAAACGGATGTGGCAGTCGTAGACGTGGTTGTGGTCATGGAGGCTCTTCCAATCTTCCAATGTAGTGAGAAGAGACGATGCTCCTGGCTCCCAAGAAATGAGTTGACTCCTAATGTGAGATTGCTGCCATTGGTATACGAACTGCCATGCAAGCAAATATTTCACGGCCAACTAGAAGAGATATTGAGATTCCGACGAATAGGAAACTCACTATATAGAGGAAGGCGGCCATGACATGATCCCCAATGTCACTTTCGCATTTACCGACGGCAGTATCGCACCATACGTGCCAAAGTCATTAGACGCCCCCCCTCTATGATTAATTTTATCGGTAGACTTTATAATATTTTTCAATAATGGTCTGATGTATTTTGATTTCGAACAAGATATTATTGTTGCTTACGTATACAAGTTCAAAGTACCGAATATTGTTCCTATGCTTATGGTTCAGAGTTTTTATTACTCGTGTTCTCGTTTGATGAATGAATCGAGGAACACTCGAGTGATAGGCTGATTGTAATAGCCTATAGCGTATCAGTGACTAGGATGATTAGATCATCCCACTTCATCCAAGGACGCGGCACCCCCGGTTCTTGATGCCTAATGGCACTGTTTTACAGTCACCGACACTCTATATGTATTGAGAGTGACTAACTCGAACCTTACAAAGCTTCAAGGATATACATATCAACAACCTTCATGTTGAAACCCATTGTGAGAGTGGAATAGAGTATCTCTATATTACCTCTAGTGAATACGGTCGAAAGCGCATCTTAGAGAAACTTACGAGTCAATCACGTGGACTGTACGTCACTATGATTAGGGTTGTTGAATCCTATGCGAGTACCTATAACGAACTTTGGTACGCTGACTCGTACAGGCTTTAGCATGACAGATTGGGGCATCCAGGTCATGACATGATGATCTGCACGGACATCATTTTCTTTCGCGTGCAAAGTAGAAGCGGGCAATGAACTCACATAACGAACTTTGTTGGTGTTCCTCAATCTATGTCATCCAAAGCATCGGAGACACCCGCCCGTTCTACACGTTTGACCCTTTTGAATGCACATTGTCTTCTGCAAAGCCTGCGCTTTAGCCAAAGTAGGAGCGAGACCTTCCTACGCTAAAGATGTGAAAATTCCATTCTTACATATGATTCAAATATATATTTGTGGACCGATTCAACCAGAGTGCGGACCATTTAGATGTTTTATGGTTCTGGTTGACGTTTCGACATGCGGGTCACATGTCGCCCTTTTGTCCACTAAAAATGCTGCTTTTGCAAAGCTTCTAGCACAAATTATCTGTCTAAGGGCTCACCACCCTGACCACCATGCTCGGTCTATAAGACTTGATAATGCTGGAGAGTTCACATCTAAAGTACTTGATGAATACTGCATGTCGATCGGGAGCGACGAAAAGCATTCCATCCCCCACGAGCATACGCAAAATGGTCTCGCGAAGGCAACCATCGAAGGAATCAGATGATAGCCCGGGCATTGGTTATGCACACCAATTTGCCTATTTATCTCTGGGGTTATGTAGTCTTGCATGCAACTTTACTTATTCGCTCATTTTAGACCCTCTGCTAACCAAACGATTTGTGCGTACTAGTTGGTAACTGGATAAGCCCTGATTTTTACATTTTGGACTCAAACGAGCTTGAGTGCCAATTACGCGTATTTGTTTATGTATTATTGTGCCTTCCGCACTTCCACAATGCATGGGTCTTGAAAGACGATTAAGTAGTTACATTGGATACGAATCCCCAATGATTATGCACTATTTAGAACCTTCGACAGGTGATCTCTTTACCGCTCGATTGGGGATTGTCACTGTAACACCCCCAATCCGCTCAGGGATATTACACGCCGTAGAACCTTTTCTCAAGGATCTACCAGGCTAGTAACAACATGAAACATCTCGACAATGCCTTTAAGGCTAAAATGACTCAGTATATCGATTTGACCTTTCAATAAAAACATACAACTCGATTACAATACAAGCCCACGCAGGGGGTCGAACACAACACACTCTCGTACAACGAGAAAAGAATACTGCAGCGGAAAATAAAATACAATTAAACTAATACGACATCAACGGGTCCTCGTGTGATTAGTATCGTTCATCTTTCATCATCCTTCATGCCGACCCTGTGCTATGATCCAAAACCTGAATGCAAAAACAGACATCCACCCCCCGAATACTCGGGGGTTAGCAAAACTCCACTGTTTTGCTAGTGCAAGGACAAAGTGCAAAATACGAGTCATACAATTCACATTCCACGAATAACAATAACCAGAAATCCTCAAAGATCCAAACGAAACGAAAAGTACTTCCCGAGGCAAGTATTTGGGTAAAACATTCCAAAACCGAAAGATCACAAATCAAGGGAAACAATTTATAAAACGGTTTAAAATGCCATCGAGAGTTTTAATAGAAAACAATTTAGGATTTATCAAATCTTACTTTTCAAAACCCAAAAGACGAAAGGGGTCACCGCCCCAAAGGTTTACTTTCCGAAAAATGACCTTTACAAAACCGTTGGGATTTTAGCCCCAAATCTCATCAACTCACAGTACACGAGAACGACAACAAGGTTCATTTTCCAACATCAAAATCCACAATTGAAGGATTTAACACAAACAACAAAATACTCTAGTGCCATCCTAGCCAAGTAGGCCAAACGAACAACTTACCTCTTACACACTTAGTCAATGCATGCAATCATGAAAACCGTTCAAAATACTCGTTTCCGGAAACGCCAATCATCCCAATCACATTGTAAAATGCACCACAATTAACCGTCGATCCACACTGTAACATCCCCAAAACCGTATGGGAATATTACACGCCGTAGACCCTTTCCACAAGGATCTACCAGGCTAAACATCCATAAACAACCAAATACTTGCCCGACCAGGGTCAAACAATAAAATGATACAGACCGATATGGTCACTTACACGTGAATACACAGACCGATGAGGTCACACAACCCAATCGATAAAACTGACTTAAATAACATTACCCACACAGGGGTCGAAATACAATACAGCGGAAGACTGAAATCAACTCTGACAACACAACAAAAATCAAAATAACTCTCGACTCATGATTAGTATCGCAACTCGTCATCCTCTTGTGCCAATCCTGTGACTGCTCCCCTGAATCTGCATGTACCTGGACGCAAAACAGACATCCACCCCCCGATTACTCGGGGGTTAGTAAAACTCCACTATTTACTAGTGCAAGTATCAAATCATACGAAATGTAACAAGCAATTAATAATCGTGATCAAATATAATAATCAAGTATCAAATATTCCCGGGAGGTTTTCACAAGAGAAGATAAGCTATGAAGCATTCGAAAATAAGATTATCATTTCGGAATTTTAAAATTTCAAAACCATAAGACCTCAAGTCCCGATTCACAAAACCTTTCAAAAACTTAAGGGCCTTAACCCAAAACTTGTTTCATAATTCAACAGCTTTACAATACGGTAACATTTCCATAAATCTCGTGGGGCTCGGCCCAACATTCTTTCTTAAAACTTTTCCCGTAAAAACTTTGATTTGAAAAGTATCATGCTCATGACACCGTGATCCACCATCACGTGTCTCCGTAGGTTCAACAACCCGCACGGACTACATCACGCACAATTAAACAAACATAATCAATTCCGACACCGTGATCCACATCACGTGTCTCCGTAGGTTCAACAACCCACACGGACTATTAACCAAACATAACCAATTCCGACACCGTGATCCATGTCACGTGTCTCCGTAGGCATAACGGCCCGCACGGACTATATCAATCACAACAATCACACACATCCCGACACCGTAGTCCACCGCCACGTGTCACCGTAAGCCCCGCCGAGCTCACCCGGTTGACGACCGTGTCCGAAACTCATGGTCCACTGCCATGCGTTATCGTAGGCCTCGCTGCATCAAAGACGATTGGACCTCAGTACCTCACTAAGTTCTGATCCCGTAGTCCACTGCCACGAATCCTCGTAGGTCCCGTCGAACCAACACGAGTGAACTTAGCGGTCACACACATATTCACATTCACCTTACATACAACAACGAGCACAATTAATCAATCACCTTGATCACTACAAAATCGTACATTGCACGCAAATAACACAACCTCGACACTCGCAACAACTATCATAAATCAACGACATTTAACCAACATAACACACATCCGGTACACAATACATTGTACAACCAAGTGTACAACCATCCCATATGTACGTCGCATTCCTGCACAAATGGCACAACGCCTAACACGTATACTGATATAACACTATTATCACAAAGCCTTCAAATTGCGGAAAACACAACCAACTCAAACGGAACATATTTACGAAGGCAAGCAAAGTCATTATACATCTCATACGTAATTACTAGTCGCAAGATACAAGTCGTATAGTAAGATACTTGCCTTAATAACCGCTACCGAACGCTCCGAAGAACACGGTTCGACCGGGAAGCTCGAACCCCAAGGAAGGAAACGAACGGAAGGGTTCTGACTCGAGTTCTTCACAAGAATTCGCTCCTAAGTCACAACGATGTCAATTCAATCACAATTCTACGAAAACGTATGGAACTTCCCAAGTTCTACTCATTGAAGCATTTTATCGGACACCTTGAGGGCATAGTCCAATTCAATCGATTATTCAAGGTAATACTCAAATTCGTTTCACAAAACTTCAGGGGTAATGAATGATTTCGAGTATACAACCATGTTCTAACAATAATCTAAACTAAAATGAATCAAATCGGCCAAAACATCAAGAAACCTCAAAAATTCCCAAAACCAAGAGTTTAGGTGTTCTTACCTTCGATCCGGGTGGAATATGATGTTAATCCATGAATCAAACTTCCAAAACGTGTTGTTCTATGATTCTCTTACTCAAATCCATCCATTAATGCTGAAGAATCGCGAAGGAACGAAGGAAAAATGAGAAATGGCGGATAACTCACCGTGCCATTAAATAGCCGATTCGCACTGTGCCGCGGCACAGGACAAGTGTGCCGCGGCCCACGGCCAAAAAAACTGCCCAGCACTGGCTTAGTGCCGCGGCCCAGCGGAAGTGTGCCGCGGCACAGTCTGATCCATTCCAACACCAAAAGGCACATCGTGCAGTCTTAGCTATTTCGACCATAACTCCTTCGTCCGGACTCCGATTGACTCACCGTTTGAACCATTGGAAAGCTAACTTGATGCTTTATAATATTGCAAAGATTCAGAATTTTTGGAGTTTCCAAGAATTTATGGTGATTTTTACAAAGCCGAACTCATACTTAGAAAAGTCGTTTAGTAATCCTGAACTCAACAAAACGACACCGAAACCCGAACCTGAATACGAACCGAAGATACGGTTACGAATTACTCACAAATACGAATCTAAGAGCTAGTAGAACACACGATTCCGACCACCCGAAGGCTCAAAATTCGACAACGGAAGGTAATTACCCCAAACTTTGGGAAATTACGAAAATGGCCCAAATGCCCGAAAATCACCATACGACAACGAATAATCAAACCGAAGCTCACAACACGTATAACAACGTTAAATGAACTTACGAAAAACCCCAAACGACAGTTTCGAACGAGATTCGCAAGAACCGAACTCAAGCGCGGAAAAGTCGCTAAAAAGCACGAAACTCAACAAAGCAGCACCGAAACGAACTCGGATGACAAAAAGTGCAGAATTAAATATTCTCCGAATGACGAAACGGTCAAAAGCGAGTTTTCGAAACGGACCTCCGCCGAAAAATGAAAATTACCGGAAATCCGAAATTGCGGATATTACATTCTACCCTCCTTAAAAGAAGTTTCGTCCCGAAACTTAAAATAAGTAGGGAGAAGCAATATCCCAACAGGAAACCTCAACGAGATACACAAGAACGCATAACTTTCGCCCATTGGTGAAACGTTACAAGCAATGCGAAAGAATATACAGCGTGGAAACACGCCCCACGACGACCATAACAAAGCCACCGGCAATGATTCAAAACAATAACAATCAATTAACGACGCATCACATACCACATCATATGCACACATTTAATCAAAGAAACGTACGCGACAACAAGTCGCACCCGACTAAAACGGCTATGCGATAGAAACAAATAGAGTATTACGATAGAAATCATTCCGATTCTCATCAACAAGAAAATGTCTGACGTCAAAACACAAACAATTCAAGATAACGGAAAACGAGAATATCGGATATTACATTCTATCCTATTAAAATTAAGTTTCGTCCCGAAACTTAAAATAAAACATCATGATAGAATAGAAACAAAACTAGAAAGTTCACGCAACAAATATCAATCTCTACACGAATTACAGCACAAAGTACGATACACAACTACATCACTGGACACCACCGGGCCCTCCCCGAGTAGGAACGAAAACCTGATTCCCGAACATCCTGGCAACGGACTCACAATGCACCGCTTGGTGCCCCAGTTGGCCGCACTTAAAACAATTAACCGGTGGCGAACGACAATTCTGTCTCGCATGGCCTACACGATTGCAGTTAAAGCGAGTCTTCACACTGATCGTCTTACTCGCCTCTGGGGTAAGGTTCTTAGACTGGTCAACCGAACGAGGAGTGCTCCCAGAAGGAAACTGCAAAGCAACAGGCTCACGGATCTCACTCCTCTGGCCTCTTGAAAAATTCCTCGAGGTCTTCTGTCTCTTACTCTCTGAACCAGATTCCGTCATAGAAACGGCCATCTCAATGGCTAAAGCTCGGTCCTGATATTCCTTCAGGGTGGTACACATGAGCGGAGCCATACTCTCACGGATATGGGGTTTCATGCGCATATTGAAGTATCGGACCTTGTCCGCTTCACTTCTCACTTGATCACGAACATAAGCTAACTGTCGATTATAATCGACTATCGCCTGGGATATTGACACATCCTGGGGCGTAGCCGAGAAAAATTCAACGATTCTGCGTTCACGAACAGGCAACGGCAATACTCTGCCTCCATGGCGGTCTTAAACTCAGCCCATGTAGGTGTATGCAGTGCAGCACTACAACGTGCCACCGGTCTGCGACTTCTTTGTCGAGTAGGTACTGAGCAATGGGTACCCTCCTATCATCCGGACAAGCTACAGCATCAAATATTCTGTCCAACTGGAAGAGCCAGTTTTCCCAACTATAACAAGTCAGACGAACCCACAAAACGGGGCGGCTGCATCTTCATCACATCTCGTAACCACTTACTAGTTTCGTTATCCCTATTTGGGTTCTCATCCCGACGTACGGCCTGATTCATCTGCACTAACCGATCAACCACGACGAGGGATGGTGGCGGCGCCAACGTCAACATTAACGCTAGTCGAATATCCCTGATCTGTACTGAGCTGATTGGTACTCGGCAAGGAGGGAGTCGCCCTCTCCTGCTCCCGATTACGACCACGACCACGACCATGACCACGGCCTCGACCTCGACCCCTTAGCATACTGAACGGACATCCAATCAGAATAACAAGATAAAACAAACCTCACATAATCGACATAAGCCCAAAATCAGCAGCACAATGCAATATTCACACGTTCACATTGACAAAGATGAACGACCTATACCTCAGCATACACGGTTAAAACATTAAGCATACCATTGTGGTCCAACACCGGTAATATTTTAAAAAAAAACAAGTTTATCGAGGTATTTGTTCGAATGATAATATAAAAAAAATTCGCGAGTTCGAAAGATTTTGCTGGGGTGAAATTTTGAAAGTACTTTGTTTAATACCTCGGTCATTGAAGTGGGGAACGATACCTAACAACGTATCCCGCCACTTGGGCATACAACCCAGATTTTCTGACGAGAATAATAATATAGCAACTCACTGCACGGTTTAACCTCAATACATAAACACATAACGTTCTAAATTACGGAAGCCAAAGTTATTTTGCAAAATAGAAATTTTCCAAAATCCTTTAGTTCATAAGCAAAATGACGGTAATATTTTACAATGTCCGAAGTATTTTAAAACAAATTTTTCAAACACCGTCTGATTGTGTCATTTGAAAATACACGGCCCATTTTTCAAAATTTAACAAATTTTAAAAAATCCATATAAACCATGGCTTGACCGCACCACCAAAATATTTTCCAAAAATCGATTTCTACAAAATTCTCAAACTGTAAAGTCCTTCAGGAAACATTCACAAACTTACCCATAGCGGACAAAAATTACAACATTCCAAAACAAATAATTTAAAACCACATACTCAAATGGCAACTGTGGTCGCCAATTCAATCAAATGCATCTCGTGGTATCAAGTTTAAACACACAAAGAAAATCATTCATCGGAGTTTTTCACAAGCTCTACCGTTGGTACCTTCACGTAACCCATCAAGGTTTACAACCTTCACACCATACCACCACGCGGTGGTTCAAAAGTAAAACAACAATACGCTCAGCTATACTCATACCATGTGCCACAAGTATTAAACACGACTACATCACACAATGCTGTGTAAAGAAAATCATGCACCGCAATCAACTCACTAAGATAAAATCGAGATACACAGGTATTACGCATAAAGGAGGAGACTTACATCCACAGGTCGCACGGAGGTGACAGTCGCCCACGATACTAATCTCGTCCGACAACATAACCGACACGTTGTGACCACGCACTACTCAACTTGTCACCTGACGACTCGAACGACAAGACAACACATTACTCGACAAAACATGACTTGAAACGACCCGACAGCCTAGGTTTCCGCAAACCTAATCTCCGATACCATAATTGTAACATCCCCAAAACCGTATGGGAATATTACACGCCGTAGACCCTTTCCACAAGGATCTACCAGGCTAAACATCCATAAACAACCAAATGCTTGCCCGACCAGGGTCAAACAATAAAATGATACAGACCGATATGGTCACTTACACGTGAATACACAGACCGATGAGGTCACACAACCCAATCGATAAAACTGACTTAAATAACATTACCCACACAGGGGTCGAAATACAATACAAATGGAAGACGAAATCAACTCGACAACACAACAAAAATCAAAATAACTCTCGACTCATGATTAGTATCGCACGTCATCCTCTTGTGCCAATCCTGTGTTGCTCCCCGAACTGCATGTACACAGGCGCAAACAGACATCCACCCCCCGATTACTCGGGGGTTAGTAAAACTCCACTATTTACTAGTGCAAGTATCAAATCATACGAAATGTAACAAGCAATTAATAATCGTGATCAAATATAATAATCAAGTATCAAATATTCCCGGGAGGTTTTCACAAGAGAAGATAAGCTATGAAGCATTCGAAAATAAGATTATCATTTCGGGAATTTTTAAAATTTCAAAACCATAAGACCTCAAGTCCTGATTCACAAAACCTTTCGAAAAACTTAAGGGCCTTAACCCAAAACTTGTTTCATAATTCAACAGTTTACAATACCGGTAACATTTCCATAAATCTCGTGGGGCTCGGCCCAACATTCTTTCTTAAAACTTTTCCTGTAAAAACTTTGATTTGAAAAGTATCATGCTCATGACACCGTGATCCACTGTCACGTGTCTCCGTAGGTTCAACAACCCGCACGGACTACATCACGCACAATTAAACAAACATAATCAATTCCGACACCGTGATCAAAAATCACGTGTCTCCGTAGGTTCAACAACCCACACGGACTATTAACCAAACATAACCAATTCCGACACCGTGATCCACTGTCACGTGTCTCCGTAGGCATAACAACCCGCACGGACTATATCAATCACAACAATCACACACACAGTCCTGACACCGTAGTCCACTGCCACGTGTCACCGTAAGCCCCGTCGAGCTCACCCGGTTGACGACCGTGTCCGAAACTCATGGTCCACCGCCATGCGTTATCGTAGGCCTCGTCGACTGTGACGATTGACCTCGCACTCACTAAGTTCTGATCCCGTAGTCCACTGCCACGAATCCTCGTAGGTCCCGTCGAACCAACACGAGTGAACTTAGCGGTCACACACATATTCACATTCACCTTACATACAACAACGAGCACAATTAATCAATCACCTTGATCACTACAAAATCGTACATTGCACGCAAATAACACAACCTCGACACTCGCAACAACTATGATAAATCAACGACATTTAACCAACATAACACACATCCGGTACACAATACATTGTACAACCAAGTGTACAACCATCCCATATGTACGTCGCATTCCTGCACAAATGGCACAACGCCTAACACGTATACTGATATAACACTATTATCACAAAGCCTTCAAATTGCGGAAAACACAACCAACTCAAACGGAACATATTTACGAAGGCAAGCAAAGTCATTATACATCTCATACGTAATTACTAGTCGCAAGATACAAGTCGTATAGTAAGATACTTGCCTTAATAACCGCTACCGAACGCTCCGAAGAACACGGTTCGACCGGGAAGCTCGAACCCCAAGGAAGGAAACGAACGGAAGGGTTCTGACTCGAGTTCTTCACAAGAATTCGCTCCTAAGTCACAACGATGTCAATTCAATCACAATTCTACGAAAACGTATGGAACTTCCCAAGTTCTACTCATTGAAGCATTTTATCGGACACCTTGAGGGCATAGTCCAATTCAATCGATTATTCAAGGTAATACTCAAATTCGTTTCACAAAACTTCAGGGGTAATGAATGATTTCGAGTATACAACCATGTTCTAACAATAATCTAAACTAAAACGAATCAAATCGGCCAAAACATCAAGAAACCTCAAAAATTCCCAAAACCAAGAGTTTAGGTGTTCTTACCTTCGATCCGGGTGGAATATGATGTTAATCCATGAATCAAACTTCCAAAACGTGTTGTTCTACGATTCTCTTACTCAAATCCATCCATTTATGCTGAAGAATCGCGAAGGAACGAAGGAAAAAAATGAGAAATGGCCGGATAACTCACCTGTGCCATTAAATAGCCGACCGCTCTGTGTGCCGCGGCACAGACAAGTGTGCCGCGCCCACGGCCAAAAACTGCCCAGCATCGGCTTAGTGCCGCGGCACAGCTGAAGTGTGCCGCGGCACACGGCATACCCATTCCAACACCAAAAGGCACATCGTGCCTTAGCTATTTCGACCATAACTCCTTCGTCCGACTCGATTGACTCACCGTTTGAACCATTGGAAAGATAACTTGATGCTTTATAATATTGCAAAGATTCAGAATTTTTGGAGTTTCCAAGAATTTATGGTGATGTTTACAAAGCCGAACTCATACTTAGAAAAGTCGTTTAGTAATCCTGAACTCAACAAAACGACGCCGAAACCCGAACCTGAATACGAACCGAAGATACGGTTACGAAGTACTCACAAAGACGAATCTAAGAGCTAGTAGAACACACGATTCCGACCACCCGAAGGCTCGAAATTCGACAACGGAAGGTAATTACCCCAAACTTTGGGAAATTACGAAAATGGCCCAAATGCCCGAAAATCACCATACGACAACGAATAATCAAACCGAAGCTCACAACACGTATAACAACGTTAAATGAACTTACGAAAAACCCCAAACGACAGTTTCGAACGAGATTCGCAAGAACCGAACTCAAGCGCGGAAAAGTCGCTAAAAAGCACGAAACTCAACAAAGCAGCACCGAAACGAACTCGGATGACAAAAAGTGCAGAATTAAATATTCTCCAAATGACGAAACGGTCAAAAGCGAGTTTTCGAAACGGACCTCCGCCGAAAAATGAAAATTACCGGAAATCCGAAATTGCGGATATTACACACACCTCCGTGGACCCCTACCGAGACCCCGTCGGATCTAACCCGTAGTGAGCATACACACACACACGTTACTCATGCAATACTAATATGCTAAGAATGTAAGTTCATTAAGAATACTCACTAGAGATGGCCACTAACTCGACACCGTTATCAAACTCTTCAAAACACAATAACAAGATTAAACACGGAATACGCAATTCCATAACTTTAAACAACAGGGGTATCACCAAAGCCCTCAACTTTCAAAACAATCAAATCATAATCAATTCCCCAAAACACACCGTTCACAAAATACACGAGTTTTGAAAGTGATCCTTTAACGAGGCTAAACCGAATCTTTTGAAAGTTCAAATCAAACGATCAAACAAACACATAGAGACGACCACTAATTATCATATCCACAAAACAATAATTGTATGGACAAGGTACTTGCCTCAAAATCGGCACGCAAGTATCCCGACGAACACGGCTCAATCGGAAAGTTTCGAACGCCCGATGCTATCAAAAAGAAAGACGACAACGAACGGAAGGGTTCAACTCAGTTTCTTCGCAAGAAACTCGACCCTAACAACATATAATCAATAAATCATCGATCATACGAGGAAGAATAATCGTAAAACGCCCGAAGACCCCTCTAAGACATTTTACCGGACACCTTCAAGGCGTCGGTCAAGAACTCGACCCAAATAACGAATCGATACGATCCAACCATGGAATAACAAGGGAAATGATATCATACATCTAAATAATCATCAATCCATCACAATCCTTAGTTAAATCGGATTAACAGACGAAATTAACCAAAATACCCAAATTCCCCAAAACTAGATTTCTAGAAAATCTGACCTGATTCGCTCGATCAAAGGATGTTATAGGATGGATGATTGATGATATGAACTCCAAGACTTCATGGATTGATTGTCCAACAACATCTTTCCATGATTCCTGTTGCGATATTTATTTACACGAAAGTGCACGTCATCGTTCACAAGTAATAAAGTGATAAGTAGAGTATCGTTCCCACGAGGATTGAATTTCTAACTACCAATTTTGTGTATTCTAATTTTATCTGAACAATCGAATTTGGGATTTTGTAATTAATAACTAGAAGAATTACTAAAAGACTAGTATAAAACGATGGCTTGAATAAAATAAATCAAATGATGAATAAGTCTAGGGTTCTGAATCCACCTTAGTTTATCCGAATTTACTCTCGATTATCCGTAATATATAATTTTCCCAATTTATTGAAGGCGGAGATTGCTAATATATTCTACCGCCTCTCCCGAGGTCAATAGATTTATCTAAAGGCGAATAACGCACTCTATCCCTAGGTGAATTAATTCGTCAATAGGCGAAAAGCATAAAATCTCCTAAAGGCCACGTAGTTCCTATGAGTATATTCCTATCTCACAGAATAAAACGGTCCTCACCAATAGTTCCTCACCAAATCTCCTCTCCCGATTCAAAGTGAATGATTAAATCAATACAACTATTGGCCAGATAATTGCAAGCATTAAACATAATTGGGAAAACTCAATAAAAAGGTAATTAATTGGATAATCTCAATCAATTCGTCAAAACAAAGGTTTCATCAAAACCCTAGATTAGGGCTTTAGCCTGACATACTAATAATTGAAAATACAGAATAAATAAATGAAAGCATAAAATTCAAACGCAGATGAAGCTCGGATTCCTCCGTTCTTCAGCTTCCGCCCTCTGCCCTTGAAGTCTTCTGCTTCCCTCTTCTTCTCCGTCTCCAAGCTTAAGCTCTCCAAGATTAAAGATCCCAAACTTCCAAGATGATTTAATTAGGGTCTTAAACCCTATTTATAGCTCAGCACAACTCCAATTCGCGTCCGTATCAGTCGGTCGAAAACTGGCTTCGAAACGGCCCAAAATCCGCGCGGACATACAAAAACCGCCAAGTGTGCCGCGACGCACTAAACCTGTGCCGCGGCACAGAGCCTTGACTTTAAACACAGGCGTCATCAATTTCTTCGGCCGCGGCTCACTGGGCTGTGCCGCGGCACAGAGTACAGTTACTCGCCTTGGTGGTGTCTTCCTGTGCCGCGGCTCAGCTTCTTTGTGCCGCGGCTCAGAGTCCAGATTTGCCGTTTTCGCCCGTTTTGCCTCGTTTTAGCTTCCGGACTTCAATTTCCTGTCAATCATACAAAATTAAGGCATTAAAAGCTCATTTAGACGATTTCACTCTCCAAAATACTTACAAAATAATGATAAATAAGTGTATAAAAATACGCCTAACAAATACCCCAAACTTAAGCCTTTGCTTGTCCTCAAGCAAAAACAATTAAATTCAATAAAAGAATGTCGTGAATCATCGTGCAACTCATAGTGTTCAACCTAATCAATACTATCCTGTAATTCTCTCTAAATAATACGAGTGTCATAAAAGCGAGCTGCACTCAGAATAATGATTCCGCAAAGTAATCACGTTCAGTCCTAATCACTCGTTCACGAAGAAAATCCAGCTCAAAGATTAACAAAACGTGAGTCAAATCGACCGTCAATATGAAAGGCTAAAATAAACAAGCTAGTTCGTCCCGTTCCACAGTCTAAAGGCACAATTTTCACGAGTTTCATAACAATTAAACCTCGGACAGTATTCCCTTATATATATGCTCAAGACTTTGATTCGAGTTGACCACTAGGTTAGGATCTCGGGATGTTTCATCGGGATAATCCTAGGGTGGAACTCCATTCTCATGTATTGGAAAACCGTTTGACGTAAAAGACACTCATGGGGCACATGGATGCTTCTAGTTACTAAGTTCCCGTCTACAGCGGAGAAACAACTCGAATTATATAATTTCCGCATGTCCGAATCAAGGTTGCCGTTTTACGCGAGAGTAAACAGCGGGTCACGCGAATACCCCCGGTTACTAGGCTCCCTATCATTGGTACATGTGAAATATCTAAATCACTAGTCTAATTAGGGTCGTCGTTTTACGCGAGAGTAAACAACGGGTCACGCGAATGCCCCCGGTTACTAGACTTCCCTTCATAGAACACATTATCTCGACTTTTGGGAAAAGCGGCCGACTCTAAACTCAATCTAAGTGCCAAAGCGACTAAAGAAAGCGATCGACTCACTATCCGGAAAATGTAACCAAACGTATTGACGGTGATTTAAAAACAATTATGTATCGTCTCTTATCTGCCAAGACTTCTTCAATCACGAAAAATCTCGGACCTAAATGAATACTAAGCAGAACAGAAATAACTGACTACAACTCGACTAGAACTCGACCGCTTCTTCAGAGAGAAAAACAGTGTCGTAACATCAGTATCACACAATTAGAAGCACGAACAATTCACGAATAAAGAAAAACTAAGACAAGCAAGGCTATCTAAAAAAAAAAAAATTTACGCAGGGTAATGAAAAGTGCAACGAAATAAAGTACAGCAAGAAAATAAAATACAGCAATGAATGTAGCAACTGAAAGTAAATCCCCCCCCCCCCCCAAACTTAGGACGTACATTGACCTCAATGGACAAAAAATGATATGCAATAAAAGTAAAAGGTCAAGTACTCCCCTCCAATCTGCTCAGGAGCTGGTGCCTGCCTCATCCGGTGAGGAGGGTGGTGTGGCTGGCCGGGCGGGTGCAATAAATGGCCCGTCGGGATGCAGGATATGGGCCGTCCATGCGGCGAGGTGCTCCTGATGATAAGCATCCCTCGCAGCAAGACGCCTCACCTCTCGTCGGCTGGCCCGGCGGGCCTGCTCTCGCATCTCGGCTCTGACGGCAGCAACAACGCTCTCCCGCTCCGCCCGCTGCTCCTCCCGCATGGCAGCCATCAAGCTCTCTCTCTCTCTCCTCATCTCATCTCCTCTCTCAGCTCCTCTCTCTCTCTCCTCAGATCCTCTCTCTGCTCCTCTCTCTGTCTCCTCAAATCCTCCCTCAGCCCATCAAACAACTCCTGCAACCTCGCTCTGTCGGGTGGCGGGCCGGCATCTCCATGTGTCAACAAAAGCGGCTCGGGGGATCCCTCGTGGGCCTCCTCTAGCAGAAATCCTCTCCCCCGAGCGTGCGCCGGCGCTCCTCCCCACTGGTCGAAGTGTGATATGATGCGGTGGTCGATCGGGGCCTGGGGGGCAAGCATCGGCTCGTCGTCTGACCACGTCAGCCCCGACTGCCGGCATAAAGCGCAGATGAGGGAGGGGTGCTTCAACCCCGTCTTGGCCCCCCCTGGATACACTGGAAGATAGATCGGACCAGGATGGGGGCCACATCGAAACGCAGCCCGGAAGTGATAGCAAAAAGTGTCCGGGCGCGTGAGAGAAAGACTGTACGGATCTGGGAGGTGGGGTCAATGCGTGCGCAGATAAAATAAAGCCAGGCACGCCCGAGCCGGCTGAGGCGCGATCTCCTGAAGTGAAAAGTGGAAGAACCCTGTGCTCGTTGCTCCCAGTCGGTACCGGGCTGTGCAATGGTCTCAAGCAGGGCCTCCTTCGTGAGGCTGGTCATCACTCGGTCATAGGCCGACTCATCAACCACCGGAAACCCAAAAAGCCTCCGAATAGCAGCTGTGGAGAAATCAACCGTAACCCCTCGGACGTCGACCTGAGTCCGAGACTCTAAAGATGGCAACGTATGCCCTGCCCGAATGTGCTTCAGCAGTGCGCTGACGTAAAACTCCTGCACGATCGAGATAACCGCTTGCTCGGGTGGTGCGGCAAATCTGGCCTACCCCATCTCGTCAATCATAGTGAGCAATTCCCCGTCCTGAGGAGCTGGAGTAAAACCCCTCTCTGGAATAAGTGGTCGTGGCCGGATCTTTTCATTGAATATCTTGTGAATTTCAGGGTCCGAAAATTGGTGCCCCTCCGCCTCGGCCCGACCACGAGAGGTCTCCCCTCGAGTAGGGGATGACTCGGTCCTAGCTCGCTTGCTCAGCTTCTTTGTTCGTGCCATAATCAGTCCTGAAAAGTACAACACGAGGGTTTATTCACGCAAAAATAATAACAATGATCTATGCTCGGCTAAGGATGTCCAGCCAGAAATTCCGAATTGAAGAAAATAGCGCATACGTGAGAGAAGGATGAATTTGGACTTAAACGTTTAACCTGGATGTAAGGGTTGGGCTTGCTGTAAATTCAAAACGTATACGTTGCACGAAAATACAAAACGATTGCTTTTCCAAAGAAAATTTTTCATTTAGGCAATTTATCAAACACCTTGAGGGCACAAGTTTACTTGAAGAATAAACATAGTTATAGCTCGATTCAACCCCCAAAAACCGAAACATAATTCAATCATCAACAACTCAACACATTCAACTCATTCACATTCCAAACTAACCATGAAAAATTGATTAAAACTACCATGTTATTCCCTAACCCATCCTAGAAATTTCGAAGGAGAATAAGCATGTTCCATTCATCCAAAGCATAAACAACTTCCAAATATAAACCATAAGCAAGTAAATATTAAAGATTGAAACGTACCTTTTGAAGATTGCAAGAAGAAATCGCAGGAAAAAAAAATGGAAGAAAACTTCGGCCGGTCGCGCGCTGGGGAGGGAAGGAGAAGGGACGAAGGCGTACTTGGAAATGCCGGCCGAATGCGTGTTATATGCTACCTGGGCCTTTCAGATTCCGCATAGTGTGCCGCCACCTGGTGAAGTGAGCCGCGGCACAGGGTACAGTCCCTTTTACCTGTGTTCTCGTTTTGTCGTGTGCCGCGGCACAAATTTCGTGTGCCGCGGCTCAGTGCTCAAGTGTGCCGCGGCTCATTTATGCCGTGCCGCAGCACAGAGTACAGTTGGTTTAGCCTCCCCTTGCGATTGATGTGTGCCGCGGCTCACAATACCTGTGCCGCGGCTCATCCTTCAGTCTCTTCCATGGGCCTTTCCTGCACAGAATTTTGAGAAGAACTCGTTAAAAGCGAGAGGCAGAAGCAAATTGAAGCACAAAAATGAAGGAAAAAAAATAAGAATTACGAATGCAAGAAAAATAAAGAAATGCAAAAATCTACAACTACGAACTCGGGTTGCCTCCCGAGAAGCGTTAAGTTTATAGTCTTCAGCCGGACCTATTGGAAAACATTAGTTCGCTTTTCGCAAACTCCATTTGGTTTCCGCCCCGTTCATCGAACCGTTCATATTTTTGTTAAAATTATGACCATTGGTCGTTAGCGATTCGACTTTCGGTTCGGTCATCAAATGTTGTTTGCGGAAAGGTTTCGACGTGAATAACTTCCCGAAACACCCGGTTTTTTCATGACTAATTGTCCGCTGGGCTTTCGGCTCACTCTCCTCCTTCACAAACGCACTCAAGACTGCAGCAGATTTTTCCTCATGCTCGAGGAACGCCACTCGTTCTACATCCTTCTTAAGACTTGGACCATTTAACACAAAATCTGAATTTTCCCACCGACGATGTTTTCGGTGCTTTCCTCTTTCAACGGCATTTACAATTTCACTTTGTGACCTTTTATCAATACTTCCGGGACATAGAAGCGATTTGAATACTTGAAAAGTAACTTGCTCGTCTTGGACCCTCAGAGTTAACTCCCCCTTTTCCACGTCTATAAGGGTTCGGCCAGTCGCTAAAAATGGTCGTCCCAAGATGATTGGAATATTTTCATCCTCCTCCATGTCAAGTACGATGAAATCGGCCGGAAAGATGAACTTATCAACTTTGACTAATACGTCCTCGATCACTCCCCTCGGATACTTTATCGATCGATCCGCCAATTGTAAGGAGACTGTTGTTGGCTTGGCTTCCCCAATATCCAGCTTTTTGAAAATCGATAGAGGCATGAGGTTGATACTAGCACCAAGATCGCATAGTGCCTTATTAAACGAAAGATTCCCCATGGTGCACGGTATGTTGAAGCTTCCCGGATCTTTCAATTTAGGTGGGAGCTTCTTTTGAAGAATTGCACTGCACTCCTCTGTCAAGGCGACCGTTTCAAACTCCTCAAGCTTTCTTTTCTTCGATAATATCTCTTTCATGAACTTAACGTAACTCGGCATCTGTTCCAATGCGTCGGTGAACGGAATGTTTATGTGAAGCTTTTTAAACACATCAAGGAACTTAGAAAATTGTTTGTCCGCCCTTCTTTCAGTAATCTCTGCGAAGCGGAGCAGGGGACACACATGTCTTCGAGTTGTCAGCTTCAAATCCTTCGACTCCTCGGCTTTAAATCCTTCTCTTCCTCAATTTCCTTCTTCTTTTCACACCGCTCGGGCTGATCCAAAGACCTCTTTCCCACTTCTTAAGCCGATTGCGTTTAGACTCTCTCTAGGATTTGTCTGTTGTACTCGGCAATGCTCCCTCGGACGAGTTTGTCAACACATTAGCAATTTGGCCCAGCTGGACCTCTAGATTCCGAATGGAAGCGGAATGATTTTGTAATGTAGCTTCCGTACGGGTCATAAATTGACTCGTATTTGCCGCCAATTTTGCAAGTGCTTCCTCGAGAGACACTTTGGGAGCGGAAGGGGGCTGCTGTTGATTCTGGGCGAACGGGGGCTGGTGTGAGTTCTGTCCGTTTCTCCATGAAAAGTTGGGATGATTGCGCCACCCCGGATTATAAGTATTGGAGTACGGGTTATTCGGCCGATTCCCATTTCCCACAAATTGAGCCTGCTCCATCTGATTTTGCTCGAACGGGTTTCCAACTTGACACTCCGCGCTCGGGTGTGATCCGTTACACCAATTGCATGTCTCAATGGTAACGGGGGAAGGTGCGTGCGAAAATGCCTGGAGCTGTTGGGTCAGAGCGGCAACTTGAGCTGACAAAGTGGAAATCGGGTCATTACTTGAAACTTCTATGACTCTCTTCGGTGTCAATCTTTCCGATGGCCATTGGTATGCGTTTGCGGCCATATCTTCCAAAAGCACGTGTGCCTCGGCCATAGATTTTCCCATGAAGGCCCCACCAGAGGCCGCATCCACGAGGGTGCGTGTAGAAGCACTCAAACCATTATAGAACGTATGAAGCTGAAGCCAATCAGGAATGCCGTGATGAGGGCATCTTCGTAGCAAATCTTTATATCGCTCCCACGCCTCGTGGAGCGATTCCATATCGTACTGACCAAAGGTGGTTATTTCGTTTCTCAACCTCGCCGTCTTAGCAGGTGGGAAGAATTTGGCAAGGAAGGCTTGCGCTAACCTCTCCCATGTTGTAATCGACCCCGGCGGTAAGGAATTTAACCAGAATTTTGCTTTATCCCTCAAAGAGAAAGGGAAAAGCCTCAATCGGATGGCATCGTCGGTGACACCATTAGTCTTGAACGTGTCGCATATCTCAAGGAAAGAAGCAATATGGGCATTCGGGTCGTCATTCGGCAGTCCACAGAATTGGCTACTTTGCACCATCCGAATAATAGCAGCTTGATCTCAAAATTATTAGCTTGGATAGTGGGGCCGAATTCGAAAAATTAGCGTTGATCTGCGGCATGGCATAATCTCGAAGAGCTAGTTCCGGTTGAACTTGCCGCACTTGGTTATCTCCTCCTTGGACTTCGATATTCTCGGCCATGTTGACCGTCGTCTGCAACTCTCTTTTCTCCTTTTTGTTCCTTCTTAGCGTGCGCTCGAGCTCGGTATCCAAAGGTAGTAGGCCTTCGTTACCGAGTTTTCTCATGCACTACACGAAAGATCCTGAAAGGAAAAACAAGTAAACGAAGTTAAATACACAAAAATAAAAATAAAACGTTCAAATTAAGACTGGAAATACTTAAATCGATATTAGAAAATTTCAATCCCCGGCAACGGCGCCAAAAACTTGTTGCGATATTTCTTTACACGCAAGTGCACGTCATCGTTCACAAGTAATAAAGTGATAAGTAGAGTATCGTTCCCACGAGGATTGAATTTCTAACTACCAATTTTGTGTATTCCAATTTTATCTGAACAATCGAATTTGGGATTTTGTAATTAATAACTAGAAGAATTACTAAAAGACTAGTATAAAACGATGGCTTGAATAAAATAAATCAAATGATGAATAAGTCTAGGGTTCTGAATCCACCTTAGTTTATCCGAATTTACTCTCGATTATCCGTAATAAATAATTTTCCCAATTTATTGAAGGCGGAGATTGCTAATATATTCTACCGCCTCTCCCGAGGTCAATAGATTTATCTAAAGGCGAATAACGCACTCTATCCCTAGGTGAATTAATTCGTCAATAGGCGAAAAGCATAAAATCTCCTAAAGGCCACGTAGTTCCTATGAGTATATTCCTATCTCACAGAATAAAACGGTCCTCACCAATAGTTCCTCACCAAATCTCCTCTCCCGATTCGAAGTGAATGATTAAATCAATACAACTATTGGCCAGATAATTGCAAGCATTAAACATAATTGGGAAAACTCAATAAAAAGGTAATTAATTGGATAATCTCAATCAATTCGTCAAAACAAAGGTTTCATCAAAACCCTAGATTAGGGCTTTAGCCTGACATACTAATAATTGAAAATACAGAATAAATAAATGAAAGCATAAAATTCAAACGCAGATGAAGCTCGGATTCCTCCGTTCTTCAGCTTCCGCCCTCTGCCCTTGAAGTCTTCTGCTTCCCTCTTCTTCTCCGTCTCCAAGCTTAAGCTCTCCAAGATTAAAGATCCTAAACTTCCAAGATGATTTAATTAGGGTCTTAAACCCTATTTATAGCTCAGCACAACTCCAATTCGCGTCCGTATCAGTCGGTCGAAAACTGGCTTCGAAACGGCCCAAAATCCGCGCGGACATACAAAAACCGCCAAGTGTGCCGGCAAGCACTAAACTGTGCCGCGGACAGAGCCTTGACTTTAAACACAGGCGTCATCAATTTCTTACGTGCCGCGGCTCACGGGTCTTTGCGGCACTGAGTACAGTTACTCGCCTTGGCCGTGTCTTCTGTGCCGCGTCTCAGCTTCCTTGTGCCGCGGCTCAGAGTCCAGATTTGCCGTTTTTGCCCATTTTGCCTCGTTTTAGCTTACGGACTTCAATTTCCTGTCAATCATACAAAATTAAGGCATTAAAAGCTCATTTAGACAATTTCACTCTCCAAAATACTTACAAAATAATGATAAATAAGCGTATAAAAATACGCCTAACAATTCCCACACCTCCAGCCGCGGAAGAGAAGGAAAAAAAATGAGAAAATGGGTAAAAAACCCGACTACTGGGCCTTAAATATGCTGCCTGCCGGCCGAGTTACGTACGTAACCGGCCAAGGGCTTACGTATGTAACTGGCCATTCTGCCCAAAAATGTCGGCATCCTTACGTACGTAACCGGTCAAAGGTTATGTACGTAACTGCCAAGCACTACCGGCCGTAACTCGGCCAGTGCCGGCCTCGGCCCAGACTGCCCGGCCATGACTCGGCCGGGGCCAACTCCGACGGCCCGAACGACCCCGAAACCCGAACCTGAATACGAATCGAAGATACAGTTATGAAGTACTCGCAAAGACGAATGCGAGCACTAGGAGAACACACGATTCCGACCACCCGAAAGCTCAAAATTCGACAACGGAAAGTAATTACCTCAAACTTTGGGAAATTACGAAACTGGCCCAAAATGTCCGAAATACACGATACATGATCGAAACACCAAGATGAAGCTCGCAACATGAATAATAACATTAAATGAACTTACGAGAAAGTTGAAACAACAGTTTCGGACGAGATTTGCAAGAATCGAACTCAAGTGCGGAAAAACCGCTTAAGAACACGGAACTCAACAAAATGATACCGAAACGAACTCGGATGACAAAAAGTGCAGTATTAATAATTCTCAGAATGACGAAACGGTCATGAGCGAGCCGTCAAAACGGATTTTCGCCGAAAAAAAGAAATTACCGAAAATCGAAATTACGGGTATTACAGTCACTTCGATGAGACAACCTTCCCGTCGTTAGGGGGATGAGAGAAGATGAACTTTCTCAGGGAACGACAAGAATTGTCATGGTGTATCCCTACTTTGTCTCATATTGATCCCGTATTTCGCCATGTGATAGTGAAAATTCTCGATCTTCGAAACGTAACAGATTCGATGCCTGATGCGTGTACTCATATCGTGAAAGTGACGAGATCATATATACCAGCTGCAGCCTTTAAGGTTGAAAGTCCTCGGTAAGAGGCGCAACACCGATGAATCGAGTGCCGCCATCGCACATGGTGGATGTGTGATTTAGGCCATAGCTCCCTAAAGGAAGAGGTGGAAGCTACATGGTGCGACTTAACACTCACCTAAGGAGGAGGTAGAGTAAGGCACAAACTTATATATTAGTCATCAATGAACTCGTTTTATGATCATACTTGATTTTACTATGTCCATGAGTCATGACGAGGGGGACGCCCCGAAGATTGATATGATTCAGAAAATCAAGAAATCTCGATGAATCACGAGAGTGTGGACTGATCATCCACCCACTTTGATGATCTATCATTGCTCAAAGCATAGAGCAAGACGATGTCGAACCTTGTTCTGTTGTATGATATCAACATTGAGTTAATTGGCCTTAAAGGATAAAGCATTCCACGCAGAACTAAATTCTTTGACAAAGAGACACGTAATTGGTAGGTAGTGCTAACCTCACCAAGTGTAAATCCTGTAGGACATAAAATAAATCTTTGTCAGTAAGCACAATGAGAAGAATGAAGTCCTCAATTACAAGGCTCGAAGGTTCTCATAAATGTCGTGGAATTGACTGAGGATATGTACTCTCCCCTAAGCTACTTCATTAGCTTAGTAATTTCCGAAGGACTGGAAATGCAGCTTATAAATATGATTAGTGATATCTTTATGGGGATCTTAATATATATATATATAAGTGCTCGATGGCATTTCATTACCCAAGTCAAGTGACTCTAGACCACAGAGTGCGTTTGCAGTACGGTTGAAACGCTCACTTTACGGATTAAAACAATCCGGGCGGATGTGATATACCTGCCTAAGTGACTACTTGATCGGAAGGAGATATAAGAACGACAAATTGTGTCCCTGCGTGTTTATTAAGAAAACAAGTTCCGGATTAGAGATTGTAGCTGTATATGTCGACGATATGAACATAATCGATACTCTTGACGAATTAAGAGAAACCGCAGCTATCTAAAATCCGGATTTGAGATGTTGATCTGGGAAGACTCGGTCTTATCTAGGCATTGAGCTAGAACATAGAGCTAGTGGAATCCTCATCCACCCATCTGCCTATGTCCAGAAGAAAATCAGGCATTTTAACATGGACAAGGTACATACGATTAGCACTCCCAGGATCGGTCGTAGTTTGGACTCGAAGAAAGATCCATTTTATCCGAAGGAATGTGATGAAGAGATTTTGGGAGACGAAATTCCCTATCTAAAGTGCAATAGGTGCATTATTATACTTGGCTCAGTATACTCGACCTGTTATAGCTTTCTCAGTGAACTTGTTGGCTAAATATAGTTCTGAGCCCACGCAACGTCATTGGAATGATATCAAGAACATCTTTTGATACCTCAAAGGAACCATTGACTTGGGACTTTTCTTTTCCTATCAGGCTAACGAAACTGCCGATGAATGTGCAATCACTAAGTTAAGTGTGAATGCCGAGGAAACTACCCCGACGAATATGTTGGTAGGTTTTGCTGATGGTGGGTATTTTCCAGACCCACATAAAGGTCGATTCCAAACTGGTTATGTATTCACCGTTGGGGACACCGCTATATTTTGGAGATCAACTAAGCAAACCCTTGTTGCTACCTCCTCGAATCACGCTAAGATTATCGCTCTACATGAGGCGGTACGTGAGTGTATAGGGTTGACAACCATTGTTATACATAATCGAGATAACAGTGGATTAAGTAATGTCACTGATGCGCCCACATGCATATACGAAAGTAATGGCGCTTGCATCGAACAGATGAAGCTTGGGTGTATCAAGGGGTATAATACGAACCATATCTCTCCAAAGTTTTTCTGCAATCAGCAACAATCGGCCCTCCTCAACATCCAAGTCAAGCAAGTGAAGTCTGAGGAGAATGTGGCTGACTTATTCACTAAATCATTGCCCAAGACCATATTTAAAAAACATGTGAGAAATATCGGAATGCGTAGGATTTCCGAACTCCCGAGATCGAAGTAAGGATCTGATGGGAGGGTGAGGTATAACGAATTTTACCCACCAATGTTGTACTCTTTTCTTTGACCAACGTTTATTTTGTCCTAATGGGTTTTGTTACTTGGCAAAGTTTTTAACGAGGCAACGTCACATGCACTGTTTTTCAGATTCCTTGATTGACGGACTAATCAGGGGGAGATGTAGACTTTAGGGGGAGTCTTATATCCACGTCGCAAGTTACACTCGTTTCCTTAACCAAGGATTCTTTTTTCTCACTGGTTTTTTATCACTTGGAAAGGTTTTTAACGAGGTAACTAGACGTTTAGCTCACTGATCGACGAACTGATCACGTTCTTGAGCACACATTGATCGACGAAATGATCAATAGAGGTTTTGGCTTAACGAAATTAGCATAACCTATATGTCTGGATGTTGTACTCTTTTTCCTACGATCAAGGCATTTTTCCCATGTGGTTTTTGCTTGGCGAGGTTTTAACGAGGCAACTTGACATGCATTGGAGACTCGGCACAAGGGGAAGTGTTAAAGTAAATACACAGTGTGTGCCTTAGTCTACAGGCTATTGGGCTTCTCCCAGTTAGTGTAGGGCTAGGCCTGTTAGAACGTTCCAGAATATGTAATCTCTCCCTATTTAAAGGGACCCTATCAATGAGAATGGATACATCTTCTGCCCTAATTCTTTTCTTGTTTACTTTTACTACAATATTTTTAAAATTTTAAATAACTTTGTGATACCCCGTAATAAATAAACCGGGTGATTTTTATATTTTGTGAACCGTCGAATAAATTCGGTTATCATGTCGGAGGTGAGAACTATATGTTTGTACCTATATAATTAGTAATGTTACATGTTTATATGCTTGTACCTATATAATTAGTAATGTATAGATATACACATAAATATACACTACTTCTCTCTCTCTCTCTATATATATATATATATATATGTAGTGTAACTTTATTTTCAGAACCAATTTAAGTGTGAGAACTGCGAGAACTCCTCTTAAACCGTTAGATTGTTAGATCAATGGCTATAATTAATTGTTCCATTAATGTAAATAACTAAAAGATTAGGCCATTATTTACAATACAGAAAGAGCAATTTAGGTATTTTGTATTATCCCTAAAAAAGTGGCACCTCTCCCTCTAGATCTAATTTTTGACCGGATCAGTTACAATATTCATCCGCTCTTTCTCTTAAAAACTTAGCCGCAAATGATTTTTTCTCTAACAATATGTGATTTCATTTGCTTTTCTATAAATAATTGGTGACATCATTTGCTTTTATAAAGTGATCAATTAGAAGGACCGCATTTTTGTTTAAATATCTTTTGTGGCTGTTGAATCTTCTACACGTGATTGGTGCTCCTTCGATGGATTTCAGAAGATTGTTTCATATATATCTTTACTTTTCCTTGTAAGATTATGCTTATTCTTTTTTTTAATGGTCCTTTATATCCGTTTTTGTCGATTGCACCTAGTAACCGAATGTTATGATTTGTAATTTTTTAACAACACAAATTCATCATGTATATTTCATGTTTGTCTTTTTAATAACACACATTAATTGTTTCTAATAACACAGGTTCGCCAAGCTTTTGATACGTCAAACCAACACTCAATCCACCGTTTTGTCCACTTGTGGTGGTTGCGCGTTGTCGACGACAGGTTCTGGGTGTGGTGGCCGTGATATAGAGCGACTCAATGTTATGGAAAAGGTATTTGATTGGATTTATTTTTTATTATTTTTGTTTGAAAAGATGTTACTATTAGCAAAGCCATCATTGTGCTATCATAGCAATTTTTGATATAATGTAAATCATATTTAACTATAAGTCCATCATAGTGTTAGCTTTTTTTGTTGTGTTTAAACATTTTCTAATGGGTAATTGTTATGGCTGCAAAGTTTGTTCAACTTTCTTGAATCGAATAACTCAACAATTCTCGAAAAAAATGACGTAATATGTATTTTAAGATTTTAGTGGCCCTGGCTATTCCTACGTAACATGTGTTTTTTAACCATTGGAAGGGTGCATTTTTTTTGGCTCGTACAAAATCAATAAAAGTGGTGTGCATATGTGTTTTAACCTTAATATAAAATCAAGGATAAATAGATGCATATATGTTTTAAATTGTGCATAAGTGTTATACTAGTTGTTATGATTAAAAAGCCCGTTTCCTATTTGTTTGTGGTTTAATTGTTTTTGGGTATGTTTGTACCAGATTAATGAAGATGGTGATAGCAATAAAGACCTAGAAATGGATGCACACATAGGTACTTAGTGATAATACGTGGTGTTTGAGGAATTACAATTATTGAAGGCGTGCATGTATGTTCTTTGAAGGCGTGCGCATATGCTCTAAAGAATTTGATGGCTACCATTGTGCATATATGTCCAACTTCTAAAAATATTGATAACATTGAGTGTGCACATATGTCCGTTTGCGTTAAATTTTATTAGTACATACGTGTATATATCGATTAGATTCATGTATTTGTGATTTTTAGAAATTTGTATTTTAATTGTATTTCAATCGATATCAAATTTTGTGTTTAACATTTATGTTATCGGTTTGTTATAAATTTACATTATCTAAAAAACACATATGCACCTTACTATTTGAAAAATATGCATGTTGAAAAAATTATTCTAAAAATTAAAATAAAAAAAATTAATTCCTAAAAACACATATGCACTAAATCATTTTAAAAAACATGCATGAAAAAAAAAGATTCCAAAAATTAAGGATTTAAAATAAAAAATAGGATTTATTTAAAAAAATAAAGAATAATATAAAAATGTCTTATATTATTATACCCTTTTGGATTAAATAAAAATATTTAATATTTCAAAAAATATGATTGGTCTAGAGGAGGTTCTCGTAGTTCTCGTACTTAAGAGAGTTCTGAAAATAAAGCTCCCATATATATATATATATATATATATATATATATATATATTGAACAGCCTAACAACAACAAAAAGAAAAAGAAGAGAAAAAAGGATAAGAAGGCCGGGTGGGGTAGAAGGGACGTGAACATCCCTGGAGGAGAAAAAAAAAAAGAATAGGCAAGGCGAGGAGAAAAGACGGAGAAGGGTTCCACCACCAGAAGAAGATTTCTCCGGTAAAATCTCGCAATCTATATACCGTTTTGATCGTATCAGCGAGTAGGTCACAAATATCCGTCGAGTTTTACAAACCGAGGTCTGAATAGCTAGAACGGGCCGAAATCACCGCTTGACATCGGACCCCGTACGGCCGTTCGGGCAGCCGGAACTTGAAAATCTTTATACCATTATGAAGCCTTTCTGACGAGCATTATCTTTGTAGTTTTAGTTGTTAGTTTTGATTGAGTATTATGGTGCGTGTGGGTGTATGTGTTTGCTGTGTGTGTGTGTGTGCGTGGGTGTGTTGTATGTGCGCTGTGTGTGTGTATGTTTGTGATGTGTGCGTGCGTGTGTGTAAACTGGGGGCGTGTGTGTGTGTTTGTGGACTGGTGTGTGTGGGTGTGGGCAGTAGATGTGTTGGGTGTGTGTTCGATGTGTGGATTGTGTAGGAGTAATTTCCGAAATATAGGCATTTTCGGAGTCGACTGGACTCCGGGCCGCGGCAATACACTTCGAAAAAGGCATCTTCAGTTTTTGACTGTCGGGCCGCGACACAAGACAGCCGGTCCGCGGCCCCCGAAATCCATCCCTCAAATGCCGAGTAGCCTGTACTATGGGCCGCGACCCCCTCCTGCTGGGCCGCGGCCCCCACGACATCCCTGGGCAGATTTTGTGTGTGTGTCCCGGCACACTTGGCCCGGGCCGCGGCACACGGGTCAACTCTATAAATGGGTTCCTTTTTAGCAGTTTTTTCCTGCGGGATTCATTCACATTATCACCTACACCTTTTGAGAGCACAACAAGAGAGATAGAGAGAAACAAGAGAGAGAAATACATTTCTTCAATTTCCCAGAGATTTATCGGTCGGATCGTCGTGATATTTTGATAAGAGCTTGGTAGCTATTGGGCAAATCTTTTCACCAGAGTAGATCGAGGTTTTGAGTCTGGAAGTTCGGGTATTTCGTTAGCTTTTTGTGTAAGCTATTTACGGTGTTTTCTTTTCTCGATTTTGTTGTTATTGTGTATTCCAAATACTTGAAGTTTGTTTATTACCAAGTATTTGAAGATTATTGGTGTATACCCCTAGTTTGTATTAGGGACGAATCGTTTATTGTGTATTGGTGATAATGGATTTAAGCGGCTTCGGTCCCATGGTTTTTACTCTCGTCTTGAGGGGTTTTCCACGCTAAAATATTGTATCTCGTGTTCATTGTTTTTCGGATATCATTTGTATTTATTATCGAGTTGTAATTGATTTGCTCTACTCGTCGGTAACCACGAAGTTACAATTAAAGAGTGGGAAGTTGTCAAACGAGGATTTCCGCATTTCTCGTTGAGTCGTGTTTTTCCCAACAAAGTGGTATCGGAGCCACGGGATTCGTTGTTTCGTGGTTGTTTAGTATCTCAATTCTAATATGGAAGCCAACACGACTAGAATGGTTAACTTGAATGGTTCGAACTACCACGTATGGAAGGGGAAGATGGAAGACCTTCTATAGGTGAAGGATTATTATTTTCCGGTTTTTAGCAAAGATAAACCGGAAGGCAAGTCCGATGCGGAGTGGACTATTTTGCATCGCCAAGTTTGCGGATATATTCGACAATGGGTTGATGACAATGTTTTGAACCATATTAGTGGAGAGAAGGACGCTCGAGAATTATGACAAAAGCTCGAGCAATTGTATGCTCGAAAGACGGGGAATAATAAGTTATTCCTCATTAAACAAATGATGAATTTGAAATATCGAGACGGGACTCCACTGTCGGACCACTTGAATGCATTCCAAGGCATAATTAATCAACTTGCGGTAATGGGCATTAAATTCGAAGAGAAGGTGCAATCTTTGCGGTTTTTAAGTACATTGCCGGACACTTGGGAGACGTTCCATACGTCGTTGTCTAACTCGGCCCCCGATGGTGTCATTTCGATGGAACTAGCTAAAGGGAACATGTTGAACGAGGAGGTCCAAAGAAAGGCACATGGATCTTCGTCACAGTCGGATGTTCTCGTTACCAAAAGACGGGGGAGAGATCAAAGTAGAGGTCTGAGTAATAGAGGGCCACAAAGTAGTAATTCCGGGGGGAAGTATGCCAATGTTGAATGTTACCATTGTGGTAAGAAAGGGCATACTAAGAAATTTTGCCGACAATTGAAGAAAGAAAATCGCCAAGGCCGAGAGAATTCACAAAAGAAGGAGAGCGGTGGTAATGATAAAGCCGAAGTAAATACTACTACCGAAGAATTCTTTGTTTGTTGTGATTATGATATGGTGAACCTTACGAGAGATGATTCGAGTTGGGTGGTCGATAGTGGAGCTACGTGTCATGTTACATCACGTAGAGATTTTTATTCCTCTTATACTTCGGGTGACTATGGTACAGTCAAGATGGGTAACGATGGGTTATCCAAAATTGTTGGAGTGGGAGATGTTCATTTGAGATTCGACACCGGTGTGGAACTTGTTTTACGGAATGTAAAACATGTTACGAATATGAGGCTTAATGTTATGTCTGTTGGTTTACTCAATGATGATGGTTATCATAGTGGCTTTGGCAAGGGAGTGTGGAAGCTCACTCGAGGTTCCTTGATTGTCGGTCAAGGAGAAAAGGAAGGGAAATTGTACGGGACACTTCCAAAGGTCACAATTAATTCCGTGAACAAAATCGACAATAATGACATGGCCGAGCTATGGCATAAGAGGCTCGGTCACATGAGCGAGAAAAGGATGGCGCTATTGTCGAAGAAGGAGGCGTTATCCGGGGTTCACAAGGTACATCTTAAAAGGTGCTCTCATTGTCTAGCCGGGAAGCAAAGGAGAGTTACTTTTAAGAGTCACACTCCTTCACGGAAGGAAAATGTTCTTGATCTTGTTCATTCCGATGTTTGTTGTCCTATGAAGAATACGACGCTTGGTGGTTGCCGATACTTTGTCACATTCATCGACGATCACTAGACGAAGGTGTGGGCATACACCTTGAAGACCAAAGATCAAGTGTTAGATGTTTTCAAATAATTTCATGCCTCGGTGGAAAGAGAGACCGGGAAGAAGCTAAAGTGTATTCAGACGGACAATGGTGCAGAATACACCAGGCCCTTTGATGAATATTGCCGAGAGTAAGGGACCCGACATCAAAAGACGCCCCCGAAGACTCCGCAAATCAATGGATTGGCAGAGAGGATGAACCGGACTTTGGTCGAGAGAGCTCGATGTTTTCTCTCACATGCCGGATTTCCAAAGTCATTTTGGGGAGAAGCTTTGAACACGGCGGTTCATGTGATTAATTTGATGTCGTGTGTTCCTTTGGAGTTTGATGTCCCGGATAAAGTGTGGAGCGGTAAAGACATCTCAGACCACCACTTAAGAGTTTTCGAATGTAAAACTTTTCTACAGATTCCGAATGATGAGAGATCAAAGCTTGATTCCAAGACGAAGCCATGTATTTTTATTGGTTACGGTCTTGATGAGTTCGGGTATAGATTATATGACCCGGTTACAAAAAGGCTTGTTCGGTCGAGAGATGTTGTTTTTGTTGAAGATCAAACGATGAAGGATGTTGAGAATGGAGAGTCGGCTCCACAACATGACTATGATCTTATTGATTTGGACCCCGTTCCTCCACAACATGTTGAGACACCCGGTGGAGAGGATGTCCAAAATGATGAACAACATGATGCCGGTGACAACGATGAGTTGATACAAGATGCACCGATGGAGCTCATCCCGAGTTACCCGTGATGAACAGGCCATCTTTGTTCCACATAGGCGGTCGACGAGGGACCGTCATCCCTCCACTCGTTATTCGGCCGATGAGTACGTTTTACTCACCGATGAGGGAGAGACCGAATATTTCGAAGAGGCTATGGAGGATGAAAAGAAGAAGGAATGGATGGATGCCATGCAAGACGAGATGAGTTCCTTGCATGAGAATAAAACGTACGAGTTGGTGAAGTTGCCGAAAGGCAAGAGAGCTTTGAGAAACAAATGGGTGTATAGGGTAAAGTCGGAGGAGCATACTTCGTTGCCCCGATACAAAGCTAGACTCGTAGTGAAATGATTTAGTCAAAAGAAGGGCATTGATTTTGACGAGATTTTTTCTCCGGTTGTGAAGATAGGATCGATTCGATTGGTCCTTGGTATTGCGGCTAGTCTTGATCTTGAGGTTGAGCAAATAGATGTCAAGACGGCATTTCTTCATGGAGACCTTGACAAAGAAATTTATATGAAGCAACTGGAAGGGTTTGAGGTCAAAGGCAAAGAGGATTATGTTTGTAAACTCTGGAAGAGTTTATACGGGTTGAAGCAAGCACCACGGCAATGGTACAAAAAGTTTGAGTCGGTTATGGGGGAGCAAGGATACCGGAAGACGACTCTAGACCATTGCATATTTTTCAAGAAATTTGGAGATGATGATTTTATCATCTTATTGCTTTATGTGGACGACATGTTGATCGTTGGAAAGAATGCCGAGAGGATTGCCAACTTGAAGATGAATAAGTCTTTTGCCATGAAAGACTTGGGGGCGGATAAACAAATTCTTGGGATAAGAATTACTCAGGATAGAGCAGCCCAGAAATTACACATGTCGCAAGAGCAATATATCGAGAAGGTGCTTAAATGCTTCAACATGGACAAAGCTAAAGTTGTTAGTTCGCCTCTTACTAACAATTTTAAATTGACGAGCAAAGATTGCCCTAAGACGAAGGAGGAGATTGAGGATATGGATAAAATTTCTTATGCCTCGGCGGTCGGGAGTTTGATGTACGCTATGGTATGTACTAGGCCCGACATTGCTCATGCCATGGGAGTGGTGAGCCGGTTTCTATCGAATCCGGGAAAGAAGCATTGGGAAGCCGTAAAGTGAATATTTAGATATTTACGGGGTACTTCCAAATTGTGGATTACGTTTGGAAATAGGAAAGCAATGCTTGTTGGATATTCCGATTCGGATATGGCCGGTAACGAAGATAACCGAAAATCCACTTCCGGTTATTTGATGACATTTGCAGGGGGAGCCGTGTCATGGCAATCAAGATTGCAAAAATGCGTTGCCTTATCTACAATGGAGGCCGAGTATATTGCGGCGGTGAAAGCGTGTAAAGAGTTCTTATGGTTGAAAATGTTTTTACGAGAGCTAGGTTTCCGACAATGACGTTACGTGGTTCTTTGTGATAGTCAAAGTGCGATTCATTTGGCTAAGAATGCGACTTTTCAAAAGAGAACAAAACATATCGATATGAGGTACCATTGGATCTGAGATGCATTGGAGGATGGTTTGTTTGAACTTGAAAAAAGTTCATACCGATGATAATGGTTCCGATATGTTAACCAAGGCGTTAAGTAGAGAAAAGGTGAAAGCGTGTTGTTCGATCGCCGGGATGGCGAACTCTTCCTATATTCCGGAAAGAGGGAGATTTGTAGGAGTAATTTCTGAAATATAAGCATTTTCGGAGTCGACTGGACTCCGGGCCGCGGCAATACACTTCCAAAAAGGCATCTTCAGTTTTTGACTGCCAGGCCGCGGCCCCCGAAATCCATCCCTCAAATGCCGAGCAGCCTGTACTATGGGCCGTGACCCCCTCATGCTGGGCCGCGGCCCCCGCGACATCCCTGGGCATATTTTTTGTGTGTGTCGCGACACACTTGGCCCGGGCCGCGGCACACGGGTCAACTCTGCAAATGGGTTCCTTTTTAGCAGGTTTTTCCCTGCGGGATTCATTCATATTATCACCTACACCTTTTGAGAGCACAACAAGAGAGATAGATAGAGAAACAAGAGAGAGAAATACATTTCTTCAATTTCTCGGAGATTTATCGGTCGGATCGTCGTGATATTTTGACAAGAACTTGGTAGCTATTGGGCAAATATTTTCACCGGAGTAGATCGAGGTTTTGAGTCCGAAAGTTCGAGTATTTCATTAGATTTTTGTGTAAGCTATTTACAGTGTTTTCTTTTCTCGATCTTGTTGTTATTGTGTATTACAAATACTTGAAGTTTATTTATTACCAAGTATTTGAAGATTATTGGTCTATACCCCTAGTTTGTATTTGGGACGAATCGTTTATTGTGTATTGGTGATAGTGGATTTAAGCGGCTTCGGTCCCGTGGTTTTTTTCTCGCCTTGAGGGGTTTTCCACGCTAAAATATTGTGTCTCGTGTTTATTATTTTTCGGATATCATTTGTATTGATTATCGAGTTGTAATTGATTTGCTCTACTCGTCGGTAACCACAAAGTTACAATTGAAGAGTGGGAAGTTGTCAAACGAGGGTTTCCACATTTCTCGTTGTGACTTTAGTCGTGTTTTTCCCAACAGATTGTGTTCGGGGTGTGCCGACTTAGGCAAGTGAAGCATTTTTACATATAAAAATAGTGTTAGTCGATGTTAAAGAAGCTCCCGTAAGGTTACGATGGGCCCGGAGACGTTAAAACGACTATTAAATAGTCATATAAAGTTTTTGGGCGGAAAGCATAAACTTTGAAAGCCTAGGGCTATGCCATTTTAGAATTAGAAATAAAGTTGGACTTGATTGAAGTTTTCTAAATCTTCAATTTGACCCCAAACTTTAATATTTTCTTGAAAAATTGTATAACCTTCTTGGTTTCAATCCAAAATGGGTCAAACGAATTTCAAATGGCTCCTAATCCGAAACACAACATTCGTACACCCCAATAACGCGTAGAGTGTGTCCGTAACTATGTCTCACCCAAGCTCGGCTAAATTAGAAAGTAGAGTTCTAATGGTTATATAAACCTTAACCCCTTAATTATATAATATGATCTGTTTTAGGTTGGAGGTTTGGCTAACCGCTCGGTCCATTTTCCTTGTCAGCCAAACTTTTTTTCCATTTGCTGGAATGCCAGGCAAGTACTTTGATTACGTTTGATGTACTTCGTGTGAATGAATATGTGAAAAATGTGTTTTTTGTGAAATATGGGAATATCAGAAAATGTGATTTCAGAAAGTGGTGATTTCTGTGGTTTATGACGTGTAATCAGCGGAAGTGTGAATTTGCGAATATTCAGTATCATTGCGCATTGACATGAAATAATATGTCATAAACATGCATTGCAGAGCGGAAAATAATGAATATGTGAAAAATATGGTTGCTGTGAAAAGTGGTAATTTCTGTGGTTTGTGACGTGTGATCAGCGGAAATGTGAATTTGCGTATATTCAGTATCATTGCGTATTGACATGAAATAATATGTCATAAATATGTATTGCGGAAAGCGGAAAAATCCAAGTAAGCGACTTGGGTTGGCCAAAAGGGCCGAGCGGAATGGGCCCGTGTGCGTGAGTCATGGCATGCATGGGAATTGCATTGCATTGCACATACAATAATGATGATTGTGGTGTTGTATTCTAGAATATATGTGATGGCACTGTGATTTGGATGTTTATTCACTTGTAGTACATATCCATGAATCGTTGTACTCGCACCAGCTGTTTGCTGACCCCTTTCGGGGTGAATATACTTGTTATGTATTCAGGTGCAGGTCTTCATGGCGAACCGGTGCAGGAAGGACACGAGGATGGCGAGCAACACTGATATCATGCCCTATTTTTATTATGTGGTCGTCCTGTTGTGAATTGAGTCGTGTTTTGCCTTGTGCTCGCGCGAGTATTGTCGGGTAAGATGGGTTATTTGTGGTTCAGTCATTTTGATGGTGTTATTGTGGCAGTTGGAGTCCCACACAACAATGTATTGTTGAGTGTTGTAATGTATATGGTTTAAAGTTGAGTACTATCAATATATGTGTGGATTTATGTTGGTCTCAGCCTGGTAGGTTCTCCAAAAAGAATCTACGGCATTGTAATATCTTTGTAAATCACGGGGGTGCTATAGATTGTGGTATCGGAGCATAGGTTTATGGATACCTAGGCTGTTGGTGTTTTGGGTCGGTCAAAGTTGAGTCGGTCTTCTGTTTATGATATCACTGGGTTGTTGCTACCTCGTGCGACCTGCGCTGTAAGTTCCTCTGATCCCCAATTTTTTTTTAAATTATTTTAGTCCTGAACATATGGATTTTAAGTCCTTCTTGTGAGCCGTATTCTATTGGGGCTGTGTTCATTGGCTTCTGATCTTATCAGAACCCTGCGGGAAACCAGAGTAATATGTTTGTATTTCTTCGAACTAGGTCCATTAATTTTCCTTCGTGTATATGTTTGTGTAACTTGAGCATACTGGCATATGAAGATGGTAAGTCTCTCGATTATAAGTCCCTCTTAGTTGTGCGGTGATTGTGTGGTGCTGATTTGATCAACCTTGGCCGAGGGGCTAGAACTTGTTGGTGGTATTAGGGTTTTGAGATATACATTGCATATACGGTCTGGGTGAAAATAGTTATACAATGTATTTTGGAAAATTAGGAATATTATCGATTCCTATATTCTTTTAAGAATGAGATTTTTAGGTATCAATTTTAACCGTTGCGGGAGTATGATTAAAGTGGTTTTTGAAACTGTTTCAAATGGTGAAAACCTACGATTTAATATCATTATATCAAACGAGTATGTATTTGGTGGAAAATCTTTTCTTTTCGATTAAACAAGTAGTAGAAGAGGAAGGATCTTCATTTTATCCAAGTCCCAAGTGGATTTTTGAAACATTTCGGACTGTAGACGTCTTCGAAAATGTTAAAAATATAAATTGTGTGTGCATTATTTAAAAATGATTTCAAAATCGACGTGTAAAATAAAGCCTCCTCTTCCAATAAGAGTAAAGTAACTACGAGTTTTGGCGAAGCTCGCCCTCTTATTTTGCTAGTACCACAGTCGTAGGTTGTGGGATCGTGTGTCATGTTTGGACACGAGTTTGGTTGCAATTCAGATCGTTGCGTGTTTGTTGTCTTAGTTGGGGTATGGTTGTGATGGTGAATTTTGGTTGGTATAGGTATGGCGCGCGTTATTGTGCAGAATTGGCGCACGCTACCTTGTGGATAGCGCACGCTAATCTGTCCGGCATATAAACCGGACAACAATCGTGATTTATCATTTCCACCCTTTTCCTTTTCTCTGCGGGTGACACCACAATGTGAATCGAAGGCGACTAGGGTTCGTGATCTTGACCGATTTTGTTCCGTTTAAAGGTGTTTTGGAGTATAACACTATCTAGTCTATTGCTCCTCATCGGATCGAGGCAATTCCTTGATCTTTCTTGAGCTAACCATTTTGGTAGATTTTGTTCTTGATCTCATTTCCAACCCGATTTTGATGAATCAATTGGCGTTAAATGTTGTTGTTGGTCATGTCATATGAATGGTATATCCACAACTCCGACTTGTTCAACTCAGTTGACGATTCTAAAGATTCTGAGGAACCTTGAACAATTAACGTTCGATCAAATGTCCGTAAACTATCGGTGAACAAAGCAAACGATCAAGGAGCATCCCCCTATCCCAGATGATGGCAAGTGATGCTTTCATAATACGTCTGAATTGTTGATGCTCCCGATAATTGTGGCTTTGATTCTCTTTATCTTCTTGCTTTCCATCTCTAACTTGGTAGTTCTACATTTCGAGGACAAAACTCCCTTTGAGAGGGAGAAGAGTATAATAATCGAGATTCTTGCGCTTGTACAATGTAGGGCCTTGGACCCTTATGTTTGACCCTGTTGTCGCACTGCAGAACTTGCGAGTTCGGTGGTACTGCGATAATTGGCTTGATGTTTGAGCCTATCGTAATTGTGGTTTCCGTCATGTACTTGTTTCAAGATCTCGTTGTATAACCCCATCGTCATTGAATATTGGACCATTTCTTCTTTGTTGGCTTATGGTCCCACCCGAGCAAACTATATCTAATTGTGTTATGCTTTACTTTGATTTCAACTTGTGCCGCTAACTGAATCGCGTCACTACCGAGAAATTCTCGTGATGTTAATGATCATTCCGCATTCGTCAGAATGCTTAGAGATTTGATCATTCGACCTTATGAAGTTGCTTGCTATATTATTACCTTATTTTGTCTTCTGTATGTTTCCATCCTATCGACTCACTTATGTTCGTTGATACCTGCTGAATATGTTCTGTTCTTCGGTCTTTGCCGTTCGAACGAGTTGTGACATTGTTTCGGATTAGTCCATTTACAATTGTGACTTTTCCCAAGTTTGGTACAACCCTTGTGAGTCCTATGCAAAGTGAATATCTTGTAATTCTTACCAGCCCACTTAATGTCTTGAGTTGAGGCGTGAACTTCGGGGTTGTTTGATTATCGTCATCCAATCGTTGTTGTTCGATCGATGTTGTTCGATCGTTGTGGTTCGAATGTTTTTGCTCGATCGCGCATCGTGACTCTCGAGCGTCTGATTTCCTTAATATTCGGGTACTCGTCCCAGCAAGTTATCTTCCAAACCTTTGAGGTTGTCGAAATTATATGCTTGTTCAGTGTTAAACTCGCATTTTGATTGGTGTATTGTGTAGGTTATCAACCGTAGTGATTCATGATTGTTGCACTTCGTAAAAGTTCTTGCGTATTGAATCGGACCGTAGCGGATCTGTATGACATGGATTTTTGTGTCCGTTATTGGCAGCAGATAGGGCTGCAGAACCGGTCGGGTATACCTGGGTTCGACCGGGTCCGACTCGAATTTTTGGGCTCGACTCGGATTTTTGGGCTCGACTCGGGTCGAGTTCGGCGCGATCTCTCAACTCATTTTTGTAGTCGGGTCGGGTGTACTCGACTACCCGGCTGGAGTGTTCGAATTTTATACCCGGGTTCGGCTCGACCCGAATCCTACCCGAATTTTGTACTGGTCTATGATTTTTTTTTGTTCTGCGCTTCTTAGTTACTTCTTGTTCTTGGTAATTTTTTCCTAATTTTATGTTGGGTTTTTTCCTTGTTTTTATTTTTTAACGTTATGATTTTCTTTTATGATTTCTCTTCTTGTTTGATGTTTATGTAAAAAGTAAATTTTTGTAGAATAAAAAGATTTGAGTTTTACAGAAAAATATGCAGAAAATATCAAAAAAATAGGTACAACCTGACTCGACCCGAATCCTACCCGACCCGCCCGACTCGACGAGCTACTCGGGTGACCCGAGTGTACCCGAGTGGGTCGAACTCGGCAGCCTCATGCGCTGCCCGACTCGACTCGGGATAACTCGACCCGAATTCAAAAAATAAAAAACCCGACTCGAGTTCGGGTGTACGCGACTCGAGTCCGACCTGTTTGCAGCTCTAGCAGCAGATAACGTGTGTCATCTAAAATTTGCCTTGCCTTTGAGTGTTTTATGTCCTAAGTTTTGAGACGAAACTTATTTCAAAAGAAGTGGGGTGTAATAATTTTATTTTCCCGTTACTCCCTTCTCTTTTGATTTATTTTTTTATTTCCTTTGGTTCACTAGTCTTGACGATCAACATATGATGGTCATCATGTCTTGGCATCAAGTGGGAGTACCGAGAGTCCGTGAGTGCATCTTTTGGCTTGACCAATATTTTGATCGTATTCGTACCATGGAATAACTCGATCCTTATCAGGTATCCTTGCGAGTCTACCGTTAAGATTTTATTTTTACTATTATCATTGTTGTGGCGGCGAGAGATAATTGACACTGAATGACAGCGCCACCATAATAGCGGATGCTAAGAAACAACCGTAGCACCGCAAGGATCGCAGACTTAAAGTCGGTTTAATGTGCATATAAGGCCCTGAGAGGTATTCCCATAGTAGACTTATGACGTTAACCAAGAAGAAACATTTGGGTAATCTGTAAGTATGGATCCTACTAAGCATACTCGTTGCTTGGAGCATATCAGTTATCTAGAGGCCGTAGCACAATTTCATCGGGACGCAAGTCATACTGCGCAGGAGGCAGCTGCACGGGAACGCGAACATGCGGTGCAGCTAGAAACTCAGTTGGCTGCAGCACGATACACTCTTCGAGAGAGGGAGGCACAGTACACCCAGGCGAGAGAGGCCCTCCAGGACCAAGTCCGGCAAGAGAGGGCGTTGATACGGGCTAACGCTGAGGAGATCCTTGCGATCCTCTCAGCGGGCCCAATCCCAGTCGTGGGGCAAGAAGTCGCAGAGGCCGAAGAGGATCGCGAGGAAGATCCCGAAGAGGACCCTGAAGAAGCGATCGAAGAAGACCCCGTTTTCGTTAACCCGTGAGATATGCTTAACGGGGTATATTATGTATATGATGTTTTCTTATAAGTGTGCACCGGTGTAATGTTTACGACTTAAGGATAAAATTATTCATGGAGGTGATCTATAACCCGGATGTATTTCATCAATCTTCTCCCCGTTTCAAGTTTCGAGGGCAAAACTTCTTTTTAGGGGGGAAGGGTGTGATACCCCGTAATAAATAAACCGGGTGATTTTTATATTTTGTGAACCGTCGAATAAATTCAGTTATCGTGTCAGAGTTGAGAACTATATCACCCCGTGTTGTTCAGAATAACGAACTTGAATTTTTGTAATTGCCGAGTGTTATTATATATTTTATATATAATGTTTTGTACGTCATTGCTGTGTCAACCTTCATCGGGATGAGATAAAAATAATAATCCGAATTGTTATAATGTTACATGTTTATATGCTTGTACCTATATAATTAGTAATGTATAGATATACACATATATATACACTACTTTTCTCTCTCTCTCTCTCTCTCTCTCTATATATATATATATATATATTTATATATATATGGTACATTGGAAACAAAGTTACTGGGACCCTAAACTATCAGCTCCAAGAGCTTCCTTCAGAACTGCAGGCGGGATATCCAAGAATACATAACCTGAGATATTATTTATATATATATATATATATAGTACATTGGAAACAAAGTCACTGGGACCCTAAACTATCAGCTTCAAGAGCTTCCTTCAGAACTGCAGGCGGGATATCCAAGAATACATAACCTGAGATATTCTCCATTTTTGCCAACCGATATGCACATTTGTTAGCGCTTCGATTTATTTTCTGGAACTTGACTTGCTAAGGCTTGTGAAGTAACATACGACACTTGTACACTACTGTTTGTAGATGATGTTGTCGATTTTCAGAACCAGTCACCCACTGATGGATGGATGCAGAATCGGTCTCAATCACTAGTCTAGGAATACGATGTTCCTATGATAACTTAAGACCTCTTGAAAGTGCTATCAACTCAACTTCGTCAACTGTTGGAGACGAAGATTGCAGCACAAAACCCCATCTCCACGCTCCGGAATCATCTCTAACCAAGCATGCGGCATTTCCATAGCTCCTTCCCTGTTGCAAGCTCCCATCTATATTTAATTTAACCCACTCAGGAGGTGGTCTTGACCAAGGCAAACATGAAGGAAGAATATCTGAAGCCTGACTTGCAAGATCCTCACTCAACTGTCTGATCTGAAAAATGATGTTGGCAATGGGAATTTTTTTCCTTTGAAGATCGACGAGTTACGGGCCTTCCAAATCATCCATACTGTTGAGGCAAAAACCTGAGGCCAACTAGCAGAAGAGTTAAATTTCGGTTTGATCTCCCTATGCTTCAAATTTATCTGAAACCAATCATAGTCACCAACGGCATCAAATCTCCTCATGTTATTATCGTCAAGAACAGTGGTCCAAATTGCTCTAGCATCAGGGCAATACCGAGCCATATGGATAGTAGATTCATCAGCCTTAAGACACGACCCAAAAATTGCATCTTGCAAGAAACCCCTCTGGAACCGAAGCGAATTTGTGGCCAACCTATTCTGAGCGGTGAGCCAGATGAAATGCTTCAGTTTATTGTTAAGCTTATTTTTCCAGATCCAATTCCAATTAGCTGCACGAGTATTCGAGTGACTATACAAATCTTGCAAGGTCCGGTAAGCCGATTGGCTGGTAAAAATTTCAGAGGAAGTATTGTTCCAGACAACAATATCATCGGACTCCCCTATAGGTGGCGTGAATTGCAGAATGTCCTGCTTGATCGGTATCGAGATAGAAGTATGAATATTTTCTAGATGCCATTCGCCGTCATAAAATACATCTCTGACACGAAGTTTCAAATCAGCTTGAACAATACTTCCGACCTCATCAGCCAATCTAATATCTCCAAGCCAACGATCAAACCAAAAGGATACATTAGACTTCCAACCAATCTTCCATCGAAATTTATCTTTGATCAATTGGGCGCATCGAGTAATTCCTTTCCAAGTGACACTATCTCCCGTTTTCGGAATGTAATCGAGAAGTGTCTTGTGTTTAAGATATTTTTGACGCATGAAGTCCAACCAAATAGACTTCTCATCCTTCAACAGATGCCAAACGAGATTTGCAAGGAGGGCCTCATTGTTCATTCGGGCCGTTCGAATCCCCAACCCACCTTGTTTTCTAGGTTTCGTCACCTGTTCCCAACCGACGAGATGGATCTTATGTTTAGCTTGATCGGAAGACCAAAGGAAACCTCTATTAAGATGATCAAGCTTCGAACATATATTTTCGGGAAGCCAAGTTGACTGTATCATGTGAATCGGGATAGATGTAGAAACGGACTGAATAAGAGTAGCCCGACCCGCTAAGGTGAGCAACTTCCTTTTCCACCCATCAAAACATTCCATAATCCTGTCAAAGATCTTGCTTTGTGTCTCCCTGGAAGGCTTGCCATGGTTGAGATATACCCCAAGATACTTTCCCAAATTTGGAGTTTGCTTAAACCCAAGCAATTCAGATATGATTCTTTTGAGAGAAGCCTCATTCGTCTTAGAAAAAAAAAATTTAGACTTTTCCGGATTAAGTTTCAGACCGGCGCTTCCACAGAATCGATCAAGAACTGATTTAATCACTCTAGCATTCTCTATTGTAGCCTTACTCATCAGAATCAAATCATCGGCAAAGAAAAGATGTGAGAAACCTGGGCCATTTCGACATGGATAAATGGGTTTCCACAGCTTCCTGTCAACCATCTCTGTAATAAGAAAGGCAAGACGTTCCATACACAATACAAACAGATATGTAGAGAGCGGGTCTCCTTAACGAAGACCACAATTATGTGCAAATGAATCAAGCGGTTCTCCATTCCATAAAATACGAGTTGATGCATTACGCACAAAAAAAATAATAAGCTTGATGAGATTAGGTGGAAAGTTGAAAGCAAATAGTGTTTCCTCCAAAAACTCCCAGCTTACCTTGTCATAAGCCTTTTCGAGGTCCAGTTTCATAACCATGCATCCAACTTTGTTCTTCTTTTTAGCCCGAATCGAATGTAGAAGCTCTTGCATCACAAAAATGTTATCTTGGGTGCTTCTACCACGAATGAAGCTTGATTGACAATGAGAAATAATTTCAGGCATTGTATCCCGAAGTTGGATAGTGATACATTTGGTAATGAATTTGTATAAAGCATTACACAAAGCAATCGGGCGAAAATGTGATATGAGACTCGGTCCTGGAATCTTAGGGATCAAACATAAAAACACCTCACACACACCAGGATCAAAACAGCCATTAGCAAGAGCATTTTGAATAAAATCAGATATAGAGTTACCGACAATATCCCAACACTTTTGATAAAAGTGAGCTTGTAACCCATCCGGACCGGGAGCTTGAAATGGATGACTTGCCCAAACTGCATTCTTGATTTCTTCTGGAGTGAAAGGTTCACAGAGTCTCCTTGCTTCATCATCACTAATAACCACCTGAAACTCATTAACAGGTAATCTTGTTTGATTTGAAACTTCAGAACCACTATGGGGGGTGAATAGTTTTTCAAAAAAAGACCGAGCATGTGCTCGAAGTTGGTCACCATCCTGAATCCATTCGCCCTCGATTTTCAGCATGTTAATTTTGTTTCGCCTCCTCCTAACCATAGTAGATTGGTGGAAAAATTTTGTATTAGATTCACCTTCAAGCACCCATTGGACCCGTGATTTTTGAAACCATAGAAGTTCCTCTTGCCTTAAAATGGTGTTGTACTCATCAATCAAAGTGGCCTCAAGAGATTCCAGATATTCATTAGTCTTTGTAGCAAGAACTCGTTGAATACCTCGAAATCGAGATTGAACACGCCTTTTACACTGAAAAATATTTCTGAAAGTCTGGTGATTCCACGGTAAAATATTTTCAAGAATTTTAGCAATAGCATCTAGAGGTCCACTGCTTTTAGATCAAACATCCATGATAAGAGGCTTGCAGACTTCGTGTAGTAGCCATGCGGCTTCGAAACGGAACGACCTCACGAAATTCCTCTTATCCAGCCCCAGAAAGCAAGTTAAGACCGGATGGTGGTCTGAATAAGTACGTGGCAAATTAAGAACCACATTAGAAGGGAACAAAGAGCACCATTCACTATTAGTAAGTGATCGATCCAGATGCTGTTGAATATTCGCCTTCCCCTTTTGTTTGTTGGTCCATGTGTATTCATTACCTTTGAACCCCAAATCAGTAAGACCACAATCCGAAATCCACTGAGAGAATCGAAGACATCTTGCAAAAGAAGGATATCGTCCTCCTTTTCATTCATGTGCACACTGAATATCGTTAAAATCCCCAGTTACCACCCAAGGTAGTGACATTCGTTGAGACAGATCGTGCATATCCTTGAAGAAGCGTTCTTTATCCTCTTTGTTAGGTTTAGCATAAATCCCGGATACCATCCAGTCGGCTCCTTCTTTTTGCCGTATAATTGCATGAATTCGTTGATCCCAAACTTCTATAATATCAACATCAATATCCTGGTCATTCCATAGACACCATATGCCACCCGCCCTGCTATCCGTAGGAGCAATAGCAAAGTTAGTGAAACCCAAGGTGGGTGCGATCACTTCGGCGATTTCTGGATGAACTCTAGTCTCGATAACAAACACAATTGTAGGGTTGTGTTCCTTAACAATATCTTTAATATTACGGGCAAAATCTGCGTCACCCGCCCCTCGACAATTCCAAGTAAGTATCTTCATGAAGAATCTTGGAAAATTAGCAAAATGGACGGGATTAACAGTCCATCCTCCCATCCATAGGGCAATCCACTGATGAATCGTGTCCCATATCATCTGTCAGCGTCTTTGGAGACTTGGTTCGAGTTTGACAACCTGTTGCCAGAAAACTCTCTGAGCTGTTATCGGAACCTCCACTCTGTTGAGAATTGGTTCTTGTGGTTCGATTTGTGATATCCTGGAGAATCGGTTCAGTTTGACTTTTCTTACCACGTAATTCAGGTTGCTCTCTCCCCATCGGGCAATCATCCCCGTTCTTCCCCACCTTATTTGAGGATTCCATGGGAGTTGATGATTCATTAGTAGTAAAACCGTCTATGTCAATTGTATCGTCCTCTTGGAGTACGGGCAAAGGGTTAGCCGAGGTACCTGCCTGGAATGTGAAATTAGATGAGTCAATATGAGGGCGTGTTTCATCCAGCTACATGGACTTATTTTGAGTACTTGGGACTCTCTTCAGGATCGATTTGGGTAGGATCCTCTTTCCATGACTTATGGGATTTGAGGTACTTTCAAATCCTTCCTTAGATTTAGTTGGCGGTAGAATCTTTCCCTTATTTCTAGCGTTAGTTTGAACACCAGGGTTAGGGTTCTTTTTCGTGAGTCTTAGGCGGCACCGCATTCCGAGCCAGATTCGGGCCGGGTTCAGATTGGGTTTGCCGACCACTGGATTTCTTAGCAACTGAATTTTCAGCGGTAGGTTTTCTCCGTCGGGACACTACCATCCAATCACCATATTCTTTTTTAAGGGCCTTATCCATGAGACAATCATCATTCCTCAAATCGTGATCATTATTTGGAGGCCTGTCCTGCTCGTGGTGTACAATATCCGACGCTTCTTTGGCTTTTGCAAGTACCGGGTACTGTGGCTTTGTGTGACCAACCTTACCTCAAGAGTGACAAAGGGAAGGAAGGTTCTCATAAACCACTTGATAGACTATGCCATTGATATAAATCCCTAGTCCCAATGGCTGATGCGTACGCACCTGAACACAAAAGCGGGCATATTTCCCCCTAGATGCGTTAAACGTGTTCTCGTCGATTTTGATCGGCTCTCCAATGCAAGCAGCTAATGTCTGGATCACAGATTCACCAAACAATTCGGGGGGAAGGTTTAGGACTCTCACCCACGTCACCGCACTCTCCATTTTGTCAAGGTCTGCACGGAAGTTCGAAGACCATTTCCGAACAGTCAAGAAACTTCCAGCAATCTGCCAGGGGCCTTCAATAAGTATAAATTCCCTTCTTTTTGCAGAGATGTTCTTGAGGCAAAAACAATTATGCCCAAGGTCAAGAAGTTCACATCCAAACCCTAAAGACCAGAGGGTTTCACGTTTCATTTTCAGAGCAGGAAAGAACCAAGGTTTTCCAACAACCTTCACCAAAATGGCATTCCGCCAAGGATCTTCCAGCCTACTTTGGAGAGCATCATTGATCACAATTTGTTTGAAAGGTATTGCATCATTTGGAGGGACAATAGAGATCAATTCTCGATCCTTGGCAGTTTTCTTATCATCAATCTTGACATCCTTGGATGATTCAGAAGAGAAACATCTCGAAGCATAAGATCTGGAGGTCTCCTTTGGTGGGGGAATTGAAGTATCACGTTCATCCATTCGGGGATCACTTGAATCTGGCATACACAAGCGCTTTGGGGTCCTAGGATCAAAAGTCATATCTTCATAAGAAGCGGCCGTCTGAATTAAGGATTCTCGTAGAAAGACGAAGCCTCGAATTCAAGAAGCACACATGCCAGCGGCGATGAAATCGACTCCAGCAGCGGGTTTTTGAGGGTTTTATTTCGCCTTTCGTATAGTATTTTCTGTGTGGTTTTACTTTTACCAATCCATTGATATAAATCCCTAGTTTCAATGGCTGATCTGTACGCACGTGAACACAAAAGCGGGCATATTGCCCCCTAGATGCATTAAACGTGTTCCCTATATCTATTGAACAGCCTAACAACAACAAAAAGAAAAAGAAGAGAAAAAATGATAAAAAGGACGGGTGGGGTATAAGGGACGTGAACATCCCTGGAGGAGAAGGAAAAAAAACAAAAAAAAAAGAGAAAGAACAGGCAAGACGAGGAGAAAAGGCGGAGAAGGGTTCCACCACCAGAAGGAGATTTCTCCCGTAAAATCTCGCAATCTATATACCTTTTTGGTCGTATCATCGAGTAGGTCACAAATATCCGTCGAGTTTTACAAACCGAGGTCAGAATAGCTGGAATGGGTCCGAAATCGCCACTCAATGTCGGACCCCATATGGCCGTTCGGGCAGCCGGAACTCGAAAATCTTTATACCATTAGGAAGCCCTTCTGACGAACATCATCTTTGTAGTTTTAGTTGTTAGTTTTGATTGAGTATTATGGTGCGTGTGGGTGTATGTGTTTGCTGTGTGTGCGCTGTGTGTGTTTGTGTGTGATGTGTGCGTGCGTGTGTGTAAACTGGGGGCGTGTGTGTGTGTGTTTGTGGACGGTTGTGTGTGGGTGTTGTTGCGATATTTCTTACACGCAAGTGCACGTCATCGTTTACAAGTAATAAAGTGATAAGTAGAGTATCGTTCCCATGAGGACTGCATCTCTAACTACCGATTTTTGTGTATTCCAATTTTATTTGAACAATCGAATTTGGGTTTGTGCAATTAATGACTAAAAGAATTACTAAGCAACTAAACAGTAGAAAACGATAGCTTGGATAAAGGAAATCAAATGATGAATAAGTCTAGGGTTCTGAATCCACCTCGGTTTATCCGAATTTACTCTCGATTATCCGTAATAAATAATTTTCCCAATTTATTGAAGGCGGAGATTGCTAATATATTCTACCGTCTCTCCCGAGGTAAATAGATTTATCTAAGGGCGAATAACGCACTCTATCCCTAGGTGAATTAATTCGTCAATAGGCGAAAAGCATAAAATCTCCCAAAGGCCACGTAGTTCCTATGAGTATATTCCTATCTCACAGAATAAAACGGTCCTCACCAATAGTTCCTCACCAAATCTCCTCTCCCGATTCGAAGTGAATGATTAAATCAATACAACTATTGGCCAGATAATTGCAAGCATTAAACACAATTGGGACAACTCAATAAAAAGGTAATTAATTGGATAATCTCAAGCAATTCGTCAAAACAAAGGTTTCATCAAAACCCTAGATTAGGGCTTTAGCCTGACATACTAATAATTGAAAATAAAGAATAAATAAATGAAAGCATAAAATTCAAACGCAGATGAAGCACGGATTCCTCCGTTCTTCAGCTTCCGCCCTCTGCCTTTGAAGTCTTCTGCTTCCCTCTTCTTCTGCCGTCTCCAAGCGTAACCTCCAAAAGATTCCAGATCCAAAGATCATTAATTAGGGTCTTAAACCCTATTTATAGCTCAGCATATCCTCCAAATCGCGTCCGTATCCGTAGGTCGAAAACTGGCTTCGAAACGGCCCTTAATTCGCGCGGACAACCAAAAACCGCCAAGTGTGCCGCGGCGCACTAAACTCGTGCGCGCATGCAGCCTTCACTGATGCTCGGGCGTCTTCAATTTCTTCAGTGCCGCGGCTCACTGGATCAGGCTGCGGCACAGCAGGCGCTTTACTCGCTTTGGCCGGGTGTCTTCTGTGCCGCGGCGCCGCTTCTCAGGCCGCGGCTCGCAGTCCAGATTTGCCGTTTTCGCCCGTTTTGCCTCGTTTTAGCTCCCAGACTTCAATTTCCTGTCAATCATACAAAATTAAGGCATTAAAGGCTCATTTAGACAATTTCACTCTCCAAAATACTACAAAATAATGACAAATAAGCGTATAAAAATACGCCTAACAAATACCCCCAAACTTAAGCCTTTGCTTGTCCTCAAGCAAAAAGAATTAAATTCAATAAAAGAATGTCGTGAATCATCGTGCAACTCATAGTGTTCAACCTAATCAATACTATCCTGTAATTCTCTCTAAATAATACAAGTGTCATAAAAGTGAGCTGCACTCAGAATAATGATTCCGCAAAGTAATCAAGTTCAGTCCTAATCACTCGTTCATGAAGAAAATACAGCTCAAAGATTAACAAAACGTGAGTCAAATCGACCGTCAATATGAAAGGCTAAAATAAACAAGCTAGTACGTCCCGTTCCAGAGTCTAGTGGCACAATTTTCACGAGTTTCATAACAAATAAACCTCGGACAGTATTCCCTTATATATATGCTCAATAATTTGATTCGAGTTGACCACTAGGTTAGGATCTCGGGATGTTTCATCGGGATAATCCTAGGGTGGAACTTCCATTCTCATGTATTGGAAAACCGTTTGACGTAAAAGACACTCATGGGGCACATGGATGCTTCTAGTTACTAAGTTCCTGTCTACAGCGGAGAAACAACTCGAATATATAATTTCCGCATGTCCGAATCAAGTTCGTCGTTTTACGCGAGAGTAAACAGCGGGTCACGCGAATACCCCCGGTTACTAGGCTTCCTATCATTGGCACATGTGAAATATCTAAATCACTAGTCTAATCAGGGTCGTGTTTTACGCGAGAGTAAACAACGGGTCACGCGAATGCCCCCGGTTACTAGACTTCCCTTCATAGAACAACATTATCTCGACTTTTGGGAAAAACTGACCGACTCTAAACTCAATCTAAGTGCCAACACGACTAATATAACTGGACGACTAACTAACCGAAAAATGTAACCAAACATATTGACGGTGATTTTAAAACAAGTATGTATCGTCTCTTATCTGCCAAGACCTCTACAGTCACGAAAAATTTTGGACCTAAATGAATACTAAGCAGAACAGAAATAACTGACTACAACGCGACTAGAACTCGACCGTTTCTTCAGAGAGAAAAACAGTGTCGTAACATCAGTATCACACAAATAGAAGCACTAAAAATTCACGAATAAAGAAGAATTAAGACAAGCAAGGCTATCCAAACGTATATAAAAAAAATAACGCAAAGCAATGAAAAGTGCAACAAAATAAAGTACAGCAATTAAATAAAGTACAACAATGAATGTAAATCCCCCCCCCCCCAAACTTAGGATGTACATTGACCTCAATGGACAAAAAATGATATGCAATAAAAGCGAAAGGTCAAGTACTCCCCTCCAGTCTGCTCAGGAGCTGGTGCCAGCATCATCCGGTGAGGAGGGTGGTGTGGCTGGCCGGGCGGGTGCAATAAATGGCCCGTCGGGATGCATGATATGGGCCGTCCATTCGACAAGGTGCTCCTGATGATAAGCATCCCTCGCAGCAAGATGCCTCGCCTCTCGTCGGCTGGCCCGGCGGGCCTACTCTCGCATCTCGGCTCTGACGGCAGCAATAACGCTCTCCCGCTCCATCCGCTGCTCCTCCCGCATGGCAGCCATCAAGCTCTCCCTCTCTCTCCTCATCTCATCTCTCTCTCTCCTCGTCTCCTCTCTCAGCTCCTCTCTCTCTCTCCTCAGATCCTCCCTCAGCCCATCAAACAACTCCTGCAACCTCGCTCTGTCGGGTGGCGGGCCTGCATCTCCATGTGTCAACAAATGCGGCTCCAGGGATCCCTCGTGGGCCTCCTCTAGCAGAAATCCTCTCCCCCGAGCGTGCGCCGGCGCTCCTCCCACTGGTCAAAGTGTGATATGATGCGGTGGTCGATCGGGGCCTGGGGGGCAAGCATCGGCTCGTCGTCTGACCACGTCGGCCGATCACGGCAGACAAAGCGCAGATGAGAGAGGGGTGCTTCAACCGCCTCGCCCCCTGGATACACTGGAAGATAGATCGGACCAGGATGGGGGCCACATCGAAACGCAACCCGGAAGTGATAGCATAAAGTGTCCGAGCGCGGGAGAGAAAGACAGTACGGATCTGGGAGGTGGGGTCAATGCGTGCGCAGATAAAATAAAGCCAGACACGCCCGAGCCGGCTGAGGCGCGAGCTCCTGAAGTGGAAAGTGGAAGAACCCTGTGCTCGCTACTCCCGGGTATCGGCCGTGCAATGGTCTCGAGCAGGCCTCCTTCGTGAGGCCGGGTCATCACTCGGTCATAGCCGACTCATCAACCACCTAAGCCCAAACTGACCTCCGAATAGCAGCCGTGGAGAAATCAACTGTAACTCCTCGGACATCGACCTGAGTCCGAGACTCTAATGACGGCAACGTATGCCCTGCCCGAATGTGCTTCAGCAGTGCGCTGGCGTAGAACTCCTGCACAATCGAGATAACCGCTGGCTCGGGGGGTGCAGCAAATCTGGCCCACCCCATCTCATCAATCATAGTGAGCAATTCCCCGTCCTGAGGAGCTGGAGTGAATCCCCTCTCCGGAATAAGCGGTCGTGGCCGGATCTTTTCATTGAATATCTTGTGAATTTCAGGGTCCGAAAACTGGTGCCCCTCCGATTCGGCCCGACTACGAGAGGTCTCCCCTCGAGTAGGGGATGACTGGGTCCTAGCTCTCTTGCTCAGCTTCTTTGTTCTCGCCATAATCAGTCCTGAAAAGTACAACACGAGGGTTTATTTACGCAACAATAATAACAATGATCTACGCTCGGCTAAGGATGTCCAGTCAGAAATCCCGAATTTTACAAAATAGCACATTTGTGAGAGAAGGATGAAATTGGACTTAAACGTTTAACCTGGATGTAAGGGTTGGGCTTGCTATAAATTCAGAACGTATACGTTGCACGAAAACTCAAACGATTGCTTTTCCAAAGAAAATTTTTCACTTAGGCATTTTATCAAACACCTTGAGGGCACAAGTTTACTTGAAGAATAAACATGGCTATAGCTCGATTCAACCCCCAAGAACAGAAACACAATTCAATCATCATCAACACAACACACTCAACTCATTCATATTCTGATTTAACCATGAAAATTCGATTAAAACTACCATGTTATCCTCTAAACAATCCTAAAACTTTTAAAGGAGAATTAACATGTTCAATCCATCCAAAGCATAAACACTTTCAAATTTAAACCATAAGCAAGTAGAGATTAAAGATTGGAACATACCTTTTGGTTTTGCGAAGAATGCAAGAAGAAATCGCAAGAAAATTTGGAAGACAACTTCGGCCGAATCGCGCGCTGGGGAGGGAAAGAGAAGGGAAGAAGAAATACCTGGGTGTTCGGCCGATTGAGAATTATAAGCTACTAGGGCCTTTCAGATTCCGCATAGTGTGCCGCGGCACAGCTAAAGTGAGCCGCGGCACAGGGTACAGTCCCTTTTACCTGTGTTCTCGTGCGCCGCGGCACAGATTTCGTGTGCCGCGGCTCAGTGCTCAAGTGTGTCGCGGCTCATTTATGCCGTGCCGCGGCACAAGGTACAGTGTGTTTAGCTCATTTCCTTCGTTTTGTGTGTGCCGCGGCTCACAATACTTGTGCCGCGGCTCATACTTCAGTTTCTTCCCTGGGACTTTCCTGCACAGAATTTTGAGAAGAACACGTTAAAAGCGAGAGGCAGAAGCAATTTGAAGCACAAAATGATGAAAAATAAGAATCACGAATGCAAGAAAAATAAAGAAACGCAAAAATCTACAACTACGAACTCGGGTTGCCTCCCGAGAAGCGCTAAGTTTATAGTCTTCAGCCGGACCTATTGGAAAACATTAGTTCGCTTTTCGCAAACTCCATTTGGTTTCCGACCCGTTCATCGAACCGTTCATATTTTTGTTAAAATTATGACCATTGGTCGTTAGCGATTCGACTTTCGGTTCGGTCATCAAATGTTGTTGGCGAAAAGGTTTCGACGTGAACAACTTCCCGAAACACCCGGTTTTTCCATGACTAATTGTCCGCTGGGCTTTCGGCTTACTCTCCTCCTTCACAAACGCACTCAAGACTGCAGCAGATTTGTACTCATGCTCTAGGAACGCCACTCGTTCTACATCCTTCTTAAGACTTGGACCATTTGACACAAAATCTGAATTTTCCCACCGACGATGTTTTCGATGCTTTCCTCTTTCAACGGCATTTACACCTTCAATTTGTGACCTTTTATCAACACTTCCGGGACATGGAGACTATTTGAATACTTGAAAAGTAACTTGCTCATCTTGGACCCTCAGAGTTAACTCCCCTTTTTCCACGTCTATAAGGGTTCGGCCAGTCGCTAAAAATGGTCATCCCAAGATGATTGGAATATCTTCATCTTCCTCCATGTCGAGTACGATGAAATCAGCCGGAAAGATAAACTTGTCAACTTTGACTAAAACGTCCTCAATCACTCCCCTTGGGTATTTGATGGATCGATCCGCCAATTGTAAGGAGACTGTTGTTGGCTTGGCTTCTCCAATATCCAGCTTTTTGAAAATCGACAGAGGCATGAGGTTGATACTAGCACCAAGATCGCATAGTGCCTTATTAAAAGAAAGATTCCCCATGGTGCACGGTATGTTGAAGCTTCCCGGATCTTTCAATTTAGGTGGGAGCTTCTTTTGAAGAATTGCACTGCACTCCTCTGTCAAGGCGACCGTTTCAAACTCCTCAAGCTTTCTTTTCTTCGATAATATCTCTTTCATGAACTTAACATAACTCGGCATCTGTTCCAACGCGTCGGCGACGGAATGTTTATGTGAAGCTTTTTAAACACATCAAGGAACTTAGAAAATTGTTTGTCCGCCCTTCTTTGCTGTAATCTCTGCGGAAACGGGACGGGGGGCACACATGTCTTCGAGTTATACGGCAACTTTATTGAAGGTTTCAAATCCTTCGACTCCTCTGGCTCTAAATCATTCTTTTCCTCAATTTCTTTCTTCTTTTCACACCGCTCGGGCTGATCCAGCACCTCTTTCCCACTTCTTAAGCTGATTGCGTTTAGACTCTCTCTAGGATTTGTCTCTGTTGTACTCGGCAATGCTCCCTCCGGGCGAGCTGTCAACACATTAGCAATTTGGCCCAGCTGGACCTCCAAGTTCCGAATGGAAGCGGAATGATTTTGCAATGTTGCTTCAGTACGGGTCATAAATTGACTCGTATTTGCCGCCAATTTTGCAAGTGCTTCCTCGAGAGACACTTTCGGAGCGGGAGGGGGCTGCTGTTGATTCTGAGCGAACGGGGGCTGGTTTAAGTTCTGTCCGTTTCTCCACGAAAAGTTTAGATGATTTCGCCACCCCGGATTATAAGTGTTGGAGTACGGGTTATTCTGCCGATTCCCATTTCCCACGAATTTAGCCTGCTCCATCTGATGTTGTTCGAACGGGTTTCCAACTTGACATTCAGCGCTCGGATGTGATCCGTTACACCAATTGCATGTCTCAATGGCAACGGGGGAAGGTGCGTGCGAAAATGCCTGGAGCTGTTGGGTCAAAGCGGCGACTTGAGCTGACAAAGTGGAAATCGGGTCATTACTTGAAACTTCCATAACTCTCTTCAGTGTCAATCTTTCCGATGGCCATTGGTACGCATTTGCGGCCATATCTTCCAAAAGCGAGTGTGCCTCGACCATAGACTTTCCCATCAAGGCCCCACCAGCGGCCGCATCCACGAGAGTGCGTGTAGAAGCACTCAAACCAGTATAGAACGTATGAATCTGAAGCCAATCAGGAAGGCCGTGATGAGGGCATCTTCGTAACAAATCTTTATATCGCTCCCACGCCTCGTGGAGCGATTCCATATCGTACTGACCAAAGGTGGTTATTTCGTTTCTCAACCTCGCCGTCTTAGCAGGTGGGAAGAATTTGGCAAGGAAGGCTTGCGCTAACCCCCCCATGTTGTAATCGACCCCGGCGGTAAGGAATTTAACCAAAATTTTGCTTTATCCCTCAAAGAGAAAGGGAAAAGCCTCAATCGGATGGCATCGTCGGTGACACCATTAGTCTTGAACGTGTCGCATATCTCAAGGAAAGAAGCAATATGGGCATTCGGCCGTCATTCGGCCACAGAATTGGCTCGCCCGCACCATCCGAATAATAGCAGGCTTGATCTCAAAATTATTGGCTTGGATAGTGGGACGCCGAATTCCGAAAAATTAGCATTGATCTGCGGTATGGCATAATCTCGAAGAGCTAGTTCCGTTGAACTTGCCGCACTTGGTTATCTCCTCCTTGACTTCGATAGTCTCGGCCATGTTGACTCGCCTCGCAACTCTCTTTTCTCCTTCTTGTTCCTTCTTAGCGTGCGCTCGAGCTCGGTATCCAAAGGTAGTAGGCCTTCGTTAATGAAGTTTTCTCATGCACTACACGAAAGGTCCCGAAAGGAAAAACAAATAAACGAAATTAAATACACAAAAATAAAAATAAAACGCTCAAATTAAGACGGAAATACTTAAATCGATATTAGAAAATTTGGTCCACTTAACGGCGCCAAAAACTTGTTGCGATATTTCTTACACGCAAGTGCACGTCATCGTTTACAAGTAATAAAGTGATAAGTAGAGTATCGTTCCCACGAGGACTGAATCTCTAACTACCGATTTTTGTGTATTCCAATTTTATTTGAACAATCGAATTTGGGTTTGTGCAATTAATGACTAAAAGAATTACTAAGCAACTCTACAGTAGAAAACGATAGCTTGGATAAAGGAAATCAAATGATGAATAAGTCTAGGGTTCTGAATCCACCTCGGTTTATCCGAATTTACTCTCGATTATCCGTAATAAATAATTTTCCCAATTTATTGAAGGCGGAGATTGCTAATATATTCTACCGCCTCTCCCGAAGTCAATAGATTTATCTAAGGGCGAATAACGCACTCTATCCCTAGGTGAATTAATTCGTCAATAGGCGAAAAGCATAAAATCTCCCAAAGGCCACGTAGCTCCTATGAGTATATTCCTATCTCACAGAATAAAACGGTCCTCACCAATAGTTCCTCACCAAATCTCCTCTCCCGATTCGAAGTGAATGATTAAATCAATACAACTATTGGCCAGATAATTGCAAGCATTAAACACAATTGGGACAACTCAATAAAAAGGTAATTAATCGATAATCTCAAGCAATTAAAAAAACAAAGGTTTCATCAAAACCCTAGATTATGGCTTTAGCGACATACTAATAATTGAAAATACGTAATAAATAAATGAAAGCATAAAATTCAAACGCAGATGAAGCTGATTCCTCCGTTCTTGACTTCCGCCTCCGCCTTTGAAGTCTTACGCCTCCCTCTTCTTCTGCCGTCTCCAAGCTTAAGCTCCAAAAGATTCCAGATCCAAAGATCATTAATTAGGGTCTTAAACCCTATTTATAGCTCAGCATATCCTCCAAATCGCGTCCGTATCCGTAGGTCGAAAACTGGCTTCGAAACGGCCCTTAATTCGCGCGGACAACCAAAAACCGCCAAGTGTGCCGCGGCGCACTAAACCTATGCCGCGGCACAGAGCCTTCAGCTGGATGCCTGGGCGTCTTCAATTTCTGCTGTGCCGCGGCTCACCTGGACTGTGCCGCGGCACAGAGTACAGTTTACTCTGCCTTTGGCTGGGTGTCTTCCTGTGCCGCAGCGCTGCTTCCTTGTGCCGCGGCTCAGAGTCCAGATTTGCCGTTTTCGCCCGTTTTGCCTCGTTTTAGCTCCCAGACTTCAATTTCCTGTCAATCATACAAAATTAAGGCATTAAAGGCTCATTTAGACAATTTCACTCTCCAAAATACTACAAAATAATGATAAATAAGCGTATAAAAATATGCCTAACAGGTGTGCGCCCATAGGTGTGTTGGGTGTGTGTTCGATGTGTGGATTGTGTTCGGGGTGTGCCGACTTAGGCAAGTGAAGTATTTTTACATATAAAAATAGTGTTAGTCGATGCTAAAGAAGTTCCTGTAAGGTTACGATGGGCCCAGAGACGTTAAAACGGCTATTAAATAGTCATATAAAGTTTTGGGGCGGAAAGCATAAACTTTGAAAGCCTAGGGCTATGCCATTTAAGAATTAGAAGTTGGACTTGATTGAAGTTTTCTAAATCTTCTTGGTTTCAATCCAAAATGGGTCAAACGAATTTCAAATGGCTCCTAATTTGAAACACAACATTCGTACACCCCAATAACGCGCAGAGTGTGTCTGTAACTATGTCTCACCCAGACTCGGCTAAATTAGAAAGTAGAGTTCTAATGGTTATATAAACCTTAATCCATTAATTATATAATATGATCCATTTTAGGTTGAAGGTTTGGCTAATCGCTCAGTCCATTTTCCTTGTCAGTCGAACATTTTTTCCATTCGATGGAATGCCAAGCAAGTACTTTGATTACGTTTGATGTACTTCATGTGAATGAATATGTGAAAAATGTGTTTTCTGTGAAATATGGGAATATCAGAAAATGTGATTTCAGAAAGTGGTGATTTCTGTGGTTTATGACATGTGTAATCAGCGGAAGTGTGAATTTGCGAATATTCAGTATCATTGCGCATTGACATGAAATAATATGTCATAAATATGCATTGCGGAGCGGAAAATAATGAATATGTGAAAAATATGGTTGCTGTGAAAAGTGGTAATTTCTGTGGTTGGTGACATGTGTGATCAGAAATATGAATTTGCGGATATTCAGTATCATTGCGCATTGACATGAAATAATATGTCATAAACATGCATTGCGGAAAGCGGAAAAATCCAAGTAAGCGACTTGGGTTGGCCAAAAGAGCCGAGCGGAATGGGCCCGTGTGCGTGAGTCATGGCATGGATGGAAATTGCATTGCATTGCACATAAAATAATGATGATTGTGGTGTTGTATTCTAGAATATATGTGATGGCACTGTGATTTGGATGTTTATTCACTTGTAGTACATATTCATGAATCGTTGTACTCGCACCGGCTGTTTGCTGACCCCTTTCGGGGTGAATATACTTGTTGTGTATTCAGGTGCAGGTCTTCGTGGCGAACCGGCCCAGGAAGGACACGAGGATGGCGAGCAACACTGATATCATGCCCTATTTTGATTATGTGGTCGTCCTGTTGTGAACCGAGTCGTGTTTTGCCTTGTGCTCGCGCGAGTATTGTCGGGTAAGATGGGTTGTTTGTGGTTCAGTCATTTTGATGGTGTTATTGTGGCAGTTGGAGTCCCACACAACAATGTATTGTTGAGTGTTGCAATGTATATGGTTTAAAGTTGAGTACTATCAATGTATGTGTGGATTTATGTTGGTCTCAGCCTGGTAGGTTCTCCAAAAAGAATCTACGGCACTGTAATATCTCTGTAAATCACGGGAGTGCTACAAACTTAATCCCTACTTTATATTTGTAGGTTTTGGAAATTTAACTGTCAACCTTTTCATATACTCACTAATCTATAATTTGTCTTCAATCATTTTCGAGAAAATACAAAAAATAATATTTTGCAAGAACAAATCATTTATTTTTAATTTTATATTGTTATAAAGTTATAATATAAAGTCGTTTAAAAGAAAGTTAAAAAATAAAGATTTGAGATCGATAGAATTTGAGAGGATTAGGGAATTAGGTGTCTCAATTATTATGGAACCATTCTATTAAAAAAAAGATAAAAAGGTGCTTTTATTTACCCAACCAAAACATTATTCTTCCATTTTATTTCTCCAAATTTTCAATTTTTTTTGGTATTTTGTCCACTTTAAATAAAAGCACATTTTTTTATTGATGCTTCTTATAAAATCTTAAATTGTTAATCATTATGGAACCATTCTATGGTGCTTTTATTAACCAAATCAAAATATTATTCTTCCATTTTATTTCTCAAAGTTTTCAATTTTTTTGATACTTTGTTCACTTTAAATATCATTAATCCCACATCAAATATGTAAGGACAATGTCCAAATAACAATATCTATTGAAAAAGGCCCTTCTAATTACCCAACAAAAATATAAAGTGGTTCAAATTAATATTATTCAACGCATCATCAATTTTATTTGGCCAACTAAAAATTGATGAATTAGTTGAGATTCTCAACCGCTCCTTTTAGTGGGGGAGAAATAGTACATAAATATATGGTTGTTTGAGACCATAATATATGATAAATTATTATTTTTGGGAGAATTTATGAATATTATGAATAAAATGATTGTTTTCACATGAGGGAATCGTTTCTCTATTAGAAAAAAAAAAGGCTAGAATACTTCTATTGATAGAGTTTTCACGTATACGGCTATGAGCATTTCGATGAGGCGATGCAACTCTGGAGTTTGAAACCAGAGTATACAGTAAAATTATTTTTAAAATAGGATAAGGACTACGAGCATTTCGGCGGGATGATTCAGTCGAGCAGCGTTTAGGCAAAGCAAGTTAAGACAATGTGATACGGCTTTCCAACGAGGCGAGACGATCCTATTAAATTTAATTTGACCAAATAAGTATTTTTTTATTAAATATTTTTTCCTGTAATTAGCTCATATTGCTATATGGTTTGAGATGAGAACATATAGTAAAATTATTTTTTAATGAGCATTCCGACGATCCAACGCAACCGTGCAGCGTTTCGACGAGGCGGTGCAACAATGCAACGTTTTGGCGAGGCGAGATGACCATAATTATAACGTACAATAATACCCGTCGAATTTTTTAAATGAGGTTTGGAATATGTACGAGTATTCTGACAACGCGAGTCGAGGTGATGTAACGAGGAGCGTTCCAGTGAGACGAGACGACTGTCATAAATCTAGTTTAATTTGACCAGATAATAATTTTAGTTATATAATTTTTTTTGTTCAATTTAATTATCCCTTATTATTTTTTTGTTCAATTGATTTATATTATTCCCCCGCTGAGAAATATTGACCCATCCATTGAGCTATGTAATGGCATGAGGATGATTGTCACTAAACTTGAGGATCGGGTGATTGAATCCAAACATATATTGGGGAAGAAGTCAGGTGGAAAAATTTCGTATTGCGATAATGATCTTGAGTCCATCCAATTTTACTAAATTTCCATTACGATTTTAAAGGAGGCAGTTTTATTTGAGTGTTTGCTTTGCAATGACCACAAATAAGAGTCACGGACAGTCACTTTCTAATATAGGTTTATACCTACTAAAGCCGTATTCAGACATAGACAATTGTATGTTGCAATCTCACAGGTCACTAACAAAATATGCCTCAAAGTTTGAATATGTGACAAGGATAATGGATCGGACAACACGATAGTTAATGTCGTGTACGATAAAAACAAATTCAGTGGTTGTGAGGTAAGACGCTACAGTTGACATGATTCTTGCGATTTCATTTACCATACTTTGTTTCTATGACAATTCTTAGCTACATCATTATTCTTTCATCAAGCTGAGTCTGGCCAAGGTTTGAGGGAGTCCTCTTTGAATTTTCACTATATTTCTTTATTATGTGTTGTAGAATTATACATAGTTAATTTTATTGAATTTAGAACATTTATGTGATAACTATTTTTATCATGTTTCTATTATTACATTTTTGTTAAATTAATTTAATTCTATTATATATTAATTATAACATTAAATAATTCTCGTCGATTCTCGACGAGTTACGCACTAGTTATATTAATAGTGGCTATTAACATTAAGTTGGAAAATGAAAACAACCCCCTATTTAAACATTCCTTTTGGACAAATTGTAACTCTGCCTACATATTTTTAAGAATGTACAAATACTAACTTCAAATATCTTTCAACTAAAAAACGAGAAGAAAAAGAAAAGAAAGAGCTTAAAAATATCTTTATATGTTGACATTGAGGATGTCATAAGTTGAAATGAAGAAAAATAATGTTTTTAAGTAAAGACGCCGGAAATTCAATATTATGCAAGATAAGAAGTGATGGTTCGTATTCTCAAAGAAGAAGAAGAAGTGCATGGTTCGTCGACATCTATCTAATGAAATTAAGTGCAAAAATTCTAATTAAACATACATCTATAAAAAATGGACATTAAAACTAAAAAACTAACACTTCTTAACTCATTGTTTATAAATATTAATTTCATATAATTCACGTCGAATTTCGACGAGTTACTGACTAGTATACAGTGAAAATTCGATGACTTTTTTTCAGAACTCTTGTTTCAGCAAAGTGGCACCGTTTCAGAGTTTCCTCTTCTTCTTCTTAGGACCTACCAAGCAAATCTGGGAATGGAAAAATAGAAATGAAAAGAGAAAAGAAAGGATAATACAAATCTAAGAGAAATACAGAGAAGAATGTCAAAAAGTATTACCCTATAAATCGACAAACCATTATTCTCATAAATTTTGAAATTTGAATCATTACACTTGAATCTATATAATATATCTTCTCTATAGTCTATACATTAGAACTATTTCTAGGAAATAATTTTTGTAATCCAGTGCTGAGTTTGCACCATTTTCTCTTTGATGGCTCCATCCTCTTCATTTATTCTTCTTATTCGTTGCATTCAGCACATGAATAGAAATTCTATCAAACTTCTCTAGTTATAGTTGAAAGAGCGGAAATCTTCACATCGGCCAATTCCTTTTTCTTTTACATTTTTTTTAATGCTATATAACTTTTGGGCGGGAGTTGACCAACATGAGACTAGTTAGTTTTAATATACTATATAGATATAGATTAACCAAATTTTGAAGCAATTTAGAAATAAATTTTATTAATACAACTAGATTTTCTCGTGTGTTGATGGAATCTTGTGGATTTGCATCATTGATTTTATCATGTGTTGTTGTTCATATGTGTATTGCTGGTTATCCACCTTATGATGATCTGATAGGATCATCAAGGGGATCTATGCTGAGGGCGCTGAATCGTCGGATTTCCATTGAGTATACATCATTGTTATTGTTGTGATCATATTGACGTTGTTATATGAGTATGCATTTGTAGGTCTTGTGTTAGGACCCTGTCCGTATTGCATTGATCTGATCTCGAATTAGACTGATATGATTGTCGTGGCACTTCATATCTCGAGGTATGTTCCGTATTTCCTTTGGTATTTGTCTTTGTTGGACAATCGGTTATCGTCTTGGGGTTTGATGATGTTATTCGATGGATCGTATTGGTCAGAAATGGTATATTTCCGTATCGTGAGTTGGTGATGATAGTTTGAGAATCTTGAGTATTGTTTGAGGTACAATACAGATATTAGGTTCGTGTTTATTGGTTAATCAAGTACGTGATGTGAAATATGATAATGGTTATTCTGATGAGAATGACTTGAGTAAGTAAAGTTATGGCGGTAAGATTACGTTGGTCGTATTCTTATGTTGTATTCTCATTGGTATGTAATTATTAATGTGATGTGACGGTTATCATTGTTGGATATTATGGCTGACCTCGTCGTGGGATTTATTTTTAGGTTCTTGGAGTATCGAGCTTGTAGCGGTCGTGAAGAGATGAGCTTCCCGGAGGATACTGGCTAGGACATGTTTTGTGCATTGAGTTTCTTGATTGGTTCTTGTATTCCGTTGCTAGAGTATCTTTATGGTTGGTCTTTTTCCGCTGCGTGAGTATTTTGAAACGCTCTTTTGTTATCTGGTAACTGAGGTTACTTTGGAAATCGTTTTCTAAACTTTTGAGTGTCGGCCGTTTGGCCTTGTGATTTCAAATGCGTTTTTACGACGGTTTTTGATAAATGGATTTTATAAGTCTTTGTGAATTTTTAAAGATAGTACCGTAGTTGGCCTCTTGGGCATTTGTAAATTTTTGCGAAAATTTCCTTTAGCCTTGTGGGTTCCATCTCGGGGCCCACAGCGCTGTAATATTCTCGGTTAAATTTGAGGGTGTTACAGAATATGGTATCGGAGCTTAGGTTGAGAAAACCTAGGCATTTGGGTCGAGTTGTGTTGTGTTTTGTCGCGTCAGTCGATTTGTCGATTGACAAATTCTAGAGCCTTGAGTTTTTGTTGTTCACTCGGGCTTGTGCGTTATGTGATTTACCAGTGTGGTACTGAGGTTGTTTTAAACTTTTCCAAAGGGTGTTTACGTGATTCTCTGGAATGAGATGTATTGTGTTCTTGAGTTGAACTGAGTTTGCAAAACGTATGTTTTGAAAATATCCGTGTCGAGTATTTTCTAGAGTCGAGACATGTGCCAGTACCACGGGGAATCATCGACTTCACGATCTGTAAGTATTTGGATTTTGGATTTCATTGAGATTTATTGCCGTTCTAAGTTGATAAGTTTTGAGATTCAGAAAGATATTATGCGTTACAGAATGAGATGACAGAATTGGGACAGGATTGATGATTTGGGAAACTATGATTTTGGAAATCAATATATCGGTTAAGTTTTGGAACGGAATTGTGTATTCGGGAGAAGGACTGTGGATTGTTGAGAAGAACATGTAGTCATGTTAGTTCATTTTGTGATATATGAACTGTCTTTGAGCATTTGAAAATGATACCTTTCAAAATGAATGTTTTACGGAAAATGATTTTTGGGCCGAGACCCGATCGATTTTGAAATAGTTTTGTAACTCAGGACTTGGAGTCCGAAAAGAGTTTTCTACTTTTTAAACTTCTTGTAATGCGGAACAAGATACGGGGTGAGACCCTAATGTTTCAAAAGAAAGCTTTTCTGTTTTCTAAAACTCCCGAGATTTGTAAAACACTTTATCAATCTTTTATCTGTTTCGTTTCTGTCTTTCGCGGTTTTGATTTACTCGATCAAATGAAACTTATCGGAAAGTCTTTCACTGTGTTGAGTTGTTTCAATATTTTGTCATAGCATAATTGAAGTGATCCAAGATGGGTTAATGGTCGAAGTTGCGGGTCATATGTGGAAAAGGAGTTTTTAGTCGGAATTTATATATTGCAATTTTGGAACTCTATCATGTGGTTTTCCGATGGAATATCAGTGGATATTGGTGACGAACCGAGTTGGTATACAATAGTATAGATGTAGTCCAGCATTTGCATAGTTTTCATTTTAAACTTCGAAATTGTGTGGATTCGGAGGACACTGTTATTGAATACTTGGCATTAGCGAGCCAGTTTAATTTTTCGAAAATTTATTTTGTGGTCTTACCAAAATTTATATTTTGAGCTTTGAAATTTTTGAAAGAACTTTCGAAAATTTGTCTTCTTGACAAGAGTATATGAATTCAAACTGGTTTTGAAAATGTGATTGAGGTACATACGCATTTAGTGCATAATGCATATCGTGGTGAAGTTCTGAACGTGACTCACGAACTGGATAATATATCAGTATTGGAACGATGAATAGAGATTCGAACTTTAGTATGGCAGTTTGGTTACCCAGGAATGATCGGTTGATCTATCGGATGAGAGGAATATGCTGCGTGTTGTAGATCCATGCACATAATGTAATCTTGAAACTTTGGATTTTGTGAAACTGGAGCATATGTGCTAGGTGGCTCTACTGATGTGATGATAGCACCTTTTGAATTTTGAGCAGTACTCATTAGTCATTCTCACTCCATGTATGATTTGGGATGTTCGCCGAATTGCGACTGGTTGTTTGTACGCCTGAGAGGTTCGTTCATCAGTCGGTTGTGTTTATTGAGATCTACGGTATGTGATTGGCGTGTCGTTTTGAGAACTTTATTCGTTTGTATATCGAGTTCTGTGGTTCTGTGTTGGTCGTGTTGGAGCTTACCGTTTGAACGTATTCTCGATTATCGTTGACCGTTCGTTGGTCGTATTGGAGTTTATCATGTTGATGATATTCTCGACTGTGTTTTGACCTCTGTTTGGTCATATTGGAATTTATCATGTCGATGATAAATTCGGTTGACTTATTGGTCGATCATTGTTGGTGATCATCTGAACGTTCGGATTTTGTGTCGGTGTTTCGGGATTCGTGTCGTTGTTTTGGGCAGTTGTTTTGCAGATATATTGTGTATTATTTGTCATATCGGAATTGGGACTTGATTATGTAATCAGGCAGGCAGGATTTGATTCGAGCATATTGTTTCATCCGAAGATGATATATTTTGTTGAGACTCAAGTGATTGTAAGCGTATTGGGACTGTACCATGAGATCGCTTGCTAGTATCTCAGGAGATCGTCGACCTGCGTATTTGTATGTGTGCTCTTTTGATTATTCAGTAATGAAGATGATTGATCATGTTGTAATAGTTTCGAAATATTTTGGTTGAACGGTATGTTTGTTCGTTTTTATGATGGATTGCAAGTTTCGAGGCCGAAATTTATTTTAAGTGGTGTAGAATGTAATATCCGGAATTTCTACAACTGTTGTTTGAGATTATTTTATTCGAGTTATATTGTACAGCGTAGAATCTGTACAATATGGATAAAATAAATAAGGGACTGAGATGTCAGTATTGGTACAATTGACGTATTTGGGAGACAATTACAATTGAGGATATCGTGTATCAGGTCATTTCAATTTTGACATTGGGTCTATCATATGAGAATATTATTAGATTGAGTATATGTATTCAGTATGTGAGTGTACGTATCCAGTATGTCGAGACGGACGAGAAGAGTTGGAATTGGCTAAGTACAGCCACGTTAGCGCATGCTATGAAATATGCTTAGCGCATGCTACGAGGTATGAGTAGCACACGCTACGTGGTGCAGTTAGCGTACGCTAATAGGATCACATTATGTACGCTAAGGAGGATCCTTAACGTACGTAAGGCATTCTGGGAAAGGTTCGGGAGGCGGCCGACAGGTAGGCCCGGGTTGATGTTTATTGGCATTTAGCGCATGCTACCAAGGATGGTTAGCGTACGCCAATATCAGATCGTCCGACAGGGAATCTTGGCTTTCGGCGAGTGGACCCAGCCACTTGTGACGCGTGTCTAGATAAGGTCAACGGGTGTTTGTCATGTAGGGATAGCGCACGCTAAACCGTATGGTTAGCGCACGCTAATTCCAGATCAGTCAGAGGAATCCCGGAAATCGCGGATGCTTTCGGCATGTGGGGGCACGAGTGGTAGGTGAATACTATAGTAAGTCAACTTCGGATAGCGCACGCTAAGGGTAAAGGACTTGCGTACGCTAGACAAGTGTAAGTTACGTACACTAATGCATGGGCATTACGTACGCAAGCACATGTACAAAGCCAGATAGTGGCCTCTGGACCCCGACATCGCACGCTAACAAAGTCAGTTAGCGCACGCTAAGGCTGTTGCGCTCGCTAAACATGAGATGTTAGCGCACGCTAGTAATGTATTCTATATAAGGGGACAAACGGGTTTTGAGATGCATTTAGTCCATTTTTTCTCCTTCAGTCGATAGAGAGAGCTTTGGGAGGTTCTTGAGGTTCCCAAACATGGTGAGGTGGTGATTTTTAACAAGATTAAGATAGAGAGCATGGATTCAAGCCTTGCTCTTCAAGTTACTCATGATTCTTGGAATGGAGTTCAAGTGTTCTTCTTCTTGGTTCATCTAATCCAGGTAATATTCGTATCCCTTGTTAGTTGTTCGTTTTTAAGGAGGATTACATGTGAGGAACATGTTGGATAATCATGTGACGACATTATATGAGATTTTATGGGATTATGATAAGAGTTTTCGGATGTTATTTAAGATTCTTCATGTTAATGGTGATTCGTTTAACTTGATGAGGTCATATTCCAGATTATGTATGATATGATCCTTGTTATCGAGTCGGTTTGATTGTTGATGTTGTTATTGATATATGGACATCGATATGATCATTGTGATCATTATGGGGTCGTTTATCTTCAAGAGATATGGAGATTTATGTCTCCCTTCATTCGGATTCGTAGTCGCAAGATGTTAGTCGATGCTTGGAATGCATGCCACTGTACAGCATTAGCGCACGCTAAGCTTACTGGCTAGCGCACGCTAACGGGAGCAACTTAGCGCACGCTACATTATGCGTTTAACATGCGCTAAGTAGGCAGACAGTGCAGTATTTTTGTGTTGTGATTATGAATTCGTGATGGTTTGATTTGGTTTGTTATAACTGCGTTTATTCGAGGTTTTTGTTGAATCGTTGAGTTCGATTGGTTGGTTTTGTCGGTTTTTGATTATTATCGGATATGTGTTAATTGATTACTTCAATAGGTTGAGATTATTGATCGGTGATTATAACTGAATGTTGCGGTCGTGTTCGAGTGTGTCCGTTGTGTTGCTTTTGATCGTGGCTGAGGAGCTCGTAGACAAAGGCAATGTGTTCGGTAGCAGCTTCGTGGTATCGGTATCGAGGCAAGTTATTACTTGCTCAGTTATAATATTTAATGAATGGTTTCGGTTTTATTTCGTTTATAATGCATATATCGATGATTATTATTGTGAACTCGGGGTATTTGGATTGCATATCGTTTTTCCGATTCTGGGAGGTAAATCATAATGTATATGCTTTATCTCATTTATTGGTATGTTCGGGTATCGAGGTTACATTATGGTAAAGACGAGGATATGAGTATCTATAGTTCATTGTACGTCTGGATCGCCGAGCATTGAGGATAATTGCCGGTGATGATTTGACATCGAGATTGCTCCTAAAGGACTCGGGACAAGTATCTTAGTTTGATTCGGTTTAGTGTTAATGATGTTGATCATGCAGGTTGTCCTTCATGTTGCTGAACATGAAGTCGTCCTAGTTGTTTCATCGTAGTGTCGTTCATGTTTGGATTCATATGTTGTTCATGTTGATGAACATATTGATTTGCATATGTGTATGCATAATTGCATTGTTATGTTGTAAATGATCCGAAGGGATCATGAGGATCTATGCTGAGGGCGCTGGATCGGATGTCCACCACGCGTTGGTTCGACGGGATCATCATGGGGATCTATGCTGAGGGTGCTGGATCGTTGGATAGGTTTTCCACCATGCGTTAGTTCGACGGGATCATCATGGGGATCTATAATGAGGGTGCTGGATCGTTGGATTACCAGTATTGTGTTGATGTCTTGTGAATTCGCATCATTGATTTTATCATGTGTTGTTGTTCATATGTGTATTGTTGGTTATCCACTTTATGATGATCTGATAGGATCATCAAGGGGATCTATGATGAGGGCGCTGGATCGTCGGATTTCCATTGAGTATACATTATTGTTATTGTTGTGATCATATTGACGTTGTCATATGAGTATGCATTTGTAGGTCTTGTGTTAGGACCGTGTCCGTATTGCATTGATCTGATCTCGAATTAGACTGATATTATTGTCGTGGCACTTCATATCTCGAGGTATGTTCCGTATTTCCTTTGGTATTTGTCTTTGATGGACAATCGGTTATCGTCTTGGGGTTTGATGATGTTATTCGATGGATCTTATTGGTCAGAAATGGTATATTTCCGTATCGTGAGTTGGTGATGATAGTTTGAGAATCTTGAGTATTGTTTGAGGTACAATACAGATATTAGGTTCGAGTTTATTGGTTAATCAAGTACGAGATGTGAAATGTGATAATGGTTAATCTGATGAGAATGACTTGAGTAAGTAAAGTTATGGCGGTAAGATTACGTTGGTCGTATTCTTATGTTGTATTCTCATTGGTATGTAATTATTAATGTGATGTGACGGTTATCATTGTTGGATATTATGGCTGACCCCGTCGTGGGATTTCTTTTTAGGTTCTTGGAGTATCGAGCTTGTAGCGGTCGTGAAGAGATGAGCTTCCCGAAGGATACTGGCTAGGACATGTTGTGCATTGAGTTTCTTGATTGGTTCTTGTATTCCGCTGCTAGAGTGTCTTTATGGTTGGTCTTTTTCCGCTGCGTGAGCATTTTGAAACGCTCTTTTGGTATCTGGTAACTGAGGTTTACTTTGGAAATTGTTTTCTAAACTTTTGAGTGTCGGCCGTTTGGCCTTGTGATTTCAAATGCGTTTTTACGACGGTTTTTGATAAATTGATTTTATAAGTCTTTGTGAATTTTTAAAGATAGTACCGTCGTTGGCCTCTTGGGCATTTGTAAATGTTTGCAAAAATTTCCTTTAGCCTTGTGGGTTCCATCTCGGGGCCCACGACGCTGTAATATTCCCGGTTAAATTTGGGGGTGGTACAATTCAAACTCTGGAGGATATGTTGAGGGCGTGTGCTCTCGATTGGAAGTACGACTGGGAAGCCCAACTACCGTTGGTGGAATTCACCTATAATAACAGTTGCCACGCTTCGATTAAGATGGCACCTTATGAGGCATTGTATGGCCGTCGTTGTAGGTCGCCATTGTGTTGGGATGACTTGGTTGAATCCGTTGGTACAGAGCCTGATATGTTGTTAGCAGCCCGCGAGAAGATTGCTGTGATTAAGAGTCTCCTATTAACGGCTCAGAGCCGCCAGAAATCTTATGCAGATAATCGTCGACGACCACTCGAGTTTGAGGTTGGAGATCATGTACTGGTAAAAGTGTCCCCGACTCGAGGTGTTTTTCATTTTGGGAAGAGAGTGAAGATGAGCATGAGGTATATTGGTCCGTTTGAGATTTTGGATCGTGTAGGCGACCTAGCCTATCGTTTGGCGTTACCACCAGCTTTGAGTCGGATTCACAACGTGTTTCATGTATCCCAGTTGAGGAAGTATGGTGCTGGCCCAAGCCACATTATTCGATTCGAAGAGGTCGAGATACCCGATGACCATTCGTATGAAGAACGTCCTGTGTGGATACTCGAAAGGAGGGTCCAACAGTTGAGGAACAAGACGATTCCCTTATTGAAGATTCAGTGGTCGAGAGAAGGAATCGAGTAGGCTACATGGGAGACTGAGGATATCACGAGTTGTTTACCCCTTAGTTTCGGGGACGAAACTCCTTTTAAGGGGGGAAGTATGTAATACCTGCCTGAACTCTCGTCCTTACTGTTGTATTTTTCGGATACTTCGAGTATTGTCGTACCATATCCGTACATATTATTATGAGTATAGTGTCGAGATATGTTAAATCAAATTATTTATCTTTGTCGTTCACACTATAGTTGATTGTTAGATGTTGTTTGGAGAATTTCATTTATTTGACTATGTGTTGCCTTTACCGTGCGCTATGTTATCGTTACGTACGCTATGTATGTAACATTACGTACATAACACTCCTATGTTAACGTACGTAATGTGGTGTATCAAACAGCATCTCGCCTTTCAGCGGGTGGGGCCAAATGTAGACAGTGGTCGGTGATCCGATCGTGACAGCCTGGTCAACGGCCATTACATACGTAATGGCTATATTTTAGCATACGTAATGTGCCTGGGCCTTACGTACATTAATATGACAACATACATAATAGCATATGTGATTTGAGGCAGTAGCCCCTGGGGATTCGTTGCGTACGTAATGCCCATAGGATTACGTACGTAATGTGCTTAACGTACGTTAAGCGTTAGCTATACGTAATGCTTAATACGGGTTATAAAAGTATGGGTTGTCTTTCATTTCTTCACAACCCAATATCATTCTCTCTCCCTCAGAACCGATCCCCTGCCCTGTTAAATCATATTTTGCCACTCCAAACTTGTGTTAGAGCTTCATCACTTGGATTCGAGGCTTATTGATTGAAAGTTGGGGAGTGTTCTTGTAGTTGGATTGCATTCTTGTGGCTTTAGTAGTTGTTCTTCATTTCTTGAGGTATGTTATACACTTATGCTCTATAAATTCGTAGGAATGATGGTATTGATATGGATTATTACACCTAGAATGGAATTAATCAAAGAAAACATGATTGTGGTTAAACTCTTTAAATACTTAGTGAAGGATATAGTGATTAAGGCTTAAAATGAAGATGTTCTTGATGTTTCAATGAATGTAATCACATTTGTCATAGTCCTACTCATCTGCCCGGATTTATTGACATCATTAGGGCAGTGATAATCTTAAGTTTCAGTGTAATTACATTAGACTCGATGAATTGATGTCATAGGATGTATTAAAACACCATGTTAGGTATTAACCTACCTTGGGAAGAACTTGATGAAAATTTGGATGATGTTCTTATTGTTCTGAAAATCCTAAAGTTATAAATTCATTTCCGGTTTTGTCTTAGCATAATCATTGGGAGATGATAAAGGATATTGATGAACACAACTATAACTTTAATCGGATGTATTGGTGAATTAAGAGTGTGATGATCATCATATTACTACATTGGTGATATTCTTAGAAATTTTAAACGATATAAGATGATATTGACGAACATAAATGATTGTATAACAATGTTTTTGATAAACTCTTATTCATGAGAACCATGCGAGTGTTTGAGAACATCTTGTAAACCGATAATAAGAATGAATTGAGGTTAATAGAGTTCTTGGAATAGAATTTTGATATCTCAAGATAGTTGAACTATTCAAATTGAATTTAGGGTGTCGTATCATTGAATTCGATATCGATGATTATATGGATGTGTTATTGAGTGAAATGTATTTCATTCAAGGTCGATTGTTCGAGTAACCGATATTAGTCGAGGACCGTCCGTTCGTTCGTCAAGGCAGGATTATTCTCGTCTCCGTATTGAGGCAAGTTATCTTGCTTGGTTATAATGATGGTTGAATTCTTGTGAATATTGTACCTTTCGTGTATAAGTAATGCTCTGTGAATCTACAATTCATGATATTATGTTGTTCTTGATCATATTACCATGTTGTGGTGGGATTGTATTCCCTAGTTGATCGCCTTTGATACCGCTGAGCTCGTTGAGCCTCGTTGTCACTTCGGTGAGTCTTCCGATTCTTGGATAAATGTGTAATTTGTTGAGTTTCGTTGTCATGTTACATCATGACATCTCTGGAGTTATATCTGCGTGCTGATTGGTTATGTGTAGGATTTTTAGCAGAGCACTTGATGGTCATGCGTGGATGTTTCTGCATTGGACCGTGCACACGAGATGTAGTTTGTGAGGCTAATTAGGTACATCATCCCACATATATTCCGAATTCCGTATATGGGGTAGACATGTGCATGGATACATATCCGTATCGGGCGTACTATGACGTCCGTCTTGAGCCATGTTATTTGGTCGTTCATATTCCGAGTATGATTGGATATGTTCGACAGTTTGGGACTGACTGTTATACGCCCGAGGGGTATATTCAGTATTCAGTTGTTTCTTTAAGATTAGTGTGTATATGAATTGTATAATGCCATGAGAATTATTATCATATATAGCTGACCCTGTGGTTTGGGCGAAATACTTGTATTTCAGGGCGAGGAAAGGGCAAGGCGCAGGAAGAGCACGATGGCGGCGAAGGGTATTGAAAGGTGCTAGTTCGGGGGGCCGAGTATTTTTGTCAGTTATTTAAACCTGTGTAATATTATGTCATTTTCGGTTTATAAAGTTGGATGAATGTATTTAGGTATACTCCATCTCCATATGGTTTATATCGGTTGTGGATCCTGTGTATTGCTATGTAAGTTGATACGGATATATATATATATATATATATATGTAAGCTCCTATTCGGGGCTATAACTTATATTGTGGTACGGTATCACAATTATAGGATGGTTGACTTGTGTTTTTTATATCACCTGGTGGATCCCGGTGGGGGTCCATAGCACTATAATAACCACCATTTCGGGGTGTTACAGAAGTTTGGATAGCAGCTAGCATATTCCAACTTTTAATGAACTAAGTAGTTAAAAAACAATTTACTTACTTGTGGTGGAGACAAATTTAGAGAAGATTGTAAATCTGGTATCACCATTCCTTGAGAGGTAAGATGAGCTAAAACGAGCTTTCGTGTTTTATCTTGTTCCGACATCTTTGTGGACAACACCTTAATATCATCATCTTTTTTTTCAATCTCACGTCTCCCTTTCTGTAGTTCAATCTTAAGCTCCTGAATTTGTTCTTTTGCAGATCCTTTGTTACGGGGAACATGGAAATATCTAGTGGCAGTGACTCCCGTGCCTACCCCTTTTAGAAATCCGCCATTTTCTTTCCCGAAGACTAGAGTCATGGCATCCGTGCCCGGATCATGCTTCAGCTCTCCATCATTTAGCTGTTTTTCATGTTCCATCTATACACAAAAGATATCAAATGAATGTCGTCAACTGTTATTTAAAAATTTTCACATTAATTATAGTATTAAAAACAAGAAAGAAGAAGTTTTCATTGGACTTACTAGTTTATCTGCTATGACCTTCACATTATCATCTTCCAGTACAACTGCTTTGTTTTCACGTGCTTTATACCTCATCAATGACTGGGCGGACATTTCATCTTTTTCAATTACTTTATTTTCAACCTTGTTATGATTTACAAAAAAAAAAAAAAAAGCAAATTATTAATAAAAATAAGCATTATTATAAGACACACTGATAAGCTCACAACCAAATGAACATATATCGGGAGTATGATATGCCTTGAACCTAATCCATGAACACATTCCTGATGCAATTATAAGATCAATTAAGACTTAAATCATGAGTCTATAACTTAACAGTTAACACATATAATTAAGAACTTGGCATAAGACTCTATCACCGGGTTATTGTATGTTAATTGTTAAGAGGGTAGCATTATAAAGTAACAACTAATAACAACACTACAGCAGGTTCAGGTATGTTAATAAAATTACTTAACATAACAGCACTACAGCAGCAGGTTAACATTACTGTACACACACATACGGAAAATAGAATAAGTCATACACACAATCGAATGAAAGAATGAAATTACCAGTTTTTCTCGGAGAACTGAATATCCGCCTCGCCCCATCCAATGTTGATAAAGCGACTTCTTTCGAGCTAGTTTCGTCTTTCCCGAGACATCTTTCCAAAAAATAAAATTATGAATATCATAAGTGTTTTTTGTTTAACTTAGAAAAATCAATAACATAAAAATGATGAAAGATAAGAAAAAAAATAAACTTTGAATTTGGCGGATTGTGTATGCGTTACGAATTTGTCCCAATGTTCTTGGGAAAGAAGAATTGTACGATACCGTCTAGGAATTTTGGCAAGTTTGGTGGGTTTGCCTAAGTTGGGGAATATGTGATCCGCATACAGTCTTTTCCTAAAGCTTCGTAGGAGGATACCTAGCCGGTTCATTACGTACTTTCTTCTAGTTTCATCAATTTCATAGTAACGCTGAAATAATAAATATTATTATGTTAGACTTGGAATGACATTGCAATGGAGTATAACAACAAAATATGAGTTGATAGTACTAAAAAAATAAACAACATTTTTACCGTTATCTCTTCCCAGAGCTTATCCCTTACTTCTTTTTTTACGTCCTTCCAGTTAAATACACTAATTCCTACCTTCTCCCGTACAAGGTCTCCTAAGAAACTAGAAAATTCTGCTATGTACTTTCCACTAAACCTTCCCAATTGATCAAACTTTACTCTATGTTTTATTCCACCAGAATTTGTGTACGCAGTCCGCAACTTTGGCAATCGAGTCAAGCCCCTCTTCTTTTTTTCTTTATAGTCACTGTATTTTGCAATTCTTGCTCTGCATCTGTAACTCCATCAGAGTCACTGGAATTGCTATCGGAGCCATCTTCATCGCTTGAATCTGATATGTTGCTTTCATGATCTTGCTCCTCCTCCATTTGAAATATGGTCGCATCATGAATCAGTAGTGTGTTTTCTCTTTCCATGATGCCTAGTTCAACATTAAACATTAACATACATGTTTAATAAGTAAATGTACACAATAATAGTATTTGAAATAAATTTGTGATGTAAGATTTTCATCGATTGTAGTAGAAGAACCCCTTATATTGAGACGTAATGGAAGTAGATGTAAGCTTTGAAATACGACATTATGTTTACAGAGCAGCAGTTCCGATTAATGAATTGTCCTGAATACCAGGTCTTTGTTACGTTGAGTATGAGCAGCAATTAATTTTGCTTCTGATTACATTGAGTGTAACACAGGCCTATCCAGAATAATATTACGCCTGTGTAGAGATGAACCCATGGTGAAGGAAATTTTCGCAAACATTTACAAAACACCCAAGAGGCTAACGACGGTATTATCTATTAAAAACATTCGAAGATTTATAAAACTCGTTTATCAAACCGTCGTAAAAACTCATTTGAAACCACAAGGCCCGAAATGTCAAGACTCAACAGTTTAAAAACATACGTTAAGCTATCGCTTACACGTACCGACAGAATAGTTTAGAAAACAATTGCCAAAGTAACTCAAGTTACAAGATATCAAAAGGCCATTTAAAATACTCACGCAGCGGAAAAGACAAACGATTAAAATACTCTAGCAGCGGAATACAACAACTGATCAGGAAACTCAACACACGATTACATGCCCTAGCCAGTATCCTCCGGGAAGCTCATCTCTCCACGACCGCTACAAGCTTGATAATCCAAGAACCTAAAAAGAAAGCCCACGACGGGGTCAGCCATAATATCCAACAATGATAACCATCACATCTCATCAATAATTACATATCAATGGAAATACTAAGTAAGAATACGACCAATGTAATCTTACTGTCGTAACTTTACGAAAATCCACGATTCGTATCCTTAACAACACAATAAGATAATACCGAAATATATGTACGGTACCTCAACAATACCCAAGGTTCTCAAAACATTATCATAACTCGCGATATGGAAATTATACCAACTCTGGCCAATTCAATCCATCGATTAACATCGACAATTCCAATACGATAATCGATTGTCCATCAAAGACAAGTACCAAGGAAATACGGAACATACCTCAAGATTACGAAATACCATGACAATCACGTCAGTCTAATCCGAGATCAGATCAACATAACATACGGACATGGTCCTAACACAAGACCTACAAATGCATACTCATATGACAACATCAATATGATCACAACAATAACGACAATGTATACTTATGGCAAACCCATAATATACATATGCACAACAACAATACATGGCAATCCGATGATCCAGCGTTCACTGCCTAGATCCCACGATGACCCCGTCAGACCAACCGTGGTGGAAAAACCTGTCCGATGATCCAGCGCGCGCTAGCATAGATCCCCCGATGATCCCGTCGGACCAACACGAGGTGGACATATGACAACAATGCACAACTGCACAAAACAACAGTACACAATACACGACAACAACAATGCACAAATGCATGACAACAACGACACACGAATGTATCACAACATGATCGACACGGGATCATCATGGGATCTATGCTGAGGGCGCTGGATCGTTGGATTACCAGTATTGAGAGACAACGTCTACTAACCGATAGATAAAAGAAACGTAGATAAAAGCAAATCAATGGCAAACTTTGCTGATCGCTCACTCACTATTCTCTAACTTATAAGACTCATAGAGCATCCCCAACTATTAGCACCAAACTCAAACTCATTTTGCAGTATATGTCCCATCAAACAGCAATTCAACTCCAACCATTTACACCAAACTCAAACTCTCATACCTATATATTTCTTTCAAATTACACATTAGCCCACAAAACTTGCAATAGCTAATTTCATATAAATATCAAATTATATCAAACTTTAATGTGAAATTGAGCGCAAATCAATATTATTGGATTTATTACAATTTTAATCAACACTCATAATTAATTTAATTATTTTAAATATTCAACAAATTATATTGCATATAGGGTAAAAATCAAGAAGATGTCTTCATTTCGGAGAGAGAGAGAGAGAGAGAGAGAGAGAGAGAGAGAGAGAGAGAGAGAGAGAGAGAGAGAGAGAGAGAGAGAGAGAGAGAGAGAGAGAGAGAGAGAGAGTAAATAAAATATCTATGAATTCAACAAATTTAAATTAAGCCCAAAATTGTGACTTGGGCTTGGGCTTAAACTAAAATATAGATAAACAAAAGAATAGAACATAAAATAAAAGAAATCCTATCTTCTTCAGCAGAGAGTGCCGCTTCTTCTTTCTTCCCCCCTCTGGTTTTCTTTTCTTTCAATTCAATCTTCCAATCAGCCAAAAATCGAAACAACCAGAAATTGAAGGCGTGAAATGCAGTTATTCAACAATACCAAAAGGAGTGTGCGTTTTGAACGGTAGAAACGCAAAGATACCTTTGGAGGAGAGAGAAAAGGCTCAAAAACGCATTTTGAGTTTGGGTTTGCAGCACTATTGGAGGTGAGATTCTACTCACTATTGGACTCCACAGCTGAAGGGGAAGTCCCACAGGAGAGGGTGATAGCAACGTCGAGTTCGGACTTCATCAAGCTTTGTTTAGCGTTTAGTTTTACGCTTATTTGATCGAGATGCTCTTCTACTATTAAACATTTATTTGTGTTATTGTTGCTGTTTCTCTTCACTTTGAAATGTGCACTATCACTTACTGCATTGGCCAGAATCTTTTGAATGTTACTTGAAGCTTCTGGCCGATGCAGCAAGTGATAGTGCACATTTCAACGTGAAGAGAAACAACCACCACCACAAAAATAAATATTTAATAGTAGAACATCTCGATCAAATAAGAGTAAAACTTAAAGCTAAACAAAGCTTGATGAAGTCCGAACTCGACGTTGCCATCACCCTCTCCTGTGGGACTCCCCCTTCAGTTGTGGAGTCCACTCTCCCTCCTCTTCCTCACCTACTTCTTCCTCCCCACCTGCGAATTACGTAGAACCCTCTCTGCTTTTTCGGGTGGTATCTTGAATATCTTTGAATACTCTGTGCATTGGTACCTTCTCGCCTTCGAATGTGTGCAGCTTGGCGTAAATGGCTTGGGATATCAAATTCTTCATGGTGTGCATTTCCAATATATAGGCAACCTCTGCAAACAAGAAGAAAACGGTGACATACTTATATTGAAAAGTATGTGACCATCGACTTTGACGAAATCAGTGTCAAAATCGTTAAACTCTTGGGAGGAAGCAGCGGTATCGAGGTGACGCTTCCAGCATTCCACAACTTTGCGGAGGATATCGCCCTTCGCCTCGGTGAAATGAATTTCGCTTAAATCATTATTCTCGAACTTTTTCTTGATTACCTTCGATGGCCCAGACATTAACTCATTCACTTCAAAACTATAGTTGTCGGAACTGCGCAATATGATAGTCCTACCCGCGGCAGCAACCGACGACGACATAGGAGCCTAGAAAGGGAAGCGAGAGAGAGAAAGCAAGGAGCCCATAGAAACAAATGTTAATTATTGCTTGCATCTGCTGACTGAGTTACTGGGTAACATCAAAAGACATTTTGCCTATCCAAGAGAATATTCAGGAGAATTTGAAAATGTTGAGAAATCATATAAAATTAAAAATGATAAAGTGTAGAAAAGACAAAAGTTAATAATTAGTATGAAGATAATAAAGTGTAAAAGACATTTTATAGGATGATCATGTAATGTAATCTTTTTCGTTAAAATGCAGAAAAGCAACAAATAAAATGGGAAAAAAATCCAATGAAAAATGTTTGCCAAGTGATGAATCTAAAATCTATAGTGAGAAACGTATAACCTCATGTACAAAAAATTATTTAGTTATTTGTCGAGACAAACAAAAAAAACGAGTATAAATTAAATAAAACTATATGTATTCAAAATGTTAGGTTACCTATTATCATCTCCCTAACGAACCTTTTTCAGCTCTTATTAAATGAACCGCGCTTCCCAATTCTCACAATTCCTTCCATTATTTAATAAACCACAAATAAAAATGAATAATATTCATACTACCTCTGTTCTACTATAATTGCAACATTTGGACTTTCACGTTTGCCAATGCACAACTTTGAATATCAATATCTTTAATTATTTATTTTTAAAAATTATAAAAATTTGATATCTTAAAAATATATTTCGTGGTGAATCTAACAAGATCTCACATGACTATTTTTTCATATGTATGAATCACAAAAGATGGTCAAAAGACAGTATGTGAATAGTGTAATAGTCAACACGTTGCAATAATAATAGAACGGAGGAAGTAATAAATTGGTAAAAATTGCTAAATCTGAAGATGAGATCAACTCTCACGTGAGCACTAAACCACCTACATAACATCAACCAATTTTATTATTTTTTTTTTTGAAGAAGAAAAAGATTCTATTAAACTCAAAGGTGCCTTATACAGAAGATCAACAAGAGAAGTTCTAAACATACAAACATTCAAAACAAAACTCAACAGTCGCAACACAACAGATAATTCAAAATCAAACTCAACAGAAACAATAGCAAAACGGCAAATAATCCAAACTCAAAGCCAGATCCTACACCCAATTACCTAAGCGATTACATCAAAAATAGCTTGAAAAAACAGCTAAAAATCAGAAACATAAAAATCTAAACAACATAAAAAACTTACCATAATTATAAATAGGAGTTGCAGCCGCAGCAGCTAAAAACTTCTTTCCGTGTGCTTCAACAACTCTGTAGATACAAAATTATATAGATATTAGCAGAGTACAAAGCATAGAAAACGCAGCAGCAGAAACAACAGTACAAGCAAAAAAACACTAGCAAGAAGAGGAGCAGATAAGCATGGGGTTAGAGCACCAAGAACGAAAGCTCACCCGCCGGTTCCACAGAGAATCAGTCCCGGCTACCCAACTCCACACAAGAGGCTCAACTTTCGCAAGAGATCCCAATTCCAAGTTTCATTATTAAAGACAACTTCATTTGCTTTTAACTATCAGTTAATAGACGTTGCTTTTATCTATCGATTAATAGACGTGTTGTTGTTTTAAATCGAGTCGTTGTGCCATAGAACCAATCATGCCTTCGATAGAATAATTGATCCATTGACACTTAAAGAATATTATTTTTTTTAATAAAAGAATATTGAATTTTAATATCTAACGTTGTATCTGATATTTTTTCAAGGCATTGACCAACCCTTTTTTACATTGAGAAAGCCGTATATATTTTTCGACTATTATATAAGTGGCTTATTCCAATGCAATATTGAAAATGTATTACTTGGAAAAATATCTTCTTTTTTTTACGCATGATGGCGGCTTTTTCCATTCGAAAAATGTTGAAGAAGAAGTAGACACCACTGCTTTTTAATCATTTTCTCTATATGAGATTTTTTTAAAAAAATGTTCATATTTTCGTGCAACTATAGTTAATTCATAATTGTTGCAAATTAAAATATCTTTTACTTGAATTAATTCTTATCTACAACGCGATTTGAGTGTTGAATTATAATTGAGAACATATTGGTAATATGACATTATTTTAAAACAAATGAGTTCCACTTCAAATTTATCAGCCATTCTAAAATCCTTAAATAATAACATTCCTAATTGCAGTTGCTATTTTCCAAATCTTAAGGGTATTGAATTAAAAATACATAAAATTCTAACTATTTTATTCAATGAAAATAAGATTCTTACATCTCTTCTTCATATGTAAATAAATGTTATACGAATAGCAAAAAATCTCAAATATAGTAGTTGTTTTCTTCTATATTTTGGAGTTTTTAGAAATTAGAGTTAAGGGCATAGTAGTCAATAGCGGCCGCTACGGCCGCTATAGCGGTTAGCGACGCGAAGCGACCACCTATCGCTACCGGCCACTATACGCTAAGGCTTTATAAGTAGCGGCTGCGAACCGCCGCTATTACCGCTAACTGAGTTTAGCGATGGTGGATTTAGCGGCCACTATATGTTTTTTTTTTTTAAATAACAAAGGGCCCAGCCCTAGTTAGTGTTACCTCCCGACTGTCGACTGACTCCCCAGTTCTTTTTCTTTCTTTTATTTCTTTTTTTTTTAGATAATAAAGGCCCAGCCCTAGTGAACCCTCCCGACTCCCGTTTCTTTTTCTTTCTTTTCATTTCCTCCTGCGCTGCCGCCGCCCAAACTCCAGTTCACTCATCTCTCCCCCACGCCGCCGCCGCCCAGTGCCTCAGCCCATCTCGCCGCCGCCGCCCAGATCGTTATCCGCCTCGACGCCTCCTCCTCTACTTTTTGAAGTAAGTTTTTTTTTTCTTGTTTCTTTTTTTTCTCCTCCACATTCTGTTTTTTATTTTCTGCTCCCTTCAGGCATTTTTTCTTGTTTCATTTTTTTCTCCTCCGCTGCCCAGATAGTCAGAGTATTGTTAAAGCATTCTGTTTCTTATCTGCTCCCTCCCTTTAGGCATAATGATCTGGCTACTTAGCATTCTGTTTTTTATTTTTTTATTTTGCAGGTAGTTTTCATTTAATATTTTAGCACTATGTTTTGTTTGCATTAATTTTTTTAACAAATAATTTTAATTAATATTTCCCAATTCTTTTGAATAAATTGTATCATGCTGGCAGTTTTTTTTGTACACATTTAATATATTTAACTAGGTAGTAGTCTAACTTCAATTTTTTTGATTTGCAGATAATTTTTTTTGTTATGGCAAGTAAAAATTCCGAAAAAGAGGTGAATCCGGGATGGAGCCATGGTAAATTAGTTGATGAGAAACACCCCGGTGCAGGAATTCGATGCAATTATTGTTCTAAAATGAAGGGGGGTGGGGGGTGGAATCACAAGGCATAAGCATCATCTTGCTGGAGATAATCGGGACGTAGCAAAATGTACAAAAGTTCCAGAATTTGTTAAGCATGCATTTATTGAGCATTTTGCGATGAAAAAAAGGGTCAAAGAATCTATGGAGTCTATACCTCATTTTGACGAAAGTATTTTAGAAGAGCAAGAACAATATGAGGAGAACGAGCATGGAAAGAGACCGATTGTTAATCCTAGTCAACAATTGAGCAAAAAATCTAAACAATTGGGGCCCATCAATTAAATTAATTTAATTCTATTATATATTAATTATAACGTTAAATAATTCTCGTCGATTCTCGACGGGTTACACACTAGTTATATTAATAGTGGCTATTAACGTTAAGTTGGAAAATGAAAACAACCTATTTAAACATTCCTTTTGGACAAATTGTAACTCTGCCTACATATTTTTAAGAATGTACAAATACTAACTTCAAATATCTTTCAACTAAAAAACAAGAAGAAAAAGCAAAGAAAGAGCTTAAAAATATCTTTATATGTTGACATTGAGGATGTCATAAGTTGAAATGAAGAAAAATAATGTTTTTAAGTAAAGACGCCGGAAATTCAATATTATGCAAGATAAGAAGTGCATGGTTCGTATTCTTAAAAAAGAAGAAGTGCATGGTTCGTCGACATCTATCTAATGAAATTAAGTGTAAAAATTCTAATTAAACATACATCTATAAAAATATGGACATTAAAACTAAAAAATTAACACTTCTTAACTCCTTGTTTATAAATATTAATTTCATATGATTCACGTCGAATTTCAACGGGTTACTAACTAGTATACAGTGAAAAGTCGATAATTTTTTTCAGAATTCTTGTTTCAACAAAGTGGCGCCATTTCAGAGTTTATTCTTCTTCTTCTTAGGACCTACCAAGCAAATCTGGGAATGGAAAAATAGAAATGAAAAGAGAAAAGGGATAATACAAATTTAAGAGAAATACAGAGAAGAATATCAAAAAGTATTACCCTATAATCGACAAACCATTATTTTCATAAATTTTGAAATTTGAATCATTACACTTGAATCTATATAATATATCTTCTCTATAGTCTATACACTAGAACTACTTCTAGGAAATAATTTTGGTAATCGAGTGCTAAGTTTGCACTATTTACTCTTTGATGGCTTCGTCCTCTTCATTTATTCTTCTTATTCGTTGCATTCAGCATATGAATAGAAATTCTATCAAAGAGCGGAAATCTTGACATCCGCCAATTCTTTTTTCTTTTACATTTTTTTTAATGCTATAAAACTTTTGGGCGGGAGTTGACCAACATGAGACTAGTTTGTTTTAATATACTATATAGATATAGATTAACCAAATTTTGAAGCAATTCAGAAATAAATTTTTTTAATACAACTAGATTTTCTGGTGGGATGGGATACACGTCTATTAACCGATAGATAAAAGAAACGTCTATTAACCGACAGATAAAAGCAAATCAATGGCAAACTTTGCTGCTCGCTCACTCACTATTCTCTAACTTATAAGACTCATAAGAGCATGTCCAACTGTTAGCACCAAACTCAAACTCATTTTGCAGTATATGTCCCATCAAACATCTATTAACCGACAGATAAAAGCAAATCAATGGCAAACTTTGCTGCTCGCTCACTCACTATTCTCTAACTTATAAGACTCATAAGAGCATCTCCAACTGTTAGCACCAAACTCAAAACTCATTTTGCCGTATATGTCCCATCACACAGTAATCAACTCCAACCATTTACACCAAACTCAAACTCAAAAAAATATTCTTTTTTACACTATTTTTTATGCTTTTCCAGTCATACCTATATATTTCTTTCAAATTACACATTAGCCCACAAAACTTGCAATAGCTAATTTCATATAAATATCAAAATATCAAACTTTGATTATAAATTATATCAAACTTTAATGTGAAATTGAGCGCAAATCAATATTATTGGATTTATTACAATTTTAATCAACACCCATAATTAATTTAATTATTTTACACCATTAATTGAATTGAATATTCAACAAATTATATTACATAAAGGGTAAAAATCGAGAAGATGTCTTCATTTCAAAGAGAGAGAGAGAGAGAGAGACAAAATAAAACTAAATAAAATATCTACGAATTCAACAAATTTAAATTAAGCCCAAAATTGTGACTTGGGCTTGGGCTTAAACTAAAATATAAATAAACTGAAGAATAGAACATAAAATAAAAGAAATCCTATCTTCTTCAGCCGAGAGTGCCGCTTCTTCTTTCTTCCCCCCCTCTGGTTTCTTTTCTTTAAATTTAATCTTTCAATCAGCCAAAAATCGAAACAACCAGAAATTGAAGGCGTGAAATGCAATTATTCAACAATACCAAAAGGAGTTTGCGTTTTGAACGGTAGAAATGCAAAGATACCTTTGGAGGAGAGAGAAAAGGCTCAAAAACGCATTTTGAGTTTAGGTTTGCAACACTATTGGAGGTGAGATTCTACTCAAAATCCGTTTTGCAGTTTCAGAGTTGTTGAAGCAAGCACAGGATATGTTTCCGCTTTTTATCTCTTTTTTTAAGCTATTTTTGGTATAATTGCTTAGGTAATTGGGTGTAGGATTTGATGATTGTGTCTTCTGCCGTTTTGGGATGTGGTTTAGTGGAATTTTAGTCATAGGATGAAGGATTTTGAGCTGCGGTCGTATTAGTTTTGGCAGTTCTGTAAGTGTGTTTTAATAAAAAGAATAGTTGATTGAATTGATTTGGGTTAATAGAGTTCCTGAGGTGGTCTGCTCGGTCCGATAGTATTATAGGCTTATTGTTGTAATGATGTGCCTTTTAAACTTTATTATCTTAATATTAGTATTAACTTTTTCTTTTTACACTATCATTTTTAATTTTATGTAGTATAATTTTTCAACATTTTTGGATTCTCATTCTCCTGAATATTTTTTTTTCTTTTTTTTGTTGAGAGAGACACGAGAAACTCCTCCCACCTGTATCAGATGTCCCTTGACCAGGCGGGTGTGAAATCGAGGGATGTGCACTAATGACAGCCCTGGAAGGGAGAGGACCAACGAGACACGAACCCAGCAACAAACCTTGCAATATTTCAGCAAAGTATTGTCACCACACGAATTCGAACCCGCGATGTCGGAGTGATTCCACCCCAATCACCTTACAACTTACCATTAGTCTATGCCCCTGGGGACATTCTCCTGAATATTCCCTTGCATAGAAAAAATGTCTTTTGATGTTACCCAGATCTGTTTAGATATGCTCGATTTGATTTTTTCTATCTCCCTAAATTTATCTATTTAAATTGTGCTTAATTAGGGTTTCGTGTATTTCTATGTAATTTGTTTACTAAACTTGATCTGTAAACCCTAATTCCCGATTCCCTTAGGTCTCTGTGTAATAATTCATTTGTGGTTCTGTAATTTTATGTATTCCAAATATATACCCACGGAATGTGTAGCATATTTGAAGCCATGTATCACATATAAAAAATAATACTAGCACTATCTTCATTGCTGAGTTGCACGATTTATTCATATGTAAATATTTGGAGTAATTTGACACATACGTAAATTAATATAGCACAACATTCATTACTGCGTTGCATAGATTATTGTAATGTAAAAATTGAATAATCTATAAAGTAATATAGCACGTATATATGGCACTCTTTCATTCATGCATAGCACGAATCTTATTGATGGGGAATATAATGTCCATGGCAGTTTGTATTAAATCTTATGAAAGTAGAACTCATTTGTTTTAAAAATAATGTCATATTACCGATATGTTCCCATTATAATTTAACACTGAAGTCGCTTTGTAGATAAGAATTAATTCAAGTAAAAATTATTATCATTTGCAACAATTATGAATTAACTCTAGTTGCACGAAAATATGAACATTTTTTTTAAAAATCTCAATATAGAGAAAATGAAAGAAAATTAAAAAGCAGTGATGCCTGCTTCTTCTTCAACATTATTCGAATGGAAAAAGCTGCCGTAAAAAAAGAAGATATTTTTCCAAGCAACACATTTTCAATGTTACATTGGAATAAGCCACTTATATAATAGTAAAAAAATATCAGATACAACGTTAGATATTAAAATTCAATATTCTTTTATTCAAAAATAAAAAAAAATTCTTTAAGTGTCGATGAATAGGCATGATTGGTTCTATGGTACGACTCGATTTAAAACAACAAAAGCAACGTCTATTAATCGATAGATAAAAGCAACGTCTATTAACGATAGATAAAAACAAATGAAGTTGTCTTTAATAATGAAACTTGGAACTGGGCTCACTTGCGGAAGTTAAGCCTCTTGTGTGGAGTTGAGTAGTCGGGACTGATTCTCTGCGGAATCAACGGGTGAGCTTTCTTTCTTGATGCTCTAACCCCTCCTCTTCTTGCTAGTGTTTTTTTGCTTGTACTGTTGTTTCTGCTACTGCGTTTTCTATGCTAATATTTGTATAATTTTGTATCTACAGAGTTGTTGAATCACAGTGAAAGAAGTTTTTTAGCTGCTGTTGAGTTTGGTTTTCAATGTTGCTGCTCTCGAGTTTGGTTTTGAATTATCTGTTGTGTTGCAGCTGTTGAGTTTGAATCTCTCTTGTTGATCTTCTGTATAAGGCACACTTCTTATGCCTAGTTTAATAAAATCTTTTTTTTTCTTCAAAAAAATTGGTTGAAGGTAGGTGGTTTAGTGCTCACGTGAGAGTTGAATTAATCTTCAGATTTAGCAATTTTTACCAAGTTATTATGAATATTATTCATTTAATTGTGGTTTATTAAATAATGGAAGGAATTGTGAGATTTGGGAAGCGCGGTTCATTTAATAAGAGCTGAAAAAGTTCGGTAGGGAGATGATATTAGATAACCTAACATTTTGAATACATATAGTTTTATTTGTGGTTTATAAATGTTTTCTATAAATCACTCGGCAAACATTTTTCATTGATTTTTTTTTTCCCATTTTATTTGTTGCTTTTCTGCATTTTAGCGAAAAGGATTACATTACATGATCATCCTATAAAATTTGTCTTTTACACTTTATTATTTTCATACTAATTATTAACTTTGTCTTTCCTACACTTTATCATTTTATATGATTTTTCAACATTTTCAAATTCTCATTCTCCTAAATATTCTCTTGCATAGGAAAAATGTCTTTTGATGTTACCCAATATCTATTAGATACTAACAATAATCAACATTTGTTCCTATGGGCACCTTGCTTTCTCTCTCTTGCTTCCCTTTCTAGGCTCCAATGTCGTCGTCGGTTGCTGCCGCGGGTAGAACTATCATATTGCGCAGTTCCGACAACTATAGTTTTGAAGTGAATGAGTTAATGTCTGGGCCATCGAAGGTAATCAAGAAGAAGTTCTAGAATAATGATTTAAGCAAAATCCATTTCACCGAGGCGAAGGGCGATATCCTCTGCAAAGTTGTGGAATGCTAGAAGCGTCACCTCGATACTGCTGCTTCCCCCCAAGAGCTTGACGATTTTGACGCTGATTTCGTCAAAGTCGATGGTCACATACTTTTCAATGTAAGTATGTCACTGACGTCGTATAGTTGATATTTCTTTCACCTAATATTATTTTTTTTCTTGTTGTTTGCACAAGTTGCCTATATATTGGAAACGCAGACCATGAAGAATCTGATATCCCAAGCCATTAACGCCAAGGTGCACACACCGGAAGGCGAGAAGATACCAATACACGAGTATTCAAATATATTCAAGATACCACCCGAAAAAACAGAGAGTTCTCCGTAATTCGCCGATGGAGAGGAAGTAGTTGAGGAAGAGGAGCTGAAGGGGAAGTCCCACAGGAGACGGTGATATCAACGTCGAGTTCGGACTTCATCAAGCTTTGTTTAGCGTTTAGCTTTACTCTTATTTGATCGAGATACTCTTCTACTATTAAACATTTGTGATTGTTGTTGTTTCTCTTCACTTTGAAATGTGCACTATCACTTACCAGAATCTTTTGAATGTTATTTGAAGCTTCTGGCCGATGTAGCAAGTGATAGTGCACATTTCAACGTGAAGAGAAACAGCAACCACACAAATAAATGTTTAATAGTAGAAGAGCATCTCGATCAAATAAGAGTAAAACTAAAAGCTAAACAAAGCTTGATGAAGTCCGAACTCGACGTTGCCATCACCCTCTCCTGTGGGACTTCCCCTTCAGCTGTGGAGTCTACTCTTCCTCCTCTTCCTCCCCACCTGCGAATTACGGAGAACTCTCTCTGCTTTTTCGGGTGGTATCTTGAATATCTTTGAATACTCGCACATCGGTATCTTCTCGCCTTCGAATGTGTGCAGCTTGGCGTAAATGGCTTGGGATATCAAATTCTTCATGGTCTGCATTTCCAATATATAGGCAACATCTGCAAACAAGAAGAAAAAATAATATTAGGTGAAAGAAAAATCAACTATACGACGTCGGTGACATACCTACATTGAAAAGTACGTGACCATCGACTTTGACGAAATCAGTGTCAAAATCGTTAAGCTCTTGGGGGGAAGCAGCGGTATCGAAGTGACGCTTCCAGCATTCCACAACTTTGCGAAGGATATCTCCCTTCACCTCGGTGAAATGAATTTCGCTTAAATCATTATTCTCGAACTTCTTCTTGATTACCTTCGATGGCCCAGACATTAACTCATTCACTTCAAAACTATAGTTGTCGGAAATGCGCAATATGATAGTTCTACCCACGGCAGCAACCGACAACGACATAAGAGCCTAGAAAGGGAAGCGAGAGAGAGAAAGCAAGGAGCCCATAGAAACAAATGGTAATTATTGCTTGCATCTGCTCACTGAGCTACTGAGTAACATGAAAAGACATTTTGCCTATGCAAGAGAATATTCAGGAGAATGAGAATTTGAAAATGTTGAAAAATCATATAAAATTAAAAATGATAAAAGTGTAGAAAAGACAAAGTTAATAATTAGTATGGAGACAATAAAGTGTAAAAGACAAATTTTATTGGATGATCATGTAATATAATCCTTTTCGTTAAAATGCAGAAAAGCAACAAATAAAATGGGAAAAAATCCAATGAAAAATGTTTGCCAAGTGATAAATCTAGAATCTACGGTGAGAAAAGTATAACCTTACGTACAAAAATTATTTGGTTATTTGTCGAGACAAACGAAAAAAACGAGTATAAATTAAATAAAACTATATGTATTCAAAATGTTAGGTTATATAATATCATCTCCCTAACGAACTTTTTTCAGCTCTTGTTAAATGAACCGCGCTTCCCAATTCTCACAATTCCTTCCATTATTTAATAAACCACAAATAAATTAATAATATTCATGATAACTTGGTAAAAATTACTAAATCTGAAGATGAGATCAACGCTCACGTGAGCACTAAACCACCTACATACCATCAACCAATTTTATTATTTATTTTTATTTTAAGAAGAAGAAGAAAAAGATTTTATTAAACTCTGTAACAGAAGATCAACAGGAGAAGTTCTAAACATACAAACATTCAAAACCAAACTCAACAGCAAATAATCCAAACCGAAAGGAAGAAATAAAGCACACTAAATTACTGTTGAAAAATGAAGAAGAAAAACCTGTCTATGGATGTTCCTTAATGGTTGATGGATGGAGAGATAAAAAGGGAAGGTCTTTGATCAATTTCTTGATAAATAGGCCTCGGGGGAGCATGTTTGTCGAGTCGGTAGATGCTTCTAATTACTCACACACATGGCAAAAAATGTTTGAGTTGTTTGATCATTTCATTCAAAAAGTGGGCCCGGATGATATGGTCACAGATAGTGCAAGCAACAACGTTCTAGCCGACAAGCTTTTGGAGGATAAGTATCCACATTTATATTGGACACCATGCACAGCTCATTGTCTCGACTTGATATTTGAAGACATCTTCAAATTGCCCGATTTAAGAGAACATTTGAGCGAACCGTCCAAATTAATACATATATCTACAATGAATATGATGCGGGATTTCACAGGCCATCGAGATATGGTGAGGCCTGCCACGACACGCTTTGCTATAGCTTTTCTCACATTGAGTCGTTTTCACAAAATGAAGAAAAATTTAAGAAGTATGTTTACTTCGGATATTTGGACGAAAAGCAAATTTGCAAAAGAAGTTGGAGGCAAACAAGTTGTTAATATGATGCCTTCTTTTTGGAATTCGGTTGTGTACGCTGTTAAAGTGGCTGGCCCACTGATACATGTGCTTCGTTTAGTGGATGGGGAGAAAAAAAAACAATGGGGTATGATTACCGGATACACTCAATAATTTCTTGACAATGTAGCCAAAAGCAAATAGTTGATATATCATCCTGTGAAATTCAGTAACAACAGATAAAATTCAGTACCATTCCGCCACTTGATTATCTTGAAACTTAAAGATCTTAAATTCAGCAGTTGTTTTCTCAACAATAAATCATGATTATCATCCAAAAAGGCGATGTCCATAAACCTCATGGCTATATTTGAAGTGCGCAACATGTTAAAGAGTCCAAAAACCTCATGGCTATATTTGAAGTGTGCAACATGTTAAAGACACTGAAGTAGAAGTAACACTACCATTTGAAGCGATACTTTAGTTTCATATAAGTTTTGCAAACTTACCATGCTCATTATATTGTTATAAAGACAACCCGTATTTTTTGGGAGAGGTTGCACGGAAGGACAAGGGAGCGGAAGAATAAATTAACCGAGTGCATAGACAAATCTAAGTAACCAATTCTAAAGAAGAGATCTAAAATCATCTACGTGAACAATATGAGGATACAACCTACGAAGGGCAGAAAACGCCTCGTCAATTTTAGCAGACTTTATTAGCTACACAGCCAAAGAAGAGAGAATCATCACTAACAATAATCAAGTGCAAGATATTTCTTTTTGAAGTAAATTTATTTATATATTAAAAATAGATGGGAAGAAAAATACGAGAAGAAATATTAATGAAGTTGAGCTTGGTGATTGTTTTTCTAATATGTGAGTTTGTTAAGCAACTATGGATTTAGAACAGAACATCCGAAGAATCGAAGGTGAGATAAGAATACCTGCTGGGAAGTTTGGGAGATCCTGAAAAATGACTACCCATATAGGATGATTACAAACAAAATAAGAATGCTCCAGATTGTACCTCACGAAGAGTCTTTCTATGATTCGATGCATACATATTGTTTTCCTCATTAGGATCATTTTCTAGAACAAAAAAAAATGGAAGGCCTGAACCAAATCAGGCTTGATAATAACATTCTATTTCGAATGAGAAGGAAAAAATAGAAGGAAGATCGTTTTCACCAACCTAATCAAATTTGTAGAACTTGAACATTTCTTGGACATATTCGACAACCGCAAAGTCATTATCCGCATACTAATTGAGCCATTCTCAGTTAGTCGTCCAACACATAAATGGCCTGCAAATCAACGAATATAACCGTCAAACTACGGAATAAAAGTACAAAAATCTCTCTTACATCACGAGAAGAAGAAAGCACATTATTCTATATAGACCTTGTTCTTGCAGTTAAGAGTTGAGGTAAGGGTTGGAGACTTCTCTCTTCAACCTCTTTAGAACCAAAGCTAATGGCCTTGTCTAGGACCAACCTCCATGGATTTCGTTTGCCTTTGGCCCCAAGAACCATATAATAATTCTGACAGAATTCTGTAATAATTGAGACAATTGAAAAGAAAAAGTACTAATATAAGTATTTAAATTCAAACAAGAATAGAATTTCCAGATAGTTTTTAATCCTAGAATTTGCAAGTAACTGAGCACAATATTTTTTGAAAAAATACCAATAAAACTGTATTTTTTCAATAGTCATCTTCAGTGGTCCATTTTTTTTCTGTAAAAATAGAAAAAGGGTTTTGTATGGGATCGTTAATTAATAAATGAATTAATGAATGAATCAATCAATCACCTTGAATGAAACCCAAGAGTCTAACGGAACGAGATTTCTTGGTTCGCCTTTGCAAGAGAATTTAATTTCAGCAAAGAAAATTTTCAACCTTCAAACCTTCTATTTGATTCATTCACAGAGTCAACAACTCCTCCAGTCCGTGTCCTGCCAAACAAAGATGGCAGTCAAAAACTTGACAAATATCTGAGCTTGAATGCAAAAAAATCGGGAGAGGTCAATTGACGAACAAAGAAGTAGTGGTACTTACAGAAATGAAAAAAGGAAGCCGGTGATGCTGTATAAAGCATTGCGTGAAGTAAAGGGGCTCCTTAAACAATCTTCTAAGAATCTAAAGCATACTCCAATGCATGTTAAAAACTATAAATACAGACACAACAGTGCTTCAAATATTTTAAAAAGAGAGCGAACATGAAAACGCAAAAACAAGTACCCAAATCACCAAAAAAGGAACAACAGATGCAAACTCCGCATGTGTATATATACAGAAGCGAGAGAGAGAGAGAGAGAGAGAGAGAGATCCATTCGACTGTAGAAATAGAAGTTTTCGGGTGATTAACCGTAAGAAAAAAGGATATTGCTTCAGCTTCAGGAAGATTTGGGGCATCAAACACCTTACAGACGCGTTGTTCACCTTTGCCTTTCCTGAACATTAGCCTTATGCCGGCTTCTTCGGATCTGAGATAAAGACACCTCCTCCTGGATCAGCAATAACTGCAATATTCGAAACTAAGATGAGCTAAATTTGAGATAAATGAATACAAGAACCATATTATGAGTTGAATGCAGGTTATCATTTTTACCCTGGTTGGTCATGTAGACAGCTACATTGAATTCCTCAGCAATCTTGAGAGCATCTGAGCCAACTTTTGCTGGAATATACAGCAACAAAAAGATGAGATTTCTTAAAACTGAAATATGTAAAAGAAAAGTAAGTGGAGAATTTATTGCGGGACCTGACGTTCTGCAAGTTCTCCTCTTCCAGTGAAGTCCACTCGAAAGAGAGCTATCACTGAATCAACAATCTGCAGACAAAAGATCCAACACATCATAAATTTAACACTATAAAGCCCGTTTTGGTCATCGTTATTCGTCGTAGCCAAAAAGCAGTAAATTATCTCACCAGAAGTCTGAATGGCTCCTCAGCCATTTTTGCTGCTAGACCAAGAAGCAGGTTGTACTGATGCTCGTATGTGTAAGCACGAGCATATATGATCTTTCAGAAAGTCCAAAAAAAAGGTTATAATGAGTAACCGGAAACAAACTGTACTAAATCTACATTAATTAATAACAGAAAATGGGCTGTGGCCTGTGGAGGCATCCATGAGAGGGAAAGCAAAAAAAAGGAAAAACGATAAAAAGAGCACGAACAAGTAAATGTGAAAGGGCAGATAGAGAGAGAATGTTCTTGAACAAGTAAATGAGAAAGGGCAGTTAGAGAGAGAGAGAGAGAGCGCGGGGGGAGGAAGATTAGCTCTTTTTGGTAAGAGTTAACGTGTGAAAGGAACTCTGGCACTATAGGACACTCACCGGCCAAAACAATAAACACAAAGCACTTCTTAAGAAAGAAGCAAGCATGGTAGACAGTAATACCATAACAAAATAGAACAAGAGCATCATTTGAGGGCGTCGGCCGAAAAGGAACAACAACACGTTAGAAGAATCACTTGTATAAATGAAAACCGGATAAATGATGAAGCGGAAGCGGCCGGCAAAAGCAAAAATAAACAAAAGATACACCTCAAAAAGATAGAACCTAGCAGATGTAAATAACCGCACGGAGATGATAAAATTGAGAGAGAAGAAAACAATTATACCTGAAGCGCAGCAGCTCGATGTGTTGGAAATTGGGGACGTCGGCCGAAAAGTGGGAGGATGTATTGTCAAACCTTGAGAGCGGAATGAACGGTGGACAGGAGAAGAAGATACCGAGCCTACAAATGAAGAAGAAAGGAAGAGACGCCAAATGAAGTAAAATGAAAAGGGGTACTCAGAGGAAGCTGTAGAAGGGCACGTAGCCGAAGAAGGTGAAGCAGACTGCTGAGGAAAGATAACCTGAATTTGAACCCTTGCAAATGGGGGTGAGGAAAAGCGCTGAGAATCACTGAGCCAAATTGAAGTTTGTGAATTCGGATCCGGATGGGCTGCGGCCGGTTGCATGAGAGTGTGCCTCTACAATTGAATTTATGTAGTGCATATATCAAAAATAAATGTTTGTGTGAATATTGTTCAACAATCAAAAAAAAAAAAAAAATGTATATATAAAAAGGAAGTTGGTAAAAATATGAATTTTGACTTACAATTGAATTTATGTAGTGCATATATAAAAAATAGTTATATAGAATCTTCTACCTCGTTTTTGGTGTTCCACTATTTATTTATTTATTTATTCATTTTGTTGTTGTTGTTGTATAAACTTCTTTTTTAATATTAATCTTAATGTGGAACATTTTCATCTACAAAATTTACATCATTGTAAGCAAAAACCAAAAAAGAGAAACGGAAGCATACAATTTCATCATTGGGGATCTTGGGACACGACATATTGCCAAATTTGTGAGAAACTGCTTGATGAGCAAGAACACTGAAGTTTGTGAATTACTTGAGCAGCTAAGCTAAGTGTATTGAAAGAAATTGCCCCCTTTTTTTTCTTTTGTTATTTCCTAATCTAATTTTCCTCTATTTGGTCAAAATGAGGAAAAAATGTGCCTATCTGAGAAATTCAACCGAGCAACCTCCAACAGGAGTTCTATGAGCTTTTACATAGAGAAATTCGAAAAGAAAGATATTAAACAATGTATATTTCCAGCCAAATTATAAGTTATATCTTATACATAATACGATTTTGAGAAACATGCCACCTCATCCCTCAATTCCCTCCAAGCCCTCCATTCTCAATCCTTTATTCTCTATTTTTTTAGCAATTTAATAATACGAGGCTTTGTACAACCCGTGCGATGCACGGATTGTATCTTATTGTTAACTATGAATTGTTTTAATTGCGTAATATAAATATGAATGATATGTAAATATACATGATTAAATACATTCTGTCTCACTTTTGATTTCTTAATTTTTGAAATGATAAACTTGCACACACAAAAATAATAGATCTGATCGATCTTACATAACTTCTGATAATATTACACTTGTCCATAGCGCGTTTCACAACCATTTATTTATCTCCATATGAAAATTACACAAATACTGCTAGATAAAGACCATGGACTTGTTAGCTTTCTTTATTCAAACAAAATTATTAGAGATAAATTCTTATATTAGATATCAATTATTAGTAACAAAAAGAAAAAGGAAACGGCTGAGCTCTAAAATCTCGGCCCATAACCGCTTTTAATACTCTCGTCTCTCACCAGTTGATCACTCACGACACCCTAAAATAATATGAAAGAACATAAAGGAGGGAGTAATAAATATGGAATTAATATAAAGAAAAGAGGAAACAGTTAGAGATTTTAATGGGGCGATAACCATGACCCGTATTAATCTCTTCATCATCAAGTTAAAAGCGGCCATTTTTTTTGCCGCATCGAAACAGCGGCTTTTGCATTCGAACGTCGTATAATGTCTTATATAAGAAAGATGAATGAATGACAAACATCCTATAAGTTTTAAATGGAATAATATTATCAACTTTGCCAAATATTTTTGTCAGAATGTGATTGTGTTCATTATTTTTTTTTTGTTTGTTTGTTTAGAAAAAAGTTAGGAAGCTAGGCTTAAATTTCATAAACTATGAAAGAAGGCAACTTAATAATACTAACAAAAAAAAAATACGGAATAATACTAACCAAAAAGTGATAACATAACAATCATAGTAACGTCTCATTTTTCTATACATAAGTTTCACATTTTTTCTATACATAAGTAATGTCTCATTTTTCTATAATAATAGTAAAGTAACATCTCATTTTTCTATGACATAACCAAATAGTTAAATGTATATTAAGTGATTTCTCATTTTTCTATATATAAGTTTCACATTTTACTTTATATAAACTCACGTGAGTACGTGACCATTCAACGAATCACAAAAGAGGAGTCTTTGTCTTCATCTTCATAGTAACGTCTCCTCCTTTTTTTCCTTTCAATCCACTGTCATTTTTTCGGCAAAATCCTTTTATCGCATGTACTGTCCCTTTATTTGCTATTCTTCTTCCAAATTTAGGTATCGTTTCTTTATTCCCCCTCGCCCGCTTCGACCGATACCAGGGCTGGATCTGACGGTTGGATCAGTTGGGGGAGGCCCAGCACCCGCCTGCCACCCCATTGGCTCCGCCTCTGCTCTTGACCCTTATGATCTATTTGATCATTCACGAAATAAAACAACAAACCAAAACTTATTTGAAAGCATAATGAGCCAAGGAGAGATAAATGTGCCACAAATGCGCCAGAAACTGAGATCTTTAAATATTTCATTTCGGATCAAATGTAAGTAAAGGTCTATGATAGCGTTTTGTTGAACCGAATTCTGAGATCGCTTTCCTTGTTTTCATTTCTTATTTGTTTGTGAGTTGGGTAGAGATTGGGAGGGTTTTGGTATGGTTTGATTTGTTGGATGTGGTTCGAGTACTTCAATTATATTTATACTTGTAAACTCGACCTTTGGACATCTTCCTCATCAATGCGGAATGGTTTTAATTGGTGTGTTTAATTTCTGCATTCATAGCCTCTTTGGTTCGTATTCTTTGAGGTTTAAATTTTGCAACATTTGTGTCTTCCGTAACCCCTCTTTGAAAGTATAGAGATGGCTTGAAACATATGTAATTGATATACTTTTGGTGTTACTTAAACTACCTTGTACCGTACTACCATTTGTGCACAATACTCCTGCGCATTAAATTAAGGGGTTTAACTTTTATATTTTTAGCAATTTAATAATATTAGTTTTGATGGTATAAATACGTTACTTATTATACCATATTCTTATATATGTTAGCTCACCATAATATAGGTTTTTTTTGCTCTTATTTCACTCAATTCATCTATGTCTCTCTCTCTCTCCACGTACACACAATATAAAACGGATATTAGCATCTTAATACATATAATAATTATAAATCACCCAAATCATCATCTCATAAATATTTTAGTATAATTATAATAATTTATTTTCAAAATTTTAAATAACTTAATCCCTATATTTGTAGGTTTTGGAAATTTAACTGTCAACCTTTTTATATACTCGCTAATCTATAATTTGTCTTCAATCATTTTCCAAAAAATACAAAAAATAATATTTTGCAAGAAAAACTCATTTATTTTTAATTTTATATTGTTATAAATTTATAATATAAAGTCGTTTAAAAGAAAGTTAAAAAATAAAGATTTGAGATCGATAGAATTTGAGAGGATTAGGGAATTAGGTGTCTTAATTATTATGGAACCATTCTATAAACAAAAAGATAAAAAGGTGCTTTTATTTACCCAACCAAAACATTATTCTTCCATTTTATTTCTCCAAATTTTCAATTTTTTTGGTATTTTGTCCACTTTAAATAAAAGCACATTTTTTTATTGATGCTTCTTATAAAATCTTAAATTGTTGATTATTATGGAACCATTCTATGGTGCTTTTATTTACCAAACCAAAATATTATTCTTCCATTTTATTTCTCAAAGTTTTCAATTTTTTTGATACTTAATATCATTAATCCCATATCAAATGTGTAAGGAAAATGTCCAAATAACAATATCTATTAAAATAGGCCCTTCTAATTACCCAACAAAAATATAAAGTGGTTCAAATTAATATTATTCAACGTGCATCATCAATTTTATTTGGCCAACTAAAAATTGATGAATTAATTGAGATTCTCAACCGCTCCTTTTAGTGGGGGAGAAATAATACATAAATATATGATTGTTTGAGATCAGAATATATGATAAATTATTATTTTTGGGGGAATTTATGAATATTATGAATAAAATGATTGTTTTCACATGAGGGGATCGTTTCTCTATTAGAAAAAGGCTAGAATACTTCTATTGATAGAGTTTTCGCGTAAACTAGTATGAGCATTTCGATGAGGCGATGCAACTCTGGAGTTTGAAACCAGAGTATACAGTAAAATTATTTTTAAATAGGATAAGGACATTTACGAGCATTTCGGCGGGATGATTCAGTCGAGCAACGTTTAGGCAAAGCAAGTTGAGACAATGTGATAAGGCTTTCCAACGAGGCGAGACGATCCTAATAAATTTAATTTGACCAAATAAGTATTTTTTTATTAAATATTTTTTCCTATAATTAGCTCATATTGCTATATGGTTTGAGATGAGAACATATAGTAAAATTATTTTCTAATGAGCATTCCGACGATCCGACGCAACCGTGCAGCGTTTCGACGAGGCGATGCAACCATGCAACATTTTTGCGAGGCGAGATGACCATAATTATAACGTAAAATAATACCCGTCGAATCTTTTAAATGAGGTTTGGAACATGTACGAGCATTCTGAAAACGCGAATCGAGGCGATGTAATGAGGAGCGTTCCAATGGGACGAGATGGCTGTCATAAATTTAGTTTAATTTTGTAACACCCCAAACCACTCGGGAATATTACAGCGCCGCAGACCCTCTCCGCGAGGATCTACGAGGCTACATACAAAACAATGCATCACTTCACATGCCGACATGACTACATAAAGGACCATTAGACCGATTTGGCCTTTTGTCACAACACACACACAACATTACATACAAGATTCTTGCCCAAAACTCATTCCCACGCAGGGGCTGAAATACAATAACACTCCCATAAATCGGGGTAACAACACATCGGAGGGATAACCTACACGACTCTACCAGCTACTCTACAATTGGTCTTCACGTGATTAGTATCTTCGTCTCCCATCATCCTTCGTATCGATCGTGTGATTCGCTCCCCAACTATCTGCAAGTACCTGGACACAATACAGACATCCACCCCCCGAATACTCGGGGGTTAGCAAAACTCCATTGTTTTGCTAGTGCAAGTATAAAACAGAAGTACAAGCCATACACAACGTGCTTCAAGAATATAATAATCTTGAATATATTTCCCGAGATAATTCACTTAATCAAAACAGTTTGATTTATAAAAGGTAGGAATAGAACCATGTATCTCATACAAAATATTTTACGATCTCGGGAGTTTGAAAACATTTGGAATTAAGGAATTCTCAAGTCTTTCGAAAACACTTGGGGACACGGCCCAAAATCGTCTTTCCAAAATACGATAATCAAACGCGGTTTCACAACCCAATTCACAACACACGGGGTCCAAGACCTGAATCATAAGCCACAGGGTCCACGACCCGAATCACATAACACATGTTCCTAAGGATTATTCGCGTCCCGTGCTAACATGCCACGAACCTCAGATGCTCCCGTAGAACATACCCGAGTGAATAACCCAATAGGAAACCATACCAAATCACATGTCCTCGTGGCAACAGCCACAGAATCATTCCAAACCACAACCATAAGTTATCCCGGTATCGGGCTAACAAGCCACGAACCTCGGAGTCCCCGCAAGACATATCCGATGATAACCCCCACAAGTTATCCCGGCATTGGGCTAGCAAGCCCCGAACCTCGGAGTCCCCACAAGACATACCCGGATTAGATAACCCTACGGTCACGCCCGACCCATACTAGCAAGTATGGATCCCGGAGATTCAACAATCCTACCCGGAGGCACATCACTTTCAACGATCGCATAACAATGAGCAGAACATCAAGCCAAACAACACTTAAACATCACAACCTCCTTTCAAAGGAGTAACAACTAATATCACACACAATACGTTCTTACCAAACAAGTACACATAGCATTACGTAATCCCCGACAAAGGATTACGGTCTATTAAACTCACTCAAAGTGATCATAGCATCTTTTCAACATACAAAACCAACACACATATTCCGAGAACACATATATTCACGAAGTACACGAATTATCATTGAAAGACAACATTTATCGAGAACATACCGATCCCCTTTTACATTCATTAAAATTGGGTTTCACATAAAATCATTTATCCATAATTACGCCTACGAAACATGAAACGTATGGACAAGATACTTGCCTCGATATCACGAGCGACGAAACGACGAACGGGCACGATCGGGCAACGTTCAAACTTCCAAAAACGATCAAGACTTCGACAGCCCACGAATACTACGAAAATAGCATCCCCACGAATCAATAACACTAATCGAAATCCGAAACGATCCTAAAAACGACAAGGATCTAAGTGTTCTCAAAGAAATCAAGAATCGTTGATCCGGGCTCTAAAAATCGATGAACGGTTAACAAAAATCTGAAGATTACGGTCAAGACAAACAAGAACAAATAACCGATCGGATGAGATCGGTTAAGAATCACAAATCCAAGCAAAAACCCAAATTTAATAAAATAGGGTTCTAAAAAGAGATTATCTTGATTTGGACCAAGAAGACGATTAGATGTTGTTAAACATCTACAAATCCGCTCAAAGATGAAGCTAGAAGAAAAAGATCGGTCCTACTCGCCTCTGGATCTCACTCCCGTCGGAAGGGATGAAGAAAAGTGGGAAAATGACGACTTAATGCTGATGTCCAGTATTTATCTTTGGGCCGATTATTAGCGCTAAACACCCTGCATTAGCGTGCGCTAACGGGGTCAACGCTCCAGAGAAACCACCTATAACAAAGTTAGCGTGCGCTAGCTAAAAGCCGTAGCGTGCGCTAACGGGTCACAAAACCAGTCCAGTATCCCCTGGACAGAACTGCACCTACTGGGTAGCGTGCGCTAGAAAGAAGAGAGAGCGTGCGCTAAGCAGTCGATAGCGTGCGCTAGCTATCGGCCTTAGCGTGCGCTAACAAAGCTCCATTCCCAGTCCAGTAGCTACTGGACTGCCTCTGGACTGCCAGTTAGCGTGCGTTACACATTCAGTAGCGCGCGCTAAACACCACGCAGTAGCGTGCGCTATGCCTCAAGCATTAGCGTGCGCTACACCACAAAAACTCAAAAACTCACAAAGTGATCCGAAATGCCTCCAAACACATGTCCCAACAAGACACAACCAAACATGGCACGAAATTCCTACGATGAGGACAATGACAATCCGATAAAACTCAGAAAACCCAACGAATCCGGAATAAAGATCTCGGGTATTACATTCTACCCCTCTTAAAAGAAGTTTCGTCCTCGAAACTTGAAACATAAAACGAACGACACAAGACAAACTCAGATAACACACGATATCCGTTGCCGAAATAACAAAACACAACGAACGGTTGAACAATTCAACAGTACATCAACCAAAACACGAGCTATACGCTGAACCAATACAAAATTCCACAGCCCAAGGGTTGAAAGATCGAACACAAAACTAATTTCCTGAACTTAAGGAAATTACGATGGAGTCCTAACGCTCAACAATCACGAAACGAGATCAGCAAAAACCGAACAATCAAACGACTGAATTACAATGATCGAGGCACAAAAGTCAATCAGTCATGTTCGAATCATGACGAACAATAATACTCAAAACAACAACCCCAAAGTTCGCATCTCGACTCAAAACAATATACGATTCGGTGAAGACAATAAGATGTGCATTCACATGGGATTCACAGGAAATGAAATAGCAATTGGAAGGTCACAACGACAAACGGGTTATTCTAAAACAATACCACAACTCGATCGATCAACAAAAGCACAAGACAGGACAAGTTCAAAAAATGTCAACGAACATAAACGAGTCGACATAGTCGAAAGTACAGAGTTCAAAATCCGATCCACTTCAATTAAAAGAACTTAATCTCCGGAATTCAAAACAGCAGAGCAAGGGAAATAACTCAACATACAACTGAGACCACGCCCCTCAGGAATTACTCGGAGTCGATCCTGTTATCAATGCTCAAGTTCGTGCCTCAGAAGGCTCGGTAACCATCTCGCAAAACTGAACCCGGTGTCCCTCGATTCCGCACTTGTAACACGTTACTGGCGGAGAAGGACAATGTGCGTGAACATGTCCCGCCACATTACAGTTAAAACATCTCCTGGCTTTTCCAGGAGTCAGAGCAGACGACTTGGAACTCTCAGTTCCACGCATCGAGCGATGGAGCTTCATAGCGGAAAGGCTACGACATTGAAAACTAGAAACACCAACTCCTGCACCGTCCACATGGTCATCGGACTTCCTCTGCTTCTTCGACTCGGGCACACGCTCCGACGATAACGAAGCTAGTTCACGGGCTAATGCTCGATCTTGATAGTCTCTCAATGAAGTGCAATTGAATCCCGACATATACACACGAATATCCGGCTTCATCCGTCTGTCAAAGTGAAGGATCCTCTCTTCCTCAGTTCTCACCCGATCTCGCACATAACTGAGTTGTTTGCTATAATCGATGATAGCCTGCGACACCGATATATCTTGCGGTTCTGCCAAGTAGAATTCGCGAATCCTCTGCTCTCTGATCGTCTTCGGATAGAACTCAGCTTCCATAAATGCCTGGAACTCCGCCCACGTGACATCACGATCACGAGGTTTAACAGCTTCCCACCAATTAGCCGCATCTTTGTCGAGAAGGTACTGAGCGATAGGTACCTTCCGCTCTTCAGGACATCCGACAGCCTCGAAAATCTTTCCCAACTGGAAAATCCAACCATCCCAGCCCAACGCATCCGCAGCACCGGCGAATCGAGGGGGATTCATACGAACTACCTCACGAAGCCATTGATTTACACCGACGTTCTGACTCGCGTCAATGCTACGTTGAACCACCTGGGTCAACTGAGTCATCTGAGTCGCTACTTGTTGCAATATAGTAGCAACACCCAAACTAAAATCATTCTCAACGACATTCTCTCGATTCCGCATCTGATCCCCGTGGCCATCAGCACCACGGTTACGACCACGACCTATGCCCCTCGGCATACTAACAAACAACAACCTATGGCAATGAAGGATCATAACACATAGCAAGATATTCACATCTCTGTCTTTAATCCAACATCATTAAATCATATACATATTACCATTTAATTCCAGCTAGAGCACAATATACAAACTATTATATCACAAATCTTCATTTATAATGTCGTTGTTATGCGATTTGTAAATGCAATGAAATTGAAATCGTCCATTATATCAAAACCATTTCCTGTACGGTTTCCGCGCCAGAACTCACCAAGTTGAAAACTATTTTAAAAAACATTCCAAAATGCCAAAAAGGCCGCTGACGGTAATACTTTCCAAATACTCCCCAAAAGTCGTTTTCCAAATACCAAATACCATCATCAAATACCATTTGAAATTACAAGGCGTAGACGCGGAAACTCAATAGTTTCAAAATATATGTTAAGTCACCCGACAAAAGAGTTAGGAAAAAGGGTCAACGAAATAATTCAAATTTACAAACCCGAAAGGTCATTTTGAAACACACTATTTGGTAAAAGTACCCAAAAAGTCATTTTGAAATTTACACACGCAGCGGACAAGAACACAGTTCAAATTACACATAATCACACACAACAATTGTTATTCATGAACAACACACATGGAGTACGGTCTCAAACGGTCAGCCTAACAATCGCAAAAGTTAGACTTACGGCCAGAATGTAGTTTCTGAGCTTCTACTCAGACCGATTAGTGTATAATTTAACAGAGACTTAGCGTGCGCTAGCCATGCCACGTTAGCGCGCGCTAGCTATTCTCATCCAGCAACACATTCATGAACATATACCAAATAATGCCAAAAGTCGAAGGTTACAAATAAACAACAACATACTAATCCAAACGCCAACATTTTACATTCTCACTACATATCGTTTAACCGAAAAAGTTGAAGGCGAAAGTCACGTCTCAAGTAAACTATTGATAGACCTCGTTTAAGCATTTAAAAATCAAATTTTGAAAATTTTCAATGCAAGATGAAAATATAATATGTGTAGTTTGAATTCTCAAAATCTTTGGTCTCGAAGTCATCATACGAAAATCAAATCATTTTTCCTCCTCGAAGGATTTTTTTTTTTTTAAAATAGAATTTACGGGACTTCCCCAAAACATTTGAAGTTTAAAATACCACATTGATAAACTTTTATTGAGTAACCGACCAAAACATCATCCCTGTAAAAACAATTTCACACAAAGATGTATACATATATACATGCATACCGGTACTACTCTTTATTCCAACACAATACGAGAATCAAACAAGTATGGAGTAAGTATTCACGAGGCACAATTAAACTCCACATAATAACACAGAATCACATAAAATCGTATAACACGAGACACAACAAAATAGGGAGACTTACATCCACAGATCGCACGAAGATGATGGTTGCACCTCGATACTAATCACGACCGACAACTCAGACGACGCGTCGCGACACCACTCAGTCAGACCAAATCTGACAAGACAAGACCCGACAACACACAACTCAACCCGACAGCCTAGGTTTCCTCAACCTAAGCTCCGATACCATATTCTGTAACACCCCCAAATCACTCGGGAATATTACAGCGCCGCAGACCCTCTCCGCGGTGATCTACCAGGCTAAATACAAAACAATGCATCACTTCACATGCCTACATGACTACATAAAGGACCATTAGACCGATTTGGCCTTTTGTCACAACACACACAACATTACACACAAGATTCTTGCCCAAAACTCATTCCCACGCAGGGGCTGAAATACAATAACACTCCCATAAATCGGGGTAACAACACATCGGAGGGATAACCTACACGACTCTACCAACTACTCTACAATTGGTCTTCACGTGATTAGTATCTTCGTCTCCCATCATCCTTCGTATCGATCCTGTGATTCGCTCCCCAGCTATCTGCAAGTACCTGGACGCAATACAGACATCCACCCCCTGAATACTCGGGGGTTAGCAAAACTCCACTGTTTTGCTAGTGCAAGTATAAAACAGAAGTACAAGCCATACACAACGTGCTTCAAGAATATAATAATCTTGAATATATTTCCCGAGATAATTCACTTAATCAAAACAGTTTGATTTATAAAAGGTAGGAGTAGAACCATGTATCTCATACAAAATATTTGACGATCTCGGGAGTTTGAAAACATTTGGAATTAAGAAATTCTCAAGTCTTTCGAAAACACTTGGGGACACGGCCCAAAATCGTCTTTCCAAAATACGATAATCAAACGCAGTTTCACAACCCAATTCACAACACACGGGGTCCAAGACCCTAATCATAAGCCACAGGGTCCACTACCCGAATCACATAACACATGTTCCTAAGGATTATTCGCGTCCCGTGCTAATAAGCCACGAACCTCAGATGCTCCCGTAGAACATACCCGAGTGAATAACCCAATAGGAAACCATACCAAATCACATGTCCTCATGGCAACAGCCACAGAATCATTCCAAACCACAACCATAAGTTATCCCGGCATCGGGCTAACAAGCCACGAACTTCGGAGTCCCCGCAAGACATACCCGATGATAACCCCCACAAGTTATCCCGGCATCGGGCTAGCAAGCCCCGAACCTCGGAGTCCCCGCAAGACATACCCGGATTGGATAACCCTACGGTCACGCCCGACCCATACTAGCAAGTATGGATCCCGGATTCAACAATCCTACCCGGAGGCACATCACTTTCAACGATCACATAACAATGAGCAGAACATCAAGCCAAACAACATTTAAACATCACAACCTCCTTTCAAAGGAGTAACAACTAATATCACACACAATACGTTCTTACCAAACAAATACACATAGCATTACGTAATCCCCGGCAAAGGATTACGGTCTATTAAACTCACTCAAAGTGATCATAGCATCTTTTCAACATACAAAACCAACACACATATTCCGAGAACACATATATTCACGAAGTACACGAATTATCGTTGAAAGACAACATTTATCGAGAACATACCGATCCCCTTTTACGTTCATTAAAATTGGGTTTCACATAAAATCATTTATCCATAATTACGCCTACGAAACATGAAACGTATGGACAAGATACTTGCCTCGATATCACGAGCGATGAAATGACGAACGGGCACGATCGGGAAACCTTCGAACTTCTAAAAACGATCAAGACTTCGACAGCCCACGAATACTACGAAAATAGCATCCCCATGAATCAATAACACTAATCGAAATCCGAAACGATCCTAAAAACGACAAGGATCTAAGTGTTCTCAAAGAAATCAAGAATCGTTGATTCGGGCTATAAAAATCGATGAACGGTTAACAAAAGTCTGAAGATTACGGTCAAGACAAACAAGAACAAATAACCGATCGGATGAGATCGGTTAAGAATCACAAATCCAAGCAAAAACCCCAAATTTAAGAAAATAGGGTTCTAAAAAGAGATTACCTTGATTTGGACCAAGAAGACGATTAGATGTTGTTAAACATCTACAAATCCGCTCAAAGATGAAGCTAGAAGAAAAAGATCGGTCCTACTCGCCTCTGGATCTCACTCCCATCGGAAGGGATGAAGAAAAGTGGGAAAATGATGACTTAATGCTGCTGTCCAGTATTTATACTGGACAGTTATTAGCGCGCGCTAAACACCCTGCATTAGCGTGCGCTAACGGGGTCAACGCTCCAGAGAAACCGCCTATAACAAAGTTAGCGTGCGCTAGCTAAAAGCCGTAGCGTGCGCTAACGGGTCACAAAACCAGTCCAGTAGCCCCTGGACAGAACTGCACCTACCGGGTAGCGTGCGCTAGAAAGAAGAGAGAGCGTGCGCTAAGCAGTCGATAGCGTGCGCTAGCTATCGGCCTTAGCGTGCGCTAACAAAGCTCCAGTCCCAGTCCAGTAGCTACTGGACTGCCTCTGGACTGCCAGTTAACGTGCGCTACACATTCAGTAGTGCGCGCTAAACACCACGCAGTAGCGTGCGCTATGCCTCAAGCATTAGCGTGCGCTACACCACAAAAACTCAAAAACTCACAAAGTGATCCGAAATGCCTCCAAACACATGTCCCAACAAGACACAACCAAACATGGCACGAAATTCCTACGATGAGGACAATGACAATCCGATAAAACCCAGAAAACCCAACGAATCCGGAATAAAGATCTCGGGTATTACAAATTTGACCAGATAATATTTTTAGTTATATAATTTTTTTTGTTTAATTTAATTATCTCTTATTATTTTTTTGTTCAATTGATGTATATTATTCCCCGTTCAGAAATATTGACCCAACCATTGAGCTATGTAATGGCATGAGGATGATTGTCACTAAACTTGAGGATCGGGTGATTGAATCCAAACATATATTGGGGAAGAAGTCAGGGGAAAAAATTTCGTATTGCCATACTAATCTTGAGTCCATCGGATTTCACTAAATTTCCATTTTGATTTTAAAGGAGGTAGTTTTATTTGAGTGTTTGCTTTGCAATGACCACAAATAAGAGTCACGGATAGTCACTTTCTAATAGGTTTATACCTACTAAAGCCGTATTCAGACAGACAATTGTATGTTGCAATCTCATAGGTCACTAACAAAATATGTCTCAAAGTTTGAATATGTGACAAGGATAATGGATCGGACAACACGATAGTTAATGTCGTGTAGGATAAAAAGAAATTCAGTGATTGTGAGGTAAGACGCTACAGTTGACATGATTCTTGTGATTTCATTTACCATACTTTGTTTCTATGACAATTCTTAGCTACAACATTATTCTTTCATCAAGCTGAGGCTGGCCAAGGTTTGAGGGAGTCTTCTTTGAATTTTCACTATATTTCTTTATTATGTGTTGTAGAATTATACATAGTTAATTTTACTGAATTTAGAACATTTATTTGATAACTATTTTTATCATGTTTCTATTATTACATTTTTGTTAAATTAATTTAATTCTATTATATATTAATTATAACGTTAAATAATCCCCGTCGATTCTCAACGGGTTACACACTAGTTATATGAATAGTGGCTATTAACATTAAGTTGAAAAATGAAAACAACCCCCTGTTTTAAACATTCCTTTTGGACAAATTGTAACTCTTGCCTACATATTTTAAGAACGTATAAATACTAACTTTGAATATCTTTCACCTAAAAAACGAGAAGAAACAGAAAAGAAAGAGCTTAAAAATATCTTTATACGAGGCATTCAGACCCGTGCGATGCACACGGGTTGTCTCTAATTGTTCATTGCGTAATGTTTGTATAAATTGTTGAAGTGTAAGTAAGATGGTGCATCTAATTAAGACGTGTTGCGTAATGTTTAGCTAAATAGTTATGAAATAAGTTGAATTAAATGAAGTTTAAACGCATACGGCTCTATCAAAATAAGGTTTAACAAACAATTGGCATTCTACAAAAAAATCACGGGGAAAATAGTAATTTATTATTGTGCTTCTGTTTTTTAACCACATCTATTAGAACAACTCAGCCCGACGTTTTTAACAAAACGGCCCAATATTTTTTCGTTACCACAATGCTCGGCCCATGATAATTTTACTACACGGGCACTTTTAATTCTTTTACACAAACATAAGCTACAACTTAAAACTAAATCACACAACCCTAACCCTAACAACATAACCCACACACCTCCCTCTTATTCTCTTTCATCGAACCACACAAATTTGAAGAACACGAACACTTTCGAACACAAATAAATACTATCTCAGACTCGTTTGATTGATTATATCTCAGATTCTCAGCTTCAAGATCCTTGCATTCATCTCAACTGCTTATCTCTAGACACCAAATCTCAACCAATACTCATAGCTCTACAATATAACACGCATCTCTATATAAACGACAACTCGTTGCCGCCACCATTATTGCTGCCATTTCGGTGGATGGTTTATGTTTATTCGTTGGTCGTTTGGTGGTGCTTGATGTTTATTCGTGGTCGGGTCTTGGTTTCATCTATATGAAGTAACATGCCTTCTCTATGAATCGGCTTTCTTTCTTTTTGCTAATAAATCCGAACACAAATAAAAGATGACTTTTTTTCCGTTGATGGCTTCAAGATCCTGGAAAAGGTCTCGGGTAGGTTCTTGATTTTATTTGTGTTTTGTTTAACCGAATTCAAAGGAAGGTTTATAACCATTTTGTTATAGTTCTTTCTTTAGTACATTCAGGTATTAAAAAAAAGTGAATCTTCTATATAGATCTATGAAGGAAGTGTTCTCTTGGTATCGTTGTAAAATCAGTTACTATAAAGAGAACAATCTGAGATCTTTTGTTCGATTTTTCTTTTAAATTTCGAGTAGTGTAGTTGTATTGTTGACTGAGATGGAGGATGAGAATAGGATATAGATTGAAGTTGTTATTTGATATGGATTATGTGTCATATGTTTCGTTGTAGACGTGATATGGGTTAGAGGAAGTTGTGGTTTGTTGTTTGTGATTTTGACACATTATATAGCTAGGATAATATGTTTGCAACTCATGGGAAGGTAAAAATACAACCTCGAAAAAGATGCTTTGGTTTCTCGTATTCAAAGTATTCTGAAACTCCAACAACACTTCAACTTCATCTTGATGGTTACATTGAGTTATAAGTGTAGCAATTAATACACAATGACATAATTGTGAAACCGTTACAATTTGTGTTTGAATTTGGACGATTTATGCTTTGAAAATTAATTTTATTCATGAAACTCAACCTTTAAGACTTCACATTTATTTCTAGGACTGAATCTTTTAAGATATAAGATGTTGACATTGAGGATGTCATAAGTTGAAATGAAGAAAATCAATGTTTTTAAGTAAAGACGCCGGAAATTCAATATTATGCAAGATAAGAAGTGCATGGTTCGTATTCTCAAAAAAAGAAGAAGAAGTGCATGGTTCGTCGACATCTATCTAATGAAATTAAGTGTAAAAATTCTAATTAAACATATATCTTATAAAAATGGACATTAAAACTAAAAAATAAACACTTCTTAACTCATTGTTTATAAATATTAATTTCATATGATTCACGTCGAATTTCAACGGGTTACTGACTAGTATACAATGAAAATTCGATGATTTTTTTTCAGAATTCTTGTTTTAGCAAAGGGGCGCCGTTTCAGAGTTCCTTCTTCTTCTTCTTAGGACCTACCAAGCAAATCTAGGAATGAAAAAATAGAAATGAAAAGAGAAAAGAAGGGATAATACAAATCTAAGAGAAATACAGAGAAGAATATCAAAAGGTATTACCTTATAAATCGACAAACCATTATTCTCATAAATTTTGAAATTTGAATTATTACACTTGAATCTATATAATATATCTTCTCTATAGTCTATACATTATAACTATTTATAGGAACTAATTTTGGTAATCCAGAGCTAAGTTTGCACCATTTTATCTTTGATGGCTTCGTCCTCTTCATTTATTCTTCTTATTCATTGCATTCAGCACATGAATAGAAATTCTATCAAACTTCTCTATTTATAGTTGAAAGAGCGGAAATCTTGACATCGGCCAATTCTTTTTCCTTTTATATTTTTTTAATGCTATAAAATTTTTGGGTGGGAGTTGACCAACATGAGACTAGTTAGTTTTAATATACTATATAGATATAGATTAACCAAATTTTGAAGCAATTCAGAAATAAATTTTTTTAATACAGCTAGATTTTCTGGTGGATGGGATAGACAACGTCTATTAACCGATAGATAAAAGAAACGTCTATTAACCGACAGATAAAAGCAAATCAATGGCAAACTTTGCTGCTCGCTCACTCACTATTCTCTAACGTATAAGACTTATAAGAGCATCTCCAACTGTTAGCACCAAACTCAAACTCATTTTGTAGTATATGTCCCATCAAACAGTAATTTAACTCCAACCATTTACACCAAACTCAAACTCAAAATAATATTCTTTCTTACACTATTTTTTATGCTTTTTCAATCATACCTATATATTTCTTTCAAATTACACATTAGCCCACAAAACTTGCAATAACTAATTTCATATAAATATCAAATTATATCAAACTTTGATTATAAATTATATCAAACTTTAATGTGAAATTGAGCCCAAATCAATATTATTGGATTTATTATAATTTTAATCCACACCCATAATTATTTAATTATTTTACACCCTTAATTGAATTAAATATTCAACAATTAATTTAAGTAAATTATAGTGCCTATAGGTTAAAAATGGAGAAGATGTCTTCATTTGAGAGAGAGAGAGAGAGAGAAAATAAAACTAAATAAAATATCTATGAATTCAACAAATTTATATTAAGCCTAAAATTGTGACTTGGGCTTGGCCTTAAACTAAAATATAAATAAACTAAAGAATAGAACATAAAATAAAAGAAATCCTCTCTTCTTCGGCAGAGAGCGCCGCTTCTTCTTTATTCCCCCTCTCTCTTTTCTTTCAATTCAATCTTCCAATCAGCCAAAAATCGAAACAACCAGAAATTGAAGGCGTGAAATGCAATTATTCAACAATACCAAAAGGAGTTTGCGTTTTGAACGGTAGAAATGCAAAGATACCTTTGGAGGAGAGAGAAAAGGCTCAAAAACGCATTTTGAGTTTAGGTTTGCAACACTATTGGAGGTGAGATTCTACTCAAAATCCGTTTTGCAGTTTCAGAGTTGTTGAAGCAAGCACATTGTATGTTTCCACTTTTATCTCTTTTTTAAGCTATTTATGGTATAATCGCTTAGGTAATTGGGTGTAGGATTTGATGATTGTGTCTTCTGGTTTGGATTATCTGCCGTTTTGGGATGTGGTTTAGTGGGATTTTAGTCTTAGGATGAAGGATTTTGAGCTGCGGTCGTGCTTATTAGACAGTTCTGTAAGAAATTGTTGTTTCATGTGTATGTGTGTTTTAATAAAAAGAATAGTTGATTGAATTGATTTGGGTTAATAGAGTTCTTGAGGTGGTCTGCTCGGTCCGATAGTATTACAGACTTAGAGGTTATTTACGTGTGACTTAATCAGCTTAATGGGTAAAACGACTTATTCGCTCAGACGTTTGGAGGTGTTTACTTGTGGCTTAACGACTTATTCGCTCAGAGAAAAAATGACTTATTCATTAAGCATGAAAATGGGTGTTGTCCCCATTAAGACAAAAAAATGACTCCCCTACCCTTAATTGAAAACCACACATTTATATACAATATAAATAAGTTGAGACAAAAAAATGACTCTTCTGTCCCCATTATATATACTCATTTATATATACAATATAAAAAATTTAGGTTTTAATATAAATGAATGTAATATATATTATTTATATATAAATAATATATATTATTAATTTATATATAATATTTGTTACTATATATTATTGTATAAATAAACTTTTGTATCTACAAAATATAATATATATTATGAATATATAAATAAATATTATATATTACTTATATATTAACATTTATTCATATGTATAATATTTATTATATATATTCTTATCTATTTAAAATATATTTCTATACATAAATATATATTGTATATTATATGTATTATTTATATATGTATTAAATATTTTATATATTACTTACATATAAAACTGAATCATTTATGTATAATATTTTATTTAAATTTAAATTTAAATAATATATATAGAAGATGAGTCAAATTTGATTTTTAAATAATGTTTAAATTTGTCTACTTTGTGTTTGAATTTGACTACTTTGAGTATGAACTTGACTTCTTTGTGTTTGAAATTGAATTTTTAAGTACTTTATGAATTTTTGGATTATATCATTTATATTGCTTAAAAAATAAACAGCGATTTATAAAACAACTTATAATTCAGATTCAGGGGTAAATCGGTCATTTCAGTTATTCAAACAGTTTATTCAGATGAAAAATAAACAATAGCATCAATTTACCCAGACAGACATATTTACCCAGACAAATTTGGTAAACAACGCCTTATTGTTGTAATGATGTGCCTTTTACACTTTATTATCTTAATACTAGTATTAACTTTGTCTTTTCTACACTTTATCATTTTAAATTTTATGTAGTATAAATTTTCAACATCTTTGGATTCTCATTCTCCTGAATATTCTCTTGCATAGTAAAAATGTCTTCTGATGTTACCCAAAACTGTTTAGATCAGCTCTATTTGATTTTTTCTATCTCCCTAAATTTATCTATTTTAATTGTGCTTAATTAGGGTTTCGCATATTTATGTGTAATTTGTTTACTAGACTTGATCTGTAAACCCTAATTCCCGATTCCCTTAGGTCTCTGTGTAATAATTCATTTGTGGTTCTGTAATCTTATGTATTCCCAATATATAACCAACAAAATGTGTAGCATATTTGAAGTAATGTATCACATATAAAAAATAACACTAGCACTATCTTCATTGCTGAGTTGCACGATTTACTCATATGTAAATATTTGGAGTAATTTAATACATACGTAAATTAACGTAGCACTACATTCATTGCTGCGTTGCATAGATTATTGTAATATAAAAGTTGAATAGTCTATAAAGTAATATAGCACATATATATGGTATATGTCACTCTTTCATTCATGCATTGCACGAATCTTATTGATGGGGAATATAATGCCCATAGCAATTTGTATTAAATTTTATGAAAGTAGAACTCATTTGTTTTAAAAATAATGTCATATTACCAATATGTTCCCAATTATAATTCAACAGTGAAGTCGCGATGTAGATAAAAATTAATTCAAGTAAAAATTATTTTTATTTGCAACAATTACAAATTAACTCTAGTTGCACGAAAATATGAATATTTTTTTTTTAAAATCCCATATAGAGAAAATGAAAGAAAATTAATAAGCAGTGGTGCCTGCTTCTTCTTCAACATTTTTCGAATGGAAAAAGCCGCCATCATGCATAAAAGAAGAAGAAGATATTTTTCCAAGTAATACATTTTCAATATTGCATTGGAATAGGCCACTTATATAATAGTCGAAAAATATATACGACTTTCTCAATGTAAAAAAGGGTTGGTCAATGCCTTGAAAAAATATCAGTTACAACATTAGATATTAAAATTAAATATTCTTTTATTCCAAAAAAAATAATATTCTTTAAGTGTCAATGGATCAATGATTCTATCGAAGGCATGATTGGTTCTATGGCACAACGACTCGATTTAAAACAACAAAAGCAATGTCTATTAACCGATAGATAAAGACAACGTATATTAACCGATAGATAAAAATAAATAAAGTTGTCTTTAATAATGAAACTTGGAATTGGGATCACTTGCGGAAGTTAAGCCTCTTGTGTGGAGTTGAGTAGCCGGAATGATTTCTCTGCGGAATCGGCAGGTGGGCTTTCGTTCTTGGTGCTCTAACCCCATGCTTATCTGCTCCTCTTCTCGCTAGTGTTTTTTTGCTTGTACTGTTGTTTCTGCTGCTGTGTTTTCTATGCTTTGTACGCTGCTAATATCTATATAATTTTGTATCTACAGAGTTGATGAAGCACAGGGAAAGAAGTTTTTTAGCTAATGCGGCTGCAACTCCTATTTATAATTAAGGTAAGGTTTTTTCCTGTTGTTTAGATTTTTATGTTTCCATTTTTTAGCTGTTTTTCAAGCTATTTTTGGTGTAATCGCTTAGGTAATTGGGTGTAGGATATGGCTTTGGGTTTGGATTATTTGCCATTTTGCTGTTGAGTTTGGTTTTGAATGTTGCTGCTCTTGAGTTTGGTTTTGAATTATCTGCTATGTTGCAGTTATTGAGTTTGGTCTTTGGGTTTGGATTATCTGTTGTGTTAAGTTTGGTTTTGAATGTTTGTATGTTTAGAACTTCTCTTGCTGATCTTCTGTATAAGGCACTTCTTATGCCTTTGAGTTTAATAAAATCTTTTTCTTCTTCAAAAAAATAAATAAAATAAAATTGGTTGATGGTATGTAGGTGGTTTAGTGCTCACGTGAGAGCTCAGCTCATCTTCAGATTTAGCAATTTTTACCAAGTTATTATGAATATTATTCATTTATTTGTGGTGTATTAAATAATGGAAGGAATTGTGAGAACTGGGAAGCGCAATTCATTTAATAAGAGCTAAAAAATGTTTGTTAGGGAGATGATATTAGATAACCTAACATTTTGAATACTTTTTCGTTTGTCTCGACAAATAACTAAATAACTTTGTCTATTCTACACTGAAATCCAAACCAAAATGATAAAGTGTAGAAAAGACAAAGTTAATAATCAGTATGAAAATAATAAAATGTAAAAGACAAATTTTATAGGATAATCATGTAATGTAATCCTTTTCGTTAAAATGCAGAAAAGCAACAAATAAAATGGTAAAACATACAATGAAAAATGTTTGCCAAGTGATGAATCTAGAATCTATAGTGAGAAAAGTATAACCTCCTGTACAAAAAATTATTTAGTTATTTGTCGAGACAAACGAAAAAAACGAGTATAAATTAAATAAAACTATATGTATTCAAAATGTTAGGTTATCTAATATCATCTCCCTAACGAACTTTTTCCAGCTCTTATTAAATGAATCGCGCTTCCCAATTCTCACAATTCCTTCCATTATTTAATAAACCACAAATAAAAAAATAATATTCATAATAACTTGGTTAAAATTGTTAAATCTGAAGATGAGCTCAACTCTCACGTGAGCACTAAACCACCTACATACCATCAACCAATTTTATTATTTTTTTTTTTTGAAGAAGAAAAAGATTTTATTAAACTCAGGCATAAGAAGTGTCTTATACAGAAGATCAACAAGAGAAGTTCTAAACATACAAACATTCAAAACCAAACTCAACAGTAGCAACACATCAGATAATCCAAACCCAAAGACCAAACTCAACAGTCGCAACACAGCAGATAATTCAAAACCAAACTCAACAGAAACAACAGCAACACGGCAAATAATCCAAACCCAAAGTCAGATCCTACACCCAATTACCTAAGCGATTACACCAAAAATAGCTTGAAAAAACAGCTAAAAGCAGAAATATGAAAATCTAAATAACAGAAAAAACCTTAACTTAATTATAAATAGGAGTTGCAGCCGCAACAGCTAAAAAACTTCTTTCCCTGTGCTTCAACAACTCTGTAGATACAAAATTATACAGATATTAGCAGAGTACAAAGCATAGAAAACGCAACAGCATAAACAACAGTACAAGTAAAAAAACACTAGCAAGAAGAGGAGCAGATAAGCATGGGGTTAGAGCACCAAAAACGAAAGCTCACCCGCCGATTCCGCAGAGAATCAGTCCCAGCTACCCAACTCCACACAAGAGACTTAACTTCCACAGGAGATCCCAGTTCCAAGTTTCATTATTAAAGACAACTTCATTTGTTTTTATCTATCGGTTAATAGACGTTGCTTTTATCTATCAGTTAATAGACGTTGTTTTTGTTGTTTTAAATCGAGTGGTTGTGCCATAGAACCAATCATACCTTCGATAGAATCATTGATCCATTGACACTTAAAGAATATTGTTTTTTTAATAAAAGAATATTGAATTTTAATATCTAATGTTGTATCTCATATTTTTTCAAGGCACTCACCAACCCTTTTTTATAGTGAGAAAGTCGTATATATTTTTCGACTATTATATAAGTGGCTTATTCCAATGCAATATTGAAAATGTATTACTTGGAAAAATATCTTTATCTTTTTTACGCATGATGCCGACTTTTTCCATTCGAAAAATGCTGAGGAAGAAGCAGGCATCACTGCTTTTTAATTTTCTCTATATGAGATTTTTTTTAAAAAATGTTCATATTTTCGTGCAACTATAGTTAATTCATAATTGTTGCAAATTAAAATATATTTTACTTGAATTAATTCTTATCTACAACGCGATTCGAGTGTTGAATTATAATTGGGAACATATTGGTAATATGACATTACTTTTAAAACAAATGAGTTCTACTTTCATAAGATTTAATATAATCTGCTATGGACATTATATTCCCCATCAATAAGATTCGTGCAATACACGAATGAAAGAGTGTCATATACCATATATACGTGCTATATTACTTTATAGATTATTCATCTTTTACATTACAATAATTGGGAACATATTGGTAATATGACATTATAATTGTTGCAAATTAAAATATATTTTACTTGAATTAATTCTTATCTACAACGCGATTCGAGTGTTGAATTATAATTGGGAACATATTGGTAATATGACATTACTTTTAAAACAAATGAGTTCTACTTTCATAAGATTTAATATAATCTGCTATGGACATTATATTCCCCATCAATAAGATTCGTGCAATACACGAATGAAAGAGTGTCATATACCATATATACGTGCTATATTACTTTATAGATTATTCATCTTTTACATTACAATAATGGGTGCACTGGGTTTTCTACCCTTTTTTAAAAAATATATGAAGAAAGTGCCCTTCTAAAAAAACATATGAAAAAAGTGCCCTTCTTGTGTATTTTAATGTGTGGAGGGCCCACATGTTAATAGAAAATTGTTAGATGGAGGGCCTTGGTATTTGTATTGTGAGGCTTTATTTTTTTTGACCCAATTTTTTTGTGAGGTCTGCCGACCTTGTTTTCCACTCCTTGTTATGTAGCTATTTGTTTTTATTCATCAAAATAATTCAAACGGGAACAAACCTACCTCACAATATTCAAACCCTACCTCATTTATTAAGACTTTAAAACCCTCACCTCACCTCTTTCACTCTCACTCTCACTCTTACTCTCATTAAATTTATTCACATTTAATTATTTGAATGCAGATGGATTTGGTCTACGTGAAAGTTAAATACGAGAGTAACTGGGATGATTGTAGTTATGAAGGCGGCCAAGAGATAGATATTCCATTATCTCGCGATGGGATATCCATTTACAACTTGAGATACAACATATCTCATTATTGCAACTTGACAGGCTCCGATTTTGATGTTTTCTATACGAAGACGACGCGGAGCGGACGAATTGTCAAATCACGTTTGAAAAGAGACGAGCAATTAGTTGAGTTATGCAATGCTGGTTTTACGCCAACAATATTCGTGAACACGAAAGACGGAGCATCATCTTTACATGCCGGGGAATCATCTTTATATGCCGGGGCATCCTCTTCATATGTCCCTACCTTCGATAAACGCAACCGTATGAGGGCTCATTCGAATTTTACAACCAGGGCATCGATTAGCAGGCAGAGCTGGAACAGATCGGGAGGGTTGCTGCTTCAACAAACTGGATGGGGGACGTATATCTCGGCGAGAGACACGTAGGTGGGGATCCGTTTCATCATGAAAATGTGGTCCAAGATAATACAATTCCAGACCTCAATCAGATGCTGGAGGATGATGAGGCGCATACAGATGACGAAGATTACATCCCGGTACCTGAAGAGAGCGAGGGAGAGTTCAATTTATACCTTGGTGGTAGGCAGATGAAAAGGGTCTTATTTGCAGAGTGGACCGCTTGGATACACGAGGAAGGGGGTATGCAGAAACTATTAGGGATGATGTACCCATATTTGCACGGGGGCGAAGCAGTAGTCGATACGGACACCAGACACATGAGTAATTGGCTTGTCCCATTAGTCCCTACCCGGCCTCGTGATTCAGCAGTGTATCACAAGGATCTCCTCAATATCGATGAGCTCTCGCCTCACTCAGTTTTCTTCTCCAAGGAGGAAATCTGGATCGCAGTCGGTTTGGGGCATTTAAACAGGAGGAAATAATACAAGGTCAGCAAATCAGATACTACAAGAATGTAATATCCACATTTTTTCTTTTCCCTGTATTTTCATTTTTCGGTGTATTCATCAGTTGTAGCGACCCTCGTGTATCTTTCAGTGTATTTCTTGCGTCATCTATTGATCTGATTCTCGAAATTGCTGTGCGGAACCGCCGTTTCGGGGTTGCCGTGGATTCATTCTATGTTGATGCGTTCTGAGATGTTCCGTTTGATGTTTCGTTCGTATTCCGGTGTTTTGGACCGTTTATATTTCGTACCTAGCGCACGCTATCTTTTCTGCATAGCGCACGTTAGGGGTCCCTTAGTAGCGCACGCTACGACTGCATCGTAGCGCGCGCTAGAGAGCAAGCCCTGGGAGTGGCAGTGCCGATTCCAGCCCTCTGGACTGGCGAATTAGCGTACGCTACGTAATCTAGCGCACGCTAATGTCGGGGGCTAGCGCACGCTGAGATGCCCGGTAACGTGCGCTAGTGTGACTGTCCAGTACTGGACAGTTGCTACTGGACTCGATCAGGTGCCCAAGTAGCGCACGCTATTAGCCGATAGCGCGCGCTACCGATACACTTTTAGCGTACGCTACGTTTGGTCGATAGCGCGCGCTAACTGGATCAGGTGTGTACTGACAGTTGCTTCTGGACTCAGCTGATGTCCAGGTAGCGCACGCTATTAGCCGATAGCGCGCGCTACCGAGAGGTTATTAGCGCATGCTACATTTTGAGTAGCGCACGCTAACGGCCAGAAATCTGGCTACTGGACTGGAGTTTTGTCCCGTTAGCGCACGCTAACTTTGAGGATTAGCGCGCGCTAACACTCCCTGGCTATATAAACCAGGGAGTTGATCGAGATGAACGTATTTTCTCATATCTTCCTCCTCTCCGCGGATGTGGCGATTTCGGGCGATTTCTTGGCGATTTTCTTCCTCCAATCATCTCAACCATCAACTTCCTTGAGTTCTTGGTGTATTATAACAACCTCAACACGAATCTTTCATCCTAATCCAAGGTAAATCTCTTAGAACCCTACTTTTGGATAAATTGAGGGTTTTGGGATTTTCGTCCGATTCGTCTCGTTTTGTCAGTTAATTCGTGATGAGTATGATTAATTTTGTTGATATCATTGGTTTTTCTACGGATTCATGGTATACTTCGTGGTTGTTGCGTATTCGAGAGGGTTCGGTTGTGGTCCGCCCTCGCTATTATTTTTATACGAATATACATGAGTCGTAGGCAGGTTTTCGGGTGTATTCCAATTCCGTATTCGTTTAGGATTGGTTGTGATTGTGTTCTTCGAATTGTTAGGTTCATAATTATCGGTCCCTAGCATTCATCAGCGTCTTTCCTTCCGTTCGTTGCGTCGTCTATTATTCAAGGCAAGTATTTTTGGAAACCTTTATGCTTAACGTGAAATGGTAATGTATATTGTGTGTGCTTTGCTCACCCTGGGAGGGTCCGACGGGGCCTCGGGGGAGTCTATGACTTCACTCTGGATTCACGAGTTTGTTTCGCTAGCCAGCTCGGGAGGGTCCTTAGAGGCCTCGGGTGGGATTCATGGTGGCGTCCTGGTCCTAGGCAATTTGATTATTTGACTGTTTGTTTCCGGAAAAGACATGTCTGGTTTTGGTTTTTGAAATAATATTGGTGCATGTACTATGAAATGTGTAAGCGATTGGTTTGCCTTGATTACTTGTACTAGCGTAATTGCTAACCCTTTTGGGGACCCGTTGTGGGGAAATTCTTGTTATGGATTTCAGGTTATGATCATCCAGACGAGGGAGCGCTGGGACAGTACGGGGATGTTGGCCAGGGTCGTTGACATATACGTTTGAGTCCCTTTTATTTCCGTTATTCCATTCGATATGGTTGTTGTCCACTTTTGAAACTTATAGATTGTACTCGCGAGTACTTATGCTTTTCTCTTCGGATTAAGATTTTTATTCGTCAAGTTATTTATGTATGCCATTGTTGATTATTCCGCCGGTTGCACCGGGCGTGTGATTTGATTTTCAATTGGATAATGTGTATTTTTACCGTGACAAATTGTGTCTATCCTGGTGGGTCCCATGTAGGGGTCCACGACACTGTAATATACCCTGAATATCTCGGGGGTGTTACAGAAAATGGTATCAGAGCACTAGGTTTATGGATACCTAGGCTTGTCGGTTATTTGGGTCTAGTTGTGTTTTGTTTTGCATATTGTCACACCGCTGCCAGCATCTCGGTACTTCCAGTGCTAGTAAGTTTCTTATTCGGTCCTTTGTTTTCTTGCATTGTATTTCCGCTTCTTGAATCGTAGTTGCTTTTTCCTCCCTTACTTATCATCAATATACTTCTGTTATCTCTTAACACCAGTATGGATGCCGGAGGAAAGCGTGGTCGTGGTCGTGGACGCGGCCGAGGACGTGGGACAGCCGGTGGGGCGACCACGTCGCATTCTTCGGGAGCCAGCAGTACCGGCGACCGCCACAGTCATGCTTCGTCTCAAGGTGGCGCTGACCTTGGTGTTGCGGCTGTTATGCACCAGATGGTAAACCAGATGGCGGCGATTGCCCAGGCAGTTCAGAATCCAGCCCATGCTGCTCGGGACGGAGCTGACCGTTGGCTCCAAGATGTCATCAAGATGCATCCTCCTCAGTTCACGGGAGCCTCCGACCCGATTGGCTGGGAAGGGTGGATCAAGGAGATATCCAAAGTCTTCATTGCCATCAACTGTCCCGATGACCGTAAAGTTCCTATTGCCCAGTACTTTCTTACTGGGGACGCTACGGATTGGTGGGAGGCCGTTGGGCCCAAAGATCATGTTGCTTCATGGGCGGAATTTCAAGAATTGATGGAAACTGAATATTGCTCGTGGACGGTTAGACAGGCTCGAGTCCATGCCTTCTATGATGCTCAACCTCGGGATATTCCCGTATCCCAAGCTATTGCCGATTTTAACATGGAGTTGGGTTATGTGAAGACCCAAGTTGTCGAAGAGAGCGACAAAATTTTTCACTTTTCCAGACGGATGAAACTGTCGATTCGGGACTACATGTCTGGACTTGTCTGCACCACCCTGAAGGATTATCAGAGTCGAGCTCTTGCCTATGATATGTCAGTGACGGCCAGTGGGGCGGTTCAGGAGAGTAAGAAGCAAAAATCCACCGGAAATTTCTCGGGTCACAAGGGTGGAGGTCAGCAGAAGTCTCAGTCTGCGAATATTCCTGGAGGTAATTCGGCTCGTTTCTATGGGGGCTATCGAGGTACTGCCAGTGCCTTCGTTCGGGATACCAAATGCTTTAACTGTGGCGAGACGGGCCATCGGAACCGGGAGTGTACTTGTCCGCCTCTGATTTGTCATACTTGTGGTCAGTCGGGCCACAAGGCTTCCTTTTGTGAGCGGGCAAGGCGGCTTCTTGGTGCTCAGACTTATTTTCCAGCACCTATGGAGCCGAGTGTGAATCAGGGCTCGTTTGCTCCGCAGCCTCCGCCGAGTGCCGGTCGAGGGAGAGGTCGGGGTCAGCCCGCTAGAGGGGGAGCTTCCAGTGTTGGCTCCGACCCTCCACGTATCTATGAGATGAGAAGGACTGATGATCCAGCGGCCACTGTGGCGACTGGTACCGTTCATATCCATTCACATCCTGTCAGTGTGCTTTTTTATTCGGGTGCTACGCATTCATTCGTTTCTCTGGAGTGTGTGCGCCGTTTGAGTCTTGACTGCTTAACACCCTGCGATCCTTTCATCGTTGAACTTCCTAGCGGTGATAGAATCGTCGGTGATCGAGAGGTCCGGGACTGTCCTGTGTTTATTTGTGAGAGGGCTTGGCTCTCTAATCTTATTGTTGTGGGTATTGAGGGTGAGGATTTGATTCTCGGGGATGACTGGCTCGAGCGGCATGGTGCAATCATGAACTACTGCATGAGGATCATTACCATGCTAGCCGAGGACGACACTGAACACTCTTTCGCAGGGCGAAAGAGAAACCAGAAGTTTGTTATTAATGCCTTGAAGGCGATGAGACTCCTGCGAAAGGAGTGTACTGTCTATTGGTGCTACGCCTTGAAGGCGGAGGATGGTGGAGTTGAGCTTTCATCGATTCCAGTCGTTAGTGAGTTTCCTGATGTATTTCCTGACGAGTTACCGGGATTGCCACCGGATCGTGAGGTTGAGTTTGCTATAGAGTTAGAGCCGGGAGAGGCGCCGTATCGCATGGCACCTTCAGAGATGGACGAGCTGAAGAAGCAGTTGAGTGAGCCTCTTGAGTCGGGGTATGTTCGACCGAGTGCCTCGCCTTGGGGCACACCGGTCCTGTTTGTGCGGAAGAAGGATGGTTCACTGCGTTTGTGTATCGACTATCGTGAACTAAACAAGGAGACTATCAAGAACAGGTATCCTTTACTGAGGATTGACGACTTGTTCGATCAGTTATAGGGATCTACAGTATTCTCGAAGATTGATTTGAGATCGGGGTACTATCAGCTCCGGGTGAGAGAGTCCGATGTGCTGAAAACAGCTTTTCGGACGAGATACGGACATTATGAGTTCGTAGTTATGCCTTTCGGGTTAACTAATGCGCCGACGGTGTTCATGCAGTTGATGAACAAAGTCTTTATCGAGTATTTGGATAAGTGCGTTGTCATCTTCATTGACGATATTCTTATCTATTCGAGGAATGAGGAAGAGCATGCCCATCATTTACGGATAGTGTTAGACATTTTGAGGATCGAGCAACTCTATGCGAAGTTCTCGAAATGTGAGTTATGGCAGAAGGAAGTGATGTTTTTGGGTCACATGATTTCAGCCGAGGGAGTTCGAGTGGATCCGCAGAAGATTGAGGCAGTGTTGGATTGGGCACCGCCCAAGAATGCGAAGGAGATCCGTAGTTTCTTGGGTCTGGCCGGCTACTACCGCAGGTTCGTCGAGGGTTTCTCGAAACTGGCTCGGCCGCTTACGCAGTTGCTCCAGAAGTCCGAGAAGTTCGTTTGGAATGACGAAAGACAGTCGAGTTTTGAGGAGCTGAAGAGACGTTTGACTTTAGCCCCGGTTTTAGCATTGCCGTGTGGCAACGAGGGTTTACTGTTTACAGTGATGCTTCGGGTCAGGGTCTTGGGTGCGTATTGTTGCAGCACGGCAAGACCATTGCTTATGCGTCGAGACAGTTGAGGCCGTATGAGCTTAACTACCCTACTCATGATTTGGAGTTAGCGGCAGTTGTTTTTGCGCTCAAGATTTGGCATCACTATCTTTTCGGCTCTGCATGTCAGATTTTTACCGATCATAAAAGTCTGAAATCTTGAGGCAGAGGAGGTGGTTAGAGTTGATTAAGGATTATGACCTCGAAATCCTTTATCATCCGGGTAAGGCGAACGTCGTGGCCGATGCCTTGAGTAGGAAACCGGTTGCGTTACGAACGCTTGAGATCCTTACGTCTCAGTCTGAGCTTCAGAGAGTTTTGATCGAATTAGATGTTGAGGTTCTGTTGCCTGGAACTGTCGGGCAACTTTGTGCTTTAGAGATTTCGTCACCTTTGATCGATGAATTTAAGCTGAAGCAGTTGGAGGATCCGATGATTTCTCAAATTCGAGAGAACGTTCTTAAAGGAAAGTCTCCTGGGTTTGTGATTCACGAGGATGGCATTTTGAGATTCCAGAGTCGACTTTGTGTACCGAACGACTCAGAGTTGAGACAAAGTATTTTGCGTGAGGCCCATGCTACGCCTTACTCCATTCATCCGGGTTCGAGTAAGATGTACAAGGACCTGAGGAGGAATTTCTAGTGGAATGATATGAAGGAGGAGGTCGCACAGTTTGTAGCGAGATGTTTGACTTTCGAGCAGGTCAAAATCGAGCATCAGCGACCAGCCGGGTTATTGCAGTCACTTCCCATCCCGGAATGGAAATGAGAAGACATATCGATGGATTTCATTACGAGTTTGCCGAGGTCGAGATTGGGCATGAATATGGTTTGGGTGATTGTTGATCGCCTGACCAAGTCGGCACATTGTTTGGGCATCAAGGATACTTGGGGCCCGGAGAAGTTGGCTCGTATGTTTATTGCGCAGATTGTGAGGCTTCACGGTACTCCGAAGTCTATTGTTTCGGATTGTGATGGCCGTTTTGTATCGCATTTCTGGCAGGCGGTGCATAAGGCGTTGGGTACTCATTTGCCTTTGAGTACCTCATTTCATCCTCAATCAGATGGACAGTCGGAACGCACTATCCAGACGTTTGAGGATATGTTGCGTGCTTGTGCTCTCGACTGGAGTAGCGACTGGGATGAGCATTTGCCATTGATCGAATTCACGTACAACAATAGTTGACACGCGTCGATTCGGATGGCACCGTATGAGGTGCTTTATGGGCGGCGTTGTCGATCACAGATTTGTTGGAACGAGGCATCCGATTTGGTCGGGACCGAACCGGATATTGTTTTAGAGATGAGGCGGAATGTGGGTTTGATCCGAGAAAGGATGTTGACCGCTCAGAGTCGACAGAAGTCGTATGCCGACGTCCGTCGTCGACCTTTGGAATTCAAGGTGTGGGACCACGTTTTGCTAAAGGTGTCGCCGATGAAGGGAGTTTTTCGCTTCGGGAAGAAGGGAAAGTTGAGTCCGAGATTTATTGGACCCTTTGAGATTCTCGAGCGAGTCGGTGAGTTAGCATACCGTTTGGCGCTACCTCCGGCCTTGAGTCACGTTCATAGCATTTTCTATGTTTCGCAACTGAGGAAATATATTCCGGATCCTAGTCATATCATCGACTTTGGCGAGATCGATGTTGCCGAGGACATTACCTTCGAGGAGCGTCCCTTGAAGATTTTGGAACACCGTGAGAAGCGACTGAGGCATAAGACCATTCCTTTGGTCAAAGTGCAGTGGTCGAGACATGGTGTCGAGGAGGCAACTTGGGAAACCGAGGATAGCATGCTTGCTAAGTACCCCGAGTTGTTTATTTCTTAAGTTTCGGGACGAAACTTATTTTTAGAGGGGTAGAATGTAATATCCACATTCTTTCTTTTCCATGTATTTTCATTTTTCGGTGTATTCCTCAGTTGTAGCGACCCTCGTGTATCTTTCAGTGTATTTCTTACGTCATCTATTGATCTGATTCTCGAAATTGTTGTGCGGAACCGTCGTTTCGGGGTTTCCGTGGATTCATTCTATGTTGATGTGTTCTGAGATGTTCCATTTGATGTTTCGTTCATATTCCGGTGTTTTGGACCGTTTATATTTCGTACCTAGCGCACGCTATCTTTTCTGCATAGCGCACGCTAGGGGTCCCTTAGTAGCGCATGCTACGACTGCGTCGTAGCGCGCGCTAGAGAGCAATCCCTGGGAGTGGCAGTGCTGATTCCAGCCCTCTGGACTCGTGGATTAGCGTACGCTACGTAGTCTAGCGCACGCTAATGTCGGGGGCTAGCGCACACTGAGATGCCCGATAACGTGCGCTAGTGTGACTGTCCAGTACTGGACAGTTGCTACTGGACTTGATCAGGTGCCCAGGTAGCGCACGCTATTAGCCGATAGCGCGCGCTACCGATACACTTTTAGCGCATGCTACGTTTGGTCGATAGCGCGCGCTAACTGGATCAGGTGTGTACTGACAGTTGCTTCTGGACTCGGCTGATGTCCAGGTAGCGCACGCTATTAGCCGATAGCGCGCGCTACCGAGAGGTTATTAGCGCACGCTAACGACCAGAAATCTGGCTACTGGACTGGAGTTGTTGGAGTTACTGTATTTGTCGGTTGATATTTATTATGCCGGTTGTACCGGACGTGTTGTTTTATGTTCTTGTTGTTAATAATTGTTTCCTTGCTAACCGAGATGGTTAGTCGAGTGGTGTTTTCTTGTGTTAGCCTGGTGGGTCCCCGTAGGGTCCACGTACTGTAATACACCTTGAATATCTCGGGGTGTTACGTAAAATGGTATCGAGCTCTAGGTTTATGGATACCTAGGCTTGTTGGTTATTTGGGTCTAGTTGTGTTTTGTTTTGCACATTGTCACACCGCCGGCATCTCAAGACATCCGGTGCTCGTAAGTTTTCCTTACTCGATTCTCTTGTTTTCTCGTATTGAAATTTCACTTCTTGAATGTGATTGCCTCTCTCGTACTTATCGTCGAGTTGTTTTTCGATCCATCCAGGTTCGTGTACTTTTGATTCTAGTATTGCGCGATCCTTTATCTCTCTCGGAGTATGTGCGCCGCTCGGGCTTGACCGTTTGTCGTCTTGCGAGCCTTCCATCGCTAAACTTCCTAGCGTTGGTGGGATCGCAGATCGAAAGATCCGAGATTTGCTCTGTGGTATACTGTGAGAGGGCTTGACCCTCTAGTCTTTTGTTGTATGATGGAATCTGTGTTTGGTAATTGCGATATACTAAATATATGTTGAGCCGAACGTACTGATGGTTTGGACACCGATGGGTGCAGTGTGATGTGAATGTTTTGAACATTGATATGTTCCGGGAAAGGTATCGATGGCAGAGTTTGTTGAGAAACTCACATAGATGGTTTCGACGTGTGTTCGAATCGGTGTTCATTAGTTATACTATTAAACTTGAAGAGATAGTTTGACATATGCTTGGAATTAGTATTTCCGAGTTGCGCTTGTTGAACTGGTGATTTTTGAATGTCGTATATGCGTGTGTTCGGGAATTGATGGTACTTGGCTAATTATTAATATTCACAACGAATGTGTTTCTATTAATAATAATACATGTGGCGTGCATGCTTGAAAATTTCTTAGACTTGATCGTATTGTGGGTTTTTGAAAAGTGACATGAATTTGGGCGAGCCAGCCTTGTATTTTCAAATAAAACCTTGTGTCGGTATTTAAGGGTCGTGTATAAAAGTGTTTAGGACATTTTATAAAATGCTACCGCTGTTAAGCCCTTGTCGTGTTTAAAAGGGTCTTGAAAACGATTTTTAACTTATCGGTTTTATTTTCGAATAACTAGAGTATACGATTTTAGAATCAGATTAGCCTGGGGAAACCTAGGCTGTCGAGTCAAATTGTGTTTGTTGAGTTTTGTCTCATCGGATTTTGTCTGACTTAGTCGCATCGCGACGCGTCGTTTGAGATCATTGGTCGTGATTAGTATCGAGGGGCGGTCGTCACTTACGTGCGACCTATGGATGAAAAACTCCCTTCTTTATGTTGTGCCTCGTGTGACGCGAGTTATTTGTATGATTTGTTGCTAAATGAGGGAATCCCTCTGTGGATTTTGATTTCACGATATGTGTTTATTCGACTATCGTATTTGGTTTATACGAGGAGTGTCGTCGCTGCTGACGTATTTCGAATCGCATTTTATCCGCTGCGTGAGTTATTTCAAAACGGCTTTCGGTATTTTTCAAACTGAGTTTTATTTCGTAAAACCGATTCCCTAAATCAAGTTTTGGCATTTTGGCCTTGAACATTTTATGACGGTTTGACAAATGAGTTTGTGAGTTTTGGAAAATATTACCGTCATTGGTCTTTTTAGCATTTTCGAAATGACATGGGAAATTGTGCTTAGCCTGGTAAACCCGTGTGAGAAAGGTTTACGAAATGTAATTTTTCTGATATGTTCTGTTGTTGTCTCTGTGGGTCGTTAGCGCACGCTACGCTTTGCGGCTAGCGCGCGCGAGAGTGCGTTGGTAGCATGCTAAGGGGAGGATAGCGCACGCTACCTGGTAGTTCAGGGCAGTCCAGGAGCTACTGGACTGGGTCTGAAGTTCTCGTTAGCGCACGCTAACACTTGGGGTTAGCGCACGCTAACAGTGTATTTTTGGTCAGGAGTTTTGTTTGGTGCCGTGATAGCGCACGCTAACCTTAATGATTAGCGCACGCTAATTGTGTCGATATAAATCTTGGACACCGTCTAGAAGTTGCATTTTCTTCATTTCTTCTTCTTCCTCCATGAGTTTGAGACGTAGCGACTAGGGTTCGCATCTGGGTTGATTTTTCTTCCATCCAAAGGTGTTTTGGAGTATCCTAGATGATTTTTAACATCATCTAATCCATTGTTCTTCGCCGAATCTAGGTATTTTCTTGAATCCCTAGAGTTGACTTTTTGGAGTTTTGTTCTTGATATCGTTTTCCATCCACTTTTGATAAACCGATTGTTGTTTTAACGATGTTGTTAAACATATCCTAAGGATTGTATATCACTGTCGTGATTTTGAACGATTTGATGCGTGTGATATGATGTGTTTAAGTGAATGTTGATACGTGCGAATTTTGGGCATTTTGGCCTATTGTACTTCTGAAAAACCTTGAGTATCTTAGAAAATAAACCTCGAGACGTATTTTTAAAATGAATTATTTTCTCACAGTGTTCTCAAGATGCCTACTAGCGCCATGCTATGTTTCAAAATTATTCTACTTTGAGGATCAAAATATTTTGAGATATTTCTAATGATTTAGAAATGCATTCGCTTAGACCCGAAGGTCGAATATTGCTGAAAGTTTTAATTTAAAGAAAGGTGTCTTCATTTTTTTTTATCAAACGCAAGATGATTTTTTTTTAAAAGTCTCGATGACGATGTTTGTACTACTTTTTGATATATGATACTCAAGATCAACTGGTGCTTGCAAATTATTTTCAAAAGGTGGTTTTCGTTTTCAAAACCTATCATTCCTATTTGTGGTCCGGGAATATATGTGTAATGTTCGTACTCTCGTTAGGGTTTTAACCCCCGAGTTGTGGTTGAATCGGTGGTGTGAGTGTTGAGTCGTTCGCCACACAGTTGTCGTGGTAGCCTCTATGAGGGGTGTGATGTTGGTATTGGATGTTGTCGCCTCGTAGCGGTTTATGCGTTATCGCATATATGCGAGCTGTTAGAGCTCGGGTTGGTATGATTGTGTGCATCGGTGATTGTTCCGCGTTGTGTCGATTGCTTGTTGTATTGTTACCTTGGTTCCGTTGTTGTGAGTTTCGGGGGCGAGGTCAAAGGTAATACCCGTACTATTTTGACTTCTATATCTTCTCTTCCTCCAGTCTATCGATTCGCCCATGTTCATTGATACCTTCTGAACTTGTTCTGTACCTTGGTTTCATCGTTCGAACGAGCTGTAATCTGATTTTGAGTCGATCTGGTTATCGCTGTGACTTTTTCGAATTCGGTTCGATTCTTGTGAACCTTGTTCGGAAGTAACATCTTTTGATTCTAATAGTTCTTTTATTCGAAGTGGATCGGATTTTGAACTTCTGTATTTTCGGCTCTATCGACTCGTTTATGCTCGTTAACATTTCTGAACTTTCCCTATCCCTTGTTTTTGTTGATCGAACGAGGGTGGTATTGTTTCGGAATAACTCGTTTGTCGTTGTGACTTTTCAATCGCTATTCTCTTTCCTGTGGATCTTATGGGAATGCATGTCTGGTAGTTCTCACTAAATCATCTTGGGAGTTGTTGTTTGAATTTTATTATCCTACGTGTTTCGGACATGATTGTTCGATTTTTGTTGTCTCAATCGTTTGTTTGTTCGGTTTTTGTTCTCGTTTCGTGATTGTTGAGCGTTCAGGATCCTTCGTAATTCCCTTAAGTTCGGGAAATTAGTCTCGTTTTCGATTTTCCAACCCTTGGGCGGTGGAATTCCGTATTTGTTCAGCGTTTGGCTCGCGTTTTGGTTGATGAACCGTTGGGTTGGTCAATCGTATTGATTTTCGTTCGTTGAGTTTTGTGATTGTTCGGATAATCGACTCGATTGTATTGTCTATTCGATGACGCTTGTCACTCGTTGATTTTATTATGTCTCTACCGGTGGCGTTGTGTTAGTCGCCGTGGAGCGTATTTTCACGCCGTATGTCTCTTTGCGTTTCTTGCAGCGTTTTGCCGTCGGGCGCGAGTTTTCGGTTTTTGTGTATCTCGTCGAGTTTTCCTGGCAGGGGATATTGCTTCTCCCTACTTATTTTAAGTTTCGGGACGAAACTTCTTTTAAGGAGGGTAGAATGTAATACCCGTAATTTTCAATTTCCGGTAATTTCTTTTTTTTCGGCGGAAGTCCATTTTGACGACTCGCTCATCACCGTTTCGTCATTCTGAGAATGATTAATTCTACACTTTTTGCTATCCGAGTTCGTTTCGGTGTTGTTTTGTTGAGTTCCGTGCTTTTTAGCGACTTTTCCGCACTTGAGTTCGATTCTTGCGAATCTCGTTCGAAACTGCTGTTTTGAGTTTCCCGTAAGTCAGTTTAACTTTGTTAGACGTGTTGTGAACTTCGGTTTGGTTATTCAATCACGTATCGTGATTTTTGGGCGTTTTGGGCCATTTTGTAATTTACCCAAAGTTACGGGTATCCATATCTGTATTTGTCGTCTCGACCCTTTTCTTGGTCGCGTATGATTAATTATTGCATTACGTTTTCATTTCGAGTCGTTGATGTCGTCCGCGAACTTTTCGTCGTGTTCGTTCTGTGCGTTTTCGGAAATCGAGGCGTCGGGTCGTGGCCGAAATGTTGGCCGGTGCGGCTTATCGGAAGTCTTGGGCATCGCCGAGCAGCACGGCAGAACCGGCGTAGCGCACGCTACGGCCGGGACGCTGCGCGCGCTAGCTCGGCAGTGTAGCGCACGCCAGCCGAAGTCGCCAGCGCAGACGCTATCGGGCACGGCGAGGGATTACGAGGTTACGGACTCGGGTAGGATCGGCGGGTAGCGCACGCCATCGCTTGGCCGTGGGCGCACGCTAATCGGCGGGTAGCGCACGCCTGTCGGCCGACTAGCGACGCACGGATGAGTTCGTTAGTCCGAGGCTATCGGACAGTCGGCTAGCGCGAGGCAGCTTCGGCCGTAGCGCACGCTAGCGGGAGTCGGGTCGGCAGGTTTGGTCGGCAGGTTTGGTCGGTGGTGGCGGGTCATGCGGGCCCTGGCCGAGGGTACTCGACCGATACCGGCCGATAGCGCACGCTAGTCCGGGAAGGCTAGCGCACGCTAGTTCCGGCCCAGTATATATATGACAGACCAGCCACTTTTTCATTCATTTTTCATTTCCTTCCTCTTCGGTCCGCGGCTTGAGCTTTGGAGGAGATGAAGCCATGTTGTTAAACAACAAATCCATGAAGTTTCTGAGTTTATATCACCGATCAATCATCCTATAACATCCTTCGATCCAGCGAATCAAGGTTAGATCTTTAGAACCCTACTTTTGGGTTGATTTGGGGGTTTTCGCATTTTTGTCCGATTCGTTCCGTTTTGTTGATTAATTCATGATGAATATGATTAATCTTGTTGGTATTCTTAGTTTCCCTACGGATTCATTGTATATTTCGTGGTTTTTACGGAATTGAGAGGGTTTGGTTGTGGTCCGCCCTCGTTGTTGTTTATATACGAATATACATGAATCGTAGGCGGGTTTTCGGGTGTATTCCAATTCCATATTCATTTAGAAATGGTTGTGATTGTATTCTTCGAATCGTTAGGTTCGGTTTCGTTGGTTCCTAGCGTTCGTCGGTGACTTTCCTTTCCGTTCGTCGCGTCGTCAATAATTCAAGGCAAGTATTTTTGGAAACCTTTATGCTTAACGTGGAATGGTAATGTATTTTGTGTGTGATTTGCTCACCTCGTGTTGGTCCGACAGGATCAAGGAGGTAATCCAAAGGGTTGAGTCCTGGATTCATGAGTTTGTATAGCTAGCCAGTTCGGGAGGGTCCTTAGAGGCCTCGGGCGGGATCAATGATATTACTCTGTTCCCAAGGCGATGCATGTGTGTGTTTTGTTTTACGATATGGCCAGCTCGGGAGGGTCCTTAGAGGCCTCGGGCGGGATCTAAGATATTACTCTGTTCCCAAGGAAAATTGTTTGACTGTTTGTTTTCGGAAAAGACATGTCTGGTTTTGGTTTTTGAAATGATATTGGTGCATGTACTATGAAATGTGTAAGCGATTGGTTTGCCTTGAATACTTGTACTAGCGTAATTGCTAACCCCTTTGGGGACCCGTTTTGGGGAAATTCTTGTTATGGATTTCAGGTTATGTTCAGTCAGACGATCGGGCGCTGGGATGGTACGAGGATGTCGGCCAAGGTTGTTGACATGTGCAATTGAGTCTTGTTATTTCCTACTGTCTCTTTTGATGTGGATGTTTTCCAAATTGTAAACTTATAGTTTGTACTCGCGAGTACTTAGGCTTTTCCTCTCAGATTGTGATTGGTCTTTGTTGGAGTTACTGTATTTGTCGGTTGATGTTTATTATGCCGGTTGTACCGGACGTGTTGTTTTATGTTCTTGTTGTTAATAATTGTTTCCTTGCTAACCGAGATGGTTAGTCGAGTGGTGTTTTCTTGTGTTAGCCTGGTGGGTCCCATGTAGGGGTCCACGGCGCTGTAATACACCTTGAATATCTCGGGGGTGTTACAGGGAGTGAGCGCTGGGAATCCCAAGCCAGCATCGGTGACTCTCGGTAAGAAGGGAGGGTGCTTCAACTGCAATCGTCAGGGACATGTTCATTCAAATTGTCCCTTTCCACTCTTGACTTGTTACCGGTGCGGGTGTGAAGGTCATCGGGAGAAGCATTGTGAGATAATTTCCGAATTGGCAAAGAATGCTACCCTATTGGCGAACAGAGCAAGTGATCGGAGAATGTCCCGAAACCCTATGTCTCCTTCTGAAGAGCCTAACCTGGGAGGATGAATATTTTGTGATATATCCTAATCGTTGCTGTTTTGAACAATCGTGACTTTGATCGTTCTTCATTGCATTGCTCTAAGTTTCCAACTCTTGTTGTTCTAAGTTTCGGGATCGAAATGTCTTTTAGTATGGGGGAGTGTATTACCCATACTTTACTTAGTATTTCCGGTATTGTGTGACTTTTCATTGTTGGTAATTCAATTATGATCCTCTCGACGGTTTTAAACTATCTTGTTCTACTTAGCCTACCATCCTCCGAACGAAGTTCGGAGTTGTTTTGTTAAATCCCGTGGATTATTGTGGTCTTTCCATATCTGAACTTAATCCTTGCAAATTTTTGTTCGAAACTATTATTCCCACACGTGCAATTAACACTTCCGAATGTATTATGAACTTGGATGCGGTTGGTCGAGCTCGAAACATGGTTTCAGGACGTCTGAGCCGTCTTGTGATTTTCCTAACTCTTGGAGTTTTTGTCTCGAAATTCATACTCCTCCACCTCGACTTATCGTGTTCACTTACATTTTTAGAACCTCGCATTCGCGGGTTGCTCGTGATGTTTTGGGGCTGAGCAAGTAATTATTTCCTTGATTGTTCCGCCGCTCTCTATTTTAAGTTTCGGGACGAAACTTATTTTAAGGGGGGTAGAATGTAATATCCGAGATTTTTATTCTGATTAATTCGAATTTTTCTTTTTCTTTAGACCGGAAATTTTTCGATTTTCGAGCATTGGTATTATTTTTTTTTCTCGACAATCGATTTTGTGTTTATGGCCATATGTGGTGAGTTGTTGTATATTAATTTTATTTTGGATCGATGTTGTCCGCGAGCGTTTCGTCGTGTTCGTTCTGTGCGCTTGTAGGAAATCGAGTCGTCATGCCACGACAGCCGGGCGCTGATATTCTTGTTGGACGAACCCTTGTAATCATTACTTGGAACCACCGTTTTGGGGTTTCCGTACTTCCATTTCGTGTTATTGTTTCCCAAATAACGATTCCTATTGCTTTTATTCTCTTCCCGGATTATTTTTCATCATTTTGGGACCCAACGGGGTTGTGGGCCGTGGCACAAGGAATGTGCGCCGCGGCACACACATTGTCCAGTATCTGGCCGAGCAGTCTGTACTGTGTGCCGCGGCACATGCCGGCAGGGCCGCGGCACACTGCCGAGTCACTGGGCGCAGTTTTGGCCCTGTGCCGCGGCACACTTCGGCTGGGCCGCGGCACACAGAGCGGTCTGCCGATCACTGGGTGCAATTTTTGGCCCTGTGCCGCGGCACACTTCGGCTGGGCCGCGGCACACATAGCAGTCAACCTATAACTGCGTTTTTTCCAGCGGAATTCACTCATTTTCTCATTCCTCTTCTCTTCTTCACGTCGGGGCGATTTTCCAAGGCGAGGGTTTATCAGATTTTCATCCAAACACCGATTGGGAAGTATAACTTAGCATCATATCATCACCACAATACCAAATCATCTATTGTTCGGCTTTGAATCAAGATAAGATCTCCTATAACCCTAGTATGAATTTGGGGAGGGTTTGGTGGTGATCTTGTCTTTTAATCCGATTTAACCGACGTTGTTGTTAGATTTCGATAGTATACTCATGACCCTTGGTTCCCTTGTTATTGGATGGGATGAAATCCCGTTAATTCACCGTTGACTGATTTCAACTCCCTATGCACTCTTGATGTTCGATGAATTGTCCCAACGGGTAGAACTAGGAGGAATTTCTTCGTATTCATGATGTTGAGATTGATTGTATATCATTATTGTGTTAGGGTCGGATTTGAGAGGATTGTTCGGACCGAAACCTATTCCTTCGTCGTTTCCTTCGCGTCGTATTACCAAGGCAAGTACCTCGATATACGAATTGTAACTGCGTGAAATCATTGTTGTCGAAGTGTATGAGTGTATACGGATGTATTTATGTGTATATATATATATATATGTATGTTTATATATATATGTATTTATATATAGTTATATGTTAAATATATGTATGTATATACATATATTGATATATATGCTTATGTCGGTGATCGACGAGTGATGAATGCTAACACTAGTTGACGTACTCAACTTGGATTGATGGACGAACTATAGTTATTCATATAATATAGTAAGGTTATATATATATCTATATATCTATATATATAAATATATATATATATATATATATATATATATATTCGGTTGAGTCGCGACATAGAGATATATGTGCGGTGTTGATTGAGTTTGATTGATAACGTGCGTGTTATTGTTTATTTGTGTGGTTATGGATTGGCGGAGAAATTGTGTGACTTGATGTACCGAGTTGAAAATTTGTCGTGATGTTTGTCCGTGTGCTTGATGTTTGAAACAATGTGGATACTTGTTGTGAGAAACGTCATATCTGGGAACCTCTGAGGGCGGGGCGTGCACTCCGGCCTGGTGTGCGCTGCAATGTGCGGCTCCATATGGGTGGTGAACGCTGGTGTTACATAATGCGTGTGTCAAGGGACGGCTCTTGCGGGAGTGATCGCCGGCGCAGTGACATGTTCAAGGAGCGGCCAACATAGTGGAGTGAACGCCGGTGCACAGGTGCGCAATGGAGGCGCCTGGCAGGCTTATTGGTTACGGGTATTCGAGTGATAGCTAAGACCCCGTTACCGAACGATGTTCGTATCTCAAATTCTTTCAACTCACTTTTAAATGTTTGTCTTGATATAGACCGCGATTCGTTTTTTTGAAAGCTTGTCTCAAATTGTTTTTAAAGCGTTGGTATCAAGGTTAATTAACCAAGGAGGTTTGACGAAATCTCCGAGGGTTAATTAATCGGGGGTCTTGAGCAGGATATGTCGAATGAGAGATTGTGCCTTTGATTGTATTGTGGTGCCATTCTGTGTATCGGGTCGAGGACCCTGTGAAATGTTGAGATGTTTGATCTCGTGATGATGTTATTTGGATTGGGTTGAGAACCCTGTGAGATGTTGTAATGATTTCGTTTGTGACAGTGATATATAAGTTGGGTCGAGGACCCCGAATAACGTGATATGGCTTTCGTGTAATTATTTTCCATATGTAGGGTCAAGGACCCGAGAGCTTTTTAAATTATTTTTCAAAAGTGTTCCCATTCGATTTTCAAAACCCCAAGACGACCCGAGTCAACAATAATGTTTGCAAATTATCTTATCAAAATACTTTTCCTTTTACAAAAGGGATTTTTCTGACTCTTTGGACTTGTTTAAAGTTTCATTGGTGTTATGTTCCGTAAAGAGAATATGACTATGTGAATATCTTTCACCTTGTGTATGCGAGTGTTTTTCTGTGTTGACTATGGGAATGTATGGTTTGTGTTAAGACTTCACGGCAGTTGAATTTTGTGTTATTACTGTTCCTATATCTGGTATATTATGTACTTGCACTAGCAAAATTCCAGTTTGCTAACCCCCGAGTTTTCGGGGGGTGGGTGCCTGTTATGCGCTCAGGTTTTGGCAGCTCGGGAGCAGTCACAAGATTGGCTTGGAAGGAGATGTAGGACAATGATACTAATCACACCAGAGTCAGAGTCTTTTTTTTTGTTTCATCTTGGTCGGTATTTCTCTGTCGTTCGAGTATTCACCCTTGCATGGGTGTAGTTTCCAATTATTAAATTGAGTTTTCATTCTTTTCGGTGTTCAAGTTTATTATTGTCATGGTAATATGAATGTCGTTAATTCTAAATTGGTTAATGACCTTGTCGGTCTGCTTTGTATTTAAAATTGACCCCGGTCGGTCAATCATTGAGTAGTTTTTTGGAGTTTAGCCTGGTGGATCCTTGTGATAAGGGTCTACGGCGTGTGACATTCCCGGTCGTATTCTGGGGGTGTTACAACACCATCCTATATCAGTTCACATCCAAAAACACAAGATACTCATGCACCAAAAGTCCAACAGGTATATATTTTGACATGTAAATATATGTTTGTCTTTAATTTTTTGATGTTAATCTGACATAAATCATTGCAGACTATCCAGTATATTCTATCTTATCCAGATCACAGAAACATTGTTGCTTTTGGTACCATTTACTTGTCCACAGAAAGACAAACCATTCATGGAGTTCCCGTCCAAGACGACTATTACGTAGTGTCTATTGACAAAGTGGAAAAGGGCGCAACATTTTTACCATATGAGACACCCGAACACAAAACGGTAGGGGATGCACATAAAACTTTTGTTGCTTGGCCAAAGTATCTTGTCAAACCTAATTCAAATGTTTGTTTCTTGTATTAATATACTTACGCATTAAATTTATTTCCTTCATAAACAAGTCTTTTATATTATTATTTGTTCAAATTTGTTTCGATATTGTTGCTACAGGTACCACTTGAGACATCAACTACAAAAAATGAACTTCAAAACTGTATGAAGCGCAAAAAGTCCTATATAACGAGAGAGGGCATTCTAAAGCAGCATACTAGGAGCTCTAAGAACAAGATTAAAGCGTAGAAAGTTTCAGTTAATGGTTTATGACTTTTTTTCATTTCTTTTTGCAAATTTTATTTTCATTTGAGTTATTATTATATCATTTTATCATTTTAAAATTGTCGGTTTATGGTTACATTTAGTTCTCATTGATATTTTTATGTGTTTGAACGATGGCAAATGTAATAGTCCAAATTAATTATTGTGGCTAAATGTTAAACAAAAATCACACTTAAAATAATCAATATGTCTATAATGATTTTTTCGCCATGTTTTAATTTGTCCCGTGTCACTAAAAGGTATATAATGGTCACTTTACAATAAAATTGTGTGCTCATAAAATTTGTATGGTCGCAATTTACTTCATTTTTTGTGTCTAAAATACAATAATTTGTCACATGGAAAATAAAAGTGCGTTTGAAACATAGCAATTGTTCTACTTAAAATGTATCATGTGGCTAAAGGGTTAACAATAGCCATGAACTCAGTATGCGTGTATCTATTTTACGCTTATTTGTTAATTTAATATATGTGACTACAAGTGAAACAATAACAATGTTGAATATTTTAGTGTGTCAAAAGAGATAACAATTTTTAAATAATCATGTCACTAAATTTTACTGTATAGTCACAGTTTAAACTAACTTGTGTGTCCGAAGCTACAAAATCGACATGATAACATGTAATTAATGTGACAATAGTGTAAATGATAGTCATGGTGAATGAATTTGTGTGTCGATACAACACTAATGGCTGCAATTTGATTGGTTCACGACATCTAAATTATAATCAATAACCACATTGAAAACTATTGGTGTTTCTAAACGATAACAAATATTATGGTTAACATAAGCTCGTGTGTCAAAATACTAAACAATAGGAACAGCAAATTTTATTTGTGTGTCTACACTGATTTTATGGTCATGTTTTAATTTAATATATGTGACTAAAACCTAATTAATAGTACCAATAATAGATTAATTATGTGTCTATTTCATAATAGACTGTCATGTATTATTACCTTCATGTGACTGTAGGTTCTGCAATAGCCACATTTATAATAACATAATGTTACACTTAGCAATTTTTAAGTGTCCTAATGATAAAGTTTGTCATACGGGGAAAAAATTGTTGAGGTCATAAAGGGAATATTAGCCACAGTTACAAATATTTGTGTGTCTATAAATTAATTACAGTCATTTTTTTAATCGATGTTCTATGTCGGAAGATATAAAATAATCACACTTACAACTTTATAAATGCCTGATAAGTAAAATGTATGTGTCTGTAAGTTATAAAATAACTATATATAAACAAAAATGTGTGTCACTAAAATACTTTTGGTCATGCTTCCCTTAATTACGTGTCTCTAAATGATAGGCAATAGTCACAACAAATAATTTTGTATCTGACAAATTATTAGCAAAACGCCACACTTAAAATAAATTCACGTGGCCATTCAGTGAACATGGTAATAGTTCGCTAAATTTTGTGTATCTAAAAGATAGGCGATGGTCATAATAAACATTTTCTTATGACAAATTATTAGCAAAACGCCACATTGAATAAACTTTCATGTGCCCATTGGGTGAAAGACAGTCACTAAAATATCAAACATATGCGTCTAGAAAGGGTTTACGGCCACAATATTGGATAAATTGATTGATTAGAACAACAAAAATCCCTACCCAATAGACACATTTTTATGCTACAGACACAATTTTTGATATGATACAGCCACTAAGTTTTAATGTACCCGTATGTTGCCTAAAACGGCAAGACCTTCGGTAACACTTTGGATGAAAAAAAAAAGCGTGGCTATAGGCATATGGACGTTTTTTTGGTGTGACCATAGATCATTTTTGTACTAGTGGAACATTAAATATCCGATTAAATGTCCCAATGAGTTTCCCCTCGATAGTTTGGTGGGATTTCCATTGATTTTGGTCTTGATTCTCGTCGTAATCCTATCTTCATTGTTTTTGGCCGGGGGATTATAAGTGTTCGAGGGTTTCTGGTCGAGCTTTCTCGTTCCTTTGCGTGCTTTAGACTTGAGGCGAGTATCTCGTCTATAATCTTTATACTTTGAGAATGTGACGTGTCGTGAATTTAACGTGGACTTGTTAGTGATTGAACGTTTAACCGTAACTTACTTCTAAATGAATATGTGATTCTATGAAAGTGAATACGGAAGTAAACCTGAGGTTCCCAAAGAATGACAACGACCATTTCATGTGTATTTTACTCAAAATGAATGTTAGAAATAAGTAGTTATCCGAGGAATTGTGGAATCGTGGAATATTTGTATTATCCGCTTGTAAGCCTATTTCCTGAATGATGGTGTGATGTGAATGTTGTACCTTTGTGGAGGTGTATGATGCGTTAGCTTATGTTTTACGTGTTCCTGATTGTGGCGAATATTGTACCTTTATTGTTGTGTAATAGGTGAATTGAGATATTACCCGGGTAGGGACCCGTGAGGCCTCCGGCGGCGCGTACTTGCGAGTATGGCCAGTTGTTATGATTTGGCCATAAGGTTATCGAATTGGGTAGGTCTGGAGAGGGCTACAAGAATCATCACTTGCGAGTGCGATGTCCCGATAACTTGTGGGCGTGTTTGAATGATGTTACTCGGGTAGGGACCCGTGAGGCCTCCGGCGACGCGTACTTGCGAGTACGGCCAGTTGATATGATTTGACCATAAGGTTAGATAATCGTGTAGGTCTGGAGAGGTCTCCGAGAATCGTTATTTGCGAGTGCGATGTCAAGATAACTTATGGGTGGGTATGAGCTTGTTTTCGGTAACTATTCTGGGTGGGTCCCATTGAGGCCACGGAGGTGATTTGAGTATTTGATTGGATATCTCTGAATTGTGAATGATTGTATCTTAGATCTCGGTTATATTGGTGAATATGGTTTTGCCTTTGAGGCTTGTTTGAGAATTGAATCATTTATGTGATCTTGAAAGAAAACCCTTTTGCAAAGAAGAATTATAAATCTTTTCATGATTTTACATTGAGACCCCTGATGTCCGCAATTATTCTTTTAAATGTGTTTTGAAGTTATCTTTATGATCCTTCCTAGTGGAACTGTTTTCGAAAAGACTTTAGACTCGGGAATCGTGTTACTACCTTATCGAAAGGTTATTTTCATAACGGTTGTATTCTTGATGTATAACTTTATAGCTTGTTACTTGCCAGCGATTTCCATCGCTAACCCCTCATCGGGGATTATGTTATTCATTCCATGTGTCCTGATTGGAGAGTGATCAACCACAGGATCAACTCAGAGGATGATGTAAAGCAGCGATACTAGCTACAGTTATAGTCGGTTGTCCGTCTGTGACCTGTCAGTTTGAGTGTTTATTCCTAATTTCGTTGTCATCCTTAAGAGGATGGACATGTTGTGTAAATTGTAATCGCATTGTATTTTGGGCTTATCAATTGTACTGCTACGTTGGGTTTTGAGAGACCTCATCGGTCTACGGTTTTATGTTTTGGTCGAGTTGACCACGTGTTGGTTTTTGTTTTGTAGTTTCTTGCATGGTATATCCTTGTGGATGTAATACCCGCAATTTCGGATTTCCGGTAATTTTATTTTTTCGGCGGAAGTCCATTTCGACGACTCGCTTGGGACCGTCTCATCATTCTGAGAATGATTAATTCTGCATTTTTTGTCATCCGAGTTCGTTTCGGTATCGTTTTGCTGAGTTCCGAGCTTTTTAACGACTTTTCCGCACTTGAGTTCGATTCTTGCGAATCTCGTCCGAAACTGTTGTTTCGAGTTTCTCGTAAGTTCATTTAATGTTATTATTCATGTTGCGAGCTTTGGTTTGGTGTTTCGATCGCGTATCGTGATTTTCGGACGTTTTGGGCCATTTTCGTAATTTCCCAAAGGTTTGGGTAATTACTTTCCGTTGTCGAATTTCGAGCCTTCGGGTGGTCGGAATCAGGTGTTCTCTCAGTGTTCGGATTCGTATTTATGAGTACTTCGTAACCGTGCTTTCGGTTTACGTTCAGGTCTGAGTTTCGGGATTTTTCGGACCGTCGGATCGACCGAGTCATGGCTGGCCGGACCTGTGCGAAACGGGCCTGGAAACGGCGCTGCCCAGCGCCGTGTCTTGCGCCGGTCGGCCAGGACCAGCAGCCTGCCGAGACACGGCCGAGACACCCGGCGCAGTCCGGGCCGTTTGCTGCGCCGTGTCCGGCAGGGCTATAAATATGGCAGAGCAGTCGGGTTTTTCTTCATTTTTCTCACTCGTTTCTTCCTCTTCCGCGGCTGGAGCTTTGATGATCATGGAGGGATGTTGTTAGGGGTTAAACACATGAAGTTTTGAAGTTCATAACAGCGATTAATCCTTCCATAACTTGCTCCGATCGACCGAATCAAGGCAAGTTTTCTTAAAATATAGTTTTGGGGATTTTGTTCGATTTGTCCGTTTAATCCGTTTTAACTCAGAATATTGATGGATTGATGATTGTTAAGCTATATTATATCTAATTCCTTGTTATTCCACGGTGGGATTGCCACGGATTTGTCGTTTTATTGAGTATTTTATCGACGCCTTGAAAGTGTTCGATAAAATGTCACAAAGAGAATTCGAGCGTTCTACGATTATTCTTCCTCATTCGTTCGTTAATTTATTGATGGTATGATGTTAGGGTCAGATTTCTCGCAATGAATTCGAGTCGGAACCCTTCCGTTCGTTGTCTTCTTCGGGGTCCGAGCTTCCCGGTCGAACCGTGTTCTTCGAAGCGTTTGGTAGCGGTTATTAAGGCAAGTATCTTATTATACGACTTGTATCTTGTGACTAGTAATTACGTATGATATGTATGACGATTTTGCTTGCCTCCGTAAATATGTTCCGTTTGAGTTGGTTGTGTTTTCCGAAATTTGAAGGTTTTGTGATAATAGTGATATATTGGTATACGTGTTAGGCGTTGTGCCATTTGTGCGGGATTGCGATGTACATATGAGATGGTTGTACACGTGGTTGTTCAATGTATTGTGTACCGAATGTGTGTTATGTTGGTTAAGAGTCGTTGTGATGATCATGATATTTGTGTTGTTTTGGTTTACATACTTGATTGTACATTTCGGTGTAATGTGGAATGGCTTGACATTTAATGATTATGAATTGTGTCGTGTCGATGTGTGTGTGTTCCGGTAGGGTCCGACGAGGCCTGCGGAGTTCGGTACATGATGTGTACGAACAAAGTGTGTGATCCAGGTAGGGTTTGACGAGGCCTGCGGAGTCCGGTACATGACGTGTACGGACAAGGTGTGTGATCCGGTAGGGTCCGACGAGGCCTGCGGAGTTCGGTACATGATGTGTACGAACGATGTTGTGGCCGGGTAGGGTCCGTTGAGGCCTCCGGAGTTCGGTACATGATGTGTACGAACAGGTGTGTGGCCGGGTAGGGTCCACGAGGCCTCGGAGTTCGGTACATGATGTGTACGAACAGTGTGTGTGGTCGGGTAAGGTCCGTCGAGGCCTCCGGAGTTCGGTACATGATGTGTACAAACAATGATCGTGTAGCGATGATTGTTCGGGTAACATTTTAAATATGGATCTCGGGCTCATAATGATATATTATTTAGTATGCTTTGAAACGAGAATCGGGCTAAGGCCCTAATGTTTACGAAAAGGTTTTGTAAATTGGGACTCGAGGTCCAAAAGAATTTCGCTTTAAAAATCCCGAGATGATGTGTTCCTTTTCAAATATCTCTTACTTGAGTTCGAAATTCTAAAACTTCTCGGGAACATTTTGATAATTGATTTCCATATTAAATTCGTAGTTGCTATTTGCTTGTTACATTTCGTATGGTTTGATACTTGCACTAGTAAAACAGTGGAGTTTTACTAACCCCCGAGTATTCGGGGGGTGGATGTCTGTTTTGCGTCTGTACATGCATTCGTGGAGCAGTCACAGGATTGGCACAAGAGGATGACGAGCTGCGATACTAATCATGAGTTGAGAGTTGTTTTGATTTTTGTTGTGTTGTCAGAGTTGATTTCAGTCCTCCGCTGTATTGTATTTCGACCCCTGTGTGGGTAATGTTATTTAAGTCAGTTTTGTCGATTGGGTTGTGTGACCTCATCGGTCTGTGTATTCACGTGTAAGTGACCATATCGGTCTGTATCATTTTATTGTTTGACCACAGGTGGGCAAACATTTGGTTGTTTATGGATGTTTAGCCTGGTAGATCCTTGTGGAAAGGGTCTACGGCGTGTAATATTCCCTTATGGTTTTGGGGGTGTTACATTTATGGTATCAGAGCTTAGGTTGCGGAAACCTAGGCTGTCGGGTCGAGTCGAGTCGTGGTTTGTCGAGTAATGTGTTGTCTTGTCGTTCGAGTCGTCAGGTGACAAGTTGAGTTGTGCGTAGTCACAACGTGTCGGATATGTTGTCGGACGAGATTAGTATCGTGGGCGACCGTCACCTCCGTGCGACTGTGGATGTAAGTCTCCTCTTTTATGCGTAATACTGTGTATCTCGATTTTATCTTAGTGAGTTAATTGCGGTGCATAATTTTATTTACAGTATTGTGTAATATAGTTGTGTTTAATACTTGTGACACATAGTATGTGTATAGAACTGGCACGTTATTGTTTTATCTTTGAACCACCGGGTGGGGTGGTAGGTTGTGAAAGTTTTAAACCTTGATGGGTTTCGAATAGGTACTGACGGTAGAGTTTGTGAGAAACTCCGATGAATGATTTTCTTTGTGTTTAAACTTGATACCACGAGATACATTTGATTGAATTGGCGACCTGGTTTCCATTTGAGTATATGGTTTTAAATTCGATTGTTTTGGAATGTGGTAATTTTTGTCCGCTATGGGTAAGTTTGAGAATGTTCCTGAAGGACTTTACAGTTTGAGAATTTTGTAGAAATCGATTTTGGAAAATATTTTGGTGGTGCGGTCAAACCATGGTTTATATGGATTTTTAAAATTTGTTAAATTTTGACAAATGGGCCGTGTATTTTCAAATGACACAATCGACGGTATTTGAAAAATGTGTTTTGAAATACTTGGACATTGTAAAATATTACCGTCATCGACCTTTTTGGCGTTTTGTAAATGGTTTTTAGCCTGGTGGGTTCCGGCGCGGGACCCACGGCGCTATAATGTTCCGTGTAATTATCTGAAATTTTTGGGCATTCTAGCCCATTGAATTATCTTTGAAAACTTTGAGTACCTTAGAAAATAAATTTCGAGACATCGTTTTAAAATGAATTATTTTCTTGTGGTACATCCAAGGTGCCACAATATGTTTCAAGATTCTTCTACCTCGAGGACCAAAATGTTTTGAGATATTTTCCAATGTTTTAGAAACACTTTTACTTAGACCCGAGGGTCGAATACTTCCGAAAGTTTTTCACGAAAAGAAATTGTCCTCATTTTTATCGAATGCGAAATAGTTTCCAAAGTCTCGATAATGATGTTTCATGATTGTATTTTTATTGAAGGGTGATACACAAGATCAATCGGTGTTTCCAAAATTATTTTCAAAAGGAGGTTTTCGTTTTTAAAACCTATCCATTCCCGTTTGAGGGCTGGGTATGTATGTATGATGTTCGCGTTGTCGTTATGATGTTTGCTCCCGAGTATGATCGAATTGGTGGCATGAACGTCGAGGCGTTGCCACACATTTGTTGTACTAGCCCTCTGTGAGAGGTGTGAACTGGTGTTTACTGTTTATCGCCTCGTGGTGATTTGCGTGTTGTCGCACGAGTGTGAGCTGTTGAAGCTTGGGTTTGTATGTTTGTGTACATGTGTGATTGTTTCATAATGTTTGTAATTAGTTGCTGGTTATCGTTCGGGCCGTTGAGGTCGCCGAACGATACCGTCGTGATTCTTTGTTGTGCTGAGTTGGCATCTCCGCTATATTGTTTTGCGACTTTATGCCCCATTGTATCTAGCATTTGTATTTTCGGTATGCCGAGCCGAGGTATTTCAACCGTGATGTGCCGGGGCATGCACGTGTAAATTGTCCTTCTCGTCAGTGACGCGTTTCGAGGGACACCGAATTCAGTTTTGCGAATTGGCTATTGAGACTTTCGGAGTTCGCGCTTCAGCACAAATATCAGGATCAACTCTGAGAGACCCATGGGAGATTTTCCTGTCGGATGCTTTTTGTGTTGTTACCTTGTTTCCGTTGTTGTGAGTTGCGGGGACGACATTTCTTTTATAAGAGGTCGGATGTAATACCCGTACTATATTTGACTTCTGCAGTTTCTCCTTCTAAATTCTATCGACTTGCACGTGTTCGTCGATACTTTTTGAACTTGTTTGATGTCTCAGTTGGCATCATTCGAACTGGTTGTGACCTTGTTTTAGATCGACCTGTTTGTCATCGTGACCTTTCCGAGTTCGGTTCGATTCTTGTGAACCTTGTTTGGAAGTAACATCTTTCACTTTCTACCAGTTCTTTTAATGTCTGGAGTTGAAGTGGGGACTTCGGAGTCATTATTCGACTGTTGTCATTCGATCATTGTTATTTGATCATTGTTATTCGATCATTGTTATTTGATCATTGTTGTTCGATCATTGTTATTTGATCGTTGTTGTTCGATCGTTGTTGTTCGAACGGGGTTGTCATTGTTGCCTCGATCTCGCATCGCGAAGAATTGTCGTTCACCGTTAGTCAACTATTTCGAGTGTGGCCAAGTGGGTCACCGAGCGGTACATTGTGAGACCGTTGCCAAGGTGTTCGGGAATTGGGTTTTCGTTCCTACTCGGGGAGTGCCTGGTGGTGTCCCGTGATGTAGTTGTGTATCGTACTTCGTGCTGTAATTCGTGTAGAAATTGATATTTGTTGCGTGGACTTTTTGGTTTTGTTTGTATTCTACCATGATGTTTTATTTTAAGTTTCGGGACGAAACTTATTTTTAAATAGGATAGAATGTAATGTCCGGTATTCTCGTTTTCCGTTATCTTGAATTGTTTGTGTTTTGACGTCGGACATTTTCTTATTGATGAGAATCAGAATGATTTCTATCGTGATACTCTATTTGTTTCTATCGCATAGCCGTTTTAGTCGGGTGCAACTTGTTGTAGCGTACGTTTCTTCGATTAAATGTGTGCATGTGATGTGGTATGTGATGCGTCGTTAATTGCTCGTTGTTGTTTGAAACATAGTCGGTGGCGTTGCGTTAGTCGTCGTGGGGCGTGTTTTTACGCCGTATATTCCCTTGCGTTGCTTATAACGTTTCGCCGTTGGGAACGAATTTTTTTCGGTTCTTGTGTATCTCGTTGAGTTTTCCTGGCGGGATATTGCTTCTCCCTACTTGATTTAAGTTTCGGGACGAAACTTCTTTTAAGGAGGGTAGAATGTAATACCCGCAATTTCGGATTTCCGGTAATTTTATTTTTTCAGCGGAAGTCCATTTCGACGACTCGCTTGGGACCGTCTCATCATTATGAGAATGATTAATTCTGCATTTTTTGTCATCCGAGTTCGTTTCGGTATCGTTTTGCTGAGTTCCGAGCTTTTTAACGACTTTTCCGCACTTGAGTTCGATTCTTGCGAATCTCGTCCGAAACTGTTGTTTCGAGTTTCTCGTAAGTTCATTTAATGTTATTATTCATGTTGCGAGCTTTGGTTTGGTGTTTCGATCGCGTATCGTGATTTTCGGACGTTTTGGGCCATTTTCGTAATTTCCCAAAGGTTTGGGTAATTACTTTCCGTTGTCGAATTTCGAGCCTTCGGGTGGTCGGAATCAGGTGTTCTCTCAGTGTTCGGATTCGTATTTATGAGTACTTCGTAACCGTGCTTTCGGTTTACGTTCAGGTCTGAGTTTCGGGATTTTGGACCGTCGGATCGACCGAGTCATGGGCCGGGACACATGCGCGAACGGCCACGAAACGGCGCTGCCAGCGCCGTGTCTTGCGCCGGGTCGGCCAGGACCAGCAGCCTGCCGAGACACGGCCGAGACACCCGGCCGGTCCGGGCCGTTTGCTGCGCCGTGTCCGGCAGGGCTATAAATATGGCAGAGCAGTCGGGTTTTTCTTCATTTTTCTCACTCGTTTCTTCCTCTTCCGCGGCTGGAGCTTTGATGATCATGGAGGGATGTTGTTAGGGGTTAAACACATGAAGTTTTGAAGTTCATAACAACGATTAATCCTTCCATAACTTGCTCCGATCGACCGAATCAAGGCAATTTTTCTTAAAATATAGTTTTGGGGATTTTGTTCGATTTGTCCGTTTAATCCGTTTTAACTCAGAATATTGATGGATTGATGATTGTTAAGCTATATTATATCTAATTCCTTGTTATTCCACGGTTGTATTGCCACGGATTTGTCGTTTTATTGAGTATTTTATCGACGCCTTGAAAGTGTTCGATAAAATGTCACAAAGAGAATTCGAGCGTTCTACGATTATTCTTCCTCATTCGTTCGTTAATTTATTGATGGTATGATGTTAGGGTCAGATTTCTCGCAATGAATTCGAGTCGGAACCCTTCCGTTCGTTGTCTTCTTCGGGGTCCGAGCTTCCCGGTCGAACCGTGTTCTTCGAAGCGTTTGGTAGCGGTTATTAAGGCAAGTATCTTATTATACGACTTGTATCTTGTGACTAGTAATTACGTATGATATGTATGACGATTTTGCTTGCCTCCGTAAATATGTTCCGTTTGAGTTGGTTGTGTTTTCCGAAATTTGAAGGTTTTGTGATAATAGTGATATATTGGTATACGTGTTAGGCGTTGTGCCATTTGTGCAGGATTGCGATGTACATATGAGATGGTTGTACACGTGGTTGTTCAATGTATTGTGTACCGAATGTGTGTTATGTTGGTTAAGAGTCGTTGTGATGATCATGATATTTGTGTTGTTTTGGTTTACATACTTGATTGTACATTTCGGTGTAATGTGGAATGGCTTGACATTTAATGATTATGAATTGTGTCGTGTCGATGTGTGTGTGTTCCGGTAGGTCCGACGAGGCCTGCGGAGTTCGGTACATGATGTGTACGAACAAAGTGTGTGATCCGGGTAGGGTCCGACGAGGCCTCCGGAGTCCGGTACATGACGTGTACGGACAAGGTGTGTGATCCGGTAGGTCCGACGAGGCCTGCGGAGTTCGGTACATGATGTGTACGAACGATGTTGTGGCCGGGTAGGGTCCGTTGAGGCCTCGGAGTTCGGTACATGATGTGTACGAACAATGTGTGTGGCCGGGTAGGGTCCTGAGGCCTCGGAGTTCGGTACATGATGTGTACGAACAGTGTGTGTGGTCCGGGTAAGGTCCGTCGAGGCCTCGGAGTTCGGTACATGATGTGTACGAACAATGATCGTGTAGCAGTGATTGTTCGGGTAACATTTTAAATATGGATCTCGGGCTCATAATGATATATTATTTAGTATGCTTTGAACGAGAATCGGGCTAAGGCCCTAATGTTTACGAAAAGGTTTTGTAAATTGGGACTCGAGGTCCAAAAGAATTTCGCTTTAAAAATCCCGAGATGATGTGTTCCTTTTCAAATATCTCTTACTTGAGTTCGAAATTCTAAAACTTCTCGGGAACATTTTGATAATTGATTTCCATATTAAATTCGTAGTTGCTATTTGCTTGTTACATTTCGTATGGTTTGATACTTGCACTAGTAAAAAAAGGAGTTTTACTAACCCCAGTATTCGGGGTGGATGTCTGTTTGCGTCGGTACATGCAGGTCGGAGCGATCACAGGATTGGCACAAGAGGATGACGAGCTGCGATACTAATCATGAGTCGAGATTTGTTTTGATTTTTGTTGTGTTGTCAGAGTTGATTTCAGTCCTCCGCTGTATTGTATTTCGACCCCTGTGTGGGTAATGTTATTTAAGTCAGTTTTGTCGATTGGGTTGTGTGACCTCATCGGTCTGTGTATTCACGTGTAAGTGACCATATCGGTCTGTATCATTTTATTGTTTGACCCTGGCTGGGCAAGCATTTGGTTGTTTATGGATGTTTAGCCTGGTAGATCCTTGTGGAAAGGGTCTACGGCGTGTAATATTCCCTTATGGTTTTGGGGGTGTTACAGTGGAAAAGGGATCTACGGCGTGTAATATCCATGAGTGGATTCGGAGTGTTACATAAATGGTATCGGAGCTTAGGTTTGCGAAAACCTAGGCAGTTGGGTCTAGTTGGGTCTTGTCGAGTCATGTCTTGCCGTGTCACCCGTGTGAGCAATTGTGAACAAGTGTGATCGTGGTGATCCGTTGTGATCAATTATGATTCATTCTGATTAGTATCGTGGTGCAACCATCATCTCCGTGCAGCCTGTGGATGTAAGTCTCCTCTTTTATGCGAGGTATCTGTGTTTCATGATTTCATCTATGTGAGTTAATTATGGTGCATAATTTTATTTGCACGGTGTCGTGTAATGGAGTTTATATTCGATACTTGTGACACACTGCATCTGTATACAACTGGATGTATTGATGTTTTGACTTTGTACCGCCGTGTGGGATGGTATGATGTGAAAGTTGTGAATCTTGATAGATTTCGAAAAAGGTATCGACGGTAGAGTTGGTGAGAAACTCATATGGATGGTTTTGTTGTATGTTTAAACTTGATGCGCATGAGATGTATTTGGTTGAATTGGTGATTCTGTTTGCCGTTTGGGCATGTGGTTTTAAGTTCGATTATTTTTGGACTGTTGTAATTATGGCCGCTGTGGGTAGGTTTGAGAATGTGTTTCTGAAGGACTTTAAGGGTCTGAGCATTTTTGTGGAAATTGATTTTTGAAAATATTTTGATGGTGCGATTAAACAACGATCTGTATGGATTTTGAAACGGTTGGATTTTGACAAGTTGGTCCTGTATTTTCAAATGACACCATCAGACGGTATTTGAAAAATGTATTTTAATGTATTTCGGACATTGCAAAATATTACCGTCATCTTCAGTTATGATCGAAAGGATTTTGGAAAATTTCTATTTTGCAAACGACTTTGGTTTTTGAAATTTAAAACGTTATGCGTTTGTGTGTTGGGACTAAGTCGTTGCGACAAGTTTGTTATACTGTTTTGCCCATTGGGGAATTTTTACAGTACTTTCTAAATGTCGAGATACACTGTTAGGAGTCGATCCTTAAACTTCGGAGCCGTTTTGAGACTGTTGAGTTGATTCTTCCGTCTTACAATTAGTTATTACGACTGTAAGCTTCTGACTGTTACGGCAGTACCTTTGTTGTTACAGTTCTGTCTGTGCTCATTATCGATCGTTTAATCCCCGTCGACCTAATTATATGGTCCGTCTGTGAGGATCGTGAACTTTAACTGTTGTATCAGTAATATTGCACCCAATTGTTTATCCTAAATGGATATTATTGACGTATTATAAATCGTTACCTTTCTTGTTAGCGAGTTTTGGTTGTACACCTAGATGTTATAATTACATAGTTTAATTTGATTGTATTATTCTATGACGTTATCCAGATGTGATAGGGGGTCAGTGGTAATGATGATATATAGTGATAAGGTCATTTTGATAATATCGTTTACCGAGTATATTGATGTTCGAAAATGTTGTTTTGCAAATGACTTTCAAAACGAAACAGTTATGATATTGGGTTCATAGTTTTTATCTAGCGATAGAGGTATTGAAAACATTTCTTTTCAAAAACTCATTTCAGCAACATCATTCAAACTCAAGAATTTTAAAACACTATCATTTGAAATAAATACCTCAGAAACATTTTGTTTTTTAAAAATATATTACCCATGTTTGACCACGATAATATGTATGTGATTTTGACCGTGATTGTTTTAGTAAAGGTCATACGTTTTTGTTGATGTAGCCAAGTGAATGACTTATGAATTTGGATCCTATTGTAGCAGTGATAGTTCGGGTATTCGAGTAATGACTCAGAGTGAGTATTTTATTGTATTATCATTTGTTGCTCTATGTTGATTATGTGGTGTTTGTGCTGTCATTCTGAATGGATATCAGTTCATTATGCCGAGAGGTCGTGGCAATCAATCGCGTGATCAGGATCATGCCGCCGGTAATGGCATTAATATTGGTGTGGCTACTATACTTCAGCAGGTGGCAGACCAGATGACTCATTTGGCTCAGGCGGTTCAGCGTAACACTACTGTGACTGAGAATGTCGGGTCGACTCAGTGGCTTAGAGAAGTGGTTCGTATGCATCCTCCTCGCTTTGCGGGCGCAGGTGATACTTTGGGCTGGGACGGTTGGCTTTTCCAATTGGAGAAGATTTTCAAGGCAGTTGGTTGTCCAGAGGAACAGAGGATTCCTATCGCTTAGTTCCTTCTCGATAGTAATGCTGCTAATTGGTGGGAGGCCGTTGAGCCTCAGGATCATGCTGTTACTTGGGAAGAGTTCAAGAAGTTGATGAAAGCGGAGTTCTGTCCGGAGCCGATCCGAGGGCAGAGGATCCAAGATTTTTTCCTAGCTGAGCCGCAGGATATACTCGTGTCGTAGGCTATTATCGATTACAGTTGACAGCACCCTTACGTAAAGAGGCAGGTGAGGACCGAGGAAGACAAAATCCATCATTTTGACATACGGATGAGACCAGAGATTCGACAGTGCATATCGGGTTTCACTTGTGCTACTTTGAGAGAGTATCAGAATCGAGCCATGGTGTACGAGATGGCATCAGTATCTATTGGGACTTTTCATGATCCGAAGAGACAGAGGACGTCTGGAGATTTTTCGGACGGTGTGAGAGTTGGAACTTCTTCTCATCGAGTTTCGCGTAGTTGTACGGTGAAACCTTCCCTTTCTTCGTTTGGTAGAACCAAGAGTTCCAAGTCATCTTCTTTGACTCCTAGTCAGACTGGGAGGTGTTTCAATTGCAACGTTGTGGGTCATGTGCAAGCTAATTGTCCTTTGCAGTCGATTACTTGTTATAACTGTGGACTCGAGGCCCACAGAGTTCAGTATTGTGAATTATTCCATGAAGTTTCCCAGAATCGAGCTGCAGCACCATTATCAGGTTGACTCGTGTAGATCGCTGAGGTTTAATGGTTCGTCCACCTTGATGACTGCTTACTTCACCCTTTCTTTTTAAGTTTCGGGACGAAACTTCTTTTTAGAGGGGTAGAATGTAATACCCGAGATTTTTATTTTCCAGTTGCCCTGAATTATTTGTCGTTTGGTGCCGGTTATTTTGTTTCGTTATGATTATGTGGGATACATTTTTCTATGATGTACTGTATGATGTGTTCTATTGTAAAGTTCGTCGAGTGGGACTTGAGTCACATGCGTTTTTTTGATTAAATGCGTGCTTGTGGCGTGTTATGCTTCGTAAATTGCTCATTATTGTTTTGAATCATAGCCAGTGCGTTAGTGTGACCGAGATGTTGTCGAACGTTAGGACTGTCGGAAGAGAGGCATGAAAGTTACGGTCGTATGGTAGTGGATATTACGGCCGTAATGCCTGATAGAGTTACGGCCGTAAGGCACCCGAGCATTTTGGGCAGGAGCTGAAGGGGCCTGGTTATGGCCGTAAGAGTGAGGCCGAGTACGACTGTAGGTGAGAGACCTGGTATGGCCGTAAGGGAGCCAGAGTTACAGCCGTAAGAGCCTGTGCATTACGGCCGCAACCTGTCGATGGTAATGGCCGTAATGTGTCTGAGCAATTTGGGCAGTAGCCCAGGGGGGATCGGTTATGACTGTAAGGGGTAGGCCTATTACAGCCGTAAGGGTTGTTGACCGAGTTACGGCCGTAAGGTGCAGCATGTTACGGCCATATATAGGCCTGGCCGACGGGCTGTGCTCATTTTCACCCTTCCTCCTCATTTCTTCCGTGGTTCTCGGCCGGTACTCCTGGCTGGCGATTGGAGGTATCGTCGTGCATCATTTGGGAAGCTTAGTTCGTGTTAATCATCATCCAATCCTTGTTCTTCGTCGGATCGAGGTAAATTCTTAAAATCTCCTAGGGTTGACTTTCGGGATTTCCTTCTTGATTTTCATTGTTCGTCCGATTTTGATGAATCGGTTGATGTTATCGAGCATTAGTAATCATGTTCTATGGGTTGTATATCCATATTTCGAGTTTGTTTAACTCAATTGGCGATTCGAGTGTTCTTGGGAGTTATCGAACACTAGTGCAAAATTGACCTACGGTCACACTTTTTCCAAAACAACCCACACACACATTTGATTAAAAGTGTGGTTAAAGGTCATTGATAAAATTCTGATATTGTTTTAGCTATATTTAAATATATTTGTGTGACCACTGCATCGAACATAAAATCTTCAGTCACGCTTAATCATAACAAATGTGACAAATATTAGCCACAGTCAAACAGTGTGGCCAAATGTCACCATCTGCCACGAGTTTTATTTGATATATTGAAAAATGTTGGTACGATTTTATAAGAGACGATAAATAAATATATGGTTATATGAAGTAGTTGTTTATGTGTCTAAATCATAGAGTCGAAATAGACACATGAAATCTAATGTAGCTAAAAAGTAGTATATATATATATATGTGGTGACATGAATTATTTGTGTGTCCATATGGTAGCGTTTCTTAGGCACTTATCTAAAAGTAAGAAAATAAGTTACTATAAGTATTTTATGGTCATGTTTTATTTCATTATGCGTGTATAAAAATGACTACTTGTCATGATAAAATAATAAAAGTTGTGAGTAAGTATTTTTTTGTCACGACTTAATTCCTTATGTATGTCTAAAGGTAAATCATGTTCGTGATAAAAGAAAAATGTGTGACTATAAGTATTTTATGGTCACTTTTTATGTTATGGTGTATGTCTAAAAGTAAAAAATAGTCATAATAAAAGAAAATAAAATATGAGAGTAAGTATGTAATGGTCACTGATTAATTTATTCTGTGTCTATCAAAGCAAAAAAATAAAATTCATGATTAAATAAAAAGCATGTGATACGTCATTCATTGCCACTTTTGAGAAAATGACCCGTGAATATAAGTGTTTTATGGTCACGATGTAACTTTTATGTGTGTATAACACTAAAAAATAGTCATGATAAAAGAAAAAAAATATGACTGTTATTGTTTTGTGGACATTTTATAATTTTATATGTGTGTGTAAAAAAAATATTAATGATAAAAGAAAAAACATGTGAGTTTGCGTATTCTATGGTCACTGTTTTAGGGAAAAAACAAGGAGTATAAGTATTTCATTGTTACGGTTTAATGAAAAAAATCTTGGACTACAAGTGCTTTATGGTTACAATTTAAATATTTATTGTGTCTAAAAGTAAAAATGTCATAAAAGAAGAAACATATGACTACTAGTTTTTCAAGGTCACAGTTTAATTCTTATGTGTGTGGAAAAGTGAAGAATTTTAATGATAAAAAAATTTAAACTTTATGGTCATGTTGTACTTTATAGCGTGTGTCTAAAAGTGAATAATTTATTATAATGAAAGAAACACATGTGACCATAAGTAAGTTTTTTGTCATTGATACTCAACTTTAAAAGTTAAACTCTAGACATCTTGTAAAATAGCCAGTGGTAATTATGTCGTAGTTCTGTGTATATGATGCATAGTTCAATGCTCATATCAAAGTATGTTAAATTTAATGGCATATTTGAGGGTTTACCAAAGTATGTTACCATTTTACATCTTGTAATTCGAAAACAATTACAGGGACTAAAGTTGTGACAGTGTACAAGAAACAAAGTTGTGACTATAATTAGGATCCCATTTCATATCAAAACATTACATTGGAAACCTTAACTTTGTCATTAAATTGGAAAGATTACGCAATTCCCAGTTCACAACTCCTAATTTAATAGAAACTGCTTCCACCTCTTTTTTAATGTTGACTCTGTAACTTTTGGAATATCTTGAGGGATACTCGACTTTTATAGAAACTGTGAGAAAAAATTGTAGAGCAAACAACAATTTGTCGCAAGTGAATGCATCTGATTTTTTTTATAGGTGTGGATTACAAATAATAACCTTCAGGTTTGATCTAATTACAAAAAGAAGAGCTACTCAAAATTATGAAAATGACCCTAAGACTTCATAAGCAAAAAATATTTCAAAATCCCCCTACACATTATAAAAAATATTAGTACATTCTTTGTTAAGCAAAGATCCACTTGAGAAATACATCAATATCGTTAAGCAAAGATCAACTTGAATGATAGAGATGGCTATCGACCAATAGCAAGGATGATGTCCAGGCACTACAGTGTTCTAAATTTCACATGTCTTGAAATGAGAGACTCTGAAGCCATAAAATAATAACATCAAAACGCTACTACTTCGATAGTACATCAAATAATTAGAATTATCTTTCTGAAAATATTTGTATATATTGTCCAAGACTTTTTGTACTATTACTATTGCAACAATAAATATTTTGGATACCAGCGAACATTAATATGGAATAGAATGAAAACAATATGCAGTACAGTGCAGCCATGCCAAATACATGTCATGTACCGGTGTTTTCATTTCATTCCTATAGGTATTTGGTTTAATTTTTTTGAACACAGATCCGCGTGATTTAGAATCCCAACTGATAATTCAATATTTGCATCATCCAGTTCCCTGACGATCATTTAATCACTATAAATTATAAAAAAATTGGTAATAATAAAAATAACCGAATAACATATGAAGTTGTGCCTTGTATTATCAGTTGATGCACATGATGGTGGAATTGGTATTAGCAATGGAAAACTGAAATATCGCAATGAAATCAATCAAACTAATACTCGTATTGATTAATGTAGATGACTTCTTAGTACAATCTTATTGCACATAAAAAAGATGAACTTACAGTATATCCATGGCTTTGATATACAATTTAAATCTTTTGGTAAAAAAATAAATAAATAAATAACTTAAACAAACTCTTTGTAGATATTGTAGAGCCCACAAACAAATTCATTACAGTGAAATTGAGCTATAAATTGAATATATAACTAGAGCTAACAGAAAATTAAAATCTAATATAAGGAATCAATAATAATAAATAATATAATATATCTATCAGTTGAATAATATAATATACACAGTTAGTCGCATCACTGGAGTAAATCGATCAAGAAATCAAGGAATGGGAACCATGGATTACCCCTTGATGTGAACCATGATCTTCTTTTCTGGGGTTTTTTCAGTCCTTGGATGTGAGGAATCTAGCTGGAAGCCCATAGGAACATGGAGTAAATCGATCAAGGGTTCTCATATGCCTGATACAAACAAATGTAAGGATTAGACTATGGCAAGTCAAGCAAAAAGATTACAAAAACAAATGTAAATCACGGCATGTTCACGGTTGAAATAAAACAAGTGTAAGCATTAGCTATGAAATATAAGACATACCTTACGTATAACTATACCCCGACAGTCGGTCCGAAAATAATCATTTCTGGGTTCCTTACCCAAGTCACGTGGGTCTACACATGGCAATATATTATCATTGTTAGGAAGAACTACAGTACTAAATTCCTCATCGACATCGTCGTACACATCTCTGTAATTCTTTGGAGGTGTCTTGAATACAATAGACAACTTTTTATCCAGCTGGTCTGTCACGTAAAATACTTGTCGTGCTTGTGAAGCCAATATGAAGGGATCATCCTTGTGGCCTAATCTATTAAGTTCAACCAAGGTGTACCCAAGACTGTCCTTTTTTACCCCATTTCTATTGTCAACCCAGTCACACTTGAAAAGAGGAATTTTTATAAAATGATAATCTAGTACCCATATCTCTTGTAAAACCCCATAATAAGATTTTGGGACATAGGTTACAACTTCTTTAGAAATGTGCATGTCAGTTGCCACTACACTAACCCCACTATTCTGGTGAACTTTACCTTCACGACATTTTGTACAAAATGTATATCCATTGATGTCATACACATCGTATTTCATTACATGGTTGTTTGGTCCATGTGAAATCCACCTTACGGTCTCTGATAAACTTTCTCTGAAGACTGCTAACTCTCTCTCAACCTGAGTTTAATTACATGGATGAACTTCAAATAAAGCATAATACAACAAAGAAAAAATAAGGCCAATATGAAAATATTGCACCTCCTCTCGTAACCACTGACCAAACGTTATACTGTGCTCTTTCTCTATTCATGATTTTCGTTTATTGGGGTGTTGGTTTTCTAAAAATTCCATGTGTCTACTATAATACATTGATGAGTATTATATATTGATGAGTATTATACATAATACGCCATACTGTACAATTTAACATACAAAAATACATGTAAATAATACTTACGTGATATACGGTTCAACATCGGATGTATTTTGCATTACATAGAAATGTGCTTTGATGAAGAGCTCTGGGGGAACTTCAATCGGTTTGCCAGCTGATACTGGAGTTCCTTCTATAAGAATGATCAATTTTAGTTTCTTTATTTTTGTAAAGGTTTTGATAATTTTCATCTTCAAGAATTTTTATTTTTATTTTCTTTTTCAAATCTTTGATTATAGTATTATAGTTTGATTTGGTTTATACATATAGAGGTGCAGGGTAGGGATGAATGTTTGGCCCGATGGAACTGGACCGCACGGTGAAAAAACCGGTAACGACCCTGGAGCAGTTCCTAGTTCCAAGTTTTTTATATGTTTGATTTTCGGGGTTTGGTTTCCAGTTCAATAACCTAAATCCGGTCCTGTTTTCGGTCCACCAATTCCATGTAACACTACACCATATATGGGTTTCAGCAACACCTGAAAAACTGTGTTCAAAAGTCCAAAAAGTGTTGCTGAAGGTAGAAAAACAAGCTATGGCTACACTTTGACCAAATTCGAAAGTGTTACAAAAACGGCCGCAACCATAGGGGTCTAAGGTAACACTTTTCTTTTTTTTGGTAACATGTTAAAAAAGTGTAGCAATAGACCCCTATGCCAACACTTTTATTGTCTGTGGCTACACTAGATTTTGTGTTGCTGTAGACTTAAGGCTACACTTTTATATATTTAGTGACACAAAGATTTGTGTAGCCGTAGACCTATGCCAACACTCATGAGGTCTAATGTAACATTAAATTGTGAAACACTTTGACATCTTTACCAACAACTTTAACACTATGGCTACACTTATATATGACCAGTTCTAACTTTTTCCAACACACTTTTAATCTTTGCCAACACAATTTTTATATTTTGCCAACATAAAGAATTATAAATTATAGTCTATGGCTACATTTTTGCAGGTTTTTACCAACATTTTTCATGCTAAAAAGCAAAATTTTATATTGGAAAATAAATATTACCGTAAAATAGTCAATACCATTAAAACAATGTCAACCATAACAACATCCAAAATACATGACTGCTAATATTCAATCCATAATAGCTAAGAACAAGTTACAATCGCAATCCACAAATATAACAAAACTACTAGAGTCACTTAGCTAGCATAATATAAAATGATGAGATCAGTCAAGGAGTGACATTGTCACCGCCATAGGACTCCTCGACTGATTTATGAGAGTCATCAATATTTAAGTTCAAATCTGGATTCTTCTCGGCCAACATTTTCATCATTTATCTTCAAGTTTTTCATCCATCTCTTGTTGAAGTTGAGCCTGATCTTAGCAGTTATGTCCGCCACATACTGATCCAGATAGTTTAAGAAGAAAAATAAACAGAAGGCCTGTGATCAAGCAACAACAATCTCATGTAGGCCCAATCAGATTGCTGAAAATACATGTAATTTACTGAAAAATTGATGCACACAAGGCAGGATTTATAAATACATAAATGCGGCTGATTGCCTGCTTCTTATTTGTACATATTTTGATCGATTTCAAGTACATAAGGTAGTACTTGGTCAAAACTCAAAAAGGATTTTGGTTTAAGAAGTGTTAAGGATCATTTCGCATGTGTGTGCAGAGGAGAAGGGAAGGCGCTGTGGGCGGACACCGCGGTGGGACGAGTGAGATGAGTGGGCTTCTTATTATTATTGCGTTAATATTTATTTCTTAAAGTGTAACAATTCTAATTAATTGTTATTTCAATGGGGCTTGTGGCTCGTAGGGATACGTTATGTCTAGGTAGCATATTATCTTAGGATAGAGATTATCTTGGCAATAATGTTATCGGCTTCAGCTTGGGTGGGGATTTATTCTGAGGAGAACGTTGTTGTTAATAGTTTGCTTAATATTATTATTATTTGCATTCACCCCGTGCCCTTGACTCTATCAAGCAGGATCTAATTTAAAGATAAAAAATGACTCCATTATCCTAGGCGTGAAGGTTCCTACTTGCATGAATTTATAGTATCAACTAACTTTAGATTATTAATTGACATAATAATCTTAATGCTACCTACCCCAACGTAGTCGGGATTAAGGTGGCGATGATGATGGTCAAATATGACTCTATTAGTGGATATAAATGAAATACCAATTGGTTTAAAAATAACTTAAAATGGGTCTTTGAGAGATTTGAACCCATTGTAAAATTGAAACCGAGCAGACAAGTTTACTGGATTTTGTAAATTCGAAATTCTTAGTTTCTAAATAACTTGATCCAAACACAATGAAGTATTCCAATTATGAACACTAGTAAGCTAGCATTTGTAAGAATAGTGGTGCGGTCAAAACATTTAATAGGTCAAGTTATTGACGTTCTCGGAGGAAACAAGATGAGCAATAAAGTTTCCAATTGTTCGAAGAATTTCTTTGTGCGTTCCGACTTCTCTCGGCAATTGCGAACTTTGCCATATCGGGCCTACGATGTAAGTAGAATAAATCGGCATCTTCAATAAAATCCTTTTTAACAAGTTAAATATAACATATTGTAGGATAACGACATTCTTTTTGTTTTCTGGTCCAGTAGCTTTGTGCAAGGCTCTTTTGTACTCATGCTTGAAGAAATCTTCGAATAGTCAAGTCTTTGTTAGTTTCGTGATATCTAGGAAAAGAGAACAACTCTTATTCAATGTAAAACTAACTAGAAGTGCTGTTCTTGTTTTTGGCTTGGATTCTTTGCATGAGCATAAGCAAGTTACCCTAAACCTTACGTCAAATCAAAGGGTTGGGAATTGAAGAGGCAGAGGATACTCGAGAGATCATGTTGTCCACTGGACATAAATAACTAGGTTAATCAAATGCATATAGATTAGACATTATACGGTGCCAATGCATATAGTTTCGAGAGAGAACTAAAGCACCATGAAGAATATTATCCTTCATTCTTCAAGTCCATTAGTTAGCGAAGACTGACAAAACTTCGAACATATTGCGAGACAATGCAAGTATGTTTCTTGTGTCGCCACCTTTGCGCAAGACTTTACAACTATAGCGGAAGATATGAACTTTACTAGTCACGCTCCCCAAAATTATGTTAGAAGATAAACATGTATTCGGATAATTTATACCTCCAAATGCTATAGATATAGGATCATGATGTCCTCCAAAGAAAAGTTTCAAGTGCACTTGCAAAAGCAATATCCCTATCATATGCTTCTCCAAGCCCATCTCTGTGGATCCAAACAAAGTATAAAGAGAGTGATAATGACGAGAACGCTATTAGAATTTTGTCATTGTTAACTTGTAAATGAAGTTTAAAATTCCCAAGAATGCACAATTGTGTGTAAATACACACACCACACCACACACACACACACCTATATATCTATAACCATTATCAAGAAACAAAGTCGTGTATAAACCTTATTTTGTTAGTCCGCAACACTCGTCATTAAGCAACATTTAGTATGTTAATTTGTGGTACATTTATATTCTATCCATGAGCAGTAAATGAGTAATAGAAATAGGAGAAATTGCAAAGATACTGTCCGATGGTTAATGCACAAACTCTTGCTAGTAATAAATTAGTTAAACTCTGAGGAACCCCAAAATGGAAGGTGGCAAAGCGATGAAGGTAGATAGCACTCATAATATGCCATCGATACAAATCATGGACATTTAATCCTAAGACCTTATGATCTTGTGCTTATGTGGCTCGCCGCCTCTGCGATATGCACTCACAGCACAAGGCCTAGTATCCAAAGAAGATGTTCACACACCAAAAGCGCATTTCTCATGTTCAGTGAGGAAACAAGTGTAAAATATACAACATACTCACGAGCCGCCTCTCCACTCTCCACCTCCCAGAATATGAGATTCAACTTAACTATGACTTTCCCATAGTTGAAAATGCACTCCGCATCCCTGCAACCGAAGTGCAAACTCCTTGCACAGTGCATGAGAAAATCTTGAGTCCGAGATCGAGTAAGAGTTACCGAAAGGAACTCTCAAGCATAAAAATTGTTAATTTTTACAATGGACCACTAACATCATTTAGGTTCTGAACCTCACACCCCCTTACTTCAAAGATCAATGGGCTTACTTTCCTTCAAAAAGCCAAAACAAAGAAAGTTCCAATGCGGAAATATAATAGAAGCAAGAATGATAAAACGACAATTTGGCGAGATGAGATATTTGCAGACAACATCTACTCGCACGGTTTTCCATTTCTTCAATAAATTGGTAGTATGAAGTGACACTAATATGATCACAAGAGTTAGGTGATATAAGATTAAGATTACAAATTGAATCATTATCATAAGTTACTTCGAGCAACAATTTTCACGTCAAGCAAATTCTCGTTAAACTCTTCAATGGATAATAAGTATAAAGTGGACCAATAAAAGGGCCAAACCATGTAGAAAGAAAGATGTCATTTAGACCTGAAAACTGCATTTTGTTTCAAACAGTTAGATCCATTTGCATGGGACTAGCTAAACATTATGACAGATTTAATAGGAAACATATCATCTTAATTTACATCATGTTTACCCCCCACGCACACACAGAGCAAGTAGGAGCTTGAGGCTACCTACACACAAATAAGAAACTAGGGCCTCCATTTACAAACTTATTGAGGACAGGACAAATCAGGTACTTCCTACTCACCTGAATTAGTCCAACCAGTCTCGTATCTATCCCTCTACTAAAGTTCCACAGTATCTATCCAGTTTTCAATCCAAAATCCTTCTGAAGAGACTCCTGGAAACATCAAATAACAACAAAGTCAATTAAAAAAAATAGTTTCTTCATCATATATCATATTAAGCACACTCAAAGGATATTAATTACATGACTAAACGTAGCCAACAGACATGATAGTGGAGGTAATGAGGTTGTGAATAACAGAAATTGGCACAGAAGCAACACATTTCAGTTGCATGATGACTAACTAAATACGTCATGAATCACGAGTCACTTCGGACCTCACACTAGATAACCGCACCATATTTTGAACGACACACCAAATACTTCCTAATCGATCTTCAGAAAACCTAATAATAAATCAAGATCATAAAATTCCAAATCAAATCAAAAGGCATCAGAGAACAAAAGGCATCAAATCAAAATCGAAAATAAACACACAAAACACCAATTCGTCAAATCAAAATCGAAAATAAACAAAAACTAATTCATCAAATCGGAACACACACTTCATTAAACCAACTATTTTCAGAATTCACACATGAAACCCTATTTATTTAGAATTAAAACCAATAGCAAGAAAACGAACACGAAATTTTCTTTCGCCGCGACTCGACTCGTCGATCGTCGCCGACCGCCGCTCGTCTCCGTCGCTCCAAACCCCATCTCGAAGCCCGACTCCTTTACCTTTCCGTCTGGGAGTCCGAATCCAAACTAGTGGAAGCCCGACCGGATGATTCACGGTGAGCGTACATGCCGCTCACGAGCGATAACACCATCGACACGTTGCTCCGTCCCTGGCCCCGCTAATCACCAGAGAGTTTCCACAAGAGAAGAGGAAAGGGGATTCCTGGTGGGGAGAGACTCATACGAGTTACGAGAGAAGAGATTGAGATGAGGAATCGAGATTCTAATTCTAGTCAAATTTTAATTTTAATTTTACCTAGATTTTAATTTTAGTCCCTAAGTTTCTAATTCTTTCGCCACCTACCAAATTTTACCTTCGTAATTGGAATGAAAAGAACGGATTGCAGAGCGCAATCGATATATGATAAAAATATTTAATGTTACGTATTTGTTTTATATTCGCTCAAGTTAATATGAAACAATTAACCTTGTTTTTGACAATTATTTTACGCTGGATTTTACGGTTGTCTTGGAGATTTGAAATCATTTTAAATTCCGCAAAATATTTTAGAAAATGTATGTTTCGTAACGACTTGAGATTTCTACAAGTTTTTCTTATTATAAAAAAAATATATTCATAAAATACCTTAGAAAAATCGGGTCATTACAGTTGAAAATAATTTATTTGCACCGCCTAAAATATTTTAGCAAGCCCGGCTATTTCTTTTTGTATTTAGTTACCATTTTTTGAAATAGCAACGGCTACACCAAATTTTGTGTTAGCGTAGATGCTCAATTTAGTCTATGGTAACACTAATTTGTATCAATAATAACGTTAGAAAATGTGTAGCCTTAAATCAAATTTGACCAATTTTAAGGCATCTAAGGCTACACTTTTGCTTGTAACATCAAAAAAAATGTTGTTGAAAGCCATATATGGTGTAGTGTAAATCGATTTTCGTCCTTTCATTTCCATTCGGTTCGGACCGGGTGGGCTTAATGTAAACTATTTATCTATAAGGACCAAAAATATAATTTTTACTAAATTTAGGTGGTGTTAGTGTGATAACCTTCAAAATCGTTCAAGGGTTCACAATTAGGTTTTGGATGAGGGTTCAGAAGAAGTATCGCAAACAAATCTTGGAGCAAACTTCAGCCAAATCTTTTTTCGGCTCCAACCAAATCTTGGAGGGTCCAGAAGTAAACTTCACCAATGTTTTTCGGCTCGAAATTCAAGGCAGGAAACCTTCTTCATTCACAGCTAGAGATGTTAAACGGGCGCCCAGAGGCCGACTGCTTAACCCGCCAAAACTGAAGCGAGTAGTGATATTTCCTAACCTGTTTAAATTCGGCTTTTGGGATGCTTGAAATTTAAGCCGATATATATATATATATATATATATATATATATATATATAGAGAGAGAGAGAGAGAGAGAGTTCGGGATATAGGGTGACACCTTCTTTTGTGAGTGCGCATGCCACGTGTCATGTTACGATTGGAGGTGAGTGTTTTAATTATAACACTCACCCTACTGCCCACAACACTTGGTGGTGAGTGTTATAATTAAAACACTCACCTCCAATCGTAATACGACACATGTGACCTCACAAAAAAGAAGGTGTCACCTTCCTTCCCTAATTCTATATATATATATATATATATATATATATATATATATATATATATATATATATATAGGGATATGTTCAGGTAGGAAAGCTTTTTTCCGTAAGAAATAAGAATGATTTTGGGCCCTTTAATGGCTGTGATTTGTGCACGTTGTGCTAAAGAGTTAGCCTAAGTGTGCTACGCGGAATATTTTTGAGGGGATATTTTTGTAATTATACAGATTTTATGTTTGTTATTTCCTACAATCATGGGATTTCATATCCCACTTCTTATCTCTTCCCAAATTTTAGCACCTTTGATAATATTGTTTTGATAATTATTGTGATGTCATTTGTGTGATAGTTAGCACTTAAATCTGTAAAATTTTGTATTGTTAATACATTATATTTCTGTTAATGTTTTAATAGTAGAGTTTAGCATTAAAATGTTATTTGTATTAGCACATTTAATAGGTAATACTAGCACATATGGTATGTAATGCTTGCATAGCAGTTTATGAGATTTACAAATGGAGTCTTATTGTATTCATTGTATTTTTTTAGTAAATGACGCGAAAATCATTTTGTACCTATACTTGTAAATGAGTATGATTATTTATCTTCCAAAAAAATAAAGCACAACACATTGTATCAAAATTGACTGTATTGTACACAATAAAGCATAACAAAAAAATCACATAATTGGAATATAACCCGAACCGCACTCTATTTTCCAATTTGCAGCACACACAAAACAAATGATTAGCACAACAGTTCCGATTTTTAAAAATACAAAATCAAATAAAAAAAGATAATGTTAGTTTTTAAAAAAATAAAAATAAATACACCAAAAATATAAAATATTTGAACGACTAAAAAATATGAAATCCCATAAAAATAGATATTAACCTAAAATATGAAATCCCATGAATATAGGAACTTCCCATGATTTTAGTAACTTCCCATAAGATAAATTAGTCAAATTACATTGGTACCCCCAATAATTAAATTCGTTAGCACTCCTAGTTTCCCGTATTAGCACACCAGAACGAAATCTGGGTCATTAATCTCCAAGGATTAATGGCTTACAATCATTCCTATTTCTTACACTTATACCATTTCACTCCATAACCCACCCCTATATATATATTGTTAATTTCAACTTACAGTAATACTATATTTATATAACATATATTAATATTATAGTATATGTAATATATATTAATATTATATATAATATATATTATTATAGTATTTATTAATATAGTGTGTGTATATATGTATATACATAAAAGTATATTTTTTGTTATATTTATTATAGTATAGTTGTTACTATATATATAAAATATATTGTTACTGTTTTTTTTTGTTTATGAATTCTAAAAAATAATAAATATATTTTTTAAATATTTAGCAGAAACCCGTTAGGGTTAAGTGATATTTCTGCTTAAATCAGAACTTTTATGGCCTGACTGCTTAACCCGGCCAGCAATTCGAAACCGCTAGGGCTAGCCCGTTTAACATCTCTATTCACGGTGCCAAAACCATAACAAATGGATTCCATAAAGGTAAAGTCGAGATATTAGGTATCATCCTTGAAATTAGGAACCGATTCTTTTCATCTCTATAAATAATTTTGATTTATTCAATCACTATTATTGCAAATCGGTTGTGCAGGGGTTCTTCTACTACAATCGGTGTTTATTCTGCTGTAAGTATCTATTGCAAATTAGGGGTTATTCTACTACAATCACTGTTAACATTACGTTTCTATTGCTGTATGATTTAAGTTCTATTGCTGTATGGGGTTCTTCTGTATAATTTAACATGATTGTAGTAGAATAAACATTACTTGTTTTTCTGTATGATTTAAGTATCTTTGAAATAAACATTACTTTTCAGCAATAGCATCCTCATATATTTGATATTACATTGAGAGGAGTGTCGTACTGAATGGAAAATCTGGCCAAAAACACAGAGGTATATTAAATTTGAACGAACAATGCTAGATGTTGCTGCATTTTTTGACTTGTTTTCTTGGAAGGTATATAATCGTTTATGTTTGATGCACAAGTGTGAGGATTTAGCATATATCATGCATTAACTTATGATGATGGCTTTGGTTTTTAAACAGTGAGATTCTAACTATTAAGTTTTATGTCCAAATTTATGGAACTCGATTTCCAGGCATAACTTTTGACGTTTTATGTGCATATATAATATGCTTGCTTGCTTTTTGGGTGGGCACTTGAATCTCCGCTTCATTTACTGTACAGTGTGAGAATCGTCAATACCTGCAATGTTTGGTGGTTCTCAATGTAATATCCGGAATTTCTACTATTGTAGTTTGATATTATTTTATCCGAGTTATATTGTACAACGTGGAATCTGTACAGTATAGATAAAATAAATGAAGGACTGAGATGTCAGTATCGGTATAATTGTCGTACTTGGTCGACAATTGTAATTGAGGATATTATGTATCATATGAGAATATTATGGAATTTAGTATATGTATTCAGTATGTGAGTGTGCGTATCCAGTATGTCGAGACAGACGAGAAGAGTTGGAAATGGCTAAGTGTAGTATTATTAGCGCAGGCTAATAATCATGTATAACGCACGCTATCGTACTAGTTTAGCGCACGCTAAAGGTAAAAGGCAGCGTACGCTAATGCAGTCAGATCGGAAGGAATCTGCGTATGGACCAGGCCACTTTCGACGCACGTTCTGATAAGTCAACGGATGTTGTAATGTAGTGATAGCGCACGCTAATGCATGTTGATTAGCGCACGCTAATGCATGTTGATTAGCGCACGCTAACTGTATATCGGACAAAAAGGAATCTTATCCTCGTCAGCACTTTCGGCGTGTGGACCTGTCTTCGGAAGCATACAGACAAACGAGTCAACTATGAGTAGCGCACGCTAAGGTAGGACACTTGCGTACGCTAAATAGAGGCATTTACGTACGCTATTGCATGGGCATTGCGTACGTAAATCACTTCATGCAGTAAGACAGTTGCCTCTGGACTTCGATAGCGCACGCTAACAAAGACAGTTAGCGCACGCTAAGTGTGTAACGTACGTTAACTGAAGATGTTAGCGTACGTTAATAATGTACAGTATATATATAAGTACAGTTGGCTATTTTTCGTCATTTTCATCCATTTCTTCATGTGAACCGATAGAGAAAGCCTTGAGAAGTATTTGAGCTTCCAAACACTGGATTAAGGTGTAATTAATCATCCATAACAACATTTGAAGCTTGAAATCATTGGTGATTCTTGTAAATAGATTCAACCTTGGAAATCAATCCATTCCTTCAAAAAGGTAATTACTCTTCACTTTGATATTTCGTTTTGGATTGTATATGATGTTCTTGAGCTGATGATTATCATATAAACAAGTTGATAAGTATGATATGAGTTGGATTATCGGATTATGATGATGTTATTGTTGATATGAAGATATTGATATGAATTGGATGGTTTCGAATGTGTTGTTTATCTTCAAAGAGATATGTTGGCTAATGTCTTCCTTCAATTCGGATCTTTGATGTTGTTGTTGTTGGTTTCTTCATATGATGGTGAACATGGCATGATTATGAGTTCTTGATGTTTAGGTTGTTGATATTAAGGAAGATGAAATATGAATATATGACTTGAATTAAGAGTCGGATGATTACCTATATGTAAAGGATATTGGATTTCGTTGTTTGATAGCTATGAACATGGTTTTGGATCACTTAGTGTTCTTGATAATCGTCATATGTTGATCGGTATCCGAAATACATGCAACTATACAGCATTAGCGCACGCTAAGCTTACTGCCTAACGCGCGCTAACGGGAGCAACTTAGCGCACGCTACGTTAAGTGATTAACGTGCGCTAAGAAGGCAGAAAGTGCAGTATTTTCGTGTTGTGGTTATGAATTCGTGTTGGTTTGAGTTGGATTGACCCGATTAGTGTTTAATTGAGATATTGTCAAGCCGTTGGGTTTGTGATTTGGTTTTATCGATTGTTGATTGTTATCGAACTTGTTGTCTATCGATTATTGTAATAGGTTGAGATTATTGATCGATATTTAGAACCATGCTTTGCGGTCGTATTCAAGAATGTTCGTAGATTGCTTTGATGAGGGCCGAGGGACATGTAGACGATGACAGGGAATTGGTAACGACTTCATTGGTATCGAGGCAAGTTATTACTTGCTCAGTTTATAATATCTAATGAATGGTTTCAGTTTCATTCGTTTATAATTCGTATAGCAATGTTTATAAATCGTAATCACAGGAGATTTGAGATTATAGGTTGTATTTGAGTTTTGAGAATTAAATCATAATGTATATGATTTACATTCTTGTTGGCATACTTGGTATCGAGGATACATCATGGTATAGACAAAGGCGTGAATTATTTACCATCCGTGACATTTCGGATCGTCGAATATTCAGAATAATGGTTCGTGATGGTCTGGACATCGAGATTGCTCTCGAAGGACTCGGGGCAAGTACTCTATTCATTTTTATCATTTGTGTCGATCATGTTGTGATACATTCGTGTGTCGTTGTTGTCATGTATTTGTGCATTGTTGTTGTCGTGTATTGTGTACTGTTGTTTTGTGCAGTTGTGCATTGTTGTCATATGTCCACCTCGTGTTGGTCCGACGGGATCATCGGGGGATCTATGCTAGCGCGTGCTGGATCATCGGACAGGTTTTTACACCATGGTTGGTCTGACGGGGTCATCGTGGGATCTAGGCAGTGAACGTTGGATCATCGGATTGCCATGTATTGTTGTTGTGCATATGTATATTATGGGTTTGCCATAAGTATACATTGTCGTTATTGTTGTGATCATATTGATGTTGTCATATGAGTATGCATTTGTAGGTCTTGTGTTAGGACCATGTCCGTATGTTATGTTGATCTAATCTCGGATTAGACTGACGTGATTGTCATGGTATTTCGTAATCTTGAGGTATGTTCCGTATTTCCTTGGTACTTGTCTTTGATGGACAATCGATTATCGTATTGGAATTATCGATGTTAACCGATAGACTGAATTGGCCAGAGTTGGTATAGTTTCCATATCGTGAGTTATGATAATGTTTTGAGAACCTTGGGTATTGTTGAGATACCATACATATATTTCGGTATTATCTTATTGTGTTGTTAAGGATACGAATCGTGGATTTTCGTAAAGTTACGACAGTAAGATTACATTGGTCGTATTCTTACTTAGTATTTCTATTGATATGTAATTATTGACGATCATTGTTGGATATTATGGCTGACCCCGTCGTGGGCTTTCTTTTTAGGTTCTTGGATTATCAAGCTTGTAGCGGTCGTGGAGAGATGAGCTTCCCGGAGGATACTGGCTAGGGCATGTAATCATGTGTTGAGTTTCCTGATCAGTTGTTGTATTCCGCTGCTAGAGTATTTTAATCGTTTGTCTTTTCCGTTGTGTGAGTATTTTAAATGGCTATTTGATATCTGGTAACTTGAGTTACTTTGGCAATCGTTTTCTAAACTATTCTGTCGGTACGTGTAAGCGATAGCTTAACGTATGTTTTTAAACTGTTGAGTCTTGGCATTTTGGGCCTTGTGGTTTCAAATGAGTTTTTACGACAGTTTGATAAACGAGTTTTATAAATCTTCGAATGTTTTTAATAGATAATACCGTCGTTAGCCTCTTGGGTGTTTTGTAATTGTTTGCGAAAATTTCCTTCAGCCTTGTGGGTTCCATCTCGGGGCCCACGACGCTGTAATATTCCTGGATGGCTCTGGGGGTGTTACAGAATATGGTATCGGAGATTAGGTTGAGAAAACCTAGGCATTAGGGTTGAGTTGGGTCGTGTTTTGGTCGCGTCATTCGAGTTGTCGATTGACTAATACTAGAGCCGTGAGTTTTTTTTTGTTGTTCACTCGGGCTTGTGCGTTATGTGATTTACCAGCGTGGTGCTGGGTTTGTTGTAAACTTTTCCAAATGGTGTTAACGAGATTCTCTGGAATGAGATGTATTGTGTTCTTGAGTTGAACTGATTTTGCAAACGTGTGTTTTGAAAATATCTGTGTCGAGTATTTTCTTTAGTTGAGACATGTGCCAGTATCACGGGGAATCATCGGCTTCACGATCTGTAAGTATTTGGATTTTGGATTTCATTGAGATTTATTGCCGTTCTAAGTTGATACGTTTTGAGATTCAGAAAGATAATATGCGTTACAGATATTATGCGTTACAGAATGAGATGACAGAGTTGGGACAGGATTGATGATCTTGAGGAATTATAATTTTGAGAATCAGTATGTTGGTTAGATTTTGGAACGAAATTGTGTAATCGGGAGAAGGACTATGAATTGTTGAGAAGAACATGTAGTCAAGTTAGTTCATTTTGTGATATATATGAACTGTTTTAAGCATTTGAAAATGATACTTTTCAAAATGAATATTTCACGGATGTTTTATGGAAAATGATTTTTGGGCCGAGACCCAAATCGATTTTGAAATGGTTTTGTAATTCAGGACTTGGAGCCCGAAAAGAATTTTCTACTTTTTAAACTTCTTGTAATGCAGAACGAGATACGGGCTGAGACCCTAATGTTTCAAAAGGCTTTTCTGTTATCTAAAACTCCCGAGATTTGTAAAACACTTTGCCAATCGTTTTTATTTCCGGCTTTTGAGGTTCTTGGTTTACTTGTTCAAATGAAACTTCTCGGGAACTCTTTTGCTGTGTTGATTTGTTTCAATGTTTTGTCATAGCATATTTGAGGTGATCCGGGATGGATTAATGATTGACGTTGCGAGTCATATGTGGAAAAAGGAGTTTTTGGGTCGGAGTGTATATATTGAGATTTTGGAACTCTATTCTGTGGTTTTTCCGATGGAATATCAGTGGATATTGGTGACGAACCGAGTTGGCATACAGGAGTACGGATGTGGTTAATCATTTGCATGGTTTTCATTTTAGAACTTCGAAATCGTGTGGATTCAAGGAAATCATATCGAATACTTGGCACCAGCGAGCCAATTTAATGTTATGAAAATTTATTTTGTGGTCTTACCAAAATTTGGGTTTTGAGCTTTGAAATTTTTGAAAAGAATTTTCGAAAATTTGTCTTTTGACAAGGCTATATGATTTCGAACTGGTCTTGAAAATATAATCGATATACATACGCATTTAGTGCATAATGCATATCATGGTGAAGTTCTGAGTGTGACTCACGAACTGGATGAGATGTCAGTATGGAATGATGAATAAAGATTCGGACTTCAGTATGGTAGTTGGTTATCCAGGGATGATCGGTTGATTTATTGGATAACAAGAATATGCTGCGTATCGTAGATTCGGGTACAAAATATAATTTCGGAACTTTGGATTTTCTGAAACCGAGACATATGTGCTATGCGATTTTACCATAGTGATTTTTTTAATGATTTCTCTGTAAGTGTAGATTTGGGGATGGTGACCCCATGCTGGTGGTTTTGGATATTGAGTGGTCGTTCCCACTCCATGTATGATTGGATATGCTCGTCGATTTGCGATTAGTTGTTCGTACGCCGAGGGGTATGCTCACCAGTCGGGTATGTTTATTGAGATACACTGTATGTGATTGGTGTGTCATTTTGAGAATGTTACTCTTTCGTATTTCTGTTTCTGTGGTTCTGTATTGATCGTGTTGGAGCTTACCATGCGATGGTATTTTCGGTTCTTGTTGATCCTTCGTTGGTAGTATTAGAGTTTATCATGTCGATGATATTCTCGGTTAATTTATTGGTTGATTATTGCTGGTAATCATCTGAGCGTTCAGATTGTCTGTCGATGTTTCGGGATTCGTTGCCATTGTGTTGAGCAGTTGTTTCATAGAAGTATCGTGCATTATTATTTTTTTTAGCAGATTGGGACTTGATTGTGTAATCAGGCAGACAGGATTCGACACGGATAGATTATTTCATCTGACGATAATATATCTGGTTGGGACTTATGGAATTGTTATTGTAAGCGTGTTGAGGCTTTACAGTGAAGTCACTTGCTAGTATCTCAGGAGATCGTCGACTTGGCGCATATGTAAGTATGCTACTTTGGTTATTCGGTAATGATGATGATTGATCGTTGTCGTGATGGTTTTGAGATATTTTGGTTGAACGGTATGTTTGTTTGTTTTTGTGACGGATTGCAAGTTTCGAGGACGAAACTTATTTTAAGTGGTATAGTATGTAATATCCGGAATTTCTACTACTGTTGTTTGATATTATTTTATCCGAGTTATATTGTACAGCGTGGAATCTGTACAGTATAGATAAAATAAATGAAGGACTGAGATGTCAGTATCGGTATAATTGTCGTACTTGGTCGACAATTGCAATTGAGGATATTATGTATCATATGAGAATATTATGGAATTTAGTATATGTATTCAGTATGTGAGTGTGCGTATCCAGTATGTCGAGACAGACGAGAAGAGTTGGAAATGGCTAAGTGTAGTATTATTAGCGCACGCTAATAATCATGTATAACGCACGCTATCGTACTAGTTTAGCGCACGCTAAAGGTAAAAGGCAGCGTACGCTAATGCAGTCAGATCGGAAGGAATCTACGTGTGGACCAGGCCACTTTCGACGCACGTTCTGATAAGTCAACGGATGTTGTAATGTAGTGATAGCGCACGCTAATGCATGTTGATTAGCGCACGCTAACTGTATATCGGACAAAAAGGAATCTTATCCTCGTCAGCACTTTCGGCGTGTGGACCTGTCTTCGGAAGCATACAGACAAACGAGTTAACTATGAGTAGCGCACGCTAAGGTAGGACACTTGCGTACGCTAAATAGAGGCATTTACGTACGCTATTGCATGGGCATTGCGTACGTAAATCACTTCATGCAGTAAGACAGTTGCCTCTGGACTTCGATAACGCACGCTAACAAAGACGATTAGCGACGCTAAGTGTGTAACGACGTTAATCAAGATGTTAGCGACGTTAATAATGTATGATATATATAAGTGCAGTTGGCTATTTTTCGTCATTTTCATCCATTTCTTCATGTGAACCGATAGAGAAAGCCTTGAGAAGTATTTGAGGTTCCAAACACTGGATTAAGGTGTAATTAATCATCCATAACAACATTTGAAGCTTGAAATCATTGGTGATTCTTGGAAATGGATTCAACCTTGGAAATCAATCCATTCCTTCAAAAAGGTAATTACTCTTCACTTTGAGATTTCGTTTTGGATTGTATATGATGTTATTGAGCTGATGATTATCATATAAACAAGTTGATAAGTATGATTATGAGTTGGATTATCGGATTATGATGATGTTATTGTTGATATGAAGATATTGATATGAATTGGATGGTTTCGAATGTGTTGTTTATCTTCAAAGAGATATGTTGGCTAATGTCTTCCTTCAATTCGGATCTTTGATGTTGTTGTTGTTGGTTTCTTCATATGATGGTGAACATGGCATGATTATGAGTTCTTGGTGTTTAGGTTGTTGATATTAAGGAAGATGAAATATGAATATATGACTTGAATTAAGAGTCGGATGATTACCTATATGTTAAAGGATATTGGATTTCGTTGTTTGATAGCTATGAACATGGTTTTGGATCACTTAGTGTTCTTGATAATCGTCATATTTTGATCGGTATCCGAAATACATGCAACTATACAGCATTAGCGCACGCTAAGCTTACTGCCTAACGCGCGCTAACGGGAGCAACTTAGCGCACGCTACGTTAAGTGATTAACGTGCGCTAAGAAGGCAGAAAGTGCAGTATTTTCGTGTTGTGGTTATGAATTCGTGCTGGTTTGAGTTGGATTGATCCGATTAGTGTTTAATTGAGATATTGTCAAGCCGTTGGGTTTGTGATTTGGTTTTATCGATTGTTGATTGTTATCGAACTTGTTGTCTATCGATTATTGTAATAGGTTGAGATTATTGATCGATGTTTAGAACCATGCTTTGCGGTCGTATTCAAGAATGTTCGTAGATAGCTTTGATGAGGGCCGAGGGACATGTAGACGACGACAAGGAATTGGTAACGGCTTCATTGGTATCGAGGCAAGTTATTACTTGCTCAGTTTATAATAATTAATGAATGGTTTCAGTTTCATTCGTTTATAATTCGTATAGCAATGTTTATAAATCGTAATCACAGGAGATTTGAGATTATAGGTTGTATTTGCGTTTTGTGAATTAAATCATAATGTATATGATTTACATTCTTGTTGGCATACTTGGTATCGAGGATACATCATGGTATAGACAAAGGCGTGAATTATTTACCATCCGTGACATTTCGGATCGTCGAATATTCAGAATAATGGTTCGTGATGGTCTGGACATCGAGATTTCTCTCGAAGGACTCGGGGCAAGTACTCTATTCATTTTTATATCGCGGATACAACACATACTATAGGAGTTCGATTCAGTATATATATATATTATAATATTTTATTTTAAAATAATTTTTGTCCACGTGCCCTGTTTTCATGTCAAACGTCATTTACATTAAATGCGTCACACGACATCTGGACAACTGATTCTCAAAAGCCGCGATGTTTTTAAATTGTTTAATGTTTTAAAACCGCCGTTTCAGGCATTTAGGGCAACAACAAATGTCAGAAGTGGGACCCGCTCATATTTTAATATTCCGTGGATAAGTGTACCAGTTACACTTAGTTCATTATGATCGTTCTTTTCAAAAACCGGCTCCCATCCCTTAAAATCTGACCATTCGTACTCTGGAAAACCCTACTTCGCCGCCCACTATAAAAGGACTGATACTGCCATTAGAGACTCTTTACGCTTTCTGCAAAATTTAAAAGTTCTCAGGCAAATACAGCCTACAAAGTTTTCTGCGTGTTACTGCAAAGTTCGTTTATTCTCTTTCATATTTTTTCTCTATTCTATCATTCTTTATGAAGTGGTGTCACACCTGTAATACCTGGTTGCGAATTCATTTATTTCATTTGATGTAACCGAGCTGATCGGCCACCAAGAACCGGGTTAATCTTAGAAGTTTAGCTAAGAAAACCCAAGATATATGAAGTACTCTCTTTTCTCTCTCTCTCTAAAAATGCTGTATTCTCAAAGTGTGTCTCTCCCTTTTGAGGAACCCCCTCTCTCCCTTTTATAGGAGGGAGGATGCCTTGTTATCTGAGATGATTCCTGATTCCTAGAGAGAATCCCGGATATCCAGGGATTCAAGCTGCGATTTCCCATCCCTGGATTTCCGGGATTGCGAGGTATGGGCTCTCAATCCCTGGATCTCCGGGATTGGCAAGGTATGGGTTCTCAATCCTGGATCTTAGGGATTACGTCGGGTGAGTCGGGATCTTCTTTCCCAAGAGTTCGATGGTTTTTAGGTCGGCTTATCCCTATTCAAATCGGTAGTTTGAGAGACCTTTGAGGTCGGCGACTGCTATCGGATATCATAGGTCGGCGGGGGCCTCCGAGGTCGGCGCCCTTCTAACAGATGTCACAGCTAAATGGGGCCTCCGAGGTCGGCGCCCTTTATCTAACAGATATCACAGCTAAATGGGGCCTCCGAGGTCGGCGACCTTCTAAAGGACCTTGGGGTTGCAATCTCCTTATCTAAGAACCTAGGTCGGACCTTTATTGGTCCATATTTTAAACCGGGTTTTCAGTGAGCGTACATTCGACGTCCTATCAACCAGTCCCTCCTACTCTAGTCGAGCTGTAAGACCGAGTAGAGTAAGATTTGTTTACAACCGGACGACCTTGACGCAACTATCCTAGGGACTCCCATTCCCAGATAACGAGGCTCTTCGTACTTTGTGCGCTATAATTAACGTGTCTTTTCCTTTCCCTGCCTCCAAGACGTCGCATCGGTGGCCGAAGCCAGGTGTCGACCTGCCATAGGTCGGTTAAGACGGTGCCAAATCCCAGCCGTTCCTTCGGATAGGGCATCGGACGCTCCAGATCGTCCCTATCCTCCTCGGTTTTTACCCCTCCCTCCTATAAAAGGTCTTCTTCTTCCCCCCTATACCACTTCCGCGATTTTACACCCTCAATCTCTGGTGCAAAAATTCCCAGGCAACCCTAGCAATCGCAGCTATCTGTCCCCGGCGACAAGTTTGCTCCACCTTTCTCCAGCGAACTTCCACCCAATCCCATGGGTATGTTCATCTAAACATCTTTAGCTTTTTGATTTGTTTTACACATATTTTTCCTTTTCTTCTTTCTCCCCTTTTCCTCAAGTTATGTCGTCTGCTTCGGATTCCCAAAATATTTCCGGCGAATCGGCCGTGAACTCTTTTTTGGAGGGTCTTTCCTCTTCTGATGGGGATTCGGGGGGTAGGTCGGGGCGAGCTACTGGTTCCTCCCTCCGCCTTAGGGATGAACCTTTAGGTGACGTAGACTGGTCCGAGCTAGGTGACATCCCCCCCTATGGCATCCCCCTAATCATTGTAGATCCTCCTTCCCCTCCCCCCACGGACGAGGTAACTGTGACCGGCCTTTTAGCCGACCCTTATCAGACGGTTGTAGGGGCGACTCGAGTTCTCCTCCCCATCCTCTATCGAGGACTAGCCCAGCCGCGCTGGCTAGTTTTATAAGATTTCTTAGGCTTCCCCCGGGGTGGGAATTTGTCACACCTCAGGCTAGCGATACCCCTGATCATCCCCCTCCGGGTCATATTACCTGGTTTGTGGACCAGGTGAGCAGTGGTCTTCGCTTCCCACCTCATCCCTTCCTTGTCTCTCTCTCCACTAAATACAATCTTCCCTTTAACCAGTTCTCTCCTAACTCTTTTCGCTACATGGTGGGTTTTCTCGTCTTTGTGTCATTACTGACAAGAGGAACCCGACTGGGCTTTTCTATTTTTGCTTTGGGCTAAAGAGTTTTAAAGGCTCTTTTACCCGACCTCCAAACGACGCCCATTTTTCACCCACCTCCTTCCAATGTGAAGGACTGGAGGTCCCGCTTCTTTTTTCTTCGGCTCCCTACATCCGATTCTTGGGGCTTTCCTACGCAATGGACGCAGGCTACTCCGAGCCAGGATCCTATTCCTAGGCGTAGTTCCATCCGGGCTGCGTGGGTCGAGAAAGTTCGGGAATGGAATGCCATTCCCTATAATGCTTTCCAGCTGACGCAATTCCATGATCTTTTGTTCCATTGTGGGCTGAGCTCGAATCCCTACCCGGCTATCCCTGACATTGGTAGGCTTTATCTATATATATATATATTTTTTTTTAGATCTTTGTTATTTTGCTTTTTTGGCTATTTCCTTGACCGTTTGTACTGTTTTTTGTAGATCGATTCATGCGAACCTGCCAGTCGGATGCTTCCAAGCCAGCTGAACCAAACAAAGCGAAGGTTCCTAAGTCAACGAATCCTCCCAAGGAGAAGGCGGAGGGCTCGTCCAAAGCCAAACGGAAGGCTCCTGCTCGCCCCAAGTCTGGGGTAACTCTTCCATCCGATCTGGCTCCTACCTTGACCACCGGACGAGGCTCTGCGAGCTCGTCTCGGAAACTTCAGGTCACTCAGAGGGCCTCTTCTCCTAGCTCCCCTGCTTCCAAACGGCCGAAGACCGCGGGTCCTCCAGGTCCGGCTATGGAGACTCTTCTCCGTTGCAAGGAGTTTGAGAAATTTCTCCCTTACTTTAGCTCCATGGTCCCGGCTAAGGATAAGTTGGGGTTACGAGACGCCGAGGAGGACCCTAAATTTGACGCTATGATGATGTACTTTGGGAAGGTATTCCCCTTTTCGCCTTCATACTTCTTTTGGTTATTTTTATGTTTATTATTACCCTTTGCCGACCTGGTACAACTTCTTGTGCAGTTCTTCGCCACCTTCGTGACCTTCGCCGAGGATCATAAGCTCGGCGCTACTTCTTCTTCGCAGCTCACCCAGATGCAAGCCGACCTGGAGGCCGCCCTGGCGGCTAATTCTGATATTTCGGCCCGGCCGGGAGAGGAGTATCGCTTAGATGCCGCCCGAAGAAGGAGTCCGAGCGGAGGCGGTTTTAGAGCGGGCCCAGATGGCCAATGTTCGGCTAAACCAAGAGTCGAAATTTTGGAAGACCATGTCTTCGGCTGAAACGGAGAAGGTGGGCCAGCTCGAGGCACAGATGTCGGAAGCTAGGGCCGAATCCGAAAGGATAGCCCAACTTGAGGCCCGGGCGAAGGCTGAGCTAGAGCAGGACGCCGACTTCGAGGCTCAAGCTAGAGCGGCGGAACAAGTGACCTGTTGAGACCCAACTAGCCGAGGCTAGGTCCGAGGGATCGCCTTATGAGCGCGGGGTGACGGATGGCCGACGCCGATTCCTAACTAGTGACGTTGGTCACTCTTTTCTCGAGGCCTACTGTTCCGCCTCCTGCCCAGATCATAATTCCACCGCATTCTGGTTAAGCTAGCCCAGTGCGACGCAATATTTTGATTTTGCTCGACCCGTGCTCGTGAGCGGCTAGCTTCATTGGGCTTTTCGCGAGCCGACCGGATCTTGCATTGACGGGCTCCGTTCTTCGGGTTGATCCGGGACGTGGAAGAATCTCCGAGGCGGCACGGTGGAAGGACGCCCTTGAGGAGTCCCTAAAGGAATCGGCTTAGACTTGAGCGCCTTGATCCTCCCGGTTCACTGTTAAGGCCAATACTCCTACTCCCGAGGTGGTTGGGACCGATCGTGATGCTTCTCCTCCGCCTCCTCCGTCTTGAGCACGTAGCTTAGTGTAGACAATGTATATTTTTCTTTTAAATTTTTTTCTACTTTATTTATCTTGCACACTATTTTGAATGACAACTTTACGAGTTGAATATACTTTGGGTTTGTGTGCTTTTTGAGTTGAATGACAACAAAGTTGATATAGCTCGGTATTGCTTGTAACCTTAATGTATCTTGTGCTGTTTGTTTTGATACAACAAAGTCGATATAGCTCGGTATTGCTTGTAACCTTAATGTATCTTGTGCTGTTTGTTTTGATACAACAAAGTCGATCTGATACAGCTCGGTATCCCCACTTTAAAAGTCGAAAATTCCTAAATGTAATCCGACCCGTGTGACTTAATCTTTTCACCGATCGTTAGTGTCAGTTGGGTCGTTCCCTGAGTCATAGAGTCATAGGTCGGGTCGCCTTTACTCGGATACGAGGCGTTTCGCCTATTCGGATGTCGAGGGCGGTTCACCGTGCACTCGGATCCGGAGGCGTTTCGCCTATTCGGATGTCGAGGGCGGTTCACCGTACTCGGATCCGGAGGCGTTTCGCCTATTCGGATGTCGAGGGCGGTTCACCCTTACTCGGATCTGGAGGCGTTTCGCCTATTCGGATGTCGAGGGCGGTTCACCCTTACTCGGATCGGAGGCGTTTCGCCTATTCGGATGTCGAGGGCGGTTCACCCTTACTCGGATGCGAGGCGTTTCGCCTATTCGGATGTCGAGGGCGGTTCACCCTTACTCGGATCCGGGAGGCGTTTCGCCTATTCGATGTCGAGGCGGTTCACCCTTACTCGGATCTGGGCGTTTGCCTATTCGGATGTCGAGGGCGGTTCACCCTTACTCGGATCTGGGCGTTGCCTATTCGGATGTCGAGGGCGGTTCACCCTTACTCGGATACGGGCGTTTGCTTTGTTCGGATGTCAGTTCTAGTTTTACTTGATCAACACATTCAGAGATATATTTTTGTAATAGACTTTCATTAAAACAACATAAGCTTTTTTCCACATCTCTTCACACAAAATACTTTTTTAAGTGACATATGTTCCAAGGTCTTTTGATGAGGCGCCCTTCCATATCCTCAAGCTCGTAAGCTCCTCCCGCGTAAATTCGGATTACCTTGTAAGGGCCCTCCCAGTTCGGTTCCAGCTTTCCTGTTTTTCTGAGGGCATTAGCTCGCCTAAGCACCAAATCACCGACCTGGAATTGTCTCTTCTTGACTCTTTTGTCATGAGCTGCTTTTATCAGGCTTTTGTATCTTTCAGTTCGTGCTGCTGCCGCTTCCTTCCTTTCTTATATGGTATCTAACGCCTCCTTCATTATTTCCTCGTTCTCCACCTCGTTGAACCATCGAACCCGATGGGACATTTCTCCGACTTCTGCGGGGATGACGGCCTCGGACCCGTAGACCATACTGAAGGGTGTTTCTCCTGACGATCTAGGCGTGGTCTGTCGACCATAGTACCGAGTTAAGCTCATCCATCCATCCTCCACCCACTTTGTCTAAGCGGGTTTTATCCCTGCAAGATTGTTACATTAGTTACCTCTACTTGCCCATTAACTTGCGGGTGAGCAACCGCAATAACCTTTGCTTGATATGCATGCCCTCGCACCAGATCGGGTTCTCTTCCCATTGAATTGGGTTCCATTATCTCGAGATGAGTATCTCGGGCGCTCCGTACTGCAGCAAATGTTGTTAAACAGAAACTTATGATTCTTTGCTCGGTTATGGTGGCCATGTGCTCGGCCTCTACCCATTTGTCAAGTAGTCTATGGCTACTATTAAGAACTTTCTTCCTCCCGAGCTGTGTAAAGCGCCCCATGATGTCAATTCCCCATTTGGCGAATGGACAGGGCGCTCCCATAGTGATCATATCCTCGGCTGGGATATGAATTAAGGGTGCGTGCACTTGACATTTTTGGCATCGCTTAACCATTTCCACTGCTCTCCTGCTCATGGTCGGCCAAAAGAAACCAGCCCTTAGCGTTTTGCTAATCAGCGCTCTTCCTTTGGTATGGTCTCCGCAGCACCCTTCATGGATTTCTTCCAATACACTTCGCCCTTCTTCTTCCGAGATACATCGTAGGTATGGCCCGAGGTAGGACCTTTTATATAGTTCATCATTAATGCAGCAGAACCTTGCTGTTCTTCGCACAATTTTCATTCTTTCTTGTCTCTCCTTGGGTAATTCTGCCCTTCTTAGGTATGCCAACAAAGGAGTTCGCCAATCTGCCATCTCATTCACCTCCATCACCTGTTTCATGATGCTACTTCGGGCTGCTCCCAGAATCGTTACTGTTCGCGAGCGGAAATCCACTAAGGAGCTTCCCATCTTTGCTAGGTAATCAGCTTTTGCATTCTCCGACCTAGGGATATGGACTAACTTCCATTCGCCTAGTTTTTTGGCAGCCTCTTTTACTTCCTCCACATACTTCTTCATCCGATCTTCATTTATCTCAAATTTTCCTTCTACCTGTTGTGTGACCAGTTGGGAATCAGAGTAAGCAATGAGTCGTCGTGCGCCTAAGTCTATTCCCAGCTGCATTCCCTTGACCAGGGCTTCATATTCGGCCTCATTGTTAGATGCCCTGAAATCGAATTTTATGGCATACTCTAATTGCTCACCTTCCGGGGTAGTGAGGATTATTCCTGCCCCAGAACCACTGGTTGTCGCCGATCCATCCACATGCAACAACCACTGTCCTTCTGGTGGCGACGGCATGGCCCCCTCTTGGATAAAGTCTGCTAGGGCCTGAGCTTTAATCGCCGTTCTCGGCTCATACTCCATGTCGTACTCCCCCATTTCCACCGCCCACTTCACCAGACGACTGACACATTAGGTCGCCTAATATTTCTCTCAAGGGCAAGTTGGTTCGCAATTTTATCCGGTGGGCTAGGAAATAGGGCCTCAATCGCCCGGCCGTAACCACTAACGCCAGCGCCCCTTTTTCTAGCTCGGAGTAGTTCCGTTTCGCTCCTTGCAAGATTCGGCTCGTATAATAAATGGGCTTTTGTTTACTCATTTCTTCTCTTAGCAAGACCGAGCTCACCGCTCCTTCTCCCACGGATAAGTAGAGTACAAGATCCTCCTGATCTTGGTTTGGTGAGTAGGGCGGCTCGGCCAAATACTCTTTCAATTTTTGAATGCCGTTTGCGCTTCCGGTCCATTCGAACTTGTTCCCTTTTCTTAAGAGTTTAAAAATGGGAACCCCTTCTCGGCCGAGCGTGATATGAAACGGCTCTCGCTATTCTTCCGTTAGTATCTGGATATCCTTTATATTTTTGGAGGATTCATTTGCGATCGCCTTGACCTTTTCCGGGTTGACCTCGATTCCTTGCTCTGTGACCACATACCCCAGAATTTTCCCGATTTGACTCCAAAAGAGCATTTTGATGGGTTGAGTTTCATTCCGTATGTGTGCGGGTTCTCGAACGTCTCTTCTAGGTCCCCGATATGTTCTCCCGCCTTCACACTTTTCACTAGCATATCATCCACGTATACCTCCATGTTTCGCCGATTTGGGATTTAAAGATTCTGTCGACCATCCTCCGATATGTAGCTCCTGCATTTTTAATCCAAAAGGCATGCGTACATAACAAAAAGTTCCCTTTGAAACCACAAAACTAACCCTCTTTCTCGTCTCGGGTGCGAGAGGAATTTGATGATATCCTTGGGAAGCGTCCATCATCTTGAGTAACTCGCACCACGAGGTTGAATCCACCGGTGATCTATGCGGGGCAACGGGTAGTGATCCTTGGGACATGCTTTATTTAGGTCCCTAAGTCCATGCACATCCTCCACTTCCCCGGGCCCTTCCCTACCATCACGGCATTGGATAGCCACTCCGAAACTGGATTTCCATTATGTGCCCAAATCGGAGGAGCTTATCAACCTCTTCCCCAATGACCCCATCCATCTCGGCCCGAAATGCCTCATCTTCGCTTTATGGTCTTATGGTGGGGTCGATGTTCAACTGTGTTCGGCAACCGCTGGCCGATTCCCACGGATCCTCACCGTACGCGAAAATGTCCACGAATCTTCTTAGCGGTGATGAGGCCTTCCTTTATTCCATCGTCCAACCGACTCCCCATGCGAGTCTTTGTTTCCGGCTTTCTGGAACCAATTCTATTTCTAGCAACTCCTCGTTGGGCTTGACACCTTCTTCCTCGGCTTCCTCGGGTGTCTTCGATTGTTTATTCCTCTTGGATTAGGATCCGGACCCCGAGCTCGGGTGTCCTCTTTCCACGCCTGTACTCCACGCTTCACGGTTGTTTGATAACAAGAACGGGCGACAAACGATCTCCTGCTACTTCTCCCACCTCCTCCTACGGGAATTTCACTTTCATGTGCGCGGTAGAGGCTCCGCTTCAATTTGTTGAGCCCGGTCGTCCTAAAATGGCGTTATAGGCCGATTTGGTGTCTACCACTAAGAATCGAGTGTCTTGACCTTCCGATGGGGCATCCGACCTAGTGCCACCGGAAGCACCACTTCTCCCACTGGTTGCACCTCGGCCATACAGAACCCATAGAGCGCGGTATCTACCTTTCTCAATTCCACTTCCAGGTTCATCCGCTTGAAACAGTCATAGAATAAGATGTCTCGAGCTTCCGTATCGATAAGCACCTCTCGCACATCGTAATCGGCGATTTCCACTGTGATGACCAACGCGTCATTGTGGGGCGTATGTATCCCATTATAATCCATGGGGCTGAACTGAATGATAGGCCCACTGCCTACAGAGGCAACCTCCTTGAGTTGATGACATCTAGCCTTTCGTGCGTGGGCTTTTCTAGCCTGATTAGAACTTCCGTCGGTTGGTCCCCCTGATATCATGTGGATCACTCCTTTTTAGCTGGGAGCGGCGGGTCCCCGTGGAGCTTCTCTTTTCACCCCGCCTCCTTGGGGCATGGGTGGCCGCCTCGACCTCCATTTCTCTGTTGATATGTGAACTCCATCGGATGTCCCGCTCGGACCAACCTCTCGATCTCATCCTTAAGGTGCTTGCATTCGTCATCTTATGCCCGTAATCATTGTGGAATCGACAATAAAGATCGACTTCGGTGGGTGGGCCTATTAGGCGAGATGCGTGCCACTCGATGACCTCTGCTCATCTTACCCTCAACCGCTTCCAAAACACAGGCTCTCCTCATTGTTAGTGGGTCAGATTGGTCAAATCTTGGTCGCCTTAGAACGATATCGTTCTTCTTCCGATCTGTTTTCCCCCGTGACATTTCTTCCCGAGGCAAATTTTCTTGAAAGGTGTACTCCTCCCGTTGTATCAATCTGCTGGACCCCTTTTCCCCATCCTCGGTCTTTTCATGCAACTCCTCCATATCCTTCTCGGTTTCCTCAACGTTGATGTACTTCGAGCATCGGGCTAAGACCTCATCGTATGTTCTGGCTGGTTTTTTAGCTAATGAGGTGCGTAACAACCCCGGCCTCAGTCCCTGTGTCAAGGCACTTTGGTTTTACCTCTTCGGCGGACGAGGTACCTCCAGACACGCCTTCGTGAATCGGGTCACATAAGCTCTCAGCGCTTCTCCAGAATATTGTTTGATACTGAACAAGGACATGAAGGTCTTTTGGTGCGCCCTGGCACTGGCAAAATGCGTCAAGAACGCGGAGCTGAAATTTTTGAAGCTGGTGATTGACCCAGGGGTATCCGTGGAACTAATCCCGAGCCGACTGGTCGGTGTGGCCAAGAATGCCCTGCAACTCACGGCATCCGAATATCTATGTAGTACCGCCATGTTCTCGAATCGGTATAAATGTCGGGTAGGATCTCGAGAGTCCATCATAGGTGAAGGTAATGCCCTAAACCCATACGGGAGCTCGGCTTGTAGTATGCCTTCTGAGAAGGGATGGCCTGGATGACTTTCCATGTCCCTCCCCGCAACCCTCTGTCGCAACTCTTCCAGCTCGTCCTGCATGCTGGATATCAAGGGATCCTGCGTTTTTTCCTGCCTAGATCGCTCCCATATTTTTGGATAACTCTCACCATGTTCTTCTTGCTGATCAATTTCTTCCGGCCCATCCGATAGGATAGGTATTATTTTTCGTGGTACCCTTTGTTTTTCGACCTCCCGGCTCTTCTGGATTGCACTGGCGATTATGTCGGCCAAGGCTTCCTTCGTTAGTGTAATTGTGCTGGGTGCGACTTCTTCTATAGGGGTGGCGGGTGTTTTCTCCAGAGTCGCTTCTCCACCCGCCGTCGCTAGTTCCTCTTCTAGATTTCTGGGTATTAAATCCCCTGTTCTCTTCTGGTTCATTTCTTCTGCCATTACTAACCTCACGTCTCAACTCAAAGTGACTCGATGTCACGTTCCCACAGACGGCGCCACTTGATGTAACCGAGCTGATCGGCCACCAAGAACCGGGTTAATCTTAGAAGTTTAGCTAAGAAAACCCCCAAGATATATGAAGTACTCTCTTTTCTCTCTCTCTAAAAATGCTGTATTCTCAAAGTGTGTCTCTCCCTTTTGAGGAACCCCCTCTCTCCCTTTTATAGTAGGGAGGATGCCTTGTTATCTGAGATGATTCCTGATTCCTAGAGAGAATCCCGGATATCCAGGGATTCAAGCTGCGATTTCCCATCCCTGGATTTCCGGGATTGCAAGGTATGGGTTCTCAATCCCTGTATCTTAGGGATTCTGTCAGGTGAGTCAGGATCTTCTTTCCCAAGAGTTCGATGGTTTTTAGGTCGGCTTATCCCTATTCAAATCAGTAGTTTGAGAGACCTTTGAGGTCGGCGACACTGCTCGGATATCATAGGTCAGCGGGGGCCTCCGAGGTCGGCGCCCTTCTAACAGATGTCACAGCTAAATGGGGCCTCCGAGGTCGGCGCCCTTTATCTAACAGATATCACAGCTAAATGGGGCCTCCGAGGTCGGCGACCTTCTAAAGGACCTTGGGGTTGCAATCTCCTTATCTAAGAACCTAGGTCGGACCTTTATTGGTCCATATTTTAAACCGGGTTTTCAGTGAGCGTACATTCGACGTCCTATCATCATTTTTAGACACGTCACTGGACTCATCAACTAACAAAGTCAACACATCATCACCAATTTCGTCAAAAATGTGTTTGAGTATTTCTTGTGCAAAACAATTGATAATGCCTTTCTGAATACTTGGAGCCACCATTTGATTATTCCCTGGAGTATTTCCCAATGTAACTTTACGAACAATCTCATTTTGATTCCGAATAAGTTTGATTATTTCCAAAAAAATTCCTCTATTAAGAGACTTTTCCGACTCATCGTGACCACGAAAAGGTAATGCTTGATTCAACAAATATCTACAAGCATCAATTGAAGCATTTAATCGAACTCGATACTCATTTTTCGCGGTATCGCTATGTTTATGAAAGGCAACGGCAATGGATCGATCTTGTCTCATTAAATCTTCACAATTCTTAAATGATCTATTGTGGAAACTATTAACATCACCCACATGACGATACAGCGTTCCCCCTTAAAAGGTACATATAGGTTTTAATTCCATACAACAACTTTTGGAATAATGCTGTATTCATGGGTCATACTGTATTCCCCCTTAATTATTGCACACGTCAGCTGTAGGATGATTCATATGTCTTTGTTCCCTACAGTGCTGTATAGAAGGCTCTGAGTGTACAGATAATTAATGGTGGATACTGTATTCTTGGGTCTTACAGCATTCCCCCTCAATTGTTGAGTAAAAACAGCAAATTACTTATAGGGAGTCAGGCTGTAGCATTCCCAATTCTTGTCTAAGCATATTGAATCTTGCTGTGTCGAGAGGCTTGGTGAAGACGTCGGCCAACTGAATATCTGTATGAACCTTTTCGAGGCGAACATCCTTGTTCTCGACATGATTCCTTATGAAATGATGCTTCATGTTGATATGTTTAGTGCGCGAGTGCAGGACAGGATTGTGCGTGATTGCAATTGCACTCGTGCTATCACACATGATTGGCGTCTCTCTGGCTTCAATCCCATAATCTGACAACTGCTGCTGCATCCAAAGGATCTGCATACAGCAACTACCAGCAGCATAGTATTCTGATTCAGCTGTGGAAAGTGAGTTAGCCAATTGCTTCTTACTGAACCAAGAAACGAGTCTAGGTCCAAGAAAGTGACAAGTTCCACTTGTACTCTTCCTATCTAGCTTGCAGCCTCCGAGATCCGAGTCGATGTATCCAACTAAATCGAATCCGCCTTCTTTAGGATACCATAGTCTTACATCGACTGTTCCTTTAATATACTTCAGGATTCGTTTAGCTGTATTGAAGTGTGATTCCTTAAGTGCTACTTGATATCTCGCACACACTCCAACAGCAAATTGGATATCGGGTATGCTAGATGTTAGGTACAGGAGCGAACCAATAAGCTTCCTGTAGAGTGATTGGTCAACCGGCTTTCCGGCTTCATCAGCACTAATCTGCACGGAAGTGCTCATGGGGTTTGGCGATGATTTGGAAGTGTTCATTCCAAATTTGTTGAGAAGCTCCTTGCTTTATTTTTCCTGATTGATAAAAATACCTGTAGGCAATTGCTTTACCTGCAAACCTAGGAAATAACTAAGTTCTCCCATCATACTCATTTCAAATTTACTTTGCATGAGATGAGAGAACCTTTGACACAAATCAAGGTTAGTTGAACCAAAAATTATATCATCTACATAAATTTGCACCATTAGAAGGTCATCACCTTCCTGTATTTTGAACAAGGTCTTGTCCACAACACCTTTCTCAAATCCATTATTGGTTAGATACTGGGACAGGGTCTCATACCAGGCTCTAGGGGCTTGTTTAAGTCCATACAGTGCTTTCCTTAGCCTGTATACTAGGTCGATACCGTCTGTATTGGCAAACCTTGGTGGTTGTTCAACATAGACTTCTTCGGCAAGGTCTCCATTTAGGAATGCACTCTTCACGTCCATTTGGTATACAATGAAGCTCTTATGGGCAGCGAAGGCTAAGAATATCCTAATGGCTTCTAGTCTGGCTACAGGGGCAAAGGTTTCATCATAGTCTATGCCTTCTTCCTGGCTATAGCCTTGTGCGACTAGCCTTGATTTGTTCCTTATTATAAGTCCATTTCGATCCTTCTTATTTCGAAACACTCATTTGGTTCCTATAACCGATTGATGCGTAGGTCTGGGTACAAGATACCATATATTGTTTCTTTCGAAACCGTTAAGCTCTTCTTCCATAGATGTTATCCAATGAGAATTATTAAGAGCGTCTATGGTCTAAACAGGTTCGGACTGGGCTAAGAATACAGCAATAGTGCACATATTGAGTCTTCTAAGCTCGGATTGAGATTTCTATTCAGGAAATGGTGATATCTCAGTATCTAGTTCTTCTTGTGCACAAAGTACATTTCCTTGTGTACTCTGTATTCTCCTATGGGTAGAAACACCAGCATCTATGTTTCCAATGATCAGCTCTTGCGGGTGATCTCTCAACCATCTTCGGTCGGGTTCTAATTTAGGGTCCCGTACTGTATCGAGAATTTCTGTAGATACAGCTTCAGCTTGTACAGCGTCGGCTTCATCTACGTTGATTCTTACAGCTGCGGGGTTGATTTCTAGGTCAACAACAGGTTCTATGGGAGTTGGAGGATCTAAGATAGAGAGTTGTTGGATGTTCTGAGTAATATCATCTACTCTAGTAGGGTCATGGTGAGGTTCGTCGAATACTACATGAACCGATTCCTCGATCGTCAGCTTCCTTTTATTAAAGATCCTGTAAGCTTTGCTGACGGAGGAGTATCCTACAAATATTCCTTCATCTGATTTCTCATCAAAGGTTCTAAGTTGATCCTTCCCATTATTTAACACATAACACCTGCATCCAAAAATGTGAAAATATGAAACTAACGGAGTTTTGTTGTTCCATACCTCATATGCTATTTTGTTGTGGTGTTTGTTGACGATACAGCAGTTTTGAGTGTAGCATGTTGTATTGGTTGCTTCACCCCCGAAACGCTGTGGCAACTTGCTTGCGGCAAACATTGTCCTTGCTGCTTCTTTCAACATCCTATTCTTTTGCTCGGCAATACTATTTTGTTGAGGTGTTCGGGCAGCTGAGTATTCGTGTTGTATCCTATTTTTCGAACAGTATTGCTCTATAAAGCGGTTAGTAAATTCTGTACCTCTGTCGGAACGAATGGACACGATACTCAATGCCTTTTCATTTTGAAGCTTTCTCATGAGCTCAGGCAGCTTTGATGTTGTTTCCTTCTTCTTGCTTAGGAAAATTGTCCAAGCATACTTGGAATAATCATCAACAACAACAAGACAGTATTTCTTACCTCCCAAACTTACTGGGTCTACAGGACCGTAGAGATCCATATGTAGCATCTCCAACACTCTTTGGGTTGAAAGGTAGGATTTGCTCTTCAGGGTTGACTTGATTTGCTTGCCTTTCTGACACGGTCCGCAGACACTGTCCTTTTTGAATGATACATTTAACAATCCTCTTACCATTCCCTGTCTTGAGAGCTTGTTGATCATCTTGAAGTTGACGTGAGACATCCTCTTATGCCATAACCAGCTAAGATCTGCAGTGCCTTTGGCAACAAAGCATGGAATTGAGGAGCTCATGGGCTTCCAGTCAGCAATATACATGTTACCTGATCTGCTTCCTGTAAACACAACTTCTTTGGTCTGGATGTTCTTGACTCTACAACGATCTATATAGAATTTCACCGAGAACTGTTTATCACAGAACTGGCTAATACTAAGTAGATTGTACTGTAAGCCTTCAACATATGCAACATCGGTGACTTTTAATTTTCTGACAAGTAGGTTTCCTTTCCCTCTTGTTCTTCCTTTAGATTTATCACCGAAACGGACTTTTGGACCGCGACCTTCTATGAAATTTGATAGCTTGCGTCTATCTCCGGTCATGTGCCGAGAGCATCCACTATCGAAGTACCAGGTGTCCTCCTCTATGGTGTCCTGTATGCAAAGAATTTAAGTAGATTTAGGTCCCCTTTGATTTTTGGGTCCATGATTGTTAGTTCCTCTAGGTACCCAAGTTTTCCTGACAGCAATTGGTTTACTGTAGGTCACATTCGGTACAGTGTTGCGATATCTACGTGGGGCATATCCGTAATCGCTATAACCATGATAATTATTATGCATGAAAAATTCAGGGTTATTATTATTAATCCAGTACGAGTGCCGTCTTGGAGGCGGAGCCATTTTCTTTGGCCTAACAACTTGCCTTCTGGGTCTCCAGTTGGATTCCCAACGCTGTTGTTGATACTAATCGGACACCTGCTATCTCGAGGAATAACGGGGCTCCTGTATCCAATACCTCGGCGTGCTGTACTGACAGTACTGCTGTGCGGGCCTTTGGTATTTGGATATAGCCTTCCTTCTGAACGGTTGTTGGCGCTGTTGATATGCTCTGGGAGCATGCTGTTGAATGCGCCTTTCCGGTATGAATGGCTGGTGATTCCGCTGTCTGGAATAGGATTGCGGGGGCGGAATAGCAGCCTTTCCTGTTCGCTGTGCAACAGGTTCCTTCACAGGACTCGAAGTTTCTTTCGATACAGGAATGTGTTCCACACTCTTGACAAACACTGTACTAGTTTTCCCTTTGTTTGAACATGAGCTGTATCCAAAGCCACTTTTATCATGAGCATGTTGCCCAGTGCTCAGAATTTCTTCCATTCTTTTGGACGATTTCTCGAACGATTTCAGAGTGGTCTCAAGTTCAATTTCTCGTATTTCGAGAGTTTTAACTTTGGCTTGAAGTAGAACCAAATCATTTGTCTTGCTCTCGTTGTGAGTTTTAACCTCACTTAGTTCATGAGCAAGTTGATGATTGCTCTCCATGAGTTTTTCAAAATCGACTTTGCTGGTTTCACAATCAATAGACATATTTTCATAATTTATTTTCAGCAAGTCATTTTCATCTTTCAGCTCTAGGTTAGACAATTGGAGCTGTATATTCTCATTTTTCAATGTCTCATGGGCCTTTTGAATGTTTTTAAACTCATTCATCATGTTTTCAAAAGTATGAGATGCATTTGATGGAATAGCTGAGGTTGAGCTTACATCATCATCGCTATCTTCACCTTCCGGAATGTCCTTGGCCATAAAGCACATATATTCTTTATCATCGAACTCATCGTCAGATTAATCACTTTCAGTGACCACCTGAAGACATTCTTCTGATTTGGATGGTGTGGGGGAGGCTTCCGATTCTCCAATCAGGGCCTTGAGCTTTTTTTTCCAAGCACGTCTTCTTTCATCTCTCTCTTGTTGCTCGGCTTCCGGCAACCTTTGAACTTTGGGATGAGGACATTTATTTGCATAATGCCCTGGTTTCCTGCAATTATAGCATAGGTTAGCATCACTGGATGAAGTTTCAGATTTACCTTGTGGATGTGTTTGGGCTCGTAGGGAGTCTTTCCAGACTGCTTGATGAACTTTTTGAATTTGTGCATGAGAAACGCCATTTCATCTTGAGACAGGATGTCGTCGTCACTGTCAGCATTCTTGTGACTAGGCTTCGACGACCTGGGCATGCTGTGTCGACGATTCGATATAGCGGCTAGTGCTGTGACCTTTGAAGGAGATTCTTCAGCTTTCTCTCTTCTGTCAATATCATACTCAAAAGCTTTAAGGTCAGAGAAGAGATCAAAAGTAGATATTTCATTAAGATTGCAAGATACATGCATAGCTGTGGTCTTAATGTCCCATCGGGCAGGGAGAGATCTGAAAATTTTTAAATTCTTCTCCTTTTAGGTATAAATTTTACCCAAATCTTCAAGTTCACCAATAATACCTGTGAATCTGAGGTCAAGTTCCTCAAGTGTCTCAGTTGGTTTCATTTCAAAAGATTCAAATTGCTGAGTCAGTTTTGAAATTTTGTTTTCTTTTGAGAGCTCAGTTCCCTCACAAATCATCTTGAGTTTATCCCAGATTTCCTTGGCTAATTTACAGCTCTTTACCTTCGAGAACGTGCCTTTGTCAAGAGTGACAAATAACGCGTTCTTAGCCACATTATCGAGGTTGGCTCGCTTTCTTTCATCTGTGGTCCATTGCTCGTGTTCCTTCTCGAGCATCTCAGCATGGGCTTGGCCTTCAATCCTTGCGGCCGTGTTTACCTTCATGATCTTGATAGGGCCATCCTGTATAACAAAAATCAACTCTTCGTGCATTGCTGCAAGATGAGCCTCCATCCTAATTCTCCAAGCATCAAATTCGTTAATAGAGAACATAGGCACTTTGTTGATCATAGATGTATCCATGTGAGTATAGAGGAATGAAAAAGACTGTTTAAAAGAGTAAGTGATTTTGGATCTGATTCGGTTAAAAATACGACTGATTCTTTTTAGAATTAACCTCTCTGATACCACTTGTTGGCCACTAAGTATACAGGATACAGCTTGGGAAGTAGTTTAAACAACAAGCTGTACTGATTTTAAATCTGAGTGCATAGCGGAAGTCTTAAATACAGTAAGTTGCTGTGGATACATCAACTCGATGTGCAGTATATACTTAAATAATCACAGTAATTAAAACAAGTAAGACAGAAGGTAAATAACATAATATTTAAAGTGGTTCGAGGTAAACCCCTCTACGTCCACTGGTCCTCCACTAAGGAGTAAAAAGTTTATTATAATTACTACGTACACAACTACGTAATTATAACAACACACAATCAATATATCGTTCACACAGATTGATATAAAGATCTTAGCTTCAACCGTTCACACAGATTGGTTTGAGCTAATGCTTTGACTTGCTTCTTCACAAACAGTAATGAATCTTCGTCTTTTTCGATGTAAATCCTTCACACACAGTTCTGGAGTAGCAACGATTACTCAGTCCACACAGGGCTGATCTGAGTTTGTTCAACGTATAGAACAGGGTATGAACAACAGCTTTGACTTTCTGAGCTTCTAGCTGATGATGTGTTGTTCAAGATGTTGAGCACTGTATATCTCTTAGATCTGAGTTGCAGTAAGCTTTGGAGATATGTTTTGCTATGAGTATTTCTTTGTAAGCTTGATCGTTCAGTAGTTCAGTAGTCTTCAATCTTCAAACTCTGGAGATATATATAGTCTCTGAAATATATCCGTTGGGATAAATCCGTTGAGCAAGATTTCGTTCCAACGGGATGAAAACGCACGATCCGGATTTAGCGGGATTTGAAGATCTTCTGACTTACAGTATTTAAATACTTTATCCTTTTAGTATTTAAATACTTCTTTATCAACGGGACTTGACTTCTAGTGGGAACTGAAGATTCTTTCTTTGTCCTGTTGAGAGCTGTATGGAAGATCACTGTATTGACAATTTGAGACAGCTTCCATATTTAGTGTTTATAAGACTTTTTTGATGTACTAAAAGGTTCCACTATATGCTGGATCTGTGACAGGCCTTCGATACAGGTTGACACTTCAACTCTTCGATATAGTTTCCTTACTGTATTGAGGATTGGCATATTGTCAAAACCTCTTATCATCACAATTCGATATAGGGATTGAATATCCTGGCTGTTTCGATACATGGTTTTTGTTATCCCAACAGTTACCCTATTCACTTCATGGTAATCAATACACGAACGCAGAGATCCGTCTTTCTTCCGTACAAATAACACTGGTGCTCTCCAAGGGGACGCACTAGGTCGAATATATCCCTTTTCAGTTAACTCCTCAAGCTGGCTCTTCAACTCCTGCATCTCGGTCGGTGCCATACGATACGGTGCTTTCGAAAGCGGGGACGTCCCTGGCTCCAACTCAATGGTAAACTCTACCTCCCGATGTGGGGGTAAGCCTGGCAACTCTTCTGGAAATACATCTGGGTAGCCTCGAACTACCAGAATATCAGCCAACTCAACTGGTCGATCGGTTGTCTTGGTCATGTAGCACCAATAACCAACACACCCCTGATTAAGCAGTCTCACTGCTTTCATTGCGCTGATGACTCTCCCGGAATGACTGGGATTATCACCCTAAAAAATACACTCAACACCATCGTCAGTTGTGACGGTCACTATTCGCTTGTGGACGCTAAGTATGGCACCATGACGATCCATCCAATCGATACCAAAGATCACATCATCTTTAGGTAAATCTACCACAATCAAGTCTGAAAACCACTCACGGTCATTCATGCGAATCAGACAGTTTTGCACTTCACGATTCCCAACAATTCTTCTACCATCGGGTATACCAATCACATAAGGTTCACAATCGATAACATGATCTAATTGCAAACGACTCAAATAAGAAGCGGATAAAAAGGAGTGTGAAGCATCAGTATCAAAAAAGACACAAACGAGCTAAGAGTGGATCTCGAGAGTACTTGCAATCATGCTGGCTTTGGGATCATCGGCCTTCTTCATCTCGTAGACTATGGGTTTTGCAACTCCGGTACCAGGTGTACCAGCTTGATTTCCACGGCCCATCCCTTTGTTTGCCCCGGTGGTCTGATAAGAAGCGAACGGAGGTACACGGTCCTGAACAGAAGACTGTACTGGAGCAAGAGATGCTACTGGAACATGCCCAGGTCCACCCCTGCAATAACGAGCACGATGTCCATTCTTCCCACGAGTATGGCACGCGAATGCCGATTTTGGGCATTTTGAGCTGATGTGTCCCTGGTCCCCATAGTTATAGCATATGATAGACGAGCTGATCGAGAGTGCGATCCGATAGGCTTCGACGTCGCAGGTGGACGCTCAGAAGGATTTGGTACAGACTGGAGATTCCTGAACGTCCCCCGGTTACTATCTACCTGGGTCTGGTTCCTGGGTCTCTTGCTGGAGGACTGAGGCTGCTTCTTGGAAATCTCCTCCGCAGTAAGTTCATATTCCAGAGCCTTCTCGATAAAATCCGGTAGGGTCATACAATGGTGGTTAAGCAACTGCATCCTCATCCGGGGTTTAAGCCTCTTGAGAAAATATTTGATCTTATCAGCTTCCGTACGGACAACCGACATAGCAAAAGGAAGAAGTGCCTGGAATTTCTCGGCAATAGCTAACTCATCCTCATCCTCAGATAGATCGGGATTCAACAATTCTGACAATTTGGCCTCACAGAGTGGTGCGGGATAGTAGCGATCCAACATGAGATTTTAGAAGTCTTCCTAGGTGCTTACGCCGTCAGCAGGTCTCACAGAAAGCAACCAAGTATGGGCACTCTTACTAAGGTAGTAAGCCATCACAGCAACTCGGTTCTCTTTTGGGCACTCCACCATCTCGAACAGTTTCTCGAAATGCTCTATCCAATGTACAATATCGGCAGGCTCGGAAGAGCCTTAAGGTTGGAGGTCGCTGACGCGATATGTCGCTAATGATCTGCTCATGATCCCGCCGTGCACCGAAGGAGGAGGCTGTTGCCCAATAGTAGCATTTCTCTACATAGCTTCCATCATTTGACCCATTTGGGTCATCTGGGCCATCATGCCCTGCATATTCACATAAGGGTCAACATGGGCACCCTCACGCCGTTCGGCGTGGTGGGGCTGGCTCCTAGTAGGTGAATCACTCCTCGCCGAGCTATGTTCCACACTCGAACGCGTGTTAGCGCGTGGTCTCGGGATTCGGCCTCTTCCGCGGCCTCGACCCCCTCTATCACGGCCCCTCAAGTTACGTTCCATACTGAAAGAATCAAAGAGTAATTGTAAGCATAACTCAATATACATCCTTACGGCCAAATTACGAATTTATGCTAAGTTAATAGCAACAATGGAACTACATATTCAAGAAAACAGTTCATAATGAATTATCGGCACTGCGAGTGCCACACACTCAATATCATATCGACATCAAGTCGAAACAGTTTCGATCACATAACCAATTTAGAATTTTCCTCAGAAAATCAAACAGATGAATCTTACCACACATTCTCAAAATGCCAAGATCAACAAAGAGATCAATTCGTCATCAATATTATGCCAGTAATTAAATCATGGCTCATGAGAAACATACCGTATTCGACGGGTCAGGCGCTTGCACAGGTCACACGTGGCACGAAGGTTTGTTGATGCTAGTTCAATCCACAACGACTCATAAAGGAAAAGACTCTCTGATACCATCTTCTGTAACACCCCAAAATGGCGGCTATTATAGTGCCATGGACTCCCACCGGGACCCACCAGGCAATATCAAAAACATAATTCAACCATTCTATAATTGTGATATCGTACCACAATATAAGTCATAGCCCCGAATAGGAGCTTATACCACAATATATATATATATATATATATCAACTTACATAGCAATACACAGGATCCACAACCGGTATAAACCATATGGAGATGAAGTATACCTAATACATTCATCCAACTTTATAAACCGAAAATGACATAAAATTACACAGGTTTAAATAACTAAAAAAAGACTCGGGCCCCCCGAACTAGTACCCTTCAATACCCTTCGTCGCCATCGTGCTCTTCCTGCGCCTTGCCCTTTCCTCGCCCTGAAATACAAATATTTTTCCCAAACCACAAGGTCAGCTATATATGATAATAATTCTCATGGCATTATACAATTCATATACATACGAATCTCAAAGAAACAACCGAGTACTGAATATACCCCTCAGGCGTATAACAGTCTGTCCCAAACTGTCGAACATATCCAATCATACTCGGAATATGAACGACCAAACAACATGGCTAAAGACGGACGTCATAGTACGCCCGGTCTGGAATGTGTTCGTGCATATGTCGATCCCGTATACGGAATCCAGAATATACATGGTACGATGTACCTAATTAGCCTCACGAACTATGTCTCGTGTGCACGGTCCAATGCGGAAACATCCACGCATGACCATCAAGTGCCCGGCTAAAAATCCTACACATAACCAATCGGCATGCAGATATGACTCCAGAGATGTCACGATGCAACATGATAATGAAACTTAATGAATTACATATTTCCAAAAATCGAAACACTGACCAAAGTGACAACAAGGCTCATTGAGACCAACGGTATCAAAGGCGATCAACTAGGGAATACAATCCCACCACAACATGATAATACGATCAAGAACAACATTATATCATGAATCGTAGATTCACAGAGCATTACTTATACACGAAACATACAATATTCACAAGAATTCAACCATTATTATAATCAAGCAAGATAACTTGCCTCAATACGGAGGCAAGAATAATCTTCCCTTGATGAACAAACGGACGGTCCTCGACTAATATCGGTTACTCGAACAACCGACCTTGAATGAAATATATTTTACTCAATAACATATCCATATAATCATCGGTACCGAATTCAATGAGACGACACCCTAAATTCAATTTGAATAGTTCAACTATTTTGAGATATCAAAATTCTATTCCAAGAACTCTATTAACCTCAATTCATTCTTATTATCGGTTTACAAGATGTTCTCAAACACTCGCGTGGTTTTTATGAATAAGAGTTTATCAAGAACATTGTTATACAATCATTTATTTTCGTCAATATCATCTTATATCGTTTAAACTTTCCAAGAATATCACCAATGTAGTAATATGATGATCAACACACTCTTAGTTCACCAATACATCCGATTAAAGTTATAGTTGTGTTCATCAATATTTTTTATCATCTCCCAACGATTATGCTAAGCCAAAACCGGAAATGAATTTATAACTTTAAGATTTTCAGAACAATAAGAACATCATCCAAATTTTCATCAAGTTCTTCCCATTGTAGGTTAATACTTAACATGGTGTTCTAATACATCCTATGACATCAATTCATCGAGTCTAATTTAATTACAATGAGACTTAAGATTATCACTGCCCTAATGATGTCAATAAATCCAGCCAAATGAGTAGGACTATGACAAATGTGATTACATTCATTGAAACATTAAGAACATCTTCATTTTAAGCCTTAATCACTATATCCTTCACTAAGTATTTAAAGAGTTTAACCACAATCATGTTTTCTTTGATTAATTCCAGTCTAGGTGTAATATTCCATATCAATACCATCATTCCTACGAATTTATAGATCATAAGTATATAACATACCTCAATAAATGAAGAACAACTACCAAAGCCACAAGAATGCAATCCAACTACAAGAACACTCCCCAACTTTCAATCAATAAGCTCCGAATCCAAGTGATGAAGCTCTAACACAAGTTTGGAGGGGCAAAATATGATTTAACATGGGCAGGGGATCAGTTCTGAGGGAGAGAGAACGAGATAGGGTCGTGCAGAAATGAAATACAACCCATACTTTTATAACTCGTATTAAGCATTACGTACGCTATAGCTAATGCTTAACGTACGTTAAGCACATTACATATGTAATCCTACGGGTATTACGTACGCAACGAATCCCCATAGGCTACTGCCTCAAATCACTTATGCTATTACGTACATTGTCATATTAAGGTACGTAAGGCCCAGGCACATTACGTACGCTAAAACATAGCCATTACGTATGTAATGGCCGTTGACCAGGCTGTCACGATCGGATCACCGACCACTGTCTACGTTTGGCCCCACCCGCCGAAAGGTGAGATACTGTCTGATACACCACATTATGTACGTTAACATAGGAGTGTTACGTACGTAATGTTAGATACATAGCGTACGTAACGATAACATGGTAGCATACGTTAAGGGCAACACATAGTCAAAAAAATGAAATTCTCCAAACAACATCTAACAATCAACTATAGTGTGAACGACAAAGATAAACAATTTGATTTAACATATCTCGACACTATACTCATAATAATATGTACGGATATGGTATGACAATACTCGAATTATCCGAAAAATACAACAGTAAGGACGAGAGTTCATGCAGGTATTACAACTTCAAACTATTTCATTTTTTTTAACTACATACTTTACCCACACCAGAAGACTTAAAATGTGATTTGGTACATTGACTTTCTACATATTTTGTAATAAGACTGATTGAGGGAGGGTATTATTGTAACACCCCGAGATATTCGGAATAATTACAGCGCCGTAAACCCTTTAAGTAAGGATTTACAAGGCTAAATAAAAGAAGTGCAAATATAATTCAACCTTACAACTGAAGTTAAAAATACAGAACTGGTTCAACTGGTCCAAAGAGTTAACTTATACAACCATATCGAAAATGACATTATTAAAACACACGTACTCGAGTACTAAAGTGAACCAAGAAGACAAATCATAATAAAAATAAACATCAACCACATCACTGAGCCATTTCATCGTCCTGTCGGTACTGTGGTTGTTTCCCCGCTCCTCGGCTACCTGAACATCAAAACAATGTCCACCCCCGAAGGGGTTAGCAAAACAATGCTAGTACAAGTATCATAATACATAAATCATCAGTGCATCATAAAACATGCAAAACGGACTTCCGTCATCGGAATCCAACGATGTGAATCCTCACGATTCCATCAACGCAATACAGGGTAATCCAGCGATCCAGCGCCCTTGGTATAGATCCCCATGATGATCCCGTCGGACCAACGCATGGTGGACATTCGATCCAGCGCCCTCAGCATAGATCCTCATGACCCCCCTCAGATCATTTATATCATAAACCAATCAATTATGCATACATATATGCATTTCAATATGTTCATCAATACGAACAATTAACAACGAATACCACGAGAAATTAAAGAAATAAATCTCATATTCGACAACATGAACAAAACCATATGCATGATCAAAGTTCCAATATAAATCAAACTCAACATATGATACTTGCCTCGAAAATGGCAAGAATGAAATACTCCAACAAATGACACGCGTCCGTATGCCACCGCCCCTCGATCGTCCCCTATGCAAGGCTCGAACCTAAGAAATAATAAAGAATTCCTCTCAAGTCGTACGAACGTCTAACAATCCGGTTTACGGCCGCAAGCTCTAAAAATGAATTATGCCTGAACTACTTAGCGCGCGCTACGTACTCTACGTAACGTGCGCTAAGCCTGCCCGTTAACGTACACAAATAATAAAGTCTAGCGTACGCTAAATGTGTACTGCATTCTCTCTCGATCACCGATCGCCCCGCCGATTTCATAACGACACGTTACGTACAAACGTAGCGCACGTTATTCATTCCCGATAGCGCACGTTAATATGCCTATCTTAGCGTGCGCTAATCAGGCATGGCGCCATCACCGCGTAAAACTTGAGCTAAATGTGATGAAACTCATGAAATCTTCAGTGTTAATACATGCCATCTCCGTGCATATCATGCTCATACGGTTTGTGAAAGATCTTTACGTATTAAATGACTATGAGATACAAGGATACGTATAATCATCACAACACCATAATTCATCTTTGATCTTTAAGAAATATCCTAAGTCCAATCCATTTCATGTCCCAAAACGTATGATTCCTTTATGTAAGGGCATAAGAACTTGGTAATCTCCATATACTGGTCATAATCGGTTTTGAAGATACATGAATATGCTTAGGAGTCCATATACTAAAAAGGTTCAATGGATTATACGATGAATAAGTGCCGAAACGTCATAAATATCCTTCTAACACATGATGTTCGACTACTAACGAATTTAACTGACTAGATAATCATGATCAAAACGTCCTTCATACTAGTACTTAATATTGGTGAAGAATCACCTACCTCAAAGTAGTGAAGAACAAGGAGGAATTCGAAGCAATCCAACGCCGAAGGCTTGAACACCAATCCCCAATGATCTACAATCTTCAACACGAGCTAGGATGCTGATATGAAGTGTTTAGGATGAAGAGAGTGACTCTCTAAGTTCAAGAATTCGGATGTGGGAAGTGAAAAGTCTGCAAATATGAAAAAGGGTGCTGTCCTATATATAGAAAATGGTTATTAGTGCGCGCTAGTCCATATTCATAGCGTGCGCTAACAGCTATTTGAAACTTTACTGATTTCACTGTACTCAGCCTTTAGCGTGCGCTATCCTCATATGTGTAGCGTGCGCTAACGCGTTGACTTGACTTTTTCCCGAAATCCGTCCAGGTTCATTCCGACATAATCCGACCAAGATCCCCGGCCTGATCTCACCTACCAACACGTCTCAATCATATTGACCACGTATAGCGTGCGCTAAGGTTCCTTCACAACGTGCGCTATGGATCCAAGTTAGCGTACGCTACACTTAGTCGATAGCATGCGCTACATGCGCAGAATCACAATTTTAAATCACATTCATGAAATCATACACTCAACAACACCAGATTATGAAATACGGAGAATAATACTCAGATCAAAATGCAACAATTACAATATCACAAGTTCCAAATACATAGCAGAAATCTCGGGTATTACATCCTTCCTCCCTAAAAAGAAGTTTCGTCCCGAAACTTAAGATGAAAACAACTCTGGATATCTAGTCTTCATACTGTCCTCCGTTTCCCAAGTGGCCTTCAACTCCGTGTCGTGACCATTGTACTTTAACCAAGTGTATTGGTTTATTCCTCAATTGTTTTATCCGACTCTCAAGTATCTTGATTGGTCTCTCTTCGAAGGTGCCGCCACTCGCTATCTCGATCTCATCGAACTCAATGATATGACTGGGATCCGGTACATACCTCCGCAGTTGGGATACGTGAAACACATTGTGAATGTGACTCAGCGATGGCGGTAAGGCCAACCTGTATGCTAAATCTCCAACTCTCTCGAGAATCTCGAATGGCCCGATATATCTCGGACTTAGCTTGCCTTTCCTCCCAAAATGGAAAATTCCTCGTGTAGGAGACACCTTCAATAGTACGTGGTCCCCAATGTCGAACACTAGAGGGCGACGACGTACGTCTGCATAAGACTTCTGTCGACTCTGGGCAGTCAACAGTCTTTCTCGAATCAAAGCTATCTTCTCTTGAGTCTGAACTATCAATTCCAGTTCCGTCCCGATCAAGTCCGAAGAATCATCCCAGCACAGGGGTGATCGACATCTTCTCCCGTACAAAGCTTCAAATGGTGCCATCTTAATAGAAGCATGCCAACTATTGTTGTAGGTGAATTCAATCAGTGGCAAGTGAACTTCCCAATCAGTCGACCAATCTAAGGCACAAGCTCTAAGCATGTCTTCTACTGTTTGTATAGTCCTTTCGGACTGACCGTCCATTTGGGATGATAAGCCGTGCTAAAGTTGAGCTCAATCTCCAAAGCCCTGTGAACTGCCTTCCAGAAGTGCGACACGAAGCGACCATCTCGATCTGAAATAATGGTCTTCGGCGTCCCATGCAATCTGACTACCTCTGCAATGAATACTCGCGCCAATCTCTCGGGTCCCCAAGTATCTTTAATTCCTAGGAAATGAGCCGACTTGGTTAGTCGATCAACTATAACCCAAATCATGTTCATTCCCGTTTTGGTCCTTGGCATATTGGTGTTGAAATCCATCGAGATATCCTCCCACTTCCACTCAGGGATCGGAAGCGGATTTAACATTCCGGCAGGTCGCTGATGTTCAATCTTAACCTGTTGACAAGTCAAACACTTCGAAACGTACTCTGCTACGTCCTTCTTCATATTTCCCCACCAGAAGTTTTGTTTAAGATCCTTATACATCTTATTGCTGCCCGGGTGGATAGAATAGGGCGTGCTGTGAGCTTCCTTCAGAATTGCCCGTTTCAAATCATCATCATCGGGAACGCAAAGTCGACTCTGAAATCTCAGAACTCCATTATCTTGTATCACGAATCCTGGGGCTTTTCCTTTTTTTACTTCGTCACATAACCGAAGGATCAGAGAATCGTTCAACTGCTTAGATTTGATCTCCTCGACTAGTGATGAAGTCAGTTCCATCACATATAGTTGCCCTTGGATTCCTGGTGCCCATACTTCAATCCCTTCGCGGATCAGTTCCCGTTGAATGCTGGTTTGGGATGTAAGTGCTTCCAACACTCAAAGAGAAACAGGTTTACGGTTCAATGCATCGGCTACTACGTTTGCTTTACCCGGATGATAGAGAATCTCCAAGTCGTAATCCTTGATCAATTCCAGCCACCTTCTCTGCCTCATGTTTAATTCTTTCTGGCTGAAAATGTACTTGAGGCTCTTATGATCTGTAAAGATCTGACAATGAGTGCCGTACAAATAATGTCTCCAAATTTTCAATGCAAAGACTAAAGCTGCTAGCTCCAGATCATGAGTCGGGTAATTAACCTCGTACGGTTTCAACTGTCGAGAAGCATAGGCAATCACCTTATCCTTTTGCATCAACACACATCCCAGACCTTGATTTGAAGCGTCGTTGTATACCATGAATCCATCAGTTCCATCTGGTAACGCTAATATAGGCGCTGTCGTCAGTCTCTTCTTAAGTTTATCAAAACCAGCCTGGCATTTCTCATCCCACGCGAACTTTTGAGTTTTCTGTAACAACTGAGTGAGCGGACGAGCAATTTTGAAAAATCCCTCTACAAAACGGCGATAATATCCAGCAAGTCCTAAGAAACTCCGGACTTCTTTCACGTTATTAGGAGCTTCCCATTCCAAGATTGCTTCGACTTTCTTCGGGTCCACCTGAACTCCGTCAGCTGATATCACATGCCCAAGGAAAGTTACTTCCCTAAGCCAGAACTCGCATTTGGAAAGCTTTGCATACAGCTGTTCCTTCCTCAAGGTGCTCAAAACCACACGCAAATGTTCGGCATGCTCCTCTGTGTCCTTCGAATATATCAAGATGTCATCAATAAAGATGACCACAAATTTATCCAAGTATTCTAAGAATACCCGATTCATCAATTGCATGAATACCACAGGAGCATTGGTAAGTCCAAATGGCATCACTACAAATTCATAATGCCCGTACCGGGATCTGAAAGCAGACTTTGGTTTATCCGATTCCTTAATTCTCAACTGATGGTATCCTGATCGCAAGTCAATATTCGAGAATACCCTTGCCCCTTGCAGTTGATCGAACAAGTCGTCGATCCGAGGTATAGGATACTTATTCTTGATCGTCATTTTGTTGAGCTCCCTGTAATCAATACACAATCGGAGGGATCCGTCTTTCTTCTGGACAAAGAGAACGGGCGCTCCCCAAGGAGAAACGCTAGGTTGAATATAACCCTTCTGTAACAATTCCTCCAGTTGCTTCTTTAGTTCATACATCTCGGTTGGCGCCATGCGGTATGGTGCTCTGGAAATAGGAGCGGCTCCAGGCTCTAATTCGATAGTGAACTCCAATTCTCTCTGCGGAGGTAACCCAGGTAGTTCGTCAGGAAATACATCTGAGAACCCATTCACAACTGAAATAGACGAGAGCTCTACTCCTTCCTCTTTCCTCATGGCATAGCACCAAAGTCCATGACATCCCTGCTTCAGTAATTTCATGGCTTTCATTGCTTTGATCAATTTTCCCGAGCTTCCCGGTCTCCATCCTCGGAATAAGTGTTCAGATCCGTCATCAGCAACGATAGAAATGACTCTCTTTCGGTAATTCAGAATAGCTCCATAACGGTTGAGCCAATCATCTCCGAGAATTAAATCGTCACCATAGATGTCAACTACAATAAGATTCGATGGCCAATCTCTCCCTCCTATAGACACTGGAAAATCTCTAGCTTCTAGGGTTCCCACAATTTTCTCTCCGCTCGGTAATCCCACAACATAAGGTTCACAATCATACAAGCACGAGATTTTCAAACGATTAACACAGTTCAAAGATATAAAAGAATGCGTAGCTCCTGAATCGAATAAGACACTAACTGGTTGCAAAAGGATCTGAATCGTACCTGATGCAACAGCTGTGTTCTGATCGTCTGACTTCTTCATCTCGTAAATACGCGGAGGAACGGACCCAGCGCTGGATGCCTCTCTTTTCCGAACATTTTGCTGCTGGAAACCGCTTTGCTGCGTCTGGTTTACACTAGTGTCCTTCGGAACCGATACAGGAGTGCGAGTACCAAAAGATCGAGTCGCATTTCCACAAAATGTTGCGCGATGCCCTTCCTGTCCACACTCGAAACAGGTCACAGCAGCGAAAAGCCACGCCGAACATGCCCCGCTTTGCCACGCTTATAACATTTCTTCCCTGCGTCAAACGGTTGGTGCTGCCGGAACTTCTTTCCACCTCGAGAAGGATGCGAGGCCTCTGGATGAATGAAAGAGGACTGCCTCGCGAGGCCCACTACTCTTATTCTCCGTGAAGTTTCCACCACTTTCTCGCTTCTTTGCTTCCGTTGATTTCTACCGCGCCTCTTTCATATCATAGGCCGCCTTGTCCCGAGCATCGCCGCAAGGTGGTACATTCAAATCCGGACATATATTGTCAATTTCCGGCTTCATTCGCATGTCAAAATGGAAAATCCTCTCCGCCTCGGTCGACCAAGTGGCGCACATAAGTCATTGGTGATTAAAGGTCTTAATCACGTCTCACAGATGCCTCACGAATTTTGTGGTGAGAAAAACTCCTGACTCGGGCCTCTCTAATCGGGCGAGGACAATCTGCGCTTCCATCATTAATTTCAACTCCGTCCGACATTATGCTCCTCGTGTCGAATGGCCTCCCACCGCCGAAAGCCTCCCCGTCCGAAGATACTGGGCGACCGGAACCTTTCTCGTTGGGACAGCTTAATCCCCGCAAAATCTTCTCTAACTCCTTCACGGTGATCCCAAGAAAGCGTCTCACAGAACTGGCCAAATTTCGGAGGATGCAATTTGATCACCTCGAAGCCATTTATCTCCCGATTATCCACGTTATGCTACTGTCCCATCGCCGTCGCATGCGATCCACAACTTGAGCAAGCCGGTTTATTCGAGCAACCACCGGTGAAGCACTCGGCACATTAGGATCTGCATTATTATTTGCCGATCCTCGTTGTCCTCCGGAATGGGAATCCGTTCGACTAGCGGTTATTTCGGGGTAGACACCGAATCTTCTTGTCTCGCATTTCCACGTCCGCGTCCCACGATCAAGGCCCGCGCCACGACCTCCCCTCAACATACTGTAAACACAGATACTCAATATCCAGGGCAATCTTTCTAAAAGGAAGTCCATCAATGTTTACAAAACATGAATTAAATAAAACGGTAGTATTTGAGATTAGGAAACTTACAACCATGGTCCACACGACGATGCTGGCTCAGCAGTGATGTTACAAACGACCAATAATCAAATAACGTAAATAGACCCAATCGACCCAACCGCCAAGATATCCATGAATCTTAGCTCGATACCATATTCGTAACACCCGAGATATTCGAATAATTACGCCGTAAACCCTTTAAGTAAGGATTTACAAGGCTAAATAAAAGAAGTGCAAATATAATTCAACCTTACAAATCAAGTTCAAAATACGTAATCGGTTCAATCGGTCCAAAGAGTTAACTTATACAACCATATCGAAAATGACATTATTAAAACAAACGTACTCGATTACAAAAGTGAACCAATAACACAAAACAAAATAATAATAAACAACAACCACATCATCGAGCCATTTCATCGTCTGTCGATCGTGGTTGCTTCCCCGCTCCTCGACTACCTGAACATCAAAACAATGTCCACCCCCGAAGGGGTTAGCAAAACAATGCTAGTACAAGTATCATAATACATAAATCATCAGTGCATCATAAAACATGCAAAACGGACTTCCGTCATCGGAATCCAACGATGTGAATCCTCACGATTCCATCAACGCAATACAGGGTAATCCAGCGATCCAGCGCCCTTGGTATAGATCCCCATGATGATCCCGTCGGACCAACGCATGGTGGAAAACCCGTCCAGCGATCCAGCGCCCTCAGCATAGATCCCCATGATGATCCCGTCGGACCAACGCATGGTGGACATTCGATCCAGCGCCCTCAGCATAGATCCTCATGACCCCCCTCGGATCATTTATATCATAAACCAATCAATTATGCATACATATATGCATTTCAATATGTTCATCAATACAAACAATTAACAACGAATACCACGAGAAATTAAAGAAATAAATCTCATATTCTACAACATGAACAAAATCATATGCATGATCAAAGTTCCAATATAAATCAAACTCAACATATGATACTTGCCTCGAAAATGGCAAGAATGAAATACTCCAACAAATGACACGCGTCCGTATGCCACCGCCCCTCGATCGTCCCCTATGCAAGGCTCGGACCTAAGAAATAATAAAGAATTCCTCTCAAGTCGTACGAACGTCTAACAATTCGGTTTACGGCCGCAAGCTCTAAAAATGAATTCTGCCTGAACTACTTAGCGCGCGCTACGTACTCTACGTAATGTGCGCTAAGCCTGCCCGTTAACGTACGCAAATAATAAAGTCTAGCGTACGCTAAATGTGTACAGACAGCCCTCTCTGATCAGCTGACTGTCCTGCCTGATGTCATAACGTACGTTACGTACCAAACGTAGCGCACGTTATTCATTCCCGATAGCGCACGTTAATATGCCTATCTTAGCGTGCGCTAACTGTGCATGGCAGTTTACTGCTGGGCAGAAAACTTGAGCTAAATGTGATGAAACTCATGAAATCTTCAGTGTTAATACATGCCATCTCCGTGCATATCATGCTCATAAGGTTTGTGAAAGATCTTTACGTATTAAATGACTATGAGATACAAGGATACATATAATCATCAGAACACCATAATTCATCTTTGATCTTTAAGAAATATCCTAAGTCCAATCCATTTCATGTCCCAAAACGTATGATTCCTTTATGTAAGGGCATAAGAACTTGGTAATCTCCATATACTGGTCATAATCGGTTTTGAAGATACATGAATATGCTTAGGAGTCCATATACTAAAAAGGTTCAATGGATTATACGATGAATAAGTGCCGAAACGTCAAAAATATCCTTCTAACACATGATGTTCGACTACTAACGAATTTAACTGACTAGATAATCATGATCAAAACGTCCTTCATACTAGTACTTAATATTGGTGAAGAATCACCTACCTCAAAGTAGTGAAGAACAAGGAGAAATTCGAAGCAATCCAACGCCGAAGGCTTGAACACCAATCCCCAATGATATACAATCTTCAACACGAGCTAGGATGCTGATATGAAGTGTTTAGGATGAAGAGAGTGACTCTTTAAGTTCAAGAATTCGGACGTGGGAAGTGAAAAGTCTGAAAATATGAAAAAGGGTCCTGTCTTATATATAGAAAATGGTTATTAGTGCGCGCTAGTCCATATTCATAGCGTGCACTAACGGCTATTTGAAACTTTACTGATTTCACTGTACTCAGCCTTTAGCGTGCGCTATCCTCATATGAGTAGCGTGCGCTAACGCGTTGACTTGGCTTTTTCCCGAAAGCCGTCCAGGTTCATTTCGACATAATCCGACCAAGATCACCGGCCTGATCTCACCTACCAACACGTCTCAATCATATTGACCACGTATAGCATGCGCTAAGGTTCCTTCACAACGTGCGCTATGGATCCAAATTAGCGTACGCTACACTTAGTCGATAGCGTGCGCTACATGCACAGAATCACAATTTTAAATCACATTCATGAAATCATACACTCAACAACACCAGATTATGAAATACGGAGAATAATACTCAGATCAAAATGCAACAATTACAATATCACAAGTTCCAAATACATAGCAGAAATCTCGGGTATTACAATTATGGTCTTTTCCTAGTTGTTGGTTGCTTATTCTGCATGCTCTGTGGCAGTTTTTGCATTATGATATAATGTTGCTGTTTAAAAAAAAATTACCATTTTTCCTTACATTTTGCAGGCAATTTCAGTGGAAAAGAATGTTTGATATGAGGATACTTCTGAAAACTATCACGGGGAAAGCACCGGCAAAGGAACCCACAACACCAGTAAGTAATTAGATGAAAATTACATTTTTTGCAGTAATTTTTAATTTTCCATATATGACTAAATTAATGTTTTTTGTAGGAAATTGCTAAATCCACCAAAAAAATTTGAATCTAAGACTTCAACTACAATTCGTGAGACACCATCCTATATCAGTTCACATCCAAAAACACAAGATACTCATGCACCAAAAGTCCAACAAGTATATATTTTGACATGTAAATATATGTTTGTCTTTAATTTTTTTGATGTTAATCTGACATAAATCATTGCAGACTATCCAGTATATTCTATCTTATCCAGATCACAGAAACATTATTGCTTTTCGTACCATTTACTTGTCCAGAGAAAGACAAACCGTTCATGGAGTTCTCGTCCAAGATGACTATTACGTAGTGTCTATTGACAAAGTGGAAAAGGGCGCAGCATTTTTACCATATGAGACACCCGAACACAAAACGGTAGGGGATGCACATAAAACTTTTGTTGCTTGGCCAAAGTATCTTGTCAAACCTAATTCAAATGTTTGTTTCTTGTATTAATATACTTAGGCATTAAATTTATTTCCTTCATAAACAAGTCTTTTATATTATTATTTGTTCAAATTTGTTTCGATATTGTTGCTACAGGTACCACTTGAGACATCAACTACAAAAAATGAACTTCAAAACTGTATGAAGCGCAAAAAGTCCTATATAACGAGAGAGGGCATTCTAAAGCAGCATACGAGGAGATCTAAGAACAAGATTAAAGCGTAGAAAGTTTCAATTAATGGTTTATGACTTTTTTTCATTTCTTTTTGCAAATTTTATTTTCATTTGAGTTATTATTATATCCTTTTATCATTTTAAAATTGTCGGTTTATGGTTACATTTAGTTCTCATTGATATTTTTATGTGTTTGAATGATGGAAAATGTAATAGTCCAAATTAATTAATGTGGCAAAATGTTAAACAAAAATCACACTTAAAATAATCAATATGTCTATAATGATTTTTTCGCCATGTTTTAATTTGTCATGTGTCACTAAAAGATATATAATGGTCACTTTACAATAAAATTGTGTGCTCATAAAATTCGTATGGTCGCAATTTACTTCATTTTTTGTGTCCAAAATACAATAATTTGTCACATGGAAAATAAAAGTGCGTTTGAAACATAGCAATTGTTCCGCTTAAAATATATCATGTGGCTAAAGGGTTAACAATAGCCACGAACTCAGTATGCGTGTATCTGTTTTATGCTTATTTGTTAATTTAATATATGTGACTACAAGTGAAACAATAACAATGTTGAATATTTTAGTGTGTCAAAAGAGATAACAATTTTTAAATAATCATGTCACTAAATTTTACTGTATAGTCACGGTTTAAAATAACTTGTGTGTCCGAAGCTACAAAATCGACATGATAACATGTAATTAATGTGACAATAGTGTAAATGATAGTCATGGTGAATGAATTTGTGTGTCGATATAACACCAATGGCTGCAATTTGATTGGTTCACGACATCTAAATTATAATCAATAACCACATTGAAAACTACTGGTGTTTCTAAACGATAACAAATATTATGGTTAACATAAGCTCGTGTGTCAAAATACTAAACAATAGGAACAACAAATTTTATTTGTGTGTCTACAATGATTTTATGGTCATGTTTTAATTTAATATACGTGACTAAAACCTAATTAATAGTACCAATAATAGATAATTATGTGTCTATTTCATAACAGACCGTCATGTATTATTACCTTCATGTGACTGTAGGTTCTGCAATAGCCACATTTATAATAACATTATGTTACACTTAGCAATTTTTAAGTGTCCTAATGATAAAATATGTCATACGGGGAAAAAATTGTTGAGGCCATGAAGGGAATATTAGCCACAGTTACAAATATTTTTGTGTCTATAAATTAATTACAGTTATTTTTTTAATCGATGTTCTATGTCGGAAGATATAAAATAATCACACTTACAACTTTATAAATGCCTGATAAATAAAATGTATGTGTCTGTAAGTTATAAAATAACTATATATAAACAAAAATGTGTGTCACTAAAATACTTTTGGTCATGCTTACCTTAATTGCGTGTCTCTAAATGATAGGCAATAATCACAACAAATAATTTTGTATCTGACAAATTATTAGCAAAACGCCACACTTAAAATAAATTCACGTGGCCATTCAGTGAACATGGTAATGGTTCGCTAAATTGTGTGTATCTAAAAGATAGGCGATGGTCATAATAAACTTTTTCTTATGACAAATTATTAGCAAAACGCCACATTGAATAAACTTTCATGTGCCCATTGGGTGAAAGACAGTCATTAAAATATAAAACATGTGCGTCTAGAAAGGGTTTACGGCCACAATATTGGATAAACTGATTGATTAGAACAACAAAAATCCCTACCCAATAGACACATTTTTATGCTACAGACACATTTTTCATATGATACAACCACTAAGTTTTAATGTAGCCGTATGTTGCCTAAAACGGCAAGACCTTCGGTAACACTTTGGATGAAAAAAAAGCGTGGCTATAGGCATATGGACGTTTTTTTGGTGTGACCATAAATCATTTTTGTACTAGTGGAACATTAAATATCTGATTAAATATCCCAATGAGTTTCCCCTCGATAGTTTGGTGGGATTTCCATTGATTGGTCTTGATTCTCCTCGTAATCCTATCTTCATTGTTTTTGGCCGGGGGATTATAGGTGTTCGAGGGTTTCCGGTCGAGCTTTCTCGTTGCTTCATATGCTTTAGACTTGAGGCGAGTATCTCGTCTATAATCTTTATACTTTGAGAATATGACGTGTTGTGAATTTAACGTGGACTTGTTAGTGATTGAACGTTTAACCGTAACTTACTTCTAAATGAATATGTGATTCTATGAAAGTGAATACGGACGTAAACCTGAGGTTCCCAAAGAATGACAACGACCATTTCATGTGTATTTTGCTAAAAAGGAATGTTAGAAATAAGTAGTTATTCGAGGAATTGTGGAATCGTGGAATATTTGTATTGTCCGCTTGTTAGCCTGTTTCCTGAATGATGGTGTGACGTGAATGTTGTACCTTTGTGGAGGTGTATGATGTGTTAGCTTATGTTTTACGTGTTCCTGATTGTGGTAAATATTGTACCTTTATTGTTGTGTAATCGGTAAATTGAGATATTACCCGGGTAGGGACCCGTGAGGCCTCCGGTGGCGCGTACTTGCGAGTATGGCCAGTTGTTATGATTTGGCCATAAGGTCATCGAATCGGGTAGGTCTGGATAGGGCTACAAGAATCATCACTTGCGAGTGCGATGTCCCGATAACTTGTGGGCGTGTTTGAATGATGTTACCCGGGTAGGGACCCGTGAGGCCTCCGGCGACGCGTACTTGCGAGTACGGCCAGTTGATATGATTTGACCATAAGGTTATCTAATCGGGTAGGTCTGGAGAGGTCTCCGAGAATCGTTACTTGCGAGTGCGATGTCAAGATAACTTATGGGTGGGTATGAGCTTGTTTTCGGTAACTATTCTGAGTGGGTCCCATTGAGGCCACGGAGGTGATTTGAGTATTTGATTGGATATCTCTGAATTGTGAATGCTTGCATCTTAGATCGTGGTTATATTGGTGAATATGGTTTTTCCTTTGAGGCTTGTATGAGAATTGAATCATTTATGTGATTTTGAAAGAAAACCCTTTTGTAAAGAAGAATTATAAATCTTTTCATGATTTTACACTAAGACCCCCGACGTCCGCAATTATTCTTTTAAATATGTTTTGAAATTATCCTTATGATCCTTCCTAGTGGAACTGTTTTCGAAAAGATTTTAGACTCGGGAATCGTGTTACTACCTTATCGAAAGGTTATTTTCATAATGGTTGTATTCTTGATGTATAACTTTATAGCTTGTTACTTGCTAGCGATTTCCATCGCTAACCCCTCATCGGGGATTCTGTTATTCATTCCATGTGTCCTGATTGGAGAGTGAGCAACCACAGGATCGACTCGCAGGATGATGTAAAGCAGCGATACTAGCCACAATTGTAGCCGGTTGTCCGTCTGTGACCTGACGATTTGAGTGTTTATTCCTAATTTCGTTGTCATCCTTAAGAGGATGGACATGTTGTGTAAATTGTGATCGCATTGTATTTTGGGCTTATCAATTGTACTGCTACGTTGGGTTTTGAGAGACCTCATCGGTCTACGGTTTTATGTTTTGGTCGAGTTGACCACATGTTGGTTTTTGTTTTGTAGTTTCTTGCCTGGTATATCCTTGCGGAAAGGGATCTACGGCGTGTAATATCCATGAGTGGATTCGGGGTGTTACATAAATGGTATCGGAGCTTAGGTTTGCGAAAACCTAGGCAGTTGGGTCTAGTTGGGTCTTGTCGAGTCGTGTCTTGCCGTGTCACCCGTGTGAGCAATTGTGAACAAGTGTGATCGTGGTGATCCGTTGTGATCAATTGTGATTCATTCTGATTAGTATCGTGGTGCAACCATCATCTCCGTGCAGCCTGTGGACGTGAGTCTCCTCTTTTATGCGAGGTATCTGTATTTCATGATTTCATCTATGTGAGTTAATTGTGGTGCATAATTTTATTTGCACGGTGTCGTGTAATGGAGTTTGTATTCGATACTTGTGACACACTGCATGTGTATACAACTGGATGTATTGGTGTTTTGACTTTGAACCGCCGTGTGGGATGGTATGATGTGAAAGTTGTGAACCTTGATAAATTTCGAAAAAGGTATCGACGGTAGAGTTGGTGAGAAACTCATATGGATGGTTTTGTTGTATGTTTAAACTTGATGCACATGAGATGTATTTGATTGAATTGGTGATTCTGTTTGCCGTTTGGGCATGTGGTTTTAAGTTCGATTATTTTTTGACTGTTGTAATTATGGCCGTTGTGGGTAGGTTTGAGAATGTATTTCTGAAGGACTTTAAGGGTCTGAGCATTTTTGTGGAAATCGATTTTTGAAAATATTTTGATGGTGCGATTAAACAACGGTCTGTATGGATTTTGAAATGGTTGGATTTTGACAAGTTGGTCCTGTATTTTCAAATGACACCATCAGACGGTATTTGAAAAATGTATTTTAATGTATTTCGGACATTGCAAAATATTACCGTCATCTTCGGTTATGATCGAAAGGATTTTGGAAAATTTCTATTTTGCAAAGGCAAAATTGCTCTACTAGGGACTGAAGTTTGCCATTTTTATCATTTAAGGGACTAATGTTTTAAGTGTTTCAAACAAGGGACTAAAGTTTAATCCGTTTCACCCGTTAGGGACTCCATTAGTTTGGTCCCGTTAAGTTTTAACGGATTGATGACATGACCGTTAAATGCCACGTGTCAGCATTTTATTGGTCGGTAATAATTAAATAATAATAAAATCTTTCAGATTTTTATAATAATAATAATAAAATAATAACAAAAAATATAAAAGTCTAAAAAAATATAACAAAAAAAAAATCTGTATTTTTTAGAAAAATTGAAACTTTATTTTTTTTAAAAAAATTTGGAATAGCAATATTAAAAATCTAATGATTTTATTTAAAGTTAAAAATAAAAATTAAAAATTAAAACTATTTGTATCTGATTTATAATTAACCTTTAGTTTGTTTTTTAGATTTTTAGATTTTGTTGTAAAATAATATTTATTTATTAATATTATGAAAAATTAGATCGATTTTTCTATTTTTTATGAGAAATAATATCTCAATAAAAAAAAGTTTATAAATTAGATCCAATTTTTTTTAATTTTTTATTTTTTTATATGTTTTTTAGACTTTTATATTTTTATTATTTTATTATTATTATTATTACAAAAATCTGAAATTTTATATTATATTTTTAATTTTTATTTTTAACTTTAAATATAAGCATTAGATTTTGAATATTAATATTCCAGATTTTAAAAAAAAATAAAGTTTCATTTTTTCTAAAAAATACAGAATTTTTTATTTTTTATATTTTTTTAGATGTTATATTTTTTGTTATTATTTTATTATTATTACAAAAATCTGAATTTTTTTATTATTATTTTATTATTACCGACCAATACAATACTGACACGCGGCACTTAACAGCCATGTCATCAATCCGTTAAAAGTTAACGGGACCAAACTAACGGAGTCCCTAACGGGTGAAACGGATTAAACTTTAGTCCCTTGTTTGAAACACTTAAAACTTTAGTCCCTTAAGTGATAAAAATGGCAAACTTCAGTCCTTAATAGAGCTATTTTGCCTTTTGCCAACGACTTTGGTTTTCGAAATTTAAAACGTTATGTGTTTGTGTGTTGGGACTAAGTCGTTGCGACAAGTTTGTTATACTGTTATGCCCGTTGGGGAATTTTTACAGTACTTTCTAAATGTCGAGATACACTGTTAGGAGTCGATCCTTAAACTTCGGAGCCGTTTTGAGACTGTTGAGTTGATTCTTCCGTCTTACAGTTGGTTATTACGACTGTAAGCTTCTGACTGTTACGGCAGTACCTTTGTTGTTACAGTTCTGTCTATGCTCATTATCGATCGTTTAATCCCTGTCGACCTAATTATATGGTCCGTCTGTGAGGATCGTGAACTTTAACTGTTGTATCAGTAATATTGCACCCAATTGTTTATCCTGAATGGATATTATTGACGTATTATAAATCGTTACCTTTCTTGTTAGGGAGTTTTGGTTGTACACCTAGATGTTATGATTACATAGTTTGGTTTGATTGTATTATTCTATGACGTTATCCAGATGTGATAGGGGGTCGGTTGTAATGATGATATATAGTGATAAGGTCATTTTGATAATATCGTTTATCGAGTAGATTGAGGTTCGAAAATGTTGTTTTGCAAATGACTTTCAAAATGAAACAATTATGATATTAGATTCATAGTTTTTATCAAACGATAGAGGTATTGAAAACATTTCTTTTCAAAAACTCATTTCAGCAACATCATTCAAACTCAAGAATTTTAAAACACTATCATTTGAAATAAATACCTCAGAAACATTTTGTTTTTTAAAAATATATTACCCATGTTTGACCACGATAATATGTATGTGATTTTGACCGTGATTGTTTTGGTAAAGGTCGTACGTTTTTGTTGATGTAGCCAAGTGAATGACTTATAAATTTGGATCCTATTGTAGCAGTGATAGTTCGTGTATTCGAGTAATGACTCAGAGTGAGTATTTTATTGTATTATCATTTGTTTCTCTATGTTGATTATGTGGTGTTTGTGCTGTCGTTCTGAATGGCTGTCAGTTCAGTATGCCAAGAGGTCGTGGCAATCAGTCGCGTGATCAGGATTATGCTGCCGGTAATGGCATTAATATTGTGTTGCTACTATACTTCAGCAGTTGGCAGACCAGATGACTCATTTGGCTCAGGCGGTTCACCGTAACACTACTCTGACTGAGAATGTCGGGTCGACTCAGTGGCTTAGAGAAGTGGTTCGTATGCATCCTCCTCGCTTTGCGGGCGCGGGTGATACTTTGGGCTGGGACGGTTGGCTTTTCCAATTGGAGAAGATTTTCAAGGCGGATGGTTGTCTAGAGGAACAGAGGATTCCTATCGCTTAGTTCCTTCTCGATAGTGACGCTGCTAATTGGTGGGAGGCCGCTGAGCCTCAGGATCATGCTGTTACTTGGGAAGAGTTCAAGAAGTTGATGAAAGTGGAGTTCTGTCCGGAGCCGATCCGAGAGCAGAGGATCCGAGATTTTTTCCTAGCCGAGCCGCAAGATATACTCGTGTCGCAGGCTATTATCGATTACAGTTGACAGCTCGCTTACGTGAAGAGGCAGGTGAGGACCGAGGAAGACAAAATCCATCATTTTGACATGTGGATGAGACCAGAGATTCGACAGTACATATCGGGTTTCACTTGTGCTACTTTGAGAGAGTATCAGAATCGAGCCATGGTGTACGAGATGGCATTGGTATCTACTGGGACTTTGCATGATCCGAAGAGACAGAGGACGTCTGGAGATTTTTCGGACGGTGTGAGAGTCGGAACTTCTTCTCATCGAGTTTCGCATAGTTGTACAGTGAAACCTTCCCTTTCTTCGTTTGGTAGAACCAAGAGTTCTAAGTCATCTTATTTGACTCCTAGTCAGACTGGGAGGTGTTTCAATTGCAACGTTGTGGGTCATATGAAAGCTAATTGTCCTTCGCAGTCGATTACTTGTTATAACTATGGACTCGAGGCCCACAGAGTTCAGTATTGTGAATTATTCCATGAAGTTTCCCAGAATCGAGCTGCAGCACCATTATCAGGTTGACTCGTGTAGATTGCTGAGGTTTAATGGTTCGTCCACCTTGATGACTGCTTACTTCACCCTTTCTTTTTAAGTTTCGGGACGAAACTTCTTTTTAGAGGGGTAGAATGTAATACCCAAGATTTTTATTTTCCACTTGCCCTGAATTATTTGTCGTTTGGTGCCGGTTATTTTGTTTCGTTATGATTATGTGGGATACATTTTTCTATGATGTACTGTATGATGTGTTTTGTTGTAAAGTTCGTTGAGTGGGACTAGAGTCATAGGCGTTTCTTTGATTAAATGTGTGCTTGTGGCGTGTTATGCTTCGTAAATTGCTCATTATTATTTTGAATCATAGTCGGTGCGTTAGTGTGACCGAGACGTTGTCGAACGTTAGGACTGTCGGAAGAGAGGCATGAGAGTTACGGTCGTATGGTAGTGGATATTACGGCCGTAATGCCTGATAGAGTTACGACCGTAAGGCACCCGAGCATTTTGGGCAGGAGCCGAAGGGGCCTGGTTACGGCCGTAAGAGTGAGGCCGAGTACGACTGTAGGTGAGAGACCTAGTATGGCCGTAAGGGAGCCCGAGTTACGGCCGTAAGAGCCTGTGTATTACGGCTGCAACCTGTCGATGGTAACGGTCGTAATGTGTCTGAGCAATTTGGGCAGTAGCCCAGGGGGGATCGGTTACGGCCGTAAGGGGTAGGCCTATTATAGTCGTAAGGGTTGTTGACTGAGTTACGGCCATAAGGTGCATCATGTTACGGCCGTAACATGCTCGGCCATATATAGGCCTGGCCAACGGGCTGTGCTCATTTTCACCCTTCCTCCTCATTTCTTCCACGATTCTCAGCCGGTACTCCTAGGTGGCGATCGGAGGCATCGTCGTGCATCGTTTTGGGAAGCTTAGCTCGTGTTAATCATCATCCAATCCTTGTTGTTCGTCGGATCGAGGTAAATTCTTGAAATCTCCTAGGGTTGACTTTCGGGATTTTCTTCTTGATTTTCATTGTTCGTCCAATTTTTGATAAATCGGTTGATGTTATCGAGCATAAGTAATCGTGTTTTATTAGTTGTATATTCATATTTCGAGTTTGTTTAACTTGACTGGCGATTCGAGTGTTCTTGGGAGTTATCGAACATTGAATGTCCGATTAAATGTCCCAATGAGTTACCCCTTGATAGTTTGGTGGGATTTCTGTTGTTTTTTGTCTTGATTCTCGTCGTAATCGTATCTTCGTTGTTTTTGGTCGGAGGATTATAGGTGTTCGAGGTTTTCCAGTCGAGCTTTCCCGTTGCTTCGTGTGCTTTGGACTTGAGGCGAATATCTCGTCTATAATCTTTATACTTTGAGAATGTGACGTGTCGTGAATTTAACGTGGACTTGTTAATGATTGAACGTTTAACCGTGACTTACTTCTAAATGAATATGTGATTCTATGAAAGTGAATACGGACGTAAACCTGAGGTTCCCGAAGAATGACAACGACCAATTCATGTGTATTTTGCTCAAAATAAATGTTAGAAATGAGTAGTTATTCGAGGAATTGTGGAATCGTGGAATATTTGTATTGTCCGCTTGTTAGCCTGTTTCCTGAATGATGGTGTGACGTGAATGTTGTACCTTTGTGGAGGTGTATGATTAGTTAGCTTATGTTTTATGTGTTTGTGATTGTGGTGAATATTGTACCTTTGTTGTGTAATCGGTGAATTGAGATATTACCCGGGTAAGGACCCGTGAGGCCTCCGGCGGTGCGTACTTGCGAGTACGGCCAGTTGTTATGATTTGGCCATAAGGTTATCGAATCGGGTAGGTCTGGAGAGGGCTCCGAGAATCGTCACTTGCGAGTGCGACGTCCCAATAACTTGTGGGCGTGTTTGAATGATGTTACCCGGGTAGGGACCCGTGAGGCCTCCGGCACTGCGTACTTGCGAGTACGAACAATTGATATGATTTGACCATAAGGTTATCTAATCGGGTAGGTCTAGAAAGGGCTCCGAGAATCGTTACTTGCGAGTGCAATGTGAAGATAACTTATGGGTGGGTATGAGCTTGTTTTCGGTAACTAATCTGGGTGGGTCTCATCGAGGCCACGGAGGTGATTTGAGTATTTGATTGGATATCTCTGAATTGCGAATGCTTGCAAGTTATATTGGTGAATATGGTTTTGCCTTTTAGGCTTGTTTGAGAATTGGGTCATTTATGTGATTTTGAAAGAAAACCCTTTTGCAAAGAATAATTATAAATCTTTTCATGATTTTACACTGAGGTCCCCTACGTCCGCAATTATTCTTTTAAATGTGTTTTGAAGTTATCCTTATGATCCTTCCTAGTGGAACTGTTTTCGAAAAGACTTTAAACTCGGGGATTGTGTTACTACCTTGTCGAAAGGTTGTTTTCATAATGGTTGTATTCTTGATATATAACTTTATAGCTTGTTACTTGCTAGCTATTCCCATCGCTAACCCCTCGTTGGGGATTATGTTATTCATTCCAGGTATCCTGATTGGAGAGTGAGCAACTACAGGATCGGATCGGAGGATGATATAAAGCAGCGATACTAGCCACAGTTGTAGTCGGTTGTCCATCAGTGACCTGTCGGTTTGAATGTTTATTCCTAATTTCATTGTCATCCTTAAGAGGATGGACATGTTGTGTAAATTGTGATCGCGTTGTATTTTGGGCTTATCAATTATACTGCTACGTTGGGTTTTGAGAGACCTCATCTGTAATACCCGTACTTTTTGTAAATCTTTTACTCTTGTGCTTTGTAATTTTTACACTCGTATAAGTGTTTAGTAAGCTTATATTAATCTTAGAACTCTTGTCAATTGGATTTACCCCCTTTTCTTGTTCGGATCGTCGTTGTTTTCGTATCCTTGATGCGATTATACTACCTTCGTGTAAAGAGTAGCGCACGCTACTCACACCTTGTAGCGCACGCTAATTTAGTGAGGGTAGCGCACGCTATCTGTTATAATCAGCGCACACTACTAATGTATTGGAGGCAGACAGTCCAGTAGCTACTGGACTGAAAAAGGGAATTCCTAGCGCACGCTAGGTGTAACTGGTAGCGTACGCTAGATTTTAGTGATAGCGCACGCTACGTTACTCGAGTAACGTGCGCTAAAGAGAGCAAAGCGATCGGGGATGAGGTTCGGGTGGCACGACTACTGTGTAACGCACGCTATTAGAAAGAATTAGCGCACGCTATTTGAAGTCTCTAGCGCACGCTATTAGCAGGTGTTAGCGTACGCTAACGAAGGTGGCAGAGGCTACTGGACTGCCTGGTGAGTCCGATAGCGCGCGCTATTTTTTATGACTAGCGCACGCTATTTCCTATTTAGTATAAATAGGACACTTCCGTTCCCAAATCGTCATTTCTTCCTTCCTTCACCTCCTTAGACGATTTCGGGCGATTCCGGGCGATTTGTGAGGAGTTCTTCGAGCTGCAATTATCTAGCAACATCTTTGAGTTACTAGTTCGGATTTATCAACGTTTAATCCTATCCACCGCTCCAAATCAAGGTAAACTTCTCACAACCCTAGATTTTCGGGATTTGGGGATTTCCCATCCTATCTCTTCGATCCAGCTTGTTGCTATGTTAGAGTATATCGATTACGAGTTATCTACCTTGGATACATGTTTTCCTACGGATTTATTGGTATATTTCCGGAGTTCTTGAGTATTTGGGATATTTGACTTGCGATTCACTATCTAAGAGAATTATTCCCGGAACACATGTATCGGGGTAGTAAATTCGAGTGATTCCAACTTATTTTCATACCGATGGGTTTTGATAATTGAATTACGAACTTGTCTAGGTTCGGAGTTGTCGAATCCTTCAATCTTGGTACCTTGTCGTTCGTACCCTTTTCTCTCGATTCCAGGCAAGTGATTCTTGTGAAAGTTATGTTCTTAAATGTGAAAAGTAATGCATGTGATTGTGAGAGTTGCTTTCGTTCACTCCGAGAGGACCCGACGGGGTCGAGGATGGTTCTGCTTATGTCGGTTCCGTGAACATTTGGGTTAGCCACTCCGAGATGATCCGACGGGGTCGAGGAGGGATTCGCGCATTGTCGAGTCCACGGTTAATCAAGAGATATCATCATTTCTAAATATGTTTAGATAATTGTATTTTCTGGAAAATCATTATCATGGCTTTGAATTGGTGCATATGCTTTTATGTATAAGACTTGACTTCACTTGTAATACTTGCCCTAACCCCTCTCGTTTGGGGAAAATTACTTTTGTGTTTTTCAGGTCCTAAGGATCCATACGAGCGAGCACCGGGACGATACGATGAGGATGGTGAGGCGTGATATTGTGGCTAGTTGTGTTCCATTTTGTTTAGTCGTTGTTATCTTCGGTCCATTTTATCCTTGTAATAATAAATGGTACTCGAGTACTTTAGGAAAGTCCTTTTCCATTGTCGTACAACTTCTTGTATTTCTTCATGGTATTGTTTGTCCGTGGTTGAACTTCCTTGTTTGTATCGAATTTATTGATTCCTAAGTGGATTTTGTCAAATTTGATACGTGGTGAGTAAGATAAGCCTAGTGGGTCCCAGGTCGGGATTCACGGCGCTGTGATATTCTCCGAATATCTCGGGGGTGTTACAGAATTTGGTATCGGAGCTTAGGTTTATGGATACCTAGACTGTCGAATTGCTGGGTCTAAATGTACTATTCCGAGAACACAGTATCATCGCGCTGCCGTCATCTCGTACGACCGGTACTCGTAAGTTCCCTATCTTATTTACCCTCTTTATTCACTCATTATCATTCGATTATGGGACATGAGAAGTCCATATTCTAGATGGGATTGCTTCGAGCTATGCTTATGATTTTACTTCCATTTTTCTTTAGAATGTCAACTGGTAGAGGATGTGGACGCGGCCGTGGTCGTGGCCGAGGGCGTGTCGCAGCCGGTGGAGCGGCCATGTCCCTCAGCTCGGTAGGAGGCTCAGCTACGCCTAGCTTGTCGGACTCTATTCAACCTAGCACCGGTAGTCATCAGGAGCCGTCAGCCATTCTGGGAACTTCTACAGGGAGCCAACCGGATGTGGGTGTTGCCACCATACTGCAGCAAGTGGCGAACCAAATGGCTCTTTTAACCCAGGCGGTACAGCTTAACCAACCACCTCCTGTTACCGACACTGGGGCTGAAAAGTGGTTACAAGATGTTATTCGTATGCGCCTTCCCCAATTTATTGGTGCAAATGATCCGATCGGTTGGGAAGATTAGATTAATGAGATGAATAAAGTTTTTATGGCCGTGAATTGTCCAGAGGCACGTAAGGTGCCAGTTGCCCAGTACTTTCTATCGAGGGATGCGGCTAGTTGGTGGCAAGCTGTTGCACCTCAGGATCGTGTGGTTTCATGGGACGAGTTTAAGGAATTGATGGAGGCCGAGTTCTGCCCGTGGCCTGTTCAGGAGGCCAGGATTCGAGCCTTTTACGAAGCTAAACCCCAGGATGTCCCTGTATCTCAGGCAATCATTGAATACAACCGTCAACTCAATCATGTGAAAAATCAAGTGAAGGAAGAAAGAGATAGAATCCGTCACTTTGACATGCGAATGAAGCCAAAAGTTCGGCATTATATGTCGGGCTTCGCTTGCACCACATTGAAGGAGTATCAAGATAGGGCATTAGCATATGATATGTCCTTCACTACTATCGAAACGACAAGTGAGAGTAAGAAGCAGAAGACCACTGGAAAGTTTTCTAGCGGTAGAGGTGGCAACCAGCGGGGATCGCAGTCGGCAAGTTATCCAACCAAAGGGTCTTCCCGTGCATCGGGAGGTAAACAGAATTTCAGAGCTGGTGCTAGTGTGTCCAACTGGGTTGTGACATGTTTTAATTATGGCCAACAGGGCCATCTTAATCGTGATTGTGGTCTACCCCCATTGAAGTGTTTTAATTGCGGTTAGGAAGGCCATAGAGCCATGTACTGTACGGAAGAAGAAAATCCACTTGGAACTCATGCATCAGCCCCTACGCCTGGAGAACCGAGTGTTAATCAGAAGTCATCTACGGGTCAGCCATCCCAGAGTTACGGTCGAGGCAGAGGCCGTGGTCAGTCTGTTAGAGGGGGAGCCCCTAGTGCTAGTTCGGTGCAACCTCGTGTCTATGAGATGAGGAGAGCTGGAGATCCAGAGGCTACCGTGGCGACAGGTATCATTTCTCTTTTATCTCATCCAGTTAGAGTGCTTTTTGATTACGGTGCTTCTCATTCATTCATCTCTTTGGATTGTGTGCGTCGGTTGAATATTGAGGGCTTGTCTCCTTGTGAGTCCTTTGTGGTTAAGTTGCCCAGTGGTGATAGAATCGTGGGGAACAAGGAAGTTAGAGATTGTCCAGTGTTAATCGCTGAGAGAGTGTGGTTTTCGAATTTGATAGTCGTAGACATTGTTGATGAAGATCTAATCCTCGGTGATGATTGGCTCGATAGACACGGTGCGGTAATGACTTATTGCACGAAGATCATATCAATGTTAGCCAAAGACGGTACCGAACATTATTTTGCGGGATGCAAGAGGAGATGTCAGAAATTTTTGATTAGTGCCATGAAGGTGACAAAACTTATTAGAAAAGGCTGTGTTGGGTATTGGTGTTATGCCATGAAAGTCGAGGATGGGAAAGTTGAACTTCCCTCGATTCCTGTTGTGAGTGATTTTCCGGATGTTTTCCCAGATGAATTACTGGGACTACCACCGGGGCGGGAAGTTGAATTTACAATTGATTGGAGTCGGGAGCAACCCCGATTTCTAAGGAACCGTATCGTATGGCACCTTCAAAAATGCAAGAGTTGAAGAAACAACTGGGAGAATTGTTGGATAAAGGGTATATTAGACCCAGTGCCTCGCCATGGGGTGCACCGGTCTTGTTCGTAAGGAAGAAAGATGGTTCACTACGTTTGTGTATTGATTATCGGGAACTGAACAAAGTGACCATTAAGAATAAATACCCTTTGCCGCATATCGATGATTTGTTTGATCAATTGCAGGGAGCTGCGGTGTTCTCGAAAATTGATTTGAGGTCCGGTTACTATCAACTTCGCATTAAGGAATCCGACGTTCCTAAAACCGCTTTCCGTACGAGTTATGGGCACTATGAGTTTGTGGTTATGCCTTTTGGGTTAACCAACGCACCGACGATATTTATGCAATTGATGAATAAAATATTTATTGAGCATCTTGATAATTGTGTAGTCATTTTTTTCGACGATATTCTGGTCTACTCTCGTGATGAAGAGGAACACACTCGGCATTTGCGATTGGTCTTGGAGATTTTGAGGACTCATCACCTCTATGCAAAGTTTTCTAAGTGTGAATTCTGGCTGAAGGAAGTCATGTTTCTCGGGCATGTGATTTCAGCGGAAGGGGTTCGGGTAGATCCCCAGAAAATTGAGGCAGTGTTAGATTGGGCTCCGCCTAGGAACGTGAAGGAAGTTCGTAGCTTTTTGGGTCTGGCCGGATACTACCGGAGGTTCGTCGAGGGGTTATCCAAACTTGCTCGACCACTTACTCAATTACTCCAGAAGTCCGAAAGGTTCGAATGGAATGAAGAGAGACAACGGAGTTTCGAAGAGCTGAAAAGGCATCTGACTACCGCGCCGGTTTTATCCCTGCCCCAGAGAATCGGTGGGTATTCGGTTTATTATGACGCATCAGGACAAGGACTTGGGTGCGTACTCTTACATCATGATAAGACTATCGCCTATGCTTTATGACAACTTAAACCGTATGAGCTGAATTATTCTACCCATGATTTGGAGTTAGCTGTTGTAGTGTTTGCATTGAAAATCTGGCGTCACTATTTGTACGGTTTTTCATGTCGAATTTATACCGACCACAAGAGCCTAAAGTATATTTTTAGCCAGAAAGAGCTGAATATGAGACAACGACGTTGGTTAGAGCTGATAAAGGATTATGATTTGGAAATCCTTTACCATTCAGGAAAGGCTAACGTTGTAGCTGATGCGTTGAGCCGGAAGTCGATATCTCTTCAGATGCTTGAGGTCCTTACGCCTCAAGTTAAGATCAGACGGGATTTAATTGAGCAGGGAGTTGAAGTATGGATCCAACGGGTTCAGGGTCAGATGTGTACTCTTGAGACTATTTCGTCCTTGATTGACGACGTCGGGGAAAAACAGGGGAATGACCCAATCCTTGTCCAACTGAAGGCGGATATGGAAAAAGCGAAAGCCCCTGGTTTTATGATCTACGAGGATGGCATTTTGAAATTTCAAGGTAGGCTTTGCGTTCCGAATGACTCGGAGCTGAGACAGAGAATACTCCGAGAAGCCCACACTACATCTTACTCGATCTATCCTGGGACGAGTAAGATGTACAAGGATCTTAAAAGGAGTTTTTGGTGGAATAATATGAAGAGATATGTCACCGAGTTTGTGTCAAGGTGTTTGACATGTCAACAAGTCAAAATTGAGCATCAACGGCCGGCCGGGCTGTTGAAACCTCTCCCTATTCCCGAATGGAAGTAGGAGGATATTACCATGGATTTCATCACCAGGATGCCGAGGACTAAGACGGGGATGAATATGATTTGGGTTATTGTTGACCGATTGACTAAGTCGGCACATTTTCTTGGCATTAAGGACACGTGGGGACCGGAGCGATTGTCCCGTATTTTTATATCAGAGATCGTGAGATTACACGGTACGCCAAAGTCTATTGTTTCCGATCGTCATGGTCGTTTCGTGTCGCATTTTTGGAAGGAGGTCCATCAAGCCTTGGGCACCGAGTTGAGGTTGAGTACTTCTTTCCACCCACAGTCTAACGGTCAGACTGAGCGGACGATCCAGACATTGGAAGATATGCTGAGGGCGTGTGCCCTGGACTGGAGTACCGATTGGGAAATACACCTACCTTTGATCGAGTTCACTTACAATAATAGCTGGCACGCATCGATCAAGATGGCACCTTTTGAGGCATTGTATGGTAGGCGGTGTAGATCCCCACTTTGTTGGGATGAAGCTTCAGATTTAATCGAGACGGAACCCGATATGTTGATGGAAACCAAAGAGAAGATTTCCATCATCCGAGACCGATTGTTGACCGCTCAGAGTCGACAAAAATCCTACGCTGACAATCGTCGTCGGCCCTTGGACTTTGATGTGGGAGATCATGTCCTACTCAAAGTATCACCGATTAGAGGAGTCTTCAGGTTCGGGAAAAGGGGCAAACTTAGCCCGAGATATATTGGACCATTTGAGATTCTCGACAGAGTTGGGGAACTGGCCTATCGGTTGGCTTTACCTCCAACCCTTAGCCATGTCACAGTGTGTTCCATGTTTCCCAACTGAGAAGGTATGTCCCTCACCCGAGTCATATCATTGATTACGGGGACATCGAGATCACAGAGGATGTCACATTTGAAGAGAAACCAGTGAAAGTATTAGAGCATCGAGTAAAACAACTCCGGCACAAAACCATACCGTTGGTTAAAGTTCAGTGGTCACGACACGGAGTTGAGGAAGCGACGTGGGAAACCGAAGAGAGCATGCACACTAGATACCCAGAGTTATTCATTTCTTAAGTTTCGGGGCGAAACTTCATTTTAGAGGGGGGGGGGGATGTAATACTCGTACTTTTTGTAAATATTCTACTATTGTGCTTTGTAATTTTTACACTCGTGTAAGTGTTTAGTAAGCTTATATTAATCTTGGAACTCTTGTCAATTGGATTTACCCCATTTTATTGTTCGGATCGTCGCTGTTTTCGGATCTTTGATGCGATTATACTACCTTCGTGTAAAGGGTAGCGCACGCTACTCACACCTTGTAGCGCACGCTAATTTAGTGAGGGTAGCGCACGCTATCTGTTATAATCAGCGCACGCTACTAATGTATTTGAGGCAGACAGTCCAGTAGCTACTGGACTGAAAAAGGGAATTCCTAGCGCACGCTAGGTGTGACTGGTAGCGTACGCTAGATTTTGGTGGTAGCGCACGCTACGTTACTCGAGTAACGTGCGCTAAAGAGAGCAGAGCTGGGGATAGTAGGTTCTGGACTGGGCACTGACTACCAGGTAACGCACGCTATTAGAAAGAATTAGCGCACGCTATTTGAAGTCTCTAGCGCACGCTATTAGCAGGTGTTAGCGTACGCTAACGGCCGGGCAGAGGCTACCGGATCGCTGGTGAGTCCGATAGCGCGCGCTATTTTTTATGACTAGCGCACGCTAGTTCCTATTTAGTATAAATAGGACACTTCCGTTCCCAAATCGTCATTTCTTCCTTCCTTCACCTCCTTGGACGATTTCGGGCGATTCCGGGCGATTTGTGAGGAGTTCTTCGAGCTGCAATTATCTAGCAACATCTTTGAGTTACTAGTTTGGATTTATCAATGTTTAATCCTATCCACCGCTCCAAATCAAGGTAAACTTCTCACAACCCTAGATTTTCGGGATTTGGAGATTTTCCATCCTATCTCTTCGATCCAGCTTGTTGCTATGTTAGAGTATATGGATTACGAGTTATCTACATTGGATACATATTTTCCTACGGATTTATTGGTATATTTCTGGAGTTCTTGAGTATTTGGGATATTTGACTTGCGATTCACTATCTAAGAGAATTATTCCCGGAACACATGTATCGGGGTAGTAAATTCGAGTGATTCCAACTTATTTTCATACCCATGGGGTTTTGATAATTGAATTACGAACTTGTCTAGGTTCTAAGTTGTCGAATCCTTCAATCTTGGTACCTTGTCGTTCGTACCCTTTTCTCTCGATTCCAGGCAAGTGATTCTTGTGAAAGTTAAGTTCTTAAATGTGAAAAGTAATGCATGTGATTGTGAGAGTTGCTTTCGTTCACTCCGAGAGGACCCGACGGGGTCGAGGAGGGTTCCGCTTATGTCGGTTCCGTGAATATTTGGGTTAGCCACTCCGAGATGATCCGACGGGGTCGAGGAGGGATTCGCGCATTGTCGAGTCCACGGTTAATCAAGAGATATCATCATTTCTAAATATGTTTAGATAATTATATTTTCCAGAAAATCATTATCATGGCTTTGAATAGGTGCATATGCTTTTATGTATAAGACTTGACATTTCACTTGTAATACTTGCCCTAACCCCTCTCGTTTGGGGAAAATTACTTTTGTGTTTTTAGGTCCTAAGGATCCATACGACGAGCAGCGGGATGATACGATGAGGATGGCGAGGCGTGATACTGTGGCTAGTTGTGTTCCATTTTGTTTAGTCGTTGTTCTCTTCGGTCCATTTTATCCTTGTAATAATAAATGGTACTCGAGTACTTTAGGAAAGTCCTTTTCCATTGTCGTACAACTTCTTGTATTTCTTCATGGTATTGTTTGTCTGTGGTTGAACTTCCTTGTTTGTATCGAATTTATTGATTCCTAAGTGGATTTTGTCAAATTTGATACGTGGTGAGTAAGATAAGCCTAGTGGGTCTCAGGTCGGGATTCACGGCACTGTGATATTCTCCGAATATCTCGGGGGTGTTACATCATCGGTCTACAGTTTTATGTTTTGGTCGAGTTGACCACGTGTGGGTTTTTATTATGTAGTTTCTTGCCTGGTAGACCCTTAAGGAAAGGGATCTATGGCGTGTAATATCCCTTAGTGGATTGGGGGTGTTACAGCTTGTTGATGATACAACGATTTTGTGTACAACATGCTGTATTTTTTGTTTTTCCCCAGAAACACTGTGGCAACTTGCTTGCATCTACCATTATTCTTGTTGCCTCCTTCAATATCCTATTACTTCGTTCGGCAACACCATTTTGTTGAGGAGTTCGGGCTGCTAGGAATTTGTGTTGTATCTCATTGTCTACACAGTACTACTCTATTAAGCGGTTTGTGAATTATGTGCCTCTATCGAACCGAATGGATACCATGCTCAATCCTTTCTCATTTTGAAGCTTTTTAGGTGTTCCGGCGGCTTTGTGGTTGTCTCTTTCTTCTTTCTTAGGCGTAATCCATGAATACCTGGAAGAATCATAAATGATAAGATGATAATATTTCTTACCTCCTAGACTGACAGGGTCTACATCGCCACAAAGATCCATATGGAGTAAGTCGAGGACCCTGTGGGTTGAGAGATATGATTTGCTCTTCAGAAATGTCTTGACTTGCTTGCCTTTCTGGCAGGGTCCGCAGATGTTGTTCTTATGAAGTGAAATATCGGGCAAGCCTCTGATCATTCCCTGTCGAGCTAATTTGTTGATGGTCTTGAAGTTGATGTGATACATCCTTTTGTATCATAGCCAGTTTTGTCTGCAGTGCCTTTGGGAACAAAGAAAGGAACTACAACACTAATAGGTTTCCAATAATATACATATTACTTGACGGGCTTCCTGTGAGGACTATCAATTTAGTCTTTCTGTCTTTCACCTATAGTGATTTTCATAGAATTTGATCGAGAACTGTTTGTCACAGAACTTGCTAACACTTTGGAAGATTGTACTATAGTCCTTCTACATAGGCTACGCCGGTGACTTTAAAATTTCCCACAAGTAGGCTTCTTTTTCCTCTTGTTCTCCCTTTTGATTTATCACCGAGTTGCACTTTTAGACCTAGACCTTCTACATAATTTGTTAGCCTGGTAATATCTCCTATCATGTGATGAGAACATCCGCTCTCGAAGTACCAGATGTCCTTCTCCATGATATCCTCATCATCATTGTCATCATCATCCTCTTTCTTTGCCATAAAGCATATGTAGGCTTTATCTTCAATTTTATCATCGGAGGTGTTACTGTCGGTGATAGCCCGTAGGCATTCCACTATTTTGATAGTTGTAGGGGTCGTTTCTGATTCTCCGATCAGTGCCTTCAGCTTATTTCTCCACACATGTATTTTCTCATCCTTCTCATGTTGCTCACCTTCTGGTAGCTTCTGTACCTTAGGATGATGACATCTATATCCACAGTGCCCTGATTTCCTGCAGTTATAGCATATATTAGAGTCTCCAAAGGTGGTGACTCAGTGCTTACCTTGTTGAAGGGTTTAGACCTGTAGGGAGCCTTTCTGAATTTCTTAATGAATTTTTGAAATTTGTGCATGAGCAGATCCATTCATCTTGTGACAGGATGTAACTATCGCTGTCAGTGCCTTTAGATGTGCTGGGGGCAGAGCTGTGTTTTCTGTTAGATACAGCATCCAGTGTTGTAGTCTTCACACGGGGCTCTTGAACCTTTTCTCTCATGTAAATATCATACTCAAAAGCTTTGAGGTCAGAGAAGAGGTAAAAAATGACATATCATTAAGATTGCAAGATACATGCATAGCTGTGGTCTTAATGTCCCATAGGGCAGGGAGTGATCTAAAGATTTTTGAGATTCTTTTTCTTGGTTGTACACTTTGCCCAAACCTTCAAGTTCACCGACAATACCAGTAAATCTGAGGTCAAGTTCCTCAAGTGTTGACAGCATCGGTCCTTCAGAAACGTCCTGTTGTTTTCATTTCAAAAGATTCAAACTGCTGAGTGAGTTTTGAAATTTATTTTCTTCAGAGAGCTCAGTTCCCTCACAAATTAACTTGAATTCTTCCTCGATTTATTTGGTTGTCTTACAGCTCTTTACCTTAGATAATATGCCTTTATCGAGAGTGACAAATAGCTCATCCTTGGTGATGTATAGATCTACACGCTTGTTCATCGGTTGCCCATCGTTCTCTTTCTTTCTCGAGCATTTATGCATGAGGTTGGCCTTCCATTCTTGCAGCCAGATTGACCTTCATGATGGTTATAGGTCCTTCCTGTATAACTTAATCATTCTTCATGCATGGCCGCAAGATAGGCTTCCATCATGATTATCCAGTCATCAAACTCATTAATAGAGAACACAAATACTTTGTTGATAATTGATGTATCCATGACAATGATGGGATGAATGATAGAAGTACAAAAATGGGTTTTCAAAAGCTAGTGATTTGGATCTGATTCAAGTTAAAAATCGACTGATTCTTATAGAATCAACCGTTCCGGTACCACTTGTTGGTCACAATATACTATCTTACAGCATATAAAGGGGGTTGAATAAGCTGTATTCTTTTATGAAGTTTGTTTTGCATACGCAAGTCTTAAGCTAAGTTGTTGTAAGTACATCAACTAGATAGTCTCATGTAGCTTGGTGCTCACATATTTTCAGAATAAGTAACTACTAATCACAGACAGTATGAAAATAGTAAGTACAAGAAATGATAACAAACATTTTAATGTAGTTCGAGGTAAACCCCCACATGTCCTCCACATAAGAGTAAATAGTTTATTAAAATCAAGACGTACACAACTATATGATTTTAACTAAACCAATCGTTGTATCATTCACACAGATTGACACAGCCGACTGTAGCTTTAGCCGTTCACACAGATTAGCTGTATGATTCTTTGACTTGCTTCTTCTCACACAGATTGAAACTTCGTCTTTTAACTCTCTTATTCCCACACAGGTCGGAATAGTTCAACTTAATCCACACAGGATTAATGGTCTCAATAGTAAGGTTTGAAGTCACACGAGTTGGAACAACAGTTGTAGGCTTTGTAAGTCTTCGCTGTAGTTGTGTTGTTCTCTGTTGAGGACTTAGAATTTCTTAGGAATGGCAATGGGGCGGGTCTGAGCATGTACTTGAAGAACCAGACCCGCCGCACAAGGTGAACGGGACGGGTCGACCCAGCGCGGGTCGCGGGGCGAGGCGGGTCGACCCGCGTAGGAAAAAATATTACTTCAAATTTAATAAAATAAATATTTTGATGAGTTTTTTATCCAATTTTTCATTTTTATAATACATATTATTTATAAAACTTCTCATTGTTAACATAAATATGTAAGATCTAATAATCAATGTATGAAAAAGTATATTAATATATAAAGTATATAAAAATATATATTAAATATACTAAAAATAAAAAAAAATTGTGCGGGGAGGGGCAGGTACCCACAGGACAAGATTGATACCCAGATCTGCTCAACCCCACTGCGGGTCGCGGGGCGGGGCGACCCATACGTCAGGGTCAGGGCGAGGCAGTGCAGGTCGGGCCAAAATTGTCATTCCTAGTATTTATTCACTCAAGATATACGTTGTATGATTCAGATTTTTGATCAATCAGTAAGTAAACAATGTTTCAGTAAGTGAGCAATGTCTTCTTGCTTGGACTATTTATAAACATGAAAATAGATTCGTAATAGATATAGCCGCTGGCCGTCTGGTGAGATTTAGATAGATCGGATTGCCAGCTGCAGAATGTTTGAATTAAAGATATTTTCACATTTAATGCTTTTAGACATTCTCTTTGATCCGCATTAAATGTTCTTCAGTCTACAATCTTTTCGGTCACATTAAATACTTTCATGTCAGCATTAAATGCTCCTTTAAAACTGTGAATACTTTGTGAATAAAGAAATACTTATCTCACAACATTTTAAAGATCTAAGTCTAAATCCTATTGGATTAGATTGTATTTTACTTTTCCTGATTAAAATACCTACATCTTTTTTGTTGTAGTCAATAGTCTTCTTGCTGTATGGTGGTTATTTTATTTGGCTGTATGATAGATCTTTAGGTGCTGTATGGAATTCACTATGGGTATATGCCGTAGGAAGCATTTATTAAAATATTTGGAGTATTATTTTTCCCAAGAAAAATCATAAAACGAAAATGAATAGACTGTGGACTTACCGACTGTAGAACGAAATTGAGTTGTCAGAATTTGAAAGGGACTCGACTAGGAATCAACCGGAAGCCAAACGGGCTGGGATCTCTCTTTTTCTCGTGTTCGCAACTTCTCTCCTCTCTTTTTCTCAATGTGTAATATATAAGTTCCGAAAGAATTTTGATCTTGTATGTGTATGTATATATATTTGTAGAGTTTAACTGAGAGATAAGCCTGGGGAATTCTTCGGAGAAAGGACTCTGAGTCGATCGGAATAGAGTTGAGCACCATAGCTTGATGGTTTGGGGGAATTTAGAGGAAGGACCCGATGGATCTTAGTGATGATCGACTAATTAATTGTATTTTAATTATTCTTGATGCTAATTACCATCTTAATAATTATGATAAAAATAATATTTCGATTTTTAATAATAATGATGAGTTCTTGATAATATATTAAAGACTTATTTGCTATGTGTGATTAAGGTGTATAATATATCTAATATGCCTTTATATCTTGTTTGGTATAAAGTATAGGGCACTTGATAAAATTCGGGCCCATATAAATAATACTGATTTTTGGTATTACGTATCCCACCTAAGAGGTGGTATTAGGTGATATTAAACAATACTGCAACTAATAAATTCATTAAACTACCATGATATCTATATTTTGCAGAGAATTTAATACATCGTACCAAATATGATATTAATTTCTTATATTGTATAAGAAATCTCAGTCAATATTATCAAGTTTTATCCCATACAACTTAGCAAACGAGTCGTAAGAATAATTCAATAAAATTTGACTCGGGCTTAAAACCAACGAAATGAACAATGATTTGAGATGAATTGAGAAATGTAGTTAATTTCGACATGAATCAAAATGAAGTGAATGAATTTGTATGATCATGAAAATTAAGTAAATTAAATAATAAAATTATTTAGGCATAAATTAAATAACAATTGAATAAATTTTCTGTAATTTTTTATAAATGTGTATGCAATGTCAGTCAATCAATCAATTTTAATGTGTACATTTTAACCAGTCAAGTGGTGATCTTATAAGATGGAGCGACGAACTAAAAATGAGCGGCCGTATTAGTTTAGCTTTTTGCTTTAGGAAAATTTATATTTTATAAGATACAACAAATTCATAATTATACTCCCTTCGTTCTATAAGAGTGTGTTCATTTTTTATGGGCACGAGCTTCGTAAAAATTAGGTAGCGGCGATTTTGAATGGGAAAGAGTCATACTTTTTATTGTAGGTGTATGTTAATTATTGGTTTGATTAATTAAAAGATAAAAAGCATGGACCATCCTTGGTATCGTTGTAAATAAATTGAAAAAATGAAGTAAAAGTATAAGGGGTATTTTTCAAAATGGGATGAGCATACTCTTGCGAAAAGAATAAAAATGACAAATTGAACACATTTTTGTGAAACGGAGCGTGTATAATATTGCTTTTTTTATTCATATAAATATTCGGTTTGGTTCCAATTTAGTATCGATTCTAGTACATAATCAACCAAATTATAATGACTTGGTCCAAATTACAAAGTGTACGAATTTTTATAGCCTATTTTGTTTATTTCGGTTCAATTTTTTGGTATATTCAGAGCTAACAAAGGACAAATAGCCGTAAATTGTTGCTATTAGTTCTTGGTAGTTACCAAATATAGTAGAATACCTCTATAAATTAATGCAGCTGGGACCGAAAAAATATTAATTTTAGAGGTATTAATTAATCGATAAATTAATAATTTATTAATTTAAATAGGTATTTTATATTCAACCAATTTAAAATTAATTACATCAAAATTCTATGAATTTAAATTTAATTATATAGAGATATTAATGAGTATTCAATGTTAGGAACTTGAATCTAGTTAGTATTCAATGTTAGGAACTTGAATCTAATTATTCAATATTTTAAAACTCGATTCGTATGTATGTTCAATGTTTTAAAACTAGATTCATACATACAATATGTTCAATGTTAAATACTTATGGAAGAATTACTATATATAACAAAATATTGGTAAAAGGATACCAAGAGATACAATGACTTCTCACTTAAAAGGTGTTGAAAAAAACCATGACCGATCAAATACGCAAGTCACTATGTGAGTACAAGAGAGATCATCTCACCCTTATCCAAAAAGACTTGTGTTGGGATAAATAATATTGTTTTGATAATTGCCAAACAACAAAACTTAATACAGCAAGCCCTGTATCGAAAGCCGGTTGAAGTTGCAATCCTGTATCGAAGACCTTCTGATAGCGCCCGGCCTCTGACAAGCTCTCGCTACCAAGATCTGACAACAAAGTCTAAATAAAGCACCAAGTATGGAAGTCTGTCTCGAAACCTCAATCTGACACCCTTCCATACAATACCGACTATTCCAATATGCCTACAGTGCTAGTGGATACAGCATTCACATCGAAACAGGACTGAAGACCGTCTTAAAAGGAATCTTTAGTATTCACTAAAGTCAAGTATCGTTTGATAAAGAAGTATTTAAATACTGAAAGGATAAAAGTATTTAAATACTGAAGCTGTCAGAGATCTTCAAATCCCGTAATATCCGGATCCTGGTCCTTTCAAGTCAACTATTCAAGCCATCACGGAATCTTGCCCAACGGATCTATCTCAACGGATATAATATTCAGAAGACTATATATATCTCATAAGAGCGTTGAAGATAAAAACATATACTGAAGTTACCAAGTGAAGAAGCTATCATTATATACATCAGAGCAAAACATATCTCCAGAAGCTTTCTGCAAATCAGATCAAAAGAGATATACAGTGCTCAACATCAAGAACAGTCATCATCAGCTCAAGAACTTCATATTCAAAGCTGCTGTTCTTACCCGGTTACCTACCTTTTTACCTTTGTGTAAAAACCGAGCTCTGTGTGAACTCAACAAGTTATTCTGACCTGTGTGGGACGAATAAGAGGACGAAGCTTTGGAACTGTGTGTGAAGAAGCTAGTCAAGAAGGAAGCTTCAACCAAATCTGTGTGAACGGTTGAAAGCGATAATCTTTGTATCTATCTGTGTGAAACGATACAAGGATAGGTTTGATTATAAATACATAGTTGTGTACGCAGTATTTATAATAAACGTTTTACTCCTGTGTGGAGGACCAGTGGACGTAGAGGGGTTTACCTCGAACCACTTAAATACTGTGTTATTTACCTTTCGCCGTTACTGTTTTCATAACTGTGATTTATACAAGTATACACTGCAAAACCCTGTAAGCACCAAGCTAACAGGAGAATAGACCGAGTTGCTGTATCGACAGCATATCTACTATATTAAAGACTTCCACTACGCACTCAGATTCGAAAACCATACAGCCTGTTGCTTAAACATTTCCCAAGCTGTATCGAGTATACTTAAAAAGGGGACCAACAATTGGTATCGGAGCGGTTGATTCTAAAAAGAATCAGTCGTATTTTTAGCTGAATTAGATCCTTAAAAACACTCATTTTCGAAAACAGTCTTTGTAATTCCCATCTTCTAATATGGATACCTTTATGTATAATAAGATATCTATGTTTCACATTAACGAGTTTGATGACTGGAGAAACAGGATGAAGAACAAACTCAAAGCCTTCATTGGAGAATCAAAAGCTCCGCCCGCATCAACAAAGACCGAAGAATGTCTTCAGGTGGTCACTGATAGTGAATCGTCTGATGATGAGCTAGAGGATAGAGCCTATGTGTGCTCTATGGCCGAAGTTAAAGAAGAAAATGAAGACGGCGATGATGATGAGGTAAGCTCTACCTCAACTATTCCTATAAATGCATCTCATACTTTTGAAAACATGTTGAATGAATTTAATAACATTCAAACGGCCCATGAGATATTGAAAGGAGAAAACATACAGCTTGAAATTTCTAACTTAGAGCTGAAAGAAGAAAATGACTTGCTAAAGAACAATTACGAAAATATGTCAGCTGATCACGAAAACAGCAAAGTCAATTTAGAAAAACTCATGGAGAGCAATCATCAACTTGCTCATAATCTAAATGAGACTAAGTCTCATCGTGAAAGCAAGACAAATGATTTGGCTCTACTCTAAGCCAAAGTAAAATCTCTCGAGAAACGTGAAGGAGAATTAGAGACAATCTTGAAATCTTTCGAGAAATCCTCTAAAAGAATGGAAGAGATCCTAAGCACTGGGCAACATGCTCATGATAAACGTGGCTTAGGGTACAACTCGTTATCCAACAAAGAAAAATCTAGTACAGTATTCGTCAGGAGTGAGGAATCCATCCCTGTATCGAAAGAAGTTCCGAGTTCTGTGAAGGAACCTGTTGCACATGACCGACAAAAGCCGCCATTCCGCCCCGCAACTCTACTATTCGAGACTGTGGAACCAACAACCACTCGAAGGCGTACTCAAAGATGCTCCACAAGCATATCATAAACGCCAAGGTCATTCAGGAAGAAGGTCATTCAACCAACAAAGGCCCGTACGGCGGTACTCTCGGTCTGACGCGCCTGGCCTCGGATACAGGAGCCCCGTTATCCATCAAGAAAGCAGGTGTCCGCGCAGTATCAACAACATCGTTGGGAATCCAACTGGAGACCCAGAAGGCAAGATGTTAGGCCAAAGAAAATGGCTCCACTTCCGATACGACAATCGTACTGGAATAACAACTATAATTCTCGATTTTTCATGCATTATAATGATTAGAACGACTACGTGCCTGCCCCACGTAGATATCGATATAATGGACCAAAAGTAGCCTACAACAAACAAATTGTTGCCCGGAAAATTTGGGTACCAAAAGGCAATATCACACCAGGACCCAAAGTTACTTGATATCCATGCGTCGACATGAATTGGAAACGCTACATCCAGAAATCCCTGTAAGTTTTTATGCTTTTACTCATTAAGTGAGGGGGAATGCTGTAAGACCCATGAATACAGTATCTGCCATTAATTAACTGTACACTCAGAACAGTCAAGACAGCACTGTAGGACAAACAAGGCATGAAACCTTCCTACAGCTGACGTGTGCATTAATTAAGGGGGAATACAGTACGACCCATGAATACAGCGTTAATCCGAACATAAATTGAATCCTGTATGTACCTCTTAAGGAAGAACATTATACTATTTTCACAACAGGACATCAATTATGATTGATAAATTTATTTTATTGTGTATTGCTGTAAGAACTAGTCTGTGAACAGTTCATAGGTTAAGATGTACTCAACTAGATCAAAAATGTAAGATTGTGCCTGTGCGCCAATCATAAGTTTAAGATGTAATACACTTCCCTATTAGATGTTATCATTTTTTTTAACTTGCCTGCAAGCAGTTCACATTTCTTTTAGACTAAGTGCTGAAGACCAGATCATTTGACAGAAGATCAGGAAGTCTGCTCAAGACACTTTCCAAAAAGAGGGAATCAGTGGGGAAAATCATCTCCTGTATCGAAGTTGCCAACAAGTGGTTATCGAAAAAGAGGGAAATTGTTTTTAGCCTGAATAGGTTTTGATATCAAGAACTTGGCATGATCAAGAAGTTTTTGAATCATGAAAGAAGTTTTGGAAATTATCAAAAAGGGGGAAATTGTTGGGATAAATAATATTGTTTTGATAATTGCCAAACAACAAAACTTAATACAGCAAGCCCTGTATCGAAAGCCGGTTGAAGTTGCAATCCTGTATCGAAGACCTTCTGATAGCGCCAGCATACAGCAAGCTCTCGCGCTACCAAGATACACCAACAAAGTCTAAATAAAGCACCAAGTATGGAAGCTGTCTCGAAACCTCAATACAGCACCCTTCCATACAGCGCCTGACTATTCCAATATGCCTACAGTTCTAGTGGATACAACATTCACATCGAAACAGGACTGAAGACCGTCTTAAAAGGAATCTTTAGTATTCACTAAAGTCAAGTATCGTTTGATAAAGAAGTATTTAAATACTGAAAGGATAAAAGTATTTAAATACTGAAGCTCTCAGAGATCTTCAAATCCCGTAATATCCGGATCCTGGTCCTTTCAAGTCAACTATTCAAGCCATCACGGAATCTTGCCCAACGGATCTATCTCAACGGATATAATATTCAGAAGACTATATATATCTCATAAGAGCGTTGAAGATAAAAACATATACTGAAGTTACCAAGTGAAGAAGCTATCATTATATACATCAGAGCAAAACATATCTCCAGAAGCTTTCTGCAAATCAGATCAAAAAAGATATACAGTGCTCAACATCAAGAACAGTCATCATCAGCTCAAGAACTTCATATTCAAAGCTGCTGTTCTTACCCGGTTACCTACCTTTTTACCTTTGTGTAAAAACCGAGCTCTGTGTGAACTCAACAAGTTATTCTGACCTGTGTGGGACGAATAAGAGGACGAAGCTTTGGAACTGTGTGTGAAGAAGCTAGTCAAGAAGGAAGCTTCAACTAAATCTGTGTGAACGGTTGAAAGTGATAATCTTTGTATCTATCTGTGTGAAACGATACAAGGATAGGTTTGATTATAAATACATAGTTGTGTACGCAGTATTTATAATAAACGTTTTACTCCTGTGTGGAGGACCAGTGGACGTAGAAGGGTTTACCTCGAACCACTTAAATACTGTGTTATTTACCTTTCGCCGTTACTGTTTTCATAACTGTGATTTATACAAGTATACACTGCAAAACCCTGTAAGCACCAAGCTAACAGGAGAATAGACTGAGTTGCTGTATCGATAGCATATCTACTATATTAAAGACTTCCGCTACGCACTCAGATTCGAAAACCATACAGCCTGTTGCTTAAACATTTCCCAAGCTGTATCGAGTATACTTAAAAAGGGGACCAACAACTTGCAACAATGGCTCGATCAGAATTTTTATATGAAAGTTAGTCAATGTACTATTTCAAACACTCTCAAGAGGTCATCTGAGTATCTTGATGCTAACTTAGAAAAAGGAAGAGAAACAAAGAGGCACAAACCATTAAAGTTTCCAGATATAGAAAAGGTTGTTTATGAGTGCTTCCTGCAATACCAAGATCGTGTGAATATATCGGGAAAGCTCATTTTGGAGAAGGCGAGAGAGATAATGAAGATGTTATATTCTCAACAACCTGCTGGGTAGAATGAATTTTCTCAAGGTTGGCTTCAGAAGTTTAAGATGAGACATGGTATCAAGTCATTTTGTCGTTTCCGAGAAAGTGGCTCTGTTGACACACAAGAAATGGAGAAACAATTGGAGTTTATAAGGGAGAAAATAAATTAGTTTCCTATGAAAAATGTGTTTAATATGGATGAAACTAGTTTGTTTTGTATGTTACAAGCCGATCAGTCTCTTGCAACAAAGCAATTGGAAGGAAAAAATAGGATGAATAAAGGCTTACCGATGTTATCTGTTGCAATGAAGATGGATCAGAAAAAAATTTCTTTATGGATCATTGGTAAGTATGTGATGGTTCAAATTAAATACTCGCAAGTGTACGAATCGCTTTTGTAGGAAGCGGCAAGTAACTCCAAGGTCGATCTCTCGAGGAATTGGAAACAGTTTAAAGTTCGATATTGTTCGGCAAATAGTTGAATGAACAAAAGTATAATAAATTAAAATACATCATTGGTTCGATTGGATTACAATACTAACACATAAAATTAAAATAAACTAAGTGATAACAACACCAATTTGATCGTCGGATAAATGAGAGATAACAATAATGAGATTGATATGGGAATTTAGAGTCACCGACACACACATAATCAATTATTAGTTCCGATACTCATATAAATAAGGTTTGGAATTATCGATTGCTCACGATTAAAAGAAATCCATTTTATGGCGGTAATTCTAAAAAGCACGATTGTTCTCAACGAAAATAAGGTAACCTCCTTTGATGGGGATGAATCCCTAACTAACAATCAATTAACCGACTACTTTTGATGAGGTAAATCGTTAAAAGATTGCGCGAAAAAGCTCGAGAACATTTACAATCACTTCTACCGGACCGTTTGATGGCGAAGACCGATAAAAACCCTCGTTTTGAATAATAATAACAACTATAAAATAGGTTTGATGATCTAAATCAAAAGTTCTTATGCGAAGAACGAACAAGAGGAACAATCCCAAACTTTACCCGGAAAATCAAAAGGAACTAACAATCGAAAACATGTGTGTGGCTATATCTAAAAACCCATATGAAAAGATTAGCTACACATGATTATTTCAACAACAATAATGAAATTGTAAAACAAAACATGGTAGAAACTTCCCTTGTAAATGCCGAAATCGAATTCCCGATGAAGGTTTGATGATCTTCTTTCAAGAACTCCCAACATAATGATACAATGAATTATTATATCTCACAAATATATTTTTCACTCCAAGAATATACAAAGAAGATGATGAAATGATCTCACTTTTTCCTCACTTTTTGGTATTTTCTCCCTCAATCTTATGTTTTTCCCTCAAGAATATCTCCCACAAGATGAGCATATCTCCAAAATGGTCTTCACCTCCCTTTTTTATAGCCAAAGATATCAAGAAAAGGCTTAAAGTTGTGCAAAAATGTCAAGGAAAATGACATGAACCGAAAAGTGACACGGCCCGTGTCCTGGGACACGGCCGTGTCGTACTACTCTGAAAAGGGAAAGGTGTTCTGTCTTGAGACTCGGTCGTGTCCCATGACACGGCCGTGTTGTACTGCGCTAGATTTGCAAAACCGACTGGACCATGACTCGGCCGTGTCCCATGACACGGCCGTGTTGTACTCTTCCGGAAATAGTGATTTTCACTGGAGCGAGACCCGGCCGTGTTGTATGGCACGGCCGAGTTTTTTTCTTCCGGTTTTTGGTCTTTTTCGGCTTGATCCCTCGTTCTTGCATCAATACACCTCGGATTTTAGCATATGATATACCGTTTCGAAGCTAATTTCACGAGGAATTTATATCAAAGGAGAATACATCTCAATTCGGAGTGGAGATTCTGGAATTTAGAAGATTCGACCGATACTGCTTCAATCTTTTGTCGCCTTAGGCCCCCCATTTTAGCTTTTGATCGTCATAAACTCCAATATTAGCTATGAAAGCGCATATTTCACCACAATCTTCGCTTGGATACCTATAAATTAAAAACACAACACACCACGCATAAAATAGAACAAAAATACTAAAAAGCAAACAAAAACACGACTAGAAAGAACAGAATGAGTCAATCAAGAATCGACTCTTCAAATCCCCCAAACTTGAACTTTGATCGTCCCGAGCAATGAATTTTAAAATAATCACTCACAAAGGGGAACTCAACTGTCAAAATACCTCAAAGGACCTCTTCAAAAATTTCATCAATACTCACAAGTAAAATAAGTCGAGTTCTACAAAGTTTTCAAACCTCCGGGGTGCTTCCTTAATATCATAGTCAATACTTGACCATATAAACCTCACCGGTCAAGTGTATTCACTCACTCTCAAAGTGATAGGGGTAAGTAAATGCTCGGAACTCATTCAATGAAATAAGGAACCCCATAGGCTTGCCAATCGTCTTCATCTCTACCACTTTTTTGTGCATGCAATATTTTCGTGAATCAAAAAGGGCTTTACTCGGCTTGTAATGTAGGCTTGGGTCGAGGTGGTATAAATATGGCTAAAGTGACTTGACTTGAGCAATTTTTAGAACTATATCACCATATTCGCTTTAGAAGCTCAATATTTTTGAAGTTTCCTTCTTTTATCCCCTTAATTATGAACCACTTGTAACAAGCACTATCGAAAGTGAAAAACGCAGCATCAAACCCTCCTTATTGCTCCATTTTTTTTGGCTTGGGTTGTTTTCGATCCATTTTACGCGAATGTAAACGATAGGTCACATGAATACACCCGGTTACTAGGATCAAAACATACACAACTGCTTCCAAGCATACTCATATCTAAGGGATCCGTTTTACGCGAATATAAACATGGGTCACATGAATACACCCGGTTACTAAGTTCCCAAAAATAGCGGAGTAATTATTTTCACCAATTCAACACTCCCAACAATATGTATATCACCCAATGTCACCACAATCTTAGTATCCTCGTCAAAAATATTTTCTAATCGCTCAAGTATGGATCGAAGGATTATAGTAATGGAAATCTCGATATGTGGTTTAAAAATGAAATAGATAATGACCTCAATTGGGTTTATTTAAGGAATGATCAAATGTTGGGTTGGCCAAAATCGAAGGGTTAGGATCAAAGGCGCCAAAAATCATTTTCCCTCAATTTGCACACACACACACCAGTGGTTTTAAACAAGATACCAAGGCAAGTTCTAGAGTCTTAAATCAAGAATGAAACACTCGACAATGAAACTTGCATTTTAGAAAATGCACGAAGGCTCGATAGCTCACAAGTAGGTTTATTCATACCTCCAAGATATTAACTACTTATTCAATTTCACACCCATTTCGATTATCAACAATTTTTCCTCAAGAAATTATCCTCGATTTGTATATCAAAACAACGAAATAAATCCCGAGGCATTCCAAAAAAAAATTCATACTTCAAAGTTTCTATCAAGTTTGCAAAATAAAAACACACCAAGTAAAAACACACCACAAATAAGTGCAAAATGATCAAAACAACCAAAAATAAGCAAACAAGCAAAATAGTATCCGAAAACAAATAAAAACAAGAGTAATGAAGTATTTCTTGACCAAGCCCCCCCCCAAACTTGAATTAAAGAATATACGAACGAAGGGGGTATAGTATTTAAACAAAAGAATTTCATTGGTCAAGAAATACTTACGACCGATTTTACTGGTGGGGCGGAGGGAAGTGGCCTTGTTGGATATGCCACTCGTGCATTTGTCTCACAAGAGACATTATCTCGCGTCACTCCCGTCTAGCCTCCTCTCGATAGGCCATGAACTCCTCCCTTAATGTTGGGCGCGAGGGGGCACGTCCAATTTCGGCCCGCCTTGACGTCTCGGGCCGATCTCTCGTGCTTTCTTCTTCTTCTTCGCTCTCTTCTTCTTCCTCTTCATCCGGGCCTCTTTCATAAGCCTCCTCCTCTTCCATCCTCTCGGCTCTATCTTCATCCATAATGCGCCGAGGTCGAACATTTCGGTCGAGGGGGCTGTGACCCGGTGGAGCCAATCCAGCTGATATCCATACTCGTCTATGTGCCTCCGTAGCCATTTGTAGATTTCCCATGTCCCGAATATTATTTATGGTTGTCAAAGGAGGATTCGGGAGGAGGAAGTGGTCGTTGTCGGTCTGGAGGAAGACCATGCGCTGTTCATAGTCCAGGATGTTCATCACCTTCATCACGGAGATCGAGAGAAGCTTATTTCCAGGAAGGGGAGTCCTTTGAGCTAAGGAAATACCGAAGTGTAGTGCAATAGGGGTAATCAAACCCCCTATCCATATCCCCCCCTTAGGCTTTGTCGCGTGTTGCTACCCAAAATATTATCCGGAGATAGATATTGCTGGAATGGATGGATAGCAAACAAAATGCGAGAACACTTCCGTGGGTAAGGTAAATAACACAAGATTTGCTGGGGTTGTTAGTCTCGGGCTTGAATGCTCTCGCGAGATATTATTAATACCAATATTCGGGGATACAAGTACTAATGTAAGAATACAATTACAATGAGTGTAAAGATTTTTGTTATCTTAGCTAGTGAGCGTGTAGATTGCCGGAAGAACCAGATATGATGTTCTGTGAGTTCTTGTAACAATGGGGATGAACTGTGGCGGCGGTGAGACATCGATAGTCTCTCACGGCATATCTTAGCAGTATGCTCGAGCTCCTGGGCTTATGAATCTCTTGGAATCTGCCTTGTGGAGACTTCTTGCCTCTGTCAATCGTCTTCTGGATGAGAGATTCTGAGAGAGAAATCCTGAGATAGATTCCGGCGAGAAAGCTGGGAGCTTGATGGTATGTATCTTCTTCTGTATTTCTGTGAATGAATTCGGAATGTAAGTGAATGAGTTGGGGACCTTTTTCCAGTAGGAGGAGGTTCTCTATCTATAGGACTTGGATATGCCGGGCGATCGCCTTTGCTGTATTATAATAAGCGGGCAATCGTCTTTTAGCACGTGGGCTTGTTCCCTTAAAGTTCGCTGCTGCTACTGGCATCCAGCTGTACGGTCCAATGGGGAGCCTGCACGCGTCCTGAGTCGTTGTAACGGGCGGTCCCACTTCGTAACTTTCGGCGGACTTGTCAGTAGGTGAGGTACGTGACAGGCTGGAGTCAAAGGTCGTGTCTGTCAGCGCCATTTGTGGATCTGCAAGTGGGTGCTGTTCTGAGATCCAGTCTTCAATGACTTTGCCGAGCGATCGTCTCTGTTCGGGGCATAGGTCAGTTGTCCTTAGCCGGGCACTAGAGTCGATCGCCGGATGCCAAAGGGCGATCGCCTTGGGAGTCGATCGCTAGGTACCTGATGGTGGGCTGGTATCTACGATTAGGCGAGCTAGCCATAGTTTGATTGGTGTGGACTCGGTCGCTCGGCCTTGTAGTCGATCGCCTATCGAGTCGAATAAATCTCGATACAACAATTGCCCCCCAGCTCGCTCCTATGTTGGAAACGTGGGGTGAGGTGGTTCTTCTGGCGATCGCTGAACTTTTGAAGAGCGACTCTGCGTTTTACTGAACTGGCGATCATCTTTGAGCTGATAGATTCTGAGTTTGGACGACCTGGTAGGTCGCTGAAATGAGCGGGAAATGGCAGCGGATGCGGAATAGTCTTTGGGACACGTGCCGGGCTTTTGTTGGAGGATATCAATGGCCATTAATGACTCCTCGACTGACGCGTCCTTGAAAAGACGCGTACGCGGGTCTCGAGGGAGTCAATAAATGCGACAGCTGCACTTCCGACCCCTGAGATTCTTCTTAATTGCACAGGAGTCCTTTTTGCCTCCTATAAAAGGACGTGAGGACGCAGCATCAAAACTCTTACGCGCTTCATCACTGGAGAAAGAAGGACTTTGCTGAAGAACGCTTCTGAGAGATTCGACTTCCGATCGTCAATCAATTTCATCTTTGGGTAAGAAAAAATTCTTTTCTCCTTTCTTTCTTTGAGAATGGCTGGAATGTCATCATCACATGGAGTGGGTACCAGTTCCACCGCCGGGACATCGACTGTCCGGGGAGGACCTTCTTCTGACTTCCACCTGGAGACGGCCGATGAGGCTATTCGGGCCGGAATTGACCCTACTGAAATCGAGGCTTTATTTAATGAAGCCGACGTCGCTAAGGAAGCGGATGCTGAAGACAGACGATCGCAGATGGAGAGAGATATGGCGATTAGGGCCCACTGGGAGCTGCATAGCACTTTCGGCTGGGCCTATCTGGATTTTGCTGAGATTATGGAGAAGTTGGCCGATCCGTCTCCAAGATTCGATTTCCGGGATTACTCGATCGCCTACCCTTACCAGTTTGCCAAACGGTCACAGTTCCGGGATGCACAGCGATCTCTCTGGTTGCTTGTCCAAATCAGGAGTTCGGCGACCAGGAAAGACCTGCCGTCTGGAGGACGAGGTTCCACGTTCCTTCAGATGTGGATATACTTGCGCCGGCGGAGAATGAGCGAGCCGATCAACCTCCGATGGGTATGGTCACCGTGAATGAGGCGATTATGGAGGCCGGGCTGTGCTTCCCTCTATCTTTTGCTGTCTCCCACCTGCTGGCCGCTTGTAACGTGGCGCCACTTCAGCTGACGCCAAACGCTTGGCTCCAGATAATCTGCACTCTCACTCTGTTTGGCGGTAGAGGTGGTATTCGGGCCGGGCCTGGGCCGGTCCGGGCCGGGCTGCTAAAGCCCGCTCCATTTAAGGGCCGGGCCGGGCCGGTCCTTCTTTCTTGGCGGGCCGGGCCGGGCCAGTCTTTTTTACAAAACATAAGGCCCGGCCCGGCCCACAACCCATTATGTTCATGGGCGGGCAGTGTTCACTGGCCGGCCGGGCAGTTGAACATTTTTTTTCTTCATTGTAAGACAGAAATTTTATTATAAAGACCAACAAAATGAACTTGAACTTTATTATAAAGAAAGAACAACTCTCTCCCCCCCTCCCTCTCTCTCTCATTTTACTCCTCTTCAAGTTAATTAAGAAGTGCTCCTATAGTGCATCGGACTATTATCGGGTGTGAAATGTTAGTGGACATAGAATGCTGAAATGTACTCTCACTACTGCATGCCTCTTGGACATAATAAGATGTGATTTACTAAATGAAAACTGAATTTTGTACCTTTTTCAGGCTATAAATTGAGGAAAGAAATAAAAAATCCTATTGGGCTTTCCCAGTTCACGGTCTTTAGATGGGCTAAACGGATCGGGCCTTCCCGGTTCACGGGCTAACACGGGCCCGGGCCGGGCCAGCGGTTTTAGGCGAGCTCGGGCCGGTCCGGGCCGGGCCTCTAAAACAAAGGCCCCTAAGGCCCACATAACCTAAATGTACATGGGCCGGGCCGGTCCAAATAGTAAATGGGCCGGTCCGGGCCGGTTTTTAAGCGTGCCGGGCTGTTCTGCGACCATCCCACATACCACCTCTATTTGGCGGTCACCGCCTGTACCGCCTCCCTTCGCCGTCAGAGATGAACTACTTGTTCAAGCTGACGGCTCAGAAAGGGTCGGTCAGAGGTCACCATATTCAGGGCCGATCTGGTCGGGTAATCCTCGGGGTCCCGAATAAGGCGCGGGGCGATCCGACGAAGTGGTTCTGGGTCGCCGGCGTGTGGAGGGCTTCTGCGAGCGACAATCCTTCGGGCGAGCTGGAGATCCCTACTGAGTTTCGGGAGAGGAATCCCGGTAAGGGTTTAGACTCTCCCTTCGTTCGGATGTGTTCTGAACTGATCTAATTTGATTTCGGTTTCGCAGGTTTTCATATTCCGGCGATCGAAGAGCTGCCCTTTGATTTCCTGGTTGTTTGGGAGCGGATTTGGAGCTTGTCGGACGACGACCTTGACGCTGGCCGGATCAATAAGGAGAGTCGTTGGTTATCGGCTCGGCTATTCCATTTCCCGAGACATCTCTCGGTACCAGGTATGAGTTTCTGCGACCTTCACTTTCTAGGCGATCGCCTTACTTGAGGAAAATATCTAATTGTTCATCGATCGTCTTAACTGTAGAGGTTCGCTTTCCTCGCTTTTTGGAGCCCCCACCGGATATCGCCATGTCGAATCCTGGAGTTCTGGGCCGTCTCCGCCACAAGGAGTCGTCTCGGGCCCCACTTGTTGCGCTGCCAATTATTCCGGAGGCGGAGCCCCGCGTGAAGCCGATCGTGGCTGAGGAGGGAGTTCCGGAGGAGGGGCTTCGAACGAATCGCAGAAGGCCGAGGCCGGAAGAAACTCTGGTTCCTGTCCCCGCCAATGAGGTGCCGATCGCCGCGCCTCCGATCACCGTTCTCTCTCCGGAGAATGAGCCGCCCTATGCGGCTTTTATGCGAGAGATGGCGATCGCTGATGCTGAGACTCCTCGAGGGAAACCGTACTTCGGTCGCGACCCCGAGAGGGCTGAGAGGTAGATTGCTTGCTGAGTTGAAACTCGTCATTTGCGCGAAAGACGTGCTAATTTTGTTGTTTTGATGCAGGATCCGTCACACAGATCCATCTTGCCCGCCGATGGTGTTGGATTTCTTAGCGAGCCGATCTCCTCGCCAGTCCTGTGACATCCCGCAATACGTCAGCAAGGCCGTTTCTGCTCTACCGAAGGCCTGGACGACCGATCTAGATGCGATCGCTAGTGAGCGATCTGGGAGTACAATGCAGGCTGTTCTCGCCCTTTCTCTCCAGATGGAGACCATGGCTGTCCAGGCTGCACAGGAGTTTGAGGGGCGACCTTCCACTATTCGCCTGCAGGCGGATCTCGAGGCGGCTTGGAAAGAGAACGCTAAGTTCGCCGACAAGATCACGGCAATGTAGAAGGACTCTTTGGAGGCAGCCAAGCGGGCGAGCCAAGAGCTTGAGCTGGCGAGGAAGGATGCCGAGATGTCTCGGTTGGCGGTTGACCGATTCCGGGACAGGATGACCGACACTGTGCGGGTGCAGAAGGCCGGTGAGATGGAGGACGATCGTCAGAAGGTGACGATCGCTCGGTTGACTAGTGAGCTGGCGGAGTCGAGGGAGAAGATAGCTGCGAGGGAGGCCGAGCTCCAAGGGTCGCAACAGGCGATGGCGTAGCTGAAAGGGGAGGTAGAGGCGACCAAGGCCAATCCCTTCCTTAACTTGGAGTTTGTCAGCGAGTTTGCCTATTATATGGCGTTCGCTGACTCGATCCGAGATGCTAAGAAGGGAGGGCTGGAGGTCGGCCCTCTTGCTGAGAATTTCAAGGCGTGTGCGCTGGAGCATCCTCTCCATCCTGCTTTCTCCTTGCCGATTTTGGATCTCTCGGAGCTTGGCGTGGATCTGAGCTGGTATCCGACTCCGGCGAACCTCGTTCATCCTGACGCTCCGGAGGACGGGGAGGCCGCTCCAGAAACTGGGGAAGGGCCGCAGGTCGATCCGGCGGCTGAAGGCGAAGGCCAGGCGGGGGCCTGAGGCTCTTCACTCTTGCTTGTTTGCTTTAGCTTTTTGTCTCGTAGTTTTGTAGTTTTCTCTTTGTAGTATTTTGGCTTTCGGGCGACCATGTATTTTGATCCTTCAAGCAATGAAATGAATGTTTGATTTTCTGACTTATCACTTGAATGATTGCTATTTTTGAGTCTTTGTTTGACTTTGTACAAATGTGTGGGGAGAGATCGTTGCGAGGGTAGTTCCAAATGAATTGATAAACTCATAAAGATAACTTTTACAACAAATTCGATCAATGCACAACATCTGAAAAATGGCGATCTCTGTATGTGGTTGAATAGGGACGATCGTCGTATAGGTAGTCCGCACTCTTCCCCCTTGTTTTTATTCACTTAGTGAAAGTAAGGGGATGAAAATAATTCGTTGAGTGAGCGGTCTTCAACTTTGTCGAATCCTCGGGGACGGTCGTCCGTCTAGAGGAACCGTGCACGATCGCGGAGTTCGATGGACCGACTCCGTGACCATGTCTTGTACGCGAATGACATTGTTTGTCTCGTGACTCATTTTATTGTGAGGGTCCTCCGTTAGGCTGCGCCTCGCCTCGTATTTAAACGAAGGGCGTGCGGTCTTGGTCTAGAGGAGTCCCTGCGCGGGGCAGCGTCGGATGATTTAACTCCACGTTTGCGGCTTTGTTAGCTCTGCTTCCACCTCGGGTCGCCATGACGATGGCGACCCTCGATGGTGTACGTTGAGACGGGGGTATTGGCACGTTGCATTATCCGGGTTCACCATGTTAGATGATGAACCTTTGAGGGCGGGCGATCGTGTCCACTGATTAGTTTTGGAGGGCCCTCAGACTATGCCGGCCTCATATTTAAACGAAGGGCGGGCGATCTTGGCCCAAAGGGACCTTGCATGGCCTAAGCAGTCGGTTCCATCGACCACCAGGACCATGGCTGCACTCTTCTACCTCGGATCGTCATGTAGATTCCGACCTTCGACGGTGTACGTTGTGTTGGGGAGGCGATCTCGTGCCTTAGTCCATCATGGTAGATGGCGAACTGTAGATGGCGAGCGAGTCCTCCAGTTTCTTAAATGAGGAGGGAGATCGGGGAGAGACTTCCGAGGTTCCCTTCTCTTAAATGAAACATGTAGAGACGATCGCCGAGGTTGATCTAGGGGTCGGCTCGTATGAGCTTCCCAACCTATTTGTGTTCGACTCGGACGATCGTGTATAGAGATTGATAGGGGCTTCGGCTAAGCCAATAAGCTGTCCAACTTGCCCTCCTCGAACAATCTCCAGAGCTGTTTGAGGAGGTCGCGGCAGTGCTTGGTGCTGTGGCCGGGACTCTTATGGTAGGCACAATATTGATTGTTGTCCAGGTGACCGTGGTCCCTTATCGCCTTTGGCTTGTTTAGCGGTTCGTGCCCATTGATGGCATAGAAAATGTGGGCCGGAGTTCGGTTGAACGTATGAAGGAGATGGGCTTCCATGTCCTCGAAGGCCTTGAGATCTCCGGGTGGCTTGGCGATCGCCTTCTTCCGGACAGGAGGTGTCGTTTCCTCGCCTAGGTGGAGGGTGAGTAGCCTTTGTGTGGCTAGAAAGTCGGCAGCCTTAGCGCGGAAGATCGCGTAGGTTGGGGGGATATCCTTGGTGAGATGTCTAAACATGGGTGAATGGCCATAAAATCCCCCCATGACCGAATAGAGAGCGAGCTCGTCACTGACGGGTTCGCCGGTGAGGATAATTTCGTCTACTCGGTCGATGTAGTCCGCGTCGGTTTCGTCCTCCCCCTGCCTGATTTTCATCACACGGTGGGGGCCTTCTGGTCTGGCGACCTTGGTGGCGAAGTATGACGTGAAGTCATTCGCCAGTTTCTCAAAGGAGATGATCGATCATGGTGGTAGTGAGGTGTACCACCTATGGGCTAGCTCGCCCAATGTTAACGGGAAGATTCGGCATTTGGTTGCATCTGATGCCCCACACCCAGTCATGTAGATTCGGAATTTACTCAGGTGGGTTTCGGGGCCCGATCTCCCTTCATACAGAGGTGTTTTGGGAGGAGCGATCCTCGGTTGCACGGGGGCGAGCTCGATGTGGACCGCGAGTGGCTCGATCGGCCCGGTGATCTTTCTGCTGGCGCTTGCCCCAGTGTCCAAAAGTGCTTTCATCTCATCGAGCTGGCGTTGCATAGCGGCCATCGCCGTGGCCTGGCTGCTCGCGGCTCGGCACTCGGAGCGGGAGCCGAGGCGATCGAGTACTGATCCCCTGGCGATCGGGGCGGGAGTCAGACGGCTGACCTGCGTTCGGCTGTGAGTTGGGTAGGCTGAACTCCTGGTGACGGATTCGAATTCCGTCTTTTCGTGGTTGGAACCAGAATGCCCCGGTCGCCAGGATGGGTCGCGCCCCAAGCGATTGAATACGGATCCGTCCGGTCGTGCGAGAGCCTTTTTCTCGAAAATAGGGGCTTTATGACGATCGCTCGCCCAGTTCGGGGCGTAGGTCGGTTGTCCTTAGCCGGGCACTAGAGTCGATCGTTGGATGCCAAAGGGCGATCGCCTTGGGAGTCGATCGCTAGGTACCTGATGGTGGGCTGGTATCTACGATTAGGCGAGCTAGCCATAGTTTGATTGGTGTGGACTCGGTCGCTCGGTCTTGTAGTCGATCGCCTATCGAGTCGAATAAATCTCGATACAACATCGCGATATCCTCAAAATGTTCCGCTACCATAGCCCCAGTTGCCGGAATTGAGTTGTCGAGCATGTGAGTTAGGATATATAACTCTCGCAGTGAAATGGGCCCGGTTTCCTTTCGGCCATATATAGTATTCGCAATCACCTTGTGTACGTATCTGAGTATGGGATTGCGAATGTTCGATCCTTTAGCCGATCTTGCAATATAATATCGCGCCTCACTCCCCGGGTATTCTACCATGGCTCTCCAATATGTTTCACAAGCGAACCGGTTTATCGGGTAATGGCCGTTGTGTCTTGCATGATAAATTTCCTCCAACTGGACGATAGTCAGACTCTCTTCGTTGTTGTTGATCCGGAATGTCATTTCGATCGGTTATCGAGTCACCAGATCTCCTCTTACAGTGAGAGTGCTGAGAAACTCCATCGTCAGACACCTATAAGTCGGCCATTGTTGAGTCATCACCCACGCCCAATGCACTCTTTCAAGGAATTTCATCACATCTTCCCTTATCCCCATTGCGTTCATGCATTCGTCATCGGGCCACCTCGTAGGGAGCATTTTTTTTCTGACCCAGCATTTCCCACCTTTCATATTGTGTTTCAGGGAGATTGATTCCATAAGACTCCGGAGTTTCCATAGCCCTTTGAATAGCCATTCTTGCCGGCTGCACTTGTTCCCCGCCATTCCTACCCCTTCCGCGCTGAGCATTTCCTCTTCCTCTTCCTCGTGCCATTTTCTGCAAAAATTTCAATTTGTCAATTATCAAAGGACTTGAGAACGTATTCCTCCCCCAAACTTATAGCAAACAATAAAATACCCCCAATATAAACATTATCGATCAAAACAACTCCCAAGCAAAATCTATCGTTTTAATTCATCATCTTCATCATGGAAAACATCCCTTAATTACAAGAATTTTCAATCGAGAAATTTAATCATCAAGCGTGAAGAATTATCGAAAATCCCCAAATTTCATCACCTTCAATTTATTCAAGAACCCTAGATAATTAAGGACTAGCGATTCAAATCATCATAGCATGTTCATAACCAAAGATAATCATCAAAAACATGAGAAACATACTTTGATTTCGGAGATATTGAAGAGAAAAAAAAAATTAAAGCCCGGTCCCAATTCGTCCGATTTGCTCCTTTGAAGAGTGAAATTGGTTGAAAAATGATGATTACGTAGTAGATTCTTGTATCTCCCCTTAATTTTGCACAAAATTTCTTTAAAATCGAAGAGAAAAATCGGAAATATAGATGCTAGGGTTCGGAGGGAAGAACAATAAAAATCTGGAGAAGATGATAATGGCGTTTTGGCAGTGCTCCCTTTTATATAAGACTGCCTGACACGGTGATGTTGCATATGACATGGTCGTGTCGAACTGTTCTAAATAAGCAAAAACTCACTGTCGACCGACTCGGCCGTGTCCTGTGACACGGTCGTGTCGTGCTGTTCGGAATAATCAAATTCTCACTGTCCTGAGACTCGGCCGTGTCCTACTATTCAGAATAAGCAAAACCCTCTTGTTTTGATACGCGGCCGTGCCAAAGGTAACTCGACCGTGTCCAACCTGCCCAGATTTTTAGTTTTCTGAAAACCCACTCGTTTCTTGCAATTTTAACACCCACAGTTGAACCGGTCAGTTTTGAATCGAATAAAGACAAACAAGGAAAATAAATGCGAAAAACAAAAGACAAAAAAAATCTAACTAAACCGTTGGGTTGCCTCCCAAGTAGCGCTTTTTTATAGTCATTAGCTCGACTTCTTCCCGTTTTGTTCAAGCTTCAACGTCGTGCACCTTTATGCACTCAAACGCATTGATTTCTTCGATTCGTCCGAAATACGGCTTCACTCTATGCCCGTTTACCTTAAAGTGCTCCTTCTTCCGAGGATCAAGAAGTTCTACTGCTCTGTGCGGCCATACTTTAACGACTTTGAATGGTCCGCCCCATCGTGATACCAATTTTCCGGGCATGAGTTTAAGACGGGAGTTATGTAACAGAACACCCATCCCGGGTTCGAGAGATTTTTTTTCGAGAGATTTACGAACGATACGCTTATCATGATACCGTTTCGTCCATTCTTTGTAGAGTTTAGCATTTTCGTACGACTCATATCGCATCTCATCGAGCTCATTTAAATGTAAAAGTCGTTCCTCGCCCGCCTTTTCTTGATCTAAATTGAGCGCTTTGATTGCCCAATACGCCTTGTGTTCCAACTCAACGGGTAGGTGACATGCTTTCACAAATACTAGGCGATACGGGCTCATTCCAATTGGAGTTTTGTAGGCCGTGCGGTATGCCCATAAAGCGTCATTCAACTTCAATGCCCAGTCCTTTCTTGTTGGTTTCACCGTCTTTTCGAGCACTGCCTTTATTTGCCGATTGCTTACTTCTACTTGCCCAGAAGTTTGTGGATGGTATGCCATTGCGACCTTATGCATCACATTGTACTTCTTAAGCAAGCCTGCAAGTTGTTTATTGCAAAAATGCGTGCCTCTGTCGCTGATTACAGCTCTAGGCGTCCCGAACCTGCAGAAAATCACATCCCTAAAAAATTGCAAACCACGTTAACAACGTTAGTTCGGGTTGGAATTGCTTCCACCCACTAAGAGACGTAGTCCACAGCAACTAAAATATACTCAAAACCATGGGAAAGTGGAAAAGGACCCATAAAATCAACTCCCCAAACATCAAAAAGTTCCACAACAAGATTGTTTGTCAACGGCATCTCATTCCTTTTGCTTATATTCCCCGTTCGTTGACAACGATCGCAACTCTTGCAATGGGAATAGGCATCCTTAAATAATGTTGGCCAGTAGAATCCCGATTGAAGGACCTTGTGCGCCGTTTTCTTTGCGCTAAAATGTCCCCCACAGTGCAACTCATGGCAAAATAACAATATGCTCTCGTGCTCTTCCTTCGGGACGCAACGTCGGAATATCTAATCAGGACCCAACCTGAATAAGTAGGGCTCGTCCCAAAAGTAATGTCTGCACATGGAAACAAACCTCTTCTTCCCTTGATAGGTTAAGTCGGGCTGCAAAACACCACTAACAATGTAATTGACAATATCAGCATACCAAGGTGTCCTTGTTACATCAAATAATTGCTCGTCAGGGAAAGTTTCAACATTGGCAAAGGATTATCAAGCTTCAAATTATCTCCCTCGGTTAGCCTATATAGATGGTCGGCAACTACGTTTTCCGACCCCTTTTTATCTTTAAATTCCAAATCAAATTCTTGTAGTAGAAGAACCCACCGAATTAATCTTGGTTTTGCATCGGATGTTTTTAATAAATATTTCAATGCGGCGTGATCCGTATGCACAATTACTTTTGAGCCAACCAAGTAGGATCGAAATTTGTCTAAAGAATGCACAACGGCCAAAAATTCTTTTTCGGTGGTGGTGTAATTAGCCTGAGCTTCATCGAGCGTTTTGCTCGCATAGTAAATCACGTGGAAAAATTTATTCACTCTTTGCCCCAAAACAGCACCTATAGCAAAGTCGGACGCATCGCACATAATTTCAAATGGGAGATACCAATCGGGAGCGACAACAATAGGTGTGGAAGTTAACTTTTCTTTCAAAGCGTTGAAACCGACTAAACATTCCTCGGTAAAATCAAATTTAGCATCTTTGCACAAAAGGTTACTCAAAGGGCGGGCAATTTTCGAAAAATCTTTAATGAAACGCCTATAAAACCCGGCATGCCCTAAAAAGCTTCGAACCTCTTTGACACATGAAGGCGGAGATAATTTAATGATTAAATCAACTTTAGCCTTATCAACCTCCATTCCTTTATTGGAAACCACATGACTTAGAACAAGACCTTGTTTTACCATAAAATGACTCTTTTCCCAACTAAGTGTAAGATTACACTCAATACATCGTTCTAGCACAATAGTCAAATTATTTAAACAATCATCGAAAGTGGTTCCAAACACAGAAAATTCGTCCATGAATACCTCGATGGATTTTTCTAACAAGTCGGAGAATATGGATAGCATGCACCTTTGAAAAGTAGCGGGAGCATTGCAAAGGCCAAACGGCATCCTCCTAAAGGCAAAAGTGCCAAAAGGGCAAGTGAAAGTGGTCTTCTCTTGATCCTCCGGAGCAATGGGAATTTGATAGAAACCTGAAAGACCATCTAGAAAACAGTAATAATCATGCCCAGCTAAACGTTCCAATATTTGATCAATGAAAGGAAGGGGAAAATGATCCTTTTTTGATACGGCATTTAATTTCCGATAATCAATGCACATCCTCCAACCGGTTACCGTTCTAGTGGGCACCAATTCATTTTTATCATTACGAACCACTGTTATTCCAGATTTCTTAGGCACTACATGCACAGGACTCACCCACTTACTGTCGGATATCGGGTAGATGACTCCGACATCTAGCAATTTCAAAACTTCTTTTTTCACAACTTCCTGCATGTTCGGATTTAAACGCCTTTGAGGTTGCCTAACCGGTTTAACATTTTCCTCAAGAATTATTTTATGCATGCACCTAACAGGACTTATTCCCTTGATATCGGAAATACTCCACCCAATCGCTTCCTTTAACTTAGTTAGAACTTCTACTAATTTGTTTTCTTGCAATGGAGTTAATTCGGAAGAGACAATTACAGGGTAAGTGTCACTTTTGCCTAAGAAAACATACTTAAGATGTGCCAGAAGTTCTTTCAATTCAAGTTGGGGTGGGGTGATTTCAACGGGCTCCTCAAATTTTAATTCCAATGGTATCTTAAAACCGTCAACTTCATCAATTGTTTCGGAATTATCTAACAATGCAACATATTCTTTAATTTCTAGATTATTAAGCCCCATATCATGCTCAACGGTTAGAGCATCATGCAATGTGTCCCCTACATCATCATGAAAATATGCATCATTAACCAAAGAATCAATGCAATCAATAAAATTCAGATCATGGGCAGCATAAGTATGAGAAGGGATAAGAGATGAACCGAACACGTTGATTTCCATGGTTTCGCCCAAGACGGTCATGGTGACCTTTCCTTCATCAACATCGACGATTGTTTTTGTTTTACGCATGAATAGCCGTCCTAGAAGTATTGTCCCTTCATTTTCGCTTGTCCCGAAATCGCTCATCTCCAAGATAACAAAATCGGCTGGAATCACCAACTTGTCCACTTGCACTAATAGGTCTTCAATGACTCCTTTGGGGTATTTCACCGACCTATCCACCATTTGAAGAGTCATTCTTGTCGGTTTAATTCCCCCGAGTCCAAGCCTCAAATAGGTCGAATAAGGCATGAGATTCACACTTGCCCCCAAATCTAACATCCCGCGGGCAACTTTCTTATCTCCCATAGTGATGTTGATCATAAAACTTCCGGGATCGCCTTTCTTTGACCCCTTGCTTCTACCTCGTAGAGCACCACCTTCTCGATCCCATTGTATCTTCTTTTGTTGGAGGTCAACTCTTTGAAAAATTTTGTATAAGCGGGAATGTTCTTCACAACATCCAAAAGAGGTAAGTTGACATGAACCTTCGAAAGCATGTCGTAGATTTTGGAAAATTGCTCATCTTGCTTTGCTTTTCTAATTCGGCTCGGAAAAGGAATTGGTGGCTTATATGATTGAGCGGATTTGTGAAGCTTGGAAGTTGAATTTGTTTCGTCTATTTTCTCCTCTTGATTTCCCGACTCGTCTTCTTTCTCATCGCCTCTTTCTTTTACTTCGGAATTAACTTCTTTATTAATCACTTTACCACTTCAGAGAGTGGTAATGGCTTGAGCTTGCTCGGGTTGACTTGGTAGTTTACCCCTTTCTTGTCTACGTGCCTCGGTAGCAAGTTGCCTAATTTGAATCTCCATTTTCTTCATCGAAGCTTCTAAAGATTCGAACCTATTATTGTTCTCCTCTCGGTTTTTCTTGCTCTCCTTAATAAATGCCGCAATACTCTCCTCAAGAGAGTTCTTTTGTTGTGGAGGTGGTTCACTTCGCGTTGGTTGTTGGGCTCGGTTTCCTCTGTTGTATTGAGTTTGGACATTTGTGTCGTATGGCATCGGGTTGTTGTTTCTCCATGAGAAATTCGGATGGTTTCTTAGCCCATGATGATAAGTATTTGGGAGAGGTGCATTTCTTGCGTTTCCGCCATAATTATTTCTCCTCTCTTCCCACTCGGGCCTTCCCGTGCTTTGTCCCATATCCCAATTAACTTGTTCGGTTTGTTCTCCTGGAAAAGTATGAGGGCATGAATTGGCATCATGTCTGGGTGCTCCGCAAATCTCGCAAAATCGTGAGCTAGAAGATTTATTTTGAGTCTTGAGTTGTCTTAGTTCATTTGTCAACTCATCGATTTTAGATTGCATCTCGTCCTTCTCGCTCACTTGGTGCACGACTCCCCTACGAACACGTACACTTTTTTGTTGAGAATTTGCTCCTAATGTTTCATACACATCATACGCTTGTCTCTCCGTTAAACCCCAAGACGAACCACCGACTGCATTATCTACCGCTCCTTGGAAATATTGAGTTAATCCGTCATAGAAGAATTGATTAAGTAGTTGAAACGGATAGTGATGGTGTGGGAATTGAATAAATAGCATTTTGAATCGATCCCATGCTTCGTGAAATGCCTCTCCGTCTTGTTGTCCGAAAGTTGAGATTTGAGTTCTCAATTGCGTAGTCTTTGAATGAGAGAAGTACTTGGTGATGAATTTATCGTAAACTTCATCCCATGTTCTTAGTGAGCCAGGCGCCAAAGTCATCAACCATTGTTTCGCCCCATCCTTGAGTGTATAAGGGAAGCACTTCATCCTTAGTTGATCCTCGCTCAACCCATTTAATGGGAAGTTGTCAATCGCCACATAGAAGTCTCGGATGAATGATAATGGGTCCTCACATGCTAATCCGTGAAATGAGGGCAATTGCTCGATGTGAAATCCGCTTATGTGGTAGTTCCTTGCGGCCGGTGCTAATTGGATGCATGAAATAGCGGTGTTCACTACGGGCTTTGCATAGTCCCTCATAAGATGTTCGACCGGAGGTTGTTGCGGCATGTTATAGTTTGCTTCCATCCCATATTGAGGTCCGGGATAATAATTCGCTCCATATTGCATTCCAACGGGTGGTTGTCTCGGATAGAAGTATCTTCCTTGTTGAGCTCCGGGTATCCCTTGATTGTGCCCAACATTCTCATATCTCGGAAACCTTGGTTGACGAAATTCTTCCTCATCTATATTTTGTGCAACATTCTCAACCCTCGGTTGAAGAGGGTTATCTTCTTGGAGCAAAAGTCGCTCTTCAAGATCCGGATTCACCTCGTCGTTTGCCATTGATGTCGTGGCCATTATTTTTGGTGCTCTAATCCTTTGAACTTCGTCTATGGGCGGAAGAATCGGGTTACCCAACGATCTCCTACCAAGCATAAACAAAAGAATTTAGAGCGAATTTTAGACTTTTATCGAAAATAATGAAAACGGAGAAATAATCAAGAAAAACAATTCAACTATTATATAAACAAGATCAAAAATTAAACCCCAATTCCCCGTCAACGGCGCCAAAAACTTGATGGTTCAAATTAAATACTCGCAAGTGTTCGAATCGCTTTTGTAGGAAACGGCAAGTAACTCCAAGGTCGATCTCTCGAGGAATTGGAAACGGTTTAAAGTTCAATATTGTTCGGCAAATAGTTGAATGAACAAAAGTATAATAAATTAAAATACATCATTGGTTCGATTGGATTACAATACTAACGCATAAAATTAAAATAAACTAAGTGATAACAACACCAATTTGATCGTCGGATAAATGAGAGATAACAATAATGAGATTGATATGGGAATTTAGAGTCATCGACACACACATAATCAATTATTAGTTCCGATACTCATATAAATAAGGTTTGGAATTATCAATTGCTCACGATTAAAAGAAATCCGTGTGATGGCGGTAATTCTAAAAATCACGATTGTTCTCAACGAAAATAAGGTAACCTCCTTTGATGGAGATGAATCCCTAACTAACAATCAATTAACTGACTACTTTTGATGAGGTAAATCGTTAAAAGATCGCACGAAAAAGCTCGAGAACATTTACAATCACTTCTACCGGACCGTTTGATGGCGAAGACCGCTAAAAACCCTCATTTTGAATAATAATAACAACTATGAAATAGGTTTGATGATCTAAATCAAAAGTTCTTATACGAAGAACGAACAAGAGGAACAATCCCAAACTTTACCCGGAAAATCAAAAGGAACTAACAATCGAAAACATGTATGTGGCTATATCTAAAAACCCATATGAAAAGATTAGCTACACATGATTATTTCAACAACAATAATAGAAATTGTAAAACAAAACATGGTAGAAACTTCCCTTGTAAATGCCGAAATCGAATTCCCGATGAAGGTTTGATGATCTTCTTTCAAGAACTCCCAACAAAATGATACAAGGAATTATTATATCTCACAAATGTATTTTTCACTCCAAGAATATACAAAGAAGATGATGAAATGATCTCACTTTTTCCTCACTTTTTGGTATTTTCTCCCTCAATCTTGTGTTTTTCCCTCAAGAATATCTCCCACAAGATAAGCATATCTCCAAAATGGTATCCACCTCCCTTTTTTATAGCCAAAAATATCAAGAAAAGGCTTAAAGTTGTGCAAAAATGTCAAGGAAAGTGACCTGAACCGAAAAGTGACACGGCCCGTGTCCTGGGACACGGCTGTGTCGTACTACTCTGAAAAGGGAAAGGTGTTCTGTCTTGAGACTCGGTCGTGTCCCATGACACGGCCGTGTTGTACTGCGCTAGATTTGCAAAACCGATTGGACCGTGACTCGTCCGTGTCCCATGACACGGTCATGTTGTACTCTTCCGGAAATAGTGATTTTCACTGGAGCGAGACCCGGCCGTGTTCTATGGCACGGCCGAGTTGTTTTCTTCCGGTTTTTGGTCTTTTTCGGCTTGATCCCTCGTTCTTGCATCAATACACCTCGGATTTTAGCATATGATATACCGTTTCGAAGTTAATTTCACGAGGAATTTATATCAAAGGAGAATACATCTCAATTCGGAGTGGAGATTCTGGAATTTAGAAGATTCGACCGATACTGCTTCAATCTTTTGTCGTCTTAGGTCCCGTTTTAGCTTTTGATCGTCATAAACTCCAATATTAGTTATGAAAACACATATTTCACCACAATCTTCGCTTGGATACCTATAAATTAAAAACACAACACACAACGCATAAAAGAGAACAAAAATACTAAAAAGCAAACAAAAACACGACTAGAAAGAACAGAATGAGTCAATCAAGAATCGACTCATCAGTATGCTAAACCACGTTGCTTCAAAAATGTGAATATGAGTTGCTTAAATTGTGAATATCGTGCTAACAAGAGAGCATGGATGACTAGTGTGCTTTTTGATGAATATGTTCGTTATCTTGATCGAAAAATGCATGGTAGAAAAATTTTGTTGGTGGTAGATAATTGTCCTACCCATCTCAAAATTGTTGAAGGACTAGAAACTGTTGAGTTGTTCTTTCTACCACCTAACATGACATCAAAGATTCAACCTTGTGATGCTGGGATAATAAGAGCTTTCAAGATGCACTATCGTAAGAGGCTCTACCGTATGATACTAGAAGGCCGTGAGTTGGGACAATCCAATCTAGAAAAGCTTAATGTTCTAGATGCTATTAATCTTGCAGTCTCAGCCTGGACTATAAATGTGCAGCAAGAGACAATAGTCAATTGTTCCAGACATTGAAAAATTCGTTCAGTGAATGAAGAAGATTCAACAAATTTACATGTGGATATTGAAGCATGTACTCATGAACTCCCTGCATTGATTAAAAAATTTCATCATCACAATCAAATGAATGTCAATCATCTATTGGATCACTCGGGTGAAAATGAAGGATGTACACAAATCCAAAGTTTACAAGAAATTGTTGATACTATAATTGAAAATTTATTAGAGCCGGTTATGCGAAAAGAAGCAATAGAAGCGTCGAAAATCCTTGATTATTAATAGAAAAGGTGAGAGATGAGATTCATTTTGATTTGAATTTCAATAGAAAGCAATCAACACTAGAGTCATATTTTACTAAGTTGTCTTAATTATCTTTGTAATTTTCTGAAATTATTAATTTCTGATGTTGATGGGACCCTTGATTTCTAAAGGGGTCTCAAAAAAAATTATTATCTTATCAATTTATCGAAATTATTAATCTATACTTGGGGCTCAAGTCGGGACCAGAAAAATATTAATTTTATAGAGATTATTAATTTATCAAGTATTGATTTAAAGAGGTTACACTGTATGGTATGGGAATAGACAATTTGTGTTTTTTTAAAGTAAAAAATAAGAAAAAAATGTAGGCCAAACTGATAGTATTGCATGATACTAGTTGCTGCCTAAGATTTGTTAATATATACTCGCTCTGTCCTTCGATAAGAGGGATACTGGGTCTGGACACATAAATTAAGACAACTATTATAATAATAAATATAATATAAATAATGTGATAGAAATAAGTTTTTTGGAGCTTATAATAAATGTAAGTGAAATATGAGAGTATAATATTAGGAGTTTTTTTTTTGCCGAAAAAAAAAAGAGATGGAACACTTATAGGAGGACAGACAAACACGGTAACATGGGGCGTTTATAGTGAGGAGGGAGTACAATTTTTGTTGTGACCGAGCTGATAGGCCACCAAAAACTGGAACAAACTCTACCGAATCCAAACTAGAGAACTGCCAAAATTACCTGGAAAAACAACGGGGAGAGAGGTCTCGATGTAGACACTCTAACACTCAAATTAGATATATATTTTTGTTGAATAATTTTGAAAACGAGTACTTGAAAAACAACAGAGTATATATATATATATATATCTAAATCCTGCAAAAAACAATTGGTTAGCAAAACAGAAATTTTCCGATCACGTAAACGAATGGAAGTGTCGCTGTTGAGTCCAGAATATCTGTCTCCTTAAAGCAAATTCGCCCTCACCATGGTGTATGACGTCTGCCTCCTAGGATAAAACAACAGCTCGATGCAGTGAACCGATGATCTGCTGCACCCTCAACGAACTACAACAACTCTGTCAACTATCACCGACTGAAAGAAGACGAAAAACGAAGAAGGAAAAACCTGACTGAAAAAGGCTCTCGAAAATCATACGTCTGAAGTGTAAAAAACGACCCCCTCAAGCCGGGTATTTATAGGTGAAGGCTGGAGGAGGTTGTGTGCTGGAGGAACTCTAAACTGACCAGGATTGATATCTCAATACTTATCCAGATCTGTTTAGTTCGATAATTATCAATTAAATTGATATTTATTCGGATCCGAAAAATTCGAAATTTAATTGAGGTGTTTCAGTAAAATAATTTTTTTTACCGAATAAAATTGCAGTAAAAAGATAACTTCGAGACGCCGAGACATTTCGCCCAAATTGCCCTTCGACCTAGACCGACCGACCTGAACCGAGCCGAGCCGAGCCGAGCCGATTCGAGCCGAGCCGGCCGGACGGTGGCGGCGGCGGCGCGTGTGTGTGTGTGTGTGTGCGTGCGAGGGGCGCCTAGTCACACATCCTCTCATGTCTCACTTTTTGAACATGACTTTGTCCACTTCTCCTTATATACTCACAATTTTTCCCTTCTTTTTCCAATGTGGAATAGCATCCCAAACCTATTTCTAAAGGGTTCACTTTGGAACATTATATGTCATTCATACCTCAATCATTTCGAGTGTTCTTATATATTTTGGAAACCTCATACGGAGTACTACGTATTCCAACTAAGTCCCGACTTTAACTCGTAGTCGATCCCACTCAAAATTTTCTCTCAAGTGGGTTGCTCAAAACAGCCCATTTCTTCTATTATATCCAATATTTCCAATAATCCACCACATGAATGAGATTGATGGTCCAGCAGCACACATCAGACACGGAATTGACTTGGTGATAGTTACTACGGTTAGGCATTGCATAGGATAAGTAGAGTATGCTCCTTGAACCTTCCCTCGAAAAGATATATTCTCCTTACTAGCTAGACAGTGTGACTAGATGCCTTTGAACTATCCGACCGCTTGTGTAAGTGATCGTATATCCTTCACAAGTGCCCTTCCTGATTTGTTATGTGCTCATTATTGTGCCCATTTTGGCCGTGGACACCGTCCTGGTTCTGCGAGAGTTTCTAAAGAATTGTGCCTTTGCAATTCTCCTTTGAAGCGGCCCCTCTTCTCTCTAACATAGGTGATTCTCTTTAAGTGTTTTGAGTAAACCCGTATTTTACTCCACCCGACTATACATTGTCAACTTAAGAATCATTAAAAGCATAAGCTTAACCTTTCCTTACGAATATCATATTTTCATCCTAAGAATGGTCGGTTCAGGGTAACCCCCACAGTGATCGTGCCCAGTTTTATGGATTGGTTGTCCCATTTAACCTAGATCTTGGGATCTCCAGTCAGCCTAGGTTGGGTATCCTTCATAAAACCATTAGCTCAAGGCAATAGACACATTCCTCTTGATGATTTATCAACAAGGTCTCTTGATAACCCTTTGGTTTGCGGATCCGCAATGTTATCCTTTGATGATACATAATCAATAGTGATAACTCCTGTTGATATCAATTGTATAATGGTATTATATCTCCTCCTTATGTGACGAGACTTACCATTGTACATTACGCTTTGTGCCCTTCCAATCGCAGATTAACTATCGCAATGAATACATATTGCGGTCACAGGCTTTGCCCATTTGGAATATCTTCTAGAAAATGGTATAGCCATTCTCCCTCTTCTACACATTTATCTAAGGCTATAAACTCGAATTCCATCGTTGACCGAGATATAAGTGTCTGTTTCGAAGATTTCCATGCCACTGCTGCACCGGCTAGTGTGAATACATATCCGCTGGTTGACTTGGAGTCTTTTATATCAGATATCCAATTTGCATCACTACATCCTTCAAGTACTGCTGGATCTTTGGTATAGTGCAGCCCATATTAACGAGTACCCCTCAAGTATCTTAGTACCCTTATGATCGCCTTCCAGTGATCCTTTCCGAGGTTGCTCGTGTATCTGCTTAGTCTACTAACTGAGTAGGCTATATCTGGTCTTGTACAGCTCATCAAGTACATCAAACTTCCTATTATGCGTGAGTACTCAAGTTGAGATACTCCTTCACCCTTATTCTTGGATAGTCTCAACGTTATATCCACCGGGATTTTGGCTGTGTCGGAGTCATCTTTATTAAACCTTTCAAGGATTTTATCGACATAGTGGGCTTGAATCAGTAAGAGACCTTGCAACGTTCGTGTGATTTTATTCCCTAAAATTACATCTGCGAGTCCCATATCTTTCATATCAAATCTCGACCTCAGCATGTCTTTGGTCGATTTGATTATTCTTTCATTACTGCCGGTAATTAGTAAGTCATCTACATATAGACACAAAATTACATAGCCATATTCTGTCTTTCACATATACACATTTGTTGTATTCATTAATTTTGAAGCCACCGCTTAACATGACATGATCGAATTTTTCATGCCACTGTTTTGGTGCCTGCTTCAATCCGTACAAAGATTTCACCAGCTTGCAGACTTTCCTTTCTTGTCCAGGAGCAGAGAACCCCTCGGGTTGTTCCATGTAGATTTCCTCTTCTAAGTCCCCATTAAGAAAGGCAGTCTTAACATCCATTTGATGAACTTCTAAACCTCGTAATGCGGGGATGGCAAGTATCATCCTGATGGAAGTTATTCTCGTCACAAGAGAGTAAGTATCAAAATAGTCTAGGCATTCACGTTGGTTATATCTTTTCGCTACGAGCCTAGCCTTATATTTATCAACTGCTCCATATTTCAATTTCTTCTTGAAAATCCACTTATTTCCTAATGGTTTACACTTAGGAGGTAATTCCACTAGTTACCAAGTATAATTCTGTAATATAGAATCAATCTCTTCTTTGATAGCCTCCTTCCATAGAGGTCCATCCGTCGATCTTACAACTTCTTTGTAAGTATGAGGTGCCTTTTCTAGCAAGTAGGTGATGAAATCTGGTCCATAAGATTTCTCCGTCCTTTGTCGCTTGCTCCTTCTAGGTTCATCCTCATTATCCATTATTTGGTCTTCATTATCTTCATCCATTAGTTCAAAAGTCAGTTCGGATGAGATAAGGGGTTCACTTGCAGTCTTACAAGGAAAGATATTCTCAAATAATGACGCATTCCTTGATTCCATAATCGTATTCTTGTGAACCTCAGGCAGTTTGGATTCATGAACAAGAAATCGGTAAGCATTGTTGTTGTGTGCATATCCAATGAAAATGCAATCAACCGTTTTTGGGCCTATTTTAAATTTCTTAGGAGTAGGTATCAGCACCTTTGCTAGACACCCCACACTTTCATGTAATTGTAGGAAGGCTTTACTCCTTTCCACAATTCATAAGGAGTTTTGTCCCCGTTCTTACGGTATATCTTGTTTAAGAGATAATTCGCCGTTAAGATGGCTTCTCCCTACATATTTTGCGGCAGACCTGAATTTAGTAATATCGCATTCATCATCTCTTTCAGAGTGCGATTCTTACGTTCCGCCACGCCATTTGACTGTGGTGCATATGTGGCAGTAACTTCATGAATAATCCCATGTTGCGAGCAAAATTCGCCGAATGGTTCCACATATTCACCTCCACGGTCACTTCTTAAAATCTTTATTTTTGCATTCAATTGGTTCTCAACTTCCGTATTATAGAGAACGAATTTCTCTATAGCTTCATCTTTGCTTTTAAGCAAGTATACATAGCAATATTTAGTACAATTATCCACAAAAGAAATAAAATATTTATTTCCACCTCTAGTTTGAACAAACTTCAAATCACATAGGTCGCTATGTATTAATTCTAAAGGTTTGGTGTTTCTTTCCACTTGTTGGAATGGAGATAGAGTTAATTTTGCCTCTACACAAGTTTCACACTTGTGGTTTAAATCAATTTTAAACTTTGGTATGCGATCTAATGCAATTAGTCTACACATTTCATTAAAATTAAAATGTCCTAATCTAGCATGCCATAAATTAGGAGACTCAAGCAAGTAAGCATAAGAATTCTTCATTTCATTATTTTTTATGGTCATTACATTGAGCTTAACTAGCCCATCACATTCCCTTGCCTATAAACACACCACTTTTTGACAAAATAACTTTATCTGACTCAAAAACTAATCTAAAGCCATGCTTCATCAACAAGGAACCCGAAATAAGATTCCTGCGAATATCAGGCACATATAACATACGTTTAAGAGTTACTTCTTTTCCAGACGTCATCTTTAAGATCACCGTGCCTTCGCCCAGGATAGTTGAGGTTGCAGAATTTCCCATATACAGTATTTCACCGGCATCAGTCTCTACCAATGAGGAGAACATTGATTTGTTGGCACATATATGCCTAGTTGCTCCAGTGTCAATCCACCACTCTTTGGTATTTGAGCCAACTAAGTTCACTTCGGAGATCATAGCACATAAGTCAAGATTTTCCACTTGTTCGGTAATGAGATGTGCTGCATTACCATCCTTTTTCTTTAGTTTCTTTGGCAGCCTGCAGTCAGCCGCCCTATGTCCCATCTTTTCACAGTTGTAGTATTTACCAGGGAATTTTTCTTTCTTTTTACCAATTCCTCCTTTAGGTCCCATATTGTTTCCCTTTCCATTGTTGTCTTTCTTGGATGTCTGCCTAGTTTACACAATATTGGCCTTTGCCACAGCAACATTTACCTTCTTCTCTGATCCTCTGTTGTCTTCTTTTATGCGAAGTCTAACAATCAGATCTTCTATGCTCATCTCCTTGTACTTGTGCTTGAGATAATTCTTGAAGTATTTCCAAGTCTAGGGCAGTTTTTCAATCACAGCAGCCACTTGGAAGGATTTGCTAATGACCATTCCTTCAGCATGGATTTCGTGAATGATCATTTGTATCTCTTGTACCTGACTGACTACAGTCTTGGAGTCCATCATCTTGTAATCGAGAAACCATCCAACAATCCACTTTTTGGCACCGGCGTGCTCGATATTTTACTTATAGTCTAGTGAGTCCCATAATGCATTGGCTGATTTAGCACTGCTGTACATGTTGTACAGTGAATCGGCAAGGCCATTCATCACATAGTTCCGACATAGATAGTTAGAAGTTTTCCAAGCGTCAATGGCCATCAAAGTTTGTTAGTTACTATCTTCGTCATATTTTGGTGCATCCTCCTTGAGGAATCGAGACAAGCCTAGAGTGGTCAGATAGAACATCATCTTCTACTGCCATCTCTTAAAATTCTGCCCGTTGAATTTCTCTGGTTTGTCCGCACTCCGCATGGTTGACTGGAACCGAAACCGAATTACTAATCGGAATCGAAGTTGAGTGGTTGGCTGAACCCGATGCAGTTATCAGAGGTGCACCTCCAGTCGCTGAACCCGATCCGATTTTCTGAGGCGCACCTCCAGAAACGTCCGTAGACAGTGTTGGGTTTTGAGAATCCATTATCTTAGTCTTTGAAAATATAACTGTTTTGATCAAGTAAACGAAAAAGAATTTTTCTTTAAGATTGTTGAATAATTTTGAAAACGAGTACTTGAAAAACAACAGATATATATATATATATATATATATATATATATATATCGAATATATATTTTATCTAAATCCTGCAAAAAAATTGGATAGCAAAACAGATATTTTCCGATCACGTAAACGAATGGAAGTGCCGCTGTTGAGTCCAGAATATCTGTCTCCTTAAAGCAAATTTGCCGTCACCACGGTGTATGACGTCTGCCTCCTAGAATAAAACAACAGCTCGATGCAGTGAACCAATGATCCGCTGCATCCTCAACGAACTAGAACAACTCTGTCAACTATCACCGACTGAAAGAAGACGAAAAATGAAGAAGGAAAAACTGACTGAAAAAGGCTCTCGAAAATCGTACGTCTGAAGTGTAAAAAACAAGCCCCTCAAGCCGAGTATTTATAGGTGAAGTCTGAAGGAGGTTGTGTGCTGGAGGAACTCTAAACCGACCAGGATTGGTACCTCAATACTTATCCAGATCTGTTTAGTTCGATAATTATCAATTAAATTGATATTTATCCGGATCCGAAAAATTTGGAATTTAATTGAGGTGTTTCAGTAAAATAATTTTTTTTACCAAATAAAATTGCAGTAAAAAGATAACTTCGAGATGCCGAGACATTTCGCCCAAATCGCCCTTCGATCGAGACCGACCCGAACCGAACCGAGACGAGCCGAGCTGAGCCGATCCGTGCCGAGCTGAGCCGAGCCGGCCGGCCCGCGGCGGCAGCGGCGCGCGTGTGTGTGTGTGCGCGAGGGGCGCCTAGTTACACATCCACTCATGTCTCACTGTTTGAACATGACTTTGTCCACATCTCCTTATATACTCACAATTTTTCCCTTCTTTTTCCAATGAGGGATAGCATCCCAAACCCATTTCTAAATGGTTCACTTTGGAATATTATATCTCATTCATACCTCAATCATTTTGAGTGTTCTTACATATATTGGAAACCTCATACGGAGTACTACGTATTCCAACTAAGTCCCGACTTTAACTCATAGTCAGCCCACTCAAAATTTCCTCTCAAGTGGGCTGCTCAAAACAGCCCATTTCCTCTATTATATCCAATATTTCAAACAATCCCCCACATGAATGAGATTGATGGTCCAGCAACACATGTCAGATACGAAGTTGGCTTGGTGATAGTTACTACGGTTAGGCATTGCATAGGATAGGTAGAGTATGATCCTTGAACCTTCTCTCGAAAAGATATATTCTTCTTACTAGCTAGACAATGTGACTAGATGCCTTTGAACTCTCCGACCGCTTGTGTAGGTGATCGTATATCCTTCACAAGTGCCCTTCCTGATTTGTCATGTTCTCATTATTGTGCCCATTTTGGCCGTGGACACCATCCTAGTTCTGCGAGAGTTTCTAAAGAATTGTGCCTTTGCAATTCTCATTTGAAGCGGCCCCTCTTCTCTCTAACATAGATGATTCTCTTTAAGTGTTTTGAGTAAACCCGTATTTTACTCCACTGACTATACGTTGTCGACTTAAGAATCATTAAAAGCATAAGCTTAACCTCTCCCTACGGGTATCACTGTTTTCATCCTAGGAATGGTCGGTTCGGGGTAACCCCCATAGTGATCGTGCCCAGTTTTATGGATTGGTTGTGTTAGGAGTATGTCCTCGAATGCCACTCAGATGATGTTGAGTGAGGGCATTGTACTTGTTATTATATAAATCATTTATATAAGTCAATGTATGTTTCTTTATTTACTGGTAGTTACTGGCGTTCCTGACTCGTAAATATATATAAAGAAACTAGTCCGTGTATTTGAGAGCAAAATATTCCACTCCTTATTGGATAAGGGTGTCGGCACTGGAAAGGTTTATAGCTCAAATACTTAATCGTTCGCAAGTCGATTAAACTTGACTCGGCGTTAAGTTATGTGGAGACTTGTATGACATGTTCGTTGACATGGAGAGAGCCTGTCGAACACTAATAGTTAGTGGGAGCACACGTTATAGGTATGCTAATCGGATTAGTATACTCGAACCGACTCACCCTCGATTCGTCACATGGATTTCACTCCAGGACAGTCAATGACAGAATAGAAAGGTTGTGATAGATATTCGTGAACCTTCGACTTGAGGATTTAGTAGGGATGTGCTTGTGACGTCAATATTTTCATTAGAGTAGTTCGACCCTATAAACCGAAAGGAGGGGGTCAACCTCGACGTGCATCTTGATGGGCAAGTAGCAGGTCCTACTGAATACCAAGATAGAATTCTTTCTCCTGTTAGTGAACGGGTTATATGTCCTATGCGGTTATTGGCAGATGAGATCATAAGTCTTTGGCCAAAGCATTGGAGCTAGCTGTATTAGATACACGAGAGCTCGATGATCTCGATTTGCATTAACGCATGCATAGTGTCAAGTACAGATGGGGTTTGACTGACCGTGACCCTATAACTTGATCGGGACATTTGAAACAAGGGTTTATACGTGTACTGGTATTCACGACAGAATGGTTCTTGAATGATCCCAATCATTCGTTCTCAGTCGGGGTACAGTGTAGGCCGCCAGGCTGGCTAGGTGGTGCTACTACTCTTTGATTCCTCCCATTACTGACTGAGATGGACCTACCGAGTCGCGCAATAGGATTGACGACGGAATGAATCGAGCTTATTCTCTTATTATTAATATTAGATATTGGATATCTAATTTATTGGGACATTGGATGTTTAAATTGATTTATTGGATAAGTTAATTTACGACCTAATGAATTAAATAAATTACTGGGTGATTAATTTAATTCATGAATATAATTATTTCTTGAAGAAATCAATTATGTTATTATGTATTTGATATTAATTAATTGATATAAATACATCGGAACGGAATTGGAGTTTATCTGTTTGGACTCACGAGAGTGCGGAATGAATCGAACTCTTCAAATCCCTTCTAGATGCCCCCCCCCCACAACTCACCTCCATGTGAAGTCTTGTCTTGTCTACATCATGGTAGGTGGTGGATCAAGACTTTGGGGGACATGATATCATTTGATATCAATTTATTAGGTTGTTGTGCGGCATTTAAACACGCCTCGAAGGCGATCGTCATAGCAGTCGGGAAGTCTACCATGAGAGATATGCTCGGGGCAAACACCCTGAACTCGGCACCCACGGCGATCACCTTCTGTTGACTGGCGATCGTCTTTTGTTGATTGGCGATCGTCTCGTGCCGTGTATTACTCCAACATCCGTCAAAAGGCATCAAAGCCCAAATCTCGGGCTGGGACCCACATGCAGATCTCAAAAGGTGCTGACAGACAGGATCGGTGCCCACAGCCTGTCACCTACTTCACCTACCAACAGGGCCGCAGACCTGCAAACAGTACTGACAGACAAGACCTGTGCTCACAGTCTGTCACCAACTTCACCTACCAACAGTACCGCCGAAAAGGTGGGTGACAGCGGCTCAGGGCGCATGCGAGTTCCCCGTCAGACCGTACAACCGGCTGTCAGTAACAACCGCGGACTTTAGGGGAAAAGCCCCACGCGACGAGACGATCGGCCGTCTTATTATAATATAAATAACGACGATCGCCTGCGATCGCAGGGGGGCCTTCAGGAACTTGGTCTGCTATAAATAGAAGGTCCATAACACAGAACAAGGACTGCGAAATACACAGCAAACAAGAGAGAGAAAAGAGAAAGACATTCTCACACATAGAACATCCATAGCAAGAATTCACAGAACTCCATGCTCGATTCTTAGGCATTCTATACGCTCCACAACTTAGAAAACTGGAATCCTTTACACTCTTTGTGATAGATTCTAACGTTAATATTTGTACTCAACAGTATACTTATTAATAAAATCTTGCGAGAGCATTCAAGCCCGGGATTAACAACCCCGGCAAATCTTGTGTCATTTAATTTCTCACGGACGTGCTCCCGCACTTGTTGGTTACTCGATCATTCCAGCAACATTATCTTCGGATAATATTTTGGGTAACAACAATTGGCGCTAGAAGAAGGGTCCTGAACCTCCGCTTTTATTCCGATCGTCTCATAGAACACTCATTGTTCTCCGGACTCACACTTGAAGAAACACTCACTGTTCTTCAAAAGAAACAAACCCCCAGAGAAATGACGTCTGCTACAACTTCCAAGAGAGCCACCCTGAGATCCACCGGAAATATCATTCCGACACAGGCAGAATCCCAGCCCGCGACGGAAGGCGACCGCGGCGACGCTAGATCCTCACTCCCGCCCCCAAGGGACGGCCCTAGTCTCTCACTCGATCAGTTCCAGACCGCGGAACAGATTGAGGAGGCCATAGCCGTCCTCAGGGAGCGACGGATTGCATGCGACTCGCCCACCATCACTCCGTCAACCATCCGCCGAGCCGGCGGAAGCTCAAGGGGATATATGTTGAGAAATCAACGAAAACCCGAGCCGCGATCAAAGGCTCGTTAGACGGACGACTCCGTCTTGGCCGCCTAGGAGTGATCCTCGTGGCGACCGGGCGATCGGGCCTAGTCGGGAGGCATCGGAGTCGAATCCGTCACGGGGAGTTCGGCATATCCGACTCCCGGAAGACAAAGCCGGTCGACAGGCCCCACTCGCCCGAGAAATGAGTCTGCGGGCGAGAGAACTCGTCATCCACCATGGGCGAGATCGGTACATGATCGCCTCGGCTCGCTCGTGAGCCAATCAGCGAGCTGTCAGGCCACGGCGATGGCCGCAATGCAGCGCCAGCTCGACGAAATGAAGGCGCTACTAGACACTGGGGCAGGCGCCAGGAGATCGATCTCTGGACCAAGTGAACCACTCGCGGTCCAGATCGAGCTCGCCCCGGTTCAACCAACAATTGCCCCCCCGACTAGCTAATCCCAAACACGATCGAACAATCGCTCCCCCACAGACACCTCTATACGAGGGAAGATCGGACCCGGAGACCCACTTAAGCAAATTCCGGATCTATATGACCGGATGCGGAGCATCAGATGCGACGAAATGTCGGATGTTCCCACTAACTTTGGGCGACCTCGCCCACAGGTGGTACATCTCACTGCCTCCTCGCTCAATCAATTGCTTCGAGAGGTTGGCGAACGTCTTTACGTCGTACTTCGCCGCCAAAGTCGCTCGCCCTGAAGGCCCCCACCGCATGATGAAAATCAAGCAGGGGAAGGACGAGCCAGATGAAGATTACATCGACCGGGTGGACGAGATAGTCCTCACCGGTGAACCCATTAGCGACGAGCTCGCCCTCTATTCAGTCCTGGGGGGATTTTACGGCCACTCGCCCATGTTCAGGCATCTCACAAAGGATATCCCCCCGACCTACTCGGTCTTCCGCGTCAGAGCCGCCGATTTCCTGGCCAGGCAGAGGATGCTCTCCCTCCGTTTAGATGAGGAACCCACCGGAGAGGGGAAGATGCCATCCCATATTCAAAAGAAGGCGGTCGCCAAGCCCAGAAAGGCGGTCGCAAAGCCGCCTGGCGAATTCAAAGCTTTCGGTGACGTAGAGGTTCACCTCCTCCACATCCTCAATTTGTCTCCAGCCCACATCTTCAACGCAATTAAGGGGCGGGAGTGGCTTTCCAAACCGAAGCCAATAAGGGACCACGGTCATCTAGACCGTAGCAAGTTCTGTGCCTATCACAAAAGTCCCGGCCACAACACCAGCCAATGCCGCGACCTCCTCGGGCAACTCGCGACTGCTCAAGAAGGCAAGTTAGACAACCTGGTCACCAAGCCGTAACCTCGACCAGAGAGGACCGGAGGCGCGAGCGCCGTCAGATCGAAAGGACGCCTCCCAATCCGGTCGCCAGGATCGAACACGAGCCAGAGCATTCCGATGAATCGATTCCTCCGATCAACCCTGGCGGTCGGATTAATATGCTCCAAGCGGGAGGTGGGAGCCTCGGGGGCCTTTCCCCGGTTTCCACCGCGTCAAACAGGAAGCGGAAGGCCGAGGCGAGGGCATTCGCCGAGTCCATATTGTGGTGCCCCAGAGCCGACCATCGCTAGAAACGCGCTCATCACCTTCTCCAATAAAGACAGGGAGGGGTCTGATGCCCCAAGGAGGATGCATTGGTGATCTCTGCTGTATCACGGGAAGGCGGTCGGCCGCGTCTTTGGTCGACAACGGGAGCTTCTGCAATATCATATTCAAAACAGCTCTGGATCAGCTCGGAAACCTGACCAAATTCATCAAGCCATTTGGCACCGCGCTCCAAGGATTCGGCGACAGCACTGTCCAAGCCTATGGGAGGATTAAGCTCTCCGTCGAGCTGATATGCATTTACGATCCCAAGGTTAGGATCACTAGGAACCTTAATTTTGTAATCATAGATAGACCCAGCATCTATAATGGGTTCCTAGGTCGTCCATTCTTAGAAACCTTTGAGGCGGTCGCTTCGTCCTTCTTTTATTGTATCAAATTCCCCACTGCCGATGGGATGGTCGGTACTGTAAAGGGGGACCATCTAATGGCAAAAAGATGTTTAAATTACTCCTATGTCGCTACTGTTTTCAATACTTCCCCCTATATGTGTAACGTTGAAACGATCGACGATCGACCCATGGAGATCGACGAACCAAACACATCGTATCAACCCAACTCAGAGGACGGCATCTCGGATCAGTTAACGGACGACATCGAGCCAAGGATCGGTTTCGAGCCGAGTCTCGACGTCGATCCAAGGATCGAGTCCGGAAATCGATCCAAGCAAGAAGCGACCGTCCCCATCGAAGAGTTGGAGAGTATAGCCATAGATCCGGCTCGTCCAGCGGGAAGTGCGGTCGGCGCAAGCATCGACCTCGCACTGAAAGGAGATCTGGTCAATTTACTGCGTAAGAACATCGGAGTCTTCGCCTGGTCGCATCAAGATATGGTTGGCATAAGTCCCGAGCACGCTTGCCACTATCTGAAGATCGACCCGGCGATGAAGCCTGTTCATCAAAAACGTAGGAAATTCGGCCCCGAAAAATACGCGGCGCTCGACATAGAGGTCCAAAAGTTGCTCGACAACAGGTTAATCGGGGTCGCTACGGACGACCCACAATGGGTCGCTAACGCGGTCCTCGTCAAGAAGCCGATGGTTCCGGAGGTTATGCATTGACTTCACCGACCTCAACGCGGCTTGTCCAAAGGATCACTTTCCGATGCCTCATATTGATCACTTGGTCGATAATCTTGCAGTCGCGAAATGATGTCATTTATGGATGCCTTCGCGGATATCATCAAATCCCAATGGCGGAGAAAGACATAAAACACACATCTTTCCACACGGAAAAAGACATATACTTTTGGGTCGGATGCCGTTCGGTTTGAAGAATGCAGGGCGACCTACCGGCACAGTCAACAGGATGTTTGCTAATCGGATCGGCAAGACCATGGAGGTCTACATCGACGATATCGTGGTCAAAAGCCTCAAGAAGGAAGATCACCTCAATGATCTCGCCGAGACATTCGCCATCCTCGAAAAGTTCAACATGAAGTCGAACCCCAAGAAATGCAACTTTGGGGTGGGCTCAGGAAATTCTGGGCACATTGTCGGCCAGGGGGATCGAGGCGAATCCCACCAAGATACGGGCGATCCTCGACATGCAGGGAACCTCGGAACATCAAGCGGGTACAACGCCTCACGGGTTGTCCGGCCGCCTCAACCGCTTCATATCTTGGCTCGCGATAAAGCAAGCCTTTCTTCGCGACCATCAAAAACAAAAGTTCGCATGGACGAGGAGAGTCGGTGGCGTTCGCCAAAATAAAGGAATATTTATCCAATCCCCAGATCCTGGCAAAGCCGATCCCCGGGGAGAAATTATTCCTTTACCTAGCGGCCTCGGAGGTCGCGCTGAGTGCGGTCTTGGTGCGAGCGGAAGGACTAGTCCATCTGCCGATCTACTATGTCAGTCAAGCGCTCCACGACGCTGAAACACGCTATACACCTTTGGAGAAGATCGCCTACGCTCTAGTCATGAGTGTCCGTAAGCTAAGAGCCTATTTTTTCGACCATCAAGTGGAGGTTTTGACAACTCTCCCTCTAAGGCAAGTTCTACATCGACCGGACACCAACGGGCGGCTCCTCAAATGGTCACTAGAGATCGCCCAATACGGTATCACATACGCTCCTCGCACGGCGATCAAGGGCCAAGCTCTGACGGACTTCGTGGTGGAGTTAACATTCCCTCACAGTCCGACCCATCTCGGTCGACCTGCCTGGAAGCTGTACGTTGACGGTTCAGCGACCAACTCGTGATCAGGGGCAGGGATCGTCCTCATTAGCCCCAACGGACAAAGCTTCACAAATGCCGTGCGTTTCGGATTTCGAGCGACCAACAATGAAGCCGAATACGAGGCCTTGGTTGGCGGGCTCGACCTGGCTCTCGCCCTAGATGTTCGTCGCCTCCATATCTTCATGGACTCCCTCCTGGTGGTGAACCAAGTCAAAGGAGAATATGAGGCACGTGGCGAACAGATGATCAAATACCAAGAGCTGGTCGCCGAGATGTGCACGAAATTTGAAGAAGTACAAATCGAACAAGTCCCGAGAGAGCACAACTCTCAGGCCGATGCCCTATCCAAGCTAGCATCGTCGGATGGGGCAGCCGATTTCTCTAATATCCAAATTACAAAGTCAGAAAGGCCGGCAATCGAAAGAAGCCTGGTGGCCACAGTTGCCGTTGCCGAGGAAAGCTGGATGACTCCGTTCATCACATACTTAAAGGACGGGACGGTCCCTGACGACCGTATCAAAGCTCGACAACTCCAGCTCCGAGCGACCAGATACACCCTACTGGACGATCGTCTTTACAAGCGAGCTTTCAGCCTTCCCCTCCTCAAGAGTATTACACCGGAGGAAGGACAGCTCGTTTTAGCCGAGATCCACGACGGAATCTGTGGAAATCACGCTGGTGGACGAGCTCTCATCCATAAGACAACCAGGCAAGGTTTCTTCTGGCCGTCACTTCAGAAGGATGCGACCGCCTATGCCAGGTCGTGTCATAGATGCCAGATAATGGGACCAAGTATTAAAATCTCCCCCGAGCAGCTCACCTCAATGTACAGCCCATGGCCGTTCGCTCAATGGGGCATCGACCTTATAGGTCCCCTACCGACGGCTCCAGGAGGTTGTAAGTTCGCCATCGTCGGGGTCGACTATTTCACAAAATGGGCAGAGGCCGAACCGCTAAACAAGATCGGCCAGGAGCAAGTGATCAAGTTTATCTGGAGAAACATCATATGCCGGTTCGGTCTACCCCAGGCCATCATCTCCGACAATGGAAAGCAGTTCGACGGCTTAGAAGTCATGCAATTCTGTGATAAGTGGGGAATCAAAAGGTTGTTCTCGGCTCCCTATCACCCTCAGACGAACGGGCAGGTAGAGGCAGTGAACAAGATCCTCAAACACACAATTAAAGCACGACTCGAATCCAGGCTAGGACGATGGGCGAGCGAGCTCCCAGACGTTTTGTGGTCTTACCGAACAACGACCCACAATTCGATGGGCGAAACCCCATTCGCCCTCGCCTTCGGAACAGAAGCGGTGATTCCCTCGGAGATCGCCGTCCTCAGCCATCGAACCGAGCAAGAGATGACGATCGATAATGATGTGGCCCGGCGGATCGACCTCGACATGCTCGAAGAACGTCGACTGACCTCGGAGATGAAGAACACTATCCACAAAAGGAGATCCGAAAAGTTCTTCAATTCGAAGGTCAGGGAAAGGCGGTTTCAAGTGGGCGATCTCGTCCTCAAAAAGATCCAAACCCACACAGGTGTCTTTGGACCAAGTTGGGAAGGCCCCTTCAGAATATCGAAATGGCTGACTAAGGGAGCCTACGAGCTGGAACACCCCGACGGTACTCCGGACCGGTATCCCTGGGCATTTGTACATACGAAGAAATACTATCAATGATAACTTTGTATTCATTTTCAACTACCAAATGTACATGGAACATAATGAAATATTTTTGTTCTCTATCCCATCTATTCTGGCGATCGCCCCACAAGCATGTTACATACCGTCGAGGATCGTCGTTCAAGAATGACAATCCGAGGTAGAAAACAATACAGCCATGGCACTGGAGGTCGATGGAACCAACAGCTTCGCCCAGGCAAGGTTCCTTCGAGCTTAGATCGCCCGCCCTTCGTTTGGATACGAGGCCGGCGTAGCCGAAGGACCCTCCAAAACTAATCAGTGGACACGATCGCCCTCCCTCAATGGTCCATCATCTAACTTGGTGAACCCGGACAATGCGACGTGCCACCACCCCCGTCTCAACGTACACCGTCGAGGGTCGCCATCTTCATGGCGAGCCGAGGTGGAAGCAGAGCTGACAAGCCGCGGGCGTGGAGTCGAATAAACCGACGACGCCCCGCGCAAGGTTTCCTCCAGACCAAGATCGCCCACCTTTCGTTTTAACACAAGGCAGGCGTAGTCTATCGGAGGACCCTCACAAAAAGTGAGTCGCGGGATACACAACATCCCTCGCACACAAAGACTCGATAAGGGAGGCCGATCCATCGAACACCCCAACCATACATAATTCGTCAGAACCGACGAAGCTGAAGATAGCCCGCCGGACGACCTAGTTTTTGTTTCCTTACTTACAATAAGTAAACAAAAACAAGGGGGCAGAGATGGGTCGAGCTAATCCCAAACACGATCGAACAAAAGGAACCACACACGATCGGCCTCACTCAAACACATCCGCTCAAATACGCGCAGGACGATCGAAGTCGTCGACAAAAACTACAAGTAAGAATTCGATTCAAAACATATCGATCGTTCAACACTCGGACAATCGATCGGATGAACAAAGCGTCGAAAGCAATCATACACATACTTGTAAAAGTTGCACGCAAACATTCAAAGGCGATCGTATGAAAAGAAGAACATTTTATTCGCAACGCAAGTTTAGTACATCACGAGGCCGAAGGCATTTCAAAAGGAAAGCGAAAAGTACATAGTCTTTGGAGGAAAACAAAAATGCCTCTAAGGCTCCGCTGTTGGTCTTCGCCTTCCGTTTGCGGATCGGCTTGACCTCGGGATGAATGAGTTTACAGTACCAACTCAAGTCGATCCGAAGTCGGCCAAGTCAAGGATCGGCAGGGAGAACTCCGGGTGCAAAGGATGCGCAAGGGCGTAAGATTTGAAGCTCTCCATCAAGGGACCGATCTCGATCCTGCCTCTTTTGCGGCTCGGACGGCGTCGGCATATGCCAAGTAATAGGCAAACTCGCCGGCGAGCGCCACACTTTGGTAGGGATCGGTCTCGATCGCCTTGATTAGCCCTTCAACTCCGCGGCCACTTTCTCGGCCTCCGCCACTCGGCAACCTTGGCGGCATTCTCGCCCGGGATTTCTCCAGCTCTTTCCTTGCCGCGTCCGGCTCACCGCTAAGCCGGTCAACCATCGCCTTTAGTCCGGTCGCCTCCTCTGCGACGCGGCGAGCTCAGCGAGCTTGCGCTCCTCGTCACGGGGCCGATCGGCGGCCTCCTTGGGCGGCTCGGCTCTGCATCAATCGATCCACATCTGCTTGGCCCTTTTGGCCGTCTCCTCATACTCCTTCTCCATAGCCGGATCCGGTTGGCATCCTCGATATTTACATTCGGGCGGCCTCGAGGTCGCGATGGAGATGAGCGGTGGATGGTCGCCTCAAAATCCCTTGCGGCTTGGGCGGCCATCGCCGCCGTCGAAGAGCCGGGCAACGGCCGCCGCATGGCGTCTCGGATCGCCGACGAGCGATCGCATCGAGGTCGTCGTCCAAGCCTTGGGCAAGAGGCGGTGGCACAGCGAACGTAAGGGATATCAAGAGGTTGTTGCGGAGCCTTGCTCGACAGAAAGTCCGGCACCATGGGAGCAACGTCCGGATCGGCGAGGCAGACCTGCGGCGCAAACCAAGGAAACCAAAAAGTTAGCCTAAGACTTACTCGGAGCGCCTACCTCGGAAAGTTCAAAACATTCTCACTGTTGACCGGCTCTGGGTCACGGCCAAAAAGGGCTTTCCCGAGGAGTCTCGGCGTCGGCGATCGCCGTCCTTTTCAAGTAGCCGAAGGCGACTGGAGCCGGACGCCGACGGCTGGGACCAGCCCCTCCGCCATCGAATGAAGAAACGGGGAGCGGCGATCGGCGGCTCCAAGTATAGCCAAGTCCGCCTCGGTAGACGGAAGGGACGCCTCCGGCCTCCGCCTCTTGCGGTTGCGCTGGAGTTGATCCTCACCTTGAGTTTCCGGTTCGGCGACCGGCACCGCAACGGGCTTCACCACAGGGGCAGGGCGAGACGACGTCGCGGCAACGCGACCCGTTTTCTTTCCCATATGAAGGCGACCGAGAAAACCGGGGTTAGACATGGCGATCTGGTGAGGTAGCTCGGTGATCCGGGGAAAATAAGTCTCTGCCAAAGAAGAAACTAAAACAAGTTAGACACTTACGTAAACGTGGCGACCTCTTGGAGACGATCGCCTTGCAGAAAAGAGTGGATAGAAAGTCATACCAGGTGCCTTCAGGTGGCGAGGGAAGCGAAACAGTCGAGCTCCCAACCGGTGAGTTTCGTGGCTGACTGATCGAACGTCTTTATAGGAAATCGGCAATGCACGAATCCGCTCCCAGACGATCGAGAAATCAAAGGGGAGATCGTCGGCCGATGGAACAAGGGATCCTGCAAAAAGGAAAATAAAATTAGATCAGTCCAAGGAGTATCCAAACAAAGGGAGAAAGGAAACCCTTACTTGGATTCCTCTCCCGAAAATTGGTAGGGATATCCAACTCCTCCTCCGGCGGTTCGCTCGATGCCGACCTCCATGCACCACCAACCCAGCACCACTTTTTCAGGTCGCCTCGAGTCTTGCTCGGCACCCCGATAACCACCCTACCCTGGCGACCTTGGATATGGTACCCGCCGATCGACCCTTTCTGCACGGTCAGCTTAAAAAGATAAGTCATCTCTCCATGAAGGCAAGCGAAACAACTGTGACCGCCAAATAACGTCGGTGTCCGATAATCTGCGACCGGGCGTTCGGCGTGAGCTGAAGAGGCGCCAAATTCGTGCGATCAGCAGATCTGGCGGCGAACGGCAAGGAAACCGCGAGCCGTGACGAGTCATTCGTTGATGGCGACCATACCCTCGGGAGGCCGGTCGGCACGTTCGTTCTCGGCGGGCACGTGCAATGACACATCGAGGATATGATATTTGGCCCTCCAGTGGTCATGTCCTTCAGTCGCCGAACTCGGATCGACCAAGAGTCCATTGAGGCAGTTCGGCGGCCAGAAACTCCGTCCGCTTCACATGTACATAGGGATAAGCGGCGGAGTAAGCTTCAATCAAACTCGGACAGGGCCGGCAATCCCCTCCATAAGTTTAGCAAAAGCCCTATAAACCGGGCAGAGATCTGTCTTTTTCCCAAGACAAACGTATCGATTCGTCTTCCTCCACCGGCGACGCATCTCGCTCCTCCGCCGCCGCAGATCCCGCCACTACGGCCTCATTGAAAAGCTCCTCAAGCTCTGCGGGTGTAATCCCTTACGAATAGCCTCTGCGGCCGTTTCCACGGGGATTCCCACAGAATTTCCTCCCGGTCCGTGGCCGCGGCGGCGAAGTGCTTAGGCCTCGAAGGCCTTAGATCCTCCCGACATATTCTCAAAAAGTTAAGGGAGAGTGAAAAATTGGGTTTCTTACCTAAAGAAAGGAAGGCAGTCGGCACAACAAGCTACGGAAATTTTTGCGAGCTTCAGGCGGGAAGACAAGGACGCGTAAAAAAATGAAAATGGAGTAGCCCTAGCCCCTTTTATAGATGGAGGCGGGGGTCTCGGGCAAATAGGCGAAGTCAGGGGTGGGATGCAACCGGCGGGACGCAAAAAATGCGGCCATCGGGTACCGCGTACGCGTCTGTTCGAGGGCACCCCAATCGACAAAGTCTGACGAACCGTCGGACTACCTCAAAAGAAACGCGAAGCGTGTCCGTGCATTGTTTCGCGAGCCTACGACTCTTTTCCGCCGCTCCCGGTATGAGGAGATCGTCAATTTGAAATCGGATCGAGGTCGTCTAAAACATTAGCGATCGCCAAAGTGCCACCTCACCCCGTGTTTTCAACATCGAGCCGAGTGAGGGCAATTGTTGTGCGGCATTTAAACACGCCTCGAAGGCGATCGTCATAGCGATCGGAAGTCTACCATGAGAGATATGCTCGGGGCAAACACCACGAACTCGGCACCCGGCGATCACCTTACATTGGTAGCGATCGTCTTTTGTTGATTGGCGATCGTCTCGTGCCGTGTATTACTCCAACATCCGTCAAAAGGCATCAAAGCCCAAATCTCGGGCTGGGACCCACATGCAGATCTCAAAAGGTGCTGACAGACAGGATCGGTGCCCACAGCCTGTCACCTACTTCACCTACCAACAGGGCCGCAGACCTGCAAACAGTACTGACAGACAAGACCTGTGCTCACAGTCTGTCACCAACTTCACCTACCAACACTACCGCCGAAAAGGTAGGTGACAGCGGCTCAGGGCGCATGCGAGTTCCCCGTCAGACCGTACAACCGGCTGTCAGTAACAACCGCGTACTTTAGGGGAAAAGCCCCACGCGACGAGACGATCGGCCGTCTTATTATAATATAAATAACGACGATCGCCTGCGATCGCAGGGGGGCCTTCAGGAACTTGGTCTGCTATAAATAGAAGGTCCATAACACAGAACAAGGACTGCGAAATACACAGCAAACAAGAGAGAGAAAAGAGAAAGACATTCTCACACATAGAACATCCATAGCAAGAATTCACAGAACTCCATATCTGATTCTTCCGGCATTCTATACGCTCCACAGCTTAGAAAACTAGAATCCTTTACACTCTTTGTGATAGATTCTAGCGTTAATATTTGTACTCAACAGTATACTTATTAATAAAATCTTGCGAGAGCATTCAAGCCCGGGATTAACAACCCCGGCAAATCTTGTGTCATTTAATTTCTCACGGACGTGCTCCCGCACTTGTTGGTTACTCGATCATTCCAGCAACATTATCTTCGGATAATATTTTGGGTAACAACATAGGTATTGTTGCCTTGTGGAATATTTAATAAAATGTGAAGACTTGATTCTTTTCCATCAACTTGTGCAATACACCAAACGGTTTAAGCAAGAGAGAAAAGAGAGAGAAAAGCCGTAACCTTAGAGGTTAATCGGGTGATCTTCATTCCGTTCGTTTCTCCTGCGTGTGGCAAGTAGAGACGCGGTCCTTTCGGCGTTGGATCATCCAAGAGCTTGGAGCGGATTGGATCGTAGGGAAATCAACAAAGCTTGGGGAATAGCTCAAGAGAAGGATACCATTTAATCAACGGACTACAAGAGTATCTCGTATCCTTTTGTATTTCCTATAATATTCGTATATACGTAGCTCGATTGATCCTCATAGGGATTCGGATCGAATTAATTTTTGTTTTACCACTTCCACTGGGCCTTTGTTTTAGGCACCGAATCCCAACAGCGGTATCGGAGCGTAGGTCTTACGATCGTATATATGATATTGATATTTGGAATGATTGATTAGATGGTGAATGATTTGGATTCATTTATAGTCATAATCGTGGTGTATGTTTTTCTTCGTTGTAGTTGTATTTTTCGTAAGTTTATATCCAAATATAAATCTTTAATTTGTGGGGAATATGATTTATATTGAAGATATGAATGTTGAAAAATATTGTTGGATATCCGGTTGAAAATCTAGCTCTGAATCGTCATCGGACGACTTTTCGGACAAGGGGCAGGAAGATGACGGTCTGACCCGACCGTGTCAGGTGACACGGGCCGTGCCAGCCGGCCAGTCTCGGCAGACTATCGGGACGACCCGACCGTGTCAGGCGACACGGGCCGCATCTGGCCGGCAGGCTATCGATACAACTCGACCGTGTCATTTTGAGACGACCGTGTCTGGCAGGATGGTCTAGGACACTGCCGGCATGACCCGACCGTGCCATTCGGCACGGGATGTGTCTAGCCGGCAGACTGCCGGAAGTGTCTCGGCCGTGGCAGGCCAGTTTCACCCTGGCTCGATTTTTTCGTGTATTCTTGAAAATTAATCTCCCGCATGTTAAATTGGATTTAATATGATTAAAATGATTTATGGTATTTCATTTTATAAGAGAAATTTGATAAATTGGATCAATGTATCTCTATGCTTTCCGTTTATATAGTATTTATTGGATGAATGCTTTTGAATGGGGATGTGGTTCATGGACTTAGTTTTGAATCATTCGTTTTATTCGATTGGGTTGTAAAGGCCGTTTTGAGCCTATTTATTTTACTAGAAATATTTGTATCTAGGATGCAATTTTCAATGTAAAATTTATATATAATGACGAAGACCGGAGGAAGATCCGTTTCGAGAAGACGAAGATTCAAGACGAAGACTAGTAATTAGATTACAGAGTTTTTGTTTCTAGGAACGGTCCATGAACCACATGTTGGCAGCAACTACGTTGTGAATGGTTGTTCATATTGTATGAATGCTACAAACGCGCTTAAATGGATTAATGTGCAAAGTGTAATGTTAATCGCCAAATTCTCCCACGACAAATTATTAAGTTTATAAGGTTTCAAGGTTTTCCTTCCCTCCATCGAGCTTTCGGGAAATTGAAATCCGAACCAGACATGATATGCTTCCGAGTTATCGGGGTAGTCATTCGGGGAGGATGCATAAATTATCGGGAGCACATTGGATGCCTTCGGTTGGAGCAATTTTTATCCTTAGAAACCTGATAGGTTGCCGGATAAGATTCAATTGTGAAATTGATTTGCGTCGATGGTATAAAATTATCTTGTTCACGAACCATAGAAAACGTATAGGTTGAGGGGAGTGAACAAGGGGAAAAAGAAGATCGAATCATCCATTGGATGGGTTGGTGTTGGACACCACTTTATGAAAATTAATAGACTAGAAACTTGTTCGGTTGCCCTCTATTAAGATTTATAAAGAACTCGATCACCACTATGAAGTAGAGCGAACGATACTTCCATATTTCACTTGGGAGCGTGTTATTCCGATAAAAATAGTGGGAGTTGGGTAACAAGAATAGAAAAGACCTTAATTCTATACTCAGATCATAATTGAATGAGTCACTAATTAATCTGTCGTACTTAAATGCAGACAAGACTCTCAATATGACAATGAATCCACTCACAATTCTACTCGAAAAGAACACCTTAAATGGACCTAACTTTGTGGATTGGCTACGCAATCTGATGATAGTCCTCAGTATAGAGGTACTAGGATACGTCTTGGAGACGGACATTCTGGCGCCTCCTGTGCGGACTAGAGCCAATCAGGAAGAGATTGAAAACCACGAAAAGTGGGTTAAGGATGACATAAAAGTCCGTGATTACATGATGGCTTCTATGTCTAATGAGCTTCAGAGAGCTCATGAGAAAATAACTTCTGCTAGGCAGATTCTATCTCACTTAACCGAGCTTTATGGTGAGCACAGTCGAACTGCTAGATATGAGATATCCAAGCAACTGTTCGGTGCAAGGATGAAGAAAGATGAGAAGGTTGGGGACCACGTCCTCAAACTGATATCCATGATCGAGAGATTGGAGGCTCTTGATTTTAAGATGGATACTTCTCTTCAAACCGACCTTATCTTACAGTCTCTCCCTGATTCCTTTTCACAGTTTGTTATGAACTTCAACTGCAATGAGATTGCATGTAACTTAGCTGGGCTAATGAACAAACTCGTGACCGCTCAGTCTCAGATGAAGACTCCGCGGATGAAGGAGTCTGCCCTTGTGATTTCTTCTGGACCTCGGAGCTCTAAGAACAAGAAGAAAAAGACCAAGAAGCAGACGAGACCACAAGTCAAGGACTTCAAGGGTAAGGGCAAGGCCCCGATGGTTCCGAAGAACAAGAAGAAGAAGGACGCATGTCTCAAGTGCGGTGAGCTGGGCCATTGGGCAAGAGACTGTCATATTCTTCATGCACTTTAGGTATAGAAGTTTTAGTTTTGGAAACGAATTGTTCTGCTACTGTATTTTCTACTTCTTGGATACTGGATTCTGGTGCTAGTTCTCATATTTATACCGTGAAATAGGATCTGGAACAAAGTAGGAAGCTTGGAGCTGGGGAAGTGATGGTCACTGTCGGAAGTGGGCATAGTGTCAAGGCAACCGACATAGGATCACTTCTTTTGGATTTAGAATCCGACTTTGTTTTTAGAAGATACTTGTTTTGCCCAAGTGGCATAAAAATATTGTATCCATTTCGGTCATGGATCGGAGAGGTTTTTTCCTTTTTCATTAGTGATGGTTCCTGCAAAATTTATTTCAGAAATAAACTAGTGGGCACTGCTACATTGTTAAATGGACTGTATCATATAAACCTCAGTAACAAAAGTCGTTGTGAATACTATGACTAGGAAGCATGATAGGGATGAAACCAATCAAGTTTTGAAATGGCATCTTAGACTTAGTAAATGTTGGTTAGACCAAAGTTTACAAAATGGAAAAAGATTGACTTATGGGTCCATTGGGATCGAATCCCTTTCCTACTTGTGAATCTTGCCTTAAAGGCAAAATGACTAAGTCCCCCTTCACAGGGACTTTTGAAAGAACCGCTGATAAACAGGGATTAATCCACACCGACGTATGTGGTGCTTTGGAAGCAGCACATGATGAATATCAGTACTTCATTACGTTTACATATGATCATAGTGTTGGGATTCGGTGCGTAAAACGAAGGCCCAGCGGAAGCGGTAAAACGAAAATTAATTCGATCTGAATCCTTACGAGGATCGATCGAGCTACGCATATACGAATATAAAATAAACAAATGAAGATCCGAAATCATACCCTCGTAATCCATTGATTTTATGGTGTTCTTCTCTTGAGCTATTCCCCAAGCTACGATCCAAAGTGCTCCAAGCCCTTCGATGATCCAACGCCGAAAATACTGCGTCTCTACTTGCCACGCACTGGAAAAATGAACGGGATAACTATCACCTTGCTATCCTCTAAGGATACGACTAGAGCTTGATGATGAAGACTTTGATTATAGCACTCTAAGTGTATAATTTATTTCTCTCAATTATTCCTCACAATATTTCTCAAAGAAAATATAATGAAGATGAAGAATACTTTGAAGACAAAGAAAACTCTCCTGCTCTCTCTCCTTCTCAACCTTACGTATGGAATACATTTTTCAAGGAGTGAGATGAGTCTTCCTTTTATTCTTTAATCAATCACATAAAATCACCTTTACAATATAAAAGAGAGATTCCATGTCCCCTAAGACAAGACACTTCATGATATTAAATTATGAAGTCTTCCACCACATTAGGTGGAAGACAAAGGGGGGTGGCCATCTAGAAGGGTAGGTGGAGTTCGGTCCGTTTCGGGCTCCCGCGAGTCCAAACAGGTAAACTCCGATTCCGTTCTGATGTATTTATATCAATTAATTAATCCAATTAATTAATCATGTCAAATACATAACAACATAATTAATTTCTCCAAGAAATAATTATGTTCATGAATTAAATTAATCACCCAGTAATTTATTTAATTCATTAGGCCGTAAATTAATTTATCCAATAAATCAATTTAGACATCCAATATCCCAATTAATTTAGATATCAAATATCTAATATTCATAATGAGAGAATAAGCTCGATTCATTCTGTCGTCAATCCTATTGCGCAACTCGGTAGGTTCGTCTCAGTCAGCAATGGGAGGAACCAAAGAGTAGTAGCACCACCTAGCCAGCCTGGCGGCCTACACTGTACCCCAACTGAGAATGAATGATTGGGATCATTCAAGAACCATTCTATCGTGAATACTAGTATACGTATAAACCCTTCTTTCAAATGTCCCGATCAAGTTATAGGGTCACGGTCAGTCAAACCCTATATGTACTTGACGCTATGCATGCATTAATGCAAATCGAGATCATCGAGCTCTCGTGTATCTAATACAACTAGCTCCAATGCTTTGGCCAAGGACTTATGATCTTATATGCCAATAACCGCATAGGACATATAATGTAAAACCCAGATTTTTGAACATGTTAAAATACCCTTTAATCTCGAATCTATAAAAGACGTTTAATTATTTAAAATATTGCATTACGATTATAACCTAAGTATTTAAATCGTTAGCATTTGAACAAATTAATCTAATACGAATATAAGACTTATACTGAAATAATTTGTACACATTTAAAATTGTCACACGTTTTCTATTTTTGTCCCTAGCCAAATGATATGTTGTACACAAACATATGGAATCGTGAATCATGTCAAGGTTCGTGATGGGTTTTAAATTTGGCAAAGTCTTCCATCAAATCCCCATAATTTAGGCATTTTCCTTTTTGAAATTCATCCCCACTCGCCTATATATATCACACACACATACTTCACAAAACTAAAAACACTAAAACCTAAAACTAAAAATGGCAGCTACCTAGTTCTCTACCATTCCCGTTCGATCGAGACGTGCATAAAGTAAGTCTTGGTCGTAGATTGAAGGTCTCGGGTGCGTTGGTATGATTAAACACGTTATATGATGGCTTAAATAAATTCTGGAATTAAGACAGCTTGTATACTTGAATTTGTGAACAAGATAGGTCATGATATATAATGATTCAATTCAGTTTCTTTTTATAAAAACCTAGTTTTATGTCTTAGTTAAGTTATACAATTGGTTTGGAGTGATATCGAGTTGTTTTGGTCGTGTTTTTGATTTTTGTGTGATTAATTGTTGAATCTGAAATTCGGGAGTCTGAAATCAGTCTACTTTGTCAATTTTTGATTCAAAAAATATAATGAGTTGGGCCATGAAACTCTTCAGTATCTAACTTCTATATGATTAGTAATACCATGAATTTTTGGGAATGTTTCCTGGATGTTTTGTAGGTCGTTGAGGCAGATACTTTTTGGGTACAACTGCAAGTCGGTTTTCTGAATAGTCTGAGTTTGAGTATTTTTCGTGTGGGGTTAAACTAACTAATAAATTCTGGGAAAATTCGTGTGGGTTCTAAAGACATTGACATACCTGTGTGAATTTTTGGGAATTTTACTTTTGAGTACTGATGTGGTTCAAAAATTCGTCAAGTTGTAACCTGTTCATAGATAAAAGCTGATAAAAAAAGGTTAAAAGGCTAATAAAGGTTAGGGTTGTATTGAATTTATCTCCAGGCATGCTGTAAGGTTTTTGGGTCATATTGAAAGGGGTCCATTTTAATGATACCAACGTGTTTTTGAGTAATTCTTGAGTCTAAAATCAAGTTCCGGAAAAGTACTTTCTGAATATGTAAGTCTTGTAATTTTTAGAAGTAGAGAGAATATCTTTTCTGATTTTACAAGTTCAAGTGTCAAACTTGTCAATTAGTAATCCGAATTTCAACCTTGATTTATGATTTTTGTTTTGAAATGAGTAAATAATCATTAACTCAAATTAGACAGGGCTTAAATATAAGATGTGTTTGGCCTCTGTGATTTTTGGTGGAATTTTTAGAGTAACACATCATGGTCTCTTAATTGCTTACTTTTTGAGTCTCAGATCTGTCACCGAATCTGGACTAGTTTTGATAAGGAATTTTTGTTCTATAGCTATACTACCTGGAAATTATACAAAAATTACATAAAGTAGAAAACATATGTATATACCTGGGGTAATTTTGCTAAGGCTCCAGGAGGTGCACAAGTATACTTTAAAAATCAGGAAACGTGATACATGTTATGATATTAAAAGCTGAGTTTTCTTAAAAAGGTGGTTACACACTCAAAGTCTATTATATTACTAAATGAGTAACCAAATTCATTTGGACTTAAAGTAATACTTGGTTATTGATCCGTATAGGTTCCGTGAAGCGGGAGTGATCCTATATCTTGTGATCCATCTATCTTTGTTTACATTTGCTGTTGAATAAGGTACAAATATTCCGTACTCTTTCAGCAATAGTACAACTACTTTCTCTCTCATGAACTTTCTCTCTCTTCTATATTATTTGCCTATCTTATATTGGACTGTTGATATTTGAACTCTTTGTTTGAACCTTTGACATTGCATCTTTGATTTGATACATGTGAACTGAACCTTTGATATTAGCTCTTTGATTATTCGAACCTTTGATATTGAACTTTGACTATAAGAATGAGACCTACACTTTGATTTGGACTTGTACTTTTTGATCCTTCAGTATTTACCCAGGTATTATCTGTTCTCAGTTATGGGGGGTCCATGACCGTAGTACTGATGCACCAATGTTATGACTCTAGTGTGGTTGGAGAGTTGTACCACACCGTCCCTTATCTGCTATCTGCTATGGCCATTATTATGATTATGAATTGTTTGCAGGGGCGTATGGATGCATCCTAGATTTGTTTGTTATTTGTTTGGGCTACTATGATGATATGGATACATATTATATTTGTTTGGTGATTGGGCATGCGTGCATGCAGTCCCTTCACATTTGGGAGTTGATCACTCCATTGGGCTACTATTTGTTTGGATATTTGTTTGGGCCTGTGGTAAAATACTGAATCCACATTCATACACTTTATACTTAAACTTTGATATCCTTTTGATTATCCATTGACACCATATGTATTCTATCTTCGCATTCCTTTGATTATATTAACTCGTTTGATCTGTATTGTTATTTGCTTTATATCTGTTCACTGAGCTTTTTATGCTCAATCGCTTTTCTTTTCCATGCGACAGGTACTTAAGCTAGGAGCGGGGTTATTAGCTCGGGGATGAGAGAGAGTGGATTACCCTATAGATTTATTTAAATAATGAACTTTATTTCCTTATCGTTATTTCCGGATTTCGGACATTTGTATCGTACTTTCTTTTGTTTGGTGTCGGGGACACTTGGTGTTGTTTTAGTCCCCTTTTGATACTCTTTTGATAAATTTTATTTAACTTATCAAAAGGGGACTAAAACAACACCAAGTGTCCCCGGCACCAAATAATAGAAATTACGATACAAATGTCTGAAATTCGGAAATAATGATAAGGAAACAAAGTTCATTATTTAAATAAATCTATAGGGTAATCCACTCTCTCTCATCCCCGAGCTAATAACCTCGCTACTAGCTTAAGTACCTGCAGCATGAAAAAGAAAAGCGGCTGAGCATAAAAAGCTCAGTGAACAGATATAAAGCAAATAACAAAATAGATCAAACGAGATAAGATAATCAATGGAATGAGAAGATAGAATACATATGGTGTCAATGGATAATCAAAAGGATATCAAAGTTTAAGTATAAAGTGTATGAATGTGGATTCAGTATTTTACCCCAGGCCCAAACAAATATCCAAACAAATAGTAGCCCAATGGAGTGATCAACTCCCAAATGTGAAGGGACTGCATGCACGCATGTACAATCACCAAACAAATATAATATGTATCCATATCATCATAGTAGCCCAAACAAATAACAAACCTATCTAGGATGCATCCATACGCCCCTGCAAACAATTCATAATCATAATAATGGCCATAGCAGATAGCAGATAAGGGACGGTGTGGTACATCTCTCCAACCACACTAGAGTCATAACATTGGTGCATCAATGCTACGGTCATGGACCCCCATAACTGGAAACAGATAATACCTGGGTAAATACTGAAGGGTCAAAAAGTACAAGTCCAAATCAAAGTGTAGGTCTCATTTATATAGTCAAAGTTCAATATCAAAGGTTCGAATAATCAAAGAGCTAATATCAAAGGTTTAGTTCACATATATCAAATCAAAGATGCAATGTCAAAGGTTTAAACGAAGAGTTCGAATATCAACAGTCCAATATAAGATAGGCAAATAATATAGAAGAGAGAGAAAGGTCATGAGAGAGAAAGTAGTTGTACTCTTGCTGAAAGAGTACGTAATATCTGTACCTTATTCAACAGCAAAAGTAAACAAAGATAGATGGATCACAAGATACAGGATCACTCCCGCTTCACGGAACCTATACGGATCAATAACCAAGTATTACTTTAAGTCCAAATGAATTTGGTTACTCATTTTTGTAATATAATAGACTTTGAGTGTGTAACCACCTTTTTAAGAAAACTCAGCTTTTAATATCAAAACATGTATCACGTTTCTGGATTTTTAAAGTATACTTGTGCACCTCCTGGAGTCTCAGAAAAATTACCCCAGGTAGGTACATATGTTTTATACTTTGTATATTTTTTGTAGAATTTCCAGATAGTATAGCTATAGAACAAAAATTCCTTATCAAAACTAGTCCAGATTCGGTGACAGATCTGAGACTCAAAAAGTAAGCAATTAAGAGACCATGATGTGCTACTCTAAAAATTCCACCAAAAATCACAGAGGCCAAACACATCTTATGTTTAAGCCCTGTCCAATTTGAGTTAATGATTCCTTACTTATTTCAAAACAAAAATCATAAACCAAGGTTGAAATTCGGATTACTAATTGACAGGTTTGACACTTGAACTTGTAAAATCAGGAAAGACATTCTCTCGACCTCTAAAAATTACAAGACTTACATATTCAGAAATTAATTTTCCAGAACATGATTTTAGACTCAAGAATCACTCAAAAATACGTTGGTATCATTAAAATGGACCTCTTTCAATATGACCCAAAAACCTGACAGCATACCTGGAGATAAATTCCATACAACCTTAACCTTTATTAGCCTTTTAACCTTTTTTATCAGCTTTTATCTATGAACAGGTTACAACTTGACGAATTTTTGAACCACATCAGTACTCAAAAGTAAAATTCCCAAAAATTCACACAGGTAGGTCAATGTCTTTAGAACCCACATGAATTTTCCCAGAATTTATTAGTTAGTTTAACCCCACACGAAAAATACTCAAACTCAGACTATTCAGAAAACCGACTTGCAGTTGTACCCAAAAAGTATCTGCCTCAACGACCTACCAAAAACATCCAGGAAACATTCCCAAAAATTCTGCCACGATGCGTACGAAAATGCAAAGCTTTATAAGGAGCGGACAAAGATTTGGCATGATAAGCACATCACACAGCGAGAGTTCATCCCGGGTCAAGAGGTGTTGTTGTTTAATTCTTGCTTAAGGTTATTCCCCGGGAAATTGCGTTCACGATGGTCGGGACCATTTACCGTAGTTCAAGTGTTCCCACACGGTGCAGTGGAAGTACAAAAAGATGACCGCAAATTCAAAGTTAATGGACAGCGATTGAAGGCCTACCTGGGAAATCCAATAGACGCGCAGAAGACGAGCGTCGTCTTATCCACCACCAGATGAATGCTAGAAAAGTCCGGCTGAAGACTATAAACTTAGCGCTTCTCGGGAGGCAACCCGAGTATTAGTTGTAGATTATTTTTTATTTTTCAGTATTTTCTTGCTTTTTAGAGTCTTCATTTTTGTCAATTTTTGCTTTGATATGCTTATCCTTCTCGTTATTGATGTGTTCCTTTGAAAATTCTGTGCAGAAATTACCCCAGGGGAAAAAATCAGCAATGGGCCGCGGCACAAGGATTGTGAGCCGCGGCACACACTAATCGACACGAAAAGGCTAAACTTCCTGTACTCTGTGCCGCGGCACAATCTTACTGAGCCGCGGCACACTCGATCCCTGAGCCGCGGCACGTTGCTGCTGAGCCACGGCACGCTAGATGCCAAAGATATGCCCAGGAAGCTGTACTCCGTGCCGCGGCACGGACCAAATGAGCCGCGGCACACTAACACGATGAGCCGCGGCACGCGTTGATTGAGCCGTGGCACTCGGCGACATTACAAAAAGTCCCAGGCAGACTGTACTATGGGCCACGACTCACTTAAGCTGTGCCGCGTCCCCCGTCGCAAATGGGAACACCCAGCATTCTTTCATATACTTGATCGGCCGATCCCAGGTAAGCCTTCTTCCCCTTCTGCGCGCAGTACTCAGACGATTCAATTCAATTTTTCATCTTCTTGCATTCCTTTAATCAAAGCAAGGTAATTCGCAATATCTTAATCCTCATTGCTACATGACTTGAAAAGTGAAGTATTATTCATTCGATGGTGAATATGTAGTTAGTGTTTTAAAGTTTTATCATGGTTGAGTTGGGATATGAAATTTTTCATTAGTAATCGATGGAAATTGTTGATTATGAACGAATTGGTGATGTTCTTTGCCGTTTGTCATGGCTATATATCTATGTTGTTATTTTTGGGGATTTGGATTTAGTCATTAAAATTCTTGTTCTTCATTTAAACTTATGCATACCAAGTGTTTGATGAATTGCATCAATGAAAAATTTAACCAGAAAGCATTTTCAAACTACATGCAACGAATTATTTTATCGGACTACATTGTCTCCCAACCCTTACACCATGTTTAAACTTGAGAGCTCATCCTTAATTTCCTATTTGATGATGCAAGCTCATTCATTCACGTTCTGCATGGTGTAGTCAATGAGAGAGCAGGCTTGCCGGACGAGGCCGGCACCAGTTCATGAGCGGACAGTAGGGGAGTACTTGACCTTTTCTTTTATTGCATATTACATTTTGTGTACATTGAGGTCAATGTAAATCCTAAGTTTAGGGGTGGTTACTTTCTGTTGCTGTACTTATTCGTTGCACTTTTCATTATTTTTCGTTATTTTTGACGTTAGCCTTGCTTGTCGTGATATTATTTGCATTCGTGAATTTTTCGTGCTTCTTTGTGTAAAACTGATGTTACGATACTGATTTCTCTTGGAAGAAACGGTTGAGTTTTAGTCGAGTTGCAGTCAGAGATATCTGTTTCCGTTGAGTATGCATTTATGTTAGGAAAAACAAACACCCTGTATCGATTCAGCCGGGATACCCGATCCCTGTATCGATTGTTATGTGTTATTGAAAAGGTTTTGACATATATGCCAAATACAGTATGGAAAACTGTATCGAGGATTCAAGGATTTATCATGTATCGAAGATCAGCCTCGAATCAGCATAAGTGAAGCTCGTCAGTACAGCAAGAAGACTTGTAAAAGATCAAGTATGGAAAACTGTCTCGATGCCCTAAATACAGTCACCTTCCATACAGTTCACAAAAGGACAAGAAAGAACCCAAGTCAAGTCCCGTTGAACAAAGAAGTATTTAAATACTCAAGGATAAAGTATTTAAATACTGTCAGTCTTCAGATCTTCAGAATCCCGCGAAATCCGGATCATGTCATATTCCCGTTGAAGGAAATCTTATTCAAACGGACATCTCAACGGATACTTTCTTCAGAGGCTATATATATCCTTGAAGACATTGAAGATCAGATACTCACGAAATCTATTGAAGTAACCCAACTCTCAAAGCTATCAAAGTTATCATCTGAGCAAACATATCTCCAGAGCAAACTACAAGTTAGAACGAAAGAGATATACAGTGCTCATACATCAAGAACAGCTATCATCAGATCTTGATACTCAAAGCTGCTGTTCTTACCTGGTTACCTAACCTTTTACCTCTGTGTAAAAACCGAGCTCTGTGTGAACTCAACAAGTTATTCTGACCTGTGTGGGACGAATAAGGACGAAGCTTTGGAACTGTGTGTGAAGAAGCTAGTCAAGAAGGAAGCTTTAACCAATCTGTGTGAACGGTTGAAAGTGACGTTCTTTGTATCAATCTGTGTGAACGATACAAGGATAGGTTTGTTTATAATTACGTAGTTGTGTACGCAGTAATTATATAATAAACTTTTTACTCCTGTGTGGAGGACCAGTGGACGTAGAGGGGTTTACCTCGAACCACTTAAATTACTGTGTCATTTACCTTCACTTTTTTGTTTGAAATTACCGTGATATATTAAGTATACACCTAATACGTCGTTCTTGTATCCACGGCAACTAATCGTATCCAAGACTTCCGCTACGCACTCGATTTAGATTCCATACAGCTTTGTTGTTTAAACTACTTTTCCAAATCGTATCCAAGATACTTAAGTGGCCAACAAGTGGTATCGAGCGGTTGATTCTAAAAAGAATCGGTCGTATTTCTTTTAACCGAATCGATTCAAATCACTTATTTTCAAAACAGCTTTCTTTCATTTCTATATTATCGGTATGGATACCTCTATGATTAACAAAGTCCCTATGTTCTCTATTAACGAATTTGACGACCGAGAATTAGAATGGAAGCTCATCTTGGCAAGAATGCACGAAGAGATGATCTTTGTTATACAGATGGTCCGATCAAGATTATGAAGGTCAATCCACCGCAGAAGGATTGAGGGCCAAGCCCATCTTTGAAATGCTCGAGAAGGAACGCGAGCAATGGACAACCGATGAAAGGAAGCGAGCCAACCTAGACAACGTGGCTAAGAACGCGTTATTTGTCACTCTTGACAAAGGCACGTTCTCAAAGGTAAAAAGTCGCAAAAATGCAAAGAAATCGGGATAAACTCAAGTTAATTTGTGAGGGAACCGAGCTCTCAAAAGAAAACAAAATTTCAAAACTCACTCAAGAATTGAATCTTTGAAATGAAACCAACGGAAACACTTGAGGAACTTGACCTCGATTTACCGGTATTGTTGGTGAACTTGAAGCGTTGGCAAGATTTACACCCAAAAGGAGAAGAACTTAAAAATTTTCAGATCTCTCCCCAGATGGGACATTAAGACCACAACTATGCGTGTATCATGTAATCTTAATGAAATATCCACTTTTGATCTCTTCTCGACCTTAAAGCTTTTGAGTATGACATAGACGAAGAGAGAAAGTCAAGAATCTCCCTCAAAGGTCACGGCTCTCGCCGTCAGACGAACCGTCGACACAAAGATGCCTAGCTCGTCAAGCCCGGTCACAAGAGTGCCGACAATGACGACATCTGTCACAAGATGAAATGGCGCTTCTAATGCATAAGTTCAAAAGTTCATCAAACGATCTGAAAGACTCCTACAGCCCAAACTCACAACAAGGTAAGCACCAAACATCATCCGATGCTAACTCGTGTTATAATCTGCAGAAACCGTGTCATTATGCAAACAAATGTCCTCATCCCAAAGTCCAAAGGTTGCCGAGGCCGAGCAACAAGAGCGAGATGAAAGAAGACGTGCTTGGAAAGACAAGCTCAAGGCCCCGATTGAGAATCGAAGCCTCCCCACACCATCTAAATCTGCAGAATGTCTTGGTGGTCATCGAAAGTGATTCATCCGACGATGAGTTCGATGATAAAGCATACATGTGCTTTATGGCTAAAGATGTTCCGAAGGTGAAGACAATGACGATGAGGTAAGTTCAACCTCGGTTATTCCATCTAATGCATCTCATACTTTCGAAAATATGATGAATGAATTCAAAACATTCAAAAGCCCATGAGAGTCTAAAAGCGAGAATATACACTTCAATTAACAAATCTAGAGTGAAAGATGAGAATGACTTGTCAAGATAAACTATGATAATATGTCTATTGATTGTGAAACCAAAGAAGGTCGATTTGAAAAACTCATGGAGAGCAATCATCAACTTGCTCATGAACTAAATGAGGTTAAAACCCATAATGAGAGCAAGACAAATGATTTGGTTCTACCGCAAACCAAAATTACAACTCTCGAGAAGCGAAACCGAACTTGAGACCATTCAAGTCTTTTGAAAAATCGTCCAAAAGAATGGAAGAAATTGAGCACCGGGCAACATGCTCATGATAAAAGTGGCTTAGGATACACTCATGTTCGAATAAAGGTAAAACTAGTCTTGTGTTCGTCAAGAGTGTGGAACACATTCCGAATCGAAAGATACTCCCAGTCTATAAAGGAACTCTTGACCGAGAAAACCGAAGGCTGCAATTCCGCCCCGCAAACCTATACCAGATAATGGGAATCATAAGCCATTTCAACTCGTGAGGCGCACTCAACAAAGATGCTCCCGAGCATATCAACAGCGCCACAATGCTCGTAAGGAAGGTCAGATCCAACCACCAAAGGCCCGCACGGCAGCAAGACTTATCGCACTGCCGAGGTATTGGATACAGAGCCCCATTATCCCTCAAGACAAAGAGATGCCGTTCGGTATCAACAACGGCATTGGGAATCCAACCGGAGGCCCAAGACAAGTCATAGCCGAGGAAAATGGCTCCACCTCCTAGACGGCATTAAATCTGGAATAATAATAATAATCCTGAATTTTACATGCATAATAATTATCATGATTATAACAACCACGGGTATGCCCCGTAGATACCGCAATCTTGTCCGAGTACATCCTACAATAAACCAATTGTTGTCAGAAAATCTGGGTACCTAAAGGAACTAACATACATGGACCCAAAATCAAAGGGGACCTAAATCTACCTAATTTCTTTGTTACAGGACATTCTAGAGGAGGATACAGGTACTTCGATAGTGGATGCTCTCGTCACATGACCGAGACAGAGCAAGCTATCTCGATTTTGTAGAAGGTCGCGGTCCAAAAGTTCGCTTGGTGATAAATCTAAAGGAAGAACAAGAGGGAAAGGAAACCTACTTGTCGGGAAATTCAAAGTCACCGATGTCGCATATGTTGAAGGCTTACAGTATAATCTACTTAGTATTAGCCGCCTGATAAACAGCTTCTCGGTGAAGTTCTATATAGATCATTGTAGAGTCAAGAACACCCAAACCAAGGAAGTTGTGCTTACAGAAGCGATCTTAATATGTACATTGCTGACTGGAAGCCTATGAGCTCCTCAATTCCATGTTTTGTTGCCAAAGGCACTGCAGATCTTAGCTGGCTATGGCACAAGAGGATGTCTCACGTCAACTTCAAGACGATCAACAAGCTTTCAAGACAGGGTATGGTAAGAGGTTTGCCAGATGTGTCATTCAAGAAGGACAGCGTCTGCGGACCATGCCAGAAAGGCAAGCAAATCAAGTCAACCCTGAAGAGCAAATCCTACCTTTCAACCCAAAGAGTATTGGAAATGCTACACATGGATCTCTATGGCCCTGTAGACCCAGTAAGTTTGGGAGGTAAGAAATATTGTATGGTTGTTGTTGATGATTATTCTAGGTATGCTTGGACGATCTTTCTTAGCAAGAAGAAGGAAACAACATCAAGGCTGCCCGAGCTCCTGAGAAAGTTGCAGAATGAAAAAGCATCGAGTATCGTGTGCATTCGTTCCGACAGAGGTACTGAATTTACTAACCGCTTTGTAGAGCAATACTGTTCGGAGAATGGCATACAGCACGAGTACTCAGCTGCCCGAACACCTCAACAAAATGGTGTTGCCGAGCGAAAGAATAGGACGTTGAAAGATGCAACTAGGACAATGATTGCCGAAAGCAAATTGCCGCTGCGTTTCTGGGGTGAAGCAACCAATACAGCATGCTACACTCAAAACCATTGTATCGTCAACAAGCATCACAACAAAGCGACTTACGAGGTATGGAACAACAAAACTCCATTAGTTTCGTATTTTCACATTTTTGGATGCGGGTGTTACGTATTGAACAATGGGAAGGACCAACTTAGAACATTTGATGAAAAATCGATGAAGGAATATTCGTAGGATACTCCTCTCACGCAAAGCTTTAGAATCTTTAATAAAAGGAGGTGACGATCGAGGAATCGATTCATGTAGTGTTCGACGAACCACACCATGACCCTACGGGAGTAGATAATATCACTCAGGACATTCACCATCTATCTATCTTGGATCCACCTACACCAATAGAACCCGTAGTTGATTTAGAAATCAACCCCGCACTGTAAGAATCGATGTGGATGAAGTCAAGCCGCATAAGTCGTCGTTCCCACAGAAACTTTCGATACAGTACGGGACCCTGAACTAGAACCCGACCGAAGATGGTTGAGAGATCACCCGCAAGAGCTGATCATTGGAAACATTAATGCAGGTGTTTCTACTCGTAGGAGAATACAGAGTACACAAGGAAATGTACTTTGTGCACAAGAAGAATCTAATGCTGAAGTCTCACAGTTTCCTGAATGGAAATCTCAATCCGAGCTTAGAAGACTCAATATGTGCACTATTGCTGTATTATTAGCCCAGTCCGAACCTGTTTCGACCATAGACGCTCTTAACAACTCTCATTGGATTACATCTATGGAAGAAGAGCTTAACGGTTTCGAAAGAAACAATGTATGGTATCTTGTACCCAGACCGACACACCAATCGGTTATAGGAACCAAATGGGTATTTCGAAACAAAAAGGATGGAAATGGACTTATCATAAGAAACAAATCCAGACTAGTAGCACAAGGCTATTGTCAGGAAGAAGGAATCGACTATGATGAAACCTTCGCCCCTGTAGCGAGACTAGAAGCCATCAGGATATTTTTAGCCTTTGCCGCCCATAAGAATTTTATCGTATACCAAATGGACGTCAAGAGTGCTTTCCTGAATGGAGAGCTTTCAGAAGAAGTTTATGTTGAACAACCACCGGGGTTTGCCAACACAGACGGTATCGATCTAGTTTAGATGCTAAGGAATGGGCTGTACGGACTTAATCAATCCCCTAGAGCACAGTACGAAACCTGTCCCAGTATCTAACCAACAACGGATTTGAGAAAGGTCTGTCGACAAAACATTGTTCAAAATACCGGAAGGAGATGACCTTCTAATGGTACAAATTTATGTCGATGATATTATTTTTGGTTCAACTAACCTTGCTCTATGTCAAAGGTTCTCACATCTCATGCAAAGCAAATTTGAAATGAGTATGATGGGGGAACTTAGTTATTTCCTAGGTTTGCAGATAAAGCAGATGCCTACGGTATATTTATCAACCAGAGAAATACAAAGAAGGAGCTTCTCAACAAATTTGGAATGAACACTTCCAAATCCTCGCCAACCCCCATGAGCACTTCCGCAAATTAGTCTTGATGAAGCCGGAAAGCCGTTTGACCAATCACTCTACAGGAAGCTCATTGGTTCGCTCCTGTACCTAACGGCTAGCAGGCCCGATATCCAAGATATCTTTGTTGGAGTGTGTGCGAGATACCAAGTTGCACCTAAGGAATCACACTTCAATACGGCTAAACGAATCTGAAATACGTTAAAGGAACATCGATGCGGGATCGTGGTACCCTAAGGAAGGCGGATTCGATTTAGTTGGATACGGCGACTCGGATCTCGGAGGTCGCAAGCTAGATAGGAAGAGTACAAGTGGAACTTGTCACTTTCTTGGACCTAGGCTCGTTTCTTGGTTGATAAGAAGCAATTGGCTAACTCCCTTTCCACCTTGAATCGAATACTATGTCTGGTAGGCTGTATGCGAATCCTTTGGATGCAAAGAACAACTGTCGATTATAGAATCGATGCTAGAGAGACTCCCATCATGTGTGATAGCACGAGTGCAATTGCAATCACGCACAATCCTGTTTTGCACTCGCGCACTAAGCATATCAACATGAAGCATCATTTCATCAGGAATCATGTCGAGAACAAGGATGTTCGCTGGAAAAAGTCCATACAGACATCCAGTGGCCGACATTTTCACCAAGCCTCTCGACACGGCAAGATTCAACATGCTAAGAACAATGGGAATCTGCGGCCGGACTCCTGTAAGTAAATTTCTTGCTTTTACTCAACAATTGACGGGAATCTCAGAAGACCCGTGAGTACTGATATCAACATTAATTATCCGTACACTTAAACATCAATACGATCAGAGCGAACGAAGGTATATAAATCCTACAGCTGATGTGTGCAATAATTAAGGGGGAATACTGTAGGACCCATGAATACAGCATAAATCCAAATATTGATGTATGGAATTTAAAACCTATTAGTACCTTTTTAAGGGGGAACGTCAGTATCGGCGGGAGAACAAAGACATACTATAGGATTTCGATTCAGTATATAATATAATATTATTTCCTTTTTAAAATAATTTTTGTCCACGTGCCTGTTTTATGTCAAACGTCATGTTCATTAAATGCCTTACACGACATCTGGACAATGAATCTCAAAAGCCGCGATGTTTTTAAAATTGTTTATTATTTTTAAACCGCCGTTTTAGGCATTTAGGGTATTCAACCTATGTCGAAGTGGGACCCATTGTATTTTAAAACCTTTTAATGGATTAGCGTACGATTATACTAAATCCATCCCGACCGTCGATTTCAAAACGGTTCCCATCCCTTAAAATCGACCATTCGTACTGTAAACCCTATTTCGCCGCCCGAGTATAAAAGGATCAGATATCGCCATTGGAGACTCTTTACGCTACCGCAATTACAAGAGATCTCAAGCAAGCGACTACATATTCTCTGCATATCCATGCAATTTCTCTGTTTTCTTACACCTTCACTTTAAGAAAACATCCATGGCTACTCAATCTTCATCCCCTGCTCAAGAAAACTTCAAAGATCATTGATGGACGGATCTTCTCGAAACCGTCATCATCGAGCGTATCATCTCTCAAACCAACGACCTCGAACCGATGGAGTATATCATTACTCGTGCGGAACAACAAGGTCTTTATCGCCGGAAGCAAAACCGCGAAAAATACGACGCTCATCTGGTTGAGGAATTCTACCTCAACGCCGCCGTCGCTTTTCTCTCACTAGCCAGGAGGACATGTTGCCGACATCACCGCAATACCCAAGGAGTGCAAATGCATAGATACCGACTTACTTCGGAAAATCTACAGCCGCCTGACGGCCCGACCATGGACCACTTGAGACGTTTGGGTCTCAAGGGCTGATTACCAAGTTTTATGGACTATTTACCGGGTCCAAAGTGGTTGACATGGTGACAACCACCGCCACAAGAAAAACTTTCTTCTTCATTTCGTTTATCTCCACGACTTGTTCCTGCACTATTGAAAACCGAACCGGTGCGTTCGAAATGTGCACGAATCTTAGGTTGAGAATGATGGTCGCCATCTTGACTGTGAAAAGGTAAACTGGTGCCAAATCATTTTGAAACGACTTCAGAAGAGGTGTGCAAACCGCCACCCAAAAGAAATCATTCGGTTTAATGCTAAACTACATCGACAAAGTGCGGAGTCAAGCAATCCCGATGCCAAGAAAAACGACTCTCGAATATATTTAGGAGGCGTCAAACCCTCCGCCTATAACCAGAGCACAATGCAAGCCAACCACCCGAGAACACGTCACATGCCTATTTCGACAATCCCAGACGAAACCGTGAAGGTCCCCGAATTGGAATCTTCAAGAAGAAGCGCAAGCGTTCTCAAAGCAAGAAGCACTCACGATGAGAAGTCGAAGAAGAGACTCGAGGCTCTCAAAAATCAAAGCCAAACACTCCGAGGATGTCTCGCCCGTGGCGCAACCCATCGATATAGCACCCTGTGGCCCAACCTCGCGGAAGAGATGTCTCCTACCGTCGACGGTAGATCCCGAGCCCTTGGCGGCTACGACGGATTTAGAGACATCGCCAACATTCAAGACGTTAGCACGTGGCCGCCCATTCGAGCCAAAGCTACTTCTCCTCTACGGGATTCCACACCCGCACAGATCCAATTTCCTTCGGGCACCATCCTCGCAAGGAGTCCATCTTCCGTGCGGGATCCCATACTGCATGGAATCCTCAAACAGCGTCTCTGCACGTGATTCAAGTCCCTCCCGACTCAATTATAAATCAAACACTTCTTTCGGTACAAATTGAACAAGCGCATTTAACGATTTCGCAATGGAAAAGCTTTAGGCTAGCTCCGCACGACACTGCATAACCGGAGCGAATGGAGCCACGAAGAGCGATTTGTCTCCGAAGTAACTGACTCAACTGAAATTGAGGCACTGCTTCGATGGGACAACGCTTCTTGCAAAGATCTCATTGAAAGCCACCTGTTGCACAAATCCGACGCCAGAAGAAAAGGAAAGAAGAAGTCGGAGGACTCTCCCATTAATCCAAAAGACGACGACGACCACGACTCAGACGACGACGACGATGCTCTTCAAGCAGGTCTGAGATTAAGCCGTGAAGAGGCTGAAGCCCAAGCCTCCTCCCCACCCAGAACCGACGAAGGGCCATCTAATCAGGCCAATCCACCTTCCCCACAGCAGGAGGAATCACTCCCTCCCGTCGAGGAAGATCAAGAAATTTTGGAACAGGCACTGAGCCTCATTGCGACCAAAGAAGCTTCCGCCAACCCAACAGGAGGATTGATCCCGCTGCATCCTCATCTCGCCGAAGAACCTTCGCCACAGGGACGCTTCGAACCACTGCCGCCATTCCACAAGAAGCTACTCCCGCCTCGCAACCTTGGAATCCGAGGACGGTAACGAACCCGAGGATGTCCAACTTACTTCACGTCCATCCGTGAACGTAAGAAGGTTAAATGGTCCAAGACTTCGCCACCGACTCTCCTATCTCCGCCGCACGCAAAGAGCGCTGCAAGCTCTTGGCCTTCGATCGTATTTATCCAAGATGCGATTAACGCTCTCTCTTCCGTAGAAAAGGCTCAATCGGATGCACACCTCTGCGGTTGAAGAAATGACAACTCTTCAACACGAAGTATCTCGAGTTGTTGATGCATTCATTCTTACGCGAAGTGTTCAAGCAAGCCTTGAAGATTATGGAGGACAAACAAGCGCAAGCTTGAAGGAAGAAGCCTCGAAGACAAGAATTCTGAAGCGAAGACCGCTGTGCTATGATAGAGAATACTCACTGCGTGCGCATGACAAATCCATTCAAGAGATGTCGCAGACTCTTTCCTCCTCGTTGAAAGAATAACCAAGATCGAGACCAAACAGACGCCGCTCTTGAAATCTGCAAAGTCTTGATGAGGCCAAAAGGGGGAAGAAGCTCGAGAAGGCTGCAAGGAGATTAAGACTTCAACAGAAAGGGAATTTGAGGTCGCTCAAAGCAAGATAGCCGCCGAATTGAACAAGCTAGCACCTCAACCCCAAAGCTTTAGAATTTCGGGCTCCTGCACGTAATTCCATGACCCAAATGTCCCTTGGCAAAATCTTGTTCAAAGACCTTCGAAATACGTCACAACCAACCGCAATCCAACTGCCGAAGAAGTGAAGCACTGGAGGAAGAATGAACTGATGAGATATTTTGTCAAACTCATCAGGGAATCCGCCATCTTCAAAAATTATAAGACATTGGCGGAAGCAGCAGACAAATTCTCGAAGATGCTAGAAGAAGGTAAGCTCCCTCTCCAAATCGAGATGAAATCAAAACATAGAAGAGGAGATCGGGTCATCCATCCAGAGGATTGGATACTTGCCTTTGATCGTTCTTATGAAGGAAGAGCAATTTACCAAGAACGAGGCAATGATTCACTTCAAAACTGGTGGCGCGGCACCGAGAATGAGCCAGGAAGGAGACCTTGGAGGCATGCGGATCAAAGATGAAGAGCTGAAATTTATGTACATTATTTTTGTTTTTGCGTTTGTAATTTCTATTCAACACAGCAAACCTTGTACTCAATCTTTTTGAATATCAATAAAATAGTTTGTTTGTCTTGAAAGATTACAACTCGTAATCTACTGTGTTTATGTATGATTACTTAAATTGTTTGATAGAAATCTCAAGTTAGATAAACTTGATTGAAAAATTAAGTCGCATTTAACTAGTCTACGAACAGTTCATAGTTTCGATTGTAAATTTAGAATACATTGTAAGATTGTGCCTACGCGCCAATCATAGGCTTAAGTTGTAATAAATCTCAAATCAGTATCGAACGTGCTCATGAGCGCTTCATTATTGTAGACTAAGTCACTAAGTCGACCTATTGACAAGAGACCAAGAAACCTGCCGAAGTCATCAAAGAAGAATGCTTCATGAAGAAGGTTTTGGCATCATCAAGAAGACTCGAAGAGTTTAAGTTAAGTCTTGGCAAATTGTCAAAAAGGGGGAAATTGTTAGGAAAAACAAACACCTGTATCGATTCAATAGGGATACCCGATCCTGTATCGATTGTTATGTGTTATTGAAAAGGTTTTGACATATATGCCAAATACGGTATGGAAAGCGTATCGAGGATTCAAGGATTTATCATGTATCGAAGATCAGCCTCGAATCGGCATAAGTGAAGCTCACAAGACAAGAAGAAGACTTGTTAAAGATCAAGTATGGAAAACTGTCTCGATGCCCTAAATACAGTCACCTTCCATACTGTTCTCAACAGGACAAGAAATAACTCACTTCAAGTACCGTTGAAAAAAGAAGTATTTAACTACTAAAGGATAAAGTATTTAAATATCATGGTCTTCGAATCTTGAGAATCCCGCGAAATCGGATCATGTCATATTCCGTTGAAGGAAATCTTATTCAAACGGACATCTCAACGGATACTTTCTTCAGAGGCTATATATATCCTTGAAGACATTGAAGATCGATACTCACGAAATCTATTGAAGTAACCCAACTCTCAAAGCTATCAAAGTTATCATCCGAGCAAACATATCTCCAGAGCAAACTACAAGTTAGAACGAAAGAGATATACGGTGCTCATACATCAAGAACAACTATCATCGATCTTGATACTCAAAGTCACTGTTCTTACAGGTTACCTAACCTTTTACCTATGTGTAAAAACCGAGCTCTGTGTGAACTCAACAAGTTATTCGACTGTGGGACGAATAAGGACGAAGCTTTGCAACTGTGTGTGAATAAGCAAGTCAAGAAGGAAGCTTTAACCAAACAGAGTGAACGGTTGAAAGTGACGTTCTTTGTATCAATCTGTGTGAACGATACAAGGATAGGTTTGTTTATAATTACGTAGTTGTGTACGCAGTAATTATATAATAAACTTTTTACTCCTGTGTGGAGGACCAGTGGACGTAGAGGGGTTTACCTCGAACCACTTAAATTACTGTGTCATTTACCTTCAGCTTTTACTGTTTGAAATTACTGTGATATATTAAGTATACACCTAATACGTCGTTGCTGTATCCACGGCAACTAACTGTATCCAAGACTTCCGCTACGCACTCAGATTTAGATTCCATACAGTTTGTTGTTTAAACTACTTTTCCAAACTGTATCCAGTATACTTAAGTGGCCAACAATTTAGGTCTGATATTTTTCGTTTTTGTAGAAATCTTAGCAGATAAGAAAGGAGACATACGTGTTTTCAAATAACCATCTATATGTTTGGTTATACTTTTTGGTTAGCTAGTCGTCCAATAACATGACCCATGTTGGCACTTAATTTGAGTTTAGAGTCGGACAGTTTTTCCTAAGAAAAAGTCGAGATATTATTTGTTCTATGATGGGAAGTCTAGTAACCGGGGGTATTCACGTAACCCGTTGTTTACTCTCGTGTAAAACGACAACCCTGATTAGACTTGTGGTTTAGAAATATCGCATGTGCCGATGATGGGGAGCCTAGTAACCGGGGGTATTCGCGTGACCCGTTGTTTACTCTTGCGTAAAACAGCGACCTAGAATCGGACATGCGGGAATAGCTATTCGAGTTTTTCTCCGCTGTAGAGGGGAACTTAGTAACTAGGAGCATCCATATGCCCCATGAGTGTCTTTTACGTCAAACGGTTCCCCAATACATGAGAATGGAATTCCACCCTAGGATTATCCCGATAAAACATCCCGAGATCCGAACCTAGTGGTTAACTCGAATCATTTTATTGATCATATATAAGGGAATACTGCCCGAGGGTTATTTTTGATGATGAAACTCTTGAAATTTTTGTCACTAGACTGTGGGAATGGGCGAGTTGGCTCGTTTATTTTAACCCTTCATATTGGCGGTTAATTAAATTCACGGTTGTTAATCTTTGAGCTTGATTTTCTTCATGAACGATTGATTAGCACTGAAAATGGTTACTTTGTGGAATCAGTGTCCTGGAGGTGACTCACTATTACGATACTTGTATTATTCTTTGAGATTTTCAGGGTAGTATTGATTAAGTTGAGCACTATGGATTTGCACGATTATTCACGATACTTTTTGTTTGAAATTAATTTTTGCTTGAGGACAAGCAAAGGCTCAAGTTTGGGGGTATTTGTTAGGCATATTTTTATGCGTTTATTTATCATTATTTTATATTCATTTGAAGTGTAAATCGCATAAATGAGCTCTTAATGCACTACTCTTTTATGTTTTGCAGAAATTGAGTCGGAAGCCTAAACGACAAAACGGGCGAAAAGCGGCAATTTTGGCACGGGGCGCGGCACGAACCAAGTGAGCCGCGGCACACGCAGGTGACCTGAAAGTCCCGAGCGAACTGTACTAGGGGCCGCGGCACAAGGATGCTGAGCCGCAGCCCAGGAAGAAAAATAGCGCGCCCAGGTATGCGCTGAAGGTTAGGGGCCGCGGCACAGATTGAGTGAGCCACGACCCACGGGGCGGTTTTGATAGAAATTGCTGCATTTCTGGGCCGTTTTGGAGCCTGTTCTTGACCTAATCACACGGACGCGTTTTGGAGGCTGAGGAGAGTTATAAATAAGCATTGAAGGTCATAATTATCGAAAAAAAATTATCATCGAATTATCATCGAGAAGAAGGAGAAGCAGAAAGCACCAAGGAGCAGAAAGCGGAAGCTAGAGAACGGAGGAATCCGAGCTCTTCAACTGCGTTTGATCTTTATGATTTCTCTATTTATTTTCTGTATTTTTATTTTCAAGCATGTCAGGCTAAAACCCTGTTCTAGGATTTTGATGAAACCAAGGTTTTGACGAATTTACTTTTGATTATCAATATAATTCCCTTTTCTATTGAGTTTTCTCAATCGTTCTTAATGCTTTCAATTGTGTGGCCTATAGTTGAATTATTTTAATTACGCAACTCGAATCGGGAGAGGAGAGTTGGTGAGGAAATATTGGTGAGAACCGTTTTATCTTGTGAGATAGGAATATACTCGTTGGAACTACGTGGCTTTTCTAAAGTTTTTGTGCTTTTTACCTATTGTCGAATTAATTCACCTAGGAATAGAGTGCATTATTCGCCTTAGAAAAATCTATTGACCTCGGGAGAGGCGGTAGAGTATTTTAGCAAACTTCGCCTTCAATAAATTGGGAAATCATTAAATTCATATAATCGAGAGTAAATTCGGATAAACCGAGGTGGATTCACAATCCTAGATTTATTCATTATTTGATTTTCTTTATTCAATCAATCGTCTTTACTATTTATTCTTTACTGATTTTCTTTAATTATTACTTGCATCTCAACTTTCGATAGTTCAAATAAAATTAGAATACGCATAAATTGGTAGTTGGTAAGTCAGTCCTCGTGGGAACGATATCTTACTCATCATTTTATTACTTGTCTACGATAACGTGTACTTGTGTTAAACGAAATCCGCAACACTATGTGATCTTCCGCGCCAAAGCCGTAGACTTTTTGTCCAGGCAAAGGTTACTTTTTAAACCTATGAGCAACGCGATCGGCGATCGAACGACGATCATCAGTCTTCCAACCCGATCGCCAGAATCAAGCAACATCTCCAGCAATGGAGGGCTCGCTTGCCATCTACAGTTCATCATCTAACATGATGGGCTAAGGCACGAGATCGCCTCCCCCGCACAACGTACACCGTCGAGGGTCGGCATCTAACATGACGATCCGAGGTAGAAGAGTGCAGCCATGGTCCTGGTAGTCGATGGAACCGACTGCTTCGGCCATGCAAGGTCCCTTTGGGCCACGATCGCCCGCCCTTTGTTTAAATACAAGGCCGGCGTAGTCTTAGGGCCCTCCGAACAGATCTGTGGACAAGTTTGCCCGCCCTCGAAGGTCCGTCACTTAACATGGTGGATCCTTCACGGACAATGCGATGCGTCCCTACCCCCGTCTCAACGTATACCGTCGAGGATTGCCATCTAACATGACGATTCGAGGTAGAAAAAAGCTAACAAGCCGCGGACGTGGAGTCGATTAATCCGACGACGCCACGCGCAAGGACTCCTCCAGACCAAGACCGCACGCCCTTCGTTTTAATATGAGGCGAGGCGCAGCCTAACGGAGGACCCTCACAATAAAATGAGTCACGAGACAGACAATGTCGCTCGCGCACAAGACACAGTCATGGAGGTCGGTCCATCGAACTCCGCGACTGTGCACGGTTCCTCAATGACGAAACTATCAGGTTTCTACGAGGGATCAGCAAATTAGAAAATTGTAGATACAAGACCGAAGATAGCTCGCCAATCGATTAGATCGTTATCCTCAACAATCGCCAGTAAGAACCACCTCACCCCGTGTCTTCAACATCGGAGCAAGCTGGGGGGCAATTGTTGTGTCGAGAATTATACATCTCAATAGGCAATCGGCACAGAGATCGGGCGACCGAGTTAGAGTCAAATAGCCAAGGCAGATTGGCCGATCGAGGATCCCAGGTCAAGTCCCAGTGCCGAGCGATCGACATCTAAATCGATCGTCTCTAGGCACCTGGCGATCGACCCTGGTGCCCGGCCAATGACGACCGCCTCATGCCACGCAAAGCCAGCATGTCTAGTCGGCGAAGGACGAAGCTCGAACAGAGTCCCACATGTGCAGATCCGGAAAAGGCGCCGCAGAACATGGATCATTGTCCACAGCCTGTCACCAATCTCACCTACCGACATACCCGCCGAAAGGTGTGAAGTGGGACCACCCGGGACAGCGACTCAGGACGCGTGCAGGCTCCTCATTGGACCGCACAGCTGGCTGCCAGCAACAGCCGCGGACTTCAAGGCAGACAGCCCATGTGCTAAAAGACGATTGCCCCTTATTATATTACAAAGAAGGCGATCGCCCGTTAGGAAAGGGCATCTCAGCTCCTATAAATAGAAGGCTTCCTACACTTGGAAAGCAGTCTGGCTTTTCAGCTCATAACTTGGCTTCCACTCTCTTGGCAACGATATACACTTCGGATATATCTCTCTCTCACTCTCGAGACCCCTTAATCCTAAGACGGTCGGCAGAAACGAGAACAAGAACACACAGAGCTTCGCTCAAGAGCTAGATAAATAGGATCTTTTACACTCATTGTAATTGCATTCTCACATTAATATTTGTACTCAAACGTATTCTTATTAATAACATCTCGCGAGAGCATTCAAGCCCGGGCCTAGCAAACCCGGCAAATCTTGTGTTATCTCCATTCCCACGGAAGTGCTCTCGCACCTTGTTTGTTGTCCGTCCATTCCAGCAATATCGATCTCCGGATAATATTTCGGGCAACAACAATACCATAACATAAAATCACGGAAAAATGACAATACGACGAACAATAAAATATCTACGATTATCAAAGTGATTATAAATCACAAAATAAGCATTCCAAATGCTAAATATCATATATACGATCGCAAGACCTCGCTCTGATACCACTGTTGGGATTCAGTGCCTAAAACGAAGGCCCAGTGGAAGCGGTAAAACAAAAATTAATTCGATCCGAATCACTACGAGGATCGATCATATACGAATATAAAATAAACAAAGGAAGATCCGAAACCATACCCTCGTAGTTCGTTGATTATATAATGTTCTTCTCTTGAGCTATTCCCCAAGCTACGATCCAAAGTGCTCCAAGCCCTAGGATGATCCAACGCCAAAAATACCGCGTCTCTACTTGCCATGCGCCGGAAAAACGAATGGGATGACTATCACCTTGCTATCCTCTAAGGATACGGCTAGAGCTTGATGATGAAGCCTTTGATTATAATACTCTTAGTATATACTTTATTTCTCTCAATTATTCCTCACAATATTTCTCAAAGAAAATATAATGAAGATGAAGAATACTTTAAAGACAAAGAAAACTCTTATGCTCTCTATCCTTCTCAACCTTACGTATGGAATACATTTTTCAAGTAGTGAGATGATTCTTCCTTTTATTCTTTAATCAATCACATGAAATCACCTTTACAATATAAAAGGGAGATTCCATGTCCCCTAAGACAAGACACTTCATGATATTAAATCATGAAGTCTTCCACCACATTAGGTGGAAGACAAAGGGGGGCGGCCATCTAGAAGGGTAGGTGGAGTTCGGTCCGTTTTGGACTCCCGTGAGTCCAAACAGGTAAACTCCGATTCTGTTCTGATGTATTTATATTAATTAATTAATCCAATTAATTAATCATATCAAACACATAACAATATAATTAATTTCTCCAAGAAATAATTATGTTCATGAATTAAATGAATCACCCAGTAATTTATTTAATTCATTAGGCCGTAAATTAATTTATCCAATAAATCAATTTAGACATCCAATGTCCCCATTAATTTAGATATCCAATATCTAATATTTATAATGAGAGAATAAGCTCGATTCATTCTGTCGTAAATCCTATTGCGCGACTCGGTAGGTTCGTCTCAGTTAGCAATGGGAGGAACCAAAGAGTAGTAGCTCCACCTAGCCAGCCTGGCGACCTACAATGTACCCCAACTGATAACGAATGATTGAGATCATTCAAGAACCATTCTGTCGTGAATTCTAGTATACGTATAAACGCTTCTTTCAAATGTCCCGATCAAGTTATAGGGTCACGGTCAGTCAAACCTTATCTGTACTTGACGCTATGCATGCGTTAATGCAAATCGAGATCATCGAGCTCTCGTGTATCCAATACAACTAGCTCCAATACTTTGTCCAAAGACCTATGATCTCATCTACCAATAACCGCATAGGATATATAACCCGCTCACTAACGGGAGAAAGAATTCTATCTTGGTAATCAGTAGGACCTAATACTTGCCCATTGTTGTTGCCCAAAATATTATCCGGAGATAGATATTGTTGGAATGGATGGACAACAAACAAAGTGCGAGAGCAGGTCCGAGGGAATGGAAATAACACAAGATTTTCCGGGTTTGTTAGGCCCGGGCTTGAATGCTCTCGCGAGATGTTATTAATAAGATTATGTTTGAGTACAAATATTAATGTAAGAGTACAGTTACAAGGAATGTAAAGACCCTATTTATCTAGCTGTTGAGTGCTTGCCGGAAGAACTAGAGTTGCTCTGAGTTCTTGTTCTCGTTTCTGCCGACCATCTTAGGATTAAGAGGTCTCGAGAATGAGAGATGGGAAGATGTCTGAAGTGTATAGTGTAGCCAATAGAGTGAAAGCCAAGCCGTAAGAAAAGCCAGAGCGGTTTCCAAGTGTAGGAAGCCTTCTATTTATAGGAGCTGAGATGCCCTTTTCTGACGGGCGATCGCCTTCCTTGTAATATAATAAGGAGCGATCATCTTTTAGCACATGGGCTGTCTGTCTTGAAGTCCGTGGCTATTGCTGGCAGCCAGCTGTGCGGTCCAATGAGGAGCCTGCGCGCGTCCTGAGTCGTTGTCCCAGGAGGTCTCACTTTGCACCTTTAGGCGGGTCTGTCGGTAGGTGAGATTGGTGACAGACTGTGGTCAATGATCCATGTTCTGCGGCGCCTTTTCCGGATCTGCATGTGGGTCTCTGCCCGAGCTTCGTCTTTCACCGTCTAGACATGCTAGCTTTGCATGGCAAGAGGTGGTCGTCATTGGCCGGGCACCAGGGTCGATCGCCAGGTGCCAAGAGACGATCGCCTTAGATGTCGATCGCTCGGAGCTGGGACTTGACCTGGGACCTTCGATCGGCCAACCTGCCTTGGTTTATTCGACTATTGCTCGGTTGCCCAGACTCTGTGCCGATCGCCAGTTGAGATGTGTAAATCTCGACACAACAATTGCCCCCAGCTTGCTCCGATGTTGAAGACATGGGGTGAGGTGGTTCTTACTGGCGATCGCTGAGGATAAGGACGGACGATCCGTTGAGCGGACTTTGGTTTCAGACTTGGGCGATCTGATCGATTGGAGAGCTATCTTCAGTCTTGTACCTGCAATTTTCAATTTTGCCGATCCCTCGTGGAAAGCGGATTGTTTCGTCGTTGAGGAACCGTGCACAGTCAAGGAGTTCGATGGACCGACCTCCCTGACCGTGTCTTGTGCGCGAGCGACATTCCAACTATAGGTTTGTCTCGTGACTCATTTTATTGTGAGGGTCCTTCGTTAGGCTGAGCCTCGCCTCATATTTAAACGAAGGGCGTGCGGTCTTGGTCTGGAGGAGTCCTTGCACGGGGCGTCGTCGGATTAATCGACTCCATGTCTACGGCGTGTTAGCACTTTTCTACCTCGGATCATCATGTTAGATGGCAATACTCGACGGTATATGTTGTGATGGGGTAGGGACGTGTCGCATTATCCGGGTTCACCAAGTTAGATGATGAACCTTTGAGGGCGGGCGAGCGTGTCCACTGATTTGTTTGGAGGGTCCTTCGGCTACGCCCACCTCGTATTTAAACGAAGGGCGAGCGATCTCAGCCCAAAGGAACCTTGCATGGCCGAAGCAGTCGGTTCCATCGACTACCAGGACCATGGCTGCACTCTTCTACCTCGGATCGTCATGTTAGATGCCGACCCTCGACGGTGTACGTTGTACGGGGGAGGCGATCTCGTGCCTTAGTCCACCATGTTAGATGATGAACTGTAGATGGCGAGCGAGTCCTCCGTTTTTGGAAATGATGCTTGATTCCGGCGATCGGGTTGGAAGACTGATGATCGTTGTTCAGTCGCCGATCGCGTTACTCATGGGTGGAAAAGTAACCTTTGCCTGGCGAGAAAGTCTGCGGCCTTGGAACGGAATATCGCGTAGGTCGGGGGGATGTCCTTCGTAAGGTGCCTGAACATAGGCAAAAGACCATAGAATCCCCCTAGGACCGAGTATAGGGCGATCTCGTTGCTTACGGGCTCGCCGTTGAGGATTATATCGTCCACCCGGTCGATGTAGTCTGCGTCGGACTCTTCTTCCCCTTGCCTGATATGCATCATGTGATGGGGACCTTCTGGCCGAGCGACCTTGGCGGCGAAGTACGCCATGAAGTTGTTCTCCAGTTGATCAAAGGAATTGATGGATCGCGGCGGTAATGAGATGTACAATCTATGGGCCAGGTCGCCCAGCGTTAGCGAGAACATTTGGCACCTGGTCGCACCTGATGCCCCACACTCGGTCATGGAGATTCGGAACTTGCTCAGGTGGGTCTTGGGATCCGACCTTCCCTCGTACAAAAGCATTTGCGGAGGAGCGATCCAACGCTGCATGGGGGCGAGCTCGATGTGGATCGCGAGTGGCTTACTCGGCCCGGAAATCTCTCTCTTGGCGCCTGCCCCAGATTCTAGGAGCGCCTTCATGTCGTCGAGATGGCGTTGCATCGCGGCCATCGCTGTAGCTTGGTCGCTCGCAGTTTGGCTTTCGGAGCGGGAGCCTAGGCGATCGTGTACCGATCTCCTGACTCCACGGTAGGCGATGAGGCCATCGCCGCCAATCTCGGTTCTTTGGCGAGGAGCCAGATGGTTGGCCTGCCTTCTGGGAGTTGGGTATTCCGAACTCCTGGTGCCGGATTCGGGCTCCGTCGTCTCATGGCTTGGACCAGAATGCCCCAGTTGCCATGATGGGTCGCTTCCTAGGCGGCTGAATATGGAGGTGTCCCGCCTTGCGATCTCCTTTTCTTGCGAATCGGGGCCTCCCAGAGAACGCTCGGCCAGTAACCCCTTGAACTTCCGTTTGCTCACGTGGCGGATGGCCGAGGGGGTTATAGCGGGCGCGTCGAATGCTCTCCGTCGCTCCCGTAGGATGGCCATTGCCTCTTCGATCTGTTCCGCAGTTTGGAACTGATCGAGTGAGAGGCTTGGGTCGTCCCTCGGGGGCGTGATCGAGAGTCTCGGGTCGCCACGGCTACCCTCCGCCATAGGCTGGGGCTCGGATTGAGACGGAATGAGGCGTCCGGTGGATTGGATAGCGGCTTTCTTCGATGTGGAGTTAGAAGTCATGATTCTGAAAGCTTTGTTTGAATAGCAGTGAGTGTCTCTTCAAGTATATGCCCCGGAGAACAGTGAGTGTTCTTCGAGACGGTAGGAATATAAATGAAGGTTTAGATCCCCTCATTCTAGCGCCAATTGTTGTTGCCCAAAATATTATCCAGAGATTGATATTGCTGGAATGGATGGACAACAAACAAATTTCGAGAGCACATCCGAGGGAATGGAAATAACACAAGATTTGTCGGGTTTGTTAGGCCCAGGCTTGAATGCTCTCGCGAGATGTTATTAATAAGAATATGTTTGAGTACAAATATTAATGTAAGAGTACAGTTACAAGTAATGTAAAGACCCTATTTATCTAGCTGTTGAGTGCTTGCCGAAAGAACTAGAGTTGCTCTGAGTTCTTATTATCATTTCTGCTGACCGTCTTAGGACTAAGAGGTCTCGAGAGTGAGAGATGGGAAGATGTCTGAAGTGTATAGCGTAGCCAAGAGAGTGAAAGCCAAGCCGTAAGAAAAGCCAGAGCGGTTTCCAACTGTAGGAAGCCTTTTATTTATAGGAGATGAGATGCCCTTTTCTGACGGGCGATCGCCTTCCTTGTAATATAATAAGGGGCGATCATCTTTTAGCACATGGGCTATCGGCCTTGAAGTCTGCGGCTATTGCTGGCAGCCAGCTGTGCGGTCCAATGAGGAGCCTGCACGCGTCCTGAGTCGTTGTCCCGGGAGGTCCCACTTTGCACCTTTCGGAAGGTCTGTCGGTAGGTGAGATTGGTGACAGGCTGTGGTCAATGATCCATGTTCTGTGACGCCTTTTACAGATCTGCATGTGGGTCTCTGCCCGAGCTTCGTCTTTCGCTGTCTAGACATGCTGGCTTTGCATGGCAAGAGGTGGTCATCATTGACCGGGCACGAGGGTCGATCGCCAGGTGCCAAGAGACGATCGCCTTAGATGTCGATCGCTCGGTGCTGGGACTTGACTTGGGACCTTCGATCGGCCAACCTGCCTTGGTTTATTCGACTATGGCTCGATCGCCCGGACTCTTTGCTGATCGCCAGTTGAGATGTGTAAATCTCGACACAACACCCGTCAAGATGCACGTCGAGGTTGACCCCCACCTTTCGGTTTACTAGGTCGAATTACTCTAATGAAAATCTTGACGTCACAAGCATATCTCTACTAAATCCTCAAGTCGAAGGTTCACGAATACCTATCACAACCTGTCGATTCCGTCATTGACTGTCCCGGAGTGAAATCCGTGTGACGAATCGAGGGTGAGTCGGTTCGAGTACACTAATCCAATTAGCATACCTACAACGTGTGCTCCCACTAACCATCAGCGTTCGACAGACACTCTCCATGTCAAAGAACACGTCATACAAGTCTTCACATAAACTTAACGCCCAGTCAAGTTTCATTGACTTGCGAACGATTAAGTATTTGAGCTATAAACCTTTCCAGTGCCGACCCCCTTGTCTAATAAGGAGTGGAACGTTTTGCTCTCAAATACACGAACTAGTTTCTATATGTATATTTACGAGTTAGGAATGCCAGTAACTACCAGTAAATATAGAAACATTCATTGCCTTATATTAATGATTTACATAATTACAAGTATAATGCTCTCACTCAACATCCTCCGAGTGGCATTCGAGGGCATACTCCGAACAAGTAGATATGGTTATGTATACTTAATGAAACATAAATCCGAGGCCTTTGAGAAATTCCGGGAATTTAAGGCCCTAGTCGGGAAACAAACTGGAAATCATATCCAAGCACTTCGGTCGGACTGAGGTGGCGAGTATATGAGTTCGGAGTTTGACGAGTTCATAAAGGAACATGGAATAGTATCACAACTAACACCTCCAGGTACCCCTCAGTTAAATGGTGTGTCAGAAAGAAAGAACCAGACCTTGTTGAACATGGTCCGTTCCATGCTGGGCTATACTGACTTTCTGATTTACCTGTGGGGGTATGCACTCCTGACTGCTGCATATATATTAAACAAATGTCCTTCCAAATCCGTTCTAAAACTCCACATGAGATGTGGGAGGGCAGGAAACCAAGTCTTAATCATATTAGGATTTGGGGATGTTCTGCCTATGTCAAGAAGACTAAGGTGGACAAAATGGAAGTGAGGTCCGTGAGGAGACGTTTCATTGGATTCCCATATGAGACGATGGGTTATCTATTCTACATGCCCAAAGATCGAAAGATCATTTTTGCTTTGCATGCACACTTCCTAGAAGAAGAGTTCATTCAGGAAGGCGGAGCAGGTAGAAATATTTCTTTGGAAGAATACAATGAAACTCCTCAGGAGACACCTGTGCAAGAAATTGGAATCGAACCTTCTGAAACACAAGTACAACCACCTCTTTGGTCTAGTAGGGTGTCTCAATTACCTGAGAGGTATATTTTTATGCACTTGGAGGAACTGGGTTTCCACGAGGTTCCAGGTGATAAACAAGAGACCGACCCGCGACTAATGACCTAGCAATGGTGGATGTAGACTCTATGAAATATACTGTAGCTTGATCTTCATGTAGTTGGGACCTTCTTTTTGACGAGGCAGTCAAAGAGTTTGACTTCGTGCAAAATAAAGAGGAACCTTGTGTATACAAGAGGGTTAGTGGGAGCAAGATCACATTCTTAGTACTATATGTAGATGACATTCTACTAATGGGAAACGATGTGGGCATGCTCAGTTCAGTGAAAGCTTGGTTTTTCGAGTAAGTTCTCCATGAAAGACTTGGGAGAAGAAACCTATATTCTTGGGATTCGACTCTACTGGGATAGAGCGAAGATAATGATAGGTCTTTTCCAAGCCCTCTATATAGATAAAATCTTAAAGCGATTTAAGATGGATTATTCTAAAAGAGGGTTCCTATCGATGCGACATGGAATAAAACTCCCTTGAAGATGTGTCCTCTTAGTGAGGAACAATGAAAGGAAATGAGTAATATACCATATGCTTCGGAAATGGGTAGCCTAATATATACTTTATTGTGTACGAGACCTAACATTGCGCATGCTGGGAGTGTGGTAAGTCGGTTTCGGGCTAACCCAGTTAGGGAACATTAGACTGCCGTAAAGAACGTTCTCAAGTACCTTAAAAGGACTAGAGACCTGGTTCTTAAATATGGTGGTGGAGAATTTAATGTGGTGGAGTTCATTGAATCAGACTTCCAAGGACAGAAAGACGATTTGATGTCTACTTCTGGCTACACATTTACTCTTAATGGAGGAGAAGTATCTTGGCATAGTGCCAAGTATAGCACGACTACTAATTCCACCTGTTAGGCTGAGTATAAAGCTGCCTCGGAGGCCTCCAAAGGAAGGATTTTGAAGTTACTGGGTAAACTTCACATGACACCTTGTGCTGCGCTTCCAGAGCGGTAGCACAGGCCTAGGAGCCGAGGTTTCATAACAGTACCAAACATATTGAGAGAAAGTATCATCTCGTAAGAGAATTTGTTCGCAAAGAGATACATTGTGATGCATAGAGTAGAGTCAGCCGACTACGTCGCTGATCCACTGACCAAGACACTTTCTCAGACTAGCTTGGAGCGTCATCCGGAGAACATGGGTATTAGATACCTTAATGTGTGGTATTGAGTACAAGTGGGAGATTGTTAGGAGTATGCCCTCGAATGCCACTCAGAGGATGTTGAGTGAAGGCATTGTACTTGTTATTATATAAATTATTTATATAAGGCAATGGATGTTTCTTTATTTACTGGTAGTTACTAGCTTTCCTGACTCGTAAATATATATAAAGAAACTAGCACGTGTATTTGAGAGCAAAACATTCCACTCCTTATTGAATAAGGGGGTCGGCACTGGAAAGGTTTATAGCTCAAATACTTAATCATTCACAAGTCGATGAAACTTGACTGGGCGTTACCGTTTACCGTAGTTCAAGTGTTCCCACACGGTGCAGTGGAAGTACAAAAAGATGACCGCAAATTCAAAGTTAATGGACAGCGATTGAAGGCCTACCTGGGAAATCCAACAGACGCGCAGAAGACGAACGTCGTCTTATACACCACCAGATGAATGCTAGAAAAGTCCGGCTGAAGACTATAAACTTAGCGCTTCTCGGGAGGTAACCCGAGTATTAGTTGTAGATTATTTTTTATTTTTCAGTATTTTCTTGCTTTTTAGAGTCTTCATTTTTGTCAATTTTTGCTTTGATATGCTTATCCTTCTCGTTATTGATGTGTTCCTTTGAAAATTCTGTGCAGAAATTACCCCAGGGGAAAAAATCAGCAATGGGCCACGGCACAAGGATTGTGAGCCGTGGCACACACTAATCGACACGAAAAGGCTAAACTTCCTGTACTCTGTGCCGCGGCACAATCTTACTGAGCCGCGGCACACTCGATCCCTGAGCCGCGGCACGTTGCTGCTGAGCCACGGCACGCTAGATGCCAAAGATATGCCCAGGAAGCTGTACTCCGTGCCGCGGCACGGACCAAATGAGCCGCGGCACACTAACACGATGAGCCGCGGCACGCGTTGATTGAGCCGTGGCACTCGGCGACATTACAAAAAGTCCCAGGCAGACTGTACTATGGGCCACGACTCACTTAAGCTGTGCCGCGGCCCCCGTCGCAAATGGGAACACCCAGCATTCTTTCATATACTTGATCGGCCGACCCCAGGTAAGCCTTCTTCCCCTTCTGCGCGCAGTACTCAGACGATTCAATTCAATTTTCCATCTTCTTGCATTCCTTTAATCAAAGCAAGGTAATTCGCAATATCTTAATCCTCATTGCTACATGACTTGAAAAGTGAAGTATTATTCATTCGATGGTGAATATGTAGTTAGTGTTTTAAAGTTTTATCATGGTTGAGTTGGGATATGAAATTTTTCATTAGTAATCGATGGAAATTGTTGATTATGAACGAATTGGTGATGTTCTTTGCCGTTTGTCATGGCTATATATCTATGTTGTTATTTTTGGGGATTTGGATTTAGTCATTAAAATTCTTGTTCTTCATTTAAACTTATGCATACCAAGTGTTTGATGAATTGCATCAATGAAAAATTTAACCAGAAAGCATTTTCAAACTACATGCAACGAATTATTTTATCGGACTACATTGTCTCCCAACCCTTACACCATGTTTAAACTTGAGAGCTCATCCTTAATTTCCTATTTGATGATGCAAGCTCATTCATTCACGTTCTGCATGGTGTAGTCAATGAGAGAGCAGGCTTGCCGGACGAGGCCGGCACCAGTTCATGAGCGGACAGTAGGGGAGTACTTGACCTTTTCTTTTATTGCATAGTACATTTTGTGTACATTGAGGTCAATGTAAATCCTAAGTTTAGGGGTGGTTACTTTCTGTTGCTGTACTTATTCGTTGCACTTTTCATTATTTTTCGTTATTTTTGACATTAGCCTTGCTTGTCGTGATATTATTTGCATTCGTGAATTTTTCGTGCTTCCTCGTGTAAAACTGATGTTACGATACTGATTTCTCTTGGAAGAAACGGTTGAGTTTTAGTCGAGTTGCATTCAGAGATATCTGTTTCCGTTGAGTATGCATTTAGGTCTGATATTTTTCGTTTTTGTAGAAATCTTAGCAGATAAGAAAGGAGACATACGTGTTTTCAAATAACCGTCTATATGTTTGGTTATACTTTTTGGTTAGCTAGTCGTCCAATAACATGACCCATGTTGGCACTTAATTTGAGTTTAGAGTCGGACAGTTTTTCCCAAGAAAAAGTCGAGATATTATTTGTTCTATGATGGGAAGTCTAGTAACCGGGGGTATTCACGTAACCTGTTGTTTACTCTCGCGTAAAACGACAACCCTGATTAGACTTGTGGTTTAGAAATATCGCATGTGCCGATGATGGGGAGCCTAGTAACCGGGGGTATTCGCGTGACCCGTTGTTTACTCTTGCGTAAAACAGCGACCTAGAATCGGACATGCGGGAATAGCTATTCGAGTTTTTCTCCGCTGTAGAGGGGAACTTAGTAACTAGGAGCATCCATATGCCCCATGAGTGTCTTTTACGTCAAACGGTTCCCCAATACATGAGAATGGAATTCCACCCTAGGATTATCCCGATAAAACATCCCGAGATCCGAACCTAGTGGTTAACTCGAATCATTTTATTGATCATATATAAGGGAATACTGCCCGAGGGTTATTTTTGATGATGAAACTCTTGAAATTTTTGTCACTAGACTGTGGGACTGGGCGAGTTGGCTCGTTTATTTTAACCCTTCATATTGGCGGTTAATTAAATTCACGGTTGTTAATCTTTGAGCTTGATTTTCTTCATGAACGATTGATTAGCACTGAAAATGGTTACTTTGTGGAATCAGTGTCCTGGAGGTGACTCACTATTACGATACTTGTATTATTCTTTGAGATTTTCAGGGTAGTATTGATTAAGTTGAGCACTATGGATTTGCACGATTATTCACGATACTTTTTGTTTGAAATTAATTTTTGCTTGAGGACAAGCAAAGGCTCAAGTTTGGGGGTATTTGTTAGGCATATTTTTATGCGTTTATTTATCATTATTTTATATTCATTTGAAGTGTAAATCTGCATAAATGAGCTCTTAATGCACTACTCTTTTATGTTTTGCAGGAAATTGGAGTCTGGAAGCCTAAACGACAAAAAACGGGCGAAAACGGCAATTTTTGGCCTGGGGCCGCGGCACGAACCAAGTGAGCCGCGGCACACGCAGGTGACCTGAAAGTCCCGAGCGAACTGTACTAGGGGCCGCGGCACAAGGATGCTGAGCCGCAGCCCAGGAAGAAAAATAGCGCGCCCAGGTATGCGCTGAAGGTTAGGGGCCGCGGCACAGATTGAGTGAGCCACGACCCACGGGGCGGTTTTGATAGAAATTGCTGCATTTCTGGGCCGTTTTGGAGCCTGTTCTTGACCTAATAACACGGACGCGTTTTGGAGGCTGAGGAGAGTTATAAATAAGCATTGAAGGTCATAATTATCGAAAAAAAATTATCATCGAATTATCATCGAGAAGAAGGAGAAGCAGAAAGCACCAAGGAGCAGAAAGCGGAAGCTAGAGAACGGAGGAATCCGAGCTATTCAACTGCGTTTGATCTTTATGATTTCTTTATTTATTTTCCGTATTTTTATTTTCAAGCATGTCAGGCTAAAACCCTGTTCTAGGATTTTGATGAAACCAAGGTTTTGACGAATTTACTTTTGATTATGAATATAATTCCCTTTTCTATTGAGTTTTCTCAATCGTTCTTAATGCTTTCAATTGTGTGGCCTATAGTTGAATTATTTTAATTACGCAACTCGAATCGGGAGAGGAGAGTTGGTGAGGAAATATTGGTGAGAACCGTTTTATCTTGTGAGATAGGAATATACTCGTTGGAACTACGTGGCTTTTCTAAAGTTTTTGTGCTTTTTACCTATTGTCGAATTAATTCACCTAGGAATAGAGTGCATTATTCGCCTTAGAAAAATCTATTGACCTCGGGAGAGGCGGTAGAGTATTTTAGCAAACTTCGCCTTCAATAAATTGGGAAATCATTAAATTCATATAATCGAGAGTAAATTCGGATAAACCGAGGTGGATTCACAATCCTAGATTTATTCATTATTTGATTTTCTTTATTCAATCAATCGTCTTTACTATTTATTCTTTATTGATTTTCTTTAATTATTACTTGCATCTCAACTTTCGATAGTTCAAATAAAATTAGAATACACATAAATCGGTAGTTGGTAAGTCAGTCCTCGTGGGAACGATATCTTACTCATCATTTTATTACTTGTCTACGATAACGTGTACTTGTGTTAAACGAAATCCGCAACACTATGCGATCTTCCGCGCCAAAGCCGTAGACTTTTTGTCCAGGCAAAGGTTACTTTTTAAACCTATGAGCAACGCGATCGGCGACCGAACGACGATCATCAGTCTTCCAACCCGATCGCCAGAATCAAGCAACATCTCCAGCAATGGAGGACTCGCTTGCCATCTACAGTTCATCATCTAACATGATGGGCTAAGGCACGAGATCGCCTCCCCCGCACAACGTACACCGTCGAGGGTCGGCATCTAACATGACGATCCGAGGTAGAAGAGTGCAGCCATGGTCCTGGTAGTCGATGGAACCGACTGCTTCGGCCATGCAAGGTCCCTTTGGGCCACGATTGCCCGCCCTTTGTTTAAATACAAGGCCGGCGTAGTCTTAGGGCCCTCCGAACAGATCTGTGGACACGTTTGCCCGCCCTCGAAGGTCCGTCACTTAACATGGTGGATCCTTCACGGACAATGCGATGCGTCCCTACCCCCGTCTCAACGTATACCGTCGAGTATTGCCATCTAACATGACGATTCGAGGTAGAAAAAAGCTAACAAGCCGCGGACGTGGAGTCGATTAATCCGACGACGCCACCCGCAAGGACTCCTCCAGACCAAGACCGCACGCCCTTCGTTTTAATACAAGGCGAGGCGCAGCCTAACGGAGGACCCTCACAATAAAATGAGTCACGAGACAGACAATGTCGCTCGCGCACAAGACACAGTCATGGAGGTCGGTCCATCGAACTCCGCGACTGTGCACGGTTCCTCAATGACGAAACTATCAGGTTTCTACGAGGGATCAGCAAATTAGAAAATTGTAGATACAAGACCGAAGATAGCTCGCCAATCGATTAGATCGCCCGTCTTTATCCTCAACAATCGCCAGTAAGAACCACCTCACCCCGTGTCTTCAACATCGGAGCAAGCTGGGGGGCAATTGTTGTGTCGAGAATTATACATCTCAATAGGCAATCGGCACAGAGATCGGGCGACCGAGTTAGAGTCAAATAGCCAAGGCAGATTGGCCGATCGAGGATCCCAGGTCAAGTCCCAGTGCCGAGCGATCGACATCTAAATCGATCGTCTCTAGGCACCTGGCGATCGACCCTGGTGCCCGGCCAATGACGACCGCCTCATGCCACGCAAAGCCAGCATGTCTAGTCGGCGAAGGACGAAGCTCGAACAGAGTCCCACATGTGCAGATCCGTAAAAGGCGCCGCAGAACATGGATCATTGTCCACAGCCTGTCACCAATCTCACCTACCGACATACCCGCCGAAAGGTGTGAAGTGGGACCACCCGGGACAGCGACTCAGGACGCGTGCAGGCTCCTCATTGGACCGCACAGCTGGCTGCCAGCAACAGCCGCGGACTTCAAGGCAGACAACCCATGTGCTAAAAGACGATTGCCCCTTATTATATTACAAAGAAGGCGATCGCCCGTTAGGAAAGGGCATCTCAGCTCCTATAAATAGAAGGCTTCCTACAGTTGGAAAGCAGTCTGGCTTTTCAGCTCATAACTTGGCTTCCACTCTCTTGGCAACGATATACACTTTGGATATATCTCTCTCTCACTCTCGAGACCCCTTAATCCTAAGACGGTCGGCAGAAACGAGAACAAGAACACACAGAGCTTCGCTCAAGAGCTAGATAAATAGGATCTTTTACACTCATTGTAATTGCATTCTCACATTAATATTTGTACTCAAACGTATTCTTATTAATAACATCTCGCGAGAGCATTCAAGCCCGGGCCTAGCAAACCCGGCAAATCTTGTGTTATCTCCATTCCCACGGAAGTGCTCTCGCACCTTGTTTGTTCTCCGTCCATTCCAGCAATATCTATCTCCGGATAATATTTCGGGCAACAACAATACCATAACATAAAATCACGGAAAAACGACAATACGACGAACAATAAAATATCTACGATTATCAAAGTGATTATAAATCACAAAATAAGCATTCCAAATGCTAAATATCATATATACGATCGCAAGACCTCGCTCTGATACCACTGTTGGGATTCAGTGCCTAAAACGAAGGCCCAGTGGAAGCGGTAAAACAAAAATTAATTCGATCCGAATCACTACGAGGATCGATCATATATGAATATAAAATAAACAAAGGATGATCCGAAACCATACCCCCGTAGTTCGTTGATTATATAATGTTCTTCTCTTGAGCTATTCCCCAAGCTACGATCCAAAGTGCTCCAAGCCCTAGGATGATCCAACGCCAAAAATACCGCGTCTCTACTTGCCATGCGCCGGAAAAACGAATGGGATGACTATCACCTTGCTATCCTCTAAGGATACGGCTAGAGCTTGATGATGAAGCCTTTGATTATAATACTCTTAGTATATACTTTATTTTTCTCAATTATTCCTCACAATATTTCTCAAAGAAAATATAATGAAGATGAAGAATACTTTAAAGACAAAGAAAACTCTCATGCTCTCTATCCTTCTCAACCTTACGTATGGAATACATTTTTCAAGTAGTGAGATGATTCTTCCTTTTATTCTTTAATCAATCACATGAAATCACCTTTACAATATAAAAGGGAGATTCCATGTCCCCTAAGACAAGACACTTCATGATATTAAATCATGAAGTCTTCCACCACATTAGGTGGAAGACAAAGGGGGGCGGCCATCTAGAAGGGTAGGTGGAGTTCGGTCCGTTTCGGACTCCCGTGAGTCCAAACAGGTAAACTCTGATTCTGTTCTGATGTATTTATATTAATTAATTAATCCAATTAATTAATCATATCAAACACATAACAATATAATTAATTTCTCCAAGAAATAATTATGTTCATGAATTAAATGAATCACCCAGTAATTTATTTAATTCATTAGGCCGTAAATTAATTTATCCAATAAATCAATTTAGACATCCAATGTCCCCATTAATTTAGATATCCAATATCTAATATTTATAATGAGAGAATAAGCTCGATTCATTCTGTCGTAAATCCTATTGCGCGACTCGGTAGGTTCGTCTCAGTTAGCAATGGGAGGAACCAAAGAGTAGTAGCTCCACCTAGCAAGCCTGGCGACCTACAATGTACCCCAACTGATAACGAATGATTGAGATCATTCAAGAACCATTCTGTCGTGAATTCTAGTATACGTATAAACGCTTCTTTCAAATGTCCCGATCAAGTTATAGGGTCACGGTCAGTCAAACCTTATCTGTACTTGACGCTATGCATGCGTTAATGCAAATCGAGATCATCGAGCTCTCGTGTATCCAATACAACTAGCTCCAATACTTTGTCCAAAGACTTATAATCTCATCTGCCAATAACCGCATAGGACATATAACCCGCTCACTAACGGGAGAAAGAATTCAATCTTGGTAATCAGTAGGACCTAATACTTGCCCATTGTTGTTGCCCAAAATATTATCCGGAGATAGATATTGTTGGAATGGATGGACAACAAACAAAGTGCGAGAGCAGGTCCGAGGGAATGGAAATAACACAAGATTTTCCGGGTTTGTTAGGCCCGGGCTTGAATGCTCTCGCGAGATGTTATTAATAAGATTATGTTTGAGTACAAATATTAATGTAAGAGTACAGTTACAAGGAATGTAAAGACCCTATTTATCTAGCTGTTGAGTGCTTGCTGGAAGAACTAGAGTTGCTCTGAGTTCTTGTTCTCGTTTCTGCCGACCGTCTTAGGATTAAGAGGTCTCGAGAGTGAGAGATGGGAAGATGTCTGAAGTGTATAGTGTAGCCAATAGAGTGAAAGCCAAGCCGTAAGAAAAGCCAGAGCGGTTTCCAAGTGTAGGAAGCCTTCTATTTATAGGAGCTGAGATGCCCTTTTCTGACGGGCGATCGCCTTCCTTGTAATATAATAAGGAGCGATCGTCTTTTAGCACATGGGCTGTCTGTCTTGAAGTCCGTGGCTATTGCTGGCAGCTAGCTGTGCGGTCCAATGAGGAGCCTGCGCGCGTCCTGAGTCGCTGTCCCGGGAGGTCCCACTTTGCACCTTTAGGCGGGTCTGTCGGTAGGTGAGATTGGTGACAGGCTGTGGTCAATGATCCATGTTCTGCGATGCCTTTTCCGGATCTGCATGTGGCTCTCTGCCCGAGCTTCGTCTTTCACCGTCTAGACATGCTAGCTTTGCATGGCAAGAGGTGGTCGTCATTGGCCGGGCACCAGGGTCGATCGCCAGGTGCCAAGAGACGATCTCCTTAGATGTCGATCGCTCGGAGCTGGGACTTGACCTGGGACCTTCGATCGGCCAACCTGCCTTGGTTTATTCGACTATTGCTCGGTTGCCCAGACTCTGTGCCGATCGCCAGTTGAGATGTGTAAATCTCGACACAACAATTGCCCCCAGCTTGCTCCGATGTTGAAGACATGGGGTGAGGTGGTTCTTACTGGCGATCGCTGAGGATAAGGACGGACGATCCGTTGAGCGGACTTTGGTTTCAGACTTGGGCGATCTGATCGATTGGAGAGCTATCTTCAGTCTTGTACCTACAATTTTCAATTTTGCCGATCCCTCGTGGAAAGCGGATTGTTTCGTCGTTGAGGAACCGTGCACAGTCAAGGAGTTCGATGGACCGACCTCCCTAACCGTGTCTTGTGCGCGAGCGACATTCCAACTATAGGTTTGTCTCGTGACTCATTTTATTGTGAGGGTCCTTCGTTAGGCTGAGCCTCGCCTAATATTTAAACGAAGGGCGTGCGGTCTTGGTCTGGAGGAGTCCTTGCGCGGGGCGTCGTCGGATTAATCGACTCCATGTCTACGGCGTGTTAGCACTTTTCTACCTCGGATCATCATGTTAGATGGCAATACTCGACGGTATATGTTGTGATGGGGTAGGGACGTGTCGCATTATCCGGGTTCACCAAGTTAGATGATGAACCTTTGAGGGCGGGCGAGCGTGTCCACTGATTTGTTTGGAGGGTCCTTCGGCTATGCCCACCTCGTATTTAAACGAAGGGCGAGCGATCTCAGCCCAAAGGAACCTTGCATGGCCGAAGCAGTCGGTTCCATCGACTACCAGGACCATGGATGCACTCTTCTACCTCGGATCGTCATGTTAGATGCCGACCCTCGACGGTGTACGTTGTACGGGGGATGCGATCTCTTGCCTTAGTCCACCATGTTAGATGATGAACTGTAGATGGCGAGCGAGTCCTCCGTTTTTGGAAATGATGCTTGATTCCGGCGATCGGGTTGGAAGACTGATGATCGTTGTTCAGTCGCTGATCGCGTTACTCATGGGTGGAAAAGTAACCTTTGCCTGGCCAGAAAGTCTGCGGCCTTGGAACGGAATATCGCGTAGGTCGGGGGGATGTCCTTCGTAAGGTGCCTGCACATAGGCGAAAGACCATAGAATCCCCCTAGGACCGAGTATAGGGCGATCTTGTTGCTTACGGGCTCGCCGTTGAGGATTATATCGTCCACCCGGTCGATGTAGTCTGCGTCGGACTCTTCTTCCCCTTGCCTGATATGCATCATGTGATGGGGACCTTCTGGCCGAGCGACCTTGGCGGCGAAGTACGCCATGAAGTTGTTCTCCAGTTGATCAAAGGAATTGATGGATCGCGGCGGTAATGAGATGTACAATCTATGGGCCAGGTCGCCCATCGTTAGCGAGAACATTTGGCACCTGGTCGCACCTGATGCCCCACACTCGGTCATGGAGATTCGGAACTTGCTCAGGTGGGTCTTGGGATCCGACCTTCCCTCGTCCAAAAGCATTTGCGGAGGAGCGATCCAACGCTGCATGGGGGCGAGCTCGATGTGGATCGCGAGTGGCTTACTCGGCCCGGAAATCTCTCTCTTGGCGCCTGCCCCAGATTCTAGGAGCGCCTTCATGTCGTCGAGATGGCGTTGCATCGCGGCCATCGCTATAGCTTGGTCGCTCGCAGTTTGGCTTTCGGAGCGGGAGCCTAGGCGATCGTGTACCGATCTCCTGACTCCACGGTAGGCGATGAGGCCATCGCCGCCAATCTCGGTTCTTTGGCGAGGAGCCAGATGGTTGGCCTGCCTTCTGGGAGTTGGGTATTCCGAACTCCTGGTGACGGATTCGGGCTCCGTCGTCTCATGGCTGGGACCAGAATGCCCCAGTTGCCATGATGGGTCGCTTCCTAGGCGGCTGAATATGGAGGTGTCCCGCCTTGCGAGCTCCTTTTCTTGCGAATCGGGGGCTCCCGGAGAACGCTCGGCCAGTAACCCCTTGAACTTCCGTTTGCTCACGTGGCGGATGGCCGAGGGGGTTATAGCGGGCGCGTCGAATGCTCTCCGTCGCTCCCGTAGGATGGCCATTGCCTCTTCGATCTGTTCCGCAGTTTGGAACTGATCGAGTGAGAGGCTTGAGTCGTCCCTCGGGGGCGGGATCGAGAGTCTCGGGTCGCCACGGCTACCCTCCGCCATAGGCTGGGGCTCGGATTGAGACGGAATGAGGCGTCCGGTGGATTGGATAGCGGCTTTCTTCGATGTGGAGGCAGAAGTCATGATTCTGAAAGCTTTGTTTGAAGAGCAGTGAGTGTCTCTTCAAGTATATGCCCCGGAGAACAGTGAGTGTTCTTCGAGACGGTAGGAATATAAATGAAGGTTTAGATCCCCTCATTCTAGCGCCAATTGTTGTTCCCAAAATATTATCGAGAGATTGATATTGCTGGAATGGATGGACAACAAACAAATTTCGAGAGCACATCCGAGGGAATGGAAATAACACAAGATTTGCCGGGTTTGTTAGGCCCAGGCTTGAATGCTCTCGCGAGATGTTATTAATAAGAATATGTTTGAGTACAAATATTAATGTAAGAGTACAGTTACAAGTAATGTAAAGACCCTATTTATCTAGCTGTTGAGTGCTTGCCGAAAGAACTAGAGTTGCTCTGAGTTCTTGTTATCATTTCTGCTGACCGTCTTAGGACTAAGAGGTCTCGAGAGTGAGAGATGGGAAGATGTCTGAAGTGTATAGCGTAGCCAAGAGAGTGAAAGCCAAGCCGTAAGAAAAGCCAGAGCGGTTTCCAACTGTAGGAAGCCTTTTATTTATAGGAGATGAGATGCCCTTTTCTGACGGGCGATCGCCTTCCTTGTAATATAATAAGGGGCGATCATCTTTTAGCACATGGGCTGTCGGCCTTGAAGTCTGCGGCTATTGCTGGCAGCCAGCTGTGCCGTCCAATGAGGAGCCTGCACACGTCCTGAGTCGCTGTCCCGGGAGGTCCCACTTTGCACCTTTCGGAGGGTCTGTCGGTAGGTGAGATTGGTGACAGGCTGTGGTCAATGATCCATGTTCTGTGACGCCTTTTACAGATCTGCATGTGGGTCTCTGCCCGAGCTTCGTCTTTCGCTGTCTAGACATGCTGGCTTTGCATGGCAAGAGGTGGTCATCATTGACCGGGCACGAGGGTTGATCGCCAGGTGCCAAGAGACGATCGCCTTAGATGTCGATCGCTCGGTGCTGGGACTTGACTTGGGACCTTCGATCGGCCAACCTGCCTTGGTTTATTCGACTATGGCTCGATCGCCCGGACTCTTTGCTGATCGCCAGTTGAGATGTGTAAATCTCGACACAACACCCGTCAAGATGCACGTCGAGGTTGACCCCCACCTTTCGGTTTACTAGGTCGAATTACTCTAATGAAAATCTTGACGTCACAAGCATATCTCTACTAAATCCTCAAGTCGAAGGTTCACGAATACCTATCACAACCTGTCGATTCCGTCATTGACTGTCCCGGAGTGAAATCCGTGTGACGAATCGAGGGTGAGTCGGTTCGAGTACACTAATCCAATTAGCATACCTACAACGTGTGCTCCCACTAACCATCAGCGTTCGACAGACACTCTCCATGTCAAAGAACACGTCATACAAGTCTTCACATAAACTTAACGCCCAGTCAAGTTTCATTGACTTGCGAACGATTAAGTATTTGAGCTATAAACCTTTCCAGTGCCGACCCCCTTATCTAATAAGGAGTGGAACGTTTTGCTCTCAAATACACGAACTAGTTTCTATATGTATATTTACGAGTTAGGAATGCCAGTAACTACCAGTAAATAAAGAAACATTCATTGCCTTATATTAATGATTTACATAATTACAAGTATAATGCTCTCACTCAATATCCTCCGAGTGGCATTCGAGGGCATACTCCGGACAAGTAGATATGGTTATGTATACTTAATGAAACATAAATCCGAGGCCTTTGAGAAATTCCGGGAATTTAAGGCCCTAGTCGGGAAACAAACTGGAAATCATATCCAAGCACTTCGGTCGGACTGAGGTGGCGAGTATATGAGTTCGGAGTTTGACGAGTTCATAAAGGAACATGGAATAGTATCACAACTAACACCTCCAGGTACCCCTCAGTTAAATGGTGTGTCAGAAAGAAAGAACCAGACCTTGTTGAACATGGTCCATTCCATGCTGGGCTATACTGACTTTCTGATTTACCTGTGGGGGTATGCACTCCTGACTGCTGCATATATCTTAAACAAATGTCCTTCCAAATCCGTTCTAAAACTCCACATGAGATGTGGGAGGGCAGGAAACCAAGTCTTAATCATATTAGGATTTGGGGATGTTCTGCCTATGTCAAGAAGACTAAGGTGGACAAAATGGAAGTGAGGTCCGTGAGGAGACGTTTCATTGGATTCCCATATGAGACGATGGGTTATCTATTCTACATGCCCAAAGATCGAAAGATCATTTTTGCTTTGCATGCACACTTCCTAGAAGAAGAGTTCATTCAGGAAGGCGGAGCAGGTAGAAATATTTCTTTGGAAGAATACAATGAAACTCCTCAGGAGACACCTGTGCAAGAAATTGGAATCGAACCTTCTGAAACACAAGTACAACCACCTCTTTGGTCTAGTAGGGTGTCTCAATTACCTGAGAGGTATATTTTTATGTACTTGGAGGAACTGGGTTTCCACGAGGTTCCAGGTGATAAACAAGAGACCGACCCGCGACTAATGACCTAGCAATGGTGGATGTAGACTCTATGAAATATACTGTAGCAGTCTTCATGTAGTTGGGACCTTCTTTTTGACGAGGCAGTCAAAGAGTTTGACTTCGTGCAAAATGAAGAGGAACCTTGTGTATACAAGAGGGTTAGTGGGAGCAAGATCACATTCTTAGTACTATATGTAGATGACATTCTACTAATGGGAAACGATGTGGGCATGCTCAGTTCAGTGAAAGCTTGGTTTTTCGAGTAAGTTCTCCATGAAAGACTTGGGAGAAGAAACCTATATTCTTGGGATTCGACTCTACTAGGATAGAGCGAAGATAATGATAGGTCTTTTCCAAGCCCTCTATATAGATAAAATCTTAAAGCGATTTAAGATGGATTATTCTAAAAGAGGGTTCCTATCGATGCGACATGGAATAAAACTCCCTTGAAGATGTGTCCTCTTAGTGAGGAACAATGAAAGGAAATGAGTAATATACCATATGCTTCGGAAATGGGTAGCCTAATATATACTTTATTGTGTACGAGACCTAACATTGCGCATCTTTGGGAGTGTGGTAAGTCGGTTTGCCAACCTGATTAGGGAACATTAGATCGTCAGAAGAACGTTCTCAAGTACCTTAAAAGGACTAGAGACCTGGTTCTTAAATATGGTGGTGGAGAATTTAATGTGGTGGAGTTCATTGAATCGGACTTCCAAGGACAGAAAGACGATTTGATGTCTACTTCTGGCTACACATTTACTCTTAATGGAGGAGAAGTATGTTGGCATAGTGCCAAGTATAGCACGACTACTAATTCCACCTGTTAGGCTGAGTATAAAGCGGCCTCGGAGGCCTCCAAAGGAAGGATTTTGAAGTTACTGGGTAAACTTCACATGACACCTTGTGCTGCGCTGCCAGAGCGGTAGCACAGGCCTAGGAGCCGAGGTTTCATAACAGTACCAAACATATTGAGAGAAAGTATCATCTCGTAAGAGAATTTGTTCGCAAAGAGATACATTGTGATGCATAGAGTAGAGTCAGCCGACTACGTCGCTGATCCACTGACCAAGACACTTTCTCAGACTAGCTTGGAGCGTCATCCGGAGAACATGGGTATTAGATACCTTAATGTGTGGTATTGAGTACAAGTGGGAGATTGTTAGGAGTATGCCCTCGAATGCCACTCAGAGGATGTTGAGTGAAGGCATTATACTTGTTATTATATAAATTATTTATATAAGGCAATGGATGTTTCTTTATTTACTGGTAGTTACTGGCTTTCCTGACTCGTAAATATATATAAAGAAACTAGCACGTGTATTTGAGAGCAAAACATTCCACTCCTTATTGAATAAGGGGGTCGGCACTGGAAAGGTTTATAGCTCAAATACTTAATCATTCACAAGTCGATGAAACTTGACTGGGCGTTAAGTTTATGTGAAGACTTGTATGACGTGTTCTTTGACATGGAGAATGTCTGTCGAACACTAATAGTTAGTGGGAGCACACGTTATAGGTATGCTAATTGGATTAATATATTCGAACCGACTCACCCTCGATTCGTCACACGGATCTCACTCTGGGACAATCAATGATGGAACCGAAAGGTTGTGATAGGTATTCGTGAACCTTCAACTTGAGGATTTAGTAGGGATGTGCTTGTAACGTCAAGATTTTCATTAGAGTAGTTCGACCTTGTAAACCGGAAGGCGGGGGTCAACCTCGATGTGCATCTTGATGGGCAAGTAGAAGGTCCAACTGAATACCAAGATAGAATTCTTTCTCGTGTTAGTGAACGGGTTATATGCCCTATGCGGTCATTGGCAGATGAGATCATAAGTCTTTGGCCAAATCATTAGAGCTAGTTGTATTGGATACATGAGAGATCAGTGATCTCGATTTGCATTAACGTATGAATAGCATCAAGTACAGATAGGGTTTGACTGACCGTGACCCAAAAACTTGATCGGGACATTTGAAAGAAGGGTTTATACATATACTGGTATTCACGACAGAATGGTTCTTGAATGATCCCAATCATTCGTTCTCAGTTGGGGTATAGTGTAGGCCGCGAGGCTGGCTAGGTGGTGCTACTACTCTTTGGTTCATCCCATTCCTGACTGAGACGGACCTACCGAGTCGCGCAATAGGATTGACGACGGAATGAATCGAGCTTATTCTCTCATTATTAATATTGGATGTTTAAATTGATTTATTGGATAAATTAATTTATAGCCTAATGGATTAAATAAATTACTGGGTGATTAATTTAATTCATGAATATATATTGTTTGGAGAAATTAATTATGTAATTATGTATTTGATATGATTAATTAGATTAATTAATTGATATAAATACATCGGAACGGAATCGAATTTTATCTGTTTGGACTCACGAGAGTCTGAAACGAACCGAACTCTTCAAATCCCTTCTAGATAGCCGCCCCCCACAACTCACCTCCATGTGAAGTCTTGTCTTGTCTACATCATGGTAGGTGGTGGATTGGACCTAGATCTTGGGATCTCCAGTCAGCTTAGGTTAGGTATCCTCCATAAAACCATTAGCTCAAGGCAATCGACCCATTCCTCTTAATAATTTATCAACAAGGTCTCTTGATAACCCTTTGGTTAGCGGATCCGCAATGTTATCCTTTGATGACAAATAATCAATAGTGATAAACTCATGTTGATATCAATTGTCTAATGGTATTATGTCTCCTCCTTATGTGACGAGACTTACCACTGTACATTACGCTCTGTGCCCTGACAATCGCAGATTGACTACCGCAATGAATACATATTGCGGTCACAGGCTTTGCCCATCTTGGAATATCTTCTAGAAAATGGTGTAGCTATTGTCCCTCTTCTACACCATTTATCTAAGGCTATAAACTCGGATTACTTTGTTGATCGAGATATAAGTGTTTCTTTCGAAGATTTCCATGCCACTGTTGCACCGGCTAGTGTGAATACATATCCGCTTGTTGACATGGAGTCTTTTATATCAGATATCCAATTTGCATCACTATATCCTTCAAGTACTGCTGGATATTTGGTATAGTGCAACCCATACTCACGAGTACCCCTCAAGTATCTTAGTACCCTTATGATCGCCTTCCAGTGATCCTTTCCGGGGTTGCTCGTGTATCAACTTAGTCTACTAACTGAGTAGGCTATATCTGGTCTTGTACAGCTCATCAAGTACATCAGACTTCCTATTATGTGTGAGTACTCAAGTTGAGATACTCATTCACCCTTATTCTTGGATAGTCTCAACGTCATATCCACTGGGGTTTTGGCTGTGCCGGAGTCATCTTTATTCAACCTTTCAAGGATTTTATCCACATAGTGGGCTTGACTCAGTATGAGACCTTGCGAAGTTCATGTGATTTTAATCCCTAAAATTACATCTGTGAGTCTCATATCTTTCATATCACATCTCGACCTCAGCAAGTCTTTGGTCGATTTGATTATTCTTTCATTACTGCCGGTAATGAGAAAGTCATCTATATATAAACACAAAATGACATAGCCATCTTTTGTGTCTTTCACATATACACATTTATCGGATTCATTAATTTTGAAGCCACCGCTTAACATGACATGATCGAATTTTTCATGCCACTGTTTTGGTGCCTACTTCAATCCGTACAAAGATTTTACCAGCTTGCAGACTTTCCTTTCTTGTCCAGGAGCAGAGAACCCCGGGTTATTCCATGTAGATTTCCTCTTCTAAGTCCCCATTAAGAAAGGCAGTCTTAACATCCATTTGATGAACTTCTAAACCTCGTAATGCAGCGATGGAAAGTATCATCCTGATGGAAGTTATTCTCGTCACAGGAGAGTAAGTATCAAAATAGTCTAGGTCTTCACATTGGTTATATCCTTTCGCTACGAGCCAAGCCTTATATTTATCAACTGCTCCATCTTTTAATTTCTTCTTGAAAATCCACTTATTTCCTAATAGTTTACACTTAGGAGGTAATTCCACTAGCTCCCAAGTATGATTCTGTAATATAGAATCAATATCTTCTTTGATAGCCTCCTTCCATGGAGGTCCATCCATCGAGCTTACAGCTTCTTTGTAAGTCTGAGGTGCCTTTTCGAGCAAGTAGGTGATGAAATCTGGTCCATAAGATTTCTCCGTCCTTTGGCGCTTGCCCCTTCGAGGTTCGTCCTCATTATCCATTATTTGGTCTTCATTATTGTTGTTGCCCAAAATATTATCCGGAGATAGATATTGCTGGAATGGATGGACAACAAATAAGGTTGCGAGAGTACGTCTGCGGCGGTGTAAACAACACAAGATTTGCCGGGTTTGTTAGGCCCGAACTTGAATGCTCTCGCGAGATGTTATTAATAAGAATATGTTTGAGTACAAATATTAATGTAAGAATGCGATTACAATGAGTGTAAAAGATCCTAGTTATCTAGCTATTGAGTGCTTCTCGGAAGAACTAGAGTTGCTCTGAGTTCTTGTTCCCATTTCTGCCGACCGTCTTATGGGTTAAGAGGTCTCTAGAGTGAGAGAGAATTATGTTCGAAGTGTATAGCATTGCCATGATAGTGAAAGCCAAGTTATGAGCTGAGCTTCTGAACCCCTTTCCCGCTGCTAGAGGCTTCCTATTTATAGGACTGGACACTGCTGGGCGATCGCCTTTTCTGTGATATAATAAGGGGCGATCGTCTTTTAGCACATGGGCTGTCTGCCTTGAAGTCCGCGACTGCTGCTGGCAGCCAGCTGTGCGGTCCAATGAGAAGTCCGCACGCGTCCTGAGTTGCTGTCATGGGAGGTCCCACTTGCACCTTTCGGCGGGTCTGTGATATTGGTGATAGGCTGTGGTCAATGATCCATGTCCTGCGGAGCCTTTTCCGGATCTGCACATGGGTCTCTGTACGAACTTCTTCCTTCGCCGACTAGACATGTCGGCTTTGCGTGGCATGAGGCGGTCGTCATTGGACGGGCACCAGAGTCGATCGCCAAGTTCCAAGAGATGATCGCCTTGGATGTCGATCGCTCGGCACTTGGGCTTGACCTGGGACCTTCGATCGGCCAATCTGTCTTGGTCTATTCGGCTCTGGCTCGGTCGCCCGGTCTATGTGCCGATTGCCTGTTGAGATGTATAATTCTCGACATAACAATTGCCCCCCAGCTTGCTCCGATATTGAAGACATGGGGCGAGGTGGTTCTACTGGCGATCGTTGAGGATAAGGACGGGCGATCCGTTGAGCGGATTTTGGTCTCGGACTTGGGCGATCTGATCGATTGGCGAGCTATCTTCGGTCTTGTACCTGTAATTTTCAATTTTGCCGATCCCTCGTAGAAAGCTGATTGTTTCGTTATTGAGGAACCGTGCACAGTCGCGGAGCTCATTTTATTGTGAGGGTCATCCGTTAGGCTGCGCCTCACCTCGTATTTAAATGAAGGGCGTGCATTCTTGGTCTGGAGGAGTCCTTGCGCGGGGCGTCGTCGGATTAATCGACTCCACGTCCACGGCTTGTTAGCACTTTTCTACCTCGGATCGTCATGTTAGATGGCAATCCTCGACGGTATACGTTGTGACGGGGGTAGGGACACGTCGCATTGTCCGGGTCCACCAAGTTAGATGATGAACCTTTGAGGGCGGGCAAGCGTGTCCACTGATTTGTTTGGAGAGTCCTTCGGCTACGCCCGCCTCGTATTATAATGAAGGGCAAGCGATCTCAGCCCAAAGGAACCTTGCATGGCCGAAGCAGTCGGTTCCATCGACCACCAGGACCATGGCTGCACTCTTCTACCTCGGATCGTCAAGTTAGATGTCGATCCTCAACGGTATACGTTGTGCAGGGGAGGCGATCTCATGCCTTGGTCCATCATGTTAGATGATGAACCGTGGGTGGCGAGCGAGTCCTCCAGTTTCAGAGATGTTGCTTGATAATGGCGATCGGGTTGGAAGACTGGTGATCGTCGTTCGGTCGCCGATCGCATTGCTCATAGGTGAAAAAGTAACCTTTGCCTGGCCAAAAAGTCTACAGCCTTAGCGCGGAAGATCGCGTAGGTCGGGGGGATGTCCTTCATAAGATGACTGAACATTGATGAAAGACCATCGAATCCCCCTAGGATCGAATAGAGGGTGATATCGTCGCTCACAGGCTCGCCGTTGAGGATTATCTCATCCACCCGGTCGATGTAGTCTGCATCGGAATCGTCTTCCCCCTGCCTGATTTTCATCATGCGGTGGGGGACTTCTGGTCTGGTGACCTTGGCGGCGAAGTACGACGTGAAGTCGTTCGCCAGTTGATCAAAGGGATTGATGGATCGCGGTGGTAATGAGATGTACCATCTATGGGCCAGGTCGCCCAGCGTTAGCGGGAAAATTCGGCACCTGGTCGTGTCTGATGCCCCACACCCGGTCATGTAGATCCGGAACTTGCTCAGGTGAGTCTTGGGATCCGACCTTCCGTCGTACAGAGGTGTTTGCGGAGGAGCGATCCTACGCTGCATGGGGGCGAGCTCGATGTGGACCGCGAGTGGCTCGCTCGGCCCGATGATCTTGCTATTGGCACCTGCCCCAGTTTGTAGGAACGCCTTCATGTCGTCGAGCTGGCATTTCCTCACGGCCATCGCTGTAGCTTGGTCGCTCGCGGTTCGGTTTTTGGAGCGGGAGCCGAGGCGATCGTGTACCGATCTCCTGACTCCGCGGTAGGCGATGAGGTCGTCGCCGCCGATCTCGGTTCTTCGGTGAGGAGTCATATGGTTGGCCTGCCTTCTGGGAGTTGGGTATGCCGAACTCCTGGTGACGGATTCGGGCTCTGTCGTCTCATGGCTGGGACCAGAATGCCCCGGTCGCCATGATGGATCGCTTCCTAGGCGGCTGAAAATGGAGGTGTCCCGCCTTGCGAGCGCCTTTTCCTGCAAATCGGGGCCCTCTGGCGATCGCTCGGCCAGTAACCCCTTGAAATTCCGTTTGCTCACGCGGCGGATGGCTGAGGGGGTTATAGTGGGCGCGTCGAATGCTCTCCGTCGCTCCCGTAGGATGGCCCTGGCCTTTCGATCTGTTCCTCGGTTTGGAACTGATCGAGCGAGAGGCTTCGGTTGTCCCTCGGGGGCGGGATCGAGAGTCTCGGGTCGCCGCGGCTCCCCTCCGCCATAGGCTGGGGCTCGAATTGAGATGGAATGAGACGTCCGGCGGATCGGCCAGCGGCTTTCTTCGATGTGGAGGCAGAAGTCATGATTATGAAAGCTTTCTTTGAAGAGGAGTGAGTGTCTCTTCAAGTATATGCCCCGGAGAACAGTGAGTGTTCTTCGAGATGGTAGGAATAAAAAATGAAGGTTTAGATCCCCTTCTTCTAGCGCCAATTGTTGATGCACAAAATATTATCCGGAGATAGATATTGCTGGAATGGATGGACAACAAACAAGGTTGCGAGAGCACGTCCGTAGGGGTGTAAACAACACAAGATTTGCCGGATTTGTTAGGCCCGGGCTTGAATGATCTCGCGAGATGTTATTAATAAGAATACGTTTGAGTACAAATATTAATGTAAGAATGCGATTACAATGAGTGTAAAAGATCCTAGTTATCTAGCTGTTGAGTGCTTGCCGGAAGAACTAGAGTTGCTCTGAGTTCTTGTTCTCGTTTCTGCCGACCGTCTTATGGGTTAAGAGGTCTCGAGAGTGAGAGAGAATTATGTTCGAAGTGTATAGCATTGCCAAGATAGTGAAAGCCAAGTTCTGAGCTGAGCTTCTGAACCCCTTTCCCGCTGCTGGAGGCTTCCTATTTATAGGATTGGCCACTGTTGGGCGATCGCCTTTTCTGTGATATAATAAGGGGCGATCGTCTTTTAGCACATGGGATGTCTGCCTTGAAGTCCGCAGCTGCTTCTGGAAGCCAGCTGTGCGGTCCAATGAGAAGTCCGCACACGTCCTGAGTTGCTGTCACGGGAGGTCCCATTTGCACCTTTCGGCGGGTCTGTGGTATTGGTGACAGGTTGTGGTCAATGATCCATGTCCTGCGGCGCCTTTTCCGGATCTGCACATGGGTCTCTGTACGAGCTTCGTCCTTCGCCGACTAGACATGTCGGCTTTACGTGGCATGAGGCGGTTGTCATTGATCGGGCACCAGAGTCGATCGCCAGGTGCCAAGAGACGATCGCCTTGGATGTCGATCGCTCGGCACTTGGGCTTGACCTGGGACCTTCGATCGGCCAATCTGTCTTGGTCTATTCGGCTCTGGATCGGTCGCCCGATCTCTGTGCCGATTGCTTGTTGAGATGTATAATTCTCGACACAATAATTATCTTTATCCATTAGTTCAGAAGTCTGTTCGGATGAGACAAGGGGTTCACTTGCAGTCTTACAAGGAAAGATATTCTCAAAGAATGATGCATTCCTTGATTCCATAATCGTATTCTTGTGAACCTCAGGCACTTTGGATTCATGCACAAGAAATCATTAAGCATTGCCCCTTGTAGTGGTGCTTATATAATATAAATACTTTATAATCCGCAAGGGTAGCCAAGTTGGTGAAGTAGGTGAGCGCGAGACTGAAAAGTCACTGACATGTCTTTTGTGTAACTATCGCAAGTGCACGATATCGTATCAAGTAGTAAGTGGACTTTTTGAGTCCGGTTTATCGATCCCACGAGGAAGTTAGGTTATATATTGAATTTTACACTATTTATCTATTTGTTATAGGGATTTATGAGTGAAACATACAATTTAAGAGTTTGGTTTGACAATTGCAATGAAAATGCAATAATAGTTCTAAAATGTAAGGAAATGAAAGATTGCATTAATAATAGATTAATAAAAGGGTAAAATAAAATAGTTGGGATTACAAACTTAGTTCATCATTAGTCATAGGAGATGTATAGGAGATCATACGATGAATTTACTTATTATATTGTGCAGATTCGATTTTCCTTAAAAAGACGATTCCTCTTTCGAATGTCAAAACGCCCCTTATAAATTGAATCAATCCACTATATTTCTATGTTGATTGGCTTCAATACATAGCATTAGATTTTATGAAAATAACTCAAAGAATCATCTAAGGTCTAGAGGTATATTTCTATCCCCTAGAACAACTTATAGTAAAGATCATTTGATCTAATCAAACATATCTTCTTTCGAAACATATGAAGACCATAGATATCATCATTTATTGGCCAAATAAATAAAGATTGATAAAACAATGAAAATCACACACAATAATAAGTAATCCATAATAGATCTTTATAAAAACTTAAATAACATGACAAATCTTGTTTAGAATCCCAACTAAGGATGACTTAGCCCATGAAGGGTTTATTCAATATATTACAAGCTTGAGTGGCCATTATTAGTTGAAAAAGGAAAAGAATTGATACTCACTCCCTTAGTAGATAACGGAGAAAGAAGCAATAAAGTCCCTCAACAACATAAGCTAAACCACTATTACACAAATCACTCAAGAACACAAGTGTGTTCTTCACACAAAGAAAAAATATTACAAAGTAGGAAAAATATAAGATGAATGATCATGAATGATGGATCTAAGGAGTCTATTTATACAACCAAAGTCATCTAATAGCTCCAAAACTCCAGCATTATTACATTAGATTGGATCAAGGCCACCCATCCCCTCAATAATAGACCAAAAGTATAAAAGATTAAAAAATGATCAAAAATCTGTCAAGAGTTAAGGCCATAGCTATGAGGAGTTACGACCGTAACTTTCAGATGTTACGGCCATAACATGGCTATGGCTTTTGCACATTAGTTGCTGTGTGAGTTACGCCCGTAACTTTATGATGATACGCCCGTATGGAGTTTCAGACTTCATTTTCAGCCTAGAATTTCTTAGACTTTGCGTTTTCGCCCCAAATCTTCTTCGGATGATAACTTTTGATATATAACTCTGATTTTGAATCCGAAAAGACTGCCAAACTCGTCTCGAAAATCTCTACAACATGAATACATAAAAACTCAATAAAGAGAATATTTTATAAACATGTTATTTATTGAGTAAATCAGTAATTCAATCCGATTAAGTCTAAATTTACATCTTCATCCTACAAACATAAATTTATTAAAAACTAATTAATTTAAAGCAAAAACGAGTAGACTAGCATAATTATGGCTAAAATATATCAATACAAATCATGGATAAGTGTATAAAACTGACACTTATCACACCCCCAAACTTGAATTCTTGCTAGTCCCGAGCAATACTCTTTATTAATCACACTCAATGTAAAAAATAAAAATAGCACACAAATTAATAAAACACACACAAATTAAGAAAAATACTTATATATATAAAGAGAAAAAATATAAAAATGCCATTTACACAACAACCAGCTTTATACAGTAGATAGAAATGTATCAAGATTCAAAATAAATCTACTAATGATTTTGAAGTTAAAACACAGTTTTATTTTTGCAATTCCAAAATGCAAGGTTTCCCCCCAAAAGGTTGATTATTTATTTCCCACTCGTGACACACACGACTCCCTTTATTGGTTGCTCTCAATCACTCGTTTATTTTTCGACTCAATTTGAAAAAGAATTTCATCGGCGTCATCAAATATTGTGATTGTTCACGAAATTGAATGTATTGAAATTCAGCCACCAATTAATTCAAATCTACTCATAATCTACATCCCTTTTAGTGATAGATTTCACACCATTATTTGCTAACGTGTAGCTCTTTTCACTAACACATTTCCATCTTTTTTTTTTTGGTGATAGCTTTCACACCGTTATTTGCTAACGTGTAGCTCTTTTCACCAATAATTTTTTTTTCGTGTGAGACGGCAGCTAAGCACCAACAATGGTTAGTCCTTTATTTTTCGCAATATTTTAGGACCCCCAGAATTAGGCAGCTGTTGCTTCTCAACACCGCTCCCTTTTTTTTTCAACTACCCTCCTTTCACCAATGACTTTTTTTTAGGGAATAGAATTTTTGCAGAAAATCGTTTATTAGCTAAGCATGAAAAATCAAAAACTCCTCAAATTAAGTAAATTTCAGTACTATTTTTCATCAATCGACTGATTCTTCTTTTCTCAAGGTAACGAATGACTCTATTATACATGATAACTACAAGGCTTGGAAAAAGAGATTAAGGCTCAAAAATTTTGGAATATACAACTTTTTAGCCGGTTAAAATGATTTTAGAAGCTTGTATATAGCTAACTTATTGGTGTTATGGCCATATCTAGAAATCTCACAAATCAAAATAAACAAAATAAATATATATATATATATATAGTAAAAAAAATCAAAGCCAAATAACAAAAATAATCAAAACACAACCCAATAATCAAAGCTAAATACACCAAAATAATCAAAACATACCACCCCCAAACTGAGAAAAGAAACTGTCTTAGTTTAAAAAAAATAATAAAAAGCAAGGGAGAAAGGTGAATACTCCCTGTTATGAAAGTTGATGCTTGAGCTAACGCCTTATTGGATCTGCAAGAAAAAAATATATAAAAAAATATACCCATGTATAACAAAATTTTTAAGATGCACTTCGGGAAAGTCCGAAGAGTCTCCTTACGCTGCCATCAATGCTTTTAATAAAAATAAATAATAAAAATTACAGCAATAAAAATAACAATATATAAATCGCGAATAGATGCGCATCAATAGATAAAAAAGAAACTCCTTAAACTGCAATCATTTAGCATGACTTTTACACATGACGGAAAGTAAAAATAACAATAGGTCCGATATGGGTTATCAAAGGGAGAGAAATAAATCCACTTTTTATTTTCTCACGGTAAAATCTTCCATCCAGACAATATTAGCTAGAGCTGGATCTGGTTGAGGAATAAATTCAATGAGTTTTTTGACTAGTTCTTCTGGTGTTGTAGCAATGACTATGATTCGTTTAGCACACTCGGAAATAAAACCTTTTCCGGCAGAGTAGTCGATGAAAGATAGTAAACCATCAAAGAAACCATTGACATTAAACAGACCTATTGGTTTTTTATGAACATTAAGCTGGGCTCTTGGTAACCACATGAAAAAGTTCCTCAAGAGTGCCAAAATCACCGGGAAGGGTGATAAAGGCATCAGAATTATTCATCATGTGAGTTATGCGATCTTGCATATTTACAACTCTAAACTCATCTCCAATAGTTGCCCCGGTGATTTTACTTTCAGCCAGAGATTTTGGAATTATTCCCAACACTTTTACTCCTTCCATATAGGCAGAAGCAGCAGCGCGTCCCATTAATCCAAGACTTCCTCCTCCGTAAACTACATGAATGCATTTTTCTCCTAAGGTACGAGCCAAGTTGTGGGCTGCTTCAGTAAAGCATGCCTCTGTTCCATAATTAGCTCCACCAAAAATGCAGACTGAGTTAAATCTTTTTGTGGAAGATGATGATTCCATATTTGAAAAGAAACTTATTTGAGAGAAAAAGAGAAAAGTACAAGTTTGAGGGATGAATAAAAGAAACAAGCACAATGTTTATTTATAGAAGAAAAACAAGGTAAAAATATTTAACAAATCTGTGATTGCGTTAATTGCGCTTCAACTACTCAATAGAATAATGAATGCATTTATCGCGTATCACAAATTTTTATGCAGAAAATCTCACCATACGACAAAAATAAAAGATACTCACGTGTATGTATAGTAGTTGTGATTGTGGCTCACATCTTATTCTGATTTTATGTTTAGAAACGGCTTAAACGCCTTCTATGAGTCGGGGAGAAGCTTCTCATCTAATTTTTTACAAATTGGCAAACAGGGTCTTTTAACGTCAGATTCCCAAGACGTATTCTGGTTTGAATTTATTCCACAAACATCGAATTCCGTAATGTACGAGTCCACTAGGATGCGTGTCAAGAGAAATTTTGATATTATCGAAATTCTCTTTATTCAGACCATCCTTAATGAATTAAATTTTATCTTCTCTGTTTGTAGATGGAATTCCTAAAGATCGACATTTTAAATTACAGTTCCATCTAGCACATTTATAGCAAACAACTATTATCTTTGCTCGTCGTTTCTTGGCATATGAACTTTTTCCAAGCCCTCGTAAAAATCTAGTAGGTATCTCTATGAATTCACCCGCTATTCTCACTTTGGCTTCAATAATGAATCTAATGTCAAAAGGTTTGCTTTTATTCATAATCAACCTCATTCTTTCAAGTATTGTCTTGTAAATTTTTAAAATTACTTTTTTGCTAAGAAAGGGAAATCTCTTTTCAATACTATTCAAAGTTTCTTCCATGATAAAAAAAATAAAATAAAAATAAAAGGAAAAAAAATATCTAAAAATATCAGTTGTTGTGGGAAATTGAAAAATCCGACTTTAATAGTCACGGAGTACCGTTATCCGCCACTTGACCAGACAAACACAATTGAGCAATAAGTTACAACGTCGAGAAATTGTATCTATAACAATAGTTTACAATGTAAGATTTCAAAAATAACACTTATATTTATACAACTAAAGTCATCTAATAGCTCCAAAACTCCAGCATTATTACATTAGATCGGATCAAGGCCACCCATCCCCTCAATAATAGACCAAAAGTATAAAATATTAAAAATGATCAAAAATCTGTCAAGAGTTACGGCCATAACTTTGAGGAGTTACGGCCGTAACTATGAGGACTTACGGCCGTAACTTTCAGATGTTACGGCCGTAACATGACTACGGCTTTTGCACATTAGTTTCTGTGTGAGTTACGCCCGTAAATTTATGATGATACGCCCGTATGGAGTTTCAGACTTCATTTTCAGCCTAGAATTTCTTAGACTTTGCGTTTTCGCCCCAAATCTTCTTCGGATGATAACTTTTGATATATAACTCTGATTTTGAATCCAGAAAGACTGCCGAACTCGTCTCGAAAAGCTCTACAACAAGAATACATAAAAACTCAATAAAGAGAATATTTTATAAACATGTTCTTTCTTGAGTAAATCAGTAATTCAATCCGATTAAGGCTAAATTTACATCTTCATCCTATTAACATAAATTTATTAAAAACTAATTAATTTAAAGCAAAAACGAGTAGACTAGCATAATTATGGGTAAAATATATCAATACAAATCACGGATAAGTGTATAAAACTGACACTTATAAGTCACGAGTTTGATTCCCCCTCCCAACACTTTCTTGGTTGAGCCTGTCACACAAGGCTTGCAGGGCTTGCCTAGTGTGGTTTACCTGGTTGGCGTAGTTTGCAGGCTATTACGTCCAGTCCGAGGGTTTATTTAGTGTGCACTCGAAGAGTAGCGGCTGTGGGTTCTCCCGTCATCAAAAAAAATATATATAAATACTTTCTGATACGATTCCATATATATTCACAAATTTTTAGACTATCTTTTAAGTATATGATAACTTGTCAAGTTAAACCTGAATATAATAAAACAAAAATAGGTACAAAGAGACCGAGTAATATTAATGACTTTATATTCACACGTGTATTGAAAACCAGAGATAGGCATGGCATTTTGACCCGATCCGATGGAGAACTTGGTCGACCCGTCCCGATCGGGGCCGGGGATTCCCTGCCAAACCGGGTACCGGGGTCAGGGATACCCACTTACATGAAACCGGGGCCGGGGCCGGGGCCGGGATGCCTATCCTCCGACCCGTCCCAGACTCGGTATATATATAATTAGAAATTTAATTATTTATATATTTATTAAATATATAAACTTAAGTATGTAATCTTTTATTGTGGACTTTTATGAACATATGTAATTTTTTATAGTTACTTAATTACTATTTTTATGTGTTTTGACTGAAAAGACATGAGAAAAATAGATGAAAGTAGCTATAAAAACAGCAGCAAACCGGGGGGACCGGGTAAGGACCGGGGATCGGGGTTTGATCGGGGGTTGACTGGGATTTGACCAAAATTTCACCGGGCACGGGATATTAATCCCCGCACCCGGCCGATGTAATATCCAGATTTATTATTGTGTATTTCATCTGTATTTGAACCCTATATTATTCGGAATTGTGATCTCGATAATTAGAGTATGATATTTCCTGTACTTGTATCCTTGTACATAAGTATAACAACATGCAAAATTTCTCATGCAAACTCGTGATAGCGCACGCTAAGAATGTAGCTTAACGTGCGTTATCGGCTATAACTAGCGCACGCTACGATTGAAGAATTGCGTGCGCTAGGCAGTCAATTATTGAGCTAGACGGCTAGCACATGCGCCAGTCGGACATGGGTCCGGATAAGATTCCCGCGGGCGGAACTGGATAGTTTTGGAGTCAACGCTTATTAGCATGCGCTAAGGACAGTAGGATAGCGTGCGCTAACCAGTTATTGTGGAGAAATTTTATATAAGGGACAACACCCTCATTTCATTTGGTTTACGTTTCCTTCACTTGTTCTTAGTTTCTTGGAAGTCCAGAGAGCCTTCCCTACTCCTTAAACACATACAAATCCGCCTTACTTGATCATTGAATATTGGAGAGTGCTTACACTTGATCATTGAAGAAGAAACTCACTTTGAAGTGATACTCAAACAACCAGAGTTGGATTCTACATTTTTGGCTCAGTGATTTCTTCATCTTAAGGTATGTTAATTCTATCTCCAGCCTTAGATTCGTGTTCTGAAGAATAAGATGATCATGCTATTAAGATATTGAGTTCCATTGATGAATTATCCAAACAAGCATCATGTTTAGAAGTGGGAATGATTATGCTTATAATATCGTCGTCGAAACATCGTAGTTGGAATTGTTAGTTCACCTTTAAGATGAAGTCTGAATGTGTAAATGACAATGGAATCTAGTGCATCAACCTGAGATCACAAACTTCACATGAGAATGATAATCGAGTTGAATATATGAGTTGTGATGATATTCATTTCGTTGAATTTAAATATGTTTGAATCCGTAAGATCATTCATAAGTTTATGGAAATGACATGTAGACGGATAACGTACGTTAATCACTGAGGAGTTCGTAATTTCATCACCGTTAGAAACGGTCTGCTGCCCAGTAGTGAAACTGCCATGCACGCTTAGCGTACGCTAAGCTATGCAGATTAACGTACGCTATCAGGCATGTTTAGCGTACGCTACGTTTGGTACGTAACGTACGTTAGGTCATCAGGTGAGTCAGTCGGCTGACCAGAGTGGACTGTCGATTCATAGTTAGCGTACGCTAGGCTTCGTTGTTTACGTGTGCTAACGAGCAGGCTTAACGCACGCTACGTAGAATACGTAGCGTACGCTAAGCAATTCAGGCAGATTACGTTTTATGAAATTTCGGCCGTAAATTGGATTGTTAGACATTCGTACGACGTGAGATAAATTCTATATTATTTCTTTTGTTAAGGTTCGAGCTTAGCAACGTGTTAAATCGAATGGGACGACCTTCGAGCATTTTGATATTCGTGAAAGTCTTTCTTGTCATCGAATCGAGGCAAGTACCTTAATTGTTTTATATATTGATGTTATACATATTGTCGTGCATGTATGTGGTTGTTGCATGTCCACCTCGTGTTGGTCCGATGGGATCATCGGGGGATCTATGCTATGCGCTGGACCATCGGACGGGTTTTTACACCTCGAATTGGTTTGAAGGAATCATCAGGGGGTCTAGGCAGTGAACGCTGCATCATTGGAATTACCATGTGTATGTTGTGATATCATGTTGTTATTATCATGTGTGTATGTTATTATTGAGTTTCTCGCGTTGGTTCTTTTGTCATTTATGTTATTATTATTCTTCGTGAGATGTTGAATAATATGTTGTGGTACTTGTACTAGCAATCGTTGTGCTAACCCCTTCGGGGGTGAACATTTGTTTATGTTCAGGATCCAGGAGAGCAGGGAAACAACCACTGGAGTTGCATGACGACGAGGGTGCAGAGTGATGTTCCGGCCGGGTTTATTTGTCTGTTGTTTGTATCGTTTTAATAAGTACTCGAGTACGTAGTCGTTTATGATGATTTGGATTTGGTGATGTATTGATACTTTTCCGTTGAACATTCGTATTTTCAGTATTGGTCAGAACTGTTGTATCTTATTTCCGTTATTTTCATACGTTGGTATCTGTTATTGTCTTTTCATTTCTTCAGCCATGTAAATCCTTATATAAAGGATTTACGGCGCTGTAATATTCCTGAATATATCAGGGGTGTTACAGAATATGGTATCAGAGCTAAGATTATGGATATCTTGGCCATTGGGTTAAAATAGGGGTCATATACGTCTTTTGAGGTAACCGGCCGTGAATAACATCACTGTACTGCCTACGTCTTCGTGCGAACGGTGGTTGTAAGTTCCTAAACTCTATCTCATTCTTTACATGTTGTATCTCTTTATACTTGAACATTAGAACAATATTGTTTCCTGTATATTGAGTATTTATGCTTACAATATGTTGAGATGTGGACGTGGATGTGGTCGCGGTTACAGGCGCGGACGAAGGAATGCAGAAAGAGAAGCTTCGCCTTCTAATTAGGCTAGCCACAGCTTAGGCGAGCCGCAAAGATCTATTAATAATGAACTGGAACCTGCTGTGCCCGAAATCCTTCGTTAGGTTGTGAACCAGATGACTCAGTTCGCCCAGGTCGTGGACCGAATGTGTAACACCCCAATTCGCAACTGGGACATTACACGCCGTAGAACCCTCGTGAGGTCTACCAGGCTAACACATGACACATAAACCATAATGTAATCTCAAATGGTGCATTCAAAAAGTAAATAAGGCCGTGGCCTCGGCCAAAACATTTTAACGGAATACATGAACAGAAGTTAAATACCAATTCATTGCCCACGCAGGGGACTTAAACCAAGTTCAAAAATAAACAGTCTAACTCCATTACGCAACAATGCAACGACAAACATAAAAATACAGACTCGAGCCACATCATCAAGCCAGCCCGTCCTTTGCGTGCATGTCCTGTGCCTGCTCCTCAGCCCTCCCGGTACCTGAAATGCATAAGACCATTTCCCCCATTTAAGGGGTTAGCATTCGAATAGCTAGTGCAAGTACACAATTACACAACATTATATGCATACACGATTCAACGCAACAAAACACTAGGGAAAAGTCATTTAAAAAATCAATATTCTGGAATATCACATTTACACCAAAACAATATATCATCCAACTTTCCACATCACATTCATCCACGTTTGGTAACTCGCGACCGTACCCATTAGTATCGGCCCCCAGAGGTCCCGTCGGACCGTCCCCAGGTGAGAAACCACTTCCTCAGCCGTACCCATTAGTATTGGCCCCCAGAGGTCCCGTCGAACCGTCCCCAGGTGGAAGAACATCAACGCACGCACCCAAGTCCACTTCCGTGGCCATACCCATTAGTATCGGCCCCCAGAGGCCCCATGCCATCCCCAGGTGGAAGAGGAACCATCACAATCGTTCAATAAACCAGTTTACATCATTCGTATCAAAACCGTACACACACAATGAAATATAATACATGTACTTCCCTTGGATAATATGACGCGAAGGATGAAGAAATAGGTTTCGGTCCGAACAATCCTCTCAAATCCGACCCTAACACAATAATGATATACAACCAATCTCAACAACATGAAAACGAAGAAATTCATCCTAGTTCTACCCGTTGGGACAATTCATCGGACACCAAGAGTGCATAGGGAAATGAAATCGGTCAATGGTGTAATAACGAGATTTCATCCCATCCAATAACAAGGAAACCAAGGGTCACGAGTATACTATCGAAATCTAACAGCAATCATCGGTTAAATCGGATTAAAAGACAAAATCACCACCAAACCCTCCCCAAATTCATACTATGGTATAGGAAATCTTACCTCTTGAAGATCCAAGCACTTTAATCCGAAGAACATGTATTAGATCCAAAATCCGAGCTTCACGATCGAAAGGAGATGAAGAAAATCACACAATCAAGTGGTAGATGGAGAAAAATCCCCCTCTCAAACCTCTCTCTCTCGTACGGTGGAAGGAAGGAAGAAAAATGACTGAACTCGCTGGAAAAATGCAGTTATAGCGCTTGACCACATTGTGTGCCGCGGAACAGGGCCAAAAATTGCGCCCAGTGATCGGCAGTGTGCCGCGGCCCTTCCGGCATGTGCCGCGGCACACGGTACAGAAAGTTTGGCCGCTAAGTGCAACACGGGTGTGCCGCGGCCCGGACGAGTGTGCCGCGGCAGTGACTCGGCAGTGTGCCGCGGCCCTGTCGGCGTGTGCCGCGGCACACGGTACAGAAAGCTCGGACAGGAACTGGACAATGTGTGTGCCACGGCGCACAATCCTTGTGCCGCGGCCCACACCCCTTTAGGGTCCCAAAATGATGAAAAATGATCCGGGAAGAGAATAAAAGCAATAGGAATCGATATTTGGGAAACAATAACACGAAATGGAAGTACGGGAACCCCAAAACGGTCCGAGGCACACAACCAAAATCGAACAAGGAACAAATTCCCTAAACTTATAGGAAATTACAAAACGGCCCAAACATCCGAAAATCACGATACCACGTCGGATTAACAATCCAAAGCTCACAACATGCTCTACTCCACCATACGAACTCATGGAAATAGGAAAAATGATGATATTGGACGAGTTTAACGAGAATCGAATACACATGCGATAAAATATAACTCAAGGTGAAATTACGCAAAAACATCATCGATACTCATCCCAATGGAGAAACTCCAAGAACAAAATAGATTTAGAATTCCAAAACAGTGCCAAGCTCGGATTTTGGAAAATAGAATTTACCAAAAATAGAAAACACGGATATTACATTATCTCCCCCTAAAAAATAAGTTTCGTCCCGAAACTTACAACACGAATAACTCGGGGTATCTCGATCTCACACTCTCTTCCGTCTCCCACGTGGCTTCCTCGGACCCATGCCTCGGCCATTGCACTTTAACCAAAGGAATGGTTTTGTGCCTGAGCTGCTTCACCCGACGCTCTAAGATCTGAATCGGCCTCTCCTCGAAGGTGATGTCGGCCCCCAACTCAATCTCTCCAAAATCAATAATATGGCTAGGGTCTGGTACGTACTTCCTAAGCTGGGAAATATGAAATACGTTATGCACGTGGCTCAGGGACGGCGGCAAACCTAACCGATATGCAAGCTCTCTAACTCTCTCTAGAATTTCGAACGGCCCAATAAATCTCGGACTAAGTTTACCCTTCCGACCGAAATGGTAAACTCCCCGTGTCGGCGACACCTTAAGCAACACATGGTCTCCCACCTCAAACTCCAACGGTCGGCGACGTGTATCGGCATAAGACTTCTTCCGGCTCTGGGCTGTTACCAATCTATCACGAATCAGGGCAATCTTCTCTCTCGTCTCAACTACCATATCGGGCTCGGTACCAATCAGCTCGGACGCATCGTCCCAACACAACGGCGATCTGCACCTCCTCCCATATAATGCCTCAAATGGTGCCATTTTGATCGAGGCGTGCCAACTGTTGTTGTACGTGAACTCGATCAACGGCAAGTGCGACTCCCAATCATCCTTCCAATCTAAGGCACAGGCTCTCAACATATCCTCCAACGTCTGGATCGTCCGTTCTGACTGTCCGTCAGTCTGAGGGTGGTAAGACGTACTGAGTTTCAACTCAGTCCCCAAAGACCGATGAACAACCTGCCAAAAATGTGATACAAATCGGCCATCACGATCTGAAACAATACTCTTAGGAGTCCCATGCAATCTCACGATCTCCGCAATAAACACTCGCGCCAGCCTCTCCGGTCCCCAAGTATCCTTAATACTCAGAAAGTGAGCTGATTTGGTTAGTCGATCAACAATAACCCAAATCATGTTCATTCCAGTCCTAGTCCTAGGCATCCCGGTAATGAAATCCATAGAGATGTCTTCCCATTTCCATTCCGGAATGGGAAGTGGTCGTAGCAACCCCGCGGGTCGCTGATGCTCAATCTTAACCTGCTGACAGGTCAAGCACTTCGCCACAAACTCGCTAACATCCGTCTTCAAATTGCTCCACCAATAGTTACTCCTCACATCCTTATACATTTTGCTCGTACCAGGATGTATGGAATAAGGCGTAGTATGAGCCTCACTCAAAATCTTCTGTCTCAACTCAATGACATTCGGTACACATAGTCTGCCGTGAAATCTCAAAACTCCGTCATCCTGAACCACAAATACAGGGGCTTTCCCCTTTCTCACATCCTCCATCAGCTGGACTAAAAACGGATCATCATACTATTTCGCCTTGATCTCATCAGTCAAGGACGAAGTGATCTCCAACGCACATAACTGACCCTGAACTATCTGAACCCAAACCTCGATATTCTGACAAATAAAATCCCGCTGGATCCTACTCTGTGGTGTAAGTACCTGTAACATCTGTAATGCCATCGGTTTCCTGCTTAACGCATCAGCCACTACGTTAGCCTTACCCGGATGGTAAAGTATCTCGAGGTCGTAATCTTTAATTAGCTCAAACCACCTACGCTTCCTCATATTCAACTCTTTCTGACTGAAGATATACTTCAGACTCTTGTGGTCTGTAAAAATCTTACACGACGATCCATAGAGATAATGTCTCCATATCTTTAAGGCGAAAACGACCGCGGCTAACTCCAAATCGTGCGTGGGGTAATTCGCCTCATACGGTTTTAACTGGCGGGACGCATAAGCAATCACCCTGTCTCTCTGCATCAAAACACATCCGAGCCCGAGGCCCGAAGCATCACTATATACCACGAAATCCTCGTTCCCCTGAGGCAATGCTAACACGGGTGCGGTAGTTAGTCGCCTCTTCAACTCGTCAAAACTACCCTGTCTGTCTGCGGTCTACTCGAACTTCTGGGTTTTCTGGAGTAACTGAGTGAGCGGTCTAGCGATCTTAGAAAATCCCTCAACAAATCTACGGTAATAGCCTGCAAGTCCCAGAAAACTCCTCACTTCCTTCACGTTTTTGGGCGGTTCCCAAGCCATCACCGCCTCTATTTTCTGTGGATCTACCCGAACTCCTTCTGCTGAAATCACATGCCCGAGGAACATCACTTCCTTGAGCCAAAACTCACACTTAGAGAACTTCGCATACAACTGCTCAGCTCTCAAAATGTCTAATACAATCCGGAGATGTAAGGCTTGCTCCTCCCGACTCGTGAATAGATCAGAATGTCATCGATAAAGACGACTACGAATTTGTCCAGATATTCAATAAAAACTTTGTTCATTAACTGCATGAACACTGCTGGGGCATTGGTTAGCCCGAAAGGCATAACCACAAACTCGTAATGGCCATATCTCGTCCGAAAGGCAGCTTTCGGTATATCGATTGCCCGAATCCTCAACTGGTAGTAGCCCGATCGCAAATCAATCTTCGAAAAGACTGTCGCCCCCTGAAGCTGATCAAACAAGTCGTCTATCCGGGGCAAAGGATATTTATTTTTCATGGTAAACTTGTTTAATTCTCGATAATCGATGCATAAACGAAGCGATCCATCCTTCTTCTTATCAAAAAGTACAGGCGCACCTCAAGGCGATGCGCTCAGTCGAATATACCGTTTATCTAACAATTCTCCCAACTGATTCTTCAACTCTAACATCTCTGACGGTGCCATACGGTACGGCGCTCGAGAAATGGGGGCTGCATTCGGCTCAAGATCGATAGGAAACTCCACCTCTCGCTGTGGTGTTAACCCCGGCAAGTCGTCTGGGAAAACGTCGGGATACTCACTAACAACTGGAATTGACGACATGTCAACCCCACCATCCTCCGCCTACAGAGCGTAACACCAATAGCCGACACAACCCTGGTTCAGAAGTTTCATCGCCTTTAAGGCGCTAATCACACTCCCCGATCTCCCCGGCTTACGACCGATGAGGGTATTCTCGGTGCCGTCCTCAGCTACTATCGAGATGGTACGAGTCCGATAGTTCATGATAGCACCGTGACGCTCCAACCAATCGTCCCCGAGGATTAAATCCTCACCCTTAAGGTCTATAACAATGAGATTCGAGGGCCAATCTCGGCTCCCGATCCTCACTGGGCAATCCCTAACTTCCCGGTCCTCAACCATACGATCCCCGCTAGGCGTACCCACTACAAACGGTTCACACTAAAACAAGCAGTTAAAGCCAATACGATTCACACAATCCGATGCGATAAAGGAATGGGTAGCACCCGAATCAAAAAGCACTGAAACTGGATGAGTAAGGATCTGAGTGGTACCTGACGCCACCGAAACGTCTGCCTCCTCTGTGCGCCTAATCTGATACAATCGGGGGTGAACTGAACCCGAACTCGAGGCTGCGCGGCGATCCGGCTGACTCCGACCTCTACCACGACCCGAACCCTGCGGAGCATGAATAGCTGGAGTGCTGTGATCCCTATGATCGGAAGTGGTAGTCGGAACTCTAGCTGCCCTGGTGGCCCTCTCACAATGAGCTGCCCGATGTCCGGTCTGTCCGCAAGTAAAGCAAGCAACTAACGGAAATGGGCAATCCTTCACAACGTGCTCTGGCTGACTGCAATTAAAACAAACTCTCCCGCAAGGTGCAACAGACTGGACTAAACGGTTACCCTGAGATCCACCGGCCTAATGAAACGGCCTCTTCCCAGGCGTAGGAGCAGAACGAGACCTCAAAAACTGTCCACCTTTACTGGCTGAGAACCCGCCGGTAGTCTTCTGCTTCTTAGCTTCCGAAACCGACTCTATTTCCGGGACAGCCATCTAGATCGCCAGAGCGCGATCCTGGTATTCCTTCAAAGTGGCACACATGAGCGGTGCCATACTCTGCCTGATGTGCGGCTTCATGCGCATATTGAAGTAACGGATTTTATCAGCCTCCGTTCTCACTTGATCTCTCACGAAACCCAACTGCTGGTTGTAAGAAATGATGGCCTGAGAAATAGGCACATCCTGAGGTGTAGCGGTGAAGAACTCCACAATTCTGCGCTCCTTAACTGGCGGTGGACAATATTCTGCTTCCATAGCAGCCTTGAATTCCTCCCAAGTAGCCCGACGGTCTCGGGGCGTAACGGCCTCCCACCATTCCGCAGCTTCCTTATCCAGGAGGTACTGGGCAATATGTACTCTCCTGTCTTCAGGACAAGCTACGGCATCAAAGGTCCTGGACAACTGAAAGAGACAATTCTCCCAACCGAGAGAGTTAGAAGGTCCGGAGAAACGAGGAGGGTGCATTTTAGTCACCGTCTGAAGCCACTTACTAGCTTCCTCTTCAGGTGTCGGGGGCGGATTCTGGCGTCCACCTTGAGCTATCTGAGCAAGCTGGGCTACTAACTGCTGAAGTACGGCAGTAGCCCCGGCGTCAGCATTATTACCCTACGGCACTGAGTGAGGGGCTGAGTCCGCAGAGGACTGAGAAAGTGAGCCCTCTTCATTATCAGCACCCCGACCACGGCCTCGGCCGCGTCCCCTAGCTGGTCTACCACGACCTCTCAACATACTAAAGGAAGAATGAAAAGGACAAGGTCAGAAAGATTCACAATTGACAAAGTTGGTATCACAATTCATAATTCCGAACAACGCAAGAAAACGAATTACAAAATTATAAGAGTTCGAGGAGACTTACAGCGACGGGTCGCACGACAAGACGGTAGCATGATGATATTAGGCTCAACGACTGACTCTATTGACGAAATTGACAGACCCAAAATTTACCGACAGCCTAGGTATTCAAAACCTAATCTCTGATACCATAAATGTAACACCCCAATTCGCAACTGGGACATTACACGCCGTAGAACCCTCGTGAGGTCTACCAGGCTAACACATGACACATAAACCATAATGTAATCTCAAATGGTGCACTCAAAAAGTAAATAAGGCCGTGGCCTTGGCCAAAATATTTTAACGGAATACATGAACAGAAGTTAAATACCAATTCATTGCCCACACAGGGGACTTAAACCAAGTTCAAAAATAAACAGTCAAACTCCATTACGCAACAATGGTACGACAAACATAAAAATACAGACTCGAGCCACATCATCAAGCCAGCCCGTCCTTTGCGTGCATGTCCCATGCCTGCTCTTCAGCCCTCCCGGTACCTGAAATGCATAAGACGCATTTCCCCCATTTAAGGGGTTAGCATTCGAATAGCTAGTGCAAGTACACAATTACACAACATTATATGCATACACGATTCAACGCAACAAAACACTAGGGAAAAGTCATTTAAAAAATCAATATTCCGGAATATCACATTTACACCAAAACAATATATCATCCAACTTTCCACATCACATTCATCCACGTTTGGTAACTCGCGACCGTACCCATTAGTATCGGCCCCCAGAGGTCCCGTCGGACCGTCCCCAGGTGAGAAACTACTTCCTCGGCTGTACCCATTAGTATCGGCCCCCAGAGGTCCCGTCGAACCGTCCCCAGGTGGAAGAACATCAACGCACGCACCCAAGTCCACTTTCGTGGCCGTACCCATTAGTATCGGCCCCCAGAGGCCCCATGCCATCCCCAGGTGGAAGAGGAACCATCACAATCGTTCAATAAACCAGTTTACATCATTCGTATCAAAACCGTACACACACAATGAAATATAATACATGTACTTGTCTTGGATAATATGACGCGAAGAAAACGACGAAGAAATAGGTTTCGGTCCGAACAATCCTCTCAAATCCGACCCTAACACAATAATGATATACAACCAATCTCAACAACATGAAAACGAAGAAATTCATCCTAGTTCTACCCGTTGGGACAATTCATCGGACACCAAGAGTGCATAGGGAAATGAAATCGGTCAATGGTGTAATAACGAGATTTCATCCCATCCAATAACAAGGAAACCAAGGGTCACGAGTATACTATCGAAATCTAACAACAATCATCGGTTAAATCGATTTAAAAGACAAAATCACCACCAACCCCCCCCCAAATTCATACTAGGGTATAGGAAATCTTACCACTTGAAGATCCAAGCACTTTAATCCGAAGAACACGTGTTAGATCCACAACCCGAGCTTCACGATCGAAAGGAGATGAAGAAAATCACACAATCAAGTGGTAGATGGAGAAAAATCCCCCTCTCAAACCTCTCTCTCTCGTACGGTGGAAGGAAGGAAGAAAAATGACTGAACTTGCTGGAAAAACGCAGTTATAGCGCTTGACCGCATTGTGTGCCGCGGCCCAGCTGAAGTGTGCCGCGGCACAGGGCCAAAAATTGCGCCCAGTGATCGGCAGTGTGCCGCGGCCCTTCCGGCGTGTGCCGCGGCACACGGTACAAGAAAGTTTGGCCGCTAAGTGCAACATGTAATATCCGGTATTTTTCTTTCCCTTGTATTTTCATTTTTGGTATATTTCTCGGTCATAGTGACCCTCGTGTATCTTTCAGTATGTCCTCTCTGTCAACTGTTGAACTGTATTCTCGTTATTGTTCATTGTTTCAACTTTCCTCATATGAGTTCGACTTTGTTAGATCACCATTAATTTTTGGTAACTCCAAAAATTCTAAATCCTTGCAATATTATAGAGCATCGAATTAGCTTTCCAATGGTTCAAACGGTGAGTCAATCGGAGTCCGGACGAGAGAGTTATGATCGTTTTCGTTCACCCGCTCATTTTTCAGCTTTCGGCCGATCACTGCCGACCGGACTCGGCCGTGTCGTCCGACACGGCCCGTGCCGTACTCGTCCGGATAAGCCGGAAGCGACTGCCCAGAGGCCCGACCGTGTTCCAGGACACGGTCGAGTCATTGCCGAGCGCCGGACGGGTCACTATCGGTAGGTCCCCTTCGCGCCGCGACCGTGTCATGCAGGACACGGTCGAGTCCCTGCCGGACGACTGCACGCCACGACCGTGTCATGTCGGACACGGTCGAGTCTGTCCGCCCTATAAATTCGTTTTCTCGGCATTTCAGCTCATTTTTCCCCTTTTCTTCACCTGCAACCGAGAGAGAGAGCTTGAGGGAGAGTTCTTCCTTCACAAATCATTTGAGTGTTGATTTTCTTCATCTCCTTTTGATCGTGAAGCCCGGACAACCAATCCAACGCGTGTTCTACGGATCTTAGTACTTGAATCTCCGAAGGTAACATCTCTAGAAACCTATTTTCGATTAATTTGGGGGTTTTGGGTTTTTCTTCCGATTAGTTCCGTTTTGTTGATTAATTCATGATGAATATGATTAATCTTGTTGGTATTCTTAGTTTCCCTATGGATTCATGGTATATTTCGTGATTTTTACGGAATCGAGAGGGTTTGGTTGTGGCCCGCCCTCGTTGTTGTTTATATACGAATATACATGAATCGTAGGCGGGTTTTCGGGTGTATTCCAATTCCATATTCATTTAGAAATGGTTGTGATTGTATTCTTCGAATCGTTAGGTTCGGTTTCATTGGTTCCTAGCGTTCGTCGGTGACTTTCCTTTCCGTTCGTTGCGTCGTCAATAATTCAAGGCAAGTATTTTGAAACCTTTATGCTTAACGTGAAATGGTAATGTATATTGTGTGTGATTTGCTCACCTCGGGAGGTCCGACGGAATCACGGAGGGAATCTATGGCTTCGTCCTAGATTCATGAGTTTGATTCGCTTCTTGACTCGGGAGGGTCCGTAGAGGCCTCGAGTGGGATTCGTGGCTTCGTCCGGTCCTAGGTGACGTGTGGTGCTTTACTGGTTTTCTGAATGTGGCCAGCTCGGGAGGGTCCTTAGAGGCCTCGAGTGGGATTCGTGGCTTCGTCCCGGTCCTAGGCAAATTAATTGTATTTATTTTATTTCCGGAAAAGACATGTCTTGTTTTGGTTTTCGAAATGATATTGGTGCATGTACTATGAAATGTGTAAGCGATTGGTTTGCCTTGATTACTTGTACTAGCGTAATTGCTAACCCCTCTGGGGACCCGTTTTGGGGAAATTCTTGTTATGGATTTCATGTTATGATTATCCAGGCGAGCGAGCACCAGGACAGTACGAGGATGTTGGCCAGGGTCGTTGACATGTGCACTTGGGTTCACTTATTTCTTTTGTCCATTTCGATTTGGTTGTTTTCTATATTTATAAACTGATAGACTGTACTCGCGAGTACTTAGGCTTTTCGATTCAAACTCCGTGTTGTACTACTTTTAAATTGTCACGTTGTTGGTTGATGCTTATTTTGCCGGTTGTTTCGGGCGTATCTTTATATGTCATATTATTTAATTGTGTATCCTCGCTAACCAAGACGGTTAGACGAGTGGAGTTTTTCCTATTGTAGCCTGGTAGGTCCCATGTAGGGGTCTACGGCGCTGTAACATAATCCGAATATCTCGGGGTGTTACAGAAAATGGTATCGGAGCTCTAGGTTTATGGATACCTAGGCTTGTTGGTTATTTGGGTCTAGTCGTATTTGTTTTGCACATTGTCACACCGCTGCCAGCATCCCAGTACTTCCAGTGCTCGTAAGTTTTCTTATTCGGCTCTTTTGTTTCTTGCATTGTATTTCCACTTTTGGATCGTAGTTGCTTTTCCTCCCTTACTCATCATCGATATACTTCTGTTATCTCTCAACTTCAGCATGGATGCCGGAGGAAACCGTGGTCGTGGTCGTGGTCGTGGACGCGGCCGAGGACGTGGGGCAGCCGGTGGGGCGGCCACGTCGCATTCTTCGGGAGCCGGCAGTACCGGTGACCGTCACAGTCATGCTTCTTCTCGGGAGCGCGCCGATCTTGGTATTGCGGCCATTATGCAAAGAAATGGTTAACCGGATGGCGGCTATAGCTCGTGTGGTCGACACCGATCAGCCCATGCTAATCGGGGCGGAACGGATCGTTGGCTTCAGGATGTCATCAAGATGCATCCTCCCCAGTTTTCGGGAGCTTCGGACCCGATCGGCTGGGAAGGGTGGATCAAGGAAATATCTAAAGTATTCACTGCTACCAACTGCCCCGAGGACCGTAAGGTCCCTATTGCTCAATACTTTCTCACGGGAGATGCTACAGATTGGTGGGAGGCCGTTGGTCCCAAAGATCATGTTGCTTCGTGGGCCGAGTTTCAGAGTTGATGGAGACCGAGTATTGTCCATGGCCGGTCGACGAGGCTCGAGTGCATGCTTTCTTTGATGCTCAACCACGGGATATCCCGTATCCCAAGCTATTGCCGATTTTAATAAGGAGTTGGGTTATGTGAAGACCCAAGTTGTTGAAGAGAGCGACAAGATTTTTCATTTTTCCAGAGAATGAAACTGTCCATTCGGGACTATATGTCGGGGCTCGTCTGTACTACCTTGAAGGATTATGAGTCGAGCTCTTGCTTATGATATGTCGGTGACCGCTAGCGATTTGGCTCGCGAGAGCAAGAAGCGTAAGTCGGTCGGAAATTTTTCTGGTCCCAAGAGTGGAGGCCAGAAATCTCAGCCGCAAATATTTCTACGGCGGTTCGGCTCGTTTTTCTGGGAGCTTTGAGTGCCTCCGAACCGTCGTCCGGGACCCCAGATGCTTTAACTGTGGCAAGCCAGGCCACGTGAACCGGGATTGTCTTCGTCCACCTTTGACTTGTCATACTTGTGGTCAGTCGGGCCACAAAGCTTCTTTTTGCGAGAAGCTCAGACAGTTTCGTGGTGCCCGTTCTTCTCACCCAGCACCTATGGAGCCGAGCGTGAACCAGGGCTCATTTGCTCCGCCGCCTTCACCGAGTGCCGGTCGAGGTAGGGGTCGGGGTCAGCCCGCTAGGGGAGGAGCATCCAGTGTCGGCTCTGCCCAGCCGCGTATCTACGAGATGAGGAGGACCGATGATCCAGCAGCTACTGTGGCGACAGGTACCGTTCATATCCATTCCCATCCTGTCAGTGTACTTTTTGATTCGGGTGCTATGCATTCATTCATTTCTCTAGAGTGTGTACGCCGTTTGAGTCTCGACTGCTTGTCAACTTGCGAGCCTTTCATCGTTAAACTTCCTAGCGGTGATAGAATTGTCGGTGATCGAGAAGTCCGGGACTGTTCTGTGATTATTTGTGAGAGGGCTTGGCTCTCTAATCTTATTGTTGTGAGTATCGAGGGCGAGGATTTAATTCTCGGGAATGATTGGCTCGAACGGCATGGTGCAATCATGAACTACCGCACGAGGATCATTACCATGTTAGCCGAGGACGGCACTGAACACTCTTTCGCGGGGCGAAAGAGAAACCAGAAGTTTGTTATTAACGCCTTGAAGCCGGTGAAACTCCTGCGAAAAGGGTGTACTGGTTATTGGTGCTACGCCTTGAAGGCGGAGAATGGTGGAGTCGAGCTTTCATCGATTCCAGTCGTTAGTGAGTTTCCTGATGTTTTTCCTGACGAGTTGCCGGGATTGCCACCGGATCGTGAGGTTGAGTTTGCTATAGAGTTAGAGCCGGGTGCGGCTCCGATTTCGAAGGCGCCGTATCGCATGGCACCTTCAGAGATGTCAGAGTTGAAGAAACAGTTGAGTGAACTTCTTGAGTCGGGGTATGTTCGACCGAGCGCCTCACCTTGGGGCGCACCGGTCTTGTTTGTACGTAAGAAGGATGGTTCACTACGTTTGTGTATCGACTATCGCGAACTAAACAAGGTGACCATCAAGAACAAGTATCCTTTGCCGAGAATCGATGACTTGTTTGACCAGTTGCAGGGAGCTGCGGTATTCTCGAAGATTGATTTGAAATCGGGGTACTATCAGCTTCGGGTGAGGGAGTCCGACGTGCCGAAAACAGCTTTTCGGACGAGATACGGACATTATGAGTTTGTAGTTATGCCTTTCGGGTTAACTAACGCGCCGGCGGTGTTCATGCAATTGATGAACAAAGTCTTTATCGAGTATTTGGATAAGTGTGTCGTCGTCTTCATTGACGATATTCTTATTTATTCGAGGAATGAGGAAGAGCATGCCCATCATTTGCGGGTAGTGTTAGACATTTTGAGGACCGAGCAACTCTATGCGAAGTTCTCGAAATGTGAGTTCTGGCTGAAAGAAGTGATGTTTTTGGGCCACGTGATTTCAAATAGGGAGTTCGAGTGGATCCGCAGAAAATTGAGGCGGTGTTGGATTGGGCATCGCCCACAAATGTGAAGGAGGTCCGTAGTTTCTTGGGTTTGGTGGCTACTACCGTAGGTTCGCCGAGGGTTTCTCAAAACTAGCTCGACCACTTACACGATTGCTCCGTAAATCCGAGAAGTTCGTCTGGACCGATGAGAGGCGATCGAGTTTTGAGGAGTGAAGAAGCGTTTGACTTCAGCCCCGGTTTTGGCATTGCCATGTGGCAACGAGGGTTTCGCCGTTTTTAGCGATGCTTCGGTCGTGGTCTTGGGTGCGTATTGATGCAGCACGGCAAGACCATTGCCTATGCGTCGAGACAGTTGAGGCCGTATGAGCTTAACTACCCTACTCACGATTTGGAGTTAGCGGCGGTTGTCTTTGCACTCAAGATCTGGCGTCACTATCTTTTCGGCTCTGCATGTCAGATTTTTACCGATCATAAAAGTCTGAAATACATATTTACTCAGCGAGAGTTGAATATGAGGCAGAGGAGGTGGTTAGAGTTGATTAAGGATTATGACCTCGAAATCCTTTATCATCCGGGTAAGGCGAATGTCGTGGCCGATGCCTTGAGTCGGAAACCGATTGCGTTGCAAACGCTTGAGGTCCTTATGCCCCAGTCTGAGCTTCGGCGGGCTTTGATCGAGTTAGATGTTGAGGTTTTGCTGCCTGGATCTGTCGGGCAACTTTGTACCTTAGAAATTTCGTCGTCTTTGATCGATGAAATTAAACTGAAGCAATTAGAGGATCCGATGATTACTCAAATCCGAGAGAACATTCTTAAAGGAAAGTCTCCTGGGTTTGTGATTCACGAGGATGGTGTTTTGAGATTCCAGAGTCGGCTTTGTGTACCGAACGATCCAGAGTTGCGACAGAGTATTTTGCGTGAGGCCCATTCCACACCCTATTCCGTTCATCCTGGTTCGAGTAAGATGTACAAGGACCTGAGGAGGAACTTCTGGTGGAATGATATGAAGGAGGAGGTCGCACGCTTGTAGCGAGATGTTTGACTTGTCGTGAGTCAAAATCGAGCATCGACCGACCGGGTTATTGCAATCACTTCGCTCGGAATGGAAATGGGAAGATATATCGATGGATTTCATTACGAGTTTGCCGAGATCGAGATCGGGCATGAATATGGTTTGGGTGATTGTTGATCGTCTGACCAAATCGGCACATTTTCTGGGCATCAAGGACACTTGGGGCCCAGAGAAGTTGGCCCGTATATTTATCGCACAGATTGTGAGGCTTCACGGTACTCCGAAGTCTATCGTTTCGGATCGTGATGGCCGTTTCGTATCGCACTTTTGGCAGGCGGTGCATAAGGCGTTGGGTACCCGTTTGCATTTGAGTACCTCTTTCCATCCTCAGTCAGATGGACAGTCGGAACGCACTATCCAGACATTCGAGGACATGTTGCGTGCTTGTGCCCTCGATTGGAGTAGCGACTGGGAGGAGCATTTGCCATTGATCGAATTCACGTACAACAATAGTTGGCACGCGTCGATTCGGATGGCACCGTATGAGGCACTTTATGGGCGACGATGTCGATCGCCGATTTGTTGGAATGAGGCGTCCGATTTAGTCGGGACCGAGCCGGATGTTGTGTTAGAGACGAGACGGAAGATAGAATTAATTCGAGAACGGATGTTGACCGCCCAGAGTCGACAGAAGTCATATGCCGATGTCCGTCGTCGACCTTTAGAATTCGAGGTGGGAGACCACGTTTTGCTGAAGGTGTCGCCAACGAGAGGAGTTTTCCGTTTCGGGAAGAAGGGAAGTTGAGTCCGAGATTTATTGGACCCTTCGAGATTCTCGAGCGAGTCGGTGGGTTAGCATACCGTTTGGCGTTACCCCGGCCTTGAGTCATGTTCATAGCGTTTTCATGTTTCCACCGAGGAAATATGTTCCGGATCCTAGTCACGTCATCGATTATGGCGAGATTGATATTGCTGAAGATATTACTTTTGAGGAGCGTCCTTTGAAGATTTTGGAGCATCGTGAGAAACGACTGAGGCATAAGACCATCCCTTTGGTCAAAGTGCAGTGGTCGAGACACGGTGTCGAGGAGGCAACTTGGAAAACCGAGGATAGCATGCGTGCTAGGTACCCTGAGTTGTTTGTTTCTTAAGTTTCGGGACGAAACTTATTTTTAGAGGGGTAGAATGTAATATCCGGTATTTTTCTTTCCCTTGTATTTTCATTTTTGGTATATTTCTCGGTCATAGTGACCCTCGTGTATCTTTCAGTATGTCCTCTCTGTCAACTGTTGAACTGTATTCTCGTTATTGTTCATTGTTTCAACTTTCCTCATATGAGTTCGACTTTGTTAGATCACCATTAATTTTTGGTAACTCCAAAAATTCTAAATCCTTGCAATATTATAGAGCATCGAATTAGCTTTCCAATGGTTCAAACGGTGAGTCAATCGGAGTCCGGACGAGAGAGTTATGATCGTTTTCGTTCACCCGCTCATTTTTCAGCTTTCGGCCGATCACTGCCGACCGGACTCGGCCGTGTCGTCCGACACGGCCCGTGCCGTACTCGTCCGGATAAGCCGGAAGCGACTGCCCAGAGGCCCGACCGTGTTCCAGGACACGGTCGAGTCATTGCCGAGCGCCGGACGGGTCACTATCGGTAGGTCCCCTTCGCGCCGCGACCGTGTCATGCAGGACACGGTCGAGTCCCTGCCGGCCGACTGCGCGCCACGACCGTGTCATGTCGGACACGGTCGAGTCTGTCCGCCCTATAAATTCGTTTTCTCGGCATTTCAGCTCATTTTTCCCCTTTTCTTCACCTGCAACCGAGAGAGAGAGCTTGAGGGAGAGTTCTTCCTTCACAAATCATTTGAGTGTTGATTTTCTTCATCTCCTTTTGATCGTGAAGCCCGGACAACCAATCCAACGCGTGTTCTATGGATCTTAGTACTTGAATCTCCGAAGGTAACATCTCTAGAAACCTATTTTCGATTAATTTGGGGGTTTTGGGTTTTTCTTCCGATTAGTTCCGTTTTGTTGATTAATTCATGATGAATATGATTAATCTTGTTGGTATTCTTAGTTTCCCTACGGATTCATGGTATATTTCGTGATTTTTACGGAATCGAGAGGGTTTGGTTGTGGCCCGCCCTCGTTGTTGTTTATATACGAATATACATGAATCGTAGGCGGGTTTTCGGGTGTATTCCAATTCCATATTCATTTAGAAATGGTTGTGATTGTATTCTTCGAATCGTTAGGTTCGGTTTCATTGGTTCCTAGCGTTCGTCGGTGACTTTCCTTTCCGTTCGTTGCGTCGTCAATAATTCAAGGCAAGTATTTTCGGAAACCTTTATGCTTAACGTGAAATGGTAATGTATATTGTGTGTGATTTGCTCACCTCGGGAGGGTCCGACGGGATCACGGAGGGAATCTATGGCTTCGTCCTAGATTCATGAGTTTGATTCGCTAGCCAGCTCGGGAGGGTCCTTAGAGGCCTCGAGTGGGATTCGTGGCTTCGTCCCGGTCCTAGGTGACGTGTGGTGATTGACTTGTTTTATGAATGTGGCCAGCTCGGGAGGGTCCTTAGAGGCCTCGAGTGGGATTCGTGGCTTCGTCCCGGTCCTAGGCAAATTAATTGTGACTGTTTATTTCCGGAAAAGACATGTCTTGTTTTGGTTTTCGAAATGATATTGGTGCATGTACTATGAAATGTGTAAGCGATTGGTTTGCCTTGATTACTTGTACTAGCGTAATTGCTAACCCCTCTGGGGACCCGTTTTGGGGAAATTCTTGTTATGGATTTCAGGTTATGATTATCCAGGCGAGCGAGCACCAGGACAGTACGAGGATGTTGGCCAGGGTCGTTGACATGTGCACTTGGGTTCACTTATTTCTTTTGTCCATTTCGATTTGGTTGTTTTCTATATTTATAAACTGATAGACTGTACTCGCGAGTACTTAGGCTTTTCGATTCAAACTCCGTGTTGTACTACTTTTAAATTGTCACGTTGTTGGTTGATGCTTATTTTGCCGGTTGTTTCGGGCGTATCTTTATATGTCATATTATTTAATTGTGTATCCTCGCTAACCAAGACGGTTAGACGAGTGGAGTTTTTCCTATTGTAGCCTGGTAGGTCCCATGTAGGGGTCTACGGCGCTGTAACATAATCCGAATATCTCGGGGTGTTACACAACACGGGTGTGCCGCGGCCCGGACGAGTGTGCCGCGGCAGTGACTCGGCAGTGTGCCGCGGCCCTGTCGGCGTGTGCCGCGGCACACGGTACAGAAAGCTCGGCCAGGAACTGGACAATGTGTGTGCCGCGGCGCACAATCCTTGTGCCGCGGCCCACACCCCTTTAGGGTCCCAAAATGATGAAAAATGATCCGGGAAGAGAATAAAAGCAATAGGAATCGATATTTGGGAAACAATAACATGAATGGAAGTACGGAAACCCCAAAACGGTCCGAGCTACACAACCAAAATCGAACAAGGAACAAATTCCCTAAACTTATAGGAAATTACAAAAACGGCCCAAACATCCGAAAATCACGATACCACGTCGGATTAACAATCCGAAGCTCACAACATGCTCTACTCCACCATACGAACTCATGGAAATAGGAAAAATGATGAAATCGGACGAGTTTAACGAGAATTGAATACACATGCCATAAAATATAACTCAAGGTGAAATTACGCAAAAACATAATCGAGACTCATCCCAACGGAGAAACTCCAAGAACAAAATAGATTCAGAATTCCAAAACAGTGCCAAGCTCGGATTTTGGAAAATAGAATTTACCAAAAATAGAAAACACGGATATTACAGAATGCATGTGGCGGTGGGATTACAGCAGGGAGATAGACAGCAAGGGATCCCAGACATGGGAAATCGAGGTGACCGATGTCTGCCAGAGGTGGCGAAGATGCAACCACCCAAATTCGACGGCTTTTCTGAGACACCCACATGGGACCATTGGTTGAAGGAATTGGAGAAATTTTTTGCCGGAATTAATTGCCCAGATGACCGGAGAGCCTCTATTGCTCAGTACTTTCTGATAGGGGAAGCATCCGAGTGGTGGGAAGCCATCCGGCCTACAGATCATGATGCTGACTGGACATAATTTAAATTGATGATGGAAGCTCAGTACTGCCCTCGTCCTGTGAGGGAAGCCAAAGTTCGGGAGTTTTTCTCCGCTTAGCCGTCAGACGAACCTGTATCCCAGACAATTAAGATGTTTAACCAGCAGCTAGCATTTGTTTGACATCTGGTCAGAATAGATGCAGAAATGATGATCCATTTTGATATGAGAATGAAACCAGAAATCCAGAGGTACATGTCCGGTTTTGAATGTACCACTCTCCGTCAATACCAGGATAAAGAATTTGCGTACGAAATCAAGGAAGCAGCAATGGAGAAGTTTATGGAATCCAAGAAGCAGAAAGTCTCTGGTACTATTATAGAGCACAAGAGCAGTGTAACACCCCCAATCCGCTCAGGGATATTACACGCCGTAGAACCTTTCCTCCAGGATCTACCAGGCTAGTAACAACATGAAACATCTCAACAATGCCTTTAAGGCTAAAATGACTCAGTAGACCGATTTGGCCTTTCAATAAAAACATACAACTCGATTACAACTCATGCCCACGCAGGGGTCAAAACAAAACCACACCCGTACAACGTGAAAAATATAGCAGCGGAAAATAAAGTACAACTGAACCAATACACGATGTACGGTTCCTCATGTGATTAGTATCGATCATCTTTCATCATCCTTCGTGCCGACCCTGTGTTATGCTCCAAAACCTGAATGCAAAAACAGACATCCACCCCCCGAATACTCGGGGGTTAGCAAAACTCCACTGTTTTGCTAGTGCAAGAACAAAGTGCAAAATACGAGTCATACAATTCACATTCCACGAACAATAATAATCCGGAATCCTCAAAGATTCAAATACAACAGGATGAACACTTCCTGAGGCAAGAGTTTGAGTAAAGACTTCCCAAAATTTCAAGATCAAAATATCAAGGGAAACAATTTATAAAATGATTTGAAATACCATAGAAAACAATTTAGGATTATCAAATCCCACTTTTCAAAACCCAAAAGACAAAAGGGGTCACTGCCCCAAAAGTTTACTTTCCGTAAAATAACCTTTACCAAACCGTTGGGATTTTAGCCCCAAATCCGTCAAATGACCTTTACAAAACCGTTGGGATTTTAGCCCCAAATCTCATCAACTCACAGTACACGAGAACGACAACAAGGTTCGTCTTCCAACAATAAACTCCACAATTAAAGGATTTAACACAAACAACAAAATACTCTAGTGCCATTCTAGCCAAGTAAGCCAAACGAACACTTACCTCTTACACACTTAGTCGATGCATGCAATCATGAAAACCATTCGAAAGCACTCATTTCCGGAAATGCCAATAATCCAAATCACATTGCAAAATAAACCACAATTAACCGCGGACCCACAGCTTCGTGGACCCCTACCGAGACCCCGTCGGATCTAACCCACAGTGGTTAAAAGCAAGCTCGCAGTTCCACAGCTTCGTGGAACCCTACCGAGACCCCGTCGGATCTAACCCATAGTGAGCATACACAAACACACGTTACTCATGCAATACTAATATGCTAAGAATGTAAGTTCATCAAGAATACTTACTAGAGATGGCCACTTACTCGACGCCGTTATCGAACTCTTCAAAACACAGTGACAAGATTAAACACGGAATACACAATTCCATAACTTTAAACAACAGGGATATCATCAAAGCCTTCACGTTCAAAATGATCAAATCATAAACAATTCCCAAAACACACCGTTCACAAAACACACGCGTTTTGAAAGAGAGCCTTTAACGAGGCCAAACCGAAATCTTTTGAAACTTCATTTCAAACAACCAAACAAACACACCAAGACGATCACCGATCATCATATCCACAAAATAAGAAATGTATGAGCAAGGTACTTGCCTCGGATAAGAACAACACGGAGAATCGACCGAAGTAGGTTGGCACGAACCGACTACAAACCCACCGACTCCACCGAACGCCAATTCGCGATAATAAACTACGAAGGACAAATATAACAACAAAAATGAATTCCAAAGTACGACCCAAAGCCATTGAATTCAAAGAACGAATGACGAAAATTAAAGTGTTTCCCCCAAAACGGCCAAGAACACGATTTGTCCCGACAAAATACGAAAACGGAATTCCAAGTTGAAATATGGATATAAAATCCATAGAATATGTTTAACAACATCATTTAACCACAATCGATCCATCAAAAATGGATGGAAAACGAGATCGAGAACAAATTTCCCAAAAAGTCGATTAGAAGGAAATCAAGAAATATACTTCGATTCGACGAAGAACAATGGATTAAATGATGTTAAACACAATAATACTACCAATATTAATCATAACCATCATGAATTAATCAACAATACGGAACAAATCGGACAAAAACGTAAAAACCCCCAAATTCAAGAATTTAGGGTTCTAAGAGGAGATTACCTTGATTCGCTGGATCAAAGGATGATAACGAATGATTAATCGTTGATATGAGCTCAAGAACTTCATGGATTTGTTGTTCAACAACATGGCTTCGGAATCCCCAAGGCTGCAGCCGCGGAAGAGAAAGAGAGGAAATGAAAAACGAGAGGAAATGTGACTGCTCTGTCACATTTATATAGGTGCAGCCTAGCGTGCGCTAGGCTGCTGAGCTAGCGTACGCTATGGGCCCAGGCTGCAGTCCAGAGACACTGCTCGGCCAGGTAGCGCGCGCAGCCTTCCGGCCGTAGCGTGCGCTACCTGCCAGTCGTAGCGTGCGCAGTGTCCGGCAGTAGCATGCGCTACCTGCCGATCCACCGAGTCCAGTACCCCCACTGCCCTACTGCCTCGGCCCGCTAGCGCGCGCAGACAACCGGGAGTAGCGTGCGCTGCCTCGCGGCCATAGCGTGCGCTACCTTCCGGCCGTAGCGTGACACGTTTTTAGTGTAACTATCACAAGTGCACGATATCGTATCAAGTAGTAAAGTGGACTTTTTGAGTCCGGTTTATCGATCCCACAAGGAAGTTTGGTTATAATTTGATTTATACACTATTAGTCTATTTTTATAGATACTAATATGAGTGAAACAGACAATTAAAAAGTTTGGTTTAATATTTGCAAAGAAAATGCAATAATAGTTCTAATATTATAAGGAAATAAAAAGATAGCAATAATAATAGATTGATTAACGATAAAATGAAATAGTTGGGATTACAAACTTAGTTCGTCATTAGTTATAAAAGATGTATAGGAGATCATAAAATGAATTTACTTATTATGTTGTGTAGATTCGATTTTCCTTAAAAAGACGGTTTCTCTTTCGAACTATAAAATGCCCCTTACATATTGAATCAATCCACTATATTTCTATGTTGATTGGCTTCAATACATAGCATTAGGATTTATGAAAATAACTCAAAGAATCATATAAGGACTAGGGGTATATTTCTATCCCCTAGAACAACTTAGAGTGAAGATCATTTGATCTAATCAAACATATTTTCTTTCGAAACATATGAAGACCATAAATATCGTCATTTATTGGCCAAATAAATAGAGATTGTTAAAACAATGAAAATCACACACAATAATAAGTAATTCACAATATATCTTTATACAAACATAAATAACATAACTAACCTTGTTTATAATCCCAACTAAAAGTTACTTAGCCCATGAAGGGTTTATTACACATATTACAAGCTTGTGTGGTCATTATTAGTTGAATCAAGAGAAAAAATTGATCCTAACTCCCTTAGTAGATAAAGGAGATAGAAACAATAAACTCTCTGAACAACATATGTTATACCACACTTACAAAGATCACTCAAGAACACAAGTGTGTTCTTCACACAAAAAGAAAAGTTTACAAAAAATAGAAAATTATAAGATGAATGATTGATGATGAAGGATCTAAGGGGTCTATTTATACACCTAAAGTCATCTAATAGCTCCAAAACTCCAGCATTATTACATTAGATCGGATCAATGCCAGCCATCCCCTCAATAATACACAAAAATTATAAAAAATTAGACAAATCATAACATTTTGTCAAGAGTTACGGCCGTAACATTCAGGAGTTACGGCCGTAACTATGGTGACTTACGGCCGTAACTCCTGAATGTTACGGCCGTAACGTGGCTTCGTAAATTTGCCCACTTGAAGCTTTGATAGTTACGTTTTCAGCCCAGAATTTCTCAGACTTTGCGTTTTTACCCCAGATCTTCTTCGGATGATAACTTTTGATATATAACTCTGATTTTGAATCCGGAAAGACTGCCGAATTCGTCTCGGAAAGCCCTACAACATGAATATATCAAAATTCAACAAAGAGAATATTTAATAAACATGTTATTTCTTGAGTAAATCAGTTATTTAATCCGATCATCATCCGATAAAAATATAATTATTAAAACTAATTAATTAAAAGAAAAAAACGAGTAGACTAGCTCAATTATGGGTGAATTTTATCGATACAAACCAAGGATAAGTGTACAAAACTGACACTTATCACACCCCCAAACTTGAATTCTTGCTAGTCCCGAGCAAGACTCTTTATTAATCACAGTCCAAAAATAAAAATAAAAATAAAACAAAAATAAGAAAATTAATACACACATAAATTAAAATATAAAAAGAGAAAAGGAGATCAAAATGTCATTAATACACAACAACCAGCTTATACAGTAGATATAAATGAATCAAGATTCAAAATAAATCTACAAATGATTTTGAAGTTAAAACACAGTTTTAGTATTGTAATTCCAAAATGTAAGGTTTCCCCCTAATAGGTTGATTATTTCTTTCCCACTCGTGATACACACGACTTCCTTTAATGGTTGCTCTCGATCACTCGTTTATTTTTCGACTCAATATGAAGAAGAATTTCATTGGCGTCATCAAATATTGTGATTATTCACGAAATTGAGTGTATTGAAATTCAGCCGCTAATTAATTCAAATCTGCTCATAAACTACATCCCTTTTAGTGATAGCTTTCACACCATTATTTGCTAACGTGTAGCTCTTTTCACTAACACAATTTCTATCTCATTTTTTTTTAAAAAAAAAGGTGATAGTTTTCACACCGTTATTTGCTAACGTGTAGCTCTTTTCACCAATTTTTCTGAGACGGCAGCTACGCACCAACAATGGTTAGTCTTTTATTTTTCGCAAAATTTAAGATCCCCAAAATTAGGAAGTTGTTGCTGCTCAACACTTCTCCTTTTCGTCATTTTTTTAGGTGATAGCTTTCACACCGTTATTTGTTAACGTGTAGCTCTTTTCACCAATAACTCCTTTTTTTTTTTTAGGGAATAGAATTTTTGCAGAAAATCATTTTTTAGTTAAACATGAAAAATCAAAAACTCCACAAATTAAGTAAATTTCAGTTTTGTTTTTCATCAACCAATTGATTCTTCTTTTCTTAAGGTAACGAATGACTCGATTTTATATGATAATTACAAGGCTTGGAAAGAGAGATTAAGGCTCAAAAATTTTGGAATATACAATTTTTTTTTTACCGGTTAAAATGATTTAGAAGCTTGTATATAGCTAATTTATTGGTGTTATGGCCAGATCTAGGCATCTCATAAATCAGAATAATATATATATATATATATATATATATATTCACTAAACCTAATCAATGCCAAATAATAAAAACACACCACACAATACACTAATCAAAACGTACCACAATCAAAATCAAAATAAACATCATAGTTCAAAAACCACAAAATAAACACACAAGTACGAAAACACCCCCAAACTTATAAGTAAAACTGTCCCGAGTTTTTAAAAAAAATAAAAGCAAGCGAGAAACAGAAAACTCCCTGAAATTTTAGCTTTGTGATCCTCCAGGTGTGTCGTCAGGGATGTTTAGAAAACGGAAACGCTTTTCAAAGCACTTCTCCGTTTCTAATTGATGCTCGATTATTTCATTCTGATTTCTCAAAATTTCAGCCTGGGATGTTTCTAATCCCCGAACTCTTTCAAGCAAATTTTCCTCAAAAGGCGTCAAGTCATCACCGGCATCCTCCTCGGCCTCTTCTTCCTCCTCGTAGCTACTATCCTCTTCGGGTTCCAAACGTGCCCGTTTGCTCCTCAACTGAGTACTTCGAAAAATACTACTTCGGCCGTTCAGTCGATCCCCATGTGTTAATATATCACCCCCCGCCGAAATTTTTACTCCCTGGCTCCTGCAACTACCAGTGATAAGGCAGGGGTATGGCATCTTCTGCCTAGTCGGAACCATGCCGGCATAGTGACAAATAGTAGTGTAAATGTGAGTACCCAAATCCATTTTTACCCCTCGGCGTATAGCAAATAAACCTCGCAGGTGGCAAATGGAAACCGTCGTCAGAGTCGAGGTCGGGTAAATACTCCCGGCTGCCCACATCCATAAATACCAAGCATCATCCATTAGGTCCGCCTGGTTGTATCGGGGTTTGATCATCCCAATACTGTCATGCAACTCGCTCACTAATGCCCAGCGTAAAACCCTATCATCCGGCACCTCTTCATTAGGTAAGATAGAAATGTCAACCGTGTTAGTACAATTAACCCCCAAATACTTGTTAATAACATCCGGTGAAAAATTAATCGATTTTCCATTCACAGTAGTCTGATGATAAGTAGGCGACCCTACCTGCCCAATTGACTTGTTGAAAGAATTGTAAAAGTTTAGGGTCAAGGTCGGGTTACCATTTGGGAGATCGGAAACGAATTTTTCCCAGCCGTTGTCTATGAATTTTTGGATGAAAGGGCTAGTGATTGTGTCTCTATCCGAATCGCCAATGAAATCATCAAGATTGAACAATCTTTCCTTAATGCACTTTGTGTTTTGATTTCTTTGCGGTGGTGCCGGACCTTGAGATGACGAACCGACCTTTTCTTTTCCTTTTGACGATTTCTTCGGTGCCATCCCTGAAATTTAACAAAATCAACTTCTTTTCATCACACGACTATAATCATCAAGCAAAACCAATAAAAACATAAAAAAAATTCAAAGATTTTCGTTGTGGCATTTCGTCGGACACCTTGAGTTCATAGTTTTTTAACAAGTTTTTCTTATTCAAACTCAAATCCATAAAGCCACCACAAATCAATGAATCAAATAACCACACAAATATCAACAATACTAACAAATGAACAAGATTTAATCAACGAAGCATACGGAAATAAGAATCGAAAAACAAATATGAAGTGAAAAACTAAAAACTAAAACTCAAAAATATATAAATTGAAACAAGGATTGAAAGAGAACCTGATGATTATGTGTTAATGTTGATAAGATAATGAATTGTATTGAGGAATTTGAGTTTTTAGAAAGTAGGGATTGATAGGGGAAAAAAATCGCACTGCCGGCCGCTTGGTCACTACACCATATATGGGTTTCAGCAACACCTGAAAAACTGTGCTCAAAAGTCCAAAAAGTGTTGCTGAAGGTATAAAAACAAGCTATGGCTACACTTTGACCAAATTCGAAAGTGTTACAAAAACGGCCGCAACCATAGGGGTCTAAGGTAACACTTTTCTTTTTTTTGGTAACATGTTAAAAAAGTGTAGCAATAGACCCCTATGCCAACACTTTTATTGTCTGTGGCTACACTAGATTTTGTGTTGCTGTAGACTTAAGGCCACACTTTTATATATTTAGTGACATAAAGATTTGTGTAGCCGTAGACCTATGCCAACACTCATGAGGTCTAATGTAACATTAAATTCTCAAACACCGTGACATCTTTACCAACAATTTTAATACTATAGCTACACTTATATATGAACAATTCTAACTTTTGCCAACACACTTCTACTCTTTGCCAACACAATTTTCATATTTTGCCAATGAAAGAATTATAAATTATAGTCTATGGCAATATTTTTGCGTGTTTTTACCAACATTTTTCATACTAAAAAGTAAAATATTTTATTAGAAAATAAATATTACCATAAAACGATCAATACCATTAAAACAATGTCAACCATAACAACATCCAAAATACATGACTGCTAATATTCAATCCATAATAGCTAAGAACAAGTTACGATCGCAATCCACAAATATAACAAAACTACTTGAGTCACTTAGCTAGCATAATATAAAATGATGAAATCACCAAGGAGTGACATTGTCACCGCCTTAGACTCCTCGATTGATTTTGAGAGTCATCAATCTTTAAGTTCAAATCAGGATTCTTCTCGCCAACATTTTCATCATTTCTCGAAATTTTTGGTCAAGTTTTTCATCCATCTCTTGTTGAAGTTGGGCCCCGATCTTAGCAGCTAGGTCCGCCACGCATCGATCAAAGAACTTGAACGGATGGTGATGTCAAGACTTCGATTTTGGTTCTTTTTCGAATAAGTCTCCCAATCAGATAAGATGGTCGGTGTTCTTTGCCATCATGAATCAATTTATTAGCAGCCTCAACACCTTCCGTTTCAAGAGCTTTCTTAACATCAGCCTGTAAATAAAAGTATCAAGTATTTCCCTCAAATAATTAACAGAAACATAAAATACAAACAATAACAATAATGGAAAATTATCTTTAATTCCTGTTTCATAAGTAGTTATAATATACAGCAGCTAATTTTACCCAATCTTCAAGAAAAAAAAAAAAGAAACAAAGCATGCATAACCAGAAAAACAACAGGAGCAGATTGATGAAAAATCCCTAATATCACACTTCCAGTTATATTAAGTTGCAAAAGAAGTCCTAGGAGAATCTAAAGGAAACAGACCATCAAGTAAGGACACATCTTGGTGGAATGATGAAGTTAAGCAAGCGATAAAGACCAAACGTGAATGTTATAAGGTACTGGGTAAATGCTCGAGCGATGAGAATTATGAGAAGTACAAGAAAGCTCGAACAGAAGCTAAAAAGGCAGTGCGAAATGCCCGATCAAAGGTCAATCAAGAATTATATGCAAGATTAGATACTAAAGAAGGGGAAAAAGATATCTATAAACTTGCTCGAATGAGAGAGAAGAAGACGCGAGATATTGGAAAAGTTAAATGTGTAAAAGATACTGACCAAAAAGTTTTGGTTCAAGATAAAGAGATAAAAGAGAGATGGAGGTCATACTTTGATACCCTATTCAATGGCCATCAAGAACTAGATATTGGGAATTTAAACATCCCCTCAAGTATGGTTAACAGAGAGTTTAAGAGAAGAATCCAAAAGGGTGAAGTGACAATTGCATTGAAGAAGATGGGGTCAAAGAAAGCAGAAGGACCAGATGGTATACCTATTGAAGTTTGGAGGTGTTTGGGGGAGAGAGGGATCGAATGGGTAACTATGCTTTTCAATAAGATTTGGAGAAGCAATAAGATGCCGTCAGCATGGAGGAAAAGTATTCTCGTCCCTTTGTATAAGAACAAAGGTGATGTTCAAGATTGTTCTAATTATCGCGGTAAACTAATGAGTCATACCATGAAGTTGTGGGAACGAGTGATTGAACAAAGGATCAGGAAATGTGTGAAGATAACAGAAAATCAGTTTGGATTTATGCCTGGAAGATCGACCATGGAAGCAATTTATCTTATCCGGCAGTTGATGGAACATTATCGAGATAAAAAGAAAGATCTGCATATGGTTTTTATTGATTTAGAGAAGGCATATGATAAAGTACCAAGAGAAGTACTTTGGTGGGCCTTAGCAAAGAAGGGTGTATCGCGGAAATATATTGACATTATAAAGGACATGTATGAGGGAGCTAGTACAAGTGTACGTACTAATGTTGGGAGGACAGAAGAATTCCCTATTACGATTGGGGTGCATCAAGGATCTGCTCTTAGTCCTTTTCTCTTTGCCATAGTCATGGACGAATTGACAAGAAAAATTCAAAATGACGTTCCGTGGTGTATGATGTTCGCAGATGATATTGTGTTGATTGATGAAACGAAGGTTGGAGTGCAACAAAAATTGGAACTTTGGAGGGATACTTTGGAAGCTCGAGGCTTTAGGCCGAAAGTATAAGACCGAATATATGGAGTGTAGGTTTAGCGAAAACAGTGATAGAGAGGCGGGGATGATCACATTTGATGGGAAAGTTGTTCATGGGTCCACTTTCTTTCGGTATCTTGGATCTATTATCCAAAAGGATGGAGAGCTAGATGGCGATGTGGCTCACAGAATAAAGGCAGGGTGGTTGAAGTGGAAGAGTGCCACAGGGGTTTTATGTGATCCCGGCATGCCTCATAGATTAAAGGGTAAATTTTACCGCACGGCAATTAGGCCTGCTCTGTTATATGGCACCGAGTGTTGGGTCAGAAACAAAGGTCACGTTCAAAAGATGAATGTGGCAGAGATGCGTATGCTACGATGGATGTGTGGTCATACAAAAAAGGATCGGCTCAGAAATGAGGTGATCAGAGAGAAGGTAAGAGTTGCGTCTATAGAAGACAAGATGATGGAGAATCGATTACGATGGTTTGGTCATGTGAGAAGAAGACCTATTGATGCCCCAGTGAGGAGGCTAGAAAGTTGGGGAGCAAGTAATGTTGTGAAAGGTAGAGGAAGACCCAAGAAAACTTGGATAAAGATGATTGAAAATGATATGCGGTTTCTTGGAATTGGAGAAAGTATGGCGATGGAGAGGCAAATGTGGCGGGAAAGAATACGGATGGTGGATGGAGTCTGATTCTTTTTTTTTTTTTTAATTCCTATTTTCTTCTTTTTTTTTTTTTAATTCCTATTTTTTTTTCACTCTCTTTTTTTATTTGCTTTTTTCTCTACTTTTTCCCTCTTTTTTCCTTTTATGTTATTTATGTAACGATTATTGACGGTTTCAAAGTTTGATTCATGTTAGCCGACCCCAAATCATTTTGGGACTAAGGCTTAGATGTTGTATCACACTTCCAGTTATACATAATATCAACACTTCCAGTTAAATGGCAGCAATGGCAGTAATGGCACTTAAAAGATTGATGAAAATCAGCACTTCCAGTTATACCCAATCTTCAAGAAAAAAAAAAGAAAAAAAAGAAGAACATAGTTATAAGCACCTATCATTTAGTAGATATGTAAATACTTACAATTAAGGCTACAAGCCTACAAGCATCTTAATAAAAGATTAATGTGTTTTATATGTCAACATAAAAGCAATTCATGAAAACATATATGGCGTGTTATTTCTCAAACTTCGGTAAGAAGCTTCTCTCCCTCCAATAAACCATGACAAAACAAAAATAACATAAATCTACGATTTTAAAGCTCGGGTAATAGAGTTTGAAGAACAAAACATTTATACGAACCACGATGACAGAATATAATAGAAGAGAAAAGCACCGAACATGCCCGCAATCGATCCCAACACCACCAAGTATGCCAAAACTTCTCCTCGTAAATATCTAAACTGAAATATCTAAGTAAAGAGAGAATAATAAATAAATAGCAAGATCAAGATTGCATACTTTCATACTTGATACCGCCTAGAAGAATATGGCAACAGATATAAACAGCGAACAGTCTCTCTAATAGGTTGAGAGACATTCTACTCTGCCATTTGTAAGCACATACCCGTCCAACCTAAATCTTTCTCGAATATCAATGAGGTGAGGAGATGTGAAAAGTCCAGTACGGAACCCACAATTGCGCAGAATAGATTCTGCAAAAGTGCAAGTTGACCCCTTCATGTTCCAGTACATGAAATAAAAGCCATATTAGTGCTTACATAGTTGAAAAAAAAGTTCTCAAAAGTGAATAATATCCAAATCAACTCAAAAATTCGTCAAACAGACCATCATGACTTTCCAACAACTCGATATCCAAGAAACTCAAAACAACTAAGTGAATTCATTCGCTCACCTTTTCTTTGGTGCCAGCCACGTGAATAATCTTCATCTCTTTTATTGACTCCTCTAGTTCCAATATCTACATTTCATCAAACAAAGAGGATAATCAGATTACAAAATATAAATGAATAAAACGAACTGTGTGTGTGTGCGTGTATCACTTTCATGCGACCGAATTATATGATAGGCATAGCACACGAGAAATAGGAGATACCTTCACATAGTCAAATAATAAGTGGAAACGATCTCCCCAGTTTTTCGTATCAGCACGAGTGCGTTTCGTTATCAATGAAGATAAAGCATCCATTGCCTCGTCATACTTGGACACCACCGAACTTTCCGATCCATCCCCAACTTTATCATTGTTTAATAATATCAGACCACAGAATGCACTATATTGTTCCCGTCCCCAACGTATACGACTTGAACATTTGCCAACATAGAACCTCAAAATATCAGATAACTTGAAAATCTGGCAACAATGGATGGTAGAGTTTTATCAACATAGATGCTGCAAATAGGCTTACCTTTGTCCCCTCCAGCTGACCAATGTGTTCAATTATTGTGAGTGCATCAGCCATAATTTGACAAGGGTGATTAAAGTCAGTCAAGCCATTGATCACGAGGACGGTGGCATACTTAGCAAGATTTAGAATGTCCTGAAAATTTGAAAAAGAAAAAGAAAAGGAGATAAAAGGAAGAATATTGCTGTCAGGTTGCAGTTAAAAGTTCAGTGCATTCAAAAGTTATGATGCCATTAATTGAGAACTCACCAGCATACCTGATGAGCAAAAACTCGTGCCATAATGATATCATTATAGCGAGAAAGAACACGAGCAACATCACGAGTTTCCTCCCGAGGCAGTATAAAACAGGAACTAAAAGTTTAAAATAAAATAGAAGGAGTTGTAGAACCTCACATAATACTAAACAATCTCACATAGCGAATTTAAAAATACAAACCAAATAATGCAAATTGGTTATTGATTGCCATCAAGAAATGGAGCTTTTGCAGCTTTTCTGTCAGAGTGTGCGAATATCCTATGAGACATTCCACAAATACACACTGTCATTAAATAGATATATGAATAATAAACAAGAATCAAAACACAGATACATAAATTTATAAGCACGTCGTTCATACAAAGGCTTTCCTAATGGAATAAAAGAGGCACAATTCTGAAGCCTGAAGAACCGGCACAGGCAGTTTCACAAGAGGAGTCAATAAATCAAATACTACAGGCCACAAAACAAGGAACCAAATACTCCTGACCAACTTTAGATCCTGAAACCTGTTGTGCTTTAAGACGTAATATGTAAAAAGATGGTAATCTCCCATAAATTTTCATGAACTCACCAATCCATCATCACAAAATCGACACATAACATAGACATCCATTTTTTTAACCAAACCTTAACTAAACGAAACATTACAGATATGTTTCTATTGCCTTCACGGAAAAAGAATTAAGATTATAAAGACGTCTTTTATAACAAGAATTTCACAGTGGTACCTAATTTGCAGAATTCCCATAGCCGGAGAGTCAGTACCGGCGGCGATGCCGTAATCCTTCAACTCTGGAGAAGAAGTAGGGGCCGTGGGGTAGTTACAAATCAATTGAAACCTAAAATCAAAAAAATTCCCAAGAAGCTACAAACATTAGGTCAGACTATATTATACACTATGAAGGACTCTAGCAAGAAAAGATAAACACAAAATACGACAAATTCAAATCGCCAAGAAAGAACAAGTAGATGCTCTTCGAAAATTACCGCCAAACCTTGAAAACAAATAAGAGTATGAAGAAAAACATTTTCTCGATTCGAAGCACGCCAAGTAGAGGTGGAGTTCGGAATGAGATTACCCCGCTGATTTCCATCCAATATAAAAAAATAAGCTTTCACCCAAGACCATTACTAATCAAAGCACACGGCCGTTTCACTCGAACCAAACCTAGATCTAAAGTCGCAAACCCAACTCACCTCATTAACCAACGTCATCCCGCCGTGAGACCACCGAGAAGTGGGATGCGATACCTCCAAACACGTAACCCTAGTCTACATCACGGTCGTGTGCCCTTCGAACCACCACCCGTCGCTTCTCATCTAAATTCATTCGATATTTGGAGACAGTGAAGGAGATGGAATCATATTATTCTTGTTGGTGTGTCTGGGTGAGGGTTTTAAACAAAGAGAGAACAAGAGATAAAAAGAAAGAAGAATTTGCAGAGAGAATTGAACAGAGGGAGGGAGAATGGGAGGAGGTTTGGAGGTAGAGAGTTGAATGTTGAGATAGAACGTGAGGAGCGAGCTGAAGAGAGGGGTGAAAATTGAAAATAATTTATCTGGACCGCAGACCCGTCTATTTCTTTAGGGCTCGTTTGCTAAGTTGTATGGGATAAAGCTTGATAAGTTTGACTAGGATTTCTTATACAATATAAGAAATTAATATCATATTTGGTACGATGTATTAAATTCGCTGCAAAATATAGATATCATGATAGTTTATTGAATCTATTAGTTTTAGTATTGTTTAATATCACCTAATACCACCTCTTAGGTGGGATACGTAATACTAAAAATCAGTATTATTTATACGGTCCCGAATTTTATCAAGGGCCATATACTTTATACCAAACAAGATATATAGGTGTATTAGATATATTATACACCTTAATCACACATAGCAAACAAGCCCTTGGTGTTTAGTTACACTTTTTTAAATAGCAATGGCTACACCAAATTTTGTGTTAGCATAGATATTCAATTTAGTCTATGGCAACACTAATTTATATCAATAACAACGCTAGAAAAATGTGTAGCTTTAAATCAAACTTGACCAATTTTAAGGCATCTAAGGCTACACTTTTGCTTGTAACATCAAAAAAAAATGTTGTTGAAAGCCATATATGGTGTAGTGGGTGTCTCGTCTGGTTTGTGAATGTGTTGCAAAGTCCGTTTTTTAATACAGACGAGTAGTTACGGCCGTAACATATCCAAGTTATGGTCGTAAGATGCTTTCGTTTTTCTAATAGGTTTTTACATTACGGCCGTATCCTTCCAGACTTACGGCCGTATGATGCATTCGTTTTTCGGAACTTGTTTTAGGATACGGCCGTAACATGCAATAGTTACGGCCGTAAGGTGCTTTCGGGAAAAATATAATGGAACAACATACGGCCGTAAGACTAATAACTTACGGCCGTATTTATTTATTTATATTTTTTTTTAAAGTTTTTAAAATGGTTTTTTAAAAAAATATAATTATTATATATGTGAGAATAATGAAAGAAAGACTCCCTGGATGATATGATCCTTGCTCTTGTTGTTGAATCTTTCCGTGTTACCCCCAAACATATTTTGCGAAATAATAGAGATTGGGTTGCCTCCCAATAAGCGCTTTGTTTAACGTCCTTAGCTTGACTTCTCGTCGATTAATTAGGTATTTCCAGATTATGATTGACTTTGTCGCCGAGAATTCTCCTCCCAGATATGGCTTTAACCGTTGACCGTTTACTTTGAAACTCCCGTCGGTTGTATTATAAATCTCCACAGCTCCATGAGAAAACACCTCTTTGATCGTGTAAGGGCCTGTCCATCGTGATCGCAGCTTACCCGGAAACAAACGCAGTCGTGCATTAAAAAGCGTAACTTGGTCTCCTGTTTTAAAATCTCTTCTTAGAATTCTCGTTGTCATGCCATCTTTTTGTTTTTTCTTTGTAGATTTTGGCATTTTCATATGAGTCGAGTCGGATTTCATCCAACTCATTTAACTGCAGCAACCTTTTCTTTCCAGCCAACTGTTCGTCAAAGTTTAATTTTTTTATAGCCCAAAAGGCTCGATGTTCAAGTTCTACCGGGCAGTGACAGCTTTTCCAAAACCAGATTTAAATGGAGACATGCCTATCGGTGTCTTATAAGCTGTTCTGTAAGCCCAGAGCGCATCATCCAGCTTTTTCGCCCAATCTTTCCGAGATGAGTCGACTGTCATCTCAAGTATACGTTTCAGTTCACGATTGGAAACTTCGACTTGTCCACTGGTTTGTGAGTGATAAGAGGTAGCGACACGGTGTTTTACTCCGAATTTGGTCAATAGAGCCTTAACCTGGTGATTGCAGAAATGAGATCCGCCATCACTGATAATAACTCTCGGAGTTCAGCGAGTGAATATATTTTTCTTTAGAAAATTTACTACGACCTTTAGCTTCGTTTGTTGGTAATGCAAATGACCTCCACCCATTTAGATACGTAGTCCACAGCTACAAGGATGTATTCATTAGAGAACGATGATGGAAAGGGTCCCATGAAATCAATTCCCCAAACGTCGAAGATTTCAACTTCAAGGATGAAATTCATTGGCATTTCATTTCTTTTTGACATGTTTCCATGTCTTTGGCACCGGTCACACTTCGAGACAAGTGTATGTGCATCTTTGAACAGTGGGCCAATAGAATCCCGCTTCAAGAATTTTTGTCATTGTTTTGAACCCCCAAAATGTCCTCCATAGTGAGAGGAATGACATCTTTCTAATACCTTCTCCATTTCTTCTTCCGGTATGCATATCCGGATGATTTGATCAGGTCCTCGTCTGAACAATAGAGGATCTTCCCAGTAATAGTATTTCAACTCGGAGAAGAATTTTTTGTTTTGATGATGGGAAAAATTTGGGTGAATTATTCCACTAACAAGGAAATTAACGATGTCAGCATACCATGGTGCATTTTGTTTTTCCTGGATATTAGAGATTTGGAACAGTTGTTCATCCGGAAATACTTCATTTATTTCCTTCTCTTGGTCTAGTCTAGAGAGATGATCTGCCACTTGGTTTTCTGTTCCCTTTCTGTCTCTTATTTCTATGTCGAATTCTTGCATAAGTAGAACCCATCAGATTAGCCTTGACTTTGCATCTTGCTTTGTCATTAAATATTTCAAAGCTGAATGATCAGTGTAGACTATGACCTTTGATCCCAATAAGTAGGATCGAAATTTGTCAAAGGCATAAACCACTGCAAGCCTCTCTTTTTCAGTTGTTGTGTAGTTCAGCTGAGCATCATTCATAGTCCTGCTAGCATAATGGATCACTTGCATCATTTTGTCCTTCTTATGGCCCAGTACGGCCCCCACGGCATAATCACTTGCATCGCACATCAAAATGAATGGAATAGTCCAATTTGGAGAAATGATGATTGGAGCTGATGTAAGTTTATGTAATATCCGCATTTTTCCTTCCCTTGTATTTTCATTTTTGGTGTATTTATCGATCGTAGTGACCCTCGTGTACCTTTCAGTGTGTTCTTCTGTCAACTGTTGAACTGTATACTCGTTATTGTTGTGCGGAACCGCCGTTTCGGGGTTGCCGTGGATCCATTTCGTGTTATTGGTTCCCAAATATTGATTCCTATCGTTTTTATTCTCTTTCCGGATCATTTTTATCACTTTGGGACCCAAAAGGGGTGTGGGCCGCGGCACAAGGTGTGTGCGCCGCGACACACAAATTTCTCCAGTTGTTGGTCGAGCGAACTGTACTGTGTGCCGCAGCACACCCATCCGATGCCGCGGCACAGTGCCGAGTCAGTGCCGCGGCACACCCGTCCGGTGTCGCGGTACACCCGTGTGACATATGCGACCAAAACCCGACTGTACCGGGTGCCGCGGTACACGCAGGCCGTGCCGCGGCACACTGCCGAAACCTGGGAGTAATTTTTGGCCTGTGTCGCGGCACACCAAGCCGTCAACTGTATAATCTCGTTCTTATTAGACGAGATCGGCCATTTTTCCTTCATTCTTCACCTGCGCGAGAGAGAAAGAGAACTAAGGGAGAAAACTTCTCAAGCATTCATCAATTGAGGGTTGATTTTCATCATTTTCCTTCGGTTGTGAGGCCCGAATAATCAATCTAACGCGTGTTCTACAGATCTTAGTACTTGAATCTCCAAAGGTAATATCTCTAGAACCCTATTTTCGAATAATTTGGGGGTTTTGGGATTTTCTTCCGATTCGTTCCGTTTTGTTGGTGGATTCATGATGAATACGATTAATATTGTTAGTATCTTTAGTTAGTTTTCCTACGGATTCATGGATATTTTGTGGATTTTTACGGAATCGAGTGGGTTTGGTTGTGGTCCGCCCTCGTTGTTATTTTTGGTACGAATATACATGAATCGTAGGCGGGTTTCCGGGTGTATTCCATTTCCGTAATCGTCTAGAGTTGGTTGTGATTGTGTTATTCGAATCGTTAGGTTCATTTCCACCGGTTCCTCACGGTCGTGTTCGATTCTTCCTTTCCGTTCGTATCACCGTCTATTAACCGAGGCAAGTACCCTTATGAACTTACAATCTTAATGTATTAGTATTGCATGAGAATTGTGTGTGTGTGTATGCTCACTATGGGTTAGACCCGACGGGGTCTCGGTAGGGGGTCCACGGAGGGGTGGATCCGCGAGCTTGCTTTTAACCACTATGGGTTAGATCCGACGGGGTCTCGGTAGGGGTCCACGGAGGGGTGGATCCACGGTTAATTGTGGTGCATTTTTACAAATGTGTTTTGATTATGGCATTTCCGGAAATGAGTGATTTGGAACTATGTTTTCTTGAATTGCATGCATTACTATATGTGTAAGATGTAAGTCGTTCATTTGGTTACTTGTACTAGCGTAATTGCTAACCCCTCTGGGGACCCGTTTTGGGGAAATTCGTTTTATGAATTTCAGGTCAGGTTCATCGAGACGAGCGGGTGCTGGACCAGTATGCGGATGATGGCCGTGCGTGATGATTGTGCACGAGTAGTGTCATATTGCTTTCTATCTTTTATTTTGTGGTCTTTAAACTAGTAGAAGTACTCGAGTACTTAAGAACTTTTATTCGTCGGGATTGTATTGTTGTTTATTATGTTTGTGTCGGATTATGGTGTTATGTTAGACTGGTTGAACCGGGTGGATTATTTTGTTGGGTGTCTTTATGACGAGATATTTTTCTATTGCTTCTGTGAGTCGATGAGTATGATGCTTGATCAGCCTGGTGGGTCCCATATAGGGATTCACGACGCTGTAATATACCTCGGATATCTTGGGGGTGTTACAGAAAATGGTATCAGAGCACTAGGTTTATGGATACCTAGGCTTGTCGGTTTATTGGGTCTTGTTATATTTTGTTTTGCACATCATCATCACGCTGCCATGATTCCTAAATTACCAAAGGCCCGTAAGTTTTCTTTCCTTTGTTCCTTATACTCTTGTATCGTACCTCTAGTTCTCGATTTGCGATCGTTCTTTTCTTGTACTTACCATCGTATGGCTTTTGCTACTTATTTAACTCCAGTATGGATGCTGGAAGAGGTCGTGGTCGTGGACGCGGCCGGGGACGTGGGGCAGCCGGTGGGGCGGCCACGTCACGTCTTCGAGCCGCGGCATCGCGACCGTCACAGTCATGCTTCTTCTCAGGAGCGCGCCAACCTTGGTATTGCGGCTGTTATGCAGCAAATGGTGAATCAAATGGCGGCGATAGCTCAGGCGGTTCAGAACCCGGATCCGGACCATGCTAATCGGGGTGGAGCGGACCGTTGGCTTCAGGATGTCATCAAGATGCATCCTCCTCAGTTTTCGGGAGCTTCAGACCCGATCGGCTAACTTTCCCGAGGGGTGGATCAAGGAGATATCTAAAGTCTTCACTGCCACCAACTGTCCCGAGGACCGTAAGGTCTCTATTTCCGAGTACTTCCTCACTGGGGACGCTACGGATTGGTGGGAGGCCGTTGGGCCCAAGGACCATGTTGCTTCGTGGACCGAATTCCAAGAACTGATGGAGATTGAATATTGCCCGTGGCCGGTCAGACAGGCTCGAGTACATGCTTTCTATGATGCTCAACCACGGGATATCCCCGTATCTCAGGCTATTGCCGACTTTAACAAGGAGTTGGGTTATGTGAAGACCCAGGTTGTCGAGGAGAGCGACAAAATTTTCCATTTTTTCAGACGGATGAAATTGTCGATTCGGGACTATATGTCGGGGCTCGTCTGTACTACCCTGAAGGATTACCAGAGTAGGGCCCTTGCTTATGATATGTCTGTGACGGCGAGTGAGGCAGCCCGCGAGAGCAAGAGGCAGAAGTCTGCCGGGAATTTTTCGGGCCACAAAGGTGGGGGTCAGCAGAAATTCTAGTCTGCTAACATTTCCACTGGTGGTGGCCCAGCTCGATCTACTGGGTTTCCCCGCAGGGCAGCCAGTGCCCCTTCTCGAGAGGTGAAGTGTTTCAACTGTGGCCAGCCAGGCCACATCAATCGTAATTGTCCGAGTCCTTTGCTGACATGTAATCAGTGTGGCCAGCCGGGTCACAAGGCTGCTTTCTGTGCTGAGAGGGAGAAAATCTTTGGTGCCCGGGTTTCCATTCCAGCACCTAGGGAACCAAGTGTGAATCAAGGATCGCTTGCTCCTAAATCTCCGCTGAGTTCTAGTCGGGGGAGAGGTCGGGGTCAGCCCTCCAAGGGGGGAGCTTCCAGCGTCGGCTCAGACCACCCGCGTGTCTATGAGATGCGGAGAGCCGATGATCCAACGGCTACCGTAGCGACAGGTACCGTTCATATTCTTTCTCATCCTGTCAGTGTGCTTTTCGATTCTGGTGCTACGCATTCGTTCATATCTCTGGATTGTGTGTGAAGTTTGAGTCTCGACCGTTTGACGCCTTGTGAGCCCTTCATCGTTAAGCTTCTTAGCGGTGATAGGATCGTTGGTGATCAGGAGGTTCGAGACTGTTCTGTGTTTATTTGTGAGAGGGCTTGGCCCTCTAATCTTATTGTTGTGGGTATTGAGGGTGAGGACTTAATTCTCGGGGATGATTGGCTCGAGCGGCATGGTGCAATCATGAACTACCGCACGAGAATCATCACCATGTTAGCCGATGATGGCACCGAGCACTCTTTCGCCGGGAGAAAGAGGGGGAACCAGAAATTCGTTATTAACGCCTTGAAGGCGATGAGACTCCTGCGAAAGGGGTGTACCGGCTATTGGTGCTACGCCTTGAAGGCGGAGAGTGGTGGAGTCGAGCTTTCGTCGATTCCAATCGTTAATGAGTTTTCTGATGTATTTCCTGACGAGTTACCGGGATTGCCACCGGATCGTGAGGTCGAGTTTGCTATAGAGTTAGAGCCGGGCGCGGCTCCTATTTCGAAGGCGCCCTATCGCATGGCACCTTCAGAGATGTCCGAGTTGAAGAAGCAGTTGAGTGAGCTTCTTGAGTCGGGGTATGTTCGACCGAGCGCCTCGCCTTAGGGCGCACCGGTCCTGTTTGTGCGGAAGAAGGATGGTTCACTATGTTTGTGTATCGACTATCGCGAACTAAACAAGGTGACCATCAAAAACAAGTATCCTTTGCCGAGAATTGACGACTTGTTCGACCAGTTGCAGGGAGCTGCGGTATTCTCGAAGATTGATTTGAAATCGGGGTACTATCAGCTCCAGGTGAGAGAGTCCGATGTGCCGAAGACAGCTTTTCGGACGAGATACGGACATTATGAGTTTGTAGTTATGCCTTTCGGGTTAACTAATGCGCCGGCGGTGTTCATGCAGTTGATGAACAAAGTCTTTATCGAGTATTTGGATAAGTGTGTCGTCGTCTTCATTGACGATATTCTTATTTATTCGAGGAACGAGGAAGAGCATGCCCATCATTTGCAGATAATGTTAGACATTTTGAGGGCCGAGCAACTCTATGCGATATTCTCGAAATGTGAGTTCTGGCTGAAGGAAGTGATGTTTTTGGGTCACGTGATTTCAGCCGAGGGGGTTCGTGTAGATCCGCAGAAGATCGAGGCGGTGTTGGATTGGGCACCGCCCAAAAACGTGAGAGAGCTCCGTAGTTTCTTGGGTTTGGCTGGCTACTACCGTAGGTTCATCGAGGGTTTCTCGAAACTGGCTCGACCACTTACACAGTTGCTCCAGAAATCCGAGAAGTTCGTCTGGAATGACGAGAGGCAGTTCAGTTTTGAGGAGCTGAAGAAGCGTTTGACTTCAGCTCCGGTTTTGGCGTTCTTTGTGGCAACGAGGATTCGCCGCTTATAGCGATGCTTGGTCGTGGTCTTGGGTGCATATTAATGCAAAGACGGCAAGACCATTGCCTTTGCGTCGAGATAGTTGAGGCCGTATGAGCTTAACTACCCTACTCATGATTTGGAGTTAGCGGCAATGCTGCGCTCAAGATTTGGCGTCACTATCTTTTCGGCTCTGCATGTCAGATTTTTACCGATCATAAAAGTCTGAAATACATATTTACTCAGCGGGAGTTGAATATGAGACAGAGGAGGTGGTTAGAGCTGATTAAGGATTATGACCTCGAAATCCTTTATCATCCAGACAAGGCGAACGTCGTGGCCGACGCCTTGAGTCGGAAACTAATTACATTGTGATCGCTTGAGATCCTTACATCTAAGTCCGAGCTTCGGCGAGCTTTGATCGAGTTAGATGTTGAGGTTCTGTTGCCGGGAACTGTCGGGCAATTTTGTGCTTTGGAGATTTCGTCGTCTTTGATCGATGAGATTAAGCTGAAGCAGTTAGAGGATCCGATGATTACTCAAATCCGAGAGAACTTTCTTAAAGGAAAGTCTCCTGGGTTTGTGATTCACAAAGATGGTGTTTTGAGATTTCGGGGTCGGCTTTGTGTGCCGAACGACTCATAGTTGAGACAGAGTATTTTGCGCGAGGCCCATGCTACACCTTATTCCGTTCATTCTGGTTCGAGTAAGATGTACAAGGACCTGAGAAGGAATTTCTGGTGGAATGATATGAAGGAGGAGGTCGCGCAGTTTGTAGCAAGGTGTTTGACTTGCCAGCAAGTCAAAATAGAGCACCAGCGACCGGCTGGGCTTTTGCAGTCACTTCCCGTTCCGGAATAGAAATGGGAAGTTATATCGATGGATTTCATTACGAGTTTGCCGAGATCAAGGTCGGGCATGAATATGGTATGGGTGATTGTTGATCGTCTGACCAAGTCGGCACATTTTCTGGGCATCAAGGACACTTGGGGTCCGGAGAAGTTAGCTCGTGTGTTTATCGCGCAGATTGTGAGACTTCACGGTACCCCGAAGTCTATTGTTTCGGATCGTGATGGCCGTTTTGTATCGCACTTCCGCAAAGTGCATAAGGCGTTGGGTACCCGCTTGCGTTTGAGTACCTCTTTTCATCCCGATCGGATGGACGATGGAACGCACTATCCAGACGTTCGAGGATTTGTTGCGTGCCTGTGCTCTCGATTGGAGTAGTGACTGGGAGGAACATTTGCCATTGATCGAATTCACGTACAACAACAGTTGGCACGCGTCGATTCGGATGGCACCGTTTGAGGCACTTTATGGGCGGCGATGTCGATCACTGATTTGTTGGAATGAGGCGTCCGATTTGGTCGGGACCGAGCCGGATGTCATTTTAGAGATGAGGCGGAAGATAGAATTAATTCGGGAACGGATGTTGACTGCCCAGAGTCGACAGAAGTCGTATGCCGACGTCCGTCGTCGACCTTTGGAATTCGAGGTGGGAGACCACATTTTGCTAATGGTGTCGCCAACGAAGGGAGTTTTTTGTTTCGGGAAGAAAGGGAAGTTGAGTCCGAGATTTATCGGCCCCTTTGAGATCCTCGAGCGAGTCGGTGGGTTGGCATACCGTTTGGCGTTACCTCCGGCCTTGAGTCATGTTCATAACGTTTTTCATGTTTCCCAGCTGAGGAAATATGTCCCGGATCCTAGTCACGTCATCGATTATGGCGAGATTGATATTGCTGAAGATATTACTTTTGAGGAGCGTCCTTTGAAGATTTTGGAGCATCGTGAGAAACGACTGAGGCATAAGACCATCCCTTTGGTCAAAGTGCAGTGGTCGAGACACGGTGTCGAGGAGGCAACTTGGGAAACCGAGGATAGCATGCGTGCTAGGTACCCTGAGTTGTTTGTTTCTTAAGTTTCGGGACGAAACTTATTTTTAGAGGGGTAGAATGTAATATCCGCATTTTTCCTTCCCTTGTATTTTCATTTTTGGTGTATTTCTCGATCGTAGTGACCCTCGTGTACCTTTCAGTGTGTTCTTCCTGTCAACTGTTGAACTGTATACTCGTTATTGTTGTGCGGAACCGCCGTTTCGGGGTTGCCGTGGATCCATTTCGTGTTATTGGTTCCCAAATATTGATTCCTATCGTTTTTATTCTCTTTCCGGATCATTTTTATCACTTTGGGAGCCAAAAGGGGTGTGGGCCGCGGCACAAGGTGTGTGCGCCGTGGCACACAAGTTTCTCCAGTTGTTGGTCGAGCGAACTGTACTGTGTGCCGCGGCACACCCATCCGATGCCGCGGCACAGTGCCGAGTCAGTGCCGCGGCACACCCGTCCGGTGCCGCGGCACACCCATGTGACATCTGCGACCAAAACCCGACTGTACCGGGTGTCGCGGTACACGCAGGCCGTGCCGCGGCACACTGCCGAAACCTGGGAGTAATTTTTGGCCTGTGCCGCAGCACACCAAGCGGTCAACTGTATAATCTCGTTCTTATTAGACGATATCGGCCATTTTTCCTTCATTCTTCACCTGCGCGAGAGAGAGAGAGAACTAAGGGAGAAAACTTCTCAAGCATTCATCAATTGGGGGTTGATTTTCATCATTTTCCTTCGGTTGTGAGGCCCGGATAATCAATCTAACGCGTGTTCTACGGATCTTAGTACTTGAATCTCTAAAGGTAATATATCTAGAACCCTATTTTCGAATAATTTGGGGGTTTTGGGATTTTCTTCCGATTCGTTCCGTTTTATTGGTGGATTCATGATGAATACGATTAATATTGTTAGTATCTTTAGTTTTCCTACGGATTCATGGATATTTTGTGGATTTTTACGGAATCGAGAGGGTTTGGTTGTGGTCCGCCCTCGTTGTTATTTTTGGTACGAATATACATGAATCGTAGGCGGGTTTCCGGGTGTATTCCATTTCCGTAATCGTCTAGAGTTGGTTGTGATTGTGTTATTCGAATCGTTAGGTTCATTTCCGCCGGTTCCTCGCGGTCGTGTTCGATTCTTCCTTTCCGTTCGTATCACCGTCTATTAACCGAGGCAAGTACCCTTATGAACTTACAATCTTAATGTATTAGTATTGCATGAGAATTGTGTGTGTGTATGCTCACTATGGGTTAGACCCGACGGGGTCTCGGTAGGGGTCCACGGAGGGGTGGATCCGCGAGCTTGCTTTTAACCACTATGGGTTAGATCCGACGGGGTCTCGGTAGGGGTCCACGGAGGGGTGGATCCACGGTTAATTGTGGTGCATTTTTACAAATGTGTTTTGATTATAGCATTTCCGGAAATGAGTGATTTGAAACTATGTTTTCTTGAATTGCATGCATTACTATATGTGTAAGATGTAAGCCGTTCATTTGGTTACTTGAACTAGCGTAATTGCTAACCCCTCTGGGGACCCGTTTTGGGGAAATTCATTTTATGAATTTCAGGTCAGGTTCATCGAGACAAGTGGGTGCTGGACCAGTATGCGGATGATGGCCGTGCGTGATGATTGTGCACGAGTAGTGTCTTATTGCTTTCTATCTTTTATTTTGTGGTCTTTAAACTAGTAGAAGTACTCGAGTACTTAAGAACTTTTATTCGTCGGTATTGTATTGTTGTTTATTGTGTTTGTGTCGGATTATGGTGTTATGTTAGACCGGTTGAACCGGGTGGATTATTTTGTTGGGCGTCTTTATGACGAGATATTTTTCTGTTGCTTCTGTGAGTCGATGAGTATGATGCTTGATCAGCCTGGTGGGTCCCATATAGGGATTCACGGCGCTGTAATATACCTCGGATATCCTGGGGGTGTTACAGTTTATCCTTCAAAGTTGCAAAGGCCACCTGGCATTCATTTGTGAAAAGGAATGGTGTATCTTTCTCAAGCAAAGAACAGAGAGGTTTTGCTATTTTTGAGAAATCTTTTATGAACCTCCGATAGAATCCTGCATGTCCGAGAAAACTCCTTACTTCCTTTCACCGAAATTGGTGGAGAAAGTTTTGCAATCACTTGGATCTTTACCTTATCGACTTTAATTCCATGTTGTGAGATTCTATGGCCAAGTACGATTCCTTCCTGGACCATGAAGTGACATTTCTCCCAATTGAGAACTAGATTTGTGTCTTCACATCTTTTCAAGACCTTGCCTAAGTGATTTAGGCATTTATCAAATGAATCTCCAAAAACCGAGAAATCGTCCATGAAAACTTCAATGAATTTTTCAACCATGTCTAAGAATATTGACATCATGCATCTTTGAAATGTGGCTGGAGCATTGCACAATCCGAATGGGATTCTTCTATAGGCAAATGTTCCATAAGGGCATGTGAATGTTGTTTTCTCTTGGTCTTCTGGGGCTATTACGATTTGGTTGTACCCTGAATAGCCATCGAGAAAACAGTAGTAAGAATGTCCCGCCAATCTATCTAGCATCTGATCAATAAATGGGAGTGAAAAATGATCTTTTCTTGTCGTCTTGTTTAGTTTCCTGTAATCAATGCACATTCTCCATCCTGTGATTGGTCGTGTCAGTATAAGTTCATTGTGCTCGTTCTCTATGATCGTGATTCCACTCTTTTTGGACACCATATGTAGAGGGCTCACCCATGGACTATCTTAGATTGGATAAATGATTCCTGCGTCTAGTAATTTAAGAATCTCTGCCTTCATAATTTCCTTCATATTTGGATTCAAACGTCGTTGATGCTCAATTGAAGGTTTGCAGTCTTCTTCCATCAAAATCTTGTGAGTGCATATATAGGGGCTTATTCCTCTAATGTCCGCAATAGGCTATCCAATTGCTCTTTTGTAATTCCTCAATACCCTTAGTAATTTCCCTTCTTCAAGTTCGGTCAATATGTTAGATATGATGACCGGAAGTGTAGAGGAAACGCCCAAGTAAGCGTATCTCAAATGTGTGGGTAGAGGTTTGAGATCAAGTATTGGAGCTTCTTGTAAAGAAGGGAGGGGTTTAGCGGAGCTTGTCCCCAGTTCTTCAAAATGTGAATGCCTTCTTAAGGGTGGTAGTGCTTCTAGATAGTTAACTGTTTCGGCCAAGTGATATTCTTCTTCCATGCTGGTTAGAGAATTTGCTATACATGTCTCAAGAGGATCTTTAGATATAATTTTTTCAAAAGACTTGTTCACCATGGCTTCGATTGCATCTATTCTTAGACAATACTCATCTGTGGAGGGTTGATTCAAAGTTTTTAGGACATCGAAGATGACATGTTCGTCTTCTACTCTGAGAATTAGCTTTCCTTCATAGACGTCAATAAGAGCACGTCCGGTTGCGAGAAATGGTCGTCCCAAATAATGGGAATATCCTGATCTTCTTCCATGTCAAAGATGATAAAATCTGCTGGAAATATGAATTTATCAACCTTGACGAGCACATCTTCTATTATCCCACGTGGATACTTGATTGGCCGATCGGCTAATTGTAGTGAAATTGTTGTTGCTTTTGCTTCTCCCAAGTTCAATTTGTTGAAAATTGACAGGGGCATCAAGTTGATACTTGCCCCTAAATCACAAAGAGCTTTGCCAAAATTCACTTCACCAATTGTACACGGGATTGTGAAAGTTCCCGGATCTTTTAGCTTGGGTGGCAACTTCTTTTGTAGTATTGCGCTACATTCCTCTGTTAGCATGACAGTTTCGTATTCTTCAAGCCTTCGTTTGTTGGAAATGTAATATCCGGATTTATTACGGTGTATTTCATCTGTATTCAAACCCTGTATTATTCGGATTTGTGGTTTTGATTATTGGAGTATGATATTTCTTGCATTGATATCTTTGTACATAAGTATAACATCATGCAAAATTTCTCATGCAAACTCGTGATAGCGCACGCTAAGAATGTAGCTTAACGCGCGCTATCGGGCTACTACTAGCGCACGCTATGCATGTAGGAGTTGCTTGCGCTAAGAACTCAATTATTGAACTGGACGGCTAGCACATGCGCCAGCCGGGACATGGGTCCGGATAAGATTCCCGCGGACGAACCTGGACAGTTTTGAAGTCAACTCTTATTAACGCACGCTAAGGAAAGCATAGTAGCGTGCGCTAATCAGTTAAAATGCAGAATATTATAAATGGGACAACAACCCGTTTTGGCTTATATTTCATTCGTCCATTCTTCATTCTTGAGAGGCCAGAGAGCTATAATAATCCTTCTACACACTTAGATCACTTCTTATTGGTCTTTGTATATTGGTTATCACTTGTGAGTGATCATTGAAGTGGAGTAGCACCTTGGAGTGGCATACAACCAACCGGAGTCGGATTATACCTTACGGTTCAGTAATTTTCGTCATATTAAGGTATGTTCAACCTATCTCTAGACTTAGAGTTGGATTCTAAAGAATTGGATGATCATGTTAACTAGATATTGATTTTCATTAGTGAATTATCCTAAGTACATCATGTTTGGAATATTGAGATGAATAAGCCTTAAGTACCTTGATTATGAACATCATGATTCGAATCTTATTACATTGAACAAGTAGAGGAAGCTTCTATCATTGGTAATCCGAATCTAGTAGATGACTTCATAACAATCATGGACTTGACTTTAACATCATTATTGTTAGATGAATCTAAGGGATTGATCATGGAAGGATTTATCTAGTATAGATGGAATGTTAAACAACTACAGCATGATAATGTTGATGGACATAAAGGTGTTGATATCAACCGTTAAGCCTTTTGAATCGTCGTATGAAGATTTGTAGTCGAAATGGAATATGGTTTTATAATGGTATACATATCCTTGAATCCGAAGTTGTTTTTATCCGTAAGATCATTCATAATCGTATGAACATGATATTCATGGAGGTAACATGAATTATCACGGAAGATTTCATTGTTTTGATCATGACAAGAACAGTCTACTGCCCAGCAGTAAACTGACATGCACAGATAGCGCACGCTAAGCTATGTAGATTAACGTGCGCTATCGAGCATGAGTTAGCGTACGCTACGTTTGGTACGTAACGTACACTAGGCCATCAGACGAGTCAGTCGACTGATCAGTGAAGTACTGACCATGCATAGTTAGCGTACGCTAGGCTTTGCTATTTGCATGCGCTATCGAGCAGACTTAACGCACGCTACATAGAGTACTTAGCGTGCGCTAAGCAGTTCAGGCAGATTACATTTTATGAACTTTTGGCCGTAAATCGAATTGTTAAACATTCATACGACGTGAGATAAATCCTATATCATTTCTTTTGTTAAGGTTTAGTCCTGTTACGTGATTAATTGAGGAGGACGACCTTCGAGTGTTCGTTTTCGTGGAAGTATTGTTCTTGTCTTCAAATCGAGGCAAGTACCTTAATTGTTTTATGTATTGATGTTATACATATTGTCGTGCATGTATGTCATTGTTGTATGTCCACCTCGTATTGGTCCGACGGGATCATCGAGGGATCTATGCTAGCGTGCGCTGGATCATCGGACAGGTTTTTCCACCACGGGTTGGTCTGACGGGATCATCGTGGGTTCTAGGCAGTGAACGCTGGATCATCGGAATTACCATGTGTATGTTATGATATCATGTTGTGATTATCAGTTGTGTATGTTATGTTTGAGTTTCTCGCAGGAGAAGACTCATTTGACATTTTATCATTTACGTTATTATTATTATTCTGCGTGTGACGTTGAATAATATGTTGCGGTACTTGTACTAGCATCGTTGTGCTAACCCCTTCGGGGGTGAACATTTTGTTTATGTTCAGGATCCAGGAGAGCAGGAAAACAACCACTGGAGCTGCATGACGACGAGGGTGCAGAGCGATGTTCCGGCCGGGTTTATTTGTCTGTTGTTTATTGGTTATTTCAATAAGTACTCGAGTACGAAGTCATTTATGATGAATTTGAATTTGGTAATGTATTATTAAGTTCCTGTTGAATAGTTGTACTTTCAGTATTTGGTCAGAACTGTTGTATCTTAATTCCGATATTTCCATTCGTTAGTATTTCTTAATGTCTGTTCAATTCTTCAGCCTTGTAAATCCTTATGTAAAGGATTTACGGCGCTGTAATATTCCTGAATATATCGGGGGTGTTACAGAATATGGTATCAGAGCTAAGATTATGGATATCTTGGCCGTTGGGTTAAAATAGGGGTCATTTATGTCTTTTGAGATAACCGGGCGTGAATGACATCACTGCACTGCCTACGTCTTCATGCGAACGGTGGTTGTAAGTTCCTAAACTCTATCTCGTTCTTTACATGTTATGTCCCTTTATACTCGAATATTAGAACGATGTTGTTTCCTGTATATTGAGTATTTATGATTACAGTATGTTGAGAGGTGGACGTGGACGTGGTCGCGGTCGTGGACGCGGACGAAGAAATGCTGAAAGGGAAGCGTCGCCTTCTAATCAGGCCAGTCATAGCTCAGGCGAGCCGCAACAATCTATTAATAACGAACCGGAACTGCTTGTGCAGAGATCCTTCGTCAGGTGGTGAACCAGATGACTCAATTCGCCCAAGTCGTGGACCGAATGCAAGTGGCGGTGGGACTACAGCAGGGGGAGAGACACCAAGGGATCCCAGACATGGGAAATCGAGGTGACCGGTGGCTGCAAGAGGTGGCGAAGATGCAACCACCCAAATTCGATGGTATTTCTGAGACTCCCACCTGGGACCATTGGTTGAAGGAACTGGAGAAAATCTTTGCCGGAATTAAGCGCCTGGCATTAGGAGAGCCTCTATCGCTCAATATTTTCTGATAGGGGAAGCGTCCGAATGGTGGGAAGCCATCCGGCCTGTAGACCATGATGCTGATTGGACATAGTTTAGATTGATGATGGAAGCTCAGTATTGCCCTCGTACTGTGAGGGAAGCCAAAGTTCGGGAGTTTTTCTCCGCTCAGCCTTCTGATGTGCCAGTATCCCCGGCAATTAAGACGTTTAACCAGCAGCTGGCATTTGTTCGACATCTGGTCAGAACAGATGCAGAAATAATGATCTATTTCGATATGAGGATGAAACCAGAAATCCAGAAGTACATGTCCCGTTTTGAATGTACCACACTCCGTCAATACCAGGATAAGGCGTTGGCGTATGAGATCAAGGAAGCAGCTATGGAGAAATTTTCGGAATCTAAGAAACAGAAAGTCTCTGGTACTTTTACAGAGCACAAGAACAGTGGGCCCCGTAAGGCCCAGTCATCCTTTCACTCTTTCAAGAAACCTCCGCACCCAGTTAGGAGCGGAAAGAACTTCGGAGCGACATCAACTATTACTGATGTTACCAGGAAATGCTTTAACTGCGCCCGGGCACGGCACTATCGGCGGAATTGCCCCCTACACCGTGACTTGTTTTGATTGTGGACAAGAGGGACATCGGGCGGTGTTTTGTGAAGAGGCCGCAAAGTCTTTTAGAGCCCGTACACCATAGCTTGATCGAGAAGGAAGCCGGTATCAGCAGACGCAGCAAAGTGTTCAGATGCCTCAGAATTTTGGCTGCGGACGAGGCAGAGGACAATGGGACCGAAAGGGGACATCGAGTGCCGGATCTGTTCCCCCACGTTTGTACGAGATGATGAGGACAGACGATCAGGATGCTGCTATCGCATCAGGTACTGTCCAGATCCTTTCCCAGCCAGTTAGCGTTTTATTCGATACAGGAGCTACGCATTCTTTTATATCTTTGTCTTGTGTAAATCGTTTGAATATTTCCGGTTTTCATACTTGTGAACCTTATGTTGTTGGTTTACCGAGTGGAGAGAGGATTGTCGGAAACTTAGAAACTAGAAATTTCCCTATATCATTTGGAGGTAGAGAGTGGCTCTCAAATCTGATCGTGATAGAAATGCAAGGAGATGACCTGATACTCGGAGACGATTGGCTTAATCGATATGGAGCAATTGTAAACTACCGAAGGAGGAATATCTCGCTGATCGCTGATGATGGTTCCGAAATATTGTTCGAGGGGTGGAAACCGGGAAGCTCAGGAAAATTGATCAAGGTGATGAAAGATGTCAAATTGTTGAAACAGGGCTGTATCGGGTACTGGTGCTATGCAATGAAGAAATAAGACGAAATTGTGGAACTTTCATCCATTCCTGTTGTGAACGAATTTCCAGATGTATTTCCTGACGAGTTACCTGGACTACCTCCACGATGGGATGTAGAATTTACCATTGAGCTGGAACCCGGAGCTACAGCAATTTCTAAGGCGCCGTATCGTATGGCACCTACTGATATGTACGAACTGAAGAAACAACTGGAGGAGTTACTGGACAAAGGCTATATTCAGCCAAGCGTTTCGCCCTGGGGAGCGCCAGTTCTTTTTGTCCGAAAGAAGGATGGATCGCTTCGACTGTGTATTGACTATTGAGAGCTGAACAAAATGACGATTAAGAACAAGTATCTGTTGCCACGGATTGATGATCTATTTGACCAGTTGCAAGGGGCAACAATATTTTTTAAAATCGATCTGAGATCAGGGTATCATCAGCTGAGGATTAAGGAATCTGATGTTCCGAAATCAGCGTTCAGAACTCGCTACGGACATTATGAGTTTGTAGTGATGCTGTTTGGTCTCACCAATTCACCTGCTGTATTCATGCAGTTGATGAACTGAGTGTTCATCGAATATTTGGATAAATTTGTGGTCGTGTTTATTGATGACATTCTAGTGTATTCTAAGAGCCCGGAAGAGCATGCTCAGCATTTGCGGATTGTATTGGAACTTTTGAGAAGCGAGCAATTGTACGCCAAACTTTCTAAGTGTGAATTCTGGCTAAAGGAAGTAATGTTCCTCGGCCATGTGGTGTCAGCTAAAGGAGTCCGAGTAGATCCTCAGAAGATTGAAGCAATTATGGATTGGAAGCCTCCAAAGAATGTGAAAGAAGTCCGAAGCTTCTTAGGACTTGCTGGGTATTATCGTCGATTTGTGGAAGGGTTTTCTAAAATTTCCCGCCCACTTACTTGACTCCTGCAGAAAACACAAAAGTTTGAGTGGAACGAATCGTGTCAGACTAGTTTTGATGAGTTAAATAAGAGATTGACGACGGCACCGATTTTATCACTTCCACAGGGAACTGGAGGATTTATAGTTTACAGTGATGCTTCGAACCAAGGACTTGGGTGCGTATTGATGCAGAATGATAAGGTGATCCCTTATGCGTCGCGACAGCTGAAACCTTATGAAGTGAATTACCCAACACATGATTTGGAGCTAGCAGCAGTAGTTTTTGCTTTGAAGATCTGGAGGCATTATCTGTACGGGACTCACTGTCAAATTTTTACGGATCACAAGAGTCTCAAATACATCTTCAGTCAGAAAGAATTGAACATGCGGCAAAGAAGATGGTTAGAACTAATTAAGGACTATGACTTGGAGATTTTATATCATCCAGGCAAAGCGAATGTAGTGGCCGATGCACTCAGCCACAAGCCTGTTTCTATTCAGATGCTGGAGACGCTGACCTCCCAACTTAGCCTTCAACGAGAGATGATTCGAGAAGGAATTGAAGTGTGGTTACAAAGAGTCCAAGGACAACTGTGCGTGATGGAAATAACTTCATCATTAACCGAAGGAATAAAATATAGACAGGCAGATGATCCTCTGATGATTCGGTTACGTGATGAAGTGATCAAAGGAAAGGCCCCCGGATTCATAATTCATGATGATGGAGTTTTGAGATTTCAGAACCGACTCTGCGTTCCCGATGATGATGTTTTGAAACAGACGATTATGAAGGAAGCTCACAGTTCGCCCTATTCTATCAACCCGGGCACCAGTAAAATGTATAAGGACTTGAAGCAGAATTTATGGTGGGGCAACATGAAGAAAGATGTAGCGGACTATGTTTCAAAATGCTTGACTTGTCAGCAGGTTAAAATCGAGCATCAACGGCCTGCCGGAATGTTGAAGCCGCTCCCAATTCCTGAATGGAAGTGGGAGGATATATCGATTGACTTTATCACTAATATGCCGAGAACCAGGACAGGAATGAACATGATTTGGGTGATAGTTGATCGTTTAACCAAATCAGCTCATTTTCTAGGCATTAAGGATACGTGGGGACCAGAGAGGTTGGCACGAGTATTTATTTCGGAGATAGTTCGATTACATGGTACGCCAAAAACCATTGTTTCTAATCGAGACGGTCGTTTTGTGTCTCACTTTTGGAAAGCAGTTCATAAGGCCTTAGGGACCGAATTGAACTTCAGCACAGCTTATCACCCGCAGACTGACGGACAATCCGAGAGGACTATTCAAATGGTGGAAGACATGCTAAGGGCCTGTGCCTTAGATTGGTCAAATGATTGGGAAGTTCATCTACCATTGATTGAATTTACCTACAACAATAGTTGGCATGCTTCCATTAAGATGGCACCGTTTGAGGCATTATACGGGAGGAGATGTAGATCGCCCCTATGTTGGGATGATTCGTCAGACTTGATCGGAACAGAACCAGAGTTGATCGTGCAGACTCGAGAAAAGATAGCCTTGATTCGTGAAAGGCTGTTGACCGCCCAGAGTCGCCAGAAATCTTACGCAGATGTACGTCGTCGCCCATTGGAGTTTAGTACTGGAGACCACGTACTTTTGAAAGTTTCTCCTACTCGAGGAATTTTTTGTTTTGGAAGGAGAGGAAAGTTGAGTCCGAGATATATCGGACCATTTGAGATCCTTGAGAGAGTTGGGGAGTTGGCATACAGATTGGCATTGCCGCCGTCATTGTTCCATGTTCATAACGTGTTCCACGTATCCCAGTTACGAAGGTATATACCAGATCCCAGTCATATCATTGATTTCGGCGAGATCGAAGTCGCGCAGGATGGGACGTTTGAATAAAGACCGGTCAAGATACTCGAGAGTCGAGTTAAGCAGCTGAGGAACAAACCAATCGTTTTGGTCAAAGTTCAATGGTCACGTCACGGAATGGAAGAAGCCACCTGGAAAACGGAAGCTGATATGAAGTCCAGATATCCCGAGTTATTTTTGTCTTGAGTTTCGGGACGAAACTCCTTTTTAGTAGGAGAGTATGTAATATCCGGATTTATTACGGTGTATTTCATCTGTATTCAAACCCTGTATTATTCGGATTTGTGGTTTTGATTATTGGAGTATGATATTTCTTGCATTGATATCTTTGTACATAAGTATAACATCATGCAAAATTTCTCATACAAATTCGTGATAGCGCACGCTAAGAATGTAGCTTAACGCGCGCTATCGGGCTACAACTAGCGCACGCTATGCATGTAGGAGTTGCATGCGCTAAGAACTCAATTAGTGAACTGGACGGCTAGCACATTCTCCAGCCAGGACATGGGTCCGGATAAGATTCCCGCGGACGAACCTGGACAGTTTTGAAGTCAACTCTTATTAGCGCGCGCTAAGGAAAGCTTAGTAGCGTGCGCTAATCAGTTAAAATGCAGAATATTATAAATGGGATAACAACCCATTTTGGCTTACATTTCATTCGTCTATTCTTCATTCTTGAGAGGCCAGAGAGCTATAATAATCCTTCTACACACTTAGATAACTTCTTATTGGTCTTTGTATATTGGTTATCAGTTGTGAGTGATCATTGAATTGGAGTAGCACCTTGGAGTGGCATACAACCAACCGGAGTCGGATTCTACCTTACGGTTCAGTAATTTTCGTCATATTAAGGTATGTTCAACCTATCTCCAGACTTAGAGTTGGATTCTAAAGAATTGGATGATCATGTTAACGAGATATTGATTTTCATTAGTGAATTATCCTAAGTACATCATGTTTGGAATATTGAGATGAATAAGCCTTAAGTACCTTGATTATGAACATCATGATTCGAATCTTATTACATTGAACAAGTAGAGGAAGCTTCTATCATTGGTAATCCGAATCTAGTAGATGACTTCATAACAATCATGGACTTGACTTTAACATCATTATTGTTAGATGAATCTAAGGGATTGATCATGGAAGGATTTATCTAGTATAGATGGAATGTTAAACAACTACAGCATGATAATGTTGATGGACATAAAGGTGTTGATATCAACCGTTAAGCCTTTTGAATCGTCGTATGAAGATTTGTAGTCGAAATGGAATATGGTTTTATAATGGTATACATATCCTTGAATCCGAAGTTGTTTTTATCCGTAAGATCATTCATAATCGTATGAACATGATATTCATGGAGGTAACATGAATTATCACGGAAGATTTCATTGTTTTGATCATGACAAGAACGATCATCGCCCGTGATGGCCCGGCATGCACAGATAGCGCACGCTAAGCTATGTAGATTAACGTGCGCTATCGAGCATGAGTTAGCGTACGCTACGTTTGGTACGTAACGTACACTAGGCTATCAGACGAGTCAGTCGACTGATCAGTGAAGTACTGACCATGCATAGTTAGCGTACGCTAGGCTTTGCTATTTGCATGCGCTATCGAGCAGACTTAACGCACGCTACATAGAGTACTTAGCGTGCGCTAAGCAGTCAGGCAGATTACATTTTATGAACTTTTGGCCGTAAATCGAATTGTTAAACATTCATACGACGTGAGATAAATCCTATATCATTTCTTTTGTTAAGGTTTAGTCCTGTTACGTGATTAATTGAGGAGGACGACCTTCGAGTGTTCATTTTCGTGGAAGTATTGTTCTTGTCTTCAAATCGAGGCAAGTACCTTAATTGTTTATGTATTGATGTTATACATATTGTCGTGCATGTATGTCATTGTTGTATGTCCACCTCGTGTTGGTCCGACGGGATCATCGGGGGATCTATGGTAGCGTGCGCTGGATCATCGGACGGGTTTTTCCACCACGGGTTGGTCTGACGGGATCATCGTGGGTTCTAGGCAGTGAACGCTGGACCGTCGGAATTACCATGTGTATGTTATGATATCATGTTGTGATTATCAGTTGTGTATGTTATGTTTGAGTTTCTCGCAGGAGAAGACTCATTTGACATTTTATCATTTACGTTATTATTATTATTCTGCGTGTGACGTTGAATAATATGTTGCGGTACTTGTACTAGCATCGTTGTGCTAACCCCTTCGGGGGTGAACATTTTGTTTATGTTCAGGATCCAGGAGAGCGGGAAAACAACCAATGGAGCTGCATGACGACGATGGTGCAGAGTGATGTTCCGGTCGGGTTTATTTGTCTGTTGTTTATTGGTTATTTCAATAAGTACTCGAGTACGAAGTCATTTATGATGAATTTGAATTTGGTAATGTATTATTAAGTTCCTGTTGAACAGTTGTACTTTCAGTATTTGGTCAGAACTGTTGTATCTTAATTCCGATATTTCCATTCGTTAGTATTTCTTAATGTCGGTAAAATATCGAAAGCCATTACAAAAGAACTCACGCAGCGGATAAAAGAAATGAAGTCAAACATGCACAATCCAGCAACACTACTCCTCATATGAACGAAATATGAGGGTCAAATAACCGCATATCAATAAATCAAAATCCATAAGAGGATTCCTTCACTTAACAAATAATCATAAAAATAGCTCGTGTCACACGAGGCACAACACAAAGAAGGGAGACTTACATCCACAGGTCGCACGAAGATGATGATCGCCCCACGATACTAATCACGACCAACAAACTCAGACGACGCGTCGCGACACGACTCAGTCAGATAAAATCCGACGAAACAAGACTCAAACAACATGACTTGACCCGACAGCCTAGGTTTCCACAACCTAAGCTCCGATACCATTTATGTAACACCCCCAATCCGCTCAGGGATATTACACGCCGTAGAACCTTTCCTCCAGGATCTACCAGGTGTTGTTACCCAAAATATTATCCAGAGATAGTATTGCTGGAATGATCGAGTAACAAACAAATGCGAGAACACTTCCGTGAGAAAATAGATAACACAAGGTTTGCCGGGGTTGTTAATCCCGGGCTTGAATGCTCTCGCGAGATGTTATTAATAAATATACTGTCGAGTACAAATACTAATGTTAGAATCTATTACAAGGAGTGTAAAGACTTCTAGTTATCTAGGCTTTGGAGCGCGTAGATTGCCGGAAGAACCAGATAGATAAATTTGTGAGTTCTTGCTTGGGATATATGATGAATGTGTATGAATATCGCTATGAATGTATAAGTGGTTGTCAAAAGGGCCTTTGATTCTCTCTTTTGTGTGTATTTTGCACTGAATTCGTAGCAAATTCGCGTCTCTTGGCCATAGCAGTGAGCTCTCTATTTATAAGAGACAAGGTAGTTGGGATTCCTCAGGCGATCGCGGGCGACCGCCGTTTTCTATGTTAAAATAAGATGGCCGATCGTCCCGTCATGTGGGCCTGTTCCCTTGAGGTCCAAGGTCGCTGTTGGTGGCCAGCTGGGCGAACCAATGGGAAGCCAGCACGCGTCTTGAGTCGCTGTCCGGGGAGGACCCACTTTGTACCTTTCGGTGGCCTTGTGGGTAGGTGTGGTAGGTGACAGGCTGGGGTCAATGGACCTATCTGTCGGTATCCTTTGAAGATCCACACGTGGGCCACCGTCCAAGATTCGGTCTTCGACGAATTTGACGGATGCTGGATCCATACGTGGCATGATATGATCGCCTATGGTTCGCTCATTAAATACGATCGTCAGATATTAAAAGACGATCGCTAGGTACCAAAATACGGTCGCCGTAATATGCCGAACTCTAGGCGCCTGTCCAGAATATGTCTCTCAAGGTTGGCTTCTTTGATCGTGATGTCGATCGCCTATCGAGGCGTATTAATCGCTGCACAACAATTGCCCCCCAGCTCGCCTCGATGTTGAGAACACGGGGTGAGGTGGCACTGTTGGCGATCGTCGATGTTTAGCCGATCAGCCGATCTGAATTCAAATCTGGACGATCTTCTTTCGCGTCGGGAGCAGCGGGAAATGAAGGCGGGCTTTCCAAAAGTGGCAGGGACACGCGTCGCGCCGCTGTTGGGGGAGTCCGACGGTTTTGTCGGACTTGTCGGCTGGCATGCCCTCGAAAAGACGCGTATGCGGGATTCGAGGGCGGCATTTAATGCGTCCCCACGTGACGGTTGCGATCCAGCCCTCGAGGTTTCTCCTATTTGCATTTAGACCCTCGTCCCCATCTATAAAAAGGCCAGGGCTTCTTCTCCTTCACTTTTTACGCGTCCTTGCATCCCTAGCGGAATTTCTGCAAAAATCTCAGGAGCTTCTTGCGCCGACCTCCTTATTTTCTCTAGGTAAGAAAAATTAACCTTCTTCCTCTCTTTACTTTCTAGGGCGATTTACATCTGACTACCTTTTTAGATGGCCTAATTACAATTTGGTCCCTATTGTTTCAGATATTAAAATGAAGGACAAACTTTGCACTGTCCAGAAACTATATTTACAACGAAGGACAGAAGTCAAATTTTCAGATGATGTCACTGGAGAGAGAGTACTGATATTCCGAATTTGCCCTTTTATTTTTTCTTTTCTTGTTTACCCATTTATTTTTCGCCTCACGTGGGTGGCACATGCTGGACCTCATTGTAATATGTATAACACTTTTGGACTTCAGCGTAATAAATTTTCAAGCTTTCTAGAAAAAAATATTTTTTCCAAAAAAGAAAGTATTTTCTGAAAAAAATATTATTTTTCGAAAAAAAAAAAAATTATTTTCTGGGAAAAAAATTATCTTTTCTAAAAAAATATTATTTTATGGAATTAAAAATTATCTTTTCGAAAAAAATTATTTTACGGGAAAAAATTTATCTTTTGAAAAATTAAAAATATTTTACGGAGAAAAATTATTTTGGGAAAAATAATATTTTTGAAATAAAATTATTTTACGGAAAAAATGTTATTTTTCGAAAAAATAAAACTATTTTCTGGAAAAAATAAAAAAATATTTTTGAAAAAATCAAAAAATATTTTTTGGAAAAATAATACTTTTTCGAAATTAAATTATTTTCGGAAAAAATATTATTTTTAGAAAAATAAAATTATTTTCTGGAAAAAATACAAAAATATTTTCAAAAAATACAAAAATATTTTGAAAAATTAAAAAAATATTTTCTGGAGGAAAAATATTTTTGGCAAAATAATATTTTTCAAATAAAATTATTTTCTTGAAAAATATTATTTTTTCGAAAAAATAAAATTGTTTTACGAAAAAAATAAAATAAAATATTTTGAAAAAAATATATTTTCTGGGAAAAAATTATATTTCGGAAAAAAATTATTTTCTGAAAAAAGAATATTTTTTAAAAGAAATGTATTAGCCAAACACTTTAATAACTTATAAGCTATTTGTTTAATATGAAATATATTTTAAAAGAAATGTTTTATTCAAGTAAATAGAGGGGCATTTTCGTCTTTTTAATAGAAGTCAACACCAATTCAGATTTTTGTCCTTCGCTGTAATTTATGAAACAATAGGGACTAAAGTGTAAAGAGGTCATCTAATAGGGTAGTTGATTGTAATTTCCCCTTACTTTCTAATATGTCGGGAGGATCTAAAACCTTCGAGACCGGAAGTTCTTCCGCTGCCGCAGCGTCGCCTGAACGGGAGGAGATTCCCGTTGGAGTGGATATGGAGACGGCCGTTGAAGCTATTCGAGCGGGGATTGCACCCGCAGAACTCAAAGAACTTTTCAACGAGGCCGAAGTGGCGAGGACGGCGGCGACGGCGGAGCAGGGGGGCTCGCCGGTGGATGAGGATGATTTGGTGCGGGAGGCCTGGGAACGAGAGAGTAGATTCGGCCCTGCCTATGTGGCTTTTGCTCAGATGATGGAAGCGACCCTGTCCGGAATTTGACTTCGAGGCCTACTCCGCTACTCACCCTTACGAACATGTGAAGCGGACGGTTTTTCAGGCCGCCGTCCCGTCTCCGTGGACTCTCGGAAAGATCCGGAGTACGGCGACCAAGAAAGATCTGGGCCGTTGGAGGGCCAAATATCACATCCCCTCTGACGTTTCCTTGCACGTGCCCTCGGAGAATGAGCGTGCCGACCAACCGCCCAAGGATATGGTCGCCGTCAGCGAGATGATTATCGAGGCGAGTCTGCGATTCCCGCTGCCATTCGCCGTCTCCTACTTGCTGATCGCCTGGAATTTGGCGCCTCTTCAACTGACGCCGAACGCTTGGCTACAGATCATCTGCACGTTGACCCTGTTTGGCGGTCACCTGTTGTTCCGCCTCCTTACTGCGCTGGAGATGAATTACCATTTTAAACTAGCCGCGCAGAAAGGGTCGATCGGCGGCAATCATATCCAAGGCCGAATCGGGAGAGTGGTCCTTGGCGTGCCGAATAAGACCAGGGGTGACCTGGCTAAATGGTGTTGGGTCGGCGGGGCGTGGTGATCGGCATCGAGTGACAGGCCGAATGAGGAGTTGGAGATCGCCACCACTTTTCGGGAGAGGAATCCGAGTAAGGATTTTAACTCTCCCCTTGATTGAGCTTGTCTTGGACTGATCTAATTTTATTTTCTTTTTGCAGGACCTCTCGTTCCAGCGATCGACGACCTTCTATTCAATTTCTTGATCGTTTGGGAGCGGATCCGTGCCTTGCCGAACTCCTTTATTGATGTTCGCTCACTAGGTACCGAAGCTCATCAGTTGGGGGCTCGATTGTTCTGCTTCCCCCGTCACTTGAAAGTTCTAGGTATGAGCTTAAGTGGTGCTTCCTTGCTTGGCGATCGTCTCCAGGAGGTCGTTTTGTTTTGTCTAACTTGTTTGTATCTCTTCTTTGACAGAGGTTTATTTTCCCCGATTTGCCGAACCACCGCCAGAGATCGCTATGTCAAACCCGGGACTCATCGGTCGCCTTCACTTGGGTAAGCAGACTGGTCGCGTTCCCGCGACGACGTCTCGCCCTGCTCCGTGTGAGGCTGCCGAGGTGCCAGTCGCCGAGCCGGTGGTTCAGGGAGAGGAACAGCTTCAGCGCCGCAAGAGGCGGAGGTCGGAGGAGTCCCCGTCGATTTCTGAGGCGGATGTATCCATTCTTGAGCCTCCGGTCGCTGCGTCTCCTATCTATGCCATCCCGATGATGGAGCGATCAGGCCCTAGGCCCTCGGTCCCCGGCTCCCGGTCATCTGGCAGCTCGGCAAAGAAGGTGACGATCGCCGAGGCGGAAATCTCTCGGGGCAAGCCTTATTTTGGACGCGATCCCGAGCTGGTCAATAGGTAGGACAGGGTCAAAATTTTCTGAGTTAGGCATTTTGAGTAAGGTATAGGCTAACTCTTTTGTTTCTTTGGTTTGTGCTGCAGGGTTCGTCTTGCCGATCCGGACGTTGCTCCTATGGCGCTGGACTTTTTGTCGAGCAAGGCCCCGCAACAGTCCCTCGAAGTCCCTGCTTACGTCCGCCAGGCTATCACCTCTCTGCCCAAGGCTTGGACTACCGATCTTGATGCGATCGCTCGTCGGCGATCTGGAGACGCCATGCAGGTGACCATTGCCCTGGCTCTCCAGACGGTGACGATGGCCGTCCAAGCTGCCAGGGATTTTGCGGGGCGACCCTCCACTGCTCGTCTCCATAGCGACCTCGAGGCCGCCTGGAACAAAAATATCGAGTTTGCCAACCGGATCCAGTCTATGGAGAAGGAGTATGAGGAGACGGCCAAAAGAGCTAAACAGGACATGGATTGATTGAAGCAGGAGCTGAGCCGCTCTAAGGAGGCTGCCGACCGGTCCCGTGATAAGGAAAAGGAAACCCGCCAGAAGTTCGCTGCTTCGCAGGAGGAGGCGGCCGGGCTGAAGGTGATGGTGGATCGGCTCAGCGGTGAGCTGGAGGCAGCGAAGAAGGAGCTGGAGAAGGCCAGGGGTGAGAATGCCGCCAAGGTGGTCGAGCTGGCGGAGGCCGAGAAGACGGCCGTGGATTTGAAGGGGCAGCTGAAGGCGATCGAGGTCAATCCCTACCTTAACGTTGAGCTCGTCGGCGAGTTCGCTTATTACATGGCCTATGCTGACGCTGTTCGAGCTGCTAAAAAGGCAGGGATCGAGATCGGTCCCGTGATGGAGAGCTTCAAATCCTATGCCCTCGAGCATCCTCTGCATCCAGAGTTCTCCTTGCCGATCCTTGACTTTGTCGACTTCGGGATCGACTTGAGTTGGTATACCGGTAAACTCATTCATCCCGAGGCCGATGGGGGAGCCCAAGCCGATCCGCAACCCGAGGGCGATGACCAGCCGGCGGGGCCTTGAGAGGCATTTTTGTTTTCCTTTGTAACTTGTACTTTTTTGTAATGCCTTCGGGCCTCGTAATGTACGAACTTGTGTTATGAATAAAATGCTCCTTTTTTCATACTGTCTCTTTACATGCGATCGCCTTTGAATGTTTGTGTGCAATTTTTACTAGTACGTGTATGATTGCTTTCGACGTTTTGTTCATCCGACCGATTGTCTGAGTGTTGAAAGCATTGATATGTTTTGAATCGGAATTCTTACTTGTAATTTTCGTCGAACGACCCCGGTTGTCCTGCGTGTGTTTGAGCGAAGCCGATCGTGTGTGGTTCCTCTTTGTTCGATCGTGTTTGAGATTAGCTCGACCTATCTCTGCCCCCTTGTTTTTGTTCATTTATTGTAAGTAAGGAAACAAAAACTAGTTTGTCTGGCGAGCTATCTTCATTTTGCCGATTCTAAAGAATCATGTACGGTTGGGGTGTTCGATGGACCGACCTCCCCAATCGTGTCTTTGTGTGCGAGGGATATTGTGTATCCCGCGACTCACTTTTTGTGAGGGTCCTCCGTTAGGCTACGCCTGCCTTGTGTTAAAACGAAAGGCGGGCGATCTCGGTCTGGAGGAGTCCTTGCGCGGAGTGTTGTCGGCTTATTCGACACCACGTCCGCGGCTTGTCAGCTCTGCTTCCACCTTGGCCCGCCATGAAGATGGCGACCCTCGACGGTGTACGTTGAGACGGGGGTAGTGGCACGTCGCATTGTCCGGGTTCACCATGTTAGATGATGTACCTTGAGGACGTGCGATCGTGCCTACTGATTATTTTGGAGGGTCCTTCGGCTACGCCGGCCTCGTATTTAAACGAAGGGCGGGCGATCTTAGCCCAAAGGAACCTTGCATGGGCGAAGCTGTCGGTTCCATCGACCTCCAGGACCATGGCTGCATTAATTTTACCTAGGATTGTCGTGATCAGCGATCGTCGGCGGTATGCGATATGCCTGGTGGGGCGATCGCCAGAATAGATGGGATAGGAAAAAATCTCATTATATTCCTTGTACATCATTGAAATTGAATACAAAATTATCACTGGTAGTATTTTTTCAGATGCACGGCGTTCCAGGGGTATTGATCCGGAGTACCGTCAGGATGTTCCAGTTCGTAGGCTCCTTTAGTTAGCCATCTGGATACTCTGAAAAGTCCCTCCCAGTTCGGACCGAAAATGCCTGTGTGGGTTTGGATCTTCTTGAGGACGAAATCGCCCACTTGAAACCTTCTTTCTTTGACCTTTGAATTGAAGAACTTCTCGGCTCTCCTTTTGTGGATTGTGTTCTTCATTTCTGAGGTCAGTTGTCGTTCTTTGAGCATGTCTAGGTTGATTCGTCGGGCCATATCGCTGTCGGTCGTCATCTCCTGTTCGGTTCGATGGCTGAGGACGGCGATCTCTGAAGGAATCACCGCTTCTGTTCTGAAGGCAAGGGCGAATGGGGTTCCGCTGGTTGAATTGCGGGTCGTCGTTCGGTAGGACCACAAAACGTCTGGGAGCTCGCTCGCCCATCGTCCTTGCCTGGATTCGAGTCGCGCTTTAATCGTGTGTTTGAGGATCTTATTCACTGCCTCTACCTTCCCGTTCGTCTGAGGGTGATAGGGCGCTGAGAATAACCTTTTGATTCCCCACTTTTCACAGAATTGCATGACTTCTAAGCCGTTGAACTGTTTTCCGTTGTCGGAGATGATGGCCTGGGGCAGACCGAATCGGCATACGACGTTTTTCCATATAAACTTGATCACTTGCTCTTGGCCGATCTTGTTGAGCGGTTCGGCCTCAGCCCATTTGGTGAAATAGTCGACCCCTACGATGGCGAACTTACAGCCCCCTGGAGCCGTCGGTAAGGGACCTATAAGGTCGATGCCCCATTGCGCAAATGGCCAATGGCTATACATGGAGGTGAGCTGTTCGGGTGATAGTTTAATGTTGGGGCCCATTATCTGACACCTATGGCACGATCTGGCATAAGCGATGGCATCTTTCCGAAGTGATGGCCAGAAAAACCCTTGTCTGGTTGTCTTATGGATGAGGGCTCGCCCGCCCGCATGGTTTCCACAAATCCCGTCATGGATCTCAGCTAAAACGAGCCGACCTTCCTCCGGTGTGATACACTTGAGGAGGGGAAGGCTGAAGGCTCGCTTGTAAAGCCGGTCGTCCAATAGGGTATATCTGGTCGCACGAAGCTGGAGTTGGCGAGCTTTAACACGGTCGTCAGGGACCGTTCCGTCCTTTAAGTATTTGATGAATGGAGTCATCAGTTCTCCTCAGCGATGGCGACCGAGGTAACCAGGCCTCTGTCGATCGCCGGCCTTGCTGACTTTGTGATTTGGATATTGGAAAAGTCGGCTACCCCGTCCGATGATGCTAGTTTGGAAAGAGCATCGGCCTGGGAGTTGTGCTCTCTCGGGACTTGTTCGATTAGTACTTCTTCGAATTTTGTGCACATTTCGGCGACCAGCTCTTGGTATTTGACCATCTGTTCGCCGCGCGCCTCATATTCTCCCTTGATTTGGTTCACGACCAAAAGGGAGTCCATGAAGATATGGAGGCGACGAACATCTAGGGCGAGGGCTAGATCGAGACCGCCTACCAAAGCTTCGTATTCGGCTTTATTGTTGGTCGCACGAAAACCGAAACGCACAGCATTTGTGAAACTCTGACCGTCGGGGCTGATGAGGACAATCCCTGCCCCTGCTCTCGAATTGGTCGCTGAGCCATCCACGAATAACTTCCAGGCAGGTCGGCCGACCTGGGTTGGACTGTGAGGGAACGTTAATTCCACCACGAAGTCCGCCAGAGCGTGGCCCTTGATCGCCGTGCGAGTAGCGTAAGTGATACCATATTGGGCGATCTCCAGCGACCACTTGAGGAGTCACCCGTTGGTGTCCGGTCGGTGCAGGACTTCCACTTGGTGATCGAAGAAGTAAGCCCTCAGCTTACGAACACTCATGACAAGGGCGTAGGCGATCTTCTCTAATGGTGTATAACGTGTCTTAGCGTCGTGGAGCGTCTGGCTAACATAGTAGATGGGCAAGTGGGCTTGTCCCTCCGCTCGCACCAGAACGGCACTTAGTGCGACCTCCGAGGCTGCCAGGTAAAGGAATAGTTTTTCACTGGGGATCGGCTTTGCCAGGATCTGGGGGTTAGATAGATATTCGTTTATTTTGGCGAATGCTATCTGGCTTTCCTTCGTCCATGCGAACTTCTTGTTCTTGATGGTCGCGAAGAAAGGCTTGCTTTTATCGCCGAGCAGTGATATGAAACGGTTGAGGGTGGCTAGACAACCTATGAGGCGCTGCACCTGCTTGATGTTTCGCGGTTCCTGCATGTCAAGGATCGCCTGTATCTTGGTGGGGTTCGCCTCGATCCCCCTTTGGCTCACTATGTGCCCCAGGAACTTCCCGGAGCCCACCCCGAAGTTGCATTTCTTGGGGTTCAGCTTCATGTTAAACTTCTCAAGGATGGCGAACGTCTCGGCGAGATCGTTGAGGTGATCTTCCTTCTTGAGGCTTTTGACTACGATATCGTCAATGTAGACCTCCATGGTCTTGCCGATCTGATCGGCGAACATTCTGTTGACTAATCGCTGGTAGGTCGCCCCTGCGTTTTTCAAGCCGAACGACATTCTGACCCAAAAGTATATGTCTTTTTCTGTGTGGAAAGATGTGTGTTTTATGTCTTCCTCCGCCATTGGGATTTGATGATACCCGACGAAGGCATCCATAAATGACATCATATCGCAACCTGCCGTACTATCGACCAAGTGATTAATATGAGGCATCGGGAAGTGATCTTTTGGACATGCCGCGTTGAGGTCGGTGAAGTCAATGCATAACCTCCAGGAGCCAGTTGGCTTTTTGACGAGCACCGCATTGGCGACCCATTGTGGTTCGTCTGTGGCTACTCCGATCAATTTGTTGTTGAGTAACTTCTGGACTTCTATGTCGAGCGCCGCGTATTTCTCGGGACCGAACTTCATACGCTTCTGGTGAACAGGCTTCATCGCCCGGTCGATCTTCAGATAATGGCAAGCGTGTTCGGGACTTATGCCAACCATATCTTGATGCGACCAGGCAAAGACTCCGATGTTCCTACGTAGCAAGTTGATCAGATCCCCCCTTAATTCGTGGTCGATGCTTGCGCCGATCTGTACTTCCCGTTCTGGATGATCCGGATCCATCGTAATGCTTTCCAACTCTTCGACAGGGACGATCGCCTCTCGTTTGGTGCGATCTCCGGAATCGGTCCTTGGATCGATGTCGAGACTTGGCTCGAAACCGATCCTTGGCACGATGTCGTCCGTCAATTGATGAGAGATGGCGTCCCCCGAGTCGGGTTGGTACGATGTGTTTGGCTCATCGATCTCCATGGGTTGATCGTCGATCGCTTTAATGTTACATATAGTATGGGAAGTATTGAAAGAAGTAACAACATAGGAGTAATTCAAACATCTTTTTGCCATTAGCTGATCTCCTTTTACAGTACCGACCGTCCCATCGGCAGTGGGGAATTTGATACAGTAAAAGAAACATGAGGCGACCGCCTCAAAGGTTTCCAAAAAGGGGCGACCTAGGAACCCATTATAGATGCTGGGCCTATCTATGATTACAAAGCTTAGGTTCCTAGTAATCCTAACCTTGGGATCATAAAAGCATACTAGCTCAATGGAGAGCTTGATCCTCCCGTAGGCTTGGACTGTGTTGTCGCCGAACCCTTGGAGCACGGTGTCGAAAGGCTTGATGAATTTGATCAAGTTGCCGAGTTGGTCTAGGGCGGATTTGAATATGATGTTACAGAAACTCCCATTATCGACCAGCACGCGATCGACCGTCTTCCCAAGGATACAAGCGGAGATCATTAGTGCATCCTCTTTGGGACATTGCACTCCCTCCCTGTCCTTGTTGGAAAAGGTGATGAGCGCGTCTTTAGAGATGGTTGGCTCCGGAGGTACCACAACATGGACTTCGGCGAACGCCCTCAGCTCGGCTTTTCGCTTGACATTTGTGGTGGAAAGGGATAGGCCCCCGAGGCTTCCACCTCCTGCTTGAAGCATGTTCATCCGACCGCCAGGGTTGATCGGAGGGATCGACTCATCAGAGTACTCCGGCTCATGCTCGATTCTGGCGATCAGATTGGGAGGAATTCTTTCGCTTGGTCAGCGCTCGCGCCCTCCGGCTCTTTCCGTCCTGGGTTCTGGCTTGGTGATCAAATTGTCCAGTTTGCCTTCCTCAAACAGTCGCCAGAGCTGTCTGAGGAGGTCGCGGCATTGGCTGGTGTTGTGGCCGGGACTCTTATGATAGGCACATAATTTTCTACGGTCTAGGTGACTGTGGTCCTTTATCGGCTTTAGTTTGGAAAGCCACTCGCAACCCTTGATTGCGTTGAAGATGTGGGCCGGAGATAAGTTGAGGTTGTGGAGAAGGTGGACCTCTACATCCTCGAAGGCTTTGAACTCGCCAGGCGGCTTGGCGACCGCCTTTCTGGGCTCGGCGACCGCCTTCTTCTGGACATGGGACAGTGCTTTTCCTTCTTCGAACGGTCCCTCGTCTAAGCGGAGTGAGAGCATACTCTGCCTGGCCAGGAAACCGACGGCTTTGCCGCGGAAGACCGAGTAGGTCGGGGGGATATCTTTTGTGAGGTGCCTAAACTTGGGCGAGCGTCCGTGGAATCCGCTCATGACTGAGTTGAGAGCGAGCTCGTCGCTGATGGGCTCGCCGGTGAGGACTATCTCGTCTACCCGGTCGATGTAATCTTCGTCCGACTCTTCCTTCCTCTGCTTGATTTTCATCATGCGGTGGGGGCCTTCAGGGCGAGCGACTTTGGCCGCGAAGTACGTCGTGAAGTCTTTCGCCAACTTCTCAAAGCAGTTGATTGAGCGAGGTGGTAGTGAGACGTACAACCTGTGTGCGAGGTCGCCCAGAGTTAACGGGAACATTCGACACTTCGTCGCATCTGATGCTCCGCATCCGGTCATGTAGATCCGGAATTTGCTCAAGTGGGTTTCCGGATCCGATCTCCCCTCATATAGAGGTGTTTGTGGGGGATTGATCGTTGGTTGGACTGGGGCGAGTTCGATCTGAGTCGTGAGTGGTTCGCTTGATCCAATGATCGATGTACTAGCACCTGGCCCATTTTCCAGGAGCGCCTTCATCTCGTCGAGCTGACGTTGCATGGCGGCCATCGCCGTCGCCTGACTGCTCGCCGAGTGGCTCTCAGAGCGCGAACCAAGGCGATCGTGTACTGATCCCCTAGCCCTGTGGTGAATGACGAGTTCCCTGCCAGTGGGTTCCTTTCTTGGGCGAGCAGGGGCTCACTGACCGGCCTGTCTCCTGGGAGTCGGATATGCCGAACTCCTGGTAAACGATTCGGATACCGATGTCTCCCGGCTGGGGCCTGAGTGCCCGGGTCCCTATGAGGGATCGCTCCCCAGGCGGCTGAAGACGGAATCGTCCCGCCTTACGAGAGCCTTCTCCTGTGGCTCGGGGCTTTCTGTCGATTTCTCGACATAGATCCCCTTGAGCTTTCGTTTGCTTGCCCGGCAGACGGTGGACGGAGTGATGGTGGGCGAGCCATTGGCCTTCTGTCGCTCCGTGAGGATGGCTATAGCCTCCTCAATCTGTTCCGTGGTCTGGAACTGATCGAGTGAGAGGCTAGAACCGTCCCTCGGGGGCGGGAGTGAGAGCCTAGCGTCGCCACGGTCGCCTTCCGCCGTGGGCTGGGATTCGGTCCGGGCCGGAATGAGATTTCCGGCAGATCTTAGGGTGGCTCTCTTGGAGGTCGTCGCAGATGTCATTTTCTGAAGGTTTTTCTATTGAAGAACAGTGAGTGTTTCTTCAAGTATATGTCCGGAGAACACTGAGTGTTCTTCGAGACGGTAGGAATAAAAATGAAGGTTTAGATGCCCTTCCTCTAGCGCCAATTGTTGTTACCCAAAATATTATCCGGAGATAGTATTGCTGGAATGATCGAGTAACAAACAAATGCGAGAACACTTCCGTGAGAAAATAGATAACACAAGGTTTGCCGGGGTTGTTAATCCCGGGCTTGAATGCTCTAGCGAGATGTTATTAATAAATATACTGTCGAGTACAAATACTAATGTTAGAATCTATTACAAGGAGTGTAAAGACTTCTAGTTATCTAGGCTTTGGGGCGCGTAGATTGCCGGAAGAACCAAATAGATAAATCTGTGAGTTCTTGCTTGGGATATATGATGAATGTGTATGAATATCGCTATGAATGTATAAGTGGTTGTCAAAAGAGCCTTTGATTCTCTCTTTTGTATGTATTTTGCACTGAATTCGTAGCAAATTCGCGTCTCTTGTCCATAGCAGTGAGCTCTCTATTTATAGGAGACAATGTAGTTGGGATTCCTCAGGCGATCGCGGGCGACCGCCGTTTTCTATGTTAAAATAAGATGGCCGATCGTCCCGTCACGTGGGCCTGTTCCCTTGAGGTCTGAGGCCGCTGTTGGTGGCCAGCTGGGCGAACCAATGGGAAGCCAAAACGCGTCTTGAGTCGCTGTCCGGGGAGGACCCACTTTGTACCTTTCGGCGGCCTTGTCGGTAGGTGTGGTAGGTGACAGGCTGGGGTCAATGGACCTATCTGTCGGTATCCTTTGAAGATCCGCACGTGGGCCACTGTCCAAGATTCGGTCTTCGACGACTTTGACGGATGCTGGATCCATACGTGGCATGAGATGATCGCCTCTGGTTCGCTCATTAAAGACGATCGTCAGATATTAAAAGACGATCGCTAGGTACCAAAAGACGGTCGTCGTAATATGCCGAACTCTAGGCGCCTGTCCAGAGTATGTCTCCCAAGGTTGGCTTCTCTGATCGTGATGCCGATCGCCTATCGAGGCGTATTAATCGCCGCACAACACCAGGCTAGTAACAACATGAAACATCTCGACAATGCCTTTAAGGCTAAAATGACTCAGTAGACCGATTTGGCCTTTCAATAAAAGCATACAACTCAATTACAGCTCATGCCCATGCAGGGGTCAAAACACAACCACACCCGTACAACGGGAAAAATATAGCAGCATAAAATAGAGTACAACTGAACCAATACACGATATACGGTTTTTTATGTGATTAGTATCGATCATCTTTCATCATCCTTTGTGCCGACCCTGTGTTATGCTCCAAAACCTGAATGAAAAAACAGACATCCACCCCCCGAATACTCGGGAGTTAGCAAAACTCCACTGTTTTGCTAGTGCAAGAACAAAGTACAAAATACGAGTCATACAATTCACATTCCACGAACGATAATAATCCGGAATCCTCAAAGATTCAAATACAACAGGATGAACACTTCCCGAGGTAAGAGTTTGAGTAAAGACTTCCCAAAATTTCAAGATCAAAATATTAAGGGAAACAATTTATAAAATGATTTGAAATACCATCGGGAGTTTTAATAGAAAACAATTTAGGATTATCAAATCCCACTTTTCAAAACCCAAAAAACAAAAGGGGTCACTGCCCCAAAAGTTTACTTTCCGTAAAATAACCTTTACCAAACCATTGGGATTTTAGCCCCAAATCCGTCAAATGACCTTTACAAAACCGTTGGGATTTTAGCCCCAAATCTCATCAACTCACAGTACACGAGAACGACAACAAGGTTCGTCTTCCAACAACAAAATCCACAATTAAAGGATTTAACACAAACAACAAAATACTCTAGTGCCATCCTAGCCAAGTAAGCCAAACGAACACTTACCTCTTACACACTTAGTCGATGCATGCAATCATGAAAACCATTCGAAAGCACTCATTTCCGGAAATGCCAATAATCCAAATCACATTGCAAAATACACCACAATTAACCGCGGACCCACAGCTTCGTGGACCCCTACCGAGACCCTGTCGGATCTAACCCACAGTGTTTAAAAGCATGCTCGCGGTTCCACAGCTTCGTGGAGCCCAACCGAGACCCCGTCGGATCTAACCCGTAGTGAGCATACACACACACGTTACTCATGCAATACTAATATGCTAAGAATGTAAGTTCATCAAGAATACTTACTAGAGATGGCCACTTACTCGATGCCGTTATCAAACTCTTCAAAACACAGTGACAAGATTAAACACGGAATACACAATTCCATAACTTTAAACAACAGAGATATCATCAAAGCCTTCACATTCAAAATGATCAAATCATAAACAATTCCCAAAACACACCGTTCACAAAACACACACGCGTTTGAAAGAGAGCCTTTAACGAGGCCAAACCGAAATCTTTTGAAACTTCATTTCAAACAACCAAACAAACACACCAAGACGATCACCGATCATCATATCCACAAAATAAGAAATGTATGAGCAAGGTACTTGCCTCGAATAAGAACAACACGGAGAATCGACCGAAGTAGGTTGGCACGAACCGACTACGAACCCACCGACTCCACCGAACGCCAACCCGTGACAATAAACTACGAAGGACAAAAATATAACAACGAAAATGAATTCCAAAGTACGACCCAAAGCCGCTGAATTCAAAGAACGAATGACGAAAATTCAAGTGTTTCCCCCAAAACGGCCAAGAACACGATTCGTCCCGACAAAACACGAAAACGGAATTCCAAGTTGAAATATGGATATAAAATCCATAGAATATATTTAACAACATCATTTAACCACAATCGATCCATCAAAAACGGATGGAAAATGAGATCGAGAACAAATCCCCCAAAAAGTCGATTCGAAGGAAATCAAGAAATATACTTCGATTCGACGAAGAACAATGGATTAAATGATGTTAAACACAAGAATACTATCAAGATTAATCATAACCATCATGAATTAATCAACAATATGGAAAGAATCGGACAAAAACGTAAAAAAACCCCAAATTCAGGAATTTAGGGTTCTAAGAAGAGATTACCTTGATTCGCTGGATCAAAGGATGATAACGGATGATTAATCGATGATATGAGCTCAAGAACTTCATGGATTTGTTGTTCAACAACATGGCTTCGGAATCCCCAAGGATGCATCCGCGGAAGAGAAAGAGAGGAAATGAAAAACGAGAGGAAATGTGACTGCTCTGTCACATTTATACAGGTGCAGCCTAGCTTGCGCTAGGCTGCCGAGCTATCGTACGCTATCGGCCCAGTGCGATCTAGAAGGCGCTGGCCAGAAGCGCGACCTTCCGGCCGAAGCGTGCGCTACACGGCCGTAGCGTCTTGATGTCCGGCGATGGCGCTACTGCGCAGATCCACCGAGTCAGTACCCCTTGCTCTCTGCCTCGGCACTTCAGCGCGCAGAACAACCGGCATAGCGTCGCCGCGCCTCCGGCCGTAGCTTGCACTACCTTCCGGCTGTAGCGTGCGCTACTACGGTTCCTGCCGCACCCGTCCGGCCGGTGCCCGCAATCATCCGTCCAGTCCCGCAACCGTCCGGCCAATGCCCGACCACCAGGGCTCGACGACTCGATTTCCAAAAACGTACGGAACGAACACGATGAAAAGTTCCCGGACAACATCAACGACCCAAAACGAAAACATAATACCATAATCAATCATACGCGACCAAGAAACGGGTCGAGGCAACAATTAGAGATGCGGATACCCGTAACTTTAAGGAAATTACAAAATGGCCCAAAACGCCCGAAAATTACGATACGTGATCGAATAACCAAACCGAAGTTCACAACACGTCTAAAAAAGTTAAACGGACTTACGGGAAACTCGAAACAGCAGTTTCGAACGAGATTCGCAAGAATCGAACTCAAGTGCGGAAAAGTCGCCAAAAAGCACGGAACTCAACAAAATGACACCGAAACGAACTCGGATGACAAAAGGTGCAGAATTAATCATTCTCAGAATGATGAAACGGTCATGAGCGAGTCGTCAAAATGGACTTCCGTCGAAAAAAAAGAAATTACCGGAAATCAAAATCACGGGTATTACAAGCAGCGGGCCCCCGCAAGACCCAGTCATCTTTTCATTCTTTCAAGAAACCTCCGAACCCATCTAGGAGTGGAAAGAACTTTAGAGCAGCATCAACCATGACAGATGTCACCAGGAAATGCTTTAATTGTGCCCAGACAGGGCACTATCGACGGAATTGCCCCTACCTATCATGACTTGTTTTGATTGTGGATGGGAGAGACATCGTGCGGTGTTCTGTGAAGAGGCTGCAAAGTCTTTTAGAGCCTGTACACCGCATCCAGTTCAGAAGGAAGCTAGTATCCAACAGACGCAGCAAAGTGTACAGATGCCTCAAACTTTTGGTCGCGGACGAGGCAGAGGACAATGGGACCGAAAGGGTACATCGAGTGCCGGATTTGTTCCCCCATGTCTGTACGAGATGAGGAGAACAGACGATCAGGATGCTGTTGTCGCATCAGGTACTGTTCAGATCCTTTCCCAGCCAGTTAGCGTTTTATTCGATACAGGAGCTACGCATTCATTTATATCCTTATCTTGTGTAAATCGTTTGAATATTTCTGGTTTTCATAATTGTGAACCTTATCTTGTTGGTTTACCGAGTGGAGAGAGGATTGTTGGAAACTTAGAAACTAGAGATTTCCCTGTATCATTTAGAGACAGAGAGTGTCTCTCAAATCTGATTGTGATAGAAATGCAAGGAGACGACCTGATACTCAGAGACTATTGGCTTAATCAATATGGAGCTATTGTAAACTACCGAAGGAGGAATATCTCACTGATCGCTGATGATGGTTCTGAAATACTGTTTGAAGGATGTAAACCAGGAATCTCAGGAAGGTTGATCAAAGCGATGAAAGCTGTCAAATTGTTGAAACAGGGCTGTACTGGATACTGGTGCTATGCAATGAAGAAAGAAGACGAAATTGTGGAACTTTCATCCATTCCTATTGTGAACGAGTTTCCGGATGTATTTCCTGACGAGTTACCTGGACTACCTCCACGACGGGATGTAGATTTCACCATCGAGCTGGAACCCGGAGCTACACCAATTTCTAAGGCACCGTATCGTATGGCACCTACTGAGATGTACGAACTGAAAAAAAAGCAGCTGGAGGAGTTACTGGACAAAGGCTATATCCAGCCAAGCGTTTTGCCCTGGAGAGCGCCAGTTCTTTTTTTCTGGAAGAAGGATGGATCGCTTTGACTGTATATTGACTATCGAGAGCTAAACAAAATGACGATTAAGAACAATATCCATTGACGTGGATTGGTGATTTGTTTGACCAGTTGCAAGGAGCATAGTATTTTCTAAAATCGATCTGAGATCAGGATACCATCAGCTGAGGATTAAGGAATTTGATGTTCCGAAGTCAGCATTCAGAACTCGTTACGGACATTATGATTTTGTAGTGATGCCGTTTGGTCTCACTAATGCACCTGCAGTGTTTATGCAATTGATGAATCGTGTGTTCATAGAGTATTTGGACAAGTTTGTGGTTGTGTTCATTGATGACATTCTAGTTTATTCCAAGAGCCCGGAAGAACATGCGCAGCATTTGCGGATTGTTTTGGAACTTTTGAGAAGCGAGCAATTGTACGCCAAGCTCTCTAAGTGTGAATTCTGGCTAAAGGAAGTAATGTTCCCTGGTCATGTGGTATCAGCTGAAGGAGTCCGAGTAGATCCTCAGAAAATCGAAGCAGTTATGGATTGAAAACCTCCTAAGAACGTGAAAGAAGTCCGGAGTTTCTTAGGACTTGCTGGATATTATCGTCGATTCATGGAAGGGTTTTACAAAATTACCCGCCCACTGACTCCACTCCTGCAGAAAACTCAAAATTTTGAGTGGAATGAAATGTGTCAAAAAAGCTTTGATGAATTGAAGAAGAGATTGACGACGGCACCGATTTTATCACTCCCTCAGGGAACTGGAGGATTTATAGTTTACAGTGATGCTTAGAACTAAGGACTCGGATGTGTATTGATGCAGAATGATAAGGTGATCTCTTATGCATCACGACAGCTGAAACCTTATGAAGTGAATTACCCAATGCTTGATTTGGAACTAGCAGCAGTAGTTTTTGCTTTAAAAATCTGGAGGCATTACCTGTTCGGGACTCACTGTCAGATCTTTACGGATCACAAGAGTCTCAAATACATCTTCAGTCACAAAGAGTTGAACATGCGACAAAGGAGATGGCTGGAACTTATTAAGGATTATGACTTGGATATTCTTTATCATCCAGGGAAAGCAAATATAGTGGCCGATGCACTTAGCTGCAAGCCTATTTCTATCGAGATGCTGGAGACTCTGACCTCCCAGCTCAACATTCAACGAGAGATGATTCGAGAAGGAATTGAAGTATGGTTACAAAGAGTCCAAGGACAACTGTGCGTGATGGAAATAACTTCATCGTTAACCGAAGAAATCAAATCTAAGCAGTCAGATGAACCTCTGATGATTCGTAATTCATTATGATGGAGTTTTGAAATTTCAGAACCGACTCGGCGTTCCCGATGTCGATTTTCTGAAACAGACAATTATGAAGGAAGGTCACAGCTCGCCCTATTCTATCCACCCGGGCACCAGTAAGATGTATAAGGACTTGAAGCAAAATTTCTGGTGGGGCAACATGAAGAAAGATGTAGCGGATTATGTTTCGAAATGCTTGGTCAGCAGGTTAAGATCGAGCATCAATGACCTGCCGGGATGTTGAAGCCGCTCTCGATTCCTAAATGGAAGTGGGAGGACATATCGATGGACTTTATCACTAGTATGCCAAGAACCAAGACAGGAATGAACATGATTTGGATGATAGTTGATTGTTTAACCAAATCAGCTCATTTTCTAGGCATTAAGGACACATGGGGACCAGAGAGGTTGGCACGGGTATTTATTTCAGAGATAGTCCGACTGCATGGTACGCCGAAGGCCATTATTTCTGATCGGGATGGCCGTTTTGTGTCTCATTTTTGGAAAGCAGTTCATAAGGCCTTGGGGACCGAATTGAACTTTAGTACAGCTTATCACCCGCAGACAGACGGACAATCCGAGAGGACCATTCAAATGGTGGAAGACATGCTGAGGGCATGTGCCTTAGATTGGTCAAACGATTGGGAAGTTCATCTACCGTTGATTGAATTTACCTACAACAATAGTTGGCATGCTTCCATTAAGATGGCACCGTTTGAGGCATTATACGAGAGGAGATGCAGATCGCCCCTATGTTGGGACGATTCATCAAACTTGATCGGGACAGAACCAGAATTGATCGTACAGACACGAGAGAAGATAGCCTTGATTCGTGAAAGGCTGTTGACCGCCCAGAGTCGACAGACATCTTATGCAGACGTACGCCGTCGCCCATTGGAGTTCAGTAATGGAGACCACGTACTTTTAAAAGTTTCTCCTACTCGGGGAATCTTTCGTTTTGGGAGAAAAGGTAAGCTGAGTCCAAGATATATCGGACAATTTGAGATCCTCTAGAGAGTTGGAGAGCTGGCATACAGATTGGCATTACCGCCGTCATTGAGCCATGTTCATAATGTGTTCCACGTATCCCAGTTACGGAGATATATACCGGATCCTAGTCATGTCATTGATTTCGGCGAAATTGAAGTCGCTCAGGATGGAACATTTGAAGAAATACCGGTCAAGATACTCGAGAGTCGATTTAAGCAATTGAGGAACAAACCAATCGTTTTGGTCAAAGTTCAGTGGTTACGCCACGTAGTGGAAGAAGCCACTTGGGAAACGGAAGATAACATGAAGTCCAGATATCCAGAGTTATTTTCGCCTTGAGTTTCGGGACGAAACTCCTTTTTAGTAGGATAGTATGTAATATCCGGATTTATTATTATGTATTTCATCTGTATTTGAACCATTTATTATTCGGAATTGTGATCTCAATAATTGGAGTATGATATTTCCTGTACTTGTATCTTTGTACATAAGTATAACAACATGCAAAATTTCTCATACAAACTCGTGATAGCGCATGCTAAGAATGTAGCTTAACGTGCGTTATTGGCTATAACTAGTGCACGCTACAATTAAAGAATTGCGTGCGCTAGGCAGTCAATTATTGAGCTAGACGGCTAGCACATGCGCCAGCCGGACATGGGTCCGGATAAGATTCCCGCGGGCGGAACTGGACAGTTTTGGAGTCAACGCTTATTAGCGTGCGCTAAGGACAGTAGGATAGCGTGCCCTAACCAGCTATTGTGCAGAAATTTTATATAAGGGACAAGACCCTCATTTCATTTGGTTTATGTTTCCTTCACTTGTTCTTAGTTCCTTGGAAGTCCAGAGAGCCTTCTCTACTCCTTAAACACATACAAATCTGCCTTACTTGATCATTGAATATTGGAGAGTACTTACACTTGATTATTGAAGAAGAAACTCACTTTGAAGTGACACTCAAACAACCGGAGTTGGATTCTACCTTTTTGGCTCAGTGATTTCTTCATCTTAAGGTATGTTAATTCTATCTCCAGCCTTAGATTCGTGTTCTGAAGAATAAGATGATCATGCTATCAAGATATTGAGTTCCATTGATGAATTATCCAAACAAGCATCATGTTTAGAAGTGGGAATGATTATGCTTATAATATCGTCGTTGAAACATCGTAGTTGGAATTGTTAGTTCACCTTTAAGATGAAGTCTGAATGTGTAAATGACAATGGAATCTAGTGCATCAACCTGAGATCACAAACTTCACATGAGAATGATAATCGAGTTGAATATATGAGTTGTGATCATATTCATTTTCTTGAATTCAAAGATGTTTGAATCCGTAAGATCATTCATAAGTTTATGGATATGACATGTAGACGGATAACGTACGTTAATCACTAAGGAGTTCGTAATTTCATCACCGTTAGAAACGGTCTGCTGCCCAGTAGTGAAACTGCCATGCACGCTTAGCGTACGCTAAGCTATGCAGATTAACGTATGCTATCGGGCATGTTTAGCGTACGCTACGTTTGGTACGTAACGTACGTTAGGTCATCAGGTGAGTCAGTCGGCTGAACAGAGAGGACTGTCGATTCATAGTTAGCGTACGCTAGGCTTCGTTGTTTACGTGCGCTAACGAGCAGGCTTAACGCACGCTACGTAGAATACGTAGCGTACGCTAAGCAGTTCAGGCAGATTACGTTTTATGAACTTTCGGCCGTAAATTGGATTGTTAGACATTCGTACGACATGAGATAAATTATATATTATTTCTTTTGTTAAGGTTTGAGCTTAGCAACGTGTTAAATCGAAGGGGACGACCTTCGAGCATTTTGATATTCGTGGAAGTCTTTCTTGTCTTCGAATCGAGGCAAGTACCTTAATTGTTTTATATATTGATGTTATACATATTGTCGTGCATATATGTCGTTGTTGTATGTCCACCTCGTGTTGGTCTGACGGAATCATCGGGGGATCTATGCTAGCGTGCGCTGGATCATCGGACGGGTTTTTCTACCTCGGGTTGGTTTGACGGAATCATCGGGGGGTCTAGGCAGTAAACGCTGGATCATTGGAATTACCATGTGTATGTTGTGATATCATATTGTGATTATCATGTGTGTATGTTATTATTGAGTTTCTCGGAGGAGAAGACTCGTTGGTTCTTTTGTCATTTATGTTATATTCTTCGTGAGATGTTGAATAATAAGTTGTGGTACTTGTACTAGCAATCGTTGTGCTAACCCCTTCGGTGGCGAATATTTGTTTATGTTCAGGATCCAGGAGAGTAGGGAAACAACCACTGGAGTTGCATGACGACGAGGGTGCAGAGTGATGTTCCGGCCGGAATTATTTGTCTGTTGTTTGTATCGTTTTAATAAGTACTCGAGTACGTAGTCGTTTATGATGATTTGGATTTGGTGATGTATTGATACTTTTCGATTGAACATTTGTATTTTCAGTATTGGTCAGAATTGTTGTATCTTATTTCCGTTATTTTCATACGTTGGTATCTGTTATTGTCTTTTCATTTCTTCAGCCTTGTAAATCCTTATATAAATGATTTACGGTGCTGTAATATTCCTGAATATATCGGGGGTGTTACAGCCGGGGCCGAGAAAGGAATCAAAACTGGGACCGGGGCCGGGAGTTGTGAACCCCGGCCCATCCGTGCTCCGTTGCCATCCCTAACCAGAGATGTTAAAAGGACCACCATTCAAATTAAAAAAAAAAAGGTTATGTCCTGATTATTTTGTTCATTTTGAACCCATGTTTTTTTTAGCTCGGATAGTTTAGCTTGAAACATTTTGGGGCTAGCCCGTAGATCAAGTGAATTAGTCCGTTGACCCCCTAACTAGAAATACAAATACAATTTTATTTCTTTATTTTTTTTCTTACCCTGTACAATAGAATAAAATTATTGCACTCATTTTGTTAGGTTTGATCAACCAATAATATTCTAAATTTTATAATTTTATTGTTACGTTAAAATGTAATACCTTTATTCTATTTTTTGATTATATAATGTACTTTATTAGATAATATTATTTCATGAATATATAATTCCAGATATTCAAAATTTTATTTTTTATTAATACAATATACTAAAAATTAAATGCAACTATTTTTATAATATATACTTTAAGTTTCAAAAATTAATTTGAAGAGTAGAATATATTTAGATTTTCTGTCAAAAAAAAAGAATATATTTAGATTAAAATATAAATATATAACTTTAGGAGTTTTAATCAGACCGATTGGCTCTTGTAGCCCTAAGTTCACTATAATTACGGTTAGATCCACATAATACTATTCAGTTTAAATCTTGACCTTTTTCGTTTAGACTATCTAACCTAGGGTGGTTATTGGACCGGTTCGAATCGAGTTTTGACGTTATCGGGACTGGCTCGATAACTTAACGCATAAACTCGGATCGGACCGGTAAGTCTACCGGGTCAATTTTAGATCCAGGACCGGACTGAATCCTACGACTTGGGAACCCATACCAAATCCGAAACCCAGAATCTGGAACTCGAAAATCGAATCTGTAACAATTTTTTTTATACCATGAGTATCTGAATCAAAATAAATCGATTTACCCAAGGTTCATGGGTGTTCAAAATAAGTTGGTTGCTATAATAGGCACACCACAACACACCAAATAAATATGCTATAAATCACATATAAGTGAACCTTACGCTCCCCTTATTTATCTACTCTCCTTCTTCGTCTTTTATATTTTGGCCGATGTGGGATAGGTTATCAACAAAAACTTCCTCTTGTTTATCTTTATCCCCCTTCCTTATATTATTTTCCCGTCATCGATGTGGGATTCTCGTTGAAAGCTTAATCATCATTTCACACCTAGTTTTGTTTAAGAAATATGATGACGGATTGAAGATGGAAGAGTGGAAATAGAGAAAGCTTAATCATCCTTTCACACATAGTTTTGTTTAAGCTTAATCATCATTTCACACCTAGTTTCGTTGAAAGTTTAATCATCTTTTCAAACCTAGCTCAGTCAAGCCTGTGCGGGCAGGGCTGGCACTTGATGGTCATGACGGGCCCATGTATGGAGTGGACTGGGCCGAGCTGGTCTTGGACCGGAAGACCAAAGCCCACTGCCAACCCAGCCCAAGCTGTCTGTGAGTCGGGCGCCGGGCCTATATTAAAAAAACTTCTTTGAATTTAAGAAAAAAAACAGCTTTGATTAACTTAAAAACTCAATTTAAAAAAATTTGTTTTGAACTTTTAGAATAAACTTTTAACATTAGTTAAAAATCAATTTACAAAAATATATTTTGAATTTTTTTCAAAAAATTGTTAACATTAAACTAAAATTTTAATCTAAAAACTTATTTTGAATTTAAAAAATATGATAACATTAAAATAAACGTGGAGAAAATGGTAAAAAAATGTACTTGAAATTAATTTGTAAAAATTAGATTATTTAATGGGATGAGAATACCATTCAAAATTTGAAATTTAAATGGGTGGACTGGGCGGGTGGACCGGGCGAGCTGGATGGGTGGGCTGGGCTGGCGGGTTGGACGGATGGATTGGGGGCTGGGCCGGTCTGGGCTGGGGTGATGGGCTAAGCTTGGGTCGGGGGTAGAGGACCCAAGACCGCCCACAGTCGTGGTAGGCTGGGCCACGACATGGGCTGGGCTAGCCCACCAGGCCCATGGGCCTGAAAAATTCGGACTGGGTCGAGTTGGGTTGGACTGACCCGATCCATTGACTAGTTCTAATGTACCCCCCATATATATATATATATATATTGTAACACCCCAGAGTCATCCGGGAATATTACAGCGCCGTGGGCCCCGCGTCAAAACCCACAAGGCTGAATGATATTTTAACAAACATTTCAAATACGTCCAAGCGGCGATGAAGGTAATATCTTTTAAAAATATTCAAAGACTTTATAAAATTCATTTATGAAATACCGTCGTAAAATCTCATTTGGAAATACAAGGCCAAAATGCCAAAACTCAACAGATTCAAGAGTATACGTTAAGTCACCACTTATACGTACTGACAAAATAGTTTAGAAAATATTTTCCAAAATAATCTGAGTTGCAAAATACCAAAAGGCCATTTAAAAATACTCACGCAGCGCATATAACAAACAGTTAAAAATACTTTTGCAGCGAAAAATAACAACTGGTCAAAATACGCGATTCCCAAATACACACCATAGTGGTATTGTCCGGGAAGCTCATCTCTCACGACCGTACAAGCTAAATCTCCGAGTACCTAAAAATAAAGCCCACGACGGGATCAGCCATAATACTCAACAATGATAACGATCACATCACATCAATAATTACATACCAATGAAATTACCAAGTAAGAATACTACCAATAGAATCTTACAGCCATAACCTTACCAACTCGTGGTAATCTTCATCAAAATAATCCTTACCATATTCCCCATCTCGTATTCTAAATAACACAATGAACTCATACACGAAACATATGTACTGTATCCCAAACAATACCCAAGATTCTCAAAACATCAGGATAACTCACAAATACGGAACATACCAACTCTGACCAGTCCAATCCATCGGATAATATCATCAAATATCAACATCATAATCGAATGCCAATCAAATACAAATACCAAGAAGGAAGTACGGAACATACCTCGAGATACATAATACCACGATGAACCACGCCACTCTAATTGTAGATCAGATCAATACAGCATACGACATGGTCCTAACAAAAGACCCACAAATGCATACTCATAAGACAACATCAATATGCTCAACAGGACAAAAACGTCAATGACATGACAACAACAGCATATACTCAAAACGATAATGACAACATATACTCATGGTAATCCGATGATCCAGCTGCATAGATCCCAAGACAATCCTGTTGGACCGACACGTGGTGGATAACCAATGACACATATGCATGACAACACATGGTAATCCGATGATCCAGCATGTAACACCCCCAGATCGAACCGGAAATATTACACGCCGCAGACCCTCTCCTCGAGGATCCACCAGGCTAGACATCAAAACAACACATTACATTACATACCGACGAATCAAAATAACGAACCAATAGACCGATTTGGTCTTTCAGCACTGACTTACAAATAAAAATACATAAACTCATCCAGACTCATACCCACGCAAGGGTAAAATAATTACCACCACAAACAATAAGACAGCGGAAAAGACAATACAATGGACTCCGACTAACTGAACCCAAAACTGGCCTTCGTGTGATTAGTATCATTCGTCTTTCATCATCCCTCGTACCGATCTGTCTTGCTCCGAAAACTGCGTGTGCACGGACACAATATGAGATATCCACCCCGATTACTCGGGGGTTAGCAAACTTCCTTTGTTTCGCTAGTGCAAGTATAAAGTGCAAATACAAGCCATACACAACACATTCCGAGAATATAACGAAAGACTTCCCGAGATATATTTAGTTAAAAATAGTTCAAGTCTTGAAAGCAGAAACGAAGCAAGTAAGCATTTTGAAAATATCTCCAAATCTCGGGAGTTCTGAAAACATCAGAAATTGAAAAGTTCTTAATTCCTCGAAAGCCATTTAGGGTCACAGCCCCAAAGTTCATTTTCCAAAATGCAAATACGGTAACAAGACACGGGGTCCATGACCCAACCATTCCGGTCACAAAACACAGGGCCTACGACCCGATCATCCACTGCAATTCACTTACAAGGACACATTACATATAACACATCATTCTTATGCCATTCTAGCCAAGCACCAAGACTCGATATATAATGTCTCTCGACCCTGAGCACAAAGCATTGTGATACTCCGGACAATATCACAATTAACGAAAACATCGTCGTCATCCTCAAGATGAAAACCACAACTGGTAACCCGCGGCCGTACCCCTTAGTATCGAACCCCAGACATCCCGTCGGACACTCCGGGTGGGAAACCACTTCCGCAGCCGTACCCCTTAGTATCGACCCCCAGACATCCCGTCGGACACTCCGGGTGGAAGTTCATCCACACACGCACCCAAGTACACTTCCGTGGCCGTACCCCTTAGTATCGATCCCCATACATCCCGTCGGACACTTCGGGTGGAAGGAACAACACACACACACACGTTCCAAAATCACAGTTGCAAACCACAAGCCTCGAAGGTCAATCACAGTATATATAGTCGAGGTACCTTACTAGAATGGCCAGTTCATCCAACATATACTCACGACCAAGTAACGATACGACTCATGTTAGAATTCCAACGATGCAGCTAGTACCAATAACATAGCAACGAGGAAAAATACCTTTCCAACCACGCCGAACGACACAATGTCACAGAATCATCAATAGGCATATGTTACACACATACCTCAAGGAAAGTTAAACTATAAATCTACAATGTCATAATCACACAAAACGATACCCTACACATACATAGACAAGCACATTAACAAGGAAATCATACGAGTCATCTTTTAAGGAAGTATTGAAAAGTATATCGATTCTTTTGAAAGTTAATTATAGACATTCGTAAATCACATATCGTAAATTACCAACTAATATATATCCATAAAACACGTAATGTATGGGCAAGATACTTGCCTCGAATAACCACAACGCAGAGAATCGGGCGAAGTAGGTTGGCACGAACCGACTACCAACTCACCGACTCCACCGAACGATAATCCGCAACAATGAACTACGAACGAAAACAATAACAACGAAAATAAATTCCAATGTACGACCCAAAGCCGCTGAATTCAAAGAACGAATGACGAAAGTTCAAGTGTTTTCCCCAAAACGGCCAAGAACACGATTCGTCCCGACAAAACACGAAAACGGAATTCTAAGTCGAAATATGGATATACAATCCATGTAATATGTTTAACAACATCATTTAACCACAATTTATCCAACAAAAACGGATGGAAAACGAGATCGAGAACAAATCCCCAAAAAAGTCGATTCGAAGGAAATCAAGAATATACTTCGATTCGACGAAGAACAATGGATTAAATGATGTTAAACACAAGCATACTACCAAGATTAATCATACCCATAATAGATTAATCAACAACACGGAACGAATCGGATAAAAATGCAAAAACCCCCCAAATTCACGAAATTAGGGTTCTAAGGAAGATTACCTTGATTCGCTGGATCAAAGGATGATAACGGATGATTGATTGATGTTGTGACCTCAAGAACTTCAAGGATTTGTTGTCAAACAACATGGATCCATGATGAGCATACCCTCAGCCGCGGAAGAGAAGGAGAAGGAGGAGAAAAATGGCCAAAAACCATTGCAGGCCATAAATAAGTGCCACCTGGTGTCGCGGCCAATGGAGTGTGCCGCACGGCCCAAAAATGGCTCCGGTGGTCGGCGGTGTGCGCGGCCCGGCAGCGTGTGCGCGGCACCGTCTGATCGGTTTGGCGAAAAATGCCACAGTGTGCCGCGGCCGCGATGCGGCTGCTCGGCGGAAGGCTGCCGAGCACTACCGGCCGTATCTCGGCGAGCCGCCGAGCATTACCGAGTGTAGCTCGGCGAGAAGGCCGAGCACTACGGCCGTAGCTCGGCGATCTGCGGCCCAGATTGCCCGGCCATGACTCGGCCGGGGCCAACTCCGACGGCCCAAACGACCCCGAAACCCGAACCTGAATACGAATCGATGATACGGTTACGACGTACTCGCAAAGACGAATCCAAGAGCTAAGAGGACACACAATTCCGACCACTCGAAGGCTCGGAATTCGACAACAGATGTAATTACCCAAAACTTTGGGAAATTACGAAAATGGCCCAAAACGTCCGAAAATCACGATACGCGATCGAAACACCAAACCAAAGCTCGCAACATGAATAATAACATTAAATGAACTTACGAGAAACTCGAAACAATAGTTTCAGACGAGATTCGCAAGAACCGAACTCAAGCGCGGAAAAGGCGCTAAAAAGCTCAGAACTCAACAAAACGATACCGAAACGAACTCGGATGACAAAAAGTGCAGAATTAATCATTCTCGAAATGACGAAACGGTCATGAGCGAGTCGTCAAAACAGGCTCCGGCCGAAAAAGAAATTTACCGAAAAATCGAAAATTGCGGATATTACATTCTATCCTCCTTAAAAGAAGTTTCGTCCCGAAACTTAAAACAAGTAGGGAGAAGCAATATCCCACCAGGAAAACTCAACGAGATACGCAACGAAACGCGTAACTTACGCCCATCGGCGAAACGTTACAAGCAACGCAAAGGAATATACGGCGTGAAAACACGCTCCACGACGACCAACACAACGCCGCCGTTAGGGATATAATAAAACCAACAAGTGACAAGCGTCATCAACTGGATAATACAATCAAGTCAATTATCCGAACAAACACAAAACACAACGGACGAAAATCAGTACGATTGACCAACCCAACGGTACATCAATCAAAACGCGAGCCAATAGCTGAACAAATACGGAATTCCACCGCCCAAGGGTTGGAAGATCGAAAACGAGACTAATTTTCCGAACTTGGAAAGGTCACAACAATATATAGATAAATTTGGGACAATATCAGAACTCGCTCGAATGACAAAGGTGAGAAACAACACCAGGTCAGAAGCATCAACGAACACAGTCGAGTCGTTACGGTTGGACGAAACAGAAGAGAAAGAAAGAAAAATATGGGTATTACACAGCATTCACTGCATAGATCCCAAGATGATCCCGTCGGACCAACACGAGGTGGAAAACCCATTAAATGATCCAGAGCACACTAGCATTGTAATACCCGTACTTTTTGTAAATTATCCGTTTTGGTGCTTCTGTAATTTTGACACTCGTTGTAAGTGTTTAGCGAGTTGATGTTGATCTTGGAGTTCATATCATTTGGAATTTACTCTTTCTTGTTCGGATCGTTGTTACATTGGATTTTGATGCGATTCAATCACCTGTGTGTGGGGTATAGCGCACGCTACATTTCCTTCATAGCGCACACTATTTGAGTACTGATAGAGCACACTATCTGTCAACATTAGTGCATGCTACTAGTGGATTGGAGGCAGATAGTCCAGAAAGGTACTGGACTGGAATTGAGAATTCGTAGCGCACGCTATGTGTTGAAGATAGCGCATGCTAGCTGTATTAGTAGCGCACGCTATCAACACAGTAGCGCGCGCTAATGCTCGAGTATGACAGAAGGCAGTAGGTTCTGGACTTTAATTTCTGGGCACCAACTACGAGGTAGCGCACGCTAATTCTCGACTATCGCACACTAAACTATTTGTAGCGCACGCTAACGATACCAGGCAGAGACAACTGGACTAACCGGTAAACCCCTTAGCGCGCGTTATTCTCTGAGATTAGCGCACGCTAATCACCATTTAGTATAAATAGGACACTTGAGCCCCCAATTTTTCATTTTTCGTTTCTTCTCCTTCCTTGCGATTTTGGGCGATTTTGGGAGATTTGTGAAGATCCCCACGAGATATCATCATCCACGTACATCTTCAAGCTTCTAGTTCGGATTATTCAACGTTTGATATTCTCTACCGCTCGAAATCGAGGTAAACTTCTCATAACCCAAGATTTTCGGGATTTGGGGATTTTCTTTCGAATCTCTTCGATTCAGCTTTTTGTTATGATGGAATATGTCGAGTATGAATTATCTACCTTGGATACCTGTTCTTCCTATGGATTATTGGTATATTTCCAAAATTATTGAGTGTTTGGGATGGTTGATTGTGATTCACCATCTAGGAGTTTTATTGCCGGAATACATGTATCATGGGTAGTATTTTCGGGTGAATTCCAACTTATTTTCATACCGATGGATTATTGATCGTTGATTACGAACTTGTCTAGGTTCGGAGTTGTCGATTCCTTCAACCTTGGTACCTTGTTGTCTGTACCCTTTTCTCTCGTCCAGGCAAGTGATTTTTGTGAAAGTTATATTCTTATATGTGAAAAGTAATGCATATGAGTGTGAGAGTTATATTCGTTCACTCCGAACGGGTCTGACGAGGCTCCGGAGGGATCCGCGCATTGTCGGGTCTGCGAACATTTGGGTTAGCCACTCCGAGCGGGTCTGGCGAGGCTCCGGAGGGATTTGCGCATTGTCGGGTCCACAGTTAATTAGGGAGGATTTGTCACTATTGAGATTTATTTTGAATAATTGCATTTTCTAGAAATCTTTATCATGGCTTTGAAATTGGTGCATGTGCTTTTACGTGTAAGATGTGACATCTCACTTGTATTACTTGCTCTAACCCCTCATGTGTGGGAAAAACTCTTTTCATGTATTTCAAGCTTGAAGGATCCAAATGAACAAGCACCAGGGCGATACGATGATGGAAGCGAAGCGTGATACTGTGACATCGTGTTCTCTTTCTTTCAATCATTATCTTTTGGACTGTTTTATCCATGTATTAAGAGGGTACTCGAGTATTATAGGAGTTCCTTTTCTGGTTTTTGTATTACTTCCTTGTATTTTCTTGAGATCTTTGATGTTGGTTTGATTGGAGTTTCTTTGTCTCTCTCGAATTTATTGATTCCCGTTTGGATATTGTGAAATTGGACGTGTTATGCATAATCGTTAGCCTAGTGGGTCCCAGGTAGGGGTTCACGGCGCTGTAATACAACAACAACAACAACAACAACAACAACAACATCATAGCCTTAGTCCCAAAATGCTTTGGGGTCGGCTAACATGAATCAATATAAAACGTCAAGTCGTCTCCAAAAGAAGAGTCATATGAAAATGTAAAAGTGAAGATGAAAAGTTTAGTAGGTAAAAAAAGTAATAATAATTATGACAAATAAATAAATAATAAAGAGTAAATAAAAAAATAGTACTAGCCAAAAAAAACTCAAATATAATCAACCACCCGAATTATCTCCCTCCAGATCGTCCTATCCAACGCCATAACTTCTCAAATCCCAAGAAATTTCATATCATTATCAATCACTCCTATCCATGTTTGTTTAGGTCTTCCTTTACCCCTCACCAGCCGATGCACGCCCCATTCTTCAAGCCTTCGCACCGGTGCATCAATCGGCCTCTGTCTCACATGCCCGAACCATCTTAAACGATTCTCCTATAGCTTATCCTCTATAGGGGCCACTAGTACTTTTTTCCTAATCACATAATTTCTAAGTCGATCTTTTCTCGTATGGCCACACATTCATCTTAGCATATGCATTTCCACCACATTCATCTTATGCACATGACTATGATTTATAGCCCAACATTCGGTGCCATATAAAAGTAGAGGCCTAATTGCTGTTCGGTAAAATTTTCCCTTTAATCTGTAAGGTACGCCTTGAACATATAGTAACCCCGTTGCGCACTTTCATTCAACCATCTCGCTTTAATCCTATGGGCCACGTCACCGTCTAATTCTCCATCCTTTTGAAGAATAGACCCAAGATAACAAAAAAACTCCGATCTTCATAAGCTTATCATAAGCTTTCTCTAAATCAATAAAAACCATATGCAAGTCTTTCTTCTTATCACGATAGTGTTCCATCATCTGCCTCATCAGAAATATTGCTTCCACAGTCGATCTTTCGGGCATAAATCAAAATTGGTTTTCCGATATCTCAACGCACTTTCTAAGGCATTGCTCAATTACTCGTTCCAATAATTTCATGGTATGACTCATCAACTTAATCCCCCAATAATTAGAACAATCTTGGACATCGCCTTTGTTCTTATATAGAGGGACTACAATGCTTTTCCTGCATGCCAGTGGCATCTTGTTGTATTTCCAAATCTTGTTGAAAAGTATAGTCAATCATTCGATTCCTCTCTCTCCCAAACACCTCCATCCTTCAATAGGTATACCATCTGGCCCTTCTATTTTTTTTAGACCCATTTTATTTAATGCCATCCTTCATGGCACTGTAATATTCTCCAAAAATCTCGGGGGTGTTACAGAATTTGGTATCAGAGCTTAAGTTTATGGATACATAGGCTGTCGGACTGTTGGGACTGCCTGTGTTGTTCTGAGAGCACATTATCATCGCGCTGCCATCATTTCGTACGATCGATACTTGTAAGTTCCTTATCTCCCTTGTCTTCTTTACTTCCTCAGTGTAATTCGATTTCGAGACATGGGAAATCCATATCCATGATGGGTATGTTACGAGTTATACTTATGAGTTTACTTCCTCTTTTTCTATCTAGAATGTCAATTGGCAGAGGACGTGGATGTGGCCGTGGTCGTGGCCGAGAGCGTGGCGCAGCTGGTGGAGTGGCCATATCCCTCAGTTCTGTAGAAGGCTCGGCTACGCCTAATTTGTTGAATTCGGTTCAACCTAGTACTGGTAGCCATCAGGAGCCGTCGGCCAGTCTGGGAACTTCCGTAGGGAATATCCTGGATGTGGGCATTGCCACTATACTGCAACAAGTGGCAAATCAGATGACTCTTTTAACTTAAGCGGTTCAGCACAACCACCCACCTCCTGCGAACGATACTGGAGCAGAGAAATGGTTACAAGATGTAATTCGTATGCGCCCTCCCCAGTTTATTGGCGCAAATGATCCGATCGGCTGGGAAGATTGGATTAATGAGATGAACAAAGTTTTCATGGCCGTAAATTGTCCAGAGGCGTGTATGGTGTCAGTTGCTCATTATTTTCTAACGAGGGACGCTGCTAGTTGGTGGCAGGCAGTCGCACCTCAAGATCATGTGGTTTCATGGGACAAGTTTAAGGAGTTAATGGAGGCCGAGTTTTGCCCGTGGCCTTTTACGAGGCTAAACCTCGGGATATTCGTGTATCTCAGGCAATTGTTGAATACAACCATCAGCTCAATCATGTGAAGAGTCAAGTGAAGGAAGAGAGAGATAAAATTCGTCACTTTGACATGCGTATGAAGCCAAAAGTTCGACACTATATGTCGGGATTTGCTTGCACCACACTGAAAGAGTATCAAGAAAAATCACTGGCCTATGATATGTCCTTCACTACTACCGAAACAGCAAGTGAGAGTAAGAAGCAGAAGACCTCCAGAAAGTTTTCTAGTGGTAAAGGCAGTAACCAACGGGGGTGTCAGTCAGAAAATTATCCGGTCAGAGGGTCTTCCCATGCATCTGGAAGTAAACAGAATTTCAGAGCGGGTACTAGTGTGTCGAATCGGGTTGCGACATGTTTTAATTGTGGCCAGCAAGGTCATTTTAATCGTGATTGCAGTCTACCTCCTTTGAAGTGTTATAATTGCAGCTAGAAAGGCCACAAAGCTATGTTTTGTGCTGAAGAAGAGAAGATACTTGGGGCTTAGGCATCTATTCCTATGACTGGGGAACCGAGTGTTAATCAGAATCACCCGTGGGTCAGTCATCGCAGAGTCTCAGTCGGGGTAGAGGCCGGGGTCAGTCCGCTAGAAGGGGAGCCTCTAGTGCTGGTTCGGCACACCCGCATATTTATGAGATGAGGAGAGCCGACGATCCAGAGGCTACAGTGGCTACATGTATTATTTATGTTCTATCTCATCCAGTTATGGTGCTCTTTGATTCCGGTGCTTCTCATTCTTTCATTTCTTTGGATTGTATGCATTGCTTGAATATTGAGTGTTTGTCTGCTTGTGAACCCTTTGTGGTTAAAATGCCAAGCGGGGATAGAATCGTAGGGAATAAGGAAGTTCGAGATTGTATGGTGTTAATCGCAGAAAAAGTGTGGCTTTCGAATTTGATTGTCGGGGATATCGTTGATGAAGATTTGATCCTCGGCGAAGACTGGATTGATAGACACGGAGCGGTAATAAATTATCGCACGAATGTCATATCGATGTTGGCCGAAGACAGTCCCGAGCATTCATTTACGGGGCACAACAGGGGAGGTCGGAAATTCATAATTAGCGCAATGAAGGTGTCAAAACTTATTAGAGAAAGCTGTGTTGGGTATTGGTGTTATGCCGCGAAAGTAGAGGATGGGAAAGTCGAACTTTCCTTGATTCCTGTAGTAAGTGAATTCCCGGATGTTTTCCTAGATGATTTACTGGGACTACCATCAGAGCGTGATATTGAGTTCACAATCGATCTAGAGTCAAGTGCAACCCCGATTTCTAAGGCACCATACCGTATGACACCTTCATAAATGCAGGAGTTGAAAAGACAGTTGGGAGAGTTGTTGGATAAGGGTATATTGGACCTAGCGCTTCACATTGGGGTGTGCCGATCTTGTTCGTAAGAAAGAATGATGGGTCACTGCATTTGTGTATCGATTATCGAGATCTAATTAAAGTGACCATTAAGAATAAATACCCTTTGCCGCGTATCGATGATTTGTTTGATCAATTACAGGGAGCTACGGTATTCTCGAAAATTGACTTGAGGCCTGTGTACTATCAGCTTCGGATAAAGGAATCCGACATTCCTAAAACTGCTTTCCGTACAAGGTACGAGCATTATGAGTTTGTGGTTATGCCTTTTGAATTAACCAATGCACCGACAATATTTATGCAGTTGATGAATAATATATTTATTAAGCATCTTGATAATTGTGTAGTCGTCTTCATCGATGATATCCTGGTCTATTCTCGTGATGACGAGGAACACGCTCGGCAATTGCGATTAGTGTTGGAAATTTTGAGGACTCAGCATCTCTATGCAAAATTTTCTAAGTGTGAATTTTGGTTGAGGGAAGTTATGTTTCTCGGACATGTGATTTCAGCCGAAGGGATCCGAGTAGATCCCCAGAAGATTGAGGCAGTGTTAGATTGGGCACCACCTAAGAATGTAAAGGAAGTTTGTAGCTTTTTTGGTCTGGCTGGGTATCATCGAAGGTTCGTTGAGGGGTTCTCTAAACTTGCTCGACCACTTACTCAATTACTCCAGAAGTCCGAAAATTTCCAATGGAATAAAGAGAGACAACAGAGTTTTGAGGAGCTGAAAAAGCGTTTAACTACCGCGCCGGTTCTAGCCCTGCCCCAGGGAATCAGCGGGTTTTCGGTTTATTGTGATGCATCAAGCCAAGGACTTGGGTGCGTACTTCCGCAGCATGATAAGACTATAGCCTATGGTTCGCGGCAACTTAAATCGTATGAGTTGAATTATCCCACCTATGATTTGGAATTAGTTGTCCTAGTGTTTGCACTGAAGATCTGGCGTCACTATTTATATGGCTCTTCATGTTGAATTTATACCAACCATAAGAGCTTAAAATACATTTTTAGCCAGAAGGAACTGAATATGAGACAGCGTCGTTGGTTGGAGTTGATAAATAATGATGACTTGGAGATCTTTTACCATCCAGGAAAGGCCAATGTTGTAGCTGACGCGTTGAGCCAGAAATCAGTATCACTTCAGATGCTTGAGGTCCTCACACCCCAAGTGAAGATTAAACAAGAGTTGATTGAACAGGGAGCCGAAGTATGGATCCAGTGGATTTAGGGTTAATTGCGTACTCTCGAGATTAGTTCGTCCTTGGTTGATGACATCAAGGAGAAGCAGAGGAATGACCCAATGTTCGTCCAATTGAAGGTGGATGTGGAGAAGGGGAAGGCCCCTAGTTTTATGATCCATTAGGATAACATTTTGAGATTTCAAGGAAGGCTTTGTGTTCCAAACGATTCGGAGTTTAGACATAGAATACTCCGAGAAGCACATGCTACACCTTACTCAATCCATCCTGGAATGAGCAAGATGTATAGAGATCTTAAGAGAAATTTTTGGTGGAGTAATATGAAGAGGGATGTCACCGAGTTTGTGTCACGGTGTTTGTCATGTCAACAAGTCAAAATTGAACATCAGCGGCCAGCCGAGCTGTTGAAATCTCTCCCTATTCCCGAATGGAAGTATGAAGATATTACCATGGACTTCATTAATGGGATGCCAAGGATAAAGACTGGAATGAATATGATTTGGGTCAGTTGGCACATTTTCTTGGCATTAAGGATACTTGGGGATCGGAGCGTTTATCTCGGATATTTATAGCGGAGATCGTGAGATTGCACGGTATGCCAAATACTATTGTTTCCGATCGAGATGGTCATTTTGTGTCGCATTTTTTGAAATCGGTCCATCAGGCTTTGGGCACCAAGTTGAGATTGAGTACTTCTTTTCATCTGCAGTCTGATGGCTAGACTGAACGGACGATCCAGACATTGGAAGATATTGTGCGGGCATGTGCCCTGGACTGGAGTAGCGATTGGGAAATGCACTGTCGTTGATTGAGTTCACTTACAACAATAGTTGGCATGCATCGATCAGAATGGCACCTTTCGAGTCATTATATGGTAGGCGGTGTAGATCCCTACTTTGTTGGGATGAAGCTTCAGAATTAGTCGGGACGGAGCCCGATATGTTGATGGAAACCATACAGAAAATCTCTATCATCCGAGATATATTTTTGACTGCTCAGAGTCGACAGAAATCCTATGCTTACATTCGTCGTCGGCCCTTAGAATTTGATGTGGGAGATCATGTCCTACTCAAAGTATCACCAACGAAAGGAGTCTATAGGTTCGGGAAGAAGGGCAAGCTTAGACCTAGGTATATTGGGCCATTTGAGATCCTCGACAGAGTTGGTGAGTTGGCCTATCGTTTGGCGTTACCTCCAACCCTTAGCCACGTTCACAATGTATTTCACGTTCCTCAGCTAAGAAGGTACGTTCCAGACCCGAGTCATATCATTTATTATGGGGATATCGAGATAGCAGATGATGTCACTTTCGAAGAAAGGCCGGTGAAGGTCCAGGAGCATCGTGAAAAGCAACTGCGGCATAAAACCATTCCGTTGGTTAAAGTACAGTGGTCGAGGCACGGATCTGAAGAAGCAATGTGGGAAACCAAAGAGAGCATGCGTGCTAGATAACTATAGCTATTCATTTCTTAAGTTTCGGGACGAAACTTTCTTTTAGAGGGGGAGGATGTAATACTCGTACTTTTTGTAAATTTTCCATTTTGGTGCTTTTGTAATTTTGACACTCGTTGTAAGTGTATAGCGAGTTGATGTTGATCTTGGAGTTCATATCATTTGGAATTTACTCTTTCTTGTTCGGATCGTTGTTATATTGAATTTTGATGCGATTCAATCACCTGTGCGTGGGGTATAGCGCACGCTACATTTACTTCATAGCGCACGCTATTTGAGTACTGATAGCGCACGCTATCTGTCAAAATTAGCGCACGCTATTAGTGGATTGGAGGCAGACAATCCAGAAAGGTACTGGACTGGAATTGAGAATTCGTAGCGCATGCTATGCGTTGAAGATAATGCATGCTAGCTGTATTAGAAGCGCACGCTAGCAATACAGTAGCGCGCGCTAATGCTCGAGCATGGCAGAAGGTAGTAGGTTCTGGACTTCAATTCCTGGGCACCAACTACCAGATAGCGCATGCTAATTCTCGACTAGCGCACGCTAAAAGAAGCGGTTAGTGCTAGCTAAACTATTCGTAGTGCACGCTAACGATACCAGGCAGAGACTACTGGACTAACCGGTAAACCCGTTAGCGCGCGTTATTCTCATAGATTAGCGCACGCTAATCACCATTTAGTATAAATATGACACTTCAGCCCCCAATTCATCATTTTTCCATTTCTTTTCCTTCCGTTGGCGATTTTGGGCGATTTTTGAAGATTCCCACGAGATATCATCATCCACCTATATCTTCAAGCTTCTAGTTCGGATTATTCAACGTTTAATATTTTCCACCGCTCCAAATCGAGGTAAACTTCGCATAACCCTAGATTTTCGGGATTTGGGGGTTTTCTTTCTGATCTCTTCGATTAAACTTGTTGTTATGATGGAATATGTTGAGTATGAATTATCTACCTTGGATACATATTCTTCTTACGGATTTTTGGTATATTTACGGAATTATTGAGTGTTTGGGATGGTTGATTGTGATCCACCATCTAGGAGTTTTAATGCCGGAATACATGTATCGTGGGTAGTATTTTCGGGTGGATTCTAACTTATTTTTATATTGATGGATTATTAATATTTGATTACGAACTTGTCTAAGTTTGGAGTTGTTGATTCCTTCAACCTTGGTACCTTGTTGTTCGCCTTTTCTCTCGTCCAGGCAAGTGATTTTTGTGAAAGTTATATTCTTATATGTGAAAAATAATGCATATGAGTGTGAGAGTTATATTCGTTCAGTCCGAGCGGGTCTGACGAGGCTCCGGAGGGATCCGCACATTATCGGGTCCGCGAACATTTGGGTTAGCCACTCCGAGCGGGTTTGACGAGGCTCCAGAGGGATTCGTGCATTGTCGGGTCTACGATTAATCAGAGAGGATTTGTCACTATTGAGATATATTTGGATAATTGCATTTTCTGGAAATCATTATCATGGCTTTGAAATTGATGCATGTGCTTTTACGTGTTAGATGTAACGTTTCACTTGTATTACTTGCTCTAACCCCTCTTGTGTGGGAAAAACTCTTTTCATGTATTTCAGGTTTGAAGGATCCAAATGAATGAGCACCGGGGCGATACGATGATGGAGGTGAATCGTGATACTGTGACATCGTGTTCTCTTTCTTTCAATCATTGTCTTTTGGACTGTTTTATCAATGTATTAATAGATGGTACTCGAGTACTACAGGAGTTCCTTTTTTGGTTGTTATATTACTTCCTTGTATTTCCTTGAGATCTTTGATGTTGGTTTGATTGGAGTTTCTTTGTCTGCCTCGGATTTATTGATTCCCATTTGGATATTGTGAACTTGGACGTGTTATGCGTAATAGTTAGCCTAGTGGGTCTGAGGTAGGGGTTCACAGCGCTATAATATTCTCCGAAAACCTCGAAGGTGTTATAAGCATAGATCCCAAGATGATCCCGTCGGACCAGCACGAGGTGGACATACAACAATAATGCACAAATGCATGTTAACAACAATACACAAATACATGACGACAACAATACACAAATACATGACGACATGATAATGACAAAAATGATTAGAGTACTTGCCCCGAATCCTTCGAGAGCAATCCCGATGCCAAAACCATCACCAATGATTATCCTAAATATGCGACGATTACAAATATCATAGACTGTAGATAACTCACATCCCCATCTTTATCAAAATATATCCTGATACCCAAGTATACCAATAATGAATACAAACCACATATGTTATGATTTAACTCCAAAACCCGCAAGACAATATACAATAAAAATTTACAAAATTCACATTTATACTCATTGTTATATGAATTATAAATAAAATGAAACCAAAACCTCTCATTAAATATTATAAACTGAACAAGTAATAACTTGCCTCGATAACGAAATGATGATGATGAATCCTTTACCAATTTTCTTACTTTCATCTGCGGGCTCCTCGACCCCGATCAAAGCAATCTACGAATATCCTCGAACTCGACCACAGCACACGGTTCTAACCAATGATCAATTATCACCACCTATTGCAGTAATTAATTAACAACAAATAATAATCAACAACCAATATAACCAATCAACAAACATAACGGTTCCACAATATCTCGATTAAACATAAATCCGAAAAGCCCAATCAATCAATCACGAATCCATAACCACAATACTATTCCACAATCCGATAATCATATCAACGATCAACTTATCCCGATAACATGGATTACATAACATACATTATTCCGAATTCAACCTCCTATATGAATTAACAAGATTCCTCCTTGTTCATAATCGTAAATTCATAGTAAAACAATAATACCGATATAATCGACAATCCGAACTATCCAAATAGTTCAATACCACGAATAATCATATTCTAAGATATATATCCTCATATCATCATCTTCCTCAAGAAGCTCCATGAAACTTCAGGAACTACAACAACACTCTCATATTTTACCATCATACGAAGTAAACAACGACGACAACATGAAGAATCCAAAAACGAAGAGAGGGGTTAACCAACATGCCCCTTGAAGATAAACAACACAATCCGAAATCACAAGAATCATATCAATACCCATATATCAACAACAACATCAACAAAATCCGATAATCCATCTTACGAGCATGTTTGAACGAATCACAACTCTTACAACATGAATAACCTTAACCAATATCTTTGATCTCTTGTTACAATTCCATTTATTCATGTATAACATCATAAGAAACAATAAGATAGACCAACATGCTTCCTAACATGTAAACATACTTCCAAAAATCGAGCTACAATAAGAGGGATATGAATATTACCTTGTATTGATGAACTACGGTGAAGAACAATCGACCTCCTTCCAAGAATCATCATAAACTCTAAGAACAAAGCTCCAATCCGTTCCCCCAAGCTCATAATCAAGTTAGAAGAGGATCAATATCACCTACATATATAGAGGGACGATTCTATGAGGAGAAAACTCAACATGGTTCGTGAGGAAATGAAGGACCAATCCTAATTTATAACTTGCACAATCCACAGCGTCCGCTAGCCACTAAGCTTAATGTGCGTTATCAGTCATAACGTACGTTAACTGACTTTGATAGCATAGTGTCACGCCCCGAGAGAAATGACCGACAGAATGCTCGGACAGACCCGCACAGAGGGGCGCGAGGTTCAGCAGATCAACGTGCACGGGGCACGTTCGGGACAGCTAGGCCGTGTGGAGCGGCACAACTGACTGAGGGACTTAGCCGTGTGGCGCGGCATGCGTGGATGTATGGCCGAGCAAGCAGGCCAACCGGGCAAAAAAGTGCCCGACCGAGGGACAAGGCCATTAGGCCTGATGCGGGACAACCTGGGCGGCTGGACAAGGCACGCCGAGAACCGAACGGACGAGTGCAGCGGACAGGCACACCGCTTCGGGACAATGCGGGACAAGATGACGAGACGAGGCACATCCGAGGGCCGAGACTCGGACACGGTCGACGGACACCCGCAAGGGGTGCGCGCGAGGCGCTGGGTACGCGCGCGGGCGGCGCGCGAGGGATGCACGGAGCATCCTCCCCCTATAATAGGCTTAGCGGGATAAAGCCTTGTGAGGGCAGTGGACATTGGAAAGCTGAGGAGTCCACTGAGCGAAAGTTATACTCGGAACATTCCAGAAACGGACCGGGATGGTCCAGAACATCGAAGATTAATCCGGAGGCATGTGTGGAAGGCCGGTCCGGATCGGGTCGGGTTACATGGAGACGGGCCGAGCGGGCCGGGTCGGGTCGAACGAACCGGGAAGATCCAGAAACATGTGGAAGGTGCTAGAGACTCTTGGAAGAGTCAAGACTTGTAATCTAGTAGATGATTCTAGACATTTGTAAAGGCTTTTGTACTTAGAACACTCTAGATTTTGTAATAGTGTAGGAGGGTCTAGAAGCCTCCAAATGAGGAGGTGGAGGAAGGTTCTAGTGATAGGAGGTAGTATAAATAGGGATGTTGAGGCTCATTTGCAGCCATCCTTGGGAATTCATTTGTAAGAGACACTTTGTAATCTCTTTGTAACTTAGTGGAAGAAAACTTTCCATTAACCCATTGCCTCTCTTTCGTTGTGCCTACTTTCATACTTAGCCAAAATTCGGAGTGTTTAAGGCTGACTAGCAAGAGGGTTGCTAGGCCGCACGACGCTTAGGAGCATAGCAAACTCTAAGCCCGTGACAAGTGGTATCGGAGACAACGTTAGCCACACAAGGAGGTGTGCAGGACTGCGGGAGTCGACACTAACGATCAGCAGGCATCATGGCAGACGGACAGATCGAGGCAGGCATCAATATGGAGGACGGACGAGTCACAGAGGCTGACAAGGTCCGGGGACGTGGAGAAGTCCCAGCTGAAGGGAAAGCCAAGCGTGGCAAGAGCAAGGCGCGCGGTGTGGTGCCGCTGCAACCTGAGGAGAACCCGGCACGAAGCCGACTTCTTGAGGATGAAGACATCCGGAAGATCATACTCACCTTAGCAAACCGCCTACCCGACATCGAGGACGACATCGAAGCTCTTGGGCAGCGCATCACTAACACCCAATTGAGCACGGAGGAACGCGTGGGAACTCTCGAGAAAGCTGTTGGCCAACTGGAAGGGCACACGTTGGGCCAGCTCGAGACCTTCAAGAGGGAACAACTCTCGTTGCGCAAGGAGTTAGCAACGATCGAGGATCATGTGGCAGCCAGCATCACGGAGATACGCAAGCAGTATGCCGAGTTTTGCGAGGTAAGTGCCAAACATTTTGAAGATTTTTGTGATAAAATCGTCGCCGGGCAAAACTCGGGCAACTCGAATGGTGGACCGGCGGGAGCAACATATTTGGCGGGCGAGGTTCGAAGGACCAAGGGTTGAGGTCCCCAAACCCAAGGAATTCATTGGCAAGAGAGATGCCAAGTCAATCGAGGAGTTCTGTGGCGAATGGAACTTTACTTTGATGGTGGGGTGACGGACGAGAAGGCCAAGGTACGGCAGGCCGCACTATATCTTGCCGACGATGCAGCGCTGTGGTGGCGTCATCGACAGGCCGGTGTTACGAAAGGGACTTGCCAACCGATTGGGACTTGGGACGAGTTCGTGTCGGAACTCAAGGCACAATTCTATCCCGAGAACACATGCTATGAGGCAAGGAAGAAACTCCGAGAGCTCAAGCATAAGACTACCATTCGGGACTATGTTCGGGACTTTACATCGATCATGCTCCAGATTCCGGACATGACCGAGGATGATCGACTATTTTTCTTCCTGGATGGACTACCGAGTTGGGTCAGGGACAGAGTACAAAGCCGCGAGGTGAAATCTGTCAATGAAGCAATTAAAGCGGCCGAGTCCCTAGCCGAATTCGAGAAGAGGAAGGAGCCGCGAGCTGAGGGTCAAGCCAAAGGCGGGGGAGACACCCGCACGTCAGTACAGCAACCAGCCCAACCATCACGTGGAAGATTCGGGACGAGACCGCAATATGACACGGATAAGCCATACAACTCGGGTGAACGCAGGGGCGCTCCCGACCAACGAGGATGCTTTATGTGCGGCAGAGCTCATCGGATGAAGGACTGTCCGAAAATGGGGAAGCTCAACGCCATGGCCGAATGTGAGGGGCCAACGACTGATCAGACGGACGTGCAGCAGGTAAGCACGATCCCACAACTTAATTATGTCATCAGTGCAGGCAGCGAGCGACCGCGGGGAAGCAAGTTGATGTTCGTGGAAGGAACCATCAACCACCAACCCATCAAGGCCTTGGTCGACACGGGAGCCGACTACAACTATATCACTGAGGCCGAAGCGAGAAGATTGGGACTACTTGTGCAGCCATGCAAAGGCTGGATGAAGTCCAACAACGGACCAGCAGTACCGGTCACAGGGGCAGCAAATGGAGTGCGAATCGTGCTCGGAAACTGGGAAGGCCGAGTACACTTCAAGGTCACCACAATGGATGATCGGGACCTCATTTTGGGAATGGACTTCCTGGAGAAGAACGATTTTGCATTTTTCCCACAAGCGAAGGTACTATGGGTGAACGGTCCGAACAAACCCACCACTATCCCCTTGACGGTGGAGCAACTTCCCTACGCAGCGATGACGACACTTCGATTTCAGAAGAAGCTGACCGAAGAGGAAATGCCGATGTCTTGCACAGGATCAATGCGGTACATCGAGGAACCGAGTAGCGACGCCGTCGCAGGGCGTCGGCGAGCAGCGGGGAGAGTGTCACGCCCCGAGAGAAATGACCGACATAATGCTCGGACAGACCCGCACAGAGGGGCGCGAGGTTCAGCAGATCAACGTGCACGGGGCACGTTCGGGACAGCTAGGCCGTCTGGAGCGGCACAACCGACTGAGGGACTTAGCCGTGTGGCGCGGCATGCGTGGATGTATGGCCGAGCAAGCAGGCCAACCGGGCAACAAAGTGCCCGACCGAGGGACAAGGCCATTAGGCCTGATGCGGGACAACCTGGGCGGCTGGACAAGGCACGCCGGGAACCGAACGGACGAGTGCAGCGGACAGGCACACCGCTTCGGGACAATGCGGGGCAAGATGACGAGACGAGGCACATCCGAGGGCCGAGACTCGGACACGGTCGACGGACACCCGCGAGGGGTGCGCGCGAGGCGCCCAGGCGCGCGGCGCGCGAGGGATGCACGGAGCACCCCCCCTATAATAGGCTTAGCGGGATAAAGCCTTGTGAGGGCAGTGGACATTGGAAAGCTGAGGAGTCCACTGAGCGAAAGTTATACTCGGAACATTCCAGAAACGGACTGGGATGGTCCAGACATCGAAGATTAATCCGGAGGCATGTGTGGAAGGCCGGGCCGGATCGGGTCGGGTTACATGGAGACGGGCCGAGTCGGGCCGAGCGGGCCGGGTCGGGCCGAACGAACCGGGAAGATCCAGAAACATGTGGAAGGTGCTAGAGACTCTTGGAAGAGTCAAGACTTGTAATCTAGTAGATGATTCTAGACATTTGTAAAGGCTTTTGTACTTAGAACACTCTAGATTTTGTAATAGTGTAGGAGGGTCTAGAAGCCTCCAAATGAGGAGGTGGAGGAAGGTTCTAGTGATAGGAGGTAGTATAAATAGGGATGTTGGGGCTCATTTGCAGCCATCCTTGGGAATTCATTTGTAAGAGACACTTTGTAATCTCTTTGTAACTTAGTGGAAGAAAACTTTCCATTAACCCATTGTCTCTCTTTCGTTGTGCCTAATTTCATACTTAGCCAAAATTCAGAGTGTTTAAGGCTGACTAGCAAGAGGGTTGCTAGGCCGCACGACGCTTAGGAGCATAGCAAACTCTAAGCCCGTGACAATACGCTATCCTGTTCCAGAGGCTAATGCCTCACTTCATACAATGATTTACGTACACAAAGCCCGTGCTATAGCGTACGTAATATAAACGTTGACTTGCTACAGTTGTAACTCCCCCAATCCGCTCAGGGATATTATACGCCGTAGAACCTTTCCTCAAGGATCTACCAGGCAGGTAACAACATCGAACATCACAACAATGCCTTTAAGTCTAAAGTGACTCAGTACACCGATTTGGTTTTTCAATGAATACATACAACTCAATCTCAATGCATGCCCACGCAGGGGTCAAATACAACATACTTCCGTACAACGGGGAAAAATACTGCAACAGAAATAAAGTACAACTGAACCAATACAACAACGTACGGCTCCTCATGTAATTAGTGTCGATCACCTTTATCATCCTTCATGCCGACCCTATATTATGCTCCCCGAAACCTGAATGCAATACAGACATCCACCCCCCGATTACTCGGGGGTTAGCAAAATTCCACTATTTTGCTAGTGCAAGTACAAAGTGCAAAATACGAGTCATACAATTCACATTATAAGAATAACAATAATTAGGAATCCTCAAAGATTCAAACATAACAAAGGGGTACTTCCAGAGGCAAGAGTTTGAGTAAAACTTTCCAAATTCGAAAGATCACAAATCATGAGAACAATTTGTAAAACGGTTTAAAATGCCCTCGGGAGTTTTAACGGAAAACAAATTTAGGATTATCGAATCCTTCTCTTTCCAAAATCAGTAGGAGTCACAACCCAAAGATTTGCTTTCTCGAATAAAAACCAACAACAATTCACAGGGTTCAAGACCCACGTCTTGTGTCCTCAACGGACATAAAAATCAGCAAAATATAACCACCCAAGATACGAAATCTCGGTCACACCCAAGTTACTCCACCTGGTCAATACATCCAAATCATATACATAACACCGTGAACACATGCCACGTCATCTCATAGTTGGATCAATCACTTGTTCTGACCACATGATCACATGTCATGTGTCACCGTAAGTATCCCAAGGCTCTCACGGTTGGATCAATCTCTTGTTGCATCCTGACCACATGATCGCATATCATGTGTCACCGTAGAGCCCGCCCATATCCACACATTCACACACATTTAACAATACAACAAGGATATCCAAACAATTCACCCCGAGACATCAAACACTCAGCACGACACAACGTCAAACCACAACACACCGAAATGAGGCAATATATGTACACACGCATTATCAAGCACAACATCAACACAAAACGTGTCCATAGGGCTCACATAGTCATTTTAAGAAAGACACACCAATCACAAAATACACACGAGTTTGAAAGGGGGCTTTTCACGAGGCTAAACCAAGTCCTTTGAAAATTCATTCCAAACAAGCAAACAAACATACCAAGACGATCACCAATCATTATATCCACAAAACAAGAAATGTATGAACAAGGTACTTGCCTCAAATAATCACAAACGCGGAGAATCAACCGAAGTGAGGAGACTCGAACCGTCTACGAACCTGCCGAATCCGCCGAACGACAATCTGCGACAATAAACTACGAACGACAACAATAACAATGAAAATAAATTCCAAAGTACGACCCAAAGCTGCCGAATTAAAGGAAGAAATGGCGAAAGTTCAAGGGTTTCCCTCAAAATGGCCAAGAACACGAATTGACCCGACAAAAATATGAAAACGGAATTTCAACCCGTGGGTTATGATCAATACGAATAGATAACGACAATAGAACCAACAATCTCATATTGAAATCACAAAATAGAGACAAACCCAAAATATCTCAAATAGGGTTCTAAAACCTTACCTTGATTCGGAGAAGAAGGAAGGCTAGATGATGATGAACACGAAGAAGACCCACCGAGATGATTACTACCATCAAAGGCCGACGAAAGCTCGTCCAAATCCACCCCAAATCGCCAAAAACACAGCAAGGGAGAAGAGAGGAATGAAATGGACCGAAATCGGTCAACTCTCAAATATATATACCCGCATGAGGCTAACGTACGTAAAAAATGAGGCTTAACGTACGTTAGTGAGGTTACGGCATAAGGTACACGCCCTTACATACGTAAGAGCCATCCAGACTCTACTGCCCGAAAACCTGAAAAAAATAACGTATGTAACGAATGATGCATTACATACATAAGAGAGGCATCGATAGCGTACGCTACTCATGAAGAATAGCGTGTGGCATTCATCTGGCAGTACAGATCAGCTGCCAGATGTTGAAATCGAAAAGGATCGCGGAACGCGATGAACACAAACTACTACGGTCGAACAAGACGAGTGGTACGACAATCAAAACATGAGATTAAGCTTGAAACAAACACATGATCTCGACAACCCGGCAGTAGGTAAAAGTGAGTACGTCAACAAGTACCCACAACTATGGAAAAATCACAAAACGGCCCAAACGCCCGAAAAATCATGATATGACAACGAATAACCAAACCGAAGCTCACAACACGTATAACAACGTTAAATGAACTAACGATAAACCCGAAACAACAGTTTCGAATGAGATTCGAAAGAGTCGAGCTCAAGCGCAGAAAAGTCGCCTAAGAACACGGAACTCAACAAAACGACACCGAAATAAACTCGGATGTCAAAAAGTGCGGAATTAATCATTCTCAGAATGATGAAACGGTCACAAGCGAGACCTTAAAATGTACTCCTGCCAAAAAGAAGAAAATTACCGGAAATCGAAATCGCGAATTTTACATACTACCCTCCTTAAAAGAAGTTTCGTCCTGAAACTTAAAACAAGTAGGGAGAAGCAATATCCCACCAGGAACATCTCAACGAGATACACAGGAACCGCGTAACTTATGCCCATTGACGAAACGTTACAAGAAACGCAAGGAAACATACGGCGTGAAATCACGCTCAACGACAAACGTCATAATGCCACAAGCAGAGACATAAAAAAACCAATAGTTGACGAGCGTCATCAAACAAATACTACAATCAAATCAATTATCCGAACAATCACAAAACAGGAGGTACCTAATACAAGAAAACATGCACAGTCAAGAAAATAGAAAATAAACACAAAACGATCCACAAGGGCAACCACAAATAGTTCGGACTACGCCGAAATCCTCAAAAACCACACTAGGAATCTCCGTGTCCTTTTGGAGCAGAGACGCAACATCGATCCCCAAATAACTCAGCTACCGTCTCGTAATGCACGGCTCAGTGACCCACCTGACCACACTCGAAACAACTGACTAACGGTGAATGACAATTCTTCGAGGTATGGCCCGCTCGACTACAGTTATAACATGTTTTCATGCTTCTCACATTACTCAATGCAGGGGTACTGCTCCTCCTCTGGTCACGCGATCGAGGAACCATCTTGGGATGACGATACGAAGTCCCAACCTCAGAAGGCCCATTCCCCTGATTTCCTGAAAAGTTCCCAACCGTTTTTTGTTTCCTCGATTCAGACACATGTTCAGTCGATAATATGGATAGATCATAGGCTAAGGCCCTATTATGATACTCTCTCAACGAAGTACAATTGAGACCCGCCATGTACTGATGAATCTCCGGTTTCATTCTCCTACTAAAATGACAGATCTTATCTTCTTCTGTCATTACCTGATCCTGCACATAACTGAGATGTCTGCTAAAATCAATAATAGCTTGAGTCAACGATACATCTTGCGGTTTCGCCGAAAAGAATTCATTAATCCTATGATTTCTAATCGGTTCCGGACAAAACTCATCTCCCATAAATCCCTGGAACTCTGCCCACGTGACAACATGATCTCGAGGCTTAACAGCCTCCCACCAGTTAGCGGCATCCTTGTCGATAAGATACTGAGCGACCGGCACCTTACGTTCTTCTGGACAATCAACTACCTTGAATATCTTTTCCAACTGGAAAAGCCAACCATCCCAACCCAATGCATCTGTGGCACCAGCAAAACGAGGGGGATTCATGCGAACCACTTCTCGAAGCAACTGATTTGCGCTAATGTTCTGGGTCACATCTGCATTACGTTGAACTGCTTGAGTCAACTGAGTCATCTGTGCAGCTACCTCCTGCAAAATAGTAGCAACACCGATACCAACACCATCACTGGCAGCATGATCCCGATCACGCATCCGGTCGCCACGACCACGACCTCTACCCCTCGGCATACTGAATAAGCAACCACTCAGCACAACAAAAAATCATAACACGCAACACATACAATGATTACCATCGTAAAGCAACAAACATACAAACATCACAGCAACGACGGTATCGTTCGACAATCTCAACGGCCCAAAATATCATGAAACAATCACACATGTACACGATCGTACGAACCCAAGCTCTAACAGCTTGCACAGGTGCGATAACACGCAAATCACCACGAAGCGACAACATTCAATACCAACATTACACCTCTCACAAAGGGCTAACACAACGACTGTGTGGCGAACGACTCAATGCTCACACCACCCATTCAATTACAACCCGGAGGGCTAACACCCTAACGATAATGCTAACATCGTACACACCTTTTCTGACCACAAATAGGAATTGATAGGTTTTAAAAATGAAAGTCACCTTTGAAAATGATTTTGGAAACACCAGTTGATCTTGAGTATCACCTTTCAAAAGTAGTACAAACATCATTATCGAGACTTTGAAAACCATCTTGCGTTTGATAAAAATGAGGACACTTTTCTTTTAGTGAAAAACTTTCAGAAATATTCGACCCTCGGGTATAAGCAAAGCATTTTCGAATTACTAAGAATATATAAACTATTTTGATCCTCAAAGTGGAGTAATTTTGAAACATACTGTGGCACCTTGAAAGTACCGTGAGAAAATAATCTATTTTAAAAGTACGTCTCAAATTTTTTTTTAAGATACTCAAGGTTTTCAAAAATCCAATAGGCCAGAATGCTCAAAACTCAGACGTATCGACATTCGCTTATACACAACATGGTACATGCATAAATTCGTTCAAAATCAAGACAATACATGTCTTTCTTCATGAGTAGCGACAACACTCCTCATATAAACAAAATATGAGAGTCAAATAAACACATATCACGAAAACAAAAATCTACATAAAGATCCCACCACTCAACGACTAATCATACAAGTGGCTCGTGCCACACGAGGCACAACACAAAGAAGGGAGACTTATATCCACAGGTCGCACGAAGATGATGATCGCCCCACGACACTAATCACGGCCAACAAACTATGACGACGCGTCGCGACACGACTCAGTCAGACAAAATCCGACGAGACAAAACTCAACAGACACAACTTGACCCGACAGCCTAAGTTTCCACAACCTAAAGCTCCGTTTATGTAACACCCCCAATCCGCTCAGGGATATTACACGACATAGAACCTTTCCTCAAGGATCTACCAGGCTGGTAACAACATCGAACATCACAACAATGCCTTTAAGGATAAAGTGACTCAGTAGACCGATTTGGTCTTTCAATGAATACATACAACTCAATCTCAATACATGCCCACGCAGGGATCAAATACAACATACTTCCGTACAACAAGGAAAAATATTGCAGCGGAAATAAAGTACAACTGAACCAATACAACAACGTACGGGTCCTCATGCGATTAGTGTCGATCATCTTTCATCAACCTTCATGCCGACCCTATATTATGCTCCCCGAAACCTGAATGCAATACAGACATCCACCCCCAGATTACTCGGGGGTTAGCAAAATTCCACTATTTTGCTAGTGCAAGTACAAAGTGAAAAAAACGAGTCATACAATTCACATTACAAGAATAACAATAATCAGGAATACTCAAAGATCCAAACATAACAAAGGGGTACTTCCCGAGGCAAGAGTTTGTGTAAAACTTTCCAAATTCGAAAGATCACAAATCATGAGAACAATTTGTAAAATGGTTTAAAATGCCCTCGGGAGTTTTAACGGAAAACAAATTTAGGATTATCGAATACTTCTCTTTACAAAATCAATAGGGGTCACAGCCCAAAGATTTGCTTTCTCGAATAAAAACCAACAACAATTCACAGGGTTCAAGACCCACGTCTTGTGTCCTCAACGGACATAAAAATCAACAAAACATAACCCCCAAGATACGAAATCTCGGTGACAGCCAAGGTACTCGACCTGGTCAATACATCCAAATCATATACATAACACTGTGAACACTTGTTGTCTCTTGACCACATGATCGCATGTCATGTGTCACCGTAGGTTCCTTACACCACCGTGATCACTTGCCACGTCATCTCACGGTTGGATCAATCACTTGTTGTTTCCTGACCACATGAGCACATGTCATGTGTCACCGTAGGTATCCCGAGGCTCTCACGGTTGGATCAATCTCTTGTTGCATCCTGACCACATGATCGCATGTCATGTGTCACCGTAGACCTCGCCCATATCCATACATTCACACACATTTCACAATACAACAAGGATATCCAAACAATTCATCCTGAGACATCAAACACTTAGCACGACACAACGTCAAACCACAACACACTGAAATGAGGCAATATATGTACACACGCATTATCAGGCACAACATCAACATAAAACGTATCCATAGGACTTACATAGTCATTTTAGAAAAGACACACCAATCACAAAATACACACGAGTTTGAAAGGGGGCTTTTCACGAGGCTAAACCAAGTCATTTGAAAATTCATTCCAAACAACCAAATAAACATACCAAGACGATCACCAATCATTATATCTACAAAACAAAAAATGTATGAACAAAATACTTGCCTCAAATAATCACAAACGCGGAGAATCGACTGAAGTGAGGAGACTCGAACTGTCTACGAACCCGCCGACTCCGCCGAACGACAACCTGCGACAATAAACTACGAACAACAACAATAACAATGAAAATGAATTCCAAAGTACGACCCAAAGCCGCCGAATTAAAGGAACAAACGACGAAAATTCAAGGGTTTCCCCCAAAACGGCCAAGAACACGAATAGACCTGACAAAAACATGAAAACGGAATTTCAACCCGTGGGTTATGATCAATATGAATAGATAACGACAATATAACCAACAATCTCGGATTGAAATCACGAAATCGAGACAAACCCAAAATATCTCAAATAGGGTTCTAAAACCTTACCTTGATTTGGAGAAGAAGGAAGGCTAGATGATGATGAACACGAAGAAGACCCACCGAGATGATTACTACCATCAAAGGCCAATGAAAGCTCGTAAAATCCACCCCAAATCGCCAAAAACGCAGCAAGGGAGAACGAATGAAGGAAATGGCCTGAAATCGGTCAACTCTCAAATATATATACCCGCATGAGGCTAACGTACATAAGCAATGAGGCTTAACATATGTTAGTGAGGTTACGTACGTAAGGTACACGCCCTTACGTACGTAAGAGCCATCCAGACTCTAATGCCCGAAAGCCTGAACAACACAACGTACGTAACGAATGATGCATTACGTACGTAAGAGAGGCATCGATAGCGTACGCTACTCATGAAGAATAGCGTGCGCTATTCATCTGGCAGTATAGAACAACTGCCAGATGTTGAAATCAAAAAGGATCGCGAAACGCGACGAACACAAATTACTACGGTCGAACAAGACGAGTAGTACGACAATCAAAACACGAGCTTAAGCTTGAAACAAACACATGATACCGACAACCCAGAGATAGGTAAAAGCGAGTACGTCAACAAGTACCCACAACTATGGAAAAATTACAAAACGGCCTAAACGTCTGAAAAATCACGATATGACAACGAATAACCAAACTGAAGCTCACAATATGTATAACAACGTTAAATGAACTTACGAGAAACCCGAAACAACAGTTTCGAACGAGATTCGCAAGATTCGAACTCAAGCGCGGAAAAGTCGCCTAAGAACACGGAACTCGAATTTTTGTGAGAATAAATCTAGCCTATGATCTTGATAATTGGATGGCCTAAATTTATTCTCACAAAAATTTGATACATATAATGCAATATTTTAATGCATCGATATTTTGATGCATATAATGCATATTTTAATGCATTGCAATTTTGATGCACGAAATGCATATATTTCATGCAAAATTAATACAAAACTCATGTATATTCGCAATTCGCCGGATAAGAACCGTTGTGTTATCCCTAATTCTTTTCTTCAACCACCCACATGAGCCCCACCACCCATCATCTCTCTCTCTCTCTCTCTCTCTCTCTCTCTCTCTGTGTGTGTTTTATTTCAACACACATTAACTATTGTTGGTAGTCGATCCGCCTTGGCGTCCACACAAGCGCTTCGGGCAGCCGAACGGCCGAGCGGATCCCAGGGCCGAACCGGTCATAAACTTGATCGTTTCTCGGGTTCGCACGAAAAACCGGACCGGGCCGATACCTTAGAGCCGACCCGGGATCCGGACCAGAAAAACCGAGCAGACCCTACATGAATACGCTCCATAACCACGAATAAGGCCGACCAGAGTAGCAGGAAGCTCGAGGGCCGACCTCATTGTCGGTCATAACAGATAAATATCGAAAGCCCAAAGAACAGGCAGACACGACAGTAAAAGAGAGCTGTCATGCCCCTTCCCAAAGCACACTTAAGAAGGTGACACGTGTCAAAGGAGTCACCTTCATCGTGACAAATGTCATCAGCATATTCATCTCAATCTTCCTATTGTCATCTGATGAATGGCTGACATTGCCTATATATAGGGCAGGAGAAAGTACAAAAAGAGGACTTTTTAGAGAGAGAGAAAAAAGAGAGAGGTACTGAAAAGGAGTAAAAAAGACTTGTAATTAACAAGCAAACCGAATAGACCGGCATACATTATTCTGCCCGGCTCTATGCTATCAAGAGGTCATTAATAAAATTTAGTGATCAAATATCTTCCATTTTATTTATTATTTTCTACGTGTCTTCGATCCATTTGTCCAGATCATCACACGTGACGTTGACCAAATCAGACGTCAACAGAATGGCGCTAGAAGGAGGGTGCCAACCTCCGACCTTGTGGTTAACAGCCACAACCTATGCTTTTCTCGTTCATATTGCAAGCCAATCCTATGCTTTTCTTTAAAATATTTCTTGTTAAGTATATGATTCTCCATCTCTAACCACAAGTGGCGAATTACCATCAGGCCCATCCAAAGGGCCCGTTATACAATAGAGGCCACCATTATGAGGTGTACACGCTAAGAAGTTCCCTATCATGCATGGACGTATCGGACCATTCTTGGTGTGCCCATGACGGACATGACTTTGAGCCAAACTACAATCAGCACGCAGATGTTTTGAAAGGCAATCTGCTGGCGGGGCACTTTAACACACCTTGCGTTCATCCGGAAATAACCGCACCCACCAAGGGATGGTAAGATGAAAGCATAGGAATCATCGTAACTATGAGTCGAAAGCATAGGAATCATCGTAATATGAAGTTGAAAGCACAGGAGCCATCGTGACCACGGGCTCCTGCTCGACTTGGCTGACCTCTTAGAGGTCATAATTTCAAGGATATTGAGCGTCGCTCAAAATTCCACAGAAGGTCTCAAAGGGTCCTCGTATCCTTCAAATTAAAGTTGCAGTCAACATATACTGCAACATCTGAAAACTCCTTCGGAATTCCCATCCGCACCCGCGAAGGTCCTGGTAATCCGGACGGTAATGGGCCAGCTACCAAAAACATCTCCAAGTATTGAGCCATGTGTCAGAAAAGCAGCGGCGGCCCTTACAAGGGAATTGGAAGTTGAAGCAAAAGTAATCCGTAAAGGAGTTTTCCCCACAATCACCTGACCAGCGGTCGTTAGGGTGCCACCGACGAAACCCAGAACTCAAAGTGATGAAAAAACCGCGGAAAGTGAAAAATACCAGCAAAACTAGAATAAGCCAAGGAAAAATCTCTATAAGAAAAGAGGGGCCCGGCCGACCGAGTCACTAACAATCCTGCAACGGCCGACCCAAGAAGAATCCCAGGCGTTCTGCGATGACCCCGGTCGAAATTGGGACACACCCACAGGAGAATTCGTTTCAAAAAGCAAGGTCAATGTGACCCCAGGAACCTGGACCTCGTCGCCCAAAAAGGCGGGCCGTCTTCTACAAAACATACAAGGATCATCAGCCTCCAGGCCAATAATCTCATTATTAAACGAGCACTGGGGCCCGACATGGGACCTCCCGGATCCCAGTAGCAAAGCCCGTCAGAACGGAGACTGCTAGCTAGAATGTGTAAATGACCAAGGATTAATTCATTTGTTGAATGCCATGAAGGTACAATCAATAAAATTCGATTCTATTTTCATCTTGGAATCAAATACACTATAAGACCGAGTTCGTCTCGGCACCTCGAATAACCGGCTCCTCCGGCACTATAAGACCGAGTTCGTGTCGGCACCTCGAATGACCGGCTCCTCCGGCACTATAAGACCGAGTTCGTCTCGGCACCTCGAATGACCGGCTCCTCCGGCACTATAAGACCGAGTTCATCTCGGCACCTCGAATGACCGGCTCCTCCGGCACTATAAGACCGAGTTCGTCTCGGCACCTCGAATGACCGGCTCCTCCGGCACGGAAAGACCGAGCTCGCCTCGGCACCTTACAAGACCGGTCCGCCCGGCACTGAAAGTCCGAATTCGCCTCGGCACCTCACAAGACCGGTCCACCCGGCACTGAAAGTCCGAGTTCGCCTCGGCACCTCACAAGACCGGTCCACCCGGCACTGAAAGTCCGAATTCGCCTCGGCACCTCACAAGACCGGTCCACCCGGCACTGAAAGTCCGAATTCGCCTCGGCACCTCACAAGACCCCACGACGCTGCTCCGAACGTCCGACTTCGCCTCGGCACCTCACAAGACCGGTCCACCCGCACCGAAAGTCCGAATTCGCGGCACCTCACAAGACCGGTCCACCTGCACCGAAGTCCGCCCCGGCACCTCACAAGACCGGTCCACCTGGACCGAAAGTCCGAGTTCGCCTCGGCACCTCACAAGACCGGTCCACCCAGACCGAAAGTCCGAATTCGCCTCGGCACCTCACAAGACCGGTCCACCCGGCACTGAAAGTCCGAGTTCGCCTCGGCACCTCACAAGACCGGTCCACCCGGCACTGAAAGTCCGAGTTCGCCTCGGCACCTCACAAGACCGGTCCACCCGGCACTGAAAGTCCGAGTTCGCCTCGGCACCTCACAAGACCGGTCCACCCGGCACTGAAAGTCCGAGTTCGCCTCGGCACCTCGCAAGACCGGTCCACCCGGCACTGAAAGTCCGAGTTCGCCTCGGCACCTCGCAAGACCGGTCCACCCGGCACTGAAAGTCCGAGCTCGCCTCGGCACCTTACAAGACCGATCCGCCCGGCACTGAAAGTCCGAGTTCGCCTCGGCACCTCACAAGACCGGTCCACCCGGCACTGAAAGTCCGAGTTCGCCTCGGCACCTCACAAGACCGGTCCACCCGGCACTGAAAGTCCGAGCTCGCCTCGGCGCCTCAAAAGACCGGTCCCTCCGGCACAATCAGCGAAGGGTGAGCAGAAAAAACGGCGGTCTGACCAACCGGGCCCAAACACAAAAAAGCAACAAAAGCCGTAAAAAGATTTTATTCATTCAAAATAAGCTCTATGTCAGAGTACAAAAAAGAATGGCACGCAGGCCATACATGGAATAAAACAAAAAATCTACTCGGCCGGGTGCTCGTGATCGGTCGCCTGAGAAGACTGCCCTCCACCTTCGCCAGACACGGTCTCCACAGGATCCTCGACAGCTTCGGCGGCCTTCGGCTCATCATCCCCGAGAGCTTCAACCTTTAGGTCGGCCGCCTGAGACCTTGTGTAGGCCTGGACCTCCTCAACGGTCTTCCCTTCCTTCATGAGATCCAATATCTCATAACAGGTGGAGACGTAGTTAAGGTTGATCAATTCCTCGTATTCGGGTGTCTTCTGAAAAGCAGCCGCCCCGTCAGCCAGGCCCTTGTTATAACCCGCAGACTCGCAAGTATGAACCCGCTCGGTCAATTGCTCAAGCTGGGCCTTAGCACTTTGCAAATGAGCCTCGTACTCGGCCCTGATATCCAGGCACTGTTTTTGCGCCTTCCCAGCCGCCGTGGCCATCTCGTCGGCCTTCCCTTTCCATACATCGGCCTCAAAGGCCCGCCTCTCCAGAAGCTCCATCTTACCCTTCAGAGAAGCCATCTCATCCTCCAAAGATTTGATAAGCGAAGGGCAGAGATGGTGTTCCTCCTGTAAGGCCTTGAGATCGGCCTCTGCCTTCTTATGTTTCCCAGCTGCGGCGGTCAGCTCCCCAGCGGCCTTCACATAAGTGCACAACGCCCGGCCCAAAATAGCGTTTCCGAAATGGATCTGCTCATCCGGATCGATGTCGTTGGTCACCATCTCCATCTTCGGCGTCCAGCTCAAAATGGGGACATAGCTGGACTCAACCACCGATGGGGGGACCCGATCGAGCAGTTCGGCGGTTGGAGTGGCTGCTCGGACGTAGTCGAGAAACCAGCGCGGTCTCCGCCCTTTCATCCGGGCACAAGGTTCTTCCCGATCCTTATTCACCGGGAGATAGTGGCCCTCCAAATCAATCAAGGGCTCCTTACCCTTCGCCCGGCCTGTCCGTGCAGGGCTTAAGGCGGGCACAACGATCTCAGGAAGGGGGAAACCCTCGGTCCTGGTCATGTTATCTTCAGGCCCGGCCTCTACTCTCTTCCGCTTGCCCGCGCGCTCCCTACGCTCGGCGGCCTCTGCAGCCAGCCTCGCCACCCGCTGCGCAGGCGTCTCTTTCCGTCCAGACGAACTCCTACCCCTGGGGCCTGGATGAAGAAGATGTGTCAAAAAAAATAAGCTACCTGATGAAGACATTCTGCTCGGATTAGTGGATCAAGTTCCGCGGCCCAAAGATTGTCCTCGGTGATCGAAGGTATGACTTCCTCCGATCAACGGGAAGATCCAAAGGCTGTTTCAACCCGGTCGTCGAACAAAGAGGAGGTCTCTGAAGCCGGGATACGTTCGCACAAACAACAAATTATGAGCGTTAGACAAAAAAGGAACAGCAGCAAAAAATACGACACTTACTCATTTTGGCAACAAAGTCTTCGGGGACCCGAAGCTCGGCGTCTATCACGCCAGGTTCCCACTCATCAACCGAGCACAGCCACGGCCCCCCTACATAGAACCACTGTTCTTTCCAGCTATGTATGGTCTCCGGCACATCCACCAATTCCTTATACATCGCGTGTCGGGTCACAAATAAAACCAACTGTAACCAGATCGGCCGACCGACCTCCATAAAAAGAGACTGTTAATCTCTTCAAAACTGGGCTCGGTCCATCCATGCCGACTAAAAAGAATTAGAAGACCCACCATCCGGCCCAAGAATTCGGATGAATTTGGGCAATACAAAGACCCCACCGCCTCAACCACCGGGAAAGAACCAACGGCAGAGGGAACCTTAGCCTGCACAACAAAGAGCGGTAATACACCGCCGTGCATCCGACAGAGAGGGTGTGGGGTCTCTCCTCCGGGTCCGAAACAAACATCCGCACCACCGCGGTATCTTAAATCGCCCCGCCAAGCCTCCAGCTGCCCATCGGTGACCGTCTTTGCGTATCAAGGCCGAATCCCATTCCGCCTCAAAGGAGACGGCCGAGGCCGAACCCAGCCTCTGGGCCTCGCCACTGCCGCCAACGACGCCGCCGCTCCACGTCTCCGCATATGCATCTCCGTAATCCGGCGATCTTGCGACCTCGCCTCCATTCTCATCGCCTACCAACGGAGCATCACCTATCGACAACCGCCACTCCCTGCGGCCTGGGACACAACCGACTCCTCCGCCGTATTCCTCCGCTCCGACATCGTAAAATAAGAAAAAAGAGGAGGAAGAGCAAGCTTACCAGGAAAGTCGGCGAAACCAGAAAAGAAGAAAAATTGCCGGAAAAGATCTCTCTCTGCAATAAAAATGGCGAAGGAGGCAATGAAGAAGAAGACACTCTATATTTATAGGATGAGACAGGTGTAACACCCCCAATCCACTCAGGGATATTACACGCCGTAGACCCTCTCCTCGAAGATCTACCAGGCTGGTAACAACATTTAACATCTCGACAATGCCTTCAAGGCTAAATGACTCAGTAGACCGATTTGGTCTTTTAATAAAATATACAACTCAATTACAACATATACCTAATGCAGGGTCAAAGTACAATAAACTCCCGCACAACGGGAAAAGATATCAGCCGAAAAGAAAATACAACTAGACCAATACGACATCAACGGATCCTCGTGTGATTAGTATCGCTCATCTTTCATCATCCTTCGTGGCCGACTCCGTGTTATGCTCCAAAACCCGAATGCAAAATAGACATCCACCCCGAATACTGGGGTTAGCAAAACTCCACCGCTTTTGCTAGTGCAAATACAAAGTGCAAATACGAGCCATACAATTCACATTCCACGAATAACAATAACCAGAATCCTCAAAGATCCAAACAAAACGAAAAGTACTTCTCGAGGCAAGGGTTTGAGAAAACATTTCAAAATCGAAATACCATAAACCAATGGAAATAATTTATAAGACGGTTTAGAATGCCATCGAGAGTTTTAATAGAAAACCATTTAGGATTATCAAATCCTACTTTTCAAAATCCACAAGACAAAAGGGGTCACCGCCCCAAAAGTTTACTTTCCGTAAAATCACCTTTACCAAACCGTTGGGATTTTAGCCTCAAATCCGTAAAATGACTTTTACAAAAATGTTGGGATTTTAGCCCCAATCCATAAAATGACTTTTACAAAACCATTGGGATTTTAGCCCCAAATCTTATTAACTCACAGTACACAAGAACGACCACAAGGTTCGTCTCCCAACATCAAAATCCACAAATAAAGGATTTAAAACAAACAACAAAATACTCTAGAGCCATCCTAGCCAAGTAGGCCAAACGAACAACTTACCTCTTACGCACTTAGTCAATGCATGCAATCATGAAAACCGTTCAAAAGCACTCATTTCCGGAAATGCCAATGATCAAACCACATTTGTAAAATGCACCACAATTAACCGCGGACCCACAGCCTTGGATCCTCGCCGAGACCCCGTCGGATCTAACCCACGTGGTTAAAAGCAAGCTCGCGGTTCCACAGCTTCGTGGAGCCCTACCGAGACCCCGTCGGATCTAACCCGCAGTGAGCATACACACACACACGTTACTCATGCAATACTAACATGCTAAGAATGTAAGTTCATTAAGAATACTCACTAGAGATGGCCATTAACTCGACACCATTATCAAACTCTTCAAAACACAATAACAAGATTAAATACGGAATACACGATTCCATAACTTTAAACAAGAGGAGTATCATCATAAAATCCTTCAACGTTCAAAATAATCAAATCATAATCAATTCCCAAAACACACCGTTCACAAAACACACATGCATTTGAAAGAAAGCCTTTAACGAGGCCAAACCGAAATCTTTTGAAACTTCGTTTCAAACAACCAAACAAACACACTAATACGATCACCGATCATCATATCCACAAAATAAGAAAAGTATGGCAAGGTACTTGCCTCGAAATCACAATCGAAACGAGACGACGGATAGGACGCGGTCGAATAGCCCCGAACCCCCGAATAATATCAAGAACGCGATAAAGACCACGAGTATTACGAGAATAACACCACACGAATCATCAATCACCAAACGGAATTCAACATCGGAATCCTGACACCTATAAACCTCCTAAGTAACAATAACACATGGTTACGACGAGAATCAAGGCCAAAACAACGGAAATCCCAACAAACTATCGAAGGGAAACTCATTGGGACATTTAATCGAACACTAAGTGTTCAATAATTCCCAAGAACACTCGAATCGTCGATCGAGTTAAACAAACTTGATATATGGATATACAACCCATAGAACATGATTAATAACATCATACTACACCAATCGATGTATCAAAATCGGATTAGAAACGAAATCAAGAACAATTTCTCCAAAAAGTCAACTTGAAGGATAATCAAGAAATATACCTTGATTTGGATGAAGGATTCAAGTAGAGGTCGAAAATTTACAACAAGACTTGAGGTAGATGATCTCTACAAGTTTTGGAGCACTCAAATCGCCCAAGAATCGCCTAAGATGAAGGAGGAAGAAGAGAGGAGAAAAAATGAAGTTTTTCTCCTCGCAAATCTGCTAAAAAACACAGAAAAAGCCCGTGTGCCGCGGCACAGGACAAGTGTGCCGCGGCCCAGGGCCACCAAAAACGCCCAGGAATCAGCTTAGTGCCGCGGCACAGCCTGAGTGTGCCGCGGCACACGGTACAGCCCCCTTCAACACCAAAAAGGCACACCGTGCAGTCTTCGCTATTTCGACCATAACTCCTTCGTCTGGACTCCGATTGACTCACCGTTTGAACCATTGGAAAGCTAACTTGATTCTCTATAATGTTGCAAAGATTCAGAATTTTTGGAGTTTCCAAGAATTAATGGTGACTTTACAAAGTCGAACTCCCACGTGAAAAAGTCGATTAAGGACACGGAACTCAACAAAACGACACCGAAACGAACTCGGATGACAAAAAGTGCAGAATTAATCATTCTCGGAATGACGAAACGGTCATGATAGAGTTGTCAAAACGAACTTCCTCCGAAAAAAAGAAAATTACCGAAATTCGAAATTGCGGATATTACATTCTACCCTCCTTAAAAGAAGTTTCGTCCCGAAACTTAAAACAAGTAGGGGGAGCAATATACCCGCCAGGAAGACTCGACGAGATACACAAAAAATAGAAAACTCGCGCCCAACGGCGAAACGCTGCAAGAAACGCAAAGAGACATACGGCGTGAAAACACGCTCCACGACGACCAACACAACGTCGCCGTTAGGGATATAATAAAATCAACAAATGACAAGCGTCATCAAACGGATAATATAGCCAAGTCAATTATCCGACAATCACAAAACACAACGAACGAAAGTCAGTATGATTGACCAACCCAACGGTACATCAATCAAAACGCGAGCCAATCGCTGAACAAATACGGAATTCCACCGCCCAAGGGTTGGAAGATCGAAAACGAGACTAATTTCCCAAACTTAAGGGAATTAGGAAGGAGCCTGAATGCTCAACGATCACGAAACGAGGACAAAAACCGAACAAACAAACGACCGAACCACAACAGTCGAGACAACAAAAAGCGAACAATCATGTTCGAATCACGAAGAACAATAAAATTCAAACAACTCCAAGGTTCACATCTCGACTCGAGACAATATATGATCCGGTGAAAACAACAACGTATGCATTCACATAAGATCCACATGAAAGGGAATAGCGATTTGAAAAGTTACAACGACAAACGAGTTATTCCAGAACAATATCACCCTCGTTCGATCAACAAAAGCAAGGGACAGGGAAAGTTCAGAAAATGTTAACGAGCATAAACGAGTCGACAGAGTCGAAAACACAGGATTTCCAAATCCGATCCACTTCGAATAAAAGAACTAATAGAACCAAATGATGTCACTTCCGAACAAGGTTCACAAGAATCGAACCGAACTCGAAAAAGTCACAACGATAACCAGATCGGCCCACAACAAGATCACAGCTCGTTCGAACGATGAAACCGGAATACAGAACAAGTTCAGAAAGTATCAACGAACACGAGCGAGTCTATAGAATTGAGAGAGAGAAAATACAGAAGCCAAAAACAATACGGGTATTACCCCCGACCTCATCCACGAAATTCACAAAAACAGGAGCAAGGTAACAAGACATTATACATCCTACACATAACTAACGATCACCGATGCACACGGCCATACCAACCCAAGCTCTAACAGCTCGCACATGCGCGACAACACGTAAATCACCACGACGACAACATTCAACACCAACATCCCACCTCTCACAGGGGCTAGCACAACAAATGTGTGGAAAGCGACTCAACGCTCACACCGCCAATTCGATCATACTGGAGTATACATCATAATGACAACGCGAACTTCATACATACATACCCACCCTCAAACGGGAATGGATAGGTTTTTAAAAAAACGAAAACCTCATTTTGAAAATAATTTAGAAGAACACCTTGATCTTGAGTATCACCCTTCAAAAAGTACAAACGTGAAACATTGTTATTGAGACTTTGGAGAACCATTTCACATTTGGTAAAAATGAGGACACTTTCTTTTAGTGAAAAGCTTTAATATTCGACCTCGGGTCTAAGTAAAAGTGTTTATAAAACATTGAAAATATCTCAAAACATTTTGGGTCCTCGCGTAGAAGAATTTTGAAACATATTGTGGCATCTTGGATGTACCACGAGAAAATGATTCATTTTGAAAGTACGTCCCGAAATTTATTTCTAAGATACTCAAGTTTTCGAAAATAATTCAATGCCAAAAAGGACGATGCCAAAAAGGCTAGAATGCCCAAAAATTTCGTAATCACACGGAACATCATAGCGCTGTGGGTCCCGCCTGGAACCCTGTGCTAAAACCATTTACAAAAATGACAAAACCTATGATGATGGTAATATTTCAAACACTCACGAAAGCAATTTACAAAATACTCAATACCGTCAAAAGAAGTTCGCCAAGGCGATCAAGGCCATAATACCACAAACTCGGTTAAGGGAAGCGGTTATCGAAATAAAACTCGGTCGGTAAAATACCGAAAGTCATTACAAAAGAACTCACGCAATGGATAAAAGAAATACAGTTCAACATGCACAATCCAAAGAACACTACTCCTCATAAGAATAAAATATTAGAGTCAAATAACCACATTCGTAACAAAACCACTGGCCCCATTCGAGGCCTCTAAAGACCCTACCGCACTGGCTAGTGAACAAGTCGAACGTGTATAAGCACAAAGCTTCCACAAGAGAACTTGTAAAACGTGCAAATCGATTCGAAAATCATCAGCAACGGACAAAAACAACAATAAAAAAAACATCACAAGCGACGACACTCCTCGTATAAATCAAATACGAGAGTCGATTAAATACATATCGTGAAATCAAAATCCACATAAGGATTCCATCACTTAACAAATAATCATAAAAATAGCTCGTGTCACACGAGGCACAACACAAAGAAGGGAGACTTACTTCCACAGGTCGCACGAAGATGATGATCGCCCCACGATACTAATCACGACCAACAAACTCAAACGACGCGTCGCGACACGACTACCGACTAAATCCGACGAGACAAAACTCAATAGACACCATCGACCCGACACTAGGTTTTCACAACCTAAGCTCCGATACCATTTATGTAACACCCCAATCCACTCAGGATATTACACGCCGTAGACCCTCTCCTCGAAGATCTACCAGTGGTAACAACATTTAACATCTCGACAATGCCTTCAAGGCTAAATGACTCGATGAGACCGATTTGGTCTTTCAATAAAATATACAACTCAATTACAACATATACCCACGCAGGGTCAAAGTACAATAAACTCCCGTAACGGGGAAAAGATCTGCGGCGGAAAAGAAAATACAACTAGACCAATACGACATCAACGGATCCTCGTGTGATTAGTATCGTTCATCTTTCATCATCCTTCGTGCCGACCCCCGTGTTATGCTCCAAAACCCGAATGCAAAATAGACATCCACCCCGAATACTCGGGGTTAGCAAACTCCAATGTTATGCTAGTGCAAATAAAAAGTGCAAATACGAGCCATACAATTCACATTCCACGAATAACAATAACCAGGAATCCTCAAAGATCCAAACAAAACGAAAAGTACTTCTCGAGGCAAGGGTTTGAGAAAACATTTCAAAATCGAAATACCATAAACCAATGGAAATAATTTATAAGACGGTTTAGAATGCCATCGAGAGTTTTAATAGAAAACCATTTAGGATTATCAAATCCTACTTTTCAAAATCCACAAGACAAAAGGGGTCACCGCCCCAAAAGTTTACTTTCCGTAAAATCACCTTTACCAAACCGTTGGGATTTTAGCCTCAAATCCGTAAAATGACTTTTACAAAAATGTTGGGATTTTAGCCCCAATCCATAAAATGACTTTTACAAAACCATTGGGATTTTAGCCCCAAATCTTATTAACTCACAAGACACAAGCACGACCACAAGGTTCGTCTCCCAACATCAAAATCCACAAATAAAGGATTTAAAAAAAACAACAAAATACTCTAGAGCCATCCTAGCCAAGTAGGCCAAACGAACAACTTACCTCTTACACACTTAGTCAATGCATGCAATCATGAAAACTGCTCAAAAGCACTCATTTCCGGAAATGCCAATGATCAAACCACATTTGTAAAATGCACCACAATTAACCGCGGACCCACGGCTTCGTGGATCCTCGCGAGACCCGTCGGATCTAACCCACAGTGGTTAAAAGCAAGCTCGCGGTTCCACAGCTTCGTGGAGCCCTACCGAGACCCCGTCGGATCTAACCCGCAGTGAACATACACACACACACGTTACTCATGCAATACTAACATGCTAAGAATGTAAGTTCATTAAGAATACTCACTAGATATGGCCATTAACTCGACACCATTATCAAACTCTTCAAAACACAATAACAAGATTAAATACGGAATACACGATTCCATAACTTTAAACAAGAGGAGTATCATCATAAAATCCTTCAACGTTCAAAATAATCAAATCATAATCAATTCCCAAAACACACCGTTCACAAAACACACACGCATTTGAAAGAAAGCCTTTAACGAGGCCAAACCGAAATCTTTTGAAACTTCGTTTCAAACAACCAAACAAACACACTAATACGATCACCGATCATCATATCCACAAAATAAGAAAAGTATGGCAAGGTACTTGCCTCGAAATCACAATCGCAACGAGACGACGGATAGGACGCGGTCGAATAGCCCCGAACCCCCGAACAATATCAAGAACGCGATAGCACCACGAGTATTACGAGAATAACACCACACGAATCATCAATCACCAAACGGAATTCAACATCGGAATCCTCGGACACCTATAAACCTCCGGAAGTAACAATAACACATGGTTACGACGAGAATCAAGGCCAAAACAACGGAAATCCCAACAAACTATCGAAGGGAAACTCATTGGGACATTTAATCGAACACTAAGTGTTCAATAATTCCCAAGAACACTCGAATCGTCGATCGAGTTAAACAAACTTGATATATGGATATACAACCCATAGAACATGATTAATAACATCATACTACACCAATCGATGTATCAAAATCGGATTAGAAACGAAATCAAGAACAATTTCTCCAAAAAGTCAACTTGAAGGATAATCAAGAAATATACCTTGATTTGGATGAAGGATTTAAGTAGAGGTCGAAAATTTACAACAAGACTTGAGGTAGATGATCTCTACAAGTTTTGGAGCACTCAAATCGCCCAAGAATCGCCTAAGATGAAGGAGGAAGAAGAGAGGAGAAAAAATGAAGTTTTTCTCCTCGCAAATCTGCTAAAAAACGCAGAAAAAGCCCGTGTGCCGCGGCACAGGACAAGTGTGCCGCGGCCCAGGGCCACCAAAAACGCCCAGGAATCAGCTTAGTGCCGCGGCACAGCCTGAGTGTGCCGCGGCACACGGTACAGCCCCCTTCAACACCAAAAAGGCACACCGTGCAGTCTTCGCTATTTCGACCATAACTCCTTCGTCTGGACTCCGATTGACTCACCGTTTGAACCATTGGAAAGCTAACTTGATTCTCTATAATGTTGCAAAGATTCAGAATTTTTGGAGTTTCCAAGAATTAATGGTGACTTTACAAAGTCGAACTCCCACGTGAAAAAGTCGATTAAGGACACGGAACTCAACAAAACGACACCGAAACGAACTCGGATGACAAAAAGTGCAGAATTAATCATTCTCGGAATGACGAAACGGTCATGATAGAGTTGTCAAAACGAACTTCCTCCGAAAAAAAAAAATTACCGAAATTCGAAATTGCGGATATTACAACAGGGGCATTAAATACTGAAGCGGCGATTCATAATCATCACGAAGATTAAGAACGCGTGAGACACCGCGACGAATTACATCCCGCCACGCGTCCCCCTCACTATGACTCTTGGAGATCCCGAAGTCAAATCGATGCGACTCTCAAAGATATGTCCCTTCAAGGGATCTTATCCACCCCCAAATCGGATCGACCTCAATCTGAAACGATTCCAGCACCGGCCAAACCGGCACGACCCTGGACTCGGGGGCCCTTGTTGGTAGTCGATCCGCCTTGGCGTCCACACAAGCGCTTCGGGCAGCCGAACGGCCGAGCGGATCCCAGGGCCGAACCGGTCATAAACTTGATCGTTTCTCGGGTTCGCACAAAAAACCGGACCGGGCCGAGACCTTAGAGCCGACCCGGGATCCGGACCAAAACCGAGCAGACCCTACATGAATACGCTCCATAACCACGAATAAGGCCGACTGCAGTAGCGAAGCTCGAGGGCCGACCTCATTGTTTGGCCATAACAGATAAATATCGAAAGCCCAAAGCAATGCGCACACGACAAGTAAAGAGAGCTGTCATGCCCCTTCCCAAAGCACACTTAAGAAGGTGACACGTGTCAAAGGAGTCACCTTCATCGTGACAAATGTCATCAGCATATTCATCTCAATCTTCCTATTGTCATCTGATGAATGGCTGACATTGCCTATATATAGGGCAGGAGAAAGTACAAAAAGAGGACTTTTGAAAAAGAGAGAGAGAGAGAGAAAAAAGAGAGAGGTAATGAAAAGGAGTAAAAAAGACTTGTAATTAACAAGCAAACCGAATAGACCGGCATACATTATTCTGCCCGGCTCTATGCTATCAAGAGGTCATTAATAAAATTTAGTGATCAAATATCTTCCATTTTATTTATTATTTTCTACGTGTCTTCGATCCATTCGTCCAGATCAGCATACGTGACGTTGACCTAATCAGACGTCAACAACTATAACAACAGAATAGTCCCGATCCAACTTTATATCTCAAGCATGCTTTTATTTTATTTCTAGTCCTTGTGTTTTAATCGTAATCGCCGTACAAATATGCTTCAATTCCATGATTTGAAGGAAGTGAGAAAGTGGTGAAGAAAATATCTGATTTTTTTATTAATCTTTTTCTTTTCTTTCCAAAGATGCTAATCTTTCCCGTAGTCAATACAGAATACCGATCATGGGCTGTTTTTTTTTTTTTTTAAACTCCAATATCGTTTTAACCTTTCCTTTTAGTAGTGGGGTTGTGCTGATTTATATGCTGATCCACCAACTGAAGATAAAGTTCATTGATGCTGAAATCTGGCAAATTTAGAGCTGTTTATATCTTTCTTTCTTATTTTTTTTTTCTGTGTTTTCATTTTATTTAGGATATGTTCGGCGGTCTCCGTTGATAAGCTAGATAAGCTAATTCATGAGTTATTATTCTGAATAGTATCCATTGATAAGCTAGATAAGCTAATTCATGAGTTATTATTCTGAATAGTATCTAAATAACTTAGCATATAAGCTCGTTTATGGCGGACCATACGTTACTTTCTAAATAGTTCAAAAGATATATTAACTTATAAATTAGTTTATGTCTAGCATAGTTCAAAAGATATATTAACTAATAAATTAGTTTATGTCTAGCAAGTGAAATGTCATGGATGGTGAAATTTTTTGTGAGGAATGCTACACCCATAAACAAACTTCCACAAAAATACCCACAAAATGACGTGTCAGCAGGTGATTGGTGTATTTTGTGGCAGTTTCTCTGGCTACACCAATCACCCACTTGTTGGGAAAAATACCGACTAACGTCACGTCACAACGAATAAAGCGGAACCTCGTTTGACAAATTCCCACTCTTCAATCATAACTTTGTGGTTATCGACGAGTAGAGCAACAATTACAACTCGATAAAATTAATACAAATGATATCCGAAAAACAATGAACATGAGACACAAATTTTAGCGTGGAAGACCCCTCAAGACAAGAGTAAAAACCACGGGACTGAAGCCGCTTAAATCCACTATCACCAATACACACAAATACACAATCGTCCCTAATACAAACCAGGGGTATACACCAATCGTCAAATACCTGGTAATAAATGTTCTTCAAGTATTTGGAATCAACAATAACAACAAGATCGAGAAAAGAAACAACCGTAAATAGCTTACACAAAGAGATAACGAAATACCCGTACTTCCGGACTCAAAACCTCGATCTACACCGGTGAAAAGATTTGCCCAATAGCTACCAAGCTCTTGTCAAAAGATCACGACGATCCGACCGATAAATCTCCGGGAAAATGATGAAATGTATTTCTCTCTCTTGTTTCTCTCTCTATATCTCTCTCTCTTGTTCTTAAGTGTGGAAGATGATGAATAATGAAACTCCCTTTCCAAACAGCATAAAAAGAACAACCTGTGCAAGGTTGAATCGTGTGTCGCGGCCCGACCCAAGTGTCGCGGCACACAACGCAAAAAACGTGCCCAGGTATCCGGCAGGGGCCGCGGCACAGCAGGAGGGTGTCGCGGCCCGTAGTACAGGCCACTTTGGCCATCTGAAGCAAACGACGGGGGCCGCGGCTCGGTAGGAATGTGCCGCGGCCCAGGTTGATCGGCAGGACTCGGCATGGGTCGCTCGGCAGGGGCCGGCAGGGTGTGCTCGACAGGGGCCGCGGCCCAGAGTATAGTGGCTCGGCATTTTGAATAAAATTCCGGGGGCCGCGGCCCGGCTGTGCAAAGTGAGAAAAAATCCTATATTTTGGAAATTACTCCTACAAATCTCCCCTTTTCCGGAATATAGGAAGAGTTCGCCATCCCGGCAATCGAACAACACACTTTCACCTTATCTCTACTTAACGCCTTCGTTAACATCTCGGAACCATTATCATCGGTATGAACTTTATCAAGTTCAAACAAACCATCCTCCAAAGCATCTCGGATCCAATGATACCTCACATAGATATGCTTCGTTCTCTTGTGAAAAGTCGCATTCTTATCTAAATGAATTGCACTTTGACTATCACAAAGAACTACGTAACGTCGTTGTCGGAAGCCTAGCTCTCGTAAAAACATTTCCAACCATAAGAGCTCTTTGCTCGCTTCCACCACCGCAATATACTCGGCCTCCGTTGTAGACAAGGCAACGCACTTTTGCAATCTTGATTGCCATGACACGGCTCCCCCTGCGAACGTCATCAAATAACCAGAAGTGGATTTTCGGTTATCTTCATTACCGGCCATATCCGAATCGGAATATCCAACAAGCATTGCTTTCCCATTTCCAAACGTAATCCCCAATTTGGAAGTACCCCGCAAATATCTAAATATCTATTTCACGGCTTCCCAATGCTTCTTACCCGGATTCGATAGAAACCGGCTCATCACTCCCACGGCATGAGCAATGTCGGGCCTAGTACAAACCATAGCATACATTAAACTCCCGACCGCCGAGGCATATGGAATTTTATCCATATCCTCAATCTCCTCCTTCGTCTTAGGGCAATCTTGGCTCGTCAATTTAAAATTGTTAGTAAGAGGCGAACTAACAACTTTAGCTTTGTCCATGTTGAAATGTTTAAGCACCTTCTCGATGTATTGCTCTTGCGACATGTGCTATTTCCGGGCTGCTCTATCCCGAGTGATTCTTATTCCAAGAATTTGTTTAGCCGCCCCCAAGTCCTTCATGGCAAAGGACTTACTCAATTCTTCCTTCAAGTTGGCGATCCTCTCGGCATTCTTGCCAACGATCAACATGTCGTCCACATAGAGCAATAAGATGATAAAGTCATCATCTCCGAATTTCTTAAAAAATACGCAATGCTCGAGAGTCGTCTTCCGGTAGCCTTGCTCCCCCATAACCGACTCAAACTTCTTGTACCATTGCCTTGGTGCTTGTTTCAACCCGTATAAACTCTTCCGAAGTTTACACACATAATCCTCTTTTCCTTTGACCTCAAATCCTTCCGGTTGCTTCATATAAATTTCTTTGTCAAGGTCTCCATAAAGAAAAGCCGTCTTGACATCCATTTGCTCAACCTAAAGATCAAGGCTAGCCGCAATACCAAGGACCAATCGAATCGATCCTATCTTCACAACCGGAGAAAACATCTCATCAAAATCAATGCCCTTCTTTTGACTAAATCCTTTCACCACGAGTCTAGCTTTGTATCGGGGCAACGAGGTATGCTCCTCCGACTTCACCCGATACACCCATTTGTTTCTCAAAGCCCTCTTGCTTGTCGGAAACTTCACCAACTCGTAAGTGTTATTCTCATGCAAGGAACTCATCCTCCATGGCCTCCGCAAAATATTCGGGCTCCCCCTCGTCGGTGAGTAAGACGTACTCATCGGCCGAATAACGGGTGGAGGGATGACGGTCCCTCGTCGACCGCCTATGTGGAACAAAAGATGGCATGTTCGTCACGGGTAGCTCGGGATGATCTCCATCGGTGTCATCTTGTCTCAACTCATCGTTGTCACCGACATCTTGTTGTTCATCATTTTGGACGTCATCTCCAACGGGTGTCTCAACATTTTGTGGAGGAACGGGGTCCAAATCAATAAGATCATAGTCGTGTTGCGGAGCCGACTCTCCATTCTCAACATCTTTCATCATTTAATCTTCTACAAAAGCAACGTCTCTCGACCGAACAAGCCTCTTTGTCACCGGGTCATATAATCTATACCCGAACTCATCAAGCCCGTAGCCAATAAAAATACACGGCTTCGTCTTGGAATCAAGCTTTGATCTCTCATCATTCGGAATGTGAACAAAAGCTTTACATCCGAAGACCTTTAAGTGGCGGTACGAGATCTCTTTACCGCTCTACACCTTATCCGACACATCAAATTCCAAAGGAACACACGGCGTCAAATTAATAACATGAACCGTCGTGTTCAAAGCTTCTCCCCAAAATGACTTTGGCAATCCGGCATGTGAGAGCAAACAATGAGCTCTCTCCACCAAAGTGTTCATTCTCTCCGCCAAGCCATTGAGTTGCGGAGTCTTCGGGGGCGTCTTTTGATGCGGATCCCTTGCTCTCGGCAATATTCATCAAAGGGTCCGGTGTACTCTCCACCATTGTCCGTCCGGATACACTTTAGCTTCTTCTCGGTCTCTCTTTCCATCGATGCATGAAATTGCTTGAAAGTGTCTAACACTTGATCTTTGGTCTTCAAGGTGTAAGCCCACACCTTTCTATAATGATCGTCGATGAATGTGACAAAATATCGGCAACCACCGAGCGTCCTAGTCTTCATAGGACCACAAACATCAGAATGAACAAGATCAAGCACATTTTCCTTCCGTGAAGGAGTATGAATCTTAAAAGTAACTCTCCTTTGCTTCCCGGCTAGACAATAAGAGCATCTTTTAAGGTGTACCTTGTGAACCCCGGACAAAGCCTCCTTCTTCGAAAATAGCGCTATTCCTTTTTCACTCATGTGACCGAGCCTCTTATGCCATAACTCGGCCATGTCATTATTGTCGATTGTGTTCACGAAATTAGTCGTGACCTTCGGAAGTGTCACGTACAATTTTCCTTCCTTTTGTCCTCTCCCGACAATCAAGGAACCTCTAGTGAGTTTCCACAACCCCTTGCCAAAACTGCTATGATAGCCGCCATCATCGAGTAAACCAACGGACATAACATTAAGCCTCATGTCCGTAACATGTTTTACATTTCGTAAAACAAGTTCCATTCCGGTGTCGAATCTCAAATGCACATCTCCCACTCCAACAATCTTGGATAACCCGTCGTTACCCATCTTGACTATACCAAAGTCACCCGGAGTGTAAGAGGAATAAAAATCTCTACGTGATGTAACATGACACGTAGCACCACTATCGACCACCCAACTCGAATCATCTCTCGAAAGGTTGATCATATCATAGTCGCAACAAACAAAGAATTCTTCGGAAGTAGTATTAACCATTCTACTCGTGTTGGCTTCCATCTTACGATTGAGATAATAAACACCACGAAACAATAAATCCCGTGGCTCCGATACCACTTTGTTGGGAAAAATACCGACTAACGTCACGTCACAACGAATAAAGCGGAACCTCGTTTGACAAATTCCCACTATTCAATCGTAACTTTGTGGTTACCGACGAGTAGAGCAACAATTACAACTCGATAAAATTAATACAAATGATATCCGAAAAATAATAAACACGAGACACAAATTTTAGCGTGAAAAATCCCTCAAGACGAGAGTAAAAACCACGGGACCAAAGCCGCTTAAATCCACTATCACCAATACACACAAATACACAATCGTCCCTAATACAAACTAGGGGTATACACCAATCGTCAAATACTTGGTAATAAATGTTCTTCAAGTATTTGGAATCAACAACAACAACAAGATCGAGAAAAGAAACAACCGTAAATAGCTTACACAAAGAGATAACGAAATACCCGTACTTCCGGACTCAAAACCTCGATCTACACCGGTGAAAAGATTTGCCCAATAGCTACCAAGCTCTTGTCAAAAGATCACGACGATCCGACCGATAAATCTCCGGGAAAATGATGAAATGTATTTCTCTCTCTTGTTTCTCTCTCTATATCTCTCTCTCTTGTTCTTAAGTGTGGAAGATGATGAATAATGAAACTCCCGTTCCAAACAGCATAAAAAGAACAACCTGTGCAAGGTTGACTCGTGTGCCGCGGCCCGGCCCAAGTGTGTCGCGGCCCGGCCCAAGTGTGCCGCGGCACACAGCGCAAAAAACGCGCCCAGGTATCCGGCAGGGGCCGCGGCCCAGAGTACAGTGGCTCGGCATTTTGAAGAAAATTCCGGGGGCCGCGACCCGGCTGCTGTGTGCCGAGGCCCGGCTGTGCAAAGTGAGAAAAAATCCTATATTTTGGAAATTACTTCTACATGACTAACACGTCATTTTGTGGGTGTTTTTATGCAAGTTTGTTTGTGGGTGTAGCATTTTTTTTTTGTTTCTTTTTCTCTTTCTTTCTGTTTTGTCGTTTTTTACCCACTGGTCATTAGCCACATCAGCCAGACGCTCGTGGGCTTTCTTTGATATTTATACAAAAAATTTATTCCAATGTGTGCATATAAATGTCAGTCTTTCCATCCTCTCCCTCTCTCTCTCTCTCACACACACACACACATACTTTTCATAAATATTTGGATACACGTTCATCATATACGGAGTCATCGTTTTCTGGTGTAGCATCAGCAAGATTCACATGCAGAGTTTCGTGATGGTGGCCCAATGATATGGTATTAACACTCGTCTCCCTCTAATTCGCTCTCTATACCTCTCTTCTCTCTCTTCACACCTTGGGGCTTTTAGTGGTGAGAATCTTGATGATGCTGCATCGGCAATAAACGACTAAGAGTGCTGGGAAAATGTTGGGGGGAAAAAGTTACTCCATTAATCCCCAGTGTGTAATATGATTCCGTCAGGTTGGATTTATGGTGTATTAATATCTTACTAATTTATTATTATTATTATTATTATTATTATTATTATTGTTATTATTATTTATGTATTTCTGTCAACTTCTTTGAAAACCCGACAGGGATTTACTGAGTACTGAGGGAACTCCACTCTGCAGATGAAGAAATGTTCATTATGAAGTGCATAGATAGATCTACATATATAATTATTCTTTTTGCCCCATAAGAAACAATTATAGAACTCCATTTTCTTTTGAAAATGGTAAAATCACAAATTTTTGTTGTTTTGACTCATTGTAGCAAAAGGCGAAATCCCTCGCCCTGCGCCTCTACCGGTCAAGAAAGGGATTGGTGGAGAATTAAATTATGGTATTCTGGCCCAGGTGGGAGGAAACGCAGTCTGCCATCTTGAAAGCCTATCCCCACATTGGAGGATAAAACTCTCTACATCAATTTATCGAGCATAACGTCTTATGTAATCACCGAGGCAGAGTTGAACTGAATGCCATGCAGACTTGTTGTTTTGACTCATTGATTATATGTGTGGTGGGTAAGTAATAAAATAAAAAATGAATTTGATGATAGATGTGTGGTGAGATTTAGGGTTGTTATCGGACCGGGTTTCGACAGAACCGAAACTATCGCAATAACTTAATGGATAGACCCGGATTGGACCGATAAGTCTGTGGGGTCAATTTTTAGATTGGGGACCAGATCGAGTCCTACGGGGTGGAAACCAAGTGAATCCGAAAACCGGAATCCAAAAACCAAAATGGAAACAATTTTTTTTATACTATGAGTATCTGAACCAAAGTAAATCGATTTACTCATTGTTCCGGGTATCCAAAATTAGTCGGTTGCTATAATGGGTACACCACATCACACCAAACTAGTATGTTATTAACAACATATAACTGAACCTTAGGCTCTCTTTATTTATTCTCCCCTTCCTTTCTTTTTACATTTTTGGCCAATGTGGGATATGTTACCAACAAAAACTTCCTTTTTCTATTCCTCATCCCCTTCCTTATCTTTGTATCTCCTCATCTATGTGGGATTCTGATTAAAAGCTCCATCCTTCCTTTCGCCCCTAGTATTGTTTAGAAATAAGATGAATGATTGAAGATGGGAAAGTGGAGATAGAGAATGAAGAATTATCAGATACTTTTCTGATTTCACCAGTCCGCATCTTATCGGTTTCGGTCCAAATTTTAGTACTCGTATTCGGACTCGTTAATTTTCGGGTGAATTTTGATCTCGGGTATTTCAGTCCGGTTTTTAGGTGTGGTACCCCAACTTTTTGTAAATTTTCCGTTTTGGTGCTTCTGTAATTTTGACACTTGTTGTAAGTGTTTAGAAAGTTGATGTTGATCTTGGAGTTAATATCATTTGGAAATCTACTCTTTCTTGTTCGGATCGTTGTTACATTGGATTTTTGATGCGATTCTATCATATGTGCGTGGGGTATAGCACTACGTTCCCTTCATAGCGCATGCTATTTGAGTACTGATAGCACATGCTATCTATCAACATTAGCGCACGCTACAGTGAATTGGAATTGGAGGCTGACAGTCCAGAAAGGTACTGGACTGGAATTGAGTATTCGTAGCGCACGCTATGTGTTGAAGATAGCGCACGCTAGCCGTATTAGTAGCGCACACAAGCAACGCAGTATAGCGCGTGCTAAGGCTTGAGCATGACAGAGGACACTAGGTTCTGGACTTCAATTTCTGGGCACCAACTACCAGGTAGCGCACGCTAACTATAGACTAGCGCATGCTATGGGAAGGCATTAGCGCACGCTAAAATATATACGTAGTGCACGCTAACGATACAGGAAGAGGCCACTGGACTACCCGGTGAACCATTAGCGCGCGTTATTCTCAGAAATTAGCGCACGTTAAGTGGCCTTGTGTATAAATAGGACATTTCAGCCCCAATTCGTCATTTTTCCGTTCCTTCCTTGGGCGATTTTGGGCGATGTGTGACGATCTCTACGAGATATCATCATCCATTAACATCTTCAAGCTTCTAGTTTGGATTACTCAACGTTTAATCTTCTCCACCACTCTAGATCGAGGTAAACTTCGCATAACACTAGATTTTCGAGATTTGTGGGTTTTTCTTTCCAATCTCTTTGATTCAACTTGTTGCTATGGTGGAACATGTCGAGTATGAATTATCTATCTTGGATACATATTGTCCTACGGATTTATTGGTATATTTACCGGAATTATTGAGTGTTTGGGATGGTTGATTGTGATTCACCACCTAGGAGTTTTATTTCCGGAATACATATATCGCATGTAGTATTTTCGGGTGGATTCCAACTTATTTTCAAACCGATAGATTATTGATAGTTGATTACGAAATTGTCTAGCTTCGGAGTTGTCGATTCCTTCAACCTTGGTACCTTGTTGTCCGTACCCTTTTCTCTCATCCAGGCAAGTGATTTTTGTGAAAGTTATATTCTTAAATGTGAAAAGTAATGCATACGAGTGTCAGAGCTATATTCGTTCACTCCGGGAGGGCCTGACGAGGCCTCAGAGGGATCTATGCATTGTCGGGTCCGCGAACATTTGGGTTAGCCACGGGTCTGACGGGGCCACGGAGGGATTCACGCATTTTCGGGTCCAGGGTTAATCAGGGAGAAATTATCATTATTGAGATATATTTGGATAATTGCATTTTCCGGAAAATCATTATCATAGCTTTGAAATTGGTGCATGTGCTTTTACGTGTAAGATGTGACGTTTCACTTGTATTACTTGCTCTAACCCCTCTCGTGTAGGGGAAAACTCTTTTCATGTATTTTAGGTTCGAAGAATCCAAACGAGCGAACACCGGATCAGCACGATGATGAAGGCGAGGCGTGATACTATGGCAAATCGTGTTCTCTTTATTTCGAGTGTTGTCCATTTGGACTGTTTTATCCTTGTATTAATAGATAGTACTCGAGTACTATAGGAGTTCCTTTTCCAGTTGATACCAGCCTCTCTTATCAGTCAGCTCCACGGATAACTTATCTATATTGCAAACTGGACATGCTAAATATCACTATGTACTCGAGCCAGACATATATGCATAGGCCGGAAAATCATTGATTGTCCACATTACAGCTGCACACATATTAAAATACGATTCAGTTTTCTTGTCATATGTGTAAAACCCCACAAAAAAATCATGTAAGTGTTAGACTTAGTATATATAGTTGTAAGATATCATCTCATTGTTATGAATAAATTTTGTTACGAACCCTTGATGTTTCGACCGATTAATTATTAATCGCCCAAATTTAAAGTTTATTAAATATTTAGCACACATAATTAATTAAATAACATACTCAAATAACTAATGTGCCAAGACCTAAAACATAAACATAATAGATTGGGCTCAACCCAACATACTTTACAACTAAAGTAATTAACTAGCACAACCCAACTAATTAAATTACCAACTATTATAATTATAATTATACTCTTAAATTAACAACAACAACAACAACAACAACAACAAAAAAGATGATACACACACACATATGGGCGGCCAAAAAGGGAAAAAAGAGGAGGAATTCTCACCCCCCATGCAAGACTTAGACACATGGCAATAGTCTTCTACATTACAACACCTCCCCAAGCCCTAAAAACATTATATAAATACCTACACTTAGCAATACCCACCCTTTACACTTTCAACAACAAAATAAAATCTGCATTGAGAAGTAGAGGGAGAGAGAGCCGAACTCAAGTAGTGAGAGGAGGAAGAATAAGTTCAACAAGAAAATAGGTAATTCAACTCCTACACCTTCTTCCATAATTTATGATTATAATCTTCCTTAGCTAACTAAAACCTTAACATGCAAATAAAATACACATCCTTGGTGTGTGATGTTTCGGACGAACCAAGTAGAGGTGAAGGGGAGAAATCGTCTTTCAACTTCCGAGACCTAGAACCGTTTACTTTCTGCAAGAAATCGAGGTGGGTAAAAATTCTCTTCAAAAATTCTAAAAGCAAATGAAATTTATGGTTTTGTGATGCATGTTTAATTCTGAAAATTTCACAAATATGTTATTGAGGAACATGTTGAGACATGCATGTTTAGTTATATATATATATATATATACATACCATGATTTTTGTATTTGAGATTATATCTCTTGTCTTTCTTATATTTTAAGTTTCAAGAATTATGATGTTTGTAAAGCATGTATGAATCTGAAATTTTATGTAAATGCATGCCTTTGAGATTTGTATATATGGCTATGTTAACATGCATTATATTTTACGGGTTCAAGTTACCACCGATTTGGTAGATAAAGTTCGATTATGTGAAAATTTGAAATTTCATGGCTTCTTCGTAATTTCTTGTAAACTCTATCCAAAAATCTAGAACTTGTACTATATTGACTAAGATATGGTATGTGGATAAATTATTTGTGGCCAAAACGGGACTTGAAACGAGTACACGGAACTTTTGGGCATAATTCGTAATTTCTTAAATTTTGGGTACTAAACTGAAATTTACGAAAAAAAAATATTCTGGACCTTGGACAGTACATATTCTATCATGTATGGGCTGCCCATAAAGTTTTAAGTGATTCGGAGTTCAATATCTAAACTTATTCGTCCAAATTGCAATTTTATAACAATTTCAGGGTCAAAATGCAAGAAAACAAAATGTCTGGACCAAGTCCGAATTTTTCTGGAACTTTCACAAATATGGAATTCCAGGTTCATCACGAGTTATCTCATAAAATTTTGTTAAATTCCGAGCTAAATTCATAGCTCTATAAGCCTCGAAACGATTTTCTTAAGTTTTGGGGCGATACCGTAATTTTTGAAAATTTTAGTCCCAAAACTGGAAATTTCCAAATTTTTCCTTAAATCTGGAGTCGAGGAAGTATTTTTGGCTTCCTCATAAACTTTCATAACCATCCGATTTCGTTTCATACTCCAAACGCTTAGGCTCTAACCTAAGGGTAAAAACGTCCTTTCAACCTATTTCAGAAAACCCTCGTTTTCCTTTCATCGAACCTATCCATCTAATATATTTGACCTGAACCCATCAGACCTTTAATAAATTATTGAAGATATTTTCGAATTTATATACAAGTCCTATTCCGTATTACCGTACCACAAATATAATTAACCATATTCCATACTTAATCAAAAGACACTATTAACCTCACTGACCGAATGTTTACGTAATACTTGTGAAATGCGTCAAATTGATAACTGTGACTGTCCGGGAACTAAGTGCTATACAAACAAAGTGCCACGTACAGGTCCGCCTCTAACTCTATCGGGACAAAGTGCCACGTCGACGGACGGGGGCCACCTCTTGAGCCCATACGAAACGGAGAGCCGACCTCCAATCCAGGGGCCACCTCTTGAGTTGTAGGAGCCACTTCTTGTAATACCCGGATTAATTATTGAGTATTTCATCTGTAATTGAACTCTGTATTATTCGGAATTGTGATATCGATAATCGAAGTATGATATTTCTCGTATTTGTATCCTTATACATGAGTATGGAAACATGTAAATTTTCCCATGCAAATACGTGATAACATACGCTAAGAATGTAGCTTAACGTACGTTATCGGCCAGGGTTAGCGTACGCTACGAATGAAGCGTAGCGTACGTTAGACAATCAATAATTGAGCTGGGCGGTTATCACATGCGCCAGCCGGACATGGGTCCGGATAAGATTCCCTTGGATGAACTTGGATAGTTTTGAAGTCAACGATTGTTAACATACGCTAAGGAACATGTCTAGCGTATGCTAAAGGGTGTTGCTTACGTACGTAACATGATGGTGTAACGTACGTAATCGAGTACAGAATGAGAACAATTAACTATCAGTGGACGATAGCGTACGCTAAGAATATTGGGTAGCGTACGCTGAGAGGCTAACGTACGTTATGCATGAAGGCTAACATACTTTAAGGACAGAAAATTATAAATAAGACAGCACCCCATGTTATGTTGTTTACGTTTTATTCACTTATCCTTTAGTCCACAGAGCCTCCCCTCCTTCATAAACATCCATAGGCCATCCATACTCGATATTTGAAATTTAGATATCACTTATATTGATCATTGAAGTGGAGAATCATTTTGGATTGACACACAAGCAACCGAAGTTGGATTCTACCTATTGTCTCAGCATTTTCTTCATTTTAAGGTATGTTATGTTGTCTCCAACCTTGATTTCGTATTCTTAAAGATATTATGATCATGCTACCAAGGATATTAAGTTTCATAGATTATTTATTCAACCAACATCACGTTTAGAAAGTTGAGATGATTATGCTTTAAGTACCTCGGTTAAGAGCATCATAATTTGAATTTTGTTACTATGAACAAGTAAAGGAAGTTTCTGAGATCGGTAATCCAAATTTGGAAGGTGTCTTCGTAATAATCACGGACTTGGTATTAACATCATTGTTATTAGACGAACCTAGGAAGTTGATCATGGAAGGATTGATGTATCTTGTAAAGGTGGATTGTTAAATAAACTTCAAGATGATAGTTTGAATGATATAAAGATATTGATATCAACCATAGGCCTTCTGAATTATTTATGAGAATGTGTAATCAAGATTGGAGTATGATCACCATGATGATATACGTATCCTTGAATTCGAAGATGTTGTAATCCGTAAGATCATTCATAATTGTATGAGCATGATATGTAAGGAGATAACGTACGTTAATCACGGAGGATTTCGTAAGCTTCATCACAAATCGAGACAATCGTCTTCCCTGTGAGAAACTGTCATGCGTGCTTAGCGTACGCTAATCTATGTATCTTACGTACGTTATCGGGCATAGTTAACGTACGCTTCGTTTGGTACGTAACGTACGTTATATCATCAGACGAGTCAGTCGACTGATTAGTGAGGGACTGCCAATGCATGGTTAGCGTACGCTAGACTTCGCAGATTATATGCGCTAACGAGTAAGCTTAACGTACGCTACATAGGGTACGTAACGTATGTTAAGCAGGTCAGGCAGGTTACGTTTTATGAACTTTCGACCGTAATTTTAATTGTTAGACATTCGTACGACGTGAGAGAACCCTATATTATTTATTTTGTTTAAGGTTCGAGTTTTGCAACGTGATTAACGAAGGGGAGACCTTCGAGTGTTTCGATATTCATGAAAGTGTTATTCTTGTCATCGAACCGAGGCAAGTACCTTAATTGTTTTAGGTATTGATATTATACATATTATTGTGCATATATGTCTTTGTTGTATGTCCACCTCTTATTGGTCCTATGGGATCATCGGGGATCTATGCTAGCGTGCGCAGGATCATCGGGCGGGTTTTTCCACCATGGGTTGGTCTAACGGGATCATCGTGGGTTCTAGGCAGTGAACGCTGGATCATCAGAATTACCATATGTATGTTGTGATATCATGTTGTGATCATCAGTTGTGTATGTTATCTATGAGTTTCTCATAGGAGGAGACTCATTGGTAATTTGTCATCTATGTTATTATTATTCTTCGTAAAATGTTGAATAATATGTTGTGGTACTTGTACTATCATTGTTGTGCTAACCCCTTCGTGGGTGAACATTTGTCTATGTTCAGGATCCAGGAGAGCAGGGAAACAACCACTAGATCTGCATGACGACGAGGGTGCAGAGTGATGTTCCGGTCGGGTTTAATTGTCTGTTGTTTGTGTTATTTTTAATAAGTACTCGAGTACGTCATAGTTTGTGATGATTGAATTTGGTGATGTAATAATATTCTTCCTTCAGATATTTGTATTCTCGGCATTGGCCCAGAACTGTTGTCTTTTATTTCAGTTACTTTCATATGTTGGTATCTGTTATTGTCTTTTTATTTCTTCAGCCTTGTAAATTCTTATGTAAAGGATTTACGACGCTGTAATATTTCCTGAATATATCGGGGGTGTTACAGAATATGGTATCAAAGCTAAGATTATGGATATCTTGGCCATTGGGTTAAAATAGGGGTCATATATGTCTTTTGAGGTAACCGGCCGTGAATAACATCACTGTACTGCCTACGTCTTCGTGCGAACGGTTGTTGTAAGTTCCTAAACTCTATCTCATCTTTTCCCTGTTATACCTTTTTATACTTGAACATCTGAATGAAATTGTTTCCTGTATATTGATTATTTATGCTTACAGTATGTTGAGAGGTGGACGTGGACGCGGTCGCGGTCGCAGATGAGAAAGAAGGAATGCTGAAAGAGAAGCTTCGTCTTCTAATCAGGCCATCCATAGCTCAGGCGAGCCACAAAGATCTATTAATAATGAACCGGAACCTATTGTGCCCGAAATCCTTCGTTAGGTGGTTAACCAGATGACTCAGTTTGCCTAGGTCGTGGACCGAATGCAGGTGGCAGTAGGATTACAACAGGGAGATCGACAGCAAGGTATCCTCGACATGGGAAATCGAGGCGACCGATGGCTGCAAGAGGTGGCGAAGATGCAACCATCCAAATTCGACAGCTTTTCTGAGACACTGACGTGGGATCATTGGTTAAAAGAACTGGATTAAATTTTTGCCGGGATTAATTACCATGATGACCGTAGAGCCTCTATTGCTCAGTACTTTATGATAGGGGATGCGTCCGAGTGGTGGGAAGCCATCCGGCATGTAGATTATGATGCTGACTGGGCATAATTTAAATTGATGATGGAAGCTCAGTACTGCTCTCGTCCGGTGAGGGAAGCCAAAGTTCGGGAGTTTTTCTCCGCTCAGCCTTCAGATGTGCTAGTATCTCAGACGATTAAGACGTTTAACCAGCAGCTCATTTGTTTGACATCTGGTCAGAACAGATGCATAAATGATGATCCATTTTGATATGAGAATGAAACCAGAAATCCAGAGGTACATGTCCGGTTTTGAATGTACCACTCTCCGTCAATATCAGGATAAAGCATTGGGGTATGAAATCAAAGAAGCAGCGATGGAAAAGTTTGCAGAATCCAAGAAGCAGAAAGTCTCCGGTAGTTTCACGGAGCATAAGAGTAGTGGGCCCCGCAAGGTCCACTCATCCTTTCATTCTTTCAAGAAGCCTCCGCACCCATCTAAGAGCAGAAAGAACTTCGGAGCAGCATCAGCCACGATGGATGTAACCAGGAAGTGCTTTAACTGTGCCCAAACGGGGCACTATCGACGAAATTGCCCCTACCTTCCGTGACTTGTTTTGATTGTGGTCGAGAGGGACATCGTGCAGTGTTCTGTGAAGAGGCTGCAAAGTCTTTTAGAGCCCATACATCACAGCCAGTTCAGAAGGAAGCAAGTATCCAACAGACGCAGCAAAGTGTTCAGCTGCCCCAGAATTTTGGTCGCGGACGAGGCAGAGGACAGTGAGACTGAAAGGGGACATCGAGTACCGGATCCGTTACCCCACGTCTGTACGAGATGAGGAGAGCACACGATCAGGATGTCTTTGCCGCATCGTGCAATCGCTCGATCCTTTCACAGCCAGTTAGCGTTTTATTCGATACAGGAGCTACGCATTCATTTATATCCCTGTCTTGTGTAAATCGTTTGAATATCTCTAGTTTTCATAATTGTGAGCCTTATGTTGTGGATTTACCTAGTGGAGAGAGGATAGTGGGAAACTTAGAAACTAGAGATTTTCCTGTATCAATTGGAGGCAGAGAGTGGCCCTGAAATCTGATTGTGATAGAAATGCAAGGAGACGACCTGATACTCGGAGATGATTGGCTTAATCGTTATGGAGCTATTGTAAACTAACGGAAGAGAAATATTTCGATGATAGCTGATGATGGTTTCGAAAACTGTTTGAGGGATGGAGACCAGGAAGCTCAGGAAAGTTGATCAAGGCGATGAAAGCTGTTAAAATGCTAAAACAGGGCTGTACTGGATACTGGTGCTACACAAATGAAGAAAGAAGGTGAAAAAGTAGAACTCTCATCCATTCCTGTTGTGAACGAATTTCCGGATATATTTACTCGTGAATTACCTGTACTACCTCCACGACGAGATGTAGAATTCATCATCGAGCTGGAACCAGGAGCTACATCAATCTCTAAGGCGTCGTATCGTATGGCACCTACTGAGATGTATGAATTGAAGAAGCAACTGGAAGTGTTATTGGACAAAGGCTATATCCAGCCAAGTGTTTCACCCTGGGGTGCACTAGTTCTTTTCGTTCAGAAGAAGGATGGATCGCTTCGATTGTGTATTTACTATCGAGAGATGAACAAGATGACAATCAAGAACAAGTATCTGTTGCCACGGATTGATGATTTGTTTGACCAGTTTCCAGGAGAAACAGTGTTTTCTAAGATTGATCTGAGGTCGGGATATCATCAGTTGAGGATTAAGGAATCCGATGTTCTAAAATCAGCGTTCAGAACTCGCTACGTACACTATGAATTTGTAGTGATGCCGTTTGGTCTCACTAACGCACCTGCTGTATTCATGCAATTAATGAACCGAGTGTTCATAGAGTATTTGGACAAGTTTGTGGTTGTGTTCATTGATGACATTCTGGTGTATTCTAAGAGCCCGGAAAAGCATGCGCAACATTTGCGGATTGTTCTAGACCTTCTGAGAAATGAGTAATTGTACGCCAAGCTTTCTAAGTGTGAATTGTGGCTAAAGGAAGTAATGTTCCTCGACCATGTAGTATCAGAAGAAGGAGTCCGAGTAGATCCCCAGAAAATCGAAGCAGTTATGGATTGGAAGCCTCCTAAGAACGTGAAGGAAGTCCGGAGTTTCTGAGGACTTGGTGGGTATTATCGTCGGTTCGTGGAAGGGTTTTCTAAAATTACCTGCCCACTTACTCGACTACTGCAGAAAACTCAAAAGTTTGAGTGGAACGAGATGTGCTAGAATAGCTTTGATGAATTGAAGAAGAGATTGACGACGGCAACGATTTTAGCACTCCCACAGGTAATTGGAGGATTCATAGTTTACAGTGATGCTTCGAACCAAGGACTCAGATGTGTATTGATGCAGAATGAGAAGGTGATCACATATGCGTCACGACAGCTGAAACCTTATGAAGTGAATTACCCAACGCATGATTTGGAGCTGACAACAGTAGTTTTTGCTTTGAAAATCTGGAGACACTACCTGTACAGGACTCACTGTAAAATCTTTACGGATCACAAGAGTCTAAAATACATCTTCAATCAGAAAAAGTTGAACATGCGGCAAAGGAGATGGCTGGAACTAATTAAGGACTACGACTTTGAGATTCTCTATCATCCAGGCAAAGCAAATGTAGTGACCGATGCACTTAACCGCAAGCCTGTTTCTATTCAGATGCTGGAGACTCTGAACTCCCAGCCCAGCATTCAACGAGAATTGATTCGCGAAGGAATTGAAGTGTGGTTGCAAAGAGTTCAAGGACAACTGTGTGTGATGGAAATAACTTCATCGTTAATCGAAGAAATCAAATCTAAGCGATTGGATGATCCTTTGATGATTCGGTTGCGCGATGAAGTGAACAAGGGAAAAGCCCCAGGATTTGTAATTCTGATGATGGAGTCTTGAGATTTCAGAACCGACTTTGCGTTCCCGATGTCGATGTTCTGAAGCAGACAATTATGAAGGAAGCTCACAGCACGCCCTATTCTATCCACCAGGGCACCAGTAAGATGTATAAGGACCTAAAGCAGAACTTATGGTGGGGAAACATGAAGAAAGATGTAGCGGATTATGTCTCGAAATGTTTGACTTGTCAGCAGGTTAAGATCGATCATCAACGACCTGCCGGAATGCTGAAGCCGCTCCCGATTCTTGAATGGAAGTGGGAGGACATATCGATGGACTTTATCACTAATATGCCAAAGTCCAGAACAGGAATGAACATGATTTGGATTATAGTTGACCGTCTAACTAAATTGGCTCATTTTCTAAGCATTAAGGACACTTGGGGACCCGAGAGGTTAACACGAGTATTTATTTCAAAGATAGTCTGATTGCATGGTACGTCGAAGACCATTATTTTTGACCGAGATGGTCGCTTTGTGTCTCATTTTTGGAAAGCAATTCATAAAGCATTGGGAACCGAATTGAACTTCAACACAGCTTATCATCCACAGACAGACGGACAATCCGAGAGGACTATTCAAACGGTGGAAGATATGCTGAGGACTTGTGCCTTAGATTAGTCAACTTATTGGGAAGTTCATCTGCCGTTGATTGAATTCACTTACAAGAATAGTTGGCATGCTTCCATTAAGATGGCACCGTTTGAGGCATTATACGGGAGGAGATCCAGATCGCTCCAATGTTAGGACGATTCACCAGACTTGATCGGGACGGAACAGGAATTGATCGTGCAGAAATGAGAGAAGATAGCCTTGATTCGCGAAAGGCTGTTGACCGCCCAGAGTCGACATAAATCTTACGCATATGTACGCCGTCGTCCATTAGAGTTCAATATTGGAGAACACGTGCTTTTAAAAGTTTCTCCTACTTGGGGAATCTTTCGTTTTGGGAGGAAAGGAAAACTGAGTCCAAGATATATCGAACCATTCGAAGTTCTTGAGAGAGTTGGAGAGTTGGCATACAGGTTGGCATTACCGCCGTCATTGAGCCATGTTCATAACGTATTCCACGTATCCCAGTTACGGAAGTATATACCAGATACTAGTCATGTCATTGATTTCGGCGAGATCGAAGTCTCTCAGGATGGCACATTTGAAGAGAGACCGATCAGGATACTCGAGAGTCGAGTTAAACAATTGAGAAATAAACCGATTACTTTGGTTAAGGTTCAGTGGTCGTGTCACGGAGTGGAAGAAGACACTTGGGAAACGGAAGATAGCATGAAGTCCAGATATCCAGAGTTATTTTTGTCTTGAGTTTCGGGGCGAAACTCCTTTTTAGTAGAAGAGTTGTAATATCCGGATTAATTACTGAGTATTTCATCTGTAATTGAACTCTGTATTATTCGGAATTGTGATATCGATAATCGAAGCACGGTATTTCTCGTATTTGTATCATTGTACATGAGTATGGCAACATGTAAATTTTCCCATGCAAATACGTGATAACGTACGCTAAGAATGTAGCTTAACGTATGTTATCGGCCATAGTTAGCGTACGCTATGAATGAATCATATCGTACGTCAGACAGTAAATAATTGAGCTGGGCAGATATCACATGCGCCAGCCAGACATGGGTCCGGATAAGATTCCCTTGGATGAACCTGGACGGTTTTGAAGTAAACGATTGTTAACGTACGCTAAGGAACATGTCTAGCGTATGCTAAAGGGTGTTGCTTACGTATGTAACCTGATGGTGTAACATACGTAATCGATTACAGAATGAGAACAGTTAACTATTAGTGGACGATAGCGTACACTTAGAATATTGGGTAGCGTACGCTAAGAGGCTAACGTACGTTATGCATGAAGTCTAACGTACGTTAAGGACAGAAAATTATAAATAAGACAGCACCCCATGTTATGTTGTTTATGTTTTCTTCACTTATCCTTCAATCCATAGAGCTTCCCCTCCTTCATAAACATCCATAGGCCATCTATACTCGATCTTTGAAGTTTAGATATCACTTAGATTGATCATTGAAGTGGAGAATCATTTTGGATTGACACAAGCAACCGGAGTTGGATTCTACCTATTGTCTCAGCATTTTCTTCATCTTAAGGTATGTTTTGTTGTCTCCAACATTGATTTCGTATTCTTAAAGATATTATGATTATGCTTCCAAGGATATTAAGCTTCATAGATGATTTACTCAACCAACATCATGTTTAGGAAGTTGAGATGATTATGATTTAGGTACACTGGTTAAGAGCATCATAATTTGAATCTTGTTACGATGAACAAGTAAAGGAAGTTTCTGAGATTGGTAATCCAAATTTGGAAGGTGTCTTCGTAGTAATCACGGACTTGGTATTAACATCATTGTTTTTAGACGAACCTAGGAAGTTGATCATGGAAGGATTGTTGTATCTTGTAAAGGTGGATTGTTAAACAAACTTCAAGATGATAGTTTGAATGGTATAAAGATATTGATATCAACCATAAGCCTTCCGAATTATGTATGAGAATTTGTAATCAAGATTGGAGTATGATCACCATGATGATATACATATCCTTAAATTCGAAGATGTTGTAATCCGTAAGATCATTCATAATTGTATGAGCATGATATGTATGGAGATAACATACGTTAATCCCGGAGGATTTCGTAAGCTTCATCATAAATCGAGACAGTCGTCTGCCCAGTGAGAAACTGTCATGCGTGCTTAGCATACGCTTAGCTATGTATCTTACGTATGCTATCCAGCATAGTTAACGTACGCTACATTTGGTACATAACGTACATTATATCATCAGACGAGTCAGTCGACTGATCAGTGAGGGACTGTCGATGCATGGTTAGCGTACGCTACACTTCGTAGCTTACGTGTGCTAACGAGTAGGCTTAACGTACACTACATAGGGTACGTGACGTACGTTAAGCAGGTCAGGCAGGTTGCATTTTATGAACTTTCGACTGTAATTTGAATTATTAGACATTCGTACGACGTGACATGAACTCTATATTATTTCTTTTGTTTAAGGTTCGAGTTTTGCAACGTGATTAACGAAGGGGCGACCTTTGAGTGTTTTGATATTCGTGGAAGTGTTATTCTTGTCATCGAACCGAGGCAAGTACCTTAATTGTTTTAGGTCATGATATTACACATATTGTTGTGCATATATGTCGTCATTGTATGTCCACCTCGTGTTGGTCTGACGGGATCATCGGGGGATCTATGCTAGCGTGCGCTGGATCATCGGGCGGGTTTTTCCACCACGGGTTGGTCTGATGGGATCATCGTGGGTTTTAGGCAGTGAACGCTGGATTATCGGAATTACCATATGTATGTTGTGATATCATGTTGTGATTATCAGTTGTGTATGTTATTTATGAGTTTCTCGTAGGAGGAGACTCATTGGTAATTTGTCATCTATGTTATTATTATTCTTCGTGAAATGTTGAATAATATATTGTGGTACTTGTACTAGCATCATTATGCTAACCCCTTCGAGGGTGAACATTTGTTTATGTTCAGGATCCAGGAGAGCAGGGAAACAACCAGTAGAGCTGCATGACGATGAGGGTGTAGAGTGATTTTCCGGCCGGGTTTAATTGTCTGTTGTTGCGGTTTAGGGTGCTCTGGCTAAGATCTATGTGTTATTTTTAATAAGTAATAGAGTATGTCATCGTTTGTGATGATTGAATTTGGTGATGTAATAATATTCTTCTTTCGGATATTTGTATTCTTGGCATTGGCCCAGAACTGTTGTATTTTATTTCAGTTACTTTCATATGTTGGTATATGTTATTGTCTTTTTATTTCTTCAGCCTTGTAAATTCTTATATAAAGGATTTATGGCGCTGTAATATTTCCTGAATATATTAGGGGTGTTACACCTCTAGAGTCCCAAATCAAGTCGGGATGGTTCGACCGAGCCTTTGATCGAGCACCGCGGCTGCGGTTCATGAACGAGGCTACCATTGTTTCCTATTCCCATAACCGAGGAATAGAGTGTTCCGAGGGACCTGGGTTGTAGACTTGGGGTATAATCGCGATTATGGTGTGATCCGGGTATTGACCCATAGCTAAGGACATGCTGAGCCCAGATAAGAGATAAGGAAGCACACGCTAAGTGTGAGAGCGAAGGCTCAGCTATTGGGGCGACGGTCCAAATCTTGGGGCGACGACCTATATTGCTAGGAGTAATAAGGAGAGTCTAGAATCCAAAGTCCACATCGGCAGGATTCGAAACTGGATTGACTGATCGACTGATTGACTGAATGCTTGACTTGACATCCGTCAATGGGGACAGGATTATAATATTGCAACTACATAAAGATTATTGTTTTTATAAAATTTCGATGTAATTGTAACTGTTTCCACATTCTCATAATTGATAAAAGCATGCATCACTTAAAAATTTTCAAAGGAAAGAGCCACACTCGCACACGATCACTCACTCACTGAGACCCTTTGTCTCACCCCATCGTTTTCCCTTTTAAAGCCAGAGAACGAGCCACCAACCGAAGATGAAGAAATTCTCGAGGAAGAGACTGAATAGAAGACTGCCATCAAGACTTAGAATTGCTATTGTTATCCCATCTTGTAATAGTTAACTATGCTTTGTACTTAACTCGTTTGGTATTTTTCCGCTGCAAACTTTTGAACATTGTAATTTTGGTTATCAGCTTTTGTCACAACGAATCTTAGAACATTGGGTTAAGATTGTTGTTTTGAAATATTATCCAATTGTTATTTTGCTTCCACTATTTATTGTTGCACTTTGATTGATTGATCGACCGATGCGTCGCGCCCTCGTCCTTCCCGATGTTGGAGGTGTGACAGAAGTGGTATCGGAGCCCGATTTGTGAGAAGGACACTTACAACGGGCTAACTAGGATAAGATTCTTCGGACTTAGATGGGAATTACACCTAGGACGAAGTGAACCATAATATTGAGACCTAATGTAGATTTCTCGAGTCAATTCTCATTAAAGATCTCTTTCGAGTTGTCGCTATTCACTTGGAATATGCATAGTCAAATTCAAATTTCCTAAGTCATTGGCCAAGATACTTGATTAAGTATTCACGGCATTTCCCCGACTGAATCAATTCTTCTATTGAACTCTTGAAACGGATATAGATTATCTCACTTATCCATTTCTCAAGGTCATATCACTATTCATTCGAAATTGATGAAGTTCCTTTAAACTCCACTAAACTTTATTGTCTTCTTAAAATTGGAGTATTATTGTTCCTTTGTCGTTAGTATCATATAAGCATATTTGTTGAATCATTAAGTTTTCTGCCTTAATGATTATTCATGCTTAATAGAGCCTTTTATTGGATATTAGATTTTGCGAGATACTGACTTATTTTTATAATTAGATGGACCCCGCAGATAATAAAGATTTGACCAAGGAAAATCAGAATACCCCTAACTCGATACGTATGCTCAGACGGATAAGACAAACTTAACCAGAATCAACTATAAGTGTTGAATCGTACACTTAATTCTGCATGACAACACAGAATACTAATAACTCCACATAAGACCACAAATCCTCACACATTCCTAACTTATAATAGATGGCTGACCGAATACGTGGACGCCCTTGCATGAATCGTGACGAGCAGCACCAACGCGATGATTGCTCACGCTCTCCTCCATGAGTAGGAAATGGGAACAATGCCATGGCTCGAGCCCTCACTCAATTGACAAACTTCCTACAATAGCAGACTGCAAACAACGGGAACAACAACGAAACTCATGATCGCACCTTGGAAATATTCTTACGCTTCAACCCGCTTACCTTTGATGGGGAACCCGATGATATCGAAGTCGAACTCTGGCTGGAGAGAATTGAAGGAATTTTCAACGCCTTTCAGTATACTGATGAACAGCGGATATCACTGGCTACCTTCCGACTCGATGCCGCTGCTCATGACTGGTGGAGGAGTGTAAACGAGTGATGGACGAGAGAAAACCGTGTCAGGACATGGGCTAACTTCCTGACCAACTTTCGAACTCAATACGTGTCAGCAGCAGCCTGGGAAGCTAGACGAGATGAGTTCTACCACTTGAAGCAAGGAGCCATGACAGTCGCTCAATATGAAGCCCAATTTAACAGGTTGTCTAAATACGCGCCCAGATTGGTAACAACTGAGGAAGACAAGCTCTACAAATTCACTAGAGGACTGAGGCAGTCGCTTCAACAGAGTCTCTTAACTGTTCAACTAACGACACTTGCCGAAGTTGTGGAGGCTTCCACTCAGATAGAAAGCGGAACGGCAAGACTAGCTCAACAGCAAAGCCATTTCTCCAACAATATCAATTGGCCTGCTACCCGACCAACATCAAGGCCATCACAGAAGTTTAAGAGGACGGGAGCTTAGGGTATTCCAAGCGGAGCAAAAGCACCAGTTCTCACCAAACCAACAGCGCCATGCACCCACTGTGGTAGGAAAGGGCATAAGTCAGATTTGTGTTGGAGGAAGCTCGGAAAGTGCCTACGTTGTGGCAGTTCAGATCATCAAATCCGAGAATGCCCAGAGGTGAACCCTCCGACGGTCAAACCAGTTACAGCAGCTAAGCCAGGGAAAAACCGAGGGAAAGCCCCAGCACAAGTATTTTCTCTAACTGGCTAAGAGGCACCAAAAAACAACGATGTGGTGGAAGGTACAATCCTGATATCTAATCAACTTGCACGAACACTTATAGATCCAGGATCGTCCCACTCGTTTGTTGCACCGCATTTTTCTAAGAAACTTGATAGACCATTAGAATCCTTACCATTATGCTTAGAAGTATCTACCCCGATGGGAGTTAGTCAGCTAGCGGATAAAGTCCATTCTACGTGTGATGTGATCATCAGTGGTAACTGTTACTCTGACGATTTAGTAGTTCTTTCAATATTGGAGTATGATGTCATCCTAGGAATGGATTGGTTGTCCAAACACTACGCATAATTGGATTGTCATTCTAAGATAGTTAGGTTTTGAGAACCTAACAAGCCAATTGTGGAATTAATTGGAGACGCTGGAGTCAACCTAGCACCTATAATATCATCTATCAAGGTTAGGAAGGCAGTTGCCAAAGGGGCAACCGGATTTTTAGCCTTCATCATTAACAAGCCCAAGAGTAAGTCGGGCATAGAAACCATACGTGTAGTGTCCGAATACCCTGACGTATTTCCCAAAGAATTAACCTCCCTACCACCTGACACAGAGGTTGAATTCAATATTAAAATCATGCCTGGGAAGGCACCCATTGCAAAGACACCATACCGAATGGCACCACTAGAGCTGCAAGAGTTGAAGGCCCACCTGCAGAAGTTACTCAACGTGGGTTTTGTACAACCCAGTGTATCACCTTGGAGAGCTCCGGTATTGTTTGTCAAAAAGAAGGACGAAACAATGAGGTTTTGCATTGATTACCGCGAACTCAACATTGTTACGGTTAAGAATAAGTATCCTCTCCCGAGGATAGATGATTTGTTTGAACAACTCTAAGGAGATACGGTGTATTCCAAGTTCGATCTTCAACAAGGATACTACCAGTTAAAGATTAAGAATGAAGATGTTCCTAAAACTGCATTCCAAATTAGATACGGCCACTACGAGTTTGTAGTGATGCCATTTAGACTCACGAATGCTCCTGCAACATTTATAGATTTAATGCACAAAGTATTTCAACCATATCTCGACCAATTCGTAGTAATTTTCATCGATGACATACTCGTGTACTCTAAGTCGGAAAAAGATCACGAGAGACATCTTAGACTAGTGTTGGATACACTAAGGCAGCACAAGTTGTACGCCAAGTACAGCAAGTGTGAATCTTGGTTGAGGGAAGTGGCGTTTCTGGGCCACATTATTTATGGAGAAGGGATTGCAGTAGATCCATCTAAAATAGAAACTATTATGGATTGGAAGAGGCCAGAAAATGTAACTGAGATAAGAAGTTTTCTTGGACTTGTGGGTTACTACCGTAAATTCATTAAAGACTTCTCGAAGATAGCGGGACCCCTCACACGGCTAACTCAGAAACAAGTAAAATTTGAATAGACGGATAAATGCGAGTCAAGTTTCCAGGAACTCAAGGAGAGACTTACCACCACACCGATATTGACACTTCAAGAAGGAACCCAATGATTTGTCGTGTACAGTGACGCCTCAAAGGATGGCCTCGGTGCCGTACTGATACAGAATGGTAAAGTTATCGCATATGCTTCCAGGCAACTCAAGACACACGAGAAGAATTATCCAACACACGACCTCGAACTTGCTGCAATAGTATTTGCCTTAAAGAAATGGCGACATCATTTATACGGCATTGAATTCACCGTTTTTATGGATCATAAAACTCTCAAGTACCTATTTTCTCAAAAGGAACTTAATCTCCAACAGAGAAGATGGGTAGAGCTTTTAGAAGATTACCATTGTGAAATTCAACACCACCCAGGGAAAGCGAATGTCGTGGCTAATGCCCTAAGTAGAAAGGCTAGAGTGGCCAGACTCATGGTCCGAGAATGGCAAGCTCTCGAGGAACTGATCTACCTGAAACCCATTCATGAAGGTACTCGTTTAAATTGCATCAACCTCACCGTTAAATCGAATCTATTAGATGATATTCGATTAGCCCAAGAGAGAGATCCAAAACTTCAAGAGTTTAAGGACAAGATCGCTAAGGACGAGAAACCCGAGTTTACAATTTCCAAGGATGGAATTGTAAGGTTTAAGGGACGGTTATGCATACCTCACGATGGGGAGCTCAAAAGACGAATTCTCGAGGAAGCTTATTGCTCGAGATATACGATACACCCAGGAGGTAACAAGATGTACCGAGACTTGAAGAAACACTTTTGGTGGGTGAACATGAAGAACCAAGTGGCAGAATTCGTGGCGCGATTCCTCACATGTCAAAGAGTCAAGGATGAACATCAGTTACCCTCTGGGCTGTTAGAACCGTTAGAGGTAGGGGTGGACTCGGTTCCATTCGGTTTGGTTTTTGACCGAAACCGATAATCGAACCAAATATTCGGTTTCGGTTTGGTTCGGTTCTTTTTGAAGTTCGGTTCGGTTAAATTCTGTTTTATAAATATTCGATTTGGTTTGATGTTTTTTCAGTTCTTCACAATATAAATTCAAATATTATATGCAATAGAATAAGTTATATATAACAACAAGCCAACAAGAGTTATATATATGTTCAACATACAAGCTAGAATTGCATATCAATTTACAAATATCTCAAAACATTTAAAAATCGTAAATCACAGTAGCTCATTCTCTCAACCTAAATTAATTGAATCACAAATTACATGAGTATATTATCGGACCTCCTTGGACCCATGAGGGTCTTACAAAAGGAAAATGAATTATATTAAAATTCGAAACACACTAAAATCACAAAAACAAGGTCATTTTAGTATGTTGAAATTTGACTTCGGTCCATTTCGGTCCGGTTCAGTTCTGCCGGACCCCGAACCGAGAACTGAACCAAATTAATTCGGTTCGGTTCTGTTTTTTTTGTTTTTCGGTTCGGTCTTCTTCGGTTTCATTTTTTTGTTTTTTTTCCGGGTTTTTTCGGTTCGGTTTTCGATTTTCGGTTCCGAAATACCACCCCTAGTTAGAGGTCCCTGAATGTAAATGGGATATGATAACCATGGATTTTATCACGGATTTGCCGACGACAAGGGGAGGCTATAACACCATTTGGGTGATCGTCGACATATTGACGGAATTATCACATTTCGTGCTGGTTAAAAAGGACTACAGTCTGCAAAAGCTAGCTAGGATTTATATTAGAGAAATCGTTCGTATCTATGGAGTGCCCGCAGACATAGTATCGGATAGAGATCCTAGATTCGTATCTCGTTTTTGGAAAGTCTTTCATAAGGAATTAGGAAGTTCCTTAAGCTTCAGCACAAGTGTGCATCCCCAGACCGACGGACAATCTGAGCGAACCATTCAAACCCTTGAAGACATGTTACGAGCTTGCGTACTGGAATTTCAAGGAAATTGGGATTATCATCTACCATTGGCCTAGTTTGCATATAACAACACCTACCAGGCGATAATCGGAATGGCACTATATGAAGCTGTGTATGGGAGGAAGTGTCGATCCCCGCTCCATTGGGAAATTTATGACCATTGGATGCCAAAGACTCAACTAACAGAACCTTCAGTAATGAGTACAGATTTGGTAAAGGAATCCGTAGATAAAGTACGGCTAATCAAGGATAGGATCCGCACAGCGCAGATCAGACAGAAGAGTTACGCCGATCAATGTCGGAAGGATCTAGAATTTGAAGTAGGAGATCAAGTCTTCCTGAGGCTAACCCCACGGAAGAGTTTAATAGCATCAAGGAAAGGAGGGAAGCTGAGTCCCCGATACGTCGGACCATTCAAAATCACGGAAAGAATCAGACGATTGGCGTACCGGATGGAGTTACCATCCCATCTGGCTGGAATGCACGACGTTTTCTATATCTCAAGGTTAAAAAAGTATCATCCAGACCCCGCGCACATTCTTACTTCTGATATCCCGTCGATCAAAGATAACTTATCTTATGAAGAGAAGCCGATCAAGATCCTCGACCGGCAAGTACGCGAATTGACGAAGAAGCAAATTCCTTTGGTTAAGGTCGTCTGGTCAAGTCACGACAGAGAGGAAGACGCTACGTGGGAGGCTGAGGAAGAAATGAAGAAAACTTACCCCGAATTGTTCGAGTAGGAATTTGGGGACCAAATTCTTTGAAGGAGAGGAGGATGTAAAACCCCACAAAAAAAATCATGTAAGTGTTAGACTTGATATATATAGTTGTAAGATATCATCTCATTGTTATGAATAAATTTTGTTACGAACCCTTGATGTTTCGACCGATTAATTGTTAATCGTCCAAATTTAAATTTTATTAAATATTTAGCACACATAATTAATTAAATAACATACTGAAATAACTAATGGACCAAGACCTAAAAGATAAACATAATAGATTGGGCTCAACTCAACATACTTTACAACTAAACTAATTAACTAGCCAACCCAACTATTATAATTATAATTATACTCTTAAATTAACAACAAACAAAAAAAATGATACACACACACACACACAAATATGGGCGGCCAAAAGGGGGAAAAAGGAGGAATTCTCACCCCCATTCAAGACTTAGACACACAGCAATAGTCTTCTGCATGACACCTCCTCCCTAAGCCCTAAAAACATTATAGAAATACCTACACTTAGCAATAGCCACCCTTTACACTTTCAACAACAAAATAAAGTCTGCATTGAAAAGTAGAGGGAGAGAGGGCCGAGCTCAATTAGTGAGAGGAGGAAGAAGAAGTTCAACAAGAAAATAGGTAATTCAACTCCTACACCTTATTCCATAATTTATGATTATAATCTTCCTTAGCTAACTAAAATCTTAACATGCAAATAAATACACATCCTTGGTGTATGATATTTCGGCCTAACCAAGTAGAGGTCAAGGGCAGAAATCATCTTTCAACTTCCGAGACCTAGAACCGTTTACTTCCGGCAAGAAATCGAGGTGGGTAAAAATTCTCTTCAAAAATCCTAAAAGCAAATGAAATTTATGGTTTTGTGATGAATGTTTAATTCTGAAAATTTCACAAATATGTTGTTGAGGAACATGCTCAGACATGCATGTTTAGTTATACATACATACACACATATATATATATATATGTATGTATGTATTTGGGATTATATCTCTTGTCTTTCTTAAATTTTAAGTTTCAAGAATTATGATTTTTGCAAAGCATGTATGAATCTGAAATTTTATGTAAATGCATACCTTTGAAATTTATATATATATATATATGGCTATGTTAACATGCATTATATTTTACAGGTTCAAGTTACCACCGATTTGGTAGATAAAGTCCGATTATGTGAAAAATTGAAATTTCATGACTTCTTCGTAATTTCTTATAATCTCTATCCAAAAATATGGAACTTATGTTATATTGACTAATATATGGTATGTGGATAAATTATTTGTGGCCAAAACGGGACTTGAAACGAGTAAACGGAACTTTTGGGCATAATTCGTAATTTCTTAATGTTTGGGTACTAAACTGAAATTTACGAAAAACAAAATATTCTGGACCTTGGACAGTACATATTATATCATGTATGGGCTGTCTATAAAGTTTCAAGTGATTCGGAGTTTGATATCTAAACTTATTAGTCCAAATTGTAATTTTAAAATAATTTCGGGATCAAAATGCAAGAAAACAAAAAGTCTGGACCAAGTCCGAATTTTTTCAGAACTTTCATAAATCTGGAATTTTAGGTTCAGCACGAGTCATCTCGTAAAATTTTGTTAAATTCTGAGCTAAATTCATAGCTCTATAAGCATCGGAACGATTTTTTTAAGTTTTGGGGCGATACCATAATTTCTGAAAATTTCAATCCCGAAACTGGAAATTTACGATTTTTCCCTTAAATATGGAGTCGAGGAAGTATTTTTGGCTTCCTCATAAACTTTCATAACCATTCGATTTCGTTCATACTCCAAACGCTTAGGCTCGAACCTAAGGGTAGAAACGTCCTTTCAACCTATTTCAGAAAACCCTCGTTTTCGTTTCATCGAACCTATCCATCTAATATATTTGACCTGAACCCATCAGACCGTTAATAAATTATTGAGGATATTTTTGAATTTATATACAAGTCCTATTCCGAATTACCGTACCACAAATATAATTAACCATATTCCATACTTAATCAAAAGACGCTATTAACCTCACTCACCGAATGTTTACGTTGTAATATCCGCAATTTTTGATTTTCGGTAAATTTCTTTTTTCGGCCGGATTCCGTTTTGATGACTCTCTCATGACCGTCTCGTCATTTCGAGAATGATTAATTCTGCACTTTTTGTCATCCGAGTTCGTTTCGGTGTCGTTTTGTTGAGTTCCGTGTCCTTAATCGACTTTTTCACGTGGGAGTTCGACTTTGTAAAGTCACCATTAATTCTTGGAAACTCCAAAAATTCTGAATCTTTGCAATATTATAGAGCATCAAGTTAGCTTTCCAATGGTTTAAACGGTGAGTCAATCGGAGTCCAGACGAGGGAGTTATGGTCGAAATAGCTAAGACTATACGATGTGCCTTTTTCGTGTTGGAGTGGGTCAGACTGCCGCGGCGCACTTCAGCCGTGCCGCGCACTAAGCTGATTCCTGGCGTTGCGTGGCCCCGGGCCGCGCACACTCATCTGTGCCGCGCACACGGGCTTTTTCTGCGTTTTTTAGCAGATTTTCGAGGAGAAAACTTCATTTTTCTCCTCTCTTCTTCCTCCTTCCATCTAGGGCGATTTGTGGGCGATTTTTGGGCGATTTGAGTGCTCCCAAACTTGTATAGATCATCCACCTCAAGTCTTGTTGTAGATTTTCGACCTCTACTTGAATCCTTCATCCAAATCAAGGTATTTTGGCTTGAACCCTTGTTTTTGTAGATTTGGGAATTTTTCTTTTTGATTTCGATTCCAATCCGTTTTTGATCAATTAATTATTGTATAAACGTTGTTTTGAACTTATTCTATGGATTGGATACTCGTATCTTTGGTTCGTTCGACCCGAGGGGTGATTTCCTTGTTCTTGTAGGGTCTTGAACATTTAATGTTCGATTAAATGTTCGAATGAGTTCCCTTTGATAGTTTGTTGGGATTTCCGTTGTTTTTGGCCTTGATTCTCGTCGTAATCATGTTTTATTATTCCTTACGGAGGATTATAGGTGCTCGATGATTCCGATGTTGAATTCCGTTGGTGATTGATAATTCGTGTGGTGTTATTCTCGTAATACTCGTGGTGCTATCACATTCTTGATATTGTTCGGGGGTTCGGGGCTATTCGACCGCGTCCTATCCGTCGTCTTATTGCGATCGTGATTTCGAGGCAAGTACCTTGTCCATACTATTCTTGTTTTGTGAATATGATAATTGGTGATCGTCTTTATGTGGTTGTTTGATTGTTTGAAATGAGTTTTCAAAAGATTCGGTTTAGCCTTGTTAAAGGCTTGCTTTCAAAACGCGTGTGTTTTGTGAATGGTGTGGTTTGAGAATGACTATGTGAACTCTATGGATATGTTTGGTGTTGATGTTGCACTTGGTATTTGCGTGTGGACGTATATTGTTTCATTTCGGTGCATTGTGGTTTGACGTTGTGTTTTGCTAAGTGTTTGATGCTCTGGGTGAATTGTTTGAATATCCTTGATGTGATATGTTATTTGTGTGAATGTGTGGATACGGTTGAAGGTCTACGGTGACACATGGCACGTGATCATGTGGTCAGGATGCAACAAGTGATTGATCCAACCGTGAGAGCCTGAGATAATCTACGGTGGCACATGGCATGCGATCATGTGGCCAGGATGCAACAAGCGATTGATCCAACCGTGAGATGTGTGTGATTTGTTTCGCTAGCCAGCTCGGGAGGGTCCTTCGAGGCCTCGAGTGGGATTTGTGGCTTCGTCCCGGTCCTAGGCGATGCGCGTGCGTGATTACGTTGTGTTGATTTTTATGTCCGTCGAGGACACGTGGTGTTGAGCTCGGGCCCTGTGAATTGTTGTCTGTTTTCTATTTGCGAAAACAAAACCTTTGGGCTGTGACCCTGTTGATTTTTGGAAAGATAAGGATTTGAAAATCCTAAGTTGTTTTCTATCAAAACTCTTGATGGCATTTAACGGTTTTATAAATTGTTTTTCCCTTGATTTGTGACCCTTTCGGTTTTGGAAATGTTTACCCAAACTCTTGCCTTGGGAAGTACTTTTCTTTACGTTTGGATCTTTGAGGATTCCTGATTATTATTGTTCTTGGAACTGGTATTGTATGGCTCGTATTTTTGCACTTGTACTTGCACTAGCAAAACAGTGGAGTTTTGCTAACCCCCGAATATTCGGGGGGTGGATGTCTATTTTTGCATTCAGGTTTTGGAGCATAGCACAGGGTCGGCACGAAGGATGATGAAAGATGAACGATACTAATCACACGAGGATCTGTTGATGTCGTATTGGTCCAGTTGTATTTTCTTTTCCGCTGCGGTAACTTTTCCCCGTTGTACGGGAGTTTATTTTATTTTGACCCCTGCGTGGGTATGTGTTTGGAAATGAGTTGTATGTTATTATTGAAAGACCAAGTCGGTCTACTGAGTCATTTTAGCCTTAAAGGCGATGTTTAGATGTTTGATTTTAGTTATCAGCCTGGTAGATCCTCGAGGAGAGGGTCTACGGCGTGTAATATCCCTGAGTGGATTGGGGGTGTTACATACGTGATACTTGTGAAATGGGTCAAATTGATAACTGTGACTGTCCGAGAACTAAGTGCTATACAGACAAAATGCCACGGACGGGTCCGCCTCTAACTTTATCGGGACAAAGTGCCACGTCGACGGACGGGGGCCACCTCTTGAGCCTATACGAAACAGAGAGCCGACCTCCAATCCGGGGGCCACCTCTTGAGTTGTAGGAGCCACCTCTAGAGTCCCAAATTGAGTCGGTGCGGTTAGACCGAGCCTTGGATCGAGCAGCGCGGCTGCGGTTCATGAACGAGGCTACCGTTGTTTCCTATTCCCATAACCGATGAACGGAGTGTTCCGAGGGACCTGGGTCGTAGACTAGGGGTATAATCGCGATTATGGTGTGATCCGGGTATTGACCCACAGCTAAGGACATACCGAGCCCATATAAGAGATAAGGAAGCACACGCTAAGTGTGAGAGCGAAGGCTCAGCTATTGGGGCGACGGTCCAAATCTTGGGGCGACGGCCTATATTGCTAGGAGTAATAGAGAGAGTCTAGAATCCAAAGTCCACGTCGGTAGGATTCGAAACTGGATTGACTGATCGACTGATTGACTGACTGCTTGACTTGACATCTGTCCACGGGGACAGGATTATAATATTGCAACTACATAAAGATTATTGTTTTTATAAAATTCCGATGTAATTGTAACTGTTTCCATATTCTTATAATTGATAAAATCATGCATCACTTAAAAATTTTCAAAGGAAAGAGCCACACTCGCACATGATCACCCACTCACTGAGACCCTTTGTCTCACCCCACCGTTTTCCCTTTTAAAACCAGAGAACGAGCCACCAACCAAAGACGAAGAAATTCTCGAGGAAGAGACTGAATAGAAGACTGCCATCAAGACATAGAATTTCTGTTGTTATCCCATCTTGTAATAGTTAACTATGCTTTGTACTTAACTCGTTTGGTATTTTTCCGCTGCAAACTTTTGAACAGTGTAATTTTGGTTATCAGCTTTTGTCACAACGAATCTTAGAATATCGGGTTAAGATTGTTGTTTTGAAATATTATCCAATCGTTATTTTGCTTCCACTATTTATTGTTGCACTTTGATTGATTTATCAACCGATGCGTCGCGCCCTCGTCCTTTCCGATGTTGGGGGCGTGACAATATGGTTTAACACCTTCCCATAACTCATTGATCTCATCAATCAACGGATGTAAATATACATCAATGTCCTTTCCCGGTGCCTTAGGTCCAGAGATTAACAACGTCAACATTGAGTATGGTTTTTTCATACACTTCTATGGGGGCAGGTTATATGGAAGTAAGACCACAGGCTACATCCTGTAAGATGTACTCAAATTCCCAAAAGTATTGAAGCCATCTGTTGCAAGACCTAACCTCACATTTTGCGGATCTTCTGCAAATTCACAGTATATATTATCAAAATCCTTCCAAGCAGCCCCGTCTGCTGGATGCCTCATCTCACCCTATACATCAACCCGCTTATCACTATACCATCTCATGTCAATAGATGTATCTCTTGACCCGAAGAGTCTTTGTAACCTAGGTGTTAGTGGGAAATATCGCAACACTTTCTGATGAATCTTTTTTTTTTCTGTCCCAATCCACTCAGGGATATTACATACCATAGACCCTTTTCTCAAGGATCTGCGAGGCTGGTAACAAAATCAAACATCTCAACATCGCCTTTAAGGCTAAAATGACCCACTAGACCGATTTGGTCGTTCAATTAATAATACAACTCAATATCAATACACACCCATGCAGGGGTCGAGATACAACACGCTCCCGTACAACGGGGAAAATACTGGGGCAGAAATAACTACAACTAAAACAATGCAACATCGTACGGGTCCTCATGTGATTAATATCGATTATCATTCATCATCCTTCGATCCAACCCTGTGTTATGCTCCCCAAAACCTGAATGTACCTGGACGCAAAACAGACATCCACCCCCGATTACTCAGGGGTTAGCAAAATTCCACTATTTTTCTAGTGCAAGTACAAAGTTCAAAAACGAGTCATACAAATCATATTCCAAGAATAATAATCAGGAATCCTCAAAGATTCAAACATAACGACAGATACTTCCTGAGGCAAAGAGTTTGAGTAAAACTTTCCAAATTCGAAAGATCACAAATCAAGAGAACAATTTATAAAATGTTTTAAAATGCCCTCAGGAGTTTCAATGGAAAATAATTTAGGATTATCGAATCATTCTCTTTCAAAAACTGAAAGGGGTCACAGCCCAAAGATTTGCTTTCTCAAATAAAACCAACAGTAATTCACGGGTCCACAACCCACACCACATGTCCTTTATGGAGATAAAATCAACAAAACATAACCACCTAAGATATGAAATCTCGGTAACACGTCCAAGGTACTCGACCGTGGCAAAAATACATCCACAATAATATCCATGACACCGTGATCGCTTGCCATGTGTCATCAGGCTCTCACGGTTTGATCAATCACTTGTTGCATCCTGACCACATGATCACAAGTCATGTGTCATCGTAGTTTTCTTAGGCTCTCACGGTTGGATCAATCACTTGTTGCATCCTGACCACACGATCACAAGTCATGTGTCACCGTAGTTTTCTTAGGCTCTCACGGTTGGATCAATCACTTGTCGCACCCTGACCACACGATCACAAGTCATGTGTCACCGTAGTTTTCTTAGGCTCTCACAGTTGGATCAGTCACTTGTTGCATCCTAACCACATGATCACAAGCCATGTGTCACTGTAGACCTCACATGGCTTCATGGCTAGACTATAACCACACATTCACACCACTTAACACAGTACACCAAGGATATACCAACAATTTACCCAGAGGCAACAAATACTTAGCACGACACAAACATCAAATCATAACGCACCGAAATGAGGTAATATATGTATATATGCATTATCAAAGCACAACATCAACACCAAACATGCCCATAGGATTCACTTAGTCATTTACAGACACACCATTCACGAATGCACACGTGTTTCGAAACTGAGCCTTTAACGAGGTTTAAGCGAATCTTTTGAAAGTTCATTTCAAACAACCAAACAAACACACTTAGACGATCACCGATCATCATATCCACAAAACAAGAAATGTATGAATGAGGTACTTGCCTCAAAACCGACACACGAATACTCCGACGAACACGGCTCGAACGAAGTGCCCCAAAACCTACAACTACTGCAAAAAACAACGAGAAAACTATCACAATGAGGAACTAGACCAATAATAACAGAAATCACCTCAAAACATCAATGTAAAATTCATTGAAATATTTAATCGAACATTAAATGTTTAATAATTCCCAAGAACACACAAATCGTCAATCGAGTTAAACAAAATCGAAATATGGATATACAACCCATAGAAAACGATTAATAACATCATATAGCACCAATCGATTCATCAAAATTAGACTATGATCGAGATCAAGAACAAAACTCCAAAAAGTCAACTCTAGGAAAAAATGGGAAAAATACCTCGATCCGACGAAGAACAATAGATTAGATGATGTTACAATCACCTAAAACTCCTCAAAACACCTTGGATGGAACAAAAATTAACCAGGAGTTTAGGAGTTCACACCCTAGTCGCCCTCGTCTCAAACTCGCGGAGAGGAGAAGAAATGAAGTGGAAAAATGACAATTCACGACTGCTGTCCAGTTTATATACTGGACAGCTTAGCGTGCGCTAATCATTACGATTAGCGTGTGCTATCGACGCACCAAAAAATAACTTACACACTGTTAGCGTGCGCTAACCACAAGTGTTAGCATGCCGTAACGAGACCTCCAGACCCAGTCCAGTAGCTCCTGGACTGCCCCCAAACTACCAGTTAGCGTGCGCTATCCTCACCATAGCGTGCGCTACTGATGCACCTTAGCGTGCGCTGTACCACTTCATAGCGTGCGCCAATCAACGTTCCAACCCAGTCTAGTAGCTCCTGGACTGTTTTTGCACTTCCAGTTAGCGTGTGCTAGCAATCTCAAGTAGCGCGCGCTATATCTACCCCATAGCGTGCACTATTCCCACTGCACAGGCAGTAGGATCACACCAAAACTCATAATGACACTCTAATAATGTCGGAGTGAGGAATTCGAAAGAAGTTCCCCAAGACTTTGGTAAATTACGAAATGGCCCGAACGACCGAAATATCAAGATACGACAACAAATAACCAAATCGAAGCTCACAGAACATCTAACAAAGTTAAACAAACTTACAGGATATACGAAGCGACAGTTTTGAACGAGATTCGCAAGAATCGAACTCATGTGCGAAAAAGTCGCTAAGAAGCACGGAACTCAACAAAACGACACCAAAATGAAGTCGGATGACAAAAATGCAGAATGAATCATTCTCAGAATGACGAAATGGTCATAAGCGAGCCGTTAAAATGGACTCCTGCCAAAAAAGAAGTTTACCAAAAAATCAAAATTGCGGATATTACATACTACCCTCCTTAAAAGAAGTTCCGTCCTGAGACTTAAAAATAAGTAGGGCGGAGCAAAATCATTCAGTAATTGTCAGTAAATAATTTTCACTCATTATTAATCATTCATCATTCATATTCATTCATTGTATTTACCGTTCTGAGTTAATCGCATCGTGTATCAGTTATTATTCGTCTTTCAACTCGATTGGAGTGTCAGGCCGAGCGTATCATCATTGTCATCTTTGTAGTGGGCTGTGTGTGAGGAGTAGCGCATGCTACGTACTCTCCTTAGCGCGCGCTAATTGAGTATGGGTAGCGCACGCTGCCTCTCAGCATTAGCGCACACTATGATGGTTCAGGCTAACAGTCTAGAAGGCACTGGACTGCAGACGAGTTGTAGTAGCGCACGCTACGAATGGTAAGTAACGCGCGCTAGTAAGTTTGGATAGCGCATGCTATGCAATCAGTGTAGCGGGCACTAAGGTCGATCAGGCAGAGTCTAGTGGGTACTGGACTGAATTGGAATAATTTATGGCGCACGCTATGAGTAGCTATTAGCGTACGCTAAGGGTGTAGTAGCGCATGCTGAGTTTTGGGTGTAGCACACGCTATCGCGATCAGGTCAGAGAACAGAAGGTTCTGGACTTCAGTTACTGGCCATCAGATATTCAGTTAGCGCACGCTAACATTTCGGATTAACGCACGCTATTGGGAAGACGTTAGCGCACGCTACCAAGTTCATAGCGCATGCTAACGAGGCAGTCAGAGCTCACTGGACTGTCTGGTTAACCCGTTAGCGCACGCTACATATCAGGTCATAGAGTGCGCTAAAGTGGAACAGTATAAATTGGACAGTGCAGTCCAGATTCTTCATTTTTCATTTCACTTCATTCCTTCGTCGGTTTTGGGCGATTTCGGACGTTTTGGAGAGATCTATTCGAGTTGCATCCATCTATCATCATCTTCAAGCTTATTATTCGGATTAATCGTCATTTCATCCTCTCTGATACATCAAATCAAGGTAAATGATTCTTGAATCTAGAATTTCGGATTTTGAATGTTTTCCTTCCGATCTCTTCATGTAAGCTTGGTTTTAAGTTGGAATATGTTAGATATAGATTATCTACCTTGGATAAATGTATTCCTACTGATTTATTGGCATATATTTCGGATTTCATGAATGTTGGGGTTTGATTCAAGAACACTTTAGAGTTGACTTTGATATTTTGGGGGTTTTCTATTAGATGTTGTCGTTAACTCGATTTGTGGATTCCTATTGGATTATTGACATTATTGAAGGTGTTTTGTTGGATTGAACTGCTCATTATGGAGTTTGGTTCCGATATAGTTGGGGTTGATTATAATCAAAGGATGAATGTTTGCTAAGTGTTTGTCATAATGCTGTAATGAGTTTGGATATTGTTGTATCGACTTTTGAAGTGGGTTGTGATCATGTTTCAATCGTTTATTAAGCGGATTATTGGTAATTATGTTATTCAATGTTGTTCGAGCGACCGACATCTCTTTTGGGACGTTTGTTCGAGGAAGGACATTCTTCACCGGTGTTGAGTAAGTTAATTCTTACTCGGTTAAAAGGATACTCATTCATTTCGTTGTTGTTCATCCATAATCATAACTCATTCATAATGTATTAACCGTATTGAGACTTGTAATTTTTAAATAATCATTTCATTCACGAGGAACGACGTGTAACACCCCCGATATATTCAGGAATATTACAGCTCCGTAAATCCTTTACATAAGGATTTACAAGGCTGAAGAATTAAACAAACATTAAAAGGTACTAACGAATGGAAATAACGGAATTAAGATACAACAGTTCTGACCAAATACTGAAAATACAATTGTTCAACCGAAACTTAATAATACATCACCAAATTCAAATTCATCATAAATGACTTCGTACTCGAGTACTTATTGAAATAACCAATAAACAATAGACAAATGAACCCGGCCAAAATATCACTCTGCACCCTCGTCGTCATGCAGCTCCAGTGGTTGTTTTCCCGTTCTCTTGGATCCTGAACATAAATAAAATGTTCACCCCCGAAGGGGTTAGCACAACGATGCTAGTACAAGTACCACAACATATTATCCAACGCCACACGCAGAATAATAATAACGTAAATGATAAAATGTCAAACGAGTCTTCTCCTGCGAGAAACTCATACATAACATACACAACTGATAATCACAACATGATATCATAACATACACATGGTAATTCCGACAATCCAGCGTTCACTGCCTAGAACCCACGATGATCCCGTCAGACCAACCCGTGGTGGAAAAACCCGTCCGATGATCCAGCGCACGCTAGCATAGATCCCCCGATGATCCCGTCGGACCAACACGAGGTGGACATACAACAACGACATACATGCATGACAATATGTATAACATTACGTAAAACAAATAAGGTACTTGCCTCGATTCGAAGACAAGAACAATACTTCCACAAAACGAACACTTGAAGGTCGCCCCCCCTTAATCAATCACGTAACAAGCTCGAACCTTAACAAAAGAAATAATATAGAATTTATCTCACGTCGTACGAATGTCTAACAATTCGATTTATGGCCAAAAGCTCATAAAATGTAATGCTCGAACATCTTAGCGCACGCTAAGTACTCTGTAGCGTGCATTAAGTCTCGCTTTCGATAGCGCACGCAAACAACAAAGCATAGCGACGCTAACTATGCATGGTCGCATTTACCGATCACCGATCGACTTGCTCGATGGACTAGCGTACGTTACGTACCAAACGTAGCGTACGTTAACTGATGCTCGATAGCGCACGTTAATTTACATATCTTAGCGTGCGCTAACTGTGCATGGCAGTTCACTACTGGGCAGAAGACTGTTCTCATCATGATCAAAACAATGAAATCTTCCGTGATAATTCATGTTACCTCCATAAATATCATGTTCATACGATTATGAATGATCTTACGGATAACAACAACTTCGGATTCAAGAATATGTATACTATTATAAAACCATATTCCATTTCGACTACAAATCTTCATACGACAATACGAAAGGCTTAACGGTTGATATCGACACCTTTATATCAATCAAAATTATCATACTGTAGTTGTTTAACATTCTATCTATACTAGATAAATCCTTCCATGATCAATCCCTTAGATTCATCTAACAATAATGATGTTAAAGTCAACTCCATGATTGCTATGAAGTCATCTACTAGATTTGGATTACCAATGATAGAAGCTTCCTCTACTTGTTCATTGTAATAAGATTCGAATCATGATGTTCATAATCAAGGTACTTGAGGCATAACCATCTCCATATTCCAAACATGATGCATGTTGAATAATTCACTAATGAAAATCAATATCTCGTTAACATGATCATCTAATTCTTTAGAATCCAACTCTATGTCTGGAGATAGGTTGAACATACCTTAATATGACGAAAATCACTGAACCGTAAGGTAGAATCCGACTCCGGTTGGTTGTATGCCACTCCAAGGTGCTACTCCACTTCAATGATCACTCACAAGTAATATCCAATATTCAAGGATCGAGAAGATGTTTTCTAAGTGTGTTAGAAGGGAAATTCTTGCTCTCTGGTCTCTCAAGAATGAAGTATAGACGAAGGAAATGGGAATAAAAATGGAGTGTTGGCCCATATATAAACTTTCTGCACAAAGCAGATTAGCGCACGCTACTAAGCATTCCTTAGCGCGCGCTAATAAGAGTTGACTTCAAAACTGTCCAGGTTCGTCCGCGGGAATCTTATCCGGACCCATGTCCCGACTAGCGCATGTGCTAGCCGCCCAGCTCAATAATTGAGTACTTAGTGCACGCAACTCCTACATACGTAGCATGCACTAGTAGTAGCTCGATAGCGCGCGTTAAGCTACATTCTTAGCGTGCGCTATCACGAGTTTGCATGAGAAATTTTGCATGTTGTTATACTTATGTATAAAGATATCAATGTAAGAAATATCATACTCCAATCATCAAGATCACAATTCCGAATAATACAGGGTTCGAATACAGGTAAATAACACAGTAATAAATCCGGATGTTACATACTCTCCTACTAAAAAGGAGTTTCATCCCGAAACTCAAGACGAAAATAACTCGGGATATATGGACTTCATGCCATCTTCCGTTTCCCATGTAGCTTCTTCCACTCCATGGCGTGACCATTGAACTTTGACCAAAAAGATGGGTTTGTTTCTCAACTGCTTAACTCGACTCTCGAGTATCTTGACCGGTCTTTCTTCAAACGTCCCATCTTGAGCGACTTCGATCTCACCGAAATCAATGACATGACTAGGATCTGGTATATACCTCCGTAACTGGGATACATGGAACACGTTATGAACATGGCACAATGACGGCGGCAATGCCAATCTGTATGCCAACTCTCCAACTCTCTAAAGGATCTCAAATGGTCCGATATATCTCGGACTCAGCTTTTCTTTCCTTCCGAAATGAAAGATTCCCCGAGTAGGAGAAACCTTTAAAAGTACGTGGTCTCCCGTACTGAATTCCAAAGGGCGATGGCGTACGTCTGCGTAAGATTTCTGGCGACTCTGGGCGGTCAACAGCCTTTCACGAATCAAGGCTATCTTCTCTTGAGTCTGTACGATCAACTCTGGTTCTGTCCCGATTAATTCTGATGAATCATCCCAACATAGGGGCGATCTACATCTCCTCCCGTATAATGCCTCAAATGGTGCCATCTTAATGGAAGCATGCCAACTATTGTTGTAGGTAAATTCAATCAACGGTAGATGAATTTCCCAATCGTTTGACCAATCTAAGGCACAAGCACTTAGCATGTCTTCCACCGTTTGAATAGTCCTCTCGGATTGTCCGTCAGTCTGCGGGTGATAAGCTGTGCTGAAGTTCAATTCGGTCCCCAAGGCCTTATGAACTGCTTTCCAAAAGTGAGACACAAAACGGCCGTCTCGATCAGAAACAATGGTTTTCGGCGTACCATGCAATCGAACTATCTCCGAAATAAATACTCATGCCAACCTCTCTGGTCCCCACGTATCCTTAATGCCTAGAAAATGAGCTGATTTGGTTAAATGATCAACTATCACCCAAATCATGTTCATTCCTGTCCTGGTTCTCGGCATACTAGTGATAAAGTCCATCGATATGTCCTCCCACTTCCATTCAGGAATCGGGAGTGGCTTCAACATTCCGGCAGGCCGTTGATGCTCGATCTTAACCTGCTGACAAGTCAAGCATTTCGAAACATAGTCCGCTACATCTTTCTTCATGTTGCCCCACCAGAAATTCTGCTTCAAGTCCTTATACATCTTATCGGTGCACGGGTGGATAGAATAGGGCGAACTGTGAGCTTCTTTCATAATCGTCTGCTTCAGAACATCGACATCGGGAACGCAGAGTCGGTTCTGGAATCTCAAAACTCCATCATCATGAATTATGAATCCGGGGGCCTTTCCTTTGATCACTTCATCACGTAACCGAATCATCAGAGGATCATCTGCCTGTCTAGATTTGATTTCTTCAGTTAATGATGAAGTTGTTTCCATCACGCACAGTTGTCCTTGGGCTCTTTGTAACCACACTTCAATTCCTTCTCGAATCATCTCTCGTTGAAGGCTAAGTTGGGAGGTCAGAGTCTCCAGCATCTGAATAGAAACAGGCTTGCGGCTGAGTGCATCGGCCACTACATTCGCTTTGCCTGGATGACATAAAATCTCCAAGTCATAGTCCTTAATCAGTTGTAACCATCTTCTTTGCCGCATGTTCAATTCTTTCTGACTGAAGATGTATTTGAGACTCTTGTGATCCGTAAAGATCCGCGGTGAGTCCGCACAGATAATGCCTCCAGATCTTCAAAGCAAAAACTACTGCTGCTAGCTCCAAATCATGTGTTGGGTAATTCACTTCATAAGGTTTCAGCTGTCGCGACGCATAAGCGATCACCTTGTCATTCTCCATCAATACGCACCCGAGTCCTTGGTTCGAAGCATCACTGTAAACTATAAATCCTCCAGTTCCCTGTGGAAGTGATAGAATTGGTGCCGTCGTCAATCTCTTCTTTAATTCATCAAAAAAACTAGTCTGACACGACTCGTTCCACTCAAACTTTTGAATTTTCTGCAGGAGTCGAGTAAGTGGGCGGGAAATTTTAGAAAACCCTTCCACGAATCGACGATAATACCCAGCAAGTACTAAGAAGCTTCAGACTTCTTTCACGTTCTTTGGAGGTTTCCAATCCATAATTGTTTCGATTTTCTGAGGGTCAACTCGGACTCCTTTAGCTGATACCACATGGCCGAGGAACATTACTTCCTTCAGCTAAAATTTACACTTAGAGAGTTTGGCATACAATTGCTCGCTTCTCAAAAGTTCCAATACAATCCGCAAATGCTGAGCATGCTCTTCCGGGCTCTTAGAATACACTAGAATGTCATCAATGAACACGACCACAAATTTATCCAAATATTCGATGAACATTCGGTTCATCAATTGCATGAATACAACAGGTGCGTTAGTGAGACCAAACGGCATCACTACAAACTCATAATGTCCGTAGCGAGTTCTGAACGCTGATTTCGGAACATCAGATTCCTTAATCCTCAGCTGATGATACCCTGATCTCAGATCGATTTTAGAAAATACTGTTGCCCCTTGCAACTGGTCAAACAGATCATCAATCCGTGGCAACGGATACTTGTTCTTAATCGTCATCTTGTTCAGCTCTCGATAGTCAATACACAGTCGAAGCGATCCATCCTTCTTTCGGACAAAAGTATCGGCGCTCCCTGCATAAACGCTTGGTGAATATAGCCTTTGTCCAAGAACTCCTCCACTGCTTTTGATTCGTACATCTCAGTAGGTGCCATACGATACGGCGCCTTAGAAATTGGTGTAGCTCCGGGTTCCAGCTCAATGGTAAATTCTACATCCCTTCGTGGAGGTAGTCCAGGTAACTCGTCAGGAAATACATCTGGAAATTCGTTCACAACAGGAATAGATGAAAGTTCCGTAATTTCGTCTTCTTTCTTCATTGCATAACACCAGTATCCGGTACAGCCTTGTTTCAACAATTTGACAGCTTTTATCGCCTTTATCAACTTTCCTGAGCTTTCCGGTTTCCACCCCTCAAACAGTATTTCGGAACCATCATCAGCGATCAGCGAGATATTCCTCCTTCGGTAGTTTACAATTGCTCCATATTGATTAAGCCAATCGTCTCCGAGTATCAGGTCGTCCCCTTGCATTTCTATTACAATCAGATTTGAGAGCCACTCTCTGCCTCCAAATGTTACAGGGAAATCTCTAGTTTCTAAATTCCCGACAATCCTCTCTCCACTCGGTAAACCAAAAACATAAGGTTCACAAGCATGAAAACCAGAAATATTCAAACGATTTACACAAGATAAGGATATAAAAGAATGCGTAGCTCCGGTATCGAACAAAACGCTAACTGGCTGGGAAAGGATCTGGACAGTACCTGATGCGACAGCAGCATCCTCATCATCTGTCCTCCTCATCTCGTACAAACGTGGGGGAACAGATCCGGCACTCGATGTCCCCTTTCGGTCTCATTGTCCTCTGCCTCGTCCGCGGCCAAAATTCTGAGGCATGTGAACACTTTGTTGCGTCTGTTGGATACTGGCTTCCTTCTGTACTGGCTGTGGTGTACGGGCTCTAAAAGACTTTGCAGCTTCTTCACAGAATACCGCACGATGTCCCTCTCGACCACAATCAAAACAAGTCACGGCAGGTAGGGGGCAATTCCGTCGATAGTGCCCCGTCTGGGCGCAGTTAAAGCATTTCCTGGTAACATCAGTCATGGTTGATGTTGCTCCAAAGTTCTTTCCGCTCCTAACCGGGTGTGGAGGTTTCTTGAAAGAATGAAAAGGTGACTGGGCCTTGCGGGGCCCGCTGCTCTTATGCTCTGTAAAAGTGCCAGAGACTTTCTGCTTCTTGGATTCCGAAAATTTTTCCATAGCTGCTTCCTTGATCTCATACGCCAACGCCTTATCCTGGTATTGACGGAGTGTGGTACATTCAAAACCGGACATGTACCTCTGGATTTCTGGTTACATCCTCATATCAAAATGGATCATCATTTCTGCATCTGTTCTGACCAGATGTCGAACAAATGCCAGCTGCTGGTTAAACGTCTTAATTGCCTGGGATACTGGCACATCCGAAGGCTGAGCGGAGAAAAACTCCCGAACCTTAGCTTCCCTCACAGGACGAGGGCAGTACTGAGCTTCCATCATCAATTTAAACTCTGTCCAATCAGCATCATGGTCTACAGGCCGGATGGCTTCCCACCATTCAGACGCTTCCCCAATCAGAAAATATTGAGCGATAGAGGCTCTCCGGTCGTATGGGCAGTTAATTCCGGCAAAGATTTTCTCCAGTTCCTTCAACCAATGATCCCAGGTGGGAGTCTCAGAAATACCGTCGAATTTGGGTGGTTGTATCTTCGCCACCTCTTGCAGCCACCGGTCACCTCGATTCCCCATGTCTGGGATCCCTTGCTGTCTCTCTCCCTGCTGTAGTCCCACCGCCACTTGCATTCGGTCCACGACTTGGGCGAACTGAGTCATCTGGTTCACCACTTGACGAAGGATCTCTGGTACAGCAGGTTCTGGTTCGTTATTAATAGATTGTTGCGACTCGCCTGAGCTATGACTGGCCTGATTAGAAGGCGACGCTTCCCTTTTAGCATTTGTTCGTCCGCGTCCACGACCACGACCACGTCCACATCCGCCTCTCAACATATTGTAAGCATAAATGCTCAATATACAGGAAACAACATCGTTCTAATATTCGAGTATAAAGAGACACAACATGTAAAGAATGAGATAGAGTTTAGGAACTTACAACCACCGTTCGCATGAAGACGTAGGCAGTGCAGTGATGTCATTCATGGCCGGTTACCTCAAAAGATATAAATGACCCCTATTTTAACCCAATGGCCAAGATATCCATAATCTTAGCTCTGATACCATATTCTGTAACACCCCCGATATATTCAGGAATATTATAGCGCCTTAAATCCTTTACATAAGGATTTACAAGGCTGAAGAATTGAACAGACATTAAAAGGCACTAACGAATGGAAATAACGGAATTAAGATACAACAGTTCTGACCAAATACTGAAAATACAATTGTTCAACCGAAACTTAATAATACATCACCAAATTCAAATTCATCATAAATGACTTCGTACTCGAGTACTTATTGAAATAACCAATAAACAACAGACAAATGAACCCGGCCGGAACATCACTCTGCACCCTCGTCGTCATGCAGCTCCAGTGGTTGTTTTCCCGTTCTCCTGGATCCTGAACATAAAAAAAATGTTCACTCCCGAAGGGGTTAGCACAACGATGCTAGTACAAGTACCACAACATATTATCCAACGCCACATGCAGAATAATAATAACGTAAATGATAAAATGTCAAACGTGTCTTCTCCTGCGAGAAACTCATACATAACATACACAACTGATAATCACAACATGATATCATAACATACACAAGGTAATTCCGACGATCCAGCGTTCACTGCCTAGAACCCACGATGATCCCGTCAGACCAACCCGTGGTGGAAAAACCCGTCCGATGATCCAGCACACGCTAGCATAGATCCCCCGATGATCCCGTCGGACCAACACGAGGTGGACATACAACAATGACATACATGCATGACAATATGTATAACATCAATACGTAAAACAAATAAGGTACTTGCCTCGATTCGAAGAAAAGAACAATACTTCCACAAAACGAACACTTGAAGGTCGCCCCCCTTAATCAATCACGTAACAAGATCGAACCTTAACAAAAGAAATAATATAGAATTTATCTCACGTCGAACGAATGTCTAACAATTCGATTTATGGCCAAAACCTCATAAAATGTAATCTGTCTGAACTTCTTAGCGCACGCTAAGTACTCTGTGTAGCGTGCGTTAAGTCTGCTCGATAGCACACGCAAACAAAAAAGAATAGCGTACGCTAACTATGCATGGTCAGTACTTCACTGATCACCTGACTGACTCGTCTGATGGCCTAGCGTACGTTACGTACCAAACGTAGCGTACGTTAACTGATGCTCGATAGCGCATGTTAATTTACATAGCTTAGCGTGCGCTAACAGTGCATGGCAGTTCACTACTGGGCAGAAGACTGTTCTCATCATGATCAAAACAATGAAATCTTCCGTGATAATTCATGTTACCTCCATGAATATCATGTTCATACGATTATGAATGATCTTACGGATAACAACAACTTCGGATTCAAGAATATGTATACTATTATAAAACCATATTCCATTTCGAAGCGTGCGCTAGTAGTAGCTCGATAGCGCGCGTTAAGCTACATTCTTAGCGTGCGCTATCACGAGTTTGCATGAGAAATTTTGCATGTTGTTATACTTATGTACAAAGATATCAATGTAAGAAATATCATACTCCAATCATCAAGATCACAATTCCGAATAATACAGGGTTCGAATACAGGTAAAATACACAGTAATAAATTCGGATATTACACGACGGTTCCAATCATTTCAATGAGCTAACATTCATTTCATTATTATTTCATCTCGGTGAGTCTTTCTTGACCTTTGTCGTATCGTTATTCACTATTACTCACTGATCACTTTCGTTTTGGTGGCCTTCTGGATTCATATTGCGTGGCCGGGTGGGGATATGTGGAATTTTTAGTCGGGCACATGATAGTCATGTGATCGGGTTCACCGACACAATGGATTGTGCACAAGGTAATGTACCTCCGTGAGACTAATTAGGTACAAGGGCGGGTGTGTCCGGACACTCGTCTTGTGCACTTGTACATACCATTACGGGCATACTATGTTGACCCTTTTTAGCTTAATTTCATAATTAAGATATATCATGATTGTGTTTATTCAACTCTTGAGGATTGTTGTTCTGTGTAACTGACCCCGTTGGGGGATGTTGTTTTTAGGTCATGGCTAGGCTAAAGTACGGGAAGAGAACGTTGATGGCGAGGAGTCCCTGTGATACTGCAGTAGAAACTCTATAATATAATACACTTGGGACCACCAAAATTTATTAATTAAAAGAGTTATTAATTAATCGATAAACTAATAATTATTAATTTATATATTAATTAATATTTTATTAATTTATAGTAGAATACTTAGTTTACAAACACCTTTCAAGCTTCCACGTAATTATTGTATACAATGCATGTATATCAAATGAACGGCCCAATTTGAAAGAAACCTTCAATCTCCCACCTTATTATGCTTCTTGTGTTCAATGTATCACTTTATGGACATTAAAAATATTTTCTATATAAATACAAGATCAAAATAGGTTAACAGAAACAAATCATACACACAACATGGCTTCCCATCTTAAAGGTGTGAAAAAAACAACAATGACATATGAGATTCGAAGAGCATTATGCAAGCACAACAAGGATAATCCAAGTCTCACTCAAAAGCAATTGCAAGAATGGGTTCATAGTAACTATGGCTTGCAGGTGAGTCAAGCGACAATATCGAATACAGTTAAGCGTTCTTTAGAGTATCTCTCACTTGCTCCCGAAAGAGGCGATGTTAAGCGACACAAACCGGCAAAATTTCCTGACCTAGAAAAATCTCTCTATGAATGGATTCTTCAATATCAAGAACATGTGAATATGACAGGTGAACTAATCATCGAGAAGGCGAAAAAGTTCATGAAAGATATGTATCCAGTGGATACTCCAGACTTTACTTTTTCTATTGGTTGGCTTGGAAAGTTCAAAGCAAGATATGGAATTAAAAATTTCCGGCATTTCGGAGAGAGTGGATCTGTTGAAATAGAGGGCATGGAGGACAAATTAAAATCCATAAGAGACAAAGTTGATCAGTTTGAAATGAAAGACATCTTTAATATGGATGAAACATGTTTGTTTTTTTATTATTTTATTTTATATTTTGTACTTTAGTGATGTAATTATTTACATGTTTTGATCTTAAACAAGTTTGTTTTTTAGACTTCAACCGGATCATTCCCTTGCAACAATGCAGCTTGAAGGGAAAAAACAAGACAAGGAAAGACTAACTGTTGCTATTTGATGTAATGAGGATGGTTCGGAAAAACTTCCTTTATGGATTATTGGGAAATATGCTAAACCAAGGTGCTTCAAGAATGTAAACTTGAAGAGTCTGAACTGTGAGTACCGTGCTAACAAACGAGCTTGGATGACTGGTGTGTTATTTGAAGAATATGTTCGCCAACTTGATAAAAAAAATGGTTGGAAGAAAAATTCTCTTGATTGTGGATAATTGCCCTGCTCATCCAAAAATTATTGAAGGATTACGAAATGTTGAATTATATTTTTTGCCACCAAACACAACTTCAAAAATTCAACCTTGTGACGCGGGGATCATACGAGCTTTTAAGATACATTATCGTCGTCAATTTTATAGAAGTCTTTTGGAGGGTTATGAATCCAAATCCAGCAAAAATAAATGTATTAGATGCAATGAATCTTGCAATTTCAGCATGGACTATGGATGTTCGTGCAAATACAATTGTGAACTGCTTTCGTCATTGTAAACTTCGATCAACAGATAACATGACTTTTGAGAACTCAGATGAAGGTGGTGAAAGCACTCAAGAACTCCAGAATTTGATCAAAGAGTTGGGTTATCGCAATGCAATGGATGTCGAAGATGTTCTGACTCACCCAGAAGAAAATGTAGTTGCACAGTTGTTAACTGATGAAGAAATTATTGAAAGCGTTATTGGAATTAATAAAGATGATATCGATGAAGAAGATGATGAAAGTTCTACAATGGAGCCCCCTTCGCGAAACGAAGCTATTAAAGCGGCAATCACAATGAACAATTTCTTGTTGAGCTATGAGAAAACAATACCAGAAGTTCTTACCATGCTAAGGATAATTAGAGACGAGATTCAAGGAGAAATTGATTTCAACAAAAAACAAAAGACAATTGAGTCATTTTTCAAGAAACCTTCATAAATCATTCATGTAATATGCTATATATAAGGAATTATTAATTTATTTTTTATATGGGGTCTAAAGAAATTATCAAAAATGTATTATCTTATAATTTTAGCGAATTATTAATTTAGCACCCTATCCCCGAGTCGGGACCGGCAAAGAATATTATCTTAGAGAGTTTATTAAATAATCGAGTATTAATTTATCGAGTTTCTACTGTAGTAGGGGCCCCCAGTCCTTTTTCAGTCATTCATGTTTCCTCATTTATATTTCCGCTGCAGATTTCCGTTTGGATATTCATTTTCATTCTGTGTTGTATATTTTATCTTCATATAAAATATACATGTATTCTGTATTTTTCCTAGGTGTGTTGTACTTAAAACTCCTCATCGGAGTAATTAATGATATAATGTGGTTCAGTACTACAATTATATTATTAAATTCATTAAGTTTCATTCGTCTGGTGGGTCCCAGTTGGGGGTCCACGGCACTGTAATATCCGCCTAGTTTGGGGTGTTACAGCGTGAAATTGCGCTCGACGACAACCATGACAATGTCACAAGCAGAGACATAATAAAACAAACAAGTGTCAAGTATCACCAAACAAATAGCACAATCAAGTCAATTATCCGAACAATCACAAAACAAAAGGTACCTATCACCAGAAAACACGCACAGTCGAAAAATAAAAGTTAAACACAAACGATCCACGAGGGTAACGACAAAGAACTTCGACCATGCCGAAATTCTCAAAATCCATGCTAGGCATCTCCGCGTTCTTTCGGAGCAGAGACAAAAAATAGATCCCCAAACCTCTCAGCTACCATCTCGCAATACACGGCTCGGTCTCCCAAATGACCGCAATCGAACTAGCTGACTAACGGTGAACGACAATTCTTCGCGGTATGCCCCTCTCGACTACAGTTATAACACGTCTTTGTGCTGCTCACATTACTCACTACAGGGGTAATACTCTTCCTATGTTCACTCAATCAAGGAACCTTCTTAGGATGACGACACGAAGTCCCAGCCCCAGGGGGGGCACTCCCTTGATTTCCTGAAAAGCTACCAATAGCTTTCTGTTTCTTCGATTCAGACATATGCTCAGTTGATGATATAGATAGTTCGTAGGCTAATGCCCTATTCTGATACTCTCACAATGAAGTACAAGTGATACCCGCCATGTACTGACGAATCTCCGGCTTCATTCACCTACTAAAATGACAGATCTTATCTTCCTCTGTCCTTACCTAATCCCGCATGTAGCTGAGCTATTTGCTATAGTCAATAATAACTTGAGACAGCGGTACATCTTGTGGCCTCGCCGAAAAGAATTCATTAATCCTCTGCTTTCTGATCGGTTCAGGACAAAACTCATCTCTCATAAATCCCTGTAACTCTACCCATGTGACAACACGATCATGAGGCTTAACAGCCTCCCACCAGTTAGCGGCCTCCTTGTCAAGAAGATATGGAGCGACTGGAACCTTACGTTCTTCTAGACAATCAACCACCTCGAATATCTTTCCCAACTGGAAAAGCCAACCTTCCCAGCCCAATGCATCTACAGCACCAGCGAAACGAGGGGGATTCATACGAATCACTTCTCGAAGCCACTGATTTGCACTAATGTTCTAGGTCACATCTGTATTACATTGAAATGCTTGGGTCAACTGAGTCATCTGTGCAGCTACCTGTTGCAAAATAGTAGCAACACCGATACCAACACCATCACCGGAAGCAAGATCCTTATCACGCGTCTGGTCGCCACGACCATGACCTCTGCCCCTCGGCATACTGAATAAGTAACCACTCAGCACAATAAAAAATCATAACACATAACACACACAACGATTACCATTGTAAGGCAACATACATACGAAAATCACAGCAACGACGGGATCGTTCGGCGATTTCAACGGCTCGAACGAAGAACCAGCACACAATTACAAAACATCGTGAAACAATCATATACGTACACAATCATACAAACCCAAACTCTAACAGCTCACACAGGTGCGATAACACGCAAATCACCACGAAGCGACAAACTGTTAATACCAACATCACACCTCTCACAGAGGGCTAACACAACTATTGCATGGCGAACGACTCAACGCTCCCACCACCAATTCAATCACAACTCGGAGGGCTAACACCCTAACGATAATGCTAACATCATACACACATTCTCTGACCACAAACAGAAAATTATAGGTTTTAAAAACGAAAACCACCCTTTTGAGAAAAGAAAAAAAAATTGGAAACGCCAGTTGATCTTAAGTATCACATTTCGAAAAAGTCATACAAACATCGTTATCGAGACTTTGAAAAACCGTCTTGCGTTTGATAAAAATGAGGACATCAGTTAAAAACTTTTAGAAATATTCGACCTTCGGGCCTAAGCGAATGCGTTTCTAAATTACTAAAAATATCTCAAAATATTTTGGTCCTCAAAGTGGAATAATTTAACATACAGTTGTACTAGTAGGCACCTTAAAATACCGCGAGAAAATAATCCATTTTAAAAGTACGTCTCGAAATTTATTCTCTAAAATACTCAAGATTTTCGAAAATCCAATAGGCCAGAATGCCCAAAACTCACATATATCGACATTCGCTTACACGTCTCATAGTACATGCATCAAATTGTTTCAAAATCGAGACATGTCTTTTCCCGAAAAACAAACAGTCAATGATCACAGTTGAAAATTTTTTTGCCTAGGACCGGGGCGAAACCACTGGTCCCATCCGAGGCCTCTAAGGACCCTCCCGGACTGGCCATCCAAGCAAGCTCGTGAATCAGGAGCAAAATTACAGATTCCTCCGAGGCCTCATCGGACCCTCCCGGAGTGAGCAAATCACACACATAACTCGTCTAGGACTGGGGCGAAACCACTGGTCCCATCCGAGGCCTTTACGGATCCTCCCGGAGTGAGCAAATCACACACATATATATTACTATTCCATGTTAAGTATAAGGGTTTCACAAGAATACTTGCAAAACGAGCAAATCATTTTGGAAATCATTAGCAGCGGATAAAATCAAAAGTCAATCAGGAGCAAAATCATAGATTCCTCCGAGGCCTCATCGGACCCTCCCGGAGTGAGCAAATCACACACATACATTACTATTCCAAGTTAAGTATAAGGGTTTCACAAGAATACTTGCAAAACGAGCAAATCATTTTGGAAATCATTAGCACCGGATAAAATCAACAGTCAAGAATACATTAGCAGCGACACCACTCCTCATATAAACAAAATATGAGAGTCAAATAAACACATATCACGAAATCAAAATCTACATAAAGATTCCATCACTTAACAAATAATCATACAAGTGGCTCATGTCACACGAGACACAACACAAAGAAGGGATACTTACATCCACATGTCACATGAAGATGATGATCGCCCCACGATACTAATCACGACCAACAAACTCAGACGACACATCGCGACACGACTCAGTCCAATAAATCTGACGAGACAAGACTCAACATGCACAACTTGACCCGACAGCCTAGCTTTATACAACCCAAAGCTCTTATACCATTTATATAGCACCCCTAATCCACTCAGGGATATTACATGCCGTAGACCCTTTTTTCAAGGATCTGCCAGGCTGGTGACAAAAGTCAAACACCTCAACATCGTCTTTAAAGCTAAAATGACCCAGTAGACTGATTTGGTCTTCCAATTAATACATACAACTCAATCTCAATACATACCCATGCAGGGGTCGACATACAACACGCTCCCGTACAACAGGGAAAAAACTGCAGCAGAAATAACTACAACTAAACCAATGCAACATCGTATGGGTCCTCGTATGATTAGTGTCGATCATCATTCATCATTCTTCATGCCAACCATGTTATGCTCTCCAAAACCTGAATATACATGGACACAAAACAGACATCCACCCCTCGATTACTCGGGGTTAGCAAAATTCCACAATTTTGCTAGTGCAAGTATAAAGTGCAAAAACGAGTCATACAAATCATGTTCCAAGAATAATAATAAGGAATCCTCAAAGATTAAAACATAACTAAAGATACTTCCCGAGGCACAGAGTTTGAATAAAACTTTCCAAATTCGAAAGATCACAAATCAAGAGAACAATTTTTAAAATGTTTTAAAATGCCCTCGGGAGTTTCAACGGAAAACAATTTAGGATTATCGAATACTTCTCTTTAAAAAAACGAAAGGGGTCACAGCTGAAAGATTTGCTTTCTCAAATAAAACCAACAGTAATTCACGGGGTCCACAATCCACTCCACGTGTCTTTGACGGACATAAAATCAACAAAACATAACCACCCAGATACGAAATCTCGGTAACACATCCAAGTTACTCTACCTTGGCAAAATTACATCCACAATCATATCCATGACACCGTGATCACTTGCCATTGTCATCAGGATCTCACGGTTCGATCAATCACTTGTTGCATCCTGACCACATGATCACAAGTCATGTGTCACCGTAGTTTTCTTAGGCTCTCACGGTTGGATCAATCACTTATTGCATCCTGACCACACGATCACAAGTCATGTGTCACCGTAGTTTTCTTAGGCTCTCACGGTTGGATCAATCACTTGTTGCATCCTGACCACACGATCACAAGTCATATGTCACCATACTTTTCGTAGGCTCTCACGGTTGGATCAATCACTTGTTGCATCCTGACCACATGATCACAAGCCATGTGTCACCGTAGACCTCGTCCGGCTTCCCGGATAGACTATGACCACACATTTACACCACTTAACACAGTACGCCAAGGATATCGCAACAATTCACCCAGAGGCAACAAATACTTAGCACGACACAAACGTCAAATCACAATGCACTGAAATGAGGTAATATATGTATATATGCATTATAAAAGTACAACATCAACACCAAACATATCCATAAGATTCACTTAATCATTTACAAACACACCATTCACAAATGCACACGCGTTTTGAAAGTGATCCTTTAACGAGGTTTAAGCGAATCTTTTGGAAGTTCATTTCAAACAACCAAACAAACACACTTATATGATCACCGATCATCATATCCACAAAATAAGAAATGTATGAACGAGGTACTTGACTCGAAACCGGCACACGAATACTCCGACGAACACGGATCGAACGAAGTGCCCCAAAACCTACAACTACTGCAAAAAACAATGAGAACACTATCACAACGAGGATCTATACCAATAATAACATAAATCACCTCAAAACATCAATGGAAAACTCATTGAAATATTTAATCGAACATTAAATATTTAATAATTCCCAAGAACACTCAAATCGTCAATCGAGTTAAAAAAATTCAAAATATGGATATACAACCCATAGAACACGATTAATAACATCATATAGCACCAATCGATTCATCAAAATCGGACTAGGATCGAGAAAGAACAAAACTCCAAAAAGTCAACTCTAGGGAAAAATGGGAAAATAACCTAGAACTAACCAAAACACCTTGGATGGAACAAAAATCGACCAGAAGTTCACACCCTAGCCATCCTCGCCTCAAACCCGCGGAGAGAAGAAGAAATGAAGTGGAAAAATGACAATTCACGATTGTTGTCCAGTTTATATACTGGACAACTTAGCGTGTACTAATCATTACGATTAGCGTGTGCTATCAATTCACCGAAACAAAACTTCTTGCCTAAAACACATTGTTAGCATACATAACCACAAGTGTTAGCGTGTACTAACGAGACCTCCAGACCCAGTCCAGTAGCTCCTGGACTGCCCCCGAACTAACAGTTCGCGTGCACTATCCTCACCATTGTTAGGAGTATGCCCTCGAATGCCACTCAGAGGTTGTTGAGTGAGGGCATTGTACTTGTAATTATGTAAACCATTTATATAAGGCAAATGATTGTTTCTTTATTTACTGGTAGTTACTGGCATTCCTAACTCGTAAATAAACATATAGAAACTAGTCCGTGTATTTGAGAGCAAAACGTTCCACTCCTTATTGGATAAGGGGGTCGGCACTGGAAAGGTTTATAGCTCAAATACTTAATCGTCATAAGTCGATGAAACTTGATCGGGCGTTAAGTTTATGTAAAGACTTGTATGACGTGTTCTTTGACATGGAGAGTGCACGCGAACACTAATGGTTAGTGGGAGCACACGTTATAGGTATGCTAATTAGATTAGTATACTCAACCGACTCACCCTCGATTCGTCACATGGATTTCACTCCGGACGCCAATGACGGAATCGAAAGGTTGTGATAGGTATTCGTGAACCTTCGACTTGAGGATTTAGTAGGGATGTGCTTGTGACGTCAAGATTTTCATTAGAGTAGTTCGACCTCGTAAACCTAAGGCGGGGGTCAACCTCGACGTGCATCTTGACGGCAAGTAGCAGGTCCTATGAATACCAAGATAGAATTCTTTCTCCCGTTAGTGAGCGGGTTATATGTCCTATGCGGTTATTGGCGATGAGATCATAAGTCTTTGGCCAAAGCATTGGAGCCATTGTATTGATACACGGCGACTCGATGATCTCTATTTGCATTAACGCATGAATAGCGTAAAGTACAGATAGGGATTGACTGAACGAGAACCTAAAACTTGATCGGGACATTTTAAAGAATGGTTTATACGTTTAATTGTATTCACGACAGAATGGTTCTTGAATGATCCCAATCATTCGTTCTCGGTTAGAGTGTAGGCCGCCAGGATGGCTAGGTGGTGCTACTTCTCTTTGGTTCCTACCATTGATGACTGAGACGTACATAACGAGTAGAGCTTTATGATTGACGACGGAATTAATCGAGCTTAATCTCTCATTATAAATATTAGATATTGGATATCTAATTTGGGACATTGGATGTCTAAATCGATTTATTGATAAATTGATTTACGGCCTAATGAATTAAATAAATTCTTGGGTGATTAATTTAATTCATAAATATAATTATTTCTTGGAGAAATTAATTATGTTATTATGTATTTGATATGATTAATTAATTGGATTAATTAATCGATATAAATACATTGGGACGGAATTGGAGTTTATCTGCTTTAGACTCACAGAGTTCGAAACGGATCGAACTCGTCCGATACCTTCTAGATGGCCGCCTCCTTCCACCTACTTTCCACCAAGTCTTCAATTCCATTTTATTAATAGATGATTATGACTTGGTGGGGAATCTCATGTGATATGATTTGATTTATGTGGGTTGAATAAGATTGGCAAGAGGACTTTGATCTCACTTCACTCAACTTTTAGCAAAGGCTTCCAACCGTGAGTAGTGAGAGAGAGAGAGAGAAAATAATTTTCTCAAGTCTTCATCTTCATCTTCTTCTTCACTTTTATTCTTGAGTTTTCGAGAAAATTCAAGATACATCAAGAGAGATATATTAAACACTTAGAGTGTAATCACAAAAGCATCACCACATGATTCAATCCGTAACCTTAGAGGTTAATCAAGTGTTGTTGTTCGATCGTTTTTCAGTGCGTGGCAAGTAGAGACGCGGTGTTTTCGGCGTTGGATCGTTCAAGGGCTTGGAGCGGATTGAACACGTAGAGATCAAACTAAAGCTTGGGGAATAGCTCAAGAGAAGGTTTCCATTTAATCAACGGACTTCGAGGGTTAGTTTCTTACGACTCTTGCTTTTCGTTTATATATTCGTATATACGTAGCTCGATCGATTCTCGTAGGGATTCGGATCGAATTAATTTTCGCTTTACCGCTTCCTGGCCTCGCTTTAGGCACCGAATCCCAACAAAGGGTATCGAGCGTAGGTCTTGCGATCGTATATACGATATTGGCATTTGGAATGCTCGATTAAATGGTGAATGATTTGGAATCATTTTAGTCATAATCGTGGTATATGTTTTTCGCTCGTAATAATTGTATTTTTCGTAAGTTTATGTCTAAATATAAATCTTAAATTTCGGGAAATATGATTTATATTGAAGATATGAAAGTCGGAAAATATTGATATTGATATCCGGTCGAAAATCTAGCCCCGAATCGTCGTTTGACGACTTTTTGGACAAAAAGGGTATTTTGGCCGAGGATGACTCGACCGTGTCTCGGTGACACGGCCGTGTCCGGCAGGTGGCCAAAGCATCGCCGGAGACCCGACCGTGTCGGGAGACACGGGCGTGTCGCCGAAAGTGACTCGACCGTGTCCCGGGTGACACGGCCGTGTCCGGCATCTGCCAAGTCATCGCTGAGCGACCCGACCGTGTCCCGGGTGACTCGGTCGTGTCCCGCCGGCATCTTCCGAGGGTGACTCGGCCAAGCCGGAGTGATCGCTGGTAGTCGCCGAGGTGACTGGCCATGCCGGCCTGTTTTCACCCCGCCGATTTTTCCGTGTATTCTTAAAAATTAATCTCCCGCATGTTAAATTGGATTTAATATGATTAAAATGATTTATGGTATTTCATTTTATAAGGGAAATTTGATTAATTGGAATATTTATGTTCGACCGAATTATTTTGAACGTTATTATATTACCGATTGTGTGAATCGATTGGATCGGTTCGTATTGTTGATTGGATAAATGTATCTCTACGCTTTCCATTTATATAGTATTTATTGAATGAATGCTTTTGAATGGGGATGTGGTTCGTGGACTTAGTTTTGGATCGTTCGGTTTATTCGATTGGGTTGTAAAGGCCGTTTTGAGCCTATTTATTTTACTAGAAAAATTTGTATCTAGGATGCAATTTTCAATGTAAAATTTATATGTAATGACGAAGACCGGAGGAAGATCCATTTCGAGAAGACGAAGATTCAAGACGAAGACTTGTAATTAGATTACGGAGTTTTTGTTTTCTAGGAACGGTCCATGAACCACATGTTGGTAGCAACTAGGTTGTGATTGGTTGTTTCATATTGTATGAATGCCACAAACGCGCTTAAACGATTAATGTGCAAAGTGTAACGTTAATCGCGATAATTCTCCCACAACAAATAATTAAGTTTATAAGGTTTCAAGGTTTTCCTTCCCTCCATCGAGTTTTCGAAATTGAAATCCAAACCGGATGTGCTATGCTTCCGAGTTATCGGGTAGTCGTCGGGAGGACGGATAAATTACCGGAGCGCATTGATGCCTTCGGTTGGAGCAAATTTTATCCCTAGAAACACGATAGGTTGCCGGATAAGATTCAATTGTGAAACCGATTGCGTCGATGGTATAAACTTAACTTGTTCACGAACCATAGAAACCGTATAGGTTGAGGGGAGTGAACAAGGGGAAAAAGAAGATCGAATCATCCATTAGATGGGTTGGTGTTGGACACCACTTTATGAAAATTAATAGACTAGAAACACGTTAGGTTGCCCTCTATTAAGATTTATAAAGAACTCGATCACCACTATGAAGTAAAGCGACGATACTTCGGATTTCACATGGGAGTGTGTTATTCCGATAAAAATAGTGGGAGCCGGGTAACAAGAATAGAAAGGACCTTAATTCTATACTCGATCATAATATAACTAGTCACTAATTAACTGTTATACTTAATGCACATAACTCAATATGACAATGAATCCACTCGCAATTCTACTCGAAAAGAACACCTTAATGGGACCTAACTTTGTGGATTGGCTCGCAACCGATGATTGTCCTCGGATAGAGGCACTGGGATACGTCTTGAGACGGACATTCGGCGCCTCCTATGCGGACTCGAGCCAATCAGAAGAGATTGAAAACCACGAAAAGTGGGTTAAGGATGACGTGAAAGTCCGTGCTTATATGATGGCTTCCATGTCTAATGAGCTTCAGAGAGCTCATGAGAAAATGACTTCGCTAGTGCATTCTATCTCACTTAACCGAGCTTTATGGTGAGCACAGCAGAATCGCTAGATATGAGATATCCAAGCAAATGCTCGGTGCAAGGATGAAGGAAGGTGAGAAGGTTGGGGAACACGTCCTCAAAATGATATCCATGATCGAGAGATTGGAGGCTCTTGATTTTAAAATGGATACTTCTCTCCAAACCGACCTTATCCTACGCCTCCCCGATTCCTTCTCACGCTTTGTTATGAACTTCAACGCAATGAGATTGCATGTAATTTAGCCGGGCTAATGAACAAACTTGTGACCGCTCGCCTCAAATGAAGACTCATGGATGAAGGAGTCTGCTCTTGTGATTTCTTACGGACCTCGGAGGTCTAAGAATAAGAAGAAAAAGACCAAGAAGCGGTGGACCACAAGCTAAGGACCTTAAGGGTAAGGGCAAGGCCCCAATGGTTCCAAGAACAAGAAGAAAAAGGATACTTGTCTCAAGTGCGGTGAGTCGGGCCACCGGGCTAGAGACTGTCCGATTCTTCATGGCACTTCTGCATGTAACTTTTAGTTTTGGAAACAAATTGTTCGCACCGTATTTTCTACTTCTGGATACTAGATTCTCGGTGCTAGTTCTCATATTTGTACCGTGAATCGGATCTGGAACAAAGTAGGAAGGTTGGAGCCGAGAAGTTATGATCACAATGGAAGCGGGCATAGTGTCGAGGCAACCGACATAGGATCACTTCTTTTGGGTTTAGAATCCGGCTTTGTTTTGACTTTAGAAGATGTACTTGTTTTGCCCAAGGGGCACAAAACATTGTATCCATTCCGGTCATGGACCGAAAAGGCTTTTCATTTTTCATTGGTGATGGTTCTGCAAAATTTATTTTAAATAAACTAGTGGGTACTGCTACATTGTTGAATGGATTGTATCATCTAAATCTCAAAGAACAAAGTAGTTGTGAATACTATGACTAGAAAACGTGGTAGGGATGAAACCAATCAAGTTTTGAAATGGCATCTTAGACTTGGTCATGTTGGTCGACCAAGGTTTACAAGATGGAAAAGATGGACTTATGGGTCCATTGGGATCGGATCCCTTTCCTACTTGTGAATCTTGCCTTAAAGGAAAATGACTAAGTCCCCTTCACAGGACTTTTGAAAGAGCCGCCGATAAATCGGGATTAATCCATACCGACGTATGTGGTGCTTTAGAAGCAAAGACGTGACGGATATCAATATTTCATTACGTTTACGGATGATCATACTAGGTATGGTTATGTATACTTAATGAAACATAAATCCGAGGCCTTTGAGAAATTCCAGAATTCAAGGCCCTAGTCGAGAAACAAACCGGTAATCATATCAAAGCACTTCGGTCGGACCGAGGTGGCGAGTATATGAGTACGGAGTTTGACGAGTTCCTTAAGGAACATGGAATAGTTTCACAACTAACACCTCCAGTACTCCTCGCTTAAATGGTGTGTCGAAAGAAGGAACCGGACCTGTTGAACATGGTCCGTTCCATGCCGGGCTATCTTGACTTGCCGATTTACCCGTGGGGGTATGCACTGATCGCCGCGTATATCTTGAATAGATGTCCTTCCAAATCCGTTCCTAAAACTCCACATGAGATGTGGGAGGAAGGAAACCAAGTCTTAATCATATTAGGATTTGGGGATGTCCCGCCTATGTCAAGAAGACTAAGGTGGAAAAGTTGGAAGCTAGGTCTGAGAAGGGACGTTTCATTGGATTCCCGTCTGGGACGATGGGATATCTATTCTACATGCCCGAAGATCGAAGGATCATTGTTGCTTTACAAGCACACTTCTGGAAGATGAGTTCATTCAGAAGGCGGAGCAGTAGAAGTATTTCTTTAGAAGAATACAATGAAACTCCTCGAGAGACACTGTGCAAGAAACTGGAACCGAACTTTCAAACACAAGTACAACCACCTCGTAGGTCTAGTAGGGTGTCTCATTTACCTGAGAGGTATGGGCTTGTGCACTTGGAGGAGCTGGGTCTCCATGAGGTTCCAAGTGATAGCCAAGAGACCGACCCGACGACCTATGACCAAGCGATGGTGGATGTAGACTCCGCGAAATGGCGTGAAGCTATGGAAGCTGAGATAGACTCGATGCATGTCAATCAGTCTGGACTCTAGTAGACCGCCCCAAGGGCATAGTGCCTATTGGGAACAAGTGGATCTACAAGAGAAAGACCGATGGTGATGGCAAGGTTGACGCCTATAAGGCCGGCTAGTGGCAAAGGGTTATACCTAAGGAAGGAATCGATTACCACGATACCTTCTCGCCCGTAGCCATGATCAAGTCTATTCGCATGATGCTTGCTATAGCCGCCTACCACGATTATGAGATATGGCAAATGGACGTAAAGACGGCTTTCCTTAATGGATTCCTCGAGGAGGAAATCTATATGGAGCACCTAAAGGCTTTGTATCCGAAGTCGATATTCGGAAAGTGTGCAAGCTTCAGCGTTCCATTTATGGATCAAGCAAGCGTCACAGAGTTGGAATCTTCGTTTTGACGAGGCAACAAAGAGTTTGACTTCGTGCAAAATGAAGAGTAACCATGTGTATACAAGAGGGTTAGTGGGAGCAAGATCGCATACATAGTACTATATGTAGATGACATTCTACTAATAGGAAATGATGTGGGAATGCTCAGATTTGTGAAAGCTTGGCTTTCGAGTAATTTCTCCATGAAAGACTTGGGAGAAGCTACCTATATTCTTGGTATTCGACTCTACCGGGATAGAGCGAAGAGAACAATAGGTCTTTCCCAAGCCCTCTATATAGATAAAATCTTAAAGCGATTTAAGATGGATGATTCTAAAAGAGGGTTCCTACCGATGCGACATGGAATAAAACTCACCTTGAAGATGTGTCCTCAAAATGAGGAACAACGAAAGGAAATGAGTAATATACCATATGCTTCGGCCGTGGGTAGCCTTATGTATGCTATGTTGTGTACAAGACCGACATTGCGCATGCCGTAAGCGTGGTGAGTAGGTTTCGTGCAAACCTGTAGGGAACATTGGATCGCCAGAAAGAACGTTCTCAAGTACTTGAGAAGGACTAGAGATATGGTTACGATGTATGGTGGTGGAGAATTGGATGTGGTGGGATTCACCGATTCGGACTTCCAAGGACCAAGGACGACTCGATGTCCACTGCTACATATTTACTCTTAATGGAGGAGCAAGATCTTGGCGTAGTGCCAAGCAAAGCGCGATCGCGATTCCACTGTCAGCCGAGTATCAAGCAAATTTCTGAGGCTTCCAAGGAAGGGTTCTGGATTAAGAAGTTTCGGGAGAACTTCAAGTGATACCATGTGCCGAGCCTGTCTACTGCATCGCGACAACGACGAGTCAGAAGCGCAGCCAAGGAGCCGAGGTTTCACAACAAAGACCAAACATATTGAGAGGAAGTATCATCTCGTAAGAGAATTTGTTCGCAAGGGATACATCAGGCCGCATAGAGTAGACTCGGCCGACAACGTCGCCGATCCACCGACCAAGCCACTATCTCGGACTAGCTTGGAGCGTCATCCGGAGAACATGGGTATTAGATACCATAGTGTGTGGCATTGAGTGCAAGTGGGAGATTGTTAGGAGTATGCCCTCGAATGCCACTCGAGGTTGTTGAGTGAGGGCATTGTACTTGTAATTATGTAAACCATTTATATAAGGCAAATGATTGTTTCTTTATTTACCGGTAGTTACCGGCATTCCTAACTCGTAAATAAACATATAGAAACTAGTCCGTGTATTTGAGAGCAAAACGTTCCACTCCTTATTGGATAAGGGGTCGACCGGAAAGGTTTATAGCTCAAATACTTAATCGTTCGCAAGTCGATGAAACTTGGTAGGCGTTAAGTTTATGTAAAGACTTGTATGACGTGTTCTTTGACATGGAGAGTGCCCGCCGAACACTAATGGTTAGTGGGAGCACACGTTATAGGTATGCTAATTAGATTAGTATACTGAACCGACTCACCCTCGATTCGTCACATGGATTTCACTCCGGACACCAATGACGGAATCGAAAGGTTGTGATAGGTATTCGTGAACCTTCGACTTGAGGATTTAGTAGGGATGTGCTTGTGACGTCAAGATTTTCATTAGAGTAGTTCGACCACGTAAACCTAAGGCGGGGTCAACCTCGACGCGTGCATCTTGACGGCAAGTAGCAGTCCTATCGAATACCAAGATAGAATTCTTTCTCCCGTTAGTGGCGGGTTATATGTCCTATGCGGTTATTGCGATGAGATCATAAGTCTTTGGCCAAAGCATTGGAGCCATTGTATTGGATACACGACACTCGATGATCTCGATTTGCATTAACGCATGCATAGCGTCAAGCATGTATAGGGTTTGACCGACCGTGACCCTAAAACTTGATCGGGACATTTGAAAGAAGGGTTTATACGCCATCGGTATTCACGACAGAATGGTTCTTGAATGATCCCAATCATTCGTTCTCGATGGGGTACAGTGTAGCCGCCAGCCGGCTAGGTGGTGCTACTACTCTTGGTTCCTCCCATTGCTGACTGAGACGGACCTACCGAGTCGCGCATTAGGATTGACGACGGAATGAATCGAGCTTAATCTCTCATTATAAATATTAGATATTGGATATCTAATTTGGGACATTGGATGTCTAAATCGATTTATTGGATAAATTGATTTACGGCCTAATGAATTAAATAAATTACTGGGTGATTAATTTAATTCATAAATATAATTATTTCTTGGAGAAATTAATTATGTTATTATGTATTTGATATGATTAATTAATTGGATTAATTAATCGATATAAATACATTGGGACGGAATTGGAGTTTATCTGTTTAGACTCACAGGAGTTCGAAACGGATCGAACTCGTCCGATACCTTCTAGATGGCTGCCCTCCTTCCACCTACTTTCCACCAAGTCTTCAATTCCATTTTATTAATAGATGATTATGACTTGGTGGGGGAATCTCATGTGATATGATTTGATTTATGTGGGTTGAATAAGATTGGCAAGAGGACTTTGATCTCACTTCACTCAACTTTTAGCAAAGGCTTCCAACCGTGAGTAGTGAGAGAGAGAGAGAGAAAAATAATTTTCTCAAGTCTTCATCTTCATCTTCTTCTTCACTTTTATTCTTGAGTTTTCTTGGAGAAAATTCAAGATACATCAAGAGAGATATATTATACACTTAGAGTGTAATAACAAAAGCTTCACCACTTGATTCTAGCCGTAACCTTAGAGGTTAATCAAGTGTTGTTGTTCGCTGCTTTTCCGGCGCGTGGCAAGTAGAGACGCGGTGTTTTCGGCGTTGGATCGTTCAAGGGCTTGGAGCGGATTGAACACGTAGAGATCAAACTAAAGCTTGGGGAATAGCTCAAGAGAAGGTTTCCATTTAATCAACGGACTTCGAGGGTTAGTTTCTTACGACTCTTGCTTTTCGTTTATATATTCGTATATACGTAGCTCGATCGATTCTCGTAGGGATTCGGATCGAATTAATTTTCGTTTTACCGCTTTCGCTGGGCCTTCGTTTTAGGCACCGAATCCCAACAACCATAGCGTGCGCTACTGCTGCACCTTAGCGCGCGCTATACCACTTCATAGCGTGCGCCAATCAACATTACAACCCAGTCCAGTAGCTCCTGGATTGTTTCTACACTTCCAGTTAGCATACGCTAACTGTGTCTCAGCGTGCGCTGGCAATCTCAAGTAGCGCGCGCTATATCTAGCCCATAGCGTGCGCTATTCCTACTGCACAGGCAGTAGGATCGCACCAAAACTCATAACGACACTCCAAACAAGTCGGAGTGAGGAATACGAAAGAAGTTTCCCAAGACTTTGGGAAATTATGAAATGGCCCGAACGATCGAAATATCATGATACGACAACGAATAACCAAACCGAACCTCACAACACATCTAACAATGTTAAACAAACTTACGGTATACACGAAGCGACAGTTTTGAATGAGATTCGCAAGAATCAAACTCAAGTACGGAAAAGTCGCTAAGAAGCACGGAACTCAAAAAAACAATGCCAAAACAAACTCGGATGACAAAAAATGCATAATTAATCATTCTCAGAATGTCTAAAGCCGTTAAAACGGACTCCTCCCAGAATAAAAATTTACCAAAAAATCGAAATTACGGATATTACAATTCTTATACCACAGCTCGTTGCACACATGACATTTGTTGACTGCCTTGATGGTCAACTGATTGTCAACTTTTGTTTCCACTAATTAACAACAAATATAAGGATTGAATATTCTTTACAACTGTGGTAGAGTTCTCGTTGGGCTTCACATAGTAACTTATCATAATTATCTTCATCTTCTCTACCAATCTTGTTAGTATCGTGAACCCCTTGAGTTTCTTGGTTATGTAATGTATCATTGTCTTCATCCTCCCCTAATATATCATCTTCGGTTCCCATTACAGGTGCGGTTACAGGTGGATATTCTGCGCCAACTATTGGAAACAAATCACTCAGCATATCAAACATACCAGAATTGCGTTCATTGACTAACTCATCAACTGGAAAACTCAGAGGTACTATTTGGATTCGTACATCTCTATATTCCCCGTGATGTATCCAAATGTTATAGGTTGTTGCCATACCGTTGATAAACAAGTGGACACATACTACATTAACAGGATGTGAATATGCATTATTGCATTTCATGCATGGGAATGAAATCTCGTTCCTCTCACTCACGTGATCTTTTGCCTGCTCAATAAATGATCTCACCCCTTATTTATATGGCTGCGTAAACCGATACTTTGAAGATGAACCCAATTTAATCCACTCCCTCCATATCGGCAACCTATTCATAACAACCAAAATAATGAACACGTAAAAATACAATTTGTAGTTGAAAGGAGAAATATACTGAGATTACAATTCCAGCTGATTTTATGAGTAACCTAAGAATTGATGTTAAATGTCAAATTTAAATACTATAATACAGTTTACAATTACAATCGCAATCATATGAAATATTTTGAACATATAACCTAGAACAACAGATTAGATGATGTTACAATCACCTAGAACTCACCAAAACACCTTGGATGGAATGAAAATCGAGCAGAAGTTCACACCCTAGCCGCCCTCGTCTCAAACCCGCGGAGAGGAGAAGAAATGAAGTGGAAAAATGACAATTCACGATTGCTGTCCAGTTTATATATTGGACATCTTAGCATGTACTAATCATTACGATTAGCGTGCGCTATCAATGCACCGAAACAAAACTTCTTGCCTAAAACACATTGTTAGCATACGTAACCACAAGTGTTAGTGTGTACTAACGAGACCTCCAGACCCAGTCCAGTAGTTCCTGCACTGCCCCCGAACTAACAGTTCGCGTACGCTATCCTCACCATAGCGTGCGCTACTGCTGCACCTTAGCGCGCGCTATACCACTTCATAGCGTGTGCCAATCAACATTACAACCCAGTCCAGTAGCTCCTGGATTGTTTCTACACTTCCAGTTAGCATGCGCTAACTGTGTCTCAGCATGCGCTGGCAATCTCAAGTAGCGCGCGCTATATCTAGCCCATAGCGTGCATTATTCCTACTGCACAGGCAGTAGGATCGCACCAAAACTCATAACGACACTCCAAACAGGTCGGAGTGAGGAATACGAAAGAAGTTTCCCAAGACTTTGGGAAATTATGAAATGGCCCGAACGATCGAAATATCATGATACGACAACGAATAACCAAACCGAACCTCACAACACATCTAACAAAGTTAAACAAACTTACGGGATACACGAAGCGACAGTTTTGAATGAGATTCGCAAGAATCAAACTCAAGTACGGAAAAGTCGCTAAGAAGCACGGAACTCAAAAAAACAATGCCAAAACAAACTCGGATGACAAAAAATGCATAATTAATCATTCTCAGAATGTCTAAAGCCGTTAAAACGGACTCCTCCCAGAATAAAAATTTACCAAAAAATTGAAATTGCGGATATTACAATTCTTATACCGCGGCTCGTTGCACACATGACATTTGTTGACTGCCTTGATGGTCAACTGATTGTCAACTTTTGTTTTCACTAATTCAACAACAAATATAAGGACTAAATATTCTTTACAACTGTGGTAGAGTTCTCGTTGGGCTTCACATAGTAACTTATCATAATTATCTTCATCTTCTCTACCAATCTTGTTAGTATCGTGAACCCCTTGAGTTTCTTGGTTATGTAATGTATCATTGTCTTCATCCTCCCCTAATATATCATCTTCGGTTCCCATTACAGGTGCGGTTATAGGTGGATATTCTGCGCCAACTGTTGGAAACAAATCACTCAGCATATCAAACATACCAGAATTGCGTTCATTGACTAACTCATCAACTGGAAAACTCAGATGTACTATTTGGATTCGTACATCTCTATATTCCCCTTGATGTATCCAAATGTTATAGGTTGTTGCCATACCGTTGATACGCATACTACATTAACAGGATGTGAATATGCATTATTGCATTTCATGCATGGGCATGAAATCTCGTTCCTCTCACTCACGTGATCTTTTGCTTGCTCAATAAATGATCTCACCCCTTATTTATATGGCTGCGTAAACCAATACTTTGAAGATGAACCCAATTTAATCCACTCCCTCCATATTGGCAACCTATTCATATCAACCAAAATAATGAACACGTAAAAATACAATTTGTAGTTGAAAGGAGAAATATACTGAGATTACAATTCCATCTGATTTTATGAGTAACCTAAGAATTGATGTTAAATGTCAAATTTAAATACTACAATACAGTTTACAATTACAATCGCAATCATATGAAATATTTTGAACATATAACCTAGAACAACAGATTAGATGATGTTACAATCACCTAGAACTCACCAAAACACCTTGGATGGAACAAAAATCGAGCAGAAGTTCACACCCTAGCCGCCCTCGTCTCAAACCCGCGGAGAGGAGTAGAAATGAAGTGGAAAAATGACAATTCACGATTGCTGTCCAGTTTATATATTGGACAGCTTAGCGTGTACTAATCATTACGATTAGCGTGCGCTATCAATGCACCGAAACAAAACTTCTTGCCTAAAACACATTGTTAGCATACGTAACCGCAAGTGTTAGTGTGTACTAACGAGACCTCCAGACCCAGTCAAGTAGTTCTTGGACTGCCCCCGAACTAACAGTTCGCGTGCGCTATCCTCACCATGGCGTGCGCTACTGCTGCACCTTAGCGCGCACTATACCACTTCATAGCGTGCACCAATCAATGTTACAACACAGTCCAGTAGCTCTTGGATTGTTTCTACACTTCCAGTTAGCATGTGCTAACTATGTCTTAGCGTGCGCTAGCAATCTCAAGTAGCGCGCGCTATATCTAGCGCATAGCGTGCGCTATTCCTACTGCACAGGCAGTAGGATCGCACCAAAACTCATAACGACACTCCAAACAGGTCAGAGTGAGGAATACGAAAAAAGTTTCCCAAGACTTTGGGAAATTATAAAATGGCCCGAACGACCGAAATATCATGATACGACAACGAATAACCAAACCGAAGCTCACAACATGTCTAACAATGTTAAACAAACTTACGGAATACACGAAGCGACAGTTTTGAATGAGATTTGCAAGAATTGAACTCAAGTGCGGAAAAGTCGCTAAGAAGCACGGAACTCAAAAAAACGATGCCAAAACAAACTCGGATGACAAAAATGCATAATTAATCATTCTCAGAATGACTAAAGCCGTTAAAACGGGCTCCTGCCAGAATAAAATTTACCGAAAAATAGAAATTGCGGATATTACAATTCTTATACCGCGGCTCGTTGCACACATGACATTTGTTGACTGCCTTGATGGTCAACTAATTGTCAACTTTTGTTTCCACTAATTTAACAACAAATATAAGGACTGAATATTCTTTACAACTGGGGTAGAGTTCTCGTTGGGCTTCATGTAGTAACTTATCATAATTATCTTCATCTTCTCTACCAACCTTGTTAGTATCGTGAACCCCTTGAGCTTCTTGGTTATGTAATGTATCATTGTCTTCATCCTCCCCTAATATATCATCATCGGTTCCCATTACAGGTGTGGTTACAGGTGGATTTTCTGCACCAACTGTTGGAAACAAATCACTCAGCATATCAAACATACCAGAATTGCGTTCATTGACCAACTCATCAACTGGAATACTCGGAGGTACTATTTGGATTCGTACATCCCTATATTCCCCGTGATGTATCCAAATGTTATAGGTTGTTGCCATACCGTTGATAAACAAGTGGAATGCCCACTCGAAGTAACTCTCGCGACCCGGTCCAGCCGCTAAGCCACCAGGTCCCCGTGTGACCCCGTCGAGTCAATCCCCGAGTGAAAGTACCCGAGAAAAATCTTACAACTCTCATCAATTCACATTTCCAAAACCGCAATCCTCAAGAGTCAATCACAATATATATAGTCGAGGTATTTTGCTAAAATGGCCATATTATCCAACACATACTCACGACCCAAAATTAATACTGTCCACAAAAAAAACTTATCTCAACAACACCGAACGACACAACCAATATCACACAACTCATATATCCACCGATAACCACATGAATCCACGCACAATTTATAACAAAAGGATTTAACCATAAATTACCGACGACATATTCACACATAATGACATCACCCGAAGGTAGGGAGATCCTATACTCAACACTAACACACATAGCCAAATAAGCACATTAAGTCCCGAACACAAGAGTTATCTTTTAAGAAAACCATGATGGTAAATATACCGATTCTTTAGAAAAATAGTTGTAAACAATTCGTTTAGCACGTATCGTCAATTTTCAACCATCATATTCACAAAACACGTAATGTATGGGCAAGATACTTGCCTCAATAGTTGATACTGGACACTCCGGCGAACGTGGCTCAACCGGAAAACTTCGAATGCCCACAACTCTCCGGCGGACACGACGGTAACACCATTAATCGGAAAACGGCGAACGGAAGGGTTCCGGATCGAGTTCTTCGCAAGGAACCTGACCCCAACATCATACCATGAATAAATTGACGATCGAATGAGGAAGAATAATCGTAGAATGCCCGAATCCCCTTTGTCATATTTTATCGAACACTTTCAAGGTGTCGATTAGAAACTCAATAAAACGACGAATCCTCGGCAATCCAATCGTGGAAAAACAAGGGATTCGATATAACACAACTTAATAATGATCAATCCATCACTATTCTAAGTTATAACGAATCAAACGGACGAAATCAACAAAATCCCAAATTTTTCCCAAAACTAGGATTTTAGGAAAACTAACCTTGATTCGCTGGATTGAAGGATGTTATGGAGTGATTAATCGATGATATGAGCTCCCAAACTTCGTGGATTAATTGCATAACAACATGCCTTCGTGATCACTAAGGATCTAGCCGCGGAAGAGAAGGAGAGAAATGGGAAAATGATCAAATCGGATCGCTCGGTCATATTTATATCGGTGCAAATGAAGGCGCTAGATAAATGAGCTAGCGCGGCGCTAGCGGGCGGTCATAGTCGAGAATGTTCGGCCGGGCCTCGCCATCATGCGCCGAACACGTGCGCCGCCGGCCCGGCCACAATCCAGACTTCGGCTCGGCCAGAAGGCGGCAGCCTTTTCCGGCCAGAAGGCGCGCTACTCACGGCCGTAGCGTGCGTAGTGTCCGACAAGAGCGCGGCGCTACCCGCCGATCCTCCCGAGTCCGTAACCTTCGCCCTACGCTCGGCTGACTAGCGCGCGCAACCAACCGGCCGTAGCGTGCGCTGCCTCTCGGCCGTAGCGTGCGCTACCTTCCGGCCATAGCGTGCGCTACGCCGGTTCCTGCCGCACCCGCCCGGCCAGTATTTGCACCCGTCCGGCCAGTGCCTCCACTTGTCCAGCCAGTGCCCGCAACCGTCCGGCCAGTGCCCGACCACTATGATTCGACGACTCGATTTTCCGAAATCGCACGGAACGAACACGACAAAACACTCGGGGACAACATCATCGATCCGAAATGAAAACAACGGATAACCAATCATCACCTACGGTCTTAAATGCCAAAATCTGTTGTCGAGAAAATAATACCGGGACTCGACAACCGGGAAATATCTGGAAAAAAAAAATTCAAAATGACCGGAACGAAAATCGTGGGTATTACATTCTACCCCCCTAAAAATAAGTTTCGTCCCGAAACTTAAAACAAAAGCAAGGCGACTCTCGACAACACACCAGAACTCCATGCAGTATAAAGCCACTACGATCCGATTCAATACGCAAGAATGCTTACGAAAAGCAACAAGCATGAATCTCTGTGGTTGATAAAACCGAGCAATACAAAAAATCAAATCACGATCCCAACGCTGAAAGGTATGAAATCCCAGTAACTCACAGATTTGGAAGATCAAATACGAAGACAATTTCTCAACACTTATGGAAATTACGAAATGGCTCAGATGTTCAATAATCACGATTTCGAGATCAAACAATAATGATTGTACAACGACGAACAAATAGCAATGATCGAACAACAACGATCAACTATGACGTTCACACCTCAAATAAAGACATCAATAAACTCGTAGAAATCACGAGGTGTTAATTTCGAACACGGTTCACAAGAAATCAATCCGAACTTGGAGAGATCACAACGATATACACATCAATTTGGAACAATATCATAACTCGCTCGAATGACAAAGGTGAGAAACAGTATAAGGTCAGAAGCATTAACGAACACAATCGCCTCAATACGGTCGAACGAAACGGAAACGAGAAGAAAAAAAATATGTGGGTATTACATCATATCACCTTTAAAAGAGGTTTCGTCCCCGAAACCTAAACAATGAAAACGAAGTGCTTGAATAGCAACCTTCCCGGCCATATCCTCTTGGTCCCGCATCTAATCTCCATAACCAATTATACCGCGGTCACGGCCGCGTCCTCTATCCCTCGGCATACTAAGCGAATTCTCACTCAATATGATTTCACCACTTCGCAAAATATTATACTAAAGTACCAACTCAGCACGACATATCACATAAGGTAACTAATAATAGCTCGATAAGAAAATCCATGAGGTATCCTTTTAAAGGAAATCTTTTGAAAATCCTAGGATTTGTATGTTATTTAAAATAAACTTTAAAAGCACTTTTGGTACCTCGGGTTGTTTCATAAAAACTTGTAAACAACATACTTTAACCGTCTCATTTGAAATCATTTGCCAAAATAATAATTCCTTGAAACTGGCGTTATCAAAATCATCATGCCTCTACGCATCATCATCACTGTTAACAACCAACAAGTTAACCATGCAAGACCATCAAACCCTTCTTACATATTCTAACGTTTCCAAATCCGAGTTTAAATTTTACATCGAGTGAGATTTTTCATCATTCACTATATATTTTTGAAAAAGAAATCGTATTGGTTTTTGAAAAAAAAAATGTGTGAAAGATTTTTGAAAATCATGTACTCGAATTATTCGAAAATACAATAGTAGGTTAAAAGTCATTTCCGAAAATTCTCCCAACACTACACAAGAATCAACGACAGTAACATTTTACAAAATGTTCAAGGTACTTTAAAACAACTCTTTAAATACCGTCGAGGTTTTATTTGAGAATCCTAGGTCGGCTCGAAATTTCAAATAATTTCCAAAGTTCATATGAAGCCGCCGATTTAATCGCAACATCAAATTAGTTTTAAAATTTGATTTTCCGTAACTTGCACAAACTTATGAAAGTTTCAGGAAAATATTTTTGAACACACACACAACAGACATTATTTAACAACTCACTGAGCAAAATCAATTATCACCTAGCGCGACGAAAAGTCACCACACACATTCACACAAAACAGTTGTCATCACTAGACAACACATATAGAATACAGTCACAGATGACTGACGGCAGAAAGTTAATCCTAACGGCTAAAAATGCGGTTCCACATCCTCTGCCAGGCTCATTAGCCCACGTTACAACAATATTAGCGTGCGCTACTCATGCCACATTAGTGCGCGCTAGCCTTGTGCTTAGCGTGCGCTAACAGCTCTAATTCAGCAACGTGATTGCGAACATATATATACGACATTACTAGAATCGATAGTCACAAATAAACGACAACACGTTCGAATCTCAAAGCCATCGATTTAACACTTCATGAGCAACCATCAAAAGAAAATTGTCATTCAAAAACCAAAATCTCACCTCTTATTAAAGAGAGCTATCTCAATGTACACAAATCGAACGATTCAGCATTCACATCATAATTTTAATTTAAAACTGGCAACACTGCCCGAACAACAAGAACATCATCACGTATTTCTCGACTAACAACCATAAAACCGATAAGATGAAAACGAGAGTCACGTCTTGTCTACATTTTGTAGACTTCACTTGAGTTCAAAAATCGTGTTTTGAAAACTTATAATACAAGATGAAAATAAAATATCGGTAGTTTGAATTCTCAAAAAAAAAAAATCGGCATTTAGGTCATTATTCAAAAATCAACTTTTTTTTTTCATTTGGAGGATATTTTAAAACAAAATATACGTGACTCCCCAAAACATGTAAAGTTTTAAAATATCACATTGATGAATTTTTCTTTGCGTAACCACACCAAGGCCATTACTCTTGTAAAAACGACTTATATCAGGATGTGTGTATATATACATATACGTTGGTACCACTTTCATTCTAGCATCATACGAGGATCAAACAACATAGGCCACATAATCACAAATCACCTTTAAACTCCACGTCATAACACAAAATCATACAAGCTCGTATATCACAAGGCACTATATAGTAGGGAGACTTACATCCACAGGTCGCACGAAGATGATGGCTGCACCTCGATACTAATCACGGCCAACATCATAGACGACGCGTCGCGACACAACTTAGACAAACACAATCTGACAGGACAAGACACGACAATACCCGACTGGACCCGACAGCCTAGGTTTCCGCAACCTAAGCTCCGATACCATAAATGTAACACCGCCAGAATCAAACAGGGAATATTACATGCCGCAGACCCTCTCCGTGAGGATCCACCAGGCTAGACATCCAAACAACACAACTCATTACATACCGACATGATAAAATACCAAATCAACATACTAAATCGGTCTTTCATCACAAACATACAAGTCAAAATGCACATTTCTACCTCGACTCATACCCATGCAAGGGTAAAATACACTCTCAAACCAAAAATACGACAGAAGAAAGACCATACACAAACTCCGACTGACTGCATCCAACACTGGACTTTGTGTGATTAGTATCATTCGCCTTCCATCATCCTTCGTGCCGATCCTGTGTTTTGCTCCCAAACCTGCATGTACCTGGATGCAAAAACAGACATCCACCCCCGAATACTCGGGGGTTAACAAAACTCCACTGTTTTGCTAGTACAAGTATAAAGTGCAAATATGAGCCATACATAACACATTCCGAGAATACAACAAAAGACTTCCTGAGATATTTTGTTTAATCAAAAATCAAGCCTTGAAAGTAGAAACCAAAACAAGAAATCACTTTGAAAACATTTCCAAATCTCGGGAGTTTTGAAAACATTTGCGATAGTAAAGTTCTTAATTCTTCAAAAGCCTCTTAGGGTCACCGCCCCAAAGTTCATTTTCCAAAATGCAAATCCGTTAACAAAACATGGGGTTCACGACCCAACCATTCCAATCACAAAACACAGGGTCCACGACCCGATCATCAACTTCAATTAACTTCCAACGACACATTACACATAACACATTATTTTTATGCCATTTTAGCCAAACACCAAGACTCAATATATAATGTCTCTCGACTCCGAGCAACAAGCATTGTGATACTCCGGACATATCACAATTAATCAACAGTACAAACATTCTAGAAATTCTCGCGACCCGGTCCGGCCCTCAAGCCACCAAGTCCCTGTGTGCCCCGTCGAGCAATCCCCAGGTGAGAATGCTCACTCGAAGTAACTCTCGTGACCCGGTCCAGCCGCTAAGCCACCAGGTCCCCGTGTGACCCCGTCGATTCAATCCCCGAGTGAGAGTACCCGAGAAAAACCTTACAACTCTCATCAATTCACATTTCCAAGACCGCAATCCTCAAGAGTCAATCACAATATATATAGTCGAGGTATTTTTCTAAAATGGCCATATTATCCAACACATACTCACGACCCAAAATTAATACTGTCCACAAAAAAAAACTTATCTCAACAACACCGAACGACAACCAATATCACACAACTCATATATCCACCGATAACCACATGAATCCACGCACAATTTATAACAAAAGGATTTAACCATAAATTGCCGACGACATATTCACACATAATGACATCACCCGAAGGTAGGGAGATCCTATACTCAACACTAACACACATAGCCAAATAAGCAAATTAAGTCCCGAACACAAGAGTTATCTTTTAAGAAAACCATGATGGTAAATATACCGATTTTTTAGAAAAATGGTTGTAAACAATTCGTTTAGCACGTATCGTCAATTTTCAACCATCATATTCACAAAACACGTAATGTATGGGCACGATACTTGCCTCAATAGTTGATACTGGACACTCCGAAGAATGTGGCTCAATCGGAAAACTTCGAATGCCCACAACTCTCCGGCGGACACGACGGTAACACCATCGATCGGAAAATGGTGAACGGAAGGGTTCCGGCTCGAGTTCTTCGCAAGGAACCTGACTACAACATCATACCATGAATAAATTGATGATCGAACAAGGAAGAATAATCGTAGAACGCCCGAATCCCCTTTGTGACATTTTATCGAACACTTTCAAGGTGTCGATTAGAAACTCAATAAAACGACAAATCCTCGGCAATCAACCATGGAAAAACAAGGGATTCGATATAACACAACTTAATAATCATCAATCCATCACTATTCTAAGTTATAACGAATCAAACGGACGAAATGAACAAAATCCCAAATTTTTCCCAAAACTAGGATTTTAGGAAAACTAACCTTGATTCGCTGGATTGAAGGATGTTATGGAGTTATTAATCGATGATATGAGCTCCCAAACTTCGTGGATTAATTGCATAACAACATGCCTTCATGATCTCCAAGGATCCATCTGCGGAAGAGAAGGAGAGAAATGGGAAAAATGACTGAAACTGGACTGCTCGGTCATATTTATATTGGTGCAGCCTTGCGTGTGCTAGACAGCTGAGCTGGCGTGCGCTAGCGGGCGGTCAGAGTCGAGAATGTTCGGCCGGGGCCCGCCATCATGCGCTAAACATGTGCGCTGTCGGCCCTGGCCACAATCCAGAGACTTCCTGGCTCGGCCAGGGAGCGTGCGCAGCCTTCCGGCCGTAGCGTGCGCTACCTGCCGGCCGTAGCGTGCGCAGTGTCCGACAGTAGCTTGTGCTACCTGCCGATCCTCCCGAGTCCAGAACCTTTCTGCCCCTACTGCCTCGGCCGACTAGCGCGCGGAACCAACCGGCCGTAGCGTGCGCTGCCTCCCGTCCGTAGCGTGCGCTACCTTCCGGCCATAGCGTGCGCTACGCCGGTTCCTGCCGCACCCGCCCGGCCAGTGCCTGCATCCATCCGGCCAGTGCCTCCACTCGTCCGTCCAGTGCCCGCAACCGTCCGGCCAGTGCCCGACCACCATGATTCGACGACTCGATTTTCCGAAATCACACGGAACGAACACGACAAAACACTCGGGGACAACATCATCGATCCGAAATGAAAACAACGGATAACTAATCATCACCTACGGTCTTAAACGCCAAAATCAGTTGTCGAGAAAATAATACCGGGACTCGACAATCGGGAAATATCCGAAAAAAAAAATTTAAAATGACCGGAACGAAAATCGTGGGTATTACACCAGAATTGCTTTCATTGACCGACTCATCAACTGGAAAACTCGTAGGTACTATTTGGATTCTTACATCCTTATATTCCCCGTGATGTATCCAAATGTTATAGGTTGTTGCCATACCGTTGATAAACAAGTGGACACATACTACATTAACAGGATGTGAATATGCATTATTGCATTTCATGCATGGGCATGAAATCTCGTTCCTCTCACTCACGTGATCTTTTGCTTGCTTAATAAATGATCTCACCCTTATTTATATGGCTGCGTAAATCGATACTTTGAAGATGAACCCAATTTAATGCACTCCCTCCATATCAGCAAACCTATTCATATCAACCAAAATAATGAACACGTAAAAATACAATTTGTAGTTGAAAGGAGAAATACACTGAGATTACAATTCCAACTGATTTTATGAGTAACCTAAGAATTGATCTTAAATGTCAAATTTAAATACTACAATAAAGTTTACAATTACAATCGCAATCATATGAAATATTTCGAACATATAACCTAGAACAATGGATTAAATGATGTTACAATCACCTAGAACTCACCAAAACACCTTGGATGGGAAAAAAATCGACCAGAAGTTCACACCCTAGCCGCCCTCGTCTCAAACCCGCGGAGAGGAGAAGAAATGAAGTGGAAAAATGACAATTCACGATTGCTGTCCAGTTTATATACTGGACAACTTAGCGTGTACTAATCATTAAGATTAGCGTGTGCTATCAATGCACCGAAACAAAACTTCTTGCCTAAAACACATTGTTAGCATACGTAACCACAAGTGTTAGCGTGTACTAACGACTCCTCCAGACCCAGTCCAGTAGCTCCTGGACTGCCCCCGAACTACCAGTTCTCGTGCGCTATCCTCACCATAGCATGCGCTACTGCTGCACCTTAGCGTGCGCTATACCACTTCATAGCGTGCGCCAATCAACTTTACAACCTAGTCCAGTAGCTCCTGGATTGTGTCTACACTTCCAGTTTGCATGCGCTAACTATGTCTCAGCGTGTGCTAGCAATCTCAAGTAGTGCGCGCTATATCTAGCCCATAGCATGCGCTATTCCTATTGCACAAGCTATAGGATCGCACCAAAACTCATAACAACACTCCAAACAGGTCAAAGTGAGGAATACGAAAGAAGTTTCCCAAGACTTTTGGAAATTACGAAATGGCCCGAACGACCGAAATATCATGATACGACAACGAATAACCAAACCGAAGCTCACAACATGTCTAACAAAGTTAAACAAACTTACGGGATACACGAAGCGACAGTTTTGATGAGATTTGCAAGAATCGAACTCAAGTGCGGAAAAGTCGCTAAGAATCACGGAACTCAAAAAAACGATGCCAAAACAAACTCGGATGACAAAAATGCATAATTAATCATTCTCAGAATGACTAAAGCCGTTAAAACGGACTCCTGCCAGAATAAAAATTTACCAAAAAACCAATATTGCAATTCTTATACCGCGGCTCGTTGCACACATGACATTTGTTGACTGCCTTGATGGTCAACTAATTGTCAACTTTTGTTTCCACTAATTCAACAACAAATATAAGGACTGAATAATCTTTACAACTGGGGTAGAGTTCTCGTTGGGCTTCATGTAGTAACTTATCAGAATTATCTTCATCTTCTCTACCAACCTTGTTATTATCGTGAACCCCTTGAGTTTCTTGGTTATGTAATGTATCATTGTCTTCATCCTCCCCTAATATATCATCTTCGGTTCCTATTACAGGTGCGGTTACAGGTGGATTTTCTGCACCAACTGTTGGAAACAAATCACTCAGCATATCAAACATACCAGAATTGCGTTCATTAACCAACTCATCAATTGGAAAACTCGAAGGTACTATTTGGATTCGTACATCCCTATATTCCCCGTGATGTATCCAAATGTTATAGGTTGTTGCCATACCGTTGATAAACAAGTGGACACATACTACATTAACAGGATGTGAATATGCATTATTGCATTTCATGCATGGGCATGAAATCTCGTTCCGCTCACTCACGTGATCATTTGCTTGCTCAATAAATGATCTCACCCCTTATTTATATGGTTGCGTAAACCGATACTTTGAAGATGAACCCAATTTAATCCACTCCCTCCATATCGGCAACCTATTCATATCAACCAAAATAATGAACACGTAAAAATATAATTTGTAGTTGAAAGGAAAAATATACTGAGATTACAATTCCAACTGATTTTATGAGTAACCTAAGAATTGATGTTAAATGTCAAATTTAAATACTACAATACAGTTTACAATTACAATCACAATCATATGAAATATTTCGAACATATCATTTCTTAATCTCCAATTCTCAATTATGAATTCTCGGACCCATTTATTCATGTACAGAATTACACTTCACTATACCTAATTTGAAATGAATCCAACAACCCCTCAATCAAGATCCAAAGAATTAGAAACCTCATATTTCAATTTCTAATTTATGATTTCAAATAAACAAATCCAGAAACCGCAGATTTTAATGTCCAATTTATGATTTCAAATAAACAAATCCTAATTCTTTAATTCCCTAAACTGATGAAAAGGGTAAAATACCTCTAGGCCAGGAGAAGACGAGGACTAGACGGACTTATGGAGAAAAGGGTAGGATGAGTCACGTACGAACAGGGAGAGACTTGGAGAGGAAATGATGCTGGTGGCCGGTGGACATACTCATGAAATTGTGGACATAAAGTGACAAATGCAGAAACAAAGAAAGAGTCAGAAAGAGAGAAACAAAGAAAGGAACGATGTGGTTTGCATTAATTCATTTGAACTGAGTTTTTCATAAATTCATCAATTCAATACACTTTGTTAAATTTTAGTAGATGTTCAGATTTTGCATTTGGGTCCCTAAACTCTGTTAAATCACCAAAATGGCATTTTTTGCAATTGAGTTTTTCCCTCGTCAAGCTTTCCACTTTTTGAATTTTCATATAGATTCTTTCCATTCATTGTATTCTCATATATAGGGGGTGTTTGGGAGTTAGAGGTTTGGGGAGAAATTAGAGGATTGAGCTCATTTATAGGCTTGACTAGATTAATCCTCTAATATAAGTGTTTGGTGGTTAGCGGATTTAAGTAGCGGATTGAGTCCAATCCGCTAATTTCAAAAAAGCTACTTGGAGGAGCCTTTCCAATTAGAGGATTGTAACTAGTTATGAAAATACTATTTTATCCCCGATTTTGATCTTTAAGTTTTAAATTCTGTATTAAAAATTATGCATATATATATAGTGTAACTTTATTTTCAGAACCCTGTTAAGTGTGAGAACTGCGAGAACCACCTTTTGTACTCCTAATAATACATAATGTACATCATGTCAATGCATACAACCCCTACTGATCATAACCCCTACTATGTAGTAGGTGTTATATATATATAGTAGGGTTATCATCAGTAGCGGCTATTATAGTAGGAGTTATCATTAGTAGGGGTTATCTCCCGTAATAAAAATTGTATTTTACTATAATACCCTTTTGAATTAATAATATTTTTTAATATGTAAAAAAAGCTCATTGGTTTAGAGGAGTTCTCGCAGTTCTCGCACTTAAGAGAGTTCTGAAAATAAAGTTCCCCTATATATATATAAATGTTATTTATTTATTTATTATTTTCACAATTATTAAATTTAAATAATAATATATATTAATGTCCTTATTAGTCATTTTAAATATTGAAATAGCTAACCGCTACCAGTTATTTGCCAAACACTTTTATTCAAACTGCTAATTCAAACCGCTAGTCAAAACAGCTAGTCAAAACAGCCAACTCAATTCGCTACCACTAACCGCTAACCGTTAATTGCCAAATATGGCCATACTCTTTCCACATTGTATTTGCACATATATCATTTTCGGGTTATGGACTCATGGGTGTCTAATTGGTTTATCTAAATTTAGCTGGCTTGACTCTCCATGCTAATGGGAAAATTCATAATTTCTTAATAAAAAACGAAATAATATTCCTAAAATTTATTATAAATAATTTATTTGAGATCTAAAAATTTATATAAATTACTCAAGAAGCAATTTATTTTCTAATTTATTTTATTATTTGACGTATTGTTTAATTTTGTACAATTTTATATTCTTTATCTTAATTATATTACTTAGAATTATTGCTCCAGAAGGAGCACAATTTATTGTGATGTTCTTGAAGAATATTACTTATTGTAAGATAAATGGCACAAGGTTATGGGTGAAGGAAAACATGATTTATATCTCAATCAAAATATGAATCTTATTTGAGAATATAATCCATTGAGATCGTGTAAAATATGATACAATTCATAATTATACCAATAAAGTCATCTTTTAACCGAGTTTGTGATGAATACGAGTATATAGATTTTGAACGGATCTGAGTGGCTAAACCATACTGACGCAGCAAAATTACAAGAAATAACTATACTACAATTTCAGAAACACAGCCCTCTAAAACCCTAGATTCAATTGATCTAAGAATTTCAGGAAGAATAAAGAGAAAATTCCAATTTAATAATACTGCAAAATAATTGTCTTACAAACATATATATACCCTAGGGAATCTAGGGTTAAAATTGGAATTGAATAACAAGCATACAAACTTTTCAAAATTTACAATTAGGTCCCTAAAAATAGAAAAACGCGAAATTGAGGGCCTAGACATCATTTTTTTGGCCAAAAAACGACGGGATTCATCGCACAGCCGTGACTATTGTTCAGTGAGCCAATTCCGATAAGAAAAGGCTGAGTCCATCCCAAAAGTCACAAACAAATATTTTCAAATATTTCAAAAACGCCCTTTTTCCTCATCCACTACATCACATTACTATATAAATTTTGAGTTGTAATAAATAGTAAAATTATCTTTCAATCGTGTTTAAGACGGGTATAAGTACATATATTCTAAATGAGTTCGAGTGGCTAAATCTCATCCTCATCATTTCTATTTATTGGTTGCGGTATGATTCCGGGTGGTTGAACCCTAACAAAATCTTAAATTATTTTTAGCTTTTTACTTATAAATTACAATGTAAAGTAATTCACCATCGAATTTCGACGGGTTGTACACTAGTAATATTATGAATTGTGGTTATATATACTTCGTCCAAATGTAAATTTAAAAAAAGAGATACTGTTTAAAAAAGAGATAGTATTTTTATGTAAATAATAATTTCCATACGGAAATATATTCTCATTACAAAAATTAGTATACAAAGTTATGTACTAATATTTCAGTGGAGATAACTATCCACTTTTGAAATAATTTTAATAGCTTAACAAAAAAGCCATATCTTCGGCCAGAAAATCTAAAATAATATCTCAGTCTTTCTTCCACTTGCAGGCTAGAACCCTACTTCTCAGACCATCTCGTTCTTCCTCCAAGAGGCGCCGAAAATTTACCCTAGTTCTTCTTCTCTGGCGGCAATGGAAAAAAATTGAGCGGGATTTGGGAAAAAATTGGACGAGCCCAAACCATCTCGTTCTTCCTCCAAGAGGCGCCGAAAATTTACCCTACTTCTTCTTCTCTGGCGCGCAATGGAAAAAAAATTGAGCGGGATTTTGGAAAAAATTAGGCGAGCCAAATAAAATGAAGTCTATAAAAACTAGCTTGTGACATGTATCACATAATCAATCGCCTTTGCAGTTTGCTTCACAACACATCCTCCTTATCTTTACATTGTAAGGCTCTATATCTTAATTTGTTATTTGTATTTGTATTTGTAGTCTGTTTGTCTTCTGAGTTATGGATTCATTCATTTTAGAGTGAGGAATTTTATGTTTCTATATTGGTGAAATTCGGATTAGTTTGATTGATTGGATTAAATCAAAGTATAAAATCCACTGTTATTCCCATATTTTTTTTTCTGGGATTGGATTAAATAAATGTATAAAATCGATTTTTTTCGTCAATATATATGATATGAAGATGGGATTGGATTTTCTCTGATGGTATAAAATCTATGTTCTTTTTTTCATTAATATATATGAAGGTGGGATTGGATTAAATCAAAGTATAAAACCCATGTTTTTTTCCGACAATATGTATGATATGAAGGTGGAATCAGATTGAATCAAAGTATAAAATCCATGTCTTTTTTTATTGGCTGCATATATGATATGTAGGTGGAATCGGATTGAATCAAAGTATAGACCTATGTCTTTTTTCTATTGGCTGCATATATGATATGTAGGTGGAATCGGATTGAATCAAAGTATAAAACCCATGTCTTTTTTTATTGGCTGCATATATGTTATGTAGGTGGAATCGGATTGAATCAAAGTATACTCATGTCTTTTTTTCGACAACATATATGAATGAGAGTGGATTGACTCTTGCATGGAATTGTTATTCTAACATATATTTCTCTTTGAAAAATAATATAGATGGTATCTCAAACTTGTCAAGGAGGCTCAGGAAAAAAGATGAAGAAGTCACCTATTGTGGGACTTGGGGAGAACTCAGGAAGTCTCCTGAAATCAACAACTGTAGCACGCACAAAAGCACTACAAAATCTAATATCAACACCAGTACCTGGAGTAGCATCAGCTCCTAGTATTATCACACGAAGAAGGATAGAAAATGCACTCCCAACACTGTCACTACAAGAAGGGATAAAAAAATGTCTCAAGTAGACAAGCAAATCAATTGCCAAGCTTGGAGACAATTCTTGATCACAAGGCAAGTCAGACAACTCATGTCTCACCCACGAAACCCGCAAATCACTTTTCAAGTTTGGAGAAAATAATTAATCATGAGGCTGCCGTTAATGGTGTTTCATCAATATAAATTAGATTTACATTATCTGATATAATATATATGATCATGAACTCATATTAATGTATTGGTTTTTCCCTACATTTATTTGCTAAAGACGATTCCACTAGCCAATTCAAACTGAAAAGAAAATGTAGAATAACAACTAGGAAGGGATTCATATATATGATTTCAATAAATGGGAACAAAAGAGTGGAGGGGATGCAAAGTCGACTCTGGAATATCAAGACTCCGTCATCATAAATTATGAATCCTGGGGCCTTTTCCTTGTCCAATTAATCACGTAATCGAATCACCAGGGGGTCGTCTAACTGTTTATATTTGACTTCAACGATCAATGATGAAGTTAATTCCATCACACATAATTGCCCTTGAACGCCTTGTAACCACACTTCAATTCATTCACGAATCAACTCTCGCTGAATGCTGGACTGGGACGTAAGTGTTTCCAACATTCGAATAGAAACAGGTTTGCAGCTGAGTGCATTAGCTACCACATTAGCTTTGCCTGGATAATAAAGAATTTCCAGGTCATAATATTTATTTAATTCCAGCCATGTCCTCTGTCTCATGTTTAATTCCTTCTGACTGAAAATATATTTAAGACTCTTATGATCTGTGAAGATCTGACAATGAGTCCTGTACAAATAATGTTGCCGGATTTTCAGAGCAAAGACAATGGCTGCTAACTCTAAATCATGTGTCGGGTAGTTAACCTCATATGTTTTCAACTGTTGAGAAACATAGGCAATCACCTTATCCTTCTGCATCAACACGCAACCCAGACCCTGATTTGAAGCATCGCTGTAAACTACGAACCCTTCAGCTCCATTTGGTGGTGCTAATATTGGTGCCGTTTTCAGTCTCCTCTTGAGTTCATCAAAACTAATCTGACATTTCTCGTTCCACATGAATTTCTGAGTCTTCTGTAGCAATTGAGTAAGTGGATGAGCGATTTTGGAAAATCCTTCCACAAAACGACGATAATACCCAGTAAGTCCTAAGAAACTTCGGACTTCCTTCACGTTCTTAGGAGATTCCCACTCTAATATTGCCTCAACTTTCTTCGGGTCTACTTGGACTCCGTAGGATGATATCATGTGCCCAAGAAACGTAACTTCCTTAAGCCAGAACTCACATTTGGAAAGTTTTTCATAAAGCTGTTCATTCCTCAAAATATTCAAAACATGTGCAAATGTTCTACATGCTCTTCAGGATTCTTCGAATAAATCAAGATGTCGTCAATGAAAACGACCACGAATTTATCCAAGTATTCTAAGAATACTCGATTCATAAATTGCATAAACATAGCAAGAGCATTAGTATGACCAAATGGCATTACTATAAACTCATAGTGCCTATACCGAGATCTGAAAGCGGACTTCGGTATATCAGATTCCTTAATCCTCATTTGATGGTATCCTGATCTGAAATCAATCTTCGAGAATACCGTCACTCCATGCAATTGATCAAACAAATCATCAATTCTAGGCAAAGGATATTTATTCTTGATTATCACCTTGTTTAGCTCCTTGTAATCAATACACAATCGGAGTTATCCATCTTTCTTTCGAACAAAAAGAACGAGCGCTCCCCAAGGAGATACGCTAGGTTGAATGTAACCTTTCTGCAACAATTCCTCATGTTGTTTCTTAACTCATACATCTCGGTTGGTGCCATACGGTATGGTGCTCTGGAAATCGGTGCGGCTCCAGGTTCCAATTTGATATTAAACTCCACAGCTCTATGTGGAGGTAATCCAGGTAGCTCGTCAGGGAATACATCTGAGAATTCATTCACCATTGGGATAGATGAGAGATCTACTCCTTCTTCCTTCTTCATAATGTAACACCAAAATCCGGTACAGTCCTGTTTCAACAATTTGACCGCTTTCATGGCCTTGATCACTTTCCCTGAACTTCCTGGTCTCCATCCTTCGAATAAATGTTCAGACCCATTATCAACAATAATCGGGATAACTCTTTTCCGATAGTTCAAAATAGCCCAATAACGATTGAGCCAATCGTCACCGATAATTAAATCGTCACGATGGACGTCGATCACGATAAGATTTGATGGCCAATTCCTCCCTCCTATGGACGCAAAAAAATCTCTAGTTTCTAGATTTCCCACAATTCTCTCTCCACTCGGCAGACTCACAACATAAGGTTCATAATCATGCAAACACGAGATTTTCAAACGACTAACACAGTTCAATGATATGAAAGAATGCATAGCTCCTGAATCGAATAAGACACTAACTGGTTGCAAAAGAATCTGAATCGTACCTGATGCAACAACAGTGTTCTGATCATTGGACCTCCTCATCTCATAAAGGCACGGAGGAATAGACCCAGCACTGGATGCTTCTCTCTTTCCGAAATTCTGCTGTTGAAGACCACTCTGCTGCACCAGGTTCACACTCATCTCTTTCGGATCTTGGGTTGAAGTACGATCTCCAAACGATCTAGTCACATTCCCGCAAAATGTCGCACGATGCCCTTCTTGCCCACATTCAAAACAGGTCACAGAAGGAGCGGAGCAATGACACCGAACATGCTTTGGTCATCCACAGTTATAACACTTCTTCATTGCATCTGTAACCATTGATGTCGTTCTGAACTTATTTCTGCCTCGGAAAGGATACAGAGGCCTCTTGGATGAATGGAATGAGGACTAGCCCTTGTGGGCCCCACTACTCTTGCTCTTAGTGAAGTTGCCACACACTCTCTGCTTCTTCGATTTTGCAAATTTCTCCACTTCTGTCTCTTTCATGTCATAAGCCAGGGCTTTGTCCTGATACTGTCGGAGAGTAGTACATTCGAATCCTGACATATATCGTTGGATCTCCAGCTTCATCCTCATGTTGAAGTGAAAAATCTTTTCTGCCTCGGTTCTAACCAGATGTCGCACAAAGGTCAACTGGTGATTAAAAGTCTTAATCATATCTGTCACAGATGCCTCCAGATTTTGTGGTGAGAAAAACTCTCGGACTCTAGCCTCTCTAACTGGACAAGGACAATATTGTTCTTCCATCATTAATTTGAATTATGTCCAGTCAGCATTATGATCCTCAGGTCGAATGGTTTCCCACCAGTCGAAAGCTTCCCCAATCAGAAAATACTGAGCGATCGGAACTTTTCGGTCATTGGGATAATTAATTCCCGCAAATACCTTCTCCAGTTCTTTCAGCCACTGGTCCCATGTAGGCATCTCTGATGAACCGTCAAATTTCGGTGGGTGTAATTTGACCACTTCTGAAAGCCACTTGTCTCCTCGATTTTCTTTGTTACGCTCTTGGCCCATCGTCATTTGCATGCGGTCAACCACTTGAGAAAATTGGGTCATCTGAGTGACCAATTGCTGAAGCACTTCAGGTATGTTAGGATTTGCATCTGCCTCCACAGTTCATGCTCGGTCATTATTAACTGATTCCTGTCTTCCGCCAGAACTAGAATCAGCTTGATTAGCTAACGAATCTGGGATAGACGATGAATCTTCCCATCTCTAATTACCACGTCTGTATCCACAACCGCGTCCACATCCACGACCTCCTCTCAACATACTGTAAACACAAGTACTCAATACCCAGAGCAAAATCTCCTAAAATTCGCCAATATCCACAAAATGTGCAATAATTAAAATGATAGTATCTGAGATTAGGAAACTTACAACCACGGTTCACATGATGGCGCTGGATGTACATGGATGTTATGCGCGACCGAAAAATCAAACGATATAAACAGACCCAACTAAACCTAACTGCCAAGATATCCATAAATCTTAGCTCCGATACCATATTCTGTAACACCCCAAAATATTTGGAATAATTACAGCGCTGTAAACCCTTTTTATAAGAATTTACAAGGCTAAATTAAAAGAAATACTAGTCAATACGAATAATACCACCAATAATTGCCAAATTTAGTAACCGGTTTAATCATCCAACACAACTCATTTAATACAACAATTCTCAAATCACCATAAAGAACACACGTACTCGAGTACTTAATACAAAACCAGAATACCAAAATAATCCAGGCGGATAACATCACTATGCCCCTTCGTCATCATGCCGACACTGTGGTTTCTTCCCCACTCCTCGGCTACTTAAATATTAAACAAATGTCCACCCCGCAGGGGTTAGCAAAACGATGCTAGTACAAGTACCATAATTATACAAAATCAGATATGCAACAACAATGCATAGCAAAAACACAAAACATGGACTTCCTCTACCGAAATCCATCGATGTGAATCCACATGATTCCATCAATACAACACAGGGTAATACAATGATCTAGCGCCCTCAGCATAGATCCCAAGTTGATCCTTTCGGAGCAACACGAGGTGGAAAACCCGTCCAATGATCCAGCGCCCTCATCATAGATCCCAAGATAATCCCGCCGGACCAACATGAGGTGGACAACTGATCCAGTGCCCTCAGCATAGATCACACGATCCCATCAGATCAATACAACATATACAATACCACTATGCATATACATATGCAAATCAACATGTTTATCGACATGAACAACATATGAATCAATAACATGAATGACATGATGACAAATCAACTTGGATGACCTCATGTTCAACAACATGAATGACAATATGTATGATCAAAATCATCAACATTAAACTAAAATCAAATTAAGATACTTGCCTCAGAAATGACGACAAGGATCGATGCTTCCAATAACCTTCAACCCGCCCGAAGCACTCCCCTTTGATCAATTCACATTATCCGAACCTTAATTATATAATAACACCAATATAACTAACGGTTTAGGATAAATGCTTCTAAATATTATACGAACATGAAAAGACATAATATATCCGATCATGATAAACGCACTAATCTGCCCCGAGCCATACCGGTCGAATCATCACTATGTTACTTATCCGAACAATAATCTCATAATGTTCCAATCAAGTCTAAACATATCTTTCGATTGAATTCTTCAATTATACCTCATGATAGTTCGTCTTACAAGGATCTTAACCATACCCATCAATAATCCAACACAACATGATTTCAAAATTAACTTGAAGAACACTATAATCATCATATAAAACTCGTTACTAAGTTCAACATGATCACCATCTTCTTCTACAAGGGATAAACCCTAAGTTCCATCCATCTAGTTCCCCTATACGTGTTGTTCGATCATATTGTTCATAATAACTTGATAATCTCATAAACAAACTCCACAACTTCAGTAGCATGTTCATATTTGACAACGATATCATGAAATCTAGATTGGTGAATCGTCACATACCTTATACGGAAGGAAAAGATGAAAACACTTGATGAACTCAACGTCAAACACTTGAACACCAATCCCCAAACCTCTTTACCTTCAATGATTATTTTCTGAGGTTGATATGAAGGGTTAAGGTCGCGAGGGTAACTCTCTAAGTCTCGAAAATCTGGTATAGGATAAAGTGTAATCTGAGAAATGAAATGAGGTACTGTCCTATTAATATAAAATGACTATTAGTGCGCGCTATTGCTCCTTTTTAGCATGCTCTATCGGGCTCCCAGCCCAGTGTCTCTTTCGGTCCTCAGCCTTACGTATGCTAAATAGCCTTTACGTACGTTAAATACAATAGTTAGCGTACACTGACACCCTATCATAGCGTGTGCTAACGGCTTTATGAAGCTCTATGACCTCACTGTACTCGGCTTAGCGTGCGCTAGCATTTCTCTCATAGCATGTGCTAAGCACCATTGCCTCGACTTTTCCAAAAGCCGTCCAGGTTCATCCCGACATGTCCTTAACCAATATCAGTGATCCGATCTCATCTACCAACCTGTCTCAATCGTGTTGACCACATATAGCATGCACTAAATCTCAACTTTAGCGTGCGCTAGCTCACATATTTAGCATGCGTTATACCTCAATGTTACCGTGCGCTAAATATACATAAGTACTTGTATGAATTAACATCTATGAAATCATACACTCACCAATATTGGATTATGAAATACGGAGGACTACACTCAGATCAATAATACGACATATTCAATGTCACAAGGTTCAAATACAGATAAAATACACATCAGATATTCGGGTATTACATCAATAACATATTGAATAAGATTCATAGTTGTTATTTTAGATCAAAGTTCAAGAACATTTGAATAATATTCTTGGTGTTATTGTTCTTACCATAATCAAGAACATACCTATATTCAAATTGATTTAATTGAAATCTTTTTTGAATCAGAGATAGCCATCTGTTAGATGCTCGGAACTTGTTCGTTGTGTGGATACCATAGAGGACGCTCGCTTCTTGCAACATCTCTAGAAGGCTCGATCGAAAACACGCTACAAGAGGTAACAATCTTGTTCTTCGTACTTTGTTAATATACTTGGATCCACAGAGGATTTTTACATATTATATTATACTTTCGCTGCTCTATTTCGATATATAATGAGATCATAAATCTTATTAGTTCGATAAAGAACCCAACAGTGGTATCGGAGCAACTAGTATATTTTCATTGTTTCGATTTTCATATATGTTGATATATGATGTTCATATATGTGATGTATGATGTTTATATATATGATATATAAATCTTATCTATGTATATTTATATATATGGTGATATACATATTTTTAATAGATTTGTGTTTCGATCTCTCTCTCTCTCTCTCTCTCTATATATATATATATATATATATATATATATATATATATATGATTCCTATCTTAATATGTATATGGTGATATATATATTTTGATTTATATGTTTGATCTTCTCATATATGGTTTCTTTGATATATGGAGATTCATGTGATGATTTAGTTCTACTAATAATCCAGGAATCAAAGAACATATGATTTGATCTACATATAATTTTATGTTAGGATTATTAATTTTTAAGTTGTGCATATGAACATAAATTTGTTTATGTAAAGATTATGCTCCTTTAAAAAAATTTCATATGAACATAATTATATTTTGATTTCGAGGTTGTATAAATATAGGTTTAATCTACTTGATATATATATTTATATTGTTCAAAAGGTATTAGTTCAAGTATACATGAGATTCATACTCTAATACACTATGTTCTGAGCAAAAATGAGGGCTGCCGAAAAGTCGGGGAAAGGGACTGCGGTCCAGGCCTGAAAAGGCCCTGCATTGCGGTCTGTTTCTTGGACCGCGGTCTGGGCTGTTTGGACCGCGATCCAAACTGCTTGGATCGCGGTTCGGGCCCCTTCTGGACTTGTTTCGAGCTCGTTTTCTTCGTGTATTGCTTGAAATTAATTTCCCGTTTTACCCGGTTCGATGTTAAGGCCTTGGAACTTTATTACTTATCGATTGTCGATTTTTGGCATATTTTATATATTATATAACTTATCGATAGTCGATATTTAGTATATTTTATATATTATATGTGCTTACAAATGCTTAAATAGTTTATGCATCGTGGTTGGTATAGCCGTGCTAGATCAATTAGATTGGTGATTCGATTATGGTTGTAATATTCATAATACGACTTGTAGGTCGTGCCTTCTTATTATATTATTGTAATTTCTTTTCTCATCTTATTCCCCTCGAATGTAACTCAAGGTTTCTATTACAAAATGTAAAGATATAGTTTAGAATAGTTCTAGCTATAAGAGGAAGACGAATGAGACGAGCTACTTACAAGGAATTCAAGAAGAAAGGTGTTATTGAAGATTACACCGAACGACCTATTGATATGAACGAATATCATAATAGAATCTATGGCTATACCACACCACACCAAATTTTTCATGTGAATGTATTAGATGCATCATATTTACATTGCATATGATTGTATGAGATGCATCATATTTAAATTAGCATATGATTATATGAGATGCATCATATTTTTATTTGCTTAATAATCATAATTTCCAAATAAATTAAACTAATTAAAACATCTACATGTATGAGATACATGGTAATAATGTTGACATAATCAATTTTGATAAAATAGTTTTATTAAATCAATTGATATGAAACATAAGTCTCAAGAGCCAACCATTTCAAAACACTCGTCAAACTTTCGATCATTTCTAATATGGGTCTGCCAAAGCAGGGTGTATGGATTTTATCTTAAGGAGGCGAGATGTGTAAACAAGCTTATACACATGGTTAAGACTTATATAGGTATCAAATACTTGTGAAGGTAATGATGGATCTAGTGGTTTATCTGAACTTTTGTTGGATGTTTTTAGTGGCGAGACATCGGTAACTCGTGTGAAACCTGAGCTTGATATGTATCTTGAAGAGGGGTGTTTCTTTAGTCAAGATTACAAATTTGATGACTTATCATGGTGGAAGGAACAATCAAACAAGTATCGAATTTTGTCTAGAATGGCTGTAAATATCTTGGTTGTTCCTATCACTACTATGGCTTTGGAGGCAACTTTTAGTGCCAGTGGTCGTGTAATAGATCCTTATAGAGCTTCTCTTGCTCCGAAAATGGTTCAAATATTGATGTGCACGGGTGATTGGTGTAGATCCCTCCATGGAGTTAAAAGGAAGAATAAGGTAAATGTCTAAATATGATTATCTATTTATCTTCACTTTTAATAACTATGTTAATTTGTATTTGTTTTTATTGTAGAAGAATGAAGAACAAGCAAAGGAAATCTTCATTTCAGTACCATTCACGGAACCCGAAAGTTGATGGATTTATAAATTGCTTGGTTTTTTAATGTTGTAGTTTTCTTGAATCCGTTTTAAATTTGGTTGTAAGTTACAAATAGTCTCGACTTTGTTTTGTATTTGGTTGTAAACGCTTAATTTTCAGTTTTACTTTACTGGTACTTCAAAATTATGTTAAACTTTTAATATTGGTATGCATTAATAAGTTTGATCCTGATTCGAGTTCGAGCTCCGTTCGAGCTCGATTCGAGTTCGAGTTCGAGTTCGAGCTTGGAAAATTGTTATCGAGTCGAGTTCAAGTTTGTATTTTTAAAGCTCATGAGTTTTGGAGTCGAGTTCAAGCTCGAGTATTGGCTATCGCGTTCGAGTCGAGTATAATGATACTCGAGCTCAACTCGCATCATTTACACCCCTAGCCTGTGCCACTCGCATCATTTACACCCTCGATCCAAAAATGTCAATTTCGGCCCGTTTTTCCACGTTCGAGCTTCCGGACTCTAATTTCCTTCAAAATGTGCAAATGTCATGCATTAGGAGCTCATTTTCACAGAATTAAACCAAAATAAGGATAAAATAATGACAATAAAGCGTACAAAAATACATGTAACAACATCCTCTCCCGAATGAATTCCAGCTTCCGCCTTGTCTCCAAAGCGATATCCGGTTCTGTCCCAACTAGATCGGATGCCTCGTTCCAGCAAATCAGCGATCAACATCCCGCCCATAAAGCGCCTTATACGGTGCCATCTTGATCGATGTGTGCCAACTATTGTTGTACGTGAACTCGATCAATGGTAAATGCTCCTCCCAGTCACTGCTTCAATCGAGAGCACAAGCATGCAACATATCCTCTAATGTCTGGATAGTGCATTCCGACTGCCCATCCGACTGAGGATGAAAAGAAGTGCTCAGACGCAAATGAGTACCCAACGCCTTATGTACCGCCTGCCAAAAGTGCGATAAAAAACGGCCATCTCGATCCAAAACAATAGACTTCGGAGTACCGTGAAGCCTCACAATCTGCGCAATAAACACATGAGCCAACTTCTCCGGACCCCAAGTATCCTTGATGCCCAGAAAATGTGCCAACTTGGTCAGACGATCCACATTCACCAAAACCATATTCATACCAGACTTCGATCTCGGCAAGGTCATGACGAAGTCTATCGAAATATCTTTCCATTTCCATTCGGGAACGGCAAGCGACTGCAATAAACTGGCGGTCGCTGATGCTCGATTTTGACCTGCTGAAAAGTCAAGCATCTCGCTATAAACCATGTGACCTCCTCCTTCATGTCATTCCACCAAAAGTTCCTCCTTAGGTCCTTGTACATCTTACTCGAACCAGGATGAACTGAGTAAGGCATAGCATGGGCCTCCCACACAATACTCTGCCTCAATTCCAAGTCGTTCGCTACACAAAGCCGACTCTGGAATCTCAACACACCATACTCTTGAACCACAAACTCAGGAGACTTCCCCTTAAGAACATTCTCTCGGATTTGAGTAATCATCAGATCCTCCAACTACTTTAGTTTAATTTCATCGATCAGCGACGACGAAATCTCCAAAGCGCAAAGTTGTCCGACAACTCCTGGCAACAAAATCTCAACACTCAACTCGATCAAATCCCGCTGAAGCTCAGATTGAGATGTAAGTATCTCAAGCGTCTGCAACGCAACTGGTTTCTGACTCAAGGCGTCTGCCATGACGTTCGCCTTGCCCGGATGATAAAGGATTTCGAGCTCATAATCCTTAATCAACTCCAACCACCTCCTATGCCTCATATTCAACTCCCGCTGAGTAAATATGTACTTCAGACATTTATGATCGGTAAAAATCTGACATGCAGAGCCAAAAAGATAGTGACGCCAAATCTTGAGCGCAAAAACAACTGCCACTAGCTCCAAATCATGAGTAGGGTAGTTGAGCTCATAAGGCCTCAACTGTCTCAACGCATACACGATAGTCTTGTTGTGCTGCATCAACACGCACCCAAGACCCTGACCCGAAGCATCTCTATAAACAGAAAAACCCTCGTTGCCACACGGCAACGTTAAAATCGGGGCTGAAATCAAATGCCTCTTCAACTCCTCAAAACTCGACTTCCTTTCGTCATTCCAGACGAACTTCTCATATTACTGAAGCAACTTTGTAAGTGGCCAATCTAGTTTCGAGAACCCCTCGACGAACCTACGATAGTACCCAGCCAAATCCAAGAAACTACGGACCTCTTTCACATTCTTAGGCGGTGCCCAATCTAACACTGCCTCAATCTTCTGTGGATCCACACGGACCCCCTCGGCTGAAATCACGCGACCTAGAAACATCAATTCCTTCATCCAGAACTCACATTTTGAGAACTTCGCATAGAGTCGCTCGATCCTCAAAATGTCTAACACCGCACGCAGATGATGCACATGCTCCTCCGCATTCTTCGAATAGATAAGGATATCGTCAATGAAGATGATGACACACTTATCCAAATACTCGATGAAGACCTTGTTCATCAACTACATGAACACTACTGGTGCGTTAGTTAACCCGAAGGGCATAACCACAAACTCATAATATCCGTATCTTGTTTGAAAAGCTGTTTTCAGAACATCGGACTCCTTCACCCGAAGCTGATAGTATCCCGATCTCAAGTCGATCTTCGAGAATACCGTGGCTCCCTGCAACTCATCAAACAAGTCACTGATCCTCGGCAACGGATACTTGTTCTTGATGGTCACCTTGTTTAGCTCGCGATAGTCGATACATAAACGCAGTGAACCATCCTTCTTCCGCACAAACAGAACCGGTGTGCCCCAAGGCGAAGCGCTCGGTCGAATATATCCCGACTCAAGAAGCTCACTCAACTGCTTCTTCCACTCAACCATCTCTGAAGGTGCCATGCGATAAGGTGCCTTCTAAATCGGAGCTGCTCCTGGCTCTAACTCGATAGCAAACTCAACCTCACGGTCCGGTGGAAACCCCGGTAACTCGTGATGAAAGACATCAGGGAACTCACTAACGACTGGAATTTATGAAAACTCGACTCCACCATCCCCCACCTTCAGGGCGTAGCACCAATAACCAGTAAACCCTTTCCGTAGGAGTCTCATCGCCTTCAAGGCGTTAATTACAAACTTCTGGTTTCCCCTCTTTTGCCCCGTGAAAGAGTGCTCGGTGTCGTCCTCTACTAACATGGTGATGATTCTCGTGTGGTAGTTCATGATTGCACCATGCCACTCGAGCCAATCATCCCCGAGAATCAAATTCTCACCCTCAATACTCACAACAATAAGATTAGAGAGCCAAGCCCTCTCATAAATAAACACAGAACAGTCTCGGACCTATCGATCACCGACGATTCTATCACTGCTAGGAAGTTTAACGATGAAAGGCTCACAAGGCAACAAACAGTCAAGACTCAAACGGCGCACACACTTTAGAGAGATGAATGAATGCGTAGCACCCGAATCAAAAAGCACATTGACATGATGAGACTGGATATGAACGGTACATGTGGCCACAGTGACTACTTGATCATTGGCCCTCCTCATCTCATAAACACGCAGATGAGCAGAGCCGACACTGGAAACTCCCCCTCTAGCGGGCTGACCCCGACCTCTCCCTCGGCTGGCACTCGGCGGAGACTGCGGAGCAAACAACCCCTGGTTCACACTCGCCTCCTTACGCTGGAAAAGAAGCCTGGGCAACAAGAATCTGACCTACCCACTCACAAAAAGAAGCCTTGCGGCCCGGCTGACCACAAGTATTCCAAGTCAATGGCAGACGAGGACATTCCCGATTCCTATGGCCCGACTTGCCATAGTTAAATCATCTGACATCATGAGTGAAGGCACTGGAAGCATCTCGAAAGCCCCCAGAAAAACGAGCCGAACCGCCCGCAGGAATATTTGCAGACTGAGATTTCTGCTGAACTCTGCCCTTATGACCCGAAAAGCTACCGACAGACTTCTGTTTCTTACTTTCTCGAGCCGTCTCACTGGCCATCAAAGACATATCATAAGCAAGAGCTCTACTCTGATAGTCCTTTAGGGTGGTGCAGGCGAGCCCAGACATGTAATCACGAATCTTCGGTTTCATCCATCTAGAAAAGTGGCAAATCTTATCATCCTCCTCCTTAACCTGGGCCTTCACATAGCCCAATTCCCGGTTGAAATCCGTAATGGCCTGAGAAACCGGAATATCTAGAGACTGAGCATCATAAAAAGCATGGACTCGGGCCTGACGAATCAGCCACAGACAGTATTCTGCTTCCATAAGGTCTCTGAACTTGGCCCATGAAGCAACATGATCCCGAGTCTCAACGGCCTCCCACCAATCGAGCAGCCTCCCCAGTGAGAAAATACTGGGCGATAGGGACCTTGCAATCCTCAGGGCAGTTGGTGGCAACAAAGATCTTAGACATCTACTTGATCCACCTCTCCCAGTCAATCGGGTCTGAAGCCCCAGAGAACTAAGAAGGATGCATCTTGATGATGTCCTGGAGCCAACGATCTGTTCCGGCGTGAGCAGCACGAGACAGAGCCGGGTTCTGAACCGCCTGGGCTATTGTAGCCATTTGGTTCACCATTTGTTGCATCATAGCTGCAACACCAATGTCGTCGCCATTTCCAGCTGTATCGTCTAGAGTGGCAGTACGGCCCTAACGACCATCATTACTGCCGGCTCCCAAAGAGTGTGACATGGCTGCCCTACTGGTTGCCCCACATCCCCGGCCGCGTCCACGACCACGACCTTGACCTCTTCCAGCATCCATACTGGAGATAAGAGGTAGCAAAAGCAACTCGATGATAAGTATGAGAGGAAAAACAGTCATAGTTCCAGAAATGGAAGTACGATACGAGAAAACAAGGAATCGAGTAAGGAAAACTTACAAGCACTGGAAGTACCAAGATGATGGCAGCGGGGTGACTATGTGCAAAACAAAACACAACTAGACCCAATTAACGGACAAGCCTAGGTATCCATAAACCTAGTGCTCCGATACCATTTTCTGTAACACTCCCAAGATATTCAGGGTATATATTACAGCGTCGGGGACCCCTACCTGGGACCCACCAGGCTAAATAAGAAATACCACTCGTCTAACCATCTCAGTTAGCGAGAAAACACACATCACCAAGACGAAAATTAAGTAAAACGCCCGGTATAACTGGCAAAACAGACGTCACTGGCAATCATAAATAACATTTAATAATACAAACCATAATCCAAGTAGAAATGCCTAAGCACTCGCGAGTACTATCTGTAAGTTCACAAGTTTGAAAAAACAACCATATCAAAATAGACAACGGAAATAAGGAACTCATTTACACACGTCAACATCCCTCGCCAGCATCCTCGTACTGTCCTAGTTCCCGCTCGTCCGGCTGAATATAACCTGAAATTTAACAAGAATTTCCCCAAAATATGTCCCCAAAAGAGTTGGAAATTACGCTAGTACAAGTAATCAAGGCAAACCATTCGCTTACACATTTCATAGTACATGCATCAAGTCATTTCAAAACCAAAACCAGACATGTCTTTTCTGGAAAACAACAATTAATAATCAATTTGCCTAGGACAGTGGTGAAGCCACTGATCCCATTCGAGGCCTCTAAGAACCCTCATGAACTGGCCATATCATAAAATAAATCATGCACAGGCATCACCTAGGACTGGGGTGAAGCCACTGATCCCATTCGAGGCCTCTAAGGACCCTCCCGAACTGGCTAGCGAACAAGCTTGTGAATATGGAGTGAAGTCACGGATTCCCCCGAGGCCTCGTCAGACCCTCCCAAAGTTAGCAAAGCACACACATAATATACATCACCATTTCATGTTAAGCATAAAGGTTTCTAAAAATACTTGCATTGAATACTTGACGACGACACGAACGGAAAGGAAAATCAACCAAGATCGCTAGGAACCGATAAACCCGAACCTAACGATTCGAAGAACACAATCACAACCATTTCTAAACAAGTACGGAAATGGAGTACATCCGGAAACCCACCTACGATTCATGTATACTCGTACAAAACAACGAGGGCGGATCGCAACCGAATCCGCTCGATTTCACATATACCATGAATTTGTATGGAATACAAGAATACCACCAAGATTAATCATATACATCATGGATTAAGCAACAATACAGAACGAATCGGACAAAAAACTCAAAAAAAAACCCAAATTTCCCAAAAATAGGGTTCTAGGAGATTACCTTGGATTAAAGACGAAGAACATGAGTAGATATTGTTAATCTATACCAAGAACTTAAGGAAAATGATACTTGAAGTGATTGAAAGAAGAAATCGCCTCCAAATCGCCTTGGGATTGCTCGGCCGTGGGGAAAGAGATGAAAATGAGTAAAGTGGCGAATCTGGGTTAACTCTCGGGTATATATAACCAGAGGGCTTAGCGTGCGCTAACGGCTAACGGTTAGCGCGTGCTAACCAGCCAAAAACTAGTCTAGAACCTGCAGTTCTGGCCCATTAGCGTGCGCTACAAGAAAATAGCGTGCGCTAACAGTCCCCGGATAGCGAGCGCTATCGGGCCATGGCATGCGCTACCTATTTACCAACCCGAGTCCAGAAGCATTTTGCCCAGTCTGGACTACCGAATTAGCACACGCTGCTGGACACCCAGTGTGTGCTAAATCTTAATCATAGCGTGCGCTATTATACAAATTTAGCGTGTGCTAAGCTGCTCGTCCAAAAGTCAGAGAGCAGAAACAACCTACTGCCACTATTGTGATCGAGTCACTAGTGCGTGCTACAAAATTGGACATAGCGTGCACTACGCAATGACACTATCACGCACTAACAACAGTAATAGCGTGCGCTAGCGAGTGCAGACAGTAATACAGACAACATGTAATATCCGACTGTAAACCTTCATCCTTATTGTTGTTTTGTTCAGATAATTTGACTATCGTTGAATCATGTTGCATTTATTATATGACTTACGTCGAGACGTTATGGAATTGAGTTAATTATCGTTGTTATTCGCCTTATGTTTGTTGATTTGATGATTGATTGGAGAGTTGCATTTTATGAACCTATTCTGTTAGTGTAGCGTACGCTACATAATGTGATTAACGTACGTTAAACTTGTGTCTTAATGTACGTAATTCATTACCAGTTGCGTACTTTAAGAGAGAATCAGACATCAGTTGACTTTTGCACGTGAGGCTGATACCCATTGCCATTCACGTGAAGTGTGATTGGTTGTCGTGTCGGTCAGAGTCAACCCTATTTAACATACGTAATACCCTCTTCGTTAGCGTACATAAATGGCCTATGTAATCGATCCAGTAGCCCCTATAATTCAATTACGTACGTAACCCTATACTTGTTAGCGTACATAATAGTGTTAACGTACGCTAATTTTGTTCGATAGCGTACGTTAAGGCTATACAGTCTATTTAAAGATACAACCTATTTTTCATTTCTTCACAACTCTAAACCGATTTTCTCTACATATATCGTCCCTCTGCACCCCCAAATCGATATCAACCTCCTCCAGCTTGTGTTTAAGCCTTAAATCTTGGAGTGGAGCTCATTACCTTGAAGATTAGGAGGTGTTCTTGAGCTTGGAGTGTACTTTATTGTAGTGTTGATAGTTGTTCATCATTTCTGGAGGTATGTGTGCATCTCTTCTCTGTACTTTTCATATATTGGTGTTAATAGTGAGGAATACTTCACCTAGAGTCAAATTAAGCAAGAAAAACATGGTTATAATTAAAATTTTTAAACACTTCTTGATGAATATGATAAATGAGGGTTTAGATTAGATGTGTTCTTGGTGTTGTAGTGATGGTAGCCATGTTTGTAGTTATCATACTCATCTTGCTGAATGAATTCAGCTCAGTAGAACATTGTTGGATCGCTTAGCTTCATCATAGCTGGATTTAATCAAGAACTTGATATCATAGAGTGTTTAAACACCATTTTAGGTATTTAATTACCTTGGGAAGAACTTGATAATGTTAAAGATAGGATTAGATGATCTTGTTCAGAAATCTTAGAAGCTTTAACAATCATTATGGTTCAGCTTCACAAGTCTTTGAAGAATGATAATGATCTTGATAATTACAACAATAACTTTTCATTAATCTAATGTGTTGATAACTTAGAATGTGTTTGATCATCATGCTAAATAGATAGTGTTCCTAAGAAGGTGATGTTGTTTATGAATGATAATGTCATGGTAGATTGAGTATGAAATTCGTTATGACTATCCTTGTATAATAGTAGATGTTGTAGAACATAAGAATTTGATTAAACCAATTTTATTGGCGAATTGAAGATGTTTTGTTCATAGAATGACAAGAGTATTAAAGGACACTTTTGGTATGGTAATCCGATTTTGGAAGATGAATTAGATGTATTGAAACCTTTCATTAATCGTTAAGGTATTCATTAGAGTGGAATGAATTATTCGAGTAGGTTGCGGGCGTCGTTTCCTACGAATTGATATTAATATTATGTGAATATGTTATTGAATGAATTACATTTCATTCAAGGTTGCTTGTTCGATTGAGTGTTTAACTGAGGAAGAGCACGGTGAAGGCGAAGGGTTCGAGGGATACTAGATCGGAGGGGCCGTGTTTTTTTTTGTCCGGTTATTGTTCAAACCGTGTAATATCACTTTAATTCCGCTTTTTTTATATTATCATTTGGTTGTATTTTGAAGTATATTCCATCTCCATATGGTTTGTACTTGTTTTTCGGATCCTGTGTATTATAAGGCCGTTGGCCATACTATTAGTGAACTCCTAATCGGAGAAATGACTATTTATTGTGGTTCGGTATCACAAGTAAAACTTATTTAATCTGTATTTTTATATCAGCTGGTGGTTCCCAGTGTGGGGTCCACGGCACTGTAACAGTCGCCTTTTGGGGCGTTACAGAAGATGGTATCGGAGAGTGTGGTGTTTTCTCTTTAAAGAGTCGTTGTAAAATGAACTAGTATCCAAAGACCTTCGTGTGACGTGTGACCTGTGCAAACGCCTGACCCTACGAGCCAAATACGGTATGTATTTTTTGAGCCATGATTTAATTACTGGCATGATATTGATATCGGAATGGTTCTCTTTGTTGATCATGTTATTTTGAGGATCTATGACAGGATTTATCTGATTGATAATTCGAGGTGAATGCTGGATTGATTATATGATTAAAATTGCTCGACTTGACGTCGATGTAATATTCTGTGTGACATCCATGGTGTCGATAATTAATTATGAACCGTTTTCTTGAATATGTGATTCCTTGTTGCTATTAACTTAGCATGAATTTTGAATAGTATCTTCAATTGTACTTATGGTTATCATTATGATTGATTCTTTCAGTATGGAAAGAAATCTGAGAGGTCGTGGCAGAGGGGGACGAGGCCGCGGAAGGGGCCGAATCCCGATACCTCGAGCCAACCGACGCGCAAATGTGGATCATAGTTCCGCAGACAGTGGTTCGCCTTCTAGGGACCAATCGCACCACAGTGGGCGTGATGATGCGCGTGTCGATCCTTACGTTGTAATGCAGGGCATGATGACTCAGATCACCCAGATGGGTCAGTTAATGGAAGCTATGCAGAGGGCCACTACTGGCCAGCAGCAGGGGCCTCATCCTCCACCTCCTGTTCTCGGCGAACCCGTGAGTCGAATCATCAGCGACATCTCTCGCCAGCGACCTCCGACCTTTGAAGGCTCCTCTGAGCTTGCTGACATTGTACATTGAATCGAGCATTTTGAGAAATTATTCGAGATGGTGGACTGCCCGGAGGAGAATCGCGTCTCCGTAGCAGCTTACTATCTTAGCAAGGGCGCTCACACTTAGTGGCTTTCAGTGAGGCCAGTTGATGGTGCTTATACCTGGGAGGAATTTAAAAATCTCATGCTAGACCGTTACTATCCAGGGCCACTCTGTGAGGCCAAGCTGTCGGAATTGCTAAACCCGGACCCGTCCTAGGATGATGATATACTATCTGTCGTTGAGAAATTTCAGGCACTTATCCCTTTTGCCTCGTCGATTGTTCGAACGGAGGCTGATAAAATCAAATATTTTCTCAAGAGGCTTAAACCCCAAATGAGAATGCAGCTGTTGAATCACCACTCTACGACCCTGCCGGAGTTCATCGAGAAAGCTCTGGAATACGAACTCACCGTGAAGGAGATTTCTAAGAAGCAACCACAGCTCAACAACAAAAGTAACCGGGGGACATTCAGGAAGCCCCAGTCATTGCGAAACCCTTCTGATCGACCACCCTTGGCATCGAAGACAGCCGTATCGCATTCTCGAGCGGTCCCCTCATCTGTTGTGTGCTATAACTGCGGAGATCAGGGACATGTCAGCTCCAAATGCCCGAAGCCGGCCATCGCATGCCATACTTGTGGGAAGAATGGGCATCGTACTCGTTTTTGCAGGAATGGACCCGGACGTCAACCAGTAGCATCTCATGCACCAATTCAGTCTGCTGTCCAGGACCGTGTGCCTCCGTCCGCTTCTTATCAGACTACCACAGCAAACAGGGGAATGGGTTGTGAGAATCAGAGTGGTACACATGGTGCAGGAGCTGCGAAACCCAGGACTTACGAGATGAAGAAAGCTGAAGATCCCGAGGCCAGCATGATCGCAAGTATACTCGAGATCCACTCTCAGTTGGTGTGTGTTCTTTTTGATACTGGCGCTTCACACTCCTTTATATATACTTCTTGTTTATGTTGTTTGCCTCTCGACCATGTTATCAATTGTGAGCCTTATGTGATTAGTCTACCCGATGGTAGAAGAATTATTGGGAATCGTGAAGTCCAGGACTGTCTGATTCGCATGAACGACCGTGAGTGGTTGTCAAATGTGATTGTAGTCGATTTACCTAAGGATGATATAATCTTGGGTATCGATTGGATGGATCGTCATGATGCCATACTTAGTGTCTGCAAGCGGATGGTAACTGTCACTTCTGATGATGGTTTCGAGTGTATTTTTCGAGGTGATAATCCCAGCCATTCCGGGAGAGTCATCAGCGCTATGAAGGCAGTGAAACTGCTTAATCAAGGGTGTATTAGTTATTGGTGCTACATGACCAAAACAACAGATTGAACAGTCAAATTGGCCGACATTCCGGTAGTCCGGGACTACCCAGGCGTATTTCCAGACGAGTTGTCAAGCTTACCTCCACATTGTGAGGTGGAGTTTATTATTGAGTTAGATCCAGGTACGTCCCCGCTTTCAAAAGAACCGTATCGTATGGCTCTGACTGAGATGCAAGAGTTGAAGAATCAGCTTGAGGAGTTGTCTGAAAAGGGCTATATTCGATCTAGTGCGTCCCCTTGGGGAGCACCAGTATTATTTGTACGAAAGAAAGACGGATCGCTGCGATTATGTATTGATTACTGTGAGCTGAACAGGGTAACCATAAAAAACAAATATTGTTTGCCTCGTATTGATGATTTATTGGACCAACTTCAGGAAGCTGCTATGTTTTCTAAGATCGACTTGAGGTCCGGTTATCATCAGTTGAGTATTCGAGAGTCTGACATTTCGAAGACGGCCTTCCGTACTCGCTATGGACATTATGAGTTCGTGGTGATGCCATTTGGATTAACAAATGCACCAGCTATATTTATGGAGTTGATGAATCGGGTTTTTATTAACTATTTAGACCGTTTTGTAGTCATTTTTATTGACGATATTCTGATTTACTCTCGTAACCACGAAGAGCATGAACGTCATCTCCACCAAGTTCTCGATGCGTTGAGGCGGGAACAGCTTTATGGGAAGTTTTCTAAATGTGAATTCTGGATGCCTGAGGTTATCTTTCTTGGGCATGTGATATCAGCCGAAGGAGTGAGAGTGGACCCACAGAAGACAAAAGCCATTCGAGACTGGCTACCCCCGAAGAACGTAAAGGAAGTTCGTAGTTTCCTTGGCCTAGCAGGTTACTACCGACGGTTCATGGAAGGATTTTCCAAAATTGCACAACCGATGACTAACCTAGTGAGGAAGGATAAGAAGTATTTGTGGTCAGAAGCATGTCAGCAAAGTTTTTATGAGCTCAAGAGTCGATTGATTTCAGCACCTGTCTTAGTTCTACCAAAAGGAACGGAAGGATTCGTAGTGTATAGTGACGCGTCGAGGCAGGGCCTTAGATATGTACTAATGCAGGAGGGTAAAGTGACTGCCTATGCATCGAGACAATTGCGACCCTATGAAGTTAACTATCCGACCCATGACTTGGAGCTAGCAGCCGTAGTGTTTGCATTGAAGATCTGGCGTCACTATCTGTACAGAGTTACCTGTCAAATCTTTACCGATCACAAGAGCCTGAAATACATTTTTACTCAGAAAGAGTTGAACATGAGACAAAGAAGGTGGCTAGAATTGATCAAAGATTATGATATCGAAATCCTTTATCATCCAGGCAAGGCAAATGTGTTTGCCGATGCCTTGAGCCATAAGACAGTGCAGTAGCAGATGTTTAGCCGCTTGACAGCTCAAAAGGAATTGCAGTTGGAGCTTATGAGGCCAGAGATTGAAGTTTGGTTATAGCGTGTTCAGGGACAACTTTGCACACTTGAGATTTCTTCGTCTCTTGATGATATAATCAGATCGAAACAAGTTATGGACCCATTCCTATCTCAAGTTCGGGATGAAATCACTCAAGGGAAAGCTCCTGGATTTGTGATCCACGAGGACGGATTGATACGCTTCAGGAATCGAGCGTGTATACCAGCAAACGATGAGTTGAGGAACTCTATCATGAGAGAATCCCATGCTACTCCATACTCTATTCACCCGGGGTCTAGTAAGATGTATAAGGATTTGAAACAATATTATTGGTTGGGGAATATGAAACGTGAGGTTGCCGAATTCGTTTCGAGATGTTTAACCTGTCAGCGGGTTAAGATTGAGCACCAGCGACCCGCAGGAATGCTGAAACCGCTCCCGATTCCCGAGTGGAAATTGGAGGACATATCGATGGATTTTATCACTAGCTTGTCGATGAGTCGTCGAGGAATGAACACGATTTGGGTGTTTGTGGATTGGCTGACCAAATCAGCCCACTTCTTGGAGATTAAAGACACGAGGGGTCCCGAGAGACTGGCCCTGCTTTTTATTAAGGAAATTGTGAGGTTACATGGTACCCCCAAGAGTATTGTATCGGATCGTGACCGGCGATTAGTGTCGCACTTTTGGAAGGCGGTTCATCATGCGATGGGCATGCAGTTGAATTTCAGTACGGCTTTCCATCCGCAGACCGATGGTCAGCCTGAGAGAACCATCCAAACTCTAGAGGACATGTTGAGAGCATGTGTTCTCGATTGGAATGATGACTGGGAAACCCATCTACCTTTGGTAGAATTCACTTATAATAATAGTTGGCATGCTTCAATTCAGATGGCTCCGTATGAGGCATTATATGGCCGTCGCTGTAGGTCCCCTTTGTGTTGGGAGGAACTGTCAGAATCTCTGGGTATGGAACCCGATATGTTGTTAGCAGCCCGTGAAAAGATCGCTCTGATTAGGAGTAGTTTGTTAACAGCTCAAAGTTGACAGAAGTCCTACGCAGACCACCGTCGATGACCGCTTGAGTTCGAGGTGGGTGATCATGTGCTAATGAAAGTGTCTCCCACCCTAGGTGTTTTTCGTTTTGGGAAGAAGGGCAAGCTGAGCCCGAGGTACATTGGGCCATTTGAGGTTTTGGAGCGTGTAGGTGATCTGGCTTATCGACTGGATTTGGCACCGGCTTTAAGTCGGATTCACAACGTGTTCCATGTCTCCCAGTTGATGAAGTATGTTGTTGATCTGAGCCATGTACTTCAGTTCGAAGAGATCAAAATAGCAGAGGATCATTCGTATGAGGAGTGTCCTGTGCAGATACTCGAGAGGAGGATCAAACAGTTGCGGAACAAGACGATTCCCCTACTGAAGGTTCAGTGGTCACGACACGGAGTCGAGGAGGCTACGTGGGAAACTGAGGATAGCATGCGAGCGAGATATCCCGAATTATTCGCCCCTTAGTTTCGAGGACGAAACTTCTTTTAAGGGGGAATATGTAATATCCGACTGTAAACCTTCATCCTTACTATTGTTTTGTTCAGATAATTTGACTATTGTTGAATCATGTTGCATTTATTATATGATTTACGTCGAGACGTAATGGAATTAAGTTAATTATCGTTGTTATTTGCCTTATGTTTGTTGATTTGATGATTAATTGGAGAGTTGTATTTTTTGAACCTATTCGGTTAGTGTAGCGTACGCTATATAGTGTGATTAATGCATGTTAAACTTGTGTCTTAACGTACGTAATTCATTACCAGATGCATGCGTTAAGAGAGAATCAGACATCAGTTAACTTCTGCACGTGAGGCTGATACCCGTTCCCATGCACGTGAAGTGTGATTGGCTGTCGTGTCGGTCAGAGTCAACCCTATTTAATGTACGTAATTCCCTCTTTGTTAGCGTACATAAATGGCCTGTGTAATCAATCCAATAGCCCTTGTAATTCGATTACGTATGTAACCCTCTACTTGTTAGCGTATGTAATAGTGTTAACATATGGTAATTTTGTTCGATAGCGTACGTTAAGGCTGTACAGTCTATTTAAAGACACAGCCTGTTTTTCATTTCTTCACAACTCTAAACCAATTTTCTCTCCATATATCGTCCCTCTGCACCCCAAAATCGATATCAACCTCCTCCAACTTGTGTTTAAGCCTTAAATCTTGGAGTGGAGCTCATTACCTTGAAGATTAGGAGGTGTTCTTGAGCTTGGAGTGTACTTTCTTGTAGTGTTGAGAGTTGTTCATCATTTCTAGAGGTATGTGTGCATCTCTTCTCTGTACTTTTCATATATTGGTGTTAATAATGAGGAATACTTCACCTTGAGTCAAATTAAGCAAGTAAAATATGGTTATAATTAAACTTTTTAAACACTTCTTGATGAATATGATAAATGAGGGTTTAGATTAGATGTGTTCTTGATGTTGTAGTGATGGTAACCATGTTTGTAGTTATCATACTCATCTTGCAGGACGAATTTAGCTCAGTAGAACATTGTTGGATCTGTTAGCTTCATCATAGCTGGATTTAATCAAGAACTTGATATCATAGAGTGTTTAAACACCATTTTAGGTATTTAATTACCTTGGGAAGAACTTGATAATGTTAAAGATAGGATTAGATGATCTTGTTCAGAAATCTTAGAAGCGTTAACAATCATTATGGTTCAGCTTCACAAGTCTTTGAAGAATGATAAGTATCTTGATAATTACAACAATAACTTTTCATTAATCTAATGTGTTGATAACTTAGAATGTGTTTGATCATCATGCTAAATAGATAGTGTTCTTAAGAAGGTGATGCTGTTTATGAATGATACTGTCATGGTAGATTGAGTATCGAATTTGTTATGACTATCCTTGTATAATAGTAGATGTTGTAGAACATAAGAATTTGATTAAACAAATTTTATTGGCGAATTGAAGATGTTTTGTTCATAGAATGACAAGAGTATTAAAGGACACTTTTGGTATGGCAATCCGATTTTGGAAGATGAATTAGATGTATTGAAACCTTTCATTAATCGTTAAGGTATTCATTAGGGTGGAATGAATTATTCGAGTATGTTGCCGGTGTCGTTTCCTACGAATTGATATTAATATTATGTGAATATGTTATTGAATGAATTACGTTTCATTCAAGGTTTCTTGTTCGATTGAGTGTTTAACCGAGGATACCGTCTGTTTGATCATTTGGAGAAGGACTATCTTTCGCTTACGGAATTGAGGCAAGTTATCTTGCTTGGTTATAATGATGATTAGATTCTTGTGATGATTATACGTTTCATGTATATTAAATGTTTATGAATTGGTGACTCATAATTTGATATTGTCCTTGACGTTGTTCCATTTTTCATTATGGGATTGCATTCCCAAGTATGTCACTTTGAATCGTTGATCTCATTGGTCCTCGTTGTCACTTCAGTGAGTTTTTCTTGATCCTTAATTGGATATGTGATTTATTGAATTCGTTATCATGTTGCATCGTGACATATCTGGAATCATATATGCGTGCCGATTGGTTATTGTGTAGGATTTTTAGCCGGGCACTTATATAGTCATACGTGGATGTTTCCGTATTGGACTGTGCACACGAGACGTAGTTCGTGAGGCTAATTAGGTACATTGTCACACGTATATTCTGGATTCCGTATACGGGGTGGATATGTACACGGACACATTTCCGGATCGGGCGTACTATGATGTCCCTCTTGAGCCATATTGTTTAATCATTCATAGTCCATGTATGATTGGATATGTTCGATGATTTGGGATGGATTGTTCATACGCCCGAGGGGTATGTTCAGTAGTCGGAATATTTTCTTTGAGATATAATATATATGGATTGTATAATGTCGGGAGAATCATTTATCATGAATATCCGACCCTGTGTTTTGGGCGAAATACTTTTGTTGTATTTTAGGTCGAGGCAAAGGCAAGGCACGGGAAAAGCACGGTGACGGCGAAGGGTTCGAGGGATACTAGATCGGGGGGGCCATATTGTTTTTGACCGGTTATTGTTCAAACCGTGTAATATCACTTTAATTCTGCTTTATTTATATTATCGTTTGGTTGTATTTTAAAGTATATTCCATCTCCATATGGTTTGTACTTGTTTTTCGGATCCTCTGTATTATAAGGTCGATGGCCATACTATTAGTGAACTCCTAATCGGAGAAATGACTATTTATTGTGGTTCGGTATCACAAGTAATACTTATTTAATCTATATTTTGATATCACCTGGTGGGTCCCAGTGTGGGGTCCACGACACTGTAATAGTCGCCTTTTGGGGCGTTACAGAAGATGGTATCGGAGAGTGTGTTGTTTTCTCTTTAAAGAGTCGTTGTAGAATGAACTAGTATCCAAAGACCTTCGTGTTATGTGTGACCTGTGCAAGCGTCTGACCCTACGAGCGAAATATGGTATGTACTTTTCGAGCCATGATTTAATTACTGGCATGATATTGATATCGGAATGATTCTCTTTGTTGATCATGTTATTTTGAGGATCTATGACAGGATTTATCTGATTGATAATTCGAGGTGAATGCTGGATTGATTATATGATTAAAATTGCTCGAATTGACGTCGATGTAATATTCTGTGTGACATCTGTGGTGTCGATAATTAATTATGAACCATTTTTTTGAATATGTGATTCCTTGTTGCTATTAACTTAGCATGAATTTTGAATAGTATATTCAACTATACTCATGGTTATCATTATGATTGATTCTTTCAGTATGGAAAGAAATCTGAGAGGTCGTGGTAGAGGGGGACGAGGCCGCGGAAGGGGCCGAATCCCGATACCTCGAGCCAACCGACGCGCAAATGTGGATCATAGTTCTGCAGACAGTAGTTTGCCTTCTAGGGACCAATCGCACCACAGTGGGCGTGATGATGCGCGTGTCAATCCTTACGTTGTAATGCAGGGCATGATGACTCAGATCACCCAGATGGGTCATTTAATGGAAGCTATGCAGAGGGCCACTACTGGCCAGCAGCAGGGGCCTCATCCTCCACCTCCTGTTCTCGGCGGACCCGTGAGTCGGATCATCAGCGACATTTCTCGCCAGCGACCTCCGACCTTTTAAGGCTCCTCTGAGCCTGCTGACATTTTGCATTGGATCGAGCATTTTGAGAAATTATTCGAGATGGTGGACTGCCCGGAGGAGAATTGCATCTCCGTAGCAGCTTACTATCTTAGCAAGGGCGCTCACACTTGGTGGATTTCAGTGACGCCAGTTGATGGTGCTTATACCTGGGAGGAATTTAAAAATATCATGCTAGACCGTTACTATCCAGGGCCACTCCGTGAGGCCAAGCTGTCGGAATTGCTAAACCCGGACCCATCCGAGGATGATGAGGTACTATCTGTCGCCGAGAAATTTCAGGCACTTCTCCCTTTCTCCTCGTCGATTGTTCGAACGGAGGCTGATAAAATTAAATATTTTCTCAAGAGGCTTAAACCCCGAATGAGAATGCAGCTGTTGAATCACCACTGTATGACCCTACTGGAGTTCATCGAGAAAGCTCCAGAATACGAGGTCACCGCGAAGGAGATTTCTAAGAAGCAACCACAGCCCAACAACAAAAGATCTCGGAACCAGAACCAGACTGAGAGTAACCGGGGGACATTCAGGAAACCCAAGTCATTGCCAAACCCTTCTGATCGACCACCCTTGGCATTGAAGCCAGCCGGATCGCATTCTCGAGCGGTCCCCTCATCTGTTGTGTGCTATAACTCCGGAAATCAGGGACATGTCAGCTCCAAATGCCCGAAGCCGGCCCTCGTATGCCATACTTGTGGAAAGAATGGGCATCGTGCTCGTTTTTGTAGGAATGGACCCGGACGTGAACCAGTAGTGTCTCATGCACCAATTCAGTCTGCTGTCCAGGACCGTGTGCCTCCGTCCGCTTCTTATCAGACTACTGCGGCAAACAGGGGAATGGGTCGTGGGAATCAGAGTGGTACACATGGTGCAGGAGCTGCGAAACCCAGGATTTACGAGATGAAGAAAGCTGACGATCCCGAGGCCAGCATGATCGCAGGTATACTCGAGATCCACTCTCAGCTGGTGTGAGTTCTTTTTGATACCGGCACTTCACACTCCTTTATATCTACTTCTTGTTTAAGTTGTTTGCCTATCGATCATGTTATCAATTGTGAGCCTTATGTGATTGGTCTACCCGATGGTAGAAGAATTATTGGGAATCGTGAAGTCCAGGACTTTCTGATTCGCATGAACGACCATGAGTGGTTGTCAAATGTCATTGTAGTTGATTTACCTAAGGATGATATAATCTTGGGTCTCGATTGGATGGATAGTCATGATGCCATACTTAGTGTCCGCAAGCAGATGGTAACCATCACTTCTGATGATGGTTTCTAGTGTATTTTTCGAGGTGATAATCTCAGCCGTTCCGGGAGAGTCATCGGCGCTATGAAGGCAGTGAAACTGCTTAATCAATGGTGTATCGGTTATTGGTGCTACATGACCAAAACAACAGATCGACCAGTCAAATTGGCCGACATTCCGGTAGTTCGGGACTACCCAGGCGTATTTCCAGATGAGTTGCCAGGCTTACCTCCACATCGTGAGGTGGAGTTTATTATTGAGTTAGAGCCAGGTACGTCCCCGCTTTCAAAAGAACTGTATCGTATGGCTCCGACTGAGATGCAGGAGTTGAAGAATCAGCTTGAGGAGTTGTCTGAAAAGGGCTATATTCTACCTAGTGCGTCTCCTTGGGGAGCATCAGTATTATTTGTACGAAAGAAAGACGGATCGCTGCGATTATGTATTGATTACCGTGAGCTGAACAGGGTAACCATCAAACACAAATATCCTTTGCCTCGTATTGATGATATATTGGACCAACTTCAGGAAGCTGCTGTGTTTTCTAAGATCGAATTGAGGTTCGGTTATCATCAGTTGAGGATTCAAGAGCCGACATTTCAAAGACGACCTTCCGTACTCGCTATGGACATTATGAATTCGTGGTGATGTCATTTGGATTAACAAATGCACCAGCTATATTTATGGAGTTTATGAATCGGCTTTTTATTAACTATATAGACCGCTTTGTAGTCGTTTTTATTGATGACATTCTGATTTACTCTCATAACCACGAAGAGCATGAATGTCATCTCCACTTAGTTCTCGATGAGTTGAGGCGGGAACAGCTTTATGGGAAGTTTTCTAAATGTGAATTCTGGATGCCTGAGGTTATCTTTCTTGGGCATGTGATATCAGCCGAAGGAGTGAGAGTGGACCCACAGAAGATAGAATCCATTCGAGACTGGCTACCCCCGAAGAACGTGAAGGAAGTTCATAGTTTCCTTGGCCTAGCAGGTTACTACCGACGGTTCGTGGAAGGATTTTCCAAAATTGCACAACCGATGACTAACCTACTGAGGAAGTATAAGAAGTATTTGTGGTCATAAGCATGTCAGCAAAGTTTTTATGAGCTCAAGAGTCGATTGCTTTCAGCACCTGTCTTGTTTCTACCAAAATGAACTGAAGGATTCGTAGTGTATAGTGACGCGTCGAGGCAGGGCCTTGGATGTGTACTAATGCAGGAGGGGAAAGTGATTGCCTATGCATCGAGACAATTGCGACCCTATGAATTTAACTATCCGACCCATGACTTGTAGCTAGCAGCCATAGTGTTTGCGTTGAAGATCTGGCATCATTATCTGTATGGAGTTACCTGTCAGATCTTTACCGATCACAAGAGCCTGAAATACATTTTTACTCATAAAGAGTTGAACATGAGACAAAGAAGGTGGCTAGAATTGATCAAAGATTATGATATCGAAATCCTTTATCATCCAAGAAAGGCAAATGTGGTTGCCGATGCCTTGAGCCGTAAGACAGTGCAGGAGCAGATGCTTAGCCGCTTGACAGCTCAAAGGGAATTGCAGTTGGAGCTTATGAGGCCAGAGATTGAAGTTTGGTTACAGCGTGTTCAGGGAAAACTTTGCACACTTGAGATTTCTTCGTCTCTTGATGATATAATCAGATCAAAACAAGTTATGGACCCATTCCTATCTCGAGTTCGGGATGAAATCACTCAAGGGAAAGCTCCTGGATTTGTGATCCACGAGGATGGATTGATACGCTTCAGGAATCGAGCGTGTGTACCAGCAGACGATTAGTTGAGGAACTCTATCATGAGAGAAGCCCATGCTACCACGTACTCTATTCACTCGGGGTCTAGTAAGATGTATAAGGATTTGAAACAATATTATTGGTGGGGGAATATGAAACGTGAGGTTGCCGAATTCATTTCGAGATGTTTAACCTGTCAGCAGGTCAAGATTGAGCACCAGTGACCCGCAGGAATGCTGAAACCGCTCCCGATTCACGAGTGGAAATGGGAGGACATATCGATGGATTTTATCACTAGCTTGCCGACGAGTCATCGAGGAATGAACATGATTTGGGTGGTTGATCGGCTGACCAAATCAGCCCACTTCTTGGAGATTAAAGACACGTGGGGTCCCGAGAGACTGGCCCAGCTTTTTATTAAGGAAATTATGAGGTTACATTGTACCCCCAAGAGTATTGTATCGGATCGTGATGGGCGATTCGTGTCGCACTTCTGGAAGGCGGTTCATCGTGCGATGGGCATGCAGTTGAATTTCAGTATGGCTTTTCATCTGCAGACCGATGGTCAGTCCGAGAGAACCATCCAAACTCTAGAGGATATGTTGAGAGCATGTGCTATAGATTGGAAGGATGATTGGGAAACCCAGCTACCTTTGGTAGAATTCACTTATAATAATAGTTGGCATGCTTCGATTCAGATGGCTCCGTATGAGGCATTGTATGGCCATCGTTGTAGGTCCCCTTTGTGTTGGGACGAACTGTCAGAATCTCTAGGTACGGAACCCGATATGTTGTTAGCAGCCCGTGAAAAGATCGCTCTGATTAGGAGTCGTTTGTTAACAGCTCAAAGTTGACAGAAGTCCTACGCAGACCACCGTCGACGACCGCATGAGTTCGAGGTGGGTAGCCATGTGCTAATGAAAGTGTCTCCCACCCGAGGTGTTTTTCGTTTTGGGAAGAAGGGCAAGTTGAGCCCGAGGTACATTGGGTCATTTGAGGTTTTGGAGCGTGTAGGTGATCTGGCTTATCGACTGGCTTTGCCACCGGCTTTAAGTCGGATTCACAACGTGTTCCATGTCTCCCAGTTGATGAAGTATGTTTCTGATCCGAGCCATGTACTTCAGTTCGAAGAGATCAAAATAGCGGATGATCATTCGTACGAGGAGCGTCCTGTGCAGATACTCGAGAGGAGGATCAAACAGTTGCGGAACAAGATGATTCCCCTACTAAAGGTTCAGTGGTCACGACAAGGATTCAAGGAGGCTACGTGGGAAACTGAGGATAGCATGCGAGCGAGATATACCGAATTATTCACCCCTTAGTTTCGAGGACGAAACTCCTTTTAGGGGGGGAGTATGTAATATCCGACTGTAAACCTTCATCCTTAGTGTTTTTTTGTTCAGATAATTTGACTATCGTTGAATCATGTTGCAGTTATTATATGATTTACGTCGAGATGTAATGGAATTGAGTTAATTATCGTTGTTATTCGCCTTATGTTTGTTGATTTGATGATTAATTAGAGAGTTGTATTTTTTGAACCTATTTTGTTAGTGTAGTGTATGCTACATAGTGTGATTAACGCACGTTAAACTTGTGTCTTAACGTACGTAATTTGTTACCAGTTGCGTATGTTAAGAGAGAATCATACATCGGTTGACTTCTGCGTGTGAGGCTGATACCCGTTGCCATGCTCGTGAAGTGTGATTGGTTCTCGTGTCGGTCAGAGTCAACCCTATTTAATGTACGTAATACCCTCTTCGTTAGCGTACATAAATGGCATGTGTAATCGATCCAGTAGCCCTTGTAATTCGATTACGTACGTAACTCTCTACTTGTTAGCGTACGTAATAGTGTTCACGTACGCTAATTTTGTTCGTTAGCGTACGTTAAGTCTGTACAGTCTATTTAAAGACACAGCCTGTTTTTCATTTCTTCACAACTCTAAACCGATTTTCTCTCCATATATCGTCCCTCTGCACCCCCAAATCGATATCAACCTCCTCCAACTTGTGTTTAAGCCTTAAATCTTGGAGTGGAGCTCATTACCTTGAAGATTAGGAGGTGTTCTTGAGCTTGGAGTGTACTTTCTTGTAGTGTTGAGAGTTGTTCATCATTTCTGGAGGTATGTGTGCATCTCTTCTCTGTACTTTTCGTATATTGGTGTTAATAATGAGGAATATTTCACCTAGAGTCAAATTAAGCAAGTAAAACATGGTTATAATTAAACTTTTTAAACACTTCTTGATGAATATGATAAATGAGGGTTTAGATTAGATGTGTTCTTGATGTTGTAGTGATGGTAACCATGTTTGTAGTTATCATACTCACGAATTTAGCTCAGTAGAACATTGTTGGATCGATTAGCTTCATCATAGCTGGATTTAATCAAGAACTTGATATCATAAAGTGTTTAAACACCATTTTAGGTATTTAATTACCTTGGGAAGAACTTGATAATGTTAAAGATAGGATTAGATGATCTTGTTCAGAAATCTTAGAAGATTTAACAATCACTATGGTTCAGCTTCACAAGTCTTTGAAGAATGATAAGGATTTTGATAATTACAATAATAACTTTTCATTAATCTAATGTGTTGATAACATAGAATGTGTTTGATCATCATGCTAAATAGATAGTGTTATTGAGAAGGTGATGATGTTTATGAATGATAATGTCATGGTAGATTGAGTATCAAATTCGTTATGACTATCCTTGTATAATAGTAGATGTTGTAGAACATAAGAATTTGATTAAACCAATTTTATTGGCGAATTGAAGATGTTTTGTTCATAGAATGACAAGAGTATTAAAGGACACTTTTGGTATGGTAATCCGATTTTGGAAGATGAATTAGATGTATTGAAACCTTTCATTAATCGTTAAGGTATTCATTAGGGTGGAATGAATTATTCGAGTAGGTTGCGGGCATCGTTTCCTACGAATTGATATTAATATTATGTGAATATTTTATTGAATGAATTACGTTTCATTCAAGGTTGCTTGTTCGATTGAGTGTTTAACCGAGGATACCGTTCGTTTGATCATTTGGAGAAGGACTATCTTTCGCTTACGGAATTGAGGCAAGTTATATTGCTTGGTTATAATGATGGTTAGATTCTTGTGAATGTTATACGTTTCATGTGTATGAAATGTTTATGAATTGGTGACTCATAATTTGATATTGTCCTTGACGTTGTTCCGTTTTTCATTATGGGATTGCATTCCCAAGTATGTCACTTTGAATCGTTGATCTCGTTGGTCCTCGTTGTCACTTCGGTGAGTTTTTCTTGATCCTTAATCGGATATGTGATTTATTGAATTTGTTGTCATGTTGTATCGTGACATATCTGGAATCATATCTGCGTGCCGATTGGTTATTGTGTAGGATTTTTAGCCGGGTACTTATATAGTCATACGTGTATGTTTTTGTATTGGACTGTGCACACGAGACGTAGTTCGTGAGGCTAATTAGGTACATTGTCACACGTATATTCTGGATTCCGTATACGGGGTGGACATGTACACAGGCACATTTCCAGATCGGGCGTACTGTGATGTCCCTCTTGAGCCATATTGTTTAATTGTTCATAGTCCATGTATGATTAGATATGTTCGATGATTTGGGACTGCTTGTTCATATGCCCGAGGGGTATGTTCAGTAGTCGGAATGTTTTCTTTGAGATCTAATATATGTGGATTGTATAATGTCGGAAGAATCATTTATCATGTATATCTGACCCTGTGTTTTGGGCGAAATACTTGTGTTGTATTTTAGGTCGAGGCAAAGGCAAGGCACGGGAAGAGCACGGTGACGGCGAAGGGTTCGAGGGATACTAGATCGGGGCCCCCATGTTTTTTTTTGTCCGGTTATTGTTCAAACCGTGTAATATTACTTTAATTCCGCTTTATTTATATTATCGTTCGGTTGTATTTTGAAGTATATTCCATCTCCATATGGTTTATACTTGTTTTTCGGATCCTGTGTATTATAAGGTCGCTGGCCATACTACTAGTGAACTCCTAATCGGAGAAATGACTATTTATTGTGGTTCGGTATCACAAGTAATACTTATTTAATTTGTTTTTTGATATCAGCTGGTGGGTCCCAGTGTGGGGTCCACGGCACTGTAATAGTCGCCTTTTGGGGCGTTACAGAAGATGGTATTGGAGAGTGTGTTGTTTTCTCTTTAAAGAGTCGTTGTAAAATGAACTAGTATCCAAAGACCTTCGTGTCACGTGTGACCTGTGCAAGTGCCAGACCCTACGAGCCAAATACGGTATGTACTTTTCGAGCCATGATTTAATTACTGGCATGATATTGATATCGGAATGGTTCTCTTTGTTGATCTTGTTATTTTGAGGATCAATGACAGGATTTATCTGATTGATAATTCGAGGTGAATGCTGGATTGATTATATGATTAAAATTGCTCGACTTGACGTCGATGTAATATTCTGTGTGACATCCGTGGTGTCAATAATTAATTATGAACCGTTTTCTTGAATATGTGATTCCTTGTTGCTATTAACTTAGCATGAATTTTGAATAGTATCTTCAACTGTACTTATGGTTATCATTATGATTGATTCTTTCAGTATGGAAAGAAATCTGAGAGGTCGTGGCAGAGGGGGATGAGGCCGCAGAAAGGGCCAAATCCCGATACCTCGAGCCGACCGACGTGCAAATATGGATCATAGTTCCGCAGATAGTGGTTCGCCTTCTAGAGACCTATCGCACCACAGTGGGGTTGATGATGCGCGTGTCAATCCTTACGTTGTAATGCAGGGCATGATGACTCAGATGACCCAGATGGGTCAGTTAATGGAAGCTATGCAGGGGGCCACTACTGGCCAGCGGCAGGGGCCTCATCCTCCACCTCCTGTTCTTGGCGGACCCGTGGGTCGGATCATCAGCGACATCTCTCGCCAGTGACCTCCGACCTTTGAAGGCTCCTCTGAGCCTGCTGACATTGTGCAGTGGATCGAGCATTTTGAGAAATTATTTGAGATGGTGGACTGCCCGGAGGAGAATCACGTCTCCGTAGCAGCTTACTATCTTAGCATGGGCGCTCACACTTGGTGGCTTTCAGTGAGGCCAGTTGATGGTGCTTATACCTGGGAGGAATTTAAAAATATCATGCTAGACTGTTACTATACAGGGCCACTCCGTGAGGCCAAGCTGTCGGAATTGCTAAACCCGGACCCATCCGAGAATGATGATGCACTATCTGTCGCCGAGAAATTTCAGGCACTTCTCCTTTTCGCCTCGTCGATTGTTCGAACGGATGCTGATAAAATCAAATATTTTCTCAAGAGGCTTAAACCCCAAATGAGAATACAGCTGTTGAATCACCACTGTACGACCCTGTCGGAGGTCATCGAGAAAGCTCTGGAATACGAGCTCACCGGGAAGGAGATTTCTAAGAAGCAACCACAGCCCAACAACAAAAGATCTCGGAACCAGAACCAGACTGAGAGTAACCCCAGTCATTGCCAAACCCTTCTGATCGACCACCCTTGGCGTCGAAGCCAGCCGGATCGCATTCTCGAGTGGTCCCCTCATCTGTTGTGTGCTATAACTGCGGAGATCAAGGACATGTCAGCTCCAAATGCCCGAAGTCGGCCCTCGCATACCATACTTGTGGGAAGAATGGGCATCGTGCTTGTTTTTGCAGGAATGTACCTGGACGTGAACCAGTAGCGTCTCATGCACCAATTCAGTCTGCTGCCCAGGACCGTGTGCCTCCGTCCGCTTCTTATCAGACTACCGCGGCAAATAGGGGAATGGGTCATGGGAATCAGAGTGGTACACATGGTGCAGGTGCTGCGAAACCCAGGATTTACGAGATGAAGAAAGCTGACGATCCCGAGGCCAGCATGATCGCATGTATACTCGAGATCCACTCTCAGCCGGTGTGTGTTCTTTTTGATATCGGTGCTTCACACTCCTTTATATCTACTTCTTGTTTAAGTTGTTTGCCTCTCGACCATGTTATCAATTGTGAGCCTTATGTGATTGGTCTACCCGATGGTAGAAGAATTATTGGGAATCGTGAAGTCCAGGACTGTCTGATTCGCATGAACGACCATGAGTGGTTGTCAAATGTGATTGTAGTCGATTTACCTAAGGATGATATAATCTTGGGTATCGATTGGATGGGTCGTCATGATGCCATACTTAGTGTCCGCAAGCGGATGGTAACCGTCACTTCTGATGATGGTTTCGAGTGTATTTTTCGAGGTGATAATCCCAGCCGTTTCGGGAGAGTCATCACCGCTATGAAGGCAGTGAAACTGCTTAATCAAGGGTGTATTGGTTATTGGTGCTACATGACCAAAACAACAGATCGACCAGTCAAATTGGCCGACATTCCGGTAGTCCGGGACTACCCAGGCATATTTCCAGACAAGTTGCCAGGCTTACCTCCACATCGTGGGGTGGAGTTTATTATTGAGTTAGAGCCAGGTACGTCCCCGCTTTCAAAAGAACCATATCGTATGGCTCCGATTGAGATGCAGGAGTTGAAGAATCAGCTTGAGAAGTTGTTTGAAAAGGGCTATATTTGACCTAGTGCGTCCCCTTGGGGAGCATCAGTATTATTTGTACGAAAGAAAGACGGATCGTTGTGATTATGTATTGATTACCGTGAGCTGAACAGGGTAACCATCAAAAACAAATATCTTTTGCCTCATATTGATGATTTATTGAACCAACTTCGGGAAGCTGTTGTGTTTTCTAAGATCAACTTGAGGTCCAGTTATCATCAGTTGAGGATTCGAGAGTGCGACATTTCGAAGACGGCCTTCCGTACTCGCTATAGACATTATGAGTTCGTGGTGATGCCATTTGGATTAACAAATGCACCGGCTGTATTTATGGAATTGATGAATCGGGTTTTTATTAACTATCTAGACCGCTTTTTAGTCGTTTTTATTGACGACATTTTGATTTACTCTCGTAACCACGAAGAGCGTGAACGTTATCTCCACCAAGTTCTCGATGCGTTGAGGCGGGAATAGCTTTATGGGAAGTTTTCTAAATGTGAATTCTGGATGCCTGAGGTTATCTTTCTTGGGCATATGATATCATCCGAAGGAGTGAGAGTAGACCCATAGAAGATAGAAGCCATTCGAGATTGGCTACCCCCGAAGAACGTGAAGGAAGTTCGAAGTTTCCTTGGCCTAGCAGGTTACTACCGACGGTTCGTGGAAGGATTTTCCAAAATTGCACAACCGATGACTAACCTAGTGAGGAAGGATAAGAAGTATTTGTGGTCAGAAGCATGTCAGCAAAGTTTTGATGAGCTCAAGAATCGATTGATTTTAGCACATGCCTTGGTTCTACCAAAAAGAACGGAAGGATTTGTAGTGTATAGTGACGCGTCGAGGCAGGGCCTTGGATGTGTACTAATGCAGGAGGGGAAAGTGATTGCCTATGCATCGAGACAATTGCGACCCTATGAAGTTAACTTTCTGACCCATGACTTGGAGCTAGCAGCCGTAGTGTTTGCGTTAACGATCTGGCATCACTATCTGTACGGAGTTACTTGTCAGATCTTTACCGATCACAAGAGCCTGAAATACATTTTTACTCAGAAAGAGTTGAACATGAGACAAAGAAGGTGGCTAGAATTGATCAAAGATTATGATATCGAAATCCTTCATCATCCAGGCAAGGCAAATGTGGTTGCCGATGCCTTGAGCCGTAAGACAGTGCAGGAGCATATGCTTAGCCGCTTGACAACTCAAAGGGAATTGCAGTTGGAGCTTATGAGGCCAGAGATTGAAGTTTGGTTACAGCGTGTTTAGGGACAACTTTGCACACTTGAGATTTCTTCGTCTCTTGATGATATAATCAGATCGAAACAAGTTACGGACCCATTCCTATCTCGAGCTCGGGATGAAATCACTCAAGGGAAAGCTCCTGGATTTGTGATCCACGAGGACGGATTGATACGCTTCAGGAATCGAGCGTGTGTACCAGCAGACGAGGAGTTGAGGAACTCTATCAGGAGAGAAGCTCATGCTACCCCGTACTCTATTCACTCGAGGTCTTGTAAGATGTATAAGGATTTGAAACAATATTATTGCTGGGGGGGATATGAAACGTGAGGTTGCCGAATTCGTTTCGAGATGTTTAACCTGTCAGCAGGTTAACATTGAGCACCAGCGACCCGCAGGAATGCCGAAACTGCTCCCGATTCCCGAGTGGAAATGGGAGGACATATCAATGGATTTTATCACTAGCTTGCCGACGAGTCGTCGAGGAATGAACACGATTTGGGTGGTTGTGGATCGGCTGACCAAATCAGCCCACTTCTTGGAGATTAAAGACATGTGGGGTCCCGAGAGACTGGCCCATCTTTTTATTAAGGAAATTGTGAGGTTACATGGTACCCCCAAGAGTATTGTATCGGATCGTGACGGGCAATTCGTGTCACACTTCTGGAAGGCAGTTCATCGTACTATGGGCATGCAGTTGAATTTCAGTACGGCTTTCCATCCACAGACCGATGGTCAGTCCGAGAGAACCATCCAAACTCTAGAGGACATGTTGAGAGCATGTGCTATCGATTGGAAGGATGATTGGGAAACCCAACTACCTTTGGTAGAATTCACTTATAATAATAGTTGGCATGCTTCAATTCAGATGGCTCCGTATGAGGCATTGTATGGCCATCACTGTAGGTCCCTTTTGTATTGGGACGAACTATCAGAATCTCTGGGTACGGAACCCGATATGTTGTTAGCAGCCCGTGAAAAGATCGCTCTGATTAGGAGTCGTTTGTTAACGGCTCAAAGTTGACAGAAGTCCTACGCGTCGCCGTCGATGACCGCTTGAGTTCGAGGTAGATGACCATGTGCTAATGAAAGTGTCTTTCACCCGAGGTGTTTTTCTTTTTGGGAAGAAGGGCAAGCTGAGCCCGAGGTACATTGGGCCATTTGAGGTTTTAGAGTGTGTAGGTGATCTGGCTTATCGACTGCTTTGCCACCGGCTTTAAGTCGGATTCACAACGGGTTCCATGTCTCCCAGTTGATAAAGTATGTTGCTGATCCGAGCCATGTACTTCAGTTCGAAGAGATTGAAATAGCGGAGGATCATTCGTACGAGGAGCGTCCTGTGCAGATACTCGAGAAGAGGATCAAACAGTTGCGGAACAAGATGATTCCCCTACTGAAGGTTCAGTAGTCACGACACGGAGTCGAGGATGCTACTTGGGAAACTGAGGATAGCATGCGAGCGAGATATCCCAAATTATTCGCCCCTTAGTTTCGAGGACGAAACTCCTTTAAGGGGGGAGTATGTAATATCCGACTGTAAACCTTCATCCTTACTGTTGTTATGTTCAGATAATTTGACTATCGTTTAATCATGTTGCATTTATTATATGATTTACGTCGAGACGTAATGGAATTGAGTTAATTATAGTTGTTATTCGCCTTATGTTTATTGATTTGATGATTAATTGGAGAGTTGCATTTTTTGAACCTATTCTGTTAGTGTAGCGTACGCTACATAGTGTGATTAACGCATGTTAAACTTGTGTCTTAACGTACGTAATTCGTTACCAGTTGCGTATGTTAAGAGAGAATCAGACATCAGTTGACTTCTGCACGTGAGGCTGATACCCGTTACCATGCACGTGAAGTGTGATTGGCTGTCGTGTCGGTCAGAGGCAACCCTATTTAATGTACGTAATACCCTCTTCGTTAGCATACGTAAATGGCCTGTGTAATCGATCCAGTAGCCCTTGTAATTCGATTACGTATGTAACCCTCTACTTGTTAGCATACGTAATAGTGTTAACGTACACTAATTTTGTTCGATAGCGTACGTTAAGGCTGTACAGTCTATTTAAAGACACAACCTGTTTTTCATTTTTTTACAACTCTAAACCGATTTTCTCTCCATATATCATCCCTCTGCACCCCCAAATCAATATCATCCTCCTCCAACTTGTGTTTAAGCCTTAAATCTTGGAGTGGAGCTCATTACCTTGAATATTAGGAGGTGTTCTTGAGCTTGTAGTGTACTTTCTTGTAGTGTTGAGAGTTGTTCATCATTTCTGGAGGTATGTGTGCATCTCTTCTCTGTACTTTTCATATATTGGTGTTAATAATGAGGAATACTTCACCTAGAGTCAAATTAAGCAAGTAAAACATAGTTATAATTAAACTTTTTAAACACTTCTTGATGAATATGATAAATGAGGGTTTAGATTAGATGTGTTTTTGATGTTGTAGTGATGGTAACCATGTTTGTAGTTATCATACTCATCTTGCTGGACGAATTTAGCTCAGTAGAACATTGTTGGATCGATTAGCTTCATCATAGCTGGATTTAATCAAGAACTTGATATCATAGAGTGTTTAAACACCATTTTAGGTATTTAATTACCTTGGGAAGAACTTGATAATGTTAAAGATAGGATTAGATGATCTTGTTCAGAAATCTTAGAAGCTTTAACAATCATTATGGTTCAGCTTCACAAGTCTTTGAAGAATGATAAGGATATTGATAATTACAACAATAACTTTTCATTAATCTAATGTGTTGTTAACTTAAAATGTGTTTGATCATCATGCTAAATAGATAGTGTTCTTAAGAAGGTGATGCTGTTTATGAATGATAATGTCATGGTAGATTGAGTATCGAATTCGTTATCACTATCCTTGTATAATAGTAGATGTTGTAGAACATAAGAATTTGATTAAACCAATTTTATTGGCGAATTGAAGATGTTTTGTTCATAGAATGACAAGAGTATTAAAGGACACTTTTGGTATGGTAATCCGATTTTGGAAGATGAATTAGATGTATTGAAACCTTTCATTAATCGTTAAGGTATTCATTAGGGTGGAATGAATTATTCGAGTAGGTTGCGGGCGTCGTTTCCTACTAATTGATATTAATATTATGTGAATATGTTATTGAATGAATTACGTTTCATTCAAGGTTGCTTGTTCGATTGAGTGTTTAACCGAGGATATCGTCCGTTTGATCATTTGGAGAAGGACTATCTTTCGCTTACGGAATTGAGGCAAGTTATCTTGCTTGGTTATAATGATGATTAGATTCTTGTGATGATTATACATTTCATGTGTATGAAATGTTTATGAAGTGGTGACTCATAATTTGATATTGTCCTTGACGTTGTTCCGTTTTTCATCATGGGATTGCATTCCCAAGTATGTCACTTTGAATCGTTGATCTCGTTGGTCCTCGTTGTCACTTCGGTGAGTTTTTCTTGATCCTTAATCGGATATGTGATTTATTGAATTCGTTGTCATGTTGTATCGTGACATATCTGGAATCATATCTGCGTGCCGATTGGTTATTGTGTTGGATTTTTAGCCGGGCACTTATATAGTCATACGTGGATGTTTCCATATTGGACTGTGCACACGAGACGTAGTTCGTGAGGCTAATTAGGTATATTATCACACGTATATTCTGGATTCCGTATACGGGGTCGACATGTACACGGACACATTTCCGAATCGGGCGTACTGTGATGTCCCTCTTGAGCCATATTGTTTAATCGTTCATAGTCCATGTATGATTGGATATGTTCGATGATTTGGGACGGATTTTTCATACGCCCGAGGGGTATGTTCAGTAGTCGAAATGTTTTCTTTGAGATCTAATATATGTGGATTGTATAATTTCGGGAGAATCATTTATCATGTATATTTGACCCTGTATTTTGGGCGAAATACTTGTGTTGTATTTTAGGTCGAGGCAAAGGCAAGGCATGGGAAGAGCACGGTGACGGCGAAGGGTTCGAGGGATACTAGATCGGGGGGCCCATGTTTTTTTTTTGGTCCGGTTATTGTTCAAACCGTGTAATATCACTTTAATTCCGCTTTATTTATATTATCGTTCGGTTGTATTTTGAAGTATATTCCATCTCCATATGGTTTGTACTTGATTTTCGGATCCTGTGTATTATAAGGCCGCTGGCCATACTATTAGTGAACTCCTAATCGGAGAAATGACTATTTATTGTGGTTCGGTATCACAAGTAATACTTATTTAATCTGTATTTTGATATCGCCTGGTGGGTCCCAGTGTGGGGTCCACGGCACTATAATAGTCGCCTTTTGGGGCGTTACACAACACCCAGAGATGGAAAACGGCGAATTCTTCCCCGGATGAAAACGACGCGCACCCGACATCAAACAATGGTCGGAAGAAGACACACGAACGACGAGTTCGAGTCAGAACTGAGGTACTAAAATAAAATATGATTCCTACTACCCAAAGGTTCAAAAAACGACAACGATAGTAATAGCTCCTCAACTTTGGGAAATTACAAAACGACCCGAAACATCCAAAATGCATGATACCTGACCGAAATGCAAAACGAAAGCTCACAACATGCATAATAACAAAAGATAGATCTGCGGCAACCCCGAAACGGCGGTTCCGAACAACGATTATGAGAATCGGACCAAATAGCGACGGAAAAGCCAATAAACTCGGAATTGAGTAAAACAAGTCCGAAACAAGCTCGGATGACAAAAAGTCCAGTATTAAGTATTCTCGAAATACCAGCAAGGTTACAAGTGAGTTACTAAATACGAGAAATACACAAAAATGAAAAATACCAGAAAAGAAAAAAATGCGGCTATTACATTTTTTTCTAATAAAATAAATTGCCTCAAAACGTCCTTTACAACCACATCCAATAAATATTCAAAATTAAGTCCATGAACTACACCACCATCACATAAAAATGCAATAAATACATTAAAGTGATGGCTTAGATACATAAATTTAATATATTGATCCAATCAATATAAAAACACAACTATTAGAATTAATCCAATTAATTTACACAACCGATAATTTATATATGTTAAGGACAAAAATAAGTATTTTATTAAATTAATTCTCTTAGAAATAAAAGTATCATATTTTTATTTTAGTCAAATTAAATTCATTTTAAATTGTGGGAAATTAATTTATCAAATATTAAAATAAAAAATAGAGTCGAAAATACAAGGCCGAGAGCAGGCAGCCCACTGCCGGCTGCCGCCGGAAGTCTCCCGACAGCCCCGAGCTGCCGAGTCCGGTCACTTTTTCGGTTCGCCCTTTCGTCCCGAATTCAAAAATAGTTTTTTTTTTTCAATTTTTGAATTACACATATAAATCAGTTTTAAAAAAAAAAGTAGATTTATATAATAATATAATCATAAGAAAATAAATTTTTCGACGAACAATTAAATATTAACGATTATATCAATTATGATTCCAAATCATAAACACATCTAATCAAGCATTTCAAATATGAATATCGTTTATACAATCGCATAGGCCTCGCTATGATACCACTTTTGGGATACGGGGCCTAAAATCGAAGGCGCGGAGGAATAATAAATTGATCCAATCAATAAACCGAACCCCTAAACACGATCGATCAAGCATCGTATATACGAATATAATAATTCAAAAAATAATTTAGAAATCGTACCTTTGAAGATTTTTGATCAAGTATTGATGAAAACGATTAAACTTTTATAAAATCCCGAGCACCGCGAACACCTTGCCTATATATATCACGCGTCGGAACGATGATCAGAATAATTTCTATCTTCTTATTCTCGAAGAATGGCTAGAAGTAAATAGAATTAGGTTTATATTTATTTTACAAATACTCTAAATATTTTGTAAATAATTTTTTCTCTCAAAATACACTTAAAGTTAAGAATACAACTTTGAGAAAAAAAATAATTTTATCTCTTTCTTTCAAAACTCACGTCCCAAATTGCAAGCATTAGAGGAGAATGAAGTCTATGTCATATAATAAACATCAACACACCTCACTCGTCACTACATGTTATAAGACTTTATCAATTTATACACCATGTATAATTAAAGTCACCCCTCACATTATTTTTTTTTGATACCGAGGTTCCAAGATTACACCTGACTAGTCCTCGGGATAATAGCCCCGGCCCCACAGTACTGCTACCAGTTAAATCGCGAGATGTGCATCTGGCTCCCAGGTTCTTAAATATCCTCGACTACCGCGCACAAGGAGTCGTCCCCCAAGTGATTGCTCCATGCTGGACCCCCCCAAATCCAACCGCAGGTTCCCACCGAGATCTGGCCTCCCACACTGCCGCTTGAAGCCCTCAATATTTAATTGTTCCACCAGCGTACCCCTCACATTATTATGTCTTAACAAAGACAAAATTGATAATAAAGAATCATCAACCACCAAGTGTAAAGGGGAGGGGCGACCGTGTGAGATAATTTGAGGAGTTGGTTTGTTTCGGTCCGTGAAACGAACCTTCGTGTATTTAGCCGATAGATAATTCTTGGTACGTTTCAATATTAATATAATTAATTAATATAATGAATTAAATATTTTCTCTAAAAAATAATATGGATGAAATTAATTATCTAGTAATTTATTTAATTCATGAGACCTGTTTAATTTATCCAATAAATTAAATTAGAAATCTAATGTCCAATATTAACCAAGAGAGAATAAGCTGGATATAACCCGTTGTCTATTCCTGTGCCGGGACTCTGTAGATTTATCTCAGATAGCTTCGGAAGAATCCAAAGAGTGTTAGCACCACCTGACCAGTCTCGTGGCCTATGCTGTAACCTAACTTAGAACAGATAGGGATCATTCCAAAATCTATATGTTATAAATACCGTATGCGTATAAGCCCTCCAATCATATGTTCCGATCAAATATTAGGGTCACGACAATATTAAACCTTATTGTAACGTGACTCTATATTTTCTTAGTGTAAACCGAGATCACCAAGCTTTCGTGTATCAAATACAACTATCTCTAAATGCTTTGGCCGAAGACTTATGATCCCATTTGCCACTATCTGCATAGGACGTCTGCTTGTTCACTTGGAGGAGAAAAAGAAATCCTGTTTTTGATCTTCCAAGTCGCACTTCGAGATTGACCCCACCAGCCGATGATTGGACCGAACTACTCTGGTGACTAACTTAATGTCACAAGCAAATCTCCTACAGAATCCCCAAGTCAAAGATTCACGTATATCTATCACAACCTTTCGATTCAGTCATTGACTATCCGGGAGTGAAATTCATGTGACCGAATCGTGGTGAGTTGTGCCGAGTGTACTAATACCATTAGCATATCAATAATGTGTGCTCCCACTAATTCTTAGCGAAGACATGCATTCTACTTGTCTAAGTACATGTTATGCAAGTCTTGCCTAAAATTAATGCCCAATTAAGTTTTATCGACTTGCGAACTATTTAAGCATTCGAGCCTAAAGTACTTCCAATGCCTATCTCTTAATCTCATAAGGAGTGAAATGTTTGCTCTCAAATGCAAGGACAATTATTCTATATATCAAATCATAATGTCAATGATATACAATAATATAACAAAAATAAATACCTTATTCGATTGATGTTCATAATTACAATACAATGCTCTCACTCTCTCATCCTCTAAGTGGCATATAAGGGCATATCCACCAAAAAAATTCAGTTTAAAATTACTGGATATTACAATTCTTCTATAGGATTTTTCTTCAAACTAGTTCAACAAACATTTATGTAAATAGTCATTCAAAGGAAAATAATGTAAATAAATAATACATTTAATAAATGACCAAGTGGGAATCAATTTTTTAATACCAAAGCATAAAATTGATAAGTTCTATATCCTCATTCATAAAACTATAAGTTTTTGGTACCATTTTGATTGAAAAGACTAAAATGTCCTCTCTTTTGTTGTATTGTTGACTTCTCTCTTGTTTTTTATTTATTTAATTTAAACTACTTTTCTTCTCTTTTTTCTTTTTTACTTTCCTCCTCCGATCGATATTAATATCCAAGAACCAAAATTTAACTACAAACATATACATCAAAACAACACAACCATTTTATTTTTGACAAAGGGTCTCTCAAAAAATCTTATAGAAATCACAAGATTGTTCGAAAATAAAAGTTGACGTTGAAATAGGACTTCATTTGTCGTGCTTCTGAGTTCATAAAGAAGGTATGCATCATTATTTGAACGATGAAAAAAATTCAGATCTGTTTACGGACACGATCGCCGCACACGATGGGAAGCCACCGCGGTGCAACGATCGCGGTGCAACGTTCGTGCGCAACGATCTTAACATCGTGCGCAACACTAACGTGTACACGATCGTTTAACACGATCGTCTAAAATCGTGTGCAGCGATCGTGTTCATGGACAGAAACTTGCACACGATCACTGGACACGGTAGTATACGACCGTGTGCATCGGTCGTGTCCAAGGCAGACCGTAATATTGTTTGCTCATTTTTCTGAATAGTTATTCATCTTTTTGTAATCAGATGTTGTGGCAGCGTATTTTGATACATCACGGTGGTCATTGGGAGCGATCGACATATGTAGACGGGGACTCCTTTTTTGTCTATATCGACACGAGCAAAGTTAGTCGTGCAAACCTCGTGGGGGTTATCAGAGAGGGTTTGGGTGGTCCAAATGAGTCCGATTACAAATTATGGTACTTGACACACATGGCCAAAGGAAACAAAGTAAAAGTCCTATTAAGGGGCGATACCAAGATACTTCGATTACTAGTAGAATACAAGGAGGATCATGAGGTCTATGTTGAGAACAGCAGCTCCTCCACTCCCGAGGTTAATATGGGATGTAGCAGCTCGAGAGTAGAGCCCGGCAACATAAATTATGACATGCCTTCCAAAGAGTATCAATACGAAGAAGATGAGGAAGATGAGGAAGATGAAGAGGTGCATACATCCAAAGATGAAGATTGTTGTAAAGACTTGCTTGAGTCACTATCTGCGGAATTTCTTGCTTGGGTTCGCCAACCGGCCCAAATGGATAGGATTATGAGTCGTCGGAACTTCTCATCCGACCATCAATCTGCGAGCGAGCATGAGCATCTACAATCAATGCGTGACTGGATCATTCCATTTCCGGACCCCGGTAGTGCCGGGACTTTGGGTTGGGTCGAGCCTCCACCTGCACGGTCAGCTAGAGGTGGGGTCCACCTTTCGTTCGAAGACAGAGTTGAGGATAACTGTAGGAATGTATCATTTGGAAAACATGCTACAGTGTATCACTGATCGTTCCGCCGATAAACGTATAGTGTTTGTCTGAGTGGGCGAAGAAATTGTCAATTTAGGTTGTGTGCTATTGAGGGTGCAACTATTTGGAGAATTACTAAGTTGACATTGGAGCACAGCTGTTACCCTGATTTGAACCGTGCTGCCGCACGATCGATCACTTCTGAGGTTTCCGCCTATTATTTTGCTAAAAGATTGACCGGTGAGGGGGTCACTTTGAGGCCAAAGGAGATGATTGGAGATGTGTAGGGAGTATGGCATTGACATGTTATACAGTTTTGCTCTCCGGACGAGGAATATAGCGATAGAGAATACATATGGCGGCTTCGATGAGTCGTATCAGAGGCTCCCATCTTATCTGTATTTGTTAAAACAGCGTAATCCAGGGACAATTTATGATTTGCAGACGACTCGTGAGGGAGTGTTTCGCCACATGTTCGTTGCACTCGGACAGAGTATTAGGGCATTTGATACGTGCCTTCGACCGGTGATTATAGTTGATGGGACCCACCTAAAGGGAAGGAATAAAGGAACTCTATTTGCGGATGTCACATTTGACGGGAACGAGCAAGTTTTTCCTCTTGCTGTTGGTCTCGGTCCGATAGAGAACGACGAGTCATGGACTTATTTTCTGTATAACCTGCGCAGATGCTACAATCCGACGGAAGATTTACTAATTGTGAGTGACCAACATAAGAGCATTCAGAATGCTGTTCGAGCCGTCTATCCGAATGCATTCCACGGGTTTTTCTATCACCATCTTGCAAAAAATCTGACCTCCTATGGTGCGCATGCTATAGGACTCTTTAGAACTGCTGCCTACACGCATCGAGAAGAAGTTTTTGAAAACTACTTTTCGAAACTACATATCGAAAGCCCTAATGGGGCGCACAGGCGCCTTTCTGAAATTGGGCCAGAGAGGTGGGCTAGGTCGAAGTGTCCGGTACGACGCTATAACTTCTTGACATCCAATGCTGTTGAATGCTTTAATAATCGTATGTTATGGGCTAGACGTTTACCTGTTTGCTCGTTACTTGAGATATTTCACCTAATTTTAGAGAATTGGTTTGATGAGAAGCGGGGAGAAGCTACGTCAAGAGACCATGAGTTGACAATGCACACTTTTGAAAAGCTTTCTAACTCTGTGCAAGCCAGTCTGACTCTTACCGTTTTGTAACACCCCCGATATATTCAGGAATATTACAGCGCCGTAAATCCTTTACATAAGAATTTACTAGGCTGAATAAAAGAAATGACAATAACAGATACCAGTTTATGAAATTACTGAAATGAAATTCAACCGACTGGTTCAAAATCAAAATTACAAATATCCCATGAAGAGTTATATTACATCATCAAAATCCAAGCATTATAAATCGACAACGTACTCGAGTACTTATTGAAAATAACCAATAAATAATGACATAAGAAACCCGGTCGAAACATCACTCCGCACCCTCGTCGTCATGCCTCTCCGGTGGTTGTTTCCCGCTCTCTTGGATCCCGAACATACACAAATGTTCACCCCGAAGGGGTTAGCACAACGATGCTAGTACAAGTACAATAATCATAAAAGCAGTGATATAATCAACAATTATATCATAACAAGTTTCTCCAACGAGAATATCCACAACACATATCATATCATAACATTTCCAACATACGAGATGGTATTCCAACGATCCAGTACACACACTATAGATTCCCATGATGATCCCGGACCAACACATGGTGGAACTACATGTCCCAACGATCCAGCGCACACGGCTATAGATTCCCATGATGATTCCGTCGGATCAACACATGGTGGACATATATATACACAACATATTTACACGATACCATCACAATTGTCATAGTACAAATAATTAGAGTACTTGCCTCGGTTCGTTGACAAGAATAAACTTCCACGAATATCAAAATACTCAAGGTCGTCCCCTTCGATCACCACGTGTTAAGCTCGAACCTTAACAAAAGAAAAAGTACAGAATTCATTTCGTGCATTTAACGTCTAACAATTCAACAATTACGGTAGGAAGTCCTTAATAGGCAATGTCTGCGGGCCATTAACGCACGCCACGAATCATATGTAGCGTGCGTTAATGCTACTCGTTAGCGCACGCGACACACCGCCTAGCGACGCTAACCCGGTGTTGTCGATGCCTCGATCACCCGACCGACTCGGCCGATGATTTAACGACGCTAAGTCCAAAACGTTGCGACGCTAAACGCTCGATAGCGCACGTTAAATCTCGTATATTAGCGCACGCTAATAATGCATGGTCGATACATCACCGATCACCATCCGACTCGATCGATGGTCTAGCGTGCGTTACGTACCAAACGTAGCGCACGCTAACTAGTACTCGATAGCGACGTTAAGCGCATAACATAGCGTGCGCTATCTCGCATGGCGCCATCACGAGCAAGAACTGCTTTGCCATGTTCAAACAATGAAATCCTTCGTGATAATTCATGTTACTTCCATGAATACCAAGTTCTTACTCTTATGAATGATCTCCAGGATGATATCAATTTCAAGATGCAAATATACGTATAATCATCATGACACCATAATCCATCTTGATTACAATTCTCATGCAAAGTTGGTGATCTCCGGTTGATGTATTAGATGCTACTATCATTATACATATTCGACTTCATCTTGAGGTGAAACTAACAATTCGACTTATACGAAAGAATATTTCCTAAGATGATTCTTCCTTTAAGTTCTTATAACATCTCTTCCAAATCATGATCACAAAGATAACATAACTCATACGGATTGTTAACTTCAGAATATTACTCTCATCATTTGAAGTACTAGGATCCCAACTTCAAGGTTCCAACAATAATATCGTATTTGTAGACATTCCAATCTTCTAAACATGATGTTGTTGAATAATTCACTAATGAAATTCAATACCTCGATAATATGATCATCGTATCCATTGGAAAACCAAATCTAAGATGGTGATAGGTTGAACATACCTTAGAATGCCGAAATCACTGAACCACGAGGTATAATCCGACTCCGTTTGGTTATGTGCCACTCCAAGGTGTTACTTCTCTTCAATGATCACTCACAAGTGATACTCAATCATTCAATGATCACTAACATATGTTCTAAGCGTTTAGAAGGGATATACTTGCTCTGGACTCTCAAAGGTGAAGTATAGACGAAGGAAATGAAAGCCAAAGCGATTCTTGTCCCATTTATAAAATTACGCATTATTGACAAGTTAGCGCACGCTACTAAGCATCCCTTAGCGTGCGCTAATAATGGTTGACTTCGAGTTTGTCCGGATGCGTCGGGAATCTTATCCGACCCATGTCGCCGGCGCATGTGTTAGCTGTCCCGCTCAATAATTGAGTTCTTAGCGCACGCAACCCCTACCTTCATAGCGTGCGCTAATAATGGCCCGATAGCGCGCGTTAAGATACATTCTTAGCGTGCGCTATCACAAGGTTTCTTGAGCAATTTTGCATGTTTCTATACTTATGCACAATGATATCAATGCACTAAATATCATATTCCAATAATCAAAATCACCAATCCGAAATAATACATGGTTGAATACAGATGAAATACACTGTAATAAATCCGGATATTACACGTTTGAGGTACCACCCCACTTGTTTATAAAGTCGAAGAAACAAAGTTTCTTATGAGGTCGACCTTCGAACATGGACATGTTGCTGTCGTGAGTTTGATTTAGATCAGATTCCATGTCATCATGCCGCTGCCGCTATAAGGTACATGTCTATGCTGTTTTGTGCACGATCGTTACCCACGATGGGCACGATCGTTACCCACGATGGGCACGATCGTAACCCACGATGGTCACGATCGAAACCCACGATGGGCACGATCGTAACCCACGATGGGCACGATCGTAACCCACGATGGGCATGATCGTAACCAACGATGGGCACGATCGTAACCCACGATGGGCACGATCGTAACCAATGATGGGCACGATCGTAACCCCACGGTCGCCATGACCGTAACCCACGATCGCCCTTATCGTAACCTATGATGGGACACACGATGTGCACGATCGTAACACAATGGGCACGATCGTAACCCCACGATCACCATGATCGTAACACACGATGGGCATGATCGTAACCCAATGGGCACGATCGTAACCCCACGATCACCGTGATCGTAACACACGATCGACGCGATCGTGTTTTGCCATCGTTTGCAAAACAGGGATGGTCTGTATTTATCACCTCATCAATTTAAAAAATACATTATCCTATACAACATCCTTGACATAATTGCTTATTGTAACAGGCGCGCCGGCAATGGTTTGTCCGTGTATGATTTTGTTAGTCGTTATTTCAAGCAACAAGGCCTTAGAGAGACTTATAAGGAACATATTAGTCCCATCCCACATCCTGGTGAGTGGAATGTCCCACCGGAGATCTCATCCATCGTTTGCGTACCTCCATAGGGGGTACGACAAGCCGGCCGACCAAGGATGAGTCGCGCACGGTCCGCTGTTGAAAATTTGCCCGCGGGTGGACGGCCTCAGGTGTGCGGTAGGTGTAAAGGAACCGGCCACAATAGAAAATCTTGCAAAGCATTCATTCCCATAGGTGGTGTGGATTTGAATATCCCTGAAGAAACTCAAGAAATCGATGAACAAACGAGGCAAAGGCGCCGGCAGAAAAAAGAGGTGTAGCATTTGCCGTAATGATGACCATGACATAAGGGGATGTCCATACCGTGAAACTTAAATTGCTTATGTATTTTTATATTTTGTGACTTACTAGCAACAATCATGTGCTGATATTTTGATCCTCGATGGACCATGTATTGATTCAGTATTCTGATTATTAGTTGAAATGCATAATTTTGTGTCTATTTTCTTTACCTTTGAATTGAAATTTTAGTGTTCAATTATGTAAAGCAAATAAAGGTGATTATGGAGCCAAACATTAACCATAACAAAGTAGCTCACTTCAAAGAGCAATAGTTTACAGTTCCAAAGCATATAACTTTACAAAAGAAAATTTAATCACCATCACACAAAAATATCTAATAATAACATAAAAAAAAACAATCAATTGGATCCCTTTTCCCCAATCTGCTGCTGTATCTTTAGTCTTGTATCACCGTCTTCATGAACTTCCTCTTCCAAAATAACTTTTTTGCTTTTATTCTCAGAAATCTCCAAATCATTATCATCATCACCATCTAGTATGACTGGAGTGCTCGCAGTGTTTTTAAATAGGCCCTGTTTCATGGAACACATTAATTTGCAATGATAGTCACTACACATACAACAAAATCAAAAAACTTACTATGAGCATTGAGTATCTTCCTCTCGGCCTAGTTCTGTATGGTGGGTTGGGAGTAGGTATCCTCCTTCTTTTTGGTGGTGGTGCTTCGCTTCCTCCTAAATCGGTTTCTCGTAATCGGCCGCTCATTTCGCGTATTTGATTTTAATGAATTTTAACTGATGTTAATTGATTAGGGTTTGAAGTGAAAAAGGGGCGGAGACCGACCGACGATGGGATTTTAAAATAAAAGGGGGGGGACCTGGGATTTTATAATAAATGGGGGGACCGACCCACGATGGGATTTTATAATAAAAGGGGGGGACCAACCCACGATGGGATTTTATAATAAAATAATTTGACCTTTGAAGTAAACACGATCGTGTACACGATCGCCGCGATCGCGTGTTCCAATCGTGTGACACGTTGGCAACCAGGTGTCAAATTGGCGCTGTATCCACGTATGCACACGATCGTGTACACGGTCGTGTCCACGATGGAACACACGATCGTGTGCACAAGAACATCAAGAATTTTCACCAATTTCTCAAATTACTCGTCAATTTAGGTGTTGTTACTTATATATTAACAATTATTTGTTAATGATACACTTATCTAAAAAGTTATTGATTGAATTAACATAATATATTGCATATCATGTGTCGTCCAATTGTTCTCAATGTATTAGTACGTACGGATAAGTTCAATCATCTGGATGAATTACCTCATATACTAATGAATTACAACGAAATGACAAATAGGAGTTTGTATAAGAAGCCATATAGTAATTAATGTTTGAACAAGCGATGTTTGAATCACAAAACATCATTCTAGATAACACAATAGTTCAAATTTGCAAAAATACCAAAAGTTCATATGCACACGATCGTGTACACGGTCGTGTCCACGATGGAACACACGATCGTGTGCACAAGAACATCAAGAATTTTCACCAATTTCTCAAATTACTCGTCAATTTAGGTGTTGTTACTTATATATTACCAATTATTTGTTAATGATACACTTATCTAAAAAGTTATTGATTGAATTAACATAATATATTGTATATCATGTGTTGTCCAATTGTTCTCAGTGTATTAGTACGTACGGATAAGTTCAATCATCTGGATGAATTGCCTCATATACTAATGAATTACAACGAAATGACAAATAGGAGTTTGTATAAGAAGCCATATAGTAATTAATGTTTGAACAAGCGATGTTTGAATCACAAAACATCATTCTAGATAACACAATAGTTCAAATTTGCAAAAATACCAAAAGTTCATATGGACACGATCGTGTACACGGTCGTGTCCAGCCGTGTGCATGATGGAACACACGATCGTGTGCACGGCCGTGCCCACGATGGTACTCACGGTCGTGTGCACACGGTCATGCCAGCCATCGTGCGCACACGACAGCATCAGACGCATGACCATGGGTAGGTTGCACACGATCATAACACACGATGGCCACGATCGTGTGCATCCATCGTGTGTAACACAGAGCCAACACATTCAGATTTAACAACACTGACACATTCATCCAAAACTGTCTAAATACAACATAAATATTGTACAACACACCATAAACCATTCTACATGTCTAAAGACAACATAAAGATTTTAGCAGCTAAACCATATCGATATTTCTTAATATATTTTTCATTAAGTTCCTTGATTTGGTGCCTTGCTCCTGGGTTTGCAGAGACGAGTCGATCCAAGTACATGCACGCGAAGGGGCCACAACTGTGATTGTCGTTTTGTATGAACTGTAGCTCTCGTGGCATAATTTCGAAACTCATCTCCGTGTCATACTTCGTTTTCGATTGGTTGTTCATCTAATACTCGGATTGAGCTAGCACACGAGGCATCAGACGCATAATCGGTCGCAGTTGGTTGAATCGGTATCGACCATCTTCGTGGTGGTGTGACAAGGAATCGTACAACTCCACGATCCATGCTATGATGTCAATCTTGATAGTCACCCAGTGGCTCTGGTCGAGGCAACAAATGGCAATGATCTGTTCAAACAAAATATGTAATCATATAAGACCATCACATCAAACATAGCGAATCATTTATAAATATAAATTTCAAATGGCAACAAATCGTCAATTATTTATAAATATAAATTTCAAACTTACTTCGTTGCAATTTAACCATGGAACCGCATGTGGTGTATCAAGACATGTCATGTAGTCCTCGATGCATTTAGGAATTTTTCACTCCTTGTAAACCGGCTTCCCCGTCACCTTGATACCAAGTGGATCATCCGGATGGAGTCTTGCAAACTCGTTGGCCAAAACTAACTACAAAAAGCCAAACCACAAAATTAAAAAAAAATCGATATCAAACCAATGATATACAAGTGAGTAGGTTATAGAACTTACGTAAAATAGGGAGCCGGAGTGTACAGTGCCAACTCTACCGACACCAACACTACGGACTCCCCTCCGAAGCCTCGCTTGAGTCGCAAGCACATAACAGTCTATCACCTCGGCATCAAAGTCTTCACGGCTAGACTCTATCCGGTCAAATAACGCCTGGGTGAGAGCATGCCCAGTCTCCAAACACCGGACAATAGCATCACGTGGCTGCTCCCTCCTAAACTGTAGGTACAACTTCTTCAGAGCCTCGCTATCTCTGGGAGGCGCAACCACAAAAGGCTCCCGAAGAGCAGCAGATGGTCGACTCACTCGCGGTGGAAGACTACGCTCACCCAAATGCTGCGTTCCGGCACTCTCACCATCTTCGTCACCCTCAGCATCCCTCTCACAACTATAACGATCGAGAGGCATATGGCCATTGCTCGATCTCAAAACTGGCCGCTCGACCGAAATGGAGGTTGCTGCTCAGGACCACCACCCTCACTGCGAAACATCGCACTGTAATGATGCTCGTCCTGAAACCAGTCGAACATCGTCCCATACTGCTGAAACGGCGCCTCAAATGGCTCATACTGATGCTCGTAATCAAGGGGCTGCTGAGTCCGCTCAACAGAATGATGAATCTGAGAATGGTGACTGTGCTGGACCTCAGAATGGTGGGTAGGCGGATGTTGAGAATGGTGACTCGGCTGATGCTGAGAATGGTGACTCGGCTGACGCTCTAAATGATGACTAGGCTGACGATGAGAATGGTGACTGTGTGCTGCGCTAGAGACAGAGTGACGTGGAGGGTCAGGAATCCTCCGCCGGGCGCTGCTAACAGATGCAGAATGACGAGGCCTATCATGGCTCCCAGCTGAGTAGTGTACCGGGCTCCTAGAACGTCTATGCATAGGTCCGAAGAAATCCACGATCCCAGAAAGCACCCGGCGAGAAACTCGAGCAATAAATCCAGACTCAGAATCGTCGTACAAGATCGCCTTCAAACGGCGATCGAAGTACTCATCCCTGCTCGTGTCCTGGGTATGGTCCGGACAAGGAAGTCCGTGGACACAACACACCCTCTCTGGCTGCCTCTCCCGGTCCGATGTCTCTGCACCATCTACTGGTGGGGTACTCGGCCGGCGTCGCTTCAACACTTTATGTGCCGACTCATATGTAATCAATTTTCCAGCAGCCTTCTTCAACCTATCCATAACTTTCTTCCTCGGGATCGGCGCAGGCTCATCCTCCTTATTCCTCACAGCTATTCTTACAGGCTTAATGAACTTAACGTCATATGGCGAGCCATTCTCAAAGCTCAGGTAGTAGTACTCAGCCTCATCCTCCTCCAGATGCGATAAAGAGGGAAGTACTTTGCTGCAACAATAGTCATTAAAGCATACCATTAGATGGGCAATCACATAATGTTGAAGAGATGAGTGAAGTTAGGAGAAAATACGTTTACAAATTTATGTACCTTATCGTCGAAGAAATGAGTGAAATCACAAAACATCTTCCTCGTAGTCCACATCAAACACCGGGGGACTTGGACAGTTTTATCTCGAATACCACACAATGCTCCCAATGCAGGAATCATCTCATACGACCATATTTGTAAAGCCCAAACAGGACCATAGAAGTGATAGTCCTTGTGCTCTTGTCCCTCCTTCATGGCAACGTTGCCTATGTAGTAAGATAAAACCCCAAAGGCATAAGAACCCCAAGGAAACATATCCCACTGCTCGAAATCCTCCACTAATGCCCATGCCCATGTCTCGACCATCATGTCGTCACGGCATAGGATAAAGTAGTAGTATATAAGCAAATTGGCAACCTTGACATAATCTCTTATGTCTCTACCAAAATCTCGAGCATTGAACCTCTTCCGCAGAACACTAACCTTAATATTTTTGCCATGGAGTATTCTGTGGAAAATACCGTCAGACGAAAGGAGATGGTCGTCCTGGGGATGGAAGGTAGAGTTTCCAAAATGGAGTCCCGTGATCAAGGCAAAATCACGGGCCGTAAAACGAATGGTCCTCCCGCAAACCTGGAACCACGACTCATCCGGGGGGATTTGATCACCCTCCAATTGACGAGCAATCAAGTGATGTAGGGCAGTATTTGAACTCCCATTCCTCCTAACTTTAATCAAGCGCCCCAGGACCCCCTCGGTCAAGCTCTCGATAGCTCGATCAGCAACAGCGGAATTGCGGCCCATACTTCTTAATGTCTCAATGATCTCTTTAAATACCGCCTCCCGTATGTGAAGATTCACTTGACGTGTAACAAAACGCATTGTAGGTCTCTTCCATACGCAACCAGTCTGAAATATGGACATACAACTCATAAGAATATGATAAAATGCTTAAGAGAACGAAAAAAAAAATTCTGCCTTGCACACGATCGCATGCACACGATCGATGCCCGTCGTGTGAAGACCATCGTGTGCCACACGACGGTTCACACGACGGGCAACGATCGTGTGCCTGCGATCGTGTGCAAGGCAGAAGCTTTTGCACTTCTAGCATACGACGGCACACACGATCGACGACCGTCGTGTGTAACCATCGTGCCCACGAAAGACCATCGTGTACACGATGGTCTCATCTTCTTCAGCACGATCGTGGGAAGATGAACAACCGTCGTGGCACGATCGTGTGTGAATGAAAATACACTAACCGACGGCTCATTGACAAATTGCGCTTCAGATGGAGTGTCACTAGCGGAACTTCTGGCGTCTTCAGATTCTCTGTGGTAGTCGGAGGTCGACATTTTCTGGCCGGCGAAGGGTTTCACGACGGGAGAGTTTTTTTGCAGAGAGGAGGAGAGTTTTTTGGCAGAGGAAAATATTGAGTTGTGGGACCGTTTTTTTATTGTTATTTCGTTTTAATAATCTTCCTTTTTCTTTCTTAGTTTTTTTTTTCTTTTATTGGTAGACTTTAAGGGTAATAAAGTCTTTTAACACATTTTGGTATCAAAAACTTATAGTTTTATAAATGGGGATATATAACTTGTTACTTTTATGCTTTGGTACTAAAAAAGAGAGAACCCAATGACGAAATGTACACCTGAAACTCTAGGTTCCTACTTAGAACTAGAACATATGACCCTCATAATGAAGACACAAGACTATACTCTTCTCGTATTTTCTCTCTTCTCTCAAAGTTGATAACAAATATTAAAAGATTTAAGATCATTTGAGTACCAAACTTTTTTTACATACCAAGGGACTAATCTCCACCCTCCATCTTCCCTCCATCTTTATTTGATCTAATGGATGAGATCAATCCCAACAATTTAAAAAACCCACTTTCATCATTTTTTTTAAAATATCAATATCTTTCAAACCGTTAATCGTTAAGTCAAAAAAATATACCGTTACGACGAGCATTTAATTATCTTTCTATAGATAGGCACTTCGATATATTTTCGACAAATTTTTTTTTTCGCTTTTTTCATGTTTTTTTTTCGTTGCCGAAAAAATCACATGTGATATATCATATATGATATGTATCATATATGATATATCACATGTGATTTTTCGGCCACGAAAAAAATGTGAAAGAAACAAAAAAAAAAATTGTCGAAAGTATACCAAAGTACCCGTCTATAGAAAGATAATTAAATACTCGTCGCGATGGTGTAATTATTTTCGCTTAACGATTAACGGTTTAAGAGATATTTAAATTATAAAAAATGTGTGAAATATTAAATACTTTTAATCTCAACCATTGATTTCTTTTTGAATGAATAATGGGGATGAGTCCCTTGGTATGTAAGAAAAATTTAGTATTTAATATAACTCTACTCATATTAAAATAATCCAAAATAATACAACATCCTTTATCCACACTATTTATTATATCCCATCATTTCTCTCAAACGAGCCCTAATTATTAATTAATGTTCTAGAAATCGCTCGATGAGTCTAAGCGGTTGAGACACCGTCTAACGATTAATCAGATAACTGAAAATTATTCAGAAGCATCAATCAAATGTATTTTAATATTATTTTAATATATTAGTGTAATAGTTTAAATATATACTTAAGTAATAATTTTATATGACTACTTTCTTATATATTTTATTTATCAAGTAAATGGATATTATTATAATATAGATATAATTTATATTTAATTTATACTATTAACCTTGTAAATAAGTATATTAATATATTTAGTTACTTTATTGCAAAATTAGATTTAGGAGATATTGACAAAATTAACTGAATCGAATAAACCTCTTCACTAATTAACCAAAACATTAATTAGCATATGCGGAGTTCTCTATAACACCCATAACTAGTATAGAAACCGTGAATAAATTCACGGTATAAGCTATAATTTTTATATTAATAATTATTTGTATATTAAAATTTTATATTATTTTCCTTATTAAACTTTTAATGAAATTGTATGTTAAAGAATTGGTATGAGAAAGAATCATCTTCACAAGAGGATCTATATGTGTTGTCATTTCTTGGCACAAGCCAACTCCAATGCATTTTGATTCGAATTAGTAAAATCTGCTTAAAGTGATCCTATCAATACGAAAATGAGATCTTGTATCATTGTAAAATATAAAAGAGATGTTAAATAATTGTATGCTGATAAACTAATCACCTAGTAGTGTTTATAACATAAATAGAATAAGTGAATATCTATAAATTACTTAACCAATAAATATTAATTAGTGTGTTAATAATAATTAAAATGACAACTGCAAGTGAAACCTAAATTCAATTATATATATATATATATTATAAATTCAATATTCAAAAACATAAATAAATAGAGCATCATCAACAAATAAGAATTACAAAAGTCAAATTTTTAGAAAAAATCAGTGTAATTAATTAAAATTACTGTTGTTATATAGGAGTTCTTATTTTTTATATTGTAATTTTCGTAAAATATGGCAATAATTAATGTTATTTTTATAAGAACTGCATATATTTTCCATATTAGATGAGTTATTAAGAACTACATAATTTAACAATTAGTTATAAACATTATTAATACAAATTAATCATATGTTATGCTCTTATCTCATCAAATTTTGTTAATATATGATCATTTTATTGATTATATGATATATTATTGATTCTTAATTCACCATGAATTGTATATTAGATCATTAATTTTTTAACTAATTTAATTTCCGTATAACATATTAGTTAATGGGTATAATTAATTTCCATGTTAAAAATATGATCTTGAGAATTATATATTTCTATACAATATTAATTTTGTTTTCTTATAACTCTCATTTAATTACCAACCTTTTTTCTTTATATTTACTAAATATATTAATATTTCTTAATAATATTTTATTTTAAAATTATAAAAAATAAGATAAAATATGAATATATCATCATTAAAAACTCTATTTTCAGATATATATATATATATATATACACACACATACAAGTCTACATACAACACTAGGAATCCTTGCATATACGCATAAATTAATCCACCACAATCTTACACAACGGGAAGGGACTCCGGTCCAAATATATGATCATTTTATTGGTTATCTTATATATTGATTCTTAATTCACCATGAGTTATATTAGTGTTGATAGTCATTCGCCTTGGCATCCACATATGCACTCCCCGTCAGATCAACCATCCCGGTCAAGGGGATCAAAGGACAAAAGAACAGATTTTCGGGTAAGCCGGCCTAGCAGAGTAACAGGGAGGACCGACCGAGTACATATCAAATTTACTTTCAAGTCCCGTTAAGACTGGACCGGGTCAAACCGTCGAGACCTGTGGCCGACCCGATGACCAGTCCGGAACAAGGACGAAAGGGCCGACAAGATCCAGGATAAATACGCTCCAAAACACTGTCATGGCATGACCGATCAGAGCAGCGGGAGACCCGAGGGCCGACCCCATTACCGACCACAACAGATAAGTGTTGCCAGAAGCATACGGAATAGGCACACAGGACATGCAGAATAGGCACACAGGACAGTCAATGCACTTTGTCCTCTCTCTTCCCAAAGCAATCCCCAAACGCCGCCACGTTTCTAAGGCGCACTCTCCCTATGACAAGTGTTTGGATGCATTCCCAAACATTATCCAGCTGTCGCCCCCTGATTGGCCAAGTTTGTCTATATATAGAGAGTATGTATGATAAGAAAGGACTAGGGAATTTTTCATTAAAAAGAGACACAGAGAGACAGAAACAAAAGAAGACTTGTAATAAACAACAAGCAATTTAGACCGGCTTAAAATTCAGTTTGGTTCTATCACAGATTACGATCATCAAATAAATTAGTGATCCAACTCATTTGATCTTTTTTATTGTTTTCTACGTGGCTTCGATCCACCTAGTCCAGGTCAGCACACGTTATGTTGATCCAATCAGTTATCAATAAATTGGCGCTAGAAGGAGGGCCCCCTCGCTGCTCACAGCTACATACGTTCTCACCGGAGTCCTGAAAAGATTGTTCCTATACAGTCATGTCTCATGGAAGTTCCAAGCACCATCGACCCGCCACGGAGGAAAAAAACCTACTCAATGTGGCAGAGTGCTTTAAGAACCCCACATTCATCCAGGGAATGAGTGCCCTCATAGCGTGGGTCACCGAAGGCTGAATTCTTCAGAAGCCCGATGACCAGGCAGAGGCCCAATCTCAGACAACCCGTCCAGTCGCCCCTAGGCAGAATCAGAAAAGAACCGTCTCCTGAGTTGTCTAGGAAGAGGCAAAAAGCCATGGTGAAAGCCCTCAACCTTCCCGGAAAAGTCGGCCCTCTCGCCCCATATCGGTTTTTGATCGACTGGGGCCAGGGAGGAGAACTGAAAAAATAGCACCAGCTCGGACCACTCAAAGTCGGAACCGCAAAGAAGCGGAGGCTCCCCTTCAATCCCGAGTCCCGACACAACCACTACCACAAACTTCAGGCGATAACTCGAACGAAAACAAGTACCTCAAAAAATACCTCACGGAGCTTGAGAATAAACAACTCCAGCTATCCCAAAATTCCGAATGGCTCAACAGCCAGGAGAGCCCCCTTGACCCCTGTATTTTGGCAGAGCCTCTAAGGTCCCCCAAATCCCACCATATAACGGGGAGACCGACCCCAATGCCCATCTCGGACACTACAACTCATGGATGGACCTACATAGGTCCCAAGATGCATTCCGATACCGGATGTTTTCCCTGACTTTGGGAGAAAGAGCTCAAAGGTGGTACCGCTTGCTACCCCACCATTCTATCCAAACATGGGCTCAGCTCACTGCGGTATTCCGATGCCATCTTACGGGATCTCTAGTGCGCGTTGCCCCACGGTCCTCCATCGCCTCCGTCGTGCAGGAGCCAAATGAATCCCTTAGGATTATATATCCTGTTTCAATAAGCAGATATTAGAAACGGAACCTATGTCCGATGACGCGCTAGCCATAATTGTTCAAGCCGGCCTCCTAAAAAAAATCTTTCTTCCACTGGACTGTGTGCCAGAGCACCCCCCGTACATACCAAAAATTCTTGGAGTGCGCCAACTCCCACATCACTGTCGAGGAAGCTATGCTGGCCCCAGTCCTAGTCATGCCCGCTGATCCGAAAGGATCATACAAGAAGAAAGAAGACAGGCATGACTCTAGGGATACCCGCCAAGAACCCCGCTGGGAGAATCAGGCCACCGGCTCCTCTTCGACCGCCCAGACAACCCGGAATTTCTGGGAGCAAAGGCCCGAGCTCATGGCCAGCTATGTCGAGATATACTCTGTAGGGGCCGCGGCCATATTCGACCAGATAAAGAATAAGAATTTGCTTCCGGTCCCGCGACCGATCTATAAAGATCATAAATACATGGATCAGACCCGCTTCTGTAAATACCATGAATCGGAGGGTCACAATACTGATCAGTGACGAGACCTCATTGCAGCCTTGATTGCGGTATGCGACGATACCGGGTTGAGGAGATTTACCCGGAACTCGCTCCGGGATCGCCAGGATCGGGACGACCTTGCGAAAGCAAGGAACAATCGGGTGCCTCCGCCCCCTAAATATCCCCAGGAAATTCTCACTGTAATGGGGATAGCCAAAGTCGACGACCATCGGTCGAAGCGACAGCGGAAAGCCTTTATTCGAGAGGCTACCACCTCCTACCAGCGGATCGAAGGCCGGCCCGAAGGATTTATGACAGTGGAGGAAGAAACCCCCAAAATCCCCCAGCTAGCCATCACTTTCGAGGAATCCGATGCTGATGGCTTGGATCGTCCCTATTCTGATGCCCTGATCATCACTCTGCTGATAATGAGAATCCCTGTATACCGAGTGTTTGTGGATTCAGGGGCCTACGCTAGTATCATATACCTTCATACCCTTCGCAGGATGAAGGTGGACCAATCCTACGTCCGGCCATGCAAGGAGGACATGTGGGGGTTTGCCAACTACCCCACCACCATGCTAGGGGAAATCGACCTCGCCTTGGAGTTTGGTCAGGGACCGATCAAGAGGACAATGATCACAACATTTAAGATCATCTACGTGCACAGCGACTATAATGCCATCATAGGCTGACCTGTGATGTTGAGGCTGAGGGCCACTCAGTCCACCTATCACCTGTGCATAAAATTCCCCACCCCGGACGGCATTGGATCCACAGGGGGGATCAACGTGCTACTCGGGAATGCAATCTTAGCATACGAGCTCGCGAGATAAACGCCGCAGAGGGCACCCCTGGGAAGTTTGCCTGAAGAAACAGAAATGACCGGACCCGAACAGCTGGAAGGTGGCGTCGGGCTGGAACAAGACACCGAAGGTTCAAGGGCCGCTCAAGCCTCCAGTATAGAGATTAACCGTGATGCAGACCGAGGTCGTAGGCCCAAAAAAGAACATGTCATGGAGGAAGATCCCGTCGACCCGCGATTCCAAAAACCAAAGAGAAAAATTCGCCACGCCGAGCCGACGGAAGAGCTAGATCAAGTCAACAAGGACACTGCTAACCCCGTCCCACAACTTAGGGTCGGACACAACCTATAAGAACCGATCCGTTCTGAGTTAATCTCCCACCTAAGACCAAATTTGGATGTCTTTGCATGGACCCATTTGGACATGCAGGGAATTGATCCAGAATTTGCTTGCCACCGGCTGAATATTGACCCCAGTTCAAGACCGGTCGTTCAAAAGCGCAGGAAATTAGGACCTGATGTAACAATCAAAATTTATTTTTATTTTTATTATTATTATTTTTTTTTTTTTTTACCGAAATAATATAAGGTTTGACACCAATTCATAAAGGAACTTCATTTATTTAATTTAATAAGCCAATAATGGCAGTCAAGTTATCTAACTTCAAAAGAAAACATCATAAGTAAAATTTTCTAATATGGAAATGTCAAAAGCGGAAGTACTAAAAATGTTCATTGACTTAAAATAAATCGCAGTGTGTCACGAATGCCCCCGTCAGTCCTTAGCCTCCTTAATCGTAATACCTGAAAATGTTGAGTAAAACCGTAAGCACAAAGCTTAGTGAATTCAAACACAACATTATACCAATATCCACAATCACTAGTCCTAGATTTAAATATATATAGTTTTAACATTTAAACATAAGCCAAGAACAAATCAAGGCTTATAAGGAGGGCTAGTAGGTTACCCGCATCTCACAAACCGAAGAGTATTGGGTTAATCTTACCCTCACCTCACATCCCGGAGGGTATTGGAGTAATTATACCTAACCACGCGCACCGGACAAAAGCCGGATAATTGCTATGATCCCTCAACAATAAACATACAAATGCACATGTATAATTAACAATTTAAGCATGCATTCATATTATCATACCATAATAATAATTTAACACTCACGTGCTAACCTAGCAATCATAAATATTGAGACAATGGGGTGAGAGAACTCACCTTGAATACTTAAGGGAGATTGCTAAATCAAAACTGGCTACCACACTTGAGCAAATGCCAAAACTTCACCTATTATAAACTAGGAGTTAGGATATTCCCAAAGATGAAGCTTAAAGACTTAAACAAAAATCTGGACAGCAAGGTCTAAAAACAGACCCGCTGTTAAAGATGGATTTACTTAATTTTACTAAGTATTAACATATCAATATTAAATTTTTCTAAGAAACTAGAGTCTTTCCCCTTTTTAAAACAGTAAAGAACTCACTCTAACTCCAAAATATGAATTTATTATGATGCTTTTAAAAAGACATCGCAGTGCAGTCCCAAATCATAGGAATCAGTAGTGTTGGCCAATTCTAGCCAACTTGTGGGTAGACATTGTCCAAACTAAAAATCACAGAGATAATAGACATAAATACCAAAGTCTCAGAGTTGGAATCGACCAAAAAGGGTTTCCCAAACTCTAGATATGAAATTCACAACATGACTAATTACAAAACCCTTAAAAGCTGATGACAGAAAACTGATCTGGAGTGTGAACTCAATATGACCAAGAAATACTTGGAGATAACATCCCATAAACTCCAGATCACAACTTTAGGTCATAACACACATGTGGGAACTTGGAATCCCATTAGATCATTTCCCAAGCCCTAGAAACGAATAAAACAAGTTGACCTATCAGATCAGACCCGGATCAGACCTACCAGCAAAGGTGCCGTTCTTGCCCATGGATAAAGTCCTAATTAGTGAGAGTGACCTTCATAAGAAAGTTACCCAACACAATTTGTAAACTTTTGGCACAGGTCTGAGATCCGTTTGAGTTATAGAATTCAAGTTATGATTTTTGTAAGATGACTACAAATCTGATGGAAACAGAATCGTAGCCAACCCTTAATCTTTTTAACCAATCCATTCCTCTCCTTTTGAAACACATTCCTAGATGTGTTTATCACCCAAATTCAGTCCCCTATGAACATGGTGGCACTAAAAGGGCTAGGGTCATTGGTATTTCATTTAGTCACAAGGAAAAGAATCAAATCAACATAATATATGACAAACCACAATTTTCCCCTTTCTTAAGGGTTCTTTGATCTTTCAAATACACAAATATCTATATACACATCTTAGAAGATGCTATAAAGTTGTATACTTAGATCTAAACATATTGATATGGATATGTTGAGAATCAAAATAATAACTAACAAGAATTATAACCATTCACAAGATCTATCACATTTTATCACCTAAATAAAACTTGGTGATTTCCATGATTCATTTAGACCTTGTATTTTTATATAATCATCTAGATCCATCATACACCATGTATAGGGTGTAGATATAATCTAGAGATGATGATAACATACAACTTATAACAATAACAACATTGGTTAAAACCATAAGATCTATCTTCTTTAAATCACACAAGTTACAACTTGATGATTTTTATGAATCATATAGATCTTTTACATAATATGATCATCTAGGCTCATCATACACCATGTATAGGAGGTGGTGATGAATTTTCTAGATGATAAACAACACTTAAAACAATTAATTGATTATAAATCAAAAGAAAAGATTAAAACACCTTAAAGATCTTACCTTAGCTTGTTACACCAACAAGGAAATGAAGGAGAAGATGATTATGGCTTTGGGAAGAGAAAAATGAGAGAGAGATGGGAGAGATGGGAGATCGGCCGAAAAAATGAGGGAGAGAGGAGGAGGTTAGGGTTTGTGATATTTTTATAATTCATATTAGGACAAAGCCTAATGACTACACTAATGGGCTAGGCTCAAAACTCATTTCTTACTAGCCCAATATAATTAAATCTATCAATTAACTTAGCCCAAAACCTGTAATTTAATCTAACTTGGCTAATTAATTAAACCCATCATTTAAAATAATTAAATACCATGAAAATAATTAACGTACCGAAAAAAAAAGAAATCGGGCGTTACAACTCTCCCCTACTAAGAAGGGACTTCGGCCTCGAAGTCAGTCCCTCTGAATAACTCGGGATAATGCGCCCTCATCTCGTCTTCAGGTTCCCATGTACACTCAGATCCCTTCCTATGCTGCCACTGAACCTTAACATAAGCAGTCTTACTTGCTCAGAAGGGTCTTTGACTTTCGTTCAACAACCGCGATAGGTTTCTCAACATAGTTGAGCCGTCACAATTTGGATGTCTTCGGAGGTACCACGGCGGTATCGTCAACAATGCACTTCCTCAACCGAGACACGTGGAAGGTGTTATGAATCAAACTAAGCTCGTGGGCGGCTCCAACCGTACGCTACCTTACCAACGCGAGCTATGATCTTATAAGGTCCAATAAACCGAGGTCCCAGCTTCCCACGCTTGCGAACCTAATCACACCCTTCCAAGGGGAGACCTTTAATAACACATGGTCCCCAACACGAAACTCAAGATCGGAGCGCCGCTTATACGCATAACTCTTGACGACTCTAGCGGTGACCAAATGATCCCCGATCATTTTGATTTTCTCCGTGGTCTCGCAAAACAATATCGGTGCTACCGAGCACCCTCTGTCCAACCTCACCCCAACACACCGGGGTTCTACACTTCCTACCATACGGTGCTTCATACGGGGCATGTCGATGCTTGAATGATAAGCTGTTGTTATATGAAAACTTCGGCTAAATGAAGATGATCATCCCAAGCGCCTCCAAAATCAATTGCACATGCCCGAAGCATGTCTTCCAAAGTCTGTATCGTCCGCTCACTCGCCCATCGGTTTGCGGATGGAACGCGATCTTGAAATGCAATCGGGTACCCAATTCTTCTTGGAATTTCGCCAAAATCGAGAGGTGAATCGAGTATCTCGATCGAGACAATAGATATGGGCACCCGTGCAATGAAACTATCTCCCGAACAAAAATCTCGCCAATTTTTCACCAAGAACTTTCCTTGATGGCGAGAAATGAGCACTCTTCGTCAATCGATCCACAACTACCCATATCGTATCCGCTCCTTTGCGTCTTAGGAAGTTTTGTAATAAAGTCCATGGTTAAGTGCTCCCATTTCCACTCGGGAATCTCCAAAGGTTGCAATTTCCCATGAGGTTTTTGGTGTTCGGCTTTGACCTTCCAGGCATGTCGGGCACTCTTCTACATATCGAGCCACATCATTCTTCATCCCGTGCCACCAATAACCCTCACGAAGATCTCGGTACATTTTTGTAGCACCGGATGAATAGAAAACTTGGACTGTGAGCTTCTTCCATAAGAGTTTTCCGGTTCCCACCAAGAAATGGAACCCAAACCCTACCATAACGAGTTAGTAATCCACGCCCATCTCGCTCCATCTTAGGTAACTCATTCACGATCCTTTCACGATTTAGGTTCCTCGTGAGTCGCCACATCTTGAGCATCTCGAATCATACCCAATAATGATGTCTCCATAGTCATCCGAAGACATTTAGCTCGAATCGGTTCGACAGATTGCTTACGAGTGCGTCGGCTACCACATTAGCTTTAGGGGTGGTAGTAAATCTCACAATCGTAATCTTTCACCACATCTAACCATCTAACTTTGCCTCATATTCAAATCCCGCTGATCGAAAAGGTACTTCAAACTTTTATGGTCGGTGTAAATGATACACTTAACCCCGTAAAGGTAGTGCCTCCATATCTTGAGAGCAAAAACAACACTCCTAATTCCAGGTCATGAGTGGGGTAGTTCCTTTCGTGCGGTTTTAGTGGCGAGACGCATAAGCTATCACCTTACCCCGTTGCATCAACACAAAGACCAAAACCCGGGAGGGATGCGTCGCGAAGACACTACCATGTCCTCCACTCCTTCCTAGAAAGTCAAAACCGGGCATTACACAACCGCGTCTTAAGATCTTCGAATGCAAACCGTTGTTCGGACCCCAAACAAATTTCTCCGACTTCTTGGTCAATCGCGTAAGAGGTAGAGCAATCTTTGAGAAATTTTCAATAAATCTACGATAGTAACCGGCCAAACCCAAGAAACTACGAATCTCCGAAGGCGATTTAGGAGCTTCCCATTTCTTAACCGCATCAATCTTGGACGGATCGACCTTGATACCTTCCTTGTTCACCACGTGGCCCAAGAATTGAACCTCTTCTAACCAAAATTCACACTTAGAAAATTTAGCATAAAGCCGTTCTCTCCGTAGTGTCTCAAGAAGTTCCCGAATGTGCTTTTCATGCTCCTCCCTGGTCTTAGAATAGACCAAAATATCGTCAATAAACACAACGACCGAACGGTCGAGCATCGGACCACACACCCGATTCATAAGATCCATAAAAGCAGCGGGTGCATTAGTGAGTCCGAAAGGCATCACCACAAATTCAAAGTGTCCGTATCGGGTTCGAAACGCCGTTTTCTCAATGTCACAGTCACGAACTCGCATCGATGATAACCGAACGCAAATCAATCTTGGAAAACCAAGACGCTCCTTGGAGTTGGTCGAAAAGATCATCGATACGAGGTAAAGGATAACGGTTCTTTATCGTGAGTTTATTCAACTCCCGATAATCTATGCACATTCTTTGAGAGCCGTCCTTCTTCTTCGCGAAAAGTATAGGAGCACCCCACGGCGAGAAACTTGGCCGTATAAACCCTTATCGCTAAGCTCTGTAATCGATCTTGAAGCTCTTTCATCTCAGATGGCGCCAAACGATAAGGAGATTTGGCGATCGGAGCAGCGCCAGTACTAAATCAATGCGAAACTCCACTTGCCTAATAGGTGGCAAACCCGGAGTTCCTCGGAAAGACGTCACCAAAGTCGGAAACAATGGAACATTATCGAGTGCAATAGCAGGTACAAGAAGCAATATCCAAATGGGGAATATCTCATTGAATAATAAGTTCTCCACCCCTAGGGTTTTGAACACGAACTTGTCTCTTGCGACAAAGAATTTACGCATCGAATGCATCGAGCCAATCCATACCCACAATAACGCAAAGTTCCCTCATAGCAATAGGGATAAGATCAATGGGGAATTCAACTCCCGAAAATTCAAGGGTACAACCCCGATAAACATCGAACGAAGATAGTTCGATTGTCGGCAACCGATAACCATGGGACGTGCTAGTTTCCGACACCACGCCCAAACGATTTATGAACGTGCGTGACACGAAGGAGTGAGTAGCGCGAGAATCAAACATAACGGCGGCAGGTGAGAATCTAGCAGAGATAAGTGCACGATTCATAATATTTAATCAATAAAACAATTACTCTATGGCATAGCATAAGATAAAAGATAAGGAAGAGATGTTTACTCACATACGCCGCAGCTTCGCAGCTCCTCCCTCGTAAGCCGGTGGACACGTCCTCGTGTCAACATAGTTGGTCCGTTAGAGGTCGGCGATTGGGATTTGCATTCCCATTCTTCTTGACTTTGGGCAATCGGGCTTCTTGTGCCCCTTCTCTTGGCAATTGTAACAAGCGGTACCTGCAATGATGGTAGTAACTGGGGATCAGAATGGCTTTTGGAGCCTTGCAATTCTTCCAGTGATGCCCTTCCTTCTTACAGTTATAACACACCATTGGGGGTCGATCACCCTGCTTTGCAGATGGATTGTATTCATATCTTGGTTTATCCCCAAATTTTGTCTTCTTATGAGCCTCATTAGAAGTTTTAGAAAAAGTGCTCTCCAGTTTCCTCTTAGATTGAGTTTGCAGCTCAATCTCTCTCTTTCTGCCGCCATGATCGCACCCAAGGTCGCAAAGTCTTGCATGCTCACAAATTCCCGGATGTCAGTACGTAAAATCGAGATGTACCGACTAACAAGCCATGCTTCATCTCCAGCAAAAGTAGGATGAAAGAAAGCATCTCCATGAACTTGGCGGAGATCACTAAGACTTCGGTGGTCTGTTGTAACGCCATGAACTCCTGCATCATTCTTTGTTGCTCCACCCTAGGCACATACCGTGCCTCGAACCATTCCACAACCTGGGCCCAAGTAATCGCCCTTACAGCTTCTTGATCATTCTTCCCGTGGTGGTGTTCCACCATGTCTTACCCGCTCTCACCGGTTCTTTGCTACCAACACTCTAAACCGGGTCTGGGCACCCTATAGTCATAAAGGCGCTCCACGTCGATAACCGGCTTAGTCACATCTTGGATCGTCCTCCCCATCCCAATGAGGTGGGCTGCACTTGCCGAACTTCTCGTAGTAGTACATTAAATCACGAGCAGGAGGATCAGGAGCCCTCCCCCCAGGCGGAGGTGCATCTGCCATGCGCTCATCTAGCAGAGCACGAACTTGATCAATGATGTTAGCCGTGACATTCGGAATGATCTCGTTAAAAGCATTATTGAACTCCTCAGCAACGAGTTCCCTAACTTGAGCTATTTGAATTGCATTGAGGCGAGCGTGAGCCATCTAAAATTGATAAGAAAAGAAAACGATTCAACCTATGCATGTCTAAGAGATCGAAAACACTCGACTTGTGAAAACTTTTCAACCTTGCCCCGTCCCCAAAACCGGCTCCAATATATTGAATAATAGGGGCCCTTCTATTATTCAATATAGAAGTTCCAATTTCGGTTTCAGGTATAGTTTCAAAATTTCAGCTTGCTCCTAGCCGTAATAGTTTAATTCACACTCATGGTAGATCTAAAAGGCCTAAATTCTCACATGGTAGATAGTAGCACTAAAGGCATATAATTATCCTCCTAGGCTAGTCTTTGGGATATGTCATAAATGGAGCATACTATTGTGTTTGATAAGTAATAAAATTTAAACTCAATTAGTAAATAAAACTTACTTGGCTGGCTGACCGGCGCACCGTGACATCTTCACTGCTAGTTTTTTTTTTTTATAAACTTTGAACAAGAGAAATAAAATGTTTTAAATTTGAGTCTAGACATCCCTAAGAAAGCCTAGTTCACTCAAATGAAAAGCTCTGATACCAACTTGTAACAATCAAAATTTATTTTTATTTTTATTATTATTATTTTTTTTTTTTTTTACCGAAATAATATAAGGTTTGACACCAATTCATAAAGGAACTTCATTTATTTAATTTAATAAGCCAATAATGGCAGTCAAGTTATCTAACTTCAAAAGAAAACATCATAAGTAAAATTTTCTAATATGGAAATGTCAAAAGCGGAAGTACTAAAAATGTTCATTGACTTAAAATAAATCGCAGTGTGTCACGAATGCCCCCGTCCTTAGCCTCCTTAATCGTAATACACGAAATGTTGAGTAAAACCGTAAGCACAAAGCTTAGTGAATTCAAACACAACATTATACCAATATCCACAATCACTAGTCCTAGATTTAAATATATATAGTTTTAACATTTAAACATAAGCCAAGAACAAATCAAGGCTTATAAGGAGGGCTAGTAGGTTACCCGCATCTCACAAACCGAAGAGTATTGGGTTAATCTTACCCTCACCTCACATCCCGGAGGGTATTGGAGTAATTATACCTAACCACGCGCACCGGACAAAAGCCGGATAATTGCTATGATCCCCTCAACAATAAACATACAGTGCACATGTATAATTAACAATTTAAGCATGCATTCATATTATCATACCATAATAATAATTTAACACTCACGTGCTAACCTAGCAATCATAAATATTGAGACAATGGGGTGAGAGAACTCACCTTGAATACTTAAGGGAGATTGCTAAATCAAAACTGACTACCACACTTGAGCAAATGCCAAAACTTCACCTATTATAAACTAGGAGTTAGGATATTCCCAAAGATGAAGCTTAAAGACTTAAACAAAAATCTGGACAGCAAGGTCTAAAAACAGACCCGCTGTTAAAGATGGATTTACTTAATTTTCCTAAGTATTAACATATCAATATTAAATTTTTCTAAGAAACTAGAGTCTTTCCCCTTTTTAAAACAGTAAAGAACTCACTCTAACTCCAAAATATGAATTTATTATGATGCTTTTAAAAAGACATCGCAGTGCAGTCCCAAATCATAGGAATCAGTAGTGTTGGCCAATTCTACCCAACTTGTGGGTAGACATTGTCCAAACTAAAAATCACAGAGATAATAGACATAAATACCAAAGTCTCAGAGTTGGAATCGACCAAAAAGGGTTTCCCAAACTCTAGATATGAAATTCACAACATGACTAATTACAAAACCCTTAAAAGCTGATGACAGAAAACTGATCTGGAGTGTGAACTCAATATGACCAAGAAATACTTGGAGATAACATCCCATAAACTCCAAATCACAACTTTAGGTCATAACACACATGTGGGAACTTGTAATCCCATTAGATCATTTCCCAAGCCCTAGAAACGAATAAAACAAGTTGACCTATCAGATCAGACCCGGATCAGACCTACCAGCAAAGGTGCCGTTCTTGCCCATGGATAAAGTCCTAATTAGTGAGAGTGACCTTCATAGGAAAGTTACCCAACACAATTTGTAAACTTTTGGCACAGGTCTGAGATCCGTTTGAGTTATAGAATTCAAGTTATGATTTTTGTAAGATGACTACAAATCTGATGGAAACAGAATCGTAGCCAACCCTTAATCTTTTTAACCAATCCATTCCTCTCCCTTTTGAAACACATTCCTAGATGTGTTTATCACCCAAATTCAGTCCCCTATGAACATGGTGGCACTAAAAAGGGCTAGGGGTCATTGGTATTTCATTTAGTCACAAGGAAAAGAATCAAATCAACATAATATATGACAAACCACAATTTTCCTTTCTTAAGGGTTCCTTGATCTTTCAAATACACAAATATCTATATACACATCTTAGAAGATGCTATAAAGTTGTATACTTAGATCTAAACATATTGATATGGATATGTTGAGAATCAAAATAATAACTAACAAGAATTATAACCATTCACAAGATCTATCACATTTTATCACCTAAATAAAACTTGGTGATTTCCATGATTCATTTAGACCTTGTATTTTTATATAATCATCTAGATCCATCATACACCATGTATAGGGTGTAGATATAATCTAGAGATGATGATAACATACAACTTATAACAATAACAACATTGGTTAAAACCATAAGATCTATCTTCTTTAAATCACACAAGTTACAACTTGATGATTTTTATGAATCATATAGATCTTTTACATAATATGATCATCTAGGCTCATCATACACCATGTATAGGAGGTGGTGATGAATTTTCTAGATGATAAACAACACTTAAAACAATTAATTGATTATAAATCAAAAGAAAAGATTAAAACACCTTAAAGATCTTACCTTAGCTTGTTACACCAACAAGGAAATGAAGGAGAAGATGATTATGGCTTTGGGAAGAGAAAAATGAGAGAGAGATGGGAGAGATGGGAGATCGGCCGAAAAAATGAGGGAGAGAGGAGGAGGTTAGGGTTTGTGATATTTTTATAATTCATATTAGGACAAAGCCTAATGACTACACTAATGGGCTAGGCTCAAAACTCATTTCTTACTAGCCCAATATAATTAAATCTATCAATTAACTTAGCCCAAAACTTGTAATTTAATCTAACTTGGCTAATTAATTAAACCCATCATTTAAAATAATTAAATACCATGAAAATAATTAACGTACCGAAAAAAAAAGAAATCGGGCGTTACACCTGAGCGGCAAATAGGATTGGAATAAGTGGATAAGAAAGTCGACAACAAATTTATTCGGGAGGAACAATATCAGTATTTGCGCCGTTTGTGTGGAAGCGTAAATATAAAGTGCGGAAAATAAATCACATAAAGATTTGTAGAGGTTCGGCCAAACATGCCTACATCCTCTCTCGATGTATCTTTTTATATAGGATGAATATCAAAACCTCTGCACCTCTCTTCTATCGGTCGAGGGATTACCGTTACAAGCTTGTCTTCTATCAGTCCGAGTAAAACCGTTCTCTTACTTGTCTTTTTGTCGGTCCAAGTTAAACCGTTTTCCTTTTTCTATTGGACAAGGAATCAACCACTCTACCTTTCTATCGGTACTATATAAAACTCACTAAGATAGCGATTGCGATTTTAACAATGCCGGATACTTGATCCTAATAACACCAAATCCAGTCGTATCTTTTCTTTTACCTCTTGTGTATGATTTAGTGTATAACAATCAATCACTCTCAATTTAAGCTCAAGAAAAACAACTATAATGTTTACAATGCTATCTCAAGAGTATATGAATTGATCAGTGTTGTTGTGTTGGATTAATACCAAGGATGTGGTCTTTATAGCCTTCTTCAACCAACTAGCCATTACTGCCATCTTTCATTAGCGTGCGCTAGCCTTCATGCCTTAGCGTGCGCTATCGCTTGTAGCTTTAGTCCAGTGGCTACTGTTTCTCTTCCTTAGCGTGCGTTAGCTTCTTCATTGCGTATGTTAAGTACACATATTTAGCATGCGTTAAGATCTCTTCGTAGCGTGCGCTAACAACACATCATTGCATTCGTCATATATTCGTTTCTCCTTTTTGACTTTGCTTCAGAATCTTCCCAATGGATTGATTGACTTGAATTCAAATTGATATTTAGCGTGCGCTAAATATTACTTATAGCGTGCGCTAGGCTTACTTCACTTCATACGTCATTCTGTGTTTGAATATCTTCACAACGGTAATATGGGCTCGATAGCGTGCGTTAGTAAACACGTGTAGCGTGCGCTATCTTGATCAGATGACTTCACTTCAGGTAACTTCGAACTCGTCTGTTTTTCAAATAACTCCCGTTAGCCTGCGCTAACCTTCAGCTCTTGCGTGCGCTAAGCATGTATTTTGTTCAGCTTTTTGCGTCTTCGTCTGCTTCGATGTTTTGCTTCGTCTCGATGTTATTTTGCCTTGTTTAGCAACTTAATCATCAAAACACTATTAATATGTGGAATAAATATTCCAACAATTTCCCCCTTATTGATGATTACAAAACAACCCTTGAATTGGATAAAACGTGCAAAATAAAAATATATATATTTGTACATTTCAAAGTTTTCGGCTTTGATTGTTTCGTTAGTTTTACCCATCTTTTCTTTTTCTTTCATTTTCGACTACTTTATTTCGTATTTTTCAACTCCTTCGCTTCTCCCCCTTTTTGTATGCTTTCTTCTCCTTTTCGACTTCTCTGATTTTTATTATTTATTTTTCTCGTCATATCTTTTATGACGCTTTTTATCCGATTCAACTTCTTCTCCCCCTTTTTGTATTCAGCAAAAAGTGTAAAAAAATTATAGAGGATACCAATTATCCAATATGCATGATACCAAATGATGAATATAAAAAAATATGCATGAATAGGGTATAACTTCCCCTGAAAATATTATCTCTCATTTTTTAAAATATCAATTGTTAAAGATTAATTTTTGGGGATCCAACCGAAAGTCGGTTTTTGTTTTGAGACATAGACGATATTAGGAATAAACGTCCCTTTGGGAATCCAAATTTTCTTAGTTTTTATCGTCCATCTTGGGATTTTGCAATTCAAATTATGATGCCCGATTTTCAAACATTTTTCACACCGGGGTATTTTGAAATTTACGGATTCATTTTTAGAACGTGGTTTGAATTCTAACCCCTCTTTCTTTAACGTATATTTTTGAACCGAGAGCATATTTTCAAATTTCTCGTTTCCGAGAGAGAATTTCTTCGTTGAATTTTTTAGCTCGGTTTGAACTTTAACAAGATCATTCTTTAAAATATTTTCATTTTCAATACATTTTGAATGATCGATCTCAACAAATTTCTCTTTTTCAAGAATTTTGGAATTTTTAATTTCCAAAGATTTATATTTAGATTTAAGGGATTTAATCTCATTTAAAGCATTTTGATAGTCCGTATGTAGTAACTCGAATGCTTCAAAAAGTTCGTCGTAAGAATTACTTATTTGGCTTTCGACGTCGCTATCGTCGAATGACCTCCGGGCCATAAATGCAAGGTTATTTTGATCGATGAAATCATCATCAATATCTTCGTCACTCCATGTTGCAATTAAAACCTCCTTGGGTTTAACTCGGCAATTCTTCGCAAAGTGGCCTGGTTTTCCACATAAACGACAAGTGTTGTCGAATTTCTTAGATTCACCCGCTTGGATGTCCTTCTATCTCCGGTTTAATAAGTGTTGGAACTTATTAATATTTTTGGCATAATATGCCGATTCTTCGTCGCTTTCGTCCATCGGGATTACTTTCTTTCTAGACATCTTAGCCTCCATGGCTATTGATCTTTCCTTCGGCTTCGGTTTGGCATTCCGAGATTTTAGAACTATCTCGTAGTTGATAAGTGAACCAACGAGAGCACTAAAATCAAGAGTATTTAAATCTTTTGATTCCATTATTACCGTACCGTCCCATTCTCGAGGTAGTGATCGGAGAATTTTCTTTACTTTCTCATTACTCGAAAGTGGTTTTTCGAAACATGCTAATCCATTTGTGATGGCCAAAAATCGATCGAGCATGATCGTGATGGATTCATCGTCCTTCATTTGAAATAGTTCGTATTCATGAAGGAGCATGTTTATTTTCGTCTCATTGACTTGAAACGTACCTTCATGTGTTACCTCAAGCATTTTCCAAATTTCTTTAGCACCATCACACGATGATATCCGGTTGTATTCTTCCGGATTTAAGGCACAATATAGGAGTTGAGTTGCCTTACAATTGTAATGGTCATTTTTCCAATCGGAATCGTCATATTCTTCGAAAGTTTTGAGCGTACCGTTGGAATTTGTCGGAATTTTCGGACCAAGACAAATCACCTTCCAAAGCTCGATGTCATATGCTCGGATGAATATTGACATCTTTTTCTTCCACGTCATAAAGTTTGAGCCATCAAAAAATAGTGGTCGGTTGAGAGCAAGGCCTTCGACGGGAGCATATTGAAATACCATTTGGATCGACTACTCGGATGTTAAGCCACTTATTGGAGGTACCGCTCCGATACCAATTGTTGGAGCAATATCGGTATTTACGCCATTTGTGCGGAAGCGTAAATATAAAGTGCGGAAAATAAATCACACAAGGATTTATAGAGGTTCGGCCAAACGTGCCTATGTCCTCTCTCGATATATCTTTTTCTATAGGATGAAGATCAAAACCTCTGCACATCTCTTCTATCGGTCGATGGATTACCGTTACAAGCTCGTCTTCTATCGGTCTGAGTAAAACCGTTCTCTTACTTGTCTTTTTTGTCAGTCCAAGTTAAACCGTTTTTTTTTTTCTATTGGACAAGAAATCAACCACTCTAGCTTTCTATCGGTACTAGATAAACCTCACTAAGACAGCGATTGCGATTCTAACAATGCCGGATCCTTGATCTCAATAACACCGAATCCAATCGTATCTTTTCTTTTATCTCTCGTGTATGATTTAGTGTATAACACTCAATCACTCTCAATTTAAGCTCAAGAACAACAACTATAATGTTTACATTGCTATCTCAAGAGTATATGAATTGCTTAATATTGTTGTGTTGGATTAATACCAAGGATGTGGTATTTATAGTCTTCTTCAACCAACTAGCCGTTGCCAGCTTTCATTAGCGTGTGCTAGCCTTCATGCCTTAGCGTGCGCTATCGCTTGTAGCTTTAGTCCAGTGGCTACTGTCTCTCTTCCTTAGCGTGCGTTAGCTTCTTCATTGCGTACCTTAAGTACACATATTTTAAGATCTCTTCGTAGCGTGCGCTAACAACACATTATTGCATGTGTCATATATCTGTTTCTCCTTTTTGACTTTGCTTCAGAATCTTCCCAACGGATTGATTGACTTGAATTCAAATTGATATTTAGCGTGCGCTAAATATCACTTATAGCGTGCGCTAGGCTTACTTCTCTGCATACGTCATTCTGTGTTTGAATATCTTCACAACGGTAATATGGGCTCGATAGCGTGCGCTAGTAAATATGTGTAGCGTGCGCTATCTTGATCAGATGACTTCACTTCAGGTAACTTCGAACTCGTCTGTTCTGCAGATAACTCTCCTTAGCGTGTGCTAACCTTCAGCTCTTGCGTGCGCTAAGCATGTATTTTGTTCAACTTTTTGCGTCTTCGTCTGCTTCGATGTTTTGCTTCGCCTCGATGTTGTTTTTCTTTGTTTAGCAACTTAATCATCAAAATACTATTTATTAATATGTGGAATAAATATTCCAACACCACCTGGATGGATAACCCAGTCCTGGTTAAGAAGCCGACCAGACTGTGGCGGCTCTGCATTGACTTCTCCAATCTAAATAAAGCTTGCCCAAAAGATAGTTATCCCCTACACCACATCGACTACATGGTTGATGCGATGGCTGGACACGAGCTAATGAGTTTTATGGACGCATACTCAGGGTACAACCAGATCGGGATGCATCCTACTGATGAAGAGAATACCTCATTCTACTCAGCCCGCGGCCCATACTGCTACCGCATGATGCCTTTAGGACTTAAAAACGCTGGCGCGACCTATCAACGCCTGGTAAATAAAATGTTCTGTAGCTTGATATGTCATACGATGGAGGTTTATGTAGACGATATGCTTATAAAGTCTTTACGTTCGACCGATCATGTAAATTATCTCAATAAAATGTTCGCAGTTTTGCGAGAGTACAAGATGAAGTTAAACCTAAAGAAATGTTCATTCGGGATAGGCTCAAGAAAATTCCTCGGCTACATGGTAATCCAAAGAGGAATTGAAGTTAATCCCGATAAAATCAGGGCAGTGACCGAACTTATTCCGCCCAATTCGGTCAAAAAAGTGCAGAGCCTCACAGGCCGACAAGCCGCGCTAAGTCGTTTTATCTCTCGCTCAACCGACAAATGCAAACCCTTTTTTGAAGCAATAAAAAAGAATAAGGATTTCCAATGGACCGACCTCTGTCAGAAAGCCTTTGAGGCAATCAAAGAAGTCCTGACGAAAGCACCAATCCTGCAACAACCGGCCCGTAAAGAGCCTCTCTATTTATATCTCACTGTATCTGACTCCATCATCAGCGCTGCTCTTATCTGGACGGAAAATTCGGTTCACCTTCCGATATACTATGTCCGCCAGGCCCTTCATGATGCCGAGCTCCGGTACACCCCAATGGAAAATTTGGCCTATGCGCTCATAATGGCGTCCCGAAAACTGAGGCCCTACTTCCTCGAACATCAGGTAGTCGTCTTAATGAACTACCCCCTAAAACAAATCATGCACCGACTGGACATCTCCGACCAGATGATTAAATGAGACGTTGAGCTCGGGCAGTTCGACATAGCTTTTGAATCGCGCACCGCCATAAAAGGTCAGGTCCTTGCAGATTTCGTCGCAGAGTTCACACCAACAATCACCCAAGAGAATGACCGATCCGAGGAATGGTCACTCTACGTGGACGGGTCGTCAACTGCCGACCAAGCAGGCGCAGGAATAGTCCTAGTCAGTACCAAATACCAATCAATGGTTGTTCTGTTCGATCATTCGCCTGGGTTTCTCGGCCACTAATAATGAGACAGAATATGAAGCCCTCCTCGCCAGACTAGAAATGGCGACCTCCCTCGGTCTCACTCGCCTCACCGTTTTAAGCGACTCCCAATTAGTGGTTAACCAAATCAAGGGCGAATACTAGGCTAATGAGCGTAAATAGATCAAGTACCTCCGCCTAGCATGAGCTCGGTTGCAGGATTTCCGGGGGACTATACAACATATTCCTCGAACAGAAAACATCCAAGCCGACTCCTTAGTAAATCTTGCATCCAGCTCTAGAGTCGAGCATATGGATGAGGTCAGCATAAGGTACCACGCGTCATCGGCCCTGGAAATGGCCGAAGTTCAAACAGCCGGTCAGTCGGAGCCACAAGGATGGATGTAATCAATAATTCAATATCTCTAGAACGGCGTTTTACCCTCGGACCGAGCTCAGGCACACACTCTTCGAACTCAGTCTGCCCGATTCACCATCCTGGATGGCACCTTATACAAAAGAGGCTATTCGGTCCCATTGCTAAGGTGCTTGTCCGAGTCGGAGGTGGATTATGCCCTCAAAGAGGTGCACGAGGGTATATGTGGCAACCACTCCGGCGGCCAGGCACTTGCCTTCAAACTGATCCGATAGGGGTATTACTGGAAGAATCTCAAAAAAAGAATCGCGCTCGTACGGAAATGCGTCTGATGCCAAATATTCGCTCCTCAGATTCAATCCCCGCCAGAAACTCTCACTTCCGTTTGTTGCCCGTGGCCATTCGCCAGGTGGGGGATTGACCTGATTGGCCCCTTGCCTAAAGGACGGGGAGGAGTGCAATATGCCATCATCGCAATTGATTATTTTACAAAATGGGCTGAGGTCGAACCCATGGCACGGACGATTGCAGCAGAAAATAGTCGATTTTATTTGGAAATCCCTCATCTGCCGATTTGGGATCCCTCAGTCCATTGTCTCCGATAATGCCAAACAATTTGATAATAAGAAATTCCAGGCATTCTGCGACAGCCTCCACATACGGAATAATTTCTCCATGCCATACTACCCGCAATCCAATGGACAAGTCGAGGCTGTCAACAAAATTATAAAACAACACCTCAAGACGCATCTCGAGGAACTCAGGATTCGTGGCTGGAAGAACTTCCTAGAGCATTATGGACTTACAGGACAACGCATCGGTCTGCCACAGGCAAAACACCTTTCTCCTTAGCTTTCTGCACTGATGTCGTCGTCCCGGTCGAAATTGGGGCACCTACCTACCGAGTGACCCATTTTGAAGAGCGAGATAACGACTTGGCCCTCCAAGTGAACCTGGACCTCATCGCCGAAAAATGGGCCCAAGCGGAAATACGGAACGCCATCTACACAAGAAGATGTGAACGCTATTATAACTCCAAGGTTCACCAAAGAAGTTTCCAGACTCGTTCTTAAACGAATATTGGGACCGGATCCCGGGCCACTTAGACCAAAATGGAAAGGACCATACAAGCTTAGCGAAATCCTCTATAATGGGGCCTACCGGCTGGAATATCTGAGCGGCCAAAAATTTACTTATTCATGGGATGCTATGTATTTGAAGAAGTACTATCAATAAAATCTGTCTGTCTTTCCTTTTTGGCTCACAGCACCCTAAGACTGAGCTTGCCTCGGCATTATGAATGACCGGCTCCTCAGGTACTACAAGATTGAGCTCGCATCGGCACTATGAATGACTGGCTCCTTCGGCAATATAAGACCGAGCTCACCTGGGCACTATGAATGACCAGCTCCTCTGGCACTATAAGACCGAGCTCGCATCGGCACTATGAATGACTGGCTCCTCCGGCACTATAATGTAATACCCGTAATTTCGATTTCCAATAATTTATTTTTTCGGCGAAAGTCCGTTTTGACGACTCTCTCATGACCGTTTTGTCATTCCGAGAATGATTAATTCTGCACTTTTTGTCATCCGACTTCGTTTCGGTGTTGTTTTATTGAGTTCCGTGCTTTTTGGCGACTTTTCCGCACTTGAATTCGATTCTTGCGAATCTCGTTCGAAACTGCTGTTTTGAGTTTCCCGTAAGTCCGTTTAACTTTTTAGACGTGTTATGAACTTCGGTTTGGTTATTCGATCACGTATCGTGATTTTCGGGCGTTTTGGGCCATTTTTGTAATTTCCCAAAGTTTGGGGTAATTACTTTCCGTTGTCGAATTTCGAGCCTTCGGGTGGTCGGAATCGTGTGTTCTCTTAGTGCTCGAATTCGTCTTTGCGAGTACTTCGTAATCGTATCTTCGATTCGTATTCAGGTTCGGGTTTCGGGGTCGTTCGGGCCCAGTAAGATCGCCGAGTTACGGCCGGTAGTGCTCGGCAGTTATGTACGTAAGGCCGTTTACGTACGTAAGGCCCTGGCCGGTTACGTACGTAATGGGCCGGCAGATTTGGGGCAGTGACTCGGTTACGTACGTAAGCCTTGGCCGGTTACGTACGTAACCTTGCCGGCAGGCAGCCTATTTAATGCCCTGCAGTCGTTTTTTTTCGCCATTTTCTCCTTCTTCTCCTTCTCTTCCGCGGTTGGGGTTGTTTTTATCATGTATCCATGTTGTTGGGCAACAAATCCACGAAGTTCTAGAGGTTTTATCATCGATTAATCATCCGTTATCATCCTTTGATCCAGCGAATCAAGGTAATCTCTTCCTAGAACCCTAAATTCATAAATTTGGGGATTTTTGTGTTTTTGTCCGATTCGTTCTGTATTGTTGATTAATTCATGTTGGGTATGATTAATCTTGGTAGTACTCTTGTGTTTAACATCATTTAATCCATCGTTCTTCGTCGAATCGAAGTATAATTCTTGATTTCATTCGAATCGACTTTTAGGGGGATTTGTTCTCGATCTCGTTTTTCATCCATTTTTGATGGATCGATTGTGGTTAAATGATGTTGTTAAACACATTCTATGGATTTTATATCCATATTTCAACTTGGAATTCTGTTTTCGTGTTTTGTCGGGACGAATCGTGTTCTTGGCCGTTTTGGGAAAAACACTTGATTCTTCGTCATTCGTTCTTTGAATTCAGCGGCTTTGGGTCACACTCTGGAATTCATTTTTGTTGTTATATTTGTCTTTCGTAGTTTATTGTCGCGAGATGGCGTTCGGTGGAGTCGGCGGGTTCGTAGTCGGTTCGTGCCAACCTACTTCGGTCGATTCTCCGTGTTGTTCTTATTCGAGGCAAGTATCTTGCCCATACATTACGTGTTTTGTGGATATAATGGTTGCTAAGTGTCGATATGTGCTAAATAAATAAATATCTATAACCATTTTTCAAAAGAATCGGTATATTTACCATCATGGTTTTCGTAAAGGTGAACCGTGTGTGTCGGGAATTAATACGCTTAGTTGGATATGCGTTCTAGTGACGAGTATAGGATCACCTTACTTTCGTGTGATTTCATTATGTATGATTATGGCGTCGGTAAATGTAAAGTGTAATTCTCTTGTGAAATTATGTGCTTGGAGTCACGTGGTTATGGATGAATATGTGAGTTTGTGTGATATTGGTTATGTCGTTCGGTGCTGTTGAGATCTTGAGCTCCCTTGTGAATTGATATAGTTTTGGGTCGTGAGTACATGTTGGATAATGTGGCCATTCTAGCAAGGTACCTCGACTATATATATTTTGTGTGTTTGACCTTTGAGAGTTGTGGTTTTGTAATATGTGAGTTGTTACTCTTCCACCTGGGGATGGCATGTGGCCTCTGGGGGCCGATACTAATGGGTACGGCCACGGAAGTGGACTTGGGTGCGTGTGTTGATGTTCTTCCACCTGGGGACGGTTCGACGGGACCTCTGGGGGCCGATACTAATGGGTACGGCCGCGGAAGTGGTTTCCCACCTGGGGACGGTCCGACGGGGCCTCTGGGGGCCGATACTAATGGGTACGGCCACGGGTTACCAAGTGCGGTTTCTGTGATATTGATGTTTATGTTTGATGATTAATTATGATATGTCCGGAGTATCACAATGCCTTACGCTCGGGGTCGAGATACAATATATATCGAGTCTTGGTGTTTGGCTAGAATGGCATAAGAATAACGTGTTATGTGTATTGTGTCCTTGTAAGTGAATTGCAGTGGATGATTGGGTCGTAGGCCCTGTGTTTTGTGATCGAAATGGTCGGGTCGTGGACCCAGTGTTTTGTTAACGGATTTATATTTTGGAAAATGAACTTTGGGGCTGTGACCCTAAATGGCTTTCGAGGAATTAAGAACTTTTCAATTTCTAATGTTTTCAAAACTCCCGAGATTTGGAAATGTTTTCAAAGTGCTTACTTGCTTCGTTTCTACTTTCAAGACTTGAACTATTTTTTTTACTAAATAAATCTCGGAAAGTCTTTCATTGTATTCTCGGAATGTGTTGTGTATGGCTCGTTTTGCACTTTATACTTGCACTAGCGAAACAGTGGAGTTTTGCTAACCCCCGAGAAATCGGGGGGTGGATATCTGTATTGTGTCCAGGTACATGCAGGTTTTCGGGAGCAAGACACAAGATCGGTACGAGGGATGATGAAAGACGAATGATACTAATCACACGAAGGCCAGTTTTGGGTCCAGTTAGTCGGAGCCCTTTGTATTGCCTTTTCCGCTGCCGTATTGTCTATGTTTTGAAGTATTTTACCCTTGCATGGGTATGAGTCTGGATAGGGTTATGTATTTTTGATTTTTAAGACAATGATAAAAGACCAAATCGGTCTAATGTTTCGTGATTATGCCTTGTCGGCATGTAATGTATTATGTTGTTTCGATGTTTAGTCTGGTGGATCCTCACGGAGGGGGTCTGCGGCGTGTAATATTCCCGGTTAGATTCTGGGGGTGTTACATTTATGGTATCAGAGCTTAGGTTGAGGAAACCTAGGCTGTCGGGTCGAGTTATGTGTTATTGAGTCTTGTATTGTCAGATTTTGTCTGACTGAGTCGTGTCGCGACGCGTCGTTTGGAATGTCGGCCGTGATTAGTATCAGGGTGCAGCCATCATCTTCGTGCGACCTGTGGATGTAAGTCTCCCTTCTTTGTGTTGTGCCTCGTGTGACACGAGCTATTTTTATGATTATTTGTTAAGTGACGGAATCCTCTTATGGATTTTGATTTCGTGATATGTGGTTATTTGACTCTCATATTTCGTTCATATGAGGAGTAGTGTTGCTGGATTGTGCATGTTGAACTGTATTTCTTTTATCCGCTGCGTGAGTTCTTTTGTAATGACTTTCGGTATTTTACCGACTGAGTTTTATTTCGAAAACCGATTCCCTTAACCGAATTTTTGGTATTATGGCCTTGATCGTTTTGTCGAAATTCTTACGACGGTATTTAGTACTTTGTAAATGGCTTTTGTAAGTTTTTGAAATATTACCGTCATCGACCTTTTTGGCATTTTTGTAAATGGTTTTTGGCCTGGTGGGTTCCGGCGCGGGACCCACAGCGCTATATTGTTCCATGTATTTACCTGAAATTTTTGGGCATTCTAGCCCATTGAATTATCTTTGAAAACCGTGAGTATCTTAGAAAATAAATTCGAGACGTACTTTTAAAATGAATTATTTTCTCGTGGTACATCCAAGGTGCCACAATATGTTTCAAAATTCTTCTACCTCGAGGACCAAAATGTTTTGAGATATTTTCAATGTTTTAGAAACACTTTTACTTAGACCCGAGGGTCGAATATTCTGAAATTTTTCCACTAAGAGAAAGTGTCCTCATTTTTATCAAATGCGAAATGGTTTTCCAAAGTCTCGATAATGGTGTTTGTACTACTTTTTGTAAAATGATACTCAAGATCAACTGGTGTTTCCAAACTGTTTTCAAAAGGTGGTTTTCGTTTTTAAAACCCATCATTTCCTGCTTGTGGTCGGAGAAAGTGTGTATGATGTTGGTATTGTTGTTAAGGTGTTAGCCCTCCAAATTGTGATTGAATTGGTGGTGTGAACGTTGAGTCGTTCGCCATGCATATGTTCTGTTAGCCCTTTTGGGAGGTGTGATGACGATCTTTAATGTTGTCATTTCGTGGTGGCTTGCGTGTTATCGCTCCTGTGTGAGCTGTTAAAGCTTGGGATTGTACGTTTGTGTACATGTGTGATTGTTTCATGATGTTTGTAATTATGTGCTGGTTATTGTTCGGGCCGTTGAGGTCGCCGAACGATACCGTCGTTGCTGTAGTATTTGTGTGTGTATTACTTTACGATGGTAATAGTTGTATATGATATGTATTGTGATTCTTTGTTGTGCTGAGTTGGCATCTCCGCTATGTTGTTTTGCGACGTTATGCCCCATTTTATCAAGCATTTGTATTTTCGGTATGCCAAGCCGAGGCGTTTCAACCGTGACGTGCCGGGGCATGCACGTGTAAATTATCCTTCTCGTCCATAATGCGTTTCAGGTGCGGACTCGTGGGACACCGAATTCAGTTTTGCGAATTGGCTATCGAGACTTTCGGAGTTCGCGCTTCAGCACAGTTATCATAATCGGCTTTGAGAGGCCTTCGAAGGATGTTTCTGTCGGTTGCTTGTTGTGTCTTCACCTTGATTTCGTTGTTGTGAGTTTCGGGGACGACACTTCTTTTAGAAGAGGTCGAATGTAATACCCGTATTGTTTTTGGACTTCTGCATTTCCTCTTTCTCAGGTCTATCGACTCGCTCGTATTCGTTGATACTTTCTGAGCTTGTTTTGTATTTCAGTTTCATCGTTCGAATGAGCTGTAATCTTGTTTTGGGTCGATCTGATATCGCTGTGACTTTTCCGAGTTTGGTTCGATTCTTGTGAATCTTGTTCGGAAGTAACATCTTTTGGTTCTACTAGTTCTTTTATTCGAAGTGGATTAGATTTGGAACTTCTGTATTTTCGACTCTGTCGACTCGTTTATGTTCGTTAACATTTTCTGAGCTTGCCCTGTCCCTTACTTTTGTTAATCGGTATGAGGGATGATGAAAGACGAATGATACTAATCACACGAAGGCCAGTTTTGGGTTCAGTTAGTCGGAGCCCTTTGTATTGTCTTTTCCGCTGCCGTATTGTCTATGTTTTGAAGTATTTTACCCTTGCGTGGGTATGAGTCTGGATAGGGTTATGTATTTTTGATTTTTAAGACAATGATAAAAGACCAAATCGGTCTAATGTTTCGTGATTATGCCTTGTCGGCATGTAATGTATTATGTTGTTTCGATGTTTAGTCTGGTGGATCCTCACGGAGGGGGTCTGCGGCGTGTAATATTCCCGGTTAGATTTTGGGGGTGTTACATTTATGGTATTCATTCGAAAAACATTTTTAGAAAAACATCCAGGAAAAGCTAAGGAAAAACAAATGCAAATGGGGCACGCAGGCCGTACAAAAAATAAGCTTAACATGCTAATACTATTCGGCTCCACCACTCTGGCCGGCCGCTTGGAATGACTGCCCCTCACCCTCGCCAGTCGGGGCCGCATCAGTGCCTCTCGCAACCTCATCGGCCTCCTCAGGCTTGTCGGCGTCCATCGGCTCCACTTGGAGGTCGGATGCCCGGCTCACAATATAGGCACGGACTTCATCAACCGTCTTCCCCTCCTTCATAAGATCCAACATCTCGTAACAGGTGGAGACGTAATTCAAGTTGAGCAACTCTTCGTACTCGGCCGTCTTCTTGAAAGCAGTCGCCCCGTCAGCCAGACCCTTGGCGTAGCCCACAGCTTCGCAAGTACTAACCTGCTCGGTCATGAGTTCAATCCGGGCGCTCGTCTCCTTCAGATAGGCCTCATGATCAGCCTGGACCTCATCGCACTTCTTCTGCATCGCCTCATCTGCCTCCGCCATCTCACGTGCTCTCTCCCTCCACATGTCGGCCTCGATAGCACGGCCCTCCAGGATCTCCATTTCTCCCTTCATGGATGATATTTGACCCTCTAGGGATTTGACCATGGAAGGACAGAGATGATGCTTCTCCCGAAGGATTTGAAGATCGGTCACCACCTTCCTATGCTTCCCGGCCAAGTCCTGAAACTCCCCGACGGCCTTCACATAGGTCCCCAAAGAATGACTGAGTAGAGCATTCCCGAACTGAATCTGGCGGGATCCATGTCATTAGTCACCAGATCCATCTTCGGCGTCCATCCCCGAATAGGAACATGACTAGACTTGGCTACGGCCGGTGGAACCTTCTCAAGCATCTCGGCGGTAGGAGTAGCCGCCCGAATATAATTGAGGAACCAACGCGGCCGCCTCCCCTTCATCTCGGTGCAAGGGTCCTCCCGATCATTGTTGACTGTGAGGTAGTGTTCCTCCAACTCGAAAAATGCTTCCTTCCCGACGACACGACCGGTCCTGACTGGGCTCGGCATAAGTAGACTTCGGGAGCGGGATAAGCTTCTGCCTTATTAACACTTCCCTCAGGCTCGGTCTCTCCCTTTTTCGCTTGGCCCCCGCGTGCTTCCTCCACTCGGCGGCCTCGGTAGCCAACCTTTCCACACGCTGTGCTGAGGTTTCTCTCCTCCCCGACGCAGCCCTGATCCTATAAACTTAAAGAGAAAGGAAAAGATCAATTAAAAAAATACCCAATTCAGACATTATCGGATCAGTGGACCGGAGACCAGCAGCCTAAAGGTTCTCCTCGGTGGTTAATAAGTGCGACTTCCTCTGCTCGACTGAAAGCTCCAAAAGCTTCTCAATCCGGTCGTCAAACTCAGAGGACGTCTCCTGCGCCGGAATATGGTCTGCACAGGAAACAAATGATGAGCATTAGATAAAAACGAACAGAACAGAATACACAATACTTACGTATTTTTGCAGTAAAGTGCTCCTGGACCTGAAGCCGTACGTCTATAATGCCCTGCTCGAACTCATCCACCGAGGTCCTCCAATCTTCCCCAATATAAAAACTGCTCCTTCCAGCTGTGTATGTTCTCTGGAACATCCACCACCTCCTTGTGCATGGCATGCCTAGCTGTCAAATAAAACCAGCCCGAGACGGATCTTCCGACCGACCTCCACAGGAAGAGGCTATTAAACTCCTCAAAGATGGGCTCGGGCCAACCTTGCTGGTTGAAAAGAATGAAAAAATCCACCACCCGAGCCCAAGAGTTGGGATAAATTTGGGCAATAGGAAGGCCCAACTACTCAGGAATCGGGACAGAGCCAAAGGAAGCGGGCCCGCCAACAAGGAGAGGTAATACACGGCCCTGCAGCCAAACAGCGGCAGATGAGGCCTCTCCTCAGGATACGGGATGAACATCCGCACCGCCGCTGCCAGGCCACCAGTTGCTCCTCCGTAACGACAACTGCGGATCGAGGTCGAGTCCCACGCCGCCTCCACGAAAAGGGACGTCCGAGGCCGAACCCAGGCCTCCTCAGGCTCAACTTCCCCTTCCTCATCCGAAGCTCCGCCAACCGCCGCCAGCGGCACCACCACCTCTGCCTTCTCAAGTCCCAGCGACCTCGCTACCTCGCCGCCTCCCTCCTCATCACTCGAGTCGACGGGCGTCCCCCTAGGGACAGATCCTCCACCCCGGTATGGTCCGGCGACACGGAGAACTCCTCCGCCCTCACATCCCCCAGATTCGACATGTCGGTTATTTAAACGGGAAAAAGAAGCAAAAAAAGAAACTCACCGGAGCTTTTTCTCTACAAGAAATTGGAAAAAATGGCAGAAGTGAAAAGAAAGAAGAAAGGGGATGAACGCCTCTGTTTATAGTGAGAGATGGGCGTTAAATACCTAATGCGTAACACTGAACCGTCGCGAGTACCAAGGACACGTGGGCGGTGCCGTCAAATCAAATCCTGCCACGCGTCCCTCATTATGACACAGACGCGGAAATCGAACCGACACATCTCTCGATGAGACGTCCCTTCGAGAATCCCATCCTCCCTAAGAAGCCGGCTCGGCCTAACTACGAATCGACTCCAGCCCCGGCCACCTGGAACGACTCTGGACTCGGGGGCACTTGTTGATACCCCATCCGCCTTGGCATCCACGTATGCGCCCCCCGCCAGCTCAACCATCCCCGGTTAAGGGATCAGAAGACAAAAGAACCGATTTCCGGGTAAACCGGCCGAGCAGAGTAATAGGGAGGACCGACCGAGTACATATCAAATTTACTCCCAGGTCCTGTTAAGACAGGACCGGGCCAAACTGCCGAGACCTGGGGCCGACCCGATGACCAGTCCGGAGCAAGGACGAAAGGGCCGACCAGATCCAAGATAAATACGCTCGAAGACACTGTCATGGCATGACTGATCAGAGCAGCGGGAGACCCGAGGGCCGACCCCAGTACCGACCACAACGGATAAGCGTCGCCAGAAGCATGCGGAACAGGCACACAGGATATGCGGAACAGGCACACAGGACATGCGGAACAGGCACACAGGACAGTTAATGCACGCTGTCCTCCCTCCTCCCGAAGCAATCCCCAAAAGTCGCCACGTGTCTAAGGCACACTCTCCCTATGACAAGTGTTTGAATGCATTCCCAAATATTCTCCAGCTGTCGTCCCTGATTGGCCAAGATTATCTATAGATAGAGAGAATGTATGATAAGAAAAAATTAGGGAATTTTTCACAAAAAGAGAGACAGAGAGAGAGAAACAAAACAAGACTTATAATAAACAAACAAGCAATTTAGACCGACTTAAAAGTTCAGTTCGGTTTTATCACAGATTACGATCATCAATAAAATTTAGTGATCCAACTCATTTGATCTTTTTTATTATTTCTAGTCCAGGTCACCACACGTTACGTTGATCCAATCAGTTATCAACAATTAGATCATAAAGTTTTTAACTAATCTAATTTCTGTATAATATATTAGTTAATGTGTATAATTAATTTCCAAGTTAAAAATATGATCTCGAGAATTATATATTTCCATAAAATATTAATTTTATTTCCTTGTAAATCTCATTCAATTACTAACCTTTTTTATTTAAATTTACTGAATATAAAATATTATTAAAAAATATAATATTTTATTTTAAAATTATGAGAAATTAGATAAATTATGAATATACCATCCGTTAAAAAACTCTCTTTTTACACACACACACACACACACACACATATATATATATATATATATATATATATTTACTCTCTATAGAGAGAGAGAGAGTAAATTGGGTGACTTACATCTGACAACCTTTTTAGATGTCATATAAAACTTTGGGTCCCTATGTTTTCATATTTTACGACGAAAGACAAAACTTGAACTACTGAAAGTTTGTATTCACAGTTAAAAACAAAAGTCAACTTTAGTGCTGATGTCATAGGGAGAGGGAGAGAGAGAGAGGAATACCCATTTTTTTCCTTTTCACTCCTTACTGCCTTTTATTTTTTCTTTTCTTTTAAACGAAATGTCACGTGAGCCGCACATGCCGTCCTTTGTTGTAATATTGTTTAGTGTATACCTACCTGGACTGTAATATTATTTAACTTTTATGTACTTCATTGTAATATTTTTGTAAAAGTTACAATGAGGGGACCGTCCAGAAAACTCGCGGGCGGAAAAAACCATCGGTGACCAAAAAACTGCCGAAAACTCGCCGGTGGAGCTGCCCAAATATGCCTTGAGAGGACCGACCCGAAATTTTTTGTAATACCTACCCGAATCTGCCATGAGAGGACCGACCAGAAAACTCGCGGGCGGGGCTGCCCAAAAAACCCCGGGCGGGGCTGGCCGGAAAAAACCACCGGTGACCTGCAAAACGGGGCAAGCCGGAGAAGGAGAGGAGAGGCACCGACCGGTATAGGTACCAAAAGAACCAGCGCGAGGAGGTGGTTCCGACAGCGGTGGTGCCTGGCCGAGTAGGAGGCGCGAGCGGCTGAAATCTGCAGAAAACCGGTCGCGGTCGAATTTTTTTTTCTTTTTCTTTTTGTTTTAAAAGAAATATTTTATCTAGTAATATTGAATAAACCAATTTCAAAGAAATGTTTTATTCCAAGGATAAAATGGACTTGCAGAAAGTCACCATCACTCCTGAAATTGGATCTCATCGTTATTTTTTAAAAACATAGGGACCCAAACATTTAGTAGGCATCTAATAAGGTGGTTGGGTGTAAAATCCCAATGCTAAATTAGATTACCAATTTATCCAACGCAATCCTATACGCAACGGGATAGGTGCTCGTGAATAATAAGGCCTTAAACCTTTTCGATACCATGACTGTAGATAGATGCTTGTGGAGGCGCCAGATCAGAGTTGTGGTTTTTTTTGTAGGGAATGGTGCTGTAGAAGAGAGCCTCAGGGTTGGGTTGCCTCGGTTAGCTTTGACCTAGAGCATTGTATTTTTTACTTTTACTTTTATTGTATATTTTATTCTATTGCCTTTTACGTGTGGTGTATTTTTTACAGGGAGTTGTGCGCAAAGCCAGCCTCACTTCTGTTAGAGTAGCGTTCATCGAGAGTGTAGTTGCCAAAGTCCCCTTAGGTACGTCTCATGTGAATTAAGCCATGTGCTCAGGTTTGGTTTTGAGCTTTTTCGAATTGTATGCTTTTTTGTATATATCATTCATTACTTTGTTGTGCACTAAGCTGGGGGTCTTCACGGAAACAGTCTCCCTACTGTATAAAGTAGGGGCATGGTCTGCGTACATCTTACTCTCCTCAGACATGCTCTGTGCGGGATATACTGGGTATGTTTGGTTTGATTTGGTTTAATCCTATACGAAACGGGAAGGACTCGAGTCCAAGTCTACACACAACACTAGGAATTAGACCTGGCAAATGGGCGAGCTTACCAAACGGCCGCGAAACGGCGGGCCAACTGGCCGGCCAAAAGGCCGATTTTTGGGGCAAAAATATTAGGCCTGGGTCTGGCCCCGAGCGGTTCGGCCGCCCGCGGGCCTCAACTTTTTTTTTTTTTAAATATTATTTCTGAATAAGTATAAAAATATTTTTCGATCCTTAATTATTATATTATTCACTATACTATCACAATCAGATAAATAAATGTACAATTATTTTTATTTGATAATTACATTATTTACCACTACCACAATCAAAAGAGAAATATACAAATTTTATTTGATCGTCATATCATTTATCACTACTACTTTCTTATAAAATCATAAAATAATATTATTATTGATATGAGATACTACAAAGTAATCACAAAATCCCATAATCAATAATTAACATATAGATGTAATATAATCTAACAAATAAAGAAAATTTTTAAATATTATAATTACATATAACATAAATAAAAAAACTTGGCCGGGCGGCAGCCTGTACTGGCCTCAACATGGCCAAATCTGGCCGAGCCAAAAGTCCGATTTTTTTGAGCAAAAATATAAAGCGTCTAACGCCCGCCTAAAAACGAATGGCTGACCGACCATGGCTAGGCCTATTTTGCCACGTCGAGAAGGAATCCTTGCATATATACGTATTTTGCTCCCTCTCAAACACAAATATATATATATACGCATATCGTGTAGCATAAGATATCTCCTTCCAAACGAAAGCACATCTCGGAATTCTCAAATCTTTGCTTCTCAGATTGCCGGAAGTATGAATCACCAAGCTGAGTCGTCCGATCCGTAAGTTCACACTATCGTTTTCTCGTCAGCTCGACTCGATGGATCGCAATTCTTTTTGCTTTTCTTTCGGTTGAATTATTTCCGCCGGTAATCTGATTTTTTTTTTCTTGCTCTGAACAGGAAAGGTGGGAAGAAGGACTTTTCTACCGCGATTTTGGAGAGGAAAAAAGCAGCTAATCGGCTCATCGTTGATGAGGCGGTCAACGACGACAACTCGGTTGTTGCCCTCCACCCAACCACCATGGAAAAGCTTCAGCTTTTCCGTGGAGACACTATTCTGATCAAGGTTGGGACTTTTGAATTCCAGCGATTCTTCTTCTTTGCTTTTCCGGGGGGGGGGGGGGGTAGGATTTCTTCTATTTATTGTTTTGAAGCTATTTAAGTGGACGAATAGTATATTAGTGGAAGAGTAGTTGATGGAATAGGCTTACTTATTGAAATCTAAACGTGAATTAATATAGCTCAGATCCAAGTGAAATTTCTGATTAGAGAGAGGATTTTGAGTCAAGTATGAAGAGCTCCTTGTTATTTTGTTTTGTTAGGTGTGTAAGTGTAGATGAGAATGATATATGGATTGAGGGTTGATTGAGAAGTTTACGTCTTTGAAGGAAATTTGCTCTGTGTATTTGGAAAGCATTATTTAGGCCTATCATGAAGAGAAGCTTAGTCAAGATGACAGTACGTCATATATTTGTACCAACTTATGGCATTTTTAGCATTCTGTGTTAGACCAAAGTTGCCTACTTTATATGCTCGTTTCGATCTCTTTGGATGCGTTTTATTTCGTTTCGTGCACCACAATATTGAGCATCCTGCTATTGGTGGTTTCCAGGGAAAGAAAAGAAAGGATACTGTGTCCATTGCCCTCGCTGATGAAACATGTGACGAGCCGAAGATTAGGATGAACAAGGTTGTCAGGGCAAATCTTAGGGTTCGGCTAGGGGATGTTGTATCTGTGCATCAGTGCCCAGATGTTAAATATGGAAAGCGTGTCCACATACTGCCGTTGGATGATACGATAGAAGGTCTCACTGGGGATCTTTTTGATGCATATCTCAAACGTAAGCTTCTTTTTGTAACATCTTGTCTGTTTAGAAGAAGAATTTTAGCATGAACCTGGGAAAACAACATGGTTCCTTAATTATGACTAAAGAAGAGTCATTTGACTGTTAAACTATCTTTGCAGCTTACTTTCTGGAGGCGTATCGCCCTGTGAGGAAAGGAGACCATTTTCTAGTGAGAGGAGGTATGAGAAGTGTTGAATTTAAAGTTGTCGAGACCGACCCGGGGGAGTATTGTGTCGTGGCCCCAGATACTGAGATCTTCTGTGAAGGGGAACCCGTGAGGAGAGAGGATGAGGATAGACTGGACGAAGTTGGCTATGATGATGTAGGTGGTGTTAGAAAGCAGATGGCACAGATTCGTGAACTAGTAGAGTTGCCACTAAGGCATCCTCAGCTTTTTAAATCTATTGGTGTGAAACCTCCCAAAGGAATTTTACTCTTCGGCCCCCCTGGTTCTGGAAAGACATTGATTGCTCGAGCTGTTGCTAATGAAACTGGTGCTTTCTTCTTTTTGATTAATGGGCCAGAAATCATGTCTAAATTGGCTGGAGAGAGTGAGAGCAATCTGAGAAAGGCATTTGAGGAGGCTGAAAAGAATGCCCCATCCATTATTTTTATCGATGAGATTGATTCAATTGCACCTAAGCGAGAGAAGACACATGGTGAAGTTGAGAGGAGGATTGTTTCTCAACTTTTGACACTCATGGATGGGTTGAAATCTCGTGCCCATGTCATTGTTATGGGGGCAACAAACCGGCCGAACAGCATTGATCCAGCTCTTAGAAGGTTTGGTAGGTTTGACCGGGAAATTGATATTGGGGTTCCAGATGAAGTCGGACGCCTTGAAGTTCTTAGGATTCACACCAAGAACATGAAGCTTGCTGATGATGTTAGGCCAACAACACCCCTTACCCTCGAGTTTTTTACATAGTAATACTATGAACTAGATTCTCTAATCAAATTATATGATTTTTGCAGGTTGATTTGGAAAGAATAGGGAAAGACACCCATGGCTATGTTGGTGCTGATCTTGCAGCTCTCTGTACTGAAGCTGCTCTCCAGTGCATCCGAGAGAAAATGGATGTCATTGATTTGGAGGATGATACAATTGATGCTGAGATACTCAATTCCATGGCGGTCTCAAATGAGCACTTCCATACTGCTCTTGGAACAAGCAATCCTTCTGCTTTGCGAGAGACAGTAAGTGAACTTCTGGCCGGAATTCACAGCTTACATGTCAGCATGAGCTAAGTCATTTTACTGTGATGTTTTATATTTTCACTGAATTGGTGAACAGGTTGTTGAAGTGCCTAATGTCTCTTGGGCAGATATTGGAGGACTTGACAACGTCAAGAGGGAGCTTCAGGAGGTAATATGAATAAATAAAGTTCAGGGTTTTTAGCTGGACCTCTGTATATACATTACATTTGTTGAATTTAGTAGTTGCTAACTTCTTTATTATCTTGTAGACTGTTCAATATCCCGTGGAACATCCAGAGAAGTTTGAGAAATTCGGTATGTCACCTTCAAAGGGTGTTCTTTTCTATGGTCCACCTGGATGTGGTAAAACTCTACTTGCCAAGGCGATTGCAAATGAATGTCAAGCCAACTTTATTAGTGTAAAAGGACCTGAACTGCTCACCATGTGGTTCGGTGAGAGTGAAGCCAATGTCCGTGAAATATTTGACAAGGCTCGGCAATCTGCTCCTTGTGTTCTCTTCTTTGACGAGCTCGACTCTATTGCTACTCAGGTTATTCCCTTTCCAGCTATAAATAATCATGGTGCATGGCATTTGTCCTTTACAGTAACTGACCAATAATTTAAATACAAGTTCCAAAGGATTCAATAATCTATGGATATTATATAGTGTTTTTATTTGGTTGATAGAAAGATCTTATATGTATATATATTTTTTTGTGGTGCAGAGAGGAAGTAGTGTTGGAGATGCTGGTGGTGCCGCTGACCGAGTTCTCAACCAGCTCTTGACTGAAATGGATGGCATGAATGCAAAGAAGACTGTTTTCATAATTGGGGCGACTAACCGGCCCGACATAATCGACCCCGCACTTCTTCGTCCCGGCCGTCTTGATCAGTTAATATATATCCCTCTGCCAGATGTGGAGTCTCGTCATCAAATCTTCAAAGCATGCCTCCGCAAATCACCACTCTCCAAAGATGTTAATCTACGAGCTCTTGCCGAGCACACTCAAGGATTTAGTGGGGCAGATATCACAGAAATTTGTCAGCGGGCTTGCAAATATGCCATAAGAGAGAACATTGAGAAAGTAGTGCTTACTTTTTTCCGCCTTTTTCGACTACTTTTTGTTCGTACTTTTGTTGATATTCTTATAGTATTATTTCAGAGATGATTCAAAACAATATAAAAATCTTGGAATCAGTCTAATAACAGAAGAACCCAACTATCTTTCAAAATCACAAATAACCCCCTGGATATTTATTGTATCTATTTTCCGATCTGCATTTTGTATTAGGGGGGTATTAAACCTGAGTCATTTTTTTTTTTGGGTAATACCTAATCCCTAGGGGTTCTTCTAATTTTGAAAATTAGTTGGGTGTTTTTATACTCGATCTAAATCTCAAGGTTATTTTTTGTAATTATTCCTACTATGAATGAGTCTAAACCCTACTTAATGAATTACATAATGGTGTGCTTATACTAGGACATAGAAAGGGAGAGGAGAAGAATGGATAATCCTGACTCCATGGATGAGGATGATGACGACGAGGTGTCGGAGATCAAGCCTGCACATTTCGAGGAGTCGATGAAATACGCTCGCAGAAGCGTGAGTGATGCTGATATACGCAAGTACCAGGCTTTTGCACAGACGTTGCAGCAGTCACGCGGATTTGGGACTGAATTTCGGTTTGCTGATTCAGCAGCAGGTGGGACATCAAGATCCGATCCCTTTGCGACCCCGGCTGGTGGAGCTGACGAAGATGATTTGTATAGTTAGTCTACAACAATTGATGGGTTTCTACTTTCCAGCAACTCCCGCATTTAAATTAAGTATGCACTTCTGTTTTCATCAGAAATGATCCATGACTTGTTATAGTTCTTAAATTTTTTCGTACTTCTTTTGCCTCTGGCTATACATTTATTTCCAATTTTCTCTGCCATTTTTTATTTTTATTTTCCGATATCTATTTATTGTTGATCGGCTGCAACTAGTGTTGGTACTTTTACTGGCTGCAACTAATTTTAGCATACTGATCGGGGGAATAGGTGTTCGAGCGATGGATGTAATTCAGAAAAACAACTCAGTAGGAGCTAAGATCTAAAATCCTTGGCTTCAAATCCATCAATCCAAGTGGAGCCCAAAAGCATCTTGTGTGCAACGTCATCTAATTTACTAAAGTTCTCTGTGCTTCGTTACAATTTTATCCCTCTTTTTTATAGTCTGAAAGTCAAGCAAGCAGGTCTGCTTATTTTGATGCATGCTCCGAAGTTGTGATTTGATTTGATAATCGAGGAGTCTGGAGGCTTTGTGGGGAAATAACGAACACACTCGAGATGAATGTACTCGTTCAGAGCCGGCTTCAGAAAATCCGAGGCTTTAGGCCATCCAAAATGAGTTTTTTTTTTTTTTTTTTGGTCATATACGCAAGGAACAATATATATAAATAATACTTCATTACATTATTTACCATAAAAATAGTACAATTCAACAAAATAAGGTTTAAAGTTTAGTCAAGCAACTAACGAAATAAGCCTTAAAATTTAGTTCGTTTAACAAAATAAACGACTAACAAGTACTAATATAAAAATAGCAAGAAAACTATTCAAGTTCTGACATTTTTATTTGTCAGATCAGATTACAAACACGATCAACAACTATTTTTCATCTAAAAATATTTAGAACTCAAAATTCTGAAAAATTGAGCCCTAACTTCAAATCATAAATACCTAACCATATAAAAGAAGATATAGTTGAAACTTACCCTAGGTTACTAAATAATCAAGGATCAAAAGTGTAATTCATTTAAATCAAATTAAAGGTCAATACAAGACAATCCGTTTACTTCAATCACAATACTCAACAATAGTAATAATTACATCAATATGAATAAATACATTCATGCAATGTAATGAAATATCAGGGTAAACGGGTAATCTGTCATAATCTTACCACCTTATGATATTCCACACCAACTCAATAGTTACCATATTCCATATCTCTATTTTTAATAACAAAAAGTGCTCGAATCCAAACATTTATACTGTATCTCAAACAACACCATAATCCTCAATACGTCATCTCAAATATCTTGCAACTGATAAATACATAATACATAATCCATGTCTAATCTAATTTGTCAAATAGCATCAACAGATCTCAAATATACTATAATTTAATTGCAAATCTAGACAATATCAAAAGCATATAAAAAACATCAAAACAAAGAGTTTTCACATTTATCAAAATAGTTTAGATACTCTTGGAATATCCTCAAAATTATTAAGAGTCCTACAACTCAATAATCATCTCCTTATTATCCAGTGAAAAAACCTCTAGCATATGCATACACTATGCCCCACTGGACATTTGATTAGATAATGAGAAAATTATTAATTTGGTCCGTATGTGGGATTAATTGGCCAAAAAGCTCCATCTGTTTCCGGCGGACTTAAAAACCCCACATCTCTCCCTTGTTTTCGCTAATTTGGTCTTCCATTGCCGGTCGGAGTATTTTTTGGCCATCGGAGCTGACATGGACGACCCGTGGCAAAAATAGTGGACCCGCCTAAGACAGACGAGGTTTTTTGGTCAATTGGTCCCACATACGGGATCAATTTGATAATTTTCTCATTTTATATATATATATATGAAATTATTTTTCAATAAATATAATAAATATAATAAATATTAATGGCACATGATATAAAGAACTATAATTTAGTTGAGTTTAAATTATTTGTGGCAAAAAAATTCTATCAAATGAAAAGTTGATGAGCGATAAATTTTTTATTTTTCGAGGGTAGAATTATTTATCAAATAAAGATTGGAAGAAGTTTATTGCTTGCAAAAAAGATTTATGTAATCGATTTATGTTAGATTTTTAGTTTTCTCATATAATCAATTTGTAAAATATATTTTCTAAATCAATTAAATTTACTTAAAATGTATTCAATTTCTCTCCTAAATTGATTGAATGATACTATTATTTTTATTTTATAAAAAATCAACTAAGTAAGCTCTTTAGCATAAATGCAAAGTATGTTAAATAAAAAAAGATATTAAAATTATTTCTTTTATTGCAAGAATGTATTCTTTTGTTGGATAATACAAAGAGAATCTATTAAAAATCTGACATAAAAATACAAACAAACCATAAATCTTTTTTGCAAGCAATAAACTTCTACCAATCTTTATTTGATAAATAATTCTACCCTCGGAAAATAAAATTCTATCGCTCATCAACTTTTTATTTGATAGAATTTTTTTGCCACAAATAATTTAAACTCAACTAAATTATAGTTCTTTATATCATGTGCCATTAAGATTTATTATATTTATTACATTTATTGAATATATATATATATATACATAAAATGAGAAAATTATCAAATTGGTCCCGTATGTGGGACCAATTGGCCAAAAAGCCCCGTCTGTCTCAGGCGGGCCCACTATTTTTCCCACGTGTCGTCCACGTCAGCTCTGATGGCCGGAAAATACTCCGGCCGGCGACGAAGGACCAAATTAGCTAAAACAGGGTGGAGATGCGGGGTTTTTTGGTCCGCCAGAGACAGATGGGATTTTTTTGGCCAATTAATCCCACATACGGGACCAATTTGATAATTTTCTCATTAGATAATCCCAAAGCTAGTTCTGGACTCTAATCATGAATCCCTATATACTATTTGGAAGAACTATCACCGAATAAAATTCTTAGATCATGAACTCCATAATGGATCCCCATACACCTATCGACGAACTATCACATTACTTTTCACAAAATCATCATTTTTCATAAAAAAATAAAACATATAGTCAAAGTATATGTTAAAATTAGCCTTTTCAATTAACACTTACGGATCTTGGTTATGCTCTCATAGTCATTGGTTCTAACAACTATTACTGATCCATTCAAAATAACCAGAATCTACATTCATAGACACATGCCTCAATATACCATAGACCATAGGCAACTCATATCCTCAGTCTTCATTAAACTGTGCACCTAATACTCAAATTTTTGAACACATGTAAATCATATTTGATGATTTAACCTCAAAACCAAATTATAATATACAAAACCTTTTTCTAATTTGGATCTATATTCTCATTGCTATATGAAATATGAACGTAATGCAATCAAAATCATTCATTACGCACTATGAACCAAACAAGTGTAAAATTTGCCTCAACACACTATAGCACATCATTATTAATATTTATACCCTCTTTTCAAAGTTCCTCGATTACGAAAAAATCAATTCATGAACACCCTTGATCAACGATCAAATATTACAACCTAATGCAATAATTAATTAACAATATATTCGAAAGTAATTAACAACAATTTTGTGAATACAAACAACTTAACCGGATCAAATATGAATTCATTCCTATTATGATTTCATAATCCTACAATTGTATCAACAACCAATTCAACACAATAACAAAGGCTTATGGTGTTCTCGAATTCAACCTTATATCCAAACCGATAAAATAACTCTTTGTTCATATTCATCAAAATTCATACCATATTACCAAGGCTAACAATACCAATAATCCGATTTTACCATTGGTTCAAAACATACAAACATTCATACTCAAATATTGAATGTATGGTCATTAAAATCTTAATCGCAATTCGTACTCCTTCGCGACCATACAAAAATCATATTATTAATGATCAAAATATGTCTCCAGACATCATAATAAAGGTTTATATTCAATAATAAACACCTTAATACATATCCATCTTATCTCAACATATACTCCAACACAAATAATCATACCAATACTTTAGTAATTTATCATCATACGAAGCAGTCATCACTGATATACCATAAACTTGTTAAGGAGTACAAATCACACCACATACATCTTGAAAATGAGTAACAACGAAACACCATAATAATCAGCCATCCTCCACGTCTCAAGCGTTAGGAATATGCCATCGAACGCCACTCAGTGGATGAGAGAGTGAGATCATTGTATTGTAATTATGAACATCTAATTCATTTATGATAAGGCATTTATTACCAAACCACCAAGTCGGAAAAATTTGGCACTATTAGAGGAAGAGGAAAAACCAAAAATTCACATACTATTGTATCTCATTTGCTTCATGATTTGGTATATAGAATAATAGTCATTGCATTTGAGAGCAAACATTCTACTCTTTATGAGCTAAGGTGATTGACGTTGAAAATGTTTATGGCTCAAACGATTAACTGGTTTGCAAGTCGAGAAAACTTAATTGGGCAATAAGTTTACACAAGACCTGTATAACATGTACTTTGACATGTAGAGTGTCTGCTTTCGCTAAAGGTTAGTAGGAGCATATATTATAGGCCTGCTAATGGGATTAGTATACCCGAACATGACTCACCTTCATTCGATCACATGAATTTCACTTTGAGATCGTCAATGACTGAGTCAAAAGGTTGTGATATGTATACGTGAGTATTCAGTAGGAGATGTGGCTGTGACATTTAGTCACTAGAGTTATTCGATCCAATCACCAACTAGTGGGGTCAATCTCGAAGTGCAACTTGATGGGCAAGTAACAATCTCTACTGAATACCAAAATATGATTCTTTCTTCTGTAAGTGAACAAGTGTCTTATGCGGTTAATGACAGATGAAATCATAACTCCTTGGCAAAAGCATATAGAGCTAGTTGTATTTGATACACGAGAGCTCAATAATATCAAATTTCACATGAGAGTTATAATATACACGAGAGTTCTAATATAGTTTGACTTTATTGTGACCCTAATACTTGATCGGGACATATGATTGAAAGGTTCATAGATATACAATATTCATAACGGAAAAGATTTTGGAATGATCTCTATTAGTCATTCTTAATTGGGTACGATGTGGACCACATGGCTGGGTACTGTAATACCCGAGATTTTAATGTGTATTTTGAACCTTGTGCCATAGTATATGTTGTATTTGATCTGAGTATTATCCTTCATATTTCATGATCTTGTACAGTTGAGTGTATGATTTCATGAATGTTGTTGTTTATAATTGTATTTGTGCACTTGTAGCGCACGCTAACGTCTGAGCGTAGCATACGCTAACTGAGTTTCCTAGCGCACGCTATGTATGAGCCTTAGCATGCGCTATGCGTAGTCAACTTGATTAAGACAGGGCGGTAGGTGAGATCAGACCGCGGATCTTTGTCGGGATATGTCAGAATGAATCTGGACGGTTTTTGGAAAACCTGAGTCAACGTTGTTTAGCGCACGCTACTGGTATGAGGATAGCGCACGCTAAAGTTGAGTACAGTGAGGTCAGTAAGCTTCGTATGGTCGTTAGCGCACGCTATAGGGTGTGGTAGCATACGCTAATTGCCGTACTTACCGCATGTAAAGGGTGTTAGCGTACGCTAAGCCGAGACCAAACCGAGATAGTAGACTGCTAGTCCATTAGCGCACACTAAAGATATAGCCATAGCGCGCACTAATAACTATTTTCTATATATAAAACAGCACCCTCTTTCATTTTCAGACAACCACTTCAACCCACACTCCAATTTCGCGACTTTGAGAGTTACCCTCTCCATCTTCAACCTTCATATCAGCCTCCTAACACATCATTGAAGGCGGGGATCTTTGAGGATTGGTGTTCAAGCGTCCAACGTTGAGTTCATCAAGAGTTTTCGTCTTTTCTTTCCATACAAGGTATGTGTCGCTGCCCGAACTTAGAATTCGTGTTCTTATTCGGATTATAACTTTCTCCTGGAATTATCAAGGTTATGGATTAATCATTAGGTTGAACACCATACCATACAAACTTGAAGTAATCATATTAGAACTCCTTTGAGTAAGAAGATCACAACCGAACCTTATTGAGTTGTAACTAAGAATCTGATTTCTGAGGTTGTTGTATAGTTGGGTTATCTTTTCCGAATCAAATGTGTGTCGGTGTATTGTTATTATCATTACCTAGAATGAGATCTTTAGCAAAGAAATTCTTAGAGTGGTCACTAAGATATAATCTTCGGATAGCATGAGATGACCTTCAACATAATTCACAACTCGTAGTGATTACTGGGTTTGTTTATCTTCTTGTTGATGATTCGAACGTAGAGTGTTGTTGGGTGACAATTAATTTGAATGAAAAACTTTGGCGAAGATGGCAGCTTGTAGAAAAACGAAGTATAGATATGAATTAACCTTGAATTCGTATTGAAGATATTATATAACCAAACCTGGTAATGACATCGATAATCAGAAATCGAAGTACGAAATTACAGTGATTTGAGTGACTCTAGCTCGACCGAGCGGTCGTCGGGTGAGTTAAACCGTGAGCCGGCTAGCTTAGAGTGTTAACCCGACCGTAGTAGACGTTAGATGTTCGTACGTTTAAACTTGTTTTGAGTTGCCGTCATTTTTCCTGTTTGTTAAAGGGCCGAGCATTGCGAACATTTGATCGAAGGAGACGGCCTTCGAGTGTGTTGAGATCATTGGAGTAATTAGTTCTTGCCATCTTTGAGGCAAGTATCATATTTTGAGGTTAATATTGGGACTTTGAGCATGCATGTGATTTATTCATGTTGTTGAACATGGGATTTATTTCGTTGAATTGTCATGATATTCGTTATCGATTACTTGTATGTTCATGTTGATGGACATAGCGATTTTGCATATATGTATGCATAAGTTGTGTTTGTGTATGTTGTGCGATTTATGCTGAGGGCACTGGATCGGATGTCCACCTCGTGTTGGTCCGACGGGATCATCTTGGGATCTATGCTGAGGGCGCTGGATCATTGGACGGGTTTTTCCACCTCGTGTTGGTCCGACGGGATCATCTTGGGATCTATGCTGAGGGCGCTGGATCATTGGAATTCCCATGTTGTGTTAATGAAATCTTGTGGATTCGCATTGTTGGATTCCAGTAGCGGAAGTCCATATTGTGTATTTTGTTATGCATTGTTGTTACATATTCGATTTGTGTATTATGATACTTGTACTAGCATCATTTTGCTAACCCCTTCAAATGTGGACAATTGTTTTGATGTTCAGGTAGCCGAGGAGCGGGGAAGCAATCACAGTACTGACATGACAATGAAGTGGCTCAGTGATGTGGATTATGTTGTCTTGTTTTCTGGTTATATTTTCGTACTCGAGTATGCATATGTTGTTGATGTTTTGGAGATGTTTTGTAATAATGGACTCATTTGAATTGTTGCTGAACTGGTCTTAAATTTTAAATGGCACTTTAGTATTTTTGTATTTCTCAAATTAGCCTTGTAAATTCTTATATAAAGGATTTACGGCGCTGTAATTATTCCGAATATATCGGGGTGTTACAGAATATGGTATCGGAGCTAAGATTCATAGATATCTTGGCAGTCGGGTTTAGTTGGGTCTTTTTACGTTATTTGATTTAGGGTCGTTTGTAACATCACTGCTCAGCCAGCGTCATCATGTGGACTGTGGTTGTAAGTCTCCTAATCTCTTATACTACCGTTTCACTTAATTTCTATTTTGTGAATATTGACGGACTTTATTTTTGCAAATTTTGCCCTGGATATTGAGTATTTGTGATTACAGTATGTTGAGGGGAGGTCGTGGACGCGGACGCGGTCGTGGGCACGGGCGTGGTAATGTGAGACAGGAGGATTCAACGACTACCCCAAAATTATCGGCTAGTCGAACCGATTCCCATTATGGAGGACAACAGGGATCAGCGAATGACAACGCAAATCCTAGCATGCCAGGGGTGCTTCAGCAGGTGGTCGCTCAAATGACCCAGTTTCAAGTGGTTGACCGCATGCAGACAGCAATGGGCCAGCAGCGCAACGAGGATAATATTAGGAGTATGCCCTCGACTGCCACTCAGAGGATCTTGAGTGAGGGCATTGTACTTGTGATTATGTAAATCATTTATATAAGGCAATGAATGTTTCTTTATTTACTGGTAGTTACTGGCATTCCTAACTCGTAAATATACATATAGAAACTAGTCCGTGTATTTGAGAGCAAAACATTCCACTCATTATTAGATAAGGGGGTAGGCACTGGAAAGGTTTATAGCTCAAATACTTAATCGTTCGCAAGTCGATGAAACTTGACTGGGCGTTAATTTTATGTGAAGACTTGTATGACATGTTCTTTGATATAGAGAGTGCCTGGCGAACACCAATGGTTAGTGGGAGCACATGTTATAGGTATGCTAATTGGATTAGTATACTCGAACCGACTCACCCTCGATTCGTCACACGGATTTCACTCCGGGACAGTCAATGACGGAATCGAAAGGTTGTGATAGGTATTCGTGAACCTTCGACTTGAGGATTTAGTAGGGATGTGCTTGTGACGTCAAGATTTTCATTAGAGTAGTTCGACCATGTAAACCGGAAGGTGGGGGTCAACCTCGACGTGCATCTTGACGGGCACGTAGCAGGTCCTACTGAATACCAAGATAGAATTCTTTCTCCCGTTAGTGAGCGGGTTATATGTCCTATGCGGTTATTGGCAGATGAGATCATAAGTCTTTGGCCAAAGCGTTGGAGCTAGTTGCATTGGATACATGAGAGCTCGATGATCTCGATTTGCATTAACACATGCATAGAGTCAAGTACAGATAGGGTTTGACTGAGCGTGACCCTATAACTTGATCGGGACATGTGAAAGAAGGGTTTATCATATACTGGTATTCACGACAGAATGGTTCTTGAATGATCCCAATCATTCGTTCTCAGTTGGGGTACGATGTAGGCCGTCAGGCTGGCTAGGTGGTGCTACTACTCTTTGGTTTCTCCCATTGCTGACTGAGACGAACCTACCGAGTCGCGCAATAGGATTGACGACGGAATGTCTAATATTAGATATTGGATATCTAATTTATTAATATTAGATATTGGATATCTAATTTATTGGACATTAAATTTGAGTCATTGGATGTCTAAATCGATTTATTGGATAAATTGATTTACGGCCTAATGAATTAAATAAAGTATTGGGTGGTTAATTTAATTCATAAATATAATTATTTCTTGGAGAAATTAATTATATTATTATGTATTTGATATGATTAATTAATTGGATTAATTAATCAATATAAATATATCGGAACAGAATCGGAGTTTATCTGTTTGGACTCACGGGAGTTCGAAACGGAGCGAACTCTTCCTATCATTCATCAAGGCCGCCCCTCCCCCCACTTATATCCATGTGTGTGGTTTGACTAGTCCCCATCATGATGTTTGGAATCTCATGTGTTGAGGGGACAAGTATCATGCACATGATTTGGTTGGGAATAATATATTGTGAGTTAAAGAATAAAAGGAAGACTTGACATCTCTCACTTCAACCTTTGGTGCATTCATACGTATCAAACATTGAGAGAGAGAGAGAGAGAGAGAGAGAGAGAGAGTGACTTTGAGTTCAACACTCATCTTCATCTTCTTCATTCACTACTTCGTCATTTTTCTTAGAGAAAATTGAGAGAAAATATTGAGAGAAATTTTGATAAACATACTTGGAGTATATTCATCAAATCCAAGAGCTTAATCATCCGATTCTAGCAGTAACCTTATAGGTTAATTGGGTGATTGTCATTCCGGTCATTTTTCCGGCTCGTGACAAGTAGATACGTTGTCCTTTCGGCGTTGGATCATTCAAGTGCTTGGAGCGCATTGGATCGTAGGGATATTCAACTAAAGCTTGGGGAATAGCTCAAGAGAAGGAATCCATTTAATCAACGGACTACAATGGTAAGTTCTCGTATCTCTTGTGTTTCGTTTAATATTCGTATATACGTAGCTCGATCGATCCTCGTAGGGATTCAGATCGAATTAATTTTCGTTTTACCGTTTCCACCGGGCCTTTGTTTTAGGCACCGAATCCCAACAGTGGTATCGGAGCGTAGGTTTTGCGATCGTATATACGATATTGGCATTTGTAATGCTCGATTAGATGGTGAATGATTTGGAATCATTTTAGTCATGATCGTGGTATATGTTTTTCGTTCGTAATAATTTTATTTTTTGTAAGTTTATGTCTAAATATAAATTTTAATTTCTGGGAAATATGATTTATATTGGAGATATGAAAGTCGGAAAATATTGATATTGGATATCCGGTCGAAAATCTAGCCCCGAATCGTCATCGGACGACTTTTTGGTCAAAAGGTGCATTCTGGCCGAGAGTGACTCGATCGTGTCCTAGGTGACTCGGTCGTGTCCGGCAGTCTGGCCAGGCCACTGCCAGGCAGACCCGACCGTGTCAGGCGACATGGGCCGTGTCTGGCCGGCAGGCTTCCGGAAGTGACTCGACCGTGTCAGGCGACACGGCCGTGTCTGGCAGGAATGTCTAGGACACTGCCGGCACGACCCGATCGTGTCAGGCGACACGGGTCGTGTCTGGCCGGCAGTATGCCGGTAGTGACTCGGCCATGGCAGGCCATTTTCGCCCCGGCTCGATTTTTCCATGTATTCTTAAAAATTAATCTCCCACATGTTAAATTTGATTTAATATGATTAAATAATTTATGGTATTTCATTTTATAACGGAAATTCGATTAATTGGAATAATTATGGTCGACCGAATTATTTTGAATGTTATCATATTACCGATTGTGTGAATCGATTGGATCGGTTCGTATTGTTGATTGGATCAATGTATCTCTACGCTTTCCATTTATATAGTATTTATTGGATGAATGCTTTTGAATGGGGATGTGGTTCGTGGACTTAGTTTTGAATCGTTCGTTTTATTCGATTGGGTTGTAAAGGCCGTTTTGAGCCTATTTATTTTACTAGAAATATTTGTATCTAGGATGCAATTTTCAATGTAAAATTTATATGTAATGACGAAGACCGGAGGAATATCCATTTCGAGAAGACGGAGATTCAAGACGAAAACTTGTAATTAGATTACGAAGTTTTTGTTTTCTAGGAACGGTCCATGAACCACATGTTGGTAGCAACTAGGTTGTGAATGGTTGTTTCATATTGTATGAATGGCACAAACGCGCTTAATTGAATTAATGTGCAAAGTGTAACATTAATCGCGATAATTCTCCCACTACAAATAATTAAGTTTATAAGGTTTCAAGGTTTTCCTTCCCTCCATTGAGCTTTCGGGAAATTGAAACCCAAACCGGATGTGCTATGCTTCTGAGTTATCGGGGTAGTCGTTTGAGGAGGATGGATAAATTACCGGGAGCGCATTGGATGCCTTCGGTTGGAGCGCATTGGATGCCAGATAAGATTCAATTGTGAAACTGATTTGCGTCGATGGTATAAACTTAACTTGTTCACGAACCATAGAAATCGTATAGGTTGAGGGGAGTGAACAAAGGGAAAAAGAATATCGTATCATCCATTAGATGGGTTGGTGTTGGACACCACTTTATAAAAATCAATAGACTAGAAACCTGTTCGGTTGCCCTCTATTAAGATTTATAAACTCGATCACCACTATGATGTAGAGCGACGATACTTCCGGATTTCACATGGAAGTGTGTTATTCCGATAAAAATAGTAGGAGCTGGGTAACAAGAATAGCAAAGACCTTAATTATATACTCAGAACATAATTGAACGAGTCACTAATTAATCTGTCGTACTTAATGCATACATAACTCTTAATATGACAATGAACCCACTCGTAATTCTACTCGAAAAGAACACCATAATCGGACCTAACTTTGTGGATTGGCTCCGCAACCTGATGATAGTCCTCAGTATAGAGGCACTGGGATACGTCTTAGAGGCAGACATTCCGGTGCCTCCTGTGCGGACCAGAGCCAATCAGGAAGAGATTGAAAACCACGCAAAGTGGGTTAATGATAACGTAAAATTCCGTGCTTACATGATGGATTCTATGTCTAATGAGCTTCAGAGAGCTCATGAGAAAATGACTTCTACTAGGCAGATTCTATCTCACTTAACCGAACTTAGAGTAGTTCGACCCTGTAAACCGGAAGGTGGGGGTCAACCTCGACATACATCTTGACGGGCAGGTAGCAGGTCCTACTGAATACCAAGATAGAATTATTTCTCCCGTTAGTGAGCGTTATATGTCCTATGCGGTTATTGGCAGATGATATCATAAGTCTTTGGCCAAAGCGTTGGAGCTAGTTGTATTGAATACACGAGAGCTCGATGATCTCGATTTGCGTTAACACATGCATAGAGTCAAGTACAGATAGGGTTTGAATGAGCGTGACCCTATAACTTGATCGGGACATGTGAAAGAAGGGTTTATACATATACTGGTATTCACGACAGAATGGTTCTTGAATGATCCCAATCATTCGTTCTCAGTTGGGGTACGGTGTAGGCCGCTAGGCTGGCTAGGTGGTGCTACTACTCTTTGGTTCCTCCCATTGCTGACTGAGATGACCCTACCGAGTCGCGCAATAGGATTGACGACGGAATGAATCTTATTATTAATATTAGATATTGTATATCTAATTTATTGGACATTAAATTTGGGACATTGGATGTCTAAATCGATTTATTGGATAAATTGATTTACGGCCTAATGAATTAAATAAAGTACTGGGTGATAAATTTAATTCATAAATATAATTATTTCTTGGAGAAATTAATTATATTATTATGTATTTGATATGATTAATTAATTAGATTAATTAATCGATATAAATACATCGGAACGGAATCAGAGTTTATCTGTTTGGACTCACGGGAGTCCGAAACAGACCGAACTCTTCCTATCATTCATCAAGGCCGCCCCTCCCCCCACTTATATCCATATGTGTGTTTTGACTTGTCCCCATCATGATGTTTGGAATCTCATGTGTTGAGGGGACAAGTATCATGGATATTATTTGGTTGGGAATAATATATTGTGAGTTGAAGAATAAAAGGAAGACTTGACATCTCTCACTTCAACCTTTGGTGCATTCATATGTATCAAACATTGAGAGAGAGAGAGAGAGAGTGACTTTGAGTTCAACACTCATCTTCATCTTCTTCATTCACTACTTCTTCATTTTTCTTAGAGAAAATTGAGAAAAAATATTGAGAGAAATTTTGATAAACATACTTGGAGTATATTCATCAAATCCAAGAGCTTCATCATCCGATTCTTGCTGTAACCTTAGAGGTTAATTGGGTGATTGTCATTCCGGTCATTTTTCCGGCGCGTGACAAGTAGAGACGTTGTCCTTTCGCCGTTGGATCATTCAAGTGCTTGGAGCGCATTGGATCGTAGGGATATTCAATTAAAGCTTGGGGAATAGCTCAAGAGAAGGAATCCATTTAATCAACGGACTACAAGGGTAAGTTCTCGTATCTCTTGTGTTTCGTTTAATATTCATATATACGTAGATCGATCGATCCTCGTAGGTATTCGGATCGAATTAATTTTCATTTTACCGCTTCCGCCGGGCCTTCGTTTTAGGCACCGAATCGCAACAGATAATCGGGGAGACAAGTGGCTTACAGAGGTGGTCAAATTGCACCTGCCAAAATTTGACGGTGCTGTTGAGATGCCTACTTGGGATCACTGGCTGAAGGAGTTGGAAAAGATATTTGCAGGGATCAACTGTCCTGATGACCGAAAAGTTCCTATTGTCCAGTATTTTACCGTGGGAGGCTTTTGGTAGTGGGAAGGCTGTTGACACGAGGATCATAATCTTGTTGGACATAATTCAGATTAATGATGGAAGCACAGTATTGTCCTCGCCCAGTTAGAGAGGCTAGAGTCCGAGAGTTTTTCTCCCCGCAGAGTTCGGAAGCATCTGTGACAAACATAATCAAGACTTTTAATCATCAGCTGACTTGTGTGCGACACTTGGTCAGGACGGAGGCGGAGAAGATTTTTCATTTCGATATGCGGATGAAGCCGGAGATTCAGCAGTATATGCCCGGATTCGAGTGTACTACCTTGCGACAGTATCAGGACAAAGCCCTGGCCTACAACATGAAAGAGGCGGCGGTGGAGAAATCGATTGAGGCAAAGAAGCAGAAAGTGTCCGGCAACTTCTCGGAGAACAAGAGTAGTGGGCCCCGCAAGGGCCTGTCTTCATTTTATTCGTCTAGGAAACCTCCGCATCCTTCTCGAGGTGGAAAGAAGTTCAAGACAACATCAACATTTTCGGACGCATCGAAGAAGTGCTATAACTGTGGTCGAGCAGGGCATATTCGATGTGATTATTCCATTCCTTCTGTGACTTGTTTTTAATGTGATCAAGAAGGGCACCGTGCGAATTTTTGCTGAAATGTGACTAGATCATTTGGTACTCGCACTCCAGCACCAGTTTCGAAAGAGACAAGTGTGAACCAGACGCAGCAAAGTGGGTTTCAGCAGCAGAATGTTGGAAAAAGAGAGGCGTCCAGTGCTGGGTCCGTTCCTCCGCGCCTGTACGAGATGACGAAGTCAGACGATCAGAACACTGCTATTGCATCAGGTACGATTCAGATCCTTTCACAACTAGTTAGTGTCTTATTCGATTCAGGAGCTACACATTCTTTCATATCATTAAACTGTGTTCACGTTTTGAAAATCTCGTGTTTATTTGATTGTGTGCCTTATGTTGTGGGTTTGCCGAGCGGAGAGAGAATTATGGGAACCCTAGAAACTAGATATTGGCCATCAAACCTTATTGTGGTTGACATCCATGGTGACGATCTAATTCTCGGAGATGATTGGCTCAACCATTATGGGGCTATTTTAAATTACCGATAGAATATCGTATCATCCATTAGATGGGTTGGTATTGGACACCACTTTATGAAAATTAATAGACTAGAAACCTGTCCAGTTGCCCTCTATTAAGATTTATAAAGAACTCGATCACCACTATGATGTAGAGCGACGATACTTCCGGATTTCACATGGGAGTGTGTTATTCCGATAAAAATAGTGGGAGCTGGATAACAAGAATAAAAAAGACCTTAATTCTATACTCAGAACATAATTAAACGAGTCACTAATTAATCTGTCGTACTTAATGCAGACATAACCCTCAATATGACAATGAACCCACTCGCAATTCTACTCGAAAAGGCACCATAATCGGACCTAACTTTGTGGATTGGCTCCGCGACCTGATGATAGTCCTCAGTATAGAGGCACTGGGATACGTCTTAGAGGCAGACATTCCGGCGCCTCTTGTGCGGACCAGAGCCAATCAGGAAGAGATTGAAAACCACAAAAAGTGGGTTAAGGATGACGTAAAAGTCCGTGCTTACATGATGACTTCTATGTCTAATGAGCTTCAGAGAGCTCATGATAAAATGACTTCTGCTAGGCAGATTCTATCTCACTTAACCGAACTTTATGATGAGCACACCAGAACTGCTACATATGAGATATCCAAGCAACTGTTCGGTGCAAGAATGAAGGAAGGTGAGAAGGTTGGGGAACATGTCCTCAAAATGATATCCGTGATCGAGAGATTGGAGGCTCTTGATTTTAAAATGGATACTTCTCTTCAAACCGACCTTATCCTACAGTCTCTCCGTGAATCATTCTCACAGTTTGTTATGAACTTCAACTGCAATGAGATTGCATGTAATTTAGCTGGGCTAATGAACAAACTTGTGATAGCTCAGTCTCAAATGAAGACTCCGCGAATGAAGGAGTCTGCTTTTGTGATTTCTTATGGACCTCGGAGGTCTAAAATAAGAAGAAAAAGACCAAGAAGCAGACTGGACCACAAGTTAAGGACCTTAAGGGTAAGGGCAAGGCCCCGATGGTTCCGAAGAGCAAGAAGGAGGACGCTTGTCTCAAGTGCGGTGAGATGGGCTACTGGGCAAGAGACTGTCCAATTCTTAATGGCACTTCAGGTACAGAACTTTTAGTTTTGGAAACAAATTGTTACACTCTTGTATTTTCTACTTCTGAATCTTGGATTAAGTGCTAGTTCTCATATTTGTACCGTGAATCAGGATCTGGAACAAAGTAGGAAGCTTGGAGATGGAGAAGTTATGATCACAGTCGGAAGCGGGCATAGTGTCGAGGCGACCGACATAGGATCACTTCTTTTGGGTTTAGAATCCAGCTTTGTTTTGACTTTAGAAGATGTACTTGTTTTGCCCAAGGGGCACAAAAACATTGTATCCATTCCGGTCATGGACCAAAAAGGCTTTTCATTTTTCATTGGTGATGGTTCCTGCAAAATTTATTTCAGAAATAAACTAGTGGGTACTGCTACATTGTTAAATGGATTGTATCATCTAAATCTCAGCAACAAAGTAGTTGTGAATACTATGACTAGAAAATGTGGTAGAGATGAAACCAATCAAGTTTTAAAATGGCATCTTAGACTTGGTCATGTTGGTTAAACCAAGGTTTACAAGATGGAAAATGATGGACTTATGGGTCCATTGGGATCAGATCCCTTTCCTACTTGTGAATCTTACCTTAAAGTCAAAACGACTAAGTCCCCCTTCACAGAGACTTTTGAAAGAGCCGCTGATAAACTGAGATTAATCCATACCGACGTATGTGGTGCTTTGGAAGCATCACGTGATGGATATCAGTAATTCATTACGTTTACATATGATCATACTAGGTATGGTTATATATACTTAATGAAACATACATCCGAAGCCTTTGAGAAATTCCAGGAATTTAAGGCCATAGTCGAGAAACAAACTAGAAATCATATCAAAGCACTTCGGTCGGACCAAAGTGGCGAGTGTATGAGTATGAAGTTTGACAAGTTCCTTAAGGAACATGGAATAGTATCACAACTAACACCTCCAGGCACTCCTCAGTTAAATGGTGTGTCAGAAAGAAGTAACCAGACCTTGTTGGACATGGTCCGTTCCATGCTAGACTATTCTGACTTACCGATTTACCTATGGGGTATGCACTTCTGACTGCTGCATATATCTTGAACATATGTTCTTCCAAATCCATTCCTAAAAATCCACATGAGATGTGGGAGGGCGGGAAACCAAGTCTTAATCATATTAGGATTTGGGGATGTCCCGCCTATGTCAAGAAGACTAAGGTGGACAAAATGGAAGCGAGTTCCGTGAAGGGACGTTTCATTAGATTCCCATCTGGGATGATGGGATATCAATTCTACATGTCCGAAGATCAAAAGATCGTTGTTGCTTTACAAGCACACTTCCTAGAATAAGAGATTCATTCAGAAAGGCGGAGCAGGTAGAAATATTTCTTTGGAAGAATACAATGAAACTCCTCAAGAGACACATGTGCAATAAAATGGAACCGAGCCTTCTGAAACAAAAGTACAACCACCTCGTAGGACTAGTAGGGTGTCTCATTTACCTGAGAGGTATAGATTTATGCACTTGGAGGAACTGGGTTTCCACGAGGTTCCAGGTGATAAACAAGAGACCGACCCGCGACCAATGGCCTAGCAATGGTGGATGTAGACTCCATGAAATAGACTGTAGTAATCTTCATGTATTTGGGACCTTTGTTTTGACGAGACAGTCAAAGAGTTTGACTTTGTACAAAATGAAGAGGAACCTTGTGTATACAAGAGGGTTAGTGGGAGCAAGATCACATTCTTAGTACTATATGTAGATGACATTATACTAATAGGAAATGATGTGGGAATGCTCAGTTCTGTGAAAGCTTGGCTTTCGAGTAATTTCTCCATGAAAGACTTGGGAGAAGAAACCTATATTCTTGGGATTCGACTCTACTGGTATAGATTGAAGAGAATGATAAGTTTTTCCCAAACCCTCTATATAGATTAGATCTTAAAGGGGGTTCCTTCCGATGCGACATGGAATAAAACTCACCTTGAAGATGTGTCCTCATAGTGAGGAACAATGAAAAGAAATGAGTTATATACCATATGATTTGGCACTGGGCAGCCTTATATATGCTTTACTGTGTACGAGACCTGACATTGCGCATGCTGGGAGCGTGGTAAGTAGGTTTTGGGCTAACCTAGTTCCGGAACATTAGACCGCCATAAAGAACGTTCTCAAGTACTTTAGAAGGACTAGAGATCTGGTTCTTATATATGGTGGTGGAGAAATGAATGTGATAGAATTCACTATATTGGACTTCCAAGGACAGAAAGACGATTCTATGTCTACTTCTGGCTACATTTACTCTTAATGGATGAGCAGTATCATGGCATAGTGCCAAGTATAGCGCGACTGCTAATTCCACCTATTAGGCTGAGTATAAAGCGGCGGAGGCCACCAAAGGAAGAATTTAGAAGTTACTGGGTAAACATCACGTGACACCTTGTGCTGCGCTGCCAGAGCGGTAGCACAGGCCTAGGAGCCAAGGTTTCATAACAGTACCAAACATATTGAGAGAGAGTATCATCTCGTAAGAGAATTTGTTCGCATAGAGATACATTGTGCTGCATAGAGTAGAGTCAGCCGACAACGTCGCTGATCCACTGACCAAGCCACATTCTCAGATTAGCTTGGAGCATAATCTGGAGAACATGGATATTAGATACCAGTGTGTGGCATTGAGTGCAAGTGGGAGAATGTTAGGAGTATGCCCTCGACTACCACTCAGAGGATCTTGAGTGAGGGCATTGTACTTGTGATTATGTAAATCATTTATGTAAGGCAATGAATATTTCTTTATTTACTGGTAGTTACTGGCATTCCTAACTCGTAAATATACATATAGAAACTAGTCCGTGTATTTGAGAGCAAAACATTCCACTCCTTATTAGATAAGGGGGTAGGCACTGGAAAGGTTTATAGCTCAAATACTTAATCGTTCGCAAGTCGATGAAACTTGACTGGGCGTTAATTTTATGTGAAGACTTGTATGACATGTTCTTTGATATAGAGAGTGCCTGGCGAACACTAATGGTTAGTGGGAGCACACGTTATAGGTATGCTAATTGGATTAGTATACTCGAACCGACTCACCCTCGATTCGTCACACGAATTTCACTCCAGGACAGTCAATGACGGAATCGAAAGGTTGTGATAGGTATTCGTGAACCTTCGACTTGAGGATTTAGTAGGGATGTGCTTGTGACGTCAAGATTTTCATTAGAGTAGTTCGACCCTGTAAACCGGAAGGTGGGGGTCAACCTCGACGTGCATCTTGACGGGCAGGTAGAAGGTCCTACTGATTACCAAGATAGAATTCTTTCTCCCGTTAGTGAGCGTTATATGTCCTATGCGGTTATTGGCAGATGAGATCATAAGTCTTTGGCCAAAGCGTTGGATCTAGTTGTATTGGATACACGAGAGGTCGATGATCTCGATTTGCATTAACACATGCATAGAGTCAAGTACAGATAGGGTTTGACTGAGTGTGACCCTATAACTTGATTGGGACATGTGAAAGAAGGGTTTATACGTATAGTGTTATTCACGACAGAATGGTTCTTGAATGATCCCAATCATTCGTTCTCAGTTGGGGTACGGTGTAGGCCGCCAGGCTGGCTAGGTGGTGCTACTACTCTTTGGTTCCTCCCATTGCTGACTGAGACGAACCTACCGAGTCGCGCAATAGGATTGATGACGGAATGAATCTTATTATTAATATTTGATATTGGATATCTAATTTATTGGACATTAAATTTGGGACATTGGATGTCTAAATCGATTTATTGGATAAATTGATTTACGGACTAATGAATTAAATAAAGTACTGGGTGATAAATTTAATTCATAAATATAATTATTTCTTGGAGAAATTAATTATATTATTATGTATTTGATATGATTAATTAATTGGATTAATTAATCGATATAAATACATCGGAACGGAATCGGAGTTTATCTGTTTGGACTCACGGGAGTCCGAAACGGACCGAACTCTTCCTATCATTCATCAAGGCCGCCCCTCCCCCCACTTATATCCATGTGTGTGTTTTGACTTGTCCCCATCATGATGTTAGGAATCTCATGTGTTGATGGGACAAGTATCATGGACATTATTTGGTTGGGAATAATATATTGTGAGTTGAAGAATAAAAGGAAGACTTGACATCTCTCACTTCAACCTTTGGTGCATTCATACGTATCAAACATTGAGAGAGAGAGAGAGAGTGAGTTTGAGTTCAACACTCATCTTCATCTTCTTCATTCACTACTTCTTCATTTTTCTTAGAGAAAATTGAGAGAAAATACTGAGAGAAATTTTGATAAACATACTTGGAGTATATTCATCAAATCCAAGAGCTTCATCATCCGATTCTAGCTGTAACCTTAGAGGTTAATTGGGTGATTGTCATTCCGGTCATTTTTCCGCCGCGTGACAAGTAGAGACGTTGTCCTTTCGGCGTTGGATCATTCAAGTGCTTGAAGTGCATTGGATCGTAGGGATATTCAATTAAAGCTTGGGGAATAGCTCAAGAGAAGGAATCCATTTAATCAACGGACTACAAGGGTAAGTTCTCGTATCTCTTGTGTTTCGTTAAATATTCGTATATACGTAGCTCGATCGATTCTCGTAGGGATTCGGATCGAATTAATTTTTGTTTTACCGCTTCTGCCGGGCCTTCATTTTAGACACCGAATCCCAACAGATAATCGGGGAGACAAGTGGCTTACAGAGATGGTCAAATTGCACCCACCAAAATTTGACGGTTCTGCTGAGATGCCTACTTGGGATCACTGGCTGAAGGAGTTGGAAAAGATATTTGCAGGGATCAACTGTCCCGATGACCGAAAAGTTCTTATTGCCCAGTATTTTCTGACTGGGGAGGCTTTTGACTAGTGGGAAGCTGTTCGACCTGAGGATCATAATGCTGACTGGACATAATTCAGATTATGATGGAAGCACAGTATTGTCCTCGCCCAGTTAGAGAGGCTAGAGTCCGAGAGTTCTTCTCCCCGCAGAGTTCGGAAGCATCCGTGACAGACATAATCAAGAGTTTTAATCATTAGCTGACTTGTGTGCGACATTTGGTCAGGACGGAGGCGGAGAAGATTTTTCATTTCCATATGCGGATGAAGCCGGAGATTCAACAGTATATGTCCGGATTCGAGTGTACTACCTTGCGACAGTATCAGGACAAAGCCCTGGCCTACAACATGAAAGAGGCGGCGGTGGAGAAATCGATGGAGGGAAAGAAGCAGAAAGTGTCCGGCAACTTCTCGGAGAACAAGAGTAGTGGGGCCCGCAAGGGCCTGTCTTCATTTTATTCGTCTAGGAAACCTCCGCATCCTTCTCGAGGTGGAAAGAAGTTCCGGACAACATCAACATTTTCGGACGCATCGAAGAAGTGCTATAACTGTGGTCGAGCTGGGCATATTCGACGTGATTGTTCCGTTCCTTCTGTGACTTGTTTTGAATGTGGTCAAGAAGGGCACCGTGCGAATTTTTGCGGAAATGTGACTAGATCATTTGGTACTCGCACTCCAGCACCAGTTCCGAAAGAGACAAGTGTGAACCAGACGCAGCAAAGTGGGTTTCAGCAGCAGAATGTTGGGAAAAGAGAGGCGTCCAGTGCTGGGTCCGTTCCTCCGCGTCTGTACGAGATGAGAAGGTCAGACGATCAGAACACTGTTGTTGCATCAGGTACGATTCAGATCCTTTCACAACCAGTTAGTGTCTTATTCGATTCAGGAGCTACACATTCTTTCATATCATTAAATTGTGTTCACCGTTTGAAAATCTCGTGTTTATTTGATTGTGAGCCTTATGTTGTGGGTTTACCGAGCGGAGAGAGAATTATGGGATCCCTAGAAACTAGAGATTTCTAGTATATATATGAGGGAGATATTGGCCATCAAACCTTATTGTGGTTGACATCCATGGTGACAATCTAATTCTCTGAGATGATTGGCTCAACCGTTATGGGGCTATTTTAAATTATCGAAAGAGAGTCATTTCTATTATTGCTGATGACAGATCTGAACATTTATTCAAATGATGGAGACCGGGAAGCTCGGGAAAATTAATCAAAGCTATGAAAGCAGTGAAATTACTGAAGCAGGGTTGTCACGGATTTTGGTGCTATGCCATGAAGAAAGAAGAAGGAGTAGAGCTCTCATCTATTCCAGTTGTGAACGAATTCTCAGATGTATTCCGCGGAGAGAAGTAGAGTTTAATATCGAATTAGAGCCTGGAGCCGCTCCTATTTCCAGAGCACCATACCGTATGGCGCCAACCGAGATGTATGAACTAAAGAAGCAGCTGGAGGAATTATTGCAGAAGGGTTACATTCAACCTAGCGTTTCTCCTTGGGGAGCACCCGTTCTCTTTGTCCGGAAGAAAGATGGATCCCTCCGATTATGTATTGATTACAGGGAGATAAACAAGGTGACGATTAATAACAAGTATCCAGTACCTCAGATCGACGACTTGTTTGACCAACTGCAGGGGGCAAGGGTATTCTCGAAGATCGATTTGAGATCAGTATACCATCAATTGCGGATCAAGGAATCGGATATACCGAAATCTGCTTTTAGATCCCGGTACGGGCACTATGAGTTTGTGGTAATGCCATTCGGACTTACCAATGCTCCTGCGGTATTCATGCAATTGATGAATCGAGTATTCTTAGAATACTTGGATAAATTTGTGGTCGTTTTCATCGATGACATCTTGATCTATTCTAAATACACATAGGAACATGCAGAGCATTTGCGTATCGTTTTGAGCACTTTGAGAAATGAACAGCTTTATGCGAAACTTTCTAAATGCGAGTTCTGGCTTAGGGAAGTAACCTTCCTTGGGCATGTGATACCAGCTGACGGAGTTCAGGTGGACCCGAAGAAAGTCGAAGTAATCTTGGAATGGGAATCTCCTAATAACGTGAAAGAAGTCCGAAGATTCTTAGGACTTGCTGGATATTATCGCCGTTTTGTAGAGGGATTTTCCAAAATTGCTCGTCCGCTCACTCAGCTATTGCAGAAGACTCAAAAATTCGCATGGAATGAGAAATGCCAGGCTAGCTTTGATGAACTTAAGAGAAGACTGACGACAGCACCTATACTAGCATTACCCGATGGAACCGATGGATTCATGGTATACAACGATGCTTCAAATTAGGGTCTGGGAAGTGTGTTGATGCAAAATGATAGGGTGATTGCCTATGTCTCTCGACAGTTGAAACCATACAAAGTTAATTACCCGACTCATGATCTGGAGTTAGCAGCTGTGGTCTTTGCTTTGAAAATTTGGCGACATTATTTGTACGACACTCATTGTCAGATCTTCACAGACCATAAGAGCCTTAAGTATATTTTCAGTCAGAAGGAATTAAATATGAGGCATAGAAGGTGGCTGGAATTAATCAAGGATTACGATTTCGAAATTCTCTATCATTCAGGCAAAGCAAACGTGGTAGCTGATGCACTAAGCCGCAAACCAATTTCTCTTCGAGTGTTGGAAGCGCTTACGTCCCAAACAAGCATTCAATGAGAACTGATCCGCGAAGGGATTGAAGTATGGTCACAAGGAGTCCAAGGTCAACTATACGTGATGGAACTAACTTCGTCATTAGTTCAGGAAATCAAATCTAAGCAGTCGAATGATTCTCTGATTCTTCGGTTAGGTGACGAAGTAAAGAAAGGGAAGGCCCCCAGATTTGTGATACAAGATGATGGAGTTCTGAGATTTCAGAATCGACTGTGCGTTCCCGATGATGATGTTTTGAGGCAGACAATTCTGAAAGAAGCTCACAACGCGCCCTATTCTATTCACCCGGGCACCAGTAAGATGTATAAGGATCTAAAACAAAACTTCTGGTGGGGAAATATGAAGAAGGACGTAGCAGAATACGTTTCGAAGTGTTTGATTTGTCAGCAGGTTAAGATTGAACATCAGCGACCTGCCGGAATGTTGAAGCCACTTTCGATCCCTGAGTGGAAGTGGGAGGATATATCGATGGATTTCATCACCAATATGCCAAGGACCAAGACGGGAATGAACATGATTTGGGTTGTAGTTGATCGACTAACCAAGTCGGCTCATTTCCTATGAATTAAAGACACGTGGGGACCCGAGAAATTGGCACGAGTATTTATTTCAGAGATAGTCCGATTGCATGGTACACCGAAGACCATTATTTTGGATCGAGATGGTCGCTTCGTGTCGCACTTTTGGAAGGCAGTTCACAGGGCTTTGGGAACCGAGCTGAACTCTAGCACGGCTTATCATCCTCAGATGGACGGTCAGTCCGAAAGGACTATTCAGACAGTAGAAGACATGCTTAGAGCTTGTGCCTTAGATTGGTCAACCGACTGGGAGGTTCATTTGCCCTTGATTGAATTCACCTACAACAACAGTTGGCATGCTTCCATTAAGATGGCACCGTTTGAAGCGTTGTACGAGAGAAGATGTAGATCGCCCCTGTGTTGGGATGATTCTTCTAATTTGATTGGGACGGAACCAGAGTTAATAGTTCAGACTCAAGAGAAGGTAGCTCTGATTCATGAAAGACTGTTAACTGCCCAGAGTCGACAGTAGTCTTATGCTGATGTGCGTCGTCGCCCACTGGAGTTTGAGATTGGGGACCACGTACTATTGAAGGTGTCTCCTACTCGGGGAATTTTCCATTTTGGGAGGAAAGGTAAGCTAAGTCCGAGATATATCGGACCATTTGAGATCCTCGAGAGAGTTGGAGCATACAGGTTGGCCTTACCGCCATCGCTGAGTCACGTTCATAATATGTTTCACGTATCCTAGTTACGGAAGTATGTACCAGATCCTAGTCATATCATTGATTTCGGCGAGATCGAGATAGCTAATGACGGCACCTTCGAAGAGAAACCAATCAAAATAGAGAGTCGGATCAAACAATTGAGGAATGAACCAATATCCTTGGTTAAAGTGCAATGGTCACGACACGGAGTCGAGGAGGCCACTTGGGAAACGGAGGATGGTATGAAGACTAGATATCCGGAGTTATTTTCATCTTAAGTTTCGGGACGAAACTTCTTCTTAGGGAGAGAGGATGTAATACCCGAGATTTTAATTTGTATTTTGAACCTTGTGCCATTGTATATGTTGTATTTGATCTGAGTATTATCCTTCGTATTTCATGATCTTGTACTGTTGAGTGTATGATTTCATGAATGTTGTTGTTTATAATTGTATTTGTGCACTTGTAGCACACGCTAACGTCTGAGCGTAGCGTACGCTAACTGAGTTTCCTAGCGCATGCTATGTATGAGCCTTAGCGCGCTCTATGCGTAGTCAACTTGATTAAGACAGGGCGATAGGTGAGATCAGACCGCGGATCTTTGTCGGGATATGTCGGAATGAATCTGGACGGCTTTTGGAAAAGCCGAGTCAACGTTGTTTAGCGCACGCTACTGGTATGAGGATAGTGCACGCTAAAGTTGAGTACAGTGAGGTCAGTAAGCTTCATATGGTCGTTAGCGCACACTATATGGTTTGGTAGCGTACGCTTGCCGTAGTTAGCGCACGTAAAGGGTGTTAGCATACACTAAACCGAGACCAGACTGAGATAGTAGACTGCTAGTCTGTTAGCGCACGCTAAAGATATAGCCGTAGCGCGCGCTAATAACTATTTTCTATATATAGGACAACACCCTCTTTCATTTTCAGACAGCCACTTCAAACCACACTCCAATTTCTCGACTTTGAGAGTTACCCTCTCCATATTCAACCTTCATATCAGCCTCCTAAAACATCATTGAAGGCGAGGAGCTTTGAGGATTGGTGTTCAAGCCTCCAACGTTGAGTTCATCAAGAGTTTTCGTCTTTTCTTTCCATACAAGGTATGTGTCGCTGCCCGAACTTAGAATTCGTGTTCTTATTCGGATTATAACTTTCTCCTGGAATTATCAAGGTTATGGATTAATCATTAGGTTGAACACCATACCATGTAAACTTGAAGTAATCATATTAGAACTCCTTTGAGTAAGAAGATCACAACCGAACCTTATTGAGTTGAAACTAAGAATCTGATTTCTGAGGTTGTTGTATAGTTGGGTTGTCTTTTCCGAATCAAATCTGTGTCGGTGTATTGTTATTATCATTACCTAGAATGAGATCTTTAGCAAATAAATTCTTAGTGTGGTCACTAAGATATAATCTTCGGATAGCATGAGATGACCTTCAACGTAATTCACAACTTGTAGTGATTACTGGGTTTGTTTATCTTCTTGTTGATGATTCGAACATAGAGTGTTGTTGGGTGACAATTAATTTGAACGGAAAACTTTGGCGAAGATGGCATCTTGTCGAAAAACGAAGTATAGAGATGAATTAACCTTGAATTCGTATTGAAGGTGTTATATAACCAAACCTGGTAATGACATCGATTATCAGAAATCGAAGTACGAAATTATGGTGATTTGAGTGACTATAGCTCGACCGAGCGGTCGTCGGGTGAGTTAAACCGTGAGCCGGCTAGCTTAAAGTGTTAACCCGACTGTAGTAGATGTTAGATGTTCGTACGTTTAAACTTTTTTTGAGTTGCCGTTATTTTTCCTGTTTGTTAAATGGACGAGCATTGCGAACGTTTGATCGAAGGAGGCGGCCTTCGAGTGTGTTGAGATCATTGGAGTAATTAGTTCTTGCCATCTTTGAGGCAAGTATCGTATTTTAAAATTGTTAATATTGGGATTTTGAGCATGCATATGGTTTATTCATGTTGTTGAACATGGGATTTATTTCATTGAATTGTCATGATATTCATTATCGATTACTTGTATGTTCATGTTGATGGACATAGCGATTTTACATATATATATATATATGCATAAGTTGTGTTTGTGTATGTTGTGCGATCTATGCTGAGGGCGCTGGATCGGATGTCCACCCCATGTTGGTCCGACAGGATCATCTTGGGTTCTATTCTGAGGGCGCTGGATCATTGGATGGGTTTTTCCACCTCGTGTTGGTCCGACGGGACCATCTTGGGATCTATGCTGAGGGCGCTGGATCATTAGAATACACATGTTGTGTTAATGGAATCTTGTGGATTTGCATTGTTGGATTCCGGTAGCGGAAGTCCGTATTGTGTATTTTGTTATGCATTGTTGTTGCATATTCGATTTGTGTATTATGATACTTGTACTAGCACTGTTTTGCTAACCCCTTCAGGGATGGACATTTGTTTTGATGTTCAGGTAGCCGAGGAGCGGGGAAGCAACCACAGTACCGACATGACGATGAAGTGGCTCAGTGATGTGGATTATGTTGTCTTGTTTTCTGGTTATATTTTCAGTACTCGAGTACGCATATGTTGTTGATATTTTGGAGATGTTTTGTAATAATGGACTCATTTGAATTGTTGCTGAAGTGGTCTTAAATTTTAAATGGCACTTTAGTATTTTTGTATTTCTCAAATTAGCCTTGTAAATTCTTATATAAAGGATTTATAGCGCTGTAATTATTCCGAATATGTCGGGGCGTTACAGGTACTGGCTAGGTGTTACTCAGACTCTTTGGTTCATCTCATTGATGAATGAGACAAACCTATGGAGTCCCACAAATAGGAATAAAAGACGGATTAAATTGAGCTTGTTATCTCTTTGTGATTATTGGACGTTAGATGTCTAATTTAATTTATTGGGTGAATTAATACGGTCAAGGAAATTAAATCATTAATGGATAATAAATTATATAATATGGTGTTGCCAAGCGAAATAACAGAACGCTGAAGGAAGCAACTAGAACAATGATTGCTGCAAGCAAGTTGCCACATCGCTTATGGGGTGAAGCAACAAATACAGCATACTATACGCAAAATCACAGTATCATCAACAAACACCACAACAAAACTGCATACGAGGTATGGAACAATAAAACTCTTATAGTTTCATATTTCACATCTTTAAGTGTAGGTGTTATGTTCTTAAGTTGATATAATTAATTAATTAAACGAATTAATTAAATAATACATTTGAAATGTACCGAGATATATCTAAAAGATTAGTCACACAAGATAAAATTCACGTGCTATGTGATTCGACCACCTAGTTATTGGGATTTGGGGTCTAAAACTGAAGGCCCAAATAAGATTGATCAAGCATCTACGAACATAAAAATACAAGGTATGAACTAGAAATCATACCGTTGAAAACCTTTGATTAAATATTGATATTAATCACAAATTCACAATTCTAAATTATCGAAGCTTTGTGAATTTCCCCAGCACCGAAAGCACTGTGCCTCTACATATCACACGTTGGAAAAATGAGATGAATAAACCAATCCTCTTGTTCTTCAAGAGCAAAGCCAGAAGAGATTTTATATATTTCTCAAATACTCAGTATATGATAATATTTTCTCACAAAATACACTTAAAAACAAGTGTTTAACTTGAGAAAAAAGAATTCTCTTCTCTCCGCTTAAAATGTCACGACTGAAATGCTTGCGAGTAGGGATGTCTAAAAGATTCATGGTTAGTGGTTTTAACTGGAACCGAACCGAATCGACGTGGTTCCGGTTAACCGATAACCACAATTGTGGTTAGGGTGCGGTTTGTGGTTCCTACTTCCAAAAAAAATATGGTTAATGGTTAACCGGAACCGAATGGTTCCAGAACCACAGAACCACAAATTGAAATTATGATAGATTATTAAATTATAATTATATATTTTTATCCTAAAAAGAAATTCAATTGAATTAATAATATATAAATTAATTACCCCCAGATCAATTCTCCGTTTGTGATTGTTTTGCATTTTAATTGTTGGATTTATGGATTAATTTTGACTTATAGTTGTTGGATTTATGGATTAATTGTATTGTTGTCTACTATTTTTATTTTAAAAGATTAATTTTAGTATTTTAGATTTGATTATTTCAGATTTTTTCGGATAAAAAAAAAAGAAAAACAGTTTTTAAGGTTAACCGAACCGGAACCATATATAATCGGTGTGGTTCCGGTTAACCAAAATTTAAAATGATATAGTTAGTGGTTCCTATTTTGGAGCGCTTATTGTTTCGATTAACCAAAAATTATGGTTTGATGAACCAGAACCGAACCACTCGACACCCTTACTTGCCAAGTGCTCCAGATGAAGAGGTTTTTGATGAGATATATAAACTATTATACCACCACCAGAAGATATCTTTGTCAACCACTCCGCATTAAACGCCAAATATGTAAAATAAGTCCCCACATCCCTTAATAAAATTACCTCAAGACAAAATGATAATAAGACACCATTTGTGAGGGGAGGGTGCGGCCATGCTCTTAATAATGAGGATTGGTTCGTTTCGGTAGGTGAAACTAACCGTTATGTGCATAATTCCATAGATATATCTTGGTACAATTCAATATTAATACAATTAATTAATCTAATTAATTATATTAAATATAACTTCTCTAAGAAATAATGTGAATTAAATTTAATTATCCAATAATTTATTTAATTCACGAGATCGATTTAATTTATCAATAAATTAAATTAGATATCCAACATCATCTATCTTGTGTACGCGACTTTGTAGGTTCGTCTCAGTTAGCAATGAAAGGATCAGAAGAGTGTTAGCACCACCTAGCCAGTCTCATGGCCTACACCGTAATCCAATTGAGAACGAATGATAAGGATCATTCCAAAACCTTTTGTTATGAATACAATATACGTATAAAAACTCTTCAATCATATGTCCTCATCAAGTATTAGTATCACAATAATATCAAACCCTATTGTAACTTGCCGCTACACATTTTTAGTGCAAATCGAGATTACTGATCTCATTTACCACTAACCGCATAGGACATCTACCTCTTTACTTATAGGACATCTACCTCTTCACTTACAGGAGAAAGAATCATATCTTGGTATTCAGGAGAGACTGCTATTTGCCCATCAACTTGTACTTCGAGGTTGATCCCACCAGTCGGTGATTGGATTGAACTACTATAGTAACTAACATAATGTCACAAGTACATATCCTACTGAATCCTCAAGTTAAATGTTCACGTATACATATCACAACCTTTCGATTCACTCATTGACTATCCGAGAGTGAAACTCATGTGACCGTATTGAGGTGAGTCGAGTCTGAGTACACTAATCCTATTAACATACCTATAACGTGTACTCCTACTAAGCCTTAATGAAGACAAGTACTCTCCATGTCAAGATACACATTATACAAGTCTTGTCTAAACTTATTACCCAGTTAAATTTTATCGACTTGCAAACTAGTTAAATATTTGAGCCCTAAATATTTTCAGTGCCAATCTCCTTATCTCATAAGGAGTAGAATTTTTTAACTCTCAAATATAAGGGCTATTACTCTACATACCAAATTATGATGACAATGATATATAACAATATAGCAATGATAACTGCCTTATAGGAATGATGTTCGTAATACAATACCATGTTCTCGCTCTCTCATCATCTGAGTGGCATCCGATGACATATTCCTAACACTATCCACCAACCACCTTTGGACGCCCTCTTCTCACTGCTCTTTTACATCACTTTCCGCTTATTTTGTCTTTTATCATGAGGATTATCTTCACATATGAGAAAATCCCACATGAGAGATGAATAAAAAAAGGGCATATATGTCTCTCTCATCATTATATTTTATTTAAAGGGAGAAAGGCTTCACCACTTGAGAATACTATACGAGAGAGAGAGAGAAGAGATTAGGGAGAGTTCTAATTATTTTCAAGGCCAATACACTCTTAGAGAGAAAGAACAAAAAGAAAATAACTCCCTCCTCCTACTATACGAGAGAGAAGAGATTAGAGAGAGTTCTAATTATTTGCAAGGCCAATACACTCTTAGAGAGAAAGAACAAGAAGAAAATAACTTCTTCCTCCTACTCTCCTAGCCGTCGATCTCTTTGGTCTTTTGAAAAATGAGCTTTCTTCCGAACACCTTTATGAGATGTGATATGTAGAGGCATCGTGCTTCTGATGTTGTATTTCTAAAGAGCTTTACGAATTAGATTCCTATGCATCATCTTCAACAACCAATATCCAAATGTCTTCAATGGTGTGAATTCTATTCTTACACTTTTATTATTATTCATTTACATGATGCTTGATCGATCCTCGCTCGGGATTCATGTGAGCATATTTGTGCAACTTTGTTCTTTCACCGCATCTTCAATTTTGGCTCGAATCCTGACAGTGGTAAGGAGCGAGGTCAATACGATTGTATCGAAGATAATATTACATTTTGGATGCATGTTTGAAATGATTTTATGATTTGGAATCATATTGCAAAATCAATAAACTTGTAGATGTTCAATTATTCGTCATAGTTGTATTATCATAATTTTATATCAAAATATGAATCAAATATTTTTGGAAAGTTGATTTATATTGAAGATATGAGAGTTGTAAAATTTGATTTCAAACATCCAGGTGAAAAATGAGTCGCGAACCACCGACAGAAAGGCAACTCGCGGCTGCCTGTAAATTAACGAATAGGTTGTGCCGTGACACAGGCCGTAGTGTGCCACGTCACAATAGACAGTTTTGTCCAACAACCTTAGTCGGCCTCTGGTTTATGGAGCACCCCCAGACTATTTTTGGGTTGTTACACGCCGTAGAAACTTCTCGTAGGGATCCACTGTTAGGAATATTATTTTAGATTTTGATGATGTCATCCCTGTATTCATAATTATGTATGTACTTGGCATTGTAAAGAATAACCTAATGAGTATCTTCTATAGGCCTTAAAAATATTAAGCTAAGTGTTGATCATATTGATCATATAGAAATTTGGCTAAGTATAGAACTGACAAGATATCAGACGAGTTTTTGATCAATAGAAATACCATTCGAGGTTTGACCAAAACACTGTAGCAGCCGAGCTCTGAAGACAACAAAATATCAGGTGATATACTATCAGACGAGTTTTGGTCAACATGAAATATCAGAGAGGTTTGACAAACATAAGTATCAGGCGAGATATTTTCAGACGAGTTTTGGTCAACACAACATATCAGAGAAGTTTGACCACAGGCGAATTTATTATCAGCCGCACTTTCAGACATAGAAAATATCAGGCGAGTTCTTACTCCAACTGAAAGTAGACGAGTTTTCTGTCAAACAGTAATATCAGCCGAGGGTTGACCACAGGCGAGTTTTTATCAGTTGAGGTTTTCGGTCAAACTAAATATCAGAAGAGGTTGACCAAACCCGTACTGCAGCCAAGTATGTGTATCTGAATAGTAGCTCAGTCTACATCAGTAAGCGTTGAAAAATCAACAAAAACAGCAAGACACATACAGACGTAAAATTCAAGGGACAAAGTGATTGATTACTGAAAGTTAATGAATTCTTTATTCCTAAAGATTAGCGCCTAGAAGACTTTCCAATTATAGTAATCAAGAAAAGCGACGCAACATGAAGTACATCTTCAAACGGTTGGATTTGAGGAAATAGACAAAGCCTTGCAAAGAGATGACAAGATAAACAATGAAGTCCACTCTCCAATGGACAGAATTGTTAGAGGAGATGCAACGGCTATGAGGAAGTTCAAGAATTATACTATAAATACCTGAAGACAGATTGAGCATTAGTATGAGGCGAACAATACTTGTAAGCGAACAAAGCAATCAAAGCAATTAAGCAAATCTATAGCATCGTGAAGAGCTAGTTTCTAATGTCATATACATAGAAGCTCTTAAGTTGGAGAAGACAACACTCTTGTCTTAAAGTTTGAGTAAGGGGTACTTCTTTGAACGAGGTTCTTAGAAGTTCAAGGTTATAAATACATCCACAGGTTCTTGATTGGAAGGTGATAGACAACTTGCGAGTTGTTGAGGCATCCTTGGGTTTCAATCAAGAGGTGTTAGATAGCCAAAGGGAGTTGAAACGGCCACAGATTTCCACTGGATGGAAGCAGTTATAACTAAGAGTTCATTGTAACAATCACCGGTTGAACGTTATAGTGAATATATCTGTAACACCCCCAAGACGTTCAGGGCATATTACAGCGCCGTGGACCCCACACTGTGGAATCCACCAGGCTAACATACCAACAAGACATTCGACAACGAAAAGTTATCCTTAATAAAACGACAATTCAAATAAAAGACTACAAACCGACAATTAAATTCTGACATCAAATCCATTTCCCAAAACGGGGACACAACATTAACAATTTCAAACAGGAAGTACTCGAGTACTTAAACCAATTTTATAATACATAAATCCCAAAATCAGACATCAATAGTAACCGACAGACATAACATCGAAAATCAAATACTGGACAATATCATGCTTGCCCATCATCCTCATACGGCCCGAGTGCTCGTTTGTCCCCACGATCAATACCTGAAATACAAAAAGTATTTCCCCCATTTAAGGGGTTAGCGACAACTGCTAGTGCAAGTACAATCCATTTGAACTACATTCTAATCAGATGAATAATGCGCCAAAAATCATTTTTTTTTTGAAAACGTTTTATATTCCGGAATATTTACAATCACAAACACATTATCTCCAACAAATCACAATTCAAAGTTAACCATTGGTACGAGACTCACGGCCACCGTACCCCACAGAGCCCCGTCGGACATCCCTGGGTGGCTAACCACAGTTCGCGATACGCACACTCACGGCAATACGTATCCCTAGAGGCCCCGTCGGACCGTCCCTAGGTGAACATACACATAACCATCCACAACGACCACGATACAGCCATAATTCAAATACTAGAACATGTAAACAAATGTAAAGTACTTGCCTTTGAGACATTCTTCGAAGAGTCGGAAGTGAAAAATGACTACGGATGATCCGAATGGAAAACGACGGTTCCTAAACGAAGAATAAACATAACTCAGTCCCAACGGACATCAATAATCGAAAGGAATACTCCCAAAACCCCGATTACAAATAACGACAATATACGTTCAATCAATACGGGTGAGGGTTTATGCAAAATCTCCCCGTATTGATAATTCGCGGATTAAAATCAAGGAAACTGGATTTGGAATCATTCAATAATCACAATCGGTGAAGAATATCGTAATATAGATGAACAATTCGGAACTAAACCCTAAAATCCCGAAATCCCCCAAAAATGTCAAAATTAGGGTTCCTGAGGAATTACCTTGAATTCGGACGATGGAGATGGGTTTAGATGGTGGTGTGTTATGCTCGAGACACAAGAATTGGACTGGAAGGGAACTCCGCCGATTACTCTCCATAATCTGCTCTGAATCGCCAAAATCGCCCGTAGGAAGGGAAGGAAAGGAAAAGAATGAAAAATAATGCTGAAACTAAATCGCCCTAATCTTTAAAAATGTGAAGTTAGCGCACGCTAACTAGCATGTATAAGCGCACGCTAACGGGCGGAGACCGGTCAGTAAGCCTGGCGCCAATCGCTAGCGCACGCTAACAATAACGAGTTAGCGCACGCTAATCGCACATTGGTAGCGCACGCAAGGCAACGAGGGTAGCGTGCGCTACCTGGCGATTGATCTGCTGCTCATAACAGCGATCTGGCATCGAAGGTACAAAACACGAAACGCACTTGAAACCGAGAATCCGGGAACATAGACGCCAAGCATACAAGACGACGAGCTAAGCGCTGAAAGAGAAATACAATTCCGACCACCGAAGGGTCCGTAATGCGACAACGAAAACAAGATTCCCTAAACTATTAGGAAATTACAAAAATGGCCCAAGTGCGAAAATCACGAAGCAGCGTCGGATTTACAAACCGAAAGTCTCCACATGACCAACTCAACCATACGAACTTGTACAAACCAAGAAACAACGGAAGCGAACGAGTTTTACAAGAATCGAACGTTCATACGGCAAAACATGTCATAAAATGAAATTACGTGAAAACATCATCAAAACTCGTCCAATGGAAAAACTCCAAGAACAAAATAGATTCAAAATGTCGAAACGGTTACAAGCGAGTCGATAAAAATAGACATACCCCAAAAATGGAAACCGCTAAAAATGGAAAAATTACGGATATTACATTCTCCTCTAAAATAAAGTTTCGTCCCGAAACTTAAGAATCAAAAAGCTCGGGGTATCTCGAACGCATATCCTCCTCTAGCTCCTACGTCGCTTCTTCTACTCCGTGCCTCGACCATTGCACCTTAACCAAAGGAATGGTTTTGTGCCTTAACTGTTTGTCACGACGTTCCAAAATTCTGACGGGCCTCTCCTCAAACGTAATATCCTTCTCGATCTCCACGTCCCCAAAGTCAAAAATGTGGACGGTCCGAACGTACTTCCTCAACTGGGAAACGTGAAATACACTATGTACATGACTCAGCGACGGAGGTAAATCCAAACGGTATGCCAACTCGCCGACTCTCTCCAATACCTCGAAGGGTCCAATATATCTCGGGCTGAGTTTCCCCTTCTTCCCAAAACGGAAAACTCCTTTCGTCGGAGATACTCTCAACAGAACGTGATCTCCCACCTCAAACTCCAAGGGTGCCTAACATCCGCATAAGATTTCTGTCGACTCTGAGCAGCCAACATCCTCTTTCTAATCAATTCAACTTTCTCTCTCGTCTCCAACACAAGGTCCGGCTCCGTGCCAACCAAATCGGACGGTTCATCCCAACATATCGGTGATCGGCAACGTCGGCCATAAAGTGCCTCATATGGTGCCATCTTAATCGACGCTGCGCGCCTATTATTATAAGTAAACTCAATCAAGGCCAAATGATCCTCCCGATTACTCCGCCTAACGCACACGCGCAATGCATCCTCGAACGTCCGAATGGTACGTCGGACCGCCATCGATGCAGGGATGGAATGAAGTGCTCAAACGTAGCCGAGTCCCCAATGCCTTATGCACCGCCCGCCAAAAATGCGATACAAATCGCCATCTCTCTCTCGAAATAATGGTCCTCGGCGTACCATGAAGCCTCACTATCTCGAGTGATAAAAATACGAGCCAACTTTTACGGACCCCAAGTATCCTTGATGCCCGAGAAATGTGCCGACTTAGTCGATCGGTCTACAATCACCCATACCATATTCATACCGGTCTTCGTCCTCGGTAAACTCGTGATAAAATCCATAGAGATGTCCTCCCACTTCCATTCCTAACGGGAAGTGGTTTCAATAATCCTAGTGGCCTGATGCTCAATCTTGACTTGCCGACAAGTCAAACACTTAGCTACAAACCGAACTACCTCCTTCTTCATATCGTTCCACCAAAAATTCTTCCTCGATCTTTATACATCTTACTCGAGCCGGATGGGTGAGTATGGTGACGCATGAGCCTCTCGCATAATGCTCTGTCTCAATTCCGAGTCGTTCGAACACACAACCGACCTCGGAATCTCAACACTCCATCCTCATGAATAACAAATCCTGGGCTTTCCCTTCTCTACACTCTCCGAAGTTGAATAAACATCGGGTCCTCCAACTATCCCGATTTAATGTCCTCGACTGAGATGAAGAAATCTCAAGAGTACGTAATCGCCCGAACTCTCCGGCGGTACAACCTCAATGCTCAACCTCATAAACTCTCCGAAGTCCCGACCGGGCCGTAAGCAACTCAAGCACTCGAGCGATACCGATTTCGGCTCAAGGCATCTGCTACCACATTAGCCTTGCCGGATGATAGAGGATCTCAAGATCGTAATCCTTAATCAATTCCAACCATCTCCTCTGTCTCATATTAAGCTCCTTCGCGTGAAGATGTACTTGTGCTCTTGTGATCGGTGAAAATCGACACGACGAGCCATACAAGTAATGACGCTGATTTTCAACGCAAACACAATGCGGCCAACTCAAGATCGTGCGTAGGGTAATTCAATTCATATGGTTTCAATCGACGGGAAGCATAGGCAATCGTCCTCCCATGCCGCATAAGTACGCATCCGAGCCCTTGGCAAGCATCACTATAAACCGAGAAACCATCATTACCACTCGGTAGGCCAAACAGAGCGGTCGTCAACCGCTTCTTCAACTCCTCAAAACTATTCGCCTCTCATCGGTCCACACAAACTTCTCTCGACTTCGTAACAATCGAGTCGGCGGTCGAGCAGTTTAGAGAACCCTCGACGAATCTACGATAATACCGGCTAATCCCAAAAAACTACGGACCTCTTTCACGTTCTTGGGCGGCGCCCAATCCAACACTGCCTCTACCTTATGTGGGTCCACACGAACACCCTCGGCCGAGATCACATGACCGAGAAACATAACTTCCCGTAACCAAAACTCGCACTTTGAGAACTTCGCAAAAAGATGCTGAGTTCTCAAAATATCTAACACAATATGCAAATGACGGACGTGCTCCTCCTCGCTCCTCGAGTAAATCAGGATGTCGTCGATAAAAACGACTACACACTTATCGAGGTACTCGATAAAGACTTTGTTCATAAGCCGCATGAACACGGCTGGTGCGTTGGTTAGCCCAAAAGGCATAACCACAAACTCGTAGTGACCGTATCTCGTCCGAAAGGCCGTCTTCGGAATATCGGTATCCTTCACTCGGAGCTGATAATACCCTGATCTCAAATCAATCTTCGAAAACACGGTCGCTCCTTGCAACTGATCAAACAAGTCATCAATCCTCGGGAGTGGATATTTGTTTTTGATGGTCACTTTGTTTAACTCTCGGTAGTCGATACACAAACGAAGTGACCCATCCTTCTTCTTTACGAATAGGACCGGTGCGCCCCAAGGCGAAGCGCTCGGTCGAATATATCCCATGTCTAGCAATTCTCCCAACTGTTTCTTCAACTCAAGCATCTCGGCAGGCGCCATGCGGTATGGCGTCTTAGAGATAGGTGCTGACCCGGCTCTAAATCGACGGTAAATTCAACCTCTCGGTCCGGTGGCAAACCCGGCAACTCATCTGGAAAAACGTCAGGATACTCACATACTACCGGAATAGACGAGAGCTCGACTCCCCCTTCTTCCGATCTCAAGGCGTAACACCAATAACCCGTGCAACCTCCTCGAAGAAGTCTCACCGCCTTTAAGGCGCTGATCAGTAATCTCTGGCTACTCCGCTTACGCCCCACAAAGGAATGCTCGGTACCGTCAGACGCCAACATCGAAACCGTCCTCGTTCTATAATTCATGATCGCCCCATGACGGTCCAGCCAATCCTCACCCAGAATCAAATCCTCATCTCTAATGTCTACCGCAATCAGATTAGAAGGCCAAACCCTCCCCGTGATACTCACTGGAAAATCTCTAACCTCACGATCCCCCACGATGCTACCCCCACTAGGAAGTTTAATAACAAAAGGCTCACAAGCAACAAGGCAATCAACATGCAGGCGACGCACACAATCCATAGATATAAAAGAATGCGTAGCACCAGAATCGAACAATACGGAAATAGGATGATCAAGGATGTGGACGCACTGTGGGCCACCGTCGCGTCAGATCTCTGCTCGTCTCATCTCGTACACACGGGGCGGAATGACCCGCACTAGAAGCTCCCCTCTAGAAGGCCGACCACGACCTCGACCTCTACCAAAACTCTGCTGCCGAGGAACCGCTGCCTCGATTCACACTCGGCTCTCCTGCACTGGAGCAGATATCCGAGTAATCGGAGCCCGAGCCGCATCCGTACAAAACTTAGCACGGTGACCCATACGACCACAAGCAAGACACCGAATCGGAGGCCTATCACACTCACTCATCATGTGGCCGGACGATGCAGCTTGAAGCATGTAGACCACGAACGGAACCAGCAGGAGACCTAGAACCGTTCCTCGACCAACCGATGGCGGCCGACTCAAGACTCGCGAACCAGATCGAGCCTTCGGATACCCTCGACTTGCCTCCCGAAACCGACCGAGGTCTTCGCTTCTTTCCTTCACTGCCGTCTGCCGCAAAAACGACATCTCGTAAGCCATCGCTTTATTCGATAATCTTTCAAAGTCGTGCACCCCATACCGGACATGTAGTGGCGCACCTCGCCTTCATCCGCATATCAAAGTGGCGGATCTTGTCTAGCTCATCTCGGACTTGGTTTCTCACGTAGTGCGGTGCCGATTGTAGTCCTTGATAGCTTGAGAAATAGGAACATCTTGGGGCTTAGCCTCAAAGAAGGCTCGAATCCTCCTCTTTCACCGCCAAGGCGATGATTCGTCTTCCATCGATCTCGAAACTCGCCCACGTAGCCGCCGGTCACGCGGTTTCACCGCTTGCCACCACGTCATTGCCTCCTTGGCGAGGAAGTACCGAGCAATGGGTACTTTCCTCTCCTCGAACAATTAGCACCCTCAAACACTTTCTCCAACTCGAATAACCAATTCTCCCAACCGGAAGGGTCAAGCACCATCAAGCCGGAGGACGATACGAATCACGTCCCAAGTAGCTTATCATTACCGGATCCAGAGGGCGGAACCGGGTTGGCATTAGCATGGCCACCGAACGGCTCGAGTCGAGCGTCATCCGGTTCGCTACTTGCCGTAATATGTTGCCACTCCAACATTCTCATGAGCATTACCGAGCTAGCAGATCGGGTCCCGCCGACCTCCGAACTAGGGGAACACTGCTCGACAAAGAGGGCATCGCCGAATCGGTTCGAGTGATCGGACATGGCCGCCCACCGGCCGCGCCACGCCCCTACCGCGTCCGCGATCGCGGCCCGCGTCCTCTACCAGCAGGAATTCTGAAGAAGCAACGGGTAAGTACAATTCAAACGCAAAACGCAAAAGATACTAAGACAGGAATAGAACAGAACGGTGAAACGAGTCAAGTTAGGAAAACTTACGAGCACCGGCGCACTGAGATGATGGCATAGCAGTGATACTGTCCCAAAAACGACACTTAACTAGACCCAGATGACCGACAGCCTAGGTATCCATAAACCTAGGCTCTGATACCATATTCTGTAACACCCCCAAGACGTTCAGGGCATATTACAGCGCCGTGGACCCCACACTGTGGAATCCACCAGGCTAACATACCAACAAGACATTCGACAACGAAAATCTATCCTTAATAAAACGACAATTCAAATAAAAGACTACAAACCGACAATTAAATTCTGACATCAAATCCATTTCCCAAAACGGGGACACAACATTAACAATTTCAAACAGGAAGTACTCGAGTACTTAAACCAATTTTATAATACATAAATCCCAAAATCAGACATCAATAGTAACCGATGCATATAACATCGAAAATCAAATACTGGACAATATCATGCTTGCCCATCATCCTCATACGGCCCGAGTGCTCGTTTGTCCCCACGATCAATACCTGAAATACAAAAAGTATTTCCCCCATTTAAGGGGTTAGCGACAACTGCTAGTGCAAGTACAATCCATTTGAACTACATTCTAATCAGATGAATAATGCGCCAAAAATCATTTTTTTTTTTTGAAAACGTTTTATATTCCGGAATATTTACAATCACAAACACATTATCTCCAACAAATCACAATTCAAAGTTAACCATTGGTACGAGACTCACGGCCACCGTACCCCACAGAGCCCCGTCGGACATCCCTGGGTGGCTAACCACAGTTCGCGATACGCACACTCACGGCAATACGTATCCCTAGAGGCCCCGTCGGACCGTCCCTAGGTGAACATACACATAACCATCCACAACGACCACGATACAGCCATAATTCAAATACTAGAACATGTAAACAAATGTAAAGTACTTGCCTTTGAGACATTCTTCGAAGAGTCGGAAGTGAAAAAATGACTACGGATGATCCGAATGGAAAACGACGGTTCCTAAACGAAGAATCAGCATAACTCAGTCCCAACGGACATCAATAATCGAAAGGAATACTCCCAAAACCCCGATTACAAATAACGACAATATACGTTCAATCAATACGGGTGAGGGTTTACGCAAAATCTCCCCGTATTGATAATTCGCGGATTAAAATCAAGGAAACTGGATTTGGAATCATTCAATAATCACAATCGGTGAAGAATATCGTAATATAGATGAACAATTCGGAACTAAACCCTAAAATCCCGAAATCCCCCAAAAACGTCAAAATTAGGGTTCCTGAGGAATTACCTTGAATTCGGACGATGGAGATGGGTTTAGATGGTGGTGTGTTATGCTCGAGACACAAGAATTGATCGAAGGGAACTCCACCGATTACTCTCCACAATCTGCTCTGAATCGCCAAAATCGCCCGTAGGAAGGGAAGGAAAGGAAAAGAATGAAAATAATGCCGAAACTAAAGCCCCTAATCTTTAAAAATGTGAAGTTAGCGCACGCTAACTAGCATGTATAGCGCACGCTAACGGGGCGGAGACCGGTCCAGTAGCTTCTGCTGCCAATCGCTAGCGCACGCTAACAATAACGAGTTAGCGCACGCTAACTGCACATTGGTAGCGCACGCAAGGCAACAGGGGTAGCGTGCGCTACCTACGCAGCAGCCAAGATCGCTTGCTCATAACAATGCAGCTTGCCGAAGGTACAAAACACGAAACGCACTTCGAAACCAGAATCCAGGAACATAGACGTGAAGCATACAAGACGACGGAGCTAAGCGCTGAAAGAGAAATACAATTCCGACCACCGAAGGGTCCGTAATGCGACAACGAAAACAAGATTCCCTAAACTATTAGGAAATTACAAAAATGGCCCCAGTGCCTGAAAATCACGAAACGACATCGGATTTACAAACCGAAAGTCTCCACATGACCAACTCAACCATACGAACTTGTACAAACCAAGAAACAATGGAAACGAACGAGTTTTACAAGAATCGAACGTTCATACGGCAAAACATGTCATAAAATGAAATTACGTGAAAACATCATCAAAACTCGTCCAAATGGAAAAACTCCAAGAACAAAATAGATTCAAAATGTCGAAACGGTTACAAGCGAGTCGATAAAAATAGACATACCCCAAAAATGGAAACCGCTAAAAATGGAAAAATTACGGATATTACAATATCTCTAACTGGTTGGAGAGAAGTGGATTAGTAGAGGATTACCCCATCTCTGCGATCACTATAAGTGATTATGTGATTTACTGCTTTATCATCATACTTAACTGCTGCATACATATTTACTGTTCCATTTATAATCAGCTGTTCTTCCGCATAATATTTTAAGTTGACAAAGGTTACCTGATTGTTACGTAATTTGGTGAATGCAAGTGCACGTTGTCGTAAGCAAGTAATAAAGTGATAAGTAAGATATCGTTCCCTCGAGGACTGACTTACTAATTACCAATTTATGTGTATTCTAATTTTATCTGAACGATCAAATTTGGTGGTGCAAGGAATGTTAAAGAAAACTAAAAAAAATGATAAACTAAGAACAATTAATAAAATCGATTATTAGAAGAAAGAAGATCAAATAGGAGAATAATCTAGGATTGAGAATCCACCTCGATTTATCCGAATTACTCTTGATTTATATAAATTAAGTGATTTTCCAATTTATTGAAGGCGAAGATTACTAAGATACTCTAATGCCTCTCCCAAGGTCAGTAGAATTTTCTAAGGCGAATAAAACACTCTATTCCTAGGTGAATTAATTCGACAATAGGCAAAAAGTACAAAATCTTCAGACAGGCCACGTAATTCCTATGAGTATATTCATATCTCACAAGATAAAACGTTTCTCACCAATTTTTCCTACTAACTCTCCTCTCCCGATTCGAGTTGCGTAATCAAAACAATTCAATCATAGGCCACATAATTGAATGCATTAAAGACAATTGGGGAAAACTCAATAAGAAAGGGAGATATATATTAATAGTGCAAAATCAAAAGTTAATTCGTCAAAACCTCGGTATCATCACAATCCTAGAATAGGGTTCTAGCCCGACATGCTAGAAAATAATACACAAAGAATTAAAGAAAGCATAATAGAAATCAAACACAGTTGAAGAACTTGAATTCCTCCGTTCTCTGGCTTCTGCTCTCTGCTCCTCGGTGTTTTCTCCTTCTCTCTGATCCCCCTTATCTTCTGACCTTCAATGCCTATTTATAATTTTTCATCAGCCTCAAAAATGCGTCCGAAAATTAGGTCAGAAACGGGCTTCCAAACCGCCGAAATCGCGAGCTGGGAATATGGACCCTGCGCGGCGGGCCGCGGCCCGACATTAGTGTGCCGCGGCCCCTGTCTTCATGCGGCGAGTCCTGGGCGAATTTTCTCCTTACGGGCCGCGGCTCAGATCTTGCGTGTCGCGGCCCCCGGTACAGTTTGTACCGGGTCCTTCTGGGCGCCTCCTATGCCGCGGCCCCTGACCAAAAAATGTCGTTTTGGCTCGTTTTTCTTCGTTTAAGCTCCCGGACTCGAATTTTCCTTCAAAACATATAAAGATAATGTATTAAAAGCTCATTTACGCCAATTTAAACTAAAAATGGGTATAAGATAATGATGATTAAACGCATAAAAATACAACTAACAAATACCCCCAAACTTAAGCCTTTGCTTGTCCTCAAGCAAAAATTAATTTCAAATGAGATGACAAGTATCGTGGGTAAACATACAATATCCATAGTGTTCGCCTGATTAATACTACCTTGAAAATCTCAAAGAAAAATACACGTATCGTTTTAGTGAGTCACATCACGGATAAGGATTCCACAAAGCAATCATTTTTAGTGTTGATCTACCGATCATGAAGAAAATCAAAGCTCAAAGATTAACAAGCGTGAATTTAGCCGACCGCCAATATGAAGGGTTAGCTTGGACAAGCCAACTCGCCGAGTCCCACATTCTCGTGGCAAAAATGCAAGAGTTTCATTGTATATAATAATCCTCGGACAGCATTCCCTTATGTATAATTATTATAATGATTCGAGTTAACCACTAGGTTCCGACTCTCGGTATGTTCCATGAAATGACCCTAGGATGGAAATCCATTCTCATGTATTGGGGAACCGTTTGACGTAAAAGACACTCATGGGGCTCATGAGTGCTTCTAGTTACTAAGTCTCCTTCTACAGCGGAGAAAAAACTCGAATGGCTATTCCCGCATGTCCGATTCAAAGTTGCAGTTTTACGCGAATGTAAACGACGGGTCACGTGAATACATCCGGTTACTTGGCTTCTTTTCATCATCATGCGATTTTTCTGAACCATTAGTCTATTTAGGGGTGTCGTTTTACGCGAGAGTAAACAACGGGTCATGTGAATACCCCCGGTTACTAGACTTCCCATCATAGAACATGTATAATTTCTCAAATTTTTGGGAAAGACTATCCGACTCTAAACTCAAATTAAATGCCAAGAAGAATCATGTTACTGGACGACTAGCTACGTGAAAAGTGTAACCAAACGTATAGACGGCGGTTCGTAAACACGTATGTCTCATTTCTTATATGCTAAGATTTCTACAATAACGCAAAAAATTTCAGACCTAAATGAATACTCAAAGGAAACAAATTTCGCAAACTACAAACTCGACCAAAACTCAACCGTTTCTTCAAAAAGAAATCAGTATCATATCATCAGTTTTACACAAGGCTGCACGAAAAATCTATGAATGCAAATAAAGTCCAGAATATTTTAGAAGACAAGCAAGGCTAGAGTCAATAACAACACAAATAGCAACAAAAAAGTAAATAACAACTAATAGTGACCCCCCCAAACTTAAGACGTACATTGACCTCAATGGACACAGATAGTAATATGCAATATGAGAAAAGGTCAAGTACTCCCCTAATATCAGCTCAGGAACTGGTGTCGGCCTCGTCCGGCGAGGAGGGTGGTGTAGATGGCCTGACTGGTGGAATGAAGGGTCCGTCCGGCTGGAGTATATGGCTCGTCCACGCAGCTAAATAGTCCTGAGGATAAGCATCTCTCGCCGTTAGGCACCTCTCCGCATGCCGATTGGCCCGGCGGGCCTGCTCGCGCAACTCCTCTCGAACAGCTGCTAGGAGGCTGTCTCTCTCTGCCCGCATATCCTCTCGAACAGCTGCGAGATGGCTGTCTCTCTCAACCCGCATCTCCTCCCTCAGGCTGTCAAACATCGCCTGAAGGTGCTCTCTCGCTGGCAGTGGAGTGGACTCAGTCCGATCCTCAGCATCCGCCGTCGGCTCATGTGTCAGGAATAGTGGCTCGGGAGAGTACTCATGTGGCTCATCGATAAGAAATCCTCGCCCCCACTCGTGTGCCCTTGCGCCACCCCACTGGTCGAAATAGGAGATAATACGGTGGTCGATCGGACCCTGGGGTGTAATAGACGGCTCGTCGTCGGACCACGTCACGCCCGAATGGCGGCATAGAGCACATATCATCTAGGGATGTTTTAATCCCGTCTTTTCCCCTCCATGGATGCACTGAAATATAGAACGGGACAAACATGGGGCCACATCAAACCGGAGTCCTGTCGTGATAGCATACAATAATCGGGCACGAGGAAGTAAGACCAAGCGGATCTGTGATGTAGGGTCGACCCGTGCACAGAGGAAGTAGAGCCAGGCTCGCCCGAGCCGACTGAGGCGAGAACTCTTGAAATAGAAAGCTGTGGAACCCGGGACGCGCGTCTCCCAGACGGAACCGGGTTGAGCGAGTGCCTCCAGCAGAGCCTCCCTCGTGAGGCTACTCATAATCCGTGTGTACTCCGATTCGTCCACCTCCGGTAGCTCGTACAGCCTTCGGATCGCAGTCATCGAAAAGTCCACTATTTGCCCTCGGACGACAACCTCAGTCCGTGTATCTGGTCGCCCCATCATTTGTCCCGCCTGGATTTGTCGCAATAGAGCACTGGCGTAGAACTCCTGGACAATAGAAATCACCGCCAGCTCGGGTGGCGCAGTGAATCGAGTCCATCCCATCTTGTTGATCATAGCCAATAGCTCGCCGTCCTAGGGGAGGGAGTGAATCCCCGCTCCGGAATTATTGGACGAGGACGGGTTCTCTCGTTGAATATTCTATGAATGTCAGGATCAGAAAATTGGTGGGATTCCATATCTGTTCGGTTTTGTGACGTCTCCCCTCTTGTGTGGGATGATAGCGTCCTATCCCTCGTACTCAACTTCCTTTTCCTAGCCATGATGAATTTCCTGAAAAATAAACGCCGGAAATTAAACGACTTTAAAGATAACTACATCACTCTCGACTTAAAACGTGCGGAAAATGAATATAGAGTCGAATGAACTCGCACGTTCGTATGAGGGGTAAATATTTAAGCTCAAACTTGACGTAAGGGTTGGGGGCACAATTTAATCCGATAATTGAATTCGTTGCATACACTTTGAAGATGTTCGGTTTAAAAAATTTCATTGCTGCATTTTATCAAACACTTTGCATGCGTTGGCTTAAATGAAGAACAAAAAACAATAACATACTCAAATCAATCCTCGAAAACAATAATTGAATCAACTATCACAACAATTCACGACACAATAACAAAACACCATCAATCCATCAAGAATCTTAGCATACTCCGATACAAATTTTGATAAAAATGTGGAAAGTAAACACTAGTTCATCAAAGATTATTACCCCAATCATCAATCTATGTTGCAATGAAGTTTTAGGGATAAGAAGTACCTTGTGTTGGATTGAAGAGGGTAAGAAGAAGAAGAGACTTGAAGGATGTTATCCTTGCGCCGCGCGAAGAATAAAGGTTTGTAGGATTACCTTGTTTCATGCCCGACTGAGTTTATAAGGTTGCCCTGGCCGTTTAAAATTCGCAGCAGGGGCCGCGACACGTATCAAGTGAGCCGCGGCCCGTAGTACAGTTAAGTCTGGGCGCTGGGTATCTCGGCGTGTGCCGCGGCTCATTGAACGGGTGCCGCGGCTCCTAAGGTTAGTGTGCCGCGGCCCAGAGCTTGCGTGCCGCGGCACACAGTACAGGCTCCTGGGCACATATTTTGGGTCTCGGCGTGCCGCGGCCTGGCTTCATCATGCCGCGGCACAAAGTACATAAAGTTTTCCAGAATGTTGGACTTGTGCGTGCCGCGGCCCGCCATGTATGTGCCGCGGCCCCTTGCCTGGAATGCTCCTGCAAAAAAAAAATTTAGGGCAAAAACACATAGAACGTGAGAGAGAAACATATCAACGCAAAAAATGACGAAAAATTAGATTCCTAGAATGAATGAAAACAACGAAAATTAACATCTACAACTAATACTCGGGTTGCCTCCCGAGAAGCGCTAAGTTTATAGTCTTCAGTCAGACCTTTTTAAGATCAATTTGCTTTTCTCAAACACCATTTAGGCTCCGCCCCGTCCATCGAACCGTTAATATGTGTTTTAAAATTTTGACCATCAGTCTTTAAAAGTTCGATTTTTGGTTTGGACATCCAATGTCCTTTGCGAAAATATTTGAATAATAGTAATTTTCCAAAACACCCAAATTTCACATGACTTGGCAACCGTTTCACTTCCGGCTTGATTTCCTTTTTCACGAAAAAATTTATGACGGCTTGAGAATTTTTAGATGGTGAGTGAACGGATGATGAAGAAGACATGTCCAAATGCCTAAGATATGCGACTCGCTCTACATTTTTCTCAGATGTCGGAACAACTACAACAGATTCTGAACATTTCGACTGACAGCTTTCTCGGTGTGTGTCTTTTGCCAAAATATCTAAGCTTTCGAATTGAGAACCCTTCTCGACATTGCTTGGACACGGGAGAGATCGAAACACTTGGAATGTAACTTGCTCATCTTGAACCCGTAAAGTGAGTTTCTCTTTCTCCACATCAATGAGAGTTCGGCCGGTTGCTAAAAATGGTCTTCCCAAGATAATTGGGATGTCATGGTCTTCCTCCATATCGAGTACAATAAAATCGGCCGGAAAGATGAATTTATCGACTTTGACCAAAACGTCTTCTATTACTCCCGTCGGATACTTGATAGATCTGTCAGCTAATTGCAAAGAGACTGTTGCCGGCTTGGCTTCCCCAATACCTAGCTTCTTAAAAATGGAAAGGGGCATAAGATTAATACTGGCGTCGAGATCACATAACACTCTATCAAAAGACAGGTTTCCAATAGTGCACGGTATATTGAAGCTTCCTGGATCCTTCAATTTTGGCGGGAGCTTTTTCTGCAAGATGGCGCTGCACTCTTCCGTTAATGCCACTGTCTCATACTCTTCGAGCTTCCTTTTGTTCGATAAGATCTCCTTCATGAACCTCACATAGCTCGGCATTTGTTCCAAGGCGTCGGCAAATGGAATGTTGATATGTAGTTTCTTGAAGACATCAAGGAACTTGGAGAATTGCTTGTCCAATTTTTGCTTTTGCAATCGCTGCGGGAACGGGACGGGTGGCACATAGGCCATCGGATTGTCAGGAAACAATTTCGAGCTTTTAGAAATTTGTGATTCTTCAGATGCCGAATTTTCTTCTCCTCATCTTCACCTCTCTTTTTGTTCCTCCCAGTCTGCTCACACACTTCCCTCCCGCTTCTCAATCTAATAATATTAATACTCTCTCTGGGGTTCGTCTCAGTTGTGCTTCGCAAAGTACCCTCAGGTCGGGCTTTTGACACATTCGCTATTTGACCCAATTGGACTTCCAAATTGTGAATAGAGGCGGAATGGTTTTGCAAGGTTGTTTCCATACGTGTCATGAACTGACTCGTATTTGCTGCTAATTTCGCCATTGCCTCATCTAGAGAGATTTTTGGAGCGGGAGGAGGTTGCTGTTGGTGTTGAGCAAACTGAGGTTGGTTTAAATTTTATCCATTTTTCCACAAAAAGTTAGGGTGATTTCTCCACCCCGGATTATATGTGTTGGAATACGGATTGTTCTGTCGATTTCCGTTCCCACAAACTGAGCTTGTTCCATCGGAGATTGCTCGAAAGGATTTCCAACTTGGCATTCCGCACTAGGGTGAGACCCGTTGCACCAATTACATGATTCCATGGTAACGGTAGAAGGAGCACGTGATAAAGTTTGAAGTTGTTGAGTTAAGGCAGCAAGTTGGGCCAATAGCGTAGATATTGGATCGTTATCGGAAATTTCCATAACTCGTTTCGGATTCAGACGCTCTGAAGGCCACTGATACGCATTCGCTGCCATATCTTCCAATAGAGAATGAGCTTCAGTCATCGTCTTTCCCATTAAAGCTCCTCCAGCGGCTGCATCAACAAGCGTGCGTGTAGAAGCACTTAGTCCGTTATAGAAGGTCTGAATTTGTAGCCAATCCGGTAAACCATGGTGTGGGCATCTTCTTAGTAAATCCTTGTATCGTTCCCAAGCTTCATGAAGCGATTCCATCTCAAATTGCCCGAACGTCGTTATTTCATTCCGAAGTCCCGTTGTCTTTGCCGGCGGAAAGAACTTAGCCAAAAAGGCTTGTGCTAACTCCGCCCAAGTCGTGATAGATCCCGACAGAAGTGAATTCAACCAAAACTTGGCTTTATCCCTCAAAGAAAATGGGAAAAGCCGTAGACGAATGGAGTCATCAGAAACTCCATTGTTCTTGAATGTATCGCATATCTCGAGAAAGGACGCAATATGAGCATTAGGGTCGTCATTCGCTAATCCGCAGAATTGGCTTGCTTGTACCATCTGGATTATGGCCGGCTTTATCTCGAAATTGTTTGCTTGGACAGTTGGGCGCCGAATCCCCGAAAAATTCGCGTTGATTTGAGGCAATGCATAATCCCGAAGTGACAATGCTGGTTAAGCTTGCTGAATAAGATTGTCCACTCCGCGATTTTCTATATTATCGGCCATGGTATCTTTTGTTGACAGCTCACGCCTTTCCTTCTTGTTTTTCCACAAAGTGCGCTCGAGTTCAGTATCCAAAGGTAATAGACCTTCGTCACCGAATTTTCTCATGCACTAAACGAAACTCCTGAAAGGAAAAACAAATAATAAAAAAATTTACACAAAAATAAAATAATGTTAAGACTAGAAATACAGAAATTGATATTAGTAAAACAATCAGTCCCCGGCAACGGCGCCAAAAACTTGTTACGTAATTCGGTGAACACAAGTGCACGTTGTCGTAAGCAAGTAATAAAGTGATAAGTAAGATATCGTTCCCTCGAGGACTGACTTACTAATTACCAATTTATGTGTATTCTAATTTTATCTGGACGATCAAATTTGGTAGTGCAAGGAATGTTAAAGAAAACTAAAAAAATGATAAACTAAGAACAATTAATAAAATCGATTATTAGAAGAAATAAGATCAAATAGGAGAATAATCTAGGATTGAGAATCCACCTCGATTTATCCGAATTACTCTTGATTTATATAAATTAAGTGATTTCCCAATTTATTGAAGGCGAAGATTACTAAGATACTCTAATGCCTCTCCCGAGGTCAGTAGAATTTTCTAAGGCGAATAAAACACTCTATTCCTAGGTGAATTAATTCGACAATAGGAAAAAAGTACAAAATCTTCAGACAGGCCACGTAATTCCTATGAGTATCTTCCTATCTCACAAGATAAAACGTTTCTCACCAATTTTTCCTACTAACTCTCCTCTCCCGATTCGAGTTGCGTAATCAAAATAATTCAATCATAGGCCACATATTTGAATGCATTAAAGACAATTGGGGAAAACTCAATAAGAAAGGGAGATATATATTAATAGTGCAAAATCAAAAGTTAATTCGTCAAAACCTCGGTTTCATCACAATCCTAGAATAGGGTTCTAGCCCGACATGCTAGAAAATAATACACAAAGAATTAAAGAAAGCATAATAGAAATCAAACACATTTGAAGAACTTGAATTCCTCCGTTCTCTGGCTTCTGCTCTCTGCTCCTCGGTGTTTTCTCCTTCTCTCTGATCCCCCTTATCTTCTGGCCTTCAATGCCTATTTATAATTTTTCATCAGCCTCAAAAACGCGTCCGGAATTTAGGTCAGAAACGGGCTTCCAAACCGCCGAAATCGCGAGCTGGGAATATGGACCCTGCGCGGCGGGCCACGGCCCGGCATTAGTGTGCCGCGGCCCCTGTCTTCATGCGGCGAGGCCTGGGCGAATTTTCTCCTTACGGGCCGCGGCTCAGATCTTGCGTGCCGCGTCCCCCGGTACACTTTGTACCGGGTCCTTCTGGGCGCCTCCTGTGCCGCGGCCCCTTGTCTGTGAGCCGCGGTCCCTGACCAAAAAATGTAGTTTTGGCCTGTTTTTCTTCGTTTAAGCTCCCGGACTCGAATTTCCTTCAAAACATATAAAGATAATGCATTAAAAGCTCATTTACGCCGATTTAAACTAAAAATGGGTATAAAATAATGATGATTAAACGCATAAAAATACAACTAACACTGATCAGATGAGTAATCTTATCTGATCTTACTATAACTGTGTTTTCTAAACAGTTGAATTCAGTAAAAGTTTTAATAAGTCTATTCCCCCCTCTCTCTAGACTTATTCCTGACGACTTGTGACCTACAAGTGGTATCAGAGAGGTTGATTCAATTTTACCGAACAAGATCTATATATATATAATATTATATATATATATATATATGAGTATATATATTTTAATCTCTCATAAATGGAACACATGAAACACATGCATTCTAGATTACCTGTATTCTCTGTGGATGAATATGACTTATGGAAAATAAGAATGCATGCATGTCTATCATCCATCCATGATGACTTGTGGTGTGTCATAGAGGATGGACCTTTCATCTTTCTGAAGGACAACACAGATGAATAAATAGTAGCTGGGAAACTAAAACAGATTCCCAAGAAGAGAACAGAGATGTCCCCTGAAGAAAGAAAGTTGGCCAATCTTGACAATCGGGCTAGGGATGTACTGTACCAGACTCTTGACAAAGCCACAATGGTGAAAATCAAGAATTGCAAGAATGCAAAAGAGATATGGGACACATTAGTTGTAATGTGTGAAGGAACAGAGCTTATCAAGGAGAAGAAATTGTCAATAGCTACTCAGAAATTTGACAATTTCAAAACGAAGACAGGAGAAATAATTGACAATGTGGATACAAGATTCACAAAAATCATCAATGAGATAAACTCCCTTGGAAAGACATATGGCAGCAGGGAGATGGCTCTGACATGTGGGGATACGTGCTCCTTACTGTTGCACGTATCTTAAACAGATGTTCTTCCAAATCCGTTCCTAGGACTCTACATGAGATGTGGATTGTTAGGGAAACCAAGTCTCAATCACATTAGGAATTGGGAATTGTAAAACACCTGAGATATTCGAGGCATATTACAGCCGTAAACCCTTCCGTCAAGATTTACCAGGCAAATTACAAAACAACTTGCATAGATCCCTTAAATAAGAGGGTACGAGATGAAACCTAGATAATACAAAAACATAACATCGACCATCAAGGTCGAGCATTTAACCTGACACACATATGCCGACCGACAAGACCGAATACATAACATGGCAATTGAATACATGATAAACGCAATCTACAACATATTAACTTGATCCACACACGGGATCTTCGAACCTAACGTGGATATACTCCTCAACGGCTGGGGAGGAACTCTTTGACTCTTGAATGATTAATATCATTGTGGCTCTCTGTCTCTACACTGATCTTGTGGATTCTCCTCAGTCTCGATGTACTTGGACACACAAAATGTATCCACCCCTGAAGGGTTAGCAATTACCGGTGCAGGCAATACGAACATATAAAATATACTTTGCATTATTGATATTTATAAACAACTATCACAGTAGCAAGTAATATATCACACGGCTGAGAGTAAATCAATATGTCTCCATTCGTTGCACAAGCCAGTCGTCTGAGTCATTCTTTCAGAAGAGATTCCCCAACGATTTATGAATTTGTAAAAACAATTTAAAGAGGGTTTTATCGTTTCTCTTTAAATGGAAGTAATTAAAATAGATTGAAAATAACTTGAAATATCGGGAATATTCATTAGAATTGTCAGGATTTCATTCCATACTTTCCAAAAGTATGTTTTGAAACTCTTTAGGGTCCGAGACCCTATAAAGCGCTTCTCTAATATTTGCCAAATTAATTTGGGTTATACAACCCCAGAACTCATGCTTTTATCTACAAATGATGAGGGTCTGTGACCCATTTCCTATTCCACAAGAAATCTTTTGGCTCTCGTATATCACATCACTTTACATTAACATTGTTCTGACACCATGTTCCGCTGACATTCTTCCCCAGGGGCCTCGTCAGGCCCGCACGAGAAAACATAGCAACTAAACTAAGTCCTGGTTCCCACGTTCCACTGTCGTGGACTCTTGTAGGTCTTGTCAGACCCGCACGAGTGACTTGGTAGCTAAACCAAGACCTGGTTCCCACGTTTCACTGACATGGACCCTCGTAGTTTTGTTAGACCTGCACGAGTGAACTTGGTGTATTAACACGATTCAATCACAAACAACTCAAGCATACCATCAAGATTCTAATAGTTTCAAGGAAAATCATAATTATGTATAAATCACAAGCGTATAAGGTACCTGGCCAGGGTAAATGGAACACTGATTAGTAAGGTAAAATAAACTGTCTGTCATGCTGATACTAGAACAATTATCAGAATATGCAACCAAATAATACCACATACCACAAAGGCAAGCCAACACAGTATACACAATCATATATCCCACATGAATGTTACTGTACATGATACCGGAGTCGAGTTGACACCTAATACCATCATTGAATTCGGTAGCATACCTTACATGCTTAACACACATCACCCAACATATACGCACAAGGGATACTTACCAAACACAAGAAACATACACATACATCTAATATTAATATCATATCAGGCTTACCGTTTTCCACAACATATGAGCGTAAGAATTGCTTTGTTCGACGATATCATAAGGATAATTATGAATACAGCCCCTACGATTAGTTGACAGAGTTTTTATCACCTCAGCCACGAACTACAAGTTGCTAAGACACAAAGTGTCTAACAAACATGCAGTTCGATTAGCAATTCACGACTCCGCTGACCTAGAACCTACATGAATACATAATCACAATGAAATCAAATGTTTATAATCAACCAGACTCTGAAAATAGTAATTGAAACTCATTGAGAACTTTCATCGAACATTTAGCGGGTGATACTCGGTTAGATAATTTGTAGAATTAATCAAGTTTCTAACCCGCTAGAATCGATAAAGAAGACCCAAAAACAATCTATATTACAACAATCATCGATTAACATCAAGAAACATGGCTCAATCCTTTAAAAATCGGCCCTTCGGCTTTTGACTGATGAACTGATATCTATTAATACCTAAATCGAAGGAAAAATGACGAAACCATTCAAAAAGGACTCCATAGATTGATTCTACAATGTTATAATAATGTTAAGAACACCCAAAACAAGTTAAAATCACCACTACATGCAGTAAGGTTCGTGCCTGGAGAAGGAAAGTGCTGAATGATTCAAGAAGCACCTCAAATGCCTTATATAAGTGTTGAGCCCGATCTCAAGTCGGTTTAGGAGTTATGGCCGCAACTCCTAGTTATTATGGCCGCAACTCCTTGCTATTACGGCCGCAACTCCTAGTGATTAAGGCGGTAACTCCTTGTTATTACGGTCCTAATTCATGTCAACTCCCCACAACTCATTTTCACGGATGAGCTATGCCTTCTGGTCCCGATATTCCAAACTACCCGCGAAATGATAAACTCCAATGAATGTTGATCGAAACTATGCATAGGACTTGCATAATACAATAAATGTTCCCAGGATACCTCAAGTAAGTGCAATCGAGTTCACATAATGATAATACTCAACAATACCGCATGTCAAAGGCGCAAGAATAGGGTATCACAAATGCCTTAAAATACCAACAATCAAAGAATATCAAATGAGATTACATCCACAAAACAACTCTCGAACAACCCTCACTGGGTTCCGCTGGGCCCCTCCGGAGTAGAAGCGGAACCCCGGTCTCCAAACATCTTAGCGATAGTCTCGTAATGCACCGTGCGGTGCCCTACTCACCCGCACTTGAAACAGGTAACCCAAGTGATCAATAATCCTGTCGTGAATGATCAACGCGACTACAATTGAAGCATGTCTTTTCATTATTAAGGGTACTCGCCGGCCGGTGCCAACTTTTAGCCTTCTTTGGAGGGTGTCGTGATGGCCTGGGCTCATGAGATCTACCTCTCTGCCCTTAAATAACATCCACAATAATTTTTTGCTTTTTTCGGCTCTATCATAGTTTCCCTTGGCATCATCGTCACCTCATATGTTAAGGCTTTATCTTTATATTATCTTAGCATAGTACAACTGAAGCCAGACATGTATTGTTGAATTTCGGGTCTCATTCTCATATTGAAGTGGTGAATATTATCCTCTTTTTTCTTTACTTGTTCCCTAACATAGGCAAGTACCCGATTAAAAGTTTTGAGGGTTTGTGACACCGACACATATTCAGGTTGGGCTAGAAAGAAGTCCCTCTCTAGAATTCTTGATTGTTTCCGCCTCCATGAGTTTCTTAAACTCATTCCAAGCTACATCAAAATCGTTAGGCCTTGCATCCCTCCACCACTCGGCTGCATCCCCAACGAGGAAATACTGAGCGATGGGAATTTTCCTATAATTAGGGCAGTTAGTCTCTTCAAACACTTTCTCCATCTCAAATATACACTCATCCCATCCAGATGCATTGGATAGACCGTCAAATCAAGGGGGTTGTGCAACTTAACCACTCTCTGGATGCATTTATCGTCTCCTATTTCCCTTGCTTGTATAGCAACAAGGGTCTACGGTTGCTGCGCGACTTGGCAAGGTATAGTGGGGATCTCAGTATTGACATTATCATGCACGACACGTCCTCTATCCAATGTTTGACTCGATTGACCTTCGACACTTGGCTGGTTCACGCTCGTCAATGCTTGAGCATCCCCATCACGTCTTTGACCTTGGCTGCACACATGTCCTCTGCCTCTTAACATAATGAGTAGACGATCACATGATACAATACACGTCAACAGTATATCATAGAACTTATCTCGAGTCTGCATTACAAGAACGAAGTATATAATAGAAACTTGCAACCAAAATTCTACCAGGCTCGACTCCTCCTTTAAACTTAAGTACATGACTTGTGTTAGAAGAATTTTATAAGTCTATTCAAAATATAAACTCCAGTTATATGTTCCCATAAAATTTTGTAGATAGTTCCAGTATTTTCTTACGAGTACATCAATTATCCCACTTCAGTTGGAAAATGATATACTTGGGAAATATCAAACAATTCATACATGGATACACATAACACTTAAGAATAAAAGAATGTTTTTCCTTTGTCAAAGCTTTAATTTTAATAATTCATCTTCTCATAAAAATGTTGGAACCTCTCGAATATAAATCTTTGTTAAAATTAATTTTTATCAAAACTCAAGATCCCAAGCATAGGGAAACAAGTTGTTTCCATTATATGAAATACTTTAACCAGCATCTCATTGTTAACCAAGTTACATCCTTTTAAAATTCTTGGAGAGATGCTGTAGTTTTGAAAATATTAAACATATATGTTCATAACGAACTACCTGCAAAATATAATTCTTAACATACATGCATCGCCTCCCAATAATTAAACAACGATACCAAAAGTGCTTAGAGTTCCAACTTTCTATAACACCATTTTCCAAAATCCAGGGCCTAACCACTTATACCAAATTAAAATCAGCAAAGATCAAATATCGACATTTAAACGTACCCAGAAACATCAAATATTTTTATCAAGAAAATTTTCATCTCCAATTTAGGCTTCTGTATAAAATCTTTAGGGGTGGTATAATTGTTCTAAAATCATCACACCAATATTCTCAAAATGAAGAACACACCAAAGGTTCTTGTTCAAATAAGTCAATAGACTTATTATGATCACTAACTACAAACAAAGTGCAACTAAGGTGCACTTATGATCACTAACTACAAACAAAGTGCAACTGAGGTGCTTAATGTACGCTTAGCATTTTTTTTCACATAGTCATAGTGCCTCTATCATTTCATAACAATAGTCATCAAGTCACCAAATACGCATACGTGCATTAACTGCTTCACTGTTAAGGTTACACACGGATTCAATAGAATAATTAATTCATAAAGAATTTAAAATATCAATGAAATGAGGAGACTTAGATCCATAGATCGGGTGAGAACGATGACCGCACAACGATACTAGTCATAATCATCTACTTCAAACGCCACTATCACAATAAGGTACGACCCACTTGACCCGACAGCCTAAGTTTCCGCAACCTAAGCTCCAATACCACATTCTGTAACACCCTCGATATATGCGAGTCATATTACAGCGCTGTACATGCTTCAGTCAAGTTACCAAGCAAATTACAAAACAACTTGCACCCGTTTTAAATAAGAGGTTATGATATGAGAACATGCATAATAAAAAAACAAAACATCGACTGTCAAGGTCGAACATTTAACCTGACATACATATGTCGACCGGCAAGATCGAATACATAATATAAGAACTGAATACATGATAAATGAAATCTACAACACAATAACTTGGTCCACACATGGGACATTCGAACACAATCGTGGAAGATACTCATCAGCAGTTGGGAGGAACTCTTTGACTCTTGACCGGTTATTATCACTTCAGCTCTCTATTTCTATGCAGTTCCTGTGAATGCTCTTGAATCTCTATGTATCTGGATACACAGAACGTATCCACTCCCGAAGGGGACAGCAATTGTCGGTGCAGGTAATACGAACATATAAAATATACTTTACATCATTGATATCGATAAGCAACTATCACAGTAGCACGTCATATATCACACGCTGAAAGTAATAAATATGCCTTCATTCATTGCACAAATCCATTCGTCTGAGGCATTCTTTCAAAACAAATTCCCTAAAGGTTTCTAGATTTGTAAAAACAGTTTAAATAGGGTTTATTTTTCTTTTTAAAAAATAAAAGTAATAAAGTAGTTTGAAATAACTTGAAACCTCGAGAATATTTATTAGAACTGTCCGGATTTTGTTTCAAACTTACCAAAAGTACGTTTCAGAATCGTCTAGGGTCTGATATCCTACAAAGAACTTATCAATCATTTGCCAAATTAATTAGGGTTATACAATCCAAAACTTATGCTTTTGTCAACAAATTATTCTTAGGGTTCGTGACTCTGTTCATATATCATATCACTTTATATTAATGTTGTTCTGACATCGTGTTCCACTGACACGATTCCTCATAGGCTTCGTCAGGCCCGCACGAGGGAACATAGCAACTAAAATAAGTCCAGATTCCCACGTTCCAGTGTCGTGGACCCTGTAAGTCTCGTCAGACCTGCACGAGTGACTTAGTAGCTAAACTAATATTTGGTTCCCACGTTCCACTGACGTGTACCCTCGTACGTCTCGTCGGACCTGCACGAGTTAACTTGATATATTAACACGATTCAATCACAAACAATTCAAGCATATCATCACAATTACAGCAGTTTCAAGGCAAATCAGAATCATGTATAAATCACAAGCCTATAAGGTACCTTTCTAGGGTAGACGCAACAATGAATAGTAAGGTAACATAAACACAGTCAGTCACGCTGGTACTAGAACAACTATTAGAGTCATATAACCAGTTAATACCACATACCATAAAGGCATGCAAACACAACATACACAATCATAGATCCCACAAGAACCCTACTATACATGATACAGGAGTTGAGTTGACACCTAATACCATCACTGAAGTCGGCAGTGTACCTTACCTACTTAACACACAACACCCAATATATACGCACACGAAACACTTACCATACACAAGAAACATACACATACATATAATAATACTGTCATACTATGCTTACCGTTTTTCACGACATAGAGGTCCCTTCACATATATATGACATAATATACACATAGACATATAGATCATATGGCAAAAAATATAAGGTGCATGATCGTAAAACTTGTCTTGTTCGATGATATCACAAGGATATTGATGAATACAGCTCCTACGATTCGTTGACAGAGATCTTAGCCCCTCAACAATGAACTACAATATGCTAAGACACGAAGTGTCTAATGAACATGCGGTTCGATTATCAATTCATGATTCTGCTGACTTATAACCTATATGAATACATGATCGCGATGAAAGTAAGTGATTCAAATGAACAAGACTCTGAAAATAGCAATTAAAAGTCATTGAGAACTTTCATCGAATATTTATCGGGCAATAATCAATTGAATAATTCGTGGCAATAATCAATTGAATAATTCGTAGGATCAGAATCGATAAAAACAACCCAAAAACAATCTTTATTATAACAAATATCGATTAGCATCAAGAAACATGGCTTAATCCTTCGAAAATCAGCAAGGGAGGGTAGAAGTCAATACCTCATCGAAGGAAAAATGATGAAACCATTCACAACGGCTGCATAGATTGATTCTATAATGTTATACGAATGTCTAGAACATTCAAAACACCACTACATGCATTAGAATTTGTGCCTAGAGAAGGAAGGTGCTGAATGATTCAAGAAGCACTCCAAATGCCTTATATAAGTGTTGAGCCCAATCTTAAGTCAGTTTAGGAGTTGCGGCAGTAACTTCTTGTTATTACGGCCATAACTCTTGTTATTACGGCCGTAATTCCTTGTTATTATAGCGGACGAGCGATGCCTTTTGGTCACGAGGTTCCAAATGACAATGGAAACGATAAAATCCAATGAAATGGTGCTCGAAATAATGAATTGGATTCTCATAATCCAACAAATGTTCCTAGGATACTACCTCAAGTGAGTGCAACGAGTTGAAATATAACGATAATACTCATCAATACCGCATGTCAAAGGCACATCGACATTCCAAGTCACAAAAAATGAAATAACATGTTAACATCCTAGAAAAGGGTCAACAAATGCCTTAAAACACCAACAATCAGGCACTCATTTGCAAAAGTTTAAAATTTACATAAAATTAAAATACAGGGTCTTAAAGAGATGTCATGCTTATGTCAAGAAGACTAAAGCTGAGAGGCTGAAGCTAGATCCGTAAAAGGGACATTTCATAGGATAGTCAGGAGATTCAGTGGATTATCTATTCTACATGCACGAAGATCATATGATCATTGTTGCTTTACAAGCGCACTTTCTTGAAGATGAGTTGTTGGTCACAGTATACTATCTTATAGCTTAGAAGGAGGGATTAAATAAGCTGTGCTCTTTTTTGAAGTTTGATGTAGCGAAAGTCCAATGCTAAGTTGATGTAAGTACATCAACTAGACAGTCTCCTATAGCTTGGTGCTCATAGGGTTTTCAGAGTTAGTATACTATAAATCGCATACAGTATGAAAGCAGTAAGTGCAGGAAAATGATAACACACAGTTTTAATGTTGTTAGAGGTAAACTCCGCTACGTCCACAGATCTTCCACGTAGGAGTAAAAACTTTATTAAAATCAATACTTACACAATTGTATGGTTTTAACTAAATCGGTCACTGTATCGTTCACATAGATTGATACAGCTGACTGTAGCTTGAGCCGTTCGCACAGATTAGCTATAAGATTTTTCAACTTGCTTCTTCTCACATAGATTGAAGCTTCGTCTTTGAACTGTCTTCTTTCCACACAGGTTGGCATAGTTCAATTTAGTCCACACAGGGCTAATTAGTCTCAACAGTTTGGTTTTAAGTAACACAGGTTGGAACATCAGTTGTAGGCTTTATAAGTTCCACTATAGATTTGATGTTCTCTGTTGAGGACTAAGTATTTCTTCACTCAAGATATATGATGTATGCTTGAAGAAATAGATTGCTCTTAGAGAGTAAATTCTTGATCAATTAGTAAGTCAGCAGTTGTTACTGCAGTTAGCAATGTCCTCTTATTTGGCTATTTATAACCTTGGAAATATAGCCGTTATAAATATAGTCGTTGGCCGGTTGGTGAGATTTAGACAGATCTAATTGGCGGCTTGCTGAATTTTTTAAGTTAAAGATAATTCGCATTTAATGCTTCAAACATTCGCTTTGATCCGCATTAATTGCTCTTCAGTCTTCAATCTCTTCGGCTGCGTTAAATGTTGTCTTGTCAGCATTAGATGCTGATTTGAAACTTGAATACTTTGTAAATAAAGAAATATTATCTCACAACAGTTTAAAGTTTTAAGTCTAAATCCTATTGGATTTTGTTTTACTTTTGCTAAGTAAAACACCTACAGCTTCTTTGTTGTAGTCAACATTTGTTGTATGCTGGAACTTTCATTTAGCTGTTGAATAAACCTTCGTGGGAGCTGTATGAAGTTTCGTTGTAGGGACAAGTTGTAGGGTGCATTTATCAAAACACTTGGGATATTTTTTTCCCAACAATATCTCCCTTTTGATAATGCCAAAATCTTTTTAAAACAAAATGCTGTCTTCAAGTCTTTTGTCGAATGATATGATCTTCTTGACTTAGACTTAAGGGTGTCGAGTGGTTCGGTTCCGATTAACCGCACCATTTTTTTTTCGGTTAACCGGAACCACAAATGGTCCAAATTAGAAACCACTGACCGAACCATATTAAAGTGTGGTTAACCGGAACCACACCGTTCTTAAACGGTTCCGGTTCGGTTAACCACTAGAGAACCTTTTTTTTTAAAAAATGCAGAAAAACCTGTTCTAATATACAGAAGTATAGTTGCTGACCTGCTCAATTCATGTTAAAAAATGTGCTGAATTAAAACAATACTTTAAACATCAAAAATTCATAAACATTGAAACATCAAAATAACATCATCAATCACCAACATTCACGATCATCAGTTCACTGTTCACAGGCCAAAAGATTCAAAACAATATAACTTCACCAATCACCACCATTCAAGATCGACCATTACCAACAAGACAAAATAAATAACCATCAATCCTAAGACATGAAACATCAAAATAAATCCACAAATCCATGATCCATCAACCATCATCACAAGTTCATCGGAATAACAAATTAAAAACCAATATAAAATCAAGCCTCAGATCCCGTCGATGGCTCGGTGGTAGTAGTATGCGCACTCGTCATCCCAAGTGAAGTCAAAAGACTCAAAACTGTAAAATAAATACGTAAATGTTGATTTCAATTCCAACTAAATTGTATAACTTATTGAAATGAAATATTGACTAATTTAAATGTAAATGCACTTGTTTTTGCTTACCCGATCCAAAAACGCTTTCTTCTTCCACTTCGGCTCCCTCCTCTTCATCCTGAATGAAAAGTGTGCTCGATCTCAACCAATTTGATGAGCAAATCAAAGCCTCAACCATCTTCGGAGTTAAAGAACTTCTAAATTGGTCAAGAACCCGCCCCCTGTGCTAAATGCCGATTCAAAAGCTACGGTGGATATTGGAGTATATATCCCTAGCCATCTCTGATAGAACAGGAAAGCGCGCACCATGCTTCATCCACCATTGAAGAACATCAAATGAATCAACTGAGTCATCATCATCTCCTTGAATACCCGCGACAGTATCGTCCACATATTGCTTCTCACCTAAGTAGATAGCCAACTCTGAAAGATCCTCAGGTTCTTGTGCAACATTGTTTCTTGAGATCTTAGAAAGAGAACTTTGAGCACATACGGATTTTGGGCGTTGGCGCTGAGTGGCAGTAGACGGGGTTTGACTTTGTGATTGAGATGTATCCGAGGTGGATTGTGGTGTAGTTGTCATATTGGAAGCTATAGTCATCTGACTCTTATACTCATAGAACAGCTCACTCATCGAACCTCTGACATATGAGACCAACTAGCTGCCTCGAACAGATCCATACACTTGATCCAAGCACATCTCCACATGTTTCAACTTTTGTCGAGGATCAAACACTGCAGCCATGTAGAGAAGTTTGTTCATCTTCAGATTTAGCTCCGTCTCCTATAGCCAATATTTCCCAACCTTGTCCTTCATCTTCATCGCCATTGCAGAAACTTCTTCATCAACACTCATCTCGAGATCAGAAATCATCTCAAATATAGCACATAGTTCTTTGAAAAATAAATGTGCAGTGACATAAGCCGTACCGGAGACGAGAAGGGTGAAGTCAAAAAAGATTTTTAAATAATCCATCATCTTCCTCACATTGATCCAATCATTGTCAAAGGCGGGCCAAGGAGCTGATCCTTGTACTTGATCTTATTCAAGTCAGACACAAATTGACCACTTTGCATAGTCGAATAGCACCGGAATGCCAGTTCAAATGGCTCAGCTGCCTCTAGCATCAAATAGGTGGAATTCCACCTAGTTGGCACATCTAAACACAAGGATTTCCCACACTCTTGGGTGACAAATGCTTTCACCGCCCTTTTGAAATCATCCATCCTCTTTGATGAAGCTTTAACCCACTTCACAGCTTCTCTCACACGTTTGACTGACAAGCCTATCTCTTCTAACCCGTCCATCACTATCAAATTGGCGATGTGAGCCACGCAACGGAGATGAAGATACTTGCCACCAAATACATTAGTCTTCCTACTGTCAAGGAAGTCACTAATATATCTAACTGCACCATCATTGGCACTCGCATTGTCTACAGTACAACAAAGTATCTTCTCCAGACTCCCCTCCTTTAGAACTTGAACAACAGCTTCACCAATGTCGACACCTTTATGATTGACAATCTTGCGGAAAGCTATGATTTTCTTGTGCAAGACCCAATCCTTTCCTATGAAATGCACAGTAACACAAATAAAGTTTGTGTTATTAATTGCAGTCCAGCAATCAGTGGTGATCGACACCCTACTCATCCCCTTCATCTTGAAAATCGACTTTAAATATATAGACTTTTCAAGAAACACCTTCACACAATCTTATCGGATGGTTTGCCTGCTTGGAATCATGAAGTCTGGACAAACACGAGCAACAAACTTCTTAAACCCCTCCTTTTCCACAAATCTGAACGGAAGCTCATCTAGAATTATCATCTCGCACAAAGCCAACCTACTAGCCTTTTGGTCAAATCTCCAACTGGTCAACATCTCACTTCCTTCGCCTACACCAGGTTGAAAGCTCAGTTTATTTTGTCCAGATTTTTCCGCTTGTCTCTTGTTGCATATTGCAGTACGTTTGATCAAAGCACTCGTGCCATTTGTGCCTGAACTAGCTTGGATATCGGTACGGCAAACCTTGCATATTCCTTTTCTATGTTTAACAGGAGGATCCCCTTCTTCCCATTCAACCACATCATAATATGCCCAAGCTTTAGATCTCAACTTAGAGACCTTTCGCTTCTTTCCCATTACAGTACTCTGAGACTGTGTCTAGGACCTCTCGATGAGTGTTTCTAGTTCATGTTCCTAGCTTATATCTTGAATCACATCATTCTCAAGCAATGGTGGAAGTTGGGATTGGGGCATATTTGAGTCTTGAGTAGTAGGTTGCTCTATTTCACCCAAATATTTCAAAAGAATCAAAACCAAAGTTTAAAAACAATTAAGAAAACAAAACAGTGAAACACAATATATAATTACTAATCATCAATCATCACTCTCAACTTTGTCAAATTATATAATACATCAACGGACCATTTATCAACGTTGATGTATTATCGGAACATGTCCAGTAACATTTTTAATTTTTCAATTGCTGCTTATCTTTATTCTTTTGGATGTTGTAATTAATTGGATCAAGCAATTACATAAAACATTGGCCCCAAGCATGTAAAGAAATATATAATTAAAAGAAACAATTACAGTGGGAAAGTCAGCCAAGGTATTCGAAATTAATGAAAACAACAAAGTTAATTGTAAAGAAGAGCTGCAATGATGGAAATGAGACATCAGAACAATGGATAATTTTTATCATGCCTGACATTTCTATTACTGTAATATCCGATGAAGACTTACTGACCCATATGTGGTGCTCACTTTGAAGAAAACTGAATCTAAAAACAAAACCAGAGTATTTTGCTATTGTTTGAGGGTTTTGAATAAACATAAATTAAACAAGGTAGAGCAGCAATTAGCAAGCAATGGAATAAGAATTATACTAATTATCATCAAATTCAAAAGAGAATACTAGAAGAGGAAGAAAAGCGAGCTGGCCTGAACAGGGTGTGGCGCTCTGAAGCTCGACGGCGGCGTGGCGTGGCGTTGAGCGGAGCGCGAGTGAGCAACGGACCAGCAGTGGAGGTGAGGCATGGCGTGGCGTTGGTGCGAGTGAGCAGCGAGTAGTGGCCGATGAGAGTTCTCAGTTGAGAGAACAAGAGTGGTGGCGCGGTGAGTAGTGAGGTGAGAGACAGAGAGTCGAGAGAGATTTCAGATTTGAGAAGAAAATTAGGTCTTTAGGTATTTTAACTTTTAGTTTTAGGGATTGAAAAATAATAAAATGTAAATATATAATTATAATTTATAAAATTTAAAAATATATATTTGTTAAATTTTCGGTTTTTGATTCTAAACCGAACGGTTCCGGTTAGACCGAAAACTGGAATTGCTCCCAAAATGCTACCAAGAACCGGACCATAACTAGGCCTGGGACTTTTCGGTTCCAGGGAGAAAAATACAGGAACCGGAACCGAACCGCATAATTTTTTCGCGTTTCGGTTATGCCAGGTTTTTTTGTCCGAACTGCATAGGAACCGAACCGAACCGGAACCGATTTTGTATGGTTCGGACGAAATATATTATATTATATTAATTATGTTTAATAAGAATATATTATATTATATTATATTCAGAGGGTCAATTTCCCAGTTCGGTGTGGTTCGGACGGTTCCTTGCGGTTCGGATCGGTTCTTCTTTAAAACGGACAGGAACCGCGAACCGAACCGAACAGAATACTAACACTATGAACCGAACCGAAAAAAACTGTTGCTAGGAACCGAACCGAACTGTCGGTTCCGATGCGGTTCGGACCGGTTCCACGGTTCCCGGTTTCAAAAGTCCCAGCCCTAACCATAACCATATAATATGGTTCCGGTTCCCCAGAACCGGTGCGGTTCCGGTGTGGTTCTGGTTCTAACCGAGAACCGAAAACCTTTTAGACAGCCCTACTTAGACTAAAATTTGAACTGTTCGCAGGAAAGTTCTAAAATTTTAAATCCTATCAGACTAACTATATTACAACTTAATTTGTCATTGACGTGTAGGCACAATATTACAGCAAATATTCTACATAGATACACCTTAATCTATGAATTATTCACAGACAAGTTCTTACAGTTTTTAGACTTAGCAATTATATACTTAGGATATGTGGCTGTTGGCTCCATAGGGGCAGCCGATTCACCTACTTCCTCCAACTTTGCAAGCCATTGGTCATCCGTCATAGCGGCAACAGGATCAGGATCTGCTGTGGGAGCAGCTAGTGCTTCTTCCATAGGAATAGCTTCCTGTGGGTGATCTATTGTGGGAGTAGATGCAGTAGGCGGAACTGCCTCAGTGACTGCAGTAGTCAGCTGAGGTGTTTTCTGCCTTTTTCTTTTTCTCGACAGCCGATGGAGAGTTGTTGTCAGGAATTACCCTTTTATTGATAACAAACCACTTTTTTATTGTTGTCACCAGCTTTGGCCTTCGAGGAGTGACCACTGACGTCTCTTGGATCACTCAATGTTGGTTAGAGAAAGGATCGATCCTATTTGCAATCGGCGTGGCTTCGTGGTATAAGGTGGGCTTGGAGCCACCAAACAACTTACTAGCCAAACTCTTCTTGGCTGCAGGTGATTATTGGATGCCACAAATAGTCATAACGTGATTTAGCATAAGGTGAAGGACTTCCTTGTCGTTTCCGGCTTGGCAGCCTCCTTCTGTAGGCACTTCATTATCACTTGGCAATAATTCACCTTTTCCCCGCTCATGATGGCTACCATTATTATGAACCTTAAGTCCTTGCACATTTCGAAGGCTCCTGTTCGGTTCTCTATGACACGACAATATAATTCATGCAGATAGAAGTAGAAGAGAGTGAATTTTTTCTTGTTAAAAAATTTTATTCATTAAAGCTTTAACTTCGTTTTGAACTTTCAAAAGGTCATCCTTTAATTTATTTTCATTTCTAACACATTTAGAATGATCGGTTTCAACAAACTCCCCTTTTTTTATTTATTTTGGAAATTTCAATTTCCAACATTTTAATTCTAGCTTTGAGGGATTTATTGTTAATTAAAGCATTTTGAAAATCGGTACGTAAAAGTTTGAATGCTTCAAATAATTCATCATGAGACGAGGTACTTACTTGGCTTTCGACGTCGCTATCATCGAATGAGCTTCGTGCCATGAGTGCGAAGTTGTTTTGAATATTGAAATCATCGTTATCCTCTTCGTCACTCCATGTTGCTATGAGTACTTCCTTCTTGGATGTCAAGCCTCGGCAATTTTTCGCAAAGTGGCCTGGTTTACCACAGTTTCGACAATTGTTGTCGAATTTCTTAGCTTTGCTCGAGTAGATGTCTTTTCTACTTATTTATATTTTTAGCATAATATGCCAATTCTTCATCGTTTTCATCTACCGGGATTTCTTCTTTCTTCGACATCTTAGCTTTCATAGCTATGGTTCTTTCCTTTGGATTCGGCTTTGCGTTCCGAGATTTTAGAATCTTGTAATTGGTTAGCGAACCAACGAGGGTGCTAAAATCAAGATTATTCAAATCTTTCGATTCCATAATGGCCGTCACCATTCCATCCCATTCTCATGGTAGTGATCGTAGGATTTTCTTTACTTCTTCACTACTTGAGAGGGGTTTTCCGTAACAAGGCAATCCATTCGTAATAACCGAAAATCGGTCGAGCATGATTGTAATGGATTCTTCGTCTTTCATTTGGAATAGCTTGTAGTCATGGAGAAGCATATTAATCTGCATCTCCTTGACTTGGTTTGTGCCTTCGTGGGTGATTTTAAGAATTTTTCAGATTTTTTTGCACCTTCACACGAAGAAATATGGTTGACCTCCTCTGGATTTAAGGCACAATATAAAAGTTGAGTGGCCTTACAATTGAGGTGATCGTTCTTCCAATCCTCGCCATTGTACTCTTAAAAGCTCTTAAGTGACCCGTCGGATTGGGTTGGAACTTTTTGGCCAAGACAGATGATCTTCCAGATTTCTATATCATAGACACGAATGAAGATCGACATCTTTTTCTTCCAAGTCATGTAATTCGATCCGTCGAAAAATGGAGGGCGGTTTAGAGCAAGACCTTCGACCGGTGCAAATTGAAATGGCATCGGATCTTTTTATCTCCTTGGATATATTAAGCCGATTTATATGGATACACGCTCCAATTCCAATTGTTAGAAAATTGGTACCTTCGCCGTTTGAAATTTAGGCGAAGTATAATAGAGTTTTCAAACTCTTTTGCGTTTCGTAATTAACTTGTGGAAAGTAAATGACACAAGATTTATAGAGGTTCGGCCAAATGTGCATACGTCCTCTCTTCGTATCTTTTTCTATAGGCTTAAGATCAACCTCTGCGCCTCGTCTTCTATCGGTCCGAGGGATACCTTTACAATCTCATCTTCCATTAGTCCGAGATAAACCGTTACACTCTTGTCTTTATGTCTGTCTAAGATAAATTATTTTTCTTTTCTATTGGACAAGGGAGTAATCTATCTAGCTTTTTATGGGTACTAGACAAACCTCACTCGGATTTAGATATGATTCTAACAATGCGGATCAACGATCCTAATACACTACACCATATATGGGTTTCAACAACACCTGAAAAACTGTGTTCAGAAGTCCAAAAAGTGTTGCTGAATGCATAAAAACAAGCTACGGCTACACTTTGACTAAATTCGAAGGTGTTACAAAAACGGCCGCAACTATAGGGGTCTAAGGCAACACTTTTCTTGTTTTTGGTAACATGTGAAAAAATTGTAGCAATAGACCCCTATGCCAACACTTCTATTGTCTGTGCCTACACTAGATTTTGTGTTGCTGTAGACTTAATGCCACACTTTTATATATTTAGTGATACAAATATTTGTGTAGCCGTAGACCTATGGTCTAATGTAATATTAAATTGTGAAACACTTTGACATCTTTACCAACAACTTTAACACTATGGCTACACTTATATATGAACAGTTCTAACTTTTACCAACACACTTTTAATCTTTGCCAACACAATTTATATATTTTGCCAACAGAAAAAATTATAAATTAGAGTCTATGGCTACATTTTTGCAGGATTTTACCAACATTTTTCATGGTAAAAAGCAAAATATTATATTGGAAAATAGATATTACCATAAAACAGTCAATACCATTAAAACACTGTCAACTATAACAACATCCAAAATACATGATTGCTAAATATTCAATCCTTAAGCGAACAGCCAAATGCACTTGCATAACCCAACATCCAAAATCTAACTTAAGATGACATTCAACAATTAGCTCAAATAATATTTAATAGTTAAGAACAAGTTACGATCGCAATCCATAAATATAACAAAACTACTTGAGTCACTTAGCTAGCGTAATATAAAATGATGAGATCAGTCAAGGAGTGACATTGTCACCCCCATAGGACTCCTCGACTGATTTCTGTGAGTCATCAATCTTTAAGTTCAAATCTGGATTCTTCTCGGCCAACATTTTCATCATTTCTCGAACTTTTTGGTCAAGTTTTTCATCCATCTCTTGTTGAAGTTGAGCCCTGATCTTAGCAGTTAGGTCCGCCACGTACTGATCAGCAACTTGAACGGATGGTGATGCTGAAGACTTCGACTTTGGTTCCTTTTTCTGAATAAGTCTCCTAATTAGATAAGATGGTCGGTGTTCTTTGCCATTATTAATTAATTTATTAGCAGCCTCAACACCTTCAGTTTCAAGAGCTTTCTTAACATTAGCATGTAAATAAAAGTATCAAGTATTTTCCTCAAATAATTAATAGAAACATAAAATATAAACAATAACAATAATGGAAAATTATCTTAATGTCTGCTTCATAAGTCAACTACCCTATTAACAAAATAACAATATGCGGCACATCTAGAATTTCAGTAAAATTGTAAAACAATATATACCAACACCAAATGTAAAAGCAATATATAAGTAGTATACGTCTTAGTTATCTTTTTCGTGCCTCTGCGTTCTTTTCCGCAGTTCTCTCTAAAATAAAGGTACGCTTGGAGGCGCCAGATCAGAGTTGTGGATTCTTTCGTAGGGAGCGGTGCTGTAGTTGAGAGCCTCAGGGTTGGGTTGTCTCGGTTAGCTTTGACCTAGAGCATTGCATTTTTACTTTTATTGTATATTTTATCCTATTGTCTTTGCGTGTGGTGTATTTTTGACAGGGAGTTGTGCGCAGAGCCAACCTCTCTTTTGTTAGAGCAGCGTTCATCGGGAGTGAAGTAGCCAAATTCCGCTTAGGTAAATCCCATGTGGATCAAGCCATGGGCTCAGGTATGGTCCCGAGCTTTTTCGAATCATATATTTTCCTTTGTATTTATCACACAAGATTCTGTTGTGCACTAAGCTGGGGGTCTTCACGGAAACAGCCTCCCTACTGTAATAAGTAGGGGCATGGTCTGCGTACATCTTACCCTCCCCAGACCCTGCTCTGAGCGGGATATACTGGGTATGTTTGGTTTGGTTTGGTTTTCTCTAAAATAAAGGAACACTTATTGTCATTACTTTTCATACTAAATTGCCAACGAAACAATGAATAAAAAGAAAAATTGAATTTAAATTATTACCTTAACTTTTTCATCACCCTAATATTTTAAAAGAATCTTCCAATCTGAAAGAGGAACCTCTTCGGGCCTTTTCTCCATCCACTCCTCATCTGTAGGATAAAGATAGTAATGGTCTCGCTTAATCCTACTTTTGAAGCTCCTAAACTGATCATTCAACGATTTTAGAACCCCGTTTTTAGCATCTTCTGAAATGATGTACTTGTCCTACCACAAAATCACAAAGTACTACGTAAATAATGGATTTGGCCTAATTTTAAGATTTTTCTAGACAAGTTAAGGAACATATAAATCAAATGTTGCTTAGTTTACCTTGACGTACTCCCACAATAGTTCTTTTTAAGGAACTTGACGCCAACTGGCACAAGAGACACGAGCTGCCTCACAGTGGTCCCCAAAAAGTTGCTAAACTCAGATAGTAACTTGCCATCATCCGCTATAGGTTGGTTGAGATAATTGAGTGTGATCCTTTTTTGTCCGCTCTATTATGAACATGATCCATCTTTGTTTTCCCTCTTTTTCTTTTTATAGCCTCGTCAACCGGTGTATTAACTGAAAATTAACAAAACAAGGTAATGAGTTAAAAAAAATATGACACTGAGAGACATGGGATTGGTTTAGCATGATTCAGTAAATAATCAATAAGTAACCAATTTTCAAAGAAGTAAATTTTACTTCATATCTAGCTAGACAATCAAATATATAACAACCTAGCTAGCTAGACAATCAAGTTTTATTATTTTGACAAGTAGTAAAAGGCTGATATAAGCAACAACATTTTATAATCTAACTTCATATCTAGATAGACAATCAAATATATAACCACCAGAATATGATTTAAGCAACAACATTTTATTATCTGAAATTTAACCATAAATACCGACATGAAAGCTTACATCTGTAGTGCACTTTTTACAACTAAAATTACCGGCTTGTGACTGCAACTGTTGTGACTCAGAGTGTGGTAGCGGAATCTCCTTTTGAAGTTCTAGTTTTTCACGTTCCCTTAACTCCAACTATGCAGTCATTGAACCAGGACCGTCTCTCAGGTGTTTTAGATTCTCTTTAACAGAAACCACTAGTGCATTATTGACCTACACAAGATAAATATATTAGCAATATTAATTACATACAACACACTTGTATATAAAAAATTACAATAAAAATTTTGCAATATCGTCCCACTTGTATATAAAATGAAATTATTTTAAAACTAACACGCTTATATTTAACTCTTAATTGATAATGTACGTTGTGTAATTAGTATAGTAGCGTGAATGTTGGCCTCAGGACAAGTATAGGTTTAGAAGCTGAGTTGAATAAACTTCTAAGTAGAAATAATCTCCCCATAAATAAAATATCAAGGAATTTTGCAACTGAAAATATTATTATCCTTTGTTCAAAAAAATATCTTTTCACAACATTAAAACTGTCATTTAGAGGAAGTTAATTAATAAAGAAAGATGTAATTAAGTGGTAGAGAAATATAAAGAAAAAGAATGACATCATGATAGTGAGATCTAGCTTCTGGTTTATATTTTGTTATTCAAATTTAATTTTGAATATATCAAATGTAAAAATTATATATATATATATATATCATGAATTTATTTCAGTCATAGCACTTCATACTACTGCATGTTCCCAATATGACATGGTTCAGTAGTATAAGAAAAGTGGGGTTTTACATATTGGCTTAAAAAGTGAAAGAAGAGCTTCAAGAGGAATGTGATTGTAACACCCCCGTGATTTACAGGGATATTACAGCGCCGTAGATTCTTTTTAGAGAATCTACTAGGCTAAGACCAACACAAAATACATTAAACGATAACAAAACTAGGACATTCATCCATTAAAAGACACCAGATTCAACTCGATAAGTTGTACACCACAATACCAAATAACAAATCGTCCCGTAGGATCATAAAACACAACCATTTCAACGGGAGTGCAACAACATCATTAACCATCAAATCTGACACAACATACAACACAGACAGTACCCGCGTGAGTACAAAACCAAAACATGACTTTGACCATTACCAAACAACCACCAACTGAAATTAGCACACGATATCACTGCTGACCACCAAGCTCGTGTCAGCCCTGTGCTAGTCCTCCCACTGGACCTGTACCTGAATACACAAAAGTATATCCACCCCAGAAGGGGTCAGCAAGAAGCCGGTGCAAGTACAATGATTCTAGAATATGTACAACAAGTGAATAATCAACAAAAAACCACAGAAATCACAGTGCCATCACAGATATTCCAGAATACCACATCACAATCATCATCACAAAACAACCTCCCGAGCTATACTAGCCCCGCATCTCGCAAGATACGCACCCCAAGAGACCTCGTCAGGTTCTCTCTGGTTGTATAGCCCAACCGAGTGATCCGTAGGGAAACACAGCCTACCGGACCCCAGGGGACCCTCACTGCTTTTACTCGGCTCACACACACTCGATCAACAATTGGCACAAATCACATTTTTACATATTCACACGAAGTACATTAAACACAATCAAAGTACTTGCCTCAATTCGAACAACATGGGAAACAACAAACGGATGGACGTACGGTTCGAACTTCCTTCAACAATTCAACCCTAACACATCGAGATATCGAATCAAAACACAACACCATGGAAACGGAAGAATTCACCCTAAGTTCTACCCTTAGAGATATTTAATCGAACACTACGGAGGCGACAAAGGTCGAACCCAAGAACGGATTAAAAACTCGAAATTTAATCCATAAACTTTGAGTGAAAACAAAGGAACATGATTACAACATCATAATCTAACATAATCCAAAGTCAAAACGAACTTGAATCAAGAATTCCCAACAAACCCGAAAATTCTTTGAAATAACTTGAAGAACTTCAACCACATACCTTAATTCAACCAAGAGATGGATAATTCTTCAATAATGAACTTGATATCTTGATTCTATAGTGTTTGGAACATGTTTATGGCTTGATTTTGGAGTTTAAGATGAAGGATTCTAGGTGGAGGATGAAGGGAAGGTGCTAGATGTAACACCCCCAAGTTATTCAGGGATATTACAGCGCCGTAAGCCCCGCCGTGGGACCCACAAGGCTATACATACGCGGAACCATAAATTCTGACCGATAAGTTCTACACACAATGGAATGAAAAACGATACAAAGGTATTCGAAATATAATCAACGTATTCACAGACATCACAACTCAATTCAATACTTCGGCAAACACAGGCCGGAACATCAAGAAAAAGAGAAAACAATACTCGAGTATTCAAAAGACAATCCAGTACAACAACACTGGACTGGAACTCCAAACATAATTGAAAGAAGGACACAGTATCACACTTGCCCACCATCCTCGTGCCGACCCGATACCTGCCTGTCCGACCTCCTGGAACCTGAAATACATGAAACGTATTTCCCCCGCAAAGGGGTTAGCCGTCGAATAGCTAGTGCAAGTATATCAATATGAAACACAATACTCCTCGACAATAAAGTAAATGTAACCGTCAATTCATCAATTCAAGACTAGTATTCCGGAATAACTAAAATCTCATAAGACGTATGTGAATGCCGTAGAAACGGTTCGTTCACCTCATACGCCGTTACGTATGTGAATGCCGTAAAAACGGTTCGTTCACCTCATACGCCGATACATGTAGGAATGCCGTCAAAACGGTTCGTTCATTACATGCCAACAATATATCTATGAATGCCGTAAAAACGGTTCATTCATGATATGCCATCAATATTTCTTACTTTCAAAGTCGAGAACGCATAATCATAAATGTATACTTGCCTTTGAGACATCGAGAAATCGAGCGGAGGAAAGGTATGAGTTCGGTAGGTCCGAGAACGCGCTCCGCACCTAAACGATTCGCAAGGAATATTACAATTAATTATCCATACTCAAATTATACGAAGAGACTCCCGAAACTCGCCTACGATTCAAGAAAATATACGGGTGGGTAACTAAAGGTTGGGAAATCGCCCAAACTCCCCACAAGTCCGAAAACGGCACAATCCAACCCGTAAAATCGGAAGAAAACACTCATACGGTATAGATATATCAAAATCTCAAGGTTCTCAAGCTTCAACCGGATAAAACGGACGAATCTACGAAAACCCCCAAAAACCAACACAAAATCAAAGTGTTCTTGAATAATCTTTCAATAATCCGATGAATACCCAATCATGTCCATAATCACGCATATATCACATCATACACCATGATTTTATCATCCAAAACGTCAAAACCCACACGAAATCGAGAAGTCAAGATGTCGAAGGAATTACCTCTTGAATATTCGAGCGCTATGATCCAAGGAATACGCGATAGATCGACTATCCGGGCTTCCCAACCGAGTGAAAGTGGTAAATCTTCAACACACAAGTGATAGATATGAAAAGAACTCCTCCCTCAAACTCTCTCTCGCGATGGAAGAAGAAATGGAGGAAAATGGCTGAAATCTCGCTTAAAAAGCCGAGTTATGCAGTTGACCGCATTGTGTGCCACGGCTCAGCATAGGTGTGCCGCGGCACAGGACTAAAAATTGTTCCCAGGTTTCGGAAGTGTGCCGCGGCTCAGCTCAGGTGTGCCGCGGCACCGGGTACAGGCGGGTCTTGGGTGAGAATGCCACACCAGTGTGCCGCGGCTCAGCATAGGTGTGCCGCGGAAATGACTCGGCAGTGTGCCGCGGCACTGCCGAAGTGTGCCGCGGCACCCGGTACAGCCTGCTCGGCCAAATATAGGAAATGTGTGTGCCGCGGCGCACACTCCTTGTGCCGCGGCTCACACCCCCTTCGGGTCCTAAAATGATGGAAAATGACCCGGAAAGAGAATAAGAGTAATAGGATTCAATGTCCGGGCAACAATAACATGAAAATAGAAGTACGGAAACCCCAAAACGGTGGTTCCAAGCAATGATTACAAGGGTTCGCTCAACAAATCACGATTCGAAGAATATGAAAAGGTTTGAAATGACATGTCTTTCGACCGGGTATTACATTCTCCCCCTCTAAAAAGAAGTTTCGTCCCGAAACTTAAGAAATAAATAGTTCGGGGTATTCCACCCGCATCTTCTCTTCCGTCTCCCAAGTCGCCTCTTCGACTCCATGCCTCGACCATTGTACTTTAACCAGTGGAATGGTCTTATGCCTAAGCTGCTTCTCGCGACGCCCAAGGATCTTCACGGGTCTCTCCGGAAATGTAATATCCTCGGCTACGTCAATCTCACTGTAGTCGATAATGTGGCTCGGATCCGGTACGTACTTCCTCAACTGGGACACATGAAAAACACTATGGACGTGACTCAAAGCTGGAGGCAACGCCAAGCGATAAGCTAAGTCTCCAACTCGGTCCAAAATCTCGAAAGGTCCGATATACCTTGGACTGAGTTTTTCCTTTTTACCGAAGCGGAAAACTCCTCTGGTCGGCGATACTTTGAGCAAGACGTGATCCCCCACTTCAAACTCCAAGGGTCGACGACGAGTATCGGCGTAAGATTTTTGACGACTCTAGGCAGTCAGTAATCGATCTCGGATAATAGAAATCTTTTCCTTGGTCTCCAACAACATATCTGGTTCCGTCCCAACTAGCTCAGAAGCCTTGTCCCAACATAATGGCGACCTACATCGCCTACCATAGAGTGCCTCGAAGGGTGCCATTTTAATCGACGCATGCCAACTATTATTGTAAGCAAACTCGATCAACGGCAAGTGAAGCTCCCAATCATTACTCCAGTCTAAGGCACAAGCCCGCAACATATCCTCCAACGTCTGAATCGTCCTCTCTGTCTGACCGTCCGACTGAGGATGAAAGGAGGTGCTCAATCTCAACTCGGTACGAGGCACGATGAACGGCTGCCAAAATGCGATACGAAACGGCCGTCTCGATCAGAAACAATGGTCTTGGGGGCACCGTGTAACCTCACGATCTCAGCGATAAAGGTTCGAGCCAATCTATCCGGTCCCCAAGTATCCTTAATACCCAAGAAGTGTGCAGACTTGGTCAATCGATCGACAATTACCCAAATCATATTCATCCCAGTCCGAGTTCTCGGCATGCCAGTGATAAAATCCATTGAGATATCTTCCCACTTCCATTCGGGAATGGAAAGTGGTTTCAACAACCCCGCCGGTCGTTGATGTTCGATCTTGACTTGTTGACACGTCAAGCACCGTAATACAAACTCCGTAACATCCTTCTTCATGTTATTCCACCAAAAATTTCGCTTCAAGTCCTTGTACATCTTACTCGTCCCGGGGTGGATTGAGTAAGGCGTAGCATGGGCTTCTCGGAGGATTCTCTGTCTCAACTCTAAATTGTTCGGAACGCAAAGTCTGCCCTGAAATCTCAGAATACTATCCTCGTGTACCATAAAGCCAGGAGCTTTTCCTTTAATCACATCTTCCTTCAGTTGAGAAATTATCGGGTCACTCCACTGATTCCCTTTGATGTCGTCAACTAAGGACGAAGTAATTTCGAGAGTACACAATTGTCCCTGTACTCGTTGAAACCAAATTTCTATCCCTTGCTCAATTAGATCTTGACGAATTTTCATCTGGGACGTAAGAACTTCGAGCATTTGAAGAGATGCTGATTTGCGGCTCAGAGCATCCGCAACGACATTGGCTTTCCCGGGGTGGTAAAGAATTTCCAGATCATAGTCCTTTATCAACTCTAACCAACGCATTGTCTCATATTCGGCTCCTTATTGAAAATATACTTGAGCTCTTGTGATCGGTATAAATCCGGCACGGTGAACCATACAAATAATGCCGCCAAATCTTGAGTGCGAAGACAATTGCGGCCAATTCCAAATCGTGAGTAGGATAATTCATCTCATAAGGCTTTAATTGTCGTGACGCAAAAGCTATTGTCTTATCATCCGCATAAGAACACGGCCTGTGCCTTGAGCCGAGCGTCCGTATCAGCGCAAAGCCTTCGCTACCATGTGGTAAAGTTAGAATCGGCGCGAAGTCAATCGTCTCTTTAGTTCATGAAGCTTTCTTTGTCTCTCATCCGTCGAACAAACTTTTCGGTCTTACGGAGTAATTTCGTAGCGGTCGAGCGAGTTTCGAGAACCCTCGACAAACCGTGGTAATACCCAACAAGGCCCAAAAGCTACGAACCTCCTTAATATTTTTAGGCGGTGCCCAATCTAGCTTGCCTCGATCTTCTGCGGGTCTACACGAACCCCTTCACCGAAATCACATGGCCGAGAAACATAACTTCTTCCAACCAAAACTCACATTTCGAGAATTTTGCATAGAGGTGCTCGGTTCTCAAAATGTCTAAGACCAAACGCAAGTGCCGGGCATGTTCCTCCTTATCTCGAGAATAGATCAAGATGTCGTCAATAAAGACGACTACACACTGTCGAGGTACTCGATGAATATTTTATTCATTAAGCGCATGAATCTGCCGGCGCATTCGTCAACCCAAAGGCATAACTACAAATTCATAATGCCCATATCTCAAATGCAGAACGCCGTCTTGGGCGTCGGACTCCCTCACCCTGAGTTGATAATACCCGGATCTTAAGTCAATCTTCGAGAAAACCGCAGCTCCTTGCAATTGATCAAATAAATCATCTATACGCGGTAGAGGGTACTTGTTCTTGATGGTTACTTTGTTCAGCTCGCGGTAGTCGATGCACAAACGTAGTGAACCATCTTTCTTCCTCACGAAAAGAACAGGCGCGTCCCAAGGCGAAGCGCTCGGTCTGATGTACCCTCTTTCCAGAAGTTCTCCCAACTGATTCTTCAATTCTTGCATTTCGGAAGGTGCCATCCGGTAAGGTGCTTTAGAGATCGGATCCGCATCTGGCTCTAAGTCTACGGTAAATTCTATCTCTCGATCTGGCGGTAATCCCGGAAGATCATCCGGAAAAACATCGGGATACTCATTAACAACCGGAATTGAAGAGAAATCGACTTCGCTTCCTTCCGTTTTCAAAGCATAGCACCAATAGCCCGTACAACCTTTATTTAAAAGTCTTACGGCCTTCATGGCACTGATAAGTAACTTGGATTGGCCCGACTTACGTCCCAAAAATGAGTACTCAGATCCGTCCTTAGTCATCATAGTGATAACTTTGGTACGGTAATTCATAATCGCCTGGTGATTATTAAGCGATCTCGCGAGGGTTACGTCCTCGCCTTCCATATCAACTACAATTAAATTTGATAACCATTCCATACCGGATATAACCACCGGAAATTCTCTAATCTCCTGATTCCCCACAATCCTATCCCCGCTAGGCAGTCTCACGATAAAGGGATCGCAAGCAGTTAAACAAGTTATATTCAAACGGCGTACACACTCCAAAGAAATAAAAGAATGTGTAGCACCCGAATCAAAAAGTACACGGACTGGATAGGATAGAATATGGATGGTACCTGAAGCCACCGCCGCATCGGGTTCGTCTGTTCGACGCATCTCATAAACCCGTGGTTGCACCGAACCGACGCTAGAGTTCCCCCCTCCAGCGTTCTGACCCCGACCCCGACCCCTGCCAAAATTCTGCTGAGGTTGACCGAAAGATTGCCGCTGATTAACACCTTGATCAAGGGGTGTTGGGGCAGAAGCCCGAGTGTCCAAAGTCTGGTTCGGCTCGGAACAATAAACCGCTCTATGCCCCATCTGACCACACGTGTGACACTTTAATAGTGGAAAGTATCTTTCAGAACTAAAGTGGCACAGACGGCCACAATTATAGCAAGTCATTTATGCGATTTGAGGTACCGAGTGGGACGGTAACCCCTCTTCCCTTTATTAGAGCGTGGCAGTCCGCAAAAGCAGTTAGTAAATGCGTGACTTCGAAAGTTGCCACCCTTAGAGCGAGAAAAATTTCCCCGACTTTCTGCTTCTTCGGTTCTTCAACGGTATCATTGTCGGGGCTCAACATATCATGGGCTAAAGCTCGTCACGATACTCTTTCGGTGTGGTACAAGCAAATCCGGCCATGTACCGCCGTAAGTCCAAATTCATCCGCATATCAAAATAACGGATCTTATCACGCTCGTTACGTACTTGATCCTTCACATGGATTAATTGTTGGTTATACTCCACGATCGCTGCGAAACGGGAATATCTTGTGGTTTAGCCTCGAAGAAGGCTCGGATTCGGCTCTCGTACCGGCCAAGGACAAAACTCGGCCTCCAAGAGCTCCTTAAATTCATCCCATGAGGCAATACGATCTGTGGCTTGATGACCTTCCACCAAGTAGCGGCCTCCTTAGTGAGGAAATCTTGAGCAATCGTACTTTCCTCACCTCGGGCAATCAAGCGCCTCGAAAATCTTCTCCAGTCTGCTAGCCAATCCTCCCGGCTAGCAGTGCGTGGCACCAAAGCGTGGAGGGTGCATACGGATTACGTTACGGCGGGGGCATCCGTGTTTGGGTTCGGGTTATTCGGTTGAGCAGTTTGGGCTAAAATGGTCATCCGAGTAGCCAATTGTTGAAGTGCATTCGCCACTCCAACGTCTGCGTTGTTCCCGACCGTCGGCGATCGTGCTGACTCTCGGTGTCGGGATGCACCGAGTTCGACAAGCGGGGTTGGTCGACCCCCAGAATCGATGGAAACGGCCGCGCCACGACCTCTTCCTCGCCCACGGCCACGACCACGGCCACGGCCCCTACCGGTGACATCTTGAAGAACACACAAGTCACGTAAGCACAATTCAATCACGCATCAACAAAGTGTCCGATTTTCAAGAATACTGATAAAAGGAAGCAAAAACGAATAAGGAAACACCAGAAGAGTGAGAGGTCTTACAAGTACCAGTCGCACTGTGATGATGGCAGAGTAGTGATACTGTGGACAATTAACGACTCGATCGACCCAAAAGACCGACAGCCTAGGTATCCATAGACCTAAGCTCTGATACCATATTCTGTAACACCCCCAAGTTATTCAGGGATATTACAGCGCCGTAAGCCCCGCCGTGGGACCCACAAGGCTATACATACGCGGAACCATAAATTCTGACTGATAAGGTCTACACGCAATGGAATGAAAAACGATACAAAGGTATTCGAAATATAATCAACGTATTCACAGACATCACAACTCAATTCAATACTTCGGCAAACACAGGCCGGAACATCAAGAAAAAGGGAAAACAATACTCGAGTATTCAAAAGACAATCCAGTACAACAACACTGGACTGGAACTCCAAACATAATTGAAAGAAGGACACAGTATCACACTTGCCCACCATCCTCGTGCCGACCCGATACCTGCCTGTCCGACCTCCTGGAACCTGAAATACATGAAACGTATTTCCCTCGTAAAGGGGTTAGCCGTCGAATAGCTAGTGCAAGTATATCAATATGAAACACAATACTCCTCGACAATAAAGTAAATGTAACCGTCAATTCATCAATTCAAGACTAGTATTCCGGAATAACTAAAATCTCATAAGACGTATGTGAATGCCGTAGAAACGGTTCGTTCACCTCATACGCCGTTACGTATGTGAATGCCGTAAAAACGGTTCGTTCACCTCATACGCCGATACATGTAGGAATGCCGTCAAAACGGTTCGTTCATTATATGCCAACAATATATCTATGAATGCCGTAAAAACGGTTCATTCATGATATGCCATCAATATTTCTTACTTTCAAAGTCGAGAACGTACAATCATAAATGTATACTTGCCTTTGAGACATCGAGAAATCGAACGGAGGAAAGGTATGAGTTCGGTAGGTCCGAGAACGCGCTTCCGGCACCTAAACGATTCGCAAGGAATATTACAATTAATTATCCATACTCAAATTATACGAAGAGACTCCCGAAACTCGCCTACGATTCAAGAAAATATACGGGTGGGTAACTAAAGGTTGGGAAATCGCCCAAACTCCCCACAAGTCCGAAAACGGCACAATCCAACCCGTAAAATCGGAAGAAAACACTCATACGGTATAGATATATCAAAATCTCAAGGTTCTCAAGCTTCAACCGGATAAAACGGACGAATCTACGAAAACCCCCAAAAACCAACACAAAATCAAAGTGTTCTTGAATAATCTTTCAATAATCCGATGAATACCCAATCATGTCCATAATCACGCATATATCACATCATACACCATGATTTTATCATCCAAAACTTCAAAACCCACACGAAATCGAGAAGTCAAGATGTCGAAGGAATTACCTCTTGAATATTCGAGCGCTATGATCCAAGGAATACGCGATAGATCGACTATCCGGGCTTCCCAACCGAGTGAAAGTGGTAAATCTTCAACACACAAGTGATAGATATGAAAAGAACTCCTCCCTCAAACTCTCTCTCTCGCGATGGAAGAAGAAATGGAGGAAAATGGCTGAAATCTCGCTTAAAAAGCCGAATTATGCAGTTGACCGCATTGTGTGCCGCGGCTCAGCATAGGTGTGCCGCGGCACAGGACTAAAAATTGTTCCCAGGTTTCGGCAGTGTGCCGCGGCTCAGCTCAGGTGTGCCGCGGCACCGGGTACAGGCGGGTTTTGGGTGAGAATGCCACACCAGTGTGCCGCGGCTCAGCGTAGGTGTGCCGCGGCAATGACTCGGCAGTGTGCCGCGGCACTGCCGGAGTGTGCCGCGGCACCCGGTACAGCCTGCTCGGCCAAATATAGGAAATGTGTGTGCCGCGGCGCACACTCCTTGTGCCGCGGCTCACACCCCCTTCGGGTCCTAAAATGATGGAAAATGACCCGGAAAGAGAATAAGAGTAATAGGATTCAATGTCCGGGCAACAATAACACGAAAATAGAAGTACGGAAACCCCAAAACGGTGGTTCCAAGCAATGATTACAAGGGTTCGCTCAACAAATCACGATTCGAAGAATATGAAAAGGTTTGAAATGACATGTCTTTCGACCGGGTATTACACTAGAATGCCCAAAAAAATCGACCAAAGGCTATATATAGCTCCCGAAATGGGTTTTTCAGCATTTCTGCACTTCCGGTCGTATCACATGACACGGTCGAGTCAGGGGTCGTGTCACAATCTAGAACCTTTTTGCTTAACCGTAACAGTTCGACACGCCCGCGTCAAATGACACGGTCGTGTCACTGCAATAGGGTCCGCTATTTTGACCATAACCCCTTCGTCCGGACTCCGATTGACTCACCGTTAGACCATTAGAAAGCTAACTCAATTCTCTACAATTCTGTAAAATTTTACAATTTTTAGATTTTTGTGGAATTTATGGTGATCGATCGAAGTCAGCCCTTGTGCAAATCACAATTCGAAAATATCTACTCTTATTCTATTAACCCCCTTTTGGTAATACATTCATATCTTATGGCCATAATTCTCGAGTCACCACTTCGACATTCCGGCCAAAATGAGCACAATCCGAAAATCACAAAACTCAATAATTATCATCCATGAACATACCAAGGTCAATCATCAATACATATGATCCAAATAGCCACAATACCACAAAATACATCTAAAACAACACTCATAAAATCCACGGGTATTACACCCTTACACCCTAAAAAGAAGTTTCGTCCCGAAACTTAAGATACAAAAAGTTCGGGGTATCGGGCATGCATACTATCCTCGGTCTCCCATGTGGCCTCCTCAATTCCATGCTTAGACCATTGGACCTTTACTAACGGAATCACTTTCCGTCGCAATTGTTTTACTCGTCGCTCTAGTATGGTTACCGATTGTTCTTCATACGTGACATCGTCATTAACCTCAATCTCTTGATAATAAATAACATAGCTTGGATCAGGAACATACTTACACAATTTTGAAACAGGAAACACATTATGAACATGACTAAGAGTTGGAGGCAACGCTAGTCGATAAGCTACATCACGTACCTTGTCCAGGATCTCGAAAGGGCCAATATAACGTGGACTAAGCTTCCCCTTCTTGCCAAACTGAAGAACTCCACGAGTCGGCGATACTTTAAACAACACATGGTCTCCCGCCTGGAACTCTAACGGTCGACGACGAACGTCGGCATATGACTTTTGTCGACTCTGAGCGGTCAACAACCTTTGCCGAATAATTGCGACTTTTTCCCGTGTTTGAACTACCAAGTCCAGTTCTACTCCAAGTAACTCATACGGCTCGTCCCAAAAGATTGGCGATCTACACCGTCTTCCATATAATGCTTCAAACGGAGCCATCCCAATCGAACTATGCCAACTATTATTGTACGCAAATTCAATCAATGGTAAATGAGTCTCCCAATCTTCTTTCCAATCCAACGCACAAGCCCTCAACATGTCTTCCAGCGTTTGGATCGTCCTCTCCGACTGTCCGTCTGTCTGGGGATGATAAGCGGTGCTGAAATTCAGTTTGGTACCAAATGCTCGATGTACTGCTTGCCAGAAATGCGACACAAAACGCCCATTGCGATCAGACACTATACTTTTTGGGGTACCATGGAGTCTCACAATCTGCACAATAAATAACCGAGCTAACCTCTCCGGTCCCCAAGTATCTCTAATGCCCAGAAAGTGTGCGGATTTGGTTAGCCGATCAACGATCACCCAAATCATATTCACTCCAGTTCGCGTCTTTGGCATTCCCACAATAAAATCCATCGCTATATCTTCCCACTTCTATTCCGGAATTGGTAGCGGTTGCAATTTACCGGCAGGTCTCTGATGCTCCACTTTAACCTGCTGACAAGTCAAACATTTCGACATGAACTCCGTTACATCTTTCTTCATATTCGACCACCAAAAATTTTTCTTCAAGTCCTTATACATTTTACTCATACCCGGATGAATCGAGTACGGAGTAGAATGTGCTTCATTCAAAATCACTTGTTTGAGATCATCCCGATTAGGTACACAAGTTCTACTTCGAAATCGAAGAACTCCGTATTCATCAATTAAGAATCCAGGAGCTTTTCCTTTAACTGCTTGTCTTCCGATTGCCTGCACAATTGAGAGATCATCTAACTGTTTGGACTTAATATCTTCCATCACGGAGGACGTAATCTCAAGGAAACGCAACTGTCCTTGAGTTCTGTGAGGCCAAACTTCAATTTCCAAATCAATCAACTCTCGTCTGAGCTTCGGTTGAATGGTAAGTCGTTCCAACTTCTGCAACACGACTGACTTGCGGCTTAACGCATCGGCAACGACATTCGCTTTACCTGGATGGTAAAGAATGTCAAGATCGAAATCTTTAAGCAATTCCAACCATCGCCGTTGACGCATATTAAGCTCCTTCTGCGTGAATATATACTTCAATCTCTTATGATCCGTATACACACGACAAGAAGAACCATATAAGTAATGCCTCCAAATTTTCAACGCAAACACCACAGCGGCTAACTCAAGATCATGAGTAGGATAATTTGTCTTGTATGGCTTTAATTGTCGAGACGCATAACCCACTACTCTCTTATTTTGCATCAATACACATCCCAATCCTTGTTTAGAAGTGATGGATTCAAATTAAATACTCGCAAGTGTACGAATCGCTCTTTTAGCAAGCGACAAGTAACTCCGAGGTCGATCTCTCGAGGAATTGGAAACGGTTTAAAATTCGATAATGTTCGGCAAATAGTCGAATGAACAAAGGTAAATTAAATTAAAATACATCATTTGTTGATTATGATTACAATTACTAATGCACAAAATTTAAATTGAACTAAGTGATATCAACACCAATTTGATAGTCGGATAAATGAGAGATAACAATAATGAGATTAATATGGGAATTTAGAGTCACCGACACACACGTAATCAATTATTAGTTCCGATACTCAAATAAATAAAGTTAGGAATTATCGATTGCTCACGATTAAAAGAAATCCGTTTGATGGCGGAAATTCTAAAAATCACGATTGTTCTCAACGAAAATTAAGGGATACTCTTTTGATGGGGACGAAACCCTAGCTAACAATCAATTAACCGACTACTTTTGATGAGGTAAATCGTTAAAAGATCGTTCGAAAAAGCTCGAGAACATTCACAATCGTTTCTTTCGGGTCGTTTGATGGCGAACACCGATAAAAACCCTCGATTCGAATAATAATAACAACAATGAAAAAGGTTTGATGATCTAATTCAAAAGTTCTTAAACGAAGAACGAACAAGAGGAACAATCCCAAACTTTATCCGGAAAATCAAAAGGAACTAATAATCAAAAACATGTGTGTGGCTATCTCTAAAAACCCATATGAAGTGTTTAGCCACACATGATTAATTCAACAACAATAATGGAAATTGAAGAACAAAACATGGTAAAAACTTCCCTTGTAAATGCCGAAATCGAATTCCCGAAAAAGGTTTGATGATCTTCTTACAAGAACTCACAACAAATTTATACAAGGAATTATTATATCTCACTAAAGTATTTTTCTCACTCCAAGAACACACAAGGAAGATGATGAAAATCTCTCTCTTTCCCACTCTTTTGGTGTTTTCCTCCCTAATCTTGTGTTTTTCCACAAAATATCTTCTTCACAAGACAAGTACACCTCTCAAGGGGTCACTCCACTTTGTTTTATAGCCAAAAATCAAGACAAAGGCTTAAAATATGCGAGATGTCAAGGAAAGTGACATGAAACAAAAAGTGGCACGGCCGTGTCTGGGACACGGCCGTGTCGCCTCTGCTGAAAAGCGAAAAGGTAATCGTCTTGAGACTCGGCCGTGTCCCATGACACGGCCGTGTCGTCTTGCGTCGAGGAGTGAAAATGGCCGATAGTGACTCGGCCGTGTCCCAAAACGCAGTCAGTCGTTCCCTTCCGGAAAATGAGTTTCTTCTTTGGAATGAGACCGGCCGTGTCTGTGGCACGGCCGAGTTACCTGATGTGGCTCGAGTCGCACATGCGGCCTAGTTGAGTAAATGCAGTGCGGCAAGTCCGGTTTTGGTCTTCTTGGCTAGATCCTTCGTTCTTGTATCAATTCACCTCGGATTTTAGCATATTATATACCGTTTGAAGCTAATTTCACGAGGAATTTATATCAAAGGAGAATACATCTTGATTCGGAGTGGAGATTCTGGGATTTAGGAGATTTGACCGATCTTGCTTAAATCTTTCGTCGTTTTAGGCCCGTTTTAGCTTTTGATCGTCATGGACTCCAATATTATCTATGAAAGCGCATATTTCACCACAATCTTCGCTTGGCTACCTATAAATTAAAAACACACATACCACGCATAAAAGAGAACAAAAATACTAAAAAGCAAACAAAAACACGACTAGAAAGAGCAGAATGAGTCGATCAAGAATCGACTCATCAAACCCAAACTTGAACTTTGATCGTCCCGAGCAAAACACTTTAAAATAACCATTACGAAAAGGGGAACTCAATTGTTAAAATACCTCAAAGGATCTCTTGAAAATTTCATCAATTCTCACAAGTAAAATAAGTCGAGTTCTACAAAGTTTTCAAATCTCAGGTGCTTCCTTAAAATCATAGTCCATACTTGGCAATATAAACCTCCTTTGGTCAAGTGTATTCGCTCACTCTCAAAGTGATATGGATAAGTATACGCTCGGAAATTATTCAATGAAATAAGGAACCCCATAGGCTTGCCAATCGTCTTAATCTCTACCACTGTTTTGTTTATGCAAAAATTTTGTGAATCAAAATGGGCATTACTCGGCTTGAAATGTAGGCTTTGGTCCGGTCGGGATATATATGGCTAAAGTAACTTGACTCAAGCAATTTTTAGAATTTGAATCACCATAGTCGCTTTAGAAGCTCAAGCTTTGAGATTTGCTTCTTTCATCCCCTTAATTATGAACCACTTGTAACAAGCACTATCGAAAGTGAAAAACGCGGCGTCATACCCTCCTTATTGCTCCGAATTTTTTTTTTTTTTTTTTTTGGCTTGGGTTGTTTAAGGATCCGTTTTACGCGAATGTAAACGATGGGTCACATGAATACACCCGGTTACTAGGATCAAAATATACGCAACTACTTCCAAGCATACTCATATCTAAGGGATCCGTTTTACGCGAATGTAAACGATGGGTCACATGAATACACCCGGTTACTAGGTTCCCAAAAATAGCGGAGTAATTATTTTCACCAATTCGACACTCCCGACAATATAAATGGCACCCAATGTCACCACAATCTTTGCATCCTCGTCAAAAATATTTCTAATTGTTCAAGTAGGGATCGAAGGATTATAGTAAATGAAAGCTCGATATGTGGTTTAACGATGAAATAGACAATGACCTCAATTGGGTTAATTTAATAAATGATCAAATGTCGGGTTGGCCAAAATCGAAGGGTAAAGATCAAAGGCGCCAAAAATCATTTTCACTCAATTTGCACACACACACCAGTGGTTTTAAACAAGATACCAATGCAAGTTCTAGAGTTTTAAATCAAGAATGAAACACTCGACAATGAAACTTGCATTTAAGAAAATGCATGAAGGCTCAATAGCTCACAAGTAGGTTTGCTCATACTTCCAAGATATTAAAACCACTTATTCAATTTCACACCCGTTTCGATTATCAACAATTTTTTTTTCAACAAATTATTCTCGATTTGTATATCAGAACAACGAAATAAATCCCGAGGCATTCCAAAAAAAAAAACGCACTTTCAAAGTTTTCTTCAAGTTTGCAAGATAAACACACCAAGTAAAAAAATAAAAACACACCACAAATAAGTGCAAAATGTTCAAAACACACCAAAAATAATCAAACAAGCAAAATAAAAAAAAATCGAGAGTAATGAAGTATTTCTTGACCGACCCCCCCAAACTTGAATTAAAGAATATACGAACGAAGGGGGTATAGTATTTAAAGAAAAGAATTTCATTGGTCAAGAAATACTTACGACCGGTTTACTGCTCGGGCGGAGGGAAGTGGCCTTGCTGGACATGCCAATCGACCATTTGTCTCACAAGAGACAATATCTAGCGTCGCTCCTGTCTAGCCTCCTCTCGGTCCCGTCTAGCTTCCTCTCGGTAGGCTTCGAATTCCTCCCTCAATGATGGGCGCGATGGGGCACGTCCAATTTCGGCTCGCCTTGACGTCTCGGGCCGATCTCTCGTGATTTCTTCCTCTTCTTCTTCACTCTCTTCTTCCTCGTCATCCAGGCCTCTTTCATAAGCCTCCTCCTCCTCCATCCTCTCGGCTCTATCCTCATCATCCGTAATGCGCCTAGGTCGAACGTTTCGGTCGGCAATGTGACCTGGGAGCCAAGCATTGCCCATCGTGCCCGACGGTGTGCCTCCGTAGCCATTTGAAGATTTCCCATATCCCGAATGTTATTTATGGTTGTCAAAGGTGGATTTGGGAGGAGGAAATGGTCGTTATCCGTCTGCATGAAGACCATGCGATGTTCGTAGTCCAGGATATTCATCACTTTCATCACGGAGATTGAGAGAAGCATATTTCCAGGAAGCGGGGTCCTCTGGGCTAATGAAATACCGAAGTGTAGTGCGATAGGGGTAATCAAACCCCCTATCCATATCTCCCCCTTGGGTTTTGTTGCGACATCTTCAAAATGCTCCGCTACCATGGCCCCGGTTGCCGGAATCGAGTCGTCGAGCATATGAGTCAGGATATACAAATCCGCGATGAAATCGGCCGGTTTCCTTTCGGCCATATATTGTATTCGCAACCACCTTGTGTAAGTATCCGAGCACGGGATTGCGAATATTCGATCCTTTGCCGATCTTGCCATGTAATATCGCCTCACTACCCGGGTATTCTACCATGGCCCTCCAGTAAGTTTCACAAGCGAATCGATTTATCGGGTAATGGCCCTCGTGTCTTGCATGATATATTTCCTCCAACTGGACGATAGTCAGTGTCTCTTCGTTGTTGTTGATCCGGAATGTCATTTCGGACGGTTCTCTGGTTACCGGATCTCTTCTTACAGTTAGAGTGCTTAGAAATTCCATCGTTAGACACCTATATGTCGGCCATCGCTGAGTCATCATCCACGCCCAATGCACTCTCCCAAGGAATTTCATTACATCTTCCCTTATCCCCATTGCATTCATGCATTCGTCATCGGGCCATCTTGTAGGGAGCATTTTTTTCTGTCCAAGCATTTCCCACCTCTCATTTTGCGTTTCCGGTAAATTGATTCCATAGGATTCCGGGGTTTCCACAGCCCTTTGAATAGTCCTTCTTCTGGTGCACTTGTTCCCGCTATTCCTACCCCTTCCGCGTTGAGCATTTCCACGTCCTCTTAGCGTGCCATTTACGCAAAAATTTAATCTATCATTAACCAAGTATTTCAGAAAGTATCCCTCCCCAAACTTATATCAAGCAATAAATTTCCCTATTGATCAAAACGTCTCCCAAGCAAAATTATCGTTTAAATTCATCATCTTTATCATGGAAAACTATCTCTTAATTACAAAAATTTTCAATCGAAAGATTTAATCATCAATGCATTAAGAATTATTCAAAACCCCAAATTTCATCAACTTCAATCTACTCAAGAACCCTAGATAATTGAGGGCTATCGATTCAAATTATCATAGCATGTTCATAAACAAAGAATAATCATCAAAAACATTAGAATCATACCTTGATATCGGAGAATTTGAAGAAAGAAAGAAAATTAAACCCTGGTCCAAATTCGTCCGAGTTGCTCCTCAGATGAATGAAATTGGTTGAAAGATGATGATTATAAAGTTGATTCTTGTATCTCTTCTTGATTTTGCATAAAATTTCTTTAAAAACGAAGAGAAAAATCGACACTGCAGCAGCTAGGGTTCGCAGGTTTCGCCGGGAGGGAGAAAGATAAAAGTTGGAGAAGGTAAAATTGGGGAAACGGCCGTGTTGCCTTTTTATACTGACCGACTAACACGGCCGTGTTGAATATGACACGGTCGTGTCGTGCTGTGCGGAATAACTCAAAACCTTCTGTCGACCGACTCGGCCGTGTCTTACGACACGGTCGTGTCGTACTATCACGGTAATCCAACTCTTGCTGTATTGAGGCCCGACCGTGTCCTGTGACACGGCCGTGTCGTCCTGTTCGAAATAATCAAATTCTTACTGTTTTGAGGCCCGGCCGTGTCCTGTGGCAACTCGACCGTGTCCTTCCTCTCCAGATTATTAGTTTCTGAAAACGTACTGGTTTCCTGCAATTTTAGTACCTGATCAGACAGTCGATTTTGAATCGGATAAAAACAAACAAGGAAAATAAATGCGAAAAATAAAAGACAAAAAAAATCTAACTAAAACGTTGGGTTGCCTCCCAAGTAGCGCTTTTTTATAGTCTTTAGCTCGACTTCTTCCCACTGCTCAAGCTTCAACGTCGTGCACCTCTATGCACTCGAACGCATTGATTTTTTCGGTTCGTCCGAAATACGGCTTCACTCTATGTCCATTTATTTTAAAATGCTCGTTCTTCCGAGGATCAAGAAGTTCAACCGCTCCGTGCGGCCATACTTTAACGACTTTGAATGGTCCGCCCCATCGCGATACCAATTTTCCGGGCATAAGTTTGAGACGGGAGTTATGTAGCAAAACATCCATACCGGGTTCGAGAGATTTACGAACGATACGCTTATCATGATACCGTTTCGTCCGTTCTTTGTAGAGTTTAGCGTTTTCGTACGCCTCATATCGCATTTCATCAAGCTCGTTTAAATGCAAAAGTCGTTCCTCGCCCGCCTTTTCTTGATCTAAATTGAGCGCTTTGATTGCCCAATACGCCTTGTGTTCTAGCTCAACGGGTAGATGACATGCTTTCCCAAATACTAGGCGATACGGACTCATTCCGATTGGAGTTTTGTAGGCCGTGCGGTATGCCCATAAAGCGTCATTCAACTTTAATGCCCAATCTTTTCTTGTTGGTTTCACCGTCTTTTCGAAACCTTGCCTTTATTTGCCGATTGCTTACTTCTACTTGCCCGGAAGTTTGTGGATGATACGCTGTTGCAACCTTATGCATCACATTGTACTTCTTAAGCAAGCTTGCAAGTTGTTTATTGCAAAAATGCGTGCCTCTGTCGCTGATTACGGCCCTAGGCGTCCCAAACCTGCAAAAAATCACATCCCTAAAAAAATTGCAAACCACGTTAGCATCGTTAGTTCGGGTTGGAATTGCTTCCACCCATTTAGAGACGTAGTCTACAGCAACTAGAATATACTCAAAACCATGGGAAATTGGAAAAGGACCCATAAAATCCACTCCCCAAACATCGAAAAGTTCCACAACAAGGTTGTTTGTCAATGGCATCTCATTCCTTTTGCTAATATTCCCCGTTCGTTGACAACGATCGCAACTCTTGCAATGGAAATAGGCATCCTTAAACAATGTTGGCCAGTAGAATCCCGATTGAAGGACCTTGTGAGCCGTTTTCTTTGCGCTAAAATGTCCTCCACAGTGCAACTCATGGCAAAATAACAATATGCTCTCGTGCTCTTCCTCCGGGACACAACGTCGGAATATCGATCGAGGCCCGGCTGAATAAATATGGCTCGTCCCAAAAGTAATTCTGCACATGGAAACGAACCTCTTCTTCCCTTGATAGGTTAAGTCGGGCTGCAAAACACCACTAACAATGTAATTGACAATATCAGCATACCAAGGTGTCCTTGTTACATCGAATAATTGCTCATCGGGGAAAGTTTCAACAATTGGCAAATGATTATCAAGCTTAAAATTATCACCCTCGGTTAGCCTAGACAGATGGTCGGCCACTACGTTTTCCGACCCCTTTTTATCTTTGAATTCCAAATCAAATTCTTGCAGCAAAAGAACCCACCGAATCAATCTTTGTTTTGCATCGGATTTTTTTAGTAAATATTTCAATGCGGCGTGATCCGTATGCACAATCACCTTTGAGCCAACCAATTAGGATCGAAATTTGTCTAAAGAAAATACTTCGGCTAAAAATTCTTTTTCAGTGGTGGTGTAATTAGCCTGAGCTTCATCGAGCGTTTTACTCGCATAGTAAATCACGTGGAAGAATTTATTCACTCTTTGCCCCAAAACGGCACCTATAGCAAAGTCAGATGCATCACACATAATTTCAAAAGGGAGAGACCAATCGGGAGCTACAACAATCGGTGTTGAAGTTAACTTTTCTTTCAAAGCGTTGAAACCGACTAAACATTCCTCGGTAAAATCAAATTTAGCATCTTTGCACAAAAGGTTACTCAAAGGGCGGGCAATTTTCGAAAAATCTTTAATAAAACGCCTATAAAACCCGGCATGCCCTAAAAAGCTTCGAACCTCTTTGACACAAGAAGGTGGAGGTAATTTAACAATCAAATCGACTTTAGCCTTATCAACCTCCATTCCTTTATTGGAAACCATATGACCTAGAACAAGACCTTGTTTTACCATAAAATGACTCTTTTCCCAAAAGTGTAAGATTACACTCAATACATCGTTCTAGCACAATAGTCAAATTATTTAAACAATCATCGAAAGTGGTTCCAAATACAGAGAAGTCGTCCATGAATACCTCGATGGATCTTTCTAACAAGTCGGAGAATATAGATAGCATGCACCTTTGAAAAGTGGCGGGGGCATTGCAAAGACCAAACGGCATCCTCCTAAAGGCAAAAGTGCCAAAAGGGCAAGTGAAAGTGGTCTTCTCTTGATCTTCCGGAGCAATAGGAATTTGATAGAAACCTGAAAGACCATCTAGAAAACAGTAATAATCATGCCCAGCTAAACGTTCCAACATTTGATCAATGAAAGGTAGAGGAAAATGATCCTTTTTTGTTACGGCATTTAATTTCCGGTAATCAATGCACATCCTCCAACCGGTTACCGTTCTAGTGGGCACCAATTCATTTCTATCGTTACGAACCACCGTTATTCCAGATTTCTTAGGCACTACATGCACAGGACTCACCCACTTACTGTCGGATATCGGGTAGATCACTCCGACATCTAGCAATTTTAAAACTTCCTTTTTCACAACTTCCTGCATGTTCGGATTCAAACGCCTTTGAGGTTGCCTAACTGGTTTAACATTTTCCTCAAGAATTACTTTATGCATGCACCTAACCGGACTTATTCCCTTGATATCGGAAATACTCCACCCAATCGCTTCTTTTAACTTAGTTAGAACTTCTACTAATTTGTTTTCTTGCAAAGGAGTTAATTCGGAAGAGACAATTACAGGATAAGTGTCACTTTTGCCTAAGAAAACATATTTAAGATGTGTCGGAAGTTCTTTCAATTCAAGTTGGGGTGGGGTGATTTCAACGGGCTCCTCAAATTTTAATTCCAACGGAAGCTTAAAACCGTCAACTTCATCAATTATTTCGGAATTATCTAATAACGCAACATATATTTCAATTTCTAGATTATTAAGCCCCATATCATGCTCAACGGTTAGAGCATCATGCAACGTGTCACCTACATCATCATGAAAATATATATCATCAACCAAAGAATCAATGCAATCAACAAAATTCACATCATGGGAAGCATAAATATGAGAAGGGATAGGAGATGAACCGAACACGTTGATTTCCACGGTTTCGCCCAAGACGGTCATGGTGACCTTTCCTTCATCAACATCGACGATTGTTTTTGTTGTACGCATGAACGGCCGTCCTAGAAGTATTGTCCCTTCATTTTCGCTTGTCCCGAAATCGCTCATCTCCAAGATAACAAAATCGGCCGGAATCACCAACTTGTCCACTTGCACTAATAGGTCTTCAATGACTCCTTTGGGGTATTTCACCGACCTATCCGCCATTTGAAGAGTCATTCTTGTCGGTTTTATTCCCCCGAGTCCAAGCCTCAAATAGGTCGAGTATGGCATGAGATTCACACTTGCCCCCAAATCTAGCATCCCACGAGCAACTCTCTTGTCTCCCATAGTAATGTCGATCATAAAACTTCCGGGATTGCCTTTCTTTTGACCCCTTGCTTCTACCTCGTAGAGCACTACTTTTTCGTTCCCATTGTATCTTCTTTTGTTCGAGGTCAACTCTTTGAAAAATTTTGTATAAGCGGGAATGTTCTTCACAACATCCAAAAGAGGTAAGTTGACATGAACCTTCGAAAGCATGTCGTAGATTTCGGAAAATTGCTCATCTTGCTTTGCTTTTCTTAGACGGCTCGGGAAAGGAATTGGTGGCTTATATGGTTGAGCGGATTTGTGAAGCTTGGAAGTTGAAGTTGCTTCGTCCATTTTCTCTTCTTGATTTCCCGACTCGTCTTCTTTCTCATCGCCTCTTTCTTTTACTTCGGAATTAACTTCTTTATTAATCACTTTACCACTTCGGAGAGTGGTAATGGCTTGAGCTTGCTCGGGTTGACTCGGTAGTTTACCCCTTTCTTGTCTACGTGCCTCGGTAGCAAGTTGCCCAATTTGGACCTCCATTTTCTTCATGAAGCTTCTAAAGATTCGAACCTTTTATTGTTCTCCTCTCGGTTTTCCTTGCTTTCCTTAATGAATGCCGCTATACTCTCCTCAAGAGAGTTCCTTTGTTGTGGAGGTGGTTCACTTCGCGTTGGTTGTTGGGCTCGGTTTCCTCTGTTGTATTGAGCTTGGGCGTTTGTGTCGTATGGCACCGGGTTGTTGTTTCTCCATGAGAAATTCGGATGGTTTCTTAGCCCAGGATGATAAGTATTTGGGAGAGGTACATTTCTTGCGTTTCCGCCATAATTATTTCTCCTCTCTTCCCATTCGGGCCTTCCGTGCTTTGCCCCATAGCCCAATTAACTTGTTCGGTTTGTTCTCCTGGAAAAGTATGAGGGCATGAATTGGCATCATGTCCGGGTGCTCCGCAAATCTCGCAAAGTCGTGAGCTAGAAGGTTTATTTTGAGTCTTGAGTTGTCTTATTTCATTTGTCAACTCATCGATTTTAGATTGCATCTCGTCCTTCTCGCTCACTTGGTGCACGGCTCCCCTACGAACACGTACACTTTTTTGTTGAGAATTTGCTCCCAATGTTTCATACACGTCATATGCTTGTCTCTCCGTCAAACCCCAAAACGAACCACCGGCTGCATTATCTACCACTCCTTGGCAATATTGAGTCAATCCGTCATAAAAGAATTGATTGAGTAGTTGAAGCGGATAGTGATGGTGTGGGCATTGAATGAGTAGCATTTTGAATCGGTCCCACGCTTCGTGAAATGCCTCTCCGTCTTGTTGTCCGAAAGTTGAGATTTGAGTTCTCAATTGCGTCGTTTTTGAATGGGAGAAGTACTTGGTAATGAGTTTATCGTAAACTTCATCCCATGTTCTTAGTGATCCGGGCGCCAAAGTCATCAACCATTGTTTCGCCCCGTCCTTGAGTGTATAAGGGAAACACTTCATTCGTAGTTGATCCTCGCTCAACCCATTCAATGGGAAGTTATCAATCGCCACATAGAAATCTCGGATGAATGATAACGGATCCTCTCGTGCTAATCCGTGAAATGAGGGCAATTGCTCGATGTGAAATCCGCTTATGTGGTAGTTCCTTGCGGCCGGTGCTAATTGGATGCATGAAATGGCGGTGTTCACTACGGGCTTTGCATAGTCCCTCATAAGATGTTCGACCGGAGGTTGTTGCGGCATGTTATAGTTCGCCTCCATCCCATATTGAGGTCCGGGATAATAATTCGCTCCATATTGCATTCCGACGGGTGGTTGTCTCGGATAAAAGTACCTCCCTTGTTGAGCTTAGGTATCCCTTGATTGCGCCCAACATTATCATATCTCGGAAACCTTGGTTGACGAATTTCTTCCTCATCTATATTTTGTGCAACATTCTCAACCCTTGGTTGACGAGTGTTTTCTTCTTGGATCAAAAGTCGCTCTTCAAAGTCCGGATTCACCTCGTCGTTTGCCATTGATGTTGTGGCCATTATTTTTGGTGCTCTAATTCTTTGAACTTCGTCTATCGGTGGAAGAATCGGGTTACCCAACGATCTCCTACCAAGCATAAACAAAGGAAGTAAGAGCGAATTTTATCGAAATAGTATTGATCAAGAATAGCAATTCAACTATCATTAAAACAAGATTAAAAATTAAACGCCAATTCCCCGGCAACGGCGCCAAAAACTTGATGGATTCAAATTAAATACTCGCAAGTGTACGAATCGCTCTTTTAGCAAGCGGCAAGTAACTCCGAGGTCGATCTCTCGAGGAATTGGAAACGGTTTAAAATTCGATAATGTTCGGCAAATAGTCGAATGAACAAAGGTAAATTAAATTAAAATACATCATTTGTTGATTATGATTACAATTACTAATGCACAAAATTTAAATTGAACTAAGTGATATCAACACCAATTTGATAGTCGGATAAATGAGAGATAACAATAATGAGATTAATATGGGAATTTAGAGTCACCGACACACACGTAATCAATTATTAGTTCCGATACTCAAATAAATAAAGTTAGGAATTATCGATTGCTCACGATTAAAAGAAATCCGTTTGATGGCGGAAATTCTAAAAATCACGATTGTTCTCAACGAAAATTAAGGGATACTCTTTTGATGGGGACGAAACCCTAGCTAACAATCAATTAACCGACTACTTTTGATGAGGTAAATCGTTAAAAGATCGCGCGACAAAGCTCGAGAACATTCACAATCGTTTCTTTCGGGTCGTTTGATGGCGAACACCGATAAAAACCCTCGATTCGAATAATAATAACAACAATGAAAAAGGTTTGATGATCTAATTCAAAAGTTCTTAAACGAAGAACGAACAAGAGGAACAATCCCAAACTTTATCCGGAAAATCAAAAGGAACTAATAATCAAAAACATGTGTGTGGCTATCTCTAAAAACCCATATGAAGTGTTTAGCCACACATGATTAATTCAACAACAATAATGGAAATTGAAGAACAAAACATGGTAAAAACTTCCCTTGTAAATGCGAAATCGAATTCGAAAAAGGTTTGATGATCTTCTTACAAGAACTCACAACAAATTTATACAAGGAATTATTATATCTCACTAAAGTATTTTTCTCACTCCAAGAACACACAAGGAAGATGATGAAAATCTCTCTCTTTCCCACTCTTTTGGTGTTTTTCCTCCCTAATCTTGTGTTTTTCCACAAAATATCTTCTTCACAAGACAAGTACACCTCTCAAGGGGTCACTCCACTTTGTTTTATAGCCAAAAAAGCAAGACAAAGGCTTAAAATATGCAAAGATGTCAAGGAAAGTGACATGAAACAAAAAGTGGCACGGCCCGTGTCCTGGGACACGGCTGTGTCGCACTACGCTGAAAAACGAAAAAGGTAACTGTCTTGAGACTCGGCCGTGTCCCATGACACGGCCGTGTCGTACTGCGCCAGGGAGTGAAAATGGCCGATAGTGACTCGGCCGTGTCCCAAAAGGCACAGTCGAGTCGTTCCCTTCCGGAAACTGAGTTTCTTCGGAATGAGACCCGCCGTGTCTGTGGCACGACCGAGTTACCCGATGTGGCTCGAGTCGCTGTGCGGCCTAGTTGAGTAAATGCAGTGCAGCCAAGTCCGGTTTTTGGTCTTCTTCGGCTAGATCCTTCGTTCTTGTATCAATTCACCTCGGATTTTAGCATATTATATACCGTTTCGAAGCTAATTTCACGAGGAATTTATATCAAAGGAGAATACATCTTGATTCGGAGTGGAGATTCTGGGATTTAGGAGATTTGACCGATACTGCTTAAATCTTTCGTCGTTTTAGGCCCCGTTTTAGCTTTTGATCGTCATGGACTCCAATATTAGCTATGAAAGCGCATATTTCACCACAATCTTCGCTTGGCTACCTATAAATTAAAAACACACATACCACGCATAAAAGAGAACAAAAATACTAAAAAGCAAACAAAAACACGACTAGAAAGAACAGAATGAGTCGATCAAGAATCGACTCATCAAGAAGCATCACTATAAATAACGAAACCTTCCGTTCCTTGTGGTAAGGCTAGGATCGGAGACGTAGTCAGATTCTTCTTTAATTCATAAAAACTCCTCTGACACTCGTCACTCCATTCAAATTTCTGAGTTTTTTGCAATAATAGGGTGAGCGATCGAGCAATTTTTGAGAATCTTTCGACAAATCGACGATAATAGCTTGCTAATCCCAGAAAACTCCAAACTTCCTTAACATTCCGTGGAGGCTCCCAAGCTAAGACTGCTTCAACCTTTTGAGGGTCTACTCGAATACCATCGGCTGATATGATGTGTCCCAGAAAAGAAACTTCTCTAAGCCAGAACTCGCACTTAGAAAATTTAGCATAAAGCTTATCAGCCCTCAAAATACTCAACGAGATCCTCAAGTGTTCGGCATGCTCCGTCTCACTTTTGGAATAGATTAAAATATCGTCAATAAACACCACCACAAATTTATCGAGATATTCGATAAAGGTTTTGTTCATAAGCTGCATAAATGCCGCCGGAGCATTTGTTAAACCGAATGGCATAACTACGAATTCGTAATGCCCATACATCGTTCGAAATGCTGACCTGAGGATATCCAAATCTCGAATTCGCAGTTGGTAATATCCTGACCTCAAATCAATCTTGGAGAAAACCGTAGCCCCTTGTAATTGGTCAAATAGATCATCGATTCTTGGCAATGGATACTTGTTCTTGATAGTGAGTTTATTCAACTCACGATAGTCAATACATAGCCGTAAGGACCCATCTTTCTTTCGTACGAACAATACTGGTGCACCCCATGGCGACACACTAGGCCGAATATAACCTTTGTCCAACAATTCACCCAATTGTTTCTTCAATTCTAACATTTCCGATGGGGCCATTCTGTACGGTGCCTTGGATATTGGCACCGCATTGGGCTCTAGTTCGATGACGAACTCCACTTCACGATGTGGTGGCAATCCCGACAAATCATCCGGAAATACATCTGGAAATTCATTCACAACTGGAACAGAGGACAACTGTACCTCGCCAACTTCCGACTTCAACGCGTAACACCAATAACTGGTACAACCTTGTCGCAATAATTTCATCGCCTTCATGGCTCGAATAATCTTCCCAGAAGTACCAGGTTTCTGTCCTTCAAAAACGTGCTCAATACCATCCGGCGCGACTATCGAAATTATTTTCCGACGATAATCTACTATCGCTCCATGCCGATTTAACCAATCATCACCGAGGATTAAATCCTCTCCCATCATATCGATCATAATCAAGTTGGATGACCAATCTTTACTGCCAATGGTTACAGGACAATTGGCAATCTCTCGATCCCCAATTATCCTTTCTCCACTTGGCATCCCAACAATAAAAGGTTCGCATGCAGAGAGACCGTGTAGACCCAAATGATTCACACAAGACAATGATATAAAAGAATGTGTAGCTCCAGAATCAAATAATACATCTACCGGGTGCATCGAAATATAAACAATACCTGACGTAGTTGAGTCCATACGTCATCAGTCCGCCTCATCTCGTACAATCGAGGTGGAGCTGATCCAATACTAGGTGCATCCCTACGCTCGGTCTTACCTCTGTCACTGCCGCATCCAACACTCGGAGTTGGCTGACCCGTAACTATGCCGGCCGGAGTAGGAGACTGTTTAGAGAAGATCCTGCCCACTGACTCACAATATAATGCGCGATGACCCTGCTTCCCACACTTAAAACAATTAATGGGGCGAGAAGTGAAACGAGAACTGATATGTCCCGGATTTCCACAATTAAAACAAACTTTCGGCACTCCTCCACTAGGCTGAGGGGAACCAACAGAAGATTGCACAGAAGGTTGAGGCCTACGCGATCCACTACCTCGGAAACTACCAGAAAATTTAGGTTTCTTCGAGCTCGAAAATGTAGGAACCGAAACTGACACCATCTCATAAGCAAGTGCTCTATCCTGATATTCTCTCAAAGTAGTACACCCAAGGCCCGCCATATACTTTCGGACCTCCGGTTTCATCCTCGCGTCGAAATGAAGTATCTTGTCTATCTCATCCTTAACCCGATCTTGGACATACACTAATTGCTTGCTGTATGTCTTGATTGCCTCAGAAATAGGAACATCTTCGGGTTGAGCTCTGAAGAACTCACTGACTCTTGCTAAGCAGACTCGGCTACTGACAATACCGAGCTTCCATTAATTCTTTAAATTCTTCCCAAGTGACATCACGGTCCTTGGGCTTAATACCGCCACCACCAAGCGTCATCAATCGCCGATATTGAGCAATCAGGACTCTCTTGGCTTTAGGACAACCAATACCGTCAAAGATCTTCTCCAGCTCAACTAACCAATGATCCCAGTTGTTCACATCACCGGAACCATCGAATCTGGGAGGGTTCTGTAACACCCCCAGGATATCCGAGGTATATTACAGCGCCGTGAATCCCTATATGGGATCCACCAGGCTGAACAGCATCATACACAACGACTTACAGGAACGATAAAATAACACCACGTCATAAAGACGCAAAATGAACAATCCACCGGCTCAACCTGGCCAATATAACATCATCATCCAACACAACATAAACACAACAATACAACACGGACGAACAAGAACTCTTAAGTACTCGAGTACGCTTATTAGTTCAAAGCCATAAAAGATGAAAAGACAAAAAGACATTAAGACTTCTCCTATGCACAATCATCACGCATGGCCATCATCCGTATCTTGGTCCAGCCGCTCGTCCCGATGAACCCGACTGAAATTCATAAATCGAATGTCGCCATAACGGGTCCCCAGAGGGGTTAGCAATTACGCTAGTACAAGTAATCAAGGCAAACCAATCGCTTACACATTTCATAGTACATGCGCCAATATCATTTTCTAAAACCAAAACTAGACATGTCTTTTCCGGAAATAAACAGTCAAACAATTTGCCGTGGGAACAGGGCTATACCATTGATCCCGCTCCGTGATCCCTAAGGACCCTCCCGAGCTGGCCATATTATAAAACAAACCACGCACACGCATCGCCTTGGGAGCAGGCTATACCATTGATCCCGCTCCGTGATCCCTAAGGACCCTCCCGAGGCTCAAGCGAAACAAACTCGTGAATCCGTGGCTATACCATTGATTCCCTCCGTGATCCCGTCGGACCTCCCGAGGTGAGCAATCACACACAATATACATTACTATTTCACGTTAAGCATAAAGGTTTCCAAAAATACTTGCCTCGATTAAATAGATGATAACACGAACTAACGGAAGAGTTGAACACGACCGCAAGGGACCGTGAAATGAACCTAACGATTTGAATAGCACAATCACAACCACTTCTAAACGATTATGGAAATGGAATACTCCCGGAAACCCGCCTACGATTCATGTATATTCGTATACAAACAACAACGAGGGCGGACCACAACCGAACCCTCTCGATTCCGTAAAAATCACGAAATATACCATGAATCCGTAGGGAAACTAAGAATACCAACAAGAATAATCATATTCATCATGAATCCATCAACGAAACGGAAAGAATCGGACAAAACCCCAAAATCCCCAATTATCCAAAAAGGTAGGGTTTCAAGAGATATTACCTTGAGTGATTCAAGTGCTAAGATCCGTAGAACACGCGTTGGATTGGTTGTCCGGGCTTCACGATCAAAAGGAGATGAAGAAAATCAACACTCAAATGATTTGTGAAGGAAGAACTCTCCCTCAAGCTCTCTCTCGGTTGCAGGTGAAGAAAAAGGGGAAAAATAAGCTGAAATGCCGAGAAAACGAATTTATAGGGCGGACAGACTCGACCGTGTCCGACATGACACGGTCGTGGCGCGCAGTCAGCCGGAAGGGACTCGACCGTGCCCACGATCGGCACGGTCGTGTTGCACACCTGGCCGACACGATCGGCACGATCGCACGGTCGGCCGTCGTGTCTTGCTTGACACGGCGCGGGCGCGGAGGGGACCTACCGATAGTGACCCGTCCGGCCGGCAATGACTCGACCGTGTCTGGAACACGGCCGCCTCTGGGCGCCGCTCCGGCTTATCCGGACGAGACGCAAGACGGGCCGTGTCGACGACACGGCCGGGTCTCGAGGCGCGCTTCCGGCTTATCCGGACGAGATGCAGACGGGCCGTGTCGACGACACGGCCGAGTCCGGTCGGCAGTGACCGGCCGAAATCGAAAAATGAGCGGGTGAACGAAACGATCATAACTCTCTCGTCCGGACTCGATTGACTCACCGTTTGAACCATTGGAAAGCTAATTCGATGCTCTATAATATTGCAAGGATTTAGAATTTTTGGAGTTACCAAAAATTAATGGTGATCTAACAAAGTCGAACTCATATGAGGAAAGTTGAAACAATGAACAATAACGAGAATACAGTTCAACAAATGTGTAACGGACATCTTGAAAGATACACGAGGTCACTCGACCGAGAAATATACAAAAATGAAAATACAAGGGAAAGAAAAATACCGGATATTACATTCTACCCCTCTAAAAATAAGTTTCGTCCGAAACTTAAGAAACAAACAACTCGGGGTACCTAGCACGCATGCTATCCTCGGTTTCCCAAGTTGCCTCCTCGACACCGTGTCTCGACCACCGCACTTTGACCAAAGGGATGGTCTTATGTCTCGATCGTTTCTCACGATGCTCAGAATCTTCAAAGGACGCTCCTCAAAAGTAATATCTTCGGCAATATCAACCTCGCCATAATCGATGACGTGACTAGATCCGAACATATTTCCTCAATCGGGAAACATGAAAAATGCTATGAACATGACTCAAGGCCGAGGTAACGCCAAACGGTACGCTAATTCACCGACTCGCTCGAGAATCTCAAAGGGTCCAATAAATCTCGCTCAGCCTTTTCCTTTCTTCCCAAAAAAAACTCCTTCGTCGGCGACACCTTTAGCAAAACGTGGTCTCCCACCCCGAATTCCAAAGGTCGACGATTTAACGTCGGCATATGACTTCGCCGACTGGGCGCCAACATCCGTTCTCGAATTAACTCTATCTTCCGCCTCGTCTCTAAAACGACATCCGGCTCGGTCCCGACTAAATCGGACGCCTCATTCCAACAAATCGGCGATCGACATCGCCGCCCATAAAGTGCCTCATACGGTGCCATCCGAATCGACGCGTGCCAACTATTGTTGTACGTGAATTCGATCAATGGCAAATGCTCCTCCCAAATACTACTCCAATCGAGGGCACAAGCACGCAACATGTCCTCGAATGTCCGGATAGTGCGTTCGACCGCCTATCCGATCGGGATGAAAAGAGGTACTCAAACGCAACCGGGTACCTAACGCCTTATGCACCGCCCGCCGAAGTGCGATACAAAACGGCCGTCACGATCCGAAACAATAGACTTGAGTACCGTGAAGTCTCACGATCTGCGTAATAAACACACGAGCTAACTTCTCCGGCCCCAAGTGTCCTTGATGCCCAGAAAATGTGCCGACTTGGTCAGGCGATCAACAATCACCCATACCATATTCATGCCCGACCTCGATCTCGGCAAACTCGTAACGAAATCCATCGATATATCTTCCCATTTCCATTCGGAACGGAAGTGATCGCAATAACCTGGTCATTGATGCTCGATTTTGACACCGGCAAGTCAAACATCTCGCCACAACCGTGCGACTTCCTCCTTCATATCATTCCACCGGAAGTTCCTCCTCGTGTCCTTGTACATCTTACTGCATCAGATGAACGGAATAAGGTGTAGCATGGGCCTCCGTAAAATACTGCCTCAACTCGAGTCGTTCGGCACACAAAGCCGACTGAATCTCAAAACGCCATCCTCGTGAATCACAAACCAGGAGACTTTCCTTTAAGAACGTTCTCTCGGATTTGAGTAATCATCGGATCCTCTAATTGCTTGATTTAATTTCATCGATCAAAGACGATTTAAATTTCTAAGGCACAAAGTTGCCCGACAGATCCAGCGGCAAAACCTCAACATCTAACCCGATCAAGGCCCGCCGAAGCTCGGACCGAGGCGTAAGGACCTCAAGCGTTCGCAACGCAATCGGTTTCCGACTCAAGGCGTCGGCCACGACATTCGCCTTACCGGATGATAAAGGATTTCGAGGTCATAATCCTTAATCAACTCTAACCACCTCCTCTGCCTCATATTCAACTCTCGCTGAGTAAATATGTACTTGACTTTTATGATCGGTAAAAATCTGACATGCAGAGCCGAAAAGATAGTGACGCCAAATCTTGAGTGCAAAGACCACCGCCGCTAACTCCAAATCGTGAGTAGGGTAGTTAAGCTCATACGGCCTCAATCGTCTCGACGCATAGGCAATGGTCTTGCCGTCCGCATCAATACGCACCCAAGACCACGACCCGAAGCATCGCTAAAACGGCGAAACCTTCGTTGCCACGTGGCAATGCCAAAACCGGCTGAAGTCAAACGCTTCTTGACTCCTCAAAACTCGATCGCCTCTCATCGGTCCGCATTTAACTTCTGATTTACGGAGCAATCAGGTAAGTGGTCGAGCTAGTTTTGAGAAACCTCGACGAACCTACGGTAGTAGCCACCAAACCCAAGAAACTACGGACCTCCTTCACATTTGTGGGCGATGCCCAATCCAACACCGCCTCAATTTTCTCGCGGATCTACACGAACCCCTACCGAAATCACGTGACCCAAAAACATCACTTCCTTCACTAACTCACATTTCGAGAACTTCGCATAGAGTTGCTCGGCCCTCAAAATGTCTAACACTATCCGCAAATGATGGGCATGCTCTTCCTCGTTCCTCGAATAAATAAGAATATCGTCAATGAAGACGACGACACACTTATCCAAATACTCGATAAAGACTTTGTTCATCAACCGCATGAACACCGCCGGCTGCGTTAGTTAACCCGAAAGGCATAACTACAAACTCATAATGTCCGTATCTCGTCCGAAAAGCCGTTTCGGCACGTCGGACTCTCTCACTGAGCCGATAGTACCACGATTTTAAATCAATCTTCGAGAATACCGCACTCCTCGCAACCGGGTCGAACAAGTCGTCAATTCTCGGCAAAGGATACTTGTTCTTGATGGTCACCTTGTTCGATTCACGATAGTCGATACACAAACGTAGTGAACCATCCTTCTTACGCACAAACAAGACCGGTGCGCCCAAGGCGAGGCGCTCGGTCGAACATACCCCGACTCAAGAAGTTCACTCAACTGCTTTCTTCAACTCGGCCATCTCTCAAGGTGCCATGCGATACGGCGCCTTCTATATCGGAGCCGAGCCGGGCTCTAACTCTATAGTAAACTCTACCTCGCGATCCGGCTGCAATCCCGGCAACTCGTCTGGTAATACATCGGGTATCTCACTAACGCACGGAATCGATGAAAACTCGACTCTACCATTCTCCGCCTTCAAGGCATAGCACCAATAACCAAGACACCTTTCGCAGAGACTCATCGCCTTCAAGGCGTTAATAACAAGCTTGGTTTCTCTTTCGCCCGCGAAAGAGTGTTGAAGGCCGTCCTCGGCTAACATGGTAATGATCCTCGTGCGGTAGTTCATGATTGCACCATGCCGCTCGAGCCAATCATTCCAGAATTAAATCCTCGCCCTCGATACCCACAACAATAAGATTAGAGAGCCAAGCCCTCTCACAAATAATCACAGCAGTCCGGACTTCCCGATCACCGACAATTCTATCACCGCTAGGAAGTTTAACGATGAAAGGCTCACAAGGTGACAAGCAATCGAGACTCAAACGGCGTACACACTCTAGAGAAATGAATGAATGCGTAGCACCAATCAAAAGCACACCGACGGGATGAGAATGGATATGAACGGTACTGCCGCCACAAAAGCCGGCTTTGGATCATCACTCTCCTCATCTCATAGATACGTGGCCGAGCAGAGCCGACACTGGAAACTCCACCCCTAGCGGGCCGACCCCGACCCTACCTCGGCCGGCACTCGGTGGAGGCGGCGAGCAAATGAGCCCCGGTTCACACTCGGCTCCATAGGTGCCGGGTGAGAAGAACGGCACCGCGGCCGCTCCGAGCCGATCACAAAGAAGCCTTGTGGCCCGACCGACCACAAGTATGACAAGTTAAAGGCGACGAGGACACCCCGATTCTTATGACCCGAAAGGCCGCAGCTAAAGCATGTAAGCTCACGAGCGGGGTTCCGCGGCACCCGAAAGCTCCCAGAGAAACGAGCCGAACCGCCCGTAGAAATATTCGCGGCTCGAGATTTCGCCGCCTCCACTCGGGACCAGAAAGTTTCCGACCGACTCGCTTCTTGCTCACGAGCCAAATCACTCGCCACCGACATATCATAAGCAAGGGCTCGACTCGATAATCCTTCGTGGTACATGCAGAGCCTGCATATATAGTCCCGAATGGGCGCCTTCATCCTCCCGGAAAATGGAAAATTTTGTCGCTCTGCGACAACTGGGTCTTCACATAACCCAACTCTTTGTTGAAATCGGCAATAGCTTGGGATACGGAATATCCCGAGGTTGAGCATCGTAGAAAGCATGCACTCGAGCCTCGTCTCGACCGGCCACGACAATATTCGGTCTCCATCGCCTCTTGAAACTCAGCCACGGCAAAGATGGTCTTTGGGCCCAACGGCCTCCCACCACCCGTAAAGGCCCCCGGTGAGAAAATATTGAGCAATAGGGACTTTACGGTCCCTGGAGCTTGGTAGCAATGAATACTTTGGATATCTCCTTGATCCACCCTTCCCACCCGATCGGGTCCGAAGCTCCCGAACCGGGAGGATGCATCTTGATGACATCCTCGGCTGCCGATCCGCTCCGCCCGATTAGCATGGGCCTCGGTTGGGGTTCTGACCACCCGAGCTATAGCCGCCATCCGGTTTACCATTTGCCGTTACGGCCGCGATACCAAGATCGGCACGCCTCGAGAAGAAGCATGGCTATGACGGTCGCCGATCGCCGGCCTCGAAGATCGTGACGTGGCCGCCCACCGGCCGCCCACGCCCCCGGCCAAGGCCCACGACCACGACCGCGACCACGACCTCTTCCAAAGATCCATGCCGGAGTTAAACAAGTAGCAAAAGCCATACGAGGGTAAGTACGAGAGAAGAACAATTACAAGTCGAGAATCAAAGGTACGATACAAGGAAATAATGAACAGAGGAAGGAAAACTTACGGACACCGGTAGTAATTTAATCATGGCGTGACGATGATGTGCAAGACCAAACACCACAAGACCCAATAAACCAACAAGCCTAGGTATCCATAAACCTAGAGCTCGATACCATTTTCTCGTAACACCCCAGGATATCCGAGGTATTACATAGCCGTGAATCCCTATATGGGATCCACCAGCCGAACAAAGATCATACACAACGACTTACAGAACGATAAAATAACACCACGTCATAAAGACGCAAAATGAACAATCCACCCGGTTCAACCTGGCCAATATAACATCATCATCCAACACAACATAAACACAACAATACAACCTGGACGAACAAGAACTCTTAAGTACTCGAGTACAGTTATTAGTTCGAAAGCCATAAAAGATGAAAAGACAAAAAAGACATTAAGACTTCTCCTATGCACAATCATCACGCATGGCCATCATCCGTGTCTTGGTCCAGTGCCCGCTCGTCCCGATGAACCCGACTGAAATTCATAAAACGAATTTCCCCAAAACGGGTCCCAGAGGGGTTAGCAATTACGCTAGTACAAGTAATCAAGGCAAACCAATCGCTTACACATTTCATAGTACATGCGCCAATATCATTTTCTAAAACCAAAACTAGACATGCCTTTTAGGAAATAAATAGTCAAACAATTTGCCGTGGGAACAGGGCTATACCATTGATCCCGCTCCGTGATCCCTAAGGACCCTCCCGAGCCGGCCATATTATAAAACAAACCACGCACACGCATCGCCTTGGGAACAGGGCTATACCATTGATCCCGCTCCGTGATCCCTAAGGACCCTCCCGAGTGGCTAGCGAAACAAACTCGTGAATCCGTGGCTATACCATCGATTCCCTCCGTGATCCCGTCGGACCTCCCGAGGTGAGCAATCACACACAATATACATTACTATTTCACGTTAAGCATAAAGGTTTCCAAAAATACTTGCCTCGATTAAATAGATGATAACACGAACTAACGGAAGAGTTGAACACGACCGCAAGGGACCGGAAATGAACCTAACGATTTGAATAGCACAATCACAACCACTTCTAAACGATTATGGAAATGGAATTCACCCGGAAACCCGCCTACGATTCATGTATATTCGTATACAAACAACAACGAGGGCGGACCACAACCGAACCCTCTCGATTCCGTAAAAATCACGAAATATACCATGAATCCGTAGGGAAACTAAGAATACCAACAAGAATAATCATATTCATCATGAATCCATCAACGAAACGGAAAGAATCGGACAAAACCCCAAAATCCCCAATTATCCAAAAAGGTAGGGTTTCAAGAGATATTACCTTGAGTGATTCAAGTGCTAAGATCCGTAGAACACGCGTTGGATTGGTTGTCCGGGCTTCACGATCAAAAGGAGATGAAGAAAATCAACACTCAAATGATTTGTGAAGGAAGAACTCTCCCTCAAGCTCTCTCTCGGTTGCAGGTGAAGAAAAATGGGAAAAATAAGCTGAAATGCCGAGAAAACGAATTTATAGGGCGGACAGACTCGACCGTGTCCGACATGACACGGCCGTGGCGCGCGATCGGCCGGAAGGGACTCGACCGTGCCCACGATCGGCACGGTCGTGTTGCCTGCCGACACGATCGGCACGATCGGCACGGTCGTGTCTTGCTTGACACGGGCGCGGCGCGGAGGGGACCTACCGATAGTGACCCGTCCGGCGCTCGGCAATGACTCGACCGTGTCTGGAACACGGTCGGGCCTCTGGGCGATCGCTTCCGGCTTATCCGGACGAGTACGGCACGGGCCGTGTCGGACGACACGGTCGGTCTGAGGCGTCGCTTCCGCTTATCCGGACGAGTACGGCACGGGCCGTGTCGGACGACACGGCCGAGTCCGTCGGCGATGACCGGCGAAATCGAAAAATGAGCGGGTGAACGAAAACGATCATAACTCTCGTCCAGGACTCCGATTGACTCACCGTTTGAACCATTGGAAAGCTAATTCGATGCTCTATAATATTGCAAGGATTTAGAATTTTTGGAGTTACCAAAAATTAATGGTGATCTAACAAAGTCGAACTCATATGAGGAAAGTTGAAACAATGAACAATAACGAGAATACAGTTCAACAGTTGACAGAACGGACATACTGAAAGATACACGAGGGTCACTCTGACCGAGAAATATACAAAAATGAAAATACAAGGGAAAGAAAAATACCGGATATTACAGGTTCATCTTCATAACTTCTTGAAGCCATCGATCCTCAACCGTCCTGACAGTATTAATATTCTGCACCACTTGTGCCAGTTGGTGCACTTGTGTTACGACTTGTTGAAGAACGTTAGGCACTTTGGCCTCCGAGCCTCCATCTGAACCTCCCGAAGGGATCGGGTCTGACCTAGTCGCAGAACGAGATGCCAATTCTGAAACGGACCTCTCGGACTCAGACACTACTACTCTGCCACGGCCTCGGCCACGACCGCGTTGACGGATAGTTCTACCTCTTGGCATACTGAAGAATAAGAATGGTTCAACAAGGAAACGATTACAATAATAGATTGCACAATATTAAGGTAATTATTTCCGAAGGAAAGAAACAACAAACATCTGAAGGGTCTTCCAGCACAGGCAACACGGGGTGGTAGCATGCCAATGATATCGTAGACAACAACTGACTCAATTTAACAGACCCAAAACACCGACAGCCTAGGTATCCATAAACTTAGGCTCTGATACCATATTCTGTAACATCCCCGTGATTTACAGAGATATTACAGCGCCGTAGATTTTTTTTAGAGAATCTACCAGGCTAAGACCAACACAAAATACATTAAACGATAACAAAACTAGGACATTCATCCATTAAAAGACACCAAATTCAACTCGATAAGTTGTACACCACAATACCAAATAACAAATCATCCCGTAGGATCATAACACAACCATTTCAACGGGAGTGCAACAACATCATTAACCATCAAATCTGACACGACATACAACACAGACAGTACCCGCGCGAGTACAAAACCTAAACATGACTTTGACCATGACCAAACAACCACCAACTCAAATTAGCACACGATATCACTGCTGCCCACCAAGCTCGTGTCCGCCCTGTGCTAGTCCTCCCACTGGACTCCGCACTGAATACACAAAAGTATATCCACCCTGTAAGGGGCCAAGAAGCAGTGCAAGTACAAATATTCTAGAATATGTACAAAAAATGGATAATCAACAAAAACCACGAAATTACGGGCCATCACGTATATTCCTAATACCACATCACAATCATCATCACAAAACAACCTCCCGAGCTATACTGGCCCCGCATCTCGCAAGATACGCACCCCAAAAGACCTCGTCAGGTTCTCTCTGGTTGTATAGCCCAACCGAGTGATCCGTAGGGAAACGCAGCCTACCGGACCCCAAGGGACCCTCACTGGTTTTACTCGGCTCACACACACTCGATCAACAATTGGCACAAATCACATTTTTACATATTCACACGAAGTACATTAAACACAATCAAAGTACTTGCCTCAATTCGAACAACACGGGAAACAACGAACGGATGGACGTACGGTTCGAACTTCCTTCAACAATTCAACCCTAACACATCGAGATATCTAATCAAAACACAACACCATGGAAACGGAAGAATTCACCCTAAGTTCTACCCTTAGAGACATTTAATCGAACACTACGGATAGGGTTGGTATACCGTACCGTACCGAATTTTTTTGTCGATACTGTATACCGTACCGAAAATTTTGGTACAACAAAATTCATACTGATACCGTACCGAAAGTTTCGGTATATCGAAATCCGGTATACCGAAATTTCGGTATGGCTTTCGGTCCATACCGATATCGTACCGAAATTTCGGTATACCGAATTTTATTTCGGTATCGGTATATACCGAACTTATCAAAATACCGAATTACCAAAATATGGAAAAAATCTTGATATACCGATATATACCGAAATACCGAATAAAAAATATACCAAAAATATCGACATACCGATATATATATTGAAATACCGATTTTTTTTGTATCTCGGTATATACCGAAATACCGAAAATAAAAAAAATTCATACCGTTACCGTACCGAAATTTTTCGGTACGGCACCATACCGTACCGAAAATGCGGTATACCGAAATTTTCGGCAATTTCGGTAATTTTTCGGTACGATAAATTCGGTATTTCGACATTTCGGTATATTTTGCCACCCCTAACTACGTAGGCGACAAAGGTCGAACCCAAGAACGGATTAAAAACTCGGAATTTTGAGGAAAAACAAAGGAACATGATTACAACATCATAATCTAACATAATCCAAAGCCAAAACGAACTTGAATCAAGAATTCCCAACAAACCCCAAAATTCTTTGAAATAACTTGAAGAACTTCAACCACATACCTTAATTCAACCAAGAGATGGATAATTCTTCAATAATGAACTGGATATCTTGATTCTATAGTGTTTGGAACATGTTTATGGCTTGATTTTGGAGTTTAAGATGAAGGATTCTAGATGGAGGATGAAGGGAAGGTGCTAGAATGCCCAAAAAAATCGACCAAAGGCGATATATAGCTCCCGAAATGGGTTTTTCAGCATTTCTGCACTTCCGGTCGTGTCACATGACACGGTCGAGTCAGGGGTCGTGTCACAATCCAGAACATTTTTGCTTAACCGTAACAGTTCGACACGCCCGCATCAAATGACACGGCCGTGTCACTGCACCAGGGTCCGCTATTTCGACCATAACCCCTTCGTCCGAACTCCGATTGACTCACCATTAAACCATTAGAAAGCTAACTCAATTCTCTACAATTCTGTAAAATTTTAGATTTTTTGGATTTTTGTGGAATTTATGATGATCGATCGAAGTCAGTCCTTGTGCAAATCACAATTCGGAAATATCTACTCTTATTCTATTAACCCCCTTTTGGTAATACATTCATATCTTACGGCCATAATTCTCGAGTCACCACTTCGACATTCCGGCCAAAACGAGCACAATCCGAAAATCACAAAACTCAATAATTTCAGCCATGAACATACCAAGGTCAATCATCAATACATACGATCCAAATAGCCACAATACCACAAAATACATCTAAAACAACACTCATAAAATACACGGGTATTAGAGTGATGGGACTGAGCACCAAATGTAATCTTATCGTCCTAATATATTCTAATCAATACGTGCACCGATGTGTGCTGTATATTCTAATACCATATACAATTCAGCACCAAATGTATTCTTATCGTCCTAATTGAAAATGCTACAAGAGAGTTGTAACATCTAATAAATCTTCAACGGATCATAAACTGAATTTCAATAATAAAAAACACAACGATTAAAACTCGGCTGATAACCAAAACATAAAGAGACACAGATGTCGAAATTTTCGACCTATATGATTAGAAACATAACAGTATTATATTGTCGAAATTAATACCTCTAAAGGAAGTGAAGCTGCCGACAATTGCTGCCTTCTTTTCAGATGAATCCGGCAAAGAAGTGCATGGTTCGTCGACATCTATTTAATGAAATTAAGTGTAAAAATTCTAATTAAACATATATCTATAAAAAATGGACATTAAAACTAAAAAATAAACACTTCTTAACTCATTGTTTATAAATATTAATTTCATATGATTCACGTCGAATTTCGACGGGTTACTGACTAGTATACAGTGAAAATTCAATGATTTTTTCAGAATTCTTGTTTCAGCAAAGTGGCGCCATTTCAGAGTTTCTTCTTCTTCTTATGACCTACCAAGCAAATCTGGGAATGGAAAAATAGAAATGAAAAGAGAAAAGAAGGGATAATACAAATCTAAGAGAAATACAGAGAAGAATATCAAAAGGTATTACCCTATAAATCGACAAACCATTATTCTCATAAATTCTGAAATTTGAATCATTACACTTGAATCTATATAATATATATTCTCTATAGTCTATACATTAGAACTATTTCTAGGAAATAATTTTGGTAATCTAGTGCTAAGTTTGCACCATTTTCTCTTTGATGGCTTCGTCCTCTTCATTTATTCTTCTTATTCGTTGCATTCAGCGTATGAATAGAAATTCTATCAAACTTCTCTATTTATAGTTGAAAGAGCGGAAATCTTGACATTGGCCAATTCTTTTTTCTTTTACATTTTTTTAATGCTATAAAACTTTTGGGTGGGAGTTGACCAACATGAGACTAGTTAGTTTTACTATACTATATCTATAGATTAACCAAATTTTGAAGCAATTGAGAAATAATTCTTTTTAATACAACTAGATTTTCTGGTGGGATGGGATAGACAACGTCTATTAACCGATAGATAAAAGAAACGTCTATTAACCGACATATAAAAGCTAATCAATGGCAAACTTTGCTGCTCGCTCACTCACAATTCTCTTACTTATTAGACTCATAAGAGCATCTCCAATTGTTAGCACCAAACTCGAACTCATTTTGCAGTATATGTCCCATCAAACACTAATTTAACTCCAACCATTTACACCAAACTCAAACTCAAACTCAAACTCAAAATCAAAAGAATATTCTTTTTTACACTATTTTTTATGCTTTTTCAATCATACCTATATATTTCTTTCAAATTACACATTAGCACACAAAACTTGCAATAACTAATTTCATATAAATATCAAATTATATCAAATTTTGATTATAAATTATATCAAACTTTAATGTGAAATTGAGCCCAAATCAATATTATTAGATTTATTACAATTTTATTAACACCCATAATTAATTTAATTATTTTACATCCTTAATTGAATTAAATATTCAACAATTAAGTTAGGTAAATTATATTGCATATAGGGTAAAAATCGAGAAGATGTCTTCATTTAAGAGAGAGAGAGATAAAATAAAACTAAATAAAATATTTATGAATTCAAGAAATTTAAATTAAGTCCAAAATTGTGACTTGGGCTTGGGCTTAAACTAACATACAAATAAACTAAAGAATAGAACATAAAATAAAAGAAACCCCATCTTCTTCAGCAGAGAGCGTCGTTCTTCTTTCAATTCAATCTCCCAATCAGCCAAAAATCGAAACAACCAGAAATTGAAGGCGTGAAATGCAATTATTCAACAATACCAAAAGGAGTTTGCATTTTGAACGGTAGATAGAACCGCAAAGATACGTTTGGAGGAGAGAGAAAAGGCTCAAAAACGCATTTTTAGTTTGGGTTTGCAGCACTATTGGAGGTGAGATTCTACTCAAAATCCGTTTTGCAGTTTCAGAGTTGTTGAAGCAAGTACAGGGTATGTTTCCGCTTTTTTATCTCTTTTTTTTAAAGCTATTTTTGGTATAATCGCTTAGGTAATTGGGTGTAGGATTTGATGATTGTGTCTTCCGGTTTGGATTATCTGCCGTTCTGGGATGTAGTTTAGTGGAATTTTAGTCTTAGGATGAAGGATTTTGAGCTGCGGTCGTGCTTATTAGTTTTGGCAGTTCTGTAAGAAATTGATGTTTCGTGTGTGTGTGTGTGTGTTTTAATAAAAAGAATAGTTGATTGAATTGATTTGGTTTAATAGAGTTCCTGAGGTGGTCTGCTCGGTCTCATAGTATTATAGGCTTGTTGTTGTAATGATGTGCCTTTTACACACTTATCTCCCTAAATTTATCTATTTTAATTGTGCTTAATTAGGGTTTCGTGTATTTCTGTGTAATTTGTTTACTAGACTTGATCTTTAAACCCTAATTCCCGATTCCCTTAGGTCTCTGTATAATAATTCATTTGTGGTTCTGTAATTTTATGTATTCCGAATAGATATCCAACAAAATGTGTAGCATATTTGAAATAATGTATCACATATAAAAAATAATACTAGCACTATCTTTATTGCTGAGTTGCACGATTTATTCATATGTAAATATTTGGAGTAATTCAACACATACGTAAATTAATGCAGCACTACATTGATTGCTGCGTTGCATAGATTATTGTAATGTAAAAGTTGAATAATCTATAAAGTAATATAGCACGTATATATGATATCACTACTAGAAAAATACCCCTATAGTGACACTCTTTTTACGACACTTTTAAACAAGTGTTGCTATATGTACATGTAATGACACTTTAATGTCTTATTAATTTTATAATCATATTTTGTGACAATCTTTTCTTTTTCATCGCTCTTAATCATTTCTTCTTCTGTCTTAATCGTGTATCAAAATCTAATCTGCTCCTCCGCCTCCATTACCTCTCAAATCTATTCATCTCTGCCTCCGCCCCTTACATCTGAAAATCTGTCCATCTCAAGAATCATTTCTTCTTCGGTTGGACTCTGATTTCCGCGCATATGTTCATTCGTCTTTGAACTCGGTCCCTTAGTCGTTGCTGCCGCTTACGGATTCGAGCTCGCGCCATCACCGGACTGAATTAGACGTACCTGGGCTTTCAGGCCCGCCGTTTTTGGCCCGGAACCGGACCTAAGTCAACGGTTTTAGCCCGGGACCGCCGGTCAATGGGCCCGAACCGGACCGGGACCGAAAAGCTAGGGCTGGGCTAGGGTCGGGGGAATTGGGATCGAGGACCGGCGGTTAGGGCCCGCCGGTCCTAAAAGGCCCGTCGGTTTGCATCGGCCCGCCGGACCGGGCCGGACGACGGGCCTAACGGAAAATCGAAAAAAGGCGCAGCCAGTGATCGCCGCTAACCTCGCCATGCCAATCGCTTCCTTCCACAAAATAGCCGTTGGCAGCCACCTTCCACCCCCCAAACTTCCCCATTAATCCCCCTTTTCCCTACCCATCCCCACTATAAATACTACATCTTCCTAACTCAAGATTCACCAATAATCACACTCTAATTCTCTCTAAAAATTCAATCTCTACTCTCTCTACTATACTCTCTATTCTACTATCTCCATGTCTACATCAAAGAACAACAACAACAAGGGCAAGGGCAAGGCCATTGAACTTGGCCAACGAAGTGGAGGAGGAAATTTTCAACCTCAAAGGCCTAGAAGGGCCAATTTGGCGGAGGAAATTTCTAGACAAGTCGCCGAACGAATTCAAGCCGTAGAAGATGCCCGATTTGAAGAGATGGTTCATACGATGGAGAGCACGTGATACGAATTTCGTGGCTCAACAAATGATGATGAACATGAAGAGGACGAAGAGCACGAAGAAGACGAACAAAACCAACCTCCTCCTCCGCCAACAAGTAAGCCTAAGCCTCTCAAGTCCGAAATCTTCGTTAAACATTTTAAAAGAGAATTGGCTCCTATCAACGAAGGAGAACCTCCTTTATCCGATGGTCGAAAGAGATTCATTGCTTATTGCAACTATTGCACAAAGCACTACAAATGGATCGAGAAGGGAGGCTACGGAACACTACAAAGGCACATGGAGGGGTTTCATCCGTTCGAGTACGGAATATCTACTACTCAAACGCAAATAATAATAATAAAAGTTAAAAAAAAAAAACTGGGCAGCCCGTCCCGGGACCGCCGGTTTTAGCCCGGCCCTGGACCGGCGGGTTTCTAGCCCGGCACGGGCGGTCGGGCTAGTTTACGGTCCGGGCTCGGTCCTGTGTTTTGGGGACCGAGGACCGCCGGTTCGAGGCCCAAAACCGGCGGTTTCGGCCCGGCAGCATGTCTAGACTGAATCTTCAAAGGTTAGTTTTTGTTTTAGATTTATTATGTATTCTTTTGTAATAGGAGATAAGGAGCAGAACTTTGAGAGAAATATTTTCTCCTGTCTCCACAAAGCACATGTCAATATTATAGCCCCTTTTTTTGTCTCTGTGTTTAGTGCTCGTATAACCTTTTTATTTGTTTAATTTTGTACCAATAACTGATCAATGTAGATTTTGTTTTATCAGAAACAAAATCTCGAATGCTGCCTCAACTCTTTATTTAAGATTGATATGTTATTTTTCTAATATGTTTCCTCATGGTTTTTGATGAAGGCAAGTAGTGAAAAATCTTATCGTCTTTTATGAGTAAGTAAAGTTCCAGTCTGGTCTGGGGTGGTTTAACTGAACTAGGATTACACATAAGACAAGTTAATTGATTATACTCTTTGAATATGAAGGTTTGTGATGTTTTGTAGGATTGAAGTCAGGAAAATAGCGATTTCTTATCGAATTCTTTCTTTTATTGCTACATTTTTATTGACTTTAATTAAAGAAAAGAACAATATGGTTGCAAGTATGTTACGTATTTGCAGTAAGTTATTGACTAGGTTTATATACTTGTATGGAGTTGTAAGGTTAAAGTGTTATGATTGTCATGTTGATGTGATCTTTGTTACATACACAAAGATCACATTGTAATAGCCAAGTTTTTTGCATTTTGGTTGTTAGTTCAGTTTTATAAGATTTTATGAGTTTAATGTGCAATATCTTGCAATTATGTGGAATAAAAATATGGACAGTAAGTTAGTGGCTAGGTTATATACTTGTAACGAGTTATAAGGTTAAACTGTTATGATTGTCATGTTGGTCTGATCTTTGTCAGATAAAACAAAAGGATTTCTTCTCTTAATGTCTATGATTGTCATCTCTGCTTTTTTCTCCTTCTAACTCTCTTGATTTGCTTTCTTTAATATTTATGTTTTTAAATTAATATGTTACTGTCAGTCCCAAAGTATGAATACAGATAGGAGTTGGACGGAATTACCAAGGTTAATGGATGCCTACAAGCTAGGGGTGCAATACTTTTTGAACTTTGCATTTTCGAATTTAAATGATGGATTGATCTTGTGTCCTTGTAAAGACTGTAAAAATGGCATATGTAGAGAACGAAAAATTGTCAAAGCACATCTAATTACAAGAGGTTTTCTAAAAGGCTATACTAAATGGGTGTTCCATGGTGAGTCAATTTCGAACACGATGCTCTTAGTTGACGCATATAGCAGTGGTGCAGGTACGTCTGATAATATGCGTGAGTTGATTTATGATCAATTTCCTATGTTTGGTGACGATAACGATATGCAATTTAATTCTAATATCGTGGGCGAGAGACCAAATGAAGAAGCTGAAAAGTTCTGTAGGTTTCTTAATGACGTTGAACAGGAACTGTATCCTGGATGCAAAAAGTTCTCGAAACTCTCTTTCTTAATTTTAAGTGTCACAACAACGGTCCATTGAAATGCCAAATCAGGTGACACTTTCGAAAAGCGTCACTATAGCAAAAGCGTCACAATACACCACCTATTGTGACACTTTTGAGCGTCACTAAAGCCGTTTTTTTTAGTAGTGTATATGGCACTTTTTCATTCATGCATTGCACGAATCTTATTGATGGGGAATATAATGTCCATAGCAGATTATATTAAATCTTATGAAAGTAGAACTCATTTGTTTTAAAAACAATGTCATCTTACCAATATGTTCCCAATTATAATTCAACACTGAAGTCGCGTTGTAGATAAAAATCAATTCAAGTAAAAATTATTTTCATTTGCAACAATTATGAATTAACTCTAGTTGCACGAAAATGTGAACATTTTTTTTTTAAAATCTCATATAGAGAACAACAACATCATCTAAGCCTTAGTCCCAAAATGATTTGGGGTCGGCTAACATGAATCAAACTTTGAAACCGCCAATGATCGTTACATAAATAACATAAAAGGAGAAAAAAGAGGGAAAAAAGCAGTGATGCCTGCTTCTTCTTCAACATTTTTCGAATGGAAAAAACCGCCATCATGCGTAAAAAGAAGAAGAAGATATTTTTCCAAGTAATACATTTTCAATGTTGCATTGGAATAAGCCACTTATATAATAGTCAAAAAATATATACGACTTTCTCACTATAAAAAAGGGTTGGTCACTGACTTGAAAAAATATCATATACAACGTTAGATATTAAAATCCAATATTCTTTTATTAAAAAAACAAAAAAAAAAACAATATTCTTTAAGTGTCAATGGATCAATGATTCTCGAAGGCATGATTGGTTCTATGGCACAACGACTCAATTTAAAACAACAAAAGCAACGTCTATTAACCGATATATAAAAGCAAGGTCTATTAACCGATAGATAAAAACAAATGAAGTTGTCTTTAATAATTAAACATGGAACTGGAATCTCTTGCGGAAGTTAAGCCTCTTGTGTGGAGTTGGGTAGCCGGGACTGATTCTCTATGGAATCGGCGGGTGAACTTTCGTTCTTGGTGTTCTAACCCCATGCTTATCTGCTCCTCTTCTTGCTAGTGTTTTTTTGCTTGTATTGTTGTTTATGCTGCTACATTTTTTGTGCTTTGTACTCTGCTAATATCTGTATAATTTTGTATCTATAGAGTTGTTGAAGCACAGGGAAAGAAGTTTTTTAGCTGTTGCGGCTGCAACTCCTATTTATAATTAAGGTAAGGTTTTTTCTCTTGTTTGGTTTTTTATGTTTCTGCTTTTTAGCTGTTTTTTCAAGCTACTTTTGGTGTAATCGCTTAGGTAATTGGGTGTAGGATCTGGCTTTGGGTTTGGATTATTTGCCGTTTTGCTGCTGTTTCTGTTGAGTTTGGTTTTGAATTATCTGTTGTGTTGCAGCTGTTGAGTTTGTTCTTTGGGTTTGGATTATCTGCTTGTGTTAGAACTTCTCTTGTTGATCTTCTGTATAAGGCACTTCTTATGCCTTTGAGTTTAATAAAATCTTTTTCTTCTTCTTCTTTTCAAAAAAATTTAAAATAAAATTGGTTGATGGTATGTAGGAGGTTTAGTGCTCACGTGAGAGTTGAGCTCATCTTCAGATTTAGCAATTTTTACCAAGTTATTATGAATATTATTCATTTATTTGTGGTTTATTAAATACTGGACGGAATTGTGAGAATTGGGAAGCGCGGTTCATTTAATAAGAGCTGAAAAAAGTTCGTTAGGGAGATGATATTAGATAACCTAACATTTTGAATACATATAGTTTTATTTAATTTATACTCATTTTTTCGTTTGTCTCAACAAATAACTAAATAATTTTTTGTACATGAGGTTATACTTTTCTCACTATAGATTCTAGATTCGTCACTTGGCAAACATTTTTCATTGGATTTTTTCCATTTTATTTGTTGCTTTTCTGCATTTTAACGAAAAGGATTACATTACATGATCATTCTATCAAATTTGTCTTTTACACTTTATTATCTTAATACTAATTATTAACTTTGTCTTTTCTACACTTTAGCATTTTTAATTTTATATGATTTTTCAACATTTTCAAATTCTCATTCTCCTGAATATTCTCTTGCATAGGAAAAATGTCTTTTGATATTACCCAGTATCTATTAGCCGCTCAGTCAGCAGATGCAAACAATAATTAACATCTTGTTTTCTCTCTCTCTCTTACTTTTCTAGGCTCCCATGTCGTCGTCAGTTGCTGCCGCGGGTAGGACTATCATATTGCGTAGTTCCGACAATTATAGTTTTGAAGTGAATGAGTTAATGTCTGGGCCATCGAAGGTAATCAAGAAGAAATTTGAGAATAATGATTTAAGCAAAATTCATTTCACCGAGGTGAAGGGCGATATCATCCGCAAAGTTGTGGAATGCTGGAAGCGTCACCTCGATACCGCATCTTCCCCCCAAGAGCTTAACGATTTTGACGCTGATTTGGTCAAAGTCGATGGTCACATACTTTTCAAACTTTTCAATGTAAGTATGTCACCGACGTCGTATAGTTGATATTTCTTCTTGTTTACACATGTTGCCTATATATTGGAAATGCAGATCATGAAGAATCTAATATCCCAAGTCATTTACGCCAAGCTGCACACATCCGAAGGCAAGAAGATATCGATACACGAGTATTCAGAGATATTCAAGATACCACCCGAAAAAGCGGAGAGAAGGGAGAAGTAAGATCAAATGAAGGTTATTGATATTAATGATGGAATTTTAAACATCCAGCATACATTGTTGATAATGCAAACTGAGAATCATCAATCACGTGCACCCATAATTAATCACTTTTTTTTTACGACACTTTATAAACACTTTTTTCCTAAAAGTTCATTCTCCGTATTTGTTACTGATAAACTAAAAAACCATTTTCCAAATTTTGCTTCATTTTTTAATTCTTTATTTATTTAATCACTTCACATGTGTAAATATTTATCTTAGGGACTGTTTACCTTTTTTTCCATTAATACCTGAATGGATTAAGCTGTCTGGGTGGATTAATCTGTCTGATTTGAAAAAATATCTTGTTGTTTCTTTCTTTTCTGAATGAACTATCTGAATGACAGAAATGACCATTTTACCCCTCAATATGAATTAAGTCATTTATGATAAAGGACGGATTGAGCATTTTAGTTTATATAATCAATTTAAATTATATGAAATAATATTTATTTTAATTTATATCATAATATATATTCATAAATCATATTATATTTTTCAGGTATATTTAAATAATCAGACAATATTTTATAAATATATTAAGTTATATTTTAATATATATAATTATATTAATTTTTTAATAGTCAGTATAATAAAATCAATTTAAATAATATAACATAATATATATTTTAATTTATATTATAATATATATTCATAAATCATATTATAATTTTCAGGTATATTTAAATAATCAGACAATATTTTTATAAATACATTAAGTTCTATTTTAATATATATAGTTATATTAATTTTTTTAATAGTCAATATAAAAATCAATTTAAATAATATAACATAATATATATTTTAATTTATATTATAATATATATTCATAAATTATATTATAATTTTCAGATATATTTAAATAATTAGACGATAATTTTATAAATATATTAAGTTATATTTTAATATATATAGTTATATTAATTTTTTTAATAGTCAATATAAAAAAATCAATTTATATAATATAACATAATATATATTTTAATTTATATTATAATATATATTGATAAATCATATTATAATTTTCAGGTATATTTAAATAATAAGACAATATTTTAATAAATATATTAAGTTATATTTTAATATATATATAGTTATATTAATTTTTTTATCAATAAATAGCTTATATTTTATGAATTTTAAATATATAATATTAATATATATTTTAAATTTATACTATGTATACTCAATTATAATTAAGATTATATGATAATTTATACTATATATACTCAATTCTTTTATTATTAGAGAGGGTAATTTTGGTATATTGGGGAAGTATTTCTAGCTTAATGGTAAGGACACTCCAAAAGTTGCTTAATGAAAAATACATTATTAAGATCATTAAGTTGAAAATAAACAACAAAATATAGTTGAACGATTAAGCTGATTAAGTAAAAAGTAAACAAACTATTAATCTAGTTGAGCAAAAGACGGTACATGAAAACAGGGTAGTTATATAAACGACCTTGGGTATTATTTTCCATAAAAGACATAGATATAAAAAAATCTAAAAAAATTGTTTTGACAAATGACACAGAAATAGTAAATCAAGTGCATGGGATAATTGTTTTGACAAACGACACAGAAATAGTAAATCAAATGCATGGGATAAATCAAATGACCAAGATCATCCATCATCTGTTGAAGTGTGCATCGCCCATTTTCATGAAGTTACTGAATAAGAAGAGGTAAATCTGGGGCCTAAGTCCTACAATATAGGAAATTGTAAAACATTAGCTATAGAAATTGTAATTAAGAGGCAATTAATATATGGAAGTGGAAACATACCATCAACAACTCTTCTATCTAAAGACACTTCAATCATAGGATAATCCACGTCGTTCGAACACTGCTTCACGCCTTCTTTCAAACTAGAAAATGCACAAAACACAAAAATAGTGTTATATGATATCATATGATAGTCATAACTAACTAAAAATCAAGTACCTGGAGCTCGCTTTAGAGGTAAACTGGACGAGAGATAAAGACAAAAATAAAGATTAATGATTAATGAACTAATAAATGCATAATTAATTAAGAAAATTGTTTATTTACCTGATAACCGTTACTATTTCTAGGATAGAATATACTGACAGAAGGAAATGAGAATGTCAATGTAAACTTGCCCTCAAGTTTATAGTAATCATGGAGACCTATATTTTTTTTTTTAGGGAAAACACAAAGAGTATAAAAATCAAATTAGATAATATTGTTACTCAATTAACTGAAACAATAAATAAAATACCTCCAACAGCAGCAACCAGTCCACCCAAAGTCCTGTGGAATAATCCATTGGTTGGAATATACTCAACAAAATCTTCATATCTACGGATTACACACTCAATGCCATTAATTGTTTTAGTGCGACTAGTAAAACCACCGGCATCCATCGGAGGAGGAAAGGAGGCTGACCTACACAGAATATTATATGAAAAATTAAGCAGCTAATTGGAAAACAAAAACAACTTAGTTTAAATCTATATATTAGCTAGAGTAATGGGTGGGGATGTTAACTAGGATCCAGCATAAGACTATTACAGAGTACATTGTTTTTGTTTTCTTTGCTTCTTCCTCAGGTGTGAAGTCTCTTCCTCTTGCTCGGGTTTCTTCCCGTTTTCCCACTTCACAAAATTCCTAAGGTACCAGCCACCTGTGCGAGCAACAAGTAAAACATTATTAAAATCATATCAAATTAAAAACATACTATCAAACAATTTGGTTTCACAACAACAAAAAAAAAATAATAATAATACTGACGCGATTGAATTCCAGAAGCGTGGGTCCGTCGACATTGACGAATAGGCGTCAAAATGGTCAAGCTCCTGGGCGGAGGCGGAGGCATCGGCATGACGCTTGCAGTATTCGACGACTTTGCCAAGGATATTGCCCGCGTGGCGCTGACATTGATTTGGTAGTTGAAATCATCTTCCTCCATCATAAACTTGACCCACCGCCATTGCAGAGCCATCAACTCATCCACCTCAAAACTCATGCCGTCGGAACTGTGCAAGGTCAACTTCCTAGCCTAGGAGAACTACTGCGCAAGGTGATCGCGGTCTCGGGAGACGACGACATATAGAATCGAAGTAGACCTACAGAGACAAAGAAAATAGCCAACTAAACACATATCTGCATAAACCATACACCTTCATTCTCTACAAATACCAGCATGCACCAACATACACTTATGAAAAAAATAAAAAAATCAAGAGATTCACTAAATTACTAAATCTTATTAAAAGAAATTAAAAGAAAAATTAATCTGTTGGAGTATAAATAACAAGGATTCCGCAATACACAAAATCTGTTTTCATCCATGAAAGTAAAATTTACAAAAAAAAAAAAAAAAAACGTGGACTTGGTGAAGAAGAAGCTGACCTGATGAGAGATAGTAGAGAGAGAGAGAAGAAGCTGACCTTGTGAGAGATAGTAGAGAGAGAGAGAGGCGAAGAGTCGTGAGAGAGGAGATGGCGGCAGTCAGGGATGACATTTCGGAATCGAAAATTCAAAACCAAACCGAAAAAATCCGAAAAAAGAATCGAAAAACTGAAACCAAAGAAGACCGAATCGAAAAATAGAAAAATAGAACCGAACCGAATTGGTTTGGTTCGGTTCTCGGTTCGAGGTCGGACAGAGCCGAACCGAACCAAAATGGACCGAAGTCAAAGTCACATACTAAAATGACATCTTTTTGTGAGTTTTATTTTTATGTGTTTGAGATTTTAATGTAATTTGTTTTTCTTTTTTAAGACCCTCATGCATCCAAGAAGGATTGATAATATGCTCGTGTAATTCGTGATTCAACTAATTTAGGTTTAGAGAATGATCTATTGTATTTGTGATTATTATATCTTTTGAGATATTTGTAAATTGTTGTGCAAGTCTACCTCTTATCTTGAGCATATATATATATAACTTTTGTTGGCTTGTTGTTATATATAACTTATTCTATTGAATGTAATATTTGAATTTATATTGTGAAGAACCGAAAAAACATCAAACCAAACCAAAACCGAACCGAATGTTTATAAAACCGAATTTAACCGAACCGAACTTCAAAAAGAACCGAACCAAACCGAAACCGAATATTTGGTTCGATTATTGGTTTCAGTCAAAAACTGAACCGAATGGAACCGAGTCCACCCCTAGCATGCAGAGCTTCTTTTTATATCTTTATTATTTGTTGCTTTTATATGGGATATAATTTTTTTACATCCCATAACTTTTTACCTTTTTCAAAAACGTCCCAAAAAAGTTAATTTATCCAACTACATCCCAATTTTACTCTAATTTTACAATTTACGTCCCAAAGTGTTTTTTTAATTAGAGATTTCTGGTGACCTAGCCTATGTGAATTTACGTGGCACCAGTTGACCAATGAAATAATAGGAGATGGACACATCGGGATAGAATTTTTTTACGTCCCATAATTTTTTTAGGGGTCCCAATAATAGGAGATGTACCCAAAAAAGTTAATTTATCCAATTACGTCCTAATTGCACTAGGGGTTTTCAAAATTGGATATCCGGAATTTCGGATATCTGAAAATTCGAATAGTATATTTTGATATCCGATATCCGTATCCGAAAAAAAATATAAATTATATTCGGATATCTTTATATTCGAAAAAAATATTCGGATTTGGATATCGGATATCCGAATATCCGAAAAAAACTTCGGATATGGATATCGGATATCCGAATATCCGAATACCTTTTATTATTTAAAATATAAAAAATTAAAATTTTTAGGATTTTTCATATATTTCGGATATCCGATTTTTCTGAAAAGTACTATCCGATATCCGAATCCGAAGTTCCGGATATCCGGAACTTAATTTTCGGATATTTTGTATCGGATATCGGATATCGGATATTTTTTAACACCCCTAAATTTCACTGATGGGAATGTTTGACATCATTTTTTAGGATGCGAAAAATAGTTTCTTTTCTTTCTTCTTCTTTTTATTTTTTTTATTTTTTTAGTTTAATATCTATTACAATTAATGATGTGTCCATCTCCTATTATTTTATTGGTCAACTGGTGCCACGTAAATCCACATATGCTAGGTCACCGGAAATCCCTAATTAAAAAAACACGTGAGCGGCACAGGGGGCGAAACGACGTTGTTTCGTGCTTGCCGGCGTTCTTTGGGACGTAAATTGTAAAGTTAGCGTAAAATTGGGATGTAATTAGATAAATTAACTTTTTTGGGACGTTTTTAGAAAAAGTAAAAAGTTATGAGACGTTAAAAAATTATATCCCCTTTTTATATTTAGTTAAGTTGCACTTTTAATTAGGGTTTAGGGTTTAGGGCTGGTTTAAATCATTGGAGTTTTAAGTTGGGCTGGTTTATTCATTGTTCGGGAGTTTTGGAATTTTATTAATTTATAATAAAACTAGGGTTTTTAATTATTTCTGCGTTGCCTTTGGCATTTTATTGAATCAACGGAGGTTTTAGCTTTGTTTTATTTGTTATTATTATGAATAGATTTCCATGAAGCTATTTACGTTTGGATTCTTGGTAAATACTAAATGCTATACTTTTATTTATTGCGTTAATCAAGTTCTTCAACTAAACCATTTTCCAAGTTTTGCTTCTTCGTATTTGTTTTTCTTACTCTTGCTTTGTTTATAGGCACTTATGTAAAATTCAAAATTCCCATTCATCTCAATCTAGTTGAACAAGAAATATGAAACATAGTACTCCCTCGTGCTCGTCGAAGTTGTTATGTTTCCTTTTTACACGGAGTTTTAAGATAATTGAAAAGTAGTGTAAAGTGATAATAAAAATATAGTATTATTTAAAGTTATGGGTAATAAAGTTGACCCAAAAAAGAAACGTAACAACTTCGGCGGTGCGACCGAAATGGAAAACGTAACAACTTCGGCGAGCACGAGGGAGTATAAAAAAGACCTCCCAGAAAGCCCCCCTTATATTATATTCAGGGAAGAGTTTAATATATATATATATATAGGTTAAAGCATTGCTATTTAAATAATATCGATGACATATCCTATAAGATTGATATGAAATAATAATAATAATAATAATAATAATAATAATAATAATAATAATAATAATAATAATAAAGGAAGAGTTACACAAATTGCACAAATATTTAATTGTATTTGATGTAAATAATTATGTCAACCTCTTTTATAAATAATAACTTGTGATGCCATATATACACACACTAGGAATTCTTTTTCTTTGTTTTTTTGGATATTGGATTGAAGATTGAGGGACTTTAGCATAAATCATAATGTGTGATCTCAATGACAATTTTTGTTTTAAAAAACAAAATTGCAACCTTTGATTAATACAGCATGTGTATGTATCGTCGGACTAAATAATCATGGATACCTCCAAAACAATTTAACAATAAAAGGAAACTTCTTGGTATTTATGTGGTTTGTGCTCCTCATGGTAAAATGCTCTCTCGGTCCCAGTTAAGCGCCGGCTTTTTTTGGGACGTTTTTAGAAGACACGGGTGAAGCTGATGACATATTTGTACAGCTTGAACAGGAGGAGATTTCCAGAAACAGAAAGAAAAAAAGAAACAGCAGCATTGTTGAATCCGTTGATACTCAGCAATCCAATCAACAGAAGCCTTACCAAAAGAAGGAAAGAAAGAAGAAATCTCGTTGTTGGCCGTATTTGAACACTATTGTGGAGAACAACCAGAAGTTTGCAGTGTGTAAACTATGCCAAGATAGGATGAAATATGGCCCCACAGGATGCACAACAACATTCAATAGGCATGTGGATAAATGTCTACTTGCACATGGACGAACACACCAAAAACAGCTTCAATTTCAACCGAGTAGTGACAAATCATCTGAGGTGACACTTGCAAACTTCCAGTATGATCATTCTGAGATGAGAAAAGTCATTTCTCATTACATTTTGGTAAATGAGTTGCCCTTTAGGCATGCTGAAAGCTTTATGTTTGATGTGATTATGAGAAAAGCTTCTCCGTATTGGCAGAAAATAAGTAGGGAAACTGTTAAACAAGATTGCATGGCCACATATGAAATTGAAAAAAAGAACTTGAAAGAACTTTTTAAATCTGTTAGAAAGATAAATATTACAACAGATATGTGGACTTCCTCTCATCAAAAACTTGGATATATGGTTGTCACCGGACATTGGATTGATTGTGAATGGAAGCTTAATATGAGAGTTCTTAATTTCTGTAATGTCCCTCCCCCACATAGTGGATATGTAATTTCAGAGGCTTTGTTCAAAAGTCTGAATGAGTGGGGTATTGTTGATAAAATTGGGACATTAACTGTGGATAATGCAAAGGCAAACGATGTTGCTTTGCGAAACTTAAAACAAACGTTTAGTGTTAGAAAGAAATTATCAATTGGTGGGAAACTCTTTCATGCACGATGTTGTGCACATATATTGAATTTATGTGTGCAAGATGGTCTAGAACCAATTAAGGACATTGTTGATAGAATTCGGGATGGGGTTAAATATGTGGCAGGCTCAGAAGGTCGTAGAAGTAAGTTTGCTGAAGTTTCTATGTCTTTAGGATTAAAATCTAAGAAACTGATTCTAGATGTTCCAACTCGATGGAACTCCACTTTTAACATGTTGTCATGTGCTGTTGAGTTCAAAGATGCTTTTTTAGTGTATGCCAGATCTGAAGGGGGGTTTACAGATTATGTGCCGGATAAAGAGGACTGGGAAAGAGTTGAAGGTGTGTGTTCTTTTCTTGAGGTTTTTTGTGATGTAACGAAAGTTGTTTCCGGGACCGAGTATTCCACTTCAAACTTGTTTCTATCAGAAATAAGAAGAGTTAAGCAAGTAATAGACAAAAATTTGATTCACCCAAATCTGCATATTAGAGAGATGGCACGAGCTATGATATTGAAGTTCGATAAATATTGGGGTGAAACCAATTTGATAATGTCGATCGGTGCTGTCATGGATCCACGGTTTAAAATGAAGCTTCCAACCTTTTGTTTTCCTACCCTTTATCCAAAGGGTGAATCAAAAAAATCGACCTATTTATTAAATTCATTGGTGAACTCTATCAAGAATATTGCCGTAAAGATAGAGAAGCTAATATTGAGAGGAACGAATCGATCGTGTATCTTCTTCGATGCAAATTTCATTATCGAACACAATGAAACACCACAAGGCATTAATGAATATGAAAGTTTTATTAGAGAGAGTGGTGGTATTCGAGCCCACAAAGTCGAATCGGAAGAGTACTTGAGTGAGAAAATTGTTCCTCCAAATTCAAAGTTCGACGCTTTAACATGGTGGAAAGGAAACACTTCAAAATTTCCTACTTTGTCTAAGATGGCATGTGATGTGTTGAGTATTCCCATTAGCACTGTGGCTTCTGAGTCGACCTTTAGCGCTGGTGGTAGAGTGATTGAACCACATCGCTCATGTTTGAAGCCCCAAACAGTTGAAATGTTGATGTGTGGAGCTGATTGGGTTCGTGAGCTGTATGGTCTGAAAAAATCTAAGCAAGTAATACTATTGATTTATTCTTTATAAAGTACTGTTACTTTTACTTTTATATGCCTACTGTCAATGTTCTGCTTTAAAAACTAAGCTGATCCTTTTAATAATATTTGAATGCAGAAGAAGGACGACAAGGATATTGTGATACATTTAGATTAAAGTCCAAATCTTACAGGCCCGAAGCCTAATCCTTGTAAGTTCTGCAGTTTTACATAATATTTGCTGAGTCGGATTCTTTTTTATCCTTTTGAGGTTTAAAATTCTTAATTTTGTTTTTGAACTTTTTTTCCTTTTATGTTCTTGAGCTGGTGTTTTTTTGGTTAAAAGTGATGATCTTTGTTCGGTTCTTAAGTTAAGAGTATATTGTATCATAGCCTCATAGGGACCTGATATGCAATTCTAATGATCATTTCAATCAAACTTATTTTATTAGGGACTTGTACCTATAATAAAAAGTGTGCCAAACACATCTATTATAATTTCAAGCTCAAGTGGTCAGGTGCAGCTTTGAGGAGATACTTTTGGCAAGCTTCAACTGCATATACCCTCTACAGTTTCAACAAGGCAATGCAAATGATTTAAGATACAAATCCTGCTGCACATGAGTGGTTATCGCAAATACCAGTTGGACATTGGGCTAGGCATTCACTTGACACAACACCCAAGATAGACCACGTCACCAATAATTTGAGTGAGTCTTTTAATGCATTGTTTAGAAGGACTAAGATGCCAGATTATGAGAAGGATAAACTTGAGGAGGCAAAAGGTATAATCATGCACCTCCGTAGTCATGCCTAAGATATTGGCAGTGTTGAACGAGTATATAGATCAATCCAGGTCCCTAAGACTTTGTCTAAGTCGGGATAATTTTTGAGGTGGAAGACTTGAGCTTTAGGTTTGTGGTTAAGTTGGACACAAGGTGTTGTGATTGTAGAAGGTGGGATATTGGTGGAATCTCATGCATTGCCATTAGCAGGATCAGAGGAGATATAAAAGACTATCTATCTCCCAATCATACCAAAGAAGCATATTAAATAGCATACAATTTCACAATCCACCATAGATAACTCTTGCATAGGAGAAGCAACATCACTTGTAACGTACATATCCTTATCAGGTTCCTCATGCCGGTTCATATATGCTTCAATCTTTTTATTTTATTTTATGCTTCCATCACTTGTAACTCTCCAAAGACTAATACCGATCCATCACTTGTAACTCTCCAAAGACTAATACTGATACATTTACTTTTGTTTTGGTCATTAATGCTTAAATCTTTTTATTTTATTTTATGAACAGGTGTCTAGTTGGTGCAGACTGCAGATGGAGCTGTAGAGACTAAAGTAGAGTTGGAAAGTGGAGATGTTTTGCTTTTTTATTCTCAAAATAATGGATTTTGAATCTATTCGGTTGTAACTTTTTAAGATGTAATCTTTTAAATTTAAAGACTTAATTTTGTTTGGACTGGTACTGGAAGTTGTTTAATGTTTAAAATTGTTTGTTCGAGACTTCAAATCAGGAAAAAATATGTCATATTTTTTCGAGCTATAACGAGCCGAACCGAGCCGAACCGAGCTCGAACGATTTCGAGCCGAGCTCGAGCCGCACACGCTCATAGCTCGGCTCGAGCTCGTTTCCTTAACGCACATATTTTCGAGCTCGAGCTCGAGCTCGAGTTCTTAACGAACCGAGCCAAACCGAGCTCTTAACGAGCCGAGCTCGAGCTTGTTCGCGAACAGCTCGGTTCGTTTACAGCCCTAATGAGGCGTTTCTTTTAGGCACATGATTTTTGGAGTTAAAAAATACTTCCTCCCGCCCATCGAAGTTGTTACGTTTTCGGTCTCGTCCACCGAAGTTGTTACATTTTCTTTTGGGGACAATATTATTACTCACACAATTTTAAATAATACATATTTATATCATCACTTTGCACTACTTTTCAACTTTCCTAAAACTCTGTGACCAAAAGAAACGTAACAACTTCGGTGGGCGAGAGGAAGTAGTATAAAATGTTAATATAAGTACATATTATTTAAATTTGTTAAAAAAACAATAACAACAACAACTAGTAATTAATATACGTATAATTTCGTGACATTCCAACGACTTATTATTAGAAAAATATCATACATTTCACAATATCTAAAAAGTACATGTTATAATATGACCTTATACTTTTTTTATGTTTGATACATAGGTGATTCATACTTCGTAACTAATCCTATGAGAAACAGCTCAGGCCCCTCAAAACAGCTTCCAGTTAAACCGTGAGATAATGTACCTCACTAACATATAAATATACTCCACTTTCGCGCACAAAGAGTTATCCCCCAAGTGATTGCTCCATGTTGGACCTCGATAGATAGGCATGTTGGGTCTCCATAATCCAACCGCAGGTTCCCACCGAGATCAGGCCTCCCACACCGCCGCTTGAAGCACATGATATTCTAACTATTCGTCAGCTACCCCGAGGGGCTAGGACCTAACCCTTAGCCAAGGACTAATGGATCATTGGGCCTTGAAAAATTCAATTCCAAAGTGTTGCCACTAGAAATTGAACCCCTGACCTCCAACTAAATTGAAGGTCAGGTGGCCAACTGCACCAAGCATTTGGTTTATGACCTTATACTTTAATATAAAGTTGAAGTGTTGAACGCCATCAGTTTGATTTTTGCTATATTCTTACCTCATGTCTCCTACTTCAATAATTTCGGCTTCCTGTTGGAATATTTATTCCACATATTAATAAATAGTGTTTTGATGATTAAGTTGCTAAACAAAACAAAACAACAAAGAGGCGAAGCAAAACAACGAAGCAGACGAAGACGCAAAAAGTTGTAATCTGGACTACATTAGCGCAAGCTACATAACAAGGCTAGTGCACGCTAACGAGAGTTATCTGCAGAACAGACGAGTTCGAAGTAACCTGAAGTGAAGTCACCTGATGAGGATAGCGCACGCTACACATGTTTACTAACGCACGCTATCGAGGCTATATTACCGTTGTGAAGATATTCAAACACAGAATGACGTATGCAGTGAAGTAAGACTAGCGCACGCTACAGGTGATATTTAGCGCACGCTAAATATCAGTTTGAATTCAAGTCGATCAATCCGTTGGGAAAAATCTGATGCAAAGTCAAAAAGTATAAATGGATATATGACGCATGCAATGATGCAAGATTAACGCACGCTACAAGAAAGTGTTAGCGCACGCTAACAGTCAGAGACAGTAGCCACTGGACTGAAAATGTACGACGTTAACGTACGTAACACGAAGGCATAACGTACGCTACAGGCAAAATGCACGATAGTGCACGCTAAGAAGAAGGGCTAGCGCATGCTAGAAAGTCAACTGGCAGCAATGGCTAGTTTGATGAAGAAGGCTATAAATACCACATCCTTGGTATCAAACCATACAACAACTTCAAGAAATCAAGACATTGATCTTATATTAATATACATTACTTTTTTGTTGTGATATTGAGCTTATATTGTTAGTTTGAGTGTTTATACATTCAATACATACACGAGAGGTAAAAGAAAAGATACGATTGGATTCGGTGTTATTAGGATCAAGGATCTGGCATTGTTAGAATCGCAATCGCTATCTTAGTGAAGTTTATCTAGTACCGATAGAAAGCTAGAGTGGTTGATTCCTTGTCCAATAGAAAAGGAAAACGGTTTAACTTGGACCGGCAAAAAGACAAGTAAGAGAACAGTTTTACTCGGATCAATAGAAGACGAGTTTGGAACGGTAATCCCTCGACCGATAGAAGAGAGGTGCAGAGGTTTTGATCTTCATCCTATAGAAAAAGATACATCGAGAGAGGACGTAGGCACGTTTGGCTGAACCTCTATAAATCCTTGTGTGATTTATTTTCCGCACTTTATATTTACGCTTCCACACAAACGGCGTAAATACCGATTTTGCCCCAACAATTGGTATCGGAGCGGTACCTCCAATACACGGCTTAACATCCGAGGAGTCGATCCAAATGGCGTTCCAATATGCTCCAGTCGAAGGCCTTGCTCTCAATCGACCACCATTTTTTGATGGCTCGAACTTTATGACGTGGAAGAAAAATATGTCAATATTCACCTGAGCATATGACATCGAGCTTTGGAAGGTGATTTGTCTTGGTCCGAAAATTCCGACGAATTCCAACGGTACGCTTAAAACTTTCAAAGAATATGACGATTCCGATTGGAAAAATAACCACTACAATTGTAAGGTAAATCAACTTCTATATTGTGCCTTAAATCCGGAAGAACACAACCGGATATCATCGTGTGATAGTGCCAAAGAAATTTGGAAAATGCTTGAGGTAACACACGAAGGTACATCACAAGTCAAGGAGATGAAGATAAACATGCTCCTTCACGAGTACGAACTATTTCAAATGAAGGAGGATGAATCCATCACGATAATGCTTAACCATTTTTCAGTTATCACAAATGGATTAGCATGCTTCGGAAAACCACTTTCGAGTAGTGAGAAAGTAAAGAAAATTCTCCGATCACTACCTCGAGAATGGGACGGTACGGTGACGGCTATAATGAAATCAAAAGATTTAAATACTCTTGATTTTAGTGCTCTCGTTGGTTCTCTTATCAACTACGAGATTTTTCTAAATTCTCGGAATGCCAAACCGAAGCCGAAGGAAAGATTGATAGCCATGAAGGCTAAGATGTCAAGATCTAAGGAAGAAATCCCGGTGGACGAAAGCGACGAAGAATCGGCATATTATGCCAAAAATATTAATATGTTCCAACACTTATTAAACCGGAGAAAGAAGGACATCCAAGCGGCCGAATCTAAGAAATTCGGCAACATGTGTCGATTATGTGGTAAACCAGGCCACTTTGCTAAGAACTGTCGGATAAAACCCAAAGAGGTTTGAATTGCAACATGGAGTGACGAAGATATTGATGATGATTTCGATCAAAATAACCTTGCATTTATGGCCCGGAGTTCATTCGACGATAGCGACGTCGAAATCCAAGTAAGTAATTCTTACGACGAACTTTTTCAATCATTCGAGTTATTATATACGGATTATCAAAATGCTTTAAATGAAATTAAATTCCTTAAATCTAAATACAAATCTTTGGAAAATGAAAATTCTAAAATTCTTGAAAAGGGAAAATTTGTTGAGATCGATCATTCTAAATGCATTGAAAATGAGAATATTGAAGGATGATCTTGTTAACGTCCAATCCGAGCTCAAGAATTTAACGAAGAAATTTTCTCTCGGAAACGAGAAATTTGAAAATATGCTCTCGGTTCAAAAATACACGTTAAATAAAGAGGAGTTAGGATTCAAACCACGTTCTAAAAATGAATCCGTAAATTTCAAGATACCCAATTGCGAAAAATATTTGAAAATCGGGCATCACATTTCGAATTGCAAAAGCCCAAGACGGACGATTAAAGTTAAGAAAATTTGGGTACCTAAAGGAACCATCATCCCAAACATCGTTTACGTCTCGAAAGAAAAACCAACTTTCCGTTGGATCCCCCAAAAAAATTAATTTTTAACAATTGATATTTTACAAAGGGGGAGATAATATTTTCAGTGGGAGTTATTTCCTATTTATGTATAATTATATTAATCATTATGGTATCATGCATATTCAAATTGGTATTCTCTATATTTTTTTTTATTTTTTGCTGAATACAAAAAGGGAGAGAAGGAGTTGAATAAGATAAAAAGCGTCATGAAAGATATGGCGAGAAAAATAAAAAGTAAAAAGGAGGAGAAAATAATAAAAATCGAAGAAGTCGAAAAAGAGAAAAAGAAAGCATACAAAAAGGGGGAAAAATGAAGGAGTTGAAAAATAAAATAACAGAAAAAGAAAAAGATGGGTGAAACTAACGAAACGATCAAAGCTGAAAATTTTGAAATGTACATATATATATATATATATATATATATATGTAGGTTTTATCCAATTCAAGGATTGTTTTGTAATCATTAAAAAGGGGGAGATTGTTGGAATATTTATTCCACATATTAATAAATAGTATTTTAATGATTAAGTAGCTAAACAAAACAAAACAACAAAGAGGCGAAGCAAAACAACGAAGCATACGAAGATGCAAAAAGTTGCAATCTGGACTACATTAGCGCACGCTACATAACAAGGCTAGCGCACGCTAACGGGAGTTATCTGCAGAACAGACGAGTTCGAAGTAACCTGAAGTGAAGTCGCCTCATTAGGATAGCACACGCTACACATGTTTACTAACGCACGCTATCGAGGCTATATTACCGTTGTGAAGATATTCAAACACAGAATGACGTATGCAGTGAAGTAAGACTAGCGCACGCTACAGGTGAAATTTAGCGCACGCTAAATATCAGTTTGAATTCAAGACAATCAATCTGTTGGGAAGAATCTGATGCAAAGTCAAAAGGTATAAACGGATATATGACGCATGCAATGATGCAAGATTAGCGCACGCTACAAGGAAGTGTTAGCGCACGCTAACAGTCAGAGACAGTAGCCACTGGACTGAAACTGTACGATGTTAACGTACGTAACACGAAGGCATAACGTACGCTACAGGCAAAATACGCGATAGTGCACGCTAAGAAGAAGGGCTAGCGCATGCTAGAAAGTCAACTGGCAGCAACGGCTAGTTTGATGAAGAAGGCTATAAATACCACAGTCTTGGTATCAAACCATACAACAACTTCAAGCAATCAAGACATTGATCTTATGTTCATATACATTACTTTTTTGTTGTGATATTGAGCTTATATTGTTAGTTTGAGTGTTTATACATTCAACACAAACACGAGAGGTAAAAGAAAAGATACGATTGGATTCGGTGTTACTAGGATCAAGGATCTGGCATTGCTAGAATCGCAATCGCTATCTTAGTGAAGTTTATCTAGTACCGATACAAAGCTAGAGTGGTTGATTCCTTGTCCAATAGAAAAGTAAAACGGTTTAACTTGGACCACAAAAAGACAAGTAAGAGAACAGTTTTACTCGTATCGATAGAAGACGAGTTTGGAACGGTAATCCCTCGACCGATAGAAGAGAAGTGCAGAGTTTTTGATCTTCATCCTATAGAAAAAGATACATCGAGAGAGGACGTAGACACGTTTGGCTGAACCTCTATAAATCCTTGTGTGGTTTATTTTCCGCACTTTATATTTACGCTTCCACACAAACGGTGTAAATACCGATTTTGCCCCAACAATTGGTATCGGAGCGGTACCTCCAATACACGGCTTAACATCAGAGGAGTCGATCCAAATGGCATTCCAATATGCTCCAGTCGAAGGCCTTGCTCTCAATCGACCACCATTTTTTGATGGCTCGAACTTTATGACGTGGAAGAAAAATATGTCAATATTCACCCGAGCATATGACATCGAGCTTTGGAAGGTGATTTGTCTTGGTCCGAAAATTCCGACGAATTCCAACGGTACGCTTAAAACTTTCGAAGAATATGACGATTCCGATTGGAAAAATAACCACTACAATTGTAAGGTAAATCAACTTCTATATTGTGCCTTAAATCCGGAAGAATACAACCGGATATCATCGTGTGATAGTGCCAAAGAAATTTGGAAAATGCTTGAGGTAACACACGAAGGTACATCTCAAGTCAAGGAGATGAAGATAAACATGCTCCTTCACGAGTACGAACTATTTCAAATGAAGGACGATGAATCCATCACGATAATGCTTAACCGTTTTTCAGTTATCACAAATGGATTAGCATGCTTCGGAAAACCACTTTCGAGTAGTGAGAAAGTAAAGAAAATTATCCGATCACTACCTCGAGAATGGGACGGTACGGTGACGGCTATAATGGAATCAAAAGATTTAAATACTCTTGATTTTAGTGCTCTCGTTGGTTCTCTTATCAACTACGAGATTGTTCTAAATTCTCGGAATGCCAAACCGAAGCCGAAGGAAAGATTGATAGCCATGAAGGCTAAGATGTCAAGATCTAAGGAAGAAATCCCGGTGGACGAAAGCGACGAAGAATCGGCATATTATGTCAAAAATATTAATAAGTTCCAACACTTATTAAACCGGAGAAAGAAGGACATCCAAGCGGCCGAATCTAAGAAATTCGGCAACATGTGTCGATTATGTGGTAAACCAGGCCACTTTGCTAAGAACTGTCGGATAAAACCCAAAGAGGTTTGAATTGCAACATGGAGTGACGAAGATATTGATGATGATTTCGATCAAAATAACCTTGCATTTATAGCCCGGAGTTCCTTCGACGATAGCGGCGTCGAAAGCCAAGTAAGTAATTCTTACGACGAACTTTTTGAAGCATTCGAGTTATTATATACGGATTATCAAAATGCTTTAAATGAAATTAAATCCCTTAAATCTAAATACAAATCTTTGGAAAATGAAAATTCCAAAATTCTTGAAAAGGGAAAATTTGTTGAGATCGATCATTCTAAATGCATTGAAAATGAGAATATTTTGAAGGATGATCTTGTTAAAGTCCAAACCGAGCTCAAGAATTTAACGAAGAAATTTTCTCTCGGAAACGAGAAATTTGAAAATATGCTCTCGGTTCAAAAATACACGTTAAATAAAGAGGAGTTAGGATTCAAACCACGTTCTAAAAATGAATCCGTAAATTTCAAGATACCCCATTGCGAAAAATGTTTGAAAATCGGGCATCACATTTCGAATTGCAAAAGCCCAAGACGGACGATTAAAGTTAACAAAATTTGGGTACCTAAAGGAACCATCATCCCAAACATCGTTTACGTCTCGAAAGAAAAACCAACTTTCCGTTGGATCCCCAAAAAAATCAATTTTTAACAATTGATATTTTACAAAGGGGGAGATAATATTTTCAGGGGAAGTTATTTCCTATTTATGCATAATTATATTAATCATTATGGTATCATGCATATTCAAATTGGTATCCTATATATTTTTTTTACACTTTTTGCTGAATACAAAAAGGGAGAGAAGGAGTTGAATAAGATAAAAAGCGTCATGAAAGATATGGCGAGAAAAATAAAAGTAAAAAGGAGGAGAAAATAATAAAAATCGAAGAAGTCGAAAAAGAGAAAAAGAAAGCATACAAAAAGGGGAAGAAACGAAGGAGTTGATAAATAAAATGACAGAAAAAGAAAAAGATGGGTGAAACTAACGAAACGATCAAAGCCGAAAATTTTGAAACGTACATATATATATATATATATATATATATATATTTGTAGGTTTTATCCAATTTAAAGGTTGTTTTGTAATCATCAAAAAGGGGGAGATTGTTGGAATATTTATTCCACATATTAATAAATAGTGTTTTGATGATTAAGTTGCTAAACAAAACAAAACAACAAAGAGGCGAAGCAAAACAACGAAGCAGACGAAGACGCAAAAAGTTGTAATCTGGACTACATTAGCGCACGCTACATTACAAGGCTAGCGCATGCTAACGAGAGTTATCTGCAGAACAGACGAGTTCGAAGTAACCTGAAGTGAAGTCACCTTATGAGGATAGCGTACGCTACACATGTTTACTAACGCACGCTACCGAGGCTATATTACCGTTGTGAAGATATTCAAACACAGAATGACGTATGCAGTGAAGTAAGACTAGCGCACGCTACAAGTGATATTTAGCGCACGCTAAATATCAGTTTGAATTCAAGTCAATCAATCCGTTGGGAAGAATCTGATGCAAAGTTAAAAGGTATAAACGGATATATGACGCATGCAATGATGCAAGATTAGCGCAGGCTACAAGGAAGTGTTAGCGCACGCTAACAGTCAGAGACAGTAGCCACTGGACTGAAATTGTACGACGTTAACGTACGTAACACGAAGGCATAACGTACGCTACATGCAAAATGCGCGATAGTGCACGCTAAGAAGAAGGGCTAGCGCATGCTAGAAAGTCAACTGGTAGCAACGGCTAATTTGATGAAGAAGACTATAAATACCACATCCTTGGTATCAAACCATACAACAACTTCAAGCAATCAAGACATTGATCTTGTATTCATATATACATTACTTTATTGTTGTGATATCGAGCTTATATTGTTAGTTTGAGTGTTTATACATTCAACACATACAAGAGAGGTAAAAGAAAAGATACGATTGGATTCGGTGTTATTAGGATCAAGGATCTGGCATTGTTAGAATCGCAATCGCTATCTTAGTGAAGTTTGTCTAGTACCGATAGAAAGCTAGAGTGGTTGATTCCTTGTCCAATAGAAAAGGAAAACAGTTTAACTTGGACCAACAAAAAGACAAGTAAGAGAACAGTTTTACTCGGATCGATAGAAGACGAGTTTGGAACAGTAATTCCTCGACCGATAGAAGAGAGGTACAGAGGTTTTGATCTTCATCCTATAAAAAAAGATACATCGAGAGATGACGTAGGCACGTTTGGCTGAACCTCTATAAATCCTTGTGTGATTTATTTTCCACACTTTATATTTACGCTTCCACACAAACGGCGCAAATACCGATTTTGCCCCAACAATTCCTACATAAAGGAATTCCTGTTAATTGACTACTTTTCTTTTTTTCCTCTTAGGGAATTAATTGGCTACCTTGAAGTTTAGGGGATGAAAAAAGTAGGGATGTCAATTTTACCCATCGGGTCGGGTAACCCGTCGGGTAATCGGGTATTGGGTAGGGTAGGATTATGAATTTTTGGGTATCGGGTAGGGTAGTACCCGTACCCGATAAATTCTGAGAGGGTACGGGTAGGGTATGGTTTTAACAATTTATCCGTATACCCGACACGATACCCGACCCGATTACCCGATTATAATATATATATATATATATGATATGTACTGACACGTTACAACTTACAACACCAACATAACACACACACACACACTACATAGGGTTCCTCTTCCTCACGAGTCACGCCCCAGCCGCCACTCCCTCCCCCTTCACCCTTCTTCTCCCTGACCCCTCTCTCCATCTCTTTCCTGACTTTTTTTTTTTCCACCTCTGACCTCCGTTCTTTCTCTCCCTCACCTCGCCCCTTTTTGTTTTCTTTTTTCAGTCCAGGCCGCCGAGTCAATTTTCGCCGGTAGACCTCGTTTGTTCTATTTTCGCCAGTAGAACTCGCCTGTTCTACTCCCGCTAGTCAACTTTGCCTTAAGCTCGCTCGATTTCAAAGGTAGAGGCTAGAAATTCCTTTTTTGCCTTTTTGTTTATATATCCCTTTTTTGCTCCATTTTCAAGGATGATCGATGATGGATTTCCCCATCCATAGTTCAGCATTTCTTCTTATTTCTCTTTACTTAGACTGAAGAGGGAAAAAGAAAATAAAATAAATTAAAATAGACCCACTTTCACTGTTCAGTCCTTTTATATAACCTGTTTCAAAGGAAGCACATTTGAGAAAGAAAAAAAAAATACTAATGATTAGTGCGTGTACTCAGAAAATGTTGTAAAAAAGACTTCATCTTTCTCTCTCTAATCTCTATCAGTGTGTGTGGTTTGTATAAGTTGATTTTCAATTTAATAATTATTGTTTTGTACTTTTTTAGTTCAAGCATCATCGTCGTTTGGAGTTGCTAATGGTCTAACAGCCTATTCAAGTGGAAGATGATGAGGTAATTAGATTTTTAATTATTTTACACAGATATTCATCAATTCTCTAGTTATGTTTAGATATTGATAGACATTTAATGTGAAATATATTTTGTAGGATTCTACTGTTACGACGTTGTACTGAGATCTTTGTCGGAAGATTTAAAGCTGGAGGAGAAGCTTGGGAGAATGATTTGAAGCTCGAATCTTCATGTTATGATTATTTTTTTATCCTTTTTAGTTTGAGATGTGAAATTAAATCAAGTGATATTTGGTTTAATTGTGTTGGATTAATTTTTATTTTGAACTTTTGGAACTGTGTTGTGCAAGTTTGTTTAATTATCCTTTTTAATTTGTCACTGTAAGTTTGTTGACATTGCTGTGTAAGTTTGTTTAATTATCATTTTTAATTTCTGTCACTATTACTTTGTGCAAGAAATCGGGTATCCGATTACCCGTAGGGTACCCTATTACCCGTCGGGCATACTCGTACCCTACCCGAAATAAAAATTTTGAGTAATAGGATCAGGTATGAATAGGGTATTTTAGATGCGGGTAGGATATGATACTAGCATACCAGTACTCTACCCGACCCATTGACATCCCTAGAAAAAAGGTGTGCAATGAATGTACCAATACCACTTTTCCTCTCCGAGCGTATGGAAGGTCAAATATGTTTTTGTGTGCTCGAAATTTATTATTAAAAAAAAGTAGGAGAATTTCCCTATGTATATATATATATATATGCACTATTATATTTGACTTCTTTAGTCTATTATAGCTGGCTAGGGGTGTAAATGAAATGAACGTTCGCGAAAATTTCACGAAAAAGTTCGGTCAACGCTCGGTTCGTGTTCGGTTTGGCCAATCAACCGTTGCATGAACACGTTAAATACACGAACCAAACACGAACATATATATTAATGTTCGATAGTTCGCGAACAGTTCGCGAACAAATAGTAAATATTAATATATGTTCTATTATTTTATTCTATTTCATTATTCATATATTAAACCTAACACACCTGCCCGCCGCCTCATTCTCATTTCTCACTTTCTCACCTAGCCCTCACATCTCGCCTCTGGCCCTCACCTAGCCCTTACCTCTCGGCTCTCACGACGCCTCCGGCCCTGACTCTCACAACCCTCACCTTTCACAACGCCTTCGGCCCTCCACCACCACCAGTCTCGGTCTACCACCTCTCTTTGAGTTTCGGTCTGTTTTTTGAGTTTCGGTCGACGCCTCCGCCGGGTCGGTTTCTCTGCCAAGAAGTGGATTTTCGACGCACACATCAGGTACTTATTTTCTATTTTGTCCATTATAAGTATTTGTTTGTTCTTCCTATGTATTTCGTGATTTTCTTTGTTCCTGTCCTGTTCTTATTTTTGTTCCTATTTATTTTCTTTGATTTTCTTTGTTCATTCCGTCACTCTTTAGTTTTGTTCTGTAAATAGGGAAATAAAATGTAAATAAATAAATAAATATATAATCATAGGTATTTCTTTTTCAGGGTTTTTTTACAAGCTCCGTATTTGAAAAAAAAACAGAGAAACTGTAGAATAGGTATTGGTCTTACTGTTTTGATCCGTGAGATGGATTTTATAAAACATTTTAAAATAAAAAGAAAAGGAAAAATAGAAAACTGAAATAAATAGAATACTAAAATAAAACTAAAAAACTGAAAGTTAACAGAAAAAAGGAAACCATTCTCTGTCTATGTTCATTCATATTATTTATATATTTTTTGCAGTCTTGTAGTGATGATTTCAGTTTGTTAAGTAAGAGTATACTATCTTGTTATTAATTATATTGTTGGTTTTGTCCTGGTATTATATTAGTTTGCTAATTATATATTTTCTGTTGATTAATCAGGGTTTGTAGATGTCTGCTCAACAAGTTAGTTTAGTGGCACCAGAAGGTGAAAACATACATGGGTTGGAAATCATTGGTAGTGTTGATTCTACTGATGAATTATTTGCATATAAGGGGAATCAAACACTCGGGATGGAGCACATTGTAGAGGATGATCAAAATGCAGAATCCAGAAACTCTGCTGATGTGAATGGTGACATTGTAGAGAATGGTGCTCCGAATATAGCAGGTGGAGATGGTCTTGATGCGCATAGACCAAAAAAAAGGCAAAAGAAATCACGAGTATGGCAGCATTTTGAGGAGATTATGGTTGAGAAAAATGGGGTAAAAAGTAGGGTAGTGCGGTGTTTCCATTGCTCTCAGAAAATCCCATATTACAAAGGTGGGTGCACTACTAACCTGGGCCGACACATAGCCGAGTGTGTTAAACTGAAAAGAGCAAAATCATCAGATGAAGATAAGCAATCTAAGCTTAATTTTCCAGCTGGTACTTTGGCTACACCTGGGCACTCTTATCTATATTCCGGGAAGTTTGATATGGCAGCGATGAAAGAAAGTGCAGCAGAGTGGATTTGTATGCATGAGCATCCTTTTACAATCGTCGAGGAAGATGGGTTTAATATAATGATGAGAAGAGGAATGCCTAACTGGACTAGGATAACTCGTGTTGCAATAAAAAATGATTGTTTTGCTGTATTTGAAAGAGAAAGGGAGAAGTTGAAACAGTTGCTTAATAAGGTTCATAAAATTAGTCTAACTACTGATTTATGGAAGTCGAAAAATCAGAAGATTGAGTATATGGTCTTAACAGGGCATTGGGTTGATGACGCTTGGAAACTACAGAAGAGGGTATTAAACTTTGTTCACCTTCCTCCCCCTCGACCAGGCATTATCATTGCCGATGAAATATTAAAATGCCTAAGAGGTTGGGGGTTGGAGAGCAAGGTTTACACCTTGTCAGTTGATAATGCAAGAAACAACGACACTTGTATCAGGAGTTTGAAGTCTACTTTTTCTAAAACCAGATCCTTGCCTCTTCAAGGGAGGTTGTTTCACGTGAGATGTTGTGCCCACATCCTTAATTTGTTGGTTCAAGATGGTCTGAGTATGATTACCGAGATAGTTGGTACTATTAGGGATGCTGTAGATTACATCAACAAGAGTGACTCTCGACGCTTGGAATTTGCAAAAGCAGTAGAACAAGCTTCTTTGCCGGAAAGGGTACTTCTTTATGATTGCAAAACTCGGTGGAACTCTACCTTTGAGATGTTAGTATGTGCTCTAAAGTTCAAAGAGTGCTTTTCAAATTATAAGGAAAGAGACGTGGAGTTTGGTTTATGTCCAAATGAAGAAGATTGGATAAAGGTGGAAAAGGTATGTTCAGTTTTACAAGCATTTTGGGAATCAACTCATGTCATGTCCGGCATTTTGGGAAGCATTTTGGGAACAAGCATTTCTTAGTTCAATTTAACACAACTAATCTTATTCGAAATCTATTACGTATGGAATGTGTCCCTTGTATTTTTTGTTTGCCTTTTCTATTGATTAATATCCATAAATCCTATATGAGTTAATGAGTCCAACAGTGAAGTATTTGCTTGCAATGCAACTGTTCTAGTAAGAACTAAGAAATAAGAAGAGTAAATTTTATTCATCTTTTTTTCTTTTCTGGGAGTGGAGAAAAATAACAGTTGTTAAGAAAAAATAATTTTTTTTTTTGTTAGATGAATAAAAAAAATTTGTCTTTCAGCCATAAAAAATCAGACGAGGAGTATTAACATGGTAAATCTGTTCATAAGTGTTTAACAATCAAAATTCTTTTACCAGTCTTTTTTTGTTTACGCTCCATCAGCTGAAGTTCGTTCTGCTTTGCTACTCGAGGCTTTGACATGTGCCATTTTAGTCATCTCAACCAAGTTTGTTGAATTATGTCCTAGATTTTTTACATTTTTGAATGTTGCCTCCTTTTCGGGTGAAGGATTTAAGGAATTAATTAGTATGTTGTCTTTTGAACGAATCTACTCTATATTTGTTATGTTGCATTTCTTCTGATATGTTTTGCTTGTTTTATAAATCCCATCATTTCTGCATGATTCAGTTTTACACAGAAGCATGCATCACTGTTTGATTGTATTAGAGGGTCCGATATGTTTGCTCTCAAGTGTCAGAAATGATAGTTTTCAATATTAAAAATGTATCGTCTCTGATACTGAAAATCATATGTTGAACTATTGGTTTGACGCAAAATTATGTTTAACAATCAAAATTCTTTTACCAGTCTTTTTTTTGCTCCTATATATCGAATAATTGTCATCAATACTCTATCACCTCATTTACAGGTTTGAGTCGATTTCTCAGTCATATATCTCATGTGGATAGTGTTCAACCACAGAAGAGTGAGCTAGACACTTACTTTGAAGACGGCCGACTCACCCAAGAGAATGCAACTGGCGTTGATATTGTGAATTTGGATGCACTGAAATGGTGGAAAGAATCTACCAAATACAAAATTCTTTCACGAATGGCTGCGGATATTTTAGCCATTCCAATCAGCACCGTGGCTTCAGAAGCAACTTTTAGTGCCGGAACTAGAGTGATTGACACTTATCGTGCTTCTTTGGCGCCAAAGACTGTTGAAATGTTGATGTGCACCGGAGATTGGTGCCGTAAGCTTCATGGTATAAAGAAGAAGGATAAGGTATAAGTCTAAAGTTTCTATTAATGGTATTATTGAATATTATAGTAAAGTTCTAATAATGTAGTTTTCTTATATGTTTATTTATCGTTCTCTATGCACAGAAATCACATAATCCATTGGAGGTTGTACTCCCCGATCCTTGAATGAGTCTATGAACGATTTAGATTTAAGCATCCAACGGTGAGTACAATTATGTTATTATTTTTTTGTTCCTTTGAGTGAATGTGAATGAAATAGACATCAGTTAACGGGATTAATTTTTCTTTAAAATTAATAGTTTCTGTTTTCGTTTTTGTTTTTGTTTAGGGAATTGATGGAGCTCGAGAATATTGGATGTTATGAAACTCTTTCATGGACTCGTGAAGTTAAAAAACTCTCTGTTTTTGTTTTTCTTTAAAAAATGTCTCATGGACTTTGCAGAATGGTTTTGAAACACTGTACTAAATTTTTTTGTTTTATTATTATTGCTTGTTTTGTATGAATGTGGACTTTTCCTTGTATTTTCGAACACAAACGAACAAAAGAACAAACGAACAAACGAAACGGACTATTCGAACACAATCGAACCGAACAAACGAACACTAACGAACGAACGCGAAATTTCTGAAATTTTAACGAACCGAACACGAGCAAGTGATTGCTATGTTCGTCGAACACGAACACGAACCGAACATACTATATATCGCACGAACGAACGTTCATTAAAGTCACTGCTCGGTTCGTTCGGTTCGAAATACACCCCTATAGCTGGCGAAGCCTCTCATGGGAAAAATTTAATTATTAATATATTCATTTTCTTACATCACTACAAAAACTGACATAGTTGTGCTCATCAGTCATCACAGCTTGCTACAATATATTTTTATTACTTTTACCAAGCTTGTTGGGAAATTTTACAAAGTGATCTTTGTGAAGCTATCCTTGAATTTTTCAGAGGGAGAGCTCTTCCAGATGCTATCAAAGCTACTAGCATTGCTTTGATTCCAAAAATTCCTCATGCAACGAGTTGGAAGCTTTTTAGACCAATCAGTCTATGTAATGTTTCTCACAAGATTATTACTAAGATCTTGACCACTTGACTTAATCAACTTCTTCCTAAGATTATCTCCCCTCGTCAGAGTGGTTTCACACCTGGAAGATCTATTGTAGATAATGTTCTTCTTGCCCAGGAGATGGTTGAGCAAATTGGACGCAGGACTAGGGGGAAATGTTATTTTTAAACTCGATATGGAGAAAAGGGTATGACAGTCAATTGGCATTTCTTGTTTCAAGTTTTGAAGAGGTTTGGTTTTGATGAATCTTGGAATGATAAAATTTACCAGGTTATCTCAAACTGTGGATTCTCATTAGTCATTAACGGAGTTTTTGTTTTCTATGAATGGTCCATGAACCACATGTTGGTAGCAACTAGGTTGTGAATGGTTTTTTTATATTGTATGAATGCCACAAACGCGCTTAAATGATTAATGTGCAAAGTGTAACGTTAATCGCGAAAATTCTCCCACGAAAAATTATTAAGTTTATAAGGTTTCAAGGTTTTCTTTCCCTCCATCGAGTTTTCGGGAAATTAAAATCCAATGCTTCCGAGTTATCGGGGTAGTCGTTCGGGGAGGACGGATAAATTACCGGGAGCGCATTGGATGCCTTCGGTTGGAGCAAATTTTATCCCTAGAAACCTTATAGGTTGCCGGATAAGATTCAATTGTGAAACTGATTTGCGTCGATGGTAAAAACTTAACTTGTTCACGAACCATAGAAACCGTATAGGTTGAGGGGAGTGAACAAGGGGAAAAAGAAGATCGAATCATCCATTAGATTGGTTGGTGTTGGACACCACTTTATGGAAATTAATAGATTAGAAACCTGTTCGGTTGCCCTCTATTAAGATTTATAAAGAACTCGAACACCACTATGAAGTAGAGCGACGATACTTCCAGATTTCACATGGGAGTGTGTTATTCCGATAAAAATAGTGGGAGCTGTGTAACAAGAATAGAAAAGACCTTAATTCTATACTCAGAACATAATTGAACGAGTCACTAATTAATCTATCATACTTAATGCATACATAAATCTCAATATGACAATGAATCCACTCGCAATTCTACTCGAAAAGAACACCTTGATGGGACCTAACTTTGTGGATTGGCTCCGCAATCTGATGATTGTCCTCAATATAGAGGCACTGGGATATGTCTTGGAGACGGACATTCCAGCGTCTCCTGTGCGGACCCGAGCCAATCAGGAAGAGATTGAAAACCACGAAAAGTGGGTTAAGGATGACGTGAAAGTCCGTGCTTATATGATGGCTTCCATGTCTAATGAGCTTCAGAGAGCTCATGAGAAAATGACTTCTGCTAGGCAGATTCTATCTCACTTAACCGAGCTTTATGGTGAGCACAGCAGAACTGCTAGATATGAGATATCTAAGCAACTGTTCGGTGCAAGGATGAAGGAAGGTGGGAAGGTTGGGGAACACGTCCTCAAAATGATATCCATGATCGAGAGATTGGAGGGTCTTGATTTTAAAATGGATACTTCTCTCCAAACCGACCTTATCCTTCAGCCTCTCCCTCATTCTTTCTCACAGTTTGTTATGAACTTTAACTGCAATGAGATTACATGTAATTTAGCTGGGCTAATGAACAAACTGGTGACCGCACAGTCTCAGATGAAGACTCCGCGGATGAAGGAGTCTGCCCTTGTGATTTCTTCTGGACCTCGGAGGTCTAAGAACAAGAAGAAAAAGACCAAGAAGTAGACTGGACCACATGTCAAGGACTTTAAGGGAAAGGGCAAGGCCCCAATGGTTCTGAAGAGCAAGAAGAAGGATGGTTGTCTCAAGTGCGGTGAGCTGGGCCACTGGGCAAGAGACTGTCCGATTCTTCATGGCGCTTCAGGTACAAAACTTTTAGTTTAGGAAACAAATTGTTCTGCTACTGTATTTTCTACTTCCTAGATACTGGATTCTGGTGCTAGTTCTCATATTTGTACCGTGAATCAGGATCTGGAACAAAGTAGGAAGTTTGGAGCTGGAGAAGTTATGATCACAGTTGGAAGTGGGCATAGTGTTGAGGCGACCGACATAGGATCACTTCTTTTGGGTTTAGAATCCGGTTTTGTTCTGACTTTAGAAGATGTACTTGTTTTGCCCAAGGGGCACAAAAACATTGTATCCATTTCGGTCATGGATCGAAAAGGCTTTTCATTTTTCATTGGTGATGGTTCCTGCAAAATTTATTTCAGAAATAAACTAGTGGGTACTGCTACATTGTTAAATGGATTGTATCATCTAAATCTCAGCAACAAAGTAGTTGTGAATACTATGACTAGAAAACGTGGTAGGGATGAAACCAATCAAGTTTTGAAATGGCATGTTAGACTTGGTCATGTTGTTCAGACCAAGGTTTACAAGATGGAAAAAGATGGACTTATGGGTCCATTGGGATCGGATCCTTTTTCTACTTGTGAATCTTACCTTAAAGGCAAAATGACTAAGTCCCCCTTCACAGGGACTTTTGAAAGAGCCGCTGATAAACTGGGATTAATCCATACTGACGTATGTGGTGCTTTGGAAGCAACACGTGACGGATATCAATATTTCATTACGTTTACAGATGATCATACTAGGTATGGCTATGTATACTTAATGAAACATAAATCCGAGGTCTTTGAGAAATTCCAGGAATTCAAGGCCCTAGTCGAGAAACAAACTCGTAATCATATCAAAGCACTTCGGTCGGACCGAGGTAGCGAGTATATGTGTACGGAGTTTGATGAGTTCCTTAAGGAACATGGAATAGTTTCACAACTAACACCTCCAGGTACTCCTCAGTTAAATGGTGTGTCAGAAATAAGGAACCGGACCTTGTTGAACATGGTCCGTTTCATGCTGGGCTATACTGACTTACCTATTTACCTATGGGGGTATGCAGTCCTGACTGCCGCTTACATTTTGAACAGATATTCTTCTAAATCCGTTCCTAAAACTCCACATGAGATGTGGGAGGGCAGGAAACTAAGTCTTAATCACATTAGGATTTGGGGATGTCCCGCCTATGTCAAGAAGACTAAGGTGGAGAAGTTGGAAGCTAGGTCCGCAAAGGGACATTTCATTGGATTCCCGTCTGCGACGATAGGATATCTATTCTACATGCCCGAATATCGAAAGATCGTTGTTCCTTTACAAGCACACTTCCTGGAAGATGAGTTCATTCAGGAAGGCGGAGCAGGTAGAAGTATTTCTTTGGAAGAATACAATGTGCAAGAAATTGGAACCAAACCTGTGCAAGAAATTGGAACCGAACCTTCTGAAACACAAGTACAACCACCTCGTAGGTCTAGTAGGGTGTCTCATTTACCTGAGAGGAATGGGCTTGTGCAGTTGGAGGAACTAGGTCTCCATGAGGTTCCAAGTGATAGCCAAGAGACTGACCCAACGACCTATGACCAAGCGATGATGGACGTAGACTCCGCGAAATGGCCTGAAACTATGGAAGCTGAGATAGACTCGATGTATGTCAATCAGGTCTGGACTCTAGTAGACCGCCTCAAGGGCATAGTGCCTATTGGGAATAAGTGGATCTACAAGAGAAAGACTGATGGTGATGGCAAGGTTGACGCCTATAAGGCCAGGCTTGTGGCAAAGGGTTATACCCAGAAAGAAGGGATCGACTACCACGATACCTTCTCGCCCGTAGCTATGATCAAGTCTATTCGCATGAAGCTTGCTATAGCTGCCTACCACGATTATGAGATATGGCAAATGGACGTAAATACGGATTTCCTTAATGGATTCCTCGAGGACGAAATCTATATGGAGCAGCCTAAAGGCTTTGTGTCCGAAGTCGATATTCAAAAAGTGTGCAAGCTTCAGCGTTCCATTTATGGACTGAAGCAAGCGTCGCGTAGTTGGAACCTTCGTTTTGACGAGTCGGTCAAAGAGTTTGACTTCGTGCAAAATGAAGAGGAACCTTGTGTATACAAGAGGGTTAGTGGGAGCAAGATCGCATTCTTAGTACTATATGTAGATGACATTCTACTAATAGGAAATGATGTGGGAATGCTCAGTTATGTGAAAGCTTAGCTTTCGAGTAATTTCTCCATGAAAGACTTGGGAGAAGCTACCTATATTCTTGGTATTCGACTCTACTGGGATAAAGCGAAGAGAACAATAGGTCTTTCCCAATCCCTCTATATAGATAAAATCTTAAAGCGATTTAAAATGGATGATTCTAAAATAGGGTTCCTACCGATGCGACATGGAATAAAACTCTCCTTGAAGATGTGTCCTCAAAGTGAGGAACAACGAAAGGAAATGAGTAACATACCATATGCTTCGGCCGTGTGTAGCCTTATGTATGCTATGTTGTGTACGATACCTGACATTGCGCATGCTGTAAGCGTGGTGAGTAAGTTTCTGGAAAACACAGCTAGGGAACATTGGACTGCCGTAAAGAACATTCTCAAGTACTTAAGAAGGACTAGAGATATGGTTCTGATGTATGGCGGTGGAGAATTGGATGTGGTGGGATTCACTGATTCGGATTTCCAAGGACTGAAGGACGACTCGATGTCTACTTCTGGCTACATATTTACTCTTAATGGAGGAGCAGTATATTGGCGTAGCGCCAAGCAAAGCGCGACTGCTGATTCCACCTGTCAGGCTGAGTATCAAGCAACCTCGGAGGCTTCCAAGGAAGGCTTCTGGATTAAAAAGTTTCTGGGAGAACTTCAAGTAATACCATGTGCTGAGTTGCCTGTTCCGCTGTACTACGACAACGACGGAGCTGTAGCGCAGGCCAAGGAGCCGAGGTTTCACAACAACACCAAACATATTGAGAGGAAGTATCATCTCGTAAGAGAATTTGTTCGCAAGAGTTACATTTTGCTGCACAGAGTAGACTCAGCCGACAACGTCGCTGATCCACTGACCAAGCCACTTTCTTAGACTAGCTTGGAGCGTCATCTGGAGAACATGGGTATTAGATACCATTGTGTGGCATTGAGTGCAAGTGGGAGATTGTTAGGAGTATGCCCTCGAATGTCACTCAGAGGATGTTGAGTGAGGGCATGGTACTTGTAATTATGTAAATCATTAATATAAGGCAATGGATGTTTCTTTATTTACTGGCAGTTACTGGCATTCCTAACTCGTAAATATACATATAGAAACTAATCCGTATATTTAAGAGCAAAAACGTTCCACTCCTTATTGGATAAGGGGGTCGGCATTGGAATGGTTTATAGCTCAAATACTTAATCATTCGCAAGTCGATGAAACTTGACTGGGCGTTAAGTTCATGTGAAGACTTGTATGGCGTGTTCTTTGACTTGGAGAGTGCCTGTCGAACACTAATGGTTAGTGGGAGCACACGTTATAGGTATGCTAATTGGATTAGTATACTCGAACCGACTCACCCTCGATTCGTCACACAGATTTCACTCTGGGACAGTCAATGACGGAATCGAAAGGTTGTGATAGGTATTCGTGAACCTTCGACTTGAGGATTTAGTAGGGATGTGCTTGTGACGTTAAGATTTTCATTAGAGTAGTTCGACCCTATAAATCGGGAGGTGGGGGTCAACCTCGACGTGAATCTTAACGGGCAAGTAGCAGGTCCTACTGAAAACCAAGATAGAATTCTTTCTCCCGTTAGTGACCGGGTTAAATGTCCTATGCGGTTATTGGCAGATGAGATCATAAGTCTTTGGCCAAAGCATTGGAGCTAGTTGTATTGGATACACGAGAGCTCAATGATCTCGATTTGCATTAACGCATGTATAGCGTCAAGTACAGATAGGGTTTGACTGACCGTGACCCTATAACTTGGTCGGGACATTTGAAAGAAGGGTTTATACCTATACTGGTATTCACGACAGAATGGTTCTTGAATGATCCCAAAATCATTCGTTCTCAGTTGGGGTACAGTGTAGGCCGCCAGGCTGGCTAGGTGGTGCTACTACTTTTTGGTTCCTCCCATTGCTGACTGAGACGGACCTACCGAGTCGCGCAATAGGATTGACGACGGAATGAATCGAGCTAATTCTCTCATTATGTATATTAGATATTGGATATCTAAATTTGGGACATTAGATGTCTAAATCGATTTATCGGATAAATTGATTTACGGCCTAATGAATTAAATATATCACTGGGTGATTAATTTAATTCATGAATATAACTATTTCTTGGAGAAATTAATTATGTTATTTTGCATTTGATATGTTTAATTAATTGGATTAATTAAACGATATAAAATACATCGGAATAGAATTGGAGTTTATCTGTTTGGACTCTCGGGAGTCCGAAATGAACCAAACTCGTCCATTTCTGCATGGTAGCCGCCCCCTTGTTCCACCCACCTTCCTCTTATCTTGTTGCTTTCATTTTATATGAAAGAACATGATTTTGTGGGGTGTAAAATCATGTGGCATGATTTGTATCATGTGGGTGGGAGTTGAATAAAGGAAGGAAGACATCTCATATCACCTTACACTTTTGATCCTTGGAGTGATTAAAAAACGTGAGAGACAATTATAGAGAGAGAATACATTTTCTCAAGTTCTTCTTCTTCTCCTTCTTCAACTTCGTTCTTGGTTTTTTCTTAGAGAAAATATCAAAACATAAAGAGAGAGTAAGATTAAAACACTTAGAGTGTAATAATCTTAACATACAAAGCTTCATCACTTAATTCTAGCCGTAACCTTAGAGGTTAATTGAGTGATCGTTGTTCCGATCGTTTCTCCGGTGCGTGGCAAGTAGAGACGCGGTGCTTTCGACGTTGGATCATTCAAGAGCTTGGAGCGGATTGAATTGCAGGGAGATCGCCTAAAGCTTGGGGAATAGCTCGAGAAAAGATTACCATTCAATCAATGGACTTCAAGGGTGAGTTTCTTACAACTCTTGTTTTTCGTTTATATATTCGTATATACGTAGCTCGATCGATCCTCGTAAGGATTCAGATCGAATTAATTTTCATTTTACCGCTTCCGCTGGTTCTTCGTTTTAGGCACCGAATCCCAACACTTAGATGTAAGTTTCACATATAAATGCCGACTAAATGCATGTGTTGTGCTTATGTGGAGACCATCCCTCATGTATTTTTGAATGGTGCTGTTGCTGCTGAGGTTTGGAATTATTTTCATGATCAGTTTGAGGTTGACAAACAATGTTACTCTTCACCTCAACAAATCATTATGCATTGGATTTTATCATCAAGTCGTAAAAACCTGCAGCTTGTCCTTATCCCCCTTATTGATTTTTGGTTTATTTGGCTTGAGAGAAATGCAGCTAAACATCATCACTCTAGAATGTCCGTGCTAAGAATTATTAAAAGAACTCTGTTCTTGAAAGATCAGATTTTGAGTACCCATAAAATGTCTATTCCCAAGCAAGTGCAAGCTAATCTGGTCTGCTGGCGCAAACCTTTCTTGCCTTGGTATAAGATTAATGTGGATGGTGCTTTAAAATCAGATGGTATGGCAGCTGGTGGGGGAATGATTAGGGATTATCATGGGAATATTTGTTGGGCTTATTTTGATTTCTATGATGAATGCACTATCACATATGCTGAACTACGAGCGATAGCGCTAGGACTACAATTATGTAGAGAAAAGCAGATTGAACACGTGTGGATAGAATCAGATTCGCTCACTGCAGTCAGATTGATTTCTGAAGCAAAACAAGGGGCTTGGAATACTGTTTATGTGCTTGAAGAGATTCAACAACATCTTCAACATTTATCCTACAAAATCTCTCACATTTGGCGAGAAGGGAATAAGCTTGCAGATTGGCTGGCTAACATTGGGTATAAAGAGCGAAGACAGGTACTATTCAGCCCCCATGATTTAGACAAAGAAGCTCGAGCTATCGCTAAGTTGGATAATAGTGGATTACCTTATATTCGTGTCTAGCAGTTTAAAGTTTAAGTTTTAAAAAAAAAATAGCAAAACATCGATTATTATGAAATTGAGGGAATATAAAAGTGTAGCACCGACAGGGCCGGCCCACATAGTGGGCCAAATGGGCCTCCGACCAGGGCAGCAACAGCCCAAGGGGCATCATCGGCGGACCCACCTAGTAGTAGTAGTATACTTATTTTTTTAAACCCTCCTCTCCAGTCGTCGATTTCCCCTCTCTCTCGATTTCCCCTCTCTCTGACTCTCTCTATCACTCGTCTGCTCGTCTGATTTGGAATTAGCCGTCGCCTTCAAAAACCCTGTGTTTGATCGGTCGAAGGAGGTCGTCGAAGCCAAGGAGAGTTGTTCGTTGTTTCGTTTCTTTCCCCTGTAGTAGCAGTTCCAGCCTCTCGCCCGTTTCATCCAATCGGCCAGGCCACAATCCCCAACCCCAGGTGTTTTCTTTCCATTTTTTTTCCTTTCAAGTAAATTTTTTATTTTATTTCTTGATATTATTTGCTAAATTACTTGGTATTATTTTCTTATTTGCTTGGTATTAGTTGGTATTATTTGGTATTTTTGCTTAGTTGCTTGATTACTTGTTGAAAAATGTTTCCTAGATCACAACCATCCGGAGCTCAAAATCGAAAAAGAAAGAAAAAACAACAAGAAATTGCTCAATCTTTACATGGATCATTAAATAGATTTTTTGTTAGACAAGAAAAACCCATTGAAAATCTTAATGACAATATGGAAAATCATTTTGACGAAGAACTTATTGGTGATCCTAATGACAATGTGGAAAATCTTGTTGATGAAGAACTTGTTGGTGATCCCATTTCTAATGATTTTGTGGAAAATCTTATTGATGAAGAAGTTGTTCGTATTCCTAACTCTAATGACTTTGATGAGCCTGATGTTGATAAAATAGATTTGAATATTTTTGAGCCGAGTGTTTGGGATGGTATGAGTTCAAACATGAAAGATTTGCTTAAAGAAAAGGGGCCTATTAGAGATCCAAATGTTGTTTTTCCAAAAGATGAACAAAATAGACATTTTTCTTGTACTCATTACATTCGGAAGCTACGAAATGGTGAATCCTATGATCGAAAATGGTTGGTTTATTCCAAAGATTTGGATAAAGTTTTTTGTTTTTGTTGCAAATTGTTCAAAGTTGCTAGATCAAAAAGTCAATTAGCAAGTGAGGGACTTAATGATTGGAAACATCTTAGTTATGCATTATCATTACATGAAAATAGTTCTGAACATTGGATTAACTTGAGAGTATGGTCTGAGTTGAAAATGAGGTTAGACAAGAACCAAACTATTGATAAGGACTTGCAAGAGTTAATCAAGAAAGACACCGTTCATTGGAAACAAGTTCAAACGCATAATTCTTTGTTGTGAAATGTTTGGCACAATATAATTTGGCTTTTCGTGGAACAAATGAAAAGCTTTATGAAGAGTCAAATGGTAACTTTTTAGGTGTTCTTCAAATGATTGCTGAGTTTGATCCCGTCATGCAACACCATTTTCATATGATTAAAGAAAAAGAAACTCATCATCATTACCTTAGTCATAAAATTCAAAATGAGTTGATTGAAATGTTGGCATCCAATGTAAAATGTGCAATTATTTCAAAAATCAAAGAGGCAAAATATTTTTCTCTCATTCTTGATTGTACTCCTGATGCAAGTCATAAAGAACAAATGACTTTGATTGTAAGATGTGTTGATGTCTTGAGTGTTCCTATTAAAGTAGAAGAGTTTTTTTTAGAGTTTTTAGTTGTAGAAGATACATCCGGTAAAGGTCTCTTCGATGTGCTACAAGATGTTTTGAAATCTCTTGATTTGGATATTGATTGCGTACGGGGACAGGGTTATGACAATGGGGCTAATATGAAAGGAAAGTATCAAGGTGTTCAAAGAAGATTACTTGATATAAATCCTAGAGTTTTTTACATGCCATGTGGATGCCACTGTCTTAATTTAGTTTTGTGCGATATGGCAAACTCTTGTCACAAAGCAAAAACTTTTTTTGGTACATGTCAAACGATTTATACTGTATTCTCGAATTCTACAAAACGGTGGAGCGTTTTACTTGAATATATTGATGACTTGACTTTAAAGTCTTTATGTGCTACTCGTTGGGAAAGTCATGTTGAAAGTGTTAGAGCAATAAAATCTCAACTTGGCCAAATAAAAGATGCCTTAATAAAATTAGCCAACGTATGTGAAGACGGAAAAGTGTGTAGAGATGCTAAATCTTTGATAAATGGTGAACTTTCAAGTTTTGAATTTGTTTTAAGTTTGGTCATTTGGCATGAAATTTTATATCGAATCAACTTGGTTAGTAAAAAATTACAATCAAAAGATATGCTTCTCGATGTTGCGGTAAAAAACTTGGAAGGATTGATTGTTTATTTTGAAAAATATAGGGACAATAGATTTGACTCAGCTATTATTGAGGCTAAAGAAATTGCAGAAAACATTGGAGTTGAACCCGAATTTCCTCTAAAACGTTATGCTTGTAGAAAAAAATATTTTGACGAGATCCCAAATAGTGAAAGAGAACAACAATCTGCACAAGAATTATTCAGGACCGATTACTTTCTAGTTTTAGTGGATATGGCACTTTCTCAGCTAAGAAGTAGATTTGAACAGATGAAACATTTTGAGTCTATATTTGGGTTCTTGTTTAATGCGTCACAGTTGGTCAAATTAAAAGATGATGAATTAAAGAAATGTTGTTTGAATCTTGAGGTTGCTTTGACACATGGTGACGATGTTGACATTGATAGGAAGTATCTCTTTACGGAGTTACAAATTTTGCAGGGCATGATACCATCTGAAGCATACGAGGAAGAAAAACCTTGGACGTCTATTCAAGTTATGGAGTTTGTAAGGAAGGTGGATATGTTCCCACACGTGTTGCTTGCCTACAAGATTTTGTTAACCATACCAGTCACGGTAGCATCTGCCGAACGAAGTTTTTCAAAATTAAAGCTATTGAAGTCATATTTGCGGACTACCATGAGTCAAGAGAGGCTTAACGGGTTAGCAATTTTGAGCATCGAAAGTAAGTTTTTAGCGAATGTTGACTATGAGAGATTAATTGAAGATTTTGCTTCACGAAATGCAAAAAGACATCGTTTTAGGTGATATTATGTTTGTTTTGTTTTTCGGGATTTTGGTTTATGACATTGTAACTTTTCTTTTTAATAATAATCGGCGTGGGGATGAGCCGCCTATCTTGACTAGGTTCCAAACCCCTTCAAAAAATTGTGTTATTAGTTTCTTAAATTAAGGGGCATATTTTTCGCCCTTCGCCCAGGGCATCCGAAACTATTGGACCGGCCCTGAGCACCGAGATGTATAATAATAAAACAATGTTTCTATAAATAAAATATTATAATGCTGCAAAAAAAAAAAAGAATCTGCAACCTTATTTAAGAGTAAGTGTTGAGTTAAATTCTGCTCTTACACATCAAATTAGTGCAATCATTTGGCTTACGATGCCAGCGGAATTCATATACAAACTTTCTACTTTTCTACAGCTTATGATGTGTTTATAAATATGTTTGACACTAGTAATTAATGATAAAGTTATGATAAAATTTAATAACAAGGTTTACATGGTACTGTTCCAAAATACTCCATCGGGTTCATTAGATTTGGCCCTTTTTTTTGGCACCGGAATAAGGAAATGTTTGTGTGTAAAATGGTGGAACCCACTATGGGCGTTCTTAGCGGTTTAATGAAGGCTTATTGGTTTTATAGTTTTGAGCGGTGATAATGTGTTTCTGAGAACTTAATCAATAAGATAGCAGCTTAATGGGACAGTGATCCCCCAGCTCCTTATTCGGTAAGCTATCATCTTAATGGAACCAAATGACTATTATAACTAGATATAGTGTTATGTTATTATGATGTTGTGCAATTTATAATTGGATGGTATTGAACTATTTTGGATATACATATTTAATACATTTTTATATAAAATGGTCATTTCTGTCATTCAGACAGTTGATTCAACAATGCAGGTAAACAACATTTCATCTTTATCCAGACAGACAGCATAATTCAAACAAATAACTTATTCCACTCAAATTTTAATGATAAAGTTGATAAACAGCACTTAAGTTTGACTAATTTTACAAGGCAAATTATTTCCTTATTGGGTAAAGGGCCAAGTGTAGTGGGTTATCCCAAAAAAAAGAGAGGGCTAAGTGTAATGAACCGGAGGTAGTATAAGAGTGCTTCAACCGAATTGAGTCGAGTTAAATATTTACCTAATACATAGAGACTCATAGATCGATTCAATAAAATTATTTAGATACTTAATATAGATATTAATAATTATAGTTTAGAATTCTATCGAATTAATAATTTTACACATTCAAGCAGAATCACTTAATTAACGAGCTTAATTACGAGTTAACGAGGCGAATACTTTAATTTTCAAATTTGGTTCATTTTGATTTAGCTAACGAGCTTAACTTTTGAATTTCTTGCTGTGGGATTCGAATAGCTCACAAGCAGCTGCAAAGCTACATATACAAATAAATAGAAAGTGTTCGAGTCAATGGCAAAAATGCTCAGTTTCTTTTTTTGGTAAATGGGAATTTTATTCACCAAAATGGGTATAGAAACGACTTTACACACAGACTACCAAACCAGAAAACTCCAATAGATCCTATACATGTTCTGTTATAAATCTAGCTAACATTGAGTCATTTCTGCAGCTCCAAGCTATTAGCACCTTGCAATTATGAGTCACTTTCTCCACATTTCACATGTAATTTTTTATCCGCCGAGCATTCCTCTCCTTCCATACTTCATAAACCACCACAGATATCACACATCTGTATATACTCTTGTCTTCCATTCCTTGTTCTGCATTGAGTCAATAGGAAATATCTTTCACTGCTCCACGCCAAAGGTGTTCGTGTTACACCACTCCATCTAGTAAGCTCTTTTAGTATTTGGCCCAACCAGGCCCAAAACTATATCTCTCTTTATTTCTACCATATCACTTGTGTACTTAAATTCAGCATTTCTTTTAATGGGAGCCGTCCGATCCAGATTTATTTTCTACTCCTAATCTGGACCTTCCGATCTCCCTTATAAAAACCTAACCGTAACCCTACCTCCCTCATTTTCTTCACTCCACCTCCATCACTCACGCCGTCTCCCCCTTTCTCTCTTCTTCTCTCCCGTGAGTTTTCTCTCTCGGTCAAATCGTCGACTTTGTTCTCGATTCTCCTTCCTCCTCTCCCCCGTGAGCGATTGAATATCACAATAGAATCCCGTGACATCCGATTCCCTCCTTGTGTATATATATCGCGACCGGGGTTGGAGTTTGATACACCGAGAGGAACAGAATCGATTTGTGCCTTGAGAATCCGAGTGAAAACGAGAGTGATATCTGTGTTGTGATATCTTTGAGGGAGATCGGGATTGTGTCCTGAGTTTTTCTGAGGTTTTCTGGGTTAGAAAAGGTGCTACCGGGCAGTTGTGCCGGCCGGCGGTGGTTCGGCGTTCGTCCTTCGTGGAAACGAACTTTTTTGGTGTCAAATTGCAAAGGGTTCGGAAGATCTGAGCCTAAATTTCTCTTTCACAAAGGGGGTTTCTTGACCTTTATTTTTCCTCCGTTTTGTATTGTTTTTCCTTGGTGTTTTTGTGCAATATATTATACATATATATATATATATTTGTTATATATATATATATATATATTGCTGGAGTTTATACATATATATATATATATTTATCATATATATACATAAATATATATCTGCTGTATAACATATATAATATATATATATATATTTTTGGTATTATACCATATACATATATATTATATATATATTTGTTATACATATATATATATATATATATATACACACACTGCATTCTTGCTGCCTTAATTACCTGGTGTATTTCGATCGGTATTATCGTTATCTCGGCTAACTTAAACGAATCTTTGTGATTTACAGATTGGTTCTGGACGATCGAATTCTTTTTGGGTCAGCTTGTTCTTGGGGTTTATTCCAATAATTATTGGATATTATTATAGGTTCATTAGTTGGCCTGTAATCCTTAATCCCTATCACGTTGAATATAATTGTAATAGTTATATTCGTTTAAGGGAAATTTTGAGAATGCAACCCACATTTTACCCCATATTTTGAGATTGCAACCCACATTTTAAAATAGGGCTTCTTGCAACCCAAACACAGATAATGTGGGTTGCAAGAAGCCCTATTTTATCTGTGTTTGGGTTGCAAGAAGGCCTATTTTATCTGTGTTTGGGTTGCAAGAAGCCCTATTTTAAAATGTGGGTTGCAATCTCAAAATATGGGGTAAAATGTGGGTTGCATTCTCAAAATATCCCTTCGTTTAATCCGCTTGTATTATTGATCCTGTCTTTAGCCATTGTACGACCCGATACCCAACAGTGGTATCGGAGCCCGTTTTGTCGGGTGTTGGGTTCTTTGGCTTCGTGGTGATACGGAATAACCCATCCGGGTTTCCACTCAGGTATATCGGCTTGAACCTCATCTTTTACTATTGCTGCTACCTTTGGTTCTATTATCAATTGCTGTCCTTAAACTGTTTATTATCGGTTTGCTTGCCGCGGCCTATTTCTATGTTATCTGGTTGGATTCAGTTTTCGGGTGACTCTTGTTTCCTTATTAATTAAAACTCAAACAAATTAAAACCTTAAAATCCAAAACAGCACTAATCTTGCGCTGCTAGGACCGAAAGTGTCCCTCGGATCTTTGTCAAGAGCTTGAGGATCCCGGTTTTAGTTTAAACGGGTTTTAATCTCAAAAATCAAACTGAGTCCCTGAATTTTGATTCTCATCAGCTGTGTGCTTCCTTTTCTTTGTGATTTGCGGTTGTCTTTGTGATTGCCTTATATTGTGTGTTTCAATGGGCTCTTTCTCTGTTTTTAACATTGCACCTTTTGATGGTAAAGGAGATTTTAAAATTTGGCAACAAAAAATGAAGGGCATTTTAATCCAACAAAAAGTTTTTAAAGCTATTGATCAATCCTTTTCTGACAACACTGCTACCGATAAAAAGGCTGAGGCAGATGAGTTTGCTTATTCATCAATTATTCTAAATCTGTCCGATTCTGTAATTCGGAAAATTGGTAAACATGATACAGCTCAGGCTCTATAAGAAAAATTGGAAGAGACTTATACTGAAACTTTCTTGCCTAACAAACTGTTTTTACTTGAAAAAATTTTCCGGTACAAACTTAATATTTCAAAGGATATAAATGATAACCTGGACACTTTTACAAAATTAGTCCAGGATATCAAACAAACCGGTGATAAAAATATTGATGAATACACCCCTATTGTTCTTTTAACTGCCATCCCTGATTCTTACAGTGATGTTAAATCTGCTATTAAGTACGACAGAGATAAAGTAACTCTTGATACTGTTATAAACGGTTTGAAAAGTAAAGAATTAGATTTGAAAAACAATAAAGGGAATAAATCTCTAGGTGAGGTTAATTTTGTGAGGGGAAGGCCTCAAAACCGCTTTCGAAATCTGAAACCTTCATCAAGTCAAAACCTACAGAGTAATTTTTCTGAAAAGAAGAAGGACAAATGGAAGAGTAGGTCAAAGTCTCGACCTAAGAACCGTAAGTGCTATAATTGTGGTGAATCTGGTCATTACATTCATGAGTGCACTAAACCTAAGAAAAATTATCAAAATGATAATGCCAACCTTGTGGCTGAAAATGGCCGTGTAGATGAAGTTTTTCATGGTTTCTGAAATTTGTGAACAAGCTAATACTGTGCATACTCTCACTTTGTGTGAAAATGAGTGGCTTGTTGATTCCGCTTGTACGTTTCATATGTCGCCTTTCAAAATGCTATTTTCTGAATATAGAGAAGTGGCAAATTGGTCTGTCTCTATGGCTAATGAGAAAAAGTGTCAAGTTCATAGTTTAGGAGATATTAAAATAAGATGTGACTCTGGTTATTTGTTAACTTTAAAGAACGTGAGGCATGTTCCTAATTTGTGTCACAATCTTTCTTGTGGTACCCTTGATGATGAGGGGTATGAAGGTAAGTGGGGTAATGGGATTATGAAAATCTTTAAAGGAAATTTGTGTGTTTTCAAAGCAATAAAACGGAATAACCTCTATGTGAAAACTGAAAAATATGATTCTTTTGTGAATGCTGTCCAAGGTGACTCAATAGATCTGTGGCATAAACGTCTAGGCCACATTAGTGATAAGGGTCTGGAAATTTTGCAAAAACAAGGGGTGTTTGGGAAAGATAAATTGTCCTTTGTGCCGTTTTGCGACTCCTGTGTGGTAGGTAAACAACATCGTGTTAAGTTTTCAAATCCCCATCCCCCTAGAACTCCTACTACTTATGACACTTTGCATTATTTGCATGCTGATGTGTGGGGCCATCTAGTGAACCCACACACGGTGGATATAGATATTTTCTATTTGTGATTGATGATTATTTCGTAAGGTCTTTGTGTTCCTTCTGAAAAACAAATCTAATGTCTTTGAGAAATTCAAAAATTGGAAAACGTTGATTGAAAATCAAACTGGGAAGAAAATTAAAATCTTAAGGACCGACAATGGCCTTGAGTTTTGCAATCAAATGTTTGATGAGCTTTGTGCTCAATCTGGTATTCAGAGACATAAGTCTGTCCCTTATTCATCCCAAAAGAATGGGGTGGCTGAACGCATGAATAGAACCTTGCTAGAAAGGGTCAGAAGCATGTTGGCTATGTCTGGGCTCTCGAAAAAGTTCTGGGGTGAGGCTTTACTTACTGCTTCTTATTTGATAAATAGATCTCCCTCTGTGTTGTTGAATGGTAATTATCCTGAATGTGTTTGGTCTGGTCGATCCATTGATTTTTCTAATCTTCGTGTATTTGGCGGCTCTGCTTATGTGCATCAGAAAAATGATAAGCTTGAGCTTCGTTCTGTGAGATGTGTGTTTCTGGGATACCCAGAAAGGGTAAAAGGCTATAGGGTTTGGCTGAAAGGCCAACCCGGTTTCAAAACCATTATTAGTCGAGGTTGTTTTCAAAAATGAATTTCCTTGCCTTTTACAGGATCCGGAAAACCCCCCTGCTCCAAATGAGGTGGAGCTGCACATTTCTCTAGATAATATGGATAATGTGCGAACATAAACTAATCTTGATAATCATGATAATGCTGATGTGCATGATGAAACAGAAGAAGTACTTGAAGATAATTTGCATGATTATCAACTTGCTCGAGATAGGCCTAGGAGAGAAATTAGAAGACCTTCTCACTTGAATGATTATCATATGGCATCATATGCATTCAATATGTTTGAATCTATTGATAATTGTGAACCCAAAACATATGATGAAGCTTTGAAATCTGAACACTCAGAACAGTGTCTTAATGCAATGAATGAAGAAATGACTTCATTGCATTCAAATGAAACTTGGGCTCTTGTGCCCCGACCGCCCAACTGTTCGGTGGTTGACTGTAAATGGCTTTTCAAAGTCAAGGAAGAAAATGAGTCGGTCAGATTCAAAGCTAGACTCGTTGCTAAGGGTTTCACCCAGAAAGAAGGTATTGACTACACTGAAATCTTTGCTCTGGTTGTTAAGTTCACTACTGTACGTATCATGCTTGCTCTAGTTGCTCAATTTGATTGGGAATTAAAACAATTAGATGTCAAAACTGCTTTTTTACATGGTGAACTTGAAGAAAAGCTTTATATGAGTCAACCTAAAGGCTTTAATGATCCTAAGTTCCCTAATCAGGTTTGCTTGCTTAAAAAATCAATTTATGGTTTAAAACAATCACCTAGGCAATGGAATAAAAAGTTTGATGAATACATGATCTCACTTAAATTTTCAAGAAGTAATTATGATCATTGCTTGTATACAAAACTGATTCTAAAAATCCTGTTTTCTTACTCATATATGTTGATGATATGCTCTTAGTGAGCCCTTGTGAAATCGGTTGATCATGTCATTAAATGCTTAAGTGCGAAGTTTGACATGAAACACCTTGGTGATGCTAAGCGCATTCTTGGTATGAATATCATTTGTGATAGGAAAAACTCCACCATTGTTTTAAACAAATATTCCTATGTGCAGAAAATTATATCCAAATTTTCTATGAGTCAGTCTAAATCAACCAATGTGCCTCTAGCTGGTCATTTTCTCTTAAGTAAAGATCAATCCCCGAAAACTGAGGATGATATCAATTATATGAAAAAAGTACCTTACTCAAATGCCATTGGCTCGGTCATGTACCTAATGGTCAGCACAAGACCTGACATAGCTTATGATGTGAGTTGTCTTAGTCGATATATGGCTAACCCAGGGGTTTACCATTGGCAAGCCGTCAAATGGCTCTTAAGATACTTGAAGGGCTCAACCACGTATGGTCTTAAATTTTCTCGACACCCGCAAGGTGTAAAATTGGTTGGATACGTGGATTCTAATTACGCTGCTAATCATGATAACCGTAAGTCTACTACTTCATATATGTTTACTTTATGTGGCACACCGATCAGTTGGAAGTCTCAATTACAACCTATAGTTGCTTTATCTACTACAGAATCTGAGTATGTTGCTATAACAGAAGCATTAAAAGAAGCTATATGGTTAAAAGGACTATTATCAGAAATCGATTTTCTAAAAGATAAAGTCGAAGTTTTTTCGAATAGTCAATCCGGTATTCAACTGTGCAAGAATCCAGTTTTTCATGATAGAACGAAACATATTGATGTTCGTTTCCATTTCATACGAGATGTTGTTGCTAAACGTATAATCTATCTTGAAAAAATACCCTCCCAATTTAATCCTTCAGATATGGGTACTAAGTGTTTACCCGTCGAGAAATTTAAATCTTGTTTAAAAAGACCAAATTTTGATTCGGTCGAATAAATTTTTTAAACTTTGTGTTTTTAGGGGATTTCTTTGTGAGGTAGTCTTCTTTGTGAATTCTTCTACCTTATTAACTTTGTGTATGTGCAGGTAACCCCGGAGATAGGTGATGATGAGTTTTCTCCTAAATTCGAAAATGCAATTTGACTGGTTGGCCCAAAAAGGTGGAGAAATGTTAGTATTTGGCCCAACCAGGCCCAAAACTATATCTCTCTTTATTTCGGCCCATATCACTTAGTGCTGGCCCAGCCCATTGGCAGCCCTTTTAATGGGATCCGTCCGATCCAGATTTATTTCCTACTCCTAATCTGGACCATCCGATCTCCCTTATAAAAACCTAACCCTAACCCTACCTCCCTCATTTTCTTCACTCCGCCTTCATCACTCACCCCGTCTCCCCCTTTCTCTCTTCTTATCTCCCGTGAGTTTTCTCTCTCGGTCAAATCGTCGACTTTGTTCTCGATTCCCCTTCCTCCTCTCCCCCGTGAGCTATTAAATATCACAATGGAATCCCGTGACATCCGATTCCCTCCTTGTGTGTATATATATCGCGGCCGAGGTTGGAGTTTGATACATCGAGAGGAAGAGAATCGATTTGTGCCTTGAGAATTCGAGTGAAAACGAGAGTGATATCTGTGTTGTGATATCTTTGAGGGAGTTCGGGATTGTGTCCTGAGTTTTTCTGAGATTTTCTGGGTTAGAAAAGGTGCTACCGGGCTGTTGTGCCGGCCGGCGGTGGTTCGACGTTCGTCCTTCGTGGAAATGAATTTTCTTGGTGTCAAATTGCAAAGGGTTCGAAAGATCTGAGCCTAAATTTCTCTTTCACAAAGGGGGTTTCTTAACCTTTATTTTTCCTCCGTTTTGTATTGTTTTTCCTTGGTGTTTTTGTGCAATATATTATACATATATATATTTGTTATATATATATATATATATTTGTTATATATATATTTTTGGTATTATACCATATACATATTATATATATATATATATACTGTATTCTTGCTGCCTTAATTACCTGGTGTATTTCGATCGGTATTATCGTTATCTCGGCTAACTTAAACGAATCTTTGTGATTTACAGATTGGTTCTGGATGATCGAATTCTTTTTGGGTCAGCTTGTTCTTGGGGTTTATTACAATAATTATTGGATATTATTATAGGTTCATTAGTTGGCCTGTAATCCTTAATCCATATCCCGTTGAATATAATTGTAATAGTTATATTCATTTAATCCGCTTGTATTATCGATCCTGTCTTTAGCCATTGTACGACCCGATACCCAACAATCTCTTACCATATCTGGCCTGCAAAGCTGCATTCAAAGAAGAGATGGTCCATAATCTCTCTCTCTCTCTCTCTCTCTCTCTCTCTCTCTCAAGCAACATGTTTGATTTACGTTTATCCCAATTCTATTGAGATATTCACAGGTCACCATGTTTTCATTCATTAGCAACCACTTAATGACGACACATTTTCTGGGGAGGGGGCTCTATTTTGACATATAAGCTTGTTCCAGGCCACTCTCTAGATGTCACCTTTCAAAGCTCTATATATTTCTTTTATGGATATTGATGGCTTATTTAGCCAGTCTTCTCGATGATCACCATCCTTCGTCTCCCAAAACGCGTCCGTGGATTAGGTCGAAAGTGGGCTTCAGAACAGTCCAAAAATGAGGCAAAATCAGCATCACCGTCCCGTGGGCCGCGGCTCAATAAGAGCGTGCCGCGACCCCTAATGCTCAGCGCCTATACCTGGACGCAATATTTTCTTCATGGGCCGCGGCTCAGTAAGTGCGTGCCGCGGCCCCCGGTACAGCGTGCTCGGGCTCTCTGTGTGACGTGCGTGTGCCGCGGCTCGCTTTTCTTGTGCCGCGGCTCATGACCAGAAATCGCCGTTTTCGCCCGTTTTTCGTCGTTTATGCTTCCGAACTCCAATTTCCTGCAAAACATATAAGAATAGTGCATTAAAAGCTCATTTATGCAGGTTTAGACTTAAAATGGATATGAAATAATGATAAATAAGCGTATAAAAATACGCCTAACAAATACCCCCAAACTTGAACCTTTGCTTGTCCTCAAGCAAAAAAATTCAATTTCAAATAAAAAGTATCGTGAATGATCGTGCAAATCCATAGTGCTCAACTTAATTAATACTACCCTAAAAATCTCAAAGAATAATATGAGTATCGTAATAGTGAGTCACATCACGAATACTGATTCCACAAAGTAACCATTTTTAGTGCTGATCAATCATTCATGAAGAAAATCAAGCTCAAAGATTAACAAGCGTGAATTTAACCGACCGCCAATATGAAGGGTTAGAGTAAACAAGTCAACTCGCCCAGTCCCACAGTCAAGTGGCAAAATTCAAGAGTTTCATCGTCAAAAATAATCCTCGGACAGCATTCCCTTATGTATGATCATAATAAAGATTCGAGTTAACCACTAGGTTCAGATCTCGGGATGTTTCATTGGGATAATCCTAGGGTGGATTTCCATTCTCATGTATTGGGGAACCGTTTGACGTAAAAGACACTCATGGGGCACATGGTTGCTTCTAGTTACTAAGTCCCCCTCTACAGCGGAGAAAAAACTCGAATAATAATTCCCGCACGTCAAGGTTGCTGTTTTACGCGAGAGTAAACAACGGGTCACGTGAATACCCCCGGTTACTAGGCTTCCCATCATCGGTGATGCGATATCGCTAAACCATTAGTCTATTCAGGGTTTTCGTTTTACGCGAGAATAAACAACGGGTCCATGTGCGTGGATTAGGTCGAAAACGGGCTTCAGAACAGGCCAAAAACGAGGCAAAATCAGCATCACCGCCCCGTGGGCCGCGGCTCAATAAGAGCATGCCGCGGCCCCTAATGCTCAACGCCTATACCTGGGCGCAATATTTTCTTCATGGGCCGTGGCTCAGTAAGTGCGTGCCGCGGCCCCCGGTATAGCGTGCTCGGGCTCTCTGTGTGCCGTGCGTGTGCCGCGGCTCGCTTTCCTTGTGCCGCGGCTCATGACCAGAAATCGTCGTTTTCGCCCGTTTTTCGTCGTTTAGGCTTCTGGACTCCAATTTCCTGTAAAACATATAAGAATAGTGCATTAAAAGCTCATTTATGCAGGTTTAGACTTAAAATGGATATGAAATAATGATAAATAAGCGTATAAAAATACGCCTAACAAATACCCCCAAACTTGAGCCTTTGCTTGTCCTCAAGCAAAAAAATTCAATTTCAAATAAAAAGTATCGTGAATGATCGTGCAAATCCATAGTGCTCAACTTAATCAATACTACCCTGAAAATCTCAAAGAATAATACGAGTATCGTAATAGTGAGTCACATCACGGATACTGATTCCACAAAGTAACCATTTTTAGTGCTGATCAATCGTTCATGAAGAAAATCAAGCTCAAAGATTAATAAGCGTGAATTTAACCGACCGCCAATATGAAGGGTTAGAGTAAACAAGCCAACTCGCCCAGTCCCACAGTCAAGTGGCAAAATTCAAGAGTTTCATCGTCAAAAATAATCCTCGGACAGCATTCCCTTATGTATGATCATAATAAAGATTCGAGTTAACCACTAGGTTCGGATCTCGGGATGTTTCATCGGGATAATCCTAGGGTGGGTTTCCATTCTCATGTATTGGGGAACCGTTTGACGTAAAAGACACTCATGGGGCACATAGATGCTTCTAGTTACTAAGTCCCCCTCTACAGTGGAGAAAAAACTCGAATAGCAATTCCCGCACGTCAAGGTTGCTGTTTTACGCGAGAGTAAATAACGGGTCACGTGAATACCCCTGGTTACTAGGCTTCCCATCATCGGTGATGCGATATCGCTAAACCATTAGTCTATTCAGTGTTGTCGTTTTACGCGAGAGTAAACAACGGGTCACGTGAATACCCCCGGTTACTAGACTTCCCATCATAGAACATGTATAATTTCTCGACTTTTTGGGAAAAACTGTCCGACTCTAAACTCAATTTAAGTGCCCACAAGACTCATGTTACTGGACGACTAGCTACGCGAAAAGTATAACCAAACGTATAGACATCGATTTGAAAGCACGTATGTCTCCTTTCTTATCTGCTAAGATTTCTACAAAAACGAAAAATATAGACCTAAATGAATACTCAGAGGAAACAGATATCGCTGACTGCAAACTCGACCAAAACTCAACCGTTTCTTCAAAGAGAAATCAGTATCATAACATTAGTTTTACACAAGGAAGCACGTAAAATCCACGAATGCAAATAAAATCACGACAAGCAAGGCTAGCGTAAAAAACAACGAAAATAGCAACGAATAAATTAAAAAATAACTGAAAGTAAACCCCCCCCCCAAACTTAGGACGTACATTGACCTCAATGGACACAACTAGTAATATGTAATAAGAGAAAAGATCAAGTACTCCCCTAATGTCTGCTCAGGAACTGGTGCCGGCCTCGTCCGGCGAGGAGGGTGGTGTGGATGGCCTAACTGGTGGGATGAAGGGCCCATCCGGATGCAGTACATGGCTCGTCCACGCGGCAAGGTAATCCTGGTGGTAAGCATCTCTCACCGCCAGGCGCCTCTCCTCACGTCGATTGGCCCGGCGGGTCTGCTCTCTCATCTCCTCCCAGACGGCTGCGAGGATGCTCTCTATCCGTCCGCATCTCCTCTCTCAGGGCAGCTAGGTGGCTCTCTCTCTCCTCATCTCCTCTCTCAGGCCGTCGAACATCACCTGAAGGTGCTCTCTCTCGGGCGGCGGGCTGGACTCCGCCTGCTCATGCGTCAGAAGAAGGGGCTCGGGGGACTGCTCATGTGCCTCGTCAAGAAGAAATCCTCGTCCCCGAGCGTGTGCCGGTGCTCCACCCCACTGGTCAAAGTGATAAATGATGCGATGATCAATCGGGCCCTGGGGTGCTAGCATTGGCTCATCATCCGACCAAGTCATGCCCGACTGGCGGCATAGAGAGCAAATGAGAGAGGGGTGCTTCAGCCCCGTCTTGGCCCCTCCTTGAATGCACTGAAGGATAGATCGGACTAGATGAGGGGCCACATCGAATCTGAGCCCGGAAGCGATAGCATATAGCAGTTGGGCACGAGAGAGTAAGACTGAGCGAATCTGCGAGGTAGGATCGACTCGTGCGCAGAGGAAGTATAGCCAGGCTCGCTCGAGCCGACTGAGGCGCGAACTCTTAAAATAGAAGGCTGAAGAACCCGGGGCGCGCGTCTCCCAGACAGAACCGGGCTGTGTGAGTGTCTCAAGCAGAGCCTCCCTCATGAGGGTACTAATACTCTACGTGAACGCCGTCTCGTTCACCACTGGCAGCTCATATAGTCTCCGAATTGCAGCCACCGAAAAATCCACAGTATGGCCTCGGACGACGACCTGAGTCTGAGTATCTGATTGCGGTATCATCTGCCCTGCCCGAATATGTCGCAGTAGAGCGCTAGTGTAAAACTCCTGGACGATAGAGATTACAGCCGGCTCAGGAGGCACAGTGAAACGAGCCCACCCCATCTCGTCTATCATAGTCAGAAGCTCACCGTCTTGGGGGGTGGGAGTGAATCCCCGCTCTGGGATTATAGGTCGAGGTCGTATTTTTTCGTTGAATATTCTGTGAATTTCTGGATCGGAGAATTGGTGAGACTCCAAATCGGCTCGGCTCTGTGAAGTCTCCCCTCTTGTGGGGGCCGATTGTGTCCTAGCCCTCGTGCTTATCTTCCTTTTTCTAGCCATGGTGAGGTTCCTGAAAAAAATAAACACCGGAAATTAAGCAACCTTTAAGGAAAATTACACCACTCTCGACTTAAAATACACGAAACGTGAATATAGAGTCTTGCATCATCGAATAGGAAATTAAGGCTGAGCTTTCAAGTTTAAGCATGACGTAAGGGTTGGGGTACAATGTAATTCGATAAAATAATTCGTTGCATATAGTTTTAAAAACGTTTGGCTCAAAGTTTTTCATTGACGCATTTCATCAAACACTTAGCATGCATGGGTTTAAATGAAGAACAAGAATTATAATGGCTAAATCCAATCCCCAAAAATAACAACATAAATCGATAGTCATGACAAACGATAAATAACATCAACAATTCATTCATTGTCAACAAATACCATCAATAATCAATCAAAAATTTCATATCCCAACTCAACCTTGGTAGAATTTTGAAAAAAAAACTAACACATATTCATCATCGAATGAATACCAATACCTCACTTTTCAAATCATGTAGCAATTAGGATTAAGAGATTGAGAATTACCTTGCTTGGATTGAAGAATGCAAGAAGAAGAAGAAGTGAATAGAGTTCGGTCGAGCGCTGTGCGAAGAAAGGGAAGAAAACTTACCTGGTGTGCCAGCCGATCGATGTTATAAAGCAGGCCTGGGCTGTTCATCTTCGCAACGGGGGCCGCGGCACAGCTTAAGTGAGCCGCGGCCCAGAGTACAGCCTGCCCGTGCTTCTTTGTTCTATCCCCGTGTGCCGCGGCTCAACGTACGGGTGCCGCGGCCCGTAGTGTAAGTGTGCCGCGGCTCATTTGGTCCGTTCCGCGGCACGGAGTACAGCTTCCTGGTCATTTCTTGGACATTTGGCGTGCCGCGGCTCAGTGCATATGTGCCGCGGCTCAGGGACCAGGTGTGCCGCGGCTCATTTAGGTCGTGCCGCGGCACAGAGTATACTTCGGTTGGCCCTTTTGTGTCAACTTATGTGTGCCGCGGCTCAGTGCATATGTGCCGCGGCCCCTTGCTGAATTTTTGCCTGGGGGTTTTCCTGGACAGAATTTTCACAGGCAAACACCAAGAACGTGAGGGATAAACATATCAAAGCAAAATTGACGAATATTATAGACTCTAAAATGCAAGAAAACACTGAAAAAATAAAAAAATCTACAACTAATACTCGGGTTGCCTCCCGAGTAGCGCTAAGTTTATAGTCTTCAGCCGGACTTTTCTAGCATTCATCTGGCGGTGGATAAGACGACGCTCGTCTTCTGCGCGTATATTGGATTACCCAAGTAGGCCTTCAACCGCTGCCCATTAACTTTAAATTTACAGTCATCTTTTTGTACTTCCACTGCTCCGTGTGGAAATACTTGAACTACTGTAAACGGTCCCGACCATCGTGAACGCAATTTCCCAGGGAATAACCTTAAGCGAGAATTAAACAACAACACCTCTTGACTCGGGACGAACTCTCGCTATGTGATGTGCTTATCATGCCAAATCTTTGTCCGCTCCTTATAAAGCTTCGCATTTTCGTACGCATCAGGGCGAATTTCCTCTAGCTCGTTCAGCTGCAAACACCGTTTTTCACCAGTAGATTTAAGATCAAAATTTAATTTCTTTATCGCCCAGTAAGCACGATGTTCCATCTCTACGGGCAAATGACAACTTTTTCCATAAACCAATCTGTAAGGCGACATCCCAATAGGTGTTTTATACGCAGTACGGTATGCCCAAAGTGCATCATCGAGTTTAAAGGACCAATCTTTCCGAGACAAGCTGACTGTTTTTTCTAAGATCCACTTTAGCTCTTGATTTGATATCTCGACTTGACTGCTCGTCTGGGGATGGTAGGCTGTAGCAACACGATGAGTGACTCCATATTTTCTCAAGACCGCATCAAGGAATTTGTTGTCGAAGTGTGAACCACCATCACTGATAATAGCACGTGGAGTCCCAAAACGCGTGAAAATATTTTTTTTTATAAATTTGATTACGACATTGGACCCATTTGTTGGTAGTGCCACCGCTTCGACCCACTTTGAGACGTAGTCCATTGCTACCAGAATATAGAGATTCTTATTTGATAGAGGAAATGGACCCATGAAGTCGATCCCCCATACGTCGAACAATTCAACCGCAAGTATGGTGTTCAGTGGCGTTTCATGTCGTCTTGAGATGTTTCCCGTCCGTTGACACCGATCACACGTGGACACAAAGGAGTGAGCATCTTTGAATAATGACGGCCAATAGAGCCCCGATTGTAAGACCTTTGCCGTTGTTCTATTTCTACTAAAATGTCCACCGTAGGGTGATGCATAACAATAATTCAGCACACTGTGGATTTCCTCATCCGGAACACATCTGCGAATGATTTGATCAGGGCATCTTTTAAACAGAAAAGGATTGTCCCACAAATAATACTTAGCGTCTGAAATCAGCTTCTTCTTTTGATGGCGGGAGAGGTCATTCGGAATTATTTTGCTCGCCAAATAGTTAACTAGATCAGCATACCAAGGCGCGTGTTGCGAACCCAACTTGTAGAGCTGTTCATCGGGAAAGGTTTCCATGATTTGTGGATGACTCTGTCCCTTCTCAAGGGGACTCTCTAACCGTGAAAGGTGATCGGCAATAACATTCTCAGTCCCATTTTTGTCCCGAATATCCAAGTTGAATTCTTGAAGGAGAAGCACCCACCTAATCAACCTTGGTTTAGCATCCTTCTTCTCTAAAAGGTATTTGATCGCCGAATGGTCGGTCCACACCACTACTTTCGTCCCCAACAAATACGCCCGAAATTTATCGAAAGCAAAGATTACAGCTACCAATTCTTTTTCTGTTGTGGCATAATTTCTTTGGGCGTCGTCAAGAGTTCAGCTTGCATAATACATGACGTGGAAAACTTTCCCTCGTCTCTGTCCCAAAACAGCCCCAATGGCAAAATCACTAGCATCACACATTAATTCGAACGGAAGATCCCAGTCTGGAGCGACTATTACCGGAGCAGTGCTTAGAGCTTTCTTCAACATATCGAAACTTTCTTTACACGACTCGTCAAAATTAAATGGAACATCTTTCATGAGCAAATTGCACAATGGCTTTGTGATCTTCGAAAAATCCTTAATAAACCGGCGGTAAAAACCGGCGTGTCCCAAAAAGCTTCTTATCCCTTTCACCGAAGTAGGCGGAGGCATCTTCTCGATTGTTTCAATTTTTGCCCGGTCGACTTCAATTCCATGGGAGGATATTCAGTGGCCAAGTACAATGCCCTCCTGGACCATAAAATGGCACTTCTCCCAGTTCAAGACCAAATTTGTTTCTTCGCATCTTTTTAGGACTTTCTGCAAATTCTGCAAACACATATCAAACGAATCACCGAAAACAGAAAAATCGTCCATAAAAATTTCAATGCAATGCTCTACCATGTCAGAAAAAATAGCCATCATACACCGTTGAAAAGTAGCCGGCGCATTACATAAACCAAAAGGCATGCGCCTATAAGCGAAAATGCCATAAGGACATGTAAACGTTGTTTTCTCTTGGTCTTCTGGGGCTATATAAATCTGATTATACCTAGAATAACCATCAAGAAAGCAATAGAAATCGTGTCCGGCTAATCTATCTAACATTTGATCAATAAAAGGTAAAGAGAAATGGTCTTTTCTAGTGGCTTTATTTAATTTCCTATAATCTATGCACATACGCCACCCCGTGACAATCCTAGTGGGAATTAATTCATTATTTTCATTTTGAATAACCGTTATCCCACCCTTCTTTGACACAACTTGGACCGGACTTACCCACTTGCTATCAGAAATAGGAAAGATCATACCTGCGTCGAGGAGTTTTAAAACCTCGACTTTTACCACCTCTTTCATATTTGGATTTAAACGGCGTTGATGCTCCACAGATGGTTTGTAGTCTTCCTCCATCAAAATTTTATGCATGCAAATGGACGGGCTGATTCCTTTAATATCCACAATAGACCATCCAAGGGCAGATTTATACTCCCTCAGAACCCTCAATAATTCCTCCTCTTGATCCCCCGCTAAAGTGGCCGAAAGAATAACTGGCAAGGAATCATCGGGTCCCAAAAATGCATATTTTAAATGAATCAGTAGATTCTTGAGCTCCAGATTTGGAGGTTTCTCGATTGATGGGACGGGTCGAGTTGGTGAACTTCCGAGCTCCTCACAAGGTCGACGAGTGAAAAATGGTGGGGAAGCATCCATGTGTCGTACGTAGGCTACATGCTCTGAATTTAATTCGGAAGCAGACCCAATCAAAATGGACTCCAGTAGATCGGATGGATAATTCTCTCGAAAGGCTCTACTTACACACGAGTCAATGACGTCAAGTTGGAAACAATTTTCAGCATCACCAGGATATTTTAAGGATCGAAAGATATTGAACGTTACTTGCTCCTCTTGAACTCGTAGAGTAAGCTTCCCTTTTTCCACATTGATCAAAGTTCGGTCGGTTGCCAAAAATGGTCTTCCCAAGATAATTGGGATGTCTTGGTCCTCCTCCATGTCGAGCACAATGAAATTGGCCGGAAAGATGAATTTATCGACCTTGACTAAGACGTCCTCTATTACTCCCCTCGGATATTTGATAGATCTATCGGCTAATTGCAAAGATACCGTCGTCGGCTTAGCTTCCCTAATATCCAGCTTCTTAAAAATAGAAAGGGGCATAAGGTTTATGCTGGCTCCGAGATCACATAGGGCTCTTTCAAAGGACGAATTCCCAATGGTGCATGGAATAGTAAAGTTTCCCGGATCCCTCAATTTAGGTGGGAGCTTCTTCTGTAGAATAGCACTGCACTCCTCCGTCAATGCGACTGTCTCATACTCCTCGAGCTTTCTTTTGTTTGACAAGATTTCTTTCATGAACTTCACATAACTCGGCATTTGTTCCAAGGCGTCGGCAAATGGAATGTTGATATGTAGTTTCTTGAAGACGTCAAGAAACTTGGAGAATTGCTTGTCCAATTTTTGCTTTTGCAGATGTTGTGGGAATAGAATTTGAGGAGTGGGATGAGTAGTCGACACTGCCTTTGGCTTGGGCGCCTCGTCCTTTTCTTTCTCACTGTGGTCGCTCTTGTCCTTGTTATTGGTAGGCTGCACTTTCAGATCCTTTCCGCTTTGTAGCTCGATTGCTTGCACGTTTTCCTTGGGGTTCATTTCGGTGGCGCTGGGTAATACACCTTGAGGTCGAGAGGACAATAGATTTGCGATCTGCCCCATTTGTATTTCTAAGTTTGGGATGGAGGCGGAATGATTTTGTAAGGTAGTATCAGTGCAGGTCATGAATTGGCTCGTATTAGCCGCCATTTGAGCAAGAGCATCTTCCAAGGATACCTTTGGTGGTTGAGGGGACTGCTGTGGAGGCTGCGCGAATTGAGCTTGCGGAGGTTTTAAAGCTTGCCCGTTCTTCCATGAAAAGTTTGGGTGATTTCGCCACCCTTGATTGTATGTGTTGGAATACGGATTGTTCTGCCGATTCCCGTTCCCCACGAACTGAGCTTGTTCCATCGGAGGTTGCTAGAAAGGATTTCCGACTTGGCACTCTGCGCTAGGATGAGATCCGTTGCACCAATTACATGATTCAGTGGTGACTGAGGAATGAGCATGTGAAAAAGCTTGAAGTTGCTGAGTCAAGGCGGCAACTTGGGCCGATAGCGTAGAGATTGGATCGTTGTCGGAAACTCCCATAACTCGCTTCGGGTTCACTCGTTCGGAAGGCCACTGATAAGCGTTTGCAGCCATAGCTTCCAATAAAGAGTGGGCTTCGGCCATCGTTTTGCCCATTAGAGCACCGCCAGCGGCTGCATCAACAAGAGTGCGTGTAGAAGCACTCAATCCGTTATAAAATGTCTGAATTTGTAGCCAGTCCGGTAGGCCATGATGTGGGCATCTCCTTAGCAAATCTTTGTATCGCTCCCAAGCTTCATGAAGCGACTCCATATCAAATTGCCCGAAAGTGGTTATCTCGTTCCTTAGTCTCGCTGTTTTTGATGGTGGAAAGAACTTAGCCAGAAAGGCTTGTGCTAATTCCGCCCAAGTCGTGATAGAGCCCGGCGGTAATGAATTTAACCAAAACTTGGCTTTGTCCCTTAGAGAGAAAGGGAAAAGCCGCAGACAAATAGCACCATCGGTAACACCGTTATTCTTGAAGGTGTCACATATCTCGAGAAATGAGGCGATGTGTGCGTTGGGGTCATCGTTCGCCAGTCCACAAAATTGGCTTGCTTGCACCATCTGAATAATAGCCGGTTTAATTTCGAAGTTGTTCGCTTGGATGGTTGGATGCCGAATCCCCGAAAAGTTTGCATTGATTTGTGGCATTGCATAATCACGGAGTGCTAATGCCGGTTGAGCTTGCTGAATAGGGTTGTCTATTCCGTGATTTTCCGTGTTATCGGCCATGGTGTCTTTTGCTGGTAGCTCGTGCTTTTCCTTCTTGTTTTTCCGAAGAGTACGCTCGAGTTCAATATCCAAAGGTAATAGGCCTTCGTTACCGAATTTTCTCATGCACTAACCAGAAATTCCTGAAAGGAAAACAAATAAACAAATTACACAAAAAAATAAAATAATGTTTAAATTAAGACTAGAAATACTGAAATCGATATTAGTAAAAAAAAAATCAGTTCCCGGCAACGGCGCCAAAATAAGCCAAGTAATATTTTCACAGGATGATCACCATCCTTCGTCTCCCCATCCTTACTTAATAACTTAAATGACATAGTCATGATGAGCTCATAGTTTTCTGTAAAATGCAAGTTGATTGATTAATTAATTAATTAGGGATGAGATTTTTAACCGAAGAACCGTTTTTTTTTAAATTGAATCGAAAAAACTGGGTTCGGTTCTTAAACCGAGTTTAATTAAAAAAAACGGTTCCGGGTTTTGGTTACTGATTTTTTGGACAATCATTACTCGGTTAAGAACCGGATTTTACATTTATATAATTTAATAATATATTTATATTTAGTAAATATATCACAAGTCACGCTGGTCCTTAATGTTAGTAGGTATTATGCAAGACAAAGAGACATTTGAATTTGGTATTTTAATTCTTATTTTGTAATGCAAGATTAATTTACATTTGAATTTGGTATTTTAGTTCGTATTTTGTGACTCGGATGTTTAACACTTTAACTTATGCAATCTGGTTCCTATTTTTTTCTATGCAATGATTATTAGTATGCATGTCATTTGGTATTATAGTTCTTATTAAACATGTTCTTGAACATGTTATTGAATAATGACTGTCTTTTTGGTTCCATCTGAGAACTCGGTTATGGAGAATTCGATTTTAAAATAAAATCCGGGTCGTAAAGAAATCTGGTTTCTTAGCACAATTCGGATTTTTTAACTAAAATCGGGTAACCAAAAAACCCGAAATACCCGAACCAAAAAATCTATTCGGGTCTTAAATTGGTTCGCGGAAAAAATTAAACAAAAACCGAACCGTTTTACACATGTTAAAACCGATTTAAGGTATTCAAAACTTTAGTAAGAACCGAACCGGTCCCACCTCTATAATTAATTATAAGAATCAAAGTACATTAGTTGTGTTGGTGAGATATCAACACGGTTTTCATTCTTTATTATTTTTTTTGTTGAGGAAGAGACGAGAAACTCCCCCACCTGTATCAGAGGTCCCTTGACCAGGCGGGTGTTAAATAGAGGGATGTGCACTAATGGCAGCCTTGCAAGGGAGAGAACTAACGAGACACGAACCCAGCAACAAATCTTGTAATATTTCAGCAAAGTATTGTCACCACACGGATTCGAACCCGCGATGTTGGAGTGTTTCCACCCCCAATCACCTTGCAACTTACCATCAGTCTATGCCCCTCGGGACTTCATTCTATAATTAATCCTTGCTTAACTGTTTGCATCTTTATTACCAACCATATACAGTTAAACATCGATAAATGAATATTCGATAAACGAATAACCTCGCCAAATGAATAATTATCTCCGGTCCCAACTCTTTATAACATGTTCAAATTTGCTTTCGATAACTGAATAATTTCGCTAAATGAATATTTTTCTCCGGTTCCGATCATATTCATTTATCGAGATTTTAATGTATAGCATTGATTTAATTACTTCTTGATTACTGTTAGAGCTAGGAAAGTGCAAAGGTAGACCGTAGTCGTGTCAAAACACCGTCCGGCCCGAGCCGGACTCGTGAAATGTAAGCCCAAGCTCGCCCACTAAAATTACTGGGCGGGCGGTGTTGGGAAAACGGCCTCAAAGATCCCCAACAACCCTCCCAAAGAACGAAAATAGAAAAAAATAAATAACACAAGAATATACGTGGAAACTCCAAAACCGGAGAAAAATCACGGGCCTCCAGAGAGAAAACTCCACTATATGACAAATTGTTACAATCACATAGACTAATCTCTCAAGCCAACCTCCAAATTACACCCACACTCTCAAAGATTTAACTCACATCTTTCTACTCTCTAAAACAAGAGACCAAGAAAGAAAGAATAAAATACTTAATGTGTATTTTATGGGGTGCATTAAAATCAAAGCCTTGGACTCCCTTTTATAGGCTTGAAGTCCCCTTCACCTTCCATTCTTCAACCGATGTGGGACAAACACTTCAAGTTTTTTCTTTCATTCTAGCCAAAATTCCCAACAGGCGGGCCTAGCCCGGCCCTCAAGTATTGTATTTATTTTATTTGGATTTTTAATACAGATATTAAAATATATTATAAATAAAATTGTTAATTACTTAATTCTATTGTATTTGTATTTCTAATTGAAATAATAGTAAGTAGTATTATAGAAATAAAGAAATGTTAATTGTTGTTAGTTTTTAATCTGCGACATATTAATTAGTTGATTATGGAGATGAGATTCCCGACCAAAGTATTTGATTTCTCGGGTGGATTTTGGTGCCTCGGGGTAGGGCTCTTAGCGGTCCGAGTGAACTCGAAACCCGGTTATGAATCGGACCAAAATACCCAGGATCGAAACTCACCCGGAAACTAACGAGTTCGGATTCGAGTTCTCAACATTGAACCGAAACCGATAAGACCCGGACCGATAAAACCGAAAAAAAATCCGGTAATAAATTAAAAAAAGTTTATATGTATTTTATAATTTATATATTTTATACATATATTATTAATACGTTTTGCGTGTTTTAAACACAAATAGCATGCTGGTCAAGTGGTTAAGACGCTGTACCTTTGAACAAAAGGTCTGAAATTCGAATCCTGTAACCCCCATTTATGTGATTTATTTTGCCGTTCTTCCTTTATTTTCCTAGTAAAGATCCATCCCACATAGGGCTGTTAGCGGTCCGAGTGAACCCAAAACCCGATCATGAACCGGACCGAAATACCCGGGACCAAATCTCACCCGGAAACTAACGAGTTCGAATTCGAGTTTTAAACATTGAACCGGAACCCTTATCGGTCCGGACCGAATCTACCCGATAACCTATCGGACCGGATCCGGATCTAGAGAAAACCGGTCCGAACTGGTCCGATAACAGCTCTACCTCGGGGACGTATATGCCCCATGTCTAAATATGCTCACTAATTTGGGAAGTCCACCAAATTGTGGAGTTGGGTGAGTGTATTTTGGACACAGGGCAATATGCCCCGGGGACACCAAAAATTAATTAGTTGCTTAGTAAGTCATATATTCTTCTGGGGGAACGGCTGGAGCCCTTAGGCAATGTCCGAGGATGAAACCATTAACCTTGCCCGGGCCCAGTAAGCGCGGGCCTGTAACCCAAGCGGGGGACAATGAGACGATCAGTTCATGCTGGCAAACTTACCTCTAGATCGGGAGTGAGCTCGAGCCTCTTTGGGGGGTACTCAGGACAGGGGACAATCCCTCTTGTGTGCGTGTGTGAGAAAAAAAAAAGTCATATATTCTTCTCCATTCGCCGGCCATACTTCTAAATACAAACCGCGATTTTGCTTAAAAACAATGATTTGGTGATTTTATTTTGAAGATTAATTATTTTTCATCGATTGTTTCTCCTGTATCCTCCTCTGGTTTGAAGTATTGTATGATCAATCTGTTGCTGCTCGAAATATTATCCAGAGATAGATATTGCTGAAATGGATGGATAGCAAACAAGGTGCGAGAGCACGTCCGACGGAATGGAAATAACACAAGATTTGCCGGGTTTGTTAGGCCCGGGCTTGAATGCTCTCGCGAGATGTTATTAATAAGAATACGTTTGGGTACAAATATTAATATAAGAATGCGATTACAATGAGTGTAAAAGATCCTTGCTATCTAGCTCTTGAGCGAAGCTCTGTGTGTTATTGTTCTCGTTTCTGCCGACCGTCTTCTGGGTTAAGAGGTCTCGAGAGTGAGAGAGAGATATACCCGAAGTGTATAGCGTTGCCAAGAGAGTGAAAGCCAAGCCAAAAGCCAGAGACAAAACCAGGCCGCTTTCCAAGTGTAGGAAGCTTTCTATTTATAGGAGCTGAGATGCCCTTTTCTGACGGGCGATCGCCTTCCTTGTAATATAATAAGGGGCGATCGTATTTCCGTACATGGGTTGTCTGTTTCGAAGTCCGCGGCTGTTGCTGGCAGCCAGCCGTGCGGTCCAATGAGGAGCTGGCACGCGTCCTGCGTCGCTGTCCCAGGCGGTCCCACTTGCACCTTTCGGCGGGTCTGTCGGTAGGTGGGATTGGTGACAGGCTGTGGTCAATGATCCATATCCTGCGGCGCCTTTTATGGATCTGCACATGGGTCTCAGTATGAGCTTTGTCCTTCGCCGACTGGACATGCTGGCTTTGCGTGGCAAGAGGCGGTCGTCATTGGCCGGGCACCAGGGGTCGATCGCCAAGTGCCAAGAGACGATCGCCTTAGATGTCGATCGCTCGGCACCGGGACTTGACCTGGGACCTTCGATCGGCCAACCTGCCTCGGCTATTTGACTATGACTCGGTCGTCCGACCTATGTGCTGATCGCCAGTTGAGGTGTATAAAGCTCGACACAACAATTGCCCCCCAGCTTGCTCCGATGTTGAAGACATGGGTGAGGTGGTTCTTATTGGCGATCGTTGAGGATAAAAACGGGCGATCCATTGAGCGGACTTTGCCTTGTACTTGGGCGATCTGATCGATTGGCGAGCTATCTTCGGTCTTGTACCTGCAATTTTCAAATTTGCTGATCCCTCATAGAAAGCTAATTGTTTCGTCACTGAGGAACCGTGCACAGTCGCGGAGTTCGATGGACCGACCTCCATGACCGTGTCTTGTGCGCGAGCGACATTGTCTGTCTCGTGACTCATTTTATTGTGAGGGTCCTCCGTTAGGCTGCGCCTCGCCTCGTATTTAAACGAAGGGCTTGCGGTCTTGGTCTGGAGGAGTCCTTGCGCGGAGCGTCGTCGGATTAATCGACTCCTCGTCCGCGGCTTGTTAGCTCTTTTCTACCTCGAATCGTCATGTTAGATGGCAATCCTCGACGGTATACGTTGAGATGGGGGTAGGGATGCACCGCATTGTCCGGGTTCACCAAGTTAGATGATGAACCTTTGAGGGCGGGCGAACGTGTCCACAGATTTGTTTGGAAGGTCCTTCGGCTACGCCCACCTCGTATTTAAACGAAGGGCGAGCGATCTCATCCCAAAGGAACCTTGCATGGCCGAAGCAGTCGGTTCCATCGACCACCAGGACCATGGCTGCACTCTTCTACCTCGGATCGTCATGTTAGATGCCGACATTCGACGGTGTACGTTGTGCGGGGGAGGCGTTCTCGTGTCTTAGTCCATCATGTTAGATGATGAACTGTAGAGGTCGAGCGAGCCCTCCGTTTCTGGAGATGTTGCTTGATTCTGGCGATCGGGTTGGAACACTGATGACCGTCGTTCGGTCGCCGATCGCGTTGTTCATAGGTTAAAAAGCAACCTTTGCCTGGCCAAAAAGTCTGCGGCTTAGGCGCGGAAGATCGCGTATAGGGCTGCAAACGAACCGAGCCGAGCCAAGCTTTGATCGAACCGAGCCGAGTTTTAAATTTTTTTCTGCCGAGCCGAGCTTTCTTACCGAACAAAAATCGTGTTCGAGCTCGAGCTCGTTAATAAATCGAGCCGCACACGAGCTGTTCGCGAACAACTCGAGCCGAGTCGAGCTCGAGCCGAGTCGAGCTCGAGCCGAGCTCGAGCTGTTCGCGAATAATTATATATTTTTAAATTATTTAAATAATATATTTGAATTATTTAAAATAAATATTTTAAAATAATCATTAAAAATTATATATTTTCAAATATATATATAAAAATTAATATTTTAATATATGAAAATTATTTAAAAAATTATTAATCTATAATATAATATATAAATATTATAAAAAATAATTTAAAAATATATTTATTAATCGAGCTTAACGAGCCAAACCGAGCCGAACCGAGCTCGAGTCGATCTCGAGCCGAGCTCGAGCCGCACATGCCCAAGCTCGGCTCGAGCTCGTTTTCTTAACGCACAGATTTTCGAGCTCTAGCTCAAGCTCGAATTCTTAACGAACCGAGCCGAACCGAGCCCTTAACGAGCTGAGCCGAGCTTTGTTCGCGAACAGCTCGGTTCGTTTACAGCCCTAATCGCGTAGGTCGGGGGGAGGTCCTTCGTAAGATGCCTTAACATAGGCGAAAGACCATGGAATCCCCCTAGGACCGAGTATAGGGCGATCTCGTCGCTTACGGGCTCGCCGTTGAGGATTATCTCGTCCACCCGGTCGATGTAGTCTGCGTCGGACTCTTCTTCCCCTTGCCTGATCTGCATCATGCGGTGGGGACCTTCCGACCGAGCGACCTTGGCGGCGAAGTACGCTGTGAAGTTGTTCGCCAGTTGATCAAAGGAATTGATGGATCGCGGCGGTAATGAGATATACCACCTGTGGGCCAGGTCGCCCAGCATTAGCGGGAACATTCGGCACGTGGTCGCGTCTGATGCCCCACACCCGGTCATGTAGATCCGGAACTTGCTCAGGTGAGTCTTGGGGTCCGACCTCCCCCCATACAAAGGTGTTTGCGGAGGAGCGATCCTACATTGCACGGGGGCGAGCTCGATATGGACCGCGAGTGGCTCGCTCGGCCCGACGATCTTGCTATTGGCGCCTGCCCCAGTTTCTAGGAGCGCCTTCATGTCGTCGAGCTGGCGTTGCATCGCGGCCATCGCTGTAGCTTGGTCGCTCGTGGTTTGGCTCTCGGAGCGGGTGCCGAGGCGATCGTGTACCGATCTCCTGGCTCCGCGGTAGGCGACGAGGTCGTCGCCGCCGGTCTTGGCTCTTTGGCGAGGAGCCAGATGGTTGGCCTGCCTTCTAGGAGTTGGGTATGTAACACCCCAAACCAGGCGGATATTACAGTGCCGTGGACCCCCGACTGGGACCCACCAGGCGAATGAAAAAGGATGAATTACACAGGGTAAATGTAGTACCGAACCACATTATAACATCAATTACTCCGATTAGGAGTTTCATACAACACACCCAGGATAATATAGAATACTTGTGTATCTTATGTGACGATAAAATACACGACACTGAATGAAATGAGTATTTGAAAGGAATGTCTGCAGCGGAATAATAAAGAAAACATAAATGACTGAATAAATGACTGAAAGGATTGGGGCCCCCTTCTAGTATCACTGGGACTCTCCGCCGTCAACGTGCTCTCCCTGCGCCTTTGCCTTGCCATGACCTGAAAAACAATATCCCCAAACGGGGTCAGTTATACAAAACAACAATCCTCAAGGGTTGAAAATACACAATCAAGATATATCTGAAATTATGAGTTATCCTGTCGAACATACGCAATCAAACATGCTATATGAATCGACTATCAGTACGGCTCAAAGGAATGGCGCCACACTACGTCCGGGATGGAAATGTGTCCGTGCACAAGCCACCAACGATCAAACACGCGTGGTCTTGTACCTAATCAGTCTCACGAGCAATCGACTCGTGTGCACAGTCCAATGTGAGGCCAACAACCAACACACGACCATAACGTGCCCGACATGAAAATCCTACACATACCAACTGCACGCCAAGATGACCCTAATGCCACAATATGACAAAAGTGACAACGAAAATGAATGATGACTCACCAAGATTTAATGATGGTGAAATGAATGATAGCTCAATGAAATGATCGGAACCGTCGTTCCTTATGACTGAGGCGATTAATTGACAATGACGAGTTTTGATTCGATTAATACAATGATGAATGAGTTATGATTATGAATGAACAACGACAAAAGGAATGAATATCCTTTTAACCGAGTAAGAATTAACTTACACAATACCGATGATGAATGTCCGTCCACGAACAACGTCCTAACCAAGATACCGGTCGCTCGAACAACCTTAATTCAATCCAATTACCAACAATCCGATCAATAACGAATTAAACACGAATATAACGAACTCAAGACGTCGATACGATTAAACGAAGTTCATAGGGGCATTATATCGAACACTTTGAGTCCAACTTCGATTGATTACAACTAAACCTCAACAATACCAATCTCAAATCCCCAAGAAGTGCTTCAAATCAATAAAACATCTCCAATACGATCAATAGTCCGTTAAGAATATCCAAAACGTGATTATAACAACTATTAATCGAAATCCCCAAATCCAACTCGATATTCAAAGTGTTCTAGAATAAATCCCTCAATAATCCAATGAATCCTTATACAAACTCATAATCATATACATATCCCTTCATAAAACATGATTATAACGTCCAAAACATCATATCTCAACACAAAATCGAAATCCAAGGTGTTAAAGAAATTACCTCTTGAAGATCCAACCACTTCGATCCGATGAACACGAGTAATAACGAGTATCCAAGCTTCCCAAAGGAATGAAGATGATGAAGATTACACACTCAAGTGATTGATGATGGTGAAATCTCTCTCTCAACCCTCTCTCTCGGATGAAGAAGGAAAAATGAAAAAGTGAAGTGAAATGACCCTACTAAGTCATTAAATCGCCGGGTTACGGCCGTAATCGGCCCTCTTACGGCCGTAACTTTCCAAGTCAACGGCCTTACGGCCAGAATCGCCAACTCAGACGGCAGAATTTCGGCTTCGTCAAAGCTCGCGACACTTTACGGCCAGAATCGATCCCGAAGTTACGGCGTAACCCGCCTTCGTCAAAAATATCCGTCGACACCCTTACGGCCAGAACCGCACACCTTACGGCCGTAACTCGATGATACGGCCGTATCCGCCAAATCTTACGGCGTAAGCCCTCTTCGCCGAAAACGGCTGTGCACTGCCGTCACAGACGGCCAGAATCGCCAACTCAGACGGCCGTACCTGCCTCGACTTACGGCCGTATGCCGCAACCCTTACGGCCGTAAGTCACCCTGGTCGACAACACCCAAAACTTACGAACACTACTTACGGCCGTATCTCACCATCCTTACGGCCGTAACTCACCTTCGGCCGAAAATGTCTCGGTAGCCTGCTGGACGCGTACGGCCGTACCTGCTCAACTTACGGCCGTACCACAGGACCTTACGGCCGTAAGTCCCTTTCGTCCAAATGGCACGAAACACGAACCCTTGTTACGGCCGTAACCCAAAGTCCTTACGGCCGTAACTCGATCCGGCCAAGTTGAAAATTCCGATAACTCCGATTCCACGATACGGTGATGAATGATCCGACATAACATACGAATGTGAAAATGAACAAGTCTAACACAAGCCACGGATGATGCTCCCAGTACGACTACCAATCACGATGAAAATAGTAATGCTCCCGCCGATCTCTAAACGGAGATGACATGACGATCGGTAACTGATATACGATTACAACATGCCAACATTGAACGCAAATGAGTGATTCATGAATGATGAGTGATTATTAATGAGTGAGAATTACTGAGTGACGATTACAGACTGATAATTACTGAATGAAAATGAATGAATTACAACCGGGTATTACATACCCCCCCCCTTAAAAAGAGTTTCGTCCCCGAAACTAAGGGTCAAACAACTCGGGATAACTCTCCCGCATACTATCCTCGGTTTCCCAAGTAGCCTCTTCGACTCCGTGTCTAGACCACTGAATTTTAACCAAAGGAATCGTCTTATTCCTCAAGCTGTTTGATTCGCTCTAGAACTCGAATAGGACGTTCCTCATATGAATGATCGTCGGCGATCTCGATTTCGAATCGGAGTATGTGACTCGGGTCGGCAACATACTTCCGCAACTGAGAGACATGAAACACATTATGAATTCGGCTCAACGCCGGAGGTAAAGCCAATCGATAAGCTAACTCGCCCACTCGATCCAAAATCTCAAACGGTCCAATGAATCTCGGACTCAACTTTCCCCTCTTCCCAAAACGGAAAATACCTCGACTCGGGGATACCTTGACCAAAACGTGGTCACCCGTCTCGAACTCTAGTGGTCGACGACGATTATATGCATAGGATTTCTGTCGACTCTGAGCTGTCAACATACGACTCCTGATTAAAGCTACCTTCTCCCGGGCGGCTATAAGCATATCGGGCTCGGTGCCGATTGATTCTGACAAGTCATCCCAACACAAAGGAGACCGACAACGACGACCGTACAAGGCCTCGTAAGGTGCCATCTTAATGGAAGCATGCCAGCTATTATTATACGTGAACTCGATCAATGGTAGTTGGGCTTCCCAATCGTCCTTCCAATCGAGGACGCATGCCCTCAACATGTCCTCTAGTGTCTGAATAGTCCTCTCTGATTGCCCGTCGGACTGAGGATGAAAGGCGGTACTGAGATTGAGCTGAGTTCCCATAGCACGATGAACTGATTTCCAAAAATGAGACACAAATCTTCCGTCACGATCGGAAACGATACTCTTAGGAGTACCGTGCAGTCTCACTATCTCCTTGATGAACAACTGAGCCAGTCTCTCAGGACCCCACGTATCCTTGATCTCAAGGAAATGAGCTGATTTTGTTAGGCGGTCCACGATCACCCAGATCGTGTTCATGCCACGACGACTCGTCGGCAAACTCGTGATGAAATCCATAGAAATGTCTTCCCACTTCCACTCGGGAATAGGAAGAGGTTTCAGCATACCCGCCGGTCGCTGATGTTCAATCTTAACTTGTTGACAGGTTAAGCATCTCGAAACGAATTCTGCGACTTCTCGCTTCATATTACTCCACCAGTAATTCTGTTTCAAGTCCTTGTACATCTTGCTGGATCCCGGATGAACAGAATAAGGGGTAGCATGAGCTTCTCTCAAAATCGAGTTTTTCAACTCGTCATCCGCGATACGCACAACCGATTCTTAAATCTCAAAAGTCCATCCTCGTGGACTACGAATCTGTGGGCTTTCCTGAGCCACATCCTCTCGGATGCGCAACAATGATGGGTCCGAACCCCGATTCTCTCGGATTGATTACTCAAGAGATGCTGAAATCTCAAACATACAAAGTCGTCTCGAACTCGCCGGCTGGACCTCGATCTCGGGTCTAAGGAGTTCCCGCCAAGCTCCTTCCGAATCAAGTTAAACGGCAAGCATCCGCTCCCGAACGGACTTACGACTCAAGGCATCGGCGACAACAATCGCCTTGCCCGGGTGGTAAAGGATCTCGATATCATAATCTTTGATTAATTCCAACCACCGTCTCTGGCGCATATTTAACTCCTTCTGAGTAAATATATACTTTAAGCTCTTATGATCGGTGAATATCTGACAGGTAACGCCATAAAGATAATGACGCCAAATCTTCAAAGCGAACACCACGGCTGCTAACTCCAGGTCGTGGGTCGGATAATTAACCTCGTAAGGCCTCAATTGCCGTGAAGCATAGGCAATAACTTTCCCGTTCTGCATGAGCACACATCCGAGACCCTGTCCGGACGCATCACTATAGACCACAAATCCTTCCGTCCCCTGCGGCAAGGAAAGTACAGGTTCTGACATTAACCGACTCTTGAGTTCCTCAAAACTCCGCTGACACGTGTCGGACCACGTGTATTTCTTATCCTTTCGCAAAAGGTTCGTCAATGGTTGAGCAATTTTGGAAAATCCTTCCACAAATCGCCGATAATAACCCGCTAGTCCGAGGAAACTCCGGATTTCCTTAACATTCTTCGGAGGTAACCAATCTCGAATAGCCTCCGTCTTCTGAGGGTCGACACGAACTCCGTCTCGATGAGATTACATGTCCGAGAAAAGTCACTGGACATCCGTAACTCACATTTGGAAAACTTTCCAAACAGCTTGCTCTCGTCTCAACACGTCGAGAACCCGATGAAGATGAACCTCGTGATCCTCTCGGTTACGAATAAATCAAAATATCGTCGATGAAGACAACAACAAACTGATCCAAAAGTCGATGAAAACCCGATTCATCAATTCCATGAACACCGCAGTGCATTAGTTAGCCCGAACGGCATAACTACGAACTCATAATGACCATAGCGTGTTCAAACGCCGTCCTCGCGATATCCGTCTCTCGAATCCGAATCGGTGATATCCGGATCTTAAGTCGATCTTGGAAAACACCGAAGCTCCCCGAAGTTGATCTAAGAGATCGTCAATACGGGGTAAGGGATACTTATTCTTGATCGTCACCTGTTCAACTCCCGATAATCAATACATAAGCGGAATGAACCATCCTTCTTCTTGACAAACAACACCGGTGCTCCCCACGGGACGCACTCGGTCGGATATAACCTTTCTCGAACAACTCCTCAAGTTGGTTCTTTAATTCTGCATTTGGTCGGGGCCATCCGACGGTGCCTTCGATATCGGGACGTACTGTGCTCCAACTCAATCGTGAATTCCACATCCCTCTGCGTGGAGGCAAACCGTAACTCGTGCGGAAAAACGTCGGCATATTCCCTCACCACCGGAATATCCGTTAACATTATCGATGACCTCTCGGTTTTGGCCATAAAGCACCAATAACCGACACATCCTCGATTGATTAATCTTACCGCTTTCATCAAATTAATGACTTTGCCGTAACAGTAGGGATTACCTCCTGAAACACATATTCAACTCCATCGTCTCAAATGATAGTGACCAAACGCTTTCGGACACTAATGATGGCATCATGACGATCCATCCAATCAATACCCAAGATGATGTCGCCCTCGGTAAATCTACTACGATTAGGTCCGCCGCCATACACGACCATGAAACCGAATCGACAATTGAATCTCACGGTTACCGATAATGCGTCTACCATCGGGTAGGCCAATGACATATGGCTCACAACTAGTAGCACTACCTGCACGTAGTCTACTCAAACATGACTCGGAAATGAATGAATGAGATGCACCAAGATCAAAAAGAGTGCACACAAAGTTGAGATAGAATATCGAGTGTACACGAGATCATCCGGCCTCGGGATCATCGGTCTTCTTCATCTCATAAATTCGGGCTTGCCGCCCCGAACCGGATGCTCCTGCCTCGATAGCTCTGCTCCGCCTTTAGCTCTGTCGTCTTGAACGACGCCGAGTGAGTGGCTCGATTACGCACCTGAATGACACGGGGCTTGAGATGATGCCGGAGTGGGTTTAGAGTCCCTACGGCAAAACGGGCCCTATGCCCAGCAATCCTGATTGTGGCACGTGATGCATCGCCGGACACTTGGTGCCGAAATGACCTCATTCTTCACAGTTGAAACAAGTGATGGCCGAACTGCCGCTCGCGATCGAGATTCCGCGGGTTTAGACGCTGGGAGGTCGCTCGGAAAAGTAGAGCCCGCCCGCGGTTTCTTGAAAGTGGCACGACTACCGCCGATCGACACGGTTCTTGGACTTCTTGCTAGCAGACGAAGGTTGCTGCTTAGCAATTTCCTTAGCCGTAAGCTCGTAAGTAAGAGCCTTCTCAATGAACTCGGCCAGAGTGGCACAGTTATGATTAAGCAACTGAAGTCTCATACGGGGTTTCAGTCTCTTGCTGAAATACTTGATCTTGTCCGCTTCCGAGTGAATGATAGATGAGGCGAACGGAAGAAGTTCCTGAAATTTTTCGGCGATGGCGAGAACGTCATCATCCGCCGAAAGGTCGGGAGTGAGTAATTCCGACAACTTGGCCTCCCGAGTGGGGCCGGATAGTACCTCTCCATCATGAGAGTCTTGAATCGATCCCAAGTACATGTTCCGTCTGTGGGTCTCAACGATAACCACCATGAATGAGCGCTCTTACCGAGATAGTAAGCCGCAACTGAAACTTTATGCCCTTCGGGGCAATCCACCATAGCAAATAACTTCTCAAAATGCTCAAGCCAGTGAACAATATCCGCCGGCTCAGATGAGCCCTCAAAAGTAGGTGGTCAGCGCGAGAGATATCACCGATGATATTGCTTACACCCCTCTCTTGCCTCGAGGCGGCGGCGGAGGAGCCTGCGATTTTGATTGACGGAGTTATGCATCGTCTCCATCAACCGAGCCATCTGGGTCATTTGGGCCATCATGCCCCGCATAAATGCGAGTGGGTCGACCGAACACCCTCTCGACCGAGCCGTGTCCTCGGTACGACTCGACAGTGAATGATCGCGTCTGTGTGAGTGAGTGAGTGGCAGCGCCGCTCGATGAGTTAGCATTATTCTGGCATTTGCACGGGTATTCGCACGAGTTCTCGGATTCGGCCCGCTCCACGGCCTCGTCCTCCACGCCCTCTCGCCATCCTCTCCATACCGAAGTGGAAAGTCATATGATGATTATATATCTCGCATGAGTATCACATTATGATTACATTATGAAATAATGAAAATGAGCATACGCGCTCACATACAGCGATTACATGAATGATTAATTGACGTGACATGATTATCCGATAAAATTATCAAATGATTATCTTGAACAATTTAACAAGATTGATGATATGATCTTCAAGATCAACAACCGAGTAATGAAATGAATTGAGTGATTAATGAGTTAACATTATCGACTTGATCACAATTGAAATTGATGAATGAGGATTGTTAATCGATGAATTATGAATGAATGATTAATGCCGAAATTATACCATGGCATTAGAAATCTTACAGTTCTTGGTCCGATTGGCTCGGCATTTGCACAGGTCACACGTGACGCGAAAGTCCAATGATACTAGTCCGATGACGATGATTTCAAATGAGACATGACTTGGAGGGTAGTATTCAAACCACGCTCCGATACCAACTCGTAACACCCCAAACCAAAGCGGATATTACAAGGCCGTGGACCCCGATCGGGACCCACCAGCGAATGAAAAGGATGAATTACACAGGGGTAAATGTAGTACCGAACCACATTATAACATCAATTACTCCGATTAGGAGTTTCATACAACACACCTGTGATAATATAGAATACTTGTGTATCTTATGTGACGATAAAATACACGACATCGAATGAAATGAGTATTTGAAAGGAATGTCTGCAAAGGAATAATAAAGAAAACATAAATGATGAATAAATGATCGAAAGGATTGGGGCCCCCTTCTAGTATCACTGGGACTCTCCGCCGTCAACGTGCTCTCCTCGCGCTTTGCCTTGCCATGACTGAAAAACAATATCCCCAAACGGGCCGGTTATACGTAACAACAATCCTCAAGGGTTGAAAATACACAATCAAGATATATCCGAAATTATGAGTTATCTGTCGAACATACGCAATCAAACATGCTATATAAATCGACTATCGAGACGGCTCAAAGGAATGGCGCCACACTACGTCCGGGATGGAAATGTGTCCGCACAAGCCACCAACGATCAAACACGCGTGGTCTTGTACCTAATCGGTCTCACGAGCAATCGACTCGTGTGCACGATCCAATGTGAGGCCAACAACCAACACACGACCATAACGTGCCCGACATGAAAATCCTACACATACCAACTGCACGCCAAGATGACCCGAATGCCACAATATGACAAAAGTGACAACGAAAATGAATGATGACTCACCAAGATTTAATGATGGTGAAATGAATGATAGCTCAATGAAATGATCGGAACCGCTGCTTCCTTATGATCGAGGCGATTAATCGACAATGACGAGTTTTGATTCGATTAATACAATGATGAATGAGTTATGATTATGAATGAACAACGACAAAAAGGAATGAATATCCTTTTAACCGAGTAAGAATTAACTTACACAATACCGATGATGAATGTCCGTCCACGAACAACGCCCTAACCAAGATACCGGTCGCTCGAACAACCTTAATTCAATCCAATTACCAACAATCCGATCAATAACGAATTAAACACGAATATAACGAACTCAAGACGTCGATACGATTAAACCAAGTTCATAGGGGCATTATATCGAACACTTTGAGTCCAACTTCGATTGATTACAACTAAACCTCAACAATACCAATCTCAAATCCCCAAGAAGTGCTTCAAATCAATAAAACATCTCCAATACGATCAATAGTCCGTTAAGAATATCCAAAACGTGATTATAACAACTATTAATCGGAAATCCCCAAATCCAACTCGATATTCAAAGTGTTCTAGAATAAATCCCTCAATAATCCAATGAATCCTTATACAAACTCATAATCATATACATATCCCTTCATAAAACATGATTATAACGTCCAAAACATCATATCTCAACACAAAATCGAAATCCAAGGTGTTAAAGAAATTACCTCTTGAAGATCCAACCACTTCGATCCGATGAACACGAGTAATAACGAGTATCCAAGCTTCCCAAAGGAATGAAGATGATGAAGATTACACACTCAAGTGATTGATGATGGTGAAATCTCTCTCTCAACCCTCTCTCTCGGATGAAGAAGGAAAATGAAAAGTGAAGTGAAATGACCCGCCAAGTCATTGGCATCGCCGGAAGTTACGGCCGTAACTCGGCCCTCTTACGGCCGTAACTTTCCAAGTCAACGGCCTTACGGCCAGAATCGCCAACTCAGACGGCCGTAACTCGGCTTCGTCAAAGCTCGCTGACACTTTACGGCCAGAATCGATCCCGAGTTACGGCGTAACCCGCCTTCGTCAAAAATATCCGTCGACACCCTTATGGCCGTAACCGCACACCTTACGGCCGTAACTAGGATGATACGGCCGTATCCGCCAAATCTTACGGCGTAAGCCCTCTTCGCCGAAAACGGCCAGCACTGCCGCGCCGCAGACGGCCAGAATCGCCAACTCAGACGGCCGACTCGCCGACTTACGGCCGCATGCCGCAACCCTTACGGCCGTAAGTCACCCCGGTCGACAACAGCCATAACTTACGAACACTACTTAAGGCCGTTTATCACAATCCTTTCGGCCGTAACTCACCTTCGCCGAAAATGTCTCTGCTTTGACGCCAGACGGCCAGAATCGCCAGCCTTACGGCCGTGCACGCTCAACTTACGGCCGTACCACAGGACCTTACGGCCGTAAGTCCCTTTCGTCCAAATGGCCTGAAACACGAACCCTTGTTACGGCCGTAACCCAAAGTCCTTACGGCCGTAACTCGATGCTGGCCAAGTTGAAAATTCCGATAACTCCGATTCCACGATACGACTGATGAATGATCCGACATAACATACGAATGTGAAAATGAACAAGTCTAACACAAGCCACGGATGATGCTCCCAGTACGACTACCAATCACGATGAAAATAGTAATGCTCCCGCCGATCTCTAAACGGAGATGACATGACGATCGGTAACTGATATACGATTACAACATGCCAACATTGAACGCAAATGAGTGATTCATGAATGATGAGTGATTATTAATGAGTGAGAATTACTGAGTGACGATTACAGACTGATAATTACTGAATGAAAATGAATGAATTACAACCGGGTATTACAGGGTATGCCGAACTCCTGGTGACGGACTCGGGCTCCGTCGTCTCGTGGCTGGGGCCGGACTGCCCCGGTCGCCATGATGGGTCGCTTCCCAGGCGGCTGAAGATGGAGGTGTCCCGCCTTGCGAGCGCCTCTTCTTGCGAATCGGGGCCTCCTGGAGATCGCTCGGCCAGTAGCCCCTTGAACTTCCGTTTGCTTACGCGGTGGATGGCCGAGGGGGTTATAGCAGGCGCGTCGAAAGCTCTTCGTCGCTCCCGTAGGATGGCCATGGCCTCTTCGATGTGCTCCGCGGTTTGGAACTGATCGAGCGATAGGCTTGGGCCGTCCCTCGAGGGCGGGATCGAGAGTCTCGGGTTGCCGCGGCTACCCTCCGCCATAGGCTGGGGCTCGGATTGAGACGGGATGAGGCGTTCGGCGGATCGGCCAGCGGCTTTCTTCGATGTGGAGGCAGAAGTCATGATTCTGAAAGCTTTCTTTGAAGAGCAGTGAGTGTCTTTTCAAGTATATACCCCGAGAACAGTGAGTGTTCTTCGGGACGATAGGAATAAAAATGAAGGTTAAGATGCCGCTCCTTCTAGCGCCAATTGTTGCTGCCTGAAATATTATCCGGAGATAGATATTACTGGAATGGACGGACAGCAAACAAGGTGTGAGAGCACGTCCAAGGGAATGGAAATAACACAAGATTTGTCGGGTGTGTTAGGCCCGGGTTTGAATGCTCTCGCGAGATGTTATTAATAAGAATACGTTTGAGTACAAATATTAATGTAAGAATGCGATTACAATGAGTGTAAAAGATCCTTGCTATCTAGCTCTTGAGCGAAGCTATTTGTGTTCTTGTTCTCGTTTCTGTCGACCGTCTTCTGGGTTAAGAGGTCTCGAGAGTGAGAGAGATATACCCGAAGTGTATAGCGTTGCCAAGAGAGTGAAAGCCAAGCCAAAAGCCAGAGACAAAACCAGGCCGCTTTCCAAGTGTAGGAAGCCTTCTATTTATAGGAGCTGAGATGCCCTTTTCTGACGGGCGATCGCCTTCCTTGTAATATAATAAGGGGCGATCGTCTTTCCGCACATGGGTTGTCTGCCTTGAAGTCCGCGGCTGTTGCTGGCAGCCAGCCGTGCGGTCCAATGAGGAGCCAGCACGCGTCCTGCGTCGCTGTCCCGGGCGGTCCCACTTGCACCTTTCGACGGGTCTGTCGGTAGGTGGGATTGGTGACAGGCTGTGGTCAATGATCCATGTCCTGCGGCGCCTTTTCCGGATCTGCACATGGGTCTCAGTATGAGCTTCGTCCTTCGCCGACTGGACATGCTGGCTTTGCGTGGCAAGAGGCGGTCGTCATTGGCCGGGCACCAGGGGTCGATCGCCAAGTGCCAAGAGACGATCGCCTTAGATGTCGATCGCTCGGCACCGGGACTTGACCTGGGACCTTCGATCGGCCAACCTGCATCGGCTATTTGACTATGACTCGATCGTCCGACCTTTGTACCGATCGCCAGTTGAGGTATATAAAACTCGACACAACACAATCTACACTGTTCAACTGCTTTTGTCAATCAACAATTTCTACACTAATATTTCACTATGTAAATATGAAGAAACATTCATATAACCATTTTCCAGTCCTCTTTTCTCCACGAAACTCAGAATTTCATAAATTTTTTATACAAACGGTTCTAAGTTTGTTATAGTTCTTTTATATTGGACATAATTTAAAGGTTATGGATTTACGAAATCCTAAAAGTCGACTCCCAATCAAAATTCATTAGAAAATTATGAATGAGTACAAAAACATGCAAGTGGAAAGCATAACAATCAAAACCTCAAAGGAATATATGAAATCAAAAAAGTTTAGGAGAGTTTGTTTATCCCTTTTCATGATGCCATAGAAATTTTTTAATTGATTGATTGTGCATTTGATTTATCTGAAGAAAGAATTTGCAGCGGCTGAATATTTTTTAACGGTGCATGGCGAGAGAGATGAAAGAAATCTACTTTGCCGTAGACATGGAGAGAGATGGAGAAAAAGGAGCTACAATTAAGGGATATATAAGAATAAACAATATTTATTAATATTTTTTAAATATTTAGAGGGCTATAGTGAGCAAAATGGGGGCTATATATAGAATCCCCCTTAATTATATTGTCATTTCCCAAATATATAATTTGAAAATGAAATCAATTGAGGTTGGAGGAGGTGATTTTCTTTATTTGATTATTTAGTTTAATTCGTGTTATCTTTGAGATTATGTTAATATGATTATTGCTAAAATTTGGACCATCCATGTCTAAAATCGCGTGGTGGCATCTATGGCTGAGAATTTCGGATCGAAAAATGAAAAAGTCCCATCCAGAGTCCCGAATTTATCGGGATTGGGACCGGGACCGGAACTCACATTCTGGGAAATTTCGGGACTCGGGAGTCCTGAGTCCCAATCGGGACAATCCTGAAGTCCCGGTTGAAATTTAAAAACCAAATCAAACCAAACATACCCAGTATATTCCACTCTCCCGGTTGAAATTTGATTTCAATTATTATAATTATTAATTATACTTTCTATCTTCTTACCCTAAATCCCTAATACAACCCCCCCCCCCCCATTTTCTTTCCCTCACGCGGCCTCACCTTTCTGGATTGCGTCGCGCGGCGTCCTCCTTTGAGCCTCCCGCGATGCTGCCCGCCGCAGCGCCGCCCCACCCCCACAACCCGATTTTGTGAGCCTCGATAAAGCTCTCGCGATTTGTGTCCCGATCGGGACATTCGGTACGTTCGGGACATTTCGGGAAATTACACTCCGGAACCGGGATTTAGATTAATCTCATTTCGGGAATCGAAACTCTCGAAGTCCCGAATGGGACCGAGACAATCGGGACTCTGGACCGGGACCTCAGGATTTCCCAATTCTCGACCTTAGTGGTATCTATAAAATATTCTTCCAAATAACTTCAATTTATAGATTATTGCCAACTCATGTGATAGTTGACAACTTCAATTCATATACTTCATCTTCCATGCAAAAGATTATATTAAGTAGGGCTGAGCATGGGTCGGTTTGGGTCGATTTTGGGGTAAAATCGAACCCAAACCGCTAATTTCGGTTTTTGGGTTTTAGAACCCAATGGGTTCGATTTCTGTTCGGTTTCGGTTTCTCGGTTTCTGGTCGGTTTTGGTTTCGGTTTCGGTTTCTCAGGTTCAACCCATACGCTCATGGATTTTGGGTTTAAACCCGTGGGTTTTGGGTTTTAACCCATTTTCCAGCAAATGTATATATTAAAATATATACTAAATATATATTTAATATTATAATTAGGGTTAGGTTCCATATTTTAGTTTTTTATTTTTTAAAATATATATTAAATATTAAATAATCAGGTATATAAATATATTATGGGCCGGTTTCTGGGTTTGGCTCGGTTCCTGGGTCGGTTTCGTAAGAATGGGTCGGTTTTGGTTTCACGGTGCGGTTTCTAAAGTACAAACCGAAACCGAAACCGAAAAATTCGGTTTCTAAAATTTGAACCCAAAACCGATGGGTTCTCTTTGGTTTCGGTTTTTCGGTTCCGGTTTCATCGGTTTTTGTCGGTTTCTCGGTTTCCGGTTTCGGTTTTGCTCAGCCCTAATATTAAGGTTGAGTAATTATATTACATTAAATCGGAATTTCTTACATTAAGTATAGAATTTTTGTTTTAATTACAAGGTAAAATATAAATGAAAATAACAAAAACCCAATACATTTTAAAAAATTAAAGTGTAAAGAGTTAAACTCAATTACGATTTTTAAGAATAAAAAGTTGAAATGTATATTTTATTCCAATTAAAAAACTAAATTACGTACACGGAAGATTGGATGGTCTGATTAGTTACAACCAAATCAAAATAATAAATACACATAGTTGGCTTCTAATTACGACAAATCGGTCAATTTCTGTGGCGAGTGCCCCCTTAGTCGAGGACAAATCATTGTTCAGAAATCTTTAAATGATCATCAACATTTACAAACGTTAAAATATTGTTTTTAGTACATTTTTTATCACACGCACAACAATTAATACTAGACCGGGCAAAATAGGCCCAGGCCCGCGGACTTGCCCAGCCCGTCCATTTTTGAGCGGACATCGGGCCTTATTTTTTTAGGCCCAAAAAAAATCGGGCCTTTTTTACCCGCCCATAATTTGGCCCGGCCCAAGATGGCCCAGCCTGCGGGCGCTCGGCCAGCCCAGCAATGAAACTAAATTAGGTTAAAAAACTAACCTGGCTGACATACACATACATTTATAATTATTCATTAACTTAAGTAACATTACATCCGCTGCCTCAATAATCAATCCTCACCTCACTCATCATTTTCATTTCATCTCTCACTTAACATTTCTCTCACCCCATCTCTCTCTCTAGTCTCTCCTTCAGTTTCATCGGGGCGGACCGAAGGTAGACGAAGAATCGGAAATAATATTTTTCGGGCGGTCGACTTTTCGCGTCGGATTCAGATGGTAGTGGTTCTCATGGAACTAGAAACTTGAACTCGCATGAGAAGTCGTTCCCTGGTTTAGTCAACCAAAATGTGTCTCAAATGCATATAGATCATGAAGGGAAAATGCGTAGTAGAACAATTAGTCAGCTTATTTATAGAGAAAAGATGGTTGAAGCAATCATGAAGCATAACTACGCCTTTTTGGTTGTTGAACATGAAGGTTTACGAAAAGTACATTACTACTTGAATTCGGATGTGAAATCATATACTAGAAATACTGCAAAAGTGGATTGCATTAAAATTTTTAACCTTGAAAAGGTGAAATTGAAGAATTCATTTCAAAATATACCCGGTCGAATTTGTCTCACTTCTGATTTGTGGTCATCCGGTACGAGTGAGGGTTACATTTGTTTGACTGCTCACTTCATTGATAATGACTTTGTGTTGCATAGTAGAATCATAAATTTTTGTCATTTCCCCCCGCCACATAATGGCACTCTTTTATCAGAAATAGTCTTTGAGTTTTTGAAGGATTGGGGAATTTAGAAGAAGATATTCTTGATCCGAGGCTACTATTCTTGATCCGAGGTATAAGGTGCAGTTTGTCAAATTTAAATTGAAAAAAGTTGAGCCGATTGAGAGTGTCATTGATAAAAAAATTAGATCAAATTTTGAATGCGATGAAATCTTTGTTCGCGGAGTATGTACTGGAGTTTTCCGAAGATAGTTCACCACAACAAGAAAATGGTGTTGGGTCTTCTACTATTGGCACCACTAAGTTGAATGAACATAGCGATGACGAATTCGATGTAAGTGAAACTCTATGTTAGATTATTTTTAGTTTTGTTTCCACAATTATCTTTAGATGAATTACTTGGTCAAAATTCGAAAGAGACCACTTAGAAAACTTTGAAAACTTTAAAAACTGCTTTAAAAACTGCTTTAAAGTAAACTGTTTTTATTCCCAATTATAAGAGCCCTGCTGCATATTTTTGAAAACTTTGAAAACTGCTTTAGATGCATATTTTTAGATGCTTTAGATGCATCTAATTATAAGAGACCTATTTGAAATATGTATATTTTTTGATGCTTTAGATGCATCTAATTAAACTGCTTTATTTCCAATTGGGTCCTGCTGCGTATTTTTTTTGCCAGGTCTATTTATTAATTTTGGGCTTAATTTTTTGTAGGACTTCGTGAGGGAAATTTAAGAAAATGCATCAACAAGAACAAAATTGGAACTATACTTGGATGAGAAGATGATCACCAACAAGGGTTCTTTTAATATTCTCCAAAAGTGGAAAAAACTTTATGAGAGGTACATATTATTGCTTTTCTTTTCAAACTTGTGTTGTGTATTTGAATTTTAAATATTAGTAATCATTTTAGCTTATAATATCTTCAAATTGAATGTTACTAGATACCCAATATTAGCTAGGATGGCATATGATATTTTATCGCTTCCGATTACAACGGTTGCTTCGGAATCGTCCTTTAGCATTGGAGCAAAAGTTCTCACAAAATACCGTAGTTCGCTTCTACCAGATAATGCCCAAGCTTTAATTTTCGGGCGTAATTGGATTTGTGGTTATGAAATTCAAGGTTTGTTGTATAATATTTAGTTAATTGTAATGTTGTTTTTTTTAGTTTAGATTGTTGCTATTTTGCAATTTAATCCAGATGATGGGCCGAGCGATGAGCTGCTTTCCGTGCCGCTAGTTGCAACACAAGAGTCAAATGGTTCTAATACTATTGAAAATAAAGAATCAGGAAATGCATAGTGGCCGATGAAGTTGGAAGCAAAGTGGAACTCTAGTTTAATTTTAATTATTTCGATATGTTGATTGTTGTATACTTTAACACTTGTGTTCCTTGCTGCTGTTTTCTACTTGTGTGTTTTGTTACTTTTTTACTGTTATTTTTTTTCTGTGATGCTTTTTTAATATCATTTTTGGGCTGGAACATGGATGTGTTGGGATATTATGTTTTTGGAATGACTTACATAAGCTTTCTAAAAAAAAACTGGGATAATAATGTACTGGAGGCCCGCGGGCCAGGCCGAGCCCGCCCAGGGCGTGCCACGGGCTGCAATATTTCAGCCCAAAAATTTTCGGGCCTTTTCAGCCCAACCTAAGAAAAGCCCGTCCGTCATCAGCCCAGTCCGTTTGGGCTTGGCCCGCCCGTTTGCCAGGTCTAATTAATACTATACAAGTGCTTGATCGACTTTGGAGAAATGACTCATGAAAAATGAAGGAAACAAATTAATTTTATCTTTTTATTGGTTGAATGTAGTCTTATTTATTGGTTGAAAATTGAAGGAGAAACGAAGGAATTTTATATGTGAATATCCGTTTTTGTTATCATCTGGTTCCGGTGCTATATTTTGTCAAAACATTAAGTAGATTTTGGCCTTATTACATGCAAGCTTTAGGGCCTATTTACTAACAACTTAATGAAGCTTATTGGTTTCTTATAGCTTTTTTGGACGGTTGATAATGTGTTTACCAGGAGCTTAATCAATAAGATAGCAACTTAATGGGACAGTGATCCCCCAGCTCCTTATTCGGTAAGCTATCATCTTAATGGAACCAAATGACTATTATAACTAGATATTGTGTTATATTATTATGATGTTGTGCAATTTATAATTGTATGGTGTTGAACTATTTTGGATATAAATATTTAATACAATTTTATATATATCAAGGGAGTAAAATGGTCATTTCTGCCATTCAGACAGTTGATTCAGCAATGAAGGTAAATAATATTTCATCTTTATCCAGACAGACAGAATAATCCAAACAGATAACTTATTCCACTCAGATCTTAATGACAGAGTTGGTAAACAGCCCCCTAGTAACTTGTTTTGTCATCTTAATTTCAAGCAGACTTGCCGATTTTCCAAAATGAAAAAACACTATACCAACTTAAATGAGCTAAGATTGAATATAGACATTGTTAAAATAATAACAAAAATCCGCTAAAAAATAATAGTAACCACCTTAAGTTTAACTGAGAAAGAAAATGTTAGTCCTCAGGGGTGTAGGAGTAATTTCCGAAATATAGGCTTTTTCGGAGTTCACTGGACTCCGGGCCACGACACGAACCCTCCGGGCCGTGGCACTACGCTTGAAAAGTCATTTTTCCTCACCTTGCACTGCTGGGCCGCGGCACACAGCTGCCGAGCCGCGGCCCCCGAAACTCTTGGGTGCTGCCGAGCTTCTGTACTCTCGGCCGCGGCCCCTGCCTGTTGGGCCGCGGCCCCTGCCGAGCACACCCCTGTCGAGAGCTGCCGAACACACCTCTGCCGAGCGCTGCCGATAACCTGGGGCCGCGGCACATCCCTTGTAACACCCCCAATCCGCTCAAGGATATTACACGCCGTAGAACCTTTCCTCAAGGATCTACTAGGCTGGTAACGACATATAACAACTCAACCATGCCTTTAAGACTAAAACGACTCAGTAGACCGATTTGGTCTTTCAATAAATACATACAACTCAAATACAACTCATGCCCACGCAGGGGTCAAAACACAACCACACCCGTACAACGGGAAAAATATAGCAGCGGAAAATAAAGTACAACTGAACCAATACACGATGTACGGTTCCTCATGTGATTAGTATCGATCATCTTTCATCATCCTTCGTGCCGACCCTGTGTTATGCTCCAAAACCTGAATGCAAAAACAGACATCCACCCCCGAATACTCGGGGGTTAGCAAAACTCCACTGTTTTGCTAGTGCAAGTACAAGTGCAAAAATACGAGTCATACAATTCACATTCCACGAACGATAATAATTCGGAATCCTCAAAGATTCAAATACAACAAGATGAACACTTCCCGAGGCAAGAGTTTGAGTAAAGACTTCCCAAAATTTCAAGATCAAAATATCAAGGGAAACAATTTATAAAATGATTTGAAATACCATCGGGAGTTTTAATAGAAAACAATTTAGGATTATCAAATCCCACTTTTCAAAACTCAAAAGAAAAAAGGGGTCACCACCCCAAAAGTTTACTTTCCATAAAATAACCTTTACCAAACCGTTGGGATTTTAGCCCCAAATCCGTCAAATGACCGTTACAAAACCATTGGGATTTTAGTCCCAAATCTCATCAACTCACAGTACACAAGAACGACCACAAGGTTCGTCTCCCAACATCAAAATCCACAAATAAAGGATTTAACACAAACAACAAAATACTCTAGCGCCATCCTAGCCAAGTAGGCCAAACGAACAACTTACCTCTTACACACTTAGTCAATGCATGCAATCATGAAAACCGTTCAAAAGCACTCATTTCTGAAAATGCCAATATCAAAACACATTTGCAAAATACACCACAATTAACCGCGGATCCACGTCTCTGTGGACCCCTACCGAGACCCCGTCGGATCTAACCCATAGTGAGCATACACACACACACGTTACTCATGCAATACTAATATGCTAAGAATGTAAGTTCATTAAGAATACTCACTAGAGATGGCCTCTAACTCGACACCATTATCAAACTCTTCAAAAACACAATAACAAGATTAAACACGGAATACGCGATTCCATCACTTTAAACAACAGTGATATCATCAAAGCCTCCAACGTTCAAAATAATCAAATCATAATCAATTCCCAAAACACAACGTTCACAAAACACACACGCGTTTTGAAAGAGAGCCTTTAACGAGGCCAAACCGAAATCTTTTGAAACTTCATTTCAAACAACCAAACAAACACACCAAGACGATCACCGATCATCATATCCATTAAATAAGAAAAGTATGGGCAAGGTACTTGCCTCGAATAAGAATAACGCGGAGAATCGACCGAAGTAGGTTGACACGAACCGACTACGAACCCGCCGACTCCACCGAACAGCAATCCGCAACAATGAACTACGAACGAAGACAATAACAACGAAAATGAATTCCAAAGTACGACCCAAAGCCGCTGAATTCAAAGAACAAATGACGAAGGTTCAAGGATTTCCCCCAAAACGGCCAAGAACACGATTCGTCCCGTCAAATCACGGAAACGGAATTCCAAGTTGAAATATGGATATACAATCCATAGAATATGTTTAACAACATCATTTAACCATAATCGATCCATCGAAAACGGATGAAAAACGAGATCGAGGACAAATCCCCCAAAAAGTCAATTCGAAGGAAATCAAGAAATATACTTCGATTCGACGAAGAACAATGGATTAAATGATGTTAAACACATAAATACTACCAAGATTAATCATACCCATCGTGTATTAATCAACAACACGGAACGAATCGGACAAAAACGCAAAAACCCCAAATTTTCCCAAAATAGGGTTCTAGGAAATCTCACCTTGATTCGCTGGATCAAAGGAGGTTATGGAGGGATTAATCGATGATATGAACTACCAATCTTCGTGGATTAGTTGCTTGACAACATGTCTCCTGGATCGCCAAGTCTCCAGCCGCGGAGAGGAAAAGGTGGAAATGAAAAATGGGTGAAAATATGACTACTCTGTCATATTTATACAGGCACGGCCTAGCGTGCACTACACCTTCCGGACTAGCGCGCGCTAACGGGCAGCCTCGGCCGATAACCCTCGGCCCGCAAGGCCTGTGATCGAAGACTCAATCTGCCGCCGGATCTTGCACCTTTCGCCGATCAAGGAGAAAGGCTGCTGACGCTTAGCGTGCGCTTAGCCGATCTGCCCGTAACCTCTCGATGAATCGCCCGGCCAGTAACGACGCTAGCCCGAGGCTGCGGCGCTACGCTGCCGACTAGCACGCGCTACGCTCGGCGTAGCGTGCGCTACCCGCCGATCCTAACCGATTCCGAACCCCGTGACTCCACTGTCTGCACTGGAGCAAGATGCGTTAAAGCCGGTAGCGTGCGCTACACCTGCCGGTTAGCGCGCGCAGCCTTCCGGCCGTAGCGTGCGGTACGCCGGTTCCTTCCGCACCCGTCCGGCCGGTGCCCGCAATCGTTCGGCCAGTCCCGCAACCGTCCGGCCAGTGCTCGAACACCAGGGCTCGACGACTCGATTTCCGAAAACGCACGGAACGAACACGACGAAAAGTTCGCGGACAACATCAACGACCCGAAATGAAAACATAATACCATAATTTATCATACGCGACCAAGAAACGGGTCGAGACAACAATTACAGATACAGATACCCATAACTTTCAAGAAATTACAAAATGGCCCAAAACGCCCGGAAATCACGATACGTGATCGAATAACCAAACAGAAGTTCACAACACGTCTAACAAAGTTAAATGGACTTACGGGAAACTCGAAATAGCAGTTTCGAACGAGATTCGCAAGAATCGAACTCAAGTGCGGAAAAGTCGCCAAAAAGCACGGAACTCAACAAAACGACACCGAAACGAACTCGGATGACAAAAAGTGCAGAATTAATCATTCTCAGAATGACGAAACAGTCATGAGCGAGTCGTCAAAATGGACTTCGGTCGAAAAAAGAAATTTACCGAAAATCGAAAATTGCGGATATTACATTCTACCCTCCTTAAAAGAAGTTTCGTCCCGAAACTTAAAACAAGTAGGAAGAAGCAATATCCCTCCAGGAAAACTCAACGAGATACGCAAGAAACGCATAACTAATGCCCAACGGCGAAACGTTACAAACAACGCAACGGAATATACGGTGTGAAAACACGCTCCACGACGACCAACACAACGTCGCCGTTAGGGATATAATAAAACCAACAAGTGACAAGCGTCATCAAATGGATAATACACTCAAGTCAATTATCCGGACAATCACAAAACACAATGAACGAAAATCAATATGATTGACCAACCCAACGGTACATCAATCAAACGCGAGCCAATCGCTGAACAAATATGGAATTCCACCGCCCAAGGGTTGGAAGATCGAAAACGAGACTAATTTCCCAAACTTAAGGGAATTAGGAAGGATCCTGAATGCTCAACAATCACGAAACGAGAACAAAAACCGAACAAGCAAACGATCGAGACAACAAAGATTGAACAATCATGTCCGAAACACGAAGGATAATAAAATTCAAACAACAACTCCCAGGTTCACAAGAATCGAACCGAACTCGGAAAGTCACAGCGATAACCAGATCGACCCACAACAAGATCACAGATCGTTCGGACGATGAAACCGAAATACAGAACAAGTTCATAAAGTACCAACGAACATGAGCAAATCGATGGACTGGAGAAAGATAAAATACAGAAGTCAAAATATTACGGGTATTACCTCCGACCTCATCCACGAAATTCACAAAAACAGGAGCAAGGTAACAAGCATTAAACAACCGACACATAACGGAACCATCACCGATGCACACGGTCATACCAATCCAAGCTCTAACAACTCGCACATGCGCGACAACGCAGAAATCACTACGAGGCGACAATATTCAATACCAACATCCCACCTCTCACAGAGGCTAGCACAACAAATGTGTGGAAAACGACTCAACGCTCACACCGCCAATTCGGTCATACTCGGGAGCAAACATCAAAATGACAATGCGAACATCGTACATACATACCCAGCCCTCAGACGGGAATGGATAGGTTTTAAAAACGAAAACCTCATTTTGAAAATAATTTAGAAGAACACCGGTTGATCTTGAGTATCACCTTTCAAAAAAATACAAACGTGAAACATCGTCATCGAGACTTTGGAGAACCATTTCGGATTTGATAAAAATGAGGACACTTTCTCTTAGTGAAAACTTTCAAAATATTCGACCCTCGGGTCTAAATAAAAGTGTTTCTAAAACATTGAAAATATCTCAAAACATTTTGGTCCTCGAGGTAGAAATTTTTTGAAATATATTGTGGCACCTAGGATATACCACAAGAAAATAACTCATTTGAAAAGTATGTCTCGAAATTTATTTTTCTAAGATACTCAAGGTTTTCAAAAATCCAATAGGCCAGAATGCCCAAAACTCACACATATCGACGTTCACTAAAACAACTCCTAGTACACGCATCAAAACGTTTAAAATCAAGACAATACATGTCTTTAAACGGAAATAAACGATAAATACCACAGTCGAAAACCGCCTAGGATTCAGAACAAAACCACTGACCCCATTTGAGGCCTCTAAGGACCTTCCCGCCCTGGCTAGTGAACAAGTCGAATGCGTATAAGCACAAAGCTTCCACAATAGAACTTGTAAAACGTGCAAATCGATTCGAAAATCATCAACAACGGACAAAAACAACAATAAAAAGACATCACAAGCGATGACATTCCTCGTATAAATCAAATACGAGAGCCGACTAAATACATATCGTGAAATCAAAATCCATAAGAGGATTCCACCGCTTAACAAATAATCATAAAAATAGCTCGTGTCACACGAGGCACAACACAAAGAATGGAGACTTACTTCCACAGGTCGCACGAAGATGATGATCGCCCCACGATACTAATCACGACCAACAAACTCAAACGACGCGTCGCGACACGACTCAGTCAGATAAAATCCGACGAAACAAAACTCAACAGACACCACTGACCCGACAGCCTAGGTTCCACAACCTAAGCTCTGATACCATTTATGTAACACCCCCAATCCGCTCAGGGATATTACACGCCGTAGAACCTTTCCTCAAGGATCTACCAGGCTGGTAACGACATATAACAACTCAACCATGCCTTTAAGGCTAAAACGACTCAGTAGACCGATTTGGTCTTTCAATAAATACATACAACTCAAATACAACTCATGCCCACGCAGGGGTCAAAACACAACCATACCCGTACAACGGGAAAAATATAGCAGCGGAAAATAAAGTACAACTGAACCAATACACGATGTACGGTTCCTCATGTGATTAGTATCGATCATTTTTCATCATCCTTCGTGTCGACCCTGTGTTATGCTCCAAAACCTGAATGCAAAAACAGACATCCACCCCTCGAATACTCGGGGGTTAGCAAAACTCCACTGTTTTGCTAGTGCATGTACAAGTGCAAAAATACGAGTCATACAATTCACATTCCACGAACGATAATAATTCGGAATCCTCAAAGATTCAAATACAACAAGATGAACACTTCCCGAGGCAAGAGTTTGAGTAAAGACTTCCCAAAATTTCAAGATCAAAATATCAAGAGAAACAATTTATAAAATGATTTGAAATACCATCGGGAGTTTTAATAGAAAACAATTTAGGATTATCAAATCCCACTTTTCAAAACTCAAAAGACAAAAGGGGTCACCGCCCCAAAAGTTTACTTTCCGTCAAATAACCTTTACCAAACCGTTGGGATTTTAGCCCCAAATCCGTCAAATGACCGTTACAAAACAATTGGGATTTTAGCCCCAAATCTCATCAACTCACAGTACACAAGAACGACCACAAGGTTCGTCTCCCAACATCAAAATCCACAAATAAAGGATTTAACACAAACAACAAAATACTCTAGAGCCATCCTAGCCAAGTAGGCCAAACGAACAACTTACCTCTTACACACTTAGTTAATGCATACAATCATGAAAACCGTTCAAAAGCACTCATTTCCGGAAATGCCAATATCAAAACACATTTGCAAAATGCACCACAATTAACCGCGGATCCACGTCTCTGTGGACCCCTACCGAGACCACGTCGGATCTAACCCATAGCCGTTAAAAGCAAGCTCGCGGATCCACGTCTCTGTGGACCCCTATCGAGACCCCGTCAGATCTAACCCATAGTGAGCATACACACACACACGTTACTCATGCAATACTAATATGTTAAGAATGTAAGTTCATTAAGAATACTCACTAGAGATGGCCTCTAACTCGACACCATTATCAAACTCTTCAAAAACACAATAAGAAGATTAAACACGGAATACGCGATTCCATCACTTTAAACAACAGTGATATCATCAAAGCCTCCAACGTTCAAAATAATCAAATCATAATCAATTCCCAAAACACAACGTTCACAAAACACACACGCGTTTTGAAAGAGAGCCTTTAACGAGGCCAAACCGAAATATTTTGAAACTTCATTTCAAACAACCAAATAAACACACCTAGACGATCACCGATCATCATATCCATAAAATAAGAAAAGTATGGGCAAGGTACTTGCCTCGAATAAGAATAACGCGGAGAATCGACCGAAGTAGGTTGACACGAACCGACTACGAACCCGCCGACTCCACCGAACGACAATCCGCAACAATGAACTACGAACGAAGACAATAACAACAAAAATGAATTCCAAAGTACGACCCAAAGCTGCTGAATTCAAAGAACAAATGACGAAGGTTCAAGGATTTCCCCAAAAACGGCCAAGAACACGATTCGTCCCGTCAAATCACGCAAACGGAATTCCAAGTTGAAATATGGATATACAATCCATAGAATATGTTTAACAACATCATTTAACCATAATCGATCCATCGAAAACGGATGAAAAACGAGATCGAGGACAAATCCCCCAAAAAGTCAATTCGAAGGAAATCAAGAAATATACTTCGATTCGACGAAGAACAATGGATTAAATGATGTTAAACACAAGAATACTACCAAGATTAATCATACCCATCGTGTATTAATCAACAACACGGAACAAATCGGACAAAAACGCAAAAACCCCAAATTTTCCAAAAATAGGGTTCTACGAAATCTCACCTTGATTCGCTGGATCAAAGGAGGTTATGGAGGGATTAATCGATGATATGAACTCCCAATCTTCGTGGATTAGTTGCTTGACAATATGTCTCCTGGATCGCCAAGTCTCCAGCCGCGGAGAGGAAAAGGTGGAAATGAAAAACGGGTGAAAATATGACTACTCTGTCATATTTATACAGGCACGGCCTAGCGTGCGCTACACCTTCCGGACTAGCGTGCGCTAACGGGCAGCCTCGGCCGATAAACCTCGGCCGGGGCCCGCAAGGCCCTGTACTGAAGACTCAATCTGCCGGCCGGATCCTGCCTGCCCGACCGCGATAGCGCGCGCTGCGCGGACGCTAGCGTGCGCTAGCCGATCTGTCCAGAACCCTCGATCGAATCGCCGGCCAGTAACGACGCTAGCCGGCCGACAGCGTGCGCTACGCCTGCCGACTAGCGCGCGCTACGCTCGGCGTAGCGTGCGCTACCTGCCGATCCCAACCGATTCGTAACCCAGGACTCCACTGTCTGCACTGGATAAGCGGCGTTAGGCCGGTAGCGTGCGCTACACTGCCGTTAGCGCGCAGCCTTCCGTCCGTGGCGTGCGCTACGCCGGTTCTGCCGCACCCGTCCGGCCGGTGCCCGCAATCGTCCGGCCATCCCGCAACCGTCCGACCGGTGCTCGAACACTGTGGCTCGACGACTCGATTTCCGAAAATGCACGGAACGAACACGACGAAAAGTTCGCGGACAACATCAACGACCCGAAATGAAAACATAATACCATAATTAATCATACGCGACCAAGAAACGGGTCGAGACAACAATTACACATACGGATACCCGTAACTTTCAAGAAATTACAAAATGGCCCAAAACGCCCGGAAATCACGATACGTGATCGAATAACCAAACAGAAGTTCACAACACGTCTAACAAAGTTAAACGGACTTACGGGAAACTCGAAATGTTAGCCAACGAGATTCGCAAGAGTCGAACTCAAGTGCGGAAAAGTCGTCAAAAAGCACGGAACTCAACAAAATGACACCGAAACGAACTCGGATGACAAAAAGTGCAGAATTAATCATTCTCAGAATGACGAAACAGTCATGAGCGAGTCGTCAAAATGGACTTCGGCCAAAAAAAGAAATTTACCGAAAATCGAAAATTGCGGATATTACATCCCTGCCAAGCCGCGGCCCCCGTACTTGTTTCTCAAGGCCTGCGCGCCTGTACTCTGGGCCGCGACCCCTGCCGGCCGATGCCTGGGCACGTTTTTGTGCTGTGTGCCGCGGCACACTTGGGCCGGGCCGTGGCACACGGGTCAACCCAGCAAGTGGGTATCTTTTTATGTAGATTTTTGCATCGGGACTTCATCACTTTCATCACATACACTTTGAAGAACAAGAGAGAGAGATAGAGAGAGAAACAAGAGAGAAATACATTTCTTCATTTTCCCGGAGATTTATCGGTCGGATCGTCGTGATCTTTTGACAAGAGCTTGGTAGCTATTGGACAAATATTTTCACTGGTGTAGATCGAGATTTTGAGTCCGAAAGTTCGAGTATTTCATTAGCTCTTTGTGTAAGCTATTTACGGTTGTTTCTTTTCTCTATCTTGTTGTTGTTGATTCCAAATACTTGAAGAACATTTATTACCAAGTATTTGACGATTGGTGTATACCCCTAGTTTGTATTTGGGACGATTGTGTATTTGTGTGTCTTGGTGATAGTGATTTAAGCGGCTTCGGTCTCGTGGTTTTTACTCTCGTCTTGAGGGGTTTTCCACGCTAAAAATTGTGTCTCGTTATTTATCGCTTTCGAATATCATTTGTATTATTTTTATCGAGTTGTAATTTTTGCTCTACTCGTCGGTAACCACAAATTTACGATTGAAGAGTGGGAATTTGTCAAACGAGGTTCTGCTTTATTCATTGTGACGTGACATTTGTCGGTATTTTTGCCAACAAAGTGGTATCAGAGCCACGGGATTTGTTTGGTTCGTGGTTGTTTAAGTATCTCAATTGTAAGATGGAAGCCAACATGAGTAGAATGGTTAACTTAAACGGTTCAAACTACCACGTATGGAAGGGGAAGATGGAAGACCTTCTATATGTGAAGGATTATTATTTGCCGGTTTTTAGCAAAGATAAACCGGAAGGGAAGTCCGACGCGGAGTGGACTATTTTGCATCGCCAAGTTTTCGGATATATTCGACAATGGGTGGATGACAATGTTTTGAACCATATTAGTGGAGAGAATGATGCTCGAGAGTTATGACACAAGCTCGAGCAATTGTATGCTCGGAAGATGGGAAATAATAAGTTATTCCTCATTAAACAAATGATGAATTTGAAGTTTCGTGACGGGACTCCTCTATAGGATCATTTAAATACATTCCAAGGCATAATTAATCAACTTGCCGGAATGGAAATTAAATTCGAACAGGAGGTGCAAGCTTTGTGGTTGTTAGGCACATTGTCGGATTCTTGGGAGACGTTTCGAATGTCGTTGTCTAACCCCGTCCCGATGGAGTCATTTCGATGGAATTAGATAAAGAGAACATGTTGAATGAGGAGGTCCGAAGAAAAGCACAAGGATCTTCGTCACAGTCGGATGTTCTAGTTACCGAAAGACGAGGGAGAGGTCAAAGTAGAGGTCCGAGTAATAGAGGGCCACAAAGGAGTAGTTCCTGGGGGAAGTATGCCAATATCGAATGTTACCATTGTGGTAAGAAAGGGCATACTAAGAAATTTTGCCGACAATGAAGAAGGAGAATCGCCAAGGCCGAGATAATTCACAAAAGAAGGAGAGCGGTGGTAATGATAAAGCCGAAGTAAATACTACCACCGAAGAATTTTTTGTTTGTTGTGACTATGATATGGTGAACCTTGCGAGAGATGATTCGAGTTGGGTGGTCGATAGTGGAGCTACGTGTCATGTTACATCCTCTTACACTCCGGGTGACTTTGGTATAGTCAAGATGGGTAAAGACGGGTTATCCAAGATTGTTGGAGTGGGAAGTGTGCATTTGAGATTCGACACCGGAATGGAACTTGTTTTACGGAATGTAAAACATGTTACGGATATGAGGCTTAATGTTATGTCCATTGGTTTACTCGATGATGACGGTTATCATAGCAGTTTTGACAAGGGGTTGTGGAAACTCACTAGAGGTTTCTTGATTGTCGGGAGAGGACAAAAGGAAGGAAAATTGTACGTGACACTTCCGAAGGTCACGAATAATTTCGTGAACACAATCGAAAATAATGACATGGCCGAGCTATGGCATAAGAGGCTCGGTCACATGAGTGAAAAGGAATGGCGCTATTGTCGAAGAATGAGGCGTTGTCCGGAGTTCACAAGGTACACCTTAAAAGATGCTCTCATTGTCTAGCCGGGAATCAAAGGAGAGTTATTTTTAAGAGTCATACTCCTTCATGGAAGGAAAATGTGCTTGATCTTGTTCATTCCGATGTTTGTGGTCCTATGAAGACTAGGACGCTCGGTGTTTGCCGATATTTTGTCACATTCATCGACGATCAGTCTAGGAAGGTGTGGGCATACACCTTGAAGTCCAAAGATCAAGTGTTAGACACTTTCAAACAATTTCATGCCTCGGTGGAAAGAGAGACCGGGAAGAAGCTAAAGTGTATCCGGACGGACAATGGTGGAGAGTACACCGGACCCTTTGATGAATATTGCCGAGAACAAGGGATCCGACATCAAAATACACCCCCGAAGACTCCGCAACTCAATGGCTTGGCGGAGAGAATGAACCGGACTTTGGTCGAGAGAGCTCGTTGTTTGCTCTCACATGCCGGATTGCCAAAGTCGTTTTGGGGAGAAGCTTTGAACACGGTGGTTCATGTTATTAATTTGACGCCGTGTGTTCCTTTGGAGTTTGATATCCCGGATAAGGTGTGGAGCGGTAAAGATATCTCATACCGCCACTTAAAGGTTTTCGGATGTAAAGCTTTTGTTCACATTCCGAATGATGAGAGATCAAAGCTTGATTCCAAGACGAAGCCGTGTATTTTTATTGGCTACGGACTTGATGAGTTCGGGTATAGATTATATGACCCGGTGACAAAGAGGCTTGTTCGGTCAAGAGATGTTGTTTTCGTTGAAGATCAAATAATGAAGGATGTTGAGAATGGAGAGTCGGCTCCACAACACGACTATGATCTTATTGATTTGGACCCCGTTCCTCCACAAAATGTTGAGACACCCGTTGGAGATGACGTCCAAAATAATGAACAACATGATGACGGTGAGAACGATGAATTGTGGCAAGATGACACCGATGGAGCTCATCCCGAGCTACCCGTGACGAACATGCCATCTTTTGTTCCACATAGGCGGTCGACAGTCATCCCTCCTCTCGTTATTCGGCCGATGAATACGTTTTACTCACCGACTAGGGAGAGCCCGAATATTTTGCGGAGGCCATGGAGGATGAAAAGCAGAAGGAATGGATGGATGCCATGCAAGACGAGATGAGTTCCTTGCATGAGAATAACACTTTCTATTTGGTGAAGTTTCCGAAAGGCAAGAGGGCTTTGAGAAACAAATGGGTGTATCGGGTGAAGTCGGAGGAGCATACCTCGTTGCCCCGATACAAATCTAGACTCGTAGTGAAAGGATTTAGTCAAAGAAGGGCATTTATTTTGATGAGATTTTTTCTCCGGTTGTGAAGATAGGATCGATTCGATTGGTCATTGGTATTGCGGCTAGCCTTGATCTTGAGGTTGAGCAAATGGATGTCAAGACGACTTTTCTTCACGGAGACCTTGACAAAGAAATTTATATGAAGCAACCGGAAGGATTTGAGGTCGAAGGAAAAGAGGATTATGTGTGTAAACTTTGGAAGAGTTTATACAGGTTGAAACAAGCACCAATGCAATTGTACAAGAAGTTTGAGTCGGTTATGGGGGAGGAAGGCTACCGGAAGACGACTCTCGATCATTGCGTATTTTTTCAAGAAATTCGGAGATGATGATTTTATCATCTTATTGCTCTATGTGGACGACATGTTGAACGTTGGCAAGGTGCCGAGAGGATTGCCAACTTGAAGGAAGAATTGAGTAAGTCTTTTGCCATGAAAGACTTGGGGGCGGCTAAACAAATTCTTGGATTAAGAATCACTCGGGATAGAGCAGCCCGGAAATTGCACATGTCGCAAGAGCAATATATCGAGAAGGTGCTCAAACGCTTCAATATGGACAAAGCTAAAGTTCTTAGTTCGCCTCTTACTAACAATTTCAAATTGACGAGCCAAGATTGCCCTAAGACGAAGGAGGAGATTGAGGATATGGATAAAATTCCTTATGCCTCGGAGGTCGGGAGTTTGATGTACGCTATGGTATGTTCTAGGCCCGACATTGCTCATGCCGTGGGAGTGCTGAGCCGGTTTCTATCGAATCCGGGAAAGAAGCATTGGGAAGCCGTAAGATGGATATTTAGATATTTACGGGGTACTTCCAAATTGGGTATTACGTTTGGAAATGGGAAAGCAATGCTTGTTGGATATTCCGATTCGGATATGACCGGTAATGAAGATAACCGAAAATCCACTTCCGGTTATTTGATGACATTTGCAGGGGGAGTCGTGTCATGGAAATCAATATTGCAAAAGTGCGTTGCCTTATCTACAACGGAGGCCGAGTATATTGCGGCGGTGGAAGGGAGCAAAGAGCTCTTATGGTTGAAAATATTTTTACGAGAGCTAGGATTCCGACAACGACGTTACGTAGTTCTTTGTGATAGTCAAAGTGCGATTCATTTGGCTAAGAATGCGACTTTTCACAAGAGAACGAAACATATCGATGTGAGGTATCATTGGATCCGAGATGCTTTGGAGGATGGTTTGTTTTAACTTGATAAAGTTCATACCGATGATAATGGTTCCGATATGTTAAGCAAGGCGTTAAGTAGAGATAAGGTGAAAGTGTGTTGTTCGATCGCCGGGATGGCGAACTCTTCCTATATTCCGAAAAGGGGGAGATTTGTAGGAGTAATTTCCGAAATATAGACTTTTTCGGAGTTGACTGGACTCCGGGTCACGGCACGGACCCTCCAGGCCGTGGCACTACGCTTGAAAAGTTATTTTTACTCACCTTGCACTGCTGGGCCGCGGCACACAGCTGCCGAGCCGCGGCCCCCGAAACTCCTGGGCTCTGCCGAGCTTCTGTACTCTGGGCCGCGGACCCTGCCTGCTGGGCCGCGGCCCCTGCCGAGCACACCCCTGCCGAGCGCCACTGAAGCGCCGCGATCACTGGGTCGCGGCACATCCTCGCGAGCCGCGGCCCCTGCACCGCTTTCTCAAGGCTGCGCGCTGTCAGACCGGGCCGCGACCCCTGCCGATGCCTGGGCGCATTTTTGTGCTGTGTGCCGCGGCACACTTGGGCCGGGCCGCGGCACACGGGTCAACCCAGCAAGTGGGTATCTTTTTATGCAGATTTTTGCGTCGTGACTTCATCACTTTCATCACATACACTTTGAAGAACAAGAGAGAGAGAGAGATAGAGAGAGAAACAAGAGAGAGAAATACATTTCTTTATTTTCCCGGAGATTTATCGGTCGGATCGTCGTGGTCTTTTGACAAGATCTTGGTAGCTATTGGGCAAATCTTTTCACTGGTGTAGATCGAGATTTTCAGTCTGAAAGTTCGGGTATTTCGTTAGCTCTTTGTGTAAGCTATTTACGGTTGTTTCTTTTCTCGATCTTGTTGTTGTTGATTCCAAATACTTGAAGACCATTTATTACCAAGTATTTGACGATTGATGTATACCCCTAGTTTGTATTAGGGACGATTGTGTATTTGTGTGTATTGGTGATAGTTCGGTCCCGTGGTTTTTACTCTTGTCTTGAGGGGTTTTCCACGCTAAAAATTATGTCTCGTTATTATCGCTTTCGAATATCATTTGTATTATTTTTATCGAGTTGTAATTGTTGCTCTACTCGTCGGTAACCACAAAGTTACGATTGAAGAGTGGGAATTTGTCAAACGAGGTTCCGCTTTATTCGTTGTGACGTGACGTTTGTCGGTATTTTTACCAACAAGTGGCATAGACTGATGGTAAGTTGCAAGGTGATTGGGGTGGAAACACTCCGACATCGCGGGTTCGAATCCGTGTGGTAACAATACTTTGCTGAAATATTGCAAGGTTTGTAGGGGCTGCCATTAGTGCACATCTCTCGATTTAACACCCGTCTGGTCAAGAGACCTCTGATACAGGTGGGGGAGTTTCTCGTCTCTCCCTAAAAAAATAGAGAAAGAAAATGTTAAAACATTTTGGTAGGTTGGGTGCATCTAAAAATTAAAGCCATTATGAGCACCACAACTTCTTATGCAACTATTTAATTTGTTAATTAGGCTCAATGTGATAATCAAAAAGTCATGAAATCCAAACCGTAATAAATTTTTTTGCATCGAGCTTTTCATAGTACATTTTAAGTTATGAGCTTTATAGTCTAAGGTGGAAATTGATTGAACTCAGAGACATGCAAATATGCAATAGATTACTACTAAACACTTTACTAAAATAAAGAAGAGTTTAATGCATAATTACATGCCCGAGTTTGATCAAAAAGACAAATGTGCAAATTGCAAACAATCCAAAATCATTGAATTAATTAAGTGGGAATCAATTTTTTAATATCAAAGCATAAAATTGATAAGTTCTATATCCTCATTCATAAAACTATAAGTTTTTGGTACCATTTTGATTGAAAAGACTAAAATGTCCTCTCTTTTGTTGTATTGTTGACTTCTCTCTTTTTTTTATTTATTTAATTTAAACTACTTTTCTTCTCTTTTTTCTTTTTTACTTTCCTCCTCCGATCGATATTAATGTCCAAGAACCAAAATTTAACTACAAACATATACATCAAAACAACACAACCATTTTATTTTTGACAAAGGGTCTCTCAAAAAATCTTATAGAAATCACAAGATTGTTCGAAAATAAAAGTTGACGTTGAAATAGGACTTCATTTGTCGTGCTTCTGAGTTCATAAAGAAGGTATGCATCATTATTTGAACGATGAAAAAAAAATTCCAGATCTGTTCTTACGGACACGATCGCTGCACACGATGGGAAGCCACCGTGTGCAACGATCGTGTGCAACGATCGTGCGCAACGACCTTAACATCGTGCGCAATACTAACGTGTACACGATCGTTTAAGACGATCGTCTAAAATCGTGTGCAGCGATCGTGTTCATGGACAGAAACTTGCACACGATCACTGCACACGGTAGTATACGACCGTGTGCATCGGTCGTGTCCAAGGCAGACCGTAATATTGTTCGCTCATTTTTATGAATAGTTATTCATCTTTTTGTAATCAGATGTCGTGGCAGCGTATTTTGATACATCACGGTGGTCATTGGGAGCGATCGACATATGTAGACGGGGACTCCTTTTTTGTCTATATCGACACGAGCAAAGTTAGTCGTGCAAACCTCGTGGGGGTTATCAGAGAGGGTTTGGGTGGTCCAAATGAGTCCGATTACAAATTATGGTACTTGACACACATGGCCAAAGGAAACAAAGTAAAAGTCCTATTAAGGGGCGATACCGAGATACTTCGATTACTAGTAGAATACAAGGAGGATCCTGAGGTCTATGTTGAGAACAGCAGCTCCTCCACTCCCGAGGTTAATATGGGATGTAGCAGCTCGAGAGTATAGCCCGGCAACATAAATTATGACATGCCTTCCAAAGAGTATCAATACGAGGAAGATGAGAAAGACGAGGAAGATGAGGAAGATGAAGAGGTGCATACATTCGAAGATGAAGATTGTTGTAAAGACTTGCTTGAGTCACTATCTGCGGAATTTCTTGCTTGGGTTCGCCAACCGGCCCAAATGGATATGATTATGAGTCGTCGGAACTTCTCATCCGACCATCAATCTGCGAGCGAGCATGAGCATCTACAATCAATGCGTAACTGGATCATTCTATTTCCGGACCCCGGTAGTGCCGGGACTTTGGGTTGGGTCGAGCAGCCTCCACCGGTTACCGGTCAGCTAGAGGTGGGGTCCACCTTTCGTTCGAAGACAGAGTTGAGGATAACTGTAGGAATGCATCATTTGGAAAACATGCTACAGTGTATCACTGATCGTTCCGCCGATAAACGTATAGTGTTTGTCTGTAAGCGTGGGCGAAGAAATTGTCAGTTTAGGTTGTGTGCTATTGAGGGTGCAACTATTTGGAGAATTACTAAGTTGACATTGGAGCACAGTTGTTACCCTGATTTGAACCATGCTGCCGCACGATCGGTCACTTCTGATGTTGCCGCCCATTATTTTGCTAAAAAATTGACCGGTGAGGGGGTCACTTTGAGGCCAAAGGAGATGATTGCAGAGATGTGTAGGGAGTATGGCATTGACATGCTATACAGTTTTGCTCTCCGGACGAGGAATATAGCGATAGAGAATACATATGGCGGCTTCGATGAGTCGTATCAGAGGCTCCCATCTTATCTGTATTTGTTAAAACAGCGTAATCCAGGGACAATTTATGATTTGCAGACGACTCGTGAGGGAGTGTTTCGCCACATGTTCGTTGCACTCGGACAGAGTATTAGGGCATTTGATACGTGCCTTCGACCGGTGATTATAGTTGATGGGACCCACCTAAAGGGAAGGAATAAAGGAACTCTATTTGCGGCCGTCACATTTGACGAACGAGCAAGTTTTTCCTCTTCTTTGTTGGTCTCGGTCCGATAGAGAACGACGAGTCATGGACTTATTTTACGTATAACTGCGCAGATGCTACAATCCGACGGAAGATTTGCGATTGTGAGTGACCAACATAAGAGCATTGTAATCCGTTCGATCCGTCTATCCGAATGCATTCCACGGGATTTGCTATCACCATCTTGCAAAAATCTGACCTCCTATGGTGCGCATGCTATAGGACTCTTTAGAATCACGCCTACACGCATCGAGAAGAAGTTTTTGAAAACTACTTTTCGAAACTACATATCGAAAGCCCTAATGGGCGCACAGCGCCTTTACGAAATTGGGCCGAGAGGTGGGCTAGGTCGAAGTGTCCTACGACGCTATAACTTCTTGACATCCAATCTTGTTGAATGCTTTAATAATCGTATGTTGTGGGCTAGACGTTTACTGTTTGCTCGTTACTTGAGATATTTCGCCTAATTTTAGAGAATTGGTTTGATGAGAAGCGGGGAGAAGCTACGTCAAGAGACCATGAGTTGACAATGCACACTTTTGAAAAGCTTTCTAACTCTGTGCAAGCCAGTCTGACTCTTACCGTTCGAGCTACCACCCCACTTGTTTATAAAGTCGAAGAAAACAAAATTTCTTATGAGGTCGACCTTCGAACATGGACATGTTGTTGTCGTGAGTTTGATTTGGATCAGATTCCATGTCGTCATGCCGCTGCCGCTATAAGGTACATGTCTATGCTGTTGTGTGCACGATCGTTACCCACGATGGGCACGATCGTTACCCACGATGGGCACGATCGTAACTCACGATGGTCACGATCGAAACCCACGATGGGCAAGATCGTAACCCACGATGGGCACGATCGTAACCCACGATGGGCACGATCGTACCCAACGATGGGCACGATCGTAACCCACGATGGGCACGAACGTAACCAATGATGGGCACGATCGTAACCCCACGGTCGCCATGACCGTAACCCACGATCGCCCTTATCGTAACCTACGATGGGACACACGATGTGCACGATCGTAACACAATGGGCACGATCGTAACCCCACGATCACCGTGATCGTAACACACGATGGGCACGATCGTAACCCAATGGGCACGATCGTAACCCCACGATCACCGTGATCGTAACACACGATCGACGCGATCGTGTTTTGCCATCGTTTGCAAAACAGGGATGGTCTGGATTTATCACCTCATCAATATAAAAAATACATTATCCTATACAACATCCTTGACATAATTGCTTATTGTAACAGGCGCGCCGGCAATGGTTTGTCCGTGTATGATTTTGTTAGTCGTTATTTCAAGCAACAAGGCCTTAGAGAGACTTATAAGGAGCATATTAGTCCCATCCCACATCCTGATGAGTGGAATGTCCCACCGGAGATCTCATCCATCGTTTGCGTACCTCCAGAGGGGTACGACAAGCCGCCGACCAAGGATGAGTCGCGCACGGTCATTGTTGAAAATTTGCCCGCAGTGGACGGCCTCAGGTGTGCGGTAGGTGTAAAGGAACCGGCCACAATAGAAAATCTTGCAAAGCATTCATTCCCATAGGGGGTGTGGATTTGAATATCCCTGAAGAAACTCAAGAAATCGATGAACAACCGAGGCAAAGGCGCCGGCAGAAGAAGAGGTGTAGCATTTGCCGTAATGATGACCATGACATAAGGGGATGTCCATACCGTGAAACTTAAATTGCTTATGTATTTTTATATTTTGTGACTTACTAGCAACAATCATGTGTTGATATTTTGATCTTCGATGGACCATGTATTGATTCAGTATTCTGATTATTAGTTGAAATGCATAATTTTGTGTCTATTTTCTTTACCTTTGAATTGAAATTTAAGTGTTCAGTTATGTAAAGCAAATAAAGGTGATTATGGAGCCAAACATTAACCATAACAAAGTAGCTCACTTCAAAGACCAATAGTTTATAGTTCCAAAGCATATAACTTTACAAAACAAAATTTAATCACCATTACACAAAAATATCTAATAATAACATAAAAAAAACATCACCATCTTCATGAACTTCCTCTTCCAAAATAAATTTTTTGCTTTTAATCTCAGAAATCTCCAAATCATTATCATCATCACCATCTAGTATGACTGGAGTGCTCGCAGTGTTTTTAAATAGGCCCTGTTTCATGGAACACATTAACTTGCAATGATAGTCACTACACATACAACAAAATCAAAAAACTTACTCTGAGCATTGAGTATCTTCCTCTCGGCCTAGTTCTGTATGGTGGGTTGGGAGTAGGTATCCTCCTTCTTCTTTTTGGTGGTGGTGCTTCGCTTCCTCCTAAATCGGTTTCAGAATCACCGCTCATTTCGCGTATTTGATTTTAATGAATTTTAACTGATGTTAATTGATTAGGGTTTGAAGTGAAAAAGAGGGGGAGACCGACCGACGATGGGATTTTAAAAAAAAGGGGGGGGACCTGGGATTTTATAATAAAGGGGGGGGACCGACTTATAATAAAGGGGGGAACCGACCCACGATGGGATTTTATAATAAAATAATTTGACCTTTGAAGTAAACACGATCGTGTACACGATCGTGTACACGATCTCCGCGATCGCGTGTTCCAATCGTGTGACACGTTGGCAACCAGGTGTCAAATTGGCGCTGGATCCACGTATGCACACGATCGTGTACACGGTCGTGTCCACGATGGAACACACGATCGTGTGTACAAGAACATCAAGAATTTTCACCAATTTCTCAAATTACTCGTCAATTTAGGTGTTGTTACTTATATATTAACAATTAATTGTTAATGATACACTTATCTAAAAAGTTATTGATTGAATTAACATAATATATTGCATATCATGTGTCGTCCAATTATTCTCAGTGTATTAGTACGTACGGATAAGTTCAATCATCTGGATGAATTACCTCATATACTAATGAATTACAACGAAATGACAAATAGGAGTTCGTATAAGAAGCCATATAGTAATTAATGTTTGAACAAGCGATGTTTGAATCACAAAACATCATTCTAGATAACACAATAGTTCAAATTTGCAAAAATACCAAAAGTTCATATGCACACGATCGTGTACATGGTCGTGTCCACGATGGAACACACGATCGTGTGCACAAGAACATCAAGAATTTTCACCAATTTCTCAAATTACTCGTCAATTTAGGTGTTGTTACTTATATATTAACAATTAATTGTTAATGATACACTTATCTAAAAAGTTATTGATTGAATTAACATAATATATTGCATATCATGTGTCGTCCAATTGTTCTCAGTGTATTAGTACGTACGGATAAGTTCAATCATCTGGATGAATTACCTCATATACTAATGAATTACAACGAAATGACAAATAGGAGTTCGTATAAGAAGCCATATAGTAATTAATGTTGAACAAGCGATGTTTGAATCACAAAACATCATTCTAGATAACACAATAGTTCAAATTTGTAAAAATACCAAAAGTTCATATGCACACGATCGTGTACACGGTCGTGTCCACGATGGAACACACGATCGTGTGCACAAGAACATCAAGAATTTTCACCAATTTCTCAAATTACTCGTCAATTTAGGTGTTGTTACTTATATATTAACAATTAATTGTTAATGATACACTTATCTAAAAAGTTATTGATTGAATTAACATAATATATTGCATATCATGTGTCGTCCAATTGTTCTATTAGTACGTACGGATAAGTTCAATCATCTGGATGAATTACCTCATATACTAATGAATTACAACGAAATGACAAATAGGAGTTTGTATAAGAAGCCATATAGTAATTAATGTTTGAACAAGCGATGTTTGAATCACAAAACATCATTCTAGATAACACAATAGTTCAAATTTGCAAAAATACCAAAAGTTCATATGCACACGATCGTGTAAACGGTCGTGTCCAGCCGTGTGCACGATGGAACACATGATCGTGTGCACGGCTGTGCCCACGATGGTACTCACGGTCGTGTGCACACGGTCATGCAATCCATCGTGCGCACACGACAGCATCAGACGCATGACCGTGGGTAGGTTGCACACGATCGTAACACACGATGGCCACGATCATGTGCATCCATCGTGTGTAACACAGAGCCAACACATTCAGATTTAACAACACTGACACATTCATCCAAAACTGTCTAATTACAACATAAATATTGTACAACACACCATAAACCATTCTACATGTCTAAAGACAACATAAAGATTTTAGCAGCTAAACCATATCGATATTTCTTAATATATTTTTCATTAAGTTCCTTGATTTGGTGCCTTGCTCACGGGTTTGCGAGACGAGTCGATCCAAGTACATGCACGCGAATGGGCCACAACCGTGATTGTCGCTTTTGTATCAACTGTAGCTCTCGTGGCAAAATTTAGAAACAAATCTCCGTGTCATACTTCGTTTTCGATTGGTAGTTCATACAATACACGGATAGAGCTAGCACACGAGGCATCAGACGCATAATCGGTCGCAGTTGGTTGAATCGGTATCGACCATCTTCGTGGTGGTGTGACAAGGAATCGTACAACTCCACGGTCCATGCTATGATGTCAATCTTGATAGTCACCCAGTGGCTTTGGTCGAGGCAACAAATGGCAATGATCTGTTCAAACAAAATATGTAATCATATAAGATCATCACATAAAACATAGCGAATCATTTATAAATATAAATTTCAAATGGCAACAAATCGTCAATTATTTATAAATATAAATTTCAAACTTACTTCGTTGCAATTTAACCATGGAACCACATGTGGTGTATCAAGACCTGTCATGTAGTCCTAGATGCATTTAGGAATTTTCCACTCCTTGTAAACCGGCTTCCCCGTCACCTTGATGCCAAGTGGATCATCCGGATGGAGTCTTGCAAACTCGTTGGCCAAAACTAACTACAAAAAGCCAAACCACAAAATTAAAAAAAAATCGATATCAAACCAATGATATACAAGTGAGTATGTTATAGAACTTACGTAAAATAGGGAGCCGGAAAGTACAGTGCCAACTCTACCGACACCAACACTACGGACTCCCCTCCGAAGCCTCGCTCGAGTCGCAAGCACATAACAGTCTATCACCTTGGCATCAAAGTCTTCACGGCTAGACTCTATCCGGTCAAATAACGCCTGGGTGAGAGCATGCCCAGTCTCCAAACACCGGACAATAGCATCACGTGGCTGCTCCCTCCTAAACTATAGGTACAACTTCTTCAGAGCCTCGCTATCTCTGGGAGGCGCAACCACAAAAGGCTCTCGAAGAGCAGCAGATGGTCGACTCACTCGCGGTGGAAGACTACGCTCACCCAAATGCTGCGTTCCGGCACTCTCACCATCTTCGTCACCCTCAGCATCCCTCTCACAACTATAACGATCGAGTCAGATGCCGTGGCTGCTCGATCTCAAAAACTGGCTGCTCGATCTGAAATGGAGGTTGCTGCTCAGGACCACCACCCTCACTGCGAAACATCGCACTGTAATGATGCTCGTCCTGAAACCAGTCGAACATCGTCCCATACTGCTGAAACGGCGCCTCAAATGGCTCATACTGATGCTCGTAATCAAGGGGCTGCTGAGTCCGCTCAACAGAATGATGAATCTGAGAATGGTGACTGTGCTGGACCTCAGAATGGTGGGTAGGCGGATGCTGAGAATGGTGACTCGACTGACGCTGAGAATGGTGACTCGGCTGACGCTGAGAATGATGACTAGGCTGACGATGAGAATGGTGACTGTGTGCTGCGCCAGAGACTGAGTGACGTGGAGGGTCAGGAATCCTCCGCCGGGCGCTGCTAACAGATGCAGAATGACGAGGCCTATCATGGCTCCCAGCTGAGTAGTGTACCGGGCTCCTAGAACGTCTATGCATAGGTCCGAAGAAATCCACGATCCCAGAAAGCACCCGGCGAGAAACTCGAGCAATAAATCCGGACTCAGAATCGTCGTACAAGATCGCCTTCAAACGGCGATCGAAGTACTCATCCTCGCTGTCTCCGGTGTGGTCCGGACAAGGAAGTCCGTGGACACAACACACCCTCTCTGGATGCCTCTCCCGGTCCGATGTCTCTGCACCATCTACTGGTGGGGTACTCTGCCGGCGTCGCTTCGACACTTTATGTGCCGACTCATATGTAATCAATTTTCCAGCAGCCTTCTTCAACCTATCCATAACTTTCTTCCTCGGGATCGGCGCAGGCTCATCCTCCTTATTCCTCACAGCTATTCTTACAGGCTTAATGAACTTAACGTCATATGGCGAGCCATTCTCAAAGCTCAGATAGTAGTACTCAGCCTCATCCTCCTCCAGATGCGGTAAAGAGGGAAGTACGTTGTGATGCAACAATAGTCATTAAAGCATACCATTAGATGGGCAATCACATAATGTTGAAGAGATGAGTGAAGTTAGGAGAAAATACGTTTACAAATTTATGTACCTTATCGTCGAAGAAATGAGTGAAATCACAAAACATCTTCCTCGTAGTCCACATCAAACACCGGGGGACTTGGACAGTTTTATCTCGAATACCACACAATGCTCCCAATGCAGGAATCATCTCATACGACCATATTTGTAAAACCCAAACAGGACCATAGAAGTGATAGTCCTTGTGCTCTTGTCCCTCTTTCATGGCAACGTTGCCTATGTAGTAAGATAAAACCCCAAAGGCATAAGAACCCCAAGGAAACATATCCCACTGCTCGAAATCCTCCACTAATGTCCATGCCCATGTCTCGACCATCATGTCGTCACGGCATAGGATAAAGTAGTAGTATATAAGCAAATTGGCAACCTTGACATAATCTCTTATGTCTCTACCAAAATCTCGAGCATTGAACCTCTTCCGCAGAACACTAACCTTAATGTTTTTGCCATGGAGTATTCTGTGGAAAATACCGTCGGACGGAAGGAGATGGTCGTCCTGGGGATGGAAGGTAGAGTTTCCAAAATGGAGTCCCGTGATCAAGGCAAAATCACGGGCCGTAAAATGAATGGTCCTCCCGCAAACCTGGAACCACGACTCATCCGGGGGGATTTGATCACCCTCCAATTGACGAGCAATCAAGTGATGTAGGGCAGTATTTGAACTCCCATTCCTCCTAACTTTAATCAAGCGCCCCAGGACCCCCTCGGTCAAGCTCTCGATAGCTCGATCAGCAACAGCGGAATTGCGGCCCATACTTCTTAATGTCTCAATGATCTCTTTAAATACCGCCTCCCGTATGTAAAGATTCACTTGACGTGTAACAAAACGCAATGTAGGTCTCTTCCATACGCAACCAGTCTGCAATATGGACATACAACTCATAAGAATATGATAAAATGCTTAAGAGAACGAAAAAAAAATTCTGCCTTGCACACGATCGCATGCACACGATCGATGCCCGTCGTGTGAAGACCATCGTGTGCCACACGACGGTTCACACGACGGGCAACGATCGTGTGCCTGCGATCTTGTGCAAGGCAGGAGCTTTTGCACTTCTAGCACACGACGGCACACACGATCGACGACCGTCGTGTGTAGCCATCGTGCCCACGAAAGACCATCGTGTACACGATGGTCTCATATTCTTCAACACGATCGTGGGAAGATGAACAACCGTCGTGGCACGATCGTGTGTGAATGAAAATACACTAACCGGCGGCTCATTGACGAATTGCTCTTGGATGGAGTGTCACTAGCGGAACTTCCGGCGTCTTGATTCTCTGTGGTAGTCGGAGGTCGACATTTTCCGGCCGGCGAAGGGTTTCACGACGGGAGACTTTTTTTGCAGAGAGGAGGAGAGTTTTTTGGCAGAGGAAAATATTGAGTTGTGGGACCGTTTTTTTATTGTTGTTTCGTTTTAATAATCTTCCTTTTTCTTTCTTAGTTATTTTTTTCTTTTATTGGTAGAAAGGGTAATAAAGTCTTTTAACACATTTTGGTATCAAAAACTTATAGTTTTATGAATGGGGATATATAACTTGTTACTTTTATGCTTTGGTACTAAAAAAGAGAGATCCCATTAATTAATGACTACACATGCATAAAAAACGAATTGGATTATACTTAGAGAGGACGGAGTGCCTCTCGGGTAGGGGATCGAGTACCAAGTACCCGAGCGGGTACACCGCCCCGCCTAGCTCGGGTACATCGTTCGGCGATGTAATTCGAGTTCTGAGCTCGATTGTCTACCCGTGATGATTTTGTATATTCGACCGTTTACAAACGGTCATATGCATTAAATAATAAAAAAAAAATTCCCCTTTAAAACCAAATAACATACACTCATCTCTCCAAAAAAAAATAATTACCCTCACCTTTCAAAAAAAAAACACACTAATCTCTCCAAAAAAAATGTCTTCCGATTCTTCCGATTACGTTATTCCTTCTTCGTCCGACGAGCTATCCACGGGTAGCTCGTTGCAAAATATGCTTCAACTAGTGGCTCAGTATTACAAAGACACTGCAAGCTCTAGCCGAACTAGCGTAAATCGTCATCGGGAAATGGGTCTTGAAACTTTAGAGAATGATTGGTTCGTTGAAACACCAAAGTACAACGACAATTACTTTAAAAAAAATTTCGAATGGAGAAAAGCATGTTTTTGCAAATAGTGGGTGACATTGAAGCGAGATACCCATATTTTCAAGAAGGCTATGACGCGCGAGCTAAAAAAAGTTTCACGGCGAAACAAAAAATCACATCGGCCGTTAGGCAACTCGCAACCGGCAATACGCCCGATGAGTATGATGAATATTTATGCATGTCTCAAAGAACGTCACGTGAAAGTCTTGATTATTTTTGTGAGGCCATCATTGAGTTGTACGGTCGGGAGTACCTACGTAGGCCGACAGCACACGACCTTGCTCGCATTTTCCAGGTCCATGAAGCGAAGCATCACCTCCCTGGGATGCTTGGTAGCCTCGACTGTACACACGTCAGATGGAAAAATTGTCCTAGACATTTGAGAGGGCAATATACGAGAGGTGACTATGGTGTTCCCACTATTATGCTTGAAGTCACCGCGTCACAAGATATGTGGATTTGGCATGCTTTTTTTGGTCCATCGGGGTCAAACAACGATATCAACGTATTGAATCAGTCTGACTTGTATCTTACAGCTTGAAATGGAACGGCGATGAATAGTTCATTCCACATGAATGGACGCTTTTACAAACGCGGCTACTATTTGGCAGATGGAATCTATCCTAAGTGGTCCACACTTGTTAAAGCATACCCGTATCCAACCGACTCAAAGGAAAAGAGATTTACGAAGTTACAAGAGGGAGCGAGAAAGGATGTCGAGCGAGCTTTTGGTGCTCTCACAGGAAAATGGAAAATTCTCGATCGACCTCGCAGAGCTATGACCAAAGCGAAGATTGCCAATCAGGTTCATGCGTGTGTTATTTTGCACAATATGGTTATAAAACGCGAGGGAAGGGCAATCTCACCGGTTCATATAATGGATGCGCCGGTCCAGCCAGTGTTCGACGACAATGTGGTAGCGGAGTTACTAGACGAATTTCTCCATGACCGTATTCGATATGATCTCACGGAGCACGTAGCACGTGAATACTTGCCGCATCTCGATGATTAGTGAGTTTTTTTATTTTAATCTAGTTATTTTTAAGTATTATGTTATGTTTTTTTTAAGTATTATGTAATGTTTTTATTTTTAATGAAATGGTATGTTTTTATTTTAAATATTGTATGTGATTTTATGTATTTAAAAAAAATAGAATTCGGGTACTAGGGTACCACTTCCTCCATGTAGGGTAGTGTTAGGGTAGTATTGGGGTAGTTTTGAGTTGGAAGATTTTTATTAGATAGAGGTGATGTGACACTCCCAGGGTATTAGGGTACTAGGGTACCACTCCCTCATGGCTTAGACTATAGTGATCTCAAAACTGAATAAACAATTATTATGTGGGGCCCACCTAACATATATCATATCATATTATAAAGGCCCTTCACACCTCAACACAAAACACACCCCATGCAACATAGAAATGCAGTCATCCCTTCCCACACCACTTTTTTTTTTCCTTAACACAAAAATCAAATTATAAAGATTTGGGGAGTTTAGTAATAAGAATATGCAGTCTAAAAACAATATAGAATAAGCTATGGCAACATCTTTTGCCTAAACTTGGCTGCATCTACTCTTCAATGACCTAACTAGTTTTATGAATTTAATGATGTATTGAATTGATGCTTACTATTTACGAAAGCAAAAGTTAGTCAAAACAGGTTGCAACATCCCTCTTCTTGCATGTAGTTGATATCATCAAGGCTGCCTCTACTAGCCGGACTGTCGGATGGTTGGCTGGGTCGAGTTACGGCCGTAAGGCATGGCCGATTACGGCCGTAAGACATCCGCACATTTTGGGATTGGGGAACTCGGTTACGGTCGTAAGGAGTGTTCGGTTACGGCCGTAAGGTAGTGCTCGGTACGTACGTAAGGCATGGTCCGGTTACGGCCGTAATACACCAGCATGTTTGGGGCAGTAGCCCGAGAGCTTGGTTACGGCCGTAAGGTGGGTGCCGAGTACGGCCGTAAGGTGGGTGTCTGGTACGTACGTAAGGCGTAACCAAGTATGGCCGTAAGGTGATTGGCCGAGTTACGGCCGTAATATGCTGCCTGTTACGGCCGTAACGTGATCGGCCATAAATAGGCCTGGGCGACGGGCTGACTAAGTTCCACCCCTTTCTTCACTTCCTCTTGCGGCTATAGGACGGGTGATTCGGGAAGTTGAGTTCTTGGCCGATTCTACTCAATTCCAAGGTGTTTCGGAAGGCCTTTGTCGATTATATCAACATCAAATCTTTTTCTTCGTCGGATCGAGATATTTTTCCTCAAAACCCTAGTTGTGTAATTTTTGGGGGTTTCTTCGTGATTCTTTGATTTAATCTGAGGTTGATGAATTGATTATGGAATTCTGGTTGTCTTGATCATGACCTTCGTATTTTGTAACTCGTTTATCGATTTTTATCACCCGGAACATGATTCTTGATTTCTTTGAAGAAATCCTCGGATCCTTGTTGTTTTTAGGGTCGATTCATATTCTGATTAGTGTTATTGATTCGTGGTGGTATTATTTTCATAGTATTCGTGGGGTTGTCGAGTTCTTGGTCGTTCTTGGAAGTTCAAGGGCTACCCGACCGTGTTTGTTCGTTGTTTCATTGCTCGTGGTATCGAGGCAAGTATCTTGCCCATACATTTCATGTTTCGTAGACGTAATAGTTGGAAATTGATTATATGTGCAATCCGAATGTTTTAATGAACTTTAAAAAAGATCAGTATATTCTCGATAAATATTGTCTTTCAAAAGATAACTCGTACGTTTTGGGAGTAAATGTGCTTTTCCTGTATATATGTATTAGTATTGCGTGGTTGTGATTGTATTATGTGATTATAGTAGACCTTTTCCACTGGTCGAAGATTGTGTATTGATGCATGTACTCGTTTGGTGAATATGTGACGCTGTGTGATATTAGTTGTTACTCCTTTGTACGGAGGTTGTGATGCTTAGTGTTGTTTGGTATTGGTATTTGTTTGTTGTTGTGTGATTTTTGTAAGTGATGTGCCACCGGGTAAGATTTGTTGAATCTCCGGAATCCATCATTGCTAGTACGGATCGGGCGTAACCGTGGTATTATCCAATCGGGTATGTCTTGTGGGGACCCTGAGGTTCGTGGCTTGCTATCCCGATGTCGGGATAAATTATAGGGTTATCCAATCCGGGTATATCTTGTGGGGACTCCGAGGTTCGTAGCTTGTTAGCGCGATGACGGATAACTTATGGTTGTGGTTTGGTTGTGTGACGTACGTGTCATGGGTTGTCCAATCGGGTATGTCTCGTGGAGGATCCGAGGTTCGTGGCTTGCTAGCCCGATGCCAGGATAACTATGAACGTATGTATGGATGTGGTTATGTGACTGTTGTCACGATAACATGCGATATTATGTGGTTTTCCATTGGGTTATTCACTCGGGTATGTTATGTGGGAGCATATGAGGTTCGTGGCTTGTTATCATGGGACGCGAATAATCCTTGGGAATATGTTGATATGGATGAGTGGGTCGTGGACCTCGTGTTTTGTGATCAGAATGGTATGATTGGGCCATGGACCCCGTGTTTTCTTACCGGAATTGTATTTTGGAAAAATGATCTTTGGGCTGTGTTCCTAAGTGGTTTCGAAAGGCTTGATAATTCTTAAATCCCAAATGTTTTCAAAACTCTCGAGATCGTAAGATGTTTTGTTAGATGCATATTGGGTTTATTCCCACCTTTCATGATTTGAACTGTTTTGATCAAGTGATTTATCTCGAAAATATGTTCACTATTATTATGTTTTTGGTGTATGTTGTGTATGGCTTGTATTTGTATTCTATACTTGCACTAGCAAAACAGTGGAGTTTTGCTAACCCCTGAGTAATCGGGGGTTGATGTCTGTATTGCGTCCAGGTACTTGTAGGTTGCTGGGGAGCAAATCACAGGATCGGTACGAATGATGATGGAAGACGATGATATTAATCACATGATGACCAGTGCTGAGTATTTTGGTAAAGTCTTGTTGTTTTGTCTTTCCGTTGTGGTATTTTCCGGTCTTATGGGAGTGTTGATGTATTCTGACCCCTGCGTGGATATGAGTTGTGAGAAAGTGTTATATATGTAAGTTGTATGTTGTGGTAAAAGACCAAATCGGTCTAACGATTCATTATTTAGCCATGTCGGCATGTATTGTGTTGTGATTCTGTAATTAGCCTGGTAGATCCTCACGGAGAGGGTCTGCGGCGCTGTAATATTCCAGAGTGGTTTGGGGGTGTTACAAGAAAGCACCAAACTTGTTTCATGTTGTCTGCATAACATTTGATTCTTGGAACAGGGCTCCAACCAGAATTACTTTGTAGTGATACCAAGTTATTTAATTCAACTTGAAATGTTGATCTATCAAGTTTAGTCCTCAACAAAATATTTACTAAAGATTTACTAAGTGGATGTGGTTTGAGAGTGCGGAATGCTCTTTAATATAGTTCATCTACATTCCCTCCAACCACTTAAACAAGAATCTATAGAAATTTCAAATATAATTTGATAAGGCAACAAATATGCCATGCTTCCATTTTCAACCCCAATAAAGTATATCAAGAGTATAAACAGGATGGTGACATTACAATTCGAATGAATGGAGCTATAGGTATCAAAAGAATACAATTCTTTTGATATTTGCGAATCTCGCGTAAAGCCACTGCCCCTAGCCGATTCCGGCACTTTTTGTTGGATCCTCTGTGAATTTCCAACAATATAATTACAATAAAAAATTATAAATAAGCCAACCTATTACAATCTTAATAAATTAAAAAGCTAAATTAAAAAATTACAACTTTAGCAGAGGCGAGATAACTCTTTCCGTAAGACAATTTTGCCCCCGTATAAGAGCATACGATTCAGGCAATATGTCCCCAAGATACAACTGCTATATGTTTCTGAGTTAGGTTCTCTCCAAAACTCAGAACTCCGGCAAACGTTCAGGTGCTGGAAGCTGGGCACGAAACAAGAGGGAAATATGCTGCAATATGTGGTATGCTTGTATTTTTTTTCTATGTTCTGATTGTATGAAATGAAATGCATAAGACCCCCTTTTATAGGGTTCAATTCCACTCCATCATGTGGGGAGTTACAACAAATTAAAGTGCCATTAATTCTCTTTAATCCTCCAGCTCAAGAGTTACAACAAATTAAATCTCCATAAGATGGGGAGTTACAACAAATTAAAACTCCATAATTCTCATTTAATTCAGACGTTACATTATGGAGTGTGAAGAGTCATATTCCAGAAGCTAAGTTTTCAACCTGCTTCATTTCATACGAGACCAAATATCATATCAGACAGGTTCCAGATCGCAGTCGATCGACAGTTCCAGATCGACAGTCGATCGACAGTTCAAGATCGACAGTCGATTAGACAGTCGATCGCAGTCGATTAGACAGTTCCAGATCGACAGTCCCAGATCGACAGTTCCGCACTGCATGTGTCAGATTAGACAGGTCCCAAATCAGACAGGACCCAGATCAGACATCTTTTAGCCCAAATATCAGATGGGTTTTCAAACCTCGTTCACTCTTCACCTTTTCAATTAAATGGCCAACTTTAATCATTTATTTCTCACACACCGAAAATCGGTTTTATGAAAATAAAAATTCTACATTCATCTTCTCGAAGCGTAGATTCACAATTTATTATTTAATTCCCAAGAATTAAATATTTTATCATTATTAAATTGGTTTTAAATTGAGTTAAACTCATTTTTCTAAAACCAATTTCCAACAATCCCCCACATGAGTGGAAATAAATGCATGCATGAATGCAGACTCACATACCCAGTTTCCGTAAAACACTGCTGCATGGGGAAAGGTAGTTTGTGGCTTTGAACCTTCTTTAGTAAAATATCATCGGATATACCGGCGGCTTAGTGGATATTGTGCCTTGAACTAATCCTCCTTGGTGTATATAGAGTCAATGACACTTACACAACAATGTCTCAACACCTTCCGTTCTCAAAGTTGTGTCCGTTTTGGCCATGGACAACATTTTGGTTTCCTAAGTGTTTATTCGAAGCGGCCCGTCCTCACACTTAGATAGGTGGTCTCCTTTTTATAAAGTACCCTGCAATACTTCTCCTTTCTAAGGACAAGGAACCATTAAAAGTCTGGAGACTTAACCTCGCCACAATCACAGGACTTAACACTTATTCTGCTCTATAGGGATGGATTTATTATAAGCGTTTTTCAATAGAACTTTCATAATTTTGTTTTCCCATTGAACCAAGTTTCTGGGATCTCCAGTCTTCAAGGTTGGGTTACCACTATGATTGTTCTTTCAAGATGTGGATTTTAATCCCATTCCTTTAGCAGTTTATGAAATTGATCTCTATTCAGGCTTTTTGTGAGTGGATCCGCCAAATTAACATTTGACCTCACATAGTTAATAGATATAACTCCATTTTTGATCAATTGTTGCACGGTATTATGTCTCCGACGAATGTGTCGAGACTTACCATTATACATAAGGCTCTGTGCTCTTCCAATTGCAGCTTAGCTATCGCAATGGATCATAACACTAGACACAGGCTTTTTCCAGCATGGAATATCCTCAAAAAAGTTACGGAGCCATTCAGCTTCTTCTCCAGCTTTATCTAGAGCTATAAATTTTGATTCCATGGTGGATCGGGCTATACATGTCTGCTTGCTTGATTTCCAAGATATAGCTCCACCCCCAATAGTAAATACATACCCACTTGTAGAGTGAGAGTCTTTCGTGTCTGAAATCCAATTAGCATCATTATATCCTTCCAAAACTGCAGGATAATTACTATAAAATAGCCCATAACATAGGGTATACTTTAAGTATCTTAAATACCTAGTCAGTGCATTCCAGTGCTCTTTACTCAGATTACTCGTGAACCTGCTCAACTTGTTTACAGCAAATGCCAAGTCTGGTCGTGTACAATTTGTAATGTACATCAGGCTTCCGGTTACTCTTGAATATTCGACTTGAGCCACTGGATCACCTCTGTTCTTACTTAAGTGAATACTAGTATCAACAGGTGTTTTAACAGGTGGGCTATCAAAAGCGTTAAACTTCTTGAGCACTTTCTCAACATAATGAGATTGTGATAAGAAGGTACCTTTTGACTTTCTCATAATTTTAATTCCAAGAATTAAATCAGCTAAACCCAAATCCTTCATGTCAAAGTTTCTACTTAACATCCTTTTTGTATTCACAATTACTTCATTACTACTACCCATGATCAACATATCATCTACATATAGACAAACTATGACAAATGACTCTGGTGTGCCTTTAATATACACACATTTGTCACATTCGTTGATCTTGAATCCATTTTCCAATATAATTGTGTCAAACTTCATATGCCATGACTTCAACAGTTTACACACTTTGTTTTCCTGACCAGACGTAATGAAACATTCAGGTTGTTCCATATAGATTTCTTCTTCTAGTTCACCATTCAAGAATGCAGTTTTCACATCCATTTGATGAATTTCAAGATTGTGTAATGCAGCAATAGCAATAATCACTCGAATGGAAATCATTCTGGTTACTGGTGAATATGTATCGAAGAAATCATAACCTTCTTTCTGTTTAAACCCTTTGGCAACAAGCCGGGCCTTAAACTTGTCTATCGACCAGTCATCTTTGTATTTCCTCTTTAGGATCCATTTACATCCTAAAGGCTTACATCCTGGCGGAAGTTCAACCAGTTCCCAAGTAGAATTTTGCATGATGGAATCCATTTTACTATAAATAGATTCCTTCCAAAAAGGAGCATCAGGACTAGCATAAGCTTCGTGTATAGTCTTCGGATCATCGTCAACTGCAAAAGTTCCAAAGTCAGGGCCAAATGACTTAGCCTTTTGAGCTCTCTTACTCTTTCTTGGCTCTTCGTTTATAGGATTTGAACAACTTGCAGTTTCAAGAGTTCTTTTGTTTGAGTTTGTCACAATCCTCTCTTTACAAGGATAAACATTTTCAAAGAAAATGGCATTTCTTGATTCAATGACAGTTCCTTCATGCATATCAGGAATTTCGGATTTATCAATCAGAAATCGATATGCACTACTGTTGTATGCATAACCTATGAATATGCAGTCAACTGTCTTTGGACCAATTCTTACTTGTTTTGGTTCAGGTACTTCAACCTTTCCCAAACACCCCCACACTTTAAGATATTTGAAAGAAGGCTTGCACCCTTTCCATAACTCATATGGAGTTTTATCTTTCCCTTTGTGTGGCACTTTATTCAGAATGTGGTTAGCTGTAAGAATAGCTTCCCCCCACATGTTCTGCGGCAATCCTGAGCTTATTAATAAAACATTCATCATTTCTTTCAGGGTTCGATTTTTTCTTTCGGCAACTCCATTTGACTGAGGAGCATAAGGAGCAGTCGTTTGATGAATTATGCCTGAATCAGCACATAATTGTTCAAACAGTGCTACATACTCACCTCATCTGTCACTTCGGACTGCTTTTATTTTACAGTTAAGTTGATTTTCAACTTTATTTTTATACATCTTAAATGCCTCGATTGCTTCATCTTTGCTTCTCAAAAGAAACACATAGCAATATCTTGTGCAATCATCTATAAAAGTGATGAAGTATTTTTACCTCCTCTAGTTTGCACAAATTTTAAGTCACACATATCAGTGTGAATTAATTCTAGAGGAGTAGTATTCCTTTCCACTGAATAAAAAGGCAATGTAGCCATTTTTGCTTCAACACATACTTCGCATTTCTTATTAAGTTCAACATGGGTTTTTGGAATTAATTCTAGATTAATTAGTCTTTTAATTGATTTTAGACCAACATGTTCCAATCTAGAATGCCATAAATCTGAACACTCGAGCAAGTAAACAGAAGATGGAGCATTATTATTTTTATTTTTGTTCTTGCCTTCACGGCTTACAGGCATCACATTCATTTTGAATAATCCCCTATCAAGATAACCTCGACCAAGGAACATTCCAAACTTGCTCATAATAAAATTTTCAGACTCAAAAACTAGTCTAAACCCATGACTAACTAGTAAAGAGCCTGAAACTAAATTTCTTCGGACGTCTGGGACATGCAGCACATCCTTAAGAAGGAGCTCCTTTCCAAAGGTCAGCTTTAAGACCACGTTCCCCATACCTGCAATCACAGAAGAAGCAGAGTTTGCCATATACAATTTCCTACCATCAGTAACAGTGTGGGAAGAGAACATGTCTTTTTCAGAACAAACATGACGAGTGTTGTGTCACGATTTATTCATCCCGACAGGCGATCGACTATAAGGCCGAGCGACCAAGTCAACTCCAGTCAAACTATGACTAGCTCGCCAAGTCGAAGATATCAAACCACCATCAGGCACCTAGCGATCGACTCCCAGGGCGATCGCCCTTTGGCAGCTGGCGATCTGCTCTACTAACCGGCTAAGGGCAATCGACCTGCGCCCCGAGCAGAGACGATCGCCCATCAAAACCGTCGAGGACTGGATCTCAGAAAGCACCCACGTGCAGATACGTAAAAGGCGCTGACAAGATCTTTTGCTAACTGACAAGATCTTTGACTAAAGCCTGTCACCTACCCCACCTACCGGCATGTGCGCCGAAAGTTGTCAGTAGGGCCGCATGTGACTAACTCAGGACGCGTGTAAGCTCCCCATTGGACCGAGTAGTTGGCGCCAACAACTCCTGCAGACTACGAGGACAGGCCCATGTGCTAAAAGACGATCGCCCGATTATTATATTGCAGTAAAGGCGATCGCCCGGCGTATCCAAGCCCTATAAATAGAGAACCTCCTCCTACTGGAAAAAGGTTCTCAGTTCTCGGTTCTCAGTTCTGAATTCATTTGAACCAACAGCTCGGAGTTCACTCTACAGTTCCCAGTTCACTGAATATACAGTTCCGAATTCACTCTGACTTACGCTCAGAGCTCATTCTCTCACATTCCGATACATCCACGGAAATACTGAAGAACACACACACATCATCAAGCTACCGGCTATCTCACCGGAATCCGTCTCAGGACTTCTCTCTCCAAATCTCTCGTCCAGAAGACGATCGGCAGAAGCAGCAAGTCTCCACTAGACAGATTCCAAGGGATTCACAAGCCCAGAAGCCCCAGGCATCCAGCTATATACTCGCCGTGAGAGGCGGTCGATCTCTCACCGCCGCGACCGTACATCACCTTTGTTACAAGAACTCACAGAGCATCAAATCTGGTTCTTCCGGCAATCTACACGCTCACTAGCTAAGATAACAAGAAACTTTACACTCATTGTAATTGTATTCTTACATTAATATTTGTATCCCCGAATATCGGTATTAATAATATCTCGCGAGAGCATTCAAGCCCGGGACTAACAACCCCGGCAAATCTTGTGTTATTTATCTTTCTCTCGGAAGTGCTCTTGCATTTGTTTGCTATCCCATCCATTCCAAAGAATATCTATCTCGGATAATATTTTGGGTAGCAACAATTAGCGCTAGAGGAAGGGGATCTAACCCTCATATTTTTATTTCTACCGTCCCGAAGAACACTCACTGTTCTCGGGCGGATACTTGAAGTGACACTCACCGCACTTCAAAGAAAACCTTGAGAATCATGACATCCGCCGGTCCATCGAAGAAAGGCTTCTCCGAACCGCGGACACCATTTCCGGCTCGGTCAGAACCCCGGCCGGCGACGAGGAGGCGCGGCGGCTAGACTCTCGATCCCGCATCAGAGATGGCCCCAACCTCTCACTCGATCAGTTCCAAACCAAGGAACAGATCGAGGAGGCTATGGCCATCCTGGAGGAGCGACGGAGAGCATGCACGCCGCCCGCGATAACCCCCTCGATCATCCGCCGCATGGGAAAACGGAAATTCAATGGGCTACTGAACGAGCGATCGTCAAAAAGCCCCAATTCGCGAGAAAAGGCTCTCGCACGACCGGACGGATCCATATTCGATCGCTTGGGACGCGACCCATCCCGGCGACCGGGGCACTCTGTTTCCAACCTTGAGAAGACGGAATCCGAATCCGTCACCAGGAGTTCGGCCTACTCACTTCACGCGGCCGAGCATGTCGGCCCATCGACTCCGCCCGATCGCGAGGGACTCGGTACTCAATCGCCTCGGCTCCGCTCCGATCGCGAGCCGCTATGATCGAGCCACGGCGATGGCCGCTATCTGGCGTCGGCTCGATGAGATGAGAGCACTCTTGGGCCAGGGCAAGCACCGGCAAGAAGATCGCCGGGCAGCCAAGAGCCACTCGCGGTCCACATCGAGCTTGCCCCCATACAACCAACGATCGCTCCTCCTAAAACACCTCTGTATAAGGGAGATCGGACCCAAACCCACGAGTAAATTCGAATTTACATGGTAGGTGTGGGGCATCGATGCAACCAAGTGCCGGATCTTCCCGCCGACATTGGGCGAGTGGCCCATAAGTGGTACGTCTCACTACCACCACGATCGGTGACCTCTTTTAAGAAACGGCGGATGACTTCACGTCATACTTCGCCAAGCAAGGTCGCCAGACGAGAAGGCCCCCAGCGCATGATAAAAATCAAGCGGGGAAGGACGAAAGCGCCTTGATTACATCGACCGGGTAGACGAAATCATCCTCACCGGCGAACCGTCGGTGATGAGCTCGCTCTCTACTCGGTCATGGGGGGATTCCACGGTCACTCTCCCATGTTCAGACATCTCTCCAAAGATATCCCCCCAACTTACACGATCTTCCGCGCTAAAGCTGCCAAATTCCTGGCCAGGCAAAGGCTACTCACCCTCCGCATAGACGAGGAAACGCCACCTCTTGCCCAGAAGATAGCGATCGCCAAAGCAAAGAAGGCGATCGCCAAGACACCCGGAGATCTCAAAGCTTTCGAGGACATGGAAGCCCATCTCCTCCATACGTTCAACAGAATACCGGCACATATTTTCTATGCCATCAAGGGGCACGAAGAGCTAAAAAAGCCTAAGGCGATAAGGGACCATGGTCACCTGGACAACAATCAATATTGTGCCTACCACAAGAGTCCCGGCCACAGCACCAACAATTGTCGCGACCTCCTCAAACAGCTCTGGAGATTGTTCGAGGAGGGCAAGTTGACGACTTATTGGTTTAGCGAAGCCCCGCCTATCCCTATAGACGATCGTCCGAGTCGAACGCAAAGCAGTGGGAAGCTCATACGAGCCGACCCTGGATCAACCTCGGCGGCCGTCTCTATATGCTTGATCAAGAGAGGGAGACCACGGAAGTCATCCCGATCTCCTCCTTATTCAAGAAACCGGAGGACTCGATCGCCATCTACGATTCACCATATAACATGATGGACTAAGGCACGAGATCGCCTCCCCGCACAACGTACACCGTCGAAGGTCGGCATCTACATGACGATCCAAGGTGGAAGAGTGCGACCATGGTCTGGCGGTCGATGGAACCGATCGCTTAGGCCATGCAAGGTCCCTTTAGGCCAAGATCGCCCGCCCTTCGTTTAAATACGAGGCCGGCGTAGTCCGAGGCCCTCCAAAGTGTCGGTGGACACGATCGCTCGCCCTCAAAGGTTCATCACCTAACATGGTGAACCGGACAATGCGACGTGCCGCAACCCCGTCTCAACGTACACCGTCGAGGTCGGCCATCTCCATGGTGGCCGAGGTGGAAGCGAGCTAACAAGCCGCGGGCGCGGAGTTGATTCATCCGACGCCGCGCAAGACTCCTCTAGACCGAGACCGCACGCCCTTCGTTTAAGTACGAGGCGGCGCGGCTAACAGAGGACCCTCATAATAAAGTGAGTCACGAGACACTCAATGTCTTCGCGCATCAAGACGCGATCAAGGAGTCGGTCCATTGAACTCCGCGATCGTGCACGGTTCCTCAAGACGGACGACCGTCCCGAGGATTCGACAAACTTGAAGACCGCTCACTCAAGGAATTATTTTCATCCCCTTACTTCCACTAAGTGAATAAAAACAAGGGGCAAGAAGAGTGCGGACTACCTACGACGATCGTCGCTATTCAACCACATACGGAGATCGTCATTTTTTGAGATGTAGTGCGTGATCGAACTTGTTGTAAAAGTTGTCTTATGAGTTTATCAATTCATTTGGGACTACCCTCGCAACGATCTCTCCTCAACACATTTGTACAAAGTCAAACAAAGACTTAAAAATAACCATTCATTCAAGTGATAAGTCAGAAAGACAAATGCTCATTTCATTACTTGAAAAAATAGAGTACATGATCGCCCGAAGGCCTAAGTGCTACAAAAGAAAGCTACAAACTACAAAGAAAGTAAGCTAAAAACATCAAAAAGGAAGCACCTCAGGCCCCTGCCGGGCCTTCGCCATCAGCATTCGGCGCGGTTCCCTCATCTTCCGGAGCATCGGGATGAGCAAGACTATCTGGAGACGGATACCAGCTCAAATCCACACCGATGTCCGCCAGGTCCAAGATCGGCAAGGAGAAAGCCGAATTGAGAGGATGCTCCAATGCATATGACTTGAACTTCTCGGCAAGAGGACCGACCTCCAAGCCTCCCTTCTTAGCCGCTCGGATCGAGTCGGCGAACGCCAAGTAATAGGCGAACTCACGACATACTCCAAGTTTTGGAAGGGATCGGCCTTGGTCGCCTCAACCTCTCCTCTCGGCTCGGCCATCGCTGTTGGGATCCCTTGAGCTCGGCCTCCCTCTCTGCAACCTTCTATTTAGCCTCCGCCGGCTCGCTCATCGCCCGAGCGATCGTCCTGCTCGCGATCGGCCTCCTCCTCGGCAACATTCCTCGCTGGATAGCACTCTGCATCTGGTCAGAAATCGGTCGACCGCCATTGAATTTCTCGGTCTCCTTCTTCTCCGGCTCAAGCTCAAGGCTCGCCCGCTTGGCCGCCTCGAGAGTCCCTCTCCATCGCTGCAATCTTGTCGGCAAACTCGGCGTTCTCTTTCCGAGCCGCCTCAAGATCCTCCCGAAGGCGAGTAGTGGAGGGCCGCCTCAAACTCTGGCGGCACTGACGGCCATGGTCGCCGTCTCGAAGAGAAAGGGCGACAACGGCATCCATCGAACTCGGCGATCGCGGCCGGGCGATCGCATCAGATCGATTGTCCACGCCTTGGCAAGCGAAGCGGCCTTGCTCACATAGGGAGGAATGTCGCAGGAATGGCGAGGAGATCGACTCGCGAGAAAATCCACGACCATCGGTGGGCAAGACGGGTCTTTGCGGCGGATCTGCACCAAAACACCAAGGTTAATACAACTCCTACGCAGATGTAATTGTCAACACGAAATGCTATCTACCTCTCGGCCTTCTCGGGATCCCGACCAAAACGGTTTCCCTCGAGGAGTTTCCGCATCCGCGATCGCCGTCTCCGCGAGAAAAGCCGCAGAGGCGGCTCGCGCTCGGAGCAACGATGGTGATCGGAGGCGCGGCGATCGGCACTTCATCGCCCGGGGCAGGAAACGAAGTTTCTTGCGGCCTCGGCCTCTTGCGATTCGCCCGAAGCCCCTCCTCCGGAATTTCCTCCTCAACCTCGACCTGCTCTACGCGAGGCTCCGGCTCCGCACGAGGCACCGCCTCTGGAACTATAGGCAATGCGACGGGTGGAACCCGAGTCGACCTCTTCGACTTGAGACGGCCTAGGACTCCTGGGTTCGACATAGCGATCTCCTCCGGAGGCTCCAACAAGCGAGGGAAACGAACCTCTGCAGTTAAAGACGATCGACTAACGGTCAGACACTATCTTCAAATAAGGCGATCGCCTAGAAATTGAAGGTCGCATAAAGTCATACTGCACCGCGAGATGTCTCGGGAAGCGGAATAGTCGAGCCGACAACCGTGACTCTCCTTGTTGATCCGAGTGGCGTCTAGGTCGTCGTCAGAAAAGCTCCTAATTCGCTCCCAAACAACGAGGAAGTCGAAGGCGGCTCCTCGATCGCCGGGATATGAAAGCTTTGCAAAGCAATCAAATTAGATCAGTCAACACGCATCCAAGCGAAGGGAGAGTCTAAACCCTTACAGGATTCCTCTCCCGAAATTCGGTGGGGATCTCCGGTTCGCTGTGGGATTGTCGCTGCCGAAGCTCTCCACTTGCGGCGACCGAGAACCACTTCGCCGTCGATCGCCCGTATCTTATTCGAACTCCATGAATCACCGGCCAGATCGGCCTTGAATATGGTAACCGCCGACCAACCCTCTATGTGCCGTCAGTTTAAACAAATAGTTCATCTCCAACGGCGACGGAGAGGCAGTACGGCGGTGACCGCCGAAAAGGGTGAGAGTGCATATGATTTGGAGCCGGGCGTTCGGCGTCGGTGAAGTGGCGCCACATTCCAGCGGCCAACAGATGGGAGACCGCAAGGACAGAGGAAGCGCGGCCGGCCTCCATAACGGCCTCACTCACTGCGACCATACCCATCGGAGAGGCTGGTCGGCTCGTTCATTCTCCGCGGGCGCGAACATGTCCACATACGAAGGAACATGGAATCTTGTCCTCCAGACGGCGGATCTCTCACGGACGCCGAGCTCCGTATTGGCGGCGACCACAACGATCATTGCGCGGCACGATCATCGCGACCGCTTGGGGAGCACATAGGGATAAGCGACCGAATATCCCCGAAATCGAATCGCGGAGTAGGACCGGCCAATCTATCCATTATTTCGGCCAAAGGCCCTATAGGCGTCCAAAATCACTATGTTGCTCCCGGTAAGCCACGATCGCGGATCCCTCTCGATCTGCGATCGTCTCTCCTCGCGGCCGACTCCTAGCAACATCGGCCTCATTGAGCAAAGCCTCAACTTCAGTAGGTCGATTCCGGCTCGAATGGCTTCGGTTGCCGTCTCAGTGGAAGACGGAAGAAGTTTCTCCCAGGCGGCCGATGTCCCGTGGCGAGCAGTTCCCGCTCCAAACGACGATGAGGTTCCGGCCATTTTGAGTTAGAGAGGAAGAGAAGAATTTTTCTTACCCTAAAGTGAAATCGATCGACGATCGGCGCTTAGATCTTCAAAAATTCGGCGGCAGGACCTTCTTTCTCCAATGCGTACGCGTGAGTAAGGCTGCAGCCCCGCGCCCCCTTTTATAGGAGAAAGCAGGGACCCGATTGCAATAAAGGGAAACCTCGGGGTCGGATCTCAAACGGCGCACAGTTGACCCCCTCGAGACCAGCGTCTGCGTCTTTTCGAGGACGCGTCGTAGAGTCATTAATGACCGTTGGCGTCCTCCAATAGAAGCGACACGTGCGCGGAGACTTTTCAACGCCCGTTGTTTCTTCCTTGTGATTCGGCCAACCAGTCGTCCAATCCAGTATATCGGCTCAAAGACGATCGCCAGTTCCATTAAACACGAAGTCGCTCGTCAATAGTTCATCGATCGCCGAGAGAGCCACCTCACCCCACGTTTCCAACGTATGAGCGAGCTGGGGGGCAATTGTTGTGTCACGATTTATTCATCCCGACAGGCGATCGACTATAAGGCCGAGCGACCAAGTCAACTCGGTCAAACTATGACTAGCTCGCCAAGTCGAAGATATCAAACCACCATCGGGCACCTAGCGATCGACTCCCGGGCGATCGCCCTTTGCTGGGCGTCTGCTCTACTAACGGCTAAGGGCAATCGACTGCGCCCGAGCAGACGATCGCCCATCAAAACCGTCGAGGTGGATCTCGAAAGCACCCACGTGCGAGATCCGTAAAGGCGCCGACAAGATCTTTTGCTAGCCGACAAGATCTTTGACTAAAGCTGTCACCTACCCCACCTACCGGCATGTGCGCGAAAGTTGTCGATAGGGCCGCATGTGACTAACTCGGGACGCGTGTAAGCTCCCCATTGGACCGAGTAGTTGATGCCAACAACTCCTGCAGACTCGAGGACAGGCCCATGTGCTAAAGACGATCGCCCGATTATTATATTGCAGTAAAGCGATCGCCGGCGTATCAAGCCACATAAATAGAGAACCTCCTCCTACTGGAAAAAGGTTCTCGATTCTCGGTTCTCGATTAATTCATTTGAACCAACGGCTCGGAGTTCACTCTACGGTTCCCGATTCCGAATATACGATTCGAATTCACTCTGACTTACGCTCAGAGCTCATTCTCTCACATTCCGATACATCCACGGAAATACTGAAGAACACACACACATCATCAAGCTACCGGCTATCTCACCGGAATCCGTCTCAGGACTTCTCTCTCCAAATCTCTCGTCCAGAAGACGATCGGCAGAAGCAGCAAGTCTCCACTAGACAGATTCCAAGGGATTCACAAGCCCAGAAGCCCCAGGCATCCAGCTATATACTCGCCGTGAGAGGCGGTCGATCTCTCACCGCCGCGACCGTACATCACCTTTGTTACAAGAACTCACAGAGCATCAAATCTGGTTCTTCCGGCAATCTACACGCTCACTAGCTAAGATAACAAGAAACTTTACACTCATTGTAATTGTATTCTTACATTAATATTTGTATCCCCGAATATCGGTATTAATAATATCTCGCGAGAGCATTCAAGCCCGGGACTAACAACCCCGGCAAATCTTGTGTTATTTATCTTTCTCTCGGAAGTGCTCTTGCATTTGTTTGCTATCCCATCCATTCCAGCAATATCTATCTCCGGATAATATTTTGGGTAGCAACAACGAGTAGCCCCAGTATCAACGTACCAGGCGCGATGATTCTCCACCATATTGGTTTCAATCACCATGGCTGAGACCTCCTCGTCCAGCTCCTCAACCATAGCTGACAGCTCCAGATCTGGCATGTCAACATCGCCATGTTCAACCACATTGGCAACTCGTTTGCCTTTGTTTCGCTGACCAGTTGAACATATTGGCAAGCGACAGTCTTTTACCTTATGGTTTGGTTTACCACAGTTGTGGCAATTTCCAGTGAATTTCTTTGCCTTAAACGGCCTTTTCCCTTTATCCTGAACATGGTTTAGTTTCCTCTTTTTGCTAGAGGACCCATGTTTAAGCAAATTTACTTTGGCCTCCGTAGGGCCTCTCTTGAACTTAGAATCAGATTTTCGGTTGTCTTCCTCAATTCTGAGTCGAACAATCAAATCCTCTAAGTTCATTTCCTTTCGTTTGTGTTTCAGGTAATTTTTGAAGTCCTTCCAACTAGGAGACAACTTCTCAATTACCGTTCCCACAACAAACGGTTCAGGAAGGATCATTCCTTCAGCATTGATTTCATGCACAATCAATTGAAATTGTTGGACTTGTTCGATAACGGTTTTGTAGTCCGTCATCTGAAAATCCAGGTAGCGTCTGATCAAAAATTTCTTGGCACCAGCATCATCGGTTTTATACAATTTCTCCAAAGAATTCCAGAGCTCTTTGGAAGTCTTGATTTGACTATACACGTTGTACAAAGAATCAATCAGCCCATTCAATATTATATTACAATCAGTTTCCGTCTCACCAACCACAGGAGGATCATCCTTGAGGTAAACAGCAAGCCCCATGGTAGTGAGATAAAACGACATCTTTTGCTGCCATCTCTTAAAATCAACACCCGAAAATTTCTCGGGTTTCTCAGCCTGGACTGCAATGGTAGGTGAAGCAGCTTTGGCAGCAGCAGCGGCGGCGGCAGCATCAGTATCGGTCGCCATTGGAAATTACAGAGAATATAAAAAAAAAACTTGTCTTACGATTGTTGGATCCTCTGTGAATTTCCAACAATGTAATTACAATAAAAAATTACAAAGAAAGGCAACATATTACAATCTTAATAAATTAAAAAGCTGAATTAAAAAATTACAACTTTAGCAGAGGCGAGATAACTGTTTCCGTAAGACAATTTTACCCTCGTATAAGAGCAGACGATTCAGGCAATATGTCCCCAAGATACAACTACTATATGTTTCTGAGTTAGGTGCTCTCCAAAACTCAGAACTCCGTGAACGTTCAGTCTTTGGAAGGCTGGCACGAAACAAGAGGGAAATATGCTGCAATATGTGGTATGCTTGTATTTTTTTTCTATGTCCTGATTGTATGAAATGAAATGCATAAGACCCCTTTTTATAGGGTCCAATTCCACTCCATCATGTGAGGAGTTACAAAAAATTAAAGTGCCATTAATTCTCTTTAATCCTCCGGTTCATGAGTTACAACAAATTAAATCTCCATAAGGTGTGGAGTTACAACAAATTAAAACTCCATAATTCTCATTTAATTCGGACGTTACATTATGGAGTGTGAAGAGTCATATTCTAGAAGCTAAGTTCTCAACCTGCTTCATTTCAGATGAGACCAAATATCAGATCAGACAGGTTCCAGATCAGACAGGTTCAAGATCGCAGGCCGATCGAGACGGAGTTCCAGATCGAGACAGGTCGAGATCGAGCAGTGCAGACATTAGGGTCCCAGATCGCATGCCTTTTAGCCCAAATATCAGATGGGTTTTCAAACCTCGTTAACTCTTCACCTCTTCAATTAAATGACCAACTTTAATCATTTATTTCTCAGTTATCGGAAATCGATTTTGAGAAAATAAAAATCCTACGTTCATCTCCTCGAAGTGTAGATTCACAATTTGTTATTTAATTTCCAAAAATTAAATATTTTATTATTATTATTAAATTAATTTTAAATTTGAGTTAAAACTCATTTTTCTAAAATCAATTTCCAACCCTTTTCCCTCCTCGTGCGTCATTCCCAGCTGATATAAACCACCACCTCCATGTTAATTGCACATGTATGTCATATCTCACCAACACAACCATTAAAATACACATTAAAAGCCACAAACGACAATAATTTAGAATTAATAAGAGAAATTTATACACCGTGCAGCAATCAGAGGGCTTCTTCTCCCAGAAGTCTGCTAAAGAAATTCAACTCCAAAATTATAACAAATTTATGGAACAGCGTAACCAAAATATTGCCTAACTTCAAAATTTCGTAAAACAATTATATTAACCAGATTACGCCGTACATGTGGAGTTGAATTTGACGGAGTTGCTCCTGCAGCTCAATTTTAAGAAATTGGAAACAAAAATTCGAAGTCAGGGTTCACAAATGGAAAGATCCTACAAAAATTAAAAGAAAAATGCTCGCAATAATGCTCACGGTATGATTTCTTGGCGCTCTGTTTGGCATCAGATTTTTTGTATGAGATTTTTTTGGTATGTCTTGACTACCCATCCACCTTGGTATTCACGTAACCACTTCAGACAGCTGGACCAGTCGATCAGAGCAACAAGTCAGACCGAGTATGAACCTGATTTTTTCCCGGGCTCGTTAAAGACTGGACCGGGCAGAGACTCTAAGACCAACCCGATATCCAGACCGTGAGGACCGAGCAGATCGAGGATAAAAACGCCACGACTCAAGATTACGACAAGGCCGACCTGAGCGGCGGGAGACCCGAGGACCGACCCCAGCGGATAAGCGTCGCCCGAAGCATGCGGGACAGGCGCACATGCCAATTAATGCATGCGGTCATGTCCCTTCCCGAAGCAATCCTTAGAGGCCGACACATGTCTAAGGTGTATTTACAGTCTGACAAGTGTTTTGAGCATGTTCCCCAACATCCTCCAGCTGTCATCTCCTGACTGACCGAGATTATCTATATATAGGAGGAATGTACAGTGAAAAAGGACTTTTGGCATTTATGAGAAAAGAGAAGAGAGAGAAAATAGAGAGAATTTGTAATAAGTGAGAAAAACAGATAGACCGACACAAAATATTCAGCTCGGCTTTCTTTTATATTAAGGTCATTAATATAATTTAGTGATCCAATCATTTTCATCTTGTTTATTATTTTTTACGTGGCTTCGATCCATTCGTCCAGATCAGCACACGTGACGTTGACCAAATCAGTCGTCAACAGATTGGCGCTAGAAGGAGGGCACTTCGATAAAAAATATATATATAAAAAAAATACTACTCACCAGAGATGTCTCACGAAAGTTCAAAAAACCCTCAGCCCGCGACGGAGGAAGAAAACCTCCGTAAGGTGGTGGAGTGCTTTAAACATCCAGCCTTCATCCAGGGCATGACGGCCCTCATGGCACGGGTTACTGGGGGCGGAACTCTTCAAAAACCCGAAGACCATGTGGAGGCGGAATCTCAGACGACCCGCCCAGCTGCCTCGGGACAAAACAAAAAGAGGACAGCCTCTGGGGTCGCCGGGTAAAGGGCAGAAAGCCATGGCGAAAGCTCACATCCCTCTCGAAAAAGTAGGCTTTCGCGCCCCATATCCGTTTTTGATCGGCTCGGGGCAGGGAAGAAAATCGAAAAAGCAGCGCCGGCTCCCACTATCCAGAGCCGGAGCTGTAAAGAAGAAAAAGCTCCCCACCAGTCCCTAAATCCAACACAAGTATTACCTCAAACTCCAGGCGATAACTCGAGTGAGATCGAGTTTCTTAAAAAACGTCTTACGGAGCTCGAAAACAAGCAACTCCAACCATCCCAAAGTTCGAAATGGCTTAACAGCCAGGAGAGCCCCCTGGCCCCCAATGTTCTGGCGGAACCCCTCCCAGAAAAGTTCAAGATTCCTCAGATTCCGCCATACAACGGGGAGACAGACCCCAACGCCCATCTTGGACATTATAATTCCTGGATGGACCTGCACGGGTCTCAGGATGCGTTCTGGTGCCGAATGTTTTCCTTGACTCTGGGGGAGAGGGCCCAGAGATGGTATCGGATGCTGCCCCACCATTCTATTCAGACATGGGCCCATCTCTCGGCGACGTTCCGATCCCATTTCATGGGGTCCCTAGTGCGAGTCGCCCCGCGCTCATCCATCGCTTCCGTCGTACAGGGGCCGAACGAGTCCCTTAAAGATTATATATCTCGTTTCAATAAACGGATATTGGAGACGGAACCCATGTCGGACGACGCGCTGGCCATTATTGCCCAGGCCGGCCTCCTCAAGAATTCTTTTTTCCGCTGGACGGTGTGCCAGAATGTCCCACACACCTACCAAGAATTTTTGGAGCGCGCCAGCTCCCATATAGCTGCCGAGGAAGCTATGTCGGCACCAGTTTTAGTCATGCCCTCTGACCAGAAAGGGTCCTACAAAAAGAAAGAAGATAGGCATGACTACAGAGAGGCCCGTCAAGAATCCCGCCGGGAGAATAAGTCTCCCGCATCTTCCTCGACAGCCCCAACAACTCAGATCTATCGGGAGCGTAGGCCCGAGCTCATGGCTAATTTCGCTGAAATATATTCTGTCGGGGCCGCGGCCATATTTGATCAAATAAAGGACAAGAATTTGCTCCCGGTTCCTCGGCCGATCTATAAAGATCAGAAGGACATGGACCAGACCCGCTTTTGTAAATATCATGAATCAGCGGGTCATAACACCGAACAGTGCCGGGACCTCGTCGCCGCCCTGATCGCGGTATGCGACGATACCGGCTTGAGGTGATTTACCCGGAACCCGCCCCGGGATCGCCAGGATCGGGCCGACCCGACAAGAGCCAAGAACGATCGGGTGCTTCCAGCCCCCAAGTCCCCCGGGAAATTCTAACCATCATGGGAACAGCCGAGGTCGATGATCATCGGTCAAAGCGGCAGAAAAAGGCATCCATTCGAGAGGCTACCGCCTCTTATCAACGGACCGAGCGCCGACCAGAGGGGTTCCTATCAGTGGCCGAAGAAGCCCCCCAAAACCCCCAGCTGGCAGTTACTTTCGAAGAGTCCGATGCAGACTGCTTGGACCATCCCCATTCAGACGCCCTTGTCATCACCCTGCCCATAATGGGGATCCCGGTACACAGGGTGTTGGTAGACTCCGGGGCCTGTGCCATCATCATCATCTACCTTCATACCCTTCGCAGGATGAAGGTAGACCAATCTTATGTCCGGCCCTGCAACGAGGATATTAGGGGATTTGCCAACTGTCGTACCTCACCACTGGGGGAAATCGACCTCGCCTTGGAGTTCGGTCAGGGTCCGATCAGAAGGACGATGATCACTACCTTCAAGATCATCGATGTGCACAGCGACTATAACGCCATCATAGGCCGACCTGTGATGTCAAGGCTGAGGGCCACCCAGTCCACGTGTCACCTGTGCATGAAGTTTCCCACCCCGGACGGCGTCGGGGTACATAGGGGAGATCAAAGGGCCGCCCGAGAATGCAATCTCAGCATCCCGGAAAATTTTCCGGAAGAAATGGGGGCCACCGGCTCCGAACAGCTGGCGGGAGACACCCTACTCAAACAGGAGACCGAAGGTCCCGGGGCCGCGCAAACCCTCGAAATGGAAACTGACCAGGACGCGAACCGGGGCCGCAGGCCAGGGAAGGAGCCGATCCTAGAAGAAGATCTTGTTGACCCGCGATACCAAAATCCGAAAGGGAAAATTCGCCATGGTGAGCCAACAGAAGAGTTGGACCAGGTCGACATGGACCCATCTGATCCCGTTCGACAGCTAAAGATCGGCCACAACCTCCAAGAGCCGATCCGCTCCGAGCTAATCTTCCACCTGAGACAGAATTTGGATGTCTTCGCGTGGACCCATTTGGACATGCCGGGAATTGACCCGGAACTTGCGTGCCACCGGCTGAATATCGACCCCAGTTTAAAGCCGGTTATTCAAAAAAGGAGGAAAATGGGGCCTGAACGACAGAAGGTGATGGAAGAGGAAGTAGAAAAGCTGATCGATAATGGGTTCATCCGGGAAGCCCAGTACCCGACCTGGGTGGCCAACCCGGTCCTGGTAAAAATGCCGACCGAGCTATGGATGCTCTGCATTGACTTCTCTAATCTGAATAAAGCTTGCCCGAAAGATAGCTACTTCTCTAATCTGAATAAAGCTTGCCCGAAAGATAGCTACCCCCTCCCCCATATCGACTACATGGTGGATGCAACGACCGGGCATGAGCTAATGAGCTTTATGGATGCATATTCCTGATACAACCAGACCCCAATGCATCCCACTGATGAAGAAAACACCTCCTTCTACTCAGTCCGCGGCCTATACTGTTACTGAATGATGCCTTTCGGGCTCAAGAATGCCGGCGCAACATATCAACGCCTGGTAAATAAAATGTTCAATAGCTTGATAGGTCATACAATGGAGGTGTATATATATGATATGTTAGTAAAGTATTTGCGCTCGGCCGATCATGTAAATGACCTCAATAAAATGTTTGCTATTTTGCGAGAGTACAAGATGAAGTTAAATCCAAAGAAATGTTCATTTGGGGTAGGTTCTGGAAAATTCCTCGGCTACATGGTGAGCCAAAGAGGGATTGAAGCCAACCCCGATAAAATTAAGGCAGTGACCGAACTTGTTCCACCAAATTCTGTCAAAAAGGTGCAGAGCCTAACTGGCCGACTAGTCGCGCTAAGTCGCTTTATCTCTCGCTCAACTGATAAATGTAAACCTTTCTTTGAGGCAATAAAAAAGAACAGAGATTTTCAGTGGACTGAACCTTGCCAAAGAACCTTCGAATCTATCAAGGAAGTCCTGGCAGAAGCCCCGATCTTACAGCGACCGGCCCAAGGGGAACTTCTCAACTTATACCTCGCGGTATCCGACTCTGCGATCAGCGCCGCTCTAATCCGAACGGAGAATGCAGTTCAACATTCGGTCTATTATGTTAGTCAGGCCCTTCATGATGCGGATCTCAAATACGCCCCAATGGAAAAGCTGGCCTATGCGCTCGTAATGGCATCTAGGAAGTTAAGACCCTACTTTCTGGAACATCAGGTAGTCGTCTTAACAAACTACCCTTTAAAGCAGGTCATGCACCGACCTGACATATCCGACCTGACCTTTAACACGCACTGCCGAAGGGTCAAGCCCTGGTGGATTTCATTGCAGAATTCACACCAGCGATCACACAAGAGAACGACCGATCATAAGAGTGATCACTCTACGTGGACGGATCCTCAACCGCCGACCGGTCTGGTGTAGGAATAGTCCTCGTCAGTCCCGACCAATGTTTGTTCTGCTCGTCCATTCGCTTAGGGTTTCTGACCACCAACAATGAGGCAGAATATGAAGCTCTCTTGGCCGGTCTAGAAATGGCGACCTCCCTCGGTCTTGCCCGCCTCGCTGTTTTGAGTGATTCTCAATTAATGGTGAACCAAATCAACGGCGAATACGAAGCCAAGGTACCCAAGCTGGTTAAGTACCTCAGCCTGGCGTGGGCCCTGTAACACCCCCAATCCTCTCAGGGATATTACACGCCGTAGACCCTCTCCTCGAGGATCTACCAGGCTGGTAACAACATATAACATCTCGACAATGCCTTCAAGGCAAAATGACTCAGTAGACCGATTTGGTCTTTCAATAAATACATACAACTGGAATACAACTCATGCCCACGCAGGGGTCAAAATACAACCACACCTGCATAACGGAAAAATATAGCAGCGGAAAATAAAGTACAACTAAACCAATACGACATCAACGGGTCCTCATGTGATTAGTATCGTTCATCTTTCATCATCCTTCATGCCGACCCTGTGCTCTGCTCCAAAACCTGAATGCAATACAGACATCCACCCCCCGAATACTCGGGGGTTAGCACAACTCCACTGATTTGCTAGTGCAAGTACAAGTGCAAAAATACGAGCCATACAATACAAGTTCCAAGAACAATAATAATCGGGAATCCTCAAAAATACAATCGTAAAGAAATGTACTTCCCGAGGCAAGAGTTTGGGTAAACATTTCCAAAACCGAAAGATCGCAAATAAGGGAAACAATTTACAAAACAGCTTTAAAATGCCATCGAGAGTTTTAATAGAAAGCGATTTAGGATTATAAAATCCTTCTCTTCCAAAAATCAATAGGGTCACACCAAATGTTTTGTTTTCGCAATTAGGAAACCACCAACAATTTACGTGGTCAAAGCCCAACATCACGTGTCCTCAACGGACGTAAAGTCAACGAAACATAATCACGCACGCGCATCGCCTAGACCGGACGATACCACCGACATCCCACTCGAGGCCTCGAAGGACCCTCCCGTGGGCTAGCGAAACAAATCACACACATCTCACGGTTGGATCAATCGCTTGTTGCATCCTCGCCACATGATCGCATGCCATGTGCCACCGTAGATTATCTCGAGCTCTCACGGTTGGATCAATCACTTGTTGCATCCTCGACCACATGATCACGTGCCATGTGTCACCGTAGACCTTCAACCATATCCACACATTCACACAATCAACATATCACATCAAGGATATTCAAACAATTCGCCTGCAGGCATCAAACACTTAGCAAAACACCACGTCAATCCACAACGCACCGAAATGAAATAATATACGTCCACACACAACACTAAGTGCAACATGAACACCGAGCATATACATAGAATTCACATAGTTATTCACGAACCACACCAATCACAAAACACACGGTTTTGAAAGGGGCCTTTAACGAGGCTAACCAAATCTTTTGAAAACTCATTTCAAACAAACAAACAAACCAAGACGATCACCAATCATCATATCCACGAAACAAGAAAAGTATGGACAAGGTACTTGCCTCGAAATCGCACGCAAGTATTCGACGAACACGGGTCAACGGAAAGCTTGAAACGCCCGATGTTTTCGAAAAGGAAAACGACAACGAGCGGAAGGGTTCAACTTGGTTTCTTCGCAAGAAACTCGACCCTAACAATATATAATCAATAAATAATCGATCATACGAGGAAGAATAATCGTAGAACGCCCGAAAACCCTCTATGACATTTTATCGAACACCTTCAAGGCGTCGATAAAATACTCAATAAAACGACAAATCCGTGGCAATCCAACCGTGGAATAACAAGGAATTAGATATAATATAGCTTAACAATCATCAATCCATCAATATTACGAGTTAAAACGGATTAAACGGACAAATCGAACAAAATCCCCAAAACTATATTTTAGGAAAACTTGCCTTGATTCGGTCGATCGGAGCAAGTTATGGAAGGATTAATCGATGTTATGATCTTCAAAACTTCATGGATTTAACCCCTAACAACATCCCTCCATGATCATCAAATCTCCGGCCGCGGAAGAGGAAGAAACGAGTGAGAAAAATGAAGAAAAACCCATTGCTGGGCCTTAAATAGGTGACAGACTCGACCGTGTCCGCTGACACGGTCGTGGCGCGCAGTGGCCGGCAGGGACTCGGCCGTGTCTGCTAGACACGGTCGCGCCTTCCGATAGTGACGCGGACGGCGCTCGGCAATGACTCGACCGTGTCTGGAACACGGTCGGGTCTGAGGCGAGACTTCCGGCTTATCCGGACGAGTGCAGCACGGGCCGTGTCGGACGACACGGCCGAGTTCGGCCGGCGATGATCGCCAATAACGAGCGGGTGAGCTAAAACGACCATAACTCTCTCGTCCGGACTCCGATTGACTCACCGTTCGAACCATTGGAAAGCTAACTCGATTCTCTATAATATTGCAAAGATTCAGAATTTTTGGAGTTACCAAAAATTAATGGTGATCCAACAAAGTCGAACTCATACTTAGAAAAGTCGTTTAGTAATCCTGAATTCAACAAAACGACACCGAAACCCGAACCCGAATACGAACCGAAGATACGGTTACGAAGTACTCACAAAGACGAATCTAAGAGCTAGTAGAACACATGATTCCGACCACCCGAAGGCTCGAAATTCGACAACGGAAGGTAATTACCCCAAACTTTGGGAAATTACGAAAATGGCCCAAATGCCCGAAAATCACCATACGACAACGAATAATCAAACCGAAGCTCACAACACGTATAACAACGTTAAATGAACTTACGAAAAACCCCAAACGACGGTCAACGAGATTCGCAAGAACCGAACTCAAGCGCGGAAAAGTCGCTAAAAAGCACGGAACTCAACAAAGCAAAGACCAAACGAACTCGGATGACAAAAGTGCGTAATTAAATATTCTCCGAATGACGAAACGGTCATGAGAGAGTCGTCAAAACAGACTCACCAAAAAAGAAATTTACCGAAAATCGAAAATTGCGGATATTACATTCTACCCTCCTTAAAAGAAGTTTCGTTCCGAAACTTAAAACAAGTAGGAGGAGAAATATTCCAGTGCAAAACTCAACAAGATACACAAGAATGCGTAACTAACGCCCAACGGCGAAATGTTACAAACAACGCAAAGGAATATACGGCGTGAAAACACGCTCCACGGCGACCAACACAACGTCGCCGTTAGGGATATAATAAAAGCAACAAATGACAAGCGTTATCAAGCGGATAATATGGCCAAGTCAATTACCCGACAATCACAAAACACAACGAACGAAAATCAATATGATTGACCATCCCAACGGTACATCAATCAAAACGCGAGCCAACCGAACAAATACTAATCCCACCGCCCAAGGGATGGAAGATCGAAAACGAGACTAATTTCCCGAACTTAAGGGAATTAGGAAGGAGCCTGAATGCTCAACAATCACGAAACGAGAACAAAACCGAACAAACAAACGATCGAACCACAACGATCGAGACAACAAAAATCGAACAATCATGTCCGAAACACGAAGGATAATAAAATTCAAACCACAACTCCCAGGATGATCTGGTGAGAACTACAAGACATGCATTCCCATAAGATCCACAGGAAAGGGAATAGCGATTGCAAAGTCACAGCGACAAACGAGTTATTCCAAAACAATACCACACTCGTTCGATCAACAAAAGCAAGGGGCAGGACAAGCTCAGAAATGTCAACGAACATAATGAGTCGACAGAGTCGAAAACACAAGAGTTCCAAGTCCGATCTGTTGTGCGGCATTTAAACACGCCTCGAAGGCGATCGTCATAGCAGTCGGGAAGTCTACCATGAGGGATATGCTCGGGGCAAACACCCTGAACTCGGCACCCACGGCGATCGCCTTTTGTTGATTGGCGATCGTCTTTTGTTGATTAGGCGATCGTCCTTTGTCGTTTGGCGATCGTCTCGTGCCACGTATTAATCTGAGATCCGTCAGGAGTCACCAAAGCCCAAATCTCGGGATGGGACCCGCGTGCAGATCTCAAAAGGTGCTGACAGACAAGATCGGTGCCCACTGCCTGTCACCTACTTCACCTACCAACAGGGCCGCATTTATTGCGAACAGTCTTGCAGACAAGACTGTGCTCACGATCTGTCACCTACTTCACCTACCAACAATCGCCGAAAAGGTGGGTGACAGCTGCTCGGGCGCATGCGAGTTCCCGCCGACCGCATAACCGATCACAAGTAGCTACCGCGACTTTAAGGAAAAAGCCCCACGCGACGAGACGATCGGCCGTCTTATTATAATATAAATAACGACGATCGGTGCGATCGCAGAGGGCCCTCAGGAGCTTGGTCTGCTATAAATAGAAGGTCCATAACACGTAACAAGGACCGCGAAATACACAAAGAAAAGAGAGAGAAAAGAGAAAGACATTCTCACACATAGAACATCCATAGCAAGAATTCAGTAACTCCATATCTCGATTCTTCCGGCTTTCTATACGCTCCACACTTAGAAAACTAGAATCCTTTACACTCTTTGTGATAGATTCTAACATTAATATTTGTACTCCACCGTATACTTATTAATAAAATCTCGCGAGCATTCAAGCCCGGATTAACAACCCCGCAAATCTTGTGTCATTTAATTTCTCACGACGTGCTCCCGCACTTGTTGGTTACTCGATCATTCCAAAGAACATTATCTTCGGATAATATTTTGGGTAACAACAATTGGCGCTAGAAGAAGGGGACTTACCTTCACTTTTATTCCGATCGTCTCGTAGAACACTCATTGTTCTCCTGACTCACACTTGAAGAAACACTCACTGTTCTTCAAAAGAAACAAACCTCCGTAAAAATGACGTCTGCTACAACTTCCAAGAGAGCCACCCCGAGATCCGCCGAAATATCATTCCGACACGGCGTAATCCCACCGCGACGGAAGGCGACTGCGCGACGCTAGATCCTCACTCCCGCCCCGAGGGACGGCCCTAGTCTCTCACTCGATCGGGCCTGCATCGCGGAGCATTGAGGAGGCCATAGCCGTCCTCGGGGAGCGACGGATTGCGTGCGACTCGCCCACCATCACTCCGTCAACCATCCGCCGATTTGCCGGCGGAAGCTCAAAGGGATATATGTTGAGAAATCAGGAGAACCAGAGCCGCAGTCAAAGGCTCTCGTTAGGCGGACGACTCCGTCTTCGGCCGCCAGGAGTGATCCCTCGTGGCGACCTGGGCAGTCGGGCCCGAGTCGGGAGGCATCGGAGTCCGAATCCGTCACCAGAAGTTCGGCATATCCGACTCCCAGAAGACAGGCCGGTCGACAGGCCCCCACTCGCCCTAGAAATGAGTCTGCGGGCAGAGAGCTCGTCATCCACCATGGGGGCAGGGGATCGGTACATGATCGCCTCGGCTCGCGCTCCGGCAGCCAATCAGCGAGCTGTCAGGCCACGGCGATGGCCGCAATGCAGCGCCAGCTCGACGAAATGAAGGCGCTACTAGACACTGGGGCAGGCGCAAGGAGATCGATCTCTGGACCAAGTGAACCACTCGCGGTCCAGATCGAGCTCGCCCCGGTTCAACCAACAATCAATCCCCCACAGACACCTCTATATGAGGGAAGATCGGACCCGGAGACCCACTTGAGCAAATTCCGGATCTACATGACCGGATGCGGAGCATCAGATGCGACGAAGTGTCGGATGTTCCCGCTAACTCTGGGCGACCTCGCCCACAGGTGGTACATCTCACTGCCTCCTCGCTCAATCAATTGCTTCGAGAAGTTGGCGAACGACTTTACGTCGTACTTCGCCGCCAAAGTCGCTCGCCCTGAAGGCCCCCACCGCATGATGAAAATCAAGCAGGGGAAGGACGAGCGATGCAGATTACATCGACCGGTGGGACGAGATAGTCCTCACCGGTGAACCCATTAGCGACGAGCTCGCCCTCTATTCGATCTGGGGATTCTACGCCACTCACCCATGTTCGGGCATCTCACAAAGGATATCCCCGACCTACTCGGTCTTCCGGCCGAGCCGCCGATTTCTGGCCAGCAGAGGATGCTCTCCTCCGTTTGGATGAGGAACCCACCGGAGAGGGAAGGATGCCATCCCATGTTCGAAAAAGGCGGTCGCCAAGCCCAGAAAGGCGGTCGCAAAGCCGCTGGCGAATTCAAAGCGTTCGGTGATGTAGAGGTTCACCTCCTCCACAACCTCAACTTGTCTCCACCACATCTTCAACGCAATTAAGGGGCGGGAGTGGCTTTCCAAACCGAAGCCAATAAGGGACCACAGTATCTGGGACCGTAGCAAGTTCTCGTGCCTATCACAAAAGTCCCGCCACAACACCACCAATGCCGCGACCTCCTCGTGCAACTCGCGACTGCTCAAGAAGGCAAATTAGACAACTGGTCACCAAGCCGTAACCTCGACCCGAGAGGACCGGAGGGCGCGAACGCCGTCGGATCGAAAGGACGCTCCCAATCCGGCCGCCAGATCGAACACGAGCGAGCATTCCGATGAATCGATTCCTCCGATCAACCCCGGCGGTCGGATTAATATGCTCCAAGCGGGAGGTGGGAGCCTCGGGGCCTTTCCCGGTTTCCACCGCGTCAAACAGAAGCGGAAGGCCGAACCGAGGGCATTCGCCGAGTCCATATTGTGGTGCCCCGAGCCGACCATCGCTAGAAACGCGCTCATCACCTTCTCCAATAAAGACAGGAGGGGGCAATGCCCCAAGAAGGATGCATTGGTAATCTCCGCTGTATCCTCGGGAAGGCGGTCGACCGCGTCCGGTCGACAACGGAGCTTCGCAATATCATATTCAAAATGACTCTGGATCGGCTGGAAACTCCGACCAAATTCATCAAGCCATTTGACACCGTGCTCCAAGGATTCGGCGACAAAGACTGCCCAAGCCTATGGGAGGATCAAGCTCTCCGTCGGTGATATGCATTTACGATCCCAAGGTTAGGATCACTAGGAACCTAAATTTTGTAATAATAGATAGACCCAGCATCTATAATGGGTTCCTAGGTCGTCCATTCTTAGAAACCTTTGAGGCGGTCGCTTCGTCCTTCTTTTATTGTATCAAATTCCCCACTGCCGATGGGACGGTCGGTACTGTAAAGGGGGACCAGCTAATGGCAAAAAGATGTTTAAATTACTCCTGTGTCGCTACTGTTTACAATACTTCCCCCGATATGTGTAACGTTGAAACGATCGACGATCGACCCATGGAGATCGACGAACCAAACACATCGTGTCAACCCAATTCAGAGGACGGCATCTCGGATCAGTTAACGGACGACATCGAGCCAAGGATCGGTTTCGAGCCTAGTCTCGACGTCGATCCAAGGATCGAGTCCGGAAATCGTTCCAAGCAAGAAGCGACCGTCCCCATCGAAGAGTTAGAGAGTATAGCCATAGATCCGGCTCGTCCAGAGCGGGAAGTGCAGATCGGCGCAAGCATCGACCTCGCACTGAAAGGAGATCTGGTCAATTTACTACGTAAGAACATCGGAGTCTTCGCCTGGTCGCATCAAGATATGGTCGGCATAAGTCCCGAGCACGCTTGCCATTATCTGAAGATCGACCCGGCGATGAAGCCTGTTCATCAAAAACGTAGGAAATTCGGCCCCGAAAAATACGCGGCGCTCGACATAGAGGTCCAAAAGTTGCTCGACAACAAGTTAATCGGGGTAGCTACGGACGACCCACAATGGGTCGCTAACGCGGTACTCGTCAAGAAGCCGACCGTTCTCGGAGGTTATGCATTGACTTCACCGACCTCAACGCGGCTTGTCCAAAGGATCACTTTCCGATGCCTCATATTGATCACTTGGTCGATAGATCGCAGTCGCGAAATGATGTCATTTATGGATGCCTTCGCGAGATATCATCAAATCCCAATGGCGGAGAAAGACATAAAACACACATCTTTCCACACGGAAAAAGACATATACTTTTGGGTCGGATGCCGTTCGGCTTGAAGAATGCGGGGCGACCTACCGGCGCTGGGTCAACAGGATGTTCGCTAATCAGATCGGCAAGACCATGGAGGTCTACATCGACGATATCGTGGTCAAAAGCCTCGAGAAGGAAGATCACCTCAATGATCTCGCCGAGACATTCGCCATCCTCGAAAAGTTCAACATGAAGCTGAACCCAAAGAAATGCAACTTTGGGGTGGGCTCCGGGAAATTCCTGGGGCACATCGTCAGCCAGAGGGGGATCGAGGCGAATCCCACCAAGATACAGGCGATCCTCGACATGCAGGAACCTCGGAACATCAAGCAAGTACAACGCCTCACAGGTTGTCTGGCCGCCCTCAACCGTTTCATATCTCGGCTCGGCGATAAAAGCAAGCCTTTCTTCGCGACCATCAAAAACAAAAAGTTCGCATGGACGAGGGAGAGTCAGATGGCGTTCGCCAAAATAAAGGAATATTTATCCAACCCCCAGATCCTGGCAAAGCCGATCCCCGGGGAAAAATTATTCCTTTACCTTGCGGCCTCGGAGGTCGCGCTGAGTGCGGTCTTGGTACGAGCGGAGGGACTAGTCCATCTGCCGATCTACTATGTCAGTCAAGCGCTCCACGACGCTGAAACACGCTATACACCTTTGGAGAAGATCGCCTATGCTCTAGTCATGAGTGTCCGTAAGCTAAGAGCCTATTTTTTCGACCATCAAGTGGAGGTTTTGACAACCCTCCCTCTAAGGCAAGTTCTACATCGACCGGACACCAACGGGCGACTCCTCAAATGGTCACTAGAGATCGCCCAATACGGCATTACATACGCTCCTCGCACGGCGATCAAGGGCCAAGCTCGGCGGACTTCGTCGTGGAGTTAACATTCCCTCACACCGACCCATGCCTGGTCGACTGCCTGAAGCATGACGTTGACGGTTCGGCGACCCACTTGCGATCAGGGGCAGGGATCGTTCTCATTAGCCCCGACGGACAAAGCTTCACAAATGCCGTGCGTTTCGGGTTTCGAGCGACCAACAATGAAGCCGAATACGAGGCCCTGGTAGGCGGGCTCGACCTGGCTCTCGCCCTAGACGTTCGTCGCCTCCATATCTTCATGGACTCTCCCGGTCGTGAACCAAGTCAAAGGAGAATATGAGGCACGCGGCGAATGATGATCAAATACCGTGAGCTGGTCGCGAGATGTGCACGAAATTTGAAGAAGTACAAATCGAACAAGTCCCGAGAGAGCACAACTCTCGTGCCGACGCCCTATCCAAGCTAGCATCGTCGGATGGGGCACCGATTTCTCTAATATCCAAATTACAAAGTCGAAAGGCCAAGAATCGAAAGAAACCTGTGGCCACGATTGCCGTTAGCCAAGAAAGCCGGATGACTCCGTTCATCACATACTTAAAGGACGGACGGTCCCGGACGACCGTATCAAAGCTCGCCAACTCCGGCTCCGAGCGACCAGATACACCCTCTTGGACGATCGTCTTTACAAGCGAAGCCGGCCTTCCTCCTCAAGTGTATTACAGGAGGAAGGATACTGCTTTTAGCCGAGATCCACGACGGAATCTGTGGAAATCACGCCGGTGGACGAGCTCTCGTCCATAAGACAACCAGCAAGGTTTTTTCGCCGTCACTTGAAGGATGCGATCGCTATGCCAGTCGTGTCATAGATGCCAAATAATGGGACCAAGTATTAAAATCTCCCGAGCGGCTCACCTCAATGTATGGCCCATGGCCGTTCGCCCAATGGGGCATCGACCTTATAGGTCCCCTACCAACGGCTCCAGGAGGTCAGAAGTTCGCCATCGTCGGGTCGACTATTTCACAAAATGGGCAGAGGCCGAACCGCTAAACAAGATCGCCAAGAGCAAGTGATCAAGTTCATCCGGAGAAACATCATATGCCGGTTCGGTCTACCCTGTGCCATCATCTCCGACAATGGAAAGCGGTGACGGCTTAGAAGTCATGCAATCTCGTGATAAGTGGGAATCAAAAGGTTGTTCTCGGCTCCCTATCACCCTCGCACGAACGGGCAGGTAGAGGCGGTGAACAAGATCCTCAAACACACAATTAAAGCACGACTCGAATCCGTGCTAGGACGATGGGCGAGCGAGCTCCCAGACGTTTGTGGTCTTACCGAACGACGACCCGCAATTCAACGGCGAAACCCCATTCGCCCTAGCCTTCGGAACAGAAGCGGTGATTCCCTCGGAGATCGCCGTCCTCAGCCATCGAACCGAGCAAGAGATGACGATCGACAATGATGTGGCCCGGCGGATCGACCTCGACATGCTCGAAGAACGTCGACTAACCTCGGAAATGAAGAACACTATCCACAAAAGGAGATCCGAAAAGTTCTTCAATTCGAAGGTCAAGGAAAGACGGTTTCAAGTAGGCGACCTCGTCCTCAAAAAGATCCAAACCCACACAGGTGTCTTTGGACCGAGTTGGGAAGGCCCCTTCAGAATATCGAAATGGCTAACTAAGGGAGCCTACGAGCTGGAACACCCCGACGGTACTCCGGATCGGTATCCACGAACGCTGTACATCCGAAGAAATACTTTCAATGATAACTTTGTATTGATTTTCAACTTGATAATGTACAATGAACATAATGAAATATTAAATTTCTCAATCCCATCTATACAGGCGAACGCCCCACAAGCATATTACATACCGTCAAGGATCGTCGTTCAAGAATGACAATCCGAGGTAGAAAACAATACAGCCATGGCACTGGAGGTCGATGGAACCAACGGTTTCGCCCATGCAAGGTTCCTTTGAGCTTAGATCGCCCGCCCTTCGTTTGGATACGAGGCCGGCGTAGCCGAAGGACCCTCCAAAATTAATCAGTGGACACGATCGCCCTCCCTCAATGGTTCATCATCTAACTTGGTGAACCCGGACAATGCGACGTGCCACTACCCCGTCTCAACGTACACCGTCGAGGGTCGCCATCTTCATGGCGAGCCGAGGTGGAAGTCGAGTGACAAGCCGCGGGCGTGGAGTCGAATAAACCGACGACGCCCGCGCGCAAGGTTTCCTCCAGACAAGATCGCCCACCTTTCGTTTTAACACAAGGTAGGCGTAGTTTAACGGAGGACCCTCACAAAAAGTGAGTCGCGGGATACACAACATCCCTCGCACACAAAGACACGATAAGGGAGGTCGATCCATCGAACAACCCAACCGTGCATAATTCTCCGTAACCAAATAAATCAAGATAGCCGCCGGACGACATAGTTTTTGTTTCCTTACTTACAATAAGTAAACAAAAACAAGGGGGCAGAGAGGGGTCGAGCTAATCCCTAACACGATTGAACAAAAAGAACCACACACGATCGGCCTAACTCAAACACGCGCAGGACGACCGAAGTCGTCCAACAAAAATTACAAGTAAGAATTCCGATTCAAAACATATCAATGCGTTCAACACTCAGACAATCGATCGGATGAACAAAACGTCGAAAGCAATCATACACATATTTGTAAAGTTGCACGCAAACATTCAAAGGCGATCGTATGAAAAGAAGAACACTTTATTCATGACGCAAGTTTAGTACATGACGGGGCCCGAAGGCATTACAAAAGGAAAACGAAAAGTACATAGTGCTGAAGGAAAACAATAAAAGCCTCTAAGGCTCCTTTCTGTCTTCGCCCTCGATTTGCGGATCGGCTTCGGCCTCGGGATGAATGAGTTTTCCCGAGTACCAACTCAAGTCGATCCCGAAGTCGGCCAAGTCAAGGATCGGCAGGGAGAACTCCGGGTGCAAAGGATGCGCAAGGGCGTAAGATTTGAAGCTCTCCATCAAGGGACCGATCTCGATCCCTGCCTCTTTTGCGGCTCGGACAGCGTCAGCGTATGCCAAGTAATAGGCAAACTCGCCGGCGAGCGCCACACTTTGGTAGGGATCGGTCTCGATCGCCTTCAGTTGGCCTTTCAACTCCGCGGCCACTTTCTCAGCCTCCGCCAGCTCGGCAACCTTGGCGGCATTCTCGCCTGGGATTTCTCCAGCTCTTTCCTTGCCGCGTCCGGCTCACCGCTAAGCCGGTCAACCATCGCCTTTAGTCCGGTCGCCTCCTCTGCGACGCCGCAAGCTCGGCGGGCTTCGCGCCTCGTCACGGACCAATCGGCAGCCTCCTTGAGCGGCTCGGCTCTGCGTCAATCTATACACATCATGCTTGGCCCTAATGGCCGACTCCTCGTACTCCTTCTCCATAGCCGGATCTGTTGGCATCCTCGATATTTCATTAAGGCGGCCTCGAGGTCGCGATGGAGATGAGCAGTGGAGGGTCGCCCCTCAAAGTCCCTTGCAGCTTGGACGGCCATCGTCGCCGTCTGAAGAGCCAGGGCAACGGTCGCCTGCATGGCATCTCCAGATCGCCGACGAGCGATCGCATCGAGGTCGGTCGTCCAAGCCTTGGGCAAAGAGGTGGTGGCCTGGCGAACGTAAGCAGGGATATCAAGAGGTTGTTGCGGAGCCTTGCTCGACAGAAAGTCCAGCACCATAGGAGAAACGTCCGGATCGGCCAGACGAACCCTGCAGCGCAAACCAAGGAAACCAAAAGAGTTAGCCTAAGACTTACTCAGAACGCGTAGCTCGGAGAGTTCAAAACATTCTCACCTGTTGACCAGCTCTGGGTCACGGCCAAAAAAGGGCTTTCCCCGAGGAGTCTCGGCGTCAGCGATCGCCGCCCTTTTCAAGTAGCCAGAAGGCGACCTGGAGCTGGACGCCGACGGTCTGGGACCAGCCCCCTCCGCCATCGGAACAGAAGAAACGGGGGGAGCGGCGATCGGCGGCTCCAGTATGGTTAAATCCGCCTCAGCCGACGGAAGGGGACGCCTCGGCCTCCGCCTCTTGCGGTTGCGCTGAGCCGTTCCTCACCTTGATTTCGGTTCGGCGACCGCACCGCACCCAAGCTTCACCACGGGCGGGCGAGACGACGTCGCGGCAACGCGACCCGCTTTCTTTCCCATGTGAAGGCGGCCGAGAAATCCGGGGTTAGACATGGCGATCTCACGAGGTAGCTCGGTGATCCGGGGAAAATAAGTCTCGCCAAAGAAGAAACTAAAACAAGTTAGACACTTACGTAAACGTGGCGACCTCTTGGAGACGATCGCCTCGCGTAAAAGAGTGGATAGAAAGTCATACCGGTGCCTTCGTGGCGAGGAAGCGAAGCAGTCGAGCTCCCAACCGGTGAGTTTCGTGGATCGATCGATCGAACGTCTTTATAGGAAATCGGCAATGCACGAATCCGCTCCCAAACGATCGAGAAATTAAAGGGGAGATCGTCGGCCGACGGAACAAGGGATCCTGCAAAAAGGGAAACAAAATTAGATCAGTCCAAGGAGTATCCAAACGAAGGGAGAAAGGAAACCCTTACTTGGATTCCTCTCCCGAAAATTGGTAGGGATATCCAACTCCTCCTCCGGCGGTTCGCTCGATGCCGACCTCCAGGCACCACCAACCCAGCACCACTTTTTCAGGTCGCCTCGAGTCTTGCTCGGCACCCCGGTAACCACCCTACCCTGGCGACCTTGGATATGGTACCCGCCGATCGACCCTTTCTGCACGGTCAGCTTAAAAAGATAAGTCATCTCTCCCGCAGAAGGCAAGCGAAACAACCTGTGACCGCCAAATAACGTCAGTGTGCTGATAATCTGCAGCCAGGCGTTCGGCGTCAGCTGAAGAGGCGCCAAATTCCAGGCGATCAGCAGATACGAAACGGCGAACGGCAAGGGAAACCGCAGACCGGCAGCCAGGGTCATTTCGTTGATGGCGACCATGCCCTCGGGAGGCTGGTCGGCGCGTTCGTTCTCGGCGGGCACGTGCAATGACACATCAGAGGGGATATGGTATTTGGCCCTCCAGCGGGTCATGTCCTTCCAGGTCGCCGAACTCTGGATCTGACCAAGAGTCCATTGAGACGGTTCAGCAGCCCGAAACTCCGTCCGCTTCACATGTACATAGGGATATGCGGCGGAGTAAGCTTCGAAATCAAACTCCGGACAGGGCCCGGCAATCCCCTCCATAAGTCTAGCAAAAGCCCTATAAACCGGGCCAGAGACGCTGTCCTTTTCCCAAGACAAACGTATCAATTCGTCTTCCTCCACCGGCGACGCATCTCGCTCCTCCGCCGCCGCAGAGCCCGCCACTACGGCCTCATTAAAAAGCTCCGCAAGCTCTGCGGGTGTAATCCCCGCACGAATAGCCTCTGCGGCCGTTTCCACGGGGATTCCCACAGGAATTTCCTCCTGGTCCGGCGAAGCCGCGGCGACAGAAGTACATCCGACCTCGAAGGCTTTAGATCCTCCCGACATATTCTCAAAAAGTTAAGGGAGAGGGAAAAAATGGAGTTTCTTACCTAAAGAAAGGAAGACGGTCGGCACAGCAAGCTACGGAAATTTTTGCAGAGTTTCAGCAAGAAGGCAAGGACGCGTAAAAGATAAAATGGAGTAGCCCTAGCCCCTTTTATAGATGGAGGCAGGGGTCTCTGGGCAAATAGGCGAAAGTCTGAGGGCTGGGATGCAACCGACAGCCAGGGCGCAATAAATGCGGCCCTCGAGTCCCGCGTACGCGTCTTTTCGAGGGCGCGCCAATCGACAAAGTCTGACGAACCGTCGGACTCCCTCAATAGAAACGCGACGCGTGTCCTTGCATTGTTTCGAGAGCCCGCGTCTCTTTTCCCGCCGCTCCCAGCGCAAAAGGAGATCGTCCAAATTTGAAATCAGATCGCCCGGTCGTCTAAAACATTGGCGATCGCCAAAAGTGCCACCTCACCCCGTGTTTTCAACATCGAGCCGAGCTGGGGGGCAATTGTTGTGCGGCATTTAAACACGCCTCGAAGGCGATCGTCATAGCAGTCGGGAAGTCTACCATGAGGGATATTCTCGGGGCAAACACCCTGAACTCGGCACCCACAACGATCGCCTTTTGTTGATTGGCGATCGTCTTTTGTTGATTAGGCGATCGTCCTTTGTCGTTTGGCGATCGTCTCGTGCCACGTATTAATCTGAGATCCGTCAGGAGTCACCAAAGCCCAAATCTCGGGCTGGGACCCGCGTGCAGATCTCAAAAGGTGCTGACAGACAAGATCGGTGCCCACTGCCTGTCACCTACTTCACCTACCAACAGGGCCGCATTTATTGCGAGCAGTCTTGTGAGACAAGACCTGTGCTCACAGTCTGTCACCTACTTCACCTACCAACAAGATCACGAAAAGGTGGGTGACAGCTGCCTGTGGCGCATGCGAGTTCCCGTCCGACCGCATAACCGATCACGTAAGAGCTACCGCGGACTTTAAGGAAAAAGCCCCACGCGACGAGACGATCGGCCGTCTTATTATAATATAAATAACGACGATCGGCTGCGATCGCAGGAGGGCCCCCAGGAGCTTGGTCTGCTATAAATAGAAGGTCCATAACACAGAACAAGGACCGCGAAATACACAGCAAACAAGAGAGAGAAAAGAGAAAGACATTCTCACACATAGAACATCCATAGCAAGAATTCACAGAACTCCATATCTGATTCTTCCGGCTTTCTATACGCTCCACAGCTTAGAAAACTAGAATCCTTTACACTCTTTGTGATAGATTCTAACATTAATATTTGTACTCCACCGTATACTTATTAATAAAATCTCGCGAGAGCATTCAAGCCCGGGATTAACAACCCCGGCAAATCTTGTGTCATTTAATTTCTCACGGACGTGCTCCCGCACTTGTTGGTTACTCGATCATTCCAGCAACATTATCTTCGGATAATATTTTGGGTAACAACACGATCCACTTCGAATAAAAGAACTATTAGAACCCGATGATGTCACTCCCGAACAAGGTTCACAAGAATCGAACTGAACCCAAAAAGTCACATCGATAACCAGATCGACCCACAACAAGATCACAGTTCGTTCGAACGATGAAACCGAAATACAGAACAAGTTCATAAAGTATCAACGAACACGACGAGTCGATAGACCTGAGAAAGAGGAAATGCAGAAGTCAAAATGATACAGGCATTACATTCGACCTCTTATAAAAGAAATGTCGTTCCCGCAACTCACAACAACTGGAGTAAGGTGACAACACAAAAAGTAAACGACAGAAATATCTCCCATGGGCCTCTCCGATCCGATCCTCATATCTTTACTGAAGTTCGCGCCCCGAAAGACTCGGAACCCAACTCGCAAAACTGGATCCTGTGTCTCTCGGGTCCTCACTTGAAAAGCGTTACTGACGAGAAGGACAATTGGCACGTACATGCTCCCGACACAATACGTTCGAAATGCCTCGGCTCGGCATATCGAAAATACAAATGCTAGGTACAACGGAACATAACATCACAAAACAACAAACCGGAGATGCCAACTCAGCGCAACAAAGAATCATAACACATATCATACACAACGATTACCATCGTAAAGTAATACACACAAACACTACAACAACGACGGTATCGTTCGGCGACCTCAACGACCCGAACGATAACCAGCACATAATTAAAACCATCATAAAACAATAACACATGTACGCAAACGTACAAACTCAAGATTTAACAACTCACACAGGTGCGATAACACGCAAGTCCCCACGAGATGACAACATTAAAGATCGTCATCCCACCTTCCCCGACCACAAGCAGGAAATGATGGGTTTTAAAAACGAAAACCACCTTATGAAAACAGTTTGGAAACACCAGTTGATCTTTGAGTATCATTTTACAAAAACTTGAACAAAATTATTGTCGAGACTTTGAAAACCATCTTGCGTTTGATAAAACGAGGACACTTTCCTTTTTGTGAAAACTTTCAGAAATATCCGACCCTCGGGTCTAAGTATAAGTGTTTCTAAAACATTGAAAATATCTCAAAACATTTTGGTCCTCGAGGTAGAAAAATTTTGAAACAGATAGTTGCGCTAGTAGGCGCCTTGAAAATACAATCCATTTAAAAGTACGTCTCGAATTTTATTTTCTAAGATACTCAAGGTTTTCAAAGATAATTCAATGGGCTACAATGCCCAAAAATTTCAGGTAATTACACGAAACATTATAACGCCGTGGGCCCCACGCCAGAACCCACCAGGCTAAAAACCATTTACAAAAACGCCGAAAAGGCCGATGACGGTAATATTTCAAAAACTCACAGAAGCCATTTACAAAGTACAAAATACCGTCATAATAATTTCGCCAAAATGATCAAGGCCATAATGCCAAAAACTCGATTAAGGGAATTGGTTTTCGAAATAAAACTCAGTCGGTAACATACCGAAATCCATTACAAAAGAACTCACGCAGTGGATAAAAGAAATACAGTTCGACATGCACAGTCCAGCAACAATACTCATCATACGAACGAAATATAAGAGTCAAATAGTCACGTATCAAGAAATCAAAATCCATAAAAGGATTCCGTCACTTAATAAATAATCATAAAAAATATAGCTCGTGTCACACGAGGCACAACACAAAGAAGGGAGACTTACAGCCACAGGTCGCACGAAGATGATGATCGCCCACGATACTAATCACGACCAACAAACTCAGACGACGCGTCGCGACACGACTTAGTCAGACAAAATCCGACGAGACAAAAACTCAATAGACACCACTGACCCGACAGCCTAGGTTTCCACAACCTAAGCTCCGATACCATTTATGTAACACCCCCAATCCTCTCAGGGATATTACACGCCGTAGACCCTCTCCTCGAGGATCTACCAGACTGGTAACAACATATAACATCTCGACAATGCCTTCAAGGCAAAATGACTCGAGAGACCGATTTGGTCTTTCAATAAATACATACAACTGGAATACAACTCATGCCCACGCAGGGGTCAAAATACAACCACACCTGCATAACGGAAAAATATAGCAATGGAAAATAAAGTACAACTAAACCAATACGACATCAACGGGTCCTCATGTGATTAGTATCGTTCATCTTTCATCATCCTTCATGCCGACCCGTGCTCTGCTCCAAAACACGAATGCACACAGACATCCACCCCGAATACTCGGGGGTTAGCAAACTCCACCGTTTTTGCTAGTGCAAGTACAAGTGCAAAAATACGAGCCATACAAAGACAAGTTCCAAGAACATTAATAATCGGGAATCCTCAAAGATCCAAACGTAAAGAAAAGTACTTCCAGAGGCAAGAGTTTGGGTAAACATTTCCAAAACCGAAAGATCGCAAATAAGGGAAACAATTTACAAAACAGTTTAAAATGCCATCGAGAGTTTTAATAGAAAGCGATTTAGGATTATAAAATCCTTCTCTTTCCAAAATCAATAGGGTCACGGCCCAAATGTTTTGTTTTCGCAATTAGAAACCACCAACAATTTACGGTGGTCAAAGCCCAACATCACGTGTCCTCAACGGACGTAAAGTCAACGAAACATAATCACGCACGCGCATCGCCTAGGACCGGACGATACCACCGACATCCCACTCGAGGCCTCGAAGGACCCTCCCGAGTGGCTAGCGAAACAAATCACACACATCTCACGGTTGGATCAATCGCTTGTTGCATCTCGGCCACATGATCGCATGCCATGTGCCACCGTAGATTATCTCGAGCTCTCACGGTTGGATCAATCACTTGTTGCATCGACCACATGATCACGTGCCATGTGTCACCGTAGACCTTCAACCATATCCACACATTCACACAATCAACATATCACATCAAGGATATTCAAACAATTCGCCAGAGGCATCAAACACTTAGCAAAACACCACGTCAATCCACAACGCACCGAAATGAAATAATATACGTCCACACACAACACTAAGTGCAACATGAACACCGAGCATATACATAGAATTCACATAGTTATTCACGAACCACACCAATCACAAAACACACACGGTTTTGAAAGGGGCCTTTAACGAGGCTAACCAAATCTTTTGAAAACTCATTTCAAACAAACAAACAAACCAAGACGATCACCAATCATCATATCCACGAAACAAGAAAAGTATGGACAAGGTACTTGCCTCAAATCGCACGCAAGTATTCCGACGAACACGGGTCAACGGAAAGCTTCAAACGCCCGATGTTTTCGAAAAGGAAAGCGACAACGAGCGGAAGGGTTCAACTTGGTTTCTTCGCAAGAAACTCGACCCTAACAATATATAATCAATAAATAATCGATCATACGAGGAAGAATAATCGTAGAACGCCCGAAAACCCCTCTATGACATTTTATCGAACACCTTCAAGGCGTCGATAAAATACTCAATAAAACGACAAATCCGTGGCAATCCAACCGTGGAATAACAAGGAATTAGATATAATATAGCTTAACAATCATCAATCCATCAATATTCGAGTTAAAGCGGATTAAGCGGACAAATCGAACAAAATCCCCAAAACTATATTTTAGGAAAACTTGCCTTGATTCGGTCGATCGGAGCAAGTTATGGAAGGATTAATCGATGTTATGATCTTCAAAACTTCATGGATTTAACCCCTAACAACATCCCTCCATGATCATCAAATCTACTGCCGCGGATGTGGAAGAATCGAGTGAGAAAAATGAAGATAAACCCATTGCTTGGGCCTTAAATAGGTGACAGACTCGACCGTGTCCGCCCGACACGGTCGTGGCGCTGATGGCGGCCGGGACTCACCGTGTCTGCTAGACACGGTCGCGCCTTCCGATAGTGACGCGGACGGCGCTCGGCAATGACTCGACCGTGTCTGGAACACGGTCGGGTCTGAGGCGAGACTTCCGGCTTATCCGGACGAGTACGGCACGGGCCGTGTCGGACGACACGGCCGAAGTTCGGCCGGCAGTGATCGCCAATAACGGCGGGTGAGCTAAAACGACCATATCTCTCTCGTGAGGACTCCGATTGACTCACCGTTCGAACCATTGGAAAGCTAACTCGATTCTCTATAATATTGCAAAGATTCAGAATTTTTGGAGTTACCAAAAATTAATGGTGATCCAACAAAGTCGAACTCATACTTAGAAAAGTCGTTTAGTAATCCTGAATTCAACAAAACGACACCGAAACCCGAACCTGAATACGAACCGAAGATACGGTTACGAAGTACTCACAAAGACGAATCTAAGAGCTAGTAGAACACATGATTCCGACCACCCGAAGGCTCGAAATTCGACAACGGAAGGTAATTACCCCAAACTTTGGGAAATTACGAAAATGGCCCAAATGCCCGAAAATCACCATACGACAACGAATAATCAAACCGAAGCTCACAACACGTATAACAACGTTAAATGAACTTATGAAAAACCCCAAACGACAGTTTCGAACGAGATTCGCAAGAACCAAACTCAAGCGCGGAAAAGTCGCTAAAAAGCACGGAACTCAACAAAGCAGCACCGAAACGAACTCGGATGACAAAAGTGCAGAATTAAATATTCTCCGAATGACGAAACGGTCATGAGAGAGTCGTCAAAACAGACTCCGACCAAAAAAAGAAATTTACCGAAAATCGAAAATTGCGGATATTACAGGCCCGGCTGCAAGATTTTCGGGGAACTATACAACACATCCCCAGAATCGAGAACATCCAAGCCGACTCCTTGGCCAAACTCGCGTCCACCTCCGGAGCTGAACATATGGACGAGGTCAGCATGTCTCGTCAGCCCTGGAAATGGCCGAAGTCTGGGCAGCCGAACAATCAGAACCGCAAGGATGGATGCAGCTTATAATCCAATATCTTCAAAGTGGCATTTTACCCGAGGACCGAGCCCAGGCGAGATCATTACGAACTCAGTCCGCCCGGTTCACCATCGTGGATGGAACTTTATACAAAAGGGGATATTCGGTTCCCTTGTTGAAATGCCTATCCGAGTCAGAAGCAGAGTATGGCCTCAGAGAGGTGCACGAGGGTATATGCGGTAATCATTCCGGCGGCCAGGCATTAGCATATAAATTGATCCGATAAGGATATTATTGGCCAAATCTTAAAAAAGATGCCATCACACTCGTACGGAAGTGCGTCCGATGCCAAATCTTCGCTCCGTAGATCCGATCCCCGCCGGAAACGCTCACTTCCGTATATTGCCCATGGCCATTCGCCAAGTGGGGGATCGATTTGATCGGCCCCTTACCTAAAGGACGGGGAGGAGTACAATATGCCATCGTCGCAGTCGATTATTTTACAAAATGGGTAGAGGACGAGCCTATGGCGCAGACAACCGAGCAGAAAATAGTTGATTTCATATGGAAGTCACTCATCTGCTGGTTCGAGATCCCTCAATCTATTGTCTCTGATAATGCAAAACAATTTGACAACAAGAAGTTTCGAGCCTTCTGCGACGGCCTCCAAATATGAAATAACTTCTCCACACCATACTATCCACAATCCAACGGGCAGGTCGAGGCGATCAACAAAATCCTAAAGCAGCATCTCAAGACACGCCTCGAAGAACTCAAAGGTTCCTGGCCCGAGGAACTCCCCGGAACCTCATGGGTTTACAGAACAACGCATCGGTCCGCTACCGGAGAAACGCCTTTCTCCTTGGATTTCGGCTCTGAAGCCGTCATCCCGGTGGAAATCGGAGCGCCTACCTACCGAGTAGCCCATTTCGAAGAGTAGGATAACGACTTGGCCCTCCAAGTAAACTTAGACCTCCTTGCCGAAAAACGGGCCCAAACGAAAATGCGGAACGCCGTCTACAAAAAAGGAGCGAAAAATATTACAACTCCAAGGTTCACCCTAGGAATTTCCAGGTCGGGGACCTCGTTCTTAAACGGGTATTGGGCCCGGATCCCGGGCCACTTAAGCCCAAGTGGGAAGGACCGTATAAGGTTAGCGAAGTCCTTCAGAACAGAGCCTACCGGATGGAGTATCTGAACGGCCAGAGATTAACTTACCCATGGAATGCTGTGTATTTAAAGAGGTATTATCAATAAAATTTGATGTTATTCCATTTTTAGTATTGGTGCACCTCATAAGACCGGCTCACCCGGCACTATAAGACCGAGCTCGTCTCGGCACCTCATAAGACCGCCTCACCCGACACTATAAGACCGAGCTTGTCTCGGAACCTCATAAGACCGGCTCACTTGGCAATATAAGACCGAGCTCGTCTCGGCACCTCATAAGACCGGCTCACCCAGCACTATAAGACCGAGCTCGTCTGGGCACCTCATAAGACTGGCTCACTCGGCACTATAAGATCGAGCTCGTCTCGGCACCTCATAAGACCAGCTCATCCGGCACTATAAGACCGAGCTCGTCTCGGCACTTCATAAGACCGATAAGACCGGCTAATCCGGCACTGTTGGTCCCCTTCTTAAGTATACTCGATACAGCTTGGGAAATATTTAAGCAACTGGCTGTATGGTTTTCGAATCTGAGTGCGTAGCGGAAGTCTTTAATATAGTAAGTTGCCGTCGATACAGCAACTCAGTCTAATCTACTGTTAGCTTGGTGCGTGCAGGGTTTTGCAGTGTATACTTATATAAATTACAATTATGAAAACAGTAACGGCGAAAGGTAAATAACACAGTATTTAAGTGGTTCGAGGTAAGCCCCTCTACGTCCACTGGTCCTCCACACAGGAGTAAAACGTTTATTATAAATACTGCATACACAACTATGTATTTATAATCAAACCTATCCTTGTATCGTTCACACAGATTGATACAAAGAATGTCGCTTTCAACCGTTCACACAGATTGGTGAAAGCTTCCTTCTTGACTAGCTTCTTCACACACAGTTCCAAAGCTTCGTCCTCTTATTCGTCCCACACAGGTCAGAATAACTTGTTGAGTTCACATAGAGCTCAGTTTTTACAAAAGGTAAAAGGTAGGTAACCAGGTAAGAACAGCAGTTTTGAATATGAAGTTCTTGAGCAGATGATGACTGTTCTTGATGTTGAGCACTGTATATCTCTTTGGATCTTAATTTGCAGAAAGCTTCTGGAGATATGTTTTGCTATGATGTATATAATGATAGCTTCTTCACTTGGTAACTTGGGTCTATGATTTTCAACGCTCTTATGAGATATATATAGTCTTCTGAATATTATATCCGTTGAGATAGATCCGTTGGGCAAGATTCCGTGATAACTTGAATAGACCAGGATCCGGATATTGCAGGATTTGAAGATCTCTGACAGCTTCAGTATTTAAATACTTTATTCTTTCAGTATTTAAATACTTCTTTATCAAACGGTACTTGACTTTAGTGAATACTAAAGATTCCTTTTCAAACGGTCTTCAGTCCTGTTCCGATGTGAATGCTGTATCCACTAGTGCTGTAGGCATAATGGAATAGTCGGTATTGTATGGAAGGGTCTTGTATTGAGGTTTCGAGACAGCTTCCATACTTGGCTTTTAACTAAGACTTTGTTACTGTATCTTAGTAGCGCGAGAGCTTTGCTGTATGCTGGCGCTATGATAAGGTCTTCGATACAGGATTGCAACTTCAACCGGCTTTCGATACAGGGCTTGCTGTATCAAGCTTTTGGCAATTATCAAAACAAAATTATTTATCCCAACAATTTCCCCCTTTTTGATAATTTCCAAAACTACTTTGATGATTCAAAAACTTCTTGATCATGCCAAGTTCTTGATATCAAAACCTCTTCAGGCTAAAAATAATTTTCCCCTTCGATAACCACTTGTTGGTAACATGAGAAGACTTCGATACAGGAGATGTTTTAATCCCACTGTTTCCTCTTTTTGGAAAATATCAAAAGCATATTTCTTGATCTTCTGTCAAATGATCTGGTCTTCAGCACTTGATCTAAAAGAAATGTGAACTGCTCGCAGGCAATTTCTAACATGATAGGAAAGTTTATTACATCTTAAACTTATGATTGGCGCGCAGGCACAGTCTTACATTTTTGATCTAGTTGAGTACAACTGAACCTATGAACTGTTCGTAGATAAATCATAATTGATGACATACTGTATCCGTGAATAATATAGTGTTCCCCCTTAAAGGTACATACAGGATTCAATTAATGTTCGGATTAACACTGTATTCTTGGGTCTTACAGTATTCCCCCTCACTTAATGAGTAAAAGCATAAAAACTTACAGGGATTTCTGGCTGTAGCGCTTCCAATTCATGTCGACGCATGGATATCAAGTAACTTTGGGTCCTGGTGTGATATTGCCTTTTGGTACCCAACTTTGCTGGGCAACAATTTGTTTGTTGTAGGCTACTTTTGGTCCATTATATCGATATCTACGTGGGGCAGACACGTAGTCGTTGTAATCATTATAATGCATGAAAAATCGAGAATTATAGTTGTTATTCCAGTACGATTGTCGTCTCGGAGGTGGAGCCATTTTCTTTGGCCTAACATCTTGCCTTCTGGGTCTCCAGTTGGATTCCCAACGATGTTGTTGATACTGCGCGGACACCTGCTTTCTTGATGGATAACGGGGCTCCTATATCCGGTTACAGGCGCTACTGTACTAAGAGTTCTTTGTATGGGCCTTTGTTGGTTAGATCTGACCTTCTTCTGAATGATCAGCCGGCGTTTATGATATGCTTGTGGAGCATGCTGTTGAGTACGCCTTCTGAGTGGCTGTTAGTTCCACTGTCTCGACGAGTAGAGTTGCGGGGGCGGAATGGCAGCTTTTGCTGTTCGCGGTGCAACAGGTTCCTTCACAGAACCCGGAACTTCTTTTGATACAGGGATGGATTCCTCACTCCTGACGAATACTGTACTAGATTTTTCTTTGTTGGAGAACGAGTTGTACCCTAAGCCACGTTTATCATGAGCATGTTGCCCAGTGCGTAGGATCTCTTCCATTCTTTTAGAGGATTTCTCGAAAGATTTCAAGATTGTCTCTAATTCTCCTTCACGTTTCTCGAAAGATTTTACTTTGGCTTCGAGTAGATCCAAATCATTTGTCTTGCTTTCAAGATGAGACTTAGTCTCATTTAGATTATGAGCAAGTTGATGATTGCTCTCCATGAGTTTTTCTAAATTGACTTTGCTGTTTTCGCAATCAACTGACATATTTTCGTAATTATTCTTCAGCAAGTCATTTTCTTCTTTCAGCTTTAAGTTAGAAATTTCAAGCTGCATGTTTTCTCCTTTCAATATCTCATGGGCCGTTTGAATGTTATTAAATTCAATCAGCATATTTTCAAAGGTATGAGATGCATTTATGGGAATAGTTGAGGTGGAGCTTACCTCATCATCATTGCCGTCTTCATTTTCTTCTTTAACTTCGGCCATAGAGCACACATAGGCTCTATCCTCTAGCTCATCATCAGACGAATCACTATCAGTGACCACCTGAAGACATTCTTCGGTCTTTGTTGATGCGGGCGGAGCTTTTGATTCTCCAATGAAGGCTTTGAGTTTGTTCTTCATCCTGTTTCTCCAGTCATCAAACTCGTTAATGTGAAGCATAGATATCTTATTAGACATAAAGGTATCCATATTAGAAGATGGGAATTACAAAGACTTTTTTCGAAAATAAGTGTTTTTAAGGATCTAATTCAGTTAAAAATACGACTGATTCTTTTTAGAATCAACCGCTCTGATACCAATTGTTGGTCCCCTTCTTAAGTATACTCGATACAGCTTGGGAAATGTTTAAGCAACTGGCTGTATGGTTTTCGAATCTGAGTGCGTAGCGGAAGTCTTTAATATAGTAAGTTGCCATCGATACAGCAACTCGGTCTAATCTCCTGTTAGCTTGGTGCGTGCAGGGTTTTGCATTGTATACTTATATAAATTACAATTATGAAAACAGTAACGGCGAAAGATAAATAACACAGTATTTAAGTGGTTCGAGGTAAACCCCTCTACGTCTACTGGTCCTCCACACAGGAGTAAAACGTTTATTATAAATACTGCATACACAACTATGTATTTATAATCAAACCTATCCTTGTATCGTTCACACAGATTGATACAAAGAATGTCGCTTTCAACCGTTCACACAGATTGGTTAAAGCTTCCTTCTTGACTAACTTCTTCACACACAGTTCCAAAGCTTCGTCCTCTTATTCGTCCCACACAGGTGAGAATAACTTGTTGAGTTCACATAGAGCTCAGTTTTTACACAAGGTAAAAGGTAGGTAACCAGGTAAGAACAACAGTTTTGAATATGAAGTTCTTGAGCAGATGATGACTGTTCTTGATGTTGAGCACTGTATATCTCTTTGGATCTTAATTTGCAGAAAGCTTCTGGAGATATGTTTTGCTCTGATGTATATAATGATAGCTTCTTCACTTGGTAACTTGGGTCTATGATTTTCAACGCTCTTATGAGATATATATAGTCTTCTGAATATTATATCCGTTGAGATAGATCCATTGGGCAAGATTCCGTGATAACTTGAATAGACCAGGATCCGGATATTGCGGGATTTGAAGATCTCTGACAGCTTCAGTATTTAAATACTTTATCCTTTCAGTATTTAAATACTTCTTTATCAAACGGTACTTGACTTTAGTGAATACTAAAGATTCCTTTTCAAACGGTCTTCAGTCTTGTTCCGATGTGAATGCTGTATCCACTAGTGCTGTAGGCATAATGGAATAGTCAGGCGCTGTATGGAAGGGTGCTGTATTGAGGTTTCGAGACAGCTTCCATACTTGGCTTTTAACTAAGACTTTGTTACTGTATCTTAGTAGCGCGAGAGCTTTGCTGTATGCTGGCGCTATGATAAGGTCTTCGATACAGGATTGCAACTTCAACCGGCTTTCGATACAGGGCTTGCTGTATCAAGCTTTTGGCAATTATCAAAACAAAATTATTTATCCCAACAGGCACTATAAGACCGAGCTCGCCTCGGCACTCTGGAGGTCCGGGCTCACCTCGGCACAATTAACAAATGATGAACAGAAAAAAGCTACAGATGCTATAAAGAAGATTTTATTCACCTAAGGAGGCATTTCTACAAAGTACATATGACCAACAAAGAAAACAAAGGACGACTGGTACGCAGACCATACATGAAATAAAATAAAAATCTACTCGGCCCCACCCTCCTGGCCAGCCGCCTGGAAGGACTGTCCTTCACCTTCGCCGTGCGGAGCCAACCCGGGATCTTCAACAACCTCGGCGACCTTTGGCTCATCAGCCCCATGGATATCAACATGCAGATCGATCGCCTGGGATGCTATATAGGCCTCGATCTCATGAACGGTCTTCCCTTCTTTCATGAGATCTAATATCTCGTAGCATGTGGAGACGTAATTCAGGTTGATCAGCTCCTCGAACTCAGGCGTCTCCTTAAAGGCCGCTGCCCCTTCGGCAAGACCCTTGGCGTAGCCCGAAGCCTCGTAAGTATTAACACGCTCGGTTAAGTTTTCAACCTCGGCCTTAGTTTCTTTCAAGTAAGCCTCGTGCTCAGCCCTGGTGTCTAACCACCGCTTATGCGCCAGCTCGGCCGCTGCGGTCATCTCTTCGGCCTTCACCTTCCATATGTCGGCCTCGAGGGCCCGACTGTCCAGAATCTCCATATCACCCTTCATGGAGGTTATCTCCTCCTCCAAGAACTTGATCAGCCTGATCTGCCGACCGATCTCCACAGAAAAAGGCTGTTGAACTCCTCGAAGCTGGGCTCGGGCCAGCCGTGCTGATGGAAAAGAACGAAAAGCCCCACCACCCGAGCCCAAGAATTGGGGTGAATCTGAGTCAGCGGAAGACCCCACTGCCTTAACCAGCGGGAGAAAGCCAAAGGAAGCGGAAACCTTAACCCGGCCAGCAAGGAACGATAGTACACCGCCGCACAGCCGGGAGGCGGGGTGTGGGGCCTCTCCTCATGGGTCGGAACAAACATCCGCACCCTAGCCGGGATCTTGAACCGCCTCCGCCAAGCCACCAGCTGCTCTTCCGTGATGGTACTGCGAATCGAAGCAGAGTCCCACCCGGACTCTACGAAAGGGGACGGCCGAGGCCGAATCTAAGACGCCGAAGGCTCAACCCCTTCTTCCTCCGGATCCCGCCGACCGCCGTCAACGGCGCCGCCATCTCCACATCTCCAGATCCCGGAGACCTCGCGACCTCGCCTTCTTCTTCCTCGACGCTCCAATCGACGGGAACTCCGCCTACCGACAGATCCGCCACTCCCGTGCGGTCCGGAGACACGGTCAAATCCTCCGCCGCCCTCTCATCTCTCAACTCCGACATATCGAATAAAAAGGAAAGAAAAGCTTACCAAGAATTTTTCTCTGAGATCAGAAAACAATATCGGAACTTTTTTCTCTCTTTCGTCTCTGCAACAAAACACAAAAATGGCGGAGGGAAGAGTAAGGAAGAAGACGTTCTATATTTATAAGGGAAAAATGGCATTAAATGCCCAGCGCGTGACGCGACGATTCACACTGAACCGTCGCAAAAATCGAAGGCGCATGAACGCGTCGTCAAATCATATCTCGCCACGCGTCTCCCTCATCATGACACCTAGAAACCTTGAAACCGAATCGACGCGACTCCCGAAGAGGTGTCCCTTCGAGAGATCTTCTCCTCCCACAAGCCGGATCGGCCTCAGTACGAAACAACCCCAGCCCCGGCCAGCACGGCACGGCCCTGGACTCGGGAGCCCCTGTTGACTGCCCATCCACCTTGGCATCCACGTAAGCACTTCAGGTAGCTGGACCGGCCGATCAGAGCAACAAGCCGGATCGAGTATGAACCCGATTTTTTCCCGGGCTCGTTAAAGACTGGACCGGGCAGAGACTCCAAGACCGACCCGATACCCAGACCGTGAGGGCCGAGCAGATCGAGGATAAAAATGCCCCGACTCAAGATTACGATAAGGCCGACCTGAGCGGCGGGAGATCCGAGGACCGACCCCAGCGGATAAGTGTCGCCTGAAGCCTGCGGGACAGGCACACATACCAATTAATGCATGCGGTCATGTCCCTTCCCAAAGCAATCCTTAGAGGCCAACACGTGTCTAAGGTGTATTTACAGTCTGACAAGTGTTTTGGGCATATTCTCCAACATCCTCCAGCTGTCATCTCCTGACTGGCCGAGATTATCTATATATAGGAGGAATGTAAAGTGAAAAAGGACTTTTGGCATTTATGAGAAAAGAGAAGAGAGAGAAAATAGAGAGAATTTGTAATAAGTGAGAAAAACAGATAGACCGACACAAAATATTCAGCTCGGCTTTCTTTTATATTAAGGTCATTAATATAATTTAGTGATCCAATCCTTTTCATCTTGTTTATTATTTTCTACGTGGCTTCGATCCATTCGTCCAGATCAGCACACGTGACGTTGACCAAATCAGACGTCAACAGTATGTGAGTGTTGAAGATAATTTCCTTTGTATATCTATTCATCTATTTATAATAGATGAATAGAAATTGGAAATCAATTTCTAATTGATTGCAATTGCAATCTCAATTACATGGTGCCAATTTTGTAATAATGGAAAATTTAATAGCCAAATTTGCAATGCAATTATCCAATAGGTGCAAATACAAAATAATAGGAGTATAAATATGGTGTAAATGAGGTAAAATTTCGAAATTTGTGCCAATTTAGTTGAACCAACTAAGGTAAAATGAACACGTTTTACACTACCACAACAAAAACCAACTTCCACACATACGACATTAATTAAAAATATTACTCGTATATATTATTTTACAACTCCCCACGTCTGGTCTATATATTGGATAAATTTTTTCATTTTATCACTTCAAAAACTCCTACTCCAGTTTATCGATAGAGAGAATCTAATTATCTTTCTTTCATCTCTATCTCATTCAACTCAATGTATACATAAAATTGCTCCAGTATTCCAGTACAATGAAGATCTCGGTGAATGTATTCCAGTACATTGAAGATCTCGATAAAGGTTTGAGCAAGTTTGCGATCCGATTCAGACTCATAAAGGTGTTATGAAGCACAAAATTTAGGGAAAATGACCATGAAATGTATTTTCCATGATAAAAGGTGTAAGCTTATTTAAATTTAAAATTCATGTTCTATATTTACCGATTTCGATATTAATTGTAGGAAAAATGAGTTCAAGCAACGATTCAGAAATAAGATATTGCTAACTTCAGAAGCACGCTCAAAGTTGGAAAAATATTTGCTATCATGAAATATGTAATAGCTCAAAATGGCAGTAAAATCAAGACTATAGATTTGGATTTGAAACTTCTATTTTTCAAGCAAACAAGAATTTGCAAATTGGACGACATGGAGTTTCCCTCTATGATAAACCAACTTCAAGTGATTCAACGAAATCAAAGAGTTCGAAAATCCTACAAATCAAGTATTGTTTGGTATGTAGAAATCTATGATAATTTTACTTTTCATTATGATTTGATTTGATGAATGAAAATTCGTATTTTCGGTTCTTCACGCAACATATGACGTAATCTATAAATTAAATTGTAAAAGTAAACCTTATAGCATATATTTACTATAATTGTCTTTCTGCTTATGGATCGAAGTTCACTTATTTAAAATCATACTTTCATACTATTATAATAGGGGAATGGAAATTTCAAAATTGATTTCAAATTGATTGATGACAATTTTGTAATTATATGCATTATTTTTGGACAATTTCAAGCACAATAGCAGTTTTTTATTTTTAATCATGCGTGTGTAGTGTGTAGTTTTATGCAGAGAGAATATATATATATTTTTTGTTTTGAAAAATAGTGCAAATCAAGTAATAATAAAATATTCAATATGTATATCAAATTGAAGATAATGAAAAGAGTTTTAATTTTATATATAATATGTAAAAAATAGATTTAAAATGAAAAAATTATTATTATTTAATTATTAAGGTAAAGTTTGAAATAAATTTTAAAACTATTTTCTTAAAAAGTCACTTGCCAACCAATTTCCAATAATGTAACCAATTTATTTGAAATGTTAACTATTTCTTTTGTCTTTTGGTTTTATGTGTTTTAGGTTTATACAGGTTTTCTATCAAATAAAATATACACATGTCAATTTTGGGTTAATTTCTATTTACAATAAATTTTATTTGAAAAACAATCACATGCAATATGACATTTATTTATATTTGTATCAAATTATTTTTTTTTCAAATAAATATCTATACCCTCTATAATTTCTTTTCAAGGTCTATAATACTATAATTTTAATATAAAAAATATCTCGAAGATTATGTTTCAACTCTTAAATGTGGACATTAGGACTGGGCACTTGAACCCGAAATCCCGATCCCGTCCCGATCTCGTCCCGAAAACTAGCGGGACGGGACGGGATAGTTTATTAAAATGGCAATCCCATCCCGTCCCGTCCCGTCCCGCTCTGTTACTATTCAAATGGGACGGGATGGGATTGGGACCGTCCCGATCAATCCCGTTCCGTCCCGTAATATTTAATATAATCAATTTTTTATATATTTTTTAAACATGTAAACCCTAAATTGATGTATGATGTATGAAACATCAAAGTTTCAGTTTTAAATTTTCAATTTTAAATTGATGTTTTCTGCACTTTCAAATTGAATTTTATCTTCACGTGTTGATTTTGATGTAATATGCACTATGCATTTGGATTATTAATCTATTATCCTTTGTGCGTGTTTACGTTACTATCTATTTTGTTGTGTATTTTTTAAATTTCTAATGGATATTGAGAGTCACTTTTTTTTGGAATGACTAGTTTGGATTTTTTTTTTAATTTCTACCTCATTCATTTGATAATTCTAAAATTTATAGTTGTCTCATTCGTTTTTCACAGTTTCTGTCAAGGTCAATAAATGTGCGGGATATCCCGTCCCGTCCCGGTCCCGACCCGAACCCGAACGGGATCGGGACGTGCGGGATGAATTTCAAAATACGCAATCCCGTCCCGTCCCGTCCCGGTAATTTATTTTCGGGACGGGACGGGATTCGCCCAATCCCGACCCATCCCGTCCCATGCCCACCCCTAGTGGACATGTCTCATTGGGTGCATATGATATTGCAATTAAACTTTATAAAATTATAATTTTACATGAAAATGTTACTGGAAAGTTTCCAGCTATAACTACTCTATACCTTCATATTGCTTTTATTTTGTCTAAGATTTAAATAATTAATTACTTGAATTGATATCATTTATAATTTATATTTTACGGTCCATATTTGTTTTTGTTTTTTTAGATTTTTCATATTAAATTTATTTTTAATTTTTATTTTATCATATTACTATTTCCGTACATCGCACGGAGTGCAAACTCTAGTTATAATTATAAACATCCATCTAATTTATATGTTATTTATATACTATTATAAAATTATTCTCGTGCGATCGCGAGTGCAAATACTAGTTTGTTTTTAAATGCAAATTACCAAACTTTTGAATCTTTTCGTAAGGAATTTAAGGAAATACTAAAAGAATATGTTGGCCCAGATTACAAGGCCCATAATGAGACTTTATAGATTGCAAGGCCCATAATGAGCCTTTACACTGTTAAAAACGCTTGCTTAAGTAATTACCTATCCCATATATCAACATAAGCCCAATAATTGAAGATTTTCCTATCAAAATTAATTAGCATCCAAAGGTTTATGATTAAATGTTTCGCCTCTTGCTATTTAAATTAAAAATTCTTTATCTTGGCATTTGAACTGCTTTCGGAAATTGTTATTCTATTAATTCATTTTTTCAAGGTAAAAAAAAATACTATATAGACAATTAACAAAATTTAGAAGAGGTTCTTGAGTTCTTCCAACAACACCGACGGTGCTGAATAATTTGGGATCGGAAAAGAAAAAGGCTAAAAAGAGGGTTTAGAATCTATCAGTCATTACTCCCTCAGTATCAGACTTAGTTGCTACTTTTTTTTGGACACGAGTATTAAGGTTAGAGTTATTTATTAGTATTGTTTGTAATAAAATGATATTTTAAGAGGGGTAATAATGGAACTGTGAAACATATTAGTTCTCCCTCCATCCCTAATTAGTTGTCCACTTTGCAAAAAACACACATATTAAGAAGCAAAGCATTCTAAAATTTGTTTCCATATTTGCCCATAATTATTGCATAGATTGGTGAGATTCTCCATGTTGATTACGAGATGATTGATGAGCACATTCATTTCCAAACAAAACTTCCAGGGGTAATTTAGGAAAAACCTGTGAAAAAATGCTTTGAAATACCAAATGAGACAACTATTTAGGGACAATTTTTTTTTTCAAAGTGGACAACTAATTAGGGACGGAGGGAGTATTGTTTATTAGTATTGTGTGTTTAATTAGTGGGTCCATAATGATATTTTATGGTAAATAGATGATCATTGAAGGGTATATATTTAGAGGGAATGATTGGTTAATTTCTTTTTATAGTAAGTAGCAGTTAAGTATGAGACGGACCAAAATGAAAAGGTAACACTTAAGTATGGGACGGAGGGAGTATTAATTATTTATTGTATTATCAATCTTATTTTATAGCTTGATTTGGCCCCAAATGTGACTAACGAGGAAGGCTGCGAGCCGCCGCGTTGCGGCGGGGCGGCAATTATTCATTTTTATGCGTATATACAGCGTAGAGTAAATTAAAAATCTTCGAATCCACTACGAAGTGCAATGTTCCCAAAAAATAGTAGCTCTGCAATATATGGCTGTATCAAACGAATGTTTAATACATTACCAAAATTGTGTAGCGTACCAACGCTACATATGTTTTTTGTATTACATATTATGCTAACCTGTACAGAAAAGTCGTCTGTATGTATCATTATTGTTTAGCCCTTTTGGGGTCGTGTTTGGTTGTTGTGGCGTGTTCTCCTTTAGTAGTTGTCTACGAACGGAAGTCTTCGTTTCTTGGGTCTTCATAACGATCTGCAGTTACATTTCGTAGTATTCTCTAATGCTTGAATCAAGCGGTTGTAAGATATCCTATGTAGGAGGTGTGTCTGCTAAGTTTTTGCCATTTGAGGTTCTCCTTGTGTATCTTGTGCTTTGGTTTGGGGCACATTGCAGGAGAACCTCCTTGCACTGTGTGCTGTTATGTTGCTTCAACCTTCCGGTTAAATGCTGTCGTTTTGTATCACCGGGGTGGGGTAAGTGATTGATCATACTGTGCATGTGTGTTACTTTAGTTTCACTGTCTAGAGGTCATGGATTTTATGTTTTCCTAGTTAGGTAACAACTTACATGCGAGTATGTAATCATTTACGGAATATTCGGATTGAAATAGTAGTAGGTTGCGGGGCTGCTTGAAAGCTGCAACCCTGTAGATCGTACATCACATTAAAAAATGTATTTTCTATCCGTTTTTCGTGTTTGTTTATACTCATGAAGTTACCTCCGTATGTCTTAACCCAACATGAACTAACAGCCATTATCGTTGGTTTCGCGGCGTCTTCGTATGCGTGAGTGTTGAAGGTCCTGGCTTTTTCGTTCCATAGCGTGAATGTGACTGTATTGCCTCTGCATTTGGAAACAGAGTGGTATTTGTTTATTGTTATAAGTTACATATATCTGGGATGTGATAATAAGACTTACTCCAGGTCTCGGAGCATTATATCTCGCCACGCTGTCTTCTCTCGGGTTGCGTTTCCAACATCACGTACGTCTCCAACATCCATGACACATCCAATATAATCTGTAAATGGAAAATGTCCAGTTAAAATGGAAAACGTGTATGTATCAGTAATGTTAGCAACATGTACCTGTTAATATCACATCATCATTGTCTGCACGTGTAGCCAGTTCATTGTACACAGCGAAGTTAAAATGGTGTGCCGGGAAGCTAGTTCCGGAAAACGGTTGCACGTCAGTAAGGTTTCCTAGTATCAATGTAAGGCGATTGGGCAGTGCCTGCATCCATGTTTTCGTCTCCATTAACCCAAAACCGGTAATTGTGTATGTACCATTTATCTGGAGTATATTATCGAAACGGATTCTGTTAGGATTTTATGCGTTTGCTTGTATCGCCCCACCCTATAAGATGTTGTGTCAGTGCAACAAATCATTTTAAGTATGCACGTATACATTGTAATGTTTGGTGCACCGATGTCGTACCTGTTGGTCTAGTAGTATCAAGCAAAGTGTTGACCGCCTCGACCCTATGACGGGTGCGATTGTCCACTTACGGTAGACCTTTACGTGTATAGCTTTGCCAATGTCTGATGATTTGATATCTGGAAAACGTAAAACCAAAGAATAAGAGTCTGCAACAATGGGCAGTAAATATTGAACATACATCCAAAAGTTACGGTTTGATTTGTTTGAAAAGAGTATGAACACATAAAAAATTATGTTGAATTAGTTTCAGACAAATTGATTGGATTAAGGCTTGTATTATAATAAATGCATATCAGCAAATACATTATGAACAAACATCAGGGAACACTAAAATAAAATAAGACTTTCATTATGTTTATAGTAGAATACTTACAGTTGTGTTCTGGATGATAACTTCGAATGTCGCAGGGATTAAGCGTGGTTCAAAGGCGATACGTAAATACGAACATTGTAAACTGGGGTTGGCCCAATATGGTGCAACGGTTAATGGTTTGTATGTGTGTTGTTGTGTAATAAGTAACGTAGTACGCAAATAGTTTATGTACTGTTATCAATAAGTTTGGCTGAGTAAAGTAATCCATGGTTTAGGAAATGGTAAGAGTCATGTAATTGGTTTGGGTAGTTTTACCACTTCTAGTAGGATGTTACGCAAAAGAAGCAGCATTTATAACTGGTAGAACCTCATCCAGATCCTCCAATGGACCACAATCACTCATGCCATCAGAACGACTAACCTTACCATCGTTCTTTTTAAACACTGAGTATCAAGGCTAGGTACAGGTTTTCTTTTGTTTTTCATATTTATAAAAGCAAACAATTTAAAAACCCCCAAAAAGGCAATAGCTGGAGTGCACGGAAGTCTAAAATACCAATATGTAACAATGCCGGTAAACTATCCGACTTACACTGATAAGTGGTGACAGGTGGGGGCAAGCACGTATCCAGAGCGGGACAACCGGAATTAGAGGCAGCCGTTCTTGCTGCAAGAATAAGGCAAACAGTTATCGTTGGCCATAACATAGAAAATAGGTTAAAGAAGAACTGAAGACATCTGGATGGTGTTTCTAGGGTGAGAAAATTTATAAGAAGTAAGACAATGGCCAAGACACCTGGATGCAGTTCAATTGAGGTTGACAATGTAGTTGAAGAGTTCATGTCTGGTCATGACTCCAAACCATTTATTGAAGAAGTTTATCGGATGCTTGAGTTACTGGCTTTGCATCACAAAAATATCCAGAGACTTGGTTGAGATCATGGCCGAGGAGATGCAGTTGTCATTACTTCTTTTAGAGATTTAATCACTCAATCGATATTTTAGCCTCGCTTCATGTTCCTTGGGTGTGTATTTTGCACATCATTTGAGCTGTGTATAGCGACTAAAATGTTGCCTAACAGTTTTGCAAGGAATTTACACAAGCAAACACTAATATTAATGGGACAGTTTACAAAAATACTAATATTAATGGGACAGTTTACAAAAGAATCATGTATATGGTTAGCACGCTGATGTTTCGTCTCGTATGCATATATTATACCTTATCTCTAATCCTAATAGATATTTCCTCAGCGTGCCTCATTATGAGTTGCAAATTTGGCGTTGGTGTATCTCATGCTGATAACATTTATAAATGAACTCGTAGGTTTATACTTAAATGAGATGCGTGTCACACACCCTGCTATAACTCTACCTACCAACACCTTTTGCTTCTTTGGATTATTATTGCAAACTATTAATGAATTCAAATATGTTTTAATACCTTTAGCAGTTGTAGTTAAAGCATGACTATATGTATTTCCAATTGTTATTACCTTTTAAAAATTACAAATCTCACCAAGTATAACTTAAGTGCTACTATCATATTGTTATAATACATTATAATATTAGTATTTTTGGACAGTTTAACAACATAAAGATTTTTCTTTTCTTTTCTTGTGTTGTAGGTTTTGTTTGGGCTATGTTTGATTTTCTATCTTCCTACTTTGGATCCTTATCCGGGTTATACCCCAATAAGCGAAGAGTCTCTAGATGATGCAGAATATGAAGAAAATAGTGGTAGTGTCAGGAATCGGCAAAAGGAACCCAAAAAAAAGGCACTAAAATTTGGGTTGTCGCAACTTACATCGGCGAGTGCCTGTGGACGCGCGACATTGGCTAGTAGTTGCACAACAATTTAAATGAGTAGCCTCCTCACCTGATGCAAAAAGTTTAGTATTTTTAGTTGTAATAACAACATAACATAAATTAGTGCAGTTGCATATAGCTGATCCGAAATAAAAATGAAAGCCTAACCGTAAAGCATAGGATGCTGCTCTGGTGGCTGTTCATTTGGTTGGTTTGACAGAAAACTACTTGAAGCGTCAGCATCCATAGTACAGGAACCTGTAAATGAAGACAACACACGATACATAGTAAACACAAATAACACGGAGCTATCATAAAGTGCACTAATAGAGTATGCAAGAGTACCTTCAACCTCATATAGTCGTACGTCATTGACCTTCCCTTTCCCTTTCCCGGTAACAGGCGCGTCTAACAAACCATCTGGCGCCATTGTGTGTCCTGTTTCAGGTTCACATATCGATATACCGTTTGTGGCACGATCCGACATAGGCACAACATCGACCCCGGTGACGACCCTTTGAGAAATACTATGAGCATAAACATCCAAGTCGTTGACAACCATGGAAGCCTGTTGAAAGCCTTCTAAAGTTGGACACCTAACAGAGTCTAGGTCCCTAAATGCACTAACAGACACGTCGTCTTCCAACATAGGTTCCCCACGAGGTCTAGGTACAGCTCTACTCTTGGTTCTCATACTTAAAGAAACGATAAGCACGACACTAACGACAACCAAAAACAATAAAACCACACAGCACACGTATGTTTAACTACACGTATGACAGGAATCCTAAAACCAAATCGAATCGAAGATGCACATAAAGATCAAGTATTGGTATAAACAAAAATTTGAGATAGAAACACCAACCAACCCTAGATTACCAGGGAAACAATAGTGTTCCACCCAAAAAGCAAAAAAAGTTGAACCGAGAATGAATCAAAAGCTAAAGAAGATGGATACTGGGCACTTGGAGAATAGATGTGGAGAAGAAGATAAGTATCAAAAGAGAGTCGGTGATGTCGTTAATATCCAGGCTCCAAAAAAAAACGAAGAAAAAAAATTGGTACGGGCTAATGTTATGGGCTGGACAAACCAAAGTGAGTGGGCTGCAAAGGTGACGTGAGATGGCGTCATTTGACGCTGTATTAGTATATATAGTAATTATGATACTTTTTTTTATCTGGGAACCATTGACCTCTTTCTTCTTTTTTTCCTTTTTTTTTTTTGTTAAATTGGTACATAAATTTTAAGAGATGTATACATTTTATTGATCATATTCTATTAATCTCAAACTATGAAACTAATATACTATGCATAGACCCGGCAATTTACCACACGACACGAAAACGACACGAAAATTTAGTGTTTGGGTTTGTATTTTGAGTACACGATACGAAAATACACGAACACGAAAGTACACGACCGAGATTTAGTGTCGGGTTTGTGTTTACCCTTTGGGTACACGACACGACACGAGGTACACGAAATAAATAAATAAATAAATAAATATAATATTTTATATTTAATTTAATAAAAATATGTATTTTATGAATTATCTATAAAAATAATATTATAATATTAAAATTATTATTTTTTATAATATTTTAATATTTATTTTATATTATGTGTCTGACAAGAAAACACGACACGAAACGACACGAATTTGCGTGGTACACGACACGACATGATACGAATTCATTTAGTGTCGTGTATGGGTTTGGACTTTTGGTACACGAAATACGAAAGTAAACGACACAAAAATACACAACACGAACGAATTGTCAGGTCTAACTATGCAAGCTAGTGGTATCGAGGTGGAATCTCTCTCTCTCTCGGTGGGGGTGAGGGGGTGCTATCTCATTCCATTTTTAGTAATTAATTCTGCCAAACTACTACAAACTACTTGTTGCATTCATTTATCTCCATGCATGTACATATATATAATAATCGAACACTTTTAATGTCATCAATCTACTAATTAAAAAAGGAACTTTGTGACATCTTGTAAAAGTGGTTTGCTTTAGTAATACCCGGACATCATCAATCTACTAATTAAAAAAGGAACCTTGTGACATCTCGTAAAAGTGGTTTGCTTTAGTAATACCCGGACATTTGATATGTATTTTCAGCTGTATTTGAACTTTGTGACATTTCTTACGTCGTATTATTGATCGAAGTATGATATTCCGTATCCGTAATCCAGCATTTTTGAGTATATGATGTAGAAGATGTTAATTCATACATGTATTATTGCATAAGTAACGCACGCTAACAGTTGAGCGTAGCGCACGCTAATTATGTGAACTAGCACACGCTAAAGTCGAGACTTAGCGCACGCTATGTGTGGTCTATCTGAATGTGACAGGATCAGTAGGTGAGGAACCGGATCATGGGAATCACGGGCACTTTGGACATATCCGGACTACTTTTGGAAAAGTAGAGTCAACGGTGCTTAGCGCACGCTATGAGGGATATGTTAGCGCGCGCTAAATCGAGGATAGTGAAGGCGGTAAGCTTCGTAAAGTCGTTAGCCTATGCTATGATATACTGTTAGCGTACGCTAACTGCTGCATTAGCATAAAGGCCATTTAGTGTACGCTAAGCCGCGAACAGAAAGAAACAGTGGGCTGGAAGCCCGTTAGCGCACCCTAAACTGAAGAATAGCGCACGCTAAAGGTGATTTTATATAATAGGACATCACCCCTGTTGGGTACAGGGTCGGATATTTGCGCCGTGTGCGGAAGCGTAAATAAAATTGCGGAAAATAAAGGACACGAGGATTTATAGAGGTTCGGCTATAAACGAGCCTACGTCCTCTCTAGGTATCTTTTTCAATAGGATCAAGATAAAAACCTCTACGCCTCTCTTCTATCGGTCGAGGTATAACCGTTACAATCACGTCTTCTATTGGTCCGTGATAAACCACTCGTACTTGTCTTTGCGTCGGTCCAAGTTAAACCGTTTTCCTTTTCTATCGGACAAGGAATCAACCGCTATAGCTTTCTATGGGTACTAGATCAACCTCACTAAGATAGCGATTGCGATTCTAACAATGCCGGATCCTTGATCCTAATAACACCGAATCCAATCGTATCTTTTCTTTTACCACTCGTGTATGATTTTGTGTATAACACTCAATCACTCAATGTAAGCTCAATATTACAACAACAATACAATGAATATCAATCTCAGAAGAATGTGTAGTATACTTGAAGTTGTTGTACTCAAACAATACCATAGGGATGGTATTTATAGGCTTCATGATCAAACTAGCCGTTAGCTGCCAGGACCTTCATTACGTACGTTATATCCATTCCATTACGTACGTAAGCACCTTTACGTACGTTAACCCTGCCTGGTTACGTACGTTAGCATCTTCACAAAATAGTCCAGTGAGATTCGTCATTTGAGTTACGTACGTTAGCCTTTCCTTTGTTACGTACGTTAACATTACATCACTGATGACGTCATATATCCGTTGGATGCTTTTCTGACTTTGACTCCTCCAACGTTCACTTGTTTGAAATCCTTTACGTACGTTATACAACCTTCATTACGTACGTTAAGCTGCTACCATTACGTACGTTAATGATCACATATTACGTACGTTAGCTTTGTGTTTTTCCAGCTTTTTGCACTTCGTTTTCCTTCGATGCTTGCTTCGTCTCTTCGTTGTTTTGTTTTGCTTATCAACATTAATCATCAAAACACTTTTAATTTATGTATGGAACTAAATGTTCCAACAATCTCCCCCTTTTTGATGATTACAAAACAACACTACGTCAATAGGATTTTCCTGCAAAAATACAAATATATGTATAACTTTACAGACCAAAGTTTTCGACTTTGTCCGTTTTGTTAGAATCTTCTCCCATTTCTTTTTCGACTCCTTCTATTCTTTTCTCCATTTTTAAATTTTCATCGTCTTTTCGACGTCTCCGCATTTTTCTTTTTCTGTCATTTTTTTCGACTTCTCCTTTTCATTTTTCAACTCCTTCGTTTCTCCCCCTTTTAGGGTAAATCCCATTTTCCTCCTTTCTCTCCCCCTTTTTGTTTTCATCAAAAAGTGGATAAGATATCAATTGAAATAAATAATACCAAAATATAAAATATGCATGATAAAATTTATGAATAAATGCATAAAGGGTAAAAACTCCCCCTGAAAATATTATCTCCCCAAAAAAAATACTCCCCCTCAGTAAAATACAAAAATCAATTTTTGGGGATCCAACCTATAGTTGGTTTTTGTTTAGAAACGTAGACGATATTTGAAACGATTGTTCCTTTAGGAACCCAAATTTTCTTAATTTTTATCGTCCGTCTCGGGCTTTTGCAACTTGAAATATGATGCCCGATTTTCAAACACTTTTCGCAATGGGGTATTTTAAGATTAACGGATTCGTTTTTCGAACGTGGCTTGAATCCTAACCCCTCTTTATTCAAAGTAAATTTTTGAACACCAAGCATTTGTTCAAATTTCTCGTTTCATACGAGAATTTCTTTGTCAAAGATTTAAGCTCGGTTTGGATTTTAACGAGATCATTCTTCAAAATATTTTCATTTTCAATACATTTTGAATGATCGATTTCAACAAATTTTCCCTTCTCGATAATTTTGGAATTTTCAATTTCCAAAGATTTAATTTTAGACTTAAGGGATTTGATTTCCGATAATGCATTTTGAAAATCCGTATGCAATAATTCAAATGCATCAAAAAGTTCATCACGGGAGGATGTACTTACCTGGCTTTCGACGTCGCTGTCGTCAAACGAACTCCGGGCCATGAGAGCGAGATTATTTTGATTGATGAAATCATCGTCTTCATCTTCATCGCTCCAAGTAGCCACGAGAACCTCCTTCTTGGGTTTAACACGACAATGCTTAGCGAAGTGGCCTGGTTTTCCACATAATCGACAAGAGTTGTCGAATTTCTTAGATTCGCCCGAGATATCCTTCTTCCTCCGGTTTAATAAGGTTTGAAACTTATTAATGTTTTTGGCATAATATGCCGATTCTTCGTCGCTTTCCTCCACCGGAATTTCTTCTTTATTCCTCGACATCTTAGCCTTCATGGCTAACGATCGTTCCTTCGGCTTCGGCTTGACACTTCGTGATTTTAAAACAATCTCATAATTGATTAGTGAACCAACAAGGGCACTAAAATCGAGCGTGTTGAGGTCTTTAGATTCCATAATCGCGGTCACGGTGCCGTCCCATTCGCTAGGTAGTGATCGTAAAATTTTCTTAACTTTTTCACTACTAGATAATGGTTTGCCAAACGAAGCTAGTCCATTGGTGATGACCGAGAATCGGTCGAGCATATTGGTGATGGACTCGTCACCCTTCATCATGAATAACTCGTAGTCATGGAGAAGCATATTTATCTTCGTCTCCTTGACTTGAGTCGTCCCTTCGTGTGTGATTTCTAGAATTTTCCATATTTCTTTCGCACTCTCACACGATGAGATTCGATTGACCTCTTCCGGATTTAAGGCACAAAATAAGAGTTGAGTAGCCTTACAATTTAGATGGTCATTTTTCCAATCGGCATCGTCGTATTCTTCGAAAGATTTGAGCGTACCGTCGGATTTGATTGGAACTTTCGGGCCAAGGCAAATAATCTTCCAAATTTCGATGTCGTATGCTCGGATGAATATCGACATCTTATTCTTCCACGTCAAATAATTTGAGCCATCAAAGAATGGTGGTCAGTTGAGAGCAAGGCCTTCGACGGGAGCCATTTGAAAAGCCATTTTGGATCTTCTCCTCGGATGTTAAGCCGCGTATTGGAGTACCGCTCCGATACCAATTGTTGGGTACAGGGTCGGATATTTGCGCCGTGTGCGGAAGCGTAAATAAAATTGCGGAAAATAAAGGAAACGAGGATTTATAGAGGTTCGGCTATAAACGAGCCTACGTCCTCTCTAGGTATCTTTTTCAATAGGATCAAGATAAAAACCTCTACGCCTCTCTTCTATCGGTCGAGGTATAACCGTTACAATCACGTCTTCTATTGGTCCGTGATAAACCACTCGTACTTGTCTTTGCGTCGGTCCAAGTTAAACCGTTTTCCTTTTCTATCGGACAAGGAATCAACCGCTATAGCTTTCTATGGGTACTAGATCAACCTCACTAAGATAGCGATTGCGATTCTAACAATGCCGGATCCTTGATCCTAATAACACCGAATCCAATCGTATCTTTTCTTTTACCACTCGTGTATGATTTTGTGTATAACACTCAATCACTCAATGTAAGCTCAATATTACAACAACAATACAATGAATATCAATCTCAGAAGAATGTGTAGTATACTTGAAGTTGTTGTACTCAAACAATACCATAGGGATGGTATTTATAGGCTTCATGATCAAACTAGCCGTTAGCTGCCAGGACCTTCATTACGTACGTTATATCCATTCCATTACGTACGTAAGCACCTTTACGTACGTTAACCCTGCCTGGTTACGTACGTTAGCATCTTCACAAAATAGTCCAGTGAGATTCGTCATTTGAGTTACGTACGTTAGCCTTTCCTTTGTTACGTACGTTAACATTACATCACTGATGACGTCATATATCCGTTGGATGCTTTTCTGACTTTGACTCCTCCAACGTTCACTTGTTTGAAATCCTTTACGTACGTTATACAACCTTCATTACGTACGTTAAGCTGCTACCATTACGTACGTTAATGATCACATATTACGTACGTTAGCTTTGTGTTTTTCCAGCTTTTTGCACTTCGTTTTCCTTCGATGCTTGCTTCGTCTCTTCGTTGTTTTGTTTTGCTTATCAACATTAATCATCAAAACACTTTTAATTTATGTATGGAACTAAATGTTCCAACAACCCCATTTTATTTCTCACTTTCACCTCCGGCCATTAATTGATTCTCACGACTTGGAGAAGCCATCCCACGATATTTCCACCCCATATCAACCCCTGAAGGTGATTGTTGAAGACATCGGCGCAACTATATAGGGGCGGGAGTGGGGGTGGGCGACCTCCCGAAATTTTATTTGCGATGTAGGGGGTATATAGTTTTCGTGTAGAAAAAAATCGGTATATTCGGTTTCGACCCCCTATTTTAATTGTGAATTTTTTTTTTATACATTAAGCAGTAAAATTGATCCATTATATTTTATATAAGCCCATCTACCCAAACTAAAATCCATTAACAAACCAAATCCCAAAATAAAATCCATTACTTAGCCCATTAAAAAATCGCTTGTCTCCTTTTTAATGTTTAGTTGTCTTGGACAAATGTTTAGTTTTTTAGTGATTGAAACTTTTTTTTATAATAATAGTATTTAATTTTTGACCCGACCCGAATCGAATCACCGACCCGAACATATTACCCGACAAATAGCGTTAGGAAAAAAAAATTTTAGATCCCGACCCCCACTGAAAATTTTCTAGCTTCGCCACTGGTTGAAGACGAAGGACATTGAGGATTGGTATTCAAGCATCCAACGTTGAGCTTCATCTAGTGATTTCATCATTTCTTTCCGTAGTACGGGATACTCTAACCGTCTGGAATTCATGTTCTTAGAAATATTCATGAGTAGATTACTGAAGTTATTGAGCTTGTTATGAACTTTATGAATCGAACATGTTTAGGAGGATTGAATTGGATGAACTTAGATTTTTCATTGGTAATAGTCGAACCTTGATAGTGCCTACCGTAAGGACGTGATTTTCGAAGATTATGACCTGCTTTATAATGATTTCGTGATGATTGTTATGATGAACGAAATGAGTATGTTATCACCTAGACTAGGTGAATCCGAGATGTTGAACGTATGGATTATTTCTTAAGTATAATCCGGGGTTTGTAAGGATTAATTCACCTATTACATTTATCATAATTCTTTGTCTAGTTTGCTTGATTACTACAGTGGAGAAATAGACTCGTAAAAGTGGTTTGCTGTATCATTCTCCACCTAAACAAATTAACAACAAAACTAATATAAATAGATTATTTTTTCATTGATGTATACATTTTATTGATCATATTCTCTTAGATCCCAAGACCGTCATGAACCCAATTCCGACTTTTGAATATCAACATGATGAATTTATTTGACCATACATACCAGAATTGACAAAATTTTTATGGTAGCATACCCCCCCAAACCAAATGAGAAATGCCACATACACATATTTATACACTTTTTTTTTACACACTAACATCTCAACCATTCATTTAGTGTGATCCCACAATAAATGAATGGGTCCCACACTAAATGAATGGTTGAGATGTTAGTGTGTAGAAAAGTGTGTATAAATATGTGTATGTGTAGCACTTCTCAAACCAAATATAATGGTCTAATTAGTGAACGACGTTAAAGTTCGTCCCAGTCTACTCCGCCAAGTACCAACTTCACGCCGCGCCGAAGAGAACGAAGACGGGGAAGATGGGAGCTACAGCACTTCAGAGAGTCTCCGAGCATGGGCACGCCGCAGTCGGATAGTGAGAGCTCTAGTCGGCTCGAGAGGCCTCCGGGTAGAGACGCGGCGAAGGCGGCTGCAAGAGGGAAAAAGAAGGTGGGCTCATCGTCTCGCTTTTCGGACACAGCAATGCAGATCGCCGCGACCAATGCCACGATGCAATCGGCGGTATCGGCATTTCAAGAGGCAATCGACTATGCCACAGTCATGAAAAGTACCGAGAAGATGACGCCAGAGAAGAGGGCATTCCACGAGGCCTATGTGGCGGAGCTCAAGAAGAAACATTGGTGGAATTTTTAATGTAATGTTTTTTTTATTTCTATTATTATGTACTCCCTCCGTCCACTTTTTAAAGTCCCATTTGATGTTGGGCGCGGAGGTTAAGAAAAAATGATAAAGGTAAAGTGGGTGGAAGAAAAAGGTAGTGGTTGGAAGAAAAAGTTAGTGGTTTGGAAGAAAAAGTTAGTGGTTTAAAGAAAAAGGTAGTGGTTTGGAGAAAAAAGTAGTGGGTCCATTAGTGAAAAGGTAGTAATTAAATAAAGAAAAGAGGGTAATATGGTACAAAAAGTAGAGTGAGACTTTAAATTGTGGACAAATATTTGAGAGCAAATGGGACTTTAAAAACTGGACGGAGGGAGTAATGTTTTTAGTTTTATATATGAAATAAAATTAATTTCTTTTTAAAATTTTGTGAATTATATAAAAAAATTAAAAATTAAAAAATGGGAGAGAGCTTGGAGCTCTCAAGCTCCGGAGCTCTCAAGCTCCGGAGCTCCAAAATAGCTCAGAGAGCTAGCTCCCGAGCTCTCTGCCGGAGATAGTCTAATAAACAAAAGTAGTAGCTAGGTTTTTGTAACTATGATATAGATAGGGCTGACAAAAAAATCCGAAAAATCTGATATCCGTCCGAAATATCTGTATTCGTATCCGGAAAAAGCGAATATTATTCGTATCCGAAAAAAAGCGGATACGGATATTATTCGTATTCGAAAATTCCGGATACGGATATGAATATAGGCACATCCGTACCCGAAAATATCCGTATCCGAGATAAATTATATATAATATATAATTTTAATATATTTTTAATATAAAATTACAAAATATAACACATTTTATATTTATAATAATTTAAATTTTTATAAATATAATTTAGATTTAGATCTTAATAGATCACTACTATAATTTAGTGATATTCCCAAATTTTCAAAACCTAAAAAAGTAATTTGGTTGGAGATCTTAGTAGAAAGTAATATGTTTATACTAAGTTATCTATAATTATTTCTCTTTTTAACACAGCAATCAAGTAATCCAAGTGGTTGGAGTGTGGCTTTAAAATCCACAAAGAAAGGAGTTGTGGGTTCAAATTCCTTTGCACCCATTTGTTTTTGAAAAATAAACCAGGAAGTGCAGATTCGGATTTGGATATTATCCGTATCCGGATAATATTCGCCAGATTCGGATACGGATAAGGTTTTCCCGGATATTCCCGAATTCGGATACGGATATAGCCCTATTCGTATCCGTATTATCCGATTGCCACCCCTAGATATAGAGCACGATGAGAATAGAGCTGTCAAAATTGGCCCCGTCTGGGTACCTAGGGTTTGGGTTGGGCTGGGCTAAGAACTTCGAGGCCCGAAAAAAATCGAGCCTAAACAGCTCGCCTGTTTTGCCTTGCAGGCCGGTCGGGTTTCGGGCCAAAAAGCCCGAGAACTCCGGGCTGAATAGGGCTGCCCAAGTATTTAAAAATATATTTTACGCGCCGCCGCCGTCCGGTTGCTCTGGCCGGCCGCCCGACGTTCGCTGTCCAGTAGTTGTCAAGGTGCATAATGCAGATATGTATTTTGTTTTTGTAATTTAGTCATTTGGGTTTAATTTTAGTTATATATAATAGATAGCAGGAATGGGATGACGGATTTCTATCAAATATAGGGGGAGTGGGATTGATGGGTTTGAAATTTATATTTATGGGTAGACTCTCTTGGCTTACGAAATTTGTAAATTTTGGTGGCTGACTTGCTTGCTGAGGTTGATTTTTTTGGTAAGTTTATGCTTTTATGTGATGTGAGAATAGTTTAAAATTGTGGGTATCTCATGATTTCGTTTATTTTGTCAAGTTTTGTTGTAATATGTGTAGGCACATATGTTCATTTGGGAAAAAATGGGCCGGGCTGGCCCGGGGTCTGACAGGCCAGAGCGGGCTAGGCTGGGCTCCAGAAAAAGAGGCTCGAAAATTTACGGGCCAGCCCGCCCCAACCCGAAAATCTAACATTTAGCCCGATGGGCCAGGCCGGGCAGACCCGTCCGTCCATTTAACAGCTCTAGATGAGAGAGATGCATGTCAATTTGTTGAATTCACACTAGTACGTGCGTGACATGACTACCCACACTAATACCCGCGTGACAGCAAATTAATTGAATCCAACAATTTCAAAAATATTGTGGAGATTTATAGAATTAGAAAACCATGGAAAGCAAAACTTGCAAAAAATAATGTATTTTCTTGTCTTGCTAGAATGTATATATAGAATAATGTCTTGAGTGTTGGTTGGTTGGTTGATTGGGGTCAAAGTATTTTTCGCACATACATTTATATTTTATGCTTAAATACGGAGTACTGTTAGATTTTCATTGGTCCAGAGTAATAAGCAAAAGGGTAAAATATATCATATTAAATTTTAATTTCTACTTATATGGACTACTGTAAATTCATCCCCAACCCAAATAGGTTTATTAAGCAAATTTGAAAGGGGAGCTTCAAGCTCAACCATAAACTCCACCTCCTAAAATAATGAAATTATTTGTTTTTTTAATCAAAAGATTTTAGCCATTTTTGTAATTATGTTTCCTCTGAAGCACACCCAAATACTCAAGTCTCATGAAATGAATATATTGTTTATATTTCTTATAAAAAGTTCGAGAATTATATTTTAAACCTATAAACAATATTCTTTTATTATCACGTGAATGAAAAATTGGAGCACGTGTCAATATATATGGAAATTGGACATGACAAGTAATAAAAATTGTAAAAAAAAAAATGCAATGCATCACGACATAAAGAACCAAACTAACATAATAATCTCAAATTGAACTGCCTTGAAAAATTTCTTTAACAATTGAATTGAATAATAATAATAATAATAATAGAAGAGAGCCTATGTTTCAAGACTTACACCATAGATTGGCTATAGCAACCAGATTTCAAAAATTTCATCAGAAAACGTTGCTATTAATAGATCAGCTCGAATATATTGCAATGCATTTATAAAGTGTTACAATTGAAGCGAAAAAATTGGAAATAGTGTAAAATTTACATTCTATTGCAACAATTTAAGAATTCGTTGCTGTACATAGCAATTTGGGACCCAAAATTTAGGCGGGTACCAAAGAAATTGAGCGGGATTTTGAAAGATTTTGCCGGGTGAATAAAACCAATATTAAAAAAAGCTTAATATTAGCAAGAGACATAAAAATAAACAAATACAACAAACAGAGACAATGGCAAGGGAACGGGAAGCTTCGGTAAGAGGAGAAACAAGACACACACACACTGTGTGTGAGGTGTGGCCGCCGCAGATTCCACCTACAGAAGAGCCGCTGCTCTGCCTGTGCTTACCCGACGGCTCGCAAGAGGACATACAACTGGATTGTGAAGGCCATTTGGCGAAATACAACTGGAACCGGACGTATGAGGTATCTTCGCCACGTTTCCCGCCGATTCAACACCAACTTCAGAGAAGGTACTCAAGCTGCACCAAGGAAGAAGGCAGCATCTGCTGCTTGAGGGTCTAATTCGAATGGTACTTTTGGTTGTACTTTCATTTTTTCCTAAATTGAGTTTTAAATCGAGTTTCATTTGGGGTTTATATTTTGTGGTTTACTTGGGATTTACGATGTTTAATCTGGATATACTTTCACTTTTGATTTTTAGAATTATTCTCCTCATTAAAACATCAAAATATTGTTAGTTCTTTGGTGATGAGGTCAAGCAAGCGGCCATGGATGTAGGGGATGTCGTATGATAACCCTAATAACAATAACTGCAAATAATAATAATCTGCGCATGTTGGGCCTGCCTCATCCACGGCCCGCGGCCTCTAATCTGTCCCATCGCCTATAGACGAGCCTAAATCGCTCCCGCTACTTATCAGAAATTATATCATATGGTTGAACCCTTAACTTGTAATATCCGAAATTTCTACTACTATTGTTTAATGTTATTTTATCCGAGTTATGTTGTACAGCGTGGAATCTGTACAGTATGGATAAAATAAATGAAGGACTGAGATGTCAGTATTGGTATAATTGTCGTATTGGTCGACAATTGTATTCGAGGATATAATGTGTTGAGTAATGTATTCAGTATACCGTATGTTCATATTTGGTATGTCGAGATGTTGGACGAGGATAGCTGAAAATGGCTAAGTGTAACATTATTAGCGCACGCTAATAATCATGAGTAGCGCACGCTATCGTGCAGGTTTAGCGCACGCTACGGATATAAGATAACGCACGCTAATGCAGTCTGATCGGAAGGAATCTACGCGTGGACCAGGCCACTTTCGGCACACGTTCTGATAAGTCAACGGATGTTGTAATGTAGTGTTAGCGCACGCTAATGCATGTTGATTAGCGCACGCTAACTGTATATCGGTCAACAGGGAATCTTGGCTTTATTGGGTGCTTTCGGCATGTGGGGTCACGAGCATCTTCGTGGTAGGTGTAGACTGTAGCAAGTCAACTGGTATTAGCGCACGCTAAATGCAAGGACTTGCGTACGCTAGACAGTGTAAGTTACGTACGCTAATGCATGGATATTACGTACGTAAGCATATGTACGAAGCCAGACAGTAGCCTCTGGACTGCGATAGCGCACGCTAACAAAGTCAGTTAGCGCACGCTAAGTGTGTAACGCACGTTAATTGAAGATGTTAGCGTACATTAATAATGTACAGTATATATATAAGTGCAGTTGGCTATTTTTCGTCATTTTCATCCATTTCTTCATGTGAGCCAATAGAGAGAGCCTTGAGAAGTATTTGAGGTCCCAAACACTGGATTAAGGTGGAGTTAATCATCCATAACAACATTTGAAGCTTGAAATCATTAGTGATTCTTGGAAATGGATTCAACCTTGAAAATCAATCTATTCCTTCAAAAAGGTAATTACTCTTCACTTTGAGATTTCGTTTTGGATTGTATATGATGTTCTTGAGCTGATGATTATCATATAAACAAGTTGATAAGTATGATTATGAGTTGGATTACCGGATTATGATGATGTTATTGTTGATATGAAGATATTGATATGAATTGGATGGTTTCGAATGTGTTGTTTATCTTCAAAAAGATATGTTGGCTAATGTCTTCCTTCAAATCGGATCTGTAATATTGTTGTTGTTGGTTTCTTCATATGATGGTGAACATGGCATGATTATGAGTTCTTGGTGTTTAGGTTGTTGATATTAAGGAAGATGAAATATGAATATATGACTTGAATTAAAAGTCGGATGATTACCTATATGTTAAAGGATATTGGATTTTGTTGTTTGATAGCTATGAACATGGTTCAGAAACACTTAGAGTTTCTGATAATCGCCATATGTTGATCGGTATACGAAATTCATGTAACTGCACGTCATTAGCGCACGCTAAGCCTACTGGCTAGCGCACGCTATCGGGAACAACTTAGCGCACGCTACGGTAAGAGATTAACGTGCGCTAAGTCAACAGGCAGGGTAATATATTCATTTGATTATGAATTCATGATGGTTTGATTTGGTTTGTTCTGACTGCGTTTATTCGAGGTTGTGTTGAACCGTTGAGTTCGATTGGTTAGTTTTGTCGGTTGTTGATTGTTATCGGATATATGTTATTTGATTACTTCGATAGGTTGAGATTATTGATCGGCGATTATAACCGGATGTTGCAGTCGTGTTCGAGCGTGTTCGTGAATTGCATGGTCAGGGCCGAGGAGCTCGTAGACGAAGTCATTGTGACTGGTAGCGGCTTCATCATCATCGTATCGGTATAGAGGCAAGTTGTTACTTGCTCAATTATAATGTTTAATGAATGGTTTCAGTTTCATTTCGTTTATAATGCACATAGCAATGATTATATGTTGTCATTCCAATTCTGGGAGTTTAATCATAATGTATATGATTTATTTCGGTTATTGGCATACTCGGGTATCGAGGTTACATTATGGTAAAGATGAGGATATGATTACCTGTAGTCCATGATACGTTTGGATCGCCGAGCATTGCGGATAATCGTCGCTGATGGTTTGATATCGAGATTTTTCCCGAAGGACTCGGGGCAAGTATCTTATATCGATTCAGTTAGTGTTAGTGATTTGATCATGCATATTGTCTTTCATGTTGTCAAACATGAGGTCGTCTTAGTAGATTTGTCATATTGTCGCTCATGTTCTGTTGTTCATGTTGATGAACATATTGATTTGCATATGTGTATGCATAATTGTATTGTTTATGTTGTAAATGATCCGATGGGATCATGAGGATCTATGCTGAGGGCGCTGGATCGAATGTCCACCATGCGTTGGTTCGACGGGATCATCATGGGGATCTATGTTGAGGGCGCTAGATCGTTGGATAGGTTTTCCACCATGCGTTGGTTCGACGGGATCATCATGGGGATCTATGCTGAGGGCGCTGGATCGTTGGATTACCAGTATTGTGTTGATGGAATCTTGTGAATTCGCATCATTGATTTTATCATGTATTGTTGTTCATATGTGTATTGTTGGTTATCCACCTTATGGTGATCTGATAGGATCAACAAAGGGATCTATGCTTAGGGCGCTGGATCGTCGGATTTCCATTGAGTATACATGATTGTTACTGTTGTGATCATATTGACGTGGTCATATGAGTATGCATTTCTAGGTCTTGTGTTAGGACCGTGTCCGTATTGCATTGTTCTGATCTCGGATTAGACTGATGTGATTGTCGTGGCACTTCATATCTCAAGGTATGTTCCGTATTTTCCTTTGGTATTTGTCCTTGATGGACAATCGGTTATCGTCTTGGGATTTGATGATATTATTCGATGGATCGTATTGGTCAGAAATGGTATATTTCCGTATCGTGAGTTGGTTATGATAGTTTGAGAATCTTGAGTATTGTTTGAGGTACAATACAGATATTATGTTCGAGTTTATTGGTTAATTGAGTACAGGATGTGAAATGTGATAATGGTTATTCTGATGAGAATTTCTTGAGTAAGTAAAGTTATGGCGGTAAGATTACGTTGGTCGTATTCTTATGTTGTATTCTCATTGGTATGTAATTATTAATGTGATGTGACGGTTATCATTGTTGGATATTATGGCTGACCCCGTCGTGGGATTTATTTTTAGGTTCTTGGAGTATTGAGCTTGTAGCGGTCGTGAAGAGATGAGCTTCCCGGAGGATACTGGCTAGGACATGTTCTGCATTGAGTTTCTTGATTGGTTCTTGTATTCCATTGCTAGAGTATCTTTTTGGTTGGTCTTTTCATTTGCTTGAGTATTTTGAAACGCTCTTTTGGTATCTCGTAACCGAGGTTACTTTGGAAACCATTTTCTAAACTTTTGAGTTTAATTTGTTTGGCCTTGTGATTTCAAATGAGTTTTAGACGGTTTTGATAAATGGATTTTTATAAGTCTTTGTGAATTTTTACAGATAGTACCGTCGTTGGCCTCTTGGGCATTTGTAAATATTTGCGAAAATTTCTTTTAGCCTTGTGGGTTCCATATCGGCCCCCACGGCGCTGTAATATTTCCTGTTAAATCTGGGGGTGTTACAGAATATGGTATTGGAGCTTAGGTTGAGAAAACCTAGGCATTTGGGTCGAGTTGGGTCGTGTTTTGGTCGCGTCATTCCAGTTGTCAATTGACTAATACTAGAGCCGTTAGTTTTTGTTGTTCACTCGGGCTTATGGGTTATGTGATTTATCAGTGTGGTACTGGGATTGTTGTAAACTTTTCCAAATGGTGTTAACGTGATATTTTGTGTTCTTGAGTTGCACTGAGTTTGCAAAATGTGTGTTTTGAAAATATGTGTGTCGAGTATTTTCTTGAGTCGAGACATGTGCCAGTATCACGGGGAATCGCCGGCTTCACGATCTGTAAGTATTTGGATTTTTGAATTTCATTGAGATCTATTGTTGTTCTAAGTTGATATGCTTTGAAATTCAGCAGAATATTATACGTTATAGTATAAGGTGACAGAGTTGGGACATGATTGATGATCTTGAGGAATTATAATTTTGAGAGTCAGTATGTTGGTTAGATTTTGGAACGGAATTGTGTAATCGGGAGAAGGACTATGGATTGTTGAGAAGAAAATATAGTCATGTTAGTTCATTTTGTGATATATATATGAACTTTTTTGAGCATTTGAAAATGATACTTTTCAAAATGAATATTTCACGGATGTTTTACGGAAAATGATTTTTGGGCCGAGACCCAAATCGATTTTAAAATGGTTTTGTAACTTAGGACTTGGGGTCCGAAAAGAGTTTTCTACTTTTTAAACTTCTTCTAATGTGGAACGAGATACGGGCTGAGACCCTAATGTTTCAAAAGGCTTTTTCTTGTTTTCTAAAACTCCCGAGATTTGTAAAACACTTTACCAATTGTTTACTTATGTTATTTCCGCCTTTTGAGGCTTTGGTTTACTTGTTCAAATGGAACTTCTCGGGAAGTCTTTCGCTGTGTTTCATTTGTTGATTTGTTTCAATATTTTGTCATATCATATTCGAGGTGATCCAGGATGGATTAAGGATTGACGTTGCGAGTAGTATGTGGAGGAGGAGTTTTTATCAGAGTTTATATATTGAGATTTTGGAATTTCATCCTGTGGTTTTCCGATGGAATATCAGTGAATTTGGTGACGAGCCGAATTGGTATATAGGAGTATGGATATGGTCAAGCATTTGCATAAATTCCATTTATTTAATCGTGTGTATTCGGGAAGAATTTTTATCGAGAACTTGGCACCAGCGAGCCGATTTAAATTTTAAAATTGATTTCGTGGTCTTACGAAAATTTATGTTTTGAGTTGTGAAAATTTCGAAAGAATTTTCGAAAATGTGTCTTCTTGACGAGATTATATGATTTCAAACTGGTTTTGAAAATGTAATTGATAACCATACGCATTTAGTGTATATTCCATATCATGGTGAAGTTCTGAGTGTGACTCACGAACTGGATAAGACATCAGTATGGAACGATGAATAGAGATCCGAACTTTGGTATGGCATTTTGGTTATCTAGAGATGATCGGTTGGTTGATCAAATAAGGGAAATATGTCGTGTGTTGTAGAATCATGCACATAATATAATTTTGGAACTTTGGATTTTGTGAAACCGGGATATATGTGCTATGTGATTCCATTGGTATGGTAATATTGTGACTTTACCATAATGATTTTGAATGATTTCTTTTGTAGATTTGGGGATGGTGATCCCATGTTGGTTGTTTTAGACGTCGAGCGGTCGTTTCCACTCCAGGTATGATTGGTTATTTTCATCGGCTTGATTGGGTGTTTGTATGCCGAGGGGTATGTTCACCAACCGGATGTGTTTCGTTGAGATCCACTGTATGTGATTTGTTTAGCATTTCGAGAATTTTGCTCTTCCGTATATCTGTCTCTGTGGTTCTGTGTTTATCGTGTTGGAATTTACCGTGTGAAGGTATTCCCGATTATTGTTGCTCATTCGTTGGTAATAATAGAGTTTGTCATGTTGATGATATTCTTGACTGTGTTTTAACTCTGGTCGGTCATATTGGAGTTTATCATGTTGATGCCAATCTCAGTTGTGTTTTGACCATTGGATTAATCGTATTGGAGATATCTTATCGATGACCTTCTCGGTTATTTAGTTGGTTGATCATTGTTAATGATCATATAAGCGTTCGAATTCTGTGTTGATGTTTCGAGATTGGTTGTCATTATTTTGGACAGTTGTTTCACAGATATATCGGATATTATTCGTCTTATCGGAATTGGAACTTGATCATGCGATCAGGCAAACAGGATTTGTCACGGATAGATTATTTCATCTGACGGTGATATAATTTTGTTGAGACTCAAGGAATTGTGATTGTAAACGTATTGGGACTGTACAGTGAGATCGCTTGCTAGTATCTCATGAGATCGTCGACCTGCGTATTTGTAAGCGTACACTTTTGGTTATTCAGTAATGATGATGATTGATCGTTGTCGTGATGGCTTGGGATATTTTGGTTGAACGGTATGTTTGTTTGTTGTTATGACGGATTGCAAGTTTCGAGGACGAAACTTATTTTAAGTGGTGTAGTATGTAATATCCGAAATTTCTACTACTATTGTTTAATGTTATTTTATCCGAGTTATGTTGTACAACGTGGAATCTGTACAGTATGGATAAAATAAATGAAGGACTGAGATGTCAGTATTGGTATAATTGTCGTATTGGTCGACAATTGTATTCGAGGATATAATGTGTTGAGTAATGTATTCAGTATACCGTATGTTCATATTTGGTATGTCGAGATGTTGGACGAGGATAGCTGAAAATGGCTAAGTGTAACATTATTAGCGCACGCTAATAATCATGAGTAGCGACGCTATCGCGTGCGAGTTTAGCGACGCTACGGATATAAGATAACGCACGCTAATGCAATCCGATCGGAAGGAATCTACGCGTGGACGAGGCCACTTCGGCTGCGTTCTGATAAGTCAACGGATGTTGTAATGTAGTGTTAGCGCACGCTAATGCATGTTGATTAGCGCACGCTAACTGTATATCGGTCAACAGGGAATCTTGGCTTTATTGGGTGCTTTCGGCATGTGGGGTCACGAGCATCTTCGTGGTAGGTGTAGACTGTAGCAAGTCAACTGGTATTAGCGCACGCTAAATGCAAGGACTTGCGTACGCTAGACAGTGTAAGTTACGTACGCTAATGCATGGATATTACGTACGTAAGCATATGTACGAAGCCAGACAGTAGCCTCTGGACTGCGATAGTGCACGCTAACAAAGTCAGTTAGCGCACGCTAAGTGTGTAACGCACGTTAATTGAAGATGTTAGCGTACATTAATAATGTACAGTATATATATAAGTGCAGTTGGCTATTTTTCGTCATTTTCATCCATTTCTTCATGTGAGCCGATAGAGAGAGCCTTGAGAAGTATTTGAGGTCCCAAACACTGGATTAAGGTGGAGTTAATCATCCATAACAACATTTGAAGCTTGAAATCATTAGTGATTCTTGGAAATGGATTCAACCTTGAAAATCAATCTATTCCTTCAAAAAGGTAATTACTCTTCACTTTGAGATTTCGTTTTGGATTGTATATGATGTTCTTGAGCTGATGATTATCATATAAACAAGTTGATAAGTATGATTATGAGTTGGATTACCGGATTATGATGATGTTATTGTTGATATGAAGATATTGATATGAATTGGATCGTTTCGAATGTGTTGTTTATCTTCAAAAAGATATGTTGGCTAATGTCTTCGTTCAAATCGGATCTGTAATGTTGTTGTTGTTGGTTTCTTCATATGATGGTGAACATGGCATGATTATGAGTTCTTGGTGTTTAGGTTGTTGATATTAAGGAAGATGAAATATGAATATATGACTTGAATTAAAAGTCGGATGATTACCTATATGTTAAAGGATATTGGATTTCGTTGTTTGATAGCTATGAACATGGTTCAGAAACACTTAGAGTTTTTGATAATCGCCATATGTTGATCGGTATACGAAATTCATGTAACTGCACGTCATTAGCGCACGCTAAGCCTACTGGCTAGCGCACGCTATCGGGAACAACTTAGCGCACGCTACGGTAAGAGATTAACGTGCGCTAAGTCAACAGCGAGTAATATATTACATTTGGTTATGAATTCATGATGGTTTGATTTGGTTTGTTCTGACTGCGTTTATTCGAGGTTGTGTTGAACCGTTGAGTTCGATTGGTTAGTTTTGTCGGTTGTTGATTGTTATCGGATATATGTTATTTGATTACTTCGATAGGTTGAGATTATTGATCGGCGATTATAACCGGATGTTGCAGTTGTGTTCGAGCGTGTTCGTGAATTGCATGGTCAGGGCCGAGGAGCTCGTAGACGAAGGCATTGTGACTGGTAGCGGCTTCATCATCATCGTATCGGTATAGAGGTAAGTTGTTACTTGCTCAATTATAATGTTTAATGAATGGTTTCAGTTTCATTTCGTTTATAATGCATATAGCAATGATTATATGTTGTCATTCCAATTTTGGGAGTTTAATCATAATGTATATGATTTATTTCGGTTATTGGCATACTCGGGTATCGAGGTTACATTATGGTAAAGATGAGGATATGATTACCTGTAGTCCATGATACGTTTGGATTGCCGAGCATTGCGGATAATCGTCGCTGATGGTTTGATATCGAGATTTCTCCCGAAGGACTCGGGGCAAGTATCTTATATCGATTCAGTTAGTGTTAGTGATTTGATCATGCATATTGTCTTTCATGTTGTCAAACATGAGGTCGTCTTAGTGGATTTGTCATATTGTCGTTCATGTTCTGTTGTTCATGTTGATGAACATATTGATTTGCATATGTGTATGCATAATTGTATTGTTTATGTTGTAAATGATCCGATGGGATCATGAGGATCTATGCTGAGGGCGCTGGATCGAATGTCCACCATGCGTTGGTTCGACGGGATCATCATGGGGATCTATGCTGAGGGCGCTGGATCGTTGGATAGGTTTTCCACCATGTGTTGGTTCGACGGGATCATCATGGGGATCTATCTTTGAGGGCTTGGATCGTTGGATTACCAAGATTGTGTTGATGGAATCTTGTGAATTCGCATCATTGATTTTATCATGTGTTGTTGTTCATATGTGTATTGTTGGTTATCCACCTTATCGATCGATAGGATCAACAAAGGGATCTATCTTGAGGCGTGGATCGTCGGATTTCCATTGAGTATACATGATTGTTCTTGTTGTGATCATATTGACGTGGTCATATGAGTATGCATTTCTAGGTCTTGTGTTAGGACCGTGTCCGTATTGCATTGTTCTGATCTCGGATTAGACTGATGTGATTGTCGTGGCACTTCATATCTCAAGGTATGTTCCGTATTTTCCTTTGGTATTTGTCCTTGATGGACAATCGGTTATCGTCTTGGGATTTGATGATATTATTCGATGGATCGTATTGGTCAGAAATGGTATATTTCCGTATCGTGAGTTGGTTATGATAGTTTGAGAATCTTGAGTATTGTTTGAGGTACAATACAGATATTATGTTCGAGTTTATTGGTTAATTGAGTATAGGATGTGAAATGTGATAATGGTTATTCTGATGAGAATTTCTTGAGTAAGTAAAGTTATGGCGGTAAGATTACGTTGGTCGTATTCTTATGTTGTATTCTCATTGGTATGTAATTATTAATGCGATGTGACGGTTATCATTGTTGGATATTATGGCTGAACCCGTCGTGGGATTTATTTTTAGGTTCTTGGAGTATTGAGCTTGTAGCGGTCGTGAAGAGATGAGCTTCCCGGAGGATACTGGCTAGGACATGTTCTGTGCATTGAGTTTCTTGATTGGTTCTTGTATTCCGCTGCTAGAGTATCTTTTTGGTTGGTCTTTTCCGCTGCGTGAGTATTTTGAAACGCTCTTTTGTTATCTGGTAACTGAGGTTACTTTGGAAACCATTTTCTAAACTTTTGAGTTTCGGCCGTTTGGCCTTGTGATTTCAAATGAGTTTTTCCGACGGTTTTTGATAAATGGATTTTTATAAGTCTTTGTGAATTTTTACAGATAGTACCGTCGTTGGCCTCTTGGGCATTTGTAAATATTTACGAAAATTTCTTTTAGCCTTGTGGGTTCCACATCGGGGCCCACGACGCTGTAATATTTCCGGTTAAATCTGGGGGTGTTACATAACTTATATCATTATGACCTATGTTTTGCCTTGGCGAATGGCTTAAAATTGACATTGCTCTTTGCTTTATTTGTTGCTAACTGTATATATAGGTGCTGTATTTGGCCATCGAGTCTTTTCTTATCAGAATTTATACTTTCCTCTCCAGAACTATTCACAAATAAACGTTGCTTTGAGGTGAGATATGAATTTTCAAGATGTTATGGTATATCCTATCCCTTGGTTTTCCACTTGTTAATATTCTCAAACCAGTAATGGACACAGCGCACATCAAGCATTTTTTTCTGCTATAAGGTGTGGTTAGGTTTGTTGTTTTTTATTTATTAAGTGGTTATCTTCAAAAGTTTCTGATTTTTTTCTGCTACTGAAATTTATGTCAATTAATGTAATTATGATTACTATGTATAAACAGGTTGGTTCCAGGGTTGGATTGGTTGGAATCTGTCTATCTTATGTGAAAGCATTTAAGGTAAGCTTGTACATGCATGATATGATGTTATAAGCAGATTCCCTTGGATATTTTCAGTGGTAATATCAGAAAAAAGTTTCATGTATTAGTAACATCCTATAATATCCATCTAGTTACATATATGTCATACATAGGTCGTGAACCTGTTTAAAAGTTTAATTCTTTTTGTTTCCAGGAATATAAATGTTCGCTGTTCAAGTTTAGGCTATTATATGATAAATGATTGTATTGGTATGATAAAGGCTTGTTTTGATTTGCTTTTATTCTTCCTCATTTTTTATTGAGGAACTCTGAGTTTTGCTCACTATCTCGCATAAATATGTGATATGTTTAGGTACCATGGGAGGGTTGTGTTGAAAGGAAAACTGTTTTTTCTGCTACATGTACATTAGTGTGTTCACTTGATCCTCTGTGAATGATTTCATGGTGCAGGTGATACTAAGTGATGGCGACTTATCAACTTTATCAACTATGAAAGTTAACTTGGAACTAAACCACTTGAAGACAGGAAATCAGACGTCCGACAATCTTTTACATCAGGATATGGTTAGTCAGAGTAACATGTATTGTGCTATCTGATCTTTTATTTTCTATCTGCTCACACTTATTCAAAGCTTTGTTATGCTGAATATGATGTATATATATTTGTATGGTTTCTATCCGCTCGCCCTCCCCCTCCCCTCTCTCACTGTCTGGGAGTGGGGACGTGTGTGCAGGACATATGGAAAACGTGACAAAACAAATGAAGAATTATTGTTTTGTTTCTACCTCTAATCTTTTTCCACTGTTTTATTAAGCTTTGGATAATTTGGAACAATTTGGTTTAACCGAACCCGATCGACCAAATCACTCGTTTTTTTTTAATCGTATCATAATGGATTGGTTTGATTCGTTTGTTTGGATTCCTGACCACACCTAGACAACAGCGAGGCTGTGCAGAAGTTGTAGCAACTTTTCTAGGCCGTATAATTTCAGATATTTTGGTAGTCGGTTTTCTCCGTATGTGAAACATTTCATTAAATTGGAAAATGTCGACTATAGTCAAGGGCTTACCTGTTATTCATTTATTAGGTGCAATGTGTTTGTTTGCCATGGGAATCTGCATCAGAGGATTATCTTCGATACTTTTGTCCCGACGTAATGTAAGTTTGACGTCGGATCCTCTTGCTTCTCTTTTGTAAATTTATTTCTTAAAAAGCTTAATTTTATTCATGTAATTACATTTTTTTTTTCAAAGTTTTGGTGCTGATATTATTTATGATTCATCGTGCCTTCCACATCTTGGCTGTTGTTTTGAAGCAAGTACAATAGACAAGTCACTGATTAATCTAAACACACTAGTCCATGATGATTTGCAAATATATTCCCAAACTTGTTACATCAATTGAAATTATATTGAGGGGGAAATATTAGTGCGAAATCAGTATTTTACTGATAGAAAGATGAAATAGCGAGGGAGATGAGCCTCTTAAAATTTTAGAAACCATTTGAAGAACTTCTAGGAGTCTTTTGGAGCCAAATACTAAGAAGAGAAACCAAATATCGAGAACATAAGAAAACATGTCACAATTGATTAGTCTTATGGTATTTGCCTCTCTATATTTAGTTTTTTTGATATTCATTAAAGTTTGATTCTTTTTTATATTTTTTGTTATTTTTATTTGTCAGGCCCACATGGCACAACTGAATGCTATGTATTTTCTTAAAGCTGGAGGAAATTACATGGTTTATGTCCAGGTTTTTTTTCTATGATATCTTGATGTATTCTTTGGATAATATTTTCTTTTTTGAACTTTTGGTGAATCATGTTATAAACGAGAGTGAATGACAAGCCAATTGCATTGAATTTAGTGCCTCCTTTTGCCAAAGCGAATTTAGTGGCAGAAATCACTCCAAGAATAAATTTGAGTCTGTTGCATTTCTGTGACCATACTTCTATTTTAAACCGCAATACAGTGTCAATCTGTTAACTACACTAACGGGACTAGGGTAAGTAGGGATATTTTTAGACTTTATATACATCAACTACAATCGTATTTTATGTACATATACACACCATTGTAACCCTATATCGTCAAAATTGAAAGGCCCTGACCCGAAAATTTATAATTTAAGTGTCCTGTGATGATAAGATATTGCTAAAACATAGATGTTTTTGTGAGAAGTGTTTATGAGATTGCTTGACACAGACCATAGTTATGTTCCTGTAGCCAAGCAGTTAATATGTGTAGTTTTAATGGTTGAGAAATGAGAATGTCTTGTTAATTGGTAGGACAAGAACTTGAATCTATTTGATTGCCAATAATGAGCACGACAAGAACTTGAATCTATTTGATTTCCAATAATGAGTGTTTTTTCATCCCTGTAGTCCTCCTCGAGTTTTGGTCATTCTTTATTGAAATCAAACTGGTCTTATATGGTTATTTATCTTATTTCAGGTAGCTGATATTGATAATATTGATCCAAGACGTCTAGTGAGTAGCAAGTTTTGGACTTCACAAGATTCATATAGGTACCATTTTTAACGCATCCAACCTTTGCTTCTTAATAAAAAGTGAGTTAAAACTCTGTCGTATTTGATTTCTTGAACTTATGATTGTAGGGGTGATGGGAGGCGTCTTACTCTTTATGAAAAGCAAAAGGTAAACAATTGGATTTTATGCCCTTCATCCACTTCACGCTTTTTTGTTCTTTTTCCTAATATTGAAATGTTTGATTCTCTCCCTTTTTCCCTCAAGAACTTGCCCGTATTTATGTTGTTTGAATCGTCATGCGGCTACGCTCTCTTTCGAGCTCATGACGTGTATAAAGTTGAGAGAAATTATATAGCCATTGAGGAGTATATCAATCGATTTGATGAATTCTTTGAACTCATTGCTTGTCATACTTTTGAGTCTACTGATGAAGATCTGCTGCACCTCAAAGCTGCCTGCAATGGTATGTTTCTCGGTGAGATTTTACAAAAATTGTTAGGATTATTCCATAATTAGTAATATCATCCTTATTGAAGGATTAACCAATATACATGAATGTAGTGTTTGTAAAGTGTTTGCCTTGTGATCACGCCGTCTATTTTTTTGGAATTTGTTGTATTTAAGTAGTAATGTTTATGTTGTTTGTAGACAGCCTGACTACGAAATTCAAAGAGTTCCTGGTGCTTCATCTTCCAACACCGACGATGAAGGGCGATGAACATTGTTATTCACTTGCACTTCCTGTCCCATTAATGGCAGATGACTTAGTAACTGATTACAATATTGCCGGATGCTGAAATCAGCGCTGATTGTCAGCTTGATGATTCCCTAGGAAAATAAACGAGCAATGATGGACTCATAATGATCCATACTCCTCCAATAGAAGGCCGTGTTGCCTATATTGCTTCTGTGATTCGTAATATCGACACTTTCAATTGTTTTATTGAACTGTCCAGACAGGCAAACCTTATAATCACAGACCTCACTGAAAATACCAAAGTGTCTAATATCAGAAAAAAAAATTCATGTATTAGTAACATCCTATAATATCCATCTAGTTACATATATGTAATACATAGGCTGTGAAGTTGCCATGCTTTTGTGAAATAATCGTATGCTTTCATGCTTTGATTGCTTAAAATTGAAAACTTAAAAATGGTACCTAAGTTGTTTGTTTTACTTTTTGTTAACATATACTTTACAATCTTGTGTTTGTCCTTGCCTTTCAGGCATTCAAAGGTAAAAACTCCAAGGATGCAGGCAAGAAGATGTTTCAACAGTAACTACACAAAGAGGACTACTAGTACATCATCAAGAATTCGGGGACATCAACGAGTGCAAACAAATGGAGATTTCTGATGAGGATGCAGATGAGAGAGCAAATATTAACTATGTTTTGGTTTTCAGTTATTAAAGTTATTGTAAAAGAATTGTGTGCTACTACTTCTATTGAGGACGGAGATGAGACGGATGAAGATGAAGATGAAGAGGAAGAGGAAGAGGAATAGGAAGAGGAAGAAGAGCCATGACTCATGTTTATATAATATTTAACTAAGAATTTGGTTTATGTATTACTAAGTTAGATTGTGTGTCACTTGAACTTAGTTATTTTGCTTCAACTTGGTCATTTTCCTAAACTTAGTCTGAGTGAATTTATTGATGTTGGAACTAGGCCTGGGACTTTTCGGTTCCAGGGAGAAAAATACAGAAATCAGAACCGAACCGCATTATTTTTTTGCGGTTTGGTTTTGCCAGTTTTTTTTGTCCGAACCGCATAGGAACCGAACCGAGCAGGAACCGAACCGAATCGGAACCGAACCGGAATCGATTTTGTATGGTTCAGACGAAATATATTATATTATATTTCATTTTATTAAGAATATATTATATTATTATGTTATATTATATAAATTATGTTTAATAAGAATATATTATATTATATTATATTTAGAGGGTCAATTTCCCGCTTCGGTACGGTTCAGACGGTTCCTTGCGGTTCAGATCGGTTCTTCTTTAAAACGGACAGGAACCGCGAACCGAACCGAACCGAATACTAACAATACGAACCGAACTGAAAAAAAAAATTGTTGCTAGGAACCGAACCGAACCGTTGGTTCCAATGCGGTTCAGATCGGTTCCGCGGTTTCCGGTATCAAAAGTCCCAGCCCTAGTTGGAACAGCAGTAATATTGCTCGGTTGGATTGATGTTACGATATACCAATTGAAATAAATCTAATGGCCATGCCAGTTTTTTTATTTAGCATTGCAATCGAAGCTTAAATGTTGCCATATATGTCATATTCATTAATAAAATTAGATTGTATTTGATTCTAAATACGTTGCAATTGGGCATATATATGTTGCCTTAGGGTTGCGAGAGTCCATGTATTGCAACAATTAACACAAAAAAATCGTTGCAAAAAAATATTGCCATAGGTAGTCCAAGATATTGCAATGGTGTTAAAGATGTTGCTATAGCCGTTAAATCGTTGCCATATACTATATTTGCAACGATAATATGTCGTTGCAATATGGTACCAAATTTGTTGCCATAAGGGCCCTATGGCAACCAGAGCAAAGTGCACGCTTGATTTTTGCATAATCGTTGCAATAGGCCCTATTGCAATGAATTTAGGGCATATTGCAACGTATTTTACACGTTGCTGTATGCAATCTATGGTGTAGTACTACACCATAGATTGCCTATTGCAACCATATTTCTAAAAAATTATTAAAAACTATTGCAATTGAGAAACCAAATCACATATATTGCAATGCTTTTGAAAAGCATTGCAATTCCATTGGAAAAATCTAAGAAAGTTTAAAACATGCATTCTATTGCAATACTTTTTTAAAATCGTTGCAGTATCTATTCATGTTGGGGGGAAAATGTTGGTGGGCTATTAAAATGTGAGCGGGATTTCTTGGAAATGTTGGCGGGTTTACAAAAAATAATAAAAGGAAAAAGAAAAGAAAAATTAAAACCCACGACACACATTGCAATCCACACGGCACACAGACACCAAAACAAACACACAAACACAAAAGTCAACTCGAATAATCAATAATCTCGAAGAGGGGAAATCAAGCTCGAAGAAGATTAAAGGTTGACAAAGGTAAATCATCGATCCGAAATCCTTTTTGTTTTTTGTAGTTTTGAATCGATTTTGTTACATGCCCAATGCTTCTTCCTTCTTCGTATATTGCTCTATTCTTGTGTAAATTCAAACTATGTAATCGTGTTTGTTTGGGGGTTTATGTTTGTTTGTTTGTTTGTTTGTAATTGGGGGGTTTATTTTTGTTTAATTTAAGTTTTTACTTTGATTTTAATTTTGATCTGTCTCCCTATCTCCATCTTTATTCAAAATTTGCTTTTAATTTATACAAGTCCTATTTTCATAAATTTTAAGGCAGCTCTGTTTTTTTGTTTGTGTAGAAAATAGGTCTACATTTATGCTCTGTTTTTTGTTTATGCTCTTTTTTTATGCCCTGTTTATATCTTCTCTGTATTTTCTGTTTTTGCTTCAATGTGCAGATAATAGGTTTGTGAATTTGCAAAGATGACTTGGATTTCACTTCCAATATATACCAAGGCATACCTTAATGGGGTGACAGATTTTGTTAGAAATGGATTTGATAATTTTGCAGTAGGGAATGAACTCAAATGCCCTTGCAAAAATTGTAGTAATCGTTTCTGGTACTGTAGGGAAGATATAGTTGATCATCTTGTATGGCATGGTCCTTGTCCATCGTTTGTTAACTGGATATACGAAGTGTCCACCCCTAAGTTTAGCAAACCTAATGATGAGATGGATTTTGATACGGGTATTGGTCTTGGTGATGATTTTGATGAAATGATTCATGATGAAGGTAGAGTTAGAAATGGAATGAATAATATGGCAAGAGATTTTTATAAGCTTGTCGAGGAAGGGAAACAACCTTTGTATCCTGGGTCTAAAGAATTTACTCGATTAGGTTTTATAGTCAAACTTTACTTGTTAAAGTGCACTCATGGTTTTACCGAATTGGCCTTTAGCGGTATTTTAGAGTTGATAAAGCAGGCCTTTCCTGATGTAAATTTGCCTCCAAGTTTTAGCGCTGCCAAAAGTATGATTAGGGAATTGGGTCTTGATTACCAAAAGATACATGCTTGTCCGAACGATTACATGTTATATTGGGCTGAAAATAAAAATGAACATAAATGCAAAGTATGTGGAGTGTCAAGGTGGAAATCTGTAGATAATCAAAATAGTGATGCTAGCTTCCAAGAAAACAAGTATAAAGTCCCTGCAAAAGTGATGAGATACTTACCATTGAATCCTAGGCTCCAACGCCTGTTCTTGAGTAAAGAATATTCTGAACTCATGACATGGCATGTAGTAGGACGAATCAAAGATGGTAAGTTAAGACATCCGTCCGATGCCGAGGCTTGGAAGTCAATGGATGCTAGACATCCAAATTTTGCTTGTGAACCTCGAAATGTTAGGTTAGGTTTAGCGGTTGATGGCTTCAATCCTTACCGATCTATGAATATAAGACACAGCACTTGGCCAGTTGTTCTGGTCAATTATAATCTCCCCCCTTGGTTGATTATGAAACCATAAAACCTACTTCTTTCAACACTAATCCCTGGACCTGTGTACCCCGGTAATGAAATAGATGTGGATTTGCAGCCACTAATTGCTGAGTTGAAAGAACTTTGGGACGTAGGTATAGAAACTTACGATAAATTCTGTGACAATACATTTACGTTACGTGCGGGCCTCCTATTGACCATAAGTGATTTTCCCGGTTATGGAGTTTTATCGGGTTATAGCACAAAGGGTAAACTAGGTTCTCCAGTATATCACTATTGTACCTCCTCAATGTATTTGAAGCATAGCCGGAAAGTTTGCTATATGAACCACAGAAAATTCCTCCCCCCTGACCACAAGCATAGATTTGACATGAGAAGATTTAATGGTGAAGTCGAAACAGATATTTGTCCACCTCCATTATCTGGAATGGATATTGAAGAACTATTACGTGGATACAAGAATAATTTCGGGAAGCAAATAAAAAATAAAAAGACTTCAGACTGCCCTTGGAAAAAGAAGTCCATATTCTTTGAATTGCCATATTGGAGTGGTCATTTGCTTAGACATAATCTAGATGTCATGCATATAGAGAAAAATATTTGTGATAAAATATTAGGGACCTTGTTGAACATTGGTGGCAAAACAAAAGATCATCTAGATGCTCGATTTGATCTGCAAGAAATGGGCATCCGTAAGGTTCTTCATCCTATGAAATGTGCTGACAACAAACTCTATGAAATCTCGGCTGCTACTTATGACATGACAAAAAAGAAAAAGAAAACTTTTGCTCAGTATTGAAGAATGCTAGACTCCCGTACGGATGTGCATCTAATATTAGCCGTTGTGTGCAATTGAGCGAAAGAAAAGTTTTCGGGTATAAAATCCATGATGCACATTTCATTCTCCGATATTTACTACAATTTGCTGTGATTAAAACCTTAAAACCAGAGGTGGCAATACCTTTGATTAGGTTGGGTTCATTTTTTCGGGCCATATGTGGTAAAGTGATAGATTTGGAGGATGTTTCAAAGTTGCAAGAAGAAATAATAGAAATACTCTGCCAATGTGAGATAATATTTCCACCTGCATTTTTTGACATTATGATTCACTTGCCAATTCACTTATGTAAAGAGGTTGAATTGGGAGGACCAGTACATCTTAGATGGATGTTTGGAATTGAACTCTATTTGTGTAAATTAAAGTCCTACGTTCGTAATAGAAGTAAACCAGAAGGGTCTATAGCTGAAGGGTACATGGTGGAAGAATGTTTGACCTTTTGTTCTCGATTTTTAAGTGATGTCGGGGAAAAAAATAGTAATGCAGACAAATCAAAGAATGGATATCTGATTGGGTCCAGGAGAAACAAATATGGAAAGGCTGTTCATTTGGCAGATAAAGTATGGATTAATGCTCATCGATACATACTCTTCAACTGTGGTAACAAGGAAATCGAGAAATTAATTGAGTACGTTCTTTTTCCTAGTTTTTGTAAAAGTGTATAGAGTAGTTTATGTACAAATATGTAGCAATAATATATTTTCCATTTTAAAAAGTGCAGGGAGCATCGTAGCTTCTATGATAATAATGGAAAGTCCAAGATGTACAAAAGAGAAAGAACACATACCAAAGAATTTCATAATTGGTTAAAGGAGGAGGTTGAAAAAAAGAGGGATGTTCATTAGAATTATTAAGTCTTGCAAGAGGACCTCACCGAGCAGCGAAGAAGTATACTGGTTATGTAATAAATGGGTTCATATTCCATACAAAGAAAAGAGATGGCAAGTGCACCACACAAAACAGTGGTGTCTGTTTGACAGCCCTAACCACCAATTTTGCAAGTTCAAAAGATCAAAATCCAATAGTTGGGGATGTTACTTACTATGGAGCGATTGAAGAAATCATTGAAGTTGATTATTGGGGTGCATTGATCGTAGTTTTGTTCAAGTGTTGCTGGTACCGAAAGGATAAAGATTGTTGTGGGCTGACAAGAGTCAATTTTAGTAGAGTGTATCAAAAAGAGGATCCATTTGTTCTAGCTACGCAAGTACAACAAGTTTTCTATATTCAAGATTGTACGGAAAAAAATTTAAACTATGTTGTTAAAAAAATGCCACGGGAGGACACTGAAGTTGAACAAGGGAATGATGCACTTGAAGAAGTTAGTGGGCCTACTATGCATGATGTGCCGATAAACATTGAAATGGAGAATCACATAACTGGAGATGTTAGTTGGTACAGAGATGATGTGCCGAGGTGACAAATTCATATTGATGATGAGCAAGAAAATGAAGAACTTTTTGAGTGAACTGCTACTTAAATTTTTATTCTAAAAATGTTGTATTTTCTATGTGATGTTACTTGTAGGGTAACTTCTTTTCGTACTTGTAGTCTAATGAGATCTGGTATTAAATTAAGATGTGTTTGATTCGCTCTTATTTAATTTTCACCTGTGACGATTGGTAATTATTCTTACTTGGTAATCGTTTGCATATTTACTTGTGCACCATTTCATTTTAATCTAATTGCATATTTAATTACTTGTGCTCTATTAGATTGTACTTTGTAATCGTTGGTAATTGTTTCCTTTAACTGTAGTTGTTCCTCGTTACTAATTTCAATCATGTGCCTTAATTCATTCGTTAACTTTTTTTTATGGTTTAATTTTATTTTTAGGATGGCAGAGTATTTTTTTCTTAGGTTTTACCACAGGGGACAGTTTCTAAAAACTGATTACTTAGGCGGTGCATGCACAAAGATACCTATCGAGATAAATGCTGATACGTTCTCATTCCCAGCACTTATGGAGTATGTCGAGGATGATGTTGGATACACCGAAATAGGGGGAGTATATGTCAAGAAAGTAGGAGGGGCTGGAAAATAGTTAGTAATGATGCTGATGTTAATCAACTTGTACAAGGCTTAACCGATGGTGCCTCTTTAGATCTTTACATTGACACCATTGTTGACAAAGCAATAGAACCAGTGAAGCAATTGCAGCCTCATGTTATAATAAGACCAAGGACAAGTTTTTTTGAAGGTAAATCATATCTATTTATTTGCTTGCAGCCACAAGTATATGAGTATCAATATTATCTGTGCTTATCATTTATTTTTGTAGGTAAAGATTTGCAATTGAAGCGCAAGTTTGTGACACTACAAGGACTTCGACAAGAGCAAAGAGAAAAGAAAAAATTAGCTAATGATGGAAAACAGGTGGTTACTAAGAATTCTGGACAGAGAGCCGAGGTTCCACCTATAGTAGGACCTCCAGTTCTACCTATAGTAGGACCTCCAGTTCCACCTATAGCAGGACCTCCGGTTCCACCTACAGGAGCTGCAGGACACAAAAGATAGGCTAAGAAAAATATTATGAAAAAGAATGCAAATGTAGAGGCTGGAAATGCTAAGTCTAAAGAAGCAAGTCCAGAGGTACCTTAAATATAAAATTCTTTGCATATGTGATCACTTGTTTGTTGCATTCTTTTTTTGTTCTAAATTTGTTATTTTTTGTTCTGTTTTACGTTCAGATCGCGGATTATGAAGAAAGAAAAAGAAGGAGAGCTGAAGAAAATAAAAAGTTCTTGGACCAAACTGGACTCAAGAAAAAGGCAGATGAGCTATTTGCAAAGACCAAAAATAAGAAAAAAGTACTTGAAGAGGAATGGACGACATGTGATAGGGAATATGTTTCGGGTCATGATAGTCTTTCAAATAGTGAAGAGGGTGAAGCCCCTAAAGTACATATCTGATCATTTCTAGGAAATTAAATAAAGTGCTAGATAATGTTTTGTGCTATTTTTCATGGATATTGAGCTATTTTATGCTATTTTTGATGTTTATGTAGCAAACCACTGAAGTTCGGGTAGTGAAGGCTGCCATGGTACCATCAACTCGTTCAACCCGTTCACAAACATTACAAAAATCTGCGAGGACACAGGTATGGTAAATTTATGATCATTAGCATTTTGTCATTTTAAGTGTTAATTTTCCTTATATAAGTTTAAATACCAATCAATATTTTTGCAAGGTCATGGTTGAAGAGAATTTACCACCTCCCCCACCATTACCTACTGATTTACAACCATTCCAACAATTAAAAAGGGCAGATAATGATGGAATTGGTACAATAGCTGCATATTTATCATTGCGAAAATCCCAACAGGAGAAGAAGGAAACACATATCAATCATGACCATAATGATGAAGCAGCAGATGGTAATGGTAATGGTGATGACATAGTTGCACTTTCTACAGGTATATATGTTTCTAAACATATATAGTGCAATTACGTATCAAATTTGTATTTTATGTATTTGTTTTTCTTCCTTACAGAGAAAACAAAAAGTACGAGGCGTAGAGGACCAATAAAAATGAGTGCTGTCTTCACAAGAAAACTAGAAGATAGACCAGTGCTTACCTTGAATCATGAGCTTCAACCTGTGTCTGAAAATAGTAAAATAAGATCTGAGTATAGTAGTTTCTTAGGGGCGCTAGCAAGACAATGTGTGCCACTTGATTATATCAGCCGGCATGAAGTTCCTGATGGGCAAAATAATGGTTGGTGGGAATTTATCAAGGTGAAAACCCCTCAAATGTTTTCTTAAATTTAAGTTGTACTTGTTCATTTACTAATTCAATTTTCCATTTTACTTGTTATAGACAAAGTATATCATTCCTGAGGAAGGCAAGGATTGGTCTCAGGACTATGGCTGAGTTGTGGAGGATTCACAAGAGTCGTTTCAAGGTCCGATATTATACCAAATACCACACTGATGAGGATAGGTTAAAAAACAGGCCTCAATCAATTCCATTGGAAAAGTTCAAGGTTTTGCTGAAATATTAGGGTGATGAGAGTTTCCAGACGAAGGCTGAAAAGAATATAGTAAATCAGAAAAAAGTTGATGATACACACACCGCTGGTCGTACAAGTTTTGCGCAGATCGGTAACGAAATGGTATGGTAATTAGGGACATTAATAATTGTGATTCATAATCAGTTTATCTATTTTCTCTGAAATCTGATGACTAACATAATTTCTTTTCGGCTCACTCTATTTTTTATGCTAGAAAAAGAAAAATGCAAGCACTACAACACCCACAAATGGACAGATTTACCCTAAAACCCGAAAGGGTCATAATACGGAGGTAACACATTAGCTTAAATTCTCCACATTGTTATCCTAAAAAATTATAGTGAAAAGGTCAAATATAATGAATTCTCAATTTTTATTCTACATTTTTGGATACTTGGAATATTGGCAGGGTGAAGGTTCTAATGGAATTGATGCACGTAACAGTGGTGATGAGGGTCGAGAAGAACTAGGGGAAGTACCTGAACTGAACTTTGCAGCTCATGGACCAAATTGGCTGGTTGGTAGGAGTGGTAGGACAAGGAAATGCAAGAAAGACATGTCAAAAATTGACAACAAAAATTCTGCACAACTGAGGCAGTTAAGAGATGATTTAGCTTCTGAAATGGAGGACAAAATGAATCAGAAATTGGAAAAGATTCTTGGAAAATTGGCTGAGCAGAATCCATCATTGAATATCAATGTAAAAGAATTGTGTGCTACTACTTATGTCGAGGACGGAGATGATACAGATGCATATGAAGGGGAAGAGGAAGTAGGGCCATGACGACTCATGTTTATATAATGTTTAACAATGAATTTGGTCTATATGTATTACTCCCTCCGTCCAGTTTTTAAAGTCCCATTTGCTCTCAAATATTTATCCACAATTTAAAGTCCCACTCTACTTTTTGTACCATATTACCCTCTTTTCTTTATTTAATTACTACATTTTCACTAATGGACCCACTACTTTTTTCTCCAAACCACTACCTTTTTCTTTAAACCACTATTTTTTTCTTCCAAACCACTAACTTTTTCTTCCAACCACTACCTTTTTCTTCCACCCACTTTACCTTTATCATTTTTTCTTAACCTCCGGAGGGAGTATTAAGTTAGATTGTGTCACTTGAACTTGGTTATTTTTGCTTGAACTTGGTCATTTTCTTGAACTTAGTTATTTTGTTTGAACTTGGTAATTTTCCTCAACTTGTTTGAGTGATTTGTGTATTAATGTTGGAACAGTAGTAATACTGCTTGGTTTGATTGATGTTATGATATACCAATTTCTATGGTGTAGTTGTTTATGAAATAAGACCATGCCAGTTTTTTTATTTAGCGTTGCAATAGAAGCTTAAATGTTGCCATATATGTCATATTCATTAATAAAATTAGATTGCATTTGATTCTAAATACGTTGCAATTGGGCATATATATGTTGCCTTAGGGTTGCCTGAGTCCATGTATTGCAACAATTAACACACAAAAATCGTTGCAAAAAAATGTTGCCATAGGTAGTCCAAGATATTGCAATGGTGTTAAACCTGTTGCTATAGCCGTTAAATCGTTGCCATATACTATATTTGCAACGATAATATGCCGTTGCAATATGGTATCAAATTTATTGCCATAAGGGCCCTATGGCAACCAGAGCAAAGTGCACGCTTGATTTTTGCATAATCGTTGCAATAGGCCCTATTGCAATGAATTTAGGGCATATTGCAACGTATTTTACACGTTGTTGTATGCAATCTATGGTGTAGTGTCTCTTTCTCTTTTTCAGAAATAGTTTTCACACACCAAAAAAAAAAAAAAATCTTAGAACACCTAAGATCTCCACTTGGTTTTTTCAATTGCACTTCAAAACAGTTCCACCTGTGATATATTTGTGTAATATAATTTATGCATATGTGGGACATGCAAAGCACATCGGACGAGGTCAATATGTGTTTGCCTCCGTGGAAAATGAACAAACACGGTATCTCCTCTGAGGTCAAATGAATGAGAGTAAACAATGAAACAAGACAGAAAGACTTGTTTAATATCAATATACTTCCAACATAACCTAGTAGCCAGGCTAATATGAATAAGACTAACAAATAACGTTTGCTACATCTGTGGAAGGAAGACAAAAGTCGGGCTATAGATGAAACACAATCTGTTGATCATACATGTGTATTCATTCATTCCAATCAATCAAGTGGGTCCTAAAACAAAGGTCAAGAGCAAGTTGACTAGCTTTCCAATGCCTATGCTTGGGCTCGAGCTCGGCCTGGGAAGAAGCTCAAGCTTGAGTTCAAGTGAAGCCTCGTGTACTCTGTAAGCTCGCAAGATTACTCATTTTATCCTGCATCCGTAACTATCCACTTCAAATTTATCAGCCATTCTAAAATCCTTAAATAATAACATTCCTAATTGCAGTTGCTATTTTCCAAATCTTAAGGGTATTAAGTTAAAAATATATAAAATTCTAACTATTTTATTCAATGAAAATAAGATTCTTACAGCTCTTCTTGATAGGTAAATAAATGTTATACGAATAGCAAAAAATCTCAAATATAGTAGTTTTCTTCTATATTTTGGAGTTTTTAGAAATTAGAGTTAAGGGCATAGTAGTCAATAGCGGCCGCTATGGTCGCTATAACGGTTAGCGATGCGAAGCGGCCACCTATCGCAACCGGCCGCTATACGCTAAGGCTTTATAAGTAGCGGCCACGAACCGCCGCTATTATCGCTAACTCAGTTTAGCGATGGCGGATTTAGCGGCCACTAATTTTTTTTTAATAACAAAGGGCCCAGCCCAAGTTAGTGTTACCTCCCGACTGTCGACTGACTCCCTAGTTTTTTTCTTTCTTTTATTTCTTTATTTTTAAATAATAAAGGCCCAGCCCTAGGGAACCCTCCCGACTCCCGTTTCTTTTCCTTTCTTTTCATTTCCTCCTGCGCCGCCGCCGCCCAGACTCCAGTTCACTCATCTCTCCCCCTCGCCGCCGCCCATATCGTTATCCGCCTCAGCGCCTCCTCCTCTGCTTTTTGAAGTAAGTTTTTTTTTTCTTGTTTCTGTTTTTTCTCCTCCACTGCCCAGCATTCTGTCTATTTTTTATTTTCTGCTCCCTTCAGGCATTTTTTCTTGTTTCTTTTTTTTTTCTCCTCCACTGCCGAGATAGTCATAGTATTGTTAAAGCATTCTGTTTCTTATTTTCTGCTCCGTCCCTTTAGGCATAATGATCTGGTTACTTAGCATTCTATTTTTTATTTTATTTTTTTATTTTGCTGGTAGTAATATTTTAGCACTATGTTTTGTTTGCATTAATTTTTTTAACTAATAATTATATTTAATATTTCCCAATTTTTTTGAATAAATTGTATCATGCAGACAGTTTTTTTTGTACACATTTAATATATTTCCTTAACTCAGTAGTAGTCTAACTTCAATTTTTTTGATTTGCAGATAAATTTTTTTGTTATGGCAAGTAAAAATTCCTAAAAAGAGGTGGATATGGGATGGAGCCATGGTAAATTAGTTGATGAGAAACCCCCCGGTGCAGGAATTCGATGCAATTATTGTTCTAAAATTAAGGGGGGTGGAGTCACAAGGCATATAAGCATCATCTTGCTGGAGATAATCGGGATGTAGCAAAATGTTCAAAAGTTCCGCAGGCATTTATTGAGCATTTTGCGTTAATATCATTATGATGCCTTCTTTTTGGAATTCGGTTGTGTACACTGTTAAAGTGGTTGGCCCACTGATACATGTGCTTCGTTTAGTAGATGGGGAGAAAAATCCCCAATGAGGTATATTTATGAGACCATGGATCGAGCGAAGGAAGAAACTGCCACCGCATTTGGAAATAATGAAGACAGATACATAGAGATCTTCAACATAATTGATAATAGGTGGAATTGTCATCTTCACAGGCCACTCCATTACTTAAACCCTGCTTATTATTATAAGAATGGAGAGATTGAGAAAGATGCAGAAGTCAAAGAAGGATTGTTCTCGTGTATTAAAAGATTCTCACGTGACAAGGAGGAGGAAGTAGGGATACACAACGAGCTAGTTCTTTATACAAAAGCATTTTACCTTTTTGGAATTCATATGGCAATCATGATGAGAAACACGTATGCGCCAAGTAAAAAGAATTTAAAGTTAGTTTTTTTATTATGGAACACAAACACCCAAAAAACCGTAAACACAACTATTCGCTATCTAAAAGATTTCTTTTTTTTTTTGTTTGTAAGCTCATTGGTAGAGTCAATATGGAACTTCGGCGCCAACATTACAAAAATTCGCCATTTGCTCAGTCTTACTTGTAGCTCTTCTGGTTGTGAAAGAAATTGGAGCGTGTTTCAACATGCAAGTAATTAAGCTCACAAATATTTTAACTTAACAAAATGTATGTAGCTAATAGGTATTGCATTTGTACAGCTTCATTCGAAAAAAAGAAATAGATTGGAGCAGCAAAAGCTCAATGATTTGGTATATATAAAGTATAATCGAGCTTTGCGACGTCGGTATGATTGTCGGGACATAATTGATCCAATAATTCTTGATGAAACAAGTGTGGTGGATCCCAATGAATGGTTGGCAGGAATATTTGACGATGAAGAGGATGCTCCGGTTCATGATGGAGATGATTTGACATGGGGTGATGTTGCAAGAGCTAGTGGTGTGAATGAGCCTTTGTATAACTTAAGAAAATCACAAGATTCATGTGCAAATAAGGGTGGGAATGGGAAGGAAAGTTCATCTACATCGAAGTCCAAAGGGAAGGGGAAAATGCAACTGATAGATGAAGGAGATCTCGATTTTTATGAGGAAAGTGAAGAAAAAGATGCTGAAGCCTACAAAGCTTGTGATATTGATGAATCTGATTCCGATGATGATAACTTTGGCATCAATATTTTAGATGATTAAATTTAATTGAAAATTTGAACTAGACTTTGTTTGCTCTTAATGTTTTTTATTCTAGTAATTGATTTTCATTTGACGTTTCATCTTTGATGACGATATTGTTACCCAAAATATTATTCGGAATGATTTGCTGGATATGGCTACGGGTGAGTAACAAACAAAATGCAAGAGCACGAGCGATGGAATGTAAATAACACAAGATTTGTCGGGGTTGTTAATCCCGGGCTTGAATGCTCTCGCGAGATATTATTAATAATAATACTGCTTTGGAGTACAACTATTAATGTTAGAGTACGATTACAATGAGTGTAACGACCCTAGTTATCTAGCTCTTGAGTGCTGATGATTGCCGGAAGAACCAGAGGTAATGCTCTGTGAGTTCTTGTTACAAAGGTGAAATGCTGTCTGTGGAATTCTGTGTAGGATTCGACTGTCCTTTTCCAAATGCTGGAAGTTCCCTATTTATAGAAGAGGAGGTAGTTGGGATGTCTTAATCCCGAACGGGCGATCACCGTTCCTGCATTAAATTAAGCGGGCGATCGTCTCAGCACGTGGGTCGGTTTTCTTAAAGCCCGCAGCTGCTACTGGCAGCCAAATGTGCGAACCAATGAGAAGACAACACATGTCTCACGTCGCAGTCTTGGGAGGTCCCACCTAGGGCCCTTTTGCGGGTCTGTCGGTAGGGGAGAGGCTGTCCTTGTCACCAACAGCTGGTGATGGGCTGGAGTCAAAAAGCCTTTTCCTGCGGCTCCGTTTGCGGGTCTGCACATGGGCCTTCTTCCCGAGATTCAGTCTTCGTAGACTTTGATGGATGTCGGCTTTACAGGTGGCATAAGACGATCATCCTTGGTCGGACACTAGAGTCGATCGCCTTGTAAGACGATCACTAGGCACTTGAACTTGATCTGGCATATTCGTTTGGTAAGTATGCCTTGGTTCATTTGACGCTGACTTTGGTCGCCCGACCCTTGTGCCGATCGCCGCTGAGGCGTATTAATCGCCGCACAACAATTGCCCCCCATCTCGCTCCGATGTTAAAGACGTGGGGTGAGGTGGTTCTACTAGCGATCGCTTGAATTAAAGACGAGCGACTCATCACTTTATGGAACAGACGATCGTCTCTCGAGCGGACTTTCATTTTGGATTTTGACGACCTACTCGGTCGCTGGAAAGAGCGGGAAGTGAAAGCTGACTTGAAACGTCATTGGGGCACGTGTCGCGTTCCTGTTGGGGAGTCCGATGGTTTGTCAGACTTATCCTCTGGCGTGCCCTCGAAATGACGCGCACGTGGGATTCGAGGGCGGCATTAAATTTGGACTTTTCCGACCTTTGCGCTTCGACCCTTGAAACGTTGTTTATTTGCCCAGAAGACTCTGCTCTCGCCTATAAAAGGGACTAGGGTTTCTGGTTTACAACCTTCTGCATTTTGCCTGAGAAGAAAGTAATGCCGGATTCCTCTGAAGATTTTTGCGTTGCCGAGCGTCGTCCGACTAGACTTTTTAGGTAAGACAAAATCTTTTTTCTTTCTCCCTTTCTTTTTTGAAGATGTACGGAGGAAAACCAACGATGTATGAGATGGGTAGCACTTCCACCGCCGGGACTTCGACCGCCCGATATGAAATCTCCGCGGAGTTCCATGTGGAGACGGGTGTCAAGGCTATTCCCGCCGGGATAGGACCCGCGCAGGTTAAAGAGATCTTTAACGATGCTGATGCGGCCAGAGCGGTGGAGGCAGAGCGAAAGTGTTCACTAGCCGAAGAGGAGATGGCAGTGAAAGCATACTGGGAGCAAAACAGCGCGTTCGGCAAAGCCTTTTCAGACTTTGCCGAACTCATGGAGAAACTGGTCGGGCCGCTTCCCAAGTCCGACTTCCGCGAGTACTCGGTTGCCCATCCCCATGAACCCGAAAGGCAGGCACTGTTCCGGGCCGCGTGCCGCTCCCCGTGGTCCCTTGGCCAGATTAGAAGCTTGGCGACCAGGAAGGATTTGGACCGTTGGAGGGCGAAGTTCCATGTCCCCTCTGACGTTTCCCTCTATGTGCCCGCCGAGAATGAATGTGCCGACCAACCTCCTGAGGGCATGGTCTCCGTTAATGAGGCAATCATGGGGCCGGACTGCGGTTCCCCCTGCCGTTTGCCGTGTCCTACTTGCTGATGGCCTGGAATGTGGCGCCGCTTCAACTGACGCCGAACGCCTGGCTGTAGATTGTCTGCACCTTTACTTTGTTCGGCGGTCACCGGCTGTACCGTCTTCCTTCGCCGCTGGAGATGAACTATCTCTTCAAGCTGAGGGCTCAGAAGGGTTCCGTTGGCGGTTACCACATTCAAGGTCGCTCGGTCCGGGTGATTCTTGGGGTCCCGAACAAGGTCCGGGGCGATCCGACGAAGTGGTTCTAGGTCGGCGGAGCGTGGAGTTCGGCCGCGAGCGACAATCCTACCGATGAGTTGGATATCCTCACCGGCTTCTGGGAGAGGAATACGAGTAAGGGTTCTGACTCTCCCTTCGTTCGGATATATCCTGAACTGATCTAATTTGGCTTTCTTTTTGCAGGTGCCCTTGTTCCGGCGGCGGACGACTTAGCCTTTGATTTTGCCATTGTTTGGGAGTGAATACGTAGTCTTCTGGATAATCACATCGACGCTCACCGGATCAACAACGAAGCCTGCTGGTTGGCAGCTCGGCTGTTTCGTTTCCCTCGCCACTTAAGGGTTCCAGGTACGAATTTTCCCGATCCTCCTTTGCTTGACGATCGTCTTGCGGCTGAGAAAGGTGACTAACCTTTGCCGATTGGTTTCACTTGCAGAAATCCGCTTCCCCCGCTACTTAGAGCCCCCGACAGAGATTGCTATGTCGAACCCCAGGATCATGAGTCGCCTGCGCCAAGGGAAGAAGACGAGCCGAGTTCCTGCTGTGCCGCTTCGTCCTATCCCGGAGGCAAGGCCTCTCCTGGAGCCAGTCGCCGGTGAGCCACACTACGCCATAGATGGCCTACGGCAACGGATTTTGTTAGTGTTGCGCTAAAAATGTTGTAGTAGCTCTAAAATTTTTGCGTGCTGCAACATTGCTTTTTTGATGTTGCTGTATATGTTTACAAAGTATTGCCTTAGTAGCAAAGTGTTACATGCTATAATATTTTATGACACAGTGTTGCCGTAGATGTACTATTTAAAAAAAAACTTCATATTTTTTATGTGAAAATAAAATTAAATAATCTTTTACTTGAGAACTAATTAATTTTGATTGAAGTGGAGTATGATTTATTAAGAAGTAATACTTTTTAATTAGATTTGATATAAACAAATTAAAAAAACTATAATATTTATAAAATTAAAAATTAAAAATAATAATTTAAAATAATTATCTGGATAGAATAAAAGGTGTCAATAATTATGTGTAATATCCAGGAATTTTTAAATTGAAATTTTGATGGTATTAATTTTTTTTACTGATTTGTTTCATTTTTATTTCGTTTAGCTAGCTGATTAAAATATCGAGCGGAGACATTAGACTAATATATTGGCGAGTTAGTATTGGTGTTATGTGACGCAGCGTATTAATTGGATAATCGAACCAGGGGACTGAATAATGAATCTCAAATTGATTCGTTTTACTCGATTAATTTATAGTCGGACCTTGTTGGATCGAATAAAATCCAACTACCCATTATATATATATATATATATATATATATATATATATATATACACTCACGTTCTCACCGCCCTTTTTTCCACCCCAGGGTTGTGTTCCGGCGGCTTGTTCTGCAGAGGTGGAATTCGAGTTGGTTGTGTTTGATTCGGGAGTTTGGTGATTCGGATTTTTTGTTGGATTTTTTGGTGCGGTTCGAACGAAAGTTCAGGGCGGAGATTGGCAGGTGTGTGAACTATATATATATATATATATATATATATAGACCTATTTCATGTGCTTTTTTAGGGCTGCTATCTGCTGCCACCGACTTTGCTGCGGAAGCTAAGAGGATTAAGGTACTTAAAGATTAGGTTTTGTTAGCTGGAGATTTATGGACTGTTTTTCATTATTCAATTAATCAATTTATTTTTTGTTTTGCAGCTTAGTTTGTAGCTAGCTATGTATACATTTTATGTGTATACATTTGCGTTTTTTTATGTTTTTTTCCATGTAGTTTGTTTGTTCAGTATATTTTTTTTTTTTTTTTTTTTTGAGTTTTGGATTTCAAGAATTGAAGAATGAATATTGTCTGATTTAAGTATATTGTAGTTCTCAAGATGAATCTATTTTGGGTTATTTTGAGGGTCTGTTTAAGATAATATTAGTTTTGCTAGAATTAGGTCGGCAATATTCAACCAATATGATTTATTAGCTTAGTAATACGATTCAGTCTTGATTTTTCAGCTGTTGGTGATGAATTTTTAGGGTTGGGTATGCTGTTGTTTGTGTAAAACTGCCCCCTTCTTGTACTTAACTGCTATGTATCCGCTTCGATACGAAGATTGCGGAAGCTCCCTTCCCTTAGCCCAGTCACTAAGTAATCTCGTAGGATAAGCATTTTTTTGAAATGACCTAGAAACTGTTTCAATATTTTCTCTTGGTTCAGTGATAATAGATATCATTTGTATAGATTTGACATAGACTGCATTGCTACATTCTTTCTAAAAGTAAATACCCAGAATCCAAATGGTAAAATAGTTATTCATTTTTTACTGTGTGATTATTTAGATTCGGGGCCGTTTATTTCTTGTAAGCAGAATACTAAACGGCCATTGTGCATATTGATTACCTTCTTTTTGTTCTGTCGATGCCATACAACATTCAAACAAGTTTAAGTGGAATTGTGATCTTATTAATACAATAATGTGTTCTGTAATTAATGGATTATGCGAGTGGCTGAGAGTTTGAGGCACAAATGTAAATTATTGTATCCAAATTCCACAGGCAAAACTATAAGCTTCCACAGCAAAGCCTGTGGTACCAACTGAAGTGTTTGTTTGAAGTGTTTCGTCATGAAAGGAGGCAATTCAAAAGTTGGTTCGAGGAAGGCCGACAGCAGGTGATGTTTCCATCCACTTGCTTTCCTTTTCGGCGGTGGGTCCTAGACGAAGCTAGACTGCAGTTTAAGTCCTCCGTCGTGTCGCTGAGGTCTGTTCTCATCGGAATCTCGGATGTGCAGAAGGTAGGTTTTTGCTCTTCATCTCCATTCAGATTTTTTTGGCTTCCGTGGTAGTTGTACGGTATTCTTTTGTGCTTGTACTCTGATTTTGTATACACAAATTTCACTCTAGCTTTCTCTGGTGATATTTGAATGACTGGGTGGCGTGGGACTCCTAGTAGCTATACAAGTAATTGACCTTAGACTTAGCATGTGTTCGCTCCGTACCATAAAATGAGTCCACTCTGAAATCCACTCTCGATTTTATTATCTTATATACCCTAATAAATGTACATATATGTCATTATTTACCTCGCCTTCTATGAGAAGTTGTGCCTTAACCAAAACGGACTCTTTTTATGGGAACGAAGGAGTATTATTCATAGACAAAAGAGAATCATCATCATCAACAGCACCTTAATCCCAACTATGTTGGGGTCGGTGGCATGAAGATTATAGTGTCGTTTAATTGTCTAAAATTAGTTAACACCATAACTCATGCAAATAACAAAGTGGCAAAGTTTTACACCGGATGCCCTTCCTGTCGCAACCTTCATATGAAGGAGAAATAGAACGAAATTCCAAAACCGTCAACATCATAGGTTTTTCCATTTATATGGAAAATATCATGAGACGGCGATGAGTTTGAGATAATTGCTATTGTCATGTCACAATACGTGATTGATATTGTAAAATCAACACATACATCATGGAACAGACAAAAGAGAATGCATTATGAATTTATGTGCTACTTTGGAAAAGTTTTGTATCATTTTCCTGCTTTAGATATGTTAGCTCCAATGTTATCTTATGGTTTTTCGGGTTATCTAGAGCACTAGGATTTTATATCGTACATTTATGTAAACCTTCATCTTCTTGTGCAGCATGTGTTACTTTAGATTTTGGGTTCTGATGTCAGAGTTATACTCGAACTTTATATATCTAAAATAGCAGTTGTGGGCTCCGGTTTCTTTCTCCGACACTGTGAATTTTTTGTTGAAAAAGTGATTTTTGGCATCAGATGTCTAATTATGTTTGTTACTACTTGGGATATGTTTTTTCTCTTCAAGTCCTTTTATTTGTTCTTTCTTGTATGTGATAGTCCTTTCAAAACTGATGTATAAGGTGATGATTTATAAGTATCAAACTAGTTAACTATTTAACTATGTTTCTCCTTTGTAACTCTTAATCTTTGGCCGGCACTCCATTTAAGGCGCTCAACCGCATTATCCATAACTGGGAGTGGGTGGGGTAACTACCCTTTAGCCGAATTATTGCTTTTGTTGGGGGTTGGAGTCCCAAGCTACGCTTCTGTCCATAACTGAAATTGAGTGGTAATTAGTACATTACCTTAGTTTTGTAAATTTGCTAGTAATATGTTTGTACCTTTCGCCGTGTTCTTCCGTTGATTGATCTGGTTAATTTTTTTATTTATTTGTTTTTCAATGTTCTATTTCTATTGTTCCACTATAAACATTTCAGTAATAAATCGCCACGAAAAAAAAAATCCTGAACACTTGATGTGGTTTTTGTTTTGTAATTTAGTCTCACTCCATGAATGACTTGATGTGGTTTTTGTTTTGTAATTTAGTATCCTCCATGAATGACGTGTGTTTATAATGACAATGATTGATATGATCCAAATATTCGTCTGATTATTTCGTAGTGACTGAACAACAAGTATGATCATTGTTATGAACTTGTTTCTGTTTTTAGCCGACTTCTTAATCCTCCTTTTTCGGTAGATACTTAGTATTGAGATGATTGGTTAATGGTTACTCCGACTGTTTTTTCTTTTCCTAATTTTCTTTACATACTTTCTTTTTTCTTTTCCTTTTTCCTCTTGCGAGGATTTGTTAGATGTAGGTTTAGAATCATATTAATCTTTTGACTATAGTAGTAGCCTTGCTGTGAAGAAGCAGGCAAAGAAAGACAAGAAGGCAGCAAAGGATCCAAACAAGCCAAAGAGGGCTCCGAGTGCTTTCTTTGTTTTCATGTGTGTAATTTCTACTCTTGTCAATCGACTTTCCAACTTTTCTGTTTGTGATATGTCTATATATTACTGCTCTCTATTCTTAGTGATTTGCCATCAATTTTGTTTCTCTTGAATTATCATATAACCTTTTAGATGGTCTCTAATATTGTATAATTTTGAAACATAACTTTTTTTTGTTAAGACTCGTAAGCTAAAAGAGGGTCGCGAGTGCATGACTGATGGAAAAGTAACTAAGTTCATAATTGTAAGTGTTCTATTATTTAGTTGATCACATGCCAGGTGTATTCTTCCATTCAAGTCTATTTAATTTGACATGGCCGTGGCTTTATTTTGTAGGACAAAATTGAAAATGTTATTGGTCCTGATTTATCAGGACCAACTGAAGGTGTCACTGAACTTCTATTGGATGGAAAAACACATGGTCCTTCATGGCTTATAAGAAGATGTGTAAAGTCTGACAAATGCTCCACTTCTGGCACGACAAACTCGCAGATCAGTGACTTGACTGTTGGGATTCCACAGAAAATAAACGCAACGGAACAATAAACGGAATCCCTAAGAGGATCGATCAAGTAACGTATATACGAAAAGAAAAATACGAAGATCAAGGAATCAAAGTCCCATACCTATGATGTCTCTGAAAAACCTTCGTATGATGATGATGATGACGAAGAGCCCTTCGTTCCAAGCACCTAAAGCAAGATACCTCTACTTCACACGCCGGAACTTGATGGAAAAATCGACAAGCTTCCTTTCTTCAAGAATGCGGCTAGGGAAGCTTGTAGGAATTTTCTCTCTCAATGTATTCTTTTTATATCTTGTCTCTAAGATCAAGATGAAGTTTTCAACCTTACTCTCTCTCTCTCAAATTCGTGATTATGAGTTAAAGCAAGAAGTTGTACTCACTCCTTTTTAAAGACTTTTATTTATAAAAAAAATGAAAGTCTACCTTTAACACATGATTGAGGGTATCAAATACACCTCACATATGTCACCTAGTGACATAAAATAAGTATATAAGAGACAAGAGATAGAGGGGGGGCGGCCTTAAGGGAAATTTCCAAGAAGACGGGTCGAATTTACTCGGCTCGTGTATTGGATGTTCGTCAAAATGAATCCCTCGTGTACCGGATGTTCGTCAAACGAATCCGTTTTATTTCCAATGTGTTTGGACTAATTAATTAATTCAATTAATTAATTATATCAAACACAAATATATATTTCTCTAAGAAATATAATTTATGAATTAAAGTAATCACCCAGTAACCTACTTACAATTCATAAGACCGCTATTTGATTTATCTGATAAATCAAAATTAGATATCTAATATCTAATATTATAAGAGAGATTAGTAATTCACATTTATCCATCAATGATCCTATTGCGCGACTCGTAGGTTCGTCTCGGTAGGCATTGGGAGGAACTAATGAGTGCGGGCGGCACTTAGCCATTTGGCGGGCCGCCTTGTAAACCCCGATCGAGAACGAATGAACGAATCATTCCGGAACCATTATGTCGTGAATACTATATACGTATAGACCCTTCATCGATGTCTTGGTCAAGTCTTGGTCACGGTAAAGTCAAACCTCATTGTTGACTAAACTCTATACATGTGTTAATGCAAATCAAGACCGATGATTAATAGTGTATCTAATACGACTATATCGAATGCTTTGGCCAAAGACTTATGATCTTATTTGCCATTAACCGTATAGGACATTCGCCCGCTCACTAACGGGAGATAGAATCCTTTCTTGGCGTCTGACAAAGAAAGCTACTCGCCCGTATAGTCCGCACTTCGAGGTCCAAGAATTAAGCAAATGAGTCTAACTACTCTAATGACAAACTAAACGTCACAAACACATCTTCTCTTGAACCCTCAAGTCAAAGGTCCACGTATACTATCACAACCTTTCGATTCGTCATCGACTCTCAGGAGTGAATACCGTGGTGAATCGAGTATGAGTCGTGTTCGAGTATCTTTGTCGACCAATATACTTATAACTATGCTATCAAGACGTGCACACGTCCTAGCATCGATTATACAAGTCTTATTAAAACTTAATGTCTGTTAAGTTTTATCGACTTGCGAACTAGTTAAGCATTCGAGCTCTAAACACTTCTAGTGTCTATCTCCTTATCTCTATAAGGAGTAGAATGTTCACTCTCAAATGTAAGGACTACTATTCTATATACCAAATCACAATGCAGGTGATATCTGATAATATAGAAATAATAATTGCCTTATTAAATATAATATTCATAATTACAATACAATTGCTCTCACTCTCTCATCCTCCGAGTGGCATTCGAGGCATATTCCTAACAATCTCCCACTTGCACTCAATGCCACAAACTATGGTATCTAATACCCATACTCTCCAGATGTCTCTCTAAGACCTTCGAGATGGTGGCTTAGTAAGCGGATCGGCAACGTTATTTCTTTGTATCTACTCTCTGTGATGTAACATTCCCATCCCGAACCATTTCTCTAACAAAATGATATTTTCTCGCAATATGTTTGGTGTTGTGGTGAGCCCTAGGCTCCTTAGCAATGTCTGGACTCCGTCGTTGTCACAAAGCGATGTCACGGGCTTCTCTGCGTTAGGAACCATTTGAAGTTCCTCGGTGAACTTCTTTATCCAAAAGCTTCTTTAGCGACCTCCGTGGTTGCACTGATGTCGACTTGACATGTGGAGATAGCAGTCGAACTTTGCTTGGCACTTCTCCAAGAAACTGCCCCACCATTCAGAGTAAAGATATACCCTGATGTGGACATCTGAGCATCCACGTCCCCCGAAAAATCTGAGTCTGTATAACCCATCACCCTTAGTTCTCCACCGCCGTATGTAAGAACCAAGTCTTTAGTCCTCCTTAGGTACTTAAGAATGTTCTTTACAACAGTCCAATGTTCCTGCCCTGGATTTGATTGAAACCGACTTACTACGCTCACAGCATAGGCTTTGTCCGGTCTAGTGCAAATCATTGCATACATAAGGCTACCTACTCCTGAAGCATAAGGTACCTTGCTCATTTCCTTTCTATCTTCCTCACTTTGAGGACACATCTCTAAGGAAAGTTTTGCACCATGTTGCATAGGTAGAAACCCTCTTTTAGAATCTTCCATCCTAAATCGCTTCAGGATCTTTTCTATGTAGAGGGCTTGGGAAAGACCTAACATTCTTTTCGCTCTATCCCGGTAGAGACGAATACCCAGAATATAGGTAGCTTCTCCCAAGTCTTTCATTGAGAACTCTTTAGAAAGCCAAGCTTTCACGAATCGAGCATTCCTACGTCGTTTCCTATAAGTAGAATGTCATCTACATATAGTATTAAGAGCAATTTTGCTCCCACTAACCTTCTTGTAAATACAGGCTCTTCTTCGTTTTGGACAAAATCAAACTCTTTGGTATCTCGTTAAAACGAAGATTCCAACTCCGTGAAGCTTGCTTGATCCATAAATGGTACTGTTGAAGTTTGCATACTTTATGAATATTGGTTTGAGATATGAATCCCTTAGGCTCTTCCATATAAATCTCCTCCTCGAGGAATCTATTTAGGAATGCCGTTTTCACATCCATTTGCCATATTTCATAATCTAAGTGGGCTGCTATAGCAAGCATCATGCGAATAGACTTAATCATAGCTACAGGCGAGAAGGTCTCGAAGTAATCGATTCCTTCTCTTTGGGAATAACCCTTTGCCACAAGCATGGCCTTATAGGTATCAACCTTGCCATCTCCATCGTCTTTCTCTTATAGATCCATTTGTTTCCATAGGCACTATGCCTTTAGGACGATCTACTAAAGTCAGGACACGATTAGCATGCATCGAGTCTATCTCGGCTTCCATAGCTTCTTGCCACTTGGTGGAGTCAACGTCTACCATCGCAGTGGTATGTAGAAGGATCATTCTCTTGACTACTTTCATCTCATGGACACCTAGTTCCTCTTGATGCAGATAGCCATACCTCTCAGGTAATTGAGAAATTCTACTAGACTTGCGAGGTTGTATTTGTATTTCAGAAGGTTCGGTTCTTGTATCTTGCATAGGTGTCTCATTTGGTGTTTCTTTTATTTCTTCCAAAGAAATATTTCTACCTGCCCATCCTTCCTGAATAAACTGATCTTCCAGGAAGTGTGCTTGTATAGCAACGATGATCCTATGATCTTCGTGCATGTAGAATAGATATCCCATGGAATCCCCTGGATATCCTATGAAACGACCTTTCACAGACCTAGTTTCCAATTTCTCTACTTTAGTCTTCTTGACATAAGCAGGGCATCCCCAAATCCTAATGTGATTAAGACTTGGTTTCTTACCTCTCCACATCTCATGGGGAGTCTTAGGAACGGATTTGGAAGGACATATGTTCAAGATATGCTGTGATGAGAGCGCGTAACCCTGAGATAAATCGGTAGATCGGTATAGTTAAGCATGGAGCGAACCATGTCCAACAAGGTTCGGTTCCTTCTTTCGATACACCATTTAATTGTGGAGTAGTGGAGGAGTGAATTGTGACACTATTCCTAGTTCTTTTAAGAACTCATCAAATTCGGTACTCATGTACTCACCACCCGATCGGCCAGAAGAGTCTTAACACGGTTACTGTTTGATTTTCAACTAGGGCTTTAAATTCCTTGAATTTATCAAAACTTAGACTTATGTTTCATTAAGTACGAATCCATACAGTATGGTCATCGGTGAATGTAATGAAATCGAAGCCGTCTCGTGCCACTTCAAAGGGCCAGGCGTCGGTATGGATCAATCCAGTTTTTCAAAGACTCTTTCAAAAGTCCTGCGAAGGGTAACTTAGTCATTTTGCCTTGAAGGCAAGATTCACAAGTTGGATAGGGATCGATCCCAATGGACCCGTAAGCCCATCTTTCTCCATTTTATGAACCTTGGTCCGACCGATATGACCAAGTCTAAGATGCCACTTAAGTGCTTGGTTCGTTTCATCCCTACCACGCTTCCTAGTTATAGTGTTCACAGTTGTCTTATTCTTTAAATTTAAATGGTATAAACCATTTAATAATGTAGCATACTCAACCAATTTATTTCTAAATAAATACGACAGGACCCATCTCGATAAAGAAGTGAAATCCCTTTCGGTCCATGACCGGAATTGATCTGATATTCTTGTGCCCCTTGGGCAAAACAAGTACATCATCTAAAGTGAGAATAAAACCAGATTCTAAATCCAACATAAGGGATCCGATATCGAAGCCTCGACACTATGCCCACTTAAGCGGTGACCATCACCTCCCCGAATCCGACTTCCTACTTCGTTCAGATCCCGATTCATTGTACAAATGTGAGAACTCGCAGGAATCAAGTATCCAAGAAGTAGAATATACGATTCTGAGAACAATTTGTTTCTAAAACCAATAGTTCCGTACCTGAAGGCGCATTACGGTCAAGCTTTGGAAAATACCTCTTCCAGTGGCCTAGCTCACCGCAGTTGAGGCATACATCCGTTTTCTTGGCCCCTTTGCTCTTTTGGACCATTGGGGCCTTGCCCCTTCCCTTGTCGATCTTGGCTATCGGACCTAACTGCTTCTTGTTCTTTTTCTTCTTATTCTTGGACTTCCAAGTCTTAGAAGAAATCACAAGTGCAGCTTCCTTTCCCTTTGTCTTCATCTGAGACTGGACAGTCGTTAGTTTGTTCATTAGCCCAGCTAAGTTACATGCAATCTCATTGCAGTTGAAGTTCATGACAAATTGGGAAAAGGAGTCAGGAAGTGACTGCAGGATAAGGTCAGTTTGGAGAGATGCATGCATCTGAAAATCAAGAGCTTCCAATCTCTCAATCATCGAGATCATCTTGAGGACATGGTCCCCAACCTTCTCTCCTTCCTTCATCCTGGCGCCGAATAATTGCTTTGATATCTCATATCTAGCAGTTCGGCTATGCTCTCCATAGAGCTCAGCCAGGTGCACTAAGATGGCTCGTGAAGACGTCATCTTTTCATGGGCACGTTGAAGCTCATTGGTCATTGAGCCTAACATGTACCCTCGCACTCTTATGTCGTCTTTTACCCGTTTCTCATGGACATCGACATCTTCCTGATTGGCTCGGGTTCTTGCAGGAGGAGCTGGGATGTCCGCCTCCAAGACGTATCCCAGCATTTCCATAGTTAGGACAATCCTCAAGTTAGAAGCCGATCCCATAGTTCGGACCAGTCAGGACGTTCTTTTCAAGTAGTATATCGAGTGGGTTCATTGTCATATTGAGAATTTTGTTAACTGCAGAGAATAATTTGAGATTCGTTAGTGATTGTTTAATTATGATCCGAGTAAAGAATTTAAGGACTTTCTTTATTCATAACTCGGCTCCCACTATTTTATCGGCATTTACACACTCCCATGTTACATCCGGAAGTCTTGGGTGACTTCATAGTGGTGATCGATTTCTTTACAAAGTTTAATAGAGGGCAACCCATACGGTTTATATTTTATTATTCTTTATAAAGTGGTGTCTAATACCAACCCATCTAATGGATGATTCGATCTTCTTTTACCCCTAGTTCACTTGCCCTCAACCCATTCGGTTTCTATGGCTCGCTGAACTATCTAAGTTTAGACCGTCAACTCCTATTAGTCTGACAATTGAATCTTACCCGGCAACCCATACGGTTTATAGGGGTTTGATTTGTCACAACCAAAGGCATCTAATGCACTCTAGGAATTTATCAACTTTCCCCAAAAATATTACCCCGACATAATCGGAAGAATAATATTCCGGTTTAGATTTCAATTTTCCATGAGTTTGACGGAGGGTAGGAAACCTCGTAACCTTTATAACTTAGTGTTTGTAAGTGGAAGTATTAACGCGATTATATGTTACACTTTGCACATTAATCCGTTTATAAGCGCGGTTTGTGGTTTGTCAATCATTCAAAATGAAAAATAATAAATAGCAACCTAGTTACTACCAACATATAGCTCATGGACTTTTTCCTAAGTATTGGGCCAAGCCAAATAACGAAAAGAAAAATACAGTATTGGTTCTTCGTCTTTCAGTCGGTCGTCTTCGGTCTTCGTCATAGCCATATGAATAATTACATCATTGAACAATACGTCCTTTTATACATATTTTCTAGTAAAAATAAATAGGCTCAAAATGGCCTTTACAACCATATCGAATCGAACAAATCAACAACTAAGTCCACGAGCTATATCACCATCACATAAGGCATTCCATACAACATGTAACGGTAAATGAAATTAAATAATCAATTAATATATTAATCCAATTAATATAAAAATTAATTTATTTAATTTCTACAATATTAATCAAATTAATATTTATAATCGTCATTTTAATCCGTTCAAAGTAATCCGGCCAAAACAATATTCTCGTCTAATAATTTCCCTTAAAAAAATATTCCAAATATTTTATTAAATCTAATTAAATCCAATTTAAATTTCGGAAATTATTACAACGAAATATAAACACAAAAATGGAGTCGGAAAATCCGGTATCGAGGCCAACCCACGGCCCGATTCAAAATCGGGCGAAAACCGCCGGACCGAGTCACTCTCGGCCATTGCCGCAGTGGCGGCGGCTACTGATAGCCTACCGAGTCACTCTCGGTCGGCCGGCATCGATCGATGAGCTGCTGCCGTGTTCGTCTTAAATGCGGTATTCGTGTTTAACCCCCGTTTTTCTCATTTTTTCGACTCGCTTCCAAAACGAAAAAGTTTCTTAACTTCATGAAGAACTTATAAATCAACAAAAATTTTTTTTTTTAGATTTATAATTCACATAAAATAGTCGAAACTTGACTTACTACGAACGATTAAATTTCTTCGATTATATCTATTATGATTCTAAATCATAAACATAATCAAATAACATTCCAAATGCAAAGATGATCGTATATACGACATATTTGACCTAGCTCTGATACCACTGTTGGGATTCCACAGAAATAAACGCAACGGAAGAATAAACGGAATCCCTAAGAGGATCGATCAAGTAACGTATATACGAAAAGAAAAATACGAAGATCAAGGAATCAAAGTCCCATACCTATGATGTCTCTGAAAAACCTTCGTATGATGATGATGATGATGATGATGAAGAGCCTTTCGTTCCAAGCACCTAAAGCAAGATACCTCTACTTCACACGCCGGAACTTGATGGAAAAATCGACAAGCTTCCTTTCTTCAAGAATGCGGCTAGGGAAGCTTGTAGGAATTTTCTCTCTCAATGTATTCTTCTTATATCTTGTCTCTAAGATCAAGATGAAGTTTTCAACCTTACTCTCTCTCTCAAATTCGTGATTATGAGTTAAAGCAAGAAGAAGTTGTACTCACTCCTTTTTAAAGACTTTTATTTATAAAAAAATGAAAGTCTACCTTTAACACATGATTGAGGGTATCAAATACACCTCACATATGTCACCTAGTGACATAAAATAAGTATATAAGAGACAAGAGATGGAGGGGGGGCGGCCTTAAGGGAAATTTCCAAGAAGACGGGTCGAATTTACTCGGCTCGTGTACTGGATGTTCGTCAAAACGAATCCCTCGTGTACCGGATGTTCGTCAACCGTTTCATTTCCAATGTGTTTGGACTAATTAATTAATCCAATTAATTAATTATATCAAACACAAATATATATTTCTCTAGGAAATATAATTTATGAATTAAAGTAATCACCCAGTAACCTACTTACAATTCATAAGACCGCTATTTGATTTATCCGATAAATCAAAATTAGATATCTAATATCTAATATTATAAGAGAGATTATTAATTCACATTTATCCATCAATGATCCTATTGCACGACTCCGTAGGTTCGTCTCGGTAGGCATTAGGAGGAACTAATGAGTGCGGGCGGACTTAGCCAACTAGCGGGCCGCCTGTAAACCCGGCGAGAACGAATGAACGAATCATTCCGTAACCATTATGTCGTGAATACTATATACGTATAGACCCTTCATCGATGTCGGTCAAGTCTTCGGGTCACGGTAAAGTCAAACCCTACTGTTGACTAAACTCTATACACGTGTTAATGCAAATCAAGACCGATCGATTAATATTGTATCTAATACGACTATATCGGAATGATTTGGACAAAGACTTATGATCTTATTTGCCAATAACGGTATAGGACATACGCCAGCTCACTAACAGGAGATAGAATCCTTTCTTGGCGTCTGACAAAGGCGCTACTGCCGTATAGTCCGCACTTCGAGGTCGACTCAGCAATTAAGCAAATGAGTCTAACTACTCTAATGAAAAACTAAACGTCACAGACACATCTTCTACTGAACCCTCAAGTCAAAGGTCTACGTATACTATCACAACCTTTCGATTCGTCATCGACTCTCCGAGAGTGAATACCGTGTGACTGAATCGAGTATGAGTCGTGTTCGAGTATACTGGTCCCACCAATATACTTATAACTATGCTATCAAGACGTGCACACGTCCTAGCATCAGTTATACAAGTCTTATTAAAACTTAATGTCCTGTTAAGTTTTATCGACTTGCGAACTAGTTAAGCATTCGAGCTCTAAACACTTCTAGTGCCTATCTCCTTATCTCTATAAGGAGTAGAATGTTCACTCTCAAATGCAAGGACTACTATTCTATATACCAAATCACAATGCCAGTGATATACAATAATATAGAAATAATAATTGCCTTATTAAATATAATATTCATAATTACAATACAATTGCTCTCACTCTCTCATCCTCTGAGTGGCATTCGAGGGCATATTCCTAACATTGACAACCAAAATCAGGCAAGAAGTTATTGGCGAAATGGAAGAAAAGCTGGAGAAGAAGGTCCAAGAAGAAGTAGATGCACAGGTGAATAAGAAGGTGCATGAGAACCCAAGCATGAACATCAATTTGGTGGAATTTTGTCCCACAATATTAAGTGATAACGCCAACAGCACTCCTATTACCGGAGGAGATGCTACATCTTAAATTTTCTATTTTTTAAGTACTATATTTCATGGCTCTTGGTCGTTGTATTTAAGTTGTTTAACTATTTTCGTTACGTACTTTAAGACTTATAACTCTATGTGCTTGGTTAGATATTATGGTGGATAGATAGTGTGGAGGGTCTTTGTTTTGGTGGTTAGACTAATAACTATATGGTGTGGAGGGGCTTTATTTGGTTAGATATTTTGGATGGATGGTATGGGTTGTATTTTGAATGGATGGATTCTGAATTATAATGGATTGGTAATTAATATAAACAAATATTTCCTATCAATTTTTTTTTGTGAAAGTGTTGCAGTAGGTGGTACATAGTGTTGCAGTTACTTACGAAAAAGGTGTTGCAGAAATTTAAAAAGTGTTGCAAGAGGGTTCCCTAACATGTATGGGGCCCACAGTTAGGGCCCACATCGGACCCCACATGTGGGCTCACATATGGGCCCATGCCCCATAGGTGGGCCCCATCTGCGGGCCCCTCTTTTTTTACAGAAAATTGACCTATGCTGCAACACTTGTTTAATGTTGCTGCAGACTATATTTAACGATGTCTTGCAGTCTTATGGTAACAAAAGGAGTGGTGTTGCAGTAGGTGACAGAAGTGTTGCTATAGGGACCTACGACAACAGTGAAAAATGCAACACCAAAAAAGTGTTGCCATTTTGATTTTCTTGTCCGCAGTAATGTTTTTTTTTGCTTCTTGCAACATTTTGTAGGAGTTGCCGTAGGCCATCTATGGCGTAGTGGCCAGGGCCTCGAGAGGAGGGCAACTTCGGCTTAATCGCAAGAAGCGGAGGACGGAGGAGCCCTCGGCCTCTACTACTGTTGATGAACCGCCGATCTCCGCGCCTCCGCTTTCCGCGATCCCCCTGGCGGAGGGGTCTACGCCCTCTTCGGCTTTCCTAGAAGCCATGGCGACCGCCAAAGCTGAGACCCCGCACGGGAGGCCGTTCTTCGGCCGCAACCCAGAGAAGGTCGCAAGGTAAGCTTGGTCGCTTTGCTGGGTTATGACATTTCCTTGTTGGAAATATACTAACTCTTTTGTTCTTGGTACAGGGTCCGTCGCAGCGACCCGAATTGCTCTCCGATGGTGCTGGTTTTCCTATCGAGCAATGCTCCTCGCGAGGCCTGTGATGTCCCTCACTACGTTGCTCGGGCTGTCGGTGCCCAGCCGAAGGCCTGGACGACCGACCTGGATGCGATCGCGCACCGGCGATCCGCTGACGCGGTGCAAGCGACCTTCGCTCTAGCCCTTCAGACGGCGACGATGGCTGCTCAGGCCGTGAAGGACTATGAGGGGCGGCCCTCCACTGCTCGTCTTCAGGCGGACCTCGAGGATTCTCGAAAACAAAATGCTGAGCTTGTCGATTGGCTTGTGGCGATGGAGAAGAGCTCCATAAAGGCGGCCAACAAGGCGAGCCATGACCTTGATCGGGCCCGAGCGTCGAATGATCGGATGCGGGATCAGATGACGGATGTCCGCCGGTCGCACGCGGCTGCATAGAAGGAGGTCGCCGAGCTGAAGGTGATCGTCGACCGGCTGACCGGCGAGCTGGCGTCATCAAAGGAAGAGGTGGCCGCCAAGGCTGCCGAGCTCCAGGGCGTGAACCAAAAGCTTGCGGGGCTGAGGGATAAGCTGGAGGCGACCGATGCTGATCCCTTCTTTAACGTGGAATACGTCAGCGAATTTGCCTATTATATAGCTTATGCTGACGCAATCCATGCCGCTAAGAAGGGAGGGCTCGAGGTTGGCCCTTTGGCTGATAACTTCAAAGCCTATGCGCTTGAGCACCCTGTGCAGCCCGCCTTCTTCGTGTAGATCCTAGACCTCTCCTTGGATCTTGGGGTCGACTTGAGCTGGTATCCGTTGCCTGACAACCTTGTTCACCCGAACGCCCTGGAGGACAGGGGTGCAGTGCCTGATGCTGGCGAGGGAGCGAACGCCGATCCTGCGGCTGGGGGCGATGGCTCGGTAGGGACACCCTGAGCTAGCTTGCTCTTTTTTATTTTGCTTGTAATTTTCTAGGCTTCCCTTTTTGTATTTTGCCTTCGGGCGACCATGCTTGTATTTCAAATGAAATTAAATGAGTACTTCCTTCTCTGATTTCTAGTTTGTATGTTCGTCTTTCCGAATATTTTGCATTTGACTTCATACAAAGGTGTTTGAGGAGGAGCGATCGTCGAACGTGCAGCTCCAAAATGAATTGATATACTTAAACTTATACTGGTAACTTTAAGAACAAAGTCGATCGTTGTATGTATATCTGAACAAAGCCAATCGTCGTATGTATTGCTCCGCTGTCCCCCTTGTTTTTGTTTACTTAGTGAAAGTAAGGGAACAAAAATAAATTGTTTTAGCGAGCTATCTTTGGTTTACTTCTTGCGATCTTCAATTTTGCAGATTCCTCGAGGAAGGCCGACCATCTCGGCCTGGAGGAACCTTGCACGGTCGTGGAGTTCGATGGAACCGACCTCTGCGACCATGTCTTGTGCGCAAGCGACATTCCGTCTGATGGTCTACGTCTCGCGACTCACTTAACTTTGAGGGTCCTACATAGGCTACGTTTTGCCTCGCACTGTAGCGATGGGGCGGACGATCTCAGTCTGGAGGAGTCCTTGCACAGGACGCCGTTGGATTAATCGACTCCGCGACCGTGGCTTGTTAGCACTTTTCTGCCTGGGACCGACATGTTAGACGACGGACCTTCGAGGGCATACGTTGTGACGGGGGGAGGGACGTGTCGCATTGTCCGGGTCCACCACGTTAGATGATGGACCTTTGAGGGCGGGCGAGCGTGTCCACAGATCTATTTTGGAGGGTCCTTCGGCTACGCTCGCCTCGTATTTAAATGAAAGGGCTAGCGATCTTCGCCCAAAGGAACCTTGCATGGATGGGTTGTCGGTTCCATCGACCTCCAGAACCATGGCTGCACTTTTCTACCTTAGATCGTCATGTTAGATGGCGATCCTCAACGGTATACGTTGTGCTGGGGGAGGCGATCGCTTGCCAAGGTCCATCATGTTAGATGACAAACTTTAGAGGGCGAGCGAGTCATCCTCCCTTTTGGTGGCGTTGCTCAGACAGTAGCATTTGGTTTGTTTTGCCGAAGCGAATCATTTGGGGAGAACTGGAAAATCTCATTAAGCACACATTAAGTAAATGATTACAGGGTGTTTCTACTGATAGTACTTCTTCAAATGGACGACGTTCCAGGGATATTGGTCCGGAGTGCCGTCTGGGTGTTGGAGCTCGCAGGATCCTTTGGTTAGCCATTTGGATATCCTAAACGGGCCCTCCCAGTTCGGACCAAATACTCCCGTGTGGGTCTGGATCTTCTTGAGGACTAGGTCGTCCACTTGGAATCGCCTTTCTTTGACCTTTGAATTGAATAACTTTTCGGATTTCCTTTTTTGGATCGTGTTCCTCATTTCTGTAATATCCGCAAATTCGATTTCCGGTAATTTTATTTTTTTTGTGAGAGTCCATTTTGACGACTCGCTTGGGACCGTTTCGTCATTCTGAGAATGAATAATTCTACACTTTTGACATCCGAGTTCGGTTCGGTATCGTTTTGTTGAGTTCCGTGCTTCTTAGCGACTTTTCCACACTTGGGTTCGATTCCTGCAAATCTCGTTTGAAACTACTGTTTCGAGTTTCCCGTAAGTCCGTTTAACTTTGTTAGACGTGTTGTGAACTTCGGTTTGGTTATTCGATCACGTATCGTGATTTTCGGGCGTTTTGGGCCATTTTGTAATTTACCCAAAGTTGTGGGTATCCGCATTCGTATTTGTTGTCTTGACCCCTTTTCATGGTCGCGTGTGACTAATTGTTGCATGGTATTTCATTTCGGGTCGATGATGTTGCCCACGAGCGTTTTGTCGTGTTCGTTCCGTGCGATTTCGGATAATCGAGTCGTCGAGTCCTGGTGGTCGGGCACTGGTCGGATGGTTGCGGGCACTGGCCGGACGGGTGCGGCAGGAACCGGCGTAGTGCACGCTACGGCCGGGAGGCAGCGCACGCTACGGCCGGTTAGCTGCGCGCGCTAGTCGGCCGAGACAGTAGGGGCAGTGAGGTTCTGGACTCGGGTGGATCGGCAGGTAGCGCACGCTACTGTCGGACACTGCACATGCTACGACTGGCAGGTAGCGCACGCTACGGCCGGAAGACTGCGCACGCTACTTGGCTGAGCAGTCTAGTCCAGGAAGTCCCTAGATTGCGGCCCGGGACGATAGCGCACGCTAGCTCGGCAGCCTAGCGCACGCTAGGCTGCACCAGTATAAATGTGACAGAGCAGTCGCATTTTCACTCGTTTTTCATTTCTCTTCTTTTCGATCCGTGGATGGAGCTTCGGAGGAGGCGAATCCATGTTGTTGAACAACAAATCCATGAATTTCTTGAGTTCATATCATTGATTGATCATCCTATATCATCCTTTGATCCAGCGAATCAAGGTGAGATTTCCTAGAACCCTATTTTGAGAAATTTTGGGGTTTTTGCGTTTTTGTCCGATTCGTTCCGTATTGTTGATTAATCCATGTTGGGTATGATTAATCTTAGTATTATTCATGTGTTTAACATCGTTTAATCCATTGTTCTTCGTCGAATCAAGGTATATTTCTTGATTTCCCTTGAATTTACTTTTTGGGGGGATTTGTTCTTGATTTCGTTATCCATCCATTTTCGATGAACCGATTGTTGTAAAATAATGTTTTCAAACATATCATATGGATTGAATATCCATATTTCGGTTGGGAAGACCATTTTCATGTTTTGTCGGGTCGATTCGTGTTCTTGGCCGTTTTGGGGGAAACCCTTGAACTTTCTTCGTTTGTTCCTTAATTCAGCAGCTTTGGGTCGTACTTTGGAATTAATTTTCGTTGTTATTGTTGTCGTTCGTAGTTTATTGTTGCGGGTTTTCGTTCGGTGGAGTCGGCGAGTTTGTAGTCAGTTCGTGCCAACCTACTTCGGTCGATTCTCCGCGTCGTGGTTTCGAGGCAAGTATTTTCTTATACGAGTTGTGTCCTGCAAATAGAGTTTACATGTTGGATTTACGATGGTTGGTTTATCCTCGTGACTGTGATTCGTGCGAATTGATTTTGATTTGATTGTTTTGAACGTTGAAGGTTTTAATGATGTTTTCATTGGTTTAATGTTGTGGAATCGTGTATTCCGTGTTAATTGTGTTGTTGTGTTTTGAAGAGTTTGATAATGGTGTCGGATAAGTGGCCATCCCTAGTAAGTATTCTTGATGAGCTTACATTCTTAGCATATTAGTATTGCATGAGTAACATGTGTGTCTATGCTCACTATGGGTTAGATCCGACGGGGTCTCGGTAGGGGTCCACGGAGGGGTGGATCCGCGAGCTTGCTTTTAACTACTATGGGTTAGATCCGACGGGGTCTTGGTAGGGGTCCACGGAGGGGTGGATCCACGGTTAATTGTGGTGTATTTCACAAATGTGATTTGTTTATGGCATTTCCGGAAATGAGTGCTTTTGAACGGTTTTCATGATTGCATGCATCGACTAAGTATGTAAGAGGTAAGTTGTTCGTTTGGTTTACTTGGCTAGGATGGCACTAGGATATTTGTCGTCTGTGTTTAAACCTTGGGTTGTAGATTTTGATGTTGGAAAACGAACCTTGATATTATTCTCGTGTACTGTGATTTGATGAGATTTGGGATGAGATCCCAACGGTTTGTAAAGGTCGTTTTATGGAAAGTGATTTTGGGCCGAGACCCGTTCATTTTGAAATGGATATTTTCACTAAGGACTTGAGGTCTAGCAAAGTTTCTATTTTTTTTTTTAAAATCCCCGAGATGAGGAATTTATTTTCAAACACTTCTTTGATGGTTTCTAATTAATAAAACTTCTCGGGAAGTCTTTTGTAATTATTTGTCGTACCCGATTCGCAATTTCTATTTGTTTGTTACATTTCGTATGATTTCATACTTGTACTAGCAAAACAGTGGAGTTTTGCTAACCCCCGAGTATTCGGGGGGTGGATGTCTGTATTGCATTCATGTTTTGGAGCATAGCACAGGGTCGACATGAAGGATGATGAAAGATGAACGATACTAATCACACGAGGACCCGTTGATGTCGTATTGGTTTAGTTGTATTTTATTTTCCGCTGCAGTATTCTTTCCCCGTTGTACGGGAGTGTGTTGTACTCGACCCCTGCGTGGGCATGTGTTGTGATTGAGTTCTATGTATTTACTGAAAGACCAAATTGATCTACTGAGTCATTTTAGCCTTAAAGGCATTGTCGAGATGTTTAAATGTTGTTACCAGCCTGGTAGATCCTCGAGGAAAGGTTCTACGGCGTGTAATATCCTTGAGTGGATTGGGGGTGTTACATAAATGGTATCGGAGCTTAGGTTGTTGAAACCTAGGCTGTCGGGTCAAGTTGAGTCTATTGAGTTTTGTTTCGTCAGATTTTATCTGACTGAGTCGTGTCGCAACGCGTCGTCTGAGTTTGTTGGTCGTGATTAGTATCGTGGGGCGATCATCATCTTCGTGCGACCTGTGGATGTAAGTCTTCTTCCTTTGTGTTGTGCCTCGTGTGGCACGAGTTACTGGTATGATTATGTGTTTAAGTGATGGAATACTTATGCAGATTCTTGGTTTCATGATGCGTTGTGTGACTCTCACATTTCGTTTATATGAGGAGTGTTGTCGCTATTTATGTCCTGTTGACTGCAATATTTGACTGTTTGTTTTCCGGTAAAAGACATGTGTTGTCTTGATTTTAAGCGAGTTGATGCGTACATTATGATGTGTGTAACCGAATGTTGATACGTGCGAGTTTTTGGGCATTCTAGCCTAATAGATTTTCGAAAACCTTGAGTATCTTTGAAAATAAGTTTCGAGACGTACTTTTAAAATGAATTATTTTCTCGCGGTACTTTCAAGGTGCTTTCTAGTGCCGCAATATGTTTCAAAATTATTCCAATTGAGGACCAAAATATTTTGAGATATTTTCAAATTATTTAGAAATGATTTGCTTAGACCCGAGGGTCGAATATTTTTGAAAGTTTTTCACTAAAAGAAAAGTGTCCTCATTTTTGTTCAAACGCAAGATGATTTTCAAAGTCTAGGTAATGGTGTTTGTACTACTTTTTGAAAGGTGATACTCAAGATCAACTAGTGTTTCTAAAATCTTTCTTTTTCAAAGGTGGTTTTCGTTTTTAAAACCTATCATTTCTGTTTGCAGTCCAGGAATGTATGTATGATATTCACATTGTCGTTAGAATGTTAACTCCCGAGTATGATGGAATTGGTGGCGTGAACGTTGAGTCGTTTGCCACACATTTGTTGTGATTAGCCCTCTGTGAGAGGTGAGATGTTGGTATTGAATGTTGTCGCTTTGTGATGATTTGTATGTTATCGCACCTGTGCGAGCTATTGGAACTGGAGTTTGTATGATTGTGTACATACGTGGTTGTTTCATGATGTTTAGTAATTATGTTCTGGTTATCATTCGGGCCGTTGTAAGTGTCGAACGATGCCGTGGTTGTTGTGATTTTAGTATGCGTTGACATGTTGTGTGGAATTGGCATCTCTGGTATGTTGTTTTGCAATGTTATATTTCATTGCACCTAGCAGATGTATTTTCGGTATGCCAAGGCACTTCGACTGTATTGTGTTGGGGCATGTACGTGCAACTTGTCCTTCTCCGCCAGTAACGTGTTACAAGTGCGGGCTCGAGGGACACAAAATTCGGTTTGCGAATTAGTTACCGAGACTTTCGAGTTCGCACTTTAGCACAGATATCAGGATCGGCTCTGAGGAGCCCATGGGAGATGTTTCTGTCGGTTGCTTTTTGTGTTGTTACCTTGCTTCCGTTGTTGTGAGTTTCGGGGACGACCTTTCTTTTATAAGTGGTCGAATGTAATACCCGTATTATTTTTGGAGTTCTGCATTTCCTCTTTCTCAAGTCTATCGAATCGCTCGTGTTCGTTGATACTTTTTGAACTTGTTCTGTATTTCGGTTTCATCGTTCGAATGGGTTGTGACCTTGTTTCGGACCGATCTGTTTATCGTTGTGACTTTTATGAGTTCGGTTCGATTCTTGTGAACCTTGTTCGAAAGTAACATCTTCCAGTTTCTACCAGCTCTTTTAATGTCTTGAGTTGAATTGTGAACATTGGAGTTATTTTTCGACAGTTGTTGTTCGATCATTGTTGTTCTATCGTTGTTGTTCAGTCTTTGTTGATCGATCGTTGTTGTTCGATCGGGGTTGTCTGACTGTTGTTGCCTGATCTCGTACCGCGAAGAATCGTCGTTCACCGTTAGTTTGTTTGTTCGGGTGTGGCCAGATGGGTCACCGAGCCGTGCAATGCGAGACAGTAACTGAGAGATTTGGGGGATCGAGGTTGCGTCCTTGCTCCGAAAGGACACGTAGATGCCTATTGTGGTTTTGAGGATTTCGGCGTAGTCCGAATTGTTTGTGATTGTCCTTGTGGATCGTTTTGTCTATTTCTGTTTTCTTGACTGTACGTGTTTCCTTGTGATAGGTGCTTTGTGTTTTGGGATTGTTCGGATAATCGACTTGATTGTATTATCTATTTGATGACGCTTGTCACTTGTTGGTTTTATTATGTGTCTACCAGTGGCGTTGTGTTGGCCGTCGTGGAGCGTGTTTTCACGCCGTATATTCCTTTGTGTTGCTTGTAACGTTTCACCGTTGGGCGTAAGTTACGCATTTCTTGTGTATCTCGTTGAGTTTTCCTGGCGGGATATTGCTTCGCCCTACTTGTTTTAAGTTTCGGGACGAAACTTCTTTTAAGGAGGGTAGTATGTAATATCCGCAAATTCGATTTCCGGTAATTTTCTATTTTTTGGCGAGAGTCCGTTTTGACGACTCACTTGGGACCGTTTCGTCATTTTGAGAATGATTAATTCTACACTTTTTGACATCCGAGTTCGTTTCGGTGTCGTTTTGTTGAGTTCCGTGCTTCTCAGCGACTTTTCCGCACTTGAGTTCGATTCTTGCAAATCTCGTTCGAAACTACTGTTTCGAGTTTCCCATAAGTCCGTTTAACTTTGTTAGACGTGTTGTGAACTTCGGTTTGGTTATTCGATCACGTATCGTGATTTTCGGGCATTTTGGGCCATTTTGTAATTTACCCAAAGTTGTGGTATCCGCATTCGTATTTGTTGTCTTGACCCTTTTCATGGTCGCGTGTGATTAATTGTTGCATGGTATTTCATTTCGGGTCGATGATGTTGCCCACGAGCGTTTTGTCGTGTTCGTTCCGTGCGATTTCGGATAATCGAGTCGTCGAGTCCTGGTGGTCGGGCACTGGCCGGAAGGTTGCGGGCACTGGCCGGACGATTGCGGGAACTGGCCGGATGGGTGCGGCAGGAACCGGCGTAGCGCACGCTACGGCCGGAAGGTAGCGCACGCTACGGCCGGAAGGTAGTGCACGCTATGGCCGGGAGGCAGCGCACGCTACAGCCGGTTAGCTGCGCGCGCTAGTCGTCCGAGACAGTAGGGGCAGTGAGGTTCTAGTGGATCGACAGGTAGCGCACGCTACTGTCGGACACTGCGCACGCTACGACCTGCAGGTAGCGCACGCTACGGCCGGAAGGCTCTGCACACTACATGGCCGAGCAGTCTAGTCCAGGAAGTCCCTGGATTGCGGCCCGGGCCGATAGCGCACGCTAGCTCGGCAGCCTAGCGCACGCTAGGCTGCACCAGTATAAATGTGATAGAGTAGTCGCATTTTCACTTGTTTTTCATTTCTCTTCTTTTCGATCCGCGGCTGGAGCTTCGTAGGAGGCGAAGCCATGTTGTTGAACAACAAATCCATGAAGTTCTTGAGTTCATATCATTGATTGATCATCCTATATCATCCTTTGATCCAGCGAATCAAGGTGAGATTTCCTAGAACCCTATTTTGAGAAATTTTGGGGTTTTTGCGTTTTTGACCGATTCGTTCCGTATTGTTGATAAATCCATGTTGGGTATGATTAATCTTAGTATTATTCATGTGTTTAACATCGTTTAATCCATTGTTCTTCGTCGAATCAAGGTATATTTCTTGATTTCCCTCGAATTTACTTTTTGGGGGGATTTGTTCTTGATTTCGTTATCCATCCATTTTTGATGAACCGATTGTTGTAAAATAATGTTTTCAAACATATCCTATGGATTGAATATCCATATTTCGGTTGGGAAGTCCATTTTCATATTTTGTCGGGTCGATTCATGTTCTTGGCCGCTTTGGGGGAAACCCTTGAACTTTCGTCGTTTGTTCCTTGAATTCAGCGGCTTTGGGTCGTAATTTGGAATTCATTTTCGTTTTTAGTGTTGTCTTTCGTAGTTTATTGTTGCGGGTTGTCGTTCGGTGGAGTCGGCGAGTTCATAGTCGGTTCGTGTCAACCTACTTCGGTCGATTCTCCGCGTCGTGGTTTCGAGGCAAGTATTTTCTTATACGAGTTGTGTCCTGCAAATAGAGTTTACATGTTGGATTTACGATGATTGGTTTATCCTCGTGACTGTGATTCGTGCGAGTTGATTTTGATTTGATTATTTTGAACGTTGAAGGTTTTAATGATGTTTCCATTGGTTTAATGTTGTGGAATCGTGTATTCCGTGTTAATTTTATTGTTGTGTTTTGAAGAGTTTGATAATGGTGTCGGATAAGTGGCCATCCTTAGTAAGTATTCTTGATGAGCTTACATTCTTAGCATATTAGTATTGCATGAGTAAGGTGTGTGTGTGTATGCTTACTATGGGTTAGATCCGACGGGGTCTTGGTAGGGGTCCACAGAGGGGTGGATCCGCGAGCTTGCTTTTAACCACTATGGGTTATATCCTATGGGGTCCCGGTAGGGGTCCACGGAGGGGTGGATCCACGGTTAATTGTGGTGTATTTCACAAATGTGATTTGTTTATGGCATTTCCAGAAATGAGTGCTTTTGAACGGTTTTCATGATTGCATGCATCGACTAAGTGTGTAAGAGGTAAGTTGTTCGTTTGGTTTACTTGGCTAGGATGGCATTAGGGTATTTGTCGTCTGTGTTTAAACCTTGGGTTATGGATTTTGATGTTGGAAAACGAACCTTGATATTATTCTCGTGTACTGTGATTTGATGAGATTTGGGATGAGATCCTAACGGTTTGTAAAGGTCGTTTTATGGAAAGTGATTTTGGGCCGAGACCCGTTCATTTTGAAATGGATATTTTCACTAAGGACTTGAGGTCTAGCAAAGTTTCTATTTTTTTTAAAATCCCCGAGATGAGGAATTTATTTTCAAACACTTCTTTAATGGTTTCTAATTAATAAAACTTCTCGGGAAGTCTTTTGTAATTATTTGTCGTACCCGATTCGCGATTTCTATTTGTTTGTTACATTTCGTATGATTTCATACTTGTACTAGCAAAACAGTGGAGTTTTGCTAACCCCCGAGTATTCGGGGGGTGGATGTCTGTATTGCATTCAGGTTTTGGAGCATAGCACAGGGTCGACATGAAGGATGATGAAAGATGAACGATACTAATCACACGAGGACCCGTTGATGTCGTATTGGTTTAGTTGTATTTTATTTTCCGCTGCAGTATTCTTTCCCCATTGTACGGGAGTGTGTTGTACTCGACCCCTGCGTGGGCATGTGTTGTGATTGAGTTGTCTGTATTTACTGAAAGACCAAATCGGTCTACTGAGTCATTTTAGCCTTAAAGGCTGTTTCGATATTTCTTACACGCAAGTGCACGTCATCGTTTACAAGTAATAAAGTGATAAGTAGAGTATCGTTCCCACGAGGACTGAATCTCTAACTACCGATTTTTGTGTATTCCAATTTTATTTAAACAATCGAATTTGGTTTTTTGCAATTAATAACTAAAAGAATTACTAAAAGACTAGTAGAAAACGATAGCTTGAATAAAATAAATCAAATGATGAATAAGTCTAGGATTCTGAATCCACCTCAGTTTATCCGAATTTACTCTCGATTATCCGTAATAAATAACTTTCCCAATTTATTGAAGGCGGAGATTGCTAATATATTCTACCGCCTCTCCCGAGGTCAATAGATTTATCTAAAGGCGAATAACGCACTCTATCCCTAGGTGAATTAATTCGTCAATAGGCGAAAGGCATAAAATCTCCCAAAAGCCACGTAGTTCCTATGAGTATATTCCTATCTCACAGAATAAAACGGTCCTCACCAATAGTTCCTCACCAAATCTCCTCTCCCGATTCGAATTGAATGATTAAATCAATACAACTATTGGCCAGATAATTGCAAGCATTAAACACAATTGGGAAAACTCAACAAAAAGGTAATTAATTGGATAATCTCAAGTAATTCGTCAAAACATAGGTTTCATCAAAACCCTAGATTAGGGCTTTAGCCTGACATACTAATAATTGAAAATACAGAATAGATAAATGAAAGCATAAAAATCAAACGCAGATGAAGCTCGGATTCCTCCGTTCTTCAGCTTCCGCCCTCTGCCTTTTAAGTCTTCTGCTTCCCTCTTCTCCTGCCGTCTCCAAGCTTAAGCTCCAAAAGATAAAAGATCCCAAGATAATTAATTAGGGTCTTAAACCCTATTTATAGCTCAGCATATCCTCCAAATCGCGTCCGTATCCGTAGGTCGAACGGCTTCAAACGGCCCTAATTCGCGCGGACAACCAAAAACCGCCAAGTGTGCCGCGGCGCACTAAACTGTGCCGCGGCACAGAGCCTTGTTGGATGCTGGGCGTCCTCAATTTCTTCTATGCCGCGGCTCACAGTGTGCCGCGGCACGAAGTCTGATTTACTCTGCCTTTGGTGGGTGTCTTCTGTGCCGCGGCCCTTCATCCTTGTGCCGCGGCTCAGAGTCCAGATTTGCCGTTTTCGCCCGTTTTGCCTCGTTTTAGCTTCCGGACTTCAATTTCCTGTCAATCATACAAAATTAAGGCATTAAAGGCTCATTTAGACAATTTCACTCTCCAAAATAATACAAAATAATGATAAATAAGCGTATAAAAATACGCCTAACAAATACCCCCAAACTTAAGCCTTTGCTTGTCCTCAAGCAAAAAGAATTAAATTCAATAGAAGAATGTCGTGAATCATCGTGCAACTCATAGTGTTCAACCTAATCAATACTATCCTGTAATTCTCTCTAAATAATACAAGTGTCATAATAGCAAGCTGCACTCAGAATAATGATTCCGCAAAGTAATCAAGTTCAGTCCTAATCACTCGTTCATGAAGAAAATCCAGCTCAAAGATTAACAAAACGTGAGTCAAATCGACCGTCAATATGAAAGGCTAAAATAAACAAGCTAGTTCGTCCCGTTCCACAGTCTAGTGGCACAATTTTCACGAGTTTCATAACAAATAAACCTCGGACAGTATCCCCTTATCTATATGTTCAAGAATTTGATTCGAGTTGACCACTAGGTTAGGATCTCGGGATGTTTCCTCGGGATAATCCTAGGGTGGAACTTCCATTCTCATGTATTAGGAAACCGTTTGACGTAAAAGACACTCATGGGGTACATGGATGCTTCTAGTTACTAAGTTCCCGTCTACAGCGGAGAAACAACTCGAATATATAATTTCCGCATGTCCGAATCAAGGTCGCCGTTTTACGCGAGAGTAAACAACGGGTCACGCGAATACCCCCGGTTACTAGGCTCCCTAACATAGGCACATGTGAAACCTCTAAATCACTAGTCTAATCAGGGTCGTCGTTTTACGCGAGAGTAAACAGCGGGTCACGCGAATGCCCCCGGTTACTAGACTTCCCTTCATAGAACAACATTATCTCGACTTTTGGGAAAAACTGACCGACTCTAAACTCAATCTGAGTGCCAACACGACTAATATAACTGGACGACTAACTAACCGAAAAATGTAACCAAACGTATTGACGGTGATTTTAAAACAAGTATGTATCGTCTCTTATCTGCCAAGACCTCTACAATCACGAAAAATTTTGGACCTAAATGAATACTAAGCAGAACAGAAATAACTGACTACAACTCGACTAAAACTCGACCATTTCTTCAGAGAGAAAAACAGTGTCGTAACATCAGTATCACACAAATAGAAGCACGAAAAATTCACGAATAAAGGAGAATTAAGACAAGCAAGGCTATCCAAACGTATAAAAAAAAATAACGCAAAGCAATGAAAAGTGCAACAAAATAAAGTACACCAATGAATGTAGCAACTGAAAGTAAATCCCCCCAAACTTAGGACGTAGATTGACCTCAATGGACAAAAAATGATATGCAATAAAAGTAAAACGTCAAGTACTCCCCTCCAGTCCGCTCAGGAGCTGGTGCCGGCATCATCCGGTGAGGAGGGTGGTGTGGCTGGCCGGGCGGGTGCAATAAATGGCCCGTCGGGATGCATGATATGGGCCGTCCATGCGGCAAGGTGCTCCTGATGATAAGCATACCTCGCAGCCAGATGCCTCGCCTCTCGTCGGCTGGCCCGGCGGGCCTGCTCTCGCATCTCGGCTCTGACGGCAGCAATAACGCTCTCCCGCTCCGTCCGCTGCTCCTCTCGCATGGCAGCCATCAAACTCTCCCTCTCTCTCCTCATCTCATCTCTCTCTCTCCTCGTCTCCTCTCTCAGCTCCTCTCTCTCTCTCCTCAGATCCTCCCTCAGCCCATCAAACAACTCCTGCAACCTCGCTCTGTCGGGCGGCGGGCCGGCATCTCCATGTGTCAACAAAAGCGGCTCGGGGGATCCCTCGTGGGCCTCCTCTAGCAGAAATCCTCTCCCCCGAGCATGCGCTGGCGCTCCTCCCCACTGGTCAAAGTGTGATATGATGCGGTGGTCGATCGGGGCACAGGGGCAAGCATCGGCTCGTCGTCGACCACGTCGGCCATTGCCGGCACAAAGCGCAGATGAGAGAGGGGTGCTTCAACCCGTCTTGGCCCCCTGGATACACCGGAAGATAGATCGGACCGGGATGGGGGCCACATCGAAATGCGGCCGGGTGAAAGCATAAAGTGATCGGGCGCGGAGAGAAAGCGATGCGGATGCGGGAGGTGGGGTCAATGCGTGCGCAGATAAAATAAAGCTGAGCACGCCCGAGGGCCGAGGCGCGAGCTCTGAAGTGGAAAGTGGAAGAACCACGTGCTCATTGCTCCCGGTCGGAATCGGGCCTGCAATGGTCTCGAGCAGGGCCTCCTTCGTGAGGCTGGTCATCACTCGGTCATAGGCCGACTCATCAACCACCGGAAGCCCAAACAGCCTCCGAATAGAAGCCGTGGAGAAATCAACTGTAACCCCTCGGACATCGACCTGAGTCCGAGACTCTAATGACGGCAACGTATGCCCTGCCCGAATGTGCTTCAGCAGTGCGCTGGCGTAGAACTCCTGCACAATCGAGATACCCGCTGGCTCGGGAGGTGCAACAAATCTGGCCCACCCCATCTCATCAATCATGGTAAGCAATTCTCCGTCCTGAGGAGCTGGAGTAAATCCCCTTTCTGGAATAAGCGGTCGTGGCCGGATCTTTTCATTGAAGATCTTGTGAATTTCAGGGTCCGAAAACTGGTGCCCCTCCGACTCGGCCCGACCACGAGAGGTCTCCCCTCGAGTGGGAGATGACTGTGTCCTAGCTCTTTTGCTCAGTTTCTTTGTTCTTGCCATAATCAGTCCTGAAAAGTACAACACGAGGGTTTATTATGCAAACAATAATAACAATGATCTACACTCGGCTAAGGATGTCCAGCCAGAAATCTCGAATTTAACAAAATAGCACATTCGTGAGAGAAGGATGAAATTGGACTTAAACGTCTAAACTGGACGTAAGGGTTGGGCTTGCTGTAAATTCAGAACGAACACGTTGCACGAAGATTCAAAAGATTGCTTTAATAAAGAGAATTTTTCACTTAGGCAATTTATCAAACACCTTGAGGGCACGAGTTTACTTGAAGAACAAACATGGCTATAGCTCGATTCAACCCCCAAGAACAGAAACACAATTCAATCATCATTAACACAACACACTCAACTCATTCAAATTCCAAACTAACCATGAAAATTCGATTAAAACTACCATGTTATTTCCTAAACCATCCTAGAAATTTTGAAGGAGAATAAACATGTTTAATCCATCCAAAGCATAAACAACTTCAAATTTAAACCATAAACAAGTAGAGATTAAAGATTGGAACATACCTTTTGGTTTTGTGAAGATTGCAAGGAGAAATCGCAAGAAAAAATTTGAAGAATGCTTCGGCCGATTCGCGCGCAGGTAAGGGAGAGGGAAGGGAAAAAGAAAACGTACCTGGGAGTTCGGCCGATTGAGAGTTATAAGGTACCTGGCCCCTTCGAATTCCGTATTGTGTGCCGCGGCACAGCTAAAGTGAGCCGCGGCACAGGGTACAGTCCCTTTTACCTGTTTTCTCGTGTTGTCGTGTGCCGCGACACAGATTTCGTGTGCCGCGGCTCAGTGCTCAAGTGTGCCGTGGCTCATTTATGCCGTGCCGCGGCACAGAGTCTGATTGGTTTAGCCTCCTTACGATTTATGTGTGCCGCGGCTCACAATACATCTTGTGGCTCGGACTTGATTTCTTCCACAGGACTTTTCTGCACAGAATTTTGAGAAGAACACGTTAAAAGCGAGAGGCAGAAGCAAATTAAAGCACAAAAATGAAGAAAAAATAAAAATCAAAGTTGCAAGAAAAATAAAGGAACGCAAAAATCTACAACTACGAACTCGGGTTGCCTCCCGAGAAGCGCTAAGTTTATAGTCTTCAGCCGGACCTATTTGAAAATATTAGTTCGCTTTTCGCAAACTCCATTTGGTTTCCGCCCCGTTCATCGAACCGTTCATATATTTGTTAAAATTATGACCATTGGTCGTTAGCGATTCGACTTTCGGTTCGGTCATCAAATGTTGTTTGCGGAAAGGTTTCGACGTGAACAACTTCCCGAAACACCCGTTTTTTCCATGATTAATTGTCCGCTGGGCTTTCGGCTTACTCTCCTCCTTCACAAACGCACTCAAGACTGCAGCAGATTTGTCCTCATGCTCGAGAAATGCTACTTGTTCTACATCCTTCTTAAAAATTGGACCATTTAACACAACATCTGAATTTTCCAACCAACGATTTTTTCGGTGCTTTCCTCTTTCAACGACATCTACACTTTCAATTTGTGACCTTTTATCAACACTTCCAGGACATGGAAACGATTTGAATACTTGAAAAGTAACTTGCTCGTCTTGGACCCTCAGAGTTAACTCCCCTTTTTCCACGTCTATAAGGGTTCGGCCCGTCGCTAAAAATGGTCGTCCCAAGATGATTGGAATATCTTCATCTTCCTCCATGTCGATTACGATGAAATCGGACGTAAAGATGAACTTATCAACTTTGACTAAAACGTCCTCAATCACTCCCCTTGGGTATTTGATGGATCGATCCGCCAATTGTAAGGAGACTGTTGTTGGCTTGGCTTCCCCAATATCCAACTTTTTGAAAATCGACAGAGGCATGAGGTTGATACTAGCACCAAGATCGCATAGTGCCTTATTAAAGGAAAGATTCCCCATGGTGCACGGTATGTTGAAGCTTCCCGGATCTTTCAATTTAGGTGGGAGCTTCTTTTGAAGAATTGCGCTGCATTCCTCCGTCAAGGCTACAGTTTCGAATTCCTCGAGTTTTCTTTTCTTCGACAATATCTCTTTCATGAACTTAACGTAACTCGGCATCTGTTCCAACGCGTCGGCGAATGGAATGTTAATGTGAAGCTTTTTAAATACGTCAAGGAACTTAGAAAATTGTTTGTCCGCCTTTCTTTGCTGTAATCTCTGCGAAAACGGGACGGGGGACATACATGTCTTCGGGTTATCCGGCAACGTTATTGAAGGTTTCAAATCTTGCGACTCCTCTGGCTTTAAATCCTTCTCTTCCTCAATTTCCTTCTTCTTTTCACACCGCTCGGGCTGATCCAGCACCTCTTTCCCGCTTCTCAAGCTGATTGCGTTTAGACTCTCTCTAGGATTTGTCTTTGTTGTACTCGGCAATGCTCCCTCCGGGCGAGCTGTCAACACATTAGCAATTTGGCCCAGCTGGACCTCCAAGTTCCGAATGGAAGCGGAATGATTTTGCAATGTTGCTTCAGTACGGGTCATAAATTGACTCGTATTTGCCGCCACTTTTGCAAGTGCTTCCTCGAGAGACACTTTGGGAGTGGGAGGGGGCTGCTGTTGATTCTGAGCGAATGGGGGCTGGTTTGAGTTCTGTCCGTTTCTCCATGAAAAGTTGGGATGATTGCGCCACCCCAGATTATAAGTGTTGGAGTATGGGTTATTCTGCCGATTTCCATTTCCCACGAATTGAGCCTGCTCCATCTGATGTTGCTCGAACGGGTTTCCAACTTGACACTCTGCGCTCGAGTATGATCCGTTACACCAATTGCATGTCTCTATGGTAATGGGGGAAGGTGCGTGCGAAAATACTTGGAGCTGTTGGGTCAAAGCGGCGACTTGAGCTGACAAAGTGGAAATCGGGTCATTACTTGAAACTTCCATAACTCTCTTCGGTGTCAATCTTTCCGATGGCCATTGGTATGCATTTGCGGCCATATCTTCCAAAAGCGAGTGTGCCTCGGCCATAGACTTTCCCATCAAGGCCCCTCCAGCGGCCGCATCCACGAGAGTGCGTGTAGAAGCACTCAAACCAGTATAGAATGTCTGAATCTGAAGCCAAACAGGGATGCCGTGATGAGGGCATCTTCGTAACAAATCTTTATATCGCTCCCACGCCTCGTGGAGCGATTCCATATTGTACTGACCAAAGGTGGTTATTTCGTTTCTCAACCTCGCCGTCTTAGCAGGTGGGAAGAATTTGGCAAGGAAGGCTTGCGCTAACCCCCCCATGTTGTAATCGACCCCGACGGTAAGGAATTTAACCAAAATTTCGCTTTATCCCTCAAAGAGAAAGGGAAAAGCCTCAATCGGATGGCATCGTCGGTGACACCATTAGTCTTGAACGTGTCGCATATCTCAAGGAAAGAAGCAATATGAGCGTTCGGGTCGTCATTCGGCAGTCCACAGAATTGGCTCGCCTGCACCATATGAATAATAGCAGGCTTGATCTCAAAATTATTGGCTTGGATAGTGGGACGCCGAATTCCCGAAAAATTAGCATTGATCTGCGGCATGGCATAGTCTCGAAGAGCTAGTTCCGGTTGAACTTGCCGCACATGGTTATCTCCTCCTTGGACTTCGATATTCTCGGCCATGTTGACCGTAAATCTGCAACTCTCTTTTCTCCTTCTTGTTCCTTCTTAGAGTGCGCTCGAGCTCGGTATCAAAGGTAGTAGGCCTTCGTTCCGAGTTTTCTCATGCACTACGAAAGGTCTGAAAGGAAAAACAAATAAACGAAATTAAATACACAAAAATAAAAATAAAGCGTTCAAATTAAGACTAGAAATACTTAAATCGATATTAGAAAATGCATCGACATGGCGCCAAAAACTTGTTGCGATATTTCTTACACGCAAGTGCACGTCATCGTTTACAAGTAATAAAGTGATAAGTAGAGTATCGTTCCCACGGTGAATCTCTAACTACCGATTTTGTGTATTCCAATTTTATTTGAACAATCGAATTTGGGTTTTGCAATTAATAACTAAAAGAATTACTAAAAGACTAGTAGAAAACGATAGCTTGAATAAAATAAATCAAATGATGAATAAGTCTAGGATTCAGAATCCACCTCGGTTTATCCGAATTTACTCTCGATTATCCGTAATAAATAATTTTCCCAATTTATTGAAGGCGGAGATTGCTAATATATTCTACCGCCTCTCCCGAGGTCAATAGATTTATCTAAAGGCGAATAACGCACTCTATCCCTAGGTGAATTAATTCGTCAATAGGCGAAAGGCATAAAATCTCCCAAAAGCCACGTAGTTCCTATGAGTATATTCCTATCTCACAGAATAAAACAGTCCTCACCAATAGTTCCTCACCAAATCTCCTCTCCCGATTCGAATTGAATGATTAAATCAATACAACTATTGGCCAGATAATTGCAAGCATTAAACACAATTGGGAAAACTCAACAAAAAGGTAATTAATTGGATAATCTCAAGTAATTCGTCAAAACATAGGTTTCATCAAAACCCTAGATGAGGGCTTTAGCCTGACATACTAATAATTGAAAATACAGAATAGATAAATGAAAGCATAAAAATCAAACGCAGATGAAGCTCGGATTCCTCCGTTCTTCAGCTTCCGCCCTCTGCCTTTTAAGTCTTCTGCTTCCCTCTTCTTCTGCCGTCTCCAAGCTTAAGCTCCAAAAGATAAAAGATCCCAAGATAATTAATTAGGGTCTTAAACCCTATTTATAGCTCATGTTGGGAAAAACAAACACCCTGTATCGAAACAGCCGGGATACTCGAATCCCTGTATCGAATGTCATAAAGAAGGTTTTGACATATATGCCAATCCGAATACAGTAAGGAAACTGTATCGAAGCTTTGAGGCTTTATCCGATATCAAAGACCTGCCTCGAATCAGCTCGTCAGTACAGCAAGAAGACTTGTAAAAGACCAAGTATGGAAACTGTCTCGATGCTCAAATACAGCTATCTTCCATACAATTTACAAAAGGACAAGAAAGAACACAAGTCAAGTCCCGTTGAACAAAGAAGTATTTAAATACTCAAGGATAAAATATTTAAATGCTGCCAGTCTTCAGATCTTCAGAATCCCGCGAAATCCGGATCATGTCATATTCCCGTTGAAGGACATCTTATTCAAACGGATACATCTCAACGGATACTTTCTTCAGAGACTATATATATCCTATGAAGACATTGAAGATCAGTTACGAAAACAACCCAAGTAACCTAATACTCAAGCTATAAAAGTTATCATCAGAGCAAACATATCTCCATAGCATACTGCAAGTTAGAACGAAAGAGATATACAGTGCTCAACACCAAGAATAGCCATAATCAGCTCAAGAACTTCAAAGCTGCTATTCTTACCTGGTTACCTACCTTTTACCTCTGTGTAAAAACCGAGCTCTGTGTGAACTCAACAAGTTATTCTGACCTGTGTGGGACGAATAAGGACGAAGCTTTGGAACTGTGTGTGAAGAAGCTAGTCAAGAAGGAAGCTTTAACCAATCTGTGTGAACGGTTGAAAGTGACATTCTTTGTATCAATCTGTGTGAACGATACAAGGATAGGTTTGTTTATAATTACGTAGTTGTGTACGCAGAATTATAATAAACTTTACTCTGTGTGGAGGACCGGTGGACGTAGAGGTTTACCTCGAACCACTTAAATTCTTGTGTCATTTACCTTACGCTTTTCTTGTTTTAAATTACCGTGATATATTAAGTATACACCTAATACTTCGTTCTTTGTATCCACGGCAACTAAGCGTATCCAAGACTTCCGCTACGCACTCGATTTAGATTCCGTATTTGTTGTTTAAACTATTTTCCAAAGCGTATCCGGTATACTTAAGTGGCCAACAAGTGGTATCGGAGAGGTTGATTCTAAAAAGAATCGTCGTATTTCTTTTTAACCGAATCAGATTCAAATCACTTATTTTCAAAACAGTCTCTTTCATTCCTATATTATCAGTATGGATACTTCTATGATTAACAAAGTCCCTATGTTCTCTATTAACGAATTTGACGACTGGAGAATTAGAATGGAAGCTCATCTTGCAGCAATGCACGAAGAGATGATTTTTGTTATACAGGATGGTCCGATCAAGATCATGAAGGTCAATCCAGCCGCAAGGATTGAGGGCCAAGCCCATGCTGAAATGCTCGAGAAGGAACGCGAGCAATGGACAACCGATGAAAGGAAGCGAGCCAGGATGGTCCGATCAAGATCATGAAGGTCAATCCAGCCGCAAGGATTGAGGGCCAAGCCCATGCTGAAATGCTCGAGAAGGAATGCGAGCAATGGACAACCGATGAAAGGAAGCGAGCCAATCTCGACAACGTGGCTAAGAACGCGTTATTTGTCACTCTTGACAAAGGCACGTTCTCAAAGGTAAAGAGCTGCAAAACAGCCAAAGAAATCTGGGATAAACTCAAGTTAATTTGTGAGGGAACTGAGCTCTCAAAAGAAAACAAGATTTCAAAACTTACTCAGCAATTTGAATCTTTTGAAATGAAACCAACGGAAACACTTGAGGAACTTGACCTCAGATTTACTGGTATTGTTGGTGAACTTGAAGCGTTGGGCAAGATTTACACCCAAAAGGAGAAGAACTTAAAAATTTTCAGATCTCTCGGCCGATGGGACATTAAGACCACGGCTATGCGTGTATCCTGTAATCTTAATGAAATATCCACTTTTGATCTCTTCCACGACCTTAAAGCTTTTGAGTATGACATTGTGAGAAGAGAAAGTCAAGAATCTCCTTCAATGGTCACGGCTCTCGGCAGCTTTGTATCGAACCGTCGACACGGCATGCCTAGCTCGTCGGCCAGTCACAAGAGCGGCGGATGGCGACGACATCCTGTCACAAGATGAAATGGCGCTTCTAATGCATAAATTCAAAAAGTTCATCAAACGATCTGGAAAGACTCCTACGAGCCCAAACACATCAACAAGGTAAATCGAAACATCATCCGTGATGCTAACTTGTGTTATAAGCTGCGGAAACCAGGCCATTATGCAAACAAATGTCCTCATCCCAAAGTCCAAAGATTGCACGAGGCCGAGCAACAAGAGAGAGATAAAAGAAGACGTGCTTGGAAAGACAAGCTCAAGGCCCCGATTGGAGAATCGAAGCCTCCCCCACACCATCCAAATCGCAGAATGTCTTGGTGGTCATCGAAAGTGATTCATCCGACGATGAGTTCGATGATAAAGCATACATGTGCTTTATGGCCAAAGATGTTCCAGAAGGTGAAGACAGCGACGATGAGGTAAGTTCAACCTCAGTTATTCCACCTAATGCATCTCATACTTTCGAAAATATGATGAATGAATTCAAAAATATTCAAAAGGCCCATGAGACTCTAAAAACTGAGAATATACAGCTTCAATTAACAAATCTAGAGCTGAAAGATGAAAATGACTTGCTGAAAATAAATTATGAAAATATGTCTCTTGATTATGAAACCAGGAAGGTCGATTTTGAAAAACTCATGGAGAGCAATCATCAACTTGCTCATGAACTAAATGCGGTTAAAACCCATAATAAGAGCAAGACAAATGATTTGGTTCTACTACAAACCAAAATTACAACTCTCGAAAAGCGAGAAACTGAACTTGAGACCATTCTGAAGTCTTTTGAAAAATCGTCCAAAAGAATGGAAGAAATTCTGAGCACTGGGCAACATGCTCATGATAAAAGTGGCTTAGGATACAGCTCATGTTCGAATAAAGGTAAAACTAGTACTGTGTTCGTCAAGAGTGTGGAACACATTCCAGAATCGGAAGATACTCCTAGTCCCATGAAGGAACCTGCTGTACCGAGAAAACCGAAGGCTGCAATTCCGCCCCCTCAACTCTACTATTCGAGACAGTGGAACCAACAACCACTCAGAAGGCGTAATCTAAAGCAAGCTCCACAAGCATATCATCAAAGCCGACAGTCATTCAGAAAGAAGGCAGTATCCAACCACCAAAGGCCCGCACGGCAGTACCCTCAGTACAGTGCACCTAGGTATTGGATACAGGAGCCCCGTTATCCCTCAAGACAGTAGATGCCAGTTCAGTATCAACAACAGCATTGGGAATCCAACTGGAGACCCAGAAGACAAGCTGTTAGGCCTAGGAAAATGGCTCCACCTCCTAGACGGCACTTGTACTGGAATAATAATAATAACCCTGAATTTTACATGCATAGTAATTATTATGATTATAACAACTATAGATATGCCCCCCGTAGATATCGCAATACTGTACCGAGTACATCCTACAGTAAACCAATTGCTATTAGGAAAATCTGGGTACCTAAAGGAACTAACATATATGGACCCAAAAATCAAAGGGGACCTAAATCTACCTAATTTCTTTGCTACAGGACATTCTAGAGGAGGATACCTGGTACTTCGATAGTGGATGCTCTCGTCACATGACTGGAGACAGGAGCAAGCTATCTGATTTTGTAGAAGGTCGCGGTCCAAAAGTTCGCTTCGGTGATAAGTCTAAAGGAAGAACAAGAGGGAAAGGAAACCTACTTGTCGGGAAATTCAAGGTCACCGATGTTGCATATGTTGAAGGCTTACAGTATAATCTACTTAGTATTAGCCGATTACGTGATAAACAGTTCTCGGTGAAGTTCTATATAGATCGCTGTAGAGTCAAGAACACCCAAACCAAGGAAGTTGTGCTTACAGGAAGCAGATCAGGTAATATGTACATTGCTGACTGGAAGCCCATGAGCTCCTCTATTCCATGTTTTGTTGCCAAAGGCACTGCAGATCTTAGCTGGTTATGGCACAAGAGGATGTCTCACGTCAACTTCAAGACGATCAACAAGCTTTCAAGACAGGGTATGGTTAGAGGTTTGCCAGATGTGTCATTCAAGAAGGACAGCGTCTGCGGACCATGCCAGAAAGGCAAACAAATCAAGTCAACCCTGAAAAGCAAATCTTACCTTTCAACCCAAAGAGTGTTGGAAATGCTACACATGGATCTCTACGGTCCTGTAGACCCAGTAAGTTTGGGAGGTAAGAAATATTGTATGGTTGTTGTTGATGATTATTCCAGGTATGCTTGGACGATATTTCTTAGCAAGAAGAAGGAAACAACATCAAGGCTGCCCGAGCTCCTGAGAAAGTTGCAAAATGAAAAAGCATCGAGTATCGTGTGCATTCGTTCCGACAGAGGTACTGAATTTACTAACCGCTTTATAGAGCAATACTGTTCGGAGAATGGAATACAGCACGAGTACTCAGCTGCCCGTACACCTCAACAAAATGGTGTTGCCGAGCGAAAGAATAGGACGTTGAAAGAAGCAACAAGGACAATGATTGCCGCAAGCAAATTGCCACAGCGTTTCTGGGGTGAAGCAACCAATACAGCGTGCTACACTCAAAACCGTTGTATCGTCAACAAGCACCACAACAAAACAGCTTATGAGGTATGGAATAACAAAACTCCATTAGTTTCGTATTTTCACATTTTTGGATGCAGGTGTTATGTATTGAACAATGGGAAGGACCAACTTAGAACCTTTGATGAAAAATCAGATGAAGGAATATTCGTAGGATACTCCTCCATCAGCAAAGCTTTCAGAATCTTTAATAAAAGGAAGCTGACGATCGAGGAATCAGTTCATGTAGTGTTCGACGAACCACACCATGACCCTACGGGGAGTAGATGATATCACTCGGGACATTCACCATCTATCTATCTTGGATCCACCTACACCCATAGAACCCGTAGTTGATTTAGAAATCAACCCCGCACTGTAAGAATCGATGTGGATGAAGGCGACTGCATGTCAAGGCTGTACCCACAGAAACTTTCGATACAATACAGGATCCTGAACTAGAACCCGACCGAAGATGGTTGAGAGATCACCCGCAAGAGCTGATCATTGGAAACATTAATGCAGGTGTTTCTACTCGTAGGAGAATACAGAGTACACAAGGAAATGTACTTTGTGCACAAGAAGAATCTAATTCTGAAGTTTCACAGTTTCCTGAATGGAAATCTCAATCCGAACTTAGGAGACTAAATATGTGCACTATCGCTGTATTTTTAGCCCAGTCCGAACCTGTTTCGACCATAGACGCTCTTAACAACTCTCATTGGATAACATCTATGGAAGAAGAGCTTAACGGTTTCGAAAGAAACAATGTATGGTATCTTGTACCCAGACCGACACACCAATCGGTTATAGGAACCAAATGGGTATTTCGAAACAAAGAGGATCGAAATGGACTTATCATAAGGAACAAATCCAGACTAGTAGCACAAGGCTATTGTCAGGAAGAAGGAATCGACTATGATGAAACCTTCGCCCCTGTAGCGAGACTAGAAGCCATTAGGATATTTTTAGCCTTTGCCGCCCATAAGAGTTTTATCGTATACCAAATGGACGTCAAGAGTGCTTTCCTGAATGGAGAACTTGCAGAAGAAGTTTATGTTGAACAACCACCAGGGTTTGCCAACACAGACGGTATCGATCTAGTTTACGAGGCTAAGGAAAGCCTGTACGGACTTAAACAAGCCCCTAGAGCACAGTACGAAACCTGTCCCGATATCTAACCAACAACGGATTTGAGAAAGGTCTCGTAGACAAAACCTTGTTCAAGATACAGGAAGGTGATGACCTTCTAATGGTACAAATCTATGTCGATGATATTATTTTTGGTTCAACTATCCTTGCTCTATGTCAAAGGTTCTCACATCTCATGCAAAGCAAATTTGAAATGAGTATGATGGGGGAACTTAGTTATTTCCTAGGTTTGCAGGTAAAGCAGTTGCCTACAGGTATATTCATCAACCAGGAGAAATACAGCAAGGAGCTTCTCAACAAATTTGGAATGAACACTTCCAAATCCTCGCCAACCCCCATGAGCACTTCCGTGCAAATTAGTGCTGATGAAGCCGGAAAGCCGTTTGACCAATCACTCTACAGGAAGCTCATTGGTTCGCTCCTGTACCTAACGGCTAGCAGGCCCGATATCCAGTTTGCTGTTGGAGTGTGTGCGAGATGTAATACCCGAGATTCTCGGTTCCGGTTATTTTTGAATTTTTGTCGATTGCGCCGTTCATTTTGTTCTGTTGGCGATTTCTTGAGATTTTCCCCTATGTTGGGTACGGCACGATGTACCGTGTTGTGGTGTTCGTCGGGTACGACTTATCGTTGCGTAAGTCGAGCTAATAGTATGTCTTGCTTTGTTATGTGTTCGTTTTCGATTTGGATCGTTGGTGTTGTTCGTTAGTGTTTCGTTGCATGTTGAATAATTATTGTTTTGTCGAGGAGTATCGTTTTTGTGCATTTGGTCGACTTTGTAAGATCACCACCGGCACTTATTAAGTCTAAAAATTCTGAAACTTTACAATATGATAGAGCATCAAATTATCTTTCCAATGGTTCAAACGGCGAGTCAATCGGAGTCCGGACGAAGGAGTTATGGCCGAAATAGCAAAGACTACACAATGTGTAATTAGCGCACGCTAAACATATCTGTTAGCGCGCGCTAACGGAGTCTGGCAGAGGGTTCTGGACTGCATTTTACAGCCGTTAGCGCACGCTACACATACCTTAGCGTGCGCTAACCGTTGTGATATATATAAGTGCAGAGAGGTCAACTTTCGTCATTTCTTCCTCCCCTTTCTTCCTTAGCGATCTAGACGATCTTGAGGGCTTATAAGCATGGATTTTGGCACGATATCATCACCCATCAATATCTTTGAGTTCCTAGTACGGATTTAACAACATCCCAACAACTTTCGCCATTTTAATCAAGGTATTTTCTTCTTAAAACCCTACTTTCGGGATAATTTGGGGTTTGTCGTGATTTCGTGATTCCAATCCGAAATTGTTGATTCCCTTGTTGTTATCTAGTCTTGTTTATCTTAACCCCCGGTTTGGAATTTGGTTTTCATGTTTTTATCGGGTTGATTTATGTTCTTGAGATATTTTTGGGGTTTTCCTCTTGATTTCAATTCTGGGCCAATTATGATGAATTGGTCATGTAATTCTTGTTGTATTGGTTGTAATCTACGGATTAGAAACTCGTTTATTGATTTTATTTCACCCGGAACATGATTTTGGCTTTCTTGGAACAAACCCTTGAAACCCTTGTAGTTTCTTAGTGTCGATTGAGATTTCGTTTAGTGTTGTTGATTCGTAGCGGTGTTATTCTCGTGGTGATTGTGTTGTTATTGATTTCTCGTGAAGGTGGTCGGTTTTTGGGGCTGTTTCGGGGCTATTTTTGGGCTGTTTTGGCTGTTTTGGGGCTGTTTCGGCCGGGCTGTTTGGACTGTTTTGGGGCTGTTTGGGACTGTTTTGGGGCTGTTTCGCCGAGCCGCTTCGTCGGAGTATTCACAAATTGATTTCGAGGCAAGTATCTTGCCCATACATTACGTGTTTTGTGGATATTATGATTGTTAATCGTCGATATGTGCTAAATAAATATTAATAACCATTTTCCAAAGAAATCGGAATATTTACCATCATGCTTTTTGTAAAGTGACCCGTGTGTGTCGGGAAGTAATGTGCTTAGTTGAATATGCGAGCTAGTGTCGAGTATAGAATCACCTTACTTTCTTGTGATGTCATTGCGTATGATTATGTCGTTGGTAAATGTAAAGTGTAATTCTTTTGTCAAATTATGTGCTTGGAGTCATGTGTTTATGGATGAATATGTGAGTTTGAGTGATATTAGTTGTGTCGTTCGGTCTTTGTTGAAATCTTGTGCTTCCTTGTGAATCGTATCATTACTTGGTCGTGAGTATATGTTGGATGGCTGGCCATTCTAGTAAGGTACCTCGACTATATATCTTGTGATTGACCTTCGAGGCTTGTGGTTTGCAAGCTGTGATTTTGGAACGTGTGTGTGTGTTGTTCCTTCCACCGGAGTGTCCGACGGGATGTCCGGGGTCGATACTAAGAGTGCGGCCACGGAAGTGGACTTGGGTGCGTGTGTGGATGAACTTCCACCGGAGTGTCCGACGGGATGTCGGGGTCGATACTTGGGTACGGCCGCGGAAGTGGTTTCCCACCGGAGTGTCCGACGGGATGTCCGGGGTCGATACTAAGGGAGTACGGCCGGGTTACCGATTGTGGTTTTCATCTTGAGGATGACGTTGATGTTTTCGTTAATTGTGATATTGTCCGGAGTATCACAATGCTTTGTGCTCGGGGTCGAGAGACATTATATTTCGAGTCTTGGTGCTTGGCTAGAATGGCATATGATTAATGTGTTATGTGTAATGTGTCCTTGTAAGTGAATTGAAGTGGATGATCGGGTCGTGGACCCTGTGTTTTGTGACCGGAATGGTTGGGTCGTGGACCCCGTGTTTTGTTAAACGGATTTGTATTTTGAAAAATGAACTTTGGGGCTGTGACCCTAAATGACTTTCGAGGAATTAAGAACATTTTCAATTTCTGATGTTTTCAAAACTCCCGAGATTTGGATATGTTTTCACAATGCTTACTTGCTTCGTTCCTGCTTTCAAGACTTGAACTATTTTTATCTAAATATATCTCGGGAAGTCTTTCGTTATATTCTCGGAATGTGCTGTGTATGGCTCGTATTTGCACTTTATACTTGCACTAGCGAAACAGTGGAGTTTGCTAACCCCGAGTAATCGGGGGTGGATATCTGTATTGTGTCCGTACATGCGAGGTTTTGGGAGCAAGACACGGGATCGGCACGAGGGATGATGAAAGACGAATGATACTAATCACACGAAGGCCGATTTTGGGTTCGGATTAGTCGGAGTCCATTGTATTGTCTTTTCCATTTGTCTTATTGTTCGTTGTTGCAAGTATTTTACCCTTGTGTGGGTATGAGTCTGGATGAGTTTATGTATTTTGATTTGTAAGTCTGTGACGAAAGACCAAATCGGTCTATTGGTCCGTTATTTTGATTCGTCGGTATGTAATGTAATGTGTTGTTTTGATGTCTAGCCTGGTGGATCCTCACGGAGAGGGTCTGCGGCGTGTAATATTCCCGGTTTGATCTGGGGGTGTTACATTTATGGTATCAGAGCTTAGGTTGAGGAAACCTAGGCTGTCGGGTCGAGTTATGTGTTGTTGAGTCTTGTATTGTCAGATTTTGTCTGACTGAGTCGTGTCGCGACGCGTCGTCTGGGATGTCGGCCGTGATTAGTATCAAGGTGCAGCCATCATCTTCGTGCGATCTGTGGATGTAAGTCTCCCTACTACATGTTTTACCACGAGCTATACGAGCATGTATGATTCTGTGTTATGTAGTAGTATTTGAAGGTGCATCGTGAGTAAGTGACATATATTTGTTAATTTCCGTTTTGTGCTAGAATGAAGAATGATATTGCCAAATGTATCCTTGTATGAACTGTTTTTCTTGCAAGAGTAACAACCTTGGAATTTTTTTTTAGTTTCGAAGGCTTCCGGGGAGCCACGTAAATTTTTAAAATGTTCTCCAAGGGATGAGATATTTTGATTTTTGCATGATGACCTCAAGGTCGAAAATTTTTAGACTTCAAACTACCGATATTTCATTCTCATCTCATACTATAAGTTTTCAAAACTCGAGTTTTTAACTCAAATAAGGTCTTCAAAATATACTCAAGACGTGACTCTCGTTTGTAACTTTTCGGTTTCATGAATGTTGGTCAGAAGATGAGTATTGATGATGCTCTCGTTGTTGAGCAGTGGTGCCAGTTTTATGATTAAAATAGTAACGTGAATGTTGAGTCCATCGGTATGTATGTGTTGAGATAGTCCTCCTTATTGAGAAGTAAAATTTTCGTTTCTGTAGGATGATTTTCTTTTGATGGTTGCTTGTGAGATGTTATAATTATGTGAATCGATGACATTTAGACTCGTATGTTGTTGCTTATTTGTAACCTTCGATTCTAGTATTACCTCATATATGTTTGCAATCGTGTTGGTGATTAGAGCAGTTAGCACAGGCTTAAATACGAGCCTAACGCGCGCTAACGTGGCGTTTTAGCGCACGTTAACCTTTGTTGTAACGCGCGCTAATCAACCTGAGCAGAGTCTATGGAACCGCATTATAGCCGTTAAGTCTAACTTTTGCGGCCAATCACTTGTAGTTGTATTCTCTACGTGGTGTCTAGTGATAACAACTGTTGTGCGTGAATGTGTGTTAAGACTTTTCGTATTGCTAGGGATATTTGATTGTGTTTGATGAATTGATAAATTATGTCTGCTGTGTGTGTTCAAAAACACTTTCCTGGAAACTTCACAAAGTTTTGACGGTTCGATTAATCGGCGGCTCCGTGTATACTTTGAAAATTATTTGGAATTGGCAAGCCGGCCTTGGATTCTCAAATAAAACCTCGATGGTATTTGAAAGAGTTGTTTTAAAGTACATGTAGACATTTTGTAAAATATTACTGTCGTTGATGTTTGTGAAGTGTTGGGAGAATTTTCGAAAATGATTTTTAACGTATTGTTGTATTTTCAGATAATTCGAGTACATGATTTTCAAAAATCTTTCACATCATAAAAATATTTTATCTCAAAAACCAATACGATTTTTATATTCAAAAATATATATTGAAAGATAAAAAAATCTCACTCGATGAAAACTTCAAACTCGAATTTGAGAAAGTTTCCTGTATTGATTAAAGTATGTACGAATGGTTTGATGACCTTGCGTGGCTACCTTGTTGTTATTAACGTAATCTTTGGTGTGTAGTGGCGTGGTGATTTTGACAATGCCGGTTGCACAGAAAATATTATTTAGCCAATGATTTCAAAATGAGACGGTTAAAGTCTGTTGTTTAAAAGTTTTGATGAAGCAACCTGAGGTACAAAAAAAAATACTTTTAAAGTTTTACTTTGAAGAGCACACAAATCCAAGGATTTTCAAATGATATCATTTAAAAGAATACCTCGTGGATTTTCTTATCGAGTTGTTAGTAGTTACCTTATGTGTTATGTCGTGCTGGGTTGGTACTTTAGCATATTATTTTCGCGAAGTTGTGCCATCGTATCGAGTGAGAATCCACTTAGTATGTCTAGGGACATAGGATACGGTCGTGACCGCGGTATAGTTAGTCGTGGAGATCAGATACGGGACCAAGAGGATATGGCCGGGAAAGTTGCTACTCCAGCACTTCATTCTCGTTGTTTAGGTTTCGGGGACGAAACCTCTTTTAAAGGTGATATGATGTAATATCCGCAATTTTCGATTTTTGGTAAATTTCTTTTTTTTGGCAGGAGTCCGTTTTAACGGATCGTTTGTGACCGTTTCGTCCTTCTGTGAATGTTTCATTCTACACTTGTTAACATCCGAGTTCGTTTCGGTGTCGTTTTGCTGAGTTCCGTGCTTTTTGACGACTTTTCCGCATTTGAGATCGATTCTTGCGAATCCCGTTCCAAATTGTTGTTCGTATTTCCTCGTAAGTCCGTTTAACCTTGTTAGACGTTCTGTGAAGTTCGGTTTGGTTATACGTTTTCTTATCGTGATGTTTCAGGCGTTTGGGCCATTTTGTAATTTCCCAAAGTTTTGGGGTGGTTGCCTTCGTATCGTCTTTCCCGATCTTCAAGTTATCGGAATCATGTGTCATCTAGAGTTGCTCTGCCTGGATAGTTTCATGTTTTAAGTTTCGGGACGAAACTTCTTTTAAGGAGGGTAGAATGTAATACCCGAGATTCTCGGTTCCGGTTATTTTTGAATTTTTGTCGATTGCGCCGTTCATTTTGTTCTGTTGGCGATTTCTTGAGATTTTCCCCTATGTTGGGTACGGCACGATGTACCGTGTTGTGGTATTAAATCGTACGACTTATCGTTGCGTAAGTCGAGCTAATAGTATGTCTTGCTTTGTTATGTGTTCGTTTTCGATTTGGATCGTTGGTGTTGTTCGTTAGTGTTTCGTTGCATGTTGAATAATTATTGTTTTGTCGAGGAGTATCGTTTTTGTGCATTTGGTCGACTTTGTAAGATCACCACCGGCACTTATTAAGTCTAAAAATTCTGAAACTTTACAATATGATAGAGCATCAAATTAGCTTTCCAATGGTTCAAACGGCGAGTCAATCGAGTCGGACGAAGGAGTTATGGCAGAAATATCAAAGACTACACAATGTGTAATTAGCGCACGCTAAACATATCTGTTAGCGCGCGCTAACGGAGTCTGGCAGAGGGTTCTGGACTGCATTTTACAGCCGTTAGCGCACGCTACACATACCTTAGCGTGCGCTAACTGTTGACAGTATATATAAGGCTGCGGAGGTCAACTTTCGTCATTTCTTCCTCCCCTTTCTTCCTTCCGGCGATCTAGACGATCTTGAGGGCTTATAAGCATGGATTTTGGCCTGATATCATCACCCATCAATATCTTTGAGTTCCTAGTACGGATTTAACAACATCCCAACAACTTTCGCCATTTTCATCAAGGTATTTTCTTCTTAAAACCCTACTTTCGGGATAATTTGGGGTTTGTCGTGATTTCGTGATTCCAATCCGAAATTGTTGATTCCCTTGTTGTTATCTAGTCTTGTTTATCTTAACCCCCGGTTTGGAATTTGGTTTTCATGTTTTTATCGGGTTGATTTATGTTCTTGAGATATTTTTGGGGTTTTCCTCTTGATTTCAATTCTGGGCCAATTATGATGAATTGGTCATGTAATTCTTGTTGTATTGGTTGTAATATACGGATTAGAAACTCGTTTATTGATTTTATTTCACCCGGAACATGATTTTGGCTTTCTTGGAACAAACCCTTGAACCCTTGTAGTTTCTTAGTGTCGATTGAGATTTCGTTTAGTGTTGTTGATTCGTAGCGGTGTTATTCTCGTGGTGATTGTGTTGTTATTGATTTCTCGTGAAGGTGGTCGGTTTTTGGGGCTGTTTCGGGGCTATTTTGGGGCTGTTTCGGGGCTGTTTTGGGGCTGTTTCGGCCGGGCTGTTTCGGGACTGTTTTGGGGCTGTTTCGGGACTGTTTTGGGGCTGTTTCGGCCGAGCCGCTTTCGTCGGAGTATTCACAAATTGATTTCGAGGCAAGTATCTTGCCTATACATTACGTGTTTTGTGGATATTATGATTGTTAATCGTCGATATGTGCTAAATAAATATTAATAACCATTTTCCAAAGAAATCGGAATATTTACCATCATGCTTTTTGTAAAGTGACCCGTGTGTGTCGGGAAGTAATGTGCTTAGTTGAATATGCGAGCTAGTGTCGAGTATAGAATCACCTTACTTTCTTGTGATGTCATTGCGTATGATTATGTCGTTGGTAAATGTAAAGTGTAATTCTTTTGTCAAATTATGTGCTTGGAGTCATGTGTTTATGGATGAATATGTGAGTTTGAGTGATATTAGTTGTGTCGTTCGGTGCTGTTGAAATCTTGTGCTTCCTTGTGAATCGTATCATTACTTGGTCGTGAGTATATGTTGGATGAACTGGCCATTCTAGTAAGGTACCTCGACTATATATACTGTGATTGACCTTCGAGGCTTGTGGTTTGCAACTGTGATTTTGGAACGTGTGTGTGTGTTGTTCCTTCCACCGGAGTGTCCGACGGGATGTCCGGGGTCGATACTAAAGTGCGGCCACGGAAGTGGACTTGGGTGCGTGTGTGGATGAACTTCCACCGGAGTGTCCGACGGGATGTCCGGGGTCGATACTAAGGGGTACGGCCGCGGCATTGGTTTCCACCCGAGTGTCCGACGGGATGTCCGGGGTCGATACTAAGGGGTACGGCCGCGGGTTACGATTGTGGTTTTCATCTTGAGGATGACGTTGATGTTTTCGTTAATTGTGATATTGTCAGAGTATCACAATGCTTTGTGCTCGGGGTCGAGAGACATTATATTTCGAGTCTTGGTGCTTGGCTAGAATGGCATATGATTAATGTGTTATGTGTAATGTGTCCTTGTAAGTGAATTGAAGTGGATGATCGGGTCGTGGACCCTGTGTTTTGTGACCGGAATGGTTGGGTCGTGGACCCCGTGTTTTGTTAAACGGATTTGTATTTTGAAAAATGAACTTTGGGGCTGTGACCCTAAATGACTTTCGAGGAATTAAGAACATTTTCAATTTCTGATGTTTTCAAAACTCCCGAGATTTGGATATGTTTTCACAATGCTTACTTGCTTCGTTCCTGCTTTCAAGACTTGAACTATTTTTATCTAAATATATCTCGGGAAGTCTTTCGTTATATTCTCGGAATGTGCTGTGTATGGCTCGTATTTGCACTTTATACTTGCACTAGCGAAACAGTGGAGTTTTGCTAACCCCAGTGTCGGGGGTGGATATCTGTATTGTGTCCAGGTACATGCAGGTTTTCGGGAGCAAGACACAGGATCGGCACGAGGGATGATGAAAGACGAATGATACTAATCACACGAAGGCCAGTTTTGGGTTCAGTTAGTCGGAGTCCATTGTATTGTCTTTTCCGCTGTCTTATTGTTCGTTGTTGCAAGTATTTTACCCTTGTGTGGGTATGAGTCTGGATGAGTTTATGTATTTTGATTTGTAAGTCTGTGACGAAAGACCAAATCGGTCTATTGGTCCGTTATTTTGATTCGTCGGTATGTAATGTAATGTGTTGTTTTGATGTCTAGCCTGGTGGATCCTCACGGAGAGGGTCTGCGGCGTGTAATATTCCCGGTTTGATCTGGGGGTGTTACACGAGATACCAAGTTGCACCTAAGGAATCACACTTCAATACAGCTAAACGAATCCTGAAGTACATTAAAGGAACAGTCGATGCCGGACTGTGGTATCCTAAGGATGGCAAATTCGATTTAGTTGGATACAGCGACTCAGATCTCGGAGGCTACAAGCTAGATAGGAAGAGTACAAGTGGAACTTGTCACTTTCTCGGACCTAGACTCGTTTCTTGGTTCAGTAAGAAGCAATTGGCTAACTCTCTTTCCACGGCTGAATCAGAGTACTATGCTGCTGGTAGCTACTGTATGCAGATCCTTTGGATGCAAAGAACAATCGTCGATTATGGAATCGATGCTAGAGAGACTCCAATCATGTGTGATAGCACGAGTGCAATTGCAATCACGCACAATCCTGTTTTGCACTCGCGCACTAAATATATCAACATGAAGCATCATTTTATCAGGAATCATGTCGAGAACAAGGATGTTCGCCTGGAAAAAGTCCATACAGACGTTCAGCTGGCCGACATTTTCACAAAGCCTCTCGACACAGCAAGATTCAACATGCTCAGGACAGAATTGGGAATTCTACAGCCAGACTCCCTGTAAGTAAATTTACTGTTTTTACTCAACAATTGAGGGGGAATGCTGTAAGACCCGTGAATACAGTATCCAACATTAATTATCTGTACACTCAGAATCATCAATACAGTACTGTAGCGAACGAAGGCATATGAATCCTACAGCTGATGTGTGCAATAATTAAGGGGGAATACTGTAGGACCTATGAATACAACATTAATCCAAATATTGCTGTATGGAATTCAAAACCTATTAGCACCTTTTTAAGGGGGAACGCTGTATCGACGCGGAGAACAGCACATGCTATAGGATTTCGATTCAGTATATGATATAATATTATTTCCTTTTAAAATAATTTTTGTCCACGTGCCCTATTTTTATGTCAAACGTCATGTTCATTAAATGCCTTACACGACATCTGGACAACTGAATCTCAAAAGCCGTGATGTTTTTAAATTGTTTATTATTTTTAAACCGCCGTTTTAGGCATTTAGGGTATCAACCTATGTCAGAAGTGGGACCCGCTGTATTTTTAAACCTTTTAATGGATTAGCGTACCAGTTACACTCAATCCATCTTGACCGTTGATTTCAAAACCGGTTCCCATCCCTTAAAATCTGACCATTCGTACTCTGCAAAACCCTATTTCGCCGCCCAAGTATAAAAGGACTGTATCTGCCATTGGAGACTCTTTATGCTTTCTGCAATTACAAGAGTTCTCAAGCAAACAGCCTACATATTTTCTGCATATTCACTGCAAATTTCGACTGTTTTCTTCCACCTTTGTTTTAAGAAAACTTCAATGGCTAGTCAATCTTCTTCCCCCGTTCTGAAGAAAACCTCCAACATCATTGATGGCCGGATCTTCTCCAAACCTGTCATCATCGAGCGTATTATCTCGGAAATCAACGGCACCGAACCAATGGAGTATATCATTACTCGTCTTGAACAACAAGGTCTCTATCGCTTCGGGAGCAAAACCGCCGACAAATACGACGCCCATCTGGTTGAGGAATTCTACCTCAACGCCGCCGTTCGTTTTCTGTCACTAGCCCAGGGAGGACATGTTGCTGACATCACTGCAAAAGTCCAAGGAGTGGAAATCTGTATCAATCGCGATCTACTTCAGAGAATCTACAGGCTGCCCGCCGACGGCCTGACCATGGACCAACTTGAGACGTTCGGGTCTCAAGAGCTTATTACCAAGTTTTATGGACTATTTACAGGGTCCAAAGTGGTTGATATGGTGACAACCACTTGTCACAAGAAAAATTTTCTTCTTCATTTCGTTTATCTTCATGACTTTTGTTCCAGGATCATTGAAAACCGAACCGGTGCGTTCGAGATGTGCACGAATTTAAGGTTCAGGATAATGGTAGCTATTTTGACCTGTGAAAAGGTCAATTGGTGCCAAATCATTCTGAAACGTCTTCAAGAAGAGGTGTGCAAACCTGCCACCCAAAAGAAATCCTTTGGTTTAATGCTGAACTACATTCTGACGAAGTGCGGACTGACGCAATCCACCGATGCAAAGAAAAATAGCTCGAGGATATACTTAGGAGGTGTCAAACCCACTGCTTATAACCAGAGCACCATGCATGCCAATCACCCGAGAACCAGGCACATGCCTATTTCTGCCAACCCAAGAGATGAAACCGTGAAGGTCCCAGAAATGGAATCTTCAAAGAAGAAGCGCAAGCGATCTCACAGCAAGAAACACTCTGCTGGTGAGAAGTCCAAAAAGAGACTCAGGAGGCTCTCAAAAATCAAAGCCAAGCACTCCGAGGATGTCTCGCCCGTGGCGCAACCCACTGATGAAGAACCCCAGGGCCCAACCCCTATGGAAGAGGTGTCTACTACTGTATCGACAGTAGATCCCAAGCCTTTGGCGGCTACGACGGATATAGAGACATCTGCCAACGCTCAAGACTTTTGCGAGTCGGCTGCCCATTCGGAGCCAAAAGCTACTTCTCCTCCGCGGGATCCCACACCCGTGCAGGATCCAATTTCCTTCGGGGCACCATCCCCTGCAAGGAGTCCATCTTCCGTACAGGATCCCATACCTGTACCGGAATCCCTCGAAACAGCGTCTGCACGTTATTCAAGTCCCTCCCCGACTCGATCATAAATCAAACACTTCTTTCGGTTCAAATTGAACACGCGTACGAAAGATTTCGCAATGGAAAGGCTATAGGCTAGCTCCGTACGATACACCTGCATAACCGGAGCGAATGGAGCCACGAAGAGCGATTCGTCTCCGAAGTAACAGACTCAATCAAATTGAGGCCCCGTCGATGGGACAACGCTTCTTGCAAGGATCTAATTGAAAGCCACCGCCGCACAACCGACGCTTAAGAAAAGGAAAGAAGAAGTCAGAGGATTCTCCCTTTAATCCAAAAGATGACGACGATCATGACTCAGACGACGACGACGATGCTCTTCAAGCAGGTCTGAGAATGAGCCGTGAAGAGGCCGAAGCCCGAGACGCCTCTCCACCCAGAAAAGACGAAGGGCCTTCTACCCAAGCCAATCCCCCTTCGCCACAGCCCGAGAACATTCCCGACCAGGAGGAATCAGTCCCTCCAGTCGAGGAAATTCAAGAAATTTTGGAACAGGCACCCGAGCCTGCTGCGACCGAAGAAGCCATTCCTGCAAACCAACAGGAGGATTCAGTCCCTCCTGCATCCATATCTGCCGAAGAACCTTCACCACAGGACGCTTCTGAACCAACTGTCGCCGAACCACAGGAAGCTGCTCCCGCCCCTGCAACCTTGGAATCCGAGGACGGTAACGAACCTGAGGATGTCCAACTTACTTCACGTCCATCCGTGAATGTAAGAAGCTTGAACGGCGCTGCAGACTTTGCCCAGCCTGACTCTCCGATCTCTGCTGCACGAAAAGAGCGCCTGCGAGCTCTTGGCCTTCAGACTGTATTTATCCAAGATGCAGTAAACGCTCTATCTTCCGTCGAAAAGGCACTGAATTGGATGCACACCTCTGCCGTAGAAGAAATGACCACTCTGCAACACGAAGTATCTCGAGTTGTCGACGCATTCATTCTTTTGCCAGAAGTTTTCAAGCAAGCCTTGAAGATCATGGAAGATAAACAGGAGCAACTGCTGAAGGAGGAAGCTACAAAGACAAGGATTGCTGAAGCCAAGACCGCCTGTGCAATGATTGAGAACAGCTCTCAACTGCGTGCTCACGACAAATGCATTCAAGATATGTCGTAGACTCTTTCCTCCTTTGTTGAAAGAATAACCAGCATCGAGACCAAACAGGACGCCGCTCTTGAGATCCTGCAAAGTCTTGATGAAGCCAAAAAGGGGGAAGAGGCACGAGAAGCTGCAAGGAGAATAAGACTGCAACAAGAAAGGGAATTTGAGGCTGCTCAGAACAATATCACCGCCGAATTGAATAAGCTAGCACCTCAATCCCAAAGTTTTAAAATTTCAGGCTCCAGACCGGAATTCCATGACCCTAATGTCCCTTGGCAAACTCTTATTCAGAGACCTTCGGAAATACGTCTGCCGACTAACCGCAACCCAACTGCCGAAGAAGTGAAGCACTGGAGGAAGAATGAACTGATGAGATATTTTGTCAGACTCATCAGGGAATCCGCCATCTTAAAAAATTATAAGACGTTAGCGGAGGCAGCAGATAAGTTTTCAAAGATGCTAGAAGAAGGTAAACTCCCTCTCCAAATCGAAATGAAATCAAAACATAGAAGAGGAGATCGGGTCACCCATCCAGAAGATTGGATACTTGCCTTTGATCGTTCATATGAAGGAAGAGCGATTTACCAGGAACGAGGCAATGATTCACTTCAAAACTGGTGGCGTGGCACCGAGAATGAACAAGGAAAAAGACCATGGAGGCATGCGGATTATAGATAAAGAGCTGAAATTTATGTATATTATTTTTGTTTTTGTAATTTCTATTCGAAACAGCAAACTTTGTACTCAATCATTTTGAATATCAATAAAAACCATTTGTTTGTCTTGAAAGATTACAACTCGTAATCTACTGTGCTTATGTATGATTACTTAAATTGTTTGATAGGAATCTCAAGTTAGATAAACTTGATTAAAAAAAAAAAATAAGCTGTACGAACTAGTCTACGAACAGTTCATAATTTCAGTTGTAAACTTAGAATACATTGTAAGATTGTGCCTGCGCGCCAATCATAGGCTTAAGTTGTAATAAATCTCAAACTGTATCGAACGTGCCTGCGAGCAGTTCATCATTGTAGACTAAGTCACTAAGTCAGACCTATTGACAAAAGACCAAGAAATCTGCCAGAAGTCATCGAAGAAGAATGCTTCATGAGAAAGGTTTTGGCATCATCAAGAAGACTCAAAGAGTTAAAGAAGTTAGTCTTGGCAAATTGTCAAAAAGGGGGAAATTGTTGGGAAAAACAAACACCCTGTATCGAAACAGCCGGGATACTCGAATCCCTATATCGAATGTCATAAAGAAGGTTTTGACATATATGCCAATCCGAATACAGTAAGGAAACTGTATCGAAGCTTTGAGGCTTTATCCGGTATCAAAGACCCGCCTCGAATCAGCTCGTCAGTACAGCAAGAAGACTTGTAAAAGACCAAGTATGGAAACTGTCTCGATGCTCAAATACAGCTATCTTCCATACAGTTCACAAAAGGACAAGAAAGAACACAAGTCAAGTCCCGTTGAACAAAGAAGTATTTAAATACTCAAGGATAAAGTATTTAAATGCTGCCAGTCTTCAGATCTTCAGAATCCCGCGAAATCCGGATCATGTCATATTCCCGTTGAAGGACATCTTATTCAAACGGATACATCTCAACGGATACTTTCTTCAGAGACTATATATATCCTATGAAGACATTGAAGATCAGTTACGAAAACAACCCAAGTAACCTAATACTCAAGCTATCAAAGTTATCATCAGAGCAAACATATCTCCATAGCATACTGCAAGTTAGAACGAAAGAGATATACAGTGCTCAACACCAAGAATAGCCATCATCAGCTCAAGAACTTCAAAGCTGCTATTCTTACCTGGTTACCTACCTTTTACCTCTGTGTAAAAACCGAGCTCTGTGTGAACTCAACAAGTTATTCTGACCTGTGTGGGACGAATAAGGACGAAGCTTTGGAACTGTGTGTGAAGAAGCTAGTCAAGAAGGAAGCTTTAACCAATCTGTGTGAACGGTTGAAAGTGACATTCTTTGTATCAATCTGTGTGAACGATACAAGGATAGGTTTGTTTATAATTACGTAGTTGTGTACGCAGTAATTATAATAAACTTTTTACTCCTGTGTGGAGGACCAGTGGACGTAGAGGGGTTTACCTCGAACCACTTAAATTACTGTGTCATTTACCTTCTGCTTTTACTGTTTTAAATTACTGTGATATATTAAGTATACACCTAATACTTCGTTGCTGTATCCACGACAACTAACTATATCCAAGACTTCCGCTACGCACTCAGATTTAGATTCCGTACAGTTTGTTGTTTAAACTATTTTTCAAATTGTATCCAGTATACTTAAGTGGCCAACAGCTCAGCATATCCTCCAAATCGCGTCCGTATCCGTAGGTCGAAAACTGGCTTCGAAACGGCCCTAATTCACGCGGACAACCAAAAACCGCCAAGTGTGCCGCGGCGCACTAAACCTGTGCCGCGGCACAGAGCCTTCAGCTGGATGCCTGGGCGTCCTCAATTTCTTCTGTGCCGCGGCTCACTGGCCGTGCCGCGGCACAGAGTACAGTTTACTCTGCCTTTGGCTGGGTGTCTTCCTGTGCCGCGGCCCAGCGTCCGTGTGCCGCGGCGCATAGTCCAGATTGCTGGCCTGCTTTTGCCTCGTTTTAGCTTCCGGACTTCAATTTCCTGTCAATCATACAAAATTAAGGCATTAAAGTCTCATTTAGACAATTTCACTCTCCAAAATAATACAAAATAATGATAAATAAGCGTATAAAAATACGCCTAACAAAGGCATTGTCGAGATGTTTAAATGTTGTTACCAGCCTGGTAGATCCTCGAGGAAAGGTTCTACGGCATGTAATATCCCTGAGCGGATTGGGAGTGTTACAATTTCTGAGGTCAGTCGGCGTTCTTCGAGCATATCCAGGTCGATTCTCCGGGCAACATCATTGTCCATCGTCAGTTGTTGTGCAGTTCGGTGGCTGAGGACGGCTATCTCCGATGTGATTACTGCTTCTGTTCCGAAAGCGAGGGCAAATGGGGTTTCGCCGGTTGAATTTCTTGTCGTCGTTCAGTAGGAACACAAGACATCCGGGAGCTCGCTCGCCCATCGCCCTTGCTTGGATTCGAGTCTGAATTTGATCGTGTGCTTGAGGATCTTGTTTACAGCTTCTACCTGCCCGTTAGTTTGAGGGTGGTAAGGGGCCGAGAACAACTTTTTTATTCTCCATTTCTCGCAGAATTGCATAACTTCAAAACCGTCAAACTGCTTTCCGTTGTCGGAGATGATAGCCTGAGGTAGACCGAAACGGCAGATGATGTTTTTCCAAATGAACTTAATGACTTGATCTTGGCCGATCTTGTTGAGTGGTTCGGCCTTTGCCCATTTTGTGAAGTAATCGACTTCCACGATGGTGAACTTACATCCCCCGGTGCTGTTGGCAAAGGACCGATGAGGTCGATGCCCCATTGGGCAAACGGCCACGGACTATACATAGAGGTGAGCTGCTCGGGGGAGAGCTTGATGTTCGGGCCCATTATTTGACACCTGTGACAAGATCGAGCGTAGGCGATCGCGTCCTTTCGCAGGGTAGGCCAGAAAAAACCTTGCCTGGTCGTCTTGTGGATGAGGGCTCGCCCTCCCGCGTGATTTCCACAGATCTCTTCATGAATTTCGGCTAAAACAAGTCGGCCTTCCTCCGGCGTAATGCATTTGAGGAGAGGAAGGTTGAAAGCTCGCTTGTAAAGCCGGTCGTCCAAGAGGGTGTATCTGGTCACTCGGAGCTGAAGCTGGCGAGCCTTGACCCGATCTATGGGGAGCGTTCCGTCCTTCAAGCATTCAATGAACGGAGTCATCCAGTTCTCTTCGGCGATGGCCACTGTGGCGACCAAGCTTTAGAGAAATCTGTTGCCCCCTCTGACGATGCGAGTTTGGAGAGGGCATCAGCCTGGGAGTTGTGCTCTCTCGGGATTTGCTCGATCAGCACTTCCTGGAAATTCGTGCACATTTCGGAGACCAACTCTTGATATTTGATCATCTGTTCACCGCGTGCTTCATATTCTCCATTGACTTGGTTCACGACCAAGAGGGAGTCCATGAAGATGTGAGGGCGACGAATGCCCACGGCGAGCGCTAAATCGAGCCCGCCTACTAAGTCTTTGTACTCGGCTTCATTGTTGGTCGCTCGGAAATCAAAACGCACAGTATTTGTGAAACTCTGGCCATCGGGGCTGATGAGGACAATCCCTACCCCCGCTCGCGAGCTGGTCGACGAGCCATCTACGAACAGTTTCTAGGCGGGATGGCCGACTTGGGTCGGGCTAGGCGGGAAAGTTAATTCCACCAAAAAATATGCCAGCGCTTGGCCCTTGATCGCCGTGCGAGGAGCATACGTGACACCGTATTGGGAGATCTCCAGTGTCCATTTGAGGAGTCGCTCGTTGGTGTCTGGCCGGTGCAGAACTTGCCTTAGAGGGAGAGTCGTCAGAACCTCCACTTGGTGTTCGAAGAAATAGGCTCTCAACTTACGAACACTCATGACAAGTGCACATGCGAGCTTCTCCAGAGGCGTGTAACGTGTCTCCGCGTCATGTAGCGCTTGACTAACGAAGTAGATCGGCAAGTGGGTTTGTCCCTCTGCTCGCACTAATACTGCGCTTAGTGCGACCTCCGAGGCTTCCAGGTAAAGGAACAACTTCTATTCGGGGATTGGTTTTGCCAAAATTTGGGGGTTGGAAAGATACTCCTTGATTTTGGCGAAAGCCATTTGACTTTTTTTCGTCTACGCAAATTTTTTATCCTTTATGGTGCCGAAGAAAGGCTTGCTTTTGTCTCCGAGCCGCGAAATGAAACGATTAAGGGCTGTTAAACACCCCGTGAGGCATTGCACCTACTTGACATTTCGTGGTTCTGGCATGTCGAGAATCGCCTTGATCTTTGTGTGGTTCGCTTCAATCCCCCTTTGGCTCATGATGTGCCCCAGTAATTTTCCGGAGCTTACTCCGAAGTTGCATTTCTTGGGATTCAGCTTCATGTTGAAACTTTCGAGGATAGCGAACGTCTTGGCGAGGTCCTTGAGGTGATTTTCCTTTTTGAGGCTCTTAACCACAATGTCGTCAATGTAAACCTCCATGGTTTTGCCGATTTGATCGGCGAACATCCCGTTGACTAGGCATTGGTAGGTCGCCCCCGCATTTTTCAGACCGAACGGCATTCGGACCCAAAAGAACACGTATTTTTACGTGTGGAATGATGTGTGTTTTATTTCTTTCTCCGCCATTGGGATCTGATGGTATCTGGCGAAGGCGTCCATAAACGACATCATTTCGCAACCTGCCGTGCTATCGACCAAGTGGTCAATGTGAGGCATTGGAAAGTGATCTTTCGGACAAGCCGCGTTGAGGTTGGTGAAATCGATGCATAACCTCCAGGAGTCACTCACCTTCTTGACGAGCACCGCGTTGGCCACCCACTGCGGCTCGTCGGTAGCTACCCCAATTAGTTTATTGTCGAGCAGCTTTTTTACTTCTGTATCTAGCTCAGCATACTTTTCTGAACCAATTTTCCTACGTTTTTGGTGAATAGGCTTCCTTGCCGGGTCGATCTTCATATAGTGGCAAGCATGTTCGGGATTGATGCCGACCATATCCTGATGCGACCAGGCAAAGATTCTGATGTTCTTCCGTAGTAAACTGATCAAATCATCTTTTAGCTCGGGATCGACGCTCGAGCCGATCTGCACTTCCCGCTCCGGGTGAGCCGGATCGATTGTTATACTTTCCAACTCTTCGGTGGTGACGGTCGCTTCTCGTTTGGAGCGATCGTCGGACTCGATCCTTGGATCAACATCGAGGCTTGGCTCGAAACCGATCCTCGGTTCGATGTCGTCCGATGATCGATGAGAGATGCCGTCTTCTGAGTTGGGCTGGTATGAGGTGCTTGGCTTGTAGATCTCCATTGGTTGGTTATCGATCGTCCCAGTGTTACAAACAGGACAAGAAACGTTTAAAGGGAAAGCTACAACACAAGAGTAGTTCAAACACTTCTTTGCCATTAGCTGATCCCCTTTTACAGTACCGACTATCCCTTCGGTAGTGGGGAACTTGATACAATAAAAGAAAGAGTAAGTGACCGCCTCAAAGGTTTCTAAAAAGGGGCGACTTAGGAACCCATTATAGATGCTGGGCATGTCTATGATTACAAAGTTTAGGCTCCTAGTGATCTTAACCTTAGGATCATAACAGGAGACTAGCTCGACGGAGAGCTTGATCCTTCTATAGGCTTTGACCGTATTGTCGCCGAACCCTTGAAGCACGGTTTTGAATGGCTTGATGAATTTGGTCAGGTTGCCGATATGGTCTAGAGCAGACTTGTATATGATGTTGCAAAAGCTCCCGTTGTCAACCAGCACGCGGTCGACCGTTTTCCCAGGGATACATGCAGAGATCACCAAGGCATCCCCTTGGAGCACTGCACTCTCTCCCTATCCTTGTTGGAGAAGGATATGAGCATCTCTTTGGAGATGGTTGGCTCCGGGGGCACCACGACGTGGACTCCGGCGAACGCCCTCAGCTCGGCCTTCCGTTTTCTGTTTGACATGGTGGAAACCAGGGAAAGACCTCCGAGATTTCCACCTCCTGATTGAAGCATATTGACCCGGCCGCCGGGGTTGATCGGAGGAATCGACTCATCTGAGTACTCCGGCTCAGGCCGCTCGATTCTGGCGACTGGATTGGGAGGTTGACGGTCGTCGTTCTGTCGACGATCACGGCCCCCGGTCCTTTCTGCCTGGGGCTCCGGCTTGGTTACTAAACTGTCCAGCTTGCCTTCCTCGAAAAATCTCCAGAGTTGTCTGAGGAGGTCGAGGCATTGGCTGGTGTTGTGGCCGGAACTTTTGTGGTAGGCCCAATTTACTGCAGTCCATATGACCGTTGTCCCTCATTAGCTTTGGCTTGCTTAGCCATTCGCGCCCCTTGATGGCGTTGAAGATATGGGCCGGAGATAGATTGAGGTTGTAGAGGAGGTGGACCTCCACATACTCGAAGGCCTTGAACTCACCGGGTGGCTTCGCGACCGCCTTTCTGGGCTTGGCGATCGCCTTCTTTGGGACGGGCGATGGCGCCTTCCTTTCTCCTGTTGCCCCCTCGCCTAAGCGAAAGGTGAGCAACCTCTGACTGGCCAGAAAGTCGGCGGCCTAGCCGCGGAAGATCGCGTAGGTCGGGGGATGTCCTTTGTGAGGTGCCTGAACATGGGAGAAAGACCATCGAAACCCCACAAAACCGAGTAGAGGGAGAGCTCGTCGCTTATGGGCTCACCGATGAGGACTATTTCATCCACCCGGTCGATGTAATCTCCATCAGACTCGCCTTTACCCTGCCTGATCTTCATCATGCGGTGGGGACCTTCTGGCCGAGCAACCTTGGTGTATTCGCTCCCAAACGATGGCAAAATCAAAGGTTAGCTCGCCTGCCGCCGGAACAAGGGCACCTGCAAAAAGAAAGCCAAATTAGATCAGTTCATGATATATCCGAACGAAGGGAGAGTCAGAACCCTTACTCGGATTCCTCTCCCGGAAGCCGATGGGATATCCAACTCATCGGTAGGATTGTCGCTCGCGGCCGACCTCCACGCTCTGCCGACCCAGAACCACTTCGTCCGATCGCCCCGGACCTTGTTCGGGACCCCAAGAATCACCCGGCCCGAGCGACCTTGAATGTGGTAACCGCCAACGGAACCCTTCTGAGCCGTCGGATTGAAGAGATAATTCATCTCCAGCAGCGAAGGAAGACGGTACAGCCGGTGACCGTCGAACAAAGTAAAGGTGCAGACAATCTGCAGCCAGGCGTTCTGCGTCAGTTGAAGCGGCACCACATTCCAGGCCATCAGCAAGTAGGACACGGCGAACGGCAGGGGGAACGGTAGTCCAGCCCCCATGATCGCCTCATTAACAGCGACCATGCCCTCAAGAGGTTGGTCGGCACATTCATTCTCGGCGGGCACATATAGGGAAACGTCACAGGGGACATGGAACTTCACCCTCCAACGGTCCAAATCCTTCCTGGTCTCCGAGATTCTAATCTGGCCAAGGGACCGTGTGGAGCGGCACGCGGCCCGGAACAACATCCGTCTTTCGGGTTCATGGGGATGGGCAACCGAGTACTCGTGGAAGTCGAACTTGGGAAGCGGGCCGACCAGTTTCTCCATGAGTTCGGCAAAGTCTGAAAAGGCTTTGCCGAACGCGCTGTTTTGCTCCCAATACGCTTTCACTGCCATCTCCTCTTCAGCCAGTGTTGGGATAACAAATACCCTGTATCGAAGCAGTTGGGATAAACAATCCCTGTATCGATCGTGTTGTCAGAATGTTTTGACAATATGCCAAATCCTGCATACTGCTAATAGCTGTATCAAAAAGCTGATCAAGTATCAACCTGTATCGAAGACTTCTCGTAGTCCCAACCATACAGTAAATTATCATACAGCAAAGAGTCCCGCAAAGCTAAGTATGGAAGCTGTCTCGAAATATCAATACAGCAATCCTTCCATACAACCCTCAAACAGGACAAGAAGGAATCTTCAGTATTCGCTAGAAGTCAAGTACCATTTGATAAAGAAGTATTTAAATACTAAAGGATAAAGTATTTAAATACTGTAAGTCATCAAAAGATCTTCAAATCCCGCAATATCCGGATCTCAGTCTATTCAAGTCTAATATCAAGTTGTCGCAGAATCTTGCTCAACGGATCTATTTCAACGGATATATTTCAGAGGCTATATATATATATATACATATATATATATATAGTTTGGAGATCATCTACATAACTGATACAGATACATACATACACACGACTTACAAACCAACAAGTGCTTACAAGAATATTCAGAGCAAAACATATCTCCCTAGGCTTTCTGCTATTCTGAGAGAAGATATATACAGTACTCAAACCGTGAACAACACATCATCAGCTATAAGCTCATAAAGTCAAGTTGTTGTTCAAATATTGTTCTAACCTTGAATAAACCCATCAGCCCTGCGTGGACTGAGAAACCTTGCTATTCCCGAACTGTGTGTGACGGACTTGCATTGAAGAAGACGAAGCTTCAGAATTGTGTGTGAAGAAGCCAGTCACGTGTTAGCTCAAACCAATCTGTGTGAACGGTTGAAAGCTAAGATTTTTATATCAATCTGTATGAACGATATATTGATTAGGTTTGGTTATAATTACGTAGTTGTGTACGCAGTAATTATAATAAAATTTTTACTCCTGTGTGGAGGACCAGTGGACGTAGAGGGGTTTACCTGGAACCACTTTAAATATTGTGTTATTTACCTTCTGTCTTTATTGTTTTATTAATTGTGATTATTTAAGTATACACTGCACACCGAGTTGCTGTATCCTCAGCAACTCACTGTATTAAAGACTTCCGCTACGCACTCAGATTTAAAAACCGTACAGTTTGTTGTTTAAAACACTTTCCAAGCTGTATCCTATATACTTAGTGGCCAACAAGTGGTATCGGAGCGGTTGATTCTAAAAAGAATCAGTCATATTTTTAACCGAATCAGATCTAAAATCACCTATTTTTATAAAACAATCTTTTTCATTCCTACATTCTCATATGGATACATCAATGATCAACAAAGTTCTTATGTTCTCTATTAATGAGTTTGATGATTGGAGAATCAGGATGGAGGCTCATCTTGCAGCAATGCACGAAGAGATGATCTTTGTAATACAGGATGGCCCCATCAAAATTATGAAGCTCATGCTGAGATGCTTGAAAAAGAGCGCAAACAATGGATTTCTGATGAAAGAAAGCGCGCCAACCTCGACAATGTTGCGAAGAATGCGCTGTTTGTCACCTCTGACAAAGGCACATTCTCTAAGGTAAAGAGCTGTAAATCAGCCAAGTATATCTGGGATAAACTCAAGTTGATTTTTGAGGGAACTGAGCTCTCAAAAGAAAACAAGATTTCAAAATTAACTTAGCAATTTGAATCTTTTGAAATGAAACCAACTGAAACATTTGAGGAACTTGACCTCAGATTCACTGGAATTGTTGGTGAACTTGAAGCTTTAGGCAAAATTTATACTCAAAGGGAGAAAAACCTAAAGATTTTCAGATCTCTCCCTGCCCGATGGGACATTAAGACCACAGCTATGCATGTGTCGTGTAATCTTAGTGAAATATCTACTTTTGATCTCTTTTCTGATAGGAGAGAGAAAATTGAAGAATCTCCCGCTAGGACTACAGCCTTAGCCGCTATATCCAACCATCAACACAGCATGCCCAGCCCATCAAATCCTAATTACAAGAATGCTGACAACGACGACAATATCCTGTCGCAAGACGAAATGGCGTTCCTCATGCACAAGTTCAAAAAGTTCATCAAGCAGTCTGGAAAGACTCCCTACAGGCCCAAGCCTGTTCACAAGGTAAGTACTAAAACCTCCTCTGGCGACGCTAACCTGTGCTATAATTGCAGGAAACCAGGACATTATGCAAACAAATGTCCTCATCCCAAAGTTCAAAAGTTATCGGAAGCCGAGCAACAAGAGAGGGATGAACGAAGACGTGCTTGGAAAAACAAGCTCAAGGCACTGATAGGAGAATCAGAAGCCTCCCCCACACCATCCAAATCCTAAGAATGTCTTCAGGTAGTCACTGAAAGTGACTCTTCTGACGATGAATTCGAAGATAAGGCATATATGTGCTTTATGGCAAAGGACATTCCGTAAGAAGAAGATAGCGATGATGAGGTGAGCTCAACCTCAATTATTCCAGTAAACGCATCGCATACTTTCGAAAACACGATGAATGAATTTAAGAATATTCAAAAAGCCCACGAGACTTTAAAAAATAAAAACATTCAGCTTCAACTTTCCAACATAGAGCTGAAAGAAGAAAACGACTTGCTGAAGATAAACTATGAAAATATGTCAATTGATTGTGAAAACAGCAAGGTCGAGCATGAAAAACTCGTGGAGAGCAATCATTAACTTGCTCATGAACTAAGTGAGACTAAGTCTCAAAATGGAAGCAAGACAAATGATTTCGTTCTACTTCAAGCCAAATTTAATACTCTCGAAAAGCGAGAAAGCGAACTTGAGGCCATTCTGAAATCTTTCGAGAAATCATCTAAAAGAATGGAAGAAATTCTAAGCACTGGGAAACATGCTTATGATAAAAGTGGCTTAGGATATATCTCATTTTCCAACAAAGGGAAAACTAGTACTGTGTTCTTCAGGAGTGTGGAACACATTCCTCTATCGGAAGAAACTCCTAGTCCTGTGAAGGAACCTGCTGCTCCGCGAAAAGCAAAGGCTGCCATTCCGCCCCCGCAATCCTATTCGAGATAGCGGAATCATAAGCCATTTCAACCTGTAAGGCGCACGCAATAGCATGCTCCCCGAACTTATCAACAACGCAAACAGCCGTTCAGAAAGAAGGCTGTATCCAAATACCAAAGGCCCTCACAGCAGTACTTTCAGTACAGCACGCCTAGGTACTGGATACAGGAGCCTCATTATCCATCAAGAAAGTAGGTGTCCGCATAGCATCGACAACAACTTTGGGAATCTAACTGGAAACCCAGAAGGCAAGTTGTAAGGCCAAAGAAAATGGCTCCACCTCCGAGACGGCATAAGTACTGGATTAATAATAATAACCCTGATTTTTACATGCATAATGATTATCATGGATACAGTAACTATGTACATGCCCCACGTGTTAGGAATACCTGTTAGATTTTGATGATGTCATCAGTATAAATTTAAATGTTTATTACTTGGCAAAAATGTAAGGAAGAACCAAATGAGTATCTTCCATAGGCCAAATATGTTAAGTATAAAACTTGGCAAAATGTAAAGAAGAACCAAAAGAGTATCTTCTATAGGCCAAAAATAAGTTAGGCCAAAAATTGGCTAAGTACTAAAGTACAGCTAAGTCCATCAGAGAGGATCAGCCGAGTCAAGTCAGAGTAGTTCTGGTCAACAAAAATTATCATGGATGTTTGACCAGACTGCAGCCAAGGTACCTCAGACAAGTCACCTGATCAGACAAGTTCCAAACTAAGAACATCAGAGAGGTCCAGACTGCAGAGAAGTTAACTGCACATCAGTGTAGTCGAGATCAGCCAAGTACTCCAAGTCCACATCAGCATGCGTTGAAAAGTCAAGTATTGCGGAAAGTCACATGCAACGTGAAGAGACAAATTGGAGTGATTCCCGCAAAAGATATGATTTAAATAAATCATCCAGACCCACCTTGAAGACTTTAATCGTTTTATATTCAAAAGATTCGGCGCATCACATGCAGAGTCTTCACAACGGTCGGAAGATAGATTAAAATATGGGAATCCAGCCTTGCAATGTTCAGAAAGAAAACAATGAAGTCTACCTCTCCAACGGACGGATTTGTTGAAAAGATTTGCAACGGCTATAAGGAAAAGCTCAGAGATCGTGACCTATATATATCCGAAGATTTGAAGCTGAGAAAAACCTTATAGATAACAACTACCGGTGCGAACATACTTTCAAGCGATCAAAGCATTCAAGCTATCAAAAAGCGAAATACAGCATCGTGAAAAGAGCGGTTCTAAAAAGTTCATACTTAAAGAAGCTCTTAGTTGGAGAGGACAAAAAATCTTGTCTATAATCCTGAGTTCGGGGTACTTCAGTAGTTGAAGTTAAGATACTGTAAAGGCATCCAAGGATCGAGGATCAAGAGGTGCAAGGCAGTCAAGTGTGGTACAACGGCACGGATTTCCACTGGTTGGAAGCTGTTGTAGTTTTGTTTGAATCACTGTAATATTTATCACTGGTTGAGAATTATAGTGAATTCATCTCCAAATGGTTTGGAGAAAAGTGGATTAGTAGAGGATTACCCCACCTCTGAGACCACTATAATTGCCTGCGTTCTTTACTATTTTATTGCATCATACTTTAACTGCTGCATTCATTGTTAAGTGTTTCATTAGTTGTTTTGTATTCGTCATCATCTGATTTCCGCACGTATTAAGAACAAACGATTCCAAGTCATTTGTTTACCTATCAGCTGAAGAAACTCACTCTTTGAGAAAAAGAGTTTAAGAGTTTCAACAAGTCTATTCACCCCCCCTCTAGACTTGTTCCTGGACGACTTATGACCTACAAGTGGTATCAGAGAGGTTGGTTCATTTATTTCACGAACCAGATCTATATCAGAGATATATCTTTACTCTCATTTTATAATGGAACATATGCATTCTAGACTCCCTGTGTTTTCAATTGATGAGTATGATCTTTGGAAGATAAGGATGTAGGCACACTTATCTTCTATCCATGATGACATGTGGTGCATCATCGAGGACCGGACCATTCATCTTCGAGAAGGACAACACTGCAGAGGAGATCGCAGCAGGGAAGCCAGAGAAGATTCCAAAGAATAGGACAGAGCTGACTCTCGAAGAAAGAAAGATGGCCAATCTTGATAACCGGGCCATAGATGTGTTATATCAAACTCTTGACAAATCCACCATGGTCAAGATAAAGAACTTCAAAAATGCCAAGGAAATCTGGGACACATTAGCTTTAATGTGTGAAGGAACGGAGCTAATCAAAGAAAATAAATTGTCAATCGCTATTCAAAAGTTTGACAATTTCAAAATGAAGAACGGCGAATCCATAGATCAAGTGGACACAAGGTTCACTGAGATTATCAATGAAATCAACTCCCTCGGCAAAACCTATGGCAACAGGGAAATGGCACTGAAGGTTCTCAGATCTCTCAATCCTGAATGGAGCATGAAGGCAGTGGCCATGAGAGAATCCAATGACCTCAATAAGATAAAGATCCAAGAGCTGTTCTCTGATCTGAAGGCTTATGAGTTCGAGCTTCCAAGTTCATCCTCAACCAAGCCTGCAGAGAAGGGAATAACATTTGCAGCCGAGTCCCCCACCAAGAGCTTATCTGATGTGAAGCCTCCAAATCCATTAGATTTTGAGGAAGAAATGGCTTTTATAATGCAAAGGTTCAACAACTTCCGGAAAAACTACTCCAAATACAAGAAAAATTATAAGGAGAATCCCAGAAGGAACCAGAAAGCTGGAAGCTGGAAGGTGGAGTCCTACAATTGTCACAAGACAGGACATATCCAAATCGACTGTCCTGATCTCAAGAAGGACGAAAGAAAGAAGGAGGTGGGCAGAAAAGAAGATAGAAGAAAGGCCCTCATCGGAGAAGACCAGGAGCATGTAGAATCAAGCAGCAGATTATTTTCTGATGATGATGAAGAGTATGACTGCCTGATGGCCAACTTAGCTGATGAAGAGGTAACATCTAAACCCTCTGGTTCAAATAACAGTTCAGCCATGTCACAAGATATGGATCTGCACGAATCTGTAAACCAGCTATTTAAAGATTTTGAAACACTCAAATCTGCACACCAAGGTGTATCAGCAGAGAAGACTCAGCTGGAAGATGAGAATAGGCAGCTGAAAAACGATTTTGAAAAACTCAGCCTAGAATTAAATAAGGTTGAGATAACTGCAGCTGACTTTAAAAACCAGGCTGATGTTAATACGGCTGAGATAAACCGACTAACTGTCTTACTTAAAGAAAAATCAGCTGCAGTTGCTCATGCCAAAGCCGAGTTTACTAAGCTGACTCAGATAAATAAGACTCAGGCGCAGGAAATAACCTCCCTGAAGGCGTCTTCAACTCTGGAAGAATTGTGTACCAATAAAAGGTCATTATATTCCAAATCAGGCCTTGGATATGATCCTCACACTCCCTCTAGTTCTAAAAGAAAGTTTATCAAGGGAGAAACAATTGTCTCGACTGCTGAGCATACATATAAACCGATAAAAAAAATTTAAAAGCCTAAGTCACGTGTCTAGGCTGCAGTCGGGTTACACAAGGCGGCCACCTAGACAAGCGACTAGGCAATGGCCCGCATGTAAAAGAACCTGCACAACATGCCCACTATTATCAACAACTCCCCAAAAATAGATTTCAAAATCGGAGGGGCAGATGGAAACCTCAAGGTTATCCTAATTTCCAAAATGAACAAGTGTGGAGACCTCAAAGATTTAATAAATGGTCTCAGCCAAGATTTAGAAATGGCCCACACTATCAAAATTTTGAGGAATATCCAGTATACAATCCCAACAGGAGATTCAGACCTCGACCTTACACACCTTATGAGGGTTATAATAATAACAACTTTCACAATCCAAGGAGAAATCAATTCTCCAGGAAACCAGCTAACCCCAAAGGACCCACACAGATTTGGGTACCTAAATCTCTGCTTGTCTGATTGCAGAAAAGGTGGAAGGAATACAACCACATCTCCACAAATTCAAACTTTGGAGGTGAAGAATGGTTTGTAGATTCTGGATGCTCGAGGCACATGACCGGGAACAAGAAGATGCTGTCCAAATACACCAAAGAAAGAGGTCCCGATGTAACCTTTGGAGATAACTCTAGAGGACAAACAAAGGGCTTTGGAGAGATGCACCGAGGAAATATTGTGATATCCAAAGTTCACTATGTCAAAGGACTAAAATACAATCTTCTGAGCATAAGCCAGTTTTGCGACGAGAAGAATCTAGTAGTCTTCACCATTTGGAAATGTATGGTGATAGATATCCTATCTGGAGAGGTGAAGCTACAAGGATTTAGAAGGAGATATGTCTACATGATAGATTGGAACACAGAAACACCTAACTCCTGTTTTCTATCTAAAACAGTAGCTGAGAACGGATGGTTGTGGCACAAAAGACTATGTCACCTGAACTTCAAAGCCATCAATACGATCAGTTCTCAGAAGCTGGTCAGAGGACTTCCAGATGAAGCATTCAAGAAGGAAGCGCTTTGTGATGCATGTCAGAAAGGAAAGCAGACCAGAGCATCGTTCAAGCCAGTCCAGCCTACAACTCTCACTACAAGGATCTTAGATCTACTCCACATGGATCTATTTGGTCCTATCAAGCCAAGGACTCTAAGCGGCCGAAAGAATGCACTTGTTGTGGTAGATGATTATTCAAGGTACACCTGGATTATCTTCTTGTATAAGAAGAGTGAAACCTATGCTAGGAGCTCCTATCAGTCAGGAACTCGCTACAGGTATGATCTTAGCATCACTGCCTTTAGAGTACGACCAGTTTGTAGTAAACTTCAACATGCACAATATGGAGAAAACTATTACTGAGTTGCATGGGATGCTAAAACAAACTGAGACAAGCATTAAGAAAGTTGTTCCTAATGTTTTAATTAATGGTTCAAAAGAAATGGAATAAAAAGAAAGGGAATAAGATGGCCCCGAAAGATAAAGGTAAGGGTAAAATGCAAATATTGCCTAAACCCAAACCTAAACCTTTCAAGAAGTCATCGAAACAACCTAAAGAGGGGACTTGCTACCACTGCAATGAAAATGGTCATTGGAAAAGGAATTGCAAGGTCTACCTGGAAGAAATGAGGAAACGGAAGAGCGGCGAGACTACTGCTTCAGGTATTCTTGTTATAGAAGTCAATTTACCTACTTCTTCATCATGAGTATTAGAAACCGGTAGTGAAGCTCACATTTGTGTGAATACGCAGGGGATGCAAAAGAATAGACAACTGGCAAAAGGTGAAATGGGCCTACGTGTTGGAAATAAAGCAAGAGTTATTGCTATTGCCGGAGGGACTTATGATATAAAAATACCAAGTGGACTTGTATTGGAACTTAATAATTGTTATTTCATTCCTGCTATGGGTAGAAACATTATATCAGTTGCTTGCCTTGATTTGGAAGGTTATAACTTTACTATTGAGAAAAGTGTCGTGTCCATATTTAATAAAGGTATTTTTCATGGAGTGCCTTGATGAGTGGGAGATTATATCCCATAAATCTTGAAAGTACCAAATTTGTCTATAACTTGAATATCAAAAGACTTAAATCAAATGATTTAAACCAAACATATTTCCGGCATTGTCGTTTGGGCCATATAAACGAGAAAATTATAACCAAACTCCATAAAGACGGAATCTTGGAGACATTTGATTTAGAATCATATGATACGTGTGAATCTTGCTTATTGGGTAAAATGACCAAAGCTCCTTTCACGGGCCATACTGAGAGAGCTGCAGATTTATTGGGCTTAATACATACTGATGTATGTGAGCCAATGAATACAAATGATAGAGGAGGTTTCCAATAGTTCATAACATTCACGGATGACTTAAGCAGATTTGGATATATCTACTTAATGAGTCATAAGTCTGAGTCGTTTACGAAATTCAAGTAATTTTAAAATGAAGTACAAAATCAGTTAGGCAAAAACTATTAAAGCATTACGATTGAATCGTGGTGGTGAATATTTGAGCCATGAATTTGACGATCATCTTAAAAATTGTGGAATTGTTTCACAACTAACTCCATCTGGAACACCTCAATGGAATAGTGTGTCGGAACGGAGAAATCGAACCTTGTTAGACATAGTTAGATCGATGATGAGTCAAGCTGATCTTCTAATTTCTTTTTAGGATTACGCCTTAGAGACTGCTGCCAAATTCACATTCCCCACTTTCATCAATGGAAGAAGAATACATTCTCACATATTCGTCAAAAAGCTCATACATAACCTCTTTGACTTTACTAATATTTTCTCGAGCTAAATTTCAAGGGAACATTTTGGGACATGAAACAATCTTCCACCGCAAATAAGCCTTCCATTTGATTCAAAGTTATCCTTCAAAATCGTAATACACGAATCATTTGCGGATGCATTGTCCACATAAACTGTGGAAACCTAACACAAATACACAAAGATTAAGCAAAATAGAAAAAAACCAACATATATACATCATATTAAACAAATTAGAACTTACTTTGTCCTCAATTTCCCACTCCCTTAGGCATGTTAAGATGCAATCGACTTTATTTGCACCTTTACGTGGAGGAGGCAAATGTACAAAATTAATCACCCTCTTTTGAAGCTTCTAATCAAGATCCACAAAATGAGCCGTAATCACCATGTATTCAATTTTTTGTGGCTTTGACTTCCACAAATCTGTAGTCAAACTTATTCGCTCTACTTTCTTGAACAAATCTTTTAGTTTTTTCTTCTCAAACTCATAGACTTTGAAAGAATCTATTCTAATAGTAACTCGGGATACACGGTTCCATTCAGGTATTCCCCTTTTCATCATCAAGTTAAAGCCTTCTTCCTCAACAATACTAAAAGGATGCTCATGCATAGTGATCTAATGGGCTATCCCTTCTCGCATCTTTAACATGTCAAGTTTACCATTATGTAAAGCACTAACAAATCCAGATTGATCTGTACCAGTGCTTGAATCAGATGGCAAAAAATTGATCATTTTTTGTTGTCTCGTGTGTTTCGATTTCATAATGCAAGATTCTAAGTGTCGGTGCATATGGATAGTGCTCTTAGATTTCAAAAGAGAAAGAGGAGTTTCACAATACTTGCACTTTACCTTCCATTGTTTTTTAATCTTTTCAGGTTCGAAAAACTCATCCCACACTTTTGATCTTCTTGGTCTTTTAGAGTTACCCAAATTGTTCTCTGTCTCAGGTTCTTTACTTGTGGTGTTAAGGGGTGGGGGGATGTCACAAGGCTCTTCATTAACCTCCACAGATACATCCTCCCCTTCATTTGATCCTTCATCAACAATCACATGGACATCTTCATTTGAGGCACCAATTGGCGTAGAAGATACTTGCGGTCCATTAGACATCTCTGGAATTATAAATGCATATTTAAATAAACTTAAACTCCAAATATAATCAAATAATATTAAATGACAGGCAAATGTATAAGTAAATGATTCCACTTATAGCTAGAGAATTTTTAAACTCCAAATATAAACAAAAAGTACTCCAAACATAAAAATTGATTACAATGAATTCATCCAATTCCTGCTATAGTTCCAGAAATATAACCATTTTTTTGCCTTTCAAAGAAAATTTCAAACACTGCTCCAATAAGTATAATAATCTTTTCCCATGATAATGGTTTGATGGGAATGGTTTTGTTACTAGTCAATAGTCATTGCCAAATATATAATGATTTTCTAAAACACAAAGTAATCGAAAAATTGTAACACAAGCAATCGAAGAGGTACATACCAATAAATTGTTGAAAACAACTGAAAACGTCCTTGAAAACCACAACAGCCGAAAAACCCTTCCACTAAACGTTACCAGACAAATTGCTCTACAATATGGAGAAGGTAAGAAAACCAAATCGTAAGAACAAAACACGGTTAATATATTATTTAAAATACTCTAGAATCTAGATGGTAAGGATTTAAACAAACCAGATGATTATTGAGAGTGAAAAAAATCATATTAGACAAGTAAAACTAAAACATAAAACCACTAAATTCCTTACTATTTCAAGGCAAAGAAGAAGTCGTGTGCGAGATTCGTATGAAACCCGGTTGTGGCTTCGTCGCCGTCTAAAATATGGTGGAGAATCTGGAGATAGCAAGAAGGATGAACTGATGAGAGTTGAGACTTGAGAGCAGAGAGGCTTGAATGCGTAATCCATGAACTGGATCTGGAGAAGGCGGCTTTTCCAATTAGGGTTTTTGTTATTGAGTGGCTTAAAATTGAGGAATGGAGTAAGTCACGTGGGTTTGGTTTTAAAATTTAAAAAGGAGATGTTTTATATATCAAAATTTTCATTCTTCTTATTATTAAAGTTAAAAAGGAGAATGTATTATTATTTAATTATTATATTAAATTAATTATTATTATTTTTTTACATTATGTTTTTTGAATTATAATATAAAATTTATTATATATAAAATATATTCGAGTATCTCACGAGCTTATCGAGTCGAGTATCGGGTAGCTCGGTTTGGCTCGTTAGTAGGTCGAGTCGAGCTTGAGTTCGAGTCGAGTTTATTCGAGTCGAGTGTTGACCGAGTTTTGAAGTCGATCTCGAGTAGCTCGCGAGTTGCTCGTCTCATTTACACCTCTAGGCACAACACCCAACAAAGCGGTACAAACTGTACTGGGGGCCGCGACACACTCTCTACGTGCCGAGGCCCATAATGACTTTACGCCCAGGCCTGGGCAGCGGAACAACTAGGGCCGCGGCACACTTAAGCCGGGCTGCGGCCCGCGGCGCGGGATCCCTAATTTCAGCTCGCGATTTTGTGCTGTTTTGGAGGCGGATTCGACCGAATCCTCGGACGCATTTTGGAGACGGAAAAAGGTTATAAAAGCGCAGTAAAGGTCAGAAAAGGGATCATCGAAGGAAAGGAGAAGAATACCTAGCAGCAGAGAGCAAGGCCAGAGAACGGAAGAAGACAAGTTCATAAATTGTGTTTGAATTTCTTCCTTATGTTTAATTCAAATATTTGTGTATTGTTTTCTAGCATGTCGGGCTAGACCCTTTTATTCTAGGATTGAGATGAAATCAAGATTATGATGGATTAATTCTTGATTTTACGTTATTGATATCTTTCCCTTCTCTATTGATTTTTTCCCTATTGTTCTTAATGCTTTCAATTGTATGGCCTATGATTGGATTGTTATAACTACGTAACTTGAATCGGGAGAGGAGAGTAAGTAGTGAAAATTGGAAGAAAACTGTTTTGTCTTGTGAGATAGGAATATACTCATAAGAATTATGAAGCTCGTTTGAAGATTTTAGAACCTTTTGGCTATTGTCAAATTAACTCACCTAGGAATAGAGTGAATTATTCGCTTTGAAAAATTCTACGGGCCTCGAGAGAGGCATTAGATTAACTTAGAATCTTCGCTTTCAATAAATTGGGAAATTACATAAATTACATTAATCAAGATTGATTTGGATTAATCGAGGCGAATTCCCGATCCTAGATTCTTCTCCTATTTGATCTCATTTTTATCGGACTGTCGATTTTATTGTGTGTTTTTATTTTATCGCAATATTTAGTTTTTAATAATTATTCAACCCCAAAATTTCGGTCGTTCAAATAAAATTATAAATACTAATAAATTGGTACTTAGTACATCAGTCCTCGAGGGAACGATACTTTTCTCATCACTTTATTACTTGATTACTACAACGTGCACTTGCATTCACAGAAATACGTAACAATTTTTTGGCGCCATTGCCAGGGACTGATTGTTTTTACTAATATCAATTTCTGTATTTTTAATCTTAATTTGAACATTATTTTGTTTTTGTGTAAATTTGTTTTTATTTATTTTCCTTTCAGGAGTTCGTTTAGTGCATGAGAAAATTTGGTAACGAAGGTTTATTCCCTTCGGATACCGAACTCGAATGCACTTTACGGTAAAATAGGAAGGAAAGACGTGAGCTATTGATTACGGATATCATGGGAGACAACACTGGAAACCAAGGGATTGACAACCCAGTTCAGCAGGCTCAACCAGCATTGGCTCTCCGTGACTATGCACTTCCACAAATCAATGCAAACTTTTCGGGGATTCGACGCCCGACCATTTAAGCAAATAATTTTGAAATCAAGCCGGCTATCATCCAAATGGTGCAAGCAAGCCAATTTTGCGGATTGGCGAATGACGACCCCAATGCTCACATTGCTTCGTTTCTCGAGATTTGTGACACATTCAAGAACAACGGTGTTACCTATGATGCCATTCACCTACGGCTTTTCCCATTCTCTCTAAGGGACAAGGCCAAGTTCTGGTTGAATTCACTCCTGCCTGGCTCTATCACAACTTGGGCGGAACTAGCACAAGCTTTTCTGGGTAAGTTCTTTCCGCCAGCGAAGACAGCAAGACTCAGAAATGAAATAACTACTTTCGGGCAATTTGAGATAGAATCGTTGCATGAGGCATGGGAGCGATATAAGGATTTGCTAAGGAGATGCCCCCATCATGGTCTACCGGATTGGCTGTAGATTCAAACGTTCTACAACAGACTGAGTGCTTCTACACACACTCTTGTTGATGCAGCCGTTGGAGGTGCTTTAATGGGCAAGATGATGGCTGAAGCTCATTCTTTACTGGAAGCTATGGCGGCAAATGCTTATCAGTGGCCTTCAGAACGTGTGATTCCAAAGCGAGTTATGGGAATTTCAGACAACGATCCAATCTCTACGCCATCAGCTCAAGTTGCAGCTTTAACTCAACAACTACAAGCCTTTTCACATACTCCTTCTACCAATACCATGGAAACTTGCAATTGGTGAAACGGATCTCATCCTAGTGCTGAATGTGAAGTTGAAAATCCTTTTGAGCAATCTCAGATGGAACAAGCTCAATTTGTGGGAAATGGAAATCGTCAGAATAACCCGTATTCCAACACTTACAACCAAGGGCGGCGAAATCATCCCAATCTTTCATGGAGGAACGAGCAAGCTTTGAATAAACCTCCGCAAGCTCAATTCACTCAGCCACAACAACAGTCCCCTCAACCACCGAAGGTTTCTTTAGAAGATGCACTTGCTCAAATGGCGGCTAACACGAGCCAATTCATGACTCGCACGGAAACTACTCTACAAAATCATTCCGTATCTATTCGGAATTTGGAAGTCCAAATGGGGCAGATTGCAAATTTATTATCTTCTTGACCTCAAGGTGTATTACCAAGTGCTACCGAGATGAATCCTAAGGAAAATGTACAAGCTATCGATCTACGAAGTGGAAAGGAGCTACACGAGCAGCCCAAGAGTAGCAAAGAAAAGAGCAGCCCCATTGAGAAAATTGTTGGGATTCAGTGCCTAAAACGAAGGCCCAGCGGAAGCGGTAAAACAAAAATTAACTCGATCCGAATCCCTACGAGGATCGATCGAGCTACGTGTATACGAATATATAAACGAATCACAAGAGATATTAGAAACTCACCCTTGTAGTCCGTTGATTAAATGGATTCCTTCTCTTGAGCTATTCCCCAAGCTTTAGTTGTACTCCACGAATCCAATCCGCTCCAAGCTCTTGGATGATCCAACGCTGAAAGACCGCGTCGCTACTGGCCACGCGCCGGAGAAACGACCGGAACGACTAAACCTCGTTATCCACCAAGGATACGGCTAGAACAAGGTTATAGAAGCTACGCAACTCAAGATTACAACACTCTAAGTGTTTAATCTAGTATCTCTCTATCTCACAACTGTATTTCTCCAAGAAAAACTTATGAATGTTATGAAGATGATGATGAATAGTATGAAGCCTTGGAAAAAACTTTTCCTCTCTCCTTATCCTAACAAAAACGTGAGAGCTTGTGTCTTGCAAGGAGATGTGGTCTTCTCATTTTATTCTCCATCAAATCCCCTCAAATCAATCACCTTTTGACAAAATCACCCAAGGTGATATCTTGTCCCCTTGACAAAACATAAGTCTTCCACCAACATGTGGAGACTATGACCAAGGAAAAAGGAAAGAAAGAGGGGCGGCCATCTAGAAGGAGCCGGGCGAGTTCGGTCCATTTCGGACTCCCGTGAGTCCAAACAGATAACCTCCGATTCCGTTCCGATGTATTTATATCGATTAATTAATCCAAGTAATTAATCATATCAAATACATAATAACATAATTAATTTCTCCAATAAATAATTATATTCATGAATTAAATTAATCACCCAATAATATGTTTAATTAATTTGGCCGTAAATTAATTTATCCAATAAATTAATTTAGACATCCAATGCCCCAAATTTAATTAGACATCCAATATCCAATAAATTAGATATCCAGTATCTAATATTAATAACGAGATAATAAGCTTAATTCATTCCGTCATCAATCCTATTGCGCGACTCGGTAGGTCCGTCTTAGTCAACAATTGGAGGAACCAAAGAGTAGTAGCACCACCTAGCCAGCCTGGCAGCCTACACTGTACCCCAACTGAGAACAAATTATGGGATCACTCAAGAACCATTCTGTCGTGAATACTAGTATACATATAAACTCTTCTTCCAAATGTCCCGATCAAGTTATAGAGTCACGGTCAGTCAAACCCTATCTATACTTGATGCTATGCATGCGTTAATACAAATCGAGATCATCGAGCTCTCGTGTATCCAATACAACTAGCTCCAATGCTTTGTCCAAAGACTTATGATCTCATCTGCCAATAACCGCATAGGACATATAACCCACTCACTAACGGGAGAAAGAATTCTATCTTAGTATTCAGTAGGACCTGCTACTTGCCCGTCAAGATGCACGTCGAGGTTGACCCCCGCCTCCCGGTTTACAGGGTCGAACTACTCTAATGAAAATCTTGACGTCACAAGCACATCCCTATTAAATCCTCAAGTCTAAGGTTCACGAATACCTATCACAACCTTTCGACTCCATCATTGACTGTCCCGGAGTGAAATCTGTGTGATGAATCGAGGGTGAGTCAGTTCGAGTATACTAATCTAATTAGCATACCTATAACGTGTGCTCCCACTAACCATTAGTGTTGGACAGGCACTCTCCATGTGAAAGAACACGTCATACAAGTCTTCACATAAACTTAATGCCCAGTCAAGTTTCATAGACTTGCGAACGATTAAGTATTTGAGCTATAAACCTTTCCAGTGCCGACCCCCTTATCCAATATGGAGTGGAATGTTTTGCTCTCAAATACACGGACTAGTTTCTATATGTATATTTACGAGTTAGGAATGCTAACTACTAATAAATAAAGAAATATCCATTGACTTATATTAATGATTTACATAATTACAAGTACAATGCCCTCACTCAACATCCTCTGAGTGGCACTCGAAGGCATACTCCTGACAATTTCCCACTTGCACTCAATGCCACACACTATGGTATCTAATACCCATATTCTCCAGATGACGCTCCAAGCAAGTCTGAGAAAGTGGCTTGGTCAGTGGATCAGCGATGCTGTCGGCCGAGTCTACTCTGTGCAGCACAATGTATCCCTTCCGAACAAATTCTCTTACGAGATGATACTTCCTCTCAATATGTTTGGTGCTGTTGTGAAACCTCGGCTCCTTGGCCTGCGCTACAGCTCCTTCGTTGTCGCAGTACAGCGAAACAGGCAGCTCAGCACATGGTATCACTTGAAGTTCTCCCAGAAACTTCTTAATCCAGAACCATTCCTTGGAAGCCTCCAAGACTGCTTGATACTCAGCCTGACAGGTGGAATCAGTAGTCGTGCTTTGCTTGGCGCTACGCCAAGATACTGCTCCTCCATTAAGAGTAAATATGTAGCCAGAAGTAGACATCGAGTCGTCCTTCAGTCCTTGGAAGTCCGAATCACTGAATCCCACCACATCCAATTCTCCACCGCCATACATCAGAACCATATCTCTAGTCCTTCTTAAGTACTTGAGAACGTTCTTTACGACAGTCCAATGTTCCCTACCTGGGTTTGCCTGAAATCTACTCACCACGCTTACGGCATGCACAATGTCAGGTCTCGTACACAACATAGCATACATAAGTCTACCCATGACCGAATCATATGGTATATTACTCATTTCCTTTCGTTGTTCCTCACTTTGAGGACACATCTTCAAGGAGAGTTTTATTCCATGTCGCATCGGTAGGAACCCTCTTTTAGAATCATTCATCTTAAATCGGTTTAAGATTTTATCTATATATAGGGCTTGGGAAAGACATATTGTTTTCTTCGCTCTATCCCGGTAGAGTCGAATTCCAAGAATATAGGTTGCTTCTCCCAAGTCTTTCATGAAGAAATTACTCAAAAACCAAGCTTTCACAGACCTGAGCATTCCCACGTCATTTCCTATTAGTACAATGTCATCCACATATAGTACAAAGAATGCGATCTTGCTCCCACTAACCCTCTTGTATACACAAGGTTCCTCCTCATTTTGCACGAAGTCAAACTCTTTGACCGCCTCGTTAAAACGAAGGTTCCAATTACGCGACGCTTACTTCAGTCCATAAATGGAACGCTGAAGCTTGCACACTTTCTGAATATCGACTTCGGACACAAAGCCTTTAGGATTCTCCATGTAGATTTCCTCCTCGAGAAATCCATTAAGGAAGGTCGTCTTTACGTCCATTTGCCATATCTCATAATCGTGGTAGGCAGCTATAGCAAGCATCATGCAAATAGACTTGATCATAGCTACGGGCGAAAAGGTATTGTGGTAGTCGATCCCTTCTTTCTGGGTATAGCCCTTTGCCACAAGCCTGGCCTTATAGGCGTCAACCTTGCCATCACCATTAGTATTTCTCTTGTAGATCCACTTGTTCCCAATAGGCACTATGCCCTTGGGGCGGTCTACTAGAGTCCAGACCTGATTGACATGCATTGAGTCTATCTCAGATTCCATAGCTTCACGCCATTTCGCAGAGTCTACATCCACCATCGCTTGGTCATAGGTCGTTGGGTCGGTCTCTTGGCTATCACTTGGAACCTCATGGAGACCTAGTTCCTCCAAGTGCACAAGCCCATACCTCTCAGGTAAATAAGACACCCTACTAGACCTACGAGGTGGTTGTACTTGTGTTTCAGAAGGTTTGGTTCCAGTTTCTTGCACAGGTGTCTCCCGAGGAGTTTCATTGTATTCTTCTAAAGAAATACTTCTACCTGGTCCGCCTTCCTGAATGAACTCATCTTCCAGGAAGTGTGCTTGTAAAGCAACAACGATCTTTCGATCTTCGGGCATGTAGAATAGATATCCTATCATCCCAGACGGGAATCCAATAAAACGTCCCTTTGTGGACCTAGCTTCCAACTTCTCCACCTTAGTCTTCTTGACATAGGCGGGACATCCCCAAATCCTAATATGATTAAGACTTGGTTTCCTGCCCCCCAAATCTCATGTGGAGTTTTAGTAACGGATTTGGAAGGACATATGTTCAAGATGTAAGCGGCAGTCAGGAGTGCATACCCCTCCAGGTAAATCGGTAAGTCAGTATAGCCCAGCATGGAACGGACCATGTTCAACAAGGTCCGGTTCCTTAATTTTGACACACCATTTAACTGAGGAGTACCTGGAGGTGTTAGTTGTAAAACTATTCCATGTTCCTTAAGGAACTCATCAAACTCCATACTCATATACTCGCCACCTCGATCCGACCGAAGTGCTTTGATATGATTACCAGTTTGTTTCTCGACTAGGGCCTTGAATTCCTAGAATTTCTCACTCGAATTTATGTTTCATTAAGTATACATAACCATACCTAGTATGATCATCTGTAAACATAATGAAATATTGATATCCATCACGTGCTGCTTCCAAAGCACCACATACGTCAGTATGGATTAATCCCAGTTTATCAGCGGCTCTTTCAAAAGTCCCTGTGAAGGGGGACTTGGTCATTTTGCCTTTAAGGCAAGATTCACAAGTAGGAAAGGGATTCGATCCCAATGGACCCATAAGTCTATCTTTTTACATCTTGTAAACCTTGGTCTGACCAACATGACCAAGTCTAAGATGCCATTTCAAAACTTGATTGGTTTCACCCCTACCACGTTTTCGAGTCATAGTATTCACAACTACTTTGTTGTTGAGATTTAGATGATACAATCCATTTAACAATGTAGCAGTACCCACTACTTTATTTCTGAAATAAATTTTGCAGGAACCATCACCAACGAAAAATGAAAAGCCTTTTCAGTCCATGACCGGAATGGATACAATGTTTTTGTGCCCCTTGGGCAAAACAAGTACATCTTCTAAAGTCAAAACAAAGTCGGATTCTAAACCCAAAAGAAGTGATCCTATGTCGGTCGCCTCAACACTATGCCCGCTTCCGACTGTGATCATAACTTCTCTCCAAGCTTCCTACTTTGTTCCAGATCCTGATTCACGGTACAAATATGAGAACTAGCTCCAGACTCCAGTATCCAGGAAGTAGAAAATACAGTAGCAGAACAATTTGTTTTCAAAACTAAAAGTTTTGTACCTGAAGTGCCATGAAGAATCGGACAGTTTCTAGCCCAGTAGCCCAGCTCATCGCACTTGAGACAAGCATCCTTCTTCTTCTTATTCTTCGGAACCATTGGGGCCATGAAGAATCGGACAGTCTCTAGCCCAGTGGCCCAGCTCACCGAACTTGAGACAAGCATCCTTCTTCTTCTTGCCCTTGCCCTTGAAGTCCTTGACATATGGTCCAGTCTGCTTCTTGGTCTTTTTCTTCTTGTTCTTAGACCTCCGAGGTCCAGAAGAAATCATAAGAGCAGACTCCTTCATCCGCGAATTCTTCATCTGAGACTGTGCGGTCACAAGTTTGTTCATCAGCCCAGCATAATTACATGCAATCGCATTGCAGTTGAAGTTCATAACAAAATGTGAGAAGAAATCAGGGAGAGACTGAAGGATAAGATCGGTTTGGAGAGAAGTATCCATTTTAAAATCAAGAGCCTCCAATCTCTCGATCATGGATATCATTTTGAGGATGTGTTCCCCAACCTTTTCACCTTCCTTCATCCTTGCACCGAATAGTTGCTTAGATATCTCATATATAGCAGTTCTGCTATGCTCACCATAAAGTTTGGTTAAGTGAGATAGAATCTGCCTAGCAGAAGTCATTTTCTCATGAGCTCTATGAAGCTCATTAAATATAGAAGCCATCATGTATGCACGGACTTTTACGTCATCCTTAACCCACTTTTAGTGGTTTTCAATCTCTTCCTGATTGGCTCTGGTCCGCACAGGAGGCGCCGGAATGTCCATCTACAAGACGTATCCCAGTTCCTCTATACTGAGGACAATCATCAGATTGCAGAGCCAGTCCACAAAGTTGATCCAAACAGGGTGTTTTTTCGAGTAGAATTGCGAGTGGATTCATTGTCATATTGAGAGTTATGTCTGCATTAAGTATAACAGATTAATTAGTGACTTATTATATTATGATCTGAGTATATAATTAAGGTCTTTTCTATTCTTATTACCTAGCTCCCACTATTTTTATCGGAATAACACACTCTCATGTGAAATCCGGAAGTATCATCGCTCTACTTCATAGTGGTGATCGAGTTCTTTATAAATCTTAATAGAGGGCAACCGAACAGGTTTCTAGTCTATTAATTTTCATAAAGTGGTGTCCAACACCAACCCATCTAATGGATGATTCGATCTTCTTTTTTCCCCTTGTTGACTCCCCTCAACCTATATGGTTTCTATGGTTCATGAACAAGTTAAGTTTATACCATCGACGTAAATCAGTTTCACAATTGAATCTTATCCGGCAACCTATCAGGTTTCTAGGGATAAAATTTGCTCCAACCGAAGGCATCCAATGCGCTCCCGTTAATTTATCCTTCCTCCCCGAACGACTACCCCGATAACTCAGAAGCATAGAACATCCGGTTTGGATTTCAATTTCCCAAAAACTCGATGGAGGGAAGGATAACCTTGAAACCTTATAAACTTAATAATTTGTCGTGGGAGAATTTTCGCGATTAATGTTACACTTTGCACATTAATTCATTTAAGCGCGTTTGTGGTATTCATACAATATGAAACAACCATTCACAACCTAGTTGCTACCAATATGTGGTTCATGGACTGTTCCTAGAAAACAAAAACATCGTAATCTAATTACAAGTCTTCGTCTTGAATCTTCGTCTTCTCGAAACGGATCTTCCTCCAGTCTTCATCATTACATATAAATTTTACATTGAAAATTGTATCCTAGATACAAATATTTCTAGTAAAATAAATAGGCTCAAAACGGCCTTTACAACCCAATCGAATAAAACGAACGATTCAAAACTAAGTCCACGAACCACATCCCCATTCAAAAGCATTCATGCAATAAATACTATATAAATAGAAAACGTAGAGATACATTGATCCAATCAACAATACAAACCGATCCAATCGATTCACACAATCGGTAATATGAAAATGTTCAAAATAATTCGGTCAATCACAAGTATTCCAATACATCAATTTTCCCTTATAAAATGAAATACCACAAATCATTTTAATCATATTAAATCCAATTTAAAATGTGGAAAATCATTTTTAGGAATACACGAAGAAAACAAGCCCGAAGCGGGTCCGAAAGGGGCTGGACCGCGCCCAAAACGACACCAGGCAGCAAGTAGGCCGCCGAACAGCCGCAGCCCCTAAGCACGGGCCGCGGCCTCACCCGAGAAAGTTTAAGTGGCCGCCAGCACTACGGGGTCATGCCCTTCTTCCGACCACTCCTGACTGTCCCAATGGAAATTCGGGGCTAGTTTTTTGACAGGATATCCAATATCTATATTTTCCAACATTCATATCTTCAATATAATTCATATTTCCAAGAAATAAAGATTTATATTTAGACATAAACTTACCAAAAATATAACTACAACGAACATAAAACATATACCACGATTATGATTAAAATGATTCCAAATCATTCACCATCTAATAGAGCATTTCAAATGCCAATATCGTATATACGATCGCAAGACCTACTCTCCGATACTACTGTTGGGATTCGGTGCCTAAAACGAAGGCCCATCGGAAGCGGTAAAATGAAAATTAATTCGATCCGAATCCCTACGAGGATCGATCGAGCTACGTATATACGAATATATAAACGAAATCACAAGAGATATTAGAAATTCACCCTTGTAGTCCGTTGATTAAATGAATTCCTTCTCTTGAGCTATTCCCAAAGCTTTAGTTATTCTCCACGAATCCAATCCACTCCAAGCTCTTGGATGATCCAACGCCGAAAGATCGCGTCTCTACTTGCCACGCACCGGAGAAATGACCGGAACGACTAAACCTCGTTATTCTCCAAGGATACGGCTAGAACAAGGTTATAGAAGCTATGCAACTCAAGATTACAACACTCTAAGTGTTTAATCTAGTATCTCTCTATCTCACAAATATTTTTCTACAAGAAAAACTTATGAATGTTATGAAGATGATGATGAATAGTATGAATCCTTGGAAAAACTTTTCCTCATTCTTTATCCTAACAAAAACGTGAGAGCTTGTGTCTTGCAAGGATATGTGGTCTTCTCATTTTATTCTCCATCAAATCCACTCAAATCAATCACCTTTTGACAAAATCACCCAAGGTGATATCTTGTCCCCTTGACAAAACATAAGTCTTCCACCAACATGTGGAGACTATGACCAAGGAAAAAGGAAAGAAAGAGGGGCGGCCATCTAGAAGGAGTCGGGCGAGTTCGGTCCGTTTCGGACTCCCGTGAGTCCAAACAGATAAACTCCAATTCCGTTTCGATGTATTTATATCGATTAATTAATCCAATTAATTAATCATATCAAATACATAATAACATAATTAATTTCTCTTAGAAATAATTATATTCATGAATTAAATTAATCACCAGTAATTTATTTAATTCATTTAGCCGTAAATTAATTTATCCAATAAATTAATTTAGACATCCAATGTCGCAAATTTAATTAGACATCCAATGTCTAATAAATTAGATATTCAATATATAATATTCATAATGAGATAATAAGCTTAATTCATTCCGTCATCAATCCTATTGCGCGACTCGGTAGGTCCATCTCAGTCAGCAATGGGAGGAACCAAAGAGTAGTAGCACCACCTAGCCAGCCTGGCGGCCTACACTGTACCCCAACTGAGAACGAATGATGGGATCACTCAAGAACCATTCTATCGTGAATACCAGTATACGTATAAACCCTTCTTCCAAATGTCCCGATCAAGTTATAGAGTCACGGTCAGTCAAACCCTATTTGTACTTGACGCTATGCATGCGTTAATGCAAATCGAGATCATCTAGCTCTCGTGTATCCAATACAACTAGCTCCAATGCTTTGGCCAAAGACTTATGATCTTATCTGCCAATAACCGCATAGGACATATAACCCGCTCACTAACGGGAGAAAGAATTCTATCTTGGTATTCAGTAGGACCTGCTACTTGCCCGTCAAGATGTACGTCGAGGTTGACCCCCGCCTCCCGTTTTACAGGGTTGAACTACTCTAATGAAAATCTTGACGTCACAAGCACATCCCTTTTAAATCCTCAAGTCTAAGGTTCACGAATACCTATCACAACCTTTCAATTCCGTCATTGACTGTCCCGGAGTGAAATTCGTGTGATGAATCGAGGGTGAGTCGGTTCGAGTATACTAATCTAATTAGCATACCTATAACATGTGCTCCCACTAACCATTAGTGTTCGACAGGCACTCTCCATGCCAAAGAACACGTCCTACAAGTCTTCACATAAACTTAACGCCCAGTCAAGTTTCATCAACTTGCGAACGATTAAGTATATAAGCTATAAACCTTTCCAGTGCCGACCCCCTTATCTAATAAGGAGTGGAACGTTTTGCCCTCAAATACACGGATTGGTTTTTAGATGTATATTTACGAGTTAGAAATGTCAGTAACTACCAGTAAATAAAGAAATATCCATTGCCTTATATTAATGATTTACATAATTACAAGTACAATGCCCTCACTCAACATCCTCTGAGTGGCATTCGAGGGCATACTCCTAACAAAAATGAATGACGAAGAGCCCAAGTCAAAATCAGTCTCGACCACTCATCCCGCACCACCAGTCCCGGTCCCACAACGTCTGTAAAAGCAAAAGTTAGACAAGCCATTTTCCAAGTTTCTCGATGTTTTCAAGAAATTACATATTAATATTCCATTTGCCGACGCCTTGGAACAAATGCGGAGAAATGTGAAATTTATGAAGGAGATCTTATCTAACAAAAGGAAGCTCGAAGAATATGAAACATTGGCATTGACTAAAGAGTGCAGCGCTATTTTGCAGAAAAAGCTCCCGCCTAAATTGAGGTATCCAGGAAGTTTCACTATACCATGCACTATTGGAAACTCATCATTTGATAGAGCTTTATGTGATCTCGGAGCCAACATTTATCTTATGCCCCTTTCCATTTTCAAGAAGCTAGGTATTGGGGAGGCCAAACCGACTACGGTCTCTTTACAACTAGTAGATAGATTCATCAAGTATCCGAGAGAGGTAATAGAAGATGTCCTGGTCAAGGATGATAAATTCATTTTTCCTGCTGATTTCATTGTGCTTGATATGGAGGAGGATCATGACATCCCAAATATCTTTGGAAGACCATTTTTAGCGACCGGTCGAACTCTAATTGATGTGGAAAAGGGGAAGCTAACTTTACGAGTTCAAGAGGAGCAACTTTTAATATATTTCGATCTATGCAATATCTTAGTGATGTCAAAAATTGCTTTCAAGTAAATGTCATTGACTCATATGTAGGAAGAGATTTTCGGGAGAGCTATCCATCGGATCCACTGGAGCCCATTCTACTCGGATCCTCGACCGAGTTGAATCCAGAGCACTTAGCTTATTTACGACACATGGATGCTTCACCACCATTTTTACTCATAGACCATGTGAGGAGCTCGGAAGTTCACCAACTCGACCTGTCCCATCAATTGAGAAGCCCCCAAATCTATAGCTTAAGCAGCTACCAAATCATTTGAAATATGTATTTTTGGGGCCCGACGATTCCCTGCCTGTCATTCTTTCTGCAACTTTAGCGGCTGATCAAGAGGAGAAGCTGTTGAGAGTATTGAGGGAGTACAAATCTGCCCTTGGATGGTCTTTTGCGGATATCAAAGGAATTAGCCCGTCCATTTGTATGTATAGGATTTTGATGGAGGAGGACTATAAGCCTTCTGTGGAGCATCAACGTCGGCTAAATCCGAATATGAAAGAGGTGGTAAAAGTCGAGGTTTTAAAACTCCTCAACGCAGGTATGATCTTTCCTATTTCTAACAGTAAGTGGGTAAGTCCTGTTCAAGTTGTGTCAAAGAAGGGTGGGATAACGGTTATTCAAAATGATAATAATGAATTAATTCCTACTAGAATTGTTACGGGGTGGCGTATGTGCATAGATTATAGAAAATTAAATAAAGCCACTAGAAAAGACCATTTTCCTTTACCGTTTATTGATCAAATGTTGGATAGATTGGCCGGACATGATTTTTACTGTTTTCTTGATGGTTATTCTGGGTAGAATAAAATTTATATAGCCCCAGAAGACCAAGAAAAGACAATGTTTACATGTCCTTACGGCATTTTCGCTTATAGACGCATGCCTTTTGGTTTATGTAATGTTCCGGCCACTTTTCAAAGGTGTATGATGGCCATTTTTCCTGACATGGTAGAGCATTGTATTTAAATTTTTATGGATGACTTTTCTATTTTCGGTGATTCGTTTGACTTATGTTTGCAGAATTTACAGAATGTCCTGAACAGATGTGAAGAGACGAATCTCGTGTTTAATTGGGAGAAGTGTCATTTTATGGTCCAGGAAGGCATTGTGTTGGGGCACCACATATCCGCACATGGGATTGAAGTCTACCGTGCGAAAATTGAAACGATTAAGAAGATGCCTCCGCCTACTTCCGTGAAGGGGGTGAGGAGCTTTTTGGAACACGCCGGGATCTACCGCCGTTTTATCAAAGAGTTTTCGAAGATCACAAAGCCTTTGTGTAATTTGCTCATGAAAGATGTCCCGTTTGATGTTAATGATTCTTGTAAAGAAAGCTTTGACCTCTTGAAGAAGGCTCTAAGCACCGCTCCTATCACAATCGCTCCAGACTAGAGCCTTCCATTGGAATTATGTGCAACGCTAGTGGTTTTGCCATTGGGGATATTTTGGGACAACGACGGGGAAAAGTGTTTCATGTCGTGTATTATGCAAGTCGGACCCTTGACGACACCCAAAGAAACTATGCCACGACAGAAAAAGAATTATTGGTCGTGATTTTTGCTTTTGATAAATTCCGTGCTTATTTGTTGGGAACAAAAGTGGTTGTGTGGACTGACCATTCGGCTATCATATACCTTTTGGAAAAGAAAACGCTAAACCAAGGTTGATTAGGTGGGTGCTTCTCCTACAAGAATTAAATTTGAAGATTCGAGTTAAGAAAGGAATCGAAAATGTCATTGCAGCTCATCTTTCACGCTTAGAAAATCCCCTCGAGAAGGCGGAGAGTCATCCGCCAATTGTGGAAAATTTCCCCGATGAATAACTCTACAATATGGATTCGCAACAAGCACCTTGGTACGCTGATCTAGTGAACTATCTTGCAAGCAACATAATTCCGAATGACTTCTCTCGTCATCAAAAGAACAAGTTGATTTCAGACGCAAAGTACTACTTGTGGACGACCCTTTTCTTTTTAAAATATGTCTTGACTGAATCATTCGCAGATGTATTCCGGACGAGGAAATTCACAGTGTGTTGAGTCATTGCTATGAATCACCTTACGGCGGGCATTTTGGTGGCAATAGGACAGCGGCAAAAGTGTTGCAGTCGGGTTTCTACTGGCCATCGTTATTCAAGGATGCTCATTCCTATGTGTCCACATGTGACCGGTGTCAACGGATGGGAAACATCTCCAAAAGGCATGAAATGCCGTTGAACACTATTCTTGAGGTTGAATTGTTCGACTTATGGGGGATCGACTTTATAGGTCCATTTCCTCCATCAAATAAGAACATAAAAATTTAGTAGCAGTGGACTACGTCTCGAAGTGGGTCAACGTGGTGGCACTACCAACTAATGGGTCAAACGTCGTGATCAAATTCATAAAAAAATACATTTTCACATATTTTGGGACTCCACGTGCAATTATCAGTGATGGTGGCTCACATTTTGACAACAAGTTCCTTGATGCGGTCTTAAAGAAATATGGAGTCACTCATCGTGTTGCTACAGCCTACCATCCCCAAACGAGTGGTCAAGTCGAAATATCAAAATGAGAGATCAAGTTGATCTTAGAAAAAACAGTCAACTCATCCCGAAAAGATTGGTCCCTTAAACTCGATGATGCACTTTGGGCATACCACACTGCGTATAAGACACCGATTGGCATGTCACCGTATATGTTGGTTTTTGGGAAAGGTTGTCATTTGCCGGGTGAGATGGAGTATCGTGCATATTGGGCGATCAAGAAACTCAATTTTGATCTTAAATCGGCCAGTGAAAAGCGTTGCTCGCAGTTGAATGAGTTGGAGGAGATACATCATGATGCATATGAGAATGCTAAACTTTATAAGGAGCGAACCAAAGAGTGGCATGATAAGCACATTATACGTCGAGAGTTTGTTCCGGGTCAAAAGGTTTTATTATTCAATTCACGCATGAGGTTGTTTCCTGGGAAATTACATTCATGATGGTCGGGACCGTTCACTGTAGTTTAAGTATTTCCACACGGAGCAGTGGAAGTACAATGTGAGAATCGAAAATTTAAAGTAAATGGGCAGCGGTTGAAAATCTACACGGGTGATCCAATGGACGCACATAAGCCAACAGTCGTCCTATTCGCCGCAGAGTGAATCTTAGCGAAGTTCGGCTGAAGACTATAAACTTAGCGCTTCTTGGGAGGAAAACCGAGTATTAGTAGTAGATTCTAGTTTTTGTTGTTTTCCCATTTTAGGAGTCTATTTGTTTTTTTGGTATTTTTGTTTTTCTGTGCCTCTCTCATGTTTTATGTGTTTTCACTTGAAAAATCTTAGCAGGAACCTCTCCAGGGCCAAATTTCAGTTAGGGCCGCGGCACACCAAGAGTGGGACGTGGCACGCAAAAGAGTAAAATTTTGGCGCAACCTCCTGTACTGGGGGCCGTGGCACGATAGTACTGAGCCACGGCACACTCGCCCCAAGAGCCGCGGCACGCTGAGGACAGGCTGCGCCACGCCAAAGTCCAAACACACGCCCAGTTAGCTGTACTATGGGCTGCGACGCGCTAATTCTGAGCCGCGGCACACTGCAAAATGCCCAGAACACGAAAAACTTCCTATATGATGAGCCACGGCACGATAGTGCTGAGCCGCGGCACACTAGCTCTGGAAGCCACGGCATGCTGGTTCTGATCCGCGGCATACTGTTAATTTCCCCGAATGCTAAACATGCTGTACTATAGGCCGCGACTCACTTGCTACATGCCGCGGCCCCTGCTGAAAGTTTTAAACACACGGGAAGGTTAGAAATCAGTCGGCCGAAACAAAGGTATCACTCCTTCAACCCTTCTTCTTCCGCGCGGCGTAGTGGTTTTCCCTTCAAGCAAATTCTTCTTCTTAATTTCTTTGATCCATATCAGGTAATCCATATCTCTTAGCTTGAATCGCTAATAATTGCAAGGATTGAGATGTGGGGTGATTTTTATTTCGTTTTTTTTGATGAACTTGTTTATATCTTGAGCTCTATATTGAGATTTTGATCGTAATGAATTGTGAATGTCAATTTTTTCTGAGTTTGCTTCGTGTGTTGACATGAATTAATTTAAAAGTAATTGATGGTGGTGATTGAACTGACAAATAACTCTTTTTCTCTTGATTTGAAATCATGCATATCATGTGTTCGATGAAATGCCCCAGTGAAACTCTTGAAAAAAAACATCAATCTTTGGAAATGAACATGATATTCTGAATAGTGTATCTCCCCCTTGCCTTAATGCTTAGTTTGAGTTAAATTTTCGCATCATATCCCTCATACGAAAGTGAGAAGTTTTTAACACTACATTCGTTCTCGCACTTCATAAGTTGTGGGTAGTTCTTTCATATACCATTTTGTCCTGATATCCTGTGTTTATTTTCCAGGAATTCTCAATGGCCCGAAAGAGAAAGTTGAGCTCTACAAGGACTAGGACTCGATCATCCCCCCGAGAGGGGAAACCTCGCAAAACTGGATGGATGGGCAATCCCAACAATTCTCCGATCCTGAGATCCATCGAATCTTTAATGAAAGAATTCGTCCTCGGCCCATAATTCCTGAAAGGGGATTCACTCCCACACCCCAAGACGGCGAACTATTAACCATGATCGCCGAAATGGGGTGGCCAAGATTTGTCGCCCAGCCCGAGCCGGCCATAATCTCTATAGTCCATGAATTCTACGCCAGTGCTTTATTACTCCATATCCAGGGAGGACAGATGTTGGGAAGACCGGATATACGTACTGAGGTCGTTGTCCGTGGCCAAATAGTGGACTTCTCGGCAGCAGCGATTCAGAGTCTATACGAGCTACCCGAGGTAGATGAATTGGCATTCATGCAGACAATGGGTAGCCTCACAAGGGAGGCATTGTTGGAGACACTTACTCAGCTGGAGACCGTTTGGGAAACGCGTGTCCCGAGGTCCGCGATTTTCTTCTTCAAGAGCTCCCATCTTAGTCGGCTCGGGCGAGCTTGGCTATACTTCCTCTGCTCGCGGGTCGACCCTACTTCGCAGATCCGCTCTGTCTTGCTTCCTCGCGCATAACTTCTATATGACATCACGGCTGGACTTCGATTTGATGTTGCCCCACGTCTAGCCCGGTCTATTCTCCAGTGCATCCAGGGAGGGGCTAAGACGGGACTAAAACATCCCTCTCTGATTTGCGCCTTATGCCGCCAGTCGGGTGTGACTTGGTCAGATGACGAGCCTACTATCGCACCCCAGGGTCCGATCGACCATCGTATTATTTCTCATTTCGTCCAGTGGGGTGGCGTACGGGCACACCCGCGAGAATGAGGATTTCTTCTAGATAAGCCACATGAGCACTCCTCAGAGCCACTTCTCATAACCCGGCGGCAGAGACTGAGGATCAGACCGAGTCCACTCCACCGCCAACGAGAGATCACCTTATTCAGGCGATGTTTGATGGCTTGAGGGAGGAGATGCGAGCAGAGCGAGATAGCGTGATCACAGTCGTGCGACAGGAGATGTACGAGCAGGTTCGCCGGGCAAATCGGCATGTGGAGAGGTGCTTAGCTGCGAGGGGCGCTTACCATCGGGACTACTTAGCTGTGTGGACGGGCCATATCCTTCACCCGGACGAACCCTTCATCCCTCCGACCAGGCCACCTACACCACTTACTTCGCCGGACGAGGCTGATGCCAGTGCCTGAGTTTTCCTCAGGGGAGTACTTGACCTCTCTTTTACTGCTTATTCTTATTTGTTGTCCATTGGGGTCAATGTACTTCTCAAGTTTGGGGGGGGGGGGATTACTTTTTAGTTGTTATTTATTTTAGTTGTTATTTATTTAGTTGCCTTGCTTGTCTTCTATGGTATGCTAGATTTTGTTTTCGTTCGTGAGTATGTCGTGCAGCCTTGTGTAAGATAGAATTTATGATACTGATTTCTATTTGAAAAAATGGATGAGTATTAGTCGAGTTCACATTATGCGATATTTGTTTCCCTCGAGTATTCATTTCGGTCTGATTTTTTGCGTCATTGTGGTAGTCTTGGCATATAAGAAATGAGACATACGTGCTTGTAGTGTCCGCATTACACGAGCCATCATCTATATGTTTGGTGGCGCTATTAACTTAGCTAGTCATCCAGTAACTTTAGCCTTGTAGGCATTCAATTAAGTACCCACGGTTAGGCATTGAGTCAGACAGTATTAATTCCCTAAAATTTGAGCAACCTTGTATGTTCTATGATGGGAAGTCTAGTAACCGGGTGTATTCACGTGACCCATTGTTTACACTTGCATAAAACGACATCCTTGATTAGACATGTTCATGAGTAAATTAATTGTTCATAAAAATTGCATCTCCGATGATAGGGAGCTAAGTAACCAGATGTATTCACGTGACCCGTCGTTTACACTCGCATAAAATAGCAACCTTGAATCGGACGTGTGGGAGTAGATATTCGAGTTTTTCTCCGCTGTAGAGAGACTTGGTAACTAGAAGCATTCATGATCCCCATAAGTGTCTTTTACGTCAAACGGTTCCCCAATACATGAGAATGGAAATCCACCCTAGGGTTCTTCCGATGAAACATCCAGGGAGTCAAAACCTAGTGGTTAACTCGAATCATAATAGTTATTAAATAAAAGGGAGTGCTGTCCGGGGAATATTATTTATGCTGAAATTCTTGTGTTTTTGCCACGAGGCTGTGGGACTGGGCGAGTTGGCTTGTTATACTCTCAACATTCATATTGGCGATCGGCTCAATTCACGTTTGTTAATCTAGGAGCCTTGACTTTCTTCATGAGCTAAGATTAGCACTAAAAATGGTTACCTTGAGAAATCATTGTCCGTAATGTGACTCACTAGTATGATATTCGTATTATTCTTTGAGATTTCAGGGTAGTATTAATTAGTTGAGCACTATGGATTTTGCACGATTGTCCATGATACTTGCATTCTTGTATGAAATTGATTCTTGCTTGAGGACAAGCAAAGGCTTAAGTTTGGGGGTATATGTTACATGTATTTTTGTGCGCTTTATTGTCATTATTTTATCATTATTTTGGTTTAATTCTGTGAAAACGAGCTCCTAATGCATGGCATTTGCATATGTTGAAGAAAATTAGAGTCCGGAAGCTCGAACATGGAAAAACGGGCCAAAATTGACATTTTTCGATCGGGGCCACGTCGCACCAAAGCTGGGCCGCGGCACATGCACATCACCCAACAAAGCGGTACAAATTGTACCGGGGGCCGCGGCACACTCTCTACGTGATGCGGCACGTAATGACTTTACGCCCAGGTCTCGGCAGCGGAACAACTAAGGCCGCGGCACACTTAAGCTGGGCCGCAGCCCGCGGCGCGGGATCACTAATTTCAGCTCGCGATTTTGGGCTGTCTTGGAGGCGGATTCGACCGAATTCTCGAATGCATTTTGGAGACGGAAGAAGGTTATAAAAGCGCAGTAAAGGTTAGAAAAAGGATCATCGAAGGAGAGGAGAAGAATACCTAGAAGCAGAGAGCAAGGCCAGAGAACGGAAGAAGACAAGTTCATAAATTGTGTTTGAATTTCTTCCTTATGTTTAATTCAAATATTTGTGTATTGTTTTCTAGCATGTTGGTCTAGACCCTTTTATTCTAGGATTGAGATGAAACCAAATTATGATGGATTAATTCTTGATTTTACGTTATTGATATCTTTCCCTTTTCTATTGAGTTTTCCTCAATTGTTCTTAATTCTTTCAATTGCGTGGCCTATGATTGAATTGTTATAACTACGTAACTTGAATCGGGAGAGGAGAGTAAGTAGTGAAAATTGGGAGAAAACCATTTTGTCTTGTGAGATAGAAATATACTCATAAGAATTATGAAGCTCGTTTGAAGATTTTAGAACTTTTTAGCTATTATTGAATTAACTCACCTAGGAATAGAGTGAATTATTCACTTTGGAAAATTCTACGGGCCTCGGGAGAGGCATTAGATTAATTTAGAATCTTCGCTTTCAATAAATTAGGAAATTACATAAATTATATTAATCAAGATTGATTTGGATTAATCGAGGCGAATTCTCGATCCTAGATTCTTCTCCTATTTGATCTCATTTCTATCGGACTGTTGATTTTATTATCTGTTTTTAGTTTATCGCAATATTTAGTTTTTAATAATTATTCAACCCCAAAATTTCGGTCGTTCAAATAAAATTAGAAATACTAATAAATTGGTACTTAGTACATCAGTCCTCGAGGGAACGATACTTTTCTCATCACTTTATTACTTGATTACTACAATGTGCACTTGCATTCACAGAAATATGTAACAATTGTTAACTGCTCAGAGTCAACAAAAATCCTATGCTGACATTCGTCTTCGACCTTTCTAATTCGAGGTGGGAGACCACGTTTTGCTAAAGATGTCGCCGACGAGAGGAGTTTTCTGCTTCGGGAAGAAGGGAAAGTTGAGTCCGAGGTTTATTGGGCGCTTTGAGATTCTCGAGAGGGTCGGTGGGTTGGCATACCGTTTGGCGTTGCCTCCGGCTTTGAGCCATGTCCATAGCATTTTCCATGTTTCCCAGCTGAGAAAATATGTTCCGGATCCTAGTCATGTCATCGACTATGGTGAGATCGATATCGCCGAGGATATTACCTTCTAGGAGCGTCCCTTGAAGATTTTGGAGCACCGTGAGAAGCGACTGAGGCATAAGACCATTCCTTTGGTCAAGGTGCAGTGGTCGAGGCATGGTGTCGAGGAGGCAACTTGGGAAAGTGAGGATAGCATGTGTGCTAGGTACCCCGAATTGTTTGTTTCTTAAGTTTCGGGACGAAACTTATTTTTAGAGGGGTAGAATGTAATATCCGTATTTTTTTCTTTTCTGGTATTTCTCATTTTTGTGTATTTCTCATTTTTAGTAACTCGCTTGTAATAGTGTTGGTATTTCGAGAATACTTAATACTGGACTTTTTGTCATCCGAGCTTGTTTCAGACTTGTTTTACTCAATTCCGAGTTTATTGGCTTTTCCGTCGCTATTTTGGTTTGATTCTCGTAATCGTTGTTCGTAACCGCCGTTTCGGGGTTGCCGCAAATCCATCTTATGTTGTTATGCATGTTGTGAGCTTTCGTTTGGCGTTTCGGTCAGGTATCGTGCATTTTTGATGTTTCGGGCCGTTTTGTAATTTCCCAAGTTGAGGGGCAATTACTATCGTTGTCGTTTTCCGAACCTTTGGGTAGTCGGAATCATGTTTTCTTTTAGTACCTCAGTTCGGACTCGAACTTGTCGTTCGTGTGTCTTCTTCCGACCGTTGTTTGATGTCGGGTGCACGTTGTCTTCATCCGGGGAAGAATTCGCCGTTTTCCATCTTTGGGTGCTGTCTGTATTACTATCTGCACTCGCTAGCGTGTGCTATTCCTGTTGTGTAGCGCACGCTAGTGTCGTTGCGTAGCACACGCTATGTCCGTTTTGGTAGCGTGCGCTAATGACTCGAGCACAATAGTGGCATTAGGTTGTTTCTGCTCTCTGACCTCTGGACGAGCTGCTTAGCGCACGCTAAACCTGTATATTAGCGCACGCTATGATTGAGACTTAGCGCACGCTGGGTGTCCAGCAGCGCATGCTAATTCGGTAGTCCAGACCGAGCAGAATGCTTCTGGACTCGGGTTCGTAAACAGGTAGCGCACGCTATGGCCCGATAGCGCGCGCTATCGGGGGACTGTTAGTGCATGCTACTTTCTGGCAGTGCACGCTAACGGGCCAGAGCCGCAGGGTCTGGACTAGTTAGCGCGTGCTAACCATGAGCCGTTAGTGCATGCTAAGCCCTATGGTTATATATACCTGAGAGTTGACCCAAATTCACCACTTTACTCATTTTATTCTCCTTCCCCGCGGCCGAGCGATCCCAAGGCTATTTGGAGGCAATTTCTTCTTCCAATCACTTCAAATATCATTTTTCTCAAGTTCTTGGTGTAGATTAACAACATATACTCGTGCTCTTCGTCCTTAATCCAAGGTAATCTCCTAGAACCCTATTTTTGGGAAATTTGGGGGTTTTTGAGTTTTTGTCCGATTCGTTCCGTATTGTTGATTAATCCATGATGTATATGATTAATCTTGGTGGTATTCTTGTTTTCCCTACGAATTCATAGTATATTTCGTGGTATTTGTGAAATCGAGAGGGTTCGGTTGCGATCTGCCCTCCTCGTTGTTTTGTACGAGTATACATGAATCATAGGTGGGTTTCCGGGTGTATTCCATTTCCATACTCGTTTAGAAATGGTTGTGATTGTGTTCTTCAAATCGTTAAGTTCGGGTTTATCGGTTCCTAGCGATCGTGGTTGATTTTCCTTTCCGTTCGTGTCGTCGTCAATTACTCAAGGCAAGTATTTTTGGAAACCTTTATGCTTAATATGAAATGGTGATGTATATTATGTGTGTGACTTGCTCACTCCAGGAGGGTCTGACGACGCCTCAGGGGAATCCGTGACTTCACTCCGGATTCACGAGCTTGTTTGCTATCCAGTTCGGGAGGGTCCTTAGAGGCCTCGAATGGGATCAGTGGCTTCACCCCGGTCCTAGGCGATGCCTGTGCGTGATTTGTTTTATGATATGGCTAGTTCGGGAGGGTCCTTATAGGCCTCGAATGGGATCAGTGGCTTCACCCTGGTCCTGGACAAATAGATCATTGACTGCTGTTTTCTGGAAAAGACATGTCTGGTTTTGGTTTTGAAATGACTTGATGCATGTACTATGAAATGTGTAAGCGAATGGTTTGCCGTGATTACTTGTACTAGTGTAATTGCTAACCCCTTAGGGGACCTGTTTTGGGGAAATTCTTGTTATGAATTTCTGGTTATGTTCAGCCGGACGAGCGGGCACTGGGACAGCACGAGGATGCTGTCCAGGGCTGTTGACGTGTGCAAATGAGTTCCTTATTTACGTTGTCTATTTTGATATGGTTATATTTCCAAACTTGTGAACTTATAGATAGTACTCGCGAGTACTTAGGCATTTCTACTTGGAATATGGTTTGTATTATTAAATGTTATTTATGATTGTCAGTGATGTCTGTTTTGCGGGTTATATCGGGCGTTTTACTTAATTTTCATCTTGGTGATGTGTGTTTTCTCGCTAACTGAGATAGTTAGACGAGTGGTATTTCTTATTTAGCCTGGTGGGTCCCAGGTAGGGGTCTACGACATTGTAATATACCCTGAATATCTTGGGGGTGTACAAAAATTGTATAAGATGCAATTTTTATTGATGTGGGATATTAGCTCTGACGAAGAGCTGAGGACAAACCACCACGAAGACGAAGAGTCAAGACATGTGATTTGATTACTTGTATTTTTATCGGGTCGCTGATGACTTGGTACTTAGGAACGGTCCATGAACTGCATGTTGGTAGATATTAGGTTGTAGATGTCTTCATATTGTATGATAAACAAACAAACCGATAAACCACGATTATAAACGAATTAATGTGCAAAGTGTAACATATAATCACATAGTACTCCCACTTATAAACACCAAGTTATAAAGGTGAAGTTTCCTACCCTCCTTCAAACTCATGGAAAATTGAAATCTAAACTGAAATACTATTCTTCTGAGTATGTCGGGATAGTATTTTGGGGAAGGTCGATAAATTCCTAGAGTGCAGTAGATGCGATTGGTTGTGACAAATCGAACCCCTATTAGCCGTATGGGTTGCTGGGTGAGATTCAATTATCAGACTGATATTGGCGGTTTAAACTTTGATAGTTCAGCGAGCTATATAAACCGAATGGCTGAGGGCAAGTGAATTAAGAGTAAAAAAAGATCAAATCATCCACTAGATGGGTTGGTGTTTGACACCACTTTATAAAAAATGGTAGAATAAAAACCGAATTAGTTTCCCTCTATTAAACTTTGTAAAGAAGTCGATCACTACTACGAAGTCAACCATGACTTGCAGACTATACATGGGAGTGTGTAATGCCGATAAAATAATGGGAACCGAGTTATGAATATATAAAGTCCTTAAATTATTTACTCGGTTCATCATTAAACAATCACTAACAAATCTTATATTATTCTGTGCAGTCAAACAAACAACAAACTCTCAAAATGATAATGAACCTGTTGGCCACAGTATACTATTGTACAACTTAGAGGGGGGGTTGAATAAGTTGTAATCTTTTTTGAAGTTTAAGTTTGCATAGCGGAAGTCTGAAACTAAGTTGCTGTAAGTACAACAACTGGACAATCTCCTCTAGGTTGGTGCTTACAGGATTTTCAAGATAAGTATACTAAAAACACAGGCAGTAGGAAAATAATAAGAACATAAAGTAATGACAGACAGTTTAATATGGTTCGAGGTAATCCCTCTACGTCCACAAGTTCTCCACATAAGAGTAAGAAGTTTATTAAAATCAAGACGTACACAACATATGATTTTAATTAAACTCATCATTGTATCATTCACACAAATTGATACAGTTGACTGTAGCTTAAGCCGTTCACGCAGGTTGTTGTAGGCTTCTTCGACTTGCTTCTTCTCACACAGATTAAAGCTTCGTCCTGAACTCTATTCTTCCCACATAAGGTCGGAATAGCTTGAATTTGTCCACACAGGGCTAAGAGTCTCAACAGAAGGTTTTGGAGGTATCACGAATTGAACAGCAGCTGTAGGCTTTGTAAGTTTCACTTTAGTTGTGCTGTTCTTTGTTGAGGACTTGGATATTTCTTCACTCAAGATATACGTTGTATGTTTGAAGAAATATATTGCTCTTTATATGATAAGCTCGATGTTCAGTCTAGCAGATGTTCAGTTTTCAGTGTTGAGCATTGTCCTCTTGCTTGGGCTATTTATAACCTTGGAAGTAGATCCGTTATAAATGTAGCCGTTGGTCGGTTAGTGAGATGTCGACATCTCTGATTGGCGGCTTCAGAATATTTGAATTAAAGATGTTTTCCATTTAATGCTTCAGACATTCTCTTGGATCCGCAATAAATGCTCTTCTGTCTGTAGTTCCTTCGGATGCATTAAATGATGTCCTATCAGCATTATATGCTACTTTAGAACCGTGAATACTTTATGAATAAAGAAAGTTTATTTCACAATGGTTTGAAGTTTATTCTATGCCCTGTTGGTTTTGTATTTTACTTTTCCTAAGTAAAGCACCTACAACATTGTTTATGTAGCCAACGTCTTATTTTGCTGTACTCTGAAGCTTACCTATATGATTTATCTTCTTTGGACACTGTATGATATTGCGTTGTAGGGTGCATTAATCAAAACACAAGTATTATTTTTTCCGACAATTTCCCATTTTCGATAATGCCAAAACCCTTTAAAAAGACAAGTCTGTCTTCAAGTCTTCTGTTGAATGATCTGATCTTCGAGACTTAGACAAAAATTTGAACTGCTCGCAGGCAAGTACTAAAATTATAACTCCTATAAGAATTTGTTTATTACAACTTAAATTATGATTGGGTAGTAGGCGCAATCTTACTATAAGTAATCTTACTTTAATACAACTTAATCTATGAACCATTTGCAGACATGTCTTACAGCTTGATACTTAGCAAGGTTTTATAATCATTTAATATTTCAATGTTAATCATAATCAAAGCAGTAACTAGAGATCACAAGCTGTAATCTTTTGAGGTAAAATAAGATTTTTCATTGATAATATGGATTATATTGCTGTTTAGAATTGAAATAATACATTAGAGAGCATACAGACACAAATACAACTCTCAAAAGTTATCCCCTATAATGTTGATACTTCCAAGACTTCCGAGAGGGGTCATGCTCGGTTCCATTCCACCAGTTGACTAAGGAGTCTCTACCTCGGGTAACTATAGATGTTTCTTCCTTCCTGGGAGACACATCGAAGGTGAGAATCCAGTCTTCTGGGTGAGTTATCAAATCACACTTAATATGTTTAGACTTCAATTTAATTTGTAAGGGAAGCTTTCCTTCGAACAGGATCCTGGGGAACTCCTTTGCAGCATTCTCCAGAGTCTTGAAATGGTTCAACATGGCGACTCCCTGATGAGAGTACAAAAGTATCTCAGCAGTTCATTATTCTTCCATGCCTTTAACTCTTCAGCTAATGAATGCCTGCCTGTAGGGAGTAAGGTCTCAATGGGCTTCTGCACTGTATTTTTCCATGACAAATTCGGATTCAGTAACTCGGGACGATAACTAGTTACCATGTATCCTCTTGCTCCTTGACCTAGCCTTGGTTTGCCAGTCTTCCGGTGGCTGTAGCAACACTGTCATCCAGTATAGCTTCCATCTCCTTTCTTTATCCCTCCTCCATCTCCTTCCTGCCTCATGTGCCTCTTCCCCCTTTATGGTATTATCAAGCTCAGTTACTTTACCATGAATATCCCGAAGGATATCCATTGATTCAGCCTGCTTGTCTTTAAGATCTTTCACTGAGTCCACCAGACTGGTGACCACTACTGTTAGGTTGTTAATTTTCTGATCATGAGCAGTGATTCTGGATCCACTGTACTCGAGGAAGGCGACGGTTTTGGCTTCCGCAAATCTCAACTTTTCTGGCTTCCGCTTCAGGATCCTCTCCTGATGCTGTTTAAGCTCGTTTAGTGCCTGCTATAAGGTGTTCAGCATGAGGCAGAATGCTTCTTAAACATCCTGCACAGCTCTTTGCAGTTTGGGAAGTTCATCCTGAGCAGTTTCTCACATCCAGCCGAGTTCATACAAAGCTTTAGTAGCATCCTGTAAGAAGATAATTTGGCGACCGATTTGCTGAAGTTACTTTATTCTAGATTTGGTGCGGATACAGTGGGGATGAGCAAGTTTTGAGTCAAACGGCTCTCCCAATTGTTTGATGACGATGTTATGGTTTGGCCATTCTGGACTGTCGTCATCTTAAAAGTCTTCATTTGGTTCAGATGGTGAACCAGTATGGATTGGATTTGATACCTTCTCGGTGGCTGGAACCTCTGTCGGTTTACCCGGTGTTACTGTTTGGGATACAGAAGTGAGTGATTCCTCCTACCTCGCTGCAGTGTTTGTAGCCTGTTGTACACGAGGGACTGATTCCTCTTGTTGGCTCTCAGCTTCCACCTATTCCTTAGAAGGGACTGAATCCTTCTATTGGACAACGCGGGATGCATCTTCCTCAGTCGGGTGGACTAATTTCTTCTTAGTGGGAGATGCTGGTTTATTTCGCTGCTAGTTTGTTGCAGATTGACCAGATGATGTCCCATGGCCCTCGACGGCATTGGACATATCAATTTCTTCCTCGCGAGTATCTTCACGGATCATCCTCAAACATACATGTAGAGTGTCATCATCCCCATCTGGGTCGGGATCTGAATGATGGCTTGAGCTTGGAGTCCTGTCTTCGAACAGTTTCTTCCCTTTCAGTTGGGCCTTTTTATTTTTCACATGATATGTTGTGATCAGCTCATGGCAAAAGGGATCATCCCATCTGATCAGGACCTCGACGTTTTGGGTGTCCGTGTCCTCAAGGACAAATAGTTATTCTTCCTTACGGTCCTCCAAATTATACAAAGTGTCGCATGGGGCGACCCTATAGGCTTTCCATACTTTGAAGTGTTCAAATGCCTCATTGATTAGACCTGGAGTACTGTCTTATTTATGATGTCAGTGCAGGAGAGACTCCAAACACTAGAGGGTTCTAATGTCCGGTTGGGATCCTCTGTAGGTATGGGAGCTTGTTGAGGAGAGGGATCCCTGACAGGGTGGTATGCCCTGTTAGGAGAGGGACTCCTTACTGGGGTAGGAGCCCTGTTAGGAGTGCTAATGGTGTTGCTAATGCAGATATAGCGGTGGCTGTCGGCTCCAAAGGGGCAGTCTATTCACCAATGTCTTCCAACTTAACAAACAATTGGTCATCTGTCATAGCCGCAACAAGCTCAGGATCTGCTGTGGGAGCAACCAGTGTTTCTTCCATAATAGCTACGTCCTGTGGGTCACTGCCGCAACAAGCGGCAGAGGGTGCAGTAGGCGGAACTGCCCCAGTGACCACTGTAGTCACTTGGGGTGCTGTAGGAACAACTTCCGTCTTTGAAGACTTCTTTGTATTTCAGATTTTTCTTCTTCTTCTCGAAAACTATAGGAGAGCTACTGTCGGGAATGGATATCTTTCTTCTGATGATCTTCTTGCTATCATCACCCTTAACCTTCGAAAAGTAATCGGTAACACCTTTTGAATCACTCGATGTTAGCAAAGATAAGGGTTTGGGCATATTGGCAAGAAGATTTGCTTTGTTGAATACGGTGTGCTTGGAACCACCTAAGAATTTTCCAACATGAATCATCTTGGCAGCATGTGATTGTTGTATGCCACAGCAAGTCAATAAGTAGTTCAGCATCAGGCAGAAGGACTTTCTTGCCGAATCTGGATTGGAAGCCTTCTCCTGTAGGCATTTCATGATCACTAGGCACCAATTGAATTCCTCTCCAGACATGATGGAGATCATCATACAGAACCTCAGGTTGGTGCACATCTCAAAAGCTCCGGTGCAGTTTTCCACAGCCCTGCAATATAATTTATGAAGATAATAGTAGGGAGGGTGAAATTCCTCTTATGGCATGACGGATGGATTTGAGATGGAATGGAGTTGCCGGTGAAGAGGTTCCAGTAGGCTTCCAAAAAATTGCTAGAGCAAAAAGTTTCCAGCAAACGAATTCTTAAGTACGTTAAGGGAACAATCAATGTAGGATTATGGAATCCTAAGAAAGGAGGATTCGATTTGGTGGGCTACAACGACTCAAATATGGGAGACTGTAAGTTGGATAAGAAGAGTACGAGCGGGACTTGTCACTTCCTTGGACCTAGACTTGTGGCATGGTTTTATAAGAAACAATTGTCCAACTCGTTTTCTATAGTTGAGTCAGAATATTATGCTGCTGGAAGCTGCTATATGTAGATTCTGTGTATGCAACAACAACTACAGGACTATGGCATTCAAGAAAGAGAAACTCCAATCATGTGCGACAACACGAGTGCAATCGCAATCATGCACAATCATGTATTGCACTCGAGGACCAAGCCATTGATATGAAGTATCACTTCATTAGGAATCATGTGGAGAATTGAGATGTTAGGATTGAGAATATTCATATTGATATTCAGTTAGCCGACATATTTACAAAGCCTCTTAGCAAAACAAGGTTCTGTATGCTCCGCCAGGAATTGAGAATGCTACAGCTCGACTAAAACTCCATGTAAGTTTTTAATTTCAGTCATCAATTGAGGGGGAATTCTGTAAGACCCATGAATACAGTGTCCATTTAATTAATCATATACTCAGAACTACGAGTTATATCCTTATTGTAGGAATAAGAAAGTACAATTACCTTTATACAGATGAAGTGTGCATTAATTAACCGGGAATACAGTAGGACCCAAGAATACAACATTAATCATCAACTGCTGCAAGAATTAAATCATGTATGTACTTTTTAAGGGAGAATGTTGTACTTTGGCAGATACAACACAAACACTGTAGGATTTCAATTAATATTTTAAGCATATCAAATTTCATACACTTGACCTTTTTCAAAATAGTTTTTAGTCCACATACATTGCCTGAACTTAAAAATGATTTATCTTTCAATATTGAAACGATATTTGGACTTTAATACCTTGAGTCTCGCGATTTTAAAATTCAAACCGCCTAATTAGGTAATAGTGGAAGCTGAAATGTGTTAGAGGTGGGACCGGACATTAATTTCAAAAAATGATGGATCAGATGTACCAGTTACATCTGGACTCATCCTGTATGTTTATTTAAAAACAATTCCCATCCCTTAAATATGTCCATTCATTGTAACCTAGTCTTCCTGCATATCGTATAAGGGCCAATATGCTAATCTACAGACTCTTTATGCTTTCTGCATATTAAACAAGTCTACAGCATATAGCTTATAAATTTTAAAATCTTTCTATCTTCTCTACCTACTGCAAAATGTCTTCTTCACAAACTTCATCACTTTCTCTAAAGAAGGAGGACACCATTATTGACATACGAATCTTCGCTCGCTCTATTATTCAAGAGTGTATCATCTCTGAGGATGAAGATATGTCTGCGATGAACCTTTTCATTTCCCGTGTCAAGAAATCTGGTCTGTAGAAATTGGGTAGTCTTCACACAGAAAACTATGATGAACAAATCGTGGAGGAATTCTATCTGGATACTGAATTCAACTATACATCTGAAAAGAAAGGATCTGGCCTTACTGTTAATGTGAGCACTATGCAGGACAAGGAGATATCCATCAATAGGGAACTCCTTAAGAAACTGTACAAGTTGCCCTCCAATGGTCTGACTCTGGGGCTGTGGTGAAGTGTGACTCTTTAGGTGCTACCTGATACCGAGCACATACTCCTACAACAAATTAGATATCGGGCATGCTGGATGTTAGGTACAGGATTGAGCCTATAAGCTTCATGTAGAGTGATTGATCAACTAGTTTTCTAGCTCCGTCAGCACTTATCTGTGTGGAAGTGCTCATGGGGGTGGATGAGGACTTTTAATTGTCTATCCTAAATTTGTTGAGAAATTCCTTGTTGTATTTCTCCTGGTGGATGAATATACCTGTAGGAAGTTGTTTAACCTACGACCCTAAGAAATAACTAAGTTCTCTAATCATACTCATTTTAAATTTACTTTGCATGAGATGATAGAACGTTTGACATAGATCAAGGTTAGTTCAACCAAAAATAATATCATCTACATATATTTGCACCATAAGAAGATCATCACCTTCTTGGATTTTGAAGAGGGTTTTGTCAACGACACCTTTATCAAATCCATTATTATTGAGGTACAGTGACAGGGTTTCATACCAAGATCTGGGTGCTTGCTTAAACCCATACAATGCTTTCCTTATCCTGTATACAAGATCTACTTCTTCTGTGTTGGCAAACCCTGGAGGTTGTTCAGCATATACTTCTTCGGTTATGTCACCATTAGGAAATGCGCTCTTTACATCCGTTTGATATATGATAAAGTTCTTATGAGCCGCAAAATTTGCAATATCCTAATAGCTTCTATTCTGTCTACAGGGACAAATGTTTCATCATAGTCTATTCCTTCTCCCTGTCTGTAACCTTGGGAAAGTAATCTGGACTTATACTTATGACAAGGCCATTTTCGTCCTTTTTTTTGGAAATACCTATTTGGTTCCTATGACAGCTTGATGGGTTGGTCAAGGGACTAGGTACCAAACATTATCTTTCAAAACCATTAAGCACTCTTTCCATAAAAGTGATCCAGTGAGAATTATTAATAGCCTATTGGTCGAAACAATTTAAGATTGTGCTAGGAATATAGCTAGAGTGCACGTTGCAAGTCTACTAAGTTCAACTTAGGATTTCCATTCAGGGAATGGAGACTTTTCAGAACTGGATTCTATATATTCTTGTGCACAAAGTACAGTTCCTTGTGTACTCTGTATTCTTCTTCCGGTGGACACACCAGCATCAATATCACCAATTATTAACTCCTGAGGGTGATCTCTAAACCACCTCCTGTCGAGTTCTAGTTCAGCATCCCTTTCCATGTCCTGTTGAGCTGTAGTTTCAGCTTCAGCTTCCACATCATCAGCTTTAACTACTTATTCTGTTCTTATAGCAGTGGGATTAATCTCTATATTTACAGTAGGTTCTACTCGAGTATGTGGGATGCCCTCAATAAATAGTGTCTGGATGCCTTGGGTTAGGTCTTCTATTCTAGTAGGGTCGCAATGGAGTTTATCGCAGACTACATGGACTGACTTCTCTATTGTCAGTTTCCTTTTGTTAAATATCCTAAATGTCTTGCTGACAGAGGAGTATCCAACGAATATGTCTTTTATCTGATTTTTCATCGTTGGTCTTGAGTTGATCCTTCCCATTGTTAAGAACGTAACCCCTGCATCAAAAAATAAGAAAATATGCAACCATTGGAGTTTTAGTATTCCATACCTCATATGCGGTTTTGTTGTGGTGCTTGTTGATGATACATAGGTTTTGTGCATATCACGCTTTATTTGTTGCTTCTCCCCAGAAACGGTGTGGTAACTTGCTTGCAGCTAACATAGTTCTTTTGCTCGGCAACACCATTTTATTAAGGAGTGCGGGCTGCTGAGTATTCATGATGTATGCCATTGTCCGCACATTACTGCTTTATAAAGCGATTTGTGAATTATGTGCCTCTATCGGAACGAATGGATATGATACTCGGTCCTTTCTCATTTTAAAGCTTTTTCAGGTGTTCCGACAGCTTTATGATCGTTTTTTTCTCCTTTCTCAAGAAGATGGTCCAAGAGTAACTGGAAAAATCATTAACAATGTCAAGACAATACGTCTCACCTCCTAACCCGACAGGGTCTACAGGGCCATAAAGATCCATATGCAGCAATTCTAGGAACCTGTGGGTTGAAAGATATGACTTGCTCTTTATAGAAGTCTTGACTTGCGTGCCTTTCAGACAGGATCCATAGATGATGTTATTATGAAATGAAACATCGGGGAAGCCTCTGGCCATTCCCTATCGAGCTAACTTGTTGATGTTCTTGAAGTTGCTGTGAGACATTCTTTTGTGCCATAGCCAGCTTTGGTCTGCAGTGCCTTTTACAACAAAACAAGGAATTACAGTACTTGTGGATTTCCAGCAATATACATATTACCTGATCGGCTTCCTGTAAGAATAATTTGTTTGGTCTTTAAGTCCTTCACCATACAGTGATCTATATAGAATTTGACCGAACTGTTTGTCACAGAACTGGGTAATGCTAAAAAGATTGTACTTTACTCCTTCTACGTAGGCTATGTCGGTGGCCTTGAAATTTTCTACAAGTAGGGTTCCTTTCCCTCTTGTTCTTCCCTTTGCTTTGTCATCGAATCGCACCTTTAGACTATAACCTTCTACATAATCTATTAGCTTGATGACATCTCTTGTCATGTGTTGAGAGCATCCACTATCGAAATACCAGATGTCATTTTCCTTGATATCATGTAATAAAAAAAATTAAGTAGATTTAGGACCCCTTTGATTTTTGGGTCCTTGATTATTAGTGCCTTTAGGTACCCATATTTGCCTGACAACAATAGATTTGCTGTAGGTTGTACTTGATCATCTTTTACGCGATTTACATGGGGCAGGCATGCAATCGCTGTAAGCATAGTTATTATGCATGTACAATTTAGAATTTTTGCTCTAGTACGGTTGTATCTTGGAGTAGGAACCATATATTTCTACTTTTTTGCCTGCCTTCTGGGTTTCCAGTTGGATTCCCAGACCTGTTGTTGGTAGAACTGCGCGGTAGCTTGCTTACGGGACAGATACTTGGTTTCTTGTACCCAGTATCTAGGAGCATTGTACTGTTGGTAGTACTGAGGTGCATGTTGTTGATGGTACTTGGGTACAACCTTCCTTCTAGTATGCTGCTGACGCTGTTGGTATAATCGAGGAGCATATTGTTGATATTCAGTATTGCTTCTTAAAGGTCTATGCGACTGTGTTTTCTACTGCTTATGATATGATCTTGGTGGTGGGATGACAACTTTTGGTTTCTGAGAAGGGGAAACTGTAGCCTTTTTAGGAGCAACCTATGGGAATTCTATGGTTTCAGGAATGAGTTCCACTCATTTGACAAGCACCGTACTAGTTTTACCTTTGTTGGAGAACGAGTCGCATCCGAAGCCACGTTTGTCATGGACATGTTGCCCAGTTCTTAGGATGTCTTCCATCTTCCTCGATGATTTCTCAAAAGATTTGAGAATGGTCTCTAGTTCTCCTTCTCTTTTCTCAAGAAGCTCTATCTTAGCTTCTAGTAAAGCATAATCACTTGTCTTGAATTGATTATGAGTTCTTGTCTTATGTAGTTCAGTTGCAAGTTGATGATTGCTTTCCATGAGTTTTTCATGAATAATCTTGCTGTTTTCTCAATATGAATACATATTTTCATAATTGTTTTTCAACAGATTATTTTCATCCTTCAGCTTTAGATTTGAAAGAGAGACATGTAGGTTTTCTTACTTAAGCATCTCATGGGATTTTTTAATGGTTGAAATTTATTCGTCATGTTTTCAAAGGTATGTGATCATTTATGGGGTCAACTGAGGTTGATCTTACCTCATCATCACTGTCATCATCATCCTCTTCCTTGCCATAAAGGACATGTAGACTTTATGCTTGATTTCGTCATCAGATGAGTCACTGTCGATAATCGTCTGTAAGCATTCCTCTGTCTTGATAGGTGTGGGCAAGGCTTCTGATTCTCTGATCATTGCTTTTAGTTTGTTTCTCTAGGCACACCTTTTCTTATCATTCTCTTGTTGCGCATCTTCGGGCAGCTTCTGTAGTTTAGGATGAGGATATCTATTTGCATAGTTTCCCGTGTTCCTGTAGTTTTAGCAAAGATTAGAATCTCCAGATGATGGGAATTCTGAGCTTACCATGTTGAAAGGTTTAGGCTTGTAGGAAAACTTTCTATATTTCTTAATGAATTTTCGAAATTTATGCATGAGCAAGCCCATTTCATCTTGTGAGAGTATGTCATCATCACTGTCAGTAGCTTTGGATATGGTTTTGGATGTGCTGGGGGCAGAGCTGTGTCTCCTGTCGGATACAGCAGCGAGTGTTGTAGTCTATGCAGGTGACTCTTTAGACTTTTCTCTCCTGTCAATATCATACACAAAAGCACTGAGGTCAGAGAAAAGATCAAAAGTAGATATACCATTTAAATTACAAGGCACACGCATAGCTGTGGTCTTAATGCCCCATCGGGCATGGAGTGATCTACATTTTTCTCCTTTTGGGTATATACTTTACCCAATGCTTCAAGTTCACTGACAATACCGGTAATTTGAGGTCAAGTTCCTCAAGTGTTTCAGAATATTTCATTTCAAAAGATTCAAATTGCTTAGTGAGTTTTGAAATCTTGTTTTCTTTTGAGAGTTTAGTTCCCTCACATATTAACTTGAGTTTTTCCCAGATTTCTTTCGATGTCTTGCAGCTCTTTACCTTGAAAGTTGCCTTTGTCAAGAGTGACAAATAGCACTTTCTTGGCGATGTTGTCCAGATTCGCACGTTTGCGATCATAAACTATCCACTGTTCCATTTTTTTCTCAAGCATTTCTGCATGAGGTTGTCCTTCTATTCTCGCGGCTAGATTGACCTTCATAATTTTGATAGGTCCTTCTTGAATGACAAAGATCATTTCTTCGTGCACTGCGGCAAGATGGGTCCATCTTGATTCTCCAGTAATAAAATGTTGTGATTCAATGCCAAAAGCAAAGGCGCAGCGGAAGAGATTTACGAAAATAATAGCGATCTGAATCCCTAAAGAGAATCGATTAAGCTACGTATATATGAATATAAAACAAACAAAAGTAAGATACAAAATCATACCCTTGTAGTCCTTTGACTAAATGATTGTAGTTTGTGATCTCCTCCACAAATCCGATTCGCCAAGCTATTGGTGAACTCCGCCATGAATCCGATTCATCAAGCTTTTGATATCCCGAGCACCAAAAGCACCGTGCCTCTACTTTCCACACGCCGGAAGTGGACCGGAATAACTCTCACCTCATTATCCTCCAAGGATATGGCTAGAACAAGATGGTTGGAGCTTTACAAATTTTATTTATCACACTCTTAAGTGTATAAATTAATTTTCTTTTTATCTCAATTGATTTTCTCCAAGAAAATGAAGAAGAAAGATGAAGAAGACAACAAAATTTTATCTCTCTCTTTTTTGATAATTTTGGCCGTGATATGCACACCCAAATGAAGGATGAGAAGTCTTTTTTATTTGTCTTCAGCTCTCACCTCGTGATGTCACCCTCATCAAATAATTCATCACATGACAACTTCCTTCTCACAAGTCTTGGTCTTTCTCTCAATAATGAAAAGTAATCAAGACAAACGGGGAAGCATGTGAGAAAGAGAGGTGGGGGAGGCCTCTAGAAGGAATTAGAAGAGTGTGGTTCGCTTCAGACTATCGTGTGTCCAAATAGATAAACTTCATTCCGTTCCGATATATTTATATCAATTAATTAATCTAATTAATTAATTATATCAAACAAAATAATATAATTAATTTCTCCAAGACATAATTATATTCATGAATTAAATTAATCACAGTATTTATTTAATTCATTAGGCTATTATCCAATAAATTAATTTAGACATCCAATGTCCTAAGATTAATTAGACATCCAATGTCCAATAAATTAGATATCCAATATCTAATATTTATAAAGAGAGAATAAGCTCGACTAATTCCGTCATCTATCCTAATGGGCGACACAGTAGGTTCGTCTCAATTAGCAATGGGGGGAACCAAAGAGTGATAGCACCACCTTAGCCAGTCCCACGGCCTACGCTGTGACCTAACTGAGAACGAATGATTGGGATCATTCCAAACCTTTCTGTCGTATATACCAGTATACGTATAAACCCTTCTCTCATATTCCCCGATCAAGTTATAGGGCCACGTCAGTCAAACCCTATCTGTACTTGACGCTATGCATGAGTTAATGAAAATCGAGATCATTGAGCTCTTGTGTATCTAATACAACTAGCTCAAATGCTTTGATCAAAGAATTATGATCTCATTTACCAATAACTGCATAGGATATATACATGTTCACTTACAGGAGAAAGAATCTTATCTTGATTTTTAGTAGAACCTGCTACTTGCCCGTCAAGATGCACATCGAGGTTGACCCCCACCTCTCGGTTTTCTGGGTCGAACTACTCTAGTGAAAATATTAACGTCACAAGCATATCCTTACTAAATCCTCAAGTCTAAGGTTCACGAATACCTATCACAACCTCTCGATTCCGTCACTGACGGTCCCAGAGTGAAATCCGTGTGATGAATCGAGGGTGAGTCAGTTCGAGTATACTAATATCATTAGCATACCTATAACGTGTGCTTCCACTAACTATTAGTGACGACAGGCACTCTCCAAGTCAAAGAACACGTCATATAAGTCTTCACATAAACTTAACGCACAATCAAGTTTCATCGACTTACGAATGATTAAGTACTTGAGCCATAAACCTTTCCAGTGCCGATACCCTTTTCCAATAAGGAGTGGAACATTTTGCTCTCAAATGCAAGAACTAGTTTCTATCTATATATTTTCTAGTCAGGAATGCCAGTGACTACCAGTAAATAAAGAAACACAGAATTGCCATCTGATAATAGTTTACATAATAACGAGTACAATGCCCTCACTCTAACATCCTCTGAGTGGCATTCGAGGGCATACTCCTAACTATCTCCCACTTGCACTCAATGCCATGGTATCTAATACCCATATTCTCTAGATGACGTGCCAAGCTTATATGAGAAAGTGGCTTGGTGGTGGACCAGCGACGATGTCTACTGAGTCTACTCTGTGCAACACAATATATCTTTTGCGAACAAATTCTCTCACGAGATGATATTTTCTCCCAATGTGTTTTATATCGTTGTGAAACCTCGGATCCTAGGCCTGTGCTACAACTCCATCATTATCGCATAAAACAAAAAATAGGCAGCGCATCATATGGTGTCACTTGAAGTTCACCCAGTAACTTCTTAATCCAAAACCCTTACTTTGTAGGCTTCCGAAGCCGCTTGATACTCAGCCTAACAGGTGGAATCAGCAGTCGCGCTATGCTTGGCACTTTGCCAAGATACTGCTTCTCCATTAAGAGTAAAATATATCCAGAAGTAGATATTGAGTCGTATTTCTGTTCTTGGAAGTCTGAATCAGTGAAGCCTGTCACATTCAGTTCTCCACCACCATACATAAGAAACAGATCTCTAGTCCTTCTAAAGTACTTGAGAATATTCTTTACGGCAGTCTAATATTCCCTACCTAAGTCTGCCTGAAACCTACTTACCACGCTCCCAGCATGCGCAATGTCAGTTCTCGTACACAACAAGGCATACACAAGGCTATCCACGGCCGAAGCATATGGTTTATTACTCATTTCCTTTCGCTGTTCCTCACTTTGAGGACACATCTTCAAGGTGAGTTTTATTCCATATCGTATAGTAACCCTTCTTTAGAATAATCCATCTTAAATTGCTTTAAGATCTTATCTACATAGAGGGCTTGGGAAAAGACCTATCATTCTCTTCTCTCTATCCCAGTAGAGTCGAATCCCAAGAATATAGGTTTCTTCTCCCATGTCTTTTATGGAAAACCTACTCGAAAGCCAAGCTTTCACCAAACTCAGCATTTCCATATCATTTCTTATTAGTAGAATGTCATCTACATACAGTACTAAGAATGCGATCTTGCTCGCACTAACTCTCTTGTATACACAAGGTCCATCTTTATTTTGCATGAAGTCAAACTCTTTGACTGCCTCGTCAAAATGAAGGTCCCAACTACGTGAAGTCTGCTACAGTCTATTTCACAGAGTCTACATCCACCACTGCTAGGTCATAAGTCACGGGTCGGTCTCTTGGTTATCATCTAGAACCTCATGGAGACCCAATTCCTCCAAGTGCATAAAACCATACCCCTTATGTAATTGAGACACCCTACTAGACCTATGAGGTGGTTGTACTTGTGTTTCAGAAGGTTCGGTTCCAACTTCTTGCACAGGTGTCTCCTGAGGAGTTTCATTGTATTCTTCCAAAGAAATACGTCTACCTACTCCACCTTCCTGAATGAACTCATCTTCCAGAAAGTGTGCATGCAAAGCAACAATGATCTTTCGATCTTCGGGCATATAGAATTGATGACCCATTGTCCCTGATGGGAATCCAATGAAACATCCCTTCACGAACCTTGCTTCCAGCTTCTCCGCATTAGTCTTCTTGACATAGGCGGGACATCCCCAAATCCTAATATGATTAAGACTTAGTTTCCTGCCCACCCACATCTCATGTGGAGTTTTAGGAACGGACTTTGAAGGACATCTGTTCAAGAGCAGCAGTCAGGAGCGCATACCCCCGCAGGTAAATTGGTAAGACGATGTAGCTAAGCATGGAACGAGCCATGTCCAACAAGGTTCGATTCCTTGTTTCCGACACACCATTTAACTGAGGAGTTCCTGGAGGTGTTAGTTGTGACGCTATTCCGTGCTCCTTTAGGAACTCATCAAACTCTATACTCATATATTCGCCACCTCAGTCTGACCTTAGTGCTTTGATATGATTACCAGTTTGATTTTCGACTAGGGCCTTAAATTCCTATAATTTCTCAAAATCCTCGGATTTATGTTTCATTAAGTATACATAACCATACCTAGTATGATCACCCGTAAATGTAATGAAGTATTGATATCCGTCACGTGCTGCTTTCAAAGCACCACATACGTCGATATGGACTAATCCAAGTTTATCAGCGACTCTTTCAAAAGTCTATGTGAAGGGTGACTTAGTCATTTTGCCTTTAAGGCAAGATTCACAAGTTGGAAAGAAATCCGATCCCAATGGGCCCACAAGTCCATCAGTTTCCATTTTTGTAAACCTTGGCCTGACCAACATAACCAAGTCTAAGATGCCATTTGAAAACTTGATTAGTTTCAGCAATACCACGCTTCCTAGTCATAGTATTCACGACGACTTTATTTATTTTAGATGATACAATCCATTTAACAATGTGGCAGTGCCTACTAGTTTATTTCAAAATTAAATTTTGCCGGAACCATCACCAATGAAAAATGAAAAGCCTTTCCGATCCATGACCGGAATAGATACAATGATCGTATGCCCCTTGGGCAACATTAGTACATCATCTAAAGTTAAAACAATGCCGGATTCCAAATCCAAAAGAAGTGATCATATCTCAGTTGCTGTGACACTATGCCCGCTTTCGACATTAATCATCACTTCCCCAGCTCCAAGCTTTCTACTTCATTCCAGATCCTGATTCAAGGTACAAATGTGAGAACTAGAACTTGAATCCAGTATCCTAGTAGAAAATATGGTAGGAGAACAATTAGTTTCCAAAATAAAAGTTCCGTACCTGAAGCTCCATGAAGGATCGGACAGTCTCTTACCTAGTGGCCCAACTAACTGCATTTGAGACTGTTAGGAGTATGCCCTCGAATGCCCCTCAGGGGATGTTAGAGTGGGGGCATTGTACTTATTATTATAAATCATTATCAGAAGGCAAATTGTATGTTTCTTTATTTACTGGGAGTCACTGGCATTCCTGACTTGTGTGTGTGTATATATATATATACATATATATATATATATATACATATATATATATATATATATATACATATATATATATATATATATATAAACTAGTCCATGTGTTCTGAGAGCAAAACAATCCACTCCTTATTGGATAAGGGGATCGGCAAAAGAAAGGTTTATGGCTCAAATACTTAATTGTTCGCAAGTCGATGAAACTTGACTGGGCGTTAAGTTTTTTTTTTATAAAACCGAAAAAACGTCCAGTGTGGACGGGGGGTTGAGGCGGGACCCACCAACCTATAGATAAGAAGAAATCAAGAAATACAAAGTATCAGTCCCAAATTATGACCAAAAATGGGCCATAATTCGGGTCCAAACATCGAAGAAATCTACGGCCTGCTAAAGAAATACAAAGTGCACCACCAAAACCGTGGGCTAATGTACGGACCCGTAGATCAAAACAACTCAACTCCGAATTATGACCAAAAATAAGCCATAATCCGGAACCTAAAATCTAAAGTGCCTACGGCCCGCTATAGCAATACAAGGTGCACCACTAAAACCGTGGGCTAATGTGTGGACCAATAGGCAGATAATCAATCAATCAAAAATAAAACCTACCTAAATCTAAATGAAGGATAACCAAGATGATCCATCCGTATAAGGGAGAGAAGAAACGGAGGAGCAGTATCGTAAGTATAAGTCTGAATACCGGGGGACGACATGCCGAGCTCAGAGAGGTAGTCGACCGGCCTGTTATCCTCCCGGAAAATATGGGTGACTCTAAACTGAATATCTCGGAAAATGTGTCGGATACGCATAAGAGTGTGACGAACCTGCCAAAAGCCAGATGGCCAGATGATAGCAGGGTCACCATAGCAGCAGCATCAAGCTCAATCCAAACATGTCTCGATCTTTGGGAAGCTAAAATCAATCCAATCGCCAGCGCCTGGATCTCTGCATCAAAAATCGAGAGGCCTGAAAAGAGGAGTGGAAAGCAAGGAGGAGCTCTCCGTGATGATCTCTAATCAGACTTCCCCCACCCGTAATATGAGTATCTCTATCGAATGAACCATCCGTGTTCAGTTTGATCCAAGGGGTCTTAGGTCGAAGCCAAACCACCGGGATGGGTCGACGAGTCTGAGCGGGGGAATATGAGGCTCGCTGAGCACCCCGCCCTGAACTCAGAGGAAATCAGCCCCGCAGAAGCCAATAAAGCAACATGGCGCTCCACCTGCACAATAACATGAGAAAAAAGAAAAGTAACCGCCCTATGCTTTGCACTATTCTTTTTCTGTCCAGATGAGCCAAAGGATCATACAAGGAATAATGAAAGTCGCGTGCCTAAAGTGTGTGCCGTGTGCGAAAAAACTCAGGAGCTCAAAAAATATTCAGAGTATGGGGTAGGGATAAATGTGTCCATGCGCCAAAATACTCCCACACGTCACGAGCCACATCACTCTCCAAGAAAAGATGGGCAATGGTCTCGGTATGGAAAGTCTGCGTAAGGGTATGCGAGCAGCACAAACATCTAGAAGCCAATGAAACACCCCTCCTCTGTAGAATGTCATCAGTCGGAATCCGTCGCATGAGAAGTCTCCAAATAAACTCCGAAATGGTCGGTGTGAGTAAGGCTGTCCAGATGGCCCCGTAAATAAGATTAGCCTGACCCCTCACCCTGATGTGAGACCAAGCCGACGACAATGAGAATGCACCCGAAGAGGTAAGAGTCCAGCACATACTATCCGAATCCACCTCGGCAATGGGAATCGCGGAGATCTCCTGGATGAACTGAGGGGTAAATCCTAGCTCCTCTCCAACAATAGACTCCAACCTACCCATGTCCCACGTCCCATCAACCCATAACTCATTAATCCTAAGAAGGGCTCTACCAGTAACCTGACAATAAGAAGAAATCGGTCTGTCCCCAATCCAAGTATCGTCCTAAAAGCTGACCTCCCCACAGCCATGACCAAGAGTCCAGCGTATGAACTCCTGAGCCTCAATACCCACGCGAAGAAGACGGAGCCAAGGGTGGCTGACATGAGCTTTAAGAGCAGTACGCATAGGCGTATAAAGGCTAGCAAAGCAGTTTCTACGGAGCATAAACTGCGCCCACAGAGACGTGCCCGCGCGAAGGCGCCACCAGAGCTTATAACTAAAAGCTCTCGCCATATCGGAAAGGCTCCGAATCTAGAGGCCTCCCTCAGAGACCGGACGACAAATCTGCTACCAACTGACCCAGTGCGTCTTCCTCTTTGGACCAATAGCACCCTAGAAGTATCTCGCAATGATCTGCTCAAGCTCCTGGATAATGTATTGTGGAGGGTCCAAAACCTGAAGCAGGTGAAGAGGAGCAGAGAGTGCTCTTAATAAGAGCCAAGCGTCCCCCAAAGGCAAGGTGGCGATGGGACCAACCAAAGATCCTATCCAACATCCGTTGCTTCACCCCAGCAAAGAGCTCTCGTCTTATAAAGCCTTTGTAAAGGGGCACACCTAGATAGGTGATGGGGAGATCGCCCTGGCGAAAACCAGTAATATCATGAACTCTCTGATGCCAACGAGGCTCATGTTTGGGAGCGAGAGTAAAAGTGCTCTTCTGGATACTAACCATCTGGCCAGAAGCCGCAGAGTAGTGATCCAGGAGATGCATAAGGACAACAAGACCATCATCCACAACCCGTGTGAATATAATGATGTCATCGGCATAGGATAAATGCGAGATGGGGAGAGGCCGTCTGAACGTCCTATACATCATCAAAGGATGGTCCCGAATGAAAAGATCTAAGCAGCGCGATAGATAATCAGCGGCAAGCATGAAGAGCGATGGAGAGATAGGGTCGCCCTGACGCAAACCCTGGTTAGAGGCAAAATAGCCGGCCATACTGCCGTTAACCAAGATGGAGAACATGCAACTCTCGATGCAATGACAGATGTATATAATCCATCTAGCCGGGAATCCCATCCTTAACAGGACCTCACGTAAAAACTGTCAGTGAACCCTATCATACGCCTTAGCTATATCAAGCTTCAGCGCAAGGTTCGGGACACCATGAATGTCCGTGACGTGGAGGTCGTGAATAAGTTCTTGGGCTAGAAGGATATTATCAGTAATAACCCGCCGTGAACAAATCCACTCTGGTTCGGAGAGATAATAAGAGGGAGGAGAGGAGCAAGCCGAGCGTTAAGGATTTTCGAGATAATCTTATTGGTCACATTACATAGACTAATAGGCCGGTAATCTGACCAACCGCTCGGAACAGGCTTCTTTGGGATCAAGACGACCGTAGTCGCCGTGAAAGCCAGAGGCATGGGATGGCCATCAAAGAACTCGAGCACAGCCTCCTCCACGTTGGAAGAAACAATCTCCCAACAATGCTGAAAAATAAAGACGAGAACTCATCCGGCCCAGAAGTGCTGTGAGGATCGATATCAAATACCGCAGCACGAATCTCCTGGGGAGAGGGTGGGACACACATACTATCAGAATCAAAAGAAGAGGGGATAGAGGGAAAACAAGTGTCATCCGGGGGACGAGAACATCACCATCGGATGTAAACAGAGTCCTAAAGAAATTTACAGCGGATGATCGGATGTCCGACTCTACAGCGATCATCGTACCACCATCCTCAATGCTGTGAATATGTGACTGACAGCGCTTCTGCTTCGCAAAACCCTGGAAAAACCGGGTGTTGCGCTCGCCTTTAGTAACCCAACAAACTGTGGCCTTCTGTTTCCAGAAATCTTTCTCCATAGAGAGACGAAAATGGTACTCAGCACGAAAATGGTGTATAATGGTTCTATTCTCCGGAGTAGGATCCGAATCATATCGCCGCTCGGCCTCTTCGGTAGCCCTTAAGGCCTCATCCAAATTTGTATGAAGATTACCAAAAACGGAATAGTTCCACTGTTTCAGTCTGCGCTTAACCTTGAGGAGTTTGGCCTGTAGGTTACACATGCCAGATAATCCAGTCGGGGTAAGCCAGACCTCCCTAACAGTGTCCATGAATGTGTGATGCCGGATCCACATACTCTGGAAATGGAATGACGACTTGTGACGAGTCGCGGAGAAGCGACACTAGATAAGAAGGGGCGCATGGTCAGACGGAAGTCGAGGCAGGTGAGTGACGGAAGAAACTGCAAACACGTTCGACCATGCTTCATTAAATAAAGCACGATCTAGCCTTTCCCTCAAACCATTGCGCTCCCAAGTGAAAATATCACCCTCGCAGCCCGCGTCAATCAACTCACAGTCAGCAATAGCCTGTGCGAAGTCAGAATCTCTAGAGAACGGTTTGTGGTACTACCCTCGCGTTCATGTGAGTGCAAGAAGATGTTGAAGTCACCGCTGACAATCCACGGCAACCCCTATACTTCCAAAGCAATCTCACGGAGGGTGTCCCAAAGGGCGTAGCGACCAACACGGTTAGTGCTGGCATAGACATAAGTGACATAAATCGACTGGGGAAGAAGGGGAGAAGAAATAGAAAGATGAAGGACCTGATCTGTATCTAACAAAACCTGGTGCTGAAAGTGAGCGGAAGGAAAGAACGAAATTTTGTTAGACCGATTATAAAGTCCCGACGCAAAACCTAAATAACGAATATAAAAATCAAAGTTAGCATTGGAACCCATGGGTTCTAAAATGCCAATAAAAGAAAATCTATGAACACGGTGGAGATGTCGAATACGCTTCTGTGCTCTGGTGTTAGCCAGACCACGAGCGTTATATGTAAGAATGGGTATCGACATAAACTAACCCACCGACTCTGACGAAGACCTAGGACGCTGACTGGAGTGCCCCCATGTCCAAGGTGTATCCTGTCGGGCAGATGTTCCCCCTTTCGAAGGCGATGAAGATCGCCCCTTGGAGGAGGAAGAGGGTCCGCGAGAAGCTTCTCTTCCTAGTACGGAAATCGAGGAGTCAGAATCAGCTTTGCCCCTAGTCGTAAAACCAGGGGCAACAGTAATAGACATCAAACGTCTCTTAACTGGGGGTTTTGGTCCCGTCGGGAGAGGAACCATCGCCGAGGAAGAGAGACTGGACTCAGAAATCTCAAATTGAGTGCGGTTAGGACCACACTCAGTCTGAGATAGAGAGGGGAAAGAAGAAAGAAGGGGAGGGGGAGGCTCGTAAACTACCATGGCTAAGGTCTCAGGCTCAATGATGATCGGATCATCGATACAGCCCTGGCCGTCATGGCAGGGGAGGTAGACTCAAAGAGTCTAGAAGAGTGAGGGACGGTGGAGGACTCTGTGTCGTCCTCTAAGAGACGCTCATCATCGCTATCACGACTGCTATCAACGCTACTCGATACACAATCTTTATTACCCACACTAATAATATCATCAGTACCAACTAAATCCTCCTCCTCTCTACCAAAAGAGTCCAAAGATGCAAAGTATGAGTGCTGTCCAGTGGCAGCCGCGCCCTTGGGGATCATCCCCGTCTCTCTAGGTCCTTTTTTGGCAACAACCTATGAAACGGAAGGTTCCTTGCCTTTGGCGGCCTTAGGAGCTGCCTGCGAAGTGTTAGCCTTAGAGGTGTTAGTAGGGGCCGGTTGTGCTTTCTATTGTCGAGAAGTGACAACAGTAGGCTTCTTACGTTGGGGCGGAGGAGGCCGTTCTTTGTTGCCAACTATGTAGCAACTGGACGGCTCGTGCCCCACATGAGAACAAAGAGAGCAATACATCGGAACTCTCTCATAAATGATGCACTGCGTAAGGACCTGATCATCAAACTCAACCTCAATCTCGGGCACTCTGGGCGCCAAAAGATCAATCTCGACGCACACACGGGCGACCGAGAGTCGCGAATGTGTGGTCGTCGGGGCATCAACTAAAATGGGATTGCCAACAGCCTTGGCAATCGTATATAATGCACGTGGATGAAATAAATGCAAAGGCAGACCCAGAAGTCTAATCTAGACCGGACAAATAGAAGTCTCTGTCCTAACCGAAAAACTAGGCGACCACTTAAAAACACGGGCAGGACATCCAGAAAAATTCCAAGTAGATCCTAACCAAATGCGTCTAAAATCCTCATCATTATCAAACCTAACGGCTACATGACAATAATTCAACCAACTCCAACTACATTTACCCCTTAGTTTCATGTCAATCAAACCCGAAGACACATCGCGAGGGGTGGGAATAGCATGCGAGAATTTAAAAATCAAAGTGCGTTCCCATGAAGCAGCTAGAGTAATCATATCAGAAGTAGAAAAGGAAACACGCGTCTTCTCATTTACGGAGGAGAGAGTACCAAAAGGACATACCTTCGCTCCATCAAAAATGTATGATTTTATTGTCGAACCGGGCTGGTGGATGAAACCGGGCTGAGCTGTTCCCGATGTGTTTCTTGCCATTTGTGCGTATGTTTGTTGATGTTGGGTCGGGTTGGATGCCTCTTGTCGAACCGGATTGTATAAAACCGGATCATTTGTTCTGTTGGTTTCTTGATTAGCGGGAGGGGCAGCTTCATTGCTGTGTACTTGGCGTGAATTATGGCTGGGTTGGGGTTCGGTTTCAATATTTGGGAGAGGCTGGGTTTTGGCTGGGACAGGTTGATGATTGGGCTGGGGGGTTAAGGGGGAATTGGGCTGGGTTACTGTTGGGCCGTGATGATGGTTGGGCTGGGGGTTTAAAATGGAAGTCAGCTGGTTTGATGCTGGAGCGTGGTGTTGAATGGGCTGGGGGTTTAATAGGGGAGTGGGCTGGGTTAAAGTTGGCGTGGGCTGAGAGGTGTGGTTGGGCTGGGAATTAAGAGAGGTGATTTTAGTGGGCTGGTGGGAATGATTTGATGAGGGCTAGGGGTCTTGTTGTGTTAAAGGGACAAATAAATTAGGCTCGGTCTTATTAATTTAAATGGGCCGAAAATAATTAAATATGGTGTTGGGTTTGTGGTTTGGTTTAGGAGCAGGCCGGGAAATGTTATTAATATCGGAATTAACAAAAGGCCCAGTGTTAGAGCGACCTAAAAATGTATCTAGGTTGGGTCTAAGGTAGGGCCAAATAAGAGCAGGCCCGCGGTGGTTGGGAATAAAATTGACTGATCTAACCTGGATGTTATCATCTTGGACGTGGGCCTTTGTAATGGATCCAAAAGAGCAGCCCAAATGATCGTGACCGTCAGCATGGAAAGACCCTAAGATCGACGGTTGCCCAGCATTGATAATATTGTTTAAATTTCCATGCTTGTCCACCGTTAGAGTTGGGAGCGCCGACTTGAGCCCTGAAACTAGGGTTTTCAGTGATTTTGATGGCGACGAGAACATGGCGACGGAGGACTTTTGCAGCGGCATCAGAATATCTTTACCGGAAAGACTAGATTTAGGTAGACAACTTTTTGGATTCTTCTCGAACGGCGCCTGAGATGGCGAGGATGGCGACGAAGACGGCGAAACTGGAGATGTACTGCGGCGAGCAACATTTGACTGAACGGGGCTGCAGCGACCATCATGCGACTTATCGGGTGTCACCGCAGGTAATTTTTTGGGAGTCCGCAACGCCCGTTTCTTTCTTGTCATGAACGCGACAACCTTAAGTCACTAGAAGGTTGGCGATGACAGAGACCATGCGAAGAAACTACTGTTGTTGTATGCAGCTTGTTGTGGCGATGGCGGATATGAGGTCGGATGAGGGAAACGACGCCGGAGAATCTTGGAAAAGGCAGGCGACCGAACAAGCCATTTACACCTTGAGTGTGTGTAAACGCAATCGTCGCTGGGGATATTTCCGACGTCTGTTCTGGTTGGAGCTTGGTGGCGAAGTATCGTCGGGTGATGGGGAGTCGACTGGTGGGGAAGTTGGCCGGAGACGATTGCCGGGAGTGGGTGCGGTCGGAGGAAGGTGTGGTGGTGTTGATTCTATGACGTAAGGGTCCTTTACTCTGACGATGCACACATTTACAACTCCAAGGTTCACCATTGACTGGGCGTTAAGTTTATGTGAAGACTTGTATGACATGTTCTTTGGATGTCTAGTTAATATTGGGACATTGGATGTCTAAATTAATTTATTAGATAAATTAATTTACGGCCAAATGAATTAAATATAATACTGGGTGATTGATTTAAATTCATGAATATAATTATTTCTTGGAGAAATTAATTATATTATTTTGTATTTGATATGATTAATTAATTAAATTAATCAATTGAAACAATGCATCAGAACGGAATGGAGTTTATCTGATTGGACTCACTGGAGTCCGAAATGAACCAAACTAATCCCAGTTCTTCTACATGGCCGCCCCACTTTCCACTTACCTTCCTTGTTCTTTGTCTCCATCTTAATTGATAAAAGTCATTAAGGGGACATATCTTATTTTATAATGAGGTTGGTGATATTGTCTTGAGAGTGAACAAGAATAAAAGAGGTGAAGACTTCACTGCTTGACTACATTTTGGGCATCTCACGTTCTTTTGCAAGGAAAAGAGAGAGAGAAATTTTCTCCAAGTCTTCATCTTCTTCTTCATTCTTCTTGAGTTTTTTCTTGCAGAAAAATCAAGAGATCATTGAAGAGATAGTGAGTTATACACTTAGAGTGTTATAATCACATTTGAAAGCTTCTATCACTTTGTTCTAGCCGTATCCTTGGAGGATAACAAGGTGAAGTTGTTCCGATCGTTTCTACGGCGTGTGGCAAGTAAAGACGCGGTGTTTTTGGCATTAGATCATCCAAAAGCTTGACGAATAGGATTCATGGGAAGATCACCTAAAGCTTGGGGAATTGCTTACATGGAGTACACCATTTAATCAACGGACTACGAGGGTATGATTTTGAATCTTTCTTTGTTTCATTTTATATTCGTATATGCGGAGCTTGTTCGATCCTCTTAAGGGATTCAGATCGAATTAGATTCGTTTATTGCTTCTGTCGTGCCTTCGTTTTAGGCACTGAATCCCAACAGTGGTATCAGAGAGTAGGTCTTGCGACTGTATATACGATATTTAGCATTTGGAATGCTGTAATAGATGGTGAATGATTTGGAATCATTTATAGTCATAATCGTGGTGTATATTTTTCGTTCGTTGTAGTTATATTTTCCGTAACTTTATGTCAAAATATAAATCTTTAATTTCTGGGAAATGTGATTTATATTGAAGATATGAAAGTTGGAAAATATTAATATTGGATATTCGATCGAAACTCTAGCCTTGGGTCGTCGTTGGACGACCTTCCGACGAGTTTGGGCATTCTGGACAGGTGACACAGTCGGGTCACCCCTTTGACACGGTCGGGTCGGCTGTCCAGTGAGTTTGACACGACCCGTGTCATTTTGTGACTTGACCGTGTCGGCTTCCAGACCCATTTCAGACTCGATTTTTTTGTTTGTTCGATAAAATTACTCTCCCACATATTAAGTTGGATTTAATATGATTAAAATAATTTATGGTATCTCATTTTATTGGTTAATTGGAATACTTGTGGATGACCGAATTATTTTAAACATTTTCATATTACCGATTGTGTGAATTGATTGGATCAATTTTATTTATTGGTTGGATCAATATATTTATATGCAATCCATTTATTTATTATTTATTGGATAAATGCTTTTGAATGGGGATGTGGTTCATGGACCTAGTTTTAAATCGTTCGATCTTATTCGATTGGGTTGTAAAGGCCGTTTTGAGCCTATTTATTTTACTAGAAATATTTGTATCTAGGATGCAATTTTTCAATGTAAAATTTATATGTAATGACGAAGACTGGAGGAAGATCCGTTCGAGAAGACGAAGACTCAAGACTGAAGACTTGTAATTAGATTACGACGTTTTTGTTCTACAATTGGTCCATGAACTACATGTTGGTAGCAACTAGATTGTGAATGTTTATTCATATGGTATGAATGCTACAAACGCGCATAAATGAATTAATGTGCAAAGTGTGTTGGTGCAATATTCGGTATACGCGCTATTTTGTGAAAGCCTATTTAAAGGTGCAGAAAATAAACGATACAAGATTTATAGTGGTTCGGCCAATGTCCTCTCTCCATATCTTTTTCTATTATGTCCTCTCTCCGTATCTTTTACTATAGGATAAAGATCAACCATTGCATCTCTCTTCTATCATTAGAAGGATTACCATTACAATCTCGTCTTCTATCGGTCCGAGATAAACCGTTCACACACTTGTCTTTTTGTCGGTCCAAGTTAAACTGTTTTCCTTTTCTATCGGACAAGGAATCAACCTATCTAGCTTTCTATGGGTACTAGACAAACCTCACGTGGATATAGATTGCGATTCTAATAATGCTGGATCCTTGATCCTAATAACACAGAATCCAATCTTATGCTCTCTTTTTCTCTCGTGTATGTTTTCGTGTATAACACTCAAATACTTATCAATATAAGTACAATTACAACAACAAGAATATGTATATCAATATCTGATCAATGAATTGATTGCTTTGAGTTGTTGTAGGTTCAATACTATAGAAAGTGGTATTTATAGGCTCAAAAGCCTCAACTAGCCGTTAGCATCTTTCTGACTTCATTACGTACGTTACAACCTTTCCTTTATGTACGTTAATCTCTTTATGTACGTTAGCCTCTTTATGTTACGTACGTTATGTATAGTGCAAATCAGTCTAGTAGCTCCTGTCTTCACCGTTACGTACGTTATGTAAACATCGTTACGTACGTTATTACCGGTCAAGATATCCGTTGCATGCTGACGTACTCCATGACAGCATATGTCCGTTCAACGGTTCCGATATTTGAATTCATACCTTCATTACGTACATTATGTCCTCCGCATTACGTATGTTATCATCTTGTCTTAGCGTACGTTATTCTCTATACTTTGCGTACGTTAACTTCATGCTTAAATCGTCTGCCTTCAGGTAGCTTTATATTACCTACGTTATATTCTCTGCGTTACGTACGTTAGTTGATCAGGTGGCTATTTCTCGTCTGATATGATCAGGTAACTTTTCTCATCTAGGTTGATCACATGACTTTTCTCATCTTGGCTGATTAGATGACGTTTCTCATCCTGGCTGATCTGATGAATTTTTCTGTCTGTTTCGAGCGACTTCGTCTTCTTGTTGTTTTGTTTTGCTCCCTTGTTTTTTTCTGTTGTTTAACAACTAATCATCAAAACTCGATAATGAATATTTGGAATAAAATATTCCAATAATCTCCCTTTTTTTGATGATTACAAAATAACACTCTTGAATGGGATAAACCTGCAATATATATATATCTATATATATATATATATATATATATATACACACACACACATACACACAAATCAAAGTTTTCGGCTTTGTTCATTTTCGCTAGTTCCTTCCCATCTTTTTCTTTTTCTCCTTTTCAACTTCTTCTCACCTTTCAACGTCTTCTTTTCTTTTTCATCTTTTCGACTTTCTTCGTCCTTTCTCCTCCTTTCATGATTCGTATATATTTTTATTTTTCTCGTCAATTCTTCCATGATGCTTTCTCACATTCTTAGATTTTTCTCTCCCTATACCATTCTTCTTTTATACCATTTTTCTCCCTCTTTTTGTTATCAACAAAAAGTGTATATATGATAATATGATAAATTGGGTAAACTCCCACTGACAAGTATATCTCCCCATTAAAAATATAACAACTCCCCCTGAGTTAAATATTGATTTTGAAAATATCAAAGATAAAGATACCAATTCATGAAATATTTAATTTTGATTTTTGGAGATCCAACATATAGTTGGTTTTTCTTTTGAAATACAGACAATATTTGGAATGTTGGTTCCTTTAGGAATCCAAATTTTCTTAATTTTTATCGTCCGCCGTGAGCTTTTGCAATTCAAAATATGATGCCTAATTTTTAAATATTTTTCGTAATGGGCTATTTTGAAATTTAAGTATTCAGTTTTATTATGCGGTTTGAATCCTAACCCCTGTTTGTTTATCGTATATTTTTGGACAGAATGCATATTTTCAAAATTCTCATTTCCGAGTGAAAATTTATTTGTTAAATTTTTAAGTTCATCTTGAACTTTCAAAAGATTATTATTAAATTTATTTTCAATATCATGACAATTTGAATGATCGATTTCTAAAGATTTCCCTTTTTCAAGAATTTTGGAAATTTCGGTTTTCAATAATTTATTTTTAGACTAAAGGAATTTAATTTCGAATAAAGCATATTTAAAATCGATATGCAATAATTCGAATGCTTCAAATAACTCATCGTAAGAATTACTTACTTGGCTTTCTATGTCGCTTTCATCGAATGAACTTCTAGCCATAAGAGCGAGATTATTTTGATTGAAATCATCATCTTCATCTTCATCGCTCCATATTGCAACGAGAACTTCCTTCTTAGGATTCGCGTTCCGAAAATTTTTAGCAAAGTGGCCTGGTTTACCACAGATTCGACAGTTGTTGTCGAATTTCTTAGATTCGCCCGATTTGATGTCCTTCCTTCTCCGGTTCAATAAGTTTTGAAACTTATTTATATTCTTGGCATAATTTGCCGATTCTTCATCATCTTCATCCATCGGGATTTCTTCGATCTTTGACACCTTTTTAGATTTTAAAGCTATTGTTCTTTCCTTCGGCTTCGGTTTGTGTTCCGAGATTTTAGTACAATCTCGTAATTAATTAGCGATCCGACGAAGGTGCTAAAATCAAGATTATTGAGATCTTTCGATTCCATAATTGTCGTCATCGTGCCGTACCATTCCCGAGGTAGTGATCGTAGGATCTTCTTTACTTTTTCACTGCTCGATAGGGGTTTTCCATAACAAGCTAATCCATTCGTAATAACCAAAAATCGGTCGAGCATGATTGTAATGGATTCCTCGTCTTTCATTTGGAATAACTCGTATTCATGTAGAAGCATGTTTATTTTCCTCTCCTTGACTTGAGACGTTCCTTCATGTGTTACTTCTAACATCTTCCAAATCTCTTTGGCACATTCACACGAAGATATCCGATGGCGTTCTTCCGGATTTAATGCACAATATAATAGTTGTGTTGCTTTGCAATTATAGTGGTCGTTTTTCCAATCGGAATCATCATACTCTTCGAAAGTTTTAAGCGTATCGTTGGAATTCATTGGAATTTTCGGACCAAGACATATCACTTTCCATAGCGCGATGTCGTAGGTTCGAATGAATATCGACATCTTGTTTTTCCATGTCATGAAGTTTGATCCATAAAAGAATGGAGGTCTATTTAGAGCAAGACCTTTGACCGGGGCAAGTTGAAACGCCATTTAGATCGTCTTCTCCTCAGATATTAAGCCGATTCTAGAAGGTATCGCTCTGATACCAATTGTTGGTGCAATATTCGGTATACGCGTTATTGTGCGGAAGCGTATTTAAAGGTGCAGAAAATAAACAACACAAGATTTATAGAGGTTCGGCAAAACGCCTACGTCCTCTCTCTGTATCTTTTTTTATAGGCTAAAGATCAACCTCTGCACCTCTCTTCTATCAGACGAGGGATTACCGTTACAATCTCGTCTTCTATCGGTCCGAGATAAACCGTTCACACACTTGTCTTTTTGTTGGTCCAAGTTAAACAGTTTTTCTTTTCTATCGGACAAGGAAACCTATCTAGCTTTCTATGGGTACTAGACAAACCTCACGTAGATATAGATTGTGATTCTAATAATGCCGGATCTTTGATCCTAATAACACCGAATCCAATCTTATCCTTTCTTTTTGCTCTCGTGTATGTTTTCGTGTATAACACTTAAACACTTATCAATACAAGCACAATTACAACAAGAAGAATATGTATATAGATCAATGAATCGATTGCTTTGAGTTGTGGTAGGTTCAACACCATAGAAAGTGGTATTTATAGGCTCCAAAGCCTCAACTAACTGTTAGCATCTTTCTGACTTCGTTACGTATGTTACAGCCTTTCCTTTACGTACGTTAAGCTCTTTACGTACGTTAGCCCATTCATGTTACATACGTTATGTATAGTGCCAATCAGTCCAGTAGCTCTTGTCTTCATCATTACGTACGTTAAGTAAATGTCGTTATGTACGTTATTGTTGGTCAAGATATCCTTTGCATGCTGACGTACTCCATGACGTTATTTGTCCGTTCAACGGTTCCAATATTTGAATTCGTACCTTCATTACGTATGTTATATCCTCTGCATTACGTATGTTATCATCTTGTTTTAGCGTACGTTATTCTCTATACTTTGCGTACGTTAACTTCATGCTGAAATCGTCTGCCTTCAAGTAGCTTTATATTACGTTTGTTATATTCTCTGCGTTACGTACGTTAGCTGATCAGGTGGCTATTTCTCGTCTGATCTGATCAGGCAACTTTTCTCATCTTTGCTGATCAGATGACTTTTCTCATCTTGGCTGATCAGATAACTTTTCTCATCTTGGCTGATCAGATGACTTTGTCTGTCTATTTTGAGCGACTTCGTCTTCTTGTTGTTTTGTTTTGCTTCCATGTTGTTTTTTTTGTTTAACAACTAATCATTGAAACTCGACAATGAATATTTGGAATAAAATATTCCAACAATCTCTCCCTTTTTGATGATTAGAAAACAACACTCTTGAATGGGATAAACCTATATATATACACGAATCAAAGTTTTCGGCTTTGTTCATTTTCGTTAGTTCCTTCCCATCTTTTTCTTTTTCTCCTTTTCAACTTCTTCTCACCTTTCAACGTCTTCTTTCATTTTTCATCTTTTCGACTTTCTTCGTCTTTTCTCCTCCTTTCATGATTCGTGTATATTTTTATTTTTCTCGTCATTCTTCCATGACGCTTTCTCACATTCTTATATTTTTCTTCCCTCTTACCATTATTCTTTTATACCATTCTTCTCCCCATTTTTGTTATCAGCAAAAAGTGTATATATATATATATATATATATATGATAATATGATAAATTGGGTAAACTCCCCGTGACAAGTATATCTCCCCATTAAAAATATAACAACTCCCCTGAGTTAAATATTGATTTTGAAAATATCAAAGATAAAGATACCAATTGATGAAATATTTAATTTTGAATTTTGGGGATCCAATAGATAATTGGTTTTTCTTTTGAAATATAGACGATATTTGGAATGTTGGTTCCTTTAGGAATCCAAATTTTCTTAATTTTTATCGTCCGACGTGGGCTTTTGCAATTCGAAACGTGACGCCCAATTTCTAAACATTTTTCGCATTGGGGTATTTTGAAATTTAAGGATTTAGTTTTATTATGCAGTTTGAATCCTAACCCCTGTTTGTTTAACGTATATTTTTGAACAGAACGCATATTTTCAAATTTCTCGTTTCTGAGAGAAAATTTGTTCGTTAAATTTTTAAGTTCATCTTGAACTTTCAAAAGATCATTCTTTAATTTATTTTCATTATCAAGACAATTTGAATGATCGATTTCTAAAGATTTCCCTTTTCAAGAATTATGGAAATTTCGGTTTCCAATCATTTATTTTTAAATTGAAGGAATTTAATTTCGGATAAAGCATTTTTAAAATCGGTATGCAATAATTCGAATGCTTCAAATAACTCATCATAAGAATTACTTACTTGGCTTTCGACGTCGCTTTCGTCGAATGAACTTCTAGCCATAAGAGCGAGATTATTTTGATTGAAATCATCATCTTCATCTTCACCGCTCCATATTGCAACGAGAACTTCCTTCTTAGTATTTGCGTTCCGACTATTTTTAGCAAAGTGGCCTGGTTTACCACAGATTCAATAGTAGTTGTCAAATTTCTTAGAGTCGCCCGATTAGATGTCCTTCCTTCTCCAGTTCAATAAGTTTTGAAACTTATTTATATTCTTGGCATAATATGCTGATTCTTCATCATCTTCGTCCACTGGGGTTTCTTCGATCTTTGACACCTTTTTAGCTTTTAAAGCTATTGTTCTTTCCTTCGGCTTCGGCTTTGAGTTCCGAGATTTTAATACAATCTCGAAATTAATTAGCAATCCGACGAGGGTGCTAAAATCAAGATTATTAAGATCTTTTGATTCCATAATCACTGTCACCGTGTCGTCCCATTCCTGAGGTAGTGATCGTAGGATCTTATTTACTTTTTCACTACTCGAAAGGGGTTTTCCATAACTAGCTAATCCATTCGTAATAAGCGAAAATTGGTCGCGCATGATTGTAATGGATTCTTCGTCTTTCATTTGGAATAACTCGTATTCTGCAGAAGCATGTTTATTTTCGTCTTCTTGACTTGAGACGTTCCTTCATGTGTAACTTCTAACATCTTCCAAATCTCTTTGGCACTTTCACACGAAGATATCCGGTTGTCTTCTTCCGGGTTTAGTGCATAATATAATAATTGCGTGGCTTTGCAATCATAGTGGTCGTTTTTCCAATCGGAACCATCATACCCATCAAAAGTTTTAAGCATACAGTTGTAATTCATTGGAATCTTCGGACCAAGACATATCACTTTCCATAGCTCAATGTCATAGTCTCAAATGAATATCGACATCTTGTTTTTCCATGTCATGAAGTTTGATCCATCAAAGAATTGAGGTCAATTTAGAGCAAGACCTTCGACCTGGGCAAGTTGAAACGCCATTTGGATAGTCTTCTCCTCAGATGTTTAGCCGCTTCTAGAAGGTACCGCTCTGGTACCAATTGTTGGTGCAATATTCGGTATATGCGCTATTGTGCGGAAGCGTATTTAACGGTGCGGAAAATAAACGACAAAAGATTTATAGAGGTTTGGCAAAATGCCCACGTCCTCTCTCTGTATCTTTTTCTATAGGCTAAAGATCAACCTCTGCACCTCTATTCTATCGGTCGAGGGATTACCGTTACAATCTCATTTTCTATCGGTCCGAGATAAACCGTTCACACACTTATCTTTTTGTCGGTCCGAGTTAAACTTTATTTATTTTCTATCGGACAACGAATCAACCTATCTAGGTTTCTATGGGTACTAGACAAACCTCACGTGGATATAGATTACGATTCTAATAATGCCGGATCCTTGATCCTAATAACACCGAATCCAATCTTATCCTTTCTTTTTCCTCTCGTGTATGTTTTCGTGTATAACACTCAAACACTTATCAATATAAGCACAATTACAACAACAAGAATATGTATATCAATATCTGATCAATGAATCGATTGCTTTGAGTTGTTGTAGGTTCAATACCATAGAAAGTGGTATTCATATGCTCCAAAGCCTCAACTAGCCATTGTAATACCCAAGATTTTTGTTCCAGTTATTTTGGATTTTTTTCCGGATATTTCCCGGTTATCGAGTGCCGGTATTATTTTCTCGACAACTGATTTTGGTGTTTATGGCCGTATATGGTGTTTTGTTGTATGTTGTTTCCATTCCGAATTGATAACGTTGTCCGCAAGTGTTTTTTTCGTGTTCGTTCAGTGTGTTTTTGAAAAATCGAGTCATCGGGTCATGGTGGCTGGGCACTGGCCGGACGGGTACGGGCACTATCCGGACGGGTGCGGGCACTGGACGGACGGGTGCGGTAGGAACCGGCATAGTGCACGCTACTTCCGGAAGGCAGCGCACGCTATGGCCGGAAGGCTGCGCACGCTACGTCTGGAAGGCTGCACACGCTAGTCGGCCGAGGCAGTAGGGACAGAGAGGTTTTGGACTCGGGGAGGATCGGCAGGTAGCGCACGCCACTGTCGGACACTGCGCACTAATCAGCCGGCCCAGCGCACGCTATGGCTGGAAGGCTGCGCACGCTACCTGGCCGAGTAGATTAGTCCAGGAAGCCTCTGGATTGCAGCACAGGCCGACAATGCACATGTCCAGCATGTGATGGCGGGCTCCGACCGAACATTCTCGACCATGACCGCCCGTTAGCGCATGCTAGCTCGGCATCCTAGCGCACGCTAGGCTGCACCAGTATAAATATGACCGAGCAGTCATATTTTCACTCATTTTTCATTTCCTATCTTTCCTGTCCGCGGCTGGAGTCTTGGAGAAGTCGAAGATATGTTGTTATACTATGAATCCACGAAGTTATGGAGTTCATATCATCGATTGATCATCCCATAACATCCTTAGATCCGGCGAATAAAGGTTAGTTTTCCTAAAATCCTAGTTTTGGGAAAATTGGGGATTTTGTTTGATTTCGTCCGTGTAATTCGTTATAACATAGAATAGTGATGGATTGATGATTATTAAGTTGTATTATATTGAATCCCTTGTTTTCCCACGGTTGGATTGCCGAGGATTCATCATTTTATTGAGTTTCTAATCGACGACTTGAAGGTGTTCGATAAAATGTCACAAAGGGGATTCGGGCATTCTACGATTATTCTTCCTCGTACGATCATCAATTTATTCATGGTATGATGTTAGGGTCAGGTTCCTTGCGAAGAACTCGAGTCGGAACCCTTCTGTTCGCCGTTTCTCGATCGGTTGTGTTACCGTCGTTTCCGCCGGAGAGTTGTGGGTGTTCGAGGTTTCCCGGTTGAGCCACGTTCATCGGAGTGTCTGGTATCGACTATACAGGCAAGTATCTTGCCCATACATTACGTGTTTTGTGAATATAATGGATGAAAATTGACGATATGTGCTAAATGAATGTTTACAACCATTTCTCAAAAGAATCGGTATATTTACAATCATGGTTTTCTTAAAGGACGACTCTTGTGTTCGGGACTTAATGTGCTTAATTGACTATGTGTGTTAGTGTTGAGTATAGGATCTCCTTACTTTCGGGTGATGTCATTATGTGTGATTATATCGTCGGTAATTTATGGTTCAATCCTTTTGTTAAGAATTGTGCGTGGAGTCATGTGGTTATCGGTGAATATGTGAGTTGTGTGATATTGGTTGTGTCGTTCGGTGTTGTTGAGATAAGTGTGCTTCCTTGTGGATAGTATTAATTCTGGGTCGTGAGTATGTGTTGGATAGTTTGGCCATTCTAGCAAAATACCTCGACTATATATATTGTGATTGACTCTTGAGGATTGTGGTTTTGGAATGAGAACTGATGAGAGTTGTAAGGTTTTTCTTGGGTACTCTTACTCGGGGATTGACTCGACGGGGTCACATGGGGACCTGTTGGCTTAGCGACTGGACCGGGTCGCGAGAGTTACTTTCGAGTGGGAATTCTCACTTGGGGTCGCTCGACGGGGCGCACAGGGACTTGGTGGCTTGAGGGCCGGACCGGGTCACGAGAATTGCCAGAATGTTTATACTGATGATTAATTGTGATATGTCTGGAGTATCACAATGCTTGGTGCTCGGGGTCGAGAGACATTATATATCGAGTCTTGGAGTTTGGCTAAAATGGCATAAGAATAATGTATTAAGTGTAATGTGTCTTTGGAAGTGAATTGAAGTTGATGATCGGGTCGTGGACCCTATGTTTTGTGACCGGAATGATTGGGTCGTGGACCTCGTGTTTTGTTAACGAATTTGCATTTTGGAAAATGAACTTTGGGGCTGTGACCCTAAGTGGCTTTCAAGGAATTAAGAACTTTTCAATCACAAATGTTTTCAAAACTCCCGAGATTTGGAAGTGTTTTCAAAGTGCTTACTTGTTTCGTTTTACTTTTAAGATTTAAACTATTTTAATTAAACAAAATATCTCGGGAAGTCTTTCGTTGTATTCTCGGAATGTGTTGTGTATGGCTCGTATTTGCACTTTATACTTGTACTAGCAAAACAGTGGAGTTTTGCTAACCCCCGAGTATTCGGGGGGTGGATGTCTGTTTTGCATCCAGGTACATGCAGGTTTGGGAGCAAAACACAGGATCGGCGCGAAGGATGATGGAAGGCAAATGATACTAATCACATGAAGGCCAGCTTTGGATGCAGTTAGTCGGAGTTCATGTATGATCTTTTCCGCTGTCGTACTTTTTTGTTGTGAGTGTATTTTACCCTTGCATGGGTATGAGTCGAGATATAAATGTGTATTTTTGACTTGTATGTTAGTGATGAAAGACCAAGTTGGTCTATTGATTTGGTATTTTATCATGTCGGTATGTAATGTATTGTGTTGTTTCGATGTCTAGCCTGGTGGATCCTCACGGAGAGGGTCTGCAGCGTGTAATATTCCCGAATTGATTATAGGGGTGTTACATTTATGGTATCGGAGCCAGGTTGCGGAAACCCAGGCTGTCGGGTCCAGTCGGGTATTGTTGTGTTTTGTCCTGTCATATTGTGTCTGCCTAAGTCGTGTCGCGATGCGTCGTCCGTGATTAGTATCAAGGTGCAGCCATCATCTTCGTGCGATCTGTGGATGTAAGTCTCCCTACTATATTGTGCCTTATGTTATTATGACATGGAGTTTAAAGGTGATTTGTGATTATGTGGCCTATGCTTGTTTGATCTTCGTATGGTGCTAGAATGAAAGTGGTGCCAATGTATATGTATATATATACACATCCTGGTATAAGTCGTTTTTACAAGAGTAATGGCATTGGTGTGGTTACGCAAAGAAAAGATTCGTCAATGTGATATTTTAAAGCTTTACATGTTCTTGGGGAGTCACGTAAATGTTTTCTTAAAACATCCTCCAAAGGGAGAAAAAGTTTGATTTTCGTATGATGACCTCAATGTCGAAATTTTGTTTTTGGAGAATTTGAATTACCGATATTTCATTTGCATTTTGTATTAAAAGTTTTTTAAAACACGGTTTTTTTAATTCAAATGAGATCTACAAATGTACTCAAGACGTGACTCTTGCTTTTAACTTTTCAGTTTTAAATGACAATTGTGTTTTAATGGTTGCTCATGAGGTGTTGTAAGTATGTGAATCGATGGCATTTAGGTTTGTATGCTGCCGTTATTCATTTGTAAACTTTGGTTCTAGTAATGTCGTATATACGTTCGTGATCATGTTGCTGAGCTGGAGCAACTAGCGCACGCTAAGTTTGAGGCTGACGCGCGCTAATACATCATGGGTAGCGCACGCTAAATATTTGTGGTAGTGCACGTTAGTTAGCCTGGACTGAGCTAGAGAACCGCATTTGTTTTAGCCGTTAGGCCTAACCTTTGTAGTCAATCACCCATGACTGTATTCTTTGTGTGTTGTCTAGTAATGACAACTGTTTTGTATGAATATGTGTCATGACTTTTCGTTGCGCTAAGTGATAATTGATTTTTTTCAGTGAATTGATAAAATTATGTCTACTGTGTGTGTTCGAAAACGCTTTCCTGAAACTTTTCATAAGTTTGTGCAAGTTGCGGAAAATCAACTTTCGAAATTACTTTGATGGTGCGATTAATCGGTGGCTTCATACCGATCTTGGAAATTGTTTGAACTTTGCGAGCCGGCCTAGGATTCTCAAATAAAACCTCGACGGTATCTGAAATAGTTGTTTTAAAGTACCTTTGGACATTTCGTAAAATGCTATCATCGTTGATTTTGCGTAGTGCTGAGAGGATTTTTGAAAATGATTTTAACATATTATTTTATTTTCAAATAATCCGAGTACACGAATTTCAAAAATCTTTCAAACCATAAAATTTTCTTTTACAACCCAATACGATTTTTATTTTTCAAAAATATATAGTGAAAGATGGAACATCTTACTTGATTAAAATTTCAAACTCGGATTTGGAAATGATAGTGTAGGTACGAATGGTTCGTTGATCTTGCGTGTTCACCTTGTTTGTTATTAACGGTGATGATAATGCGTAGAGGCATGATGATTTTGATAACGCCGGTTACAAAAGAATTATTGTTTTGCAAATAATTTGAAAATGAGTCCGTTAAAGTCTTTTGTTTACAAGTTTTGATAAAATAGTCTGAAGTACCAAAAGCACTTTCAAAAATTCTATTTCGAGTAAACATACAAATTTAAAGATTTCCTTTAAAAGGACACCTCATGGATTTTCTTATAGAGTTGTTATTGGTTACCTTATGTGATATGTCATGCTAAGTTGGTACTTTAGCATATTATTTTTGCGAAGTGGTGCAATCGTATTGAGTGAGAATCCGCTTAGTATGCCGAGGGACAGAGGACGCGGTCGTGATCACGGTACAGTTGGTCATGGAAATTAGATGCGGGACCAAGAGGATATGGCCGAGAGGGTTGCTATTCCAGCACTTCGTTCTCGTTGTTTAGGTTTCGGGGACGAAACCTCTTTTAAAGGTGATATGATGTAATACCCCTATTTTTTTTCACTTTCGTTTCGTTCGACTGTATCGACTCGATTATGTTCGTTGATGCTTCTGACCTTGTGTTGTTCCCACCCTTGTCATTCGAGCGAGTTCGCATATTGTTCCAAATTGATGTGTATATCGTTATGATCTTTCCAAGTTCGGATCGATTTCTTGTGAACCGTGTTCGAAACTAACACCTCGTGGTTCCTACAAGTTTATTGTTGTCTTGATTTGAGTGCGAACTTCAGAGTTGATCGTTGTTGTTCGATCATTACTATTTGTTCGTCATTGTCCAATCATTATTGTTGGATCTCGTAATCATGATTATTGAACATCGGGTCCACTTCGTAATTTCCATAAGTGTTGGGAAATTGTCTTCGTATTTGATCTTCCAAATCTTTGAGTTACTGGAATTTCATACCTTTTAGCGTTGGAATCGCGATTTGATTTTTATACTGCTCGGTTTTATCAACCGCAGTGATTCATGCTCGTTGCTTTTTGTACGCATTCTTGCGTGTTGAATCGGAGCGTAGTAGCTTTATACTACATGGAGCTCTGGTGTGTTGTCGAGAATCGCCTTGCTTTTATTTTATGTTTCGGGACGAAACTTATTTTTAGGGGGGTAGAAGTAATACCCAAGATTTTCGTTCCGGTTATTTTGGATTTTTTTCCGGATATTTCCCGGTTGTCGAGTGCCGGTATTATTTTCTCGACAACTAATTTTGGTGTTTATGGCCGTATATGGTGTTTTGTTGTATGTTGTTTTCATTCCGGATTGATAACATTGTCCACGAGCGTTTTGTCGTGTTCGTTCCATGTGTTTTCGAAAAATCGAGTCATCGGGTCATGGCGGTGAGCCGGGCAGGGCCGGACGGCATCGTCAGACGGGCCGTACGGTGCGAACCGGCCGGACAGGTGTGGTAGGAACCTGCATAGCGCACGCTATGGCTGGAAGGCTGCGCACGATGCAGCCGGAAGGCTACGCACGCTAGTCGCCTGAGGCAGCAGTGATAGAGAGTTTCTGGACTCGGGGAGGATCGGCAGGTAGCGCACGCCACTGTCGGACACTGCGCGCGCTAATCGGCAGGCCCAGCACACGCTATGGCCAGAAGGCTGCGCACGCTACCTGGCCGAGCAGATTAGTCCAGGAAGCGTCTGGATTGCGGCACAGGCCGACAGCGCACATGTCCAGTGCGTGATGGTGGGCCCCGGCCAAACGTTCTCGACCATGACCACCCGTTAGCGCACGCTAGGCTGCACCATTATAAATATGACCAAGCAGCCATATTTTCACTCGTTTTTCATTTCCTATCTTTCCTGTTCGTGGCTGGAGTCTTGGGGAAGTCGAAGATATGTTGCTATACTATGAATACACGAAGTTATAGAGTTCATATCATCGATTGATCATCCCATAACATCCTTAGATCCAGCGAATCAAGGTTAGTTTTCCTAAAATCCTAGTTTTGGGAAAATTGGGGATTTTGTTTGATTCCGTCTGTGTAATTCGTTATAACTTAGAATAGTGATGGATTGATGATTATTAAGTTGTATTATATCGAATCCCTTGTTTTTCCACGGTTGTATTGCCGAGGATTCGTCATTTTATTGAGCTTCTAATCGACGCCTTGAAGGTATTCGATAAAAGATCACAAAGGGGATTCGGGCGTTCTACGATTATTCTTCCTCGAACGATCGTCATTTAATCATGGTATGATGTTAGGGCCAGGTTCCTTGCAAAGAACTCGAGTCGGAACCCTTCCATTCGCCGTTTCCCAATCGGTTGTGTTACCGTCATTTCCACCGGAGAGTTGTAGGCGTTCGAGGTTTCTCGATTGAGCCATGTTCTTCGGAGTGTCCATTATTGACTATCGAGGCAAGTATTGCCCATACATTATGTGTTTTATAAATATAATGGTTGAAAATTGACGATATGTGCTAAATGAATGTTTATAACCATTTCTCAAAAGAATCGGTATATTTACAATCATGGTTTTCTTAAAGGACGACTCTTGTGTTCGGGACTTAATGTGCTTAATTGACTATATGTGTTAGTGTTGAGTATAGGATCTCCTTACTTTCGGGTGATGTCATTATGTGTGATTATGTCGTCGGTAATTTATGGTTCAATCCTTTTGTCAAGAATTGCACGTGGAGTTATGTGGTTATCGGTAAATATGTGAGTTGTGTGATATTGGTTGTGTCGTTCGGTGTTGTTGAGATAAGTGTGCTTCCTTGTGGATAGTATTAATTATGGGTCGTGAGTATGTGTTGGATAGTTTGGCTATTCTAGCAAAATACCTCGACTATATATATTGTGATTGACTCTTGAGGATTGTGGTTTTGGAATGAGAACTGATGAGAGTTATAAGGTTTTCTCGGGTACTCTCACTCGGGGATTGACTCGACGGGGTCACACGGGGACCTGGTGGCTTAGCGGCTGGATCGGGTCGCGAGAGTTAATTTCGAGTGGGCATTCTCACTTGGGGTCACTCGACGGGGCGCACAGGGACTTGATGGCTTGAGGGCCGGACCGGGTTGCGAGAATTGCCAGAGTGTTTGTACTGATGATTAATTGTGATATATCCAGAGTATCATAATGCTTGGTGCTCGGGGTCTGGAGACATTATATGTAATACCCGGTTGTAATTCAGTCATTATCATTCAGTATTTATCATTCAGTAATTTTCACTCAGTATTTTTCACTCATTAAGGACCATTTGTCACTCATATTCAATCATTGTATTCATCGTTCAAAGTAATTGTATCGTCATTCATCATCAATCTAGTTGGAAAATCGTGCGGTGTTTACCATCGTTGTCATTTCATAGTGTGATGTGTGTGAGGAGTAGCGCACGCTACGTACTCTCTTTAGCGTGCACTAATGGAGTACGGGTAGCGCACGCAACCTCTCAACACTAGCGCACGCTAGTGTAGTTGAGAAGGCAGTCCAGAAGGCACTGGACTGCAGTTAGGATTGTGAGTAGCACACGCTACGATTGGTAAGTAGCGCGCGCTAGTGAACCGGAGTAGCGCACGCTATGCAGTCGGTGTAGCGCGCGCTAAGGTCGGATCAGGTTGAGTCCAGTGGCTACTGGACTGAATTGAATTAATTCATAGCGCACGCTATGAGTGGTTTTAGCGTACGCAAACAGTGTAGTAGCGCACGCTAATTGTTGGATGTAGCGCACGCTACCAAGATCAGATCAGAGGACAGAAGGTTTCTGGACTCCAATACTGAGCATCAGATAATTCGTTAGCGTACGCTAACCATTGGTGTTAACGCACGCTAATTAAAGGGGGTAGCGCACGCTACAAGAGGTACGTAGTGCACGCTACCGTTGCGATCAGTGGGTACTGGACTACCCAAAACACCCGTTAGCGCACGCTAAGCATAGGGGCTAGCGCGCGCTAAACTGGGATTCCTATAAATTGGACAGTGTAGCCTAGATTTCGTCAATTGTCATTTCTTCTCATTCTCTCATCGGTTTTGGGCGATTTCGGGCGATTTGGAGAGTATTCTTCGAGGTGTAATCATCAATCATCATCTTCAGGCTCATCATTCGGATTAATCATCATTTCATCATCTTCATCACATCAAATCAAAGGTATTAATCTCTTGGATCTAGAATTTCGGATTTTTGGGTTTTTCCTTCCGATTTCTTCGTGTAAGCTTGGATTGTTGTTGGAATATGTTAGATATGGATTATCTATCTTGGATAAATATATTCCTACGGATTTAATGGCTATTTTGGGGATTTATATCAAGAACCCTTGGGGTTGACTTCGGTTAATTTGGGGATTTCCGATTGACGTTGTTGTAATCTTGAATTGTGAATTCCTATGGGATTATCGATATCATTGAAAGTGTTTTGATGGTTTGAAATACTCATCTTGGAGTTGGTTTCGATATATTCGAGTTTGGATATTGTTGTATCGACGTTTGAGTCGGTTATGATCGTATTTGATTCGCGTAATGATCGAATTATTGGTAATTGTGTTATTCAAGGTTGTTCGAGCGACCGACATTTCATTTAGGACGTTGTTCGTGGACGTACATTCTTCATCGGTGTTGTGTAAGTTAATTCTTACTCAGTTAAAAGGATATTCATTCCTTTCTTTGTTGTCCATTCATAATCATAATTCATTCATAAAGTACTAACCGTATTGAAACTGGTAATTGTCACTTCATTACTTCATTCACGAGGAACGACGGTTCCAATTATTTCATTGAGCTATCATTCATTTCACTGTCATTTCATCTCGGTGAGTCATTATTAATTTTGATGTCACTTTTGTTATATCGTGGCATTCCGGGTCGCACTGGCGTGCCAGTTGGTATGTGTAGGATTTTCATGTCGGGCACATTTAAGTCGTGTGTTGGTTGGTGGCCTCACATTGGACTGTGCACACGAGTTGATGGCTTCGTGAGACTGATTAGGTACAAGACCACACGTGTATTCGAGCGATACTCGTTGGTGGCTTGTACACGGACACATTTCCGTCCCGGACGTAGTGTGGCGCCATTCCTTTGAGCCATACCGTTAGTTGATTCATATAGCATGTTTCATTGCGTATGTTTCGACAGGATATTTCATAACTTCATATATATCATGATTGTGTATTTTCAACCCTTGAGGATTGTTGTTCTGTGTAACTGACCCCGTTGGGGGATATTGTTTTTCAGGTTATGGCAAGGCAAAAGCCCGGGGAGAGCACGTTGACGGCGAGGAGTCCCAATAATACTAGTAGGGGGACCCCAGTCTTTTCAGTCATTTATGTTTCCTTCATTTTATTCCGCTGCAGACATTCCGTTTGAATACTCATTTCACTCAGTGTTGTATATTTTATCTCCATATAAAATATACATGTATTCTGTATTATCCTAGATGTGTTGTATGAAACTCCTCATCGGAGTAATTAATGTTGTAATGAAACTCCTCATCGGAGTAATTAATGTTGTAATGTGGTTCGGTACTACATTTACCCTGTGTAATTCATTCATTTTCATTCGCCTGGTGGGTCCCAGTCGGGGGTCCACGACACTGTAATATCCGCCTAGTTTGGGGTGTTACAGAGTTGGTATCAGAGCGTGGTTTTGAATACTACCTTCCGAGTCATGTCTCATTTGAAATCATCGTTCATCAGACTAGTATCATTGGACTTTCGCGTCACGTGTGACCTGTGCAAATGCCGAGCCAATCGGCCGAAAGAATCAGAAGACTTCTAATGCCATGGTATAGTTTCTGGCATTAATCACTCATTCATCATTCAACAGTCAACAATCCTCGTTCATCATTTTCATTTGTGATCAAGTCGATCATGTTAATTCATTAATTACTCAGTTCATTTCACTGTTCAGTTATTGATCTTAAGGATCATATCATTAATCTTGTTAACTTGTTCAAGATATTCATTTTAAGAATTTCATCAGATAATCACATCATTTCAGTTGATCATTCATGTAATTATTGTATTTGAGCATGTATGCTCATTTTCATCATCTCATAACGTAATCATAATGTGATATTCATGCGAGATATATAATTATCATACGACTTTCCACTTCAGTATGGAAAGGGCTGGCAGAGGACGCGGGGGAAGAGGTCGTGGTGCAGGCCGGAACCCGAGAGCTCGTGTGAATACACGCGCGAATGCTAGAAACAATGCTAACTCATCGAGCAGTGACGCTGCCACTCATTCACCTGAACGTAATCATTCACTATCAGGGAGTCGTACCCGGGACACAGCTCAGTCAGAGGGTGTTCGGGTTGACCCACTCGCTTTTATGCAGGGCATGATGACCCAAATGACTCAGATGGCACAGCTAATGGAGACGATGCATAACTCCACTACTCAAAATCAACAGGCTCCTCTGATACCACCTCAGAGGCAAGAGAGGGGTGTAAGCAGTATCATTGGCGATATCTCTCGCCAGCGACCACCTACCTTCGAGGGCTCGTCTGAGCCGGCGGATATTGTTCATTGGCTGAAGCATTTCGAAAAGTTATTTGCTATGGTGGATTGCCCTGAAGGGCATAAAGTTTCAGTTGCGGCTTACTATCTTGGTAAGAGCGCTCATTCATGATGGTTATCGTTGAAGCCCACCGACGGATCAGGTACTTGGGATCAGTTCATAACTCTCATGATGGAGAGGTATTATCCAGCCCCACTCAGAGAGGCTAAGTTGTCGGAATTACTCACTCCCGACCTCTCAGCGGACGATGATGTTCTTGCCATCGCCGAAAAATTTCAGGAACTTCTTCCGTTCGCCTCATCTATCTTTCATTCTGAGGCGGACAAGATCAAGTATTTTAGAAAGAGGCTGAAACCTCGTATGCGGCTACAGTTGCTTAATCATAATTGTACCACTCTGGCCGAGTTCATTGAGAAAGCTCTTACTTACAAGCTTACTGCTAAGGAAATTGCTAAGCAACAACCCTCATCAGCTGGCAAGAAGTCTAAGAACAGTAATCAGTCTGGCGGCAGTCAGGCCACCTTCAAGAAACCACGTGCGGGCTCTACTTTTTCTGAGCGACCTCCTATGGCGCCTAGACCCGCAGAATCTCAGTCACGAGCGACCAGTTCGGCCATCACCTATTTCAACTGTGAAGAACAGGGTCATTTCAGTACCAAGTGCCCGAAGCAGACTGTCACGTGCCACAACTGTGGGATTGCTGGGCATAGGGCCCGTTTTTGCCGTAGGGACTCTAAACCTACTCCGGCATCATCTCAGGCCCCAGGACATTCAGCGGTGCAAAATCAGGCCACTCAGTCAGCGTCGTTCAAGACGACAGGAGCTAATAAAGGCGGAGCCAAGAGCTATCAGACGGGAGCGTCCGGTTCGGGGGCCGGCAAGCCCCGAATTTATGAAATGAAGAAGACCGACGATCTAGAGGCCCGAATGATATCAGGTACACTCGATATTCTATCTCAACCTGTGTGTACCATTTTTGATACTAGTGCATCGCATTCATTCATTTCCGAGTCATGTTTGAGTAGACTACGTCTGGGTAGTGCTACTAGTTGTGAGCCTTATGTCATTGGTCTACCTGACGGTAGAAGAATTATCGGAAATCATGAGATTCAGAATTGTCCGATTCAGCTTCATGGCCGTGTATGGCTAGAAGACCTAATCGTGGTAGATTTACCGAGAGACAACGTCATTCTGGGTATTGACTGGATGGATCGTCATAATGCCATCATTAGTGTCCGTAAGCGTACGGTCACTATCATTTCAGACGATGGGGTTGAATGTGTTTTTCAGGGAGGTAATCCCGGCTGTTCTGGTAAAGTCATTAATTTGATGAAAGCAGTGAGATTACTCAGTCAGGGGTGTGTTGGTTATTGGTGTTATATGACCAAAACCGAGAAATCATCAGTAATGTTGACGGATATTCCAGTAGTGAGGGAATATGCCGATGTTTTTCCAGACGAGTTACCTGATTTTCCTCCACAGAGGGATGTGGAATTCACGATTGAATTGGAGCCCGGTACGTCCCCGATATCGAAGGCACCGTACCGGATGGCCCCGACCAAAATGCAGGAATTAAAGAACCAACTTGAGGAGTTGTTCGAGAAAGGTTATATCCGTCCGAGTGCGTCCCCGTGGGGAGCACCAGTGTTGTTTGTCAAGAAGAAGGATGGTTCTTTCCGCTTGTGTATTGATTACCGAGAATTGAACCGGGTGACGATCAAGAATAAGTATCCTTTACCCCGTATCGATGATATTTTGGATCAACTTCAGGGAGCTTCAGTATTTTCCAAGATCGACTTAAGATCTGGATATCATCAGTTGCGGATTCGAGAGTCGGATATCGCGAGGACGGCGTTTCGAACACGCTATGGTCATTATGAGTTTGTGGTTATGCCGTTTGGATTGACTAATGCACCTGCGGTATTCATGGAGTTAATGAATCGGGATTTCATCGACTATCTGGATCAGTTCGTGGTTGTCTTCATTGATGACATTTTGATTTATTCTCGTGACCGGGAGGAACACGAGTTTCACCTTCATCAAGTGCTCGACGTGTTGAGACGAGAACAACTTTATGGGAAGTTTTCCAAATGTGAGTTCTGGATGTCCGAAGTGACGTTTCTAGGACATGTAATTTCATCAGACGGAGTGCGTGTCGACCCTCAAAAGACGGAGGCTATTCGAGTTTGGCTACCTCCGAAGAATGTTAAAGAGATCCGAAGCTTTCTCGGATTAGCTGGTTATTATCGGCGATTTGTGGAGGGATTTTCTAAAATCGCTCAACCCATGACGAACCTTTTACGGAAAGATAAGAAATACACGTGGTCCGATGCGTGTCAACAGAGTTTTGAGGAATTTAAGAGCTGGTTAATTTCAGCACCTATCCTTTCCTTACCGCAAGGGACGGAAGGATTTGTGGTCTATAGTGATGCGTCCGGACAGGGTCTCGGATGTGTACTAATGCAGAACGGGAAAGTCATTGCTTATGCTTCACGGCAATTGAGACCTTATGAGGTTAATTATCCGACCCACGACCTGGAACTAGCATCCGTGGTGTTTGCATTGAAGATTTGGCGTCATTATATTTATGGCGTTACCTGTCAGATATTCACCGATCATAAGAGTTTAAAGTATATATTTACTCACAAGGAGTTAAATATGCGATAGAGACGGTGGTTGGAACTAATCAAAGATTATGATATCGAGATCCTTTACCACCCGGGCAAGGCGAACGTTGTCGCCAACGCCTTGAGTCGTAAGTCCGTTCAGGAGCAGATGCTTGCTCGATTAACAGTTCAGAAGGAACTTCAGCAGGAATTTCTGAGACCCGAGATCGAGGTCTGGTTACAACGAGTACAAGGGCAACTTTGTACGTTGGAGATTTCATCGCCACTTGAAGAGGCGATCGGGGAGAATCAGGGTTCAGACCCATTTCTGTCACGCATTTGTGAGGACGTAATTCAGGGGAAAGCCCCCGGATTTGTGGTCCACGAGGATGGACTTCTGCGTTTTAAGAATTGGTTGTGCGTACCGGCGAATGACGAGTTGAAAAACTCGATTTTGAGAGAAGCTCATGCTACCCCTTATTCCGTTCATCCGGGGTCTAGCAAGATGTATAAAGACTTGAAACAAAATTACTGGTGGAGTAATATGAAGCGAGAAGTCGCGGAATTTGTTTCGAGATGTTTGACCTGTCAGCAAGTCAAGATTGAACATCAGCGACCGGCGGGTATGCTGAAACCGCTCCCTATTCCAGAATGGAAGTGGGAAGATATTTCTATGGACTTTATCACGAGTTTGCCTACGAGTCGTCGTGGCATGAATACAATCTGGGTAATTGTGGATCGCTTAACTAAATCAGGTCATTTCCTTGAGATCAAGGATACGTGGGGTCCCGAGAGACTTGCCCAGTTATTTATCAAAGAGATAGTGAGATTGCACGGTACTCCTAAAAGTATCGTTTCCAATCGTGACGGACGATTCGTGTCTCATTTTTGGAAATCAGTTCATCGTGCTATGGGAACTCAGCTTAATCTCAGTACAACTTTTCATCCTCAGTCCGACGGACAATCAGAGAGGACTATTCAGACTTTGGAGGACATGTTGATGGCATGTGTCCTCGATTGGAAAGATGATTGGGAAGCCCAACTACCGTTGATCGAGTTCACGTACAATAATAGTTGGCATTCTTCGATTAAGATGGCACCTTACGAGGCCTTGTACGGTCGTCGTTGTCGATCTCCTTTGTGTTGGGATGACTTATCAGAATCAATTGGCACCGAGCCCAATATGCTTATAGCCGCCCGCGAGAAGGTAGCTTTGATCAAGAGTTGTTTGTTGACCGCTTAGAGTCGACAGAAATCATATGCAGATAATCGTCGTCGACCATTAGACTCCGAGACGGGTGACCATGTTTTGGTCAAGGTATCCCCGAGTCGTGGTATCTTCTGTTTTGGGAAGAGGGGAAAGTTGAGTCCGAGATTCATTGGACCGTTTGAGATTTTGGATCGAGTAGGCGAGCTAGCTTATCGATTGGCCCTACCTACGGCGTTGAGCCGAATTCATAATATGTTTCACGTCTCTCAGTTGCGGAAGTATGTTGCCGACCCGAGTCACATACTTCAGTTCGACGAAATCGAGATCGCCGATGATCATTCATATGAGGAGCGTCCTATACGATTTTTAGAGCGACGAATCAAACAGTTGAGGAATAAAACGATTCCTTTGGTTAAAATTCAGTGGTCTAGACACGGAGTCGAAGAGGCTACTTGGGAAACCAAGGATAGTATGCGGGAGAGTTATCCCGAGTTGTTTGACCCTTAGTTTCGGGGACGAAACTCTTTTAAGGGGGGGCGTATGTAATACCCAGTTGTAATTCAGTCATTATCATTCAGTATTTATCATTCAGTAATTGTCACTCAGTATTTTTCACTCATTAAGGATCATTTGTCACTCATATTCAATCATTGTATTCATTGTTCAGAGTAATTGTATCGTCATTCATCATCAATCTAGTTGAAAAATCGTGCGGTGTTTACCATCGTTGTCATTTCATAGTGTGCTGTGTGTGAGGAGTAGCGCACGCTACGTACTCTCTTTAGCATGCGCTAATGGAGTACGGGTAGCGCACGCCACCTCTCAACACTAGCGCACGCTAGTGTAGTTGAGCAGGCAGTCCAGAAGGCACTGGACTACAGTTGGGATTGTGAGTAGCACACGCTACGGTTGGTAAGTAGCGCGCGCTAGTGAACCGGAGTAGCGCACGTTATGCAGTCGGTGTAGCGCGTGCTAAGGTCGGATCAGGTTGAGTCCAGTGGCTAATGGACTGAATTGAATTAATTCATAGCGCACGCTACGAGTGGTTTTAGCGTACGCAAATGGTGTAGTAGCGCACGCTAATTGTTGGATGTATCGCACGCTACCGAGATCAGATCAGAGGACAGAAGGTTTCTGGACTCCAATACTGGGCATCAGATAATTCATTAGCGTACGCTAACCATTGGTGTTAACGCACGCTAATTAAAGGGGGTAGCGCACGCTACAAGAGGTACGTAGCGCATGCTACCGTTGCGATCAGTGGGTACTGGACTACCCAAAACACCCGTTAGCGGACGCTAAGCATAGGGGCTAGCGCGCGCTAAACTGGGATTCCTATAAATTGGACAGTGTAGCCCAGATTTCGTCAATTGTCATTTCTTCTCATTCTCTCATCGGTTTTGGGCGATTTCGGGCGATTTGGAGAGTATTCTTCGAGGTGTAATCATCAATCATCATCTTCAGGCTCATCATTCGGACTAATCATCATTTCATCATCTTCATCACATCAAATCAAAGGTATTAATCTCTTGGATCTAGAATTTCGGATTTTTGGGTTTTTCCTTCCGAATTCTTCGTGTAAGCTTGGATTGTTGTTGGAATATGTTAGATATGGATTATCTATCTTGGATAAATATATTCCTACGGATTTAATGGCTATTTTGGGGATTTATATCAAGAACCCTTGGGGTTGACTTCGGTTAATTTGGGGATTTCCGATTGACGTTGTTGTAATCTTGAATTGTGAATTCCTATGGGATTATCGATATCATTGAAAGTGTTTTGATGGTTTGAAATACTCATGTTGGAGTTGGTTTCGATATATTCGAGTTTGGATATTGTTGTATCGACGTTTGAGTCGGTTATGATCGTATTTGATTCACGTAATGATCGAATTATTGGTAATTGTGTTATTCAAGGTTGTTCGAGCGACCGACATTTCATTTAGGACGTTGTTTGTGGACGGACATTCTTCATAGGTGTTGTGTAAGTTATTTCTTACTCAGTTAAAATGATATTCATTCCTTTCGTTGTTGTTCATTCATAATCATAATTCATTCATAAAGTACTAACCGTATTGAAACTGGTAATTGTCACTTCATTACTTCATTCACGAGGAACGACGGTTCCAATTATTTCATTGAGCTATCATTCATTTCACTGTCATTTCATCTCGGTGAGTCATTATTGATGTTGATGTCACTTTTGTTATATCGTGGCATTCTGGGTCGCACTGGCGTGCCGGTTGGTATGTGTAGGATTTTCATGTCGGGCACATTTAAGTCGTGTGTTGGTTGGTGGCCTCACATTGGACTGTGCACACGAGTTGATGGCTTCGTGAGAATGATTAGGTACAAGACCACACGTGTATTCGATCGATACTCGTTAGTGGCTTGTACACGGACACATTTCCATCCCGGACGTAGTGTGGCGCCATTCCTTTGAGCCATACCGTTAGTTGATTCATATATCATGTTTGATTGCGTATATTTCGACAAGATATTTCATAACTTCAGATATATCATGATTGTGTATTTTCAACCCTTGAGGATTGTTGTTCTGTGTAACTGACCCCGTTGGGGGATATTGTTTTTCAGGTCATGGCAAGGCAAAATCCCGGGGAGAGCACGTTGACGGCGAAAAGTCCCAATGATACTAGTAGGGGGCCCCAGTCTTTTCAGTCATTTATGTTTCCTTCATTTTATTCCGCTGCAGACATTCCGTTTGAATACTCATTTCACTCAGTGTTGTATATTTTATCTCCATATAAAATATACATGTATTCTGTATTATCCTGGATGTGTTGTATGAAACACCTCATCGGAGTAATTAATGTTGTAATGTGGTTCGGTACTACATTTACCATGTGTAATTCATTCATTTTCATTCGCCTGGTGGGTCCCAGTCGGGGGTCCACGGCACTGTAATATCCGCCTAGTTTGGGGTGTTACGTTATATATCGAGCCTTGGTGTTTGGCTAAAGTGAATTGAAGTTGATGACCGGGATGTGGATCCTGTGTTTTGTGACCGGAATGGTTGGGTCGTGGACCCCGTGTTTTGTTAATGGATTTGCATTTTGAAAAATGAACTTTTGGGCTTTGACCCTAAGTGGCTTTCGAGGAATTAAGAACTTTTCTCACAAATGTTTTCAAAACTCCCGAGATTTGGAAGTGTTTTCAAAGTGCTTACTTGTTTTGTTTTACTTTTAAGACTTAAACTATTTTAATTAAACAAAATATCTCGGGAAGTCTTTCGTTGTATTCTCGGAATGTGTTGTGTATGGCTCGTATTTGCACTTTATACTTGTAGTAGCAAAATAGTGGAGTTTTGCTAACCTCCGAGGGGGTGGATGTTTGTTTTGCATCCAGATACATGCAGGTTCGGGAGCAAAACACAGGATCTGCGCGAAGGATGATGGAAGGCGAATGATACTAATCACATGAAGGCCATCTTTGGATGCAGTTAGTCGGAGTTCGTGTATGGTCTTTTCCGCTGTCGTACATTTTGTTTGTGAGTGTATTTTACCCTTGCATGGGGTATGAGTCGAGATAGAAATGTGTATTTTTGACTTGTATGTTAGTGATGAAAGACCAAGTTGGTCTATTGATTTGGTATTTTATCATGTCGGTATGTAATGTATTGTGTTGTTTCGATGTCTAGCCTGGTGGATCCTCACAGAGAGGGTCCGCGGCATGTAATATTCTCGGTTTGATTCTGGGGGTGTTACAGTCGTTAGCATCTTTCTGACTTCGTTATGTACGTTACAGCCTTGCCTTTACGTACGTTAAGCTCTTTACATACATTAGCTCCTTCATGTTATGTACGTTATGTATAGTGCAAATCAGTCCAGTAGCTCCCGTCTTCACCATTACGTACGTTATGTAAACATTGTTATGTATGTTATTGCTGGTCAAGGTATTCTTTGCATGCTGACGTACTCCATGATGTTATTTGTCCGTTCAACGGTTCCAATATTTGAATTCGTACCTTCATTACGTACGTTATGTCCTATACATTACGTACGTTATTCTCTATACTTTCGTACGTTAACTTTATGCTGAAATTGTCTGCCTTCAAGTAGCTTTATATTACGTACGTTATATTCTCTGCGTTACGTACGTTAGCTGATCAGGTCGCTATTTCTCGTCTGATCTGATCAGGTAACTTTTCTCATCTTGGCTGATCAGATGACTTTTTTCTTCTTGGCTGATCAGATGACTTTTCTCATCTTGGCTGATCAGATGGCTTTGTCTGTCTGTTTCGAGCGACTTCGTCTTCTTGTTGTTTTGTTTTGCTTCCTTGTTGTTTTATTTTATTTAACAACTAATCATCAAAACTCGATAATGAATATTTGGAATAAAATATTCCAACAAAGTGTAACATTATTCGCGAAATTCTCCCACAACAAATTATTAAGTTTAAAAGGTTTCAAGGTTTTCCTTCCCTCCATCAAGCTTTCGGAAAATTGAAATCGAAACCGGATGTGCTATGCTTCCGAGTTATCGGGGTAGTCGTTCGGGGAGGATCGATAAATTACCGAGAGCGTATTGGATGCCTTCGGTTAGAGCAAATTTTATCCCTAGAAACCTGTTCGGTTGCTGGATAAGATTCAATTGTAAAACTGATCAGCATCGATGGTGTAAACTTAACTTTTTCACGAACCATAGAAACCATATAGGTTGAGGGGAGTGAACAAGGGGAAAAATAAGATCGAATCATCCATTAGATGGGTTGGCATTGGACACCACTTTATGAAAATTAATAGACTAGAAACCTGTTCGGTTGCCCTCTATTAAAATTTATAAAGAACTCGATCACCACTATGAAGTAATGCGAACAATACTTCTGGATTTCACATGGGAGTGTGTTATTCCGATAAAAAATAGTGGGAGCGGGGCTAAAAGAATAGAAAAGACCTTAATTTTATACTCATATCATAATTGAACGAGTCACTAATAAATCTGTCGTACTTAATGCAGATAAAAAAAATCTCTCAACATAACAATGAACCCACTCGCTATACTAATCGAAAAGAACACCTTAATTGGCCCTAACTTTGTAGACTGGCTCCGCAACCTGATGATAGTCTTCAGTATAGAGGCACTGGGAGACGTATTGGAGGCAGACATTCCGGCACCTCCGATGCGGACTAGAGCCAATCAGGAAGTTGAAAACCACAAAAAGTGGGTTAAGGATGACATAAAAGTCCGTGCCTATATTATGGCTTCTATGTCTAATGAGCTTCAGAGCTCATGAGAAAATGACTTATGCTAGGCGGATTTTATCTCACTTAACCGAGCTTTATGGTGAGCACAGTCGAACTGCTAGATATGAGATATCTAAAGAGATTTTCGGTGCCAGGATGAAGAAAGGTGAGAAAGTTGGGGACCATGTCCTCAAAATGATCTTTATGATCGAGAGATTGGAGGCTCTTGATTTTAGGATGCATGATTCTCTTCAAATCGACCTCATCCTGCAATCTCTTACTGATTTTTCTCACCGTTTGTTGTGAATTTCAACTGCAATGAGATTGCTTGTAATTTAGCAGGGTTGATGAACAAACTGGTAACCGCTCAGTCTCAGATGAAGACTCCACGGGTGAAGGAGTCTGCCCTTGTGATTTCTTATGGACCTCGGAGGTATAAGAATAAGAAGAAAAAAACCAAGAAGCAGACAGGACCATAAATTAAGGACCTTAAGGGTAAGGTCAAGGCCCCGATGCTTCCAAAAAGCAACAACAAGAAGAAAGCATGTCTCAAATGCGGTGAGCTGGGCTAGAGACTGTCCGATTCTTCATGGCACTTCAGTTTCAGAACTTTTAGTTTTAGATACAAATTGTTCTGCTACTATATTTTCTACTTCTTGGATACTTCAGGTGCTAGTTCTCACATATGTACCATGAATCAGGATCTAGAACAAAGTAGGAAGCTTGGAGCTGGAAAAGTAATGATTACTGTTGGAAGCGGGCATAGTGTCCAAGCAACTGACATAGGATCACTTCTTTTGGGTTTGGAATTCGGCTTTGTTTTAACATTAGATGATGTACTTGTTTTGCCCAAGGGGCATAAAAATATTGTATCCATTCCGGTCATGGATCGGAAAGGCTTTTCATTTTTCAATGGTGATGGTTCCTGCAAAATTTATTTTCGAAATAAACTAGTAGGCACTGCTACATTGTTAAATAGACTGTATCATATAACAAAGTCGTTGGGAATACTATGACTAGGAAGAGTGATAGTGATGAAACTAATCAAGTTTTGAAATGGCATCTTAGACTTAGTCATGTTAGTCAGACCAAGATTTACAAAATGGAAAAGGATGGACTTATGGGTCCATTGGGATCGGATCGCTTTCCAACATGTGAATCTTGCCTTAAAGGCAAAATGACTAAGTCCCCCTTAACAGGGACTTTTGAAAGAGCTGCTGAAAAATTTGGATTAGTCCATACCGACGTATGTGGTGCTTTGGAAGCAGCACGTGACGAATATTAGTGTTTCATTACGTTTACGGCTGATCATACTAGGTATGGTTATGTATACTTAATGAAACATAAATCCGAGGCCTATGAGAAATTCCAAGAATTTAAGGCCCTAGTCGAGAAACAAACCGGTAATCATATCAAAGCACTTCAGTCGGATTGAGGTGGCGAGTATATGAGTACAGAGTTTGACGAGTTCCTTAAGGAGCATGGAATAGTATCACAACTAACACCTCTAGGAACTCCTCAGTTAAATGGTGTGTCAGAAAGAAGGAACCGAACCTTGTTGAACATGGTCCATTCTATGCTTAGCTATACTAACTTACCAATTTACCTATGGGGGTATGTACTCCCGACTGTTGGAGCAATATTCGGTATACGCGCTATTATGCAGAAGCGTTCTTAAAGGTGCGAAAAATAAATTGACACAGGATTTCTAGAGGTTCGGCCAAACGTGCCTACGTCCTCTCTTCGTATCTTTTTCTATAAGCTAAAGATCAACCTCCGCATCTCTCTTCTATCGGTCAAGGTATAACCGTTACAATTCTCGTTTTCTATCGGTCTGAGGTAAATCGTTCACACACTTGTCTTTTAGTCGGTCCAAGTTAAACCATTTTCCTTTTTTATCGGACAAGGAATCAACCTATCTAGCTTTCTATAGGTACTAGACAAACCTCACTCGGATATAGATTGCGATTCTAACAATGCCGGATCCTTTATCCTAATAACACCGAATCCAAACTTATCCTTTCATTTTCCTCTCGTGTATGAGTTTTCGTGTATCACACTCAAACTCTTGTCAATATAAGCTCAAGTACAACAACTAGAATGATTACAATGATATCTCAAGTATGAATGATTTGCTCAATGTTGTTGTATGTTTAATACCATAGAAAATGGTATTTATAGGCTCCAAAGCCTCAACTAGCTGTTAGCTTCATTTGACTCTTTAGCGTGCGCTAGCTTTCCTGCATAGCGTACGCTAAGCTCGTTACGTACGTTATAGGTATCCTGTAGTGTACGTTATCTGCTTCCAGTTTCAGTCCAATGGCTTTTGTTTCATCCTTTACGTACGTTGTCACTTTTCATTACGTACGTTAACTGCTCTATTTAGCATACGTTAACTATACAATGTAGCGTACGTTAACCATATATCCATTGCATGCTTTTGTCAATCTGTCCGTTGAGTCCTTGACTTTGACCCGGACTTTTCCCAATGTTCTTGTGTTTGAATTCGTATTCAAACTTCATTATGTAAGTTATTCTCCTTCGATAGAATGCGCTATATAATACATATAGCGTGCATTATGCATGTTAATTCCAGCTTTTTGCGTCTTCGACTTCTTTGTTGTTTTGTTTTGCTTCTTTGTTGTTTTCATTTGTTTAACAACCAATCATCAAAACTCGATAATGAATATTTGGAATAAAATATTTCAACAATCTACCCCTTTTTGATGATTACAAAACAACACCTTGAATGGGATAAAACCTGCAAAATAAAAATATATATATATATATATATTTGCACAAATCAAAGTTTTCGGCTTTGATCGTTTCGTTAGTTTCCATCTCCCATCGTTTCTTATCTCCTTTTCAACCTCTTCTTTTCATTTTTTCAACTTTGTCGTTTCTTTTTCGGTATTTCACCTTTTCGACTTTTCTTCGTCTTTTCTTTTTCGACTTTTCTTCGTCTTTTCTTTTCTTTCTACTATTCTCTCCCCTTTTGTTATTCGAAGAATATATATGTATTTTTCTCAACGCCTTTTCTTTTCTCCCATTAAACTATTTTCTCCCCCTTTTTGTTATCAGCAAAAAGTATAAATAACGATAATAAGATTCGATAATATGATAAATGTATAAAAGGGCCTTTTAAAATTTGTGCCCAATTTTTAAACATTTATCACAATGGGGTATTTTCAAATTTAAGGATTCAGTTTTAAAATTTGGTTTGAATCCTAACCCCTATTTATTCAAAGTGAATTTCTGAACCGATAGCCTTTGTTCAAATTTCTCGTTTCCACACAAAAAATTCTTTGTTAAACCCTTGAGTTCGTATTGAACTTTCAAACGATCATTCTTTAAATTATTCTCATTTTCAAGGTATTTTGAATGATCGGTCTCGATAAATTTCCCCTTTTCAAGAATTTTGGAAATTTCATTTTCCAATAACTTATTTTTAAATTGAAGGGATTTAATTTTGGATAAAGCATTTTGAAAATCGATATGCAATAACTCAAATGCTTCAAATAATTCGTCTTGAGACGATGTACTAACCTGGCTTTCGACATCACTTTCGTCGAATGTACTTCTTGCCATAAGTGCGAGGTTATTTTGATTGATGAAATCTTTGTCCTCGTCTTCGTCACACCACGTGGCAATTAAGAATTCCTTCTTTGGATTTGCTCGGCAATTCTTTGCAAAGTGGCCTGGTTTACCACAGATTCGACAGTTGTCGAATTTCTTAGATTTGCCCATCTTGATGTGTTTCTTTCTCTAGTTTAATAAGTTTTGAAACTTATTAATATTCTTGGCATTATATGCTGATTCTTCGTCACTATCATCGATCGGTATTTCTTCTTTTCTTGACATCTTCGCTCTCATGGCTATCGTTCTTTCCTTTGGCTTCGGCTTGGTGTTTCGTGATTTTTGAACTATCTCTTAATTTATTAGCGAACCAACGAGGGCGTTAAAATCGAGCGTATTGAGAGCTTTAGATTCCATGATTGGAGTCACGGTGCCATCCCACTCGCTAGGAAGTGATCGTAAGATTTTTCTTGACTTTCTCACTACTTGATAGCAGTTTCCCGAACGACGCTAGTCCATTGGTGATGACCGAAAATCGGTCGAGCATGTTGGTGATGGACTCGTCACCCTTCATCATGAATAACTCGTAGTCATGGAGAAGCATATTAATCTTCATCTCCTTGACTTGAGTTGTTCCCTCGTGTGTGATTTCAAGAATTTTTTTTATTTCTTTAGCAGTTTCACACGATGAGATACGGTTGACCTCTTATGGATTTAAGGCACAATATAAAAGTTGAGTGGCCTTACAGTTTAGATGATCATTCTTCCAATCCTCGTCATTGTATTCTTCAAAACTCTTAAGAGATCCGTCGGATTTGATTGGAACTTTCGGGCCAAGACAAATGATCTTCCAGATTTCTATATCATAGGCACGAATGAAGAACAACATCTTTTTCTTCAAAGTCATATAATTTGATCCATCGAAGAATGGTGGTCGGTTCAAGGCAAAACCTTCTACCGGGGCAAATGGGAATGCCATTAGATCTTCTCTCCTCGGATGTTAAACTGCTTCTAGGATTACCGCTCCGATACCAATTGTTGGAGCAATATTCGGTATACGCGCTATTATGCGGAAATGTATTTAAAGGTGTGGAAAATAAATTGACACAGGATTTATAGAGGTTCGGCCAAACGTGCATGCGTCCCCTCTTCGTATCTTTTTCTATAGGCTAAAGATCAACCTATGCACCTCTCTTTTATTGGTCGAGGGATAACCGTTACAAGTCTCGTCTTCTATCGGTCCGAGATAAACCATTCACACACTTGTCTTTTTGTCGGTCCATCATATCCTTTCTTTTTCCTCTTGTGTATAAGTTTTCATGTATCACACTCAAACTCTTGACAATATAAGCTCAAGTACAGCAACTAGAATGTTTACAATGATATTTCAAGTATGAATGATTGACTCAAGGTTATTGTATGTTCAATACCATAAAAAGTGGTATTTATAAGCTCCAAAGCCTCAACTAGCCATTTTTTTCATTTGACTCTTTAGCATGTGCTAGCCTTCCTGCGTAGCTTACGTTAAGCTCGTTAGGTACGTTATAGGTATCCTGTAGCGTACGTTATCTGCTTCCAGTTTCAGTCCAGTGGCTTTTGTTTCTTCCTTTACGTACGTTGTCACTTTTCATTTACGTTAACTGCTCTATTTAGTGTACATTAACTATACGATGTAGCATACATTAACCATATATCCGTTGCATGCTTTTGTTAATATGTCGGTTGAGTCCTTGACTTTGACCCAGACTTTTCCCAACGTTCATCTGTTTGAATTTGTATTCAAACTTCATTACGTACGTTAACATGTTCGAGTTACGTATGTTATTCTCTTTCGATAGCGTGAGCTATATAATGCATATAGCGTGCATTAAGCATGTTAATTCCAGCTTTTTGCGTCTTCAACTTCTTCGTTGTTTTATTTTGCTTCTTTGTTGTTTTCCTTTGTTTAACAACTAATCATCAAAACTCAATAATGAATATTTGGAATAAATATTCTAACAATGACTGCTGCTTATATCTTGAACAGATGTCCTTCCAAATCCGTTCCTAAAACTCCACATGAGATGTGGGAGGGCAGGAAACACTACTACAAAAACAACATTTACTGACACTTAATTTCTGACACTTTATCAAAAGTATCAGTAACTTCAGACATTTGACTCATTTTTTTATTTTTAACATAATTGTGTCAAAAGATACTGACACTTAAGTATCAGTAACTTGAGTATCAGAATTTACTGACACTTAAATATCTATAATCAAAAAAATTACAATAACCTATATATAACAATGAATTCATTAATTTTTTTTATTTAATTTTATTCAAATATTAATTAGCTATACCCTAATTCTTCACTGTTCGTGAGTTCTGCTTTCTTCCCTTTCTTCCCTCTTTCTTCCTACAGCCTCGTCCCTTTCTCGAATCCTTTCTTCCTTTTCGGTTCGTATTCTAGCAGCCACTCCACCGCCATCGGTCATCGTACACCTAGTAACCACCATTTATTTTACTTTATGTTATTAGAGAAACCTGCTTCGGAGAATCTCTAGCCGTGCTTCAACACTACCGCGAAGCTCTGTCGTGCGTCAACACTACCACCGCGCCAATGACGTCTGTTTGAGCAGCCGCGGTGAGAGGTGGTGGAATAATCCAGAATTTGATATCACGGTACATCACTTCTTGAATTGTTGGTTTGCCATTCGTCTTCTTATGCTTTTAGTGTATTGAATAGAATATCTGAGTCCATATTTGACATTTCAAGTTGTGGCTGGGCAATTTCAGTTGAACAATTACGCAAACACTTTCGATTGCCATTGTTCTCCTTTTGCCCTTCTGATTTTGTTTTTATTTTTTCAATCACCCTCATTATGTTTGTGCTTATCAATGCATGATAATCTGTTTTTATCACTCATTACCAATGTAGGATTTTGTTTACTTTCTCTGTAACACTGTTTTTATACAAAGAGAAAAAAAATAGATTTATAAGTTAACAAAATAATGTTCAGATAGGAGAATGTTCAAAAGATTTATAACAAGAGAATGCTCAGATTTATTACCAGTGTAGGATTTTGTTGTAAATCTTTTTTTTTCTCAGATTTAAATGTACAAATAGATGTTTGTTAATCACCTCTTCTAGTTTTACATGACATCTAGGTTGTTTAGTGAAGGTTTGAGGTGGATTAACTTGATCTTCTCTTTGAACATTATTTTATAATATGTTAGTAGACAAATGCTGATGTTTTGTTTCAACATGGCCATTCTGTTGTGGAGTAGCAGCGCAAGAGGTAGGATAAATAATACCTATAGTCTGAAAATGTGTTTTGAGATCAGCATTGGTAAATTCGGTACCATTGTCTGACCTTACTATTTTAACAAATTTCTGAAATTGAATAACAACATAAGATAAGAAATTTTTAATGAGTAAAGGGACTTGATATTTATGAGTGAATAGGAAAGTAGCTTCGGAATAGTCATCAACTATAGATAGAAAATAGTTGTAGATATTGTGAGTAACTTTTCTATAAGGTCCCCACACATCTAGATGAATTAGATCAAACACACTAGTGTTAATGTGAGAGCTAGTAGGAAAAGGTGATCTGTGTTGCTTTGAATAATGACAAACATCACAATCATTAAAAGTAAGATTATGAGAACGAACAACAGAGATTTTATTTAACACTAGAAGAGATGGATGACCCAATATATTATGCCAAATTATAGCAGACTTAATAGAGTTTTCAACAGTACAATGAACTCTAGTGTGAGGTACATAAGAAGTATGCTTGATTTGAGCTATAGACATACTAGTACTATGAGAATCTTGGAACAAATTTGGAACATGAAGTTTGTAGAGACCATCATGTAGTTTACTAATCTCTCTCTCATTCTTCAAGGTAAGGTCTTGTAATACACAAGAAGTAGGAGAAAAAATAACAGAAACAGCTAGATATGAGTGTGACAGTGTTGATAGAAATAAGATTGCAATTAAAGGCTGGTACACAAAGTACTTCATTAAGAGCTATGTCTCTAGTTAAATAAAGACTGTCAATATGAGTAATAGAGGCAGTTTTGCCATCTGGAAAGAAGAGATCAGATGTTAATGGTTGCAAATCATATAAGAGATATTTATGACAGGTAATGTGATTAGTAGCCCCTGAATCCAAAATTCATGTATGATAAGATGAGTTATCAGATGACAAGATAGAGTGAACAGAAATAATTGAACATGAATACTCAGAACTAATAGTACCAGTCATCTGAGAAGTAGGTGATGATAAACTTCAGTTATTGCTATGCCTAATGGTGTGTTGTATCATTTTAAAAAGCTGCAGACATTGATCATATTAGAAGACCATGGAGTCTTTGACAGATGTATCCGTTTGAGAGTGAGAATTACTTGCACTAGCAGAAGAAATTGCAGAAACTTGTGCTGCATATTTTGTTACACTTTCAGTAGAAGATAGTTTTTTTGGCTTGGGTTTAGGCTTTCCATGAAGCCTATGCCAATCAAGATATCCATGTAGACAAAAGCATTTGTCTCTAATATGACCAGAATTCTGACAGTAGTCACAAAATACACCAATTGCATCACTTAATTGCTTCTTTTGAGAAGTAGTTGTGGTGCCAGAATTCCTAAATTTTGACAGATTGTTGTACTTTACATTAGCTATGCTATCAGATATGGAAGAGCTGGAGAATTTTCCAAATTTTCTCTGAGATTCTTCTTATAAGAGTAATGAAAAATCTTGAGTGATAGTAGGTTGCATCATCAATAGTTGTCCTCTACCAACAGTATATTGATCATGTAGTCCCATTAGAAATTTACTTAATTTGATCATTTCCTCATATTTCTCAATCTTTTGACCATTGTGACAAGTACAATTTCTAGAACAAGTACACTTAGGCATATGGTTTAGATTGTCAATTTCAGTTAAGAGTGTTCTGAACTTAGTCCAGTAAGAAGTAATAGTCATGGTACCCTGACTCATACAGCCTAGTTCCTTTCTCAATGGAAAACCTTAAGCATGTTAGACTAATATATACTACTACAAAAAGAGCATTTACTGACACTTAGTTTCTCATATTTATTATCAGTACATCTCTTTTGTCGTGTCCAAAGCAACCTAGCTTTTTTGAATGTGGCTACTACGTGATGAAATATATCGAAGATATCGTTAAGGATGTGAACATTCTTAAAAAGAATGTAAGTATCGAAATTTTTTAGATTTTGTCTATGCTCGTAATTAAAAGTATCTCACTTTTCTTACAACATTTTGGTTACGCATTATTTCGCCTCAAGCATTTAGTTTCTTAGATCAAACCAAGAGAGCAATATCTCGCCCTGTTTGCTTCATTATTTTGTTTTCATTGAGTTTACAAATGCTCTTTCTATTGACAATCTTATTTTTGTGAATTTGAAATGAAAGTTCAAGGTAATCGATAACTACAGCATGAAAGATCTTTCGGAACTATGTAATCGATGGTCTACATATGTTGCCAAGTGAATTACAACTTACAATCGTGAGGTAATTTTAATATGAGTAATTTATATACAAAATTCTTCTGAATATCTATGGATCATAAGTTAGATATAGTATGTTAATTGATTCTTTACACTTGTACAGGTGAGAAAAACTTGAAGTTGTTGAACATGTAGGTGGGACAAATTGATGTTGCTGATGTTTGGAGTTGTTAGATATGTTTTGTATGCTTAAAATTCATTGTTGAAACTTGGTTGAAGTGTTTTGTTAGTAGTTTAATTTTCTTTATCTACATATTTTTTGCGAAAGAAAAAGAGATGTTTGGTAGTATTCTCTTAGTATTCTGATGGCTGAAATGCCTTGGTCTTAGTATTCTAATGGCTGAAAGTGTGTGTGTTATGTGCAGGTCTGGTAATGTATTTATAAGAATGTTAAGAGTGAATTCTGGTTGCCTTGTCTTTAAACACACAGAATGCTGCTGCTGTGTATTTATAGTATTCTAGTTTTGTCCTAGGGGATGAATGTTGCTGCTGCGGTGGCATTGTTCTAATGTTGCTGTAGTGCTGTGCTCTTTCTTAGATTATTTGTTGTACTGATGTGCTCTTTTACTGTTGTGCTAATGTGAATTCTTAGATTCTAATGTGAATTCTTAGATTTTGAGTTGTAATGATGTACTGCTGTGCTCTTTTACTATGATTCTGTAGTGCTTTGATTTCGTTCTAATAGTATTTAAATAAGAATTTTAGTTTTGTATTCTCTGCTCTTTTTTTCTAGACTAAAACGTCATCGAATGATGTTGATTATTCAATTTAACAATGTAGCGCTTTGATTTCGTTCTAGTAGTAGTTTAATAAGATTTCTAGTTGTGTCTTCTCTGCTCTTTTTTCATTCTATTTTTAGTTTTCTATTCTCTGCTCTCTTTTTTCTATTTGACAATTTTACTTTATGGTAATTTTTTTCATGTAATTAAACAAGAAAATGTAGTTAAGATAAAAATAGAATTGAGATAAAAATAGATTTTTTTTCACAAATTTGAACATATACTGATACTAAAATAGTGTCAGTAATTATTTTTATTGACACTTTATATTAGTGTCAGTAATGCTAAAGCCAGAACATACTGACACTAATGTTTAGTGTCAGTAATATTAGTTTCAGACACTAATGTTTAGTGTCAGTAAAAATAATTACTGACACTAAAAAATAGTGTCCGTATTTTCTGGCTTTAGTATTACTGACATAATTATAAAGTGTCAGTAAAAATAATTAGTGACACTATTTTAGTGCCAGTAAAGGGTATATTTGTACTAGTGAAACCAAGTCTTAATCACACTAGGATTTGGGGATGTCCCGCCTATGTCAAGAAGACTAAGGTGGAGAAGTTGGAAGTTAGGTCCGTAAAGGGACGTTTCATTGGATTCCCATCTGGGACGATGGGTTATCTATTTTACATGCCCGAAGATCGAAATATCATTGTTGCTTTGCAAACACACTTCCTAGAAGATGATTTCATTCAGGAAGGCGGAGCAGGTAGAAGTATTTCTTTGGAACAATACAATGAAACTCCGCAGGAGACACCTGTGCAAGAAATTGGAACTGAATCTTCTGAAACACAAGTACAACCACATCGTAGGTCTACTAGGGTGTCTCAATTACCTAAGAGGGATGGCCTTGTGCACCTGGAGGAGCTGGGTCTCCATGAGGTTCCAGGTGATAGCCAAGAGACCGACCCCGCGACCTATGACCAAGAAATGGTGGATGTAGACTCTGCAAAATGGTGTGAAGCTATGGAAGCTGAGATAGAGTCGATGCATGTCAATCAGGTCTGGACTCTAGTAGACCGCCCCAAGGGCATAATGCCTATTGGGAATAAGTGGATCTACAAGAGAAAGACTGGTGGGAATGGCAAGGTTGACACCTATAAGGCCAGACTTGTAGCAAAGGGTTATACCTAGAAAGAAGGGACCGATTACCACGATACCTTCTCACCCGTAGCTATGATCAAGTATATTCGCATGATGCTTGCTATAGCTGCGTACCACGATTATAAGATATGGCCGATGGATGTAAAGACAACTTTCCTTAATGGATTCCTCGAGTAGGAAATCTATATAGAGCAGCCTAAAGGCTTCGGCGTTCCATTTATGGACTGAAGCAAGCTTCGCATAGTTGGAACCTTCATTTTGACGAGGCAGTCCAAGAGTTTGACTCCGTGCAAAATGAAGAGGAACCTTGTGTATACAAGAGAGTTAGTGGGAGTAGATCACATTCTTAGTACTATATGTAAATGACATTCTACTAACAGAAAATAATGTGGGAATGCTCAGTTTTGTGAAAGCTTGGTTTTCAAGTAGGTTCTCTATGAAAGACTTGGGAGAAGCTACCTATATTCTTGGAATTCAGCTCTACCGGGATAGAGCGAAGAGAATGATAGGTCTTTCCCAAGCCCTCTATATAGATAAGATCTTAAAGCGATTTAAGATGGATGATTCTAAAAGAGGGTTCCTACCGATGCGAGATGGAATAAAACTCTCCTCAAAGATGTGTCCTCAAAGTGAGGAACAACGAAAGGAAATGAGTAATATACCATATGATTAGGTCGTGGGTAGCCTTATGTATGCTATGTTGTGTACAAGACCTAACATTGCACATGCTGTGAGCATGTTAAATAGGTTTCAGGCAAACCCAGGTACGGAACATTGGACTGCTGTAAAGAACGTCCTCAAGTACTTAAGAAGGACTAGAGATCTGGTTCTTATGTATGGCGTTGGAGAACATAATGTGATGGGCTTCACTGATTCAGACTTCCAAGGACAGAAAGACGACTCGATATCCACTTCTGGCTACATATTTACTCTTAATGGAGGAGTGGTATCTTGGCGTAGTGCCAAGCAAAGCGCGACTGCTGATTCCACTAGTCAGGCTGCCTCGAAGGCTTCTAAGTAAGGGTTCTGGATTAAGAAGTTTCTCGGAGAACTTCAAGTGATACCATCTGCTGAGCTGCCTGGTCTGCTTTTCTGCGACAACGAAGGAGCTGTAGCGTAACCAAGGATCCGAGGTTTCACAACAGTACCAGACACATTGACAGGAAGTATCATCTCGTGAGAGAATTTGTTTGCAAGGGATACATTGTGCTGCATAGAGTAGACTCATCCGACAATATCGCTGATCCACTGACCAAGCCACTTTCTAAGATTAGCTTGGAGCGTCATCTAGAGAACATGGGTATTAGATACCATAGTGTGTGGTATAGAGTGTAAGTGGGAGATTGTTAGGAGTATGCCCTCGAATGTCACTCAGGGGATGTTAGAGTGAGGGCATTGTACTTGTTATTATAAATCATTATCAGAGGGCAACTACGTTTGATTTACTGGGGTGGTAATGAATTGTACAATCGTAGTCCTTGACCAACTCTAGCCATTTGCATTGCCTCATATTCAATTCCTTTTGTGAGAAAATATATTTCAAACTTTTGTGGTCTGTATAAATTTCACAATTACCTCCATACAGGTAATGCCTCCAAATCTTCAAGGCATGAACTACCGCCGCTAATTCTTAATCATGAGTAGGGTAGTTCAGATCGTGCGGTTATAGTTTCCTCGAAGCATAGGCAACTACCTTGCCCTCCTACATCAATACACATTCCAATCCTTGCTTGGATGCATCGCTGTAGATGACGAGTTCTCTTGTCGCATCGGGAATGGTCAAAACTGGTGCTGCAGTCAACCTTCGCTTAAGTTCTTGGAAACTCTTTTCGCACTTCTCATTCTATAAGAAAACTTCTCCCTTCCTTGTCAGTCTAGTCATTGGTGCATCTATCTTCGAAAATCCCTCGATAAATCTCCGATAATAACCAGCTAAACCCAAGAAGCTATGAACTTTATTTGCATTACTCGGTACTTTCCAATCATTGACTGCCTCTACCTTAACCGGGTCAACCTTGATTCCTCTAGAAGTGATCACATGTCCCAAAAATGCAGCTCGGTTTAGCCAGAATTCACACTTGTTGAACTTCGCATATAAGTCCTCCTTGCGCAGTATTCCCAATATTGTTCTAAGATACTGCTCATGTTCAACCTTGCTCTTTGAATACACAAGTTCTCATCTATGAGCACAATGACAAACTTATCCAAATAAGGTTGGAATACATGGTTCATGAGGTCCATGAATACTACTGGCGCAATAGTCAAACCAAATGGCATCACTATAAACTCATAGTGTCCGTATCGAGTTCGAATTGCTGTCTTCGGGATATCGCCATCCTTAATCCTCAATTGGTGATATCGGAATCTCAAATCTATTTTTGAGAACACTCATGATCCTCCAAGTTGATCAAATAGGTCCTCTATTCTAGGAAGTGGGTATTTATTCTTTATCGTGAGTCGATTAGGCTCACGATAGTCTATGCGCATCCTTAAACTTCCATCCTTTTTCTTCAAAAAGAGTACTGGTGCACCCCATGGCGATACACTCGACCAGATAAACCCAGAGTCAAGCAGTTCCTGAAGTTGCACTTTCAGCTCTTGTAATTCATTAGGCACCATTCTATAGGGGGCTTTCGAAATTGGTGTCGCTCCTGGCACTAAATTGATCGAGAACTCAACTTGGCGATTCGACAGAGCTCCCAGTAGGTCTTCGAGAAAAACATCTGGATACTCCTTGACGACAAGAACATCAGCTACCATCTTCTCTGAAGTTGTTTTCCCCATCACATTCACCAGGAATCCTTGGCAACTGCGCTTCTTCAACATCTTCACAACTTTCATGGCTGAAATCACATTCGAGTTACTACAGTATCTTACACCCTCGAATACGATCTTGATATCAACAGACGGACATAAGGTTACCCTCCTTTCGGAGCATTCTACTACAGCTCTATGTTTGTCCAACCAATCCATACCCAAAATAACATCAAAATCACTGAGTTCAACTATTTGCATGTCCGCTAAGAAGCTATGTTCGTTAATCTCCATCTGCACATTGTTAGTTATAGAGTCTACACGCACTACCCTCCCCGCAGGCATGCTAACTAACAGATATCTAGGAGCTTTACTACTTCTACAACCAATCATAGTGCAAAGCTTACAAGAGATGAATGAATGAGATGCACCCGTATCAAACAACACCAAAGCAGGAATATTAACAACTGACAACATAGCTGACATGGTTTGGGGTTCAGTCTCTCCCTCGGCCTTGGCCATGCTATACACTCGAGCTTTGTCTCCTGGGCCTTGACCTTGCACACCTTTGCCTGTGTAATATCCGGATTAATTATTGAGTATTTCATCTGTAATTGAACCCTGTATTATTCGGAATTGTGATATCGATAAATTGAAGTACGATATGTCTTGTATTTGTATCCTTGTACATGAGTATGGCAACATGAGAATTTTACCATGCAAATACGTGATAATGTATGCTAATAATGCAGCTTAATGTACGTTATCTCTAGATTTAGCGTACGCTACGAATGAAGCATAGCGTATGTTAGGCAGTCAATAATTGAGATGGGCGGCTAGCACATGCACCAGCCGGACATAGGTCCGGATAAGATTCCCGCGGATGAACGTGGACACTTTTGAAGTCAACGATTGTTAATGTATGCTAAGGAATGTGTCTAGTGTACGCTAATGTGTGTCACTTACGTACGTAACCTGATGATGTAACGTACGTAATCGAATTAAGAATGAGGACAGTTATCTATCAGTGATGATAACATACGCTAAGGACATCTGGGTAGCGTACGCTAAGAGACTTACGTATGTTATGCATGAAGGCTAACGTCCGTTAAGGTCAGAAAATTATAAATAAGACCTCACCCCATTTCATTTCAGCTTGTTTGTTTCACTTAGCCTCTATTATACTTCATGCCCAGAGAGATCCCAGCCTCCTTAAACACATATAAACCATCTCTACTTGTTCGTTGAAGATTAGAGATTACTTATACTTGATCATTGAAGTGGAGAATCATTTTGGATTGGCACACAAGCAACCGGAGCTGGATTCTACCTATTGTCTCGGTGTCTTCTTCATCTTAAGGTATGTTAATACTATCTCCAACCTTATATTAGTGTTCTTAAGGATATGATGATCATGCTATCAAGATATTAAGTTCCATTGATGGATTATTCAACCAAACATCATGTTTAAAAGTTGGGATGATTATGCTTAAGATATCATTGTTGAAAACATCATAGTTAGAATCCTATTACGTCAAATGATGAGAGTAATGTCCTGAGATTGATTATTCGTATTGAGTAGTGTTGCCATATTGATTGTAGACTTGGAGTTGATATCACTTTTGGTAGAAGGACTTAAGATAGAATCATCAATAGTTGTATCCCTTCTTATAAGTTGGATTTGTTAGTTCATCTGTAGGATGAAGTCTAATGTAATGATGATATTGGAATCAAACGCATCAATCTTAGATCATCGAACTTCACATGAGAATGGTAATCGAGATTGAATATAAGTGTCGTGATTATATATATTTCCTTGAAATCGAAGATGTTTGAATGTGTAAGATCATCCATAATTGTATGAGCATGATGTGTAGAAGGGTAACGTACGTTAATCACTGAGGATTTTGTACGCTTCATCATCAATCAGAACAGTCGAATGATCAGTGAGAGGCTGTCGGATGCTTGTTTAGCGTACGCTAGGCTCTACAGCTTACGTACGCTAACGTGCAAGGTTAACGTACGCTACGTTTGGTACGTAACGTACGTTATATCATCAGACGAGTCAGTCGACTGATCAGAGAGGAACTGTCGATACATGGTTAGCGTACGCTAGACTTCGTAGCTTATGTATGCTACCTAGTGGGTTTAACGTACACTATAACGGATATGTAATGTACGTTATGAAGGTCAGACAGATTACATTTTATGAACTTTCGACCGTAATTTGGATTGTTAGATGTTCGTTTGACGTGAGATGAATTCAATATTATTTATTTTGTTAAGGTTCGAGCTTAGTAACTTGATTGATTGAAGGGGCGACCTTCGAGCGTTTTGATATTCGTGGAAGTTTTATTCTTGCCATCGAATCGAGGCAAGTTCTTTAATTAGAATTATTTGTATTATGTCGGCTATGTTATGATTGTACTGTGTACATGTGTTGTGATTAATTATCCATCATGCGTTGATCTGAGGGAAATCATCATAGGAAATCTATAGTTGCGTGTGCTGGATCGTTGGACAGGTAGTTCCACCATGCTTTGGTCCGACGGGATCATCATGGGAATCTATAGCTGTGTGCGCTGGATCGTTGGAATACCATGAGTATGTCGAGATTGTTATGATGCGATATGTGTTGTTATTATTTCTCGTTGGAGAAAATTATCATGATTATTGTTGATTAAATCATTGTTGTATGATTATCGTACTTGTACTAGCATCGTTGTGCTAACCCCTTCGGGGGTGAACATTTGTTTATGTTCAGGATCCAGGAGAGCAGGGAAACAACCATTGGAGCTGCATGACGACGAGGGTGCAGAGTGATGTTCCGTCCGGGTTTAATTGCCTGTTGTTTGTGTTGTTTTTAATAAGTACTCGAGTACGTTGTCGTTGTGATGATTGATTTTGGTGATGTATTAATATCCTTCCTTCGGATATTTGTATTCTCGGTATTGGCCTAAAACTATTGTATTTTAATTCAGTTACTTTTATATATATCCTTCAGCCTTGTAAATTCTTATGTAATGGATTTACGGTGCTGTAATTTTACTGAATATATCGGGGGTGTTACATAATATGGTATCGGAGCTAAGATTATGGATATATTGGTCATTGGGTTAAAATAGGGGTCATATATGTCTTTTGAGGCAACCGGCCATGAATAACATCACTGTACTGCCTACGTCTTCGTGCGAGTGGTGGTTGTAAGTTCATAAACTTTATCTCGTCCTTCGCATGTTATACTTCTTTATACTTGCACATTAGAACGATATTGTTTCCTGTATATTGAGTATTTATGCTTGCAGTATGTTGAGAGGTGGACATGTACGTGGTCGCGGTCGCAGATGCGGATGAAGAAATGCTGAGAGAGAAGCGTCGCCTTCTAATCAGGCCAGCCACAGCTCAGGCGAGCCACAAAGATCTATTAACAATGAACCAGAACCTGCTGTGCCCGAAATCCTTCATCAAGTGGTGAACCATATGACCCAGTTTGCCCAGGTCGTGGACCGAATGCATGTGGCAGTAGGATTACAACAGGGAGATCGACAGCAAGGTATCCCAGACATGGGAAATCGAGGCGACCGATGGCTGCAAGAGGTGGCGAAGATGCAACCACCCAAATTCGACGGCTTTTCTGAGACACCAACGTGGTATCATTGGTTAAAAGAACCGGAGAAAATTTTTTCCGGGATTAATTGCCCATACAACCGGATATCCTCTATTGCTCAGTACTTTCTGATAGGGGAAGCGTCCGAGTGGTGGGAAGCCATCCGGCCTATAGAACATGATGCTGACTGGGCAGATTTTAAATTGATGATAGAAGCTCAATACTGCCCTCGTCCTGTGAGAGAAGCCAAAGTTCGGGAATTTTTCTCCGCATGCCCGCCGACGAGCCGATCCTGCATAATTAAAACGTTTAATCAATAGATGGCGTTTGTTCGACACCTGGTCAGAACAGACGTGGAAATGATGATCCATTTTTATATGAGAATGAAACCAGAGATCCAGAGGTACATGTATGGTTTCGAATGTACCACTCTCCGTCAATATCAGGATAAAGCATTGGCGTATGAAATCAAAGCAGCATCGATGGAAAAGTTTGCGGAATCCAAGAAGTAGAAAGTCTCTGGTAGTTTCACAGAGCACAAGAGCAGTGGGCCCCACAAGGCCCAGTCATCCTTTCATTCGTTCAAGAAACCTCCACACCCATCGAAGAGTGGAAAGAACTCCGGAGCAGTATCAGCCACGACAGATACAACAAGGAAGTGCTTTAACTGTGGTCGCCCAGGCCACCTTTGGCGTGATTGTTTCCGTACTCCAGTTACATGTTTTGATTGCGGACAGGAAGGGCACCGTGCGATGTTTTGCAAGGATGCAACTAAGTTTAATGGAACCCGTACATCACAGCTAGTTCAGAAGGAAGCAAGTATTCAGCAGACGCAGCAGAGTGTTCAGCTGCCCCAAAATTTCTGTCGAGGTCGAGGCAGAGGATAATTCGACCGCAAAGGGAGCCTCGAGTGTCGGATCCACTCCCCCACGTCTGTACGAGATGAGGAGGGCAGACGATCAGGATGCTGCTGTCACATCAGGTATTGTTCAGATCCTTTCACAACCAGTTAGCGTTTTATTCGATACATGAGCTACGTGTTCATTTATATCCTTGTCTTGTGTAAATCATTTGAATATTTCTGGTTTTCATAATTGTAAGCCTTATGTTGTGGGTTTACCGAGTGGAGAGAGGATTGTGGAAAACTTAGAAACTAGAGATTTCCCTGTATCATTTGGAGGCAGAGAGTGTCCCTCAAATCTGATCGTGATAGAGATGCAAGGAGACGACCTGATACTCGGAGATGATTGGATTAATCGATATGGAGCTATTGCAAACTCCCCAAAGAGGAATATCTCAGTGATAGCTAACGATGGTTCCGAAATACTGTTTGAAGGATGGAAACCAGAACGCTCAGGAAAGATGATCAAGGCGATGAAAGCTGCCAAATTGTTGAAAGAGGGCTGTACCGGATACTGGTGCTATGCAATGAAGAAAGAAGACGGAAAAGTAGAACTCTCATCCATTCCTGTTTTGAATGAGTTTCCGGATGTGTTTCCTGACGAATTACCTGGACTACCTCCATGACGGGATGTAGAATTCACCATCGAGCTGGAACCAGGAGCTACACCAATTTCTAAGGCGCCGTATCATATGGCACCTACTGAGATGTATGAATTGAAGAAGCAACTGGAAGAGTTACTAGACAAATGCTATATCCAGCCAAGCGTTTCGCCTTAGGGTGCGCCAGTTCTTTTCATCCGGAAGAAGGATGGATCGCTTCGATTGTGTATTGACTATCGAGAACTGAACAAGATGACGATTAAGAATAAGTATTCGTTGCCACGGATTGATGATTTGTTTGACCAGTTGCAAGGAGCAACAATGTTTTCTAAAATCAATCTGAGATCAGGATATCATCAGCTGAGGATTAAGGAATCTGATGTTCCGAAGTCAGCATTCAGAACTCGTTACAGACATTATGAGTTTGTAGTGATGTTGTTTGGTCTCACTAATGCACCTGCCGTGTTTATGCAATTGATGAATCGAGTGTTCATAGAGTATTTAGACAAGTTTGTGGTTGTGTTCATTGATGACATCCTAGTTTATTCCAAGAGTCCGGAAGAGCATGCACAACATCTGCGGATCGTTTTCGACCTTCTCAGAAACGAGCAATTGTACGCCAAGCTTTCTAAGTGTGAATTCTGGATAAATGAAGTAATGTTCCTTGGCCATGTGGTATCAGCTGAAGGAGTCTGAGTAGACCCCCAGAAAATCGAAGCAGTTATGGATTGGAAGCCTCCTAAGAACGTGAAAGAAGTCCAGAGTTTCTTAGGACTTGCTGGGTATATCGTCGGTTCGTGGAAGGGTTTTCCAAAATTACCCGCCCACTTACTCGATTACTTCGGAAAACTCAAAAGTTTGAGTGGAACGAGATGTGTCAGACCAGCTTTGATGAATTGAAGAAGAGATTGACGATGGCACCGATTTTAGCATTTCCACAGGGAACTGTAGGATTCATAGTTTACAGTGATGCTTCGAACCAAGGACTCGGATGTGTATTGATTCAGAATAAGAAGCTAATCGCCTACGCATCACGACAGCTGAAACCTTATGAAGTGAATTACCTAACGCATGATTTGGAGTTGGCAGCGGTAGTTTTTGCTTTGAAAATCTGGAGACATTACCTGTACGGGACTCACTGTCAGATCTTTACGGATCATAAGAGTCTCAAATACATATTCAGTCAGAAAGAGTTGAACATACGGCAAAGGAGATGGCTGGAACTGATTAAGGACTACGACCTGGAGATTCTTTATCATCCAGGCAAAGTGAATGTAGTGGCCGATGCACTTAGCCGCAAGCCTGTTTCTATTCAGATGCTGGAGACTCTGACCTCCCAGCCCAGCATTCAACGAGAATTGATTCGCGAAGGAATTGAAGTATGATTGCAAATAGTCCAAGGACAACTGTGTGCGATGGAAATAACTTCATCGTTAACCGAAGAAATCAAATCTAAGCAATTGGATGATCCTATGATGATTCGGTTGCACGATGAAGTAAACAAGGGAAAAGCCCCAGGATTTGTAATTCATGATGATGGAGTCTTGAGATTTCAAAACTGACTTTGCATTCTCGATGTCGATGTCCTGAAGCAGACAATTATGAAGGAAGCTCACAGCACGCCCTATTCTATCCACCCGGGCACCAGTAAGATATATAAGGACCTGAAGCAAAACTTCTGGTGGGGAAATATGAAGAGAGATGTAGCGGATTATGTCTCGAAATGTTTGACTTGTCAGCAGGTTAAGATCGAGCATTAACGACCTGACGGAATGCTGAAGCCCCTCCCGATTCCTGAATGGAAGTGGGAGGACATATCGATGGACTTTATCACTAATATGCCGAGAACCAAGACAGGAATGAACATGATTTGGGTAATAGTTGACCGTTTAGCCAAATCAGCTCATTTCCTAGACATTAAGGACACTTGAGGACCAGAGAAGTTGGCACGAGTGTTTATTGCAGAGATAGTTCGATTGTATGGTACGCAAAAGACCATTATTTGTGACCAAGATGGTCATTTTGTGTCTCATTTTTGAAAGCAGTTCAAAAGGCCTTGGGGACCAAATTGAACTTCAGCACAGCTTATCACTCGCAGACAGACGGACAATCCAAAAGGACTATTCAAACAGTGGAAGACATGCTGAGGGCTTGTTCCTTAGATTGGTCAACTGATTGGGAAGTTCATCTACCGTTGATTGAATTTACCTACAACAATAGTTGGCATGCTTCTATTAAGATGGCACCATTTGAGGCATTATACGGGAGGAGATGCAGATCGCCCCTATGTTGGGACAATTCATCAGACTTGATCGGGACTGAACCAGAATTGATCATGCAAACACGAGAAAAGATAGACTTGATTCGTGAAAGGCTGTTGACCGCCCAGAGTCGACAGAAATCTTACGCAGATGTGCGCCGTCGCGCATTAGAGTTCAGTACTGGAGATCACGTACTTTTAAAGGTTTCTCCTACTCGAGGAATATTTCGTTTTGGGAAGAAAGGAAAGTTGAGTCCGAGATATATCAGACCATTCGAAATTCTTGAGAGAGTTGGAGAGTTGGCATATGAGTTAGCTTTACCACCGTCATTGAGCCATGTTCATAACATGTTCCACGTATCCCAGTTACGGAGGTATATACCAGATCCTAGTCATGTCATTGATTTCGGCGAGATCGAAGTCGCTCAGGATGGCACGTTTGAAGAGAGACCGATCAAGATACTCGAGAGTCGAATTAAACAATTGAGGAACAAACCGATCACTTTGGTCAAGGTTCAGTGGTCACGCCATGGAGTGGAAGAAGCCACTTGGGAAATGGAAGATAGCATGAGGTCCATATATCCAGAGTTATTTTCGGCTTGAGTTTCGGGATGAAACTCCTTTTTAGTAGGAGAGTATGTAATATTTGGATTAATTATTGAGTATTTCATCTGTAATTGAACCCTGTATTATTTGGAATTGTGATATCGATAATCGAAGTATGATATTTCTCGTATTTGTATCCTTGTACATGAGTATGGCAACATGAGAATTTTCCCATGCAAATACGTGATAACATACGCTAAGAATGTAGCTTAACGTACGTTATCGGTTAGAGTTAGCGTACGCTACAAATGAAGCATAGCGTACGTTAGGCAGTCAATAATTGAGCTGGGCGGCTAGCACATGCACCAGCTGGACATGGGTCCGGATAAGATTCCCTCGGATGAACCTGGACAATTCTGAAGTCAACAATTGTTAACGTACGCTAAGGAATGTGTCTAGCGTATGCTAATGTGTGTCACTTACGTATGTAACCTGATGGTGTAACGTACGTAATCAAGTTCAGAATGAGGACAGTTATCTATCAGTGACGATAGAGTACGTTAAGGACATCTGGTAGCGTATGCTAAGAGACTTACGTACGTTATGCATGAAGGCTAACGTACGTTAAGGTCAGAAAATTATAAATAAGACATCACCCCATTTCATTTCAGCTCGTTTGTTTCACTTAGCCTCCATTATACTTCGTGCCCAGAGAGATCCCAGCCTCCTTAAACACATATAAACCATCTCTACTTGTTCGTTGAAGATTGGGGATTACTTATACTTGATCATTGAAGTGGAGAATCATTTTGGATTGGCACACAAGCAATCAGAGCTGGATTCTACCTATTGTCTCGGTGTCTTCGTCATCTTAAGGTATGTTAATACTATCTCCAACCTTGGATTCGTGTTTATAAGGATATGATGATCATGCTATCAAGATATTAAGTTCCATTGATGGATTATGCAACCAAACATCATGTTTAGAAGTTGGGATGATTATGCTTAAGATGTCATTGTTGAGAACATCATAGTTGGAATCCTATTACGTCAAATGATGAGAGTAATGTTCTGAGATTGATTATCCTTATTGAGTAGTGTTTCCATATTGATTGTAGACTTGGAGTTGATATCACTTTTGTTAGAAGGACTTAAGATAGAATCATCGATAGTTGTATCCCTTCTTATATATTGGATTTGTTAGTTCATCTTTAGGATGAAGTCTAATGTAATGATGATATTGAAATCAAACGCATCAACCTTAGATCACCGAACTTCACATTAGAATGGTAATCGATATTGAATTTAAGTGTCGTGATGATATAAATTTCCTTGAAATTGAAGATGTTTGAATGTGTAAGATCATCCATAATTGTATTAGCATGATGTGTAGAAGGGTAACGTACGTTAATCATGGAGGATTTTGTACACTTCATCATCAATCAGAACAGTCGACTGATCAGTGAGAGGCTGTCGGATTCTTGTTTAGCGTATGCTAGGCTCTGCAGCTTACGTACGGTAACGGGAAAGGTTAACGTACACTACGTTTGGTACGTAACTTACGTTATATCATTAGACGAGTCAAGTCGACTGATCAGAGAGGAACTGTCGATACATGGTTAGCATACGCTAGACTTCGTAGCTTACCTACGCTAACTAGTGGGTTTAATGTACGCTACAAAGGAAATGTAACGTACGTTATGAAGGTCATACAGATTACGTTTTAAGAACTTTCGACCGTAATTTGGATTATTAGATGTTCATTCGACGTGAGATGAATTCTAGTGGGATAACAAATCCCTGTATCGAAAGTTTTGATAGACTGTTTTGACAATATGCCAATCCAGCATACATCAAGCAGCTGTATCGAAAAGTCGATCGAAGTTATTGATTCTGTATCGATGACCTTTTCATAGCGCCAGAATACAACAAGCCTTCATGTTGCCAAGATACAGCGACATAGTCTATCTAAACGCCAAGTATGGAAACTGTCCTGAATACAACATCTTTCCATACAGTATCGATCTAATCCAATATGCCTACAGCATGATTGGATACAGCATTCATATCGGAACATGACTAAAGACCATTTGGAAAAGGAATCTTTAGTATTCACTAAAGTCAAGTCTTGTTTGATAAAGAAGTATTTAAATACTGAAAGGATAAAGTATTTAAATACTGAAGCCGACAAAGATCTTCAAATCACGCAAAATCCGGATCATGGTCTACTTAAGTCAACCATCCAGTTGAAACGGAATCTTGTTCAATGGATCTATCTTGGAGACTATTTATATAACCCCAAGAGTTTGAATATTACACAGTGACAAAAAGAGCTTACACGTATATTCAGAGCAAACATATTTCTTCAAGTATTCTGCATATTCCGAGAGAAGAAATATCCTAAGTGCTCAACCTTGAACAACACATCATCAGCTGAAGATCGAGAAAGTAAAGCTGTTGTTCAAACAATCATTCTATCATTGAAACAAATCATTCAGCCCTATGTGGACTGAGAAAGCATTGCTTTTCCCGAACTGTGTGTGACGGACTTGCATTGAAGAAGACAAAGCTTCAGAACTGTGTGTGAAGAAGTTAGTCAAGTGAAAGCCTAAACCAATCTGTGTGAACGGTTGAAAGCTTCGATCATTGTATCAATCTGTGTGAACGATACATTGATAGGTTTGATTATAAATACGTAGTTGTGTACATAGTATTTAAAATAAACATTTTAACTTCTGTGTGGAGGACCACTGGACATAGAGGGGTTTACCTCGAACCACTTTAATTACTATGTCATTTACCTTCTACATTTACTGTTTTATTATCTGTGATTATTTTAAGTATACACCTCATATCTAGTTGCTGTATTTACAACAACTTATTTTAATTAGACTTCCGCTACGCACTCAGATTTGAATATCGTACAGTTTGTTTTTTAAAAACATTTTTCCAAACTGTATTCTGTATACTTAGTGGCCAATAAGTGGTATCGGAGCGGTTGATTCTAAAAAGAACCAGTCGTATTTTTAACCGAATCAAATCCCAAAATCACTTTTTTTGTAAAACAGTCTTTTTTTCTTTCATATATTCTCATATGGATACACCAATGATCAATAAAGTTCCTATGTTCTCTATTAACGAGTTTGACGATTGGAGAATTAGGATGGAGGCTCATCTTGCAGCGATGCACGAAGAGATGATTTTTGTTATACAGGATAGCCCCATAAAGATCATGAAGGTAAATCTGGCCCCAAGGATTGAAGGCCAGGATCATGCAGAGATGCTCGAGAAAGAGCGCGAACAGTGGACCTCTGATGATAGAAAGCGCGCCAATCTCGACAATGTTGCCAAGAACGCACTATTTGTCACTCTTGACAAAGGAACGTTCTCTAAGGTAAAGAGATGTAAATCAGCCAAGGATATCTGAGATAAACTCAAGTTAATTTGTGAGGGAACTGAGCTCTCAAAAGAAAACAAAATTTCAAAATTAACTAAGCAACTTGAATCTTTTAAAATGAAACCAACTGAGACACTTGAGGAACTTGACCTCAGATTCACTGGTATTGTTGGTGAACTTGAAGGTTTGGGCAAAATTTATACTCAAAAGGAGAAGAACCTAAAAATTTTCAGATCTCTCCCTACCCAATGGGACATTAAGACCACAGCTATGCGTGTGTCGTGCAATCTTAATGAAATATCTACTTTTGATCTCTTTTCTGACCTCAAAGCATTTGAGTACGATATAGACAGGAGATAAAAAGCTGAAGAATCTCCTTCAAAGGTTACAACATTATCCGCTGTATCGAACCGAAGACACAGCATGCCGAGCTCATCTAAGCCCAATCACAAGAATGCTGACAGCGACGACGACATCCTGTCGCAAGACGAATGGCGCTTCTCATGCATAAGTTCAAGAAGTTTATCAAGTAGTCGGGAAAGACTCCCTACAGGCCCAAGCCTGTTCATAAGGTAAGTAATGAAACTTCCTCTGGTGATGCTAACCTATGTTATAATTGCAGGAAACCAGGACATTACGCAAATAAATGTCCTCATCCCAAAGTTCAAAGGTTGCCGTAAGCCGAGCAACAAGAAAAGGATGAAAGAAGACGTGCTTGGAAAAACAAGCTCAAGGCCCTGATTGGAGAATCAGAAGCCTCCCCCGCACCATCTAAATCCAAAGAATGTCTTCAGGTAGTCACTAACAGTGATTCATCTGATGATGATTTCGAAGATAAAGCCTATATGTGCTTTATGGCCAAGGATATTCGGGAGTATGAAGATAGCGATGATGAGGTAAGCTCAACCTCAGCTATTTCTTCAAATACATCTCATACTTTTGCAAACATGATGAATGAGTTTAAGAACATTCAAATGGCCCATGAGACATTGAAAAATGAAAACATACAGCTCCTACTTTCTAATTTAGAGCTGAAAGAAGAAAACGACTTACTGAAAGTAAACTATGAAAATATGTCTGTCGATTATGAAAACAGCAAAGTCAAGTACGAAAAACTCATGGAGAGCAATCATTAACTTGCTCATGGACTAAGTGAGACTAAATCTTATAGTGAAAGCAATACAAATGATTTTGTTCTACTTCAAGCCAAAGTAAAAACTCTCGAAAAACGAGGAGAACTTGAGACCATTCTGAAATCTTTCGAGAAATCATATAAAAGAATGTAAGAAATTCTAAGCACTGAGCAACATGCTCATGATAAAAGTGGCTTAGGATACAACTCATTTTCCATCAAAGGGAAAACTAGTAATGTGCTCGTCAGGGGTGTGGAACCCATTCCTGTATCGGAAGAAGTTCCGAGTCCTGTGAAGTAACCCGTTGCACCGCGAACTGCAAAGGCTACCATTTCTCCTCCTCAGTCATATTTCAGATAGCAGAATCCTCAGCTATTCAAACCTGTAAGGCACATTCAGCAGCAAGCTCCCCAAGCATATCAACAGCGCCAACAACCATTCAGAAGGAAGGTTGTATCCAAATATCAAAGGCCCGCACGGCAGTACTTTCAGTACAGCACGCCTAGCTATTAGATACAGGAGCCTCGTCATTCCTCGAGATAGCAAGTTTCCGCACAGTATCTACAACAACGTTGGGAATCCAACTGGAGACCTAGAAGGCAAGCTGTTAGGCCGAAGAAAATGGCTCCACCTCCAAGGCGGCATTTGTACTGGACTTATAATAACCCTGAATCTTACATGCATAATAATTATCATGGTTATAGCAACTATGTACATGCCCCACATAGAAATCGCAACTATGGACCTAAACCATCCTACAGTAAACCTATTGCTGTCAGGAAAATCTGGGTACCTAAAGGCACTAACATCTAAGGATCCAACAATCAAGGGGACCTAAATCTACCTAATTTGTTTGCATACAGGACATTTTGGAGAAGGACGTCTGGTACTTCGACAGCGGATGTTCCCGGCACATGAGAGGAGATAAAAGCAAGCTATCAGATTTCGTAGAAGGTCGCAGTCCAAAAGTGCGCTTCGGTGATAAATCTAAAGAAAGAACAAGAGGGAAGGGAACCTTACTTGTAGGAAAATTCAAAGTCACCGATGTAGCTTATGTTGAAGGCTTACAGTACAATCTACTTAGTATTAGCCAGTTCTGTGACAAACAGTTCTTGGTGAAGTTCTATATAGATCACTGTAGAGTCAAGAACATCCTGACCAAAGAAGTTGTGCTAACAGGAAGCAGATTAGGTAATATATATATATTGCTGACTGGATGACTACGAGCTCCATAATTCCTTGTTTTGTTGCCAAAGGCACTCCAGATCTAAGCTGGCTATGGCACAAGAGGATGTCACACATCAACTTCAAGACTATCAACAAACTCTCGAGACAGGGAATGGTTAGAGGTTTGCCAAATGTGTCATTTCAAAAAGACAACGTATGTGGACCCTGTCAGAAAGGCAAGCAAATCAAATCCTCCTTGAAGAGCAAATCCTATCTTTCCCCCCACAGAGTTTTGGAAATGCTACATATGGATCTCTATGGTCATGTAGACCCGGTAAGTTTGGGAGGTAAGAAATGTTGTCTAGTTATTGTTGATGACTTCTCCAGGTATGCTTGGACAATCTTTCTAAGCACGAATAAGGAAGCAACATCAAAGCTTCCCGAGCACCTGAGAAAGCTTCAAAATGAAAAAGGGTTGATTATCGTGTCCATTCGTTCCGATAGAGGTACAGAATTCACTAACCGCTTTATAGAGCAATATTGTTTGGAAAATGGGATACAACACGAATACTCAGCTGCTCGTACACCTCAACAAAATGGTGTTGCTGAGCGAAAGAACAAGACGCTGAAAGAAGCAACAAGGACAATGATTTCCGCAAGCAAATTGCCACAGCGTTTCTGGGGCGAAGCCACTAATACAGCGTGCTACACACAAAACTGTTGTATCATCAATAAGCACCACAACAAAAAAGCATACAAGGTATGACAAAACTCCATTAGTTTCGTACTTTCACATATTTGGATGCAGGTGTTATGTGTTGAACAACGGGAAGGATAAACTTAGAACCTTCGATGAAAAAGCGGATGAAGGGATATTTGTCGGATATTCCTCTGTTAGCAAAGCTTACAGGATCTTTAACAAAAGGAACCTAGCAATTGAGGAATCAGTTCATGTAGTGTTCGACGAACCTCACCACGACACTATAGGAGTAGAGGATATTACTCAGAACATCCAACAATTTTCCATCGATGATCCACCAACTTCCATAGAACCTGTCGTTGACCTAGAAATCAACCCCGTAGCTGTAAGAACTGAAGTAGATGAAGCCGATGCTATACAAGCTAAAGCTGAAACTATAGCAACTCACGATATAGTACGGGACCCCGAATTAGAACCCGACAGAAGATGGTTGATAGATAACCCACAAGAGTTGATAATAGGAAATATCAATGCTGGTGTTTCTGCTCATAGGAGAATACAGAGTACACAAGGAAATGTACTATGTGCGCAAGAAGAACCCGATACTGAGATATCACCATTTCCTGAATGGAAATATCAATCCGAGCTTAGAAGACTTAATATGTGCATTATTGCTATATTCTTAGTCCAATCCAAACCTGTTTCTACCAAAGAAGCTCTCAACAACTCTCACTGGATTACATCTATGGAAGAAGAGCTCAACTGTTTCGAAAGAAACAATGTATGGTATCTTATACCCAGACCCACTCATGAATCCATAATTGGAACCAAATGGGTATTTAGAAAGAAGGACAGAAATGAACTCATTATTAGGAATAAATCCAGACTAGTCGCACAAGGCTATAGACAGGAAGAAGGCATAGGCTACGATGAAACATTTGCCCTTGTAGCCAGACTAGAAGCCATTAGAATATTTTTAGCCTTTGCCGCCCATAAGAGCTTCATTGTATACCAAATGGATGTCAAGAGTGCATTCCTGAATGGAGATCATGCCGAAGAAGTATATGTTGAACAACCACCAGGGTTTGTCAATACAAAAGGCGGAGACTCAGTATACAGGCTAAGGAAAGCGTTGTGTGGACTTAAGCAAGCCCCTAGAGCTTGGTATGAGACCCTGTCCCAGTATCTAACCGTTAATAGATTTGAAAAAGATACTGTGGACAAGACCTTGTTCAAAATACAGGAAGGTGATGACCTCCTGATGGTTCAAATCTATGTAGATGATATAATATTTGGTTCAACTAACCTTGCTTTGTGTCAAAGGTTCTCTCATCTCATGCAAAGTAAATTTGAAATGAGTATGATGGGAGAACTTAGTTATTTCCTAGGTTTGCAGGTAAAGCAGTTGCCTATAGGGATTTTCATCAACCAGGAAAAATACAGCAAGGAGCTTCTCAACAAGTTTGGAATGAATTCTTTCAAATCATCGTCAACCCCCATGATAGGAAGAGTACAAGCGGTACTTGTCACTTTCTTGGACCTAGACTGGTGTCTTGGTTTAGCAAGGAACAATTGGCAAACTCGTTTTCCACGGCTGAATCAAAATACTATGCTGCTGGTAGTTGTTGTATGCAGATCCTCTGGATGCAACAACAGTTGTCAGATTATGGAATCGAAGCCAAAGAAACACCGATAATGTGCGATAGCACGAGTGCAATTGCTATCATGCACAATACTGTATTGCACTCGCGTACTAAGAATATCAACATGAAGCATCACTTCATTAGGAATCACGTTGAGAATAAGGATGTCCGGCTCGAAAAGGTCCATACAGATATCCAGTTAGCCAACATTTTCACCAAGCCTCTCGACACTGCAAGATTCCGCATGCTTCGACATGAATTGGGATTGCTACAGCCTGACTCCATGTAAGTTTTTAATGCTTTTACTCAGTAATTGAGAGGGAATGCTGTAAGACCCAAGAATACAGTATCCACCGCTAGTTATTTTTACACTAAGACCATCAGAACAGCATTGTAGGAACCAAACAATATGAATTATCCTACAGCTGACGTGTGCAATAACTAAGGGGGAATACAGTATGACCCAAGAATACAGTATTAATCCGAAAGTTGCTGTATCGGATTGAAACCCGTATGTACCTTTTAAGGGGGGATGCTGTATTTTCGTGGATACAGCACACACACTACGGGAAATCAATTTTCATTTTATTTATTTTTAAACGATCTTTGTGTCCACATGCCCTATCATAATTAAAAGTATTTTGCATAAAATGCTTTACACGACATCTGGACATTGGTATCTTCAAAGCCGCAATGTTTCATATTACTTTATTAATTTTTCACCGCCATTTCGGGCAGTAAGGGTACATTGATAAGTCAGAAGTGGGACCCACTCTTATTTTAAAATTAAATGGATAAGTGTACTGGTTACACTCAGTCCATCGTGATCGTTCATTTCAAACACCGGTTCCCATCCCTTAAATCTGACCGCTCATTATCTGAAAACCCTTCTTCGCCGCACACTATAAAAGGACTGTAAATGCCATTTGAGACTCTTTACGCTTTCTGCATATTAAACGAGTCCTTGAGCATACAGCCTACAAGTCTCTTTGTTATTATTGCATTTTTCTTTAATTCTCCTCACTTTTCTTCGAGAATCGTCAATGGCATCTTCTTAGACTTCCATCTCTCTCAAGAAGTCCTCCAACATCATCGACGGACGGATCTTCTCCATATCTGTTGTGCTTGAGCGTGTTCGTACCGAAGGTGATGACGTCGAATCGATGGAGTACGTCATTACGAGGATACGTCAGCAAGTCCTCTATCGCCTTGGTAGTCACACCACTGAATGTTTCGATGCTCACCTAGTTGAGGAATTCTACCTCAATGCTGCAGTTCGTTTCCTGTCGCTGGCTCAGGGAGGACATGTCACTGACATCACAGCTGTCATTCGCGGAGTAGAGATTCGTGTTGACCAAGAGCTACTTCAGAATCTCTATAGGCTACCGTCTGATGGCCTGACCATGGAAGATCTTGAGACCTTTGGGTCCCAAGAGATCTTGACCAAATATTATGGCTTATTCACCGGTTCAGCATCGGTGGAATCAGTTCACACTTCGTGTCATAAGAAACTATTTTGTTTACCTTTTGTTTATTTACACGATTTCTGTTTCCGTATCATTGAGAATAGAACATGTGCTTTTGAAATGTGCACGAATTTGAGATTTAGAATGATGGTTGCTATTATGGCCTGTGAAAAGGTCAATTGGTGCCAAATTATTCTTAAGAGGTTGCAAGAAGAAGTCTCTAAGCCAGCCTCGCAGAAGAAGTCATTTGGTTTGCTTCTGAACTACATTTTGACGAAATGTGGTGTTCCGCAATCCGCAGAGGCGAAGAAAATCAATTCTCGAATATTCTTAGGAAGCGTCTGGCCTACTGTTTTCAACCAAAGGACCCTGATCGCTAACAGACCTTTTGATCGAAACTTGCCTCTGTCTGCCGATCCGAGAGATGTATCTTCGAAGTCTCAGAGCGAAGAATCTTCAAGGAGGAGAAAAAGATCTCACAACAAAACTCCAGTTGCTGTTGAGAAGCCAAAAAGGAAGCTAAGGAAGATTTCAAAAGTTAAAGCTACAGAAACTTCCAAGGATGCTCCTTCCATGGCCCAACCCACTGAATAAACACCCCAGGGCGCAACCCCTGCGAAGGATATGACCGCTACTGTCGCGACAGTAGATCCCGAGCCTTTGGCGGCTAGGACGGATATTCAGTCATCTGCCAACTCTAAAGACTCTAGCGAGTCGGCTGCCCCTATGGAGTCAAAAGCTACCTCTCCTATTCGGGATTCCACACCCATTAAGGATCCATCTCCCATCAGGGTCCCAACCCCTGTAAGGGATCCCTCTCCGATACAGGATCCCACACATGTTGAGGAACCCATGCCTACAGCGGACCCAGGCGCTTTACACAGTCCTTCCCCGGACACAATCATTAACAAAACCCTACTTTCCGTGCAAATTGAACAGGCATTTGAATGGTTGGTCCAATGGAAAAATTATTGGCTTGCTCCATACGACACCCTTTACAACTGGAGCGAATGGTGCAATGAAGAAAGATTTGTCTTGGAAATGACGGACGCTCAAGATATTGCAGTCCTGATCCAATGGGACAACTTATGCGTTAAAGTGCTAATTGAGAGCCATTTTTTGAAAAATCCGAAGCACAAAAGAAAGGAAAAGCTAAGTCCGTGGAATCTCCCAAAAGTCCAAAATCAGACCATGCCTCAAACGACGACGACGCCTTTCAAGCAGGTCTGAGAATGAGTCGAGAGGAAGCTAGAGAAAAAGAATTCTCCCAGCATCAACAAAAACAAGGTGAAGGGACATCAAGTCTTCATCAGTCCCCTTCGCAACAACAAGATACTGTTCCCGAGGCTGTCACCGAGGAACAACCAACTATGGATCAGGCACCCGAGAATATCGCTACAGAAGACCAGACCAGCGCCATCCCGCACGAGGAATCAGTCCCTCTGCTGGAGCAGGCGGAAGCTGAGAGATAGCAGGAGGAATCAGTCCCTCTTGTACTTATGTCTACAGAACCGAATTCAGAACAGGAGATATCAGTCCCTGTTGCCGAGCCCACATCTAATACTCCCGCACCCCCAACTGTTTTGGAATCCGACGGTGGTATAAAACTTGAGGATATCCAACTTAATTCACGTCCCAATGTGAACTTGAGAAGGTTGAATGGAGTTGAAGATTTCGCCAAGCCAAACTCTCGAAGATCCGCCAAGAATAAAGAGCAACTGCATCTCTTGGCCTACAAACTATCTTCATACAGGATGATGTGACCGCCCTAAACTCTGTTGAAAAGGCACTCGATTGGCTACACCAATAAGCCGTTGAAGAAATGACGGGACTAAAGCACGAAGTTTCTAATGTAGAAGAAGCCTTCAAATCCTTCCTTCAATCTTTCAAATGGACCTTGCTCAATTACAACAGCGTCAGGAGTAAATCCTGAAAGAAGAGCAATCCAAGCTACGCGTGTCTGAGGCCAAGACTACATCAGCTCTCATTAAATCTGGATCCAAGCTTCGAGCCCACGACAAGAAAATTCAAGATATATCATAGGTGCTCACCTCCCTTGTGAATAAGATGACTAGTTTTGAGACAAAACAGGATGCTGCTATGCAGATCCTTAAACGTCTTGATGAAAAGGTGTCCTATCTTGATGACGCCAAAAAGGGGGAAGAAGCGAGGGAAGCTGCAAGGAGAACCAGGATTCATCAAGAGAAGGAAATGCAAGCTGCTTTTGAAGACAGCAGCACTACTGATATTGCCCGCCTCATATCCTTTTCCCAACATAAGGATACAGGGAGGTCGCCCACAATTCCATGACCCTAAGTTTCCCTGGAAGAACCTCGTACAAAAACCACAAGCTATGACCCTCCCGTAAAACCGTCAGCCTACTACAGAAGAGATCAAAAACTGGAGGAGGAATGAACTGCTAAGATACTTTGTTGTTCTTATCAGGGAATCCTCAATTTTCAACAATTGCAGGACTGTACAAGAAGCCGCAGAGGAGTTTAAGAAGAGGTTAGAGGATGGATCACTCCCGCTACAGTTGAAAATGAAGTCCAAGCACAATCAAGGTGACTTGGTTACCCATCCAGAAGACTGGATCCTAGCTTTCGATAAGTCCTACGAAGGTCAAGCTATATACTTAAATCGAAACAAGGATGCTCATCAAAACTGGTGGAAGGGTACCAAGAATGACCCTAAAAGGCCTTGGAGGCATGCTGACCATAGGAACTAGTTTTCCTCCTGTATTCGTATCATGTATTCCTGTTTCTGTTTTCTCATTTGCATTAGAGATAACTTGTAATCTTTTGTTCAAATATCAGTAAAATATTTTTCGGCTGAAAGATTACAACTTGTAATCTACTGTGTGTTTGTGTGATTACATAATTCAATCCATTTGCTGAATTAATACAAGTATAAAAACTTGTTAAAATATTAAGCTGTACGAACTTGTCTGCGAAACAGTTCATAGATTCAGTTGTATATATCTAGATAACACTGTAAGATTGTGCCTGCGCGTCAATCATAAGTTTAAAGATGTAATACTCCTTTGATAAAGTTGAACTCGCCTGCAAGCAGTTCTCAGTATTAGGCAAATTGCTGAAGGCCATAACATTCGAAAGAAGACCAAGAAGTCTGCCCTCTTGGAAGATGTTTCTTTAAGTGTCAAGGTTTTGGCATCATCAAGGATTTCTGGATAAACACCAAAAGGATTTGAAGGAGACTTGGCAAATTATCAAAAAGGGGGAAATTGTTGGGATAAAAAATCCCTGTATCGAAAGTTTTGATAGAGTGTTTTGACAATATGCCAATCCAGCAAACAGCAAGCAGCTGTATCGAAAAGTCGATTGAAGTTGTTGACTCTGTATGAAAGACCTTTTCATAGCGCCAGAATACAGCAAGCCTTCGTGTTGCCAAGATACAGCGACATAGTCTATCTAAACACCAAGTATGGAAACTGTCTTGAATACAGCATCTTTCCATATAGTATCGATCTAATCCAATATGCCTACAGCATGATTGGATACAATATTCATATCGGAACAGGACTAAAGACCGTTTGGAAAAGGAATCTTTAGTATTGCTAAAGTCAAGTCTCGTTTGATAAAGAAGTATTTAAATATTGAAAGGATAAAGTATTTAAATACTGAAGCCGATAAAGATCTTCAAATCACGCAAAATCCGGATCATGGTCTACTTAAGTCAACCATCCAGTTGAAACGGAATCTTGTTCAACGGATCTTTCTCAATGGATCTATCCTGGAGACTATTTATATAACCTCAAGAGTTTGAAGATTACACAGTGACAAAAAGAGCTTACACATATATTCAGAGCAAACATATTTCTTCAAGTATTCTGCATATTCCGAGAGAAGAAATATCATAAGTGCTCAACCTTGAACAACACATCATCAGCTGAAGATCGAGAAAGTAAAGCTGTTGTTCAAACAATCATTCTATCATTGAAACAAATCATTCAGCCTTGTGTGCACTGAGAAAGCATTGCTTTTCCCGAACTGTGTGTGACGGACTTGCATTGAAGAAGACAAAGCTTGGGAACTGTGTCTGAAGAAGTTAGTCAAGTGAAAGCCTAAACCAATCTGTGTGAACGGTTGAAAGCTTCGATCATTGTATCAATCTGTGTGAACAATACATTGATAGGTTTGATTATATATACGTAGTTGTGTATGTAGTATTTATAATAAACATTTTAACTCCTGTGTGGAGGACCAGTAGACGTAGAGGGGTTTACCTCGAACCACTTTAATTACTGTGTCATTTACCTTCTGCATTTACTGTTTTATTATCTGTGATTATTTTAAGTATACACCTCATATCTAGTTGTTGTATTTACAGCAACTTATTTTAATTAGACTTCCGCTATGCACTCAGATTTGAATATCGTACAGTTTGTTGTTTAAAAACATTTTTCCAAACTGTATTATGTTTACTTAGTGGCCAACAAATTCTACATTATTTCTTTTGTTAAGGTTCGAGCTTAGCAACGTGATTGATCGAAGGGGGCGACCTTCGAGCATTTTGATATTCGTGGAAATTTTATTCTTGCCATCAAATCGAGGCAAGTACTTTAATTAGAATTGTTCGTATTGTGTCGGTTATATTATGATTGTACTGTGTACATGTGTTGTGATTAATTATCCACCATGCGTTGATCCGACGGGAATCATCATGGGAAATCTATAGCTGTGTGCGCTGGATCATTGGATAGGTAGTTCCACCATGCTTTGGTCCGACGGGATCATCATGGGAATCTATAGATCTGTGCGCTGGATCGTTAAAATACCATGAGTATGTCGAGATTGTTATGATGCGATATGTGTTGTTATTATTTCTCATTGGAGAAACTTGTCATGATTATTGTTGATTAAATCATTGTTGTATGATTATCGTACTTGTACTAGCATTGTTGTGCTAACCCCTTCGGGGGTAAATATTTATTTATGTTCAGGATCCAGGAGAGCAGGGAAACAACCATTGGAGCTGCATGACGACGAGGGTGCAGAGTGATGTTCCGGCTGGGTTTAATTGCCTGTTGTTTGTGTTGTTTTTAATAAGTACTCGAGTATGTTGCTATTGTGATGATTGATTTTGGTGATGTATTAATATTCTTCCTTCAGATATTTGTATTCTCGGTATTGGCCCAAAACTGTTGTTTTTTAATTCAGTTACTTTTATATATATTGGTATCTGTTATTGTCTTTTCATTCCTCCAACCTTGTAAATTCTTATGTAAAGGATTTACGACGTTGTAATATTCCTGAATATATAGGGGGTGCTACAGCCTGGGCCTTTCCCTTTCTTTGGACATGTTGAGGCCATGTGCCCTTCTTCACGGCAGAAGTAGCACCAATTCTGACCAAGCATACATGTACCTTTATGTCCTTTGCCACAAGTAGCACATGTGGGTTTATCGGACTGGGGTTTCACCCCTGAAAATCCAGTCTTAGCATTCTTCTTACTACCACCTCCTTGATCGTGCCACTTGCACTTGTTATTAGCTACGACTGGTGGTGCTCTTGCCTTTTCCACATCTAAACTGGCAGATATGTCCTCGGCCCTGGCAACCACTTCATTGTAAGTCAAACGCCCGTGATCAGCCAAGTGATGACAAATCTGGTCACGCAATCTCTCTCGGAAATTCTGAGACCTCATGTCATCCGTCTCGACCATGTGAGGAGCAAAACGGCACATGTGGTTGAACTTGCGCTCATAGTTGGTGACCGACATTCCTCCTTGGGTCAGATCAAGGAATTCCTTTTGCATCTTGGTTTTGTACACCCTCGGGTAGTACTTTTCCATAACCGTTTCCTTGAACTGGTCCCAAGTAAACGCATCCTTCTCGTCATGGGTTTTGAGTCTCCACACCCCAATCCACCATGTCCTAGCATCCTCCTTGAGCTGAAACACGGCACATGACACCTTCTGAGCATTGGTGCATGCCATGTATTCGAAGATGCTATCTAGGTTCAACAACCACTCTTCTATTGCTGCTGGCCCATCACGACCAAGAAAGACGTGTAACACCCCCAAAATCCCATTTGGGTTATTACAGTGCCGTGGACCCCACACCAGGAAATCCACCAGGCGAACACGACTTATGTACATCAACTGACCAAAAGGTAAATCACAGTCCCTACTATGATATCCAACACAATATTCAGATGTGGAATTTCAACGTTAATAACGGGCCTACATGGCCAAAATAGAAATACAACGACATTCACGAGCCTTGCTCGGATAATACATAATGACAATGATTGACAAACTGGAGAACACTACAAACGGACTGACCAACATGAATACCAGAACAACTTGGGACTAGTATCGCTCGAACATCTCGTCGCCATCGTCATGCCCCTGTGTCTCAACTCTCTTTTCGCAAACACCTAAAACATGAAAACATGTTTCGCCCCCACGGGTTCAGTCATCCAGATAATGAATATCAAATACATGTATAACATGATATGCATCCAAAGGCAGAATAAATGGTACAACAATGGTAATACCATATGCTTACAAACCAAGGTAAGAACCGAGCATTCATGAAACACTATGCCCACGGCATATGATCAGTACCTGCTCAACAGGTTAGAATACAAGTGCCTAATGGCGAATCATCAATATAGAGCACAACAATGAGTTACCCGAATGTAAACCAAACCAGAGCTGAAATAGATACGAATCACAATGCCCGAAGGCTTCAACGGAAATACCAAAATATCACAATGGCCTGAAAGCCCTCAGCTGAAGTTGCAAAATATCATGACGGCCTGAAAGCTACTCATCTGAAGCTGCCAATCATCACAATAGCCCAAAGCCAAACATCCCGAAGCTGTATCACATGAGGGTCGAAGCCACGACACGAAGCCGTATCACAATGAGGTCCAAAGCCACGGCACGAAGCCGTATCACAACGAGGTCTGAAGCCACGACACTAAGCCGTATCATAATGATGGCCGAAGCCACGACACGAAGCCGTATCACAATGAGGGCCGTCTAATGGCTGTGACCTACTGAACTGTAGGTGTTGGGAAACCAACCACGAAGGTTCAAGCCCCAAACTTACCCATCGAGCACTAGCCGAGACTAGCCTCCCAAAACACAAGTAATCACAAATGGAAACGACCACAAAATTATCGGATTCAAAAGAATGATAGTGTGCTGTCTTGAGTCGGCCAACACGACAACAATAACTCACGGATTGGCACTGTCCTCGGTGTTCCCAATTCAAGTACCTCGATTGCCATGGAATGGCCAATCGATAACAATGACTCAGCGGATGGGAACTATCCTAGACAGTCCCAATTCAATTCTCATTTGTCTTAGAACGACCAATCGATCACAATGACTTAACGGATGGGAACCATCCACGACAGTCCCAATTTAATACCTCGATTGTATTAGAACGACCAATCGATAATAACGACTCAACGGATGGGAACTACCCTCGACAGTCCCAATTCAATACTTTGATTGCCTTAGAACGACCAATCGATAACACGACTCAATGGATGGGAACTATCCTCGACAGTCCCAATTCGATACCTCGATTGCCTTAGAACGACCAATCGATAACACGACTCAATGGATGCCTCAGTACCTTTAATTGGTTACCGACGACGGAAATGATAATCAAATACATCAATGCCTTCAATCGGCCAATATAACATCAATAGAAAAACACCGATATCAATAACAATGATCACAATCATATCTCATTGGAACGCCAGTCAACAATAATAATCGATGCATTGATACTGCGAACCGAATATCGACCACAAAATTAACAACAAGTATCTTAATGCCTTCTGCCGGCCCTTAACGAACAACAACAATATTTGGCACAATTGTCGAAGGGTATCGTATCAAATAATCCCATGATATCAACGAAAATCATGAAGAGACTACATCTCGAAATGATACACCACATTCATACACACATATGATAACATTAATCTCATTGACTAGTACAAGTATAAAACTTGCCTCAAACCGAAGGCGATGAAATCCTCCAACGAACAACGAACGGCGTCCTCCGACAATCACAAGCACCCGAACAACCTTGAATGAAATACAATTAAATAACACAATACCGATAGAAAACAACACCATAGGAAACCTCGATTCAAACACGAATCGATCAAACCACACAAACGAATAACATAGTCCTCAATTATGGATTCTAACGTCCTCCGACACCTCAATGATCAATATGATCAAAATGTACTTAACACTTGTAAAAATAATTCAACAAGAATTATTAAGAAAAACATCATATTAATCATCCCAAAATGATAACATCACCAATATCATCACTAACACCTCAAGAACATCATCAACAAAACAAACATGATGTCTAAACGATAATCAATCACCAATTCATCATGAATTCGGATTAATCTATAAGATTAACTTAACCATTTCAAAATTATGATAATCATCACATAATTTATCATGATTCTATACTAAAATGGTTAGAATCTCCCAAGAACACAAACAACAACAATAATCATCTCAAAGCTATGTTAATCATATAACAATCTTAACATAACTCTTCGTAGACATGATTATAATCTCCAAGCATTCTAAATCATGAATAACAACTCCTCCTCAAGACATAATCATCATGTTCTTAATATAAGTTATAAAAACTCATCAAAAATCATGCTATCCTCCAATAATCACTAACTACACGAGGTAAACAACAACAATTCCAACATCATACTGAAAAATCACTTGAAGAACTAGTGATTAAGAGAACTTACCCAAGAAGAACAAGATGAACTCTCCACACACCAAAGGAGTATGAAAAACTTCCAACCTCAAGTCTCAATCCAAGCTAGGATGATCAAAATCATGTTGGAAGAGTCTAAGTAACCAGAAAAAGTCCAGAGAGACGATTCTAAGGAGACAAAATCGGTTTTGGTTCGTGAAGAAATGAAATCTGAAACCAAGATATATAATCTGACAGCCTTATAACGTACGTTAATCCCAAAACATAACATACGTAAGGACCATTACGTATGCTAACATTCCTCCAGGGCTACTCCCTCAAAACGGGACACTTGTTACGTACGATAACCACAACTTACGTATGTAACCACCTCCCCATTACGTACGTTAGGAACCATGCATAGCGTACATAATGGGCGTTGACCTGCCTGTCCCAATCTATCCACGGGAATCCAGCCTCGCCCGGCTCCACATGCCGAAAGACAAAACCTGATCAGATACCCTGTGTTACGTACGTAACCAGCATGGTTTAACGTACGTAACCTGCCAATCTTAACGTATATAATGCTATGCATGTAACGTACGTTAGGCCAACATACTTAGCCAAAAATCAACTCCAAACTCACCAAGCAACACCCAATCGGTAAAAACAATACCGACGACAAGTTTGAATATTTCGATCCCAAATTATCCCAATACAGTATACATTGTATCAGTCTAATACAACAACACTTGTACAATTCCAAATGAATACATACAACACAATAGTAAAATGAAAAAATTACCCAGGGATATTACAAAACGGGCGGCTTGAAATGATTGAATCGCTTGATGACTTGAGCTTGAGCTTGCTCAGGATTTTTAGACGGTTAAATGGTTGCGTCTTGAAGCAACGTGGCCAATCCAGCCAAAAGTTGATCTTGGGTGGGTTGTGCATTGTGGTTTCCACGATTATCCATGAGTCTGACAATGAGTTGCAAAACCCATTAGTCGACGCAGTGCGAGAAATAAAGAATAAGAAGCCGGTAATATGCATATAATAGTCACAATGCATAAAATATAAATGCAATAGAATAACTGATATTCATTATATATATAATATGATTTAAAGAAATGAAACTGGAAACATCCACCGGAAATCTTAACATAATAGCAATATAATAAAATAAAATAAGTCTACGGCTATTCCTCATCGTCACTGCTAATAATTTCTATAATAGGAATAGGGGTCGCGGCTTAATCCACGAAGTAACGTCATCATCAGACTCAATGTCTGCCATCAAAACATCCTTCATATTCTCTGCGAGGTCTTCCTTTGAGCTCTCATCAGGAACCTCCTCTAGATCTTCCTTGGAATCCTCTTCGGATCTTCTTCGGGGTCTTCTTCAGGATCCTCCTCAGGGTCTTCCTCGGAATCCTCTTCTGGGTCTTCTTCATCCGTAGAGTCGAAACTCCAATTTGCAGCTGGTATCTTATCTCGAGCGTACATATCCAATAAACGCCCGACTACGAACTGGAAATCATTAGTGTCCTCCCGATCGTCTGGTGTTCTCTTTATGGACTCTTGCCGAAGCTGGAAAATGCAGTAACTCCAATCATCGGGTAGATTTTGTAACACCCCCAAAACCATATGAGAATATTACACGCCGTAGACCCCTTTTCACGAGGATCTACCAGGCTATACCTTACAAAACGACCAACTGCTTGCCCGGCCAGGGTCAAACAATAAAATAATACAGACCGTTAAGGTCACTTACACACGAAGATACAGACCGATGAGGTCACACAACTCAATCAACAAAATTGACTTATACAACATTACCCACACATGGGTCGAAACACAATACAACGGAAGACTGAAATCAACACGGACAACACAACGAAAATCAAAACAACTCTCAACTCTTGATTAGTATCGCAGCTCGTCATCCTCTTATGCCAATCCTGTGACTGCTCCCCTAAATCTGCATGTACCTGGACGCAAAACAGACATCCACCCCCCGATTACTCGGGGGTTAGTAAAACTCCACTGTTTTACTAGTGCAAGTATCAAATCATATGAAATGTAACAAGCAAATAATAATCGTGTATCAAATATAATAATCAAGTATCAAAATATTTCCGGGAGGTTTTCACAAGGGAAAATAAGCTATGAAGCATTCGAAAATAAGATTATCATCTCGGGAATTTTTAGAATTTCAAAACCTTTAAGACCTCAAGTCCTGATTCACAAAACCTTTCGAAAAACTTTAGGGCCTTAACCCAAATCTTGTTTCATAACTCAACAGTTTACAATACGGGAAATATTTACTCAAGCTTAGGACTCGATCCAACATTCATTTTCATAAAACTTTCCCTTTCAAAACTTTGATTTGAAAATAATCATGCTCATGACACCGTGATCCACTGTCACGTGTCTCCGTAGGTTCGACAACCCGCATGGACTACACCACACACAATTAAACAAACATAATCAATTCCGATACCGTGATCCACTGTCACGTGTCTCCGTAGGTTCAACAACCCACACGGACTATCAACCAGACATAACCAATTCCGACACCGTGATCCACTGTCACGTGTCTCCGTAGGCTCAACAACCCACACAGACTATATCAATCACAACAATCACACACACAGTCCTGACACCATAGTCCACTGCCATGTGTCACCGTAATCCCCGTCGAGCTCACCCGGTTGGACGTACTGTGTCCGAAACTCATGGTCCACTGCCATGCGTTATCGTAGGCCTCGTCAGACCAGCACGATTGGACCTCAGTACCTCACTAAGTTCTAACCCCGTAGTCCACTGCCACGAATCCTCGTAGGTCCCGTCGAACCAACACGAGTGAACTTAGCGGTCACACACATATTCACATTCATATTCACATTACATACAACAATGAGCACAGTTAATCAATCACGTTGATCACCACAAAATCGTACATCACACGCACATAACACAATCTCAACACTCGCAACAACTATCATCAATCAACGACACACAACCAACATAACACACGTTCGGTACACAATACATTGCACAACCAAGTGTACTACCATCCCATATGTACGTCGCAATCCTGCACAAATGGCACAACAGCTAACACGTATACCAATATAACACTATTATCACAAAGCCTTCAAATTGCGGAATACACAACCAATTCACACCGAATATATTTACGAAGGCAAGCAAAATCATTATAAATCTCATACGTGATTATTAGTCGCAAGATAGAAGTCGTATAATAAGATACTTGCCTTAATAACCGTTACCGAATACCCCGAAGAACACAGTTCGACCGGGAAGCTTGTACCACGAAGAAGACAACGAACGGAAGGGTTCTGACTCGAGTTCTTCACAAGGAATCTGACCCTAACATCATACCATCAATAAATTAACGAACGAATGAGGAAGAATAATCGTAGAACGCTCGGATTCTCTTTGTGACATTTTATCGAACACCTTCAAGGCGTCGATAAGATACTTAATAAAATGACAAATCCGTGGCAATCCAACTGTGGAATAACAAGGAATTCGAGATAATATAGCTTAACAATCATCAATCCATCACTATTCTGAGTTAAAACAGATTAAACTGACAAATCGAACAAAATCCCCAAAACTAGATTTTAAGAAAACTTACCCTAATTCGGTCGATCGGAGCAAGTTATGGAAGGATTAATCGATGTTATGGACTCAGGAATTTCATGGATTGGTAGTTGAACAACATGTCTTCGACTCCTCCAGGATTCCAGCCGTGGACAGGAAGAAGGAAGTGAGAAAAATGAGTGAAACCCGACTGCTCTGCCATATTTATACCCCTACCGAACACGGCACAGCAAACGGCCTAGACCAGCGCCGTGTTTACCGCCGTGTTACGGGTCAGTGCGCGGCCTGACCGACACGGCGCAACACCCGGTGCAAGTTGCCTGCACGTGTGTCTCGGCCATATCCGACACGGCGCATCACCCGGCGCAAATCTTGCGCGGGTTCTCGACCGTGTCTCGGCAGACTTGCTGGTCCTGGCCGACCCGGCGCAAGACACGGCGCTCGGCAGCGCCGTTTTGCACAGATCCAGCCAGCAACCTCCAGGTGCAAAAAAAATGATTCGGACACAAACCGAAAATTACGACAGAATCACAACGATGATCCGAACGACTCTGAAACCCTAACCTGAATATGAATCGAAAATACGGTTACGAAGTACTCGCAAAGACGAATCCAAACGCTAAGAGAACACACGATTCCGACCACCCGAAGGCTCGAAATTCGACAACGGAAGTAATTACCCCAAACTTTGGGAAATTACGAAAACGGCCCAAAACGTCCGAAAATCACGATAAGTGATCGAATAACCAAACCGAAGTTCACAACACGTCTAACAAAGTTAAACGGACTTAAGGAAACTCGAAACAGTAATTTCGAACGAGATTCACAAGAATCGAACTCGATTGCGGAAAAGTCGTTAAGAAACACGGAACTCAACAAAACAATATCGAAAAGAACTCGGATGACAAAAAGTGCAGAATTAATCATTCAAAGAATGATGAAACGGTCCCACGCGAGTCGTCGAAACGGACTCCCGCCGAAAAAAAGAAAATTACCGAAATCCGAAATTGCGGATATTACATTCTACCCTCCTTAAAAGAAGTTTCGTCCCGAAACTTAAATCAAGTAGGGAGAAGCAATATCCCGCCAGGAAAACTCAACGAAATACACAAGATCCGAAAAAATCGCGCCCAACGGCGAAGCGTTACAAGCAACACAAAGGAATATACGACGTGAAAACACGCCCCACGACGACTAACACAACGCCACCGACTATGATTCAAAACAACAACGAGTAATTAACAACACATCACATGCACACATTTAATCAAAGAAACGCACGCGACAACAAGTCGCACCCGACCGCAATGACTATGCGGTAGAAACAAATATAGTATTACGATAGAATTCACTCCGATTCTCGTCAACAAGAAAATGTCTGACGTCAAGACACAAACAATTCAAGATAACAGAAAACGAGAATACCGGATATTACATTCTATCCTATTAAAAATAAGTTTTATCCCGAAACTTAAAATAAAACATCATGGTAGAATACAAACAAAACCAAAAAGTTCACGCAACAAATATCAATCTCTACACGAATTACAGCACAAAGTACGATACACAACTACATCACTGGACACCACCGGGCACTCCCCGAGTACGAACGAAAACCTGATTCCCGAACATCTTGGCAACGGTCTCACAATGCACCGCTTGGTGCCCCAGTTGGCCGCACTTAAAATAATTAACTGGTGGCGAACGACAATTCTTTCTCGCATGGCCTACACGGCTGCAGTTAAAGCAGGTCTTCACACCGATCGTCTTACTCGCCTCTGGAGTAAGGTTCTTAGACTGGTCAACCGAACGAGGAGTGCTCCTAGAAGGAAACTGCGAAGCAACAGGATCACGGATCTCACTTTTCTGGCCTCTTGAAAAATTTCTCGAGGTCTTCTGTCTCTTACTCTCTGAACCAGATTCCATCACAGAAACAGCCATCTCAATGGCTAAAGCTCGGTCCTGATATTCCTTCAGGGTGGTACACATAAGCGGAGCCATACTCTCACGGACATGGGGTTTCATGCCCATATTGAAGTATCGGACCTTGTCCGCTTCACTTCTCACTTGATCCCGAACATAAGCCAACTGTCGATTATAATCGACTATCGCCTGGGATATTGACACATACTGGGGCGTATCCGAGAAAAACTCAACGATTCTGCGTTCACAAACAGGCAACGGGCAATACTCTGCCTCCATGGCATTCTTAAACTCAGCCCATGTAGGTGTACGATCTGAAGGCACTACAGCCTGCCACCAGTTTGCAGCTTCTTTGTCGAGCAGGTACTGAGCAATGGGTACCCTCCTTTCATCCGGACAAGCTACAGCATCAAATATTTTATCTAACTGGAAGAGCCAGTTTTCCCAACCTAACAAGTCAGACGAACCCACAAAATGGGGCGGCTGCATCCTCATCACATCTCGTAACCACTTACTAGCTCCGTTATCCCCATTTGGGTTCTCATTCCGACGTACGACCTGATTCATCTGCACTAACTGGTCAACCACCTGACGAAGGATGGTGGCGGCGCCAACGTCAACGTTAACGCTGGCTGAATGAGAATGTCCCTGATCTGTACCAAGCTGATTGGTACTCGGCAAGGAGTGAGTCGCCCTCTCACGCTCCTAATTACGACTATCACCACGACCACGGCCTCGGCCTCGACCCCTCAGCATACTGAATGGGCAACCATTCAGAACAAAAAAATAAATACCACATAATCAACATAGGGCAACAACCAGTAGCACAATAAAGTATTCACTCCAAGTCATCACACGAGTACACGAACTAACAATGCAATAATAGACTTAAATTCATAAGTAATTCGTACGGTTACACCAACAGAGGTGCACGACTTTTACCAAAATAAACACGGTCGAGACCACATACATGTCATTGAGACTAGACACTTGTAACATTCTTTAAAAATAAATTTTTCCGAGGTATTTGTTCAAATATTAATATTTTAAAATTCACGAGTTTCGAAAGATTTTGCTGGGATGAAATTTTGAAAACACTTTGTTTAATACCTCGGTCATTGAAGTGGGGAATGATACCTAACAACGTATCCAGCCACTTGGGCATACAACCCAGATTTTCTGACGAGAATAATAACATAGCAACTCACTGCACGACTTAACCTCAATACATAAACACATAACATTCTAATTTACGAAAGCCAAAGTTGTTTTTGCAAAACAGAAAATTTCCAAAATCCTTTGGTTCATAACCAAAACGACAGTAATATTTCGCAATATCCGAAGTACTTCAAAACACATTTTCCAAATACCGTCTGATGGTGTCATTTGAAAATACAAAACCAATTTGTCAAAATTTTAACCGATTTTAAAATCCATAAAAACCGTGGTTTTAACCGCACCATCAAAATATTTTAAACAGTAGTAAACGATTTCCACAAAAATGTTCAAACTCGTAAAGTCCTTCGGGAAGAACATTCTAAAACCTACCCGTAACGGCATAAACATAACAATCTAAAAACAATCAAACTAAAAATCACATGCCCAAACGGCAAATATGATCGCCAATCCAATTGAATACATCTCACAGCATCAAGTTTAAACATACAACAAAACCAGTCCTCGGAGTTTCTCACGAACTCAATCGTCGATACCTTATTGGAAACCCATCAAGGTTCTCAATTTTTTTCACACCATACCACCTCATACGATGGTTCAAAGGTAAAATAACAATACGCCCAGTTTTTATACATATACTGTGTCACAAGTATTATATACAACTATATTACATAACACCGTTACGAAAACGGGCCAAAACGTCCGAAAATCACGATACGTGATCGAATAACCAAACCGAAGTTCACAACACGTCTAACAAAGTTAAACGGAGTTACGGAAAACTCGAAACAGTAATTTCGAACGAGATTCACAAGAATCGAACTCGAGTGCGGAAAAGTCGTTAAGAAACACGAAACTCAACAAAACAATATCGAAACGAACTCGGATGACAAAAAGTGCAGAATTAATCATTCTCAGAATGATGAAACGGTCCCAAGAGAGTCGTCGAAACGGACTCCCGCCAAAAAAAGAAAATTACCGAAATCCCAAATTGCGGATATTACAGCTTTAGCATTAGGTGATTCAACTGTTGCGTGACAGAACCTTGTTTCCCAGACTACAATCACTTGTTGAGCCTGTTGATGACATAGTGCGGTGCATTTTCCGATAAACTCGAATCATCCCACCAATCCTTGTGTGCCAGAAGATGCGAGTTAGACGTAGCAAGAATCCTCTTACGTGGTGTCATCCTAGGTTTGACCATTCTAACAGTTTGCATATATATATATATATATATATATATATATAATCATGTAAATAAAATGAAATGATAGATGCATCAATAATGATGGTTTTAAATTGAAATTCAGTACCTTGGATGGAGTGACCAAGTGGCGACTGAGAGCATATGATACTTTTATATTTTTGTGAGTCTACAGAAAGGTAAAACCTGCTCTGATACCACTATGTAACGTCCCGACTTTCTAGGGATAATTATAGGGGAAATTAATAAAAATGTGGATTTTGACGAAAAATAAATTCTTTTGAGAATATTAAAATTCTCGCCTACAATGTCGAGTCGATACACTGACTAAATTAAATACCCATTAATTAAGACAATGTCATGACATAAATAATGGATAATAATTGCGGCGGAAGAAAAATTTATAAATTATTATTTCTAATCAAAAGTTCCCCAAATAATATTTCAAAACATAAGACATAAAGAAAAAAACACCGTTTTAATTAATATCATATGTCCATCCGGCTCGGTTTAACCTGCAGGATCAATATAGGTGGGGGTGAGCTTCCTTCAGCTCGTGTAAATCACACATATGACAGTAATATACAATCTCATGGAAAGCATTTAAATGATTATTTTATCAATAATATTTTCCTCAACATGAATACATACACATAATATCACATATAACATGAATCGAGCACGCAAGTGAATATTGAGGTTGTGTAGGTGTCCCCACACAACAGATATCTTAAGATAGCCTCTTTACACGTACACAGGTGAGCCTGATTTACAACACATATTCTCAATTTTAGACATAAATAGAATATCACATAGCAGTCCAATTAAAGAAATTAAAGTGATAGTGAAAATTCTCACCTGAATAAAATGATGATACTTGAACTTGAATATGAAGATGCTCGACTCACAGTCCTAAGCCCGTATATCCTTGTTAATATCTACATATAATAATAATAATTATAATCCTTATAATTTATTATTATAACAACTGAAAATAAGATCCAATGCATAAATTAAAATTATTTATTAATATTAATTGAAGAGTTAACGTAATTAATGACTTGGTGTAAAATAGAGCTGGACTTTAATTACTGAAAACTGATTGGGGTAAATTGAGAGGACTAAACGTCTGAGGACTGAAATTGAAGGAATTATAAACCTGATTGGGGATTAATCGGAATAACTAGAAACTTGACTAGGGTTATAATGAAGTATCTGGGAATCTGGGGGCTTAGTTGAATTACTCTAAAAAGTGACGGGTATAAAAACCCTCATCTTCTCTCACGTGTCGGCAGAACCCATTTCTCACTTCTCCTCCCCCGTTTCTCACTCTCTCCAGAATACTCTCTCTCTAAATTTCCTCTCGACCGTTGACATATCTTGCAGAAAATCACACACACACACACACACAAGGTCGACCACGGCTCGACCAAAATTGGGAGACGAACCGAAGGGATTTCTGCTGGATTCCGGCCCGTGCCATGTGGCAGCGGCGGTCGGGATTCACATATCGGACGGCGACGGTGCAGCAGGTGTCCGACGGTCACAACTCAGGTAAGAGTTTTGTATTGAAGGCCTGGATTCGCTAATAAAAGGGACGAGTTTTGTTTTCTGGTTCGACTGTTTGCAGTCGGTTTGAAGTCGGGTGAATGTATTCAGGCTTCTGGTTCTTGAATTTGATTTCGGGTTGCGGGTTTCTGTGATTGGTTTGGGTTAGATTTGGGTTGATGAATAGGGTTTCTGATTTAACCCTTTGCTTAGTGTTGATTCTACAGTTGATTTTGGTTCCCTGAGATTGGGATGGAATATGTGTTTTGTGTTTTAACTGTGTATTGATATTGAAATACCTCGGCTACTTTGTGTTAAATTTGAGTTGTGGAGATTTGGAGAAACAAAGAAATTCAATAAGACGAAATTGACAAAAGTATTGCTGACGTTAAAGAGAGAGTTACAGAAGATTGTTTACCTTTGCTGGAGAAGAGCTGGAGAACCGTATGTATGCAAGGTTTTCTGGAAAGAAAAGTTGAGAAGGTGAAGTTGCAGATTCAAAATTGCTGCTAGGACAATCGGTAGAAAAAGTTGTCTAGTGTGTATTTTTGTGTGTATTCTTGTTTTTGTACTGCAGAAATTATGTATTTATACTTCTAGGTTTAGGGTTGAGATGGGTTGTAGTTGGGCTTTATTATTTCGGGCTAATAATAATAATAATAATAATAATAATAATAATGATAGTAATAATATTAATAATACCGATACTAATAATAATAAAAATATCGAGAATAATATTTATAATGATATAGAAACAATGAAAACATTAATACTGTCAATGTTAATATTGTTCCTATTATAAATATTAGTATTATTAATAATAATACCTTTAATAATTATAATATTAATAACAATGACTAATATTAAATGTTTCTGCAATTAAATTGAGGAATTGACTGGGGCTTAGAACATATGAGATATCATGAAAATTTCTATGATTTTATTAAATGAGATTACATGAATTTGATTTGTACGTGTAGTGAAAGTAATTGTACAATAATTACTCACTTGGTAATAAAATAAAATAAAATGCATTATTAATATTATAATAAATAATTATATTATTCTATAAAAATGGCGGATATTACAACTTTATTTTTAGGTACTCGGAGATCGAGCTTGTAGCGGTCGTGAAGAGATGAGCTTTCCAGATGATATTGGCTATGACGTATATATGGGAATCGAGGATTTTAACTGTTTGTTATTTTGCACTGCAAATGTATTTTTATCATATCTGCGGTATGTGTGTTTTCTAAATGGCCTTCTGGTATTTTACGAACTTGGGTTTCTTTTCTAACTTGGGTTTGTTTTCAAGTTTGTTATTTGTTTATTTTCTGAACAATTTTGTCGGTACGTGTAAGCGGTGACTTAACGTACGTTTTAAAATTGTTGATTTTGGCATTTTGGTCTTGTACTTTCAAATGAGATTTTATGACGGGACCTTGAAAAAGATTTTTAACAAGTCTGTAAGTATTTTGAAATATATGACCATCATCGCCTCTTGAAATAAGTACGAAAATATCTTTTAGCCTTGCCGATTCTGGTACGGGGCTCACGGTAAAGTAATATTCTCGGATGGCTCTAGGGGTGTGTTGGGATAAACACAGACTGTTTTGATAACGTCATCATACAACAAGAAGTCTCCAGAGTCAGAATTCCGCTAAGTATGGAAGCTGTTAGGAAACTCCATACAACATATCCATACAGCAAGAGATCTTCCTACAGTGTCCTAACCTACAGAGCCTACATTTTTTTACAACAGAAGTTGAAGAGTGTTGGTTACAATAGTCTGGTTATAAGAGTTTCACTTAGTTGAAGTAAAACACATCCAACAGGACAGAAAAATAGCTTTAAACCGTTGTGAAATAAATTTTGTTTATTCATAATTTATTCATGGTTAAAGCAGCATTTATTACTGATAAACAACATTTAATGAAGCCGAAAGAGACAACAGTCTGAACATACTAAAGAGCATTTAATGCAAAGTAAAAAAGAATGTCTGAAGCATTAAACGCGAATTGCCTTTAATTCAAATATTCAGCAGCCACCAATCAGAGACGTCTAAATCTCACCAACCGGCCAATGGCTACATTTATAAAGGATCTGTTTTTAAGGTTATAAATAGCTCCAAGCAAGAGGACATTGCTCACTTGACTTACACAATTCATCTCGCACAATACATCTGATAAATAGCTCTGACAACCAAGATAAGAAAGAGTAGTAGATTTCCTGAGCATACATACAGCAGTATCTAAGCGAAGAAATATACATGTCCTCAATGCGAACAACACATCATACAACAATCGCTCGTCAAAGCATACAGCTGCAGTTTCAACTTGTTCTACCATCCTTACCATTGAGATCAACCTTAGCCCTGTGTGGACTAAGTCCTTGCTAGTTCCGAACTGAGTGGGAAGAATAGCATTGAAGACGAAGTTTCAATCTGTGTGAGAAGAAGCAAGTCGTAAGAGCTAAAGCAAATCTATGTGAACGGCCAAAGTTATGGTCCCTGTATCAATTTGTGTGAACGATACCGAGAGAGGTTTAGTTAAAGTCACGTAGTTGTGTACATAGTGATTTTAATAAATATTTTACTCCTGTGTGGAGGACCAGTGGACGTAGCGGGGTTTACCTCAAACCACTTATATCTGTGTGTTATTTACATTCCCTTCTTATTGTTTTCATTTATAACTGTGTGATTTAAAGTATACATTGTGAAAACCCTGTACGCATCAACAACACAGGAGGGTACCCAGTTTTTGTACTTACAACAACTCAGTATCAGACTTCCGCTACGCAATCAACTTCGAAAAACATACAACTTATTGTATTCTCACTTTCTAAGCTATTTACTCTATACTCTGTGGCCAACAGGGTGTTATAGGCAATGGGCATAGTGTCGAGGCTACTGACACCGGATCACTTATGCTGGATTTAGAATTTGTCTTTATTATAAATTTGGATGATATACTTATTTTGAAAGGGTCACAAAAATATTGTATCCATTCGGCCATGAAGCATAAGGGATTTCATTTATTTATTAGAGATGAATCCTGTCGCATTTATTTTAGAAATAATTTAGTTGGTACTCTACAATATTGAATGATTTATACCATTTAATCCTAAAGAATAAAATTACTATGAACACTATAACTAGGAAGCGTGGTGGGGATGAAACAAACCAAGCAATTAAGTGGCATTTTAGACTTGGTCATGTTGGTGAGACCAAAGTTCATAAAATGGAGAAAACTTGTCCATATTTGGATTGGATCCTTATCCAACTTGTGATTCTTGCCTTCAAGATAAAATGACTAAGTTACCCTTCACAGGGACTTTTGAAAGAGCTGAAAAACTTGGATTGATCCATACTTACATATGTGGCCCTTTTAAAGTGGCACGAGACGGTTTTCAGTATTTCATTACATTCACTGATGACCATACTAGGTATGGGTTCGTGTACTTAATGAAACATAAATCTGCCTTTGATAAATTTAAGTAATTTAAAGCCCTGGTTGAAAACCAAACAGGTTATCGTGTTAAGGCTCTTTGATAAGACGGAAGAGGCGAGTGTTGGAGCACTATTGGTCGGTATCACCATTTGGAGATAGAGTTATGAAACTCTTTCACATTGCGGAAGCAATTTAAGTAAAGTGCAGAAAACAAATCGACACAAGGATTTATCGAGGTTTGGCCAAACGTGCCTACGTCCTCTCTCAGTATCTTTTTCAATAGGATGAAGATCGACCTCTGCACCTCTCTTCTATCGGTCGAGGGATAACCGTTACAAACTTGTCTTCTATCGGTCTAAGTTAAACTGTACAATCTCTGTTCTATCGGTCGAGATATTACTGCTTGTACTTGTCTTTATGTCGGTCCAAGTTAAACTGTTTTCCTTTTCTATTGGAAGAGGAATCAACCACTCTAGCTTTCTATGGGTACTAGATAAACCTCACTTAGATATCGATTGTGATTCTAACAATGCTGGATCCTGGATCCTAATAACACAGAATCCAATCGTATGTTTTCTTTTACCTCTCGTGTATGTGTTGAATGTATAAACACTCAGACTATCAATATAAGCTCAATATTACAACAACAATAGAATGTATATGAATATCACATCAATGACTTGATTACTTGAAGTTGTTGTATCTTCAATACCATAGGAAGTGGTATTTAGGGGCATTGGAACCTCAACTAGCCGTTAGCTTTCTGTGCCTTCATTACGTACATTACCAGCCTTCTATTACGTACGCTAGCCACCTTACGTACGTTATCCTCTTCACAAAACAGTCTAGTGGCTTCTGTCTTGATCATTATGTACGTTAGCAACTACCTATTACGTACGTTATATATAGTCAAAAATGTCCATTGCTTGCTGACATATGCCATGACATCATCTCCAACGTTCTTCTCGTTTGAACTCACAAACACATCATTACATACGTTAGCTTTGTAATATTACGTACGTTATGCTATCAATATAGCGTACGTTATCTTCCTTCAGACCATCTTTTTGCGACTTCGATTTCTTCGATGTTTTGCTTCGCTTCTTTGTTGTTTTGCTTTGTTTAGCAACTTAATCATCAAAACTCTATTAATGAATGTATGGAATAAAATATTCCAATAATCTCCCCCTTTTTGATGATTACAAAATAACATCTTGAATGGGATAAAACCTGCACAATAATATATATATATTTATATACACACACATATATATATATATATATATATATATATATATATATTGTACGAAGCAAAGTTTTCGACTTTGATCGTTTCATTAGTTTCACCCATCTATTCTTTTTTTGTCATTTTCGACTTCTTAGTTTCTCATTTTTCAACTCCTTCGTTTCTACCCTTTTTGTATTCTTTATTTTTCTCCTTTTCGACTTCTTCTTCTTTTTCGGGATATTACTTTTCTTTTCTCCCCGTCAACTATTTTCTATTTTCCCATTCAATTCCTTTCTCCCCCTTTTTGTATTCAGCAAAAGGTGTAAATAAAACGAATAATAAATACCAAAGGATGAATATAAAAAAATATGCATGAAAGATAATTGAGTTATACCCCTTTTAAAAAAATTACCCCCCCTGACAAAAATATCTGTTAAAAAAATTACCCCCTGAGTATAATATTAATTGAAAATTTTTGGGGATCCAACCAATAGTTGATTTTTGTTTCGAAACGTAGACGATATTTGGGATGGTGGTTCCTTTAGGAATCCAAATATTTTTAACTTTTATCGTCCGTCTTGGGCTTTTGCAATTTGTAATGTGGTTCCTAATTTTCAAATATTTTTCGCATCGGGGTATTTTCAAATTTAAGGATTCATTTTTAGAATGTGGTTTGAATCCAAACCCCTGTTTATTCAGAGTATATTTTTTAATCGAGAGTATTTGTTCAAATTTTTTGTTTCCACACGAAAATTTCTTCGTTAAATTTTTCAGCTCGGTTTGAACTTTTAAAAGATCATCCTTCAAAATATTTTCATTTTCAATGCATTTTGAATGATCGGTTTCGATAAATTTTCCCGTTTCAAGAATTTTGGAATTTTCAATTTCCATTGATTTATTTTTAAATTTAAGGGATTTAATCTCGGATAAAGCATTTTGAAAATCGGTATGCAGTAATTCAAATGCTTCCAATAATTCGTCGTGAGATGATGTACTAACCTGGCTTTCGACGTCGCTATCGTCGAATGAACTTCGGGCCATGAGAGTGAGATTATTTTGATTGATAAAATCATCATCTCCGTCTTCATCGCTCCATGTTGCAACTAGAACCTCCTTCTTGGGTTTTGCTTGGCAATTTTTTTGCAAAGTGGCCTGGTTTACCATATAATCGACAATTGTTGTCGAATTTCTTAGATTCGCCCGAGATGTCTTTTTTTCTCCGGTTTCATAAGGTTTGAAACTTATTAATATTCTTGGCATAATATACCGATTCTTCGTCGCTTTCATCAACCGGTATTTCTTCTCTTTTTGAAATCTTAGCCTTCAAGGCTATCAATCTTTCCTTCGGCTTCGGTTTAGCATTCCGAGATTTTAGGACAATCTTGTAGTTTATAAGTGAACCAACGAGAGCACTAAAATCAAGATTGTTTAAATCTTTAAATTCCATTATCGCCGTCACCGTGCCATCCACCGTGCCATCCCATTCAACAGGTAGTGAGCTTAAGATTTTCTTGACTTTCTCACTACTTGATAATGGTTTTCCGAACGAAGCTAGTCCATTGGTGATGACTGCAAATCGGTCGAGCATGTTGGTGATGGACTCATCACCCTTCATGATGAATAACTCGTAGTCATGGAGAAGCATATTTATCTTCATCTCCTTGACTTGAGTTTTCCCTTCGTATGTGATTTCAAGAATTTTCCATATCTCTTTAGCACTTTCACACGATGATATACGATTGACCTCTTCAGGATTTAAGGCACAATATAGAAGTTGAGTAGCCTTACAATTTAGATGATCGTTCTTCCAATCCTCGTCATTATATTCTTCGAAACTCTTAAGAGATCCATAAGATTTGAATGGAACTTTTGGGCCAAGATAAATGATCTTCCGAATCTCTATATCATAGACACGAATAAAGATCAACATCTTTTTCTTCCATGTCATATAATTTGATTCATCAAAGAAAGGAGGTCGATTCAAAGCAACACTACACCAAAAATAAGAATTTTATGACATTGAAACTCCCTGGATTTGTGACTGACAGTCACAACTTTATGACTGCCAATAACAGTCACAAAGACCAAACAGTGATAAATTCAAATGCTTGTGACTGTTAATGACTATCACAAGAGTTTTGACTGCTTTGAGCAGTCATAAACTTTTTCAGGTTAAACGACAATAACTGTGCGACTCTTATTAACTGCCATAATTTATAATTTTAGTAAATATTAATTAAAAACGATAGAAAAATTGAAAACCCTATCTCTATCTTCTTCTCACACACTAGCCGTTTTGCTTCATTTCTAACTCCTCCCAAAATTTTGCTTCGAAAAACTCCACCCAAAATTTTTGCTCTGACAAGCTCTCATCCTCTCCGTTTCTCTCCTCCATTTTTACTTGGTTTAAGCTTCTCTCCCCCTGGACACAACAAAGACTTTATTTCACTCACCCCAGTTCACGTCGACAGTGGCGATGAGGATTCAGGCATCCATCCTTCGGGTATGGCTACAAAATCTGCTCACAAGCGTATCAAATGAGATTTGTCTATTCCTGATGAGTTCAACGCTCTGTTTTATGATAAGGATATTGGCTATCATAAGATCGTTCTCGGAAAGCCTATTTTGGGAAAGCCCTTTCTACAACCCATTGCTCGTATGTATTATCCCCTGCTTTATTTTTCTGTATTATTCTCACGGTACTGAAATTCATATACATTTATTCAATTTGTGAAATTATTTTGGAAACGATGATGTTAGTTCTTTTTTATTTTTGAGCTATAATTTAGAATATACGTACGTAGCAGCAAAAATGTGAATCTTAGGGTTAATGCCAGCATTTAGTTTTGATTTTACTTTTGTAGGTTTGAAATTATCCCAATTATTGATTATCTTTGTGGGGCATAGTGTTGGAATGGATGATTAGATGTTTTACTTAACTTGGGCTGCATTGTAGGTTCTGTTCATACTCTGCGATCTAATTCCAGGAATTAGTTTTACTTCTTACTGTTTTTGACAGTTTTTGCCATTTGTGACAGTTTTTGACAGTCACAAAATCATGATTCTGGTGTAGTGAAAGGCCTTCGACCAGAGAAAATTGGAACGCCATTTATATCTTCTCCTTGGATGTTAATCCGCTTATTGGAGGTACAACTCTGATACCAATTGTTGGAGCACTATTGGTCGGTATCGCCGTTTGGAGATAGAGTTTTGAAACTCTTTCGCATTGTGGAAGCGATTTAAGTAAAGTGCAGAAAATAAATCGACACACGGATTTATAGAGGTTTGGCCAAACTTACCTACGTCCTCTCTCACTATGTTTTTCAATAGGATGAAGATCAACCTCTGCATTAATCTTCTATTAGTCGAGGGATAACCATTACAAACTTATCTTCTATCGGTCCAAGTTAAACCGTACAATCTCTCTTCTATCGGTCGAGATATTACCGCTTGTACTTGTCTTTATGTTTGTCCAAGTTAAACCGTTTTTCTTTTCTATTTGAGAAGGAATCAACAACTCTAGCTTTCTATGGGTACTAGATAAACCTCACTTAGATATCGATTGCGATTCTAACAATGTCGGATCCTTGATCCTAATAACACTGAATCCAATCGTATCTTTTCTTTTACCTCTCGTGTATGTTATGAATGTATAAACACTCAAACTATCAATATAAGCTTAATATTACAACAACAATAGAATGTATATGCATATGAGATTAATGACTTGATTACTTGAAGTTGTTGTATCTTCAATACTATAGGAAGTGGTATTTATAAGCATTGGAGCCTCAACTAGCCGTTAGCTTCCTGTGCCTTCATTACGTACGTCAACCTTCTATTACGTACGCTAGCCACCTTACGTACGTTAACATCTATACATTATGTACGTTATCCTCTTCACAAAACAGTCCAGTGGCTTCTGTCTTGATGATTACGTACGTTAGCAACTCCCCATTACGTACGTTATATATAGTAAAAAATGTTCGTTGCTTGCTGACCTATGCCATGACATCATCTCCAACGTACTTCTCGTTTGAACTCACAAAAACATCATTACATACGTTATCTTCAATGAGTTACGTACGTTATCTTTGTAATATTACGTACGTTATGCTATCAATATAGGGTATGTTATCTTCCTTCAAACCAGCTTTTTCCGACTTCGATTTCTTCGATGTTTTGCTTCACTTCTTTGTGGTTTTGCTTTGTTTAGCAACTTAATCATCAAAACTCTATTAATGAATGTATGGAATAAAATATTCCAACAGCGAGTATACGAGTATCGAGTTTGGTGATGAACTAGGAATAGTATCACAATTTATACCTCTAGCTACTCTATAATTGAATGTGTGTCAGAAAGAAAGAACCGAACCTTGTTGGATATGGTTTGATCCATGCTTAATTACACTGATATACCAATTTACTCGTGGGGTTCCGCATTCCTTACTGTTACACATATCTTAACAGATGTCTTTCTAAATCCATTCCTAAGGTTCCACCTTAGATGTGGAGAGGTAGGAAGCCAAGTCTTAATAACATTAGAATTTGGGGATGTCCTGCTTCTGTCAAGAAGACTAAAGTAGAGAAGTTGGAAGTTCGATATTTGAAGATTCGTTTCATTGGATATCCAGGAGATTTCATGGGATATCTATTATACACGCATGAAGATCATAGATCATTGTTGCTTTACAAGCACACTTCCTTGAATATGAGTTCATTCAGGAAGAAGGCGCATGTAGAAATATTTCTTTGGAATAAATAAAAAAATACCCAATGAGACACGTACAAGATACTGGAACCAAACCTTCTAAAATACAAACACAACCTTGTAGATCTAGAAGAGATTCTCAATTACCTGAAATGTGCAGCTACATGCAGCAAGATAAACTGGGTGTCCATGAGATGACAGAAAATATCCAAGAGAATGATCCCTCTACATATGAACAAGCGATGGTGGATGTGGACTCCGCGAAATGGGGAGAAGATGAGATAGACTTTATTCATGTTAATCAGGTCTGGATCTTGTAAACATCCTAAGGTCATAGTGCCCATTGGGAATAAGTGGATCTACAAAACAAAGACTGATGGAGATGGCAAGGTTAATACTTGTACGGCCAGGCTTATGGCAAATGATTATTCCCAAAGATAAGGTGTCGATTACTTCAAGACCTTCTTGCCTGTAGCTATGACAAATTCTATTCATATCATGCTTGGTATAGAGGCCCATTAGGATTATGAAATATGGCGAATAGATGTGAATATGGCTTTTCTAAATAGATTCCTCAATATAAGATCTATATTGAACAATCTAAAGGGATTAATATCCAAAACCGATATTCATAAAGTATGCAAGCCTCATCATGCAATTTATGGACTGAATCAAGCTTCATAAAGTTGGAATCTTCATTCTAAGGAGACAATCAAAGAGTTTGAAGTTGTCCAAAGCGAAGAAGAGCCTTGTATTTACAAGAAGGTTAGTGGGAGAAAAATTACGGTTTTTATGCTATATGTGGATGACATTATACTTATAGGAAATGTCACAGAAATACTCAATTCTATGAAAGCTTGGCTTTCCAGTGGATTCTACATGAAAGACTTGGAAGAAGCTAAATATATTCTGGTCTTTATCAGAATAGAACAAAAAGAATGTTAGGTCTCTTCCAAACCCTCTATATAGAAAGGATCCTGAAGAGATATAGAATGGAAGATTCTAAAAGAGAGTTCCTACCTACGCGACATGGTATGAAACTTTCCATAGATATGTGTCTTCAAAGTGAGGAAGATAGAAAGAAAATGAGTAAGTTACCATATGCTTCAGCAGTGGGTAGCCTCATGTACGCTATGATTTGTACTAGACCAGAAATTACTTATGCTGTGAGCGTAGTAAGTCGAAATCAGTCAAATCCAGGACAAGAATATTGGACTGCTGCAAAGAACATTCTTAAGTACCTTAAGAGCACCAAAAAATTGGTTCTTGCATACGGTGGTGGAAAGTTAAAAGTGGGGGGTTATATAGACTCGGATTTTTTGGGAGACATGGATGTGAATATGTCCACTCAGGGTATATCTTTACTTTGAATGGTGGAGCAGTATCTTGGAGAAGTGCCCAGTAGAGTGCGACTGTTATCTATATATGTCAAGCTAGATATCAGGCAGTCACGGAGGCTGCCAAAGAAAGTTTTTGGATTAAGAAGTTTACAGAGGAACTTCTAGTGGTCCCTGATGCAAAGAGTCCGGTGGATATTTTGTGACAAGGATGGAGATGTTGCACAGTCTAAGGAGCCTAGGGCTCACCACAACACCAAATATATTGTAAGGAAATCTCATTTTGTAAGAGAAATGATTATGAACGGAAATGTTACACAGTAGAGAGTAGACAGAGCCAATAACGTTGCTAATCCACTGATCAAACCTCTATTTCAGATGGTTTTAGAACGACATCTAGAAAGTGTGGGTATTATATACCATAGTTTGTCGCATTGAGTGTACGTGGGAGATTGTTAGGAATATGCTCTCATTTGCCACTCAGAGGATGAGAGAGTGAGAGCATTATATTGTAATTATGAACATCAATCGAATAAGGCATTTATTATTGCTATATTATTGTATATCATCGGAATCATGATTTTATTAATAGAATAATTGCCCTTATATTTGAGAGCAAACATTCCACTCCTTATGAGATAAGAAAATAGGCGATGGAAGTGGTTTAGGCTTGAATGCTTAACTAGTTCGCAAGTCGATAAAAAATTAACTGGACATTAATTTTAGACAATACTTATATAACATGTACTTTGACAAGCAGAGTGAATGTTTTCACTAAGAGTTAGTAGGAGCATACATTATGTAATATCCGCAATTTCGGATTTCCGGTAATTTTCTTTTTTCGGCGGAGGTCCGTTTCGATGAGTTTCTTGGGACCGTTTCATCATTATGAGAATGATTAATTCTTCACTTTTTGTCATCCGAGTTAGTTTCGGTATTGTTTGGTTGAGTTCCGTGTTTCTTAACGACTTTTCTGCACTCGAGTTTGATTCTTGTGAATCTCGTTCGAAATTACTGTTTCGAGTTTCCCGTAAGTCCGTTTAACTTTGTTAGACGTGTTGTGAACTTCAGTTTGGTTATGCGATCACGTATCGTGATTTTCGGACGTTTTGGGCCGTTTTCATAATTTCCCAAAGTTTGGGGTAATTACTTCTGTTGTCGAATTCCGACACTTTGGGTGGTCGGAATTGTGTGTTCTCTTAGCTCTTAGATTCTTCTTTGCGAGTACTTCATAACCGTATCTTCGATTCATATTCAGGTTCGGGTATCGTCGTTGTGGTTCTTCATTTTGCACCTGGAGGTTGCTGGCTGGATCTGTGCGAAACGGAGCTGCCGAGCGCCGTGTCCTGCGCCGGGTCGGCCAGGACTAGCAACCTGCCGAGACACGGCCGAGAACCCGCACAAGTTTTGTGCCGGGTGATGCGCCGTGTCGGACACGACCGAGACATACGTGCGAGCACCTTGCGCCGGGTGTTGCGCCGTGTCGGTCAGGTCGCGCACTGACCCACAACCCGGCGGAAGACACGGCGCTGGTCTGGGCCGTTTGCTGCGCCGTGTTCGGCAGGGGTATAAGTATGGCAGAGCAGTCGGGTTTCACCCATTTTTTCACATTTCTTCACTTCCTTTCCGTGGCTGGGACTTGGAGGGCACGGGGAGATGTTGTTCCACTGTAAATCCATGAAGTTCCTGAGTCCATAACATCGATTAATCATTCCATAACTTGCTCCGATCGGCCGAATCAGGATAAATTTTCTTAAAATCTAGTTTTGGGGATTTTGTTCGATTTGTCCGTTTAATCCGTTTCAACTTAGAATAGTCATAGATTGATGATTTTTAAGCTATATTATCTCGAATTCCTTGTTATTCCACGGTTGGATTGCCACGGATTTGTCATTTTATTGAGTATCTTATCGACGCCTTGAAGGTGTTCGATAAAATGTCACAAAGAGAATCCGAGCGTTCTACGATTATTCTTTCTCGTTCATTCGTTAATTTATTGATGGTATGATGTTAGGGTCAGATTCCTTGTGAAGAACTCGAGTCGGAACCCTTCCGTTCGTTGTCTTCTTCATGGTACTAGCTTCCCGGTCGAACCGTGTTCTTCGGGGTATTCGGTAACGGTTATTAAGGCAAGTATTCTATTATACGACTTGTATCTTGCGACTAGTAATCATGTATGAGATTTCTGATGATTTTGCTTGCCTTCATAAATATGTTCCGTTTGAATTGGTTGTGTATTCCGTAATTTGAAGGCTTTGTGATAATAGTGTTATATTGGTATACGTGTTAGGTGTTGTGCCATTTGTGCAGGATTGCGACGTACATATGGGATGGTTGTACACTTGGTTGTGCAATGTATTGTGTACCGAATGTGTGTTATGTTGGTTGTGTGTCATTGATTGATGATAGTTGTTGCGAGTATTGAGATTGTGTTATGTGCGTGTGATGTACGATTTTGTGGTGATCAACATGATTGATTAATTGTGCTCATTGTTGTATGTAATGTGAATGTGAATGTGAATATGTGTGTGACCGCTAAGTTCACTCATGTTGGTTCGACGGGACCTATGAGGATTCGTAGCAGTAGACTACGGGGTCAGAACTTAGTGAGGTACTAAGGTCTAATCGTGCTGGTCTGACGAGGCCTATGATAACGCATGGCAGTGGACCATGGGTTTCGGACACAGTACGTCCAACCGGGTGAGCTCGAAGAGGCTTACGGTGACACGTGGAAGTGGACTATAGTGTCAGGACTGTGTGTCTGATTGTTGTGATTGATATAGTCCGTGCGGGTTTTTGAACCTACGGAGACACATGACAGTAGATCACGGTGTCGGAATTGGTTATGTCTGGTTAATAGTCCATGTGGGTTGTTGAGCCTACGGAGACACGTGACAGTAGATCACGGTGTCCGAATTAATTATGTTTGTTTAATTGTGCGTGGTGTAGTCCGTGCGGGTTGTTGAACCTACGGAGACACGTGACAGTGGATCACAGTGTCATGAGCATGATTATTTTCAAATCAAAGTTTTGAAAGGAAAAGTTTTATGAAAATGAATGTTGGACCGAGTCCTCAGCTTGAGTAAATATTTCCCGTATTGTAAACTGTTGAGTTATGAAACAAGATTTGGGGTTAAGGCCCTAAAGTTTTTTTCGAAAGGTTTTGTGAATCAGGACTTGAGGTCTTAAAGGTTTTGAAATTCTAAAAATTCCCGAGATGATAATCTTATTTTCGAATACTTCATAGCTTATCTTCCCTTATGAAAACCTCCAGGGAATATTTTGATACTTGATTATTATATTTGATTCACGATTATTATTTGCTTGTTACATTTCGTATGATTTGATACTTACACTAGTAAAACAGTGGAGTTTTACTAACCCCCGAGTAATTAGGGGGTGGATGTCTGTTTTGCGTCCAGGTACATGCAGATTCAGGGGAGCAGTCACAGGATTGGCACAAGAGGAGGACGAGTTGCGATACTAATCAAGAGTTGAGAGTTGTTTTGATTTTCGTCGTGTTGTCCGAGTTGATTTCAGTCTTCTGCTGTATTGTGTTTGAACCCCTGTGTGGGTAATGTTGTATAAGTCAATTTTGTTGATTGAGTTGTGTGACCTCATCGGTCTGTGTGTTCGCGTGTAAGTGACCTTAACGGTCTGTATTATTTTTTTGTTTGACCCTGGCCGGGCAAGTAGTTGGTCATTTTGTAAGGTATGGCCTGGTAGATCCTCGTGAAAAGGGGTCTACGGTGTGTAATATTCCCATATGGTTTTGGGGGTGTTACATTTATGGTATCGGAGCTAGTAAGTGGTTACGAGATGTGATGAGGATGCAGCCGCCCCGTTTTGTGGGTTCGTCTGACTTGTTAGGTTGGGAAAACTGGATCTTCCAGTTGGACAGAATATTTGATGCTGTAGCTTGTCCGGATGAAAGGAGGGTACCCATTGCTCAGTACCTGCTCGACAAAGAAGCTGCAGACTGGTGGTAGGCAGTAGTGCCTGCAGATCGTACACCTACATGGGCTGAGTTTAAGACCACCATGGAGGCAGAGTATTGCCCGTTGCCTATTCTTGAGCGCAGAATCGTTGAGTTTTTCTCGGCTACGCCCCAGGATGTGTCAATATCCCAGGCGATAGTCGATTATAATCGACAGTTGGCTTATGTTCGGGATCAAGTGAGAAGTGAAGCAGACAAGGTCCGATACTTCAATATGCGCATGAAACCCCATATCCGTGAGAGTATGGCTCCGCTTATCTGTACCACCCTAAAGGAATATCAGGACCGAGCTTTAGCCATTGAGATGGCCGTTTCTGTGACGGAATCTGGTTCATAGAGTAAGAGACAGAAGACCTCGAGTAATTTTTCAAGAGGCCAGAGAAGTGAGATCCATGAGCCTGTTGCTTCGCAGTTTCCTTCTGGGAGCACTCCTCGTTCGGTTGACCAGTCTAAGAACCTTACTCCAGAGGTGAGTAAGACGATCGGTGTGAAGACCTGCTTTAACTGCAGCCGTGTAGGCCATGCGAGACAGAATTGTCATTCTCCTCCGGTTAATTGTTTAAGTGCGGCCAACTGGGGAACCAAGCGGTGCATTGTGAGACCGTTGCCAAGATGTTCGGGAATCGGGTTTTCGTTCCTACTCGGGGAGTGCCCGGTGGTATCCAGTGATGTAGTTTTGTATCGTACTTTGTGCTGTAATTCAAGTAGAGATTGATATTTGTTGCGTGAACTTTTTGGTTTTGTTTGTATTCTACCATGATGTTTTATTTTAAGTTTCGGGATGAAACTTATTTTTAATAGGATAGAATGTAATATCCGGTATTCTCATTTCCTGTTATCTTGAATTGTTTGTGTTTTGACGTCGGACATTTTCTTGTTGACGAGAATCAGAGTGAATTCTATCATAATACTATATTTGTTTCTACCGCATAGTCGTTGTGGTAGGGTGCGACTTGTTTTCGCGTGCGTTTCTTTGATTAAATGTGTGCATGTGATGTGTTGTTAATTACTCGTTTTTGTTTTGAATCATAGTTGGTGGCGTTGTGTTAGTCGTCGTGGGGCGTGTTTTCACGCCGAATATTCTTTTGCGTTGCTTGTAACGTTTTGCCGTTGGGCGCGATTTTTTTTCGGTTCTTGTGTATCTCATTGAGTTTTCCTGGCGGGATATTACTTCTCCCTACTTGATTTAAGTTTCGGGACGAAACTTCTTTTAAGGAGGGTAGAATGTAATATCCGCAATTTCGGATTTCCGGTAATTTTCTTTTTTCGGCGGAGGTCCGTTTCGACGACTTGCTTGGGACCGTTTCATCATTATGAGAATGATTAATTCTGCACTTTTTGTCATCCGAGTTCATTTCGGTATTGTTTGGTTGAGTTCCGTGTTTCTTAACGACTTTTCCGCACTCGAGTTCGATTCTTGTTAATCTCATTCGAAATTACTGTTTTGAGTTTCCCGTAAGTCCGTTTAACTTTGTTAGACGTGTTGTGAACTTCGGTTTGGTTATTCGATCACGTATCGTGATTTTCGGACGTTTTGGGCTGTTTTCATAATTTCCCAAAGTTTGGGGTAATTACTTCCGTTGTCGAATTCCGATACTTCGGATGGTCGGAATCGTGTGTTCTCTTAGCTCTTAGATTCGTCTTTACGAGTACTTCGTAACTGTATCTTCGATTCATATTCAGGTTCGGGTTTCGAGGTCGTTCGGCTCATCGTTGTGGTTCTTCATTTTGCACCTGGAGGTTGCTGGCCGGACCTGTGCGAAACGGCGCTACCGAGCGCCGTGTCCTACGCCGGGTCGGCCAGGACTAGCAGCCTGCCAAGACACGGCGGAGAACCCATGCAAGTTTTGCACCGGGTATTGCGCCGTGTCGGACACGGCTGAGACATACGCGCGGGCACCTTGCGCCGGGTGTTGCGCCCTGTCGGTTAGGTCGCGCACTGACCCGCAAGCTGGCGGAAGACACGGCGCTGGTCTGGGCCGTTTACTGTGCCGTGTTGGCAGGGGTATAAGTATGGCAGAGCAGTCGGGTTTCACCCATTTTTTCCCATTTTTTCACTTCCTTTCCGCGGCTGGGACTTGGAGGGCATGAGGAGATGTTGTTCCATTGTAAATCCATGAAGTTCCTGAGTCCATAACATCGATTAATCATTCCATAACTTGCTCCGATCGGCCGAATCAGGGTAAGTTTTCTTAAAATCTAGTTTTGGGATTTTGTTCGATTTGTCCGTTTAATCCGTTTCAACTCAGAATAGTGATGGATTGATGATTTTTAAGCTATATTATCTCGAATTCCTTGTTATTCCACGGTTGGATTGCCACGGATTTTTCGTTTTATTGAGTATCTTATCGACGCCTTGAAGGTGTTCGATAAAATATCACAAAGAGAATCCGAGCGTTCTACGATTATTCTTCCTCGTTCGTTCGTTAATTTATTGATGGTATGATGTTAGGGTCAGATTCCTTGTGAAGAACTCGAGTCGGAACCCTTTCGTTCGTTATCTTCTTCGTGGTGCAAGCTTCCCGGTCGAACCGTGTTCTTCGGGGTATTCGGTAACGGTTATTAAGGCAAGTATCCTATTATACGACTTGTATCTTGCGACTAGTAATCACGTATGAGATTTATGATGATTTTGCTTGCCTTCATAAATATGTTCCGTTTGAATTGGTTGTGTATTCCGCAATTTGAAGGCTTTGTGATAATAGTGTTATATTGGTATACGTGTTAGGTGTTGTGCCATTTTTGCAGGATTGCGACGTACATATGGGATGGTTGTACACTTAGTTGTGCAATGTATTGTGTACCGAACGTGTGTTATGTTGGTTGTGTGTCGTTGATTGATGATAGTTGTTGCGAGTGTTGAGATTGTGTTATGTGCGTATGATGTATAATTTTTATGGTGATCAACGTGATTGATTAATTGTGCTCATTGTTGTATGTAATGTGAATGTGAATGTGAATATATGTGTGACCGCTAAGTTCACTCGTGTTGGTTTGACGGGACCTACGAGGATTCGTGGCAGTGGACTACGGGGTCAGAACTTAGTGAGGTACTGAGGTCCAATCGTGCTGGTCTGACGAGGCCTACGATAATGCATGGCAGTGGACCATGGATTTCGGACACAGTACGTCCAACCGGGTGAGCTCGACGGGGCTTACGGTGACATGTTGCAGTGGACTACGGTGTCAGGACTGTGTGTGTGATTGTTGTGATTGATATAGTCCATGCGGGTTGTTGAACCTACGGAGACACGTGGCTGTGGATCACGGTGTCGGAATTGGTTATGTATGCTTAATAGTCCGTGTGGGTTGTTGAGCCTACGGAGACACGTGACAGTGGATCACGGTGTCGGAATTGATTATGTTTGTTTAATTGTGTGTGGTGTAGTCCGTGTGGGTTGTTGAACCTACGGAGACACGTGACAGTGGATCACGGTATCATGAGCATGATTATTTTCAAATCAAAGTTTTGAAAGGAAAAGTTTTATGAAAATGAATGTTGGACCGAGTCCTAAGCTTGAGTAAATGTTTCCCGTATTGTAAACTGTTGAGTTATGAAACAAGATTTGGGGTTAAGGCCCTAAAGTTTTTTCGAAAAGTTTTGTGAATCAGGACTTGAGGTCTTAAAGGTTTTGAAATTCTAAAAATTTCCGAGATGATAATCTTATTTTCGAATGCTTCATAGCTTATCTTCCCTTGTGAAAACCTCCCGGGAATATTTGGATACTTGATTATTATATTTGATTCACGATTATTATTTGCTTGTTACATTTCGTATGATTTGATACTTGTACTAGTAAAACAGTGGAGTTTTACTAACTCCCGAGTAATCGGGGGGTGAATGTCTGTTTTGCGTCCAGGTACATGCAGATTCAGGGGAGTAGTCACAGGATTGGCACAAGAGGATGACGAGCTGCGATACTAATCAAGAGTTGAGAGTTGTTTTGATTTTCGTTGTGTTGTCCGAGTTGATTTCAGTCTTTCGCTGTATTGTGTTTCAACCCCTGTGTGGGTAATGTTGTATAAGTCAATTTTGTTGATTGAGTTGTGTGACCTCATCGGTCTGTGTGTTCGTGTGTAAGTGACCTTAACGGTCTGTATTATTTTATTGTTTGATCCTGGCTGGGCAAGCTGTTGGTCATTTGGTAAGGTATGGCCTGGTTGATCCTCGTGAAAAGGGGTCTACGGCATGTAATATTCCCATATGGTTTTAGGGGTGTTACACATTATAGGTATGCTAATGAGATTAGTACAGAGGACACGACTTACCTCGATTCGGTGACATGAATTTCACTCCGGGATAGTCAATGACTGAACTGAAAGGTTGTGGTAGGTATAAGTGAACCTTTGACTTGAGGATTCAGTAGAAGATATGCTTATGAGATTAAGTTAGTCACTAGAGTAGTTTGATCCAATCACCAGTTGGTGAGGTCAACCTCGAAGTGCGACTTGATGGGTAAGTAGCAGTCTCTAAAAAATATGAAGATATGATTCTCTCTCCTATAAGTGAACAGGTAGATGTCCTATGCGGATAATGGCAAATGAGATCATAAGTCTTTAGCCAAATCATTTAGAGCTATTTGTATTTGATACACGAAAGCTCGGTGATCTCAGTTTGCACTAAAAACATAGATTCAAGTTACAATAGGGTTTGACATTGTCGTGACCCTAATACTTGGTCGAGACATATGATTGAAGGGTTTATACGTGTATGGTATTTATAACATAAAAGTTTTGGAATGATCCCTATCACTCGTTCTCAGTTGGGTTAGGTGTAAGCCATGTAATTGGCTAGGTAGTGCTAACACTCTTTGGTCCTCCTAGAACTAACTGAGACGAACCTATAGAGTCGCAGCACATGAATAGAGGACTGATTATATTTAGCTTATTCTCTCTTGGTTAATATTAGTATTAGATGTCTAATTTAATTTATTGGATAAACTAAATCGGTCTCGTAAATTAAATAAATTACTAGCTAATTAATTTTGTTCATATATTTTCTTAAATAAATTATATTTAATATAATTAATTAATTGGAGGATTAATATTCAAACATACCAAGATTTATCTTAGATACACAAGACTCCATTTCACGGATCGAAATAAACCTAACTCAAATTGTCTCGCATGGCCGCCCCTCCCCTTTCTACTTGGTGGTTGATCACTTTTGTATTTGTTAAGACATAATAATGTGAGGGATGACTTTAATTATAGATGGTGTATAAATTAATAATGTCTTATGGCATGTAGTGATGAGTGAGGTGTGTTGATGTTTATTATATAATATAGACTCCCTCCTCTAATGCTTGCAATTTGGGACATGAGTTTCGAAAGAAGGAGAGAAAATTATTTTTTTTCTCAAAGTTGTATACTTAACTTTAAGTGTATTTTGAGAGAAGAAATTATTTATAAAATACTTAGAGTACTTGTAAAATAAATAAAAAGCTAATTATATTTACTTCTAACCGTATTCTTCGAGAATAAAAAGATAAAAATTAATCTGGCCATCTTTCTGATGCGTGATACATAGAGGCACGGTGTTTTCTGATGCTCGAGATTTTGCGAAAGCTTTGATCATTTTCATCAAATTTAATCCAATTACTTCAAGGTTATGATTTCTAAATTCATTTTTTAAATTATTATATCGGTATATACGATGCTTGATCGATGGGTTTGGTTTTAATAAAAATATTGTACTTTTATTTTTAAGGGAATTAATTTAATATAATATTTATTTTCGTCTGAAATATATTGAAATTATTGGTTGTGTAAAATGATTAGATTAATTAATTGTTCGATTTTAGGCCCTGAATCCCAAAATCTTTTAGGGTTGAATAATTACGAACGAGAACAACTTGTAAGGAACCGGACCGGAATATGGTGAATCGATTGATGATAGATTTTGGATATAATCTAAGTTAAATAGTTTGTTGTGGTCTGAAAAAAAATATGGAATTTAACTACTAATGGAATAGAGGTCGGCACTCTTAATCGTAGTTAGTTGGACGAAGCCGGATATATTGTTGGAAACTAAGGAGAATATTTCTATAATTCGAGATAGATTGTTGACTGCTTAAAGTCGATAAAAATCCTACGCTGACGTTCATCGTCGACCGTTAGAGTTTGAGGTGAGAGACCATATTTTGCACATGGTGTCTTCGATGAAGGAAGTCTTCTACTTCGGGAATAAATGGAAGCTTAGTCCGAGATTTATCAGGCTGTTTGAAGTTTTAGACAGAGTCGGTGAGTTGGCTTATAGTTTAGCGTTACCTCCAGCTATGAGTCACGTCCACAACATCTTTCATATTTGGCAGCTGATAAAGTATGTTCGGGAATCGAATCATATAACTAATTATATGGATATTGAGGTATCTGATGATGTCATGCTCGAAGAGAGGCCGATGAAGATCCTCGAATGTCGTGAGAAATAACTTCGACATTAAACCATCCTGTTGGTTAAAGTACAATGGTCGAGGCTTGGAGTCGAGTCAGCTACTTGCAAGATCGAAGATAGCTTACATGCTAAGTATCCGAGTTATTCATTTCTTAAGTTTCAGGACGAAGCTTGTTTGTAGAGGAGGAGAATGTAATATCTGAGATTTTTCTAATTTTAGTAATTTTCATTTTTGGAATTTTTCTATTTTCCACAAGTCACTTGTAATTGTGTCTACATATTGAAACTATTTTTTTCTGCACCTTTTGTCATTCGAACGAGTTTTGAAGTTGTTATTAAAGAATTCGTGTAATGTTGGGTCTTTATCGTGTTTTGGTTCGATTCTTCTAAAAATATTGTTTGGAACCGTGAATTCATTGTTGATGCAAGTTCATTTAACATATTTAGACGTATTGTGAGCTTCGGTGTTGACGTTCGATCTTGAGTTGTGATTTTCGGACGTTTGGGCCGTTTTATAAATTCTTAAAGTTTGGGGCATTTGATTTTTGTAAGCATTTTTCCGTACAATCGGGTGGTTGTAATACTATGTTTGTTTAGCGCTTGAGTTTGTAGATTGATTGATTCTCTTCGTAAGTGCTTCGTTGTTTGTTGATAACCTTCATGTTTGACATCGTCCGGATCGTGTTCAAGCTGCTTGAGCCTACACTGTTGTGCTGTTGTGCAGAGACTTAACGCATGCTAAGTAGTGACATAGCACATACTAATGTACTCGTTAGCGCGGCTAATGAGCTGGAACAATAGCTTCTAGTTTTTAGGACTGTTACCGCACGATAAAGGTAAGGGGCCGTAACTGAGCACAGTATATAAGTACGACCAGTAACCTTTTTCTGTGTTTTTCTCATTTCTTACCTTTGACCGATGAGAGAGCGAGATAGAGAGGCGATTTTAGGCGATTCTTCTCGGGATATCATCAGTCTTTCATCCTCTAATATAATCATCATGGTTTTGGTGTATATTAACAATGTCAAATCATCATTTTCCCCTTTGAATCGAGGTAATCATCCTAGAACCCTAATTTCATAATTTTTGGGGGTTTTTCATCATTTTATCTGATTCTTCGTGTATTAATCGTAGAATCATGTTAGGTATGAATTACTTATCCCTAAAAACTTGTTATTCTACAAATTCATGTTGTGGTTCCATACTTTGGGGCAAATTGAGAGAGTTTGATTGTGATCCGCTCTCTATGTGTTGTATTGATGAATTACATTACTCATAGGCGGGGTTTCGAGCGTATTTCAGTTTTGATTCCAGTCATGTAGTTGTTGATAGTTGTTTTGCTAGGTTGAGAGTCTTTGGTTCCCTTCAAACGCGGTTGTATACCTTCTCGTAACATTTCATCATGTATCAAGGCAAGTAATTTATATGAACTTACATTCTTAAATGTGAAAAAGTGATGCATATGTCCATGAGAGTGTATATCTTAACTCGGGACGGGTCCGGAAATGCCCTGAAAGGATCCACATTTGGTTTGGTCCACGAACATTGGGATTAGAGACTCCAGGAGGATCTGACTGTAATATCCATGTATTTATTAATTATGTAAGTTATTTTGGACGTATTCCATTGAGAATTTAATTTGTACTTTCCATGTTGTATCGTTTGGCATTTGGAAACATATGTATATTGGTGATGGTATTGGAATGTTGATGTCGAGTTCTGTTATATTCGGGTTGTGATTGTTCTGACCGAACTTTGTGGTTTTAATGCTGAGCTGTAGCAGTTAGCGCACACTAGACTGTATTACTAGCGCATGCTAACCATGTATCTGTAACGCACGCTACTATTGCTCGTAGCACACGTTAAGCCGACTGGGCAGTAGGCTTTCTGGATTCTGGAATGGGTCATTAGTGCATGCTAATAGTAGACTAGCGTACGATATTGAGGTGGATTATCACACATTAGATGTGTTGGTAACGCATGCTATTTCGGCCTGGCAGTAAGAACATAATGTTTCTGGAGTTTGGAAACAAGCAGTTAGCGCACGCTATTATTGGAGCTAGCGCGTGCTAGTGCCGGTATATAGAGCATGCTAACATATGTGTAGCGCACGTTAGCAAAGTCAAACAAAAGGTTCTGGACTGCCGATATAGCATTAGCGCGCGCTATACTTAGGCCGTAGTGCACGCTAATAGCGGCCAGTATAAATCGGCATGTATGTTTTAGAATTCGTCATTTTATCCACTCCTCTCTTCTTCTCCGGTGGTTGGGCGATCTTGAGCATAGGATAGTGTGGATTTTGATCGGATTTCATCATCCAACTACGTTTTTGAGTTCCTAGTACAAGCTAACAACATCTCATCAACTTTTATCGTCTGAATCACGGTAAATTCATCTTTACCCTACTTTTTGGGAATTTGGGGATTTGTCAGTTTTCATCTTTTAAACCCACTTATAGCTCTGATTTGTGCTAGATAGTGATGTTGTAATTATAATTATTTGTTTTTCCTCAATATTTATGGATTAAATTCCGAGTTTTTATTCGTTCTTGAGTATGACCCTTGTTACCTACGCAATGTTCAATCGGTTTTCCCTAAGGGTAGAACTTAGGGTGTTTCTTCTCAACTTCCATAGTATTGTATTTGATATAGTATTATGTTGTGATAGGATCGAATTGTTGAGGAAAGTTCAGACCGTACGTCCTTCCATTTTTTGTTTCTTGTGTCGTTCCAATCGAGGCAAGTACTTTGATTACGTTTAATGTACTTCGTGTGAATATGTGAAAATGTGATTTTGCGAAAAGTGGTGATTTCAGAGAAAGTGTTTTGTGCCATGTGGTTTTTGAGCATGTGTGAACCGAGTTAAAACCAGTGAGGGTCCCCTGGGATCCGTTAGGCCGCGTTCCCTACGGATCACTCGGTGGGGTTGAACAACCAGAGAGGGCCTGAAGAGGACTCCCTGGGGTGTGTATCTCGCGTAAGGTACATGGACAGTACAACTCGGGAGGTTGTTTTGTGATGATGATTGTGGTATTGTATTCCGAAAAATATGTGATGGCACTGTGATTTCTATTGTTTATTCACTTATACTACATATTCTGGAATCATTGTACTTGCACCGGTTTCTTGCTGACCCCTTCGGGGGTGAATCTACTTGTTGTGTATTCACATACAGATCCAGTAGACGAGCCAGCACAGGGTGGGCACGAGCTTGGTGGGCAGCATTGATATCATGTGTTATGTTGAGTCTATAGTCGTCTTGTCATGGTCAGAGTGGTATTTTGGTTTTGTACCCGTGTGGGTACTATCATGTATTATATATTATGTTGTCGTTGGTTGTTGTTGATGTTGTGGATCAGTTGTAATGGTTGTATCAGTTATGATCCTACGAGTTAATGTATTGAGTTGTTTTCGTGATGTATGTCGTATTGAAGTTGATTTTGGATTTTAAGTGTGTGAATGTCTCGGTTTCGTTGTTTGTTAATGTATTTTTATTTCGGTCAAAGCCTGGTAGGTTCTCCAAAAAGAATCTATGACGCTGTAATATCTTCGTAAATCATGGGGGTGTTACATAATATGGTATCGGAGCTTAGGTTTAATAGATACCTAGGCTATCGGTGTTTTTGGGTCTGTTAAAGTTGAGTCAGTCGTTGTTTATGATATCATTGGCGTGTTACCACCCGTGCTGCCTGTGATGGAAGCCTCTTCGGATGTTGGTTATTTCTTTTCCTAGGGACTAATTGTCTTTGTCATTGTGTAATCTATTGTTGTAATCATTTCCTTGTTGAACCATTTCTTATTCTTCAGTATGCCGAGGGGTAGAGCTGTCTGTTAACGCATCCGAGGACGTGGTAGAGAAGCGATATCTGAATCATAGATGTCCATTTCAAATTCGGCATCTCATTCTGTATCTAGATCCGATATGATTCACTCGGAAGGTGCGGATGCGAGTGCAGAGGCCGAAGTGCCTAACTTTCTTGAGCAAGTTGTGACCCAAGTGCACCAATTGTCTCAAGTGGTGCAGAACATTAATACCGGCAAGACTGTTGAGGATCGATGGCTTCAAGAAGTCATGAAAATGAATCCTTCTAGATTTTATGGTTTCGGTGATGCATACAATTGGGATCATTGGTTCGTTGAGCTAGAAAAGATATTAGATGGTATTGGCTGCCCTGGGGCCAAGAAGGTTCCGATAGATCAATACCTGACTGTTAATGACAATTCTGATTGGTGGCGAGATTTTAAGTCCAAGGATCATGATGCCACTTAGGAGGAATTTAAAGAGTTAATGGAGGCCCAGTATTGTTCAGCGCCGGTACGATTAGCTAGAGTCAGTGAGTTCTTCAGAGCTCAACACCAAGATGTTCCTATCTCCGAGGCAATCAAGACATACAACAAGTAGTTAGTGTATCTCCAAGATAGAGTCAGGGATGAAGTAGACAAGATAATTTTGATGCGAGAATAAAACCTGAGGTCCGAAAGTATATGGCAGGCCTTTGGTGTACTAATTTGAGAGAATACCAAGATAGAATGCTCGCTTATGAGATGGTGACGTTTCCAGTTCCGACGGTTTCGAGCTCGAAGAAATCGAAATTTTCTGGTAGTTTCCAAGGTAGTGGATCGCATAAGACTCAGTCTTTCGTGCAATTTCTATTAGTTCCCCTCAGCTTAGTGGAGGAGTGCGGTATTCTAGTCGTGCAGCCTCTACTACTTTGTCGCCAAAGGTTTGTTTTAATTATGGAAGTCATATCAGTTCTCGTTGTTCGTTACATCCCGTTGAATGTTTCAAGTGTGGGAAATAAGGACACGGGGCATCTTTTTGTGAGACGGCGAGTAGGGTCTTTGCTAATCAAACTCCTGCTCTAGCGATTACCGTTGCAGGTCAGCCAACTCTGAGTGTCGGACGTGGCAGCGTCAGAGGAAAGACAGAGTGTAAAGATACTCCCAGCACTGGATCAGCTCCATCTCGATTGTACGAAATGAGATGGGCTGATGACGTAGGGGCTGCAACTACATCAGGTATTGTTTATATTTGTATGCACCCGGTAGATGTGTTATTTGATCCTGGAGCTACTCATTCCTTTATATCACTGTCTTATGTGAGTCGTTTGGGTCTTGATGGCCTCTTTGTGTGTGAACCTTTTATTGTTGGACTGCCGAGTGGGGAAAGGATAGTTGGGGATTGAGAGATTGTCAACTGTCTTGTAACCATCGGCGGTAGAGATTGGCCATCCGATTTGATTGTGATTGACATGAAGGGAGAAGACTTGATTCTGGGTGAAGATTGGTTAGATCGTCATGGAGCAGTGGTGGATTTTCATCGGAAAATAATTTCGATAGTTGCGCCGGATGGTACCGAACACATTTTTGAAGGGCAGAAACCTGGTACTTCTGGAAAGATTATCCGAGCCATCAAGGCGATGAAGTTATTGAGTCAAGGTTGTACTGGTTATTGGTGCTACGCAATGAAGACAGAAACTGGCGGAGTTCAGTTATTTTCTATTCTAGTGGTGAATGAATTTCCAGACGTACTTCCAGAAGATTTGCCCGGATTGCCGACGCACCGTGATGTGGAGTTTACAATAGAACTAGAGCCAAGTGCGGCACCAGTAACTAAGGCACCGTACCGAATGGCCCTATCGGAAATGGAAGAGTTGAAGAAGCAAGTGAGTGAATTGTTAGACGAGGGTTATATTCGACCAAGTGCTTTCCCTTTGGGAGCGCCGGTGTTATTCGTTCGGAAGAAATATGGATCTTTACGGTTATATATTGATTATCGTGAGTTGAATAAACTCACTATCAAGAACAAGTATCCGTTACCAAGAATTGATGATCTATTTGATCAATTGCAAGGAGCTACGGTTTTCTCAAAGATTGACTTGAGATCGAGATATTATCAATTGCAAATTAGGAGACAGCATTTCGAACGAGATATGGGCATTATGAATTCATGGTTATGCCATTTGGTTTAACTAATGCTCCAACGGTGTTTATACAGCTTATAAACAAGACCTTTATCGAATATCTCGATAAATTTGTGGTGGTGTTTATTAATGATATCTTAATCTATTCCAAGAGTGAATCGGAGCATCCCGAACACTTGAGAATAGTGCTGAATATTCGGAGGACTAATAAGCTCTATGCTAAGTTTTCTAAATGTGAGTTATGGATGAAAGAAGTTGCTTTTCTTGGTCATATTATATCGGCCGGGGATGTTCGGGTAGATCCTCAAAAGATTGAAGCGGTTTTAGCTTGGGAACCCCCACGAAATTGTTGGCATATTTATTCCACATATTCATAAATAATATTTTGATGATTAAGTTGCTAAACTAAACAAAACAACAAAGGCGAAGCAAAACGATGAAGGAATCGAAAACGCACAAAGCTGGACAAAATACAAAGCTAGCACACGCTAGATATATAAGTTAGCGCACGCTAACGGGTCCTGGCTGCAGATCATACGAGTTCGAAGTAACCTGAAGTGAAGTCACCTGATGAGGATAGCGCACGCTACACGTAATGATTAACGCACGCTATCGGAGACTTGTTACCATTGTGAAGAGATTCAAACACGGACTGACGAATGTACTGAAGTAAGCTTAACGCACGCAAGAGATGATATTTAGCGCACGCTAAATATCAGTTTGAATCAAGTAAATCAATCCGTTTGGGAGAATCTGCTACAAGTCAAAAAGTATTAACAGATATATGACGCATGCAATGACGCATGATTAGCGCACGCTACAAGAAAGTGTTAGCGCACGCTAACTGTGAAGGACAGAAGCCACTGGACTTAAACTGGAAAGACGCCAACGTACGTAACAGTACATAACGTACGCTAAAGGCAAAAACATGCGATAGCGCACGCTAAGGAAGTCAGTCTAGCGCACGCTAATAAAAACTGGCAGTAATGGCTAGTTTGTGGAAGAAGGCTATAAGTACCAAATGAGTTGGTATCATTCCACACAACAACATTGAGCAATTCATATACATTTGAGATATCATTGTAAATATTATAGTTGTTGTTCTTGAGCTTAAATTAGAGTGATTGAGTGTTATACACATAATCATACACGAGTGAGAAAAAGAAAATATACGATTGGATTCGGTGTTATTAGGATCAAGGATCCGGCATTGTTAGAATCGCAATCACTATCTTAGTGAAGTTTATCTAGTACTAATAGAAAGCTAGAGTGGTTGATTCCTTATCCAATAGAAAAGGAAAAACGGTTTTACTCGGACCGATAGAAGACGAGCTTGTAACGGTAATCCCTCGACCGATAGAAGAGAGGTGCAGAGGTTTTGATCTTGAACCTATAGAAAAAGATACATCGAGAGAGGATGTAGGCACATTTGGCCGAACCTCTATAAATCCGCGTGTCATTTATTTTCCACATTTAAATTTACGCTTCCGCAAAAACGGCACAAAACGACCACTACAATTGTAAGGCAATTCAACTTCTTTATTATGCCTTAAATCCAGAAGAACACAACCGGATATCATCGTGTGATAGTGCCAAAGAAATTTGGAAAATGCTTGAGGTAACACACGAAGGTACGTCTCAAGTCAAGGAGACGAAAATTAACATGCTCCTTCACGAGTACAAATTATTCCAAATGAAGGACGATGAATCCATCACGATAATGCTTGACCAATTTTCATTATCACAAATGGATTAGCATGTTTCGGAAAACCACTTTCGAGTAGTGAAAAAGTAAAGAAAATTCTCCGATCACTACCTCGAGAATGGGACGGTACGGTCACGGCTATAATGGAAACAAAGGATTTAAATACTCTTGATTTAAGTGCTCTCGTTGGTTCTCTTTTCAACTACGAGATTGTTCTAAAATATCGGAATGCCAAACCAAAACCAAAGGAGAAGTCGATAGCCATGAAGGCTAAGATGTCGAGAAAGAAAGAAGAAATTCCGGTGGACGAAAGCATTGAAGAATCGGTATATTATGCCAAGAAAATTAATAAGTTCCAACACTTATTAAACCGGAGGAAGAAGGACATCCAAGCGGGTGAATCTAAGAAATTCGACAACACTTGTCGATTATGTGGTAAACCAGGCCACTTTGCTAAGAACTGTCGAGTAAAGCAAAAGGAAGTCTTAGTTGCAACATGGAGTGACGAAGATCCTGATGAAGATTTCATGAATCAAAATAATCTCGCGCTCATGGCCCGGAGTTCATTCGACGACAGCGACGTCGAAATCCAAGTAAGTAATTCTTACGACGAACTTTTTGAAGCATTCGAGTTATTACATACCGATTATCAAAATGCTTTAAAAGAAATTAAATCCCTTCAAACTAAATATAAATCCTTGGAAAATGAAAATTCCAACATCCTTGAAAAGGGAAAATTTGTCGAGATCGATCATTCAAAATGCGTTGAGAACGAGAATATTTTAAAGAATGATCTTGTTAAAATTCAAACCGAGCTCAAAAATCTAACGAAAAATTTTTCTCTCGGAAAAGAGAAATTTGAAAACATGCTCTCGGTTAAAAAATATACGTTAAATAAAGAGGGGTTAGGATTCAAACCGTGTTCTAAAAACGAATCCGTAAATTTCAAAATACCCCGGTGTGAAAAATGTTTAAAAATTGGGCACCATATTTCAAACTGTAAAAGACCAAGACGGACGATTAAAGTTAAGAAAAATTGGGTTCCTAAAGGAACAATTGTTTCAAATATCGTCTACGTCTTGAAAGAAAAACCGACTTTCGGTTGGATCCCCAAAAACTAATTTTTAACAATTGGTATTATACTCAGGGGGAGTAATATTTTTAAAGGGGAGATATTAATTTCAGGGGAAGTTTTATACCCTAGTATTACATATTTTTATATTATTGCATACATTTCATGCATATTTTTTTTCGTTTATTGGTATCCTCTATATTTTATACTTTTTTCTGAATACAAAAAGGGGGAGAAGGAGTTGAATCGGATAAAAGCGAAAGGAGTTGAATCGGATAAAAGCGTCATGAAAGATATGACGAGAAAAATAAAAAGTAAAAAGGAGGAGAAAATAATAAAAATTGAGAAGTCGAAAAGGAGAAGAAAACATACAAAAAGAGGGATAAATGAAGGAGTTGAAAAATGAAAAACGAAGGAGTTGATAAATAAGAAGAAAAAGAAAAAGGATTGGTGAAACTAACGAAACGATCAAAGTCGAAAACTCTGAAACGTACACATATATATTCTTATTTTGTTACAGGTTTTATCGAATTCAAAGAGTTATTTTGTAATCATAAAAAAGAGGGAGATTGTTGGAATATTTATTCCACATATTCATAAATAATATTTTGATGATTAAATTGCTAAACAAAACAAAACAACAAAGGCGAAGCAAAACGACGAAGGAATCGAAAACGCAAAAAGCTGCACAAAATACAAAGATAGCGCACGCTAGATATATAAGTTAGCGCATGCTAACGGGTCCCGGCTGCAGATCAGACAAGTTCGAAGTAACCTGAAGTGAAGTCACCTGATGAGGATAGCGCACGCTACACGTGATGATTAACGCACGCTATCGAAGACTTGTTACCATTGTGAAGAGATTCAAACACAGAGTGACGTATGCACTGAAGTAAGCTTATCGCATGCAAGAGATGATATCTAGCGCACGCTAAATATCAGTTTGAATCAAGTCAATCAATTCATTGGGGAGAATCAGCTACAAGTCAAAAAGTATTAACGGATATATGACGCATGCAATGATGCATGATTAGCGCATGCTACAAGAAAGTGTTAGCGTACGCTAATTGTGAAGGAAAGAAGCTACTGGACTGAAACTGGAAAGACGCCAACGTACGTAACAGTACATAACGTACGCTAAAGGCAAAAACATGTGATAGCGCACGCTAAGGAAGTCAGCCTAGCACACGCTAATAACAACTGGCAGTAACGGCTAGTTTGTGGAAGAAGGCTATAAATACCAAATGAGTTAGTATCATTCCACACAACATTGAGCAATTCATATACACTTGAGATATCATTGTAAACATTATAGGTGTTGTTCTTGAGCTTAAATTAGAGTGATTGAGTGTTATACACATAATCATACACGAGTGAGAAAAAGAAAAGATACGATTGGATTCGGTGTTATTAGGATCAAGGATCCGGCATTGTTAGAATCGCAATCGCTATCTTAGTAAGGTTTATCTAGTACCAATAGAAAGATATAGTGGTTGATTCCTTATCCAATAGAAAAGGAAAAACGGTTTTACTCGGACAGATGGAAGACGAGCTTGTAACGGTAATCCCTCGACCGATAGAAGAGAGGTTCAGAGGTTTTGATCTTGAACCTATAGAAAAAGATACATCGAGAGAGGACGTAGGCACGTTTGGCCGAACCTCTATAAATCCGCGTGTCATTTATTTTCCGCATTTAAATTTACGCTTCCGCACAAACGGTGCAAATACCGATATTACTACATCAGAAATGTCAAGGAAGTTCAGAGTTTTCTTGATTATCCAGTTATTATCGTCGATTTGTCGAAGGATTCTCAAAAATTGCTCGACCACTCACTCAGCTGTTACAGAAAACTCAGAAGTTTGATTGGAGTGACAAGTGTCAGAAGAGTTCTGATGAGTTGAAGAAGCGGTTGACTACATCACCGATTCTAGCCTTACCATAGGGAACGAAAGGTTTTATTATTTATTGTGATGCTTCAAAACAAGGATTGAGATGTGTATTGATGCAAAATGAGAAGGTAATTCCGTATGCGTCTCGACAGTTGAAGCCATATGAGATGAATTATCCTACCCATGGTGTTTGCGTTGAAGATCTGGAGACATTATTTATATGGTTCTTCTTGTCGGGTGTATACGGATCATAAGAGTCTGAAATATATTTTTACTCAGAAAGAACTTAATATGCTTCAACGGAGATGGTTAGAAATGATTAAAGATTATGATCTTGACATTCTTCACCATCCAGGTAAATCGAATGTTGTTGCCTATGCTTTGAGCCGCAAGTCAATCGTGTTGCAGAGATTGGAATTACTTACCATTCAACCGAAGCTTAGACGAGAGTTAACAGATTCGGGGATTGAAGTTTGGCCTCAAGTAACTCAAGGACAATTACGTTTCCTTGAGATCACATCTACCGTGGTTGAAGATATTAAGTCCAAACAGTTAGATGATCCTTTGTTTGTACAGCTTCGGGAAGATGTTGTTAAAGGAAAGGCTCCTGGATTCCTGATCGACAAAGACGAAATTCTTCAATTTCGAAGTAGAACTTGTGTACCTAATCAGGATGATCTTAAGCAAGTGATTTTGAATAAGGCACATTCTACTCCGTACACGATTTATCCGGGTACGAGTAAAATGTATTTTGGTGGCCGAATTTGAAGAGGGATGTAACAGAGTATGTATCGAAATGTTTAACTTGTCAACAAGTTAAAGCTGAAAATCAAAGACATGCCAAAAAATTGCAACCGTTACCGATTCCAGAATGGAAGTGAGAAGATATCGCGATGGATTTTATTGTGGGAATGCCAAGAACGCGAACTCGGATGAATATTATTTGGATAATCGTTGATCGACTAACCAAATCAGCACATTTTCTGGGCACTATAGATACTTGGTGACCAGAGAGATTGGCCCGTTTGTCCATTGCAGAGATTGTGAGACTCCATGGTACCCCAAAGACTATTGTTTCAGAATGGACGCTTTGTATCACATTTCTGGCAAGCAGTATATCGAGCACTCGGTACTGAATTGAATTTTAGTACCGCGTATCATCCTCAGACCGATGGATAATCGGAGAGAACTATCCACACTGTGGAATACATGTTGAGAGCTTGTGCGTTGGATTGGAAAGATGATTGGGAGATTCATTTACCATTAATTGAGTTTGTATATAATAACAGTTGGCACAGTTCAATTGATATGGCTCCATTTTAGGCACTATATAGAAGACGTTACAGATCGCCACTTTGTTGGGATGAACCGTACGAGTTACTTGGAGTAGAGCCAGATTTGTTAATTCAAATGAGGGAGAAGGTTGCTGTTATTTGACAAAAGTTATTGACCATCCAGAGTCGACAAAAGTCATATGCCGACGTTGGACGTTGACCGTTAGAGTTTCAGGCAGGAGATCATGTGTTGTTGAAAGTATCACCGACTCGTGGATGTTGGAATATTTTATTCTATACATTTATAATTGAGTTTTGATGATTAGTTGTTAATAAAACAAAAACAACAAGGAAGCAAAACAAAACAACAAAGAAGGCGAAGACGCTCGAACCGGACTGTAAAGCAAAGAAGTGAAGAAATAACATGTATAACATACGCAACACAAGAATGATAACGTGTTAGGGTTGTATACGTCAAAGCATACTTTATGCTTGTATTACCTAATTTTCCGGTCATTATATATGAGAATATTTAATTCATTTATCACATGTTTTGCATATTTATTCACGCAATGGTTATGCAAATGTAGTCTGAATTACTTTATATTGTAGATAATGTGGTGTGTCATGTCACACAGAAGATCACATTATCGGTTTCTTATATAATAATATTTAGTTCACAACCTATATAACATTAGACCGTTATGTGAGAGGTTGTAGTATATGCTTGAGATTGGTTGGTCATGACCATTAGCATATATTAGCGTATTCGGTATACGTTGAACAGGATCGAGGTGAGATAGATTCTTCTGTACTGACTATAAGAAAAACGCACATCTCGGACAATTATTATTTCTTAATTCTAGTGATTAATATTTAATTATATATATTTAATATTTATTGCTTTGATTTATCATGGGTGAGAGCCACAATGATTGACTCAATATGCTCGATATTTTGGGCAATATTATTATTTATATGATAATTAATATTATATCTAGAAATCGTGCCCCGACCAGTCGGGTTGATCATGTCCCTTGAGGCACTCGAAAGGATTATTATATTAAAACCCTGCAGGTGGAATCAATTTTCCGATATAATAATAAAGGTCGAGTGGTATAATCATGTATAACACATTAATTAATTAAAAGCTCTCAGTAGCTTAAATTAATTAATGGACATGAAATATCTTAAACACGGGAAATAATTAATTCGAAGAGGAGCCCAATTTCATAATTTGGGATTTTGGTAGGAAGTGCAATATTAACTTATTAGTGGACTAAGTTGATATTTAATAGAGTCATTATATTAGGAAGAGTTCTAATATAGGAAGATGGCATCTATTAAGAGTCCTTACCATATTCTCCTTAAGATAGAGTAGCCCAAAACACCTATAAAAGGAGTACATGTCTTGGCCGAATTTTACACATTATTAGAACAAGAAATTTGATTTTTTCCTTTGTGTTTAATTGTGGATCTTGACTTGTGTCTTGGATTCCACAATTTAGCTAACATAATATTTTTCTAAAATACATAAATATTCAGAAAAATAGAGAGGGAAATTTGTAAGGTATTTCTTGGAGATATAGTGATTCGGCCGATCCCATAAGCTGTCCAAGTAGTACGGTAGATTGTTGCCCACACGACATCCGGATAATAGGCGGGATATACTCTAGAAAATCTTGAGGTAAAAATACAAGAAAATCGGAGAGGAACACGAAGAGGAGACAAATCGACCAAAAGGGAATTTCTACCACTTCGCATCAAAGGTATAAATTACCGACTCCATGCGTAAATATGTGTATTTAGTTGTTTATTAATCTGTTTAGTTAATTAGTTGACAAGCCTAAATAGATCCGGTTTTTATGTTGGTTAATTTATAAAACCTTTCATTAAATAATTTCCATCAACTTGCTTTCGCTGTGTTTTATATTCCAACAATTGGTATCGGAGCCAGTCTTTAGGTTCTGTTCAATTTAATTAATTTGGTGATTAATATGCTAGTAATTAAATATTCATGTAGTATAATTTTTGGAATATTTTGCTAGAATTTGTCTTGCAGGAGAATATGATCCAATTATCATGGCTATGTGATGTTTTTATTTATTTACGCATTTTTGCTAATTTGGCCCGGTTTTGAGGCATGTATAAGTTTTTCCCATGAGAAAATCCACGGGTAGTATAGGATTTATTTTTCTTTTAATTTGATGTAAATTCGATGTATTTTATTTCGAATAAAATTGTAATCAAATTGGAACACACAAAGTACGAAAGAGAAAGAAGTCCAGTGTGAAGAGGAGTCCCAATCGGACGAACCGACCGAGACCAGCAGGGAGTCGATCAGCACTCGGCCAGCAGCTGCTCTCGGCCGTGGCCTGCTGCACTCGGCCAGCTGGGCAGCTCGGGTAGTCGGGCAGCTCGGTCAGCTCGGGCAGTGGGTCAGGCAGTCGGGCAACGGGTCGGGCAGTTCGGGCAGTGGGTCGGGTTGTTCGGTTCGGGCGATCGATTCATTTTTCCGCGAGATGCTTGAAGCAGTAGGAGCAAACGAGCCGAAGATTTTCTCGTTATTCAAAACGAGGAATAAAAGCCATGATAATTGGATTTAATTATCTAATTTTTATTATTTGTTGGTTTTTATTGTTTTGATGTATGGCATGTATGGATGTATGCGTGATATGTTTCCTTGCATGTTAGGATGAGAAAATTAAAAACCTTATTTTTTGTAAAATAACTAAGTGATTTTAAATTGATTTTTTAAAATCAAATTGGCCTCCATAATTGGTTTAAATTGTGAAATAATTAGCATGCGCGTTGACATTAGAGTCTTCCTCCACATCGGATGTGCTAACTATTGGCTCACTGGTTTTAAACTTCAAATTTGATAACAAAAAGGTGAATATTATTTTTTATGATAGGACCTCTCCATCTATAGGACTATTATCATTAAATGATATTCTAAGGTTTGTTAAATTATGGTGTTCACTTAGGTGTATTGATTAATAAGCTTCCCATCGGAGTCTATGTTAATTAAATACATGGCCAAGAAGAACCAACTATTAATTTTACTTGTCAAAACGCATCTTGGCTAGATAGTAAAATTAAAGACGTTAAAATCTACTTGAAAATGTACGTGTAAACGTCCACACTATCGTGGCTTGCATGTGCGGTTTTTTTCAAGGTGTTGGTTGATTGCATATATATTGTTTTTAAGGTTTTTCAATATATTTTGCGTCGAATTATGTGATGTATGGTGTTTTAATTTTATTCTCAGATGTCTTTCAATCCACTAGCTATTATTTTCAAAGAAAACAAACTTGATGGCACCGACTTTGCCGACTGGAAAAGAAATCTTGATATTGTCTTGACTGCCGAGGGGCATAAATTTGTTTTAACTGAGGAGAGCCCTCTGGAACCAGAACTGGATGCCACTCTTGAAGAGTTGGCGGAATTCCGAAGATGGAAAAAGTCTGATGAGATGTCTCGCTGTTACATTTTGGCTTCATTGACAAATGTATTACAGTATCAGCATCAGATAATGGGCTCGACCGTGGAAATAATGAAAAATCTCACTGAGATGTTTGGTCATCAGAACCGGATGGCTAGGAAAAATGAAATGAGGGTTTTTATGACAACCCAAATGTCTGAAGGGACCCCAGTAAGGTATCACGTTCTTAAAATGATGTTTCATTTGAACGAACTGAGCATACTGGGGGCCACTATCGATGCAGAGTCGCATGTTGATATTATCTTGGGCAGTTTACCAAGAAGCTTTGAGCAGTTCCACCTTAACTACAACATGAATCGTAGGACTTACACATCAAATGTGTAACTTTTGACAGAGCTTTAGTCTGCCGAAGGTCTCTTCAAACAAGGTTATCATCAACTTCTTGCGGCAACCGGTGCTGCTTCTTCAAAACCTTAATGGGGAAAGAAGAAAAAGCAGGTTGGACAGAAGCAAGTGGCAACCTTCAAAGCAAAGAGCAAGGCTCATCAGTCAAAGTCTCCTCAGCCCGAGGCGAACAAAAAACTAAAGGGCAAGTGCTTCAACTGCGGTCTGAAAGGGCATTTCAAGAGTGACTGCCCTAAAAAAGGTACGTATCATGCACTAGTAGTCAAAACATATTTGGCTGCCTGTTCCATCACTTCGTGGATAGTGGATTCGGGCTCCAATGATCATGTTTATTATGACTCGCAGGGGTTCCAAGTAACCAAGGTACTTAGTGCAAATGAGATTACAATAAGTAGGCGACTATTCCAGTGAAGGTCATTGCGATTGGGAGTCCTATGACTAAAAGTTGATGATAAGATTTTAGTTCTTAATAATGTATTATTAGTACCCGATTCTAGAATGAATTTGATTTCAGTTTCTAAATTTCATCGGGATGGATATTCAGTTTCTTTTGAAGATAATGTAATTATTAAAACAAATGGTGAATATATTTGCGGGAGTACTTATAATGAAGAACTTTATATCATCAATGCTGCACCAGTTCCCTTGCATAATCATAAATCGCTTAATTCTTTGGCTAATCCCAATAAAAGAAAAGAACCTTCGAGCATAAATCCAACATATTTGTGGCATTTACGATTGGGTCATATTAACTTTAGAAGGATTTAAAGATTGGTGAACGATGGCCCATTGGATTTGCTCCAAGTTGAGTCATTTTCAACCTGCGAATCCTGTGTAGAAGGTAAAATGACTAAAAGGGCTTTTCAAAGCAAAGGAAATCATGCACAAAATGCGTTGGAACTGGTTCATACTGATGTATGTGGTCCAATGAACATCCAGGCTGAGGGTGGTTTCGAATACTTCATCACGTTTATAGATAACTATTCGAGATATGGATACATCTATTTGATGCGACGTAAGCCTGAATCTTTTGGTAAGTTCAAAGAATTCAAGGCTGAAATGAAGAAGCGTCATGCGCAGAGTATCAAGTCACTCTGATTTGATTGTGGTGGCGAATACCTTAGTGGAGAGTTTTTGGATTTCTTGGCACATGAGGGGATTACTTCCTAGCTCACAGCGCTTGGTACACCACAACAAAATGGTGTTGCTGAACGAAGTAATCGTACTTTATTAGAGATGGTTAGGTCAATGATGAGTTATTCTGATTTGCCTATTTTGTTCTAGGGATGCGCCTTGGAAACAGCGGCGTACATTCTAAACTTGGTGCCTTCGAAATCAGTTCTAAAAACTGTAATATCCGACTGTAATTTTTCATTTTTACCTGTCATTGTATTATTCGGATAATCTGATTATCATGAATCGTTGCATTTAGTGTTATGTTGAGGTATTATAGATTTGAACTTCATATCGTTGTTATTTCATTTCATACTCTACGATTCAATGTTAATTAGAGAGATGCATTTTTTGAACTTTTCTGTTGATGTAGCATACGCTACGTAGCATGATTAACGTACGTTAATCTTGTGCCTTAGCGTGCGTAATGTTTCCTCTGTTGCGTACGCTAAGAGAATCGCACCCGATTGACTTGACACGTGAACTTCTTAGCCGTTGGCATGCATGTGAGTAATGTCTGAGCTGTCGTGTCAGCCAGAGTCAACTTTTATTAGCGTGCGTAACCCCTTTTTTATTAGCGTGCGCTAACGGCCTGCGGATTCAAGACAATAGCCACTGTAAGCCACTTACGTATGTAATATTAACCAGTTAGCGTACGTAAGTGTGTTAGCGTACGCTAAAGCTTCCCGATAGCGTGCGCTAATTCTGCGCAGTCTATTTATAGGACCAGCCTGTTTTTCATTTCTTCACAACTCCAAACCGATTCTCTCTCCATATATCATCCCTCTGCACTCCCAAACCGATATCAACCTCCCCCAACTTGCTTCTAAGCCTTAAATCTTGGAGTGGAGCTCATTTCCTTGGAGATTAGGAGGTGTTCTTGAGCTTGGAGTATATTTCTCATAGCATTGAGGTTGTTCTTCGTTTCTGGAGGTAGGTGTACTTTCTTCTCTGTATTGTTTTCATATGTTGATGTTAGTAACGAATTATACTTCACCTAGAGTTAGATTAATCAAGTAAAACATAGTTTCAATCCAACCTTTTTAACACTTTTGATGAATATGATAAATAAGGGTTTGAGATGGATGTGTTCTTGATGATATAGTGATTTTAACCATGTTGTAACTATCATGCTCATCTTACTGGACGAATTTAGCTCAGTAGAACACCTTTGAATCAGTTAACTTTACCATAATCAGATTTAACTAATAGAATTGTTATCATAAAGTGATTAAACACCATTTTAAGTTTTCACTTACCTTGGGAAGAACTTTGCCATGTTAGAAGTAGAAGGATGTCTTCTTGCTCAGATTTCTAAAGAATCATATTCTCCTTATGTTTAGCTCAGAAATATTTTGAATGGTTAAGGATATTTGTGAAAAATTTTGGTTGAATTCTTTACCGCCAGGCTCGATCACGACATGGGCAGAGTTAGCGCAAGCCTTCCTTGCTAAATTCTTCCCACCTTCTAAGACGGCGAGACTGAGAAACGAGATCACTACTTTTGGTCAGTATGACATGGAATCGCTCCACGAGGCGTGGGAGCGATACAAAGATTTGTTACGGATATGCCCACATCATGGCCTTCCGGACTGGCTTCAGATTCAGACGTTCTACAATGGTTTGAGTGCTTCCACACGCACTCTCGTGGATGCAGCCGCCGGTGGAGCTTTGATGGGAAATACGATGGCTGAAGCACACTCGTTGTTGGAAGCTATGGCCGCTAATGCTTATCAATGGCCATCCGAACGAATAACGCCGAAGCGAGTTATGGAAATTTCGAGTAATGACCCGATATCTACATTGTCAGCCCAAGTCGCAGCATTAACACATCAGCTTCAAGCATTTTCGCATGCTCCTTCCCCCGTTACCATTGAGTCTTGCAATTGGTGTAACGGATCTCACCCTAGCACGGAGTGCTAAGTCGGAAACCCGTTCGAGCAGCCCCAAATTGAACAAGCTCAGTTCGTAGGAAACGGAAACCGGTAAAATAATCCGTATTCCAACACGTATAATCCGGGGTGGCGTAATCATCCCAACTTCTCGTGGAGAAACGGACAGAACTCGAACCAGCCTCCGTTCGCTCAAAACCAACAGCAGCCTCCTCCTGCTCCAAAAGTTTCTCTCGAGGAAGCAATTGCAAAATTGGCAGCGAATACGAGTCAATTCATGACCCGTACTAAAGCAACATTGCAAAATCATTCCGCCTCCATTCGCAACTTGGAAGTCCAGCTGGGCCAGATTGCTAATGTGTTGACAGCCCGCCCGGAGGGAGCATTGCCAAGTACAACCGAAACAAATCCTAGAGAAAGTCTAAATGCAATCAGTTTGAGAAGTGGGAAGGAGGTGTGTGACTAGCCCGAGAGAAGTGAAAAGAGAAGTGAAATTGAGGAGAAGAAAAATTTAGCGATGGAGGAATCATAAGATTGGAGACCCTCGATAACATTTCCGGATAACCCGAAGGCATATGTGCCACCCATCCCGTTTCCGCAGAGATTACAGCAGAAAAAGGCGGACAAGCAATTCTCTAAGTTTCTCGACGTGTTCAAGAAGCTTCATATTAACATCCCATTTGCCAACGCGTTGGAACAAATGCCAAGCTACGTTAAATTCATGAAAGAGATCTTGTCAAAGAAAAGAAAACTCGAGGAGTTTGAGACAGTCGCCTTGACGGAGGAGTGCAGCGCGATTCTTCAGAAGAAGCTTCCACCAAAATTGAAAGATCCGGGAAGTTTCAACATACCGTGCACCATGGGGAATCTCTCTTTTAATAAGGCGTTGTGTGATCTCGGTGCTAGTATTAACCTCATGCCTCTGTCTATTTTCAAGAAGCTGGGAATTGGAGAAGCAAAGCCGATGACGGTCTCCTTGCAATTAGCGGATCGATCTATTAAGTATCCGAGGGGAGTGATTGAGGACGTGTTAGTAAAAGTGGATAAATTTATCTTTCCAGCGGATTTTATTGTTCTCGACATGGAGGAAGATCAATATATCCCGATTATCTTGGGATGACCATTTTTAGCGACCGGTAGAACTCTTATAGACGTGGAAAAGGGGAATTAACTCTGAGGGTTCAAGATGAGCATGTCACGTTCCAAGTGTTCAAATCTTTTCCATGTCTGGGAGGTGTTGATAAAAGCTCACAAATTGAAAGTGTGGATGCCGTTGCTAAAGAAAGACACCGGAAGAATTGTCGGTCGAAAGACTCATTTTCAGATGGTCCGACTTCTAAGAAAGATGTAGAACGAGTCGCATATCTCAAGCATGTGGACATGCCATCATCGCCATCCGACCAGCCACACTCGGACAAGTCTGCTGCTGTCATAAAGTCATTTTTGAAAGAGGGAAATAAGCCGAAAATCAAACGGACATCTAGTCATGAGAAAAACGGGTGTTTTGGAAAGTTGTTCTCGTCAAAACCTTTCCGCAACCAACATTAGGTGTCCGAACCGAAAATCGAATCGTTAATGACCGATGGTCAAAATTTTAGAAACCATATTAACGGTTCGATGAACGGGGCGGAGATCAAATGGAGTTTGCGAAAAGCGAACTAATTTTTAAATAGGTCCGGCGGAAGACTATAAACTTAGCGCTTCTCGGGAGGCAACCCGAGTTCTTAGTTGTAGATTTTTGCGTTTCTATATTTTTCTTGCATTCTTGAATTTTTATTTTTCATCATTTTGTGCTTTGATTTGCTTTTACATCTCGCTTTTGACGTGTTCCTCTTAAAATTCTGTGCAGGAAAAGTCCCAGGGGAGAAATTTATGCCTGAGCCGCGGCATAAGGCTTGTGAGACGCGGCACACACAAATCGAAAGGGAGAGCTAAACTTTCTGTACTCTGTGCCGCGGCACAACATTACTGAGCCGCGGCACACTTGAGCCCTGAGCCGCGGCACACGGAAGGTGAGCCGCGGCCCACAACAAAACAAACGAGCAGGTAAAAGGGACTGTACTCGGTGCCGCGGCTCACTTTAGCTGTGCCGCGGCACACCTTACGGAATTTGAATAGCCCAGGTATCTTATAACCCGAATTCAGCCGACACCCAGGTATAAATCCTTCCCCTCTTTTTCCTTCTTCTGCACGAAGCGTTCGCCCAAGAAACCTTCTTCTTCTTCTCGTTTTCTTCTTGCATCTCTCAAAGCTAATCAAGGTAAGTCTCAATCCTTGGTATTAATTGCTTCATGACTTGCGAAATGAGATGTTGTTATTCATGAAATATTGATTGTGTTGATAGTTTTCAAAGTCTTATTAAGATTGGGGAATATGAAGTTTTGATCGATTCTTAATGATTATTTGTGATTATGAATGGATGAATGTGTCGTTTGTCATGAAGAATGAGTCGTGTTTTTGTTCTTGGGGATTTAATCGAGCTATTGCCATATTTGTTCTTCAATTGAACTCATGCCCTTTAAGTGTTTGATGAAATGTCTGAATGAAAAAATTTTCTTTGTTAAGGCAATATTTTGAATCTATGTGCAACGTATTCGTTCTGGAATTACAGCAACCCCAACCCGTACGTCTAGTTTAAACGTTATGGTTCAATTTCATTTTTCTCTCACGGCTGTGCTATCTCGTTAAGTTTCTGATTTACGGCCGGATATCCTTAACCGAGTGATGATTATTCTCGTTATTGTTTGAGTAAGTAAACTCCGGTGTTTAATTTTTTTTCAGGACTCGCTATGGCTAGGACTAAAAAGCTGAGCAAGAGGGCCAGGACTCAGTCGTCCCCCACTCGAGGGGAAACTTCTCGTAGTCGCGCCGAGTCGGAGGCGCACCAGTTTTCTGACCCTGATATCCACAAAATCTTCAACGAGAAGATTCGGCCGCGACCTCTGATCCCGGAGAGGGGATTCACTTCAGCCCCCCAAGACGGGGAACTGCTTACCATGATAGACGAGATGGGGTGGGCCCGTTTCGTTGCACCCCCCGAGCCAGCGGTGATCTCGATAGTGTAGGAGTTCTATGCCAACGCGTTATTGAAGCACATTTGGGCATGCCAGATGTTGCAGCAGTCAGACACTCGGACTCACGTCGATGTCCGAGGTATTACGGTTGATTTTTATGTAGCTGCTATTCGGAGGTTGTTTGGGCTGCCGGTGGTCGATGAGATGCCTTATGACCGAGTTATGAATAGCCTCACGAATGAGGCTCTGCTCGAGACTCTTACGCAGCCCGACTCCGACTGGAGCGGCGCGCACTGTGTTCTTCCACTTTCCACTTCAAGAGCTCGCGCCTCAGTCGGCTCGGGCGTGCCTGGCTATATTTTATCTGTGCTCGTATAGACCCCACCTCTCAGATCCGCACTGTTTTTCTCTCCCGAGCCCGGACACTATATGCTATCACATCCGGGCTGCGATTCGATGTGGCCCCTCTCTTGGTCCGATCTATATTCCAGTGCATTCAGGGAGGGGCCAAGACGGGGTTGAAGCACCCCTCTCTTATCTACGCTCTGTGCCGGCAGTCGGGGATGATGTGGTCGGATGACGAGCCGATGCTTGCTCCCCAGGCCCCGATCGACCACCGCATCATCTCACATTTTGACCAGTGGGGAGGAGCGCCGGCGCATGCTCGGGGGAGAGGATTTTTACTGGATGAGGCCCATGAGGGATCCCCCGAGCCTCTACTGCTGACACAGGGGCAGGCAGATGCCGGCCCGCCGCCCGATAGAGAGAGATTGCAGGCGATGTTCGATGGGCTGAGGGTGGATATTAGGAGAGAGAGAGAGAGAGGATATGAGGAGAGAGAGAGAGGATATGAGGAGAGAGAGAGAGAGAGTATGCTGGCTGCCATGAGAGAGGAGCAGCGGACGGAGAGAGAGAGCATTATTGCTGCCGTCAGGGGTGAGATGCGAGAGCAGGCCCGCCGGGCCAATCGACGAGAGGCGAGGCATCTAGCAGCGAGGGATGCCTACCACCAGGAGCACCTAGCTGCATGGACGGCCCACATTTTGCATCCGCACGGGCCATTTATTGCACCTGCTCGGTCAGCCACACCACCCTCCTCACCGGATGATGCCGGCACCAGCTCGTGAGAGGACTGGAGGGGAGTACTTGACCTTTTACTTTTATTGCATATTATATTCTGTCCATTGAGGTCAATGTACGTCCTAAGTTTTGGGGGGTCTATTTCTGTTGCTACATTTACTACTGTACTTATTTCGTTGCACTTTTTGTTATTTCTAGTTATCTTTTTTGTCGATAGCCTTGCTTGTCATGATTTTACTCTTATTCGTGAATTTTTCGTGCTTCTATTTGTGTAATACTGATGTTACGACACTGTTTTTCTCTCTGAAGAAACGGTCGAGTTTTAGTCGAGTTGTAGTCAGTGATTTTTGTTTCTGCTAAGTCTTCATTTAGGTCCGAAATTTTTTTGTTTTTCTGTAGAGATCTTAGCGGATAAGAGAGGAGACATACGTCTTTTAAAATCACCGTCGATACGTTTGGTTACATTTTTCGGTTAGCTAGTCGTCCAGTTACATAAGTCGTGTTGGCACTTAGATTGAGTTTAGAGTCGGTCAGTTTTTCCCAAAAGTCGAGATAATATTTGTTCTATGATGGGAAGTCTAGTAACCGGGGGTATTCACGTGACCCGTTGTTTACTCTCGCGTAATACGACGATCCTGATTAGACTAGTGATCTAGAAATTTCGCATGTGCCAATGATAGGGAGCCTAGTAACCGGGGGTATTCACGTGACCCGTTGTTTACTCTCGCGTAAAATAGAGACCTTGATTCGGACATGCGAGAATAGCTATTAGAGTTGTTTCTCCGCTGTGGAGGGGAACTTAGTAACTAGAAGCATCCATGTGCCCCATGAGTGTCTTTTACGTCAAACGGTTTCCCAATACATGAGAATGGAAGTTCCACCCTAGGATTATCCCGATGAAACATCCCGAGATCCGAACCTAGTGGTCAACTCGAATCAATTTCTTGAGCATATATATATATATAAGGGAATACTGTCCGAGGATTATTTTTTGATGAAACTCGTGAAAATTTTGCCATTAGACTGTGGAACGGGGCAAATTAGCTCGTTTATTTTAACCTTTCGTATTGACGGTCGATTAGATTCACGTTTGTTAATCTTTGAGCTGGATTTTCTTCACGAACGAGTGATTAGGACTGAACTTGGTTACTTTGTGGAATCAGTGTTCTGAGTATAGCTCGCTATTACGATACTCATATTACTCAGAGAGAATTTCAGGATAGTATTGATTAGGTTGAGCACTATGAGTTGCACGATTATTCACGATATTCATTTGTTGAAATTAATTCTTTTTGCTTGAGGACAAGCAAAGGCTCAAGTTTGGGGGTATTTGTTAGGCGTATTTTTATATGCTTATTTATCATTATTTAGTATTATTTTGGCGAGTAAAATTGCATAAATAAGCTTTTAATGTCTTATTCTCGCAAGTTTGACAGAAGATTGGAGTCTGGAAGCTAAAACGAGGCAAAACGGGCGAAAACGGCGAATTTTGGCCGTGGGCCGCGGCACAGGAAGGCAACCAGCGGGCACCAGAGTAGACTGTACTCTGTGCCGCGGCACAGACCAGGTGAGCCGCGGCCCAGAAAAAAATCATAGCGCCCAGGTTTTAACCTGGACGCCATGTGCCGCGGCACAGATTAAGTGAGCCGCGGCACACAAGGCGGTTTTGGTGTGCTCCGCGCGTATTTGGGCCGTTTTGAAGCCAGTTCTCGACTTACTCAGACGGACGCGATTTGGAGACTGTTGAGAGCTATAAATAAGGGTTTAAGACCCTAATTAATCATCTTGGAGGCTTGGGAAAAGGAGGAACACAGAAGATTATCGCAGACGAGAGAAGCAGAAGACATCAAGGGCAGAAGGCGGAAGCCAGAAGAACGGAGGAATCCGAGCTCTTCATCTGCATTTGATTTTCATGCTTTTATTTATTAATTCTGTATTTTCATTATTTAGCATGTCAGGCTAAAACCCTAATCTAGGATTTTGATGAAACCTATGTTTTGACGGATTTGCTTGAGATTATCTATTTAATTCCCTTTTTGTTGAGTTTTCCCAATCGTATTTAATGCTTTCAATTATCTGGCCAATAGTTGTATTGTTTTAATCATTCAATTCGAATCGGGAGAGGAGAGTTGGTGAGGAACTATTGGTGATGACCGTTTTATCTTGTGAGATAGGAATATACTCATAGGAACTACATGGCCTTTTGGAGATTTTATGCTTTTTGCCTATTGACGAATTAATTCACCTAGGGATAGAGTGCGTTATTCGCCTTTAGAAAAATCTATTGACCTCGGAAGAGGCGGTAGAGTATATTAGCAATCTTCGCCTTCAATAAATTGGGAAAATCATTAACTTCAGATAATCGAGAGTAAATTCGGATAAACCGAGGTGGATTCAGAATCCTAGACTTATTCATCATTTGATTCTCTTTCTTCAAGCGATCGTTTTTTACTGTTTAGTCTTTTATTAATTCTTTTAGTAATTAATTGCAAACCCAAAGTTCGATTGTTCAAATAAAACTGGAATACACAAAAATCGGTAGTTAGTGATTCAGTCCTCGTGGGAACGATACTTACTCATCACTTTATTACTTGTATACGATAACGTGCACTTGCGTTCAAGAAATATCGCAACACTCTCAGACTGACCATCGGTCTGCGGATGAAAAGCCGTACTAAAATTCAACTGCATGCCCATCGCACAATGAACTGCCTTCCAGAAGTGCGACACGAATCGCCCGTCACGGTCTGATACAATACTCTTGGGGGTACCATGTAATCTCACAATTTCCTTAATAAACAGCTGGGCCAATTTCTCGGGACCCCACGTGTCCTTAATCTCCAAGAAGTGGGCTGATTTGGTCAGATGGTCCACAATCACCCAAATCGTATTCATTCCTCGACGACTCGTCGGCAAGCTAGTGATAAAATCCATAGATATGTCCTCCCATTTCCACTCGGGAATTGGGAGCGGTTTCAGCATTCTTGCGGGTCGCTGGTGCTCAATCTTAACCTGCTGACAGGTTAAACATCTCGAAATGAATTCGGCAACCTCATGTTTCATATTCCCCCACCAATAATTCTGCTTCAAATCCTTATACATCTTGCTAGATCCCGGGTGAATAGAGTACGGGGTAGCATGGGATACTCTCATGATAGAGTTCCTCAACTCTTCGTCAGCGGGTACACAAACTCGATTTCTAAAGCGTATCAATCCATCCTCGTGGATCACGAATCCAGGGGCTTTCCCTTGGATTACCTCATCCCGAACTCGAGATAAGAATGGGTCCGTAATTTGCTTCGATTTGATCATATCATCAAGAGACGAAGAAATCTCAAGGGTGCAAAGTTGTCCCTGAACACGCTGTAACCAAACTTCAATTACTGGCCTCATAAGGCCCAACTGCAACTCTCTCTGTGCTGTCAACCGGCTCAGCATCTGCTCCTGCACTGTCTTACGGCTAAAAGCGTCGGCAACCACATTTGCTTTACCCGGATGATAAAGGATCTCGATATCGTAGTCCTTGATTAATTCTAGCCACCTTCTCTGTCTCATGTTCAACTCCTTTTGAGTAAAAATGTACTTTAGGCTCTTGTGGTCTGTAAAGATCTCGCAGGTAACTCCATACAGATAGTGACGCCAGATTTTCAAAGCAAACACCACGGCTGCTAACTCCAAGTCATGGGTTGGATAGTTAACTTCATAGGGTCGCAATTGTCTGGATGCATAGGCAAACACTTTCCCTTCCTGCATTAGTACACATCCAAAGCCCTGTCTCGACGCGTCACTATACACCACAAATCCATTCGTTCCTTTTGGTAAGACCAAAATAGGTGCCGAAATCAATCGACTCTTGAGCTCATCAAAACCTTGCTGACATGCTTCTGACCATAAATACTTCTTATCCTTCCGCAGCAAGTTAGTCAGCGGTTGCGCAATTTTAGAAAATCCTTCTACGAACCGTCGGTAGTAACCTGCTAGGCCGAGGAAACTACGAACTTCCTTCACGTTCTTCGGTGGTAGCCAATCTCGAATGGCTTTCGTCTTTTGTGGGTCCACTCTCACCCCTTCGACTGATATCACATGCCCGAGAAAGATAACCTCAGGCATCCAGAATTCACACTTAGAAAATTTCCCATAAAGCTGTTCCCGCCTCAATGTATCGAGAACTTGGTGGAGGTGATGCTCGTGCTCTTCGTGGTCACGAGAGTAAATCAGAATGCCATCAATAAAAACGACTATAAAGCGATCCAGATAGTTAATAAAAACTCGATTCATCAACTCCATGAATACCGCCGGTGCATTAGTTAGTCCAAATGGCATCACCACGAACTCATAATGCCCATAGCGAGTACGTAAGGCTGTCTTTGAAATGTCAGACTCTCGAATCCTCAACTGATGATAACCAGATCTCAAGTCGATCTTAGAAAACACGGCAGCTCCATGAAGTTGATCCAATAAATCATCAATACGTGGCAAAGGATACTTGTTCTTGATGGTTACCCTGTTCAGCTCACGGTAATCAATACATAAGCGCAGAGATCCATCTTTCCTCTGTACAAATAACACTGGTGCTCCCCAAGGGGACGCACTAGGTCGAATATAGCCCTTTTCAGTCAACTCCTCAAGCTGGTTCTTCAATTCCTGTATCTCAGTCGGAGCCATACGACACGGTGCTTTTGATAGTGGGGATGTACCTGGTTCTAACTCAATAATAAACTCCACGTCACGATGAGGAGGTAAGCCTGGCAACTCATCTGGAAATACATCTGGGTAGTCTCGGACTACCGGAATGTCGGCCAATTCAACTGGTCGATCTGCTGTTTTGGTCATGTAGCACCAATAACCAATACACCCTTGATTAAGCAGTTTCACTGCTTTCATAGCGCTGATGACTCTCCCATAACGACTGGGATTATCACCTCGAAAAATACACTCGAAACCATCATCAGAAGTGACGGTTACCATCCGCTTGCAGACACTAAGTATTGCATCATGACGATACATCCAATCGATACCCAAGATTATATCATCCTTAGGTAAATCGACTTCAATCAGATTTGACAACCACTCACGATCGTTCAAACGAATCGGACAGTCCTGTACTTCACGATTTCCAATAATTCTTCTACCATCAGGTAGACCAATCATGTACAGCTCACAATTGATAACATGGTCTAGAGGCAAACGACTTAAACAAGAAGAAGATATAAAGGAGTGTGAAGCACCGGTATCAAAAAGAACACACACAGGATGGGAGTGGATCTCGAGTATACTTGAAATCATGATGGCCTCGGGATCGTCAGCTTTCTTCATCTCGTAAATCCTGGGTTTCGCAGTTCTGGCACCAGGTGTACCACTTTGATTCCCACGGCCCAATCCCCTATTCGCCCCGGTGGTCTGATAGGAAGCGGACGGAGGTGCCCGGTTCTGGACAGAAGACTGAACTGGAGCATGAGACGCTACTGGTTTAGGTCCAGGCCCACTCCTGCAAAAACGAGAACGGTGACCATTCTTGCCACAAGTATGGCATGTGACGGCAGGCTTCGGGCATTTGGAGCTGAAGTGCCCCTGGTCTCCGCAGTTATAGCACACAACAGATGAGGGGACCACTCGAGAGTGCGATCCAGCTGGCTTCGACGCCATGGGTGGTCGATCAGAAGGGTTTGGCAATGACTGGGGCTTCCTGAATGTCCCCCGGTTACTCTCAGTCTGGTTCCGGTTCCTGGACCTTTTGTTGTTGGACTGTGGTTGCTTCTTGGAAATCTCCTTCGCGGTGAGTTCATACTCCAGAGCCTTCTCGATGAACTCTGGTAAGGTAGTACAGTGGTGATTCAATAGCTGCATTCTCATTCGGGGTTTTAGCCTCTTGAGAAAGTATTTGATCTTATCAGCCTCTGTTCGGACAATTGTCGTGGCGAAAGGAAGGAGTGCCTAAAATTTCTCAGCAACAGATAATACATCATCGTCTTCAGACAGGTCAGGGTTCAGCAGTTCCGACAGTTTGGCCTCACGGAGTGGCCCTGGATAGTAACGGTCTAGCATGAGGTTTTAAAATTCCTCCCAAGTATAAACACCATCAGCTGGCCTTACTGAAAGCCACCAGGTATGAGCGCCTTTGCTAAGATAGTATACGGCTACCGAGACGCGGTTCTCTTCCGGGCAGTCCACCATCTGGAAAAGTTTCTCAAAATGCTCGATCCAATGCACAATGTCAGCAGGCTCAGAGGATCCTTCAAAGGTCGGAGGTCGCTGGCGAGAGATGTCGCTGATGATCCGACTCATGGGTCCGCCAAGCACAGGAGGAGGATGAGGCCCCTGTTGCTGGCCAGTAGTGGCCCTCTGCATAGCTTCCATTAGTTGACCCATCTGGGTCATCTGCGTCATCATGCCCTGCATCACAACGTAAGGATCCACACGCGCATCCCCACGCCCACTGTGGTGCGATTGATCCCTAGAAGGTGAACCACTGTCTGCGGAACTATGATCCACATTCGCACGTCTGTTGGCTCGAGGTATCGTGATTCGGCCCCTTCCGCGGCCTCGTCCCCCTCTGCCATGACCTCTCAGGTTTCTTTCCATACTGAAAGAATCAATCATAATGATAACCATAAGTACAGTTCAAGATATTAAAATTCACGCTAAGTTAATAGCAACAAGGAGTCACATATTCAAGGAAACGGTTCACAATTAGTTATCGACACCACGAATGTCGCACCAAATATTATATCGACGTCAAGTCGAATAATTTCAATCATATAATCAATTCAGCATTTATCTCGGATTATTAATCAAATAAGTCCTGTCACAAATCCTCGAAATAATAAGATCAATAAGGAGACCCATTCTGATATCAATATCATGCCAGTAATTAAATCATGGCTCATAAAGTACATACCAGATTTGGTTCGTAGGGTCAGGCGCTTGCACAGGTCACACGTGACACGAAGATCTCTTGATACTAGTTCATTTCACAATGACTCATAAAAGGAAACAACTCTCTGATACCATCTTCTGTAACACCCCAAAAAGGCGGCTATTACAGTGCCGTAGACCCATACTGGGACCCACTAGGTGATATTCAAAATAGATTAAATAAGTATTATTTGTGATACCGAACCACAAAAAATAGTCATTACTCCGATTAGGAGCTTATTAAAAATATGGCCAATGGCCTTATAATACAAAGGATCCGAAAAAAAAACAAGTATAAACCATATGGAGATGGGAAATACTTCAAATGTCGATACAACCAGATAGTAATTTAAATGAAGCGGAAAATAAAATAACATAACACGGTTTAACATAACCGGACAACAAATGATTTGGGGCCCCCGAACTAGTATCCTTTGAACCCTTCGCCGTCAACATGCTCTTCCCATGCCTTGCCTTTGCCTCGACCTAAAATACAATACAAGTATTTCGCCCATAACACAGGGTCAGATATACTTGATAATTAATTCTTCCGACATTATACAATTCACATATATATAATTCAAGAAAAAACATCCCGACTATTAATCATACCCCTCGGGCATATGAAACAATCAGTCACAAACCGTCGAACACATCCAATCATACATGGACTATGAACAATTAACAATATGGCTCAAGATGGACATCACAGTACGCCCGATCCGGAAATGTGTCCGTGTACATGTCCACCCTGTATACGGAATCCAGGATATACGTGTGACGATGTACCTAATTAGCCTCATGAACTACATCTCGTGTGCACAGTCCAATGCGGAATAATATCCATGCATGGCTATATATGTGCCTGGCTAAAAATCCTACACAATAACCAATCGGAACGCAGATATGATTCCGGATATGTCACGATACAACATGACAACGAATTCAATAAATCACATATCCGATTAAGGATCAAGAAAACTCACCGAAGTGAAAATAAAGACCAACGAGGTCAACAATTCAAAGCGACGTACTTGGGAATGCAACCCCATGGTGAAAACGGAATGACGTCAAGGACAATGTCAAATCACGACAAACATTACATGAACAGTTCGTACACATGAAATGTATAACCATCACAAGAATCTAATCATCATTATAACCAAGCAAGATAACTTGCCTCAATACGGAGATGAGAATAGTCCTCTGTTGCTACCCAAAATATTATCCGGAGATAGATATTGCTGGAATGGATGGGATAGCAAACAAATGCAAGAGCACTTCCGTGAGAAAGATAAATAACACAAGATTTGCCGGGGTTGTTAGTCCCGGGCTTGAATGCTCTCGCGAGATATTATTAATACCGATATTCGGGGATACAAGTACTAATGTAAGAATACAATTACAATGAGTGTAGAGTTTCTTGTTATCTTAGCTAGTGAGCGTGTAGATTGCCGTAAGAACCAGATTTGATGCTCTGTGAGTTCTTGTAACAAAGGTGATGAACAGTCGCGGCGGTGAGAGATCGACCGCCTCTCACGGCGAGTATTTAGCTGGATGTTTGGGCTTCTGGGCTTATGAATCCCTTGGAATCTGTCTAGTGGAGACTTGCATACGCCGATCGTCTTACGGACGAGAGATTTGGAGAGAGGAGTCTGAGATGGATTAGGTGAGATAGCCGGGAGCTTGATGATATGTGTGTTCTTGATATTTAGTGGATGTATCGGAATGTGAGAGAATGTGAACTTTTGGTGGAATGTATTTCGGACGTGAGTCAAATGAATTCGAACCGTATATTCGGTGAATCGGGAACCTTTTTCCGGTAAGAGGAGGTTCTCTATTTATAGGGCTTGAATCGCGGGCGATCGCCTTTCTTGCAATATAATAATCGGGCGATCGTCTTTTAGCACATGGGCTGTCCCCTCAAAGTCTGCGGGAGTTCTTGGCGATCAGTGTGCGGTCAATGGGGAGCTTACACGCGTCTGAGTTCTTTATGCGGTGGTCCCACCGACAACTTTCGCGCGCATCTTTGGTAGGTGAGGTAGGTGACAGTGTGGTCAAATGTCTTGTCTGTCGACAAAGATCTTATCTGTGGCGAAGATCTCGTCAGCGCCTTTGGTGGATCTGCACGTGGGTGCTTTCACGAGATCCAGTCCTTGATGGTTTTGACGGGCGATCGTCTGCTCGGGCGTAGGTCGATTGCCCTTAGCCGGTTAGTAGAGTAGATCGCCCGGTGCCAAAGGGCGATCGCCTTGGGGGTCGATCATTTGGGTAGCGATGGGGTCTGATATCTTTGATTTGGCGAGCTAGCCATAGTTTGACTGATGTTGACTTGGTCGCTCGGCCTCATAGTCGATCGCCTATCGGGATGAATAAATCGTGACACAACAATTGCCCCCCAGCTCGCTCATACGTTGGAAACGTGGGGTGAGGTGGCTCTCTTGGCGATCGCTGAACTATTGACGAGCGACTTCGTGTTTAATGGAACTGGCGATCGTCTTTGAGCTGATATACTCTGGATTTCGGACGACCTGGTTGGCCGCTGAACTGCGCGGGAAAAAGCAACGGGCGTTGAAAAGTCTCCGCGCACGTGTCGGGCTTCTATTGGAGGACGCCAACGGTCATTAATGACTCCTCGGCTGATGCGTCCTCGAAAAGACGCGTCACGAGTCTCGAGGAGTCAACGGTGCGCCGTTTGAGATCCGACCCACGAGGTTTTCTCTTATTGCAATCGGGTCCCCGCCTTCTCCTATAAAAGGGGCGCGGGGTGATCTCACTCACGCGTGCTTTTTTGGAGAAAGAAGGACCTGCTGCCGAATTTTCTGAAGATCTAAGAGCCGATCGTCGATCGATTTCACTTTAGGGTAAGAAAAATCCTTCTCTTCCTTTCTAACTCTGAAAATAGCCGGAACCTCATCATCGTTTGTAGCGGGAACCAGTTCTGCCGCCGGGACATCGGCTGCCCGGGGAGAAACTTCTTCCGTCTTCCACCTGGAGACGGAGGCTGAAGCAATTCGAGCCGGAATCGACCCGGCTGAAGTTGAGGCTTTGTTCAACGAGGCCGATGTTGCTAGGGAGTCGGCTGCTGAGGAGAGACGATCGCAGATCGAGAGAGATCTGGCGATCAGGGCTTACTGAGAGCAACATAGCGATTTTGGACGGGCCTATAGGGCCTTTGCTGAAATAATGGAGAGATTGGCCGGTCCTACTCCGCGATTCGATTTCAGGGGATATTCGGTCGCTTATCCCTATGTGCTCCCCAAGCGGTCGCAGTATCGTGCAGCGGCCGATCGTTGTGGTCGATCGGCCAAATACGGAGCTCGACGTCCAGGAGAGATCTGGCCGTCTGGAGGACAAGATTCCATGTTCCTTCAGATGTGGACATGTTCGCGCCCGCGGAGAATGAACGAGCCGACCAGCCTCCGATGGGTATGGTCGCAGTGAGTGAGGCCGTTATGGAGGCCGGGTTGCGCTTCCCTCTGGCCTTTGCGGTCTCCCATCTGCTGGCCGCTTGGAATGTGGCGCCACTTCAGCTGACGCCGAACGCCTGGCTCCAAATCATCTGCACTTTCACCCTATTCGGCGGTCACCGCCTGTATCGTCTCCCGTCGCCATTGGAGATGAACTATTTGTTTAAACTGACGGCCCATAGAGGGTTGGTCGGCGGTTACCATATTCAAGGCCGATCTGGCCGGGTGATTTATGGAGTTCCGAATAAGATACGGGGCGATCAGACGAAGTGGTTCTGGGTCGCTGGCAAGTGGAGAGCTTCGGCGAGCGACAATCCCACAGTGACTGGAGATCCCCAGATTTCGGAGAGGAATCCCGGTAAGGGTTTAGACTCTCCCTTCGCTTGGATGCGTTTTGGACTGATCTAATTTGATTTCTGTTTTGCAGGCTTTCATATTCCGGCGATCGAGGAGCTGCCTTTCGACTTCCTCGTTGTTTGGGAGCGAATTAAGAGCTTGTCGGACGACGACCTAGACGCCACTCGGATCAACAAGGAGAGTTGCTGGTTGTCGGCTCGACTATTCCGCTTCCCGAGACATCTCGCGGTGCCAAGTAAGTGGTCCTGCGATCTTCACTTACTAGGCGATCGCCTTATTTTAAGGACAGTGTCTGACCGTTAGTCGATCGTCTTTAACTGCAGAGGTTTGTTTCCCTCGCTTTTTGGAGCCTCCGGCGGAGATTGCTATGTCGAACCCAGGAGTCCTAGGCCGTCTTCACGCGAAGAGGTCGACTCGGGTTCCACCCGTCGCATTGCCTATAGTTCCGGAGGCGGAGCCTCGTGCGGAGCCGGAGCCTCGCGTAGAGCAGGTCGTGGTTGAGGAGGAAATTCCGGAGGAGGGTCTTCGGGCGAATCGCAAGAGGCCAAGGCCGCAAGAAACTTCATTTCCTGCCCCGGGCGATGGAGTGCCGATCGCCGCGCCTCCGATCACCATCGTTGCTCCGGAGCGCGAGCCGCCGTCTGCGGCTTTTCTGCGGGAGGCGGCGATCGCGGATGCAGAGATTCCTCGAGGGAAGCCGTTTTTTGGTCGGGATCCCGAGAAGGCTGAGAGGTAGATAGCATTTCTGTGTTTGACAATTGCATCTGCGTAGGAGTTGTACTAACTTATTGTTTTGATGCGGGATCCGTCGCGTGAGATCCTTCTTGTCCACCGATGGTCGTAGATTTCTGGCGAGCCGATCTCCTCGCCATTCTGTGATATTCCTCCCTATGTTAGCAAGGTGCTTCCGCCTGCCGAAGGCGTGGACAATCGATCTGGATGCGATCGCTCGCGGCGATCGTCGAGTTCGATGCATCTTTGTTGTCGCCCTTTCTCTTGACGGCGACCATGGCCTTCCAGTGCTCGGGAGTTTGAGGAGGCCCTCCACTATTCGCCTTCGGGAGGATCTCGAGGCGGCTCGGAAAGAGAACGCCGAGTTTCCGACAAGATCGTGGCGATGGAGAAGGACTCCTTGGAGGCGGCCAAGCGGGCGAGCCATGAGCTTGAGCTGGAGAAGAAGGAGGCCGAGAAATTCGAATGGCGGTCGACCGATTTCGGGACCAGGATGCGAGTGCCGTCCAGGCGAGGAATGTTCTTGAGGAGGAGGCCGATCGCGAAGGTGACGATCGCTCGGTGACCGGCCGAGTGGCGGAGGCGAAAGAGAAGGTTCTGCGAGGGAGGCCGAGCTCCAGGATCGCAATGGCGATGGCCGAGCCGAGAGGAGAAGTTGAGGCGACCAAGGCCGATCCCTTCCAAAATTTGGAGTATGTCGGCGAGTTCGCCTATTACTTGGCGTTCGCCGACTCGATCCGAGCGGCTAAGAAGGGAGGCTTGGAGGTCGGTCCTCTTCTTTGAGAAGTTCAAGTCATATGCATTGGAGCATCCTCTCCATTCGGCTTTCTCCTTGCCGATCTTGGACACGCGGACATCGGCGTGGATTTGGTGGTATCCGTCTCAGACAGTCTTGCTCATCCCGATGCTCGGAAGATGAGGGGACCGCGGCCCGAATGCCGATGGCGAAGGCCGGCGAGGGCTGAGGCGCTTCCTTTACGCTTTTAGCTTACTTTCTTTGTAGTTTGTAGCTTTCTTTTTGTAGTACTTAGGCCTTGGGCACCGTGTACTCTATTTTTCAAGTAATAAAATGAGCATTTGGATTTCTGACTTATCACTTGAATGAATGGTTATTTTTGAGTCTTTGTTTGACTTTGTACAAATGCGTGAGGAGAGATCGTTGCGAGGGTAGTTCCAAATGAATTGATAAACTCATAAGACAACTTTTTACAACAAGTTCGATCGCTGCACTACATCTGAAAAAATGACGATCTCCGTATGTGGTTGAATAGCGACGATCGTCGTGTAGGTAGTCCGCACTCTTCTTGCCCCTTGTTTTTATTCACTTAGTGGAAGTAAGGGGATGAAAATAATTCCTTGAGTGAGCGGTCTTTAACTTTGTCGAATCCTCAAGGACGGTCGTCCATCTTGAGGAACCTTGCACGATCGCGGAGTTCAATGGGCCGACTCCTTGATCATGTCTTGATGCGCGAAGACATTGAGTGTCTCGTGACTCACTTTATTATGAGGGTCCTCCGTTAGGCTGCGCCTCGCCTCGTATTTAAACGAAAGGCGTGCGGTCTTGGTCTAGAGGAGTCCTTGCGCGGGGCAGCGTCGGATGAATCAACTCCACGCCCGCGGCTTGTTAGCTCTGCTTCCACCTCGGCCAGCCATGGAGATGGCCGACCTCGACGGTGTACGTTGAGACGGGGTTGTGGCACGTCGCATTGTCCGGGTTCACCATGTCAGATGATGAACCTTTGAGGGCGAGCGATCGTGTCCACTGATTTGTTTTGGAGGGCCCTCAGACTACGCCGGCCTCGTATTTAAACGAAGGGCGGGCGATCTTGGCCTAAAGGGACCTTGCATGGCCTAAGCGATGGAATTATCGACCACGGGACCATGGCTGCACTCTTCCACCTTGGATCGTCATGTAGATGCCGACCTTCGACGGTGTACGTTGTGCGGGGAGGCGATCTCGTGCCTTAGTCCATCGTGTTAGACGGTGAGCTGAGATGGCGATCGAGTCCTCCGGTTTCTTAAATAAGGAGGGAGATCGGGATGACTTCGTGGTCTCCTTCTCTTGATTGAAGCATATAGAGACGGTCGCGAGGTTGATCCGGTCGGCTCGTATGAGCTTCCCGGCTGTTTGCGTTCGACTCGGACGATCGTCTATAGAGATAGGCGGGGCTTCGGCTAAACCAATAAGTCATCCCAACTTGCCCTCCTCGAGCAGTCTCAGGCTGTTTGAGGAGGTCGCGGCAATTGTTGGTCTTTGTGGCGGGACTCTTGTGGTAGGCACAATATTGATTGTTGTCCAGGTGACCGTGGTCCCTTATCGCCTTTGGCTTTTGAGCTCTTCGTGCCCCTTGATGGCATAGAAAATATGTGCGGAGTTACATTGAACGTATGGAGGAGATGGGCTTCCACGTCCTCGAAAGCCTTGAGATCTCCGGGTGTCTTGGCGATCGCCTTCTTTGCTTTGGCGATCGCTATCTTCCGGGCAAGAGGTGGCGTTTCCTCGTCTAGCGGAGGGTGAGTAGCCTTTGCACGGCGAGAAGTTGGCGGCTTTAGCGCGGAAGATCGTGTAAGTTGGGGAATATCCTTGGAGAGATGTCGAACATGAGAGAGTGACCGTGGAATCCCCATGACCGAATAGAGAGCGAGCTCATCAGCGACGGGTTCGCGGTGAGGATGATTTCGTCTACCGGTCGATGTAATCTGCGTCGATTTCGTCCTTCCCCGCTTGATTTTTATCATGCGCTGGGGCCTTCAGTCTGGCGACCTTCTTTGGCGAAGTATGACGTGAAGTCATCCGATTTCTTAAAAGAGGTGACCGATCGTGGTGGTAGTGAGGCGTACCACTTATGGGCGGCCGCCCAATGTCGTGAGGAAGATCCGGCACTTGGTTGCATCGGATGCCCCACACCCGATCATGTAAATTCGGAATTTACTCGGGTGGGTTTGGGTCCGATCTCCCCTTATACGAGAGGTGTTTTAGGAGGAGCGATCGTTGGTTGTATGGGGGCAAGCTCGATGTGGACCGCGAGTGGCTCGGTCGGCCGGCGATCTTCTTCTTGGTGCTTGCCCCGGTGTCAAGAGTGCTCTCATCTCGTCGGCGACGTTGCATGGCGGCCATCGCCGTGCTTTGGCTTAGCGGCTCGCGATCGGAGGCGAGCCGAGGCGATTGAGTCACGAGTCCACAGCGATCGGGCGGGAGTCGGATAGGCGACATGCGTTGGTGTGAGGTGAGTAGGCCGAACTCACGGTGACGGATTCGGATTCCGTCTTTTCAAGGTTGGAAGCAGTGCCCTGGCCGCCGGATGGGTCGCGTCCCAAGCGATCGAATATGGATCCGTCCGTCGTGCGAGAGCCTTTCCTCGCGACTTGGGGCTTTTTGACGATCGCTCGTTCGGTAGCCCATTGAATTTCCGTTTTCCCATGCGGCGGATGATCGAGGAGTTATCGCGGGTGGCGCGCATGCTCTCCGTCGCTCCTCCAGGGATGGCCATAGCCTCCTCGATCATTCCTCGGTTTGGAATTGATCGAGTGAGAGGTTGGGGCCATCTCTCGGATGCGGATCGAGAGTCTCGCGTTGCCGCGGCTTCCCCGTCGTGGTGGGGTTCGGATTGAGCCGGATATGGTGTCCGGCGGTTCGGAGCAGCTTGCTTCGATGTACCGGCGGATGTCATGATTCTGAAGGTTTTCTTTGAAGTGCAGTGAGTGTCACTTCAAGTATATGCCCCGAGAACAGTGAGTGTTCTTCGGGACGGTAGAAATAAAAGTTTGAGGGTTAGATGCGCCCTTCTTCTAGCGCCAATTGTTGCTACCCAAAATATTATCCGGAGATAGATATTGCTGGAATGGATGGGATAGCAAACAAATGCAAGAGCACTTCCGTGAGAAAGATAAATAACACAAGATTTGTCGGGGTTGTTAGTCCCGGGCTTGAATGCTCTCGCGAGATATTATTAATACCGATATTCGGGGATACAAGTACTAATGTAAGAATACAATTACAATGAGTGTAGAGTTTCTTGTTATCTTAGCTAGTGAGCGTGTAGATTGCCGGAAGAACCAGATTTGATGCTCTGTGAGTTCTTGTAACAAAGGTGATGAACAGTCGCGGCGGTGAGAGATCGACCGCCTCTCACGGCGAGTATTTAGCTGGATGTTTGGGCTTCGGGCTTATGAATCCCTTGGAATCTGTCTAGTGGAGACTTGCTGCCACGCGATCGTCTTACGGGACGAGAGATTTGGAGAGAGGAGTCTGAGATGGATTAGGTGAGATAGCCAGGAGCTTGATGATATGTGTGTTCTTGGTATTTAGTGGATGTATCGGAATGTGAGAGAATGTGAACTTTTGGTGGAATGTATTTCGGACGTGAGTCAAATGAATTCGAACCGTATATTCGATGAATCGGGAACCTTTTTCCAGTAGGAGGAGGTTCTCTATTTATAGGGCTTGAATCGCGGGCGATCGCCTTTCTTGCAATATAATAATCGGGCGATCGTCTTTTAGCACATGGGCTGTCCCCTCAAAGTCTGCGGAGTTCTTTGGCCAATCAGTGTGCGGTCGATGGGAGCTTACACGCGTCTGAGTTCTTTATCGCGGGTGGTCCCACCGACAACTTTCGGCGCGCATGCCGGTAGGTGAGGTAGGTGACAGGCTGTGGTCAAATGTCTTGTCTGTCAGCAAAAGATCTTATCTGCTGGCGAAGATCTCGTCAGCGCCTTTGGTGGATCTGCACGTGGGTGCTTTCCTGAGATCCAGTCCTTGATGGTTTTGACGGGCGATCGTCTCTGCTCGGGGCGCAGGTCGATTGCCCTTAGCCGGTTAGTAGAGTAGATCGCCAGCTGCCAAAGGGCGATCGCCTTGGGGGTCGATCGCTGGGTAACTGATGGGGGTCTGATATCTTTGATTTGGCGAGCTAGCCATAGTTTGACTGATGTTGACTTGGTCGCTCGGCCTCATAGTCGATCGCCTGTCGGGATGAATAAATCGTGACACAACATCCTCTTCTTGTCGAAACGAACGAACGGTCCTCGACTAATATTGTTTACTCGAACAATCAATCTTAAATGAAATACATTTTACTCAATAACATATTCGTATAATTATCAATATATGATTAGTAAGACGTCATCCTACAATCCTTTAGAATAGTTTGCTATCTCCAATTATCGAAGCCTTATGTCAAGAGTTCTTTTAACATCATTACAACCATAAAAATTGGTTTACAATACTTTTACCGAATGTTCACATGGTTCATCATAAATAAGAATTCTATCAAGGGCATGTTGAATAACCAATTATGATGTTAAGATCATTTTATGATGATTAAACTTTCCCAAACATTAAAATGTTGAAAGGTAAAATATGCACCATTGTGATCATTCTCCTCTCATCTAAGTTGAATATTAAGCTTACAACAAGGTTATTAGTTATGAGATTACACCATATTCATGAAGGTTATCAAAATCTTTCTTTACAAGGATGGAAGATCCATTAACATCATGCTTTATCCCTCAAAGAGAAAGGGAAAAGCCGTAATCGGATCGCATCATCGGTGACACCATTGTTCTTGAACGTGTCACAAATCTCGAGAAAAGAAGCAATATGTGCGTTGGGGTCATCGTTCGGCAATCCTTAGAATTGGCTTGCCTGCACCATCTGAATAATAGCAGGCTTGATTTCGAAATTGTTCGCCTGGATAGTGGGACGCCGAATCCCCGAAAAGTATGCGTTAATTTGCGGCATAGCATAATCTCGAAGAGCCAATGCCGGTTGAACTTGCTGCACATGGTTATCTCCTCCTTGAATTTCGATATTTTCAGCCATAGTGACTGTTGTCGGTAGCTCTCGTTTCTCCTTCTTCTTTCTCCTAAGAGTGCGCTCGAGTTCGGTATTCAAAGGTAGTAGGCCTTTGTTACCGAGTTTTCTCATGCACTACCCGAAAAAAATCCTGAAAGGAAAAACAAATAAATAAATAAAATTAAAATTAAATACACGAAAATAAGTAAATAAAAACGTTCAAACTAAGACTAGAAATACTGAAATCGATATTAGCAAAAATTTCAGTCCCCGACAACGGCGCCAAAAACTTGTTGCGATATTTCTTGAACGCAAGTGCACGTTATCGTATACAAGTAATAAAGTGACGAGTGAGTATCATTCCCACGAGGATCACTAACTACCGATTTTTGTGTATTCCAGTTTTATTTGAACAATCGAACTTTGGGTTTGCAATTAATTACTAAAAGAATTAATAAAAGACTAAACAGTAAAAAGCGATCGCTTGAAGAAAGAGAATCAAATGATGAATAAGTCTAGGATTCTGAATCCACCTCGGTTTATACGAATTTACTCTCGATTATCTGAAGTTAATGATTTTCCCAATTTATTGAAGGCGAAGATTGCTAATATACTCTACCGCCTCTCTCGAGGTCAATAGATTTTTCTAAAGGCGAATAACGCACTCTATCCCTAGGTGAATTAATTCGTCAATAGGCAAAAATCATAAAATCTCCAAAAGGCCACGTAGTTCCTATGAGTATATTCCTATCTCACAAGATAAAACGGTCCTCACCAATAGTTCCTCACCAACTCTCCTCTCCCGATTCGAATTGAATGATTAAAACAATACAACTATTGGCCAGATAATTGAAAGCATTAAATACGATTGGGAAAACTCAACAAAAAGGGAATTAAATAGATAATCTCACGCAAATCCGTCAAAACATAGGTTTCATCAAAATCCTAGATTAGGGTTTTAGCGTGACATGCTAAATAATGAAAATACAGAATTAATAAATAAAAGCATGAAAATCAAACGCAGATGAAGAGCTCGGATTCCTCCATTCTTCTGGCTTCCGCCTTCTGCCCTTGATGTCTTCTGCTTCTCTCGTCTGCGATAATCTTCTGTGTTCCTCCTTTTCTCAAGCCTCCAAGATGATTAATTAGGGTCTTAAACCCTTATTTATAGCTCTCAACAGTCTCCAATTCGCGTCCGTGTGATTAAGTCGAGAACTGGCTTCAAAACGGCCCAAATCCGCGCGGAGCACACCAAAACCGCCTTGTGTGCCGCAGCTCACTTAATCTGTGCTGTGGTATATGGCGTCCAGGTTAAAACCTGGGCGCTGTGATTTTCTTACCTGCGGCTCACACAGTGCATGCCGCGGCACAGTACTGATCTACTCGTGCCATTGGTTGCCTTCATATGTCGCGGCCCACTTGCCTTGTGCCGCGGCCCACAGCCAAAATTCTCCGTTTTCGCCCATTTTGCCTCGTTTTAGCTTCCAGACTCCAATCTTCTGCCAAACATGCGAGAATAAGACATTAAAAGCTTATTTATGCAATTTTAGTCGCCAAAATAATACTAAATAATGATAAATAAGCGTATAAAAATACGCCTAACAGAGAGAACCATCCAGACTCTAGAGGATATGTTGACAGCCTGTGCTCTTGATTGGAAGGACGATTAAGAAGCCCAGCTACCTTTGGTGGAATTCACTTATAATAATAGTTGGCACGTTTCGATTCAGATGGCACCGTATGAGGCATTGTATGGCCGTCGCTGTAGGTCCCCTTTGTGTTGGGACGAACTGTCAGAATCTCTGGGTACAGAAACCAATATGTTATTAGCATCCCGTGAGAAGATCACTTTGATTAGGAGTCGGTTGTTAACGGCTCAAAGTCGACAGAAGTCTTATGCTGACCACCGTCGACGACCGCTTGAGTTCGAGGTTGGTGACCATGTGTTAATGAAGGTGTCTCCTACCCCGAGGTGCTTTTTGTTTTGGAAAGAGGGGCAAGCTGAGCCCGAGGTACATTGGGCCGTTTGAGGTTTTGGATCGTGTAAGTGATCTGGCCTATCGACTAGCTTTGCCACTGACTTTGAGTAAGATTCACAGCGTGTTTCATGTCTCCCAGTTGAGGAAATATGTTGCTGATCCGAGCCATGTACTTCAGTTCGAAGAGATTGAATTAGCGGAGGATCATTCGTACGAGGAGTGTCCTGTGCGGATACTCGAGAGGAGGATCAAGCAGTTGCGGAACAAGACGATTCCCCTACTGAAGGTTCAGTGGTCACGACACGGAGTCGAGGAGGCTACGTGGGAAACCGAGGATAGTATGCGAGAGAGATCCCCCGAGTTATTTACCCCTTAGTTTCGAGGACGAAACTTTTTTTTAGGGGGGAGTATGTAATATCCGACTGTAATTTTTCGTTTTTACCTGTCATTGTATTATTCAGATAATCTGATTATCATGAATCGTTGCATTTAGTATTATGTTGAGGTATTATAGATTTGAACTTCATATCGTTGTTATTTCATTTCATACTCGATGATTCAGTGTTAATTAGAGAGATGCATTTTTTGAACTTTTCTGTTGATGTAGCATACGCTACGTAGCATGATTAACGTACGTTAATCTTGTGCCTTAGCGTGCGTAATGTTTCCTCTGTTGCGTACGCTAAGAGAGAATCTGGCATCAGTTGACTTCAGCACGTGAACTTCTTATCCGTTGGCATGCATGTGAGTAATGTCTGAGCTGTCGTGTCGGCCAGAGTCAACTTTTATTAGCATGCGTAACCCCTTTTTTATTAGCGTGCGCTAACGGCCTGCGGATTCAAGAAAGTAGCCACTGTAAGCTGCTTACGTACGTAATATTAACCAGTTAGCATACGTAAGTGTGTTAGCGTACGCTAAAGCTTCCCGATAGCGTGTGCTAAGTCTGAGCAGTCTATTTATAGGACCAGCCTATTTTTCATTTCTTCACAACTCCAAACCGATTCTCTCTCCATATATCGTCCCTCTGCACTCCCAAACCGATATAAACCTCCCCCAACTTGCTTTTAAGCCTTAAATCTTGGAGTGGAGCTCATTTCCTTGGAGATTAGGAGGTGTTCTTGAGCTTGGAGTATATTTCTCATAGCATTGAGGTTGTTCTTCGTTTCTGGAGGTAGGTGTACTTTCTCCTCTGTATTGTTTTCATATGTTGATGTTAGTAACGAATTATACTTCACCTAGAGTTAGATTAATCAAGTAAAACATAATTTTAATCCAACCTTTTTAACACTTTTGATGAATATGATAAATAAGGGTTTGAGATAGATGTGTTCTTGATGATATAGTGATTTTAACCATGTTGTAACTATCATGCTCATCTTACTGGACAAATTTAGCTCAGTAGAACACCTTTGAATCAGTTAACTTCACCATAATTGGATTTAACTAATAGAGTTGTTATCATAAAGTGATTAAACACCATTTTAAGTTTTCACTTACCTTGGGAAGAACTTGGCCATGTTAGAAGTAGAAGGATATGTCTTCTTGCTCAGATTTCTTAAGAATCATATTCTCCTTATGTTTAGCTCAGCAAGATTTTGAATGGTTAAGGATATTTGTGAAAACAACAACAACAACTTTTCATTAATCTAATGTGTTGAGAACTTAGAATGTTTTGATCATCATACTAGATAGATGGTGAATTCATCATGATGTTAATGGATCTTCCAGCCTTGTAAAGAAAGATTTTGATAACCTTCATGAATATGGTGTAATCTCATAACTAATAACCTTGTTGTAAGTTTAATATTCAACTTAGATGAGAGGAGAATGATCACAATGGTGCAGATTTTACCTTTCAACATTTTAATGTTTTGGAAAGTTTAATCATCATAAAATGATCTTAACATCATAATTGGTTATTCAACATGCCCTTGATAGAATTCTTATTTATGATGAACCATGTGAACATTCGGTAAAAGTATTGTAAACCGATTTTTATGGTTGTAATGATGTTAAAAGAACTCTTGACATAAGGCTTCGATAATTGGAGATAGCAAACTATTCTAAAGGATTGTAGGATGACGTCTTACTAATCCTATATTGATAATTATACGAATATGTTATTGAGTAAAATGTATTTCGTTTAAGGTTGATTGTTCGAGTAAACAATATTAGTCGAGGACCATTCATTCGTTTCGACAAGAAGAGGACTATTCTTGTCTCCGTATTGAGGCAAGTTATCTTGCTTGGTTATAATGATGACTAGATTCTTGTGATGGTTATACATTTCATGTGTATGAACTGTTCATGTAATGTTTGTCGTGATTTGACATTGTCCTTGACGTCATTGCATTTTCATCATGGGGTTGCATTCCCAAGTACGTCGCATTGAATTGTTGACCTCGTTGGTCTTTATTTTCACTTCGGTGAGTTTTTTTGATCCTTAATCGGATATGTGATTTATTGAATTCGTTGTCATGTTGTATCGTGACATATCCGGAAACATATCTACGTTCCGATTGGTTATTGTGTAGGATTTTTAGCCAGGCACATATATAGTCATGCGTGGATATTATTCCGCATTGGACTGTGCACACGAGACGTAGTTCGTGAGGCTAATTAGGTACATCATCACACGTATATCCTGGATTCCGTATACGGGGTGGACATATACACGGACACATTTCCGGATCGGGCGTACTGTGATGTCAATCTTGAGCCATATTGTTAATCATTCATAGTCTATGTATGATTGGATGTGTTCGACATTTTGTGACTGATTGTTTCATATTCCCGAGGGGTATGATTAATAGTCGGGATGGTTTTCCTTGAATTCTATATATGTGAATTGTATAATGTCGAAAGAATTAATTATCGTGTATATCTAACCCTGTGTTATGGGCAAAATACTTGTATTGTATTTTAGGTCGAGGCAAAGGCAAGGCACGGGAAGAGCATGTTGACGGCGAAGGGTTCGAAGGATACTAGTTCGGGGGCCCCAAATCATTTGTTGTCCGGTTATGTTAAACCGTGTTATGTTATTTTATTTTCCGCTTCATTTAAATTACTATCTGGTTGTATCGACATTTAAAGTATTTCCCATCTCCATATGGTTTATACTTGTTTATTTTCGGATCCTGTGTATTATAAGGCCGTTGGCCATATTTTTAATAAGCTCCTAATCGGAGTAATGACTATTTTTTGTGGTTCGGTATCACAAATAATACTTATTTAATCTATTTTGAATATCGCCTGGTGGGTCCCTGTAACACCCCCAAGTTATTCAGGGAATATTACAGCGCCGTAAGCCCCGCCGTGGGACTCACAAGGCTAAACATACGCGGAACTATAAATTTTGACCGAGAAGGTCTACATACAATGGAATGAAGAACAATACAAAGGGTATTCAAAACATAACCAATGTATCCAAAGACATCACAACACGAATCAATACCTCGGCAACCACAGTCCGGAACATCAAAGAAAATGGAAAACGATATTCGAGTATTCAAAAACCATTCCAGTACAACAACACTGAATGGACAACTCAAAACATAACCGGAGGAAAGACACAGTATCACACTTTCCCACCATCTTCATGCCGACCCGATACCTGCCTGTCCGCTCTCCTGGAACCTGAAATACATAAAAAGTATTTCCCCCATAAAGGGGTTAGCCGTCGAATAGCTAGAGCAAGTATACCAAGTATGAAACACAATACTCCTCGACAATAAAGTAAATGTAACCGTCAATTCATCAGTTTAAGACTAGTATTCCGGAATAACTAAATCTCATAGCGTCACATCAAGACGTATATGAATGCCGTAGAAATGGTTCATTCATATCATCCGTCAATACATATATGAATGCCGTAGAAACGGTTCGTTCATATCATGCCATCAATACATATATGAATGCCGTAGAAACGGTTCGTTCATATCATGCCATCAATATATCTATGAATGCCGTAGAAACGGTTCGTTCATATCATAACATCAATATTTCTTACTTTCAAAGTCGAGGACGTACAATCATAAATATATACTTGCCTTTGAGACATCGAGAATTCGAACGGAAAAACGGTATGAGTTCTGTAGGTCCAAGGACGCGCTTCCGGCACCTAAACGATTCACAAGGAATATGATAGTCAATTATCCATACTCAAAACACACGAAGAAATTCCCGAAATCCATCTACGATTCCCGAAAATACACGGATAATTAACTAGGGGTTGGAAAAATCGCTCAAACTCCCAAAAGTCCGAAATGGCACAATCAACTCCATAAAATCGTAGGAAAAGCATGCATACGGTATAGATACATCACAATCTCAAGGTTCTCAAGCTTCAAATCGGATAAATCGGACGAATCTACGAAAAACCCCAAAATCCAACACAATATTCAAAGTGTTCTTGAATAATCCCTCAATATTCCAATGAATCTTTATACAAACTCATAATCATATACATATCCCTTCATATAACATGATTATAACGTCCAAAACATCATATCTCAATACAAAATCGAAATCCAAGATGTTGAAGAAGTTACCTCAAGACGATCCAACCACTTCGATCCGATGAACACGAGTTAAATCGAGTATTCAAGCTTCCCAAATGAATGAAGATGATGAAAATTTAACACTCAAGTGATTGAGGATGAAAAATCCCTCCCTCAAGTCTCTCTCTCGGAACAAAGAAGAAAAGGATGAAAATGATGAACAAAAATCCCAGCCGACTCTTTATCAACTGCTCGAAGTTACGGCCGTAACTCGGCCTTCTTACGGACGTAACATTCTAGGTCAACGGCCTTACGGCCGTAACTGGCCAACTCGTACGGCCGTAACTCGGCTTCGTCCAAATACCTGCCGACAGGCTTACGGCCGTACCCGCTCCTGACTTACGGGCGTAACTCGGATGATACGGCCGTATCCGGCCAAACTTACGGGCGTAAGCCCCCTTCGTCAAAAATGACCAGGCACCCTGCCTGCAGCGTACGGCCGTATCCAGCCAAGCCTTACGGCCGTACCTTCATCGTCTTACGGCCGTATGCTGCAACCCTTACGGCCGTAAGTCCTTCTCGTCCGACATAACCTGTAATATACGAATACCACTTACGGCCGTATCCTACCCTTCTTACGGCCGTAACTCGCCTTCGGCCAAAAATGCCTGGGCAGCCTGCTGAACACGTACGGCCGTAACCGGCCAAGCCTTACGGCCGTACCTTCTCAACTTACGGCCGTATTCCAAAACCTTACGGCCGTAAGTCCTGTTCGTCCAAAATGGCCTGAAATCAACGAACCCTTGTTACGGCCGTAACCTACAATCCTTACGGCCGTAACTCAATGCTGGACAAGGTGAAAAATCCGAATACTCCGATTCCTCGCTACGAAAGATGAGTGATTATTAATGAGTGACAATTACAGACTGATAATTACTGAATAAATTACAACCGGATATTACATTCTCCCCCTCTAAAAAGAAGTTTCGTCCCGAAACTTAAGAAATAAATAGTTCAGGGTATTCCACCTGCATCTTCTCTTCCGTCTCCCAAGGCGCCTCCTCGACTCCATGCCTCGACCATTGCACTTTAACCAGTGGAATGGTCTTATGCCGAAGTTGTTTCTCGCGATGCTCAAGGATCTTCACGGGTTTCTCCGAAAAGGTAATATCCTCGGCTACGTCAATCTCACTGTAGTCGATAATGTGGCTCGGATCCGGTACGTACTTTCTCAACTAAGACACATGAAAAACACTGTGGACGTGGCTCAAAGCTGGAGGCAACGCCAAGCGATAAGCTAAATCTCCAACTCTGTCCAAAATCTCGAAGGGTCCGATATACCTCGGACTAAGTTTCCACTTTTTCCCAAAGCGGAAAACTCCTCTGGTCGGCGACACCTTGAGCAAGACATGATCCCCCACTTCAAACTCTAAGGGTCGACGACGAGTATCAGCATAAGATTTCTGAAGACTCTGGGCAGCCAGCAATCGGTCTCGGATAATTACAATCTTTTCCTTAGTCTCCATCAACATATCCGGCTCCGTCCCAACTAGCTCGGAAGCCTCGTCCCAACATAATGGCGACCTACATCGTCTACCATAAAGTGCCTCGAAGGGTGCCATTTTGATCGACGCATGCCAACTATTGTTGTAAGCAAACTCAATCAACGGTAGGTGATTTTCCCAATCACTACTCCAATCTAAGGCACAAGCTCGTAACATATCTTCCAATGTCTGAATCGTCCTCTCTGTCTGACCGTCTGATTGAGGATGAAAGGAAGTGCTCAATCTCAATTCAGTGCCCAAAGCCTGATGAATGGCCTGCCAAAAATGCGATACGAAACGGCCGTCTCGATCAGAAACAATGGTCTTGGGGGCACCGTGTAACCTCACGACCTCAGCAATAAAGGTTCGAGCCAGTCTATCCGATCCCCAAGTATCCTTAATACCCAAGAAGTGTGCACACTTGGTCAGCCGATCGACAATTACCCAAATCATATTCATTCCGGCCCGAGTTCTCGGCATACCAGTGATGAAATCCATAGAGATGTCTTCCCACTTCCACTCGGGAATGGGAAGTGGTTTCAACAACCCCGCTGGTCGTTGATGTTCGATCTTGACTTGTTGACACGTCAAGCACCGTAGTACAAACTCCGTAACATCCTTCTTCATGTTATTCCACCAAAAATTTCGCTTCAAATCTTTGTACATCTTACTCGTCCCGGGGTGGATTGAGTAAGGCGTAGCATGAGCTTCTCGGAGAATTTTCTGCCTCAACTCTAAATCGTTCGGAACACAAAGCCTGCCCTGAAATCTCATAATACTATCCTCGTGAACCATAAAGCCAGGAACTTTTCCTTTAATTACATCTTCCTTCAGTTGAGAAATCATCGGGTCACTCCACTGCTTCCCTTTGATGTCATCAACCAAGGACGAAGTAATTTCGAGAGTACACAACTGTCCCTGTACTCGCTGAAGCCAAACTTCTATCCCTTTCTCAATTAAATCCTGACGAATTTTCGTCTGTAATGTAAGAACCTCGAGCATTTGAAGAGATGCCGATTTGCGGCTCAAAGCATCCGCAACGACATTGGCTTTTCCGGGGTGGTAAAGAATTTCCAAATCATAATCCTTTATCAATTCTAACCAACGTCTCTGTCTCATATTCAGCTCCTTCTGACTGAAAATATACTTCAGGCTCTTGTGATCGGTACAAATCCGGCACGGTGAACCATACAAATAATGGCGCCAAATATTGAGTGCGAAGACAATCGCAGCCAACTCTAAATCGTGAGTAGGATAGTTCATCTCGTACGGCTTTAGTTGTCGTGACGCAAAAGCTATCGTCTTATCATGCTGCATAAGTACACAGCCCAGGCCTTGACCCGAAGCGTCACTATAAACTGCAAAGCCCTCGCTACCATGTGGTAATGTTAAAATCAGTGCTGAAGTCAATCGTCTCTTCAGTTCCTCGAAGCTCTGTTGTCTCTCCTCCGTCCAATTAAACTTTTCGGTCTTCTGGAGTAATTTCGTAAGCGGCCGAGCGAGTTTCGAGAACCCCTCAACAAACCGACGGTAATACCCAGCAAGGCCCAAAAAGCTACGAACTTCCTTAACATTTTTAGGCGGTGCCCAATCTAGCACTGCCTCAACCTTCTGTGGGTCTACACGAACCCCTTCGGCCGAAATTACATGGCCGAGAAACATAACTTCTTCCAACCAAAATTCACATTTCGAGAATTTAGCATAGAGGTGCTCGGTTCTCAAAATGTCCAAAATCAAACGCAAGTGTCGGGCATGTTCCTCCTTATCTCAAGAATAGATCAAGATGTCGTCAATAAAGACGACTACACACCTGTCGAGGTACTCGATGAATATCTTATTCATTAACTGCATGAATACTGCCGGCGCATTAGTCAACCCAAAAGGCATAACTACGAATTCATAATGCCCATATCTCGTCCGAAACGCCGTCTTCGGAACGTCGGACTCCCTCACCCTGAGTTGATAATACCCGGATCTTAAATCAATTTTTGAGAAAACCGCAGCCCCTTGCAATTGATCAAATAAAACGTCTATACGAGGCAAAGGATACTTGTTCTTGATGGTTACTTTGTTCAGCTCACGGTAGTCGATGCACAAACGTAGTGAACCATCCTTCTTCCTCACGAAAAGAACAGGCGCGCCCCAAGGCGAAGCGCTCGGTCTGATGTACCCTTTTTCCATAAGTTCTCCCAACTGATCTTCAACTCATGCATCTCGGAAGGTGCCATCCGATAAGGTGCTTTTGAAATCGGAGCCGCATCTGGCTCTAAGTCCACGATAAATTCTATCTCTCGATCTGGCGGTAATCCCGGGAGGTCATCTGGAAAAACATCAGGATACTCATTAACAACCGGAATCGAAGAGAGATCGACTTCGTTTCCTTCCGTTTTCAAGGCATAACACCAATAGCCCGTACAACCTTTATTCAAAAGTTTTACGGCCTTCATGGCACTGATAAGTAACTTGGATTGGCCCGACTTACGTCCCAAAAATGAGTACTACGATCCGTCTTTAGTCATCATGGTGATAACCTTGGTACGGTAATTCATAATCGCTTGGTGACTATCAAGCCAATCCTCGCCGAGGATCACGTCCTCGCCTTCCATATCAACTACAATCAGATTCGACAACCATTCCATACCGGATATAATCACCGAAAAATCTCTAATCTCCCGGTTCCCCACAATTCTATCCCCGCTAGGCAGTTTCACGATGAAGGGATTACAAGCAGTCAAGCAAGTTATATTCAAACGGCGTGCACACTCCAAAGAAATAAAAGAATGTGTAGCACCCGAATCAAAGAGCACACAGACTGGATAAGATAAAATATGAATGGTACCTGAAGCTACTGCCGCGTCGGGTTCGTCTGTTCGACGCATCTCATAAACACGTGGTTGTACCGAACCGATGCTAGAGTTTCCCCCTCCAGCGTTCTGACCCCGTCCCCGTCCCCTGCCGAAATTCTGCTGAGGTTGACCAAAATATTGTCGCTGATTTATACCTTGATCAAGTGGTGCTGGGGCGGAAGCCCGAGTGTCCAAAGTCTGATTCGGCTCGGAACAATAAGCCGCTCTATATCCCATCTGTCCGCACGTGTGACACTTCAATGGAGGAAAGTTGCATTCCAAATAGACGTGACCTGAACGGCCACAATTATAGCAAGCCACCGTGCGATTTGAGGTACCCGAAGTAGGACGGTAACCCCTCTTTCCTTTATTAGAACGTGACGACTGTCCCGCAGAACGATTAGTCGTCTGCGACCTCTGAAAGTTGCCACCCTTAGAGCCAGAAAAATTTCCCGCGACTTTCTACTTCTTCGGTTCTTCAGCGGTATCGTTGTCGGGGTTCAACATATCATGGGCTAAAGCTCTGTCCTGATACTCTTTCAGTGTGGTACAAGCAAATCCGGCCATGTACCGCTGTAAGTCCAAATTCATCCGCATATCAAAATAACGGATCTTATCACGCTCATTACGCACTTGATCCTTCACATGGATCAATTGTTGGTTGTACTCCACGATCGCCTGCGAAACGGGAATATCTTGTGGTTTAGCCTCGAAAAAGGCTCGGATTCGGCCCTCTCGCACTGGCCAAGGACAAAACTCGGCCTCCAAGAGCTCCTTAAATTCATCCCACGTGGCAATACGATCCTGTGGCTTGATGACCTTCCACCAGGTAGCGGCCTCCTTAGTGAGGAAATACTGTGCAATCGGTACTTTCCTCACCTCGGGGCAATCAACCGCCTCGAAAATCTTTTCCAATTCCGCTAGCCAATCTTCCCAGCCTAACGGGTCCATGGCACCGCCAAACTGTGGAGGGTGCATACGGATTACATTCTGAAGCAAGGCATCCGTGTTAGGGTTCGGATTATTCAGCTGAACAGTTTGGGCTAAAAGGGTCATCTGAGTAGCCAATTGTTGAAGTGCATCCGCAACTCCAACGTCAGCGTTGTTCCCCTGGCCGTTCGACTGGTCGTGCTGACTTTCGGTGTCAGGATGCAGCGAGTTCGACAAACTGGGGTTGGTTGACCCCGCAACTGAACTGATGGAAACGGCCGCGCCACGACCTCTACCTCGTCCATGGCCACGACCACGGCCACGGCCCCTACCAGCTGACATACTGAAAAACACGTAAGGCGCGTAAGTACAGTTCAATCGCACGTCATTAAGGTGATCGATTCTCATGAATACCAATAAAAAGAAGCATAACGAATAAGGAAACACCAGAAGAGTAAGAGGTCTTACAAGTACCGTTCGCACTGTGATGATGGCAGAGTAGTGATACTGTGGACAAATGACGACTCATTCGACCCAAAAAGACCGACAGCCTAGGTATCCATAGACCTAAGCTCCGATACCATATTCTGTAACACCCCCAAGTTATTCAGGGAATATTACAGCGCCGTAAGCCCCGCCGTGGGACCCACAAGGCTAAACATACGCGGAACTATAAATTTTGACCGAGAAGGTCTACATACAATGGAATGAAGAACAATACAAAGGGTATTCAAAACATAACCAATGTATCCAAAGACATCACAACATGAATCAATACCTCGGCAACCACAGGCCGGAACATCAAAGAAAATGGAAAACGATATTCGAGTATCCAAAAACCATTCCAGTACAACAACACTGAATGGACAACTCAAAACATAACCGGAGGAAAGACACAGTATCACACTTGCCCACCATCTTCATGCCGACCCGATACCTGCCTGTCCGCTCTCCTGGAACCTGAAATACATAAAAAGTATTTCCCCCATAAAGGGGTTAGCCGTCGAATAGCTAGTGCAAGTATATCAAGTATGAAACAGAATACTCCTCGACAATAAAGTAAATGTAACCGTCAATTCATCAGTTTAAGACTAGTATTCCGGAATAACTAAATCTCATAGCGTCACATCAAGACGTATATGAATGCCGTAGAAACGGTTCGTTCATATCATCCATCAATACATGTATGAATGCCGGAGAAACGGTTCGTTCATATCATGCCATCAATACATATATGAATGCCGTAGAAACGGTTCGTTCATATCATGCCATCAATATATCTATGAATGCCATAGAAACGGTTCGTTCATATCATACCATCAATATTTCTTACTTTCAAAGTCGAGGACGTACAATCATAAATATATACTTGCCTTTGAGACATCGAGAATTCGAACGGAAAAACGGTATGAGTTCGGTAGGTCCAAAGACGCGCTTCCGGCACCTAAACGATTCGCAAGGAATATGATAGTCAATTATCCATACTCAAAACACACGAAGAAATTCCCGAAACCCGTCTACGATTCCCGAAAATACACGGATAATTAACTAGGGGTTGGAAAAATCGCTCAAACTCCCAAAAGTCCGAAATGGCACAATCAACTCCATAAAATCGTAGAAAAAGCATGCATACGGTATAGATACATCACAATCTCAAGGTTCTCAAGCTTCAAATCAGATAAATCGGACGAATCTACGAAAAACCCCAAAATCCAACACAATATTCAAAGTGTTCTTGAATAATCCCTCAATATTCCAATGAATCTTTATACAAACTCATAATCATATACATATCCCTTCATATAACATGATTATAACGTCCAAAACATCCTATCTCAACACAAAATCGAAATCCAAGATATTGAAGAAGTTACCTCAAGACGATCCAACCACTTCGATCCGATGAACACGAGTTAAATCGAGTATCCAAGCTTCCCAAATGAATGAAGATGATGAAAATTTAACACTCAAGTGATTAAGGATGAAAAATCCCTCCCTCAAGTCTTTCTCTCGGAACAAAGAAGAAAAGGATGAAAATGATGAACAAAAATCCCGGCCAACTCTTTATAAACTGCTCGAAGTTACGGCCGTAACTCGGCCTTCTTACGGCCGTAACATTCCAGGTCAACGGCCTTACGGCCGTAACCAGCCAACTCGTACGGCTGTAACTCGGCTTCATCCAAATACCTGCCGACAGGCTTACGGCCGTACCCGCTCCTCACTTACGGGCATAACTCGGATGATACGGCCGTATCCGGCCAAACTTACGGGCGTAAGCCCCCTTCGTCGAAAATGACCAGGCACCACCCTACCTGCAGCGTACGACCATATCCAGCCAAGCCTTACGACCGTACCTTCCTCGTCTTACGGCCGTATGCTGCAACCCTTACGGCCGTAAGTCATTCTCGTCCGACATAACCTGAAATATATGTATACCACTTACGGCCGTATCCTACCCTTCTTACGGCCGTAACTCGCCTTCGGCCAAAAATGCCTGGGCAGCCTGCTGGACACGTACGGCCGTAACCGGCCAAGCCTTACGGCCGTACCTTCTCAACTTACGGACGTATTCCGAAACCTTACGGCCGTAAGTCCCGTTCGTCCAAAATGTCCTGAAATCAACGAACCCTTGTTACGGCCGTAACCTACAATCCTTACGGCCGTAACTCAATGCTGGACAAGGTGAAAAATCCGAATACTCCGATTCCTCACTACGAAAGATGAGTGATTATTAATGAGTGACAATTACAGACTGATAATTACTGAATAAATTACAACCGGGTATTACAGTCCCAATATGGGTCCACGGCACTGTAATAGCCGCCTTTTTGGGGTGTTACAAAAACACCCACGGAACTGTGGAATGGGCGCAAGCCCAGTCTAGGACATGTTCGGATTTGGGGTTCACCAGCACACGTGCTGAATAAAGAAGCTGATAAGGTGGCATCTCGTACAGAAGTACAAGTGTTTATAGGGTATTCGAAGGGAACGAAGGGTAGCTTAGTCTAAAGTCCTAAAGACCAGAAGATCATTGTTAGTAACAATATCCGGTTCTTAGAGGAGGACTGTGTGATAAGCCACAAGCCTAGGAGTGAGGTCATTCTAGAAGAACTTAGGGGCGAGATTTCGACAATACCAATTGTGCAAACACCTAGTGTACCACATATCGATACTATTGTAGTTACGCAAACCAAGGACATGCCTCGTCGTAGTGGGAGGGTTGTTCGTCAACCTGAACATTTCATCGGCGTGGGAGCGTATTCGGACCACTCCCCGGACAAGGATGAAACAGATCCATGTACATACAAACAGGCAGTTCAAGACAAGGATGCTGAATCCTGGAAAATAGCAATGGAATCCGAAATGGGATCTATGGATTCTAATCAAGTGTGGGAGCTAGTGGAGCTACCCAATGGGGTAAAACCCATTGTAAGTAAGTGGGTCTACAAGCGTAAGAGAGGATCGAAAGGAAAGGTTGAAACCTTCAGAGCAAGGCTTGTTTCGAAAGGTTACACTCAGAAAGAGGGCATCGACTATGATGAGACCTTTTCGCCAGTAGCCATGCTTAAATCGATCCGGATTCTCTTAGATATAGCCGCACATTTGGATATGGAGATTTGGCAGATGGATGTCAAGACTGCATTCTTGAACGAGAGTCTTGATAAGGAAATCTACATGCGCCAACCTGAAGGATTCATTGCTGAAGGAGAGGAGCACTTAGTGTGCAAACTTAAGAGAGACATTTATGGTCTCAAGCAAGCATCAAGGTCTTGGAACATGAGATTTGATGAGGTCATTCAATCGTATAGTTTTGAACAGTGTCCTAGTGAGGTTTGTGTATACAAAAAGTGCGATGGAAACGTGTTGGTGTTTCTTGTATTGTACGTAGATGATATACTTCTAATTGGAAACAAAGGTATTATCAGACGTAAGGGTATGGCTGTCTGAGCAGTTCGATATGTAGGATTTGGGAGAAGCTGGGCACATCCTTGGTATTAAGATCTTTCGAGATCGCAAGAAAAGGATGTTGTGCTTATCTCAGGCATCCTATATCGATATGGTGCTAAATCGATTCAGCATGGAGAATTCCAAGAAAGGTTTCTTACCTTACAGACATGGAATTCAGCTATCTAAGGCTATGTGTCCTAAGAAACAGAAGGAGATAGATGACATGAAGCTGGTCCCTTATGCTTCGGCAGTGGGAAGCCTCATGTATGCTATGCTTTGCACTAGGCCTGATATCTATCATGATGTAGGCATGGTGGTGAGATATCAGTCGAACCCAGGACCGGGACATTGGATTGCTATATGCTTGTATATCAATTAGATACACTTTGTCCTTTGGGTTACACTGACTCGGATTTCAGTGCGGTCAACGAAAAGTCGAAATAAACTTCTGGATATGTTTTCACTTTGGGAGGTAGAGCCATCAGTTGGAGGAGTGTGAAGCAGAAATGCATAGCGGACTCTACTATGGAAGCCGAGTATGTAGCAGCCTCAGAGGCAGCTAAAGAAGCGGTATGGCTCAAGTACTTCCTAAAGGATTTGAGTGTGATTCCAAATTTGCCTAGGAGTATTACACTGTATTGTGATAATACCGGTGCTGTTGAAAATTCAAAGGAACCACGGGCCCACAAAGCAAGCAAACATATCAAGCGCAAATATCATATCATTCGAGATTTTGTGAAGAGAGGGAAGATCATTGTCTCCAAGATAGCATCTGAAGACAACCTAGCTGATCCTTTCACGAAAGGGTTGCCCTCAAAGTCATTTGAAGGGCATGTGGAAGGAATGGGGTTGAGATGTATGGCAGCATTACTTTCAGTATAAGTGGGAGATAGATAGACATAGTCTAGATAGTATACTTCAAAAGCATGCTTTGAGTATAAGTGGGAGATTGTTAGGATTGTATACGTCAAAGCATACTTTATGCTTGTATTACCTAATTTCCCGGTCTTTATCTATGAGAATATTTAATTTATTTATCACATGTTTTGCATATTTATTCACGCCATGGTTATGCAAATGTAGTCTAAATTACTTTATATTGTAGATAATGTGGTGTGTCGTGTCACACAGAAGATCACATTATCGGTTCCTTATATAGTAATATTTAGTTCACAACCTATATAACATTAGACCGTTATGTGAGAGGTTGTAGTATATGCTTGATATTGGTTGGTCTTGACCATTAGCATATATTAGCGTATTCGGTATACGTTGAACAGGATCGAGGTGAGATAGATTCTTCTGTACTGACTATAAGAAGAACGTACATCTCGGATAATTATTATTTCTTAATTCTAGTGATTAATATTTAATTATGTATATTTAATATTTATTTCTTTGATTTATCATGGGTGAGAGCCACAATGATTGACTCAATATGCTCGATATTTTGGGCAATATTATTATTTATATGATAATTAATATTATAGCTAGAAATTGTAACACCCCAACTCAGGCGGATATTACAGTGCCGGGACCCCCAATTGGGACCCACCAGGCGAATGAAAATTAATGACTTAAATAATATAATTGTAGTACTGAATCACATTATATTATTAATTACTCCAATGAGGAGTTTCAAGTACAACACACCCAGGAAAATACGGAATACATGTATATTTTATATGAAGATAAAATATATAACACTAAATGAAAATGAATATCCAAACGGAAGTGTGCCGCGGAATAAAAATAAAGGAACATGAATGACTGAACAGGACTGGGGCCCCCTACTAGTATCACTGGGACTCCTCGTCGTCAACGTTGTCTTCTCGTGCTTTAGCCTTGCCATGACCTGAAAACAACATCCCCAACGGGTTCAGTTACACAGAACAACAATCCTCAAGAGTTGAATAAACACAATCATAATATATCTTAAATATGAAATTAAGCGGAAGAGGGACATCATAGTACACCCGTATTGGTCCCAAGAATGATGACGACTGTCCTCACTGTACCAACACGAGTCTTTTCTAGCGCGCTTTGTCCTCACTCACGCGCACCTGAGAAACTTCCCAGGGGGTCACTCATCCCATAACTACTTCAGGCCAAGCACGCTTAACTTTGGAGTTTCTATGAGATAGCTACCAGAAAAGAAGATGCATCTTGTTGGTATGAGTAGTGCAAATCAATTCATTTAACCACTTTCTAGTGCAGATCTCACAGGCCGAATTGCAAGCCGCGCCTCGCGCATTTTTAAGCCCATGCAGGTAGAATGCTGGACCGAATCCCAATAATCCCCCTCCCAGTACCTGCCAGCATCTCAGCCCCATATCTGGAAACCTCCGCGAACTAGATTTGATCAGACAGCCCTCTAGCGGCTGGATTCATTCACACAGTCCTCCAACACTTGACATCAGCATCTGTTTCAGCTCCGTTTACTTCCGCTGCGCCAGTATCTCAGTTCCAGCATACTAGATTTGATCACATAGCCCTACAGCACCTGACAACCTCCACCACGCCAACATCTTAGTTCCGGCCAACTGGCAACATTTGCTGCATGCCCGCCTCTTAGTTCCAACACTTTGGCAGCCTCTACTGTAGGATACTTCGAGGGAATCCATACCCGTGACCCGCTCCGATACCAATTGTTGGTCCCAAGAATGATGAAGATTGTCCTCACTGTACCAACACGAGTCTTTTCTAGCGCGCTTTGTCCTCACTCACGCGCACCTGAGAAACTTCCCAGGGGGTCACCCATCCAATAGCTACTCTAGGCCAAGCACGCTCAACTTTGGGGTTTCTATGAGATGGCTACCAGAAAAGAAGATGCATCTTGTTGGTATGAGTAGTCCAAATCAATTCATTTAACCACTTTCTAGTGCAGATCTCACAGGTCGAATTGCAAGCCTCGCCTCGCGCATTTTTAAGCCCATGCAGGCAGGATGCTGGATCGAATCCCAACAGCCTGTAATGGTATATGCAAGTGTACAAGACGAGTGTCTGGACAAACCCTCCCTTGTACCTAATTAGTCTCACGGAGGTACGTTACCATGTGCACAACCCATTGTGTCGGTTAACCCGATTACATGACTATCATGTGCCCGACTAAAAATTCCACACATCCTCACCCGGCCACGCAATATGAACCCAGAGGGCCACAAGGACAAAAGTGACCAATGAACATTAATGAATAATAATCCGACAAGGGTCAAGAATGACTCACCGAGATGAAATAACAATGAAATGAATGGTAGCTCATTGAAATGATTGGAACCGTCGTTCCTTGTGAATTAAATGATTAATTGATAATTACAAGTCTCGACATGGTTATTATACTATGAATGAATATGATTTATGAATGAACGACAACGAAAGGAATGATTATCCTTTTAACCGAGTAAGAATTAACTTACTCAACACCAGTGAAGAATGTCCTTCCTCGAACAAACATCCCAAAATGAGATATCGGTCGCTCGAACAATCTTGAATAACATAATTACCAACAAATGCTCAATATACATATCAAGCATGAATAACGACCAACTCAAAAGTCGATACAACAATATCCAAACTCATAGAGGCATTCTAACAAATACTTTGTAAATGTTCTTCCCTTTGGTTACACCAACCCCAAAAATAACAAAACCAAACTCCAAGTGAGTAATAAAATCCGACAAAACACCTTCAATGATATCGATAATCCCATAGTAATCCACAAATTGAGTTAACGACAACATCTAATCGAACCCCCCCCAAAATATCAAAGTCAACTCTAAAGTGTTCTTGAATCAATCCCCAACATTCATGAAATCCAAAATATACGCCAATAAATCCATAGGAATACATTTATCCAAGGTAGACAATCCATCTCTAACATATTCCAACTTAAAACCAAGCTTACACGAAGAGATCGGAAGAAAAACATTCAAAATCCGAAATTCTAGATCCAAGAAATGTTTACTTTGATTTGATGTATTAGAGAGGATGAAATGATGATTAATCCGGATTATAAGCTTGAAGATGTTGATAGGTGGATGCAGCTCGAAGAGATCTCTCCAAATCATCCAAAATCGCCCGAAAATGCCCAAAAACGAAATAAGAAGTGAGAAATGACAAAACCTGGGCTGACTGTCCTATTTATACTGTTCCAGTTTAGCGCACGCTAAGCCCTGATATTTAGCATGCGCTAACGAGTTAACCAGACAGTCCAGTGAGCTCTGACAGCCTCGTTAGCATACGCTACGAACTTGGTAGTGTGCGCTAATGCCTTCTCGATAGCGTGCGTTAACCCAAAATATTAGCATGCGCTAACTGAATATCTGATGCCCAATAACTGAATTCCAGAAACATCTGTCCTATGACACCCAAAACTCAGCGTGCGCTACACCCAAAACTCAGCGTGCGCTACACCCAAAACTCAGCGTGCGCTACTACACCATTAGCGTACGCTAATATCTAGCATGCACTATGAATTATTCCAATTCAGTCCAGTACCCACTGGACTCTACGTGATCGACCTTAGCGCGCGCTACACCGATTGCATAGCGTGCGCTACCCAAAACTACTAGCGCACGCTACTTACCATTCGTAGCATGCGCTACTACAACTCGACTGCAGTCCAGTGCCTTCTGGACTATCAGCCTGAACCACCATAGTGTGCGCTAATGCTGAGAGGTAGCGTGCGCTACCCATACTCAATTAACACGCGCTAAGATGAGTACGTAGCGTGCGCTACTCCTCACACACAGCCCACTACAAAGATGACAATGATGATACGCTCGGCTCGACTCTCCAACCGGGTTGAAAGATGAATAATAACTGATATACGATGCAAATTATTCTGAATGGTGAATACAATGAATGAATATGAATGATGAATGATTAATAATGAGTGAAAATTACTGAGTGACAATTACGGAATGATAATTACTGAATTACAACTGGGTATTACATACTCCCCCTTTTAAAAGAGTTTCGTCCTCGAAACTAAGGGTCAAACAACTCGGGATAACTTTCCCGCATACTATCCTCGGTTTCCCAAGTAGCCTCTTTGACTCCGTGTCTAGACCACTGAATTTTAACCAAAGGAATCGTCTTGTTCCTCAACTGTTTGATTCGCCGCTCTAAAACTCGTATAGAACGCTCCTCATACGAATGATCATCCGCGATCTCGATTTCATCGAACTGAAGTATGTGACTCGGATCGGCAACATACTTCCGCAACTGAGAGACGTGAAACACATTATGAATTCAGCTCAACGCCGGAGGTAAAGCCAATCGTTAATCCAGACTGCCTACTCGATCTAAAATCTCAAACGGTCCAATAAATCTCGAACTCGACTTTCCCCGCTTCCCGAAACGGAAGATACCTCGACTCGGGGATACCTTGACCAAAACGTGGTCACCTGCCTCGAACTCTAATGGTCGACAACGATTATCTGCATATGATTTCTGTCGACTCTGTGCGGTCAACAAACAACTTCTGATCAAAGCTACCTTCTCATGGGCGGCTATAAGCATATCTGTCTCGGTGCCGAATGATTCTGATAAGTCATCCCAACACAAAGGAGATCGACAATGACGATCGTACAAGGCCTCGTAAGGTGCCATCTTAATCGAAGCATGTCAATTGTTATTGTACGTGAACTCAATCAATAGTAGTTGGGCTTCCCAATTGCCTTTCTAATCGAGGACACATGCTCTCAACATGTCCTCCAACATCTGAATAGTCCTCTCTGATTGTCCATCAGACTGAGGATAAAAAGATGTGCTGAGATTAAGCTGAGTTCCCATTGCACGATGAACTGATTTCCAAATATACGACACGAATCGCCTGCCACGATCAGAAACGATACTCTTAGGAGTACCATGCAGTCTCACTATCTCTTTGATGAACAACTGGGCAAGTCTCTCGGGACCCCACGTATCCTTAATCTCAAGGAAATGAGCTGACTTAGTTAAACGGTACATAATGACCCAAATTGTATTCATGCCACGACGATTCATCGGCAAACTTGTGATGAAGTCCATAGAAATATCTTCCCACTTCCACTCTGGGATAGGGAGCTATTTCAGCATACCCGCCGGTCGCTGATGTTCTATCTTGACTTTCTGATAGGTTAAACATCTTGAAACAAATTCTGCAACTTCTCGCTTCATATTACTCCACCGGTAATTCTGTTTCAAGTCCTTGTACATCTTACTAGACCCCGGATGAATGGAATAAGGGGTATCATGATCTTCTCTCAAAATCGAGTTTTTCAACTCGTCATTCTCCGGAACGCATAACTGGTTCTTAAATCTCAAAAGTCCATCCTCGCGGACCACAAATCCAGGGGCTTTCCCCTGAGTCACATCATCTCGAATGCGCAACAAAGATGGGTCTGAACCCTGATTTACTCTGATCGCCTCCTCTAGTGGCGATGAAATCTCTAACATACAAAGTTTCCCTTGTACTCGTTGTAACCAAACCTCGACCTCGGATCTTAGGAATTCCTGTTGAAGTTCCTTCTAAACAGTCAAACGAGTAAGCATTTGCTCCTGAACGTACTTACGACTCAAGGCGTCGGCGACAATGTTCGCCTTGCCTGGGTGGTATAGTATCTCAATATCATAATCTTTGATTAGTTCCAACCACCGCCTCTGTCGCATATTTAACTCCTTCTCAGTAAATATATATTTCAAACTCTTATGGTCGGTGAAAATCTGACATGTGACGCCATAAACATAATGACACCAAATCTTCAACGCGAATACCACGACCACTAACTCTAGGTCGTGGGTCGGATAGTTGACCTCGTAAGGTCTCAACTGCCTTGAAGCATAGGCAATAACTTTCCCGTTCTGCATTAATACACATCCAAGACCATGTCCGGATGCATCACTATAAACCATGAATCCTTCCGTCTCTTGCGGTAAAGAAAAGACAGGTGCTGAAATTAACCGGCTCTTGAGTTCCTCAAAACTCTGTTGGCATGCGTCGGACCACGTGTATTTCTTATCCTTCCACAAAAGGTTCGTCATGGGTTGAGCGATTTTAGAAAATCCTTCCACAAATCACTGATAATAACCAGCTAATCCGAGGAAACTTCGGATTTCCTTAACATTCTTCGGAGGTTGCCACTCTCGGATAGCCTCCGTCTTCTGAGGGTCGATGCATACTCCGTCTGATGAAATCACATGTCTGAGAAACGTCACTTCAGACATCCAGAACTCACATTTGGAAAACTTCCCATAAAGTTGCTCTCGTCTCAACACTTCGAGGACCTGATGAAGGTGAAATTCGTGCTCTTCTTGGTCACGTGAATAAATCAAAATGTCATCAATGAAGACAACCACAAACTGATCTAAATAGTTGATGTAAACCCGATTCATTAACTCCATGAACACCACAGATGCATTAGTTAACCCAAACGGCATTACCACAAACTCATAATGACCACAGCGTGTTCGAAACGCCGTTCTAGCAATATCCGACTCTCGAATTCACAATTGATGATACCCAGATCTTAAATCGATCTTGGAAAATAGTAAAGTTGATCCAAAAGATCATCGATATGGGGTAGGGGATATTTAATCTTGATCGTCACCCTGTTCAATTCCCGATAATCAATACACAAACGAAACGAACCATCCTTCTTCTTGACAAATAACACAGGTGCTCCCCATGGGGACGCACTCGGTCGGATATAACCTTTCTCGGTCAAATCCTCTAATTGATTCTTCAGTTCTTGCATTTCGGCCGGGGCCATCCGATACGGTGCCTTCGATATTGGGGATGTACCAGGCTCCAACTCTATTGTGAATTCCACCTCTCTCTGTGGAGGCAAACCAGGTAATTCGTCTGGAAATACATCGGCATATTCTCTCACTACCGGAATATCCGCCAACATTATTGAGGATTTCTCAGTCTTGGTCATATAACACCAATAACCGACACACCCCTGATTGAGTAATTTCACTGCTTTCATCATATTAATGACTTTACCAGAACAACTGGTATTACCTCCCTAGAATACACATTCGACTCCATCGTCTGAAATGATAGTGACCATACGCTTGCAGACACTAATGATGGCATCCTGACGATCCATCCAATCAATACCCAAGATAACATCGTCTCTTGGTAAATCTACTACGATCAGGTTTGCCAACCAAACACGGCCATTAAGCTGAATCGGACAATTCTCAATCTCACGATCCCCGATAATTCTTCTACCGTCGGGTAGACCACTGATAAAAGGTTCACAACTAGTAGCACTATCCAGATGAAGTCTACTCAAGCATGACTCGGAAATGAATGAATACCATGCACCAATATCAAAAAGGGTACACACAGGTTGAGATAGAATTTCGAGTGTACCTAAGATCATCCGGGCCTCCGGACCATCAGCCTTCTTCATCTCATAAATTCAGGGCTTGCCGGCCCCCGAACCGGATGCTCCCGTCTGATAGCTTTTGGCTCCACCTTTGTTTGCTCCCGTCGTCTTGAACGACGTGGACTGAGTGGCCTGATTATAAACTGTTGACTGTCTCGGGGCCCAAGATATCACCGGAGCAGGTTTAGAGTCTCTATGGCAAAAACGGGCCTTATGCCCAGCAATCCCACACTTATGACACGTGATAGTCTGCCTCGGATACTTGGTGCTGAAATGACCCTGTTCTTCACAGTTGAAACAGGTGATGGCCGAACTGGACGCTCGGGACTGAGATTCTGCGGGTCTAGGCACCATAGGAGGTCACTCAGAAAAAGTAGGGCCCACACGAGGCTTCTTGAAGGTTGCCTGACTGCCCTCAGACTGATTATGATTCTTTGATTTATTACTTGCAGATGAAGGTTGCTGCTTAGCAATCTCCTTAGCAGTAAGTGTAGGTCACAAGTCGTCCACGAACAAGTCTAGAGGGGGGGTGAATAGACTTGTTGAAACTCTTAAACACTTTTTCACGAAGAGTGAGTTTCTTCAGCTGATAGGTAAACAAATGACTTGGAGTCGTTTGTTCTTTAATATATGCGGAAGTCAGCTGATGACGAATAAAAAGCAACTAATGAAATACTTAACAATGAATGCAGCAGTTAAAGTATGATGCAATAAAACAGTAAAGAACGCAGGCAATTATAGTGGTCTCAGAGGTGGGGTAATCCTCTACTATTCCACTTTTCTCCAAACCAGTTGGAGATGAATTCGCTATAATTCTCAACCAGTGATAAATATTACAGTGATTCAAACAAAACTACCACAACTTCCAACTAGTGGAAATCCGTGCCGTTGTACCACACTTGACTGCCTTGCACCTCTTGATCCTCGATCCTTGAATGCCTTTACAGTCTCTTAACTTCAACCAGTGAAGTACCCCGAACTCAGGATTATAGACAAGAGTTTTTGTCTTCTCCAACTAAGAGCTTCTTTAAGTAAGAACTTTTAGAACCGCTCTTTTCTCGATGCTGTATTTCGCTTTTTGATAGCTTGAATGCTTTGATCGCTTGAAAGTATGTTAGCACAGGTAGTTATTATCGTAAGGTATTTCTCAGCTTCAAATCTTCGGATATATATAGGTCACGATCTCTGAGCTTTTCCTTATAGCCGTTGCAAATCTTTTGAACAAATCCGTCCGTTAGAGAGGTAGACTTCATTGTTTTCTTTTTGAACGTTGCAAGGCTGGATTCCCATATTTTAATCTATCTTCCGACCGTTGTGAAGACTCTGCATGTGATGCGCCGAATCTTTTGAATATAAAACGATTAAAGTCTTCAAGGTGGGTCTGGATGATTTATTTAAATCATATCTCTTGCGGGAATCTCTCCAATTTGTCTCTTCACGTTGCATGTGACTTTCTGTAATACTTGACTTTTCAACACATGCTGACGTGGACTTGGAGTACTTGGCTGATCTCGACTAGGTTGATGAGCAGTTAACTTCTCTGCAGTCTGGACCTCTCTGATGTTCTTAGTTTAGAACTTGTCTGATCAGGTGACTTTGTCTGAGGTACCTTGGCTGCAGTCTGGTCAAACATCCATGATAATTTTTGTTGACCAGAACTACTCTGACTTGACTCGGCTGATCCTCTCTGATGGACTTAGCTGTACTTTAGTACTTAGCCGATTTTTAGCCTAACTTATTTTTGGCCTATAGAAGATACTCATTTGGTTCTTCTTTACATTTTGCCAAGTTTTATACTTAACATTATTTGGCCTATGGAAGACACTCATTTGGTTCTTCCTTATATTTTTGCCAAGTAATAAACATTTGAATTTATACTGATGACATCATCAAAATCTAACAAGTATTCCTAACAAATTCCCCCTATTTTGATGATGGCAAAACTTTAAACAAGTAATCAAATGCACAAGTCTGCACTTAGGTACAAGACACAAAATCAAAATCAGTCTTGTTTTGAGACAACTGGGAGTTGTCATTCAAATGACTGTTATATATTAATTTTCTGTTGATTACAGGTACATGGCTTGAATAGAGTAAATACAGAAAATTTAATCAATTACAAAAAAATTACAATTATATCCAAAAACTATCTGCCCCTTCCTCTGCGAACCGCTTGCTTAGGAGGTCTAAATAGTTTTGCAGCGATTGGTCTATTATTGATGGGTGCAAGACCATATTTTCTCCTTATGACTAGGGCAGCAAAGTCTTGGTCTTCTTTTGAAGAGAACTTGTGCTCTTCACATAGATTTCTAATTTCTTCTTGAAGCTCTAGCTCGTTAAGTTCTTTATCCAAATGGGTCGGCGCTTCCTCTGCTCTGCAAGTAGGAATCATAGGATAAGCCTGCCATTTGGCTGCATATTTAAGCATTATCTTCCACAGAGTAGGCCATCTAGCATCCATGTAGTTGATGAATGACTGTTGGGGCGAGCATTCTTTATCATCGAGTATCTCCCAGAGGTAGAGCTGCTCTATGAATTGTTTCTTGGCATTCGCCCAACTGTTCATGAATTCTGTTGGTAAGAATTCTTCAACATACCACAGCTGTTTACCTTCCCATTCGAATCTTTGATCATCTTTCTCTCTTGTTCTTCTCTTCTTCTCCACAGACTACTTCTCAGGTTGACTGGGGGAAGATATCTCCTTTCTCTTCAGACTTGATGATCCTCCTTCAATTTGAAGAATATCTTGCCTCTTCTTTGTTCTTAGCTCTGCCCTTATTTCTCCTTGAATACTTCCTTCCCCCTGAATTCCATCTTCCCCCTTTTTGCCAGCATCAACTAAAGTAGTCAATTGCTGCTCTATTCTGCTCATCCAATCAGTCATGCCAAATGGCATTCTGTTGTCGGTAGGGGGAGGAGGCTGAGGAACTTCTCTCTGCAGCAAAGTATCAATCTTTGCATAGATGGTTTGGAGGTCAGGAGTGACCTGAGATGCTAGTAGCTCTCTAATCGTATCCTTTACTATCTGCCTGATCAGCTCAGTCACGGAAGGTGAGAACTGAGCTGGTGGAGAGTGCTCGCCTGAGCCTTCTGCAATTGAACCACCAGACTGCAGGCTCCTATCTGAAGCTTGTACTCCATATGGGGTCTTCTCTGGGGTCCCTGATCTGGAGTCTTTAGCTAACTCCGCATCTAGGCTGGTGTACCGAGTAGGTGCCCCAATCCTATCTGCAGCCTCTTGTATTGGCTCTGGCTCCGGCTCCCTTTCTCCTTCTTCCTTCTCTAACTCTTTCTCCTGCTCTTCCTCCTTTTCTTCTTCAATATTTTCTTTTTCTTTTTCTTTTTCAGCTCCTTTATCTCCTCCTTCATCATCATCCTCATCATCATCATTATCATCATCACCCTTTTCCCCATCTTTTTCTCCTTCATCCTCATCATCCTTTTCACCTTAATCATCCTCCTTCTCTCCTTCATCATCTTCCTGTTCTACTTCTTCTCCTTCTTCTTCTACAATCAACTCCTCTGTTTTCTCAATTTCTTCAGATTGTTTTTCAACTAAAATCTTTTCTTCTTCATTTCTCTCTTTCTCTTCCTCTTCTTCGTCATTTATGACAACAACTTCCTCATTTTCTTCTCCATCTACCTCTTCAATCCTAATTTCTTTCTCTTCTTCCTCCTCCTCCTCCTCTCCAAAGGAACCATCAAAAATACTAAGCATTATGGAATGGATGAATTGGTCCATGTTGGTTTTAAAATGAGACATGAACCAATTATCCTGGAGGATTATCACTAAGTCTGATTCTTTACAAAAATGAATCAGTACCTCCTCTGTGGCTTGGGGATATTCCCAACCACTAGTTTTAATGTAAGACTGAAGATTTGTAAATATTAGAGTTTTGAAAAACTTCCACTCTTCAAAAATATTGACAAAAGAGTGTTTTAATGCTTGTGGCTTAACAAGCTGTAATTGTTCAATGGATAGATTGAAAATATTGTTTTCTAGCAGGTTAAATGTATAATTGGCTTCAGGAATTGAGATTATTAGACCTGCTTCTTCTTCCTCAGGAATGTCTGCTGGAGTGAGGACAACCACAATCTGAGTCTCCAGGCTGCCTGAGGCAGGCTGGTCTTCCAGGTGGGTTGGTGACCTGGCTGTGGGTCTGGCATAGTGATCTGACTGCTCTTCCTCACTAAACTGCAGTCTCTTGGGCCTCTTGGGAGAGGGTTCTGGGGATGATTGCATGATCGATGGTTCTCCAGGGGCTGGTCCCCTTCTCTTGAATCGGACAGCTATGGGAGTGTTGTCGGACTCGGAGTCTGACTCGACTGCAGTTGGGTTATCGGCTGCAGGTCGGTCCGACTCGCCTGACGAATAATATCTCGGGTAGGTCCTTGTGTCAGGTAGCTCCTTCAACATCTGGGCTGCTCTCCTTGTGCCTCCCAGTTTTCTCAACGTTTCTTGGTCCAGATGACCAAGTCTTTTGTTGGGGTGGAAAGGGTCAGTGCTTCCCTTTGCCATACCTGTCTTTTCCAGTATCCAACTCAGCTGCGTTCCAAATGCCAGCTTTGTTTTGAATCTCTTCTCATCAGAAAGCCATTCGGCTTTGTTGACTTCTCGAATGAGTTGCCTAAATTTGTAATCTACCCAATCAATTTCCTCATCTTGAATTAGTGCTCCCAGCACCATGAACTTCGCCGACGACAGTTGGTCGTAACTGCCGGCCATCCCCATGATGATTTTGTTGGTTATATCCAACGCAAAACGATAAACCTTTTTAATCTCACTCCTTTTAGCAGTGAGTTTCAGTTTTTCCGGCTGAATCTCCGTCTTGATCTTCTTCCAGGTTTCGGTAGCAGACTGTTTGAGTGCCTCGACGGCTATGCCGCGGTGTTTCATACCGAACACTGTACGAATCGACTCACACGATATGTCGACTTGTCTTCCGCCAACTGTGCTCCGAATTCCATCTTGAATCAAATAGGCTTCGCGATAGAACGCGATAACATCCTCCTTGTACAAATGTTGAGGGTTGATGTCCAGGAATGGGTAGATCCCATTGAGCTTCATCGCGTGGATTAGATTAAGCACATCGTAATCCTCCAGATTTGCTTCCAATAATCCTTCGAAATCAATGACCAGCGAGAAAATAATCTGGTCCTTGACCGATTTCATGTTGACGCCTTCGAAGTACGATTCCATTTCTACAAATAAAGGATTTTTAGTGTATTTGGAGTTCAAGAATTTTTTGCTCTGTAAATTTTTTGCTCTGTAGATCTAGGGTAAGCGTAAAAGGTAAAGTGAAGGGGTTTCTTTCCTTATAAAGAAGATGAAAAGACGTATGAATTAAATTATTATATATTTTAAATGGTGGTACGCCTTTTGAGTTTCTTTTGAATTTCAAATTTGAATCGGTGGTCCATTTTAAAATTTGACGGTTGGTTTTGATTGGCCACCGTGGAGGTCGATTTAACAAGCGATTGCCACGTGTATTTAAATTGCCACTTGTGAACTATTTGTGAACCAAAATTAATATAATATCATTATGCATAGGGCAGATAATAATTAAATATTCAGAGGTCGGTTGAGTTTAGAAAACTTAACTGGTTTGACTGTTGATTGTTGACCGCTCTGCATCAGGTAAGTTGACTCCATGGACTTCTCGCCTGGGATTTTGATCAGCTAGGTTCCTTTGTCCGTCCTTCGTCCTCTTGTCTGCATCAGCTAGGATCTGATTTCATTGATCAGCTGGGTCCACCCTTCCTCTGAAATGATTCAGCTTGCTTCAGTACTAGATTCCCAATCTAGTAATCCAAGATCTCTGCTCAGCTCCAAAAATCTTTCTTCTGGCAAAGGTTTGGTAAAGATGTCAGCTATTTAGTAGTCTGTGCTGACTCTTTCAACTCTAACTCTTTTGTTAAGCATATGGTCTCTGATGAAGTGGTGCTTAACATCAATGTGCTTCGTCCTTTAATGCAAAACCGGATTGTTGGTTATTGCAATAGCACTATTGTTGTCACACCAGATAGGGACTTCATTGGCAATGATATTATAATCCCTTAGCTGTTGTCTGATCCATAGGATCTGTGCACAACAGCTACCTGCAGCTAGGTATTCTGACTCTGTGGTGGAGATAGAGTTAGAAACCTACTTTTTGCTAAACCAGGATATCAGTCTGGTTCCTAGGAATTGGCACGTTCCACTAGTGCTCTTCCTGTTGATTTTGCATCCTACGAAATCTGCATCTGAATATCCTGACAGCTCGAAATTATCATCCTTGGGATACCATAGTCCAACATTGACTGTAGACTTAAGGTATTTTATTATCCTCTTGGCTGCATCTAGGTGTGATTGCTTCAGCTTGGATTGGAATCGTGCACAAACTCCAACGGCATAGGATATGTCAGTGCCTTGCATTGAGGTGCAGTGATCCAATAAGTCCTCTGTAGTGGGTTGAGTCCACCGATATGCCCGACTCGCCTGCATCCAGGTGAGTACTTGTGCTCATAGGAATTCTTCTTTGGCTTGGTGATTCCATTCCATATCTCTTGATAAGGTCTTTGGTATACTTAGCTTGGTTGATGAAAATTCCTTTTTCCATCTGCTTAACTTGTAGTCCGAGAAAGAAGTTAAGCTTTCCCATCATACTCATCTCAAATTCTCCTTGCATGAGGTTGGAGAATTTCTCGCATAACTCTGGATTGGTTGATCTGAATATGATGTCATCCACATATATCTGGACTATTAATATGTGGCCTTCGTGCTCCACTCTGAATAGGGTCTTGTCCACCTTCCCTTTGCAAAAACCATTTTTCTCAAGAAACACAGACAATGTTTCATACCACGCTCTAGGTGCTTGCTTAAGTCCATAGAGAGCCTTCAACAGCTTGTAGACTTTGTCTCCTTTGACAAAACCTGGGGGTTGCTCTACATAGACTTCTTCTTCTAGGATTCCATTTAGAAAAGCACTCTTTACATCCATCTGATATACATCAAAATCTTTGAATGCAGCATATGCGAGGAATAGTCTGATGGCCTCTAATCTTGCAACAAGTGCATAGGTTTCATCAAAATCTATTCCCTCACACTGTGCATAACCTTTTGCTACAAGTCTGGTTTTATTCCTAACAACAGATCCGTCTTCATCACACTTGTTTTTGTACACCCACTTGGTGCCAATAACTTCTTGTGATCAGGTCTGTCTGTTAGTTACCAAACTTTGTTTCTTTCCATCTGCTCCAGTTCTTCTTGCATTGCATTTATCCAAGAGTAATCTTCTAAGGCTTGTTCTGTTGTTTTAGGTTCTATTTGTGACATAAAGCATGAAAACATAGCCATTCCTGCTGGTAGGGTTAACTGTCTTGTCTTAACTCCATCAGTCAGCTTTCCTATGATTTGCTGGATTGGATGGTCTTTGAGCCACTTGGGGATGTCGTCTTCTTCTGGGTTTGTTCCCCCTATAGGATTGCTCGGGTGGATTTCTGCATCAGCTGGGTTCTGGTCTCCTTGGTCTGAAGCTGGATCAGCTACCGTCTTGTCATCTGCAGGTTGGTTCTGATCTGCAGATGAGTCTTTGTCAGCTACAGCTGGGTCTTCATCAGCGGCAACTGGATCAGATAGGTTCGGTGATCCTGTCTGATCTGCAGTTGGGTCTTCAGCAGCTGCAGTTGGATCATCAGGCTGGTCTGCAGGTGAGTCCACCATTCCAGTGTCATGTATAATGACTTCTTCAATGGTCGCTGATTTGAGCTTGTTCTCAATTAGCTCAACTTGCTTCCTGTACTCAACAGTAGATTCATCAAAAACAACATGGGGTGTTTCCTCCACAACTAAGGTTCTTTTATTAAAAACTCTATATGCCTTGCTTCTTTGTGAATATCCCATAAAGAGACCGTCATCAGTTTTAGCATCAAAGGCATTTAGTTGTGTTTTACCATTGTTGTGGATGAAACACTTACAACCAAAAACATGAAAATAAGCAACAGTAGGAGTTCTATTATTCCAAACCTCGTAGGGAGTTTTGCCATGTCTCCCTACTATCATACTCCTGTTCTGTGTATGGCAAGCTGTGTTGACAGCTTCAGCCTAGAACCTCTTGGGCAGGTCCGCTTCTGCAATCATGGACCTTGCTGCTTCCTTCAGGGTTCTGTTTCTTCTTTCAGCAACGCCATTCGCTGGGGTCTCGGGCCGCAGAGAGCTCATGCTGGATCCCATTCTGATTGCTGTAATCAGTTATCGCCTTGTTGAGAAACTCTCCTCCTCTATCTGATCTGATCTTGATGATGGATAGGGATTTCTCATTCTGGATCCTTCTTAGCAGCTCAGGTAGCTTGGTCAAGGTTTCACTCTTCTTATATAAGAAGATAATCCAAGTGTACCTTGAATAATCATCTACTACAACAAGTGCATGCTTTCGGCCGCTCAGAGTCCTTGGCTTGATAGGACCAAATAGATCCATGTGGAGTAGATCTAAGATCCTTGTTGTGAGAGTTGTAGGCTGGACTGGCTTGAATGATGCTCTGGTCTGCTTTCCTTTCTGACAGGCATCACAAAACGCTTCCTTCTTGAATGCTTCATCTGGAAGTCCTCTGACCAGCTTCTGAGAACTGATCTTATTGATGGCTTTGAAGTTCAGGTGACATAGTCTTTTGTGCCACAGCCATCCATTCTCAGCTATTGTCTTGGATAGAAAATAGGAGTTAGGTGTTCCTGTGTTCCAATCAATCATATAGACATCTCTCCTTCTAAAACCTTGTAGCTTTACTTCTCCAGATAAGATACCTATCACCATACATTTCCAAATGGTGAAGACTACTAGATTCTTCTCGTCGCAAAACTGGCTTATGCTCAGAAGATTGTATTTTAGTCCTTTGACATAGTGAACTTTGGATATCACAATATTTCCTCGGTGCAGCTCTCCAAAGCCCTTTGTTTGTCCTCTAGAGCTATCTCCAAAGGTTACATCGGGACCTCTTTCTTTGGTGTATTTGGACAGCATCTTCTTGTTCCCGGTCATGTGCCTCGAGCATCCAGAATCTACAAAACATTCTTCATCTCCAAAATTTGAGCTTGTGGAGATGTGGTTGTAGTCCTTCCACCTTTTCTGCAATCAGACAAGCAGAGATTTAGGTACCCAAATCTGTGTGGGTCCTTTGGGGTTAGCTGGTTTCCTGGAGAATTGATTTATCCTTGGATTGTGAAAGTTGTTATTATTATTATTATAACCCTCATAAGGTGTGTAAGGTCGAGGTCTGAATCTCCTGTTGGGATTGTATACTGGATATTCCTCAAAATTTTGATAGTGTGGGCCATTTCTAAATCTTGGCTGAGACCATTTATTAAATCTTTGAGGTCTCCACACTTGTTCATTTTGGAAATTGGGATAACCTTGAGGTTTCCATCTACCCCTCCCATTTTGAAATCTGTTTTTAGGGAGTTGTTGGTAATAGTGGGCATGTTGTCTGGGCTGATGCTTCTGCCTGGGCCATTGCCTAGTAACTTGTCTAGGTGGCTGCAGCCTAGACATGTGACTTGGTTGTTGCGTGTTTTTAAATATCGGTTTGTATGTAGGCTCAGCAGTCGAAACAATTGTTTCTCCCTTGATAAACTTTCTTTTAGAACTAGAGGGAGTGTGAGGATCATATCCAAGGCCTGATTTGGAATATAATGACCTTTTATTGGTACACAATTCTTCCAGAGTTGAAGACGCCTTCAGGGAGGTTATTTCCTGCGCCTGAGTCTTATTTATCTGAGTCAGCTTAGTAAACTCGGCTTTGGCATGAGCAAGTGCAGCTGATTTTTCTTTAAGTAAGACAGTTAGTCGGTTTATCTCAGCTGTATTGACATCATCCTGGTTTTTAAAGTCAGCTACAGTTATCTCAACCTTATTCAGTTCTAGGCTGAGTTTTTCGAAATCATTTTTCAACTACCTATTCTCATCTTGCAGCTGAGTCTTCTCTGCTGATACAGTTTGGTGTGCAGATTTGAGTGTTTCAAAATCTTTAAATAACTGATTTACCGATTCTTGCAGATCCATATCTTGTGACATGGCTGAACTATTATTTGAACCAGAGTGTTTAGAAGTTACCTCTTCATCAGCTAGGTTGGCTATCGGGCAGTCATACTCAACATCATCATCAGAAAAGGATCCACTGCTTGATTCTACATGCTCCTGGTCTTCTCCGATGAGGGCCTTTATTCTATCTTCTTTTATGCCCACCTCCTTCTTGCTCTCGTCCTTCTTGAGCTCAGGACAGTCCATTTGGATGTGTCCTGTCTTGTGACAATTGTAGCACTCTACCTTCCAGCTTCCAGCTTTCTGGTTCCTTCTTGGATTCTCCTTATAATTTTTCTTATATTTGGAGTAGTTCTTTCTAAAGTTGCTGAACCTTTGCATTATAAACGCCATTTCTTCCTTAAAATCTAATGGATATGGAGGCTTTATATCAGATAAGCTCTTGGCGGGGGACTCGGCTGCAAAGGCTATTCCCTTCTCTGCAGGCTCAGTTGAGGATGAACTTGGAAGCTCGAACTCATAAGCCTTCAGATCAGAGAACAGCTCTTGAATTTTTATTTTATTCAGGTCCTTGGACTCTCTCATGGCCACGACCTTCATGTTCTATTCAGGATTGAGAGATCTGAGAACCTTCAGTGCCATTTCCCTGTTGCCATAGGTTTTGCCTAGGGAGTTGATTTCATTGATAATCTCAGTGAACCTTGTGTCCACTTGATCTATGGATTCGCCGTTCTTCATTTTGAAATTGTCAAACTTTTGAATAGCGATTGACAATTTATTTTCTTTGATTAGATCCGTTCCCTCACACATTAAAGCTAATGTGTCCCAGATTTCCTTGGCATTCTTGCAGTTCTTTATCTTGACCATGGTGGATATGTCAAGAGTTTGATATAACACATCTCTGGCCCAGTTATCAAGATTGGCCAGCTTTCTTTCTTCGAGAGTCAGCTCTGTCCTCTTCTTTGGAATCTTCTCTGGCTTCCCTGTTGCGATCTCCTCTGCAGTGTTGTCCTTCTCGAAGATGAATGGACCGTCCTCGATGATGCACCACATGTCATCATGGATCGAAGATAAGTGTGCCTGCATCCTTATATTCCAAAGATCATACTCGTCAACTGAAAACACAGGGAGTCTAGAATGCATGTGTTCCATTATAAACTGAGAGTAAAGATATATCTCTAATATAGATCTGGTTCATGAAATAAATGAACCAACCTCTCTGATACCACTTGTAGGTCACAAGTCGTTCAGGAACAAGTCTAGAGGGGGGGTGAATAGACTTGTTGAAACTCTTAAACTCTTTTTCACGAAGAGTGAGTTTCTTCAGCTGATAGGTAAATAAATGACTTGGAGTCGTTTGTTCTTTAATATATGCGGAAGTCAGCTGATGATGAATAAAAAGCAACTAATGAAACACTTAACAATGAATACAGCAGTTAAAGTATGATGCAATAAAACAGTAAAGAACGCAGGCAATTATAGTGGTCTCAGAGGTGGGGTAATCCTCTACTAATCCACTTTTCTCCAAACCAGTTGGAGATGAATTCACTATAATTCTCAACCAGTGATAAATATTACAGTGATTCAAACAAAACTACAATGACTTCCAACCGGGAAATCCATGCCGTTGTACCACACTTGACTGCCTTGCACCTCTTGATCCTCGATCCTTGGATGCCTTTACAGTCTCTTAACTTCAACCAGTGAAGTACCCCGAACTCAGGATTATAGACAAGAGTTTTTGTCTTCTCCAACTAAGAGCTTCTTCAAGTATGAACTTTTAGAACCGCTCTTTTCTCGATGCTGTATTTCGCTTTTTGATATCTTGAATGCTTTGATCGCTTGAAAGTATGTTAGCACCGGTAGTTGTTATCGTAAGGTATTTCTCAGCTTCAAATCTTCGGATATATATAGGTCACGATCTCTGAGCTTTTCCTTATAGCCGTTGCAAATCTTTTGAACAAATCCGTCTGTTGGAGAGGTAGACTTCATTGTTTTCTTTCTGAACGTTGCAAGGCTGGATTCCCATATTTTAATCTATCTTCCGACCGTTGTGAAGACTCTGCATGTGATGCGCCGAATCTTTTGAATATAAAACGATTAAAGTCTTCAAGGTGGGTCTGGATGATTTATTTAAATTATATCTCTTGCGGGAATCTCTCCAATTTGTCTCTTCACGTTGCATGTGACTTTCCGTAATACTTGACTTTTCAACACATGCTGACGTGGACTTGGAGTACTTGGCTGATCACGACTAGGCTGATGAGCAGTTAACTTCTCTGCAGTCTGGACCTCTCTGATGTTCTTAGTTTGGAACTTGTCTGATCAGGTGACTTTGTCTGATGTACCTTGGCTGCAGTCTGGTCAAACATCCATGATAATTTTTGTTGACCAGAACTACTCTGACTTGACTCGGCTAATCCTCTCTGATGGACTTAGCTGTACTTTAGTACTTAGCCGATTTTTAGCCTAACTTATTTTTGGCCTATAGAAGATACTCATTTGGTTCTTCTTTACATTTTGCCAAGTTTTATACTTAACATTATTTGGCCTATGGAAGACACTCATTTGGTTCTTCCTTACATTTTTGCCAAGTAATAAACATTTGAATTTATACTGATGACATCATCAAAATCTAACAAGTATTCCTAACAGTAAGCTCATAAGTAAGAGCTTTCTCGATGAATTCGGCCAGGGTGGTGTAATTGTGATTAAGCAACTGCATCCGCATACGAGGTTTCAACCTCTTGCTGAAATACTTGATCTTGTCCGTCTCAGAGTGAAAAATAGATGAGGCGAAAGGAATAAGTTCCTGAAATTTCTCGGCGATGGCGAGAACATCATCGTCCGCTGAGGGGTCGGGAATGAGTAATTATGATAACTTGGCCTCTCTGAGTGGGTCCGGATAATACCTCTCCATCATGAGAGTCTTGAATTGATCCCAAGTACAAGATCCATCGGTGGGCTTCAACGATAACCACCAAGAGTGAGCGCTCTTACCCAGATAGTAAGCCGCGACTGAAACTTTGTGCCCTTCGGGACACTCCACCATAGCAAACAACTTCTCGAAATGCTCAAGCCAGTGAACTATATCCGCCGGCTCAGACGAGCCCTCAAAAGTAGGTGGTATTTAGCGAGAGATGTCGCCAATAATACTGCTCACACTCCTCTCTTGCCCCTGAGGTGGCGGCAGAGGAGCCTGCTGATTCTGGGCGGTTGAGTTCTGCATCGTCTCCATGAGGTGTGCCATCTGTGTCATCTGGGCCATCACGTCCTGCATAAAAGCGAGGGGATCAACCTGAACACCTTCTGATTGAGCTGTGTCCCGGGTACGACTCCCTGACAGTGAATGATCATTTCCGAGTGAATGAGTGGCAGCGTCACTGCTCGATGAATTAGCATTATTCCTCGCGTTCGCGCATGTATTCCCACGAGCTCTCGGGTTTCGGCCCGCACCGCGTCCTCCTCCCCCGCATCCTCTGCCAGCTCTCTCCATACTAAAGTAGGAAAGTCACATGATGGTTATAGATCTCGCATGAATACCGCATTATGATTACGTCATGAAATGATAATAATGAGCGTACTTGCTCTAATACAATGATTACATGAATGATCAACTGAGGTGACATGATTATCTGATGAAATTCTTGAAATGATTATCTTGAACAGTTAACAAGATTAATGATACGATCCTTAAGATCAACAACTGAGCAATGAAATGAACTGAGTGATTAATGAGTTAACATGGTCGGCATGATCAAAAATGAAAATGATGATTGAGGATTGTTGACTGTTGAATGATGAATGAGTGATTCTTATTGCCAGAAATTATACCATGGCATCAGAAATCTGACTGTTCTTTGGTCTGAGGGGCTCGGCTCTTGTACAGGTCACACGTGACGCGAAAGTCCAATGATACTAGTCTAATGAACGATGATTTCAAATGAGACATGACTCGGAAGGTAGTATTCAAAACCACGCTACGATACTAACTCTGTAACACCCCAACTCAGGCGGATATTACAGTGCTGTGGACCCCCCAACTGGGACCCACCAGGCGAATGAAAATTAACGACTTAAATAATATAATTGTAGTACCGAACAACATTATATCATTAATTACTCCGATGAGGAGTTTCAAGTACAACACACCCAGGAAAATATGGAATACATGTATATTTTATATGAAGATAAAATATACAACACTAAATGAAAATGAATATCCAAACAGAAATCGGCAGCGGAATAAAAATGAAGGAACATGAATGACTAAACAGGACTGGGGCCCCCTACTAGTATCACTGGGACTCCTCACCGTCAACGTTCTATTCCCGTGCTTTAGCCTTGCCATGACCTGAAAACACCATCCCCAACGCCGGGCCATACGTAACAACAATCCTCAAGAGTTGAATAAACACAATCATGATATATCTTAATTATGAAATTAAGCTGAAGAGGGTCATCATAGTACGCTCGTAATGGTATGTGCAAGTGTACAAGACGAGTGTCCGGACACACCCTCACTTGTACCTAATTAGTCTCACGGAGGTACATTACTGTGTGCACAGCCCATTGTGTCGGTGAACCCGATCACATGACTATCATGTGACCGACTAAAAATTCCACACATCCCCACCCGGCCACGCAATATGAACCCAGAGGGCCACAAGGACAAAAGTGACCAATGAACATTAATGAATAATAATCCGACAAGGGTCAAGAATGACTCACCGAGATGAAATAACAATGAAATGAATGGTAGCTCATTGAAATGATTGGAACCGTCGTTCCTTGTGAATTGAATGATTAATTGATAATTACAAGTCTCGACATGATTATTATACTATGAATGAATATGATTTATGAATGAACAACAACAAAAGGAATGATTATCCTTTTAACCGAGTAAGAATTAACTTACTCAACACCAGTGAAGAATGTCCTTCCTCGAACAAACGTCCCAAAATGAGATATCGGTCGCTCGAACAACCTTAAATAACATATTTACCAACAAACGCTCAATATACGTATCAAGCATGAATCACGACCAACTCAAAAGTCGATACAACAATATCCAAACTCATAGAGGCATTCTAATGAATACTTTGTAAACATTCTTCCCTTTGGTTACACCAACCCCAAAAATAACGAAACCAAACTTCAAGTGATTAATAAAATCCGACAAAACACCTTCAATGATATCGTTAATCCCATAGGAATCCACAAATCGAGTTAACGACAACATCTAATCGAAAACCCCCAAAATATCAAAGTCAACTCTAAAGTGTACTTGAATCAAACCCCAACATTCATGAAATCCGAAATATACGCCAATAAATCCATAGGAATACATTTATCCAAGGTAGACAATCCATATCTAACATATTCCAACTTAAAACCAAGCTTACATGAAGAGATCGGAAGGAAAACATTCAAAATCCGAAATTCTAGATCCAAGAAATGTTTACCTTGATTTGGTGAATTGGAGAGGATGAAATGATGATTAATCCGGATTATAAGCTTGAAGATGTTGATAGGTGGATGCCGTTCGAAGATATCTCTCCAAATCATCTGAAATTTCCCGAAATGCCCAAAAACGAAATGAGAAGTGAGAAATGATGAAACATGGGTTGACTGTCCTATTTATACTGTTCGAATTTAGTGCACGCTAAGCCATGATATGTAGCGTGCGATAACGAGTTAACGGTCAGTCCAGTTGTAATACCCGTAATTTTGGTTTCCGCTAATTTCTTTTTTCGGTGAAAGTCCATTTTGACGAATCTCTCATGACCGTTCCATCATTCTGAGAATGATTAATTCTGCACTTTTCGACATCCGAGTTCGTTTCGGTGCTGTTTTGTTGAGTTCCGTGCTTTTTAGCGACTTTTCCACGCTTGAGTTCGGTTCTTGTGAATCTCATTCGAAACTGTCGTTTGGGGTTTCTCATAAGTTCATTTAACATTGTTATACGTGTTGTGAGCTTCGGTTTGATTATTCGTTGTCGTATCGTGATGTTTCAGACATTTGGGGCTATTTTGTAATTTCCCAAAGTTGTGGGTATGTCGTCATACCCATTTCTGAGATGTTCTGTTGCTGTCTCTCTGAGTTGTTAGCGCACGCTACGCTTGTGGCTAGCGCGCGCTAAGTTGCCGAAGTTGGCGCACGCTAAGTGTTGCCGTTAGCGCGTGCTAACGGGTGGTGCAGAAACAGTCCAGAGGCTACTGGACTGGGTTAGAACGTTGGTTAGCGCACGCTATTTGGTAACATAGTGCACGCTAGGGTGCATTAGTATCGCACGCTGGGGGGGAGGATAGCGCGCGCTACCCGGTACTTCAGGGCAGTCCAGGAGCTACTGGACTGGGTCTGGGGGTCTCGTTACCGCACGCTAACATTTGTAGCTAGCAAGCGCTAACTGTACATTTTGGCAGAAGGCTTTGTTATGATGCTTCGATAGCGCACGCTAATCAGATAGGATTAGCGCACGCTAAGCTGTCCAGTATATAAACTGGACAGCAGTCATTACTCTTCATTTTTCTTCATTTATTCTTCTTCCTCCGCGGGTTGAGACGAGGGCGACTAGGGCTTGGGCTCTTGGCCGATTTCTACTCCATCCAAGGTGTTTTGGAGTATCCTAGGTGATTATAACATCATCTAATCCATTGTTCTTCACCGAATCAAGGTATTTTTCTTGAATCCCTAGAGTTGACTTTTTGGGGGATTTGTTCTTGATTTCGTTTTCGATACATTTTTTTTGGATAGATTGTTGTTAAATGATGTTGTTAAACATATCCTATGGATTGTATATCCATATTTCGATTTGGAATTTCATTTTCGTGTTTTGACGGGACGAATCGTGTTCTTGGCCGTTTTGGGGGAAACACTTGAACTTTCGTCATTCGTTCTTTGAATTCAACGGCTTTAAGTCGTGCTATGGAATTCATATTCACTGTTGTTATTGTCCTTCATAGTTTATTATCGCGAGTTGGCGTTCGGTGGAGTCGACGGGTTCGTAGTTGGTTCGTGCCAACCTACTTCGGTCGATTATCCGTGTTGTGGTTATTCGAGGCAAGTATCTTATTATACGACTTTTATCTTGCGATTAATAATCACGTATGAGATTTATAATGATTTTGCTTGCCTTCGTAAATATGTTCATTTTGAATTGGTTGTGTATTCCGCAATTTGAAGGCTTGTGATAATAGTGTTATATTGGTATACGTGTTAGGTGTTGTGCCATTTGTGCAGGATTGCGACATACATATGGGATGGTTGTACACTTGGTTGTGCAATATATTGTGTACCGATCGTGTGTTATGTTGGTTGTGTGTCATTGATTGACGATAGTTGTTGCGAGTGTTGAGATTGTGTTATGTGCGTGTGATGTACGATTTTGTGATGATCAACGTGATTGATTAACTGTGCTCATTGGTGTATGTAATGTGAATGTGAATGTGGTGTGCTGGAATGCTAAGTTCACTCCGTAATATCCGGAATTTCAACTACTGTTGTTTGATATTATTTTATCCGAGTTATATTATACAGCGTGGAATCTGTACAGTAGGAATAAAATAAATAAAGGACTGAGATGTCAGTATCGGTATAATTGTCGTATCTGGTCGATAGTTACATTTGAGGATATCGTGTATCAGGTTATCGTACTTTCGATATAGAGTATATCGTATATTATTGGATTCAGTGTTTGTGTTCAGTGTGTCTCATGTTCGTTTTTGGTACGTCAAGATGTTGGACAGAAATTGCGGAAAATGGCTAAGTGTTCATTCGCGCACGCTACTGGGTACAGGTAGCGCACGCTATGAAGTATTGATAGCGTACGCTAAGAGGTTCGGTTACGTACACTAAGAAGGACCCCTAACGTACGTAACGACTTGCTGAGTTAGTTCCGGAAGGTGGCCGACAGGTAGGCCCAGGTTGATTTTTATATTCAGTTAGCGTACGCTAACGTATGTTGGTTAGCGCACGCTAACATCAGATCGCCAATAATGGAATCTTAGCTTTCGGCGGGTGGACCCGGCCACTTACGACGCGTGTCCTGATAAGGTCAGCGGGTGTTTGTCATGTAGGGCTAGCGCACGCTAAACCATATGGTTAGCGCACGCTAATTCCAGATCGGTCAAAGGAATCCCGATAATCGCGGATGCTTTCGGCATGTGGGGGCACGAGTGGTAGGTGTGTACTGTAGCAAGTCAACTTCGGATAGCGCACGCTAAGGTAAATGACTTGCGTACGCTAAGCAGGATGTTTTACATACGTTAATGCATGGGCATTACGTACGTAAGCTAGATCTGACGAGCGGTAACCTGCAGGCCGATAGCGCACGCTAACAAAGTCAGTTAGCGCACGCTAATGCGGTAGCGCACGCTAAGCATGAGATGTTAGCGCACGCTAATAATGAATATTATAAAAGGGGACAGAAGGGTGCTGAGAAGCATTTCGTCATTTTCTTCTTTCAGTCGAGAGAGAGAGAGAGTTGGGATTATGAGGATCTATGCTGAGGGCGCTGGATCGAATGTCCATCATGCATTGGTTCGACGGGATCATCATGAGGATCTATGCTGAGGGCGCTGGATCGTTGGACAGGTTTTCCACCATGCGTTGGTTCGACGGGATCATCATGGGGATCTATGCTGAGGGCGCTGGATCGTTGGATTACCAGTATTGTGTTGATGGAATCTTGTGAATTCGCATCATTGATTTTATCATGCGTTGTTGTTCATATGTGTATTGTTGGTTATCAACCATATGATGATCTGATAGGATCATCAAGGGGATCTATCTTTGAGAAGTATTTGGATCGTCGGATTTCCATTGAGTATACATCATTGTTATTGTTGTGATCATATTAACGTTGTCATATGAGTATGCATTTGTAGGTTGTGTTAGGACCATGTCCGTATTACATTGATCTGATCTCGGATTAGACTGATATGATTGTCGTGGCACTTCATATCTCGAGGTATGTTCCGTATTTTCTTTGGTCTTTGTCTTTGATGGACGATCGGTTATCGTCTTGGGATTCGATGATGTTATTCGATGGATCGTATTGGTCAGAAATGGTAGATTTCCGTATCGTGAGTTGGTGATGCTAGTTTGAGAATCTTGAGTATTGTTTGAGGTACAATACAGATATTATGTTCGAGTTTATTGGTTAATCGAGTACGAGATGTGAAATGTGATAATGGTTATTCTGATGAGAATTACTTGAGTAAGTAAAGTTATGGCGGTAAGATTACGTTGGTCATATTCTTATGTTGTATTCTCATTGGTATGTAATTATTAATGTGATGTGACGGTTATCATTATTGGATATTATGGCTGACCCCGTCGTGGGATTTCTTTTTAGGTTCTTGGAGTATCGAGCTTGTATCGGTCGTGAAGAGATGAGCTTCCCGGAGGATACTGGCTAGGACATGTTTTGTGCATTGAGTTTCTTGATTGGTTCTTGTATTCCGCTGCTAGAGTATCTTTATGGTTGGTCTTTTCCGCTGCGTGAGTATTTTGAAATGCTCTTTCAGTATCTGGTAACTGAGATTACTTTGGAAATCGTTTTCTAAACTTTTGAGTGTCGGCCGTTTGGCCTTGCGATTTCAAATGAGTTTTTACAACGGTTTTTGATAAATGGATTTTATAAGTCTTTGTGTTTTTTTTTAAAGATAGTACCGTCGTTGGCCTCTTGGGCATTTGTTAATGTTTGCGAAAATTTCTTTTAGCCTTGTGGGTTCCATCTCGGGGCCCACGGCGCTGTAATATTTCCGGTTAAATCTGGGGGTGTTACAGAATATGGTATCGGAGCTTAGGTTGAGAAAACCTAGGCATTTGGGTCGAGTTGGGTCGTGTTTTTGTTGCGTCATTCGAGTTGTCGATTGACAAATGCTAGAGCCGTGAGTCTTTGTTGTTCACTCAGGCTTGTGCGTTATCGGATTTCCCAGTATCGTACTGGGCTTGTTATAACTTTTCCAAATGGTGTTAACGAGATTCTCTGGAATGAGATGTATTGTGTTCTTGAGTCGAACTGATTTGGCAAACGTGTGTTTTGAAAATATCTGTGTCGAGTATTTTCTTGAGTCGAGACATGTGCCAGTATCACGGGGAATCGTAGGCTTCACGATCTGTAAGTATTTGGATTTTTGAATTTCGTTGAGATTTATTGTCGTTCTAAGTTTATATGTTTTGAGATTTAGCAGATATTATGCATTACAGAATGAGATGACAGAATTGGGACAGGATTGGGGATTTGAGAAACTATGATGTTGGAAATCAGTATGTTGGTTAGATTTAGGAACGAAATTGTGCATTTGGGAGAAATATTGTGCATGGTTGAGAAGAACATGTAGCATGTTAATTCATTTTGAGATATATGAACTGCTTTTGAGCATTTGAAAATGATACTTTTCAAAATGAATATTTCACGGATGTTTTACGGAAAATGATTTTTGGGCCGAGACCCAATCGATTTTGAAATAGTTTTGTAACTCAGGACTTGGAGTCCGAAAAGAGTTTTCTACTTTTTAAACTTCTTGTAATGCGGAATGAGGTACGGGTTGAGACCCTAATGTCTCAAAAGACTTTTCTATTTTCTAAAACACCCGAGATTTGTAAAATACTTTACCGATCGTTTATGCATTTTATTTCTATCTTTCGGGGTTTTGATTTATTTGTTCAAATGAAACTTCTCGGGAAGTCTTTCGCTGTATTGATTCGTTTCAATATTTTGTCATATCATATTTAAGGTGATCCAGGATGGGTTAATGACTGACGTTGCGAGTCATATGTGGAAAGGAGTTTTTAGTCGGAGTTTATATTTGAGATTTTGGAACTCTATCGTGTGGTTTTCCGATGGAATATCAGTAGATATTGGTGACGAGCCGAAGTGGTATACAGGAGTATGGATATGCACAAGCATTTTCATAAATTCCATTTTATTTAAACGTATGTTTCCGAAAAGAATTTTGGTCGAGAACTTGGCACCAGCGAGCCGATTTAATTTTTAAAATTGATTTTGTGGTCTTACCATAATTTATGTTTTGAGTTTTCAAACTCTTGAAAGAACTTTCGAAAATTGTCTTCCTAACAAGAGTATATGATTTCAAACTGGTTTTGAAAATGTGATTGATGTACATACGCATTTAGTGCATCGGGCATATCATATCGATGGTACAAGGAAAAGAGATTCGAAGTTTAGTATGGTAGATTGGTTATGCAAGGATGATCGGTTGTTTGATCAGATAAGAGAAATATACTGCGTGTTGTAGATTCATGTGCAGGATGTAAATTTGGAACTTTGGACTTTGTAAAACCGGGACATAGGTGCTATGTGATTCCATTGGTGCGGTAGTAGCGCAATCTTACCATAGTGATCTTTGAATTATTTCTTTGTAAGTGTAAATTTGGGGATGGTGACCCCATGCTGGTTGTTTTGGATATTGAGTGGTCGTTCCCACTCCTTGTATGAATTGGTATGTTCGTCGATTTGCGATTCGTTGTTCGTATGCCGAGGGAAATGTTCGCCAGTTAGGTATGTTTATTGAGATCTACTGTACGTGATTGATTTGTCGTTTTGAGAATGTTATTCTTTCGTATATACATTTCGTGGTTCTGTGTTGATCGTGTTGGAGTTTACCGTGTGAAGGTATTCTCAATTTTCGTTGATCGTTCGTTGGTAATATTGGAGTTTATCACGTTGATGATATTCTCGATTGTGTTTTGACCTCTGGTTGGTCATATTGGAAATTATCATGTCGATGATAAATTCGGTTGATTGTTGATCATTGTTGGTGATCATCTGAGTGTTCGGATTTTGTGTTGATGTTTCGGAATTTGTGTCGTTTTGGGCAGTTGTTTCATAGATGTATTGTGTATTATTCGTCTTATCGGAATTGGCACTTGATTATGTAATCAGGCAGACATGATTTGATTCGGGCAGATTGTTTCATCCGAAGATGATATATTTTGTTGAGACTCAGGGAATTGTGATTGTAAGCGTATTGAGATTGTACAGTGAGATCGCTTGCTAGTATCTCAGGAGATCGTCGACCTGCGTATTTGTAAGTATGCTCGTTTGGTTATTCTATAGTGATGATGATTGATCATTGTCGTAATGGTTTTGAGATATTTTGGGTTGAACGATATGTTTGTTTGTTTTATGACGGATTGCAAGTTTCGAGGACGAAACTTATTTTAAGTGGTGTAGAATGTAATATCCGGAATTTCTACTACTGTTGTTTGATATTATTTTATCCGAGTTATATTGTACAGCGTGGAATCTGTACAGTAGGAATAAAATAAATAAAGGACTGAGATGTCAGTATCGGTATAATTTTCGTATCTGGTCGACAGTTACCTTTGAGGATATCCTGTATCAGGTTATCGTACTTTCGATATAGAGTATATCGTATATTATTGGATTCAGTGTTTATGTTCAGTGTGTCTCATGTTCGTTTTTGGTACGTCAAGATGTTGGACAGAAATTGCGGAAAATGGCTAAGTGTTCATTAGCGCACGCTACTGGGTACAGGTAGCGCACGCTACGAAGTATTGATAGCGTACGCTAAGAGGTTCGGTTACGTACACTAAGAAGGACCCCTAACGTACGTAACGACTTGCTGGGTTAGTTCCGGAAGGTGGCCGACAGGTAGGCCCAGGTTGATTTTTATATTCAGTTAGCGCACGCTAACGTATGTTGGTTAGCGCATGCTAACATCAGATCGCCAATAATGGAATCTTAGCTTTCGTCGGGTGGACCCGGCCACTTACGACGCGTGTCCAGATAAGGTCAGCGGGTGTTTGTAATGTAGGGCTAGCGCACGCTAAACCGTATAGTTAGCGCATGCTAATTCCAGATCGGTCAAAGGAATCCCGATAATCGCGGATGCTTTCGGCATGTGGGGGCACGAGTGGTAGGTGTGTACTGTAGCAAGTCAACTTCGGATAGCGCACGCTAAGGTAAATGACTTGCGTACTCTAAGCAGGATGTTTTACGTACGTTAATGCATGGGCATTACGTACGTAAGCTAGTTTACGAAGCGAGGCAGTAACCTCTGGGCTTCGATAGCGCACGCTAACAAAGTCAGTTAGCGCACGCTAATGCGGTAGCGCACGCTAAGCATGAGATGTTAGCGCACGCTAAGCATGAGATGTTAGCGCACGCTAATAATGAATATTATAAAAGGGGACAGAAGGGTGCTGAGAAGAATTTCGTCATTTTCTTCTTTCAGTCGAGAGAGAGAGAGTTGGGATTATGAGGATCTATGCTAAGGGCGCTGGATCGAATGTCCATCATGCGTTGGTTCAACGGGATCATCATGAGGATCTATGCTGAGGGCGCTGGATCGTTGGACAGGTTTTCCACCATGCGTTGGTTCGACGGGATCATCATGGGGATCTATGCTGAGGGCGCTGGATCGTTGGATTACCAGTATTGTGTTGATGGAATCTTGTGAAATCGCATCATTGATTTTATCATGCGTTGTTGTTCATATGTGTATTGTTGGTTATCAACCTTATGATGATCTGATATGATCATCAAGGGGATCTATGCTGAGGGCGCTGGATCGTCGGATTTCCATTGAGTATACATCATTGTTATTGTTGTGATCATATTGACGTTGTCATATGAGTATGCATTTGTAGGTCTTGTGTTAAGACCATGTCCGTATTGCATTGATCTGATCTCGGATTAGACTGATATGATTGTCGTGGCACTTCATATCTCGAGGTATGTTCCGTATTTTCTTTGGTCTTTGTCTTTGATGGACGATCGGTTATCGTCTTGGGATTCGATGATGTTATTCGATGGATCGTATTGGTCAGAAATGGTAGATTTCCGTATCGTGAGTTGGTGATGCTAGTTTGAGAATCTTGAGTATTGTTTGAGGTACAATACAGATATTATGTTCGAGTTTATTGGTTAATCGAGTACGAGATGTGAAATGTGATAATGGTTATTCTGATGAGAATTACTTGAGTAAGTAAAGTTATGGCGGTAAGATTACGTTGGTCGTATTCTTATGTTGTATTCTCATTGGTATGTAATTATTAATGTGATGTGACGGTTATCATTGTTGGATATTATGGCTAACCCCGTCGTGGGATTTCTTTTTAGGTTCTTGGAGTATCGAGCTTGTAGCAGTCGTGAAGAGATGAGCTTCCCGGAGGATACTGGCTAGGACATGTTTTATGCATTGAGTTTCTTGATTGGTTCTTGTATTCCGCTGCTAGAGTATCTTTATGGTTGGTCTTTTCCGCTGCGTGAGTATTTTGAAATGATCTTTCAGTATCTGGTAACTGAGATTACTTTGGAAATCGTTTTCTAAACTTTTGAGTGTCGGCCGTTTGGCCTTGCGATTTCAAATGAGTTTTTACAATGGTTCTTGATAAATGGATTTTATAAGTCTTTGTGTTTTTTTAAAGATAGTACCATCGTTGGCCTCTTGGGCATTTGTTAATGTTTGCGAAAATTTCTTTTAGCCTTGTGGGTTCCATCTTGGGGCCCACGGCGCTGTAATATTTCCGGTTAAATCTGGGGGTGTTACACACTCGTGTGGGTTCGACGGGGACAACGAGGATTCATGGCACAGGTCTATGGGATCAGAACTTAGTGTGTGGTGCTGAGGTCCAATCGTGCGGGTCTGACGAGGCCTACGATGATTCATGGCACAGGTCCATTGAATCAGGACACAGTACGTCCAACCGTACGGGTTCGACGGAATCTACGGTGACACGTGACACAGGTTCATGGGGTCGGGACTGGTTGTTGTGATTGTTGTGTTGGCTCAATCCGTGTGGGTTGTTGAACCTACGGAGACTCGTGGCAAGCGATCACGGAGTCATGAGCATGACTGATTGTTGTGATTGTTGTGATTGGTTAAGTCCGTGTGGGTTGTTGAACCTACGGAGACACGTGACAGGGGATCACGGTGTCACGAATCATGTTTTGTAAATCAAACTTTTTGTAAGAAAGTTTTAAGAAAAGAATGTTGGGCCGAGCCCCATGAGATTTATGGTAATATTTTCGTACTGTAAATTGTTGAAATATAATTTGAGATTTGGGTTAAGACCCTAAGATTTTCGAAAGGTTTTGAAATTCTAAGAACTCCTGAGATGATAATCTTATTTTCGAATGCTTCATAGCCTATCTTCCCTTGTGAAAACCTCTCGGAAATATCTTGATACTTGATTTTTATATTTGATTCACGATGGTTATTTGCTTGTTACATTTCGTATGATTTGATACTTGCACTAGTAAAACAATGGAGTTTTACTAACCCCCGAATAATCGGGGGGTGGATGTCTGTTTTGCGTCCAGGTACATGCGGTCGGAGCGATCAAGGATTGGCACAAGAGGATGACGAGCTGCGATACTAATCAAGAGTTGAGAGTTGTTCTGATTTTTGTTGTGTTGTCAGAGTTGATTTCAGTCTTCCGCTGTATTGTATTTCGACCCCTCTGTGGGTAATGTTGTATAAGTCAATTTCGTTGATCGAGTTGTGTGACCGCATCGGTCTGTATTATTTTATTGTTTGACCCTGGTCGGGCAAGCTGTTGGTCGTTTTGTGAGGTATAGCCTGGTAGATCCTCGTAAAAAGGGGTCTACGGCGTGTAATATTCCCATATGGTTTTGGGGGTGTTACATTTATGGTATCAGAGCTTAGGTTGCATAAACCTAGGCTGTCGGGTCGAGTCAAGTCATGATCTGTCGAGTAATGTGTTGTCTTGTCGTTCGATTCGTCAGGTGAGAAGTTGAGTTGTGCTTAGTCATAATGTGTCGGTTATGTTGTCAGACGAGATTAGTATCGTGGGCGACCGTCACCTCCGTGCGGCCTGTGGATGTAAGTCTCCTCCTTTACGCCTAATACCTGTGTATCTCGATTTTATCTTAGTGAGTTAATTGCGGTGCATGATTTTATTTACACAATATTGTGTAATGTAGTTGTGTTTAATACTCGTGGCACATAGTATGAGTATAGCTGGGCGTATTGCTGTTTTACTTTTGAACCACCGTGTGGGGTGGTATGGTGTGAAATATGTAAACCTTGATGGGTTCTGTGAAGGTATCAACGGTAGAGTTTGTGATAAACTCCGATGAATGATTTTGCTGTGTGTTTAAACTTGATACCACGAGATGCATTTGATTGAATTGGCGGCCCTGGTTGCCATTTGAGTATGTGGTTTTAAATTCGACTGTTTTTGGAATGTTGTAATTTTTGTCCAGTTTGAGAATATTTTCTATAGGACTTTACAGTTTGAGAATTTTTGTAGAAATCGATTTTTGAAAAATATTTTGGTGGTGCGGTCAAACCACGGTTTATGTGGATTTTTAAAATTTGTTAAATTTTGACAAATGGGTCGTGTATTACCAATGACACAATCAGACGGTATTTGAAAAATGTGTTTTGAAGTACTTCGGACAATGTAAAATATTACCGTCGTTTTGGTTAGGAACTAAAGGATTTTGGGAAATTTTTATTTTGCAGAGCGATTTTTGGTTTTCGGAATTTTGAACTTCTTATGTCCACGTGTTGGGGTTAAGTGGTTGTGATAAGTTTGTAGTGTTGTTGTGCTTGCCGGAGGATGTTTCAGTGTTTTCTAAATGTTGAGATACATGGTTTTGATTAAACGATCGAGGTATTAAAAGTGTTTTCAAAAATTTCATTTCACCAAATTTTTCAAACTTGAGAATTTTAAAATTTTATCATTTGAATAATACCCCAGAAATATTTTATTTTTACTGCTAGTGTTTGATCCCTACGATACGTGTGTGGTTTTGACTGTGTTTGATTTGGTAAAATCCAAACACCTCTGTTGATGTGACAGTGTGAATTATTTTGAATGAAGTTCTTAAATTACAGTGTTAGTTCGTGCACTTGTGTGATGACTTGGAGTTGATGCTTTATCGTGCTGCTACTATCGTCCTATGTTGACGTTGTGACGTTTGTTTGGTTGCGTTATTCTATTTGGTCGTCCGTTCAGTATGCCGAGAGGTCATGGCCGAGGACGTGGACGTAGTCGTGGTCGTGATCAGGAGCGTGAGAGGGCGACTCCCTCCTTGCCGAGTACCAATCAGCTCAGTACAGATCAGGGACATTCGACTAGCGTTAATGTTGACGTTGGCGCCGCCACCATCCTTCGTCAGGTGGTTGATCAGTTAGTGCAGATGAATCAGGTCGTACATCGGAATGAGAATCCAGATGGGGATAATGGGGCTAGTAAGTGGTTACGAGATGTGATAAGGATACAGCTGCCCCGTTTTGTGGGTTCGTCTGACTCGTTAGGTTGGGAAAGCTGGCTCTTCCAGTTGGACAGAACATTTGATGCTGTAGCTTGCCTGGATGAAAAGAGGGTACCCATTGCTCAGTACTTACTTGATAAAGAAGCTGCAGACTGGTGGCAGGCTGTAGTGCCTGCATATCGTACACCTACATAGGCTGAGTTTAAGACCGCCATGGAGGCAGAGTATTGCCCGTTGCCTATTCGTGAACGCAGGATCGTTGAGTTTTTCTCGGCTACACCCCAGGATGTGTCGATATCCCAGGCGATAGTCGATTTTAATCGACAGCTGGCTTATGTTCGTGATCAAGTGAGAAGTGAAGCGGACAAGATCTGATACTTCAATATGCGCATGAAATCCCATATCCATGAGAGTATGGCTCTGCTCATGTGTACCACCTTGAAAGATTATCAGGACCGAGCTCTAGCCATCGAGATGGCTGTTTCCATGTCAGAGGGTAGCTCAGGAGGTAAGAGGCAGAAGACCTCGAGTAACTTTTCAAGAGGCCAGAGAAGTGAGATTCGTGAGCCTATTACCATGGGTTTCCCTTCTGGGAACACTTATCGTTTGTTTGATCAGTCTAAGAATCCTACTCACGAGCCGAGTAAGACAAGCGGCGTGAAGTTATGTTTCAATTGTAGCCGTGTGGGCCATACTCGGAAGAATTGTCGCTCGCCGCAAGTTAACTGTTTCAAATGTGGACATATGGGACATCAGGCGGTACACTGCGAGACCATCGTTGAGATGTTCGGGAGCCGAGATCCCGCCCCTACGCGTGGAGATCTCAGTGGTGCCCAGTAGCGTAGTTGTGTGTTGTATTTGTGTTGTAATTCGAGTAGAGATTGATATTTGTTGTGTGATGTTTTTGGTTTTGTTTGTATTCTACCCTGATGTTTTATTTTAAGTTTCGGGACGAAACTTATTTTTTTGTGATAGAATGTAATATCCAGTACCCTCGTTTTCCGTTATCTTGAATTGTTGGTGTTTTGATGTCGGACATTTTCTTGTTGATGAGAATCGGAATGATTTCTATCGTGATACTCTATTTGTTTCTATCGCATGGCCGTTTTAGTCGGGTGCGACTTGTTGTCGCGTACGTTTCTTTGATTAAATGTGTGCATGTGATGTGGTATGTGTTGCGTCGTCAATTGCTCGTTATTGTTTTGAATCATTGTCGGTGGCGTTGTGTTGGTCGTCGTGGAGCGTGATTTCACGTCGTATGTCTCCTTGCGTTTCTTGCAGCGTTTTGCCGTTGGGTGCGAGTTTTCGGTTTTTGTGTATCTCGTCAAGTTTTCCTGGCAGGGATATCGCTTCTCCCTACTTGTTTTAAGTTTCGGGACGAAACTTCTTTTAAGGAGGGTAGAATGTAATACCCGTAATTTCGATTTACGGTAATTTCTTTTTTTGGCGAAAGTCCATTCTGACGACTCGCTCATGACCGTTCCATCATTCTGAGAATGATTAATTATGCACTTTTCGACATCCGAGTTCGTTTCGGTGCTGTTTTGTTGAGTTCCGTGCTTTTTAGCGATTTTTCCGCGCTTGAGTTCGGTTCTTGTGAATCTCGTTCGAAACTGTCGTTTGGGGTTTCTTATAAGTTCATTTAACGTTGTTATACGTGTTGTGAGCTTTGGTTTGATTATTCGTTGTCGTATCGTGATGTTTCGGACATTTGGGGCTATTTTATAATTTCCCAAAGTTATGGGTATGTCGTCATACCCATTTCTGAGATGTTCTGTTGCTGTCTCTCTGAGTTGTTAGCGCATGCTACGCTTGTGGCTAGCGCGCGCTAAGTTGCCGAAGTTAGCGCATGCTAAGTGTCGCCGTTAGCGCGCACTAACGGGTGGTGCAGAAACAGTCCAGAGGCTACTGGACTGGGTTAGAACGTTGGTTAGCGCACGCTATTTGATAACATAGCGCACGCTAGGGTGCATTAGTAGCGCACGCTGGGGGGGAGGATAGCGCGTGCTACCCGGTACATCAGGGCAGTCCAGGAGCTACTGGACTGGGTCTGGGGGTCTCGTTAGCGCACACTAACATTTGTAGCTAGCGCGCGCTAACTGTACATTTTGGCAGAACGCTTTGTTCTGATGCTTCGATAGCGCACGCTAATCAGGTAGGATTAGCGCACGCTAAACATCGATATATAAACCGGGCGGTGATCATTACTCTTCATTTTTCTTCATTTATTCTTCTTCCTCCGTGGGTTGAGACGAGGGTGACTAGGGCTTGGGCTCTTGGCCGATTTCTACTCCATCCAAGGTCTTTTGGAGTATCCTAGGTGATTATAACATCATCTAATCCATTGTTCTTCACCGAATCAAGGTATTTTTCTTGAATCCCTAGAGTTGACTTTTTGGGGGATTTGTTCTTGATTTCGTTTTCCATATGTTTTTTTGGATAGATTGTTGTTAAATGATGTTATTAAACATATCCTATGGATTGTATATCCATATTTCGATTTGGAATTTCGTTTTCGCGTTTTGACGGGACGAATCGTGTTCTTGGCCGTTTTGGGAGAAACACTTGAACTTTCGTCATTCGTTCTTTGAATTCAACGGCTTTAAGTCGTGCTATGGAATTCATATTCATTGTTGTTATTGTCCTTCGTAGTTTATTATAGCGAGTTGGCGTTCGGTGGAGTCGACGGGTTCGTAGTCGGTTCGTGCCAACCTACTTCGGTCGATTATCCGCGTTGTGGTTATTCGAGGCAAGTATCTTATTATACGACTTGTATATTGCGATTAATAATCACGTATGAGATTTATAATGATTTTGCTTGCCTTCGTAAATATGTTCCTTTTGAATTGGTTGTGTATTCCGCAATTTGAAGGCTTGTGATAATAGTGTTATATTGGTATACGTGTTAGGTGTTGTGCCATTTGTGCAGGATTTCGACATACATATGGGATGGTTGTACACTTGGTTGTGCAATATATTGTGTACCGATCGTGTGTTATATTGGTTGTGTGTCGTTGATTGATGATGGTTGTTGCGAGTGTTGAGATTGTGTTATGTGCGTGTGATGTACGATTTTGTGATGATCAACATGATTGATTAATTGTGCTCATTGTTGTCTGTAATGTGAATGTGAATGTGGTGTGCTGGAACGCTAAGTTCACTCCTGTGGGTTCGACGGGGCCTACATGGCACAGGTCCATGGGATCAGAACTTAGTGTGTGGTGCTGAGGTCCAATCGTGCGGGTCGGACGAGGCCTACGATGATTCATGGCACAGGTCCATTGAATCAGGACACAGTACGTACAACCGTGCGGGTTCGACGGAATCTATGGTGACACGTGACACGGGTTCATGGGGTCGGGACTTGTTGTTGTGATTGTTGTGTTGGCTCAATCCATGTGGGTTGTTGAACCTAGGGAGACTCGTGGCAAGCGATCACGGAGTTATGAGCATGATTGATTGTTGTGATTGGTTAAGTCCGTGTGGGTTGTTGAACCTACGGAGGCATGTGACAGGGGATCACGGTGTCACGAATCATGTTTTGTAAATCAAACTTTTTGTAAGAAAGTTTTAAGAAAATAATGTTGGGCCGAGCCCCATGAGATTTATGGTAATGTTTTCGTACTATAAATTGTTGAAATACAATTTGAGATTTGGGTTAAGACCCTAAGATTTTGAAAAGGTTTTGAAATTCTAAGAACTCCCGAGATGATAATCTTATTTTCGAATGCTTCATAGCCTATCTTCCCTTGTGAAAACCTCCCGGGAATATCTTGATACTTGATTTTTATATTTGATTCACGATGGTTATTTGCTTGTTACATTTCGTATGATTTGATACTTGCACTAGTAAAACAGTGGAGTTTTACTAACCCCCGAATAATCGGGGGGTGGATGTCTGTTTTGCGTCCAGGTACATGCAGATTCAGGGGAGCAGTCACAAGATTGGCACAAGAGGATGACGAGCTGCGATACTAATCAAGAGTTGAGAGTTGTTCTGATTTTTGTTGTGTTGTAAGAGTTGATTTCAGTCTTTTGCTGTATTATATTTCGACCCCTGTATGGGTAATGTTGTATAAGTCAATTTCGTTGATCGAGTTGTGTGACCTCATCGGTCTGTATTATTTTATTGTTTGACCCTGATCGGGCAAGCAGTTGGTCGTTTTGTGAGGTATAGCCTGGTAGATCCTCGTAAAAAGGGGTCTACGGCGTGCAATATTCCCATATGATTTTGGGGGTGTTACAAAAGTGAGCTCTGACTGTCTCGTTAGCATACGCTACCAACTTGCTAGCGTGCGCTAACGCCTTCCCGATAGCGTGCGTTAACCCAAAATGTAAGCATGCGCTAACTGAATATCTAATGCCCAGTAACTAAAGTCCAGAACCTTCTGTCCACTGACCTGCTCGCGATAGCGTGTGCTACACCCAAAACTCAGCGTGCGCTAGTACACCATTAGCGTACGCTAATATCTACTCATAGCGTACGCTATGAATTATTCCAATTTAGTCTAGTACCCACTGGACTCTGCCTGATCGACCTTAGCGCGCGCTACACCGATTGCATAGCGTGCGCTACCACAAACTACTAGCATGCGCTACTTACCATTCATAGCGTGCGCTACTACAACTCGACTGCAGTCCAGTGCCTTCTGGACTGTCAACCTGAACCACCATAGTGTGCGCTAATGCTGAGAGGTAGCGACGCTACCCGTACTCAATTTGCGCGCGCTAAGATGAGTACGTAGCGTGCGCTACTCCTCACACACAGCCCACTACAAAGATAACAATGATGATACGCTCGACCCGACTCTCCAACCGGGTTGAAAGACGAATAATAACTAATACACGATGCAAATTATTCTGAACAGTGAATACAATGAATGAATATAAATGATGAATGATTAATAATGAGTGAAAATTACTGAGTGACAATTACTGAGTGATAATTACTGAATGATAATTACTGAATGATAACTATTGAATTACAACCGGGTATTACAGAAGTCGTGTCCCGAATAGTCAGGTTGATCATGTCCCTTGAGGCACTCGAAAGGATTATTATATTAAACCCTGCAGGTAGAATTAATTTTCCGATATAATAATAAAGGTCGAGTGGTATACTCATGTATAACACATTAATTAATTAAAAGCTTTCAGTAGCTTAAATTAATTAATGGACATGAAATATCTTAAACACGGAAAATAATTAATTCGAAAAGGAGCCCAATTTCTTAATTTGGGATTTTGGTAGGAAGTGCAATATTAACTTATTAGTAGACTAAGTTGATATTTAATAGAGTCATTATATTAGGAAAGAGTTCTAATATAGGAAGATGACATCTATTAAGAGTCCTTACTATATCCTCCTTAAGGTCCCTAGAGTAGCCCAAAACACCTATAAAAGGAATACATTGTAACACCCCCAATCCACTCAGGGATATTACACGCCGTAGACCCTCTCCTCGAGGATCTACCAGGCTCGTAACAACATTTAACATCTCGACAATGCCTTCAAGGCAAAAATGACTCAGTAGACCGATTTGGTCTTTCAATAAATACATACAACTCGAATACAACTCATGCCCACGCAGGGGTCAAAAATACAACCACACCCGTACAACGGGAAAGATATAGCAGATGATATATAAGTTCAACTTTACCAATACGACAACAACGTGTCGTAGTGTGATTAGTATCGTTCATCTTTCATCATCCTTCATGCCGACCCTGTGCTCTGCTCCAAAACCTGCATGCAATACAGACATCCACCCCCCGAATACTCGGGGGTTAGCAAAACTCCACTGTTTTGCTAGTGCAAGTATAAAATACGAAAACGAGCCATACATATCATACTCCACGGAACATGTTAATCATAAACATACTTCCCGTGGTAAATCACTTAATCAAAACGGTTAAATCGAAGATAGGGTAAACCCGATATACATCTTGTGAAAACATTTTACGATCTCGGGAGTTTTGAAAACACTTGGGATTTTAAGAATTCTCAAACCTTTCAAAAACATTTAGGGACACACAAAAGTCATTCTCCAAAATTCAAGTTCCGGTAACAATACGCGGGGTCCATAACCCATTTCACAAAATACGGGTCCGTGACCCAAATCACAAATCACATGTTCCTAAGGATTATTCGTGTCCGTGCTAACAAGCCACGAACCTCGGATGCTCCCGAAGAACAAACCCGAGTGAATAACCCAATAGGAAAAACATATCAAATCACATGTCACCGTAACCGCGATACGTGACTACAAGCACATATACGTACATAATCAAACCACAACCATAAGTTATCCCGCATCGCGCTAACAAGCCACGAACCTCGGAGTCCCCGCAAGACATACCCGATGATAACCCTACAAGTTATCCCAGATCGGGCTAACAAGCCCCGAACCTCGGAGTCCCCGCAAGACATACCCGTAGTGGATAACCATACGGAATCGCCCGACCCATACTCGCAAGTATGGATCCGGAGATTCAACAATCCTACCGGAGGCACATCACATACATCAAGCACACAACAATAATCACTTATCAATCCAAACAACATTAAGCATCACAAACTCCTTTCAAGGAGTAACAACTAATATCACACACATTACGTTCTTACCGAACAAGTACATAATAACAATACGTAATCCCCGACAAAGGATTACGGTCTATCAAACTCACTCGAATTGATCATATTATCTTTCAACATACAAAACCAACACACATATTCCGAGAATACATATTCACGAAGTATACGAATTATCGTTGAAAAACAACATTTATCGAGAACATACCAATCCCTTTTTACGTTCATTAAATATTGGATTTCGCATAAAATCATTTATCAAGAATTATATCAACGAAACATGAAATGTATGGGCAAGATACTTGCCTCAAAATCGGTACGCAAGTATTCCGACGAACACGGCTCAGCGGAAAGCTTCAAACGCCCAATGCTATCGAAGCGGAAGACGACGCGAGAACGAAAGGGTTCAACACGGTTTCTTCGCAAGAAACACGACCCTAACATCATACAATCAATAAATCATCGACCATACGAGGAAGAATAATCGTAGAACGCCCGAAAACCCTCTAAGACATTTTAGGACACCTTCAAGGCGTCGGTCAAGAACTCGACTCAAACAACGAATCGATACGATCCAACCATGGAATAACAAGGAAATGATATAATACATCTAAATAATCATCAATCCATCAAAATCCTAAGTTAAATCGGATTAAACGGACGAAATCGAACAAAATACCCAAAATCCCCAAAATTAGATTTCTAGAAAATCTGACTGATTCGCTCGATCAAAGGATGTTATAGGACGGATGATTGACGATATGAACCTCCAAACTTCATGGATTCATTGTCCAACAACATCTCTAGAAGATTCACACACCACTGACGCGGAAGAGAAGTGGAAGAAGGAGAAAAATGGCCGAAAAACGATCATTGGGCCTTAAATAGGTGACACTCGACCGTGTCCGCCGACACGGTCGTGGCGCGCAGCTGACCGGCGAGGACTCGACCGTGTCCGGCTAGACACGGTCGCGGCGCGGAGGGGCCTTCCGGCGATGGCCGTCCGAAGCGACTTCGGCACGACTCGGCCGTGTCCCGAACACGGCCGGCGTGTCAGGCGATCGTCTCGAGCTTATCCGGAAGAGTTCGGCACGGGCCGTGTCGGACGACACGGTCGGGCCACGAGACGAAACTTCCGCTTATCCGACGAGATGCACGGGCCGTGTCGGACGACACGGCCGAGTTCGGCCGGCAGTGATCGGCCAATAACGAGCGGGTGAGCTAAAACGACCATAACTCTCTCGTCCGGACTCCGATTGACTCACCGTTCGAACCATTGGAAAGCTAACTCGATGCTCTATAATATTGCAAAGATTCAGAATTTTTGGAGTTACCAAAAATTAATGGTGATCTAACAAAGTCGAACTCATATTTAGAAAAGTCGTTAAAAAGCACGGAACTCAACAAAACGACACCGAAACAAACTCGGATGACAAAAAGTGCAGAATTAATCATTCTCGAAATGACGAAAGGTCATGAGCGAGTCGTCAAAACGAACTTCCGCCGAAAAAATAAAATTACCGAAATTCGAAATTGCGGATATTACATTCTACCCTCCTTAAAAGAAGTTTCGTCCCGAAACTTAAAACAAGTAGGGGGGAGCAATATACCCGCTAGGAAAACTCGACGAGATACACAAAAATGGAAAACTCGCGCCCAACGGCGAAACGCTGCAAGAAACGCAAAGAGACATACGGCGTGAAAACACGCTCCACGACGACCAACACAATGTCGCCGTTAGGGATACAATAAAACCAACAAATGACAAGCGTCATCAAACGGATAATATAGCCAAGTCAATTATCCGACAATCACAAAACACAACGAACGAAAGTCAATACGATTGACCAACCCAACGGTACATCAATCAAAACGCGAGCCAACCGCTGAACAAATACGGAATTCCACCGCCCAAGGGTTGGGAGATTGAAAACGAGACTAACTTCCCGAACTTAAGGGAATTAGGAAGGAGCCTGAACGCTCAACAATCACGAAACGAGAACAAAACCGAACAAACAAACGATCGAGACAACAAAAATCGAACGATCATGTTCGGATCACGAAGAACAATAAGGTTCAACCGACAACTCCGAGGTTCACATCTCGACTCGAGACAAAACAAGATCCGGTGAAAACAACAACGTATGCATTCACATAAGATCCACATGAAAGGGAATAGAAATTGAAAAGTCACAACGACAAACGAGTTATTCCGAAATGATGCCACACTCGTTCGATAAACAAAAACACGGGGCAGGACAAGCTCAGAAATGTCAACGAACATAAATGAGTCGACAAAGTAGAATATACAGAAGTTCAAAATCTGATCCACTTCGAATAAAAGAACTAGTAGAACCAAAAGATGTTACATCCGAACAAGGTTCACAAGTATCGAACCGAACTCGGAAAAGTCACAGCGATAAACAGAAAAACAAGATCACAGCTCGTTCGAACGATGAAACCGAAATACAGAACAAGTTCAGAAAGTGTCAACGAACACGAGCGAGTCGATAGACCTGAGAAAGAGGAAATGCAGGAGTCCAAAAATAATACGGGTATTATATTCGACCCCTTCTAAAAGAAGTGTCGTTTCCGAAACTCACAACACGACATCAAGGTGACAACACAACAAGCAACTGACAGAAACATCTTTCAAAGGCCTCTCAAGGCCGATTCCGATGACTGTGCTGAAGCGCGAACTCCAAAAGTCTCGGTAGACAATTCGCAAAACTGAATTCGGTGTCCCTCGAGTCCACACTTGAAATGTGTTTCTGACGAGCAGGACAATTTACGCGGGTATGCCGGAACATCACGGTTGAAATGCCCGCTCGGCATACCGAAAATACAAATGCTAGATACAATGGGGCATAACGTCGCAAAACAACATAGCGGAGATGCCAACTCAAAGACAACAAGGAATCATAATACATATCATATACAACGATTATCATCGTAAAATAATACACACAAACACTTGACAACAGCGGTATCGTTCGGCGACCTCAACGGCCCGAACGATAACCAAAGACATAATTACGACCATCATGAAACAATCATACATATACACAAACGTACAACTCAAGCTTCAATACTCACACCCGTGCGACAACACGCAAATCACCACGAGGCGACAAACAAGAAATACCGGTTCACACCTCTCACGGAGGGCTAGTACAACAAATGCGTGGCAACGCCTCGGCGTTCATGCCACCAATTCGATCACAATTCGGGGTTAACACCGTAACGAAAGTTCGAAAACCATACACGCATTTCCGGTCCGCAAACAGAATGATAGGTTTTAAAAACAAAACCACCTTTTGAAAACAGTTTGGAAACACCAGTTGATCTTGAGTATCATTTTACAAAAAGTTGAACAAACATCATTTTCGAGACTTTGAAAATCATCTTGCGTTTGAACAAAAATGAGGACACCTCTCTTTTAGTGAAAAACTTTCAGAATAATCGACACTTGGGTCTAAGCAACTGCATTTCTAAAAGTAATTGAAAATATCTCAAAATATTTTGGTCCTCAATTGGAATGATTTTGAAACATATTACGGTACTAGAAGGCACCTTGAAAGTACTGCGAGAAAATAATTCGTTTTAAAAGTACGTCTCGAATTTTAATTTTCTAAGATACTCAAGGTTTTCAAAAATAACTCAATGGGCTAGAATGCCCAAAAATTTCACGTAATTACAAGGAACAATATAGCGCCGTGGGTCCCGCGCCGGAACCCACCAGGCTAAAAACCATTTACAAAAACGCCAAAAAGGCCGATGACGGTAATATTTCAAAAACTCACAGAAGCCATTTAGAAAATAATAAATACCGTCATAAGAATTTCGCCAAAACGATCAAGGCCGTAATGCCAAAAACTCGGTTAAGGAATTGGTTTTCAAAATAAAACTCAGTCGGTAAAATACCGAAAGCCATTACAGAAGAACTCACGCAGCGGATAAAAAGAAATAAAGTCAAACATGCACAAGACAGCAACATTACTCCTCATATGAACGAAAAATGGGAGTTAAATAATCACATATCACGAAATCAAAATCCATAAGAGGATTCCGTCACTTAACAAATAATCATAAAAATAGCTCGTGTCATACGAGGCACAACACAAAGAAGGGAGACTTACATTCACAGGTCGCACGAAGATGATGATCGCCCACGATACTAATCACGACCGACAAACTCAGACGACGCGTCGCGACACGACTTAGTCAGACAAAATCCGACGAGACAAAAAACTCAATAGACACCACTAACCCGACAGCCTAGGTTTCCTCAACCTAAAGCTCCGATACCATTCTGTAACACCCCCAATCCACTCAGGGATATTACACGCCGTAGACCCTCTCCTCGAGGATCTACCAGGCTGGTAACAACATTTAACATCTCGACAATGCCTTCAAGGCAAAAATGACTCAGTAGACCGATTTGGTCTTTCAATAAATACATACAACTCGAATACAACTCATGCCCACGCAGGGGTCAAAAATACAACCACACCCGTACAACGGGAAAGATATAGCAGTGGAAATAAAAGTACAACTATACCAATACGACAACAACGGGTCCTCGTGTGATTAGTATCGTTCATCTTTCATCGTCCTTCATGCCGACCCTGTGCTCTGCTCCAAAACACGAATGCAATACAGACATCCACCCCGAATACTGGGGTTAGCAAAACTCCCCTGTTTTGCTTGTGCAAGTATAAAATACGATAACGAGCCTTACATATCATAATCGACGGAACATGTTAATCATAAACATACTTCAGGTAAATCACTTAATCAAAGCGGTTAAATCGAAAGATAGGGTAAACCCGATATACATCTTGTGAAAACATTTTACGATCTCGGGAGTTTTGAAAACACTTGGGATTTTAAGAATTCTCAAACCTTTCAAAAACATTTAGGGACACACCCAAAAGTCATTCTCCAAAATTCAAGTTCCGTAACAATACGCAGGTCCATAACCCATTTCACAAAACACGGGTCCGTGACCCAAATCAAAAATCACATGTTCCTAAGGATTATTCGTGTCCCGTGCTAACAAGCCACGAACCTCGGATGCTCCCGAAGAACAAACCCGAGTGAATAACCCAATAGGAAAAACATATCAAATCACATGTCACCGTAACCATGATCACGTGACTACAAGCACATATACGTACATAATCAAACCACAACCATAAGTTATCCCGGCATCGCGCTAACAAGCCACGAACCTCGGAGTCCCCGCAAGACATACCCGATGATAACCCTACAAGTTATCCCGGCATCGGGCTAGCAAGCCCCGAACCTCGGAGTCCCCGCAAGACATACCTGTATTGGATAACCTTACGGTTTCGCCCGACCCATACTAGCAAGTATGGATCCCGGAGATTCAACAATCCTACCCGGAGGCACATCACATACATCAAGCACACAAAAATAATCACTTATCAATCCAAACAACATTAAGCATCACAAACTCCTTTCAAGGAGTAACAACTAATATCACACACATTACGTTCTTACCGAACAAGTACATAATAACAATACGTAATCCCCGACAAAGGATTACGGTCTATCAAACTCACTCGAATTGATCATATTATCTTTCAACATACAAAACCAACACACATATTCCGAGAATACATATTCACGAAGTATACGAATTATCGTTGAAAAACAACATTTATCGAGAACATACCAATCCCTTTTTACGTTCATTAAATATTGGATTTCGCATAAAATCATTTATCAAGAATTATATCAACGAAACATGAAATGTATGGGCAAGATACTTGCCTCAAAATCGACGCAAGTATTAGACGAACACGGCTCAAGGAAAGCTTCAAACGCCCAATGCTATCGAAGCGGAAGACGGCGGCGAGCGAAAGGGTTCAACACGGTTACTTCACAAGAAACACGACCCTAACATCATACAATCAATAAATCATCGACCATACGAGGAAGAATAATCGTAGAACGCCCGAAAACCCCTCTAAGACATTTTACAGGACACCTTCAAGGCGTCGGTCAAGAACTCGACTCAAACAACGAATCGTTACGATCCAACCATGGAATAACAAGGGAAATGATATAATACATCTAAATAATCATCAATCCATCAAAATCCTAAGTTAAATCGGATTAAACGACGAAATCGAACAAAATACCCAAAATCCCCAAAATTAGATTTCTAGAAAATCGACTGATTCGCTCGATCATATGATGTTATAGGACGTATGATTGACGATATGAACGTCATTACTTAATGGATTCTTTGTCCAACAAAATCTCTTGAAGATTCACACACCTGAGACGCGGAAGAGAAGTGGAAGAAGGAGAAAAATGGCCGGAAAAGCATTCTTGGGCCTTAAATAGGTGACAGAGACTCGGCCGTGTCCGCCCGACACGGTCGTGGCGCGATTGACGGCGAGGACTCGACCGTGTCCGGCTAGACACGGTCGCGGCGCGGAGGGGCCTTCCGAGCGATGGCCGTCCGGCGACTCGGCACGACTCGGCCGTGTCACGGAACACGGCCGGGCGTGTCGGCGATCGTCTCGAGCTTATCCGGAAGAGTTCGGCACGGGCCGTGTCGGACGACACGGTCGGGCCCGAGACGAAACTTCCGGCTTATCCGGACGATGCAGCACGGGCCGTGTCGACGACACGGCCGAAGTTCGGCCGGCGGTGATCGGCCAATAACGGCGGGTGAGCTAAAACGACCATAACTCTCTCGTCCGACTCGATTGACTCACCGTTCGAACCATTGGAAAGCTAACTCGATGCTCTATAATATTGCAAAGATTCAGAATTTTTGGAGTTACCAAAAATTAATGGTGATCTAACAAAGTCGAACTCATATTTAGAAAAGTCGTTAAAAAGCACGGAACTCAACAAAACGACACCGAAACGAACTCGGATGACAAAAAGTGCAGAATTAATCATTCTCGAAATGACGAAAGGTCATGAGCGAGTCGTCAAAACGAACTTCCGCCGAAAAAATAAAATTACCGAAATTCGAAATTGCGGATATTACATACATATCTTGGCTGAATTTTACACATTATTAGAACAAGAAATTCGATTTGTTCCTTTGTGTTTAATTGTGGATCTTGACTTGTGTCTTGGATTCCACAATTTAGCTAACACAATATTTTTCTAAAACACATAAATATTCAGAAAAATAGAGAGGAAACATTTGTAACGTATTTCTTGAAGATATAGTGATTCGGCCGATCCCATAAGCTGTCCAAGTAGTCCGATAGATTGTTGCCCACACGACATCCGGATAATAAGCGGGATATACTCTAGAAGATCTTGAGGTAGAAACACAAGAAGATCGGAGAGGAACACGAAGAGGAGACAAATCGACCAAAAGGGAATTTCTACCACTTCGCGTCAAAGGTATAAATTACCGACTCCCATGCATAAATATGTATATTTTGTTGTTTATTAATCTGTTTAGTTAATTAGTTGACAAGCCTAAATAGATCCGGTTTTTATGTTGGTTAATTTATAAAACCTTTCATTAAATAACTTCCGCCAACTTGCTTCCGCTGCGTTTTATATTCCAACATAACGTACATAATACAGTGGAGGATAACGTACGTAAGACAAGTTACATAACGTACGTAATGAGTTTGAATATGAATTCAAACAAGGAACTGTTGAAGATGATGTCATGGAGTTGGTCAGCATGCAACTGATATGAAGACTAAAGTTAACATACGTTATGAGGTTTTGATAACGTACGTAATGGAAGAAACGAAAGCTATTGGACTGATCTGAACATAGATTAACGTACGTAACCAGATGAACATAATGTACATAATGACCTTAACATACGTAAAGGGTGAGCTATAATGTACGTAATGAAGACAAAAGAGGCTAACAGTTAGTTGAGGTTTTGGAGCCTATAAATACCACTTATAATGGTTTTCAACATACAACAACTTCAAGAAAATCTGATATATGTCATATATTATTATATACATTATCGTTGTTGTAATCGAGCTTATAGTGTCAGGAGTTTGAGTGTTTATACATGATAACTCATACACGATAGAAAAAATACGAATTGTAGATTGATTCGGTGTTATTAGGATCAAGGATCCGGCATTGTTAGAATCATATCTAAATCCGAGTGAGGTTTGTCTAGTACCCATAGAAAGCTAGATAGGTTGATTCCTTGTCCGATAGGGAAGGAAAATGGTTTAACTTGTACCGACAAAAAGACAAGTGTGTTACGGTTTATCTCGGACCGATAGAAGATGATATTGTAATGGTATCCCTCGGACCGATAGAAGACGAGGTGCAGAGGTTGATCTTAAGCTTATAGAAAAAGATACAAAGAGAGGATGTAGGCACGTTTCGCCGAACCTCTATAAATCTTGTGTCATTTACTTTCTGCACTTTTAGATACGCTTCCGCAAACGCTAAAGAGTTTCATAACTCTATTATACTCTGCGCTATTTCCAAAACGAAAAGGTACTGAATTCCCCAACAATTGGTCTCAGAGCGGGTATCCATATAAATCGGCTTAACATCCAAGGAGATAAAAAGATCCGATGGCGTTTCAATTTGCACCGGTCGAAGGTCTTGCTCTAAACCGACCTCCATTTTTCGACAGATCGAATTTTATAACTTGGAAGAAAAAGATGTCTATCTTCATCCGAGCATACGATACCGAGCTTTTGAAATTAATATGTCTTGGTCCGAAAATTCCAACGAACTCCAATGGTACCCTCAAATCTTTTGAAGAATATGATGACGCGGATTGGAAAAACAACCATTATAATTGCAAAGCAACGGAATTATTATACTGTGCTTTAAATCCGGAAGAACACAACCGAATATCTTCTTGTGATAGTGCCAAATAAATATGGAAGATGCTAGAAGTCACACACGAAGGCACAAATCAAGTCAATGAGACGAAGATTAACATGCTTCTTCATGACTACGATCCATTCCAAATGAAAGACGAAGAATCCATTACAACCATGGTCGGCCATTTTTCGGACATTACGAATGGATTGGCTTGTTACGGGAAACCCCTCTCAAGTAGTGAAAAATTAAAGAAAATCCTAAGATCACTACGGCGGGACGGTGACGGCGATTATGGAATCGAAATATTTAAATAATCTTGATTTTACCGCCCTCGTTGGTTCTCTAATTAATTACGAGATTGTACTAAAATCTCGGAACACAAAGACGAAGCCGAAAGAAATAACATTAGCTTTAAAAGCTAAAAAGGTGTTGCGAAACGAGGAACCTATGAAAGTGATGAAGAATCGGCATCTTATGCCAAGAATATAAATAAGTTTCAAAACTTATTAAACCGACGAAGGAAAGACATCAGGACGAGCGAATCTAAGAAATTCGACTATAATTGTCGAAACTGTGGCAACATGGAGTGACGAAGAGGATGACAATGATTTCAATATTCAAAATAATCTTGCACTCATGGCAAAGAGTTCATTCGATGAAAGCAACGTTGAAAGCTAGGTTAGTACACTGTCTCACGATGAATTGTTTGAAGCATTCAAATTGTTGCGTACCGATTTTCAAAATGCTTTAATTGAAATTAAATCCCTCAAATCGAAAAACAAATTATTGGATGATGAAATCTCCAAGTTTGAAAAAGGAAAAATTATCGAGACCGATCATTCTAAATGTGTTGAAAATGAAAATAAATTAAAGGATGATCTTTGAAAGTTCAAACCAAGCTTAAAAATTTAACAAACAAATTTCTTGCATAAATGAGAAATTTGAACAAATGCTTTCGGTTCAAAAATTATATAAACAGGGGTTAGGATTCAAACCGAATAATAAAACCGAATCCTTAAATTTTAAAATACCCAGATGTGAGAAATATTTAAAGCTTGGGCATCATATTTCTATTTTCAAAAGCCCAAGAAGGACGATAAGAAAGTTTGGATTTCAAAAGGAACCACTATACTGAATATCGTCTATGTTTAAAAAAAAGGAGAATCGGTTGGATCCCCAAAAATCAAAATTAATATATTTCAATCAATTGGTATTTTGATAATTTATATTTTTAATAATTGATATTTAACTCAGGGGGAGTTCAATTATTTTTTATATGGGAGATATATTTTTCAGGGGGAGTTTACCCATTTATGCATATATTTTATTATGATTTTATTATCGATTCTATAATCATATATACACTTTTTACTGATAACAAAAAGGGGAAGAAGAGGAGAATGGGAGGATCGGAGAAAGAGTCATGGAAGAACGACGAGATAAATAAAAAATATCCCGATCAAGAAAAGACGAATGAGATTAAAATGAAAAGAATGAAAAAGAAAAGAAAAGAAGAAGTTGAAAAGGAGAAAAGAAAAATGGGGAGATGGAAACTACGAAATGGACAAAGCCGAAAACTTTTGATCTGTATATGTTTTTATATTTTACAGGTGTATACCATTGAAGAGTGTTGTTTTGTAATCATCAAAAAGAGGGAGATTGTTGGAATATTTTACTCCATACATTTATAATTGAGTTTTGATTATTAGTTGTTAATCAAAGAAAAACAACAAGGAAGCAAAACAAAACAACAAAGAAGTCGAAGACGCTCGAACCGGATTGAAAAGCAAAGAAGTGAAGAAATAACATGTATAACGTACGCAACACATGAATGATAAGGTACGTAATGCAGTGGAGGATAACGTACGTAATACAAGTTACATAACATATGTAATGAGTTTGAATATGAATTCAAACAAGGAACTATTGAAGATGACGTCATGGAGTAGGTCAGCATGCAACAGATATGAAGACTAAATTTAACGTACGTAATGAGGTTATGATAACGTACGTAGTGTAAGAAAAGAAAGCTACTGGACTGATCTGAACATAGCTTAACGTATGTAACCAGATGAAGATAACGTACGTAATGAGCTTAACGTACGTAAAGGGTGAGCTATAACTTACGTAATGAAGGTAAAAGAGGCTAACGGCTAGTTAAGGCTTTGGAGCCTATAAATACCACTTATAATGGTATTCAAAATACAACAACTTCAAGGAAATCTAATATACGTCATGTATTCTTATATACATTATCGTTGCTGTAATCGAGCTTATATTGTCAAGAGTTTGAGCATTTATACACGATAACTCATAGACGAGAGAAAAAATATGGATTGTAGATTGATTCGGTGTTATTAAGATCAAGGATCCGAAATTGTTAGAATCATATCTAAATCCGAGTGAGGTTTGTCTAGTACCCATAGAAAGATAGATAGGTTGATTCCTTGTCCGATAGAAAAGGAAAACGGTTTAACTTGGACCGACAAAAAGACAAGTGTGTTACGGTTTATCTCAGATCGATAGAGGACGATATTGTAATGGTATCCCTCAGACCGATAGAAGATGAGGTGCAGAGGTTGAACTTAAGCCTATAGAAAAATATACAAAGAGAGGACGTATGCACGTTTCGCCGAACTTCTATAAATCTTGTGTCATTTACTTTATGCACTTTTAGATATGCTTCCGCAAACGCTAAAGAGTTTCATAACTCTATTATACTCCGCGCTATTTTCAAATGGAAAAGGAACCGAATTTACCAACAATGGAGTCCTTCGGTTTGGTAAGAAGGGAAGCTTAGTCCTCGTTATATAGGTCCTTTCGAGATCCTGGACAGAATAGGTGATGTGGCTTATAGACTAGGGTTACCTCCAGCATTTAGTCACGTTCATAATATGTTCTATGTTTCACAATTATGTAAGTATGTTTTCGATCCTAACCACATTATTGATTACAAAGAGATTGAGGTAAATGATGATGTTACGTATGAAGAGCAACCGGTGGCTATATTGGAGCGACGAGTGAAACAGTTGCGACGGAAGGTGATTCATTAATAAAGGTTCAATGGTCTAAACATGTAATTGAGGAAGCCACATGGGAAACTAAAGATAGTATGCGTGCCCGATACCCTGGACTGTTTGAATCTTAAGTTTCGGGACAAAACTTCTTTTTAGGGGGTAAGAAAGTAATATCCACGTGTTTTATTAATTATATAAGTTATATTGGACGTATTCTGTTGAGAATTTGATTTGTAATTTCCATGTTGTATCGTTTGGCATTTGGAAACATGTGTATATTGGTGACGATATTGGAATGTTGAGGTCGAGTTCTGTTATATTCGGGTTGTGATTGTTCTGACCGGACTTCGTGGTTTTAATGTTGGGAAGTAACAGTTAGCGCACACTAGACTGTATTACTAGCGCACGTTAACCATGTATCTGTAGTGCATGCTACTATTGTTCGTAGCGCATGTTAGGCCGACTGGGTAGTAGGCATTCTGGATTCTGGAATGGGTCATTAGCGCACGCTAACAGTAGACTAGCATACATTATTGAGGTAGATTAGCGCACGTTAGATGTGTTGGTAACGTACGCTATTACGGACTGGCAGTAAGGACATAATGTTTCTGGAGTCTGGACACAAGCAGTTAGCGCACGCTATTATTGGAGCTAGCGCGCGCTAGTGCCGGTATATAGCACATGCTAGCATATGTGTAGCGCATGCTAGCGAAGTCAGGCAAAAGGTTCTGGACTGCCGACATAGCATTAGTGCGTGCTATACTTAGGCTGTAGCGCACGTTAATAGCGGCCAGTATAAATAGGCCTGTATGTTCTAGAATTCTTCATTTTATCCATTCCTCTCTTCTTCTCCGGTAGTTGGGAGATCTTGTGCATAGGATAGTACGTATTTTGGTCAGATTTCATCATTCAACTACGTATTTGAGTTCCTAGTATCAAGCTAACAATATCTCATCAACTTTTATCGTCCAAATCAAGGTAAATTCACCTTAACCCTAGTTTTCGGGAATTTAGGGATTTGTCGGGTTTTCATCTTTTAAACCCGTTTTTAGCTCTGATTTTTGCTAGATATTGTTGTTGTAATCATAATCCTTTATTTTTCCTCAAAGTTTACGGATTAAATTCCGAGTTTTCATCCATTCTTGAGTATGACCCTTGTTACCTCCGTAATGTTCGATCGGTTGTCCCTATCTATAGAACTTAGGGTGTTTCTTCTCAACTTCCATAATATTATATTTTATATAGTATTCTGTTGTGATAGGAACGAATTGTTGAGGAAAGTTCGGAACGTACGTCCTTTTTTCGTTGTTTCTTGTGTCGTTCCAATCAAAGCAAGTGCTTTGATTATGTTTAATGTACTTCGTGTGAATATGTGCAAATGTGATTTTGTGAAAAGTGATGATTTCAGAAAAAGTGGTTTGTGCCATGTGGTTTCTGAGCGTGTGTGAACCGAGTTAAAACCACTGAGGGTCCCTGGGATCCACTAGGCCACGTTCCCAACGGATCACTCAGTGGGGTGTGTACAGCAGAGAGGTTGTTTTGCGATGATGATTGTGGTATTGTATTCCGGAATATATGCGATAGCACTGTGATTTCTGTTGTTTATTCACTTCTAGTACATATTCTGGAATCGTTGTACTTACACCGGATTTTTTCTGACCCCTTCGGGGGTGAATATACTTGTTGTGTATTCAGGTACAGGTCCAGTAGACGAGCCAGCACAGGGCGGGCACGAGCTTGGTGGACAACATTGATATCATGTGTTATGTTGAGTCTATAGCCGTCTTGTCTTGGTCAGAGTGGTATTTTGGTTTTGTACTCGCGCGGGTATTATCATGTATTGTATATTATGTTGTCGTTGGTTGTGGATCAGTTGGGATGATTGTATCAGTTATGATCCTACGGGTTAATGTATTGAGTTGTTTCGTGATGTATGTCGTACTGAAGTTAATTTTGGATTTTAAGTGTATGAATATCTCGGTTTTGTTGTTTGTTAATGTATTTTTATGCCGGTCAAAGCCTGGTTGGTTCTCCAAAAAGAATCTATGGCGCTGTAATAATTCTGTAAATCACGGGGTTGTTACACCGATGGGACCTCAGAAGGATCCACGCATGGTTGGGTCCATGTTTAATCATGAGTTTTGTTTATATTGTGGCATGTTTTGGATATTGCATTTTTGAAAATCATTATCTTGGCTTTTTGAAAATATTGGTCATGTACTTTAATGTGTAAGATGTAATGGTTCATTTGTATCACTTGCACTAGCTATTCCAAGGCTAACCCCATTCGGGGGAAATAAGTTTTATGTATTTCAGGTATGGAGCAACCAAGCGAGCGGGCATGGGACAGTATGCCAATGACGACCAAGCGTGATACTGTGTTGAATGATATTATGTTCTTTTGAGTTGTCTTTTGGATTCTTATGTCACACAATTGTTAGTTGGTACTATTGTACTATAGGAGTCATTCATTTGATTATCATATGTCGAATTTGTTTTCTTGAGATATTGTGTATTGTTGTTGGAGTTTTTACCAGATGATCCGGACGGTTAATTATTGTCCTGGTACTTATTGGATATTGTTAATACAACCTTAAAGGTTGGAGTGTGTTTGGGTATGAAATTAGCCTTGTGGGTCCTAGGTAAGAATTCACGGTATTGTGACAAACTCCAATCTTGGAGATGTTACAGTGCATTGATCTTGGGTCGACGACCCTTATTGTTTTGATAATAAATGTCATATTTTTGGAATATGATAATATTTTATTTCGATATTGAGGTATTTATATATAAATTCTTTGGTACTTGACTAAGATGGCATCGATATAGAATGGTATGTATATGATTTATGGTTTATATTTTTGGCAAAACTACCTGAGGTAGCAAAACTGCTTTCAAACTTTATTTTGGAGATTTTATTTTGTTAAAACGAGTACCTCGTGGATCTTTGAAGGAATATTATCGATGATTGACCTAAATATTTATATCTTGAAATATGATTGGTTTGGCCTGTATATTATGTTTTTGTAGTAGCAAAATAGTTTGCTAACCCCGAGTTTTGAGAGATGAATACCTTTTATGTATTCAGTTATTCAGGGTTCGGGATCGTTCAAAAGATCAGCATGGAAGATGATGAAAGATCATGATGCTAATTACAAAGGAGTCGGCATAGTGTCATTATTGTCATGTTGTATTTTTCTTCCACTGTCTTGTTCTGCCCTTGCACGAGTATGTTGACTTATCGTAGTAATTGTCTATTGATGATACTTACGTATTGTCGGTTATTATCTGTAACACCACCGATATATTCAGGAATATTACAGCGCCATAAATCCTTTATATAAGAATTTACAAGGCTAAATAAATAAAAAGGCAAAGACAGATACCAAATTATGAAATCACTGAAAATACAATACGACAGTTCTGGTTCAATATCGAAAATACAAATATCCAAAAGAAGAATTTTAATACACCACTGAAATCCAAACATCACAAATTACAACGTACTCGAGTACTTATTAAAATATCCAAAAACAGATAATAAACCCAGCCGGAACATCACCCTGCACCCTCGTCGTCATGCAGCTCCAGTGGTTGTTTCCCCACTCTCCTGGATCCTGAACATAAACAAATGTTCACCCCCGAAGGGGTTAGCACAACGATCATAGTACAAGTACAACAACATATTATTCTACATCTCACGAGGAATAATAATAACATAAATGCCAAAAGAACCAACGAGTCTTCTCCTGCGAGAAACTCAATAATAGCATACACACATGATAATAACAACATGATACAACAACATACACATGGTAATTCCAATGATCCAGCATTCACAGCCTAGACCCCCCGATGATTCCGTCAAACCAACCCGAGGTGGAAAAACTCGTCCGTTGATCCAGCACACGCTCGCATAGATCCCCCGATGATCCCGTCGGACCAACACAAGATGGACATACAACAACGACATACGTGTACAATAATATGTATAACATCAATACATAAATTAAGGTACTTGCCTCGATTCGAAGACAAGAATACTACTTCCACGAAAAATGAAACACTCGAAGGGCGCCCCTTCGATCAATCACGTAGCAAGCTTGAACCTTAACAAAAGAAATAATATAGAATTCATCTCACGTCGTACGAATGTCTAACAATTCAATTTACGGCCAAAAGTTCATAAAATGTAATCTGCCTGAACTGCTTAGCGTACGCTACGTATTCTATGTAGCGTGCGTTAAGCCTGCTCGTTAGTGCACATAAACAACGAAGTCTAGCGTACGCTAACTATGTATTAACAGTCCTCTCTGATCAGCCGACTGACTCGCCTAATGACATAACGTACGTTACGTACCAAATGTAGCGTACGCTAAACATGCCCGATAGCATACGTTAATCTACATAGCTTAGCGTACGCTAAGCGTGCATGGCGATTTCCTCTTGGGCGACGGTGATCTAACGGTGATGGCGGCGAACTCCTCAGTGATTTACGTACGCTACCCGTCTACATATCTTGTTCATAACTTATGAATGATCTTACGGGTTCGGTCATCTTTGAGTTCAAGGAAAAGAATATCATCAAAATACTTATATCCAACTCGATCATCATTCTCATGCGAAGTTCGTGATCTCAGATTGATGCACTAGATTCCATTGTCATTTATACATTTAGACTTCTTCTTAAAGGTGAACTAATAATTCCAACTACGATGTTTCAACGACGATATTATAAGCATAATCATTCCTACTTCTAAACATGATGTTTGTTTGAATAATTCATCAATGGAACTCAATATCTTGATAGCATGATCATCTTATTCTTCAGAATACGAATCTAAGGCTGGAGATTAAGATGAAGAAATCATTGAGCCAAAAAGGTAGAATCCAACTCCGATTGTTTGTATGCCAATCCAAGGTGCTACTCCACTTCAATGATCAATCACAAGTGATATCCAATCTTAATGAATCAAGTGGAGGTGGTCTAAGTGTTTAAGGAGGATATAAGGCTCTCTAGTCTCTCAAGAACGAAGGACAAGTGAAGGAAATGTAAACCAAGTAAAATGGGTTGCTATCCCATTTATAGCATTTCTGTACGCACTTTAATTAGCGCATGCTATCGCAAAATCCTTAGCGCACGCTAACTAGCGTTGACTCCAAATATGTCCAGGTTCGTCCGCGGGAATCTTATCCGGACCCACGTCCGGCTGGCGCATGTGCTAGCCGTCCAGCTCAATAATTGACTGCCTAGCGCACGCAATTCCTCATTCATAGCGTGCGCTAGTTCTAGCCAATAACGTACGTTAAGCTACATTCTTAGCATTCGTTATCACATGATTGCATGAGAAAAATTTCATGATGCTATACTCATGTACAAAGATACAAATGTGAGAAATATCATACTCCAATTATCGATATCACGATTCCGAATAATACATGGCTCAAATACAAATGAAATACTCAATAATAAATCCGGATATTACATTATCCTTGTATTTTGTTTGTTGATTTTTGTATAGATTGACCTTGTTGGTCAGTTATGGTTTGAGTTGTTACGTGTTTTCCCGGTGGATCCTTGCGAGAAGGGTCTACGGGGTGTAACAACCCAAAATAGTCGGGGGTGTTATATTTATATTATCAGAGCTTAGGTTGATGAAATCTAGGTAGTTGGGCCGAGCCAAGTTATGTGTTGTGTTGTCGTGTCGTGTCGTCCTAGTTGTTGGTTCTTGAGTCGAGTTATATATCGTCATGTTGTGTCGTTTGAGTTTTCGGTTGTGATTAGTATCGTAGTGTGACCATCATCTTCACATGACTTATGGATGTAAGCTACTCTATGTATATGCGTGCATGTGGGTTTATGCTTGTGTCTGATGTTCGAATACATCATTGTTTGGTGTAAATTGTATAATGAGAATACTTGTGATATGTTTTGAATGATTTATTTTGAATAAATACGGCCTTCTAGGTTGCGACAAGTGGTATAAATTAACTATGTAGTGTACTCGAGAATTTGAATCTAAGGTATAATATGATAAGTGAAATAATTGGTAGTTGCCTAAGTCAGTTCGTCTTGATTAAGTCAGATGAATATTAAAGTACTATGATCCAGAATATTTGATTTGGTATGGGCGTGATTCGATTTTTATTATGACGGTTGTGATTTAATTTTGGAAATCAGTGACATGCGTTAGTCAGGTGAGAGTGTGATGTTTTAACGCATATGATTGTTTGGGCTTAATACTCATAAGATTTTAAACTCGTAAATGAGTTGTTTTATAAAATGTATGAGTTGTACATTGAAGTAGTAAATATTGGGTGTTTCGAAACATTAAACTATCTTGTCATTTTGGACAAATGAGTTGATTTTTGCAACTCGATAAATTATTTTGAGGATTAAAAATAAATTTTGTTTCGGTCTTGAATGACAACTTGATGCGTCAATATTTCGTTACTTTGAATCAAATCTCTTGTAAGTATGTAAAATGGGGAAGCAAAATAATTTTATATTTTGATAAAGGGAGAATTTTGGCAACTTTGAGAAAAAGGGATTTTTGATATTTTAAAAAACCAAAAGGTGCATAACACGTAGATATATATTTTAAAGTGATAGTATTGAAATTTTCGAGAGATAAAATATTTTCGGTTGTTTATAAAGAATGAAAATCCTAGATTTTTTTATCAAATGAGTTGAATATTGGGATTTTTGAAATATAAGATGGAGATCTTGATAATATTTTTTAGATTTTTTCGGTATTGTGGAAAACCATTTTGGATTTTATTTGGCGTGTGGGGATACTTTGAAGGGGATAGGTATTCCCAAGCAAATATACGCGATGAGAATAGTGTTGTATGAGATGGGCAATTATTTTTGGTGGATGATGAATGGCAGGGCGGCCCGATGCCTGCTACGGATGAGAGGATACCTCTTGAGTATCATTTGCTATATCGGGAGCAAGTAATCAATATTCAATCAATGTGTTGATTAGGTGAGATTGATAAGCAGCTGTCGCAAGTGAGGTGAGTGTAGTACGAGCACATGCATGGGAGTGATTTCGAACTTCATACTAGTATTTCAAGTTTTCTAATATCATTATACATGAGGTTTTGTGAGAACTAAACTAGTTTCTAACTTTTATTTGTAAAAATGTATTTAGATGGTAAATGTACATTTTGTGAAATAAACGAATTTGACCACTGTATTTTAAAATGGTAATTATAGGAGTGAGCATTTGAAGTCATATTTTAAATTTATTTCAAATGCATTGGTACTCTGTATACCATCGAGGAGTATTATCTTTTGAACACGTTTAATAAAGCCATGTAAGCGCTTCTCAAAGGTAACGATTTTTCGGGTCGAAGTATTCATCTATTGAAAAACTTGGCCATTTAAACTGGGGATTTGTAGAATTTTCAAGTATGTCATTTTGAGGATCGGTCCGTGCATATATATACTGCGAATTTTTATGAGCATCATATATGATTTAGATCTCAATTTGTGGGACTTATAGTGCAGAGACATTATGGTTTTGGAAAGTGGGTGTAGATGCATGGTATTATGATACTGTAGGATTGAGAGGCATAGAACAACATTGTGTTGATATCAAGATAATTGGGATCACTTTATCGTATTAAGATGCCTTAAAGCCGATATATTGCTACTGAAGAGTTGTCACCTTCGAGTATATCAGATCTTGTTACTCGATTCATGGGATTTCAGTTACTGATGCATTGATTCGCATGAATGAATCGAGTCACAGTTTCGTGAGACGAGTGATGACATGGAAATTTCGGGATGAAACTTGTTTTAAGAGGGACATAAATGAATGGGTTCTGATAAATTTGTCAACAAGGGGATTAGTGTATTTGGGCCTATGGAGTGAGTCCTCATCCGGAGCGAGTTTGTGTTCAGGGAAATCATTCAGAAATTCGGATATGTCCTAGTTAAATTTAGACATGAATTCGGGTTGCGTGTGTTTGGTCGTATGGTCCAGCCGTTAATTTGTTAGACACAATTGAGCTATTATACCATCCAATTAATTACCTTGTGATTATAAGATAATAAATTAAACCCTTGTATCATATTATCTATTATGTGATTTTAATTGAGGTTGGAATGTCAATAGATTGACTGAGATAACTGAGCTTGGCCTGTGTCGAGTAAAACCATCTTCGATGAATGTAAGTATCATGTTCATACCTTTCATATTTCTTTAATTATAATATGCTTGCTATGGATTGCATTATTGTGATGACGTGATTGTGATTATATGAAGTCTGTATTTATACACTTGTGTTATTTGTGACTCAAGGAACTGTATGTGTGGTATTTGTAAAATTAGATGAGTGAGTTTTGTGGTGACATGGTAATGATAATTGATGTATCGCTAGACGGGTGGTTGCTTGTTGGATTGTATATACTCATGAATTATGTGCGACCGTGGGAATACATGTTTACCAAAGAAGCCATTTCTAGCAAATACCTCGACTACATATATTATATTCCAATAACTTGTGGAAATGTATGAAAAGTAAATATGAGTTGAAAAGGTTGTATCGTTCACCCGGGGATGTCCGACGGGGCATATGGGGATTGGCGCCTTGAGGGGCGGATCGCAAATGCGAGGTTATCCACCTAGGTCCGACGGAACGTATGGAGTTTCGTGTCTTGAGGGGCAGAACACGGATAATCATTGAGTGGTGTGCTTTGATTTTGGGTCGACGACCCTTATTGTTTTGAACATAAATGTGATAATTCCTAAATATCACGATATTTTGTTTCGATATTGAGGATATTATATAAGTCTTTGGTACTTGACTAGGATGACATCGATATAGAATGGTATAGTATGTGTTATGGTTTGTATTTTTGGCAAACTACCTCAGGTAGCAAAAGTGTTTTCAAACTTTATTTCAGATATTTATACGATCTCAAGGATCTTGAAATATTTTTATTAAAACGAATATCTCGTGGAATTTTGAAAGAATATTATCAATGATTGACTTGTATATTTATATCTTTAATATTACTCGTATAGCTTGTATATTATGTACTTGCACTAGCAAAATTCCAGTTTGCAAACCCCCGAGTTTTGATGGATGGATGGCTTTTATGCATTTAGGTATTCGGTGTTTCGGAGCATTCATAGGGTCAGCATGGAAGACGATGAAAGACCACGATGCTAATCACAAAAGAGTCGGTATAATGTTATTATTGTGATGTTGTAATTTTCTTCCACCGTCGTGCTCTAACCTTTCATGGGTATGTTGACGTATTGTAGTAATTGAGTATCGAGGATACACACGTATTATCGGTTATTGTCCTTATATTTTGTTTATAAATTTTAGTATAGGTTGACATTGTTGGTCCATTATTGATTGAGTTGTTTTGTGTTTGCCTGGTGGATCCTTGCGAGAAGAGTCAACTATTTGCAGTTGAGCTTGTGACAACCATAACTAGTTGCATCAAAATGTTGTTTGAAAAAATCGCGGGATAAAACCTGAGCAATAGTAATTATGAATTTGTTCCCACTCATCTCGAACGTTCTTATACGAGCATTCATGTATCGCCTCAGTAAAATATGTGGGACAAAAACGGAGTCATTGTAAGAGTATAAGTCGTAACAGACGTAGATTATTTTTATAGGAGTATCCATACGCCGTCTCATTAAAACCTTGTCAAGAAAATCATGTTGGAAAAACTGATCAAAGGACAAAGAGTACAACTACTCCTTCTGACTTTAAATCTTGATGTATAATATTGATCTATGTAGTGTCCTCATTATGCCATGAATATGCCTCATCAAAACCTTATTAGGAGAACTCGATGGTAAAAATCCTTATGAAGGAAAAATAGTACATTATTCATATGAATAAGTTATCTCAGTTGCCTCATTAAAAACCTTGTTGCGAAAAATCCAATTAGATAAAACTTCAATAAAACGAAAAAAAAGTACAACAGGCATTTTTATATATAAATGGGCTTCAGACATTTTAAATTGCTTTATGGATTAGCACGGGTCCCATCGCTGCTACAGAAGGAGATACAATATCATCCCATTTACATTGATTTTCTTGATCTGCTCCGGTGAGGAGGGTCGAGAGTTTATTGGTGGTCGGAGAGAGGAGGAGAGGCAGACCAAGGAGGACGTGGGAGGAGCAGCTGAGATTAGATTTGAAGGCCTTAAACCTTTACGAGACCATGCTGTTGATAGGTGCGCTTGGAGGCGCCAGATCAGAGTTGTGGATTGTTTTGTTGGGAGCAGTGCTGCAGTTGAGAGCCTCAGGGTTGGATTGTCTCGGTTAGCTTTGATCTAGAGCATTGCATTTTTTACTTTTATTGTATATTTTATCCTATTGCCTTTTACATGTGGTGTATTTTTGACAGGGAGTTGTGCGCAGAGTCAACCTCTCTTCTGTTAGAGCAGCGTTCATCGTGAGTACAGTTGCCAAAGTTCCCTTGGGTAAGTCTCATGTGAATTAATCCATGAGCTCAGGTATGATTTTCAGCTTTTTCGCTTATATATATATATATATATTTTGCTGTGCACTAAGTTGGGGGTCTTCATGGAAACAACCTCCCTACCGTAAAAAGTAGGGACATGGTCTGCGTACATCTTACCCTCCCAAGACCCTCTTCTGAGTGGGATATACTGGGTATGTTTGGTTTGGTTTTAATTTTTCTTGATAATCGATAAATAAGAAGGTGGTGGTCTAGCTATATTTTTTAAAACCTTTACATCGATTTTATAGAAAATCAAAAATGTCAAAATAAACTGATTTACATCGGTTATAATAAAAAACTGATGTATATATGTTATTTGTGTGTTTTTGCTGCGTGGAATAGTCGTTCTCGTTGTTGCATTCAGAGATTTTTAAATTAGTGAGGCTGCTTTCAAAACAAGTTAGTCTAAAGCATCAAAGCACACCCAAATGATGGATTTTGTTATAATATACCATGAAAGTGACGTTTCAATTACCCCTTTGTTTTTATATAGTGTGAATGACTATTATGCTCTTGATGTAATTATGTAATTACGATTGTGCCATCTAAAGTTTTCCTATAAATAGGACTTCAGTTATTAATGAAAAATATACCTGAGAATTATTCTCTATATTCTCTCTCTAATTTCTCTCTCTACAATATTTCGATTTCATAACACGTTATCAGTATGACTCTAACCTACTGAGTAATATGATGAGAGTATGCTCTATAGTTGCATCTTATAGATGATCCTCTGTATCAGAAATCTAATTATTACAACAAATCTCACAACTTCTCTACAAGAAGTTCTTGATCTAAATTTCAAAAATCTTCCATTATTTTGATCCAACATACCTACCAGCTTCACACATCAATTATGAAACTAAACCATAGCTATCACTTGTTTACCGCACAGATTTGTGTTTTCACAAAACTCGGAAAATCATCAAAATATGAATATGATGATTAAGAACAAAACCTACTGCCATTGTTGCTTGTACTCTAGCCATCACCCACCACCTCTTGTTCTCAACGGAATCTCCCTATCTGCTCCCCAACCAGAGGGAGGAGGTGAGAGAAAGAAATCAGAAAAACCACTCGATTTTCTTTCAATCCCACGTGCGGTAGAAAACAACTTGGGTAAATGTCGAAAAGCTCTAAATCTGAATCATTGTTTCACTCCGGATCGGACCTCCGGTCGCCGCTGCTCGGACCGGAGGCGGAAGCCCCTTTCGAATTCGAGCCGGTCGAGAGATTATGCATAGACGAGATGCTGACCAAGTACTGCGGCGAGTTCGGGAGGTGGCAGCTGAAGCACTTCATACTAACAAGCATGGCGTGGGCACTCGAGGCCTTCCACACCATGGTCGTGATATTCGCCGACCGCGAGCCGCCCTGGCGGTGCTCGGCCGGATGCGCCGGCGGAATTAAAAACGTGTGCCAGCTTGAATCGGGCTCATGGGAGTGGATCGATCGGTGGATCGGGGAGCTTGACGGTCGTGGAGTTCTGATTGATTTATTCGGAGAAATATAAGGTGGGGTTGGTCCAGGCATTATTTTTCGGCGGCTGCATGATTGGAATCAATAATTCTTGTTGAGGATTCAAATGGCCGATCTAATTCAGCAGAGGTGTTGATTGCAGAGAGAATTATGACATGTATTTTATACGTTTGTGTTCATACTTGTAAGTTTGTGTTCATACACAAGATAAAACTGAGTATTAAAGAAGAACAGTAAGATTGAAAAAAAAAAAGAATAAAAAAATGGAGTCGCGAAGTTAGGAAACAAAGATGAAGGGCCATAACTCATATGCGAAAACGAAGAAGAAAAAAAAAGCGAAGAAACGGATGAAAAAAACTGAGGAGAAAAAGTATAAAAAAAATAAAAAAATAAAAAAAAGGAAGTGGACAGCACAAGCTTTTATGTCGGTGAAAGCAAAAGAAAGAAACAAAAAAAATTGAAAACGTATCTTCATGGTTGAAGTCACGGGGGAATAGAGTAAGAAAATTAATATGAAAGAATAAAATATTATTCTAATTCATTAAATCACAAATTTGATTTTTCTTATATATAAGATTCATATGATCTCAGAATTAATTTTACTTGATACCATCGTGATTCATTTTACGAGAGCTTCAATTTCACACTAATATTGATATGAGTGTTAACTCTTTTCGTATTATCAATTTATTAAAATGTACGAATTAATATCCAACTCCAGAAATTGCAAAGATTTATATATAGCATTACACTTGCTATTAACGGCAGTCGATATTTCGACCTATACCTTGAAGAGGACTATATTTTGAGGAAATGATTGGACGATCCTGCTCTGGTAGAAGTAGTTAATTATTTTGAAATTTAAATTATGTCTCTTATTTATCTCAAAGTGGTGGTTTAAAACCACATATCTATTGCGTTTATTTTATACAATTATAATACCTCCCATGTGAGGAGTACAATTATCACAAGATGGATGGTTTTACATATGCAATTTATATATTATATATCACTATCGTGGTTGGTTATACCACAAGAATGGTTCATAGATCCTGCTCCCGAAGAGGTAGTTGATAAAAATAAATCCTACTCTAGAGAAGTAGTTGATCGATTATCCAAATCCTGCTCTCGAATAAGCAGTTGATAAAAATAAATCCTACTCTAGAGAAGTAATTGATCGATTATCTAAATCCTGCTCCTGAAGAAGCAATTGATAAAACTAAATCCTACTATGAAAAGGTAGTTGATCAATGATTCAAATCATGTTCTCGAAGAAGAAGCAGTTGATGGAAATAATATCCAATCTCCATGATTATTAAACACGAACGGAGAAAATCGAGCAAGTGATACCATAAGCTATCACCGATTAATTAAATAAAATCCCATGCAAACTGCATGGTGGGATCATTTGACAAGTGATATGAAAAACTATCACTGGTAAATAATTGCTCAATAAATCCCATGTTGATTATATTACATGGTGGGATCATTAAAATCATATTAATATGAAAATGCTTATTGAGAAGCATATATCACATATTCGTGAAAATAATGTATTTGCATAAAAGCAAAAGATGATCTTATTATTGCTCTGGAAGAAGCACACAGTAGTCGAAGTGAAAATATCGAAACTAGCTGAAAGGTAGTAAACACTCGACAATATGAAACGCGAAAAAGAAAATACATATGAAAACCATAAAAAGAGAAGGGGTGCGTCTCGAGAGTATAAAACTCCGTTACTCTGCCACCCCTGGCATCAGGGTTTATAATGAAAGATCTAAATGATCTAAACTTCTTTTTTGTTTGGCGCTAATAGTCTGTGGATGATGATCTTTGACTTCCAAATTCTTAACTGAAATATATGCCTTAAACTTTATAAGTAGATCAGCAACAATGTCAGCACATATTATTATATCTCGTGATTGCTGAGATATAAACTTGTGATCTACTCCTTGATCCAGAAAGGCAAGCAAATCGCTGAAGAAATTATTAATATTCAACAAACCTATAGGTTTGGTATGGAAGTCACTCTCAGCCCATGACGTGATGTTGAATATCTCATTGAGTGTGCCGTAGCCACCTGGAAGAACAATAAAGGCATCACTATTATTTACCACATACATCAAACTACCATGCACAGACTGTGCTTGAAGCATCAACCCAGTTGAACCACCTATACTACTGGTTCTAACTGTGGGATAGTGTAAGACACTTGTTACTCTTATTCTCCCATTTTGTGCAGCCTCTAAAAGATAACCTAAAAATCTATAATTACTCCCAACATACAATATATCGATTTTGTATTTTCCTAATTCTTTTACGAATTGATATGCCATATCTATATGCTGGATATGACCTATCAGTTTGGATCCACCTAAAATACATATAGTTTTAATTGGATGATATCTATATGAGGATTCTGAGAACTCCATCTTTCTACACTATACTTTCAAAATACTTTTATGAGAGATATATTTTCTGATTTGTGGATCCCAAATTTAAAGAACAAAATTCTTACTAAATGACAAATGACTTCACTATTTTCATTGAAAAAGGAGTGGCAGATAAGTCATTACTTTGGACAAAATTGCAAAAGAAAACGAAAGATATGATATTATATTTTTCAATGAAAATGACGTTACCGATCGGCAGCTGAGAAATTTAAATATTGGAAAATAATATTCATCAACTTGCATTATTTTTCTATTACCTTATACCAACTTTGACATAACGGACTTACAAACTGGATCTTTTGAGACTAATTTTTCATGGCTATAACGTTCTCGTTCATCCTTAAATTGTATCCACAAAGCCATTAATTCACGACGAACATATCCACTCGGATGTGTATCAAGAATCTGTTGAATATCATGATCCATAGATTCCTTACTCAATCCATCCTCGATAAATGCTATTTTATCTTCTCGATTTTTGGATACAAACCCCACAGATTTGCATCGTGTGTCACATGTCCACCGAGCACATTTATAGCACCCACCTAATCTTTTTGCTCTCCGTTTCTTTGCAAAACTACTCTTACCTGTACTTGGCATGTACTTAAATGAATTTGAAAATTCGCCAGATAATCGAAGTTGTGCTTCGATCAACCATCGAATATCTTCTGGGATGCCATTTCTCATTAGCACCCTTAATCTTTCGAGTCGAGATCGATAAATTCTTTTTATGATATTCACTGGAATAGATGGATAATATTTACGAAGATTCGAAAGCATTGAATCCATTATGATATTCAAACCCTTGGTATGGGTGATTGTAAATACAATGATATTCTATTTATAGATTGGAATTACGCATATGAGATTTGACTCCGTGTCCTGAAGCGTATGAACTACGGCTCTATATTTGAATAATGGACATAATATGACATGTGGGAGCAGCGACTCCATGTTGATAATGATGTGCAATAATAGCACCGAAAGATGATGTGATGTGCCGGCAAAAATATCTATATGGTGATACAGACACATCATGTCTTCAAATATTTATTCTCGATTAATATCACTACTAGCAAATATTGGGAATGAATCCCTAATAAATTTAGAATATATTAAGGGGGAGTATGGGCCCACTTCCTCTACATGTGAAATACTAGATATTATGGATCCACTAGATAGTCACATGTGTATATGACTCGTAATAAAAAAATTACGAGATGATTTGCTCATGGTTTGAGCATATATTCCAGATCAAATAAAGCTAGTAATATATCCCAAATAAACTTGAATAGATCCCAAAAAGGATCAAGATATGCGCATACAAGTGGGATATTAATTGGCATACTATTCGAAGTCCTCCGGCCAATATTGAGAACATAATATATAAACTCCCATGACTGGAGATGAATACTGAGATACTGGCATATGAGTTTGGTGCTCAAGAAATCTCTTAGCATGAGGGGGAGTATTGATAGTTGGAAATATGTGAAATGTATCACACTATATCCTCACAATTATATGAACTTGAAGTTCAAAGATGCATGATAGGTTATTAATCCTTGGTACCAACTACAACTGCTTTGATAAATACATAATAATTCCCCGAATATGAATCAAAGCAAATGATAAAAGGAGGCATATACTTTTGAGAAGTATATATACATAACCACAATGTGTAATCCCAATGGATGATTGATAATGAGATATCTCGGCAAGTTATGTTGCCATGGGGAAATAAATATTGAAAAATATCGACACAATATAGCGCTATGAATGATATGAGAAATGATTGGAACGAGTATATCCATGAAATGAGGATAAGAATGAAATGAAGATATCCATGATATCAATTATTGGAAGGAAGATATCGATAAATGGTATGGGATATCCATGACTGTAAAATATGGATATTAGAAGTGAGGATATTTAAATCCATCGAAAATTGAAATATATGCCCTTATAATAACATAAAACATATGGGCTTACTGAAAGTGACTCTTGAGGAGATTTTAAACATATCATCAATGCGTGCAGTCACCCAAAATAAGTAGTTGTGAAAGAAAATTATCTGCTGTACTCTTTTCTTTGACTGAGGTTTTATCTCACTGGGTTTTTCTAGCAAGATTTTTAACGAGACAGCTTAATCACAACTAATATGAAATTTCCAAAAGAGATTTGGAATATATTGCAAAGAATATGAGTTCAATATTACAAACTGAAGTGAAGATGATACTCGGAGGATTATTGAAATGCCTGGGGCATATTTATAAAATACGCATTGCACTCTTTTTCCCTTGACTGAGGTTTTGTCCCATTGGGTTTTCCTAGCAAGGTTTTTAATGAGGCAACTGGAATGACGTATTAGTATGAATAATGTACTCTTTTTCCTTCATTAGGATTTTTCCCATTGGGTTTTTCCTAATAAGGTTTTAACGAGGCATATTCATGGCATAATGAGGAACACTACAAAGATCAAGATTATTCCTCAAAGCTTGAAAATAGAAGGAGTAGTTGTACTCTTTTTCCTTCGATCAAGTTTTTCCCACTGGGTTTTCTTGACAAGGTTTTAATGAGGCAACACGTGAATACTCCCAACAACGAATGATATACATGACAGATTCACTCAGTTTTTTTCCCACGAGGTTTTACTGAGACGGCACAAGAATACTCATACAAGAATTATCAAGATAAGGGGGAGCAAATTTACGAGATTACAAATTGCTGAAGTTTTATCCAACTGAGATTTCCTACCAACATTATGATACAACATGATATGATTGCCACAAGCTCCAATACAAATAGTTTGAAAGTTTTTCTCCCATTGGGTTTTTCTTCAAACTAGTTCAGCAGATATTTATGTAAATAGTCATTCAAGGGAGAGTGTTATAATATACCATGAAAGTGGCATTTCAATTACCCCTTTGTTTTTATATAGTGTGAATGACCATTATGCCATTGATGTAATTATGTAATTACGATTGTGCCATCTGAAGTTTTCCTATAAATAGGACTTCAGTTATTAATGAAAAATATACCTGAGAATTATTCTCTATATTCTCTCTCTAATTTCTCCCTCTACAATATTTCGATTTCATAATAGATTTGTGTTTTTTGTTTTTCGTTTTTTCTGTGTGATGTTTGTTTATGAGCTGATACGCTTATTGCCCAGTTCACATACATAGTTAAGCTTGTTGGAAAAAGGAGGAAAATGGGCTATTTTGAGCAGCCCACTTGAGAGGCAATTTTGAATGGACTCGACTATGAGTTAAAATTGCGACTTGGTTGGAATGCGTAGTACTCCATAAGAGGTTTCCAAAACATGTACGCACACTCAAAATGATTGAGATATGAATGAGATATAATGTTCCAAACCGAACTATTTGGGAACGGGTTTGGGATTCTATCCCATATTGGAAAATTATAAGAAAGATTGTGAGTATATAAGGTGATGTGAACAAACTCTTGCTCACAACAACAAGTGAGACATGAGTTGATGTTTGACTGGGCACCCCTCGCACACACACACACACACAAACGCGCCGTCGTCCAACCAGTTCGGGATGGGATGGAACGAGTCGAAGGGCAATTTGGATGATTTGACTCGGCGTCTCGAAGTTATCTTCTTACTGCAATTTTATTTGGCAAAAATTCATTTTGCTAAAACCGCCTCAATCCATAAATCCGAATTTTTCGGATCTGGATAAATATCAAATTAATTGATAATTATCGATTTAATATATTAGGATAACTATCAAATTAATTGGTAATTATCGGACTAATATATTAATAGATTAGGATAAGTATCAATGGTACCAATCCTAATCGATTTAGAGTTCCTCCAGCACATATCTTTCTCTCGTCTTCACCTATAAATACCTAGTTGAAAAGGTCCGATTTTTTACTCTAAACACACGGTTTTCAAGCTTTTTCTAGTTTAATTCTTTTCTTCGTTTTTTTTTCGATCGTTCAGTTGTGTCGGTGATAATATACAGATTTTATTCTAGTTCGCTGAGGGTGCAATGATCATCGATTCAGTGCATCGGGGTGTTGTTTTATCCTGGGAGGCAGACGCTGTATACTGTGGTGAGGGAGAATCTGCTTTAAGGAGACAGATCTTATGGACTCAACATCGACCTCCATTCGTTTTCGTCATGAGCAAATATTTATTTTTGCTAACACTTTTTTGTAGGGTTTTAATAAAATAAATTTTCGATTCTATACTGTTTACTCAAGTATTCATTTTATTTTTTCTAACAATCTGAAAACAGATTTTGTTTACTTGATTAAACAGATTATTTTCAAAAGTTTAAGACATAATGGATGCTTCAATCCTTACTCAAACCCAACTAGTCTACGGATGTTTCTGGAGGTGGCCTCAGAAAACTGGATCGGCTTACGCGACTGGAGGTGCGCCTCTGAAAACTAGACCGGCTTCAGCGAAGCACTCTGTTTCGGTTCCGATAAGTAATTTGGTTCCTGTCAACCATGCTGACAAACTAGAGAAATTCAACGGCCAAAATTTCAGAGATGGCAGTAGAAGATGATGTTTTATCTGACCACTCTAGGCTTGTCTCGATTCCTCAAAGCGGACACGCCGAAATATGATGAAGACAGTGACCAACAGACTTTGATGGCCATTGACGCTTGGAAAACTTCTGACCATTTATGTCGGAATTATGTAATGAATGGCCTTGCTGTTTCGCTATACAACGTGTACAGTACTGCTAAATCAGCCAAGGCATTATGGGACTCACTATATCATAAGTACAAGATCGAGGATGACGGCACCAAAAAGTGGATTTTTGGGCGGTTTCTTGACTATAAGATGGTGGATTCCAAGACTGTGGTCAGTCAGGTACAAGAGCTACAAGTGATCATTCATGAAATCTATGCTGAAGGAATGGTCATTAGCAAATCCTTCCAAGTGGCTGCTGTGATTGAAAAACTCCCCTCGACTTGGAAAGACTTCAAGAATTATCTCAAGCATAAGCGCAAGGAGATGAGCATGGAAGATCTGATCGTTAGATTTCGCATTAAGGAAGACAATAGAGGATCAGAGAAGAAGGTAAGTACTGCTGTGGCAAAGGCCAATGTTGTGGAAACTAGGCAGACGTCCAAGAAAGGCAACAATGGAAAGGTAACCAAACTGGGACCTAAAGGAGAAGTTACGGAAAAGAAAGAGAAATTCCTTGGTAAGTGCTACAACTGTGAGAAGAGGGGTCATAGGGTGGCTGATTGCAGGCTCCCAAAGAAACCAAAGAGAAAGGATGGTAATGCAGCACATATGATTACCGAACAAATGGAAAATCTTGACTTATGTTCTATGATCTCGGAAGTGAATTTAGTTGGCTCAAATACCAAGGAGTGGTGGGTTGATACTGGAGCAACTAGGCATATATGTGCCAAAAAGACAATATTCTCCTCCTTAGAAGAAACAGATGCCGGTGGAAATCTGTTTATGGGAAATTCTGCAACTTCAACTATCATGAGTGAAGGCACGGTGATCTTGAAGATGACATCTGGAAAGGAAACGACTCTTAAACATGTGTTGTATGTGCCTAATATTCGCAAGAACCTAATTTATGGTTCCTTGTTGATTAATCATGGCTTTAGATTAGTTTTTGAGTTTGATAAAGTTATTTTGTCAAAGAGTGGTGTGTTTATTGGCAAGGGCTATGAGAGTGATAGGCTATTTAATCTCAATGTTATGACTATTAAAAGTAATGAAAGGAAGATTCATCTGCTTACCTGCTTGAGTCTCCTAATTTATGACATGCTAGATTAGGACACGTTAATTTTAATGCAATGCGTAAACTAATTGCATTGGATCACATACCAAAGTTTAAAATTAATTTAAACCACAAGTGTGGAACTTGTGTAGATGCAAAATTAACTCGATATCCAGTCCGACAAGTGTAAAGAAACACCAAACCTTTAGAATTAATACATAGCGACCTATGTGATTTGAAGTTTGCTCAAACTAGAGGTGGAAATAAATATTTTGTTACTTTCATGATGATAATACTAAATATTGCTATGTATACTTGCTTAAAAACAAAGACGAAGCTATAGATATACTCATTCTTAATAAAACGGAAGTTGAGAATCAATTGAATGCACAGATAAAAGTTTTAAGAGTGACTATAGAGGTGAATATGTGGAACCATTCGGCGAATATTATCCGCAACATGGAATTATTCATGAGGTCACTTACACATATGCACCACAGTCAAATGGTGTGGCAGAACGTAAGAATCGCACTCTAAAAGAGATGATGAATGCGATATTGCTGAATTCAGGTCCGTCGCAAAATATATGGGGAAAATCCATCTTAATGTCGAATTATCTCTTAAACAAGATATTTCGTAAAAACGGGGATAAAATTCCTTATGAAGTGTGGAAGAGAGTCAAGCCTTCCTACAATTACACGAAAGTGTGGGGGTGTCGAGCAAAGGTGCTGATAACTACACCTAAGAAAGTCAAGATAGGCTCAAAAACAGATGACTGCATTTTCATTGGATATGCACACAACAGTAATTTGCCTATCGATTTCTTGTGCATGAATCTAAAGTGCCTGAGATTCACAAAAATACAATTATAGAATCAAGGAACGCATCATTCTTTGAGATTATATTTCCTTGCAATACTGCAAGTGAATGACTTATCTCATCCGAACAGGCTTCTGAGCCAATGGATGAAGATAACAAAGACCAAAGAGTAGATAATGAGGATGAACCTAGAAGGAGCCAACAACAAAGGATGGAGAAATCTTATGGACCCGATTTCTTCACCTACTTGCTCGAAAAGGAATCTCAGACTTACAAAGAAGCTGTAAGCTAATGGATGGACCCCCGTGGAATGAGGCTATCAAAAAAGAGATTGATTCTATATTAAAGAATCATACTTGGGAACTAGTGGAATTACCTCCAAAGTGTAAGCCATTAGGAAATAAATGGATTTTGAAGGATGGAGCAGTTGATAAGTATAAGGCTAGGCTCGTAGTGAAGGGATATAACCAACGTGAAGGCATAGACTATTTTGATAATTACTCTCTTATGACGAGAATAACTTCCATGAGGATGATACTTGCTATCGCCGCATTACGAGATTTAGAAGTTCATCAAATGGATGTTAAGACTACCTTTCTTAATGGACTTAGAAGAGGAAATTTATATGGAACAACCAGAGGAGTTCTTTGCTCCTGGACAAGAAAGGAAAGTATGCAAGTTGGTAAAATAATTGTACGGATTGAAGCAGGCACCAAAATAGTGGCATGAAAAATTTGATCATGTTATGTTGAGTGGTGGCTTCAAAATTAATGAAGGTGATAAGTGTGTATATGTGAAGGACACAGAAGATGACTATGTCATTTTATGTCTCTATGTAGATGACTTGCTCATTACTGGTAGTAATGAAAGAATAATCAAATCTACCAAGGACGTGTTGAGGTCGAGATTTGACATGAAAGACATGGGACTCGCAGATGTAATTTAGGGATTAAAATCACACGAACATCGAGAGGTCTCATGCTGAGTCAAGCCCACTATGTGGACAAAATCCTTGAAATATTTAACAAAGATGACTCTGGAACAGCCAAACCCCCGGTGGATATGACTTTAAGACTATCCAAGAATAAGGGAGAAGGAGTATCTCAACTTGAGTACTCTCGCATAATAGGGAGTCTGATGTACTTGATGAGCTATACAAGACTAGATATAGCTTACTCAGTTAGTAGACTAAGTAGATACATGAGCAACCCCGGAAAAGATCACTGGAAGGCGATCACAAGGGTACTAAGATATTTAAAGGGTACTCGCGAATATGGGCTGCCCTACACCAAATATCCAGCAGTATTTGAAGGATATAGTGATGCAAATTGGATATCTGATATAAAAGACTCTAAGTCAACAAGTGGATACGTATTCAAACTAGATGGTGCAGCAGTGGCATGGAAATCTTCAAAACAGACACTTATATCTCGGTCAATGATGGAATCTGAGTTTATAGCCTTAGATAAATGTGTAGAAGAGGGAGAATGGCTACACCATTTTCTAGAAGATATTCCAAGATGGGCAAAGCCTATGACCGCATTATGTATTCATTGCGATTGGCAGGGCACATGGTGCAATGTATAATGGTATGTCTCGTCATATAAGGAGGAGATGTAATACCATTAGATAGTTGTTATCAATAGGAGTTTAAAAAACCTAATCTATTCATCCAATCAGTATCACAATAGGACATATATCCTAAGATAGTTGAATTCCATGTCTGTAAGGTAAGAAACCGCTCTTGGAATTCTCCATGCTAAACCGCTTTAGCACTGTATCGATATAGGATGACTGAGATAAGCATAACATCCTTTTCTTGCGATCTCGAAAGATCATAATACCAAGGATGTGCCCAGCTTCTCCCAAATCCTTCATATCGAATTGCTCAGACAGCCATACCTTTACGTCTGATAATACCTTCACATTATTTCCAATTAGAAGTATATCATCTACGTACAGTATAAGAAACACTAGCGTGTTTTCATCACACTTTTTTTATACACAAACCTCACTTGGACACTGTTCAAAACATACGATTGAATGACCTTATCAAACCGCATGTTCCAAGACCTCGATGCTTACTTAAGACCATAAATGGCTCTCTTAAGCTTCCACACTAAGTGCTCCTCTCCTTCAGCAATGAATCCCTCAGGTTGGTGCATACAGACTTCCTTATCAAGACTTCTGCTCAAGAATGCAGTCTTGACATCCATCTGTCAAATCTCCATATCCAAATGCACAACTATAGCTAAGAGAATCCGGATCGATTTAAGCATGGCTACTGGCGAAAAGGTCTCATCGTAGTTGATGCCCTCCTTCTGAGTGTAACCTTTCGCAACAAGTCTTACTTTGAAGGTTTCAAGATTCCCTTTAGATCCTTTCTTATGCTTATAGACCCACTTACTTCCAATGGGTTTTACCCTATTGGGTATCTCTACTAGCTCCCACACTTGATTAGAACCCATAAATCCCATTTCGGATTCGATTCCTGTTTGCAAGGATTAAGCATCCTTGTCTTGAACTGCCTATCTATACGTACATGGATCCATTTCATGTTGGTCCAGGAAGTGGTCTGAAGACGCTCATATGCCAATGAAACGATCAGGTTTACGAACAATCCTTCCACTACGATGAGGTGTGTCCTTAGTTTATGTATCCACAATAGTGTCGATATGTGGTACACTAGGTGTTTGTACAATTTGTATTGTCGAAATCTCGACCCTAAGTTCCTCTAGAATGACCTCACTCCTAGGCTTGTGGCGTATTACGAAGTTCTCCTCTAAGAACCGGGCATTGGTGCTAACAATGACCTTCTAGTTTTTAGGACTATAGGATAAGCCATCTTTCGTTCCCTTCGGATATCCTACAAATACTCGTACTTCTGTACGAGATGCCAACTTATCAGCTTCCTTATTTAGCACGTGTCCTGGTGAACCCCAAATCCTAACATGTCCCTGACTGGGCTTGCGCCCATTACACAGTTTTGTGGGTATTTTTGGAACTGATTTCGAAGGTACTAAGTTTAGAATGTACGCCGCTGTTTCCAAGGTGTATCTCCAAAAAAAATAGGTAAATCAAAATAACTCATCATTGACCTAACCATCTCTAATAAAGTATGATACCAGTCGGCAAAGTTAGTGGCATCAAGTTTATTTTCTTTGAGAATAACAGCTAGTGGATTGAAAGACATCTGAGAATAAAATTAAAGCACCATTCATCACATAATTCGATACAAAATATATTGAAAAACCTTAAAACACTATATATATATATATGCAGTCAACTAGCACCTCAAAAAACCGCACATACAAGCCACGTTAGTGTGGACGTTTACACATATATTTTTCAAGTAGATTTTAACATCTTTAATTTTACTATCTAGTCAAGATGCGTTTTGACAAGTAAAATTAATAGTTGGTTCCTCTTGGCCATGTATTAAATTAACATAGACTCCGATGGGGAGCTTATTAATAATACACCTAAGTAAAAACCATAATTTAACAAACCTTAGAATATTACTTAATGATAATAGTCCTACAGATGGAGAAGTCCTATCATAAAAAATAACATTCACCTTTTTGTTACCTAATTGAAGTTTAAAACTAGTGAGCTAATAATCAGCACATCCGATGTGGAGGAAGACTATAATGTCAACGCGCCTGCTAATTATTTCATAATTTAAACCAATTATGGAGGCCAACTTGATTTTGAAAAATCAATTATTAAAAGCACTTAGTGATTTTGAAAAATAAGGCTTTTAATTTTTTTGTCATATCATGCAAGAAAATATATCACGCATACATCCATACATGTCATACGTCAAAACAGTAAAAACCAACAGATAATTAAAACAGGATAATTAAATCCAATTATCATGGCTTTTGTTCCTCATTTTGAGTAACGAGAAAATCCTCGGCTCGATTGCTCCTACTGCTTCAAGCATCTAGTCACCTCCTCCCGGTTGGGCGACACAAAATTTCCTAATTAGAAACTTTCTTCCATGCAAAATTAATTACATAAGAAATTTTCAAATTAAAATTATTGTGTTCCAATGGACGCAACGAACGACGAACAGGACCATGCATCGGACTTCAAGAATCGAACAACTCGACCTGCTGGCTGCTGCCCGACCCGCGGCCTGGTAACCTACCCTCAGCTGACTCGACCCGTGGCAGGCCAGACCCTCGACCGAGACATCATGTACTGGCCGAGTCCCTATCGGCAGCAGCCTGGTCTCGGTCTTCTTTTCGTGCTGGACTTATTTTTCTTTGTATTTTGTGTATCCAACTCGATTACAATTTTACACGAAATAAAATACATCGAATTTACTACAAAAATTACAAGAAAAAATTAAATCCTATTCTACCCATGGATTTTCTCATGGGAAAAACTTATACATGCCTCAAAACCGGGCCAAATTACCAAAAATGCGTAAATAATAAAATATCACATAGCCATGATAATTGGACCATATTCACCTGCAAGACAATTTCTAGCAAAAATATTCCAAAATCATACCATATGAATATTTAAATTGCCAACAAATTAATCACAAAATTAATTAAATTGAACAGAACCTAAAGACCATCTCTGATACCAATTGTTGGAATATAAAACGCAGCGGGAGTGATAGGATGAATAGATTAAGTTTTATAAACTAACCAACATAAATAGCGTATCTATTTAGGTTTGTCAATTAATTAATTAATTAATAATTTAAATACATATATTTACGCAATATGATTGATAATCGATACATTTGAAGCGAAGTAGTAGAAAATCCCTTTGGGTCGATTAAACTCCTCCTTGTGCTCCTTCTTGATCTTCTTGTATTTCTACCTCAAGATATTCTAGAGTATATCCCGCCTTAGATCCAGATATCGTGTGGGAAATAATCTACCGGATCAAACTTGGACAGCAAAGGGGTGCCACGGTTTAACCACTATTTTCCTCTCGATTTTTCTCTTTATTTTTCGTGATGATATTTTAGAAAAATTTTGTGTTTACCAAATTATGGAATCAATGACACAAGTCGAGATCCACAATTAAAACACACATAAAAATCGAAATTCTTGTTCCAAGACTTGTACAAATCGGCCACCCCATTAGTCCTATTTATAGGTGTTATGGGCTACTCTAGGGACCTTAAGGAGGATAAGGTAAGGACACATAATAGATTTCATCTTACCATATTAGGACTCTTCCTAATATAATGAATATATTAATATCAACTTAGTCCACTAAAAAGTTGATATTACACTTCCTACCAAAATCTCAAATTATGAAATTGGGCTCCTTTTTGAATTAATTATTTCCCGTGTTTAAGATATCACATGTCCATTAATTAATTTAAGCTACTAACAGCTTTTAATTAATTAATATATTATACATGAATTTACCGCTCGACCTTTATTATCATATTGGAAACTTAATTCCATCTGAGGGTTTTATATAATAATCATTTCGAGTGCTTCAAGGCACATGATAAATCCTACTGGCCGGGATACGATTTCTAGCTATAATATTAATTATCATATAAATAATAAAATTGCCCAAAATATCGAGCATATTGAGTCAATTATTTTCTCTGTCACCCATGATAAATCAAAGCAATAAATATTAAATATATATAATTAAATATTAATCACTAGAATTAAGAAATAATAATTGTCTGAGATGTACGTTCTTCTTATAGTCAGTACAGAAGAATCTATCTCATCTCGATCCTGTTCAATGTATACCGAATGCATTAATATATGTTAATGGTCAAGACCAACTAATCTCAAGCATATACAACAACCTCTCACATAACGGTCTAATGTTATATAGGTTGTGAACTAATTATTTCTATATAAGGAACCGATAATGTGATCTTATGTGTGACACGACACACCACATTATCTATAATATAAAGTAATTAGACAATATTTGCATAACCATAGCATGAATAAATATGCAAAATATGTGATTTAAATGAATTAAATATTCTCATAGATAAAGACCGGGAAATTAGATAATACAAGCCTAAAGTATGCTTTGATGTATACAACCTTAACAATCTCTCACTTATACTCAAAGCATGCTTTGAAGTATACTATCTAGACTATGTCTATCTATCTCCCACTTATACTCAAAGCAATGCTGACATACATCTCAACCCCATTCCTTCCACATTCCCTTCAAATGACTTTGAGGGCAACCCTTTCGTGAAAGGATCAGCTAGGTTGTCTTCAGATGCAATCTTGGATACAATAATCTTTCCTCTCTTCACAAAATCTCGAATGAGATGATATTTGCGCTTGATATGTTTGCTTACTTTGTGGGCTCGTGGTTTCTTCAAATTTGCAACAGTACCAGTATTATCACAATAAAGTGTAATACTCCTAGGCAAATTAGGAATCACACCCAAATCTTTTAGGAAGTACTTGAGCCATACCGCCTCTTTATCTGCCTCTGAGGATGCTACATACTCGGCTTCCATGGTAGAGTCTGCTATGCATTTCTACTTCACACTCGTCCAACTGATGGATCCACCTCCCAAAGTGAAAACATATTCGGAAGTTAATTTCGACTTTTCTTTGTCCGAAATGAAATCTAAGTCAGTGTACCCCAAAGGACAAAGTGTATCCGATTGATATACAAGCATATGCTCCCTAGTCCTTCTCGGGTACTTGATTATATGCTTGACAGCAATCCAATGTCCCGGTCCTGGGTTCGACTGATATCTCGCCACCATGCCTACAACATGACAGATATCAAGTCTAGTGCAAAACATAACATACATGAGGCTTCCCACTGCCGAAGCGTAAGGGACCAGCTTCATGTCATCTATCTCCTTATGTGTCCTAGGACACATAGCCTTAGATAGCTGAATTCCATGTCTATAAGGTAAGAAATCTTTCTTGGAATTCTCCATGCTAAACCGTGTTAGCACTGTATCGATATAGGATGCCTGAGATAAGCATAACATTCTTTTCTTGCGATCTTGAAAGATCCTAATACCAAGGATATGCCCAGCTTCTCCCAACTCCTTCATATCAAATTGCTCAGACAGCCATGCCCTTTCGTCTAATAATACCTTCACATTGTTTCCAATTATAAGTATATCATCTACGTACAGTACAAGAAATACTAGCACATTTCCATCACACTTTTTGTATGCCAAACCTCAATTGGACACTGTTCAAAACTATACGATTGAATGACCTCATCAAATTGCATGTTCCAAGACCTCGATGCTTGCTCAAGACCATAAATGGCTCTCTTAAGCTTGCACACTAAGTGCTCCTCTCCTTCAGCAATGAATCCCTCAGGTTGGCGCATATAGATTTCCTTATCAAGACTTCCGTTCAAAAATGTAGTCTTGACATCCATCTGCCAAATCTCCATATCCAAATGCGCATCTATAGCTAAGAGAATCCGGATCGATTTAAGCATGGCTGCTGGCGAAAAGGTCTCATCGTAGTCGATGCCCTCCTTCTGAGTGTAACCTTTCGCAACAAGCCTTTTTTTGAAGGTTTAAACCTTCCCTTTCGATCCTCTCTTACGCTTGTAGACCCACTTACTTCCAATGGGTTTTACCCCATTGGGTAGCTCTACTAGCTCCCACACTTGATTAGAATCCATAGATCCCATTTTGGATTCTATTGCTATTTGCCAGGATTTAGCATCCTTGTCTTGAACTGCCGGCCTATACGTACATGGATCCGTTTCATCTTGGTCCGGGAAGTGGTCCGAAGATGCTCCTACACCAATGAAATGATCAGGTTGACGAACAACCCTCCCACTACGACGAGACGTGTCCTTAGTTTGTGTATCCACAATAGTGTCGATACGTGGTACACTAGGTGTTTGTACAATTAGTATTGTCGAAATCTCGCCCCTAAGTTCCACTAGAATGAGCTCACTCCCAGGTTTGTGGCTTATTACGAAGTCCTCCACTAAGAACCGGGCATTGGTGCTAACAATGACCTTCTGGTCTTCAGGACTATAGAATAAGCCACCTTTTGTTCCCTTCGGATATCCTACAAACACTTGTACTTTTGTACGAGATGCCAACTTATCAGCTTCCTTATTCAGGATGAGATGTCCTAGACTGGGATTGCGCCCATTCCATAGTTTTGTGGGTGTTTTTGGAACTAATTTCGAAGGAACCAAGTTTAGAATGTATGCCGCTGTTTCCAAGGCATATACCCTAAATGAAATAGTCAAATCAGAATAACTCATCATTGACCTAACCATCTCTAATAAAGTACGATTCCTCCGTTCAGTAACACCATTTTATTGTGGTGTGCCAGGTGCAGTGAGCTAAGAAGTAATCCCCTTATGTGCCAAGAAATCTAAAAACTCTCAACTAAGATATTCGCCACCACGATCAGATTGTAGTGACTTGATACTCTGTCCATGATGCTTCTCTGTTTCAGCCTTGAATTCTTTGAACTTATCAAAAGATTCAGATTTACGTCGCATCAAATAGATGTATCCATATCTCGAATAATCATCTATAAACGTGATGAAGTATTCGAAACCACCCTTAGCCTGGATGTTCATTGGACCACATACATCGGTGTGTACCAATTCCAATACATTTTGTGCACGATTTCCTTTGCTTTGAAAAGCCCTTTTAGTCATTTTTCCTTCCAGACTGGATTCGCAAATTGGAAATGACTCAACTTGGAGTGAATCCAATGGGCCATCGCTTACCAATCTTTGAGTCCTTCTAAGGTTAATATGACCCAATCGTAAATGCCACAAATATGTTTGATTTATACTCGAAGGTTCTTTTCTTTTATTAGGATTAGTCAAAGAATTAAGCGATTTATAATTATGCAAGGGAGTTGGTGCATCATTACTGATATAAAGTCCTTGATTATAAGTACTCCTGCAAACATATTCACCATTTCTTTTAATAATTGAATTATCTCCAAAAGAAACTGAATATCCATCACAACGCAATTTAGAAACTGAAATTAAATTCATTCTAAAGTCAGGTACTACTAATACATTATTTTGGACTAAAATCGCATTATTAAATTTTAACTGCACGACTCCCACTGCAACAGCCTTCATCCTGAAATAGTCGCCCCAGCTTATTGTAATCTCATCCACACTAAGTACTTTGGTTACTTGTAACCCTTGTGAATCATAACAAACATGATCAGTGGATCCTGAATCTACTATCCACGAAGAGATAGTAGTGTACTTGCACTGAGAAGCCTTGCCTTTAGCTTTGAAGGTTCCCACTTGTTTCTGGCCAACCTGCTTTTTCTTCTTTCCCCATTTGGGTTTTGAAGAAGTAGCACCGGTTGCTGCACGAATTTGATGATAACCTTGTTTCAAGAGACCTTCAGCGGATTGAAGCTCTGTCAGAAGTTCCGCCAAAGTGTAAGTCCTACGATTCATATTATATTTAAGGCAGAAATGCTCAAAGCTTCTTGGTAAGCTGCTCAAGATAATATCGACCTGCGACTACGCATCGATAGTAGCCCCCAGTATGCTCAGTTCGTTCAAGACATCATTTTCAGAACATGATCCCTTACTGGAGTCCCTTCAGAGATTTGGGTTGTCATCAACACCCTCATTGCATTTTGCCGAGCCGCCCGGTTCTGATGGCCAAACATCTCGGTGAGATTTTTCATCATCTCCGCGGCTGAGCCCATCGTCTGATGCTGATGCTGCAACACATTTGCCAGTGAGCTAAAATGTAATAGCGAGCCATCTCATCAGACTTTTTCTATTTTCGGAATTCATCCAACTCTTCAGGAGTGACATCCGGTTCTGGTTCCAGAGGGCTCTCCTCAGTTAACACAAATTTATGCCCCTCGGCAGTCAGTACAATGTCAAGATTTCTTTTCCAGTTGGCAAAGTTAGTGCCATCAAATTTATTTTCTTTGAGAATAAAATTAAAGCACCATTCATCACATAATTCGACGCAAAATATATTGGAAAACCTTAAAACACAATATATATATATATATATGCAGTCAACCAGCACCTCAAAAAAAAAAAAACCGCACATGTAAGCCACGTTAGTGTGGACATTTACACATATATTTTTCAAGTAGATTTTAACATCTTTAATTTTACTATCTAGTCAAGATGCGTTTTGACAAGTAAAATTAATAGTTGGTTCCTCTTGGCCATGTACTAAATTAACATAGACTCCGATGGGGAGCTTATTAATTAATACACCAAAGTGAACACCATAATTTAACAAACCTTAGTATATTATTTAATGATAATAGTCCTACAGATGGAGATGTCCTATCATAAAAAATAATATTCACCTTTTTGTTATCTAAGTGAAGTTTAAAACTAGTGATCTAATCATCAGCACATCCGATGTGGAGTAAGACTCTAATGCCAACGCGCATGCTAATTATTTCACAATTTAAACTAATTACGGAGGCCAACTTGATTTTGAAAAATCAATTATTAAAACCACTTAGTTATTTTGAATAATAAGGTTTTTAATTTCTCGTCATAACATGCAAGAAAACATACCACACATGCATCCATACATGTCATACATCAAAACAGTAAAAACCAACAAATAATCAAAAAAAGATAATTAAATCCAATTATCATGGCTTTTATTCCTCGTTTTGAGTAACGAGAAAATCCTTGGCTCGATTGCTCCCATTGCTTCAAGCATCTAGTTACCTCTTCCCGGTTGGGCCACAGAAAATTTTCCAATTAGAAACTTTCTTCCATGAAAAAATAATTGCATAAGAAATTTTCAAATTAAAATTATTGTGTTCCAACGGACGCAACGAACGGCGAACAGGACCATGCATCAAACTTCAAGAACCGGACAACCCGACCCGCTGGCTGCTGCCCGACCCGCGGCCCGGTAACCTACCCTCAGCTGACTCGACCCGCGGCAGGCCAGACCCTCGGCCGAGACAGCATGTACTGGCGGAGTCCCGATCGGCAGCAGCCTGGTCTTGGTCGGTTCATCCGATCGGGAATTATTTTCGCGCTGGACTTCTTTTCCTTCGTATTTTGTGTATCCAACTCGATTACAATTTTATATGAAATAAAATACATCGAATTTACAACAAAAGTTGCAAGTAAAAATTAAATCCTATTCTACCCATGGATTTTCTAATGGGAAAAACTTATACATGCCTCAAAATCGGGCCAAATTACCAAAAATGCGTAAATAAATAAAATATCACATAGCCATGATAATTGGACCATATTCACATGCAATATAATTTCTAGCAAAAATATTCCAAAAACCATACCATATGAATATTTAAATTGCCAACTAATTAATCACAAAATTAATTCAATTGAACAAAACCTAAAGACCGACTTCGATACCAATTGTTGGAATATAAAATGCAGCGGAAGCGATATCGATTGGATGAATAGATTAGGTTTTATAAACTAACCAACATAAATAGCATATCTATTGAGGTTTGTCAATTAATTAATTAAACAGATTAATTAACAATTTAAATACATATATTTACGCAGTATAATTGATAATCGATACCTTTGAAGCGAAGTGGTAGAAAATCCCTTTGGGTCGATTAAACTCCTCCTTGTACTCCTTCTTGATCTTCTTGTATTTCTATCTCAAGATCTTCTAGAGTATATCCCGCCTTAGATCCAGATATTGTGTGGGAAATAATCTACCGGATCAAACTTAGACAGCAAAGGGGTGCCACGGTTGAACCACTATTTTCCTCAAGGATATCTCGATTTTTCTCTTTATTTTTCGTGATGATATTTTAGAAAAATTTTGTGTTTACCAAATTATGGAATCAATGACACAAGTCGAGATCCACAACTAAAACACACATAAAAATCAAAATTCTTGTTCCAAGACTTGTAAAAATCGGCCACCCCATTAGTCCTATTTATAGATGTTATGGGCTACTCTAGGGACCTTAAGGAGGATAAGGTAAGGACACCAAATAGATTTCATCTTACCATATTAGGACTCTTCCTAATATAATGAATCTATTAATATCAACTTAGTCCATTAAAAAGTTGACATTGCACTTCCTACCAAAATCCCAAATTACGAAATTGGGCTCCTTTTTGAATTAATGATTTTTCGTGTTTAAGATATCACATGTCCATTAATTAATTTAAGCTACTGACAGCTTTTCATTAATTAATATATTATACATGAGTATACCACTCGATCTTTATTATTATATCGGAAAATTAATTCCACCTGCAGGGTTTAATATAATAATCCTTTCAAGTTCCTCAAGGGACATGATCAACCCGACTGGCCGGGACACGATTTCTAGATATAATATTAATTATCATATAAATAATAATATTGCCCAAAATATCGAGTATATTGAGTCAATCATTTTGGCTCTCACCCATGATAAATCAAAGCAATAAATATTAAATATATATAATTAAATATTAATCACTAGAATTAAGAAATAATAATTGTCCGAGAGGTACGTTCTTCTTATAGTCAGTACAGAAGAATCTACCTCACCTCGATCCTGTGAAATGTATACCGAATACGCTAATATATGCTAATGGTCAAGACCAACCAATCTCAAGCATATACTACAACCTCTCATATAACGGTCTAATGTTATATAGATTGTGAACTAATTATTACTATATAAGAAACCGATAATTTGATCTTCTGTGTGACATGACACACCACATTATCTACAATATAAAGTAATTAAACAATATTTGCATAACCATAGCATGAATAAATATGCACAACATGTGATTTAAATGAATTAAATATTGTCATAGATAAATACCGGGAAATTAGATAATACAAGCATAATGTATTATTTGATGTATACAACACTAACAACTCGCAAATGTAATTTAAGGATTAAAATCACACGAACATCGAAAGGTCTCATGCTGAGTCAAGCCCACTATGTGGAAAAAATCCTTGAAAGATTTAACAAAGATGACTCTGGCACAGCCAAAACTCCAGTGGATATGACTTTAAGTCTATCTAAGAATAAGGGAGAACGAGTATCTCAACTTGAGTACTCTCGCATAATAGGGAGTTTGATGTACTTGATGAGCTGTACAAGACCAGATATAAGAGACTCAGTTAGTAGACTAAGTAGATACACGAGAAACCCCGGAAAAGATCACTGGAAGGCGATCACAAGGGTACTAAGATATTTAAGGGGTACTCGTGAGTACGGGATACCCTACACCAAATATCCAACAGTATTTTAAGGATATAGTGATGCAAATTGGATGTCTGATATAAAAGACTCCAAGTCAACAAGTGGATATGTATTCACACTAGATGGTGCAGCAGTGGCATGGAAATCTTCAAAACAGACACTTATATCTCGGTCAACAATGTAATCTGAGTTTATAGCCTTAGATAAATGTGTAGAATAGGGAGAATGACTACACCCTTTTCTAGACGATATTCCAAGATGGGCAAAGCCTGTGACCGCATTATGTATTCATTGCGATAGTCAATCTGCGATTGGCAGGGCACAGGGTGCAATGTATAATGGTAAGTCTCGTCATATAAGGAGGAGACATAATACCATTAGACAGTTGCTATCAATAGGAGTTATCACTATTGACTACATGTCATCAAATGATAACATTGCGGATCGCTAACCAACGGGTTATCAAGAGACCTTGTTGATAAATCGTCAAGAGGAATGAGTTTATTATCATGAGCTAATGGTTTTATGGAGGATACCCAACCTAAGGTGACTGGAGATCCCAAGATCTAAGTTCAATGGGACAACTAATTCATAAAACTGGGCACGATCAATGTGAGGGTTATCCTGAACGACCATTCCTAGGATGAAAACAGTGATACCCGTAGGAAGAGGTTAAGCTTATGCTTTTAATGATTCTTAGTCGACAACGTATTATCAGGTGGAGTAAAATATGGCTTTACTCAAAACACTTAAAGAGATTCACATATGTTGGAGTGAAGAGGGGATGCTTCAAAAGAGAATTGCAAGGCACAATTTTTTAGAAACTCGCACAGAACTAGGACGGTGTCCATGGCCAAAACGGGCACAATAATGAGAACATAATAAATCAGAAAGGGTATTTATGAAGGATATATGATCGCTTACATAAACGGCAGACAGTTCAAAGGCACTGAGTTATACTGTCTAGCCAGTAAGGCGAATATATCTTTTCGAGGGAAGGTTCAAGGAGCATACTCTACCTATCCTATGCAATGCCTTACCACAGTAACTATCACCAAGTCAAACTCCATGTCTGACGTGTGATGTTGGACCATCAATCTCATTCATGTGGGGGATTGTTGGAAGAAGGAGGAAAATGGGCTATTTTGAGCAGCCCACTTGAGAGGCAATTTTGAGTGGCCTTGACTATGAGTTAAAGTCGGGACTTAGTTGGAATACGTAGTACTCCATAAGAGGTTTCCAAAACATGCGAGAACACTCAAAATGATTGAGGTATGAATGATATATAATATTCTAAGTTAGCGCATACTAATATGTACTCGTTAGCACGACTAACGAGCTGAAACAATAGCCTCCAATTTTTAGGACCGTTACCGCACGATAAAGGTAAGGGGCCCTAATTGAGCACATTATATAAGTGCGGCCAGCAGCCTTTTTCTGTGTTTTTCTCATTTCTTACCTTTGATCGATGAGAGAGCGAGAGAGATAGCCGATTTGGGGCGATTCTTCTCGGGATATCATCAATATTTGATCCTCTAATATAATCATCAAGGTTTTGGTGTATATTAACATCAAATCATCCTTTTCCCCTTTGAATCGAGGTAATCATCCCAGAACCCTAATTTTGGGATTTTTGGGGGTATTCTTCATTTCATCCGATTCTTCGTGTATTGATCGTAGAATCATGTTAGATATGAATTATTTATCCCTAAAAACTTATTTTCTTATAAATGCATGTTCTAGTTACATACTTTGAGGAAAATCGAGAGGGTTTCATTGTGATCCGCTCTCTATGTGTTATATTGATGAATTACATGACTCGTAGGCAGGGTTTCGAGCATATTTCAGTTTCGATTTCAGTCATGTAGTTGTTGATAGTTGTTTTGCTAGGTTTAAAGTCTTTGGCTCCCTTCAACCGCGGTTGTATACCTTCTCGTAACATTTCATCATGTATCAAGGCAAGTAATTCATATAAACTTACATTCTTAAATGTGAAAAAGTGATGCATATGTCTGTGAGAGTGTATATCTTCACTCCGGAAGGGTCTGGCGGTGCCTCAGAGGGATCCAAATTTGGTTGGGTCCACGAACATTGAGGTTAGCCACTTCAGGAGGGTCCGACTGTAATATCCGCATATTTTATTAATTATCTAAGTTATTTTGGATGTATTGTGTTGAGAATTTGATTTGTAATTTTCATGTTGTAACATTTGGCATTTGGAAACGTATGTATATTGGTGATGGTATTGGAATGTTGATGTTAAATTCTGTTATATTTGGGTTGTGACTGTTCTCACCGGACTTCGTGGTTTTAATGCTAGAAAGTAACAGTTAGCGCACGCTAGACTGTATTACTAGCGTACGCTAAACATGTATCCGTAGTGCATGCTACTATTGTTCGTAGCGCACGTTAGGCCGATTGGGCAGTAGGCTTTCTGGATTCTGGAATGGGTCATTAGAGCACGCTAACAGTAGACTAACGTACGCTATTGAGGTGGATTAGTGCATGTTAGATGTGTTGGTAACGCACGCTATTTCGGCCTGGCAGTAAGGACATAATGTTTCTGGAGTCTGGACACAAGCAGTTAGCGCAAGCTATTATTGGATCTAGCTAGCGCTAGTGCCGGTATATAGCACACGCTAACATATGTGTAGCGCACGCTAGCAAAGTCAGACAAAAGGTTCTGGACTGCCGACATAGCATTAGCGCGTGCTATACTTAGTCCGTAGCGCACGCTAAAAGCGGCCAGTATAAATAGGCTTATATGTTCTAGAATTCTTCATTTTATCCATTCCTCTCTTCTTCTCCAGGAGCGTGGAACTAAGAGGCTTGGTATACAATGAAGGTCTCTGTATAGCCGGAACTAAGATGCTGGCGCAGTGGAAGTAAACGGGGATGGAACTAAAGGTTAGCCGGAATTAAGATGTTGGCGCAGTGTTGGTAAACGGGGATGGAACCAAAATTGGCGTGAGTGGAGATTTCCAAGTACTGGAGCAGATGCTGGCAGGTGCTGAGGGGGATTATTGGGCTATGGCCCAGCATCCTGCTTGCATGGGCTTAAGACGTGCGGTGCCACTTGCGGTTCGACCCGTGAGATCTCTACAAGGAAGTGGTTATATGAATTGATTTGGACTACTCATACCAACAAGATGCATCTTATTTTTTGGTAGTCATCTCATAGAAACTCCAAAGTTAAGTGTGATTGGCTTGGAGTAGTTATGGGATGGGTGACCCCCTGGAAAGTTTCTTAGGGTGCTCCTGAGTGAGGACAAAGTGTATAATAAAGGTGTCTGTATAGACAGAACTGAGATGCTGGCGCAGTGGTGGTAAACGGGGATGGAACTAAAAGTGTTTGTATAGCCGAAACTGAGATGCTGGCGTAGTGGAAGTAAATGGGGATGGAACCAAAATTGGCATGAGTGGAGATTTCCATGTACTGTAGCAGATGCTGGCAGGTGCTGGGGGGATTGTAGGGCTACGTCCCAACATCTTGCCTGCATGGGCTTAAGGCGTGCGGCGACGCCTGCAATTCGACCCGTGAGATATCTACTAGGAAGTGGTTATATGAATTGATTTGGACTACTTAAATGGGGATGGAACCAAAATTGGCATGAGCGGAGATTTCCAAGTATTGTAGCAGATGCTGGCAGGTGCTGGGGGGATTGTTGGGATACGGCCCAGCATCCTGCCTGTATGGGCTTAAGACGTGCGGCGGCGCCTACGATTTGACCCGTGAGATCTCTACTAGGAAGTGGTTATATGAATTGATTTGGACTACTCATACCAACAAGATGCATCTTCTTTTCTGGTAGCCATCTCATAGAAACTCCAAAGTTAAGCGTGCTTGGGTTGGAGAAGTTATGGGAGGGGTGAACCCCTGGGAAATTTCTCAAGGTGCACGTGAGTGAGAACAAAGCGCGCTAGCAAAGACCCGTGTTGGTACAATGAGGACAGTCCTCATCATTCTGCCAGAGCTGGAACCAGGGACAAGTGTCACTTCCAGAGGGGACCAACAAAGACTGCAAGTGAACGACTTATCTCATTCGAACAATCTTATGAGCCAATGGATGAAGATAATAAAGACCAAAGAGTATATAATAAGAATGAACCTAGAAGGAGCAAACGACAAAGGATGGAGAAATCTTATAGATCATATTTCTTCACCGACTTGCTCGAAAAAAAAAACCTCGAATTTACAAAGAAGTTGTAAGCTCAATGGATGGACCTCTATGGAAGGTCAAAGAAGCGATTGATTCTGTATTACAGAATCATACTTGGGAACTAGTGGAATTACCTCCAAAGTGTAAGCCATTAGGAAATAAGTGGATTTTCAAGAAGTAATTGAAGGATGGAGCAGTTGATAAGTATAAGGCTAGGCTCGTAGTGAAGGGCTATAAGAAGGCCTAGACTATTTTGATATTTACTCTCTTGTGACGAGAATAACTTCTATCAGGATGATACTTGCTATCGCTGTATTACGAGGTTTAGAAGTTCATCAAATGGATGTTAAGACTGCCTTTCTTAGTGGGGACTTAAAAGAGGAAATTTATATGGAACAACCCGAGGGGTTATTTGCTCCTAGACAAGAAAGGAAAGTGTGCAAGTTGTAAAATCATTGTACGGATTGAAGCAAGAGTTGTTACCTAAAATATTATTCGGAAGGGATTGCTGGAATGGATGAGTAACAAACAAATGTGAGAGCATGTCCGTGGGGAAGTAAATAACGTAATATTTTCCGGGGTTGTTAGTCCCGGGCTTTAATGCTCTCGCGAGATATTATTAATACGAATACTTGGGAGTACAAATATTAATGTTAGAGTATAATTACAACGAGTGTAAAGACCTTAGTTATCTAGCTTTTGAGTGCTGATGATTGCCGGAAGAACCAGAGTTGATGCTCTGTGAGTTCTTGTTACAATGATGGAGTGCTGTGTTAAACGCGAGAAATCGACTGTCTCTAACTGTGTGAATTAGCTGAACTCTCGTATGAAAATCACTTTTTGTGAACCTTTTTCCAGTTGCTGGAGGTTTCCTATTTATAGGAGGGGAAGTCGCTGGGCGATCGCCTCCACTGTATTATAATAAGCGAGCGATTGTCTTTAGCACATGGGTTGGTCTCCTTAAAGTCTGCAGCAGCTGATGGCAGCCGGATGTGCGAACCAATGAGAAGACAACACGCGTCCGGTGTTGCTGTCTCGAGAGGTCCCACATAGGACCTTTCGGCGGGCCTGTCGGTAGGTGGGACTGTCCTTGTCGTGGACAGCTGTTGATGGGCTGGAGTCAAAGATCCTTATTTTGCGGCGCCATTCATGGATCTGCACGTGGGTCTTCACTCCGAGGTCCGGTCTTCGTAGATAATGACAGACGATGGCCTTACACGTGGCAAAGGACGGTCGTCCTTGGTCGGGCACCAGAGTCGATCGCTAGGTTCCAAGAGGCGATCGCCCTAGACATAAATCGCTCGATACCTGATCTCGGTCTGAACTCTTCGCTTGGCAAGTCTGCCTTGGATTATTTGATGCTGGCTCGGTCGCTTGGCCCTTATGCCGATTGCCATCGAGGCGTGTTAATCGCCACACAACAATTTCCCCCTAGCTCGCTCCGATGTTGAAGACGTGGGGTGAGGTGGTTCTACTGGCGATCGCTTGGCTTAGACGAGCGACTCAGCATTTTATGGAACAGATGATCGTCTCTCGAACGGACTGATTTTGAATTTGGACGACCTGGTCGATCGCTGAAATGAGCGGGAAATGACAGCGGTTGTGAAGACGTCATCGGGGCACGTGTTGGGCTCCTATTGGGGGAGTCCTATGGTTTTGTCAGGCTGTCCTTTGGCGTGCCCTCGAAACGACGCACATGCGGAATTTGAGGGCAACATTAAATGCGGCCTATCTGACGGTTGCACTTCGATCCTCGGGACTCCGCTTATTTGCCCAGAAGCCCCCGTCCTTGCCTATAAAAAGGACTGGGGTCACAAGGTAAAAAACCTTATGCATTTCTACCTGAGAAAAAAACATAGCTGATTTCTCTCGAAGCTTCGTGTGACGATCGTCGATCGACTCAGACTCTTTAGGTAAGAACAAAAATCTTCTTCTTCCTCCTTTCTCTTTGAAAATGTCTGGAGGAAGACCAAATGCGCATGAGGTGGGTAGTACCTCCACTGCCGGGGCTTTGACCGCCCAGGATGAACCTTCTGCGGAATTCCATGTGGACACCGCCGTCGAGGCCATACGCGCCGGGATTGAGCCTGTGGAGATCGAAGAACTTTTTAATGAGGCTGACGCGGCCAAGACGGTCGAGGCCGAGTGGATCCGTTCACTGAAACGGGAGGAGGCGGGTGCGACGGGGCACTGGGAGCGGAACAGCGCATTCGGCAAAGCCTTCACAGATTTTGTCGAACTCATGGAGAGATTGGCCGGCCCACTCCCCAAATTTAACTTCAATGTATACTCGATCGCCCATCGTTATGAACCTGCAAGGAGGACGTTGTTCCGGGCTGCTCTCCACTCTTCGTGGACCCTTGGCCAGATCGGGAGCTTGGCGACCAGGAAGGATCTGGACCGTTGGAGGGCGAGGTTCAATGTTCCTTCTGATGTTTGCCTCCATGTGCCTGCCGAGAACGAGCGAGCCGATCAACCTCTCGAGGGCATGGTCGCCGTCAATGAGGCGATAATGGAGGCTGGACTGCGATTCCCATTGCCATTCGCTGTATCCTATTTGCTGACCACCTGGAACGTGGTGCCACTTGAATTGACGCCGAACGCCTGGCTGCAGATCATCTGCACCCTCACTCTATTTGGTGGCCATCGGTTGTATCGTCTTCCTTCGCCATTGGAGATGAACCATTGTTGTGAGGAAATCCCTCACACTATGCCGCAAGTGCACGATGTCAACAAGTAATAAAGTGATAAGTAAGATATCGTTCCCTCGAGGACTGATTTCACTAAGTACCAAAATATAGTCAACTCGTAATTTTATTTGAAGAACAATTATATGGAATTTATTTCTAAACTAATTGCAGAAAAATAAATAGAAAATAATAATAGTATTAATAAAAATAATAATAATAATAATAATAAGGGTGTAGGATTATGATTATCACCTCAAACAATCAGGAATGATTTTTTTTATTTAATTCAATTCACTTTTATTCAATTGATTGTAAGCCAGGAATTCCTAAATTATTCTAAAGCTTCTCCCAAAGCCGATAGAAAATACTAATAATTATTAACTCGATATATTCTTATTCGAATTAGATAATTAATAGCTAAAACAGTTCATGAATCCCCACTATAAATAGGCTTCACAATTCCTATGAGTATATCCCTATCTCACGACAATCATGATTTTTCTCACAAGAACTATGCCTAAATTTCATCTCCCGAATCCATAAAGACGTTCAAATCAATTCAACCGTTGGCCAGACAATTAAAAGGTGTTAAGAACAATGAGAAAAATCCAACTCAATACGAATAACGAGTGAATTGAAATAAAAATAAATAACTCAAACCGTCATGTAATCGGCTACAATCACAATCTTACTCGAACAGATCTAGAAAATAAGATGCGGAAAAATTAAGAAAAACCGTAAGGGATCCGTGGTCTTGTCGTCGCCCACAAATCTCTTCGTTTCCGCTCTCCCCAGATTCTTGTGTTCTTTGATCCCGTCCTACGATTCCTTCGTGATCCCCTTTTTCTGACCTTCAATGTTTATTTATAGCTATCCTTAGCCTCCAAAACGCGTCCGTGAATTAGGTTGAAAACGGGCTTCAGAAACGGCCGAGAAACGCGGCAAATCCATCAAAACCGCACCGTGGGCCGCGGCTCAGCATCCTTGTGCCGCGGCCCCCGGTACAATTGGTGCGGCGCCCTGCTAGTCACCTTCGTGTGCCGCGGCTGGGCCTTGGTGTGCCGCGGCCCCAGGCCAAAAATTGTCGTTTTGGCCCGTTTTTCTCCGTTCGAGCTTTCGGACTCCAATTTCCTACAAAACAAATAAAGATAGTGCATTAAAAGCTCATTTAAGCAGATTTAGACTTCAAATGGATAAAAATAATGATAAATAAGCGCATAAAAATACGCGTAACAAATACCCCAAACTTGAGCCTTTGGTTGTCCTCAAGCAAAAATCAATTTTCAAATAAAAAGTATCGTGAATGATCGTGCAAATCCATAGTGCTCAACTTAATCAATACTACCCTGAAAATCTCAAAGAATAATACGAGTATCGTAATAGTGAGTCACATCAAGGACACTGATTCCACAAAGTAACCATTTTTAGTGCTAATCAATCGTTTATGAAGAAAATCAAGCTCAAAGATTAACAAGCGTGAATTTAACCGACCGCCAATATGAAGGGTTAGAGTAAACAAGCTAACTCGCCCAGCCCCACAGTCTAGTGGCAAAATTCAAGAGTTTCATCATCAAAATTACTCCTCGGACAGCATTCCCTTATGTATGATCATAATAAAGATTCAAGTTAACCCCTAGGTTCGGATCTCGGGATGTTTCATCGGGATAATCCTAGGGTGGATTTTCATTCTCGTGTATTGGGGAACCGTTTGACGTAAAAGACACTCATGGGGCACATGGATGCTTCGAGTTACTAAGTCCCCCTCTACAGCGGAGAAAAAACTCGAATAGCAATTCCCGCATGTCAAGGTTGCTGTTTTACGCGAGAGTAAACAACGGGTCACGTGAATACCCCTGGTTACTAGGCTTCCCATCATCGGTAATGCAATATTTCTAAATCATTAGTCTATTCAGGGTTGTCGTTTTACGCGAGAGTAAACAACGGGTCACGTGAATACCCCCGGTTACAAAACTTCCCATCATAGAATATGTATAATATCTCGACTTTTTGGGAAAAACTGTCCGACTCTAAACTCAATTTAAGTGCCAACAAGACTCATGTTATTGGCCAACTAGCTACGCGAAAAGTGTAACCAAATGTATAGACGGCGATTTGAAAACACGTATGTCTCCTTTCTTATACGTTAAGATTTCTACAACGAAAATTTTTGGACCTAAATGAATACTCAGAGGAAACAGATATCGCTTTCTGCAACTCGACCAAAATTCAACCGTTTCTTTAAAAAGAAATCAGTATCGTAATATCAGTTTTACACACGGAGGCACGAAAAATTCACGTTTTTTTTTTTGGCAAAAACCATCAACAGAATGCATGAAAAATAAAGCAATGATGAAATCGCAATATATAACCAAGAAAAATTAAGAAAATATCGCATGGTTCAATTTATTCCACTACACATAAAATCATCAACAATAAAACTCATGTGAAAATAAAAGAGATAAGGAAAAGTGAATCTTATTCCAAATGTCTTCTTGAACGCCAGCACATGTATGAGTGGAATCGTCTGTCAATCCATACTTCAAATAATGCCCAACGTCACTAGGGACCCCCAAACTTAGTCTCTAGTCATGAAATAACTATAGACATTAAGTCAAGAAAGACTAGAATATGAAGGATAATAACTCATTGGGGTAAAAAAAGTATTAGAGAAATAAGGGCCAACAAGAATACACGAATCCAAACGAAATAACAAAACAAAGAAAAAAATTATTAACGAAAAATCAAATAAAAACAACTAACTAGAAAGCAAATAAAAATGATGGGTTGCCTCCCATCAAGCGCTCTATTTTACGTCTTGAGCACGACGTGGCAAAAAACAATTAACGTGGCTTCTTTCTAGGGAGATTGCCAAATACCCCCTTCTTGCAATCTATAAGCCTCTTATTCCACAAGGGAGGATTTGGTTCATGCATGGTTGCCAAAAATAATGAGTAAGAATAATTATGCGGACAACCAAAAAATAATGAAAGAATATAATAATTATAAGGTATGAAAAAATAAGCAGAGTTCGAATGGGTAAATAATAAAGACATATCATGAACAACCTCATTGGAACTCAAAGAATCAGCCTCAACAAAATCAAAAGTAATGGGGCCAATCTCTCCCAATATGGATTTAGGAAAAATTATGCGTGGTACCGTTAATAAAATTTTAGGCACAAAAGTCTTCACCTTATTATTCGAAGTTTGATGACAAATTAATCAAATTTCTTTGGAAACATCATCAATGGTAACTTCTTCTACAAGCTCATCACACTTTATGAAATTATCAGGTGCTGGGGGATCGACCCTAAAACTCAGCATGTCTTTCTTCTCAACCTCCCCCTCAACTTCACTACTAAATCGATGGGCTGGAAAATAACCATAGAGAATCTCAAGACCACGACTTGCACATTCTCGCTCAAGAGGGGTTCTATCAGGATTTTTGAGTGCGTCTTCACAATGTTCAAGCATGGTCTTTGGTTCGGGGGAGGGGGCTGACTGACCCTATTAGGCAAATTATTAAGATCATCGAAATTTATGAAATGCCAAGGGTCACGATAATCAAAGGAAAACATAATGAAAAAAAAATAAGAAAGAAAAAAATATAGAAACTAAAAAAAACTTCAAATTAAAATTAGAGTCGCTTGGTAATGATATTAGCGAAAAAACAGTCCCCGGCAATAGCGCCAAAAACTTGTTGTGAGGAAATCCCTCACACTATGCCGCAAGTGCACGGTGTCAACAAGTAATAAAGTGATAAGTAAGATATCGTTCCTTCGAGGACTGATTTCACTAAGTACCAAAATATAGTCAACTCGTAATTTTATTTGAAGAACAATTATATGGAATTTATTTCTAAACTAATTGCAGAAAAATAAATAGAAAATAATAATAGTATTAATAAAAATAATAATAATAAGGGTGTAGGATTATGATTATCACCTCAAACAATCAGGAATGATTTCTTTATTTAATTCAATTCACTTTTATTCAATTGATTGTAAGCCAGGAATTCCTAAATTATTCTAAAGCTTCTCCCAAAGTCGATAGAAAATACTAATAATTATTAACTCGATATATTCCTATTCGAATTAGATAATTAATAGCTAAAACAGTTCATGAATCCCCACTATAAATAGGCTTCACAATTCCCATGAGTATATCCCTATCTCACGACAATCATGATTTTTCTCACAAGAACTATGCCTAAATTTCATCTCCCGAATCCATAAAGACGTTCAAATCAATTCAACTGTTGGCGAGACAATTAAAATGTGTTAAGAACAATGAGAAAAATCTAACTCAATACGAATAACGAGTGAATTGAAATAATAATAAATAACTCAAACCGTCATGTAATCGGCTACAATCACAATTTTACTCGAACAGATCTAGAAAATAAGATGCGGAAAAATTAAGAAAAACCGTAAGGGATCCGTGGTCTTGTCGTCGCCCACAAATCTCTTTGTTTCCGCTCTCCCAGGATTCTTGTGTTCTTCGATGCCGTCCTAAGATTCCTTCGTGATCCCCTTTTTCTAACCTTCAATGTTTATTTATAGCTATCCTTAGCCTCCAAAACGCGTCCGTGAATTAGGTTGAAAACGGGCTTCAGAAACGGCCCATAAACGCGGTAAATCCATCAAAACCGCCTCGTGGGACACGGCTCACTTAATCTGTGCCGCGACCCCTAATGTTCAGTGCCTCTATACCTGGGCGCATTTTATTCATGGGCCGCGGCTCAACATCCTTGTGCCGCGGCCCCCGGTACAGTTGGTGCGGCGCCCTGCTAGTCACCTTCGTGTGCCGCGGCCGGGCCTTGGTGTGCCGCGGCCCTAGGCCAAAAATTGTCGTTTTGGCCCGTTTTTCTCCGTTCGAGCTTTCGGACTCCAATTTCCTACAAAACATATAAAGATAGTGCATTAAAAGCTCATTTAAGCAGATTTAGACTTCAAATGGATAAAAATAATGATAAATAAGCACATAAAAATATGCCTAACAACCATCTCTTCAAACTGACGGTTCAAAAAGGCTTTGTCGGCAGCTACCATATCCAAGGTCTCTCAAGTCGGGTGATTCTTGGGGTCCCAAACAAAGTGAGGGGCGATCCGTCGAAGTGGTTCTGGGTCGGCGGTGCGTGGAAGTCGGCAGCGAGCTACAACCCGACCGACGAGTTGGATATTCCCACCGGCTTTCGATAGAGGAGTCCTAGTAAGGATTTAGACTCTCCCTTTGTTCGGACATTTTCTGAACTGATCTGATTTTGGCCTTCTTTTTGTAGGTGTCATTGTTCCGGCGGCAGGCGACCTCGCTTTTGATTTCGCGATCGTTTGGGAAAAGATATGGAGTCTTCCAGAAGACCATATAGACACCCGCCAAATTAACAACGAAGCCTGCTCGTTGGCTGATTGGTTTTTTCGCCACCCTCGCCATCTAAAGGTTCCAGTTACGAACGTTCGGCGATCTTCTTTGACCATCCGATCGTCTTGATGGAGGAAGATTACTAACTTTGTCATTTGTTTTCTTTTGCAGAAATTCGTTTCCCTTGTTTCCGAGAGCCTCCTGCTGCGATTGCCATGTCTAATCCGGGGGTCATGAACCGTCTTCGCCAAGGGAAAAAGGTGAGACGAGCTCCTTCTGCTCCGCCGCGACCGACCCCGGAGGCAAGACCTCTGCAGGAGCCTGTCTTTGAAGGGCGGGAGACTCGAGAGGAGGAGCAACTTTGGCTTATCTGTAAGAAACGGAGGACTGTGGAGCCCTCGACCCCTGTTACTGCAGACGAGCTGCCGTTCTCTGTGCCTTTGATTTTCGTGATTCCTCCGGTGGAGGGGTCCACACCATCTTCGGCTTTTCTTCAGTCCATGGCGACTACTAAGGCCGAGACTTCGCTTGGCATGCCGCTCTTCGGCCGTTACCCAGAGAAGGTCGAGAGGTAAGCCTGGTCGTTTTTCCAAGTTATGAAACTTGTGTAGGAAACACACTTAACTCTTTTGTCATTTGTACAGGATCCGCCATTCCGACCCGAATTGCTCGCCGATGGTGTTGGACTTCCAGTCGATCAAAGCTCCTCGCGAGGTCAGCGATATCCCTTCCTACATTTCTCGGGCTACCACTTCCCTCCCAAAGGCCTGGACGACCGATCTGGATGCGATCGCGTGCCGGCGATCTGCTGATGCGATGCAGGCTGCTTTTGCGCTGGCCCTCCAGACGGCGACGATGGCTGCCCAGGCCGTGCAGGACTATGAGGGGCGACCGTCCACCGCCCATCTCCATGTGAACCTCGAAACCACACGGAAGCAAAATATTGAGTTTGCCAACAAGCTCGCGGCCATGGAGAAGAGCTCAGCGGAGGCGGATAAGCAGGCGAGGCAGGATGTTGATCGGGCGCAGGCGGCAACCAAATGACAGAAGCCCATAGGTCGCATGCGGCCGCACAGAAAGAGGCCGACCAGCTGAAAGTGACCATCGCCCGATTGACCAGCGAGCTTGCATCCTCGAAGGAAGAGGTGGCCGCCAAAACTGTCGAGCTCGAGGGCGCTAGCCAAACGGTTGCAGAGTTGAAGGAAAAGCTGAAGGCAACTGAGGCCGATCCCTTCGTTAATGTGGAGTACATCAGCGAATTCGCCTATTACATGGCTTATGCTGACGCCATCCACGCCGCTAAGAAGGGAGGGCTCGAGGTCGGCCCTTTGGCTGAAAATTTCAAAGCCTACGCGCTGGAGCATCCTCTGCAACGTGACTTCACCGTGCCGATCCTCGACCTTTCCGCGGGTCTCAAAATCGACTTGAGCTGGTACACGCTGCCGGACAACCTTGTTCATCCGGGTGCCTCGGAGGATGGGGGTCCAGAGCCTACTGCTGGCAATGGAACGGGCGCCGATCCTTGAGCTTTTCTTCTTTTTATTTGTAATTTTTGTAGCTCTTGTTGTACTTTTCCCTTCGGGCGATCGTGCATGTATTTGTATTCCAAGTAATGAAATGAATATTTGCTTCTCTGATTTCTTACTTGCATGATTTTATACAAGTGTTTGAGGAATGATCGGCGTACAACTCCGAGTGAATTGATAAACTCATACTGGTAACTTTAGAACAAAATCGATCGTTGCACATATATCTGAACAATGCCGATCGTCGTACGTGTACTTGAGTAAAGAAGATCGTGGTATACATAGCTCCACCCTTCCCATTTTTTTGTTTACTTAGTAAAAGTAAGGGTATGAAAATAAATTGTTTAGTGAGCGGTCTTCAATTTTGCAGATTCCTCGAGGAAGGCCGACCATGCCGGCCTAGAGGAACCATGCACAATCGCGGAGTTCGACGGAACCGACCTCCGTGACCATGTATTGTGCGCGAGCGACATTCCGTCTGATAGCCAACTTCTCGCGACTCACTTAATTGTGAGGGTCCTCCGTAGGCTGCGCCCACCTCGTATTTAAACGAAGGGCGAGCGGTCTTGGTCTGGAGGAGTCCTTGCATGGGGCGTCGTTGGATTAATCGACTCCACGACCGCGGCTTGATAGCACTTTTCTACCTCGGATCGTCATGTTAGATGGCGATCCTCGACGGTATACGTTGTGACGGGGGGAAAGACGTGTCGCATTGTCCGGATCCACCATGTTAGGTGATGGACCTTTGAGGGCGGGCGAACGTGTCCACAGATCTGTTTTGGAGGTCCCTTTGGCTACACCCGCCTCGTATTTAAATGAAGGGCGAGCAATCGCTACCCAAAGGAACTTTGCATGGTCATAGAGAATGGTTCCATCGTCCTCCACAACCATGTCGGCACTTTTCTACCTCTGACCGTCATGTTAGATGGCGATCCTCGACGGTATATGTTGTGTAAGGGGAGGCGATCACTTGCCTAGGTCCTTCATGTTGATGATGAACTTTAGAGCGCAAACGAGTAATCCTCTGATTTGTTTTGGAGGGTCCTTCGGCTACGCCCGCCTCGTATTTAAACGAAGGGCGAGCAATTGCTGCCCAAAGGAACCTTGCATGAATGGGTTGTCGGTTTCATCAACCTCCGTAACCATGACAGCACTCTTCTACCTCGGACCGTCATGTTAGATAGTGATCCTCGATAGTATACGTTGTGCTGAGGGAGGTGATCCCTTGCCTAGGTCCATCATGTTAGATGACAAACTTTAGAAGGCGAGCGAGTCATCCTCTTCTTCGAGGAGTTGCTCAGGCAGTAGCCTTTGGTTTGACGTGGTCGGAATCGGGGAAAGACTTCCGAAGTTCCCACCTCTTGATTGAAGCATATAGATCCGGCCGCCGAGGTTGATCGGGGGTCGACTCGTATGAGTCTTCCGGCCTATCGCGTTCGACTCTGGCAACCGGTTTGGGATATTGACAGGGCTCCGACTAAGCCAATAAACTGTCCGGCTTGCCCTCCTCGAACAATCTCCAGAGTTGTCTTAGGAGGTCGCGGCATTGGTTGGTGCTGTGACCGGGACTCTTGTGGTAAGCACAATATTTATTGTGGTCCAGATGACCGTTGTCCCTTATCGCCTTTGGCTTGCTTAGCGGTTTGCGCCCCTTGATGGCGTAAAAAATATGAGCCGGAGTTCGGTTGAACTTGTGGAGGAGATGGGCTTCCACCTCCTCGAAGGCCTTGAAACCACCGGGTGGCTTGGCGACCGCCTTATTGGATTTGGCAATCGCCATCTTTTGGACAGGAGGCGGCGTCTCCTCACCTAGGCGAAGGGTGGGGAGCCTCTCCCTAGCCAGAAAATCGGCAGCCTTGGCGTGGAAGATCGCGTAGGTTGGAGGGATGTTCTTCGTGAGGTGCCTGAACATGGGTGAATGACCATAGAATCCCCCCAAGACCGAGTATAGGGCGAGCTCGTCGCTAATGGGCTCGCCGATGAGGACTATTTCATCCACCCGGTCGATATAATCTGCATCGAACTCGTCTTCCCCCTGCCTGATTTTCATCATGCGGTGGGGGCCTTCTGGTCTGGCGACCTTGGTGGCAAAGTATGATGTGAAGTCACTCGCCAATTTCTCAAAGTAATTTATTGATCGCGGTGGCAGGGAGACGTACCACCTATGGGCCAGATCGCCCAATGTTAACGGGAATATTCGGCACCTTGTCGTATCTGACGCCCCACATCCGGTCATGTAGATCCGGAACTTGCTTATGTGGGTCTTGGGGTCCGATCTCCCCTCATACAAAGGCGTTTGAGGAGGAGCGATCTTTGGTTGCACGGGGGCAAGCTCGATGTGGACCACGAGTGGCTCACTCGGTCCGATGATCTTTCTACTGGCGCCTGCCCCAGTTTCCATGAGTGCTTTCATCTCGTCGAGCTGGAGTTGCATAGCGGCCATTGCCGTGGCCAGGCTGATCGTAGCTAGGCGCTCGGAGCGGGATCCGAGACGACTAAGTACTGATCCCCTGGCTCCGCTGTTGACGATGTCTTTGCCGCGGGGCTCCATTCTTCGGAGGATGGGAGCCAAACGGCTGACCTGTTTTTGATCGGGAGATGGGTATGTTGAACTCCTGGTGACGGATTTTGGACTCCATCATCTCGTGGTTGGGGCCGGAATGCCCCGGTCGCCACGATGGATCGCTTCCTAGACGGCTAAATACGGAACCGTCCCGCCTTGCGAGAGCCTTTCCTCGTGAATCGGGGCTTTCTGACGATCGCTCGATAAGTAACCCCTTGAGTTTCCGCTTTCCCGTGCGGCGGATGGCCGAGGGGGTTATGGCGGGAGCATCGCATGCTCTCCGTCGCTCCCTTAGCCTCCTTGATCTGTTCCGCGGTTTGGAACTGGTCGAGTGAGAGGCTAGGGCCGTCCCTCGGGGGTGGGATCGAGAGTCTCGCGTCACCGCGACTACCCTCTATCGTAGGTTGGGGCTCGGATTGAGCCGGAATATGACGTCCGGCGGATCGAAGAGTGGCTCTTTTCGCTGTGGTGGCAGACTTCATGATTCTGAAGGTTTTTCTTTGAAGAACAGTGAGTGTTTCTTCAAGTATATGCCCCGGAGAACAGTGAGTGTTCTTCGAAACGGTCGGAATGAAAATGAAGGTACGTGCCCTCCTTCGAGCGCCAATTGTTGTTACCTAAAATATTATTCTGGAGTACAAATATTAATGTTAGAGTACAATTACAATGAGTGTAAAGACCTTAGTTATCTAGCTTTTGAGTGCTGATGATTGCCGGAAGAACCAGAGTTGATGCTTTGTGAGTTCTTGTAACAACGATGGAGTGATGTGTTAACCGCGAGAAATCGACTGTCTCTCACTGTATAAATTAGCTGAACTCTCGTATGAAATCACTGTTTGTGAACCTTTTTCCAGTTGCTGGAGGTTTCCTATTTATAGGAGGGGAAGTCACTGGGTGATTGCCTCCACTGTATTATAATAAGCGGGCGATCATCTTTAGCACATGGGTTGGTCTCCTTAAAGTCCGCAGCAGCTGCTGGCAGCCGGATGTACGAACCATTGAAAAGACAACACGCGTCCGTTGTCGCTGTCTCGAGAGGTCCCACCTAGGACCTTTCGGCGGGCCTGTCGGTAGGTGGGACTGTCCTTTTCGTGGATAGCTATTGATGGGCTGGAGTCAAAGATCCTTATTCTGCGGCGCCATTCGCGGATCTGCACGTGTGTCTTCACTCTGAGGTCCGGTCTTCGTAGATAATGACGGACGATGGCCTTACACGTGGCAAAGGACGGTTGTCCTTGGTCGGGCACCAGAGTCGATCGCTAGGTGCCAAGAGGCGATCGCCCTAGACGTCGATCGCTCGATACCTAATCTCGGTCTGTACTCTTCGCTTGGCAAGTCTGCCTTGGATTATTTGATGCTGGTTCGGTCGCTTGGCCCTTATGCCGATCACCGTCGAGGCGTGTAAATCGCCGCACAACAGCAGGCACCAAAGCAGAGGCATGAAAAATTTGATCATGTTATGTTGAGTGGTGGCTTCAAAATTACTAAAGGTGGTAAGTGTGTATATGTGAAGGACACGGAATGGCTATGTCATTTTATGTCTCTATGTAGATGACTTGCTCATTATTGGTAGTAATGAAAGAATAATCAAATCTACCAAGGACATGTTGAGGTCGAGATTTTACATGAAAGACATGGGACTCGCAGATGTAATTTTAGGGATTAAGATCAAACGAACTTCGAAAGGTCTTATGCTGAGTCAAGCCCACTATGTGGACAAAATCCTTGAAAGATTTAACAAAGATGTCTGGCACAGCCAAAACCCCGGTAGATATGACGTTAAGACTATCCAAAAATAAGGGAGAAGAAGTATCTCAACTTGAGTACTCTCACATAATAAGAAGTCTGATGTACTTGATGAGCTGTACAAGACCAGATATAGCCTACTTAGTTATTAGACTAAGTAAATTCACGAGCAACCCCGAAAAAGATCACCGGAAGGCGATCACAAGGGTACTAAGATATTTAAGGGGTACTCGTGTGTATGGGCTGCACTACACCAAATATCCAGCAGTACTTGAAGGATATAGTGATGCAAATTGGATATCTTATATAAAAGACTCCAAGTCAACAACTGGATATGTATTCACACTAGCTGATGCAGCAGTGGCATGTAAGTCTTTGAAACACACTTATATATCGGTCAACGATGGAATCTGAGTTTATAGCCTTAGATAAATATGTAGAAGAGGGAGAATGGATACACCATTTTCTAGAAGATATTCCAAGATGGGACACAGGGCGCAATGTATAATGGTAAGTCTCGTCATATAAAGTGGAGACCTAATACCATTAGACAGTTGCTACCAACAGGAGTTATCACTATTGACTACATGTCATCAAAGGATAACATTGTGGATCCGCTAACCAAAGGGTTATCAAGAGAACTTGTTGATAAATTATCAAGAAAAATGGGTCTATTGCAATGAGGTAATTGTTTTATGGAGGATACCTAACCTAAGCTGATTGGAGATCCCAAGATCTAGGTTCAATGGGACAACCAATTCATAAAACTAGGCACGATCAATGTGGGGGTTACTGGGAACCGACCATTCCTAGTATGAAAACAGTGATACCCGTAGGAAGAGGTTAAGCTTATGCTTTTAATGATTCTTAAGTCGACAACATATAGTCAGATGGAGTAAAATACGGGTTTACTCAAAACACTTAAAGAGAATCACTTATGTTGGAGTGAAGAGGTGCCACTTCAAAGGAGAATTGCAAGGCACAATTCTTTAGAAACTCTCGCAGAACTAGAATGGTGTCAATGGCCAAAACAGGTATAATAATGAGAACAAAATAAATCAAGGAGGGCATTTGTGAAGGATATACGATCACTTACACAAATGGTTGGACATTTCAAAGGCATCGAGTCATACTGTCTAGCTAGTAAGGAGAATATAAATTTTCGAGAAAAGGTTCAAAGAGCATACTCTACCTATCCTATGCAATGCCTAACCTCAATAACTATCACCAAGTCCAACTCCATGTCTGACGTGTGCTGTTAGACCACCAATCTCATTGATGTGGAGGATTGTTGGAAAAGGGAGGTAAATGGGCTGTTTTGAGCAGCCCACTTGATAGCCAATTTTAAGTAGGCTCGACTATGAGTTAAAGTCGAGACTTAGTTGGAATACGTAGTACTCCCTAAGAGGTTTCCAAAATACGTAAGAACACTCAAAATGATCGAGGTATGAATGAGATATAATGTTCCAAAGTGAACCATTTGGGAATGAGTTTGGGATTCCTTCCCACATTGGAAAATTATAAGTTGGGTGATGTATAGCTGTCTTGTTGTTACTCAACCTTATTGGTCGATATGGGATTAATACGACCGTACCAATCGATGTTATGCTGTGTTTTACATGATTGACCTTATAGATCTTTGGAAAAATGATCTACAACACTATAACAGTCTGACAGAGGTCGGGGTTATTACACTACCCGAATAATGTAGCCTAGAGACCTCGTCCTGTCTTACCTAATTATAACTTCACGGCATGTCTCGGCACTTCTCAATTACTTTTCAAAACAACATTTTTTAATAATAATTTTCGAAAACTTCATTTTACAAGTTCGAAGGCAAATCAATACATAAAGCATGTCTAAAGTATTTGTCTGATAAATCAACAACCGGAATTTCAACTGATAAGGGAATGAAACGATTGATTCACACGAACTTTGACCTAAAACATATAGTACGATATGATCACTACAAGGCCAGCGACTCGAATAAGAAAATTGCTGGAAAGCTTATTTGCATCTCATTGGGAACTTTTATCAAGCACCTAGCGTTAAATATCCAATTACAATATTTCAAACAAAAAATCAATTTTTGGCCGCACTAGAGTAGATAAGGATAGCCCATAGATACTCTACAACTTACAAATTACAAGTTATTAATAATAATCAATTGTAGATCTTAAGGATTGGAAGATTACATTTATGGTTTTTAGACCTTAATTAGCTTATAGAGAGTCCTCCGACTCATCGCCCGACATCAACACGACTAAATGAACTAAAATCTGGAATAATGACAATCAATGTTCGTGATCATTTAACGATCTCAATACACAACATACTAATACAATCGAATCATCAACATGATGACAATGCATAATGATAACACAAATTGAATACATGTCGATACCCTAAAAGAATGATGAATTATAGTGAAATACAAAGTAACACAAAACAATACAAATATCATAATCAATAAGTGACAAAATCACATATGAAGAAAGAATATACCCACTAAAGGGGGAGCTGAATAGTGGTAATAAGTATTTCGAATTTTTCTTTCGAGAAGTAAAGAAAATGCGAAATAGAAGACGCAAATATTTATAGAGGTTCGGCAACTGGTACGTCATTTCTTCGTTCCTTTTTCCATTGACTCGAGAATAACCACACTCAACTTTTCCTCGTCTTCATTGACTCGAAGCATGCTAGGCAAGAAAGGTATGAGACCTTTCAACTCTTGTATGCTTGCAATATGGTTGAGGAGATATCTGTCAATGCTCATGTACTCAAGATGAAAGGATACATTGATCATCTTGATAGACGTGGTTTTCCACTTTCTAAGGAGCACTCCACGGATGTGATCCTAAACTCATTAAATGATAGTTTCAGTTAGTTTATTATGAACTATAATATGAATGAGATGGAGAAGTCCATTGCTGAGTTGCATGGGATGCTTAAAACGGCTGAGCAAAATATTAAGAAGAAACCAAGCCACGTGCTGATGGTCAGCAAAGGGAAGTTCTTCAGGAACAAAGGCAAGGATAATGGCAAAACAAAAGTTTCCAAAGCCAAAGAAGCCTATTTTTAAGGCAAAATCTCCCAAAGATGGATATTGCCATCACTACAATAAACCAGGACACTGGAATAGAAATTGCAAGGTTTACTTGGAAGAGCTAAAGTGTACCAAGGGTAGTGGGACTACCACAGGTATATTTGTTATAGAAGTTAACTTATCTACTTCTAACTCCTGGGTATTGGATACTGGATGTGGATCTCACATTTATACAAATGTGCAGGTGTTGAGAAGCAGTAGAGCGTTGAAGAAAGAGAAGGTGGATCTAAGAGTCGGCAATGGAGCAAGAGTTATTGCACTAGCCGTTGGAACTTATGATATAGTTTTACCTAATGTACTTTTGTTAGTTTTAAATAATTTCTATATGTTCCTGCCATGAATCGGAATATTATTTCAGTTTCTACATTAGATTGTGAAGGCTACAGTTTTCTTATTAAGAATAAGATTATCAGTATTTTCTTTGATGAATTGCTTTATGGTACTTCAAAGTTAAATACTGGCCTTTAAAATATTGATCTAAATGAGTCCAATTGTTTAGAAGTCTATAACATAGCAGCCAAGAAACCAAAGCTCAACGATTCTAATATGACTTACCTATGGTGCTCTCGACTTGTCCACATAAACGAGAAACGCATTTCTAAACTCCATAATGGACTTTTATAATCTTTTGACTATGAGTCATTTAGGACATGCGAATCTTGTTTATTGGGCAAAATGATAAACAATCCTTTCGCTGGTCATGGAGAGATGGCTGGTGATCGCCTAGTACATACTGATGTATGTGGACCTCTTGTTAGGAATACTTGTTAGATTTTGATGATGTCAATAGTATAAATTCAAATGTTTATTACTTGGCAAAAATGTAAGGAAGAACCAAATGAGTATCTTCCATAGGCCAAATAATGTTAAGTATAAAAACTTGGCAAAATATAAAGAAGAACCAAATGAGTATCTTCTATAGGCCAAAAATAAGTTAGGCTGAAAACCGGCTAAATACTAAATATCAGCTAAGTACATCAGAGAGGTACAGCCGAGTCAAGTCAGAGTAGTTCTGGTCAACAAAAATTTATCAGGGATGTTTGACCAGACTGCAGTCAAGATACCTCAGACAAGTCACCTGATCAAACAAGTCCTAAACAGTGAACATCAGAGAGGTCCAGACTGCAGAGAAGTTAACTGCACATCAGCCTAGTCGAGATCAGCCAAGTACTCCAAGTCCACGTTAGCATGCATTGAAAAGTCAAATATTACGGAAAGTCACATGCAACGTGAAGAGACAAATTGGAGTGATTCCCGCAAAAGATATGAATTAAATAATTCATCCAGACCCACCTTGAAGACTTTAATCGTATTATATTCAAAAGATTCGGCGCATCACATGCAGAAGTCTTCACAACGGTCAGAAGATAGATTAAAATATGGGAATCCAGCCTTGCAACGTTCAGAAAGAATAAACAAAGAAGTCTCCCTCCAACGGACGGATTTGTTGAAAAGATTTGCAACGGCTATGAAGGAAAAGCTTAGAGATTGTGACCTATATATATCCAAATATTTGAAGCTGAGCAAACACACATACAACAATTAAACGGTGCGAACATACTTTCAAGCGATCAAAGCATTCAAGCAATCTAAAAGCGAAATACAGCATCGTGAAAAGAGTGGTTCCAAAAAGTTCATACTTGAAGAAGCTCTTAGTTGGAGAAGACAAAAACTCTTCTCTATAATCCTGACTTCGGGGTACTTCACTGGTTGAAGTTAGAGACTGTAAAGGCATCCAAGGATCGAGGATCAAGAGATGCAAGGCAGTCAAGTGTGTTACAACGGCATGGATTTCCACTGGTTGGAAGCTGTTGTAGTTTGATTGAATCACTGTAATATTTATCACTGGTTGAGAATTATAGTGAATTCATCTCCAACTGGTTTGGAGAAAAGTGGATTAGTAGAGGATTACCCCACCTCTGGGACCACTATAATTGCCTGCGTTCTTTACTGTCTTATAGCATCATATTTTAACTGCTGCATTCATTACTAAGTGTTTCATTAGTTATTTTGTATTCGTCATCAGCTGACTTCTGCACATATTAAGAACAAACGACTCCAAGTCATTTGTTTATCCATCAGCTGAAGAAACTTACTCTCTGTGAAAAAGAGTTTAAGAGTTTCAATAAGTCTATTCACCCTCCCTAGACTTATTTCTGGACGACTTGTGACCTACAAGTGGTATCGGAGAGATTGGTTCATTTATTTCACGAAATAGATCTATATCAGAGATATATCTTTACTCTCATTTTATAATGGAACACATGCATTCTAGACTCCCTGTGTTTTCAGTTGACGAGTATGATCTTTGGAAGATAAGGATGCAGGCACACTTATCTTCAATCCATGATGACATGTGGTGCATCATAGAGGACGGTCCATTCATCTTCGAGAAGGACAACACTGCAGAGGAGATCGCAGCAGGAAAGCCAGAGAAGATCCCAAAGAAGAGGACAGAGCTGACTCCTGAAGAAAGAAAGCTGGCCAATCTTGATAACTGGGCCAGAGATGTGCTATATCAAACTCTTGACAAATCCACCATGGTCAAGATCAAGAATTGCAAGAATGCCAAAGAAATCTGGAACACATTAGCCCTAATGTGTGAAGGAACGGAGCTGATCAAGGAAAATAAGTTGTCAATTGCTATTCAAAAATTTGACAACTTCAAAATGAAGAATGGCGAATCCATAGATCAAGTGGACACAAGGTTCACTGAGATTATCAATGAGATCAACTCCCTCGGCAAATCTTATGGCAACAGGGAAATGGCGCTGAAGGTTCTAAGATCTCTCAATCCTGAATGGAGTATGAAGGCAGTGGCCATGAGAGAGTCCAAGGATCTTAATAAAATAAAGATCCAAGAGTTGTTCTCTGATCTGAAGGCTTATGAGTTCGAGCTTCCAAGTTCATCCTCAACTGAGCCTGCAGAGAAGGGAATAGCCTTTGCAGCCGAGTCCCCCGCCAAGAGCTTATCTGATGTAAAGCCTCCAAATCCATTATATTTTGAGGAAGAAATGGCGTTCATTATGCAAAGGTTCAGCAACTTCCGGAAAAACTACTCCAAATACAAGAAAAATTATAAGGAGAACCTAGGAGAAATCAGAAATCTAGAAGCTGGAAGGTGGAGTGCTACAATTGTCACAAGACAGGACACATCCAAATCGACTGTCCTGATCTCAAGAAGGACGAGAGCAAGAAGGAGGTGGGCAGAAAAGAAGATAGAAGGAAGGCCCTCATCGGAGAAGATTAGGAGCATGTAGAATCTAGCAGCGGATTCTTCTCTGATGATGATGAAGAGTATGACTGCCTGATGGCCAACCCAGCTGATGAAGAGGTAACATCTAAACCCTCTTGTTCAAATAATAGTTCAGCCATGTCACAAGATATGGATCTGCACGAATCTGTAAATCAGCTATTTAAAGATTTTGAGACACTTAAATCTGCACACCTGGCTGTATCAGCCAAGAAGACTCAGCTGCAAGATGAGAATAGGCAGCTGAAAAATGATTTTGAAAAACTCAACCTATAATTGAATAAGGTTGAGATAACTGCAGCTGACTTGAAAAACCAGGCTGATCTTAATACAGCTGAGATAAACCGATTAACTGTCTTACTTAAAGAAAAATCAGCTGCACTTGCTCATGTCAAAGCCGAATTTACTAAGCTGACTCAGACAAATAAGACTCGGGCGCAAGAAATAACCTCCCTGAAGGCGTCTTCAACCCTGGAAGAATTGTGTACCAATAAAAGGCCACTATATTCTAGATCAGGCTTTGGATATGATCCTCACACTCCCTCTAGTTCTAAAACTACTTTTTTAAAGGGAGAAACAATTGTCTCGACTGCTGAGCCTACATATAAACCGATATTTAAAAACAGGCAACAGCCAAGTCACATGTCTAGGCTGCAGTCAGGTTACACAAGGCAGCCACATAGACAAGCGACTAGGCAATGGCCCAGGCAAAAGCAGCAACCCCGACAATATGCCCACTATTATCAAAAACTCCCCAAAAACAGATTTCAAAATGGGAGGGGCAGATGGAAACCTCAAGGTTATCCTAATTTCCAAAATGAACAAGTGTGGAGACCTTAAAGGTTTAATAAATGGTCTCAGCCAAGAATTAGAAATGGCCCACACTATCAATATTTTGAGGAATATCCGGTATACAATCCCAACAGGAGATTCAGACCTCGACCTTACACACCTTATAAGGGTTATAATGATAACAACTTTCACAATCCAAGGAGAAATCAATTCTCCAGGAAACCAGCTAACCCTAGAGGACCCACACAAATTTTGGTACCTAAATATCTGCTTGTTTGATTGCAGAAAAGGTGAAAGGACTACAACCACATCTCCACAAATTCAAACTTTGGAGGTGAAGAATGGTTTGTAGATTCTGGATGCTCAAGGCACATGACCGGGAACAAAAAGATGCTGTCCAAATACACCAAAGAAAGAGGTCCTGATGTAACCTTTGGAGATAGCTCTAGACGACAAACAAAGGGCTTTGGAGAGCTGCACCGAGGAAATATTGTGATATCCAAAGTTCACTATGTCAAAGGGCTCAAGTACAACCTCCTGAGCATAAGCCAGTTTTGCGATGAGAAGAATCTAGTAGTCTTCACCATCTGGAAATGCATGGTGATAGATATTTTATCTAGAGAAGTGAAGCTCCAAGGATTCAGAAGAAGAGATGTCTACATGATAGATTGGAACACAGGAACACCTAACTCCTGTTTTCTATCCAAGACAGTAGCTGAGAACGGATGGCTGTGGCACAAAAGACTATGTCACATGAAATTCAAAGCCATCAACAAGACTAGTTCTCAGAAGCTGGTCAGAGGACTTCCAGATGAAGCATTCAAGAAGGAAGCGCTTTGTGATGCCTGTCAGAAAGGAAAGGCACGAGCATCATTCAAGCCATCCACCTACAACTCTAACAACAAGGATCTTAGATCTACTCCACATGGATCTATTTGGTCCTATCAAGCCAAGGACTCGAAAGTAAAGCATGCACTTGTTATAGTAGATGATTATTCAAGGTACACTTGGATTATCTTCTTGTATAAGAAAAGTGAAACCTTGACCAAGCTACCTGAGCTGCTGAGAAGGATCCAGAATGAGAAATCCCTATCCATCATCAAGATCAGATCAGATAGAGGAGGAGAGTTTCTCAACAAGGCGATCACTGACATGTGATCGAATGGGATCCAAAGATGAGCTCTCTGCAGCCAGGACTCCCCAGCAGAATGGCGTTGCTGAAAGAAGAAACAGAACCCTGAAGGAAGCAGCAAGGTCCATGATTGCAGAAGCGGACCTACCCAAGAGGTTCTGGGCTGAAGCTGTCAACACTGCTTGCCATACTCAGAACAGAAGTATGATAGTAGGGAGACATGGCAAAACTCCCTATGAGGTTTGGAATAATAGAACTACTACTGTTGCTTATTTTCATGTTTTTGGTTGTAAGTGTTTCATCCACAACAACGGTAAAACACAACTAAATGCCTTTGATGCTAAAACTGATGATGGTCACTTTATGGGATACTCACAAAGAAGCAAAGCATATAGAGTATTTAACAAAAGAACCTTAGTTGTGGAGGAAACACCCCATGTTGTTTTTGATGAATCTACTGTTGAGTACAGGAAGCAAGTTGAGCTAATTGAGAACAAGCTCAAATCAGCATCCCTTGAAGAAGTCATTGTACATGACACTGGAATGGTGGACTCACCTGCAGACCAGCCTGAAGATCCAACTGTAGCTGCTGAAGCCCCAACTGCAGATCAGACAGGATCACCAAACCTAACTGATCCAGTTGCCGCTGATGAAGACCCAGTTGTAGCTGATAAAGACTCATCTGCAGATCAGACCAATCCTGCAGATGACAAGACGGTAGCTGATCTAGCCGCAGACCAAGGAGACCAGAACCCAGCTGATGCAGAAATCCACCAGAGCAATCCAATAGGGGGAAGGGAACAGACCCAGAAGAAGACGATATCCCCAAATGGCTCAAAGATCACCCAATCCAGCAAATCATCAGGAAGCTGACTGATGGAGTTAAGACAAGACAGTCAACTCTACCCGCAGGAATGGCTATGTTCTCATGCTTTATGTCACAGATAGAACCTAAAACAACAGAACAAGCTTTAGAAGATTATTCTTGGATAAATGCCATGCAAGAGGAACTGGAGCATATGGAAAGAAACAAAGTTTGGGAACTAACAGACAGACCTGATCACAAGAAGGTTATTGGAACCAAATGGGTGTACAAAAAACAAGAGTGATGAAGACGGAGCTATTGTTAGGAATAAAGCCAGACTTGTAGCAAAAGGTTATGCACAGTGTGAGGGAATAGATTTTGATGAAACCTATGCACCTGTTTCAAGATTAGAGGCCATCAGACTATTCCTCGCATATGCTGCATTCAAAGATTTCGAAGTCTATCAGATGGATGTAAAGAGTGCTTTTCTAAATGGCATCCTAGAAGAAGAAGTCTATGTAGAGCAACCCCCAGGTTTTGTCAAAGGAGACAAAGTCTACAAGCTGTTGAAGGCTCTCTATGGACTTAAGCAAGCACCAAGAGCGTGGTATGAAACACTGTCTGTGTTTCTTGAGAAGAATGGTTTTTGCAAAGGAAAGGTGGACAAGACCCTATTCAGAGTGGAGCACGAAGGCCACATATTAATAGTCCAGATATATGTGGATGACATCATATTCGGCTCAACCAATCCAGAGTTATGTGAGAAATTCTCTAACCTCATGCAAGGAGAATTTGAGATGAGTATGATGGGAAAACTTAACTTCTTTCTCGGAGTACAAGTTAAGCAGATGGAAAAAGGAATTTTCATCAACCAAGCTAAGTATACCAAAGATCTAATCAAGAGATATGGAATGGAATCAGCCAAACCAGCAAGAATCCCTATGAGCACAAGTACTCACTTAGATGCAGATGAGGGAGGGATATCAGTGGACTCAACCCACTACAGAGGACTCATTGGATCATTGCTTTACCTCACTGCAAGCAGGCCAGACATATCCTATGCCGTAGGAGTTTGTGCGCGATTCCAGTCCAAGCCAAAACAATCACACCTAGATGCAGCCAAGAGCATAATAAAATACCTTAAGTCTACAGTCAACGTTGGACTATGGTATCCTAAGGATGATAACTTCGAGTTGTCAGGATATTCAGATGCAGATTTTGCAGGTTGCAAAATTAATAGGAAAAGCACTAGTGGAACGTGCCAATTCCTAGGAACCAGACTGATATCCTGGTTTAGCAAGAAGCAGGTTTCTAACTCTATCTCCACCACAGAGTCAGAATACCTAGCTGCAGGTAGCTGTTGTGCACAGATCTTATGGATCAGACAACAGCTGAGGGATTATAATATCATTGCCAATGAAGTTCCTATCTGGTGTGACAACAATAGTGCTATTGCAATAACCAACAATCCGGTTTTGCATTCGAGGACGAAGCACATTGATGTTAAGCACCACTTCATCAGAGACCATGTGCTTAACAAAAGAGTTAGAGTTGAAAGAGTTAGAACACACTACCAAATAGCTGACATCTTTACCAAACCTCTGCCAGAAGAAAGGTTTTTGGAGCTGAGCAGAGATCTTGGGTTACTAGATTGGGAATCTAGTTCAGAACCAAGCTGAAGCATCTCAGAGGAAGGACAGACCCAGCTGACTAAAGAAATCAGACCCTAGCTGATGCAGACAAGAGAACGAAGGACGGACAAAGGAACCTAGCTGATCAGAATCTCAGGCGAGAAGTCCATGGAGTCAACTCACCTGATGCAGAGAGGTCAACAATCAACAGTCAAACCAGCTAAGTTTTCTAAACATATCCGACCTCTGAATATTTAATTATTATCTGCCATATGTAAAATAATATTATATTAATTTTGGTTCATAAGTGGTTCACAAGTGGCATTTTAAATACACGTGGCGATCACCGGATAAATCGACCTTCACGGTGGCCAATTAAAACCAACCGTCAAATTTTAAAAAAAAAACTACACCTCGACCACCGATTCAAATTTGAAATTTAAATAGAATCTCAAAAGGCGTACCACCATTTCAAAATAATAATAATTTAATCCATACGTCTTTTCATCTTGTTTATAAGGAAAGAAACTCTTCACTTTACCTTTTACGCTTACTAGAAACCCTAGATTTACAGAGCAAAAAAAAATCTTGAACTCCAAATACACTAAAAATCCTTTGTTTGCAGAAATGGAATCGTACTTCGAAGGCGTTAACATGAAGGCGGTCAAGGACCAGATTATCTTCTCTCTGGTCATTGATTTCGAAGGCCTGTTGGAAGCAAATCTGGAGAATTATGACGTGCTTGACCTAATCCGTACTATGAAGCTAAATGGGATCTACCCACTCCTGGATATCAGCCCTCAACATTTGTACAAGGAAGATGTTATCGCGTTCTACCGCGAGGCCCATTTGATTCAGGATGGAATTCGGAGCACTGTTGGTGGAAGACAAGTCGACATATCGCGGGAGTCGATTCGTACAGTTTTTGGCATGAAACACCGCGGCATAGCTGTCGAGGCACTCAAACAGTCAGCAGCTGAAACCTGGAAGAAAATCAAGGCGATTGACCAACCGACAACGCTGAAACTTACTGCTAAAAGGAGCGAGATTAAGAAGGTCTATTGATATGCGTTGGATATAACCAACAAGATCATTATGGGTATGGCCAGCAGTTACGATCAACTGTCGTCGGTGAAGTTCACAGTGCTGGGAGCACTGATTCAAGATGAGAAAATTGATTGGGCTGACTATATCTTTAGGCAGCTTGTTCGAGAAGTCAACAAAGCCGAATGGCTTTCTGATGAAAAAAGATTCAGATCCAAGCTGGCATTTGGAACGCAGCTGAGTTGGATCCTTGAGAAGACAAGTATGGCGAAGGGAAGTACTGACCCCTTCCACACCAACAAGAGACTTGGTCATCTGGACCAAGAAACTTTGAGGAAGCTAGGGAACAACAGGAGAGCAGCCCAGATGTTGAAGGAGCTGCCTGACACAAGGACTTACCCCAGATATTATTCATTAGGCGAGTCGGACCGACCGGCAGCCGACAACCCAACTGCAGTCGAGTCAGACTCCGAGTCAGACAACACTCCAATAGCTGTCCGATTTAAGAGAAGGGGACCAGCCCCTGGAGAACCATCCATCATGCAGTCATCCCCAGAACCATCTCCCAAGAGGCCTAGACGACTGCAGTTTAGTGAGGAAGAGCAGTCAGATCATCATGCCAGTCCTGCATCCAGGTCACCTACTAACCTGGAAGACCAGCCTGCCCCAGGCAGCCTGGAAACTCAGATCGTGGCTGTCCTCACTCCATCTTACATTCCAGAGGAAGAAGAAACAGGTTTAATCATCTCAATCCCTGAAGCCAATTACACATTTAACCTGCTGGAAAATAATGTTTTCAACCTATCCATTGAACAATTATAGCTTGTTAAACCACAAGCCTTAAAACACTCTTTTGTAAATATTTTTGAAGAGTGGAAGTTTTTCAAATCTCTGTCATTTACGGAATTTTAGTCTTATATTGAAACTAGTGGTTGGGGATATCCCCAAGCCACAGAGGATGTACTGATTTAGTTTTGTAAGGAATCAGACATAGTGTTGATCCTCCAGGATAATTGGTTCATGTCTCATTTTAAAACCAATATGGACCAATTCATCCACTCCATTATGTATAGTATTTTTGATGGTTCATTTGGAAAAGAGGATGAGGAGGAAGATGAGAGAGAAATTAGGATTGAAGAGGTAGATGGAGAAGAAGTTATTGTTTTAGACGATGAAGAATAAGAGCAGAAAGAAGAAGAAGAAAAGATTTTAGTTGAAAAACAATCAGAAGAAGTGGAGAAAACAGAGGAGTTGATTGATGAAGAAGAAGAAGAAGGGGAAGAAGTAGAACAGCAGGATGAAGGAGAGAAGGATAATGATGAAGGTGAAAAAGATGATGAGGGTGAAGGAGAAAAAGATGGGAAAGCGGATGATAATAATGATGATGAGGAGGATGATGATAAAAATGAAGGAGGAGATCAAGGAGCTGAGAAAGAAAAAGAATATATTGAAGAAGAAAAGGAGGAAGAGCAGGAGAAAGAGCAAGAGAAGGAAGAAGGAGAAAGGGAGCCGGAGCAAGAGCCAATACAAGAGGCTGCAGACTGGGGCACCTGCCCGGTACACCAGCCTGGACGCCGAGTTGGCTGAGGACTCCAGATCAGGGACCCAGAAAAGACCCCATCTATAGTACCAGCTGCAGATAGGAGCCTACAGTCCAGTGGCTCATTTGCAGAAGGCTCAGGCAAGCACTCTCCACCAGCCCAGATCTCACCTGCGGTGACTGAGCTGATAAGGGGAATAGTGAAGGATACCATTGGAGAGATGCTGGCATCTCAGGTCACTCCTGGCCTCTAATCCATCAATGCAAATATTGACACTTTGCTGCAGAGGGAAGTACCTCAGCCTCCTCCCGCTACTAACAACAGAATGCCATTTGGCATGTCTGACTGGATGTGTAGAATAGAGCAGCAGTTAACTACTTTAGTTGATGCTGGCAAAAAGGGGGAAGATAGAATACAGGGGGAAGGAAGTTCTCAAGGAGAAATAAGGAAAGAGCTAAGATCAAAGAAGAGGCAAGATATTCTCCAAATTGAAGGAGGACCATCAAGTCTGAAAAGAAAGGAGATATCTGCCTCACCAACTGAAGAGCAGCAGAGAAGCAGTCTGTGGAGAAGAAGAGAAGAACAAGAGAGAAAGAAGAACAAAGATTCGAATGGGAAGGCAAACAGTTGTGGTATGTTGAAGAATTCTTACCACTAGAATTCATGAACAATTGGGCGGATGCCAAGAAACAATTCACAGAGCAGTTCTACCTATGGGACTTCTAGATAAAGAATGCTCGCCCCAACAGTCATTCATCAACTACATGGATGCTAGATAGCCTACTCTGTGGAAGATCTTGCTTAAATATGCAGCCAAATGGAATGCCTATCCTATGATTCCTCCATTCAGAGCAGTGGAAGCGCCGACCCATTTGGATAATGAGCTTGACGAGCTAGAGCTTCAAGAAGAAATTAGAAAGCTGTGTGAAGAGCACAAGTTCTCTTCAAAAGAAGACCAAGACTTTGCTGCCCTAGTCATAAGGAGGAAATATGGTCTTGCACCCATCAAAAGTAGACCAATCGGTGCAAAACTATTTAGACCTCCCAAGCAAACTGTTCGCAGAGGAAGGGGCAGATAGTTTTTGGATGTAATTGTAATTTTTGTAATTGATTAATTTTTCTGTATTTATTTTATTCAAGCCATGTACTTGTAATTAACAGAAAATTAATATATACAGTCATTTGAATGACAACCCCTAGTTGTCTCAAAACAAGACTGATTTTGAGTTTGTGTCTCGCACCTAAGTGCAGATTTGTACATTTGATTACTTGTTTAAAGTTTTGCCATCATCAAAATAGGGGGAATTTGTTAGGAATACTTGTTAGATTTTGATGATGTCATCAGTATAAATTCATATGTTTATTACTTAGCAAAAATGTAAGGAAGAACCAAATGAGTATCTTCCATAGGCCAAATAATGTTAAGTATAAAAACTTGGCAAAATGTAAAGAAGAACCAAATGAGTATCTTCTATAGCCCAAAAATAAGTTAGGCTGAAAACCGGCTAAGTACTAAATATCAGTTAAGTACATCAGAGAGGTACAGCCGAGTCAAGTCAGAGTAGTTATGGTCAACAAAAATTTATCAGGGATGTTTGACCAGACTGCAGTCAAGATACCTCAGACAAGTCACCTGATCAGACAAGTCCTAAACAGTGAACATCAGAGAGGTCCACACTGCAGAGAAGTTAACTGCACATCAGCCTAGTCGAGATCAGCCAAGTACTCCAAGTCCACGTCAGCATGCGTTGAAAAGTCAAATATTACGGAAAGTCACATGCAACGTGAAGAGACAAATTGGAGTGATTCCCGCAAAAGATATGAATTAAATAATTCATCCAGACCCACCTTGAAGACTTTAATCGTATTATATTCAAAAGATTCGGCGCATCACATGCAGAAGTCTTCACAACGGTCGGAAGATAGATTAAAATATGGGAATCCAGCCTTGCAACGTTCAGAAAGAATAAACAAAGAAGTCTCCCTCCAACGGACGGATTTGTTGAAAAGATTTGCAATAGCTATGAAGGAAAAGCTCAGAGATCGTGACCTATATATATCCGAAGATTTGAAGCTGAGCAAACACACATACAACTATTAAACGGTGCGAACATACTTTCAAGCGATCAAAGCATTCAAGCAATCTAAAAGCGAAATACAGCATCGTGAAAAGAGCGGTTCCAAAAAGTTCATACTTGAAGAAGCTCTTAGTTGGAGAAGACAAAAACTCTTGTCTATAATCCTGAGTTCGGGGTACTTCACTGGTTGAAGTTAGAGACTGTAAAGGCATCCAAAGATCGAGTATCAAGAGGTGCAAGGCAGTCAAGTGTGTTACAACGGCACGGATTTCCACTGGTTGGAAGCTGTTGTAGTTTGATTGAATCACTGTAATATTTATCACTGGTTGAGAATTATAGTTAATTCATCTCCAAGTGGTTTGGAGAAAAGTGGATTAGTAGAGGATTACCCCACCTCTGAGACCACTATAATTGCCTGCGTTCTTTACTGTCTTATAGCATCATATTTTAACTGCTGCATTCATTACTAAGTGTTTCATTAGTTATTTTGTATTCGTCATCAGCTGACTTCCGCACGTATTAAGAACAAACGACTCCAAGTCATTTGTTTATCCATCAGCTGAAGAAACATACTCTCTGTGAAAAAGAGTTTAAGAGTTTCAATAAGTCTATTCACCCCCCCTCTAGACTTATTTCTGGATGACTTGTGACCTACACCTCTAAGCACTCATGCCAAAGGCAGATATCAATACTTCATCACTTTCACCGATGATTTTAGTCGATATGGATATGTTTATATTATGAATCATAAACATAAATCTTTTGAAATGTCTAAAATATTCCAAAATAAAGTACAATTTCAACTTGGCAAGACAATTAAATCCCTTCGATATGATCGAGGTGGCAAATACTTGAGCCAAGAATTCGATGATCATCTTAGGAGTTGTGGAATTGTTTCACAACTTACTCCTCCTGGAACACCTCAACATAACAGTGTGTCTGAGAGGATAAATCAAACTTTATTAGATATGTTCGATTCATGATCGAGGTGGCAAATACTTGAGCCAAGAATTCGATGATCATCTTAGGAGTTGTGGAATTGTTTCACAACTTACTCCTCCTGGAACACCTCAACATAACAGTGTGTCTGAGAGGAGAAATCAAACTTTATTAGATATGTTCGATTCATGATGAGTCGAATGTAGCTTCTATTATCATTTTGGGGCCACACCTTAGAAATAGCGGCATTCACCCTTAAATGTGTTCCATCTAAAGAGTTGAAAAGACACCATTTGAGAAATGGACTTGTAATAGACCAAACTAGTCTTTTCTAAATATATGGGGTTGCGAAGTGTTTGTAAGACGCCAAGTGGTTGAAAAATTGGTGGCCAGATCTGAAATATGTCTATTTATGGGATATACTAAGGAAACTAAAGGATACTACTTTTATAAACCCATAGAGAACAAAGTGTTTGTTGCTCGAATGCTGTCTTCTTAGAAAGAGAATTTGTTTCCAAACGAGACAATGCGAGAAATGTTATTCTCGAGAAAAACTCGAGAACCACAAGAAGACATTATTTTGCTGATAGAAACTAAACAGGCTCAATAATTAGTTGAGGAGCCAGTTCAAAGGACACATGTTTCTCGCAGATCTGATAGGGTGCGACATGAACCTGAGAGAATGGGTATCTCATGACAGAGGATGATGAGGAATCGCTCATAGATGATGAGACTAATATGTAACACCCCCAATCCATTTAGGGATATTACACGCCGTAGACCCCTTTTTCCTGCAAGGATCTACCAGGCAGGAGACTACAAAATAAAACCAACACGTGGTCAACTCGACCAAAACATAAAACCATTGACCAATTAGGTCTCTCAAAACATAACATAGCAGTACAATTGATAAACCAAAATACAACTCTATCACAAGTTACACAACATGTCAATCCCCTTACGGATGACAAAGAAACTAGAAATAAACACTCAGACCGACAGATCACTGACGGACAATTGGCTACAACTATGACTAGTATCGCTGCTTTACATCATCCTCCAAGCCGATCCTGTGGTTGCTCTCTCCTATCAGGACACCTAAAAATAAATATAAAATAGTCCCTAACGAGGGGTTAGCAATGAAAATCGCTAGCAAGTAACCAAGCTATAAAGTTATACATCAGGAATACAACCGTTATGAAAATAACATTTTAACAAGGTAGTAACATGATCCCCGAGTCTAAATTCCTTTCAAAATAGTTTCCTTTAGGAAGGATAATAAGAATGACTCCAAAACATATTTAAGAGAATAATTGAAGATTTTGGGGGTCTCAGTGTAAAATCATGAAAGATTTATAATTCTTCTTATCAAAAGAGTTTACCAAAAATGTCGAAGTGATTCTATTCACAACCAAGTCTCAACGACTAATTAATAATACAAGTACATCCGGGACCCGAAGGTCCGAATATTCACAAAACAAGCACGAGAATCACCTAAGACCGGGGTTAAACCACTGGTCCCATCCAAGGCCTCTATGGACCCTCCCAGGCTGGCTATCTAAACAAGATCAAACAAACCCATAATTTATCTTGACATCACACTCGCAAGTGAGGATTCTCGGAGCCCCCTCCAGACCTACCCGATTAGATAACCTTATGGTCAAAACATATCAACTAGCCGTAATCACAAGCACGCGCCTCCGGAGGCCTCACGGGTCCCTACCCGGGTAACATTATTCAAACACACGCATAAGTTATCGTGACATCGCACTCACAAGTGACGATTCTCGGAGCCCCATCCAGACCTACCCGATTCGATAACCTTATGGTCATAACATATCAACTAGCCATACTCGCAAGCACGCGCTGCCGGAGGCCTCACGGGTCCCTACCCAGGTAACATCTCAATTCACCAAGATACGACAACAAAATTAAAATATTCACCACAATCGCAAACATATAAAACATAAGTTAACGCATCATACACCTCAACAAAGGTACCACATTCACATGACAACATCATTCAGGAAAAAGGCTAATAAGCCAATAATACAAATATTCCACGATTCCACAATCCTCGGATAACCACTTGTAATATCCGGATTAATTATTGAGTATTTAGTTTGTAATTGAACCCTGTATTATTCGGATTCATGATATCGATAATCGAAGTATAATCTTTCTCGTATTTGTATCCATATGCATGATTATATCAACATATAAATCTTCACATGCAATTATGTAATAACGTACGCTAAGAAGTGAGCATAGCATACGTTATGTGCCAAGGTTTAGCGTACGTAAGGCAACCAATAATTGAGCAGGGCGGCTAGCACATGAGCCAGCTGGTCGATGGGCTTGGATCAGATTCCCGCGGATGAACCTGGACAGTTTTGAGGTCAACGGGTGTTAGCGTATGCTAAGTGATGTTTATAGCGTACGCTAATTATAATCGATTACGTACGTAACTTGGATGAGGTAGCGTACGTAAGAGTGTACAGGAAGAAGACAGAAAGCTATTATTGAACGTTAACGTACGATAAGGATAACAATATAGCGTATGCTAAGAGAGTTCCCACTTCATGCATAACGTACGTAAAGTCAGAAAATTTATAAATGGGACAGCACCCCATTTCATTTCATTTCGTTTCCTTCAATTGTCTTTCACCTCCCTTCATTCCCAGAGAGTTCCCAGCCACTTTGAACACCCATAGACCATCTATACTTGATCATTGGAGATTGGATATCACTTATACTTGATCATTGAGGTTGAGAAACATCTTGGATTGGCACACAAGCAACTGGAGTTGGACTCTACCTATTGTCTCGGTGTTTTCTACATTTTAAGGTATGTTAATGCTATCTCCAACCTTGTATTCGTGTTCTTACGGATGTTATAATCATACTACCAAGAATATTAGGTTCCATAGATGACTTATTCAACCGAACATCATGTTTAGAAGTTGGGATGATTATGCTTAAGTTACCATTGTTGAGAACATCATAGTTGGAATCTTGTTACGTCAAAGAGTAGTGTTCTGAGATTGATAATCCGTATTGAATGGTACTTACATAATGATCGCGGACTTGGTATTGATATCACCCTTGCTAAACGGAATTAGATAAAGGATCACCGAAGGTTGTATCATTTCTTATAAGTTTGAGTGGTTAATTAATCTTCATGATGAAGTTGAATGTAATCATGATATTGCTAATAAGCGTATTAACCTTAGATCATCCGAACTTCATATGAGGAATTGTAATCAAGATTGAGTATGACGTTGTGATGTTATGAGAATCCTTGAATTCAAAGATGTCTATAAACCGTAAGATCATTCAAGTTGCTTGACTAATGTATGTGTGGAGTATAACATACGTTAAACACTGATAATTACGTACGCTATATAATCAGACGAGTCAGATCTGAGCAGAGAAGTGACTGTCAAATGCATGATTAGCGTACGCTAGGCTTCGTAGCTTACGTACGCTAATGAGCAGACTTAACATACGCTATGTTTGGTACGTAATGTACGTTACGCAGATCAGGCATATTACGTTTGTTGAACTTTCGGCCATAATTTAGGATGTTAGATGTTCGTATGATAGTTATTCAACGTGAGATGAACTCTATATTATTTCTTCTATTTAAGGTTCGATCTTTTCAATGTGATTAATCGAAGGGGCGACCTTTGAGTTTATTGATATTCGTTGGAGTTTTATCCTTGTCATAAATTTGAGGCAAGAACCTTATTTATGTTTTATGTATTGATGTTATACATATTGTCGTGCATATGTGTCGTTAATATGTCCACCTCGTGTTGGTCCGACGGGATCATCTTGGGATCTATGCTACCGTGCACTGGATTATCGGACAGGTTTTTCCACCTCGTGTTGGTCTGACGGGATCATCTTGGGATCTAGGCAGTGAACGCTGGATCATCGGAGTTATCATGTGTATGTTATCATGTCATGCTGTGATTGTCATTTGTGTATGATATTTGTGAGTCTTCTCGTAGGAAGAGATTCGTTGGTATTGTTGTTATTTCTATTATTATTCGTGAGATGTTGAATAATATGTTGTGGTACTTGTACTAGCATCGTTGTGCTAACCCCTTCGGGGGTGAACGTTTGTTTATGTTCAGGATACAGGAGAGCAGGGAAACAACCATTAGAGCCACATGACGATGGGGGTGCAGAGTGATGTTCCGGCCGAAATGATTTGTGGAGTTTAAATGTTGTTTTTAATAAAGTACTCGAGTACGTTGTCCTTTGTTATATTTTATTTGGGTTTGTATTGATATTAACTATTGGACATTGTATTGTCGTTGTTGTTTCGGACATGTTGTATTTTATTCTTGTTGTCATTGTTTATTGTTGTTTATTATTGTCATTTCGTTATCTCAGCCTTGTAAATCCTTACGTAAAGGATTTACGGTGCTGTAATATTCCTGAATATATCGGGGGTGTTACAGAATATGGTATCAGAGCTAAGATTATGGATAGCTTGGCCATTGGGTTAATATAGGGGTCATATATGTCTTTTAAGATTATCGGCCGTGAATAACATCACTGTACTACCTACGTCTTTGTGCGAGCGGTGGTTGTAAGTTCCTAAACTCTATCTCGTCATTCATATGATGTACCTCTTATAATTGAAATTTGAACAATATTGCTCCCTGTATATTGAGTGTTTATGTTTACAGTATGTTGAGAGGTGGATGTGGACGTGGTCGCGGTCGTGGACTTGGATGTAGGAATGCTGAAAGAGAAGCTTCGCCTTCAAATCAGGCTAGCCACAGCTCAGGCGAGCCACAAGAATCCACTAATAATGAACCGGAACCCGACGTTCCCGACATCCTTCATCAGGTGGTTAACCAGATGACTCAGTTTGCTCAGGTTGTGGACCGAATGCAGGTGACAGTAGGGTTGCAACCGGGAGAAAGACAGCAAGGCATCCCAGACTTGGGAAATCGCGGAGACTGGTTGCTACAGAAGGTAGCAAAGATGCAGCCACTGAAATTCGACGATTTTTCTAAGACACCAACATGGGATCATTTGTTGAAAGAACAAGAGAAGATTTTTGCCGGAATTAACTACCCAGATGACCGGAGAGCCTATATTGCTCAGTAATTTCTAACAGGGGAAGTATCCGAGTGGTGGGGAGCCATCCGACCCATAGATCATGATTCCGACTGGGAAGAGTTCAAATTGATAATGGAAGCTCATTACTATCCCCGTCCGGTGAGGGAAGCTAAAGTTCGGGAATTTTTCTCCGCAGAGCCGTTAGACATGCCAGTATCTTAGGCGATTAAAACATTCAATCAGCAGTTGGTGTTTGTTCGACACCTGGTTAGAACAGATGCGGAAATGATGATCCATTTTGATATGAGGAGGAAACCAGATATATAGAGGTACATGTCAGGTTTTGAATGTACCACTCTCCGTCAATATCAGGACAAAGCATTGGCATATAAGATCAAAGAAGCAGCGATCGAAAAGTTTACAGAATCCAAGAAGCAGAAAGTCTCTGGTAATTTTACAGAGCACAAGAACAGTGGGCCCCGTAAGGCTTAGTCATCCTTCCATTCTTTCAAGAGACCCCCGCACCCATACAAGGGTGGGAAGAACTCCGGATCAGTATCAGACACGACGGATGTGACTAGGAAGTGCTTTAACTGTGGTCAGAAAGGACACTATCGACGAGATTGTTCACTTCCTACCATGACATGTTATGATTGTGGTCGAGAGGGACATCGTGCGGTGTTCTATGAGGAGGCTGCAAAATCTTTTAGAGCTCGTGAATCACAACCAACTTAGAAAGAGACGAGTGTTCAGCATATGCGGCAGAGTGTCCAGCCACCCCAGAATTTTGGTCACGGACGAGGCAGAGGACAGTTCAACCAAAGAGGGACATCGAGTGTCGAATACATTCCCCCACGCCTGTATGAGATGAGGAGGGCAGATAATCAGGATGCTGCTGTCGCATCAGGTACCGTTCAGATCCTTTCTCAACCAGTTAGCGGTTTGTTTGATACAGCGACTACACATTCATTTATATCATTGTCTTGTGTTAATCGTTTGAACATTTCTGGTTTTCATAATTATAAACCTTATGTTGTGCGTTTACCGAGTGGGAGAGAGAATTGTGGGAAACTTGGAAACCAAAAATTTTCTCATATCAATTGGAGGCAGAGATTGGCCCTCAAATATGATTGTGATAGAAATGCAAGGAGACGACCTGATTCTCGGAGATGATTAGCTTAATCAATATGGAGCTATTGTAAACTACCGAAAGAGAAGTATCTCGATGATAGTTGAAGATGGTTCCGAAATATTGTTCGAGGGATGGAGACCAGAAAGCTCACGAAAGGTGATCAAAGCAATGAAAGCTGTCAAACTGCTAAAACAAGGTTGTTCCGGATACTGGTGCTATGTAATGAAAAAGGAAGACGGAAGAGTAGAGCTTTCTTCCATTCCTGTTGTGAACAAGTTCCCGGACATGTTCCCTAATGAATTACCTGGACTACCTCCATGACAGGATGTAGAATTCACCATCGAGCTGGAACCAGGAGCTACGCCGATTTCTAAGGCACTGTATCATATGGCACCTATTGAAATGTATGAATTGAAGAAACAACTGGAAGAGTTACTGGACAAATGCTATATTCAACCAAGTGTTTCGCCCTGGGGTGCACTAGTTCTTTTTGTTCGGAAGAAGGATGGATCGCTTCGATTGTGTATTGACTACCGAGAGCTGAACAAGATGACGATTAAGAACAAGTATCCATTTCCACGGATTAATGATTTGTTTGACCAATTGCAAGAAGCAGCAGTATTTTCGAAGATCGATCTGAGATCAGGATATCATCAATCAAGGATTAAGGAATCCGATGTTCCAAAATCAGCATTCAGAATTCTCTACGGACACTATGAGTTTGTAGTGATGCCGTTTGATCTCACTAATGCACCTGCTGTGTTCATGCAATTGATCAATCGAGTGTTCATAGAGAATTTGGACAAATTCTAGTCGTATTTATTGATGACATTCTGGTATATTATAAGAGCCCGGAAAAGCATGTGCAGCATTTGCGGATCGTTTTAGACCTTTTGAGAAGCGAGCAATTGTATGCCAAGCTTTCTAAGTGTGAATTTTGGCTAAAGGAAGTAATGTTCCTCGGTCATGTGGCATCAGCAGAAGGAGTTCGAGTAAACCCCCAGAAAGTCGAAGCGGTTTTAGATTGGAAACCACCTAATAACGTGAAAGAAGTCAGATGTTTTCTAGGACTTGCTGGGTACTATCGTCGGTTTGTGGAAGGGTTTTCCAAAATTACCCGACCACTTACTCGATTACTGCAAAAGACCCAAAAGTTTGAGTGGAACGAGATGTGTCGGGCTAGTTTTGTTGAATTGAAGAAGAAATTGATGACGGCACCAATTTTATCACTACCACAGGGAACTGGAGGATTCATGGTTTATAGTGACGCTTCAAACCAAGGTCTCGGGTGTGTAATGATGCAAAATGAGAAGGTGATCGCCTATGCATCACGACAGTTAAAGCCTTATGAAGTAAATTATCCAACACACGATTTGGAGTTGGCAGCTGTGGTTTTCACCTTGAAAATTTGGAGACATTATTTGTATGGGCCTCACTGTCAGATCTTCACATATCATAAGAGTCTCAAATACATCTTCATTCAGAAAGAGTTAAACATGCGGCAGAGGAGATGGCTGAAATTGTAACGCCCCATCCCGGCAAGGGTAGAAGCATCACTTTATGGTGACATATCAGATACAACAGATTCAAATCAAACAGCGGAAGTCTTAAATAAAAATTATCAAAAGAGTATCAAAAGGGGACTAAAACAACACCAAGTGTCCCCGAAACCAAACAAAAGAAAGTATGATACAAATGTCCGAAATCCGGAAATAAAGTCCATTATTTAAATAAAGCTATATGGTAATCCACTCTCTCTCATCCCCAAGCTAATAACCCCGCTCCTAGCTTAAGTACCTGCCGCATGGAGAAGAAGAGCGGCTGAGCATAAAAAGCTCAGTGAACAGATATAAAGCAAATAATAAAACAGATCAAACGAGATAAGATAATCAAAGGAATGCGAAGATAGAATACATATGGTGTCAATGGATAATCAAAAGGATATCAAAGTTAAAGTATAAAGTGTATGAATGTGGATTCAGTATTTTACCCCAGGTCCAAACAAATATCCAAACAAATAGTAGCCCAATGGAGTGATCAACTTCCAAATGTGAAGGGACTGCATGCACGCATTTCCAATCACCAAACAAACATAATATATATCCATATCATCATAGTAGCCCAAACAAATAACAAACAAATCTAGGACCATACGCCCCTGCAAACAATTCATAATCATAATAATGGCCATAGCAGATAGCAGATAAGGGACGGTGTGGTACATCTCTACAATCACACTAGAGTCATAACATTGGTGCATCAATGCTACGGTCATGGTGTTAGGAATATATGCCCTCGAATGCCACTCAGAGGATGAGAGAGTGAGAGCAATTGTATTGTAATTATGAATATTATATTAAATAAGGCAATTATTATTTCTATATTATTGTATATCACTGGCATTGTGATTTGGTATATAGAATAATAGTCCTTGCATTTGAGAGTGAACATTCTACTTCTTATGGAGATTAGGAGATAGGCACTAGAAGTGTTTAGAGCTCGAATGCTTAACTAGTTCGCAAGTCGATAAAACTTAACAGGACATTAAGTTTTAATAAGACTTGTATAACTGATGCTAGGACGTGTGCACGTCTTGATAGCATAGTTATAAGTATATTGGTGGGACCAGTATACTCGAACACGACTCATACTCGATTCAGTCACACGGTATTCACTCTCGGAGAGTCGATGATGAATCGAAAGGTTGTGATAGTATACGTGGACCTTTGACTTGAGGGTTCAGTAGAAGATGTGTCTGTGACGTTTAGTTTGCCATTAGAGTAGTTAGACTCATTTGCTTAATTGCTGAGTCGACCTCGAAGTGCGGACTATACGGGCAGGTAGCAGTCTTTATTATACGCCAAGAAAGGATTCTATCTCCTGTTAGTGAGCAGGCGAATGTCCTATACGGATAATGGCGAATAAGATCATAAGTCTTTGGCCAAAGCATTCTGAGATAGTGGTATTAGATACACTATTAATCAGTCGGTCTTGATTTGTATTAACACATGTATAGAGTCTAGTCAACAGTAGGGTTTGACTTTACCGTGACCCGAAGATTTGACCGGGACATCTGATGAAGGGTCTATACGTATATGGTATTCATGACATAATGGTTCTGGAATGATTCGTTCATTCGTTCTCAATCGGGGTTTACAGTGCGGCCCGCTAGGTTGGCTAAGTGCTGCCCGTACTCATTGATTCCTCCCAATGCCGGCTGAGACGAACCTATGGAGTCGCGCAATAGGATCATTGACGGATAAATATGAATTAATAATCTCTCTTATAATATTAGATATTAGTGATTTATCGGATAAATCAAATAGCGGTCTTATGAATTGTAAGTAAGTTACTCGGTGATTACTTTAATTCAAAAATTATATTTCTTAGAGAAATGTATATTTGTGTTTGATATAACTAATTAATTGGATTAATTAATTAGTATAAACACATTGGAAATAAAACGGATTCGTTTGACGGACATCCGATTCACGAGGGATTCGTTTGACGAACATCCAATACACGAGCCGAATTAACTCGACCCGTTTCTTGGAAGATTCCCTATAAGGCCCCCCCTCCTCTCTACTTTGTCTCTCTCTCATTATATAATATACTTGTGGGATCATGTGAGGAGTAGAGATGCTTTTAATCATAAAAGTCTCCTTCTTCCTTCCCCAAGTGAATATTTCGTTTTTGAGAGAGCTTCAAGAGTGAGAAAAAATTTCTACAGCATATACTTGATCTTAGAGACAAGTTATTAGTAGAAAAGATCGAGAGAAAAAATTCCTACAAGCTTCCCTAGCCGCATTCTTAGAGAAAGGAAGTTTGCTGATTTTTCCGTCAAGTTCCGGCGTGTGAAGTAGAGGCACCGTGCTTTCGGTGTTTGGAACGAAGGGATCTTCAACATCATCATCATCATACGAAGGTTTTTCAGAGACATCAAAGGTATGGGACTTTGATTCCTTGATCTTCGTATTTCTTTTCGTATATACGTTACTTGATCGATCATCTTAGGGATTCCGTTTATTCTTCCGCTGCGTTTATTTTCTGAGGAATCCCAACACATGGACCCCCCATAACTGGGAATAGATAATACCTGGGTAAATACTGAAGGATCAAAAAGTACAAGTCCAAATCAAAGTGTAGGTCTCATTCATATAGTCAAAGTTCAATATCAGAGGTTCGAATAATCAAAGGGATAATATCAAAGGTTCAGTTCACATGTATCAAATCAAAGATGCAATGTCAAGGTTCAAACGAAGAGTTCGAATATCAACATTCTAAAATAAGATAGGCAAATAATACAGAAGAGAGAGAAAGGTCATGAGAGAGAAAGTAGTTGTACTCTTGCTGAAAGAGTACGGAATATCTGTACCTTATTCAACAGCAAAAGTAAACAAAGATAGATGGATCACAAGATACAGGATCACTCCCGCTTCACGGAACCAACGCACCCGAGACCTTCAATCTACCACCAAGCCTTCCTTTGTGCATGCCTCGATCGAACGGGAATGGTAGAAAACTAGGTAGCTGGCATTTTTAGTTTTAGGTTTTAGAGTTTTTTAGTTTTGTGAAGTATGTGTGTGTGATATATATAGGCGAGTGGGGAGGAATTTCAAAAAGGAAAATGCCTAAATTATGGGGATTTGATGGAAGACTTTGCCAAATTTAAAAACCCATCACGAACCTTGACATGATTCACGATTCCATATGTTTGTGTACAACATATCATTCGGCTAGGGACAAAAATAGAAAACGTGTGACAATTTTAAATGTGTACAAATTATTTCAGTATAAGTCTTATATTCGTATTACATTAATTTGTTCAAATGTTAACGATTTAAATACTTAGGTTATAATCGTAATGCAATATTTTAAATAATTAAACATCTTTTATAGATTCGAGATTAAAGGGTATTTTAATATGTTCAAAAAAAAATTGGATTTTACAACTCTTCCCCTCTAAAAAAAATTTCGTCCCCAAAATTGAAATGAAAACGAAACGGAGACATACCAGACTACGAAAAGAAATGAGGGTAATTTGTTCGCATTGATTCCTCGGTTTCCCAGGTAGCTTCACACTCTGGGTGATTCTTCCAAAGAATTTTAACAAAGCTAATGACCTTATTTCTCATGACTCTCTCCTGCCTGTCAAGAATGGCTTCCGGTTCTTCCGTAAGTGACATGTCTGGTTGAATCTGTTCAAAAGGGTATGACACCACATGTAGAGGATGATAGTTGATCCCCGCAAACGAGATAGGTGGAAAATGTTATGCACATGTGCTAGCTGAGGTGGAAGAGCAAAACGAGAAGACACATCGCCCATACGTTCCAAAATCGCAAAAGGACCAATAAAACGAGGACTCAACTTGCCCTTAATGCCAAAACGTTTGACGCCGTGAAAAGGAGAAACTTTCAGAAATACTCGGTCGCCAACCTGAAACTCTAACTCACGTCGGTGCTTGTCGGCGTAACTCTTCTGTCTGGACCTGGCTTCCTTAAGCCTCTCTCTAGAAACAGTCACCTTTTCGTTGGTGATCTCAATCATTTTAGGACCCTCAATAATCCGTTCACCCACTTCGTCCCACACAGTAGGTGATCTACACTTACGCCCATATAACATCTCGTATGGTGCCATCCGAATACTAGCATGCCAACTGTTGTTATACGCAAACTCGACTAAACACAAGTAGTCGTCCCAACTACCAGTCCAATCAAGTGCACAAGCTCGTAACATGTCCTCTAACGTTTGGATAGTTCTCTCAGATTGACCATCCGTCTGTGGGTGAAAAGCGGTACTGAACTTAAGACGAGAGCCCCAAGCCTTATGTAACGCCTTCCAAAAACGCGAAGTAAACCTCGGATCTCTATTAGAAACAATCACAACCGGAGTGCCATGCAATCTAACAATCTCCTGTCGGAAGATTTCTACCAATTTCGCTACACCATAACCTTTCTTGATCGGTAAGAAATGAGCTGACTTGGTTAGATGGTCAACGACCACCCAGATTGCATCATGTCCTTTTCGTGTGACCAGTAAACCCGTAACAAAATCCATCATTATCTCTTCCCACTTCCACTGGGGAATCTCTAACGGCTGCAAAAGATCACTAGCTCTTTGGTGCTCAATCTTTACCTGTTGGCAAGTCAAACACCTAGAAACATACGAAGCTACAACCTGCTTCATCCCATTCCACCAGAAATATTGTTTCAAATCCCGATACATTTTAGTATATCCCGGATGTATGGTGAAAGGAAAATTGTGAGCTTCTGACATAACTGTCTCAAGAAGTTCAGGATCGCTCGGAAAACAAAGGCGATCTCCTAACCAAACAATGCCGTCATCATCAACCCGAAATTCAGACTGTTTCCCCTCTTCCACATTCTGAACAATGGGCCATAACTCACCATCGTCACACTGAGCTTCCTTAATCTTCAAGATCAAGTTAGACTCAACCTTCAAGCTAGCCCAATAACCGTCGTGCCCAGGCAGGCAGAACTCCACCTCCATGAGCTCAAGATCATGCAAAATCTTAGGCTCAAATTTCAGACTAGCAATCATATCCAACTTACGACTAAGAGCATCGGCAACTACATTAGCCTTACCCGGGTGATACTGAATGTTAGTGTCGTAGTCCTTGAGTAACTCCAACCATCTACGCTGTCTCATGTTCGACTCCTTCTGCGTAAATATGTACTTGAGACTCTTATGATCCGTGAAGATATCAACAGAATCCCCATACAGATAATGCCTCCAGATATTAAGAGCAAAAACAACTGCAGCCAACTCTAGATCATGCGTAGGGTAGTTCTCCTTATAGGGTTTCAACTGGCGTGAGGCATACGCAATAACCTTCCCGTGCTACATTAAAACACAACCTAACCCTTTCTTGGAAACATCACTATAAATCTGTTATCCGCCTGTACTAGATGGAAGTGTCAAAATGGGAGCTGACACAAGTTTCTGCTTCAGAGTCTCAAAACTCTCTTCTTGTTCATCGGTCCAATCAAACTTTAATCCCTTCCTCATCAGCTTAGTTAATGGTAAGGCGAGTTATGATAATCCCTCGACAAATCTCCGATAGTAACCTTCCAAACCAAGAAAACTCCGGACCTCGGTCACTGTAGTAGGTCTCGGCCATTTAGTGATAGCCTCAACCTTCGCCGGATCCATAGTGATACCACTAGCAGATACAACATGACCAAGGAAAGCAACTTGACTAAGCCATAACTCACACTTGGAGAACTTCACATACAACTTCTCCTGCCTCAAAGTCTGCAAAACCGTACTAAGATGCTGCTCGTGCTCCTCCTCGGACTTCGAATAAACCAAAAGACGAAATGAAAGCCTAGCGTCTACCCAATCTCATAGGTCATGGCCTAAGACCTGAAGATTCAAACCCGGTCGCTCTGATACCATAAATTGTAATGCCCCAACTCGACAAGGGTAGAAGCGTCACTTTATGGTGACATATCAGATACAACATATTCAAATCAAACAGCGGAAGTCTTAAATAAAAATTATCAAAAGAGTATCAAAAGGGTACTAAAACAACACCAAGTGTCCCCGAAACCAAACAAAAGAAGGTACGATACAAATGTCCGAAATCCGGAAATAACGATAAGGAAATAAAGTCCATTATTTAAATAAAGCTATAGGGTAATCCACTCTCTCTCATCCCCAAGCTAATAACCCCGCTCCTAGATTAAGTACCTACCGCATGGACAATAAAAGCGGCTGAGCATAAACAGCTCAATGAACAGATATAAAGCAAATAACAAAACAGATCAAACGAGATAAGATAATCAAAGGAATGCGAAGATAGAATACATATGGTGTCAACGGATAATCAAAAGGATATCAAAGTTTAAGTATAAAGTGTATGAATGTGGATTCAGTATTTTACCCCAGGCCCAAACAAATATCCAAACAAATAGTAGCCCAATGGAGTGATCAACTTCCAAATGTGAAGGGACAGCATGCACGTATTCCCAATCACCAAACAAACATAATATATATTCATATCATCATAGTAGCCCAAACAAATAAAAAATAAATCTAGGATGCATCCATACGCCCCTGCAAACAATTCATAATCATAATAATGGCCATAGCATATAGTAGATAAGGGACGGTGTGGTACATCTCTCCAACCAAACTAGAGTCATAACATTGGTGTATCAATGCTACGGTCATGGACCCCCCATAACTGGGAACAGATAATACTTGGGTAAATACTAAAGGGTCAACAAGTACAAGTCCAAATCAAAGTGTAGGTCTCATTCACATGTATCAAATCAAAGATGCAATGTCAAGGTTCAAACGAAGAGTTCGAATATCAACAGTCCAAAATAAGATAGGCAAATAAGACAAAAGAGATAGAAAGGTCATGAGAGAGAAAGTAGTTGTACTCTTGCTGAAAGAGTACGGAATATCTGTACCTTATTCAACAGCAAAAGTAAATAAAGATAGATGGATCACAAGATACAGGATCACTCCCACTTCATGGAACCAACGCACCGAGACCTTCAATCTACCACCAAGCCTTCCTTTGTGTAAGCCTCGATCAAACGGGAATGGTAGAGAACTAGGTAGCCACTGTTTTTAGTTTTAGGATTTAGGGTTTTTTGGTTTTGTGAAGTATGTGTGTGATATATATAGGCGAGTGGGGAGGAATTTCAAAAACTAAAATGCCTAAATTATGGGGATTTGATGGAACACTTTGCCAAATTTAAAAACCCATCACGAACCTTGACATGATTCATGATTCCATATGTTTGTGTACAACATATCATTCGGCTATGGACAAAAATAGAAAACGTGTGACAATTTTAAATGTGTACAAATTATTTCAATATAAGTCTTATATTCGTATTACATTAATTTGTTCAAATGTTAACAATTTAAATGCTTAGGTTATAATCGTAATGCAATATTTTAAATAATTAAACGTCTTTTATAGATTCGAGATTAAAGGGCATTTTAACATGTTCAAAAAAATCTGGGTTTTACAATTGATTAAGGATTATGACTTGGAGATTCTTTATCATCCAGGCAAAGCAAATGTAGTGGCTGATGTACTGAGCCGCAAACCCATTTCTATTCGAATGCTGGAGACTCTTACCTCCCACCCCAGCATTCAACGAGAATTGATTCGCGAAGGAATTGAAGTATGGTTTCAAAGAGCCCAAGGACAACTGTGTGTGATGGAACTAACTTCATTATTAACTGAAAAGATCAAATCTAAGCAATTGGATGATCTTTTGATGGTTCGATTACGTGATGAAGTGAGTAAGGGAAAGGAACCAGGATTCGTAATTCATGATGATGGAGTTTTGAGATTCCAGAGCCGACTTTGTGTTCCCGATATCGATGTCTTGAAGCAGACAATCATGAAGGAAGCTCACAGTACACCCTATTCTATCCACCCGGGCACCAGCAAGATGTATAAGGATCTGAAGCAGAATTTCTGGTGGTGCAACATGAAGAAAGATGTAGCAGATTATGTCTCGAAATGTTTGATTTGTCAGCAGGTTAAGATCGAACATCAACGACCTGCCGGAATGCTGAAGCCACTCCCGATTCCTGGTTGGAAGTGGGAGGACACATCGATGGACTTTATCACTAATATGCCGAGGTCCAGAATAGGAATGAACATGATTTGGGTGATAGTTGACCGTCTAACCAAATCGGCTCATTTTATGGGCATTAAGGACACTTGGGGACCAGAGAAGTTGGCACGAGTGTTTATTGCAGAAGTAGTCCGATTGCATGGTACTCCGAAGACCGTTATTTTTTATCGAGATAGTCGTTTCGTGTCACATTTTTGGAAAGAAGTGCATAAGGCCTTGGGAACCGAATTGAACTTCAGCACAACTTATCATCCATAGACAGACGGACAATTCGAGAGGACTATTCAAACAGTGGAAGACATGCTGAGAGCTTGTGCCTTAGATTGGTCGACTGATTGGGAAGTTCATCTACTGTTGATCGAATTCACCTACAACAATAGTTGGCATGCTTCCATTAAGATGGCACCGTTTGAGGCATTATACGGGAGGAGGTGAAGATTGCCCCTATGTTGGGATGATTCATCAGACTTGATAGGGACAGAACCGAAATTGATCGTACAGACACGAGAGAAGATAGCCTTGATTCGCGAAAGACTGTTGACCGCCCAGAGTCGATAGAAATCTTATGCATACGTGCACCGTCACCCATTAGAGTTCAGTATTAGAAATCACGTGCTTTTAAAAGTTTCTCCTACTCAGGGAATCTTTCGTTTTGGGAGAAAGGGAAAGTTGAGTCCGAGATATATCGTACCGTTCTAGATTCTTGAGAGAATTGGAGAGTTAGCATACAAGTTGGCATTACCACCATCGCTGAGCCATGTTCATAACGTGTTCCACGTATCCCAGTTACGGAGTATATACCAGATCCTAGTCATGTCATTGATTTCGGCGAGATTGAAGTCGCTAAGGATGGTACGTTTGAAGAGAGACCGATCAAGATACTCGAAAGTCGAGTCAAACAATTGAGAAATAAATTGGTCGCTTTGGTTAAGGTTTAGTGGTCATGCCACAGAGTGGAAGAAGCCACTTGGGAGACGGTGGATAGCATGAAATCCAGATACCCAGAGTTATTTTCGTCTTGAGTTTCGGGACGAAACTCCTTTTTAGAAGTAGAGTATGTAATATCCGTATTAATTATTGAGTATTTCGTCTGTAATTAAACCATGTATTATTCGGATTCGTGATATCGATAATCAAAGTATGGTCTTTCTCGTATTCATATCCATATGCATGATATATCAACATATAGATCTTCACATGCAATTACGTAATAACGTATGCTAAGAAGTGAGCATAGCGTACGTTATGTGCCAAGGTTAACATACGTTATGAATGAAGCATAGCATACGTAAGGCAGCCAATAATTGAGCAGGGCAGCTAGCACATGATCCAGCTGGTCGATGGGCCCAGATAAGATTCCCACGGATGAACCTGGATAGTTTTGAGGTCAACGGGTGTTAGCGTACGCTAAGTGATGTGTATAGCGTATGCTAATTCTAATCGATTACGTACGTTACTTTGATGAGGTAGCGTACGTAAGAGTGTACATGAACGGGATAGAAAGCTATTATTGAACGTTAACGTACGCTAAGGAAAACATATAACGTACGCTAACAAGATTACGTACGTTATGCATGAAGTCTAACGTACGTAAAGTCAGAAAAATTATAAATGGGACAGCACCCCATTTCATTTCATTTTGTTTCCTTCAATTGTCTTTCACCTCCCTTCATTCCCAGAGAGTTCCCAGCCACCTCAAACACCCATAAACCATCTATACTTGATCATTGGAGATTGGATATCACTTATACTTGGTCATTGAAGTTGAAAAACATATTGGATTGGCACACAAGCAACCGGAGTTGGACTCTACCTATTGTCTCAGTGTTTGCTTCATCTTAAGGTATGTTAATGCTATCTCCAACCTTGGATTCGTGTTCTTAAGGATGTTATGATCATACTACCAAGAATATTAGGTTCCATAGATGACTTATTCAACCAAACATCATGTTTAGAAGTTGGGATGATTATGCTTAAGTTACCATTGTTGAGAACATCATAGTTGGAATCTTGTTATGTCAAATAATAAGAGTAGTGTTCTGAGATTGATAATACGTATTGAATGGTACTTCCATAATTATCGTAGACTTGGTATTGATATCACCCTTGCTAAATGGGGAGAAAAATTAACCCATATATCTCAGTAAGACGAACAACATTATACAAAACCATACGAATCATATCAATATCCGCATATCAGCAATAACATCAAGATAGTTTGGTCATCCAACTCATAATCATGATGGTTATCAACTCATGAACATCATATACAATCTAAGACGAAATTCAAAGTGAAAGTTAATTACCTCTTCGATAAAATGTGTTGATTCTCAAGGTTGAATCCATTTCTATTCTATTCCAATCTCAAAACGTTGATAAGGACGATCAACTCCATCATAATCTAGTATTTGGGACCTCAAGACTCTCTCTATGAACTCCATTCCAAGAATCATCAATAATTTCAAAACAAAGCTTTAGTCCCTGCTTTCCATCTTAATCTTGTTAAAGAGGATCATCTCTCAGTGTTTAGGAACTCAAACTTCTCTCTAATAACTCTCTCTATCGAAAAAAGGGAAGGAAATGGACGGAAATCACGAATAATGCCTAACTACACACACACACACACACACACACACACATATATATATATATATATATATATTGTGCATTATTAGCGTGCGCTAACTTACTTTGTTAGCGAGCGCTATCGAGGTCCAGAAGCTTCTGACTTACTTTGAACCATGATTTACGTACGTAATACCCATGAAATAGTGTACGTAATTGCCTCTATTTAGTGTACGCTAGTGTCCGATTATAGCGTGCGCTACTCATAGTTGACTTGTTTGTCTGTATGTTACGAAGACGGGTCCACACGCCGAAAGCTCTGACAAGGATAAGATTCCCTTTGGACCAATCTGATGTTAGCGTTCACTAACAATATGCATTAGAGTGCACTAATCCTTCATAACAAACATCCGTTGACCTTGTCGGCACATGCACCGAAAGTAGCCGGGTCTACACATAGATTCCTTCTGATCTGGTCTATACTAGCATGTGCTATCCTTTTCCTTTAGCGTGAGGCGTGAGCTAAATATTCATGATAGCGTGTGCTATACTTGAATATTAGCATGCGCTAATCAGGCTATACTTAGCCATTTTTAGCTATTCTTGTCCAACATCTCAACCAACGGAAAACAAACATATGACTTACTGAATACGTATACTACTTCCAATAATATTCTCATACGATACACAATATCCTCAACTGCAATTGTCTGTAATATCCGGATTTATTACGGTGTATTTCATCTGTATTCAAACCCTGTATTATTTGGATTGGTGGTTTTGATTATTGGAGTATGATATTTCCTGCATTGATATCATTGTACATAAGTATAGTAACATACAAATTGCTCATGCAACCTCGTGTTAGCGCACGCTAAGAATGTATCTTAACGCGCGCTATCGGGCTATTATTAGTGCACGCTATGCAGGTAGGAGTAACGTGCGCTAAGGACTCAATTATTGAGCGGGACAGCTAGCACATGCGCCAACCGGGACATGGGTCCGGATAAGATTCCCGCGGACGCACCCGGACAATTCTGAAGTCAACCATTATTAGCGCACGCTAAGGAATGCTTAGTAGCGTGCGCTAACTTGTTAAAATGCAGAATATTATAAATATGACAACAACCGTTTTGGCTTTCATTTCTTTCGCCCATTCTTCATCCTTGAGAGTTCAGAGAGCTGTAATAATACTCCTATACACTTAGAACACATCTTGTTGGTGATTGTATATTGGTTATCACTTGGGATTATTCATTGAAGTGGAATAGCACCTTGGAGTGGCATACAACCAACCGGAGTTGGATTCTACCTTACGGTTCAGTGATTTTCAACATATTAAGGTATGTTCAATCTATCTCAAGACTTAGAGTTGGATTTTAACGATTTGGATGATCATGTTAACAAGATATGGATTTTCATAGATGAATTATCCAAGTATATCATGTTTGGAATAGTGAGATGAATAAGCCTTAAATACCTTGATTATAATCATCAAGATTCGAATCTTATTACACTAAATATGTGAAGAGAAGCTTCTATCATTGGTAAACCGAATCTAATAGATGATTTCATAGTAATCTTGGACTAGACGTTAACATCCTTATTGTTAGATAAATCTAAAGGTTTGATCATGGAAGGATTTATCTAGTATAGATAGAACGTTTATCAACTTCAGCATGATAATATGGATTGATATAGAGGTGTTGATATCAACCGTTAAGCTTTTCGAATTGTCGTATGAAGATTTGTAGTCGAAATGGAATATGGTTTTATATTGGTATGCATATCCTTGAATCCGGAGTTGTCATTATTCGTAAAATCATTCATAAGGGTATGAACATGGTATTCATGGAAGTAACATGAATTAGTACGCAAGATTTCATTGCTTCGATCATGGCAAGAACAGTTTACTGCTCAGCAGTAAACTGCCATGCATAGATAGCGCACGCTATGCTATGAAGTTTAACGTGCGCTATCGAGCACGAGTTAGCGTGCGCTACCTTTGGTACGTAACGTACGCTAGACCATCAGACGAGTCAATTGGCTGGTCAGTGAAGTACTGACCATGCATAGTTAGCGTACGCTAGTCTTTGTTGTTTGCGTGCGCTATCGGGCAGACTTAACGCACGCTACACAGAGTACTTAGCGTGCGCTAAGCAGTTTGGGCAGATTGCATTTTATGAACTTATGGCCGTGAATCGAATTGTTAAACATCCGTATGACGTGAGATAAATCCTATATCATTTCTTTTGTTAAGGTTTGATCTTGTTGCGTGATTGATTGAGGAGGACGACTTTCGAGTGTTCGTTTTTGTGGAAGTATTGTTCTTGTCTTCAAACCGAGGCAAGTACTCTAATTAGAATTGTTTATATTATGACAATAATGATGTGATTGTATCGTGTAAATATGTTGTGACTATATGTCCACCATGTGTTGATCCGACGGGAATCATCATGGGAATCTATAGCTGTGTGCGCTGGATCGTTGGACAGGTAGTTCCACCATGTGTTGGTCCGACGGGATCATCATGGGAATCTATATTGTGTCTGTTGGATCGTTGGAATACCATCAGTATGTTGAAACTGTTATGATATGATATGTGTTGTGGATATTCTCGTTGGAGAAACTTCTTATGATATAATTGTTGATTATATCACTGTTGTATGATTATTGTACTCGTACTAGCATCATTGTGCTAACCCCTTCGGGGGTGAACATTTGTGTATGTTCAGGATCTAGGAGAACGGGAAAACAACCACTGGAGATGCATGACGACGAGGGTGCAGAGTGATGTTTCGACCGGGTTTACTGTCTGTTATTTGTTGGTTATTTTAATAAGTACTCGAGTACGTCGTCGATTTATAATGTTTGGATTTTAGTGATGTAATAATAATGACTCTTCTTAGAATATTTGTAATTTCGGTTTGAACCAATCGGTTGTATTTTATTTCAGAAATTTCATAAACTGGTATCTGTTATTGTCATTTCCTTTATTTAGCCTTGTAAATTCTTATGTAAAGGATTTACGGCACTGTAATACTCCTGAATATATCGGGGGTGTTACATTGTCGACCAAGTACGGCAGTTATACCAATACAGATGTCTTAGTCCTTCATTTATTTTATCCATACTATACAGATTCCACGCTGTACAACATAACTCGGATAAAATAACATTAAACAATAGTAGTAGAAATTCCGGATATTACACTGTGTACCTCGTGGAGTAAGTATTGTTCCGCTTCGCAAGTTCCGCTCAATTTTGATCGCATCATATACCATGTCTCGAACTCAACATAATGTTGTTTGTCAACTTTAGAGATCTCCACCCTCAATCCATGTAGAAATCTCGAAATTGTGGCCTCCCTTGAATCCCTCACATCGGCCTGAATCATTAACATCTCCATTTTCTTTTGGAAATCTTCGATGCTCTTTGGACCTTGTTTTACGGATTCAAGATGAGAATACAATTCCTTATGATTAGGAATAAATCTTATGTGTATTACAATCTTTAATTCCCCCAACTATTAATTGGCCACTCTCCATTCCTCCTTCTATGTGTCGCAAGTTGGTCCCACCAAATGCTGGCATATTCGAAAAATTCAATTATTGCTAACCTTATTTTTTTTAGTACCGGCATAGTTGTCGCAGTTGAATATGGTTTCCTTCTTTTTCTCGCAGTCAATGTATGTGTCTGGATCGCTCCGCCCTTTGAAGGCTGGGATTTTCATTTTTATATACTTCGATCTTTCTCATTCTGTCCTTCCCTTTCATTACCATCTATCTTGATCTCTCCGACCTCCTCGACCATGTCCCTCCCGATTTTGATAAGTTTCATCCTCGAAGAATGCTTCGTCCTCGTACCCTTTATATGAGATGGGACTCGGATTCCTTCTTCTACGATGGTGCTCGTCCTCTCTATTTTTTTATAAATTTTTGATCGCTTCTTGTCATTCTCGTCTTGTAATTAATTGGGTTATCATTTTTAGATGTTTTGAAGGGCTTCGATTCCTTTATTTTTCTTAATATTGGATTTCGACATTTTTCGGTAAGAAACATCCTCACAATTTCCTCACGTGTAATGCTCGATCACTCAACGGTCTTATGTCACTTTTTTTGACTTTTTTTGCATGGTTTTTGTCTTTTATCACTCGACTTATATAAATGTCCCGCAACTCACAAGGTGATTATACAGACAAATATCGCGATAAGTTTTAATTTTATAGGGGCGTTAATCCGTACTCCAACTTTAGATTTATTTTTATATTTCACTTTGGTAGAACCGACTTTCGTAATAGATAGGTGTATATATATATCACTATGGTGATAGAGGTGACCTTTTTGATAAATAGATATATTTATATATGTATTTTCTTATATTTTTTCTATTTTTGTGTACTTTTTTATTTTTCTGTACCCTCCTTTTTTTGTATACATTTTCTAATACTTTTTTTTTGATTTTGTATCCCATTTTTGTATATTTTCCTTTTTTCTAAATATTGAACCACATAATCTTAATTAACCAAACGATCAAAGGCTAAGGAGTATATATCCCTTGACTTACACTGGATGATTTACATCAAATATTATATATATTCTTTTATGATCATTGTGATGGTAGAACCAATCGTCGTGATTATATATATATATATATATATATTAAGAAGACGGGAGGTTTAGATTATATAAAGAAAGAATGGTATGGTAAGATAAGTAGATTATGAAAATGACGAAAAAATAGATGATACCACTTAGTAATGGAAAAACCGAGCTCCTATACCAACTGATGCGACCCCAACACGACGTGTCTTGGCAACCACTATCGTTGATATAATTTTAGTTCCCAAGATCTTTCCAATATTAAGCAGATGGTTGTTTTACTTCAAGCCATCTTACGTAACATGTTGTAGCAAACCGGAAAGTGCAATTCAAACACGGAATAAGGTTTCTAACGCCTCGATAAGTGAATTGAAATCACCATTTATATTTTGGGGATACACTCAATAAAATAAGAAGAAAGTTCGTTAATACAAACACTCATAATTTTGATAAATTGCTAGGTGTCCATATAAATGAAAATGAAGGCTATTTATAGCCAAAATCCCTACAACTATTACAATATAAAAATATAAAATAAAACTTCCTAATAATTTTCTATAAAGACTAAGAAATTAAAAAAATTCAATATTCAAACCCCTAAAGTCTGATCAAAGACTAATCAACCTATAAGTCAAGGAGTCAACATATTTTTAGGGGGACAAAAATCAATGACCAAGACTTAGGTTTTGAAAATAAGAAATCAAAGGTTAACAGATGTGATTTTGTCGTTCTAGTGGCAGAAGGGCTAATAAACTTCCTATTTTGATCTTGGTGTCTTCTAGATAATGGTAGTATTGCCTCTTACCTTTCCAAATACACTTGAATCGTCTCAATAGGATATCGAACGTGAAATTTATGACAAAAATATGAAGGTACATCATATCGAAAAGTTCCAGTGCCTGCTTTTATTTGTACCGTATTTTCGCCACTACAAATATCTGATTATGATGTCATGACAGACATAAAAGTTTAAAACATTATCTTAGATTTGCGATGGTATAAATACGAGCTTCATTGGATATCATATGTAGGAGATACATCTGAATTATGAAAGCTGCTTCAGTTAGGCTTATCGCTTGGAATGATGACATCAACACTTTTGATCTAACATGTAACCTTATTACAATGAAAACAATTTAGAAAAGGTAAATGAATCATATAACAACTAAAAATAAATACTATTAGTAGAATATTATACAAAAACGTCTTCAATGACATAAATAAAGATGTTTTATATTGATTATTGTTAGGAATATTATTTTACATTTTGATGATGTCATCCCTGTATTCATGATTAATTCAAATGTATGTTTTAAGTACCTGGCATTGTAAGGAAGAACCAAATAAGTATCTTATATAGGCCCTTGAATAAACTAAGTCTTGATCAAGTGTTGATCAGTTAGAAAATCGGCTAAGTATAGAACAGTTAAGATATCAAACGAGAATTTGGTCAAATAGAAATATCAGTCGAGGTTTGACCAAAACACTGCTGCAGCCAAGCTCTGAAGACAACATAATATCAGGCAAGATATTATCAGGCGAGTTCTGGTCAACACAAAATATCAGAGAAGTTTGACCAGAGGCGAGATAATATCAGGCGAGTTATCAAGCGAGCTTTTGGTCAACACACAATATCAGAGATGTTTGACCGAGATAATATCAGGCGAGCTTTTCAGTCAAAAGAAATATAAGTTAGGTTTGACCACAGACGAGTTTTTATCAATCGAGGTTTTCAGTCAAACCAAATATCAGAGGAGGTTGACCAAACCAATTCTGCATCTAAGTATGAGTATCTTAATAAAAGCTCAGTCCACGTCAGCAAACATTGAAAAGTCAACAATAACGGCAAGACACGTGAGGACATAAAAGTCAAGAGACAAAGTGATTGATCCTCAAAAGTTAAGGAATTCTTTATTCCTAGAGATTCGCACCCAGATAATTTTCCAATTATAGTAATCAAGAAAAGTGGCGCAATGGGAAGAACATCTTCAAACGGTCAGTTTTGAAGAAAGAGACAGCCTTGCACAGAGATGAAAAGATAAACAATGAAGTCCACTCTCTAATGGACAGAATTATTACAAGAGATGCAACGTCTATGAAGAAGCTCAAGATTCGTACTATATATATCTGAAGACAGATTGAGCGAAGTACGACGCGAACAATACTTACAAGTGATCAAAGCAAACAAAGCAATCAAAACAATCTATTGATGGAGAAATATTCGGTATATGCGCTATTGTGCGGAAGCGTAAATAAAGTGCGGAAAGTAAATCGACACAAGATTTATAGAGGTTCATCCAAATGTACCTATGTCCTCTCTTCGTATCTTTTTCTTAGGCTAAAGATCAACCTCTGCACCTCTCTTCAATCGGTCGAGGGATTACCGTTATAATTCTCGTCTTCTGTCGGTCCGAGATAAACTGTTCACACATTTGTCTTTTTGTCGGTCCAAGTTAAGCCTTTTTCCTTTTCTATCTGATAAGGAATCAACCTATCTAGCTTTCAATGGGTACCAGACAAACCTCACTCAGATATAGATTGCGATTCTAACAATGTCGGATCCTTGATCCTAATAACACCGAATCTAATCTTATCCTTTCTTTTTCCTTTCATGTATGTTTTTGTGTATAACACTCAAACACTTATCAATATAAGCTCAAATACAACAATAAGAATATTTACAATGATATCATAAGTATAGATGATTTGCTCAAGGTTGTTGTGTAGTTTGATACCAAATGGTTTGGTATTTAAGACATTTTCCTATGAGGGCGGAGATCTCTAAAGAAGTTGATAAACAATATTATGTTGAGTTCGAGGACATGATATATGCAACCATCAAAATCAAGAGGAACTTGCGAAGGGGAGGCAACAATACTTACTCCATGGGGTACACAACTCCTTGGAAGCCTCAAACAGGAAATCAAGACATATCCAAGGGTAGTTTTGATAAAAGCACCGTGGAGGGGAAGTTTGAGGTGGGGAGTGCTAGTCGAACAAAACCCGAAGTCAAATCTACATCCGTAGAAAATACAAACGCGAGAAATAAGTACATCAAGTGTTTTTGATGCCACGGGCGAGGACACATTTGCATCCCAATGCACTAATAAACGAGCAATGATACTTAGGGAGGACGGAGAATATGAAACAGATGATGAAGAGGAGGAAGAAGGGAAAGAAGAAAGTGATGAAGGAGAGCTATAATTCGCACCCGCACTTGTCATTAGGAGGGTGTTGAATGTGAAGGCAAAGGAGGAAGAGAGCAAAGATAATGAACAACGAGAAAATATTTTTAACACTAGATGTTTTGTGAAAAATAAAAATTGTAGTGTGATCATTGATAACGGAAGTTTCACCAATGTGGATAGTGCGATGCTATTCGAGGGGTTAGAATTACCAACAAGGCGACATCCTAAGCCTTATAGACTTCATTGGCTAAATGGTTGCGGAGAGGTTCGGGTGAATAAACAGGTACTCATAACCATCACAATTAGAAAATACCATGATGATATCCTATGTGACGTTGTACCAATGCACGCTTGACATATTTTGTTGGGTATACCATGTAATTACGATCGAGATGCCTAACTTAGCGGGAAGAAGAATCGTTACTCATTTGATAAAGATGGGAGGAAAATCACACTGGTTCCCATGACGAAAATACAAGTCCATGAAGATTAAATTCGACTCCAAAAAGAAGTTGAAGAAAGAGAAAAAGGAAAAGAAAAAAAAGGAAAAAGAAAAAGAAAAGCAAAAAGGACTCTTAGACCAGCTGATGTATTAGTTTGTAGTTGGAATGGAGGGAGACATACATGTGTTGATCTTACAGGTGTTTCACCATTGGGCGGTGTTGGTAACGGGGTGTTTATAGTTGGCCGGGCGGCAACTAAGGTGGCCAATGCAAAGGTCAATAAGCATGACCAGGCTTGTAAACATAATCAACACAGTTTTCTGCCTTTTGCCTTTGACACATTCAGCTTTTTGGCTTCTGATGCGGTTGAGTATCTCCAGAGAATATAGAAGGTTATGAACAGGAATTTATCGTCTGCGGGTTCAGCGGAATATGTGTTTCAAAGAATAGGATTCGCAATCCAACGAGGTGTTGCGGTGCATCTTGTTGCCCGTTTACCTCGCATGTTTGTAACTTAATTTTCTCGATAGTTAAGAAAATTGTGAAAAGTAAAAGAGAAAGAAAAAAAAAAGAAAAAGACAAAGAAAGAGAAAAAGAAAAAAAAGAAAAAGAAAAAGAAAAATAAAAAGAAAAGAAAGAAAAAGAAAAAAAATAAAAAAATCAAAAAAAATCTTTATTTATAAGTGTAAAAGAAGTCGTTAAAAAAGTTGAGGAGGGGCAACCTGCATACTTGCTTCTTACCAAATGAATTTGCACTCTTGACGATGATAAAAACCGGAATGTTCCGAGTACTATAAAATTTCTATTGCAGGACTTCAATGATATTTTTTTGGATGAGCTACCACACGATTTGCCACCAAAAAGAGGGATCGAGCACCAAATCGACTTTGTGCCAGGAGCCGTCATTCCAAACCGACTGACATACCGAAATAATCCTGAGGAAACTAAGGAGATTCAGCGGAAAGTCGAGTAGTTATTAAGTATTGGGTATATCGTTCCGATAATTGTTATACCAAAGAAAGACGGGACTTAGAGAATGTGCACCGACTGCCGATCGGTGAACAATATCACGGTAAAGCATCGACATCCAATTTCAAGGTTAGATGATATGTTGGACGAATTACATGGTTTGTGTGTGTTTAGCAAAATTGATTTAATGAAAGGTTATCACCAACTTCGTATGAAAGAAGGGGATGAATTGAAGATGGCCTTTAAAACTAAATACGGATTATATGAATGGTTGGTAATGCCTTTTGGTCTTACAAATGCACCGAGCACTTTTATGCGGCTAATGAATCATGTTTTACGTGCTTATATTGGAAAATTTTTTGTCGTATATTTTGATGATATTCTCATTTATAGCAAGAGTATAGACGAACACGTTGAACATTTAAGATTGGTTTTAATTACCTTGAGAAAAGAAAAATTATATGCTAGTCTTAAGAAATGTACTTTTTGCAAGAGTGAGGTTATATTCCTTGGGTATGTCGTTAGTATTGACAGCATAAAAGTTGATGAAGAAAAGATAAGGGCCATACGAGAATGGCCTAGACCGACTAATGCATCTGAGGTAAGAAGCTTTCATGGTTTAGCAGTTTTTTATCGACGCTTTGTTAAAGATTTTAGCACGATTGCAGCCACGTTAAATGAACTTGTAAAGAAACATGCTAGATTTCATTGGGGTGATGACCAAGAAAATGCCTTTAACACATTAAAGGATTATTATGCACCAAACCTGTTTTAGCACTACCCAATTTTTCTAACACTTTTGAAATTGAATGTGATGCTTCAGGAGTAGGAATTAGAGCAGTATTAATGCAGGAAAAGAGGCTGATTGCTTACTTTAGCGAGAAACTTGGAGGAGCAATGTTGAACTACTCTACATATGATAAAGAATTGTATGCTTTGGTTAGAGCTTTACGTACGTGGCAACACTATTTATGGCCTAAAGAGTTCGTGATTCACATGGATCACGAATCATTGAAGCATCTCAAAGGACAAAATAAGTTGAGTAAAAGACATGCCAAATGTTTAGAGGAGATCGAATCATTTCCTTACATCATCAAGTATAAACAAGGTAAGGAGAACATCGTTGCCGATGCGTTGTCAAGAAGGTATCTATTACTTAATACGCTTTCTTGTAAATTGTTGGGATTTGAGCTCTTGAAAGGATCTTATATGGGAGATAAAGATTTTGACTGAAACATATGTTGCTTGCAAAACAAAAAGTGTGAATAAATTTTACCGGGATGATGGGTTTTTATTCCATGAAAATAAACTTTGAATTCCTTTTTGTTCGATACGGGAGTTGTTAGTAAGGGAAGCACATAGTAGGGGATTAATGGAACATTTCGGAATTGCCAAAACTTTTGAAATATTGCATGAACAATTTTTTTGGCCTAAAATGAAACATGATGTTTATAAAATTGTCAAATCATGCATTATTTGTCGAAGGGCAAAATCACGAGTTTTACCACGTGGTTTATACATGCCACTTCCGATTCCTAACGTGCCTTGGGTTGGTCTTTCTATGGACTTCATGTTTGTGTTACCAAAGGTAAAATCTAGGTGTGATTCGATATTTGTCGTGGTTGATAGATTTAGAAAAATGGCACATTTCATTGCATGTCACAAAACTGACGATGCCACTCATATTTCAAATTTATTTTTCAAAGAAATTGTCCATTTACATGGAATGCCAAAAAGCATAGTGTCCGATCGGGATACTAAATTTCTTAGCCATTTTTGGAAAGTTTTGTGGGCGAAACTGGGAACAAAATTGCTTTATTCGACAACTTGTCATCCTCAAAATGATGTATGAACTGTTGTTAGCAAGAACTTGAAAAATTGGAAAACATCTTTACCATTCATTGAATTTTCTTACAACAGAACCGTTCATTCTACCACTATATTTTCTCCATTTGAAATTGTATATGGTTTTAATCCGATAACTCCATTAGACTTGTTGCCTATTACTATAGATGACATGAGCAGTATCGATGGCAAGAAAAGGCTGAAATGATCAAACAACTGCATGCAAAGGTTCGAGAACAAATTAAAACACGCAACAAACATAATGTCCGAATAAAGAATAAGGGATGGAAGCAAGTATTCTTTGAACCAGGTGACTGGGTTTGGATTCACTTGAGGAAAGAGAGGTTTCCCACACAAAGGAAGTCGAAGTTGATGCCGAGGGGAGAAAGACCATTTCAAATTTTAGAACGCGTCAATGATAATGCCTACAAAGTGGATCCACCTGGTAAATATAATGTTTCTGCTACCTTCAATGTTGATGATTTAAGCCCTTTTGAATTTTAAGATTCGAGGACGGATCATTTTGAGGACGAGGGGAATGATATGAATCAAGAAGCAGTCAGTCAGACGGAAGAAGAACTATACATTCCCGTGAGTCCAATGACAAGATCACGAACAAATGCGATAAAGAATTCATTAACAATGCTTGTGCAAAATTATATCAATCAGATTGATGACCATAAATATAATAACATCTTTATTTGTTTCATTGAAGCCATCACATATTAAATCAAAAGTGTTTATGTCATCATTCCAAACAATAAGCCTAACTGAAGCAGCTTTTGTAATTCATATGTATCTCCTACATACAATATCCAATTAAGCTCGTATTTATATCATCCAAAAGCTAAGATAAAGTCCTAAAACTTTTATGTTCATTATGACATCAAAATAAATTGTTTGCGGTGGTGAAAATGCGGTACAAATGAAAGCAAGAGTTGCAACTTTTAGAACAATACACCGTCGTATTTTTCTCATAACTTTCACGTACGATATCTGATTGAGAAGATTAAGGTGGATTTGGAAAGCTAAGAGGCAGTAGTACATACATCTAGAAGACAATAAGATCAAAATCGGAAGTCTAGAATATGTTATGCCACTAAAATGACATCATATTTTTTTTTTAACTTTGATTTCTTATTTTCAAAACTTAAGTCTTGGTCTTTGATTTTTGTCCCCTAAAAATGTGTTGACTCCTTAACTTATGGGTTGATTAGTCATTGATCGAATTTTAGGAGCTTTTAATGTTGAATTTATAATTTCTTAGTCTTTATAAGTTTTATTTATATTTTTGTATTGTAATAGTTGTAGGAATTTTGGCTATAAATAGCCCTCATTTTCATTTGTAAAGAGACCTTGAAATTTATCAAAATTGTGAGTGTTTGTGTTAACTAACTTTCTTCTTATTTTATTGAGTGTGTCTCCAAAATATAAATCGTGATTTCATTTCACTTATCGAGGTGTTGGAAACCCTGTGGCATGTTTGAATCGCACCTTCCGGTTTGCTACGGCGGGTCACGTAGAGGGCTTGAAGTACAACAACCCTTTTCTTAATATTGGAACGATCTTGGGAATAAAATCATACTAGCGATAGCGATTACCACGGCACATCGCGTGGAGGTTGCATCACCCAACAAAGCCGGTTTTCAAGGCAAAATCTCCCAAAGATGGAAATTGCCATCATTGCAATAAACCAGGGAACTGGCAAAGAAATTGCAAGGTTTACTTGGAAGAGCTAAAGCGTACCAAGGATAGTGGGACTGCCACAGGTATATTTGTTATAGAAGTTAACTTATGTACTTCTAACTCATGGGTATTGGATATTGGATGTGGATGTCACATTTGTACAAATGTATAGGGGTTGAGAAGCAGTAGGGAGCTGAAGAAAGGGGAAGTGGATCTAAGAGTCAGCAATAGAGCAAGAGTTGATGCACTATCCGTTGGAACTTATGATTAATTTTTCCCACTGGGTTTTTGTTATTTTTGAACAATTGTTATTATGTTCCTGCTAAATAGGAATATTATTTCAGTTTCTACATTAGATTGTGAAGGTTACAGTTTTCTTATTAAGAATAAGATTATTCATATTTTCTTTGATGACTTGCTTTATGGTACTGCAAAGTTATATACTGGTCTTTATAATATTGATCTAGATAAGTCCAATACTTTGAAAGTCTATAACATTGCAACCAAGAAACCTTAGCTCAATGATTCTAATCCGACTTACTTAGGGCACTGTCGACTTGGCCACATAAACGAGGAACGCATTTCTAAACTCCATCACGATGGACTTTTAGACTCCTTTGACTATGAGTCGTATGTGACATGCGAATCTTGTTTATTGGGCAAGATGAAGAAAAATCTTCTCACCGATCATGGATAAAGGGCTAGTGATCTATTAGACCTAGTACATACTGATGATATGGACCTCTTAGCACTCATGCCAGAGGTGGGTACCAATACTTCATCACTTTTATCGATGATTTTAGATGGTATGGATGTGTTTATCTTATGAAGCATAAACATGAATCTCTCAAAATGTTGAAAATATTCTAGAGTCAAGTACAGAATCAACTTAGCAAGATAATTAAAGCCCTTCGATCGAATCGAGGTGGCGAATATTTGAGCCAAGAATTCCAATATCATCTTAGGAGTTGTGGAATTGTTTCACAACATACTACTCCTGGAACACCTCAACATAACGGAGCGTCAGAGAAAAGGAATTGAACTTTATTAGATATGGTTCGATCCATGATGAGCCGAATGGAGCTTCCGTTATCATTTTAGGGCCACTCCTTAGAAACAACAACATTCACCCTTAACCGTGTTTCTTCTAAAGCAGTTGAAAAGAGACCATTTGAGAAATGAACTGGTAAGAAACCAAACTTGTCTTTTCTAAAGATCTGGGGTTGTGAAGCATTGGTAAGTGTTTGACAAACTGGCAGCTAGATCTGAAAGATATTTATTTGTGGGATATCCTAAGGAAACTAAATGATACTACTTTTATAAGCCCGCAGAGAACAAAGTGTTTGTTGCTCGAAATGCTGTCTTACTAGAAAGAGAAAAGAAACAGTGAGAGAAAAGTAATTCTCGAGGAAACTCGAGAATCACAAGAAGACATTGCTTCCCTGATGGAAACTGAACATGATCAACAATAAGTTGAGGAGCCAGTTAAAGTACACAACTGCCTCGCAGATCTGATAGGGTGCTACATGAACCTGAGAGATATGGGCATCTCGTAACAGAGGATGATGATGCATTGCTCATAGATGATGATCCTAGTACATATACAGAAGTTGCTTCAGGACCAGAGTCCTAGGAATAGCTAGAGGCCATGAAGTCAGAGATGCAGTCCATGTACGATAATAAAGTTTGGAACATGATAGTCCACCTGAGGGTGTTAAAACCATTGGGTGCAAAGGGGCCTTCAAAAAGAAGAAGGACATGGACGATAATTTGCAAGACTATAAAGCTAGACTAGTGGCAAAAGGTTATAGACAGACTCTGTTAGGAATACCTATTAGATTTTGATGATGTCATCCCTGTATTGATTCATTATTCAAATATATGTTTAAAGTACTTGGCAAAATATCAAGAAGAACCAAATGAGTATCTTCTATAGGCCTTAAGTTTTTAAGCTTAGTATTATTGATCAGTTGTAAAATCGACTAAGTTCAGATCAGAGAAGTTCACTCCAGATCGGGAGATTTTATCTCATAGAACTTCAATTCAGAGTTTCAAATCAGAGAATTCCAGGACAGAGATCTTCAGATCAGAGAAGATCATCTCAGAGAAGTTCAGATCAGTGAAGTTCAGAGCAGAGAACTTCATCTTAGAAAATTTCAGATCATAAAAGTTCAGAACAGAGAACTTCATCTCAGAGAAGTTCATATCAGAGAAGTCCAGAACAGAGAACATCAGATCAGAGATCTTCAGAGGACTTCACATCAGAGCACTTTACATCAGATAAGGTTGACTTCACTTTAGGAAGCTTTTACCAAGTTATCTTAGACAGGTTCTCAGTTCAGCCAAGATACTCAGTCCACGTCAGCAGGCGTTGAAAAGTCAACAATTATGGAAAGTCGCATGCGGACGTAGGAGACAAACTTGAAAGATTCCTAGAAAGCAAGGAATTAAATATTCATCAAGATCCGCACACTGAAGACTTTATACTTATTCTAATCAAGAATAACGGCGCTAAATGAAGAAAGTCTTACAATGGTCAGAATTGAAAAGGGAATCCAGCCTCGCAACAGATTGATAAGATAAACAAAGAAGTCCATTCTCCAACAGATGGATTTGTTTCAGTAGTGCAACGGCTATGAAGGAAGCTCAAGGATCATACTATATATATCTGAAGATATAAATTGAGCAAGATACGATGCGAACAATAGTGCGAACAAAACTTACAAGCGATCAAAGCATTCAAGCAATCAAAAGCATACTATAGCATTGTGAAAGAGCGAGCTTAAGAGATCATATCCAAAGAAGATCTTTGTTGGAGAAGACAACACTCTTGTCTAAAAACTTGAGTACGGGGTTGCTTTCTTGAACGAGGTTCTTGAAAGTAAAGAGACTGTAAATGCATCCACGGGTTCTTGATTGGAAGGTGATAGACAACTCGAGCGTTGTTGAGGCATCCAAGGGTTTTCAATCCAGAGGTGTTAGGCAGTCAAGGGAGTTGCAATGGCCACGGGTTTCCACTGGTTGGAAGCTGTTGTAACTAGGCATAATTTATTGTAACCTTTATCACTGGTTGACAGTTATAATGAATTTATCTCCAACTAGTTTGGACAGAAGTGGTATAGTAGAGGATTACTCCACCTCTGAAACCACTATAAATGCCTGCATGTTTTAATGCATTGAACATCATACTTATCTGCTACATACATATTTATTGTTCCATTAGTTAGTTATCTGCAGAGAACATTTAGTCACCTGCTATCGTCATCAGTTATTTTCCGCATATATTGTCTGCAGACGACTTTTAGTCATCTGTACTTATCACAGCTGAGAAAACTTGCCTGACTTTTGGGAAAGAGTTTCAATAAGTCTATTCACCCCCCTCTAGACTTATTCCTGATGACTTGTGACCTACAAGTGGTATCAGAGAGGTTGGTTCAAGTTTGACAGAACCAGATCCATATATCAGAGCATATATTTTAATCTCTCATTTAGAATGGAACACATGCAACACATGCACTCTAGGTTACCTATATTTTCTGTTGATGAATATGACCTTTGGAAGATAAGGATGCAAGCACACTTATCATCCATCCATGACGACATGTGGTGCATCATTGAAGACGGTCCTTTCATCTTTGAGAAGGACAACTCTCCTGAAGAAATTGCAGCTGGGAAGCCAGAGAAGATTCCCAAGAAGAGGACGGAGCTGAATCCTGAAGAAAGAAAGCTGGACAATCTTGAAAACCGGGCCATAAATGTGATGTACCAGACTCTTAACAAATCAACCATGGTCAAGATCAAGAATTGTAAAAATGCCAATGAAAGTTGGGACACATTAGCTGTAATATGTGAGGTAACCGAGCTGATAAAAGAAAATAAGTTATCAATTGCTACTGAGAAGTTTGACAACTTCAAAATGAAGAATGGTGAATCAATTGATCAAGTGGACATAAGATTCACTAAGATCATAAATGAAATTAACTCCCTTGGAAAGACATATGGCAACAGGGAGATGGCCCTTAAAGTTCTAAGATCCCTCAACCCCGAATGGAACATGAAGGCTGTGGCTATGAGAGAATCAAATGATCTCAACATGATAAAGATCTAGGAGTTGTTCTCTTATCTGAAGGCTTACGAGTTCGAGCTTCCATGTTCATCATCAACTGAGACAGCAGAGAATGGAATAGCATTTGCAGCAGAGTCCCCTGCCAAGACCCTATCTGAAGTCAAACCTCTGAATCCCCTAGATTTTGAGGAAGAGATGGAATTCATAATGCAATGATTCAGCAACTTCTAGAAAATCTACTCCAAGTATAAGAAGAATTACAAAGACAACCCAAGGAGGAATCAAAAGGCTGGAAACTGGAAGGTTGAATGCTACAACTGTCATAAGACAGGACATATACAATTTGACTGTCCTGATCTTAAGAAGGATGAAATCAAGAAGGACGTGAGTAGAAAGGAGGACAAGAGGAAAGCCCTCATCATTGAAGATCACATCAAAGATAGAGTATAATCAAGCGGTGGATTCTTCCCTAATGATGATGATGATTACAACTGTCTGATGACCAACTTAGCTGATGAGAAGGTAACATCTAAACCTCAAACTACAGAAGGTTTCAGTTCTGATATGTCTGAAGATATGAATCTTCATGAATCTTTAAATCAGTTTCTAAAAGACTTTGAAACCTTAAAATCAGCTCACCTAACTATTACAGCCGAGAATGCATAGCTGAAGAATGAGAAAGTCCAGCTGAAAAAAGAATTTTGACAAGCTCAGCCAAGAGTCAGCAAAATCTAAAAAATATTATAGTTGAGCTTGAAAAACAATCTGAAAATGCTTTGAAAAACTCAGCTGAACCTTCTTATAAACCCGTATTTCAAAATAGGCAACAGTCAAGTCAAAGGTTTAGGCAGCAGCCAAGGTATACAAGGCAGCCACTTAGGCAAAAGACTAGGCAATGGCCAAGGCAAAAGAAACAGCCAAGATATTATGCCAATTATTATCAGAGGCTCCCTAAAAATAGATTTCAAAATGGGAGAGGCAAATGGAAACCTCAAGGTTATCCAAGTTTTCAAAATAAACAGGTGTGGAGACCCCAACAATTTAATAAATGGTCTCAGCTAAGATTTAGAAATGGCCCACACCACATATTTTATGAGGCATATCCAGTATACAATCCTAACCAGGGATATAGGCCCAGACAACACACACCTTTTAGGGACAATCAACACAACTTCCACAATCTAAGGAGAAATCAATTCTCCAGGAAACCTACTAACCCCCGAGGACCCACACAGATTTGCGTACCTAAACCTCTGCTTGTTTGATTGCCGAAAAGGTGGAACGACTACTACCACATATCCTCAAACTCAACAATGGGAGGAGAAGAATGGTTTATAGATTCTGGATGCTCAAGGAACATGACTGGGAATAAGAAGGTGCTATCAAATTATATCAAAGAAAGAGGCCCAGACTAGAGGACAAACAAAAGGATTTGGAGAGTTGCACAGAGGAAATATAACCATATCCAAAGTTCACTATGTCAAAGGGCTCAAATACAACCTACTGAGCATAAGTCAATTCTGTGATGAAAAGAACCTAGTAGTCTTCACCATTTCGAAATGCATGGTGATTGATATCCTATCAGGAGAAGTAAAGCTACAAGGATTCAGAAGGACAGATGTCTACATGATATATTAGAACATAGGCACTCCAAACACCTGTTTTCTATCTAAGACAATTGCTGAAAATGGATGGTTGTGGCACAAAAGATTATGTCACCTGAACTTCAAAGCCATCAACAAGATTAGCTCTCAAAAGCTGGTCAGAGGACTTCCAGAAGAAGTATTCAAGAAGGAAGATCTCTGTGATGTATGTCATAAAGGGAAGCAAACTAGAGCATCATTCAAACCAGTTCAGCCTACCACTCTCACCACAAGAGTTCTAGATCTGCTTTATATGGATCTCTTTGGCCCCATCAAGCCAAGGACATTGAGTGGAAGGAAGCATGCTCTAGTAGTAGTAGATGACTACTCAAGATACACATGGATTGTTTTTCTCTATAAAAAGAGTGAAATACTGACAAAGTTACCTGAGCTGCTAAGGAAGATCCAGAATAAGAAATCCCTCTAAATCATCAAGATCAGATCAGATAAAGGAGGAGAATTTCTCAACAAGGCAATCACTGAGTATAATGATCAGAATGGAATCCAGCACGAAGTCTCTGCAGCTAGAACTCCGCAGCAGAATGGTGTTGCTGAAAGAAGGAACAGAACCTTGAAGGAAGCTGCCAGTTCCATGATTGCTAAAGCTGACCTGCCAAAGAGGTTCTGGGCTGAAGCTGTCAACACAGCATGCCACACTCAGAACAGGAGTATGATTGTAGGAAGACATGTCAAAACTCTCTATGAGGTTTGGAATGGCATAACACCAACTGTTGCATATTTTCATATTTTTTATTGTAAGTGTTTCATCCATAACAATGGTAAAACCCAATTGAATGCCTTTAATGCTAAAACTGGTGATGGTCTCTTTATGGGATACTCACAAATAAGCAAGGCATACAGAGTATTTTACAAAAGAACCTTAGTTGTGGAAGAAACACCTCATGTTGTGTTTGATGAATCTACTGTTGAGTATAGGAAACATGTCGAATCAATTGAGAATAGCTCAAAACTGTCACCTTAGAAGAAGTCATCATTCATGAAACATAAATGATGGACTCACATGCAGATCAGCCTGAAGACCCAACTGCAGATCAGATAGGATCCCAAAACCTGCCTGATCCAGATGCAGCTGATGAAGACTCATCTGTAGCTGATAAATCCCCATCTGCAGATCAGACAGGATCCCCACCCGCAGATGACAAGACCGTAGCTGATCCAGTTGAAGATCAAGAAGGCCAAAACCAAGCTGATGCAGAGAGAGAAGAAGTTCACCAGAACAACTATACAGGGGGAACAAACCCTGAAGAAGAAGATATCCCCAAATGGCTCAGAGATCATTCCATTCAACAGATCATTGAAAACCTAACTGATGGAGTCAGAACAATACAATCCACAGTACCAGCAGGAATGGCAATATTCTCATGTTTCATGTCTCAAATAGAACCCAAGACAACAGAGCAAGCACTGGAGGACTACTTATGGATAGATGAAATGCAAGAAGAGATCAACCAGATGGAAAGAAACAATGTCTGGGAACTAACAGACAGGCCAGATCACAAGAAGGTTATAGGCACCAAATGGGTGTACAAAAACAAGTGTGATGAATATGGAGATGTTGTTAGGAATAAATCCAGACTAGTTGCTAAAGGATATGCACAATGTGAAGGAATAGGTTTTGATGAAACATATGCACCTGTTGCAAGATTAGAATCCATCAGACTATTCCTTGCATATGCAGCATTCAAAGATTTTGAAGTCTACCAAATGGATGTAAAAAGTGCCTTTCTCAATGAAATTCTAGAAGAAGAAGTCTATGTGAAGCAACCCCCAGATTTGTCAAAGGAGATAAAGTCTACAATCTTCTAAAAGATCTATATGGACTCCAGTAGGCACCAAGAACATGATATGAAACACTATCTGTGTTTCTTGAGAAGAACGGTTTAAGCAAAGACAAGGTTGACAAGACCCTATTCAGAGTAGAGCATGAAGACCACATATTATTAGTACAAATATATGTGGATGACATCATATCTGGCTCAACCAACCCAGAGCTATGTGAGAAATTATCAAATCTCATGCAAGGAGAATTTGAGATGAGTATGATGGGAAAGATAAACTTCTTTCTTGGTTTGCAAGTCAAGTAGATGAAAAATGGATTTTTCATTAACCAAGCTAAATACATAAGAGATTTAATCAAGAGATTTGGAATGGATTCAGCCAAACTAGCAAGAATACCAATAAGCAGAAGCCTACACCTAGATGCAGATGAAGGAGGCATATCAGTGGATCCAACCCACTACAGAGGACTTATTGGATCACTCCTTTAGCTAACTGCAAGCAGACCAGATATATCTTATGTTGTAGGGGTATGTGCAAGATTTCAATCGAAACCAAAGTAGTTTCACCAGGAAACAGTTAAGAGGATTATCAGATACCTTAATTCTACAATCAATGTTAGACTATGGTATCCTAAAGACGAAAAATTTGAGCTATCAAGATACTCAGTTGCAGACTTCGCATGATGCAAGATTAATAGGAAAAGCACCAGTGGAACGTGCCAATTCCTAGGAACCAGATTGATATCTTGGTTTAGCAAGAAGCAGGTATCTAACTCAATATCAACCACATAGCCAGAATACCTAGCTGCAGGTAGCTGTTGTGCACAGATTCTATGGATCAGACAACATCTAAAGGACTACAACATCATTGCAAATGAAGTCCCAATATGGTGTGACAACAATAATGCAATCGCAATAACCACTAACCTAGTATTGCACTCAAGGACAAAGCACATTGATGTTAAACATCATTTCATCAGAGATCATGTGCTTAACAAGAGAGTCAGAGTAGAAAGAGTCAGCACAGAATACCAAATTGCTGACATATTCACTAAAGTTTTACCAGAAGAAAGATTTTTGGAGTTAAGCAGGGAACTTGGTCTACTAGATTGGGAATCTAGTACAGACAAGAAAGCTACCTGATAATCAGATCAGATGAGCTAGGAAGAGCTACCTGATGAGAGCAGACAAGGAACCCATCTGATCAGACCAGACGAGTGTTGGGATTCCGAAAATAAAACGAAATACGCAGCGGAAATAAATACGAATCCCAAACAGGATCGATCAAGTAACGTATATACGAAAAAAAATACATACAAAGGTAAAGATTCATACCCTTGAAGCCTTTGAAATAAATCTTCGTAAAGTGTAGACGATGATCACGATCCCGTCCCGAACACGAAATCCCTTCATTCCAAGCACCGAAAGTTCGAAGCCTCTACTTCACACGCGTCGGAAGTTGCCCGGAAAAATCTACAATACTCCGTTCTATGAAGAACACGGCTAGGAAGTGTTGTAGGAATTTTTTCTCTCTTAATTTTTCTTACTTCTTTTCACCTCAAAGATGAACAAAATGAAGAAGGAAAATTTTTCTCTCTCCTCACTTCAAATCACGGCAGGCAGCTCTCAATTGCTGGTTAGTATGTGTGTTTTGTAGCTGTTATATTATGTTGCTTATATATTATCTCAAACATATAATACAAATCATATAATTGAGATAAAATGTCAACACATAATAACAAAAATACAACTAACACATACACATGCATGGAAATGATTCCATGTGATGTGGGGAGAGGGAAGGTGGCCCATGGTGGAAGTTTCTAGAAAACGAGCCGAGTCACTCGGCTCGTGTACGGACGTTCGTCAAACGACTCGTTAAATACACTCCGTTTAATCACCAATGTATTTATATTAATTAATTAATCTAATTAATTAATAATATCAAATACAAATATATTTCTCTAAGAAATATTATTTATGAATTAAATTAATTACCCGGTAACTTAATTTTAATTCATAAGACCGCTATTTTGATTTATCTAATAAATCATAATTAGATATCCAATATCTAATATTAATAGAGAGATAATAAATTCACATTTATCCGTCAACGCTCCTGATGCGCGACTCCGTAGGTCCGTCTCAGCCGGCATTGGGAGGAACTAATGAGTGCGGGCAAGACTTAGCCACTTAGCGGGCCGCACTGTAAACCCCGATCGAGAACGAATGAAGGGATCATTCCATAACCATTATGTAGTGAATAATATATACGTATAGACCCTTCATCAGATGTCCCGGTCAAGTCTTCGGGTCACGGTAAAGTCAAACCCTACTATTGACTAAACTCTATACATGTGTTAATGCAAATCAAGACCGACTGATTAATAGTGTATCTAATACGACTATATCAGAATGCTTTGGCCAAAGACTTATGATCTTATTTGCCATTAACCGTATAGGACATTCGCTGCTCACTAACAGGAGATAGAATCCTTTCTTGGCGTACGGTAAAGATCGCTACCGCCCGTATAGTCCGCACTTCGAGGTCGACTCGGCAATTAAGCAAATGAGTCTAACTACTCTAATGACAAACTAAACGTCACAGGCACATCTTCTACCGAACCCTCAAGTCAAAGGTCCACGTATACTATCACAACCTTCGATTCGTCATCGACTCTCCGAGAGTGAATACCGTGTGATGAATCGAGTATGAGTCGTGTTCGAGTATCTGCCCCACCAATATACTTATAACTACGCTATCAAGACGTGCACACGTCCTAGCATCGATTATACAAGTCATATTAAAACTTAATGCCCATTTTAAGTTTATTGACTTGCGAACAATTTACGTAAATAAACTTTAAACACTTCCAAGACATTTTCTCTTATCCCATAACGAGAATGGAATGTTCGATTTATTTACATGGACTTCACTTCAATGTTTACCAAGTCAAGAATGCAATTGAAATACAATAAACAGTGAATGAATCGTATTGCCTTTTTATTAATTATTCCATAATTACAAGTACAATGCCCCTACTCTCTCATCCCCGAGTGGCATTCGAGGGCATATTCCTAACAATCTCCCACTTGCACTCAATGCCACACATCATGGTATCCAATACCCATGTTCTTGGATGTCTTTCTAAGACGGCCCGAGATAATGGCTTAGTCGGTAGTCGAGACATTGTCTTCCGAGTCTACTCTTTCCAATGAAACATATCCTTTTTCCACCATCTCTCGAACGATGTGGTACTTTCTCTCTATATGCTTGGTGTTGTGGTGAGCCCTCGGCTCCTTGGCTTGGGCGACTCCATCATTATCACAGAATAGTGATATAGGCAACTCCGCGTTAGGCACCACTTGAAGTTCTTGTATAAACTTCGCATCCAAATGCTTCTTTGCTAGCCTCCGAGGCACTTGATACTCTGCTTGGCGGTGGAATCTGCGGATAGCGGTTTGCTTGGAGCTTCTCCAAGATCGCTCCTCCATTGAGAGTAAATAAATACCCGGATGTCGACTTAGAGTCGTCATTGTCTCCTTGAAAATCGAATCGGTGAATCCAATCACCTTCAGTTCTCCACCACCATAAGTAAGAACTAAATCTCTAGTTCTTCTTAAGTACTTAAGAATGTTCTTTACGGCAGTCCAATGTTCCCTTCCCGGGTTTGCTTGAAATCGACTTACCATACTCACAGCGTAGGCTAAGTCTGGTCTCGTACACAACATAGCGTACATGAGGCTACCCACTGCCGAGGCATAGGGTACCTTACTCATCTCTCTCTTGTCTTCCTCACTTTGAGGACACATTTTCGTGGTGAGATGAATTCCATGTCGCATGGGAAAGAACCCTCTTTTAGATTCATCCATCTTGAATCTTCTCAGGATTTTATCGATATAAAGGGCTTGGGAAAGTCCTATCATTCTTCGTGGTCTATCTCTGTAAAGACGGATCCCTAGAATATAGGAAGCTTCTCCCAAGTCTTTCATGGAGAACGTTTTAGAAAGCCAAGCTTTCACAGTCTTTGAGCATTGCTATGTTATTTCCTATAAGCGAATATCATCTACATATAGTACTAAGAACGCAATGTTGCTCCCACCGACCTTTTGTAAACACACGGTTCCTCCTCATTTCGCTCAAGTCAAAGTCCTTAATCGCTTCACAAATCGAAGGTTCCAACTCCGAGAAGCTTGCTTGAGACCATAAATGGCTCGTTGCGGCTTACACACTTTATGAATATTAGCTTTGGACACAAAACCTTTAGTCGCATTCCATATAGATTTCCTCCTCGAGGTATCCATTTAGAAAAGCCGTTTTGACATCCATTTGCCATATTTCATAATCATAATAGGCAGCAATGGCAAGCATCATGCGAATCGACTTTATCATAGCTACGGGCGAGAAGGTATCATGATAATCGATTCCTTCCCTTTGGGTATAACCCTTTGCCACAAGCCTGGCCTTATAGGCATCAACCTTGCCATCCCCATCAGTCTTTCTCTTATAGATCCATTTATTTCCAATAGTCCTCATGCCAGTTGGAAGATCTACTAGAGTCCAGACCTGATTGGTATGCATCGAGTCTATCTCAGCTTTCATTGCTTCTTGCCATTTATCGGAGTCTACATCCACTATCGCTTGGTCATAGGTGACAGGGTCGTTTTCACTGCTATCAGGTGTGTCGTGGAGACCCAGTTCCTCGACATGTGTATAGACATACCTCTCAGGTAAGTGAGATACCCTATCAGACCTTCGAAGTGGAGGTTGTGTTACAATAGGTTCGGTTCTTGATCCCTGATCAGATGTCTCCTTAGGACTTTCATTATGCTCTTCCAAAGAGATATTTCTACCCGAGCCACCTTCCTGAATGAATTCATCCTCAAGGAAGTGCGCTTGTAATGCCACAACAACCCTATGGTCTTCTGGCATGTAGAATAGATAACCCATCGAGTCCTCTGGGTATCCTATGAAACGTCCTTTTATGGACCTCGCTTCCAGTTTGTCCACCTTAGCCTTTTTGACATAGTCGGACATCCCCAAATCCTTATGTGATTAAGGCTTGGTTTCTTACCCTTCCACATCTCATGCGGAGTGATAGGAACAGATTTGGAAGGACATCTATTTAGGATATAGGCAATGGTTAGTAAGGCATACCCCACGTAAATAGGTAAATCGGTGTAATTTAACATGGAGCGAACCATGTCCAACAAAATCCGATTTCTCCTTTCAAACACCATTTAACCGTGGGGTTCCCGGAGGCGTGAATTGTGAAACTATTCCATGTTCCTTAAGGAACTCATCAAACTCGGTGCTCATATATTCGCCACCTCGGTCGGCCGAAGTGCTTTGATATGACATCCAGCTTTGTTTTTCAACTAGGGCCTTAAATTCTTTGAATTTAGCAAAGGCTTGATTTATGTTTCATTAAGTACACAATCCCATACCTAGTATGATCATCGTGAACGTTATGAAATATTGATATCCGTCTCGGGCTACTTCTAAAGCACCACAAACATCGGTATGCACCAATCCAAGTTTATCGGCAATCTTTCAAAAGTCCTGTGAAGGGGAACTTAGTCATTTTGCCTCTAAGGCAAGATTCACAAGTTGGATAGGGTTCTACACCCAATGGACTTAAAAGTCCATCTTTTTCCATTTTCTGAACCTTGGTCTGACCAACATGACCAAGTCTAAGGTTCCATTTAAGAGCTAGATTAGTATCTTGCCTACCACGTTTCCTAGTTATAGTGTTCACTGCTGTTTTATTTTGCATGTTCAGATGATATAAACCATTCAACAATGTAGTTGTTCCAACCAATTTATTTCGAAAATAAATTGTACAACTGCCATTGCCAATGAAGAAACAAAATCCTTTCCGGTCCAAGACTGGAATGGATACAATGTTTTTATGCCCCTTGGGCAAAACAAGTACTTCATCTAATGTCAAAATAAAACCAGATTCTAAACCCAGAAGGATTGATCCAATATCGGTTGGCTCGACACTTTGTCCGCTTCCAACAGTGATCATTATTTCCCGACTTCAAGTTTTCTACTGCCCAGATCCCGATTCATAGTACAAATGTGAGAAGTGGCACGAATCCGAATCCACGGCGAATATACAAGAGCGGAACAATTAGTTTCAAAAACAAAAGTTCCGTGCACTGATGCGCCATTAATCTTGGGACAAGTCCTTCGCCATGGCCCACTCACCGCATTCAAGGCATTTGTCTGTAGGTTTTGGACCGCCTACCTTTTGAACCTTTCGGGCCTTGCCCTTTCCTTTGCACCCCTTTCTTGGGTTTGTCTTGCTTGCTCGTAGGTCTTTTTCTTCTTGTTCTTGGACCTCTTAGGCCCGAAGAAATCACAAGAGCAGCCTCTCTCGGTTTAGTCTTCATGTTAGGCTGCGCCGTCACGTTTATTCATTAGCCCGGCTAATGTGCATGTAATTTCATTACGGTTGAAATTCATTACAAACTGCGTGAAAGAGTCGGTAGAGATTGAAGGATGAGATCAATTTGAAGGGATAAATCCATATTAAAGTTGAGCACCTCGAGCCTCTCAATCATAGAGATCATCTTGAGGACGTGGTCTCCCACTTTCTCCCCTTCTTTCATCCTAGCACCGAACAACCGCTTTGATATCTCATATCTAGCAGTCCTCTTGTGCTCTCCATAAAGTTCGGTCAAGTGTGCGAGAATCGCCTAGCGAAGTCATTTTCTCGTGCACTCTCTGCGGCTCATTAGTCATTGAGCCCATCATAAAACCACGGACTAGCACATCATCCTTGACCCATTTTTCATGGACATCAATGTCTTCTGATTACCTAGTCCGGATTGGAGTCGGTGGAATGTCCGCCTCCAAGACGTATCCCGAGAACTCCATACCGAGTACAATCATCGATTCGCAACGATCAACAAAGTTAGGGCGATTAGGAGATTCTTTTCAAGTAGTATTGCAAGTGGGTTTTTAGCCATTATAGAGAGATTCAATTTCGTTTTCGCAAAGATTTAGACAAGATTGAATTAGTGACTTGTTTAATTATGACCGAGTATAGAACTTAAGGGCTTGTATAATTCTTGTCTCGGCTCCCACTAATTTTATCGAATTATACACTCCCATGTTATAATCCGAAATCATGGTTAGATCGATTTCTTAGTGGTGATCAAGTTCTTTACAAATTTTAACAGACGCAACCTATCGGGTTTCTTGCCAATTAATTTACGTAAAGTGGTGTCTAACACCAACCCGTCTAACGGATGATTTGATCTTCTTTTACCCCTAGTCTTCATGCCCTCAACCTATCGGGTTTCTTGGCAATCCGGACTATCTAAGTTGTTGACCATCAACGTCTATCGGTTTGACTATTGAATCTCACCGGCAACCTATCGTGGTTTCTAGGGGCGAAATTTATCACCAACCGAAGGCATCTAATGCACTCAAGAATTTTTCAACCTCTACCAAATGTACTACCCCGATAACTCGGAAGCATAGCACACCGGCTCGGGTATCAATTTTCTACGAGTTTGATGGAGGGTAGGAAACCTCGTAACCTTTTACAAACTTAGTCCATTTGTTGTCGGGAGAATTTCGCGATTAATGTTACACTTTGCACATTAATTCATTTATACGCGTTTGTATGTTTGTCAATCATTCAAAATGAAAATGCAGAAAATAGTAACCTAGTTACTACCAACATATAGCTCATGGACCTAATTCCTAAATCTTGGGCCAAGCGAATGACCCAATAAATAAAAAAGCAGTCTTCGATTCTTCGTCTTCTCGGTGGTTGTCTTCGGTCTTCTTCATACCCAAAATAATAATTACATCATTGAAAAATTACATCCTATACAAGTTTTTCTAGTAAATATAAATAGGCTCAAAACGGCCTTTACAACCCAATCGAATCGAACAAATCAAAAACTAAGTCCACGAGCTATATCACCATCACATAAGGATTCCATACAACATGTAATGGAAACGAAATTAAACAATTAATTTTAATATAAATTAATCTAATTAATCTATAAAATTAATCTATTCAATTTCTACTATATTAATCCAATTAATATAAAGTGGCATTAAAATTAAATAATCAATTAATATATATTAATCCAATCAATATAAAATTAATCTATTCAATTTTAATGGTATTAATCAAATTAATACTAATAATCATCATTTTAATTAGCTCAAGTAATCCGCCAAAAATAATATTCTCGTTTAATTTATTTCCTTAACTCAAAAATATTCCAAATATTAATTTAGTCAAATTAAAATCCAATTTAAAATTCGGGAAATAAATACAACGAAATATAAACTTAAAACGGAGTCCCTGACAATCCGGTTTAGGACCAGCCCGCGGCCCGATTCAAAATTGGGCCCAAAACCAGAGGGCTGCCTGGCCGAGCCACTGCTCGGCAGGCTGGCCGATCATTCTCGGCCCCTGGCCGAGCACTCTCAGCCCCTGGCCGAGTCATGGCCGAGCATGCTCGGCAGCCTGGGCAGGCAGCCCAGGCAGTGCTGCCGCACCCTGCCGACAGCCCGTTTCTTCGTTTTTCGCCCGTTTCAAAAGCGTGATGCTACAACGAACAATTTAAAATCTACAATTATTCCAAACATGATTCTAAATCATAATCATCATCCAAAAGCATTCAAAATGCACAAATAATCGTATATACGAAACATTGTCCTAGCTCAGATACCACTGTTGTGATTCAGTAAATAAATCGAAATACTCAGATGATATAAATACGTATCCCAATCAGGATCGATCAAGTAACGTATATAAGAAAAAAAATACATACAAAGGTAAAGATTCATACCCTTGAAGCCTTTGAAATAAATCTTCGTAAAGTGTAGACGATGATCACGATCCCGTCCCGAACACGAAATCCCTTCGTTCCAAGCACCGAAAGTTCGAAGCCTCTACTTCACACGCGTCGGAAGTTGCCCGGAAAAATCTACAATACTCCGTTCTATGAAGAACACGGCTAGGAAGTGTTGTAGGAATTTTTTCTCTCTTAATTTTTCTTACTTCTTTTCACCTCAAAGATGAACAAAATGAAGAAGGAAAATTTTTCTCTCTCCTCACTTCAAATCACGGCAGGCAGCTCTCAATTGCTGGTTAGTATGTGTGTTTTGTAGTTGTTATATTATGTTGCTTATATATTATCTCAAACATATAATACAAATCATATAATTGAGATAAAATGTCAACACATAATAACAAAAATACAACTAACACATACACATGCATGGAAATGATTCCATGTGATGTGGGGAGAGGGAAGGTGGCCCATGGTGGAAGTTTCCTAGAAAACGAGCCGAGTCACTCGGCTCGTGTACCGGACGTTCGTCAAACGACTCCGTTAAATACACTCCGTTTAATCACCAATGTATTTATATTAATTAATTAATCTAATTAATTAATAATATCAAATACAAATATATTTCTCTAAGAAATATTATTTATGAATTAAATTAATTACCCGGTAACTTAATTTTAATTCATAAGACCGCTATTTTGATTTATCTAATAAATCATAATTAGATATCCAATATCTAATATTAATAGAGAGATAATAAATTCACATTTATCCGTCAACGCTCACGATGCGCGACTCGTAGGTCCGTCTCGGCCGGCATTGGGAGGAACCAATGAGTGCGGCAAGACTTAGCCACTTAGCGGCCGCACTGTAAACCCCGGCGAGAACGAATGAAGGGATCATTCCGAACCATTATGTCGTGAATACTATATACGTATAGATCCTTCATCGGATGTCCCGGTCAAGTCTTCGGGTCACGGTAAAGTCAAACCCTACTATTGACTAAACTCTATACATGTGTTAATGCAAATCAGACCGACCGATTAATAGTGTATCTAATACGACTATATCGTAATGCTTTGGCCAAAGACTTATGATCTTATTTGCCATTAACCGTATAGGACATTCGCCGCTCACTAACAGAGATAGAATCCTTTCTTGGCGTACAAGAAGATCGCTACTCGCCCGTATAGTCCGCACTTCGAGGTCGACTCAAGAATTAAGCAAATGAGTCTAACTACTCTAATGACAAACTAAACGTCACAGCACATCTTCTACCGAACCTCAAGTCAAAGGTCCACGTATACTATCACAACCTTTCGATTCGTCATCGACTCTCCGAGAGTGAATACCGTGGTGAATCGAGTATGAGTCGTGTTCGAGTATCTGCCCCACCAATATACTTATAACTATGCTATCAAGACGTGCACACGTCCTAGCATCAGTTATACAAGTCATATTAAAACTTAATGCCCATTTTAAGTTTATTGACTTGCGAACAATTTACGTAAATAAACTTTAAACACTTCCAGTACATTTTCTCTTATCCCATAACGAGAATGGAATGTTCGATTTATTTACATGGACTTCACTTCAATGTTTACCAAGTCAAGAATGCAATTGAAATACAATAAACAGTGAATGAATCGTATTGCCTTTTTATTAATTATTCCATAATTACAAGTACAATGCCCCTACTCTCTCATCCCCTGAGTGGCATTCGAGGGCATATTCCTAACAACGAGAACCCGAAGGACAGACGAAGTAGCCTAGCTGACCTCAGGCAACATATCCTACCTAATGCAGAAAGCTAACTGATGCAGATCAGACAAGGAAAAGTTAGCTGACCACAGGCGACACAAGCTACCTAACGTAGAGCAGACAAGAAGTCAAACAGTCAATCTGCTAAGTTTCTAGACCGACTCAACTATTATATTAGTTTCTTTATACACATGGACAAACACATGTTCACATTACCTACACGACGTCCAATCAAATTCAACTGTCATTCCTTAAACCGTCAAAAATCGTACCACCGGTTGATTATTTTTAAAGCATCTTTTAAACTCGCTATTTAAGGCGGAGAAAATCATTTCACAACCTTTACCGTCTTCAAGCTTTTAGAACCCTAATTTTTTAGAAGTAGCAAAACTCTTTGAATCTTCACTACACTCAGCGAAAAACTTTCTTTGCAGAAATGGAAGCCTATTCCGAAGGAGTTAACCTAAAGCTCGTGAAGGACCAGATCATTTTCAGCATCGTGGTCGATTTTGAAGGATTGCTGGCGACGAATCAGACATGCAAAATGGAATATGTCATTCGGATGATGATGAAGAACGTAATCTACCGTTTTCTCGACATTTCTCCTAAGCAGCTGTACAAAGAAGCGATTATTTGCTTTTACAAGGAGGCCCATATGACGGAGCACTACATTTCGAGCATGATTCTTAGAGAGGAAGTCTATATAAGCTCTCAAACAATCGCAAATGCCTTTCACCTGGAGAACCGAGGCATCGCAGTCGGGGCCCTTAAACAAATCTCGACTGAGATGTGGTTCGAAATCAAGTCGCCAAAAGAGTCTTCGAAGGTCAAACTCACGACGAAAAAGAATGACCTGAAGAAAGAGTACAAGTATGTTCTTGACATCAACAACAAGATTGTCATGAGCATGGCTGGAAGTTATGACGAATTATCTTCAGCCAAATACGTTGTGATGGGAGCTCTTATTCAGCCGAAGTGAATTAACTGGCCTGATTACATCTACAGGCAGTTGGTTCAGGAAGTTAACAAAGTAAGCTAGGATGAACACGAGAAAAAGTTCAGATAAAAGCTTGCTTTCAGAACCTAGATCAGTTGGATTCTGGAGCATCTGGTAAAGGCCAAGGGAAAGGCATAACCCTTTCACCTGAGCAAGTGACTTGGTCATCTGGACCATGAGACCACGAAAACCATCAGAGATAAGAGAGAACAAGCTGCAAGAATTATAAAAGAGATGACCTCTGGACCACCAGAGTACAAAGTCCCATCGGATACCGAATCAGACAAGTCTGAGGGAACTGCAGCTGAGATCGCTCCAAAATCACTTGCAGTCAAGAAGCCCTCTGCAGATGACTCAGATGAAGACAACACTCCCCTGTCCAAACTGCTGAAAAGGAAGTCAGCTGAACTAGAGAAGGTTGACCACATCCAATATTCACCAGAGAAAAGGTAGAGAGGCCTGGTGAACTACTCATCTGATAAAGAAGAAGAAGAGGTGCAGCATGACATCCCACCTACACCAACCGAAGACCCATCTGCTCAGATGCAGATAGTCATCTCCCCTGCACCCGCCCCGACTGAAGATCAGCCCAATCAACCAGAGCTGATGACAGACAACATTCCCCTCCTCACTCTTCCTGACGTCACTGAGGAAGAAGAAGCCGAGAAGACCATCCAAATTCCTACCGCAAATTATTCATTCAACTTGAGGACCAACAACCCTCAGGGACTCTTAGCAGCACAGCTGAAGTTGGTAAGAAAGGAAGTGTTAAAATATTCCTTCATCAATATGTACGAAGAATGGAGAGAGTTTAGGATGTACACCTTTTTCGAACATAAAACTCTCGTTGATAAGACCTCCTGGGAGCATCCTATAGCTGTAGAACAACTCATCATGTTATTCTGTCACGAAACTAACGTGCAGGTTCTACTTTAGGAGAATTGGTTCATGCTCCACTTCAAACAGAACATAGACCAACTCATCCTCCAAATAATGAAGGAGGGACTGGAGAGTGGACTATTTGAAGAGGAGGCTGATGGGAGAAAGGAGGAATTTGAGAATGTTGTTGAAGAGGCAGAAAAGGAAGATTCAGTTGAAGAAGTTGAAAAATTTGAGAAAGAAGCTGCAGTTGAACAAGAAGGAGTTGAAAATGTTGAACAAGAAAAAGCAGAAGTTGCAGAAGGAGATGAGAAAGTAGAAGAATAAGGAGATGAGAAAGAAGAAGAAAAATAAGAAGAGAAAGAAGAAGACAAAGAAAAAGAGGAAAAGGAAGGAGATGAGAAGAGAGATGATGGAGCTGATGGTGCACCTGATCAGGCATCTAGCTCACATCAGCCTGAAGAGGACAAATCAGGCACTCCTGACAAAACCCCATCTGATCAGATGCCAGCTGATCGAAGCCTACCTTCAGAAAAATCAACTGCAAGAAGGTTAGCTGACCAAAAGGACTCAGGTGAGAATGCCCCTCAAATGGCACCTGTAATGCCTATCTCACCTGAACTGACCGAGCTGATCAGGCAGATTGTCGAAGAGACAGTTTCCAAGTTATTAGCAGTGGAGGTGAAGCCAGATCTCCAAGCCCTAAACCTGAAGATGGACGCTCTGCTCAACAAGAAGGATCCTTCTCCAACACCAACGAATTCCAGAATGCCTCTTGGCATGTTTGATTTTATGATAAGGGTGGAGGAGCAGCTAGCAGCTATTGTTTATGCTGGCAAACAGAGGGAAGAAAAAGGAAAAGAGCACATCAGAGCACCTGAGTTCAGGCTGGGGGAAGAGAGGGAAGAAGGGGAAGATAAGAGAGAAGGCAAAAGCAAGAGCAAAGAACAAATCTTACCTCTCATCCAAGCTGGAACTTCTCAACTGAAGCGAAAGGAGATGGCTGCACCATCTGAAGATCAACCTGCAGCCAAGAAGAGAAGGACCAGGCAGGAACCTAATTAAAGATTTCAATGGGAGGGAAAAGAGCTATGATTCGTTGTGGAATTTTTGCCTACTGAGATGGCACATATGTGGGGAGGAGCAAAGAGGCAGTTCATAGAAAAATATTATCACTGGAAATTTCTCCAGGAGAAAGATTGCTCCCCACAGCAGTCGTTCATAAACTTTATGTCCTCAACTTGGCCAAAACTCTGGGCTGCTCTGAAGAAATATGCCAAGAAGTTCGATGCCTATCCTATGATCCCCAACTTCACACCTGAAGAAGCCCCCACCTTGATGAATAATGAGGTGGATGAGCTGGCTTTCCAGAAGGAGATCAAGAAAATATGTGTTGAGAATAACTTCACATCTCACGAGGAACAAGAGTTTACATCTTTGTTAGTCAGGAGGAAATATGGGTTAGCCGCAGTTTCCAAGAAGCCAATTGGTGCAAAACCTTTAAGGTCTATCCCTCCATCAAAGCTGAAAGTTTCTAGAGGAAGAGGAAGAGGGAGATTGATAGATTAGACCTGCAATTTCATCTACTTGTAAATTTAGTTTGAAATTTACCTGGAAATTTGTTGTAATTTACTTGTATATTGTATCTTTCAAAGACTGCATTGTAATATAATATCAATAAAATTTTATAACAGTCATTTGAATGACAACCACAAGTTGTCTCAAAGGAAGACTGAGTTTGATTTGTGTCATGCACCTCATTTGTGCAGACTTATTTACATTTGAATGCTTTAGTTTTGCCATCATCAAAATAGGGGGAATTTGTTAGGAAAACCAATTAGATTTTGATGATGTCATCCCTGTATTGATTCATTATTCAAATGTATGTTTAAAGTATTTGGCAAAATGTAAAGAAGAACCAAATGAGTATCTTCTATAGGCCTTAAGTTTTTAAGCTTAGTATTATTGATCAGTTGTAAAATCGACTAAGTTCAGATCAGAGAAGTTCACTCCAGATCAGAAGATTTTATCACAGAGAACTTCAGGTCAGAGAACTTCAAATTAGAGAACTCCAGGACAGAGAACTTCAGATAAGAGGATCATCTCAGAGAAGTTCAGAGCAGAGAACTTCATCTCAGAGAAGTTCATATCAGAAAAGTTCAGAACAGAGAGCTTCATCTCAGAGAAGTTCAGATCAGACAAGTCCAGAGCAGAGAACATCAGATCAGAGATCTTCAGAGGACTTCACATCATAGCACTTTACATCAGATAAGGTTGACTGCACTTCAGGCAGCTTTGACCAAGTTATCTCATACAGGTTCTCAGTTCAGCCAAGATACTCAGTCCACGTCATCAAGCATTGAAAAGTCAACAATCACGGAAAGTCACATGCGGATGTAGGAGACAAACTTAAAAGATTCCCGGAAAGCAAGGAATTAAATATTCATCAAGATCCACACACTGAAGACTTTATACTTATTCTAATCAAGAATAATGACACTAAACGAAGAAAGTCTTACAATGGTCAGAATTGAAAAGGGGATCCAGCCTTGCAACAGATTAATAAGATAAACAAAGAAGTCCATTCTCCAACGGATGGATTTGTTTTAGTAGTGTAACAGCTATGAAGGAAGCTCAAGGATCATACTATATATCTGAAGATATGAATTGAGCAAGATACAATGCGAACAATAGTGCGAACAAAACTTACAAGCGGTCAAAGCATTCAAGCAATCAAAAACATAATATAGCATCGTGAAAGGGCAAGCTTAAGAGATCATATCCGAAGAAGCTCTTTGTTGGAGAAGACAACACTCTTGTCTAAAAACTTGAGTACGGGGTTGCTTTCTTGAACGAGGTTCTTAGAAGTAAAGAGACTGTAAATGCATCCACGGGTTCTTGATTGTAAGGTGATAGACAACTCGAGGGTTGTTGAGGCATCCAAGGGTTTTCAATCAGGAGGTTCTAGGCAGTCTAGGGAGTTGCAACGGCCACGAGTTTCCACTAGTTGGAAGCTGTTGTAACTAGGCATAATTCATTGTAACTATAGTGAATTTATCTCCAACTGGTTTGGAGAGAAGTGGATTAGTAGAGGATTACCCCACCTCTGAAACCACTATAAGTGCCTGCATGTTTTACAGCATTGAACAGCATACTTATTGTTAGGCATATTTTTATATGTTTATTTATCATTATTTCATATCCATTTTTAGTCTAAACCTACATAAATGAGCTTTTAATGCACTATTCTTATATGTTTTGTAGGAAATTGGAGTCCGGAAGCTCGAATGGCGAAAAACGGGCGAAAACGACAATTTTTGGTCCGGGGCCGCGGCACAAGGAAAGCGAGCCGCGGCACACGCACGGCACACAAAGGCACCGAGCACGCTGTACCGGGGGCCGCGTCACAAGAAAAGTGAGTCGTGGCCCATGAGGAAAAATAAGCGCCCAGGTATAGGAGCTGAAGGTTAGGGGCCGCAGCACATATTAAGTGAGCCGCGGCCCACGGGGCGGTTTTGATGGATTTTCCGCGTTTCTGGCCCATTTTTGGAGCTGTTTTCGACCCAATCCACGGACGTGTTTTGTAGGCTAAGGATAGTTATAAATAGGGATTTAAGGTCTGATCAGAGGGACGAAGAGGAGGATCGATCACGAAAAGAATCAAGGAATTGAGAAGAAGTAGAAAACACCAAGAGCAGAGAGCGGAAGACAAGAACGGAGGAATCCAAGTTCTTCGTCTGCGTTTGATTTCTATGCTTTCTTTACTTCTTTTTGTATTTTTATTTTCTAGCATGTCAGGCTAGAACCTTATTCTAGGATTTTGATGAAACCGAGGTTTTGATAAATTAACTTTTGATTTTGCATTATCAATATAATTCCCTTTTCTTATTGAGTTTTCCCCAATTATTCTTAATGCTTTCAATTGTGTGGCCTATAATTGAATTGTTTTGATTACGCAACTAGAATCGGGAGAGGAGAGTTGGTAGGAAAAATTGGTGAGAACCGTTTTATCTTGTGAGATAGGAATATACTCATAGGAATTACGTGGCTTTTCTGGAGATTTCGTACTTTTTGCCTATTGTCGAATTAATTCACCTAGGAATAGAGTGTATTATTCGCCTTAGAAAATTCTATTGACCTCGGGAGAGGCGGTAGAGTATTTTAGCAATCTTCGCCTTCAATAAATTGGGAATTCATTAAAATCATATAATCATGAGTAATTCGGATAAACTGAGGTGGATTCACAATCCTAGATTAATTCCTTATTTGATTCTCTTTCTTCGAACAATCGTTTTCATTATTTAATCTTTTATTACTTTTCTTTAATTATTCTTGCACCTCCAATTTCGATAGTTCAAATAAAATTAGAATACACATAAATCGGTAATTAGTAAGTCAGTCCTCGTGGGAACGATATCTTACTCATCTCTTTATTACTTGTTTACGACAACGTGCACTTGCGTTCACCGAATTTCGCAACAAGTTTTTGGCGCTGTTACCGGTGACTGATTATTTTACTAACATCGATTTCAGTATTTCTAGTCTTAGTTTGAACATTTTTTTTATTTTGTGTAATTTTTTATTTGTTCTTTCAGGAATTTATGATTAGTGCATGAGAAAATTCGGTAACAAAGGCCTACTACCTTTGGATACCAAACTCGAGCACACTCTTCAGAAAAATAAGAAGGAAAAGCGCGAGCTACCAGCAAAAGATACTATGGCCAATAATACGGAAAATCACGGAGTAGACAACCCCATTCAGCAAGCTCAACCGGTATTAGCACTCGGTGACTATGCAATGCCACAAATTAATGCAAACTTTTCGAGAATTCGGCGTCCAACCATCCAAGCGAACAACTTCGAAATTAGGCCGGCTATTATTCAGATGGTACAAGCAAGCCAGTTTTGTGGACTGGCGAACAACGATCCCAACGCACACATCGCTTCATTTCTCGAGATATGTGACACCTTCAAGAACAACGGTGTTACTGATGATGCTATTCGTCTGCGGCTTTTCCCTTTCTCTTTAAGGGACAAAGCCAAGTTTTGGTTAAATTCATTACCGCCGGGCTCTATCACAACTTGGGCGGAATTAGCACAAGCTTTTCTGGCTAAGTTCTTTCCACCATCGAAGACAACGAGGCTAAGGAACGAGATTACTACTTTCGGGTAATTTGACATGGAGTCGCTGCACGAAGCTTGGGAGCGATACAAGGATTTATTACGGAGATGCCCACACCATGGTCTACCGGACTGGCTACAAATTCAGACGTTCTATAATGGATTGAGTGCTTCTACACGCACTCTTGTTTATGCAGCCGCTGGCGGTGCTCTAATGGGAAAAACGATGGTCGAAGCCCATTCTCTATTGGAAGCGATGGCTGCAAATGCTTACCAATGGCCTTCTGAACGGGTGATCCCGAAGCGAGTTATGGGAGTTTCCGACAACGATCTGATCTCTACACTATCAGCCCAAGTTGCCGCCTTGACTCAGCAACTTCAAGCTTTTTCGCATGCTCCTTCTACCGTCACGTCAGAATCATGTAATTGGTGTAATGGATCCCATCCTAGCGCAGAGTGCCAAGTCGGAAACCCTTTCGAGCAACCTCCGATGGAACAAGCTCAGTTCGTGGGGAACGGGAATCAGCAAAATATTCCGTATTCCAACACATACAATCAAGGGTGGCGAAATCACCCAAATTTTTCGTGGAGGAACGGGCAAGCATTAAAACCTCCACAAGCTCAATTCGCGCAGCCCCCACAGCAGCCCCCTCAACCACCAAAAGTGTCCTTGGAAGATGCTCTTGCTCAAATGGTGGCTAATACGAGCCAATTCATGACCCGTACTGAGACTACCTTACAAAATCATTCAGCCTCCACCCGAAACTTGGAAGTACAAATGGGGCAGATTGCAAGTTTATTGTCCTCTCGACCTCAAGGTGTATTACCCAGCACCACCGAAATGAACCCCAAGGAAAACGTGCAAGCAATCGAGCTACGAAGTGGAAGGGAGCTGAAAGTGCAGCCTACCAACAACAAGGAAAAAATTGACCACAGTGAGAAAGAAAAGGACGAGGCGCCCAAGCCAAAGGCAGTGTTGACTACTCATCCCACTCCTCAAATTCCATTCCCACAACGTCTGCAAAAGCAAAAATTGGACAAGCAATTCTCCAAGTTTCTTGACGTCTTCAAGAAACTACATATCAACATTCCATTTGCCGACGCCTTGGAACAAATGCCGAGTTATGTGAAGTTCATGAAAGAAATCTTGTCAAACAAAAGAAAGCTCGAGGAGTATGAGACAGTCGCATTGACGGAGGAGTGCAGTGCTATTCTACAGAAGAAGCTCCCACCTAAATTGAGGGATCCGGGAAGCTTTACTATTCCATGCACCATTGGGAATTCGTCCTTTGAAAGAGCCCTATGTGATCTCGGAGCCAGCATAAAACTTATGCCCATTTCTATTTTTAAGAAGCTGGATATTGGGGAAGCCAAGACGACGACGGTCTCTTTGCAATTAGCTGATAGATCTATCAAATATCCGAGGGGATTAATAGAGGACGTCTTAGTCAATGTCGATAAGTTCATCTTTTCGGCCGATTTCATTTTGCTCTACATGGAGGAGGACCACGACATCCTAATTATATTGGGAAGACCATTTTTGGCAACCGGCCAAACTTTGATCGATGTGTAAAAAGGGAAGATTACTCTACGAGTTCAAGAGGAGCAAGTAACGTTCAATATTTTTCGATCCTTAAAATATCCTAGTGACGCTGAAAATTATTTCCAAGTTGACATCATTAACTCGTGTGTAAGTAGAGCCTTTCGAGAGAATTATCCATCCGATCCACTGGAGTCCGTTTTAATTGGGTCTGCTTCCGAATTAAATTCAGAGCATGTAGCTTATGTAGGACACGTAGATGCTTCCCCACCATTTTTCACCCGTCGACCATGTGAGGAGCTCGGAAGTTCACCGTCTTGACCTGTTCCATCAATCGTTAAACCCCCAAAGCTGGAGCTCAAGCAGCTGCCGACTCATTTAAAATATGCATTTTTGGGACCCGACGATTCCTTGCCAGTCATTCTTTCGGCCACTTTAGCGAGGGATCAAGAGGAGAAATTATTGAGGGTTCTGAGGGAGTACAAATCTGCCCTTGGATGGTCTATTGCGGATATTAAGGGAATCAGCCCGTCCATTTGCATGCACAACATTTTGATGGAAGAAGACTACAAACCATCTGTGGAGCATCAGCGCCGTTTAAATCCAAATATGAAAGAGGTGGTAAAAGTCGAGGTTTTAAAACTCCTCGACGCAGGTATGATCTTTCCTATTTCTGATAGCAAGTGGGTAAGTCCGGTCCAAGTTGTGTCTAAAAAAGGTGGGATAACGGTCATTCAAAATGATAATAATGAATTAATTCCCACTAGGATTATCACGGGGTGGCGTATGTGCATAGATTATAGGAAATTAAATAAAGCCACTAGAAAAGACCATTTTCCTTTACCTTTTATTGATCAAATGTTAGATAGATTAGCCGGACACGATTTCTATTGCTTTCTTGATGGTTATTCTGGGTATAATTAGATTTATATAGCCCCAGAAGACCAAGAAAAGACGACGTTTACATGTCCTTACAGCATTTTCGCTTATAGGCGCATGCCATTTGGTTTATGTAATGCGCCGGCCACTTTTCAACAGTGTATGATGGCTATTTTTTCTGACATGGTAAAGCATTGCATTGAGATTTTTATGGATGATTTTTCTGTTTTCGGAGATTTGTTTGATATGTGTTTGCAAAATTTGCAGAAAGTCCTAAAAAGATGCGAAGAGACAAATTTGGTCTTGAACTGGGAGAAGTCCCATTTTATGGTTCAGGAGGGCATTATACTTGGCCACCGAATATCCTCTCATGGAATTGAATTCGACCGGGCCAAAATTGAAACAATCGAGAAGAGGCCTCCACCTACCTCGGTAAAAGGCATAAGGAGTTTTTTGGGACACGCCGGTTTTTACCGCCGGTTTATTAAGGATTTTTCGAAGATCACGAAGCCGTTGTGCAATCTTCTCATGAAGGATGTTCCGTTTGATTTTGACGAGTCGTGTAAGGAAAGTTTCGATTTATTAAAGAAAGCTCTAAGCACTGCCCCGGTAATAGTCGCTCCAGATTGGGACCTTCCGTTCGAGTTAATGTGTGATGCTAGTGATTTTGCCATTGGGGATGTTTGGGACAGAGACGAGGGAAAGTGTTCCACGTCGTGTATTATGCAAGCCGAACACTTGACGACGCCTAAAGAAATTATGCCACAACGGAAAAAGAATTGTTGGCGGTGATCTTTGCATTTGATAAATTCCGGGCGTATTTATTGGGGACGACAGTGATAGTGTGGACCGACCATTCAGCAATAAAATACCTTTTGGAGAAGAAGGATGCTAAACCAAGATTGATTAGGTGGGTGCTTCTTCTCCAAGAATTCAACTTGGAAATCGGCGACAAAAAGGGGACTGAGAATGTTATAGCCGATCACCTTTCACGGTTAGAGAGTCCCCTTGAGCAAGGAGAAAGTCATCCACAAATTATGGAAACCTTTCCCGACGAGCAGCTCTACAAGTTGGGTTCGCAACACGCGCCTTGGTATGCTGATCCAGTGAACTATTTGGCAAGCAAAATAATTCCGAATGACCTCTCGCGCCATCAGAAGAAGATGCTGATTTCAGACGCTAAGTATTATTTGTGGGACGATCCTTTTCTGTTTAAAAGATGCCCTGATCAAATCATTCGCAGATGTGTTCCGGATGAGGAAATCCACAGTGTGCTGAATCATTGTCATGCATCACCCTACGGTGGGCATTTTAGTGGAAATAGAACAGAGGCAAAGGTCTTACAATCGGGGCTCTATTGGCCGTCATTATTCAAAGATGCTCACTCCTTTGTGTCCACGTGTGATCGGTGTCAACGGACGGGAAACATCTCAAGACGACATGAAATGCCGCTGAACACCATACTTGAGGTTGAATTGTTCGACGTATGGGGGATCGACTTCATGGGTCCATTTCCTCCATCAAATAAGAATCTCGATATTTTGGTAGCCATGGACTACATCTCAAAGTGGGTCGAAGCGGTGGCACTACCAACAAATGGGTCCAATGTCGTAATCAAATTTATAAAAAAATATATTTTCACGCGTTTTGGGACTCCACGTGCTATTATCAGTGATGGTGGTTCACACTCCGACAACAAATTCCTTGATGTGGTCTTGAGAAAATACGGAGTCACTCATCGTGTTGCTACAGCCTACCATCCCCAGACGAGCGGTCAAGTCGATATATCAAATCGAGAGCTAAAGTGGATCCTAGAAAAAACAGTCAGCTCATCTCGAAAAGATTGGTCCTTTAAACTCGATGATGCACTTTGGGCATACCGTACTGTGTATAAAACACCTATTGGGATGTCTCCTTACAGATTGGTTTATGGAAAAAGTTGTCATGTGCCCGTAGAGATGGAACATCGTGCTTACTGGGCGATAAAGAAATTAAATTTTGATCTGAAATCTGCTGGTGAAAAGCGTTGATTGCAGCTGAACAAGTTGGAGGAAATTCGCCACGATGCGTACGAAAATGCGAAGCTTTATAAGGAGCAGACAAATATTTGGCACGATAAGCACATCACACAGCGAGAGTTCGTCCCGGGTCAAGAGGTGTTGTTGTTTAATTCTCGCTTAAGGTTATTCCCCGGGAAATTGCGTTCACGATGGTCGGGACCGTTTACCGAAGTTCAAGTGTTCCCACACGGTCCAGTGGAAGTACAAAAAGATGACCGCAAATTCAAAGTTAATGGACAGCGGTTGAAGGGCTACGTGGGAAATCCAATAGACACGTAGAAGACGAGCGTTGTCTTATCCACCGCCGGATGAATGCTAGAAAAGTCCAGCTGAAGACTATAAACTTAGCGTTACTCGGGAGGCAACCCGAGTATTAGTTGTAGATTTTTATTTTTCAGTATTTTCATGCTTTTTAGAGTCTTCATTTTTTGTCATTTTTGCTTTGATATGCTTATCCCTCACGTTCTTGATGTGTTCCTTTGAAAATTCTGTGCAGAAATTACCCCAGGGTAAGAAATCAGCAATGGGCCGCGGCACAAGGATAGTGAGCCGCGGTTGTAATACCCGGTTGTAAATTCAATAATTATCATTCAGTAATTGCCACTCAGAATTTTTTTCACTCAGTAATAATCATTCGTCATTCGTATTCATTCATTTCGTGTTCATCATTCGGCTTATCTTGGAGTCGTGTATCAGTTTTTATTCATCACTCATTTCTGTTCGGTGATCGATACGAGAATATTTTCATCATCATCATGATTGGTCACTTTGTGTTGGGAGTTCCATGATTGTTTCACCGATTGGACGTGACTTATATTCGTGTAAGTCGTGTAAGTCGTGTGTAGACATGCATGTCCTGTCATTTTTGTGTTCCCTTGTCATTTTGGCACTCAGCAGGGACGCACGAGCATGACACACGAGCAGCTGCTCGTACGTGCTGCTCGTGCGTGGCATCAGATTTGGAGAGTACACTTTGGCGACCATCAGGGACACACGAGCAAGACACACGAGCAGGTACTCTTGCGTGCTGCTCGTGCATGAGATCAGTGGCCGGGCAGTGGCCTGGCGCACGACCAGACACATGGACATTTGGTCGTGCATTTTGGTCGTGCGTCACTGGAGTATATAAGGGGGATCAGACGGGTTTTCACCTCATTTCTCACTTTCTCCCCTTCTTCTCATAGTAGTCGGGCGATTCGATTAGGCTTTGGGGTTATGATCGATTCTACTCCATCCAATCATGTTTTGAGGAGGCTCTAGGTGATCATATCAACATCTAATCCTTCTTCTTCGTCGAATCAAGGTAATTCTCTTGGTTTTCCTAAAATTGTCCATTTTGGGAGTTTTGGCTTTGATTTCATTTTCCGTTCGATTTTGATGAATCAGTTGATGTTAATAAACATTATTAATTATGTTCTATGGATTGTATATCCATATCTTCGATTCGTTCAACCCGATTGATGATTCTTAGGTTCTTGAGGAACTTTGAACATTTAGTGTTCGATTAAATGTCCCAAAGAGTTTCCTTCGACCGTTGTGTTGTTTTGTTCGATATTATGTTATTGAATGAATTGTATTTCATTCAAGGTTTGTTCGAGCGCTTGTATTTATCGGAGACGCCGTTCGTTGTTCGTGGAAGGATTTCATCGCCTTCGGTTGAGGCAAGTTTTATACTTGTACTAGTCAATGAGATTAATGTTATCATATATGTGTATGAATGTGTTGTATCATTCCGAGACTGTTAGGCGTATTTTTATACGATTATTTATCATTATTGTGCATTCTTTTTGTGAGTAAATCTGCATAAATGAGCCTTTAATGCCCTATTATTTTATGTTTTGCAGGAAATTGGAGTCCGGAAGCTAAAACGAGGCAAAACGGGCGAAAACGGCGATTTTTGGCCTGGGGCCGCGGCACGTACCAAGTGGGCCGCGGCACACGAAGAGGACCAGCAGGCACCAGAGTAAACTGTACTCTGAGCCGCGGCACAGATATAGTGAGCCGCGGCCCAGAGGAAAATTATAGCGCCCAATTTTTAATCTGCGCCCCGTGAGCCGCGGCACAGATTAAGTGAGCCGCGGCACATGTTAGGAGTATGCCCTCGAATGCCACTCAGAGGTTGTTGAGTGAGGGCATTGTACTTGTAATTATGTAAACCATTTATATAAGGCAAATGATTGTTTCTTTATTTACTGGTAGTTACTGGCATTCCTAACTCGTAAATAAACATATAGAAACTAGTCCGTGTATTTGAGAGCAAAACGTTCCACTCCTTATTGGATAAGGGGTCGGCCTTTGGAAAGGTTTATAGCTCAAATACTTAATCGTCATAAGTCGATGAAACTTGACCGGCGTTAAGTTTATGTAAAGACTTGTATGACGTGTTCTTTGACATGGAGAGTGCCTGTCGAACACTAATAGTTAGTGGGAGCACACGTTATAGGTATGCTAATTAGATTAGTATACTCGAACCGACTCACCCTCGATTCGTCACATGGATTTCACTCGGGACGATCAATGACGGAATCGAAAGGTTGTGATAGGTATTCGTGAACCTTCGACTTGAGGATTTAGTAGGGATGTGCTTGTGACGTCAAGATTTTCATTAGAGTAGTTCGACCACCTGGCGGAAGGCGGGGGTCAACCTCGACGTGCATCTTGACGGCAAGTAGCGAGTCCCACGAATACCAAGATAGAATTCTTTCTCCCATTAGTGAGCGGGTTATATGTCCTATGCGGTTATTGGCGAGATGAGATCATAAGTCTTTGGCCAAAGCATTGGAGCCATTGTATTAGATACACGGCAACTCGATGATCTCGATTTGCATTAACGCATGCATAGCGTCAAGTACAGATAGGGTTTGGTCGACCGTGACCCTAAAACTTGATCGGGACATTTGAAAGAAGGGTTTATACGTTCTTGGTATTCACGACAGAATGGTTCTTGAATGATCCCAATCATTCGTTCTCGGTTAAGTGCAGTGTAGGCCGCCAGTGGCTAGGTGGTGCTACTACACTTTGGTTCCTCCCATTGCCGATCGAGACGGACCTACCGAGTCGCGCATTAGGATTGGCACGGAATGAATCGAGCTTAATCTCTCATTATAAATATTAGATATTGGATATCTAATTTGGGACATCGGATGTCTAAATCGATTTATTGGATAAATTGATTTACGGCTAATGGATTAAATAAATTCTTGGGTGATTAATTTAATTCGTGAATATAATTATTTCTTGGAGAAATTAATTATATTATTATGTATTTAATGTGATTAATTGATTGGATTAATTAATCGACACAAATACATCGGAACGGAATAGGAGTTTATCTGTTTGGACTCACGGGAGTCCGAAACGGATCGAACTCGTCCGATACCTTCTAGATGGCTGCCCTCCTTCCACCTACTTTCCACCAAGTCTTCAATTCCATTTTATTATAGATGATAATGACTTGGTGGGGGAATCTCATGTGATATGATTTGATTTATGTGGGTTGAATAAGAATGGCAAGAGGACAATGATCTCACTTCACTCAACCTTTAGTAAAGGCTTCCAACCGTGAGTAGTGAGAGAGAGAGAGAGAAAAATCATTTTCTCAAGTCTTCATCTTGATCTTCTTCTTCACTTTGATTCTTGAGTTTTCTTGGAGAAAATTCAAGATACATTAAGAGAGATATATTATACACTTAGAGTGTAATAACAAAAGCTTCACCACTTGATTCTAGCCGTAACCTTAGAGGTTAATCAAGTGTTGTTGTTCCGGTCGTTTTTTCGGCGCGTGGCAAGTAGAGACGCGGTGTTTTCGGCGTTGGATCGTTCAAGGGCTTGGAGCGGATTGAACACGTAGAGATCAAACTAAAGCTTGGGGAATAGCTCAAGAGAAGGTTTCCATTTAATCAACGGACTTCGAGGGTTAGTTTCTTACGACTCTTGCTTTTCGTTTATATATTCGTATATACGTAGCTCGATCGATTCGTAGGGATTCGGATCGAATTAATTTTCGTTTTACCGCTTCACTGGCCTTGATTTAGGCACCGAATCCCAACAGTGGTATCGGAGCGTAGGTCTTGCGATCGTATATACGATATTGGCATTTGGAATGCTCGATTAAATGGTGAATGATTTGGAATCATTTTAGTCATAATCGTGGTATATGTTTTTCGTTCGTAATAATTGTATTTTTCGTAAGTTTATGTCTAAATATAAATCTTAAATTTCGGAAATATGATTTATATTGAAGATATGAAAGTCGAAAAATATTGATATTGATATCCTTGAAAATCTAGCCCAGAATCGTCGTTTGACGATTTTTTGGACAAAAAGGGTATTTTGGCGAGGATGACTCGACCGTGTCTGGGTGACAGGGTGGTGTCCGGCTGTGTGGCCAGGCTGCACAGGAGACCCGTGTCGAGACACGGGCGTGTCTGCCGGAAGTGACTCGACCGTGTCTGGATGACACGGCCGTGTCCGGCACCGATCTGCCAAGTCAACTGAGCGACCCGACCGTGTCTGGGTGACTCGGTCGTGTCTGGCCGGCATCTTCCGAGGGTGACTCGGCCAAGCCGGAGTGATCGCCAGAGTCGCCGAGGGTGACTCGGCCATCTGCCGTTTTCACCCCGGCTCGATTTTTCCGTGTATTCTTAAAAATTAATCTCCGCATGTTAAATTGATTTAATATGATTAAAATGATTTATGGTATTTCATTTTATAAGGGAAATTTGATTAATTGGAATATTTATGGTCGATCAATTATTTTGAACGTTATTACATTACCGATTGTGGTGAATCGATTGGATCGGTTCGTATTGTTGATTGGATCAATGTATCTCTACGCTTTCCATTTATTTAGTATTTATTGGATGAATGCTTTTGAATGGGGATGTGGTTCGTGGACTTAGTTTTGAATCGCTCGTTTTATTCGATTGGGTTGTAAAGAACGCTTTTGAGCCTATTTATTTTACTAGAAAAATTTGTATCTAGGATGCAATTTTCAATGTAAAATTTATATGTAATGACGAAGACCGAGGAAGATCCATTTCGAGAAGACGAAGATTCAAGACGAAGACTTGTAATTAGATTACGGAGTTTTTGTTTTCTAGAACGGTCCATGAACCACATGTTGGTAGCAACTAGGTTGTGATTGGTTGTTTCATATTGTATGAATGCCACAAACGCGCTTAAACGATTAATGTGCAAAGTGTAACGTTAATCGCGATAATTCTCCCACAACAAATAATTAAGTTTATAAGGTTTCAAGGTTTTCCTTCCTCCATCGAGTTTTCGAAATTGAAATCCAAACCGATGTGCTATGCTTCCGAGTTATCGGGTAGTCGTCGGGAGGACGGATAAATTACCGGAGCGCATTGATGCCTTCGGTTGGAGCAAATTTTATCCCTAGAAACACGATAGGTTGCCGGATAAGATTCAATTGTGAAACCGATTTGCGTCGATGGTATAAACTTAACTTGTTCACGAACCATAGAAACCGTATAGGTTGAGCGGAGTGAACAAGGGGAAAAAGAAGATCGAATCATCCATTAGATGGGTTGGTGTTGGACACCACTTTATGAAAATTAATAGACTAGAAACTGTTCGGTTGCCCTCTATTAAGATTTATAAAGAACTCGATCACCACTATGAAGTAGAGCGACAATACTTCCTGATTTCACATGGGAGTGTGTTATTCCGATAAAAATAGTGGGAGTCGGGTAACAAGAATAGAAAGGACCTTAATTCTATACTCGGATCATAATATAACAAGTCACTAATTAATCATATACTTAATGCGGACATAACTCAATATGACAATGAATCCACTCGCAATTCTACTCGAAAAGAACACCTTAATGGGACCTAACTTTGTGGATTGGCTCCGCAACCGATGATTGTCCTCGGATAGAGGCACTGGGATACGTCTTGAGACGGACATTCCGGCGCCTCCTATGCGGACTCGAGCCAATCAGAAGAGATTGAAAACCACGAAAAGTGGGTTAAGGATGACGTGAAAGTCCGTGCTTATATGATGGCTTCCATGTCTAATGAGCTTCAGAGAGCTCATGAGAAAATGACTTCGCGTGCATTCTATCTCACTTAACCGAGCTTTATGGTGAGCACAAGCAGAATCGCTAGATATGAGATATCCAAGCAACTGTTCGGTGCAAGGATGAAGGAAGGTGAGAAGGTTGGGGAACATGTCCTCAAAATGATATCCATGATCGAGAGATTGGAGGCTCTTGATTTTAAAATGGATACTTCTCTCCAAACCGACCTTATCCTACGCCTCTCCCGATTCCTTCTCACGCTTTGTTATGAACTTCAACCGCAATGAGATTGCATGTAATTTAGCCGGGCTAATGAACAAACTTGTGACCGCTCGTCTCAAATGAAGACTCATGATGAAGGAGTCTGCTCTTGTGATTTCTTACGGACCTCGAGGTCTAAGAATAAGAAGAAAAAGACCAAGAAGCGCATGGACCACAAGCTAAGGACCTTAAGGGTAAGGGCAAGGCCCCAATGGTTCAAGAACAAGAAGAAAAGGATACTTGTCTCAAGTGCGGTGAGCCGGGCCACTTTGGGCTAGAGACTGTCCGATTCTTCATGGCACTTCGTGCACGTAACTTTTAGTTTTGGAAACAAATTATTCTCTTGTATTTTCTACTTCGGATAATCGGATTCTCGTGCTAGTTCTCATATTTGTACCGTGAATCGGGATCTGGAACAAAGTAGGAAGCTTGGAGCCGAGAAGTTATGATCACAATCGGAAGCGGGCATAGTGTCGAGGCGGCCGACATAGGATCACTTCTTTTGGGTTTAGAATCCGGCTTTGTTTTGACTTTAGAAGATGTACTTGTTTTGCCCAAGGGGCACAAAACATTGTATCCATTCCGGTCATGGACCGAAAAGGCTTTTCATTTTTCATTGGTGATGGTTCCCGCAAAATTTATTTTAGAAATAAACTAGTGGGTACGCTACATAGTTGAATGGATTGTATCATCTAAATCTCAGCAACAAAGTAGTTGTGAATACTATGACTAGAAAACGTGGTATGGATGAAACCAATCAAGTTTTGAAATGTCATCTTAGACTTGGTCATGTTGGTCAGACCATTGTTTACAAGATGGAAAATGATGGACTTATGGGTCCATTGGGATCAGATCCCTTTCCTACTTGTGAATCTTGCCTAAAAGGCAAAATGACTAAGTCCCCCTTCACAGGACTTTTGAAAGAGCCGATAAATCGGGATTAATCCATACCGACGTATGTGGTGCTTTAGAAGCGAGACGTGACGGATATCAATATTTCATTACGTTTACGAGATGATCATACTAGGTATGGTTATGTATACTTAATGAAACATAAATCCGAGGCCTTTGAGAAATTCCAGAATTCAAGGCCCTAGTCGAAACAAACCGGTAATCATATCAAAGCACTTCGGTCGGACCGAGGTGGCGAGTATATGAGTACGGAGTTTGACGAGTTCCTTAAGGAACATGGAATAGTTTCACAACTAACACCTCCAGTACTCCTCGGTTAAATGGTGTGTCGAAAGAAGGAACCGGACCACGTTGAACATGGTCCGTTCCATGCCGGGCTATCTTGACTTGCCGATTTACTGTGGGGTATGCACTGATCGCCGCGTATATCTTGAGCAGATGTCCTTCCAATCCGTTTCCTAAAACTCCACATGAGATGTGGGAAGGAAGGAAACCAAGTCTTAATCACATTAGGATTTGGGGATGTCCCGCCTATGTCAAGAAGACTAAGGTGGAAAAGTTGGAAGCTAGGTCTGCGAAGGGACGTTTCATAGGATTCTGCCTGGGACGATGGGATATCTATTCTACATGCCCGAAGATCGAAGGATCGTTGTTGCTTTACAAGCACACTTCCCGGAAGATGAGTTCATTCAGAAGGCGGAGCAGTAGAAGTATTTCTTTAGAAGAATACAATGAAACTTCTCGAGAGACACGTGCAAGAAATCGAACCGAACTTTCAAACACAAGTACAACCACCTCGTAGGTCTAGTAGGGTGTCTCATTTACTCGAGAGGTATGGGCTTGTGCACTTGGAGGAGCCGGGTCTCCATGAGGTTCCAAGTGATAGCCAAGAGACCGACGACGACCTATGACCAAGCGATGGTGGATGTAGACTCCGCGAAATGGCGTGAAGCTATGGAAGCCGAGATAGACTCGATGCATGTAAATCAGTCTGGACTCTAGTAGACCGCCCAAGGGCATAGTGCCTATTGGGAACAAGTGGATCTACAAGAGAAAGACCGATGGTGATGGCAAGGTTGACGCCTATAAGGCCGTGCTAGTGGCAAAGGGTTATACCTGAAGGAAGGAATCGACACACGATACCTTCTCGCCCGTAGCCATGATCAAGTCTATTCGCATGATGCTTGCTATAGCTGCCTACCACGATTATGAGATATGGCAAATGGACGTAAAGACGGCTTTCCTTAATGGATTCCTCGAGGAGGAAATCTATATGGAGCAGCCTAAAGGCTTTGTATCCGAAGTCAATATTCAGAAAGTGTGCAAGCTTCAGCGTTCCATTTATGGACTGAAGCAAGCGTCGCGTAGTTGGAATCTTCGTTTTGACGAGGCAGTCAAAGAGTTTGACTTCGTGCAAAATGAAGAGGAACCTTGTGTATACAAGAGGGTTAGTGGGAGCAAGATCGCATTCTTAGTACTATATGTAGATGACATTCTACTAATAGGAAATGATGTGGGAATGCTCAGTTATGTGAAAGCTTGGCTTTCGAGTAATTTCTCCATGAAAGACTTGGGAGAAGCTACCTATATTCTTGGTATTCGACTCTACCGGGATAGAGCGAAGAGAACAATAGGTCTTTCCCAAGCCCTCTATATAGATAAAATCTTAAAGCGATTTAAGATGGATGATTCTAAAAGAGGGTTCCTACCGATGCGACATGGAATAAAACTCACCTTGAAGATGTGTCCTCAAAATGAGGAACAACGAAAGGAAATGAGTAATATACCATATGCTTCGGCCGTGGGTAGCCTTATGTATGCTATGTTGTGTACAAGACGACATTGCGCATGCCGTAAGCGTGGTGAGTAGGTTTCGTGCAAACCTGTAGGGAACATTGATCGCCAGAAAGAACGTTCTCAAGTACTTGAGAAGGACTAGAGATATGGTTACGATGTATGGTGGTGGAGAATGGATGTGGTGGGATTCACCGATTCGGACTTCCAAGGACCGAAGGACGACTCGATGTCCACTGCTACATATTTACTCTTAATGGAGGAGCGATCTTGGCGTAGTGCCAAGCAAAGCGCGATCGCGATTCCACTGTCAGCCGAGTATCAAGCGGCCTCGGAGGCTTCCAAGGAAGGGTTCTCGGATTAAGAAGTTTCGGGAGAACTTCAAGTGATACCATGTGCCGAGTCACTGTCTACGCATCGCGACAACGACGGAGTCAGAGCGCAGCCAAGGAGCCGAGGTTTCACAACAAAGACCAAACATATTGAGAGGAAGTATCATCTCGTAAGAGAATTTGTTCGCAAGGGATACATTGTCCGCATAGAGTAGACTCGGCCGACAACGTCGCCGATCCACCGACTAAGCCACTATCTCGGACTAGCTTGGAGCGTCATCGGAGAACATGGGTATTAGATACCATAGTGTGTGGCATTGAGTGCAAGTGGGAGATTGTTAGGAGTATGCCCTCGAATGCCACTCAGAGGTTGTTGAGTGAGGGCATTGTACTTGTAATTATGTAAACCATTTATATAAGGCAAATGATTGTTTCTTTATTTACTGGTAGTTCTTGGCATTTCTAACTCGTAAATAAACATATAGAAACTAGTCCGTGTATTTGAGAGCAAAACGTTCCACTCCTTATTGGATAAGGGGTCGCATCGGAAAGGTTTATAGCTCAAATACTTAATCGTTCGCAAGTCGATGAAACTTGACGGGGCGTTAAGTTTATGTAAAGACTTGTATGACGTGTTCTTTGACATGGAGAGTGCCTGTCGAACACTAATAGTTAGTGGGAGCACACGTTATAGGTATGCTAATTAGATTAGTATACTCGAACCGACTCACCCTCGATTCGTCACATGGATTTCACTCCGGGACAGTCAATGACGGAATCGAAAGGTTGTGATAGGTATTCGTGAACCTTCGACTTGAGGATTTAGTAGGGATGTGCTTGTGACGTCAAGATTTTCATTAGAGTAGTTCGACCACGTAAACCGAAGGCGGGGTCAACTCGACGTGCATCTTGACGGCAAGTAGCAGTCCTACCGAATACCAAGATAGAATTCTTTCTCCCGTTAGTGAGCGGGTTATATGTCCTATGCGGTTATTGGCGATGAGATCATAAGTCTTTGGCAAAAGCATTGGAGCCATTGTATTAGATACACGATACTCGATGATCTCGATTTGCATTAACGCATGCATAGCGTCAAGTACAGATAGGGTTTGACCGACCGTGACCCTAAAACTTGATCGGGACATTTGAAAGAAGGGTTTATACGCCATCGGTATTCACGATGAATGGTTCTTGAATGATCCCAATCATTCGTTCTCGATGGGGTACAGTGTAGGCCGCCAGTGGCTAGGTGGTGCTACTACTCTTTGGTTCCTCCCATTGCCGATCGAGACGGACCTACCGAGTCGCGCATTAGGATTGACGGAATGAATCGAGCTTAATCTCTCATTATAAATATTAGATATTGGATATCTAATTTGGGACATTGATGTCTAAATCGATTTATTGGATAAATTGATTTACGGCCTAATGGATTAAATAAATTCTCGGGTGATTAATTTAATTCGTGAATATAATTATTTCTTGGAGAAATTAATTATATTATTATGTATTTAATGTGATTAATTGATTGGATTAATTAATCGACACAAATACATCGAACGGAATAGGAGTTTATCTGTTTGGACTCACGGGAGTCAAACGGATCGAACTCGTCCGATACCTTCTAGATGGCCGCCTCCTTCCACCTACTTTCCACCAAGTCTTCAATTCCATTTTATTATAGATGATAATGACTTGGTGGGGAATCTCATGTGATATGATTTGATTTATGTGGGTTGAATAAGAATGGCAAGAGGACAATGATCTCACTTCACTCAACCTTTAGTAAAGGCTTCCAACCGTGAGTAGTGAGAGAGAGAGAGAAAAAATCATTTTCTCAAGTCTTCATCTTGATCTTCTTCTTCACTTTGATTCTTGAGTTTTCTTGGAGAAAATTCAAGATACATTAAGAGAGATATATTATACACTTAGAGTGTAATAACAAAAGCTTCACCACTTGATTCTAGCCGTAACCTTAGAGGTTAATCAAGTGTTGTTGTTCCGGTCGTTTTTTCGGCGCGTGGCAAGTAGAGACGCGGTGTTTTCGGCGTTGGATCGTTCAAGGGCTTGGAGCGGATTGAACACGTAGAGATCAAACTAAAGCTTGGGGAATAGCTCAAGAGAAGGTTTCCATTTAATCAACGGACTTCGAGGGTTAGTTTCTTACGACTCTTGCTTTTCGTTTATATATTCGTATATACGTAGCTCGATCGATTCTCGTAGGGATTCGGATCGAATTAATTTTCGTTTTACCGCTTCCGCTGGGCCTTCGATTTAGGCACCGAATCCCAACAGCACACGGGGCGGTTTTGGTGTACTCCGCGCGGGTTTGGGCCGTTTTGAAGCCAGTTCTCGACCTAATCACACGGACGCGATTTAGAGGCTGCTGGGAGCTATAAATAAGGGTTTAAGGCCATAATTAAGCATCTTTGATCTTTGGATTACCTTTTGAAAGATCGATCAATCTTGGAGGAGGAATATTGCAGAAGAGAAGGATAAGCAGAAGACATCAAGAGCAGAGGGCGGAAGCCATAAGAACGGAGGAATCCGAGTTCTTCATCTGCGTTTGATTTCAATGCTTTCATTCATTATTTCTGTATTTTTATCTTTTAGCATGTCAGGCTAAAATCCTGTTCTAGGATTTTGATGAAACCTAAGTTTTGACGGATTTGCTTTAGATTATCTATATAATTCCCTTTTTCTGTTGAGTTTTCCCAATCAATTTTAATGCTTTCAATTGTCTGGCCAATAATTGGATTGTTTTAATTACGCAACTCGAATCGGGAGAGGAGAGTTGGTGAGGAACTATTGGTGAGAACCGTTTTATCTTGTGAGATATGAATATACTCATAGGAACTACGTGGCCTTTTGAGGATTTTGTGCTTTTCGCCTATTGTCGAATTAATTCACCTAGGGATAGAGTGCATTATTCGCCTTTAGAAAAATCTATTGACCTCGGGAGAGGCGGTAGAGTATATTAGAAATCTTCGCCTTCAATAAATTGGGGAAATCATTAACTCCAGATAATCGAGAGTAAATTCGGATAAACCAAGGTGGATTCAGAATCCTAGACTTATTCATCATTTGATCTTCTTTCTTCAAGCGATCGTTTTTCTATTTATTATTGATTCTCTTTAGTTTTTAATTGCAACACAACTTTCGACTGTTCAAATAAAATTAGAGTACATAAAAATCGGTACTTAGTAATTCAGTCCTCGTGGGAACGATACTCACTCATCACTTTATTACTTGTCTATGATGACGTGCACTTGCGTTAACGAAATATCGTAATAAGTTTTTGGCGCCGTTGCCGGGGACTGATTTTTACTAATATCGATTTCAGTATTTCTAGTCTTAGTTTGAACATTTTTATTGTTTTTGTGTTATTTTATTTGTTTGTTTTTCCTTTCAGGATTATTCGGTTAGTGCATGAGAAAATTCGGTAATGAAGGCCTACTACCTTTGGATACCGAACTCGAGCGCACTCTTCGAAGAAACAAAAAGGATAAACGAGAGCTACCGATGAAAGTCACTATGGCCGATAATACGGGAAATCACGAAGCGGAAAACCCCATGGTGCAAGTTCAACCGGCACTAGCACTTTGCGATTATGCTATGCCGCAAATCAACGCGAACTTTTCGGGGATTCGGCGTCCCACCATCCAGGAGAACAATTTCGAAATCAAGCCTGCAATTATTCAGATGGTACAATCGAGCCAGTTCTGTGGATTGCCGAACGATGACCCCAACGCACACATTGCGTCTTTTCTCGAGATTTGTGACACGTTCAAGAACAACGGTGTCACCGATGATGCCATCTGTCTAAGGCTTTTACCTTTCTCTTTGAGGGACAAAGCAAAATTTTGGTTGAACTCTTTACCGCCGGGCTCTATCACGACATGGGCGGAATTAGCACAAGCCTTCCTTTCTAAATTCTTCCCACCATCAAAGACGGCGAGGTTGCAGAACGAAATTACCACCTTTGGTCAATTTGATATGGAGTCTCTCCATGAAGCTTGGGAGCGATACAAAGATTTTCTAAGGAGATGCCCACACCACGGCCTACCGGATTGGCTGCAAATTGAGACGTTCTATAATGGATTAAGTGCCTCTACATGCACTCTCGTGGATGTAGCCGCTGGAGGAGCTTTAATGGGAAAAACGATGGCCGAGGCACACTCTTTGTTGGAAGCTATGGCCGCAAATGCGTATCAATGGCCGTCCGAACGAGTAAATCCAAAGCGAGTCATGGAAATCTCCAATAATGATCCAATCTCTACACTTTCAGCTCAAGTCGCCGCTTTGACGCAACAACTTCAGGCATTTTCGCATGCTCCTTCCCCCGTTACCATTGAATCTTGTAATTGGTGTAATGGATCTCACCCTAGCGCAGAGTGCCAAGTCGGAAACCCTTTCGAGCAGCCCCCAACTGAACAAGCTCCCGTAGGAAACGAAACCGCAAAATAATCCGTACTCCAACACTTATAATCCGGGATGGCGTAATCATCCTAACTTCTCATGGAGAAACGACGTAACTCGAACCAGCCTCCGTTCGCTCAACACCAACAAGAACCTCCTCCCGCCTCCAAAAGTTTCTCTAGAGGAAGCAATGAAATTGGCGTGAATACGAGCCGGGTTCATGACCCGCATTAAGCAACATTGCAAAACCATTCCGCTTCCATTCGCAACTTGGAAGTCCAACTGGGCCAGATAGCAAATGTATTAACAGCCCGCCCGGAAGGTACCTTGCCAAGTACCACTGAAACGAATCCCAGAGAAAGTGTCAATGCCATTGGTTTGAGAAGTGGTAAGAAATTGTGTGAGCTGCCCGAGCCGAACGAAAAGAGAAGTGAGGAGGAGGAGAAGAAAAATTCAGCGACGGAGGAATCACAAGATTGGAGACCCTCGATACTATTTCCGGACAATCCAAAGGCATATGTACCACCCGTCCCGTTTCCGCAGCGATTACAACAGAAAAATGTGGACAAGCAATTCTCAAAGTTCCTCGACGTCTTCAAGAAGTTACATATTAACATCCCATTTGCCGATGCCCTGGAGCAAATGCCAAGTTACGTGAAATTCATAAAGGAAATTTTGTCAAATAAAAGAAAACTCGCGGAGTATGAGACAGTCGCATTGACGGAGGAATGCAGCGCTATTCTTCAGAAGAAGCTTCCGCCAAAATGGAAGGATCCGGGAAGTTTTAATATACCATGCACTATAGGAAATCTGACTTTTGAAAGGGCATTGTGTGATCTCGGCGCTAGTGTTAATCTCATGCCTCTGTCTATCTTCAAGAAACTTGGAATTGGAGAAGCGAAACCGACGACTGTCTCTTTGCAATTGGCCCATAGATCCATCAAATATCCAAGGGGAGTGATAGAGGACGTTTTAGTAAAGGTTGATAAGTTCATCTTTCCAGCCGATTTCATTGTGCTTGACATGGAGGAAGACCACGACATCCCAATTATCTTGGGAAGACCAATTTTGGCAACCGACCGAACTACAATCGACGTGGAAAAAGGGGAACTAACTTTAAGGGTTCAAGATGAGCATGTCACTTTTCAATTATTTAAATCCTTTCCATGTCCGGGTGGTGTTGAGAAGAGCTCGCAAATTGAAAGTGTGGATACCGTTGCGAAAGACACACACCGAAAGAATCGTCGGTCGAAAAACTCAGAGTCCGTTTCAGAGGGTCTGATGCCTCAGAAAAATTTAGAACGAGTTGCATATCTCAGGCATGTGGACATGCCGTCATCATCAACCGTTCATCCATCAATGAGAAGTCCCGATGCTGTCATAAGTTCGTTCGAGAAAAAGGAGAATAAGCCGGACATAAAACGGAGGCCAAATCATGAGAAAAATGGGTGCTTCGGAAAGTTGTTTGTGTCAAAACCTTTTCGCAAACAACATTTGGTGTCCGAACCAAAAATTGAATCGTTAAAGACCAATGGTCAAAATTTTAAAACACATATTAATGGTTCGATGAACGGGGCGGAGTCCAAATGGAGTTTGCGAAAAGCGAACTGATTTTCAATAGGTCCGGCTGAAGACTATAAACTTAGCGCTTCTCGGGAGGCAACCCGAGTTTTAGTAGTAGATTTTTATGTTTCAGTATTTTCTTGCATTTTTGAGCATTTATTTTTCATCATTTTTGCTTTGATTTGCTTATCCCTCTCGTTCTTGACGTGTTCCTTTTAAAATTCTGTGCAGAAAAAGTCCCAAGGGAAAAATTTATGCCTGAGCTGCGGCACAAGGCTTGTGAGCCGCGGCACACACAAATCGAACCAGAAGGCTGAACATTCTGTACTATGTGCCGCGGCACAACTTTCCTGAGTCGCGGCACACTTGATTCCTGAGCCGCGGCACGTTGCTGCTGATCCGCGGCACAACAATTGCCAGATGAAGAGCCCAGGACGCTGTACTCTGTGCCGCGGCACAAACCAAGTGAGCCGCGGCACCCGACTGATGAGCCGCGGCACATGGCGATGGAACAAAGAAGACCAGGCGGACTGTACTCTGGGCCGCGGCTCACTTAAGTTGTGCCGTGGCCCACCGTTCGGAATTTGAGCAGCCCAGGTATCCTTATAACATGAATTCGGCCGGGCCCAGGTACATTTCTTTTCCTTCCCCTGCACAAGCGATCGGCCAAGAAATTTTTTTTCATCTTCTTGCATTCTTCTTGCACTCTTCAAGAACTAAGCAAGGTAACTCCGAATTCCTACTCTTAATTGCCCTATGAATTGAAAGGTGAAGTTTTGTTATTCATTTGATGGTTGATTATGTTTTTTTTCCTTTTTTCAAGAGTTCTATCAAGATGAGTTGAGGATATGATGATTTGGATCGATTATTGATGATTATCTTTTGATTATGAACGAATGGATTATGTTTGTCATGATACTCGATTCAGGATGTTGTTTTTGGGGATTGAATGAAGCTTTAGTCATATTTGTTCTTCAATTAAAAGGATGCACTCAAGGTGTTTGATGAATTGCCTGAATGAAATTTTTTCTTTGTTAAGTCAATGTTCTTAAGCTATGTGCAACGAATTCGTTTCTGGATTTACAGCAACTCCAACCCTTACGTCAATGTTAAACGTGAAAGCTTAAATTTTATTTCTCTCTCACGGCGGTGCTAGCTCGTTAAATTCTTGATTTATGTTGGATATACTTAGCCGAGTAATGTTATTCTCGTTATTGCTTAAGTAAGTAAACTCCGGTGTTTATTTTCAGGACTCGCTATGGCTAGAACCAAGAAGCTCAGCAAAAGTGCCAGGACTCAGTCATCTCCCACATGAGGGGAAACTTCTCATAGTCGAGCCGAGTCGGAGGCGCACCAATTCTCTGACCCGGAGATCCATAAAATCTTCAACGAGAAGATTCGCCCTCGACCTCTGATCCCGGAGAGGGGATTCACCTCAGCCCCCCAGGACGGGGAGCTTCTGACCATGATCAACGAGATGGGGTGGGCCCGTTTTGCTGCACCTCCCGAGCCAGCGGTGATATCTATTGTGCAGGAGTTTTATGCGAGCGCTTTGTTGAAGCACATTCGTGCGGGCCAGATGATATAGCAGTTAGATACTCGGACTCAGGTCGTAGTCCGAGGCATTACGGTGGATTTTTCAGTAGCTGCTATTCGGAGGTTATTTGAGCTGCCGGTGGTCGATGAGACGGCTTATACGCGAGTTATGGATAGCCTCACGAAGGAGGCTCTGCTCGAGACTCTTACACAGCCCGACTCCGACTGGGAGAGGCGCGCACCGGCTTCTTCCACCTTCTACTTTAAGAGCTCGCGCCTCAGTCAGTTCGGGCGAGCCTGGTTGTACTTTATCTGCGCACGTATAGATCCCACCTCACAGATCTGCACTGTTTTTCTCTCTCGAGCCCGTACATTATATGTTATCACCTTCGGGCTGCGATTCGATGTGGCTCCTCTCCTGGTCCGATCTATCTTCCAGTGTATTCAGGGAGGGGCCAAGATGGGACTGAAGCACCCCTCTCTTATTTGCGCTCTTTGCCGGCAGTCGGCGATGACGTGGTCGGACGACGAGCCGATGCTAGCTCCCCAGGGCCCGATTGATCACCGCATCATTTCGCATTTCGACTAGTGGGGAGGAGCGCCGGCACACGCTCGGGGGCGAGGATTTTTACTTGATGAGGCCCACGAGGGATCCCCCGAGCATCTTCTTCTGACGCAGGAGCAGATGGAGTCCAGCCCGCCGCCCGACAGAGAGTGCTTGCAGGCGATGTTTGACGGATTGAGGGAGGATATGAGGAGAGAGAGAGAGAAGATGAGGAGATAGAGAGAAAGCATTCTGGCTGAGATGAGAGAGGAGAGGCGGACGGAGAGGGAGAGCATCATTGCTGCCGTCCGAGATGAGATGAGAGAGCAGGCCCGCCGGGCCAACCGGCGTGAGACGAGGCGCTTAGCAGCGAGGGATGCCTACCACCAGGAGCACCTTGCTGCATGAACGGCCCACATTATGCACCCGGACGGGCCATTTATTCCACCTGCTCGGCCAGCCACACCACCCTCCTCACCGGACGACGCCGGCACCAGTTCGTGAGCAGACTGTAGGGGAGTACTTGACCTTTGTCTTTCATTGCATATTATTCTTTTTTGTCCATTGAGGTCAATGTACGTCCTAAGTTTGGGGGGGTTTACTTTCTGTTGATATACTTATTGCTGTACTAATCTCGTTTGCACTTTCGTTATTTTTAGTTATCTTTTTGTTGCTATCCTTGCTTGTCATGATTTTACTCTTATTCGTGAATTTTTCGTGCTCCTTTTTGTGTGAAACTGATGTTACGATACTGATTTCTCTCTGAAGAAACGGTTGAGGTTTAGTGAGTTGCAGTCAGCGATATCTGTTTTTGTTAAGTCTTCATTTAGGTCCGAAATTTTTTCGTTTTTGTAGAAATCTTAGCAGATAAGAAAGGAGACATACGTGTTTTCAAATCGCCGCTTATAAGTTTGGTTACATTTTCCCAATAGCTAGTCATCCAGTAACATAAGTCGTGTTGGCACCTATTGTGAGTTTAGAGTAGGACAGTTTTTCCCATAAGTCGAGATATTATTTGTTCTATGATGGGAAGTCTAGTAACCGGGGGTATTCGCGTGACCCGCTGCTCACTCTCGCGTAAAACGACGACCCTGATTAGACTAGTGGTTTAGAGATTTCGCATGTGCCGATGATGGGGAGCCTAGTAACCGGGGGTATTCGCGTGAACCGTGTTTACTCTCGCGTAAAACAGCGACCTTGGATTGGACATGCGGGAATAGCTATTCGAGTTGTTTCTCCGTTGTGGAGGGGGACTTAGTAACTAGAAGCATCCATGTGCCCCATGTGTGTCTTTTACGTCAAACGGTTCCCCAACACATGAGAATGGAATTCCACCCTAGGATTATCTTGATGAAACATCCCGAGATCCGAACCTAGTGGTCAACTCGAATCAATTTATTGATCATATATAAGGGAACACTGTCCGAGGGTTAATTTTGATGAAACTCTTGGAATTTTTGCCACTAGACTTGGAACTGGGCGAGTTAGCTTGTTTATTTTAACCCTTCATATTGGCGGTCGATTAAATTCACGCTTGTTAATCTTTGAGCTGGATTTTCTTCATGAACGAGTAATTAGGACTGAAATTGGTTACTTTGTGGAATCAGTGTTCTGGATGTAGCTCGCTACTACGATACTTGTATTATTCCGAGAGAATTTCAGGGTAGTATTGATTAGGTTGAGCACTATGAGTTGCACGATTATTCACGATATTCTTTTGTTTGAAATTGATTGTTTTTGCTTGAGGACAAGCAAAGGCTAAAGTTTGGGGGTATTTGTTAGGCGTATTTTTATACGTTTATTTATCATTATTGTGCATTCTTTTTGTGAGTAAATCTGCATAAATGAGCCTTTAATGCCCTATTATTTTATGTTTTGCAGGAAATTGGAGTCCGGAAGCTAAAACGAGGCAAAACGGGCGAAAACAGTGATTTTTGGCCTGGGGCCGCGGCACGTACCAAGTGGGCCGCGGCACACGAAGAGGACCAGCAGGCACCAGAGTAAACTGTACTCTGAGCCGCGGCACAGATATAGTGAGCCGCGGCCCAGAGGAAAATTATAGCGCCCAGTTTTTAATCTGCGCCCCATGAGCCGCGGCACAGATTAAGTGAGCCGCGGCACACGGGGCGGTTTTGGTGTACTCCGTGCGGGTTTGGGCCGTTTTGAAGCCAGTTCTCGACCTAATCACACGGACGCGATTTGGAGGCTGCTGGGAGCTATAAATAAGGGTTTAAGGCCATAATTAATCATCTTTGATCTTTGGATTACCTTTTGGAAGATCGATCAATATTGGAGGAGGAATATTGCAGAAGAGAAGGATAAGCAGAAGACATCAAGAGCAGAGGGCGGAAGCCAGAAGAACAGAGGAATCCGAGCTCTTCATCTGAGTTTGATTTCAATGCTTTCATTCATTATTTCTGTATTTTTATCTTTTAGCATGTCAGGCTAAACCCCTGTTCTAGGATTTTGATGAAACCTAAGTTTTGACGGATTTGCTTTAGATTATCTATATAATTCCCTTTTTCTGTTGAGTTTTCCCAATCGATTTTAATGTTTTCAATTGTCTGGCCAATAATTGGATTGTTTTAATTACGCAACTCGAATCGGGAGAGGAGAGTTGGTGAGGAACTATTGGTGAGAACCATTTTATCTTGTGAGATAGGAATATACTCATAGGAACTACGTGGATTTTGTGCTTTTCGCCTATTGTCGAATTAATTCACCTAGGGATAGAGTGCGTTATCCGCCTTTAGAAAAATCTATTGACCTCGGGAGAGGCGGTAGAGTATATTAGCAATCTTCGCCTTCAATAAATTGGGGAAATCATTAACTCCAGATAATCGAGAGTAAATTCGGATAAACCAAGGTGGATTCAGAATCCTAGACTTATTCATCATTTGATTTTCTTTCTTCAAGCGATCGTTTTTCTGTTTATTATTGATTCTCTTTAGTTTTTAATTGCAACACAACTTTCGACTGTTCAAATAAAATTAGAGTACATAAAAATCGGTACTTTGTAATTCAGTCCTCGTGGGAACGATACTCACTCATCACTTTATTACTTGTCTACGATAACGTGCACTTGCGTTAACGAAATATCGCAAAAGAGACTTAGTCTCTTCATAAGTTCATTGATATTAGGGGATCGTTCGATACGATACTCTTCGGCAATTATGCCAAATGTTTATTATCATTCATTAATGGACGGTAAGGCATTGAGAAATTCGTTGTTAATGTTATTATCGATCACCGGTTCGCGGTATCGATGTATCGGTTGTTGTTGCTAATATTGACGTCGATCTAAGGCGTTGTTGTAATCATTGTTATTAATGTTGGTGTCCTGTCATTCATGTTGTATTAGCCGATTGAATGCATTGTCGTATTCATTCTCATCTTCGTCGTCGGTAGCCGATTAAAGGTACCGAGGCATTCATTGTATCATTGTCATCGATTAGCCGTTCTAAGGCAATCGAGCTGCTCAATCATTCATTGTATCATTGTCATCGATTAGCTGTTCTAAGGCAATCGAGGTGCTCAATCATTCGTTGTATCATTGTTATCGATTGACCGTTATAAGGCAATCGAGATATTGAATCATCCGCTGCATCATTGTTATCGGTTGGCCATTCTAAGGCAATCGAGCTATTGAATTGGGGCTATCGAGGATAGTTCCCATCCATTATGTCGTTGTTATCGATTGACCATTCTAAGGTAATCGAGGTATTGAATTAGGACTGTCGAGTACGATGCCCATCTGTGAGTCATCAATGTCGTGTTGGCCGACTCAAGGTAGCACACTATCATTCTCGTGAATTCGGTAAACTACGGATCGTTGTCGTTTGTGATTTATTATATTTTGGAGGCTAGTCTCGACTAGTGGTCATTATGGGTAAGTTTGGGGCTTGAACCTTCACGGTTGGGTTTCCAACACCTACAATTCAGTAGGTCATGGCCATTGGATGGCCTATTTGTGATACGGCTTCGTGCCGTGGCTTCGGCCCTAATTGTGATACGGCTTCGTGTCATGGCTTCGACCCTAATTGTGATACGGCTTCGTGCCGTGGCTTCGGCCCTAATTGTGATACGGCTTCGTGCCGTGGCTTCAGCCCTAATTGTGATACGGCTTCGTGCCGTGGCTTCGGCCCTAATCGATACAGCTTCGGGCTGTTTTGGCTTCATGTGATTGTGATATTTGACAGCTTCGGCTGAGTGGCTTTCAGGCCTTTATGATTGTCTTGGTAATTCCATTGGAGCCTTCGGGCATTGTGATTCATAATTAATTCAGTTCTGGTTTGGTTCATGTCGTGTAATTCATTATGGTACTCTATGATTATGATTCGCCGTTGGGCACTTATGTTCTAACCTGTTGAACAGGTATTAATAGTATGTCGTGGGCATAGTGTTTCACGAATGCTCGGTTCTTACATTGGTTTGTGAGCATCTCGTATTATTATTATCATTGTACCGTTTCATTCTGCCTTTGGATGCATATCATGTTATACATGTATTTTATGTTCATTATTTGGATGACTGACCACGTGGGGGCGGAACATGTTTTCATGTTTTAGGTGCTTGCGAGGAGAGAGTTGAGACACGGGGGCATGATGATGGCGACGAGGCATTCGAGCGATACTATTCCGAGTTGTTCATGTTGGTCAGTCAGTTGGAGTGTTCTCCAGTGTGTCAGTCTTTGTCATTATGTATTACCCGAGCAGATGCTCGTGGATGTTGTTGTATTTTTACTTTTGGCCATGTAGGCCCATCGTTGTCGTTGAAATTCCTTATCGGAATATTGTGTCGGATATCATGGTAGGGACTATGATTTTCCCTTGTTGTTTAATTTAATGTATTTTAGTCATGTTCGCCTGGTGGATCTCCTGGCGTGGGGTCCATGGTACTGTAATAACCCAATAGGATTTGAGGGTGTTACATAAGATGGTATCAGAGATTTTGGGTTGTGAGATACCCTGATATGTGAGTTATGTGGCTCTACCGATGCGGTAGTAGTAGGACTGTCAGGTTATGACAATCTGGACAGTCGGGTTTTGTGAGTCGTAATATTAGTACGGCTGCACGAGTCATTCATTCATCGAGTCGTCGTCAGTTGAGACTAGTATCGCCAGACCTCGAAGCTTCGTATGACCTGTCTAAGGACTCGATTCTCTTTATGTTCATACATTCATCATGTCATTAATTATTCATGCTTTGTTGAAACCTATATGTGATATTATTGTTATGATTGATTCATGACTAATTGTTTTGGAACACATGTGACTCGTGTAGGTGCTAAGGATCAACTCATTCATCAGTTAATAATCCTCAATCATCATTTTGATCTTGTCGATCGTGTTAATTCATTCATCACTCAGTCAACCTCATTATTCAGTTAATTCATTCATCACTCAGTTAACCTTATTGTTCAGTTAATTCATTCATCACTCAATCAATATCATTACTCAGTTAATTCATTCATCACTCAGTTAATTCATTCATCACCCAGTCAATCTCATTACTCAGTTAGTTCATTCATCGCTCACTCAATCTCATTACCCAGTCAATTCATTAATCATCAAGTCCATCTCATTGTTCAGTTATTGATCTTGTAGATCGAATTTTCAACCTTGTTAACTTGTTCAAGGTAATCGTTTCAGGAATTTCAGCAGGTAATCATGTTACCTCATTCGATCTCTCATGCGATCTTATCATATTCCGGCGTCATGTTGATGATCATTTTATTACATTATTAATGCATTCATTGTGTTAGAGCGTGTATGCTCATTGTTATCATTCAGTAACATAATCATAATGCGATGTTCATGCGGGATCTATAATTATCATGTGACTTTCCTGCTTCAGTATGGATAGAGCTGTCAGAGGACGCAGGGGAAGAGGCCGCGGTGCGGGCCGAAACCCGGGATCTCGTGTGCATGCCCACGCGAACTCAAGGGATATCATTAATTCATCAAATAGCGAGGCTACTCATTCATCAGCAGATAATCAGTCGTTGTCAGTGAGTCATACCCGAGAGGCATCTCACTCGGAAGGTGTTCGGGTTGACCCATTCATATTTATGCAGGGCATGATGGCCCAGATGACTCAGATGATGCGGATGGTGGAGACCATGCAGACCTCGATGGTTCGTGGTCCACCGCAACAGGGATTCTAGGTGCCGTTTCATGGACAGACTGGAGTAGTGAATCAGATTGTTGGCGATATCTCTCGTCAGAGGCCGCCTACTTTTGAGGGTTCGTCGGAACCAGCTGATATTGTTCATTGGCTCGAGCATTTTGATAAACTCTTCGACATGGTGCAGTGTCCAAAAGAGAGTAAAGTGTCAGTAGCAGCTTATTACTTGAGTAAGGGCGCTTATTCGTGGTGGCTTTCTGTGAAACCCATCGATCGTGATTGTATTTGGAGTGAGTTCAAGGCTCTCATGTTAGAGAGGTATTATCCGGCTCCACTTCGTGAAGCCAAGTTGTCAGAGGTTTTGAACCCCGAATCCGTCGAGGACGAGGGTGTTATTGTCATTCTTTGAGAAGTTTCGGGGACTACTTGATTTGCTTCTTGATTATCCGCATCGAGGCGGATAAGATCAAATATTTTAGTAAGAGGCTAAATCCGCAGTTGAGGATGCAGTTGTTCAATCACAATTGTAATTCACTTAGTGAGTTCATCGAGAAGGCTCTTGGAACAGAGCTTTTGATGAAGGAGCTTACTCAGAAGCACCCTTCAGTTTCTTCTGGTGGGAGGACTAGGATGCCGGTTCGTTCTGAGGGACATCGGGCTCCGACGTCCAAGAGGTCGTTTTCCAGTCGTCTTCGTGCTGAGAAAGCATCTTCCTCTAAGACGATGAATTCGACTATTGTTTGCTTTAACTGTGATTCAGCAGGACACGTGAGTACTCGGTGTACGGTGCCAACTATTGTCTGTTTTCTGTGTGGGAATCAGGGACACCTTTAGAAATACTGTAGAAGTTCTAGGGCCGGTAGATCTTGAGAGAGCTCAAGGGCCTCGAGGGACTTTGTTACTCCAGCCCGTGTTTCATTCGAGGGGTCCTACCAGGCTTCGAGATCCCGAGGTAACGACATTTATCACCGGTTTTGAGCAAGTTAATTCTTGCTCGGTAATAGGATAATCATTCATTTCATTGTTATTCATTCATTCATATAATTCACTCATCATATATCAATCACGTTGAGACTTATAATTATCAAACTAATCATTCACTTCACGGGGAACAATGGTTCCAAACATTTCATTTGAGCTATCACTCATTACATTATCATTTCACCCCGATGAGTCATTCTTGATCCTTGTTGGATTTCAGTTCATTATCATTCATTGTGATCATTCTTGTTCTTGTGACCTCCCGGGATCATATTGAGCAATGAGTTCAGATTTGGGTCTCCTTAAACCGATGAGATCCAGGAGATCGATTATCTGGAGGATATCGGTGTTAGGTACATTTGATATGTAGCCTTAATCTTTGTATTTTCTTTTCTCTGTTTTCGGATTAATGTGTAACTTAATCCGTATTAATGTATCGTGGTTGTGGATCATTTATTGTCGATCTATCTTATAATGATCGCATTTGAGAATCTTGAGATTTGGGTCATTTGATGCATTCTTTTTGTGTTGTACCCGAGATTTTGTGATGATCTGGGTAATTATTCATTGTGATTCGAGACGTCAAGTCATGGGGACTTGGACGTGTGATTGATATGTTCCCGAGGACTATATGTGCGTTGTCGCTTTTTCTTTTGAGGTGTGAGTCACTGCTTATGGGGAGTTGGCCCAGTTGTTCAGGCGAAGTGTTTCGCATTGAGGAGCATTCATCGAGATGTTGTTTTCAGATCCTGATGGATAGTTCATATCCCGAGTTGTTTACTCTTAGTTTCGAGGACGAAACTCTTTTTAAGGGGGGAGTATATAATACCCGGTTGTAAATTCATTAATTATCATTCAGTAATTGCCGCTCAGAATTTTTTTCACTCAGTAATAATCATTCGTCATTCGTATTCATTCATTTCGTGTTCATCATTCGGCTTATCTTGGAGTCATGTATCAGTTTTTATTCATCACTCATTTCTGTTCGGTGATCGATACGAGAATATTTTCATCGTCATCATGATTGGTCATTTTGTGTTGGGAGTTCCATGATTGTTTCACCGATTGGACGTGACTTATATTCGTGTAAGTCGTGTGTAGACATGCATGTCCTGTCATTTTTGTGTTCCCTTGTCATTTTGGCACTCAGCAGGGACGCACGAGCATGACACACGAGCAGCTGCTCGTGCGTGCTGCTCGTGTGTGGCATCAGATTTGGACAGTACACTTTGGCGACCATCAGGGACACACGAGCAAGACACACGAGCAGGTGCTCGTGCGTAAGATCAGTGGTCGGGCAGTGACCTAGCGCACGACCAGACACATGGACATTTGGTCGTGCGTTTTGGTCGTGCATCACTGGAGTATATAAGGGGGATCAGACGGGTTTTCACCTCATTTCTCACTTTCTCTCCTTCTTCTCGCGGTAGTCGGGCGATTCGACTAGGGTTTGGGGTTATGATCGATTCTACTCCATCCAATCATGTTTTGAGGAGGCTCTAGGTGATCATATCAACATCTAATCCTTCTTCTTCGTCGAATCAAGGTAATTCTTTTGGTTTACCTAAAATTGTCCATTTTGGGAGTTTTGGCTTTGATTTCATTTTTCGTCCGATTTTGATGAATCGGTTGATGTTAATAAACATTATTAATCATGTTCTATGGATTATATATCCATATCTTCGATTTGTTCAACCCGATTGATGATTCTTAGGTTCTTGAGGAACTTTGAACATTTAGTGTTCGATTAAATATCCTAAAAAGTTTCCTTCGATCGTTGTGTTGTTTTCGTTCGATATTGTGTTATTGAATGAATTGTATTTCATTCAAGGTTTGTTCGAGCGCATGTATTTATCGGAGACGCCGTTCGTTGTTCGTGGAAGGATTTCATCGCCTTCGGTTAAGGCAAGTTTTATACTTGTACTAGTCAATGAGATTAATGTTATCATATATGTGTATGAATGTGTTGTATCATTCCGAGACTTATTCTCTTCATAAGTTCATTGATATTAGTGGATCGTTCGATACGATACTCTTCGGCAATTATGCCAAATGTTTATTATCATTCATTAATGGCCGGTAAGGCATTGAGATATTCGTTGTTAATGTTATTATCGATCACCAGTTTGCGGTATCGATGTATCGGTTGTTGTTGTTAATATTGACGTCGATCTAAGGCGTTGTTGTAATCATTATTATTAATGTTGGTGTCATGTCATTCATGTTGTATTAGCCGATTGAAGGCGTTGTCGTATTCATTCTCATCTTCGTCGTCGGTATCCGATTAAAGGTACTAAGGCATTCATTGTATCATTGTCATCGATTAGCCGTTCTAAGGAAATCGAGGTGCTCAATCATTCATTGTATCATTGTCATCGATTAGCCGTTCTAAGGCAATCGAGGTGCTCAATCATTCGTTGTATCATTGTTATCGATTGACCGTTATAAGGCAATCGAGATATTGAATCATCCGCTGCATCATTGTTATCGGTTGGCCATTCTAAGGCAATCGAGCTATTGAATTGGGGCTGTCGAGGATAGTTCCCATCCGTTGTGTCGTTGTTATCGATTGACCATTCTAAGGTAATCGAGGTATTGAATTGGGACTGTCGAGTACGATGCCCATCTGTGAGTCATCATTGTCGTGTTGGCCGACTCAAGGTAGCACACTATCATTCTCGTGAATTCGATAAACTACGGATCGTTGTCGTTTGTGATTTATTATATTTTGGAGGCTAGTATCGACTAGTGCTCATTATGGGTAAGTTTGGGGCTTGAACCTTCACGGATGGGTAAGTTTGGGTTTCCAACACCTACAATTCAGTAGGTCACGGCCATTAGATGGCCTATTTGTGATACGGCTTCGTGCCGTGGCTTCAGCCCTAATTGTGATACGGCTTCGTGTCGTGGCTTCGGCCCTAATTGTGATACGGCTTCGTGTCGTGGCTTCGGCCCTAATTGTGATACTGACCGTGCCGTGGCCCCCTAGTTGTGATACGGCCGTGTCGTGGCTTCGGCCCTAATCGTCTGACTTCGGGCTTTTTTGGCTTCATGTGATTGTGATATTTGACAGCTTCGGCTGAGTGGCTTTCAGGCCTTTGTGATTGTCTTGGTAATTTCATTGGAGCCTTCGGGCATTGTGATTCATAATTAATTCAGTTCTGGTTTGGTTCATGTTGTGTAATTCATTATGGTACTCTATGATTATGATTCGCCGTTGGGCACTTATGTTCTAACCTGTTGAACAGGTATTAATAGTATGTCGTGGGCATAGTGTTTCACGAATGCTCGGTTCTTACATTGGTTTGTGAGCATCTCATATTATTATTATCATTGTACCGTTTCATTCTGCCTTTGGATGCATATCATGTTATACATGTATTTTATGTTCATTATCTGGATGACTGACCCCGTGGGGGCGGAACATGTTTTCATGTTTTAGGTGCTTGCGAGGAGAGAGTTGAGACACAGGGGCATGATGATGGCGACGAGGCATTCGAGTGATGCTAGTCCGAGTTGTTCATGTTGGTCAGTCAGTTAGAGTGTTCTCCAGTGTGTCAGTCTTTGTCATTATGTATTACCCGAGCAGATGCTCGTGGATGTTGTTGTATTTTTACTTTTGGCCATGTAGGCCCATCGTTGTCGTTGAAATTCCTTATTGGAATATTGTGTCGGATATCATGGTAGGGACTATGATTTTCCCTTGTTGTTTAATTTAATGTATTTTAGTCATGTTCGCCTGGTGGATCTCCTGGAGTGGGGTCCATGGCACTGTAATAACCCAATAGGATTTGGGGGTGTTACAGCGGCACACAGGAGTTGACACAAAAAGGCCAAACAAACTGTACTCTGTGCCGCGGCACGACCTTATTGATCCGTGGCACACCTGGTCCCTGAGCCGCGGCACATAGGCACTGGGCCACGGCATGCCAAATGTCCAAGAAACGCCCAGAAAGATGTACTCCGTGCTGCGGCACGGACCAAATGAGCCGCGGCACACTAACACTACGAGCCGCGGCACCCATATCCTGAGCCACGGCACACGGCAAAAAGATCAAACACGCCCAGGAGGCTGTACTCTGGGCCGCGGCTAACTTAAGCTGTGCCGCGGCCCCTGTTCGGAAGTTAAAAAGCTCAGGTCTCCTTTATAACCCGATCAGACGACACACCAGGTCAATTTCCTTCACTCCTTCGTGCAACACTAGGACGATCTCGCTCGGACAACCCTTCTCAATTCTTCTTTTTCTTGTATTCTTCAATCCAAGCAAGGTAATTCTCGATTCTCAATCCTTATTGCAACATGGTTTGAAGTGAGGTGGTGTTCTTCATCCAATCTTGAATATGTTGTTAGTTTTTCAAAGTTCTATCAAAATTTGAGTTGGGATATGAAATTTTGGATTGAATTATTGATGGTATTTGTTGATCATGAATGAATTGGTGATGTTATTTGTCGTTTGTCATGGCTATATATTCATGTTGTTATTTTTGGGGATTGGATTTAACCATTAAAATTCTTGTTCTTCATTTAAACTTATGCACACTAAGTGTTTGATGAATTGCGTCAATGAAAAAATTTTAAGCCAACGTTTTGAAACTATGTGCAACGAATTTGTTTATGGGTTTACATTGTACCCCAACCCTTACGTCAAGTTTAAACGTGAAAGCTCAACTTTAATCTTCTCTCACGACGGTGCAAGCTCGTTCAACTCTATATTCACGTTTTGCATACCTTAAGTCAAGTGGTGTTGTTTTCCTTAAAGTTTACGTAATCTCCAGTGTTTATCTTTTCAGGAACCTCGCCATGGCTAGAAAAAGGAAGGATAGCACGAGGGCTAAGACATAATCACCGGCACCAGTTCCTGAGCTGACATTAGGGGAGTACTTGACCTTTTCTTTTATTGCATATTACATTCTGTGTACATTGAGGTCAATGTACGTCCTAAGTTTGGGGGGGTTTACTTTCAGTTGCTTTTTCGTTATTTGTTTGCATTTGTCATTATTTTTCGTTATTTTTCGTTTGCATTGACGCTAGCCTTGCTTGTCGTGATATTATTTGCATTTGTGAATTTTTCGTGCTTCTTTATGTAAAACTGATGTTACGATACTGATTTCTCTTTGAAGAAACGGTTGACTTTTGGTCGAGTTTCAGTCAGCGATATATGTTTCTGTTGAGTATTCATTTAGGTCTGAAATCTTTTCGTTTTTGTAGAAATCTTAGCAGATAAGAAAGGGGACATACGTGTTTTCAAATCACCGTCTATATGTTTGGTTACACTTTTCGCGTAGCTAGTCGTCCAGTAACATGAGTCTTGTTGGCACTTAGATTGAGTTTAGAGTCGGACAATCTTTCCCCAAAAGTCGAGTTATTATACATATTCTATGATGGGAAGTTTAGTAACCGGGGGTATTCACGTGACCCGTTGTTTACTCTCGCGTAAAACAACAACCCTGAATAGACTAATGGTTTAGAAATATCGCATTTGCCGATGATGGGAAGCCTAGTAACCGGGGGTATTCACGTGACCCGTTGTTTACTCTCGCGTAAAACAGCAACCTTGACATGCGGGAATTGCTATTCGAGTTTTTTCTCCGCTGTAGAGGGGGACTTAGTAACTAGAAGCATTCATGTACCCCATGAGTGTCTTTTACGTCAAACGGTTCCCCAATATATGAGAATGGAAATCCACCCTAGGATTATCCCGATGAAACATCCCGAGATCCGAACCTAGTTGTTAACTCGAATCTTTATTGTGATCATACATAAGGGAATGCTGTCCGAGGAGTAATTTTGATGATGAAACTCTTAAAATTTTGCCACTAGACTGTGGGACTGGGCGACTTGGCTTGTTTACTCTAACCCTTCGTATTGGCGGTCGGTTAAATTCATGCTTGTTAATCTTTGAGCTTGATTTTCTTCATAAACGATTGCTTAGCACTAAAAATGGGTACTTTGTAGAATCAGTGTCCTTAATGTGGCTCACTACTACGATACTCGTATTATTCTTTGAGATTTTCAGGGTAGTATTGATTAAGTTGAGCACTATGGATTTGCACGATCATTCACGATATTTTTTTATTTGAAATTGATTCTTTTTGCTTGAGGATAAGCAAAGGCTCAAGTTTGGGGGTATTTGTTAAGCGTATTTTTATACGTTTATTTATCATTATTTCATATCCATTTTTAGTCTAAACCTGCATAAATGAGCTTTTAATGCACTATTCTTATATGTTTTGTAGGAAATTGGAGTCCGGAAGCTCGAACGGTGAAAAACGGGCGAAAACGACAATTTTTGGTCCGGGGCCGCGGCACAAGGAAAGCGAGCTGCGGCACACGCACGGCACACAAAGGCACCGAGCACGCTGTACCGGGGGCCGCGGCACAAGGAAAGTGAGCCGCGGCCCATGAGGAAAAATAAGCGCCCATGTATAGGCGCTGAAGGTTAGGGGCCGCGGCACAGATTAAGTGAGCCGCGGCCCACGGAGCAGTTTTGATGGATTTGCCGTGTTTCTGGGCCGTTTTTGGAGCTGTTTTCGACCCAATCCACGGACGCATTTTGGAGGCTAAGGATAGTTATAAATAGGGATTTAAGGTCTGATCAGAGGGAGGAAGAGGAGGATCGATCACGAAGAGAATCAAGGAATTGAGAAGAAACAGAAAACACCAAGAGCAGAGAGCGGAAGACAAGAACGGAGGAATCCAAGTTCTTCGTCTGCGTTTGATTTCTATGCTTTCTTTACTTCTTTTTGTATTTTTATTTTCTAGCATGTCAGGCTAGAACCCTATTCTAGGATTTTGATGAAACCGAGGTTTTGATAAATTAACTTTTGATTTTGCATTATCAATATAATTCCCTTTTCTTATTGAGTTTTCCCCAATTATTCTTAATGCTTTCAATTGTGTGGCCTATAATTGAATTGTTTTGATTACGCAACTCGAATCGGGAGAGGAGAGTTGGTAGGAAAAATTGGTGAGAACCATTTTATCTTGTGAGATAGGAATATACGCATAGGAATTACGTGGCTTTTCTAGAGATTTCGTACATTTTGCCTATTGTCGAATTAATTCACCTAGGAATAGAGTGTATTATTCGCCTTAGAAAATTCTATTGACCTCGGGAGAGGCGGTAGAGTATTTTAGCAATCTTCGCCTTCAATAAATTGGGAATTCATTAAAATCATATAATCAAGAGTAATTCGGATAAACCGAGGTGGATTCACAATCTTAGATTAATTCCTTATTTGATTCTCTTTCTTCGAACAATCGTTTTCATTATTTATTCTTTTATTATTTTTCTTTAATTATTCTTGCACCTCTAATTTCGATAGTTCAAATAAAATTAGAATACACATAAATCGGTAATTAGTAAGTCAGTCCTCGTGGGAACGATATCTTACTCATCTCTTTATTACTTGTTTACGACAACGTGCACTTGCGTTCACCGAATTTCGCAACACTTATCTGCTGCATACATATTCATTGTTCCATTAGTTAGTTATCTGCAGAGAACATTTAGTTACCTGCTATCGTCATCAACTATCTTCCACATATCTTGTCTGCAGATGACTTTTAGTCATCTGTACTTATCACAGCTGAGAAAACTCACCTGACTTTCGGGAAAGAGTTTCAATAAGTCTATTCAGCCCCCTCTCTACACTTATTCTTGACGACTTATGACCTACAGACTCATGGTGTTGACTATGATGAGACCTTTTCGCCAGTAGTCATGATTAAATCAATTAGAATTTTATTTGTCATTGCCGCGTACTATGATTGTGGAATATGGCAAATGGAGTCAAAACAGTGTTTCTTAATGGAAACTTACTCGAGGATGTATACATGACATAACATAAGGGTTTTGTTCATCTAAAAAATTCTAAAAAGGTTTGCAAGCTTCAAAGATCCATTTATGGGTTGAAGCAGGCTTCTCGGAGCTGGAATCTTTGTTTTAATGAAATTGTCAAAGAGTTTGGGTTTATTCAAACTAAATATGAACCATGTATGTACAAAAAGGTTAGTAGGAGCATAGTTGTACATACCCACTTTGCAGATAGTCAATACTTGGTTGAGAAGTTGTTTCTCCATAAGAGACTTAGGAGAAGCTGCTTATATTCTTGGGATAAAAATCTATAGAGATAGATCAAAGAGACTGATTGGTCTGAGTCGAAGTACCTACATTAACAAAATATTGAAAAGATTCAATATGCAGGATTCCAAGAGGGGACTCTTCCCAATGTCACAGCATTAATCTGAGTACGGCTCGAAATTCTTCGACTCTTGATGAGCGAGCCTGCATGAGCAAGATTTCATATGCTTTGGCTGTTGGATCGATCATATATGCCATGATTTGTACTCGACCAGATGTGTCGTTTGCCCTTAGCATGACAAGTGGATACCAATCAAATCCAGGTGAAAGTCATTGGACAGCAGTGAAAACCATCCTAAAGTACTTAAGAAGAACTAAGGATGCGTTCCTAATTTATGGACATATGGGAAACGAGTTGGATGTAAATGGTTACGCCGATGCAAGTTTTGATTCCGATAAAGATGATTTTAAATCGCAAACTAGTTGTGTTTGTATTGAATGGAGATGGTGTGAGTTGGAAGAGTTCCAAGCAAAGCACGATTGCTTATTCTATAATAGAAGCTGAGTACCTGGTAGCATCGGATGCAGCTAAGGAAGCCGTATGGATCGAGAAGTTTGTTATTGAACTAGGAGTGGTACGGACCATCCAGGTGTTGGAAATAAAACGCAGCGGAAGCGAAGTTTGAGAAAGTTTGATAAATGCATTTTATGCATCCAAGAGCACAAGATCTATTTAGGCATGCTAATTAATTAATTACTAAGATTAATAAGCAATTTAAATATTATTTATTGTTTATTAAATAAATATGTTGGGGTTGAAATATCCTAATCTAGATCTAAAAGGTCATAGGATATTACCTTTGAAGCGAAGTGGTTGCTTTCATCTTGAGCACCTTATATTTCCGCCTTAACTCGGACGTTGTGTGGGCAACGGGCTACGGGATCTTGCTTGGACACAATATGGATCGGCCGAAATTACTTTGTTTGTGGTCACTCTATTTCTCTTTACTTTCTAGTATTGCATGAACACTCTTAGAAAATTGATGTGTTATATAAATTGTAGAATCAAAGACACAAGTTTAGATCTATAATTAAACACAAGAAGAAAATTGATCTCACAACCATTGCAAAGAACCAAATCGGTCGAACCCCCTATTGCTCCTATTTATAGGCTCTTGAACTACTACTAGGGATCTTAAGGAGGATTAGGGAATGACTCCCAATAGAGACCCTTCCTAATATATTGAGTTTATTAATATCAATTCAATCTACTAAACTCAAATCCCAATTTACGAAATCAAACCACTCAATTTAATTAATATCTTATCCAAGAGAAGTACCACTCGAACTTTATTATTATATCAGAATTGAATCCACCTGCGGGGTTTAATATAATAATCATTATCGAGCTTCTCAAAGGGACATCATCAACCAGCACGAGTCGAGACACGATTTCTAGCTATAATAATAACTGTCATATAAATAATATTATTGCCCAAGATACGAGGCTTATTAAGTCGATCATCTTGACTTTCACCCATGGTAAATCAAAGCAATAAGTATTATAAATACACAATTAAATATTATATACTTAGAATTAAGAAATAATAATTTTCCGAGATTTATGCTCTTCTTACAGTCAGTACAGAAGATACTATCTCACCTCGATCCGGTTCAACGTATGCAAATACGCTAATGTATGTTAATAGTCAAGACCAACTAATCTCAAGCATACACTACAACCTTTCATAAAATTTGTCTAATAATTATATTGGTTGTGAACTATATTTTTTAAGGCGCCGATAATGTGATCTTCCATGTGACACCAACACACCACATTATCTACAATATAAAATAATTAGACATTTCATTTGCATAACCATAACGAGAATAAATATGGAAAATATGTGATTAAATGTAATTAATATTCTCATAGATAATTATAGGGAAGTAAGGTAATACAAGCATAAAGTATGCTTTGCAGTATACAACCCTAACAATCTCCCACTTATACTCAAAGCATACTTTTAAGTATACTACTCTATTACATAGTCTCTCATTTCTCCCACTTATACTCAAAGCAATGCTGCCATACACCGTAATCCCATTCCTTCCACATGCCTTTCAAAAATTTTTGAGGGTAGGCCTTTTGTGAAAGGATCAACAAGATTATCTTCTGATGCAACCCTGGCTACAACTACGTCTCCTTCTTTTATGAAGTGTCGTATGATGTGGTATTTGCGGTTGATATGTTTACTTGCCTTGTGGGCTCATGGTTCCCTCGAATTTTCGACCGCACCAGTATTATCACAATAAAGTGTAATATCCTTTGGCAAATCGGGAATCACATCTAAGTTCTGCAGGAAGTACTTGAGCCATACCGCCTTCTTGGCTGCCTCAGAGGCTGCCACGTACTCGGCTTCCATGGTAGAGTCTGAGATGCATTTCTGCTTCACAATCCTCCAACTAATGGCTCCACCTCCCAGGATAAACACATACCCGAAAGTAGACTTGGACTTTTCTTTGTCTGATGTAAAATATGAGTCGGTGTAACCCACCAGAGATAGGTTGTCTGATTGATTTACTAGCATATACTCCCTAGTCTTTCTCAGGTACTTGAGTATGTGCTTGACAGCAATCCAATGTCCTGGTCCTGGGTTCGACTGATCTCTAGCAGCCATGTCTACGGCATGATAGATATCTGGTCTAGTGCAAAGCATAGCATACATGAGGCTTCCCACAGCTGACGCATAAGGGATCGACTTAATGTCATCTATATCCTTTTGTGTCTTGGGACATATATCCTTAGATAGCTGAATTCCATGTCTGTAAGGTAGAAAACCTTTCTTGGAATTTTCCATGCTAAACCGCTTTAGCACTGTATCGATATAGGATGCCTGAGATAAGCACAACGTCTTTTTCTTCAAATCATGAAAGATCCTGATTCCAATGATGTGTCCTGCTTCTCCCAAATCCTTCATATCGAACTGCTCAGATAGCCATACCCGTACACCCGATAATTCCTTCACGTTGTTTCCAATCAGAAGGATATCGTCCATATACAGTACAAGAAACACCAACACATTTCCATCACACTTCTTATACACACAACTCTCACTCGGACATTGGACGAATCCATATGACTGGCCAACCTCGTCAAATCGACTGTTCTAAGATCTAGATGCTTGCTTAAGTCCATAAATAGATCTCTTAAGCTTGCACACTAAGTGCTCCTCTCCTTCAGTAATGAATCTCTCTGGTTGGCGCATGTAGAGTTCATTGTCTAGACTCCCGTTCAAGAATGCAGTCTTGAAATCCATTTGCCAAATCTCCAGATCTAAATGCGCAGCTATAGCTAAAAGAATCCATATTGACTTAAGCATGGCTACCGGCGAAAAGGTTTCATCATAATCAATACCCTCTTTCTAAGTGTAACCTTTCGCAACAAGCCTCGATTTGAAAGTTTCAAACTTCCCGTCACCTACTTTCTTTCGCTTGTAGACTCACTTACTCCCAATGGATTTCACACCATCAGGTAGCTCTACTAGCTCCCACACTTGATTGGAGTCCATAGATCCCATTTATGATTCCATTGCTACTTGCCAGGAGTCGGCATCTTTATCTTGGATTGCATCCTTGTAGGTCTAGGGATCTAATTCATCTTCACCTAGGATTGAGTCCGAAGACTTTCCCATGCCTATGAATTTTTCCGATTGATGAACAACCCTCCCACTATGACGAGGCAAATCCCGAGTTGGTGTAAAAGTCTCAGAATCGATACGTGGTGTAGTGTTATTTGGCGCTTGTATGATTGGTATAGATGGAGTCTCGCCCCTCAGCTCTTCCAGAATTATCTCGCTCATGGGATTGTGACTAATCATAGAATCCTCTTCTAGGAATCGGGTATTGGTGCTAACAATGACCTTCTGATCCTGGGGACTATATAACAAGCCACCCTTCGTTCTCTTAGGATATCCTACAAACACTCGTACTTCTGTACGAGATGCCAACTTTTCAGCTTTCTTATTCAGCACATGTGCTTGAGTACCCCAAATCTGAACATGTCCTAGACTGGGCTTTCGCCCACTCCACAGCTCTCCACAGCTCTGTGGGTGTTTTTGGAACTGATTTCGAAGGCACCAGGTTTAGAATGTACGCCGCTATTTCTAAGGCGTATCCCCAAAACGGAATAGGTAAATCTGAATAACTCATCATTAACCTGACCATTTCTAAAAGAGATCTATTCCTTCTTTCAGGAACACTATTTTTTGTGAAGTTCCCGGCGTAATGAGCTGGGACGAAATCCCCTCATTCGCCAAGAAATCCAAAAACTCTCCACTAAGGTATTCGCCACCACGATCAGATCGTAGTGACTTGATACTCTTTCCATGACGCTTCTCCTTTTCAACCTTGAAGTCTCTGAACTTGTCAAAGGCTTCAAATAGATGTATCCATATCTCGAATAATCATCTATAAACGTGATGAAGCATTCGAAACCACCCCTAGCCTGGATATTCATTGGACCATATACATCCGTATGAACTAACACATTCTGAGCATGGTTTTCCTTGGTTTTAAAAACCGTTTTGGTCATCTTACCTTCCAGACAGGATTCACAAATTGGAAATGAGTCAACTTGGAGATCATCCAATGGGCCATCATCTTCTAATATCTGAATTCTCCCAAGGTTTACATGCCCTAACCGTAAATACCACAGATATGTTTGGTTTGTGCTTAAAGGTTCTTTTCTATTTTTAGGTTTAGACAAATAGTTAATTGATTTGTGCATGGGAGTTTGTGCACTATTAACGATATATAGTCCATCATTAAAACTACCTTTGCAAATATATTCACCGTTTTTTTCCTAATAATAGCATCATGATCAAAAGAAACTGAATAACCATCGCATTTTAATTTAGAAACCAAAATTAAATTCATTCTAAAATCCGGTACTAATAATATATTATTGAGGATTAATAATTTATCATTAATCTTCAACTGCACGACTACCACTGCAATGGCCACAAACCTGGAATAATCACCCCAGTTAATGGTAATCTCGCCCGCACTAAGCTACTTGGTTACCTAAAAACCATGCGAGTCAAAGAAAACATGATCAGTGGAGCCTGAATCAACTATCCACGAAGTAGAAGAAAAAGCTGCTAAATATGTTTTGACTACTAGTGCATGAGACATACCTTTCTTAAGAGCAGGGCAGTCCACTTTAAAATGTTATTTCTGACTGCACTTGTAGCACTTTACCTTTGGCTTTTTGTTCGCCTCGGGGTGAGGACCCTTGATTTTCACCTTGAGAGTTGCCACTTGCTTCTACCAACCTGTTTTTTCTTCTTTCCCCATTTGGGTTTGGAAGAAGTAGCACTGGTTGCCGTAAGAATCTGATGATAACCTTGTTTGAAGAGACCTTCAACAGATTGAAGCTCTGTCAGAAGTTCCGCCAAAGTATAAGTCCTATGGTTCATATTATAACTAAGGCGGAACTGCTCAAAGCTTCTTGGTAAGCTGCTCAAGATAATATCAACCTCCGACTCCGCATCGATAGTAGCCCCCAGTATGCTCAGTTCGTTCAAATGAGACATCATTTTTAGAATATGATCCCTTACTGGGGTTCCTTCAGACATTTGGGTTGTCATCAACACCCTCATTGCATTTTGCCTAGCCGCCTCGTTCTGATGACCAAACATATCGTTGAGATTTTTCATCATCTCCGATGAGCCCATCGTCTAATGCTGATGCTACAATACATTTGTCAGTGAAGTAAAAATGTAACACCGAGCCATCTCATCAGACTTCTTTCATTTTCGAAATTCAGCCAACTCATCAGGAGTGGCATCCGTTTCTGGTACCAGATAGCTCTCTTCAGTTAACACAAATTTATGCCCCTCGGCAGTCAGGACAATGTCAAGATTTATTTTCCAGTCGGCAAAGTTAGTGTCATCAAGTTTATTTTCTTTGAGAATAACAGCAAGTGGATTGAAAGACATATGAGATAAAAATTAAAAACATCCATCACATAATGCATAGCAAAATATATCGAAAAATCTCAAAACACAATATATATGCTAACAACAAACACCTCGAAAAACCCGCATATGCAAGCCACGATCGTGTGGACGTTTACAAACACATTTTTCAAGTAAAGTTTTACGTCTTTAATTTTACTATCTAGTCAACTTACGTTATGACAAGTAAAATTAATAGTTGGTTCCTCTTGGCCATGTATTAATTAACATAGATTCTGATGGGGAGTTTATTAATTAATACACCTAAGTGAATACCATAATTTAACATACTTAAAATATTATCTTATAAATAATAGTCCTACAGATGGAGAGGTCCTATCATAAAAAATAATGTTTACCTTATGTTATCATTTGAAATTTAAAACTAGTGAACCTATAATCAACACATCCGATATGGAGGAAGACCGCAATGTCAACGCGTATGCTAATTACTTCATAATTTAAATTAATTATAGAGGCCAATTTGAATTTATTTTTAAAAAATAAATCAATTTAATCACTTAGTTATTTTAGCCTTAACGTTTCTAATTTTCTCGTCCTAACATGCAGAAAACATATCACGCATATATTCATACATGCCATACATTAAAACAATAAAATCCAAAAATAAAACATGGATAATTAAATTATCTAATTATCATGGTCTTCTTCCTTGAGTTGAATCCGAGAAAATATTCGACTCGATCTCTCACACTGAATCAAGCATCTCGTCGCTCCTCCCCGACCGAGTCGTGGACTTCAAAAATTAAAATTTCGCTTTTATGCAAAACTAATTATATAAAAAAATTTAATTTTAAATCCCGACTCTCCAGCTGACGCAACGAACGGCGGCGTAATGGACCGGACCAAAATCGACGACTAACCCGAACCGCGAACCGCTCGACCAGCCGCTCGGCAGTAACCGTGCTGCCGCACCGCTTGCTTGTCGGCCGCGGCTGCCCAATAGTCCCGGCAGTCCTAGTTCTGCTCTATTACTTCGTGATCCCATCTTTTCCGAATTCGATTACAATTTTACACAAAATAAAATACATCGAAATTAAAACAAGATTACATGAAATATAAAACACTTAGATCTACCCGTGGATTTTCTCATGGGAAAAACCATTACATTCCTTAAACCGTGCCAAACCAACAATTGCATAAATAATAAAATAAATAAATAAACCATTCACATAACCATGATAATTGGATCATATTACCTCCAAGAACACATCTAGCAAAATATTACAACATCAAATTACATGAATATTTAAATTGCTATCAATTAATCACCAAAATTAATTAAAATAGGAAAAGCCTAAAAAATTCGCTCCGATACTAATTGTTGGAAATAAAACGCAGTGGAAGTGAAGTCTGAGAAAGTTTGATAAACACATTTTACGCATCCACGAGCACAAGATCTATTTAGGCATGCTAATTAATTACTAAGATTAATAAGTAATTTAAATATTATTTATTATTTATTAAATAAATATGTTGGAGTTGAAATATCCTAATCTAGATATAAAAGATCATAGGATATTACCTTTGAAGCGAAGTGGTTGCTTTCGTCTTGATCACCTTGTATTTCTACCTTTAGACCTTCTAGAGTATGATCCGCCTTAACTCAAACGTTGTGTGAGCAACGATCTACCGGATCTTGCTTGGATACAATATGGATCGACCGGAATTACTTGTTTGTGGTCACTCTATTTCTCTTTATTTTCTAGTATTGCATGAACACTCTTAGAAAATTGATGTGTTATCTAAATTGTAGAATCAAAGACACAAGATTAGATCTATAATTAAACACAAGAAGAAAATTGATCTCACAACCCTTGCAAAGAACCAAATCGGCCGTGTAATATCCGGTTGTAATTCAGTCATTATCATTCAGTAATTTCATTCGGTGATTGTCACTCAGTGGATTTTCACTCATTTATAATCATTCATCAATCATGTTCATTCACCCGTGTTCAGCGTTCGGAAAAACTTCGAGTTGTGTATCGTTATTGTTCATCGTTTCAACTTTCCTCTTATGAGTTCGACTTTATTAGATCACCATTAATTTTTGGTAACTCCAAAAATTCTAAATCTTTGCAATATTATAGAGCATCGAGTTAGCTTTCCAATGGTTCAAACGGTGAGTCAATCGGAGTCCGGACGAGAGAGTTATGGTCGTTTTAGCTCACCCGCTCGTTATTGGCGATCACCGCCGACCAGATTTCGACCGTGTCGTCCGACACGGCCGTGCTGCATTTCTTCCGGATAAGCTGGAACGATCGCCGACACGCCCGACCGTGTCCCGTGACACGGTCGAGTCATGCCGAAGTCACCGTCGGGCGGGTCGCTATCGGAAGGCCCTCGCCGCCGCGGCCGTGTCAAGGGGACACGGCCGAGTCCTGTCGGCCACCGTGTAACACGACCGTGCCGACCGCACGGGCCGTGTCCGGCAGCACCAACCCCTATAAAAGGCCCTGCAGACGTTTTTCTTGCCATTTTTCACCTTCTTCTTCTCCTCTTCCGCAGCTGGGCGTGTTCTAAGCTTGAAGCCATGTTGTTTAACAACATATCCATGGAGTTCTTGAGGTTATATCATCAATAATCCGTCCGATATCATCCCTTGATCCAGCAAATCAAGGTTAGATCTTTAGAGCCCTACTTTTGGTAAAATTGGGGGTTTTCGTGTTTTTGTCCGATTCGTTCCGTTTTGTTGATTAATTCATGATGAATATGATTAATCTTGTTGGTATTCTTAGTTTCCCTACGGATTCATGGTATATTTCGTGATTTTTACGGAATCGAGAGGGTGTGGTTGTGGCCCGCCCTCGTTGTTGTTTATATACGAATATACATGAATCGTAGGCGGCTTTTCGGGGGGTTTCTTCGTGTAATTTGGATATGGATAATCGATTATCATATTCCTTGCGAATCGTTTAGGTGCCGGAAGCGCGTTCTCGGACCTACCGAACTCATACCTTTCCTCCGTTCGATTTCTCGATGTCTCAAAGGCAAGTATACATTTATGATTGTACGTTCTCGACTTTGAAAGTAAGAGGAATTGATGGTATGATATGAACGAACCGTTTTTACGGCATTCATAGAAATATTGATGGCATATCATGAACGAACCGTTTTTACGGCATTCATAGATATATTGATTGGCATGTAATGAATGAACCGTTTTGACGGCATTCCTACATGTATCGGCGTATGAGGTGAACGAACCGTTTTGACGGCATTCACATACGTAACGGCGTATGAGGTGAACGAACCGTTTCTACGGCATTCACATACGTCTTATGAGATTTTAGTTATTCCGGAATACTAGTCTTAAATTGATGAATTGACGGAAATTGATGAATTGACGGATTACATTTACTTTATTGTCGAGAAGTATTATGTTTCATATTGTTATACTTGCACTAGCTATTCGACGGCTAACCCCTTTATGGGGGAAATACGTTTCATGTATTTCAGGTTCCAGGAGAGCGGACGGGCAGGTATCGGGTCGGCATAAAGATGGTGGGCAAGTGTGATACTGTGTCTTTCTTCCAGTTTTATTTCTTTGGAAATTCCCGTTCAGTGTTGTTGTACTGGATTAGCTATTGAATACTCGAGTATTGTTTTCCTTTTTTTTCTTGATGTTCCGGCCTGTGCTTGCCGAAGTATTGAATTGAGTTGTGATGTTTGTAAGTACATTGGTTATATTTCGAATACCTTTGCATTGTTTTTCATCCCAATGTGTGTAGACCTTATCGGTCAAAGATTATGGTTCCGCGTATGTTTAGCCTTGTGGGTCCCACGGCGGGACTTACGGCGCTGTAATATCCCTGAATAACTTGGGGGTGTTACAGAATATGGTATCAGAGCCTAGGTCTATGGATACCTAGGCTGTCGGTCTTTTGGGTTGATCGAGTCGTTAATTGTCCACAGTATCACTACTCTGCCATCATCACAGTGCGACCGGTACTTGTAAGACCTCTCACTCTTCTGGTGTTTCCTTATTCGTTTTGCTTCCTTTTATCGGTATTCTTGAGAATCGGACACTTTGTTGATGCGTGATTGAATTGTGCTTACGTGACTTGTGTGTTCTTCAAGATGTCACCGGTAGGGGCCGTGGCCGTGGTCGTGGCCGTGGGCGAGGAAGAGGTCGTGGCGCGGCCGTTTCCATCGGGCCATTGCGGGTCGACCAACCCTGGCTTGTCGAACTCGGTGCATCCCGATACCGAGAGTCGAACGACTACCGATGGTCGTGGAACAACGCAGACGTTGGAGTGGCGAATGCACTTCAACAATTGGCTACTCGATGACTATTTTGGCCCAAACTGCTCATTGAATAACCCGAACCCAAACACGGATGCCCCGCTTTAACGTAATCCGTATGCACCCTCCACGGTTTGGCGGTGCTGCACCCGTTAAGCTAGGAGGATTGGCTAGCGTAATGGAAAAGATTTTCGAGGCGCTTGATTGCCCCGAGGTGAGGAAAGTACCGATTGCCCAAGATTTCCTCACTAAGGAGGCCGCTACAGTGGAAGGTCATCAAGCCACAGGATCGTATTGCCTCATGGGATGAATTTAAGGAGCTCTTGGAGGCCGAGTTTTGTCCTTGGCCGGTGCAGAGAGCGAATCCGAGCCTTCTTCGAGGCTAAACCACAAGATATTCCCGTTTCTCAGGCGATCGTGGAGTATAACCAACAATTAATCCATGTGAAGGATCAAGTACGTAACGAGCGCGATAAGATCCGTTATTTTGATATGAGGATGAATTTGGACTTACGGCGGTACATGGCCGGATTTGCTTGCACCACACTGAAAGAATATCAGGACAGAGCTTTAGCCCATGATATGTTGAGCCCCGACAATGATACCGTTGAAGAACCGAAGAAGCAGAAAGTCGGGGGAAATTTTTCTGGCTCTAAGGGTGGCAACTTTCAGAAGTCACGCATTTACTAACCGCTTTTGCGGACAGTCGTCACGTTCTAATAAAGGGAAGAGGGGTTACCGTCCCACTACGGGTACCTCAAATCGTACAGTGACTTGCTATAATTGTGGCCGTCCAGGCCACTTTAGTTCGGAATGCTACTTCCCACTATTAAAGTGTCACACGTGTGGTCAGATGGGGCATAGAGCGGTTTATTGTTCCGAGCCGAACCAGACTTTGGACACTCAAGCCGCCAACACCCTTGATCAAGGTGTTAATCGGGCAATCTTTCGGTCAACCTCGGGGAATTTTGGCAGGGGCCGGACGGGTCGAACGCCGGAGGGGGAACTCTAGCATCGGTTCGGTACAACCACGAGTTTATGAGATGCGTCGAGCATTTAACCCGAACCCGATGCGGTGGTGGCTTGTACCATCCATATTCTATCCTATCCAAAGTGTACTTTTGATTCGGGTGCTACACATTCTTTTATTTCTTTGGAGTGTGTACGCCGTTTGAATATAACTTGTTTAATCGCCATGCGATCCCTTTATCGTGAGACCGCTTAGCTGGGATAGGATTGTGGGGAATCGGGAGATTAGAGAATTTCCGGTGGTTATATCCAGATGGAATGGTTATCAAATTTAATTGTAGTTGATATGGAAGGCGAGGACGTAATCCTCGGCGAGGATCGCTTAATAATCACCAGGCGATTATGAATTACCGTACCAAAGTTATCACTATGATGACTAAGGACGGATCCGAGTACTCATTTTGGGACGTAAGTTGGGCCAATCCAAGTTACTTATCGATTTCATGAAGGCCGTAAAACTTTTGAATAAAGGTTATGCGGGCTATTGGTGTTATGCGTTGAAAACTAAGTAATTGAAGTCGATTTCTCTTCAATTCCGGTTGTTAATGAGTATCCCGATGTTTTAGGACGATCTTCCGGGATTACCGCGATCGAGAGATAGATTTTTCCGTGGATTTAGAGCGGATGCGACCCGATTTCTAAAGCACCTTATCGGATGGCACCTTCCGAGATGCAGAATTGAAGACTCGGTTGGGAGAACTTTTGGAAAAGGGTACATCGACCGAGCGCTTCGCCTTGGGGCGCGCCCGTTCTTTTCGTCGGGAAGAAGGATGGTTCACTACGTTTGTGCATTGACTACCGTGAGTGAATAAAGTAACCATCAAGAATAAATATCCTTTGCCTCGTATAGACGACCTATTTGATCAATTGCAAGGAGTGCGGTGTTCTCGAAGATTGATTTAAGATCCGGTATTATCAACTCGGGGTGAGGGAGTCCGACGTTCAAGACGGCGTTTGGACGAGATATGGGCATTACGAATTTGTAGTTATGCCTTTTGGGTTGACGAATGCACCGGCGGTATTCATGCAATTAATGAATAAAATATTCATCGAGTACCTCGACAGGTGTGTAGTCGTCTTTATTGACGACATCTTGATCTAGTCTCGAGATAAGGAGGAACATGCCCGCACTTGCGTTTGGTCTTAGACATTTTGAGAACCGAGCACCTCTATGCAAAATTCTCGAAATGTGAGTTTTGGTTGGAAGAAGTTATGTTTCTCGGCCATGTGATTTCAACCGAAGGGGTTCGTGTAGACCCGCAGAAGATCGAGGCGGTGTTAGCCGGGCACCGCCTAAAAATGTTAAGGAGGTTCGCAGCTTTTGGTCCTTGCTGGGTATTACCGTCGGTTTGTCGAGGGGTTCTCGAAACTCGCTCGACCGCTTACGAAATTACTCCAGAAGACCGAAAAGTTTATTTGGACGGATGAGAGACAACAGAGCTTCGATGAACTGAAGAGACGATTAACTTCAGCACCGATTCTAACTTTACCACATGGTAGCGAAGGCTTTACAGTTTATAGTGACGCTTCGGGTCAAGGCCTGGGCTGTGTTCTTATGCAGCATGATAAGACGATAGCTTTTGCGTCTCGACAATTAAAGCCTTATGAGATGAATTATCCTACTCACGATTTAGAGTTGGCCGCAATTGTCTTCGCACTCAAGATTTGGCGGCATTATTTGTACGGTTCACCGTGTCGGATTTATACCGATCACAAGAGCCTGAAATATATTTTCAGTCAGAAGGAGCTAAATATGAGGCAGAGACGTTGGTTAGAATTGATAAAGGATTATGATTTGGAGATTCTTTACCACCCCGGAAAAGCCAATGTCGTTGCGGATGCTTTGAGCCGCAAATCGGCATCTCTTCAAATGCTTGAGGTTCTTACGTCTCAGATGAAGATTCGTCAGGATTTAATTGAACAAGGGATCGAAGTTTGGCTTCAGCGAGTACAGGGACAGTTGTGTACTCTCGAAATTACTTCGTCCTTGGTTGATGATATCAAAGGGAAACAGTGGAGTGACCCGATGATTTCTCAACTGAAGGAAGATGTAATTAAAGGAAAAGCTCCAGGCTTTATGGTACACGAGGATAGTATTTTGAGATTTCAGGGCAGGCTTTGCGTTCCGAATGATTTGGAATTGAGACAGAGGATTCTCCGAGAAGCTCATACTACGCCTTACTCAATCCACCCCGGAACGAGTAAGATGTACAAAGATTTGAAGCGCAATTTTTGGTGGAATAACATGAAGAAGGATGTTACGGAGTTTGTATTACGGTGCTTGACGTGTCAACAAGTCAAGATCGAACATCAACGACCGGCGGGGTTGTTGAAACCACTTCCCATTCCCGAATGGAAGTGGGAAGATATCTCAATGGATTTTATCACTGGCATGCCGAGAACTCGGACTGGAATGAATATGATTTGGGTAATTGTCGATCGATTGACCAAGTCTGCACACTTCTTGGGTATTAAGGATACTTGGGGACCGGATAGATTGGCTCGAACCTTTATCGCTGAGATCGTGAGGTTACATGGTGCCCCCAAGACCATTGTTTCTGATCGAGATAGCCGTTTCGTATCCCATTTTTGGCAGGACGTTCATCAGGCTCTAGGTACGGAGTTGAGATTGAGCACTTCCTTTCATCCTCAGTCGGACGGTCAGACAGAGAGGACGATTCAGACATTGGAAGATATGTTACGGGCTTGTGCCTTGGATTGGAGTAATGATTGGGAGCTTCACTTGTCGTTGATCGAGTTTGCTTACAATAATAGTTGGCATGCGTCGATCAAAATGGCACCCTTCGAGGCACTCTATGGTAGGCGATGTAGGTCGTCATTATGTTGGGACGAGGCTTCTGAGCTAGTTGGGACGGAACCGGATATGTTATTGGAGACCAAGGAAAAGATTTCTATTATCCGAGATCGACTACTGACCGCCTGCAGTCGCCGAAATCTTACGCCGATACTGCCGTCGACCCTTGGAGTTTGAAGTGGGGGATCACGTCTTGCTCAAAGTATCACCGACCAGAGGAGTTTTCCGCTTCGGGAAAAAGGGAAAACTCAGTCCAAGGTATATCGGACCTTTCGAGATTTTGGACAGAGTTGGAGATTTAGCTTATCGCTTGGCGTTGCCTCCAGCTTTGTGTCACGTCCATAGTGTTTTCCATGTGTCCCAGTTGAGGAAGTACGTACCGGATCCGAGCCACATTATCGACTACAGTGAGATTGACGTAGCCGAGGATATTACCTTTCCGGAGAAACCAGTGAAGATTCTTGAGCGCCGTGAGAAACAACTTCGGCATAAGACCATTCCACTGGTTAAAATACAATGGTCGAGGCATGGAGTCGAAGAGGCGACTTGGGAGACGGAAGAGAAGATGCGAATTGAATACCCCAAACTATTTATTTCTTAAGTTTCGGGACGAAACTTCTTTTTAGAAGGGGAGAATGTAATATCCGGTTGTAATTCAGTCATTATCATTCAGTAATTTCATTCGGTGATTGTCACTCAGTGGATTTTCACTCATTTATAATCATTCATCAATCATGTTCATTCACCCGTGTTCACCGTTCGGAAAAACTTCGAGTTGTGTATCGTTATTGTTCATCGTTTCAACTTTCCTCTTATGAGTTCGACTTTATTAGATCACCATTAATTTTTGGTAACTCCAAAAATTCTAAATCTTTGCAATATTATAGAGCATCGAGTTAGCTTTCCAATGGTTCAAACGGTGAGTCAATCGGAGTCCGGACGAGAGAGTTATGGTCGTTTTAGCTCACCCGCTCGTTATTGGCCGATCACTGCCGACCAGACTCGACCGTGTCGTCCGACACGGCCCGTGCCGTACTCTTCCGGATAAGCCTGGAACGACTGCCGACACGCCCGACCGTGTCCCAGGACACGGTCGAGTCATGCCGAGTCACTGTCGGGCGGGTCGCTATCGGAAGGCCCTCAGCGCCGCGACCGTGTCGGGCGTGACACGGTCGAGTCCTGTCGGCCACCGGTAACACGACCGTGCCGACCGGCACGGGCCGTGTCCGGCAGGCAGTCAACCCCTATAAAAGGCCCTGCAGACGTTTTTCTTGCCATTTTTCACCTTCTTCTTCTCCTCTTCCGCAGCTGGGCGTGTTCTAAGCTTGAAGCCATGTTGTTTAACAACATATCCATGGAGTTCTTGAGGTTATATCATCAATAATCCGTACGATATCATCCCTTGATCCAGCGAATCAAGGTTAGATCTTTAGAACCCTACTTTTAGTAAAATTGGGGGTTTTCGTGTTTTTGTCTGATTCGTTCCGTTTTGTTGATTAATTCATGATGAATATGATTAATCTTGTTGGTATTCTTAGTTTCCCTACGGATTCATGGTATATTTCGTGATTTTTACGGAATCGAGAGGGTGTGGTTGTGGTCCGCCCTCGTTGTTGTTTATATACGAATATACATGAATCGTAGGCGGGTTTTCGGGGGGTTTCTTCGTGTAATTTGGATATGGATAATCGATTATCATATTCCTTGTGAATAGTTTAGGTGCCGGAAGCGCGTTCTCGGACCTACCGAACTCATACCTTTCCTCCGTTCGATTTCTCGATGTCTCAAAGGCAAGTATACATTTATGATTGTACGTTCTCGACTTTGAAAGTAAGAGGAATTGATGGTATGATATGAACGAACCGTTTTTACGGCATTCATAGAAATATTGATGGCATATCATGAACGAACCGTTTTTACGGCATTCATAGATATATTGATTGGCATGTAATGAACGAACCGTTTTGACGGCATTCCTACATGTATCGGCGTATGAGGTGAACGAACCGTTTTGACGGCATTCACATACGTAACGGCGTATGAGGTGAACGAACCGTTTCTACGGCATTCACATACGTCTTATGAGATTTTAGTTATTCCGGAATACTAGTCTTAAATTGATGAATTGACGGAAATTGATGAATTGACGGATTACATTTACTTTATTGTCGAGAAGTATTATGTTTCATATTGTTGTACTTGCACTAGCTATTCGACGGCTAACCCCTTTATGGGGGAAATACGTTTCATGTATTTCAGGTTCCAGGAGAGCGGACGGGCAGGTATCGGGTCGGCATAAAGATGGTGGGCAAGTGTGATACTGTGTCTTTCTTCCAGTTTTATTTCTTTGGAAATTCCCGTTCAGTGTTGTTGTACTGGATTGGCTATTGAATACTCGAGTATTGTTTTCCTTTTTTTCTTGATGTTCCGGCCTGTGCTTGCCGAAGTATTGAATTGAGTTGTGATGTTTGTAAGTACATTGGTTATATTTCGAATACATTTGCATTGTTTTTCATCCCAATGTGTGTAGACCTTATCGGTCAAAGATTATGGTTCCGCGTATGTTTAGCCTTGTGGGTCCCACGGCGGGACTTACGGCGCTGTAATATCCCTGAATAACTTGGGGGTGTTACAGGCCGAATCCCCTATTGCTCCTATTTATAGGCTCTTGGACTACTACTAGGGACCTTAAGGAGGATTAAGAAAGGACTCCCAATAGACCTCAAATTTCCTTATTAGGACCTTTCCTAATATATTGAGTCTATTAATATCAATTCAATCCACTAAAGAATTAATATTGCACTTCGAACCCAAATCTCAATTTACGAAATCGGGCTCCTTATTAAATTTATTATTTCTCGTGTTTAAGATATCGAACGTCCATTAATTAATTATAAGCTACTGACAGCTTTAATTACTTAATATCTTATCCAAGAGTAGTACCACTCGAACCTTATTATTATATCGGAATTAAATCCACCTAAAGGGTTTAATATAATAATCATTATCGAGCTCCTCAAGGGGACATCATCAACTCGCACGAGTCAGGACACGATTTCTAGTAATATTAATAATTGTCGGATAAATAATATTATTGCCCAAGATACGAGGCTTATTGAGTCGATCATTTTAACTCTCACCCATGGTAAATCAAAGCAATAAGTATTATAAATACATAATTAAATATTATATACTTAGAATTAAGAAATAATAATTATCCGAAATTTACGCTCTTCTTACAACAAGTACAGAAGACACTATCTCACCTCGATCCAGTTCAACGTATGCAAATACGCTAATGTATGTTAATAGTCAAGACCAACTAATCTCAAGCATACACTACAACCTTTCATATAATTTGTCTAATAATTTTATAGGTTGTGAACTATTATATTATTGTATAAGGCACCGATAATGTGATCTTCCGTGTGACACCAACACACCACATTATCTACAATATAAAATAATTAGACATTTCATTTTCATAACCATAACGTGAATAAATATGCAAAATATGTGATTTAATGTAATTAATATTCTCATAGGTAGTTATAGGGAAATAAGGAAATACAAGCATAAAGTATGCTTTGCAGTATACAACCCTAACACCAGGGTTCGATAAGCCTTTATTGTGACAATAATGGTGTTATTGCACAAGTTAAAGAGCCTAGGTCCCATCATAATTTCAAACATATACTCAGAAAATATCACATAGTCAGAGAGATCGTCACATGAGGAGATATTACAATATGCAAAGTAGCAATGTAAGAGAATGTTGCTGATCCACTTACCAAGCCTCTCTCACAAGGAAAACATGTAGAGCATGCTAGATCGATAGGACTAAAAGTCATGAATGAATGGTCTTAGTGCAAGTGAGAGATTTTTGGAAATAGTGCCCTAGGACATTCGATGTGCCTAGATTTGTAATTATCACATTTAAATAAAGTTACTTGATATCATCTATTTCTCGTTGATTATTATAATATGTGCATGTTTTAATATTATAATAATCGAATAATAGTTACTCACGAATAATAAGATTATTCAAATATCCCTCGTCCAATCACGTAGAGTGGAGACTCAAGTGATTAATATACTAGTATAAGTTTGATTGATAATCATTGGATGATTATGCGTATGGTGCGGATCAAACTTATGGGTATTGGTTGGAGAACTCAATATTGGACAGACCCGCATTGAGATCATTGCATGGAAATATCATAAGTGAATCTCAATATAACAGTATATCAACAAATCCTTGAACCTGAGATTATCATAGAGTCCAACATGATAAATGCTATGCCTTGCGTAATCCAACGTCATCTGAAACACGGTGATCATAAAGGTTAGCGATCAGGACTAGTGGGAGTCATGTGGAGAGCAATGAATAATCAAGATGGGGATTTATCTCTCTCTTTAGGGAGAGAGATATCTGTTGGGCCCTTCGATAAGTAGGACTGAAGGAAATCCATGGTCATGCTCAAATAAAGAGTCATTTGATTCAATCAGTCTACTTAATATCGAGAAAGCATTTGAACATAATAAGTATGACAATTTTCACGACTTAGTTCAAATATGATATTGCGCGACAAAGGGATTTGACACGTGAAATGGTTTAATGGACTATAAACTTATATTTAGGTAGTCATAATGTCTTGCTAGGGACCGTTATGATTTATCATCTAATGAGGTATTAAATGATTGCCAACATAGTATAAGCCTTTTGGGTCATACATACGACAATTAATGACAAGCAATAATAATAGATATAATATTGGATATTATATTTATTAAAAAAATTAAATAATGAGTAATGTATAATATAAGATATTATATATTATATTATTTAATTATATCAACTGGAAAGATAAATATAATATTGGATATTATATTTATTAGAGGATTAAATAATAAGTAATATATAATATAAGATATTATATTTATTGTATTATTTAATAAATTGAGGGGTAATTAAGCAAATACTAGAGTTTGACTCTAGGTTTTACTTATAAATAAAGGGTCTTGGACAAGGAGTTGTCATAAGTGAAAAATTACACAACCTTAATTGTGCAAAAAAAAAAATCGGCCCTCCCCTCTTCTGAACCGGCTAAACTGTTTCTGTCCGGGAAGTCCGTTTCAGCCATACCGTCTTCTTCCCTTAGTTGATTTTGATCAACAGTATAAATCTTTCTAGTAAGGAATTATTTGTTGTACTATTCGTAAGGATCTAGCAATCCAACTTGTACCAATTTTTCGTGTGTGAATCACCGAAAGAGGAAGACGGTTTTAATCAATTTCTGGTCCGGATCAGATCTGTTCTTCGGATTAAGGTAATTCGACAAACTCTTTATAAATCAATTAAATTACTGCATGAATATCCTTTGTTTTAATTATTTGGTTGCCTTTTTGCTCAAATTATAGGAGTGAGGAGAGGAGGTCCAACACGTTCATGAGGACCAGCAATAGCATTAAGATCCCCCATGACAACCCAAGGACCAGACACTTCCGCATTGATATTAATGAGTTGATTCCAAAGATCCTGCCGTTGGACATGGTGGGAAGAGCCATAACAAGCAGTGAGATACCAATAAGTATCATTCATAAAGGAGGTCTTCATGTGAATTAGTTGAGATGATGAGTGGAGAATCTGCACATTCCACATATTCTCATTCCACAAGCACCAAATTCCACCCGATTGACCGCGAGCATCAATAATGTAGGATTTTATCAAATCCACATTTTCTAGCAATTTTACTAGCAACAGAACTAGAGGTATGTGTCTCCATTAAAATAAGCATAGAGCTCGAAAAATCTCTACTAATATCCCTAATTAGGCCAGCGAAACCCTTACTTGCAGTACCTCTGCAATTCCAATAAATAATATTCATCTATCAATTTGTAGAGAGTGAGGTACCATAACCCCAGACATACATCCATAGGAGAAATCATAGGCTTCTCCATTTTCATTAGAAACAATACGCTGAGAGATGAGCCCTGTATTTGCAATGTTGTCATCAATTGGTTTTAAGGCAGTCCGAAACTAACCTGGATTCTCCAATTGAGAAAAAACACTTCTTCTTTTGCATCATCCATGTTTCTCATATATTCTAGTACCATATTTTCCCTTTCCTCAGCTCTTTGTCTAGCAATTGCATAATCAGAATTGCCATCATCGTTTGCAGGTACAGAGTTTCCATTTTAAGCACCAGGAACCAATACTTTGTGCACTTGAATCAGATTCTTTGGCAATTTTCCAGCCAGTGTGTTGATATTTAAGCCACCTTTAGCACCTTGTTGCTTGTTCTTCCCAGCAGCAGGATTGCTAATTTTGATGACAGGAGGTTTAGGAGGTAAAGCACTATTTCCTTCATCATTTGATGTTCTCTTCTTACTGTACATCTTCTCAGAATTATCATGATGATTTAAAGATTCAAAACGTGATTTGTTTTGATTAGCTTCACTATACTATACTTGAATCCCCCTCTCCCTGATTGGATCTCTGGCTGATTTGAGTCCTTGTGTCTTGGTGTTTTTTTTCCTTTGAACTGTTTTAGGAATGTTCCAAGGTCCAAACCGCAAATCTTGCTCGACAATTGGTTCTTGTACCGAAGCCTCTACTTATTTACATGCGAGTGTTTTGTAGATACAACCACATCAGTCCCAGCACTTGTGTTAACAGTTTGTTCCCATGCAGCTGAATTATCCGAATTGGTCTTGGGCACCTGTCCCATAAATTCTCTACATTGGTCTTTCTTATGACCATACCTACCACATCTAAAGCAAATAGCATGTAGCCCTTCATACTCTAATAGAGTTTCTCACTCACTAAACACCACATGAGAAGGTAGTTGGTATCTAGATTTATTTCCACACAAATTCGGGAAAACCTACCTCTGTCAAGAAGCAAGGTGCGCTGATCAACCTTGAGCATCATTCCAATAGTGGAACCAAGCCTTCTAAAAAAGTTATCATTGCATAGTTCAAGTAGTAACCGAGGAATACGCACCCACACCGCAATTTTATGAGCTAGATCAGCTGAGAAATTGAAGAGAGGTTTCCATCTTTGCACCATTTTTAGTCCATTATTTGTTTAGCTTGGCTCTATTTGCTTGAAGCTCACTCTCTTCCCCAGAACCTTGACAATAAGGGTATTTCGCAGGGATTTGGACCAGATAGTTAACTCCTCGTCAGTGGCAGAAACTTCAGGAGCAGGGGAGAAGGGTTTCGGTTCAGTAGGACCATTCATATACTCATCTTTGTACCATCTATTTTCAGGGAAGTCTTCTTCACACTCCCCCCACATCTCTTCTTCATTAGAGCTATCACCAAAAACACTTAGAAGTTTGTCTCTGTAAGTTTTCTGATTTTCTTCTATTTATTCATCTATTGCAGGTACAGCAGTTTCCATTGGATCCTCTGTAGCCTTCATTTTCTTCTTACTTCTTTGCAGATTATCCAGCTCTTCAGATGAAGGGGATGAGACACCATGACTTGCTGTTGTAATAAAGTGAAGATAGGGACGAAAAATTACTACTATGTCCAAACCATTGTTGGCTAAACTATAAATTGAATTTTGATCTCAAGAGTCAAGTATTTAGTATGAATAAATTACCTAGTAATTGATGCTTTTATGAATTCATCTAGGAATGTGAATGGATGTAGTTCCATCCAATGTTTGATCTTTCATATGCTTTTTTATGATGTATAAATAAGAGACTTGTTTCAGTCTCTCGAAACCATCCTCCAAAAAATAATAAAATCTTTTTCTATCTCCAATATATCTTCTCTAAATTATTTCCTTCAAATTGGTATCAAGAGCCAGTGTTGTTAAGAATGGTGAACAACAATCTGGTTTCCTCCATACCCTGTTTCAATGGAGAAAAGTTTGATTATTGAAGCAACCTCATGAAGTTATGTCTTGAATCACAAGACATATGGAGCGTCGTTGAAGATGGTGTAGATGCACCTGCGTATGAATCTCAATTGTCTCAAGCTCAACAAACTCTCTTGAAGAGCACGAGACAGAAGGATAGAAAGGCTCTTTTTCAAATCTGCCAAGTAATCGAGATCCACATCTATAAGAGGATCTCAATAGCAAAAACTGCTCAAGAAGCATGGAAAATTCTCGAGACAACTTATCGCGGTGAAGAGCACGTCAAAAAGTTTCGTATGCATTCTCTGCGAGCGGAATTCGAGAGGTTGGAAATGAGAAGCAACGAGAAAATCTCTGAATATTTTACAAGAGTAACTTCTCTTGTAAATCAAATGGCATCAAATGGAGAAGTGATGGAGACTCAAAGAATCGCTAAAAAAGTTCTTCGTAGCTTGCCATCCAAATTCGATCATGTGGTAGTTGCTATCGAAGAATCACAAGATGTCTCTTCCATACCATTGGAGAACCTATAGGGAAGATTGGAAGCTCATGCAGGTAGGATTCTTTTGAGAAATCCTCAACTTGCCTCTCAAGATCATGCTTTAAAATCTCAATTCACCTTCACGGGAGGCCATGGGGGTAAACATGGACATGGTGGAGGACGCGGACATGGAAAACCTGCCTACAATCAACAAGCACCATCCAAGGAACTTGGAGAACAGAAAAATGACTAGCGGCGTGCTGGATCTTCCCATCATTCCCAAGGAAGCGGCAGAGGCAACTATAAAGGTAAAAAACCTTATATTTAATGTCATCATTGTCATAAACCAGGACATAAAATAAATGATTGTTGGGGGAAATATCATGAGAAAAAACGTGAGGCTGGATTTGTGCATGAAAACGAGGCAATTGTTCTGAAACTTTGTTAATTGCCTCTGATGGAAAATTTTGCAATATTTGGTACGTGGATAGTGGAGCTAGCCGGCATATGACGGGAAACAAAACTCTGTTTTCATCTCTAGTAGAAACTAACCGTGGGGAAGTTACAATTGGAGATACAAAAACCTATAAAATCCAAAGTGTTGTAGAAATTGCCTTCAATACTAAGAATGGGAAAATCGAGAAGATGTCTGAGGTATTTTACGTTCCCGGGCTGCAAAGTAACTTGCTAAGTGTTGGGCACTTAGTGAAAAAAGGTTTTGCTATTCACTACTCTGATAATCTTTGCATCATGAAGAAGAAAAATCAACTTGTTACAAAAATTATCATGGCTTCGAACAACCTATTTCCTATGAAACTGTTCTTGGTGCTTCTTGTTTTTTGTCTGCTAAAGAAGAGATTTCCAAGTTGTGGCATGACAGATTTGGGCATCTCAACTTCCAAAGTTTGAAGGAGCTGTCAAACAAGAAGAACGTCCAAGGATTACCCCAAATAGATGTCATCGACGAGGTTTGTGAAGAATGTCAGTTGGGAAAACAACATCGAGACTCGTTCCCATCAAAATCAAACTGGAAGACAAACTCACCATTGGAGCTCGTCCACACTGATATTTGCGGGCAAATTTCAGTTCCATCTTTTAGAGGTAATCGGTATTTCTTGACATTCATCGATGATTATACAAGAAAAGTTTGGGTCTATCTCTTGCAAGAAAAATCAGAAGCTCTTTTTTACTTCAAAGAATTTAAAGTTGAAGTTGAAAAGTTTTCTGGTTGTCAAATTAAAAATCTGAGAAGTGATCGTGGCGGAGAATACTTGTCTAACTTGTTTGAGGATTTCTGTAAAAGTCAGGTATACACCCCAACAAAATGGTGTCGCGGAACGGAAAAATAGGACGATCATGGATATGGTTCGATGCTTGCTGAAAAAGAGGAATTTGCCATCTGAATTTTGGGGTGAAGCAGTATCATGTGCCGTCTATTTGATCAATAGATCACCAACTAAAAAGCTGCAAAACTCTACCCCACACGAGCAATGGTTTGGTAGAAAGCCGGGTGTTAGTCACTTGAGGACATCCGGTTCTCTTGCTTATGCGCATATACCACATTCTTTGAGAACCAAACTTGATGATAAATCTGAAAAATGTGTGTTCATTGGTTACAGCGAAAGGACTAAAGCCTACAAGCTTTATAATCCCGTGACAAAGAAAATTGTGATTAGTAGGGATGTTCGATTTGATGAAAAATCTTGTTACAATTTTTCAGGAACATCTAATTCACAAATCTTTGAGCTCGGAGAGGCTGAAGAAGGGGGCGAACAAAATACAGCACCTCAAAACGAAGATGGCAAAGGAAATGATTCTCCTCAAAATTCACCATCACCGTTGGCAAGAAAGACATGAAGCTTGAGGGAAATCTATGATGCAATAGAAGAAATAGATGCAACAAATCAAGTATTTTTTGCATTATTTGCTGGTGAAGACCCAATATCATTTGAGCAGGCCTCGGAGGAAGAAAAGTGGATTCAAGCTATGCATGAGGAGATCAATTCCATTGAAAAGAATGGTACTTGGGAGCTTGTTTTTCTGCCTCCAAATAAAACTCCAATCGGTGTCAAATGGGTCTTCAAGAGAAAGACCAATCCTGATGGTTCAATCAACAAGTACAAGGCACGTTTGGTTGCCAAGGGATACAAACAAAAAGAAGGTGAAGATTTCATCGAGGTATTTGCTCCTGTTTCCAGACTTGATACTATTCGTTTGATTATCTCACTAGCTGCTCAAAATGGATGGAAGCTCTTCCAAATGGATGTTAAATCCGCTTTTTTAAATGGTCATCTTCAAGGGGAAATCTATCTAGAGCAACCTCTAGGTTTTGTCCAAGAAGGCGAAGAACATAAAGTGTGCAAGCTCAAGAAGGCACTTTACGGGTTGAGGCAATCTCCCCGTGCTTGGTACGAACGAACTAATGATTACAACAACAACATCTAAGCCTTAGTCCCAAAATGATTTGGGGTCGGCTAACATGAATCAAACTTTGAAACCGTCAATGATCGTTACATAAATAACATAAAAGGAGAAAAGGAGGGAAAAAAGTAGAGAAAAAAGCAAATAAAAAAAGAAAATGAATGTAAAAAAAAATGAAAAATGAAAAATCCTGAAAAATAAATTAAAAGATAACATGGATTAAAAAAAAAAAAAAGGAATCAGATTCCATCCACCATCCGTATCCTTTCCCGTCACATTTGCCTCTCTATCGCCATACTTTCTCCAATTTCAAGAAATCGCATATCATTTTCAATCATCTTTATCCAAGTTTTCTTGGGTCTTCCTCTACCTTTCACAACATTACTTGTTCCCCAACTTTCTAGCCTCTTCACTGGGGCATCAACATACCTTCTTCTCACATGACCAAACCATCGTAATCGATTCTCCATCATCTTGTCTTCTATAGCCGCAACTCTTACCTTCTCTCTAATCACCTCATTTCTGAGCCGATCCTTTTTTGTATGACCACACATCCATCGTAGCATACGCATCTCCGCCACATTCATCTTTTGAACGTGACACTGTTTTACAGCCCAACACTCGGTGCCATATAACAGCGCAGGCCTAATTGCCGTGCGGTAAAATTTACCCTTTAATCTATGAGGCAAGTTAGGATCACATAAAACCCCTGTGACACTCTTCCACTTCAACCACCCGGCCTTTATTCTGTGAGCCACATCGCCATCTAGTTCTCCATCCTTTTGGATAATAGATCCAAGATACCGAAAGAAAGTGGATCCATGAACAACTTTTCCATCAAATGTGATCATCCCCGCCTCTCTATCACTGTTTTCGCTAAAGCTACACTCCATATATTCAGTCTTACTTCTGCTCAGCCTAAAGCCTCGAGCTTCCAAAGTATCCCTCCAAAGTTCCAATTTATGTTGCACTCCAACCTTCGTTTCATCAATCAACACAATATCATCTGCAAACATCATACACCACGGAACGTCATTTTGAATTTCTCTTGTCAATTCGTCCATGACTATGGCAAAGAGAAAAGGACTAAGAGCAGATTCTTGATGCACCCCAATCGTAATAGGGAATTCTTCTGTCCTCCCAACATTAGTACGTACACTTGTACTAGCTCCCTCATACATGTCCTTTATAATGTCAATATATTTCCGCGATACACCCTTCTTTGCTAAGGCCCACCAAAGTATGCCCTTATGAGCACACTCTGCACATTAAAAGAAATGACAAAGGAGGTTTTATGATGGTGAGTCTTTATGTCGATGATCTTACTTTCACCGGAAATGACATTGAGATGCTGGCTGATTTTAAAAACTCTATGATGAAAGAATTCGAGATGACAGATTTGGGAGAGCTGCATCATTTTCTTGGGATTGATGTTCAACAAATGGCATCGGGAATCTTTATTTATCAAGAGAAATATGCAGCTGAAATCCTAAAAAATTCAACATGGAGAATTTAAATCCTGTAGCAACTCCTTGCATTACAGGATTAAAGCTCAGCAGGGATGGTGAAGGAAAACTAGTGAATACCACTATGTTTCAAAGTTTGGTAGGGAATCTGATGTATTTAACAGCCATAAGACCTGATATTGTCTTTGTTGTAAGTTTGATCAGTAGGTTCATGGAGAAACCTTACTCTAATCATTGGGAGGCAGCAAAGATAATTCTAAGATATGTCAAAGGAACAATGGATTATGGCATTTTCTATGAAGCACAAGTTCCTACCAAGCTCGTTGGATATACTGATAGCGATCTTGACGGGAGCATCGATGATTCTCGAAGTACCTCTGGCTATGTATTTAGTCTTGGAAGTGGAGCAGTCTCATGGAGTTCGAAAAAACAGCCAATTGTGGCTCTTTCTACCACCAAAGCGGAGTATGTTGCTGCATCTGGGGCTGGATGTCAATCTTTGTGGATGAGAGGTATTCTAGAGAGTCTAAATTTCAAGAAGCTTGGACCTACAACTCTATATTGTGATAATAGCTCTGCAATTTCTGCCTCAAAAGATTCTGTTTTGCACGGAAGGATGAAGCACATCAGGCTTCGTTTTCATTTCTTAAGGGAACTCGCCAATGAAGGTGAAATAAATAGAGTATTGTCCAAGTCAAGAGCAGCTCGCCGATATTTCTACGAAGCCACTTGGAGGACCATCTTTTGCAAGAAATGCTGCTGCCACGGGAGTCATGAGCAAATTCAGTTTACGTGAGGCATTGTTGGCTAAACTATAAATTGAATTTTTAGTATGAATAAATTACCTAGTAATTGATGCTTTTGTGAATTCATCTAGGAATGTGAATGGATGTAGTTCCATTCAATGTTTGATCTTTCATATGCTTTTTTATGATGTATAAATAAGAGACTTGTTTCGGTCCCTCGAAACCATCCTCCAAAAAATAATAAAATCTTCTTTTATCTCCAATATATCTTCTCTAAATTATTTCCTTCAACTATAGGGACCAAAAGTGTAATTTACTCTAGAAGTTATTTTTTATTAAAAGAATAGTATGGCAAATTTCGTCCTTGAGGTATGTTGAAAATGCAGGTTTCGTCCCTAAACATTTGATGCAACCCGTCGACTTGAAAAATCCAATGACATGGATGGAGAAAAAAAAAATTGCCCATAAATAAATAATTTTAATTCTGTTCTTAACCGATGCTATCAAAAATAATTTATCTCAAACATTAGTCTCGATGTAAAGCAACAATATTTAAAAAATATTCTAGAAAACCTCTTTAAGAATTGGTAAGTAACAAGTGAATAAATTAAGGGTTGTGTTATTAACACACCACGTTTTCTTAATAATACACCTTGATCCACTTTTTATATATTTTTTAATTATATTTGTAAGTATACTTTTATAATAGAAAGTGAGTTAAAATTAATAAAAGTGGGACGTGAGTAGGTTATTAAAAAAATAGGTGTGTTAATAATACAATCCTAAATTAATACACTTATTTTTTTCCTATACATATAATTTTTTTAAGATTTTTGCCCTCCCGCCGATGGTGCCCTGGGCGGGCGCCAAGGCTGCCCTTGCCAGTGGGCCGGCCCTGCGTATTGTGGTAAATCCTATCGCTAGTATGATTTTAGTCCTCAAGATCGTCTCAATATTGAATAAATAGTTATTTTACTTCAATCCCTCTACATGACGCGTCGTAGCAAATCGAAAGATGCGGTTCAAACATGACATAATGTTTCTAAAGCCTCGATAAGTGAATTGAAATCACACTAGCACAAAAACAAGCAAAGAGACCCACAATAAAAGATCCCGTTGATAAAGATAACGGGTCTCTTTAATGTAAAAGACCTAATATTATAAACAACAGGTCTCTAATATGTCAAAGGAGCCCACTATTTTTTATGAAAGACATTAGAGACCAATTATTCGGGTTAACGGGTCTCTAATGTGTAAGAAATAAAAGACCCGTTGTTTATGCTAACGGATCTCTAATTTGTAACAAACAAAGAGACCTATTTTTTAACTTAATTGGTCTCTTCCCTTCTTAAGATTAGGGCAAAATATACAGGAACCCATGTTTATTTCTTACTAGTTAGTTTCTTCTTGCCGTGTGTTCTTCTTCCTCACTTCTCAACTAGCTAGGGAAAATATACAGGAAGGCCGACTGCTGACCTCACTCCGACAGACCGACCTCACTCCAGCAGGCCGACCAACGAATTACCCACCCGGACACCCCATCACCGTTGATACGAGGGTTTTTTAGTAGTTATATTTCTTATTTTTCATTCGATTTTGTTTAGAGCACTCGATAATAAATTGCCTATTTTTGTTGGACTAACCGTGGACACTCTCGATCTCTTCACAAATCACATATCCACGGGATCATCCACCGCCCACCGCTGTAATATGCGGATTTATTATTGTGTATTTCATCTGTTTTGAACCCTGTATTATTCAGAATTGTGATATCGATAATTGAAGTATGATATTCTCATATTTGAACCCTTGTACATGAGTATGGCAACATATAAATTTTCCCATGCAAATACGTGATAACGCACGCTAACAAGGATAGCTTAACGTACGTTATCTGTCAGAATTAGCGTACGCTACGAATGTAGCGTAGCGTGCGTTAATCAGTCAATTATTGAGCTGGGCGGCTAGCACATGCGCCAGCCGGACGTGGGTCCGGATAAGATTCCCGCGGGCGAACCTGGACAGATTTGGAGTCAACGCTAATCAGCGTGCGCTAAGGATATTGCGATAGCGTGCGCTAAATAACGTACGTACAGAAATGTTGTAAAAGGGACAGCAACCCATTTTACTTGGTTTATATTTCCTTTACTTGTCCTTCGTTCTTGAGAGACCAGAGAGCCTTATATCCTCCTTAAACACACTTAGACCACCACTTTTTGATCATTATAGATTGGATGTCACTTGTGATTGATCATTGAAGTGGAGAAACACCTTGGATTGGCATACAAACAACCGGAGTTGGATTCTACCTTTTTGACTCGGTGTTTTCTTCATCTTAAGGTATGTTAATTCTTTCTCCAGCCTTATATTTGTGTTCTGAAGAATAAGATGAATCATGCTATCATGATATTGAGTTCCATTGGTGAATTATTCAAACAAATATCATGTTTAGATGTTGGAATGATTATGCTTATGATATCGTCATTGAAACATCGTAGTTGGAATCCTAGTACGTCAAATGATGAGAGGAATATTCTGAGATTGATTATCCGTATGAATAACGTTGTCATATTGATCGTAAACTTGGAGTTGATATCACTTTTGTTAAAAGGACCATAGAAAGAATCATCTTAGGTTGTACCCTTTCTTACAAGTTGGAATTGGTAGTTCACCTTTAAGATGAAGTCTGAATGTATTATGACAATGGAATCTAGTGCATCAACCTGAGATCACCGAACTTCACATGAGAATGATAATCAAGTTGAATATAAGAATTGTGATGATATTCATTTCCTTGAATTCAAAGATGATTGAATCCGTAAGATCATTCATAAGTTATGAATATGACATGTAGACGGATAACGTACGTTAATCACTGAGGAGTTCGTAAGTTTCATCACCGTTAGAACAGTCTGCTGCCCAGTAGTGAAGCTGCCATGCACGCTTAGCGTATGCTAAGCTATGTAGATTAACGTACGCTATCGGGCATGTTTAGCGTACGCTACGTACGTAACGTACATTATGTCATCAGGCAAGTCAGTCGGCTGATCAGAGAGGATTGTCGATACATAGTTAGCGTACGCTAGACTTCGTTGTTTACGTGCGCTAACGAGCAGGCTTAACGCACGCTACATAGAATACGTAGCGTACACTAAGCAGTTCAGGCAGATTACGTTTTATGAACTTTCGGTCGTAATTGGATTGTTAGACATTCGTACGACGTGAGATGAATTCTATATTATTTCTTTTGTTAAGGTTCGAGCTTAGCAACGTGTTTAATCGAAGGGGACGACCTATGAGCATTTTGATATTCGTGGAAGCCTTTCTTCTCATCAAATCGAGACAAGTACCTTAATTGTTTTATGTATTGATGTTATACATATTGTTGTACATGTATTGCGTTGTTGTATGTCTACCTCGTGTTGGTACGACGGGATCATCGGGGGATCTATGCTAGCGTGCGCTGGGTCATCGGACGGGTTTTTCCACCTCGGGTTAGTTTGCCGGAATCATAGGGGGGTCTAGGCAGTGAACGCTGGATCATCGGAATTACCATGTGTATGTTGTGATATCATGTTGTGATTATCATGTGTGTATGTTATTATTGAGTTTCTCGTAGGTGAAGACTCTTTGGTTCTTTGTCATTTATGTTATTATTATTCTTCATGAGATGTTGAATAATATGTTGTGGTACTTATACTAGCATCGTTGTGCTAACCCCTTCGGGGATGAACATTTGTTTATGTTCAGGATCCAGGAGAGCGGGGAAACAACCACTGGAGTTGCATGACGCGAGGGTGCAGAGTGATGTTCCGGCCGGATTTATTTGTCTGTTGCTTGTATCGTTTTAATAAGTACTCGAGTACGTCATCGTTTGTGATGATTTGGATTTGGTGATGTATTAATACTTTTCCTTTGGACATTTGTATTTTCAGTATTGGTCAGAACCGTTGTATCTTATTTTAGTTACTTTCGAACATTGGTATCTGTTATTGTCTTTTTATTTCTTCAGCCTTGTAAATCCCTATGTAAAGGATTTACGGCGCTGTAATATTCCTGAATATATCGGGGGTGTTACAGAATATGGTATCGGAGCTAAGATTATGGATATCTTGGCCATTGGGTTAAAGTAGGGTTCATATATGTCTTTTGAGGTAACCGGCCGCGAATAACATCACTGTACTGCCTACGTCTTCCTGCGAGCGGTGGTTGTAAGTTCCTAAACTATATCTCGTTCTTTACGTGTTGTATCTCTTTATACTTGAACATTTGAACGATATTGTTTCCTGTATATTGAGTATTTATGCTTACAGTATATTGAGAGGTGGACGTGGACATGGTCGCGGTCACGGACGCGGACGAAGGAATGCCGAAAGAGAAGCTTCGCCTTCTAATCAGGCCAGCCACAGCTCAGGCGAGCCACAGAGATCTATTAATAATGAACTGGAACCTGCTGTGCCCGAAATCCTTCGTCAGGTGGTGAACCAGATGACCCAGTTCGCCCGGGTCGTGGACCGAATACAGGTGGCAGTAGGATTACAACAGGGAGATCGACATCAGGGTATCCCAGACATGGGAAATCGAGGCGACCGATGGCTGCAAGAGGTGGCGAAGATGCAACCACCTAAATTCGATGGTATTTCTGAGACTCCCACCTGGGATCATTGGTTAAAGGAATTGGAGAAAATTTTTGCCGGGATTAATTGTCCAGACGACCGTAGAACCTCTATTGCTCAGTACCTTCTGATAGGGGAAGCATCCGAGTGGTGGGAAGCCATACGGCCTTTAGATCATGATGCGAACTGGACAGAATTTAAATTGATGATAGAAGCTCAGTACTGCCCTCGTCGTGTGAGGGAAGCCAAAGTTTGGGAGTTTTCCTCTGCTCAGCCTTCAGATGTGCCAGTATCTCAGGCAATTAAGACGTTTAACCAGCAGCTGGCATTTGTTCGACATCTGGTCAGAATAGATGCAGAAATGATGATCCATTTTGATATGAGAATGAAACCACAAATCCAGAGGAACATGTCCGGTTTTGAATGTACCACTCTCCGTCAATACCAGGATAAAGCATTGGCGTATGAAATCAAGGAAGCAGCAATGGAGAAATTTACAGAATCCAAGAAGCAGAAAGTCTCTGGTAGTTTCACAGAGCACAAGAGCAGTGGGCCCCGCAAGGCCCAGTCATCCTTCCATTCGTTTAAGAAACCTCCGCACCCATACAAGAGCGGAAGGAACTTCGGAGCAGCATCAACCACGACGGATGTCACCAGGAAATGCTTTAACTGTGCCCAGACAGGGCACTATCGACGGAATTGCCCCTTACCTGCCGTGACTTGTTTTGATTGTGGTCGAGAGGGACATCGTGCGGTGTTCTGTGAAGAGGCTGCAAAGTCTTTTAGAGCCGCATACACCACGGCCTAAGAAAGCCGATCCAACAAATGCAGCAAAGTGTTCAGATGCCTCAGAATTTTGGCCGCGGACGAGGCAGAGGACAGTGGGACCGAAAGGGTACATCGAGTGCCGGATCTGTTCCCCCACGTCTGTACGAGATAAGGAGAACAGACGATCAAGATGCTGCTGTCGCATCAGGTACTATTCAGATCTTTTCCCAACCATTTAGCATTTTATTCGATACAAGAGCTACGCATTCATTTATATCCTTGTCTTGTGTAAATCATTTGAATATTTCTGGTTTTCATGATTGTGAACCTTATGTTGTGGGTTTACCGAGTGGAGAAAGGATTGTTGGAAACTTAGAAACTAAAGATTTCCCTGTATCGTTTGGAGGTAGAGAGTGTCTCTCAAATTTGATTGTGATAGAAATGCAAGGAGACGACCTGATACTCGGAGATGATTGGCTTAATCGATATGGAGCTATTGTAAACTACCGAAAGAGGAATATCTCGCTGATCGCTGACGATGGTTCCGAAATACTGTTTGAAGGATGGAAACCAGGAAGCTCAGGTAAGATGATCAAGGCGATGAAAGCTGTCAAATTGTTGAAACAGGGCTGTACCGGATATTGGTGCAACGCAATGAAGAAAGAATACAAAATTGTGGAACTTTCATCCATTCCTGTTGTGAACTAATTTCCGGATGTATTTCCTGACAAGTTACCTGGACTACCTCCACGACGGGATGTAGAATTCACCATTGAGCTGGAACCCAGAGCAACACCAATTTCTAAGGCGCCGTATCGTATGGCACCTACTGAGATGTACGAACTGAAAAAGCAACTGGAGGAGTTACTGGACAAAGGCTATATCCAGCCAAGCGTTTCACCTTAGGGAGCACCAGTTCTTTTTGTCCGGAAGAAGGATGGATCGCTTCGACTGTGTATTGACTATCGAGAGCTGAACAAGATGACGATTAAGAATAAGTATCCGTTGCCACAGATTGATGATTTGTTTGACCAGTTACAAGGAGAAACGGTGTTTTCTAAAATCGACCTGAGATCAGGATATCATCAGCTGAGGATTAAGGAATCTGATGTTCCAAAATCAGCGTTCAGAACTCGCTACGAACACTATGAGTTTGTAGTGATGCCGTTTGGTCTCACTAACGCACCTGCTATATTCATGCAATTGATGAACCGAGTGTTCATCGAATATTTGGATAAATTTGTGGTTGTGTTCATTGATGACATTCTAGTGTATTCTAAGAGCCCGGAAGAGCATGCACAGCATTTACGGATTGTGTTAGACCTATTGAGGAATGAACATTTGTACGCCAAACTTTCTAAGTCTGAATTCTGGCTAAAGGAAATAATGTTCCTCAGCCATGTGGTATCAGCTGAAGGAGTCCGAGTAGATCCTTAGAAGATCGAAGCAGTTATGGATTGGAAGCCTCCAAAGAACGTGAAAGAAGTCCGGAGTTTCTTAGGACTTGCTGGATATTATCGTCGGTTCGTGGAAGGGTTTTCCAAAATTACCCGCCCACTTGCTCGACTACTGCAGAAAACTCAAAAGTTTGAGTGGAACGAGTTGTGCCAAAATAGCCTTGATGAATTGAAGAAGAGATTGACGACGGCACCGATTTTAGCACTCCCACGGGGAACTGGAGGATTTATAGTTTACAGTGATGCTTCGAACCAAGATGCGTATTGATGCATAATGATAAGATTCTTTATCATCCAGGCAAAGCAAATATAGTGGCGATGCACTTAGCCGCAAACCTGTTTCTATTTAGATGCTGGAGACTCTGACCTCCCAGCTCAGCATTCAACGAGAGATGATTCGAGAAAGAATAGAAGTATGGTTGCAAAGAGTCCAAGGACAACTATGCATGATGGAAATAACTTCATCGTTAACCGGAGATATCAAATCTAAGCAAGCAGATGATCCTTTGATGATTCGATTACGTGATGAAGTGATCAAGGGAAAGGCCCCCATATTCGTAATTCATGATGATGGAGTTTTGAGATTTCAGAACCGACTTTGCGTTCCCGATGTCGATGATCTGAAACAGACGATTATGAAGGAAGCTCACAGCATGCCCTATTCTATCCACCCGGGTACCAGTAAGATGTATAAGGACTTGAAGCAGAACTTTTGGTGGGGCAACATGAAGAAATATGTAGCAGATTATGTTTCGAAATGTTTGACTTGTCATCAGGTTAAGATCGAGCATCAACGACCTACCGGAATGCTGAAGCCGCTCCCGATTCCTGAATGGAAGTGGGAGGACATATCAATGGACTTTATCACTCATATGCCGAGAACCAAGATAGGAATGAACATGATTTGGGTGATAGTTGATCGTTTAACCAAATCGGCTCATTTTCTAGGCATTAAAGACACTTGGGGACTAGAGAGGTTGGCACGAGTATTTATTTCAGAGATAGTCCGATTGCACGGTATGCCAAAGACCATTATTTCTGACCGAGACGGTCGCTTTGTATCGCATTTTTGGAAAGCAGTTCATAAGGCCTTGGGGACCGAGTTGAACTTCAGCACATCTTATCATCCGCAGACAGACGGACAGTAAGAGAGAACTATTCAAACAGTGGAAGACATGCTGAGGGCTTGTGCCTTAGACTGGTCAACGGATTGGGAAGTTCATCTACCGTTGATTGAATTCACCTACAACAATAGTTGGCATTCTTCCATTAAGATGACACCGTTTGAGGCATTATACGGGAGGAGATGCAGATCGCCCCTATGTTGGGATGATTCATCAGACTTGATCGGGACGGAACCGGAATTGATCGTGCAGACACGAGAAAAGATAGCCTTGATTCGCGAAAGGTTGTTGACCGCCCAGAGTCGACAGAAATCTTACGCAGACGTACGCCGCCACCCATTGAAATTCAGTACTGGATATCACGTACTTTTAAAGGTTTCTGCTACTCGGGGACTCTTTTGTTTCGGAAGAAAGGGGAAGTTGAGTCCAAGATATATCGGACCGTTCGAAATTCTTGAGAGAGTTGGGGAATTAGCATACATATTGGCATTACCGCCGTCATTGAGCCAAGTTCATAACGTGTTCCACGTATCCCAGCTACGGAAGTATATACCAGACCCTAGTCATGTCATTGATTTCGACGAGATCGAAGTCGCTCAAGATGGCACATTTGAAGAGAGACCGATCAGGATACTCGAGAGTCGAGTTAAGTAATTGAGGGACAAACTGATCGCTTTGGTCAAGGTTCAGTGGTCACGCCACGGAGTGGAAGAAGCCACTTGGGAAACGGAAGATATCATAAGGTCCAGATATCCAGAGTTATTTACGTCTTTAGTTTCGGGATGAAACTCCTTTTTAGTAGAAGAGTATGTAATATCCGGATTTATTATTGTGTATTTCATCAGTTTTGAACCCTGTATTATTCAGAATTGTGATATCGATAATGGAAGTATGATATTGTCGTATTTGAACCCTTGTACATGAGTATGGCAACATATAAATTTTCCCATGCAAATACGTGATAACATACGCTAACAAGGATAGCTTAATGTACGTTATCTGTCAGAATTAGCGTACGCTACGAATGTAGCATAGCGTGCGTTAATCAGTCAATTATTGAGCTGGGCGGCTAGCACATGCGCCAGCCGGATGTGGGTCTGGAGAAGATTCCCGCGGGCGAACCTGGATAGATTTGGAGTCAATGCTAATTAGCATGCGCTAAGGATATTGCGATAGCGTGCGCTAAATAACGTACGTACAGAAATGTTATAAAAGGGACAGCAACCCATTTTACTTGGTTTACATTTCCTTCATTTGTCCTTCGTTCTTGAGAGACCACAGAGCCTTATATCCTCCTTATACACACTTAGACCACCTCTTTTTGATCATTATAGATTGGATGTCACTTGTGATTGATCATTGAAGTGGAGAAACACCTTGGATTGGCATACAAACAACCGGAGTTGGATTCTACCTTTTTGACTCGGTGTTTTCTTCATCTTAAGGTATGTGAATTCTTTCTCCAGCCTTAGATTTGTGTTCTGAAGAATAAGATGAATCATGCTATCAAGATATTGAGTTCCATTGGTGCATTATTCAAACAAATATCATGTTTAGATGTTGGAATGATTATGCTTATGATATCGTCGTTGAAACATCGTAGTTGGAATCCTAATACGTCAAATGATGAGAGGAATATTCTGAGGTTGATTATCCGTATGAATAACGTTGCCATATTGATCGTAAACTTGGAGTTGATATCACTTTTGTTAAAAGGACCTTAGAAAGAATCATCTTAGGTTGTACCCTTTCTTACAAGTTGGAATTGGTAGTTCACCTTTAAGATGAAGTCTGAATGTATTATGACAATGGAATCTAGTGCATCAACCTGAGATCACCGAACTTCACATGAGAATGATAATCGAGTTAAATATAAGAATTGTGATGATATTCATTTTCTTGAATTCAAAGATGATTGAATCTGTAAGATCATTCATAAGTTATGAATATGACATGTAGACGGATAACGTACGTTAATCACTGAGGAGTTCGTAAGTTTCATCACCGTTAGAATAGTCTGCTGCCCAGTAGTGAAGCTGCCATGCACGCTTAGCATATGCTAAGCTATGTAGATTAACGTACGCTATCGGGCATGTTTAGCATATGCTACGTTTGGTACGTAACGTACGTTATGTCATCAGGCGAGTCAGTCGGCTGATCAGAGAGGACTGTCGATATATAGTTAGCGTACGCTAGACTTCATTGTTTATATGCACTAACGAGCAGGCTTAACGCACGCTACATAGAATACGTAGCATATGCTAAGCAGTTCAGGCAGATTACATTTTATGAACTTTCGGCCGTAAATTGGATTGTTAGACATTCGTACGACGTGAGATGAATTCTATATTATTTCTTTTGTTAAGGTTCGAGCTTAGCAATGTGTTTAATCGAAGGGGACGACCTACGAGCATTTTGATATTCATGGAAGCCTTTCTTGTCATCAAATCGAGGCAAGTACCTTGATTGTTTTATGTATTGATGTTATACATATTGTTGTACATGTATAGCGTTATTGTATGTCCACCTCATGTTGGTACGACGGGATCATCGGGGGACCTATGCTAGCGTGCGCTGGATCATCGGATGGGTTTTTCCACCTCAGGTTGGTTTGACGAAATAATCGGGGGGTCTAGGCAGTGAATGCTTGATCATTGGAATTACCATGTGTATGTTGTGATATCATGTTGTGATTATCATATGTATGTATGTTATTATTGAGTTTCTTGTAGGAGAAGACTCTTTGGTTCTTTGTCATTTATGTTATTATTATTCTTCATGAGATGTTGAATAATATGTTGTGGTACTTGTACTAGCATCGTTGTGCTAACCCCTTCGGGGGTGAACATTTGTTTATGTTCAGGATCCAGGAGAGCGGGGAAACAACCACTGGAGTTGCATGACGACGAGGGTGCAGAGTGATGTTCCGGTTGGATTTATTTGTCTGTTGCTTGTATCGTTTTAATAAGTACTTGAGTATGTCGTCGTTTGTGATGATTTGGATTTGGTGATGTATTAATACTTTTCCTTTAGACATTTGTATTTTCAGTATTGGTCAGAACCGTTGTATCTTATTTTCGTTACTTTCGAACATTGGTATCTGTTATTGTCTTTTCATTTCTTGAGCCTTGTAAATCCCTATGTAAAGGATTTACGGCGCTGTAATATTCCTAAATATATCGGGGGTGTTACAACCGCCAACTGCACCGCCGCCATCACCTCAGTTGTGTGCCTATCCTCTTCTTCAAATAGGTACCTTTCTTCGTTTCTTCAATTCTATAGACGATGAAGCTTCTTTTGCCCCCATTTTTATGGTTCATATGCATACACAATGTTTAAATACAATTTGTAGTTACTATAGGGACTAGGTTCTCTTTATGTGAAGAGCACAAAAAGTTGTCTCTTTGATTGTTAAAAAAGACCTGTTTCAAATGTTTAATTTTATGCTAACATTGTATGAGTTTTTCTTTTTGGTTCCTGGCAGTGCTAAAGCATAACCCTAATGGTAGGTTTGTTGTTATATGTGGAGATGGTGAGTACATTATATACACAGCTTTGGCATGGAGAAACAGATCATTTGGCGCGGTATTGGAATTTGATTGGTCAACTTGAGGAGAATATATAGTTAGAGAAAGTACATCGAAGATTAAGATCTTTAGTAAAAATTTCTTGGTTGGTTTTCTTGCCTCCTACATCTTGTACTTGCTGTTATTTCTTTTGTAGTGATGAATATATGTTGTAGCAACAATTGTTGGACCTTATTAGAAGTCCATAATAAGTTGTTTCGTCTATGGGTTAGCAGCTAATATGTCGTTTCTTTCAGGAAAAGAAAAACGTCAGTCCCACATTTTCTGCTGAGCACATCTATGGGGGAGGCTTGTTTGCAATGTGCTCAAATGATTTTATTTGTTTCTATGATTGGGCTGAATGCAGGTTAATACGGTTAATCGACGTCAATGTCAAAGTAAGAGAGTTACTGTAACACCCCCGAGATATTTAAGGTATATTACAGTGTCGTGGACCTCTACATGGGACCCACCAGGCTAGACACGAATTACCATAGTAAAAACACACATCATCCAGATGAAAATCAAATAATTCGCCCGGTACAACCGGCAGAATAATCAACACTGACAAATGTAAATAACTTCAACGAATACAAACCACAATCCGAAGGGAAAAGCCTAAGTACTCGCGAGTACAATCTATAAGTTTATAAAGTAGACAACAACCATATCGAAGGGAACAACGAAAATAAAATGACTCAAATGCACATGTCAATGACCCTGGCCAGCATCCTCGTACTGTCCCAGCACCCACTCGTCCGGCTGAACATAACCTGAAATTCATAACAAGAATTTCCCCAAAACGGGTCCCAAAGGGGTTAGCAATGTAATACCCGGTTGTAATTCAGTCATTATCATTCAGTAATTATCATTCAGTAATTGGCACTCAGTAATTATTCACTCATTAATGATCATTCATCGTTCATATTCATTTATTGTATTCACCGATCAGAGTAATTGTATCGTACATCAGTTATCATTTATCCGAAGATGAAATACTGCTGGAATGGACGGACAACAAACAAGGTTGCGGGAGTATTTCCGAGGGGGTGTGAATAACACTAGATTTGCCGGGTTTGTTAGGCCCGGGCTTGAATGCTCTCGCGAGATGTTATTAATACAAATATTCGTGGATACAAGTATTAATGAGAGAATCTAAGTACAATGAGTATAAAAAGATCCTATTATCCAGCTCTTGAGCGAAGCTTTGGTGTTCTTGCTCTCTGCGGATCGTCTTCCGTGTAGGAGATGCTGAGAGAGAAGAATGAACTGAGAGATAGCTGTTGCCAAGAGTAGGAAAGCCAATTTGTGAGTATTGCTTGTCAAGAAGTCGAGAGTTGGAGTTCAGAGAGGAAAAATCCGGTTGGAGTTGAAGGATTTTCCAAGTGCAGGGAGCCTTCTATTTATAGGGGCCGAGATGCCTTGTTTCCTGGCGGGCGATCGCCTTTCGTCCAATATAATAATGGGGCGATCGTCTTTAAGTCACATGGGTCATCGCTTAACGTCCAAGGTCAGCAATGGCGGCCAGTGCGGTCCAATGAGGAGCCAGCACGCGTTCGGAGTTGCTGTCACAGGCGGTCCTACTGACATCTTTCGGCGGGCCTGTCGGCTGGTGGAAAGATGCTGACGGGCTGTGGTCAACGATCCGTGAAATGCGGATCTTGTCTCGGCACTGCACGTGGGTTCTGTCCTGAGCTTCGGCCATTGCCGACTGGACGATCATCGGCTTCGAGCGGCATGAGGCGGTCGCCATTGGTCGGTCACCAGGGGTCGGCATCGGTCGGTGCCGAGAGATGATCGTCTGCTAGTCGGCCACCAGGAGTCGATCGCCAAGTACCGAGATACGATCGTCTTAGATGTCGATCGCTCGGCACCGGGACTTGTCCTGGGACCTTCGGTCGGCCGATCTACCTCGGATGCTCGGCTACGGCTAGGTCGCCCGGCCTCTGGTCGGCAGTTCTGCCTCGGCTGCTCGGCTATAGCTAGGTCGCCCGATCTCTGAGGCGATCGCCGGTCGAAGAGTATAATTCTAGACACAAAAGTCTAAGAACAAGAAGAAAAATACCAAGAAGCAGACTGGACCACATGTCAAGGACTTCAAAGGCAAGGGCAAGGCCCCAACGATTCCAAAGAGCACGAAAAAAGACGTTTGTCTCAAGTGCGGTGAGTTGGGCCACTGGGCTAGAGAATGTCCGATTCTTCATGGCACTTCAGGTACAAAACTTTTAGTTTTGAAAACAAATTGTTCTGCTACTGTATTTTCTACTTCCTGGATACTGGATTCTGGTGCTAGTTCTCATATTTGTACCGTGAATCATGATCTGGAACAAAGTAGGAAGGTTGGAGCTAGAGAAGTTATGATCACAGTCGAAAGCGGGCATAGTGTCGAGGCGACCGACATAGGATCACTTCTTTTGGGTTTAGAATCCGGCTTTGTTTTGACTTTAGAAGATGTACTTGTTTTGCCCAAGGGGCACAAAAACATTGTATCCATTCCAGTCATGGACCGAAAAGGCTTTTCATTTTTCATTGGTGATGGTTCCTGCAAAATTTATTTTAGAAATAAACTAGTGGGTACTTCTACATTGTTGAATGGATTGTATCATCTAAATCTTAGCAACAAAGTAGTTGTGAATACTATGACTAGAAAATATGATAGGGATGAAACCAATCAAGTTTTGAAATAGCATCTTAAACTTGGTCATGTTGCTCAGACCAAGGTTTACAAGATGGAAAAAGATGGACTTATGGGTCCATTGGGATCGAATCCCTTTCCTACTTGTGAATCTTGCCTTAAAGGCAAAATTACTAAGTCCCCCTTCACAGCGACTTTTGAAAGAGCCGCTGATAAACTGGGATTAATCCATACCGACGTATGTGGTGCTCTGGAAGCAGCACGTGACGGATATCAATATATCATTACGTTTACAGATGATCATACTAGGTATGGTTATGTATACTTAATGAAACATAAATCCGAGGCCTTTGAGAAATTCCAGGAATTCAAGGCCCTAGTCGAGAAACAAACTGGTAATCATATCAAAGCACTTCGGTCGGACTGAGGTGGCGAGTATATGAGTACGCACTTTGACGAGTTCCTTAGAACATGGAATAGTTTCACAACTAACACCTGATCGGCCAAAAAACTTATCCTAAAAATAGGAGTTCTTGAGTCGCTCGCAAATATATACGAGGTAGAAGTAGTTTGTGGTGAGTTCTACCAAGGTCTTTTCTCTCGAGGATTGTCTAACAGGGCTTCGTATAATTTTTTTGTTATAGATTGCGAGAAATAAATACTAAAATATTAAAAAAGATATTTTTGGGTTTTTAAAAATTAACTAAATTAAAATGCACTATATTTTAAACTAAACTATTTTTAATAAGACTATTTTATATAAGACTATTTTTATTAAGACTGTTTATACTAGACTATTTATATTAAGACTATTTATATTAAGACTATTTATACTAGACTATTTTTAACTAGACTATTTATACTAGACTATTTATATTAAGACTATTTTTAATACTACTAGTTTTAAGAAAACTATTTTTATACTAGACTATTTTTAACTAGTGAAAATGAATAGAATTAAAATGAGTTGGGAATTTATAAAATCTAGGGGATTACGGGTTCATTAAATTAGGTTTTTAATTAAGTATATGAATTGATTTATATGGATATAAAAGAAAAAATGAATGTTTATCGAGTAATCAACTTTTCACCTCCGTACTTTCGTAATCAAAGATGTCTTAATCATTGTCACTTTTTTAAGATGTTGATAACAAGATTAACACTTGATAGATTGAAAAGATGTGTTTCAATACACTTAACAATCAATCAAGGAGGTTTCACTAGTAGAAATAGGATATGATCAATCTCTATTTAAACCAATTAGTCCTTTCATTTCTCTAACTTGACTATTTTTAGGATAAACGATCGTTCATCGAGTAATCAACTTTTCACCTCCGTACTTTCGTAATCAAAGATGTCTTAACCACTTTCGCAATCTTAAGATGTTGATAACAAGATTAACATTTGATAGATTGAAAAGATATGTTTCTAATTCACTCAACAATCAATCAATAAGGTTTCATTAGTAAAAATAGGATATGATCAATCTCTATTTAAACCAATTAGTCCTAAAAATAGTTTAAATCAATCAAATACTCAATATATAACCTAATAGAAATCCCCCTTCCCCTAGGAAGAAAGATTAGCTACTCATTGGTTTATAGAAACTAAAATTATAATAGAAATAATGATATATATAATATATATAGAAACTTTTAATTACTAGAACTTAATGACAATAGATAAACTTACTTGAATATGATGAATCAAAGTGCAAGAAACAAACTTCAAAATATAACTTCAAACTTTTTTAAAGGTTACAAGCTTACAAAAATTGAAAGTAAAATACTAAGTGCTTATTGATCAAGCACTTTTCAATTACAAACTAAATGAAAGAAAAACTTCAAACCAAAAATAAAATACAAACTAAAATTGAAAGTTCTAAGGAAAATATATTGCTAAAGGAAAGGAGTATTTCTTGGCAAGAAGTTGAGGATTTCTTGGTAAGAATGTGGGTTATTTTGCAATGGGTGAAGATGCCCTTTTATAGGTGATTTTCAAGAATACAATTGATTATTTAATTCAAAATATCTATTGTAATATCATTTTTTTAATTCTTTGTTCACACTTCACCCATGTCTTTGAATTTTCATATTTTTGACCAAAAAAATATCTTGTGGTTGAGTTCACAAGTTGGTCAAAAGTGGACTAATTTTGCATGGCATCTGCTGAAAAACGGCGATGAAAAACGGCTCAGTTTGCCCCGTGTTGTGCGCCGTTTTGTGCTGACTCGGTCTCTTCCGGAATACGCGCGAGGACACGGCGCTAAATGCCGGCCGTGTGTGAAACGGCCCAAGACACGGCCCTTGTTGCGCCGTATGTGAAACGGCCTACATAACACGGTCCTGTTTGCGCCGTGTTGTAGGTCGTTTTGCCTTGAAAAATTCCCGTCGTTGGATTTGGTCTTGTTTTCCGTCCTTTTTGATGCTTCATGTCAGTAATCTGTAAAATAACCATTTTTAGTTCATGTTTGGATATATCTGTAAAATATATATTTTTAATCACAAATCAGTACAATTATGCCCGGAAAAATGAATATTTTGTATATGAATTTTAGATCAATTATGCACCAATCAAATACCCCACACTTAAATTCTTGCTAGTCCCGAGCAAGACTCATTATTAATCACACACAATAAAAATTAAAATAAGACACAAAATAAAAAATAAAAAATAATACACACAAATTTAAGAAAAATAATTATATATAAAGATAAAAAGAGATCAAAATGCCATTAATACACAATAACCAACTTTATACAAGAGATAGAAAATGAATCAAGATTCAAAATAAATCTACTAACGATTTTGAAGTTAAAACACGGTTTTTATTTTTGTAATTCCAAAATGCAAGGTTTCCCCTAAAGGTTGATTATTTCTTTCCCACTCGTGACTTCACACGACTCCCTTTAATGGTTGCTCTCGATCACTCGTTTATTTTTCGACTCAATATGAAGAAGAATTTCATCGTCATCAAATATTGTGATTTTCACAAAATTGAGTGTATTGAAATTCACCGCTAATTAATTCAAATCGCTCATAAACTACATCCCTTTTAGTGATAGCTTTCACACCGTTATTTGCTAACGTGTAGCTCTTTTCACTAACACAATTTCTATCTCATTATTTTTCTTTCGTAAAAAGGTGATAGCTTTCACACCGTTATTTGCTAACGTGTAGCTCTTTTCACCAATTTTTCGAGACGGCACTACGCACCAACACTGGTTAGTCCTTTATTTTTCGCAAAATTTAAGACTTCCAAAATTAGGCAGCTGTTTCTGCTCAACACTTCTCCTTTTCGTCATTTATTTTTTTAGGTGATAGCTTTCACACCGTTATTTGCTAACGTGTAGCTCTTTTCACCAATGACTCCTTTTTTTTTTTTAGGGAATAGAATTTTTGCAGAAAATCATTTTTTAGTTAAGCATGAAAAATCAAAAACTCCACAAATTAAGTAAATTTCAGTTTTTTTTTCATCAACCAATTGATTCTTCTTTTCTCAAGGTAACGAATGACTCGATTTTATATGATAATTGCAAGGCTTGGAAAGAGAGATTAAGGCTCAAAAATTAATTTTGGAATATACAATTTTTTTTACCGGTTAAAACGATTTTAGAAGTTTGTATATAGCTAATTTATTGGTGTTATGGCCAGATCTAAAAATCTCAAAAATCAAAATACTATAAAAAAAAATTAAGGCAAATAACCAAATCAATCAAAACACACCAAAATTATTAAACAAACCACACCAAAATTACAACACACCAAAATACTAAAACAAACCACCCCCAAAATTGAAAATAAAACTGTCCTCAGTTTATAAAATAAAAAATAAAAATCAATGCGTAAAAGCGTAATACTCCTGTTAAGAAAGTTGATGTCTGAGCCTAACGCCTTTTAGAATCTGCAAGAGAATAAATATACGAGGCACACACAAAAGAAAATAAAATATACTCGTAAGTATAACATAATTTTTTAGATGCGCATCAAGAAAGTCCGAAGAGTCGCCTTACGCTGCCATCAAAGTTTTTACAAAAGCAAAACACGAAATAAAAATTACAGCAATACATAAATCGTGAATAGATGCGCGTCAAGAGATCAAGAAGAAACTCCTTAAGCTGCCATCATTTAGCACGATTATTACAAACGACAGAAAGTAAAAATACAAGAGGTCTGTCATGGGTTATCAAAGGGAGAGGAATGAATCCACTTTTTGTTTTCTCACTGTAAAATCTTCTACCCAGACAATTTTAGCTAGAGCTGGATCTGGTTGAGGAACAAATTCATTGAGTTTTTTGATTAGTTCTTCTGGTGTTGTTGCAACGACTATGATTCGTTTTGCACGCTCGGAAATAAAGCCCTTTTCGGCAGAGTAGTCGATGAAAGACAGTAAACCATCAAAGAAACCATTGACATTAAGCACTCCTATTGGTTTTTGATGAACATTTAGCTGGGCTCTGGTAACCACATGAAAAAGTTCCTCAAGGGTGCCAAAACCACCGGAAGGGCGATAAAGGTGCGAATTATTTATAATGTGAGTTATGCGATATTGCATATTCACAGATCTAAAAGCATCTAAAATAGTTGAACCTTTGATTTTACTTTAAGCCAGATGTTTTGGGATTACTCCCAATACTCTTACTACTTCCATATAGGCGTATGACCACTCGTCCCATTAATCCTAGACTTCCTCCTCCGTAAACTACATGAATGCATTTTCTCCTAAGGTACGACCCAAGTCGTGGGTCGCTTTGATGAAGCATGCCTCTTTTCCGAACTAGATCCACCAAAAATGCAGACTGTGTAAAATTTTTTTGTGGAAGATGATGACTCCATTTTTGAAAAGAAATTTTTTTAGAGAGAAAAAGAGAAAAGTACAAGTTTGAGGGATGAATAAAAGAAACAAGCACAAAGGTTATTTATAGAAGAAAAAATGAGGAAAAATTGCTTAACAAGTTTGTGATTTTGTTTGATTGTGCTTCAACTACTCAATAGAATAATGAAAGCTTTTATCGCGTATCACATTTTTTATTCAGAAAATCTCACCACACGACAAAAATAAAAGATATTTACGCGTATGTACAGTAGTTGTGATTGTGGCTCACATCTTCCTCTGATTTTACGTTCAGAAACGGCCTAAACGCCTTCTATGAGTCGGGGAGAAGCTTCCCATCCAATTTTCTTACAAATTGGCAAACAGGGTCTTTTAACGTCAGATTCCCAAGACGTTGTTCATATTCTGGTTTGAATTTATTCCACAAACATTGAATTCCGTAATACACAAGTCCACTAGTGTTAGGCGTATTTTTATACGCTTATTTATCATTATTTTGTAGTATTTTGGAGTGTGAAATCATCTAAATGAGCTTTTAATGCCTTAATTTTGTATGAATGACAGGAAATTGAAGTCCGGAAGCTTAAACGAGGCAAAACGGGCGAAAACGGCAAAACTGGACTATGAGCCGCGGCACAAGGAAACTGAGCCGCGGCAAAGGAAGACGCCAGCCGAAGGGCAGAGTAGGCTGTACTCTGTGCCGCGGCACAGCCCATGTGAGCCGCGGCACAGAAGGATTTAATTACGCCCAGGTATTCAGATTTTGGCGATGTGCCGCGGCACAGGTTCAGTGAGCCGCGGCACACTTAGCGGGTTTGGTACGTCTGCGCGGATTTTGGGCCGTTTCGAAGCCAGTTTTCAACCAACTAATACGGACGCGATTTATGGAGATGCTGAGCTATAAATAGGGCTTAAGACCCTAATTTAATCATCGGGGAATCATTGGAGCTAAACCTAGGAGCTTAAGCTTGTAGACAGAGAAGAGGAGGAAAGCAGAGGAATTCAAGGCAGAAGGCGGAAGCTGAAGAACGGAGGAATCCGAGCTTCATCTGCGTTTGAATTTTATGCTTTCGTTTATTTATTCTGTATTGTCAGTTGTTAGCATGTCAGGCTAAAGCCCTAATCTAGGGTTTTGATGAAACCTTTATTTTGACGAATTGATTGAGATTATCCAATTTATTACCTTTTTATTGAGTTTTCCCAATTATGTTTAATGCTTGCAATTATCTGGCCAATAGTTGTATTGATTTAATCATTCACTTCGAATCGGGAGAGGAGATTTGGTGAGGAACTATTGGTGAGGACCGTTTTATTCGTGAGATAGGAATATACTCATAGGAACTACGTGGCCTTTAGGAGATTTCATGCTTTTGCCTAGCGACGAGATAATTCACCTAGGGATAGAGTGCGTTAGTCGCCGTTAGATAAATCTATTGACCTCGGGAGAGGCGGTAGAATATATTAGCAATCTCCGCCTTCAATAAGTTGGGAAAATTATTTATTACGGATAATCAAGATTACATTCGGATAAATTAAGGTGGATTCAGAACTCTAGACTTATTTATCATTTGATTCCTCTTATTCAAGCTATCGTTTTCTGTTTAGTCTTTTATTAATTCTTTTAGTTATTACTCCAACAACTCAACTTCGATTGTTCAAATAAAATTGGACTACGAAAACGTCGGTAGTTAGAGATTCAATCCTCGTGGGAACGATACTCTACTTATCACTTTATTACTTGTAAACGATGACGTGCACTTGCGTGTAGGAAATATCGCAACAAGTTTTTGGCGCCGCTGTCGGGATTGAAATTTTTCTAATATCGACTTAAGTATTTCAGTCTTAATTTGAACGTTTTATTTTTATTTTTTTGTGTATTTAATTTTGTTTATTCGCTTTTCCTTTCAGACCTTTCGTAGTGCATGAGAAGACTCAGTAACGAAGGCCTACTACCTTTGGACACCGAGCTCGAGCGCACTCTAAGAAGGAATAAAAAGGAGAAAAGAGAGTTGCAGATTTACGGTCAAGATGGCCGAGAATGTTGAAATCCAAGGAGGAGACAACCAAGTGCGGCAAGTTCAACCGAACTCGCTCTTCGTGATTATGCCATGCCGCAAGTCAACGCAAATTTTTCGAATTCGGCCCCACCATCCAAGCTAATAATTTTGAAATCAAGCCCGCCATTATTCGGATGGTACAGCGAGCCCGTTACGTGGATTGCCAAGGACGACCCGAATGCCCACATTGCTTCGTTCCTTGAGATATGCGACACATTTAAAACAAATGGTGTCACCGACGATGCCATCCGATTGAGGCTTTTCCTTTTTCTTTGAGGGATAAAGCAAAATTCAGTTGAATTCCTTACCACGGGTCGATTACAACTTGGGAGAGGTTGGTGCAAGCCTTCCTTGCAAAATTTTTCCCACCCGCCTAAGACGGCGGTTGAGAAACGAGATAACTACTTTTGCCCAGTTTGATATGGAATCGCTCCACGAGGCGTGGGAGCGATATAAAGAATTACTTCGAAGATGCCCTCATCACGGCATTCCTGATTGGCTTCAGCTGCATACGTTTTATGGTGGTTTGAGTGCTTCTACACGCACTCTTGTCGATGCGGCATCCGGTGGGACATTCATGGGAAAATCTATGGCCGAGGCTCACGTGCTTTTGGAGGATATGGCCGAAAACGCTTACCAATGGCCAGCAGAAAGATTGGCACCGAAGAGGGTAATGGAAGTTTCGAGCAATGATCCGATCTCCACCTTGTCAGCTCAAGTCGCCGCTTTGACACAACAGCTCGAACTTTTCGCATGCACCAGCCCCGTTACCATTGAGACGTGTAATTGGTGTAACGGATCACACCCGAGTGCGGAATGTCAATTTGGAAATCCGTTCGAGCAAAATCATATGGAGCAGGCTCAATTCGTAGGAAATGGGAATCGATCAATAACCCGTATCTAATACTTACAATCCGGGGTGGCGCAATCACCCCAACTTTTCATGGAGAAACGGATGTAACGCACACCAGCCCCCTTTCACTCGTAATCAACAGACCACTTCCGCTCCTAAAGTGTCTCTCGAGGAAGCACTTGCAAAATTGGCGGCAAATACGAGTCAATTTATGACTCGTAAGCTACACTACAAAATCATTCTCGCTTCCATTCGAATTTGGAGGTTCAAAGGGCCAAATCGCTAATGTATTGACAAATTGTCTGGAGGGAGCATTGCCGAGTACAATGTAAACTAACCCTAGAGAGAGTCTAAACGCAGCTTAGCTTGAGAAGCGGGAGAAAGTTCTGGATCAGCCCGAGCAGGGTAAAGAGGAGAAGGTGATTGAGGAGTCGAAGGAATTTAAGCCAGAGGAGTCGAAGAACTTGAAGGCGGAGATCTCGAAGACATGTGTCCCCCCCATTCCGTTTCCGCAGAGACTACAGCAAAGGAGGCGGACAAACAATTTTCTAAGTTCCTTGAGGTGTTCAAAAAGCTTCACATAAATATTCCGTTCGCGAAGCATTGGAGCAGATGCCGAGTTATGTCAAGTTCATGAAAGAGATATTATCTAAGAAGAGAAAACTTGAAGAGTTTGAAACGGTTGCCTTGACAGAGGAGTGCAAAGGTAATTCTTCAAAAGAAGCTTCCACCTAAATTGAAAGATCCGGAAGCTTCAACATACCATGCACCATGGGGAATCTTTCGTTGATAAGGCATTATGCGATCTTGGTGCAAGTATCAACCTCATGCCTCTATCGATTTTCCAAAAGCTGAATATTGGGAAGCCACGCCAACCACGCCTCCTTACAATTGGCGATCGATCGATAAAGTATCCGAGGGAGTGATCGAGGATGTTTTAGTTAAAGTCGATAAGTTCATCTTTCCGGCTGATTTCATCGTACTAGACATGGAGGAAGATGAAAATATTCCGATCATCTTGGGACGACCATTTCTAGCTACGGGCCGCACCCTTATAGACGTGGAAAAGGGGGAGTTAACTCTGAGGGTCCAAGACGATCAAGTCACTTTTCAAGTGTTCAAATCGCTCCCATGTACCTAAGTGCTGATAAAGAGTCTCAAATTGAAAGCGTGGATGTTGTTGAAAGAGGAAAGCACCGAAAACATCGTCGGTGGAAAAATTCAGATTTTGTGTTGAATGGCCCAAGTTTTAAGAAGGATGTTGAACGAGTGGCATTCCTCGAGCATGAGGAAAAATCTGCTGCAGTCGTGAGTTCGTTGGCGAAGGAGGAGAGTGAGCCGAAAGCCAAGAGAAAAATTAGTCATGGAGAAACCGGGTGTTTCGGGAAGTTTTTCAAGTCGAAACCTCTTCGCAAACAACATTTGATTACCGAACCGAGAATCGAACCGCTGATGACCAATGGTCATAATTTTAACCAAAATATAAACAGTTCGATAAACGGGGCGGAAGCCAAATGGAGTTTGCGAAAAGCAAACTAACGTTGTTCAATAGGTCCGGCTGAAGACTATAAACTTAGCGCTTCTCGGGAGGCAACCCGAGCTCGTAGTTGTAGAATCGTGCATTTCTTTATTTTTCTTGTTTTCGTGATTCTTAGTTTTCATCATTTTTGTGCTTCTATCTGCTTCGTCCTCTCGTTTTTAACGTCTTCTTTTCAAAATTACATGCAGAAAGTCCTGTGGGAGAAATCGAGTATGAGCCGCGGCACGCTTATTGTGAGCCGCGGCACACATCATTCGCTGTGGAAGGCAAAACCAATCAGATTTTTGTGCCGCGGCACGGCATAAATGAGCCGCGGCACACTTGAGCAATGAGCCGGGGCACACGGAATTTAAGCCGCGGCACACGACAAAACGAGACACAGGTAAAAGGGACTGTACCTTGTGCCGCGGCACATAGATTGTGAGCCGCGGCACACTATGCGGAATTTGAAAGGCCAGGTAGCCTATAACATGCATTCGGCCGGCATTTATCAGGTACGATTTTCCTTCTCCTTGCCTTCCCTCCCCAGTGCGACCGGCCGAAGCAATTCCTTCATCTTTTCCCTGCGATTCTTCTTGAAATCTCGAAGAGGACTGATTATGGCGCGCACGAAGAAGTTGACCAAGCGTGCTAGGACCGAGTCATCCCCTACGCGAGGGGAGACCTCTCGGGGTCGGGCCGAGGCGGAGGGGCACCAATTTTCGGACCCCGAGATCCACAAGATTTTCAACGAAAAGATCCGTCCGCGTCCACTTATTCCCGAGAGAGGTTTTACTCCAGCTCCTCAGGACGGGGAGTTGCTCATGATGATTGACGAGATGGGATGGGCTAGATTTACCGCACCTCCTGAGCGCCAGTCATTTCGATCGTCCAGGAGTTTTATGCCGCCCGTCAAGCACATCCGGCAGGCATACGTTGCCATCTCTAGAGTCGCGGACTCAGTCGACGTCCGAGGGGTCACAGCTGATTTCTCCCGACCGCTATTCGGAGGCTTTTTGGGTTTCGGCGGTGACGAGACACCTATGACCGCGTGATGACCGGCCTCACTAAGGAGGCCCCGCTGAGACGATTGCACCCTAAGACCGATCGGGAGCGGCGAGCACAGAGCTCATCTACTTTTCACTTTAGGAGCTCGCGCCTCGGCTCGGGCGAGCCTCGGCTTTACTTTATTTGTGCCCGCATTGATCCCACCTCCCGCATCCGCATGCTTTTTCTCTCCCGCGCCCGGATACTTTTGCTATCACCTCCGGTTGCTTTTGACGTGGCCCCCATTCTGTTCGATCTATATTCCAGTATCCAGTGGGGGCCAAGACGGGTTGAAGCACCCTCCCTCATCTCGTGCTTTATGCCGGCAAATGGCCGACATGGTCCGACGAGCCGATGCTTGCCCCACGTGCCCCGATCGACCACCGCATCATATCGCACTTTGAGCGGTGGGGCGGAGCGCCGCACACGCCGGGGCGAGGATTTTTGCTCGAGGAGGCTCATGAGGGATCCCGAGCCGCTTTTGTTGACGCACGGAGAGGCCGGCCCGCGGCTGACAGAGCGAGGTTGGAGGAGCTGTTGGATGGGTTGCGGGAGGATTTGAGGAGACAGAGAGAAGAGCATAGGGAGGAGCTGAGAGAGGAGTTGAGGAGAGAGAGAGACGAGATGAGGAGAGAGAGAGAGAGCTGGATGGCTGCCATGCGGGAGGAGCAGCGGGCGGCGCGGGAGAGTGTTGTTGCTGCCGCCAGAGCCGAGATGAGAGAGCAGGCCCGCCGGGCTAGCCGACGAGCGGAGAGGCGTCTTGCTGCGAGGGAGGCTTATCATCAGGAGCGACTCGCTGCATGGACGGCCCACATCATGCATCCCGACGGGCCATTTACTGCGCCCGCCCGGCCAGCCACACCACCTTCCTCACCGGACGATGCCGGCACCAGCTCCTGAGCAGACTGGAGGGGAGTACTTGACCTTTTACTTTTCTTGCATTTCATTTTTGTCCATTGAAGTCAATGTACGTCCTAAGTTTGGGGGTCTACATTCATTCTTTGTACTCTATTTTCTTGTCAGACATTATATTTTGTTGCACTTTTCTTTCTTTGCGAAAATTTTTTTTTAATAGCCTTGCTTGCCGTAGTTTTTCTTTATTCGTGAATTTTCGTGCTTCTATTATGTGTGATACTGATGTTACGACACTGTCTTTCTCTTTGAAGAAGCGGGCGAGTTTTAGTCGAGTTGTAGTCAGTTATTTCTGCTCTGCTTAGTATTCAATTAGGTCCGAAATTTTTTGCGATTGTAGAGGACTTGGTAGATAAGAGACGATACATTCTTGTTTTTAAATCCCCATCAATGCGTTTGGCTACATTTTCCGGATAGTGAGTCGTACTGTTTCTTTAGTCGTGTTGGCACTTAAATTGAGTTTAGAGTCGGTCAGTTTTTTTCTCTAAAAGTCGAGATAATGTGTTCTATGAAGGGAAGTCTAGTAACCGGGGGTATTCGCGTGACCCGTTGTTTACTCTCGCGTAAAACGACGACCCCGATTAGACTAGTGATTTAGTGAGTTCACATGTGCCAATGATAGGAAGCCTAGTAACCGGGGGTATTCGCGTGACCCATTGTTTACTCTCGCGTAAAACGGCAACCTTGATTCGGACATGCGGAAATTTTGTATTCGAGTTGTTTCTCCGCTGTAAACGGGAACTTAGTAACTAGAAGCATCCATGTGCCCCATGAGTGTCTTTTACGTCAAACGGTTTCCTAATACATGAGAATGGAAGTTCCACCCTAGGATTATCCCGATGAAACATCCCGAGATCCTAACCTAGTGGTCGACTCGAATCAAATTCTTGAGCATATTTATATAAGGGGATACTGTCCGAGGTTTATTTGTTATGAGACTCGTGAAAAATTGTGCCTCTAGACTGTGGAACGCGACGAACTAGCTTGTTTATGTTAGCCTTTCCTATTGACGGTTGATTTGACTCATGTTTTGTTGATCTTTGAGTGAGTTTTCTTCATGAACAAATGACTAGGATGAACTTGATCTCTTTGCGGAATCATTATTCTGAGTGCAGCTCGCTTTTATGACACTCGTATTATTTAGAGAGAATGGCAGGATAGTATTGATTAGGTTGAACACTGTGAGTTGCACGATGATTCACGACATTCTTTTATTAACTTTAATTCTTTTTGCTTGAGGACAAGCAAAGGCTTAAGTTTGGGGGTATTTGTTAGGCGTATTTTTATACGCTTATTTATCATTATTTTGTAGTATTTTGGAGTGTGAAATCATCTAAATGAGCTTTTAATGCCTTAATTTTGTATGAATGACAGAAATTGAAGTCCTAAGCTTAAACGAGGCAAAACGGGCGAAACGGCAAAATCGGACTATGAGCCGCGGCACAAGGAAACCGAGCCGCGCAAAGGAAGACGCCACCAAGGGCGAGTAGTCAGTACTCGTGTCGCGCACGGCCCATGTGAGCCGCGGCACGTAAGGATTTAATTACGCCTGTGTATTGATTTTGGCGATGTGCCGCGGCACAAGTTGATGAGCCGCGGCACACTTAGCGGGTTTGGTACGTCTGCGCGGATTTTGGGCCGTTTCAAGCCGCTTTCAACCAACTAATACGGACGCGATCTATGGAGATGCTTTGAGCTATAAATAGGGCTTAAGACCCTAATTTAATCATCGGGAATCATTGAGCTAAACCTAGGAGCTTAAGCTTGTAGACAGAGAAGAGGAGGAAAGCAGAGGAATTCAAGGCAGTATATGAAGTCAAGAACGGAGGAATCCGAGCTTCATCTCGTTTGAATTTTATGCTTTCGTTTATTTATTCGTATTGTCGCTTGTTAGCATGTCGCTAAAACCCTAATCTAGGGTTTTGATGAAACCTTTATTTTGACGAATTGATTGAGATTATCCAATTTATTACCTTTTTATTGAGTTTTCCCAATTATGTTTAATGCTTGCAATTATCTGGCCAATAGTTGTATTGATTTAATCATTCACTTCGAATCGGGAGAGGAGATTTGGTGAGGAACTATTGGTGAGGACCGTTTTATTCTGTGAGATAGGAATATACTCATAGGAACTACGTGGCCTTTAGGAGATTTCAAGCTTTATGCATAGCGAAGAGAAAATGCACCTAGGGATAGAGAGAGTTAGTCGCCGTAAGATAAATCTATTGACCCTGGAGAGGCGGTAGAATATATTAGCAATCTCCGCCTTCAATAAGTTGGGAAAATTATTTATTACGGATAATCAAGATTACATTCGGATAAATTAAGGTGGATTCAGAACTCTAGACTTATTTATCATTTGATTCCTCTTATTCAAGCTATCGTTTTCTGTTTAGTCTTTTATTAATTCTTTTAGTTATTACTCCAACAACTCAACTTCGATTGTTCAAATAAAATTGGACTACGAAAACGTCGGTAGTTAGAGATTCAATCCTCGTGGGAACGATACTCTACTTATCACTTTATTACTTGTAAACGATGACGTGCACTTGCGTGTAGGAAATATCGCAACAAGTTTTTGGCGCCGTTGCCGGGGATTGAAATTTTTCTAATATCGACTTAAGTATTTCCAGTCTTAATTTGAACGTTTTATTTTTATTTTTTTGTGTATTTAATTTTGTTTATTCGTTTTTCCTTTCAGGACCTTTCGTGTAGTGCATGAGAAGACTCGGTAACGAAGGCCTACTACCTTTGGACACCGAGCTCGAGCGCACTCTAAGAAGGAATAAAAAGGAGAAAAGAGAGTTGCAGACGACGGTCAAGATGGCCGAGAATGTTGAAATCCAAGGAGGAGACAACCAAGTGCGGCAAGTTCAACCGGAACTCGCTCTTCGTGATTATGCCATGCCGCAAGTCAACGCAAATTTTTCGGGAATTCGGCGTCCCACCATCCAAGCTAATAATTTTGAAATCAAGCCCGCCATTATTCAGATGGTACAGGCGAGCCCGTTCTGTGGATTGCCGAAGGACGACCCGAATACCCACATTGCTTCGTTCCTTGAGATATGCGACACATTTAAAACAAATGGTGTCACCGACGATGCCATCCGATTGAGGCTTTTCCCTTTTTCTTTGAGGGATAAAGCAAAATTCTGGTTGAATTCCTTACCGCCGGGGTCGATTACAACTTGGGAGAGGTTGGTGCAAGCCTTCCTTGCAAAATTTTTCCCACCAGCTAAGACGGCGCGGTTGAGAAACGAGATAACTACTTTTGCCCAGTTTGATATGGAATCGCTCCACGAGGCGTGGGAGCGATATAAAGAATTACTTCGAAGATGCCCTCATCACGGCATTCCTGATTGGCTTCAGCTGCATACGTTTTATGGTGGTTTGAGTGCTTCTACACGCACTCTTGTCGATGCGGCATCCGGTGGGACATTCATGGGAAAATCTATGGCCGAGGCTCACGTGCTTTTGGAGGATATGGCCGAAAACGCTTACCAATGGCCAGCAGAAAGATTGGCACCGAAGAGGGTAATGGAAGTTTCGAGCAATGATCCGATCTCCACCTTGTCAGCTCAAGTCGCCGCTTTGACACAACAGCTCCAGAACTTTTCGCATGCACCAGCCCCCGTTACCATTGAGACGTGTAATTGGTGTAACGGATCACACCCGAGTGCGGAATGTCAATTTGGAAATCCGTTCGAGCAAAATCATATGGAGCAGGCTCAATTCGTAGGAAATGGGAATCGACTGAATAACCCGTACTCCAATACTTACAATCCGGGGTGGCGCAATCACCCCAACTTTTCATGGAGAAACGGACAGAACGCACACCAGCCCCCTTTCACTCAGAATCAACAGCAGCCCACTTCCGCTCCTAAAGTGTCTCTCGAGGAAGCACTTGCAAAATTGGCGGCAAATACGAGTCAATTTATGACTCGATGAAGCTACACTACAAAATCATTCTGCTTCCATTCGAATTTGGAGGTTCACCGGGCCAAATCGCTAATGTATTGACAAATGTCTCGTGAGGGAGCATTGCCGAGTACAATGTAAACTAACCCTAGAGAGAGTCTAAACGCAGCTTAGCTTGAGAAGCGGAGAAAGTTCTTGGATCAGCCCGAGCAGGTAAAGAGGAGAAGGTGATTGAGGAGTCGAAGGAATTTAAGCCGAGGAGTCGAAGAACTTGAAGGCGGAGATCTCGAAGACATGTGTCCCTGCTCCGCTTCCGCAGACTACAAAGAAAGGAGGGCGGACAAACAATTTTCTAAGTTCCTTGAGGTGTTCAAAAAGCTTCACATAAATATTCCGTCGCCAAGCATTGGAGCAGATGCCGAGTTATGTCAAGTTCATGAAAGAGATATTATCTAAGAAGAGAAAACTTGAAGAGTTTGAAACGGTTGCCTTGACAGAGGAGTGCAAAGGCAATTCTTCAAAAGAAGCTTCCACCTAAATTGAAAGATCCGGAAGCTTCAACATACCATGCACCATGGGGAATCTTTCGTTTGATAAGGCATTATGCGATCTTGGTGCAAGTATCAACCTCATGCCTCTATCGATTTTCCAAAAGCGAATATTGGGGAAGCCACGCCAACCACAGCCTCCTTACAATTGCGATCGATCGATAAAGTATCCGAGGAGTGATCGAGGATGTTTTAGTTAAAGTCGATAAGTTCATCTTTCCGGCTGATTTCATCGTACTAGACATGGAGGAAGATGAAAATATTCCGATCATCTTGGGACGACCATTTCTAGCTACGGGCCGCACCCTTATAGACGTGGAAAAGGGGGAGTTAACTCTGAGGGTCCAAGACGATCAAGTCACTTTTCAAGTGTTCAAATCGCTCCCATGTCCCGGAAGTGCTGATAAAGAGTCTCAAATTGAAAGCGTGGATGTTGTTGAAAGAGGAAAGCACCGAAAACATCGTCGGTGGAAAAATTCAGATTTTGTGTTGAATGGCCCAAGTTTTAAGAAGGATGTTGAACGAGTGGCATTCCTCGAGCATGAGGAAAAATCTGCTGCAGTCGTGAGTTCGTTGGCGAAGGAGGAGAGTGAGCCGAAAGCCAAGAGAAAAATTAGTCATGGAGAAACCGGGTGTTTCGGGAAGTTTTTCAAGTCGAAACCTCTTCGCAAACAACATTTGATTACCGAACCGAGAATCGAACCGATGACCAATGGTCATAATTTTAACCAAAATATAAACAGTTCGATAAACGGGGCGGAAGCCAAATGGAGTTTGCGAAAAGCAAACTAACGTTGTTCAATAGGTCCGGCTGAAGACTATAAACTTAGCGCTTCTCGGGAGGCAACCCGAGCTCGTAGTTGTAGAATCGTGCATTTCTTTATTTTTCTTGTTTTCGTGATTCTTAGTTTTCATCATTTTTGTGCTTCTATCTCGCTTCGTCCTCTCGTTTTTAACGTCTTCTTTTCAAAATTCAATGCAGGAAAGTCCTGTGGGAGAAACTGGAGTATGAGCCGCGGCACGCTTATTGTGAGCCGCGGCACACATCATTCACTGTGGAAGGCAAAACTAATCAGACTTTGTGCCGCGGCACGGCATAAATGAGCCGCGCACACTTGAGCAATGAGCCGGGCACACGGAATTTAAGCCGCGGCACACGACAAAACGAGACACGAGTAAAAGGGATCGCCTTGTGCCGCGGCACATAGATTGTGAGCCGCGCACACTATGCGGAATTTGAAAGGCCAGGTAGCCTATAACATGCATTCGGCCGGCATTTATCAGGTACGATTTTCCTTCTCCTTGCCTTCCCTCCCGGTGCGACCGGCCGAAGCAATTCCTTCATCTTTTCCTGCGATTCTTCTTGAAATCTCGAAGAGGACTGATTATGGCGCGCACGAAGAAGTTGACCAAGCGTGCTAGGACCGAGTCATCCCTACGCGAGGAGACCTCTCGGGGTCGGGCCGAGGCGGAGGGGCACCAATTTTCGGACCCCGAGATCCACAAGATTTTCAACGAAAAGATCCGTCCGTCCACTTATTCCCGAGAGAGGTTTTACTCCCTCCTCAGACGGGAGTTGCTCATGATGATTGACGAGATGGGATGGGCTAGATTTACCGCACCTCCCGAGCGGCCAGTCATTTCGATCGTCCAGAGTTTTATGCCGCCGCTCGTCAAGCACATCCGGGCAGGGCATACGTTGCCATCTCTAGAGTCGCGGACTCAGGTCGACGTCCGAGGGGTCACAGTTGATTTCTCCCCGACTGCTATTCGGAGGCTTTTTGGGTTTCCGGCGGTGGACGAGACAGCCTATGACCGCGTGATGACCGGCCTCACTAAGGAGGCCCTGCTTGAGACGATTGCACAGCCCGGCACCGACTGGGAGCAGCGAGCACAGAGCTCATCTACTTTTCACTTTAGGAGCTCGCGCCTCAGCCGGCTCGGGCGAGCCTGGCTTTACTTTATTTGTGCCCGCATTGATCCCACCTCCCAGATCCGTACAGTTTTTCTCTCCCGCGCCCGGATACTTTTTGCTATCACCTCCGGGTTGCGTTTTGATGTGGCCCCCATTCTGGTTCGATCTATCTTCCAGAGTATCCAGGGGGGCCAAGACGGGTTGAAGCACCCTCCCTCATCTCGTGCTTTATGCCGGCAATGGCCGACATGGTCCGGGCCGACGAGCCGATGCTTGCCCCACGTGCCCCGATCGACCACCGCATCATATCGCACTTTGAGCTGGGGCGGAGCGCCGCACACGCCGGGGCGAGGATTTTTGCTCGAGGAGGCTCATGAGGGATCCCGAGCCGCTTTTGTTGACGCACGGAGAGGCCGGCCCGCGGCTGACAGAGCGAGGTTGGAGGAGCTGTTGGATGGGTTGCGGGAGGATTTGAGGAGACAGAGAGAAGAGCATAGGGAGGAGCCGAGAGAGGAGTTGAGGAGAGAGAGAGACGAGATGAGGAGAGAGAGAGAGAGCCGGATGGCCGCCATGCGGGAGGAGCAGCGGCGGCGCGGGAGAGTGTTGTTGCCGCCGCGAGCCGAGATGAGAGAGCAGGCCCGCCGGGCTAGCCGACGAGCGGAGAGGCGTCTTGCTGCGAGGAGGCTTATCATCGAGCACCTCGCCGCATGGACGGCCCATATCATGCATCCCGACGGGCCATTTACTGCGCCCGCCCGGCCAGCCACACCACCCTCCTCACCGGACGATGCCGGCACCAGCTCCTGAGCAGACTGGAGGGGAGTACTTGACCTTTTCCTTTTCTTGCATTTCATTTTTGTCCATTGAGGTCAATGTACGTCCTAAGTTTGGGGGGGGGGGGGGATTTACATTCAGTCTACATTCATTGCTGTACTCTATTTTCTTGCTGTACATTATATTTTGTTGCACTTTTCTTTCTTTGCGAATTTTTTTTTAATAGCCTTGCTTGCCGTAGTTTTTCTTTATTCGTGAATTTTCGTGCTTCTATTATGTGTGATACTGATGTTACGACACTGTCTTTCTCTTTGAAGAAGCGGGTGAGTTTTAGTCGAGTTGTAGTCAGTTATTTCTGTTCTGCTTAGTATTCAATTAGGTCCGAAATTTTTCGTGATTGTAGAGGACTTGGTAGATAAGAGACGATACATTCTTGTTTTTAAATCCCCATCAATGCGTTTGGCTACATTTTCCTGGATAGTGAGTCGATCTTGTTTCTTTAGTCGTGTTGGCACTTAAATTGAGTTTAGAGTCGGCCGCTTTTTTCTCTAAAAGTCGAGATAATGTGTTCTATGAAGGGAAGTCTAGTAACTGGGTATTCGCGTGACCCGTTGTTTACTCTCGCGAAAAACGACGACCCCGATTAGACTAGTCATTTAGTGATTTCACATGTGCCAATGATAGGAAGCCTAGTAACCGGGGTATTCGCGTGACCATTGTTTACTCTCGCGTAAAACGGCAACCTTGATTCGGACATGCGGAAATTTTGTATTCGAGTTGTTTCTCCGCTGTAAACGGGAACTTAGTAACTAGAAGCATCCATGTGCCCCATGAGTGTCTTTTACGTCAAACGGTTTCCTAATACATGAGAATGGAAGTTCCACCCTAGGATTATCCCGATGAAACATCCCGAGATCCTAACCTAGTGGTCGACTCGAATCAAATTCTTGAGCATATTTATATAAGGGGATACTGTCCGAGGTTTATTTGTTATGAGACTCGTGAAAAATTGTGCCTCTAGACTGTGGAACGCGACGAACTAGCTTGTTTATGTTAGCCTTTCCTATTGACGGTTGATTTGACTCATGTTTTGTTGATCTTTGAGCTGAGTTTTCTTCATGAACAAATGACTAGGACTGAGCTTGATCTCTTTGCGGAATCATTATTCTGAGTGCAGCTCGCTTTTATGACACTCGTATTATTTAGAGAGAATGGCAGGATAGTATTGATTAGGTTGAACACTGTGAGTTGCACGATGATTCACGACATTCTTTTATTAACTTTAATTCTTTTTGCTTGAGGACAAGCAAAGGCTTAAGTTTGGGGGTATTTGTTAGGCGTATTTTTATACGCTTATTTATCATTATTTTGTAGTATTTTGGAGTGTGAAATCATCTAAATTATCTTTTAAGGCCTTTATTTTGTATGAATTACTGTAAATTTAAGTCCTAAGCTTAAACGAGGCAAAACGGCAAAACGCAAAATCGGACTATGAGCCGCGACAAGGAAACCGAGCCGCGGCAAAGGAAGACGCCACCGAAGGGCAGAGTAGGCTGTACTCTGTGCCGCGGCACAGCCCATGTGAGCCGCGGCACAGAAGGATTTAATTACGCCCAGGTATTCAGATTTTGGCGATGTGCCGCGGCACAGGTTCAGTGAGCCGCGGCACACTTAGCGGGTTTGGTACGTCTGCGCGGATTTTGGGCCGTTTCGAAGCCAGTTTTCAACCAACTAATACGGACGCGATTTATGGAGATGCTGAGCTATAAATAGGGCTTAAGACCCTAATTTAATCATCGGGGAATCATTGGAGCTAAACCTAGGAGCTTAAGCTTGTAGACAGAGAAGAGGAGGAAAGCAGAGGAATTCAAGGCAGAAGGCGGAAGCTGAAGAACGGAGGAATCCGAGCTTCATCTGCGTTTGAATTTTATGCTTTCGTTTATTTATTCTGTATTGTCAGTTGTTAGCATGTCAGGCTAAAGCCCTAATCTAGGGTTTTGATGAAACCTTTATTTTGACGAATTGATTGAGATTATCCAATTTATTACCTTTTTATTGAGTTTTCCCAATTATGTTTAATGCTTGCAATTATCTGGCCAATAGTTGTATTGATTTAATCATTCACTTCGAATCGGGAGAGGAGATTTGGTGAGGAACTATTGGTGAGGACCGTTTTATTCTGTGAGATAGGAATATACTCATAGGAACTACGTGGCCTTTAGGAGATTTCATGCTTTTTGCCTAGCGACGAGATAATTCACCTAGGGATAGAGTGCGTTAGTCGCCGTTAGATAAATCTATTGACCTCGGGAGAGGCGGTAGAATATATTAGCAATCTCCGCCTTCAATAAGTTGGGAAAATTATTTATTATGGATAATCAAGATTACATTCGGATAAATTAAGGTGGATTCAGAACTCTAGACTTATTTATCATTTGATTCCTCTTATTCAAGCTATCGTTTTCTGTTTAGTCTTTTATTAATTCTTTTAGTTATTACTCCAACAACTCAACTTCGATTGTTCAAATAAAATTGGACTACGAAAACGTCGGTAGTTAGAGATTCAATCCTCGTGGGAACGATACTCTACTTATCACTTTATTACTTGTAAACGATGACGTGCACTTGCGTGTAGGAAATATCGCAACAACTAGGATGCGTGTCAAGAGAAATTTCGATATTATCTAAATTCTCCTTATTCAGACCATCATTAATGAACTGAATTTTATCTTCTCTGTTTGTAGATGGAATTCCTAAAGATCGACATTTTGCATTACAGTTCCATCTAGCACATTTATAGCAAACGGCTAGAATCTTTGCTCGTCGTTTCTTGGCATATGAACTTTTTCCAAGCCCTGGTAAGAATCTAGTTGGTGTTTCTGTGAATTCACCTTCTATTCTTACTTTGGCTTCGATAATGAATCTTATGTCAAAAGGTATGCTTTTATTCGTAAGCAACCTCATCCTTTCAAGCCTTGTCTTGTAAATTTTTAAAATTGCATTTTTGCTTAGAAAGGGAAATCTTTTTTCAATTTTAAACAATGTTTCATCCATGACAAAAAAAAAAATTAAAATGAAAAACGATAAAATATCTACAAATATCAGTTGTTGTGGGAAACTGAAAAATCCGACTTTAATAGTCACGGAGTACCGTTATCCGCCACTTGACCGGACAGAAAAATTATATTTGGCCTAAAACAATCCCCGGCAACGGCGCCAAAATTTGATCGGCCAAAAAACTTATCCTAAAAATAGGAGTTCTTGAGTCGCTCGCAAATATATACGAGGTAGAAGTAGTTTGTGGTGAGTTCTACCAAGGTCTTTTCTCTCGAGGATTGTCCAACAGGGCTTCGTATAATTTTTTTGTTATAGATTGCGAGAAATAAATACTAAAATATTAAAAAAGATATTTTTGGGTTTTTAAAAATTAACTAAATTAAAATGCACTATATTTTAAACTAAACTATTTTTAATAAGACTATTTTATATAAGACTATTTTTATTAAGACTGTTTATACTAGACTATTTATATTAAGACTATTTATATTAAGACTATTTATACTAGACTATTTTTAACTAGACTATTTATACTAGACTATTTATATTAAGACTATTTTTAATACTACTAGTTTTAAGAAAACTATTTTTATACTAGACTATTTTTAACTAGTGAAAATGAATAGAATTAAAATGAGTTGGGAATTTATAAAATCTAGGGGATTACGGGTTCATTAAATTAGGTTTTTAATTAAGTATATGAATTGATTTATATGGATATAAAAGAAAAAATGAATGTTTATCGAGTAATCAACTTTTCACCTCCGTACTTTCGTAATCAAAGATGTCTTAATCGCTGTCACTTTTTTAAGATGTTGATAACAAGATTAACACTTGATAGATTGAAAAGATGTGTTTCCAATACACTTAACAATCAATCAAGGAGGTTTCACTAGTAGAAATAGGATATGATCAATCTCTATTTAAACCAATTAGTCCTTTCATTTCTATAACTTGACTATTTTTAGGATAAACGATCGTTCATCGAGTAATCAACTTTTCACCTCCGTACTTTCGTAATCAAAGATGTCTTAACCACTTTCGCAATCTTAAGATGTTGATAACAAGATTAACATTTGATAGATTGAAAAGATATGTTTCTAATTCACTCAACAATCAATCAAGAAGGTTTCATTAGTAAAAATAGGATATGATCAATCTCTATTTAAACCAATTAGTCCTAAAAATAGTTTAAATCAATCAAATACTCAATATATAACCTAATAGAAATCCCCTTCCCTAGGAAGAAAGATTAGCTACTCATTGGTTTATAGAAACTAAAATTATAATAGAAATAATGATATATATAATATATATATATAGAAACTTTTAATTACTAGAACTTAATGACAATAGATAAAACTTACTTGAATATGATGAATCAAAGTGCAAGAAACAAACTTCAAAATATAACTTCAAATTTGTTTAAAGGTTACAAGCTTACAAAAATTGAAAGTAAAATACTAAGTGCTTATTGATCAAGCACTTTTCAATTACAAACTAAATGAAAGAAAAACTTCAAACCAAAAATAAAATACAAACTAAAATTGAAAGTTCTAAGGAAAATATATTGCTAAAGGAAAGGAGTATTTCTTGGCAAGAAGTTGAGGATTTCTTGGTAAGAATGTGGGTTATTTTGCAATGGGTGAAGATGCCCTTTTATAGGTGATTTTCAAGAATACAATTGATTATTTAATTCAAAATATCTATTGTAATATCATTTTTTTAATTCTTTGTTCACACTTCACCCATGTCTTTGAATTTTCAGATTTTTGACCAAAAAAATATCTTGTGGTTGAGTTCACAAGTTGGTCAAAAGTGGACTAATTTTGCATGGCATCTGCTGAAAAACGGCGATGAAAAACGGCTCAGTTTGCCCCGTGTTGTGCTGACTCGGTCTCTTCCGGAATACGCGCGAGGACACGGCGCTAAATGCCGGCCGTGTGTGAAACGGCCCAAGACACGGCCCTTGTTGCGCCGTATGTGAAACGGCCTACATAACACGGTCCTGTTTGCGCCGTGTTGTAGGTCGTTTTGCCTTGAAAAATTCCCGTCGTTGGATTTGGTCTTGTTTTCCGTCCTTTTTTATGCTTCATGTCAGTAATCTGTAAAATAACCATTTTTAGCTCATGTTTGGATATATCTGTAAAATATATATTTTTAATCACAAATCAGTACAATTATGCCCGGAAAAATGAATATTTTGTATATGAATTTTAGATCAATTATGCACCAATCAACACCTCCACGTACTCCTCAGTTAAATGGTGTGTCAGAAAGAAGTAACCGGACCTTGTTGAACATGGTCCGTTCCATGCTGGGCTATACTGACTTACCGATTTACCTGTGGGGGTATGCACGCCTGACTACCGCTTATATCTTGGACATATGTCCTTACAAATCCATTCCTAAAACTCCACATGAGATGTGGGAGGGCAGGAAACCAAGTCTTAATCACATTAGGAATTGGGGATGTCCCGCCTATGTCAAGAAGACTAAGGTGGAAAAGTTGGAAGCTAGGTCCGCGAAGGGACGTTTCATTGGATTCCCATCTGGGACGATGGGTTATCTATTCTACATGCCCGAAGATCGAAAGATCGTTTTTGCTTTACAAGCACACTTCCTGGAAGATGAGTTCATCCAGGAAGGCGGAGCAGGTAGAAGTATTTCTTTGGAAGAATACAATGAAACTCCTAAGGAGACACCTGTGCAAGAAATTGGAACCAAACCTTCTATAACACAAGTACAACCACCTCGTGGGTCTAGTAGGGTATCTCATTTACCTGAGAGGTATAGTTTTATGCACTTGGAGGAACTGGGTTTCCACGAGGTTCCAGGTGATAAACAAGAGATCGACCCGCGACCAATGACCTAGCAATGGTGGATGTAGACTCCATGATATAAACTGTAACAGTCTTCATGTAGTTGGGACCTTTGTTTTGACGAGGCAGTCAAAGAGTTTGACTTCGTGCAAAATGAAGAGGAATCTTGTGTATACAAGAGGGTTAGTGGGAGCAAGATCTCATTCTTAGTACTATGTGTAGATGACATTCTACTAATAGGAAATGATGTGGGAATGCTCAGTTCTGTTAAAGCTTGGATTTCGAGTAATTTCTCCATGAAAGACTTGGGAGAAGAAACGTATATTCTTAGGATTCGACTCTACTGGTATAGATCGAAGAGAGTGATAAGTTTTTCCCAAGCCCTCTATATAGATTAGATCTTAAAGAGGGTTCTTTCCAATGCGACATGGAATAAAACTAACCTTGAAGATGTGTCCTCATAGTGAGGAACAATGAAAGTAAATGAGTTATATACCATATGATTCGGCAGTGGGTAGCCTTACATATGCTTTATTGTTTACGAGGCCTGACATTGCGCGTGCTGGGAGCATGGTAAGTAGGTTTCGGGCAAACCCAGTTCGGGAACATTAGACCGCCATAAAGAACGTTCTCAAGTACTTTAGAAAGACTAGAGATCTGGTTCTTATATATGGTGGTGGAGAACTGAATGTGATGTGATTCACTGTATTGGACTTCCAAGGACAGAAAGACGATTTTATGTCTACTTCTGGCTATATTTACTCTTAATGGAGGAGCAGTATCATGTCATAGTGCCGAGTATAGCGCAACTGCTAATTCCACCTGTTAGGCTGAGTATAAAGCGGCCTCGGAGGCCTCCAAACGAAGAATTTAGAAGTTACTAGGTAAACTTCATGTGACACCTTGTGATACGCTACCAGAGCGGTAGCACAGGCCTAGGAGCCGAGGTTTCACAACAGTATCAAACATATTGAGAGAGAGTATTATATCGTAAGAGCATTTGTTCGCAAAGAGATACATTGTGCTGCATAGAGTAGAGTCAGCCGACTACGTCGCTGATCCACTAACCAAGCCACTTTCTCATATTATCTTAGAGTGTCATCTGGAGAACATGGGTATTAGATACCATAGTGTGTGGCATTGAGTGCAAGTGGGAGATTGTTGGGCGTATGCCCTCGAATGCCACTCAGAGGATGATTGAGTGAGGGCATTGTACTTGTAATTATGTAAATTCACTAATATAAGGCAATTGATGTTTCTTTATTTACTGGTAGTTACTGGCATTCCCAACTCGTAAATATACATATAGAAACTAGTCCGTATATTTTAGAGCAAAACGGTCCACTCCTTATTGGATAAGGGGGTCGGCACTGGAAAGGTTTATAGCTCAAATACTTAATCGGTCGCAAGTCGATGAAACTTGACTGGGCGTTAAGTTTATGTGAAGACTTGTATGACATGTTCTTTGACATGGAGAGTGCCAATCAAATGCTAATGGTTAGTGGGAGCACATGTTATAGGTATGCTAATTGGATTAGTATACTCGAACCGACTCACCCTTGATTCGTCACACGGATTTCACTCCGGGATAGTCAATGACGGAATCGAAAGGTTGTGTTAGGTATTCGTGAACCTTCGACTTGAGGATTTAGTAGGGATGTGCTTGTGACGTCAAGATTTTTATTAGAGTAACTCGACCCTGTAAACCGGAAGGCGGGGGTCAACCTCGACGTGCATCTTGACGGGCAAATAACAGGTCCTACTGAATACCAAGATAGAATTCTTTCTCCCGTTAGTGAGCGGGTTATATGTCCTATGCGGTTATTGGCAGATGAGATCATAAGTCTTTGGCCAAAGCATTGGAGCTAGTTGTATTAGATACACGACAGCTCGATGATCTCGATTTACATTAACGCATGCATAGCGTCAAGTACAGATAGGGTTTGACTGACCGTGACCCTATAACTTGAACGAGACATTTGAAAGAAGGGTTTATACGTTTACTGGCATTCACGACATAATGGTTCTTGAATGATCCCATCATTCGTTCTCAGTTGGGGTACAGTGTAGGCCGCCAGGCTGGCTAGATGGTGCTACTACTCTTTGGTTCCTCCCATTGCTGACTGAGACGAACCTACCGAGTCGCGCAATAGGATTGACGACAGAATAAATCGAGCTTATTCTCTCATTATGAATATTAGATATTGGATATCTAATTTATTGGGACATTGGATGTCTAAATTGATTTATTGGATAAATTGATTTACGGCCTAATGAATTAAATAAATTACTAGGTGATTCATTTAATTCATGAATATAATTATTTCTTGTTGAAATTGATTATGTTCTTATGTATTTGATATGATTAATTAATTGGATTAATTAATCGATATAAATACATCGGAACGGAATTGGAGTTTTTCTATTTGGACTCACGGGAGTCCGAAACGGACCGAACTCGTACGACTCCTTCTAGATGGCCGCCCCCCATTTCCACCTACCTTACACCTAGTCTTTGTTTCCATTTTATAATGGATGACAATGACTTTGTTGGGAATCTCTCATGTGAGATGAGTTGTTGGTAGTGTATTAAAGTATGATGAAGACTTGACTCCACACACAAAAATTTGGGCATTTTCACCCGTGAGGTAGAGTGTAGAGAGAGAGAGAGAGAAAAACTTCTCCAAGTCTTCTTCATCTTCATCACAAGTTCTTGATTTTTCTTGGAGAAAAATTGAGAGATAAATTGAGAGATAGTGAGTTATACACTTAGAGTGTTATAATCACAATCAAAAGCTTTATCACTTAGATCTAGCCGTATCCTTAGAAGATAGCAAGGTGATCGTCGTTCCAATCATTTCCCCGGCACGTGACAAGTAGAGACGTGGTGTTTTCGTCATTGGATCATCCAAGAGCTTGGAGCGGATTGGATCGTAAGGAAAACAATCTAAAGCTTGGGGAATAGCTTAAGAGAAGGAATCCATTTAATCAACGGACTACAAGGGTGTGTTTCTATATCTCTTGTGTTTCGTATAATATTCGTATATACGTAGATTGATCGATCCTCGTAGGGATTCGGATCAAATTAATTTTCATTTTACCGCTTCCGCTGGGCCTACGATTTAGGCACCGAATCCCAACAATATTGTGGTTCGGTACTACAATTATATTACTTAATTCATTAATTCTCATTCGCGTAGTGGGTCCCAGTCGGGGGTCCACGGCACTGTAATATTCGCCTAGTTTGGGGTGTTACAGAGTTGGTATCGGAGCGTGGTTTTGAATACTACCTTCCGAGTCATGTCTTATTGAAATCATCGTTCAACAGACTAGTATCATTGGACTTTCGCGTCACATGTGACACGTGCAAGAGCCAAGCCCCTGAGACCAAAGAACAGTAAGATTTCTGATGCCATGGTATAATTTCTGGCAATAAGAATCACTCATTCATCATTCAACAATTAACAATCCTCATTCATCATTTTCATTTGTGATCATGTCGATCAGGTTAACTCATTAATCACTCAGTTCATTTCACTGTTCAGTTGTTGACCTTGAGGATCGTATCATTAATCTTGTTAACTTGTTCAAGATAATCATTTCAAGAATTTCATCAGATAATCACGTCACTTCAGTTGATCATTCATGTAATCATTGTGTTTGAGCGTGTGTGCTCATTTTCATCATTTCGTAACGTAATCATAATGTGATATTCATGCGAGATATATAATCATCTTGTGACTTTCCCACTTCAGTATGGAAAGAGCTGGCAGAGGACGCGGGGGAAGAGGCCGCGGTACGGGCTGAACCCTGAGAACTCGTGTGAATACATGTGCGAACGCGAGGAATAATGCTAATTCATTGAGCAGCGACGCCGCCACTCATTCTCCTGGAAATGATCATTCATTGTCAAGGAGTCGTACCCGGGACACAGCTCATTCAGAGGGTGTTCGGGTTGACCCATTCGCTTTTATGCAGGGCATGATGGCCCAGATGACTCAAATGGCACGCCTCATGGAGACTATGCAGAACTCAGCTACTCAGAATCAATAGGCTCCTCCTCTGCCACCTCAAGGGCAGGAGAGGGGTGTGAGAAGTATTATTGGCGACATCTCTCGCCAAAGACCACCTACTTTTGAGGGCTCATCTGAGCCGGTGGATATTGTTCACTGTCTTGAGCATTTCGAGAAGTTGTTTACCATGGTGGAGTGTCCCTAAGGGGACAATGTTTTAGTGGCGGCTTACTATCTGGGTAAGAGCGCTCATTCATGGTGGTTATCGTTGAAGCCCACCGACGGATATTGTACTTGGGATCAATTCAAGACCCTCATGATGGAGAGGTATTATCCGGCCCCACTCAGAGAGGCCAAGTTATCAGAATTACTCAATCCCGACCTCTCAGTGGACGATGATGTTCTCGCCATCGCCGAGAAATTTCAGGAGCTTCTTACTTTCGCATCATCTATTATTCACTCTGAGGCAGACAAGATCAAGTATTTCAGCAAGAGGTTGAAGCCTCATATGCGGATGCTGTTGCTTAATCACAATTGCACCACTCTGGCCGAATTCATCGAGAAAGCTCTTACTTATGAGCTTACTGCTAAGGAGATTCCTAGGCAACAACCTTCATCTTCTAGCAAGAAGTCAAAGAATCGTAATCAGTCTGAAGGCAGTCATGCAACTTTCAAGAAGCCTCAAGCGGGCTCTACTTTCACTGAGCGACCTCCTATGGCACCCAAACCCAAGGAATCTCAGTCACGAGCATCCAGTTCGGCCATTACCTGTTTCAACTGTGGAGAACAGGGTCATTACAGCACGAAGTGTTTGAGGCAAACTGTCACGTGCAATAACTGTGGAATGGCGGGGCATAAGGCCCGTTTTTTCCGAAGGGACTCCAAAACTACTCCGGCGTCATCTCAGGCCCCGAAACAGTCAGCGGTTCCGAATCAGGCTACTCAGTCCGTATCGTTTAAGACGACGGGAGCTAACAAAGGCGGAGCCCACAGCTATCAGACGGGAGCATCCGGTTCTGGGGCTGGCAAGCCCCGAATTATGAGATGAAGAGAGCTGATGATCCGGAAGCCCGAATGATTTCAGGTACACTCGAAATTCTATCTCAACCTGTGTGTGCCCTTTTTGATACTGGTGCATCGCATTCATTCATTTCCGAGTCATGTTTGAGTAGACTACGTCTGGGTAGTGCTACTAGTTATGAGCCTTATGTCATTGGTCTACCTGATGGTAGAAGAATTATCGGGAATCGTGAGATTAAGGATTATCCGATTCAGCTTCATGGTCGTGATTGGTTAGCAAACCTAGTCGTGGTAGATTTACCGAGAGACGACATCATCTTGGGTATTGATTGGATGGATCGTCACGATGCCATCATTAGTGTCCGTAAGCGTATGGTCACTATCATTTCAGACGATGGAGTCGAATGTGTTTTTTAGGGAGGTAATCCCAGCTGTTCCGGTAGAGTCATTAACTTGATGAAAGCAGTGAAATTACTCAATTAGGGGTGTGGCGGTTATTGGTGCTATATGACCAAGACCGAGAAACCATCAGTAATGTTGACGGATATTCATGTAGTGAGAGAATATGCCGATGTATTTCCATACGAGTTACCTGGTTTGGCTCCACAGAGAGATGTGGAATTCATGATTGAGTTGGAGCCTAGTACGCCCCCAATATCGAAGGCATCGTACTGGATGGCCCCGACCTAGATGCAGGAGTTGAAGAATCAATTAGATAATTTGTCCGAGAATGGTTATATTCGACCGAGTGCATCCTTGTGGGGAGCACCAGTGTTATTTGTCAAGAAGAAGGATGGTTCATTTCGCTTGTGTATTGATTACCGAGAATTGAACCGGGTGACGATCAAGAATAAATATCCTCTACCCCGTATCGATGATCTTTTGGATCCTTCAGGGAGCTTTAGTATTTTCCAAGATCGATTTAAGGTCTGAGTATCATCAGCTGCGAATCCGAGAGTGGGATGTCGCTAGAACGGCGTTTCGTATACGCTATGGTCATTATGAGTTTGTGGTAATGCCGTTTGGGTTAACTAGTGCACCTGTTGTATTCTTGGAGTTAATGAATCAGGTCTTCATCGACTATTTGGATCAGTTCGTGGTTGTCTTTATTCATGACATTCTAATTTATTCTCGTGACCGGGAGGAGCACGAGTTTCACCTTCATCAGGTGCTCGGAGTGTTGAGACGAGAGCAACTTTATGGAAAGTTTTCCAAATGTGAGTTCTGGATGTCCGAAGTGACATTTCTCGGACATGTAATTTCATCAGACGGAGTTCGTGTCGACCCTCAGAAGACGGAGGCGATCCGAGATTGGCAACCTCCGAAGAATGTTAAGGAAATCCAAAGTTTCCTCGGATTAGCTGGTTACTATCGGCGATTTGTGGATGGATTTTATAAAATTGCTCAACCCATGACGAACCTTTTACGGAAGGATAAGAAATACACATGGTCCGACGCGTGTCAACAGAGTTTTGAGGAACTCAAGAGCAGATTAATTTCAGCACTTGTCCTTTCCTTACCGCAAGGGACGGAAGGATTTTTGGTTTATAGTGATGCATCCGGATAGGGTCTCGGATGTGTACTAATGCAGAACGGTAAATTTATTGCTTATGCTTCAAGGCAATTGAGACCTTACGAGGTTAATTACCCGACCCACGACCTGGAGCTAGCAGCCGTGGTGTTCGCATTGAAGATTTGGCATCATTATCTTTATGGCGTTACCTGTCAGATATTCACCGATCATAAGAGTTTGAAATATATATTTACTCAGAAGGAGTTAAATATGCGATAGAGGCGGTGGTTGGAACTAATCAAAGATTATGATATTGAGATACTTTACCACACAGGCAAGGCGAACATTGTCGCCGACGCCTTGAGTCGTAAGTTCATTCAGGAGCAGATGCTTGCTCGACTAACAGTTCAGAAGGAACTTCAGTAGGAATTTCTGAGGCCCGAGATCGAGGTCTAGTTACAGCGAGTACAAGGGAAGCTTTGTACATTAGAGATTTCATCGCCACTTGAGAAGGCGATCAGGGAGAATCAGGGTTCGGACCCATTTTTGTTACGCATTCGAGATGATGTGACTCAGGGGAAAGCCCCTGGATTTGTGGTCCACGAGGATGGACTTTTGCGATTTAAGAATCGGTTATGCGTACCGGCGAACGACGAGTTGAAAAACTCAATTTTGAGAGAAGCTCATGCTACCCCTTATTCCGTTCATCCAGGGTCTAGCATGATGTACAAAGATTCGAAACAAATTACTGGTGGAGTAATATGAAGCGAGAAGTCGCGGAATTTGTTTCGAGATGTTTAACCTGTCAGCAAGTCAAGATAGAACATCAGCGACCAGCGGGTATGCTGAAACCTCTCCCTATTCCAGAGTGGAAGTGGGAATATATTTCAATGGACTTCATCACGAATATGCCGACGAGTCATCGTGGCATGAATACAATTTGGGTGATTGTGGATCGTCTAACTAAGTCAGCCCATTTCCTTGAGATTAAGGATACGTGGGGTCCCGAAAGACTTGCCTAGTTGTTCATCAAAGAGATAGTGAGATTGCACGGTACTCCTAAGAGTATCATTTCTGATCGTGATGGGCGATTTTTGTCATATTTTTGGAAATCAGTTCATCGTGCTATGCGAACTCTGCTTAATCTCAGTGCATCTTTTCATCCTCAGTTCGACGGATAATCAGAGAGGACTATTCAGACATTGGAGGACATGTTGAGAACATGTGTCCTCAATTGGAAAGATGATTGGGAAGCCCAACTACCGTTGATTGAGTTCACGTACAATAATAGTTGGCATGCTTCGATCAAGATGGCACCTTACGAGGCCTTGTACGGTCATCGTTGTCGATCTCCTTTGTGTTGGGATGACTTATCAGAATCAATCGGCATCGAGCCTAATATGCTTATAGCCGCCCGTGAGAAGGTAGCTTTGATTAGGAGTCATTTGTTGACCGCTCAGAGTCGACAAAAATCATACGCAGATAACCGTCGTCGACTATTAGAGTTCGAGGCGGGTAACCATATTTTGTTCAAGGTATCCCCGAGTCGAGGTATCTTCCGTTTTAGGAAGAGGGGAAAGTTGAGTCCGAGATTCATTGGATCGTTTGAGATTTTGGATTGAGTAGGCGAGTTAGCTTAACGATTGGCCTTACCTCCGGCGTTGAGCCGAATTCATAATGTGTTTCACATCTCTCAGTTGCAGAAGTATGTTGCCGACCCGAGTCACATACTTCAGTTCGACGAGATCGAGATCACGGACGATCATTCGTATGAGGAACGTCCCGTACGAGTCTTAGAGCGGCGAATTAAACAGTTGAGGAACAAGACGATTCCTTTGGTTAAAATTTAGTGGTGTAGACACGGAGTCGAAGAGGCTACTTGGGAAACTGAGGATAGTATGTGGGAAAGTTATCCCGAGCTGTTTGACCCTTAGTTTCGGGGACGAAAGTCTTTTGAGGGGGTGTATGTAATACCCGGTTGTAATTCAGTCATTATCACTCAGTAATTATTCACTCATTAATGATCATTCATCATTCATATTCATTCATTGTATTCACCGATCAGAGTAATTGTATTAACATCAGTTATTATTCATCGTCCTACCTGGTTGCAGGATCGAACCGTGGTCATCATAATTGTCATCTTCATAGTGGGCTGTGTGTGAGGAGTAGCGCACGCTACGTACTCTCTTTAGCGCATGCTAATTGAGTACGGGTAACGCACGCTACCTCTCAGTATTAGCGCACGCTAATGTGGTTCAGGCCTGCAGTCCAGAAGGCACTGGACTGCAGTCGAGTTGGAGTAGCGCACGCTACGAATGGTAAGTAGCGCACGGTAGTAAGTTTGGATAGCGCCCGCTATGCAGTCAGTGTAGCGCGTGCTAAGGCCGATCAGGCAGAGTCCAGTGGGTATTGGACTGATTTTGGAATAATTCCTAGCGCACGCTATGAGTGGATTTTAGCGTACGCTAATGGGGCAGTAGCGCACGCTGATTATTAGATGTAGCACGCACTATCGCGAGCAGGTCAGAGGACAGGAGGTTCTGGACTTCAGTTACTGAGCATCAGATATTCAGTTAGCGCGCGCTAACACAAGGTTAACGCACGCCAAGTATATGGTTGTAACGCACGCTACAAAAGGTACGCAGCGCACGCTACCGTTTCGAACAGAAGGTACTGGACTACCCAGAATTCCCGTTAACGCATGCTAAATATCAGGTTTTAGCGTGCGCTAAACTGGAATTACTATAAATAGGACAGTCCGGCTCAGATTCATCATTTTCACTTCTCACTTCGATTCCGGGCGATTCAAAGAAATCTTTTCGAGATGCATTCATCCATCATCATCTTCAACCTTATCATTTGTATTTATCATCATTTCATCCTCTCCATCAAATCAAGGTAATGATCTCTTGGATCTAGAATTTCGGATGTTGAGTATTTTCCTTCCGATCTCTTCGTGTAAGCTCAGATTTATGTTGGAATATGTTAGATATGGATTATCTACCTTGGATAAATGTATTCCTACGGATTTATTGATATGTTTTTCGGATTTGATGAACATTTGGAGAATTAATCAAGAACCCTTGATGTTGACTTTGGTTATTTTTGGGGGTTTCCGATTATAGTTGTCGTAACTTCGAGTTGTGGTTTCTATTGGAATATTGATATCATTGAAGGTGTTTTGTTGGGTTGAACTACTCATTTTTAGAGTTGGTTTCGATATATTTGGGTTTTGGTTATAATCAAGGTTTGATGTTCGCTAAGTGGTTGTTTGAATGCCTCAATGAGTTTGAATATTGTTTTATCGACTTTTGAGTTAGACGTAATTCATGCTTGATACGTATATTGAGCGGATTATTGGTAATTGTGTTATTCAAGGTTGTTCGAGCGACCGATATCTCTTTGTAGGACGTTATTCGAGGAAGGACATTTCAATGCCGGTATTGTGTAAGTAAATTCGTACTCGGTTAAAAGGATATTCATTCCTTACATTGTTGTTCATTCGTACATGTAATTCACTCATAATGTATCGTTCATGTCGAGACTTGTATTTATCAACTCATCATGTAACTCACAAGTAACGACAGTTACAAATCATTTCATTGAAGCTATCACACGTTGTGTCATTATTTTATCTCGGTGAGTCGTTCTTGATCCTTATCGGATTCTATTCAATACTCCTCACCTTGGTCATTTTTGTTCTGGTGATCTTCTGGAATTATATTGCATGGCCGGTTGGCGCATGTGTGGAATTTTAGTCGGGCACACTATGGTCATGTGTATATGCGGGACTCCGGACATATTGGACTGTGCACATTGTAATGTGTATACGCGGGACTCCGGACACATTAGACTGTGAGACTAATTAGGCCAATATCGGGTGTATATACGGGACTCCAGACACTCGGCTACTTGTGCTCTTACGCATTTCATTCGGGCGTACATTGATGCTCATCATTCAACTTAATTCATTAATTCATTTATGTGATTGTTGTATACTGTTCAACTCTTGAGGCCGTAAGCCCTCTTCGTCCGACATTTCCTAAAAACCACGAACACATATTACGGCCATAGCCTGCCTACCTTACGGCCGTATCTCACCTTCGGCCAAAACAACCTTAAGCCAACGAATGCATGTTACAGCTGTAATGCATGATTAGTTACGGCCGTAACTCATTGCTGGAAGTGACGAAAATGCGACAACTCCGTCTACTCGCTACAAACGGTGAATGATCCGACATACAATACTGGTATGAATATAATTAAGTCCAATAACACGTGATAGATGATACTTCCAACACAAGACTACCATTCCCGATGATTATGATAATACTCTCATCTCGATCCTCAATCGGAGATGAATAACGATCGGTAACTGATACACGGTTACAATATGCCAACGATGAACACAAATGAATGAATCATGAATGATGAGTGATTATTAATGAGTGAAAATTACTAAGTGACAAATACTGACTGATAATTACTGAATGATAATGAATGAATTACAACCGGGTTTACAGTTCTAGCCCTCTTAAGGGGCTCTTGTCTTGAATTGGTCCTCGAGGGTCCTATAAGTAACGGTGGGGGAGGATCTCCTCCTACCAGTAGCGGAAGTTGAGGATTCCCCTCTGCAGTTCGTTGAGGAGGGTTGTAATCACCAGTAGCTTGTTAGGGTATTGTTGCGGATTTCATTGAACGCAAGTGCACGTTATCGTAGACAAGTAATAAAGTGATGAGTAAGATATCGTTCCCTCGAGGACTGACTTACTAACTACCGATTTATGAGTATTCTAATTTTATCTGAACTATCGAATTTTGAGATGCAAGTAATAATAAAAGAAAAGTAATAAAAGAATAAATAATAAAAACGATTGTTTTAAGAAATAAAATCAAATAAGGAATAATTCTAAGATTGCGAATCCACCTCGGTTTATCCGAATTACTCTCGATTATATGAATTTAATGATTTCCCAATTTATTGAAGGCGAAGGTTGCTAAAATACTCTACCGCCTCTCCCGAGGTCAATAGATTTTTTTAAGGCGAATAACACACTCTATTCCTATGTGGATTAATTCGACAATAGGCCAAAAGCACGGAATCTTCAGAAAGGCCACGTAGTTCCTATGAGTATATTCCTATCTCACAAGATAAAACGGTTCTCCCAAATTTTTTTCCTCACCAACTCTTCTCTCCCGATTCGAGTTGCGTAATTAAAACAATTCAATTATAGGCCACACAATTGAAAGCATTAAAAACAATTAGGAGAACTCAACAGAAAAGGGAATTATATTAATGCAAAATCGAAAGTTAATTCATCAAAACCTCGGTTTCATCAAAAATCCTAGAACAGCGTTTTAGCCTGACATGCTAAAAAATAAAAATACATAAATAATTAAAGAAAGCATAAAGATCAAACACAGTCGAAGAGCTCGGATTCCTCCGTTCTCTAGCTTCCACTCTCTGCTCCTTGGTGTTTTCTGCTTCTTCTTAATTCCTCGATGATGAACCCTTTTTCTTTTCATATGACCTTTAATGCTTATTTATAACTCTCGTCAGCCTCCAAAATACGTCCGGGAATTAGGTTGGGGGCAGGCTCCAAAAACGGCCCAGAACCGCGGCCAACACATCAAAACCGCCCCGTGGGCCGCGACTCACTTAATCGGTGCCGCGGCTCACCATGCTTAGCGCCTATGCCTGGGCGCGCGTTTTTCTTCACGAGCCACGGCTCAGCGTACTCGTGCCGCGGCCCTCGGTACAGTGGGTTCAGGGCTTACTGGTCATCTGCGTGTGCCGCGGCTCGCTTTCCTTGTGCCGTGGCCCCAGGCCAAAAATTGCCGTTTTTGCCCGTTTTTTGTCGTTCGAGCTTCCGGACTCCAATTTCCTGCAAAACATAAAAGAATAGTGCATTAAAAGCTCATTTATGCAGATTTACACTTCAAATGAATATAAAATAATGATAAATAAGCGCATAAAAATACGCCTAACAAATACCCCCAAACTTGAGCCTTTGCTTGTCCTCAAGCAAAAATTAATTTCAAACAAAAAGTATCGTGAATAATCGTGCAAATCCATAGTGCTCAACTTAATCAATACTACCCTGAAAATCTCAAAGAATAATACAAGTATTGTAATAGTGAGTCACATCCAGGACACTGATTCTACAAAGTAACCATTTTCAGTGCTAATCAATCGTTCATGAAGAAAATCAAGCTCAAAGATTAACAAGCGTGAATTTAATCGACTGCCAGTACGAAGGGTTAGAGTAAACAAGCCAAATTGCCCAGTCCTACAGTCTAGTGGCAAAAATTTCAAGAGTTGCATCGTCAAAAATAACCCTCGGACAGCATTCCCTTATATATGATCAATAAAATGATTCGAGTTAACCACTAGGTTCCGGCTCTCGGGATGCTTCGTAGGGGTAACCCTAGGGTGGATTTCCATTCTCATGTATTGGGGAACTGTTTGACGTAAAAGACACTCATGGGGCACATGGATGCTTCTAGTTACTAAGTTCCCCTCCACAGCGGAGAAAAAACTCGAATAGCTATTCTCGCATGTCCGATTCAAGGTCGCTGTTTTATGCGAGAGTAAACAACGGGTCACGCGAATACCCCCGGTTACTAGGCTTCCCATCATCGGCACGTGCGATATCTCTAAACCACTAGTCTAATCAGGATTGTCGTTTTACGCGAGAGTAAACAACGGGTCACATGAATACCTCCGGTTACTAGACTTCCCATCATAGAACATATAATATTTCGACTTTTTGGGAAAGATTGTCCGACTCTAAACTCGATTTAAGTGCCAACAAGACTCATGTTACTGGACGACTAGCTACGCGAAGAGTGTAACCAAACGTATAGACAGCGATTTGAAAACACGTATGTCTCCTTTCTTATCTGCTAAGATTTCTACAAAAACGAAAAATATAGACCTAAATGAATGCTCAGAGGGAACAGATATCGCTGACTGCAACTCGACTAAAACTCAACCGTTTCTTCCAAGAGAAATCAGTATCATAACATCAGTTTTACACAACGAAGCACGAAAAATTCACGAATGCAAATAAAAACAAGACAAGCAAGGCTAGCGTCAAAAATAACGAAAAATAATGAAAAGTGCAAACGAATAAGTAAAAAGCAACAGAAAGTAAACCCCCCCCCCCCAAACTTAGGATGTACATTGACCTCAATGAACAAAAAATAGTAATATGCAATAAGAGACAAGGTCAAGTACTCCCCTAATGTACGCTCATGAACTGGTGCCGGCCTTGTCCGGCGAGGAAGGTGGTGTGGATGGCCTAGCTGGTGGAATGAATGTCCCGTCCGGGTGCAGAATATGGCTCGTCCACGCAGCAAGGTAATCCTGGTGGTAAGCATCTCTCGCCGTCAGGCGCCTCTCCTCATGTCGGTTGGCCCGGCGGGCCTGCTCTCTTATCTCCTCCCGGACGGCTGCGAGGATGCTCTCTCTCCGTACGCATCTCCTCTCTCAGGGCAGCTAAGTGGCTCTCTCTCTCTCTCCTCATCTCCTCTCTCAGGTCGTCGAACATAGCCTGCAGGTGCTCTCTCTCAGGCGGCGGGCTGAACTCTGCCTGTCCATGTGTCAGAAGAAGAGGCTCGGGGGACTGCTCATGTGCCTCGTCAAGAAGAAATCCTCGCCCCCGAGCATGTGCCGGTGCTCCACCCCACTGGTCGAAGTGAGAAATGATGCGATGATCAATCGAATCCTGGGGGGCTATCATCGGCTCATCGTCCGACCAAGTCATGCCCGACTGGCGGCATAGAGCGCAAATGAGGGAGGGGTGCTTCAGCCCTGTCTTAGCCCCTCCTTGAATGCATAGAAGGATAGATCGGACCAGAAGAGGAGCCACATCAAATTTGAGCCCGGAAGTGATAATATATAACATACGAGCGCGAGAGAGTAAAACAGAGTGGATCTGCGAGGTAGGATCGACCCGTGCGCAGAGAAAGTACAACCAGGCTCGCCCGAGCCGACTGAGGCGCGAGCTCTTAAAGTAGAAGGCCGAAGAACCCGGGGCGCGAGTCTCCCAGATGGAGACGGGCTGTGTGAGTGCCTCGAGCAGGGCCTCCCTCATGAGGCCACTCATAGCTCGCGTATACGCCATATCGTCAACCACAGGCAGCTCGAATAATCTCCAAATGGCGGCCACTGAAAAATCCACAGTAATGCCTTGGACGACGACCTGAGTCCGAGTATCCAACTGCAGTATCATATGCCCAGCCCGAATATGTTTCAACAGAGCGCTAGCATAAAACTCCTGGACTATGGATATAACAGCCGGCTCGGGAGGCGCAGCGAAACGGGCCCACCCCATCTCGTCAATCATCGTCAGAAGCTCACCGTCCTGGGGGGCGGGAGTAAATCCCTGCTCCGGAATCAAAGGTCGAGGACGGATCTTTTCATTGAATATATTATGAATTTTCGGGTCGGAGAATTGGTGCGACTCCAACTCGGCTCGGCTTTGTGAAGTTTCCCCTCTTGTGGGGGACGATTGTGTCCTAGCCCTTGTGCTAACCTTCCTCTTTCTATCCATGGCGAGTTCCTGAAAAGATAAACACCGGAAATTACTTAAGCTATAAGGACAACAACACCACTTGACTAAAGATATGCAAAACGTGAATAAAGAGTTGAACGAGCTTGCACCGTCATGAGAGAAAATTAAAATTGAGCTTTCACATTTAAACTTGACATAAGGGTTGGGGTACGTTGTAATTCCATAAACAAATTTGTTGCACATAGTTTCAAAATGTTGGCTAAAAAATATTTTCATTTATGCATTTCATCAAACACTTAGTGTGCATAAGGTTAAAAGAAGAACAAGAATCATAATGGTTTAATCTAATCTCCAAAAACAACAACACAAATCGATCGTCATGACAAATGATATATAACATAAAAACTTCATTCATAATCGACAGATAACATCAATAATCAATCAAAAACTTCATATTCCCAACTCAACCTTTGATAGAACTTTGAAAAACTAACAACATATTCAAAATTGGATGAAGAACAATACCTTACTTTTCAAATCATGTATCAATTAGGGTTGAGAATTACCTTGCTTGGATTGAAGGATGCTAGAAGAAGAAAAGTTGAGAAGATGTTCGGTCAATCGCTGTGCGCAGAGATGAAGGGAATTTACCTGGTGTGTCGGCCGATCGGGTTGTAAAGAAGACCTGGGTTGTTGAACTTCTGAACAGGGGCCGCGGCACAACTTAAATGAGCCGCGGCCCAGAGTATAGCCTCCTGGGCATTATTTGGTCTTTCGCCTTGTGCCGCGGCTCAGCTTACGGGTGCCGTGGCTCGTCATGTTAGTGTGTCGCGGCTCATTTGTTCCGTGCCGCGGCACGTAGTACAGGTTCCTGGGCGCATCTGGTGTATTTGGTGTGCCGCGGCTCGCTGCATATGTGCCGCGGCTCAGGGACCGGGTGTGCCGCAAGTCAGGAAGGTCGTGCCGCGGCACAGAGTACCGTTCGGTTGGTCCTTTTGTGTCGACTTGTGTGTGCCGCGGCCCATTGCTGAATTCTTCCCCTGGGGTGATTCTGCACAGAGTTTTCAAAAGAAAACACCAAGAACGTGAGGGATAAGCGTAATCAAAGCAAAAATTACGAAAAATAAAGATCCAAAAATACAATAAAATACTGAAAAACAAAAAAATCTACAACTAATACTCGGGTTGCCTCCCGAGAAGTGCTAAGTTTATAGTCTTTAGCCGGACTCATTGAAAATCAGTTTGCTTTTCGCAAAGACCATTTGAACTCCGCCCCGTCCGTCAAACCGTTAATATGTGTTCTAAATTTTTGACCATTGGTCTTTAACAATTCGATTTTCGGTTTGGACACCCAATGCTCTTTGCGAAAAGATTTGAACAAAAACAACTTTCCAAAACACCCATATTGCGCATGACTTGGCACCCGTTTCACTTCCGGCTTATTCTCCTTCTTCACGAACGAACTTATGACATCATTAGACTTTTTCGTTGGTGGGTGAACGGTTGATGAAGACGACATGTCCAAATGACTAAGATATGCGACTCGTTCTACATTTTTCTTCGACATCGGAGCAACTAACATGGATTCTGAACATTTCGACCGACAACTCTCCCAGTGTGCGTCTTTCGCAAAGATATCTACACTTTCAATTTGTGAACTCTTCTCGACACTACTTGGACACGGAAAGGATTGAAACACTTGGAAGGTGACTTGCTCATCTTGAACCCGCAGAGTGAGTTTCCCTTTTTCCACGTCAATGAGAGTTCGGCCGGTAGCTAAGAATGGTCTTCCCAAAATAATTGGGATGTCTTGGTCCTCCTCCATATCGAGCACAACGAAATCAGCCAGAAATATGAATTTATCTACCTTGACTAAAACATTTTCTATTACCCCCCTCGGGTACTTGATAGATCGGTCAGCTAATTGCAGTGAGATTGTCGTTGGCTTGGCTTCCCCAATGCCTAGCTTCATAAATATGGAAAGGGGCATAAGATTAATGCTGGCCCCGAGATCACACAACGCTCTATCAAAAGACAGATTTCCTATAGTGCACGGTATATTAAAACTTCCTGGATCCTTCAATTTTGGCGGGAGCTTCTTCTGCAAGATGACGCTGCACTCTTCCGTCAATGCCACTGTCTCATATTCCTCGAGCTTCCTTTTGTTGGATAAGATCTCTTTCATGAACTTCACATAGCTCGGCATTTGTTCCAAGGCATCAGCAAATGGAATGTCGATGTGTAGTTTCTTGAAGACGTCAAGAAACTTGGAGAATTATTTGTCCAATTTCTCCTTTTGCAAACGCTGTGGAAACGGGACGGGTGGAACATAGGCTGTCGGATTATCTGGAAACAATTTCGAGGATCTTGAAATTTGTGATTCCTCAGTCTCCGCATTTTTATTCTCCTCACCATCACCTCTCTTTTTGTTCCTCTCGGGCTAGTCACACACTTCTTTCCCGCTTCTCAAACCGATGGCATTTATACTTTCTCTGGGGTTCGTCTCGGTTGTACTTGGAAAGGTACCCTCAGGACGAGCTGTTAATACATTAGCAATTTAGCCCAATTGGACTTCCAAGTTGCGAATAGAAGCGGAATGATTTTGCAAGGTTGCTTCCGTACGGGTCATGAACTGACTCGTATTTGCTGCCAATTTCGCCATTGCTTCCTCTAGAGAGATCTTTGGAGCGGGAGGAGGTTGCTGTTGGTGTTGAGAAAACTGAGGATGGTTTAAGTTTTGTCCGTTCTTCCATGAAAAGTTCGGGTGATTTCGCCACCCCAGATTATATGTGTTGGAATACGGATTATTTTGTCGATTCCCGTTCCCCACAAACTGAGCTTGTTCCATAGGATGTTGCTCGAAAGGATTTCCAACTTGGCACTCTGCACTAGGATGAGATCCGTTGCACCAATTACATGATTCTGTCGTGACGGTAGAAGGAGCATGCGAAAAAGCTTGAAGTTGCTGAGTCAGCGCTGCAACTTGGGCCGAAAGTGTAGAGATTGGATCGTTATCGGAAACTCCCATAACTCGCTTCAGGATCACTCGTTCAGAAGGCCACTGATAAGCATTCGCAGCCATAGCTTTCAATAATGAGTGGGCTTCGTCCATCGTTTTACCCATCAACGCTCCTCCAGCGGCTGCATCAACAAGAGTGCGTATAGAAGCACTCAATCCGTTATAGAACGTCTGAATTTGTAGCCAGTCCGGTAGGCCATGGTGTGGGCATCTCCGTAATAAATCCTTGTATCGCTCCCAAGCTTCATGAAGCGACTCCATATCAAATTGCCCGAAGGTGGTTATCTCGTTCCTTAGCCTCGCCATCTTTGATAGTGGGAAGAACTTAGCCAGGAAGGCTTGCGCTAATTCTGCCCAAGTTGTGATAGAGCCCGGCGGTAATGAATTCAACCAGAATTTGGCTTTGTCCCTCAGAGAGAAAGGGAAAAGCCGCAGACGAATAGCATCATCGGTAACACCGTTGTTTTTGAAGGTGTCACAAATCTCGAGAAACGAAGCGATATGTGCGTTAGGGTCGTCGTTCGCCAGTCCACAAAATTGGCTCGCTTGCACCATCTGAATAATAACCGGCTTGATTTCGAAGTTGTTCGCTTGGATGGTTGGACGTCGAATTCCCGAAAAGTTCGCATTGATTTGTGGCATAGCATAATCACGGAGTGCTAATGCCGGTTGAGCTTGCTGAATGGGGTTGTCTGCTTCGTGATTTCCCGTGTTATCGGCCATGGTGCCTGTTGTCAGTAACTCACGTTTCCTTCTTGCTTCTCCGAAGAGTGCGCTCGAGTTCAGTATCCCAAGGTAGTAGGCCTTCGTTACCGAATTTTCTCATGCACTAACCAGAAATTCCTGAAAGGAAAAATAAATAATTAAAATTACACAAAAATAAAATAAAATGTTCAAACTAAGACTAGAAATACTGAAATCGATATTAGTAAAAACAATCAGTCCCCTGCAATGAGTAAGATATCGTTCCCTCGAGGACTAACTTACTAACTACCGATTTATGAGTATTCTAATTTTATCTGAACTATCAAATTTTGAGATGCAAGTAATAATAAAAGAAAAGTAATAAAAGAATAAATAATAAAAATGATTGTTTTAAGAAAGAAAATCAAATAAGGAATAATTCTAGGATTGCGAATCCACCTCGGTTTATCCGAATTACTCTCGATTATGAATTTAATGATTTCCCAATTTATTGAAGGCGAAGGTTGCTAAAATACTCTACTGCCTCTCCCGAGGTCAATAGATTTTTCTAAGGCGAATAACACACTCTATTCCTAGGTGGATTAATTCGACAATAGGCCAAAAGCACGGAATCTTCAGAAAGGCCACGTAGTTCCTATAAGTATATTCCTATCTCACAAGATAAAACGGTTCTCACAAATTTTTTTCCTCACCAACTCTCCTCTCCCGATTCGAGTTGCGTAATTAAAACAATTCAATTATAGGCCACACAATTGAAAGCATTAAAAACAATTAGGAGAACTCAACAGAAAAGGGAATTATATTAATGCAAAATCGAAAGCTAATTCATCAAAACCTCGGTTTCATCAAAATCCTAGAACAGGGTTTTAGCCTGACATGCTAAAAAATAAAAATACAGAAATAATTAAAGAAAGCGTAAAGATCAAACGCAGTCGAAGAGCTCGGATTCCTCCGTTCTCTAGCTTCCACTCTCTGCTCCTTGGTGTTTTCTGCTTCTTCTTGATTCCTCGATGATGAACCCTTTTTCTTTTCATATGACCTTTAATGCTTATTTACAACTCTCATCAGCCTCCAAAATGCGTCCGGGAATTAGGTTGGAAACAGGCTCCAAATACAGCCCAGAACCACGGCCAACACATCAAAACCGCCCCGTGGGCCGCGGCTCACTTAATCTGTGCCGCGGCTCACCATGCTTAGCGCCTATGCCTGGGCGCGCATTTTTCTTCATGGGCCGCGGCTCAGCGTACTCGTGCCGCGACCCTCGGTACACTGGGTTCAGCGCTTGCTGGTCATCTGCGTGTGCCGCGACTCGCTTTCCTCGTGCCGCGGCCCCAGGCCAAAAATTGCCGTTTTCGCCCGTTTTTCGTCGTTCGAGCTTCCAGACTCCAATTTCCTGCAAAACATAAAAGAATAGGGCATTAAAAGCTCATTTATGCAGATTTACACTTCAAATGAATATAAAATAATGATAAATATGCGCATAAAAATACGCCTAACAGGTATCCCATCCCTAGTTCCAGGATTGTTAAGAGGCGCTTGTCTTAATCCAGTTCGTGTACTCACCATGGTTTTTTGAAATGTTTCCCACAGACGGCGCCAAATGTTGCGTGTGCAAAATCCGTATAATTAAAATAGACTGTAATTAATTATACCTCTTAAGAATTTAATGTCGTTGTCTCCTAACTCAAGCTGTTATGAGGGGCACCTCTTCCTGCAGCTCCTCCGCCTTCCAAAAGTGTACCTGCAACCCGACGAGTGTTTTGTCCTTGTGGGGAATTCCGGTGTGAGAGTAAGTGTCTATACGAGATTATAAATAACAACTTGAAAATAGAGAGAGAATAGATAGAATATTCATACCTGGAATGTGGGGTGGAGACCCATATATATAGGATTACCTGATGAGTTAATTAGGGTTAGGAGTCCTTGCAGAAGAAGGACATTCTATCAGGAAAGACTTATCTCTTGGATCGTTTTGGAGGCTCGTACTTTCCGGGACTCTTAAATTAAGTAGGAGTCTTGTACCTTCTGGGACTCTTAAATTACGTAGGAGTCTCGTATCTTCTGGGACTCTTAAATTACGTAGGAGTCTTGGACCTTCTAGAATCCTCGTAAGGACTTGAGCCTTTTAATTATTTTCTGGGCCTAATTAATTGAATTTTAATTTGGGCTCTTTAATACCTCAATAAATATTTTGATATTTATCTATTTGTTATTGGGCTACATAGCCTAGTCCACTACAATATATATTATAACTTTTAAACTCAACCAACCTAGGTGACATAGACTTGCAAGTTACATGCATGTCCCATGATATTCATTAATAAATTGGATACCAATTACATAATAATGTCAAAGACTCATAGAAGGCAACTTTTCATTATTATCAACATAATCAATCTAAAATGAAACTTTTTCAGTATTTAAGCATAATGAGCATTTTAGTCTCATAAAAGGATATTACCATCAAATAAATGAACTATATAGTTTATTGTGCCGTGTCTTATTGGCATAAGCCAGATAACTAGTAAATCAAAACAAATCATGTCACTCACAGAGATTAAAATGAATAATAACATTCAAATATATACGCAAATAAGAATAAGGCTTGTAGGTAATTATACCGTACTTACGTAATGATGTGTACTCAGTATTATTAGACTGAAGTGGCAGCAGGACATATGTTTGTGTTTAAAAAGATTGTTTCCTATAAAAACTTGCAACGCCTTTCTACTTTCCTTTCCCCGCAATTTGTTTGTGCAGCTCCTTCACTTATCGATCATACTGATAACGTGATGTGTAATATATATATATATATATATATATATATATAGAGAGAGAGAGAGAGAGAGAGAGAGATCATTTTTATTCTAACAAGTTACAAGTAAGGCTTTATATAGCCTCTCCAAGTATAAGTTACAACGCAAATAATAAACCAAAGGGTGTGTATATTATGGTGAAAGTTGAAAGGCCAAGAGTCATACAATATTACATAACAGTCACTAAGTTATATATTACTTTGTCAAAAGTATAGTTCAGACATATGATTAAAATCCAAGTTTTTATCATATCTCCATGCAATAATAACAGAATAACAGCATAAAAACATAAAATAAGAGTTCTTTAGTATACTAATATAAGAAAATTGGAAAGCCTATAAGTGGATCGGTTCGAGTAACCGCCGGTTCAAGTCTTGTTGACAACATTTTAATTAATTTGTTATTAATAATAACATCATTGGTCCTAAATTGATGCCCCTTAGGCTTTGATGCCCTGAGCCGTCGCCCGGCTCGCCCACCTATAGGGACGGCCCTGCGTTTTATTATGTATCGATTGTTCTTATATTTGGTTTTATATGTTGTGCATATGGGGCAACTTTGTCCGAACATCACAAGTAATTGGAAAATACAAAAATCATAATACTTGATAGAAATATAGATTTTTTATTATCTTCATCGAGTCAATTGGAGTCCCAGCGAACAAGTTATGATAGAATAAAAAAGAGTTTGCACTGCTCCACGGTGTGCCGGCATAGATTTGTGAGTGACGCGACATAGGACGCAATAGACCTCTATAAGGCTGATTTGTGTGTTCTCTTCCTCATTTCCTTCATCCCTTTCATCCCCTTGTATGTCTCCATTAGGGGTGTTCATGGACGGGATACCCGGTCCATGAGCAATTTTCATGAATTGACCTGCCCATGTTGGTTCGGCAAAAATCAAACCATGACCGAATCCATATACAGTGGTTACCCGCTCATTCGGTTACCCGCAAAATCATTTGGGAGTAGGTCAGGTACCCGACCCGGTCCATCTTAAAAAAATATATTTTCTAACAAAAAATAAAATGTGAATATAATATGTCACTAAGTTCTATATTACTTTTTCAAATGTATAGCCGACACATGATTAAAATTCAAGTTTTTATCATATCTTCATGCAATAATAACAGAATAAAAGAACAAAAACATAAAATAAGAGTTATTTAGTATAATCATATAAAAAAATTACAAAACCTATAATTGGACCGGTTAGAATAACCGCCGACTCAATAAAATGGGAACCGGGAACCTGCACACTGTAATTTGTACCCGTCCTGCTTGATCTAAGCGGGTCTATAAATTTTCAGCTCTCGCAAAACAAACAAATCAACAAACCTTGTTAGCCAATAGAATTCGAGTTTCCAGAACTTACAAAATATACAAAATCAATTTTTGATCTAGTTTACCAAAGCCCAATAAGCGAATAGAGAAATTGAGTGATAGGAAGCAAAGCTTGAGTTACGGGAATCTACTCTAGGGTTACGACGACAACAACAATATTACCCCAATGTCTCAATGGCTCCCGCATAAGGGGGTATCGGATGTACGCAGCCTTACTCCTGTCTTAACACAGAGAGGCTGTTTCCGGATGATACAAAATGAAAATTGTATCGAGAATTGCATGGAATGACTAGTACTTCATGAGAAAAAGAAGTGCAGCCAGTTTAGTGAGTCATTTTGTTTTATTCCATTATAATCAAGAACCAAAGAATAAGAAGTCTTTGGCTCCATTGAAAACGGAAGAGGGAAAAGGAAGTAAAGTTCCTATTCAGGGATGATTGTTTCATTGAAATAAGATGGAAAGTTGATGTTCTTGGGAAGAGTCGAATGAACGAGGAAGAGTTTGTAGGGTTTTGGAAAGTTAGACTTAGGACGTGTATTTAATTATGATTTTAATGGAATTTAATAGATTTTGGTGGAGTTTAAAATTTTAGGTGCATTCAATTTAGATTTTGAGAAATCTTTTAAAGTTATCAGGTATTTAATGTAGATTTAGATGGACTCTTAAAAAATCCTTCAAAATATCATGGTATTCAATTTTTATTTTTTAAAGTCCTATTAAATCTAGAGGTATTTAATATTTGTGAGACTTTGATGAAAATCTATAATTCATTGATTTTGACGTACTTTTTTTGCCGATTATAAATAGACAAAATCCTCTCATTCTCTATGCGTGACCCTAGAAATTTTGAAGGAGAGAGAATTACACCATCGACACTTCTGCTTCTCGCCTCTGTCGCCATAGCCTTCTACTTCCATCAAGAGGTAAGTTTATTGCTTGTACGTTGTTATTCTATTATTCTAATACGCATATTGAAACATAATCGGAAGAAAAGAAGAGGGACGAAAAACGATCACCTCCACATCCCCACCTTCTAGCTTCTTCCGCCGCCGCCTGCACTTTCATCGCTGCAAACCCGCGGCCGGCCAACTATTTAACCTCCCCCAATTTCCCCCAAACCCAAACTCAAACCCAAACCCAGTTTCCCCTAAAAATCAACCGACCTCTGGCCCCGAACAAATCAAACCCAAAATTGAGTGCAGTTTTTTCATTGCTCGAACCAGATTTTTTTTTTTCACTCTCCTATACAACCCCTCATTCCCCAAAATTGAGTGCAGTTTCATGCTGTAGTTTTTTAGGGTTGTAGTTCGGTCAGTTCTGAGTATGCTGAGTTTATGTTCGTGGGTTAGATTGGGGTAATAAATTGTGTTGTATTTTTATTTCAAAAAAAATAAAAAAAAAACTCATTCTGGCTTCTTCTGAACCAGTTTTTTTTCATTCTCTTCTATACAACCCCTCAATTTTGGTATGCTGAATTCTGTGTGCAGTTCGGTCAGTTCTGGTACAGATGTTGTTTTTTTTTTCAGTGTGTAAGAATATATATCCGAGGGAAAAACACAAGTAGAATGGAGAGACTTATAAATAACAGTAATTTGCAAATCCCAAATTGAAAAATATGTTCTACAAAATCTGCAAGTGAAGAACCACTCTTGGCAAATAGGGCTGCATGTAGAGCTCTTAAACAATAGTTATATGAATTTTATCAAACCTCTTGAGTTGTTTTTATTTTCTGATTTCAGGGTAGAATTCGTGATTTATGCATATTGTTGTTGTTTTTCTTGGTTCAATATCTAGATTCGGTTACTTGCGTCTTCATCTTCGTAATTTCATTTTCTAATTGTTTTTCTTTGAGAAGTATTTTCTCGATTCAACCTCAAACGTTTTGGTTTTGAATTCCATTACTTTTGTTGCTGTGATTCCTCTTAGCCAAGTTTTTTTAGGTGTTATGAATCATAGCTCTTAAAAGAGAGAACAATAATGGAAACTCAAATATTTTCTTCTCGTGATTTTTGTTTTTGGTTTGAAGCTTGAATCACATTATTTTTTGTTATTGGATTCTACTTTTTGTTCGACAAACTTTTTTTCAACCGGACTTCAGTTGTTTGAGAAGTATTTGCTTTTGGGACTTCTACTTACAATTGAAGCGGTGGTAATAAGATTATGTAGGAAGTTGGGTTTTCTTTTCTGTAGTAAAGTTGTGTCGTAAAAAAAAAAAGAAAAACAATCTCCTTATAACAGATATTGTCGTTTAAAATTACAATATCACATATAAAAATTACATCAAGCATCTATGCTGCAACCGGTATTGTCTTGACAAATATAATCACATATAAGAATATATAACTTAATCTAAAAACTATTATGAAAATAAAAATGCAACTATTAAATGCCAACAGAAGTAACACTATCAGTTTGAACCTTTTTTTCTTCTTGGCTGTAGAGAGTCACTTTGCATAGAAATCAGTAATACTTATATAAGCAACAGAAGTGGAAGTACATAAAACTTGTTTCGTTTCTAATTATAGCAGTGTAACACCCCGAGATATTCGAAGTATATTACAGCGCCGTGGGTCCCTACATGGGGCCCACCAGGCTACAAACAAAAAAACTCCACTCGACTAACCATCTCGGTTAGCGAGGACACACATTTAAATGATATGACATAACAAGATATGCCCGGAGCAACCGGCGAAATAAGCATCAACCGACAATGTAATAATTTTAAAGTATTACAATACGGAGTTTGAAATGAAAAGCCTAAGTACTCGCGAGTACAGTCTATCAGTTTATAAATATAGGAAACAACCATATCGAAATGGACAAAAGAAATAAGTAGACCCAAGTGCACATGTCAACGACCTTGGCCAACATCCTCGTACTGTCCCAGCGCTCGCTCGTCCTGATGATCATAACCTGAAATCCATAACAAGAATTTCCCCAAAACGGGTCCCCAAAGGGGTTAGCAATTACGCTAGTACAAGTATTCAAGGCAAACCAATCGCTTACACATTTCATAGCACATGCACCAATATCATTTCAAAACCAAAACTAGACATGTCTTTTCCGGAAATAAACAGTCAATCACATTTGCCTAGGACCGGGATGAAGCCACAAATCCCACTCGAGGCCTCTAAGGACCCTCCCGAGCTAGCCACATTCATAAAACAAATCAAGCACCACACGTCACCTAGGACCGGGACGAAGCCACGAATCCCACTCGAGGCCGCTAAGGACCCTCCCGAGCTGGCTAGCGAAACAAACTCATGAATCCAGGACGAAGCCATAGATTCCCTCGAGACCCCGTCGGACCCTCCCGAGGTGAGTAAAGCACACACAATATACATTACCATTTCATGTTAAGCATAAAGGTTTCCAAGAATTACTTGCCTTGAATAATTGATGACGCAACGAACGGAAAGGATAATCACCGACGAACGCTATGAACCAACGGGACCGAACCTAACGATTCGAAGAACATAATCACAACCAACTCTATACGAATACGGAAATGGAATACACCCGAAAATCCGCCTACGATTCATGTATATTCGTAAAGACATAACAACGAGGGCGGACCACAACCAAACCCTCTCGATTACAAAATTACTACGAAATATACCATGAATCCGTAGGGAAACCAACAAAACCAACGAGATTAATCATGTACATCATGAATTAATCTAACATACGGAACGAATCGGATGAAACATGAAAACCCCTTCAATTTACCCAAAACAAGGTTTTTAGGAGTTTACCTTGAATAATGATGAAGAATACGATTAGAGGTTGATAATATACTCCAAAAACTCGAAGAAGATGATGGCTCGGAGTTACAAAGCTTCAAATCGCCGGAAATGCCAAGAAGATCGCTTAGGAGTCGGATGGGAAGGAGAAGGAGTGAAAATGGCCGAAATCGGTCAACCCCTGGGTTTATAGACCCAGGCCTCGTTACGTACGTTAGCCACCACATGCTAACGTACGTAAGCTGTATTACGTACGTAAGCCATAAGGGCCTTACGTACGTAACCAAAAAGGCAGAATCTCCTGGACTGAAATACACTAGGGCGTTACGTACGTAACCAAAAAGGGTGTTACGTACGTAACCAAAAAGGCAGAATCGTCTGGATCGAAATACACTAGAACGTTACGTACGTAACCAAAAGGTTGTTACGTACGTAACATTCCTTTCTGTGGAGTACAGGCCAGAAGAAATGAGGGAGGTACCGGAAAAGAATCGAAATACAGCGGCGAACAATTCACGATGGTACGGACGTTAGAGACCTGAAACGACGAACTTAAATGCCGAAGGAAAACATATTCCCGACTACTCAAAGGTTCGGAAAAACAATCAACAAACGAAATTTTCCCAAAACTTTTGGGAAAATTTACAAAACGGCCCAAACATCCGGAATGTACGACACATGGTCGAAACACCAAACAAAAGCTCACAACGCCCATAATAACACGAGATGGATCTTTGGCAACCCCGAAACGGCGGTTCCAAATGACGATTATGATAATATCCGAAATAACAACATGAAACATCAAATCGAGTAAAACGAGTCCGAATCAAGCTTGAACGACAAAAAGTTCAATATTAAATATCCTCAAAATGTCGATACGGTTACAAGCGAGTTGTCAAAAACGAAAATGCACTAAAATGAGAATAATAAGAGAAGGGAAAAATGCGGATATTACATTCTACCCCTCTAAAAACAAGTTTCGTCCCGAAACTTAAGAAATAAACAACTCGGGATACTTAGCACGCATGCTATCCTCGGTTTCCCAAGTCGCCTCCTCGACACCATGTCTCGACCACTGCACTTTGACCAAAGGAATGGTCTTATGCCTCAGTCGCTTCTCACGGTGCTCCAAAATCTTTAAGGGACGCTCCTCGAAGGTAATGTCCTCGGCAATATCGATCTCACCATAATCGATGATATGACTAGGATCCGGGACATATTTCCTTAGTTGAGAAACATGGAAGACGTTATGAACGCGACTCAAGGCCGGAGGTAGCGCCAAACGATATGCCAAATCACCGACTCGCTCAAGAATCTCAAAGGGTCCAATAAATCTCGGACTCAACTTCCCTTTCTTCCCGAAATGGAAAACTCCTCTCATCGGCGACACCTTCAGCAAAACGAGGTCTTCCACCTCAAATTCTAAAGGTTGACGACGGACATAGGCATATGACTTCTGTCGACTCTGGGCAGTCAACATCCGTTCTCGGATTAATTCTATCTTCCGCCTCGTCTCTAACACGATATCCGGTTCGGTCCCGACCAAGTCGGACGCCTCATTCCAACAAATCGGCGACCGACAACGCCGCCCGTAGAGTGCCTCATACGGTGCCATCCGAATCGACGCGTGCCAACTATTGTTGTACGTGAATTCGATTAGTGGCAAATGCTCCTCCTAGTCACTACTCCAATCGAGAGCACAAGCACGCAGCATATCCTCGAATGTCTGGATAGTGCGTTCCGACTGTCCATCTGACTGGGGATGAAAAGAGGTACTCAAACGCAAACAAGTACCCAACGCCTTATGTACCGCCTGCCAAAAGTGTGATACAAAACGGCCATCACGATCCGAAACGATAGACTTCGGAGTACCGTGAAGCCTCACAATCTGTGTGATAAATATACGAGCCAACTTCTCCGGGCCCCAAGTGTCCTTGATGCCCAGAAAATGTGCCGACTTGGTAAGACGATCAATAATCACCCAAACCATATTCATGCCCGATCTCGATCTCGGCAAGCTCGTAATGAAATCCATCGATATATCTTCCTATTTCCATTCCGGAACGGGAAGTGACTGCAATAACCCGGCTGGTCGCTGATGCTCGATTTTGACCTGCTGGCAAGTCAAACATCTCGCTACAAACTGGGCGACCTCCTCCTTCATATCATTCCACCAGAAATTCCTCCTCATGTCCTTATACATCTTACTCGAACCAGGATGAACGGAGTAAGGCGTAGCATGGGCCTCGCGCAAAATACTCTGTCTCAACTCTGAGTCGTTCGGTACACAAAGCCGACTCTGGAATCTCAAAACACCATCCTCATGAATCACAAATCCAGGAGACTTTCCCTTAAGAACGTTCTCTCAGATTTGAGTAATCATCGGATCCTCTAACTGCTTCAGCTTAATTTCATCGATCAAAGGCGACGAAACCTCTAAAGCACAAAGTTGCCCGACAGCCCCAGGCAACAAAACCTCGACATCAAACTCAATCAAAGCCCGCCGAAGCTCATACTGAGACGTAAAGACCTCAAGCGTTCGCAAGGCAATCGGTTTCCGACTCAAGGCGTCGGCCACGACATTCGCCTTGCCCGGATGATAAAGGATTTCGAGGTCATAATTCTTAATCAGCTCTAACCACATTCTCTGCCTCATATTCAACTCCCGCTGAGTAAATATGTATTTCAGACTTTTATGATCGGTAAAAATCTGACATGTAGAGCCGAAAAGATAGTGGCGCCAAATCTTGCGTGCAAAAACAACTACCGCTAACTCCAAATCATGAGTAGGGTAGTTGAGCTCATATGGCCTCAACTGTCTCGCATAAGCGATGGTCTTTCCGTGCTGCATCAATACGCACCCAAGACCCTGACCCGAAGCATCTCTATAAACAGCAAAACCTTCGTTGCCACACGACAACGCTAAAATCAGGGCTGAAGTCAATCGCCTCTTCAGCTCCTCAAAACTGGACTGCCTCTCGTCATTCCAAACGAACTTCTCGGATTTCTGGAGCAACTGTGTAAGTGACCGAGCTAGTTTCGAGAAACCCTCGACGAACCTACGATAGTAGCCAGCCAAACCCAAGAAACTACGGATCTCTTTCACATTCGTGGGCGGTGCCTAATCCAACACTGCCTCAATTTTCTGCAGATCCACACGAACACCCTCGGCTGAAATCACGTGACCCAAAAACATCACTTCCTTCAGCCAGAACTCACATTTCGAGAACTTTGCATAGAGTTGCTCGGTCCTCAAAACGTCTAACACCACTCGCAAATGATCGGCATGCTCTTCCTTGCTCCTCGAATAAATAAGAATATCATCGATGAAGACGACGACACACTTATCCAAATACTCGATAAAGACTTTGTTCATCAATTGCATGAACACTGCCGGCGCATTAGTTAACCCGAAAGGTATAACTACAAACTCATAATGTCCGTATCTCGTCCGAAAAGCCGTTTTCGGCACATCGGACTCCCTCAACCGGAGCTGATAGTACCCTGATCTTAAATCAATCTTTGAGAATACCGCGGCTCCCTGCAACTGATCGAACAAGTCATCAATTCTCGGCAAAGGATACTTGTTCTTGATGGTCACCTTGTTTAGTTCGCGATAGTCGATACACAAACGCAGTGAACCATCCTTCTTACGCACAAACAGGACCGGTGCGCCCCAAGGCGAGGCGCTCGGTCGAACATACCCCGACTCAAGAAGTTCACTCAACTGTTTCTTCAACTTGGCCATCTCTGAAGGTGCCATGCGATACGGCGCCTTCGAAATTGGAGCCGCGCCCGACTCTAACTCTATAGCAAACTCGACCTCACGATCCGGTGGCAATCCCGGTAACTCGTCAGGAAATACATCAGGAAACTCACTAACGACTGGAATCGACGAAAGCTCGACTCCACCATTCTCCGCCTTCAAGGCGTAGCACCAATAACCCGTACACCCCTTTCACAGGAGTTTCATCGCCTTCAAGGCGTTAATAACAAACCTCTGGTTTCTCTTTCGCCCCGTGAAAGAGTGTTCAGTGCCGTCCTCAGCTAACATGGTAATGATCCTCGTGCGGTAGTTCATGATTGCACCATGCTGCTCGAGCCGATCATCCCCGAGAATCAAATCCTCACCCTCGATACTTACAACAATAAGATTAGAGGGCCAGACCCTCTCACAAATAAACACAGAACAGTCCCGGACCTCTCGATCACCGACAATTCTATCACGGCTAGGAAGTTTAACGATGAAAGGCTCGCAAGGTGACAAGCAGTCGAGACTCAAACGGCGTACACACTCTAGAGAAATGAATGAATGCGTAGCACCCGAATCAAAAAGCACACCGACAGGATGAGAATGGGTATGAACGGTACCTGTCGCCACAGTAGCCGCTGGATCATCGGCCCTCCTCATCTCGTAGATACGCGGCTGGGCAGAGCCGACACTGGAAGCTCCTCCTCTAGCGGGCTGACCCCAACCCCTACCTCGGCCGGCACTCGGCAGTGGCGGCGGAGCGAATGAGCCCTGGTTCACACTCGGCTCCATAGGTGCTGGGTGAGAAGAACGGGCGCCGCAAAACTGTCTGAGTTTCTCGCAAAAAGAAGCCTTGTGGCCCGACTGACCACAAGTATGACAAGTCAAAGGTGGACGAGGACAATCCCGGTTCACGTGGCCTGGCTTGCTACAGTTAAAGCATCTGGGGTCCCAGATGAAGGTTCTGGCGGCACTTCGGAAACTCCCAGAGAAACGAGTCGAACCACCCGTAGAAATGTTTACAGGTTGAGATTTCTGATGGCCTCCACTCTTAGGACCAGAAAAATTTCCGGCCGACTTCTGCTTCTTGCTCTCACGAGCCACATCACTTGCTGTCACGGACATATCATAAGCAAGAGCTCGACTCTGATAATCCTTCAAAGTAGTGCAAACGAGTCCAGACATATAGTCCCGAATGGACAGCTTCATCCTCCTGGAAAAATGAAAATTTTTGTCACTCTCTTCGACAACTTGGGTCTTCACATAGCCCAATTCCTTGTTAAAATCGGCAATGGCTTGAGATACGGGGATATCCCGTGGTTGAGCATCATAGAAAGCATGTACCCGAGCCTGTCTGACCGGCCACGGGCAATACTCGGTCTCCATCAATTCCTGAAATTCGGCCCACGAAGCAACATGATCTTTGGGCCCCACGGCTTCCCACCAATCCATAGCGTCCCCAGTGAGAAAGTACTGGGCAATAGGGACCTTGCGGTCCTCGGGACAGTTGGTGGCAACGAAGACTTTAGATATCTCCTTGATCCACCCTTCCCAGCCGATCAGGTCCGAAGCTCCCGAAAACTGAGGAGGATGCATCTTGATGACATCCTGTAGCCAGCGATCCGCTCCGCCCCGATTAGCATGGGCCTAATCGTGGTTCTGGACCACCTGAGATATAGCCGCCATTTGGTTAACCATTTGCTGCATAACAGCCGCAATACCAAGATCGGCGCGCTCCTAAGAAGAAGCATGACTGTGACGGTCGCCGGTACTGCCGGCTCCCGAAGAATGCGACGTGGCCGCCCCACCGGCTGCCCCACGTCCTCGGCCGCGTCCACGACCACAACCACGACCACGACCACGGTTTCCTCCGGCATCCATACTGGTGTTAAGAGATAACAGAAGTATATTGATGATGAGTAAGGGAGGAAAAAGCAACTATGATTCGAAAAGCGGAAATACTATGCAAGAAAACGAAGGACTGAATAAGAAAACTTACGAGCACTGGGAGTACCGAGATGATAGCAGCGGTGTGACAATGTGCAAAACAAAACACGACTAGACCCAAATAACCAACAAGCCTAGGTATCCATAAACCTAAAGCTCCGATACCATTTTCTGTAACACCCCGAGATATTCGAAGTATATTACAGCGCCGTGGGTCCCTACATGGGGCCCACCAGGCTACAAACAAGAAAACTCCACTCGACTAACCATCTCGGTTAGCGAGGACACACATTTAAATGATATGACATAACAAGATACGCCCGGAGCAACTGGCGAAATAAGCATCAACCGACAATGTAATAATTTTAAAGTATTACAATACGGAGTTTGAAATGAAAAGCTTAAGTACTCGCGAGTATAGTCTATCAGTTTATAAATATAGGAAACAACCATATCGAAATGGACAAAAGAAATAAGTAGACCCAAGTGCACATGTCAACGACCCTGGCCAACATCCTCGTCTTGTCCCGGGCCGCTCGTCCTGATGATCATAACCTGAAATCCATAACAAGAATTTCCCCAAAACGGGTCCCCAAAGGGGTTAGCAATTACGCTAGTACAAGTATACAAGGCAAACCAATCGCTTACACATTTCATAGCACATGCACCAATATCATTTCAAAACCAAAACTAGACATGTCTTTTCCGGAAATAAACAGTCAATCACATTTGCCTAGGACCAGGACGAAGCCACAAATCCCACTCGAGGCCTCTAAGGACCCTCCCGAGCTGGCCACATTCATAAAATAAATCAAGCACCACACGTCACCTAGGACCGGGACGAAGCCACGAATCCCACTCGAGGCCTCTAAGGACCCTCCCGAGCTGGCTAGCGAAACAAACTCATGAATCCAGGACGAAGCCATAGATTCCCTCGAGACCCCGTCGGACCCTCCCGAGGTGAGTAAAGCACACACAATATACATTACCATTTCATGTTAAGCATAAAGGTTTCCAAGAATTACTTGCCTTGAATAATTGATGATGCAACGAACGGAAAGGATAATCACCGACGAACGCTATGAACCAACGGGACCGAACCTAACGATTCGAAGAACATAATCACAACCAACTCTAGACGAATACGGAAATGGAATACACCCGAAAATCCGCCTACGATTCATGTATATTCGTATAGACATAACAACGAGGGCGGACCACAACCAAACCCTCTCGATTACAAAATTACTATGAAATATACCATGAATCCGTAGGGAAACCAACAAAACCAACGAGATTAATCATGTACATCATGAATTAATCTAACATACGAAACGAATCGGACGAAACATGAAAACCCCTTCAATTTACCCAAAACAAGGTTTTTAGGAGTTTACCTTGAATAATGATGAAGAACACGATTAGAGGTTGATAATATACTCCAAAAACTCGAAGAAGATGATGGCTCGGAGTTACAAAGCTTGAAATCGCCGGAAATGCCAAGAAGATCGCTTAGGAGTCGGATGGGAAGGAGAAGGAGTTAAAATGGCCGAAATCGGTCAACCCCTGGGTTTATAAACCCAGGCCTCGTTACGTACGTTAGCCACCACATACTAACGTACGTAAGCTGTATTACGTACGTAAGCCTTAAGGGCCTTACGTACGTAACCAAAAAGGCAGAATCGCCTGGACTGAAATACACTAGGGCGTTACGTACGTAACCAAAAAGGGTGTTACGTACGTAACCAAAAAGGCAGAATCGTCTGGATCGAAATACACTAGAACGTTACGTACGTAACCAAAAGGTTGTTACGTACGTAACATTCCTTTCTGTGGAGTACAGGCCAGAAGAAATGAGGGAGGTACCGGAAAAGAATCGAAATACAACGGCAAACAATTCACGATGGTACGGACGTTAGGGACCTGAAACGACGAACTTAAATGCCGAAGGATAACATATTCCCGACTACTCAAAGGTTCGGAAAAACAATCAACAAACGAAATTTTCCCAAAACTTTTGGGATAATTTACAAAACGGCCCAAACATACGGAATGTACGACACATGGTCGAAACACCAAACAAAAGCTCACAACGCCTATAATAACACGAGATGGATCTTTGGCAACCCCGAAACGGCGGTTCCAAATGACGATTACGATAATATCCGAAATAACAACATGAAACATCAAATCGAGTAAAACGAGTCCGAATCAAGCTCGAACGACAAAAAGTTCAATATTAAATATCCTCAAAATGTCGATACGGTTACAAGCGAGTTGCCAAAAACGAAAATGCACTAAAATGAGAATAATAAGAGAAGGAAAAAATGCGGATATTACAAGCAGATCGTCTCGTATCTAATGCGGATTCTATATTTCGAATCTAATGCGGATTCTATATTTCGAATCAATGGCAATTTTTACCTTTAGGATGGACAATAATAAGGAAATGGGAGATTCACGACAAGGAAAATACAAAGTATGGACGGTGGAAGAGAGCAATGAGTTGTTAAGTCTTTTGGTTGATGCAGCCGCTCGTGGATGGCGTGATAGTAATGGCTCATTTAGCAAGTTAATTATGGTAAACAAGATACTTCCTGCTCTTAATGAAAAACTTGGATGTGAGAAGACTTTCTCCCAATATCAAAGTCGTCTCAAATGGTTTAAGAATAGGTACAATGAGTATCTTAAGCTACTATGTCATAACTCTGGATTTGGATGGGATTCTAGGACCAAGAAATTCACTGCAAGTGATGAAGTATGGGATGAATATATTAAGGTAAACTTTATTCATAAAAAATATGAATTTTTAGCACATGCGATATACAATTTTCTATTGTTAATTTTAATTTATTTTTTATTTACTAGTTAAATGGGAATTCATCTTACCGTACGGACACTATGGCTGACTATGAAGATCTGAATTGCAATTGGAAATGGAACAGCTACCGGAAGACACGCAATTGCTATAGGGGATGATTTTGATGCTGTTACTTTTGGAATAGAAGAAACAAGAGGTGGCAATTCATTAGATGATTTTACATATGATTCTGGTCTGGGGGCATTTACACAAAGTGATACACTAGATGAGACTACGCCTCTTGAGTGCTCTATTCCATCATTGCCCTCTCAGCCTGTTGTCCCGGATGTGACTCCAGCAACTAAGAAGCGAAAGAGAACCAACTCTGAAGCAAAATCAAAATCGTTTGATACTGTTAGTCAGTCGGGACTTGTAGAAAAGATCGGCGTTACTATTGACAAGCTCAATCATACTATTGAGTCAATTGATGGGAAAGATAATTGTTGGGACATGGTTATGGAGATCCCCAATTTGGATAACCGTACACGTTTCAAGATTCTTGACTTACTTAATACTAGGACATTGAGGTCCGCATTTACGAGAATAACACAGGAACAACGTTCTGAATGGATATCCATATAGTTGATGGAAGGAGTGATCTTATAATAACGTGATTTTTAATGTTATGTTGTTTGATTTTTTAATTCTAGTTTTGTTAACTTTCTAAATTTATGTGTACAATGAATTTTATTATTGGAGATTAGTAATAGTTGGTTTTGAGTTTTTGACATATGAGTTAGTATATTTTTTAATTAGTAATGGATGCAGGACATGGGTTTCTAAATTGTTAACTATGAGTAAAGTGTATTATTGTGATAATAATTCTATTTTGGGTTAGAATTGTATGCATTAAGCTAATATAAATTTATTTTCCAGGTGTTATATTTTATAATGTCTAATATCAACATGCTTGAAATAGAGAATGAAGAGATAGAAGACGAAAAAGAACTTCATGAGATTTTGAAGTGCATACTGTTGGCAATTCAGATAATTATCTCAATGCTATTAGCTTGATGTTAACATGAGTTATGAGCATATCCATCGTAATTTAAGTAGGCGGCCAAAAACTTCAAGTGGATACAATTATATGCTCAAAATCTTAAATGACGATCCAGAAGAATTTAGGGGGCTTTATAGAATGTATCCCAATATATTTGTCAAACTATGCAATATTATGAGGGAAAAAGGAATCCTACAAGATACAAGGTTTATTTGTGTTGAAGAGATGCTTGCGGCATTTCTACGCGTTGTTGGGCAGAATGCTAGTTATTCTGTAGTTCGAGAGCCATTTGGTCGATTTGATCTTGAAGGCATTAAACAAACTTGCATCAGATATGATGTCAAAGCCAGCATCCACAGCCCCGCAGAAAATAAGAGAAAGCACAAGATTTTATCCATACTTTAAGGTAAGTGACTTATGTGCTATTTTATTATTGCTATTATCTTTACTATCATATATGATTATCATCATTATTATTTATTTTTTAGGATTGTGTTGGATCTATTGACGGGACCCATATCCCGCGATGATAGTTGGACGTGATACAAGCAGCTAACTTAATCGTCATGGAACAATTTCACAAAATATTCTAGCAGCTTGTGATTTTGATTTGAAATTTATTTATGTGCTTAGTGGGTGGGAAGGATCAACTTATGATTCTAAAGTGTTGAGTAATGCTTTATCAAGAAGGAATAGTTTGAAACTGCCATATAATAGAAAATAAATCGATAGAAAATAAATAATTGGAAATCCATATAAATCCATAGAAATCAATAAAAGTCTATTATAAATCATTAGAAATCCATAGAAATCTATTACATATCTAACATATAAAAGTCCATTGAAATCCATGAGAATTTATAAAATCTATTAAAATCCATTAAAATCCATCAAAATCTAAAATCTATCAAATTCTATCAAAATCATAATTAAATACACCTCCCTTAGTTAACGAGGGAACTTCACAATTTTGGCTAATTTTAGACACGGAAGCAGAAACTTAGTAAAAAATGTGGGAGGCTAAGCTCCCGCCTCTTTTTCATATGATCTCTTTGTCAGCGCAAAAAATTGTGCGTGGTAAAACATATGCTTCTTTAATGGCGTGCATGAAATGTGTGTCGTAAAAGGAACCTATAAAGGCAAAAAAATTTGTGCGCCAAAGAAGTGGAATGATACATCAACACCCTACCATCCACACCCCACCAACACTTGCTTTCCAGGGTTATACTGCATGCTTTACAGATACTACAACTTTAAATAATATTAGTTAATATTATAACAGAACATTTATAAAGCATACAGTACAATTCCTGCAAAGTAGGGTGTTGACGGGGTGTTGATGACGGGGTGTTGATGTATCATTTCTCGCCAAAGAATACATGCTTCTTTAACAACGCGTATAAAATGTTTGTCATAAAAAGAACTGCGCTGTAACACCCCCCGATATTTTCGGAGAATATTACAGCGTCGTGAATCCTTGCCTGGGACCCACTAGGCTAACTTTTACATATAACACATCCAATTTCACAATATCCAAACAGGAATTAATAAATCCGAGACACACAAAGAAACTCCAACCAAACCAACATCGAAGATCTCAAGGAAATACAAGAAAGTTATACAGCAACTAGGAAAGGAACTCCTATAGTACTCGAGTACCATCTATTAATACATGGATAAAACAGTCCAAAGGGACAACGCACGAAAGAAAGAGAACACAATCTGTCACAGTATCACGCCTCGCCTTCATCATCGTACCGCCCCGATGTTCGTTCATTTGGATCATTCGAACTTGAAATACATGAAAAGAATTTTCCCCACCCAAAAGGGGGTTAGAGCAAGTAATACAAGTGAAATGTCACATCTTACACATAAAAGCACATGCACCAATTTCAAATCCATGATAATGATTTCCAGAAAATGCAAGTATCCATATATATCTCAATAGTGACAAATTCTCCCTGATTAACCGTGGACCCGACAATGCGCGAATCCCTCCGGAGCCTCGTCAGACCCGCTAGGAGTGGCTAACCCAAATGTTTGCAGATCTGACAATGCACAGATCCCTCCGAGGCCTCGTCAGACCCTCCCGGAGTGAACGAATATAACTCTCACACTCATATGCATTACTTTTCACATTTAAAAATATAAGTTTCACAAGAATCACTTGCCTGGACGAGAGAAAAGGGTACGGACAAGAAGGTACCAAGGCTGAAGGAATCGAAAACTCCGAACCTAGACAAGTTCGTAATCAACTATGAATAATCCATCGGCATGAAAATAAGTTGGAATCCACCCGAATATACTACCTACGATACATGTATTCCGACAGCAGAACTCTTGGATGGTGAATCACAATCAACCATCCCAAATTCTCAATAATTCTGGAAATATACCAATAATCCGAAGGAGAAACATATATCAAAGGTATATAATTCATACTCGACATATTCCCATCATAACAACAAGCTGAATCGAAGAGATTAGAATAAAAACTCTCAAATCCCAAAAATCTAGGGTTATGCGAAGTTTACCTTGATTTGGAGCGGTGGAGAAGATTAAATGTTGAATAATCCGAACTAGAAGCTTGAAGATATTGATGGATGATGATATCTCGTGGGATCTTCACAAATCGCCCCAAATCGCCCAAAATCGCCCAAGGAAGGAGAAGAAATGCAAAAATGACGAATTGGGGCTGAAGTGTCCTATGTATACAAAATGCCACTTAACGCGCGCTAATTCTTGAGAATAGCGTGCGCTAACGGGTTCCCGGGTAGTCCAGTAGCTTCTGCCTGATATCGTTAGCATGCACTATGAAGAGTTTAGCATGCGCTATCCGCTTCCTTTAGCGTGCGCTAGTCAAGAATTCGTGTGCATTACCTGGTAGTTGGTGTCCAGAGATTGAAGTCCAGAACCTACTGCCTTCTGCCATGCTTGAGCATTAGCGCGTGCTACTGTGTTGCTAGCGTGCGATAACCTCAACACATAGCGTGCACTATGAACTCTCAATCCCAATTCAGTTCCTTTATGTACTGCCCGCCTCCACACCACTAGTAGCATGCGCTAATGTTGAAAGATAGCGTGTGCTATCAGTACCCAAATAGCGTGCGCTATGAAGGAAATGTAGCATGTGCTATACCTCACGCACAGCTGATAGAATCGCATAAAAATCCAATGTAACAATGATCCGAACAATAAAGAGTAAATTCCAAATGATATGAACTCCAAGATCAACAGCAACTCGCTAAACACTTACAACGAGTGTCAAAATTATAGAAGCACCAAAACGGAAAATTTACAAAAGTACGGGTATCACATCCTCCCCTATAAAAGAAAGTTTCATCCCGAAACTTAAGAAATGAATAGCTACGGGTATCTAACATGCATGCTCTCTTCGGTTTCCCACATTGCTTCTTCAACTCTGTGCCTCGACCAATGTACTTTAACCAACAGAATGATTTTGTGTCGGAATTTATTTTCACGATGCTCCAGGACCTTCACAGGCCTTTCCTCAAACGTGACATCTGTTATCTCAATATCCCCGTAATCAATGATATTTCGGGTCTGGGACGTACATCCTCAGCTGAAAAACGTAAAATACATTGTGAACGTGACTAAGGGCTGGAGGTAACGCCAACCGATAGGCCAACTCACCGACTCTATCAAGAATCTCAAACGGCCTAATATACCTCGGGCTAAGCTTGCCCTTCTTATCGAACATGTAGACTCCTTTCGTCGGTGATACTTTGAGTAGGACATAATCTCACACATCAAATTCTAAGGGCTCACGACGAATGTCAGCATAGGAATTTTGTCGACTCTGAGTAGTTAACAATCTATCTCGAATGATAGATATTTTCTCTTTGGTTTCCATCAACATATCGGGCTCTGTCCCGACTAATTCCGAAACTTCATCCCAACAAAGTGGGTATCTACACCGCCTACCATATATTGCCTCGAAAGGTACCATTCTGATCGATGCATGCTAACTATTATTGTAAGTGAACTCGATCAACGGAAAGTGCATTTCCCAATCACTACTCCCGTCCAGGGCACACACCCGCAACATATCTTCCAATGTATGGATCGTCCGTTCAGTTTGACCACCAGACTGCGGATGAAAAAAAGTAACCAAAAATGCGACACAAAACGACTATCTCGACTGGAAACAATAGTCTTTGGTGTACCGTGCAATATCATGATCTCCGCTATAAATATCCGAGACAATCGCTTCGGTCCCCAAGTATCCATAATGCCAAGAAAGTGTGTCGACTTAGTCAATCGGTCAACAATGACCCAAATCATATTCATTCCAGTCTTTGTACTAAGCATCCCAGTAATGAAATCCACGGTAATATCTTCCCACTTCCATTCGGGAATAGGAAGAGACTTCAACAGTCGGCTGGCCGCTGATGTTCAATTTTGACTTGTTTACATGTCAAACACCGTGATACAAACTCGGTGACATCTCTCTTCATATTACTCCACCAAAATTTCTCTTAAGATCTCTGTACATCTTACTCGTTCAAGGATGGATTGAGTAAAGTGTAGCATGGGCTTTTCTGAGTATTCTTTGTCTCAACTCTGAATCATTTGGAACACAAAGCCTTCCCTGAAATCTCAAAATACTATCCTCGTGGATCATAAAACCAGGGCCTTTCCCCTTATCCACATCCACCTTTAGTTGGACGACCATTGGGTCATTACCCTGCTTCTCCTTGATGTCATCAACCAAGAACGAAGTAATCTCGAGAGTACACAATTGACCCTGAGTCCGCTGGATCCATACTTAGACTCCCTGCTCAATCAACTCTTATCTGATCTTCACTTGGAGTGTGAGGACCTCAAGCATCTGAAGTGATACTGACTTCCGGCTCAATGCGTCAGCTACATCGTTGGCTTTTCCTGGATGGTAAAGGATCTCCAAGTCATAATCCTTTATCAACTCCAACCAACGATGCTGTCTCATATTCAGTTCCTTCTGGCTGAAAATGTATTTTAAGCTCTTATGCCTGGTATAAATTCGACATGAAGAACCGTACAAATAATGACGCCAGATTTTCAGTGCAAACATTATGGCAGCTAACTCCAAATCATGGGTGGGATAATTCAACTCATACGGTTTAAGTTGTCGTGAAGCATAGGCTATAGTCTTATCGTGCTGCAGGAGTACGCACCAAGTCCTTGGCTTGATGCGTCACAATAAACTGAATACCCACCGATTCCCTGTGGTAGGGCTAAAATCGGTACGGAAGTCAAAATGCTTTTTCAGCTCCTCGAAACTCTGTTTTCTCTCTTCGTTCCATTCGAACTTTTCGACTTCTGGATTAATTGAGTAAGTGGTCGAGCAAGTTTAGAGAACCCCTCGATGAACCTTCGATAATACTCAGTCAGACCCAAAAAGCTATGAACTTCCTTCACATTCTTAGGCAGTGTCCAATCTAACACTGCCTCAATCTTCTGGAGATTTACTTGGACCCCTTCGGCTGAAATCACATGTCCCAGAAACATAACTTCCCTCAACCAAAATTCACACTTAAAAAATTTTGCATAGAGATGTTGAGTCCTCAAAATTTCCAACACTAATCGCAAATGCCGAGCGTGTTCCTCATCATCTGTTTGAGCCGTGGTTTGTTAGGTACAAAGTCGATTTTGTGTTTTCAGGCCATGTTCATGCATACGAATGATCCGCAAGTGCTTCTAAATGTTTCTTTCCCTCTTCCATTTTTTTCTGCTTTTGCTACAATATATCACTTGTTATAAAATCACGTGGTTTTTTACAGACTCTCCTTACATCCTGTTGCAGGAACGCGTGTCTAACATTACGTACAAAGTTGTGAATTGGATTTGCACTCCGGTACGTGACTAATTGGTGTAACACCCCCAAGTTATTCAGGGTATATTACAGCGCCGTGAGCCCCGCCGTGGGACCCACAAGGCTAAACATACGCGGAACTATAAACTTGACCGATAAGGTCTACATACAATAGAAAGAAAGACGATACAAATGGTATTCGAAACCATAAACAATGAAACCATATACATCACTGCACAAATCAATACTTCGCAACACAGGAACATCAAGGAAAGCGAAATACAATACTCGAGTATTTAAAAATCCATTCCAAGACAACAACACCGAATGGAGGAAACCAAAAGAGATAACCGGAGACAAGACACGATCACACTTGCCCATCATCTTCATGCCGACCGGTACACGTCCTGTCCGCTCTCCTGGAACTCGAAATACATGAAACGTATTTCCCCATAAAGGGGTTAGCCGTCGAATAGCTAGTGCAAGTATAACAATATGAAACATAATACTTCGACAATAAAGTAAATGTAATCCGTCAATTCATCAATATCCGTCAATTCATCAATGTAAGACTAGTATTCCTAATAACTAAATCTCATAAGGCGTATGTGAATGCCGTAGAAACGGTTCGTTCACCTCATACACCGTTACGTATGTGAATGCCGTCAAAACGGTTCGTTCACCTCATACGCCGATACATGTAGGAATGCCGTCAAAACGGTTCGTTCATTACATGCCAATCAATATATCTATGAATGCCGTAAAAACGGTTCGTTCATGATATGCCATCAATATTTCTTACTTTCAAAGTCGAGAACGTACAATCATAAATGTATACTTGCCTTAATAAACGTTACCGAAGATCCCGAAGAACACGGTTCGACCGGGAAGTTTGAACCACGAGGAAGACAACGAACGGAAGGGTTTCAACTCGAGTTCTTCACAAGAATTCGACCCTAACAACATAAATTCAATAAATCATCGATCATACGAGGAAGAATAATCGTAGAACGCCCGAAAACCCCTCTATGACATTTTACCGTACACCTTCAAGGCGTCGGTCAAGAACTCGACCAAAACAACGAATCGATACGATCCAACCATGGGATAACAAGGGAAATGATACAATACATCTAAATAATCATCAATCCTTCACAATCCTAAGTTAAATCGGATTAAACGGACGAAATCGAACAAAATACCCAAAATCCCCAAAATTAGATTTCTAGGAAATCGGCTGATTCGGTAGATCGGAGGATGTTATAGGACGGATGATTGATGATATGAACCTCAAAACTCCATGGATATGTTGTTAAACAACATGGATTCAAGATTAGAACACGCCAAGCTGCGGAAGAGGAGAAGAAGAAGGTGAAAAATGGCCAGAAAAACGTCTGCGGGCCTTTTATAGGGTTGATCGTCACGGACACGGCCCGTGCGTCCGGCACGGTCGTGTTACCTGATTGGTCGACAGGACTCGACCGTGTCCCGCTTGACACGGTCGCGGCGCCGAGGGCCTTCCGACAGCGACCCGCCGGCGATCGTCATGACTCGGCCGTGTCACGGGACACGGTCGGGCGTGTCAGCGATCGTTCGAGCTTATCCGGAAGAAATGCAGCACGGGCCGTGTCGACGACACGGCCGAGTATGGTCGGCGAAACTCCGGCATTTCGGACGAGTGCACGCGGGCCGTGTCGGACGACACGGCCGAGTTCGGCCGGCGGATCGCCAATAACGAGCGGGTGAGTTAAAGCGACCATAACTCTCTCGTCCGGACTCCGATTGACTCACCGTTTGAACCATTGGAAAGCTAACTCGATGCTCTATAATATTGCAAAGATTCAGAATTTTTGGAGTTACCAAAAATTAATGGTGATCTAACAAAGTCGAACTCCCACGTGAAAAGTCGATAAAGAACACGGAATTCAACGAACGATACCGAAACGAACTCGGATGACAAAAGTATAGAATTAATCATTTCTCGAAGACGAAACGGTCCCAAGCAAGTCGTCAAAATAGACTTCCGCCAAAAATAGAAAATTTCCGGGATAAAAATTACGGTACTACATTCTACTCCTTAAAAGAAGTTTCGTCCGAAACTTAAAGCAGTAGGAGAAGAAATATTTCGCCAGAAAAGCTCAACGAGATGCACAAGAATCAAACTTACGCCCAAACGGCGAATCATCAATATAGAACACCACAATACATTACAGAAGGCAAACCAAACCAATGCCGAAAAGATACGAATTCACAATGCCCGAAGGCTCCAGCGGAAATACCGATATATCACAATGGCACAAAGCCGAATGACCCCAAAGTCGTAAATCATCACAATACAGATCTCAAAGGAGCAAACTGATCATCGGACATACCCTCGGCGTATGAACAACCAAATGGAAATCGTCGGACATATCCAATACAACATGGACTACGAACGATCAATCAATAAACCTCAAGAGGGACATCACAGACGCCCGATCCTAAATGTGTCCATGCACATGTCCACCCCGTATACGGAATCCGAATATACGTGTGACAATGTACCTAATTAGCCTCAAGAACTACGTCTCGTGTGCACGGTCCAATGCGGAAATATCCACGCATGACCATCGAGTGCACGGCTAAAAATCCTACACATAACCAATCGCACGCAGACATGATTCCGGATATGCCACGATACAACATGACAACGAAACTCAAGGGATAAAACATCCAATATGGATCATACGACTCACCAAGTGAACGATGACACACGAATAATAAAAGATCGACACGACCAACGATATTCAAAACAACCATCCCGGGATCGAATTTCCCTAAGGACCGATTAACACGAGCAACGATCACAACACAACGATTCGGGAAAATCCTCAACCTTCAAAGATCACAAAATTACCGAGTTCACAAGAAAATAGTGTCCGCCTTGAATCGGCCAACACGACAATAATAATTCAACGGATGGGAACTATCCTCGATACCCCAATTCAATACTTCGATTACCGTAGAATGGCCAATCGATAACAACGATACAACGGATGAGAATATTTTTGACAACGGATGGGAATTATCTTCGATAATCCCAATTCAATACCTCGATTACCTTAGAGCGGTCAATCGATAAACAATGATACGATAGAATGGATGTCCTTGTCTTAAACCGACCACCAAACGGAGATGATAAAAGGATATATCAAACGTCTCTCATTGGTTAATATAATATTAATAGAAAAACACCGATGTCAATGACGACGATTACCACAATATCTCAATGGAACATCCATCACAATCACAATCGATACGTCGATACCGCGAACCGCAATCGGCAATGACTTAACCAACAAGTATCGCAATGCCTCGAACCGCCTTTTACAAACAATAGTAACATTTGGCATAATTTGCCGACGGGCGTCGTGTCAACCAATCCCGACATCAATACAATCATAAAGAGGCCAAGTCCCAAAATGATACACACAATCGTACGCCTACACGATAACATTAGTCTCATTGATTAGTACGAGTATAAAACTTGTCTCGATATCAATACAAAGTATCATTACCAATTCGGTTGATTTCGTCTTACGAATTCCCTCGCCTCGACCAAGTTAATCTACGAACCCTTCAACCTTAACCGCAACACAACGGTCATAATTCACGATCAAATATCATACCTTATTGTAAAATGAAGGATTGATAATCAACCGGTTCGATGACGACCAATATCAATACCACCAAACCACGAACTCAATCGTTTTACCATATCTCGACTAATCACGATCTGAACAATCCAACTCAGACACTTACAAATCCTGTCCACAATACGAGTCGAAAAATGATGATCATATCGGCAACCAATTCGAACCAATAATAAGGGTCTAAATGTTCCAAACTCAATTCTTAAATACGAATTTACAAGGTTCCCTTCTCGTAAATCCATCGTTAAAATTTACTTATAACCGTCATCAATTCGAATCATCCATTGGGTTCAAAATAATAGATAATCATATTAAAAAGGTTATCAAACAATCCAATCATTCGATTTGAATATTTGCTCCTACGTATGGGCTTCCAAATTCGAGAGATGAATAATAGTCTCATCAAACTCATAATCACATTCGTATTCCTATACGAACATTATTTCCAACACATAGTTTAGCTCTAGATATGAATATTCCATATTCATTTTCAAAACATCAACACTTCAAAAAAATTTCATCACCTCGTATAATTCAAGAGTTCTTCAAGAACATGAAATATCCGAAATCACGTTGAACAACATCTCCGAGGTATATATCTCCATGTTACCATTTTCTTCATCATGTCATTCATACAATCTCAAGAATCGCAACAAAACCCTTATCACCATATGAAGAAGATCTCAATGATCATATCAACATCCGAAATTTCTTATTACAATTCCAATAAATCTCGTATAACATTATCACATGATACCATAATTGTAACACCCTGCATCCTCCTGGGAATATTACACGCCGTAAACCCTTCTCACAAGGATTTACTGTGCTAAGCACAATTTCCACGTCGTTCCAAAAATGCTAAAAAGACCGATGACGGTAATATTTTTCAAATACTAAAAAAATCATTTTCCAAATACCGTCAAAACGATCAAGGTTAAAATGCCAAAACTCGCTTTAGGGAATCGGTTTTACAAAATAAAATTTGATTGGCAAAATACCAAAATCCATTTCAAAAATACTCACGCAATGGATAAAAGTACAGTCCAATTTATGCATTTTCATTGAAATAAGACGAACATCAAAATATACGATTCCCAACATACTCCCTCCCAAGTAGTAATCCAAAGAGAAAAAAAATGAGCCACTATCAAAGGGATACGAGGATTACCTTGTATGGACGAACCACGAAGAAAGAATAATTGAACTCCATTCCAAGAATCATTAAATCATCATAGTCATCATATGGCCTCAAGAACACCAAGATCTCTATGATTCCATAATCATAATCAACATATTCAAAGCATATCATTATCTTCCTTCAACATAAACCTCATAGAATATGGATAACACAAGGAATCACTTCAAGAATCAACAATAGTTCCATAACCAAGCTCTAATTCCATGATTCCAAGCTCACAATCATGTTAAAAGTGCTTAGAACACTCTTAAAAGTGAAGAGGGACGAGTTTTGGAGAGAAATATCTCAAAGGATCGTGAGAGAAATGAAAGGCAACACTTCAATATATAAATTGCACTCTCATTACGTACGTAGGTGTCCTTTCTTAACGTACGTAACAACTTTAACGTGCGTAATCCAAAATCCATAACGTACGTAACCAACTCACTGTCTCAATCCGTGCAGTCCATTACGTACGTAACCTATACCATACAACGTACGTAATATACCAGTTGACTTGCTACAGTACAATGGTTGTGTTACGTACGTAACACGTCCTGTATAACGTATGTAACACGTACGTTGACTCACCTGTCAACATCCTGCGCCGAAAGTTTCCAAAACAGGGTCCCACCTGCCGACCAGGACTCGGTTCTGTCCGATGCCGGGTATTACGTACGTAATACCTTAGCCTTAACGCACGTAACCATGCCAATCTTACGTCGTAATCTCACCTTATTAACGCACGTAATAATTCCATACTTAGTCAATTTCAACAATTCTGTCCAAAGTCATGACATACTAAATACGAGCATACGACAAAATCAATACATATACTCAATTCAATAACATTATCAAACGTTCACAACGTCCTCGAGCATAATTAACCATCCACGATATCCAATATATAAACGAAAAATATATCCGAAAAATCGGGGTATTACACTCTACCCCCTTAAAAATAAGTTTCGTCCTCGAAACTTGCAATCACTCGCACAAACATTTCAACGGAAAATCCAAAATCACCAAGATAACCCTGAATTATCGAATAATCCGAACAACATACTTACAGGTCAGGGAAGTCGAAGATCTCCCGTGATACTAGCATGCGACTCCTAAACAAAGTCTCAACATAATACCGTTACACACCAATATCGCAATTAGCAATTTAACAAAATCTCAAGGAAGAGTTCACGTCCGTAACCACGGCCACGATTCTTCCTACTTTCACCAACATTCGAAGGGCACATACGTGCGTAAGTATAATCCAAATCGCACATTCCCGAAGTGACCAATTCCCAAGAATACCAAGCTATAAACGAAACGATTAAGAAAAATACAAGAAGAGTGAGAGGACTTATAAGTACCGGTCGCCGTGATGATGGCGAGTAGTGATATCAGGCAAATGCCGACTCAATCGACCCAAAAGACCGACCTAGGTATCCATAAACCTAAGCTCCGATACCATATTCGTAACACCCCAAGTTATTCAGTATATTACACGCGTGAGCCCCGCCGTGGGACCCACAAGGCTAAACATACGCGGAACTATAAACTTGACCGATAAGGTCTACATACAATAGAAAGAAAGACGATACAAATGGTATTGAAACCATAAACAATGAAACCATATACATCACCGCACAAATCAATACTTGGCAACACAGCCGGAACATCAAGGAAATCGAAATACAATACTCGAGTATTTAAAAATCCATTCCAAGACAACAACACCGAATGGAGGAAACCAAAAGAGATAACAGAGACAAGACACGGTATCACACTTGCCCATCATCTTCATGCCGACCCGTCTGTCCGCTCTCCTGGAACTGAAATACATGAAACGTATTTCCCATAAAGGGGTTAGCCGTCGAATAGCTAGTGCAAGTATAACAATATGAAACATAATACTTCGACAATAAAGTAAATGTAATCCGTCAATTCATCAATATCCGTCAATTCATCAATGTAAGACTAGTATTCCTAATAACTAAATCTCATAAGGCGTATGTGAATGCCGTAGAAGCGGTTCGTTCACCTCATACGCCGTTACGTATGTGAATGCCGTCAAAGCGGTTCGTTCACCTCATACGCCGATACATGTAGGAATGCCGTCAAAGCGGTTCGTTCATTACATGCCAATCAATATATCTATGAATGCCGTAAAAGCGGTTCGTTCATGATATGCCATCAATATTTCTTACTTTCAAAGTCGAAACGCATAATCATAAATGTATACTTGCCTTAATAAACGTTATCAAGATCCGGAGAACACGGTTCGACCGGGAAGTTTGAACCACGAGGAAGACAACGAGCGGAAGGGTTTCAACTCGAGTTCTTCACAAGAATTCGACCCTAACAACATAAATTCAATAAATCATCGATCATACGAGGAAGAATAATCGTAGAACGCCCGAAAACCCTCTATGACATTTTAGGACACCTTCAAGGCGTCGGTCAAGAACTCGACCAAAACAACGAATCGATACGATCCAACCATGGGATAACAAGGGAAATGATACAATACATCTAAATAATCATCAATCCTTCACAATCCTAAGTTAAATCGGATTAAACGGACGAAATCGAACAAAATACCCAAAATCCCCAAAATTAGATTTCTAGGAAATCGACGATTCAGTAGATCGGAGGATGTTATAGGACGGATGATTGATGATATGAACCTCAAAACTCCATGGATATGTTGTTAAACAACATGGCTTCAAGATTAGAACACGCCAAGTGCGGAAGAGGAGAAGAAGAAGGTGAAAAATGGCGAAAAACGTCTGCAGGGGCCTTTTATAGGGGTTGACTGCCGGACACGGCCCGTGCCGGTCGGCACGGTCGTGTTACCTGATTGGCCGACAGGACTCGACCGTGTCACCGCTTGACACGGTCGCGCGGCCCGAGGGCCTTCCGACGACCCGCCCGGCGGCCGATCGGTCATGACTCGGCCGTGTCACGGGACACGGTCGGCGTGTCGGCGATCGTTCGAGCTTATCCGGAGAGTGCGGCACGGGCCGTGTCGGACGACACGGCCGAGTCTGGTCGACAGAAACTCCGGCATTTCCGGACGAGTACGGCACGGGCCGTGTCGGACGACACGGCCGAGTTCGGCCGGCGATGATCGCCAATAACGGCGGGTGAGTTAAAACGACCATAACTCTCTCGTCCGGACTCCGATTGACTCACCGTTTGAACCATTGGAAAGCTAACTCGATGCTCTATAATATTGCAAAGATTCAGAATTTTTGGAGTTACCAAAAATTAATGGTGATCTAACAAAGTCGAACTCCCACGTGAAAAAGTCGATAAAGAACACGGAATTCAACAGAACGATACCGAAACGAACTCGGATGACAAAAAGTATAGAATTAATCATTTCTCAGGAAGACGAAACGGTCCCAAGCAAGTCGTCAAAATAGACTTCTGCCAAAAATAGAAAATTTCCGGGGATAAAAATTACGGGTACTACAATTGGCACATGTATACATAACCATTGGATATGGAAGAAATATTGAAGGTTTAGCCACAAGATAGACTTTCTTAACCTAAAATGTACTAATCGACCACCAAAGAGGAAGAGTTAGACCTCATGTTACCTTACCTTATTCCTTTATTTTTCAGCATGACGGAGTCACAACCCAAGTACTCTGCTTTTCGCGCGGCGAGCTTTGGACATGCGACGTTTGAGATCAAGATTAGAACAGATGCGTATTACAGTTGACGTCCTAATCCAGACGGATTTGCCGTAAAAGCTGATTCCATGTGGTTTTTCAATAAATATTGGTATCCAGTTGATGATTCTTAGACTGCTTAGTCATGAACAAGTCTCCGAACGTTGTTCGTTTTCTCCAATTCTCCTCTTTTTATCGTCTTTCTATGGAGACTTTATCGAGGGAACCTAGAGTTGTTGCCCAAACAAATATCAAATAATGAATGTAACATTAGATTATGAGTTTTTGAAAAATATGGGATTTGGTGGATTACAAATTTAAAGAGGTTTTCAGTTGAGCGTGGTGAAGATGAGAAGGAATCCATTGTTAAAGTGAATGCTAAAACAATTTTGGCTGACTCGATGAAGAAGCTGAATAAAGGAGAAAGGATTGAGAAAGAGAATTCTCCCGCTAAAAAAAGATTGGGGTCTCTGAAAGAGAACGAATCATCATCATGTGTTAAGGTAAATATTTGTGCGAATATTCGACATTGAGAAAACTTTGAGCGTCCCAAATTTTTATTTCCATTTTCACTCTCTCTGTCTCTCTCTCCCTCCCTCTCTCCCGTTTCTTTCCCCTTTTCTCTTTGTTTTTCTGCGTATTCCATTTTTTTAACAAGATTTTATTTTATTTTTCCTTGTATGATAAGATTTTTATTCTTTGGACCATGCATATATCATATATTCATATGAGTATGAACATGAAAAAAAATATGACTATCATATTAGAATAGAATTATTTCTTGAATGTGAGTTTATCAAGTAGGATTGAAAGTGTAACGAAAACAAAATCTCTCTCTCTCTCTCTCTCTCTCTCTCTCTCTTCACCCGGCAACCTATCAGGTTTCTAGGGGCGAAATATATCACCAGCCGAAGGCATCTAATGCACTCAAGAATTTTTCAACTTCGACCAAATGTACTACCCCGATAACTCGGAAGCATAGCACACCAGCTCGGGTATCAATTTTCTACGAGTTTGATGGATGGCAGAAAACTTCGTAACCTTTTTCAAACTTAGTCTGTTTGTTGTCGGGAGAATTTCATGATGAATGTTATACTTTGCACATTAATTCATTTATAAGCGCATTTGTGTGTCAATCATTCAAAATGAAAAACATTAAACAGCAACCTAGTTACTACCAACATATAACTCATGGACTTGTTCCTAAGTACTGGCCAAGCGAATGACCCAATAAAGAAAAAATAAAATGGTCTTTGATTCTTCGTCCTCTCGGTCGGTTTTCTTCGGTCTTCGTTACAGCCAAATAAATAATTACATCATAGAAAATGCATCCTATTATACAAATTTTCTAGTAAAAATAAATAGGCTCAAAACGGCTTTTACAACCCAATCGAAATGAATAAATCAAAACTAAGTCCACGAGCTATATCACTATCACATAAGGATTCCACACAACATGTAACGGCAATAAAATTAAATAATTAATTTTAATATATATATATATATATATGTGTGTATATATATTAATCCAATTAATCTATAAAATTAATCTATTCAATTTCTACAATATTAATCCAATTAATATTAATGGCATTAAAATTAAATAATCAATTAATATATTAATCCAATCAATATAAAAATTAATCTATTCAATTTTAGTGGTATTAATCCAATTAATACATATAATCACCAATTCAATTCGTTCAAAGTAATCTGGCCAAAAATAATATTCTCGTTTAATTAATTTCCCGTAACTCAAAAATATTCCAAATATTGATTTAAATCCAATTTAAATTTGGAAAATATTACAATGAAATATAAACTTAAAACGGAGTCCCAAACTATCCGGTATTAGGCCCAGCCCGCGGCTCGATTCAAAATCGGGCCAAAACCCGAGAGGTGGCATGGCCGAGCCATGCTCGGCTGACAGGGCCGAGATCCCCTCGGTGACCTGGGCAGGCAGCCCAGGCAGTGCTGCCGGCACCACTACCGGCAGCCCGTTTTCTCATTTTTTTTTTGCTCATTTCCAAAAACGTGATGTCACAACGAACAATTTAAATAATTACGATTATACCAATAATGATTCTAAATCATTAACATCAACCAATAGCATTCACAATGCACAAATAATCGTATATACGGTATCATTGACGTCGCTCCGATACCATTGTTGGGATTCTGGAAACAAAATCGAATACGCAACGGAATAATAAAGAATCTCAAACAGGATCGATCAAGTAACGTATATACGAAAAGAAAAATACGAAGATTAAAAGGATTAAGGTCCCATACCCTTGAAGCCTTTGAAAATATCTTCGTAAGTTGATGATGATCACGAACCCGAGCATAAGTACGAAATTCCCTCGTCCCAAACACCGAAATCACGATGTCTCTACGTCACCACGCGTCGGAAGTTGCCCGGAAAAATCTACAAGACTCCGTTCTCCAAGAACACGGCTAGGGAAACTCGTAGGAATTTTTCTCTCTTTATTTCTTATCTTTTTTCACACCTCCAAGATGAAGAATTGAACAAGAAAAATTTTCTCTCTCTCACATAACCCTCTCGGCCGAAGCTAGCATGGAATAAAGGTTGGTGTTGTGATGTCTTCATTTTATAAGTCTAACATGATCAAAAAGAAAGATAACAGATGATATGATTAGATACCAAATCAATTCATCTTGGAATTTTCTTAAGAACATGCTTAACTGTAGTGATATTTCGTTAACGCAAGTGCATTATCGTAGACAAGTAATAAAGTGATGAGTGAGTATCGTTCCCACGAGGACTGAATCACTAAGTACCGATTTTTATGTATTCTAATTTTATTTGAACAGTCGAAATTTGGGTTGCAATTAATAACTAAAGGAAATCAATAATAAACAGAAAAACGATTGCTTGAAGAAAGAAAATCAAATAATGAAAACGTCTAGGATTGTGAATCCACCTCGGTTTATCCGAATTTACTCTCGATTATCTGAAGTAAATGATTTCCCCAATTTATTGAAGGCGAAGATTACTAAAATACTCTACCGCCTCTCCCGAGGTCATTAGATTTTTCTAAAGGTGAATAACGCACTCTATCCCTAGGTGAATTAATTCGACAATAGGCAAAAAGCACAAAATCTTCAAAAGGCCACGTAGTTCCTATGAGTATATTCCTATCTCACAAGATAAAACGGTTCTCACCAATAGTTCCTCACCAACTCTCCTCTCCCAATTCGAGTTGCATATATAAAACAATCCAATTATTGGCCAGACAATTGAAAGCATTAAAATCGATTGGGAAAACTCAACAGAAAAAGGGAATTATATAGATAATCAAAAGCAAATCCGTCAAAACTTTGGTTTCATCAAAATCCTAGAACAGAGTTTTAGCCTGACATGCTAAAAGATAAAAATACAGGAATAATGAATGAAAGCATTGAAATCAAACGTAGATGAAGAGCTCGGATTCCTCCGTTCTTCTGGCTTCCGCCCTCTGCTCTTGGTGTCTTTTGCTTCTTCTCCTTGATGATAATCGATCGTCTGATCCCCCGTTGCTCTCCTTATGACCTTAAACCCTTATTTATAATCCTCTTTTGCCTCAAAAACGCGTCCATGTAATTAGGTCGAGAACAGGCTTCAAAACGGCCCAGAAACGCGGCACTTTCTGTCAAAACCGCCCCGTGGGCCGTGGCTCACTTAATCTGTGCCGCGGCTCACGGTACTCAGATTAAAACCTGGGCGCTATTTATTTCTTCTGGGTCGCGGCTCACTATATCTGTGCCGCGGCTCAGAGTACAGTTTACTCGGGGGGTCGCTGGTAGCTTGCGTGTGCCGCGGCCCGCTTGCCTTGTGCCGCGGACCCAGGCCAAAAGTCGCCGTTTTCGTCCGTTTTTCATCGTTTCGGCTTCCGAACTCCAATTTCCTGCAAAACATAAAAGAATAGGGCATTACAAGCTCATTTATGCAGATTTACTCATGAAAAGAATACAAAATAATGATAAATAAGCGTATAAAAATACGCCTAACAAATACCCCCAAACTTGAGCCTTTGCTTGTCCTCAAGCAAAATAATCAATTTCAACAAAAGAATATCATGAATAATCGTGCAACTCATAGTGTTCAACCTAATCAATACTACCCTGAAAATCTCAAAGAATAGGACAAGTATCGTAATAGTGAGTCACATCCAGGACACTGATTCCACAAAGTCACCAACTTCAGTCCTAATCAATCGTTCATGAAGAAAATCCATCTCAAAGATTAACAAGTGTGAATTTAATCGACCGCCAATATGAAGGGTTAAAATAAACAAGCCAACTCGCCCAGTCCCACAGTTTAGTGGCCAAAATTTCAAGAGTTTCATCATCAAATATAACTCTCGGACAGTCTTCCCTTATATACGATCAATAAATTGATTCGAGTTGACCACTAGGTTTGGATCTCGGGACGTTTCATCGGGATAATCCTATGGTGGAATTCCATTCTCATGTGTTGGGGAGCCGTTTGACGTAAAAGACACTCATGGGGCACATGGATGTTTCAAGTTACTAAGTTCCCCTCCACAGCGGAGAAACAACTCGAATAGCTATTCCCGCATGTCCGATTCAAGGATGCTATTTTACGCAAGAGTAAACAACGGGTCACGCGAATACCCCCGGTTACTAGGCTCCCCATCATCGGCACATGCGAAATCTCTAAACCACTAGTCTAATCAGGGTCGTCGTTTTACGCGAGAGTAAACAACGGGTCACGTGAATACCCCCGGTTACTAGACTTCCCATCATAGAACAAATAATATCACGACCTTTGGGAAAAACTGTCCGACTCTGAACTCACATTAAGTGCCAACACGACTTACGTTACTGGACGACTAACTATTGGGAAAAATGTAACCAAACGTATAGGCGGCGATTTAAAAACATGTATGTCTCCTTTCTTATCTGCTAAGATTTCTACAAAAACGGAAAAATTTCGGACCTAAATGAATACTCAACAGAAACAAATATCATTGACTACAACTCACTAAAACTCAACCGTTTCTTCAGAGATAAATCAGTATCGTAACATCAGTTTTACACAACAAGAAGCACGAAAAATGCACGAATGCAATTAAAAACACGACAAGCAAGGCTAGCAACAAAAAGATAACGAAAAAAATAACGAAAGTGCAAACGAATAAGTACAGCAATAAATGTAGCAACAGAAAGTAAATCCCCCCCAAACTTAGGACGTACATTGACCTCAATGGACAAAATGTAATATGCAATAAAGGAAGAAGGTAAAGTACTCCCCTATAGTCAGCTCACGAACTGGCGGCGGCGTCGTCCGGCGAGCCTGCATGTATCTCGACTACACCATACGGAACGTGAATGAGTGAGCTTGCAACAACAAAGAGGAAATTAAGGATGAGCTCTCAAGTTTAAACATGATGTAAGGGTTGGGAGACAATATAATCCGATAAAGCGATTTGTTGCATATAGTTTGAAAATGCTTGCCTTAACAATTTTTCATTGCTGCAATATATCAAACACTTGGTATGCACAAGTCAAAATGAAGAACAAGAAGTTTAATGGCTAACTCCAAATCCCAAAAAATAATAACACAGATATATATCCATGAAAAACGACAACTAACATCACCAATTCGTTCATAATCACCAATACCATCACAATCAAATACCATATTCACCATATTCCAACTCCATTTTTGAGAAAACATTGAAGAACAACTAGCAACATATAACTTCAATTCACTTTTCAAATCATGTATCAATTATGATTAAGAGATCGAGAATTACCTGACTTGGAATGAAGAATGCAAGAAGAAGGAGCAGAAAAATATATCGGCCGATCGCTGTGCAAAGGAAAGGGAAGAAGTTTACCTGAATCCCGGTCGATCGTGTATAAGAAGGGTACCTGGGCTTCCTATTTGCGACGGGGGCCGCGGCAAAGCCTAAGTGAGCCGCGGCCCATAGTACAGTCGGCCTGGGACTTTTTGTGATGTCGCCGGGTGCCGCGGCTCAGCATACGGGTGCCGCGGCTCATAATGTTAATGTGCCGCGGCTCAGCACATATGTGCCGCGGCACAGAGTATAGCCTCCTGGGCAGATTTTTGGCAATTGGCATGCCGCGGCTCAGGGAATATATGCCGCGGCTCAGGGACCTGGTGTGCCGCGGCTCAGTAAGGTCATGCCGCGGCACAGAGTACAGTTTGTTTGGCCTTTTTCCTTCAACTGGTGTGTGCCGCGGCTCACTATTCTTGTGCCGCGTCCCGTCACTGATTTCTTCCCCTGGGGTGATTCCTGCACAGAATTTTTAAAGGAAAAACATCAAGAACGAGAGGGATAAGCAAATCAAAGAAAAAATGACGAAAAATAAAGACTCTAAAATGCAAGAAAATACTAAAAAATAAAAAAAACTACAACTAATACTCGAGTTTCCTCCAAAGAAGCGCTAAGTTTATAGTCTTCAGCCGGACTTTTCTAGCATTCATCCGGAGGTGGATAAGACGACACTCGTCTTTTGCGCATCTATTGGATTACCCTGTAGGCCTTCAACCGCTGTCCATTAACTTTGAATTTGCGGTCATCTTTTTCTACTTCCACTGCACCATGTGGGAACACTTGAACTACGGTGAACGGTCCCGACCATCGTGAACGCAATTTCCCGGGGAATAACCTTAAGCGAGAATTAAATAACAATACTTCTTGACCCGGGACAAACTCTCTCTGTGTGATGTGCTTATCATGCCAAATCTTTGTTCGCTCCTTATAAAGCTTTGCATTTTCGTATGCGTCGTGGCGAATTTCCTCCAACTCGTTCAGCTGTAAACAACGCTTCTTACTAGCAGACTTCAGATCAAAGTTTAATTTCTTTATCGCCCAATAAACAAGATGTTTCATCTCTACGGGCAAATGGCATCTTTTCCCAAAAACTAATCTGTAAGGCGACATCCCGATAGGTGTTTTATACGCAGTACGGTACGCCCAAAGTGCATCATCGAGTTTAAAAGACCAATCTTTTCGAGACGAGCTGACTGTTTTTTCTAGGATCCACTTCAGCTCTCGATTGGATATATCGACTTGACCGCTCGTCTGAGGATGGTAGGCTGTAGCAACACGATGAGTGACTCCGTATTTTCTCAAGACCGCATCAAGGAATTTGTTGTCGATGTGTGAACCACCATCACTGATAATAGCACGTGGAGTCCCAAAACGCGTGAAAATGTATTTTTTTATAAATTTGATTACGACATTTGAACCATTCGTTGGTAGTGCCACCGCTTCAACCCACTTTGAGACGTAGTCCACGGCTACCAAAATATAGAGATTCTTATTGGATGGAGGAAATGGACCCATGAAGTCTATCCCCCACACGTCGAACAATTCAACCTCAAATATGGTGTTCAGCGGCATTTCGTGTCGTCTTGAGATGTTTCCTGTCCGTTGACACCGATCACATGTGGACACAAAGGAGTGAGCATCCTTGAATAATGACGGCCAATAGAACTCCGATTGTAAGACCTTTGCTGCTGTTCTATTTCCACTAAAATGTCCACCGTAGGGTGATGCATGACAATGGTTCAACACACTGTGGATTTCCTCATCCGGAATACATCTGCGAATGATTTGATCGGGGCATCTTTTGAATAGGAAAGGATCGTCCCACAAATAATACTTAGCGTCTGAGATTAGCTTCTTCTTTTGATGGCGTGAGAGGTCGTTTGGAATTGTTTTGCTTGCCAAGTAGTTCACTAGATCAGCATACCAAGGCGCGTGTTGCGAACCCAACTTGTAGAGCTGCTCATCGGGAAAGGTTTCCATGATTTGCGGATGACTTTCTCCTCGCTCGAGGGAACTCTCTAACCGTGAAAGGTGATTGGCTATAACGTTCTCAGTCCCCTTTTTATCCCGAATTTCCAAGTTGAATTCTTGAAGGAGAAGCACCCACCTAATCAACCTTGGTTTAGCATCCTTCTTTTCCAAAAGGTATTTTATTGCTGAATGGTCGGTCCACACTATCACTTTCGTCCCTAATAGATACGCCCGGAATTTATCAAATGCAAAGATTACTGCCAACAATTCTTTTTCCATTGTGGCATAATTTCTTTGGGCATCGTCGAGTGTTCGGCTCGCATAATACATGACATGGAACACTTTCCCTCGTCTTTGTCCCAAAACAGCCCCAATGGCAAAATCACTCGCATCACACATTAATTCGAACGGAAGGTCCCAGTCTGGAGCGACTATAACCGGTGCCGTGCTTAGAGCTTTCTTCAATAAATCGAAACTTTCTTTACACGACTCGTCAAAATTAAACGGAACATCCTTCATTAATAGATTGCACAACGGCTTCGTGATCTTCGAAAAATCCTTAATAAATCGGCGATAAAAACCGGCATGTCCCAAAAAGCTTCTAATCCCTTTAACCGAAGTAGGCGGAGGCATCTTCTCGATTGTTTCAATTTTTGCCCGGTCGACTTCAATTCCATGTGAGGATATTCGATGGCCAAGTACTGTAACACCCCAAAATCCTATTGGGTTATTACAGTGCCGTGGACCCCATGCCAGGAGATCCACCAGGCGAACATGACTAAAATACATTAAATTACACAATAAGGGAAAATCATAGTCCCTACCATGACATCCGACACAATATTCCGATAAGGAATTTCAACGACAAAAGTGGCCTACATGGCCAAAAAAATGAAATACAACAACATCCATGAACATTTGTTCGGGTAATACAACACGACAACAACTGACAAGACTGGAGTACACTTCAACTGACTGACCGACAATGAACAACTCGGACTAGTCGCTCGAATGCCTCGTCACCATCGTCACGCCCCTGTGTCTCAACTCTCTCCTCGCAAGCACCTAAAACATGAAAACATGTTCCGCCCCAAAGTCGATCATCCAGAGATAATGAACATCAAATACATGTATAACATGATATGCATCCAAAGGCAGAATGAAACGGTACAATGATAATAATAATAATACGAGATGCTCACAAACCAAGGTAAGAACCGAGCATTCGTGAAATACTATGCCCACGGCATACTATTAATACCTGTTCGACAGATTAGAACATAAGTGCCCAACGGCAAATCATAATCACAGAATACCACAATGAATTACACGACATGAACCAAACCAGGACTGAATTAATTATGAATCACAATGCCTGAAGGCTTCAACGAAATTACCAGGACAATAATAAAGGCTTGAAAGCCACTCAGCCGAAGCTGTCAAATCATCACAATCACATGAAGCCAAAACAGCCCGCAGCTGTTATTGATTAGGGCCGAAGCCACGGCACGAAGCCGTATCACAATTAGGGCTGAAGCCACGGCACGAAGCCGTATCACCATTAGGGCCGAAGCTACGGCACGAAGCCGTATCACAATTAGGGCCGAAGCCACGACACGAAGCCGTATCACCATTAGGGCCGAAGCCACGGCACGAAGCCGTATCACAATTAGGTCCGAAGCCACGACACGAAGCCGTATCACAATGAAGGATAGTGTGCTGCCTTGAGTCGGCCAACACGATGACAATAACACACGGATAGGCACCGTCCTCGACAGTTCCAATTCAACACCTCGATTGCCTTAGGATGGCCAACCGATAACAATGATGCAGCGGATGATTCCATGAATGATTGAGCGCTTCGATTGGCTTAGAATGGCCAATCGATACGAATGATACGATGAATGATTGAATACCTCGATTGCCTTAGAACGGTCAATCGATAACAATGATATGGTGAATGATTGAACATTTCGATTTGCCTGAGAACGTCCAATCGATGACAATGACACGAAGGATGCCTCAGCACCTTTAATCGATTACCGAGGACGAAGATGAGGAATGAATACGCCAATGCCTTTAATCGGCCAATACAGTTTTCATGACAACCCCAACAGGAATAACAATGATCTGAACGATGTCTTAGATTGACATCAATATTAACAACAATCGATACATCGATACCGCGAACCGGCTATCGACAATGACATTAATAACGAGTATCACAATGCCTTGAATCGGCCATTAATGGACAATGATAAACATTTGGCATAGTTGCCGAAAGGTATCGTATCAAACGATCTCTTAATATCAATGAATTCATGAAGAGACTAAGTCTCGAAATGATACAACACATTCATACACATATATGATAACATTAATCTCATTGACTAGTACAAGTATAAAACTTGCCTTAAACCGAAGGCGAGAAGGTACTTCCACGATCAACGTCCTTAATGAAATTATCGGCCGCTTGAACAACCTTGAATAATACAATTACCAACAATCCATTCAATATACGAATCAAACACGAATATAACGAACTCAAAACGTCGATACGATTAAACCAAGTTCATTGGGGCATTATATCGAATACTTTGTGGTCAAACCTCGATTGTTTATAACCAAACCTCAATAATACCAACATCAAATCCCCAAGAAGTGTTTCCAACCAACAAAACATCTTCAATATGATCAATAATCCAATATGAATATTCAAATACATGATTACAACAACGATTAATCGAAAACCCCTAAATCCAACTCAATATTCAAAGTGTTCTTGAATAATTCTTCAATAATCCAATGAATAATAAAACATATCCATAATTATGTGTATTTCACTTCATACAACATGATCTTAACATCCAAAACATCATATCTCAAAACAAAATCGAAATCCAAGATGTTGGAGAAATTACCTTTGAAGATCCAAGTACTTTAATCCGATGAAATCGCGTTAGATCGATAATCCGAGCTCCACAACCGAATGAAAATAATGAAAGATGAATACTCAAGTGATTGATGATGAAGATGCTCTCCCACAAACCCTCTCTCTCGGACCAAAGTGAAGGAATGGGAAGAAATGAGCTGATCCACGCAAAAATCGCAAATTATAGTGCTGATTGCACTGTGTGCCGCGGCCCGGCCGAAGTGTGCCGCGGCACAGGGCCAAAACCCCAATGATCGCGGCGTGCCGGCCGCGGACGAGTGTGCCGCGTGATGACTTCAGCAGTGCCGCCCGTCGGCATGTGCCGCGGCCCCGTCGGCATGTGCCGCGGCACACGGTATAGACGGGTTGGCCGATAAGTTGCAACACGAGTGTGCCGCGGCCCGGACGAGTGTGCCGCGGCAGTGGCTCAGCGGTGCCGCGCCTGCCCGGCATGTGCCGCCCACAGTCTGCCGCTCGGTCAAAGATCGGAACATGTGTGCCGCGGCGCACACTCAGGCCGCGCCCACACCACAGGGGTCCTAAAATGATGAAAAATGATCCGGGAAGAGAAAAAAACAATAGGAATCAATATTTGGGAAACAATAACACGAAATGGAAGTGCGGAAACCCCAAAACGGTGGTTCCAAGCAATGATTACAAGGATCCGCCTAACAAAACACAATTCGAACAATATCGATACCCAACTCGAAGTTATTCCGAACGGTGAACACGGTTGAATGATTATTATCAAGTGAAAAAATTACATAGTGACAAATACCGAATGAAATTAATGAATGATAATGATCGAATTACAACCGGGTATTACATACCTCCCCCTTAAAAAGAGTTTTGTCCTCGAAACTAAGGGTAAACAACTTGGGATATGAACTATCCATCATGATCTGAAAACCAAAATGTCCAAATAGTTCTCGGGACCAAATCAATCGCACGCCCAAGTCCCCAAGACTTGACGTCTCGGATCACAGTGAACGATTTCCCAAATCATCACGAAGTCTTGAGTACAACGCCAAAGGGACGAATTCTCAGCAAATGGTCCAACTCTCAAGATTCTCGAATATGATCATAATAAAATAGATCCACGATAAATGATCCACAGTCACGATACAATAATACGGATATATTTACACAGTCATCCGAAAACAAGGTTACATCTCAAATGTACCCAACATCGATATCCTTCCAGATCATCGATCTCCTCTATCTCAACGATTTAAGGTAGACCCAAATCTGAACTCACTGCACAATATGACCCGGAAGGTCACAAGAACAAAATGATCACCAAGAATGATAATGAATCGAAATCCCACAAGGATTAAGAATGACTCACCGAGGTGAATTAATAAATTAATGAGTGATAGTTCCATGAAGTGATTGGGACCGTCGTTCCTCGTGAATTGAATGATTAATCGATAATTATGAGTCCCAACATGATTGATATATATAATGAATGAATTATATGAATGAATGAACGACAATGAAATGAATGATTATCCCATTAACGAACAAGAATTAACTTGTTCAAACCGGTGATGAATGTCCTTACCTCTGGCCCTCGAGGCCTGATAGGGTCCCTCGAATGAAACACGGGCTGGAGTAACGAAGTCTCTCGAGGCCCTTGAGTTCTTTTGAGATCTACTGGCACTAGAACTCCTGCAGTATTTATGCCGGTGTCCCTGCCTCACACACAGAAAACAAACAATAGCTGGCACCGTACACCGGGTACTAACGTGACCTGCTGAATCACAGTTAAAGCAAACAACAGTCGAACTCGTCGCCTGAGAGGAAGATGCTATCCCAGCACGAAGACGACTAGAAAACGACCCCTTGGACGTCGGAGCCCGATGTCCCTCTGAACGAGCCGGCATTCTAGTCCTCTCACCCGAAGAAACTGAAGGATGCTTCTGAGTAAGCTCCTTGATCAAAAGCTCTACTCCAAGAGCCTTCCCAATGAATTCGCTAATATCCTGTTTGGTAACTTGAAATTCATTTGAAATTCAAGAATTGACCGAATCTAGTGTTTGGCAACTCTAATAAAATTTGAAATTGGATTTGTAGAATTCCATATAATTTTTAAACAGACCCAAATATTAGAATTTGAAATACAATCCCAAAACTTGTCATTTCAAATGAAAAATAAACCCTTATGAAAAATCTAGGCCCAAATGAAAAATAAAAGGCCAGCCGCCACTTTTTTTTTTTTGCTTTTTCGTTTACTTTTTACTTTTCTTTTTGTTTCTTTTATATAATCATTTGTATTGTGTTTTATTTATGCTGATTTTTTAATTTTTTTACTGTTTTTATTTCTTGTTTTTTTATTTAATAGTCATGCACTTTATTTAAATTATTTATTTAACTATTAATATTACTATTATATTTTTATACGTGTTCGTCCATTTTTCTTACGTTTTTGTCTGTTTTTCTTACGTTTTTGCCCGTTTTTCTAACATTTTTCAATTTACATACGTTTTCGTCCATTTTTATACGTTTTCGCCCGTTTTTATACGTTTTCGCCTGTTTTCTTACGTTTTCATCCGTTTTCTTATGTTTTCGTCCGTTTTTCTTACGTTTTTTCCGTTTTCATACGTTTTTGTCCGTTTTTATAGTGTTTGCCCGTTTTCTTACGTTTTCATCTGTTTTTATATGTTTACGTCCGCTTTTCTTAAGTTTTTGTCCCTTTTTTATCGGTTTTTTCAGTTTTTGTTCATTTTTCTTACGTTTTTGTCCATTTTTCTTACGTTTTTTTTCGTTCTCGCCTGTTTTCTTACACTTTCATCGGTTTTATATGTTTTCGCCTGTGTTTCTTACGTTCTTTTCCGTTTTTAACCGTTTTTGTCCATTTTCTTACGTTTTCACCCGTTTTCTTACTCTTTCATCTGTTTTATATGTTTTCACCTGTGTTTCTTACGTTTTTGTCCGTTTTTATCTGTTTTTGTCTATTTTCTTATGTTTTCACCCGGTTTCTTACTCTTTCATCTGTTTTTATGGTTTCCGCTCGTTTTTCTTACGTTTTTGTCCGTTTTTATCTGTTTTTATTCGTTTTTCTTACGTTTTTGTCCGTTTCTCTTACGTTTTTTCTGTTTCACCCATTTTCGCCTGTTTTTCTTATGCTTTCGCCCATTTTCTTACGTTTTCATCCATTTTTCTTACGTTTTTATACATACCAAAATGGGTAAAAACGGACAACAACGTATGAAAACAAAAAAAAACATAAGAAAAGCTGACAAAAACGTAAGAAAACGGACAAAAACGTAAGAAAAACAGGCGAAAACGGATGAAAATGGAAAAAACGTCAGATAAACGGACAAAAACGTAAGAAAAAGGAATAAAAACGGACAAAACGTAAGAAAAACGAGCGGAAACCATAAAAACATATGAAAGAGTTAGGAAACGGGTGAAAACGTAAGAAAATGGACAAAAACGGATAAAAACGGACAAAAACGTAAGAAACACAGCCGAAAACATATAAAAACAAATGAAAGCGTAAGAAAACGGGCGAAAATGTATAAAAACGAAAAAAAACGTAAGAATAACGGACAAAAACTTAAGAAAAATGAACAAAAACTAAAAAAAGATAAAAAGGGACAAAAACTTAAGAAAAGCAGACGTAAACATATAAAAACATATGAAAACGTAAGAAAACGGGCAAACACTATAAAACGGACAAAAACGTATGAAAACGGAAAAAACATAAGAAAAACGGGCGAAAACGTATAAAAACGGACGAAAGCGTATAAAAACGGACGAAAACGTATAAAAACGGACAAAAACGTATGTAAATTGAAAACACGTTAGAAAAACGGGCAAAAACGTAAGAAAAACAGACAAAACATATGAAAATGGAAAAAACGTAAGAAAAATGGACAAGAACGTATGTAAACGAAAAAACGTAAGAAAAACGGGCAAATACGTAAGAAAAAATAGACAAAAGCGTATGAAAACGGAAAAAAAATATAAGAAAAATGGACAAAAACATAAGAAAAACGGTCGAAAACGTGTAAAAAAAATACTAATAATAATAGTTAAATAAATAATTTAAAAAAAATCAGGACTAAATTTATAAAACCTGGCGAAACACAAAGACCATTTGTGCAAGAAATTCATAAATTTCCAAACAGGATGCTAGAAATTGAAATTCAGAATTTGAAATTCTTGTATTTCCAAACAGTAGATTTGGATTTCAAATCTTGGATTTCAAATCCTGGATTTGAAATTCTGGATTTGAAATGAAATCCATGTTTCCAAACGGCACCTAAGTGAACTACAGTTGTGATTGAACAACTGCATCCTCAACTGCGGATTTAGCCTCTTGCTAAAATATTTGATCTTATCTGCCTCAGTACGGATAACTGACGAAGCAAACTGAAGTAGTCCCTGAAACTTCTCAGCAATGACAATAACACCCTCGTCCGCAACGGATTCGGGGTTCAAAACCTCTGAAAACTTGGCTTCACGAAGTGGAGCCGGATAATACCTCTCTAACATGAGGGTCTTGAACTCACTCCAACCACAATCGCGATCGGTGGGTTTCACAGAAAGCCACCACGAATAAGCACCCTTAATCGAGTAATAAGCCGCTACTGCCACTTTACTCTCTTCCGGACATTGAACCATGTCGAAGAGTTTATCAAAATGCTCAAGTCAATGAACAATATCAGCTGGTTCCGACGAACCCTCAAAAGTAGGCGGCCTCTGACGAGAGATATCGCCAACAATCTGATTCACTACTCCAGTCTGTCCATGAAACGGAACCTGGAATCCCTGTTGCGGTGGACCACGAACCATCGAGGTCTGCATGGTCTCCACTATCCGCGTCATATGAGTCATCTGGGCCATCATGCCCTGCATAAATATGAATGGGTCAACCCGAACACCTTCCGAGTGAGCTGCTTCTCGAGTATGACTCCCTGATGGTGAATGATTATCTGACAGTGAATGAGTAGCATGTCTATCTGATGAACACATGCTAACCCTCGCATCTGCGCGGGCGTTCATTCGAGATCCCGGGTTCTGGTCCGTACCGCGGCCTTTTCCCATGCGTCCTCGGACAGCTCTATCCATACTGGAGCAGGAAAGCCACATGATAATTATAGATCCCGCATGAATATCGCATTACGATTACAAGACGGAATGATAACAATGAGCATACACGCTCTAACACAATGAATGCATTAATAGTGCAATAAAACGATCATCGACATGACGCCGGAATACGATAAGATCGCATGAAAGATCAAGTGAGGTGACAAGACTATCTGATGAAATTCCTGAAATGATTACTTTGAACAAGTTAACAAGGTTGAAAATTTGATTCACAAGATCAACAACTGAACCGTGAGATGGACTGGATGATTAATGAATTAATTGAACAATGAGATTGACTGGGTGGTAATGAATTAACTGAGCGATGAGATTAACTGAGTGATGAATGAATTGACTGAGCAATGAGATTGACTGTGTGGTGAATGAATTGACTGAACAATGAGATTGACTGAGTGATGAATGAATTAATTGAACAATGAGATTAACTGAGTGATGAATGAATTGACTGAACAATGAGATTGACTGAGTGATGAATGAATTGAGTGAGCAATGATATTGACTGGGTGATGAATGAATTAACCGAGTGATGAATGAATTATCTGAGTAATGAGATCAAAATGATGATTGAGGATTATTAACTGATGAATGAGTTGATCCTTAATGCTTACACAAGTCACACGTGCTCCAAAACAATTAGTCATGAATCAATCATAACACTAATATCACATATATGTTTCAACAAAGCATGAACAATTAATGACATGATGAATGTATGAACGTAAAGAGAATCGAGTCCTTACACAGGTCATACGAAGCTTCGAGGTCTCACGATACTAGTCCCAACTGACGACGACTCGATGAATGAATGAATCTTGCAGTCGTACTAATATTACGACTCACAAAACCCGACTGTCCAGATTGTCATAACCTGACAGTCCCACTACTACCGCATCGGTAGAGCCACATAACTCACATATCAGGGTATCTCACAACCCAAAATCTCTGATACCATCTTCTGTAACACCCCAAAATCCTATTAGGTTATTACAGTACCGTGGACCCCACGCCAGGAGATCCACCAGGCGAACATGACTAAAATACATTAAATTACACAATAAGGGAAAATCATAGTCCCTACCATGACATCTGACACAATATTCTGATAAGGAATTTCAATGACAAAAGTGGCCTACATGGACAAAAAAATGAAATACAACAATATCCACAAACATTTGTTCGGGTAATACAACACGACAACAACTGACAAGACTGGAGTACACTTCAACTGACTGACCGACAATGAACAACTCAGACTAGTATCGCTCGAATGCCTCGTCGCCATCGTCATGCCCCTGTGTCTCAACTCTCTACTCGCAAGCACCTAAAACATGAAAACATGTTCCGCCCCCACGGGGTCAGTCATCCAAATAATGAACATCAAATACATGTATAACATGATATGCATCCAAAGGCAGAATGAAATGGTACAATGATAATAATAATACGAGATGCTCACAAACCAAGGTAAGAACCGAGCATTCGTGAAATACTATGCCCACGGCATACTATTAATACCTGTTCGATAGATTAGAACATAAGTGCCCAATGGCGAATCATAATCACAGAATACCACAATGAATTACACGACATGAACCAAACCAGGACTGAATTAATTATGAATCACAATGCCCGAAGGCTTCAATGAAATTACCAGGACAATAATAAAGGCTTGAAAGCCACTCAGCCGAAGCTGTCAAATCATCACAATCACATGAAGACAAAACAGCCCGCATCTGTTATTGATTAGCGCCGATGTAACACCCCAAACTAGGCGGATATTACAGTGCCGTAGATCCCCAACTGGGACCCACCAGGCAAATGAAAATGAATGAATTACACAGGATAAATGTAGTACTGAACTACATTACAACAATAATTACTTCGATGAGGAGTTTAGTTACAACACACTAGGACAATACCGAATACTAGTGTATTTTATATGAAGATAAAATACACAACACTGATAGAGGTGCCCAACCACGGGTCCGGTCCGGTCCGGTCGGACCAGCCGGTCGCGGTCGGCAGACAGGACCGGACCCCACCCGCATATGAAATGTACGGGTTGGCGGGTCGACGGGTCGGCCACGGGTCCGGGTCACGGGTCGACCCGTCTATTTTTTTTTTTATTTTAAAAATGTATATAAAACTTTTATTTGTTATCATTTTATACACGAAAAATAACTATAAGTGAAAAAGGAAATCATTTGAAAAAATTAGCTTGTATTTAATTTTAAGTTTTTACTTAAAATTAAATTGCCTACGTATCCCCGTGAGGAATCAAAGCTCCACGTAGTTCTTTTACTTGAGAAGAGTTAAAAAAATGGGCTTGTATTTAATTTTAAGTTTTCACTTAAAATTAAATTGCCTACGTATCCTCGTGAGGAATCAAAGCCCTACGTAGTTCTTTACTTACCTGACTTACCTTACTTACCTTTAGTCGAAGTCGATGTCGTCGTCGTCTTGATCGTCGGTTTGACTCATTTGACTAGACTCTCCTTCGGTAGTGCCTTCTTGATAGGCATCTTGGTCCGCTAATAGGTCATCCCATTTATTTTCTTGATCGACGTTACTACCACCCCTATTTCTTGCTATATTATAGAGTTGTTGTTGAAATGGGTTAGTGGGAGTTCTGTCGAATTCCATGTTAAATGTATTTGTAGTCTTAGTTCTTGTTTTTTGAGTTTGAATCTTATCACCGTATTTAGAAGAATATTCAGAAAAAACAGTTTCTAAACTATTTTTCAAATCAATTTTTACTTGTTCAACGTCAGGAATATTTTCAAATAAAGTTTGACTTTCAACAGTATCCTCAATATTAGGAAAACCCAAATTTTTAAGAATATTATAATATATTTCAAGTAATTGTTCTACTTGAGCTAAATTTAAATCGGGAGATAAAACAGCACTAATCAAGAAAACATCATGAATACGATTAAAGTATTTTAGCCATTTTAAACACATATTGTAAATAGCATTCGATAATCTTTCGGATTTACTACAAGCATCCATTTCAGATACAATAAAACAACAATGAAATAAAACTTTGGGAGACGTGGGATAATAACAACCACTTAAATATTTAGTTGCATTTTCAAAAACCCTTAATAGTTTTATTAAATCTTTAGTTTCATCCCAATACGTTGGCAATAAATAAAATCCTTCTACGTGAAAATACGTATCAAAAAATTCACACAATAATTCTTTATATTCATTAGTTGAATTTAACATCTCATAAGTTGAGTTCCATCTATGTTTGACGTCTGGAGTAAAAAATTTGGGTTGAATTTGTTTTGACTTTAAAAATTTTACCCATTGTCTAGCTAACTTAGTGCGATTATGTAAAAACAAGACACATTTTCTAATTGGTTCTATTGCCTCATCTACAAATTTTAATGCATCTTGTACACATAAATTTAGAATATGACATATACATCTAGTATGAAATAATCGACCCGCTAAAACAGGATTGCAAGCTTGTATTAATCTTTGGTACACTTGCCGTATTAGAACTAGCATTATCAAAACCAATTGTGAAAATTTTATCTTTTAAGCAATAAAAGTTAAAATTTTAATAATTGCTCTAGCTATATTATCTGCACTATGTGTACAATTAAATTTTTAAACGCAAGTAATCTTTTGTTTAAGTTCCAATTTTCATCAATCCAGTGTATAGTTATTCCCATATAATCATTTTTTTGTTTAAAATGCCCAAGTATCTCTGACTAAAGAAACTCTATGATTTATAGATCTAAAATAAGCTCGTAGTGCAAGTTTATGTTGTTTGGCTAAGTATACTACTTGTCTAGTCATTGTGGTACGGGAATTCTTTTAATAGCGGGATTATAGGCATTTTGCATCCTGTATTCCCAACCCGTACTATCCGCAAAATTAAAAGGTAAAGATTCTTGTGCACATAATTTTGCCATTTGTTCTCTAGCAATTTTTTCATTATATTTATAAAGTTGAGATTGAGACATACCTTGATTGCCGTCTGCCCGGCTCCAGAGAAGGTTGGAAGTTGAGTTGACTTTGTGACTTTTGTTCTCAGTGGACCGAGGCATGGTTATTTTCAAAATGCCTTTTAAAATTTCCATATCCATCCCGGCTTTATACGGATACTCTTTCGAGCAAGAGTTGCAAGATACCTTCATCGAACCATCCGGCATTTTTCCTTCTTAAAGTGTTTTGAAAAAGTACGGATCTGGTCTCCTTTCTCGCAACAGGCATGCTTGTTTCTTGCTTTAGTTTTCTTGCTTCCTCTGCCTTTCACATTTTCTTCCTCCTGACGATAACTCCTCAACATAAGGAGGTTCTTCTTGACTTGGCTTGCCGCGGCAGACGCCGACTTTGATTTTTGCGTCGGAGTTGGTACGCCATGAAGAGTGCGCTCGAATGTTGCATATGTTTGATTTAACATAGCTTCATCGATTTCATGGTCCATTTCTTCGTCGATGTTTTGCGGTTGTTGACGATTCGGGACACGTCGAAATCCTGAGATCAACTTCTTCTTCACTGGTAGTTGTTGTACTACCGTAATAGATATTTTCATGTGTAACATCATATTCGGGATCTTGACTTTCATTTTCAAAACCGGGTGGAGTTTGGTTTTGGGGCTCCCGAATAATTATTCCGGATGGTTTCTTGATTTGCCCCAAAGACCCATTCGCTCGAACTTGGACATTTTGGATTTTTGGGAGATGTAGCAATACCCTTTCCCTTGTCGAACTCGACATAATGATAAAATGCGAAAAAAAGAGAGAGATTAAGTAGTATAGTAATTAACAATGAGAGTTTGAGAGATAGATAGTATTGAAGGTGTGGAAAAATTGTGTTGGGGAGGGGGTATTTATAGTTAGGAAATTTTTTTTTTTAAAAATCGGACTAGCCGTTAGACCGCCGGTCACGGTCCGACCACGGTCCGGTCCGACCACGGTCCAACGGCCATTTTTTTTTAATTTTCGCGGTCGACGGGTCGACCCGGCGGTCGACTGAGTTGGGAAGCTCGACCCGGACCCCACCCGTGTATACCATGGGTCCGGGTCGGCGGGTCACACGGGTCGGCCGGGTCCGGGTCTTGCACGGGTCAGCCGGGTCCGGGTCGGCGGGTCGACCCGGCGGGTTGGGTCGTTTTGGGCACCTCTAAACACTGAATGAAATGGAGTATTCAAATGAAAGTCTGCAGCGGAAAATAAAGGACAATAACATGAATAACTGAAAGATCGGGGGCCCCTACTAGTATCACTGGGACTCCTCGACGTCAGCGTGTTCTCCCCGTACTTTTGCCTTACCAAGACCTGAAAAACAAAATCCCCAAACGGGGTCAGTTACAAAGAACAACAATCCTCAAGGGTTGAAAATACACAATCATGATTATATCTGAAGTTATGAAATATCCTGTCGAAACATACGCAATCAAACATGCTATATGAATCAACTAACAGTACGGCTCAAAGGGTGGCTCCACACTACGCCCGGGATGGAAATATGTCTGTGCACAAGCCACCAATGAGTATCGATCGAATACCCGTGTGGTCTTGTACCTAATCAGTCTCACGAGACAATATGACTCGTGTGCACAGTCCAATGTGAGGCCAACAACCAACACACGACATAAATGTGCTCGACATGAAAATCCTACACATACCAACCGGCACGCCAGTATGACCCGGAATGCCACGTTATAACAAAAGTGACATCAAAAATGAATAATGACTCACTGAGGTGGAATGGTAATGAAATAAATGACAGCTCAATGAAAAGATTGGAACCGTCGTTCCTTATGACTGAAGTGATTAATTGACAACAACAAGTTTTTATACGGTTAATATAATGATGAATGAGTTATGATTATGAATGAACAACAACAAAAGGGATGAATATCCTTTTAACCGAGTAAGAATTAACTTACACAATACCGGTGACAATTATTCTTCCACGAACAACGTCCTAATTGAGATATCGGTCGCTCGAACAACCTTGAATTATACAATATCCAACAACTCGTTCAATATACAAATCAAACACGAATATAACGAACTCAAAACGTCGATACGATTAAACTAAGTTCATTGGGGCATTATATCGAATACGTTGTGGCCAAACTCCGGTTGTTTACAATCAAATCTCAATAAGCCACTATCAATTCCCCCAAGAAGTGTTTCAAACCAACAAACATCTTCCGAATGATCAATAATCCAAAATGAATATCCGAAAACGTGATTATAACGACAATTAATCGAAAACCCCCAATTTCAACCCGATATTCAAGGTGTTCTTGAATAATCCCTCAATAATCCAATGAATCCTTATACAAACTCATAATCATATACATATCCCTTCATATAACATGATTATAACGTCCAAAACATCATATCTCAACACAAAATCGAAGTCCAAGGTGTTGAAGGAATTACCTCTTGAAGATCCAACCACTTCGATTCGAAGAACACGAGTTTAATCGAGTATCCAAGCTTCACAACCGAATGAAAATGATTAAAAACCACACTCAAGTGATAGGTGAAGAGAATTTTCTCCCTCAAGCCTCTCTCTCTCGTAAAAAGGTGGAAAAAATGGAAGGAATGAGCTGAAATGCTCAAAAAACAAATTTATAAGGGTTGACTGCCGTGTCGGACACGGCCCGTGCCGATCGGCACGCCGCTGCGCGCAATCGCCGGGACTCGACCGTGTCTCGCTTGACACGGTCGCGTATGAGGGCCTTCCGATAGTGACCGTCCGACTGACTTCGGATGACTCGGCCGTGTCACGGAACACGGTCGGGCGTCCGGGCGATCGGTTCAGCTTATCCGGAAGAGTTCGACTCGGCCGTGCTGACGACACGGTCGAGTCCTAGGCGAGACTTCGGCATTTCCGGACGAGTACGGCACGGGCCGTGTCGGACGACACGGCCGAGTTCGGTCGGCAGTGATCGGCCAATAACTGAAAAATGAGCGGGTGAGCTAAAACGACCATAACTGTCTCGTCCAAACTCCGATTGACTCACCGTTTGAACCATTGGAAAGCTAATTCGATGCTCTATAATATTGCAAAGATTTAGAATTTTTGGAGTTACCAAAAATTAATGGTGATCTAACAAAGTCGAACTCATATGAGGAAAGTTGAAACAATGAACAATAATGATACACAACTCGAAGTTTTTCCGAACGGTGAACACGGTTAATGAACATGATTGATGAATGATTATAATTGAGTGAAAATACACTGAGTGACAATTACAGACTGATAATTACTGAATGAAAATGAATGAATTACAACCGGGTATTACATACTCCCCCCCTTAAAAAGAGTTTCGTCCCCGAAACTAAGGGTCAAACAACTCGGGATAACTCTCCCGCATATTCTCCTTGGTTTCCCAAGTGGCCTCTTCGACTCCGTGTCTAGACCACTGAATCTTGACCAAAGGGATCGTCTTGTTCCTCAACTATTTGATTCGCCGCTCTAACACTCGTACAGGACGCTCCTCGTACGAATGATCATCTGCGATCTCGATTTCGTCGAACTGAAGTATGTGACTCGGGTCGGCAACATACTTCCGCAACTGAGAGACGTGAAACACATTATGAATCCTGCTCAAAGCCGGAGGTAAAGCCAATCGATAAGCTAACTCGCCTACTCGATCCAAAATTTCAAACGGTCCAATGAATCTCGGGCTCAACTTCCCCCGTTTTCCGAAACGGAAAATACCTCGACTCGGGGATACCTTGACCAAAACATGGTCACCCGTCTCGAACTCTAGTAGTCGACGACGATTATCCGCATATGATTTCTGTCGACTCTGAGCTGTCAACATACGACTCTTGATCAAAGCTACCTTTTCCCGGGCGGCTATAAGCATATCGGGCTCGGTGCCGATTGATTCTGACAAGTCATCCCAACACAAAGGAGAGCGACAACGAAGACCGTACAAGGCCTCGTAAGGTGCCATCTTAATGGAAGCATGCCAACTATTATTATACATGAACTCGATCAATGGTAGTTAGGCTTCCCAATCGTCCTTCCAATCGAGGACGCATGCCCTCAACATGTCCTCTAATGTCTGAATAGTCCTCTCTGATTGTCCGTCGGACTGAGGATGAAAGGCGGTACTGAGATTGAGCTGAGTTCCCATAGCACGATGAACTGATTTCCAAAAATGAGACACAAATCGACCGTCACGATCGGAAACGATACTCTTAGGAGTACCGTGCAGTCTCACTATCTCCTTGATGAATAACTGGGCAAGTCTCTCGGGACCCCAAGTATCCTTAATCTCAAGAAAATGAGCTGATTTAGTTAAGCGGTCCACAATCACCCAGATCGCATTCATGCCACGACGACTCGTCGGCAAACTCGTGATGAAATCCATAGAAATGTCTTCCCACTTCCACTCCGGAATAGGGAGGTTTGACATACCCACGGCCGATGTTCAATCTTAACTTGTTGACAGGTTATGCATCTCGAAACAAATTCTGAGACTTCTCGCTTCATATTACTCCACCAATAATTTTGTTTCAAGTCCTTGTACATCTTGCTGGACCCCGGATAAACAGAATAAGGGGTAGCATGAGCTTCTCTCAAAATAGAGTTTTTCAACTCGTCATTCGCCGGTACGCACAACCGGTTCTTAAACCTCAAAAGTCCATCCTCGTGGACCACGAATCCAGGGGCTTTCCCCTGAGCCACATCTTCACGGATGCACAACAATGAAGGGTCTGAACTCTGATTCTCTCTGATTACCTCCTCAAGTGACGATGAAATCTCTAACATACAAAGCTGTCCCTGAACTCCACGGGCTGACCTCGATCTCGGGTCTAAGGAATTCCTGCTGAAGCTCCTTCTGAACTGTTAAACGAGCAAGTATCTGCTCCTGAACGGACTTACGACTCAAGGCGTCGGCGATAACGTTCGCCTTGCCCGGGTGGTAAAGGATCTCGATATCAAAATCTTTGATTAGTTCCAACCACCGCCTCTGTCGCACATTTAACTCCTTGTGAGTAAATATATACTTCAACTCTTGTGATTGGTGAAGATCTGACAGGTGATGCCATAAAGGTAACGACGCCAAATTTCCAACGCGAAAACCACGGTTGCTAGCTCGGCCGTGGGTTGGATAATTAACCACTAATCAGAAACATCGGATTTACTTAATATCTTTCGGAGGTTGCCAATCTCGGATAGTCTCCGTCTTCTGAGGGTCGACACGAACTCTGTCAGATGAAATTACATGCCCGAGAAAGTCACTTCGGACCTCCAGAACTCACATTTGGAAAACTTTCCATAAAGTTGCTCTCGTCTCAACACGTCGAGAACTTGATGAAGATGAACCTCGTGTTCCTCTCGGCTACGAGAATAAATCAAAATGTCTTCGATGAAGACAACAACAAACTGATCCAAAAAGTCGATGAAAACCCGATTCATTAACTCCATGAATACCGCAGGTGCAATAGTTAGCCCGAACGGCATAACTACGAACTCATAATGACCATAGCGTGTACGAAACGTTGTCCTCGTGATATCCGACTCTCGAATCCGCAACTGGTGATATCCAGATCTTAAGTCGATCCTGGAAAATACTGAGGCTCCCTGAAGTTGATCTAAAAGATCATCAATACGGGGTAAGGGATACTACTCTTGATCATCACCCTGTTCAACTCCTGGTAATTAATACACACACGAGACGAGCCATCCTTCTCCTTGACAGATCACACTGGTGCTCCTCATGGGGACGCAATCGGTCGGAGATAACCTTTCTCGAACTACTCCTCAAGTTGAATCTTCAACTCCTGCATTCTGGTCGGGACCATCCGATACGGTGCCTTCGATAAAGGGGACGTACCGGCTCCAACTCACTCCTGAATTCCCCTACTCTTTGTGAAGGCAACCAGATAACTCGTCTGGAAATACATCGTCAATCGATGACAATGATACCACGAATGTTTGAACATTTCGATTGCCCTAGAATGGTCAATCGATAAAAAGAGATACCAATAATGATTGAACAACTCGATTGCCTTAGAAAGGCCAATCGATGAAGATGATACAATGAATGTTTGAATAACTCGATTGCCTTTGAAAGGCCAATCGATGAAAATGATACAATGAATGATTGAATGACTCGATTGTCTTAGAAAGGCCAATCGATGGAAATGATGCAATGAATGATTGAATAACTCGATTGCCCTAGAAAGGCCAATCGATGAAAATGATACAATGAATGATTGAATAACTCGATTGCCTTAGAAAGGCCAATCGATGGAAATGATACAAGGAATTATTGAATAACTCGATTGCCTTAGAAAGGCCAATCGATGAAAATGATACAATGAATGATTGAATAGTTTGATTGCGGAATTTCTCTGCTTTCGTCATAATAATACTTCTTCTGGAACAACGGGGATTACTTCCTTGAAGCACACATTCGACAACTAACGACGGAAAAATAGCGACCAAACGCTAACAAACACTGAGGATAGTATCAAGACAATCAAACCAACTAATACCGAAAATTACATCGTCCTAAGATAAATTCACCACGATTAGATCCATCAACCAATCGCGGTCATTAAGCTTAATTCGGTATGATTCCGAAAATTCTTCCATCGTCAGGTAGACCGAGGGTATGAGGTCCACAAGCAATAGGACTATCCCGAAATAAGTCTATTCAAGCATGATTCGAAAATGAATGAATGCGGTGTACCAGCATCAAAAGGTACACACAAGTTGAAATAAAATTACGAGTATACCTGAAATCATTCGGGCCACCGGATCTTCGATCCTCCTCATCATATGAATCTGGGACTTGTCGGCCCCCGAACCGGACGCTCCCGTCTGATAAATACGAGCTCCAACTCTATTTGCTTCCATTGTCTTAAACGACGATGACAAAGCAGTCTGATTCTGAAACGCTGGTTGCTTCGGGGCCTGGAGCCGACTTGGAGTCCTTCCGGCAAAAACGGGCCTTATGTCAAAAATTCCCACAATTATAGCACGTGATAGACGGTTTCAGACACTCAGTGCTGAAATGACCCGGCGTTCCACAATTGAAACAGGTGATGGCCGAACTGTCCACTTGGGAATGAGATCCCGCACGATTATGCGCCGTAGGAGGTCGCTCAGAAACGATAGGATTCACATGAGGCTTCTTGAAGGTTGACTAACCGCCTTCGGATTGATTACGCTTCGTTGATTTCTTGCTGACAAATGAAGGTTGTTGTTCAGCACTTTCCTTAGCAGCTGGCTCATACGGGAGAGTTCTCTCGATTAATCCGGTCAGAGTGGCGCAATGATGATTGAGTAACTGCACATGGGTCATCATGGCCTGCATAAAAGTGAGTGGATCAACCCAAACATCTTCTGATCGAGCCAAGTCCTGGGCACGATTTCCCGGCAGCGAGTGATTATTTCTCGGGTTTCGGTCCGCACCGCGTCTCTCCCGTGCATCCTCGACGATTCTCTCCATACTGAAGTAGGAAGGTCGCATAATAATTATATTTCCCGCATGATTAGCACGTTATGATTATGTCATGAGATGATGAAAATGAGTATACATGCTCTAACTTAGTGATTATATGAATGATTTACTGAAGTTACATGATTATCTGATGAAATTCTTGAAATGATTATCTTGAATAACTTAACAAGATTGATAATATGATCATCCAGATTGACAACTGAGTAATGAAATAAATTGAGTAATTAATGAGTTAACATGATCGTCCTGATTATTAACTGAGTAATGAAATGAATTAATTGATTAATGAGTTAACATGATCGTCCTAATCACAATGAATGATGATGTTTGAGGATTGTTAATTGATGAATGATGAATGAATGACTATTGCCAGAAATTATACCATGGCGTTAGAAATCTTACAGTTCTTCCGATCTGATTGGCTCGGCATTTGCACAGGTCACATGTGACGCGAAAGTCCAATGATACTAGTCTGATGACGATGATTTCAAATAAGACATGACTCGGAAGGTAGTATTCAAAACCACTCTCCGATACCAACTCTGTAACACCCCAAACTAGGCGGATATTACAGTGCCGTAGATCCCCAACTGGGACCCACCAGGCAAATGAAAATGAATGAATTACACAGGATAAATGTAGTACCGAACTACATTACAACAATAATTACTCCGATGAGGAGTTTAGTTACAACACACCAGGACAATACCGAATACTAGTGTATTTTATATGAAGATAAAATACACAACACTGAATGAAACGGAGTATTCAAATGAAAGTCTGCAGCGGAAAATAAAGAACAATAACATGAATAACTGAAAGATCGGGGCCCCCTACTAGTATCACTGGGACTCCTCGACATCAGCGTGTTCTCCCCGTACTTTTGCCTTACCAAGACCTGAAAAACAAAATCCCCAAACGGGGTCAGTTACAAAGAACAACAATCCTCAAGGGTTGAAAATACACAATCATGATTATATCTGAAGTTATGAAATATCCTGTCGAAACATACGCAATCAAACATGCTATATGAATCAACTAACAGTACGGCTCAAAGGGTGGCGCCACACTACGCCCGGGATGGAAATGTGTCCGTGCACAAGCCACCAACGAGTATCGATCGAATACCCGTGTGGTCTTGTACCTAATCAGTCTCACGAGACAATATGACTCGTGTGCACAGTCCAATGTGAGGCCAACAACCAACACACGACATAAATGTGCCCGACATGAAAATCCTACACATACCAACCGGCACGCCAGTATGACCCGGAATGCCACGTTATAACAAAAGTGACATCGAAAATGAATAATGACTCACCGAGGTGGAATGGTAATGAAATAAATGACAGCTCAATGAAAAGATTGGAACCGTCGTTCCTTATGACTGAAGTGATTAATTGACAACAACAAGTTTTGATACGGTTAATATAATGATGAATGAGTTATGATTATGAATGAACAACAACAAAAGGGATGAATATCCTTTTAACCGAGTAAGAATTAACTTACACAATACCGGTGACAATTATCCTTCCACGAACAACGTCCTAATTGAGATATCGGTCGCTCGAACAACCTTGAATTATACAATATCCAACAACTCGTTCAATATACGAATCAAACACGAATATAACGAACTCAAAACGTCGATACGATTAAACTAAGTTCATTGGGGCATTATATCGAATACGTTGTGGCCAAACTCCGGTTGTTTACAATCAAATCTCAATAAGCCACTATCAATTCCCCCAAGAAGTGTTTCAAACCAACAAACATCTTCCGAATGATCAATAATCCAAAATGAATATCCGAAAACGTGATTATAACGACAATTAATCGAAAACCCCCAATTTCAACTTGATATTCAAGGTGTTCTTGAATAATCCCTTAATAATCCAATGAATCCTTATACAAACTCATAATCATATACATATCCCTTCATATAACATGATTATAACGTCCAAAACATCATATCTCAACAGAAAATCGAAGTCCAAGGTGTTGAAGGAATTACCTCTTGAAGATCCAACCACTTCGATCCGAAGAACACGAGTTTAATCGAGTATCCAAGCTTCACAACCGAATGAAAATGATTAAAAACCACACTCAAGTGATAGGTGAAGAGAATTTTCTCCCTCAAGCCTCTCTCTCTCGTAAAAAGGTGGAAAAAATGGAAGGAATGAGCTGAAATGCTCAAAAAACGAATTTATAAGGGTTGACTGCCCTGTCGGACACGGCCCATGCCGATCGGCACGGCCGCGTCGCGCAACTGGCCGGCAGGGACTCGACCGTGTCCTGCTTGACACGGTCGCGGCGTAGAGGGCCTTCCGATAGTGACCCGTCCGACAGCGACTCGGCATGACTCGACCGTGTCCTGGAACACGGTCGGGCATCTGGGCAGTCGGTTCTGGCTTATCCGGAAGAGTTCGACTCGGCCGTGCCAGACGACACGGTCGAGTCCTGTGGGCAGAGACTTCGGCATTTCCGGACGAGTACGGCACGGGCCGTGTCGGACGACACGGCCGAGTTCGGTCGGCAGTGATCGGCCAATAACTGAAAAATGAGCGGGTGAGCTAAAACGACCATAACTCTCTCGTCCGGACTCCGATTGACTCACCGTTTGAACCATTGGAAAGCTAATTCGATGCTCTATAATATTGAAAAGATTTAGAATTTTTGGAGTTACCAAAAATAAATGGTGATCTAACAAAGTTGAACTCATATGAGGAAAGTTGAAACAATGAACAATAATGATACACAACTCGAAGTTTTTCCGAACGGTGAACACGGTTAATGAACATGATTGATGAATGATTATAATTAAGTGAAAATACACTGAGTGACAATTACAGACTGATAATTACTGAATGAAAATGAATGAATTACAACCGGGTATTACAGCCGAAGCCACGGCACGAAGCCGTATCACCATTAGGGCCGAAGCCACGGCACGAAGCCGTATCACAATTAGGGCCGAAGCCACGGCATGAAGTCGTATCACCATTAGGGATGAAGCAACGGCACGAAGCCGTACCACAATTAGGGCCGAAGCCACGGCACGAAGCCGTATCACCATTAGGGCCAAAGCCACGGCACGAAGCCATATCACAATTAGGGCCGAAGCCACGGCACGAAGCCGTATCACAATGAATGATAGTGTGCTGCCTTGAGTCGGCCAACACGATGACAATAACACACGGATAGGCACCATCCTCGATAGTCCCAATTCAACACCTCGATTGCCTTAGGATGGCCAACCGATAACAGTGATGCAGCGGATGATTCCATGAATGATTGAGCGCTTCGATTGGCTTTGAATGGCCAATCGATACGAATGATATGATGAATGATTGAATACCTCGATTGCCTTAGAACGGTCAATCGATAACAATGATATGGTGAATGATTGAACATTTTGATTTGCCTGAGAACGGCCAATCGATGACAATGACACGAAGGATGCCTCGGCACCTTTAATCGGTTACCGACAACGAAGATGAGGAATGAATATGACAATGCCTTTAATCGGCCAATACAGTTTAATGACAACCCCAACAGGAATAACAATGATCTGAACGATGTCTTAGATTGACATCAATATTAACAACAATCGATACATCGATACCGCGAACCGGCTATCGACAATGACATTAATAACGAGTATCACAATGCCTTGAATCGGCCATTAACGGACAATGATAAACATTTGGCATAGTTGCCGAAAGGTATCGTATCAAATGATCTCTTAATATCAATGAATTCATGAAGAGACTAAGTCTCGGAATGATATAACACATTCATACACATATATGATAACATTAATCTCATTGACTAGTACAAGTATAAAACTTGCCTCAAACCGAAGGCGAGAAGGTACTTCCACGATCAACGTCCTTAATGAAATTATCGGCCGCTCGAACAACCTTGAATAATACAATTACCAACAATCCGTTCAATATACGAATCAAACACGAATATAACGAACTCAAAACGTCGATACGATTAAACCAAGTTCATTGGGGCATTATATCGAACACTTTGTGGTCAAACCTCGATTGTTTATAACCAAACCTCAATAATACCAACATCAAATCCCCAAGAAGTGTTTCCAACCAACAAAACATCTTCAATACGATCAATAATCCAATATGAATATTCAAATACGTGATTACAACAACGATTAATCGAAAACCCCTAAATCCAACTCAATATTCAAAGTGTTCTTGAATAATTCTTCAATAATCCAATGAATAATCAAACATATCCATAATCATGTGTATTTCACTTCATACAACATGATCTTAACATCCAAAACATCATATCTCAAAACAAAATCGAAATCCAAGATGTTGGAGAAATTACCTTTGAAGATCCAAGTACTTTAATCCGATGAAATCGCGTTAGATCGACAATCCGAGCTCCACAACCGAATGAAAATGATGAAATATGAATACTCAAGTGATTGATGATGAAGATGATCTCCCACAAACCCTCTCTCTCGGACCAAAGTGAAGGAATGGGAAGAAATGAGCTGATCCACGCAAAAATCGCAAATTATAGTCTTGGCCGACCGTGACCGTGTGCCTGGCCCCAAGTGTGGCGGCAGCAAAAAAACCCCTGGGCCGCGGCCGCGTGCGGCCGGACGAGTGTGCCGCGGCGGTGACACGGCAAGTGTCGCGGCCGTCGGCATGTGCCGCGCACACTGCATGACAGGTTGGCCGATAAGTTGCAACACGAGTGTGCCGCGGCCGGGACGAGTGTGCCGCGCGATGACTGGCAGGTGTGCCGCGCCCGCCGGCATGTGCCGCGGCCTGATATAGCCGCTGCCAAAGATCGGAACATGTGTGCCGCGGCGCACACTCCTTGTGCCGCGGCCCACACCCCCTGGGGTCCTAAAATGATGAAAAATGATCCGGGAAGATAAAAAAACAATAGGAATCAATATTTGGGAAACAATAACACGAAATGGAAGTGCGGAAACCCCAAAACAGTGGTTCCAAGCAATGATTACAAGGAACCGCCTAACAAAACACAATTCGAACAATATCGATACCCAACTCGAAGTTATTCCGAACGGTGAACACGGATGAATGATTATTATCAAGTGAAAAAATTACATAGTGACAAATACCAAATGAAATTACTGAATGATAGTGATCGAATTACAACCGGGTATTACAAGTACTATGCCCTCCTGAACCATAAAGTGACACTTCTCCCAGTTCAAGACCAAATTTGTCTCTTCGCATCTTTTTAGGACTTTCTGCAAATTTCACAAACAAATGTCAAACGAATCACCGAAAACAGAAAAATCATCCATAAAAATCTCAATGCAATGCTCTACCATGTCAGAAAAAATAGCCATCATACACCGTTGAAAAGTAGCCGGCGCATTACATAATCCAAAAGGCATGCGCCTATAAGCGAAAATGTCGTATGGACATGTGAACGTCGTTTTCTCTTGGTCTTTTGGGGCTATATAAATCTGATTATACCCCGAATAACCATCAAGAAAGCAATAAAAATCGTGTCCGGCTAATCTATCTAACATTTGGTCAATAAAAGGTAAGGGGAAATGGTCTTTTCTAGTGGCTTTATTTAACTTCCTATAATTTATGCACATACGCCACCCCGTGACAATCCTAGTGGGAATTAATTTATTATTATCATTTTGAATAACCGTTATCCCACCCTTCTTTGACACAACTTGGACCGAACTTACCCACTTGCTATCATAAATCGGGAAGATCATACCTGCGTCGAGGAGTTTTAAAACCTCGACTTTTACCACCTCCTTCATGTTTGGATTCAAACGGCGTTGATGCTCCACGGATGGTTTGTAGTCTTCTTCCATCAAAATCTTGTGCATGCAAATGGACGGGCTGATCCCCTTAATATCCACAATAGACCATCCAAGAGCAGATTTGTATTCCCTCAAAACTCTCAATAATTTCGCCTCTTGATCCCCCGCTAAAGTGGCCGAAAGTATAACTGGCAGGGAATCGTCGGGTCCCAAAAATGCATATTTTAAATGAGACGGCAGCTTCTTGAGTTCCAACTTTGGAGGTTTCTCGATTGAAGGGACGGGTCGAGTTAGTGAATTTCCGAGTTCCTCATACGGTTGACGAATGAAAATTGGTGGGGAAGCATCCATGTGTCGAACGTAGGCTGCATGCTCTGAATTTAATTCGGAAGCAAACCCCATCAAAACGGACTCCAATGGATCGGGTGGATAATTCTATCGAAAGGCTCTATTTACACACGAGTCGATGACGTCAACTTGGAAACAATTTTCAGCATCACTCGGATATTTTAAGGATCGAAAGATATTGAACGTTACTTGCTCCTCTTGAACTCGTAGAGTAAGCTTCCCTTTTTCCACATCGATCAAAGTTCGGCCGATTGCCAAAAATGGTCTTCCCAAGATAATTGGGATGTCGTGGTCCTCCTCCATGTCAAGCACAATGAAATCGGCCGGAAAGATGAACTTATCGACTATGACTAAGACGTACTCTATCACTCCCCTCGGATATTTGATGGATCTATCGGCCAATTGTAAGGAGACCGTCGTTGGCTTGGCTTCCCCAATATCCAACTTTTTAAAATAGAAAGGGGCATAAGGTTTATGCTGGCTCCGAGATCGCATAGGGCTCTTTCAAAAGATGAATTCCCAATAATGCAAGGAATGGTAAAACTTCCCAGATCTCTCAATTTAGATGGGAGCTTCTTTTGTAAAATAGCGCTGCAGTCCTCCGTCAATGCGACGGTCTCATACTCCTCGAGTTTTCTTTTATTTGACAAGACTTCTTTCATGAATTTTACGTAACTCGGCATTTGCTCCAACGCGTCGGTAAATGGAATGTTTATGTGCAGTTTCTTGAAGACATCGAGGAACTTGGAAAATTGCTTATCTAATTTTTGCTTTTGCAAACGCTGTGGGAATGGAATTTGAAGGGTGGGCTGAGTAGGCGACACTGCCTTTAGCTTAGGCGCCTCGTCCTTTTCTTTCTCACTTTGCTCGATTTTGTCCTTGTCATTGATAGGCTGCACTTTCAACTCCTTTCCACTTCGTAGTTCGATTGCTTGCACGTTTTCCTTGGGATTTAATTCGGTTGCGCTGGGTAATGCACCTTGAGGTCGAGAGAACAATAGACTTGCAATATGCCCCATCTGTGCTTCCAAGTTTCGGATGGAGGCGGAATGATTTTGAAGGGTAGTCTCCGTGTGGGTCATGAATTGGCTCGTGTTAGCCGCCAATTGAGCAAGAGCATCTTCCAAGGATACCTTTGGTGATTGAGGGGGCTGCTGTGGGGGCTGCGCGAATTGAGCTTGTGGAGGTTTTAAAGCTTGCCCGTTCCTCCACGAAAAATTTTGGTGATTTCGCCACCCTTGATTATAAGTGCTGGAGTAAGGATTATTTTGCCGGTTCCCGTTCCCCACGAACTGAGCTTGTTCCATCGACGGTTGCTCGAAAGGGTTTCCGACTTGGCACTCTGCGCTAGGATGAGATCCATTACACCAATTGCACAATTCAATGGTAACAGGGGAAGGAGCATGTGAAAATGCTTGAAGTTGTTGGGTCAAGGCGGCGACTTGAGCTGATAATGTAGAGATCGGATCATTATTAGAGATTTCCATTACTCGTTTCGGGTGTACTCGTTCGGACGGCCATTGATAAGCATTTGCGGCCATAGCTTCCAACAAAGAGTGTGCTTCAGCCATCGTTTTTCCCATTAAGGCTCCTCCAGCGGCTGCATCCACGAGAGTGCGTATAGAGGCACTCAATCCATTATAGAACGTCTGAATTTGCAGCGAGTCCGGTAGGCCGTGATGTGGGCATCTCCTTAGCAAATCTTTGTATCGCTCCCACGCCTCGTGAAGTGACTCCATATCAAATTGACCAAAAGTGGTAATTTCGTTCCTCAGTCTCGCCGTCTTCGAAAGTGGGAAGAATTTAGCAAGGAAGGCTAATTCTGCCCAAGTCGTGATCGAGCCCGGCGGTAAAGAATTCAACCAAAATTTGGCTTTATCCCTCAAAGAGAAAGGGAAAAGTCGTAGACGGATAGCATCATCGGTGACACCATTGTTCTTGAAGGTGTCACAAATCTTGAGAAATGACGCAATGTGTGCGTTGGGGTCATCGTTTGCCTGGATGGTGGGACGCCGAATCCCCGAAAAGTTTGCGTTGATTTGCGGCATAGCATAATCATGGAGTGCTAATGCCGGTTGAGCTTGCTGAACAAGATTATCACCTCCGTGATTTTCGGTATTTTCGGCCATGGTGACTGTGGTTGGTAACTCTCGTTTCTCCTTTTTGTTTCTCCGAAGAGTGCGCTCGAGTTCGGTATCCAAAGGTAGTAGGCCTTCATTACCGAATTTTCTCATGCACTAACCGGAAACTCCTGAAAGGAAAAACAAACAAATAAATAAAATTACACAAAAACAATAAAAAAATTCAAACTAAGACTAAAAATACTGAAATCTATATTAGTAGAAAAATTAGTCCCCGACAACGGCGCCAAAAACTTGTTGCGATATTTCGTTAACGCAAGTGCACGTTATCGTAGACAAGTAATAAAGTGATGAGTGAGTATCGTTCCCACGAGGACTGAATCACTAAGTACCGATTTTTATGTATTCTAATTTTATTTGAACAGTCGAAATTTGGGTTGCAATTAATAACTAAAGGAAATCAATAATAAACAGAAAAACGATTGCTTGAAGAAAGAAAATCAAATAATGAAAACGTCTAGGATTGTGAATCCACCTCGGTTTATTCGAATTTGCTCTCGATTATCTGAAGTAAATGATTTCCCCAATTTAGTGAAGGCGAAGATTGCTAAAATACTCAACCGCCTCTCCCGAGGTCAATAGATTTTTCTAAAGGCGAATAACGCACTCTATCCCAAGGAAAATTAATTCGACAATAGGCAAAAAGCACAAAATCTTCAAAAGGCCATGTAGTTCCTATGAGTATATTCCTATCTCACAAGATAAAACGGTTCTCACCAATAGTTCCTCACCAACTCTCCTCTCCCGATTCGAGTTGCGTAATTAAAACAATCTAATTATTGGCCAGACAATTGAAAGCATTAAAATCGATTGGGAAAACTCAACAGAAAAAGGGAATTATATAGATAATCAAAAGCAAATCCGTAAAAACTTTGGTTTCATCAAAATCCTAGAACATGGTTTTAGCCTGACATGCTAAAAGATAAAAATACAGGAATAATGAATGAAAGCATTGAAATCAAACGCAGGTGAAGAGCTCGGATTCCTCCGTTCTTATGGCTTCCGCCCTCTTCTCTTAGTGTCTTCTGCTTCTTCTCCTTGATGATAATCGATCGTCTGATCCCCCGCTGCTCTCCTTATGACCTTAAACCCTTATTTATAATCCTCTTTTGCCTCAAAAACGCGTCCGTGTAATTAAGTCGAGAACATGCTTCAAAATGGCCCAGAAATGCGGCACTTTCTGTCAAAACCGCCCCGTGGGCCGCGGCTCACTTAATCTGTGCCGTGGCTCACGGTACTCAGATTAAAACCTGGGCGCTATTTATTTCTTCTGGGCCGCGGCTCACTATATCTGTGCCGCGGCTCAGAGTACAGTTTACTCGCGGTGTCGCTGGTAGCCTGCGTGTGCCGCGGCCCGCTTGCCTTATGCCGCGGCCCCAGGCCAAAAGTCGCCGTTTTCGTCCGTTTTTCATGGTTTCGGCTTCCGGACTCCAATTTCCTGCAAAACATCATTTATGCAGATTTACTCATGAAAAGAATACAAAATAATGATAAATAAGCGTATAAAAATACGCCTAACATTAACCACTGTTAAAATAAAACACCACACCAAGACAAAAGGGAGAGAGGTGGGCGGCCACATGGAAATTACTAGGATACGGGTCGAGTCACTCGACACGTGTACCGGACGTTCGTCAAACGAATCCGTTAAATACACTCTGTTTATTTACAATGTATTTATACTAATTAATTAATATAATTAATTAATTATATCAAATACAATAATATTTCTCTACCCGATATCTTAATTTCAATTCATAAGAGCGCTATTTTATTTATCCAATAAATTATAATTAGATATCCAATATCTAATATTATTAGAGAGATAATAAATTCACATTTATCCGACAATGCTCCTGATGCGCGACTCTGTAGGTCCATCTCAGCCGGCATTGGGAGGAACCAATGAGTGCGGGGAGCACATAGCCAGCCTAGCGGGCCGCACTATAAATTTCACCTGAGAACGAATGAAGGGATCATTCCAGAACCATTTTGTTGTGAATACCATATACGTATAGACCATTCATCAGATGTCCCGATCAAGTCTTCGGGTCACAGTAAAATCAAACCCTACTGTTGACTAGACTCTATACATGTGTTAATGCAAATCAAGACCGACTCATTACTAGTGTATCTAATATGACTAGATCAGAATGCTTTGGCCAAAGACTTATGATCTTATTTGCCATTAACAGTATAGGACATTTGCCTGCTCACTAACAGGAGATAGAATCCTTTCTTGGCATATACTAAAGACTGTTACCTGCTCGTGTAGTCCGCACTTCGAGGTTGACTCAGCAATTAAGCAAATGAGTCTAACTACTCTAATGACAAACTAAATGTCACGGGCACATCTCCTACTGAACCTCAAGTCAAAGGTCTACGTATACTATCACAACCTTTCGATTCGTTATCAACTCTCCGAGAGTGAATACCGTGTGACTGAATCAAGTATGAGTCGTGTTCGAGTATACTGGTCCCACCAATATACTTACAACTATGCTATCAAGAGATGCACACGTCCTATCATCAGTTATACAAGTCTTACTTCAAAACTTAATGCCCATTTAAGTTTATCGACTTGCGAACGATTTACGTAAATAAACTTTAAACACCTCAAGTGCATTTTTTCTTATCCGATAATGAGAATGGAATGTTCGCTTTATTTACATGGACTTCACTTCAATGTTTACCAAATCAAGAATGCATTTGAAATACAATAAACAGTGAATGAATCATATTGCCTTTAATTGATAATTCCATAATTACAAGTACAATGCCCCTTCTCTCTCATCCCTTGAGTGGCATTCGAGGGCATATTCCTAACACATTTGCACCAATAAACTGGGGAAGGCGCATACGGATCACATCTTGTAACCATTTTTCTGCCCCAGTATCGGTCGCAGGAGGTGGATGGTTGTACTTAACCGCTTGGGTTAAAAGAGTCATCTGATTTTCCATTTATTGCAGTATAGTGGCAACGCCCACATCCGGGTTATTCCCTGTGGTAGTTCCCAGACTGGCCGACAGCTCCTAATGGCCACCAGTACTAGGTTGAACCGAATCCGACAAATTAGGCGTAGCCGAGCCTTCTATAGAACTGAGGGATATGGCCGCTCCGCCAGTTGCACCACGCTCTCGGCCACGACCACAACCACGTCCACATCCTCTGCCAGTTGACATTCTAAATAGAGAATGAGGAAATAAACTCAGAAGTATAACTCATAACATACCCATCATGGATATGGATTTCCCAAGTCTCGGAGTCGAAACAAAATGAGGAAGTAAAGAGATTAAGGATGGTAAGGAACTTAGGAGTACCAGTCGTACTAAATGACGGCGGCACGATGATACTGTGCTATCGGAACAACACAATTAGACCCAACAGACCGACAACCTATGTATCCATAAACCTAAGCTCCGATACCATATTTTGTAACACCCCCCGAGATTTTCGGAGAATATTACAGCACCGTCAATCCCTGCCTGGGACCCACTAGGCTAACTTTTATGCATAACACATCCAATTTCACAATATCTAAACAGGAATCAATAAATCCGAGACAGACAAAGAAACTCCAACCAAACCAACATCGAAGATCTCAAGTAAATACAAGAAAGTTATACAGCAACTGGGAAAGGAACTCCTATAGTACTCGAGTACCATCTATTAATAGATGGATAAAATAGTCCAAAGGGACAACGCTGAGAACACAATCTGTCACAGTATCACGCCTCGCCTTCATCATCGTACCACCCCGATGCTCGTTCATTTGGATCCCTCGAACCTGAAATACATGAAAAGAGTTTTTCCCCACCCAAGAGGGGGTTAGAGCAAGTAATACAAGTGAAACGTCACATCTTACACGTAAAAGCACATGCACCAATTTCAAAGCTATGATAATGATTTCCGGAAAATGCAATCATCCAAATATGTCTCAATAGTGACAAATTCTCCCTGATTAACCATGGACCCGACAATGCGCGAATCCCTCCGGAGCCTCGTCAGACCCGCTCGGAGTGACTAACCCAAATGTTTGCGGACCCAACAATGCGCGGATCCCTCCGAGACCTCGTCAGACCCTCCCAGGGTGAAAGAATATAACTCTCACACTCATATGCATTACTTTTCACATTTAAGAATATAACTTTCAAAAGAATCACTTGCCTGGACGAGAGAATAGGGTACGGACAACAAGGTACCAAGGTTGGAGGAATCGACAACTCCGAACCTAGACAAGTTCGTAACCAACTATCAATAGTCCATCAGCATGAAAATAAGTTGGAATCCACCTGAAAATACTACCTACGATACATGTATTCTGACAACCAAACTCCTAGATGGTGAATCACAATCAATCATCCCAAATTCTCAATTCCGTAAATATACCAATAATCCACAAGAGAAACATGTATTTAAGGTAGATAATTTATACTCGACATATTCCCATCATAAAAACAAGCTGAATCAAAGAGATCGGAAAGAAAATCCCTAAATCCCAAAAATCTAGGGTTATGTGAAGTTTACCTCGATTTGGAGCGGTGAAGAAGATTAAACGTTGAATAATCCGAACTAGAAGCTTGAAGATGTTGATGGATGATGATATCTCATAGGGATCTTCACAAATCGCCCAAAATCACCCAAAATCACCCAAGGAAGGAGAAGAAACAGAAAAATAACGAACTTGGGCTGAAGTGTCCTATTTATACGAAATGCAACTTAGCGCGCGCTATTTCTTGAGAATAGCATGCGCTAACGGGTTCCCAGGTAGTCCAGTAGCATTTGCCTGGTATCGTTAGCATGCACTACGAAGAGTTTAGCGTGTGCTAAACACTTCCTTTAGCGTGCGCTAGTCGAGAATTAGCGTGCACTACCTGGTAGTTGGTGTCGAGAAATTGAAGTCCAGAACCTACTGCCTCCTGCCATGCTCGAGCATTAGCGCGCGCTGCTGTGTTGCTAGCGTGCGCTACTAGTACAGCTAGCGTACCTAACCTCAACACATAGCGTGCGCTATGAACTCTCAATTCTAGTTCAGTTTCTTTCCGGACTGTCCGCCTCCACACCACTAGTAGCGTGCGCTACTATTGAAAGATAGTGTGCACTATCAGTACCCAAATAGCATGCGCTATGAAAGAAACGTGGCGTGCGCTACACCTCATGCACAGGTAATAGAATCGCATCAAAATCTAATGTAACAATGATCCGAACAAGAAAGAGTAAAATTCCAAATGATATGAACTCCAAGATCAACAACAACTCGCTAAACACTTATAACGAGTGTCAAAATTACAGAAGCATCAAAACGGAAAATTTACAAAAAGTACGGGTATCACATTCACAGTGCACGTTTTATTCGTGCTGTGATTAAGTTATGTTTGTAAGCCTTTTTACTGCAACCCGATGTGCGTCGTAAAAGATACTCATTTACGACACACAACAATGTGGACCATAAAATTTGCATCACAAAGGGCCCGATTTGTTATAGTGTAGCTCCAACTATTAGTGATCTACAACTCTCATTTTTGACTTAATTGAACCTTTTCATCACTTAAATTAATTAAAAGGCAAGTACTTTGACCATATTTTACATATAATCTTGAATTTGATATTGTGTAATGATGTTTTTGAAAAGCATTGATGACGTTTCCGAAAAGCTTTATGAAAAGTGATGTTTTGAAATAAAAATAAGGTCGCTCGAGACATGCTAGCTGAGTTAAAACTAAGTAAGATTCGACAAGGTCTCTATGGTACTTCACTCTGTAGTAGTGGGTATTACTCGGTGTGTTATCCAACCAAGTATGCCCTGATGAAGACTTTAAGATACATCGTTTGTATTAAAGCGTATTGATTTAATCATGTGGTTCTATTCCGAGTAATATGTGTATTATTCAATAATATTAATGTTATATGATGATGATGGTTGTGATGATTTATTTATTTACGCACGTTATACGTATTCATGTTATAAGTAAACAAGTGATCTACATATTCATATTATAAAGTATTTGCACTAGCTACTCGTTGGCTAACCCCTTTTGGGGTGGATATGTTTTGTGTATACAGGTAAATGTTTAGCTGGCAAGCATGCACAGGATGAGCACGAGCATGAAGAACGGCAGTGATGTTACCATCAGTTTTGACTGGTTGTTCCATGGTTGTTCTGGGTTGTTCATGGTCTGTTTTATCTTTACGTACTCGCGAGTTACTGTTTGCCTCTGTTTTTGTTATGGCTGTGTATGTGGGCTTAATATTATGTCACCGGAACATATATTTGGTGTTGTAAAAAGGAACTGTTTGGAGATGCTCCATTGTGTTGAATTGTAAAGTTCACTACGAAAATTCACACTTTAGCCGATGATCGACTGAAGAACGGTCGACGACGGCCGTCGGATAAAGTCATGGTTTAGCCGACGAGTGAAGTAGTCATCGGCTAAAATAGTTTCGCCGACGACTTCAAGTCATGTCATCGGCTAAACCCTCGATTGAGTCGTTGACTACCTATATACCGTCGGCTAAGGTGTCTATATTTTACCTGATGACCTATATACTGCCGGCTAAAGTGTCTATACTTTAGCCAACAACCTATATACCATCGGCTAAAGTTCCAATACTTTAGCCGACGACTACTTCATATTTTAGCCGACGATAGAGATTTAGTTGTCGGCTAAAGTATGAATATTCTGATTTTTTATTTATTTTTTGAATTTTCATCAATAATTTATTTCCTAAGTTTTTTATTACCGTAAAATAAAATTCTTTTTTGAAGTAACATACATAATTTTAATAAATATAAATACTTTAAATATATTTAGCATAAAATAACAAATAAATAAATTATTTTTGCACAATATAATAAATAAAATATTTGAAATATATTACACATGTAATCCATCTAGCTCAACGGAAATGTACTATTTCATAGAGGGGAAGGTCGCGAGTTCGAGTCCCACCATGCGCATATACTGAGATTTATTTCTTGCGGGCGAGTTCGGGTCTTTGCGATTTAGGTTGAGGTCGGAATGGGTCCAGGTTGAATTGTATGTAGTTTTTTAATTTGGAGTTTAGCCGACGACAACTCCTTGCCGTCGGCTAAACCCTTAAGACTTTAGCCGACCCACCTCGGCCGAATAACTTTTAGCCGACGACCGACCACTTTAGTCGACAATTATCGGCTTTAGCCGACGATTTTTTGTTGTCGGCTAAAGTCTAAACATTGGTAGTGAGTTACCAAGTAATGGTTTATTTATGTATTCGACCTTGACGGTCGAGTTGTGATTTTTATGTTGTTAAAAATTGTGAGTATATAAGGTGATGTGAACAAACTCTTGTTCACAACAACAAGTGAGACATGAGTGGATGTATGACGGAGAGCCCCTCGCGCACGCACTCACGCACGCACACACGCGCGCTGCCGCAGCCGTCGTCCGTCCGTCTAGGATCGGCTCGGTTTGGGACGGGACGGGATGGGTCGGGTCTAAGGGCGATTTGGGCGAAATGTCTCGGCATCTCGAAGTTATCTTTTTACTGCAATTTTATTTGGCAAAAATTCATTTTGCTAAAATCGCCTCAATCATAAAATCCGAATTTTTCGGATCTCGATAAATATCAAATTAATTGATAATTATTGATTTAATATATTATGATAACTATCAAATCAATTGGTAATTATAGGACTAATATATTAATAGATTATGATAAGTATAAAAAAATACCAATCCTAATCGATTTAGACTTCCTCCCGCACATGTCTTTCTCTCGTCTTCACCTATAAATACCCAGTTTGAGGGGTCCGAATTTTTACTCTAAACACATGGTTTTCAAGCTTTTTCTAGTTCAATTCTTTTCTTCGTTTTTCCTCTCGGTCGTTCGGTTGTGTCGATGATATTATACAAATTTTATTCTAGTTTGCTGAGGGTGCAGTGATCATCGTTTCAGTGCATCAGGGTGTTGTTATGCACCATGGTGGGTGCGAATCTGCTTTAAGGTGACAGATCTTCTGGTCTCAACATCGACCTCTATTCGTTTTCGTCATCAGCAAATATTTGTTTTTGCTAACACTTTTTTGCAGGATTTTAATAAAATAAATTTTTGATTCTGTACTGTTCACTCAATTATTCGTTTTATTTTTTCCAACAAAGCATTTATGGAACATAAATAAGGACGTTCAAAGCCGCGTACTCTATTGTCTGTCTACTACATGCTCTTTTTCATGTATTTGATGGTCTCTTCTCCTATTTTAGACCCAATCATTTTCGGTCTTTCCACTATATGCAACCTGCAACGACCATCACAAAAGTTAATGCCTCAATTTAGACAAAGATCATGACTCAACAATCTATGCAATTTAAACTTGCCGAGCATTACCATTAGGGTTGTGATCGAACCGAACTATACCGAATAATAGGATAGTTCGGTCCGGTTTGATTTTTTTTATTATTCGGTCCGGTCTGATTCGATCAAGTATCAAAAATAAGGTTCTATTCGAGTTCGAAGCCTCTTTTTTGTGTTCAAGATTCGATTCGATTTGGTATTTCGGACCGAACATTCGCAAATAGTTCGGTTCGAAAATGATGAAATTTGAAGAAACATAAAATACTCAAAATAAAAACCCCAATCATAATTAAAATTCTAATCAAAATGTCAATTAAAACAACTGAATACCTAACATATCCCAAAATCAAACCATAATTGAAATACTAACTATATGGAGCTCGGCTAATATATTATTATAGAATTAACGATCTATGTAACACCCCCAGAGGCATTCGGGAATATTACAACGTTATGGGCCCCGGAACAGAATCCACAAGGCTAAAAGATATTTTTACAAATATTTCAAATACGCCTAAGCGGTGATGACGGTAATATCTTCTAAAATATTCAAAGACTTTATGAAATCCATTTATCAATACCATCGTAAAACCTCATTTGAATGTACAGGGTCAAAACGCCAAAACTCAACAGTTTCAAAAGTATACGTTAAGCCATCGCTTGCACGTATTGATAAAATAGTTTAGAAAGCGATTTTCCAAAATGAACCCAAATTCGCAAAATACTAGCAACCCATTTTAAAACACACTCGCAACGAATATAACAAATAACTAAAAAAATACTTTTGCAGCGGAAAAATGACAACCAGTCAAAGTACTCAATTCACAAACACACGCCATAGCCAGTATCCTCCGGGAAGCTCATCTCTCCACGATCGCTACAAGTTCAAACTTTGAGTACCTAAAATAAAGCCCACGACGGGGTCAGCGATTGTTAGGGATATGCCCTCGAATGCCACTCAGAGGATGAGAGAGTGAGAGCATTTGTATTGTAATTATGAATATTTAATAAGGCAATAATTATTTCTATATTATTGTATAACACTGACATTGTGATTTGGTATAAAGAATAATAGTCCTTGCATTTGAGAGCAAACATTCTACTCCGTATGTAGATAATGAGATAGGTAATGGAAGTGTTTAGAGCTTGGATGCTTAACTCGTTCGCAAGTCGATAAAACTTAACTGGGCAATAAGTTTAGACAAGACTTGTATAACGTGTACTTTGACATGTAGAGTGCCGGTCTTCACTAAAGGTTAGTGGGAGCAGACGTTATAGGTATGCTAATGAGATTAGTATACTCGAACACGACTCACCTCGATATGGTCACATGGATATCACTCAGGGTTTGTCAATGACTGGATCGAAAGGTTGTGATAGGTATACGTAGACATTTGACTTGAGGTTTGAGTAGGAGATGTGATAGTGACATTAAGTTAGTCATTAGAGTAGTTCGATCCAATCGCCGGTGGGTGGGGTCAACCTCAAAATGCAACTCAGTGGGCAAGTAGCAATCTCTACTGAATACCAAGATAGAATTTTTTTCTCCTCTAAGTGAGCAGGTAAATATCCTATGCGGCTAATGGCAGATGAGATTATAAGTCTTTGACCAAAGCATTTAGAGCTAGTTGTATTTGATACACGAGAGCTCGATGATCTCGGTTTCATTAACAAAATGCATAGAGTCAAGTTTTAATAGGGTTTGACTTTACCGTGACCCTAATACTTGACCGGGACATATAATTGAAGGGTTTATACGTATACGGTATTCACGACATAATAGTTTTGGAATGATCCGATCATTCGTTCTTAGTTCGGTTACGGTACGAAGCACTAGACTGGATAAGTGTTACCCGTACTCCTTGGTTCCTCCCATTGCCGACTAAGACGAACCTATGGAGTCGCACACAAAGATATTTGATGGATAAATATGTATTTATTATCTCTTCATTAATATTAGATATTAGATATCTAATTTGATATATTTGATAAATCATGCGGTCTAATGAATTAAAATTAATTACCGGGTGATTAATTTAATTTATAAATAATTATTTCTTGGAAATATATTATTTTAATTTTGTATTTGATAAAATTAATTAATTGTATTAATTAATTAAGTATAAATACATTTGGGATAAAACGAAGTGTATTTAACGGACTAGACACGCGAACGTCTGGTACAGGAACCAAGTAGCTCGGCTCGTTTTCTCACCTAATACCAAGTGGGCCACCCCCCTCACCTTCTCCACACCTTCCATGTTACTTCCTAACATGTGAGGTGTATTTTATATGTCAAATGATGAAGACTTGGGATCAGATTCCATATCTCATAATATTATCTCATTAGTTATATAAAATGGTGTGTTGATCTTTGTTTTGAACAAGACTTGTGAAATAAAAACATACACACATAGCATCAGTTGTGAGAATATGTTGGTGAGGAGGAGAAATAATTTCTGCAATTTCTTGGTTCATTTTTGAGAGAAAGAAAAGGAAGAAGAGAAGAGAAGAAAAATACCGTATCAATTCCTAGCCGTGTTCTTTGAGAACGAATTGATATTTTATTTTCCCGATCAATATCCGACGCGTAATAACATAGAGACATTCGGCAATTTTGGTGTTTGATCATTCAACAAGCTACAACGAATTGGATTCGTGTTCGTGTCGGTAACCGGAGAAAGTTTGTTCGGGTTTTTGCTTCGAATATTATATTATCAAAGGACTACGAGGGTAAGTATTCTTTGATTCTCTTTCTCGTTATTTATATTCGTTTATACGATGCTTGATCGGTCCGTTTTTGGGGTTTGGTTTTCTCCGATTGTACCGGTTTATTTTCCGCTGCGTAATTCGATTTTAATCACCGAATACCAACAGTGGTATCGGAGCGAGGTCTATGCGATCGTATATTCGATATTTGTATTTGGAATGCTTGGTTATTTTTATGATTTAGAATCATAATTGTTTTAATTGTTAATGTTTAATTGTTCATCTAAAAATTATTTTTCATGATTTTATGTTGCAATATAAATCTATTTTTCTTTTGAAATACTGATTTAATTGTGTAATATAAAAATTAAAAAAATATTATTGTTGGATTCGGAACGAAAAGACGAGCCGGAAAAATGGCCGAACCCGGCAGCTCGGGCTATCGGAGATTTGCCCGTGACAAGGCACTTTCTTGAAATTTGAGTCTGCTGGCCGGGCTGAGGCAAGCGATCCTAGGGCATGGGCTTGGCCCGGGCCTTGTGTTTTCCGACTCTATTTTTATATTTCGTTTAGTAAATTAATTTCCCGCAAATTAAATTGGATTTAATTTGACTAAAATATAATTATGGTAATTTTATTTTTAAGGGAATTAATTTAATGATATATTTATTTTGTCCGGAATAAATTAAAATTAACGGTTACTTGAATAAATCGGATTAACTCTAATAGTTGGATTAACTTTTATTGATTAGATTAATTTTTAGATTCATCATTATTGCCATTTATTTTAATGTAATTGTTGCATTAATTTAGAATGGGGATGTAGTTCATGGACCTAGTTTTGAATCGTTTGTTTTGTTCTATTGGGTTGTAAAAGCCGTTTTGAGCCTATTTATTTTACTAGAAAATTTGTATAGCATGCAATTTTTCAAATGTAAAATTTATATGTAATGACGAAGACCGGAGGAAGATCCGTTCGAGAATACTAAGATTCAAGACCAAAGAGATGTAATTAGATTACGATGTTTTTGTTCTAGGAATGGTCCATGAACTGCATGTTGTTAGTTTTAGGTTGTGTATGTTTTCATATTGTATGACAAACAAATAAACTGACAAACCACGCATATAGACGTATTAATGTGCAAAGTATAACATATAATCGCGTTAATACTCCCACTTATAAACACTAAGTTATAAAGGTTACGAGGTTTCCTACCCTCCGTCAAACTCATGGAAAATTGAAATCTAAACCGGAATATTATTCTTCCGAGTATGTCAGGTAATATTTTTGGGGAAGGTTGATAAATTCCTAGAGTGCATTAGATGCCTTTGGTTGTGACAAATCAAACCCCTAGAAACCGTATGGATTGCCGGGTAAGATTCAATTGTCAGACTAATAGGAGTTGGCGGTTTAAACTTAGATAGTTCAGCGAGCCATAGAAACCGAATGGGTTGAGGGCAAGTGAACTAGGAGTAAAAGAAGATCGAATCATCCATTAGATGGGCTGGTGTTAGACACCACTTTATAAAGAATGATATAATAGAAACCGTATGGGTTGCCCTCTATTAAACTTTATAAAAAACTCGATCACCACTATGAAGTCAATCGTTACTTCCGGATTTCACATGAGAGTGTGCAAATGCCGATAAAATAGTGGGAGCCGAGTTATGGATAAAGAAAGTCCTTAAATTCTTCACTCGGATCATAATTAAACAATCACTAACAAATCTTAAATTATTCTTTGCAGTTAACAAAACTTTCAATATGACAATGAACCCACTCGCTATACTACTTGAAAAGAATGTCTTTACTGGTCCGAACTATGTGGACTGGCTTCGTAACTTGAGGATTGTCCTAACTATGGAAATGCTGGGATACGTCTTAGAGGCGGACATCCCAGCGGCTCCTGCAAGAACCCGAGCCAATCAGGAAGATGTCGATGCCCATGCGAAATGGGTAAAGGACGACATAAGAGTGTGCGGGTACATGTTAGGATCAATGACTAATGAGCTTCAATGTGCCCATAAAAAGATGACGTCTTCGAGAGCCATTCTAGCACACCTGGCTGAGCTCTATGGAGATCATAGTCGAACTACTAGATATGAGGTATCGAAACAATTATTCAGCGCCAGGATGAAGGAAGTACAGAGGGTTGGGGACCATATCCTCAAAATGATCTCGATGATTGAGAGATTAGAAGCTCTTGATTTTCAGATGCATGTATCTCTTCAAACTGACCTTATCCTGCAGTCACTTCCTGACTCCTTTTCCCAATTTGTCATGAACTTGTACTTCAATGAGATTGCATGTAACTTAGCTAGGCTAATGAACAAACTGATGACTGTCCAGTCTAAGATGAAGACAAAGGGAAATGAAGTTGCACTTATGATTTATTCTGGGACTTGGAAGTCCAAGAATAAGAAGAAAAGAACGAAAAACAGTTAGGTCCAATAGCCAAGATCGATAAAATAAAGGGCAAGGCCCCAATGGTTCAAAAGAGAAAGGGGGCCAAGAAAATGGATGTGTGCTGCAACTGCGGTGAGCTAGGCCACTGGAAGAGGTACTGTCCAAAGCTTGACCATAATGCGCCTTCAGGTACGGAACTACTGGTTTTGGAAACAAATTGTTCTGTAACTGCATATTCTACTTCTTGGATACTTGATTTCGGTGTGAGTTCTCATATTTGTACAATGAATCAGGATATGGAACGAAGTAGGAAGCTGGATTCAGGGGAGGTGATGGTCACCGTCGGAAGTGGGCATAGTGTTGAGGCATCTGATATTGGATCCCTAATGTTGGATTTAGAATCTGGTTTTATTCTTACTTTATATGATGTACTTGAGGGGCACAAGAATATTGTATCAATTCCGGTCATGGACCGAAAGGGATTTCACTTCTTTATTGGAGATGGGTCCTGTCGTATTTATTTCAGAAATAAATTGGTTGGTACTGCTACATTATTAAATGGTTTATACCATTTGAATCTAAAGAATAAAACAACTGTGAACACTATAACTAGGAAGCGTGGTAGGGATGAAACAAACCAAGCACTTAAGTGGCATCTTAGACTTGGTCATATTGGTCGGACCAAGGTTCATAAAATGGAGAAAGATGGTCTTACGGGTCCATTGGGATCAGATCCCTATCAACTTGTGAATCTTGCCTTCAAGGCAAAATGACTAAGTTACCCTTCGCAGGGACTTTTGAAAGAGCTGCTGAAGAACTTGGATTGATCCATACTGACGTCTGTGGCCCTTTTGAAGTGGCACGAGATGGCTTTCAGTACTTCATTACATTCACTGATGACCATACTAGGTATGGGTTCGTGTACTTAATGAAACATAAGTCTGAAGATTTTGATAAATTCAAGGAATTTAAAGCCCTAGTTGAAAATCAAACAGGTACCGTGTTAAGACTCTTCGGTCAGACCGAGGTGGTAAGTGCATGAGTACTGAATTTGTTGAGTTCTTAAAAGAACTAGGATTAGTGTCATAATTCACTCCTCCAACTACTCCACAATTAAATGGTGTATCAGAAAGAAGGAACCGAACCTTGTTAGACATGGTTCGCTCCATGCTTAACTATACTGATCTACCGATTTATCTGTTGGCTTACGTGCTCCTTACTGCTGCACATATCTTAAACAGATGTCCTTCCAAATCCATTCCTAAGACTCCAAATGAGATGTGGAGGGGTAGGAAACCAAGTCTTAATCACATTAGGATTTGGAGATCCCTTCTTATGTCAACAAAACTAAAGTAGAGAAATTGGAAACTAGGTCTGTGAAAGGTCGTTTCATAGGATATCCAGGGGATTCCATGGTATACTTAATGTACATGCACGAAGATCATAGAATCATCGTTGCTATACAACCACACTTCCGGGAAGATCAGTTTATTCAGGAAGGAGGGGCAGGTAGAAATATTTCTTTGGAAGAAATAAAAGAAACACCAAATGAGACACATATGCAAGATATTAGAACGAATCTTCTGAAATACTAACACAACCTCGCAAGTCTAGTAGAATTTCTCAATTACCTGAGAGGTATAGCTATCTGCATCAAGAGGAACTGGGTGTCCATTAGATGATAGAAAGTAGTCAACAGAATGATCCTTCTACATACGACCAAGCGATGGTAGATGTTGACTCCGCCAAGTGGAAAGAAGCTATGGAAGCTGAGATAGACTCAATACATGCTAATCAGGTCTAGACTTTAGTAGATCCTCCTAAAGGCATAGTGCCTATTCAAAACAAATGGATCTATAAAAGAAAGACTGATGGAGATGGCAAGGTTGATACCTATAAGGCCAGGCTGGTGGCAAAGGGTTATTCCCAAAGAGAAGGAATCGATTACTTCGAGACCTTCTCGCCTGTAGCTATGATTAAGTATATTCGCATGATGCTTGCCATAGCATCCCACAAATATTATGAAATATGGCAAATGGATGTGAAAACGGCATTTCTAAATGGATTTCTCAAGGAGGAGATTTACATGGAACATCCTAATAGATTCATATCTCAAACCAATATTCATAAAGTATGCAAACTTCAGCGTGCCATTTATGGACTGAAGCAAGCTTTGCGGAGTTGGAATATTCGTTTTAATGAGAAAGTCAAAGAGTTTTATTTTGTCCAAAATGAAGAGGAGCCCTGTATTTACAAGAAGGTTAGTGGGAGAAAAATTACATTCTTAATACTATATGTAGATGACATTCTACTTATAGGAATCAACGTAGGAATGCTCAGTTTTGTGAAAACTTGGCTTTCTAAAGAGTTCTCAATGAAATACTTGGGACAAGCTACCTATATTCAGGGTATTCGCCTCTACCAGGATAGAGCAAAAAGAATGTTAGGTCTTTCCCAAACCCTCTATATAGAAAAGATCCTGAAGCGATTTAGGGTGGATGATTCTAAAAGAGGGTTCCTTCCTATGCAACATGGTGCAAAACATTTCTTGGAGATGTGTCCTCAAAGTGAGAAGGACCGAAAGGAAATGAGTAAGGTGGCATATGCTTCGGGAGTAGGTAGCCTTATGTACGCTATGATTTGCACTAGACCGGACATTGCCTATGCTGTGAGTGTAGTAAGTCAGTTTCAGTCAAATCCAGGGGAACATTGGACTGTTGTAAAGAACATTTTTAAGTACCTAAGGAGGACTGAAGACTTGGTTCTTACATACGGCGGTGGAGAACTTAGAGTGATGGGTTATACAGACTCAGATTTTTCGGGGGACATGGATGCTCAGATGTCCACATAAGGGTATATCTTCACTCTGAATGGTGGGGCAGTTCCTTGGAGAAGTGCCAAGCAAAGTTCGACTGCTATATCTACATGTCAAACGAATATCAGGCAGCCACGGAGGCTGCTAAAGAAGCTTTTTGGATTAAGAAGTTCACTGAGGAACTTCAAGTGGTTCCTAATGCGGAGAATCCTGTGACACTATTTTGTGACGACGACGGAGCTGTTGCACAGGCTAAGGATCCTAGGGCTCACCACAATACCAACCATATTGCGAGAAAATATCATTTTTTTAGAGAAATGGTTCAGGAAGGAAATGTTACACTGCAGACACAGCAAATAACGTTGCTGATCCGCTTACCAAGCCACTATCTCAGAAGGTCTTAGAGAGACATCTGGAGAGTATGGGTATTAGATACCATAGTTTGTGGCATTGAGTGCAAGTGGGAGATTGTTATGGATGCCCTCGAATGCCACTCAAAAGATGAGAAAGTGAGAGCTTTTGTATTATAATTATGAATATTTAATACGGCATTAATTATTTCTATATTATTGTATATCACTGACATTGTGATTTGGTATATAGAATAATAGTCCTTGCATTTGTGAGCAAACATTCTACACCTTATAGAGATAAGGAGATAGGCACTGAAAGTGTTTAGAGCTCGAATGCTTAACTCGTTCATAAGTCGATAAAACTTAACTGGGCAATAATTTTAGACAAGACTTGTATAACGTATACTTTGACATGTAGAGTGCCGGTCTTCACTAAGAGTTAGTGGAGCACATGTTTTAGACGAGGAACCAATGAGATTAGTATACTCGAACACGACTCATCTCAATTTGGTCACATGGATATCACTCAGGGTGTCAATGACTGCGTAGAAAGGTTATGGGTGGGGTCAACCTCGAAATGCAACTTAGTGGGCAAGTAGCAGTCTCTATTGAATACCAAGATAGAATTCTTTCTCCTGTAAGTGAGCAGGTAAATGTCCTATGCGGTTAATGGTAAATGAGATTATAAGTCTTTGGCCAAAGCATTTAGAGCCAGTTGTATTTGATACACGAGAGCTCGATGATCTCGGTTTCATTAACAAATTGCATAGAGTCAAGTTTTAATAGGGTTTGACTTTACCGTGACCCTAATACTTGACCGGGGACATATAATTGAAGGGTTTATACGTATACGGTATTCACGACATAATAGTTTTGGAATGATCCGATCATTCGTTCTTAGTTGGGTTACGGTACGAACCACTAGACTGGATAAGTGTTACCCGTACTCCTTGGTTCCTCCCATTGCCGACTAAGACGAACCTACGGAGTCGCGCATAAAGATATTTGATGGATAAATATGTATTTATTATCTCTTCATTAATATTAGATATTAGATATCTAATTTGATATATTTGATAAATCATGCGGTCTAATGAATTGAAATTAATTACCGGGTGATTAATTTAATTCAAATAATTATTTCTTGGAAATATATTATTATAATTTTGTATTTGATAAAATTAATTAATTGTATTAATTAATTAAGTATAAATACATTTGGGATAAAACGAAGTGTATTTAACGGACTAGACACGCGAACGTCTCGTACACAAACCAAGTAGCTCGGCTCGTTTTCTCACCTAATACCAAGTGGGCCGCCCCCCTCACTGTAACACCCCCAAGACGTTCAGGGCATATTACAGCGCCGTGGACCCCACACTGTGGAATCCACCAGGCTATCATAACAACAAGACATTCGACAATGAAAAACTATCATTAATAAAACGACAATTCAAATAAAAGACTACAAACCGACCATTAAATTCTGACATCAAATCCATTTCCCAAAACGGGAACACAACATTAACAATTTCAAACAGGAAGTACTCGAGTACTTAAACCAATTTTATAATACATAAATCCCAAAATCAGACATCAATAGTAACCGACAGACATAACATCGAAAATCAAATACTGGACAATATCATGCTTGCCCATCATCCTCATACGTCCCGAGTGCTCGTTTATCCCCACGATCAATACGAAATACAAAAGTATTTCCCCATTTAAGGGGTTAGCGACAATCGCTAGTGCAAGTACAATCCATTTGAACTACATTCTAATCGAGATGAATATATGCGCCAAAAAGTCATTTTAGAAAACATTTTATATTAGGAATATTTATGATGTACACACAAAACACATTATCTCCAACAAATCATAATTCAAAGTTAACCATTGTACGAGACTCACGGCCACCGTACCCATGAGCCCGTCGGACATCCACAGGTGGCTAACCACGATTCGTGATACGCACACACACGGCAATACGTATCCTAGAGGCCCCGTCGGACCGTCCCTAGGTGAACATACACATAACCATCCACAACAACCACGTCTGACCATAATTCAAATACTAGAACATGTAAACAAATGTAAAGTACTTGCCTTTGTGACATCTTGAAGAATCGGAAGTGAAAAGTGACTACGGATGATCCATTTGGAAAACAACGGTTCCTAAACGAAGAATTAACATAACTCAGTCCCAACGGACATCAATAATCGAAAGGTATACTCCCAAAACCCCGATTATAAATCGCGATAATAGACGTTCAATCGATACGGGCGAGGGTTCACGCAAAATCTCCCCGTATTGATAATTCACGGATTAAAGTCAAGGAAGTTGGATTTGGAATCATTCAATAATCACAATCGGTGAAGAATATCGTAACATATATGAACAATTCGGAATTAAACCCTAAAATCCCGAAATCCCCCAAAAACGTCAAAATTAGGGTTCCTGAGGAATTACCTTGGATTCGACTGATGGAAGATGTGAATGTTGTAGATTAATCTCCCTTGGTACACAATAATCAATCTCTAAAGGAAATCCACGGATTGTTCTGGACAAATCGCTCCAAATGCACTCAAGGACACTCACGTCGCGAGAAGGGTTGAATAAGAATGAAAAGAAACTGACTGAGGTTAAGTCAGGTTTAAAAACGCTGACAATACGCATGCGTTAACACAAGTCGTTAACGTGCGTTATGATGGTTACGTCGTAACCCACGCCGTTAACGACGTAACCAAATGTCTCATCAATTGTGAAGGGTCATAACGTCGTTATGGATCATGCATAACGTCACGTTATGCACGTAATGCACCCGAACACCAATTACGCACAGTCGATTCGACGACGAACTACAACACGAGGATAGAATCAAAAGTGTAAATACGAGGTATTCATAACAAGGAAGTTGAGTGCTCGAAAGTAAATGCACTCCCAACTACCGAGGAATCCAAAATACGACGAGGAGATAAATTTCCCTAAATTTATAGGAAATTACGAAAATGACCCAAGCGTCCGAAAATCACGATACGACGTCGGATTTACAAACCGGAAGTCTCAACATGACCAACTCAACCATAAGGACTTGTACAAACCAAGAAACAACGGAAGCGAGCGAGTTTTACGAGAATCGAGCGTTCATACGGCAAAACATATCATAAAATGAGATTACGTGAAAACATCATCAAAACTCGTCGAATGGAAAAACTCTAAGAACAAAGTAGATTCGAAATGTCGAAACGGTTACAAGCGAGTCGATAAAAATAGACATACACCAAAAATGGAAACGCTAAAAATGGAAAAATTACGGATATTACATTCTACCCCTCTAAAATAAAGTTTCGTCCCGAAACTTAAGAATCAAAAAGCTCGGGGTATCTCGAACGCATATCCTCCTCTAGCTCCCACGTCGCTTCTTCTACTCCGTGCCTCGACCATTGCACCTTAACCAAAGGAATGGTTTTGTGCCTTAACTGCTTGTCACGACGCTCCAAAATTCTGACGGGCCTCTCTTCAAACGTAATATCCTTCTCAATCTCCACGTCCCCAAAGTCAATAATGTGGGACGGGTCCGGAACGTACTTCCTCAATCGGGAAACGTGAAATACGCTATGTACATGACTCAGCGACGGAGGTAAAGCCAAACGGTACGCTAACTCACCGACTCTCTCCAATACCTCGAAAGGTCCAATATATCTCGGGCTGAGTTTCCCCTTCTTCCCAAAACGGAAGACTCCCTTCGTCGGAGACACTCTCAACAGAACATGATCCTCCACTTCAAACTCCAAAGGTCTACGCCTAACATCCGCGTAAGACTTTTGTCGACTCTGAGCAGCCAACATCCTCTTTCTAATCAATTCGATTTTCTCCCTCGTCTCCAACACCAGATCCGGCTCGGTGCCAACCAAATCGGACGGCTCATCCCAACATATCGGTGATCGGCAACGTCGGCCATAAAGTGCCTCATACGGTGCCATCTTAATCGACGCATGCCAGCTATTATTATAAGCAAACTCAATTAAGGCCAAATGCTCCTCCCAATTACTACTCCAGTCTAACGCACACGCGCGCAACAAATCCTCGAACGTCTGAATGGTACGTTCGGACTGCCCATCGATGCAGGGATGGAACGAAGTGCTCAAACGTAGCCGAGTCCCCAATGCCTTATGCACCGCTGCCAAAAATGCGATACAAATCGGCCATCTCTGTCGAAATAATGGTCCTCGGCGTACCATGAAGCCTCACTATCCGAGTGATAAAAATACGAGCCAACTTTTACGGACCCCAAGTATCCTTGATGCCCAGAAAATGTGCTGACTTAGTCAGTCGTTCTACAATCACCCATACCATATTCATACCAGTCTTCGTCCTCGGTAAACTCGTGACAAAATCCATAGAGATGTCCTCCCACTTCCATTCCGGAACGGGAAGTGGTTTCAATAATCCGGCTGGCCGCTGATGCTCAATCTTGACTTGCTGACAAGTCAAACACTTAGCTACAAACTGAACTACCTCCTTCTTCATATCGTTCCACCAGAAATTTTTCCTCAGATCTTTATACATTTTACTCGAGCCCGGATGGACTGAGTAAGGTGACGCATGAGCCTCTCGCATGATATTCTGTCTCAATTCCGAGTCGTTCGGAACACACGACCGACCTCGGAATCTCAACACTCCGTCCTCATGAATAACAAATCCCGGGGCTTTCCCCTTCTCTACACTCTCCCGAAGCTGAATAAACATTGGGTCCTCCAACTGTCCCGATTTAATGTCCTCGACCAGAGACGAAGAAATCTCAAGAGTACGCAACTGCCCGGAACTCTCTGGCAGTACAATCTCAATGCTCAACCTCATAAACTCTCGCTGAAGTCCCGACTGGGCCGTGAGTAACTCAAGCGCCCGAAGCGATACCGATTTCCGGCTCAAGGCATCTGCTACTACATTAGCCTTGCCCGGATGATAGAGGATCTCAAGATCGTAATCCTTAATCAGTTCCAACCATCTCCTCTGTCTCATATTAAGCTCTTTCTGCGTGAAGATGTACTTCAGGCTCTTGTGATCGGTGAAAATCTGACACGACGAGCCATACAAGTAATGACGCCAGATTTTCAACGCAAACACAACTGCGGCCAACTCAAGATCGTGCGTAGGGTAATTCAATTCATATGGTTTCAACTGACGGGAAGCATAGGCAATCGTCCTCCCATGCTGCATAAGTACGCATCCGAGCCCTTGGCCAGAAGCATCGCTATAAACTGAGAAACCATCATTACCACTCGGTAAAGCCAAAGCAGGAGCGGTCGCCAACCGCTTCTTCAACTCCTCAAAACTATTACGCCTCTCGTCGGTCCACACAAACTTCTCGACTTACGTAACAACTGAGTCAGCGGTCGAGCGAGTTTAGAGAACCCCTCGACGAATCTACGATAATACCCGGCTAATCCCAGAAAACTACGGACCTCTTTCACGTTCTTGGGCGGCGCCCAATCCAACACTGCCTCTACCTTATGTGGGTCCACACAAACACCCTCGGCCGAGATCACATGACCGAGAAACATAACTTCCCGTAACCAAAACTCGCACTTTGAGAACTTCGCAAAAAGATGCTGAGTTCTCAAAATATCTAACACAATATGCAAATGACGGGCGTGCTCCTCCTCGCTCCTCGAGTAAATCAGGATGTCATCGATAAAAACGACTACACACTTATCGAGGTACTCGATAAAGACTTTGTTCATAAGCTGCATGAACACGGTGGGTGCGTTAGTTAGCCCAAAAGGCATAACCACAAACTCGTAGTGACCGTATCTCGTCCGAAAGGCCGTCTTCGGAATATCGGTATCCTTCACTCGGAGCTGATAATACCCCGATCTCAAATCAATCTTCGAAAACACGGTCGCTCCTTGCAACTGATCAAACAAGTCATCAATCCTCGGGAGTGGATATTTGTTTTTGATGGTCACTTTGTTCAACTCTCGGTAGTCGATGCACAAACGAAGTGACCCATCCTTCTTCTTTACAAATAGGACCGGTGCGCCCCAAGGCGAAGCACTCGGTCGAATATACCCCATGTCTAGCAACTCTCCCAATTGTTTCTTCAACTCAAGCATCTCGGCAGGCGCCATACGGTATGGCGTCTTAGAGATAGGTCCGCACCCGGCTCTAGATCGACGGTAAACTCAACCTCTCGGCCGGCGGCAAACCCGCAACTCATCCGGAAAGACGTCAGATACTCACATACTACCGAATAGACGAGAGCTCGACTCTCCCTTCTTCCGATCTCAAAGCGTAACACCAATAGCCCGTGCAACCTCCCAAGGAGTCTCACCGCCTCAAAGCGCTGATCGGTAATCTCGCTACCCCGCTTACGCCCCACAAAAGAATGCTCGGTACCATCGAGGCTAACATCGAAACATCCTCGTTCTATAATTCATGATCGCCCCATGACGGTCCACCCAATCCTCACCGAATCAAATCCTCATCTCAAATATCTACCGCAATCGATTAGAAAGCCAATCCCTCCCCGCGATACTCACGTAAAAATCTCTAATCTCACGGTCCCCACGATGCTATCCCCGCTAGGAAGTTTAACAACAAAAGGCTCACAAGCAACAAGGCAATCAACATGCATGCGACGCACACACCATAGATATAAAAGAATGAGTAGCACTTAATCGAACAATACGGAAACAGGATGGTCAAGGATGTGGACGTACACTGTAGCCACCGTCGTCGGGATCTCGGCTCGCCTCATCTCATACACACGGGGCGGAGCACCCGCACCAGAAGCTCCTCTAGAAGGCTGACCACGACCTCGACCTCTACCAAAACTCTGCAAGGGCCGAGGAACTGCTGGTGCTCGATTCACACTCGGCTCCCGCACTGGAGCAGAGATATCCGAGTAATCGGAGCCCGAGCCGCATCCGTACAAAACTTAGCACGGTGACCCATACGACCACAAGCAAGACACCGAATCGAGGCCTATCACACTCACTCATCATGTGGCCGGACGATGCAGTTGAAGCATGTAGGACCACGAACGGAACCGGCAGGAGCAGACCTAGAACCGTTCCTCGACCAACTAATGGCGATCGACTCAAGACTCGCGAACTGTGACCGAGCCTTGGATACCCTCTGACTTGCCTCCCGAAAACCGGCGGAGGTCTTCGCTTCTTTCCTTCACCGCCTCTGTCGCAGAAAACGACATCTCGTAAGCCATCGCTTTATTCTGATAATCTTTCAAAGTCGTGCACCCCAGACCAGACATGTAGTGGCGCACCCTCGGCTTCATCCGCATATCAAAGTGGCGGATCTTATCTAGCTCATCTCGGACTTGGTTTCCCACGTAGTGAAGCTGTTGATTGTAGTCCTTGATAGCTTGGGAAATAGGAACATCTTGGGGCTTAGCCTCAAAGAAGGCTCGGATCCTCCCCTCTTTCACTGGCCAAGGACAGTATTCGTCTTCCATCAGATCTCGAAACTCTGCCCACGTAGCTGCCCGGTCACGCGGTTTCACCGCTTGCCACCACGTCATTGCCTCCTTGGCGAGGAAGTCTTGAGCAATGGGTACTTTCCTCTCCTCGGAACAATTAGCGACCTCAAACACTTTCTCTATCTCGAATAGCCAATTCTCCCAACCGGAAGGGCTCAAGCACCATCAAGCTGGAGGACGCATACGAATCACGTCCTGAAGTAGCTTATCATTGCCGGGTCCAGAGGCGGAACCGGGTTGGCATTAGCATGGCCGACCAGAACGGCTTGAGTCGATGGCGTCATCCGGTTCGCTACTTGCCGTAATATGTTGGCCACTCCAACATTCTCATGAGCATTACCGGAGCTAGCAGTAGTCCTGTGACCTCCGGAACTAGGGGGAACACTGTTCGACAAAAAGGGCATCGCCGAATCGGTTCCCGAGTGATCGGACATGGCCGCCCACTGCCGCGCGCCACGCCCCTACCGCCCGCGACCAAGGCCCGCGTCCTCTACCAGCAGGAATTCTGAAGAAGCAACGGGTAAGTACAATTCAAACGCAAAACGCAAAAGATACCAAGACAGGAATAGAACAGAACGGTGAAACGAGTCAAGTTAGGAAAACTTACGAGCACCGGCATACTGAGATGATGGCATAGCAGTGATACTGTCCCCAAAACGACACTTAACTAGACCCAAATGACCGACAGCCTAGGTATCCATAAACCTAAGCTCTGATACCATTTTCTGTAACACCCCCAAGACGTTCAGGGCATATTACAGCGCCGTGGACCCCACACTGTGGAATCCACCAGGCTATCATAACAACAAGACATTCGACAACGAAAAACTATCATTAATAAAACGACAATTCAAATAAAAAACTACAAACCGACCATTAAATTCTGACATCAAATCCATTTCCCAAAACGGGAACACAACATTAACAATTTCAAACAGGAAGTACTCGAGTACTTAAACCAATTTTATAATACATAAATCCCAAAATCAGACATCAATAGTAACCGGACATAACATCGAAAATCAAATACTTGGACAATATCATGCTTGCCCATCATCCTCATACGTCCCGAGTGCTCGTTTATCCCCACGATCAATACGAAATACAAAAGTATTTCCCCATTTAAGGGGTTAGCGACAATCGCTAGTGCAAGTACAATCCATTTGAACTACATTCTAATCGATGAATATATGCGCCAAAAAGTCATTTTAGAAAACATTTTATATTAGAATATTTATGATGTACACACAAAACACATTATCTCCAACAAATCATAATTCAAAGTTAACCGCTGGCACGAGACTCACGGCCACCGTACCGCATGAGCCCCGTCGGACATCCCCGGGTGGCTAACCACGATCGTGATACGCACACACACGGCAATACGTATCCCTAGAGGCCCTCGGACCGTCCCTAGGTGAACATACACATAACCATCCACAACAACCACGATACTGACCATAATTCAAATACTAGAACATGTAAACAAATGTAAAGTACTTGCCTTTGTGACATCTTCGAAGAATCGGAAGTGAAAAGTGACTACGGATGATCCGACTGGAAAACAACGGTTCCTAAACGAAGAATTAACATAACTCAGTCCCAACGGACATCAATAATCGAAAGGTATACTCCCAAAACCCCGATTATAAATCGCGATAATAGACGTTCAATCGATACGGGCGAGGGTTCACACAAAATCTCCCCGTATTGATAATTCACGGATTAAAGTCAAGGAAGTTGGATTTGGAATCATTCAATAATCACAATCGGTGAAGAATATCGTAACATATATGAACAATTCGGAATTAAACCCTAAAATCCCGAAATCCCCCAAAAACGTCAAAATTAGGGTTCCTGAGGAATTACCTTGGATTCGACTGATGGAAGATGTGAATGTTGTAGATTAATCTCCCTTGGTACACAATAATCAATCTCTAAAGGAAATCCACGGATTGTTACGACAAATCGCTCCAAATGCACTCAAGGACACTCACGTCGCGAGAAGGGTTGAATAAGAATGAAAAGAAATCGATCGAGGTTAAGTCAGTTTAAAAACGCCGACAATAGCGTTACGCACGTTAACACAAGTCGTTAACGTGCGTTATGATGGTTACGTCGTAACCCACGCCGTTAACGTCGTAACCAAATGTCTCTTGAATTGTGAAGGGTCATAACGCACGTTATGGATCATGCATAACGACGTTATGCACGTAATGCACGATTCGAACACCACCCGCATATCGATTCGACGACGAACTACAACACGAGGATAGAATCAAAAGTGTAAATACGAGGTATTCATAACAAGGAAGTTGAGTGCTCGAAAGTAAATGCACTCCCAACTACCGAGGAATCCAAAATACGACGAGGAGATAAATTTCCCTAAATTTATAGGAAATTACGAAAATGACCCAAGCGTCCGAAAATCACGATACGACGTCGGATTTACAAACCGGAAGTCTCAACATGACCAACTCAACCATAAGGACTTGTACAAACCAAGAAACAACGGAAACGAACGAGTTTTACGAGAATCGAACGTTCATACGGCAAAACATATCATAAAATGAGATTACGTGAAAACATCATCAAAACTCGTCCAAATGGAAAAACTCTAAGAACAAAGTAGATTCGAAATGTCGAAACGGTTACAAGCGAGTCGATAAAAATAGACATACACCAAAAATGGAAACTGCTAAAAATGGAAAAATTACGGATATTACACTCACCTTCTCCACACCTTCCATGTTACTTCCTAACATGTGAGGTGTATTTTATATGTCAAATGATGAAGACTTGGGATCAGATTCCATATCTCATAATATTATCTCATTAGTTATATAAAATGGTGTGTTGATCTTTGTTTTGAACAAGACTTGTGAAATACACACACACACACACATAGCATCAGTTGTAAGAATATGTTGGTGAGGAGGAGAAATAATTTCTGCAATTTCTTGGTTCATTTTTCAGAGAAAGAAAAGGAAGAAGAGAAGAGAAGAAAAATACCGTATTAATTCCTAGCCGTGTTCTTTGAGAACGAATTGATATTTTATTTTCCCGATCAATATCCGACGCGTAATAACATAGAGACATTCGGCAATTTTGGTGATTGATCATTCAACAAGCTACAACGAATTGAATTCGTGTTCGTGTCGGTAACCGGAGAAAGCTTGTTCGGGTTTTTCCTTCGAATATTATATTATCAAAGGACTACGAGGGTAAGTATTCTTTGATTCTCTTTCTCGTTATTTATATTCGTTTATACGATGCTTGATAGGTCCGTTTTTGGGGTTTGGTTTTCTCCGGTTGGACCGGTTTATTTTCCGCTGCGTAATTCGATTTTAATCACCGAATCCCAATAGTGGTATCGGAGCGAGGTCTATGCGATCGTATATTCGATATTTGTATTTGGAATGCTTGGTTATTTTTATGATTTAGAATCATAATTGTTTTAATTGTTAATGTTTAATTTTTCATCTAAAAATTATTTTTCATGATTTTATGTTACAATATAAATCTATTTTTCTTTTGAAATACTGATTTAATTGTGTAATATAAAAATTAATAAAATATTATTGTTGGATTCGGGACGAAAAGACGAGCGGAAAATAGCGAACCCGGCTAAGGCTCTGGATTTGCCGGGACAAAGGCCTTTCATTGGTGGTCTGCTGGCCGGGCTGGCAAGCCCACTAGGGCCATGGCTTGGCCCGCGGGCCTTGTGTTTTCCGACTCCATTTTTATATTTCGTTTAGTAAATTAATTTCCCGCAAATTAAATTGGATTTAATTTGACTAAAATATAATTATGGTAATTTTGTTTTTAAGGTAATTAATTTAATGAAATATTTATTTTGTCCGGAATAAATTAAAATTAATGGTTACTTGAATAAATCGGATTAACTCTAATAGTTGGATTAACTTTTATTGATTAGATTAATTTTTAGATTCATCATTATTGCCATTTATTTTAATGTAATTGTTGCATTAATTTAGAATGGGGATGTAGTTCATGGACCTAGTTTTGAATCGTTTGTTTTGTTCGATTGGGTTGTAAAAGCCGTTTTGAGCCTATTTATTTTACTAGAAAATTTGTATAGGATGCAAATTTTCAAATGTAAAATTTATATGTAATGACGAAGACCGGAGGAAGATCCGTTCGAGAATACTAAGATTCAAGACCAAAGACATGTAATTAGATTACGATGTTTTTGTTCTAGGAATGATCCATGAACTGCATGTTGTTAGTTTTAGGTTGTGTATGTTTTCATATTGTATGACAAACAAATAAACTGACAAACCGCGCATATAGACGTATTAATGTGCAAAGTATAACATATAATCGCGTTAATACTCCCACTTATAAACACTAAGTTATAAAGGTTACGAGGTTTCCTACCCTCCGTCAAACTCATGGAAAATTGAAATCTAAACCGGAATATTATTCTTCCGAGTATGTCGGGTAATATTTTTGGGGGAGGTTGATAAATTCCTAGAGTACATTAGATGCATTTGGTTGTGACAAATCAAACCCCTAGAAACCGTATGGGTTGCCGGGTAAGATTCAATTGTCAGACTAATAGGAGTTGGCGGTTTAAACTTAGATAGTTCAGCGAGCCATAGAAACCGAATGGGTTGAGGGCAAGTGAACTAGGGATAAAAGAAGATCGAATCATCCATTAGATGGGCTGGTGTTAGACACTACTTTATAAAGAATGATATAATAGAAACCATATGGGTTGCCCTCTATTAAACTTTATAAAGAACTCGATCACACTACTACAAAAACAGCATTTAACAATGTTACGGAGCCCATTTAACAAATGTTGGAACCGCCGCTAAATGTCTCATTAAATTTAACGTGATTGTCTAAGAACATTGTTAAATTCCATTTAATGATTGTTTAACAACCGCTGTTAAATTTATTTATTTTTTTAAATAATTTTTTTTAATAAATTGAAATTATTTTTTTTAAATATTATTTTTTTAAAAAAGTATATTATATTCCCGCCCAGTCCGCACCCGCCACGCAATATGTATAAATGTGTATTTCCGCTACTCACGGGATTTGAACCTATGACCTCAATGAGATGGAGGTGGGTATCAAACCAGTTAGCCAAAGTCATTTGTTGTTCTAATATTGATTTATATTATATAAGTGTACAATAAACCATATATATATGTATATAAATATAAATATAAAATATATATATATATATATATATTATATGTATATGTTTGTTAATATTTTCAGAATTATTTTCAAAATATATTAATATTTAATAAATTGCCCATTTAATAACTAATGATCAATCTAGACACGATAGTAGCTAATAAATCCGGATGCTAATAGTTGCGCAATGTAATTTGTTAGAAGCACCATTTATTTATTTATCTTCAAGACAAAAGTCTAATAGGTGGTTTAATATTGATGGTTCCTATTTTTTCCTGGGTTATTGAAATCATACCAGTATCATTATGAGGATTGATTCTTCTCAACAGACTTGTCTTTTCTTTTTTTACTTGGAATAATTATTTTTCTCACTTCTAATTTTTCTCAATATATTGCACATTTGATATAATATAACTCATAAAACAATATGTATGTATTATAATTTTTAATATATAATGTACTATAATTTTTAATATTAACATATAACAAAATATATTAATATTCAATATATTGCACATTTGATATAATATAATTCATAAAACAATATGTATGTATTATAATTTTTAATATATAATGTAATATAATTTTTAATATGAAAATAATATTCAATAAATTGCACATTTGATATAATATAATTCATAAAATAATATGTATATATTATAATTTTTAATATATAATGTAATATAATTTTTAATATTAATATATAACAAAATATATAAATATTCAATATATTCCACATTTGATATAATATAATTCATAAAATAATATGTATATATTATAATTTTTAATATATAATGTAATATAATTTTTAATATTAATATATAACAAATTATATTAATATTCAATATATTCCACATTTGATATAATATAATTCATAAAATAATATGTATGTATTATAATTTTTAATATATAATGTAATATAATTTTTAATATTAATATATAACAAAATATATTAATATTCAATATATTGCACATTTAATATAATATAATTCATAAAATAATATGTATGTATTATCATTTTTAATATATAATGTAATATAACTTTTAATATTAATATATAACAAAATATATTAATATTCAATATGTTGCACATTTAATATAATATAATTCATAAAATAATATGTATGTATTATAATTTTTAATATATAATGTAATACAATTTTTAATATTAATATATAACAAAATATCTTAATATTCAATATATTGCACATTTAACAGCGGTTCTAGAAAGAACCGCTGTTAAAATGCAAGTTTAACAGCGGTTCTAAGAGAACCGCTGTTAAATGTACAGATTTAACAGCAGTTTTCCTATAACCGCTGTTAAATTTGTATTTTAACAGCGATTCTTCTGGAACCGCTGTTAAATGTGCAGATTTAACAGCGGTTCTTCTGGAACCGCTATTAAATGTGCAGATTTAACAGCGGTTCCGCGGAAAACCGCTGTTAAATTGCCATCGTTTCATTTTAACAGCGGTTTTTTTAGAACCGTTGTTAAAATGCCGCAGTTAAATGCTGTTTTTGTAGTAGTGTCACCACTATGAAGTCAAACGTGACTTCCGGATTTCACATGAGAGTGTGCAAATGCTGATAAAATAGTGGGAGCCGAGTTATGGATAAAGAAAGTCCTTAAATTCTTCCCTCGGATCATAATTAAACAATCACTAACAAATCTTAAATTATTCTTTGCAGTTAACAAAACTTTCAATATGACAATGAACCCACTCGCTATACTACTTGAAAAGAATGTCTTGACTAGTCCGAACTATGTGGACTGGCTTCGGAACTTGAGGATTGTCCTAACTATGGAAATGCTGGGATACGTCTTAGAGGCGGACATCCCAGCGGCTCCTGCAAGAACCCGAGCCAATCAGGAAGATGTCGATGCCCATGCGAAATGGGTAAAGGACGACATAAGAGTGCGCGGGTACATGTTAGGATCAATGACTAATGAGCTTCAATATGCCCATGAAAAGATGACGTCTTCGAGGGCCATCTTAGCACACCTGGCTGATCTCTATGGAGAGCATAGTCGAACTGCTAGATATGAGATATCGAAACAATTATTCGGCGCCAGGATGAAGGAAGTAGAGAGGGTTGGGGACCATATCCTCAAAATGATCTCGATGATTGAGAGATTAGAAGCTCTTGATTTTCAGATGCATGTATCTCTCCAAACTGACCTTATCCTGCAGTAACTTCCTGACTCCTTTTCCCAATTTGTCATGAACTTCTACTTCAATGAGATTGCATGTAACTTAGCTAGGCTAATGAATAAACGGATGACTGCCCAGTCTAAGATGAAGACAAAGGGAAACGAAGTTGCACTTATGATTTCTTCTGGGACTTGGAAGTCCAAGAATAAGAAGAAAAGAACGAAAAACAGTTAGGTCCAATAGCCAAGATCGATAAAGGAAAGGGCAAGGCCCCAATGGTTCAAAAGGGAAAAGGGGCCAAGAAAATGGATGTGTGCCTCAACTACGGTGAGCTAGGCCACTGGAAGAGGTACTGTCCAAAGCTTGACCATAATGCGCCTTCAGGTACGGAACTACTGGTTTTGGAAACAAATTGTTCTGTAACTGCATATTCTACTTCTTGGATACTCGATTTCGGTGTGAGTTCTCATATTTGTACAGTGAATCAGGATATGGAACGAAGTAGGAAGCTGGATTTGTAATATCCGCATTTTTCTTTCCCTTGTATCTTCATTTTTCGGTGTATTTCTCGGTTGTAGTGACCCTCGTGTATCTTTCAGTGTATCTTTCCCGTCATCTATTGATCTGATTCTCGTTATCGTTGTACGAAACCGCTATTCGGGGTTTCCGTGGATCCATTCCATGTTTCGATGCATCTTGAGATGTTCTGTTTAACGTTTCGTTCATTTTCCGGTGTTTTGGGCCGTTTATATTCTGTATCTAGCGCACGCTAAATTTCCTGCATAGCGCACGCTAGAGGTACCTTAGTAGCGCACGCTACGTTTACTTCGTAGCGCGCGCTAGCGAATTAGCCCTGGGAGTGGCAGTGCTGTTTCCAACCCTCTGGACTGGCGGATTAGCGTACGCTACATAGTCTAGCGCACGCTAATGTCGAGGGCTAGCGCACGCTGAGATTACCAGGTAACGTGCGCTAGCGTGAGTGTCCAGTACTGGACAGTTTACTACTGAACTCGGTCAGGCGCCAGGTAGCGCACGCTATATTTGTATGTTAGCGCTCGCTAACGGGTCAGGTCAGTTTTGGGCAGTTAGCTTCTGGACTCGACTGATGTCCAGGTAGCGCACGCTATTGGTCGATAGAGCGCGCTACCGAGAGGTTATTAGCGCACGCTACGTTTTGAGTATCGCACGCTAACGGCCAGAAATCTGGCTACTGGACTGGGACGCCAATTATTTGGTCTGTATTTTCATCCCGTTAGCGCACGCTAACCTTGAGGATTAGCGCGCGCTAACACTCCCTAGCTATATAAACCAGGGAGTTGACCGAGATAAACATAATTTCTCATTTCTTCCTCTCTCCGCGGCGAAGGCGATTCCGAGGTGATTTCCTTGGCGATTTCTTCCTCCAATCATCTCATCCAACATCTTTCTTGAGTTCTTGGAGTATTATAACAACATCAACACGAATCTTTCATCCTAATCCACGGTAAATCTCTTAGAACCCTACTTTTGGATAATTTGGGGGTTTTGGGATTTTCTTCCGATCTGTTCCGTTTTGTTGGTGGATTCATGACGAATATGATTAATCTTGTTGGTATAATTAGTTTTCCTACGGATTCATGGCATATTTTCATGGTTTTGCGAAATCGGGAGGGTTTGGTTGTGGTCCGCCATCGTTGTTATTTTTGTACGAATATACATGAATCGTAGGCGGGTTTTCGGGTGTATTCCATTTTCGTAATCGTTTAGGAGTGGTTGTGATTGTGTTATTCGAATCGTTAGGTTCATTCGTCGGTTCCTCGCGGTCGTGCTTGATTCTTCCGTTCCGTTCGTGTCATCGTCTATTAATCGAGGCAAGTATCCTTATGAACTTACAATCTTGACATAGTAGTATTGTATGAGAAATGGTATGTGTGTGTATGCTCACTACGAGTTAGATCCGACGGGGTCTCGGTAGGGGTCCACAGAGACGTGGATCGAAGAGCTTGCTTTTAACCACTACGGGTTAGATCCGACGGGGTCTCGGTAGGGGTCCACAGAGACATGGATCGACGGTTAATTGTGGTGCATTTTACAAATGTGATTTGATTGTGGCATTTCCGGAAATGAGTGTTTTGGAACTATGCTTTTCTTGATTGCATGCATTTACTATATGTGTAAGATGTAAGTTGTTCATTTGGTTACTTGTACTAGCGTAATTGCTAACCCCTCTGGGGACCCGTTTTGGGGAAATTCGTTTTATGAATTTCAGGTCAGGTTCATCGAGACGAACGGGCGCTGGACCAGTATGCGGATGACGGCCGTGCGTGATGATTGTGCACGAGTGATGTCTTAGTGTCTTCTATCTTTTTATCTTTTGTGGTTTTGTTTGAACTAATAGAAGTACTCGAGTACTTAAGAATTTTCACTCGTCTGGATTGTATTGTTGTTTATCATGTTTGTGTCGAATTATGGTGTTATGTTGACCGGTTGAACCGGGTGGATTATTTTGTTGGGCGTCTTTATGACGAGGTGTTATTCTGTTGTTCTGTGAGTCGATGAGTATGATGTTTGACCAGTCTGGTGGGTCCCATGTAGGGATTCACGGCGCTGTAACATACCTCGAATATCTTGGGGGTGTTACAGAAAATGGTATCAGAGCACTAGGTTATGGATACCTAGGCTTGTCGGTTTATTGGGTCTTGTTGTGTTTTGTTTTGCACATCATCGTCACGCTGCCATGATTCCGGTACTACCAGTGTCCGTAAGTTTTTCCTTCCTCTGTTCCTTATTCCCTTGTATCGCACCTTTGATTCTCGATTTGTGATTGTTCTTTTCTTGTACTTACCATCGTATGGCTTTTGCTACTTATTTAATGCCAGTATGGATGCTGGAAGAGGCCGTGGTCGTGGACGTGGTCGTGGACGCGGCCGAGGACGTGGGGCAGCCGGTGGGGCGGCCATGTCGCAGTCTTCGAGAGCCGGTAGTACCGGCGACCGTCATAGCCATGCTTCTTCTCAGGAGCGTGCCGACCTTGGTATTGCGGCCGTTATGCAGCAAATGGTGAACCAAATGGCGGCGATAGCTCAGACGGTTCAGAACCCGGATCAGGCCCACGCTAATCGGGGTGGAGCGGATCGTTGGCTCCAAGATGTTATCAAGATGCATCCTCCTCAGTTTTCAGGAGCTTCAGACCCGATTGGCTGGGAAGGGTGGATCAAGGAGATAATTAAAGTCTTCACTGCTACCAACTGTCCTGAGGACCGTAAGGTCCCTATTGCCCAGTACTTTCTCACTGGGGACGCTACGGACTCGTGGGAGGCTGTTGGGCCCAAAGATCATGCTGCTTCATGGACTGAGTTTCAAGAATTGATGGAGACTGAATATTGCCCGTGGCCAGTCAGACAGGCTCGGGTACATGCTTTTTATGATGCTCAACCGCGGGATATCCCCGTATCTCAAGCTATTGCTGATTTTAACAAGGAGTTGGGTTATGTGAAGACCCAAGTTGTCGAGGAGAGCGACAAAATTTTCCATTTTTCCAGACGGATGAAGTTGTCGATTCGGGACTATATGTCGGGGCTTGTATGTACTACCTTGAAAGATTACCAGAGTAGGGCCCTTGCTTATGACATGTCGGTGACGGCTAGCGAGGCGGCCCACGAGAGCAAGAAACATAAGTTCGCTGGGAACTTTTCGGGCCACAAGGGTGGGGGTCAGCAGAAATCCCAATCTGCTAACTTCCCCGCCGGCGGGGGTCCAGCTCGTTCCGCTGGGGGTCCTCGTGGAACTGCCAGTGCTCCTTTCCGTGATGTAAAGTGTTTCAATTGTGGCCGTACAGGCCACGTCAGTCGTACTTGCTTGAGCCCTTTACTGACGTGTAATCAGTCTGGCCACAAGAGTGCTTTCAGTCCGAGAGGGAGAGAATTCTTGGTGCCTGGGCTTCCACTCCAGCGCCTAGGGAACCAAGCGTGAATCAAGGATTGTTTGCTTTTCAGTTCCCACCGAGTGCCAGTCGAGGGAGGGGTCGGGGTCAGACCGCCAGAGGGGGAGCTTCTAGTGTCGGCTCCGCCCATCCGCGGGTTTATGAGATGCGGAAAGTCGATGACCCCGGCCTCTTGTGGCGGCAGTACCGTTCATATTCTTTCTCATCCTGTCAGTGTGCTTTTCGATTCGGGTGCTACGCATTCGTTCATATCTCTGGAGTGTGTGCGCCGTTTGAGTCTCGACTGTTTGATGCCTTGTGAACCCTTCATCGTTAAGCTTCCTAGCGGTGATAGGATCGTTGGTGATCAGGAGGTTCGAGACTGTTCTGTGCTTATTTGTGAGAGGGCTTGGCCCTCTAATCTTATTGTTGTGGGTATCGAGGGTGAGGATTTGATTATTGGGGATGATTGGCTCGAGCGGCATGGTGCGATCATGAACTACCGCACGAGAATCATCACTATGTTAGCCGAGGACGGCACCGAGCACTCTTTCGCAGGGCAAAAGAGGGGAAACCAGAAGTTCGTTATTAATGCCTTAAAGGCAATGAGACTCCTGCGAAAGGGGTGTACTGGTTATTGGTGCTACGCCTTGAAGGCAGAGAGTAGTGGAGTCGAGCTGTCTTCGATTCCAATTATTAGTGAGTTTCCTGATGTATTTCCTGACGAGTTACCGGGATTGTCACCGGATCGTGAGGTCGAGTTTGCTATAGAGATAGAGCCGGGCGCGGCTCCGGTTTCTAAGGCGCCGTATCGTATGGCACCTTCAGAGATGACAGAATTAAAGAAGCAGTTGAGCGAGCTTCTTGAGTCGGGGTATATTCGACCGAGCGCCTCGCCTGGGGGCGCACCGGTCCTGTTTGTGCGGAAGAATGATGGTTCACTACGTTTGTGTATCGACTATCGCGAACTAAACAAGGTGACCATCAAGAACAAGTATCCCTTGCCTAGAATTGATGACTTGTTCGATCAGTTGCAGGGAGTTGCGGTATTCTCGAAGATCGATTTGAAATCGGGGTACTATCAGCTTCGGGTGAGAGAGTCCGACGCATCAAGACAAACTGACTTTTCGGCGAGATACGGACATTATGAGTTTGTAGTTATGCCTTTCGGGTTAACTAATGCGTCGGCGGTGTTCATGCAGTTGATGAACAAAATATTTATCGAGTATTTGGATAAGTGTGTCGTCGTTTTCATTGACGATATTCTTATTTATTCGAGGAACGAGGAAGAGCATGCCCAACATTTGTGGATAGTGTTAGACATTTTGAGGACCGAGCAACTCTATGCGAAGTTCTCGAAATGTGAGTTCTGGCTGAAGGAAGTGATGTTTTTAGGTCACGTGATTTCAGCCGAGGGGGTTCGTGTGGATCCGCAGAAAATTGAGGCAGTGTGGGATTGGGCACCGCCCACAAATGTGAAGGAGGTCCGTAGTTTCTTGGGTTTGGCTGGCTACTACCGTAGGTTAGTCGAGGGCTTCTCAAAACTAGCTCGGCCACTTATGCAGTTGCTCCAGAAATCCGAGAAGTTCGTCTGGAATGACGAGAGGCAGTCGAGTTTTGACGAACTGAAGAAGCGTTTGACTTCAGCCCCGGTTTTAGCATTGCCATGTGGCAACGAGGGTTTTGCTGTTTATAGCGATGCTTCGGGACAGGGTCTTGGGTGCGTGTTGATGCAGCACGGCAAGACCATTGCTTATGCATCGAGACAGTTGAGGCCGTATGAGCTTAACTACCCTACACATGATTTGGAGTTAGCGGCAGTTGTTTTTGCGCTAAAGATTGGGCGTCACTATCTTTTCGGCTCTGCATGTCAGATTTTTACCGATCATAAAAGTATGAAATACATATTTACTCAGCGGGAGTTGAATATGAGGCAGAGGAGGTGGTTAGAGCTGATTAAGGACTATGACCTCAAAATCCTTTATCATCCGGGCAAGGCGAACGTCGTGGCTGACGCCTTGAGTCGGAAACCGGTGGCGTTGCGAATGCTTGAGATCCTTACATCTCAGTCTGAGCTTCGGAGGGCTTTGATCGAGTTAGATGTTGAGGTTTTGTTGCCTGGAGCTGTCGGGCAACTTTGTGCTTTAGATATTTCGTCATCTTTGATCGATGAAATTAAGCTGAAGCAGTTAGAGGATCCGATGATTACTCAAATCCGAGAGAACATTCTTAAGGGAAAGTCTCATGGGTTTGTGATTCACGAGGATGGTGTTTTGAGGTTCCAGAGTCGGCTTTGTGTGCCGAACGACCCAGAGTTGCGACAGAGTATTTTGCGTGAGGCCCATACTACACCTTATTGTGTTCATCCTGGTTCGAGTAAGATGTACAAGGACCTGAGGAGGAATTTCTGGTGGAACGATATGAAGGAGGAGGTCGCACAGTTTGTAGCGAGATGTTTGACTTGTCAACAGGTCAAAATCGAGCATCAGCGACCGGCTGGGTTATTGCAGTCACTTCCCGTTCCGGAATGGAAATGGGAAGATATATCGATGGATTTCATTACGAGTTTGCCGAGATCGAGGTCGGGCATGAATATGGTATGGGTGATTGTTGATCGTCTGACCAAGTCGGCACATTTTCTGGGCATCAAGGACACTTGGGGCCCGGAGAAGTTGGCTTGTGTATTTATCGCGCAGATTGTGAGACTTCACGGTACTCCGAAGTCTATTGTTTCGGATCGTGATGGCCGTTTCGTATCGCACTTTTGGCAGGCAGTGCCTAAGGCGTTGGGTACCCGTTTGCATTTGAGTACCTCTTTTCATCCCCAGTCAGATAGACAGTCGGAACGCACTATCCAGACATTCGAAGATATATTGCGTGCTTGTGCCCTCGATTGGAGTAGCGATTGGGAGGAACATTTGCCATTGATCGAATTCACATATAACAACAGTTGGCACGCGTCGATTCGGATGGCACCGTATGAGGCACTTTATGGGCGGCGATGTCGATCACCAATTTGTTGGAATGAGACATCTGATTTTGTCGGGACCGAGCCGGATGTCGTTTTAGAGACGAGGCGGAAGATAGAATTGATTCGGGAATGGATGCTGACTGCCCAGAGTCGACAGAAGTCGTATGCCGATGTCCGTCGTTGACCTTTGGAATTCGAGGTGGGAGACCACGTTTTGCTTAAGGTGTCGCCGATGAAGGGAGTTTTTCGTTTCGGGAAGAGGGGAAGTTGAGTCCGAGATTTATTGGACCCTTTGAGATTCTCGAGCGAGTCGGTGAGTTGGCATACCGTTTGGCGTTACCTCCAGCCTTGAGTCATGTTCATAGCGTTTTTCATGTTTCCCAGTTGAGGAAATATGTCCCGGATCCTAGTCACGTCATCGACTATGGTGAGATTGATGTCGCCGAGGATATTACTTTCGAGGAGCGTCCTTTGAAGATTTTGGAGCATCGTGAGAAACGACTGAGGAATAAGACCATCCATTTGGTCAAAGTGCAGTGGTCGAGACACGGTGTCGAGGAGGCAACTTGGGAGACCGAGGATAGCATGCGTGCTAGCTACCCTGAGTTGTTTGTTTCTTAAGTTTCGGGACGAAACTTATTTTTAGAGGGGTAGAATGTAATATCCACATTTTTTTCCCTTGTATCTTCATTTTTCGGTGTATTTCTCGGTTGTAGTGACCCTCGTGTATCTTTCAGTGTATCTTTCCTGTCATCTATTGATCTGATTCTCGTTATCGTTGTACGAAACCGCTATTCGGGGTTGCCGTGGATCCATTCCATGTTTCGATGCGTCTTGAGATGTTCTGTTTAATGTTTCGTTCATATTCCGGTGTTTTGGGCCGTTTATATTCTGTATCTAGCGCACGCTAAATTTCCTGCATAGCGCACGCTAGAGGTCCCTTAGTAGCGCACGCTACGTTTACTTAAATGCGCGCCAGCGAATTAGCCCCGGGAGTGGCGATCTTGTTTCCAACCCTCTAGACTGGCGGATTAGCGTACGCTACATAGTCTAGCGCACGCTAATGTCGGGGGCTAGCGCACGCTGAGATTTCCAGGTAACGTGCGCTAGCGTGAGTGTCGATCTTGGGCCAGGTTTACTCCGAACTCGGTCGGGCGCCGAGTAGCGCACGCTACATTTGTACGTTAGCGCCGCTAACGGGTCGTGAGTTTTGGGCGGTTAGCTTCGGACTCGGTGATGTCCGTAGCGACGCTATTGGTCGATAAGCGCGCTACGAGAGGTTATTAGCGCACGCCACGTTTGAGTAGCGCACGCTAACGGCGAAATCGCTCTTCGGTGGGACGCCAATTGTTTGGTACGTATTTTCATCCCGTTAGCGCACGCTAATCTTGAGGATTAGCGCGCTAACACTCCCAACTATATAAACCGGGGAGTTGGCCGAGATAAACATAATTTCTCATTTCTTCCTCTCTCCGCGGCGAAGGCGATTCCGGGGCGATTTCCTTGGCGATTTCTTCCTCCAATCATCTCATCCAACATCTTTCTTGAGTTCTTGGAGTATTATAACAACATCAACACGAATCTTTCATCCTAATCCACGGTAAATCTCTTAGAACCCTACTTTTGGATAATTTGGGGGTTTTGGGATTTTCTTCCGATCCGTTCCGTTTTGTTGGTGGATTCATGACGAATATGATTAATCTTGTTGGTATAATTAGTTTTCCTACGGATTCATGGCATATTTTCATGGTTTTGCGAAATCGAGAGGGTTTGGTTGTGGTCTGCCCTCGTTGTTATTTTTGTACGAATATACATGAATCGTAGGCGGGTTTTCGGGTGTATTCCATTTCCGTAATCATTTAGGAGTGGTTGTGATTGTGTTATTCGAATCGTTAGGTTCATTCATCGGTTCCTCGCGGTCGTGCTTGATTCTTCCGTTCCGTTCGTGTCATCGTCTATTAATCGAGGCAAGTATCCTTATGAACTTACAATCTTGACATAGTAGTATTGTATGAGAAATGGTGTGTGTGTGTGTATGCTCACTACGGGTTAGATCCGACGGGGTCTCGGTAGGGGTCCACAGAGACGTGGATCGACGAGCTTGCTTTTAACCACTACGGGTTAGATCCGACGGGGTCTCGGTAGGGGTCCACAGAGACGTGGATCGACGGTTAATTGTGGTGCATTTTACAAATGTGATTTGATTATGGCATTTCCGGAAATGAGTGTTTTGGAACTATGCTTTTCTTGATTGCATGCATTTACTATATGTGTAAGATGTAAGTTGTTCATTTGGTTACTTGTTCTAGCGTAATTTCTAACCCCTCTGGGGACCCGTTTTGGGGAAATTCGTTTTATGAATTTCAGGTCAGGTTCATCGAGACGAACGGGCGCTGGACCAGTATGCGTATGACGGTCGTGCGTGATGATTGTGCACGAGTGATGTCTTAGTGTCTTCTATCTTTTAATCTTTTGTGGTTTTGTTTGAACTAATAGAAGTACTCGAGTACTTAAGAATTTTCACTCATCTGGATTGTATTGTTGTTTATCATGTTTGTGTCGAATTATGGTGTTATGTTGACCGGTTGAACCGGGTGGATTATTTTGTTGGGTATCTTTATGACGAGGTGTTATTCTGTTGTTCTGTGAGTCGATGAGTATGATGTTTGACCAGCCTGGTGGGTCCCATGTAGGGATTCACGGCGCTGTAATATACCTCGAATATCTTGGGGGTGTTACAGGATTCAGGGGAGGTGATGGTCACCGTCGGAAGTGGGCATAGTGTTGAGGCATCTGATATTGGATCCCTTATGTTGAATTTAGAATCTGGTTTTATTCTTACTTTATATTTTGTACTTGAGGGGCACAAGAATATTGTATCAATTCCGGTCATGGACCGAAAGGGATTTCACTTCTTTATTGGAGATGGGTCCTGTCGTATTTATTTCAGAAATAAATTGGTTGGTACTGCTACATTATTAAATGGTTTATACCATTTGAATCTAAAGAATAAAACAACTGTGAACACTATAACTAGGAAGCGTGGTAGGGATGAAACAAACCAAGCACTTAAGTGGCATCTTAGACTTGGTCATATTGGTCGGACCAAGGTTCATAAAATGTAGAAAGATGGGCTTACGGGTCCATTGGGATCAGATCCCTATCAACTTGTGAATCTTGCCTTCAAGGCAAAATGACTAAGTTACCCTTCGCAGGGACTTTTGAAAGAGCTGCTAAAAAACTTGGATTGATCCATACCGACATCTGTGGCCCTTTTGAAGTGGCACGAGATGGCTTTCAGTACTTCATTACATTCACTGATGACCATACTAGGTATGGGTTCATGTACTTAATGAAACATAAGTCTAAAGATTTTGATAAATTCAAGGAATTTAAAGCCCTAGTTGAAAGTTAAACAGGTAACCGTGTTAAGACTCTTCAGTCAGACCGAGGTGGTAAGTGCATGAGTACTGAATTTGTTGAGTTCTTAAAAGAACTAGGAATAGTGTCATAATTCACTCCTCCAACTACTCCATAATTAAATGATGTATCAGAAAGAAGGAACCGAACCTTGTTAGACATGGTTCGCTCCATGCTTAACTATACTGATCTACCGATTTATCTGTTGGCTTACGTGCTCCTTACTGCTGCAATATCTTGAACAGATGTCCTTCCAAATATATTCCTAAGACTCCACATGAGATGTGGAGAGGTAGGAAACCAAGTCTTAATCACATTAGGATTTGGAGATCCCTTCTTATGTCAACAAAACTAAAGTAGAGAAATTGGAAACTAGGTCTGTGAAAGGTCGTTTCATAGGATATCTAGGGGATTCCATGGTATACCTAATGTACATGCACGAAGATCATAGAATCATCGTTGCTATACAACCACACTTCCGGGAAGATCAGTTTATTCAGGAAGGAGGGGCAGGTAGAAATATTTCTTTGGAAAAAATAAAAGAAACACCAAATGAGACACCTATGCAAGATATAAGAACGAATCTTCTGAAATACTAACACAACCTCGCAAGTCTAGTAGAATTTCTCAATTACCTGAGAGGTATAGCTATCTGCATCAAGAGGAACTGGGTGTCCATTAGATGACAGAAAGTAGTCAACAAAATGATCCTTCTACATACGACCAAGCGATGGTAGATGTTGACTCCGCCAAGTGGCAAGAAGCTATGGAAGCTGAGATAGACTCAATACATGCTAATCAGGTCTAGACTTTAGTAGATCCTCCTAAAGGCATAGTGCCTATTCAAAAACAAATGGATCTATAAAAGAAAGACTGATGGAGATGGCAAGGTTGATACCTATAAGGCCAGGTTGGTGGCAAAGGGTTATTCCCAAAGAGAAGGAATCGATTACTTCGAGACCTTCTCGCCTGTAGCTATGATTAAGTATATTCGCATGATGCTTTCCATAGCATCCCACAAATATTATGAAATATGGCAAATGGATATGAAAATGGCATTTCTAAATGGATTCCTCGAGGAGGAGATTTACATAGAACATCCTAATAGATTCATATCTCAAACCAATATTCATAAAGTATGCAAACTTCAGCGTGCCATTTATGGACTGAAGAAAGCTTTGCGGAGTTGGAATCTTCGTTTTAATGAGACATTCAAAGAGTTTTATTTTGTCCAAAATGAAGATGAGTCATGTATTTACAAGAAGGTTAGTGGGAGCAAAATTACATTCTTAATACTATATGTAGATGACATTCTACTTATAGGAAACAACGTAGGAATGCTCAGTTCTGTGAAAGCTTAGATTTCTAAAGAGTTCTCAATGAAAGACTTGGGACAAGCTACCTATATTCAGGGTATTCGTCTCTACCAGGATAGAGCGAAAAGAATGTTAGGTCTTTCCCAAACCCTCTATATAGAAAAGATCATGAAGCGATTTAGGGTGGAGGATTCTAACAGAGGGTTCCTTCCTATGCAACATGGTGCAAAACATTTCTTAGAGATGTGTCCTCAAAGTGAGAAAGACAGAAGAGAAATGAGTAAGGTGGCATATACTTCGGGAGTAGGTAGCCTTATGTACGCTATGATTTGCACTAGACCGGACATTGCCTATACTGTGAGTGTAGTAAGTCAGTTTCAGTCAAATCCAGGGGAACATTGGACTGCTGTAAAGAACATTCTTAAGTACCTAAGGAGGACTGAAGACTTGGTTCTTACATATGGCGGTGGAGAACTTGGAAGTGATGGGTTATACAGACTCAGATTTTTCGGGGGACATGGATGCTCAGATGTCCACATAAGGGTATACTTTCACTCTGAATGGTGGGGCAGTTTCTTGGAGAAGTGCCAAGCAAAGTTCGACTGCTATATCTACATGTCAAACGAATATCAGGCAGCCACGGAGGCTGCTAAAGAAGCTTTTTGGATTAAGAAGTTCACTGAGGAACTTCAAGTGGTTCCTAATGCGGAGAATCCCGTGACACTATTTTGTGACAATGACGGAGCTGTTGCACAGGATAAGGATCCTAGGGCTCACCACAATACCAAACATATTGCGAGAAAATATCATTTTGTTAGAGAAATGGTTCAGGAAGGAAATGTTACACTGCAGACACAGCAAATAACGTTGCTGATCCGCTTACCAAGCCACTATCTCAGAAGGTCTTAGAGAGACATCTGGAGAGTATGGGTATTAGATACCATAGTTTGTGGCATTGAGTGCAAGTGGGAGATTGTTATGGATGCCCTCGAATGCCACTCAGAAGATGAGAAAGTGAGAGCTTTTGTATTGTAATTATAAATATTTAATAAGGCATTAATTATTTCTATATTATTGTATATCACTGACATTGTGATTTGGTATATAGAATAATAGTCCTTGCATTTGTGAGCAAACATATTACTCTTTATGGAGATAAGGAGATAGGCACTGAAAGTGTTTAGAGCTCGAATGCTTAACTCGTTCATAAGTCGATAAAACTTAACTGGGCAATAATTTTAGACAAGACTTGTATAACGTGTACTTTGACATGTAGAGTGCCGGTCTTCACTAAGAGTTAGTGGGAGCAGACGTTATAGGTATGCTAATGAGATTAGTATACTCAAACACGACTCACCTCAATTTGGTCACATGGATATCACTCAGGGTGTCAATGACTGCGTCGAAAGGTTATGGGTGGGGTCAACCTCGAAATGCCACTTAGTGGGCAAGTAGCAGTCTCTATTGAATACCAAGATAGAATTCTTTCTCCTGTAGGTGAGCATGTAAATGTCCTATGCGGTTAATGGCAAATGAGATTATAAGTCTTTGGCCAAAGCATTTAGAGCCAGTTGTATTTGATACACGAGAGCTCGATGATCTCGGTTTCATTAACAAAATGCATAGAGTCAAGTTTTAATAGGGTTTGACTTTACCGTGACCCTAATACTTGACCGGGACATATAATTGAAGGGTTTATATGTATATGGTATTCACGACATAATAGTTTTGAAATGATCCGATCATTCGTTCTTAGTTGGGTTACGGTACGAAGCACTAGACTGGCTAAGTGTTACCCGTACTCCTTGGTTCCTCCCATTGCCGACTAAGACGAACCTACGGAGTCGCGCACAAAGATATTTGATGGATAAATATGTATTTATTATCTCTTCATTAATATTAGATATTAGATATCTAATTTGATATATTTGATAAATCATGCGGTCTAATGAATTGAAATTAATTACCGGGTGATTAATTTAATTCATAAATAATTATTTCTTGGAAATATATTATTATAATTTTGTATTTGATAAAATTAATTAGTTGTATTAATTAATTAAGTATAAATACATTTGGGATAAAACAAAGTGTATTTAACGGACTAGACACGCGAACGTCTGGTACACGAACCAAGTAGCTCGGCTCGTTTTCTCACCTAATACCAAGTGGGACGCCCCCCTCACCTTCTCCACACCTTCCATGTTACTTCCTAACATGTGAGGTGTATTTTATATGTCAAATGATGAAGACTTGGGATCAGATTCCATATCTCATAATATTATCTCATTTGTTATATAAAATGGTGTGTTGATCTTTGTTTTGAACAAGACTTGTGAAATAAACACACACACACACATAGCATCAGTTGTGAGAATATGTTGGTGAGGAGGAGAAATAATTTCTGCAATTTCTTGGTTCGTTTTTCAGAGAAATAAAAGGAAGAAGAGAAGAGAAGAAAAATACCGTATTAATTCCTAGCCGTGTTCTTTGAGAACGAATTGATATTTTATTTTCCCGATCAATATCCGACGCGTAATAACATAGAGACATTCGGCAATTTCGGTGTTTGATCATTCACCAAGCTACAACGAATTGGATTCGTGTTCATGTCGGTAACCGGAGAAAGCTTGTTCGGGTTTTTCCTTCGAATATTATATTATCAAAGGACTACGAGGGTAAGTATTCCTTGATTCTCTTTCTCGTTATTTATATTCGTTTATACGATGCTTGATCGGTCTGTTTTTGGGGTTTGGTTTTCTCCGGTTGGACCGGTTTATTTTCCGCTGCGTAATTCGATTTTAATCACCGAATCCCAACAGTGGTATCGGAGCGAGGTTTATGCGATCGTATATTCGATATTTGTATTTAGAATGCTTGGTTATTTTTATGATTTAGAATCATAATTGTTTTAATTGTTAATGTTTAATTGTTCATCTAAAAATTATTTTTCATGATTTTATGTTACAATATAAATCTATTTTTATTTTGAAATACTGATTTAATTGTGTAATATAAAAATTAAAAAAAATATTATTTTTGGATTCGGGATAATACTGGGAAAAATGGCGAACCGTGGCTCGGGCTCTGGGATTGCCGTGACAAAGAAATTGAGTCTCTTAGGCCCAGTTAAGTAGGCGAGTCCCTTGCCGGGCCGCGGGCTTGGCCCGGGCCTTGTGTTTTCCGACTACATTTTTATATTTCATTTAGTAAATTAATTTTCCGCATATTAAATTGGATTTAATTTGACTAAAATATAATTGTGGTAATTTTATTTTTAAGGGAATTAATTTAATGAAATATTTATTTTGTCCGGAATAAATTAAAATTAACGGTTACTTGAATAAATCGGATTAACTCTAATAGTTGGATTAACTTTTATTGATTAGATTAATTTTTAGATTCATCATTATTGCCATTTATTTTAATGTAATTGTTGCATTAATTTAGAATGGGGATGTAGTTCATGGACCTAGTTTTGAATCGTTTGTTTTGTTCGATTGGGTTGTAAAAGCCGTTTTGAGCCTATTTATTTTACTAGAAAATTTGTATAGGATGCAATTTTTCAAATGTAAAATTTATATGTAATAACGATGACCGGAGGAAGATCCGTTCGAGAATACGAAGATTCAAGACCGAAGACATGTAATTAGATTACGATGTTTTTGTTCTAGGAATGGTCCATGAACTGCATGTTGTTAGTTTTAGGTTGTGTATGTTTTCATATTGTATGACAAACAAATAAACTGACAAACCGCGCATATAGACGGATTAATGTGCAAAGTATAACATATAATCGCGTTAATACTCCCACTTATAAACACTAAGTTCTAAAGGTTACAAGGTTTCCTACCCTCCGTCAAACTCATGGAAAATTGAAATCTAAACCGGAATATTATTCTTCCGAGTATGTCGGGTAATATTTTTGGGGAAGGTTGAAAAATTCCTAGAGTGCATTAGATGCCTTTGCTTGTGACAAATCAAACCCCTAGAAACCGTATGGGTTGCCGGGTAAGATTCAATTGTCAGACTAATAGGAGTTGGCGGTTTAAACTTAGATAGTTCAGCGAGCCAAAGAAACCGAATGGGTTGAGGGCAAGTGAACTAGGGGTAAAACAAGATCGAATCATCCATTAGATGGGCTGGTGTTAGACACCACTTTATAAAGAATGATATAATAGAAACCATATGGGTTGCCCTCTATTAAACTTTATAAAGAACTCGATCACCACTATGAAGTCAACCGTGACTTCCGGATTTCACATGAGAGTGTGCAAATGCCGATAAAATAGTGGGAGCCGAGTTATGGATAAAGAAAGTCCTTAAATTCTTCACTCGGATCATAATTAAACAATCACTAACAAATCTTAAATTATTCTTTGCAGTTAACAAAACTTTCAATATGACAATGAACCCACTCGCTATACTACTTGAAAAGAATGTCTTGACTGGTCCGAACTATGTGGACTGGCTTCAGAACTTGAGGATTGTCCTAACTATGGAAATGCTGGGATACGTCTTAGAGGCGGACATCCCAGCGGCTCCTGCAAGAACCCGAGCCAATCAGGAAGATGTCGATGCCCATGCGAAATGGGTAAATGACGACATAAGAGTGTGCGGGTACATGTTAGGATCAATGACTAATGAGCTTCAATGTGCCCATGAAAAGATGACGTCTTCGAGAGCCATCTTACCACACCTGGCTGAGCTCTATGGAGAGCATAGTCGAACTGCTAGATATGAGATATCGAAACACTTATTCGGCGCCAGGATGAAGGAAGTAGAGAGGGTTGGGGACCATATCCTCAAAATGATCTCGATGATTGAGAGATTAGAAGCTCTTGATTTTCAGATGCATGTATCTCTCCAAACTGACCTTATCCTGCAGTCACTTCCTGACTCCTTTTCCCAATTTGTCATGAACTTCTACTTCAATGAGAATGCATGTAACTTAGCTAGGCTAATGAACAAACTGATGACTGCCCAGTCTAAGATGAAGACAAAGGGAAACGAAGTTGCACTTATGATTTCTTCTGGGACTTGGAAGTCCAAGAATAAGAAGAAAAGAACGAAAAACAGTTAGGTCCAATAGCCAAGATCGATAAAGGAAAGGGTAAGGCCCCAATGGTTCAAAAGAGAAAGGGGGCCAAGAAAATGGATGTGTGCCTCAACTGCGGGGAGCTAGGCCACTGGAAGAGGTACTGTCCAAAGCTTGACCATAATGCGCCTTCAGGTACGGAACTACTGGTTTTGGAAACAAATTGTTCTGTAACTGCATATTCTACTTCTTGGATACTTGATTTCGGTGTGAGTTCTCATATTTGTACAATGAATCAGGATATGGAACGAAGTAGGAAGCTGGATTCAGGGGAGGTGATGGTCACCGTCGGAAGTGGGCATAGTGTTGAGGCATCTGATATTGGATCCCTAATGTTGGATTTAGAATCTGGTTTTATTCTTACTTTATATGATGTACTTGAGGGGCACAAGAATATTATATCAATTCCGGTCAAGGACCGAAAGGGATTTCACTTCTTTATTGGAGATGGGTCTTGTCGTATTTATTTCAGAAATAAATTTGTTGGTACTGCTACATTATTAAATGGTTTATACCATTTGAATCTAAAGAATAAAACAATTGTGAACACTATAACTAGGAAGCATGGTAGGGATGAAACAAACCAAGCACTTAAGTGGCATCTTAGACTTGGTCATATTGGTCGGACCAAGGTTCATAAAATGGAGAAAGATGGTCTTACGGGTCCATTGGGATCAGATCCCTATCAACTTGTGAATCTTGCCTTCAAGGCAAAATGACTAAGTTACCCTTTGCAGGGACTTTTGAAAGAGCTGCTGAAAAACTTGGATTGATCCATACCGACGTCTGTGGCCCTTTTCAAGTGGCACGAGATGGCTTTCAGTACTTCATTACATTCACTGATGACCATACTAGGTATGGGTTCATGTACTTAATGAAACATAAGTCTGAAGATTTTGATAAATTCAAGGAATTTAAAGCCCTAGTTGAAAATCAAACAGGTACCGTGTGAAGACTCTTCGGTCAGACCGAGGTGGTAAGTGCATGAGTACTGAATTTGTTGAGTTCTTAAAAGAACTAGGAATAGTGTCATAATTCACTCCTCCAACTACTCCACAATTAAATGGTGTATCAGAAAGGAGGAACTGAACCTTGTTAGACATGGTTCGCTCCATGCTTAACTATACTGATCTACCAATTTATCTGTTGGGTTACGTGCTCCTTACTGCTGCACATATCTTGAATAGATGTCCTTCCAAATCCGTTCCTAAGACTCCACATGAGATGTGGAGAGGTAGGAAACCAAGTCTTAATCACATTAGGATTTGGGGATCCCTTCTTATGTCAACAAAACTAAAGTAGAGAAATTGGAAACTAGGTCTGTGAAAGGTCGTTACATAGGATATCCAGGGGATTCCATGGGATACCTAATCTACATGCATCAAGATCATAGAATCATCATTGCTAGACAAGCACACTTCCGGGAAGATCAGTTTATTCAGGAAGGATGAGCAGGTAGAAATATTTCTTTGGAAGAAATAAAAGAAACACCAAATGAGACACCTATGCAAGATATTAGAACGAATCTTCTGAAATACTAACACAACCTCGCAAGTTTAGTAGAATTTCTCAATTACCTGAGAGGTATAGCTATCTGCATCAAGAGGAACTGGGTGTCCATTATATGACAGAAAGTAGTCAACAGAATGATCCTTCTACATACGACCAAGTGATGGTAGATGTTGACTCCGCCAAGTGGCAAGAAGCTATGGAAGCTGAGATAGACTCAATATATGCTAATCAGGTCTAGACTTTAGTAGATCCTCCTAAAGGCATAGTGCCTATTCAAAACAAATGGATCTATAAAAGAAAGACTAATGGAGATGGCAAGATTGATACCTATAAGGACAGGCTTGTGGCAAAGGGTTATTCCCAAAGAGAAGGAATCGATTACTTCGAGACCTTCTCGCCTGTAGCTATGATTAAGTCTATTCGCATGATGCTTGCCATAGCATCCCACAAATATTATGAAATATGGCAAATGGATGTGAAAACGGCATTTCTAAATAGATTCCTCGAGGAGGAGATTTACATGGAACATCCTAATAGATTCATATCTTAAATCAATATTCATAAAGTATGCAAACTTCAGCGTGCCATTTATGGACTGAAGCAAGCTTTGTGGAGTTGGAATCTTCATTTTAATGAGACAGTCAAAGAGTTCTATTTTGTCCAAAATGAAGAGGAGCCCTGTGAAAGCTTGGCTTTCTAAAGAGTTCTCAATGAAAGACTTGGGACAAGCTATCTATATTCAGGGTATTCGCCTCTACCAAGATATAGCGAAAAGAATGTTAGGTCTTTCCCAAACCCTCTATATAGAAAAGATCCTGAAGCGATTTAGGATGGAGGATTCTAAAAGAGGGTTCCTTCCTATGCAACATGGTGCAAAACATTTCTTAGAGATGTGTCCTCAAAGTGAGAAAGACAGAAAGGAAATGAGTAAGGTGGCATATGCTTCGGGAGTAGGTAGCCTTATGTACGCTATGATTTGCACTAGACCGGACATTGCCTATGCTGTGAGTGTAGTAAGTCAGTTTCAGTCAAATCCAGGGGAACATTGGACTGCTGTAAAGAACATTCTTAAGTACCTAAGGAGGACTGAAGACTTGGTTCTTACATACGGTGGTGGAGAACTTAGAGTGATGGGTTATACAGATTCAGATTTTTCGGGGGACATGGATGCTCAGATGTCCACATAAGGGTATATCTTCACTCTGAATGGTGGGGCAGTTTCTTAGAGAAGTGTCAAGCAAAGTTCGACTGCTATATCTACATGTCAAACGAATATCAGGAAGCCACGGAGGCTGCTAAAGAAGCTTTTTGGATTAAGAAGTCCACTGAGGAACTTCAAGTGGTTCCTAATGCGGAGAATCCCTGACACTATTTTGTGACAATGACGGAGCTTTTGCACAGGCTAAGGATCCTAGGGCTCACCACAATACCAAACATATTGCGAGAAAATATCATTTTGTTAGAGAAATGGTTCAGGAAGGAAATGTTACACTGCAGACACAACAAATAACGTTGCTGATCCGCTTACCAAGCCACTATCTCAGAAGGTCTTAGAGAGACCTCTGGAGAGTATGGGTATTAGATACCATAGTTTGTGGCATTGAGTGCAAGTGGGAGATTGTTATGGATGCCCTCGAATGCTACTCAGAAGATGAGAAAGTGAGAGCTTTTGTATTGTAATTATTGAATATTTAATAAGGCAGTAATTATTTCTATATTATTGTATATCACTGACATTGTGATTTGGTATATAAAATAATAGTTCTTGCATTTGTGAGCAAACATTCTACTCCTTATGGAGATAAGGAGATAGGCACTGAAAGTGTTTAGAGCTCGAATGCTTAACTCGTTCATAAGTCGATAATACTTAACTGGGCAATAATTTTAGACAAGACTTGTATAACGTGTACTTTGACATGTAGAGTGCCAGTCTTCACTAAGAGTTAGTGGGAGCACACGTTATAGGTATGCTAATGATATTAGTATACTCGAACACGACTCACCTCAATTTGGTCACATGGATATCACTCAGGGTGTCAATGACTGCGTCGAAAGGTTATGGGTGGGGTCAACCTCGAAATGCAACTTAGTGGGCAAGTAGCAGTCTCTATTGAGTACCAAGATAGAATTATTTCTCCTCTAAGTGAGCAGGTAAATGTCCTATGCGGTTAATGGCAAATGAGATTATAAGTCTTTGGCCAAAGCATTTAGAGCTAGTTGTATTTGATACACGAGAGCTCAATGATCTCGGTTTGCATTAACAAAATGCATAGAGTCAAGTTTTAATAGGGTTTGCCTTTACCGTGACCCTAATACTTGACCGGGACATACGATTGAAGGGTTTATATGTATACAGTATTCACGACATAATAGTTTTGAAATGATCCGATCATTCGTTCTTAGTTGGATTACGGTACGAAGAACTAGACTGGCTAAGTGTTACCCGTACTCCTTGGTTCCTCCCATTTCCGACTAAGACGGACCTATGGAGTCGCGCATAAGGATATTTGATGGATAAATATGTATTTATTATCTCTTCATTAATATTAGATATTAGATATCTAATTTGATTTATTTGATAAATCACGCGGTCTAGTGAATTGAAATTAATTACCGGGTGATTAATTTAATTCATAAATAATTATTTCTTAGAAATATATTATTATAAGTTTGTATTTGATAAAATTAATAAATTGGATTAATTAATTAAGTATAAATACATTTGGCATAAAACGAAGTGTATTTAATGGACTAGACACGCGAATGTCCGGTACACGAATCGAGTAGCTCGGCTCGCTTTCTCACCTAATACCAAGCGGGCCGCCCCACTCACCTTCTCCACACCTTCCCTGTTACTTCCTAACATGTGAGGTGTATTTTATATGGCAAATGATGAAGACTTGGGATTAGATTCTATATCTCATAATATTATCTCATTAGTTATATAAAATGATGTGTTGATCTTTGTTTTGAACAAGACTTGTGAAACAAACATACACACACACATAACATCAGCCGTGAGAACATGTTGGTGAGGAGGAGAAATAATTTCTTCAATTTCTTGGTTCATTTTTGAGAGAAAGAAAAGGAAGAAGAGAAGAGAAGAAAAATACCGTATTAATTCCTAGCCGTATTCTTTGAGAACGAATTGATATTTTATTTTTTCGATCAATATCCGACGTGTAATAACGTAGAGACATTCGGCAATTTGGGTTTTAGATCATTCAACAAGCTACAACGAATTGGGTTAGTGTTCGTGTCGGTAACTAGAGAAAGCTTGTTCGGGTTTTTCCTTCGAAGAGTATATTATCAAAGGACTAAGAGGGTAAGTATTCTTTGATTTTCTTCCTCGTTATTTATATTTGTTTATATGATGCTTGATCGGTCTATTTTTAGGGTTTTGTTTTATCCGGTTGGACCGGTTTATTTTCTACTGCGTAATTTGATTTTAATCACCGAATCCCAACAGCGATAATAATCAATAATGATAACGGTCACATCACATCAATAATTACATACCAATGAAAATACTAAGTAAGAATACTACCAAAATAATCTTACCATCATAACCTCACCAATTCTCGATAATCCTCAACAAAATAACCCTTACCATATTGCACATCTCGTATTCTCAATTAAACAATGAACTCACACACGACAGCTATACTGTACCTCAGACAATACCCAAGATTCTCAAAACATCATCATAACTCACCAATACGGTAATATACCAACTCTGACCAATTCAATCCATCGGATAACATCATCAAACATCAACATGATAATCGATTGTCCATCCAAAGACAAGAATCGAGAAGAAAATACAGAACATGCCTCCAGATATGCAATGCCACGGCGAATCATGTCAGTCTAACTCGAGATCAAATCAGTACAACATACGGACTTGGTCCTATAGGAGACCTACAAATGCATGCTCACATGACAACATTAATATGCTCACAACAACAACAACAACAATGTATACTCATGGAAATCCGATGATCCAGCGCACACCGCATAGATCCTGGGATGATCCTGTTAGATCAACACGAGGTGGATAACCATCAATATACACATGCACAACAACAACACATGGGTAATCCGATGATCTAACGTTCACTGCATAGATCCCAAGATGATCCCGTAGGACCAACATGAAGTGGAAAAACCCGTCCAATGATCTAGCGCACGCTATCATATATCCCAAGATGATCCCGTCAGATCAACATGAGGTGGGCATACGACAATAATGCACAAATGCATGATAACAACAATACATAAATGCATGACAACAATGATACACGAATGTATCACAACATGATTGACACTAAATGACAAAAATGATTTAAGTATTTGCATTGAGTCCTTCGAGAGCAATCTCGATGTCAAAACCATCACCGACGATTATCCTCAATGTTCGACGATCCAAAATACCACGGACTATAGATAACTCATATCCTCGTCTTTACCATAATGTATCCTCGATACCCAAGCATACCAATAACAAGTGTAAATCATATACTTTATGATTTAATTCCCAAAATCAGAAACAACGTACAATCCCAAATCTCCAAAGTTCACAATTATAATCATTGCTATACAAATTATAAACGGATGAAACTGAAACCATTCATTAAATATTATAAACTGAGCAGGTAATAACTTACCTCGATACCGATATGACGATAGTGAAGCCGTTACCAATTCCTTGCCGTCGTCTACAAGCTCCTCGACCTTGACCCATGCAATCCACGAACATCTTCGAATTCGACCGCAACATATTATTCTAATCAAAGATCAATCCTCAAAACCTATTGTAATAATCGCTAAACAACAATCCGATAACAATCAACAACTGACATACCCAGTCAACAAATACAACGGTTCTATAATATCTCGATTATACACAGTCCGAACAATCTAACTCAAACACTTATGAATTGATAACCACAAACAATTTACGTATGATGTCTGTTGACTTAGCGGATGTTCGTCACGTTACATAGCATGCGTTAACGTCATGCAGTTGCATGTATTATAGGTACCGATAAACACCTTGCGATTATGAATACGAATGTAAAGGAAATCATACTCCAAGATCAATCATAACCTTTCCAAATTCAATCTCATCATCACGATCCATATCTTATCAAGAACATACGAAATCGACCACTATAATCAACATAATATTGGGTCTAATCATTAAATCTATGTTTATATCCAAAACCATTTATATCTTATCACATATTCCTCTTTAATGTGATATATACCAAGAATCATAACATCACTTCCATATTTATCATCATATGAACCAAACCACAACACAACATCAAGAATCCGAAAATGGAATGAGAGATCAACCAATATATCTCTTTACGATAAACAACACAATTCAAAACCACAAGAATCATATCAATAGCTATATACCAACAACAACATCATCATAATCCAGTAATCCATCTCATAATCATAAATATCAATTCTTACATGTGATGATTATCAACTCAGGAACACCAATATTCAATCCAAGATGAAATCCCGAAATGAAGAGTAATTACATTTTCGAAGAAATGGGTTGATTCTCAAGGTTGAATCTATTTCCAATTGATTCCAAGCTTAATATTGTTAAAAACGATCAACTCCTTAATTGCTTAAGTGTTTGGAACCTCACAATATCCTCCAAGAACCCTCTCTATCGGTTGAAAGGAAGAAATGGACGAAATGAAGAATAATGCCCAACTGCACAAATATATACTGTACATTACTAGCGTGCGCTACTCTTCACAATATAGCGTGCGCTACCTGCCATAGCGTGCGTTAATATATTTAGATAGTGTGCGCTATCGTGGTCCATAGGCTACTGTCTTGCTTCTCACAATAATTTGCGTACGCAATACCCATGCAATAACGTAGGTAAATACTCTGTTTAGCGTACGCAAGTATCCGACCTTAGCGTGTGGTACTCGTAGTTGACTTGTTTGTCTGCACCTACTCCGAAGATGGGTCCACACCGACAAAGCCGAGATTCCCTTTGACCGATCTACAATTAGCATGCGTTAAGCCCATGCTTAGAGTGCGCTAATCCTTCATAGCAAACATTCGTTGACCCTATCGGAACATGCGCTGGAAGTAGCTGGGTCCACACGTAGATTCCCTCAGATCTGTTTTGCACTAGAATGCATTAACATTGTGCGTTAGCGTGCGCTAAATGCCGATGATTCGGGTCAGGACCTACATGTCGGCCACAGCCTGAATCTTGTCCTATATGATCTTACGTGCGTTAACGGTCCTACTTAGCGTACGTAAGCTCAGCAAATTAACGTTCGCTATCCTTTGCCTTTAGCGTACGCTAAGCCTGCACATTAGCGTGCATTAGGTCCTTATGTTAGCGTACGTTAAGGTTATACTTAGCCGATTCCAACTGTTCTCGTCCGTCGTCTTGATATACTAGATACATACACACGATATACTGAATACATATATTCCTTCCAATAATATTCTCATAAAATACGCTTGACACACCATATCTTCAAATGCAATTGTCGAGCAAGTACGACAATTTTACCAATATATATGTCTCAGTCCTTCAATTATTTTATCCCTACTGTAAAGATTCTACACTGTGCAGTATAACTTGGATAAAATAACATTAAACAACTATAATAAAAATTTAGGATACTACATACCACACCACTTAAAATAAGTTTCGTCCTCGAAACTTGCAATCCGTCATAAAAGAATAGTTCAACCAAAATATCCTAAAACCATCACGACAACAATCAATCATCACCACATGCAAATAACCAAAACGGTATACTTACAAGTATATAAAGTCGATTATCTCCCGTGATTACTAGCAAATAATTCCCCTTCAAAGCCTCAACATGCTTACTATCACAATTTCATGAATTCAACAAAATACGTCATCTCAGTATGAAATAATCTATCCGTGTCAAATCTAGTCTGCCGGATCGCACAATCAAATCTCAATCCTGATAAAAACCAATATTACACAATACATATGTAGATCGACTACCCGAAGACAATGACAACAAGTCCAGAACCATTGACACAAAGTCCGAACGCTCATACGATCAATAACAATGATCAACCATTACATCAACCGAGAATATCATCAACGTGATAACCCTAATACTACCAATGAAGGATCAACAATAATTGAGAATACCATCACATGGTAAGACCCAACACGATCAACGAAGAACCACAAGGACAGATATACGAGAGAATAATATTCTCAAAATGTTAAACAAATTTCATACAGTGGATCTCAAAGAAATACACCCGTCTGTTGCACAATCCCTCGGGCGTATGAACAACCAGTGGATCTCAAAGAAATACATGGAGTGTGAGCGACCAATCAATATGGCTCAAAAGTCAAAAATCACTATTGCAAAATCACGTTACCACCATACCAATAGAGCCACATAGCACATATGCCCCGATTTCCAAAATCCGAAGTTTCAAAATCATATTCTGTACCGACTCTACAACATGCAGCATATTTCTCTTATCTGATCAACCAACCGGTTATCCCTGGATACTCCAAGCTACCATGCTGAAATTAGAATCTCTTTTCCTCGTACCATTTGATGTGTTATCCAACTCATGAGTCTTACTCAGGACTTCACCATAATATGCATTACGCACTACATTTGTACATATACCAATCACATTTTCAAAATAGCTTTGGGATCATATAATCTTGTTAACAAAACCACTTTCGAAAGTTCTTTCAAGAATTTCAAAACTCATAACACAATTTTGTAAGACCATAAAAAAATTCAATTTCCGAAAAGTTAAACTGGCTCGCTTATGTCAAGTTCTTGATGACAATTCTTTTCGAATACACACGATTAAATAAAATGAAATTATGCAAATGATTGACTACATCCATACTCCTGTATACCAATTCGGCTTGTCACCAATTCCACTGATATTCGGTCGGAAAACGACACGATAGAATCCAAAAATCTTATTGTATAGACTTGTTAAAATCGAATTTTTCCACAGATGACATGCTATATCGACCATTATCCCATTCTGCAACACTTCAACTATGCCATGATGAAACATGTTTTTAAAGACAACAATAATATCTCTCAAAATAAATTTTAAGAAAAATGAATTTTCACAATAGCGAGCAAAACAGTTATTCAAAATATATCATTTTGAAAAGTATCATTTTCATATGTTCACAAACAGTTTTGTGTATCACAAAATGAACTAGTATGACTACATGTTCCTCTTAACCATCCACAACATCTCTCCTAACTACATGACTCCATTTTCCAAGTTTAACCGACATATTGATTTTCCATAATCACAGTTTCTCAAGATCACTGGTTTTGTCCCAACTATTATATTCTGCTATCTCATATTGTAACACATAATATCTTTCTGAAGGTTTCTCAAAGTACATCAACTTATAACTGCAAATAACCTCAATGCAATTCCAAAATCCAAATACTTACAGATCATGAAGCAGACGATTTCCCATGATACTGGCACATGTCACAACTTTAGAATATACACTATACGGACATTTTTCAAAACATACATTTTGCAAAAAAATCAGTTCAACTCAAAATACGACACATCTCTTTCCAAAGAATCACGTTAGTAGCATTTGGATAAGTTTAAAACAACCACAGTTCCACACTGGTAAACCACATAACACACAAGCCCGAGTGAACAACAAAAACTCAGGGCTCTAATACTTGCCAACCGACAACTCAAATGACATGACAAAAGCATGACTCGACTCGACCTGATAGCCTAGGTTTCCACAACCAAAGCTATGATACCATATTCTGTAACACCCCCAGAGCCATCCGGGAATATTACAGTTCAGTGGTTCCCAGAACGGAACCCACAAGGCTAAAAGACATTTTTACAAATGTTTCAAATACGCCTAAGCGGCGATGACGGTAATATCTTTTAAAATATTCGAAGACTTTATGAAATCCATTTATCAATACCGTCGTAAAACCTCATTTGAAAGTATAGGGCCAAAACGCCAAAACTCAACAGTTTCAAAATTAGACGTTAAGCCACCACTTGCACGTATCGACAAATAGTTTAGAAAATGATTTTCCAAAATGAACCCAAATTCGCAAAATACTAGCAACCCATTTTAAAACACACTCGCATCGGACATAATAAATAACTAAAAATACTTTTGCAGCGGAAAAATGACATCTTGTCAAATTACTCAATTCACAAACACACGTCATAGCTAGTATCCTCTGGGAAGCTCATATCTTCAAGACTGCTACAAGATCAAACTCTGAGTACCTAAAATAAAGCCCACGACGGGGTCAACCATAATACTCAACAATGATAACGGTCACGACACATCAATAATTACATACCAATGAAAATACTAAGTAAGAATACTACCAATATAATCTTACTGTCATAACCTCACCAATTCGCGATAATCCTCAACAAAATAACCCTTACCATATTGCACATCTTGTATTCTCGGTTAAATAATGAACTCACACACGACATCTATACTGTACCTCAGACAATACCCAAGATTCTCAAAACATCATCATAACTCACCAATACGGTAATATACCAACTCTGACCAATTCAATCCATCGGATAACATCATCAAACATCAACATGATAATCGATTGTCCATCCAAAGACAAGAATCGAGAAGAAAATACATAACATACCTCCAGATATGCAATGCCACGGCGAATCATGTCAGTCTAACTCGAGATCAAATCAGTACAACATACGGACTTGGTCCTAGAGGAGACCTACAAATGCATGCTCACATGACAACATTAATATGCTTACAACAACAACAACAACAATGTATACTCATGGAAATCCGATGATCCAGCGCACACCGCATAGATCCTAAGATGATCCTGTTAGATCAACACGAGGTGGATAACCAGCAATATACACATGCACAACAACAACACATGGGTAATCCGATGATCCAGCATTCACTGCATAGATCCCAATATGATCTCGTCGGACCAACACGAGGTGGAAAAACCCATCCAATGATCCAGCACACGCTAGCATAGATCCCAAGATCATCTCGTCATATTAAAACGAGGTGGACATACGACAACAATACACAAATGCATGATAACAACAATACATAAATGCATGACAACAATGATACACGAATGTATCACAACATGATTGACACTAAATGACAAAAATGATTTGAGTATTTGCATCGAGTCCTTCGAGAGCAATCTCGATGTAAAAACCATCACCGACGATTATCCTCATTGTTTGACGATCCAAAATACCATGGACTATAGATAACTCATATCCATGTCTTTACCATAATATATCCTCGATACCCTAGCATACCAATAACTAGTGTAAATCATATACTTTATGATTTAATTCCCAAAATCAGAAAACAACGTACAATCCCAAATCTCCAGAGTTCACAATTATAATCATTGTTATACCAATTATAAACGAATGAAACTGGAATTATTCATTAAATATTATCAATTAGGCAAGTTCCCTGACGTCGTCTACAAGCTCCTCGGCCCTGACCCATGTAATCCACGAACATCCTTGAATTCGACCACAACATATTATTCTAATCAACGATCAATCCTCAAAACCTATTGTAATAATCAATAAACAACAATCCGATAACAATCAACAACTGACATAATCAATCAACAAACCCAACGGTTCTACAATATCTCGATTAAGCACAGTCTGAACAATCCAACTCAAACACTTACCAATTCATAACCACAAAAAAATTACGTACAATCCCAAATCTCCAGAGTTCACAATTATAATCATTGCTATACAAATTATAAACGGATGAAAATGAAACCATTCATTAAATATTATAAACTGAGCAAGTAATAACTTACCTCGATACAGATACGATGATAGTGAAGCCATTACCAATTCCTTGTCGTCGTCTACAAGCTCCTAGACCCTGACCCATGCAATCCACGAACATCTTCGAATTCTACTACAACATATTATTCTAATCAACGATCAATCCTCAAAACCTATTATAATAATTGCTAAACAACAATCCGATAACAATCAACAACTGACATAACCAATCAACAAACCCAACGGTTCTATAATATCTCGATTATACACAGTCCGAACAATCTAACTCAAACACTTACGAATTCATAACCACAAACGATTTACGTACGATGTCTGTTGACTTAGTGGACGTTCTTAACACGGCGAAAGACCTAACATTCTTTTTGCTCTATCCCGGTGGAGTCGAATACCCAGAATATAGGTAGCTTCTCCCAAGTCTTTCATTGAGAACTCTTTAGAAGGCCTAGCTTTCACAGAACTGATCATTCCTATGTCGTTTCCTATAAGTAGAAATAGAGTATTAAGAACACAATTTTGCTCCCACTAACCTTCTTGTAAATATAGGACTCCTCTTCATTTTGGACAAAATCAAACTCTTTGACTGTCTCGTTAAAACAAAGATTCCAACTTCGTGAAGCTTGCTTCTGTCCATAAATAGCATGCTGAAGTTTGCGTACTTTATGAATATTGGTTTCAGATATGAATCCCTTAGGCTATTCCATGTATATCTCCTCCTCGAGGAATCCATTTAGGACTGCCGTTTTCACATCCATTTTCCATATTTCATAATCTAAGTGGGCTGCTATGGCAAGCATCATGCGAACAAACTTAATCATGGCTACAGTCGAGAAGGTCTCGAAGTAATCGATTCCTTATCTTTGGGAATAACCCTTTGCCACAAGCTTGGCCTTATAAGTATCAACCTTGCCATCTCCACCAGTCTTTCTTTTATAGATCCATTTATTTCCAATAGTCGCCATGCCTTTAGGACGATCTACTAAAGTCCATACGTGATTGTTGACTCAAAATATTTTGATGATGATCGTATTCAAAACATTTAACAAAACGTATCTCATCGAGATGTTATATTGAAGGAAACTGGTCTTAGCGGACGCTATGTGTATCAGAGTAGTGCATGCTATCGAGGCATATTTACAGTCAAGTCAACTCAGCTGCAGTCTAGTCGGAACCTACCTGATGGATAGCGCACGTAAAAGCTTCACTATCTGCGTACACTAAAATACGAATATTAACGCACGCTATACCACATTATTAACGCACACTATCGCATCTCCAGTCAGAGGACAATAAGGTCTAGACAGAAAAAGGAAAAGGATTTGTGCATGCTACGGACGTTCATTTATGTACGCTACTATGAGGTCTTAGCGCACGTTAAATTTCAAGTCTTGCGCACGCTACCGGATAACAAGTTTAGTAGTCCAGTAGACACTGGACTCAAAATAAGAAAGCACTTACGTACGCTACACAAGGTAATGTACGTTACTGAGAAAAGCATATAGCGCACGCTATTCAGCAATTATTAGCGCACGCTAAATCAGTCAAATTCTACCGTTGGATATTCTACCCGTTGGAACGCAGGAGTCAAAGAAGATCCGTGAAATCTGGAAAAGTTAATATTAAACAATTACTAGCGCACGCTAGGTACAATTGCTAGCGCATGCTAAGTATAAATATATCCATTGGGAAAGAGTCGTTAGGGAGACAAACCGACATTATCTTAAGTTAAGATTGAAGACCTGTTGACCAACCGTTAGTGCACGCTAAGAAGGTATGACTAGCGCACGCTAGCCATATAATTTTACCGTTGGAACAGTTTTGTGCCCGTTCAGACAGGCCAAGTCAGAGACCGATTGCGCACGCTATGGAGGTATTATTAGCGCACGCTAATAATACAAATATCAGAATTCAAAGAAGGGGTGTCACCTATAAATACCCATATCATTTGGGTATCACTTACACAACTTCACTCAAGCATATAAGCAATCAAAGCATTCTTGAGCTCAAATCCCTATCTATTACTACATTCTAAGTTGTGAGAAGAAAGATACAAAGAGTGAAACACCTTGTAGTATCTATTATACTTTGTATTCTTTCATTTGGTTGTGAGTGTTGCATCACTCATACTTGAGCGTAAGAGAAACGAATTAAGAGTCACTAATCTGGTGTTATTAGGATCTTTGATCCGGCATTGTTAGGATTACACTCCAATATTCGTAAAGTGAGGATTATCTAGTTCCTATAGAACACTAGATAAACAAAGTTTATTTTGAGAGTGGTTGAGCTTGGACCAATAGAAGACAAGCGGTTGTAACGGTTGTTGTACTCGGACCGATCGAAGACGAGTCAAGTTTGTGGTTGTTCTTGAGCCAATAGAAAAAGAAGTCGGACCGATCGAAGACGAGTCAAGTTTGTGGTTGTTCTTGAGCCAATAGAAAAAGAAGTCGGAAAGAGGATGTAGGCAAGTTGCCGAACCTCTATAAATCTTTGAGTCTTTTACTTTCTGCACTATTTTCTTTTATTCGCAAGAAAGTTTGATATTCCGCATTACCACTATTCAACGCCTCTTCTAGTGGTGAATTTATCTCTTCAGTTTGTATCAGAGAGGGTCTGTTTTTAAAGGTTTAACCATCTAAGGGAAAAAGAATCGCAAATGGCACTTCTTAGCCAAATCGAAGGAAATGCTCTCAACCGTCCTCCCTTCTTCGACGGTTCAAATTTCATGACATGGAAAAAGAAAATGGCTATCTTTGTTCAAGCCTACGATATTGAAATTTGGAAAGTTATTTCTCTTGGTCCGAAGCTTGCAAAGAAAGAGGATGGATCCTTGAAAAAGTTCGACGAATTCAATGACGAGGATTGGAGGAACACGCACATCAACTCTCGTGCTACTCAACTTCTCTATTGCGCCCTTAATCCGGAAGAATTCAATAGGATATCCTCCTACGAAAGCGCAAAGGAAATTTGGGAAATCCTCGAAGTAACTCATGAGGGAACCACCCAAGTTAAGGAGACTAAGATCAACATGCTTCTTCATGACTACGAACTCTTCTCCATGAAGGACGAGGAAACGATCACCAATATGTTGGATCGGTTCTCGGCTATAACCAATGGACTTACATCATTCAAAAAGCCTATATCTAGTAGCGACAAAGCTAAGAAAATTCTTCGCTCGTTGCCACGTGAATGGGATGCCACGGTCACCACGATCATGGAGTCCAAAGATCTCAGCAAGCTCGAGTTTAGTGCCCTCATCGGGTCACTCATCAATTATGAGATCGTTCTCAAGTCTAGAGGCACCAAACCAAAGCCTCGTGAAAAGGTAGTCGCATTCAATGTTGATAGCGATGTTGAGGAAGATGTTCCCGAAGATGGAGACGACGAGGAACTTGCTCTCTACGCCAAGAACTTTAGAAGGTATAAAAGCCTAATTCAAAAGAGGCGAAGTTTCCTTGGTCGGGATGGCAAGCCGGAGCAAAAGAAGAGTGGTTATGCTCCTATAAAGAGGTTCGACAATAATTTTCGGAAATGCAGTCAAGCCGGTCACTATGCCAAGGAATGCCGAGGATCCTCTTCAAAGCCTCAAATGGAAAGATTCAAAAAGAAGGAGGTCCTAATCGCTTCTTGGAGTGATGACGAGGAGGAGATTGAAAGATCTCTAGACGCGAATCTCGCATTCATGGCACTCGACTCCGAAAGCAATATCGAGGTAAGCTCTAAACTCAATGATGACGAATATGATTCATTTGATTTTTGCGATTCACAAGAAGTTCATCATGACGATGAGTTATTAAGTGCATTTAAATCCTTGAACACAGAGTATGACGAGATGGTTAAATTAAATATATCTTTAAAAAGAAAAATAAAATCGCTAGAACTCGAAAATTCCTCTCTTCAAAACAAGGGCAAAACTATTGAGCTCGATCATACCTTATGCCTTGGAAAGGAAAATGGTTTGAAAATCGAGTTGACGAAAACTCAAAAGGAACTAAAATATATTTTGAACAAATTTACTCTCGGAAACGAGAAATTCGAAAAGCTCTTATCCATTCAAAAATCTCCATTATTAAAACACGGCCTTGGTTTCGACTTGTTTAAATGGGAACAATCTCTTATCAACCTTGACAAAATAAAGAAAACCGAAACCGAGAACTCAAAAGCCCCTTTCAAACAACGAGTTCATGATGTTAATGTTCGTTCAAAGTTGAGAACCATCAAGGTTAAACAAATATGGGTTCCTAAAGGGACAATTGTTCCAAATTCTATAAGCATAGTTAACTTTGGAGGACCCAAACGGGCTTGGGTACCGAAACAACCGAGAAATTCTATTTTTGTAGGTACCGGCACCAAGGAAAAGGAAGTGGTAAGTCACCAAGGAAAAGCAAGTGGTACATTGATAGTGGATGCTCAAGGCACATGTGCAGCTCCGAGGATTTGTTTGAAGACCTCGAATATCAAGAACAAGGACATGTGACCTTCGGTGACAACCAAAAAGGAAAAATTAAGGGAATCGGCAAAGTTGGTAAGGAACCTTCTCCCTCTATCAACAAAGTATTGTTTGTTGAAGGTTTGCATCATAATCTACTTAGAGTTTCACAACTTTGCGATGAAGGTTTTAAAATTCTCTTTGAACAAACTCATTGCACGGCATTTAGAAATAATAAAATTGCATTCATCGGTTTGAGATGTGGAAACATTTATATTGTTGATCTTAATGATAAAAGTTCATTCAATGAAAAATGTCTTATTACTTTGGATGATAATGCATATTTATGGCATCGAAAATTGGGGCATACATCTTTACCTATCATTTCTATTTTATCAAGACACGACCTTGTTCGTGGATTGCCCAAACTCAAGTTTGATAGAAAACACTTGTGTGAATCTTGCATAAAAAGGGAAACATACTCGAGAATCTTTTAAACCAAAATTCGAGGTTTCCACTAGTCGTGTTCTTGAACTTGTGCATATGGACTTGATTGGACCATTTAGATATGTTAGTTTAAATGGCAAGCTTTACACTTTGGTTATTATTGATGATTTCTCTCGATTCACTTGGGTTAGATTCTTAGCTAATAAGGATGATGCATTTTCCGAGTTTTCTAAATGGTGTCGTTTGGTATCAAATGAGAAAAATCTCTCCATAATCTCTATCCGTACCGATCATGGAGGTGAATTTGATTGCACTCCATTTGAACTCTTATGTGACTAATACGGTATTAATCATAATTTTTCGGCTCCTAGAACGCCTCAACAAAATGGAGTTGTTGAAAGGAAAAATCGATCTTTGGAAGAAATGTCAAGGACTATGCTTAATGAATACTCTCTTCCACGATACTTTTGGGCCGAAGCAATCTTTACGGCATGTTATGTGATTAACCGGGTTCATGTTCGTAGAACTCATCTTAAAACCCCGTATGAATTATGGAAGGGCAAAAAGCCAAATATAGCTTATTTTCATCCTTTTGGTTGCAATGTATTTATATTAAACAATGGTAAGGATAACTTGGGCAAGTTTGATGCTAAATCCGACTCCGGAATATTTCTTGGTTATTGTACAAATAGCAAAGCATATCGCGTTTATAACATTAGAACCAATAAAGTTGAAGAATCCATTCATGTTAAATTCAATGATATGATATCACCCCCGAGAAAGGTAGAATATTTTGATGATGTAGGTACTTTTCCGGATCCCTCAACCGAAGTGAAGAAAATTTCGGAAAACCAAACGAACATAATCGTTGATTTACCGAAAGAGTGGAAGCACATCAAAGACCATCCAAAGGATCTCGTGATTGGAAATATTGAAGATGGTGTTCAAACCCGGAGGAGAACCACCGAATATATGGCTAATTGTGCTTTCGTATCTGAAATAGTTCCCAAGAATATATCCGAGGCTCTTGATGATGAAAGTTGGGTGATGTTAATGCAAGAGGAGCTTGTACAATTCATGCACAATAATGTATGGAATTTAGTTCCCACTCCTAAAGATAAAACAATTATCGGAACTAAATGGGTGCACAAAATCAAGAGTGACGAAGACGGTTACCCAATTCGAAATAAATCTCGTTTGTTCGCTCAAGGGTATAATAAAGAGGAAGGCCTTGATTACGAAGAAAGTTTTGCTCCCATGGCTCGAATCGAAGCCATCCATTTGTTATGTGCATTTGCCGCTCACAAAAAGATCAAACTATTTCAAATGGATGTGAAAAGTGAATTCTTGAATGGCTACATTCAAGAAGAAGTCTATGTCAAACAACCTCCCGGTTTTGAAGATCATCAATTTCCGGATCACATCTACAAGCTCAACAAGGCACTCTACGGGTTGAAGCAAACACCCCGAGCATGGTATGATCGTTTAAGTCAATTTTTAATTGCAAATGACTATAAAAAAGGTAAAGTCGATAATACCTTGTTTGTGAAAATATTGAATAATGATATACTTGTTTGCCAAATCTATGTTGATGACATTGTATTTGGAGCTACTAACGAATCATTGTGCCAAGATTTCTCTAATCTTATGAAAGGAGAGTTCGAGATGAGTATGATGGGAGAATTAACATTCTTCCTCGGGCTTCAAATCAAGCAATGCGAAGATGGAATCTTTATTCATCAAACAAAGTACTCAAACGATCTCCTAAAGAAATTCAAAATGGAAAGTAGCAAGGTGATTTCAATGCCAATGTCCTCTTCATTAAAGCTTGAAAAAGATGAAAATGGCAAATTCGTAGATCAAAAATTATATCAAGGTATGATCGGATCTCTGTTATATTTGACTGCTTCTAGGCCAGACATAATATTTGCTACATGTTTATGTGCTCGATTCCAAGCTAATCCCAAGGAATCACATTTAATTGCTTGTAAACGCATTTTTCGTTACTTAAAAGGGACCATCGGACTAGGTCTATGGTACCCCTCTTGCTTGGATTTTAATTTAATTGCATATAGTGACGCCGATTTCGGCGGATGCAAAATTGATAAAAAGAGTACTAGTGGTACATGTCATTTCATTGGTTCATGCTTAATATCTTGGGGAAGTAAAAAGCAAACCAGTGTAGCGTTGTCTACAGCTGAGGCCGAATACGTTGCTGCAGGGAGCGCCTGTGCTCAGGTACTATGGATCAAAAATCAACTCCGCGACTACGGCATTTATTATGAAAATACCCCTATATTATGTGATAATACTAGTGTAATTAATCTGAGTAAAAATCCTATGTTGCATAGTAGAACTAAAAATATAGACATTAGATATCATTTTCTACGCGATCATGTGCAAAAGAAAGATATATGCTTAATTATTGTCGGGACGAAGGACCAACTTGCTGATATTTTTACAAAACCTCTTCCCGAAGAATCATTTAATTGTATTCGTTTGAAACTTGGTATGGGACATCTAGACAATTTTTGAAATTAGTTTTCTACTCGAGAAATCAATATCCTTGAAACGTTCCATTCGCTAGCGCGCGCTAGCTTCATTTTTGTAACGTGCGCTAACTTTCGTTTTCGATAGCGTACGCTAACCTTTTATATTTTGCGTGCGCTAATTAAAACTCTTCATATTCCGAATTTACTACTGGTCTGTCCAGTGAAATACCTATACTCTCATAACGTACGCTAAACTTACAATCCTAGCGTACGCTAATTAAACCTGCACAGTTCACTATATAAACTCTGCTCAGTGCAGAAACCCCTCATTTATACTTGTTGTAGAAACTTATCTTTCAAAAGGTTTTTGATGTCTCATGCTTTGAATGTCTGTGTATTGCTTGAACTACCTTTTAATGAAATTTGCATTTCTATTCATTTGGTTGGTTGAAGTTTGGCATTTGTTGATTATGTGCTTTCGTTTTGGTTCATGGCATTTGGTTGATATTATTTTTTATACACAACGACACAGGGGGAGTCCTTTTTGTTTATGTCAAAAAGGGGGAGAAATACTCTAAAAACCGAAACGTACTAACATGTCGAACAAGTTACCTTGATTCGAAATTCTTTAAAAACGTTTTTGCAGGTATAAATTAATGTTTTGACATCATCAAAAAGGGGGACATTGTTGACTCAAAGTATTTTGATGATGATTGTATTCAAAACATTTAACAAAATGTATCTCATCGTGATGTTATATTGAAGGAAACTGGTCTTAGCGCATGCTACGTGTATCAGAGTACCACACGCTATCGAGGCATATTTACAGTCAAGTCAACTCAACTGCAGTCTAGTCGAAACCTACCTGATGGATAGCGCACGCAAAAGCTTCACTATCTGCGTACACTAAAATACTAATATTAGCGCACGCTATACCACATTATTAACGCACGCTATCACATCTCCAATCAGAGGACAGTAAGGTCTGGACAGAAAAAGGAAAAGGATTTGCGCACGCTACGGACGCTCATATACATACGCTACTATGAGGTCTTAGCGCACGTTACATTTCAAGTTTTGCGCACGCTACCGGATATCAAGTTAGGTAGTCCAGTAGCCACTGGACTCAAAATAAGAAAGCACTTACGTACGCTACACAAGGTAATGTACGTTACTGAGGAAAGCATATAGCGCACGCTATTCAGCAATTATTAGCGCACGCTAAATTAGTCAAATTCTACCGTTGAATATTCTACCCGTTTGAACGCAAGAGTCAAAGAAGATCCGTGAAATCTAGAAAAGTTAATATTAAACGATTACTAATGCATGCTAGGTACAATTGCTAGCGCACGCTAAGTATAAATATATCTGTTGGGAAAGAGTCGTTGGGGAGACAAACCGACATTATCTTAAGTCAAGATTAAAGACTTGTTGACCAACCGTTAGCGCACGCTAAGAAGGTATGACTAGCGCACGCTAGACATATAATTTTACCGTTGGAACAGTTTTGTGACCGTTCAGACAGGCCAAGTCATAGATCGATTGCACACGCTATGGAGGTATTATTAGTGCACGCTAATAATACAAATATCAGAATTCAAAGAATGGGTGTCACCTATAAATACCCATATCATTTGGGTATCACTTACACAACTTCAAGCATTCAAGCATACAAGCAATCAAAGCATTCTTGAGCTCAAATCTCTATCTATTACTACATTCTAAGTTGTGAAAAGAAAGATACAAAGAGTGAAACACCTTGTAATATCTATTATACTTTGTATTCTTTCATTTGGTTGTGAGTGTTGCATCACTCATACTTGAGCATAAGAGAAACGAATTAATAGTCACTAATCTGGTGTTATTAGGATCTTTGATCCGGCATTGTTAGGATTACACTCCAATATTCGTAAAGTGAGGATTATCTAGTTCCTATAGAACACTAGATAAACAAAGTTTATTATGAGAGTGGTTGAGCTTGGACCAATAGAAGACAAGCGGTTGTAACGGTTGTTGTACTCGGACCGATCGAAGATTAGTCAAGTGTGTGGTTGTTCTTGAGCCAATAGAAAAAGAAGTCAGAGAGAGGACGTAGGCAAGTTGCCGAACCTCTATAAATCTTTGAGTTTTTTACTTTCTGCATTATTTTCTTTTATTCGCAAGAAAGTTCGATATTCCGCATTACCACTATTCAACCCCCTTTCTAGTGGTGAATTTATTTCTTCAGTGATTAGCATACATTGAGTCTATCTCAGCTTCCATATTCTCTTGCCACTTCGCGGAGTCAACATCTACCATCGCTTGGTCGTATATAGAAGGATCATTCTCTTGACTACTTTCTATCATGTCATAGACACCCAGTTCCTATTGATGCAGATATCCATACCTCTTAGGTAATTGAGAAGTTCTATAGACCTGCGAGGTTGTGTTTCTACTTCAGAAGGTTTGGTTTCAATATCTTGCACGGTCGCAATTGGTGTTTCTTTTATTTCTTCCAAAGAAATATTTCTATCTGCGCCTCCTTCCTGAATGGACTCATCTTCCAGGAAGTATGCTTGCAAATCAACAATGATCTTATGGTCTCCGTGCATGTAGAATAGATATCCCATGGAATCCCCTGGATATCATATGAAACGACCTTTCACATACCTAATTTCTAATTTCTCTATTTTAGTTTTCTTGACATAAGGAGGGCATCCCCAAATTCTAATATGATTAAGACTTGGTTTCCGTCCTCTCCACATCTCATTTGGAGTCTTAGGAACGAATTTGGAAGGACATTTGTTCAAGATATGTGCAGCAGTAAGGAGCGCGTGACCCCACAGATAAATCAGTAGATCAGTGTAGCTAAGCATAGCGAACCATGTCCAACAAGGTTCGGTTCCTTATTTCTGATACCCCATTTAATTGTGGAGTAGCTGGAGGAGTGTTTGTGACACTATTCCTAGTTCTTAAGAACTCATCAATCTCGGTACTCATGTACTCACCATCTCGGTCTGATCGAAGAGTCTTAACACGGTTACCTGTTTGGTTTGCAACTAGGGCTTTAAATTCCTTGAATTTATCAAAAGCATCAGATTTATGTTTCATTAAGTACGAACCCATACCTAGTATGGTCATCAATGAATGTGATGAAATACTGAAAACCATCTCGTGCCACTTCAAAAGGGCCACATACATCGATATGTATCAATCTAAGTTTTTCAGCAGCTCTTTCAGAAGTAGCTGTGAAGGATAACTTAGTCACTTTGCCTTGAAGACAAGATTCACAAGTTGGATAGGGATCTGATCCCAATGGGCCCGTAAGTCCATCCTTCTCCATTTTATGATCTTGGTCTGACCAGCATACGTCTAAGATGCCACCTAAGTGCTTGGTTTGTTTCATCCCTACCATGCTTCCTAGTTATAGTGTTCACAATTATTTTATTCTTTAGATTCAAATGGTATAAACCATTTAATAATATAGCAGTACCAACCAATTTATTTCTAAAATAAATTTGAAGGAACCCATCTGAAAAGGGGGTTTTCTTTCAAAACCGAAAGGGAATTTTCTTTGTTAGGGGTTTTATAAATTGACGAAGATAAAGCCAATATCTTCTTGAACTATTCTGAGGCAAGCTTTGGTCATTTCCGGTCACCAGCACGAACACGAATCCAATTCGTTCTAGCTTGATGATTGATCGAACACCAAATATGCCGAGTGTCTCTACGTTATCATGCGTCGGATATTTATCAAAAAAAATTATATCTCAATTTGTTCTGGAAGCACACGACTAGGAATTGATATAGTTTTTTTTTTCTTTTCTTCTTTTCTTCCTTTTCTTTCTCTCTAAGATGAACAAGAAATGAAAAAAAAATTTCTCCTCTCCCTTAGGAAGTTCACGGCCAGCACTTGATGTGTGTGTGTGTATGTTTCAAAACTTGTCACAAATGAAAGGCTAACACATAATACATAACAAAATGAGATCACATGATGAGATATGATATCTAATCCATTTGTTCTCATATCATTATAATACAAAACACACCTCACATGAAAAAAATCACATGGAAGGTAAGGAGAACGTGTAAAACCCGAGATCTTCACTCCAGTTTTGTTGAGTTTTTCTGCAGTTTATCGGATTGTTGTTGTCCATGTCTTTGGAATTTTGTGCCATGTTTGGGCGTGCCATGGTGGGACACGTGTTTGATTGCGATTTAGATCATTGTGTGGGGTTTTGGTTCGCTTGTGGTGTAATGCACGCTATCGTTTGCGGTGTTGTGCGATCTACATTGTCACAGTTAGCGCACGCTACTGGGTGGGTAGCACATGCTAACCGGCAGTTTGGAGCCAGTCCAGGAGCTACCAGACTGGTACTGGAGTCTCAATAGCGCGCGCTAAGGTTGGTAGTTAGCGCACGTTATCGTCTGTCTAAGCGCATGCTATTTGTCCGTTATAGCGCACGCTACCTGGTAGGTGCAGAAATGTCCAGAAGACACTGGATTAGATTTGTGACTCGTTAGCGCACGCTACGCATATTGGCTAGCGCACGGTAACAGCGTTCGGGCAGAAGGTGCTGAAAACGTTGACCTTGTTAGCGCGCGCTAGCGAGGTATGTTTACGGCACGCTAATAACTGTCCAGTATAAATACTAGACAGCAGCTTTACTTCATCATTTTTCATTCTTTCTTCATCTTTTTCTGTCGGGTCGAGTTCCAGAAGTGATTTTGGGCGATCTTCATCATCAAGTTTCATCTTGGGGTGGATTTGTATATGTTCAACATCATCTAATCATCTTCTTTGTTCGAATCGAGGTACTTATTTCTTAGAACCATAGTTTCTTGAATTTTGGAGTTTTTCCTTTGTTTCGTGATTCTTACCCGATTTCATCCGATCGGTTATGTGTTCTTGTTATCTTGGTTACAATCTATGGATTAAAAACTTGTTAATCAATTTAATTTCACCCAGAAGATGATTTTGGCTTTCTTGGAACAAACCCTTAAACTGTTGTTGTTCTTAGCGTTGATTGGATTTTGTTTTGTGTTGTTGATTCGTGGTGATGTTATTTTCATAGTATTGTGGGGCTGTCGGATTCTCGGTTGTTAGTCGAAGTTTAGGGGATGTCCAACCGCGTCCGTTCATTATTTCCGTTGCTCATGGTTTTGAGGCAAGTATCTGGCCCATACGCTTTGTATTTCGTAGATATAGTAGTTAGTGTGCGATTATGTGTGCTACTTAAATGCTTATAATGAATTTCCCAAAGAATCGGTATATTTTCAATAATGGTTTCTACAAAGACGACTCGTGTGCTTTGTGATCAAAGGTGTCTTTCTGAATATATGTAATGGTGTGGTATGTTGGAATATATTGTCGTCGCATTACGTGATTATACTAGTCTTTACCTTCACTGGTTAAGGATGGTGTGTTGGTACGTGTACTCGTTTGGTGAATATGTGTTATCATGTGATATTAGTTGCAACTCCTTTGTAAGGAGGTTGTGATGTTCGGTGTTGTTTGGAAAGTGTGATTACTTGTTGTTATGTGATGGTTGTTAAGTGATGTGCCACCGGGTAGGGTGTGTTGAACCTCCAGGATCCGTCCTTGCTAGTATGGATCGGGCATGACCATAGGGTTGTCCAAACCGGGTATGTCTCGTGGAGGCTCCGAGGTTCGTGGATTGCTAGCCCGATGCCGGGATAACTTATGGTTGTGGTTTGTTGTGTGGTGTACGTGTCATGGGTTGTCCAAACCGGTAGGTCTCATGGAGGTTCCGAGGTTCGTGGCTTGCTAGCTCGATGCTGGGATAACTATGAACGTATGTCATGGTTATGGTTTTGTGACAGTTATCACTGTGATATGTGATATTGTGTGGTTTCCCATCGGGTTATTCACTCGGGTATGTTCTATGAGAGCAATTGAGGTTCGTGGCTTGTTAGCACGGGACGCGAATAATCCTTGGGCACATGTTGATATGGAAGATTGGGTAGTGTACCCCGTGTTTTGTGAATGGAATGGTATGATTGGATCTTGGACCCCGTGTTTTGTGAATGGAATGGTATGATTGGATCGTGGACCTCATGTTTTATTATCAGAATTGTATTTTGGAAAATAATCTGTGGGTTGTGTCCCTAAATGGTTTTGATAAGTGAGGAAACTCAAATGTTTTCAAAACTCCCGAGATTTTAAAATGTTTTCTCGAAAATGTATATTGAGTTTCATTCCTACCTTTCATGGTTCAAACAGTTTTATTCAAGTGAATTATCTCGGGAAGTCTTTTGTTATGTCTTACTGATTGACAGTTCTTGACTGTTATATTCTCGGAATATGTAGTGTATGGCTCGTATTTGCACTTTATACTTGCACTAGCTAAACAGTTGAGTTTTGCTAACCCCCGAGTAATCGGGGGGTGGATGTTTGTATTGCATCCAGGTATATGCAAGACCTTGGGGATCTAAACACAGGATCAATACGAAAGATGATGTAAGACGACGATACTAATCACACGAAGACCAGTGCTGCGTATTTTGGCCAAGACAAGTTGTGGTGTATTTTCTACTAATGTATTTTCTTATTGTGATGAGTATGGTTCGTGTATTTGAACCGGTTTGGGTTTTAAGGGTTGCAGAGTTAGGTATACTTCATTTGTATATCGTGATGAAAGACCAAATCGGTCTAATGGTTCGTTATTTAGCCATGTCGGCTTGTAATATAATGTAATGTATATGTATTTAGCCTGGTAGATCCTCACGGAGAGGGTCTGCGGCGCTGTAATACTCCTGAGTGGTTTGGGGGTGTTACAGAATATGGTATCGGAGCTTAGGTTGTGGAAACCTAGGCTGTCGGGTTGAGTTATGTAGTCTTGTCATGTCAGATTGTGTCTGACTGAGTCATGTCGCGATGCGTCATCTGTGATGTCGGTCGTGATTAGTATCAAGATTCAGCCATCATCTCCGTACGATCTGTGGATGTAAGTCTCCCTACTATATATTGTGTCTCGTGTTATATGAGCTTGTGTAATTCTATGTTGTGAAGTGGTGTTTAAATGTGAATTGTGAATACGTGACCTATGCTTGTTTGATTCTTGTAGTGTGCTGGAATAAAAACTGGTGTCGGTGTATAGGTATATATAAATATATGTATATCTTTGTATAAAATGTTTTTACAGGAGTACTTTCTTTGGTGTGGTTATGCAAGGAAAGTTCATTATTGTGACATTTTAAAGTTTTGAACATTTTGGGGAGTCACGTAAATTTTATTTTAAAACATCCCTCAAGGGAGGAAAAGTTTTGATTTTCGTATGATGACCTCAAGGCCGAAATTTTTGAGAATTCAAACTATTAAAATTACATTTTCATCTTGTATTTAATTTTTCAAAACATGATTTTTAAACTCAAATGAGGTCTACCAAAATTATTCAAGATGTGACTCTCGCTTTTAACTTTTCGGTCTCATGATTGTGGGTCCAGATGTATGTGGTGATGATGATATTGTTGTTTGGGGTAATAATGCTTGGGATTGTGATTAAATTGGTGGTGTGAATATTGAGTAGTTCGGTATGCACTTGATGAAGTAGCCCTCTTTAGTGAGAGGTGAAATATTGGTTTTGAATGTTAATTGCCTTTTGATGGTCACTCGTGGGACGTTGTAATCATGTGGATCGATGTTGGTTGGATTCGTATGTTGGTGCTTATTTGTAACCTTCGGTTCTAGTAATATTTAGTATATGTTCATTAACGTGTGGCTGAATTTGAGCAGTTAGCGCATGCTAAGTATGAAGCTAGTGCGTGCTAATGTGGCATGGCTAGTGCATGCTAAATCTTTATTGTAGCGCGCGCTAATCAGTCTGGTCAGAATGCCATGGAACTGCATTTTGGCCGTCAGGTCTAACTTTTGCGATCGTTAAACCGATCATCTGTGACCGTATTCTATGTGTGTTGTTTAGTGATGACAATTGTTGTGTGTGATCATGTGTTATGATTTCTCGTTGTGCTAGGTGGTTACTTGTTACTATGCGAGGGCAGAGGTTGTGGTCGTAACCGTGGTACAGATGGCCACGAGGATCAAACGTGGGATCGAGAGAATGTTGATGGGAATGATAGTATTATTGTTGCTACTATATTGCAACAAGTAGCAGCACAGATGACTCGGTTGACCCAAGCGGTTCAACGTAGCATTGACGCGACTCAGAACGTCGGCATAAATCAATGGCTTCGAGAGGTAGTTCATATGAATCCCCCTTGATTCGCCGGTGCTGCGGATGCGTTGGGCTGGGATAGTTGGCTTTTCCAGTTTGGAAAAATATTCGAGGCAGTTAGTTGTCCCGAAGATCGGAAGGTGCCTATCGCTCAGTACCTTCTTGACAAAGATGTCGCTAATTGGTGGGAAGCTGTTAAACCTCGTGATCGTGATGTCATGTGGGCGGAGTTCCAGGAATTTATGGAAGTTGAGTTTTGTCCAAAACCGATTAGAGATCAAAGAATTCGTGATTTTTATTTGCCAGAACTGCAGGATATATCGGTGTCGCAAGCTATCATCGACTATAGCAAACAACTCAGTTATGTGCGAGATCAGGTAAGGACTGAAGAAGAGAAGATCCGTCATTTTGACATACGGATGAAGCCGGAGATTCGCAAGTATATGGTGGGACTCACTTGCACTACGTTGAGAGATTATCAGAATCGAGCCTTAGCCTACGAGCTAGCTTCATTATCATCGGCACGTGTGCCTGAGTCGAAGAAGCAGAGGAAGTCTGGTGTTCCTATGGTCAGTGGGACTAAGAGTTCCAAGTCCCTAGCCTTGACTCCTGGTAAACCCAGGAGGTGTTTTAACTGTAATGTGTCGGGGCATGTACGGGCACATTATCTTTGTCCGCCCATAACGTGTTATTAGTGCGGACTCGAGGGACACCGGATTCAGTTTTGCGAATTGGTCACCGAGTCTTCCGAAGCACGGGCGTGAGCACCGATATCAGGATCGACTCTGAGAAATCTCTGAGAGTTGTAGTCTACCAGTTGTTTCTTATTTCCTTGTTCGTTGTTTTGAATTTCGGGGGGACAAACTTCTTTTATTAGAAGTGGATCGGATTTTTGAACCTTTGTGTTCTCAATTCTATCGACTCGTTGTGTTCGTGGAAATTTTTTAAACTTATTTTGTTCTTCGCTTTTTTTGTTATACGAGCAAGTTTTCATAGTGTTTCGATTGATCGAATCATCGTATGGGTTTTTCCAAATTCGGTTCCATTCCCATGAACCCTATGCGTATGAACATATTCTAGTTCTTACAAGATCATTTAATGTTTTGAGTTTAGGCATAAACTTCGGAACTTTTGTTCAATTGTTGTTGTTTTGATCGTTGTTGTTCGATCATAGTTGTTCGATTTTTTCCGACTTGATCGTTGTCGTTCGATTATTGTTGTTCGACTGTTGTTGCTCGATCGTTATCATACGATTGTTATCATTTGAGTTTGTATCATGATTTGGAGTGTTCGGATCACTTCGTAATTTCCTTAAGTTCAGGAAATTGTCTTCGTATTTGATCTTCCAAACCTTTGAGTTGCTGGAATTTCATATTTGTTCATCCTTGGACTCGTGTTGTGATTGTTGTGCTGTTTGGATTGGTCAACTATATTGACTCTTGTTCGTCTATTTTGTTATCATTCTGGTATAGCGATATGGATGGTAACAGTTATGTACTGCATGTGGTTCGTTGTGAGTTGTCAGCAGCAGATGTGACGGGTGTTGTCTGAGATCGTCTTGCCTCGATTGTGTCATGTTTTAAGTTTCGGGACGAAACTTATTTTTAGGGGGGTTGAATGTAATACCCGAAATCTTTGCTCCGGTTTTTTTGAGTTTTTCTGCAGTTTATAGGATTGTTGTTGTCCATGTCTTTGGAATTTTGTGCCATGTTTGGGCGTGCCATGGTGGGACACGTGTTTGGTTGCGATTCAGATCGTTGTGTGGGTTTTGGTTCGCTTGTGGTGTAGCGCACGCTATGCTTGTGGTGTTGCGTGCGCTACATTGTCAAAGTTAGCGTACGCTACTGGGTGGGTAGCGCACGCTAACCAGTAGTTTGGAGGCAGTCCAGAAGCTACTGGACTGGGACTGGAGTCTCGATAGCGCGCGCTAAGGTTGGTAGTTACCGCTTGCTATCGTCTGTCTTAGCGCACGCTATTTGTCCGTTCTAGAACACGCTACTTGGTAGGTGTAGAACTGTCCAGAAGCCACTGGACTGGATTTGTGACTCGTTAGCGCATGCTACGCATATTGGCTAGCGCACGCTAACAACGTTCGGGCAGAATGTGCTGGAAGCATTGACCCCGTTAGCGCGCGCTAATGAGGTATGTTTAGTGCACGCTAATAACTGTCTAGTATAAATACTGGACAATAGCTTTACTTCGTCATTTTTCATTCTTTCTTCGTCTTTTTCCATCAGGTCGAGTTCCAGAAGTGATTTTCGGCGATCTTCATCATCAAGTTTCATCTTCGGGTGGATTTGTGTATGTTCAACATCATCTAATAATCTTCTTTGTTCGAATCGAGGTATTTTCTTCTTAGAACCCTAGTTTCTTGAATTTAGGGGTTTTTCCTTTGTTTCGTGATTCTTGCCCGATTTCATCCGATCGGTTATGTGTTCTTGTTATCTTGGTTACAATCTATGGATTAGAAACTCGTTTATCGAGTTCATATCACCCGGAAGATGATTTTGGCTTTCTTGGAACAAACCCTTAAACCATTGTTGTTCTTAGTGTCGATTTGGATTTTGTTTAGTGTCGTTGATTCGTGGTGATGTTATTTTCATAGTATTGTGGGGCTGTCGGATTCTCGGTTGTTCTTGGAAGTTCAGAGGTTGCTCAACTGCGGCCGTTCATTATTTCCGTTGCTCGTGATTTGGGGGCAAGTATCTGGCCCATAGGTTTCGTATTTCGTGATATAGTAGTTAGTGTGCTACTTAAATGCTTATAATGAATTTCCAAAGAATCGGTATATTTTCAATATTGGTTTCTACAAAGACGACTCATGTGCTTTGTGATCAAAGGTGTTTTTCTGAATATATGTAATGGTGTGGTATTTTGGAATATATTGTCGTCACATTACGTGATTGTATTAGTCTTTACCTTCACTTATTAATGATGGTGTGTTGGTACGTTTACTCGTTTGGTGAATATGTGTTATCATGTGATATTAGTTGTAACTCCTTTGTAAGGAGGTTGTGATGTTCGATTTTATCATTCAATAATTTCACTCGTTAATGATCATTTGTCACTCATATTCAATCATGGTATTCATCGTTCAGAGTAATTGTAACGTGTATCAATCATCGTTCATCACTAATCTAATTGGAGTTTCGTGCCGTGTTTATCATCATTGTCATTTTCATTGTGGGCTGTACGTGAGGAGTAGCGCACGCTACGTACTCTTTTTAGCGTGCGCTAATTGAGTACAGGTAGCGCACTCTACTACTCAGCATTAGCGCACGCTAATGTTACCCTAGCTGCAGTCCAAAAGGTACTGGACTGCATGTGAGTTATAAGTAGCGCACGCTACGAGTGGTAAGTAGCGCGCGCTAGTGGGTTGTAGTAGCGCACGCTAGTATTTGGTGTAGTGCGCGCTAAGGACGGATCAGGTTGAGTCCAGTGGCTACTGGACTGCACTGGATTAATTCATAGCGCACGCTACTTGTTGGTTGTAGCGCACGCAAACGGTGTAGTAGCGCACGCTACTTGTTGGTTGTAGCGCACGCTACCGAGATCAGATCAGAGGACAGAAGGTTCTGGACTTCAGTACTGGACAGCAGATATTTAGCTAGCGCACGCTAACATTTGGAGTTAACGCACGCTATTGGATAGAGTTAACGCACACTACGAGGTTATAGCGTACGCTAACGGGTCAGCCAGAGTTCACTGGAATGTTCATATAACCCGTTAGCGCACGCTAAATAGCAGGTCATAGCGTGCGCTAATCTGGAGCAGTATATGTTGTTACCCAAAATATTATCCGAAGATAGTATTGCTGGAATGATCGAGTAACCAACAAGTGCGGGAGCACGTCCGTGAGAAATTAAATGACACAAGATTTGTCGGGGTTGTTAATCCCGGGCTTGAATGCTCTCGCGAGATTTTATTAATAAGTATATTGTTGAGTACAAATATTAATGTTAGAATCTATCACAAAGAGTGTAAAGATTTCTAGTTTTCTAAGCTGTGGAGCGTATAGAATGCCGGAAGAATCAGATATGGAGTTCTGTGAATTCTTGCTATGGATGTTCTGTGTATGAGGATGCCTTTCTCTTTTCTCTCTCTTGTTTGCTGTATTTTCGAAGCCCTTATTCTGTGTTATGGACCTCCTATTTATAGCAGACCAAGTTCCTGGGGGGGGCCCTGCGATCGCAGGCGATCATCGTTATTTATATTATAATAAGACGGCCGATCGTCTCGTCGCGTGGGGCTTTTCCCTTAAAGTCCGCGGTTGTTACTGACAGCCGGCTGTACGGTCTGACGGGGAACTCGCATGCGTCCTGAGCCGCTGTCACCCACCTTTTCGGCGGCACTGTTGGTAGGTGAGGTAGGTGACAGACTGTGAGCACAGGTCTTGTCTGTCAGCACCTTTCGCAGGTCTGCGGCCCTGTTGGTAGGTGAGGTAGGTGACAGGCTGTGGGCACCGATCTTGTCTGTCAGCACCTTTTGAGATCTGCACGCGGGTCCCAGCCCGAGATTTGGGCTTTGATGACTTTTGACGGATGTTGGATTAATACGTGGCACGAGACGGTCGCCAATCAACAAAAGACGATCGCCAATCAACACAAGGCGATCGCCGTGGGTGCCGAGTTCAGGGTGTTTGCCCCGAGTATATCTCTTATGGTAGACTCCCCGACTGCTATGACGATCGCCTTCGAGGCGTGTTTAAATGCCGCACAACAATTGCCCCCCCAGCTCGGCTCGATGTTGAAAACACGGGGTGAGGTGGCACTTTTGGCGATCGCCAATGTTTTAGACGACCGGGCGATCTGATTTCAAATTTGGACGATCTCCTTTTGCGCTGGGAGCGGTGGGAAAAGAAGGCGGGCTCTCGAAACAATGCAAGGACACGCGTCGCGTTTCTATTGAGGGATCCCGACGGTTCGTCAGACTTTGTCGATTGGCGTGCCCTCGAAAAGACGCGTACGCGGGACTCGAGGGCCGCATTTATTGCGTTCCCCAACTGTCGGTTGTATCCTAGCCCTCGGACTTTCGCCTATTTGCACAGAGACCCCCGCCTCCATCTATAAAAGGGGCTAGGGCTACTCCATTTTCATCTTTTACGCGTCCTTGCCTTCCTGCTGAAGCTCTGCAAAAATTTCTGAAGCTTGTTGTGCCGACCGTCTTCCTTTCTTTAGGTAAGAAACCCAATTTTTCTTTATCCCATAATTTTTGAGAATATGTCGGGAGGATCTAAGGTCTTCGAGGCCGGAAGCACTTCTGCCGCCGCGGCTTCGCCGGACCGGGTGGGAATTCCTGTGGGAATCCCCGTGGAAACGGCCGTAGAGGCTATTCGTGCGGGGATTGCACCCGCAGAGCTTGAGGAGCTTTTCAACGAGGCCGTAGTGGCGGGATCTGCGGCGGCGGAGGAGCGAGATGCGTCGCCGGTGGAGGAAGACGAACTGCTGCGTTTGTCTTGGGAAAAAGATACCGTCTCCGGCCCCGTCTATACGGCTTTTGCTAAACTTATGGAGGGGATTGCCGGGCCCTATCCGGAGTTTGATTTCGAGGCTTACTCCGCCGCTCATCCCTACGTACATGTGAAGCGGACGGAGTTTCGGCCGCCGACTGCCTCAATGGACTCTTGGTCAGATTCGGAGTTCGGCGACCTGGAAGGACATGACCCGCTGGAGGGCCAAATACCATATCCCCTCTGATGTGTCATTGCACGTGCCCTCCGAGAACGAACGTGTTAACCAGCCTCCCGAGGGTATGGTCGCCATCAACGAAATGACCCTGGCCGCCGGACTGCGGTTTCCCTTGCCGTTCGCCGTCTCGTATCTGCTGATCGCCTGGAATTTGGCGCCTCTTCAGTTGACGCCGAACGCCTGGCTGCAGATTATCAGCACATTGACATTGTTCGGCGGTCACAGGCTGTTTCGCTTGCCTTCTGCGCTGGAGATGAATTATCTTTTTAAGCTGACTGTGCAGAAGGGATCGATCGGCAGTTACCATATCCAAGGTCACCTGGGTAGGGTGGTCATTGGGGTGCCGAACAAGGCTCGGGGCGACCCAACAAAGTGGTGCTGGGTTGGTGGTGCATGGAGGTCGGCATCGAGCGAATCGCCGGAGGAGGAGTTGGATATCCCCACCAATTTTCGGGAGAGGAATCCAAGTAAGGGTTTCCATTCTCCCTTTATTTGGATATTCCTTGGACTAATCTAATTTATTTCCCTTTTTGCAGGATCCCTCGTTCCATCGATCGGCGATCTCCCCTTTGATTTCTCGATCGTCTGGGAGCGGATTCGCGCATTGCCGGATTCCTATAAAGACGTTCAGTCAGTCAGCCAAGAATATCATCGGTTGGGAGCTCGACTCTTTCGCTTCCCTTGCCACTTGAAGGCCCCTGGTATGACTTTTCATCTGCTCTCTTCTGCGTGGCGATCGTCTCTAAGAGGTCGCCATGTCTAAGTAAGTGTCTAACTTGTTTGAGTTTCTTCTTTGGCAGAGATTTATTTTCCCCGTTTCGCCGAGCTACCGTAGGAGATCGCCATGTCTAATCCCGGTTTTATCGGTCGCCTTAATCTGGGAAAGAAAACGGGTCGCGTTGCTGCGACGTCGTCTCGCCCTGCCCTTGTGGTGAGGCCCGCTGCGGTGCCGGTCGCCGAACCGGAATCTCAAGGTGAAGAACAACTTCAGCGCAACCGCAAGAGGCGGAGGCCGGAGGCGTCCCTTCCGTAGGCTGAGGCGGATTTAGCTATTCTGGAGCCGCCGATCGCCGCTCCCCCCGTTTCTTCTGTTCCGATGGCGGAGGGGTCTGGTCCCAGGCCATCGGTGTCCAGCTCCAGGTCGTCTGCCGGCTACTTGAAAAGGACGGTGATCGCTGACGCCGAGACTTCTCGGGGAAAGCCCTATTTCGGCCGTGATCCAGAGTTGGTCAACAGGTGAGATTGGTTTGAACTTTCCGAGTTAGGCATTCTGAGTGAGGTATAAGCTAACTCCTTGGTTTCTTTGGTTTGTTCTGCAGGGTACGTCTCGCCGATCCGGACGTCTCTCCCATGGTGCTGGACTTCTTGTCGAGCAAGGCTCCGCAAACACCTCTTGACGTCCCATCTTACGTCCAGCAGGCCATTACCTCTCTGCCCAAGGCCTGGACGACCGATCTTGATGCGATCGCTCGTCGTCGATCTGGAGATGCCATGCAGGCGACCCTTGCCCTGGCTCTCCAGACGTCGACGATGGCCGTCCAAGCCACTAGGGATTTTGAGGGGCGACCCTCCACTGCCCGTCTCCATAGCGACCTCGAGGCCGCCCGGAACAAAAATATTGAGGCTGCCAACTGGATCCAGTCTATGGAGAAGGAGTTTGAGGAGATGGCCAAAAGGGCTAAGCAGGATGTTGACCGTTTGAAGCTGGAGCTGAGCCGCTCTAAGGAGGCTGCCGACCGATCCCATGATAGAGAGAAGGAAACCCGCCAGAAGTACGCGGCGTCGCAGGAGGAGGCGGCCGGACTGAAGGCGGTGGTGGATCGGCTCAGCGGTGAGCTGGACGCGGCGAAGAAAGAGCTGGAGAAGGCCCAGGGTGAGAATGCCGCCAAGGTTGTCGAGCTGGCGGAGGCTGAGAAGACGGTCGTGGAGCTGAAGGGCCAACTGAAGGCGATCGAGATCGATCCCTACCAAAGTGTGGCGCTCGTCGGTGAATTCGCCTGTTACTTGGCCTATGCTGAGGCTGTTCGAGCTGCTAAAAAGGCAGGGATCGAGATCGGTCCCTTGATGGAGAGTTTCAAATCCTACGCCCTCGCGAATCCTCTGCACCCGGAGTTCTCCTTGCCGATCCTTGACTTAGTCGACTTCGGGATCGACTTGAGTTGGTATACGGGTAAACTCATTCATCCCGAGGCCGAAACCGGTCCGCAACCTGAGGGCGATGGTCATCCGGCGGGGCCTTGAGAGACATTTTGTTTTCCTCTGTAACTTTGTACTTTTTGTTTTCCTTTTGTAATGCCTTCGGGCCCCGTAATGTACGAAACTTGCGTTATGAATAAAATGTTCTTCTTTTCATACGATCGCCTTTGAATGTTTGCGTGCAATTTTTACAAGTACGTGTATGATTGCTTTCGACGTTTTGTTCATCCGATCGATTGTCTGAGTGTTGAAAGCATTGATATGTTTTGAATCGGAATTCTTACTTGTAATTTTTGTCGGACGACTCCGATCGTCCTGCGCGTGTTTGAGCGAATGTGTTTGAGTGAGGCCGATCGTGTGTGGTTCCTTTTGTTCGATCGTATTTGGGATTATCTCGACCCATCTCTGCCCCCTTGTTTTTGTTTACTTATTGTAAGTAAGGAAACAAAAACTAAGTTGTCTGGCGGGCTATCTTCAGTTTTGTCGGTTCTGAAGATTTATGTATGGTTGGGGTGTTCGATGGACCGACCTCCCTTATCGTGTCTTTGTGTGCGAGGGATGTTGTGTATCCCGTGACTCACTTTTTGTGAGGGTCCTCCGTTAGACTACGCCTGCCTTGTGTTAAAACGAAAGGTGGGCGATCTTGGTCTGGAGAAGTCCTTGCGCGGGGCGTTGTCGGTTTATTCGACTCCACGCCCGCGGCTTGTCAGCTCTGCTTCCACCTCGGCCCGCCATGAAGATGGCGACCCTCGACGGTGTACGTTGAGATGGGGGTAGTGGCACGTCGCATTGTCCGGGTTCACCAAGTTAGATGATGAACCATTGAGGGAGGGCGATCGTGTCCACTGATTAGTTTTGGAGGGTCCTTCGGCTATGCCGGCCTCGTATTTAAACGAAGGGCGGGCGATCTAAGCTCGAAGGAACCTTGCATGGGCGAAGCTGTCGGTTCCATCGACCTCCAGTGCCATGGCTGTATTGTTTTCTACCTCGGATTGTCATTCTTGAACGACGATCCTCGACGGTATGTAATATGCTAGTGGGGCGATCGCCAGAATAATGGGATGGAGAACAACAATATTTCATTATATTCCTTGAACACTTGGCAGTTGAAAATGAATACAAAGTTATCATTGATAGTATTTCTTCAGATGTACAGCGTTCCAGGGATATCGGTCCGGAGTGCCGTCAGGGTGTTCCACCTCGTAGGCTCCCTTAGTTAGCCATTTCGATATTCTGAAGGGGCCTTCCCAACTTGGTCCAAAGACACCTGTGTGGGTTTGGATCTTTTTGAGGACGAGATCGCCCACTTGAAACCGCCTTTCCCTGACCTTCGAATTGAAGAACTTTTCGGATCTCCTTTTGTGGATAGTGTTCTTCATTTCCGAGGTCAGTCGACGCTCTTCGAGCATGTCGAGGTCGATCCGCCGGGCCACGTCATTATCGATCGTCATCTCTTGCTCGGTTCGATGGCTGAGGACGGCGATCTCCGAGGGAATCACCGCTTCTGTTCCGAAGGCGAGGGCGAATGGGGTTTCGCCCGTTGAATTGCGGGTCGTTGTTCGGTAAGACCACAAAACGTCTGGGAGCTCGCTCGCCCATCGTCCTAGCCTGGATTCGAGTCGCGCTTTAATTGTGTGTTTGAGGATCTTGTTCACTGCCTCTACCTGCCCGTTCGTCTGAGGGTGATAGGGAGCCGAGAACAACCTTTTGATTCCCCACTTATCACAGAATTGCATGACTTCTAAGCCGTCGAACTGCTTTCCATTGTCGGAGATGATGGCCTGGGGTAGACCGAACCGGCATATGATGTTTCTCCAGATAAACTTGATCACTTGCTCTTGGCCGATCTTGTTTAGCGGTTCGGCCTCTGCCCATTTGGTGAAATAGTCGAGCCCGACGATGGCGAACTTACAGCCTCCTGGAGCCGTCGGTAAGGGACCTATAAGGTCGATGCCCCATTGAGCGAATGGCCATGGGCTGTAAATTGAGGTGAGCTGCTCGGGGGAGATTTTAATACTTGGTCCCATTACTTGACATCTATGACACGACCTGGCATAGGCGATCGCATCCTTCTGAAGTGACGGCCAAAAAAAACCTTGCCTGGTTGTCTAATGGATGAGAGCTCGTCCGCCAGCGTGGTTTCCACAGATTCCGTCGTGGATCTCGGCTAAAACGAGTCCCTTCCTCCTGTAATACACTTGAGGAGGGAAGGCCGAAAGCTCGCTTGTAAAGACGATCGTCCAATAGGTGTATCGGTCGCTCGAGCCGGAGTTGGCGAGCTTTGATACGGTCGTCGTGGACCGTCCCGTCCTTCAAGTATTTGATGAACGGAGTCATCCACTTTCTTCTAAGAACGGCAATCGTGGCCACTGTGTTTCTTTCGATTGCGGCCTTGCCGACTTTGTAATTTGGATATTAGAGAAATCGGCTGCCCCATCTGACGATGCTAGCTTGGATAGGGCATCGGCCTGAGAGTTGTGCTCTCTCGGGACTTGTTCGATTTGTACTTCTTCAAATTTCGTGCACATCTCGGCGACCAGCTCTTGGTATTTGATCATCTGTTCGCCGCGTGCCTCATATTCTCCTTTGACTTGGTTCACGACCAAGAGGGAGTCCATGAAGATATGGAGGCGACGAACGTCTAGGGCGAGAGCCAGATCGAGCCCGCCTACCAAGGCTTCGTATTCGGCTTCATTTTTGGTCGCACGAAAACCGAAACGCACGGCATTTGTGAAACTTTGTCCGTTGGGGCTAATGAGGACAATCCCTGCCCCTGATCGCGAGTTGGTCGCCGAACCGTCCACGTACAGCTTCCAGGCAGGGCGACCGATCTGGCTCGGACTGTGAGGGAATGTTAACTCCACCACGAAGTCCGCCAGAGCTTGGCCCTTGATCGCCGTACGAGGAGTGTATGTGATGCCGTATTGGGCGATCTCTAGTGACCATTTGAGGAGTCGCCCGTTGGTGTCCGGTCGATGTAGAACTTGCCTTAGAGGGAGAGTTGTCAAAACCTCCACTTTATGGTCGAAAAAATAGGCTCTTAGCTTACGGACACTCATGACTAGAGCGTAGGCGATCTTCTCCAAAGGTGTATAGCGTGTTTCAGCGTCGTGGAGCGCTTGACTAACATAGTAGATCGGCAAATGGACCAGTCCCTCCGCTCGCACCAAGACCGCACTCAGCGCGACCTCCGAGGCCGCTAGGTAAAGGAATAATTTCTCACCGGGGATCTGCTTTGCCAGGATCTGGGGGTTGGATAAATATTCCTTTATTTTGGCGAACGCTATCTGACTCTCCTTCGTCCATGCGAACTTCTTGTTCTTGATGGTCGCGAAGAAAGGCTTGCTTTTATCGCCTAGCCGAGATATGAAGCGGTTGAGGGCAGCCAGACAACCTGTGAGGCGTTGTACCTGCTTGATATTCCGAGGTTCCTGCATGTCAAGGATCGCTTGTATCTTGGTGGGATTCGCCTCGATCCCCCTCTGGCTGACAATGTGCCCCAGGAATTTCCCGGAGCCCACCCCAAAGTTGCATTTCTTGGGGTTCAGCTTCATGTTGAATTTTTCGAGGATGGCGAATGTCTCGGCAAGATCATTGAGGTGATCTTCCTTCTTGAGGCTTTTGACCACGATGTCGTCGATGTAGACCTCCATGGTCTTGCCGATCTGATTAGCGAACATCCTGTTGACCAGACGCTGGTAGGTCGCCCCCGCATTCTTCAAGCCGAACGGCTTTCGGACCCAAAAGTATATGTCTTTTTCCGTGTGGAAAGATGTGTGTTTTATGTCTTTCTCCGCCATAGGGATTTGATGATATCCGGCGAAGGCATCCATAAACGACATCATTTCGCAGCCTGCAGTACTATCGACCAAGTGATCAATATGAGGCATCGGAAAGTGATCTTTTGGACAAGCCGCGTTGAGGTCGGTGAAGTCGATGCATAACCTCCAGGAACCAGTTGGCTTCTTGACGAGTACCGCGTTGGCGACCCATTGTGGGTCGTCTGTAGTTACCCCGATTAACTTGTTGTCGAGTAACTTTTGGACCTCTATGTCGAGCGCCGCGTATTTTTCGGGGCCGAATTTCCTACGTTTTTGGTGAACAGGCTTCATCGCCGGGTCGATCTTTAGATAGTGGCAAGCGTGCTCGGGACTTATGCCAACCATATCTTGATGAGACCAGGCGAAGACTCCGATGTTCTTACGTAGCAAATTGACCAGATCTCCTTTCAGTGCGAGGTCGATGCTTGTGCCGATCTGTACTTCCCGTTCTGGACGAGCTGGATCTATCGCTATACTTTCCAACTCTTTGATGGGGACGGTCGCTTCTTGCTTGGAACGATTTCTGGACTCGATCCTTGGATCGACGTCGAGACTCGGCTCGAAACCGATCCTTGGCTTGATGTCGTCCGTTAACTGATCTGGGATGGCGTCCTCTGAGTTGGGTTGGTACGATGTGTTTGGTTCGTCGATCTCCATGGGTTGATCGTCGATCGTTTCAACGTTACATATATCGGGGGAAGTATTGAAAACAGTAACGACATAGGAGTAATTCAAACATCTTTTTGCCATTAGCTGATCCCCCTTTACAGTACCGACCGTCCCATCGGTAGTGGGGAATTTGATACAATAAAAGAAAGACGAAGCGACCGCCTCAAAGGTTTCTAAGAATGGACGACCTAGGAACCCATTATAGATGCTGGGTCTATCTATGATTACAAAATTTAGGTTCCTAGTAATCCTGACCTTGGGATCGTAAAAGCATATCAGCTCGACGGAGAGCTTGATCCTCCCGTAGGCCTGGACAGTGCTGTCGCCGAATCCTTGGAGCACGGTGTCGAATGGCTTGATGAATTTGGTTAAGTTTCCGAGCTGATCCAGAGCTGTTTTGAATATGATATTGCAGAAGCTCCCGTTGTCAACCAGCACGCGGTCGACCGCCTTCCCAAGGATACATGCAGAGATCACCAATGCATCCTCTTTGGGGCATTGTACCCCCTCCCTGTCTTTGTTGGAGAAGGTGATGAGCGCGTCTCTAGCGATGGTCGGCTCTGGGGGCACCACAATATGGACTCCGGCGAATGCCCTCAGTTCGGCCTTCCGCTTCATGTTTGACGCGGTGGAAACCGGGGAAAGGCCCTCGAGGTTCCCACCTCCTGCTTGGAGCATATTAATCCGACCGCCAGGGTTGATCGGAGGAATCGATTCATCGGAATGCTCTGGCTCGTGTTCGATCCTGGCGACCGGATTAGGAGGCGTCCTTTCGTTTTGCCGGCGCTCGCGCCCTCCGGTCCTCTCTGTTCGAGGTTCTGGCTTGGTGACCAGGTTGTCTAATTTGCCTTCTTCGAACAGTCGCCAGAGTTGCCTGAGGAGGTCGCGGCATTGGCTGGTGTTGTGGCCGGGACTTTTGTGGTAGGCACAGAATTTGCTACGGTCTAGATGACCGTGGTCCCTTATTGGCTTTGGTTTGGAAAGCCACTCCCGCCCCTTAATTGCGTTGAAGATGTGGGCTGGAGATAAGTTGAGGTTGTGGAGGAGGTGAACCTCTACATCACCGAAGGCTTTGAATTCGCCAGGCGGCTTTGCGACCGCCTTTCTGGGCTTGGCGACCGCCTTCTTCTGGACATGGGATGGCGTCTTCCCCTCTCCGGTGGGTTCCTCATCTAAACGGAGGGAGAGCATCCTCTGCCTTGCCAGGAAATCGGCGGCTCTGACGCGGAAGACCGAGTAGGTCGGGGGGATATCCTTTGTGAGATGCCTGAACATGGGTGAGTGGCCGTAGAATCCCCAGATCGAATAGAGGGCGAGCTCGTCGCTAATGGGATCGCCGGTGAGGACTATCTCGTCCACCCGGTCGATGTAATCTTCATCTGGCTCTTCCTTCCCCTGCTTGATTTTCATCATGCGGTGGGGGCCTTCAGGGCGAGCGACTTTGGCGGCGAAGTACGACGTAAAGTCGTTTGCCAACTTCTCGAAGCAATTGATTAAGCGAGGTGGCAGTGAGATGTACCACCTGTGGGCGAGGTTGCCCAGAGTTAGCGGGAACATCCGACACTTCGTCGCATCTGATGCTCCACATCCGGTCATGTAGATCCGGAATTTGCTCAAGTGGGTCTCCGGATCCGATCTTCCCTCATATAGAGGTGTCTGTGGGGGAGCGATTGTTGGCTGAACCGGGGCGAGCTCGATCTGGACCGCGAGTGGTTCACTTGGTCCAGAGATCGATCTCCTAGCGCCTGCCCCAGTGTCTAGTAGCGCCTTCATTTCGTCGAGTTGGCGCTGCATTGCGGCCATCGCCGTGGCTCGATGCCGCCGATCAAGCACGGGAGCGAGCCGAGGCGATCATGTACCGATCCCCTGCCCCCATGGTGGATGACGAGTTCTCTGCCCGCGGATTCATTTCTTGGGCGAGTGGGGGCCTGTCGACCGGCCTATCTTCTGGGAGTCGGATATGCCGAACTCCTGGTGATGGATTCGGACTCCGATGCCTCCCGACTCGGGCCCGACTGCCCGGGTCGCCACGAGGGATCACTTCCTAGGCGGCTGAAGACGGAGTCGTCCCGCCTTATGAGAGCCTTTGCCTGCGGCTCAGGGTTTTCTGTTGATTTCTCAACATATATCCCTTTGAGCTTCCGCTTGCCAGCTCGGCGGATGGTTGACGGAGTGATGGTGGGTGAGTCGCATGCAATCCATCGCTCCCTGAGGACGGATATGGCCTTCTCAATCTGTTCCGCGGTCTGGAATTGATCGAGTGAGAGACTAGGGCCGTCCCTTGGGGGCGGGAGTGAGGACCTAGCGTCGCCGCGGTCGCCCTCCGTCGTGGGCTGGGATTCTGTCCGGGTCGGAATGATATTTCCGACAGATCTCAGGGTGGCTCTCTTGGAAGTTGTTGCAGACGTCATTTTTCTGAAGGTTTATTTCTTTTGAAGAACAGGGAGTGTCTCTTCAAGTGTGAGTCCGGAGAACAATGAGTGTTCTATGAGACGATCGGAATAAAAGTGAAGGTAAGAACGCCCTCCTTCTAGCGCCAATTATTGTTACCCAAAATATTATCCGAAGATAGTATTGCTGGAATGATCGAGTAACCAACAAGTGCGGGAGCACGTCCGTGAGAAATTAAATGACACAAGATTTGTCGGGGTTGTTAATCCCGGGCTTGAATGCTCTCGCGAGATTTTATTAATAAGTATACTGTTGAGTACAAATATTAATGTTAGAATCTATCACAAAGAGTGTAAAGATTTTTAGTTTTCTAAGCTGTGGAGCGTATAGAATGCCGGAAGAATCAGATATGGAGTTCTGTGAATTCTTGCTATGGATGTTCTGTGTATGAGGATGCCTTTCTCTTTTCTCTCTCTTGTTTGTTGTATTTTCGAAGCCCTTATTCTGTGTTATGGACCTCCTATTTATAGCAGACCAAGTTCCTGGGGGGCCCCCTGCGATCGCAGGCGATCGTCGTTATTTATATTATAATAAGACGGCCGATCGTCTCGTCGCGTGGGGCTTTTCCCTTAAAGTCCGCGGTTGTTACTGACAGCCGGTTGTACGGTCTGACGGGGAACTCGCATGCGTCCTGAGCCGCTGTCACCCACCTTTTCGGCGGCACTGTTGGTAGGTGAGGTAGGTGACAGACTGTGAGCATGTGTCTTGTCTCACAAGACTTTCGCAGGTCTGCGGCCCTGTTGGTAGGTGAGGTAGGTGACAGGCTGTGGGCACCGATCTTGTCTGTCAGCACCTTTTGAGATCTGCACGCGGGTCCCAGCCCGAGATTTGGGCTTTGATGACTTTTTACGGATGTTGGATTAATATGTGGCACGAGACGGTCGCCAATCAACAAAAGACGATCGCCAATCAACAAAAGGCGATCGTCATGGGTGCCGAGTTCAGGGTGTTTGCCCCGAGTATATCTCTTATGGTAGACTCCCCGACTGCTATGACGATCGCCTTCGAGGCGTGTTTAAATGCCGCACAACAGTATATATTGGACAGTTAGCCTGAATTTCGTCATTTTCTCACTTCTCTTCGTTTTTGAGCGATTTCGGGCGATTTGGAGTGTTCTCTTCGAGCTCCTATCACCTATCATCATCTTCAAGTCTTTGAGTTGGATTATCATCACTTCATCAGCTCCTTAACATCAAATCAAAGGTATTAATCTCTTGGATCTAGAATTTCAGATTTTTGGGTTTTTCCTTCCGATTTCTTCGTGTAAGCTTGGATTGTTGTTGGAATATATTAGATATGGATTATCTACCTTGGATAAATGTATTCTTACGGATTTAATGGCTATTTTTGGGATTTATATCAAGAACCCTTGGGTTGACTTCGGATAATTTGGGGATTTCCGTTTCATGTTGTTGTAATCTTGAAATTGTGGATTCCTATGAGATTATTGATATCGTTGAAAGTGTTTTGATGATTTGAAATACTCATCTTGGAGTTGGTTTCGATATATTCGAGTTTGGATATTGTTGTATCGACGTTTGAGTCGGTTATGATCGTATTTGATTCGTGTAATGATCGAATATTTGGTATATTGTGTTATTCAAGGTTATTCGAGCGATCGACATTTCATTTAGGACGTTGTTCGTGGACGGACATTCTTCATCGTTGTTGTGTAAGTTAATTCTTACTCGGTTAAAAGGACACTCATTCCTTTTGTTGTTGATTATTCATAATCATAACTCATTCATCATGGTATTAATCATATTGAGACTTGTAATTGTCGAATAATCATTTCATTCACGAGGAACGACGGTTCCAAATCATTTCATTGGGTTATCAATCACGTCACTATTATTTTCATCTCGGTGAGTCATCTTGGCCTTGTCGAATTATTATTCATTGATATTCATTGTGGTCATTCTCGTTCATATGACCTTCTGGGTTCATATTGCGTGGCCGGGTGTGGCTGTGCGGAATTTTTAGTCGGGCACACGATGGTCATGTATTGGGTTCACCGATACATTGGACCGTGCACACGGTAAAGCTTAACTCCGTGAGACTAATTAGGTATAAGGACGGGTGTGTCCGGTCATTCGTCTTGTACACTTGCACAGAACATTACGGGCGTACTATGATACTCCTCTTCAGCGTAATTCATAACTAAGGATATTTCATAACTTCAGTTATATCATGATTGTGTATTTTCAACCCTTGAGGATTGTTGTTCTGTGTAACTGACCCCGTTGGGGGATTTTGTTTTCAGGTCACGGCAAGGCAAAGGCACGGGAAGAGCATGTTGACGGCGAGGAGTCCCAGTGATACTAGTAGGGCGCCCCAGTCATTCCGCTTAATTCAGTCATTTCAGTCATTTTTATTTCTCTCCATTTGTATTTCCGCTGCAATTTCCGTTTGAGACGTTTATTTATTCAGGGTAGTGTATTTTATCTTCATATAAAATATACTAGTATTCTGTTTTGTCCTGGTGTAATGTACTTAAGCTCCTCATCGGAGTATTTGGTAATATAATGTGGTTCGGTATTACAATTATATTATTTAATTCATCAGTTTTCATTCGCCTGGTGGGTCCCAGTCGGAAGTCCACGGCACTGTAATATCCGCCTAGTTTGGGGTGTTACAGTGTACGTGTCATGGGTTGTCCAAACTGGTAGGTCTCGTGGAGGCTCTGAGGTTCGTGGCTTGCTAGCCCGATGCCGGGATAACTATGAACGTATGTCATGGTTATGGTTTTGTGATTGTTGTCACTGTGATATGAGATATTGTGTGGTTTACCGTTGGATTATTCACTCGGGTATGTTCTGTGGGAGCATCTGAGGTTCGTGGCTTGTTAGCACGGGACGCGAATAATTCTTGGGAACATGTTGATATGGAAGATTGGGTCGTGGACCCCGTGTTTTGTGAACGGAATGGTATGATTGGATCGTGGATCCCGTGTTTTGTGAACGGAATGGTATGATTGGATCGTGAACCCCGTGTCTTGTGAATGGAATGGTATGATTGGATCGTGGACCTCGTGTTTTGTTATTGGAATTGTGTTTTGGAAAATGATCTGTGGGCTGTGTCCCTAAATGGTTTCGATAAGTGAGTAAACTCAAATGTTTTCAAAACTCTCGAGATTTTAAAATGTTTTATCGAAAATGTATATTGAGTTTCATTCCTACATTTCATGGTTCAAACGGTTTTATTCAAGTGAATTATCTTGGGAAGTCTTTCGTTATGTCTTACTGATTGACTGTTCTTGACTGTTATATTCTCGGAATATGTAGTATATGGCTTGTATTTGCACTTTATACTTGCAGTACCAAAACAGTGGAGTTTTGCTAACCCTCGAGTAATCGGGGGGTGGATGTCTGTGTTGGTATAGGATCGGATATTTGCGCCGTTTTGTGCAGAAGCGTAAATAAAATGCGGAAAATAAATCACACAAGGATTTATAGAGGTTCGGCTATTAACGAAGCCTACGTCCTCTCTCGATGTATCTTTTTCTTTAGGCTTAAGATCAAAACCTCTACGCCTCTCTTCTATTGGTCGAGGGATTACCGTTACAAGCTCGTCTTCTATCGGTCCGAGTAAAACCGTTTTTCCTTTTCTATTGGATAAGGAAACAACCACTCTAGCTTTCTATGGGTACTAGATAAACCTCACTTAGATATCGATTGCGATTCTAGTAATGCCGGATACTTGATCCTAATAACACCGAATCCAATCGTATCTTTTCTTTTACCTCTCGTGTATAATGTTGAATGTATAAAACACTCAAACTAACAATATAAGCTTAATATTACAACAACAATGTAAGTATATGAATGTAAGATCAATGTCTTTGATTGCTTGAAGTTGTTGTACTCAAACAATACCATAGGAATGGTATTCATAGGCATTTCCCACAAACTAGCCCTTGCTGCCAGTTGACTAGCTAACGTGCGCTAGCTCTTCCTTCTTAGCGTGCGCTATCGCACATTTTTGCTTTAGCGTATGTAATGTCTTTCATGTAGCGTACGTTAATCACTTTATGTTTCAGTCCAGTGGCTACTGTCCTTGACAGTTAGCGTGCGCTACCACATCCTTTGTAGCGTGCGCTAATCCAATATATCTGTTGCATGACTTGTTAAAGTGACCGTTCCACTTTTGACTTCTTTCAGATTCTCTCCAACGGATTGATTGACTAGAATTCAAACTTGATATTTAGCGTGCGGTAAATATCATTCCTTGCGTGCGCTAGTACTGACTTCATTGCATGCATCATTTTGAGTTTAAATATCTTCACAATGGTAACAAGGCTCGATAGCGTGCGTTAATGTACAAGCGTAGCGTGCGCTATCTCGTCAGATGACTTCCTTTCATGTAACTTCGAACTTGGCTGATATGCAGATGACTTCCCGTTAGCGTGCGCTAACATATAGGTCTTAGCGTGCGCTAGACATGCATTTTGCTCGGCTTTTTTGCGTCTTTGTCTGCATTTTGCCCTAGACATATAGGGCATCATATTTCAAATTGCAAAAGCCCAAGACGGACGATAAAAATTAAAAAGATTTGGGTTCCTAAAGGAACAAACGTTTTAAATAACGTTCACGTCTCGAAACAAAAACCAACTATCGGTTGGATCCCCAAAAATTAATTTTAACAATTGATATTTTAAAAAAAAGGGAGATAATACTCTCAGGGGGAGTACTTTTGCATAAATTGGTATCATGCATATTTATATTTCATTTGATATACTCTATAGTTTTATACTTTTTTGATGAAGACAAAAAGGGGGAGAAGGAGATGAATTGATAAAAATGAGAAAAATCGAAGAAGTCGAAAAGAAAAAGAAAGCACACAAAAGGGGGGAGTTAAAACGAAGGAGTTGAAAAATTGAGAAACGAAGAAGTCGAAAAAGAAGAAAAAGAAAAGGATTGGAGAAACTAACGAAACGATCAAAGCCGAAAACTTTGATTCGTATACATATACATATATTATTTTTTACAGATTTTATCCAATTCAACTGTTGTTTTGTAATCATTAAAAAGGGGGAGATTGTTGGAATATTTATTCCACACATTATTTAATTTGTGTTATGATGATTAAAATTGCTAAACAACAAAACAACATCGAGGCGAAGCAAAACGACGAAGCAGACGAAGACGCAAAAAGCTGAGCAAAATGCATGTCTAGCGCACGCTAAGACATATATGTTAGCGCACGCTAACGTGGAGTAATCCGCATACCAGGCTAGTTTGAAGTTACCTGAAGGGAAGTCATCTGACGAGATAGCGCACGCTACACCTGTACATTAACGCACGCTATCGAGCCTTGTTACCGTTGTGAAGATATTCAAACTCATAATGACGCATGCAATGAAGTCAGTTCTAGTGCACGCAAGGAATGATATTTAGCGCACACTAAATATCAGTTTGAATTCCAGTCAATCAGAACGTTGGGAAAAGCAAGTCAAAGTCAGCATATCAAACGGATACTTTGACAAGTCATGCAACGGATATATTGGATTAGCACACGCTACAAAGGAAGTGGTAGCGCATGCTAACTGTCAAGGACAGTAGCCACTGGACTGAAACATAAAGTGATTAACGTACGCTACATGAAAGATATTACGTACGCTAAAGCAAAAATGTGCGATGGCGCACGCTAAGAAGGAAGAGCTAGCGCACGCTAGCTAGTCAACTGGCAGCAACGGCTAGTTTGTGGGAAATGCGTATAAATACCATTCCTATGGTATTGTTCGAGTACAACAACTAAAAGCATTCAAGACATTGATCTTATATTCATATACTTACATTGTTGTTGTAATATTGAGCTTATATTGTTAGTTTGAGTGTTTATACATTCAACATTATACACGAGAGGTAAAAGAAAAGATACGATTGGATTCGGTGTTATTAGGATCAAGTATCCGGCATTGTTAGAATCGCAATCGATATCTAAGTGAGGTTTATCTAGTACCCATAGAAAGCTAGAGTGGTTGATTCCTTATCCAATAGAAAAGGAAAAACGATTTTACTCGGACCGATAGAAGATGAGCTTGTAACGGTAATCCCTCGAACTAGGCTGGTATGCAGATTACTCCATGTTAGCGTGCGCTAACATATATGTCTTAGTGTGCGCTATACATGCATTTTGCTCAGCTTTTTGCGTCTTCGTCTGCTTCGTCGTTTTGCTTCGCCTCGACATTGTTTTGTTGTTTAGCAATTTTAATCATCAAAACACAAATTAAATAATGTGCGGAATAAATATTCCAACAATTGGTATCGTGCATATTAATATTTCATTTGATATACTCTATATTTTTATACTTTTTGATGAAGACAAAAAGGGGGAGAAGGAGATGAATTGATAAAAATGAGAAAAATCGAAAAAGTTGAAAAGAAAAAGAAAGCACACAAAAAGGGGGAGTTAATACTCTCAGGGGTAGTACTCTTGCATAAATTGGTATCATGCATATTTATATTTCATTATCGTGAAGGAGCATGTTTATCTTCGTCTCTTTGACTTGAGACGTACCTTCGTGTGTTACCTCAAGCATTTTCACTATCACACGATGATATCCGGTTGTGTTCTTTCGGATTTAAGGCACAATAAAGAAGTTGAGTTGCCTTACAATTGAAATGGTCGTTTTTCCAATTGGAGTCGTCATATTCTTCAAAAGTTTTAAGCGTACCGTTGGAATTCGTAGGAATTTTTGGACCAAGACAAATCACCTTCCAAAGTTCGATGTCGTAAGCTCGAATGAATATCGACATCTTCTTCTTCCAAGTCATGAAGTTCACGCCATCAAAAAATGGTGGTCGGTTGAAAGCAAGTCCTTCGGCTGGAGAGATTTGAAATGCCATTTTGGATCTTTTTCTCCTCGGATGTTAAACCATGGATGTTTAACCGTCATTTTGAAAATACCCCGATTTGAAGCGCACAATTGGTATTCCCCCATTTTGATGATATTTATTCCACGCATTAATTTGTGTTTTGATGATTAAAATTGCTAAACAACAAAATAACATCGAGGCGAAGCAAAACGATGAAGCAGACAAAGACGCAAAAAGCTGAGCAAAATGCATGTCTAGCGCACGCTAAGACATATATGTTAGCGCACGCTAACGTGGAGTAATCTGCATACCAGCCTAGTTCGAAGTTACCTGAAGGGAAGTCATCTGACGAGATAGCGCACACTACACCTGTACATTAACGAATTCGATAAAGAGGGATTAGCGTTACAAGCTTGACGAGATAGCGCACGCACAAGCCTAAATATCCGATGTGTTTTTCATATCGGGGTATTTTGAAATTGTTGGTACAAATATCGTCCGTCTATGGCCTTGTGCGCTAGAAGGAATACCAATTGCTCCGATACCAATTGTTGGTATAAAATCGGATATTTGCGCCGTTTTGTGCGGAAGCATAAATAAATTGCAGAAAATAAATCACACAAGGATTTATAGAGGTTCGGCTATTAATGAAGCCTACCTCCTCTCTCGATGTATCTTTTTATATAGGATTAAGATCAAAACCTCTACGCCTCTCTTCTATCGGTCGAGGGATTACCGTTACAAGCTCGTCTTCTATCGATCCGAGTAAAACTGTTTTTCCTTTTCTATTGGATAAGGAATAAACCACTCTAGCTTTCTATGGGTACTAGATAAACCTCACTTAGATATCGATTGCGATTCTAACAATGCCGGATACTTGATCCTAATAACACTGAATCCAATCGTATCTTTTCTTTTACCTCTCGTGTATAATGTTGAATGTATAAAACACTCAAACTAACAATATACGCTTAATATTACAACAACAATGTAAGTATATGAATGTAAGATGGTTGTTGTACTCAAACAATACCATAGGAATGGTATTTATAGGCATTTCCCACAAACTAGCCGTTGCTGCCAGTTGACTAGCTAACGTGCGCTAGCTCTTCCTTCTTAGCGTGCGCTATCGCACATTTTTGCTTTAGCGTGCGTAATGTCTTTCATGTAGCGTACGTTAATCACTTTATGTTTCAGTCCAGTGGCTACTGTCCTTGACAGTTAGCGTGCGCTACCACATCCTTTGTAGCGTGCGCTAATCCAATATATCTGTTGCATGACTTGTCAAAGTGACCATTCCACTTTTGACTTCTTTCAGATTCTCTCCAACGGATTGATTGACAAAGACGCAAAAAGCTGAGCAAAATGCATGTATAGCGCACACTAAGACATATATGTTAGCGCACGATAACATGGAGTAATCTGCATACCAGCCTAGTTCGAGGGATTACCCTTACAAGCTCGTCCTCTATCGGTCCGAGTAAAATCGTTTTTCCTTTTCTATTGGATAAGGAATCAACCACTCTAGCTTTCTATGGGTACTTGATAAACCTCACTTAGATATCGATTGCGATTCTAACAATGCCGGATACTTGATCCTAATAACACCGAATCCAATCGTATCTTTTCTTTTACCTCTCGTGTATAATGTTGAATGTATAAACACTCAAACTAACAATATAAGCTCAATATTACAACAACAATGTAAGTATATGAATATAAGATCAATGTCTTGAATGCTTTTAGTTGTTGTACTCAAACAATACCATAGGAATGGTATTTATAGGCATTTCCCACAAACTAGCCGTTGCTGCCAGTTGACTAGCTAGCGTGCGCTAGCTCTTCCTTCTTAGCGTGCGCTATCGCACATTTTTGCTTTAGCGTACGTAATGTCTTTCATGTAGCGTACGTTAATCACTTTATATTTCAGTCCAGTGGCTACTGTCCTTGACAGTTAGCGTGCGCTACCACTTCCTTTATAGCGTGCGTAATCTAATATATCCGTTGCATGACTTGTCAAAGTATCCGTTTGATATGCTGACTTTGACCTGCTTTTCCCAACGTTCTGATTGACTGGAATTCAAACTGATATTTAGCGTGCGCTAAATATCATTCTTTGTGTGTGCTAGAACTGACTTCATTGCATGCGTCATTCTGAGTTTGAATATCTTCACAACAGTAACAAGGCTCGATAACGTGCGTTAATGTACAGGTGTAGCGTGCGCTATCTCGTCAGATGACTTCCCTTCATGTAACTTCGAACTAGGCTGGTATGCAGATTACTCCACGTTAGCGTGCGCTAACATATATGTCTTAGCGTGCGCTAGACATGCATTTTGCTTAGCTTTTTGCGTCTTCGCCTGCTTCGTTGTTTTGCTTCGCCTCGATGTTGTTTTGTTGTTTAGCAATTTTAATCATCAAAACACAAATTAAATAATGTGTGGAATAAATATTCCAACAATCTCCCCCTTTGTGATGATTACAAAACAACAGTTGAATTGGATAAAATCTGTAAAAAATAATATATGTATATGTATACGAATCAAAGTTTTCGGCTTTGATCGTTTTGTTAGTTTCTCCAATACTTTTCTTTTTCTTCTTTTTCGACTTCTTCGTTTTTCAATTTTTCAACTCCTTCGTTTTAACTCCCCCTTTTTGTGTGCTTTCTTTTTCTTTTAGACTTCTTCGATTTTTCTCATTTTTATCAATTCATCTCCTTCTCCCCCTTTTTGTCTTCATCAAAAAGTATAAAAATATAGAGTATATCAAATGAAATATAAATATGCATGATACCAATTTATGCAAAAGTATTCCCCCTGAGAGTATTATCTCCCCTTTTTTTAAAATATCAATTGTTAAAATTTATTTTTGGGGATCCAACCGATAGTTGGTTTTTGTTTCGAGACGTGAACGATATTTAAAACGTTTGTTCCTTTAGGAACCCAAATCTTTTTAATTTTTATCGTCCGTCTTGGGCTTTTGCAATTTGAAATGTGATGCCCGATTTTCAAACATTTTTCACATCGGGGTATATTGAAATTGACGGATTCGTTTTTCGAACGTGGTTTGAATCCTAACCCCTCTTTATTTAAAGTATATTTTTGAACACATGACATTTGTTCAAATTTATCGTTGCCGCACGAGAATTTTTTTGTCAAAATTTTTAGTTCATCTTGAACTTTTAAAAGATCATTTTTTAAAATATTCTCATTTTCAATGCATTTCGAATTATCGATTTCAACAAATTTCCCTTTTTCAAGTATTTTGGAATTTTCAATTTCCAAAGTTTTATATTTAGACTTGAGGGATTTAATTTCATTTAAAGCATTTTGATAGTCCGTATGTAATGACTCGAATGCTTCAAAGAGTTCGTCGTAGGAGTTACTTACTTGGCTTTCGACGTCGCTATCGTCGAATGAACTCCGAGCCATGAGCGCGAGATTATTTTGATCAAGACAGTCTTCATCGGGATCTTCGTCGCTCCATGTTGCGATTAAAACCTCCTTGGGTTTGACACGACAGTTCTTTGCAAAGTGGCCTGGTTTACCACAGAGTCGACAAGTGTTGTCGAACTTTTTAGATTCACTCGCTTGGATGTCCGTCTTTCTCCAGTTTAATAAGTGTTGGAGCTTTTTAATATTCTTGGCATAATATGCCATTTCTTCATCACTTTCGTCCACCGGAATTTCTTCTTTCTTTCTCGGCACTTTAGCTTTGAAGGCTATCGATTTTTCCTTCGGTTTCGGTTTGGCATTCCGAGATTTTAGAACGATCTCGTAGTTGATAAGAGAACCAACAAGAACACTAAAATCAAGATTGTTTAAATCTTTAGATTCCATAATTGCCGTAACCGTACCCGTCCCATTCTCGAGGTAGTGATCGGAGAATTTTCTTTACTTTCTCACTACTTGAAAGAGGTTTTCCGAAACATGCTAATCCATTGGTGATGACCGAAAATCGATCGAGCATAATCGAGATGGATTCGTCGTCCTTCATTTGGAATAATTCATAATCGTGAAGGAGCATGTTTATCTTCGTCTCTTTGACTTAAGACGTACCTTCGTGTGTTACCTCAAGCATTTTCCAGATTTCTTTGGCACTATCACATGATGATATCCGGTTGTGTTCTTCCGGATTTAAGGCACAATAAAGAAGTTGAGTTGCCTTACAATTGAAATGGTCATTTTTCCAATCGGAGTCGTCATATGCTTCAAAAGTTTTAAGCGTACCGTTGGAATTCATTGGAATTTCTGGACCAAGACAAATCACCTTCCAAAGTTCGATGTCGTAAGCTCGAATGAATATCGACATCTTCTTCTTCCAAGTCATGAAGTTCGCGCTATCAAAAAATGGTGGTCGGTTGAGAGCAAGGCCTTCGGCTGGAGAGATTTGAAACGCCATTTTGGATCTTTTTCTCCTTGGATGTTAAGCCGCGTATTGGAGTACCGCTCACCTTCCAAAGTTCGATGTCATAAGCTCGAATGAATATCGACATCTTCTTCTTCCAAGTCATGAAGTTCGCGCCATCAAAAATGGTGGTCGATAGAGAGCAAGGCCTTCGGCTGGAGAGATTTGAAACGCCATTTTAGATCTTTTTCTCCTCGGATGTTAAGCCGCGTATTAGAGTACCACTCCGATACCAATTGTTGGTATAAGATCGGATATTTGCGCCGTTTTGTGCGGAAGCGTAAATAAAATGCGGAAAATAAATCACACAAGTATTTATAGAGGTTCGGCTATTAACGAAGCCTACGTTCTCTCTCGATGTATTTTTTTCTTTAGGCTTAATATCAAAACCTCTACGCCTCTCTTCTATCGGTCGAGGGATTACCGTTACAAGCTCGTCTTCTATCGGTCCAAGTAAAGCCGTTTTTCATTTTCTATTGGATAAGGAAACAACCAATCTAGCTTTCTATGGGTACTAGATAAACCTCACTTAGATATCTATTGCGATTCTAATAATGCCGGATACTTGATTCTAATAACACCGAATCCAATCGTATCTTTTCTTTTACCTCTCGTGTATAATGTTGAATGTATAAAATACTCAAACTAACAATATAAGCTTAATATTACAACAACAATGTAAGTATATGAATGTAAGATCAATGTATTTGATTGCTTGGAGTTGTTGTACTCAAACAATACCATAGGAATGGTATTTATAGGCATTTCCCACAAACTAGCCGTTGCTGCCAGTTGACTAGCTAGCGTGCGCTAGCTCTTCCTTCTTAGCGTGCGCTATCGCACATTTTTGCTTTAGCGTGCGTAATGTCTTTCATGTAGCGTACGTTAATCACTTTATATTTCAGTCCAGTGGCTACTGTCCTTGACAGTTAGCATGCGCTACCACTTCCTTTGTAGCGTGCACTAATCTAATATATCTGTTGCATGACTTGTCAAAGTGACCGCTCCACTTTTGACTTCTTTCAGATTCTCTCCAATGGATTGATTGACTAGAATTCAAACTTGATATTTAGCGTGCGCTAAATATCATTCCTTGCGTGCGCTAGTACTGACTTCATTGCATGCGTCATTCTGAGTTTAAATATCTTTACAACGGTAACAAGGCTCGATAGCGTGCGTTAATGTACAAGCGTAGCGTGCGCTATCTCGTCAGATGACTTCCCTTCAGGTAACTTCGAACTTGGCTGATATGCAGATGACTTCCCGTTAGCGTGCGCTAACATATAGGTCTTAGCGTGCGCTAGACATGCATTTTGCTCAGCTTTTTTGCGTCTTCGTCTGCTTCGTCGTTTTGCTTCGCCTCGATGTTGTTTTGTTGTTTAGCAATTTTAATCATCAAAACACAAATTAAATAATGTGTGGAATAAATATTCCAACAGTCTGTATTGCGTCCAGGTATATGCAGGACCTTGGGGAGCTAAACACAGGATCGATACGAAGAATGATGGAAGACGATGATACTAATCACACAAAGACCAGTGCTGCTTATTTTGGTCAAGACATGTTGTGGTGTCTTTTCTACTAATGTATTTTCTGATTGTAATGAGTATGGTTCGTGTATTTGAACCAGGTTTGGGTTTGAATGGTTGCAGAGTTAGGTATGCTTTATTTGTATATCGTGATGAAAGACCAAATTGGTCTAATGGTTTGATATTTAGCCATGTCGGCTTGTAATATGATGTAATGTATATGTATTTAGCCTGGTAGATCCTCACGGAGAGGGTCTGTGGCGCTGTAATACTCCAGAGTGGTTTGGGGGTGTTACAAAATATGGTATCGGAGCTTAGGTTGTGGAAAACGTTTTTTACAGGAGTAGTGGCTTTGGTGTGGTTACGCAAGGAAAGTTCATTATTGTGACATTTTAAAGTTTTGAACATTTTGGGGAGTCACGTAAATTTTATTTTAAAACATCCCTCAAGAGGAAAAGATTTGATTTTCGTATGATGACTTCAAGGCCGAAATTTTTGAGAATTCAAACTATTAAAATTACATTTTCATCTTATATTATAATTTTTCAAAACATGATTTTTAAACTCAAATGAGGTCTACCAAAATTACTCAAGACGTGACTCTCGCTTTTAACTTTTCGGTCTCATGATTGTCAGTGAGGATGTATGTGGTGATGATGATATTGTTGTTTGGGGCAATATTGCTCGGGATTGTGATTAAATTGGTGGTGTGAACGTTGAGTAGTTCGGTATGCACTTGATGAAGTATCCCTCTTTACTGAGAGGTGGAATATTGGTTTTGAATGTTAATTGCCTTTTGATGGTCACTCGCGGGACGTTGTAATCATGTGAATCGATGCTGGTTGGATTCATATGTTGCTTATTTGTAACCTTCGGTTCTAGTAATGTTTAGTATATGTTCATTAACGTGTGGATGAATTTGAGCAGTTAGAGCACGCTAAGTACGAAGCTAGCGCGCGCTAATGTGGCATAGCTAGCGCATGCTAAATCTTTATTGTAGTGCGCGCTAATCAGTCTGGTCAGAATGCCATGGAACTGCGTTTTGGGTGTCAGGTCTAACTTTTGCGAACATTAGACCGATCATCTGTGACCGTATTCTATGTGTGTTGTTTAGTGATGACAATTGTTATGTGTGATCATGTGTCATGATTTCTCGTTGCGCTAGGTGGTTACTTGTTAGTATGCCGTGGGGCGGAGGTCGTGGTCGTAACCTGGTACAGATGGCCACGAGGATCAAATGCGGGATCGAGAGAATGTTGACGGGAATGATATTAGTATTGGTGTTGCTACTATATTGCAACAAGTAGCAGCACAGATGACTCAGTTGACCCAGGCGGTTCAACATAGCATTGACGTGACTCAGAACGTCGGCGTAAATCAATGGCTTCGAGAGGTAGTTCGTATGAATCCCCCTCGATTCTCCGGTGCTGTGGATGCGTTGGGCTGGGATGGTTGGCTTTTCCAGTTGGGAAAAATATTTGATGTAGTTAGTTGTCCCAAAGATCAAAAGATGCCTATCGTTCAGTACCTTCTTGACAAAGATTCTGCTAATTGGTAGGAAGCTGTTAAACCTCGTGATCGTGATGTCATGTGGGCGGAGTTCCAGGAATTTATGGAAGCTGAGTTTTGTCTGAAACCGATTAGAGATCAGAGGATTCGTGATTTTTTTTTCCAAAACCACAGGATATATTAGTATCGCAAGCTATCATCGACTATAGCAAACAACTCAGTTATGTGCGAGATCAGGTGAGGACTGTGTTCGCTATATTTTAAAACAACCCGCAAGTGTACGGAGTAAATTTAGAAAGCGGCGAGCAAGGTCGTATTCCACAGAGACTAAATATTCGTATTGTATTAAGTACTAGATTATAATGTTTCGAGTTTTATCTAGACGATCGAAAGGTGAATGGATGGTTAATAAAATAAAATAAAATGATGACAATAAAAGAAATATCCGAATTAAAGAGAATTGTAAGAGTTTGAAATATATATTCCAAGGCTAGGTTTCCGTTGATTACTAAGTTTAGTCGGGATTGGTTCCAAAAAATTCTAAGTGTGTTTCCAAAATAATAATCACAATAATATTCTAAAGTCTCTCTCGAGATGCATTAAAACGTAGATTAAACAACCTATAATAACAACTCCATATATTATAAATTATCTAACTCCAAAATGTTCATAAGATTAAACATCATCATAGCCCATCCCCGATTTCTCAATCTCGTAATTTACTACGTCAAATACTCGAAACCTATTAATGCCCTCTTCTCTCGAATTATGAGCAATTAAGTTAAACATGCAAAAACATTGATCAAGTGTTCTAACATGAATTAAAACCAAGTATTTGATAAAGAAATCACACTAAATATATATAATTATCAATCCCTCAATACCACCCATGCCCGAAATCTAATAAGTTTAGACAGACATGGTAATGAAAGAAAGATTAATAATCATCATGTTCATGCTACAACAAAATGAATAAAAGATAGGAAGAAGATAAAACTCGGATGGTGTCTTGATTAATCCCGGTTGAAGCCTTCAAATGTTTTGAAGTGTTCTTCAAGATCTCCCTTCAAATCTCCTTCTTTTGGTAAGTTTCCTCTCAAATCTATTGTTTTTCTTCCCTTACCAACTCTCTAAATCTCTCCAAATCAGAATACCCTTCTTTTTCCTGATCCAAGGCTTTTTATCAACCCCAAGAAGCTACATTTTCTTGTTCAAATCTTGAAAAAATGTCAAAAAGTGATTTTCCACCGAAAAGTGACGGCCCGTGTCATAGTACTCTAGAAACCGAAAAAAGGTATGGACAAGGAACTCGAGCGTGTCAGTTGACACGGCCGAGCAAGTGACACGGCCCGTGTCAAATGACACGGCCGAGTTAATGTTGGTCCGTTTTGTCTCCGTTTTTCCTTCTTTTTCGGCTCGATCTTTCGTTTCCGCATTGCTTGATATGTATTGGAGTTTGAGACTTCGTTCTTGCTTGATTAATGTCCATTAAATACCTATAAAATCAATAAAACGAACCCAAGCGTGATGAGTCCAATAAACACAATATGAGCACAAACTACACAATTCTACACATTTTAGGATCTTAAAATCCGGAAAAGCTTTGCAAAAATATATGTAAAAATGAGTGTTATCAAAATCCCCCAAACTTGAACGTTGATCGTCCCGAGCAATGCACTTCAAAATAACCACTCTTAGGGGAACTCGTCCCTCAACACACCTCAAAGGATCATTTTGAAAATTCATCAATACGCCTCAAGAAATAAATAAGTCGAGTTCTATAAAGTATTCAAATCTCTGGGGTACTTCCTTAACATCATAGCTAGTACTTGAATAATACGAACCTCGCCGGCCAAGTGTATTCCCTCACTCTCAAAGTGTATAATGGGATAAGTTACGCTCAAAACTAATTCAATGAAATAAGAATCCCCATAGGCTTGCCAATCGTCTACATCTCTACCACTAGTTGTGCACGCAAATTTGGTGAATCAAAAAGGACTTTATTGGTTGTAATGTAGGCTTTTTGGTTGGGGTAGGCTAAATATGGCTTAAAGTGACTTAACTTGAGCAAATTAGAACATCATCTCAGTAATCACTTCGCTCAATTTGAACTTCAAAAATTTATTTCCCCTGGAATTTTCTTTCTTCAACCCCTTGAATCGCAATAAGCGCCTTTTTTGAAAGTAAAAATCGCAACCTCATTCCTCCTTATCGCTCCATTTATTTTATTTTCTCCTTATCGCTCCATTTAACCATTAATAATTTTTTTTTTCTTTTTCTCCAATTATTATTTTTTGTGGTGGATAACATCATCATTATAATCACACCATTCTTCCTTCAAATTTATTTTGATAAATCATCGCTATTGGACCAACAATCCTCCCAATCGCCTCCACACACTTTTTTATTCTTTTGCCAATTTGTTCTAATACGCTCAAGTATAGGAACAAAAGTTTATTATGGAACGGAAAGCTCATAATGTGGATAACAAGAAATAGGCTTTAAGCTCAATTGGGCTAACTAGGGAATTATTATTGTCGGGTTGGCAAAAAAAAAAAAGTTTGAAGGGCTAACGAAAAAAATCGCCTAAAATCACTTTCACTAATTTGCATGCACACTTGTAGTTTCGAATAAGATACCAAGGCAAGTTCTAGAGTATTAAAACATGAATGGTACACTCGACAATGAAACTTGCATATTTAATGATGCATGAAGGCTCAAAAGCTCACAAGTTAGAGTTGTTCATATTTCCAAGGTATTAAACTATTTACTCAATTTCACACCCTTTTGATTATTCTACAATTTTTCCTCTTCACATTATCCTCGATTTGCATATCAAATAACAAAATAAATCCCGAGGTATCCAAGACAAGAGTTCATTCTTTCGAGTTTCATCCAAGTTCATGATACTCCAAATACACCGAGTTCAAAACAAAAATAAAACACAACAAAACCCAAACCAAAATCCAAAAGTCAAAATAAAAACAAACAAACAATATAAGTATTTCTTGACCCAATATCTCCCCCCATACTTGAATTAAAGAGTATACACACGAATGGGGTATAGTATTTAAATAATAAAAACTTTGGGTCAAGAAATACTTACAACCGGTCCTACTAATTTGGCGGAGGGAAGTGGCCTTGTTGGACATGCCATTCATGCATTTGTCATAGTAAGGTCAGCATCTCGTCTTGTTTATGGCGGATCTCGTCTTGTTTCTGGCGGATCTCGTCTTGGTTTGGTCGGGTCTCCTTTCGGAAAGCCTCGAATCTGCTCTAAGTGCTGTACGAGATGTGGCATGTCTTGATTCGGCCTGTCTCAATGACTTGGGCCGATTCCTCTCTCTTTCTTCTTCCTCTTCCTCATCTTCTGGGCCTCTCTAATAAGCATACTCCTCCTCCGTTCTTTCCGCTCTATCTTCTTCTTGCATTCTCTCTGCTCTATCCACATTTTCTGTACGCCTTGGATGAACATTTAGAGCGAAGTGTCTATCACCAGGAGACATCAATCCAGATGCTACCCGGGCCAATTTATGCGCCTCCGTGGCCATTTGTAAGTTTCCCAAATCCCAAATACTATCAATCGTCGTCAGAGTTGTATTCGGGAGGAGGAAATGATCGCCGTCATTCTGGAGGAATATAACACGCGAGTTGTAATCCAGGATATTCATCAATTTCATGACTTGCAAAGATAGGAGCATATTTCCTGGAAGGGGAGTTCGGTTTTCTAGTGATACATCAAGATGAAGTGCGATAGGGGTAATTAAACCCCCTATCCAAATCTCCCCTCTCGGTTTAGTAGCAACATCCTCAAAATGATCCATTAATATATCCCTGGTCGCTAGATCCATTCCGTCGAGCATGTGAGATAGAACGTACAACTCTCTCTGGGTGATTGGCTCTGTTTCTTTCCGGCCGAAGATAGTGCTCGCAATTACTTTGTTAGATAGCGGAGGATAGGATTGCGAATAGAGGATCCTTTGGCCGACTTTGGTATGTAAGGACATGCCTTGCTCCCCGGGTACTCAACCATTGCCCCCCAATATGTTTTACACTCGAACCGATTGATTCCGTATTCTCCGTACCTTCGAGTGTGGTATATGGCATCTAATTCGCCGGGAGATAGTTTTTCATTCTTGTTGTTTAGACAGAATTCCAAAGTGGTCGGCTCATGAGTGATCAGGTCTCTTTTAACCGTAAGCATGCTAAGGAATTCCAATGTGAGGCAGCAGTAGGTGGGCCAATGTTGTGTCATTATCGTCTTCCAACTTATTCTTTCCAACAGCTTCATGATATCGTCTTTTATTCCCATAGCCGTCATGCATTCTTCGTCCGGACATCTAGTGGGGGGCATTTTTTTCTGCCCCAACATCTCCCACCGTGCTAGGCAGCTTGGCGGGAGTTCAATTCCATAAGTTCCGGATGTCTCAACATCCCCTTGGGCCAGTATTCTTGTCGGTTGCTCAATTTCCGTTGTGGGTCTTCCTCGTCCCCTTTGAGCCGCACCACGTCCCTGTTGGGGATTTCCTCATCCTCAACCTCTGACCATTTCTCTGCAAGAAATTTATCGATTATCATTTGTTTCACAAAAACTCAAAGTCACTATTTTTCGATAATATACTCGCCCCCAAACTTATTACCAATTGCACATTTCCCCCAAAATAATCGTTTCTTCAAAAATACCCCAAATGTAAATTTCAACACCAATCGTCATTGTATATAACATCCCAATAATTTCAAACATGTAATTCAATCTCCCAATAATATAAGTCCCACATTTAATTCACGAGAATTGCAACCAAAAAAATTCAACACATCAAGGAAAAATTCCAACAAAAATCGACTTAAGAACTCTAAATTGTTCAATAATTCATATTTCACACAATCTCAATGTACTGAAGAATGAAACCATCCAAAACCGTGGATCATACCTTGAATTCGGAGTAAAAAATGAAGAAAATTTTGAGAAAAATTGCGACCCAAAATCGGATGGATTCGTCCGATTCCTACCCTTTGAAGCTCTTTAATTATGGAATAATGATGAAAACCTTGTTACTATGTAAGATTTACCACAATTTTTGCTTGATTTTGACGGATTGTAGGGTATTCGGGGCTAGGGTTTCGGATTGGGGAAGAAGGAGAGAAAAAAAAATTGGGGAAGAAAGTGAACAGGAGAAGTCGGCCGCTCCTGTATTTATATTTCCCGATCGACACGGCCCGTGTCAAATGACACGGCCCGTGCCATACCTGCGTGGAAAAGCCAAGTTTCTATTGGACCCCCGACCCGACCGTGTCATTTGACATGGCCCGTGTCGTACATGCGTGGAACGTGAAAATCGCCTGGACCCCCGACCCGACTGTGTCATTTGACACGGCCCGTGTCGAACCTGCGCGGAAAATGAGAAATGGTCTGCCTGCCTGACCCGACCGTGTCATATGACACGGCTCGTGTCATACAGGCCTGGAAAGTGCATTTTTGATTTCCGGGTCTTTTTCCTGTGAATTGAACACCAACAGTTGAAACGGTTAGTTCTACATCAAGTAAAAATAAAATAGAGTGCGAAAAAGAACAAAACATAAAACTATTGGGTCGCCTCCCAATTAGCGCTAAGTTTAACGTTTTCAGCCGGACGTCTTCAAATGGAAGTTCTATGGCTCGATCAAAGTTATTACGGGCACAACTTCCTTTTGATTTGGATTATAGTAGTGTTTGACTCGTTGTCCGTTAACTTTAAATATCTCTCCGGCTCTACTCATGAGCTCGAATACTCCGGGTGGAAGTACTTTCTTGATCACGAATGGCCCTGACCATCTTGATTTTAATTTTCCAGGAAACAATTTTAATATTGAATTATAGAGAAGTACTTGTTGCCCCGGCATAAATTCACGTTTTACGATCATCTTGTCGTGCCATATTTTAGATCTCTCTTTGTAGATTCGAGAATTTTCATAGCATTCATCCCGGAATTCTTCCAACTCGTTTAGCTCTAGCAATCTTTTCTTTCCGATGGCCTCAAAATCCAGATTTATTCTTTTTACTGCCCACATCGCCTTATGCTCCAATTCCAAAGGTAGGTGACATGATTTCCCAAATATGAGTAGATAGGGAGATGTTCCCAAAGGAGTTTTGTAGGTCGTACGATAAGCCCAAAGTGCATCGTCGAGCTTGGACGACCAATCTTTCCGAGATGTACTCACCGTCTTTTCTAGGATTAATTTGATCTCTTTGTTAGCCGCTTCGGCTTATCCATTTGCTTGTGTATGATCGGCCAATAATTTCTTTGATCGGACCCCATATTTCTGAAGGAGTTTATCCATGATTTTTTTGACAAAATGCGATCCCCGATCATTGATTAACGCTCTTGGAGTTCTAAATCGACAAAAAATGTTCTTCTTTAAAAATTTCATTACTACTTGAGCATCATTTGTTGGGGAAGAAATTGCCTCAACCCATCGAGATACATACTCGACCGCTAGTAGAATGTACTTATTCCTAAATGATGAGGAAAATGGACCCATGAAGTCGATGCCCCAGACATCAAATAGTTCAACCTCAATTACGTTGGTCATGGGCATCTCATGACGCCTTGAAATATTCCCCATTCGTTGGCATCTATCGCATTGTTGAATGAAGAGATAGCAATCTTTGTATAATGTAGGCTAATAAAATCCACTTTGCAACACCTTTGCAGCAGTCCATGTTGCTCCGAAATGTCCTCCGGTTGGTAAAGAATGGCATTGTGGAAGAATTTCATCCCATTCCTCTTTCGGCACACATCTCTTCACTATCATGTCGGCACATCTTTTAAAAAGTAGTGGTTCATCCCACATATTGAACTTGATATCATGGAGGAATTTCTTCTTTTGATAATGAGATAAATCTTGGGGTAGCACACCTGCGACCAAAAAATTAACAATGTCAGTAAACCACGGAAATTTAGCTTCCACCATAAAAAGTCGCTCGTCCGAAAATTCTTCTTTAATCCCTTTGATCTCTGGCTCCTCCTCCTTCTTGTACTCGAGGCGAGATAAGTGGTTAGCCACCACATTCTCACAACCTTTCCTTTCTCGAACTTCCACGTCAAACTCTTATAAAAGAAGAACCCATCGAATTAGGCGAGGTTTAGAATCTTTCTTTTCGAACAAATACTAGATAGTTGCGTGGTCCGTGTATACTATCGTCTTTGTCCCAATTAAGTATGATCGGAACTTGTCAAAAGAAAATGCCACGGCGAGCATTTCTTTCTCCGTTGTTGTGTAATTTTGTTGGGCTCCGTTGAATGTTTTGCTTGCATAATAAATAGCCCGAAAGAGTTTCTCACGATGTTGTCCCAACACAGCTTCGACCGCATAATCACTTGCATCACACATGATCTCAAAAGGTTGAGACCAATCCGGTACTACGAGGATAGGAGCACTCACTAATGCCTTCTTTAAAGTTTCAAATGCCTGCAAACACTCGTTACAAAGAATGAAAGCGGTATCTTTTTCTAACAATTTACTCAAAGGTTTAGTGGTTTTTGAAAAATCTTTTATGAATCTCCTATAAAAACCCGCGTGACCAAGAAAACTCCTAATTGCCTTTTCATTCTTCGGTGGGGGAAGTTTCTCAATGGCGACAATTTTCGCCCTATCAACCTCCAAACCAGCAGCGGACACTCTATGGCCTAGGATAATTCCTTCTTGCACCATAAAATGGCATTTCTCCCAATTTAGCATGAGATTAGTATCTTCACACCGCTGCAAAACTAAAGTGAGATTATGCAAGCAATGATCAAACGAATTTCCAAACACCGAAAAATCATCTATGAATACTTCCATTATATTTTCGATCAAACCATGAAAGATAGCCATCATGCAACGTGAAAAGTGGTTGGGGCATTACATAAGCCAAAGTGAAGAGGATACAATTACCGGATTGGTATTGTCATCATCTAGAAATGCATACTTGAGGTGTTCTGGAAGGGTTTTAAGGTCCAAGCTTGGTTGTGATACATCCGACTGAGACGAAACGGACCCAAAATTTTGGACCGTGTCACTTGACATGGTCGAGTCATCCGTCAGCTTGATTTCCGCAACTACTTCATGCTCCTATTTGTCAAAATTATCGGATTTATTGATTTGCGGTTCTCCCTGTAGAGAATTCAATTCACAAACATAATCAAACAAGTCAGAATCGTCAAACTCCAAAGTTGAGTCACTAGAAAAACATGAGTTCGTAAGGTCAAACTCTAACGGATCCGAAGATAGTGAGTCTAAGATTTTTTTCTTTCCATACGAGCTTATATGGTCAGTAACATTGCAATATTCCATATCATCATGAAATTTCATAGCTTTAAATATAGAAAATAGAACATGCTCATCGCTAACACGTAGTGTTAATTCTCCCCTCGACATCAATAAGAGCCTTTCCCGTTGCTAAAAACGGACGTCCAAGGATAAGGGGTAGGTCTTCATCTTCTTCCATGTCGAGAACGACAAAATCCGCTGGAAATATAAATTTGTCTACTTTTACGAGCACATCTTCAACAATCCCCTTGGGTAGTGTTATGGATCGATCCGCCAATTGTAACATGACCATTGTGGCTTTCATTTCTCTGACACCTAATTTCCTGAAAATAGATAAAGGCATAAGGTTAATCGAAGCACCTAAATCACACAAAGCTTTATCGAATGAAACGTTTTCAATGGTGCATAGAAAGGTAAAGCTCCCGGGATCCTTAAGCTTTTGAGGCAATTTGCGTTGGATAATAGCGCTACATTCTTCGGTTAGTTTAACTGTTTCGTGCTCTTCCATCCTTCTTTTTATTGACATCACATCCTTCAAGAATTTTGCATAATTAGGCATTTGTTCCAAAGCGTCTGCAAAAGAAATATTGATGTTAATTTTCTTGAAGATGTCTAAAAATTTTGCGAATTGTGCATCTAACTTTTTCTTTTTAAAACGTTGAGGAAAAGAGAGGGGAATGTTAGGAGTAGAGTTAGAAGATATTTTAGGCTTCTCGGTCCCCTTGGATGTATCATGCTTTGCTTCTTCCTCTACAATTTTAATTCGATCTCCTTGACTCCCTCAATTTGTTGGACCATTGGCATCTTTGGTCCTTCATAATTCGTACCGCTTCTTAAGGTGATGACTTGACAAGACTCTTTTGGATTCACTTAGGTATTGCTCAGAAATTGTCCCCTGTGATGTTGACTCCCGACAACTTTAGCCAATTGTCCAATTTGAGTTTCGAGATTTTTCATTTGAGCTCCCATGGTGGTAGCTAATTGAGTGACATGGCCTTCGATTATGTCTAATTTTTCCTCATCTCGACTAAATCGGCTTTTTGTCTCCATCATAAAGGTAGCTCGAATATTCTTGAGATTTGACCTCGGCTTTGCTTCTTTAATTATCTCACCATTCGACACTTTGAATCCGGTCGGTGGTTGCAAGGCATTCTTTGGATTAGCATAGCTAAAATTTTCATGATTTCGGTTGGAAGAATGGTAGAAACCCGGCGGTGGATTATTCCGGAAATTGTTGTAGTTCCGATTATTAATGTAATGTGCTTCCTCTAATGGGTCGGATGGTAGTGAACTTGAACTTCCTTGAGGAGCTATCTTCGAATCACCTCCTTTTGTTAGAGCTCCTAATTGAGTAGTTAACATCGTCATTTGTGCGGCTAGTGCCTTGATAGGGTCCGAATCGGATATCTCAACCACCCTTCTAACATTTGCTCTTTCCATCGGCCATTGATAGCTATTCATAGCCATTTCCTCTATCAATCCATAAGCTTCGTCAGCGCTCCTTGCTAGCAATGCCCCTCCCGCGGAAACATCAATAAAATTTCTTGTTTCTCCCATAAGACCATTGTAAAAGAAACACATTTGTTGGTCTTCGGGGAAACCATGTCGAGGGAATTGCCTTAGTAGATCTTTTAAATGTTCCCAAGCTTCATATAACGGTCCGGAGTCCAGTTGATGAAATTGAGTAATCTCACTTTTTAGCTTCATTGTCTTGTTGGGTGGGAAAAATTTGAACAAAAATTTTTCGCTCAATTCTTCCCATGTCTATACTTCCGAGAGCTAAAGTTCCAAGCCAATTTCTTGCCTTCTCTTTCAAAGAGAATGGAAACAATCGTACGCGTATTGCATCATCCGAGACTCCATTCATTTTGATAGTATCACATATTTGCACGAAATGAGTGAGATGGGCATGTGGATCCTCTACAGCAAATCCTCCAAATTGATTTTGTTGAAACATTGAAATTAAGGCGGGCTTCAACTCGAAATTTAGGGCGTTGATTGGAACATGAGTGATTCCTTCAAAGTTTCGGTCCATTTTTGGTCGGAATCCATCCCGAATTGATTGCACCCTAGTTGTTGGATTTTCAATTCTTCCGCCCTTGTTGTCTTGAATTATTGCATTCTCGTTCGTGTTATCCCTTCCCTTGTTGTCTCCTGCTCTCTCCATGTCTTCAAAAAGATCCCTTCTTAGTTTCCTTGAGGTAGCACTTGTTCTTCGGGCAAATGCTTCTACTTCCAGGATGAAAGTTTCTAAAGGCACTCGAGATGAACGGGTGTTCATGCACTCCCTGAGTAAGATTTAAAAGTGTACAACATGAGTTATGTAACAAATATAAGAAAATGTCTAAAGTAAGACTAGAAACACTTATCGTAATATCAACACTAATAAAAATAAATTAGTCCCTGGCAACGGCTCCAAAAACTTGTTCGCTACATTTTAAAACAATCCGCAAGTGTACTGAGTAAATGTAGAAAGCGGCGAGCAAGGTCGTATTCCACAGAGACTAAATATTCATATTGTATTGAGTACTAGATTATAATGTTTCCAGTTTTATCTAGACGATCGAAAGGTGAATGGATGGTTAATGAAATAAAATAAAATGATAACAATAAAAGAAAATATCCGAATTAATGAGAATTGTAAGAGTTTGAAATATAGATTCCAAGGCTAGGTTTCCATTGATTACTAAGTTTAGTCGGGATTGGTTCCAAAAAGTTCTAAGTGTGTTTCCAAAATGATAATCACAATAATATTCTAAAGTCTCTCTAGAGATGCATTAAAACGTAGACTAAACAACCTATAACAACGTCTCCGTCTATTATAAATTATCTAACTCCAAAATGTCCATAAGATTAAACATCATCATAGCCCATCCCCGATTTCTCAATCTCGTAATTTACTATGTCAAATACTCGAAACCTATTAATGCCCTCTTCTCTCGAATTATGAGCAATTAAGTTAAACATATAAAAACATTGATCAAGTGTTCTAACATGAATTAAAACCAAGTATTTGATAAAGAAATCACACTATATATATATAGGGATTGACTATGGTGGAAACACTCTTAATGGTGAAATCTAGAACCCAATTGCATTATTATGTAATTTCATTGCATATTTGTTATTATTTGTTGCATCAAGCTGGTCGCTAGTATATGCAACAAATAATGCAATAAAAAATACATAAATGCATATAATTCTACTCATCTACAGCCGTTAGATCACTAATATCAATGGCCTACAAAAGTTTCTAGATTTCACAAGGTAATTAGTTTTCATGTGATCTATTTCTTTTATATATATATATATATATATATATAATCATCAATCCCTCAAAACCATAGCAAATCAACGTACTCCCATGCCCGGAATCTAACAAGTAGCCGGGCATGGTAATGAAAGAAAGATTAATAATCATCATGTTCATGCTACAACAAAATGAATAAAAGATAGGAAGAAGATAAAACTCGGAGGTGTCTTGATTAATCCCGGTTGAAGCCTTCAAATGTTCTTGAAGTGTTCTTCAAGATCTCCCTTCAAATCTCCTTCTTTTGATAAGTTTCCCTCAATTCTCTTGTTTTTCATCCCTTACCAACTCTCTAAATCTCTCCAAATCAGAATACCCTTCTTTTTCCTCATCCAAGGCCTTTTATCAACCCCAAGAAGCCATATTTTCTTGTTCAAATCTTGAAAAAAGTCAAAAAGTGATTTTCCACCGAAAAGTGACACGGCCCGTGTCAAATGACACGGCCCATGTCATAGTACTCTAGAAACCGAAAAAAGGTCTGGACAAGGAACTCGACCGTGTCAGTTGACACGGCCGAGCAAGCGACACGGCCCGTGTCAAATGACACGGCCGAGTCAATGTTGGTCCGTTTTGACTTTGTTTTTCCTTCTTTTTCGGCTCGATCTTTCGTTTCCGCATTGCTTGATATGTATTGGGGTTTGAGACTTCGTTCTTGCTTGATTAATGTCCATAAAATACCTATAAAATCAATGAAACATATCCAAGCGTGATCGAGTCCAATAAACACAATATGAGCACAAACTACACAATTCTACATATTTTAGGATCTTAAAATCCGGAAAAGCTTTGCAAAAATGAGTGTTATCAGACTGAAAAAGAGAAGATCCGTCATTTTGACATACATATGAAGCTGGAGATTCACAAGTATATGACGGGACTCACTTGCACTACGTTGGAGATTATTAGAATCGAGCCTTAGCCTACGAGCTAGCTTCGTTATCATCGGAACATGTGCCCGAGTCGAAGAAACAGAGGAAGTCTGGTGATCCTATGGTAAGTTCAAGAGTTGGTGTTTCTAAACTGCAACACCATAGCCTTTCTGCTGCAAAGATCCATCATTCGATGAGTAGGACTAAGAGTTCCAAGTCATTAGCCTTGACTCCTGGTAAAGTCAGGAGTTGTTTTAACTGTAATGTGTCGCGGCATGTACGGGCACATTGTCCTTCTCCGCCAGTAACGTGTTATAAGTGCGGACTCGAGGGACACCAGATTCAGTTTTATGAGTTGGTCACTGAGTCTTCCAAAGCACGAACATGAGCACCAATATCAAGATCGACTCTGAGAAGTCTCTGAGAGTTGTAGTCTACCAGTTGTTTGTTATCTTATTTCCTTGTTTCGTTATTACGAATTTTGGGGGGACAAACTTCTTTTATTAGAAGTGGATCGGATTTTTGAACCTCTGTGTTCTCAATTCTATCGACTCGTTGTGTTTGTGGAAATTTTCTAAACTTGTTTTGTTCTTTGCTTTTGTCATACGAGTGAGTTTACATATTGTTTCGATTGATCTAATCATCATAGGGGGTTTTCCAAATTCAGTTCCATTCCCATGAACCCTATGCGAATAAATATCTTGTAGTTCTTACAAGATCATTTAATGTTTTGAGTTGAGGCATACACTTTGGAACTTTTGTTCGATTGTTGTTGTTTTGATCTTTATTGTTCGATCATAGTTGTTCGATTTTTGCCGATTTGATCGTTGTCGTTCGATCATTGTTGTTCGACTGTTGTTGCTCGATCGTTATTATCCGATTGTTATCATTTGAGTTTGTATTGTGACTTTTTAGCATTCGGATCACTTCGTTATTTCCTTAAGTTCGGGAAATTGTCTTTGTATTTGATCTTCCAAACCTTTGAGTTGTTGGAATTTCATATTTGTTCAGCCTTGGACTCGTCTTGTGATTGTTGTGCTGTTTGGATTGGTCAACCATATTGACTCTTGTTCGTCCATTTTGTTATCATTCTGGTATAGCGATATGGATGGTAGCAGTTATGTACTACATGTGGTTCGTTGTGAGTTGTCAGCGGCAGATGACGTGTGTTGTCTGAGATCGTCTTGCCTCAATTTTGTCATGTTTTAAGTTTTGGGACGAAACTTATTTTAGGGGGTAGAATGTAATACCCGAGATCTTCGCTCCGGTTTTGTTGGGTTTTATGTGGTTTATAGGATTGTTGTTATCTATGTCTTTGGAATTTTGTGCCATGTTTGGGCGTGCCATGGTGGGACACGTTTTGGTTGCGATACAGATCGTTGTGTGTGGTTTTAGTTCGCTTGTGGTGTAGCGCACGCTATCACTTGTGGTGTTGCGCGCGCTACATTGTCACAGTTAGCGCACGCTACTGGGTGGGGTGTAATACCCGGTTGTAATTCAGTCATTATCATTCAGTATTTATCATTCAGTAATTGTCACTCAGTATTTTCACTCATTATGATCATTTGTCACTCATATTCAATCATTATATTCATCGTTCAGAGTAATTGTATCGTCATTCATCATCAATCTAGTTTGAGAATCGTACGGTGTTTACCATCGTTGTCTTTTCATAGTGTGCTGTGTGTGAGAAGTAGCGCACGCTACGTACTCTCTTTAGCATGCACTAATTGAGTACTGGTAGCGCACGCCACCTCTTAACACTAGCGCACGCTAGTGTAGTTGAGCAGGTAGTCCAGAAGGCACTGGACTGCAGTTGGGATTGTACGTAGCGCACGCTACGAGTGGTAAGTAGCGCGCGCTAGTGAGCCGGAGTAGCGCACGCTATACAGTCGGTGTAGCGCGCGCTAAGGTCGGATCAGGTTGAGTCCAGTGGCTACTGGACTGAATTGAATTTATTCATAGCACACATTATGAGTGGTTTTAGCGTACGAAAACGGTGTAGTAGCGCATGCTAATTGTTGGATGTAGCGCACGCTACCGAGATCAGATCAGAGGACAGAAGGTTTCTGGACTCCAGTACTGGGCATCATATAATTCGTTAGCGCGCGCTAACCAGTGGTGTTAACGCACGCTAATTAAAAGGGAGTAGCGCACGCTACAAGAGGTACGTAGCGCACGCTACCGTCCTCGTACAGTGGGTACTGGACTACCCAAAATACCCGTTAGCGCACGCTACGCACAAGAGCTAGCGCACGCTAAACTGGAGAGACTATAAATAGGACAGTGCAGTCCATTTCGTCATTTCTTTATCTCACTTTACTCCTTCGGCGGTTTTGGGCGTTTTCGGGCGATTTGGAGAGTATTCTTCGAGGTGTAATCATCAATCATCATCTTCAAGCTCATCATTCGGATTAATCATCATTTTATCATGTTCATCACATCAAATCAAAGGTATTAATCTCTTGGATCTAAGAACTCGGATTTTTAGGTTTTCCTTCCGATTTTCTTCGTGTAAGCTTGGATTGTTGTTGGAATATGTTAGATATGGATTATCTATCTTGGATAAATATATTCCTACGGATTTAATGGCTATTTTGGGGATTTATATCAAGAACCCTTGGGGTTCACTTCGGATAATTTGGGGATTTCCGTTTGACGTTGTTGTAATCTTGAAATTGTGGATTCCTATGAGATTATTGATATCATTGAAAGTGTTTTGATGGCTTGAAATACTCATCTTGGAGTTGGTTTCGATATATTTGAGTTTGGATATTGTTGTATCAAAGTTTGAGTCGGTTGTGATCGTATTTGATTCGTGTAATGATCGAATTATTGGTAATTGTGTCATTCAAGGTTGTTCGAGCGACCGACATTTCATTTAGGATGTTGTTCGTGGACGGACATTCTTCATCGGTGTTGTGTAAGTTGAGTCTTACTCGGTTAAAAGGATATTCACTCCATTTTGTTGTTGATCATTCATAATCATACTCATTCATCATGGTATTAACCGTATTGAGACTTTTAATTGTCGAATAATCACTTCATTCTCGAGGAACGACGGTTCCAATCATTTCATTGAGTTATTAATCACGTCACTATTATTTTCATCTTGGTAAGTCATTATTGGCCTTGTCGAATTATTATTCATTGATGTTCATTGCGGTCATTCTCGTTCATATGACCTTCTGGGTTCATATTGCATGGCCGGGTGTGGTTGTGTGGAATTTTTAGTCGGGCACACAATGGTCATGTATTGGGTTCACTGATATATTTGGACCGTGCACACGGTAACGCTTACCTCCGTGAGACTAATTAGGTACAAGGACGGGTGTGTCCGGTCATTCATCTTGTACACTTGCACAAAACATTACGGGCGTACTATGATACTCCTCTTCAGCGTAATTCATAACTACGGATATTTCATAACTTCAGTTATATCATGATTGTGTATTTTCAACCCTTGAGGATTGTTGTTCTGTGTAACTGACCCTGTTGGGGGATTTTGTTTTCAGGTCACGGCAAGGCAAAGGCACGGGAAGAGCATGTTGACGGCGAGGAGTCCCAGTGATACTAGTAGGGGGCCCCAGTCATTCCATTTAATTCAGTCATTTCAGTCATTTCAGTCATTCTTATTTCTCTTCGTTTGTATTTCCGCTGCAAATTCCGTTTGAGACGTTTATTTATTCAGGGTGGTGTATTTTATCTTCATATAAAATATACTAGTATTCTGTTTTGTCCTGGTGTAATGTACTTAAGCTCCTCATCGGAGTATTTGGTAATATAATGTGGTTCGGTACTACAATTATATTATCCAATTCATCAGTTTTCATTCGCCTGGTGGGTCCCAGTCGGGGGTCCACGGCACTGTAATATCCGCCTAGTTTGGGGTGTTACAGAGTTGGTATCGGAGCGTGGTTTTGAATACTACCTTCCGAGTCATGTCTTATTTGAAATCATCGTCATCGGACTAGTATCATTGGACTTTCGCGTCACGTGTGACCTGTGCAAATGCCGAGCTAATCAGACCAAGAGCTGTAAGATTTCTAACGCCATGGTATAATTTCTGGCAATAAGAATCATTCATTCATAATTCATCAGTTAACAATCCTCAATCATCATTTTCATTTTGACCAGGACGGTCATGTCAACTCGTTAATCACTCAATTCATTTCATTACTCAGTTGTTGATCAGGAAGATCATATCATTAATCTTGTTAACTTGTTCAAGATAATCATTTCAAGAATTTCATCAGATAATCATGTCACCTCAGTTAATCATTCATATAATCACTGTGTTAGAGCGTGTATGCCCATTTTCATCATTTAATGACGTAATCATAACGTGATATTCATGCGGGAGATTTAATTATCATGTGACTTTCCTACTTCAGTATGGAGAGAGCAGGCAGAGGACGTGGAGGACGAGGCCACGGAGCAGGCCGAATTCCTAGAGCTCGTGTGAATACACGTGCGAACGCAAGGAAAAATGCTAACTCATCAAGCAGCGACGCTGCTACTCGTTCACCTGGACGTGATCATTCTCTATCGGGGAGTCAGAAGGTGTTCGGGTTGACCCACTCGCTTTTATGCAGGGCATGATGGCCCAAATGACTCAGATGGCTCAACTAATGGAGAGAATGCATAACTCAACTACTCAGAATCAACAGGCTCCTCCGCTGCCACCTCAGAGGCAAGAGAGGAATGTGAGCAGTATCATCAGCGACATCTCTCGCCAGAGGCCACCTACTATTGAAGGCTCGTCTGAGCCGGCGGATATTATTCATTGGCTCGAACATTTCGAGAAGTTGTTTGCTATGGGAGAGTGTCCCGAAGGACACAAAGTTTCAGTTGCGGCTTACTACCTGGGTAAGAGCGCTCATTCTTGGTGGTTATCGTTGAAGCCCACCGAAGGATCATGTACTTGGGATCAGTTCAAGACTCTCATGATGGAGAGGTATTATCCGGCCCCACTCAGAGAGGCCAAGCTGTCAGAATTACTCACTCCCGACCCCTCATCAGACGAGGATGTTCTTGCCATTGCCGAGAAATTTCAAGAACTTCTTCCTTTCGCCTCATCCATCATTCATTCAGATGCGGATAAAATCAAGTATTTCAGCAAGAGGCTGAAACCCCGTATGACACTACAGTTGCTTAATCATAATTGCACCACTTTGGCTGAATTTATTGAGAAAGCTCTTACCTATGAGCTTACAGCTAAGGAAATTGCTAAGCAGCAACCTTCGTCTGCTAGCAAGAAATCGAAGAATTGTAATTAGTCTAAAGGCGGTCAGACAACCTTCAAGAAACCTCGTGCGGGCTCTGCTTTTTCTGAGCGACCTCCTGTGACGTCTAAACCTGTGGAATCTCAGTCACGAGCGGCCAGTTCGGCCATCATCTGTTTTAATTGTGGAGAACCGGGTCACGTCAGCACCAAATGCCCGAGGCAGACTATCACGTGTCATAACTGTGGGATTGCTGGGCATAAGGCCCGTTTTCGCCGTAGGGACTCCAAACCTACTCAGACGTCATCTCGAGCCCCTAAGCAGTCAGCCGTTCAGAATCAGGCCACTCAATCATCGTCGTTTAAAACGACATGAGCGACTAAAGGTGAAGCCTATAGCCAGCAGACGGGAGCGTCCGGTGCCAGGACTAGCAAGCCCCGGATTTATGAGATGAAGAATATCGATGATCCAGAGGCCCGAATGATCTCAGGTACACTCAATATTCTATCTCAAGCTGTGTGTACCCTTTTTGATACTGGTGCATCGCATTCATTCATTTCCGAGTCATGTTTGAGTAGACTACGTCTGGGTAGTGCTACTAGTTGTGAGCCTTATGTCATTGGTCTACCTGATGGTAGACGAATTATCGGTAATCGTGAGATTCAGAATTGTCCGATTCAGCTTCATGGTCGTGCATGGCCAGCGGACTTAATCGTAGTAGATTTGCTGAGAGACGACGTCATCTTGGGTATTGATTGGATGGATCGTCATGATGACATCATTAGTGTCCGTAAGTGTATGATCACTATCATTTCAGACGATGGGGTTGAATGTGTGTTTCAGGGAGGTAATCCCGGCTGTTCTGGTAAGGTCATTAATTTGATGAAAGTAGTGAGATTACTCAATCAGGGGTATGTTGGTTATTGGTGCTATATGACCAAAACCGAGAAATCATCAGTAATGTTGACGGACATTCCGGTAGTGAGGGAATATGCCGATGTTTTTCCAGACGAGTTACCTGGTTTGCCTCCACAGAGGGATGTGGAATTCACAATTGAGTTGGAGCCCGGTATGTCCCCGATATCGAAGGCACCGTACCGGATGGCCCTGACCGAAATGCAGGAATTAAAGAACCAACTTGAGGAGTTGTTCGAGAAGGGTTATATTCGACCGAGTGCTTCCCCATGGGGAGCACCAGTGTTATTTGTCAAGAAGAAGGATGGTTCTTTTCGCTTGTGTATTGATTATCGGGAGTTGAACAGGGTGACAATCAAGAATAAGTATCCCTTACCCCGTATTGATGATCTCTTAGATCAACTTCAGGGAGCTTCAGTATTTTCCAATATCGACTTAAGATCTGGATATCATCAGTTGCGGATTCGAGAGTCGGATATCGCGAGGACGGCGTTTCGAACACGCTATGGTCATTATGAGTTTATGGTTATGCCGTTTGGATTGACTAATGCACCTGCGGTATTCATGGAGTTAATGAATCGGGTTTTCATCGAATTTTTGGATCAATTTGTTGTTGTCTTCATCGATGACATTTTGATTTATTCTCGTGACCGGGAGGAACATGAGTTTCACCTTCATCAAGTGCTCGACGTGTTGAGACGAGAACAACTTTATGGGAAGTTTTCCAAATGTGAGTTCTGGATGTACGAAGTGACGTTTCTCGGACACGTAATTTCATCAGACGGAGTTCGGGTCGATCCTCAGAAGATGGAGGCTATTCGAGATTGGCTACCTCAGAAGAATGTTAAGGAAATCCAAAGTTTCCTCGGATTAATGGGTTATTATCGGTGATTTGTGGAGGGATTTTCTAGAATCGCTCAACCCTTGACGAACCTTTTGCGAAAGGATAAGAAATACACGTGGTCCGACGCGTGTCAACGGAGTTTTGAGGAACTCAAGAGCTGGTTAATGTCAGCACCTGTACTTTCCTTGCCGCAAGGGACGGAAGGATTTGTGGTTTATAGTGATGCGTCCGGACAGGGTCTCGGATGTGTACTCATGCAGAATGGAAAGGTTATTGCCTATGCTTCACGGCAATTGAGACCTTACGAGGTTAATTATCCGACCCACGACCTGGAGCTAGCAGCCGTGGTGTTCGCTTTGAAAATCTGGCGTCATTACCTTTATGGCGTCACCTGTCATATTTTCACCGATCACAAGAGTTTGAAGTATATATTTACTCAGAAGGAGTTAAATATGCGACAGAGACAGTGGTTGGAACTAATCAAAGATTATGATATCGAGATCCTTTACCACCCGGGCAAGGTGAACGTTGTCGCCGACGCCTTGAGTCGTAAGTCCGTTCAGGAGCAGATGCTTGCTCGTTTAACAGTTCAGAAGGAGCTTCAGTAGGAATTCCTCAGACCCGAGATCGAGGTCTGGCTTCAGCGAGTTCAGGGACAGCTTTGTATGTTGGAGATCTCATCGTCACTTGAGGAGGCAATCAGAGAGAATCAGGGTTCGGACCCATCATTGTTGCGCATCCGTGAGGATGTGGCTCAGGGGAAAGCCCCTGGATTCGTGGTCCACGAGGATGGACTTTTGAGATTTAAGAATCGGTTGTGCGTACCGGCGAATGACGAGTTGAAAAACTCGATTTTGAAAGAAGCTCATGCTACCCCTTATTCTGTTCATCCGGGGTCTAGCAAGATGTACAAGGACTTGAAACAAAATTACTGGTGGAGTAATATGAAGCGAGAAGTCGCAGAATTTGTTTCGAGATGCTTAACCTGTCAACAAGTTAAGATTGAACATCAGCGACCAGCGGGTATGCTGAAACCTCTCCCTATCCCAGAATGGAAGTGGGAAGACATTTCTATGGATTTCATCACGAGTTTACCGATGAGTCATCGTGGTATGAATACGATCTGGGTAATTGTGGACCGCTTAACTAAATCAGCTCATTTCCTTGAGATTAAGGATACTTGGGGTCCCGAGAGACTTGCCCAGTTATTCATCAAAGAGATAGTGAGACTGCACGGTACTCCTAAAAGTATCGTTTCCGATCGTGACGGACGGTTTGTGTCTCATTTTTGGAAATCAGTTCATCGTGCTATGGGAACTCAGCTTAATCTCAGTACCGCCTTTCATCCTCAGTCCGACGGGCAATCAGAGAGGACTATTCAGACATTAGAGGACATGTTGAGGGCATGCGTCCTCGATTGGAAAGACGGTTGGGAAGCCCAACTACCATTGATCGAGTTCACGTATAATAATAGTTGGCATGCTTCAATTAAGAAGGCACCTTACGAGGCCTTGTACGGTCATCGTTGTCGATCTCCCTTGTGTTGGGATGACCTATCCGAATCGATCGGCACCGAGCCCGATATGCTTATAGCTGCCTGTGAGAAGGTAGCTTTGATCAGGAATCGTTTGTTGACCGCTCAAAGTCGACAGAAATCATATGCAGATAACCGTCGTCGACCATTAGAGTTTTAGACAGGTGACCACATGTTGGTCAAGGTATCCCCGAGTCGTGGTATCTTCCGTTTTGGGAAGAGGGGAAAGTTGAGTCCGAGATTCATTGGACCGTTTGAGATTTTGGATCGAGTAGGCGAGTTAGCTTATCGATTGTCTTTACCTCCGGCGTTGAGCCGAATTCATAATGTGTTTCACGTCTCTCAGTTGCGGAAGTATGTTGCCGACCCGAGTCACATACTTCAGTTCGACAAAATCGAGATCGCTGATGATCATTCGTATGAGGAGCGTCCCATACGAGTCTTAGAGCGGTGAATCAAACAGTTGAGGAATGAGTCGATTCCTTTGGTCAAGATTCAGTGGTCTAGACACGGAGTTGAAGAGGCTACTTGGGAAACTGAGGATAGTATGCGGCAGAGTTATCCTGAGTTGTTTGACTCTTAGTTTCGGGGACGAAACTCTTTTAAGGGGGGTGTATGTAATACCCGGTTGTAATTCAGTCATTATCATTCAGTATTTATCATTCAGTAATTGTCACTCAGTATTTTCACTCATTATGATCATTTGTCACTCATATTCAATCATTGTATTCATCGTTCAGAGTAATTGTATCGTCATTCATCATCAATCTAGTTGGAGAATCGTACGGTGTTTACCATCGTTGTCTTTTCATAGTGTGCTGTGTGTGAGAAGTAGCGCACGTTACGTACTCTCTTTAGCGTGCGCTAATTGAGTACTGGTAGGGCACGCCACCTCTTAACACTAGCACACGCTAGTGTAGCTGAGCAGGCAGTCCAGAAGGCACTGGACTGCAGTTGGGATTGTAGGTAGCGCACGCTACGAGTGGTAAGTAGTGCGCGCTAGTGATCCGGAGTAGCGCACGCTATACAGTCGGTGTAGCGCGCGCTAAGGTCGGATCAGGTTGAGTCCAGTGGCTACTGGACTGAATTGAATTTATTCATAGCGCACGCTATGAGTGGTTTTAGCGTACACAAACGGTGTAGTAGCGCACGCTAATTGTTGGATGTAGCGCACGCTACCGAGATCAGATCAGAGGACAGAAGGTTTCTGGACTCCAGTATTGGGCATCAGATAATTCGTTAGCGCGCGCTAACCAGTGGTGTTAACGCACGCTAATTAAAGGGGAGTAGCGCACGCTACAAGAGGTACGTAGCGCACGCTACCGTCCTCGTACAGTGGGTACTGGACTACCCAAAATACCCGTTAGCGCACGCTACTCACAAGAGCTAGCGCACGCTAAACTGGAGAGACTATAAATAGGACAGTGCAGTCCATTTCGTCATTTCTTCATCTCACTTCACTCCTTCGGCGGTTTTGGGCGTTTTCAAGCGATTTGGAGAGTATTCTTCGAGGTGTAATCATCAATCATCATCTTCAAGCTCATCATTCAGATTAATCATCATTTCATCATCTTCATCACATCAAATCAAAGGTATTAATCTCTTGGATCTAAGAACTCGGATTTTTGGGTTTTCCTTCCGATTTTCTTCGTGTAAGCTTGGATTGTTGTTGGAATATATTAGATATGGATTATCTATCTTGGATAAATATATTCCTATGGATTTAATGGCTATTTTGGGGATTTATATCAAGAACCCTTGGGGTTGACTTCGGATAATTTGGGGATTTCCGTTTGACGTTGTTGTAATCTTGAAATTGTGGATTCCTATGAGATTATTGATATCATTGAAAGTGTTTTGATGGCTTGAAATACTCATCTTGGAGTTGGTTTCGATATATTTGAGTTTGGATATTGTTGTATCGACGTTTGAGTCGGTTGTGATCGTATTTGATTCGTGTAATGATCGAATTATTGGTAATTGTGTCATTTAAGGTTGTTCGAGCGACCGACGTTTCATTTAGGATGTTGTTCGTGGACGGACATTCTTCATTGGTGTTGTGTAAGTTGATTCTTACTCGGTTAAAAGGATATTCACTCCTTTTTGTTGTTGATCATTCATAATCATACTCATTCATCATGGTATTAACCGTATTGAGACTTGTAATTGTCTAATAATCACTTCACTCTCGAGGAACGACGGTTCCAATCATTTCATTGAGTTATTAATCACGTCACTATTATTTTCATCTTGGTAAGTCATTCTTGGCCTTGTCGAATTATTATTCATTGATGTTCATTGCGGTCATTCTCGTTCATATGACCTTCTGGGTTCATATTGCATGGCCGGGTGTGGTTGTGTGGAATTTTTAGTCGGGCACACGATGGTCATGTATTGGGTTCACCGATACATTTGGACCGTGCACACGGTAACGCTTACCTCCGTGAGACTAATTAGGTGCAAGGACGGGTGTGTCCGGTCATTCGTCTTGTACACTTGCACAAAACATTACGGGCATACTATGATACTCCTCTTCAGCGTAATTCATAACTACGGATATTTCATAACTTCAGTTATATCATGATTGTGTATTTTCAACCCTTGAGATTGTTGTTACGTAATCGACCTGTTGGGGGATTTTGTTTTCAGGTCACGGCAAGGCAAAGGCACGGGAAGAGCATGTTGACGGCGAGGAGTCCCAGTGATACTAGTAGGGGGCCCAGTCATTCCATTTAATTCAGTCATTTCAGTCATTCTTATTTCTCTTCGTTTGTATTTCCGCTGCAAATTCCGTTTGAGACGTTTATTTATTCAGGGTGGTGTATTTTATCTTCATATAAAATATACTAGTATTCTGTTTTGTCCTGGTGTAATGTACTTAAGCTCCTCATCGGAGTATTTGGTAATATAATGTGGTTCGGTACTACAATTATATTATCTAATTCATCAGTTTTCATTCGCTTGGTGGGTCCCAGTCGGGGGTCCACGGCACTGTAATATCCGCCTAGTTTGGGGTGTTACATGGGTAGCGCATGCTAACCGGCAGTTTGGAGGCAGTCCAGGAGCTAGTGGACTGGGACTGGAGTCTCGGTAGCGCGCGCTAAGGTTGGTAGTTAGCGCACGCTATCGTCTGTCTTAGCGCACGCTATTTGTCCGTTCTAGCGCACGCTACCTGGTAGGTGCAGAACTGTCCAGAAGCCACTGGACTGGATTCGTGACTCGTTAGCGCACACTACGCATATTGGCTAACACACGCTAACAACGTTCGGGCAGAAGGTGCTGGAAGCATTGACCCCGTTAGCGCACGCTAACGAGGTATGTTTAGCGCACGCTAATAACTGTCGAGTATAAATACAGGTCAGCAGCTTTACTTCGTCAGTTTTCATTTTTTCTTTGTCTTTTTCCGTCAGGTTGAGTTCCGGAAGTGATTTTGGGTGATTTTCATCATCAAGTTTCATCTTGGGGTGGATTTGTGTATGTTCAACATCATATAATCATCTTCTTTTGTTCGAATCGAGGTATTTTCTTCTTAGAACCCTAGTTTCTTGAATTTGGGGGTTTTTCCTTTGTTTCGTGATTCTTACCTGATTTCATCCGATCGGTTATGTGTTCTTGTTATCTTGGTTATGATCTACGGATTAGAAACTTGTTTATCGATTTCATTTCACTCGTAAGATGATTTTAGCTTTCTTGGAACAAACCCTTAAACCGTTGTTGTTCTTAGCGTCGATTTGGATTTCGTTTAGTGTTTTTGATTCGTGGTGATGTTATTTTCATAGTATTGTGGGGCTATCGGATTCTCGGTTGTTCTTGGAAGTTCAGGGGCTGCTCGACCATGTCCGTTCATTGTTTCTGTTGCTCGTGGTTTTGAGGCAAGTATTTGGCCCATACATTTCGTATTTCGTAGATATAGTAGTTAGTGTGCGATTATGTGTGCTACTTAAATGCTTATAATGAATTTACCAAAGAATCGATATATTTTCAATAATGGTTTCTACAAAGACGACTCGTGTGCTTTGTGATCAAAGGTGTCTTTCTGAATATATGTAATGGTGTGGTATGTTGGAATATATTGTCGTCGCATTACATGATTGTAGTAGTCTTTACCTTTACTTGTTAAGGATGGTGTGTTGGTACGTGTACTCGTTTGGTGAATATGTGTTGTCATGTGATATTAGTTGTAACTCATTTGTAAGGAGGTTTTGATGTTCGGTGTTGTTTGGAAAGTGTGATTACTTGTTGTTATGTGGTGGTTGTAAAGTGATGTGTTTGTTGAACCTCCACGATCCGTCCTTGCTGGTACGGATCGGGCGTGACCATAGGGTTGTCCAAACCGGGTATGTCTCGCGGAGGCTCCGAGGTTCGTGGCTTGCTAGCCCGATGCCGACACTAGTAGAAAAAGAGTCTTTCTTGACGCGCATTTGGCGTCATAAAGGGCCTTTATGACGCGCAAATGCTGGTCATAGAAGGACCAGTCATAACTCATTATGACTCGCATTTGTTCGTCATTGTACAATGACACGCACTTATGACACCCACTTTATGACGCCCTTTTCTGACAACTATATATGCGTGTCATAAAAGTTATGACCCCTTTTTCTGATTTCAATTTTTGCGTGTCATAACTTCAAAATTATTTTTTTTTCCGGCTTTTATGACTTCGCTAAACTCCGCAATTATATACCAATTGTACCCAATTCATTACAAAACCCGCGATCGATTGTACAAAATCAACGCATTTCATATATATCGCAAAACCATGCGTTACCAATTCATTACATGACTCGACTAAACTCGATCATGTCAAAATCGGATCAATATTATCTAGTTTACGATTACTACCAATTGTACCCATTTCTACCAACTGTACCTATTCTTACAAACAGCTTTTACTCCCTAAAAATAAAATTCGACACGAAAACAAGCATAATTAGACAAGTTAACTAGCCAATAACAGTGGACAACCGAGAAACGGCATCTAAACTCTAAAACCACCGCCAATTCGATCCACCGCTCTCGCTCCCTTCATCTCTTTTCTTCACACACAACACATAGGAAAGCCAACAACAACAATAATCAAGATGAGAGCTATCAAAAGTATTATTTGGTAAAAGTAGAAATTGTATTAATGATTCGATCTCACGGTGGCGGCACCAGCACCCAATTTGGATATAACTCGGTAACAATGTCAATGTACTTCTCCATTGCTTCTTCAGAGGCATGGTGCCCATCTTCTTCCATGCTTGCCTAACACACCACCTAGACAGGTCATTAATTTGGTTAGCGGATAGATCTTCAATCTCACAGGGTAAGTGAAAAGATCCATCATACACGAGCGAGAAAGCCACACAGTACCACAAATTTCTCGTGTCATTAAAATATAACACTTTTAACACAAAGAATATGAAGAACATTTGTATATCAAAAATACCGATAACATCACTTCCAAAGAACTCAAGGCATACTCTCTATAAAGGGAGAAAGGAAAGAAAATCGATCTAAGAAAATTGCTCAAGTACTACCGCTTCGATTTCAAGGAAGAAATAGCGTCTATGGTCTCAACATTTTCTCGGGCCATTATGGCCTTGAATGCTTAAAGTTAAAGGCATATGTACGAACAAATAATATGAAAACACATAAAAATAATTCATTGTAGGTAGCAGAGGCTAGAGGGTGTTTTAACAATCGAGAGACCGATTTGCGTAAGAATAAATCGGATTGTTATAGATATTTAGTCAAAATAATCCTCAAGTCACATCTAGATATAATATCATAGCATTGAAATAATAAAGAAATGCATTTACGCCTTTTTTCGATTATAATGGACTCTCCGTATCAACTCGGCAAATTCCTCGTGGTACTAGCTTGGTCATTTGATACACAAGTCCCACTCGTAGTAAAGTAAAGTACGACGAGATAAATACAATACAATAAAATAGGATAAAATATCTCGAACATTAAGTCAAGTGTAGCAACGTGTTCTTATGCACAAAAGCTTTCAAGAGTTCGAGGGGTAAGGTAATGGAGTGGAACCGATCTCATGTGTATCAAGATTGTAGAATAAGCAAGTGCAACAATTACAAAAATAATAAACCAAGGCCAAAACCTCCGGGTAATTAACCCAACCTATGAGTAAAACTACATAGAAAAATGGAACCTTGTGAGCAAAGGGATCTAATGAACCTTATGCATAAAACTAGACAAACCCCGAGATGGACAATGATTCAACACCACACGCCGCACGGCAGCAGCCTCCCGAGCTCGTTTGCGCATCATTCCAGCCTCGATACAGGGGTAGAAGAAAACGCTTGTCGCGATCTGAAATCAGCCCGGCAAATAAAGCAATAATGGATCTCCTACAGTTGAATGGCCTCGATCGATGATAATTGCGGTCAAATGCCGCCGTAAAACAAGACCACATCCATATCCTGCAAACACAATCAACGCCATTATAAGATGGATCCTCCTGAGGTTCTTGAACCACCCCCCCTCATTCCATCACCACCTTATGCATAAAACTACACAAAAATCAAACCTTATCACGAATAATGACACACGTAATCTGATCACGAGCCAGTCCTAAAACATGCAACTGAACTCAAGTACCTGGCCAAGAAGAATTTTATATCATCCACAGAATACTAAAAAACATCAAAAAGCTTCTTAACCTCTAATCTACTTCCAAGTATCTTTAAGTTTGAGCCAGCAAATTCAAAACCCAAAAATGCATTTTCCAGCACAAATAAAGGGTAAAAGTAGGACATGCTCGGAGACCCAAAAATCATAGACATGAGGGAAATGATTTAGCCAGAGAAACATTATGAGGAACACACATTCCTTCACATAGGGAGGAAGGTTTTATTGTGTGGGAAACAAAGAGTAACTTTTGTATCAACGAGTTAGATGCCAGAGACGAGTAATTGTTTGTCTGGATTAATCACGTGGGAGTTGGGGGTGCAGAAAGAGAATGGTTAAGACCTCTTAATTGTGATACAAATGTGCATAAGTACCTTGCAAAATGACAGCCAAGTCTTAAGCAGGTATTCAAAGAACACCACACAAAATTGATATCGAGACCATTTTTGCATTGGGTTGGGATACTGGTTCATCTCTTTTCATTTATCAAAGAAAATTTTCACATGATGTTACCGATCTTAATTGACGATCCTAGAAACCTAATATTGATCAGTAGAGTTAGAAAAGTCATAAGCACCTTGATGCCAACAATGGCGAGCAGAATTAGGTCTCCTTCAGGTAGGCAATAGAAACACAATACAAACTTCGTGTAGCCATATCTTCTATTGCTTCTCTCAAAAGTGATAGCCGTAGGAATATACACCAAATATTCAACTGTTTAGAAAACATTGCAGAATAGCCCTTTCTGTTGGCGATCCGTAAATTTCCATAGCTCCACCACCCTATTAAAAACCAAAGGAGAAGTCATACTTCGTTTATAAGTATGGAAATTGGTAGAACATATAACACTATCACGATATTTAATCCTTTGCGATGAACAGAGAAACTTTAAATACCAAGAGAGAGAAATGACGCTTGATTATAAATATGGACAATGATAGAACATATGATACTATTATGATAATCCACCCTTATACTGATTAACAGAGCAAATTAGCCCCGGTATTCTCTCCGATAACCTAGACCCCAAAAGCATTACAACGTCATTATTAATATATAAAACATAATGGCAGAGCAGTGTATGCATAATAGCAAGGCTATAGTGAGCAGTTCCCTATAATCCTTGCAGAATTAAGTCATTAAAATGCAGAATGAAACGGATTCGAGATAAAATCCAATCGATCAAGAATGATGTGCCTATTAGCCACATATAAAAATGTTACGCTACTATGAGCTAACTAAGAATCATTATTTAACCAAATTTTTATAATGAATTTTTATTTCTAATTACAGTCTATGATTTATGCTTTGTCTAATCCTGGAAATTTGCCTAGTAAAAAAGGCAAAACAACAGCTTGTAGCTCAATGGTATTCCTTACCTTTATATGGGCCAGTGATGCATGTTCAATCCCCAAGTTCACCTCCACCAAATTATAAATGCAAACTGTTAATGGGATCATTGTTCCAATTCCAGCTTTATGTTGGTAATTGTGGTTAGTAAAGGAATAGGAAAATCTTTTGAGGATAAAAAAGAGTATAGAAGGGGTACAGGGTGGTCGTAACCCATCAGATCCGCCAACCGCCACACGCCATATCCTTCCAGGGCGCAGGTCCCTCATATATTCGTTTTTCTCTCTATTTTCTTGTTTTCACACGATCACAACCCATCACACGCGCCCCCTTTATGCACCCACATCTCTTCCTTTTCTCCGTGTCCCATTGAAAACACTCAGGGTACAACTAACGATCTTCTTGCGAGGCTCCAGGATGAAGGAATATATCCCCATGCATCAGCATTTTGCAAAAAAATTAGACAGGCTTTTACACTAAAATCATAACAGCTAAGTCTATGGATGTTTCAACTACCAGAGTTTAGTTAGTTCGCTAAGTTACTTGGGGACTGATGGGAACCAAAATAGCCAAGGTTTCTGTGAGGAGAAGGAGAAACAGAAGGAGTAGAGGCGTGCGGCACTGGACATTGATTACTAGGATTTTATTTAGTTTTTACTATATTTCCTTAGTGCTTATTATTTGCTGATTATTTAATTTTCCTAGTAGGACTGTAATAGTTATTCTTTTACATTAGTATAATTGCACATATGAGATAGTGTTACATACCCACCTGTCTATTCAAAGAACTTGTGCTCGATTGGTGGAGATATTCTAGACCTAACTCATTGGCCTGCAAATGATGGAGATATCATTAATGAACATGAAGACCCTCGTTCCACCGCTACCTATGAGTAAAACTACATAGAAAAATGGAATCTTGTGAGCAATTCACCAACAAAACAAAGAAACCTGATGAACCTTATGCATAAAAGTAGATAAACGCCTGGATGGACAACGATTCAACAAAGACATACGGCAGAAGCAGTACCGAGCTCATCATTCCATCCCGATGCAGGGGTAGAAGAAGACGGTTGAAAATGTAATAATAATACCATTCTTTTGCTTTACTCAAAGCGGTCATCTACAAGTATGGCTATATTGTGTCTATATATGTATGTTATGTCTATATGCCTACAAATAATGCGTTTTACTCAGACATCTTGTTGGTTGTGCACAAAATTAAGACCAAGGTTTTAATTTTTGTATGAAGTTACTCTTGAATAAAGCATAAACAAAAGTACAGAGATGTAAAATACAATTTTTTTACTTTGAACCGAACATGCGATCGAATCTCAAATTTTTGCCAAAGACCTCTTAGTCTAATTGAATCACCCGCACTCCCTTTACCGGAGGGAGGGTTCGAGCCTCGTGGAAGGCAAAATCGGTGTGTGAGTGTGTCAACAAAACTAATACGGCCTAGAAGTCGATACAAGTAATTTTACGTACGAAGGAGAAAGTAACAAAAATAAGCGCAAGAAGGGTAACTCCACAAATAATTTTTCCCTCACGAGACATTTACGATTACTCACGTAAAATGTAATTAAATGTAGGAAATGAGCACAAACACAAACACCATCTATCACCCAAGAACACTTAAATTACACCAAAAAAAGGAAGAAGAAAAAGATCATCGAAAGCACGAAACAAATTGAAGAAAAGAAAAAGTTACTTATCGATTAACACCCTAAGCAAGAAAAAGCAAGAGAAAAGAAGAAGGTAAAAAGTAGGAGAGGAACCTTTGATAAATTGAGATGAGTTGAGAAGATAAGTAGAGGGACAAAGCAATAGGTGTCGAGCGAGGACGAGGACGCCAAGACGAGCAATGAAGGTGCAATGGCAGCAGTGATGTGGACGGAGAAAGTAAGAAGAGAATAAATTAGATAGACAAAGGTGAGATAGACGACGATGAAGCAGAGGCGAACGACGAAATAATCGGTCCTTTGGCAAGGGGGCCCCATCGCCAGGTGGAGGTGGCGGAAACTAACCCTAGAAAATGAAAGAACTGGTGAAAGAGGCAGGAAGACGAAATTTTAAAAGACTGATGTTTCTGGTCATCGATATCAATAAATTTTAAAAGATTATGACTGCCACTTTTTGACACATATAAACTCGCGTCATCGCTAATGGAAATTTTACGCGTTATGACTCTGATTATGTGACTAAGCTATTTGCGAGTCATCTTCGACTGTTGGTCATAAAAAAAGGGTCAAGGAAGGGGCTGTTTCTACTAGTGCGAGATAACTTATGGTTGTGGTTTGTTGTGCCGTGTACGTGTCATGGGTTGTCCAAACTAGGTATATCTCGTGGAGGCTCCGAGGTTCGTGGCTTGCTAGCCCGATGCCGGGATTACTATGAACGTGTGTCACGGTTATGTGACTGTTGTCACTGTGATATGTGATATTGTGTGGTTTCCCATTGGGTTATTCACTCGGGTATGTTCAGTGGGAGCATCTGAGGTTCGTGGCTTGTTAGCACGGGATGCGAAAAATCCTTGGGAACATGTTGATATGGAAGATTGGGTAGTGGACCCCGCGTTTTGTGAACGGAATGGTATGATTGGATCGTGGACCCCATGTTTTGTGAACGGAATGGTATGATTGGATCATGGACCCCGTTTTTTGTGAACGGAATGGTATGATTAGAGCGTAGACCTTGTGTTTTATTATCGGAATTGTATTTTGGAAAATGATATGTAGGTTGTGTCCCTAAATGGTTTCGATAAGTGAGGAAACTCAAATGTTTTCAAAACTCCCGAGATTTTAAAATGTTTTCTCAAAAATGTATATTGGGGTTTCATTCCTACCTTTCATGGTTCAAACGGTTTTATTCAAGTGAATTATCTCGGGAAGTCTTTCGTTATGTCTTAGTGATTGACTATCCTTGACTGTTATATTCTCGGAATATGTAGTGTATGGCTCGTATTTGCACTTTAGACTTGCACTAGCAAAATAGTGGAGTTTTGCTAAAACCCCGAGTAATCGGGGGTGGATATATGTATTGCGTCCAGGTATTGTTGCGATAATTCCTACACGCAAGTGCACGTCATCGTTTACAAGTAATAAAGTGATAAGTAGAGTATCGTTCCCACGAGGATTGAATCTCTAACTACCGATTTTTTTCGTATTCCAATTTTATCTGAACAATCGAATTTGGGTTTTGCGATTAATAACTAAAAGAATTACTAAAAGACTAAGCAGTAGAAAACAATATCTTGGATAAAAGAAATCAAATGATAAATAAGTCTAGGGTTCTGAATCCACCTTAGTTTATCCGAATTTACTCTCGATTATCCGTAATAAATAATTTTCCCAATTTATTGAAGGCGGAGATTGCTAATATATTCTACCGCCTCTCCCGAGGTCAATAGATTTATCTAAGGGCGAATAACGCACTCTATCCCTAGGTGAATTAATTCGTCGATAGGCAAAAAGCATGAAATCTCCTAAAGGCCACGTAGTTCCTATGAGTATATTCCTATCTCACAGAATAAAATGGTCCTCACCAATAGTTTCTCACCAAATCTCCTCTCCCGATTCGAAGTGAATGATTAAATCAATACAACTATTGGCCAGATAATTGCAAGCATTAAACATAATTGGGAAAACTCAATAAAAAGGTAATAAATTGGATAATCTCAATCAATTCGTCAAAACAAAGGTTTCATCAAAACCCTAGATTAGGGCTTTAGCCTCGACATACTAAAAGCGAAAATACGAGAATAAATAAACGAAAGCATAAAATTCAAACGCAGATGAAGCCTTGATTCCTCCGTTCTTGCCTTCCGCCTTCGCCCTTGAAGTCTTCTCGCTCTCCTCTTCTTCGCCGTCTCCAAGCTTAAGCTCTCAAAGGTTAAAGATCCAAAGATTCCAAGATTTTTTTATTTAGGGTCTTAAACCCTATTTATAGCTCAAAGACATCAAGAAATCGCGTCCGTATTAGTCGGCCGAAATCGGCTTCAAACACTCAAAATCCGCGGGCATACACAAACCGCCAAGTGTGCCGCGGCTCACTAAACTCCGTGTCGCGCACACGGTCTTGGTGAATGCACGGGCGTTAATTAATTCTTCCGTGCCGCGGCTCACTGGGCCGTCAGGCGCACAGTACGATTCACTCGCGCTCGGCCGGTGTCTTCCTGTGCCGCGGCTCAGCTTCCTTGTGCCGCGGCTCAGAGTCCATATTTTCTGTTTTCGCCCGTTTTGCCTCGTTTTAGCTTCCGGACATCAATTTCCTGTCAATCATACAAAATTAAGGCATTAAAAGCTCATTTAGACGATTTCACTCTCCAAAATACTACAAAATAATGATAAATAAGCGTATAAAAATACGCCTAACAAATACCCCCAAAATTAAGCCTTTGCTTGTCCTCAAGCAAAAAGAATTAAATTCAATAAAAGAATGTCGTGAATCATCGTGCAACTCATAGTGTTCAACCTAATCAATACTATCCTGTAATTCTCTCTAAATAATACGAGTGTCATAAAAGTGAGCTGCACTCAGAATAATGATTCCGCAACGTAATCAAATTCAGTCCTAATCACTCGTTCATGAGGAAATTCCAGCCCAAAGATTAACAAAACGTGAGTCAAATCGACCGTCAATAAGAAAGGCTAACACAACCAAGCTAGTTCGTCCCGTTCCACAGTCGAAAGGCACAATTTTCACGAGTTTCATAACAAATAAACCTCGGACAGTATCCCCTTATATATATATGCTCAAGAATTTGATTCGAGTTGACCACTAGGTTAGGATCTCGGGATGTTTCATCGGGACAATCCTAGGGTGGAAACTTCATTCTCATGTATTGGAAAACCGTTTGACGTAAAAGACACTCATGGGGCACATGGATGCTTCTAGTTACTAAGTTCCCGTCTACAGCGGAGAAACAACTCGAATATATAATTTCCGCATGTCCGAATCAAGGTTGCCGTTTTACGCGAGAGTAAACAGCGGGTTACGCGAATACCCCCGGTTACTAGGCTCCCTATCATTGGCACATGTGAAATATCTAAATCACTAGTCTAATCAGGGTTGTCGTTTTACGCGAGAGTAAACAGCGGGTCACGCGAATACCCCCGGTTACTAGACTTCCCTTCATAGAACACATTATCTCGACTTTTAGGGAAAACTGACCGACTCTAAACTCAATCTAAGTGCCAAAACGACTAAAGAAACAGTACGACTCTCTATCCGGAAAATGTAGCCAAACGTATTGATGGGGATTTAAAAACAAGTATGTATCGTCTCTTATCTGCCAAGACCTCAACAATCACGAAAAATTTCAGACCTAATTGAATACTAAGCAGAACAGAAATAACTGACTACAACTCGACTAGAACTCGCCCGCTTCTTCAGAGAGAAAAACAGTGTCGTAACATCAGTATCACACAAATAGAAGCACAAAAAATTCACGAATAAAGAAAAACTAAGACAAGCAAGGCTATCTAAAAAAAATTTTACGCAAAGTAATGAAAAGTGCAACGAAATAACGTACATCAATAAAATAGAGTACAGCAATGAATGTAGAAACTGAAAGTAAATCCCCCCCCAAATTTAGGACGTACATTGACCTCAATGGACAAAAATGATATGCAATAAAAGTAAAAGGTCAAGTACTCCCCTCCAGTCTGCTCAGGAGCTGGTGCCGGCATCGTCCGGTGAGCTTGCATGCTTCTTGACTACATCATGCGGAATGTGAATAAACGAGCTTGCATCATCAAAAAGGAAGTTAAGTACGAGCTCTCAAGTTGAACATGATGTAGGGTTTGGGGATAATGTAATTCGACAACATGATTCATTGCATATAATTTTGAAAATGCCTAGCTTACCAATTTTTCATTGCTGCAATTTATCAAACACCTTGGGTGCACAAGTTAAAATGAAGAACAAGAATTTTGATGGTTAATTCCAAATCCCAAAAGTAATAACACAGATTATAACCCTGAATCATGACAACTATCATCAACAGTTCGTTCATAAACATCAATTCCATCACAATATCAAATTCCCATATTCCAACTCCATTTTAGAAACAAAAGTGAAGAACATCTAGCAATATAAAACTTCAAATCTTTTCACATCAAGAATCACTTATGATTTAGAAATCAACAATCACCTGGAGAATTTGAGAAGGAGACAATAGAATGGTATCAACTGACCTCATTGTGTGAAGGAAGGAAGGAAGGGAGGGAAGAAGTATCTTATGCAGCCGATCGATTGAATGAGCCCTACACCGTTGCTCTTATTTTGACGGGGCCGCGGCACAATATAAGTGAGCCGCGGCCCAAAGTACAGTCGGACTGGGACGTTCTGGAATGTCGTCGGGTGCCGCGGCTCAGTTTCCGTGTGCCGCGGCTCAGTGTGTTAGTGTGCCGCGGCTCAGGTTTAGTGTGTCGCGGCACAAAGTACAGGCTCCCTGGGCGTTTCTTGACCATTTAGTGTGTCGCGGCTCAGATGTAGTGTGCCGCGGCTCAGCGACCTGTTGTGCCGCGGCTCAGTAAGATCATGTCGCGGCACAGGGTACAGTTTGATCGGCCATTTTTCAAGAAATGTGTGTGCCGCGCTCACTGATCGTGCCGCGCCCATCATTGAATTCCTCCCTTTGCCGATTCACGCATTGCACTTTACACGAAAACATCAAGACGAGAGGGAAGGATGGATCAAAGAAGAAAGAATACAAATAGAGACTCTAAAAATGCAATAAAACAACAAAGAATCTACAACTAATACTCGGGTTGCCTCCCGAGGAGCGCTAAGTTTATAGTCTTCAGCCGGACTTTTCTCGCATTCATCCGGCGGTGGATAAGGTGACGCTCGTTTTCTGCGTGTCGATTGGATTTCCCAAGTATGCCTTCAACCGTTGTCCATTAACTTTGAATTTTCGGCCATCTCTTTGAACTTCTACTGCACCATGTGGAAACACTTGAACTACGGTGAACGGTCCCGACCATCGTGAACGCAATTTCCCGGGAAATAACTTTAAACGTGAGTTAAATAGCAACACCTCTTGACCCAGGACAAATTCTCTCTGCGTGATGTGCTTATCATGCCAAATTTTTGTCCGCTCCTTATAAAGTTTTGCATTTTCGTATGAGTTGTGGCGAATTTCTTCCAACTCGTTCAGCTGCAAACAACGCTTTTCCCCAGCGGATTTTAGATCAAAGTTTAGTTTCTTTATCGCCCAGTAAGCACGGTGTTCCATCTCTACGGGTAGATGGCAACCTTTCCCATAGACCAATCTATAGGGCGACATTCCGATAGGTGTTTTATACGCAGTCCGGTACGCCCAAAGTGCATCATCGAGTTTAAATGCCCAATCTTTTCGAGACGAGCTGACCGTCTTTTCTAGAATCCACTTCAGCTCTCGATTTGATATCTCGACTTAACCACTCGTTTGCGGATGGTATGCTGTGGCAACACGATGAGTGACTCCGTAGTTTCTTAAAACCGCATCAAGAAATTTGTTGTCGAAGTGTGACCCACCATCACTTATAATAGCACGTGGAGTCCCAAAGCGTGTGAAGATATGTTGTTTAATAAACTTGATTACGACATTGGACCCATTCGTAGGTAGTGCCACCGCTTCAACCCATTTTGAGACATAATCTACGGCCACCAAAATATAGAGATTCTTGTTTGATGGGGGAAATGGACCCATGAAGTCGATCCCCCATACATCAAATAATTCGACTTCAAGTATGGTGTTCAGCGTCATTTCGTGTCGTCTTGAGATGTTTCCTGTCCGTTGACACCGATCACATGTAGACACAAAGGAGTGAGCATCTTTGAATAAGGACGGCCAATAAAATCCCGACTGTAAGACCTTCGCTGCTGTTCTATTTCCACTAAAATGTCCACCGTAGGGTGATGCATGGCAATGGTTCAGCACACTGTGGATTTCCTCATCCGGAATGCATCTACGGATAATTTGATCGGGGCATCGCTTGAAGAGAAAAGGATCGTCCCACAAATAGTACTTAGCGTCCGAGATTAGCTTCTTCTTTTGATGACGTGAGAGGTCGTTCGGAATTGTTTTACTTGCTAAGTAGTTCACTAGATCAGCATACCAAGGCGCATGTGTTGAATCCAACTTGTAGAGCTGCTCGTCGGGGAAGGTTTCTATAATTTGTGGCTGACTTTCTTCCTTCTCGAGGGAACTCTCTAATCGTGAAAGGTGATCGGCTATAACATTTTCTGTCCCTTTCTTGTCCCGAATCTCCAAGTTGAATTCTTGAAGGAGTAGCACCCACCGAATCAACCTTGGTTTGGCATCCTTCTTCTCCAAAAGGTATTTTATTGCCGAATGATCGGTCCACACTATCACTTTCGTTCCCAGTAGATAAGCCCGAAATTTATCAAATGCAAAGATCACCGCCAACAATTCCTTCTCCATTGTGGCATAATTTCTTTGGGCGTCATTGAGTGTTCGGCTCGCATAGTATATGACATGGAACACCTTCCCTCGTCTCTGCCCCAAAACAGCCCCAATGGCAAAGTCGCTAGCATCGCACATTAGTTCGTACGGAAGGTCCCAATCCGGAGCGACTATCACCGGTGCCGTGCTTAGAGCTTTCTTCAGCAACTCGAAACTTTCTTTACAAGACTCGTCGAAAGTAAATGGGACATCTTTCATGAGTAAATTGCACAGCGGCTTCGTGATCTTTGAAAAATCCTTAATAAATCGGCGATAGAAACCGGCATGTCCCAAAAAACTCCTAATCCCCTTGACCGAAGTGGGTGGAGGCATCTTCTCAATTGTCTCGATTTTCGCTCGGTCGACTTCAATTCCATGTGAGGATATTCGATGGCCAAGCACACTGCCCTCTGCACCATAAAATGACACTTCTCCCAATTCAAGACTAAATTGGTTTCTTCGCATCTTCGCAAGACTTTACGCAAATTTTCCAAACAAATGTCAAATGAATCTCCAAAACAGAAAAATCATCCATAAAAATCTCAATACACCGCTCTACCATGTCGAAAAAATAGCCATCATACACCGTTGAAAAGTAGCGGTGCATTACACAATCCAAAAGGCATGCACCTATAAGCGAAAATGCCGTAAGGACATGTAAACGTCGCTTTCTCTTGGTCTTCCGGGGCTATGTAAATCTGATTATACCCGAATAACCATCGAGAAAGCAATAGAAATCGTGTCCGGCTAATCTATCTAACATCTGATCAATAAAAGGCAAGGGGAAATGATCTTTTCTAGTGGCCTTATTTAATTTCCTATAATCTATGCACATACGCCACCCCGTAACAATCCTGGTGGGAATTAATTCATTATTATCGTTTTGAACAACTGTTATCCCACCCTTTTTCGACACAACTTGAACCGGACTTACACACTTACTATCAGAAATTGGAAAGATCATACTGCGTCGAGGAGTTTTAAAACCTCGACTTTTACCACCTCCTTCATGTTAGGATTCAGCCGGCGTTGATGCTCCACGGATGGTTTGTAGTCTTCTTCCATCAAAATCTTGTGCATGCAGATCGATGGGCTAATCCCCTTAATATCCGCAATAGACCATCCAAGAGCATTTGTACTCCTCGAAACTCTTAATAATTTTGCCTCTTGATCTCCCGCTAAAGTGGCCGAAAGGATAACCGGGAGGGAGTTGTCGCCCCGTGAATGCATATTTCAAATGAGGTGGCGCTTTTTGAGTTCCAACTTTGGAGGTTTTTCAATCGATGGGGTCGGTCGAGTTAGTGAACTTCCTAGCTCCTCGAATGGTTTACGAATAAAAATTGGGCAGGAAGCATCCATGTGTCGCATATAGGTGCATGCTCTCCATTTGGTTCTAAATGTTTCAATCAAAACGGATTCCAATGGATCGGGTGGATAATTTTCTCGAAAAGTTCTACTCACACACGAGTCAATGACGTCAACTTGGAAACAATTTTCAGCGTCACTTGGATATTTTACGGATCGAAAAATATTGAATGTTACTTGCTCCTCTTGAACACGCAAAGTCAGCTTTCCCTTTTCCACATCAATCAACGTTCTACTGTTGCCAAAAATGGTCTTCCCAAAATAATTGGGATATCTTGGTCTTCTTCCATGTCAAGTACGATGAAATCGGCCGGAAAGATGAACTTATCAACTTTGACTAACACGTCCTCTATCACACCCCTCGGATATTTGATGGATCCATCGGCCAATTGTAGAGAGACTGTCGTCGGCTTGGCTTCCCCAATCTCCAGCTTTTTAAAAATAGAGAGGGGCATAAGATTTATACTGGCCCCGAGATCGCATAGGGCTCTTTCAAAAGATGAATTTCCGATGATGCAAGGGATGGTGAAGCTTCCCGGATCTCTCAATTTAGGTGGGAGCTTCTTTTGTAAAATAGCGCTGCACTCTTCCGTTAAAGCGACCGTCTCATATTCCTAGAGCTTTCGTTTATTGGACAAGATCTCTTTCATGAACTTGACGTAACTCGGCATCTGTTCCAATGCGTCGGCGAACGGAATGTTTATGTGCAATTTCTTGAAGATGTCGAGGAATTTTGAAAACTGCTTGTCCAGTTTTTGCTTTTGGAAACGCTGTGGGAATGGAATTTGAGGAGTGGGCTGAGTGGTCGATACTTCCTTTGGCTTGGGCGCCTCTTCCTTTTCCTTCTCGTTTTGCTCGATCACGCTCTTTGTCAATACTAGATCGCCCTTTTAACTCTTTTCCGCTTCGTAATTCGATCGCTTGCACATTTTCCTTGATTTCACTTATCGCTACTGGCGAGGCACTTTGAGACCGAGAGGACAATAAATTAGCAATCTGCCCCATTTGTGTTTCTAGATTTCGGATGGAGGTCGAATGATTTTGGAGGGTCGTCTCGGTGCGGGTCATGAATTGGCTTGTGTTAGCCGCCAATTGAGCAAGAGCATCTTCCAAAGATACCTTTGGTGATTGAGGGGCTGCTGTGGGGGTTGCACGAAGTGAGGTTGTGGAGGCTTCATAGCTTGCCCATTTCTCCATGGAAAATTTTGTTGATTCCTCCACCCTTGATTATAAGTGCTGGGGTAAAAATTGCTTTGTCGATTTCCATTGGCCACGAATTGAGCTTGCTCCATCTGATGTTGCTCGAATGGATTTCCAACTTGACATTCTGCGCTCGGGTGTGATCCGTTACACCAATTGCATGTCTCTATGGTAACGGGGGCTGGTGCGTGCGAAAATGCCTGGAGCTGTTGTGTCAAAGCGGCGACTTGAGCTGACAAAGTGGAAATCGGGTCATTGCTTGAAACTTCCATGACTCTCTTCAGTGTCAATCTTTCCGATGGCCATTGGTATGCGTTTTCGGCCATATATTCCAAAATCACGTGTGCCTCGGCCATAGATTTTCCCATGAAAGTCCCACCAGAGGCCGCATCCACGAGAGTGCGTGTAGAAGCACTCAAACCATTATAGAACGTATGAAGCTGAAGCCAATCAGGAATGCCGTGATGAGGGCATCTTCGTAGCAAATCTTTATATCGCTCCCACGCCTCGTGGAGCGATTCCATATCGTACTGGACAAAGGTGGTTATTTCGTTCCTCAACCTTGCCGTCTTAGCTGGTGGGAAGAATTTGGCAAGGAAGGCTTGCGCTAACCTCTCCCATGTTGTAATCGACCCCGGCGGTAAGGAATTTAACCAAAACTTTGCTTTATCCCTCAAAGAGAAAGGGAAAAGCCTCAATCGGATGGCATCGTCGGTGACACCATTAGTCTTGAATGTGTCGCATATCTCAAGGAAAGAAGCAATATGGGCATTCGGGTCGTCCTTCGGCAGTCCACAGAATGGGCTCGCCTGCACCATCTGAATAATGGCGGGCTTGATCTCAAAATTATTAGCTTGGATAGTGGGACGCCGAATTCCCGAAAAATTAGCGTTGACCTGCGGCATGGCATAATCTCGAAGAGCGAGTTCCGGTTGAACTTGCCGCACTTGGTTATCTCCTCCTTGGACTTCGATATTCTCAGCCATGTTGACCGTCGTCTGCAACTCTCTTTTCTCCTTTTTGTTCCTTCTTAGAGTGCGCTCGAGCTCGGTATCCAAAGGTAGTAGGCCTTCGTTACCGAGTTTTCTCATGCACTACACGAAAGGTCTGAAAGGAAAAACAAATAAACGAAATTAAATACACAAAAATAAAAATAAAACGTTCAAATTAAGACTGGAAATACTTAAATCGATATTAGAAAATTTCAATCCCAAGAACGGCGCCAAAACTTGTTGCGATAATTCCTACACGCAAGTGCACGTCATCGTTTACAAGTAATAAAGTGATAAGTAGAGTATCGTTCCCACGAGGATTGAATCTCTAACTACCGATTTTTTCGTATTCCAATTTTATCCGAACAATCGAATTTGGGTTTTGCGATTAATAACTAAAAGAATTACTAAAAGACTAAGCGGTAGAAAACAATATCTTGGATAAAAGAAATCAAATGATAAATAAGTCTAGGGTTCGAATCCACCTTAGTTTATCCGAATTTACTCTCGATTATCCGTAATAAATAATTTTCCCAATTTATTGAAGGCGGAGATTGCTAATATATTCTACCGCCTCCCGAGGTCAATAGATTTATCTAAGGGCGAATAACGCACTCTATCCCTAGGTGAATTAATTCGTCGATAGGCAAAAAGCATGAAATCTCCTAAAGGCCACGTAGTTCCTATGAGTATATTCCTATCTCACAGAATAAAACGGTCCTCACCAATAGTTCCTCACCAAATCTCCTCTCCCGAGTCGAAGTGAATGATTAAATCAATACAACTATTGCCGATAATTGCAAGCATTAAACATAATTGGGAAAACTCAATAAAAAGGTAATAAATTGGATAATCTCAATCAATTCGTCAAAACAAAGGTTTCATCAAAACCCTAGATTAGGGCTTTAGCTTTGACATACTAAAAGCGAAAATACAGAATAAATAAACGAAAGCATAAAATTCAAACGCAGATGAAGCTCGGATTCCTCCGTTCTTCAGCTTCCGCCTTCTGCCCTTGAAGTCTTCTGCTTCCCTCTTCTTCTGCCGTCTCCAAGCTTAAGCTCTCAAAGGTTAAAGATCCAAAGATTCCAAGATTTTTTTATTTAGGGTCTTAAACCCTATTTATAGCTCAGCACATCAGCAAATCGCGTCCGTATTAGTCGGTCGAAAACTGGCTTCGAAACAGCTCAAAATCCGCGCGGGCATACACAAACCGCCAAGTGTGCTGCGGCTCACTAAACCTGTGCCGCGGCACACGGTCTTCAGCTGAATGCCTGGGCGTTAATTAATTCTTCTGTGCCGCGGCTCACCTGGGCTGTGCCGCGGCACAGAGTACAGTTCACTCTGTGCTCGGCTGGTGTCTTCCTGTGCCGCGGCTCAGCTTCCTTGTGCCGCGGCTCAGAGTCCAGATTTTCCGTTTTCGCCCGTTTTGCCTCGTTTTAGCTTCCGGACTTCAATTTCCTGTCAATCATACAAAATTAAGGCATTAAAAGCTCATTTAGACGATTTCACTCTCCAAAATATTACAAAATAATGATAAATAAGCGTATAAAAATACGCCTAACAGGTATATGCAGGACCTTGGGGAGCTAAACACCGGATCGATACGAAGGATGATGGAAGACGACGATACTAATTACACAGAGACCAGTGCTGCATATTTTGGTCAAGACATGTTGTGGTGTCTTTTCTACTGATGTATTTTCTGATTGTACTGAGTATGGTTCGTGTATTCGAACCGGGTTTTGGTTTGAATGGTTGCAGAGTTAGGTATGCTTTATTTGTATATCGTGATGAAAGACCAAATCGGTTTAATTGTTCGTTATTTAGCCATGTCGGCTTGTAATATGATGTAATATATATGTATTTAACCTGGTAGATCCTCACGGAGAGGGTCTGCGGCGCTGTAATACTCCCGAGTGGTTTGGGGGTGTTATAGAACGAGAGAGGGCGGCCACATGGTGTCTTGATGAGAAAACGAGCTGAGCCACTCGGTTCGTGTACCGGACGTTCGCGTGTCTAGTCCGTTAAGTACACTTCGTTTTATCTCAAATGTATTTATACTTAATTAATTAATCCAATTAATTAATTTTATCAAATATAAAATTATGATAATTTATTTTCAAGAAATAATTATTTATGAATTAAATTAATCACCTAATAATTAATTTCAATTTACAAGACTACATGATTATCAAATAAATCAAATTAGATATCCAATATCCAATATTATTGAATAGATAATAAATACATATTTTATCCATAAAATATCCTTGTGCGCGACCCCATAGGTCCGTCTTAGTCGGCAATGGAAGGAACCAAGAAGTACGGATAACACTTAGCCAGTCTAATGCTCCGTACCGTAACCCAACTAAGAACGAATGATCGGATCATTCCAAAACCATTTTGTCTTGAATACTGTATACGTATAAACCCTTCAATCATATGTCCCAGTCAAGTATTAGGGTCACGGTAAAGTCAAACCCTAGTGTAACTTGATTCTATGCATTTTGTTAATACAAATTGCGATCACCGAGCTCTCGTATATCAAATACAACTAGCTCTAACTGCTTTGGCCAAAGACTTATGATCTCATTTGCCATTAATCGCATATGACATTTACCTGCTCACTAACGGAGGAGAGAATCTCATCTTGGTATTCACTAGAGACTGCTACTTGCCCACTAAGTTGTATTTCGAGGTTCACCCCACCAACCAGCGATTGGATCGAACTACTCTAATGACTAACTTAATGTCACAAGCATATATCCTACTGAAACCTCAAGTCAAAGGTCCACGTATACCTATCACAACCTTTCGATTCAGTCATTGACAATCCCTGAGTGATATACATGTGAATCAAGGCGAGTCGTGTTCTAGTATACTAATCTCATTAGCATACCTATAAAGTGTGCTCCCACTAACCTTTAGTGAAGACAGACACTCTACATGTTTGAGCACACGTTATAGAAGCCTTGTCCAAACTTACTGCATAGTTAAGTTTTATCGACTTGCGAACCAATTAAGCATTCGAGCCCTAAACACTTCCAGTCCCTATTTCCTTATCTCCATAAGGAGTAGAATATTTGTTCTTGAATGCAATGACTATTATTCTATATACCAAATCACGATGCAAGTGATATACAATAATATAGTAAATAATAAATGCCTTATTTAATAAAAGTTCTTAATTACAATACAATGCTCTCACTTTCTCATCCTCTGAGTGACATTCAAGGTTATATTAATTCCTAACAGATACAATATTGAATATTCAGTTGATATAATCAAAGTTTCAAACAAAATGACGCAGCTAAAAAAGTAATTTGAAACACTTCAATAAATTAACTAAGGCAGTATACTTCTAGAGTTTTTTTACTTTTCTTTTTATAAGTCAACTAATATTAATCAAAAACAAGTAAAGAGGTAATTTCAGTTTTTCTAATTATTTTTACTATACCTGAACCCGAACTGAATTTTTGAATTCAGGTTTGGTTCCAAAAAAATGCTTATTTTCCAACTTCAAGAATCGAACCGAACTGAGAATTTCATTCCGATTTCAATCGGTTCCACGAATTTTGGGTTGAAATTCCCAGCCCTATATTTATGTAACTGGATCATCAAATTCAAGTTTGACCAACGTCTCTTGCAGTAGTCCACATTCCACACTTCACTACTACAAAACTGGGCCTTTAACAGCGGTTCTGGAGCCACATTAACAGCGGTTCCTGAACTGCTATTAAAGGTGGTGCTGTTAATTTAACAGCGGTTTGGCAGAAACCGCTGTTAATTTTGCAGTGTAAATTTATGTTAAACTGGACATTTAACAACGGTTCCAGTTAAAAACCGCTGTTAATTTAACAGCGGTTGTATAGAAAACCGTTGTTAACTGTACTGTTAATATCGGTTCCGTGAAGAAACCGCTGTTAATTTAACAGCGGTTCCCTTAAAACCGATGTTAAATTTACACTGCAAAATTAACAGCGGTTTCTCCTAAGAACCGCTGTTAATTCTATTTTTTTAAATACCAGGTTTGTTTTTTTTATTTCCAACCTGCTACACATACACATAAAACAGCATCCTAAACACCAAAAACAGCATCCAACCACAAAACATCAAATAAAACCTCAACAACACAACTTTATTTCATTCATAATACAACTAAACAACTTTTATCCAACCATGAAATACAATAACATTCTATCCAATACAAAAAAAAATACAACACAATTCAAGTACAGCGGCAACAAACAACAAGCAAAATCAAGCACAAGTAAAAGTAGAAAAGGAAAAAGAAGAACACAACAACGAATACAATGCATCATAAACATGCGCTCGTCGGAATGATTCTTCTCCAACATCACGAATCATGTCTTCAAATTGATCACCATCTATATCTACGTGTGTGTCTTCAGTTGGAATGTCTACTAGTTTGCCATGCCATATCCAAATCGTATAGTTCGTATTTATTCCCTCACAAATAAGATGTTCACGAATTATGTCAGCTTCATGTCGTCTCCCGTTCATACACTTGACACAAGGGCAAAAACATCATTCATCGGGTTCCGGGCGATTTTGTCGGGCGAACTCAAGAAATTGTTCGATTCCATTATCATACTCATCACTATTACGACTTGCATTCATCCAACTTCGATCCATTTTTCTTCTTTTTTGTTGTACACATAGTGAAATTCAATTAACAATTCCTTTAGTTAGAACCAACCACATTTAGTGTTATTTTAATCTTCTACCAAAAACATACAACTATTGTTGCTATTAATATACTATGTCATCTCACTATTTCATAAAGACTGTCACCTTTTCCTGCATTAACTATTAGGAGAAGATCCTTAAGATGAAAGTTAACATATATCCCAAAGGGAGAAGATCCTTAAGAAGTTAACAACATCTATCCCAACGTAATTCATGTTTTAAAAGGTAACAGACAAAAACTGAAAGACACACAAGAGTAATCACGTTATACTTCTCGACCATATAGTAGATATACCTTTAGGTCAGAACATACCTTTAACTCATAAAATTTTCTTAGAATTTAACATCTTAATATTTTTCTTTGTGTTAAACTATTGATTGGCCATTACCGATACTTACTGAACTCAAGTGACTATCTTTTATTTTTAAAGAAAAATTTGGACATAATATTATCAAATTACTCTTCCCTATGTACTACGAGCAGAGGGAGTGAGATTCCTACGAGAAGTATCTCACTTCAACTATCTCAAGAACAGAAGATGTCTGGCCTAAATAGAAGTGCAAAGCAGAACTCACCCAAAAGCAAGGATTAACTTTACCATAAGTACAAGTACCCGAACAAATTACTAATGTAAGTGAATAATTATCTTCGAAATTAGCACAAACAAAATGAAACCAATATGCAATGCAAACTAACGTAGTGTACAGAAAAAATGTAAAAAAATGGAATAAAGCCAGTAAACGCTTACCTCAGCGCGTTTTAACCCCGCGGCGGCCAGAAAATCCGAGAAGACAGAGCCGCGGAAATAGATGTGGCCAACGGTGGGGGTAGCTCGGAGATGGTCGCTCAGGCCACGTCCAACGAAAAACAGCGAAGGCCAATCGTCCGGCGAGATGGTCGCCTCTCCCCAACCTGCTTCTACGTCTCTCCTCAGGTATGTTGAACGGTCCTTGTGGCTACATAGAAATGGGCATCTAAGTCCTTATGTATGCATGCGTGGCGAGCTGCTTGAGACTATTTACAGAGTAGAAGGAATAGGTGTGGCGACGGCAAAAAATCAAGATGCCGGGCGGACAACAGCGACGGGAAGGGCGGACAACGGCGACGGGAAGGGTGATGGGAAAATGGGAGTGTATTTTGGGTCAGTACAGGGTAGAGAGAGGCGGAGGAAGAAAAATAAAACCCTGAACTATTATTCATTTTTAATGATCAAACAACAGCGGTTGTTAAGCAACAACCGCTGTTAAATGTATGTGCAAACAACAACAGTTGTTTCAACACAATGCTGTTAACAGTGTTTTTTAAATTCTTTAACAGCGGTTATCACCTAAAAATGTTGTTAACTATAGTTTTTTTTTTTTTTGAAAAAATTAACAGTGGTTATTGTATAAACCGCTGTTAATTGTCACTTTTAACAACGGTAAATTACTTTTTTTAAATGTTACATTTAATTTTACTTTTTTTCGAGAAAAATTTTAACATCGGGTTTCTTTAACAATCGATGTTAAATTGCAAGTTCATTTTTTTTTACTTTTTCGGGATAAATTTAACATCGGTTATTATAAAACCGCTGTTAAGTTGCTATTTTAACATCGGTTATTTTAATAACCGCTGTCAATTTATTGCACATTATTTACAAGTATGCCACCGCGTCATTTTAACAGCGATTTTCGAACAACCGCTGTTAAAGGCTAGTTTTGTAGTAGTGCTTAAACAACTAACAGATAGTGAATAAACATGAAAGAACTAAAACACTCAGTTCAACTGTAATATACAGATATGATTTTATTTCTTAGATTGAATTCGCTCGCGTATTTATGTTTTGTTATATATTGAGGTTGTATTAAATAATTATTGCATGACATTACCATTTGATCGTACTCATTCTTGATTGTCGGATTTCTTCCGTGAGAATTTTAGAGAGTTACGGCCGTAGTAAGTTCTACTTTATGGCCGTAACATATTATCTTGGTGGCTCGTGTTTCGACGAGAGCACCTTTCTGTCTTAAACACTTGTACATTACAGCCGCACATCTGTGTTTCTAACATCATCTTTCTGTATATATGCAGGGAGCAGATTTTTTTGCTCATTTACTCAACCCTCCGCCCCTTCGTGATTTTTGACTGTTCTTGAGTGATTTGAGTGTTCTTGGAGGTTTGGATAGTTGGAGAACCATTGGCTCATCTAGCTGAATCTTTTATTATATTTCTGCCCATGAATTCAGTCATATATATTTATATTTAGTAAGATTTGAAGTATGTGAAAACTTGTCTTATGGATATATGAAATCCTGGAAGGATTTGATTTGTCTAAAATATATAAATCAAAATCTAAACATCTTTATCCCATCAAGCTCCAAGAATCTAGTCGAATTTGAAATAACCGTCTTAGTCAATATTATTTGATAAAAGAAAGATATATTAATGACTTAATGAAGTATATAGATATTAATGATACTAGATTGATTGGAACTCCGAAGAAATTCAATTGGCACTTGAAATATTTTAGAAAATAATTTGAGAACAAAAAATTTGAATATTTAGAATATGCATTGAATTACAAACACTTTGGAATTGTTTTATTTTTATGTCAAAATCTTATACCTGGAAGGTATTAAAATAGTTTTACATGGATGAAACACACTCATCAATTATCACAATGATTGATTAGTCGGTTGATCTTATTAAGGACCCCTTTTGTACCAAAGTGATGCGACCCCCACACGACGTGCCGTGGTAACCGCTATCGCTAGTATGATTTTAGTTCCCAAGATCGTTCCAATATTAAGCAAATGATTGTTTTACTTCAAGCCCTCTACGTGACGCGCCGTAGCAAACCGGAAGGTGCGATTCAAACACGCCACGAGGTTTCTAACGCCTCGATAAGTGAATTGAAATCACGATTTATATTTTGGAGACACACTCAATAAAATAAGAAGAAAGTTTGTTAACACAAACACTCACAATTTTGATAAATTTCCAGGTGTCCTTACAAATGAAATTGAGGGCTATTTATAGCCAAAATTCCTACAACTATTACAATATAAAATTATAAAATAAAGACTAAAAAATTATAAATTCAACATTCAAAGCTCCTAAAATCTGATCCATGACAAATCAACCCATAAGTTAAGGAGTCAACACATTTTTAGGGGACAAAAATCAAGGACCAAGACTTAAGTTTTGAAAATAAGAAATCAAAGTTAAAGAAAAATATGCTGTTGTCGTTTTAGTGGAATAACAGATCTTAGACTTTGGATTTTGATCTTGATGTCTTCTAGATAATTGTAGTACTGACTCTTAGCTTTCCAAATCCTCCAGAATTGTCTTAATCAGACATCGAATATGAAAGTTATGATAAAAATACGAATATATATCGTATCTGAAATTTCCAACGCCTGCTTTCAATTGTATCGCATCTTCAGTTAGGCTTATTGCTTGGAATGATGACATCAACACTTTTAATCTAACATGTGACGGCTTCAATAACACAAATAAATATGTTATTATATTTATGATCACCGGTCTGATTAAAATGATTTTGCACGAGCATTGTTAATGAGTTCTTTATCGCATTTGCTCGTGATCTTGTTATTGGTCCCACATGAATGTATAGTTCTTCTTCTGACTGACTGACTGTTTCTTGATTCACATCACAAAGGATGGTGATTAACAAATTCTGATCCACAAGCATCACATCTCACTACAATTAGTGCACTCATTTATATTATTGGTTCTACATGAACTTATATATTAGCAATGCTTAATTTATCATCTACCAGACGATATTGAAAAGTATTCAAGGCTTCAATTATATCTCCAAAGAAAATTAGAATTTTGTCTATTTTTCTTACATGATCCCTGTATTTAAAAAGCATTGAATATATATTTGTATACGATCAATCACCCACTAAATCTGAAAAAGTTACGGGCTATAATAGAATAATGAAGTTCTCTGAACTATATTGCATAAAGGCAATACGGTCTTTATAGCTCACCTGGAGAATTTAAAGGAGATATGACGGGACATATTACACCCAAGTTCTTTTTCACTACAAAAGAAAGATTAAAGTGATGACTAGATCAAGAGAATAATTAAATGCACAAGGATGATATAAATTGATGTTGTATGACCTTGAGTTTTACATAAGAAAATAAATAACGGATTTATAATTGTAACAATTTAAGTTTATGATTTAAGCTTGACTAGAACTTCTAAAGAGATCATTAAATCTGCCACTGGAAATATGTGAGGTAAATCTTACTAACAACATCTTAAATTATCGTTATATGAAGCAAGTTGAGAATGTGTATGGTTGGTGAACCTTACTAACAACATCTTAAATTATTGCAATATGAAACAAGTTGAGAATGTGTATGGTTGGTGAGCCTAATCACAACTAATATAAAATCTCCAGAAAAGATATTGGCACCTCGCCAGCCTATGAGTTCAAGATTGCAATTTGCATTGAATATGATACCCATCTTAATCTATGGGGGATTTTTGAAAGGGTATTACTAAACACCGCCCAAAATTACTAGCCACCGCCCTATAAGATTACCTTTTTATCCATTTCAAGTCTTTCATTATTTCTAAACACCACACCACACCAAAATCTTTCAAGCTCAAGTTTTTCGAATATAACACACAATCAAATATATATCGTCAATATTATCGACAACTATGAAAATGGACGAGAATTCGCATCTGGAGGTAATTTTTCGGAGAAAATGACGCAGGCGTCTGATTATTCCGCCTGTTCCATGGTACAGGCGTCCCCAGATTCCGCCTGGACCATGGTACAGGCGTCTGGTGCGGACGCTCGATCCTAGGTCTAGGCATCTAAACCAGACGCCTGAACCATGGTCGGGACGTCCGATTCAGACGCCTGTTCCATGGCTAGGCGTCCGATTCAGACGCCTGTACCGTGGCCAGGCGTCCAAGCCAGACGCCTCGGCCATGGTCCAGACGCAATTTTTGGACGCCTAGACCCTTTTTTTTGCCTGATTTTAAATATTAATAATAATATTATTGGTATTATTATTAACATTGTGTCAATTAAAAATTTCAGGTTATATTGGAAGAATTTGAAGGCGACGGCGTTGATTATAGTGGTTATTTCGTTAATGACGAAATATTCGCTAGTGATTGTGATGCGATTGCTTGAGCGAAAAAAATTGCTCTTCAAATTGGTTTCGAGTTGATCATTTCATCGTACAAGAATAAAGGAAAGACAAAGCTATTGAGATGTAACCGTGGTGAACGGTACAGAGGGGTATTAAGAGATTTGGATGTCGCTGTTCGAAAGGACACAAAGACGAAAGCATGCAAGTGTATATTTCAGATAAAGGCCGAACAATTGTATGACTTGAGTGGTTGGATAATCAGACCGATCTCTGGGAGTAAGGGTTTGCACAATCACTCATTTATTGTTTATCCGGAGGGGCATCGTCAAATGAGTGGACTGATTAAATCGGCCAAACAAGTTGTTCGTGAGATGAGTGCTGCTCAAGCCAAGCCGTGTGCCATCTTGGCGGCCATTCAGATGAAATTTCCCGAGGACAAACCGACTAGACGACATATCTATAATTATAGAGACCACTTGAGGAAGCATGATTTTGAAGAAAGAGATGTCGCTTGGCCGCCACAATTTGGGTCATGACGAATAACTACGTACATTGGACGCAGGCCGACCCGGATACAAATGCTGTTACCCACGTGTTCATGGCACATCCAACATCAATCAACTTAATCCGGACCTACAGATGGTTCATTGGCATGGATTCTACCTACAAAATGAATAAGTACAAGATGTCATTTCTCGAGATAGTCGGGATGACTCCATGTAACAAGAACTTCCTAATCGCCTATGCAATTATGAAAGATGAGACCGAATCGAGCTACACGTGGGTGTTATAGAAGTTGAAAATTTTGCTTGGGTTTGAAGTTCATCCGACGGCTATTGTTACGGATCGCGAGTTGGGATTGATGCGTCCTATTGAAGAGATATTTCCAGAGAGTGCCCACTTACTTTGCACATGGCATATTAATAAGGATGTTGAAGACAAGGTCTACAGAATTTGTGGAAAAGATAAAGAAATGGGCCAAAGGTTTAAAAATCGGAAATGGAAGAAAATCATAAAAGCGGCGACCGAAGAGGAATATGATCAAGCGGTGCAACTCATGAAGGATACATGGAGATGGAATCCTAAGGTGATATCATACGTTGAGGGTACATGGCTAAAATACAAGGAGATGTTCGTTGTTGCGTGGACGAATAAAGTGCTTCATTTTGGAAACACAACCACTTGTAGAGTTGAGAGTGCACATGCCGAGTTAAAGCAATGGCTTAATTCTTCCACCGGAGCCCTCGATACCGTCTGGACCAAAGTGAACCAGGAGATTGAATTACAACTTACGCAGATCAGATACACACTTGAACAGTCTAGGTGTCGTACAGGCATGGTGTATTCTGGTTTTCCGTTCAACTACTTGCGCTGTCGTGTTTCCCATCATTGTCTGCGATTACTGTCGAATGAATTGACACGTATGAGAGAATTAAGTGATCAAGAGTACGATCGTTGCGGTTGTTCACTCCAAACCACCCATCAGGTTCCTTGTGCGTGTGAGCTCAAGAGACATATGGAATCGCGGACCCCATGCAGTGTTAGTCGTCTTCACATATTTTGGCAAACACTTATTATTAGTGATGATAGGGACACGACCGAATTTGTCGATCCTTCTACCGGTGCTGAATCGGAGGACCAGCGGTACTTTCAGGCCCTTGTCGATGAGGTCAAACAGAGCGATCCTGCAGTTGTCCGTAACGTATCACTTATGATCCACGATCATCTTCACCCTGATCAAACGCGTTACGTTGAACCACAAGTGAATACGACAGTTAAGGGTCGACCAAGAGGAAGTTCATCGACTAGACGCGATCCTAGTGGTTGGGAGTATAGCCAAATGGGTCGTGGTCGTTCCCGCTCATCCAGTGGTCGTAGCCGCATCTCTTCTGCATCAGTCCACAATGCCTATTCATCAGGTATGAACAAATTTATTAATACCGTGTCTTTTTTATATTGGACTAGGATACTTATGTATTACATGTTAAATAAAAAGATAATTTTTATTAGAAACAAAAATAAAAATAGTCTTCTTGACTAATTTTTTATATTTATATGTTACAAGTTAAATAAAAAATATTAGGAATAAAAAAAATCCAGTATGTAAATTGACTTTTGAATTTTTATGTAGATGTATTATTTTTTGTAGATGTATTATTTTTTGAAGTTTTTCAATGAGTTGTATCTTTTTAAGTTCGATAATATGTAATATATTGAATATGTGTTTGCAGATGGACACCACCGAGTGGAGATTGGTAACTATCACCATATCGACAAGATACCATGAATTATTTTGCCGTTTGTTGAAGGTTATCTCGATGTCCCCGGAGACGGTAATTGCGGATTTCGTGTTATCGCCGACTACATATTTGGCGACCAAGATAAATGGCGTATTGTACGTACATGCATTGCAAATGAAATTATGGCTAACTGTACACTCTACCGATCGATCTACTATGATGGGATTGAACATGAGGTTCGACGTATTACATGGGATGGTGGTGGGTGTGGATCGGATCATTGGATGGCTATTGCTGAAGATTTATTCCCTATTGCTACTATTTTCAATGCCGCTGTCATACTATTCGGATTCGGAAATGGTAGATCTTTATTTGCATGTCTCACTGTGCTGCCGTTGAAAGCACCCTCAACGGCAACACGGCCTAGCCAAGAGATTGTCATTTGTCATTTAGGAGATACGTACAAACATTTTATTCGTCTAGATTTAATGCCTAATTTTCTGTATCGCCATAGCGAGTAAATCGTTTAGAATCCATGATAGTAGTGTTGGTGGTCGGGAGAATTTGTATACGAAAGGGAGAGAAAAATGGAATAGATTAGTCGGTATGATGTAAAACTTTATTTGTTGTATGTTCCTTAATTAATAAAATTTTCGCTTTTGTTGATCTTTATAGTTGATAGTTGATTTTCTTCTATGTTGATCTTGATAGTTGTGAAAAAATTTTCGCTTTTGTAAGGCAATGTAAAAAACAAACAAAAGTCAAGTGCCAAATGCAAAACGAAAGTGTCAATCAATATACAAAATACAAAAAAAAAACGAAAACGCCAAACAAAATACCGTCACAAACAAAATATAAAATACAAAATCAGTTGGCCAAATGCCAATCCCTCATGAACTCCTCGAGCATCGTCGTCGCTTCTTCCGCCTGGTCTGGGGGAAGGTGTAAATCTGATCTTGGGTAATACCGACGGATCGACTCACCCACTGTAAAAAATAGAGACAATATAATACAATGAGTAATGTATGATGAAATCAAACAAAGTACAAAGTTAAAGAACATACGTAATCGGTGCTCGAACGAGAAGGGATCACTGATCCAGGTGCTGCACCGTCGTTCAGTAGTTGAGGGTGCGAATACCGATAATACCACTCAATGTAATCATCGGCACAAGCAGCCTGATCATGAGTAGCCGCCTCATAGTCAGCGAGAGGAAGCCTGTATGCACCCGGAAACATCATCCAAGCATCCGATGACATCCGGATGGGATAGTCAACTCGGTACAATCTGCTCGACCACGCCCGAACCGCTTTCTCCGGTCTGGTGATCGGGAAAGGGATGGTCTGCACATAACCGAGCTGCCGTAATGCCCGACCAGGCATGTATGGCTCGATAATATCCCGATATCATAGCCATCCAATGAATGTGGTCCTCGGGACATCCCTCACCGGATCAGGGTCATAAGGCAACCACTGTATCTGCGTACATGTAATCAACAAGTTATACAAGTTATTTTTAAATGAATTGTGAGATTGTTAGAAGGAATCGTTATACCTCTGCGGTTGTCAACTGATCAATGCGGCGACGCAAAGACTGGAGGCGGTGCTCGTCCCTACCCTCGGGCTGGACACTCCATGTAGAAGCTCGAGGCTGTGTGGAGTCAACAATCATACGCTCTCGATGAGGTCGAAAGCAGGGAAAATACTCATAAATCCAAGCCTGAACGAGGGTAAGGCATCCACAAATCCCCATGGAGTCGCCGCGACTAGCGATACCTAGCTGACGGTACATGAAAGCCAATGCGGCAGAACCCCATGAATACTGACCGGTAGTATCCATACCGTTCCTCACCTCCAATATGCAGGAAGGCCTAATCCGGTTACCACTCTTGTCAACAAACAAGGTGGATCCTAATAACAACCACATCCAATCTACGGCCTGGGTGTAACACCCCCAAGACATTCAGGGCACATTACAGCGCCGTGGACCCCACACTGTGGAATCCACCAGGCTAACATCCCAAACAAGACGTTCGACAACGATAACAATCATCAATAATACGACAATTCAAATAAGACTACAATCCGACAATAAAATCTAACATCAATCCACTTCCCAAAACATGAACACAACATTAACAATTCTGTAAAAGAAGTACTCGAGTACTTAAACCAGTTTTTATAAAACAAAATCCCCAAAACAAGATATCAAAATATTCGACAGATAGAACACCAATAATCAACTTCTGGACAGTATCATGCTCGCCCATCATCCTCATACGGCTCTAGTGCTCGCTTGTCCCCACGATCAATACCTGAAATACAAAAAGTATTTCCCCCATTTAAGGGGTTAGCGACAACTGCTAGTGCAAGTACAATCCATTTGAACTACATTCTAATCAGATGAATAATGCGCCAAAAATCATTTTTGAAAACGTTTTAATATTCCGGAATATTTATGATGTACAAACACAAAACACATTATCTCCAACAAATCATAATTCAAAGTTAACCGTTGGCACGAGACTCACGGCCACCGTACCCCGCAGAGCCCCGTCGGACATCCCTGGGTGGCTAACCACAGTTCGTGATACGCACACACACGGCAATACGTATCCCTAGAGGCCCCGTCGGACCGTCCCTAGGTGAACATACACATATCTTCCCACAACAACCACATATAGCCATAATTCAAATACTAGAACATGTAAACAAATGTAAAGTACTTGCATTTGAGACATTCTTGAAGAAACGGAGATGAAACACGACTACGAACGGTCCGGGTGGAAAACGACGGTTCCTAAACGAAGGATCAACATAGTTCAGTCCCAACGGACAACAATACTCTATTGAAATACACCCATAACCCCGGTTACAATATACGACAATCGACGATCAATTGATACGGGTGAGGGTTTACGCAAAATCTCCCCGTATCGATAATTCGCGGATTAAAATCAAGGAAATTAGATTTGGAATCATTCAATAATCACAATCGGTGAAGAATATCATAACACACTGGAATAATTCGGTTCCAATTAGCAAAACCCGGAAAAACCCCCAAATTTGACGAGTTAGGGTTCTAGACGAAAATACCTTGATTTCGGGTGATGGATGACGATTATGCTGATGATAATATGTTAGTACGACTCTACGGTGATGGAATGTGAATAGAACGCCGATCAGGACCGATAGAAATCGCCTCTGAGGTCGCACGTCGAAGAAACGAAGGGAAAAGAATAAAGCCGCTTCAAAATCGCCTACTGGGCTTATATATAGTGAAGTTAGCGCACGCTAACTGCCATATGTAGCGTGCGCTAACGGGGCCGTGACAGTCCAGTGGCTACTGCCACCATTCGTTAGCGTACGCTAACAATAGGGGTTAGCGTACGCTAACTGCTTATCGGTAGCGCACGCAAGGGAACAGGGGTAGCGTGCGCTACCTACACAGCAGTTCAGCACTGCTGATGTCACACCAGCAGTAAGCTGCTGTCGAGGGTATAAAACACGAAACGTACGACGAGACCAGAATCCAGGAACATAGACGCGAAGCATACAAGACGACGGAGCTAAGCGCTGAAAGAAAATACAATTCCGACCACCGGAGGGTCCGTAATGCGACAACGAAACTAAGATTCCCTAAACTATTAGGAAATTACAAAAATGGCCCAAGTGCCCGAAAATCACGAAACGACGTCGGATTTACAAACCGAAAGTCTCCACATGACCAACTCAACCATACGAACTTGTACAAACCAAGAAATAATGAAATTGAATGAGTTTTACAAGAATCGAACGTTCATACGGCAAAACATGTCATAAAATGAAATTACGCGAAAACATCATCAAAACTCGTCCAAATGGAAAAACTCCAAGAACAAAATAGATTCAAAATGTCGAAACGGTTACAAGCGAGTCGATAAAAATAGACATACTCTAAAAATGGAAACTGCTAAAAATGGAAAAATTACGGATATTACATTCTCCCCCTCTAAAATAAAGTTTCGTCCCGAAACTTAAGAATCAAAAAGCTCGGGGTATCTCGAACGCATATCCTCCTCTAGCTCCCACGTCGCTTCTTCTACTCCGTGCCTCGACCATTGCACCTTAACCAAAGGAATGGTTTTGTGCCTTAACTGTTTGTCACGACGCTCCAAAATTCTGACGGGCCTCTCTTCAAACGTAACATCCTTCTCGATCTCCACGTCCCCAAAGTCAATAATGTGGGACGGGTCCGGAATGTACTTCCTCAACTGGGAAACGTGAAATACGCTATGTACGTGACTCAGCGACGGAGGTAAAGCCAAACGGTACGCTAACTCACCGACTCTCTCCAATACCTCGAAAGGTCCAATATATCTCGGGCTGAGTTTCCCCTTCTTCCCAAAACGGAAAACTCCTTTCGTCGGAGACACCCTCAACAGAACATGATCTCCCACCTCAAACTCCAAAGGTCTACGCCTAACATCCGCATAAGACTTTTGTCGACTCTGAGCAGCCAACATCCTCTTTCTAATCAATTCAACTTTCTCCCTCGTCTCCAGCACAAGGTCCGGCTCGGTGCCAACCAAATCGGACGGCTCATCCCAACATATCGGTGATCGGCAACGTCGGCCATAAAGTGCCTCATACGGTGCCATCTTAATCGACGCGTGCCAGTTATTATTATAAGCAAACTCAATTAAGGCCAAATGCTCCTCCCAATTACTACTCCAGTCTAACGCACACGCGCGCAACAAATCCTCGAACGTCTGAATGGTACGTTCGGACTGCCCATCGGTCTGGGGATGGAACGAAGTGCTCAAACGTAAATGTGTCCCTAATGCCTTATGTACCGCCTGCCAAAAATGCGATACAAATCGGCCATCTCTGTCTGAAATAATGGTCCTTGGCGTACCATGAAGCCTCACTATCTGTGCAATAAAAATACGAGCCAACTTTTCTGGACCCCAAGTATCCTTGATGCCCAGAAAATGTGCCGACTTAGTCAGTCGGTCTACAATCACCCATACCATATTCATACCAGTCTTCGTCCTCGGTAAACTCGTGACAAAATCCATAGAGATGTCCTCCCACTTCCATTCCGGAACGGAAAGTGGTTTCAATAATCCGCCGGTCACGATGCTCAATCTTGACTTGCCGACAAGTCAAACACTTAGCTACAAACCGAACTACCTCCTTCTTCATATCGTTCCACGTAAATTCTTCCTCAGATCTTTATACATTTTACTCGAGCCCGGATGGACTGAGTATGGTGACGCATGAGCCTCTCGCATAATGCTCTGTCTCAATTCCGAGTCGTTCGGAACACACAACCGACCTCGGAATCTCAACACACCGTCCTCATGAATAATGAATCCCGGGGCTTTCCCCTTTCCTACACTCTCTCGAAGCTGAATAAACATTGGGTCCTCTAACTATCCCGACTTAATGTCCTCGACCAGAGATGAAGAAATCTCAAGAGTACGCAACTGCCCGGAACTCCCTGGCAGTACAATCTCAATGCTCAACCTCATAAACTCTCGCTGAAGTCCCGACTGGGCCGTGAGTAACTCAAGCGCCCGAAGCGATACCGATTTCCGGCTCAAGGCATCTGCTACCACATTAGTCTTGCCCGGATGATAAAGGATCTCGAGATCGTAATCCTTAATCAATTCCAACCATCTCCTCTGTCTCATATTAAGCTCCTTCTGCGTGAAAATATACCTCAGGCTCTTGTGATCGGTGAAAATCTGACATGACGAGCCATACAAGTAATGACGCCAGATTTTCAACGCAAACACAACTGCGGCCAACTCACGATCGTGCGTAGGGTAATTCAATTCATACGACTTCAACTGACGGGAAGCATAGGCAATCGTCCTCCCGTGCTGCATAAGTACGCATCCGAGCCCTTGGCCCGAAGCATCACTATAAACGGAGAAACCCTCATTACCACTCGGTAAAGCCAAAACGGGAGCGGTCGTCAACCGTTTCTTCAACTCCTCAAAACTATTCTGCCTCTCATCGGTCCAAACAAACTTCTCTGACTTCTGTAACAACTGAGTCAGCGGTCGAGCGAGCTTAGAGAACCCCTCGACGAATCTGCGGTAATACCCGGCTAATCCCAGAAAACTACGGACCTCTTTCACGTTCTTGGGCGGCGCCCAATCCAACACTGCCTCTACCTTATGTGGGTCCACACGAACACCCTCGGCCGAGATCACATGACCGAGAAACATAACCTCCCGTAACCAAAACTCGCACTTTGAGAACTTCGCAAAAAGATGTTGAGTTCTCAAAATATCTAACACAATATGCAAATGACGGGCGTGCTCCTCTTCGCTCTTCGAGTAAATCAGGATGTCGTCGATAAAAACGACTACACACTTATCGAGGTACTCAATAAAGACTTTGTTCATAAGCTGCATGAACACGGCTGGTGCGTTGGTTAGCCCAAAAGGCATAACCACAAACTCGTAGTGACCGTATCTCGTCCGAAAGGCCGTCTTCGGAATGTCGGTATCCTTCACTCGGAGCTGATAATACCCCGATCTCAAATCAATCTTCAAAAATACAGTTGCCCCTTGCAACTGATCAAACAAGTCATCAATCCTCGGGAGCAGATACTTGTTTTTTATGGTCACTTTGTTCAACTCTCGGTAGTCGATACACAAATGAAGTGACCCATCCTTCTTCTTTACGAATAGGACCGGTGCGCCCCAAGGCGAAGCGCTCGATCGAATATATCCCATGTCTAGTAACTCTCCCAACTGTTTCTTCAACTCAAGCATCTCGGCAGGCGCCATCCGGTATGGCGTCTTAGAGATAGGTGCTGCATCCGGCTCTAAATCGACGGTAAATTCAACCTCTCGGTCCGGAGGTAAACCCGGCAACTCGTCTGGAAAGACATCAGGATACTCACACACCACCGGAATAGACGAGAGCATGACTCCCCCTTCTTCCGATCTCAAAGCGTAACACCAATAACCCGTGCAACCTCCTCGAAGAAGTCTCACCGCCTTTAAGGCACTGATCAGTAATCTCTGGCTACTCCGCTTACGCCCCACAAAAGAATGCTCGGTACCGTCAGAGGCTAACATCGAAAATGTCCTCGTTCTATAATTCATGATCGCCCCATGACGGTCCAGCCAATCCTCACCCAGAATCAAATCCTCATCTCTAATATCTACCGCAATCAGATTAGAAGGCCAAACCCTCCCCGCGATATTCACTGGAAAATCTCTAACCTCACGATCCCCCACGATGCTATCCCCACTAGGAAGTTTAACAACAAAAGGCTCACAAGCAACAAGGCAATCAACATGCATACGACGCACACAATCCATATATATAAAAGAATGCGTAGCACCAGAATCGAACAATACGGAAACAGGATGATCAAGGATGTGGACGGTACCTGTGGCCACCGTCGCGTCAGGATCTCCTGCTCGTCTCATCTCGTACACACGGGGCGGAACAGACCCCGCACTAGAAGCTCCCCCTCTAGAAGGCTGACCACGACCTCGACCTCTACCAAAACTCTGCTGCGGCTGAGGAACTGTCGGTGCCTGATTCACACTCGGCTCTCCCGCGGCTGGGGCTGATATCTGAGTAACTGGAGCCCGAGCTGCATTCGTACAAAACCTAGCACGATGACCCATACGACCACAAGCAAGGCACTGAATCGGAGGCCTATCACACTCACTCATCATGTGGCCCGGACGACTACAGTTGAAGCACGTAGGACCACGAACGGAACTAGCAGGAGCAGACCTAGAATCGTTTCCTCGACCAACTGATGGCGACTGACTCCCGAAAACTCGCGAACCAGACTAGGCCTTCGGATACCCTCCTGACTTGCCTCCCGAAAACTGACCGGAGGTCTTCTGCTTCTTTCCTTCAACTGCCGTCTCTGTCGCGGAAAACGACATCTCGTAAGCCATCGCTTTATTCTGATATTCCTTCAAAGTCATGCATCCCAGACCAGACATGTAGTGGCGCACCCTCGGTTTCATCCGCATGTCAAAGTGGCGGATCTTATCAAGCTCATCGCGGACTTGGTTTCTCACATAATGTAACTGTTGATTGTAGTCTTTGATGGCTTGAGATATAGGTACATCTTGGGGCTTAGCCTCAAAGAAGGCTCGGATCCTCCCCTCTTTCACTGGCCACGGACAGAATTCATCTTCCATCAGATCCCGGAACTCTGCCCACGTAGCTGCCCGGTCACGCGGTTTCACCGCTTGCCACCACGTCGCTGCCTCTTTGGCGAGGAAGTACTGAGCAATGGGTACTTTCCTCTCCTCGGAGCAATTAGCAGCCTCAAACACTTTCTCCATCTCGAACAGCCAATTCTCCCAACCAGAAGGGTCGGAAGCACCATCAAACTGCGGAGGACGCATACGAATCACATCCTGAAGTAGCTTATCATTGCCGGGCCCAGTAGGCAGGACCGGATTGGCATTAGCATGGCCGACCAGAACGGCCTGAGTCAGTAGCGTCATCTGGTTCGCTACCTGCTGTAAAATGTTGGCCACTCCAACATTCTCACGAGCATTACCGGAGCTAGCAGACTGGTCCTGCTGACCTCCAGAACTAGGGGGAACACTATTCGACAAGGAAGGCATCGCCGAATCAGTTCCCGAGTGATCGGACATGGCCGCCCCACCAGCTGCGCCACGTCCCCTACCGCGTCCGCGACCGCGTCCGCGTCCTCTACCAGCAGGAATTCTGAAGAAGCAACGGGTAAGTACAATTCAAACGCAAAACGCAAAAGATACTAAGATAGGAATAGAACAGAACGGTGAAACGAGTCAAGTTAGGAGAACTTACGAGCACTGGCGTACTGAGATGATGGCATAACAGTGATACTGTCCCAAAAACGACACTTAACTAGACCCAAATAACCGACAGCCTAGGTATCCATAAACCTGGCTCTGATACCATATTCTGTAACACCCCCAAGACATTCAGTGCACATTTGGACCCCACACTGTGGAATCCACCAGGCTAACATCCCAAACAAGACGTTCGACAACGATAACAATCATCAATAATACGACAATTCAAATAAGACTACAATCCGACAATAAAATCCAACATCAATCCACTTCCCAAAACAGGAACACAACATTAACAATTCTGTAAAAGAAGTACTCGAGTACTTAAACCAGTTTTTATAAAACAAAATCCCCAAAACAAGATATCAAAATATTCGACAAATAGAACACCAATAATCAACTTCTGGACAGTATCATGCTCGCCCATCATCCTCATACGGCTCTAGTGCTCGCTTGTCCCCACGATCAATACCTGAAATACAAAAAGTATTTCCCCCATTTAAGGGGTTAGCGACAACTGCTAGTGCAAGTACAATCCATTTGAACTACATTCTAATCAGATGAATAATGCGCCAAAAATCATTTTTGAAAACGTTTTATATTCCGGAATATTTATGATGTACAAACACAAAACACATTATCTCCAACAAATCATAATTCAAAGTTAAACGTTGGCACGAGACTCACGGCCACCGTACCCCGCAGAGCCCCGTCGGACATCCCTGGGTGGCTAACCACAGTTCGTGATACGCACACACACGGCAATACGTATCCCTAGAGGCCCCGTCGGACCGTCCCTAGGTGAACATACACATATCTTCCCACAACAACCACATATAGCCATAATTCAAATACTAGAACATGTAAACAAATGTAAAGTACTTGCCTTTGAGACATTCTTGAAGAAACGGAGATGAAACACGACTACGAACGGTCCGGGTGGAAAACGACAGTTCCTAAACGAAGGATCAACATAGTTCAGTCCCAACGGACAACAATACTCTATTGAAATACACCCATAACCCCGGTTACAATATACGACAATCGACGATCAATTGATACGGGCGAGGGTTTACGCAAAATCTCCCCGTATCGATAATTCGCGGATTAAAATCAAGGAAATTGGATTTGGAATCATTCAATAATCACAATCGGTGAAGAATATCATAACACACTGGAATAATTCGGTTCCAATTAGCAAAACCCGGAAAAACCCCCAAATTTGACGAGTTAGGGTTCTAGACGAAAATACCTTGATTTCGGGTGATGGATGACGATTATGCTGATGATAATATGTTAGTACGACTCTACGGTGATGGAATGTGAATAGAACGCCGATCAGGACCGATGGAAATCGCCTCTGAGGTCGCACGTCGAAGAAACGAAGGGAAAAGAATAAAATCACGCTTCAAAATCGCTACCGGGCTTATATATTGTGAAGTTAGCGCACTCTAACTGCCATATGTAGCGTGCGCTAACGGGGCCGTGACAGTCCAGTGGCTACTGCCACCATTCGTTAGCGTACGCTAACAATAGGGGGTTAGCGTACGCTAACTGCTTATCGGTAGCGCACGCAAGGGAACAGGGGTAGCGCGGCGCTACCTACACAGCAGCTTCAAGATCGCTGATGTCACACCAGCAGAAGTCATTGCCGAGGGTATAAAACACGAAACGTATGACGAGACCAGAATCCAGAACATAGACGCGAAGCATACAAGACGACGGAGCTAAGCGCTGAAAGAAAATACAATTCGACCACCGAGGGTCCGTAATGCGACAACGAAACTAAGATTCCCTAAACTATTAGGAAATTACAAAAATGGCCCAAGTGCCCGAAAATCACGAAACGACGTCGGATTTACAAACCGAAAGTCTCCACATGACCAACTCAACCATACGAACTTGTACAAACCAAGAAACAACGAAAACGAACGAGTTTTACAACAATCGAACGTTCATACGGCAAAACATGTCATAAAATGAAATTACGCGAAAACATCATCAAAACTCGTCCAAATGGAAAAACTCCAAGAACAAAATAGATTCAAAATGTCGAAACGGTTACAAGCGAGTCGATAAAAATAGACATACACTAAAAATGGAAACTGCTAAAAATGGAAAAATTACGGATATTACATTGGGTGCCCTCCACTCGACCTCCATCGCGACATGACCTGAAAATCGAGTCCATAAGTACGCCGCCACCCCTCCAGTGAGTACTCAGTAGCTCCAACCGCGATACTCCAAGAACCTCCATCACATCCACCTGCAACTGTGTAGATGTGCTATCGGCATCAACCAATCGCCCCTCGACAGGAATGCGAAGGATCTTCCATACATCATGTAACATGATGGTCATCTCTCCGAACGGCATGTGAAAAGAGTTCGTATCGGGCTGCCACCGCTCAACGAACGCAGAAATCAACGGGGAGTCAATATGTCTGAACATGGCGTCCGTCATGTGGGATAACCCAGTCCCACTGATCCGACTCACTAAAGAGGGTGACATAACTGAGCGCCACTGACTCAAGCTTTGACAAGCAGCAGTCCTGGTGTGACACTTCAGCAAACCTCTCATAGGGCCACCGAAACTCGGGATAACGCTGCCGTCGATAGGGCCACCAGGCATCTCCTCAGAAACCATCCAAGATGTCTCATCCTCTGCCCTACGCCGTTTACTACTGGTAGACCCAGAAGTCACAAACCTCCCCCCTCTCCCCTTCCGAACCCGGCACGAAAATGAAGAAGAATCATCACCGCCCTCCTGATCGTCGGCCTCATCGTGCGAATAATACTCGCTCGAATCCTCAGTACCAAAATCAGTATAAGGTACGTCCTCGAATCCCTACGCCCGCCTCCCATTGTCTACGAATGGAAGCATCAACACCACGAGCTCGTGTGACGCGCTCCAGAACCCATCAACTCTGTGACTAGCGGCATAGATTTGCCCGCTCCTCCTCTCATCCGCATTTAGCAAACAATACAACTAATAAGTAATAATCATACAACGAATACACATTATTAATTATTAATTGAAAATTTTATTTTTTCCAAAAATATGATCAAGGCGTCGGAACGGACGCTTGAACCATGGCACAGCGTCTGGTCTGGACGCTACTTCCATGGTCCAAGCGTCCGAGACAGACGCTTCTCCAGCGGCTAGGCGTCCGATCTCGACGCCTGAACCATGGTATGGACGTCCGTGGGACGTCAGCACCAGATGAGCGTCGCCGTGGGCGCTGCGCCATGGACGGCGGAATCGGCGACGCTGTGCATGGGCGGCGTCATCGCTTGACGCTCAGAATAAAATAACGGCCGCGGCCTCTGCCGTGCACTCCGGCACGGCGGCCGTGGCCAATGAAACAGTAAAACGAAAAAATAAAATTACCGGCGCTTTTCCTTTTCCGGACATGGTGGCGGTGCGGCGGCAGACGGCGGCTACGCGGCGGTAAGATGGCGGCGGACGGCGGCTGTGCGGCGGTAGTGTGGCGGTGGTTCGGCTGCGTCGGGTGGGTTGTTTAGAGAGAAAAGTATTGTTAAATTAGGATCCAAAATTTAATTAATATGAATTAAGGGCAAAAAGGTAATCTTATAGGGCGGTGGCTAGTAATTTTGGGCGGTGTTTAGTAATCCAGTTTTTGAAATCATGAAGCATATTTATAATACGCATCGCGCTCTTTTTCCCTTGATTTTTATTTTATCCCATTAATTTTCGCAACAAGGTTTTGAACGAGACAATTAAGATGGCGTATTAACATGAATAATATACTCTTCTCTTCAATAAAATTTTTCCCACCGAGCTTTTCCTAATAAAATTTTGATGAGACATATTCATGGCATAATGAGGACACTACGAAAATCAATATTATACCTCAAGATTTAAAATCAGAAGGAGTAGTTGTATTATTTTTTCTTCAACCAAAATTTTCCGATATAATTTTCTCGACAAGTTTTTAATAAGGCAATATATGGATACTCCTATAAGAATGATCTATATATATATATGAAGAGACTTATATTCCTATGATCACTCAGTTTTTGTCCCACTTGGTTTTATTGAGGCGGACATGAATACACATACAAGAATAATCAATATGATGGGAGCAAATTCACAATTACATGTTACTCGAGATTTCTCCTAACTACATTATGATACAGCAAGTTAAGATTGTCACAAACTCGATTAGAAACAATTTGGACCATTTTATCCCAATAATTTTTTTAAAACTACCTTACATGATATTTATGTAAATAGTCACTTGAACAAGAATATTATAAATTAATGTATTTAGTAAATAGCTAATATGAACCTAAAACACTAGATTTATATTTATAAATAGAGATTTAAGATAGACAATTTTATGTTCATTGATGTCTTTTTCCTATCATTTACTAGAATATCTATAATATAAAGGACACTTGTGTTTTTTGCGGTCGTCGTAGTTTACACCGAAAAACACTATTGTACTCCTCCCCTCGCTTTTTTTTTCCTTTTGTGTTGAATTTTATAATACTTAATAATAATAACTTTATTAAATATTCAACAATAGTAAATCTTAAAAATAGTCCTAGAATATTTAAATTAAAAGGACAATTAATTTAAAAAAAACTTTTTTACGGAGTCTCTGACGAATCTCCGGCCGATCAGTTTTTTCGATAGGGCCACCGATCGCCGGAAGCCTCCGATAGCCGACCAATTTTGTTTTGGTCAAGCCGCTGACCTGCTTTCCGGCGGTCCACAGTCGGTGGCCGGCGGACCTCCCGCGACCAATATTTTTTTAAACGCTAGGCAGCCGATCTATTTTCCGGCGGGCCTCCGGGACCGGCCAACCTTATTTTTTTCGCACTAGGTGGCTGGTTTGCTTTTCGGCGGGCCATCGCCGGACGTCGGAGGACCTCCGGGGATCAGCAAACTTTTTTCTTTCTTTTTTTCTTTTTTTTAATGCCAGGTCGTCGGCCAACCGCCGACGGCAGGGCGGACCTCCGGGGACCAGCCATTTTTTTAATGCCAGGTCGCTAGTCTGCTTTCCGTTGATCCACCGCCGGCGGCCGACGAACCTCTAGGGACCGGTCAATTATTTTTTTTACGCGGGCCAATGGCCTGCTTCCGACGTACCTCCAGCGACCGGATTTTTTTTACGGCAGGTCCGTCAGCCACCGATAGAATTTGAGAACCAACATATTTTTTATAGCAAGTAATTTGATAATTTAATTATTTTAATTCAATTATATCACCGCCACTGTGCCATTATGGCACAAGTAATTTCTAGTTTATAATGTAAAGGACAAAAACATTTTTTGATCGTCGTAGTCCGTACCGGAAAAGACTATTGTACCCCTCCCCTCTTTTTTCATTTTTTATGTTGAGTTTAATAATAATAAAAATAATATTATCAAATGTTCAACAATAATATTTTTTAAAAAATGTCATTAGAGTATCAAATTAAATTAAATTAAAGGGACAATTAATTTTAAAATTTTTATTTTTTTACGAGGATCTTCAACAGACCTCTAACCGACCAGTTTTCCGGCGAACCTCCGGTGCCCGACCAGTTTTTTCTCTTTTTTTTTATGCCAGGATGTTGGCGTACTTCCGGCGACCGTCCAACTATTTCTTTTTTTATCCTAGGCCATCGACTTGCTTTCCGACGTGCAATCGCCGGCCAACCACCTATTTTTTTAAACGTCAAGCTGCCGACTTATTTCTCAGCTTGCCACCGCAGGCGATCGATTATTTTTTTTAACGCCAAGCCCGCCAGCTTGCTATGCGGGGAGTCGTCGCGGACGACTGATCAATTTTTTTCTTAAACACCAGGGCCATTGGTCTATTCTCCACTATCCTTAATTTCTTCTTACATAGCCATGCCCATAGATAAAATTTTGAAAACCAATAACTTTTTTTATAATAAATAATTTGTTAATTTAATTATTTTATTCAATTATATGTGCCATTATGCCAAAAATAATATCTAGATATATATTAAGAGAAATGATAGGACAACATCATTAACTACACCATCAAACACATTCGTACTTTATGAGTATTGTACCGTATATTTTACTATTGATTTTATTATAATATTATTATGAATAGTACAACACCCAATGTGGTGCGGTAAGGGTGTTTTCTATCACCCCTCATATATAAAATATATCTACGTTTTCTCAACTCATTGTTTACCCCTCTCTCCTTCCAAACGAAAGCGCATCTCAGATTGCCGGAAATATGAATCACCAAGCTGAGTCGTCTGATCCGTAAGTTCACACTATCATTTTCCAGTCAACTCGACTCGATGGATCGCAATTCTTTTTGTTTTTCTTTCGGTTGAGTTATCTCCGCCGGTAATCTGAAGTTTTTTTTTTTTGCTCTGGACAGGAAAGGTGGGAAGAAGGACTTTTCTACCGCGATCTTGGAGAGGAAAAAAGCAGCTAATCGGCTCATCGTCGATGAGGCGGTCAACGACGACAACTCAGTCGTTGCCCTCCACCCAACCACCATGGAAAAGCTCCAGCTTTTCCGTGGAGACACTATTTTGGTCAAGGTTGGGACTTTTGAATTTCAGCGATTATTCTTCTTTGCTGTTAGTGACGGAGAGGGGATGTGATATCTTCTAAATGTTGTTTCGAAGCTATTTAAATGTACGAATAATATATTAGTGGAAGAGTAGTTGATGGAATATTATGCTTACTTATTGAAATCCAAACGTGAACTGATATATTTTTTATCCAAGTGAACTTTCTGATTGGAGAGAGGGTTTTGAGTTATGAAGAGTCCTCGTTATTTTGTTTGGTTAGGCGTGTAAGTGGAGTTGAGAATGATAATTAGATTGAGGGTTAACTGAGAAGTTTGTATGTTTGGGGGAAATCTGTTCTGTGTGTTTGGAAAGCATTAATTAGGCTTATCATGAAGAGAAGCTTAGTCAATATGACAGTATGCCATATATTTGTACCAACTTATGGCAATTTTAGCATTCTGTATTAGACCAAAGTTGCCTACTTTTATGTGCTCGTTTTGATCTCTTTTGATGCGTGTTATTTCATTTCATGCACCACAATTCTGAGCATCCTGGTATTGGTGGTTTTCAGGGAAAGAAAAGAAAGGATACTGTGTCCATTGCCCTCGCTGATGAAACATGTGACGAGCCGAAGATTAGGATGAACAAGGTTGTCAGGGCAAATCTGAGGGTTCGGCTAGGGGATGTTGTATCTGTGCACCAGTGCCCAGATGTTAAATATGGAAAACGTGTCCACATACTGCCCTTGGATGATACGATAGAAGGTCTCACTGGGGACCTTTTTGATGCATATCTCAAACGTAAGCTTCTTTTTGTTACATCTTGTCTACTTGAGTAGTAATTGAAACAACATGGTTCTTTAATTATGACCGAAGATGAGTCTTTAGAACTGTTCAATTATATTTGCAGCTTACTTTCTGGAGGCATATCGCCCTGTTAGGAAAGGAGACCATTTTCTAGTGAGAGGAGGGATGCGAAGTGTTGAATTTAAAGTTGTGGAGACTGACCCAGGGGAGTATTGCGTCGTGGCCCCTGATACTGAGATCTTCTGTGAAGGGGAACCCGTGAGGAGAGAGGATGAGGATAGATTGGACGAAGTTGGCTATGATGACGTAGGTGGTGTTAGAAAGCAGATGGCGCAGATTCGTGAACTTGTAGAGTTGCCACTAAGGCATCCTCAGCTTTTTAAATCCATTGGTGTGAAACCTCCCAAAGGAATTTTACTCTTCGGGCCCCCTGGTTCTGGGAAGACATTGATTGCTCGAGCTGTTGCTAATGAAACTGGTGCTTTCTTCTTTCTGATTAATGGGCCAGAAATCATGTCTAAATTGGCTGGAGAGAGTGAGAGCAACCTGAGGAAGGCATTTGAGGAGGCTGAAAAGAATGCCCCATCCATTATTTTTATTGATGAGATTGATTCAATTGCACCTAAGCGAGAGAAGACACATGGTGAAGTTGAGAGGAGGATCGTTTCTCAACTTTTGACACTCATGGACGGGTTGAAATCTCGTGCACATGTCATTGTTATGGGGGCAACTAACCGGCCAAACAGCATTGATCCAGCTCTTAGAAGGTTTGGTAGGTTTGACCGGGAAATCGATATTGGGGTTCCTGATGAAGTCGGACGCCTTGAAGTTCTTAGAATTCATACCAAGAACATGAAGCTTGCTGATGATGTTAGGCCAACAACACCCCTTACCCTAGAATTTTCTACATAGTAATACTGTGAACTAGATTCTTTAATTAAAGTACATGATTTTTGCAGGTTGATTTGGAAAGAATAGGTAAAGACACCCATGGCTATGTTGGTGCTGACCTTGCAGCTCTCTGTACTGAAGCTGCTCTCCAGTGCATCCGAGAGAAAATGGATGTCATTGATTTGGAGGATGATACGATTGATGCGGAGATACTCAACTCCATGGCGGTCTCAAATGAGCACTTCCACACTGCTCTTGGGACAAGCAATCCATCTGCTTTGCGAGAGACAGTAAGTGAACTTCTGGCTGGAATTTACAGCTTACTTGTCAGCATGAGTTATTTATTTTATTATGATGTTTTATTTATATTTCAATGAATTGGTGAACAGGTTGTTGAAGTGCCCAATGTCTCTTGGGCAGATATTGGAGGACTTGACAACGTCAAGAGGGAGCTTCAGGAGGTAATATGAATAGATAAATTTCAGAGTTTTTAGTTTGGACCTCTGTATATTACATTACATTACATTTGTTGAAGTTGATGGTTGCTAATTTCTTTATTATCTTGTAGACTGTTCAATATCCCGTAGAACATCCAGAGAAGTTCGAGAAATTCGGTATGTCACCTTCAAAGGGTGTTCTTTTCTATGGCCCACCTGGATGTGGTAAAACTTTACTTGCTAAGGCGATTGCAAATGAATGCCAAGCCAACTTTATTAGTGTAAAAGGACCTGAACTGCTCACCATGTGGTTTGGTGAAAGTGAAGCCAATGTCCGTGAAATATTTGACAAGGCTCGGCAATCTGCTCCATGTGTGCTCTTCTTTGACGAGCTCGATTCTATTGCTACTCAGGTTATACCCTTTCCAGCTATAAATAATTATGATGCATGGCATTTGTATACTGTTTTTACTTTTTATATTTGCTTGAATAGAAAGATCTTATATACTGTTTTTATATTCGCTTGAATAGAAAGATCTTATACATATATGTAACTATATATTTTTTTTTGTGGTGCAGAGAGGAAGTAGTGTTGGAGATGCTGGTGGTGCCGCTGACCGAGTTCTCAACCAGCTCTTGACTGAAATGGATGGCATGAATGCAAAAAAGACTGTTTTCATAATTGGGGCAACTAACAGGCCCGACATAATCGACCCCGCACTTCTTCGTCCCGGACGTCTTGATCAGTTAATATATATCCCTCTGCCAGATGTGGAGTCTCGTCATCAAATCTTCAAAGCATGTCTCCGCAAATCACCACTCTCCAAAGATGTTGATCTGCGAGCTCTTGCCGAGTACACTCAAGGGTTTAGTGGGGCAGATATCACGGAAATATGCCAGCGGGCTTGCAAATATGCCATAAGAGAGAATATTGAGAAAGTAATGCTTACTTTCTTTTGCCTTTTTTGACTACCTTTTGTTTGTACTTTTTTTTGATATTCTTATAGTTATTTAGATGATTCGAAACAAAATAAAAATCTTGGAATTAACAAAAGAACCAAACTATCCCTCAAATCACCCTGGATATTTGTTCTATTTTGCGATTTGCATTTTGTATAGGGAGGATATTAAAACCGTCTTTTTTTTTTTGGTTCGTTTGGGTAATACTAATACCTAATACCTGAAGGGGTTTCTCCTAATTTTGAAAATTAATTTGGTCTTTTTGTAGTCGGTCTAAATCTCAAGCTTATTTTTTTTGTAATTATTCCTATTATCAATGGTTCTAAACCCTACTTAATGAATTACATAATGATGTGCTTATATCAGGACATAGAAAGGGAGAGGAGAAGAATGGATAATCCTGACTCCATGGATGAGGATGCTGATGATGAGGTGTCGGAGATCAAGCCTGCACATTTCGAGGAGTCAATGAAATACGCTCGTAGAAGCGTGAGTGATGCTGATATACGCAAGTACCAGGCTTTTGCACAGACGTTGCAGCAGTCTCGCGGATTCGGGACTGAATTCCGGTTTGCTGAGTCAGCAGCAGGTGGGGCATCAAGATCTGATCCCTTTGCGGTCCCGGCTGGTGGAGCTGACAAAGATGATTTGTATAGTTAGTCTAACAATTGGCCGGTTTCTGCTTTCCAGCAACTCCAGCATTTAAATTAAGTATGCACTTCTGTTTTCATCAGAACTGATCGTGACCTTTACTTGTTATATTTTTTCAAATTATTCGTACTCCTTTATACATTTATTTCCATTTTTCTCTGCCACTTCTTTATTTTCCGAAGTTATCTATTTGTTGTTGATCGGGCTGCAAGTTGGGAACTATTACTGGCTGCAACTAATTTTAGCATACTGACTGGGGTATTAGGTCTGATGGTGTTCGAGCGATGGATTTTTTTGTACCATTTGGATTGATGGATGGAAATGGGAATGGACTCCTGCTGTGATGAGTAAACCAGGGCTAGGGTACTACTTGGGAATGCATGGAATCCCGAAACTTGAATCTTTTTCTGGGACCGGCAGTTCCAACTTGAGAGTCGATACCATGAGTGGTAATAGCTAAAATATAGTGGTGAGCGCGGGTCTGAAAGGTCACGAGTTCGATTTCTCCTACCAAGACTTTCTTGGTTGACCTAGTAGACGTAGTTTGCAGGCTATTATGTCCAGCCCTAGGGTTTATCCAGTGCGCACTCGAAGGGTAGCGGCTGCGGGTTTTCCCGTCATCAAAAATAAAATAAAATATATAGTGGTCCTATTTGTTAAAACTTTTACCTAGATAATAGAGGAGTTCGGAAGCTTTGTAGGGAAATAGTGAACGCACTCGAGATGGATGTACTCTTTTAAAATACATCACTCAGATGAAAGGCTAGCAAGTGAAGCATCATAAAAGGATTTTGAGCTCCGTTCCGTTGCCATTTGGCCAGTGAAGTGAACATAGTTGGTCCGTTGAATTTTTATCGTCACTTTATCTCATAAAATTTAGGGGGCAGTCTAATGAATCAAGATCCATCAGATCGTCTGTAAGGAGCGTGCCTTTTTGTCACTTGTATTGCAGGGTGTTGGAAATTGGAACCCAAGACTTTGGAAGTTTTAACTTCTAATAGATAGGAGTGATTTAGAATTCTAAAACTATGAATTATGAATCGTGAGTAGATTAGGGAGATTAGGTTTAAGTTTGTAAACGGGGTTCCATATCTTAAATATTCCACATCTTGCTCTATTTGTTCTTTTTTTGTTAGTTTTGTTGGGTGTATTTTTTTTCCTTTTGTTTTATGCTTCAAATTTCTTTTTATGATGTTTTATGTTTTCTTAAACTTTTTACGTTTTACTAGGGCATAGCCCGTCCAATTTCGACAGTAAACTAGTTTATGTTCTAATTCATAAGTAGAAACTTAAAAAATAATTAAACACTTGGTTAGAATTCAACTGTTCAGAGTCATCCACAACAGGAGAATATAGTGACGAACCGAAACGATAAGACAGAGATTTAGTCATCCAGATGCATCTAAATCTATATAATTGTATTCGTCTGAAATATGATTAAAAGGTGGTTATACACTACTTGTTTCCATCCCAAACGTACATACTAATACTCGTAATGCTAAAGCTAGTGTTCAGCCACCATGATCAATTTAGAGGGGCGTTGCTGATCAATTTAGAGAGGTGTTGCTAAATACCGCCCTCAATTACTAGTCACCGTCCTTGAAAATTACACTTTTGTCCTATTCATATTTACTAGATGTTTTTTTTATTCTCTCTCATTTCATTTCCGCCCAAAACAATCGAACATTCAAACTATCATCACCAATACATTTGGCCGCCATCCCACAACTGCGAAAATAGACAAAAACGCACCATCGACGCCTCCTGAGGTGATTTTTTTTCCTTTTTGGTGGAAATGACGCATGCGTCTGGAAAAACCGCCTGCGCCATGAGACAGGCATCCAGGATTTTCGCCTGCACCATGGTATAGGTGGAAACTCTAGACGCATATACCATGGCGCAGGTGGAAATTCTGGACGCCTGTACCATGGCGCAGATGGAAATTCTGGACACCCCGACCATGGAGACACTTCTGCAGATTTCGCCTAAACCATGGGCAGGTGTCTAACGATTTCAACCCAACCACTGAGTGGGCGTCCGACGATCCCGCCCCAACCTTAGTCGAGGCGTCCTAGACGTCTACACCATCGCCAGGCGTAAACTTCAGACGCCCGCCCCTGTTTTAGGCGGATTTTGTGGACGCTTGGGATAGGTACAAATCACGCACGGTTGCTTTTCCGTTGTCCGACATTGTTGGGCGGCGGTGGCGCGGCGGCGTCAGGGAGAGATTAGTGAGATAACAGTGAGGTAGTGAGAGAATAGTGATGTAGAGTGTAATATCCGCAATTTCGATTTCCGGTAATTTTCTTTTTTTTTTTGGCGGGAGTCCATTTTGACGACTTGCTTGTGACAGTTTCGTTATTCTGAGAATGATTAATTCTGCACTTTTTGACGTCCGAGTTCGTTTCGGTATCGTTTTGTTGAGTTCCATACTTCTTAGCGACTTTTCCGCACTTGAGTGAGATCCTTGCGAATCTCGTTCGAAACTGTTGTTTCGTGTTTCCCGTAAGTCCGTTTAACGTTGTTAGGCGTGTTGTGAACTTCGGTTAGGTTATTTGATCACGTATCGTGATTTTTCGGCACTTTTTGGGCACGAACAGGGTGCGCCGCGGCACAAGGGGTTGCACGCCGCGGCACACACCCTACAGACTCGAGCCTGGCAGCGGCTGTATCGCGCGCTGCGGCCCTCTGTTGGCCGTACCGCGGCACTACCTGGGCGTCTGCTCGCAAATTTCAGCCGCGGGCCGCGGCACGCGAGTCAGATCAGCCCTTTTTCCAATGGATTTTTGGAGAGAATTTCATTTTCATCTCCTTTCTCCTTCCTTCTCTCCGTAGGCGACTTCCGGGCGATTTCTTGGGCGATTTGGCATCTTCAATCATAGAGATTTCATCCTCCTCGAGTTCTTGGTGTAGATTAACAACACCAATTTGTGTTCTTCGTCATTGATCCGAGGTATTGTCTTGATTCTCTAGAGTTGACCTTTCTTTTTGGGAGTTCTGTTCTTAATTCCGAATCCAATCCGGTTTAGATGAATCGATTGGTGTTAGATGTCGTTGTTAAACATGTTTTATGGATTGTATATCTATACCTTCGGTTCGTTTCAACCCGAAGGGTGATTTTGGTGTTCTTGAGGTGTAGTGAACATTTAATGTTCGATTAAATGTTCGAAGGAGTTTTCCTTCGATAGTTTGTTGTGATCTCTGTTGTTTTTGGTCTTGATCCTTGTAGTGATCATGTTTTCATTATTTTCGCCGGAGGATTTTAGGTGTTCGAGGTTTCCCGGTTGAGCCGTGTTCGTCGGAGGGTTCAATATCGGTCATCGATGCAAGTATTCTTGGCTATACGACTTATATATCGTGAATTGATGTTATGTGAATTGTGAATGATAGTTTACTCGTATTTATTAATTGTGTATTATTGAATTGAAATTGTTGAGATTAGTTGATTGGGTTGTATACTTGTTGATAGGTAGAGGTGCGTCTAGGATGGTTAGTTGTTGGGGAAGCCGTGTCGTTAATCTTTGAATATATTGAGTGTTGAATGTGTTGCTTATGGATACCTTGCGGTATTGATGTATTATAGGAAGGATTTGTAGTTGTATCATTCTTTGTTCATGGTCTTGTGTCAGTAAGTAGACATTCTAACTAGTGCCATAACTATATACATTATATCCAACGTTCGGAATTTGTGAAAGTTGTGAACGCTAGTGTGCGGGTGTTGTCGTTCTTCGACCCGGGGATGGCATGTGTGGCCTCTTGGGGCCGATACTAATGGGTACGGCCACGGAAGTGGACTTGGGTGCGTGTGTTGTTGTTCTTCCACCCGAGGATGGTTCGACGGGACCTCTAGGGGCCGATACTAATGGGTACGACCGAAGAAGTGGTTTCTCACTCGAGGACGATTCGACGGGACCTCTGGGGGTCGATACTAATGGGTACGGATGCGAGTTACCAAGTGTGGATAGTTGTGATGTTGAAACATGTTGATGTTGTCAGTAATTGTGATATATCCGGAATATCACAACGTTTATCCTCGATGTTGAGATATATTATATATAGGGTCTTGGCACTTGGCTAGAATGGCACTAGGTTATGTGTCGTAAGAGTTAGCTCTTTGATTGTGAGGTTTTGGTATTAGAAAACAAACTTGATATTGTTTCCATGTATTTTAGTTGGAAAAGGTTTTGGGCTGAGATCCCTATGGTTGTGTAAATGTTATTTGTGGGAAATGACTTGGTCCGAGACCCAAATGTTTTAAAATGATTTCGTAATTAAGGACGTGAGGTCCAGAAGGATTTATTATTAATGCAAATGTTTGTTACATAAAAGAGATTTGGGCCGAGACCCTATTGTTTTTGGAAAAGTTTTATAATCTCGGACTTGAAGTCCCAAAAGACCCTCCGTCGTTTTCGAAAACCCCCGAGTTGATATATATATTATTTTCATAGACTTGAGTTATACCTTATTGATTGAAAACCTCTCGGAAATTTCTTTCACGACTGTTGTTATTTTAATGTAACTGATATTGGCACGATATATTTTGTATAGACTGAATACTTGTACCAGCCATTCAAATGCCAACCCCTTAAATGGGGGAAATGCGTATCATGCATTTCAGGTGTGCATAGTTCGTTGGAGCAATCACAGGGACGGCATGGGAGAAGACGAGCCGCGATACTAATCAAGAGTTCAGAGTCCAGCTCGATGTTGTCGTATTGTTGAGTTATTTTCAGTCTTCTGATGTATTGTATTTTGACCACTGCGTGGGTATGTACAATAATGAGTTTATTTTTGGTTTGATCTAATCGAGAGACCTCATTGGTCAGTGTAACTAATATTTGACCTTATCGGTCTGTGTTAGTAGGTCGTTTGACCTCGGCCTGTCAAACGTTGTTCGTATCGTGGTTGTTAGCATGGTAGATCCTTATGGAAAAAGATTCTACGGCGTGTAATATTCCCGGTGGTTTCTGGGGGTGTTACATTTATGGTATCAGAGCTTTAGGTTGTGGAAACCTAGGCTGTCGGGTCGAGTCGAGTCGTGTTTTGTCGAGTCTTATTTTGTTGCGTCGTCCGAGTTGTCAGTTAACAAGTCGACTTGTGTGTTGTCATATCATGTCATTCGTGTTGTTCATGGAGATTAGTATCATGGACGACCTTCATCTTCGTGCGACCTGTGGAGGTAAGTCTCCCCTTATATATATATATATATTATTTGGAGTTGTATGATTTTGTTTACTAGCAAGTAGTAATATAGAAACCATATTTGACTTTTGTGATATATTACGTGTATGGCAATTGGGATGGTTTCGACGTATGTTTGAATCTGAGATTATATTCATGAGTGGCATAGATTAGTATGATGATTTGAATGCGAGATGGGCACGTGTTTGGGAACCGAATACGTTTGACATTGTTGCTAATTGTTACAAACGTGTTTTTATTGATAGTTGTGTTGGTTACGCGTGTATTTGATAATATTTCTGAAAATTTCATAGACTTGTGTATGTTGTGAAAATAAGATCTTCTCAAACATTTTACTGGTACGGTTGAACGGCAGTTACAACGAATTTTGAAAATTTTCTAAAATTTTGGACAAGCCTGCCGTATATTTTCAAAGGAGAGAGTTGATTGATCGTTTCTTGATACCTCAGTGTACATTCACCGTTAGCTATACTTGCTGCACGTGTATTTTCTAATGACTTGCAAGTGTTTCACAATCTGGGTTAAACTAGAAAATTTTCGTGATTATTTTATCGGTATACATAAGTAGTGACTTAATGTATACATCGTTTTAATCATAAACATTTAGTTTTGGCAAAGTGATTGTGCACTTTCATAGAAACCTTGTGACAAAATACGAAGGATATATTTTGAAGTACTTCCGATATTTTATAAGATGTCACCGTCTTCAACCTTTTGTCACATTTGAAATAATTTTAGAATGGGTTTAGCCTATTGATGTTAATTTCAAATAGCTCGAGTATACGATTTTAAAATCTTTCACACCACAAAATTTTTATATTTTAAACCAAAATGTGACTTTTATTTTCAAAATTTAAAGATGGTGAAAGATGGAGAATCCTACTTGGCTAAAACTTTAAAACTCGGAATTGGAGTAACTTTCTGAGTATATTCAGTCAGCGCAGACTAATTGTGTGCCCAATTGTTGTATTGGGTGGTTTCAGTTGGTTTTGTAGCCCGTGTAATGTTGTTTAGACATGATATCTCTTAACGATGACGTTTTAATGAATTTTATATTCCGGACCATGGTTTTGCAAATGATTTCAGAAAGAAATAATTTCGATATATTCTTTATAATTTTGGTAAAACAGCCCGAGATGTCGAAAGCATTTTCCAATCTTATTTCGGAAAAATTTTATGAACTCAAACTTTGAAATGTTGTTATTTAAACAAATGTCTCGGGGACTATTTGAAAAAGAATGTTATCAATGATTTACTACTATGATGTGCGATTTATGGTGGTCGTGTCTGTTTTTATATCGGCATTGAATGTAAATTTTCTGTTGATATGGTCATGTGGTCCATCAGTTGTGACTGTAAATTCCACTTCTTGTAATTGTAATTATTGTACTCGTGTAACTTTCGTGAGTGAATATTTTGTGTGATATTATTATTGCCTTATGGCGGTATGTTGCGCTGAATCGGTGTTATGGGTATCGTTTGTGATGTTATGTTCCATAGAGCTAAGTGGTTGAGTGTTCAGTATGCCGAGAAGACGAGGTCGAGGTTGTAGTGGTGGACAGAAGCATGGTGAGGTGCGTGATCAGAGGCAAGTAGTCGGAGATAATGTCATTGTTGGCAGAAATCCAACGCTCATTATGACTTTATCATTGACGAACCCTATGTCCGTGGCAATAGAGCAGAAGGGTTCAGGGGATTCATCGGGAAGTAAGGTAACGGGGGTCCATAAACCTCAACCCCTTTATCAATCGATTGTGAAACCTTCTAATCCGCCTGGAAAATCCAGGACGGTATCATTGACTATGGGTAACTTGCCTAGATGCTTCAACTGTAATGTTATGGGTCACGAACGTGCGAATTGTAAGAAGTCGCCGGTAGATTGCTATAATTGTGGACATGAGGGGAATCGAGTGCAGTACTGCGACGTAGTATCCAGATTAAACATGACCACCGAGAGAGCCATTCCTATGATAGAGGCGGGTCCAGAAAGTAAGAGGCAGAAAACCTCGGGGGACTTTTCCAGAAATCAGGGGAGTGGGCACCCTGAGGTTGGGACTTCGTTTCATCATTCTAAGAGGGTTCCTCGATCGTGTGATCAGAGGAGTAGTACCCCTGCAGTGAGTAATGTGAACAGCCCGAAGACATGTTACAACTGTAGTCAAGCGGGCCATACCGTGAAGAATTGTCGCTCACCGTTAGTCAGCTGCTTTGAGTGTGGCCAGGTGGGTCACCGAGCCGTGCATTGCGAGACGGTAGCTGAGAGATTTGGGGATCGAGATTGCATCTCTTCTCCGAAAGGACACGGTGATGCCTAGCGTAGTTTTTGAGGATTTCGGCGTAGTCCGAATTGCTTGTGGTTGTCCTTGTGGATCGTTTTGTGTTTATTTTCTGTTTTCTTGACTGTGCATGTTTTCTGATATTAAGTACCTCCTGTTTTTTTTTATTTTTCGGATAATTGACTTGATTGTACTATCTTTTTGATGACGCTCGTCACTTGTTGGTTTTATTATGTCTCTGCTTGTGGTATTCCGATGGTTGTCGTCGAGCGTGATTTCACGCCATATGTTTCTCTGTGTTGCTTGCAGCGTTTCACCTTTGGATGTGAGTCGTTCGATTCTTGTGTATCTCATTGAGATGTGCCTGGTGGGATGTTGCTCCTCTCTATTTATTTTTAGTGTCGGGACAAAAATTCTTTTAAGGAGGGTAGTATGTAATATCCGCAATTTCGATTTCCGGTAATTTTATTTTTTTGGCGGGAGTCCGTTTTGACGACTCGCTTATGACCATTTCGTCATTTTGAGAATGATTAATTCTACACTTTTTGACGTCCGAGTTTGTTTCGGTGTCGTTTTGTTGAGTTTCGTACTTCTTAGCGACTTTTCCACACTTGAGTGCGATCCTTGCGAATCTCGTTCGATAATGTTGTTTCGTATTTCCCGTAAGTCCGTTTAACTTTGTTAGGCATGTTGTGAACTTCGGTTAGGTTATTTGATCACGTATCGTGATTTTTCGGCACTTTTTGGGCACGAACAGGGTGTGCCGCGGCACACACCCTGCAGACTCGAGCCTGGCAGCAGCTGTACCGCGCGCCGCGTACCTCTGCTGGACGTGCCGCGGCACTACCTGGGCGCCTTCTTGCAAATTTCAGCCGAGGGCCACGGCACACTCAGTCCGCGCCGCGGCACGCGAGTCAGATCAGCCCTTTTTCCAGCGGATTTTTGGAGAGAAGTTCATTTTCATCCCCTTTCTCCTTCCTTCTCTCCGTAGGCGACTTCCGGGAGATTTCTTGGGCGATTTGGCATCTTCAATCTTAGATATTTCATCCTCCTCGAGTTCTTGGTGTAGATTAACAACACCAATTTGTGTTCTTCGTCATTGATCCGAGGTACTTTCTTGACTCTCTAGAGTTGACCTTTCTTTTTGGGATTTTTGTTCTTAATTCCGAATCCAATCCGGTTTAGATGAATCGATTGGTGTTATATGTTGTTGTTAAACATGTTTTATGGATTGTATATCCATACCTTCAGTTCGTTTTAACCCGAAGAGTGATTTTGGTGTTCTTGAGGTGTAGTGAACATTTAACGTTCGATTAAATGTTCGAAGGAGTTTTCCTTCTATAGTTTTTTGTGATCTCCGTTGTTCTTGGTCTTGATCCTTGTAGTGATCATGTTTTCATTATTTTCGCCGGAGGATTTTAGGTGTTCGAGGTTTCCCGGTTGAGCCGTGTTCATCGGATGATTCGGTATCGGCCATCGAGGCAAGTATTCTTGCCTATACGACTTATATATCGTGAATTGATGTTATGTGAATTGTGAATGATGGTTTACTCGTATTTATTAATTGTGTATTATGGAATTGAAATTGCTGAGATTAGTTGATTGGGTTTTATAGATCACGCACGGGTGTTTTTCCGTTGTCCGTCATTGTTGGGTGGCGGTGGCGCGGCGGCGTCAGGGAGAGACTAGTGAGATAACAGTGAGGTAGTGAGAGAATAGTGATGTAGAGTGTAATATCCGCAATTTCGATTTTCGGTAATTTTTTTTTTTTTTTGGCGGGAGTCCATTTTGACGACTCGCTTGTGACAGTTTCGTTATTCTGAGAATGATTAATTCTGCACTTTTTGACCTCCGAGTTCGTTTCGGTTTCATTTTGTTGAGTTCCGTACTTCTTAGCGACTTTTCCGCACTTGAGTGAGATCCTTGCGAATCTCGTTCGAAACTGTTGTTTCGTGTTTCCCGTAAGTCCGTTTAACGTTGTTAGGCGTGTTGTGAACTTTGGTTAGGTTATTTGATCACGTATCGTGATTTTTCGGCACTTTTTGGGCACGAACAGGGTGCGCTGCGGCACAAGGGGTTGCGCGCCGCGGCACATACCCTGCAGACTCGAGCCTGGCAGCGGCTGTATCGCGCGCCGTGGCCCTCTGCTGGCCGTACCGCGGCACTACCTGGGCGCCTGCTCGCAAATTTCATCCGCGGGCCGCGGCACGCGAGTCAGATCAGCCCTTTTCTAGTGGATTTTTGGAGAGAATTTCATTATCATCTCCTTTCTCCTTCCTTCGCTCCGTAGGCGACTTCCGGGCGATTTCTTGGGCGATTTGGCATCTGTAATCATAGAGATTTCATCCTCCTCGAGTTCTTGGTGTAGATTAACAACACCAATTTGTGTTCTTCGTCATTAATCCGAGGTATTTTCTTGATTCTCTAGAGTTGACCTTTCTTTTTGGGAGTTTTGTTCTTAATTCCGAATCCAATCCGGTTTAGATGAATCGATTGGTGTTAGATGTTGTTGTTAAACATGTTTTATGGATTGTATATCCATACCTTCGGTTCGTTTCAACCCGAAGGGTGATTTTGGTATTCTTGAGGTGTAGTGAACATTTAATGTTCGATTAAATGTTCGAACGAGTTTTTCTTCGATAGTTTGTTGTGATCTCTGTTGTTTTTGGTCTTGATCCTTGTAGTGATCATGTTTTCATTATTTTCGCCGGAGGATTTAGGTGTTCGAGGTTTTCCGGTTGAGCCGTGTTCGTCGGAGGGTTCGATATCGGTCATCGAGGCAAGTATTCTTACCTATACGACTTATATATCGTGAATTGATGTTATGTGAATTGTGAATGATGGTTTACTCGTATTTATTAATTGTGTATTATTGAATTGAAATTGTTGAGATTAGTTGATTGGGTTGTATACTTGTTGATAGGTAGAGGTGAGTCTAGGATGGTTAGTTGTTGGGGAAGTCGTGTCGTTAATCTTTGAATATATTGAGTGTTGAATGTGTTGCTTATGGATACCTTGCGGTATTGATGTATTCTATGAAGGATTTGTAGTTGAATCAGTCTTTGTTCATGGTCTTGTGTCAGTAAGTAGACATTCTAACTAGTGCCATAACTATATACATTATATTCAACGTTCGGAATTTGTGAAAGTTGTGAACGCTAGTGTGCGGGTGTTGTCGTTCTTCCACCCGGGGATGGCATGTATTTCCTCTTGGGGCCGATACTAATGGGTACGGCCACGGGAGTTGACTTGGGTATATGTGTTGTTGTTCTTCCACCCGAGGATGGTTCGACGGGACCTCTAGGGGCCGATACTAATGGGTACGACCGCAGAAGTGGTTTCTCATTCGGGGACGATCCGACGGGACCTCTAGGGGTCGATACTAATGGGTACGGATGCGAGTTACCAAGTGTGGACAGTTGTGATGTTGAAACATGTTGATGTTTTCAGTAATTGTGATATATCCGGAATGTCACAACGTTTATCCTCGATGTTGAGATATATTATATATAGGGTCTTGGCACTTGGCTAGAATGGCACTAGGTTATGTGTCGTAAGAGTTAGCTCTTTGATTGTGAGGTTTTGGTATTAGAAAACAAACTTGATATTGTTTCCATGTATTTTAGTTGGAAAAGGTTTTGGGCTGAGATCCCTATGGTTGTGTAAATGTTATTTGTGGCAAATGACTTGGTCCGAGACCCAAATGTTTTAAAATGATTTCGTAATTAAGGACGTGAGGTCCAGAAGGATTTATTATTAATGCAAATGTTTGTTACATAAAAGAGATTTGGGCCGAGACCCTATTGTTTTTGGAAAAGTTTTATAATCTCGGACTTGAAGTCCCAAAAGACCCTCCGTCGTTTTCGAAAACCCCCGAGTTGATATATATATATATATATATATATATTATTTTCATAGACTGGAGTTGTACCTTATTTATTGAAAACCTCCTGGAAATTTCTTTCACGACTGTTGTTATTTTAATGTAACTGATATTGGCGTGATATATTTTGTATAGACTGAATACTTGTACTAGCCATTCAAATGCTAACCCCTTAAATGGGAGAAATGCGTATCATGCGTTTCAGGTGTGCATAGTTCGTTGGAACAATCACAGGAACGACATGGGAGAAGACGAGTCGTGATACTAATCAAGAGTTCAGAGTCCAGCTCGATGTTGTCGTATTGTTGAGTTATTTTCAGTCTTCTGATGTATTGTATTTTGACTCCTGCGTGGATATGTACAATAATGAGTTTATTTTTGGTTTGATCTAATCGTGAGACCTCATTGGTTAGTGTAACTAATATTTGACCTTATCGGTCTGTGTTAGTAGGTCGTTTGACCTCGGCCGGTCAAACGTTGTTCGTATCATGGTTGTTAGCCTGGTAGACCCTTATGGAAAAAGGTTCCACGGCGTGTAATATTCTCGATGGTTTCTGGGGGTGTTACATAGAGAGAGTGAGATTTTATTAAAAGGGCAAAATCGTAATTTTTGAGGGCGGTAGTTAGTAATTAGCGGCGGTATTTAGTAATCCACTTTAGAACTTACATAGCCCTACTCATTTCATAATCGTTTAATATGTGATTTTACGATCATTCCCGTCCCAAATCAATATAATGCCAACTAATTATCAAGCCTAGTTAAATTTATAAAATTTGAATTATCAAATATAATTTGTTATAGTAAAAGGTTTTTTTATCCCAATAAACACTGAATATGACAATGAATACTATGAATGGATAGTATAAATATGAAAAAATAAAAATAACAACCATAAATTTGAAATTTATACAATCCACGAAATATGTTTAGGATTTGTACACTATCCGTTCCATACCCGATTAAAAAGTAATTTTATTATCCGTTCCTGTCCCAAAGTCGTATACTTATATTACCTAAATTAATTTAAATATATAAAATATCTAAGTAATCAAATATAAGTTGTTACAATAATTGGTTTATCGTCTTAATAAATACCCGAACATTGTAAAGTAATATTATGAATAAATAGTATTGATGACAAAAAGATTAACAATTAATTTTCTAATTGTAAATTTTGAAATTAAACAATTTATTAATCTCGTTTATAGTTTATTTACATGTACTTGTTTCAAACTCGAAAAAAAATAATTTACTACTCATTTTTGTCCCAAATCCATATAGTAAAATTCACTAATTATCGGAAGTCATTTATAAAATATCTAAATAATAAAAATATAAGTTATACAATAATTGGTTGTCATTTATCAATTTCTCTAAAAGTACGTACATTACAAGTTAAAGATTAAATAATAAATAATGTAAAAGTAAATTATTTATTTAATCAATTCACTAATGTACCATATTAAATGGATGGTGCAAAATAATTACGAAATTGTAAATACATTGATACTAATATTTATTTAATTCTTCAACTGGTGGAGTCTCATTCAAAATCGATGTGTGATAGAAGATTTAGGAGATGTCAATAAATGGCAATTAAAATTCCCAACAAAAATACAATTATTTTTTTGGCCAATTAATAATTGCCCAGTTTATAGTAAAAAATGACATATACGTATTTCACCCTACTAAATGGCTCTAACTCAGATTAGTATCCAAAAATTAAAAACAGATGTGAAATTGAGGTGTGGATGTTATTGTCCAAACAAGCTTAACGTGAGCAAGCAGTTTGAACAATTATAGATTCGTCCAAAAGTCAACGTCGAATGTGAGATTTGAGTATGGATGAATTATTCAAACTGTGAGTATTAATATGTAGTTGAACCAAACAATAATATGTAATCCGCCTAGTAAAAATATAACTATTTATATATCCAATTCAATAATTGACCAAATTAAATTGATGATGAAAAATAGAGAGAAGACATACTTTACCCATATAGCTTGGTAGATTGTAATATTTGTAACACCCCAAACTAGGCGGCTATTACAGTGTGGACCCCCAATTGGGACCCATCAGGCGAATAAAAATTAATAAATTAAATAATATAACTGTAATACCGATTCACATTATATTACTAATTACTCCGAGGAGGAGTTTCAAATACAATACACCCAAGAATACATAATACATTTATATTTCATATAAAGATGAAATATACAACACTGAATAAAATAAAAGTCCGAACGGAAACTGCAGCGGAAAATACATATCAAAGAAACATGAATAAATAGGAAGACTGGGCCCTCCTACTAGTATCACTGGGACTCTTCGCCGTCAATGTTCTTTTCCCGTGCCTTTGCCTTGCCATGACCTGAAAACAACATCCCCTACGGGGTCAGTTACACAGAACAACAATCCTCAAGAGTTGAACAAATACAATAATCACATGACTTAGTTATGAAATCAAATTGAACGAGGGGCATCATAGTACGCCCGAATGGGATGTGCAAGTGCATAAGTATGCCGAGTGCCCGGCGTCCCGCATAAAGACCCACAAAACTTGGCCTAATTAGTCTCACGGAGGCACATTACCGTGTGCACAGTCCAATGTGTCTGGATACCCGCATATACACAATGACCTTAGTGTGCCCGACTAAAAATTCCACACATATACCACCTGGTAATGCAATACAATCCCGGAAGGTCACAAGAACAAAAGTAACCATGATGAATAAGGATGAATAGAAATCCGATAAGGACCAAGAATGATTCACCGAAGTGAAACAATGGCGTAATGAGTGATAGCTCAAATGAAATGATTGGAACCGTCATTCCTCGTGATTTTAATGATTAGTTTGATAATTATAAGTCTCAACATGATTGATAAATTATGCATGAATTATACTTATGAATGGACAACAACGAAAGGAATGATTATCCTTTTAACTAGGTAAGAATTAACTTACCTCTAATACCGGTGAAGAATGTCCTTCCTCGAACAAACGTCATTAAGGTGATTATAGGTCGCTCCAACAACCTTGAAGAACATAATCACCAATAATTCGCTTAAAATACAAATCAAGCATGATCACAACCAACTCAAAAAGTCGATACAACAACCCAAACTCATTGGGGTAATCTAACAAACACGTTGTAGACAACCTTCAATTGTTTATAACCAAAACTCAATTATATCGATACCACGCCTCCAACGAGTAATTCAATACAATAAAACATCATAAATACAATCAATAATTCAATAGGAATACTCCATTCGAGATTACGACAATATCTAATCGAAACCCCAAATTCCGAAGTCAACACTCAAGGTGTTCTTGAACAATTCCCCAATTACTCTATAATTCCGAAAAATACACCAATAAATCCATAAGAATACATGTATCTAAGGTAGATAATCCATATCCAACATACTCCAACATAATAGCAAGCTAACTCGAAGAGATCGGGAAGAAAACCCTCAATTTTCGAAATCCTAGGTTCATGAAAAGTTACCTTGATTTGGAGCAATGAAGAGGATTAAATGTTGATTAATCTGAACTAGGAGCTAAGAGATGTTGCTAGATGATTGCAGCTCGAAGAACTCTTCGAGAATCGCCCAAAATTGCCCGGAATGGAGGAGAAATAGATGACGAAATAAAGAGTGAAGTGTCCTGTTAGGCGTATTTTTATACGCTTATTTATCATTATTTCGTATTATTTTGGCGAGTAAATTTGCATAAATGAGCTTTTAATGCCTTATTCTTGTATGTTTGACAGGAGATTGGAGTCCGGAAGCTAAAACGAGGCGAAACGGGCGAAAACGGCGAATTTTGGCCGTGGGCCGCGGCACAAGGCAAGTGGGCCGCGGCACACGCAGAGGACCAGCAGGCACCAGAGTAGACTGTACTCTGAGCCGCGGCACAGACTTGGTGAGCCGCGGCCCAGAAGAAACATACAGCGCCCAGGTTTTAATTTGCACGCCGTGTGCCGCGGCATAGATTTAGTGAGCCGCGGCACACTGGGCGGTTTTGGTGTGCTCCGCGCGGGTTTAGGCCGTTTTTAAGCCAGTTCTCGACCTACTCACACGGACGCGATTTGGAGGCTGTTGGGAGCTATAAATAAGGGTTTAAGACCCTAATTAATCATCTGGGAGGCTTGGGAAAAGGAAGATCATAGAAGATTATCGCAGAGAGAGAAGCAGAAGACATCAAAGGCAGAGGGCGGAAGCCAGAAGAACGGAGGAATCCGAACTCTTCATCTGCGTTTGATTTTCATGCTTTTAATTATTAATTCTGTATTTTCATTATTTAGCATGTCAGGCTAAAATCCTTGTTCTAGGATTTTGATGAAACCTAAGTTTTGACGGATTGCTTTAGATTATCTATATAATTCCCTTTTCTATTGAGTTTTCCCAATTGAGTTTAATGCTTTCAATTGTCTGGCCAATAATTGGATTGTTTTAATTACCTTACTCGAATCGGGAGAGGAGAGTTGGTGAGGAACTATTGGTGAGGACCGTTTTATTCTGTGAGATAGGAATATACTCATAGGAACTACGTGGCCTTTTGGAGATTTTATGCTTTTTGCCTATTGACGAATTAATTCACCTAGGGATAGAGTGCGTTATTCGCCTTTAGAAAAATCTATTGACCTCGGGAGAGGTGGTAGAGTATTTTAGCAATCTTCGCCTTCAATAAATTGGGAAAATCATTAATTTCAGATAATCGAGAGTAAATTCGGATAAACTGAGGTGGATTTATAATCCTAGAATTATCCATCATTTGATTTTCCTTCTTTGATCGATCGTTTATACTGTTTAGTCTTTATTAATTCTTTTAGTAATTAATTGCAACCCAAAGTTCGATTGTTCAAATAAAACTAGAATACATAAAAATCGGTAGTTAGTGACTCAGTCCTCGTGGGAACGATACTCACTCATCACTTTATTACTTGTCAACGATAACGTGCACTTGCGTTAACGAAAAATCAGCAACAAGTTTTTGGCGCCATTTCCGGGGATTGAGTTTTACTAATATCGATTTCAGTATTTCTAGTCTTAGTTTGAACATTTTATTTATTTACTTATTTTCGTGTATTTTATTTTATTTGTTTGTCCTTTCAGGATCTTTCGCGTAGTGCATGAGAAAATTCGGTAACGAAGGCCTACCACCTTTGGATACCGAACTCGAGCGCACTCTTCGAAGAAACAAGAAGGAGAAACGACAGTTACCAGCGAAAGTCAACATGGCCGATAATATCGAAAATCACAGAGGAAATAATATTGTGCAGCAAGCTCAACCGGAAATGGCACTTCGAGATTATGCTATGCCGCAAATTAATGCAAACTTTTCGAGGATCCGGCGTCCCACCATTCAGGCGAACAACTTCGAAATCAAGCCTACAATTATTCAGATAGTACAATCGAGCCAGTTCTGTGGTTTGCCGAACGATGACCCCAACGCACACATCGCGTCTTTTCTCGAGATTTGTGACACGTTCAAGAACAATGGTGTCACCGACGATGCTATCCGTTTACGGCTTTTCCCTTTCTCTTTGAGGGATAAAGCAAAATTCTGGTTGAATTCTTTACCGCCGGGCTCGATCACGACATGGGCGGAATTAGCACAAGTCTTTCTTGCTAAATTCTTCCCACCTTCAAAGACGGCGAGGTTACGAAACGAGATCACCACCTTTGGTCAATATGATATGGAATCGCTCCACGAGGCGTGGGAGCAATACAAAGATTTGCTAAGAAGATGCCCACATCACGGCCTTCCGGACTGGCTTCAGATTCAGATGTTCTATAATGGTTTGAGTGCCTCTACACGCACTCTCGTGGATGCAGCAGCCGGAGGAGCCTTAATGGGAAAAACTATGGCTGAAGCACATTCTTTGTTGGAAGCTATGGCCGCTAATGTTTATCAATGGCCATCCGAAAGAGTTAATCCGAATCGAGTTATGGAGATTTCAAATAATGATCCAATCTCTACATTTTCAGCCCAAGTCGCAGCATTAACGCAGCAGCTCCAAGCATTTTCGCATGCTCCTTCCCCCGTTGCCATTGAGTCTTGCAATTGGTGTAACGGATCTCACCCTAGCGCGGAGTGCCAAGTCGGAAACCCATTCGAGCAACATCCGATGGAGCAAGCTCAATTCGTGGGAAACGGAAATCGACAAAATAATCCTTACTCCAGCACTTATAATCAAGGTTGGCGAAATCACCAAAATTTTTCATGGAGGAACGGGCAAACTTTAAAACCTCCACAAGCCCAATTTGCGCAGCCCACACAGCAGCCCCCCTCAACCACCAAAGGTATCCTTGGAAGATGCTCTTGCTCAATTGGCGGCTAACACGAGCCAATTCATGACCCACACCAAGACTACCCTCCAAAATCTTTTTACCTCCATCCGAAATCTAGAAACACAAATGGGGCAGATTGTTAATCTATTGTCCTCTCGGTCTCAAGTTACATTGCCCAGCGCTACCGAAATGAACTCCAAAGAAGACGTGCAGGCAATCGAACTACGAAGTGGAAAGGAGTTGAAAGAGCAGCCTGTCAATAACAAGGACAAGATCGAGCAAAGTGAGACAGAAAAGTACGAGGCACCCAAGCCAAGGGAAGTATCGACTACTCACCCCACTTCTCAAATTGCATTCCCACAGCGTTTCCAAAAGCAAAAACTAGACAAGCAATTTTCAAAGTTCCTCGACGTCTTCAAGAAATTGCACATAAACATTCTATTTGCCGACGCGTTGGAACAAATGCCGAGTTATGTAAAATTCATGAAAGAAGTCTTGTCAAACAAAAGAAAGCTCGAGGAATATGAGACGGTCGCATTGACGGAGGAGTGCAGTGCTATTTTACAAAAGAAGCTCCCACCTAAATTGAGAGATCCGAGAAGTTTTACCATCCCTTGCATCATTGGAAATTCGTCTTTTGAAAGAGCCCTATGCGATCTCGGAGCCAGCATAAACCTTATGCCCCTTTCTATTTTTAAAAAGCTATATATTGGGGAAGCCAAGCCGACGATGGTCTCCTTACAATTGGCTGATAGGTCCATCAAATATCCGAGGGGAGTAATAGAGGACGTGTTAGTAAAGGTTGACAAATTTATCTTTCCAACCGATTTTATTGTGCTCGACATGGAGGAAGATCAAAATATCCCAATTATCTTGGGAAGACCATTTTTGGCAACCGGCCGAACTTTGATCGATGTGGAAAAGGGGAAGCTGACTCTACGTGTTCAAGAGGAGCAAGTAACGTTCAATATCTTTCGATCCGTAAAGTATCCGAGTGATGCTGAAAATTATTTCCAAGTTGACGTCATTGACTCGTACGTGAGTAGAACCTTTCGAGAGAATTATCCACCCGATCCATTGGAGTCCATTTTGATTGGGGCTGTTTCCAAACTAAATGCAGAGCATGCAGCCTACGTACGCCACATGGATGCTTCCCCGCCAATTTTCATTCGTCAACCATTCGAGGAGCTCGGAAGTTCACTAACTCGACCAGTCCCATCGATTGAAAAACCTCCAAAGTTGGAACTCAAGAAGCTGCCGCCTCATTTAAAATATGCATTTTTGGGGCCCGACGACTCCCTTCCAGTTATTCTTTCGGCCACTTTAGCGGGGAATCAAGAGGCGAAATTATTGAGAGTTTTGAGGGAGTACAAATCTGCTCTTGGATGGTCTATTGCGGATATTAAGGGGATCAGCCCGTGAATTTGCATGCACAAGATTTTGATGGAGGAAGACTACAAACCATCCGTGGAGCATCAACGCCGGTTGAATCCAAACATGAAGGAGGTGGTAAAAGTCGAGGTTTTAAAACTCCTCGACGCAGGTATGATCTTTCCGATTTCTGATAGCAAGTGGGTAAGTCCGGTCCAAGTTGTGTCGAAGAAGGGTGGGATAACGGTTGTTCAAATGATAATAATGAATTAATTCCCACTAGGATTGTCACGGGGTGGCGTATGTGCATAGATTATAGGAAATTAAATAAGGCCACTAGAAAAGATCATTTCCCCTTACCTTTTATTGATCAGATATTGGATAGATTAGCCGGACACAATTTCTATTGCTTTCTCGATGATTACTCGGGGTATAATCAGATTTATATAGCCCCCGGAGACCAAGAGAAAACGACGTTTACATGTCCTTACGGCATTTTCGCTTATAGGCGCATGCCTTTTGGATTATGTAATGCGCCGGCTACTTTTCAACGGTGTATGATGGCTATTTTTTCTGACATGGTAGAGCAGTGTATTGAGATTTTTATGGATGATTTTTCTATTTTTGGAGATTCGTTTGACATTTGTTTGAAAAAATTGCAGAAAGTCTTGAGAAGATGCGAAGAGACAAATTTGGTCTTGAATTGGGAGAAGTGTCATTTTATGGTGCAGGAGGGCATAGTGCTTGGCCATCGAATATCCTCACATGGAATTGAAGTCGACCGGGCGAAAATCGAAACAATTGAGAAGATGCCTCCGCCTACTTCGGCCAAAGGGATTAGAAGTTTTTTGGGACATGCCGGTTTCTATCGCCGATTTATTAAGGATTTTTCGAAGATCACGAAGCCGCTGTGCAATCTACTCATGAAGGATGTTCCATTTACTTTTGACAAGTCGTGTAAAGAAAGTTTCGATTTATTAAAGAAAGCTCTAAGCACGGCACCGGTGATAGTCGCTCCGGACTGGGACCTTCCGTTCGAGTTAATGTGTGATGCAAGCGACTTTGCCATTGGGGCTGTTTTGGGGCAGAGACGAGGGAAGGTGTTCCATGTCATATACTATGCGAGCCGAACACTCGATGACGCCCAAAGAAATTATGCCACAACGGAGAAGGAATTGTTGGCGGTGATCTTTGCATTTGATAAATTTCGGGCGTATCTACTGGGAACGAAAGTGATAGTGTGGACCGACCATTCAGCAATAAAATACCTTTTGGAGAAGAAGGATGCTAAACCAAGGTTGATTCGGTGGTGCTTCTCCTTCAAGAATTCAACTTGGAGATTCGGGACAAGAAAGGGACTGAAAATGTTATAGCCGATCACCTTTCACGATTAGAGAGTCCCCTTGAGAAGGGAGAAAGTCAGCCACAAATCATGGAAACCTTCCCCGACGAGCAGCTCTACAAGTTGGGTTCAAAACACGCGCCTTGGTATGCTGATCTAGTGAACTACTTGGCAAGTAAAACAATTCCAAACGACCTCTCACGCCATCAAAAGAAGAAGCTAATCTCAGACGCTAAGTATTATTTGTGGGACGATCCTTTTCTATTCAAGAGATGCCCCGATCAAATCATTCGTAGATGTATTCCGGATGAGGAAATCCACAGTGTGCTAAACCATTGCCATGCATCACCCTACGGTGGACATTTTAGTGGAAATAGAACAGCGGCGAAGGTCTTACAATCGGGGTTCTATTGGCCGTCATTATTCAAGGATGCTCACTCCTTTGTGTCCGCATGTGATCGGTGTCAACGGACGGGAAACATCTCAAGACGACACGAAATGCCGCTGAACACCATACTTGAAGTTGAGTTGTTCGATGTATGGGGGATCGACTTCATGGGTCCATTTCCTCCATCAAATAAGAATCTCTATATTTTGGTAGCCGTAGACTATGTCTCAAAATGGGTTGAAGCGGTGGCACTACCTACGAATGGGTCCAATGTCGTAATCAAGTTTATAAAACAATATATCTTCACACATTTTAGGACACCACGTGCTATTATCAGTGATGGTGGGTCACACTTCGACAACAAATTTCTTGATGCGGTTTTGAGAAAATACGGAGTCACTCATCGTGTTGCAACAGCATACCATCCTCAGACGAGCGGTCAAGTCGAGATATCAAATCGAGAGCTAAAGTGGATCCTAGAAAAGACGGTCAGCTCGTCTCGAAAAGATTGGTCGTTTAAACTTGATGATGCACTTTGGGCGTACCGGACTGCATATAAAACACCTATCGGAATGTCGCCCTACAGATTGGTTTATGGGAAAGGTTGCCATTTACCCGTAGAGATGGAACATCGTGCTTACTGGGCGATAAAGAAACTAAACTTTGATCTGAAATCTGCTGGTGAAAAGTGTTGTTTGCAGCTGAACGAGTTGGAATAAATTCGCCACGACGCATGCGAAAATGCGAAACTTTATAATGAGCGGACAAAGACTTGGCATGATAAGCACATCACGCAGAGAGAGTTTGTCCCGGGACAAGAGGTGTTGCTATTTAATTCTCGCTTAAATTTATTTCCCGGGAAATTGCGTTCACGATGGTCGGGACTGTTCACCGTAGTTCAAGTGTTCCCACATGGTGTGGTAGAAGTACAAAAAGATGACCGAAAATTCAAAGTTAATGGACAACGGTTGAAGGCATACTTGGGAAATCCAATAGACAAGCAGAAAACGAGTGTCGTCTTATCCACCGCCGGATGAATGCGAGAAAAGTCCAGCTGAAGATTATAAACTTAGCGCTTCTCGGGAGGCAACCCGAGTATTAGTTGTAGAATCTTTCTTGTTTTCTTGCATTTTTTGAGTCTTTATTTGTCATCATTTTTCTTTGATCCGTCTATCCCTCTCGTCTTGATGTTTTCGTTTAAAAATTCTGTGCAGGAATCACCTCAGGGGAGGAAATCAGTGATGGGCCGCGGCACAATAATAGTGAGCCGCGGCACGCACCAGTTGATGGAACATGGCCAAACAAACTGTACTATGTGCCGCGGCACGATCTTACTGAGCCGCGGCACACCAGGTCACTGAGCCGCGGCACACATTCCCTGAGCCGCGGCACACCAAAGGTTCAAGAAATGCCCAGGAGACTGTACTCTGTGCCGCGGCACGAACCAAATGAGCCGCGACACACTAACACGGTGAGCCGCGGCACGCCTAAACTGAGTCGCGGCACCCGACGGTATTACAAAAAAGTCCCAGGCCGACTGTACTCTGGGCCGCGGCTGACTTATGTTGTGCCGCGGCCCCCGTCGCAATATAAGAATGCCCAGGTATACTTCATACATTCGGTCGGCCAGCACAAGGTCCCTTCCTTCCTTCCTTCGCATAATGAGGTCAGTCGATACCCTTCTCTTAGTCTTCTTCTCAAATTCTTCAGGTAAATCTCGATCTCTTAAGCATAATTGATACACGATTTGAAAAGTGAATTAAAGTTATATGTTGCTAGTTGTACTTCAATGTTTTCTCAAAAATGGAGTTAGAATATGGTGATTATGGTATTTGATTGTGATGGGATTGGTGAACGAATTGATGATGTTAGTTGTCGTTTTTCATGGCTATTATCTGTGTTATTATTTTTGGGATTTGGAGTTAACCATTAAAATTCTTGTTCTTCATTTTAACTTGTGCATACCAAGTGTTTGATAAATTGCAACAATGAAAAATTGGTAAGCCAAGCATTTTCAAATTATATGCAACGAATCATTTATTCGAATTACATTGTCCCCAACCCTTACATCATGTTAAACTTGAGAGCTTGTACTTAACTTCCTCTTTGATGATGCAAGCTCATTTATTCACGCTCCGCATGATGTAGTCGAGAAGCGTGCAAGCTCGCCGGATGACGCCGGCACTAGCTCGTGAGCTGACTGGAGGGGAGTACTTGACCTTTCACTTTTATTGCATATTATATTTTGTCCATTGAGGTCAATGTACGTCCTAAGTTTGGGGGGAAGTCTATTTCTGTTGCTACATTTACTGCTGTACTTATTTCGTTGCACTTTTTGTTATTTTTAGTTATCTTTTTGTCGATAGCCTTGCTTGTCATGATTTTACTCTTATTCGTGAATTTTTCGTGCTTCTATTTGTGTAATACTGATGTTACGACACTATTTTTCTCTCTGAAGAAACGGTCGAGTTTTAGTAGAGTTGTATTCAGTGATTTCTGTTTCTGCTAAGTCCTCATTTAGGTCCAAAAATTTTTCGTAATTGTAGAGGTCTTAGCGGATAAGAGAGGATACATACGTGTTTTAAAATCACCGTCGATACGTTTGGTTACATTTTTCGGTTAGCTAGTCGTCCAGTTACATAAGTCGTGTTGGCGCTTAGATTGAGTTTAGAGTCGGTCAGTTTTTCCCAAAAGTCGAGTTATTTTTGTTCTATGATGGGAAGTATAGTAACCAGGGGTATTCACGTGACCCGTTGTTTACTCTCGCGTAAAACGACGACCCTGATTAGACTAGTGATTTAGAAATTTCACATGTACCGAAGACGGGAAGCCTAGTAACCAGGGGTATTCGCGTGACCCGTTGTTTACTCTCGCGTAAAACAGCTAGGGGTGTCTAAATGGTTCCCGGTTCTCGGTTAGAACCGGAACCGAACCGGAACCGAGGCGGTTCCGGTTAACCGGAACCATATAATCTGTTAAAGGTTCGGTTTTCGGTTCCTCATTACATAATTTTTCGGTTTTCGGTTCGGAACTCGAACCGAAAGGTTCCGAACCGAAAACCGATTTTATAATATATTTATTAAATATTATTTTTATATTTTATACTTATATATTTTATTATTTTAATTTTTGTAAATTAAAAATTTAGAACTCTAATATTGTTAAATAAATATTTTATATTTTGTTAAAAATTTATAATAATATATTATATATGTATTAAATATTAATTTTATATTTTATAATTTATAATTTATATAAAAAAAACGGTTCTTACGGGTTACCCGAACCGGAACCGAACTAATTCGGTGCGGTTCCGGTTAACCGAAAGTGTAAAACGGTTCGGTTTACGGTTCCACTTTTTTTGGCTAAAATGGTTCCGGTTAACCGATTTTTTCGGTCCGGTTAACCGGAACCGAACCGTTCGACACCCCTAAAAACAGCGACCTTGATTCGGACATGCGGGAATAGCTTTGCGAGTTGTTTCTCCGCTGTGGAGGGGAACTTAGTAACTAGAAGCATCCATGTACCCCATGAGTGTCTTTTACGTCAAACGGTTTCCCAATACATGAGAATGGAAGTTCCACCCTAGGATTATCCGGATGAAACATCCCGAGATCCGAACCTAGTGGTCAACTCGAATCAATGTCTTGAGCATATATATATAAGGGAATACTGTCCGAGGATTATTTTTTGATGAAACTCGTGAAAATTTTGCCATTAGACTGTGGAACGGGGCGAATTAGCTTGTTTATTTTAACCTTTCATATTGACGGTCGATTAAATTCACGTTTGTTAATCTTTGAGCTGGATTTTCTTCATGAACGAGTGATTAGGACTGAACTTGGTTACTTTGCGGAATCAGTATTCTGAGTGTAGCTCGCCATTACGATACTCGTATTATTCAGAGAGAATTTCAGGATAGTATTGATTAGGTTGAGCACTATGAGTTGCACGATTATTCACGATATTCTTTTGTTGAAATTAATTCTTTTTGCTTGAGGACAAGCAAAGGCTCAAGTTTGGGGGTATTTGTTAGGCGTATTTTTATACGCTTATTTATCATTATTTCGTATTATTTTGGCGAGTAAATTTGCATAAATGAGCTTTTAATGCCTTATTATTGTATGTTTGACAGGAGATTGGAGTCTGGAAGCTAAAACGAGGCGAAACGGGCGAAAACAGCAAATTTTGGCCGTGGGCCGCGGCACAAGGCAAGTGGGCCGCGGCACACGCAGAGGACCAGCAGGCACCAGAGTAGACTGTACTCTGAGCCGCGGCACAGACTAGGTGAGCCGCGGCCCAGAAAAAACACACAGCGCCCAGATTTTAATTTGCACGTCGTGTGCCGCGGCACAGATTTAGTGAGCCTCGGCACACTGGGTGGTTTTGGTGTGCTCCGCGCGGGTTTGGGCCGTTTTTAAGCCAGTTCTCGACCTACTCACACGGACGCGATTTGGAGGCTGTTGGGAGCTATAAATAAGGGTTTAAGACCCTAATTAATCATCTAGGAGGCTTGGGAAAAAGAAGATCATAGAAGACTATCGCAGACGAGAGAAGCAGAAGACATCAAAGGCAGAGGGCGGAAGCCAGAAGAAAGGAGGAATCCGAACTCTTCATCTGCGTTTGATTTTCATGCTTTTAATTATTAATTATGTATTTTCATTATTTAGCATGTCAGGCTAAAACCCTTGTTCTAGGATTTTGATGAAACCTAAGTTTTGACGGATTTGCTTTAGATTATCTATATAATTCCCTTTTCTATTGAGTTTTCCCAATTGAGTTTAATGCTTTCAATTGTGTGGCCAATAATTGGATTGTTTTAATTACCTTACTCGAATCGGGAGAGGAGAGTCGGTGAGGAACTATTGGTGAGGACCGTTTTATTCTGTGAGATAGGAATATACTCATAGGAACTACGTGGCATTTTGGAGATTTTATGCTTTTTGCCTATTGACGAATTAATTCACCTAGGGATAGAGTGCGTTATTCGCCTTTAGAAAAATCTATTGACCTCGGGAGAGGCGGTAGAGTATTTTAGCAATCTTCGCCTTCAATAAATTGGGAAAATCAATAATTTCAGATAATCGAGAGTAAATTCGGATAAACTGAGGTGGATTCATAATCCTAGAATTATCCATCATTTGATTTTCCTTCTTTGATCGATCGTTTATACTGTTTAGTCTTTATTAATTCTTTTAGTAATTAATTGCAACCCAAAGTTCTATTGTTCAAATAAAACTAGAATACATAAAAATCGGTAGTTAGTGACTCAGTCCTCATGGGAACAATACTCACTCATCACTTTATTACTTGTCAACGATAACGTGCATTTGCGTTAACGAAAAATCAGCAACATGTCCTATTTATACCAAACCCAACTTAGCGTGCACTATCTCATGCGATTAGCGTGTGCTAGTGGGTTCACCGGGTAGTCCGGTGAACTCTGCATGCTGCGTTAGCATGCGCTACGTACTTGGTAGCGTGCGCAAATGCCTTCTTCTTAGCGTGCGTTAACCGGATGTTAGCGTGCGCTACCTGATAGTTGGTGCCCAGTAACTGGAGTCTAGAACCTACCGTCCACTGCCCTGCTCGCCTTAGCGCGCGCTACTACGATAACTTAGAGTGCGCTACCAATACAGTCAGCGTACGCTAATTTCCACTCATAGCGTGCGCTACGAATTCTCCAATCCAGTCCAGTACCTTCTGGACTGTCTGCCTCAAATCTACTAGCGTGCGCTAATGCTGAGCGATAGCATGCACTACCAGTACTCAATTAACGTGCACTAAAAGAGTATGTAGCGTGCGCTACTTATCACACATAGACTATCAAAATATGATGATAATGATAATATTCTCGTATCGATCTCAAACAGGGTTGAATGACGAATAATAACTTATATACGATTAAAAAATACGTCGAACGGTGAGCACAAATGATTGAATATGATTGTTTAATGATTACTAATGAGTGAAAATTACTTAGTGACAAATACTGAATGATAATAAATGAATTAACAATTGGATATTACATACCCCCCTTAAAAAGAGTTTCGTCCTCGAAACTAAGGGTCAAACTATTCGGGATAATTCTCCCGCATACTATCCTCAGTTTCCCAAATAGCCTCTTCAACTTCGTGTTTAGACCGCTGAATCTTCACTAAAGGAATTGCCTTGTTTCTCAACTGCTTGATTCATCGCTCTAGGACTCGTACAGGATGCTCCTTGTACGTATAATCATCTGTGATCTCGATTTCATCAAACTGAAGTATGTGACTCGGGTCGGCAACATACTTCCGCAACTGAGAGATGTGAAAAATATTATGAACTTGGCTCAAAGCCGGAGGTAAAGCCAATCGATAAGCCAGACTTCCCACTCGATCCAAAATTTCAAATGGTCCAATGAATCTCAAACTCAACTTCCCTCTCTCCCCGAAACGGAAAATACCTCGACTCGGGGATAACTTGACCAAAATGTGGTCACCTGCCTCGAACTCTAATGGTCGAAAACGATTATCTACAAATGATTTTTGTCGACTCTGAGCGGTCAACAAACGACTCTTGGTCAAAGATACCTTCTCGTGGGTGGATATCAACATATCGGCCTCAATGCCGATTGATTCTGATAAGTCATCCCAACACAAAGGAGATCGACAACAACGACCGTATAAGGCCTCGTAAGGTGCCATCTTAATCGAAGCATGCCAACTATTATTGTACGTGAACTCGATCAACGGTAGTTGGGCCTCCCAATCATATTTCCAATCGAGAACACATGATCTTAACATATCCTCTAACGTCTGAATAGTTCGCTCTGATTATCCGTCGGACTGAGGATGAAAAGATGTGCTGAGATTTAGCTGAGTTCCCATGGCACGATGAACGGATTTCCAAAAATGTGACACGAATCACCTGTCACGATCAGAAATGATACTCTTAGGGGTACCGTTCAATCTCACGATCTCTTTAATGAATATCTGGGCAAGTCTCTCAGGATCCCACGTATCCTTAATCTCAAGGAAATGAGCTGACTTAGTTAAACGGTCCACAATTACCCAAACCGTATTCATGCCACGACGACTCGTCGGCAAACTCGTGATGAAGTCTATTGAAATATCCTCCCACTTCCCCTTGGGATAGGAAGCGGTTTCAGCATACCCGTCGGTCGCTGATGTTCTATCTTGACTTGCTGATAGATCAGACATCTCGAAACAAATTCTGCGACTTCTCGTTTCATATTACTCCACCAGTAATTTTACTTCAAATCTTTGCACATCTTGCTAGTGTAACACCCTCAAGTTATTCAGGGTATATTACAGTGCCGTGAACCCCATTGTGGGACCCACAAGGCTAATCATGCGCGGAACTATAAAACTTGACCGAGAAGGTCCAAATACAATGAAATGAAAGACGATACAAGGGGTATTTAAACCATGTCCAATGTATCCAAATACATCACAGTACAAATTCAAGACCTCGGCAACACAGGCCGGAATATCAAGAAAGACTGAAAACAAACAATACTGGAGAATTCAATAACCATTACAGTACAACAACACTGAATGGAGGAACACAAAATATAAGTGGAGATAAAACACAGTATCACGCTTGCCCATCATCTTCGTGCCGACCCGATACCTGCCTATCCGCCCTCCTGGAACCTGAAATACATAAAAAGTATTTCCCCCAAAAAGGGGTTAGCCATCGAATAGCTAGTGCAAGTATATCAAGTATGAAACACAATACTCCTCGACAATAAAGTAATGGTAACCGTCAATTCATCAATTCAAGACTAGTATTCTGAAACAACTAAATCTCATAACATCACAACAATGCATACATGATCAACCATGGAACCGCACCAAAGGCTACGGAACCCTCAGGGGACCCGTCGGCCCGCCCCAGAGTAGTTAACCCAAATTATCCGTGGAATCGCACCAAAGGCTACGAAACCCTCAGGGGACCTGTCGGCCCGCCCCAAAGTATATATAAATAAACATGCCATTCATATATCTTATTTTCAAAGTCGAGAACATACAATCATAAATATATACTTGCCTTTGAGACATCGAGAAATTGAACGGAAAAATCTTGACGAATCTTCGTCTGAGATGTAAGAACCTCGAGCATTTAAACCTCGACCATTCTGGGATGGGAAGCGGTTTCAGCATACCCTTCGGTCGCTGATGTTCTATCTTGACTTGCTGACAGGTCAGACATCTCGAAAGAAATTATGCAACTTCTCGCTTCATATTACTCCACTAGTAATTTTGTTTCAAGTCTTTGTACATTTTGATAGACCCCAGATGGATAGAATAAGGGGTAGCATGGGCCTCTCTCAAAATCTAGTTTTTCAACTCGTCATCCGCCGGAACGCATAATATAATATCCAGAATTTCTACTACTATTATTTAATGTTATTTTATCCGAGTTATATTGTACAATGTGGAATCTGTACCATATGGATAAAATAATTGAAAGACCGAGACTGCTATACTTGTATAAATGTTGTACTTAGTCTACAATTGCATTTTAGAATATCGTGTATTAGATGTATCGTATGAGAACATTATTGGAAGGAGCATGTGTATTCAGTATGCCGTATGTTCGTATTCTGTATGTCGAGACGTTGGACAAGAATAGCTGAAAATGGCTAAGTAGAGCCTGAATAACGCACGCTAATCAGATCGTTCCAAAGGAATCTTGTCTTTGTCAGGTTACTTTCGGCATGTGGGGACACGGGGGTAGGTGCAGACTGTAGCAAGTCAACTACGAGTAGCACATGCTATGGCTGAAGGCTTGCGTACGCTAGATAGAGGCATTTATGTACGCTATTGCATGGGCATTGCGTACGTAAATCATTGTATGCAGTAAGGCAGTAGCCTCTGGACTGCGATAGCGTACGCTAACAAAGACAGTTAGCGCACGCTAATAATAGTCAGTATATATATGTGCAGTTGGCCATTATTCTTTATTTCGTCCATTCTTTCCTTGCAACCGATATACAGAGTCCTTAGAGAGATGTTTGAAGTTCCAAACACTGGATTATGGTGGATTTGATCATCCATAACAACATTTGAAGCATGGAAGTGATTGAAAATGGATTCAACCTTGGAAATCAATCCATTCCTTCAAATAGGTAATTACTCTTCACTTTGGGATTTCGTTTTGGATTGTATATGATGTCCTTGATTTGATAATCGTCATGTATATGAGTTAACAAGTATGATTATGAGATTGGTTACCGATTTATGTTGATGTTATTGTTGACATACGGGTATTGATATGATTAGAATGGTTTAGAATTGTGTTGTTCATCTTCAAAGAGATATTTTGGCTAATGTCTTCCTTCAATTCGGTTCTTTGATGTTGTTATTGTTGGTTTCTTCATCTGATGGTGAATATGGCAATGATTATGAATTCTTGGTATTCATATGTTGATATTGAGGAATAAGATGATCTATGAATATATGACTTGGATTATGAGTTGGATGATTGTTTATATGTTAAAGGATATCGGATTTTGTTGTTTTGATATCTATGAACATGGTTTCGAATCACTTAGTGTTCTTGATAATCGCCATATGTTTATCGGCATCTGAAATGCATGCAACTGCATGTCATTAGCGCACGCTAATGGAATCGACTTAGCGCACGCTACATTAAGTGATTAACGTGTGCTAAGTTAACAGACAGTGTAATATATCCTGCTTCAGTCATGAATTTGTGATCGTTTAAGTTGGATTGATCAGACTAGTGGTTAATCGAGATATTGTTGAGCTGTTGGGTTTGTGAATTGTTTTTATTGATTATTGATTGTTATCGACCTTGTTTTTTATCGAATTACTATAATAGGTTGAGAATATTGATCGGTGATTATAACCGTATATTGCGGTCGAGTTTGAGGATGTTCTTGAATTGCATTGATCGGGACCCAGGAGCTTATAGGCGATGGCAAAGGATTGGTAACGGCTTCATCGGTATCGAGGCAATTTATTACTTGCTCAGTTTATAATATTTAGTGAATGGCTCTTACCTATAAAGGAACAAAGAAAAAGGACTTTTCTGTTTCATTCGTTTATATTCGTATAGCAATGTTTATAATCGTAATCACAGGAGATTTGGGATTTTAAATTGTATTCGAATTTTGGGAATTTAAATCATAATGTATATGATTTACTTTTGTTATTGGTATACTTGTATATCGAGGATACATTGTGATAAAGATGAAGATATTAATTATCTTCAATCCGTGATATTTTGGACCGTCGAGTATTGAGGATAATGGTTCGTGATGGTTTAGACATTGAGATCGCTCTCGAAGGACTCGGGGCAAGTACTCTAATCATTTTTATCATTTGTGTCGATCATGTCGTGATACATTCGTGTATCGTTGTTGTCATGCATTTGTGCATTGTTGTTGTCGTGTATTGTGTAATGTTGTTTTGTGCAGTTGTGCATTGTTGTCATATGTCCACCTCGTGTTGGTCCAACGGGATCATCGGGGGATCTATGCTAGTGTGCGCTGGATCATCAGACAAGTTTTTCCACCTGGGTTGGTCTGACGGGATCATCGTGGGATCTAGGCAATGAACGCTGGATCATCGGATTACCTATGTATTGTTGTTGTGCATATGTATATTATGGGTTTGCCATAAGTACATATTGTTGTTATTGATATGAGCATATTGACATTGTCATATGAGTACGCATTTGTAGGTCTTGTGTTAGGACCATGCCCGTATGTTCTATTGATCTGATCTTGGATTAGACTGACGTGATTTCGTCGTGGCTTTTCATATCTTGAGGTATGTTCCGTATTTCCTTTGGTATTTGTCTTTTGATGGACAATCGCCTATCGTGTTGGGATTTGATGATGTTATTCCGATGGATCGAATTGGTCAGAGTTGGTATATTTTCGTATTGCGAGTTATGATGATGTTTTTAGAATCTTGAGTATTGTTTGAGGAACAATATAGATGTTTTGTTTGATTTTATTGATTAATCAATATTACGAGATGTACAATCGGATAATGGTTATTTTGATGAGGATTATTCGAGTAAGTAAAGTTATGGCGGTAAGATTACATTGGTAGTATTCTTACTTAGTAATTTCATTGGTATGTAATTATTGATGTGATGTGATGGTTATCATTGTTGGATATTATGGTTGACCCCGTCGTGGGCTTTCTTTTTAGGTTCTTGGAATATCAAGCTTGTAGCGGTTGTGGAGAGATGAGCTTCCCGGAGGATACTGGCTAGGGCATGTATTTGTGTATTGAGTTTCTTATTAGTTGTTGTAATCCACTGCTAGAGTATTTTAATTGTTTGTCTTTTTACGCTGCGTGAGTATTTTTCAAATGGCCTTTTTGGTATCTGGTAACTTAAGTTACTTTGGAAATCATTTTCTAAACTATTTTGACGGTACGTATAAGCGATAGCTTAACATATGTTTTTAAACTTTTGAGTCTTGGCATTTCCGGCCTTGTGGTTTCAAATGAGATTTTTACGACGGTTTTGATAATCGGATTTTATTAAGTCTTCGAATGTTTTTAAAAGATAGTACCGTCGTTAGCCTCTTGGGTGTTTGTAAATGTTCGCGAAAATTTCCTTCAACCTTGTGAGTTCCATCTCGGGGCCCACAGCACTGTAATATTCCCGGTCAGCTCTGGGGGTGTTACACATAACCGGTTCTTAAATCGCAAAAGTCCATCCTCATGGACCACGAATCCAGGGGCTTTCCCCTGAGCCACATCATCTCGAATGCGCAATAAAAATGGGTCTGAACCCTGATTCACTCTGATCGCCTCCTCAAGTGGCAGTGAAATCTCTAGCATACAAAGTTGCCCTTGCACTCGCTGTAACCAGACCTCGATCTCAGGCCTTAGGAATTCCTGTTGAAGTTCCTTTTGAGTAGTCAAATGAGCAAGCATTTGCTCCTGAACAGACTTACGGCTCAAGGCGTCGGCGACAACATTCGCCTTACCCAGGTAGTATTGTATCTCAATTTCATAATCCTTAATAAGTTCCAACCACCATCTCTGTCGCATGTTTAACTCCTTCTGAGTAAATATATACTTTAAACTCTTATGATCAGTGAAAATCTGACAAGTGACGCCATAAAGATAATATCGCCAAATCTTCAATGCGAAAACCACGACCGCTAGCTCCAGGTCGCGGGTCGTATAATTGACCTCATAAGGCCTCAGTTTCCGCGAAGCATAAGCAATCACTTTCCCATTCTGTATTAATACACATCCTAGACCGTGTCCGTACGCATCACTATAAACCACGAATCCTTCCATACTTTATGGCAAGGAAGGCGTTGAAATTAAACGGCTCTTGAGTTCCTCAAAACTATGCTGACACGCATCAGACCACATGTATTTATTATCCTTCCACAAAAGGTTTGTCATAGGTTGAGCGATTTTAGAAAACCCTTCCACAAATTGCCAGTAATAGCCTGCTAGTCCGAGAAAGCTTCGGATTTCCTTAACATTTTTCGGAGGTTGCCAATCTCGGATAGCCTCCATCTTCTGAGGGTCAACACGTACCCCATATGAAGAAATCACATGCCCGAGAAACATCACCTCGGACATCCAGAACTCCTATTTGGAAAATTTCCATAGAGTTGCTCTCGTCTCAACACGTCGAGAACTTGATGAAGGTGAAGTTCATCCTCCTCTTGGTCATGAGAATAAATCAAAATGTCATCTATGAAGACAACCACGAACTGATCTAAATAGTTGATAAATACTCGGTTTATCAATTCCATGAATACTGCAGGTGCATTAGTTAACCCAAACGGCATCACCACAAACTCGTAGTGCCCATAGCGTGTTCGAAATGCTATTATTGCGATATCCGACTCTCGAGTTCGCAGATGATGATACCCAAATCTCAAATCTATCTTGGAAAATACTGAAGCTCCCTGAAGTTGATCTAGAAATCATCGATGCGGGGTAGGGGATATTTATTCTTGATCGTCACCCTGTTCAGCTCCCGATAATCAATGCACAAGCGAAATGAACCATCCTTCTTCTTGATAAATAACGCGGGTGCTCCCCACGGGGATGCACTCGGTCGGATATAACCCTTCTCGATCAATTCCTACAGTTGATTCTTCAGTTCCTATATTTCGGTCGGGGCCATACGATACGGTGCTTTCGATAATGGGGACGTACCAGGATCCAACTCTATCGTGAATTCCACATCTCTATATGGAGGCAAACCAGGTAACTCGTCTGGAAATACATCAGCGTATTCTCTCACTACCGGGATATCCGCCAACGTCACTGATGGTTTCTCGGTCTTGGTCATATAGCACCAATAACCAATACACCCCTGATTGAGTAACTTCACTACTTTCATCATATTAATAACTCTTCCGGAACAGCTGGGATTACCCCCCTGAAATACACACTCGAATCCATCGTCTGAAACAATAGTGACCATACGCTTACGGACACTAAGGATGGAATCGTGATGATCCATCCAATCAATACCCAAAATAACCTCGTCTTTAGGTAAATCTACCACGACTAGGTCCGCCAACCAAACGCGGCCATTAAGCTGAATCGGATAATTCTTAACTTCACGATCTCCTATAATTCTTCTACCGTCTGGTAGACCAATGACATAAGGTTCGCAACTAGTAGCACTATCCAGGTGTAGTCTACTCAAACATGACTCGAAAATGAATGAATTTCATGCGCCAGTATAAAAAAGGGTACACACAGGTTGAGATTAAATTTCGAGGGTACCTGAGATCATTCGAGCCTCCGGATCGTTGATAAGTGGTAATTTTACCACTTATTTCTAGGATTTTATACTAGGTTTTTATCTCGTTTCGTGATTAATGTGCTCGTATTTGGCTTATTTATGATTAGTCGAGCCGTATTACGCGTTTGGGTTGATTTTAGTGTGTTTGCAGGTTTTTAGAGCCAAAAGGACCCAAAACGAGACAAAGGACCGAGAGTCGAGTCAAACGGACGGAAGAAACGATTTTTGCAAGAGACAGACCACCCTATCGGCCCAGCCTATCGGCCGATAGGTGCGTCCGAAAGATGTTCCTGCCCTACCGAGTGAAGTCGATCGACGAACCAACTATCGGCCAGCCTATCGGCCGATAGGCCAGTCCGATAGGCTGCCCAGCGGCCTCTCGTGTTTTGACGGATTTTGACTCTTTTGGACAGATTTTGTTTCCTAGATTAGGGCTAATCGGGAATGTAACTCCCATAGACTATATATACCTCCCCCTAGACCTAATTTACCATCTTCCACCATCTTTGATCAGCCTTTATCATCCTTTTTCATCTTTCGCATAATTTTACATCTATTTAGCAAGATTTATTCCTTTGATGCAAGAACTTTTTGGAGGCAGCAACTATTATTATTTTTCAGAGATTGAAGACTTAGAGTTCATCCGAAAGGGTTGCAATCTCTCTTTTCATATTAATAATATGCATTCTCCATTTATTTCTTGCTTAATTTCAATTATGTCTGGCTAAATTCATTGATTGATTCTAGGGTTAGTAAATTTAATTGATGTGATTACCTTTTTACCTTTCATCCTAGGCTTGTGATCAAGATGTGTTAAATCTCATGCTAGATTAAAAGGCCCTTAATCGATGCATGTTAGCTAATTAATTTTGTCGGGAAGGAGTAATTGATTAGTGGAAATACTTGATGCACAATATGATTTAATCTTGAGACCTGACGGAGAAAGATAAATCATAGATAAATAAGTTGGCGCTTTTTAAGTGATTTAAATTCTTTGAGCCCTGGCGGGGAAAAGGGTTTAAATTAACTATCTTTCTAGGTTGCCTTGATCGGAATTCTAGATCGGCTGAGTGATTATTTCTAGGATTGAATTAAAATTTGGGGTAAAGGAATCAAGTGAATGGATTGTGTGAACTCAATTAGATGATACTACCCTAGGATCAATTAGCTTTCGCTTGTGATTTTATCTTGCTAATTTGCTTGATTTAGATAATTCATCTTTTATTTAATTTTTACTTTTCGATTTTTAAAGTTAGATAATTAGAATCAAAACTAATTTTTGGATTCCTAAATAGCAGTCAAATTTTGAGTAGAGTTACTTCCTTTATTTTCGACACATCAATTCCCTTGGGTTCGACACCTTGGAATTACTTCGAGGTTTTACAAATTTTAAAATTGATCGGATTTGAAAACCATACTACGCGACGTTGCCGGGGAAATGATAGAAAACTTAAGGGGATAATTCGAAAAAGAAGAGATTGTTACTTTAGGTTGTTTACTATTATTATTAATTTTCGATCTCGTTTCCTCACATCTTGTTTTCTCTTCTTTGTAGGCGGTGCATGATCACAAGAGCCCAAGAAAAGGACTTATTTCCTTTGGATCCAGAAATCGAGAAGTCTTTGAGGAGGAAGAAGCAAGAAGCGAGAACCGAGACTATTTCTATACCTTTCGTTGATACCATGGCCGGCATTGGTGACCCACCACGAGAACTCGCTCGTCCCGAAAAGATCCCTTTGAATGCCCGCTTTCGACCGAAGCTGGACGATTATCAAGAAGGGGGTTGGGGAAAGATTGATGCCAACAACTTCGAGCTTAAGCCATCCCTCATAGCTACAGTGAAGTCTCAAACATACGGAAGAGGAGTTAATGAAGATCCAAACGCTCATCTTGAGTCGTTTTTGGACATATGTGCCACCATCAAGCAAAACGGAGTGCCTCCGGATGTCATTAAGCTCCGCCTATTCCGGTTCTCCTTAGAAGACGATGCGCTAGATTGGTACAAGAGCCTAGATCGGAAGGAAATTGGTACTTGGAGAGAGATGACTCGGTTGTTCTTAGCACAGTTCTATCCTCCCTCGAAGGTGCAAAAACAAATCAACGATATCTTGCAATTCGAGCAATATGAGGATGAATACTTATACGAGGCATGGATACGATTTAAGAAGCTACTTCGCAAATGCCCACAACATGGAATTGACAAGGAGGAAATCTACATTCGGTTTTATCGGGGTTTGACGAGGAAGGCTAGAAGAGAGTTGGACTATTCCTCGAAAGGGGGATTTCTTGCTAACGATTATGAAGAGGCCAAGAATCTCATCAAGCTAGCGGTCAACAACGATTACGAGGAGGTGACCGATAGGAAGATGACGAGAAGAAAGGTTCCATCCGGTGACGAGGACGCCTACGGTGATTTGAAGGCGAAATTTGAAAGACACAAAAAGAACTTGAGACGCTAAAAAAGAATACTTTGGGAGTCAATTCAGTTTTTGAAGAGCTAAACGAGCCTATTGCAGTTAAGGAGGATGTAAATTACGTGCAAGGAGGAAACTTCTGGCAAGGGGGAAATAGGGGAAACTATTATCCGAACAATCGAAACCACCCTAATTTCTCCTATGCCAACCCGAACAATGCTCTTCAGCCACCACCGGGATTTAACGTGAAAAACGGGGTTATTCAAGAGCCGATTGCTAAGACACCTATGGAAGAGATGTTGGAACGATTGGAGGCGAGTCAAAAAGATTTTATTTATAAAGTAGACAAAAGGTTCGGGGCTCTCGAGCATAGTGTGACATCTATTGGAAACTCAGTGATAGCCTTGACAAAGCAGATGTCGATGGTGGAGACCCAAATGAGTCAAATGGCGAACGCCCAAGCCGGATTTCATAAGCCGGGGCATTTTCCTAGCAGCACCTAGACCAACCCGAAGACGCAACAATGTAACACAATCGAGCTTCGGAGTGGGACGACGTACAGTAATCATGGGGCTGAAGTTGAGAAATCTGGAAACAAGGATGTACTAGAAACGGGAGCCGAGAACGAGAAAGAAGATGAAACGCAGCAGGCCCATCGGCCAAGACTATCGGCCGATAGGCCCAACCGATACCCAGACAGAATGCCGGCAGTTGATCCTATCGACCCCCCTATCGGCCGAAAGGCTCCTGGAAGTTCGAATGTGAAGGATTTTGAGGTAAAAGCTCAATTTCCACAGCGATTGGCCAAGTCGAGACATGATGAAAAGCTTCAACGATTTATCGACATGTTTCAAAAGGTGAATATCAACATTCCACTTCTAGACGCTTTGAGAGACATCCCGGGGTACGTTAAATTCTTGAAAGACGCTGTGGCAAGCAAGAGGAAGTTGGCGAAGTTTGAAACAATAAATTTGACAGAGGAGTGTAGCGCTATCATTCAAAACAAGCTCCCGCTCAAGCAGAAGGATCCGGGACGTTTTACTTTGACATGCATGATTGGCGACCAACCGTTCAGTAATGGGTTGTGTGATCTCGGGGCAAGCATTAATCTTATGCCTCTATCCATCTTTAAGAGGTTGAAGATTGGGGAGATGAAACCGACTACCATTTCTCTACTCATGGCGGACCGATCGATCTCTTATCCGAGGGGAGTTGTGGAGGATGTGTTAGTTAGAGTCCAACATTTTGTCTTCCCGGCCGATTTCGTAGTTCTTGATATGCCCGAGGACGAGAATCAACCACTGATCTTTGGGAGACCGTTTCTAGCAACGGGGAGAGCACTTATCGACGTCCAAGAGGGTTATCTTACCTTCCGGGTTAATGATCAAAATCTGAAAATTTCCATCTATGACGCGATGAAGAAGCCCGAGGATGCGCCCGAGGAATGTTTTGAAATTGAGTCTATTATGCCGCCCCCGACCGACTTGTTGGAGCATTGCATTTCACACTCCATTTACTCACATTCTGATGTTGATGAAATTTACGAGGATTTGCCAAAGTATGTTCGAATGTTGGAGGCGAACGAGAGTCGATCTAATAAGAGGGACGTATGCTATCTTGATATCAACAAACCCGTTCAAGGGGGAGTTGTCGCTGAAGACCCGGACTGAATGAGGTATCGTCTAGCTAAAGATGTTAAACGTAGCACTTGTTGGGAGGTAACCCAACGTATGTATATTAGTTCGTTTTATTCGTTTATTGTCGATTTTTCGTTTGCGTGATTTTTGTAGTTTCTAGTTTCGTAGTAGCTTTGTTAGTTTTGTTAAGTTCTAATCCATGCACGCTGAGTTTTGGATACTTGCAGGTCTTTAATCATATCCAAGCAAAAAAAAAACGAGACCAAGTGTGCGAAATAGAAAAAGCTGAAAATTTTTTTGAGACAGACAATCCTATCGGACGAGCCTATCGGCCGATAGGCACGGCCGATAGGCTGTGGAAAATTAAAAAAAATTTTATGTTACAAGCAGTGGTCGATAGGCAGACCACATCGACCGATATCCCACCCGATATGAGGTACGTAAGTTTCAGTAGTTCCTATCGGCCCAGCCTATCGGCCGATAGGCCAACCCGATATGACATACCCGGCACTGTTTATGCTTTGACTTCCGCCACAGTGATCAGGTACTCCGTTAACAAAGCCACTCCTTTCTCTTTTCAAACTTATTCCTCCTTTGGGATGCGAAATAAGTTTGGGGGAAGAAGTGCGGCTTTGTTAATTTCTTTACGTGTGAGTACCTTGTTTGCCTTGTATCATTATTTGCTTGTGTTGGTGCCCGTTGTTTTTATTTGTGCTTATCATATTGGTGTTGCGTGGATTTAGCTTTTGTTGCTTAGTTTTTAGATTTTTATGTTCATTTTCGTTTGGTGTGTTTGCTAGTTTCTATTTTTTTAGGTTGTAGTTTTTTTTTTTTTTTTTTTGCTTTCGTATTTGCTTTTATTTGCTTTTCGTTGTTTGCGTTGATGCCTTGCTTGTCTTAGTTTTTCTTTATTCGTGAATTTTTCGTGCTTCTATTTGTGTGATACCGATGTTACGACACTGTTTTTCTCTCTGAAGAAACGGTCGAGTTTAGTCGAGTTGTGGTCAGTTATTTCTGTTTTGCATAGTATTCATTTAGGTCCAAAATTTTTTCGTGATTGTAGAGGTCTTGGCAGATAAGAGACGATACATACTTGTTTTAAAATCACCGTCAATACGTTTGGTTACATCTTCCGGATAGTGAGTCGTACTGTTTCTTTAGTCGTGTTGGCACTTAGAGTGAGTTTAGAGTCGGTCAGTTTTTCCCAAAAGTTGAGATAATGTTATTCTATGAAGGGAAGTCTAGTAACCGGGGGCATTCGCGTGACCCGTTGTTTACCCTCGCGTAAAACGACGACTCTGATTAGACTAGTGATTTAGATATTTCACATGTGCCGAGGATAGGGAACCTAGTAACTGGGGGTATTCACGTGACCCGCTGTTTACTCTCGCGCAAAACGGCGACCTTGATTCGGACATACGGAAATTATATATTCGAGTTGTTTCTCCGCTGTAGACGGGAACTTAGTAACTAGAAGCATCCATGTGCCCCATGAGTGTCTTTTACGTCAAACAGTTTCCTAATACATGAGAATGGAAGTTCCACCCTAGGATTACCCCGATGAAACATCCCAAGATCCTAACCTAGTGGTCAACTCGAATCAAATTCTTGAACATATATATAAGGGAATACTGTCCGAGGTTTATTTGTTATGAAACTCGTGAAAATTGTGCCACTAGACTGTGTAACGGGACGAACTAGCTTGTTTATTTTAGCCTTTCATATTGACGGTCGATTTGACTCACGTTTTGTTAATCTTTGAGCTGGATTTTCTTCATGAACGAATGATTAGGACTGAACTTGACTACTTTGCGGAATCATTATTCTGAGTGCAGCTCGCTTTTATGACACTCGGATTATTTAGAGAGAATTACAGGATAGTATTGATTAGGTTGAACACTACGAGTTGCACGATGATTCACGACTTTCTTTTTCTTTTCTCTTTGTTGTTCGGGACGAACAAGGCTTAAGTTTGGGGGGGTTTGATAAGTGGTAATTTTACCACTTATTTCTAGGATTTTATACTAGGTTTTTATCTCGTTTCGTGATTAATGTGCTCGTATTTGGCTTATTTATGATTAGTCGAGCCGTATTACGCATTTGGGTTGATTTTAGTGTGTTTGCAGGTTTTTAGAGCCAAAAGGACCCAAAACGAGACAAAGGACCGAGAGTCGAGTCAAACGGACGGAAGAAACGATTTTTGCAAGAGACAGACCACCCTATCGGCCCAGCCTATCGGCCGATAGGTGCGTCCGAAAGATGTTCCTGCCCTACCGAGTGAAGTCGATCGACGAACCAACTATCGGCCACCCTATCGGCCGATAGGCCAGTCCGATAGGCTGCCCAGCGGACTCTCGTGTTTTGACGGATTTTGACTCTTTTGGACAGATTTTGTTTCCTAGATTAGGGCTAATCGGGAATGTAACTCCCATAGACTATATATACCTCCCCCTAGACCTAATTTACCATCTTCCACCATCTTTGATCAGCCTTTATCATCCTTTTTCATCTTTCGCATAATTTTACATCTATTTAGCAAGATTTATTCCTTTGATGCAAGAACTTTTTGGAGGCAGCAACTATTATTGTTTTTCAGAGATTGAAGACTTAGAGTTCATCCGAAAGGGTTGTAATCTCTCTTTTCATATTAATAATATGCATTCTCCATTTATTTCTTGCTTAATTTCAATTATGTCTGGCTAAATTCATTGATTGATTCTAGGGTTAGTAAATTTAATTGATGTTCACATGATGTTCCTTTGATTACCTTTTTACCTTTCATCCTAGGCTTGTGATCAAGATGTGTTAAATCTCATGCTAGATTAAAGGGCCCTTAATCGATGCATGTTAGCTAATTAATTTTGTCCGGAAGGAGTAATTGATTAGTGGAAATACTTGATGCACAATATGATTTAATCTTGAGACCTGACGGAGAAAGATAAATCATAGATAAATAAGTTAGCGCTTTTTAAGTGATTTAAATTCTTTGAGCCCTGGCGGGGAAAAGGGTTTAAATTAACTATCTTTCTAGGTTGCCTTGATCGGAATTCTAGATCGGCTGAGTGATTATTTCTAGGATTGAATTAAAATTTGGGGAAAAGGAATCAAGTGAATGGATTGTGTGAACTCAATTAGATGATACTACCCTAGGATCAATTAGCTTTCGCTTGTGATTTTATCTTGCTAATTTGCTTTATTTGCTTGATTTAGATAATTCATCTTTTATTTAATTTTTACTTTTCGATTTTTAAAGTTAGATAATTAGAATCAAAACTAATTTTCGGATTCCTAAATAGCAGTCAAATTTTGAGTAGAGTTACTTCCTTTATTTTCGACACATCAATTCCCTTGGGTTCGACACCTTGGAATTACTTCGAGGTTTTACAAATTTTAAAATTGATCGGATTTGAAAACCATACTACGTGAATCCCAGCGATCAATCGTCGATCCTCTTCATCTCGTAAATTCGGGGCTTGCCAATCCCTGAACCGGATGCTCCCGTCTGATAAGTATGGGCTCCGCCTTTATTTGCTCCCGTCATCTTAAACGACGCTGACTGAGTAGCCTGATTCTGCACTGTTGACTGCTTCGGGGTCTGAGATGCCGTCGAAGCAGGTCTGGAATATCTTCGGCAGAAACGGGCCTTGTGCCCAGCAACCCCACAGTTGTTACACGTGATAGTTTGGCTCGGACACTTAGTGCTGTAATGACCCTGCTCTCCGTAGTTGAAACAGGTGATGGCCAAACTGGCCGCTCGGGACTGAGATTCCGCAGGTTTAGGCGCCATAGGAGGTCGCTCAGAAAAAGTAAAGCCCGTATGAGGCTTCTTGAAGGTTGCCCGACTACCCTTGGGCTGATTATGCTTCTTTGATTTCTTGCTAGAAGATGAAGGTTATTGCTTAGCAATTTCCTTAGCGGTAAGCTCATAAGTAAGAGCTTTCTCAATGAACTCGGCTAGGGTGGTGCAATGATGATTAAGCAATTGCATCCGCATACAAGGTTTCAACCTCTTACTGAAATACTTGATTTTATCCGCCTCAGAGTGGATAATGGATGAGGCAAAGGGAAGTAGCTCCAGAAACTTCTCGGCGATGGAAAGAACATCATCTTCCGTTGAGGGGTTGGGACTGAGTAATTCCGATAACTTTGCCTCCCTGAGTGCGGCCAGATAGTATCTTTCCAACATGAGGGTCTTGAACTGATCCCAAGTGCAAGATCCATCGGTGCACCATGAGTGAGCGCTCTTACCCAGATAGTAAGCTGCAACTGAAACTTTGTGCCCTTCGGGAAACTCCACCATAGCAAATAGCTTCTAAAAATGTTCAAGCCAATGAATAATATCCGCCGGCTCAGATGAGCCCTCAAAAGTAGGTGGCCTCTGGCGAGAGATGTCGCCAATAATACTGCTCACACTCCTCTCTTGCCTCTGAGGTGGCGGCGGAGGAGTCTGTTGAGTCTAAGCGGTTGAGTTCTACATTGTGTCCATCATACGTGCCATCTGAGTCATCTGGGCCATCATGCCCTGCATAAAAGTGAATGGATCAACACGAACACCTTCCGATCGAGCTGTATCCCGGGTATGACTTCCTGACAAAGAGTGGTTATCTCCCATTGAATGAGTAACATCGCCGGCTGAGTTGGTAGCATCGCTAGCTGTTGAATTAGCATTATTCCTTGCATTCGCGCGGGTATTCATACGAGCTCCCGGGTTTCGGCCCGCACCGCGGCCTCTTCCCCTGCGTCATCTGACAGCTCTCTCCATACTGAAGTAGGAAAGTCACATGATAGTTATAGATCTCGCATGAATATCGCATTATGATTACATTATGAAACGATAATAATGAGCATACACGCTCTAACACAATGAACGCATTAATAATGCAGTAAAATGATCGTCGACATTATGTCGGAATATGATAAGATCGCATGAAAGATCAAGTGAGGTGACATGATTATCTGATGAAATTCTTGAAATGATTATTTTGAACACGTTAACAGGATTGATAATACGATCCATGAGATCAATAATTGAACAATGAGATTGACTGAGTGATTAATGAGTTAACATGATTGGCAAGATCCAAAAAAATGATGATTGAGGATTGTTGACTGATGAATGATGAATGAGTGATTCTTATTGCCAGAAATTATACCATGCCGTCAGAAATCTTACTGTTCTTTTGTCTGAGGGGCTTGGCGCTTGCACAGGTCACACATGATGGGAAAGTCCAATGATACTGGTCTGATGAATGATGATTCTCAATGAGACATGACTCGGATAAGTAGTATTCAAAACCACTGCTCCGATACCAATTCTATAACACCCCAAACTAGGCGGCTATTACAGTGCCGTGGACCCCCAACTGGGACTCACCGGGCGAATGAAAATTAACAAATTAAATAATATAACTGTAGTACCGAACCACATTATATTACCAATTACTCCGAGGAGGAGTTTCAAGTACAATACACCCAAGAATACAGAATACATATATATTTCATATGAAGATGAAATATACAACACTGAATAAAATGAAAGTCCGAACGGAAACTGCAGCGATAAATACACATCAAAGAAACATGAATAAATAGGAAGACTGGGGGACCCTACTAGTATCACTGGGACTCTTTGCCGTCAACGTTCTCTTCCCGTACCTTTGCCTTGCCATGACCTGAAAACAACATCCCCCACGGGGTCAGTTACACAGAACAATAATCCTCAAGAGTTGAACAAATACAATAATCACATGACTTAGTTATGAAATCAAATTGAACGAGGGGCATTATAGTACGCCCGAATGGGATGTGCAAGTGCACAAGTATGCCGAGTACCCGGCGTCCCACATAAACACCCCCAAAACTTGTCCTAATTAGTCTCACGGAGGCACGTTACCGTGTGCACAGTCCAATATGTCCGGATACCCGCATATACACAATGACCTTAGTGTGCCCGACTAAAAATTCCACATATATACCACCCGGTAATGCAATACAATCCCAGAAGTTCACAAGAACAAAAGTAACCATGATGAATAAGGATGAATAGGAATCCGACAAGGACCAAGAATGACTCACCGAGGTGTAATAATGGCGCAATGAGTGATAGCTCAAATGAAATGATTGGAACCGTCGTTCCTCGTGATTTGAATGATTAGTTTGATAATTATAAGTCTCAACATGATCGATATATTATGCATGAATTATACGTATGAATGGATAACAACGAAAGGAATGATTATCCTTTTAACTGGGTAAGAATTAACTTATCTCTAATACCAGTGAAGAATGTCCTTCCTCGAACAAATGTCCTTAAGGTGATTATAGGTCGCTCCAACAACCTTGAATAATATAATCACCAACAATTCGCTTAAAATACGAATCAAGCATGATCACAACCAACTCAAAAAGTCGATATAACAACCCAAACTCATTGGGGTAATCTAGCAAACACGTTGTACACAACCTTTAATTGTTTACAACCAAAACTCAATTATATCGATACCACGCCTCCAATGAGTGATTTAATCCAACAAAACATCATCAATATAATCAAAAATCCAATAGGAATACTCCATTCGAGATTACGACAACATCTAATCGAAACCCCAAATTCCAAAGTCAACACTCAAGGTGTTCTTGAACAATCCCTAATTACTCAACAATTCTAAAAAATACACCAATAAATACGTAAGAATACATGTATCTAAGGTAGATAATCCATATCTAATATATTCCAACATAATAGCAAGCTAACTCGAAGAGATCGGGAAGAAAATCCTCAATTTCATTCTAGGTTCATGAAAAGTTACCTTGATTTGGAGTGATTGAGAGGATTAAATGTTAATTAATCTGAACTATGAGCTTAGAGTTGTTTCTAGATGATTGCAGCTCGAAGAACTCTTCGCGAATCGACTGGAATGGAGGAGAAATGAATAAATGACGAAATGAAGAGTGAAGTGTCCTATTTATACCAAACCCAACTTAGCGTGCGCTATCTCCTGCGATTAGCGTGCGCTAGCGGGTTCACTGGGTAGTCCAGTGAACTCTGCATGCCGCGTTAGCGTGCGCTACGTACTTGGTAACGTGCGCTAACGCCTTTCTCTTAGCGTGCGTTAACCGGATGTTTGCGTGCGCTACCTGATAGTTGGTACCCAGTAACTGGAGTCCAGAACCTACTGTCCTCTGCCCTGCTCTCCTTAGCGTGCGCTACTACGATGAATTAGCGTGCGCTACCAATATAGTTAGCGTATGCTATTTTCTACTCATAGCCTGCGCTACGAATTCTCCAATCCAGTCCAGTACCTTATGGACTGTCTAACTCAATTGCACTAGCGTGCGCTAATGTTGAGCGATAGCGTGCGCTACCAGTACTCAATTAGTGCGCGCTAAAAAGAGTACGTAGCGTGCGCTACTCCTCACACACAGACTATCAAAATATGATGATAATGATAATATTCTCGTCTCGATCTCAAACAGTGTTGAATGATGAATAATAACTGATATACGATTCAAAAATACGCCGAACGGTGAGCACAATGATTAATGTATGAATACTAATGAGTAAAAATTACTGAGTAAAAATTACTGAATGATAATAAATGAATTAACAACCGGGTATTACAATATTTGTCATGCAGCTTAGTTTGTACAAATTGTAGCAAAAAAGGACAAATCTTGACCAATTTATCCTTACTAAAAGGAGGACAAACCTCGGCCTTTTGCTTCCCCCGTATCCCCCTCTCTATATTCTTCATTGTCAAATGCCTGCTCCTCCCTCTCTCTACTTCGCTGCTCCTCCCTTGTCCCTCGCCGTCGCTGCTGCTCTCTTTATGCCACCACCGATCTATCACTGCTGCTCTTACCGTCCTCCGTCACCGGCCCCAGCCGCATGTGCTGTTTTCTCTCATTTCTATCTCTACAAACCACATCTAGATTTGTAGATATCTCTCATCCCTCTCCTTGTTAAATCATCCACACACAGCCATGGCCGCCGACGTTTACCCATCAGCAGCCCTTCCCCCATCTTTTGGGCCCTCCGTGTTTTGTCTTTCGAAGCCTTCCCCCAACTTGCTCTTCTCAAATATGGTATTGGGTGGTGGTGGTGGTGGAGGAGAAGTTTGTTATTCCGGTCTATTGGGATCATTGGAAGGTACTCTACGGCAGTTTGGGTTTTCCTTCGAGAGGCCCACGATGGCAGTCGAACAACATGTGACATGTTCTCTTTATTTTTACCCTTGTTTGTGGTTTTTTCATTTTTAGTATTTTTCTTTTTTAGTTTTTGAGGGGTTTTCCTGCAGTGTATAACATGTTTCTTGATAATTTGTAACTGCATTGATTTGAATTTCCGGGTTACTCTATTGTGTGGTGGTAACTCGTTACGAAATGATCATTTCTTTACTGTGTTACGAAATGATCATCTCTTTAGGAATTATATATGATCAATTCTTAGCTGGGATGCTCTTGTATGTAATGGTAACTCAGTACGAAATTATGACTTATTAGTTGGGTTACTCTTCTATGTGATGGTAACTCAGTAATAAATGATCAATTATTAACCGTGTTACATTCCTACATGCCAGTAATTCGTTACGAAATGATCATTTGTTTATTAAGTTACTCTATTGTGTGCTGGTAACTCGTTAAGAAATGATCATTTCTTTATTGGGTTACCCTATTGTGTGTTGGTAACCCTTGAAAGAATAACCATTTTGTATTCTGATTACCCTTTTGTGTTACCATAAAATAAGTAACGAATGATCAGCTCTGTATGTAATGGTAAAGAACGTAACAAAAAACAAATATCATATCCGCTTACTGGTACCGTATAATATTCCAAGCCGGTAAATAAGATACGAAATTGTGATCTCATACTATGTTACCACATGACAAACAATGTCGTACTGGGGTAAACTAAAACATGGTAATAAAATGATCATTTCTTTATTGTGTTACGAAATGATCATTTCTTTAGGCATTATATATGATCAATTCTTAGTGGGATGCTCTTGTATGTGATGGCAATTCAGTAAGAAATTATGTCTTAATAGTTGGGTTACCCTTCTATGTGGTAACTCGTTACGAAATGATCATTTCTTTATTGGGTTACTATATTTTGTGTTGGTAACTCGTTAAGAAATGATCATTTCTTTATTGGGTTACCCTATTGTGTGCTGGTAACCCTTCAAAAAAATAACCATTTTGTATTTTGATTACACATGGTAACGCAATCACGATACAGTAACACAAAACACATGGTAACGAGACGGTACGAAATACATACGTCGTAACGACTGCAAATTCGTAACCAATAACTAATGAGAGAGAAACTAAATTTAATGGTAACGAACGTAACGAAAAAAATCATGCTAAAAAATGCCCAGAATAAATTAGAGAGAGAGAGAGAGAGAGAGAGAGAGAGTATTGGAGTTGGAAAGAGAAAAATGGATCTCAAAAGTGAATGAGAGAGAAAAAAAGGAGAGAAGAGAAAAGGAAAGGAGAGAGATAAAGTGGATTACTTTATTGAAACTAAGGGTATATTGGTCCAATCATATCCTTTTTTACTAGAATTTGTACAAACTAAGTCCCTTGACAAATATTGTCATTGACTATAGCAAAGTGGCTGAAGAAGTGTATTTCCTCTGCAAAATAATTGTATAGCGATAAAATACACATTGATTATAAACATTTATTTAGTTTTTAGATTGGTGGAATATTATTCAAAGACTGATGTGGGATAGAAAGTTTCAGATAACTAAGAATCATAAAATTAGAAAATACCATGTAAGATAGAGAGTTAGTTAATATGGTGATTCAATTTCATAATGCTACTTTGTACATGTATATAAGTAGATTTATCTGACCTGGAGTGTTATTCTTTTTCATTTTAAAAAATTTATTGCTCAAATTTTGCATGAACTGTTTAACAAAAAATATTAAATTATCTTTCAACTTTCGAACCATTTTGAGTTTCCTTTTTTGTAATTTTGTGGTTGTAATGTTTTTTTTTATCTAATAAAATTTGTCTTTTTTTTTAGTTTTCAATATATACACTATAAATTAATTAACAAAGTATTTATATTTTTTTGAGATATTTATATTAAGATTTTCATTGTGTTTTTGATTTATATGTCAGAAACTAAGAAAATGAGCCCGAATTCTATTCCTTAAATGATATGTTGAATCGAGCGAAGTGAATGAATTGCTATATCAAAACTGGGTGCAAAGGGGGAAGGGTTGGTGGTCCAGTGGTAGGACGCCTACTTCCAAGACACTCCTTTAGGAGAGGTTTTGGGTTCTAACCCCACCAAGGAGGTGAAAGAGGAAGTTTTTCTCTTTATGATCCTCTAGCTCCCGGGGTTAGATTGAGCGACCGCTAATCAATGTTTAATCTCGCGCGTCAGCGGCGGTGAGTATTTCCTTGCGAACCCTGAGGAGCCGATCTACTGTTCTCCCAGAATCATTTTAACCCGAGACGAGGCCGTTAATAAGTTAATGGCTTCTCTCGCGTGCGCGAAGTGTACAGAAAAGCGACGTAACCCTGGAATTGCTCGAGCGACTCGCGATTTACTTCTATCAATGGGTTAGAAGTGGGTTCATTGAGGGACTAAGATTAGTCCGACTAAGTTGGGATCACCTAATTATAAAAAGAAAAAAGAAAAGGCACTTGGTGCAAAGAATAAACCACTGGCCTAGTGGATAAATCAGGAATACAGAAACAAATTTTACAATTGGATGAGAGAATGCGACTCTATTGAAGGTTTTGTATAGACGATGTCTTGAGTGACGAACTTGGGAGCCATCAACTTAAAACTTATTACATAAATTAATGATATAACATGATATATTCGAGAATTTTGTCGTTATAATGATTAAATTAAGCGATAATTAATAATGTTATATAAAATGGAATACAATGTTGTATATAAAAATTATGAATGAATTGATTGGTGACTTCCGTTGACTAATAAATTCCGTTTTGATGTACTATCATAATATTTGATCAAATGGCACATTTCCCTTAAATAATATCCAAAAACAAAGGATGATTAAGAATTTCCAAAAAGAGATTGTGTGTGAGTATAAACGGGAAATATTATTTAACTATTTAGGTTGGTTGCTTTAATCCGTCAAATCTTGAAATACGTATATATAACTGATGGTAATTTCAAAAACAATAATACGTAACATATATATTTGAATCTTGGTTCATTTATGAACAGAATATACATGTATCTTATAACAAAATATTTCATTATTCATAATTTAAGTGATTTTAAATTATTATTTCTTATCAAATTTTATATGTGAGAATCAATTTTTTAATACCAAACCATAAAATTGATAAGTTATATATCCTCATTCATAAGAATGTATGTTATTGATACCATTTTGCTTAAAAAGACTAAAATATCCTCCAAAAAGGTGTTGATGTTGACTTTCCTTTTTTCACTTTTTAGTGATAGATTTAAGGGTATTAATGTCTTTTGGTATCAAAAACTTATACTCTTATGAATGGGGATATATAACTTGTTACTTTTATGGTTTGGTATATATATTACACTAACATGAACAAACTAAATATCAACCATCATTTTGGAGTGGTTTTAGTTGGGAGTAAGAGTCTCCGAATAGATTTATTAAATAGTAAGTTAATTGTCAATTTGGAATTATTTATGTATATGGCGACAAATATATCTTATTGTTATAATATCATCAATAATGATATATGAGATCAACAATCAATAATTCAATCAATGATTGGATTGAAATATCTAATATAAAGACAAATGTGTTGTATAATAAATAATATTAATTTGTTGTATAAAGATAAATTGAAATTTATAAATGTATCTCTTTGGTAGAGCTTTGTATACAATTCATTCTAATAAAAAGCTCAATTTCTTCATCTTCTTTCATCCTCCTTTATGCTTATATTGTAGTAATATATATTACAATATATATAATATATACATTGTGAAATGATAAAATATCTGATTTTACAACACGTTATCAGCACGAGCTCTACCGATTTAATCTCATTCCGCAGCCGGACTCGATATATTGGTACATCATCCTTAAATTCTAAAGGTATGTAATTAACTTTATTTATATTTAATTTATGTAATAATATTTAGATATGGTATTAATCTAAGGGTTCTATCTTTTATAATACCAAACCATAAAAGTAACAAGTTATATATCCTCATTCATAAGAGTATAAGTTTTTGATACCAAAAGACATTAATACCCTTAAATCTATCACTAAAAAGTAAAAAAAGGAAAGTCAACATCAACACTTTTTTGGAAGACATTTTAGTCTTTTTAAATAGTCGTTTAAAATAGTTAAATTATGATTTATTACGTATACGAAGTGGTACGAGCGCAATATAATAAGAGTTCTATCTTTTATAATACCAAACCATAAAAGTAACAAGTTATATATCCTCATTCATAAGAGTATAAGTTTTTGATACCAAAAGACATTAATACCCTTAAATCTATCACTAAAAAGTAAAAAAAGGAAAGTCAACATAAGAGTATAAAAGTAACAAGTTATATATCCTCATTCATAAGAGTATAAGTTTTTGATACCAAAAGACATTAATACCCTTAAATCTATCACTAAAAAGTAAAAAAAGGAAAGTCAACATCAACACCTTTTTGGAGGACATTTTAGTCTTTTTAAGCAAAATGGTATCAATAACATACATTCTTATGAATGAGGATATATAACTTATCAATTTTATGGTTTGGTATTAAAAAATTGATTCTCACTTAATCTAATATCATTATTGATGATAATTAATATATTTAAGCAAATATAATAATTATGTAAATATCATCAATTTAAATTTATATGCGTAAGGACCTAAGCTTAATCTTATTTTTAAGATGATTCTTAGACTATGGACTAATTATATGTAGGACCTAAATAATAATGAATTTGTGTGAAGAGTAAAAATCTTCACCTATTTTTATTTGAAGAGTTAAAATCTCCATTTATTAGTGAAGAGTTGAATCTTCATCTATATTTTGTAGAAAATTACTAGTGGAGGAATACAAAATCCCCATTCATTAGACCACGAAAGATTTTATAATCGAGTAGTCATATTTTATTTTTAGTAGTCACGAAAGATTTTATAATCGAGTAGTGATATTTTTATTTTTAGTAGTCATGAAAGATTTTATAATCGAGTAGTGATATTTTTATTTTTAGTAGTCATGAAAGATTTTATAATCGAGTAGTGATATTATTATAACTAACTATATATATTATAATATATATATATATATATATATATGAATTTCCATTCCCCAAACTCTAATTACCAACAGTTAGTTCATTAAAATATATAAGAACATATTCACCAATTTTAATGATAATTAACAATAAAATAAACTTTTTTTCTTCTTTTCTCCAACGGTCATAAACGGCCATATTACAAAAATCAAATCTATAAATACTCCACACTTATTAATCATCTCCAAAATATCTATCTATTTTTATAAAATGGGTAAATATTTTATGACTTTCCTCACTCTTATTATATTTTTCAATTTCATCATATGCTACACTCAAGTCGATTGCTTTAGTGAGACATATGTGATCATCATTATGATGGTCACGATTCTTCTTTTAGTTTTTAGTTGGTTTGTTGTGTTTAATATTTAAGCATGAATGGTATTTGTATTGAGTAATAATTTCAATTATACTTTTGTTTAGCTGACATCATTAAATGTAATAGCTATGTGTTAATTATATTTTAATCTTATGTTTTGTAATAGATAACCATGTCCAATCTTAAGCTCGATTTCGCTCCCTTGAATCTTAATGGAGACAATTATATGTCTTGGACAAATGATGTGAAGACACATCTCAGGTGTAAAGGACTCGAAAATATTCTAACAAATAATATGCCAGATACTACGAAAGAAAAGGAGGTAGATGAAAAAGAGCTTTCTATGAATAAAGCAAAAGCATTAAAATGCATGAGGCAACATCTTGATGAGGGATTAAAACTAGAGTACATGAACGTGGATGATTCCAAAATTTTATGGGACAATCTTAAGAAAAGATTTGGGTATCAAAAGCAAGTGTTATTATCCGCACTAGTTGATGAATGGAACAAGTTAAGATTCCAAGATTTTAAAAGTGTGAGCGAGAGTATAAATCTGCTATGTTCAGAATTATATCACAACTAGAGTTTTGTGGTAAAATCATAACAAAAGGTGAAAAACTGGAAAAGACGTATGCTACATTCCATACGTCACATCTAATACTGCAACAACAATACAGAATGCAGGGACATACCGAATACTCTGAATTAATTGCAGCTCTCTTACTTGCTAAAAAGAATAATGAGCAGTTGATAAAGGACGTGGTATGATAGTGATTCCTACAGGGGTGATAGTGATTCCTGAAGCAAATGCCACAACTACTAATCAAGGACGTGGTGGTCATGGTTGGTTTAGAGGTCGAGGTCGGGGACGCGGTCGCGGCCACTTTCTTGGTCGAGGTCGAGGTCGTGGCCGTGATTATAGAAATTAATTTAGGCCTCCCAAAAATGAAATGATTAATAAAAACCAACAAGACAAAGATAAGTATGTCCAAGAAGGTTCATCCAATAAAAATGAAAGTTCTTGTTTCAGATGCGGGAAAAAGGGACATTGGGCTAAGGCATGTAGATAGGGCTGTTAGCGGTCCGAGTGAACCCGAAACCCGGTCATGAACCGGACCGAAATACCCGGGATCGAAACTCACCCGAAAACTAACGAGTTCGGATTCGAGTTCTAAACATTGAACCGAAACCGATAAGACCCGGACCGATAAAACCGAAAAGAAACCCGATAATAAATTAAAAAAAAAAGTTTATATGTATTTTATAATTTATATATTTTATACATATATTATTAATACGTTTTGCGTGTTTTAAACACAAATAGCATGCTGGTCAAGTAGTTAAGATGCTATACCTTTGAACAAAAGGTCTGGATTTCGAATCATGTAACCCCCATTTATGTGATTTATTTTGCTGCTCTTCCTTCATTTTCCTAGTAAAGATCCACCCCACATAGGCTGTTAGCGGTCCGAGTGAACCCGAAACCCGATCATGAACCGACCGAAATACTGGGACCGAAACTCACCCTAAACTAACGAGTTCGGATTCGAGTTCTAAAAATTGAACCGGAACCGTTATCGGTCCGGACCGGATCTACCCGGTAACCTATCGGACCGAATCCGAATCTGGAGAAAACCGGTCCGAACCGGTCCGATAACAACTCTACATGTAGAACGCGAGGCCATATTTGTAAAATGTGTAAGACATCTCTGAAAAATAAAGAAAAGAAAGTCAATTTTCATGAATATGAACCTGAGGACGACTCAACTTACCTAGAAGCTGCAGATTTTACTGAGGATGCAAACGTGGACATGGACATGGAATAAAGTAATTAAATAAATAAATATATATGTGATTTCCATGTTTGTTGCATCGTTATTGTACTTGTTTGTATTCTCTTGTTTGTATTCTCTTGTTTGAAATGTGTATTATCTCATTTGAAGTTTGTATGAAGTATTTAATAAATGTTATTATATTAAGCTAACTTACCATCTTTTAGTCTTATATTCTTATTCGTTAAGGAGTTTGCGTATGGAAAATATTGGAGACATTTGCATCCCGGACAGTGGCACAACTCATACAATCCTCAAAAATAAGAAATATTTTACTGAGGTACAATCTAAAAAAGCAGTAGTAAATACAGTTTCAGGTCCCGCGGACTTGATTGAAGGAACAGTTATGCTAAATTCATGTTACCAAATGGAACAAAATTTGTCATTAATAATGCTTTATTTTCTCCAAAATCTAAGAGAAACTTTTTGAGCTTTAATGATATATACCGTCAAGGATATGATACTGAAACAGTAACTGAAGGTAATATGAAATATATGTACATTACTGCTAATATTTTGGGAAAGAAACAAATACTCGAAAAACTACCACAATTATCTCGTGGATTACATTATACACATATTCATGAAACTGAATATAATTTGATAGTAAAAGAGGATCCCAAAATATTAACATTATGGCATGAACACCTAAGTCATCCTGGCTCCACGATGATGAGAAAAATAATTAATAGTACACATGGTCACCCAATAAAAGGTGTAAAACTCATCAATAATAAACTGCGTGAAGCTTGTTCTCTTGGAAAGTTTATAATAAGGCATTCACCAGCCACACTTGAAAAGAAATCACCTACATATTCTCGAAAGAATTCAAGGTGATATATGTGGACCTATTGATCCACCATCAGGACCTTTCAGGTATTTTATGATTTTAATTGATGCATCTAGTAGATGGTCACATATTTGTTTATTTTCAAGTCGTGATATGGCATTTGCAAGATTCCTTGCACAAATAATCAAACTAAAGGCACAATTTCCTGATTATACTATACGGAATGTGAGACTTGACAATGCTGGTGAATTCACATCACAAGTATTTAATGATTATTGTATGTCAATTGGAATTACAGTCGAACATCCTGTTCCGCATGCGCATACACAAAATGGTTTAGCTGAATCATTAATTAAACGCCTTCAATATGTTGCTAGACCACTAATAATGAGAACAAAGCTACCAGTTACTGTTTGGGGTCATGCGATTTTACATGCTGCTTCATTAATAAGGTTAAGACCAAGTGCTAATCATAAATATACTCCATATCAACTTGCACTGGGTCAGGAGCTAGATGTTTCCCATCTAAAAATTTTTGGTTGTGCAGTATATGTACCAATAGCTACCCCACAAAGAAAAAAAATGGGACCTCAAAGAAAGTTAGGAATATATGTTGGGTATGACTCACCCTCTATTATTAGATATCTTCAACCTCTAACATGTGATGTTTTTCAAGCAAGATTTGCTGATTGTCATTTTGATGAGACAAGATTCCCAACCTTAGGGGGAGGTAATAAACAGCTGGAAAAGGACATAACATGATATGTACCATCATTATTACATTTGGATCTATATACAAAATTATGGGAAGAAAATGTAAGAAAAATTGTACATTTACAAGGTTTGGCAAATGAATTGCCAGATGCATTTACTGATATAAAAAGAGTGACAAAGTCACATGTGCCAGTTGTTAATACTCCTGCTCGGATTGAAATTCCGAAAGAAAATGAAAATAGAAGTACATCTAAAGCACGCTTAAAGCGTGAAAGGCCTGTTGGTTCTAAAGACAAAAATCCCCGGAAAAGAAAAATATCCAATATAAATGAATGTGCTAAAGAAGCACAAAATGTTGAAAAATATGATCATGTTGAAACACAAGCTGAGGCAAATAAGGAGGTCATTGAAAAGGAAACTGAAAATACAAATGATCTCGAGATATCTATTAATTATATTAATACGGGGAATTTATGGAATAGGAGAAATAATCATATTGATGAGATATTTGCATACTCCATTGCGTGTGATATAATAATTGGAGATGACGATCCTGAACCAATATCTATATTCGAATGTCAAAATAGACCTGATTGGTCAAAATGGAAAGATGCAATAGATGCCGAACTAAATTCTCTTAGAAAAAGAAAAGTGTTTGGACCGATTATTGTCACACCCAGTATGTGAAACCTGTTGGGTATAAATAGGTCTTTGTAATGAAACGAAATGAGAAAAAACAGATTGGAACATACAAGGCTCGTCTTGTTGCACAAGGTTTTTCACAAAGACCTAGGATTGATTATGTGGTAACATATTCCCCTGTTATGGATGACATTACTTTTCATTATTTAATTAGTTTATCGGTATCTTATAATCTTACTATGCATCTCATGGATGCTGTTACAAAATATTTATATGGATCACTTGATGCTTATATATATATATATATATGAAAATTCCTGAAGGATTTAAGTTGCCTGAAGCATCGAAACCCAGAGAAATTTATACAATTAAATTGCAGAGATCTTTATATGGGTTGAAACAATCTGGACTCATTTGGTATAACAGATTAAGTAGGGCTGGCAATTTTCGGCACGACACGAAAACCCGACACGGACCGACACGAAATTAATGGGTTAGTGTCAAGCCTTATTGGGTTCGGGTTCTTATCAGGTTGACCCGGTAAGGACACGATAATTTCGGGTTGGGTTCGGGTCGAGTTCGGGTAACCCGTTTATAATTTATTTTTTTAATAAATATTTATTAAAAAATAAATATTTAATAAATATTTAATAAATAATTTTTTAATGATTTATTTCTTTTAGACTTTTAGTTAAGGTTTATAATTCTTATTGTTTTTATCATTTTTTTTGTTGGTATTTATAGGTTATCAGGTTGTTATCGTGTTGAAACAGGTTTTTAACGTGTCGTGTCGTTATCGTGTTGCTATCGTGTCGGGTCGACACGAATCCAATCGTGTTTTTATCGTGTTCGTATCGTGTCCGGGTCGTGTTCGGGTTTGACCTTATCAGGTCGGGTTCGTGTTCGGGTTTGACCTTAACAGATCGGTTTGTTATCAGGTCAACCCGATAACGACCCGACCCGCACGATTTGCCACCCCTAAGATTAAGTGAATATTTGATTAAAGAAGGCTATGTGAATAAACCTATTTGCCCTTGTGTTTTTATAAGGAAAACAACATCCGGATTTGTAATCATTGCTGTTTCTGTTGATGATTTGAATACATTGGAACTAATGCAGAAATTTTGGAAGCAATGAATTACTTAAAGAAAGAATTTGAAATGAAAGATTTGGGAAAAATAAAATTCTGCCTTGGTCTACAAATGGAACATACTAAAAATGGAATATTAGTACACCAATCAAATTATACAAAAAGGGTATTGAAAAGATTCCACATGGACAAAGCAACACCTTTGAGTACCCAAATGGTCGGCAGAACACTTAATATTGAAAAGGATCCATTCAGACCAAAGGAAGAAAATAAAGAGGAAGTTGGTCCTGAAATACCATACCTTAGCGCAATTGGAGCCCTCATGTATCTTGCTAATTGTACACGGCCGGATATAGCTTTTGCAGTAAATTTACTAGCAAGACTCAGTTCATGTCCTACAAAGAGGCACTGGAACGGAATAAAACATATATTCAGATATCTACGAGGTACGATTGATTTTGGTTTGTTTTATTCTAACAATGCAAAACCAGTTTTGCTTGGCTATGCAGATGCAGGTCATATATCTGATCCACATAATTCTAAGTCACAAACTGGATATGTATTCCCATATGGAGGCACTGCAATATCCTGAAGATCTCAAAAACAGACAATCGTGACTACTTCCTCAAACTATGCTGAGATAATAGCTCTTCATGAAGCAAGTAAAGAATGTAGATGGTTAAGATCAGTAACACAACATATTCAAGAAACATCATGCTTGCCAGTCGATAACGGCCCAACAATAGTATACGAGGACAACTATGCATGTGTTACTCAAATTAAGGAAGGCTACATCAAAAGTAATAAAACCAAATATATCCCCCCAAAGTTCTTCGCATTCACTCAGGAACTTGAAATAAATAAAGAGATCGATATCCAATATATTCGATCTTGTGATAATGCGACATATCTCTTCACAAAATCACTCCCTACGAATGTTTTCAAGAAACACATTCAGATTATTAGAATGCATCATCTTCGAGATCTTTAAAGAAGAACTACCATGCTGGGTTGAGGGGGAGAATACAACTGTACTCTTTTTCCCTTATTAAGTTTTTATCCCACTGGGTTTTTCTTAATAAGGTTTTTAACGAGGCAGCTTGTGATGCTCCCAAATGAGATATCATGATATAAGATATTTCAAAGGGGGAGTGTTATAATATCATCAATAATGATATGTGGGATCAACAATCAATAATTAAATCAATTATTGGATTGAAATATCTAATATAAAGACAAGTGTGTTGTATAATAAATAATATTAATTTGTTGTATAGCATGTAAATTTGAGCTATAAATAGACCTCTTTGGTAGAAATTTATAGATACAATTCATTCTAATAAAAAGCTCAATTTCTTCATCTTCTTTCATCCTCCTTTATGCTTATATTGTAGTAATATATATTACAATATATATATATATTGTGAAGTGATAAAATATTCGATTTTACAATACTTATAACAATTATTATTTCTTTGTACATATTTTAAATGACATGTAAAAAAAAATTACCAATAATTAAAAGAGATTGAGACCATACAGAAAATAGCGTACAAAGTCAAGATGAAAGAATTCTTAAGATTTGTCTTTGCTTTAGCCTAGGTGTGGGTGGATGTAGATCACTCAATAAAAAGCTAGTAAATGAAGTATCATAAAAACTTATGGTCACTTGAACAATAAAAATAAGTTTTTTTTTGAATGGATAGACACACACGCACTCAGGGCGGATCACAAGTTTTTCAACCGCGGGGCCTAAGTTAATATCTTATATATTTTTAAAAATATAAAAGATACATCATCTAAAGTTATAAATAACAAAACATTGACACTAGACGTTAAATATAAAAATACCAAATATTGCTCATCAAAGTGGAACCCATCGATCCTTCGCGGCCTTGAAATCTTCTATAATTTCATCAAAAGTAATATTTTCAGCAAGTTCTCTTTCGATATACAAAACCAATGAGTCATTTAGAAACTCATCTTCCATTTTACTCTGTATCCTTGTTTTCACAATATTCATTGCTGAAAATGATCTCTCGGTTGCCGCGGTAGAAACTGGGAGAGTAAGTAACAGACTGATTACTCTATAAATAAGATCAAAAGTGGTTTCTCTTCTAGTCCTCACCAACCATTGACATAATTCCGCAATATATGTCAATTTCTTATAATCTGCATGTTGAACGACATCAATATCATAATGTTGAAATTGCATTTTCAGAATTGTTTTCTCATGATCACTGAAATCTTCAGGATAAAACTTCTCTACTAGTTGATGTACATCAACACTTCGAAAAGTCTCATATGCATTTTTGGGATCTAGAGATGAAGCAAGACGAAGCAACTCCATGGCACTATCGCTTAAACGATGATCTAATTCTATTAATTGACAATTAATTGCTTCATAGAAAATATCCACTCGATAATGATGCTCAAGTGTATGATCGCTCTGATCATTACGAGCCCGAGGTCCTGTACTGCGGTAGGAAGAAGACAGGTCAGGAATATCTATATTGCGTACCTGACAAAAGAACAAGTCAGAAAGAAGACAAGTTAGGAAGATTCACTTGATAACAATGTTAGAGTGTATAATCACTATGTTACGTACCTGACAATATGACTTAACAACGGAAAGCAAATCGTTCCAGCTTTCATCTTTCATTTTTTGCAATAACAGTTTGGTAGATGCAACTAGCCTCAATGCGTTAAAAATATCTTGATCTTGTCTTTGTAAAGCCTGACAAAATAAATCAGTGACCCCCATTAGATGCAAGACAAATACGAAGTCAAAGGTCGTCATAGCCTCATATGCCGAATTTGCATCTCCTCTAATTGAATCAGTTCCTTCCCGAACAATTTTGAGTAAAACCTTACAAGGTGGACTGAACATCTTAATTAGGCAAGAAACTGATCTGAGATGAGAACTCCATATAGTGTATCTAGCTCGTTGTAATGTACCAATTTCATTGAGACCACTATCGGTCTCCAATTCATCAATCGAAATCAAGTATGCAATTTGCTCGACTTGTGCATCACGTAATTGGTCAGTGCGTTTGGAGGAAGTACTAACAACATTGACAACAAAAGACAACTTCGTAAAAAACTTACGCAATGCTATAACTCCTTGAGAGGCGGCCATTAATGCCAATTGCAACCGATGAGCAAGGCAATGAACATAATAAGCGTGTTTACAATCATTTAAAATCAAGGCTTGCAAACCTTTGAAATGACCTCGCATATTGCCTGCATCATCATACCCTTGCCCACGAATAGACTTGACATCAAGGTTGTAATGTGACAATAAAGAATCGATTCCATCCTTGAGAGTTTGTCCCATAGTGTCACGTACATGAACAAGTCCAAAAAGGCGCTCTATAATTAAGCCCTATTTATTAACAAATCTCAAAACAACAAACATTTGTTCTTCGTGAGACTGATCTAGTGCTTCGTCAACGAGTAAACAAAACCATCCCCCACCAATCTTTTCACAAATCATTCGTCTCACCTTATTTGAAATAATATTCAAAATTTCCTTTTGAATCATCGGTGAGGTATATGATGCATACTTGGGAGTACGGCAAAATAACTCTTTAAGCTCGGTGCTAAACTCCCCAAGTGCTTCCAACATTTCAAGAAAATTCCCCTTGTTAATGGAATTTATTTTTTCATTATGGCCTCTAAATGCAACTGCTTGGAAGGCACACCAACGCTGCTTGGAAGGCACACCAACGGACAGAAAAAATAGAAGCCGACAATCTCAATCTGTTTTTCTCACGCTCTTCGGTTGTAAACTTCTCAAACACATTCCGTATATCTTGTGCCTCATTCAACAAATCATCCCATCCCTTCTGTGCAACATTGTGGAAATATGTACATTCAGTTCCCATATGCATCAATAAGACACATTTTTCCCACCCATTTTTTTTCCAATTTCGAAACCCATCTATAGTAAATGTTTGTTGACCATAGTATCCGAGTCCAGGTGGCTTATTAAATAAAAAACATGGGAAACAAAAATATGCATCTAAACTTTATGAATATTCAATCCAAGGATATAACTTAAACCACAAAGCTTGAAAACTATGTTTATGTATTTCTGGCCCAGATTTTGGAAAGACGGAAAGTGTTGGTTGAAGAGGACCAAGATTCATATAAGCTCGTCGAATTGTATCTTGTTGATTGACAGGATAATCATAAACTTGATGATACAAGCCAATATCTCGTTCTAATGCACTAAGATCAATATCATTACTATTCATTTGAGCATTTTTGCAAGGGTTTTCGGTAACCGGAATACTAGGTGAAGGGGTATTATCATATAGATTTGTTGTCTCTTGGGTATCTTGAGAAGAAGAACTAACATGTTTTCTTTTAAAAAACCCATGAATGGTAGATTGAGTTTTCTTCATCTACTGATCTACATGTCAAACAAAATTAATAATTTTATCACATTTTAAATCAATTGAACTATCAAAGTATTAAACAATTTCATACACATTTAATCTCAATAAGTAATAGCAATTATCAGTGGAAGCTTATAATATATTGTCTATTATCTAACTTAAACTGAAATTAAGAGACAAAGAGTATGGGCAAAAACCAAAACACTCAGGCTACAAATAAATTGAATCGATGCAGGCTAGTAGGCTACAAAATTCATATTCCTATTATCCTATAGATTACTAGGGCACGCTACAAAAGAATCCCAAAACAAAAGAGACAAGGAGTGAAAGAGTAGAGGGCAAAATCGAATCGATGGCCGTCTTATTTCTACTGGAGGCTTCGATCTTAAGCTCTAACGGACTCACGGAGAATCGCTGGCCGCTGGCTATGCTGGTGCGATTGCGAAGCCGAACAGTGCGAATTGATGGCCAATGTTTGCTCTCGTCTCGTCTCGTCTAAATCTAAATCGCTGCAGTGCAAAGGCGAATGGATTCTGGAAGAAGGGGATGAACGCGTATGTGTATGTGTTGTGGACTTAGTTGTGGCCTTGTGGGCTTTACTGAATTCAGACTGCAGGGGGCCAATAATTATTTTTTTCATAGCTGTAATATATCTACTAACTACTCTACTAATTATTTGCAAAAAAAGCACAGGGGCCCCTAAAGGCCCCCTTGGGCCTCCGCCCCTGCACGCCCTTTAAATTCTACTCCTAAATCTACACTGTAGGTCCACAACAGGACTTAAACCCACAACCATTCAGTTGGGGAGCACTTCCAATACACCTAGGTACTGATGGGTCAAAGACCCTTTGGTAATAAAAATAAGTAGTGGGATCTTTATAAATAATACATAAACTCATAAACCATACTCTCTCTAATTTAAAATAGATGTCATTTAGTTTATGCACACAAACTAGATTTTTTTTTTTTTTTTTTTTTGCAAAAACTACTTCTAATAAATGATGAAATAAAATTATGAAAAGTGAAGAATGCGAGTTTGAGCTGAGTTAGTTAGAATTGTGATGAAATTTAGTAGCAAGAAAAAAATTAAAATGATAGTATCCATTTTACTAAATTTAATAAAATATTTATTTTGAGTAGGAGGAAATATAGGACATCGAATGAATAGAATTACTTATGATGAATGACTCATATGGCCCCGAACATTAAGGGTCTATCCATGAATAGGGAGATGAAATATAATGAATTGCCTTAGAAAAACTTCAAGAAAGTGAAAACTGTAATTAGGTATTGTTCGTCATGGTACCTGTGAAATTGTCTAGGCCGTTTCTGGTTCCCAAACTATTTACCATGATTTCAGTTTTGGAACTGTTTGTAACACCTCAAAAATAGCTGCTATTACAGTGTCGTGAACCCTATACTTGGGATCCACCAAGCGATATAAATATACAAATTAACCGTAATATAACTGCAGTATCGAACCACATAATATTATCCATTACTCCGACGAGGTGTTTATAAATTATACGGCTATAATTGCCACAACACACAAGTATAAACCATATGAAGATGGAATATACTCAAAATAATACAAGTGATTACAAATACAACAAAGAGGAACAAAAAATAACCTCTGACTCGATTAGTAAAATAACGGTTCAGTCATAACTGGAGAAAAGAAGACTCGGCCCCCAAACTAGTATCCTTCAAATCCTTCGCCGTCACAATGCTCTTCCCTTGATTTGGCCTTCCTTCGATCTAAAATACAAAGTATTTCTCCCTAAAATCACAGGGTCAGATATACATGATAATAAATCTTGATATGTTATACAATTCACATACAATAGATCTCAATGAAACAAACCCGACTGTCGAACATAGTCTTTGGGCGTATGAACAACCAATCGTGAACCATAGGACATATCCAATCATACATGGTATATGAACAACCAATCAATATGGCTCAAAGGTGGATATCACAGTATGTCCGTCCCAAAAATATGTTCGTGCACATGTCCACCCCGTATACAAAATCCTCAGGATATAAATGGGTCGAGGACCCCACTACTACAAAACAGGCTTTTAACAGTGGTTCTGGGGGACAATTAACAATGGTTCTGGAACCGCTTGCAATACCGATTGTAAATTCATTCATTATCATTTAGTAATATTTCACTCATTAATAATCATTCATCATTCACGTTTGTTCATTGTGTTCACTTTTTGACATACTTAGAATCTTGGATCAGTTATCATTCGTCTTTCTACCTTGTTTGAGATTTGAGCCGAGTTTATCTTCATCGTCATTTTTGTGGTGGACTGTGCATGAGATGTAGCGCACGCTACGTACTCTTTTTAGCACGCGCTAATTGAGTATAGTAGCGCACGCTAACCTCTTAGTACTAGCGCACGCTAATGTAATTGGGCAGAAAGTCCAGAAGGCACTGGACTGGACTAGTGGGACTCATAACGAACGCTATAGTTGGAGTATAACGTACGTTAATGATGTGTGTAGCGCACGCTATCGGGATCCATCAGCGCGCGCTAGCGTATTGGAACAGACAGTCCAGTGGGTACTGGACTGAGTTGAAATAATTCGTAGCGTACACTAAAAGTGTGCATAACATAAGTAGCGCATGCTAATAATCGGTTAGCGCGCGCTAAAGCTCAATCAGTCCAGAGGACAGTAGGTTCTGGACTTCAATGACTGGGCATCAGACATCAGTTAGCGCACGCTAAGATTTTGGATTAACGCACGCTATCGTGAAGACGTTAGCGCACGCTACCAAGTTCGTAGCGTATGCTAACGAGGTAGTCATAGATTATTGGACTGTCCGGTTAACCCGCTAGAGCACGCTACATATCAGGACATAGCGTGCTCTAAACTGGATCAGTATAAATTGGACAGTCCAGTCAAGTTTCGTCATTTTCACTCCTCACTTCGTTTTTCGGCGTTTTTTGGCGATTTCGGGTGATTTGGAGAGATCTTTTTGAGATGTACTCACCTATCATCATCTTCAAGCTTCTAAGTTGGATTAATCATCACATAATCCTCTCCAACACATCAAATGAAGGTAATCATTCTTGAATGTAGAATTTCGGAGTTCGAGTGTTTTTCTTCCGATCTCGTCGTGTGAGCTTGCTATGATGTTGTAATATGTTAGATATGGATTATATACCTTGAATACATGTATTCCTACAGATTTATTGGTGTATATTGCGGATTTGATGAATATTTGGGAAAATATTCAAGAACCCTTGGGGTTTGACTTTGGATATTTTTGGGGGTTTCCGATTATATTGTTGTAACCTTGAATTGTGGTTTCCTATTGGATCATTGATGTCATTAATGAAGTCTTGTTGGATTGATTTACTTGTGGAGGCTGGTTCGATATACTTTTGGGGGATAGTTGTAACCAATGAGAGAATGTTTTCAACATATCTGTTAGAATGCCCCAATGAGTTTTGGTTATTGTTGTAACGGCTTTTGAGTTGGTGATAATCGTGTTTAGTACGTTTATTGAGCGTTTGTTGTTAATTATATTATTCAAGGTTGTTCGAGCGATCGGTATCTCCATTAGAGATGTTTGTTCGTGAGAAGACCTTTCATCACCGGTGTTGTGTAAGTAAATTCTTACTCGATTAAAGGGATATTCATTCCTTGCGTTGTTGTTCATTCATACATGTAATTCACTCATAATATATCATTCATGTCGAGAATTGTAATCATCAACTAATCATGTAACTCACGTGGAACGACGGTTCCAAATCATTTCATTGAAGCTACCACTCGTTGTATCATTATGTCATCTCGGTGAGTCGTTCTTTATCCTTGTCGGATTTTATTCATTATCTCTCATCTTGGTTGCTTTTGTTCTTGTGACCTTCCGGGATTGTATTGTGTGGCTGGGTGGCGTATGTGTGGAATTTTTATTGGGGCACACTATGGTCATGTGTATATACGGGATTCCGGACACATTTGGACTGTGCACACGGTAAAGTACCTCCGTGAGACTAATTAGGTCAAGTTTCGGGTGTATATGCGGGACTCCGGACACTCGGCTACTTGTGCACTCACACATTCCATTCGGGCGTACTATGATGCTCATCATTCAACTCTATTCCTTAATTCATTCATGTGATTGTTGTATTTTGTTCAACTCTTGAGGATTGTTGTTCTGTGTAACTGACCCGGTTGGGGATATTGTTTTTAGGTCATGGCAAGGCAAAAGCACGGTAAGAGAACGTTGATGGCGAGGAGTCCCGGTGATTCTAGTAGGGGCCCCAGTCTATTCATTTCGTTCATTTTCCTTGTTATGTATTTTTCCGCTGCACTTCCTTTTGGATTGTCGTTTGTTGAGTGTTGTATATTTTATTTTCATATAAAATATACATGTATTCATTGTTCCCTGGGTGTGTTGTATTTGAAACTCCTCATCAGAGTAATTGATGATGTAATGTGGTCCGGTACTACATTTGTATTGTATAATTTATTACTTTTCATCCGCTTGGTGGGTCCCAGTCGGGGGTCCACGGCACTGTAATATCCGCCTAGTCTGGGGTGTTACAGAGTTGGTATCGGAGCGTGGTTTTGAATACTACCTTCCGTCTTCCGAGTCATGTCTCATTGAAATCATCGTTCATGAGACTAGTATCATTGGACTTTCGCGTCACGTGTGACCTGTGCAAATGCCAAGCCCCTCAGACCGAAAGAACTGTAAAATTTCTGACGCAATGGTATAATTTCTGACAATAAGAATCATTCATTCATCATTCATCAGTCAACAATCCTCAATCATCATTTTCATTTTGATCATGTCGATCATGTTAACTCATTAATCACTCAGTTCATTTCATCACTTAGTTGTTGATCTTGAGGATCGTATCATTAATCTTGTTAACTTGTTCAAGATAATCATTTCAAGAATTTCACCAGATAATCAAGTCACCTCAGTTGATCGTTTATGGAACCATTATATTAGAGCGCGTATGCTCATTATTATCATTTCATGTAATGCGGTATTCATGCGAGATCTATAACTATCATGTGACTTTCCTACTTCAGTATGGAGAGAGCTGACAAAAGACGCAGGGGAAGAGGCCGCGGTGCGGGCCGAAACCCGGGAGCTCGAATGAATACTCGTGCGAATGCGAGGAATAATGCTAAATCATCGAGCAGCGACGCTGCCACACATTCACCTGGAAATAATCCTTCAGTGTCAGGGAGTCGTACTCGGGACACGTCTCAATCAGAGGGTGTTCGAGTTGTTCCTCTCACTTTTATGCAGGGCATGATGGCCCTAATGACTCAGATGGCACGTCTGATGGAGAACTCAACGGCTCAGAATCAGCATGCTCCTCCTTCGCCACCTCAGAGGCAAGAGAGGAGTGTGAGCAGCAGCATCAACAACATTTCTCGCTAGAGGCCGCCTACCTTCGAGGGCTCATCTGAGCCGGCAGACATCATTCACTGGCTGGAGCATTTCGAGAAATTATTTTCTATAGTAGAGTGTCCCGAAAAACACAAAGTTTAAGTCGCGGCTTACTACCTGGGTAAGAGCGCTCACTCATGGTGGCTATCTTTGAAGCCCACTGACGGAGCTTGTACATGGGACTAGTTCAAAACTTTCATGATGGAAAGATATTATCCGGCCCCACTTAGAGAGGCCAAATTGTTGGAGTTACTCAGTCCTGATCCCTCAACGGAAGATGATGTTCTCGCCATTGCCGAGAAATTTCAGGAGCGGCTGCCTTTCGCCTCATCTGTTATTCACTCGGAGGCGGATAAAATCAAGTATTTCAGTAAGAGGTTGAAACCTCGTATGAGGCTTCAATTGCTTAATCATCATTGCACACTCTAGATGAATTCATTGAGAAAGCTCTTGCTTATGAACTTACTGCAAAGAAAATTTTTGAGAATCAAACTTCATCTTCTGGAAAGAAATCGAAGAAGCGTAATCAGTCCGAAGGCAGTCAGGCCACTTTCAAGAAGCCTTGTACGGGCTCTACTTTTTCGGAGCGACCTCCTACGGCTCCTAAGCCTGCAGAATCTCAGTCCCGAGCGGCCAACTCGGCCATCACCTGTTACAACTGTGGTGAACAGGGCCATTTCAGCAATAAATATCTGAGGCAGACTGTCACGTGTAATAACTGTGGTATTGCTGGGCATAAGGCCTGTTTCTGCCGAAGAGACTCCAGGCCTACTCCGGCGATATCTCAGGCCCTGAAGCAATCAGCTATTCAGAATCAGGCTACTCAGTCAGCGTTGTTTAAAACAACAGGAGCAAACAAAGGTGGAGCCCACAGCTATCAGACGGGAGCATCCGGTTTCGGGGCTGGCAAGCCTCGAATATATGAGATGAAGAGAGCCGACGATCCGTAGGCCCGAATGATCTTAGGTACACTCGAAATTTTATCTCAACCTGTGTGTACCCTTTTTGATACTGGTGCATCGCATTCATTCATTTCCAAGTCATGCTTGAGTAGACTTCACCTGGATAGTGCTACTAGTTGTGAACCTTATATCATTGGTCTACCTGACGGTAGAAGAATTATCGGAGATTGTGAGATTAAGAATTGTCCGATTTAGCTTAATGGCCGTGTGTGGTTGGCAAACCTGATCGTATTAGATTTACCCAAAGATGATGTTATTTTGGGTATTGATTGGATGGATCGTCATGATGCCGTCCTCAGTGTCATAAGCGTATGGTCATTGTCATTTCAGACGATGGGGTCAAGTGTGTTTTTCAGGGGGTAACCCCAGCCGTTCCGGAAAAGTTATCAATATGATGAAAGCAGTTAGATTACTCAATCAAGGGTGTGTTGGTTATTGGTGCTATATGACCAAGACAGAGAAATAATCAGTGTCATTGGTGGACATTCCGGTAGTGAGGGAATATGCTGATGTATTTCCAAACGAGTTACCTGGTTTGCCTCCACAAAGAGATGTGGAATTCACGATTGAGTTGGAGCCTGGTACATCTCCAATATCGAAGGCACCATATCGTATGGCCCCGACTGAAATGCAGGAACTGAAGAATCAACTGGAGGAACTGACCGAGAAGGGTTATATCCGGCCGAGTGCGTCCCCGTGGGGAGCACCAGTGTTATTTGTCAAGAAAAAGGACGGTTCTTTTCGCTTGTGTATTGATTATCAAGAGTTGAACAGGGTGACGATCAAGAATAAATATCCCCTACCCCGCATCGATGATCTTTTGGATCAACTTCAGGGAGCTTCATTATTTTCCAAGATCGATTTAAGATCTGGCTATCATCATTCGTGAATTCGAGAGTCGAATATCGCAAGGATGGTGTTTTGAACACGCTATGGACATTACGAGTTTGTAGTGATGCCGTTTGGGTTAACTAATGCACCTGCGGTATTCATGGAATTATTAAATCGAGTTTTTATCAACTATTTGGATCAGTTCGTGGTTGTCTTCATTGATGACATTTTGATTTATTCTCGTGACCGAGAGGAGCATGAATTTCACCTTCATTAGGTTCTCGACGTGTTAAGATGAGAGCAACTCTATGGAAAGTTTTCTAAATGTGAGTTCTGGATGTCCGAAGTGACGTTTCTCGGATATGTAATTTCAGAAGACGGAGTACGTGTCGACCCTCAGAAGACAAAGGTTATCCGAGATTGGAAACCTCCAAAGGATTTAAGGAAATCCGAAGCTTTCTCGGATTAGCTGGCTATTACTGGCGATTTGTGGAGGGATTTTCTAAAATCTCTCAACCCATGACGAACCTTTTGCGGAAGGATAAGAAATACATGTGGACTGACGCGTGTCAGTGGAGTTTTGAGGAACTCAAGAGCTGGTTAATTTCAGCGCCTGTCCTTTCCTTACTGCAAGGGATGGAGGGATTCGTAGTTTATAGTGACGCGTCCGGGCAGGGTCTCGAATGTGTACTAATGCAGAACGGGAAAGTAATTGCTTATGCCTCGCGGAAACTGAGGCCTTATGAGATTAATTATCTGACCCACGACCTGGAGATAGCGGCCGTGGTATTCGCATTGAAGATTTGGCGTCATTATCTTTATGGCGTCACCTGTCAGATTTTCACCGACCATAAGAGTTTGAGTATATGTTTACTCAGAAGGAGTTACATATGCGTTAGAGACAGTGGTTAGAACTGATTAAGGATTGTGATATTGAGATTCATTATCACCCGGGTAAGGCGAATGTTGTTGCCGATGCCTTGAGCTGTAAGTCCCTTCAGGAGCAGATGCTTGCTCGCTTAACTATTCAGAAGGAACTTCAGTGAAAATTCCTTAGGCATGAGATCGAGGTTTGGTTACAGCGTGTTCAAGGATAGCTTTGCATGCTGGAGATTTCATCGCCACTTGAGGAGGCGATCAGACTTAAACAGGGTTCAGACTCATTTTTATTGCGCATTCGCGATGATGTGACTCAGGGGAAAGCCCCTGGATTTGTGGTCTACAAGGATGGACTTTTGCAATTTAAGAACCGGTTATGTATTCCGGTGGATGACGAGTTGAAAAACTCGATTTTGAGAGAGGCCCATGCTACCCCTTATTCTATTCATCCGGGGTCTAGCAAGATGTACAAAGACTTGAAACAAAATTACTGGTGGAGTAATATGAAGCGAGAAGTCGCAGAGTTTGTTTCGAGATGTCTCACCTGCCAACAAGTCAAGATAGAACATCAGCGACCGGCGGGCATGCTGAAACTGCTTCCTATCCTAGAGTGGAAGTGGGAGGATATTTCAATGGATTCATCACGAGTTTGCCGATGAGTCGGTGGGGCTTGAATACAATTTGGGTGATTGTGGACCGTTTAACTAAATCACCTCATTTCCTTGAGTTTAAGGATATGTGGGGTCCCAAGAGACTTGCCCAGTTGTTTATCAAAGAGATAGTGAGATTGCAGGGTACTCCTAAGAGGTAGTCAGAGATTATTGGACTGTCCGGTTAACCCGCTAGAGCACGCTACATATCAGGACATAGCGTGCGCTAAACTGGATCAGTATAAATTGGACAGTCCAGTCAAGTTTCGTCATTTTCACTCCTCACTTCGTTTTTCGGCGTTTTTTGGCGATTTCGGGTGATTTGGAGAGATCTTTTTGAGATGTACTCACCTATCATCATCTTCAAGCTTCTAAGTTGGATTAATCATCACATAATCCTCTCCAACACATCAAATGAAGGTAATCATTCTTGAATGTAGAATTTCGGAGTTCGAGTGTTTTTCTTGTGAGCTTGATATGATGTTGTAATATGTTAGATATGGATTATATACCTTGAATACATGTATTCCTACAGATTTATTGGTGTATATTGCGGATTTGATGAATATTTGGGGAAATATTCAAGAACCCTTGGGGTTTGACTTTGGATATTTTTGGGGGTTTCCGATTATGTTGTTGTAACCTTGAATTGTGGTTTCCTATTGGATCATTGATGTCATTAATGAAGTCTTGTTGGATTTATTTACTTGTGGAGGCTGGTTCGATATATTTTGGGGGGATAGTTGTAACCAATGAGAGAATGTTTTCAACATATCTGTTAGAATGCCCCAATGAGTTTTGGTTATTGTTGTAACGACTTTTGAGTTGGTGATAATCGTGTTTAGTACGTTTATTGAGCGTTTGTTGGTAATTATGTTATTCAAGGTTGTTTGAGCGACCGGTATCTCCATTAGAGACGTTTGTTCGTGAGAAGACCTTTCATCACCGGTGTTGTGTAAGTAAATTCTTACTCGATTAAAGGGATATTCATTCCTTGCGTTGTTGTTCATTCATACATGTAATTCACTCATAATATATCATTCATGTCGAGAATTGTAATCATCAACTAATCATGTAACTCACGTGGAACGACGGTTCCAAATCATTTCATTGAAGCTATCACTCGTTGTATCATTATGTCATCTCGGTGAGTCGTTCTTTATCCTTGTCGGATTTTATTCATTATCTCTCATCTTGGTTGCTTTTGTTCTTGTGACCTTCCGGGATTGTATTGTGTGGCCGGGTGGCGTATGTGCGGAATTTTTAGTCGGGCACACTATGGTCATGTGTATATACGGGATTCCGGACACATTTGGACTGTGCACACGGTAAAGTACCTCCGTGAGACTAATTAGGTCAAGTTTCGGGTGTATATGCGGGACTCCGGACACTCGGCTACTTGTGCACTCACACATTCCATTCGGGCGTACTATGATGCTCATCATTCAACTCTATTCCTTAATTCATTCATGTGATTGTTGTATTTTGTTCAACTCTTGAGGATTGTTGTTCTGTGTAACTGACCCGGTTGGGGATATTGTTTTTAGGTCATGGCAAGGCAAAAGCACGGTAAGAGAACGTTGATGGCGAGGAGTCCCGGTGATTCTAGTAGGTGCCCCAGTCTCTTCATTTCGTTCATGTTCCTTGTTATGTATTTTTCCGCTGCACTTCCTTTTGGATTGTCGTTTGTTGAGTGTTGTATATTTTATTTTCATATAAAATATACATGTATTCATTATTCCCTGGGTGTGTTGTATTTTAAACTCCTCATCAGAGTAATTGATGATGTAATGTGGTCCGGTACTACATTTGTATTGTATAATTTATTGCTTTTCATCCGCTTGGTGGGTCCCAGTCGGGGGTCCACGGCACTGTAATATCCGCCTAGTTTGGGGTGTTACAGAGTTGGTATCGGAGCGTGGTTTTGAATACTACCTTCCGTCTTCCGAGTCATGTCTCATTTGAAATCATCGCTCATCAGACTAGTATCATTGGACTTTCGCGTCACGTGTGACCTGTGCAAATGCCAAGCCCCTCAGACCGAAAGAACTGTAAAATTTCTGACGCAATGGTATAATTTCTGACAATAAGAATCATTCATTCATCATTCAACAGTCAACAATCCTCAATCATCATTTTCATTTTGATCATGTCGATCATGTTAACTCATTAATCACTCAGTTCATTTCATCACTTAGTTGTTGATCTTGAGGATCGTATCATTAATCTTGTTAACTTGTTCAAGATAATCATTTCAAGAATTTCACCAGATAATCAAGTCACCTCAGTTGATCGTTTATGGAACCATTATGTTAGAGCGCGTATGCTCATTATTATCATTTCATGACGTAATCATAATGCGGTATTCATGCGAGATCTATAACTATCATGTGACTTTCCTACTTCAGTATGGAGAGAGCTGGCAAAAGACGCAGGGGAAGAGGCCGCGGTGTGGGCCGAAACCCGGGAGCTCGAATGAATACTCGTGCGAATGCGAGGAATAATGCTAAATCATCGAGCAGCGACGCTGCCACACATTCACCTGGAAATAATCCTTCACTGTCAGGGAGTCGTACTCGGGACACGTCTCAATCAGAGGGTGTTCGAGTTGTCCCTCTCGCTTTTATGCAGGGCATGATGGCTCTAATGACTCAGATGACTCAGATGCAGAACTCAACGGCTCAGAATCAGCATGCTCCTCCTTCGCCACCTCAGAGGCAAGAGAGGAGTGTGAGCAGCAGCATCAACAACATTTCTCGCTAGAGGCCGCCTACCTTCGAGGGCTCATCTGAGCCGGCAGACATCATTCACTGGCTGGAGCATTTCGAGAAATTATTTGCTATAGTAGAGTGTCCCGAAAGACACAAAGTTTAAGTCGCGGCTTACTACCTGGGTAAGAGCGCTCACTCATGGTGGCTATCTTTGAAGCCCACCGACGGAGCTTGTACGTGGGACTAGTTCAAAACTTTCATGATGGAAAGATATTATCCGGCCCCACTTAGAGAGGCCAAATTGTTGGAGTTACTCAGTCCTGACCCCTCAACGGAAGATGATGTTCTCGCCATTGCCGAGAAATTTCAGGAGCGGCTGCCTTTCGCCTCATCTGTTATCCACTCGGAGGCGGATAAAATCAAGTATTTCAGTAAGAGGTTGAAACCTCGTATGAGGCTTCAATTGCTTAATCATCATTGTACACTCTAGATGAATTCATTGAGAAAGCTCTTGCTTATGAACTTACTGCTAAGAAAATTTTTGAGAATCAAACTTCATCTTCTGGAAAGAAATCGAAGAAGCATAATCAGTCCGAAGGCAGTCAGGCCACTTTCAAGAAGCCTTGTACGGGCTCTACTTTTTCGGAGCGACCTCCTATGGCTCCTAAGCCTGCAGAATCTCAGTCCCGAGCGGCCAACTCGGCCATCACCTGTTACAACTGTGGTGAACAGGGCCATTTCAGCAATAAATATCTGAGGCAGACTGTCACGTGTAATAACTGTGGGATTGCTGGGCATAAGGCCTGTTTCTGCCGAAGAGACTCCAGGCCTACTCCGGCGATATCTCAGGCCCTGAAGCAATCAGCTATTCAGAATCAGGCTACTCAGTCAGCGTTGTTTAAAACAACAGGAGCAAACAAAGGTGGAGCCCACAGCTATCAGACGGGAGCATCCGGTTTCGGGGCTGGCAAGCCTCGAATATATGAGATGAAGAGAGCCGACGATCCGTAGGCCCGAATGATCTTAGGTACACTCGAAATTTTATCTCAACATGTGTGTACCCTTTTTGATACTGGTGCATCGCATTCATTCATTTCCGAGTCATGCTTGAGTAGACTTCACCTGGATAGTGCTACTAGTTATGAACCTTATATCATTGGTCTACCTGACGGTAGAAGAATTATCGGAGATCGTGAGATTAAGAATTGTCCGATTTAGCTTAATGGACGTGTGTGGTTGGCAAACCTGATCGTATTAGATTTACCCAAAGATGATGTTATTTTGGGTATTGATTGGATGGATCGTCATGATGCCGTCCTCAGTGTCATAAGCGTATGGTCACTGTCATTTCAGACGATGGGGTCAAGTGTGTTTTTCAGGGGGGTAACCCTAGTCGTTCCGGAAAAGTTATCAATATGATGAAAGCAGTTAGATTACTCAATCAAGGGTGTGTTGGTTATTGGTGCTATATGACCAAGACAGAGAAATCATCAGTGTCATTGGTGGACATTCCGGTAGTGAGGGAATATGCTGATGTATTTCCAAACGAGTTACCTGGTTTGCCTCCACAAAGAGATGTGGAATTCACGATTGAGTTGGAGCCTGGTACATCTCCAATATCGAAGGCACCATATCGTATGGCCCCGACTGAAATGCAGGAACTGAAGAATCAACTAGAGGAACTGACCGAGAAGGGTTATATCCGGCCGAGTGCGTCCCCGTGGGGAGCACCAGTGTTTTTTGTCAAGAAAAAGGACGGTTCTTTTCGCTTGTGTATTGATTATCGAGAGTTGAACAGGGTGACGATCAAGAATAAATATCCCCTACCCCGCATCGATGATCTTTTGGATCAACTTCAGGGAGCTTCATTATTTTCCAAGATCGATTTAAGATCTGGCTATCATCATTTGTGAATTCGAGAGTCGAATATTGCAAGGATGGCGTTTTGAACATGCTATGGACATTACGAGTTTGTAGTGATGCCGTTTGGGTTAACTAATGCACCTGCGGTATTCATGGAATTATTAAATCGAGTTTTTATCAACTATTTGGATCAGTTTGTGGTTGTCTTCATTGATGACATTTTGATTTATTCTCGTGACCGAGAGGAGCATGAATTTCACCTTCATTAGGTTCTCGACGTGTTAAGATGAGAGCAACTCTATGGAAAGTTTTCTAAATGTGAGTTCTGGATGTCCGAAGTGACGTTTCTCGGATATGTAATTTCAGCAGACGGAGTACGTGTCGACCCACAGAAGACAAAGGTTATCCGAGATTAGCAACCTCCAAAGGATTTAAGGAAATCCGAAGCTTTCTCGGATTAGCTGGCTATTACTGGCGATTTGTGGAGGGATTTTCTAAAATCTCTCAACCCATGACGAACCTTTTGCGGAAGGATAAGAAATACACGTGGACTGACGCATGTCAGTGGAGTTTTGAGGAACTCAAGAGCTGGTTAATTTCAGCGCCTGTCCTTTCCTTACTGCAAGGGATGGAGGGATTCGTAGTTTATAGTGACGCGTCCGGGCAGGGTCTCGAATGTGTACTAATGCAGAACGGGAAAGTAATTGCTTATGCCTCGCGGAAACTGAGGCCTTATGAGATTAATTATCTGACCCACGACCTGGAGATAGCGGCCGTGGTATTCGCATTGAAGATTTGGCGTCATTATCTTTATGGCGTCACCTGTCAGATTTTCACCGACCATAAGAGTTTGAAGTATATGTTTACTCAGAAGGAGTTACATATGCGTTAGAGACAGTGGTTAGAACTGATTAAGGATTGTGATATTGAGATTCATTATCACCCGGGTAAGGCGAATGTTGTTGCCGATGCCTTGAGCTGTAAGTCCCTTCAGGAGCAGATGCTTGCTCGCTTAACTATTCAGAAGGAACTTCAGTGGGAATTCCTTAGGCATGAGATCGAGGTTTGGTTACAGCGTGTTCAAGGATAGCTTTACATGCTGGAGATTTCATCGCCACTTGAGGAGGCGATCAGACTTAAACAGGGTTCAGACTCATTTTTATTGCGCATTCGCGATGATGTGACTCAGGGGAAAGCCCCTGGATTTGTGGTCTACAAGGATGGACTTTTGCGATTTAAGAACCGGTTATGTATTCCGGTGGATGACGAGTTGAAAAACTCGATTTTGAGAGAGGCCCATGCTACCCCTTATTCTATTCATCCGGGGTCTAGCAAGATGTACAAAGACTTGAAACAAAATTACTGGTGGAGTAATATGAAGCGAGAAGTCGCAGAGTTTGTTTCGAGATGTCTCACCTGCCAACAAGTCAAGATAGAACATCAGCGACCGGCGGGCATGCTGAAACTGCTTCCTATCCCAGAGTGGAAGTGGGAGGATATTTCAATGGATTCATCACGAGTTTGCCGATGAGTCGGTGGGGCTTGAATACAATTTGGGTGATTGTGGACCGTTTAACTAAATCACCTCATTTCCTTGAGTTTAAGGATATGTGGGGTCCCAAGAGACTTGCCCAGTTGTTTATCAAAGAGATAGTGAGATTGCAGGGTACTCCTAAGAGTATCATTTATGATCGTGATGGGCGATTCGTGTCGCATTTTTGGAAATCAGTTCATCGTGCCATGGGAACTCAGCTAAACTTCAGCACGGCTTTTCACCCTCAGTCTGACGGACAATTAGAGAGAACGATTCAGACGTTGGAGGACATGTTGAGGGCCTACGTCCTCGATTGGAAAGATGATTGGGAAGCCCAACTATCGTTGATCGAATTCACATATAATAACAGTTGACACGCTTCGATTCAGATGGCACCTTACGAGGCCTTGTACGGTCGTCGTTGTCACTCTCCCCTATGCTGGGATGACTTATCAGAATCAATCGGCACTGAGCCCTATATGCTTATAGCCACCCGTGAGAAGGTAGCTTTGATCAGAAGTCGTTTGTTGACCGCTCAGAGTCGACAGAAGTCATATGCAGATAATCGTCGTCGACCATTAGAGTTCGAGACAGGTGACTACGTTTTGGTCAAGGTATCCCCGAGTCGAGGGATTTTACGTTTCGGGAAATGGGGGAAGTTGAGTCTGAGGTTCATTGGACCATTTGAGATTTTGGATCGAGTAGGCAAGTTGGCTTATCGATTGGCCTTACCTCCGGCGTTGAGCCGAATTCATAATATGTTTCACGTCTCTCAGCTGCGGAAGTATGTTGCCGACTCAAGTCACATACTTCAGTTCGACGAGATCAAGATCGCAGATGATCATTCGTATGAGGAGCGTCCTGTAGGAGTCTTAGAGCGGCATATCAAACAGTTGAGGAACAAGACGATACCTTTGGTTAAGATTCAGTGGTCTAGACACGGAGTCGAAGAGGCTACTTGGGAAACCGAGGATAGTATGCGAAAGAGTTATCCCAAATTGTTTGACCCTTAGTTTCGGGGATGAAACTCCTTTTAAGGGGGGAGTATGTAATACCTGATTGTAAATTCATTCATTATCATTCAGTTAATTTTCATTCAGTAATATTTCACTCAGTAATTCATCATTCATGTTTGTTCATCGTGTTCACTGTCTGACGTACTTAGAATCTTGGATCAGTTATCATTCGTCTTTCTACCTTGTTTGAGATTTGAGCCGAGTTTATCTTCATCGTCATTTTTGTGGTAGACTGTGCATGATGAGTAGTGCACGCTACGTACTCTTTTTAGCGCGCACTAATTGAGTATAGGTACCGCACGCTAACCTCTTAATACTAGCGCACGCTAATGCAATTGGGCAGACAGTCCAGAAGGCACTGGACTGGACTAGTGGGACTCATAAGGTACGCTACAGTTGGAGTATAACGTGTGTTAATGATGTGTGTAGCGCACGCTATCGGGATCCATCAGCGCGCACTAGCGTATTGGAACAGACAGTCCTGTGGGTACTGGACTGAGTTGAAATAATTCGTAGCGTACGCTAAGAGCGTGCATAGCGTACGCAAGGGTCAGTTGGTAGCGCACGCTAATAATCGGGTAGTGCGTGCTAAGGCTCAATCAGGCCAGAGGACAGTAGGTTCTGTACTTCAGTGACTGGGCATCAGACATCAATTAGCGCACGCTAACATTTTGGATTAACGCACGCTATCTGGAAGACGTTAGCGCACGCTACCAAGTTCGTAGCGTATGCTAACGAGGCAGTCAAAGCTCATTAGACTGTTCGGTTAACCCAGTAGTGCACGCTACATATCAGGACATAGCATGCGCTAAACTGGATCAGTATAAATTGGGCAGTCCAGTCAAGTTTCGTCATTTTCACTCCTCACTTTGTTTTTCGGCATTTTCGGGCGATTTTGGGCGATTTGGAGAGATCTTTTCGAGCTGCACTCACCTATCATCATCTTCAAGCTTCTAAGTTGGATTAATCATCACCTAATCCTCTCCAACACATCAAATCAAGGTAATCATTCTTGAATCTAGAATTTTGGAGTTCGAGTGTTTTTCTTCCGATCTCTTCGTGTGAGCTTGCTATGATGTTGTAATATGTTAGATATGGATTATCTACCTTGAATACATGTATTCTTATTGATTTATTGGTGTATATTGCGGATTTGATGAATATTTGGGGAAATATTCAAGAACACTTGGGGTTTGACTTTGGATATTTTTGGGGGTTTCCAATTATGTTGTTGTAACCTTGAATTGTGGTTTCCCATTGGATCATTGATGTCGTTAATGAAGTTTTGTTGGATTGATTTACTTGTGGAGGTTGGTTCGATATATTTTTGGGGGAATGAGAGAATGTTTTCAACGTATCCGTTAGAATGCCACAATGAGTCTTGGTTATTGTTGTAACGACTTTTGAGTTGGTGATAATCGTGTTTAGTACGTTTATTGAGCATTTGTTGGTAATTATGTTATTCAAGGTTGTTCGAGCGACCAGTATCTCCATTAGAGACGTTTGTTCATGATAAGACCTTTCATCACCGGTGTTGTGTAAGTAAATTCTTACTCGGTTAAAGGGATATTCATTTTTTACGTTGTTGTTCATTCATACATGTAATTCACTCATAATATATCATTCATGTCGAGAATTGTAATCATAAACTAATCATATAACTCATGAGGAACGACGTTTCCAAATCATTTCATTGAAGCTACCACTCGTTGTATCATTATGTCATCTCGGTGAGTCGTTTTTTATCCTTGTCGGATTTTATTCATTATCACTCATCATGGTCGCTTTTGTTCTTGTGACCTTCCTGGATTGTATTGCGTGGCCGGGTGGCGTATGTGTGGAATTTTTAGTCGGGCACACTATGGTCATGTGTATATGCGGGACTCTGGACACATTTGGACTAGGCACACGGTAAAGTACCTCCGTGAGACTAATTAGGCCAAGTTGCGGGTGTATATACGGGAATCTGGATACTCGACTACTTGTGCACTCACACATTCCATTCGGGCGTACTATGATGCTCATCATTCAACTCTATTCCTTAATTCATTCATGTGATTGTTGTATATTGTTCAACTCTTGAGGATTGTTGTTCTGTGTAACTAACCCCGTTGGGGATATTGTTTTTAGGTCATGGCAAGGCAAAAGCACGGGAAGATAACATTGACGGCGAAGAGTCCCAGTGATACTAGCAGGGGGGTCCAGTCTCTTCATTTCCTTGTTATGTATTTTTCCACTGCACTTCCTTTTGGATTGTCGTTTGTTCAGTGTTGTATATTTTATCTTCATATAAAATATACATGTATTCAGTGTTCCGTGGGTGTGTTGTATTTGAAACTCCTCATCAGAGTAATTGATGATGTAATGTGGTTCGGTACTGCATTTGCATTGTGTAATTTATTAATTTTCATCCGCCTGGTGGGTCCCAGTCGGGGGTCCATGGCACTATAATATCTGCCTAGTTTGGGGTGTTACACCGCTGTTATATGTACCGCTATTAATTTTAACAGTGGTTATTTGAACCGCTGTTGTTTTTGACAATTAACAGCGGTTTCTTGTAACCGCTGTTAAACATGCCAATTAACAGCGGTTATAAAGAACCTCTTTAACTGTGGATATTTAACGACGATTTCCGAACCGCCATTATTTTTACAATTTAACAGCGGTGTTGGAGGAACCGTTGTTGAAGTTTCAATACATTTAACTGCATTTTTTGAGAACCGCTGTTATTTTTTCCAGATTCTTGCACAGATTTTGGCATTATTTTGCACAATCCAGTAGCTGAACTCGGATCAAACTGTAATAATCAATAAACCATCAATTCATTAAATCCAAACACACTGAAAATGAACTAACCAACAACAAATTCATTGAAAAAAATAATACAAAAAAAACCACCAATTCATCCAAATAATTCATACAAATATAAAATGTATAATTCATACAAATAATTCATACAAAAACACCAAAATCATGTCGCAAGACTTTTTCGAACCTCCAAGAAATAGTGTCCCCAATTAGCTTGAATTTTATGAATAACATCATCAGACAATGCTCCAATATTATCAAACATCTGCACATATAAATGTATAATAAACAAACTTTAAATGTAAACGAGTAAACAGTTTTATCACCAATTCAAGTTAAAAATGTACTACGTCCATCCAACCATCCAAAATACGTGCTCGGACGATAGTCGACATCCAGTGCATAACATAATAACCATGCTCCCAACCTCCATTTTGTTTATTACACTAAAATAAAAGAAGACACAATTATATGAATCGCTTTCAGTAATTAAAATCAACACACACACATAGTGGAGTAAACACACACACACACACACTCACTCTCTCTCTCTCTTTACACACACTGCACACAGTTAAAACACACACACACACACATTACACACTGCACAAACAATAAACACACACACACACACACACTGACACACTACACATAGTGCACATATAGTAACACACACACACACACACAAAATGCACACAACTGAAAAAAAAGGAATCATTATAAATGAGGATGAACCAATAATGTTCACAGTTAAATGTGCAGCAAAAATTTGCTCAAGGTCGTATTAAATGAAACTCACAATCACTACTAAATTTTAAATCAAATGGCGTATCGAAAAATCCCAACTTTCAACTACCTGTCGTAAGATAAGTATAAACAGCAGCATATTAAACACCACCATAGAACATAATAGATTTTAGAAGGGTTTGATCATGAAATTGAAATGGAAGAAGCTAACGAGTTGAGCTAAAACCATCACGCAATTTCAACTGTATATAACTAAGAACATTAACCAACAAAAATGAGGTATATAATTCGACAAGACAACAACATCAAGAACTAGATTCAGCAATCGCAAATCGCGATAGTGCACCTGCAGATCCAAACTGGGACCCACTGAGGAAGCAAGTTTCGGTACACACACACCAAACACACTGCACACACAATAAAAAAACACACACTGCACACACTGACACACACACAAACAACACAGAAAAAACACCAAACACTAACACACATTTGACACACACTGCACACACACACACTACACACACTGCACACAATAAACACACACACACACACTACACACACTGCACACACAGTAAACAACACACACGATGTACACACACTAACACCCTGCACATACACACACAAACACAATACACAGACTGCAAACACTGTAAACACACACACACACACACACACACACACACACTACACGCACACTCCACACACTGCACAATAAACACAAACACAGACACACTGACCATATGTAATATCCAGGGGTAATTTTTTTTCATTTCACTGTTGTGTTGTACGTATTCGTTTGGAATTGTACAAGTGTTGTTGTATTTGACTGATACAATGTATATTGTATTTGGATATTTCGGAATCGAAATATTTATACTTGTTGTCGGTTTCGTTTCGTCGTTTGGATGTTGCTTGGTGAGTTTGGAATCTTTGGCTAAGTATATTAGCCATAAGGTACGCTATATGTGTAGCATTACGTACGCTACGGTCGGAGTGTTACATACATTAAGAAGTGTTGGTTACGTACGTAACACAGGGTATCAAACTAGATCTATCTTTTGGCATATGGGACCGGGCTAGACTGGATTCGCGGAGTTCGATTGGGATAGGCTGGTCAACGCCCATTACGTACGTTATACCTTGTGGTTAACGTACGTAATGCTTAGGCTGTTTACGTATGTAATTTTGTTAACGTACGTAATGGGTACCTCGTTTTTAGGCAGTGAGCTTTGGACTACGCAGCGTACACTACGTAGAGGCGATAACATACGTTAGGGGAATAACGTACGTTAAGGTGGTGAGATAGCGGCCATAATGAGCTGGTCAGATTATATATCTTGGTTTCGTATTTCATTTCTTCACGAACCATAACCGATTTCCTCTCCCTAGAATCATCCCTCTGGACTTGTTCTTGATACTTAGCCTCTTCCAACGTGATTTGGAGCTTCATAACTTGGATGGAAGCTTAGTAACTTGGAGTTTGGAGTGTTTCTTGATGGTTTGAGGTTGTTCTTCACTTCTTCAAGAGGTATGTCATTAATCTGGTGTTAAGCTCGAGATTATGATGTTGTTATTTTCGGTTACTTCGTGTTTTGATGATTGGATATGGAGGATAGCTTGGTTCTTGATGAGTTTTTATAACTTATGATGAAGAACATGATAATATGGCTTTAGTTGGATTGTGTTCTTGATGTTTTAAGAAAACTTGGAGGTTATAATCATGTCCAGGAAGGAATATGCTATCATTTTTAGATGATTGACATAGCCTTGAGATAATTATTGTTGTTGGGGGTGTTCTTGAGGTATTATAACCATTTTAGTAAGGATTTATGATGAATTATGAGGTGATTATCATAATTTTGAAATAGTTAAGTTAATCTTGTTTGTTAATCCAAATTATTGAGGAATTGGTGATTGATTTTGGTGAAGACATCATGTTTGTGGTGATGATGATGTTCTTGAGGTATTGATGAGGATATTGGTGATATTATCATTTTGAGATGATTTATTTGATGTTGCACTTGAGAATCCTTGTTGAATTGTTTTTCACAAGTGTTAAGAACATAATGATCATGTTAATTGATCATTGAGGTGTTGGAAGATGTTAGAATTCATAGTTGAGAACTATGATATTCGTTTGTGGAGTTTAACCGATTCGTGATTGAATTGGGATTGTCTTTGGTGTTGTTTTCCATTGATTTTGTGTTACTGAATAATTGTATTTCATTCAAGGTTGTTCGGGTGCTTGTGACTGTCGGAGGACACCGTTCATCATTTCGTGGGAGGACATTGATCGTGGAAGGACTTTCTCGCCTTCGGTTTGAGGTAAGTTTTATATTTGTACTAGTCAGTGAGAATAATATTATCATGTATGTGTATGAATGTGTGTATCATTTCGAGACTTGGTCTCTTTATGATTTTGTTGATATCATGGGATTGTTTGATACGATACCTTTCGGAAAATTATGCCAAATGTCATTGTTGTTCGTAAATGGCCGGTTCAAGGCATTGCGATACTTGTTGGTAATATTGTTGTCGATAGCCGGTCCGCGGTATCGACATATCGATTGTTATTGTTGACTAATGTTCCATTGAGATATTGTTGTGATCGTAGTTATTGATATCAGTGTTTTTCTATTGATATCGTATTGACCGATTGAAGGCATTGACGTATTCGTTTATCACCTCCGTCGTCCGTAACCGATTGAATGTGCTGAGTCATACATTCTGTCGTGGTTCCATTCTAAGGCAATCGAGATATTGAATTGGGATTATCGAGGATAGTTCCCATCCGTTGTGTTGTTGTTATCGATTGGCCATTCTAAGGCAATAGAGTTATTGAAGTGGGATTGTCGAGGATAGTTCCCATCCATTATGTCGTGTTTATCGATTGGCCATTCTAAGGCAATCGCGATATTGAATTGAGATTATCGAGGATAGTTCCCATCCATTGTGTCGTTGTTATCGATTGGCCATTCTAAGGCAATCGAGGTACTGAATTGGGATTATCGAGGATAGTTCCCATCCGTTGTGTCATTATTATCGATTGGCCATTCTAAGGCAGTCGAGGTATTTGAATTGGGACCACCGAGGATGGTGCCCATCCATGAGTTATTGTTGTCGTGTTGGCCGACTCAAGGCAGCACACTATTATTCTTGTGAAATCGGTAATTTTGTGATCGTTGAGGGTTGAGGATTCCAGGGTTGTTGTGTTGTGATTGTTGATCGTGTTAATTGGTCCTTAGGGATTGTGATCCCAAGATGGTTGTTTTGGATATTGCTGGTCATGTCGATCTTTCATTATCCGTGTGTTATTGTTCACTTTGGTGAGTCTTTTGGTCCTTATTAGATGTGTTATCCTTTGAATTTCGTTGTCATGTTGCATCGTGATATATCAGGAATCATATCCACGTGCCGATTGGTTATGTGTAAGATTATTAGCCACGCACACGATGGTCATGCGTGGATGTTTCCGCATTGGGCCGTGCACACAGACGTAGTTCGTGAGGCTAATTAGGTACATTGTCCCACGTATATTCTGGAATCCGTATACGGGGTGGACATGTGCACGGACATATTTTCGGATCGGGCGTACTGTGATGTCCCTCTTGAGCCTTATTGGTTTGGTCGTTCATAATCCATGTTGTATTGGATATGTCCGACAGGACGAGGGGTATGTTCGATAGTCTGGTTTGTTTCTTTGAGATCCCCATTGTGATGATATACAGCTTCGGGCTGTTTGGCTTTCAGGCCATTATGATGATTGGCAGCTTCGGCTGAGTGGTTTTCAGACCATTGTGATATTTTGGAAGCTTTGGCTAAGAGGCTTTCAGACCATTGTGATGTATTGGTATTTACATTGGAGCCTTCGAACTTTGTGATTTGTATCTAGTCAGCGTTTGGTTTGGTTTACCTTCAGGTAATTTCATTGATGTGTTCTGTATTGATGTTTCGCCATTGGGCACTTGTGTTTTAACCTGTTGAGTAGATGTTGACCGTATGTCGTGGGCATAGTGTTTCACGAATGCTCGGTTCTACCTTGGTTTGTGAGCATCTCGTATTACCATTGTTGTACCATTTATTGTGCCTTTGGATGTATATCATGTTGTACATGTATTTGATGATCATTATCTGGATGACTGACCCCGTGTGGGCGGAACATGTTTTCATGTTTTAGGTTCTTGCGAGAAGAGAGTTGAGACACAATGGCATGACGATGGCGACGAGGCATTCGAGCGATACAAGTCTGAGTTGTTTCGGTGTTCGTGTCGGTCAGACAGTTTGGAGTACTCCAGTTTTCATCAGTTGTTGTCATTTGTATTATCCGAGCAAGTCTCATGGATGTTGTTGTATTTTTATTTTGGCCATGTAGGCCTATTTTGTCGTTGAAATTCCATATCAGAATAATATGTCGGATATCATAGTAGGGACTGTGAATTCCTCTTTGGTCAGTTGTTGTATTTTAGTCGTATTCGCCTGGTGGATCTCTTGGTAGGGGGTCCACGACACTGTGATAACCCAATGGGATTTGGGGGCATTACAGAAGATGGTATCATAGAATCGGGTTGTGAGATACCCTGGTATATGAGTTATGTGGCTCTACTGACGTGGTAGTAGTGGGGACTGTCAGGTTATGACAATCTGAACAGTCACATTTTGTGAGTCGTGATAGTTGGACGACTGTATGAGTCATTATTTCATCGAGTCGTCTTCAGTGAAGACTAGTATCGCAAGACCTCGAAACTTCATATGACCTGTGTAAGGACTCAATTCTCTTTTATGTTCACACATTCATTATGTCATTGATTATACATGTTTTGTTGAAACCGGTATGTAACATTTGTGTTGTGATTGATTCGTGATTAGTTTTTTCAGAGTGTATGGGCTCTGTATTGGCTATGATTAGCATGATTGATGTGATTGTTTTGAGTATGTATACTCGTGTTTGGCTATCGACTTAACATTCAGGATTGGTCGTTGAGGCATATTTGAGCTATGATCATGATCGAATGTTATTCTTTCAGTATGGAAAGAGGGATCTGAAGTCGTGGCGGAGGGGGTAAAGGTTTCGGAGTAGTCCAGAACTTAGGACCTCATGTTTATGCTTGTGCGGACGCCGAGATGGATCAGAATTTGGCCGGTGGTGTTATCTATGCGACCGATTATCCTTCGGGACATCATACTCGAGATGCTGATCAGACTAAGAGTGGATACGTTGATCCTTTCTTGGTTATGAGAAGCATGATGTCCCAGATGACTCTGATGACACAGATAGTGGAGACCATGCAGGCCTCGATGGTTCGTGGTCCACCGCAGCAGGGACCCCAGGTGCCGTTTCATAGGCAGGCTAGGGATGTGAGTCATATTGTTGGCGATATCTATCGTCAGAAGCCTACTTTTGAGGGTTCGTCAGAACCAGCTAATATCTTTCATTGGCTTGAACATTTTGATAAACTCTTCGACATGGTTCAATATGCAGAAGAGAGTAAGGCGACAATAGCGGCTTACTACCTGAGTAAGGGCGCTTATTCTTGGTGGCTTTCTGTGAAACCCACCGATCGTGATTGTGTTTGGAGCGAGTTCAAGACTCTCATGTTAGAGAGGTATTATCCGGCTCCACTTCGTGAAGCCAAGTTGTCAGAGGTTCTGAACCCTGAATTCGTCGAGGACGAGGGTGTTATTGTTATTGCTGAGAAGTTTCATGGACTTCTTCAATTTTCTTTGTCTATTATCCGTACTGAGGCGGATAAGATCAAGTATTTTAGCAAGAGGCTGAACCCCTAGTTGAGGATGCAGTTGTTCAATCAAAATTGTAACTCACTGGGTGAATTCATAGAGAAGGCTCTTGGAGCAGAGCTTTTGATCAAGGAGCTTACTCGGAAGGACCCTTCAGTTTCTTCTGGTGAGAGGACTAGGATGCCGGTTCGTTCAGAGGGACATCGGGCTCCGACGTCCAAGAGGTCATTTTCTAGTCGTCTCCGTGCTGGGAAAGCATCTTCTTCTTAGGAGACGAGCTCGACCGTTGTTTGCTTTAACTGTGATACAATAGGACATCGCAGTATCCAGTGCTCGATACAGGTTATTGTTTTTGTTTTCTGTGTGGGAGGCAGGGACACCTTCAGAAGTACTGCACGAGTTCTAGTTCCAGTAGGTCTCGAGAGAACTCACGGGCCTCGAGAGATTTTGTTACTCCAGTCCGCACTTCATCCAAGGGGTCCTATCAGGATTCTGAAGCCAGAGGTAAGGACAGTCGAGGAGGAGCAGCAAGTTCAGAATTGGGTCTTCCTCGAGTCGTTGAGATCGAGGATATCGATGATCGGGAGGATATCGATGCTGGGTACATTTGAGATGTAGCCTTGATTTGTATTTTCCTTGTTTTCCGGAATGATGTTTAACTTAATTTGTATTATGGTATTGTGGTTGTGAACCATTTGTTGTTGATCTATCTTGTAATGATAGTATTTGATAATGTTGAGATTTGAGGTCGTTTGATGCATTTTTCTTTCCTTTTGGTGTTGTACCCGAGATTTCGTGATAATCTGGGCGAACATTGTGGCTATTCGAGACGTCAAGTCGTGAGTACTTGGGCGCACGATCGATATTGTCCCGAGGACTATGTCTGTGTTGTTATTATCTTTGCGTGGTGTGAGTCAGTGTTCGCATGGGCGTCCAATGCCGACGAGAACGAGGAAGTGTACACTGATGATTGTAGACATGTACAATGGGTGGCTCCCATGGGGTGTGTACGCCGGTGTTACGAGTCATGCAGTTGGTACAACTTTTTGGCTGGTCTCTATCGGAGGAGTCATGATTCGACTGATCTCGCACTTGGTTGAGTGTTTTTATCACTTGATTTTTCACTGTGTTCGGGCAGGGGAGACGCGAGTACCCGAGGGGTTGGCCCAGTTACTCAGGCAAAGTGGTTCGCAGTGAGGAGTATTCCTGGAGATGTTGTTTTCAGATCCTGGTGGATAATTCATATCCCGAGTTGTTTACCCTAAGTTTCAGGGACGAAACTTTGTTTAAAGGGGGAAGTATGTAATATCCGGGAGTAATTTTTTTCACTCATTGTTGTGTTGTACGTATTCATTTGGAATTGTATAAGTATTGTTGTATTTGACTGATACAATGTATATTGTATTTGGATATTTGAGAATCAAATATTTATACTTGTCGTCAGTTTCGTTTCGTCATTTGAATGTTGCTTGGTGAGTTTGGAAATTTTGGCTAAGTATATTAGCCATAGCGTACGCTATATGTATAGCATTACGTATGCTACGGTCGGAGTGTTACGTACGTTAAGCAGTGTTGGTTACGTACGTAATACAGGGTATCGGATCAGATCTATCTTTCGGCGTGTGGGACCAGTCCAGGCTGGATTTGCGGAGTTCGATTGGGACAGACTGGTCAACGCCCATTACGTACGCTATACATTGTGGTTAACGTACGTAATGCTTAGGTTGTTTACGTACGTAATTTTGTTAACGTATGTAATGGGTACCCCATTTTTAGGCAGTGAGCTTTGGACTACGTAGCGTATGCTACGTAGAGGCGATAACATATGTTAGGGGCATAACGTACGTTAAGGTGGTGAGATAGCGGCCGTAATGAGCTTGTCCGATTATATATCTTGGGTTTCGTATTCATTTCTTCACGAACCAAAACCGATTTCCTCTCCCTAGAATCGTCCCTCTGGACTTGTTCTTGATACTTAGCTTGTTCCAACTTGATTTGGAGCTTCATAACTTGGATTGAACCTTAGAAACTTGGAGTTTGGAGTGTTTCTTGATGGTTTGAGGTTGTTCTTCACTTCTTCAAGAGGTATGTCATTAATCTGGTGTTGAACTTGAGATTATGATGTTGTTATTGTTGGTTACTTCGTGTTTTGATGATTAGATGGAGGATAGCTTGGTTCTTGATGAGTTTTTATAACTTATGATGAAGAACATGATAATATGGCTTTAGTTAGATTGTTGTCTTGATGTTTTAAGAATATCTGGAGGTTATAATCATGTCTAGGAAGGATTATGTTAACATTTTTAGATGATTGACATAGCCTTGAGATGATTATTGTTGGTGGTGGTGTTCTTGAGGGATTATAACCATTTTAGTAAGGATTTATGATGAATTAGGATGTGATTATCATAATTTTGAAATGGTTAAGTTAATCTTGTCGATTAATCCAAATTCTTGAGGAATTGGTGATTGATTTTGGTGGAGACATCATGTTTGTTGTGATGATGATGTTCTTGAGGTATTGATGAGGATATTGGTGATATTATTATTTTGAGACGATTTATTTGATGTTGTTCTTGATAATCCTTGTTGAATTATTTTTCACGTTAAGAACATAATGATCATATTAATTGATCATTGAGGTGTTGGAGGATGTTAGAATTCATGGTTGAGAACTATGATATTCGTTTGTGGAATTTAACCGATTCGTGATTGAATCGGGATTGTCTTTGGTATTGTTTTCCATTGGTTTTGTGTTATTGAATGAATTGTATTTCATTCAAGGTTGTTCGGGTGCTTGTGACTGTCGGAGGACGTCATTCGTTGTTTCGTGGGAGGACGTTGATTGTGGAAGGACTTTCTCGCCTTCGGTTTGAGGTAAGTTTTATATTTGTACTAGTCAGTGAGAATAATATTATCATGTATGTGTATGAATGTGTGTATCATTTCGAGACTTGGTCTCTTTATGATTTTGTTCATATCAGGGGATTGTTTGATACGATACTCTTCAACAAATTATGCCAAATGTTATTGTTGTTCGTAAATGCCAGTTCAAGGCATTGTGATACTTGGTAATATTGTTGTCGATAGCCGGTTCACGGTATCGACGTATCGATTGTTATTGTTGACTGATGTTCCATTGAGATATTGTTGTGATCGTCGTTATTGATATAGGTGTTTTCCTATTGATATTGTATTGGCCGATTGAAGGCATTGATGCATTTCTTTATCACCTCCGTCGTCGGTAACCGATTGAAGGTGCCGAGGCATCCATTATGTCATGGTTATCGATTGGCCATTCTAAGGCAATCGAGATATTGAATTGGGATTATAGAGGATAGTTCCCATCCGTTGTGTCGTTGTTATGGATTGGCCGTTCTAAGGCAATCAAGGTATTGAATTGGGATTGTCGAGGATAGTTCTCATCTGTTATGTCGTGGTTATCGATTGGCCATTCTAAGGCAATCGAGATATTGAATTGAGATTATCGAGGCTAGTTCCCATCCGTTGTGTCGTTGTTATCGATTGGCCATTCTAAGGCAACCGAGGTATTAAATTGGGATTATCGAGGATAGTTCCCATCCGTTGTGTCGTTGTTATCGATTGGACATTCTAAGGCAATCGAGGTATTGAATTGGGATTATCGAGGATAGTTCCCATCTATTGTGTCGTTGTTATCGATTGGCCATTCTAAGGCAGTCGTGGTATTTGAATTGGGACCGCCGAGGACAGTGCCCATCCGTGAGTTATTGTTGTCGTGTTGGCCGACTCAAGGCAGCAAACTATCATTCTTGTGAACTCGGTACTTTTGTGATCGTTGAGGTTTGTGGATTCCAGGGTTGTTGTGTTGTGATTGTTGATCTTGTTAATCGGTCCTTAGGGATTGTGATCCCAGGATGGTTGTTTTGGATATTGTTGGTCGTGTCGATCTTTCATTATCCGTGTGTCATTGTTCACTTTGGTGAGTATTTTGATCCTTATTGGATGTGTTATCCTTTGAGTTTCGTTGTCATGTTGCATCGTGACATATCTGGAATCGTATCTGCATGCCGATTGGTTATGTGTAGGATTTTTAGACAGGCACACGATGGTCATGCGTGGATGTTTCCTCATTGGACCGTGCACACGAGACGTAGTTCGTGAGGCTAATTAGGTACATTGTCCCACGTATATTCTGGATTCCATATACGGGGGGACATGTGCACGGACACATTTCCGGATCGGGCGTACTGTGATGTCCCTCTTGAGCCTTATTGGTTTGGTCGTTCTGTTCATAATCCATGTTGTATTGGATATGTCCGACGGTTTTCGACTGGTTGTTCATATGCCGAGGGGTATATTCGACAATCGGGTTTGTTTCTTTGAGATCCACATTGTGATGATATACAACTTCAGGCTGTTTGGCTTTCAGGCCATTGTGATGATTGGCAGCTTCGGCTGAGTGGTTTTCAGTGATATTTTGGCAGCTTCGGCTGAGGAGCTTTCATGCCATTGTGATGTATTAGTATTTCCGTTTGAGCATTCGGGCTGTGTGATTTGTATCTAGTCAGTGTTTGGTTTGGTTTACATTCAGGTAATTTCATTGATGTGTTCTATATTGATGTTTCGCCATTGGGCACTTGTGTTCTAACCTGTTGAGCAGATGTTGATCGTATGCTGTGTTTCATGAATGCTCGGTTCGACCTTGGTTTGTGAGCATCTCGTATTACCATTGTTGTACTGTTTATTCTGTCTTTGGATGCATATCATGTTGTACATGTATTTGATGATCATTATCTAGATGACTGACCCCATGGGGACGGAACATGTTTTCATGTTTTAGGTGCTTGCAATGAGAGAGTTAAGATACAGGGGCATGACGATGGCGACAAGGCATTCGAGCGATACTAGTACAAGTTGTTTCGGTGTTCATGTCGGTTAGATAGTTTGGAGTACTTTAGTTTTCGTCAGTTTTTGTCATTTGTATTATTCGAGCCAGGCTCGTGGATGTTGTTGTATTTTTATTTTGGCCATGTAGGCCTATTTTTGTCGTTGAAATTCCATATCGGAATAACATGTCGTGTATCATAGTTGGGACTGTGAATTCCCCTTTGGTCACTTGTTGTATTTTAGTCGTATTCGCCTGGTGGATCTCTTGGTGTGGGGTCCACGGCACTGTAATAACCCAATAGGATTTGGGGGCGTTACACCACACTGCCCACACAACACACAAACGGACACTTCATACACGATCTGTTGGGAGAAGATCCTTAAGACGAAAGTTAACATCTATCCCAAAGGGAGAAGATCCTTACGACGTTAGCCATGTCTAACCCAAAATAATTCGTGTTTCTAAAAGCAATGTTGTCGTACAAACTCATATATTTACACACACAAACACACATATATTTACACTCATGTAATTAAATGTATTACCTTGGATATATCCAACTAACCGCCTGCTTCAATTTACTTGTATGCATACCATCCATGGTCTTCAATGTGGTCACGGCACTGTTTAAAAGTAACAATATATTGAGTCATCGATATAAAATTTTCAAGTAAATATATTATAAATAAACTCTTACTTTTGGAATATGGCCTTAACGCGAGATTCGGGCTTATTATGTAATGAACAAAACCATATAATAGTTCTTCTTGCGGGTATAATGACAACAAGTTGCCAATGATGCCTACATTGATGAATGCATTTGAAAGAAAAAACATACTAGTAAAATATGTTGTAAAAAAACTATGTTTTAAAAAAAATAAAGAAATAGTTTTGTTAAAAAGAAAATATTTTGAAATTTACAATCTTTAACTTACTTATGATGGTAAGCTGCCATGTATATTTGCTTCTTCGACTCAAGCATACGCGCCGATATATATCTCGAGATCTCCTCTCCTCTCTGTCCCATATTTTTTATGCATTGAGGATCAAAATATTCATACAAATCCTCGTCCATCGTGCCCACATTCATATTAGCCAAATACCTAATTTGTTAAGCAATATATTAATATAAGAACCTCAGACTACGAATGTAAAAAAAATTCCATAAAGGAAATTACTCACATAGTCCAAAGCTGTACAACTGAGATTGTACAATAGAAATTCCATACAAATCCTCTTTTCCTTGAACGATCTCTAAAATATCAGTGTGAGCGATGTACAATGGAACATCATCACCACCACAGCCAAAGATATCTGCATCCCACGACACTGGTAACGAATTATTATAAAGACTCGACGTAACACTAAGTAAGTCTTTCATGATGTCATCTTTGGTGCTCGACCCGTCATTATGACGAGCCTGCTTCCTAGGTCACCGAATATCCTATTTCATATAGTAGAGTGTAAAATACAAATACATTCGAAATAATTTATTTTGTTTGAGTTATTAAAAATAAAAATAAAATATTTTCCTTTGAAATATCGGAGATAAGAAAATCTCGTGGCCGTGCAATAAATCCACCTAAAGCTTCCCCTACGACTCTCACCTCATCAGTCGCCACAGGGACTTCAACGCTGGCATCTACGGCCTTCTCAACCACTACCTTAACCAAATGAGCTGGTAAAGGAGCACAATGTAGGGTCGAATCGCCCTGAATAACCCTACCGATAGAAACTAGACGAGGAGGATGCTCGTCCACATAAAATCCAGCTCGAAGAGTGTCTCCAGTCAGAGTCCTCTCTCCGGAAGGGCCAGAAATAGCATCAGCACAACTCCCCTTCGTGCTGACACGAGTAACCTCATCAGGTGTACGAATATCAACATGCCGCTGGGAACTAGCACCCATTGTCTGGCCGAACTCTTTCATCAAAATTTATGTGATATCAAGGGTGATCTTCTTCCTTACCTACTCCAACACATCTTCACTTACGGAAGACGTCGGTCCACATGATCGTCCAAAGTAATCTCAAATACCCACATCAAAACTGATGCCACGAACACGACCAGGGTGCTCGGGTCTCCCAATGGCAGCCGTCAATATATCCTGTTGTCCTTCAGGAATGAATGTACCTTGTGTATACTGCTCCTCCAAATCATCCTACAAAAAATTAATTTGGCACCATATAACAAAATTTTGAAATATGCAAACAACTAATACAAGTTGATGAAAGAGAAAAAACAATACAAGAATGTAGATAAAAGTAATTGGGTAGAGAAAAGTGGTTATTTACATTTAATAAAACAAATAATTTACCTCAATTTTTTAGTGTTTGCTAACACTTAGTAAAAAAAAAAAAGTGGAGCTTTTTATTTTTCTTACAAAAAATAATAATTCTTCAAAAAGAACTTACAATCCACTCGACAATCTCCTGTGCAGCATCAGATGACGTACCCCCTCCCCCCCGTCATTTTGTATGACCAAGCTTCCACCTTTGATGACGCGTAGGTGGAGACAGAGGATCAATAACAATATCTTCTCCAGATTTAGATGCTCCTTGACGCTCCTTCATATTCCTCTTCATCTCCCGTACTTCCACCCAGTCGTACCCTCCTCGAGCCATATAATGCGGAATGTTCATTTTTGCTAATTCTTGTTTCTTACTTCTTTGGTCCTGTTACAAGTATCAAATAACCCATAAACAATTTTATAAATATTTTCAAATTTAAAACATTTTTTTTCCATATTTTATGTTCGGGTTATTATACAAACATGTTACTAAAGTTTACTAAAAAATGCAATTTTGTTACTAAAGTTTTTTTTGTTACAAATAGGTTACTAAAGTTTTGTAACCGGTTACTTAAGTAACTAAAGATGTTTTAACCCATTGATACCGGTTACATTGCCAACGTGGATTTTTTTTTTAAAAAAAAAATATAAAAAATCCAGAAAATAATTTTATTTTTTCGAAAAATAATATATTTTTTCCAGAAAATAAATTTTTTTCGAAAAATATTTTTTTGCCAAAAAATAATATTTCTCCAGAAAATAATTTTATTTTTTCGAGAAAATAATTTTATTTTTTCGAAAAAATAATATATTTTTTCCAGAAAATAATTGTTTTTCAAAAAATATTTTTTTGCCAAAAAATAATATTTCTCGAGAAAATAATTTTATTTTTGAAAAAATAATATATTTTTTCAAATAATTTTTTGAAAAATATTTTTGCCAAAAAAATATTTCTCGAGAAAATATTTTTAATTTTTGGAAGAAATAAAGATTTCCATAAATAATGTTTTATTAGAAAAGATAAATTTTTTCCTAGAAAATTTTATTTACAAAGACTTTTTCAAGAAAATTTTATTTACAAAGATAATTTATGAATAAAAAAATTTTCAATAAATTTTTTAATATATGATATTTTTCCATAAATAATGTTTTTTCGAAAAGATAAATTTTTTCCATGAAAATATACAAAGACATGCGAAAAAGAAAATTTAAAATTAAAAAAATAATAATAAAAAAAAAAAAAAAAAGAAAAAAAACACGCATATTGTAAAGTTCAGTAACCTATTTAATAACCCCGTAAACTATAGTAACTTCTTTGTAACATTTAAAACTATGGTGCTGACGTGGACAAGGGGAACCGGTAATCATCCGGTTGCCCACTCTCGCAGTTACATTTGTGTAAGATTTTAATCTTTGAGTAACCCAGTTGACAAACCCGAAAACTTGAGTAACCTCTTTGTAACAAAAAAACTTTAGTCAGAAAATTGTCATTTTTGGTAAACTTTAGTAACATGTTTGTATAATAACCCTTTTATGTTCTTAACTAGAAATATGTTCTTAATTAGAAATTACTTTATTTGATTATTGTAAAATTATTTTGAGATTATTGTACAATCCTTTTTATGAATATTGTAATAAATATATTATAAATATTTTTAAATTTAAAATATTTTTTATTTCAGATTTTATGTTCTTAATTATAAATTATTTTATTTGATTATTGTAAAATTATTTTAAGATTATTATACAATCCATTTATGACTATTGTAATATATATATATATATATATTATAAATAATTTCAAATTTAAAATATTTTTCCTTATTTCAAATTTTATGTTCTTAACAAGAAATTATTTTATTTGATTGTGTGTTCATTATTTTCAGAGTTGAACTTTAAAAAAAAAACTTGATTGTGTGTTCATTATTTTAGATATACCTCCCAATCGGAGTCCTCATTAATCTTTTTGAAGTCTCTCGAGTCCTCATCGGAGATACCATACTTGTCATAAGGATATTTTCCTTTGCTTGGACCATATATGTACTCACCGGTCAAATCAGACTTAAATTGCCTCCATTTTACGCCAATTGACTGTAAAGACTTCTTTTGAAAATGACCAAGATGACTGATCTGGCTAACTTCAAAATTGGACTACATATTGACAATAAAAACTAGAGTTAGCCACACATATTACACACACACACAAACTGCCACACACACATATACATTGCCACACAATGGAACACGATACACATAATTTTTAATACAAAAAAGAGAGTCATGTACCAATATATCCTGCCACAACATTTCTTTATCTGGCTTGTCGGGTACTTCAATCCAACTCTTGTACAGTATCGACACGTGATTTTTGGTAAGTTTTCCTGAGTACATACTTAACTTCAATTTGTGTTCGTATTTGTTCTTTCCCCGTACTAGATTAATGTCAAGAGGTAATTTTTTCAGTCAACACGGTGTTTCGACATACTTCTACATCGCGTGGGATTTCTCGATGTAGAAGTACTACATGGATGAGACTTGGGAGACTAGAGGAATGAGGAGAACAAGCGGGAGGAGGAGTGTGATGTAATACCCATATTTTTTATTGACTGTTTGACCTTGCCGTCCTTCCTATTTTGTCGCTCTGTCAACTCTTGGTGATGTTGTCGATATTGTTATAGAGTTTCGCACCTTGTTTGGACCACGATTATGTTATTTAGACCTTTCAGAAGTATTTTGGGTCAGAGAAATAGCGCACGCTAAGCCTAGGCTAACGCACGCTAATTCTCCTTGAGTAGCGCACGCTAGCTTTGAGCCGTAGCACGCACTAAGGGACCAGTCAGGTCAGAACCAGTAACTCATCCTGCTTTCTGGACTGGCAGCTAATGCGCGTTGGGAGTTGTTAGCGCACGCTATTCGTGGTCAGTAGCGCCCGCTAACATCCGTCTGTAGCACACGCTAACAGGCTGGTCGGCAGAGGTGGCGAGGTTGTCAGGCTGTCTGGACTATCAGGTAACGTACGCTAGGATTCGGCTAGCGCACGCTATAAGGGCTGCGTAGCGCACGCTAAGCTATCGTGGTAGCACACGCTAAGACTTGAGCAGGGCAGAGGACAGTAGGTTCTGGACTCCGATTTCTGGACACCATTAGCGGCTAGTGCACGCTAAAGGAAGGCGATTAGCGCACGCTAACGGGGCCGACAAAAGCCATTGGACTACCCGGTGACCCAGCTAGTGCATGCTAATATTAGAGGCATAGCGTGCGCTAGACTGGGCGAGTATATATTGGACAGTTGACTTCCATTTCGTCATTTTTCTCATCTTTCTCACTTTTCCAATCAAGAGCAGCGAGTTTCGGCGATTTGGAGATTTCGAAGACGATCCTTCTTCAGATATCAACATCTTTGGTTGGAGAACAAGGATTTAACAACATCTAATCCATTCTATCGTCCAAATCAAGGTAAAAATCCTTAGAACCCTTTTTTTGGGAATTTTGGGGTTTTTCTTAGATTCGTCCGATTTATCCATTTTGAAGCTTCAGAACCTTGAGATTATGATGTATCTATCCCATATACATGCTTTTCCTATGATTTTACAGATTAGTTTGTGCCGTGTTCGGACTTGTGAGGGTTTGGGTGATTTTCCAACCTTGTTTACCTTTGTATTTTCGTGAATCGTAGACGGGTTTCGGGAGTTTCTTCGTGAATTATGAGTATGGATTATTGATTATCATATCCCTTACGAATCGTTTAGGTACCGGAAGTGCGTTCTTGGATGTACCAAACTCATACTCTTTTTCGTTCGTTTTCTCGATGTCTCAAAGGCAAGTATATATTTATGATTGTACGTTCTCGACTTTGAAAGTAAGATATATGGATGGCATGTTTATTTATATCCACTATGGGATAGGCCGACGGGTCCTCTGAGGGTTTCGTGGCCTCTGGTGTGATTCTATGGATAATATGAGCTAACAACTCTGGGATGGACCGACGAGTCCTCTGAGGGTTCCGTAGCCCCTGGTGCGGTTCCACGGTTGATCATGTATGTATTGATGTGATGCTATGAGATTTAGTTATTCCGGAATACTAGTCTTGAAATGATGAATTGACGGTTACTTTTACTTTATTGTCGAGGAGTATTGCATTTCATATTTGATATACTTGTACTAGCTATTCGATGGCTAACCCCTTTATGGGGGAAATACTTTTTATGTATTTCAGGTTCCAGGAGAGCGGAAAGGCAGGTATCGGGTCGGCATGAAGATGATGGGCAAACGTGATACTGTGTCCTTTTTCTGGTTATATTTAGTGTTCCTCCATTCAGTGTTGTTGTACTGGAATGGTTATTGAATACTCGAGTATCGCTTTTTAGTTTCCTTGATGTTCCGGCCAGCGTTGCCGAAGTATTGTGTTATGTTGTGATGTATTTTAATACATTGGTTATGGTTTGAATACCCTTCGTATTATTCTTTATCTCGTTGTGTTTAGACCCTCTCGGTAAAAAATTATAGTCTCGCATATGTTTAGCCTTGTGGGTCCCACGGCGGGGCTCACGGCGCTGTAATATGCCCCGAATAACTTAGGGGTGTTACAGAATATAATATCAGAGCTTAGGTCTATGGATACCTAGGCTGTAGGTCTTTTGGGTCGATTGAGTCATCGTTTGTCTACAGTATCACTACTTTTCCATCATCACCGTGCGACCGGTACTTGTAAGACCTCTTACTCTTCTCGCGTTTCCTTAATCGTCTTACTTCTATTTTTGGTATTTTTGAGAATCGGTCACTTCGATGACGTGCGATTGAATTGTACTTACGTGCCTTGTGTGTTCTTCAGTATGTCAGCTGGTAGGGGATGAGGCCATGGTCGTGGCCATGGACATAGAGGAGGACGTGGCGCGGCCGTTTCTGTCAGTTCCGTTGCGGGATCGACCAACCCCAACCTATCTAACTCGGTGCATCCTGAAACCGAAAGTCAGCACGACAAGTCGACTGACCAGGGGAACAACGCGGAAGTTGGAGTTGCGAATGTACTTCAACAATTGGCTAACCAGATGACCATTTTAGCCCAAACCGTTTAGCTGAATAATCTGAACCCGAACACGGATGCCTTTCTTCAGAATGTAATCCATATGCACCCTCCCCAGTTTGGCGGTGCCACAGTCCCGTTAGGATGGGAAGATTGGCTAGCGGAGTTGGAGAAAATTTTTGAAGCGGTTGATTGTCCCGAAGCGAGGAAAGTACTGATTGCTCAGTATTTCCTCACCAAGGAGGCTGCTACGTGGTGGAAAGTCATCAAGCCACAGGATTGTGTTGCTATGTGGGATGTGTTTAAAAGAAATTTTGGAGGCCGAGTTTTGTCCTTGGCCGGTGCGAGAAGGCCGAATTCGAGCCTTTTTCGAGGCTAAGCCGCAGAATATTCCCGTTTCGCAGGCAATCGTGGAGTACAACCAACAATTGACCCACATGAAGGATCAAGTGCGAAACGAGCGTGATAAGATCCGTTACTTTGTTATGTGGATGAACTTACGGCGGTACATGGCCGGATTTGCTTGCACCACGTTGAAGGAATATCAGGACAGAGCTTTGGCCCATGACTTGTTAAGCCCCGACAATGACCGCAATGGAGAACCGAAGAAGCAGAAGATCGTGGGAAATTTTTCTGGCTCTAAGAGTGGCAACTTCCAGAGGTCACAAATGACTAACCGTTCTATCGGACAGTCGTCACATTCTATTAAACGAAAGAGGGGTTTCCGTTCTGCTCCGGGCACCACAACTCGCACGGTGACTTGCTATAATTGTGGTCGTCCAGGCTACGTTAATTTGGAATGCAATTTCCCGCCGTTGAAGTGTCACACTTGCGGACAGATGGGACATAGAGCGGCTTATTGTTCTGAACCAAATCAGACCTTGGACACTCAGGCTTCTGCCCCAGCGCCACTTGACCAAGGCGTAAATCAGCGGCAATCTTTTGGTCAATCTCAGCAGAATTACGGCAGGGGCCGGGGACGGGGTCAAAACGCTGGAGGGGGAAACTCTAGCGTCGGTTTGGTACAACCATGAGTCTATGAGATGCGTCGAACAGACGAACCCGACGTGGCGGTGGCCTCAGGTACCATTCATATTTTATCCCATCCAGTTCGTGTACTTTTTGATACGGGTGCTACCCATTCTTTCATTTCCTTGGAGTGTGTACGCCGTTTGAGTATAACTTGTATGACTGCTTGTGATCCCTTCATTGTGAAACTACCTAGCGGGGATAGAATTGTGTGAAATCGGGAGATTAAAGATTTTCCGGTGATTATATCCAGTATGGATTGGTTACCGAATCTGATTGTAGTTGATATGGAAGGCGAGGACGTGATCCGCGGCGAGGATTGGCTTGATAGTCACCAAGCGATTATGAATTACCGTACTAATATCACCATGATGACTAAAGATGGATCCAAGTACTCATATTTGGGACGTAATTTGGGCCAATCCAAGTTACTTATCAATGCCATGAAGGCCGTAAAACTTTTGAATAAAGGTTGTACGGGCTATTGGTGTTTTGCCTTGAATACGGAAGGGAACGAAGTCGAATTCTCTTCGATTCCGGTTGTTAATGAGTATCCCGATGTTTTTCCCGACGACCTCTTGGATTACCACAATATCGAGAAATAGACTTTTCTGTGGATTTAGAGCCTGACGCGGCCCCAATTTCTAAGGCACCTTATCGGATGGCACCTTCCGAGATGCAAGAATTAAAGAATCAGTTGGGAGAACTTCTGGATAAAGGGTACATCAGACCGAGCGCTTCGTCTTGGGGTGTTCCTGTCCTTTTTGTGAGAAAAAAAGATGGTTCACTATGTTTGTGCATCGACTACCATGGGCTGAACAAAGTGACCATCAAGAACAAGTATCATTTGCCTCATATAGACGATTTATTTGATCAATTGCAAGGGGCTGCAGTGTTCTCAAAAATTGATTTAAGATCAGCATCAACTCAGGGTGAGAGAGTCCGACGTTCCGAAGACTGCATTTCGGACGAGATACGGGCATTATGAATTTGTAGTTATGCCTTTTGGTTTGACTAATGCATCGGCAGTATTCATGCAGTTAATGAATAAGATTTTCATTGAGTACCTCGACAGGTGTGTAGTCGTCTTTATTGACGAAATTTTGATCTATTCTCGAGATAAAGAGGAACATGCCCGACACTTGCGTTTGGTACTAGATATTTTGAGGACCGAGCACCTCTATGCGAAAATCTCTAAATGTGAATTCTGTTGGAAGAAGTTATGTTTCTCGGCCATGTGATTTCGGCCGAAGGGGTTCGTGTAGACCCGCAGAAGATTGAGGCAGTGCTAGGTTGGGCACCGCCTGAAAATGTTAAGGAAGTTCGTAGATTTTTGGGCCTTACTGGGTATTACCGTTGGTTTGTTGAGGGGTTCTCAAAACTCGCTCGGTCGCTTACGAAATTACTCCAGAAGACAGAAACGTTTGTTTGGATGGATGAGAGACAACAGAGCTTCGATGAGCTGAAGAGACGTTTGACTTCAGCACCTATTTTAACTTTACCACATGGTAGTGAGTGTTTTGCGGTTTATAGTGACGCTTCGGGTCAAGGTCTTGGCCGTGTGCTTATACAGCATGATAAGACGATAGCTTTTGCGTCACGCCAACTGAAGCCATACGAGATGAAGTATCCTACTCACGATTTGGAGTTCGCCACAATTGTCTTCGCACTCAAGATTTGGTGGCATTATTTGTATGGTTTTTCGTGTCGGATTTATACCGATCACAAGAGCCTGAAGTATATTTTCAGCGAGAAAGAGCTGAACATGAGACAGAGACGTTGGATAGAGTTGATAAAGGATTACGATTAGAAATTCTTTACCACCCGAGTAAAGTCAATGTTGTCGCGGATGCTTTGAGCCGCAAATCGGCATCTCTCCAGATGCTCGAGGTTCTTACTTCTCAGACAAAGATTCGGCAGGATTTAATCGAGCAAGGAATAAAAGTTTAGCTTCTACGAGTACAAGGACAGTTGTGTACTCTCGAAATTACTTTTTCCTTGGTTGACGACATCAAAGGGAAACAGGGGAGTGACCCGATGATCTCTCAACTGAAGAAAGATGTAATTAAAGGAAAAAGCTACTGCTTTATGGTTCACGAGGATAGTATCTTGAGATTTCAAGGCAGGCTTTGTGTTCCGAATGATCTAGAGTTGAGGCAGAGAATTCTCCGAGAAGCTCATGCTACACCTTACTCAATCCACCTTGGAACGAGTAAGATGTACAAATACTTGAAGCACAATTTTTGGTGGAATAACATGAAGAAGGATGTCACGGAATTTGTATTATGGTGCTTGACGTGTCAGCAAGTCAAGATCAAACATCAACGACCAGCGGGGTTGTTGAAGTCGCTTCCCATTCCCGAGTGGAAGTGGGAAGACATTTCTATGGACTTTATCACTGGCATGCCGAGAACTAGGGCCGGAATGAATATGATTTGGGTAATCGTCGACCGGTTGACCAAGTCTGCACACTTCTTGGGTATTAAGGATATTTGGGGACCGGAGAGATTGGCTCGAACCTTTATAGCTTAGATCGTAAGATTGCACGGTGCCCCCAAGACCATTATTTCTGATCGAGACGGTCGTTTCGTATCGCATTTTTGGTAGGCCGTTCATCAGGCTTTGGGTACTGAGTTGAGATTGAGCACGTCCTTTCACCCTCAGTCAGACGGTCAGACAGAGAGGACAATTCAGACGTTGGAGGATATGTTGCGGGCTTGTGCCTTAGACTGGAGCAATGATTGGGAGCTTCAATTGCCGTTGATCGAGTTTGCCTACAATAATAGTTGGCATGCGTCGATCAAAATAGCACCATTCGAGGCACTTTACGGTAGGTGATGTAGGTCACCATTATGTTGGGATGAGGCTTCGGAGCTAATCGGAATGGAGCCGGACATGTTGATGGAGACTAAGAAAAAGATTTATATCATCCGGGACCAGTTGCTGACTGCCCAGAGCCGTCAGAAATCATATGCTGATACTCGTCGTCGACCCTTGGAGTTTGAAGTGGGGGATCATGTCTTACTCAAGGTGTCGCCGACCAGAGGGGTTTTCTGCTTCGGGAAAAAGGGGAAACTTAGTCCGAGGTATATCGGGCCTTTTGAGATTTTGGACAGGGTTGGAGATTTAACTTATCGCTTGGCGTTGCCTCCAGCTATGAGTCACGTCCATAGTGTTTTTCATGTGTCTCAGTTAAGAAAGTACGTGCCGGATCCGAGCCATGTTATCGACTATAGTGAGATTGATGTAGCCGAGGATATTGCCTTTCCGTAGAGACCCGTGAAGATCCTTGAGCGTCGTGAGAAACAACTTCATCATAAGACCATTCCACTTGTTAAAGTGCAATGGTCGAGACATGGAGTCGAGCAGGTGACTTGGGAAACGGAAGAGAAGATGCGGTCGGAGTACCCCGAACTTTTTATTTCTTAAGTTTTGGGACGAAACTTCTTTTTAGAGGGGGAGAATGTAATACCCGTACTTTTTATTGACTGTTTGACCTTGCCGTCCTTCCTATTTTGTCGCTCTGTAAACTCTTGGTGATGTTGTCGATATTGTTATAGAGTTTCGCACCATGTTTGGATAACATTGTGTTATTTAGACCTTGCGGAAGTGTTTTGGGTCAGAGAAACGGCACACGCTAGGCCTAGGCTAACGCAAGCTAATTCTCCTTGAGTAGCGGACGCTAGCTTTGAGCCGTAGCGCGCGCTAAAGGACCAGTCAGGTCAGAACCAGTAACTCATCCTGCTTTCTGGACTGGCAGCTAACGCGCGCTAGGAGTTCGTTAGCCCACGCTATTCGTGGTCAGTAGCGTGCGCTAACATCCGTCCGTAGCGCACGCTAACGGGCTGGTCGGCAGAGGCAGCGAGGTTGTTAGGTTGTCTGGACTATCAGGTAATGTACGCTAGGCTTCGGCTAGCGCACGCTAAAAGGGCTGCGTAGTGCACACTAAGCTATCGCGGTAGCGCATGCTAAGACTTGAGCAGGGCAGAGGACCGTAGGTTCTGGACTCCAATTTCTGGACACCATTTTCGGCTAGCGCACGCTAAAGGAAGGCGATTAGCGCACACTAACGGGGCCGACAGAAGTGTAATACCCGTACTTTTTATTGACTATTTGACTTTGCCGTTCTTCTTATTTTGTCGCTCTGTAAACTCTTTGTGTTGTTGTCGATATTGTTATAGAGTTTCGTACCTTATTTGGATCACGATTATGTTGTTTAGACCTTGAGAAAGTGTTTTGGGTCAGAGAAATAATGCACGCTAGGCCTAGGCTAACGCACGCTAATTCTCCTTGAGTATCGCACACTAGTTTTAAGCCGTAGCGCGCGCTAAGGGACCAGTCAGGTCGGAACCAGTAACTTATTCTGCTCTTTGGACTAGCAATTAGCGCACGCTATGAGTTAGCTAGCGCACTCTATTCATGGTTAGTAGCGCGCGCTAATACTTCCGTTGCGCACGCTAACGGGCTGGGTCGGCAGAGGCAGTGAAGTTGTCAGGTTTTTTGGACTATCAGGTAACGTACACTAGGCTTCGGCTAGCGCACGCTATATGGGCTGCGTAGCGCACGCTAAGCCATAGCGGTAGCGCATGCTAAGACTCGAGCAGGGCAGAGGACAGTAGGTTCTGGACTCCAAGTCCTGAACACCATTTTCCTACAATTGCGCACGCTAAAGGAAGGCGATTAGCGCACGCTAATGGGACCGACAGAAGCCACTGGACTACCCGGTAACCCCGCTAGCGCACGTTAATATTATAGGTATAGCGTGCGCTAGACTAGGCGAGTACATATTGGACAGTTGACTTCTATTTCGTCATTTTTCTCATTCTTCTCACATTTCCGATCGGGAGATGCGGGTTTGGGCGATTTGGGGAGTTTGGAAGCGATCTTTCTTCAGATAAAAATATCTTTGGTTGGAGAACAAATATTTCACAACATCTAATCCATTCCATCTTCCAAATCAAGGTAAAAATCCTTAGAACCTTATTTTTGGGAATTTTGGGGTTTTTCTTAGATTCGTTTGATTTATCCGGTTTGAAGCTTGAGAATCTTGAGATTATGATATATCTACCCCGTATACATGCTTTTCCTATGATTTTACGGATTGGTTTGTGCCGTGTTCGTACTTGTGAGGGTTTGGGTGATTTTCCAACCTCTAGTTGTTTACCCTTGTATTTTCGTGAATCATAGACGGGTTTCGGGAGTTCTTTCGTGAATTATGAGTATAGATTATTGATTATCATATCCTTTACGAATCGTTGAGGTTCCGGAAGTGCGTTCTTAGACCTACCGAACTCATACTCTTTTCCGTTCGATTTCTCGATGTCTCAAAAGCAAATATATATTTATGATTGTACGTTCTCGACTTTGAAAGTAAGATATATGAATGGCATGTTTATTTATATCCACTCTGGGATAGGCCGACGGGTTCTTGGAGGGTTTCGTAGCCTCTGATGCAATTCCACGGATAATATGAGTTAACCACTCTGGGATGACCGACGAGTCCTTTGAGGGTTCCGTAGCCTCTGGTGCGGTATCACGGTTGATCATGTATGTATTGATGTGATTTTATGAGATTTAGTTATTCCTAAATACTAGTCTTGAATTGATGAATTGATGGTTACCTTTACTTTATTGTCGAGGAGTATTGTATTTCATATTCGATATACTTGCACTAGCTATTCGACGGCTAACCCCTTTATGGGGGAAATACTTTTTATGTATTTCAGGTTCCAGGATAGCGAACAGGCAGGTATCGGCTTGGCATGAAGATGATGGGCAAGCGTGATACTGTGTCTTGTCTCCAGTTATGTTTTGTATTCCTCCTTTCAGTGTTGTTGTACTGGAACGGTTATTTAATACTCGAGTATTGTTTTTCAGTTTCCTCGATGTTCCGGCCTGTGTTGGCGATGTATTGATTTTGTGTTGGGATGTATTTGGATACATTGGATATGGTTTGAATACCCTTTGTATTGTCCTTTATTTCGTTGTATTTGGACCTTCTCGGTCAAGTTTTATAGTTCCGCATATGATTAGCCTTGTGGGTCCCACAGAGGGGCTCACGGCGCTGTAATATACCCTGAATAACTTGGGGGTTACAGAATATGGTATCAGAGCTTAGGTCTATGGATACCTAGGCTGTCGGTCTTTTGGGTCGATTGAGTCATTGTTTGTCTACAGTATCACTACTTTGCCATCATCACAGTGCGACCGGTACTTGTAAGACCTCTTACGCTTCGTACGTTTCCTTTATCGTTTTGCTTCTGCTTTGGTATTTTGAGAATCGGTCACTTCAGTGATGTGCGATTGAATTATACTTACGTGCCTTGTGTGTTCTTCAGCATGTCAGCTGGTAGGGGACGAGGCCATGGTCGTGGCCGTGGACATAGACGAGGACGTGGCGTGGCTACTTCCCTCAGTTCCATTGCGGGATCGACCAACCCTAGCCTATCTAACTCGGTGCATCCTGACACCGAAAGTCAGCACGAGCAGTCGACTGGCCAGGGGAACAGCGCAGACGTTGGAGTTGCGAATGTACTTCAACAATTGGCTAACCAAATGACCATTTTAGCCCAAACCGTTCAGCTGGATAATCCGAACCCGAACGCGGATGCCTTGCTTCAGAATGTAACTCGTATGCACCCTACACAGTTTGGCGGTGCCACAGACCCGTTAGGTTAGGAAGATTGGCTAGCGGAATTGGAGAAAATTTTTGAAGCAGTTGATTGTCCCGAAGCGAGGAAAGTACCGATTGCTCAGTATTTCCTCATCAAGGAGCCTGCTACGTGGTGGAAAGTCATCAAGCCACAAGATCGTGTTGCTACCTGGGATGAGTTTAAAGAACTTTTGGAGGCCGGGTTTTGTCCTTGGCCAGTGCGAGAAGGCCGAATTCGAGCCTTTTTCGAGGCTAAATCGCAGAATATTCCCGTTTCGCATGCAATCGTGGAGTACAACCAACAATTGATCCACGTGAAGGATCAAGTGTGAAACGAGCGTGATAAGATCTGTTACTTTGATATGCGGAAGTATATGGACTTACGACAGTACATGGCTGGATTTGCTTGTACCACGTTGAAGGAATATCAAGACAGAGCTTTAGCCCATGACATGTTAAGCCCCAACAACGATACCACTGAAGAATCGAAGAAGCAGAAGATTGCGGGAAATTTCTCTGGCTCTAAGAGTGGCAACTTCCAGAGGTCACAGACGACTAACCGTTCCGCCGGACAGTCGTCACGTTCTGCTAAAGTAATGAGGGGTTTTCGTTCTGCACCGGGCACCACAACTTGCATGGTGACTTGCTATAATTTTGGTCGTCCAGGCCACGTTAATTTGGAATGCAATTTCCCACCATTGAAGTGTCACACTTGAGGACAGATGGGACATAGAGCGGCTTATTGTTCCAAACCAAATCAGACTTTGGACACTCGGGCTTCTGCCCCTGTGCCACTTGATCAAGGCGTGAATCAGCGGCAATCTTTTGTTATTCTCAACAGAATTACGGCAGGGGCCGGGGACGAGGTCAGAACGCTGGAGGGGAAACTCTAGCGTTGGTTCGGTACAACCACGAGTGTACGAGATGCGTCGAACAGATGAGCCCGATGCAGCGGTGGCCCTAAGTACCATTCATATTTTATCTCATCCAGTTCGTGTACTTTTTGATACGGGTGATACCCATTCTTTCATTTCCTTGGAGTGTGTACGCCGCTTGAATATAACTTATATGATTGCTTGTGATCCCTTCATTGTGAAAACCTAGCGGGGATAGAGATTAGAGATTTTTTGGTGATTATATCCGGTATGGAATGGTTATCGAATCTAATTGTAGTTGATGTGGTAGGCGAGGACATGATCCTCGACGAGGATTGGCTTGATAGTCACCAAGCGATTATGAATTACCGTACTAAGGTTATCACCATGATGACAAAAGACGGATCCGAGTACTCATTTTTGGGACGTAAGTCGGGCCCAATCCAAGTTTCTTATCAGCGCCATGAAGGCCGTAAAACTTTTGAATAAAGGTTGTACGGGCTATTGGTGTTATGCCTAGAAGGCGGAAGGGAACGAAGTCGAAATCTATTCGATTCTGGTTGTTAATGAGTATCCCGATGTTTTTCTGGACGACCTCCCGGGATTACCACCAGATCGAGAAATAGAATTTTCTGTGGATTTAAAGCCTGATGCGGCCCCGATTTCTAAGGTACCTTATCAGATGGCACCTTCCGAGATGAAAGAATTAAAGAATCGACTTGGAGAACTTCTGGAGAAAGGGTACATCAGACCGATCACTTTGTCTTGGAAGGCGCCTATTCTTTTTGTGAGAAAGGAGGATGGTTCACTATGTTTGTGCATCGACTACCGTGAGCTAAACAAAGTGATCATCAAGAACAAGTATCATTTGCCTCGTATAGACGATTTATTTGATCAGTTACAGGGGGCTGCAGTTTTCTCGAAAATTGATTTGAGATCAGGGTACTATCAACTCAGGGTGAAAGAGTCTGACGTTCTGAAGACTTCATTTCGGAAGAGATATGGGCATTATGAATTTGTAGTCATGCCTTTTGGTTTGACTAATGTACCAGCAATATTCATGCAGTTAATGAATAAGATTTTCATTGAGTACCTCGACAGGTGTGTAGTCATCTTTATTGACGACATTTTGATCTATTCTCGAGATAAAGAGGAACATGCCCGACACCTGCATTTGGTACTAGATATTTTGAGGACCGAGCACCTCTATGCAAAATTCTCGAAATATGAATTCTGGTTGGAAGAAGTTATGTTTCTCGGCCATGTGATTTCGGTCGAAGGGGTTCGTGTAGACCCGCAGAAGATTGAGGCAGTGCTAGATTGGGCACCGCCTAAAAATGTTAAGGAAGTTCGTAGCTTTTTGGGCCTTGCTGGGTATTACCGTCGGTTTGTCGAGGGGTTCTTGACACTCGCTCGGCCGCTTACGAAATTACTCCAGAAGACGGAAAAGTTTGTTTGGACGGATGAGAGACAACAGAGCATCGATGAGCTGAAGAGACGTTTGACTTCAGCACCGATTTTAACTTTACCACATGGTAGTGAGGGCTTTGCGGTTTATAGTGACGCTTCGGGTTAAGGTCTTGGTTGTGTGCTTATGCAGCATGATAAAACGATAGCTTTTGTGTCACGACAACTGAAGCCGTACGAGATGAATTATCCTACTCACGATTTGGAGTTGGTCGCAATTGTCTTCGCACTCAAGATTTGGCGGCATTATTTATATGGTTCTTCGTTTCGGATTTATACCGATCACAAGAGCCTGAAGTATATTTTCAGTCAGAAAGAGCTGAACATGAGATAAAGACATTGGTTAGAGTTGATAAAGGATTACGATTTAGAAATTCTTTACCACCCGGGTAAAGCCAGTGTTGTTGCGGCTGCTTTGAGCCGCAAATCGGCATCTCTCTAGATGCTCAAGGTTCTTACTTCTCAGACAAAAATTCGGCAAGATTTAATCGAGCATGGGATAGAAGTTTAGCTTCAACGAGTATAATGGCAATTTTGTACTCTCAAAATTACTTCGTCCTTGATTGACGACATCAAAGGGAAACAGTGGAGTGACCCGATGATCTCTCAACTGAAGGAAGATGTAATTAAAGGAAAAGCTCCTAGCTTTATGGTCCACGAGGATAGTATCTTGAGATTTCAAGGCAGGCTTTGTTTTCCGAATGATCTAGAGTTGAGGCAGAGAATTCTCCGAGAAGCTCATGCTACACCTTACTCAATCCACCCCGGAACGAGTAAGATGTACAAAGACTTGAAGCGCAATTTTTGGTGGAATAACATGAAGAAGGATGTCACGGAATTTGTATTGCGGTGATTGACATGTTAGCAAGTCGAGATCGAACATCAATGACCAGTGGGGTTGTTGAAGCCACTTCCCATTCCCGAGTGGAAGTGGGAAGACATTTCTATGGACTTTATCACTGGCATGCCGCGAACTAGGGCCGGAATGAATATGATTTGGGTAATCGTTGACCGGTTGACCAAGTCTTCACACTTCTTGGGTATTAAGGATACTTGGGGATCGGAGAGTTTGGCCCGAACCTTTATAGCTGAGATCGTAAGATTGCACGGTGCCCAAAGACCATTGTTTCTGATCGAGACGGTCATTTCGTATCGCATTTTTTGGCAGGCCATTCATCAGGCTTCGGGTACTGAGTTCAAATTGATCACGTCCTTTCACCCTCAGTCAGACGGTCAGACGGAGAGGACGATTCAGACATTGGAGGACATGTTGAGGGCTTGTGCCCTAGATTAGAGTAATGATTGGGAGCTTTACTTGTCGTTGGTCGAGTTTGCCTACAATAATAGTTGCCATGCGTCTATCAAAATGGCACCATTCAAGGCACTTTATGGTAGGCGATGTAGGTTGCCATTATGTTGGAACGAAGCTTCGGAGCTAATCGGAATGGAACCGGACATGTTGATGGAGACTAAGGAAAAGATTTCTATCATCCGGGACAGTTCTTGCCGACGCCAGCAGCCGTGAAATCTTATGCTGATACTCGTCGTCCACCCTTGGAGTTTGAAGTGGGGGATCATGTCTTACTCAAGGTGTCGCTGACCAGAGGGGTTTTCCGCTTCGGGAAAAAGGGGAAACTTAGTCCGAGGTATATCGGGCCTTTCGAGATTTTGTACAGGGTTGGAGATTTAGCTTATCGCTTGGCTTTGCCTCCAGCTTTGAGTCACGTCCATAGTGTTTTTCATATGTCTTAGGTGATAAAGTACGTGCCGGATCCAAGCCATGTTATCGACTATAGTGAGATTGACGTAGCCGAGGATATTACCTTTCCAGAGAGACCCGTGAAGATCCTTGAGCATCGTGAGAAACAACTTCGACATAAGACCATTCCACTGGTTAAAGTGTAATGGTCGAGACATGGAGTCGAGGAGGCGACTTGGGAAACGGAAGAGAAGATGCGGTCGGAGTACCCCGAACTTTTTATTTCTTAAGTTTCAGGACGAAACTTCTTTTTAGAGGGGGAGAATGTAATACCCGTACTTTTTATTGACTGTTTGACTTTGTCGTTCTTCCTAGTTTGCCACTCTATAAAATCTTTGTGATGTTGTCGTTATTGTTATAGAGTTTCGTACCTTGTTTGGATCACGATTATGTTGTTTAGACCTTGCGGAAGTGTTCTGGGTCACAGAAATAACGCACGTTAGGCCTAGCCTAACGCACGCTAATTCTCCTTGAGTAGCGCACGCTAGCTTTGAGCTGTAGCGTGCGCTAAGGGACCAGTCAGGTCGAAACTAGTAACTTATTCTGCTCTCTGGACTAGCAATTAACACACGCTAGGAGTTAGCTAGCGCACGCTATTCATGGTTAGTAGCGCGCGCTAATACTTCCGTAGCGCACGCTAACGGGCTGGGTCGGCAGAGGCAGTGAAGTTGTCAGGTTTTCTAGACTATCAGGTAACGTATGCTAGGCTTCGGCTAGCACACGCTATATGGGCTGCGTAGCGCACGCTAAGCCATAGCGGTAGCGCACACTAAGAATCGAGCAGGGCAGAGGACAGTAGGTTCGGGAATCCAAGTCCTGAACACCATTTTCTTACGATTGCGCATGCTAAAGGAAGGCGATTAGCGCATGCTAACGGGACCGACAGAAGCCACTGGACTACCCGGTGACCCCGCTAGCGCACGCTAATATTCTAGGCGTAGCGTGCGCTAGACTGGGCGAGTATATATTGGACAGTTGACTTCCATTTCATCATTTTTCTCATTCTTCTCACATTTCCAATCGGGAGCAGCGGGTTTGGGCGATTCGGGGAGTTTGGAAGCGATCTTTCTTCAGATAAAAACATCTTTGGTTGGAGAACAAAGATTTCACAACATATAATCCATTCCATCTTCCAAATCAAGGTAAAAATCCTTAGAACCTTATTTTTGGGACTTTTGGGGTTTTTCTTAGATTCGTTTGATTTATCCGGTTTGAAGCTTGAGAATCTTGACATTATGATATATCTACCCCGTATACATGCTTTTCCTACGATTTTACGGATTGGTTTGTGCCGTGTTAGGACTTGTGAGGGTTTGGGTGATTTTCCAACCTCTAGTTGTTTACCCTTGTATTTTCGTGAATCATAGACGGATATCGGGAGTTTTTTCCTGAATTATGAGTATAGATTATTGATTATCATATCCCTTACGAATCGTTTAGGTACCGGAAGTGCGTTCTTGGACCTACCGAACTCATACTCTTTTCCGTTCGATTTCTCGATGTCTCAACGGCAAGTATATATTGATGATTGTACGTTCTCGACTTTGAAAGTAAGATATATGAATGGCATGTTTATTTATATCCACTCTGGGATGGGCCGACGGGTCCTCGGAGGGTTTCGTAGCCTCTGGTGCGATTCCACGGATAATATGAGTTAACCACTATGGGATGACCGACGAGTCCTCTGAGGGTTCCATAGCCTCTAGTGTGGTTCCACGATTGATCATGTATGTATTTATGTGATGCTATGAGATTTAGTTATTCCGGAATACTAGTCTTGAATTGATGAATTGATGGTTACCTTTACTTTAGAGGAGTATTGTATTTCATATTTGATATACTTGCACTAGCTATTCGACGGTTAACCCCTTTATGGGGGAAATACTTTTTATGTATTTCAGGTTCCAGGCGAGCGGACAGGCAGGTATCGGGTCGGCATGAAGATGATGGGCAAGCGTGATACTGTGTCTTGTCTCCGGTTATGTTTTGTGTTCCTCCGTTCAGTGTTGTTGTACTGGAATGGTTATTGAATACTCGAGTATTGTTTTTCAGTTTCCTCGATGTTCCGGCCTGTGTTGCCGATGTATTGATTTTGTGTTGGGATATATTTGGATATATTGGATATGGTTTGAATACCCTTTGTATTGTCCTTCATTTCGTTGTATTTGGACCTTCACAGTCAAGTTTTATAGTTCCGCGTATGATTAGCCTTGTGGGTCCCACGGAGGGGCTCACGGCGCTGTAATATACCCTGAATAACTTGGGGGTGTTACAAGAAGCCACTGGACTACCCCGTGACCCCGCTAGCGCACGCTAATATTAGAGGCGTAGCGTGCGCTAGACTGGGCGAGTATATATTGGATAGTTGACTTCCATTTCGTCATTTTTCTCATCTTTCTCACTTTTCCGATCGAGAGCAGCAGGTTTCGGCGATTTGAAGAGTTCGAAGACGATCCTTCTTCAGATATCAACATTTTTGGTTGGAGAACAAGGATTTATTCAACAGTGATGTGTCGGGGCATGCACGTGTAAATTGTCCTTCTCGTCCGTAATGCGTTTCAAGTGCGGACTCGTGGGACACCGAATTTAGTTTTTCGAATTGGCTACCGAGACTTTCGGAGTTCGCGCTTCAGCACAGTTATCAGAATTGGCTTTGAGGGGCCTTCGAAGGATGTTCTGTCGGTTGCTTGTTGTGTCGTCACCTTGATTTCGTTGTTGTGAGTTTCGGGGACGACACTTCTTTTAGAAGGGGTCGAATATAATACCCGTATTATTTTTGGCTTCTGCATTTTCTCTTTCTCAAGTCTACCAACTCGCTCGTGTTCGTTTATATTTTCTGAACTTGTTCTGTATTTCGGTTTCATCGTTCGAACGAGCTGTGATCTTGTTTTGGGTCGATCTGGTTATCGATGTGACTTTTCCAAGTTCGGTTCGATTCTTGTGAACCTTGTTCGGAAGTAAACATCCTTTGGTTCTACTAGTTCTTTTATTCGAAGTGGATCGGATTTTGAACTTCTGTATTTACGACTCTGTCGACTCGTTTATGTTCGTTGACATTTTCTGAGCTTGTCCTGCCCCTTGCTTTTGTTGATCGAACGAGTGTGGTATTGTTTCGGAATAACTCGTTTGTCGTTCTGATTTTCAATTGCTATTCCCTTTCCTGTGGATCTTATGTGAATGCACATCTTGTTGTTTTCACCGGATCATGTTTTGTCTCGAGTCGAGATGTGAACCTCGGAGTTGTCGGTTGAACCTTATTGTTTTTCGTGATCCGAACATGATTGCTCGATTTTTGTTGTCTCGATCGTTGTGGTTCGATCGTTTGATTGTTCGGTTTTTGTTGATCTCGTCTCATGATTGTTGAACATTCAGACTCCTTCGTAATTCCCTTGAGTTCGGGAAATTGGTCTCGTTTTCGATCTTCCAACCCTTGGGCGGTGGAATTCCGTATTTGTTCAGCGATTGGCTCGCGTTTTGATTGATGTACCGTTGGGTTGGTCAATCATATTGATTTTCGTTCGTTATGTTTTTTTAATTGTTCGGATAATTGACTTGACTATATTATCCGTTTGATGACGCTTGTCACTTGTTGGTTTTATTATGACTCTATTGGTGGCGTTGTGTTGGTCGTCGTGGAGCGTGTTTTCACGCCGTATGTCTCTTTGCGTTTCTTGCAATGTTTTGCCGTTGGGCGCGAGTTTTCGGTTTTTGTGGATCTCGTCGAGTTTTCCTGGCGGAGATTTTGCTTCCCCCCTACTTGTTTTAAGTTTCGGGACGAAACTTCTTTTAAGGAGGGTAGAATGTAATACCCGTAATTTTGATTTCCGGTAATTTCTTATTTTTTCGGCGAAAGTCTGTTTTGACGACTCGCTCATGACCTATTCGTCATTCTGAGAATGATTAATTCTGCACTTTTTGTCATCCGACTTCGTTTCGGTGTTGTTTTGTTGAGTTCCGTGCTTTTTGGCGACTTTTCCGCACTTGAGTTCGATTCTTGCGAATCTCGTTCGAAACTGCTGTTTCGAGTTTCCCGTAAGTCCGTTTAACTTTGTTAGACGTGTTGTGATTTTCGGTTTGGTTATTCGATTACGTATCGTGATTTTCGAGCATTTTGGGCCATTTTCGTAATTTCCCAAAGTTTGGGGTAATTACTTTCCGTTGTCGAATTTTGAGCCTTCGGATGGTCGGAATCGTGTGTTCTCTTAATGCTCGAATTCGTCTTTGCGAGTACTTCGTAACCGAATCTTCGATTCGTATTCAGGTTCGGGTTTCGGGGTCGTTCGGGCCGTCGGAGTTGGCCCCGGCCGAGTCATGGCCGGGCAGTCTGGGCCCAGGCCGGCACTGGCCGAGTTACGGCCGGTAGTGCTCGGCAGTTATGTACGTAAGGCCGGTTAAGTACGTAAGGATGCCGGCATTTTTGGGCAGAGATTTCGGCCATGGCCGGTTACGTACGTAAGCCCTTGGCCGGTTACGTACGTAACGCTATCGGCAGTGGGCCTATTTAAGGCCAGCAGACGTTTTCTTCAGCCATTTTCTCACTCGTTTTCTTCTCTTTTGCGGCTGGAGCTTGGTTAATCGTGGAGGCATGTTGTTATACAATGAATCCATGAAGTTTTGAGGTTCATATCATCAATCATCCGTCCTATAACATCCTTTGATCGAGCGAATCAGGTCAGATTTTCTAGAAATCTATTTTTGGGGATTTTGGGTATTTTGTTCAATTTTGTCCGTTTAATCCGATTTAACTTAGTATTGTGATGGATTGATGATTATTTATATGTATTATATCATTTCCCTTGTTATTCCATGGTTGGATCGTATCGATTCGTTGTTTTGGTCGAGTTCTTGATCGACGCCTTGAAGGTGTCTGGTAGAATGTCATAGAGGGGTTTTCGGGCGTTCTACGATTATTCTTCATCGTATGATCGTTTGTTTATTAATTGTATGATGTTAGGGTCGTGTTTCTTGCGAAGAAACTGTGTTGAACCCTTCCGTTCGTCGTCGTCTTCCTTTTCGATAGCATCGGGCGTTTCATAGCTTCCCGGTTGAGCCGTGTTCGTCGGACTACTTGCGTGCCGATTTCGAGGCAAGTACCTTGTCCATATAATTCTTGTTTTGTTGATATGATAATTGGTGATCGTCTAAATGTGTTTGTTTGGTCGTTTGAATTGAACTTTCAAAAGATTTGGTTAGCCTTGTTAAAGGCCCTCTTTCAAAACGCGTGTGTTTTGTGAATGGTGTGGTTTGTGAACTATGTGAATTCTATGGATATGTGTGGTGTTGATGTTGCACTTGGTATTGCGTGTGGACGTATATGGTTTCTTTTCGGTGCGTTATGGTTTGACGTGGTGTTTTGCTAAGTGTTGTTTGCATTAACTCATGATTTGATGTATTTGTGATTGTGGCAAATGTGAAACCCTTGTCGTTGTGAACTCGATGCATTGATGATTTGACCACAAGGTTATCAAATTCGGGTAGGTCTGGAGAGGGCTCCGAGAATCGTCACTTGCGAGTGCGATGTCACGATAACTTTGTTGGTATATTCGATTGATGTTTACCGGGTAGGGACCCGTGAGGCCTCCGGCGGCGCGTTACTTGCGAGTATGGCCATTTGATATGATTTGACCATAAGGTTATCTAATCGGGTAGGTCTGGAGAGGGATCCGAGAATCGGTACTTGCGAGTATGATGTCAAGATAACTTATGGGTGGGTTGAGTTTATTTCGCTAGCCAGCTCGGGAGGGTCCTTTGAGGCCTCGGGTGGGATGTCTGTGGTGGTGTCCCGGTCCTAGGCGATGCGCGTGTGTGATTATGTTTTGTTGAATTTTATGTCCGTTGAGGACACGTGATGTTGGTCTCTGACCCTGTAAATTGTTGGTGGTTTCCTATTTGCGAAAACAAAACCTTTGGGCTGTGACCCTGTTGATTTTGGAAAGAGAATGATTTGATAATCCTAAATTGTTTTCTATTAAAACTCCCGAGGGTATTTTAAGCCATTTTGCAAATTGTTCTCGTTGATTGTGATCTTTCGGATTTGAAATGTTTTACTCTAACTCTTGCCTCGGGAAGTATTCATTTCGTTGTATTTGAATCTTTGAGGATTCCCGGTTATTGTTATTCTTGGAACTTGAATTATATGGCTCGTATTTGCACTTTGTATTTGCACTAGCAAAACAGTGGAGTTTTGCTAACCCCTGAGTATTCGGGGGGTGGATGTCTGTTTTTGCATTCAGCTTTGGGAGCATAACACAGGGTCGGCACGAAGGATGATGAAAGATGAACGATACTAATCACACGAGGATCCGTATGAGGTCTTTGGTTTAGTTGTATTTTATTTCCGCTGTAGTATTCTTTCCCCGTTGTACGGGAGTGTGTTGTATTCGACCCCTGTGTGGGCATGTATTGTAATTGAGTTGTATGTATTTATTGAAACACCAAATCGGTCTACTGAGTCATTTTAGCCTTAAAAGCGTTGTTGAGTTGTTCGGTTTTGTTACCAGCCTGGTAGAACCTTGAGGAAAGATTCTACGGCGTGTAATATCCCTGAGCTGATTGGGGGTGTTACAGGTCTGAACCCTGATTCTCCCTGATCGCCTCCTCAAGTGGCGATGAAATATCCAACGTACAAAGTTGCCCTTGTACTCGCTGTAACCAGACCTCAATCTCGTGTCTCAGAAATTCCTGCTGAAGTTCCTTCTGAACTGTTAACTGATCGAGCATCTGCTCCAGAATGGACTTACGACTCAAGGCGTCGGCGACAACATTCGCCTTGCCCGGGTGGTAAAGGATCTCGATATCATAATCTTTGATTAGTTCCAACCACCGTCTCTGTCGCATATTTAACTCCTTCTGAGTACTGATATACTTTAAACTCTTATAATCGGTGAATATCTGACAGCTAACGCCATAAAGATAATGACGCCAAATCTTCAATGTAAATACCACGACTGCTAACTCCAGGTCATGGGTCGGATAATTAACCTCGTAAGGTCTCAATTGCCGTGAAGCATAAGCAATAACTTTCCCATTCTGGATTAGTACACATCCTAGACCCTGTCCGGACGCATCACTATAAACCACAAATCCTTCCGTCCCTTGCGGTAAAGAAAGGACAGGTGCTGAAGTTAACCGGCTCTTGAGTTCCTCAAAACTTTGTTGACACGCGTCGGACCACGTGTATTTCTTATCCTTCCATAAAAGGTTCGTCATGGGCTGAGCGATTTTAGAAAATCCCTCCACAAATCGTCGATAATAACCCGCTAATCCGAGGAAACTTCGGATTTCCTTCACATTCTTCGGAGGTAGCCAATCTCGAATACCCTCCGTATTTTGAGGGTCGACACGAACTCTGTCTGATGAAATTACATGTCCGAGAAACGTCACTTCGGACATCCAGAATTCACATTTGGAAAACTTTCCAAAAAGTTGCTCTCATCTCAACACGTCGAGCACTTGATGAAGGTGAAACTCGTGTTCCTCCCGGTCACGAGAATAAATCAAATGTCATCAATGAAGACAACCACGAAATGATCCAGATAGTCGATGAAAACCCGATTCATTAACTCCATAAATATCGCAGGTGCATTAGTCAAGCCAAACGGCATAACCACAAACTCATAATGACCATGGCGTGTTCGGAACGCCGTCCTTGCGATATCCGACTCTCGAATTCGCAACTGATGATATCCAGATCTTAAGTCGATCTTGGAAAATACTGAATCTCCCTGAAATTGATCCAAAAGATCATCGATACGGGGTAGAGGATATTTATTCTTGATCGTCAGCCGGTTCAATTCCCGGTAATCAATACACAAGCGGAACGAACCATCCTTCTTCTTGACAAACAACACTGGTGCTCCCCACGGGGACGCACTCGGTCGAATATAACCCTTCTCGGTCAAATCCTCTAATTGATTCTTCAACTCCTGCATTTCGTTCGGGGCCATCCGGTACGGTGCCTTCGATATAGGGGACGTACCGGGCTCCAACTCAATCGTGAATTCGACATCTCTCTGTGGAGGCAAACCAGGTAACTCGTCTGGAAATACATCGGCATATTCTCTCACCACAGGAATATCCGTCAACGCTACTGATGGTTCCTCGGTCTTGGTCATATAGCACCAATAACCGACACACCCCTGATTGAGTAATCGCACTGCTTTCATCAAGTTAATGACTCTCCCAAAACAGCTGGGATTACCTCCCTGAAATACACATTCGACCCCATCGTTTGAAATGATAGTGACCATACGCTTACGGACACTAATGACGGCATCGTGACGATCCACCCAATCAATTCCCAAGATGACGTTATCTCTCGGTAATTTCACCACAATTAAGTCTGCTAACCAAACACGGCCATGAAGCTGAATCGGACAATCCTTAATCTCATGATTACCAATAATTCTTCTACCATCAGGTAGACCAATGACATAAGGCTCACAACTAGTAGCACTACCCAGATGTAGTCTACCCAAGCATGACTCGGAAATGAATGAATGCGATGCACCAGTATCAAAAAGGGTACACACAGGTTGAGATAAAATATCGAGTGTACCTGAGATCATCCGGGCCTCTGGATCGTCGGTCTTCTTCATCTCATAAATTCGGGGCTTGCCGGCCCCCGAGTCGGACGCTCCCGTCTGATAGCTCTTGGCTCCGCCTTTATTAGATCATGTCGTCTTGAACGACGCTGACTGAGTGGCCTGATTCTGCACCGCTGAATGTCCTGGGGCCTGAGATGACGCCGGAGTAGGTTTAGAATCCCTTCGGCAAAAACGGGCCCTATGCCCAGCAATCCCACAGTTGTGGCACATGACAGTCTGTTTCGGACACTTGGTGCTGAAATGACCCTCTTCTTCACAGTTGAAACAGGTGATGGCCGAACTGGATGCTCGTGACTGAGATTCTGCGGGTCTAGGCGTCATAGGAAGTCACTCAGAAAAAGTAGAGCCCGCACGTGGTTTCTTGAAAGTGGCCTGACTGCCGTCAGACTGATTACGGTTCTTAGACTTCTTGCCAGCAGATGAAGGTTATTGCTTAGCAATCTCCTTAGCAGTAAGCTCGTAAGTAAGAGCTTTCTCGATGAATTCGGACAGAGTGGTGCAATTATAATTAAGCAACTGTAGCCGCATGCGAGGTTTCAGCCTCTTGCTGAAATACTTGATCTTGTCCGCCTCAGAGTGAATGATAGATGAGGCGAACGGAAGAAGTTCCTTAAATTTTTCGGCGATGGCGAGAACATCATCGTCCGTTGAAAGGTCGGGAGTGAGTAATTCCGACAACTTAGCCTCCCTGAGTGGGGCCGGATAATATCTCTCCATTATGAGAGTTTTGAACTGATCCCAAGTACATGATCCGTCGGTGGGCTTCAACGATAACCACCATGAATGAGCGCTCTTACCAAGATAGTAGGCTGCAACTGAAACTTTATGCCCTTCAGGGCAATCCACCATAGCAAATAACTTCTCGAAATGTTCAAGCCAATGAACAATATCCGACGGCTCAGATGAGCCCTCGAAGGTAGGTGGTCGATGGCGAGAGATATCACCAATGATACTGCTTACACCCCTCTCTTGCCTCTGAGGTGACGGCGGAGGAGCCTGTTGATTTTGAGTAGTAGAGTTATGCATTGTCTCCATTAGTTGAGCCATCTGAGTCATTTGGGCCATCATGCCCTGCATAAAAGCGCGTGGGTCAACCCGAACACCTTCTGACTGAGCTGTGTCCCGGGTACGACTCCCCGATAGTGAATGATCACGTCCAGGTGAATGAGTGGCAGTGTCACTGCTTGATGAGTTAGCATTATTCCTAGCATTCGCGCGTGTATTCACATGAGCTCTCGGGTTCCGGCCTGCACCACGGCCTCTTCCCCCGCATCCTCTGCCAGCCCTTTCCATACTGAAGTGGAAAGTCATATGATAATTATATATCTCGCATGAATATCACATTATGATTACGTTATGAAATGATAAAAATGAGCATACGCGCTCAAACACAATGATTATATGAATGATCAACTGAAGTGACGTGATTATCTGATGAAATTCTTGAAATGAATATCTTGAACAAGTTAACAAGATTAATGATATGATCCTCAAGATCATCAACTGAACAATGAAATGAACTGAGTGATTAATGAATTTACATGATCAACTTGATTACCAATGAAAATGATAAATGAGGAAATCTTACTGTCCTTTGGTCTGAAGGGCTCGGCTCTTGCACAGGTCACACGTGACGCGAAAGTCCAATGATACTAGTCTGATGAAGGATGATTTCAAATGAGACATGACTCGGAAGGTAGTATTCAAAACCACGCTCCGATACCAACTCTGTAACACCCCAAACTAGGCGGATATTACAGTGTCGTGGACCCCGATCAGGACCCACGGGCGAATGAAAATTAATGATTTAAATAATATAATAGCAGTACCGAACCACATTATATTATCAAATACTCCGATGAGGAGCTTAAGTACAATACACCAGGACAATACCGAATACTAGTATATTTTATATGAAGATAAAATACACCACCCTGAATGAATAAACATTCCAAACGGAATTCTGCAGCGGAAATACAAATGAAGAAAACAAGGATGACTGAAGAGACTGAGGGCCCCTACTAGTATCACTGGGACTCCTCGCCGTCAACGTGCTCTTCCCGTACTTTTGCCTTGCCATGACCTGAAAAATAATATCCCCCAACGGGGTCAGTTACACAGAACAACAATCCTCAAGAGTTGAATAAACACAATCCTGTTGAAAACATACGCAATCAAACATGCTATATGAATCAACTAACGGTACGGCTCAAAGAATGGCGCCACACTACGCCCGAGATGGAAATGTGTCCGTGCACAAGCCACCAACGAGTATCGATCGAATACACGTGTGGTCTTGTACCTAATCAGTCTCACGAAGCAATCGACTCGTGTGCACAGTCCAATGTGAGGCCAACAACCAACACACGACTTAAATGTGCCCGACATGAAAATCCTACACATACCAACCGGCACGCCAGTATGACCTGGAATGCCACGATATAACAAAAGTGACATCGAAAATCAATAATGACTCACCAAGATGAAATGATAGTGAAATGAATGATAGCTCAATGAAATGATTGGAAACCGTCGTTCCTCATGAATGAAGTGATTAAATGACAATTACAATTCTCAATATGGTTAGTACTTTATGAATGAATTATGATTATGAATGAACAACAGCGATAGGAATGAATATCCTTTTAACCGAGTAAGAATTAACTTACTCAACACCGATGAAGAATGTCCGTCCACGAACAACGTCCTAAATAAAATGTCGGTCGCTCGAACAACCTTGAATAACACAATTACCAATAATTCGTTCCATACACGTAACAAACACGATTATAACCAACTCAAACATCGATACAACAATATCCAAACTCATAGATGCACTCTAACGAATACATTGTAAATATCCTTCCCGTTGGTTACAACCAAACCCAAATTATAGAAACCAACTTTCAAATGATTGATTCAAACCAGAAAAACAATATCCATGGCATCAATAATCCAATAGGAATCCACAATTCAAGATTACAACAACATCAATCGGAAAATCCCCGAATTAACCGAAGTCAACCCCAAGGGTTCTTGAAATAATTCCCAAAATAGCCAATAAATCCGTAGGAATACATTCATCCAAGGTAGATAATCCATATCTAACATATTCCAACAACAATCCAAGCTTACACGAAGAAATCGGAAGGAAGAACCCGAAAATCCGAAATTCTAGATCCAAGAGATTAATACCTTGATTTGATGTTTGGAGGTGATGAAATGATGATTACTCCGGATTATATGCTTGAAGATGATGATTGATGATTGCACCTCGAAGAACACTCCCCAAGAAGCTCCAAATCGCCCGAAACCGATGAGAGAATGAGAAGAAATGACAAATGACGAAATCTGGACTACACTGTCCAATTTATAATAATCCCAGTTTAGCGTGCGCTAGCCCCAGTTCTTAGCGTGCGCTAACGGGTGTTTTGGGTAGTCCAGTACCCACTGTCCGAAAACGGTAGCGTGCGCTACGTACCTTTTGTAGCGTGCTCTACGGCTGAACACTTAGCGTGCGCTAACCCCAAGATGTTAGCGTGCGCTAACGAATTATCTGATGCCCAGTACTGGAGTCCAGAACCTTCTGTCCTCTGATCTGATCGCGGTAGCGTGCGCTACAATCAATATTCAGCGTGCTCTCCTACACCGTTTGCGTATGCTAAGACCACTCATAGCGTGCGCTATGCATCTATCCAATGCAGTCCAGTAGCCACTGGACTCTGCCTGATCCGTCCTTAGCGCGCGCTATACCGGCTGCATAGCGTGCGCTACTCCGACCTACTAGCACGTGCTACTTACCATTCGTAGCGTGCGCTACTTATAACCCAACTGCAGTCCAGTGCCTACTGGACTGCCTGCTTGAAATAAACTAGCGTGCGCTAGTGTTGAGAGGTGGCGTGCGCTACCCGTACTCAATTAGCGCACGCTAAAGAGAGTACGTAGCGTGCGCTACTCCTCACACACAGCACCCTATGAAAATGACAACGATGATAAACATCGCACGACTCTCCAATTAGATTGGTGATGAATGACGATTGATACACGATACAATTACTCTGAACGATGAATACAATGATTGAATATGAGTGACAAAAGATCATTAATGAGTGAAAATTACTGAGTGACAATTACAGAATGATAAGCACTGAATGATAATGGCTGAATTACAACCGGGTATTACAATACACACATACACACACTGCCACACCAATACACGCATATACATACACAAGACACATACATAGTAAACACACACAACATACAACAATCCTTAAATACTAGATACATTTACCAAATAGAAACAAAGAAGAGAGTTCGGAATAGTTACTTGATTTCAATGTAGAGGACCGCAGTCGATTGCGAAGCGTCGGGGAGGTTGCGGAGGTCGTAGAGGTCGGGAGGTCACCGGAGGTCGTGGGTTGATTGTGAAGCATCAGGGAGGCAGATAGCCGTGTGAGTCAGATACGTCGGGGAAGAAAGAGAGCAAAGAAAGAAGAAATAAAGGAGACCGGTTAAAAATAAAATTAACATAATAAATGTTTAACAGCAGTTATGAGAAAAACTGGTGTTAAAAGATGAACTCTGACTGTGGTTTCTTGAAAACCACCATTAATTGTCGGACTTTAACAGCGGTTGTTACTATAACCGCTGTTATATTTTCATGATATTTACAATGTGTGCCACCGCACAAATTTAACAGCGGTTTTTGCATAACTGCTGTTAAATGGTTATTTTTTAGTAGTGCCTCGAGAGATTTTGAAACTACTTTCTAAGGTATAATGATTTGATTTTATAATACCTTCTTGAATCCTTTGAATCGGCCCGAGTCAACGATGGCATTTTTAACAATTTTATAAAAATGTTCTTCCAAGGTATTTCTAAATGGTTGAACAAATTCTCTTAACTCAATGTGACATTTCTAGAGGACCTTGTATTTTTACTTCCCTTGTGAAAATCTGTGACTTTATGAATCGCTGGTATTCGTGTGTATGCGTACGTTCTTTGGTGATGTGTGGACCATATGATTTTTGTTGCATTTATGACTCGTTTGGATTGGTGTGAATATTTTTGGTATAACTTGCATATTATGTACTTACACCAGCAAAATTCCAGTTAGCTAACCCCCGAGTATTCAGGGGGTGGGTGCCTGTTATGTATTCAGGTCTTTGCAGCTCGGCAGTGGTCACTGGATCGGCTTGACAGATGATGAAGAGCAACGATACCAATCACACATGAGTCAAAGTCTTTTTCTTTTGTTTTTGCTGTAATCCAAGGACTATCTTTGTTGTTTAATCACCCTTGTATGGGTGTGAGCAATGTTGTGGAAACTGAATTATTATTTTCTTATGCATTAAAAGTTTAGACTTGTTGACCATGATGGTCTTTTGTATTGTCGAGTGACCTTCTCGGTCTGTTGTCGTTTCTTTTGAGCTCAGTGGTCAAATATGTACATTGTAATTTAATGTATCTAGCCTGGTAAATCCTTATCTACGTAGCTGTGATATTTCCGGTTCGAACCGGGAGTGTTACAGAATATGGTATCAGAGCTTAGGTTTGCGAAAAACCTAGGTCGTTGGGTTGCGTTCATGTCTTGTGTAAGTCGCGCGCATCAGAGTTGTGATTAGTATTGTGGTTCCGACATCATCTTCTGGCAATCCGTGATTATAAGTCTCCCGATTGTAAGTCTCCTCATCTGTATGTTATAATTATGTTGTGCTAACCTGTTTAGTTTTGTGCGAGGATCCAGAACTTGCTTTTGGAATTATTATTTTGAATATAAAATATGTGATCGATCCGGTTGATACCGACTATGAAGTGTATTTTGGGAATCGATTATATTATTGATTGTTATATTTCATTACAATGATTTCGTAAGTTGATCTTATCCGCTGCATGTATGTTTTAAAATAATTTTCTGGAATTTTGCCGCTTGAGTACACTTTGGAGAAATGATTTCCTAAACTAGTTTGACGGCACGTGTAAATGGGGACTTAACGTACATTTTGAAATCGTTGAGATTTTGACATTTTGGTCTTGGACTTTTCAAAATGATTTTTTATGATAATATTTGAAAAATAGATTTTGGATAGTGTTTTGAGTATTTGGGATAGTGGTAGTGTCATGCTTTGGTCATGCACTCGATTTAGATATTGGAGAATATTATAACTTCACTACGCCATAAATGGCCTTTGGCAACCACATTACTGTGTTACCTTAGACCCAGTTTTTTGTTGCCACAGACCCAAAATGGGCAAAGGTAACACTTTAGCTAAGTTGCTCTGTGAGCAGTAGCCTTTGGACTCAAAGGCGACACGATGAGTAGCCTATGCTAACATAGAGTAACTCGTTACCAAAGAACTCTACAGCAACGTCATGAGAATCCTACAGCAACATCAGTTTTGTGTTGCAACAGACTTTATGATTTTACAAAATATAAAAAAAATCAAGTGGGCCCCACAAAGTGGGCCCCGTCGGTGGGCCCCACCTTAGCGGGGCCCACATGTGGGCCCACGGGTAGGGCCCACTGTCCGGGGTCCACTTTGTGGGGCCCACAAAATATGCAAACATTAGTTAGTCTACTGTAACACCTATTTAACCAACGGCAACACCCTGTGTGTTGCCAATGCAAGGCATTGGTAACATATATATTATACCTAAGGTAACACCTTAGTTTAACAAAATAAAAATATAAAATTTAAATATTGCATTTCCCATTAAAAATACCAACAAACCAATTCAAAAAAACATCCAATCATAAAACCACCAACTACTTTAGTTCAAAACTAAAACTACATCATCCACCAATTACATCAATCCATATCCGCCAACTCCAACATTAAGTACTAGAACAAAAATATAACATAAACGCCATAAAAGAACCAACACACTAGTTCAAAAGGTACAATGATATGAAAGTGGATGTCTAAGCGTTGGGGCCGCCGGTCATGGGAGTATCATCTCCTAATGTGTCGCTAGAAATCGTGGCACAAATTTCACCAAAATTAATTTGCAAGGTGGGGTTTGCTTCAGCCGATTCCATCAAGTCCTGATGATGACTTGAGTTTGGTCTTAATCGTAGCCTACAAAGTAAACCAACATCAATATATGAAAATAATTAGTCGACAGAGGCAGATAAAATATGGATTCAAGGAATTGACTAAAAAAACAATTACTTACAATTCTGAACTTCATCACTTCAGGATTAGTTTGGTATTTGCGTCCAGGCTTGCGCTTTCAAGTTTTAGCAAAAACTTGTGCATCACATAGCGTATCACCTGACTTCTTTTCCTAGCAAAAAACAAAATTCAAATCACCTAGTATTATATTTGTTCATATCAATTATTTTGATATGAGAATAACTATTTAATTATTCAACAAGTAAATAAGATTGATTTATTTAATAGAAAATAGCATCATTGAACATATAGAAAATCATATATAATTTGATTTTTACATGGGCACAACAAAAAAGCTTCTAAATTAGCATATGTCTACCGAGAAATCTAAAAGTATGTCATTAACATATTTTTACATGCGCACAACACAAAAGCTTCTCATTTTACATGCGCACAACATATTTTTACACAAATAAACATATTGAGTGTTTTTTCTAGTTTTTTTTTTTTTTTTGTGTGTGTGTGTGTGTGTGTGAGAGAGAGAGAGAGAGAGAGAGAGAGAATCAAAGAACCTTTTTTATGGCGATAGCCTCACCAGTTTCCAGACATTTGGCCTGCATGGGATCATTATAGAAGAATCAAGAAACGCCAAAAACACGTGAACCCACATAATCCATTTTTATTATATAACGGAATGAAAATCAAGCATGGCAACAAGGAAAACCTTACCTGAAAAACTACTCCAAAAGATCCCTGCCCTACAACACGCTCTGACATGTAACTGATTGTCTGATAACCAAAGAATGAAATCTATTAACAAAACTTGTTAACAAGCTTACTAAATTTAGCATAGTGCAATAAATATCTAATCATCGAATTTCACTGCTTTGGTGTCGTTTACGCCACCAATTGTTGTCACAATTATATAACCAGTTTCTGTTCCATTACCATCAATAACAGCTGGTTTAATAGCCTATGAAGTATTATAACATTTACCTTTCAGAATTCAAAACAAGAACAACAGCGGGATAATAAGCCTACATCAAAAGAAAGTCTCAAAAGAAAATGCAAACTTCAGTATGCAGTTCACATATCAATCACATATATACATGAGACTACAACAAACTTGATACATGGACTAAAACATAATCTTTGATACTTGAAATACAAGTTGACAGTAAAAATCCATAGGAGCTGAGCATAGAGAAGTCTACAGGTACAGGATGCTATTCTCTCGAGACCAAAAAAATCGGCAGGTTACTATTTGCCATCATCCGATGTAAGGGGTCGCACTGACTTCAAAGAATTTGACATGACATAGCTTTCCACCACTTCATCGGCAAAAACAATCTTTCTCTTCTCTCTTGGGATGACATCTTTGGAAGAAGTGCTGTTGTTTGGAGTCATTTTCTACAGTTAAGAAGCCAAAGAAACAAAAAATTCAAAATCCGGAGATGTTTGAGTGTTAGTAATCGTCCAAGGTTTTAATTAGAAAAAGAAAATCACATTTTAATATTTGTAAATGCTAACTTCTACTGCTTCTAATTCATTTGATGAAAACTAAAAAAAAAATGGTTTGTATTTAAACACAAGTACAACATTTTAGAACTTCTCCACCACTATCTCTCTAGAATCAGATTTCCAATTCCAGCTTCTATTTGCAACTAAATGCAACTAAATGCTCCTATTTCCTTTCCAGACATATACAAATAATGATTACTTTCTTTGAAAGAAGTGATTTATTTGACTAATGTACATGAAAACCGACAAAATCAGCATCAGAAAGCATTAATGCATGGTATTGCTGGTTAATTCAAAACAAGGAAACCGATTGTCCATGAAAATTAAGTCCCAAAAATTCCGTAAGTGTCATAAAGCGTCAGACACCCTTCAAAACAATTTCGCACATAAAAGGCCTGCAATACAGCAAAACAGACCCCAAATACCAGCGAAATCCCACTATGTTGCGATCAGAAACCCAGAATTGGAGCCAAATAATCAGAGATCTAAACTCAGCAGCCTCGTAGCATTGTGAATACATAAATGAAGAATTGAATCCACTGATAAGAATCAATCCAACCAAGCAGCATAATACAGACCTGAAATTAAAAAGCAACTACGAACGCCTCCCGGAATGAGTAGGTTCGATCTCGAGTTGAATTCATCCGATGAGTCGACTCGCAACTCGGCTACACCGATTCGGTTTTAGAAGTGAAACCCTAATCCGCGCGCGCCGCAAGGTCGGCAGGCGGCGGACGACGAATAGGCGCCAAAGATATGAAACGTCTGAGATCATCCATGGCGGGTCTGGATTTCACTATCAAGCAAATCGCTGAGAGAGATACAACTTAGAAAAAGAAATGAGAAAAATGTGGTGAGGCTGATGAGAAAACGGAGAAGCTTTAAAAAAGGGTACACTATTATTAATATTATTATTAAGATTAAAACCAACAGAAGGCGACGATGGTAAGGTTGAGATTTCAGAAATTTGAAGCCAAATACCACAAACTCAAAGGAGTATCTACTCAGAGAGGGAATCCTCTGCAATTAAGATTGCTAGGTTTTAAATCCCTATGTAGAACATTTGCGGAATGCATGTATTTTAACCCACGGAGGAGCTGGTACAAGAAATACTGCAGAGGGAAACACACCATCCGTAGTTACTTTTACCAAACAAGAAGTCTCTTACAATTAATTACAACAAACGCCAAAAATAAAAATGCAAGAATAATAAAGAACCATGGTGGTATGTCTTTTGACAATGAGGACTATAACAACAGGCAAAAATAGTAAATCTTGACAACAAAAATGAGTTACTGAATGACCAAAGACAGGATAACGCTAGAAAACTTAATCATAAGTTATTCTAGATGCTTGCTCCCATGTATCGGTCGACACCGATTCATTTAATTTAATGGTCGAATGCTACTCGCTAATATCCTCCGACTTATCCACTACTTGGACACATCATAAGTCGGCGTACAGGAGGGACAACCCTAAAATTTAAGCAATTCCAGGTAGTGGATGGATCATATAAGCAATTCCAGGTGACGGGAAAAAGATCATTTACTTCAACTATTTGTTGGTGAAACTATCCTTGAAAAAAATGCAAAGCTAGCCGCTATAATTTTACTTCTACGCGCTTATGCAAAGAAAGCGGGCGGTGATCATAGTAATCATACACCAAGATCTTTTCTTCTACTGAGAAGTAGACTACATAAGCAAATTATGCATATCCAAGAGACCCTTTTAACTATTTCGACACATCGCCTAGAGACTAGAAATTACACACAAACCAAAAGGGAGAAAATGAGAAGTTACAAAGTAACTCACAGAATCTGATGCCTTGTCAAGATATTTCATTGCAAATGAGAAAGAACTTATAGAACCTTTGGTGCGTAAAATAGAACCTGGCAATGCTCCTTTGACAACGGTTGATTGGAACGGATAATCTGATGGAGATCCGTATCCATAAGTTCATATGCAATGTAAACATCATTAAATGCTCCCCTTTGCGGAGGTGGAATTACATCTCCGATTGCAACAATCTGCAACAAACAAGATATGTATTATTAATAGACTCATCCATTCCAAAAGATAAGGCCTCAAGTTCCATTTTTTTTTTAAATCGCGTCCTCATAACCATCGACTTGCAATCCTCATAAAAGATCATATTCGATTTCTGGTTGTTAAGAAATTACGAAAACATGATAGCACTAGATAAGCGTGCTACATCCAGAGTAAGATGCAAACTGGAGGTACATTCAGAAAACACACACACACGTTTCAGAAAAACGAAACCAAGTTCATAGATCGTACAAATTTCAATCCTGTTTTCAGAACCAAATCAGAAACAAAAAAATAGAACTCACCGGAGTTCAATCGGGATTATCTGAACCCTCATGCTCGATGCCACCAATTTTGTCACTGACCACAAACCCGCGGACGTCTTCAGCCTCAGCCACTGTCAATTCGTACCAAAGAAAATGTCGCCGCCGCGCTGAACGTCGTCGAGTCGAGATCCACCACCTTCCTTAAAATCCCGTCGGCAGAAGAATCGAGCGGGTGGAAGTCCGGACCCAGTCCCTGAATTTGTTTGAACGGACGACCATCGATCGAATTTATGTAGTCGCCGCCGCCTCCGTCGTCGGTTCTGCAAGTCACCGGAGGAAGGATTTTGCGAGGAAGGGGATCGAGGAAAATGTCGGGTGGAGAGAAATAGAGTGAGATGAGGGCTCGGGATAGGGATTTTTTATCTCATTATTTGACTAGATTTTAAATTTAGTCCCTAAGTTTCATAAAATTATTTTCATAAACAAGGTATTTATGGCACTGTGAGGTAAAATTTTTAAAATGGTGTTTTGATTTTTTTTAATATTCTGAATTCCTACAGTTTGACATCATGTTTACAAAGGGTCACGTACTTTGATGGAAAAACACACTTTCGATCAAACCTTTGGTGGAAGAGGAACGACCTTAACTTTTTTATTTGGATCCCAAGTAGATTTTTTTGAAATGTTTCAAATTAGAGACAATATCTTTGGAGTTTTAGAAACAGAAATGGTTTCGCTTATTCAAATATGATTTTCAAAGTTGAGATGTGAAATAAAACTTCATCTTCTAAGTAAAGGAATAGTGTTGGCAAGTTTTGGGGCGAAACGTGGCTCGCCTTCTTTTTGAAAAGTTTTGTTTACATGGAATGCACGCATAGTGTCAATATTATTACTTATGGCGATAATGCCCGAGTTCATAATTCGTGTGATGGTATGAATGCCCAGTCATACCGTTTATGTGAATAATAATCGTGTCCTTGTTGGAAGATGATAAATTGGTCGTTGAGTTTTGCACTCTACAAATTTTAATTGTTTTGTGACCCATATAGTGTCGTCTTCGTGTGAAGCGAGCAAGCGCATATTCATATGTGGTATGCATGCTCTACGAACTTTTATATTGGAGTTGCCAATACTGTTTTGGGCGTTTGGAATGTTGGCTGATTGTTTGTGATTCAACAACCGCCTACGATCGTAAGTTATTGAGTGTTACGGTCGTAAGTATCTTGAAGTTGGGAGTACAACTTCAGCGTTTTATTATGTGCCTTGTCTGGATATGTGGGATGTCAATATATCGCGAAGTTGCTGCTAAGATGTTTCGAGAACTGAAATCCTGTTTCCTCTCCGGGAGAGCCAAATGGTAATAAATGAAGATTCTGAGAGTCATTGGTCGGGAACAAGCTCGGTGTACAGATTTAATAGTTAATGTCCTGCTCGGTTCTTTTCGATAATTGCTGCTTGATTTTGTTTGTTACACTGTTTGACTTTTCAATTTTCCTTGTCCCGTGTATCGGGGGCAGAATCTCTTTCTTTTTAAAAAGGGGAATCTAACGTTCACGTTTTCCCATTTCTCGTACCTCTTCAGATTCTAGCTACTCGCTTGTGCGTCATGATTTTTATGGTATATTCTCTTTCTTATATTTTGTGAAATGAACGAGTTTCATGATCATTTTGAATTATTCTATGATCTTACTATCTTGGTCATTCTCGGTATAATTATCCTTCGAGCCCATTTTTGGGTATCCCGAATGGATGTTCCTCGGGGCGGCACAACAGAAGCTATATTTCTTCCTACCCTTATGTTTTCGGGTGAATTTGAAAGTTGTTCTGGAGTAATCCGGAGATGATATGATTTTGTCGCGTGAATATCGAATTCTCTTGATCTAGTCCGTAATGGTTAGTTGTTCCCACAAGTTCATTTTAATATGTTCAATCGTGCTATGGACTTGCGCGTTAACGTTTGGTCGCAAAACTTGTTTTTCAAATGTTTGGGCCATCTTGGGATTTTCCTAAATTTCGTGGCATTTATTTTCGAAACCGTCTTCCTCAACTTTGATTCACCATGTTCGTATGTATATTGTTGCTTAGACTCGTGTATCGGATCTGAGTCATATTGTTGGATATGGTGAGATTAATATAGCCGAGAATGTTACGTGTGAAGAGAAGATGCGTTCGAGTTACCCCGAACTTTTTACTTCTTGAGTTTCGGGACGAAACTTCCTTTTTTAGGGAGAGAATATAATATCCATATTTTACTATTTTTGAGGGAGAGAATGTAATATCCATCGTTATGAATTTTTACCATATGAATGAATCTCGGAACCCGATAGTGCTTGTTTTTCCCTTGGTTGTCTACCGTTCCTTGCCTTAAGTTTCGGGACGAAACTTATTTTTAGTGGGGTAGAATGCAATATCTGAAATTTTTCATTTCTTGTTGTCCTGAATTAATTGTCATCTTGCGTAGAGTATTTTCCTAATTATGAGTAATTGGAGAAGTCGTGACATTGTGCAATTGTTATCGCTATCGTGTTTCGTCGCTATGTCGAGATTTTGGAGCAGAATTTGCTGACTGTTCTGTAAATATAACGCACGCTACGCAGTGTTATAGTACGCGCTAATAGGCCATATTAGCGCACGCTATTGAGATAATTAGCGCACGCCAACTGTTGGCCGAGACAGTCCAGAAGCTATAGGACTAGAACTGGGATTTGCTAGCGCACGCTGTGGAGTAGTTAACGCATGTTAACTTACAGTAGTAGCGCATGCTATTTCGAGAGGTAACGCACGCTAACTAGTGGTTATGGATAGTCCAGGAGCTACTGGACTGGATTGAGGGATTCGTTAGCGTACGCTAATAGAGGTGTACATTTCGTTTTTTTCCAAACCGGTTCGGGTTGTATAACCGAACCGGTTTTTGGTCGTAGTCTAAAAACCGGTTTTTTGACCAAACCGGTTCGGGTCGGGTTGGTTTGGGGAGTGTAAAAACTCAACCCTATACTAACCGGTTTGGGTCGGTTTGTGACCGGTTCGGGTATAAAAAACCGGTTAAAACCGGTTTTTTTAAAAAAAAAATTAAAAAAATAATATATTCTTATTAAATAAACCCATTATACATTAAATATAAACTTTTATTAAATAAACTCATTACAACATCAACTTTTATTCAAACATTTAGAATTTAAAACATAAACTTTTATTAAATAAACTCATTACAACATCAACTATTATTCAAACATTTAGAATTTAAAACATAAACTTTTATTAAATAAACTCATTACAACATCAACTTTTATTCAAACATTTAGAATTTAAAACATAAACTTTTATTAAATAAACTCATAACAACATCAACTATTATTCAAACATTTAGAATTTAAAACATAAATTTTTATTCATCGAGAGTGATATCTTCTTCGGAGCTAGCCTCGCGCGAAGCTTCATCGAGAGCAATTTCTTCATCGGAGAGTGAGATTGCAAAACCTTCTTCCATCTCGATATCGTGTATTTCTTGTTCAATGTCAAGTTCTCCTTCAAGACTTTGAGTGTGTTGTATACGCTCGGATGCGTCCAAGTGATCCTTCAAGCAAATACACATCTCCAATGATGCCGGTGTGAGTCTTGTTCTTCATATAGATAATACCCTACCACTAAGAGAAAAGGCGGATTCCGAAGCTACCGTAGAAGCATGGACGGTTAGTAAATCTCGGGCCATAGCGGTTAGAACGGGAAATTGAGTCTCCCTTCCTTTCCACCAAGCCAAAATATCAAAATTTGCGAATTCATGGGGTCCCATAGTCGATAAAAAATCGGTTCCAATATATCTCCCATATTCGCTAGTCGATGATTGATCACCCTCACCCCTAGCCCGTTTAGTGTTTTCTTCTCTTAAACTATTATATAAGTTAAGCATGGGATCCGCGCTAGTAGAAGTAGAAAATGATGATGAAAACGAACTTGAAGAATCATTTCTTGAACCATACTTTTTAAATAAACCCCGAATAAGTCTTTGAAATTTTTGTTAAAAATGGCTTTGCGTCTCTTGAATAGAAAACATTTTCGTTATGCAACTCTAAATCAATAGAGATTTTGTCGATAAGTAGTTCCACCCGCTAATATTCATACATGGGTTCAAGGCGGAACAAGTAATTACCGGTGGCATTTCTTTAAAATATTTTCTTAGTTTTTCTTTCATGGGCGAAACCATTTTTTCATATAAATCACCACTTAATTCATAGTCGCTTAATTTTGAACACATTAAATAAATTTGATTAAGTACCAAATGACTCGTGGGATAATAAACACCCGATAATAAAGTTGTTGCGTTTTTAAAAACTTTGAGCAATTCGCTTATTTTTCTAACTATATCCCATTGTTCCGACGTAAATGATGTAACCCTACTCGTCCTATTCGCAAGTTCATCATGAAAAAGTTGTAAAGTATCACGTTGGCGTAAACCACAACAAAACATTTTATAAGTCGAATTCCATCTTGTAGGAACGTCCCAATTAGGGGTTAAAAAAATAGAATTCGTGTCCTTACACAATTTCATATATTGTTTATATCTAGCTTTACTTGAAGAAAATATATCCTGTAACATTTTTTTAAAAGCGTCTTTTACCAAACTTATTTCGGGTACCGCTAATCCGTCTTGAACAACCAAATTTATAATGTGTGCAACACATCGACTATGATAAAAAATACCCTTCGAAGGCGGTTTATATGTTAATATTAATTTTTTACCGCGTTTGTATTATTAGACGCGTTATCAAATGAGATCGAAAAAACTTTTTCTTGTAAGTTAAAGTTATTTATTACATTTTGTAACATATGAAATAAATTTTGACCCGTGTGAGTGTACTCAAAATTTTCAAAAGCAATCGTACGCTTCATCATTAGCCATGTATCGGGATCAATCTAATGTGCGGTAACACAAAGGTATGAACCGGGCAAACCATGAGGTGCCGACCAAACATCGGTTGTTAAGTTTACATTTGTATTTAAGTTTGCAAAACCGTTTACTAGTTCTATTTTAGCCTTTTTCCATAATTTAATACAATCACGTCTAAGAGTAGCACGACTTACTTGTTTATATCGCGGTTGAAGAGTATTTTGAATCACCTTAGTCAATCGAGGGTTATCGAAGTGGTTGAACGGCAAACCTTCTTGAATCACGTAGCTTGCAAATTGTTGTCGGCACCGCTCCGCCTCGTATGCAAAAAGACCACCCTCTCGTGACATAGATGCTTGACCGGCTTCCGGAACGGATTTGAGTCCTTCGCAATACTTGTCGGTATGCATCTTCAACGTCGTGTTGGATTCATGTTTCAAAAACTTACCACAATGTTTACAATGAGCCTTAACTTGCCCATCCGACAACCTCACAAGGTTGAAATTACACCAAATTTTTTGGTTTCGAGTTGTTTCTATAACTTCAACAATCTCGAGTGCATTCGTGGAAGCGGAAGAAGATTGAGTTGCCATTTTAATTGAGAGAAACGAGAATTTTGTAATTTTTTTAGTACTTGAAGAGTGTTTGAGTATTGTGACTAAACCAAAACACAAATAGGGTATTTATAGTTGGTTTAGGGATGGCAAAATGGTAAAAAAAGACACAAAAAACGGTCACATTTTTGAAAAAAACGGAACCTAACGGCTACATGAAAAAAACCGGTTTCAAACCGGTTTTTTCAACCCGGTTTTAGAAACCAGTTACACTAAAAACCGGTTTGGACCGGTTTTTAACGGATAAATGCAAAACCGGGTAGAAACCGCCGGTTTTGCGACAACCCGGACCGGTTTTGGTCAAAAACCGGTTTTGACCGGTTTCGGTTTCAGTTTTTTTTTCGGTTTCGGTTTCGGTTTTTTTGCCCACCTCTATACGCTAATGCTTGTTGTTAGTGCACGCTAGTCGGTGTGGCTAGCGCATGCTAAGCTGTCCAGTATAAAAACTGGACAACAAATTCATTCATCCGCATTCCTTTCATTTCTCTCCTCTTCTCGTGGTGAACGGACGACTTCACTTAGGATTTGGATTCTTGACCGATTTCACTCCATCCAAAGGCATTTTGGAGGGTCTTAGGTGATTATAACATCATCTAATCCATTGTTCTTCATCGGATCGAGGTACTTTTCTTAATTCCCTGGAGTTGACTTTTTGGAGGTTTGTTCTTGATTTCGTATTCAATCCGATTTTGATGAATTGGTTGTTGTTTAATGATGTTGTTAAACATGTTCTATGGATTGTATACCCATATGTTCGATTCGTTCAACCCGATTGATGATTTTAACGTTCTTGAGGAACCGTGAACGTTTAATGTCCGATTAAATGATTCAATGGGTTTCCTTCGATTGTTCGGCGTACGTTTCCATTGACGTTGGTGGCAGTTCTCGCAATAATTGTGTTCTTGTTGTTTCTCATTGAGATTGGTTCGATCGAGCCGTTCGTCGGAGTATTCGGGTGTTTATTATTGAGGCAAGTACCTTGCTATGCGAATTATATTCCTCGCAAATCCTTACGTGATCAAGTGTGTATCATTTCATTTTGAATGGGTGCTTATGTGAGTTGTGTTTATCAATATATGTATTGATAAACCTCTTTGCTCCGTGTTTATGCGGATCAAAATATGTGGTTTGGTCCTACTGGTGGTTGTTCATAGTATGTTCGACTTTGTGATTTTTCGTGATATTGATATATGTGAACTGGATATGAGATCCCTGTGGTTGCAATATTGAATACCCGATGGATTTTGTGGGTGTGAATGGTTATGTGATTTGCCTCGAACGTATGTGGTTGGGATTGAATGAAATGTTGGTTGAATCTTGTGTGATTACCAACGTGAATAATTGCATGTGTGGTTTGCCAATGTGAATTTGTGCTTATGTGTTGTTTCGTATCCAAAGTTGCAAGGGCGGGGTTTGGACTCCAGTCTGTGTATGCTGCCAAGTGAGTGGCTCCAGTGGTTGTTGATTCGACGGTGTTGCCTAATGCGTGAATTCAAGGGGTGACTCTTATAGGAGTGACGCCGGCGCGGTGACATGACAAGGGGCGGCCACCACAATGTAGTGAACGCCGGTACACAGGTGTTTCAGTGGAGGTTCTCGGCAGGCTTCTGAACTGAGGATACTTGTATGATAAATATTTGTATGATAGCCAAGACCCTGATACCAAATGAATTCGTATTTTTGGATCCTCTTTTGAACCTTTTTGGAATAATGGTATCAGTAAGTAATTCAAGGGGTTAAACTACCAAGGACTTCCGATGGGATCTCCGAGGGTTAGTTAGACCTTGATGGTCTTGAGCAAAATTTCGCTATGAAAGCGCGTATATTGGGTTGAGGACCCCGATAAATTTTGAAACTACTTTCTGAAGTGTTTCTGTATATTAGGTTGAGGACCCCGAGAAATTTTGAAACTACTTTCTGAAGTGTTTCCGTATGTTGAGTCGAGGACCCCGAGAAATGTTGAAACTACTTTCTGAAGTGTTTCCGTATATTGGGTCGAGGACCCCGAGAGAATTTGAAACTACTTTCTAAAGTGTTTTCGTATATTGGTCGAGGGCCCCGAGAGATTTTGAAACTACTTTCTGAAGTGTTCCCGTATATTAGGTCGAGGATCCCGAGAGATTTTGAAACTACTTTCTAAGGTATAACGATTTGATTTTCGAATACCTTCTTGAATCCTTTGAATCGGCCCGAGTCAATGATGGCATTTTTAACTATTTTATTAAAATGTTCTTCCAAGGTATTTCTAAATGGCTGAACAAATTCTCTTGATTCAATGGGACATTTCTAGAGGACCTTGTATTTTTACTTCTCTTGTGAAAATATGTGACTTTATGAATGGTTGGTGTTCTTGTGTATGCGTACGTTCTTTGGTGATATGTGGACCATATAATTTGTGTTGCATTTGTGACTCGTTTGGATTGGTGTGAATATGTCTTGTATAACTTGTATATTATGTACTTGCACTAGCAAAATTCCAATTTGCTAACCCCCGAGTATTTGGGGGTGGGTGCCTGTTATGCATTTAGGTCTTTGCAGCTCGGTAGCGGTCACTGGATCGGCTTGACAGAGGATGAAGGACAACAATGCTAATCACAAGTCAAAGTTTTTTTCTTTCGTTTGTGTTGTAATCAAGGGCTATCTTTGTTGTTTAATCACCCTTGTATGGGTGTGAGAAATGTTGTGGAAACTGAATTATTATTTTCTTACACATTAAAAGTTTAGCCGTGATATGAAATTGTTGACCATGATGATCTTTTGTATTGTCGAGTGACTTCTCAGTCTGTTGTCGTATCTTTTGACCTCGGTGGTCAAATATGTATGTTGTAATTTAATGTGTCTAGCCTGGTGGAATCCTTCATCAGTGGTTGTGAATGACTGATTTTTTCAATCTTTTCGACCGCATCCTTATGAGAAGGGTCTACGACGCTGTAATATTTTCAGTTCGAACCGGAGGTTAGATATACATGATAATAAATCTCGATATGTTATGAAACTCACATACAACAGATCTCAATGAAACTAACACGCCTGTCGAACATACCCCTCAGGCGTATGAACAACCATTCGCTAACCTTAGGACATACCCAATCATACATGGTGTATGAACGACCAATCAATATGGCTTAAATATGGATATCACAGTACGCCTGACCTGGGAATGTGTACGTGCACATGTCTATCCCGTATGCAGAATCCTCAGGATATAAGTGGGGCAATATACCTAATTAGTCTCACGAAGTAATCGTCTCGTGTGCACTATCCAATGTGAAAATATCAATACACAACTATATGTGCCGACTAAAAATCCTACACGTAACCAATCACGCATAGATATGATCCCAGAAATATCATAATCCAACATGACAACAAAGCTCAAGTAATCAATATATCCAATAAGGATCAAATGAACTCACCGAAGTGACAACAACGATCAATGAAGTCAATATCAATGATAGGGAACTTGGGAATACAATCCCACAATGAAACGATCGACATGATCAACAACAAAACCTTGATATGAATCATATATTCATAACACCTTACAAATACATGAAACGTACAACATTCATAAGAATCATTCATCATTATAACCAAGAAAGTATACTTGCCTCAATTCCAAAGCCGAAAATAACAGTCTTCCCTCGACAATCAACACTCATCCGAGCAAGCAATTTTGAATGAAATACAATTTATTCAATAACACAATTTCACAATACTGACATCGAATTCATGTAGTTCGATATCCCCAATTCAGTGAATAGTTCAAACTATTCTAATGAATATCAAAGCCCAAAATGAATTTCAATATCCTCAATTTATCTCTATGATCAAAACAGTATGTTCATAATGTCTTTCAATACTTATGATAATCCATCCTATAAGTATTATCAAGAACAACGTCAAATTAATCATCCTATTATAACCATAGTATCATATGTTATCATAATCTCCTCAAGAACATTACCAATACTTAGACATAATGTTCTAAATAATCCTAAATCACTAATTCATCAAGAATTTTGGATTTAACATCAAGTTTAACTTAACTAAGCTATGATAATTATCTCATAATTCATCAATATCTTCCATTAAAATGGTTATAACCTTCCAAGAATACCAAAGGTACCAATAATCATCCCCAACTATGTTACTCATCAAGCAAGCTTAACATAATCCGTCCAAAACATGATTACAACCTCTAAAAATTTCAAGAACATACTCATCTTTAAGTTATAATCATCATATTCTTCATCATGTATTCATAAAACCAACAATAATCATGTTATCCTCCATCAATTCAACACTATATGAAGTAATTATTAACGATATTATCATCATCTCAGAATTAACACAAGATTAAATAATATAAATCTTGAAGAGAAGAACAACCCCCAAAACTTCAAGAACACACTACAATATTCAAGCTTCCAAGCTCCTATACAAGATGTGAAGCTCCAAGGTAAACTGAAAGGGGATTATAATTACTTAGGAGGGCAGGAGGATAATTTCTAGATAGAAAACCCCAAGTTGGATCGTGCAAAAATAAAAGACAAGACATATCTTTATAATCTGCACTTTTCCTAACGCACGCTACCTTTCAGGGTTAATGTACGCTAACATCCTTTACATACGCTAACACATAGTGTTGCGTACGTATACCTCCTCCAGAGGCTACTGCCTAACTTCGTAAATTGCCTTATTTACGTTGTCAAATATAACGTATGTTAAATCGAAGCCATTATGTACGCTAACTCATTGACTTTGCGAACATAATGCCTATTTACTTGACTGTCCTAATCAAGCCAAAAGTTCCAACCATGCGCGATTATGCGCAACCCTACACACTGAAAGTTGAGATGAGATTTGATACCCTTAGTTACGTATGCAATCAGCAAGGAATAACATATGTGACACACGCCATGATAGCGTACGTTAGATACTAAACGTAGCGTATATTAGAGCTAATATGCTTACCCAAAATAATAACTCACCATGCAATGTCTAACAAGCAAAACAACAGAAACGCCAAATATAAATAGTTTGAATCTGAAATAGTTCAATAGAATAAACATTGTATAAGTCCAAGTACAATACAACAATACTTGTATAATTCCAACTGAACACGTACAATAGAGTAGCATAAAAATAAAAAATTACAGTCAGATATTACACCGTTAACTACGATTCTAGTTTTGATTTTGAGTTCTGTTTCGATGCCATTTGACCATGTTTATGTAAAAGGATTTGGTGTTTTATGAGCATCAGCTTTATGCTTACCAATAAGTTAAATCGGTGGTGATCGGTGGTGAATCCAGAACCTTTGGTAATTGGGGGTATACATGTAACTAATGTAAAAAAAAATTATTTTAGTTTTTTCTATTATAAAGAGATAGAGTAAAAAAAATTCTATGATTTTTTTTTCTAATATAAAGAGAAGATAAAGTAAATTATACGCATTTTTCTACTATAGAGAGATAGAGTGTTTCGTGTAGTATTCATATTTTTACCTTTTCTATACTTTTTGGTTTTCACATTATACTCAATATTTTCATTATATTGTATTCTCGTACTTTTTCGATCTTGTTTTGATGATTTTGTGAATATTAGTAGAATATATCATAATTTTGTCATTTTTCATGATTGTGAGATAACATCGTTTGCAGTCCTTTTCATGTCTCACTGTTTGTCGTTTTTCTGAGTTTTGATAGCGCTTTCATTGGTGTTTTATGGTGATTTGCTTGTCGTTAAAGTGGTACATTTCTTTTTTCCATTCAGAGCTTTTTGCAGCTGCATAGGCCTACTATCAGCAGTGGATTAAGATCGTAATCTATACCTTGATACGCCTGTAAGGTGTGCACTATTACAACCGTAATGTTTTATTGGATATGACCGTAAGTCCCTGGTTTATTCTAAACCATGATTCTAGACGCTGAGTTACCATCGCATATTTACTAAGATCCAGACGTAAGGCCGTCTATTTACGACTGTCATAGGAAGAGTGCTACGGCCGTAACTCGAGTCAGGTTACAAACGTAGCAGTTCACATTTCAGTCTCTTTTCAACCCTTATCATCCTTCCCTTCTTTTCGTGGGTGATTTTTGGGCGTGGACTTTCGGTATTTGACACTTTGGGCATCTTAAGACGTCAACGTGAAGATTCTATCTCGAATTTGATATCATCAAATTATTTTGTTTCCAATCAAGATGAGATCCCCTAGAGCCCTAGTTTTGTAACTTTTGGAGGGTTTTCTTAGAATCACTTGTTTTAATTCGTTTCTACAGCTGAATCTTTGTTATTGTGATTAGTTTACCCGGTATGAATGTATTCCCCTATGTCGTGGTTAATTTCATATAACGATTCGACTTGAAGGAATTTTGATTATTTTGAGCCTCTATATATTTGTGCATTTGACCAATTGAATCGCATGCGGTTCGGGTGTTCTTTAGCATAGATTGAATTCATGTCTTTAGTAATTGTATCCGATTATGAATCTTTTAGTAATCCGTACTCTTTACTCTCATTAGGTCTCAAAGGCAAATAGTTTACTTATAATTATATGTTCTTGACTTTGAGTGTAACTTTTTATATATATATATATATATATATATATATGTGTGTGTGTGTGTGTGTGTGTGTGTGTGTTCACCCAAGGGCGATTGACAAGACCTTCGAGGGATTCGTTGCCTTTGGTGCAAACCAACGAGCATTTTTTAGTTAACCACTACTACAGTCTGACGAGCCTCTGAAGGGTTCATGGCCTCTGGTGTGAACCACAGTTAATCACACGTAGTTTTTAAAATGTGGCATGATGTGAGATATTGTTATTTCGGAATAGTACTTATCTTTGGTTTTGGAAAATGATGTATATATTTATTTTATTGTTCAAAAAAATATCAATTCGTATGTATTGTACTTGCACTGTCTATTCCATGGCTAATCCCATCCGAAAAATAAGTTTAAAATAAATAAAATTTTTAATATATAAAAAATAAATATTATTATAAAAGATTAAATTTTATGCCATGAAGCTATTCATGAATTCTACACTAAGTATATAATAAGATGAGTCTAATTTTTATTTTGATACAGTATTAAAATGAATCTAATAACATCACATGTCACTCTATTTCTCGTTATGTAAAATTCTTAAAATTATCATGTATACTAGTAAAAGAGAGTGGAAATGTACAATTCCAGACATTATTACCATAATGGAAGTTTCGCTAGGTCTGATGAAAAAAAAAAAAAAAAATTCCAACCGGCTACATAAGGTCTGATACTTTGTTGCAATTTTGGGTACCCAGTGCCACATAAGATTCAACGACCAGCGGCTACCGCCCAAAATCCCATCCCAAAGACCCAAACCCCGATCACTTTCCAATTTCCAATGTAACAATTACCAACCAACATATTCTCTGGCTCAGAAATCCATCTTCTCTGGGGCGATTGAAAGAATCGCCGGCAGGAAAAGCCATGCCGTTGCTGTCGAAGCAGCTCAACGGCGAGAGGACCGTGGTTTTGCTTTATATTGTTCGAATTCTCTTCTCCACCCCTCTCTATCTCCTCCCCGAAGCATTTTCTCTCTCCTTCCTAGCCATATTCGCTCTCTCCGTTGAGCTCTCTGCCGATGATGCCTCCAGTCCCCTATCGCACTACTTCCGAACCAGGTTAGGACTGAGTCGGTTCTTTTTGTTTTTGGCTGCATCTGAGTGCAATTGAGATAAAGCATGTTCTTTGCTTGGTTTGGTGTGGCTATCTTGTCGATGGATTTGATGATTTGGTTGTGATCATGCATTGAACTGAGTCGTGTTCATATTATTTCAGTTCATTTTGAAGACTGAGTTCACTTTACGATAACTCGATTAAATTATCCGCATTTTCAAGTGTTATGAGCTTTAAGTAGGTCAGCTTTTGTTGATTCTTCGGTGATGGTATGACACTGTTTCTCCTTGGAGAGATTTAGTATATTGTTGGTGAACTGCGATCATAAAATTCCTTATAGTTTAACTTTAAATTTAACTTTGGGATGCAGTTGGTGCTGCCTGCAATATTTGCTATAGTATACTGTATCTAAGCTGAAAGTCTTCTGGTATTTTTTCATTATGTCTTTGCAGCTCAGATTAGTTGAAATAAATAATTGTATTGCATTCTTTTTCTTTCCTTTCCAAAAGAGCCCCATCTGTCAGAAAGTATTGATTTGACAAAATGGTTGGTAATAGGCCTGGAGCATCATCTGGAATTTTTTTGGGCGCAGTTACAGTGCCTGGCCTCCTGGTCTCGAGATTGATACAGACTCTGAGGGCAGAGTCATTACAGGAAGTCGGAATAGAGGGTATGCTGTCATGTTAAGTGAAGCTCTTTTTTTGTTGATTTCTGACTTTTACTTTCACTAATATATTTCTACTATAGAAGATGGCCATAGGAAAAAGCAATCTCTGTCTTTGGTTGCATTAAAATGACTTTGTATTGCTGAACCAAATACTAAATGTTAAAGTAAAAACAAAAATTGAATACATTCTGAATTGAAAACGGCTTACTCATCTATATATTCTTTTAACTCTTTGCTAAGGAAGTAATTTGATCATTTACCCATGTGGGGCTGATAGATTTTAGTTTTATCTTCCTTGAACTAAATAATCTCTAGACATGTACTCCTGAGTCGAAATGCATGTGTCGTCAAGGTTATCTTATTACAAAAAACAGCAATATTAGTGTTGTTTTCAATTGAAGTTATATTTCAGCATATTATTGATTTATATTATAATTTTCCTGTTTCTGGTGAGGCTGGGGGAGGGGGTGGGGGCTGTGAGGGGGCAGGAGATCCAACACGATCCCCCCGCGCTCCCACCCACACACGTGTGTGTGTGTGTGTATGGCTGTGGTTTTGCAACATAAAAATATCCAGCCATATATTTTAATGTTCAATGTAAAACAAGAAGTTGGTTTACTGAATGTTGGTGTGATTCAATGATCTTTCCCGACCTAGGAAGACAGAAAAATATAATTTCTGACTTTTGTTAGCAAAATTGCTAGTTATAAAATATCTTACCTTTACATGTTTAATATATATGGCTAACAATATCTTGCTGCTTTATGTTTCAATCAGTGCCAAAGTACTGGTGTCATTTATGTAAGTGTGTGTATAACTGTGTGTGTGTGTGTGTGTATATATATATATAGCTCTTTTTATCATCTACGTTGGTGTCCTACTTAAAGTTATGACCTCCTTTTCCTGCTTTCCAAGAATATGAACATTGTTATTGCCCCAGCTGTGTTTTCAAATGCAATTAGTTGCATTGTGCTCTATAACCTGTTTTTTTTTTTTTCAACAGAGTTTGAATATCTTAAGTTGCAGTATTGGGCTGCAGCAGCCAGTTGTCTCACCGTGCTATTTTTCCTTTCCAATACTCGTCAACGTCGGGGAAAGAGCACTAGTTCGAACTGCTGTCTCTCTAAGTGGAGTCCAATATATAGTTTTATTTGCATAATCTTGCTTGTAGGATTCAGCTTGGTATCATTATCTGGAAAATTGTATGGTGGTAAGTGATCAAATTTTTTTTTCGCGCTTTTAGTACTGATTGGATCATTTGGTGGATGAGGGATATCTTTTTTGATAGGTGTTTGGAAACTGAATCCGTAGATCTTTTTCTTTTTTGATGATAATCCCATCTGCTTCGTCAGTACCATATATGTCATGTCTCATTTTTTGTTCTTTTCAATTCACTGTCCTTTTGCAGGGTTATCTCTAGCCTTGATGTCGTTGTGGGTGCTCCTTCATGGACTCGCAGCAGTGACATTAATTCAGAAGATCCTTCACATGTTCCCTGCATGTGTTTCCATAGGTAAGTTGCATTGTTGTTTACCTTTATAATCTGACGTGATAGGCATACTAATATCAAAGTTTAGGTGTATTGAACTTGTTATGATTTACATGCTTTGTTGTCTGCAGTTAATTGTCAGCATGTGCCATTTTGATTTGCTTCTTATTTTTTTATTTGTTTATTTTTTATAAAGGGGCTTGTTGTTCGCCAGTAATTGTATGTTTCTTTGGCAGGAGAATCCCTTCTAATGACCACTGGCCTTGTAATCTATTTTGGGGATATGGCAACATATACTGCTGCAAATGTTGGTTTTACTGTTATCAATTTTCATGTTGCATATGACGGGATAAATAGTTATATAATTTCTTTTGGCTGATCAAGGTCTGTTGTTAAACAGATCTCTTATATGGCTTCATCCAATGTCCTCTTTGTACAAAATGGGTTCAAGAGAAGTGAGATAAGCACCATTATTCAGGTAATATTCTATAAAGGTTTTAATAGCAATAGTGGTGTCAGTTATATGCCCTCCGAAGCGGGGAGATTGCTGCTATCCTGTTTAGCGATATATTTGTAATGCCTTTGCTTATTTTCCGCAGGGAATGATTTTTGGCCTGCTTCTTTTTCCTTTGTTTTATAAGTATGTTCTCAGACTGTGGCAATACTTGGTCAGATTGCTTAGCATTCAAGATCTTGGAAACAATGCAATCAGAAGATCCCTTGTTTTCTATGCTTCAGTCACATTTATGTTGGTTGTGGTTGTTCCTTCATGGATGCAATTTGTGCATGCTTTTCACGTGCACCCATTGTTATGGTATAAACATCTCGCTTCAATTTCTTTCTGCTCTCTTGCTTTATTAGGTGTTCGGAAAACATGCATTTACAGGGACATAATTCTCTTTCCTTTTTCATTAAACTTTTGACATGGCCCATAGTTAGTTATTCAAGGCGCGCCTCAGGCGCAAGGCGCGCAGAAAAAAGGCAGGTCGCCTTTTAAGCCCAAGGGCAGGCGACCTAAACCAGGCGCGCGCCTGGGCGTGCCTCAGTGCGCCTTTTTGCTGTGCCTCAGACGTGCCTCTGCATTAAGACTCTTTTTTGTTTTTTTCTTTATTTTTCCAGAATACTTTGTAAGTTTTTGTTGTTCTGTCACTTCCAATTTTGTTAATCGTTTAGTTTTTTTGTGGATAGTTGTATTTTCTTGTGATTATAGTTTTACAAACTTTGTAATCTATTTTTTTTTTAGTTTTTATGCGCCTCACCTCTCTTATGCGCGCGCCTCGCCTTGCACCTCAGGCGATGGGAGCCTGTATCGCCTTGGTGCACCTTTCGCCTTTAACAACTATGACAAGGCCTGACCAGATTTTGCAAAATAACGTTTCATTGTGTTACACATCAATTTGTAGCGGCATTTTGTTTTTTATACGTTTATATGGACAAACGGATGTATGAAGATGGTCCACGTAGATAGTATGGGATTCTATTTTTTATTATCTCCATTTGTAGTCGAACAAGTGTCACCAAATAGAAAGAATTTAGAGAATGACGAAAGTGAAGGAACATAAAATGTATATATTCTGTAGTTTGCTACTTGAAGAGTAGTTAGATTTGTGGAAACATGAAGGTAACCATGCCCTTTTTGATGTGATTTCTTGAAACAAGATCAAATCATTTATCAAAATGACTTCTGTCATCACTGGAAGGATCGAATCACATCGTAGAGAAGCATTCTTCTTTCTACTTAACATTTATTTCGCGTAATGTCTTTGTCTGTCAAAGTTGTGTTGGTAGTGGTCATCCCATGTTGGGAATGGCTCAATCTAAAAAATGTAAAGAGCTTATTCAGGAAACATGATGTAGTACTGCTCTTCTGAACCTTCTGAAAGTAGAACCAAGTATGTACTATGAATGATTTATAAGTTTTGCGGAGGTTCTCATAGTAACTGTTGAGATAGCAAAATACTTGATGCAACAAGTGTTGTAAGAACTTTTAAGCCAATTCAGTTAAGTGTTTATCATTTTTATAAAAGATTCCAGTAGCTATAGTGACGAGGTACTATTTTCTCTTCATAGATTTCAGCAAGTGATTTTAGTTTATTTCTTCAGTATTGGCTATAACATTTGCTTTCCATGTTTTCTTTTTTATCAGGGTATTTGATTTTGTTCTATCTGAACCACTTAAAAGACTCACTCTATGCACCTATTGGCTGGTCATCATATCTGTGTCGGTTAGACGATTTTACAACATATCGAAGAATAGCAAGACCGAAAGGATACTTCTGCGTAAATACTATCATCTGATGGCTGTCTCAATTTTTGTTCCTGCCCTTATATTCCAGGTGCTTTGTAAGTCCAAAAAATAGATTTCTTAGATTATTCTGTGTAATCTGATTTTTGATAATTGACACGTTTTATATTCATTTTCAGCCGAAGTTTCTTGATCTTGCTTTTGGTGCAGCCCTTGCAGTTTTTCTCTTATTGGAAATTATACGAGTAAGTCCTGATGAAACTGCTCTCTCGCGAAACTTTTACCCTCTTATCATCCTACCTCATTGTGTGAGTTATGTTGAGCCCTTACTGTTACATTTGTGGTATTCTATTGGAATATCTATTGATGGTGATAGAGTAAAGAGGAATTGAAAGATTAATTTAATAGAAAAGATGACAAAATCAGGAGACTCTCCCCAAGCACCAAGTGCCGATAAACTTACTAGGGTTTTGCCAATGCCCTAGAAATAAGACCTATGTTACTTATTTATACCCACGCAGGGGCCTATAATAATACCCTAATTACTTAAAAGACCTAATAATAATAATAATAATTATAATAATAATACTCAGCCGCGGCCCTTCCTGCCGCGGCCCAGTTCGCTGCCCGGCTCTTTATCCTGCCCCGTTTTTTTGCCTTTCCTCGCCTCTGATAAACTCGATCCATAACAACTCCATCCTCCTTCCAAACAGCCTTGTCCTCAAGGCTGAATTATGGAAAATGTGCTAACATTTCCGACTCATCCATCCATGTCGTCTCATCCACTCCTTTTCCTTTCCACTGTACCAACACTTGTCGAACTCGCTCGTCCCCTCGCCATATCTTTCGCTCCTTTAATATCAACTCCGGCTCAAAGTCCGGTTCATCAATTATCAAGGTGTCCGGCAATTCCGATTGCACAGCATGATTCCCTACCGTTTCCTTCAACTGCGAAACATGAAACACCGGGTGGAGACGAGCATGTGGGGGTAGGCGCAAACGGTAGGCCGTGGCCCCCACGCGTCCAACCACCTCGAACGGCCCATAAAATTTTTCGGTCAGCTTAGCATTGGCCCTCTTAATCAGCGATTTCTGTCCGTAAGGGCGCAATTTTAGAAAAACTGACTGCCCAACTTCAAACTCGATATCCCTCTGATGATGATTGGCGGCCCTCACCATACGCTGCTGGGCTTGCTCCAAATGACTGCGTTGGCGGCGCAATATTTCGTCCCGCGCTACTAGCTCCTCAGCGACCGCTCGCACGCGAATTTCGGATGGTAAAAATCCCTCTAGTGTCGGTGGGGCTTGGCCGTAGACCGCCTCGAACGGAGTCATACCCGTGGCCGTATGGAAACTCGTATTATAATGATACTCGGCCCATGATAGCCAACGACTCCACTGTTTCGGTCGCTCGGCCGAGAAGCAACGCAGATACGTTTCCAAACAACGATTTAACACTTCTGTCTGACCGCCCGTTTCTGGATGATAAGCCGAGCTCATACGAAGCTTTGTGCCCATAGTCCGAAACAACTCCTTCCAAAAGCTACTTAAAAAAAATCGAATCGCGATTCGACACAATCGAGCTTGGCACACCATGCAAGCGCACTAGCACTACTTCTCGTGCGAAAACTCCGGCCACGTCCCGTGCCGTAAACGGATGCCGCAAACCCAGAAATTGACCGTATTTCGACAATCGGTCCACTACTACCAGGATACAATCAAAAGAGCCCGAGTGAGGCAGCCCTTCCACAAAATCCATGCTGACATCTTCCCGCACCCTTGTGGGAATTGGAAGTGGCTGAAGGAGTCCCGCCGGTTTCCTCGTATCATACTTATTGCGCTGACAGACCACACTCGGACACATGTTGCGTTACGCGTTTCATCATCCTCGGCCAGTAGACGTTAGCTGCCAACCTGCGGTATGTTCGGAAAGCCCCGGCATGTCCCCCTGTCGGGGATGTGTGGAACTCGCTAAGCAGCCGAGGAATGAACGAAGAGTCGGGGGATAACCCCAGCCTGCCTTGGTAGTGGAGCACTTCTTGAACCAAGGAATATCCAGTATGCGAGGAATTCCCGTCTCGCAGTGCTTTCACCACACTTCGTAATGTCTCATTCTGCTCAATTTCTCTTCCGACTACACTCCATCCCACCTATGTTGGCATCGAAATTGCCGTTAGGTCAGCCTCCTCCGTACTCCTCGATAGTGCATCCCTCGCCGTATTTGTGATCCCGGTTTTGTATTTGATGTCAAATTCGTATCCCAACAGTTTCGCCACCCAAAATTTTTGTGCCGGGTTCGAGACGGACTACTGGAGCAAAAATCGCAGACTCCTCTGATCAGTCCGAACTACAAATCTCCGCCCTACCATGTACGGCCTCCAATGTTGCACCGTAAAACGAGGGCCATCAATTCCATTTCATAGCCGATTTCGCCATGCTACGATCGGACAATGCTCTACTGAAATAAGCGATGGGTCGTCCTCCCTGCATGAGAACGGCCCCGAGACCACGGCCGGAAGCATCACACTCAACCACAAAAGGCTGCAAAAAATCCGGCATAGCTAGTACTGGAAGGTAGTCACCGCCTTCTGGAGGTTCTCAAACGCCGTCTGGGCCTCAGTCGTCCACGTGAACTGACTCACTACTTTCTTCAATAGCTGGGCCAGGGGACGGGCTATCTGCCTGTAGCCACTGATGAACCCACGGTAATACCCTGTTAACCCCAAGAATCCTCGAACACCTCGGACTGATCGCGGTATTGGCCAGCGTATGATGGCCGCCACCTTTCTCGGGTCCATGCGTACCCCTTGATAGGATACCACGTGCCCAAGATATTCCACCTCCTCTTGTCCCCATGCACACTTTTTCGGGTTAACCACATAAGCCGGGTCCCGCAATAACCCCAGAACGATTCGAAGCTGATCAACGTGCGTCTGCCAGTCAACGCTATATACCAAGATGTCATCAAAGAAAACCAGGACGAACTTACGAAGATACGGGCGCAATAGATCGTTCATGGCTGACTGAAACGTAGAAGGTGCATTCGTCAGTCCAAACGGCATAACCAAGAACTCATAGTGCCCCGAGTGAGTTCTGAAAGCCGTCCTGGGAATATCTTCCGGCGTGATTCGTATCTGATGATAGCCGGAACGGAGGTCGAGCTTACTAAACCAACGTGCACCACAAAGCTCATCTAGCATCTCTTGAATCACTGGATGGGGTATTTGTCCGGCACCGTACGCTTGTTCAATTCCCTGTAGTAACCGACGCAAAACCGCCAAATGCCATCTTTCTTGCGTACCAGAAGCACGGGGCTCGAGAATGGGCTCGAGCTGGGTTGAATTATTCCTGTCTCCAACATTTCTTGCACCATTCGCTCCATCTCATCCTTGGCCTTGTGACTGTAGCGGTAGGGTCGGACAGACACGGGTGGAGCCCCCAGTTGGAGCATTCTTGTTAAAAGCGCGATTAATCGCGCTTCGCTATTACTCGAAGGTTCTGCGAGTTGCGCATGCGTGATCAAATTGGCTAAATCGCGCTTGACTCGCGGGTGCGTAGTACGGGGATTCGCTAAATTTGAAAATATGGGGATTCGGGTGCGGGGGGATACGGCATATATAAAAATATTATATATATATATGATTTTAGATGTAACAAAAAAACATTAGAACGAATAGATTAAAACAACAACAACAACAACAACATCTAAGCCTTAGTCCCAAAATGATTTGGGGTCGGCTAACATGAATCAAACTTTGAAACCGTCAATAATCGTTACATAAATAACATAAAAGGAAAAAAGAGGGAAAAAGTAGAGAAAAAATCAAAAAAAAAAAGACAATGAAAAAAAAAAAAAAAAAAAAGAAAAAAAAAAGAAAAAAGAAAAAAAGAAAAAAAGATAACATGAAATAAAATAAAATAGGAAAAAAAAAAAAAATAATCAGAAACCATCCACCAACCGTATTATTTCCCGCCACATTTGCCTCTCCAACGCCATACTTTCTCCAATTCCAAGAAACCGCATATCATTTTCAATCATCTTTATCCAAGTTTTCTTGGGTCTTCCTCTACCTTTCACAACATTACTTGCTCCCCAACTTTCTAGCCTCCTCACTGGGGCATCAATAGGTCTTCTTCTCACATGACCAAACCATCGTAATCGATTCTCCATCATCTTGTCTTCTATAGACGCAACTCTTACCTTCTCTCCGATCACCTCATTTCGAGCCGATCCTTTTTGTATGACCACACATCCATCGTAGCATACGCATCTCCGCCACATTCATCTTTTGACGTGACACTGCTTCTGATGACCCAACACTCGGTGCCATATAACAAGCGAGCCTAATTGCCCTGCGGGAAAATTTACCCTTTAAACTATGAGGCAATTAAGGATAACATAAAACCCCAGTGGCACACATACACATCAACCACCCCGCCATTAATCTGTTAGCCACATCGCCATCTAGCTCTCCATCCTTTTGGATAATAGATCCAAGATACCGAAAGAAAGTGGATCCATGAACAACTTTCCCATCAAATGTGATCATCCCCGCCTCTCTATCACTGTTTTCGCTAAACCTACACTCCATATATTCAGTCTTACTTCTGCTCAGCCTAAAGCCTCGAGCTTCCAAAGTATCCCTCCAAAGTTCCAATTTCTGTTGCACTCCAACCTTCGTTTCATCAATCAACACAATATCATCTGCGAACATCATACACCACGGAACGTCATTTTGAATTTCTCTTGTCAATTCGTCCATGACTATGGCAAAAAGAAAAGGACTAAGAGCAGATCCTTGATGCACCCCAATCGTAATAGGGAATTCTTCTGTCCTCCCAACATTAGTACTTACACTTGTAGTAGCTCCCTCATACATGTCCTTTATAATGTCAATATATTTCCGCGATACACCCTTCTTTGCTAAGGCCCACCAAAGTACTTCTCTTGGTACTTTATCATATGCCTTCTCTAAATCAATAAAAACCATATGCAGCTCTTTCTTTTTATCTCGATAATGTTCCATCAACTGCCGGATGAGATAAATTGCTTCCATGGTCGATCTTCCAGGCATAAATCAAACCGATTTTACGTTATCTTCACACATTTCACGATCCTTTGTTCAATCACTCGTTCCCACAACTTCATGGTATGACTCATTAGTTTAATTCCGATAATTAGAACAATCTTGAACATCACCTTTGTTCTTATACAAAGGGACGAGAATACTTTTCCTCCATGCTGATGGCATCTTATTGCTTCTCCAAATCTTATTGAAAAGCATAGTTACCCATTCGATCCCTCTCTCCCCCAAACACCTCCAAACTTCAATAGGTATACCATCCGGTCCTTCGCTTTCTTTGACCCCATCTTCTTCAATGCAATTGTCACTTCACCCTTTTGGATTCTTCTCTTAAACTCTCGGTTAACCATACTTGAGGGATGTTTAAATTCCCAATATCTTGTTCTTGATGGCCATTGAATAGGGTATCAAAGTATGACCTCCATCTCTCTTTTATCTCTTTATCTTGAACCAAAACTTTTTGATCAGTATCTTTTACACATTTAACTTTTCCAATATCTCGCGTCTTCTTCTCTCTCATTCGAGCAAGTTTATAGATATCTTTCTCCCCTTCTTTAGTATCTAATCTTGCATATAATTCTTGATTGACCTTTGATCGGGCATTTCGCACTGCCTTTTTAGCTTCATTGAGCTTTCTTGTACTTCTCATAATTCTCATCGCTCGAGCATTTACCCGAGACCTTATAACATTCACGTTTGGTCTTTATCGCTTGCTTAACTTCATCATTCCACCAAGATGTGTCCTTACTTGATGGTCTGTTTCCTTTAGATTCTCCTAGGACTTCTTTTGCAACTTCCTTTATGTTGTGTTCCAACAAGTTCCACATCGAATCTATATCCATCTCCGTGCAATCAGACCAAATACCACTATCGACAATCTTAGCCACAAAAGTATGTCGACTCTCCCCTTGGAGCTTCCACCACTTAATTCGAGGGTCAACTTGTGGTCTTCTCTTTCTTAAGTGCCTCTTACCTCGAAAGTCAAGCACCACAACCCTATCTTTGTGTTGCGGACTCTCACCGGTATTACCTTGCAATTAGTAAAACTTTTCCTCCAAACATTCCTTACTAAAAAGAAATCAATCGACTTGCATTACCTCCGTTTCTATATGTCACCAAATGAGAGTCCCTTTTCTCGAACCAAGTGTTCATAATACCCAAGTCATGAGCTAATGCGAAATCCAATATATCATTTCTGCTTCATTCCTGTCCCCAAACCAAAGCCACCATGAATGCTCTCAAAGCCATCTCTGCTAACACCGACATGCCCATTGAGGTCACCACCAATGATCAATTTCTCACCCATAGGAATTCGTTCGACAACCTCTTCCAAATCTTCCCAAAATTCTTGTTTGATCGATGCATCCAATCCTACTTGTGGTGCATAAGCACTTATGATAGTTAGAAACTCATCCCCTATCACAAGCTTAATACTCATTATTCTATCGCTCTTTCTTGACACTTCCACCACATCATCAATGAATTCTTTATCAATGACGATACCCACTCCATTTCTACTTCTATCCTTTCCAGTACCAAAGCTTGTAACCCCAAGGAGCTAACACTCTTGCCTTCTCGCCAACCCACTTAGTCTCTTGTAGACACATTATGTGAATTCTCCTCCTTTTCATAACCTCCCCACTTCGCCGATCTCCCACAAAGAGCCAACGTTCCAAGTTCCAAACCGCACCTTACTACCCTTACTAGCCGCAAGAACTAACTTCTCTGTCTGTCCCCGTCCACGCTGCAAGGATTCTTGCACATTTGACACCACACCCATACTTCGAGGTGGCGCGCCGCTTCCGGGCGACGACCTAGCAACCCTTGCATATTTTCCACTACACCCGCGCCTATGAAGTGTAGCGCATCCTTGCTCATTTGACACCACCCTCAGATGTAAAGGTGGCGCGCCGCTTCTGGGCGACGACCTAGCAACAACGAATAGATTAAAATTTAAAAAAAAACTGTTGTTCTAATAATTTTAAGGAACGAACAGAATAAATTAATAATTTTATATTTTTATTTTTTACAGATCGACAAATTATAAATTAATAATTTTATATTTTTATTTTTTACCGATCGAACAGAATAAATTAATAATTTAATATTTTTATTTTTTACCAATCGAAGTGATAACATAACAATAACATATAATACACTGCACTGGTGTATACACAGATCAGAAGCACAAAAGTGATAAATAACATAACACTAATAATATATTAAATATACAAACAGTTAGATATATATATATACTGAAATCTGAAACTGGAAGAGAAGATATATATATATATGTATACTGAAATCTGAAACTGGAAGAGAATATATATATATATATATATATATATTGGAACTGGACAAGCAAAGCAACGGGGATGAGGGAAGGAAAGATCGCATCGCAGGAGAAGAAAAGAACCCATACCCGGACGGCGGACCGGATCGAAGAGAAGAAATCGCCGTTGATGGCCGCCGCCGATGGAGATGGGTCGCCGACTCGCCGCCGATGGAGATGGCTCAGATGGTCGATGGGGTCGCCGCCTTCCAGAAGACTTCAATTCAGTTAATCGATCGATTAAGCTTCAGTTAAGGTAAAGTAACCCCGTTTTATTAAAGTTGACCCAGAAATTACATAATATACCCCTCCCGCACCCCCTCTCCCGCACCCCCCCGCACCCCTGCGTGAAAATATGGGGATACGCCACCTGGCGCACCCCGTACGCACCCCGCCGCACCCCCGCACCCCTACGTATCCCCTACGCAGTTCGCTGGGGATGTGAAGAATCCCTGCTTCACAGATTGTCCTAAAGGAAGCATCTTTCTTGAATCAGTTGATGCGTCTGATTACTCAAAAACAGGTGATAAAATGTTTGAATTGATAGAAAAGTGTCAAATCTGTTGGAGAAGATAAAGTTATTCAAGTTGTAACTGATAGTGCCTCCAACAATGTAAAGGCTGGTAAGTTGTTGATGAGAATGTATCCTCACATGTATTGGACACCATGCGCAGCACACTGTATTGATCTTATGTTAGAAGATATATTCAAGATCACTAAACTGAAAAAAACATGCTCAAGTGCCATGGCTTTGTGTGGATTCATCTATTCGAGACCTGGATTGTGAATATGCTTCGATATTTCACTAAATTGAAGGAGTTGCTTAGGCCTGCAAAAACCAGATTTGCGACATCTTGTATTATGTTAGCAAGGCTGCACTTGCTTCAAAATTCATTGCCAAAGATGTTTACTTCCGACGAATGGAATGCGAGCAAGTGGTCTTAGGAGAATTCTGGAAAGAGAGCTGCAGCTACTGTTTTGCAATCATCTTTTTGGAAAAATATTCTTTTTGCACTTAAGGTTTGTGGTCCTCTTATCAAAGTTTTGCGTATGGTTGATGGTGAAAAGAAGCCTCCGATGGGATATATCTATGGGGCAATGGAGAAGGCCAAATTTGTTATTCAGAGTTCATTTAGCAATGCAAGAAAGTTTTTGAAATAATTGATGCCAGGTGGGAAGTGCAACTTCATCGGCCTTTGCATGCGGCAGGCCACTTCTTGAATCCAGAATTTTTTTTGATCAACAAGACATGTCTCTAGATGCAAATATAAGAAAAGGGCTACACGAGTGCATTTACAGATTGGTTCCTGATATAGATATACAAGATGCAATCATAGATGAAATTGCAGTATATAAATATGCACAAGAGAGCTTTTCATCGGACATGGGAAAGAGAGCCAGGAAAAGACATGCTCCAGGTTATTATAAATTATTTGAATAGTCTATTTAATTAGTAGAGTTAATTTAATATATTAGGTTCAGGTCATCAGGATATATAGTAAATCAGTCTAAATGTTTATGTAGCAACATGGTGGGAAAACTTTGGAAGTTCAGCTCCAAATTTACAAAGGTTTGCAATCAAAGTTCTGAGTTTGACATGCAGTGCATCAGGTTGTGAGCGCAACTGGAGTGCCTTTGAGCATGTAAGTTATAGCTTAGCACCAGTCCTTTAGGTACACTGCACACACTATATTTGTTGTCTGCCGGTGCCACTATCTTAGTAAAAATATGTTTGTTAGCGGATTGTTATCATTTTGCAGATCCATACAAAAAAAAAAGGAATAGGTTGACTCAAAAGCGGCTCAACGACTTGGTATATGTCAAGTACAATAGAGCATTGAAGCGTAGGTTTGATGCACGTGATCTACAAGACCCAATTGCTTTGGATGTAAATGACGATTGTAATGAGTGGTTGCTTGGAAAGAGCCTTGATGATGACGATGTATATCCGAATTATGTACATGATGGAGAAGATCTTACTTGGGATGATGTTGTATTGCTTCTGGAGCTGAAGAACCACTATATCGTACGAGGCGCTTGACAAGAAACATGACTACCTCAAAATCAAGTGAAAGAGCTGCTTCCTCAACTCTTCAAGATGAAGATGATGACGGTGAAGAGAGAGAATTCGAGGGAACCGAGATTGAGCTAAATGATTTGGAAGCCTTTGACTTGCTAAATATCATTGATTGATAGTTTAAGACTTTTTTGTGATATTCCTACTAAGTTGATATTTCTACGAAGACTTTTTATTATGTTTGAAACTATTTTAAGTACTATTCTTATGTTAAATATTAGAACAAACATATTTAGAAGTATACAAGTATAAATATAAATAATTATATAAATAATTTATTTTTTGGCAAAAAACCGTGCGATTAATCGCGCTTCGCGAGTCGCGCTTCAAAATTGAACCTTGCACGTTTTTCGATTTTGCGCATTTCACAACACTGGGCTGGGGGGAATGTGGTGATCGACGTCCCTCCTGGGAGGTAACCCACTCGGCGGTTGCATAACTGATGGAAACTCGGCCGCCATCTGCTGGAACAAGGTGCCCGACTCTACCGACTCTCCACTCTCTCCGATTCTCGTAATACTCCCCAACTCCGACATCCAAATCCACCACCCCTCAACTATATCTCGCTCCTTTCGTAGGCAAGCCGCAGAGATTTCACGGCGAGCCAACGAAGGGTCCCCACAAAGATACACCTTCCGCCCACCGTAAACGAACCTCATCGTCATGTCCCTCCAGTTTGCCCTTACTTCTCCTAGGGTCGCTAGCCATGAGACCCATAGGATTTTGTCTACCCCTCTCAACGGAAAAACATAGCAATCAATCACGAACTCTGCCCCATTCAGCACTATCGAGACCCCGCGATACACACCTTCAATCTGACCCTTCCGCCCATCCCCTAGACGAACAATAGACCGCCCCTGAACGATCCACGATTAAACCCCGTTTTTGGGCAACTTCCGGCGACAGGAAACAGTGGCTGGCCCCACTGTCAATCATAACTAATACCGCGGTCACATCTATCCTCCCCGTCATTTTCATAATTTGCGGTCCATCTATACCTCGAGTTGTAACATGCGACAATTCTAATACCTGCAATTGGGGATCCTCGGTCAACTCGTTTTCCAACCCAACACTCGGCGGTTCTCCCGATTCTGATGCTGGCGGTGGGTCATCCTCGGGATCGAGAACGACCTGGAGAGCCTTGCCTTATCTGCGCATTTATGCCCTGGAAAATAGCATTCCCTGCAACGGTAGCATTCACCCCTAGCCCTTTTTTCGAGATATTCCTTTTGTGACAACTGCCGTGGTGGTCGTCCTCTCGACTGGTTGACTGAGTAGGTTGACGAGCTGTTATCCCGTGGTCCGGTTGACCCCGTACCGCCGACTCCTGTTACTGACCGCCCTCCACTAAAGACCCCTTTTTGATTTGTAAATTTATTATTTTGGCCTGTTTGCTCTTTCACTGGATAGTTTACGCTTCCTGCCGGTTTGAAAGGCGTCGTTATCATGGAACGACTAAGCCCTCTCACCGCTCCTAGCTCTCGTTCAATCTCACGTGCCAAGTGTATGGTGTCAAACAAGTCATGTGCATCTCTCGAACGAATCCTCAGTCTGATTTCATCGTTCAACCCATGCAGAAACATCCCAAGGCAGTAGTTGTCTGCAATCCCCCGAACCAGTACCAATCGCGAAATGAATAGATCCGCGTACTCACTCACTGTGCCTGTTTGACGTGTATACAAAAGGGTTTCAAAGGTATTGGCCATATGATCGGCGCCATACCTTCTTCGTAATTCTTGGTTCAGTTGTGCCCAGGTCATGTGCCGGAACCGAGATTGTCTCCACTAAAACCAGTGCAAGGCCCCCTCTTCCATAGCGATAAGGGCTACGTCCACTTTGTGCTTTTCCGGCGTATTGTGTAGCTGAAAATACTGTTCTGCGCGAGCCAACCAACCTTTGGGATTCGATCCGTCGAACATCGGCAGTGAAACGCGGCCTGCTGCCGCGACTGCCTCCGCCACGACCTGGTTTCCGTGTGGCGGCGCTCCGGCCGCGAGTAGGTTTGATGAATCGTGGCGCGACCCTCCTTTGTCGCGGTTGCTGTTCGGCTGGTTGTGCACCGATTCCTCTGCGTTCCGTTCGGTCAAGCGACGTCCGCCGCGCGCGACGTCGGCCAGTAGCGCAGCGATGTTGTCCAGTTTGGCCGCTAGGGTTCCGACCTCCGCGGACAGTTCTTCGCTCCTCGTCTCCGTCGCTGCCAATCGATTTTCTGATCCATCCGTGTAGTTGATCGTGTATTGGGCATTAACAGACGCTCACCGCACCAAATTGATAGAGTAAAGAGGAATTAAAAGATTAATTCAATAGAAAAGATGACAAAATCAGGACTCTCCTGCCCAAGCACCAAGTGCTGTTAAACTTACTAGGATTTTTCCAATGCCCCAGAAATAAAGACCTACGTTACTTATTTATACCCACGCAGGGCTATAATAATAATAATAACCTAATTACTTAAAAGACCTAATAATAATAATAATTATAATAATAATACTCAGCCGCGGCCCAGTTCGCTGCTCAGCTCTTTAGCCCGCCCCGTTTTTTGCCTTTCCTCGCCTCTCATAAACTCGATCCATAACAGTGGTTTATAGCCTATAGGGAAATTTCTATTTGTAGAACTCAAATATCATGCTACCTTTTGGTATACATCTAAAAAAATCCATTTATTGCAATGTCCCCTGGCTATGAAATAAAAACTGATTATTTGTAATCTTCCGAATTTATTTGTTAGTTTTATATTTGATATGTATTATATTCTATTTTACCAATTTATTTGTATTTTATGGATTTATTTGTAACATATATTTTTATTCTAAATATTTTATTTTTATTTTTAGAATTTATTTATAACTTTTAAAATTAATTTTGTTTTTTAGAATTTATTTTTTTATTTTTCTGAATTTTATTCGTATTTTTTTAAGAATTCAGTGGTATTTTCGAAGTTTAGATGTATTTTTTAGGACTTAAGACTTTGATTCTGGAATGAAATGCATAGATAATACATACAAATATAAAAGGCAGTTGTTAGATTTTTCGAATCCATATATGGCAAAATACTTTAAATTGAAAAATTAAAAGCTGGCGGATGTGGCAAAAGTCGCAAGGGCATGCGCGCCTAAGAGTGACAATGGGGTCATGCTGGAGGAGATATGGCGGCATTTAACTGGCTGCCACAACTAAATTTTTCTTTTTGAAAATTTTAAACTTACAATATTGTAATAGTAAGAGTACAGTTTATGTAGTAGGCTACAAAGAAAAAAACAGGGGGCTAATTTGAGATTACAATGTTGTATTTGTTAATGGTAAATATTTTTTAGCTCATTTTAATTTTTGGACTTTTATGTTTGATGTACTTGATTAATTTTGGATTCGTAATATAAATCTTATAAATAAATTTATTATTTAATCATTTTATGACATGTTAGTAATTTTAACTTGATTAAAATTAGTCCTATTATTTCTTTTTACAATTATGTGAAATATATTTCCCGCCATGTGTCAGTCCGGCTGAAATTAAACCAATTGCAATCAGTTTGAGTGACACATAAAGGGTTGCTCCCGTTGTAAAAAAAATATTGTTATGATAAAAAAATGTAAACCATTTCACAAATTCGAATGTAATCAAATCATTATCTAATTTAATTAGCCATTTTTCCCCTCATTTTCTCTAAATTAGATAAATAGGCTTTTTTTTTTCTCATTTTCTCTAAACAAGCATGTAACCAATTTTGTTTATGTGCGTTTCATTCTTATTCATTTTAAGAGGAAAGATATATAAGGTTTAAATTTTTTATTCACCTTATATACACATGTTTGAATATAAAAAATTATTAACCAAAAAATACTAAAGATCTAAAAGATTATATCCACACCGCTATTTAGTAAATATTATAAAATTTTGAAGAATATATATATAAAGTAATTAGTATAGTTCATTCACAGGCGACTATTCAAAATGATTTTAAATAGTAGTCAGCGGTGGAGATGAATTGAAAAATAATAAGACGGAAAATGCTGTTTACAAATAAGTATTCTGTAATATGTAGCTTTATATAGTGATTTATTTTTAATTTGTTTGCATATATTGTCATATTCCATTATTGTTATATTACTCTTACTCCATTTCATGCGGTGGAGACTTAGTCGTGGAAGTTTCATGCCGCTATATAGTACTCAAAATCAGCACCTAAGTATTAAACACTATGATACAAATCCATAAACTAAACACTAGAGTTATAAATTGTTAATGTTTTTTATTTACTATATTTAGATTTTAAATAATATATACTTCATTAATACTTGCAACTGACAGAAAGTTCACACAGTTCAATTTATAATTTTGATCATTAATATTTTCAATAATATATGAACAGCATTGCAGAAAAATAAGAGTATTTTTAAAATATGTATTTAAATGAATCTACCATCTTCCATACTACTAATTTCTATATTAGTAGAAAAAACACGATCAAATGTTACTATATGAATAATGCAAAATAGTGGAAATGTTACAGGTAAAATAGAACAGAAGGAAGCTTAAGATAATTCCACACTCACTCCTTTTGCCTAGAGGAGTGCAAATTGAAAAAACTAAAAAAAAACCCCAATAAACCGAAATTGAAAACCTGAAACCGAAATAAGAACTAAGGTTTGGGTTTTAGATTTTTCGAAATCGATGGGTTCGATTTGCGTGAAAAATCCAAAAAAAGTGAACCAAACCGGTAAATTTATAAATCATAAATATCGTAATTTCTAATTGAAATAATTTGCTTTTTTAATCCATCCCTTTACATGTGGAATAACGGGGGTGGGGGGGGGGGGGTGATTTGAACTCGACCTTACCTTTAATAGGCCACCAAGTACCAACTCTCCTAATGAGAGTTTAAGTAATTTTTTTATTAAAATGAGACATTATTTTTATTATAATGTTTGTAATTTTAAATGATTTTCTTTCTAAAGTAAGGTATTACGTTTTTTGTAATTATAGTGATTTTATCTCTTTGTTATAAAACTGCAATATGGCAATTTTTTTGATTTATTATATTTATATTTTAAGTGATTTATTCATCTATATTATAAAAATTATTCAATTGGGCTAAGTATTTGAGTTTTATTAGAAAAATCTTAAAAAAGCCAGAACATTATGGATCGTGGCTCGATTTTAGCCCAAAATCGAACCAGGCCGTACGTACCCTTACCTATACCCGTGCATCGCATGGGTTAAACACTAGTTTTAATCTTTCAAAAGGATTATTGCGTTAACTTTCTTCTTGCTGTTACTTCCAGGAGATTTTTGGTTGGGACATGTTTCGTTATGGTACAAGCAGCCTGACAAGTCATAGGAGAAGTAGTAGTGTTCCTTGTCACTTTTTTTGCATGCAATTTTGTTTCAAAGTTTCTATTATTTTTTTTTCTCTTTTCTCTTCAGTTTAGGACTAGAATCAAACCAAGATAAAGTCATGCAAAGAACAAAAAGATCAAAAAATATCATCTACTGTGGAAAGTGCAGCTGTAACAGTAGTAAATTTTGGCAACGAAATACCACACACATATCTTGAAATGGTCTCTAATTGTCTGAAGTTCATGTAGAATCCACATTTCTTTGGTTGGCCTGATATGGTATTCAGTGGTATACGAATTTCAGAATCTTTCACATTTTTCTTTAAGGAAGAACTCTGTTTGCAAATTGTTCTCTATATCTTCGGCCTGTGCCAGTATTATTATGTTATGTACTACATGTTGATCATAAACTCAAATAATTTTGCTAGTACTGTGTAGATATGGAAAATCTGGCCATTAGGTCATCTAGTCCACCAATTCATGAATGCGTTTACAGATCATCGTGATTCTGATCTTCTTGTTGTCAGGTATGTATTTCATCCCTTACTGCATATTATTATGAGGTTGACAAAATATTGATGGGTTATTTCTTTTCTTTTATTCACTGTTCAGCCATTTTTCACTGTTATTGGGATGCGCAATTCCAATTTGGCTGTCGTCGGGTTTCACGGACCGACCACTTGCCCCTTTTGCTGGTATTCTGAGTCTTGGTATTGGAGATACTATGGTAAGTCACTGGTGGTCTATTTTGGCTGTTTTCATTGTTTTTGGAATCCTGGATCTGACTTTACGAATTGAGATGCTGATTTTGAGGCCTCGTAACGATATAAGGAATCTGGTGAAAACTATAGACTTGTTTCCTTTTTAGACTATGGTCTTCGATCAGGCAGCAGTGTATGTGATAAATCAAATAACTAGTTTCATTTCATAGAAGTGTAGAGGGTCATTTCAATTAATAGGGTCACCATCACTTGATCTTCGATAGTCCATTGCTGATCTAGATAAGTTTCTTCACTACCTTTAGTTTCGCACATGGCGTTCAGTGTGGTTTGGGATTTAATCTGGTGGCATTCAATCAAGATGGCGAGTGGTAGTGTGTGCATTTTGAAATATCAATTGTAAAGGGCATGTGTTGCACTGAAAACATGCATTGCTTAATGATGGATTTGTGGTTCACATTATCTAGACCAAGAGCTTAACGGATACTTTTATTAGGATGTCATGTAATGATTGTGACTTCCATATTATTTTATTGAAGGGCCTCTATCTATGGTTCTACAGCACAAGCTATTTGTATATCGTTTTCTTGCACATTGCTGAGTTAGATTTCGTTGTCCTTAAAAGTACTTCATAATGATAAATGCAAGCAATTCGGGTTTGTAAGAATTATCACTCTGCTCAAGTATGAGTTTTTTTTTTTTTTTTTTTTTTTTTTTTTTTTTATGGTAACTGATGTGCAGATATAGACTATAGCTAGTTCCCTGAACAGGAGAAAAGCTTGCACTATAAATTGAAGGCTCCACCTATAAGGAATATATCAATAGTGATGTACCTATTTATGACTCTATGAGTGGTTTGATTCCCATTGGTTCGTTATATTCTAGTAACCGATGTGTAAATGAATGGTGCATTTGATCATTTCATAGTCTCTGTAAGGTGCCAAAAGAAGGTACATTTTGGCTTGAAGATATAATGTGATTCTACTATTAAGAATGGTGTGGATGGTTCATAAGTCAATGTCGATTTGGTAGAATGCTTGTTCAAGGTTACTCTTCGACCGAGCCATGCCTATTTTCTTGCTGATAAATATATGGGTCTGTAGATGAAAAACTTGCGGACGTCTTCTCGGATTCTCCTAGACCTAAAATTATTATATTTGGAGTGCTCATGTAGCACATTCTGTGTATGGTTGAATTGAAGAAACTAAAAGACTTTGCAAAAATTAATTCATTACTTAATGTTGGTGTTCAGAATTTAGGTTGATGCTTTTAAGCCGCTACTTATTCACTTTCACTACTTCAATTATGTTTGTATCAGGCATCAATGGTAGGTCACAAGTACGGAGTTCTTCGCTGGAGTAAAACTGGCAGTACTTTTTTTAACCCTTTCACTTTAATTTTTTTTCTCCATTATTTGTCTCTTAAATCTGGCAATTTCTGTTTTTCAGAGAAAACAGTTGAAGGCACTGCTGCTGGCATAACCTCAGTTCTTGCTGCATGCTTTATTCTCCTTCCACTTCTAGCAGCAACTGGTTATATTTTCACTATGGTATGAATCCTATAATCTATTACATTTTCACTATTGGATAAAATTCATTTGCACCCCTCCACGTTTCATAAAGTGCCAATCACCCCCACCTCCAGGATTCATTTAGTACCCCCCCCTCCCCGTAATACTCACGTCAAGTTCTCCAACAAGAAATTTTGTGATTTGACATGTTTTACCCTATCCAACTACTATTTTCCCATTTTATTTAGATGCAAAACTTGAGGTACGACAAAATGTTGCACTGAGAAATAAAACTAAGATCATTTTGACAATGATCAATATAGTTAGGGGTGATTGTAGTGCAGGTTTACTATTTTTGATGTATTTTCAAATGCTATTTCTGATTTACTAAATATTATTTTAAACCCATGGTTCTACGGAGTAAAAACCGAATGTGCGGTGTTTCAAACGGTGGCGGGCGTTTGGCAATTCTAACAATCGAGAGCATTTCTGAAGTAACTACTTGAACTCAAATTGCCAAATGCAGTTTTTCTAAAATATTATTTTTAAACTATGGTTTTACGCAGTAAAATCGATGGGACGGTTTTAAGCAGTGGCGAGCAGTTTGACATTTTAATAGACGAAAAAAGCACTTTTAAAAAAAAGTAATACACGCCACCACCACCCCTAATTTATTGATCATTATCAAACTGGTCTATATTAGTGTTAACATTTGTTGCACCTCTTTTTTCCTAGTTTTGCATCTAAATAAAATAAAAAATAGTTGGATAAGGGTAATAATATCAAATCACAAATTTCTTGATGGAAGTGCAAAAAAGAGGGCTATAAGATAAACCAAGAGGGGTGTGGTTGATACTTGATGAAACCTGGATGGATGTAAATGAATTTTACCATTTTCACGATGATATGAATCCTAGAATCTATCACATTGAGTTATTGCATTTGGCTCGCTATTGCCATTGATGGGTCGACTTAATTCAGTGATGATTATTCATTAGGTAACGGCGATAAAAGCCATCACTCTAGAATCCCATCCACTCCCCTTTCCCTCCCGTATGTGCCCCTGTTTTGGGTCTATGTACTTTCCTGCTTACGTGGTTATTTTCCCTATTCGGGTTTTCATGGGATTTAAACCAATTTGGTCCTGTATCTTTTTACCTTTATTGAAACGGTTCTCGAACTATTTACTTTATTGATTTAGTCCTGTATGTAAATTTCGCTAATTTGGTCCTAATTGACCGTAAAATACATAAAACGATGCCGTTTTAAACATGTGCCGATCACGTGCACTTATTTTCCGGCAGAAGCTGATGACGAGGCATTTTTTTATTCCACGTGGCATGCTGAGTGTCAATTTTCACCAATTAAAAAAAATGAAATAAATTACAAAATCCAACTCATTTAAATAAATAAATATAAAGATAAAACTTAAAATTAATGAAATTAATTCAAAATCTGAATTCCAAAACGCAGATCCAACAATTCTTCTTCCCCAACCCACCGCCTTCTTCCCCAACCCTCCAATCTCAATCGGTCCAGTTTAAAGAATCCTGAATCGCAATAATTGACCCGGATCAAACACAAAAAAAGTCCGGCGACACATATCATTCCTGTTTTGGGGATAGGGTTCGGACGGTTCCTATTCTTTAACAAGTGGCAGCGTCGACGGTCGAGGATGAGAGGCGGAGCGTTGTCAGCGACTGTGGTTTGGCATTAATTGAGGGATTGGATTTTGAATTCTGGTGTATCTAATCCGACATCTGCGTTGTTTCCGGTGCAATTGAGATCCACCAATTGACATCCCAATCGCCTTCGCGAGCTCCCCCACCACCACTAGTACCTTCTCCGTGGGTGTTTGATTTCTTGTGGGTGTTTAATTTGGTTCCCCGGCTGTTGTTTGATTTTTTGTGTTTTTGTTTCCACTAATTATGGTTTCTGCTTGGATTTTGGGATTTAGTTTTGATTTGGTTTTCCAGATTTTACTTCATCTCAGATTCTTGGTTTCTGTTCATCTCAGATTTTAATTCATCTCAAATTCTTTGTTTCTGCCAATCCCCCACTGCAGCATTTTTAATTCATCTCTTGGTTCTTGGTTTCTAGATTTAATTCTTGGTTCCCAGATTTTAATTCATCTCAGATTTGGACTGATTCTTGGTTTCCAGATTTGAGATTTTGTATTTTAATTCATCTCTGGATTTGCGAAGTGAAGAAGATGACATTTGTAATTTTATTTTGTTTTTTAATTTTAATTTTAATTGATTTTAATGTTATGGAATTTAACTTAAAATTTAATATTCTTTTTAATGGGACAAAATACTCGTCAGCGTGCCCCGTCTACCAAAAATTCCACATCATCAGCTTCTGCCGGAAAAATGATGCACGTGATTGGCACATGTTTAAAACGGCATCATTTTATGTATTTTCCGGTCAATTAGGACCAAATTAGCGAAATTTAAATACATACAGGACTAAATTAATAAAGTAAATAGTTAGAGGACCATTTCAATAAAGGTAAAAAGATACAGGACCAAATTGGTTTAAACCCGGGTTTTCATGCTCATGCAGAGGGAGGGAGGGAGGGAGCGTGGGTGGGGTGGGTTCTGGATTGTGTTATTCTGATGTTGATGCTGCCATTTTCATGTTTTGCAGCACTGGATTTCTTTGATCGTAGCAGTGACTATCAGCGGCCTGCTGGAGGCCTATACGGCACAGCTTGATAATGCCTTCATACCTCTTATTTTCTACAGCCTGCTCTGTTTATAACCTGCCACTATAGCAACCCAGCCGAAGTTCGTTTCACTTTCTCAACTCATTCGAGTGGCGAGAGCCTCACCCTTAACCATATTCTTCACATGTCATTTTATTGCTCCCATCTGTCTTGTAAATAACACTGACATAACATGTACAATAGTCTCACATAAAAGAGAGGTGTTCTCTTCTTCCTGACCTCAAAATAGGTGTAGGGTTTTGCGACCCCTTAATTTTCGACCATTTTTTATTTTCCATGTTATAATAGTACCTTCATAAAATAGAACAGGTTAACTAGGAGAATATCCTTACATTAATGTAGAGATAATGGCAGCGGCCGACCTTGTATTTTCAAACATAGTTTATTTGTCAATCTTCTGTTGTTTTGTTTCGTTAACATTTTCTTCCTGTTCTAACAATTGTCGTCCAGCTTCCTAACTTCCTTTTCTCGTAGATATATTAAGTCATTTTTCTACGTTTAAATTTCGTAAGTGCTTCATTGGTCTCCAAACTTGTTCCTTGTCATTCCGCATATATCTGTTGGTTTTCCTCCTTTGCTGGACTTCTTGGATGAAAGAACAATCACTGCGTAAGCTCTTGGCAATGAAAGTGTTGTAGTAAGAAAGCTTCATCTGCCGTTGAGAATTCAAAAGGCTAATATTGCAAATGGTGGTTAAATGTGCCTAAGTCTGTTCATTCTTTTGCTGGGCTTTTTCTGGAGCCCTAAGTGATACCTGCAATTCAAGATTTGCAGTTGCACTGGCATCAGACTTTGGGTGGGGGTTGGGGGTGGGGGGGGGGGGATGGGGGTGCTCCTTTTTTTGATACATTATATACTACTATGAATATATACAACTGATTTAGTTATTGATTCTAGTTATGGATTTTTAACTTGAATTAATTTGTTGCGAAAATGCCATATGAATAGAGTAATAGTGAAATGCACTTGGGCTACTGTAAAATTGACGAAGAAATATTTTTTAATATTTTGAACACAAATGTGGGGCTTCAGTGTGTTAGTATAGTAAGAAATAAAATATGAGGTGATGATCAAGGGTACAAAGCTAACAATTTTTTTCCTGAAAGTTCACTAATTTTAATTTTACTATTTAAAATCTAACTCTTATTATACTCAAGACATACATAAATTAATATTATTCTTAATATTTTATTTATACCTTTATAATAAATTAAAAATATAAGAGGGTATTTTACACAAGTGGATCACCGTCCGATCGACCATTGCCGGTTGACCAACCAAATGCAGACCACCAATCGCCGTTGGCCGATTGCCGACCGGCCACCGGCAGCCATCGCTAGATTTTTTTTATTTTTTTACTGGGGCAATTGACGATAAAATCTATCCTTTGATACTTTATATTAGCAAGAGTATCCTGACCATCGTCCAACATCACCCAACAACAACATTTAAGCTTTAGTCCCAAAATGATTTAGGGTCGGCTAACATGAATCAAACTTTGAAATCGTCAATGATCGTTACATAAATAACATAAAAGGAGAAAAAGAGGGAAAAAAATAGAGAAAAAAGTAGAGAAAAAAGCAAATAAAAAAAGAGAATGAAAGAAAAAAAGAAAAAAAAAGAAAAAACAAATAAAAATTTCTGAAAAATAAATTAACAGATAACATGGAATAAAGAAAATAGGAATAAAAATACAGAAAAAAAAAAGAAATCAGATTCCATCCACCATCCGTATTCTTTCTCTCTCTATCGTCATACTTTCTCCAATTCCAAGAAACTGCATATCATTTTCAATCATCTTTATCCAAGTTTTATTGGGTCTTCCTCTACCTTTCACAACATTACTTGTTCCCCAACTTTCTAGCCTCCTCACTGGGGCATCAACAGGTCTTCTTCTCACATGACCAAACCATCGTAATCGATTCTCCATCATCTTGTCTTCTATAGCCGCAACTCTTACCTTCTCTCTAATCACCTTATTTCTGAGCCGATCATTTTCTGTATGACCACACATCCATCGTAGCATACGCATCTCCGCCACATTAATCTTTTGAACGTGACACTATTTTATAGCCCAACACTCGGTGCCATATAACAGCGCAGGCCTAATTGTCGTGCGTTAAAATTTACCCTTTAATCTATGAGGCATGTCAGGATCACATAAAACTCCTGTGACACTCTTCCACTTCAACCACCCGGCCTTTATTCTGTGAGCCACATCGCCATCTAGCTTTCCATCCTTTTAGATAATAGATCCAAGATATCGAAAGAAAGTGGATCCATAAACAACTTTCCCATCAAATGTGATCATCCCGTCTCTCTATCACTGTTTTCGCTAAACCTACAGTCCATATATTCAGTCTTACTTCTGCTCAGCCTAAAGCCTCGAGCTTCCAAAGTATCCTCCAAAGTTCCAATTTCTGTTGCACTCCAACCTTCATTTCATCAATCAACACAATATCATATGCGAACATCATACACCACAGAACGTCAATTTGAATTTCTCTTGTCAATTTGTCCATGACTATGACAAAGAGAAAAGGACTAAGAGCAGATCCTTGATGCACCCCAATCGTAATAAGGAATTACCGACATGTATCCTAAATTACCATATGCCACTGAGTATTTCGACCACTGACAATAACTACCGATCGTCTTATTAACAAACTTACCCTTGAGAATTCAAATCGACAGCCGAATAGAAACCAAAAAATTCATAAACAAAAAATCAAAATACATTAAAACAAAAAGAAAAATTACAGATATCCACAGCGAAGAAGGGACCAAACTATAGCTGCACAAAAAAAAAAGAATTAAAAAAAAAAAGAAAATTTGATAGCATAACTAGAAGAACTAAACTCATAGCAACAAACTCAACTCATAGCACCAAATCCATAGTAGTGGACCCTTGAAATCGACCTGACTCGTAGCAGCAAACACGACTCGATTGAAACTCTAGTTTCAATTCAGTCCGTACAACCCGGCCTCACACGACTGCAGTTCATCCCGTCATCTCTGGGCCCCGACTACAGTTCATCCCATGATCTCCACGAGCAAACAAACCTACCGACCACCGTGAGGTTCAGCAGTCGCCTCTAAAAAACCGCCACAGATCTGCGCCCCCACCTGTAAATTGAACTTTCGAGTTCTATGAAGTATCCATAGAAGAAGAGGAATACAGGAGAAGGAGAAGAAGGAGAGAGAGAGAGAGAGAGAGAGAGAGAGAGAGAGAGAGAGAGGCGATGTCCGTGTGGATAGAAAAGAGCAAAAAAAATATGTGGATGTGGGAGAAAAAGGAAAGGAAGATATATAAGGGTGTTTTATGTGAAATTGTGTTTTGTGCAGTAAAAATAAAGTTATTGTGTTTTGGGGAAGTCAATCCTTTACTTTGTATCAATGGGTCATTTCCTCATAAAATATTCCTTCCATCCCATTTGAGGAGACAACATTGATTAATGTATATTTTTAATTAATTTTAATGTATGATATATGAAGCCACTAAAAATTTATAGACTCATCCATGGAAAGTTGAGTATGTTTTTTTTACTAAAAAAAGTCGTAAATTACTCAGTAATATAAAATTCAAAGCTTATTTGTATGAAAGGTATATATGATTGTCACTACAAATTTAAAAATAGTTCCACATGTATTACAATATTTTTCTCTCTTTGTCAACGCAAACTACAAAGAATCTTCAATACATTTTTGCTTTTTATTCTGGACACTACTACATAAAATTGGTTGTGACTCTATATAATTTGGAAGATATAATCCAACATTCAATAGCGTTTGACTCCAATTCTTATTTATCATCATCGTGAAACAAACCATTAGGGAAAATAGTTGTGTCTGAAAGTTAAAGGGCAACTTGCTGTCAGAAGGACTCAACAACATATATGGTATGGAACACTTCATTCCCATATTTATTGAAGCGTATTTTTGCTTCAATAATGCGTTAACCAAGTTGTGTCACGACTAATCTCCTGTATCACAATCTATTTGCTTGATCCATATTTGTGAGGAATATAACTGGAACACCAGTTTCAAACATTGATTTTGAATTCCTGAGCATTGAATACTATTTAATAAATCAACAATGTAGATATCAAAGGTGTTAGTCTGGTCGTTAGACCTATAAATTTTTTATGAACTTGGGTAATCCTTTTCCTCTCCAGTATGATTTTTATCACAAAATCTCATTAACTGACTCCACAATATTGTTCATGGATGCGAGAATTACCCTATTCTGGATAAAGTTACGGGTCTTCTAGTTTCCAATCACATTAGGATATGTACTCTTGACAATTTTGAATCTTATGCTTTCTTGATAAGAATATCTTCTGGGAACTCCACAGATATCTCTTGGTCTATACATTATCCTATATCAGCATCAACCTTCAAACGTCATTCACAGAATTCTTTGATCTCATCATTTTTGAAATTATTTTTAGATTGTCCTACCCGAAGTCGCATGTTTCTTGTCAATGTCAGCATCTTGTAATAGTTCCATAGATTAGAAGAATTTATACTTGGATATATGATATCCTTCACCCCTTGGTACTATAGGAAGTATTTGTCTAAACTACCCTTCAAAAACAACAAATTGTCCTCTAAATAGTAGCAGAGAAGGACAATGATTGAACTCACACAACCACACCCACCCACCTGTCAACCACCTCTTTAAATATCAAAGGTCTTGTTAAGACTTACCGATCTTGTCTGAACTTAGGTATTCTTCTTCTTCTTCTCTAGGTATGCTTTTCATCACAAAATATAACTTGACAATGTTATTCGTGGGTGCGAGAATTGGCCTCTCCTGAAAAAAATAAGGGACTTGTAGTTTTCAATCAGATTAGGATATATACTCTTGACAATTACCGCCTTTGAATCTTCCGCTTTATTGATAAGAATATCATCTGCGAACTTCACAAATTTCTCTCTATCAATACACTCTTCTGTTGGTCTCAATAATGTTTAGGTCAAAGCGTGTATCAGGGGTGGGGGTGGGGGCATAGACTTTAAAAACTTTCAATTTTTCTGAACTATTTTGCGATTCATCTATAAAAGCAGGTAGCAGATAGATTCTAAGAACTCGAATGTCGACAGAAATATTACAACATCTAAGATAAAAGACTCGAATTCTGCAGTTCAGATGTATATCAGTCGAGACTTATTTAGCAACAACTGAGACTAAGTTTCACTTGATCAGTAGAAGACTTTCAACTGACTTAGTTGGTTTTCAAGATAGCTTATGCACTAACTAAGATTGATGCAACATTGAAACATGACGTACAAAACAATAAGTAACATGTTACTTATAGTGGTTTCAAGGGTAGGGTAATCCTCTAGTATTCCATTTTTCTCCATCCAGTTGGAGATGAATTCACTATAACTTCGGAGATGTTACAATGAATTAGAGGATAAAACTTTTTACATCCCGTAACTTTTTGACTTTTTCAAGAAATATTTTAAATCCTCTAAAGTTAATTTCACCAATTGCATGCTCGTTGTACAATTTACTTCCCAAATTTCACCCGAGTCGCTGGAATGCGCCAAAACGACTTTGTTTTGGTGATGTGTAATCCTAATTTGGGGATCTCCATGTGATGTGTCTATCTTGGGGTTAAAAAGCTTGCTGAAGGGAATAAGTTGTGGCTTTTTAATATATATTTTTAAAGTTTTTTTATCTCTAGAAAATCCACATCCCTTTTTTATCTGACAACATCCACATCCCATTCTTAAAGACCCGTCCTTTTCCATTCCTTATTGAACTTCTTCATCGAGAAATCGAGAATCAGGGCTCTAATTTGCGTTCTCAATCAAAAAACATGACCACGATTTCTTCATCATAAATCCCGGCATAAATCAGGACTCTTGAATGGTGTTTATCCCACAAAAAGGTGCGAGGCATTGGCCCTTTGCCAAAGTATGGTAAGTTGGTCCCTTTTCATCTATTTAGTTTTCAATTTTAGATTCTTTATTTGCAAAAGTATCATAAGTTGATGTTCATGTTTATTCTGATTTTTTTTTCTTTCTAAATTCAGATGCTAAAAGTAATTTCATTACATTGTTTTGAATTTTGGAGAAAATTTTGATAGCATGCCTTTGCCTTGATATATATATATATATATATATATATATATATATATATATATATATATATTTTTGGGGGGGCACACTTATATTTGATTGGATTACTACTGATGAATTGAAAAATTTAGATTTGGATGAGTTAAGTGGTAAAGCAGGGGTTGAAGGTGAGAGGATGTATCATCTAAGGCTTAGATATATGTCATTTGAGATGGTTATTAATGATGAAGATCTTAGTGCATGGGCAAAGTAATTTGTGATGTTTAGAGTAATTCATATATATGTCGAACAAGTTCAAATAGAACCTAAATTAGCTAGGCAAAATGTGGGATTAGATGAGGTTGATTTTGAGGTTGATAGTCATGAAGATCCAGAATTTGTAATATAAAAGGAACTAACTGATGATGAGGTCCTTGAGACTAATATAGAAAATATACATGATGACATGGAGGAAATAGATGAAGCTAATATAATAGAGAGTACAAGATGAGCATTGATGGATAGTTAACCGTCTAACTTTGATAAGAGGGGTAAACAAAATGTAGTTGATTTAGGCAGTGAGTGGGGGTGATCCTGATCTTGTTGATGGGGGTGATGAGGTAGATTTTAACGAGTTTAGGATTTCTGATGAATATAATGATGAGCCTAATTACCCAATTTTTAACCCAAAAACTACATTCAACCCAAAGTTCTCCATTGACTAAATTTTTGCCTCTAAGCAAGAGTTCAGAAAGGCTGCCCAATCACATGCCATTAAGTACAAAAGAAATATCAATTTCCCAAAAAATACAAAATAAAAGGTGGATGTAAAAGAAATAGGTAAATAGATGTATTGATATGCTTTTTGAATTATGTTTTTCAAGTGTGACTTATAGTTAATTATTTGGTAACATGCAGAAAGGAAATGCAAATGGAAGTTGTACTACTAAGGTTGTTGATATTCCAATCCAGACATCAACTAATATGAAAAATGTGAGTAGACATGTTATTAATGAATGTTATTTATTACTGTCCCTTTTTATCTATTATCATCAATTTATTGCTGACTAAAATTATTATTGAATCCACATTCTAGATTGCACCATCAAAATTTGTGAATTCCCAACTGAATGATGTGGAAGACAATATAAATGTCACTGTTAGTGAAACTCAACAAAGTCATGTTGCAAATGCAGAATGGTATAGTCCACATCCAAAACCAAGGTCCTTCCATGTGCCACCAGTGGCAAATTGCACAAAGTCATATGCAAACCAGAGTGCAGAGAGCTCGTTCACCTATGACACATGAGCATTTTACACTTAGTAGTCATGCTACCTAAGCGATGACACCATAAAGAGAACTATTGTTGATAATGATGGCAAAAAGTTTATTGACTCATCCTCCCAGGGTAGTAATGGAGATAAGAAAGACAAGGGTAAAGTCAATTGAAGTCCTGCTAGGGTAATACTTGTTTTCTTTTTGTGAAAAAAACTCTGTGAGTGGATTAATGCAACATATTTGTGAGTTGGAGAATACTTTTATGGCTATTTTGTACTCTTTGTTTTGTGGATCAATGTAAAAGCTGTTGCTGATCTATTTGTATATGCTCTTTTTTCAGCTCTGTTTTGTATGGCTATTTTGTACATATATTTACTTGTCAGTTAACATCAATATCATATCATATCAAAAATGAAATTTTGTTGACCAAATTTTGAGCATAAAATGAGAAAGAAACAGTAAGATTAAAAAACATTACATTACCATTACCATTATGATTATCATTTATCAAAACTATACAACTGAAACAACTAATCAAACTATCATTTTCATCTCCATTATATTGCCATTATCATTGAGCAAATCAATACAACTCAAATAACAAATCGAACTCTCATTCATTTTTATCTCCATTACATTACCATTATCAATGATCAGAATAATGCAATTGAAACAACTAATCAAACTAGCATTCATTTTCATATCTATTACATTATCATTATAATTGATCAAAACAACTGAAATAACTACCAAACTATCATTTTCACCTCCATCTACTCACCTAAACCAAAAAGATGAACTGCCACATTAAACAATCCGAATATTACATACAAAATCACAACTAACTTCAGTAGGAGATTAAGATTACAGTTGAAACTGATGCCACATTTTCTATTCTCACCCTTCTTCAACTTCATCTTCATGTTTTGGGCAAATTAATTTCTTATTATCACCCTTCAATGCTATAATCTCCTCCAATATATCATTTAAGCTTTGCAGGACTCAAGTCATCTCATTCAACCTTTCGACAGTCTTTTCCATATTCCTCGTCATTTCCCCCTATTCATGTACACTTCTTAATAATTGGGGTGTAGTTTCTTGCGCCCTCTCACACAATGGTGGGTCAATCCAATGAAAATATTTTGCGATATCCATCACTCCAAAATAATTGAAGATATAATCGTCAAAATGTTCAGAACTGAAGTTCAAAAATGGGTAAACAAAGCTGGCACACTTACCGGGTAGTTCTCGCACCCTAAGAACACTCGCTCGTCACTCCCATCATTCTAGAAAGTTGCGATGGCAGCTATTCTCTTGCAATAACATCTTAGTTGTTGCGATGTTCCACAGGTTTGAGACATTGGGTGAAGAATCGGACGGAATGATATGGGAGCGCGAATTAGGGTTCTAATTTGGGGAAGAACTGCAGTGATGGTTCTTTAAAAATGGATTGTGCATTTATTTTTTAATTTATAAATAAATCAGTATTTTAAATACAAGAAATATAATTATTAAAAAATTTGGAAGTAAATTAATTAAAAAAGTCACAACTTACTCCTGTCAGCAGGCCTTTTAACCCCACGATAGCCACATCAGTATCCAGACCGGAGATCCCCAAATTGGGATTACATTTCAGCCAAAACAACGTCATTTCCTTTTCGAATGCTAGCACCTCCCAGAATAAACTGAGAACACGTGGATGCCTCACAATCTTCTTTCTTTGGTTGCTTGTCACCTCTTGATCGAAAACCCTTGGATGCCTCATAACTCTAAAGTTGTTTATCACCTCCCAATCAAGAACCTTGGATATAGCACAACCTTAATTTTCAAGAACATCGTTCAAGAAAATACTCCTAACTCAAATCATTTTTGATAAAAGTTTATTGTTCTCTAATTGAGTATCCTCTTTCTTTTTTGGATGATCTTGAATATCTCTTTATTGGCAGGATATGTAAGAGTTTCTTCAATGTGTATCTTTTGAATTTTATCTCTTTCGCGATGCTTATATATTTTCGTAGATGTCTTGTGTTCTTGTTTGCGTTTGAGAATTTGATTGCATCATGCTTATCTCATTCATGCCTTCAGGTAATTATAGTACAATCTTGAGATTTATTCATATCTATTCACCAATTTGAACAAATCCGTCCGTTAGAGAGAAACATTTTGTTTTACATATCTTTTGGCAATGGCTTGTGTTCTTCAATATTTGCCAATTAGTATGACTTTCTCTATTATTAGATTTGTGTATCCGTAATTCCTTGACTTGTTTTGCGTGGAATATTTGAACCGGAGGAATATGCTATCCCTACTAGGGCTGGGGGCGGGGCGGTTTGGGGCGGGACGAAAGTGGAATTGCACCCGCACCGCAATTCTTGTGCGGTGCGGTTATCTGCGGGGCGGTGCATTATCAAAATTTAAAACCGCACCACATAGCCATTGCGCGGGGCGGGATCAATGCGGGTGCGGGGCGGTTTTGCACCTATTTTTAAGTTTTTTTTCCTCCTTAAAAAACAGTTTTTTTCTTGCTGTTGCAAACCAAAAACAGAAAAATAATAAATAATAAGTTTGTTAAATTTCAACAGGTACAACCCAAACAACATATCTAAAGCAACAATAGTCCCAAATGATAGTTATATTACAAGAAATAAAAGTACAAAATAATAAATAAGCTGCAATTTGTTTTCATTGTGCCGTTTCGGAGTTCGAGCAACTGAAGCTTTAGAGTTCCAGCATCACAGACCTGTATTGTTGGCAAGTAATCAGTGTCATTGTCATTTGAACATAATAAAATCAAAACTAAAGATACTTATTTATTAGCTACAATGCACTTAGTACTCAGATATTGAGATACATGAAATCTGATAATTGAACTGACTAATAATTAATACTCACAAAATGAAATCTGATAACTGAACTGACTAATAAATAATAACCATCAGTAATTATTTCATAATCCTCAGCCACTTCGACTTAGTACAAGAAACTTGCACCGCTATGTAATTTTTATGCGGGGCGGGTTTATGCGGGGCGGGATAAAACTTGCGGGGCGGGCATTATGACATTAAAACTGCAACCGCTATGTAATTTTTATGCGGGGCGGGCCAAAATTATAATTTAAAACCGCACCGCCGTGCTATTTTGCGGTGCGGTGCGGTGCGGGGCGGGGCGGGGCGGTACTTTCCCCCAGCCCTAATCCCTACTTTCCGTATTCCTTTATGCACATTTCATAATTTTCTTAGTGTGTCCTTTATTTGTTTATTTCATGTATGTATGTGATTACCTTATTTGTTGACTTTTCAATAGGCTGATATGGACAACTGAAAAATGACTTAGAGAATTTCTATAAGTAACGGAACCTAGTTGCCGATACTTGGCTGCCTGTCTTTAGATGGTCTTTCTTCACTCAGCATCGAGAACTCTTCTTGGATCCCCAATCCCGATTGTCGATTGATCCACTTAGCTGTCGATCATCTATGTTAGCGATCGATTATCTTATACAAATTTTGATACTATATAAGATACTCAATTGTTTTTTTTTTGCAATGACAATTAATTTCAGCTTACATTTGACTCTAACTTATTACGGGATGACATCATAAAAATCTTAAATGCATTCCTAACATATTCCCCCTATTTTGATGATGGCAAAGCTTAATCACTTGTTCAAATATAACAAGATAATATTTCTTACGTCCCGAGATGACAGGGTCCACAGGACCATATAAGTCTATATACAATAAATTCAAGACCTAGTGGGTTGAGAGATATGATTTGCTCTTCAGGGATGTCTTGACTTGCTTGTCTTTCTGACAGGGTCTACAAACACTGTTCTTATGAAATGATACATCTGGCAAGCCTATGACTATTCCCTATCGTACTAACTTGTTTATGGTCTTGAAGTTGACGTGAGACACCCTCTATTGATAATATTGAAAGGCAACGGGTCATATACCTAGTATTGAGGAGTTGTGTGCCTCGGAGGATTTTCCATTGTTATCGAGGTACAACTTTTCTCTGTTGTTGTTTGTGATGTGATTTGTATGCTTGAAGAGCGTACTGTTGATGTTGGTCACCGGCTCTCACAGGTCTGTAGGGATGTGCTATCCGCTGCTTATGATATGAGCTAGGAGGCGGAATAGCAGCCTTTGTTTTGTGTTGAAGTCATGGCTGTGGCTTTGCCTTTTTCTGCAGGGACAAACCTTGAAATCTCCTCGATCTTGGGAATTGGATTAGGTTCAACCCCTTTTAGACAAATACCATGTGGGTTTTACCATCGTTGGAGAACGAGTTGTATTCCATACCACGTTTATCATGAAAGTGTTGGCCTGTGTTTAGGATATCTTCCATCTTCATGGAGGATTCTTAAATAACTTGAGAATAGTTTCAAGTTCTCCTTCTCTCTTCTCAAGAAGCTGTATCTTAGCTTCCAATAAGGAATAACCGTTTGTCTTACCCTGATCATGAAATTTTAACTCATTCACTTCAGCAGAAAATTGATGATTGCACTCCTTGAGTTTTTTATTTTCGACTTTGCTACTTTTGCAATCTATAGACATGTTTTCAAAAAATTGATTTTTAGCAAGTCGTTTTCATTCTTCAGCTCTAAGTTGGAAAGTGAGAGCGGTAGGTTTTCTTATTTCAAACTCTCATGGACTTGTTGAATGGTTCTAAACTCGTTCATCATATTTCGAAAGTATGAGATGTATTAACGGGATTATTAGCATTTGAAGAGGTTGAGCTTGCCTCGTTCTCACTGTCGTCATCCTCATCTTCATTGGCCATCATGCACATATAGGCCTTGTCTTCTATCTCATCATCCGAGAATCGCTGTCGGTGACTGTAATACCCCTAGAGCCACCCCGAAATATTACAGCGTGGGCCCCACACCGAGACCCACAAGGCCAAAAGATATTTTTAAAACCATTTCAAACGTGTCAAAAGGCTAAAGACAGTAATATATTTCAAATAATCAAATACTCTCCAAAAATCCATTTTCTAAATACCATCATAAAATCCAATTTGAAAGTACAAGGCTAAAAATGCCAAAACTCAATAGTATCAAAATGTATGTTAAGTCACCGCTTACACGTGCCGATAAAATAGTTTAGGGAATTGGTTTTTTAAAGTAAACCCAAGTTGAAAAATACCAGAAAACCATTTTAAAATACACACACAACGGATATGGTAAAAATATATTTGCAGCAGAAAATAACAAACAGTCAAAATACCCAATTTCCAACACACGTCATAGCCAGTATCATCTGGGAAGCTCATCTCTTCACGACCGCTACTAACTCGATCTCCGAGTACCTAAAAATAAGGCCCACGATGGGGTCAGCAATACTACTCAATAATAGTAACGATGACATGAACATTAATAATCATATACCAATGCAGTAACAAGTAAAGAATATCATTCGTAGAATTTCACCACCATAATCTTACCAACACGTGGTATTCCTCATCAAAAAAATCCTTTCCATATTCCATTCTAATAATCTAAATAACAAAATGAACTCATACACAAACATCTTTACTGTATCCCAAACAATAACTCCACAATACGAAATATACAAGCTCTGTCCAATCTGATCCACCAGATAACATCATCAAACCTCAACATGATAATCGATTGTCAATCAAAGGACAATTACCAAGAAGGAACACAGAACATACCTCAAGATACACAACACCACGACGAATCATGTCAGTCTAATTCGAGATTAGATCAATGCAACATATGGACTAACAAAAGACCTACAATGTACCCTAAATATGACAACATCAATATACACTCAACATGACAACATCAATATACACTCAACATGATAAACAATATACACTCAATATGACAACATCATTATACGCTCAACATGACAACAACAATATACATTCAACATAAAAACAACATCATACACTCAATGTAGTCCGTGATCCAGCATTCACTGTGAAGATCCTAAGATGATCCCGTCGGAGCAACATATGGTGGAAAACCCCGTCTAATGATCTAGTGCGCGCTAGCATAAATCCCAAGATGATCCCGTCTGATCAACACGTGGTGGACATACAACCAACAATACACATACACATGATAACATGAATGCCACTAATGATATATAATAATTAAGACACTTGTCTCGAATCTGTAGGGGACAATTTCGATGTAAAAAACCATCACCAACGATTATCCTTGTTATTCGACGATCCAAAATGTCACTCATATCCTGTCTTCATCAAAACATATCCTCAATACTCAAATATACCCATAATAAATATAAATCATATATATAATGATTTAACTCAAAAATTGGATAAGGACATATAAACCAAATTTCCAAAACTCATGCTTATAATAATTGCTATATGTACTATAAACCAAATTAAAATGAAAGCATTCATTAAGCATTATAATTTGAACAAGTATAAACTTTCCTCGATACCGATATGACAACGAAGCCGTTACCAATTTCTTTCTCTTCCTCTACGAGCTCCTTGACTCCGACCAAAGAAAGTCGCAAATATCCTCGAGCTCAACCGCAACACACGGTTCTAATCAATGATCAGTTGTCACAACCTATTGCAATAATTGATTAACAACAAGTTCGATAACATTCACCAACCTATATAATCAAACCCAACGGCTCAACAATACTTCGATCATACACAGAACCGTAACACTCAATCCAATCAACTACGAATTCTATCCATTATAAGATTCCGTAATCCGATAATCATACCAATAATCAATTCAATATGATATCAATACTCATAATATCCCAATCAAGTTCAACTTCGAAATACAGTTTAACAATTAATAATCGTCAAATTCAAGGTATACAATACCAATACTATCGACAATCCGAAATATCCAATTGGTTCAATAACAATGAAAATCATACTCCAAGATTAATCATAATCTTTACAACCTCATATTCAAAATAATTTGTTCACCCTTTAGTCATATCCATCAAATTCATAACAATCACAATTCCAAGGTTACCAAATAATCCTAACATGCAAATAGAATACTCGTTTAACATATATGAATACATATACTCAAGGGTGAATAATAATCTCATCAAACTCATAATTATTATTTGCATTCCAACGGGATCATACGGAAACCATATCATCAATCACCATAACTTGATTCTAGATATGAAAATTCCATGTTCATATCTAAAATATCTGCACCTTACGTATTTTTATCTTATCATGATACCTACATACACATATATATATATATATGGGCGATTTACATCTGACTACCTTTTTAGATGGTCTAATTACAGTTTGGTCCCTATTGTTTCAGATATTACAATGAAGGACAAATTTTGCACTGTCCAGAAACTATATTTACAACGAAGGACAAAAGTCAAATTTTCAGATGATGTCACTGGAGAGAGAGTACTGATATTCCGAATTTGCCCTTTTATTTTTCATTTTCTTATTTACCCATTTATTTTTCGCCTCACGTGGGTGGCACATGCTGGACCTCATTGTAATATATATAACACTTTTGGACTTCAGTGTAATAAATTTTCAAGCTTTCTAGAAAAAAATATTTTTTCCAAAAAAGAAAGTATTTTCTGGAAAAAAATATTATTTTTCGAAAAAAAATATTTTCTGGGAAAAAAACTATCTTTTCGAAAAAAATATTATTTTATGGAATTTTTATTTTTTTCGAAAAATTAAAAAATATTTTCCGGAAAAAAATATTATTTTCTGGAAAAAATATTATTTTTTCGAAAAAATAAAACTTTTTTCTGGGAAAAATTAAAAATATTTTTGAAAAATTAAAAAATATTTTACGGAGATAAAGGTATTTTTGTAAAATAATATTTTTTCGAAATTAAATTATTTTCTGGAAAAAAAATATTATTTTTTCGAAAAAATAAAATTATTTTCTGGAAAAAAATAAAAAAAATATTTTTTCGAAAAAATTAAAAAAATATATTTTCTGGAGGAAAAAATATTTTTTGGCAAAATAATATTTTTTCGAAATAAAATTATTTTCTTGAAAAAATATTATTTTTTCGAAAAAATAAAATTATTTTCTGGAAAAAAAATAAACTAAAATATTTTTATGAAAAAAAAATATTTTTTGGAAAAAAAATATATTTCGAAAAAAAAATTATTTTCTGAAAAAAAAAAATATTTTTTAAAAGAAATTTATTAGTCAAACACTTTAATAACTTATAAGCTATTTGTTTAATATGAAATGTATTTTAAAAGAAATGTTTTATTCAAGTAAATAGAGGGGCATTTTCGTCTTTTTAATAGAAGTCAACACCAATTCATATTTTTGTCCTTCGCTGTAATTTATGAAACAATAGGGACTAAAGTGTAAAGAGGCCATCTAATAGGGTAGTTGGCTGTAATTTCCCCATATATATATATATATGTATATATATATATGCACTTCAAGACTTCTTCAAGAACGAGAATTAATCCATAACCATGTTCATCTAACATCACTTTGTTTATAATCATCAAAACAACATAATCCATTATGTTATCTAACTATATATTACATAAGTTTCACTCATAATCCAATAAATACAAACATATTATTATCTTCTTCAACACAAACTTCACAAAATATCAAGAATCATATCAATACTTCAATAGTCCATCATTATATGAAGTAATTATCAGCAACAACATCAACATAATTTGATAATCCATCTTACGAGCATGTTTGAACGAATTGCAACTCGTTAACATGAGTAACCCTATCCAATATTTTCAATCTCTTTTTCACAACTCAAGTTAATCACGTATAATATGATACACTAACATGCTTCGTAACATGTTAAATTTCTCCAAACACTGAGCTATAATCAGAGGAACATGAATATTACCTTGTATGGATTAACTACGACAAAGAACAATCGAACTCCTCCAGGAATCATCATCAACTCTAGGTATAAAGATCCAATCCATGCCCCCAAGCTCATAAACAAGTTATAAGAGGCTCAATATCATCAGCATATGCATAAGGAAGATTTTGGGAGAGAAACTCTCAGTTTGGATCGTGAGGAAATGAAAGAGCAAACCTCATTTTATAACCTGCACAATTATTAACGGATGCTACTACTGCAGAATAATATACGCAACAGCCTCTAACGTACGCTATGTTACCTTGATTGCGTAAGCAACACCAGTCTAGAGTCTACTGCCTCATTTGTTATAATGTCTTATGTACGCAACATTTTTCGTCTAACGTACATAAACGATTAATGTACGTAATACTTAGACTATAGCGTACGTAATTACATCGTTGACTTCATCTAATCATGCGTCGACAACAATCGTGACCACACACTAGATTCCATTGGACTGATCTACAATCAACACGTGTTAGCCCTATGCTTAGCATGCGCTAAATGCCGTTGACTTAACCATACACATGCACATTGATAGCTATAGACCACCAGACGCACCTGTAGGCTACTGTCTGGATCATGTCTGATATGATCTTACGTATGTTAATCTCGCCTTTTTGTACGTAAGGTTCACATTAGCGTACGCTATGTCCTTCAATTAGCATACTTTATGCAGACTATACTTAGCCAATTTTAAACTATTCATGTATGTCTTCTCGATATACTGGATACATATACGTGACTTACTGAATATGTATAATGGTTCCCATATTACTCTCGTACAATATACCTGTTACATAATATCCTCAAATGCATTTGTATTAGTGTAATTATCTAAATCCTTAGATCATTTTATCCATATTGTACAGATAACACACTATGCAATATAAAACGGATAAAATAATGTGCAACAACCATAGTAAAAAGTTAGGATATTACAATGATAGCTTGTAGACATTCTTCCATCTTTCTTGCTGTAGGCGGTGGATCTGATTCCCCAATCAGCACCTTCAGCTTACTTCTCCATACTCTTCCTGTTGCGTGAACCGTACGATGTGGACATCTATTTGCATAGTGTCATGACTTCGTGCAGTTGTAACATATGTTAGAGTATCGTATGGGAGGTGACTCAGTACTTACCTTGTTTGAAGGTTTCAGTTTGTATGGAGCCTTTATGGATTTCTTAGTGAACTTCCGAAACTTTTGCATGGGTAGTGCCATATCATCTTGCGACAACACATCATCATCATCATCTCCAACAACTTTGGAGGTGCTGGTGCTAGAGCTTTGTCTTCTATCAAGTACAACCGCAAGTGATGAAGTCTTGATAGGCGACTCTTCAGCCTTCTCTTTCTCCTATCAATATAACAACAACAACATCTAAGCCTTAGTCCCAAAATAATTTGGGGTCGGCTAACATGAATCAAACTTTGAAACCGTCAATAATCATTACATAAATAACATAAAAGGAAAAAAAGAGGGAAAAAAGTAGAGAAAAAAGCAAATAAAAAAAAGAGAATGAATATTAAAAAAAAGAAAAAAAATGAAAAATCCTGAAAAATAAATTAAAAGATAACATGGAATAAAAGAAAATAGGAATAAAAATACAGATAAAAAAAAGGAATCAGATTCCATCCACCATCCGTATTCTTTCCCGCCACATTTGCCTCTCCATCGCCATACTTTCTCCAATTCCAAGAAACCGCATATCATTTTCAATCATCTTTATCCAAGTTTTCTTGGGTCTTCCTCTACCTTTCACAACATTACTTGTTCCCTAACTTTCTAGCCTCCTCACTGGGGCATCAACAGGTCTTCTTTTCACATGACCAAACCATCGTAATCGATTCTCCATCATCTTGTCTTCTATAGACGCAACTCTTACCTTCTTTCTAATCACCTTATTTCTGAGCCGATCTTTTTTTGTATGACCACACATCCATCGTAGCATACGCATCTCCGCCAAATTCATCTTTTGAACGTGACACTGTTTTACAGCCCAACACTCGGTGCCATATAACAGCACATGCCTAATTGTCGTGCGGTAAAATTTACCCTTTAATCTATGAGGCATGTCAGGATCACATAAAACCCCTGTGGCACTCTTCCACTTCAACCACCCTGCCTTTATTCTGTGAGCCACATCGCCATCTAGCTCTTCATCCTTTTGGATAATAGATCCAATATACCGAAAGAAAGTGGATCCATGAACAACTTTCCCATCAAATGTGATCATCCCCGTCTCTCTATCACTGTTTTCGCTAAACCTACACTCTATATATTCAGTCTTACTTCTGCTCAGCTTAAAGCCTCGAGCTTCCAAAGTTCTAATTTCTGTTGCACTCCAACCTTCGTTTCATCAATCAATACAATATCATCTGCGAACATCATACACCACGGAACGTCATTTTGAATTTCTCTTGTCAATTCGTCCATGACTATGGCAAAGAGAAAAAGACTAAGAGCGGATCCTTGATGCACCCCAATCGTAATAGGGAATTCTTCTGTCCTCCCAACATTAGTACGTACAATTGTACTAGCTCCCTCATACATGTCCTTTATAATGTCAATATATTTCCGCGATACACCCTTCTTTGCTAAGGCCCACCAAAGTGTAATACCCGTACTTTTTGTAAATCTTCTACTCTTGTACTTTGTAATTTTTACGCTCGTATAAGTGTTTGGTAAGCTTATATGGATCTGGGAACTCTTGTCAATTGGATTTACCCCTTTTCTTATTCGGATCGTATTTGTTTTGGATCCTTGATGCGATTATACTACCTCCGTGTAATGGGTAGCGCACGCTACGCACACCTTGTAGCGCACGCTAATTTAGTGAGGGTAGCGCACGCTATCCATTATCATTAGCGCACGCTACTAAGGTATTGGGGGCGGACAATCCAGTAGCTACTGGACTGGAAAAGGGAGTTCCTAGCGTACGCTAGGTGTGACTGGTAGCGTACGCTAGATTTTGATGGTAGCGCACGCTACGTTACTAGAGTAACGTGCGCTAAAGAGAGCAGAGCCGGGACGATGGGTTCGGGTGGACACGACTACCGTGTAGCGCACGCTATTAGAAGTAATTAGCGCACGCTAATTGGGGTCACTAGCGCACGCTATGAGCGGTGTTAGCGTACGCTAGCAGGCGCGAGAGGCTCTTGGATTGCTGGTGAGTCCGATAGCGCGCTATTTTTCATGAATAGCGCACGCTAATCCCTATTTAGTATAAATAGGACATTTCCGTTCCCAAATCGTCATTTCTTCCTTCCTTCACCTCCTTGGACGATTTTAGGCGATTAGAGCGAATTGTGAGGAGTTCTTCGAGCCGCAATTATCTAGCAACACCTTTGAGTTTCTAGTTCGGATTTATCAACGTTTAATCCTCTCCACCGCTCCAAATCAAGGTAAACTTCTCACAACCCTAGATATTCGAGATTTGGGGATTTTCCATACGATCTCTTCGATCCAGCTTGTTGTTATGTTAGAGTATATCGATTACGAGTTATCTACATTGGATACATGTTTTCATACGCATTTAATGGTATATTTAGGAGTTCTTGAGTAATTGGGATATTTGACTTGCGATTCACTATCTAAGAGAATTATTTAGGAACACATGTATCGGGGTAGTAAATTCGAGTGATTCCAACTTATTTTCATACCGATGGAGTTTTGATAATTGAATTACGAACTTGTCTAGGTTCGGAGTTGTCGAATCCTTCAATCTTGGTACCTTGTCGTTCGTACCCTTTTCCTCTCGTTTCCGGGCAAGTGATTCTTGTGAAAGTTATGTTCTTAAATGTGAAAAGTAATGCATGTGATTGTGAGAGTTGCTTTCGTTCACTCCGAGAGGACCCGATGGGGTCGAGGAGGGTTCCGCTTATGTCGGTTCCGTGAACATTTGGGTTAGCCACTCCGAGATGATCCGACGAGGTCGAGGAGGGATTCGCGCATTGTCGAGTCCACGGTTAATCAAGAGATATCATCATTTCCAAATATGTTTGGATAATTGTATTTTCCGGAAAATCATTATCATGGTTTTGAATTGGTGCATATGCTTTTATGTATAAGACTTGACATTTCACTTGTAATACTTGCCCTAACCCCTCTCGTGTGGGGAAAATTACTTTGGTGTTTTTCAGGTCCTAAGGAACCTTACGAGCGAGCGCCGGGACGATACGATAAGGATGGCGAGGCGTGATACTGTGGCTAGTTGTGTTCTACATTGTTTGGTCGTTGTTCTCTTCGGTCCATTTTATCCTTGTAATAATAAGTGGTACTCGAGTACTTTAGGAAAGTCTTTTCCACTGTCGTACAACTTCTTGTGTTTCTTCATGTTATTGTTTGTCCGTGGTTGAACTTCCTTGGTTGTATCGAGTTTATTGTTTCCCGAGTAGACTTTATTAAATTTAATACGTTGTGAGTGAGATAAGCCTAGTGAATCCAGTCGGGATTTACGTGTGATATTCTCCGAATATCTCGGGGTGTTACGAGAATTTGGTATCGAGCTTAGGTTTATGGATACCTAGAGTGCCGGATTCTTTGGTCTAAATGTACTATTCCAAGGACACGGTATCATGTGTGCCGTCATCTCGTCACGACCGGTACTCGTAAGCTCCCTATCTTATTTACCCTCTTCATTCACTCACTATCATTCGATTATGGGACATGAGAAGTCCATATTCTATATGGCATTGCTTCGAGCTATTCTTATGATTTTACTTACATTTTTCTTTAGAATGTCAACTGGTAGAGGACGTGGACGCGGCCGTGGTCGTGGTCGGGGCCGAGGGCGTGGCGCAGCCGGTGGAGCAGCCATGTCCTCGGCTCGGTAGAAGGCTCGGCTACGCCTAGCTTGTCGGACTCTGTTCAACCTAGCACCGGTAGTCATCGGGAGCCGTCAACGATCAGGAACTTCTACGGGAGCCAACCGGATGTGGGTGTTGCCACCATATCGCAACAAGTGGCGAACCAAATGGCTCTTTTAACCCAGTGATGCAGCTTAACCAACCACCTCCTGTTCGACCTTTGGGCCGAGAAGTGGTTACAAGATGTTATTCGTATGCCCTCCCCAATTTATTGGTGCAAATGATCCGATCGGTGGGAAGATTGGATTAATGAGATGAATAAAGTTTTCATGGCCGTGAATTGTCGGAGGCACGTAAGGTGCCGGTTGCCCGATACTTCCTATCAAGGGATGCGGCTAGCCGGTGGCAAGGCTGTTGCACCTCGGGATCGTGAGGTTTCATGGGGCGAGTTTAAGGAATTGATGGAGGCCGAGTTACGCCGTGGCACATTCGGGAGGCCGGGATTCGAGCCTTTTATGAAGCTAAACCCCGGGATGTCCACGTATCTCGTGCAATCATTGAATACAACCGTCAACTCAACCATGTGAAAAATCAAGTGAGGGAAGAGAGAGATAGAATTCGTCACTTTGACATGCGAATGAAGCCAAAAGTTCGGCACTATATGTCGGGCCTCGCTTGCGCCACATTGAAGGAGTATCAAGATAGGGCACTAGCATATGATATGTCCTTCACTACTACCGAAACGACAAGTGAGAGTAAGAAGCAGAAGACCACTGGAAAGTTTTCTAGCGGTAGAGGTGGCAACCAGCGGGGATCGCAGTCGGCAAGCTATACAACCAAAGGGTCTTCCCGTGCATCGGGAGGTAAACGGAATTTCAGAGTTGGTGCTAATGCGTCCAACCGTGTTGTGCCTTGTTTTTATTGTGGCGGCAAGGCCATATTAATCGTGATTGTGGTCTACCCCATTGAAGTGTTTTAATTGCGGCCGGGAAGGCCACAGAGCCATGTCTTGTACGGAAGAAGAAACCCCACTTGGAACTCGGGCAACGGCCCCTACGCACAGAGGCGAGTGTTAATCAGAAGTCATCTACGGGTCAACCATCCTAGAGTTACGGTCGAGGCAGAGGCCGTGGTCAGTCTGTTAGAGGGGGAGCTCCCAGTGCTGGTTCGGTTCAACCTCGTGTCTATGAGATGAGGAAAGCTGGAGATCCAGAGGCTACTGTGGCGACATGTATCATTTCTCTTTTGTCTCATCCAATTAGAGTGCTTTTTGATTCCGGTGCTTCTCATTCGTTCATCTCTTTGGATTGTGTGCGTCGATTGAATATTGAGGGCTTGTCTCCTTGTGAGTCCTTTGTGGTTAAGTTGCCCAGTGGTGATAGAATCGTGGGAGACAAGGAAGTTAGAGATTGTCCGGTGTTAATCGCTGAGAGAGTGTGGTTTTCGAATTTGATAGTCGTAGACATTGTTGATGAAGATCTAATCCTCGGTGACGATTGGCTCGATAGACACGGTGCAGTAATGAATTATCGCACGAAGATCATATCGATGTTAGCCAAAGACGGTACCGAACACCATTTCGCGGGGTACAAGAGGGGATGTCAGAAATTTTTGATTAGTGCCTTGAAGGTGACAAAACTTATTAGAAAGGGTTGTGTTGGGTATTGGTGTTATGCCATGAAAGTCGAAGATGGGAAAGTTGAACTTCCCTCGATTCCGGTTGTAAGTGATTTTCCGGATGTTTTCCCAGACGAATTACCGGGACTACCACCGGGGCGGGAAGTTGAATTTACAATTGATTTGGAGTCAGGAGCAACCCCGATTTCTAAGGCACCGTATCGTATGGCACCTTCAGAAATGCAAGAGTTGAAGAAACAACTGGGAGAGTTGTTGGATAAAGGGTATATTAGACCCAGTGCCTCGACATGGGGTGCACCGGTCTTGTTTGTAAGGAAGAAAGATGGTTCACTACGTTTGTGTATTGATTATCGGGAACTGAACAAAGTGACCATTAAGAATAAATACCCTTTGCCGCGTATCGATGATTTGTTTGATCAATTGCAGGGAGCCGCGGTGTTCTCGAAAATTGATTTGAGGTCCGGTTACTATCAACTTCTCATTAAGGAATCCGACGTTCCTAAAACTGCTTTCCGTACGAGGTACGAACACTATGAGTTTGTGGTTATGCCTTTTGGGTTAACCAACGCACCAGCGATATTTATGCAATTGATGAATAAAATATTTATTGAGCATCTGGATAACTGTGTAGTCGTTTTTATCGACGATATTTTGGTCTACTCTCGAGATGAAGAGGAACACGCTCGGCATTTGCGATTGGTATTGGAGATTTTGAGGACTCAGCACCTCTATGCAAAGTTTTCTAAGTGTGAATTATGGCTGAAGGAAGTCATGTTTCTCGGACATGTGATTTCAGCGGAAGGGGTTCGGGTAGATCCCCAGAAAATTGAGGCAGTGTTAGATTGGGCTCCACCCAGGAATGTGAAGGAGGTTCGTAGCTTTTTGGAGTGCGGATACTACCGGAGGTTCGTCGAGGGGTTCTCCAAACTTGCTCGACCACTTACTCAATTACTCCAGAAGTCCGAAAGGTTCGAATGGAATGAAGAGAGACAACAGAGTTTCGAAGAGCTGAAAAGGCGTCTGACTACCGCACCGGTTTTAGCCCTACCCCAGAAAGTCGGTGGGTATTCAGTTTATTGTGACGCATCAGGACAAGGACTTGGGTGCGTACTCTTGCAGCATGATAAGACGATTGCCTATGCTTCACGGCAACTTAAACCGTATTAGCTGAATTATCCTACCCATGATTTGGAATTAGGCTTGTAGTGTTTGCCTTTGAAGATGCGGCGTCACTATTTGTACGGTTCTTCATGTCGAATTTATACCGACCACAAGAGCCTAAAGTATATTTTTAGCCAGAAAGAGCTGAATATGAGACAACGACGTTGGTTAGAGCTGATAAAGGATTATGATCTGGAAATCCTTTACCATCCAGGAAAGGCTAACGTTGTAGCTGATGCGTTGAGCCGAAAGTCGATATCTCTTCATATGCTTGAGGCCCTTACGCCTCAAGTTAAGATCAGACGGGAGTTAATTGAGCAGGGAGTCGAAGTACGGATCCAACGGGTTCAGGGTCAGATGAGTACTCTTGAGGCTATTCCGTCTTTGATCGACGACATCGGGGAAAAACAGGAGAATGACCCAATGCTTGTCCAACTGAAGGCGGACGTGGAGAAAGGGAAAGCCCCTGGTTTTATGATCCACGAGGATGGCTTTTTGAAATTTCAAGGTAGGATTTGTGTTCCGAATGACTCAGAGCTGAGACAGAGAATACTCCGAGAAGCCCATGCTACACCTTACTCGATCCATCCTGGGACGAGTAAAATGTACAAGGATCTTAAAAGGAGTTTTTGGTGGAATAATATGAAGAGAGATGTCACCGAGTTTGTGTCAAGGTGTTTGACATGTCAACAAGTCAAAATTGAGCATCCACGGCCGGCCGGGCTATTGAAACCTCTCCCTATTCCCGAATGGAAATGGGAGGATATCACCATGGATTTCATCACCGGGATGCCGAGGACTAAGTCGGGGATGAATATGATTTGGGTTGTTGTTGACCGGTTAACTAAGTCGGCACATTTTCTTGGCATTAAGGACACGTGGGGACCGGAGCGATTGTCCCGGATTTTTATATCGGAGATTGTGAGATTACACGGTACGCCAAAGTCTATTGTTTCCGATCGTGACGGCCGTTTCGTGTCGCATTTTTGGAAGGCGGTCCATCAAGCCTTGGGCACCGAATTGAGGTTGAGTACTTCCTTCCACCCACAGTCTGACGGTCAGACTGAGCGGACGATCCAGACATTGGAAGATATGCTGAGGGCGTGTGCCCTGAATTGGAGTACCGATTGGGAAATGCACCTACCTTTGATCGAGTTCACTTACAATAATAGCTGGCACGCATCGATCAAGATGGCACCTTTTGAGGCATTGTATGGTAGGCGGTGTAGATCTCCACTTTGTTGGGATGAAGCTTCAGATTTAGTCGGGACGGAACCCGATATGTTGATAGAAACTAAAGAGAATATTTCCATCATCCGAGACCGACTGTTAACCGCTCAGAGTCGACAAAAATCCTACCGACAATCGTCGTCGGCCCTTGGAATTTGATGTGGGTGATCATGTCCTACTCAAAGTATCACCGATGAGAGGAGTCTTCAGGTTCGGAAAAAGGGGCAAACTTAGTCCGAGATATATTGGACCTTTTGAGATTCTCGACAGAATTGGGGAACTGGCCTATCGATTGGCTTTACCTCCAGCCCTTAGCCATGTTCACAGTGTGTTCCATGTTTCCCAACTGAGGAGGTACGTCACTGACCCGAGTCATATCATTGATTACGGGGACATCGAGATCGCAGAGGATGTCACATTTGAAGAGAAGCCAGTGAAAGTACTAGAGCATCGTGTAAAACAACTCCGACACAAAACCATACCGTTGGTTAAAGTTCAGTGGTCACGACACGGAGTTGAGGAAGCGACGTGGGAAACCGAAGAGAGCATGCGCACTAGATACCCAGAGTTATTCATTTCTTAAGTTTCGGGACGAAACTTCATTTTAGAGGGGGAGGATGTAATACCCGTACTTTTTGTAAATCTTCTACTCTTGTACTTTGTAATTTTTACGCTCGTATAAGTGTTTGGTAAGCCTATATGGATCTGGGAACTCTTGTCAATTGGATTTACCCCTTTTCTTATTCGGATCGTCGCTGTTTTCGGATCCTTGATGCGATTATACTACCTCCGTGTAATGGGTAGCGCACGCTACGCACACCTTGTAGCACACGCTAATTTAGTGAGGGTAGCGCACGCTATCCATTATCATTAGCGCACGCTACTAAGGTATTGAGGCGGGCGATCCGGTAGCTACCGGATGGAAAAGGGAGTTCTAGCGTACGCTAGGTGTGACCGGTAGCGTCGCTAGATTTTGATGGTAGCGCACGCTACGTTACTAGAGTAACGTGCGCTAAAGAGAGCAGAGGGACGATGAGTTACGGGTGGACGACACCGACTACCGTAGCGCACGCTATTAGAAGTAATTAGCGCACGCTAATTGGGGTCACTAGCGCACGCTATGAGCGGTGTTAGCGTCTGTGCAGGCAGCGAGGCTCTTGGATTGCCTGGTGAGTCCGATAGCGCGCGCTATTTTTCATGAATAGCGCACGCTAATCCCTATTTAGTATAAATAGGACATTTCCGTTCCCAAATCGTCATTTCTTCCTTCCTTCACCTCCTTGGACGATTTTAGGCGATTCCGAGCGAATTGTGAGGAGTTATTCGAGCTGCAATTATCTAGCAACACCTTTGAGTTTCTAGTTCGGATTTATCAACGTTTAATCCTCTCCACCGCTCCAAATCAAGGTAAACTTCTCACAACCCTAGATATTCGAGATTTGGGGATTTTCCATACGATCTCTTCGATCCAGCTTGTTGTTATGTTAGAGTATATCGATTACGAGTTATCTACCTTGGATACATGTTTTCCTACGAATTTATTGGTATATTTCCGGAGTTCTTGAGTAATTGGGATATTTGACTTGCGATTCACTATCTAAGAGAATTATTTCCGGAACACATGTATCGGGGTAGTAAATTCGAGTGATTCCAACTTATTTTCATACCGATGGAGTTTTGATAATTGAATTACGAACTTGTCTAGGTTCGGAGTTGTCGAATCCTTCAATCTTGGTACCTTGTCGTTCGTACCCTTTTCCTCTCGTTTCCAGGCAAGTGATTCTTGTGAAAGTTATGTTCTTAAATGTGAAAAGTAATGCATGTGATTGTGAGAGTTGCTTTCGTTCACTCCGAGAGGACCCGACGGGGTCGAGGAGGGTTCCGCTTATGTCGGTTCCGTGAACATTTGGGTTAGACACTCCGAGATGATCCGACGGGGTCGAGGAGGGATTCGCGCATTGTCGAGTCCACGGTTAATCAAGAGATATCATCATTTCCAAATATGTTTGGATAATTGTATTTTCCGGAAAATTATTATCATGGTTTTGAATTGGTGCATATGCTTTTATGTATAAGACTTGACATTTCACTTGTAATACTTGCCCTAACCCCTCTCGTGTGGGGAAAATTACTTTGGTGTTTTTAAGGTCCTAAGGAACCTTACGAGCGAGCGCCGGGACGATACGATGAGGATGGCGAGGCGTGATACTGTGGCTAGTTGTGTTCTACATTGTTTGGTCGTTGTTCTCTTCGGTCCATTTTATCCTTGTAATAATAAGTGGTACTCGAGTACTTTAGGAAAGTCTTTTCCACTGTCGTACAACTTCTTGTGTTTCTTCATGTTATTGTTTGTCCGTGGTTGAACTTCCTTGGTTGTATCGAGTTTATTGTTTCCCGAGTAGACTTTATTAAATTTAATACGTTGTGAGTGAGATAAGCCTAGTGAATCCCAGGTCGGGATTTACGGCGCTGTGATATTCTCCGAATATCTCGGGGGGTGTTACACAAAGTACTTCTCTTGGTACTTTATCATATGCCTTCTCTAAATCAATAAAAACCATATGTAGATCTTTCTTTTTATCTCGATAATGTTCCATCAACTGCCGGATAAGATAAAATGCTTCCATGGTCGATCTTCCAAGCATAAGTCCAAACTGATTTTCTGTTATCTTCACACATTTCCTGATACTTTGTTCAATCACTCGCTCCCACAAATTCATGGTATGACTCATTAGTTTAATTCCGCGATAATTAGAACAACCTTGAACATCAACTTTGTTCTTATATAAAGGGACGAGAATACTTTTCCACCATGCTGATGGCATCTTATTGCTTCTCCAAATATTATTGAAAAGCATAGTTACCCATTAGATCCCCCTCTCCCCCAAACACCTTCAAACTTCAATAGGTATATCATCTGGTCCTTCTGCTTTCTTTGACCCCATCTTCTTCAATACAATTGTCACTTCACCCTTTTGAATTCTTCTCTTAAACTCTCGGTTAACCATACTTGAGGGGATGTTTAAATTCGCAATATCTTGTTCTTGATGGCCATTCAATAGTGTATCAAAGTATGACCACCATCTCTCTTTTATCTCTTTATCTTGAACCAAAACTTTTTGGTCAGTATCTTTTACACATTTAACTTTTCCAATATCTCACGTCTTCTTCTCTCTCATTCGAGCAAGTTTATAGATATCTTTTTCCCTTTCTTTGTATCTAATCTTGCATATAATTCTTGATTAACCTTTGATTGGGCATTTCGCAGTGCCTTTTTAGCTTCTGTTCGAGTTTTCTTGTACTTCTCATAATTCTCATCGCTCGAGCATTTACCCAGTACCTCATAACATTCACATTTGGTCTTTATCACTTGCTTAACTTCATCATTCCACCAATATGTGTCCTTACTTGATGGTCTGTTTCCTTTAGATTCTCCTAGAACTTCTTTTGCAACTTCCTTTATGTTATGCTCCAGCAAGTTCCACATCGAATCTATATCCATCTCCGTGCAATCAGACCAAATACCACTATCAGTAATCTTAGCCACAAAAAGTATGTCGACTCTCCCCTTGGAGCTTCCACCACTTAATTCGAGGGTCAACTTGTGGTCTTCTCTTTCTTAAGTGCCTCTTACCTCGAAAGTCAAGCACCACAACCCTATGCTGCGTTGCAGCACTCTCACCGGGTATCACCTTGCAATTAGTAAAACTTTTCCTCCAAGCATTCCTTACTATAAGAAATCAATATGACTTGCATTACCTCCGTGTCTATATGTCACCAAATGAGAGTCTCTTTTCTCGAACCAAGTATTCATAATACCCAAGTCATGAGCTAATGCGAAATCCAATATACCATTTCTTGCTTCATTCCTATCCCCAAAACCAAAGCCACCATGAATGCTCTCAAATCCATCTCTGCTAACACCAACATTCCCATTGAGGTCACCACCAATGATTAATTTCTCACCCATAGGAATTCGTTCGACAACCTCTTCCAAATCTTCCCAAAATTCTTGTTTGATTGATGCATCGAATCCTACTTGTGGTGCATAAGCACTTATGATAGTTAGAAACTCATCCTCTATCATAAGCTTAATACTCATTATCCTATCGCTCTTTCTTGACACTTCCACCACATCAGCAATGAATTCTTTAGCAATGACGATACCCACTCCATTTCTACTTATATCCTTTCCAGAGTACCAAAGCTTGTAACCCCAAGGAGCTAACACTCTTGCCTTCTCGCCAACCCACTTAGTCTCTTGTAGACACATTATGTGAATCCTCTTCCTTTTCATAACCTCACACACTTCTGCTGATCTCCCCGTCAAAGAGCCAACGTTCCAAGTTTCAAACCGCACCTTACTACCCTTACTAGCCGCATGAACTAACTTCTCTGTCTGTCCCATCCACGCTGCAAGGATTCTTGCACATTTGACACCACACCCATACTTCGAGGTGGCACGCCGCTTCCGGGCGACGACCTAGCAACCCTCGCATATTTTCCACTACACCCGGGCCTATGAAGTGTAGCACATCCTTGCTCACTTGACACCACCCTCAGATGTAAAGGTGGCGCGCCGCTTCTGGGCGACGACCTAGCAACCCTCGCATGCTTATCACTGCACCCGGGCCTATGAAATGCAGCGCGTCGCTTCTGAGGAGATGCCCCAACGATTTTTAAATTTTGATTCATGTCCATGGAATGTGACGAGTTTTACGCTGGCTGCCACTAACCTACAGCAACCCTCCTCTTTTATCCGGGCTTTGGACCGGCAATGAATGTCAGGAAGACACCCACAGGCAGAGTTCTCTTTCTCCTATCAATATCGTACTCAAAAGTCTTGAGGCCATAAAATAGGTCAAAAGTAGATATAGGACATGCATAGCCATGGTCTTAATGTCCCATCAGGCAGGAAGTGATCTAACTATTTTGAGATTTTTCTCCTTTTGGGAGTACACTTTGCCCAGTGCTTCAAGTTCACCGACAATGCCAGTGAATCTGAGGTCAAGATCCTCAAGAGTTTCTGAAGGCTTAATTTCAAAGGAATCAAACTTCTGAGTTAATTTAGAAACTTTATTTTCTTTCGGAAGCTTTATTCCTGAGTTTATCCCAGATAGCCTTGGCTGTCTTGCAGTCTTTTACCTTTAAGAATGTCCCTTGGTCAAGAGCGACAAACATCGTTCCTAGCTACGTTGTCCAGGTTTTCTCGCTTTCATTCATTAGTGGTAGCAAACAATGCATTCTTAGTCACATTGTCCAGGTTTGCTCGCTTTCATTCATTAGTGGTCCATTGATCATGTGAATTCTACAACATCTATGCATGGGGTTGACCTTCTATCCTGGTCATTGTATTTCCCTTCATAATGGTGATAGGCCCTACTTGTATCACTTGGAGAATTTCTTCGTGTATGGCAGTAAGAATGTGCTTTCATTATAATTCTCCAATCACCCAATTTGGTAACTGAAAATATTGGAACTTTATTTTTTTATTTTTGGTTAGAACAAAAGATAATATTATTATTTCACTTGGTACAAGTGGTACCAAAGTAGGGAAAAGCCATTACAGATGCAGAAGTTCTACTTCTCAAATACAGACTTTGCCGAAGAAACCAAATATTACAATTGGAAAGTATAATAAGGATATTATAAGCCCTGCACCAACTTCATACTCTCGGTTTGATTTCAGAGAGTACTTTGTTACTATCCCATGAGCTATTGCCGAACTTGTAGTCGTTCCTCCATTTACAAATCGTCCAAATAACACATACCCATAACCCTAGAAAAGTTTTTTCTCCATTTTCCTAGGCCCCAGATGCACGAACGATCCTATGTGCTCCTCAACATAACCAAGTAAAACGGATTGCATCCCCATCCAACAAAGAATTCCATTCCATAGTCCGAACACTTTCGTGCAGTGAAGGAAAATGTGATTGACAGATTCTGTTCGAGAATGTCCTAACAGGCATTCAGCCTCTGATGGTGCTAAGATCATGTTCATTTTTGATAAATTATCGCAAGTAGGGCCTATTCCTCAACACTCTCGACGCTATTGTGATCAACTTGTATAGGGCTGGAGCTTTCCAAAGAGCAGTGAGCGATTTCTTGTCCATGCTGCACGCAGTATTCTACAGTCTTATGGAGCTGAGCGCCACATAAGCTTACTTTGCCATGTAAAAGCCATCATTTACAGCCTTCGAAGTCCATCCATCTTTGATACCTGCACTCAAATTGGTGTTATTAATCAGAGATAGAAGTTTCCCGACTGACTCGGTTTCCCACCCGTAGAGATTTCTTCGCCACTTCAATTTCTAGCCCCACTCCCTATGAACCCAATCTTATGCTTTTTCCATTTTCATACGTTTTTTTGTCCGTTTTTATATGTTTTTGCCCGTTTTCTTATGTTTTCATCCGTTTTTATATATTTTCGTCTGTTTTTCTTAAGTTGTCCGTTTTTATCGGTTTTTGTCAGTTTTTGTCCGTTTTTCTTACGTTTTTGTCCTTTTTTCTTGAGTTTTTGTCCATTTTTATTCGTTTTTGTCCGCTTTCTTACGTTTTTGTCCTTTTTGTCATACGTTTTCATGCGTTCTTATCCTTTTTTAAACGTTTTCACCCGTTTTCTGACGCTTTCATCCATTTTTATACGTTTTCGTCCATTTTGGTCCGTTTTTGTCCCTTTTTATACTTGTTGTCTATTTTGACCGTTTTGGTATGTATAAAAACGCAAGAAAAATGAACGAAAACGGATGAAAATGTAAGAAAATGGGCAAAAACGTATAAAAACGGACAAAAATGTATGAAAACGGAAAAAACGTAAGAAAGACTGACAAAAACGTAAGAAAACGAACAAAAACATAAGAAAAACAGGCGAAAATGGATGAAAACGGAAAAACCGTAAGAGGAACGGACAAAAACGTAAGAAAAATGAATAAAAACAGATAAAAACGGACAAAACATAAGAAAAACGAGCGAAAACGATAAAAACAGATGAAAGAGTAAGAAAACGGGTGAAAACGTATAAAACGAATAAAACGTAAGAAAAACGGACAAAAACGCAAGAAAAATGAACAAAAACTGACAAAAACCTATAAAACAGACAAAAACTTAAGAAAAATGGATGAAAACGTATAAATACGAATGAAAACGTAAAAAAACGGCAAAACTATAAAAACAGACAAAAACGTATGAAAACAGGAAAAACGTAAGAAAAACGGACGAAAACAGATGAAAACGTAAGAAAATTGGCGAGAACGTAGAAAAAAGGACGAAAACGTATAAAAACGAACAAAAACGTATGTAAACTGAAAAAACGTTAGAAAAACGGGCAAAAACGTAAGAAAAATAGACAAAAACGTATGAAAACGGAAAAAACGTAAGAAAAACAGATAAAAACGTAAGAAAAATAGACGAAAACGTAGAAAAATATAATGCTAATATTAATAGTTAAATAAATAATTTAAAAAAAATCAGGATTAAAATTTGTAAAACCTGGTGAAACACAAGGAACATTTGTGTAAGAAACTGAAAAGAAAAATATAAAAAAGAAGAAGACAAGGGTATTTTAGTCATTTGATGGTGGTCAGGGACGATATTTGCCCCAAAAGTTTCCCACAGGGACGATCCTTACACTTTCTAAACGTTTGGGATGAAACATGCAATTTGGCCAAACTTTAGAGACGATTTTTGCAATTTACTCTAAATGAAATGAAAACCCCAGATTTTAGACGCACAGGGGGAGAGTGATACCCACGCGTGTTAAGTTTAACAGATTAGGGGATTTCGTGCATATTAAACCAGAAGGGGATCTCGCACAATTTTCAAACCACAGGGGATTTCGCGCAATATTTTCAAACTACAAGGGGGTTTCGCGCAATTAACTTGATTTCAGACGCACAAGGGGAGAGTGATACCCACGCGTGTTAAGTTTAGCAGATTAGGGGATTTCGTGCATGATTTATTAAACCACAAGGGGATCTCGCACAATTTTCAAACCACGGGGGGATCTCGCGCAATATTTTCAAACCACAAGGGGGTTTCGCGCAATTAACCCCTTTAAAAAGCTAGTGATTGTGGGCTCGGTTCAGTTAAAAATTGATTGATTCTTTGTAGATACAACCTCTCTTATACCCACTTATTGGTAACAGTATACTTCAATAACAACTTACAGGCGGGTGAATAAGTTGTACTCTTTTTTGAAGTTAAATGCATAGAAGGAGACTGTATGCAAGTTGGTGAAACTACATCAACTAAGTGTCCTCATGTAGGCTTGGTGCTTATAGGGTTTTATAGAGTAAGTAAACTAAAAATCACATACAGTAAGCACGAAGTAAACAAAACATGTAAGGACACAATGACATCGGGCTTTTATTGCAGTGCATGCTACTGAATTAGTTGCTTGATTTTTTGTACCAACAATCAAGAATTGTTTTCCCCTGCTTGCTGCAGCAAAAAACAAATTGCATGCTTCGGATTAAAAACGAGTAGTTTTTATAAGATTTGTAATATGAATACCCTTGCACTTGGCATAGATATAAGGTACATAGTATGTAATGTTGTTCGAGGCAATATCTTATACATCCATAGGTTCTCCACAGAGGATGGATGTTTATTAAAATCAAGACATACACAACTATATGATTTTATCTAAACAGGTCATTGTATCTTTCACACAGGTTAATACACATGAGTGTAGCTTAAGCCGTTCACACAAATTGGCTGTTAGCTCATTGAACTCTGACTTCTTCTCACATATATGGAAGCTTTGTTCTTCTGAACTCTTTTCATCCCACACAGGTCGGAATGGTTCACTTTCTTAGTCCACATAAGGCTAATATTCGTAATGCAAGTTATCAGCAGTACAAATATCCGAACAGCACCAATAAGTGTTTAAGTTCCTTGTCGTAATGTGTTGTTCACTTGGTTGAGGATTGTTTGTCTCTTTGATAAGAATAGTGTTGTAGGCTTGAAGAGAGTGTTTCTCTTTTTGATATTATGAGATCACAAGATGTTAGGATAAACAATCCTATTTTGATAATTGCCATCATACAACAAAGAAGTCGAAAGAGTTAAAATGCCCCTAAGTATGGAAGCTGTCTGGAATCTCCATACAGTCCCTTCCATACAAAATTGAAGATCTCATGCAGTCAATCCTACAGAGCCTACAGCTACAGCAAAAGACAATGCGTCGGATACAGCAGTCGGGCTGTAAGATGTTTTACTTGGGAAAAGGAAAACACATCCGACAGGCCTAATTAAAGAATGCTTTAAACCGTTGTGAGATAAACTTTGTTTATTCATAAAGTATTCACGGTTAAAACAGCATTTATTGCCGATAGGACAATATTTAATGCAGCCGGAGTGAGACAAGTCTGAATGCGCTGAAAAACATTTAATGCGAAGTCAAAAAGAATGTATGAAGAATTAAATGCGATCTATTTTAATTTAAATATTCAGCAAGCCGCCAATCAGAGACGTCAACATCTCACCTACCTCCAACAAATATATTTATAACGGAGGTATTTTCCAAAGGTTATAAATACCCCTAGCCACAGGACTTACAAGATACATACATACGAAGAATTCATACTCGCAAAAGCTCTAACAAAGATTCAGATAATCTAAGCTATATCAAGAGCAAGTATATTTCGCAAGCATACAATAGTATCTACAACGAAGAAATATATTAAGTCCTCAACGAGCATACAGCAAATGTATATCAAAGATCAATCTATTGTTTGGAGAATTTTACCTGTTACCTTTGAGTTAATCATCAGCCTGTGGACTTAGGATCTGTGTGTATTCCGACATGTGTGGGAAGAATAGCATTGTAGACGAAGCTTCAAACTGTGTGTGAAGAAGCGAGTCAAGGAAGAGCTCAAGCCAATCTGTGTGAATGGCACAAAGCTTCGGCCCCTGTATCAATCTGTATGAACGATACAGAGAGAGGTTTAGTTATAGTCACGTAGTTGTGTACGCGGTGATTATAATAAACGTTTTACTCCTATGTGGAGGACCAGTGGACGTAGAGGGGTTTACCTCGAACCACTTTAACTTGTGTGTTATTTTTTGTCTTTACTGTTTTCATAACTGTGATTTATCTAGTATACTGCCAAAACCCTGTACGCACTAAGCAAACAGGAGAACGCCTAGTTGCTATATTTACTGCAACTCACATCTAAACTTCCGTTACGCAAACTTAACTTCGAAAATCTTACAACTTACTATGCTTCTATATTCTAAGCTGTCATTAATATTCTTAGTGGCCAACACAAGACTTATTCAATCAATTTTTCATTGGTTCATTAGTTGATCTATATGTGAGAAAGTCCTCAGGATTGGGCTATTTATAACCTCAGAAATTAATTCGTTACAAATGTAGCCATTGCCGGTTGGTGAGATGTGGACACTTTGGATTGACCACTGCTGAATGTTTGAACGAAAGTGGCAACGTTAAATATTTCAGACATTTTTTTTACCTTCATTAAATGCTCTGCAACCCACAGTCTTTGGCTTCATTAATGTTGTCTCCATCAACATTAGATGCACTTTAAAACTGTGTATACTTTGTGATAAAGAATGACTTGTCCCACAACGATTTAAAATCTAAGTATCTTGGTTATGAAAAATAATACCCCATGTTTTTTGATAAATGCACCCTACAGCTTGTCCCTACAGCACAATATCATACATCTTCCAAAGAAGACAGATCATACAGCTAAAGTTTCATAATACAGCAAAAGAAGATGTTGGTTACAACAAACAATGTTGTAGGTGTTTTACTTAAGAAAAGTAAAACACATAACCAACAGGACTTCGAATGACATTCGAACCATTGTTAAATAATCTTTCTTTGTTCATAAAGTATTCTTAGTTTTAAAGTATCATTTAATGCTGACATGACAGTATTTAATACAGCCAAAGAGACTACAGACAGAAGAACTTTTAATACGGAGAATGTCGAAAGCATTAAATACAAAACATATTTAATTCAAACATTCTAAAGCCTCCAATCAGAGCTGTCTAAATCTTACCAACCGACCAACTACTCATTTATAACGGATCTATTTACAAGGTTATAAATAACCCAAGCAAGAGGACATTGCTAAGAACTGAAAACTAAACATCTGCTAGACTGAACATCGATCTTATCATCTAAAAGCAATATACTTATTCAAGCATACAACATATATCTTGAGTGAAGAAATATCCAAGTCCTCAACAGAGAACATCACAACTATGTGAAGCTTAAAAAGCATACAACTATTGTTCAATTCTTGATACTTCAAAAACCTACTGTTGAGATCCTTAGCCCTGTGTGGACTAGGCATGACATTTTGACCCGATCCGGTGGGGAACCCGGTCGACCCGCCCCGACCGGGGCCGAGTATTCCCCGCCAAACTGGGTACCAGGGCCGGGGCCGGGGATACCCGCTCGCATAAAACCGGGACCGGGGTTGGGGTCGGGATGCCTATCCCCCGCCCCGCCCCAGACCCGGTATATATATAATTAGAAATTTAATTTTTTATATATTTATTAAATATATAAACTTAAGTTATGTAATCTTTTATTGTGGACTTTTATGAACTTATGTAATTTTTTACAGTCACTTAATTACTATTTTTATGTGTTTTGACTGAAAAGACATGAAAAATAGCCAAAAGTAGTTATAAAAACAGCAGCAAACCGGAGGGACCGGGTAAGGACCGGGGATCGGGGGTTGACCGGGAGTCAACCACGGTTGACTGGGGTTTGACCAGGGTTTGACTAGAATTTGACCGGGGACGGGACATTAATCCCCGTATCCGGCCGGGGCCGGGCCCTGGGGAAGGATTCAAAAACCGGGGCCGGGGCCGAGAGTTGTGAACCCCGCCCCATCCCTGCCCCGTTGTCATCCCTAGTGTGGACTAGGTCAAGCAATTCCGACCTATGTTGGAAGAATAGAGTTCAGGACGAAGCTTCAATCTGTGTGACAAGAAGCAAGTGGAAGAAGCCTACAGAAAATCTGTGTGAACGGCTCAAGCTAGAGTCGGCTGTATCAATCTGTGTGAATGACACACCGACGGGTTTAGTTAAAATCATACAGTTGTTTACGCCTTGATCTTAATTAACTTCTTACTCCTGTGTGGAGGACCTGTTGACGTAGAGGGAATTATCTTGAACCACATTTGTTTGTTATTACTTTTTGTCCTTATTTTTTCCCTACTGTCTGTGATTTTAGTATACTTGTCTTGAAAATCTTATAAGCTCCAAGCTACAGGAGATTACCTAGTTGCTATACTTACAGCAACTTAGTTTCAGACTCCCGCTACGCAAACTTAAACTTCCAAAAATATTACAGTTTATTCAACCCCTCCCCCTCTTGTAAGTTGTACAATAGTATGTCTCATATCAATCAATTTCAAGACCATCAACAAGTTAGCTAGACAGGGAATGGTCAGAGGCTTGCCCCAAGTCTCATTTCATAAAAACAACATCTGTGGACTCTGTCAGAAAGGCAAGCAAGTCAAGATATCTCTGAAGAGCAAATCATATCTTTCGACCCACAGGGTCCTGGAGTTGCTACATATGGACCTTTATGGTCCTATAGACCCTGTCAGCCTAGGAGGTGAATAATATTGTCTTGTCATTATTGATTGATTTTTTTAGGTACTCTTGGACAATCTTCCTGAGAAAGAAGAAAGAGACAACCACAAAGCTGTCGGAACATCTGAAAAAGCCTCAAAATGAGAAAAGGGCTGAGTATCGTATCCATTCATTCCGATAAAGGCACAAAATTCAAAAATCTCTTCATAGAGCAGTACTGTGCGGATAGTGGCATACAACATGAATACTCAACAACCCGCACTCCTCAATAGAATGGTGTTGCCGAGCAAAAGAACAGGATGCTAAGGGAAGCAGTAAGAACTATGTTAGCTGCAAGCAAGTCGCAACAATATTTCTGAGGAGAAACAACAAATACAACATGTTATACACAAAACCGTTGTATCGTCAACAAGCACCATAACAAAACCGCATACGTGGTATGGAATAATAAAACTCCAGTAGTTGCATACTTTCATATTTTTAGATGCAGGTGTTACATTCTTAACAATAGAAAAGACCAACTCAAAGCCTTCAATGAAAAATTAGATGAAGTTATATTCGTTGGATACTCTTCTGTCAGCAAGGCATTAGGATATTCAATAAAATAAAGTTGATGATAGAGGAGTCAGTCCATGTAGTCTTCGATGAATCCCATTGCGACCCTACAGGAATAGAAAACTTAACCCAAGGCATCCAGACGTTATCTATTGAGGGAATCCCACAGACTCAAGAAGAACCTATTGTAAATCCAGAAATGATTTCCGTTGCTGTAAGAACATAAGAAGTATTCGAAGGTGATGCTATAGAAACTCAAGCTGAAACTACAGCTCAACAGGACACGGCAAGGGATGCTGAACTAGAACCCAACAGAAGGTGGTTAAGAGTTCACCCTCATGAGTTAATAATTGATGATATTGATGCTGGTGTGCCCACCAAAAAAAAGAATACATAGTACACAAGGAACTGTACTCTGTGCACGAGAAGATACATAATGTAGTGCTGAAAAGTCCTTATTTCCTATATGGAAATCCCAAGATGAACTTAGAAGACTCACAATGTGCACCTTAGATGTATTCCTAGCACAATCTGGACCTGTTTTGGCCAATGAGGCTCTTAATAATTCTAACTGGATCACTTATATGGAAGAAGAGCTCAATGGTTTCGTAAGAAATAATGTGTGGTACCTAGTCCCTAGACCAACCCATCAAGATGTCATAGGAATCAAATGGCTATTTTGGAACAAAAAGGACGAAAATGGCCTTGTCATAAGGAATAAGTCTAGATTAGTTGCTCAAGGCTATAGATAGAAAGAAGAAATAGATTATGATGAAACATCCGCCCTTATAGCCAGACTAGAAGCCACTAGGATATTTCTAGCTTTTGCGGCCCATAAGAATTTTATCGTATATCAAATGGATGTAAAGAGCGCATTTCTTAATGGAGACCTAGCCTAAGAAGTATACATTGAACAACCTCCAGGGTTTGACAACACGGAAGGAGGAGATCTTGTATACAAGCTAAGGAAAGTGCTGTACGGACTTAAACAAGCACCCAGGGAATGGTATGAAACCCTGTCACTGTACCTCATCAATAATTGATTTGAGAAAGGTGCCGTTGACAAAACCCTCTTCAAAATCCAATAAGGTGATGATCTTCCTATGGTGCAAATATATGTAGATGATCTTATTTTTGGTTCAACTAAGCATGATCTGTGTCAAAAGTTCTCATCTCGTGTAAAGTAAATTTGAAATGGGTATAATGGGAGAACTTACCTATTTCTTAGGGTTGCAGGTTAAACAACTTCCTACAGGTATATTCATCAACCAGGAGAAATACAGCAAGGATCTGCTCAACAAGTTTGGGATGAACATTTAAAAGTCCTCATCCACCCCCATGAGCACTTCCACACAGATAAGTACTGACGAAGCTGGAACATAGTCGATCAATCACTCTACAAGAAGCTTATATGCTCACTCTTGTACCTTACAACTAACAGGCCTGATATCCAATTTGTTGTAGGAGTGTGTTGGGTATCAGGTTGCACCTAAAGAGTCACACTTCACCACATCCAAACGCTTTCTCAAATACATTAAAGGCAAAATCAATGTAGGATTATGGTATCCTAAGGAATGAGGATTCATGTTAATGGGCTACAGCGACTCGGATCTTGGAGGCTGTAAGTTGGATAAGAAGAGTACCGGCGGAACTTGTCACTTACTTGGACCTAGACTTGTGTCATGGTTCAATAAGAAATAATTGGCCAACTCACTTTCCACAATTGAGTCAGAATATTATGTTGTTGTATGCAGACCCTGTGGATGCAGCAACAGCTACATGACTATGGCATTCAGGCAAGAGAAACTCCAATCATGTACGACAGCACGAGTGCAATCGCAATCACGCACAATCCTGTATTGCACTTGAGGACCAATCACATTGATATGAAGCATCACTTAATTAGGAATCATATGGAGAATAAAGAGCTCGGATCGAGAAAATTCGTACAGACATTTAGCTAACCGACATATTTACAAAGCCTCTTAGCACAACAAGGTCATGTATGCTCCGCCAGGAATTAGGAATGCTACAGATTGTCTAAAATTCCCTGTAAGTTTTAAATTTCACTCATCAATTAAGAGGAAATGCTCTATGACCCATTAATACAGTGTCCACTTTAATTGGTCATACACTCGGAACTACAAGTTATATCCTTATTGTGGGAAGAAGAAGGTACAATTACCTTTATACAGATGATGTGTGCATTAATTCAGGGGAAACACAGTAGGACCCAAGAATACAACATCAATCATTAATTGTTGTAAGAATTGAATCTTGTATGTACCTTTTAGGGGGAACGTTGTAGTTTCACGAATACAGCACAAATTCTATAGGATTTCAATTAATATTTTAAGCACATCAAATTTCATACACATAACCTTTTTGAAAATAGTTTTAGTCTACGTATATCGTCTGAATTTAAAATGATTTGTCTTTTAATACTGAAATGACATCTGGACTTTAAATCCTTGAATCCCATGACTTTAAAATTCAAAGCGCTTAATTGTGCAATAGTGGAAGCTAAAATGTGTCAGAGTCAGAGGTGGGACAGGGCATTAATTTCGTAAAACGATAGATTTGATGTACCAGTCGCATATGAACTCACCCTGTATGTTTATTAAAAAATGGTTCCCATCCCTTAAATCTGACTGTCCAATGTAACCTAGCCTTCTTGCACACTATAAAACGGTCAGTATAATGATCTACAAACTCTTTACGCTTTTTGCATATTAAACGAGCATACAATGTACAACTTATATATTTTAAAATCTTTCTATCTTTTCTATCTACTGCAAAATGTCTTCTTCACAAACTTCATCATTTTCCCTAAAGAAGACGGACACCATTATCTACGGACGAATCTTTGCTTGCTCTGTTCTGAAAAGAAGGGATATGTCCTAGCTGCTATTGTGAGCACTGTACAAGAGAATAAAATCTCCATCAATAGGGAACTCCTTGAGAAACTGTACAAGTTGCCATCCGATGGTTTGACTCTGTAGGAGCTGGAAACTTTTGGCTCTGATAGTTTGTTGGAAGCCCACTGTAATCTCTTCACTGGCAACTCCATGCCATATCAAATTCATCCATCTTGCCATAAAATGAACTTCACCCTCCCCCACTATTACCTTCATGGATTTTGTTGCAGGGTTGTGGAGAATCGCACTAGAGCCTTTGAGATGTGCACCAATCTGAGGTTTCGTATGATGGTCGCCATCATGTCTAGAGAGAAAGTCAAGTGGTGCCAAGTGATCATGAAACGCTTATAGAAGGAGGTTTCAAATCCAGATTCGGCAAGAAAGTCCTTCGGCCTAATGTTGAACTATGTATTGACTTACTGTGGCATACAACAATATCCTGCTGCCAAGAATATTCATGATGGAAAATTCTTAGGTGGTTCCAAGCCCACCGTGTTCAACAAAGCAACTCTTCTTGCCAATAAGCCCAGCCCCTTCTCTTTGCGACATCGAGTGACCCAAGAGACATTACTGATCACTCCTCGAAGGCCAATGATGATGAGAGCAAGAATAGGCTCATCAGTAAGAAGAGATCTATTCCCGATAGCAGCTCTCCTACAGCTATCGAGAAGAAAAAGAAAAGCCGAAGACAAAGAAGTCTTTAAAGTCGGAAGTTGTTCCTACAGCACCCCAGGTGACTATAGCGGTCACTGAGGCAGTTCTGCCTACTGCACCCATTGCCACAGTAGCTGACCCATAGGACGCAACTCATATGGAAGAAATACTGGCTGCTCCCAAATCAGATCCTGAGTCTGTTACCGCTATAACAAATGACCCGTTATTTGCAAAGTTAGAAGGAATTGGTGAATCAGCTGCCCCTTCGGAGCCGATAGCCACCACTTCTAATAGGGACCCTATCCTTGTAAGTAGTCCCTATCTCAACAAGGACTCTCACCCTGTCAGGGATCCTTCTCCTCAACAGGATCCCATACATGTAGAGGATCACAACTGGACATTGGAACCCTCTAGTGTTCGGAGTCCCTCCCCCACTGATATCATATATAAAATAGTTCTACAGGTCCAAATGGATGAGGCATTTGAATGCTTCAAAGTATGGAAGGACTACAGGGTCACCCCATACGACACTCTGTATAACTAGAAGAACTGGATGGACAAAGAACTGTTTGTCCAGGAAGTCACGGAAACCTAAAGTGTCGAGGTCCTGATCAGAGGGATGATCCCTTTTGCCATGAGCTGACCACAACATATTATGTGGAAAAGGAAAAGGCTCGACTGAAAGGGAAAAAATAGTCCAACGACAGGATTCATAGCTCAACCCATCACTCATATCCCGACTCAGATGGGGATGGCGACGTCCTACATGCAGGTCTGAGGATGAGTCGTTAGGATGCTCGCAAGAAAGATGTTGCTAAGTCCAAGGCTTCCGAGGTCCAGGGAACATCATCTAGTCAAGCTGAACCATACCAGCAAATGGAGAAGCCAGCATCTCTCACTAAGGAAAAATCAGTCCCTCTGACTGAGGACGATGCATCCCGCGTCATCCGACAGAAGGGTTTAGTCTCTACTAAGAAACAGGCGGCGGCTGAGAGCCAACATGAGGAATTAATCCCTCATAGACAACAAGATACAAACACCATAACAGGATACATCCTCACGCCCCGCACGCCGAAGCTAGAATAGAGCAACTGCTGAAAATCGATCACCAAACTGTCTTCTTACAGGATGCTGTCAAAGAACTGTATGATGTCGGCAAGGAACTCGACTGGACGTGAGAAAGTACTCAGGATGAACTCCCCAAACTTCAAAGAGTTGTACAGGATGTTGAAGAAGCATTCCGCCTTATGCCGAATGCCTTATGGCAGGCACTTAACCAGCTTAAACAGCATCTGCAGAGGATTCTGAAGCAGAAGCAGGAAAAGTTGAGAGTTGCGAAGCCAAAGCGGTAGCCTCCCTCGAGTACACCGGATCCAAACCTACTATTCATGATCAGAAAATTGAGGACCTAACAGCAATATCCGCCAGTCTGGTGGACTCGGTGAAAGATCTTAAAGACAAGTCGGCTGAATCAATAGATTTTTTTCGGGATATTCATGGTAAAGTCATTGAGCTTGATAATACCAAAAAGGGGGAAGAGGCCCATGAGGCTGGAAGAAGATGGAGGATGGATAAATAAAGGGAGATGGAAGCAATACTCAATGACAGTGTTGCCAGAACCATCGGAAGACTGGCTGGACTCGGGCCAGGTCAAGGAGCAAAAGGGTACAGGGTAACTGGTTATGGTCCCGATTTCTAGGATCCCAATTTTCTGTGGAAAATATATTGCAGAAGCCCGTTGAGAGATTACTCTCTATAGACAGGTAGCCATTAGCTGAAGAGTTGAAAGCATAGATGAACAATGAATTGCTGAGATACTTTTCTACTCTCATCCGGGAATCTGCCATGTTCAACCATTTCAAGACACTGGAGGATGCTGCAAAAGAATTCTCAAGAATCCTGTCAGAAGGAAAACTCCCTTTTATCAATTAAATTGAAGTCTATATATCTTAAGGGTAATCGGATAACTCACCCAGAAGACTAGATTTTGTCTCCCAAGAAGGAAGAAACATCTATAAGGACCGAGGCAGAGACTCGTAGTCAACTGGTGGAAAGAAACCGAGCATGACCCCTCTCGGAAATCTTGGAAGCATCAACATTACAGGGGATAACTTCTGGACAGTTGTATTTTTTTGTATGCTCTCCGATGGAATATTTAAATTTCTAAAATAGCATTGTAATCTAGATCATCAATAAAAATCTTAGTTTACCTCATAAGATTACAGCTTGTGATCTTCAGTTACTAATTTGATTACGATTCATATTGAAATATTTAGCAAGTATAAATTTTGCTAAGTCTCAATCTGTAGGAACTAGTCTGCAAACAGTTCATACATTAAGTTGTATTCAAGTAAGATTACTTACTGTAAGATTGCGCTCACGCGCCAATCATAATTTAAATTATAACACACTTAGTCTTTCAGGATTTATAATTTTAGAACTTGCCTACGAGCAGTTCAAATTTTAGTCTACGTCTCGAAGATCAGTACCATTCGACATAAGACTTGAAGACAGCCTCATGTTTTTAAAGGGTTTTTGGCATTATCAAAAAGGAGGGAATTGTTGGGAAAGATAATACCCCAAGTATTTTTCCCTATAGCGCAATATAATACATTGACTAACGAAGATTGATTCTACAGTTAAAGCTTCAGAATACAGCAAAAGAAAGCATTGGCTACAACAAACAGTGGTGCAGGTATTTTACTTAGGAAAAGTAAAACACAAAACCAGTAGGACTTAATATGAACTTTAAACCATTTTTAAATAATTTTTCTTTAATCATAAAGTATTCACGATTTTAAAGTAGCATTTAATGCTGAACATCTAATGCTGCCAAAGAGACTGCAAACAGAAGAACAATTAGTGCGGAGAATGTCGGAAGCATTATATGCGGAATATCTTTAATTCAAATATTCTGAAGCCACCAATCAGAGCGGTCTAAATCTCACCAACCAGCAATGGCTACATTTATATCGAATCTATTTCCAAAGTTAAAAATAGCTCAAGCCAGAGGACATTGCTAAGAACTGAAAACTGAACATCTGCTAGACTGAACATCAAGATTATCATCTAAAAGCAATATATTTCTTCAATCATACATCGTATATATCGAGTGAATAAATATTCAAGTCCTCAGCAAAGAACAACACAACTACAGTGAAGCTTACAAAGTCTATAGCTGTTGTTCAATTCGTGATACTTCAAAAACCTACTGTTGAGATACTTAGCCCTGTGTGGACTAAGTTAAGTAATTCCGACATGTATGGGAAGAATAGAGTTTAGGACGAAGCTTCAATCTGTGTTATAAGAAGCAAGTCGAAGAAGCCTATAGCTAATCGTATGAATGGATTAAGCTACAGTCGGCTGTATCATTATGTGTGAACGAAACAGCAACATGTTTAGTTAAAATCATACATTTGTGTACGCCTTGAACCACATTAAACTGTGTGTTATTACTTTCTATCCTTACTATTTTCCTATTGCTTGTGATTTTAGCATACTTATCTTGAAAACCCTATAAGCTCCAAGCTACAGGAGATCACCTAGTTGTTGTACTTAAATAAACTTAATTCCAGACTTCCGATACGGAAACTTAAACTTCAAAAAATATTACAACTTATTCAACTCCTCTCCCTCTTCTAAGATGTACAATAGTAATATTGGGTATTTCACTTTTTTTCCGAAGTAAAGTGCATACAACATTTCTATTGTAGCAAACTGGTTTATAAGTTGTTAGCTGTTTTCTTCAATGCGCTGTAGGATGTAGATTTTGAGCTGTATGAAGAAGGTTGTAGGATGATAGCTGTATTTTGCTGCATTTATGAAAACACCATGAATTTTCCCAACAATAAGGACAAGGCCCTAATGGTTCATAAGGGTAATAGGGTCAAGAAAATAGATGTATGCCTTAACTGTGGTGAACTAGGCTATTGGAGGAGGTACTGTTCAAAACTTGACCTAATACGCATGGAAATAAATTTTTCTGTAACTGAATATTCTTCTTCTTGGATACTTGATTCTGATTCAAGTTCTCATATTTGTGTAATGAATTGGGATATAGCATAAAGTAGGAAGCTTGGAGCTGTAGAAGTGATGGTAACATTCGGGAGCAGGCAGAGTATCAAAGCTACTGATGTTGGATCACTTGTGTTGGAACTAGAATCCGGTTTTATTCTTACTTTAGATGATGTACTTGTTTTGCCCTAGGGGCACAAAAATATTGTATCAATTCTGGTAATGGACTGTAAAGGACTTTATTTTTTATTGGAGATGGATCTTGCTGAATTTATTTTAGAAATAAATTGGTCGGCACTACGATATTACTGAATATTTTATACCATTAAAATCTAAAGAATAAAACTAATGTGAACACTATAACCAGGAATCATGGCAGGGATGAAACTAACCAAGCACTTAAATGGAATCTTAGACTTAGTCAGATTGGTCACATCAAGTACACAAAATGGAGAAAGATAGACCTATTAGTCCATTGGAATGGGATCCCTATCCCACTTGTGAATATTGCCTTCAAAGCGAAATGACTAAGTTACCTTTTACCCCTTCACATGGATTTTTAAAGAGTCGATGAAAAGCTTGGATTAGTCCATAGCAACATAAGTGGCCCTCTTGAAGTGGCACAAGACAGTTTTCAGTATGTATTGCATTCACTGATGACCATACTAGGTATGAGTTCGTATACTCAATGAAACATAAATCCGAAGCCCTTGATAAATTCAAGGTATTTAAAGCCCTAGTTGAAAACCCAAAAAGTTCATCATATTAAAGCACTTTGTTCAGAATGAGGTGACAAGTATGAGTACGGAGTTTGATGAGTTCTTGAAAGAACTAGGATAAGATCAAAATTTACACCTCCAGCTACTCCATAATTAAAAGGTGTGTCAGAAAAGGAACTGAACCTTGTTGGACATGGTTCGCTCCATGCTTAACTATACTGACCTACCGATTTAACTGTAGGGATACTAGCTCCTTACTGCAACACATATCTTGAACATATATCCTTCTAAATATATTTCTAAAACTCTATATGAGATTTGGAGAGGTGGGAGCAAAGTCTTAATCACATTAAGATTTGGGGATGTCCTACTTATGTCAAGAAGACTAAAGTGGAGAAGTTGGAATCTAGGTTTGTGAAGGGACGTTTCATTGGATACCTAAGGGATTTCTTTAGATATCTACTCTACATGCACGAAGATCGTAGGATCATTATTTCTTTATAATCACACTTCCTTGAAGATGAGTTCATTCAAGAATGAGGTGCAGGTAGAAATATTTCTTTGGAAGAACTAAAAGAAACACCCAAAGAGACACCAGTACAAGATATTAGAATTGAACCTTCTGAAACACAACCACAACCTCGGGGTTATAGTTGAGCTTCTCAATTATATGAGAGGTATGGCTATCTGCATCAAGAGGAACTAGGTCCACATGAGATGACCAAAAGTAGCCAAGAGAACGATCCATCTATGTATGAGTGATGGTAGATGTGGACTTTGCAAAGGGGCACAGAATGTATAGAAGCTGAGATAGACTCTATGCATGTTAATAAGATACGGACTTTAGTAGATCGTCCTAAGGGCATAACGCCTATTGGGAATAAATGGATCAACAAGACAAATACCAATGGAGATGTCAAGGTCGACACATATAAGGTCAAACTTGTGGCAAAGGGTTATACCCAAAGAGAAAGAGTCGATTATGATTAAGTCTATCCGGATGAGCCAAAGCACCCCACTTAAATGATAAAATATGGCAAATGTACGTGAATACAGCATTCTTAAATGGATACCTCAAGGAGAAAATCTATATGGAACAACCTAAGGGCTTCCTGTCCAAAACTGATATTCGTAAAGTATGCAAACTTCAGTGCGCCATTTATGGGCTGAAGCAAACTTCGAGAAGTTAAAATTTACATTTTGACGAGGCAGTCAAATAGTTTGATTTCATCCAAAACCAAGAGGAGCTTTGTGTTTACAAGAAGGTTAGTAAGAGAAAAATTGCATTCTTAATACTATATGTGGATGATATTTTACTTATAGAGAACTAGGAATGCTAAGTTCCGTGAAATCTTGGCTTTCAAGTGACTTCTCAAATAAAGACTTGGGAGAAGCTACCTATATTCTGGGAATTCGACTCTATCAAGATGGAGCGAAAAGAATGTTAAGTCTTTCTCAAGCCTTCTATATAGAAAAGTAGCAATTTAAGATGCAAGATTCTAAAAGAGGGTTCTTGTCAATGCGACATGGTATAAAACTTTTCTTAGCTATATGATGGAGAACACAAAATGGAAAACACAAGTGAAGATAATAATAAATTTTTATATATATTATTAAATAGTTTTAGTATTTCTAATGTAGATAGGATTAATATATTTATTTATATGTTTTAATTGTGGGTAGTATATGTTTAATTAGGTTATTGCTAATATGCCCAGTTGCCCTTAGTTCATTAGGTCATATTATTAGGTCTTCATTCCCTATATAAGTGATGCAATTCCCACATATTAGGATAGACTTGATTGATTATTGAATTATTGATTTGAGTCTGTCTTGATAGGTTGTGATCCATCATCTTTTCTCCCTTATGCGGTTGGGAAACTCTAGGGGTAGTGGTTCTTCAGCGGTTGAATCACCTTAGTTTGATCTTTTATTCTATAAATATTTCATTTCAATTCCCGTCCGGAATCAATTGGTATCAGAGCTTAGGTTTCTCCATTAATTTCTTAATTATTTGTAGATTTAGGGTTTCGAAAAAAATCATAAACACAGTTCATCGCGGCACTATTCATCACCGGATTCAATAAAACTACTATTCATCGCCAAATCTACAGTTCATCGTCGGAGTTACTGTTCATCGCAGGAAAAAATTGAAATGTTCCCCTTAAATTTCAGGTCAGCCCTGCACAATTTATTCATAATTTCAGCAATTGTTTCATGCTTTAAGTCATATTTACATATATAATATCTGAAATTGAGAGAGTAAAAGATGATATTTGTTTTCTTGAGGATGACTATAAATTCTTGCACTATGAAGTTTATGTTTGTCATCATAGAAGCAAGTTATCCGAATATGAATTTATAGTGAATGAGCTAGATGAAGCACGATATGAACTGGAGAAGTTGAGATAGAAGTACAATGTCGAATCAAGAAAGGAGGGAGAGAAAAGACGTGAAAGGGAAATAGAATAGAGGTTTTATGATAATTTTTTCCTCAATTTCTTAATAAGAATAATGCAAAGACCCCTTCTGACTTTTATACTTATGCTCGATCTGGTATTAGACGTATTAAACTTGTTATTAATCCTGGTTGGGAACTTGAGTGTGTTTCTGGAGGTCTTATGAAATCATTAAACTTGCAGCTTGAATCCATTCCATATATTTTTAGGTTCATTGGTTTGATTATTCAATTACAATTATGTGTGCTTCTTGGGTACGGATCACTTTTGGACACTACACACCACGTACTTATTGTTATCTTCTGCCTATGTATATTGATCATATATTGCTTGGGAAGTGTTGGATGTCTGATTTAAAGGTACAATATTGTGAGATCTACAACATTTTTGGTTTTGGCATTCGAGGAGAAATGGTTAGTGTGTCATCTATCAAACTATATTTGGAAACTAGCAAAACCCAAACCTCAGCTAGACTAACAAGATGAGATAAAATTGAAGAGTCTAAAGAAGTGGGCCATACAGAGAATGCTATTGACAGGATAGAAACCAAGTCACAACCTGACTACTCTCAAATTTTTGAGGAATATTAAGTGGTTGATGCTATTACTGAGGCTAATGATATCGAGTTTATCATTTTGGAAAACCTGTTGAAGCTTCCTTCACTTACAATTCAGTTTTCAAAGTTCTTCGCACCTGAGACGTGTTGGAATAATTTATTCCAAATATTCATTAATCGAGTTTTGATGATTAAGTTGTTAAAACAAAATAAAACAACAAAGAAGCGAAACAAAACAACGAAGGAGTCGAAGAAGCAAAAAGTAGTGCAATCCGGAAAAGCTATCTGTTCAAGATCAGATGAGACCAACCTACCTGCAGATCAGATGAGACGACCTACCTGCAGACAGGACGAAATCATCTTACCTGATCAGACAAGAAGGAAGCTGTCTGACCAAGCTTAACGTACGTAACGAACAAAGCATAACGTACATAATAGAACCAGCTTAACGTACGTAACACGATGTGCATAACGTACGTAATAGCGTGTTTCAACATTCAAACAGGAAGAATGTTGGAGATGACGTCATGGCTAAAATAAGCAAGCAACAGATATGTTGACTATGGATAACGTACGTAATGGGAGATTGGCTAACGTACGTAATGAACAAGACAGAAGCTACTGGACTGATTTGCATGGAGTATAACGTACGTAACATGTTGATGTTAACGTACGTAATGAGGCTTACATACGTAAAGGAAGAAGTATAACGTACGTAATGGTGCACCAAGGAGCTAACGGCTAGTTGAGGCTTTGGAGCCTATAAATACCACTTCTAATGGTATTCATCTAACAACAACGCAAAGCAAACGACTCATTGATCAGATATTCATATTGATATTCTTGTTGTTGTAATTGTGCTTATATTGATAGTTTGAGTGTTTATACATTCAACACATACACGAGAGGTAAAAGAAAAGATACGATTGGATTCAGTGTTATTAGGATCAAGGATCCGGCATTATTAGAATCGTAATCGATATCTAAGTGAGGTCTATCTAGTACCCATAGAAAGCTAGATCGGTTGATTCCTTGTCCGATAGAAAAGGAAAATGGTTTAACTTGGACCGACATAAAGACAAGTTTGTAACAGTTATCCCTCGACCGATAGAAGAGAGGTGTAGAGGTTGATCTTCATCCTATTGAAAAAGATACCAACAGAGGACGCAGGCACGTTTGGCCAAACCTCTTTAAATCCTTGTGTCGATTTATTTTCTGCACTCTCATCTTAAATACGCTTCCGCACAATAGCGCGTATATATGATCTCATTTCAACAATTAGTACTGGAGTGGTACCTCCAATAAGCGGCTTAACATCCGAGGAGAATATCCAAATGGGGTTTCAACTTGCCCCAGTCGAAGGTCTTGCTCTTAATCGACCTCGATTGTGTAATACCCGAGATTTCTGCTATGTATTTGGAACTTGTGATATTGTAATTATTGCATTTTGATCTGAGTATTTTTCTCCGTATTTCATAATCCGGTATTGTTGAGCGCATGATTTCATGAATGTGATTTTAAATTGTGATTCTGCGCATGTAGCGCACGCTATCGACTAAGTGTAGCGTACGCTAACTTGGATCCATAGCGCACGCTGTGAAGGAACCTTAGCGCACGCTATACGTGGTCAATATGATTGAGACGTGTTGGTAGGTGAGATCAGGCCGGGGATCTTGGTCGGATTGTGTCGGGATGAACCTGGACGGCTTTCGGGAAAAAGGCAAGTCAACGCGTTAGCGCACGCTACTCATATGAGGATAGCGCATGCTAAAGGCTGAGTACAGTGAAATCAGTAACGTTTCAAATATCCGTTAGTGCACGCTATGAATATGGACTAGCGCGCGCTAATAACCATGTTCTATATATAGGACAGCATCCTTTTTCATATTTTCAGACTTTTCACTCCCCCATCCGAATTCTTGAACTTAGAAAGTCACTCTCTTCATCCTAAAAATTTCTTGCCGGCATCCTAGCTCGTGTTGAAGATTGTAGATCATTGGGGATTGGTGTTCAAGCCTTCGGCGTTGGATTGCTTCGAATTTCCTCTTTGTTCTTCACTACTTTGAGGTAGGTGATTCTTCACCAATATTAGTAGTATTCTGAAGGACGTTTTTGATCATGTTTTGGGATTTACCTAGTCAGTTAGATTCATAAGTAGTCGAACATCATGTGTTAGAAGGATATTTTCGATGTTTCGGTACTTATTCATCGTATAAACCATTGAACCTCTTAGTGTTTGAACTCCTAGCATATTCTGAGCTTCAAGCCGATTTGTAACCAGTATATAGAGATTTTCAAAGTTCTTATGCCTTTACATAAAGGAATCATACATTTTGGGACATATAACGGATTGAACTTAGGCTATTCCTTGAAGATCAAAGATGAATTATGGTGTTGTGATGATTATACGTAACCTTGTATCTCGTAGTCGTTTAATCCGTATAGAACTTTCACAAACCTTATGAGCATGATATGCATGGGGATGACATGTATTATCACCATAGAATTCATGAGTTCATCACCATTAGATCAAGTTTTCTGCCAGTAGTAATCTGCCATGCACGGTTAACGCACGCTAACATACGTAAGTTAACGTGCGCTATCGGGAATAAGTTAACGCACGCTACGTTTGGTACGTAACGTACGTTATGTTATCAGTCGAGTCAGTCGGCTGATCAGAGAGAACTGTCAGTCCATGGCTAGCGTATGCTAGACTTAGACGATAGCGTACGCTAACAGGCAGGCTTAGCGCACGTTACGTAGAGTACGTAGCGTACGCTAAGTGGTTCAGGTAGATTGCATATTTAGAGCTTTTGGCCGTAGACCGGATTGATAGGCAATCGTTCGACTTGAGATGAATTCTATATCATTTCTTTTGTTAAGGTTCGAGCTTGCTACGATTGATCGAAGGAGGCGGCCTTCAAGTGTGTTGAGATCATTGAAGTGTTTCATTCTTGCCATCTTCGAGGCAAGTATCGTAATGTGTTAATATTGGTATTTTTGAGCATGCGTGTGGTTTATTCATGATGAACATGAGATTTATTTCGTTGAATTGTCATGATATTCGTTATCTAGTGTTTGTACGTTCATGTTGATGGACATAGCAATTTGGCATATATGTATGCATGAGTTGTGTTTGTGTATGTTGTGCGATCTATGCTGAGGGCGCTGGATCGGATGTCCACCTCGTGTTGGTCTGACGGGATCATCTTGGGATCTAGGCTGAGGGCGCTGGATCATTGGACGGGTTATTTCCACCTCGTGTTGGTCCGACGGGATCATCTTGGGATCTATGCTGAGGGCGCTAGATCATTGGAATACCCTTGCTGTGTTAATGGAATCTTGTGGATTCGCATTATCGGATTCCGGTAGCGGAAGTCCGTGTGGTGTATCTTGTTATGTATTGTTGATGCATATTTGATTCGTTTAAATGATACTTGTACTAGCATCTTTTGCTAACCCCTTCGGGGGTGGACATTTGTTTTGATGTTCAGGTAGCCGAGGAGCAGGGAAACAGCCACAGTACCGATGTGACGACGAAGGGGTTCAGTGATGTTTGTTGTTGTTGGTGATTTGTCTTTCTTGGTTTGATTTCAGTACTCGAGTACGCGTGTCTTATTAATATCATTTCGATATGGTTGTATTAATTACTCGTTGAACCAGTTGGACCGGTTTTGTAAACTTGATTTTTCGTGGTATTGATGTCTTATATTTACATTTCTTTTATTTAGCCTTGTAAATCCTTACTTAAAGGGTTTACGGCGCTGTAATTATTCCGAATATCTCGGGGTGTTACAGAATATGGTATCCGAGCTAAGATTCATGGATATCTTGGCAGTCGGGTTTTAAGTTGGGTCTGTTTACGTTATTGATTTACGAGTCGTTCGTAACATCACTGTTCAGCCAAAAGTCATCATGTGGACCGTGGTTGTAAGTCTCCTAATCTCTTGTACTACCATTTTACTTAATTCTGTTTTGTGAGTATTGACGGGCTTTATTTTTGAAAATTTTATCTTGGATATTGAGAAGTTGTGTTTTCAGTATGTTGAGAGGAGGTCGTGGACGCGGACGTGGAAATATGAGACAGGAGGATTCCGCAACTACCCCAGAATTATCGGCTAGTAGAACCGATTCCCATTACGGAGGCGGCGAGGATCGCGAATGACGACGCAAATCCTAACATTAGGAGTGCTTCAACGGTGGTGGCTCAAATAAACCGATTCGCTCGGGTAGTTGATCGCATGCAGGCAGCGATGGGACAGCGGCACCACGAGGATAGCAGGAGACAGGATGGCTTCTTGAGGTGGTCAAATTGCACCCGCCAAAGTTTGACGGATCTGTGAGGCACTTACTTGGGATCATTGGCTAAAGGAGTTAGAGAAAATATTCGCGGGTATTAAGCGTCCCGAGGACGGAAGGTTCCATTGCCCGGTATTTTACAGTGGGAGGCCTTTGACTGGTGGGAAGCTATTCGACCCGAGGATCATAATGCGGATTAGACGGGATTCAAACTAATGATGGAAGCACAGTATTGTCCTCGTCCAGTTAGAGAGGCAAAAATCCGAGAGTTTTTCTCACCACATAGTTCGGGAGCAACTGTAACAGACATAATCAAAACTTTTAATCATCAGCTGATGTGTGTCCGACACTTGGTCAGAACGGAGGCAGAAAAGATTTTTCATTTCGATATGCGAATGAAGCCGGAGATCCAGCAGTACATGTCCGGATTCGAGTGTACTACGTTGCGACAGTATCAAGACAAAATGCTGGCCTACGACATGAAAGAGGCGGCGGTGGAGAAATCAGTGGAGGCAAAGAAGCAGAAAGTGACCGGCAGCTTCTCAAAAAACAAGAGTGGTGGGCCCCGCAAGGGCCAATCTTCCTTTTATTCGGCTAGGAAACCTCCACATCCTTCTAGAGGTGGAAAGAAGTTCCGGACTACATCAGCAGTTTCGGACGCATCAAAGAAATGCAACAATTGTGGTCGAGCAGGGCATATTCGACGTGATTGCCCCGCATCTTCTGTGACTTGTTACGATTGTTGGCAAGAAGGGCACCGTGCGACTTTCTGTGGAGTTGCTACTAGATCTTTTGGTACTCGCACTCCAGCGCCAGTTCCAAAGGAGATAAGTGTGAACCAGACGCAGCAGAGTGGATTTCAGCAGCAAAATATTGGGAAGAGAGAGACATCCAGTGCTGGGTCCGTTCCTCCGCGCCTGTACGAGATGAGGAAATCTGACGATCAGAACACTGCTGTTGCATCAGGTACGATTCAGATCCTTTTGCAACCAGTTAGTGTCTTATTCGATTCCGGAGCTACACATTCTTTCATATCATTGAACTGTGTTAATCGTTTAAAAATCTCGTGCTTATTTGATTGTGAACCATATGTTGTGGGTTTGCCGAGTGGAGAGAGAATTGTGGGAACCCTAGAGGCTAGAGATTTTCCAGTGTCTATAGGAGGGAGAGATTGGCCATCGAATCTTATTGTAGTTGACATCTACGGTGACGATTTAATTCTCGGAGACGATTGGCTCAACCGTTATGGAGCTATTCTGAATTACCGAGAGAGAGTCATTTCTATCATTGCTGATGACGGATCTGAACACTTATTCCGAGGATGGAGACCGGGAAGCTCGGGAAAATTGATCAAAGCAATGAAAGCCGTGAAATTATCAGACGGGGATGTCATGGACTTTGGTGCTATGCCATGAGGAAAGAGGAAGGAGTAGAGCTCTCGTCTATTTCGATTGTGAATGAGTTCTCGGATGTATTTCTGACGAACTACAGGTTACCTCCGCAGAGAAGTGGAGTTCACTATCGAATTAGAGCCTGGAGCAGCTCCTATTTCCAGAGCACCATACCGCATGGCGCCAACCGAGATGTATGAACGCAAGAAGCAACTGGAGGAATTGTTACAGAAGGGTTATATTCAACCTAGCGTTTCTCCTTGGGGAGCGCTCGTTCTCTTTGTCCGGAAGAAAGACGGATCCCCCCGACTGTGTATTGATTACAGGGAGCTCAACAAGATGACGATCAAGAATAAGTATCCTATACCTCGGATCGACGACTTGTTTGATCAACTGCAAGGGGCAAGGGTATTCTCGAAGATTGACTTGCGATCAGGATACCATCAGTTGAGAATTAAGGAATCAGATATACCGAAATCTGCTTTCAGATCCCGGTACGAGCATTATGAATTTGTAGTGATGCCATTTGGACTTACCAATGCTCCTGCGGTATTTATGCAATTGATGAATCGGGTATTCTTAGAATACTTGGATAAATTCGTGGTCGTCTTCATCGATGACATCTTGATCTATTCGAAAGACACGGAGGAGCATGCCGAGCATTTGCGTGTAGTTTTGAGCACCTTGAGGAAGGAGCAGCTGTATGCAAAGCTTTCGAAATGTGAGTTCTGGCTTAAGGAAGTAACCTTCCTTGGGCATGTGATATCAGCGGACGGAGTTCAGGTGGACCCGAAGAAAGTCGAAGCAATCTTGGAATGGGAAGCTCCTAATAACGTGAAAGAAGTCCGGAGTTTCCTAGGACTTGCTTGGATATTATCGTCGTTTTGTAGAAGGATTTTCCAAAGCGCTCGTCCACTCACTCGGTTATTCTGAGAAAACTCAAAAGTTCACGTGGGATGAGAAATGCCAGTGGTTTTGATGAACTTAAGAAGAGACGGACGACACCTATATTAGCGTTACGGATGGAACCGATGGATTCATGGTATACGGACACTTCAAATCGAGTGCAGGATGTGTGTTGATGCAAAAGATAAGGTGATTGCCTATGCTTCTCCAGATTGAAACCGTCGAGGTTAATTACCCGACTCATGATACGGAGCTAGCAGTGTAGTCTTTGCATTGAAAATTTGGAGACATTATTTGTACGGCACTCATTGTCGATCTTTACAGATCATAAGAGCCTCAAGTACATTTTCATGTAAAGAATTAAACATGAGGCAGAGAAGGTGGCTGGAATTGATCAAGGATTACGACTTGGAGATTCTCTATCATCCGGGTAAAGCAAACGTAGTAGCCGATGCATTGAGCCGTAAACCTGTTTCTCTTCGAGTGTTGGAAGCACTTACATCCCAAACCAGCATTCAACGGGAACTGATTCGCGAATAGATTGTAGTATGGGCACCAGGAATCCAAGGGCAACTATATGTGATGGAACTGCCTTCATCACTAGTCGAGGAGATCAAATCTAAGCAATTGAACGATTCTCTGATCCTTCGGTTAAGTGACGAAATAAAGAAAGGAAAATCCCCAGGATTCGTGATACAAGATGATGGAGTTCTGAGATTTCAGAGTCGACTTTGCATTCCCGATAATGAGGAACTGAGACGGACAATTCTGAAGGAAGCTCACAGCGCGCCCTATTCTATTAACCCGGGCAGCAGTAAAATGTATAAGGATCTTAAACAAAACTTCTGGTGGGGGAATATGAAGAAGGACGTAGCAGAGTACGTTTCGAAGTGTTTGACTTGTCAGCAGGTTAAGATTGAACATCAGCGACCTGCCGGAATGTTAAAACCGCTTCCGATCCCTGAATGGAAGTGGGAGATATCTCGATGGATTTCATCACCAATATGCCAAGAACCAAGACGGGACTGAACATGATTTGGGTTGTAGTTGATCGACTAACCAAGTCGGCTCATTTACTAGGAATTAAAGATACTTGGGGACCCGAGAAATTGGCGCGAGTATTTATTGCAGAGATAGTCAGATTGCATGGGACGTCGAAGACCATTATTTCAGATCGAGATGGTCGCTTCGTGTCGCACTTCTGGAAAGCAGTTCACAGGGCTTTGGGGACTGAGCTCAACTTTAGCACATCTTATCATCCCCAAACGAACGGTCAGTCCGAAAGGACTATTCAAACAGTAGAAGACATGCTTAGAGCTTGTGCGTTGGATTGGTCAACTGATTGGGAAGTTCACTTGCCATTGATTGAATTCACCTATAACAATAACTGGCATGCTTCTATTAAGATGGCACCATTTGAAGCTTTGTACGGGAGAAGATGCCGATCACCCTTGTGTTGGGATGATTCCTCGGACTTGATCGGGACAGAACCAGAATTGATAGTTCAAACTCAAGAGAAGATAGCTTTGATTCGAGAAAGACTGTTGACTGCCCAGAGTCGACAGAAGTCTCATGCAGACGTACGTCGTCGCCCTCTAGAGTTCGACATTGGGGACCACGTACTATTGAAGGTGTCTCCTACACGAGGAATTTTCCGTTTTGGGAGGAAAGGCAAGCTAAGTCCAAGATATATCGGACCATTCGAGATCCTCGAGAGAGTTGGAGATTTAGCATACAGGTTGGCCTTACCGCCATCGCTGAGTCACGTTCACAATGTGTTTCACGTATCCCAATTGCGGAAGTATGTACCAGATCCCAGTCATATCATTTAGTTTAATGAGATCGAGATAGCTAATGATGGCACCTTCGAAGAGAGACCAATCAAGATACTTGAGAGTCGGGTCAAACAATTGAGAAATAAACCAATACCCTTGGTTAAAGTACAATGGTCACGGCACGGAGTTGAAGAGGCCACTTGGGAAACGGAGGACAGTATGAAGACTAGATATCCAGAGTTGTTTTCATCTTAAGTTTCGGGACGAAACTTCTTTTTAGGGAGGAAGGATGTAATACCCGAGATTTCTGCTATGTATTTGGAACTTGTGATATTGTAATTATTGCATTTTGATCTGAGTATTTTTCTCCGTATTTCATAATCCGGTATTGTTGAGCGCATGATTTCATGAATGTGATTTTAAATTGTGATTCTGCGCATGTAGCGCACGCTATCGACTAAGTGTAGCGTACGCTAACTTGGATCCATAGCGCACGCTGTGAAGGAACCTTAGCGCACGCTATACGTGGTCAATATGATTGAGACGTGTTGGTAGGTGAGATCAGGCCGGGGATCTTGGTCGGATTGTGTCGGGATGAACCTGGACGGCTTTCGGGAAAAAGCCAAGTCAACGCGTTAGCGCACGCTACTCATATGAGGATAGCGCACGCTAAAGGCTGAGTACAGTGAAATCAGTAACGTTTCAAATAGCCGTTAGCGCACGCTATGAATATGGACTAGCGCGCGCTAATAACCATTTTCTATATATAGGACATCATCCTTTTTCATATTTTCAGACTTTTCACTCCCCCATCCGAATTCTTGAACTTAGAAAGTCACTCTCTTCATCCTAAACATTTTGTTGCCGGCATCCTAGCTCGTGTTGAAGATTGTAGATCATTGGGGATTGGTGTTCAAGCCTTCGGCGTTGGATTGCTTCGAATTTCCTCTTTGTTCTTCACTACTTTGAGGTAGGTGATTCTTCACCAATATTAGTAGTATTCTGAAGGACGTTTTTGATCATGTTTTGGGATTTACCTAGTCAGTTAGATTCATAAGTAGTTGAACATCATGTGTTAGAAGGATATTTTCGATGTTTCGGTACTTATTCATCGTATAAACCATTGCACCTCTTAGTGTTTGAACTCCTAGCATATTCTGAGCTTCAAGCCGATTTGTAACCAGTATATAGAGATTTTCAAAGTTCTTATGCCTTTACATAAAGGAATCATACGTTTTGGGACATATAACGGATTGAACTTAGGATATTCCTTGAAGATCAAAGATGAATTATGGTGTTGTGATGATTATACGTAACCTTGTATCTCGTAGTCGTTTAATCCGTATAGAACTTTCACAAACCTTATGAGCATGATATGCACGGGGATGACATGTATTATCACCATAGAATTCATGAGTTCATCACCATTAGATCAAGTTTTCTGCCAGTAGTAATCTGCCATGCACGGTTAGCGCACGCTAACATACGTAAGTTAACGTGCGCTATCGGGAATAAGTTAACGCACGCTACGTTTGGTACGTAACGTACGTTATGTTATCAGTCGAGTCAGTCGGCCGATCAGAGAGAACTGTCAGTCCATGGCTAGCGTACACTAGACTTAGACGATAGCGTACGCTAACAGGCAGGCTTAGCGCACGTTACGTAGAGTACGTAGCGTACTCTAAGTGGTTCAGGCAGATTGCATATTTAGAGCTTTTGGCCGTAGACCGGATTGATAGGCAATCGTTCGACTTGAGATGAATTCTATATCATTTCTTTTGTTAAGGTTCGAGCTTGCTACGATTGATCGAAGGAGGCGGCCTTCAAGTGTGTTGAGATCATTGAAGTGTTTCGTTCTTGCCATCTTCGAGGCAAGTATCGTAATGTGTTAATATTGGTATTTTTGAGCATGCGTGTGGTTTATTCATGATGAACATGAGATTTATTTCGTTGAATTGTCATGATATTCGTTATCTAGTGTTTGTACGTTCATGTTGATGGACATAGCGATTTGGCATATATGTATGCATGAGTTGTGTTTGTGTATGTTGTGCGATCTATGCTGAGGGCGCTGGATCGGATGTCCACCTCGAGTTGGTCCGACGGGATCATCTTGGGATCTAGGCTGAGGGCGCTGGATCATTGGACGGGTTATTTCCACCTCGTGTTGGTCCGAAGGGATCATCTTGGGATCTATGCTGAGGGCGCTGGATCATTGGAATACCCTTGCTGTGTTAATGGAATCTTGTGGATTCGCATTATCGGATTCCGGTAGCGGAAGTCCGTGTGGTGTATCTTGTTATGTATTGTTGATGCATATTTGATTCGTTTAAATGATACTTGTACTAGCATCGTTTTGCTAACCCCTTCGGGGATGGACATTTGTTTTGATGTTCAGGTAGTCGAGGAGCAAGGAAAGCGACCCGCGATCTGGATGTGACGACGAAGGGGTTCAGTGATGTTTGTTGTTGTTGGTGATTTGTCTTTCTTGGTTTGATTTCAGTACTCGAGTACGCGTGTCTTATTAATATCATTTCGATATGGTTGTATTAATTACTCGTTGAACCAGTTGGACCGGTTTTGTAAACTTGATTTTTCGTGGTATTGATGTCTTATATTTACATTTCTTTTATTTAGCCTTGTAAATCCTTACTTAAAGGGTTTACGGCGCTGTAATTATTCTGAATATCTCGGGGTGTTACACATTGTTTGACGGATCTAACTTCATGACATGGAAGAAAAAGATGTCAATCTTTATTCGTGCCTATTATATAGAGATTTGGAAGATCATTTGTCTTGGCCCGAAACTTCCAATCAAATCCGACGGATTTCTTAAGAGTTTCGAAGAATATAATGACGAGGATAGGAAGAATGACCATCTAAATTGTAAGGCTACTCAATTTCTATATTGTGCCTTAAATCCAGAAGAGGTCAATCGTATCTCATCGTGTGAAAGTGCTAAAGAGATACGGAAAATTCTTGAAATCACACACGAAGGGACATCTCAAGTCAAGGAGACGAAAATCAATATGCTTCTCCATGACTACGAGTTATTCATGATGAAGGGTGACGAGTCCATCACCAACATGGTCGACCGATTTACAGTCATCACAAATGGACTGGCTCGTTCGGTAAACCATTATCAAGTAGTGAGAAAGTCAAGAAAATCTTAAGATCACTACCTCTTGAATGGGACGGCACGGTTACAGAGATAATGGAATCTAAAGATTTAAACAATCTGGATTTTAGTGCTCTCGTTGGTTCACTTATAAACTACGAGATTGTCCTAAAATCTCGGAACGCTAAACCGAAGCCAAAGGAAAGATCAATAGCTATGAAGGCTAAGATGTCAAAAAGAGAAGAAATCCCGGTTTATGAAAGCGACGAAGAATCGGCATATTGTGCCAAAAATATTAATAAGTTTCAAACCTTATTAAACCGGAGAAAGAAAGACATCTCGGGCGGAATGAAAAAATTCGACAGCAATTGTCGAGTCTGTGGTAAACCAGGCCATTTCGCGAAAAATTGTCGAGCTAATCAAAAGAAGGAAGTTCTCGTTGCAACATGGAGAGATGAAGCAGAAGATGATGATTTTATCAATCAAAATAAACTCGCTCTTATGGCCCAAAGTTCATAGCGACGTCGAAAGCCAGGTTAGTACATCGTCTCACGATGAATTATTTGAAGCATTTGAATTACTGCATACTGATTTTCAAAATGCTTTATCCGAGATTAAATCCCTTAAATCTAAAAATAAATTATTGGAAATTGAAATTTCCAAAATTCTTGAAAAGGGAAAAATTGTCGAAACCGATCATTCCAAATGTGTTGAAAATGAAAATATGTTAAAGAATGATCTTTTAAAAGTTCAAGATGAACTAAAAATTTTGACGAAGAAATTTTCATGCGGAAATGATAAATTTGAACAAATGCTTTGTGTTAAAAAATATACTCTGAATAAATAGGGGTTGGGATTCAAACCAAATTTGAAAAACGAATCCTTAAATTTCAAGATACCCCGATGTGAAAAATGTTTGAAAATTGGGCATCATTTTACTAATTGCAAAAGTCCACGACGGACGGTTAAAATAAAAAAAGATTTGGATTCTTAAAGGAACCGTTATTCCTAATATCGTCCATGTATCACAACAAAAAAAACCAACTCTCGGTTGGGTCCCCAAAAATTTACTTTTATCATTGGTAGTATACTCAGGGGGAGTAATTTTTTTAAAAACGAATATTTTTGTCAGGGTGACTTATACCCTATCATGCATATTTTATACATCAATTGGTATTTTTATTCGTTTATATTATTACACTTTTTGCTGATAACAAAAAGGGGGAGAAATGAGTTGAATGAGATAAAAAAGCGTCATGGAAGAATGACGAGAAAAATAAAATGCAAAAAAGGGGGAAGAAAAGAAAAAGACGAAGAAGTCAAAAAATAAAATCGAAGAAGTCGAAAAGGATAAAAAGAAAAAGATGGGAGAACTAACGAAAATCAAAGCCGAAAACTTTGTTTCGTACAATATATATATATATATATATATATATATATATATATATATATATATATATTGTATTTTTTCAGGATTTATCCACTCAAGACGTTGCTTTGTAATCATAAAAAAGGGGAGATTGTTGGAGTATTTTATTCCAAATATTCATTAATCGAGATTTGATGATTAAGTTGTTAAAACAAAATAAAACAATAAAGAAGCGAAACAAAACAACGAAGGAGTCGAAGAAACAAAAAGTCGCGCAATCCGGAAAAGCTATCTGTTCAAGATCAGACGAGACCAACCTACCTGCAGATCAGACGAGACGACCTACCTGCAGACAAGATGAAATCATTGCAACACCCCCAAGAAATCCCTGGAATGTAACAGTGTCGTGGACCCCTACATGGGACCCACCAGGCTAGATAAATCAACTACACTCGTCGACTCTGAGAGTCGACGCAATAACACCACATCACAAGGACGCAAAACAATAAAAATCCACCTGGTTCGACCGGTCGATCAAGCAACACCATAATCCAATAAAACATAATGGACAATTCAATACACTTTGCAAAAGTCAAAAGCCCCTACTCGAGTACGTCTATTAGTTCACAAGTTGGAAAAACAACCAAATTTAAATGGACTACAGAAAATAGGGAGACTCGCTTGCACATGTCAACAACCCTTACCAGCATCCTCGTACTGTCCCAATGCCCGCTCGTCCAGCTGAACATAACCTGAAATTCATAAAACGAATTTCCCCAAGAAGGGTCCCCAAAGGGGTTAGCAATTACGCTAGTACAAGTAAGCCAAATGAACAACTTACATCTTACACATTTAGTCAATGCATGCAAAACAAGAAATCACAGTTCGAAAGTACTCATTTCCGGAAATGCCATAATCAAATCACATTTGTAAAATGCACCACAATTAACCGTCGATCCACACCTCCGTGGACCCCTACCGAGACCCCGTCGGATCTAACCCGTAGTGGTTAAAAGCAAAGCTCGTCGATCCACGCCTCTTTGGACCTCTACCGAGATCCCGTCGGATCTAACCCATAGTGAGCATACACACAGACCCATCACTCATGCAATGTTATCATGTTAAGAGTGTAAGTTCATTTAGGAATACTTGCCTCGATTAAACGACGACGAGAAACGGAAAAGATTACGACCACAGTTGCGATAAATCGAACACCGAACCTAGATAATTTGTCAAACACGATTATAAGAACTCGACAAAACAACGATAACGGAAAACACCCGGAAACCCACTACGATTCATGTAGTTTCATACGACAAAATCGACGAGGGCGGACAACAACCCCAAACCCTCTCGATTTCAAGAACCCACAAAAAATCACCCAAATTTCGTATGAAACACATGAATACTACTAAGATTAATCATACCCATCATGGATAATTCAACAATACGGAACGAATCGGACAAAATCCCATAACCCCCAAAATAGATAAAAGTAGGGTTCTGGGCCAAATACCTTGTATTCGGACGGAGGAAAATGATTATCATGATGACAAACTTCACTTGGGACTCAACAATCGATCCCTCAACAAATTCCACGAGCAAATCTTTGAAAATCGTTCAAACCTCTCTTGGAACGCAGCTCTCGGTCGGAGGAAAAGAAATGAAGAAATGCCGAAGTGAAGGTCAACCCAGGTTTAAAACCTGTTCCTTCATCACGTACGTTAACATGCTGATGTTAACGTACGTTAAACCCATTACGTACGTAACACTCAAGTGTTAGCGTACGTAATTGCCCGACAGGACAAACTGTCCAAAACGCTGGGTTCGATAGCGTACGCTACACATGAGAGTTAGCGTACGCTACATGGAGCTTTACATACGTAACGACAGGAGTTAGCGTACGTAATGGTTTGGCAGAACAATCTGCCCAATTTGCTAAAGGCCATAACGTACGTTAGCGATGAGGTATAACGTACGTTATGAAGGTGCTGATAGCGCACGCAAGAAAGCATGCATAACGCACGTTATGCATGCAGCAATTCAACATTGCTGAATGAAGTTAGCTGCACCGGGCGGTCCGAAATCGAGGCGCAACACAATGACAAAACCCTACGCGTAGATACGAAATATCCACGACAACAAAACTGAATGTTGAAGGAGAATACAATTCCGACTACTGGGGAATTTGAAATACGACAAGGGAAGTAAAATTCCCTAAACTTATAGGAAATTACAAAACGGCCCAAATGTCCGAAAATCACGATACGACGTCGGATTAATAAACTGAAACTCACAATACGAAAAACTCAACATTACGAACTCATGCAACCAAAGAAATTATGAAGTCGAAAGAGTTTTACGAGAATCGAACTTTCATGCAACAACACATAACATCAAACGGAATTACATCAAAACATCTCCGAAACTCGTCCAAATGGAAAAACTCCAAGAATAAATAGATTCTAAATGTCGAAACGGTTACAAGGGAGTTGCTAAAAACGAAAAATACACCAAAATTAGAATACCGGGAAAAGGAAAATGCGGATATTACATTCTACCCCTCTAAAATTAAGTTTCATCCCAAAACTTAAGAAACAAGCAACTCGGGGTACCCAGCACGTATGCTATCCTCGGTGTCCCAAGTTGCCTCCTCGACACCATGCCTCGACCACTGCACCTTGACCAAATGGATGATCTTATGCCTGAGTCGCTTCTCACGGCGCTCCAAAATCTTCAAGGGGCACTTCTCGAAGGTAATATCCTCACTGACATCAATCTCACAATAGTCGATGACGCGACTAGGGTCCGGAACATATTTCCTCAGCTGGGAAACATGGAAAACGCTACGAACGTGACTCAAGGCTGGAGGCAACGCCAAACGATATGCCAACTCACCGACTTTCTCGAGAATCTCAAAGGGGCAAATAAATCTCGGGCTCAACTTTCCCTTCTTCCCGAAGCGGAAAACTCCCCTCGTCGGCGACACCTTTACTAAAACGTGGTCCTTCACCTCGAATTCCAAAGGTCGACGACAGACATCAGCATATGATTTTTGACGACTCTGAGTAGTCAACATTCTCTCCCGAATCAATTCCACCTTCCGCCTCATCTCCATAGCGATATCCGGTTCGGTCCCAACCAAATCGGACGGCTCATTCCAGCAAATCGGCGATCGACATCGCCGCCCATAAAGCGCCTCATACGGTGCCATCCGAATCGACGTGTGCCAACTATTGTTGTACGTGAATTCGATCAATGGCAAATGCTCCTCCCAATCACTGCTCCAATCGAGAGCACAAGCACGCAACATATCCTCAAATGTCTGGATAGTGCGTTCCGACTGCCCATCTGACCGAGGATGAAAAGAAGTACTCAGACGCAACCGAGCACCCAACGCCTTATGCACCGCCTGCCAAAAATGCGATACAAAACAGCCATCAAGATCCAAAACAATAGACTTCGGAGTACCGTGAAGCCTCACAATCTGCGTGATAAACACCCGAGCCAACCTCTCCGGACCCCATGTATCCTTGACGCCCAGAAAATGTGCCGACTTGGTCAAACGATCCACAATCACCCAAACCATATTCATACCAGACTTCGATCTCGGCAAGCTCGTGACAAAGTCCATCGAAATGTCCTCCCATTTCCACTCCGGAGCGGGAAGCGACTGCAATAACCCGGCTGGCCGTTGGTGCTCGATTTTGATCTGCTGACAAGTCAAACATCTCACTACAAACCGTGCGACCTCCTCCTTCATGTCATTCCACCAAAAACTCCTCCTCAGGCCCTTGCACATCTTACTCTAACCAGGATGAACCGAGTAAGGCGTAGCATGGGCCTCTCGCAAAATACTCTGTCTCAATTCCAAGTCGTTTGGTATAGAAAGCAAACTCTGGAATCTCAACACCATCCTCGTGAATCACAAACCCGGGAGACTTTCCTTTAAGAACATTCTCTTGGATTTGAGTAATCATTGGATCCTCCATCTGCTTCAGCTTAATTTCATCGACCAATGACGACGAAATCTCCAAAGCGCAAAGTCGCCCGATAGTTCCCGGCAAAAAAATCTCAACACTCAACTCAATCAAATCCTGCTAAAGCTCAGATCGAGATGTAAGCATCTCGAGCGTCCGCAACGCAACCGGTTTCCGACTCAAGGCACCCGCCACGACGTTCGCCTTTCCCGAATGATAAAGGATCTCGAGATTAATCCTTAATCAATTCCAACCACCTCCTCTGCCTCATATTCAACTCCCGTTGAGTGAATATGTACTTCAGAATTTTATGTGCGGTAAAAATATGACATGCAGAGACAAAAAAATAGTGACGCCAAATCTTGAGCGCAAAAACAACTGCCGCTAGTTCCAAATCGTGAGTAGGGTAGTTGAGCTCGTACGGGCTCAACTGTCTTGATGCATACGCAATGGTCTTGTAGTTTTGCATTAATACGCACCCAAGAACCTGACCCGAAGCATCACTATAAACAGCAAAACCCTCGTTGCCACACGATAATGCTAAAATCGGGGCTGAAGTCAAACGCCTCTTCAGCTCCTCAAAACTCGCCTGTCTCTCGTCATTCCAGACGAATTTTTCGGATTTATGGAGCAACTGTGTAAGTGGTCGAGCCAGTTTCGAGAACCCCTCGACGAACCTACGATAGTAGCCAGCCAAACCCATAAAACTACGGACCTCCTGATCACCAACGATTCTATCACCGCTAGGAAGCTTAACGATGAAAGGCTCACAAGACGTCAAATAGTCGAGACTTAAATGGAACACACAACCCAGGGAGATAAATGAATGCGTAGCACCCGAATTAAAAAGTACACTGACAGGATGAGACTGAATATGAACGGTACCTATGGCCACGGTGGCTGCTGGATCATCAGCCCTCCTCATCTCGTAAACTCGCGGATGAGTGGAGCCGACATTGGAAGCTCCCCCTCTAGAGGGCTGACCCCGACCTCTTCCTCGACTGGTATTCTGCAGGGGCTGTGGATTAGATGACCCCTGGTTCACACTCGGCTCCCTAGGCGCTGGGAAGGAAACCTGGGCGCCAAGAGTCCTCTCTCTCTCTCTCTCAGCACAGAAAGCATCCTTGTGGCCCGGCTGGCCACACCGATTACACGTCATCAAACGACTCAGACAAGCTCTACTGATGTGGCCTGGTCGACCACAGTTAAAACACTTCACATCATGGGATAGGTACTAGCAGCCCCGCGAAAACCCCCAGTAGAACGAGCTGGACCACCACTAGCGGGAAAGTTAGCAGATTGAGATTTCTGCTGACCTCCACCTCTGTGGCCCGAGAAATTTCTGGTGGACTTCTGTTTCTTACTCTCACGAGCCGCCTCGTTGGCCGTCACAGACATGTCATATGCAAGAGCTCTACTCTGATAATCCTTCAAGGTGGTGTATACGAGACCAGACATGTAGTCACGAATCTACAGTTTCATCCGCCTGGAGAAGTGGAAAATTTTGTTGTTCTCCTCTCTAACTTGGGCCTTTACGAAGCCCAACTCCTGGTTGTAATCAGCAATAGCCTGAGAAATAGAGATATCCCGAGGCTAAGCATCAAAGAAAGCATGGACTCGAGCCTGCTTGACCACTCACGGACAGTATTCGGTCTCCATCAGGTCTTTGAACTCATCCCATGAAGCAACACGGTCATTTGGCTCAACGGTCTCCCACCAGTCGGTAGCGTCCCCAGTGAGAAAGTACTGGGCAATAGGGACCTTGCGATCCTCGGGATAGTTGGTGGCAATAAAAACCTTGGATATCTCCTTGATCCACCCCTCCCAACCAATCGGGTCTGATGTCCCCGAAAACTGAGGAGGATGCATCTTGATGACATACTGAAGCCAATGATCTGCTCCACCCCGAGTAGCATGGGCCAGAGTCGGGTTCTGAACCACCTGAGCTATCGCAGCCATTTGGTTCACTATTTGTTGCATCACGGCTGCAACACTAAAATTGAAGCCATCTTGAGTAGTAGCATGGATATGACGGTCACCAGTACTGCCAGCTCCCGAAGAATGCGACATGGCCGCCTCACCGGCTGCCCCACGTCCCCGGCCGCATCCGCGACCATGACCACGACCACGACCACGGCCTCTCCCAGCATTCATACTGGTGTTAAAAGGTGGCAAAAGCAACTCGATGATAAGTATGAGAAGAAAAACAGTCACAGTTAAAGAAATGGAAATACGGTATGAGAAAACAAGGAATCGAATAAGGAAAACTTACGAGCACTGGAAGTACCGAGATGATGGCAGCGGGGTGACAATGTGCAAACAAAACACAACTAGACCCAATTAACCGACAAGCCTAGGTATCCATAAACCTTCGGCTCTGATACCATTTTCTGTAACACCCCCAAGAAATCCCGGGAATGTAACAGTGCCGTGGACTCCTACATGGGACCCACCAGGCTAGGTAAATCAACTACACTCGTCGACTCTGAGAGCCGACGCAATAACACCACATCACAAGAACGCAAAACAATACAAATCCACCCGGTTCGACTGTTCGATCAAGCAACACCATAATCCAACAAAACATAATGGACAATTCAATACACTTTGCAAAAGTCAAAAGCCCATAGGTACTCGAGTACGTCTATTAGTTCACAAGTTGGAAAAACAACCAAATTGAAATGGACTACAAAAAATAGGGAGATTCGCTTACACATGTCAAGAACCCTGGCCAGCATCCTCGTATTGTCCCAATGCCCGCTCGTTCGGCTGAACATAACCTGAAATTCATAAAACAAATTTCCCCAAGAAGGGTCCCCAAAAGGGTTAGCAATTACGCTAGTACAAGTAGGCCAAATGAACAACTTACATCTTACACATTTAGTCAATGCATGCAAAACAAGAAATCACAGTTCGAAAGTACTCATTTCCGAAAATGCCATAATCAAATCACATTTGTAAAATGCACCACAATTAACCGTCGATCCACACCTCCGTGGACCCCTACCGAGACCCCGTCGGACCTAACCCGTAGTGGTTAAAAGCAAAGCTCATCGATACATGTCTCTGTGGACCCCTACCGAGACCCCGTTGGATCTAACCCATAGTGAGCATACACACACACCCATCACTCATGCAATGCTATCATGTTAAGAGTGTAAGTTCATTTAGGAATACTTGCCTCGATTAAACGACAATGAGAAACGGAAAAGATTACGACCGTGGTTGCGAGAAACCAAACACCGACCCTATACGATTCGTCAAAAACGATTACAAGAACTCGACAAAACAACAATAATGGAAAACACCCGGAAACCCACTACGATTCATGTAGTTTCATACGACCAAATCGACGAGGGCGGACAACAACCCCAAACCCTCTTGATTTCAAGAACCCACCGAAAATCACCGAAATTTCGTATGAAACACATGAATACTACTAAGATTAATCATACCCATCATGGATAATTCAACAATACGGAACGAATTGGACAAAAACCCCAAAACCCACAAAATGGATAAAAGTAGGGTTCTAGGCTAAATACCTTGGATTCGGACGGAGGAAGACGATTATGATGATGATAAACTTCACTTGGGACTCAACAATCGATCCCTCAACAAATTCCATGGGCAAATCTTCGAAAATCGCTCAAACCTCTCTTAGAACGCAGCTCTCGGTCGGAGGAAAAGAAATGAAGAAATGCTGAAGTGAAGGTCAACCTAGGTTAATAAAACATGTTCCTTCGTTACGTACGTTAACATGCTGATGTTAACGTACATTAAACCCATTACGTAGGTAACACTCAAGTGTTAGCGTACGTAATGGCCCGGCAGGACAAACTGTCCAAAACGCTGGGTTCAATAGCGTACGCTACACATGAGAGTTAGCGTACGCTACATGGAGCTTTACGTACGCAACGGCAGGAGTTAACGTACGTAATGGTTTGGCAGAACAATCTGCCCAATTTGCTGAAGGCCATAACGTACGTTAGCGATGAGGTATAACGTACATTATGAAGGTGCCGATAGCGCACGTAAGAAAGCATGCATAACGCACGTTATGCATGCAACAGTTCAACATTACTGAATGAAGTTAGCTGCACCGGGCGGTCCGAAATCGAGGCCCAACACAATGACAAAACCCAACACGTAGATACGAAATATCCACGAAGACAAAAATGAATGTTGAAGGATAATATAATTCCGACTACTGGGAATCTGAAATACGACAAGAGAAGTAAAATTCCCTAAACTTATAGGAAATTACAAAAACGGCCCAAACGTCCGAAAATCACGATACGACGTCGGATTAATAAATCGAAACTCACAATACAAACAACTCAACCATGCGAACTGATGCAACCAAAGAAATTATGAAGTCGAACGAGTTTTATGAGAATCGAACGTTCTTGCAACAACACATAACATCAAACGGAATTACATCAAAACATCTCCGAAACTCGTCCAAATGGAAAAACTACAAGAATAAAATAGATTCTAAATGTCTAAATGGTTACAAGCGAGTCGCTAAAAACGAAAAATACACCAAAATGAGAATACTGAGAAAAGGAAAATGTGGATATTACAATCATCTTACCTGATCAAACAAGAAGGAAGCTGTCTGACCAAGCTTAACGTACGTAACAAACAAAGCATAACGTACGTTACCGAACCAAATTAATGTGCATAACACGATGTTCATAACGTACGTAATAGAGTGTTTCAGAATTCAAACATGAAGAATGTTGGAGATGACGCCATGGCTTACATCAGCAAGCAACGGATATGTTGACTATTGATAACGTACGTAATTGGAGATTGGCTAACGTACGAAATGAACAAGACAGAAGCTACTAGACTGATTTGCATGGAGTATAACGTACGTAACATGTTTATGCTAACGTACGTAATGAAGCTTACGTACGTAAAGGAAGAAGTATAACGTACGTAATGATGCACCAGGGAGCTAACGGATAGTTGAGCTTTTGGAGCCTATAAATACCACTTCTAATGGTATTCATCTAACAACAACGCAAAGCAAACGAATCATTGATCAGATATTCATATTGATATTCTTGTTGTTGTAATTGTGCTTATATTGATAGTTTGAGTGTTTATACATTCAACACATACACGAGAGGTAAAATAAAAGATACGATTGGATTCGGTGTTATTAGGATCAAGGATCCGGTATTATTAGAATCGCAATCGATATCTAAGTGAGGTCTATCTAGTACCCATAGAAAGCTAGATCGGTTGATTCCTTGTCTGATAGAAAAGGAAAATAGTTTAACTTGGACTGATAGAAGACAAGTTTGTAACGGTTATCCCTCGACCGATAGAAAAGAGGTGTAGAGGTTGATCTTCATCCTATTGAAAAAGATACCGGGAGAGGACGTAGGCACGTTTGGCCGAACCTCTATAAATCCTTGTGTCGATTTATTTTCTGCACTCTCATCTTAAATACGCTTCTGCACAATAGGGCGTATATCCGATCTCGTTTCAACAAGACGTTCTTAAAGAAGTGCAGAAAATTTCTTTGTTTCATTTTCAGTCTTACATGGTTCTCGCTTTATACAAAACTCGTGGTCGAGTTTTTTTTAGCGAGGGGAGAATGATGGAGAATGCAAGTGCAAGTAATAATAAGATTTTGTATTTATTATGCAATAGTTTTAGTATTTCTAATATAGATAGTATTAACATATTTATTTATATATTTTATATGTGGGGCTAGGTACTTAGTAGATGGTTAATTAGGTTATTGATAATAAGTCTGGTTGTTTATGGGCCTTAATCCATTACGTCATATTATTAGGGTTTTTATTCTCAATATAAATGATGCAATCCCCACATATTAGGATAGACTTGATTTATTATTAATTATTGATTTGAGTCTCCCTTGATGGGTTACGATCCATCATCTTTTCTCCCTTCTGCAGTTGGAAAATCCTAGGGGTGGTGGTTCTTTTGCGGTTTAATCACCCTAGTTTTATCTTTATTCTATAATTATCTCATTTCAATTCTTGTCCTGCATCACTATGTGTCCTCAAAATGAGGAAGATATAAGGAAAATGAGTAAGGTACCCTATGTTTTGGCAGTGTGTAGCCTTATATACGCTATGATTAGCACAAGACTAGATATTACTTATGTTGTTAGCGTAGTAGGTCGGTATCAATTAAATCCAGCCCAAGAACATTGAACTGCTATAAAAACATTCTTAAGTACCTTAGAAGGACTAAGACTTGGTTCTTACATACCGCGATGGAGAACCAAAAGTGTAGGGTTACACGGACTTCAATTTTTTGAGAGACATTGATGAAAAGATGTCCACTTCAGAGTATATCTTTACTCTAAATGTTGGAGCAGTATCTTGGAGAAGGGTGAAGAAAAGCGCGATTACTATTTCCACATGTCAAGCCGATCAGACCGTCTCAGAGGCTGCAAAGGAACCATTTTGAATTAAGAAGTTTACTGAAGAACTTCAAGTGATCCCTGATGTATAGATACACGTGGCGCTGTTTCGGGACAATGGCAAAGCTGTTCCGCAGGCTAAGGAGCCTAGGTCTCACCATAATACCAAACATATTTATAGGAGATATCATTTTGTAAGAGAAATGGTTAAGAAATAAAATGTTACATTGAAGAGAGTAGACACAGCATATAATATTTTTGATCTACTACCAATACACTGTCTATGGTGAACGTAGAGCAACATCTATAGAGTATGGATATTATTTACCCTAGTTTGTGGCATCGAGTGAAAATGGAAGATTGTTGGGTCTTGGTTGCCACTCATAGGATGAGAGCGTGAGAGCATTGTATTGTAGTTATGACATCACTCGTAAAAGGCATTTACTGTTTCTATATTATTGTATATCATTGGCATGATGATTTGGTATATAGAATAATAGTCTTTTCATTTTAGAGCGAATATTCCACTCCTTATGAGATAAGGAGATTGTCACCGGAGTGTTTAGGGCTCAAATGCTAATTGGTTCCCAAGTCGGTAAAACTTAACTGGGCCTTAAGTTTACATAAGACTTGTATTACGTGTACTTGGAAATATAGAGTGCCTGTATTCACAAAGGGTTAGTGGGAGCACACAGTATAGTTATACTAATGGGATTAGTATACTCGGACTCAACTCATCTTGATTCACTCACATGGATTTGACTCTGGGATAGTGAATGACTGAATTGAAAGGTTGTGATAGGAATACGTGAACTTTTGACTGAGGATTTAGTAGAATATGTGCTTGTGACATTAAGTTAGTCACTAGAATAGTTTGCTCCAATCACTGACTAGTGGGGTCAATATCGAAGTGCAACTTGATGAGAAAGTAGCAGTCTCTACCTAATACCAAGATATAATTCTTTCTCCTGTAAATGAACAGGTAAAAGTCCTATGCAGTTAGTAGCAAATGAGACCATAAGTCCTTGGCCAGAGCATTTAGAGTTAGTTGTAATTGATAGGCGAGAGCTCGGTGATCTCAGTTTGCCCTAATATATGCATATCATCAAGTTATAATAGGGTTTGACATTACCATGACCCTGATACTTGATCGGGACATATGATTGAAGGGTTTATTTGTATACGGTATTCATAACATAAAGGTTTTGAAATAATCCATATCATTCGTTCTTAGTTGGGTTATGGTATACGCCACGGGAATGGCTAGGTGGTGCTGACACTCTTTGGATCCTCCAATTGCTAACTGAGACGAACCAATAGAGTCGCGCACACCGGATAGATGACGAATTAAATTGAGCTTATTCCCTCTTAGTGAATACTGGACATTAGTTGTAATTTAGTTTATTGGATAAATCTGGATAATAAATTTAATTCATATAATTTTTAAAATATATTTGATATAATTAAATAATTAGATTAATTAATTGTATTAATATATTGAAATGTGCCATCGTCTATCTACCAGACTAGACACAAAAGGGTCTATTTCACATACCGTAACGAACCAACCATCAATTATTCCTCACATGATCGTTCGGTCCCCCCCCCCCCCCCCTCCACATGGCTGGATAATTTGTCTTCATGGTGATTTAATTAGATGTGCGAGGACTTTATTTATTCACTTGGTGAATAATTGTATTGGTAGCATTTTGTTTTGATGTGAAGAGTGTCGTTTAAAAATACATCTTCCACACTACTACACCATCATTTAGCCGTGAGGAGCATTAACGAGAGAGAATTTTTTTCAAGTTTCATACTTGCTCTTGAGTGTGTTCTTGGGGAAGAAAATATTTGTTATTTACTTAGATTATTTGAGATAAATATACAAAGCTGATAAATATATAAAGTTCATATTATCTACTTCTAGCCATGTTCTTGGAGAACAAGAAGTTAGAAGCGTGAAACTTGTAGGAATGGTGCATTCGCTGCTTTGAATTTCGTAAAGATTCATAATCTGGAATTGTGTTCGCCATCAATATTTAATCAAAGGTCTCCAATTGTATGATTTCTAAATTCATAATTTATATTGTTATATTTGTATATACGATGCTTGATCGATATTGTCTAGGGGCTCAGGTTATTAATTAGATCAACAGCATCGCAAACGACGACAAATGAATGCCACACCTCGACAATAGTGGTCATTCGAGGTATATGCCACCTTAATACTGAGTACATGAATCCATGCGCCTTACCCACAAACAAACTGTCACTCAATTCTATTAACAGCAGCTCTAGGAATCCAATTGGAGATTCAAGAGACAATCCAGAAGGCAAAGAGAAATGGTTCCTCTCCCTAAACAACAAACTTATAGGAACCATAACTCTCGATTTTACATGCATAATTATCACCCATACAGCGAATATGTGCCTGCCCCATGTATACCTCGCAAGAAAGGACCCAAGAAGTCCTACAGTAAACCAACTACTATGAGGCAAGTCTGGGTACCTAAGGTACCACTGACAAAGGACCCACCAAACAATGGGTACCTAAATCTACTTAAATTTGTTTACATGATATTAAGGAGAATAAAATATGGTATTTCTACAGTGGATGTTCTCGACACATGATACGAGATATCAACAAAGTGATGGATTATGTAGATGTTCGTGGTCTAAAATCTGATTCGCTGACAAATCCAAAGTACGAACAAGAGGGAAATGAACCATGCTTGTAGGAAAATTCAAATTCACTGATGTGGCATTCGTTGAAGGACTACAGTACAACCTTTTTAAGTGTTAGCCAGTTCTGTGATAAATAGTTCTCAGTTAATCTCTTTCAAGAAAACTGTAGGGTGAAGGATGTTGTGCGGCGATTTATACGCCTCAATGGCGATCGGCATAATGGTCGGGAGCCAACCAAAGGAGACAGATGCTGGTCAAGCGCCTAGCGGTTAATGTCAAAGGCGATCGTCTTTTGGCATCTGGCAATCGCCTCTAATGTCCGACCGGAGACGACCGTCCCGTGCCACGTATGAATCCGACACCCGTCAAAGTCTGCAAAAACCGAATCTCGGGTGAAGACCCACGTGCAGATCCGCAAAAGGCGCTGCAAGAACAGGCCCTACTCCAGCCCATCAGCAGCTGTCAGTGATAAGGACGGCCTCACCTACCGACAGACCCACCGAAAGGTCCTAGGTGGGACCTCCCAAAACAGTGACGTGAGGCACCTGTCGCCTCCTCATTGGTTCGCGCATCTGGCTGCCAGCAGCAGCTGCGGACTTTAAGGAAACAGTCCCACGTGCTAGGATGATCGCATGCCTTATTTAAATGCAGGAACGGCGATCGCCCGCAGTGGACAGAGACGTCCCAGCAACCCTTTCTCCTATAAATAGGAGGCCTTTAGCATTGGCAAGAGGAGAGTTACACAGTGACAGTGATAATGCTAAAACGATTACATACAGCAAACAATACAGAGAATTCCTCATCTTTGTAACAAGAACTCATAGAGCTTCAACTCTGGTTCTTCCGGCAATCTTCAGCACTCGATAGCTAAGATAACTAGGGTCTTTACACTCATTGTAATTGTACTCTAACATTAATATTTGTACTCACAAGTATTCATATTAATAATATCTCGCGAGAGCATTCAAGCCCGGGACTAACCACCCCAGAAAATCTTGTGTTATTTATTTCCCCACGGACGTGCTCTCGCATTTTGTTTGTTACTCGTCCATTCCAGCATATCATCTCCGGATAATATTTTGGGTAACAACAATGGGCGCTAGAGGGAGGGCATCGTAACCTTCATTTTTTATTCCGACCGTCTCGAAGAACACTCACTGTTCTCTGGGGCATATACTTGAAAAAATACTCACTGTTCTTCAAAGAAAAACCTTCAGAATCATGACGTCCGCCACGACCTCGAAAAGAGACACTCTACGATCTGTCGGACACCTTATCCTGGCCCAGGCCGAGTCCCAACCTGCGGCGAAAGGCGACCGCGGCGACGCTAGACTCTCACTCCCGCCCCCGAGGGATGGCCCCTGCCTCTCACTCGATCAGTTCCAAACCGCGGAACAGATCGAGGAGGCTATGGCCATCCTAAGGGAGCGACGGAGAGCATGCGACTCGCCCACCATTACTCCACTAGCCATCCGCCATGCAGGCAAGCGGAAGCTCAAGGGGCTATATGTCGAGAAATCATCAGAAAGCCCCGAGCCGCAGGAAAAGGCGCTCGTAAGGCGGGACGATTCCGTCTTCAGCCACCTAGGGAGTGATCCCTCATGGCGACCCGGGCATTCGGGCCCCAGCCGAGAGACATCAGAGTCCGAATCCGTCACCAGGAGTTTGGCGTACCCAACTACCAGAAGACAGGCTGGGCAACGGGCTCCCACTCGCCCAAGAATTGAGATCGGTGGCAGAGACCTCATCACCTACCACGGGGCCAGGAGATCGGTACATGATCGCCTCTTCTCCCACTCCGAGAGCCAATCCGTGAGCAGTCAGGCTATGGTGATGGCCGCAATGCAGCGCCAGCTCGACGAAATGAAGGCGCTCATAGAAACTGGGCCAGGCGCGACGAAGTGCCGAATGTTCCCCTTAACATTGGGCCATCTTGACCATAGGTGGTACATCTCACTGCCACCGCATTCAATCAACTGTTTTGAGAAGCTGGCGAATGACTTCACGTCGTATTTCGCCGCTAAAGTCACTCAGCCAGAAGGCCCCCACCGCATGATGAAGATCAAGCAGGGGAAGTACGAGCCCGAGAAAGACTACATCGACCGGGTGGATGAAATAATCCTCACTAGTGATCCCATTAGCGATAAGCTCTCCCTCTACTCAGTCCTGGGGGGATTCTATGGCCACTCACCCATGTTCAGGCACCTCACGAAGGACATCCCCCCAACCAACGCGATCTTTCGCGTCAAGGCCGCCGACTTTCTAGCCAGGTAGAGGATGCTCACCCTTCGCTTAGGCGAGGGATCTACCGGAGAAGGGAAGGCGCCATCTCCCATCCCGAAGAAGGCTGTCGCCAAACCCAGAAAGGCGGTTGCAAAGCCGCCCGATGAGCTCAAGGCCTTCGGGGATATGGAAGTTCACCTCCTCCGCAACCTCAATCTGTCTCTGGCCCATATTTTCAACGCCATCAAGGGGCGCGAGTGGCTTAGCAAACCAAAGCCGATGAGGGACAACGTTAATCTGGACCGCAGCAAATTTTGTGCCTACCACAAAAGTCCCGGCCACAACACCAGCCAGTGCTGCGACCTCCTCAGACAACTCTGGAGACTATTCGAGGAAGGCAAGTTGGACAACTTGGTGACCAAGCCAGAACCCCGGGCAGAAAGGACCGGGGGACGCGATCGCCGGCAGAACGACGGAATCCCTCCCAATCCGGTCGCCAGGATCGAGCAAAACAAGCCGGAGTACTCAGACGAGTCAATCCCTCCGATCAACCCCGGCGGCCGGACCAATATGCTTCTGTCGGGAGGTGGAAACCTCGGAGGCCCTTCCCCGGTTTCCACCATATCAAATAGAAAGCGGAAGGCCGAGTTGAGGGCATTCACCGGGGTCCATGTCGTGGTGCCCCCAGAGCCTACCATCTCCAGAGATGCGCTCATCACCTTCTCCAACAAGGATATGGAGGGAGTGTAGTGCCCCAAAGAGGATGCATTGGTAATCTCTGCATGTATCCTTGGGAAAATGGTCGACCGCGTGCTGGTTGACAATGGGAGCTTTTGCAATATCATATTCAAATCTGCTCTGGACCAGCAACGTTCATCAAGCCATTTGATACCGTGCTTCAAGGGTTCGGCGACAACACGGTCCAAGCCTATGGAAGGATCAAGCTCTCTGTCGAGCTAATATGCTGTTACGATCCCAAGGTTAGGATCACTAGGAACCTCAATTTTGTAATCATAGATAGGCCCAGCATCTATAATGGGTTCCTAGGTCGCCCCTTTCTAGAAACCTTCGAGGCGGTCGCCTCTTCTTTCTTTTACTGTATCAAGTTCCCCACCACCGATGGGACGGTCGGTACTGTAAAAGGAAACCAGCTAATGGAAAAGAAATGTTTGAATTACTCCTGTGTCGTAACTTCCCCTTTTAACGCTTCCCGTACCATTTATAACATTGAGACGATCGACATTCAACCAATGGAGATCGACGAGCCAGGCACCTCATACCAGCCCGACTTAGAGGACGGCATCTCGCATCGATTGTCGGACGACATCGAGCCAAGGATCGGTTTCGAGCCAAGCCTCGACATTGATCCAAGGATCGAGTCTGGAAATCGTTCCAAACGAGAAGCGACCGTCCCCATTAAAGAGTAGGAAAGTATAACGATAGATCTGGCTCGCCCGGCGCGGGAAGTGCAGATTGGCACAAGTGTCAGTCTCGAGTTAAAAGACGATCTGATCAGTTTACTACGTAAGAACATCGGAATCTTTGCCTGGTCGCATAAAGATATGGTCGGCATCAGTCCTAAACACGCTTGCCACTATCTAAAGATCGACCCGGCAAGGAGACCTGTTCACCAGAAACGTAGGAAATTCGGTCCTGAGAAGTATGCTGCGCTCGACGCAGAAGTCAAAAAGCTACTCGACAACAAACTGATCAGAGTAGCTACCGACGAGCCACATTGGGTAGCCAACGCGGTGCTCGTCAAAAAGGCGAGCAACTCCTAGAGGTTATGCATCGATTTCACCGATCTCAACGCGGCATGTCCGAAAGACCACTTTTCAAAGCCTCATATTGACCACTTGCTCGATAGCACGACATGTTGCGAAATGATGTCGTTCATGGATGCCTTCGCCGGGTACCATCAGATCCTAATGGCGGAGAAAGACGTAAAACACACGTCGTTCCACATGGGAAAAGACGTGTACTTTTTGGTCCAAATACCGTTCGGTCTGAAGAATGCGGGGGCGACCTACCAACGACTAGTCAACGGGATCTTCGCCGATCAGATCGGCAAGACCATGGAGGTTTACATTGACGACATCGTGGTCAAGAGCCTCAAAAAGGAAGATCACCTCAAAGATCTTGCCAAGACGTTCGCCATCCTCGAGAAATTCAACATGAAACTGAACCCCAAGAAATGCAACTTCGGGGTAAGCTCTGGAAAGTTCCTGGGGTACATTGTGAGCCAAAGGGGGATCGAAGCGAACCCCACCAAGATCCAAGCGATCCTCGACATGCAGGAGCCACGGAATGTCAAACAGGTGCAACGTCTCACGGGTTGTCTATAAGCCCTTAACCGTTTCATTTCTCGGCTCGGAGACAAAATCAAGCCATTCTTCGCCACCATAAAGAATAAGAAATTTGCATGGACGAAGGAAAGCCAAATGGCGTTCGCCAAAATCAAGGAGTATCTGTCTAATCCCCAAATTTTGGCAAAACCAATCCCCGGCGAAAGCTATTCCTCTACCTGGCAGCCTCAGAGGTCGCGCTGAGCGCTGTATTAGTGCGAGCAGAGGGGCAAGCCCACTTGCCGATCTACTTCGTTAGTCAAACGCTCTGTAATACCCGTAATTTCGATTTCCGGTAATTTCTTTTTTTCGGCAGAAGTCCGTTTTGACAACTCTCTCATGACCATTTCGTCATTCTGAGAATAATTAATTCTGCACTTTTTGTCATCCGAGTTCGTTTTGGTGTCGTTTTGTTGAGTTCCGTGCCTTTTAGCGACTTTTCCGCACTTGAGTTCGATTCTTGCGAATCTCGTTCGAAACTGCTCTTTCGAGTTTCTCGTAAGTCCGTTTAACTTTGTTAGATGTGTTGTGAACTTCGGTTTGGTTATTCGATCACGTATCGTGATTTTCGGGCATTTTGGGCCATTTTGTAATTTACCGAAAGTTACGGGTATCCGTATCTGTATTTGTTGTCTCGACCCTTTTCTTGGTCGCATATGATTAATCATTGTATTATGTTTTCATTTCGGGTCGATGATGTTGTCCGCGAGCTTTTCGTCGTGTTTGTTCCAATGCGTTTGGAAATCGAGTCGCCGAGCCACAGTGGTCGAGCACCGGGCGGACGGCCGGGCGGACGTTGCGGGGCGCGAGCGGCCGAACGTTATGGTTTTGGCCGGACGATTGCGGGCACTAGCCGGACGGGTGCGGCAGGAACCGGCGTAGCGCACGCTACGGCCGGAAGGTAGCGCACGCTACGGCCGGGAGGTAGCGCACGCTACGGCCGGTTGGCTGCGCGCGCTAGCGGGCCGAGGCAGTAAGGCAGTGGGGTACTGGACTCGGGTGGATCGGCAGGTAGCGCACGCTACTGCCGGACACTACGTACGCTACGACCGGCAGGTAGCGCACGCTACGGCCGAAAGGCTGCGCGCGCTACCTGGCCGAGCAGTGTCTCTGGACTGCGGCCTGGGCCGATAGCGTACGCTAGCTCGGCAGCCTAGCGCACGCTAGGCTGCACCTGTATAAATGTGACAGAGCAGTCACATTTCCTCTCGTTTTTCATTTCCTCTCTTTCTCTTCCGCGGCTGGAGACTTGGAGATCTTCGAGCCATGATGTTTGTCAACAAATACATGAAGTTCTTGAGTTCATAACATCGATTAATCATCCGTTATCATCCTTTGGTCCAGCGAATCAAGGTAATCTCTTGAATTTGGGGGTTTTTGCGTTTTTGTCCGATTCGTTCCATATTGTTGATTAATTCATGATGGGTATGATTAATTTTGGTAGTATTCTTGTGTTTAACATCATTTAATCCATTGTTCTTCGTCGAATCGAAGTATATTTCTTGATATCCTTCGAATCGACTTTTTGTGGGATTTGTTCTCGATCTCGTTTTCCATCCATTTTTGTTGGATATATTGTGGTTAAATGATGTTGTTAAACATATTCTATGGATTGTATATCCATATTTCGACTTGGAATTCCGTTTTCGTGTTTTGTCGGGACGAATCGTGTTCTTGGCCGTTTTGGGAAAAACACTTGAACTTTCGTCATTCGTTCTTTGAATTCAACGGCTTTGAGTCGTGCTATGGAATTCATTTTCATTGTTTTTATTGTCCTTCGTAGTTTATTATCGCGAGTTGGCGTTCGGTGGAGTCGGCGAGTTCGTAGTCGGTTCGTGCCAACCTATCTCGGTCGATTCTCCGCGTTGTTCTTATTCGAGGCAAGTACCTTGTCCATACTATTCTTGTTTTGTGGATATGATAATTGGTGATCGTCTTGGTGTGTTTGTTTATTTGTTTGAAATGAGTTTTCAAAAGATTCGGCTAGCCTCGTTAAAGATTCACTTTCAAAACGCGTGTGTTTTGTAAATTGTGTGGGTTGCAAGTGACTACGTGAATCCTTTGGATATGTTTGGTATTGATGTTGCGCTTGATAATGCGTGGGTACGTATATTGCTTCTTTCCGTCGCGTTATGGTTGACATGCGTGTTGTTATTTATTCGTGTGGTCGTGGACTTACGGATAAATTATGTGAATTGGTGTATTGATTTGATAATTGTTACAACGATTGACTGTGTGCTTGATGTTTGTGACAATGTGAATACTTGTTGTGAGAGACGTCATATTCGGGAGCCTCTGAGGGCGGGGCGAGTACTCCGACCTGGTGTACGCTGCAATGTGCGGCTCCATATGGTTGGTGAACGCTGGTGTTTAACCTGATGCGTGTTCAAGGGGCGGCTCTTACGGGAGTGACGTCGGTGCGGTGACATGTACAAGGGGCGGCCGACATAGTGGAGTGACCGTCGGTGCACAGGTGTTCAGTGGAGGCGCCTGACAGGCTTATTGGTAACGGATATTTGAGTGATTAGCTAAGACCCCGTTACCGAATGATTATCGTATTTCAACTCTTTTTAAAATGCTAGTCTCGATATAGACCGTGATTTGTGTTTTCTGAAAGTGTGTTTCAACTTGTTTTTAACGTTGGTATCAGGGTTAATTAACCAAGGACATTTGAAGAGATCTCCGAGGGTTAATTAATCAGGGGTCTTGAGCAGTATTGGGAGGACGAGAGGCTGTCTTTGATGGGCTGTGTTGTCATTCTGTGATTTGGGTCGAGAACCCCGTGTGATGTTGAGATGTTTGATCTCGTGTTGATATTATTTGGATTGGGTCGAGAACCCTGTGGAAATATTTGTGAAGACTCGCTTGTGTTGATTGAATGGTTTTCTTGTAAAATTGCTTTCCGCCTACTGGTCGAGGACCCTGTTGATTTTGGAATGAGGAGGATTTGATAATCCTAAATTGTTTTCTATTAAAACTCTCGATGGCATCTTTAAACTGTTTTATAAATTGTTTTCCTTGATTTGTGATCTTTCGGTTTTGGAATGTTTTACCCAAACTCTTGCCTCGGGAAGTACTTTTTGTCATGTTTAGATCTTTGAGGATTCCTGGTTATTGTTATTCGTGGAATGTGAATTGTATGGCTCGTATTTGCACTTTGTTCTTGTACTAGCAAAACAGTGGAGTTTTGCTAACCCCCGAGTATTCGGGGGCTGAATGTCTATTTTTGCATTCAGGATTTGGAGCATAGCACAGGGTCGGCACGAAGGATGATGAAAGATGAACGATACTAATCACACGAGGATCTGTTGATGTCGTATTGGTCTAGTTGTATTTTGTTTTCCGCTGCAGTATCTTTTCCCCGTTGTACGGGAGTTTATTGTATTTTGACCCCTGCGTGGGTATGTGTTTGGAATTGAGTTGTATGTTATTATTGAAAGACCAAATCGGTCTACTGAGTCATTTTAGCCTTAAGGCGATGTTTAGATGTTTGATTTTAATTTTCAGCCTGGTAGATCCTCGAGGAGAGGGTCTACGGCGTGTAATATCCCTGAGTGGATTGGGGGTGTTACATAAATGGTATCGGAGCTTAGGTTGTGGAAACTTAGGTTGTCGGGTCAGTGGTGTCTGTTGAGTTTTGTCTCGTCAGATTTTGTCTGACTAAGTCGTGTCGCGACGCGTCGTCTGAGTTTGTTGGTCGTGATTAGTATCGTGGGGCGATCATAATCTTCGTGCGACCTGTGGATGTAAGTCTCCCTTCTTTGTGTTGTGCCTCTTGTGACACGAGCTATTTTTATGATTATTTGTTAACTGATGGAATCCTCTTATGGATTTTGATTTCGTGATATGCGGTTATTTGACCCTCATAATTCGTTCATATGAGGAGTAGTGTTGCTGGATTGTGCATGTTTAACCTTATTTCTTTTATCCGCTGCGTGAGTTCTTTTGTAATGGCTTTCGGTATTTTACCGACTGAGTTTTATTTCGAAAACCGATTCCCTCAACCGAGTTTGTGGCATTATGGCCTTGATCGTTTTGGCGAAATTTTTATGATGGTATTTAGTATTTTGTAAATGGCTTTCGTAAGTTTTTGAAATATTACCGTCATCGGCCTTTTTGGCGTTTTTGTAAATGGCTTTTAGCCTGGTGGGTTCCGATGCGGGACCCACGGCGCTATAAAGTTTTGTGTAATTACCTGAAATTTTTGGGCATTCTAGCCCATTGAATTATCCTTGAAAACCTTGAGTATCTTAGAAAATAAATTTCGAGACGTACTTTTAAAATGAATTATTTTCTCGTGGTACATCCAAGGTGCCACAACATGTTTCAAAAATTCTTCTACCTCGAGGTCCAAAATGTTTTGAGATATTTTCGATGTTTAGAAACACTTATACTTAGACCCGAGGGTCGGATATTCTGAAAGTTTTTCACTAAAAGAAAGGTGTCCTCATTTTTGTTCAAACGCAAGATGATTTTCAAAGTCTCGAAAATGATGTTTGTTGAACTTTTTGTAAAATGATACTCAATATCAACTGATGTTTCCAAACTCTTTTCAAAATGTGGTTTTCGTTTTTAAAACCCATCATTTCCTGCTTGTGGTCGGACAAAGTGTATATGATGTTGGTATTGAATATTGTCGCCTCGTAGTGATTTTCTGCGTTGTCGCGCATGTGTGAGCTGTTAGAGCTTGGTATGGTATGACCGTGTGCATCAGTGATGGTTCCGTTAGATGTCGGTTGTTTAATGTCATGTTACCTTGCTCCCGTTTTTGTGAATTGCGTGGACGAGGTCGAAGGTAATACCCGTACTATTTTGACTTCGGTATTTTCTCTTTCTCCATTCTATCGACTCGCTCGTGTTCGTTGATACTTTCTAAACTTGTTCTGTATTTCGGTTTCATCGTTCGGACGAGCTGTGACCTTGTTTTGAGTCGATCTGGTTATCGCTGTGACTTTTCCGAGTTCGGTTCGATTCTTGTGAACCTTGGAGTTGTTGTTTGAATTTTATTGTTCTTCGTAATTCAAACATGATTGTTCGCTTTTTGTTGTCTCGACCGTTGTGGTTCGATCGTTTGATTGTTCGGTTTTTGTTGATCTCGTCTCGTGATTGTTGAGCGTTCAGACTCCTTCGGGAAATTAGTCTCGTTTTCGATCTTCCAACCCTTGGGTAGTGGAATTCCGTATTTGTTCAACGTTGGGCTCGCGTTTTGATTGAGGTACCGTTGGGTTGGTCAATCATATTGATTTTTGTTCGTTGTATTTTGTGATTGTTCGGATAATCGACTCGATTGTATTGTCTGTTTGATGACGCTTGTCACTTGTTGATTTTATTATGTCTCTATCGGTGGCGTGTGTTAGTCGCTGTGGAGCGTATTTTCACGCCGTATGTCTCTTTGCGTTTCTTGCAACGTTTCGCCGTTGGGCTTAAGTTATGCCCTTCTTGTGTATCTTGTTGAGTTTTTCCTGGCGGGATATTTCTTCTCCCTACTTGTTTTAAGTTTCGGGACGAAACTTCTTTTAAGGAGGGTAGAATGTAATACCCGTAATTTCGATTTCCGATAATTTCTTTTTTTTCGGCGGAAGCCCGTTTTGACAACTCGCTCATGACCGTTTCGTCATTCTGAGAATGATTAATTCTGCACTTTTTGTCATTCGAGTTCGTTTTGGTGTCGTTTTGTTGAGTTCCGTGCCTTTTAGCGACTTTTCCGCACTTGAGTTCGATTCTTGCGAATCTCGTTCGAAACTGCTCTTTTGAGTTTCCCGTAAGTCCGTTTAACTTTTTTAGACGTGTTGTGAACTTCGGCTTGGTTATTCGATCACGTATCGTGATTTTCGGGCGTTTTGGGCCATTTTGTAATTTACCAAAAGTTACGGGTATCCGTATCTGTATTTGTTGTCTCGACCCTTTTCTTGGTCGCATATGATTAATCATTGTATTATGTTTTCATTTCGGTTCGATGATGTTGTCCACGAGCTTTTCGTCGTGTTCGTTCCGTACGTTTTCGGAAATCGAGTCGTCGAGCCCTGGTGGTCGGGCACTGACCGGACGGTTGCAGGACTGGCTGGACGGTTGCGGGTTCTGGCCGGACGATTGTGGGCACTAGCCAGAAGGGTGCGGCAGGAACCGGCGTAGCGCACGCTACGGCCGGAAGGTAGCGCACGCTACGGCCGGAAGGTAGCGCACGCTACGGCCGGCTGTCGCGCTAAGCGGCCGAGGCAAGGCAAAGCGGGGGAATCGGACTCGGTGGATCGGCAGTAGCGCACGCTACGGCCGAAAGGCTGCGCGCTACCCGGCCGAGCGGTGTCTCGGATCGCGGCTGGGCCGAGAAGCGTGATGCTAGCTCGGCACCTTTGCGCACGCTAGGTCACATCAGTATAAATGTGACAAAGGCGCCACATTTCCTCTCGTTTTTCATTTCCTCTCTTTCTCTTCCGCGGCTGGAGACTTGGAGATCTTCGAGCCATGATGTTTGTCAACAAATACATGAAGTTCTTGAGTTCATAACATCGATTAATCATCCGTTATCATCCTTTGATCCAGCGAATCAAGGTAATCTCTTCTTAGAATCCTAAATTCTTGAATTTGGGGTTTTTTGCGTTTTTGTCCGATTCGTTCCGTATTGTTGATTAATTCATGATGGGTATGATTAATCTTGGTAGTATTCTTGTGTTTAACATCATTTAATCTATTGTTCTTCGTCGAATCAAAGTATATTTCTTGATTTCCTTCGAATCGACTTTTTGGGGGATTTGTTCTCGATCTCGTTTTCCATCCTATTTTTGTTGGATCGATTGTGGTTAAATGATGTTTTTAAACATATTCTATGGACTGTATATCCATATTTCGACTTAGAATTCCGTTTTCGTGTTTTGTCGGGACGAATCGTGTTCTTGGCCGTTTTGGGGAAAATACTTAAACTTTCGTCATTCGTTCTTTGAATTCAACGGCTTTGAGTCGTGCTATGGAATTCATTTTCATTGTTGTTATTGTCCTTCGTAGTTTATTATCGCGAGTTGGCGTTCGGTGGAGTCGGCGAGTTCGTAGTCGGTTCGTGCCAACCTATCTCGGTCGATTCTCCGCGTTGTTCTTATTCGAGGCAAGTACCTTGTCCACACTATTCTTGTTTTGTGGATATGATAATTGGTAATCGTCTTGGTGTGTTTGTTTATTTGTTTGAAATGAGTTTTCAAAAGATTCGGCTAGCCTTGTTAAAGATTCACTTTCAAAACGCGTGTGTTTTGTAAATTGTGTGGGTTGCAAGTGACTACGTGAATCCTTTGGATATGTTTGGTATTGATGTTGCGCTTGATAATGCGTGGGTACGTATATTGCTTCTTTCCGTCGCGTTATGGTTGACGTGCGTGTTGTTATTTATTCGTGTGGTCGTGGACTGACGGATAAATTATGTGAATTGGTGTATTGATTTGATAATTGTTACAACGATTGACTGTGTGCTTGATGTTTGTGACAATGTGAATACTTATTGTGAGAGACGTCATATCCGGGAGCCTCTGAGGGCGGGGCGAGTACTCCGACCTGGTGTAGCTGCAATGTGCGGCTCCATATGGTTGGTGAACGCCGGTGTTTAACCTGATGCGTGTTCAAGAGGCGGCTCTTACAGGAGTGACGCCAGTGCGGTGACATGTACAAGGGGCGGCCGACATAGTGGAGTGAATGCCGGTGCACAGGTGTTCAGTGGAGGCGCCTGACATGCTTATTGGTAACGGATATTTGAGTGATTAGCTAAGACCCCGTTACCGAATGATTATCGTGTTTTAAATTCTTTCAACTCTTTTCAAAATGCTGGTCTCGATATAGACCGTGATTTGTGTTTTCTGAAAGTGTGTTTCAACTTGTTTTTAACGTTGGTATCAGGGTTAATTAACCAAGGACATTTGACGAGATCTCCGAGGGTTAATTAATCAGGGGTCTTGAGCAGTATTGGGAGGACGAGAGGCTGTCTTTGATGGGCTGTGTTGTCATTCTGTGATTTGGGTCGAGAACCCCGTGTGATGTTGAGATATTTGATCTCGTGTTGATATTATTTGGATTGGGTCGAGAACCCTGTGGAAATATTTGTGAAGACTCGCTTGTGTTGATTGAATGGTTTTCTTGTAAAATTGCTTTCCGCCTACTGGTCGAGGACCCTGTTGATTTTGGAATGAGGAGGATTTGATAATCCTAAATTGTTTTCTATTAAAACTCTCGATGGCATCTTTAAACTGTTTTATAAATTGTTTTACTTGTGATCTTTCGGTTTTGGAATGTTTTACCCAAACTCTTGCCTCGGGAAGTACTTTTTGTCATGTTTAGATCTTTTAAGATTCCTGGTTATTGTTATTCGTGGAATGTGAATTGTATGGCTCGTATTTGCACTTTGTTCTTGCACTAGCAAAACAGTGGAGTTCTGCTAACCCCCGAGTATTCGGGGGGTGGATGTCTATTTTTGCATTCAGGATTTGGAGCATAGCACAGGGTCGGCACGAAGGATGATGAAAGATGAACGATACTAATCACACGAGGATCTGTTGATGTCGTATTGGTCTAGTTGTATTTTGTTTTCCGCTGCAGTATCTTTTCCCCGTTGTACGGGAGTTTATTGTATTTTGACCCTTGCGTGGGTATGTGTTTGGAATTGAGTTTTATGTTATTATTGAAAGACCAAATCGGTCTACTGAGTCATTTTAGCCTTAAAGGCGATGTTTAGATGTTTGATTTTAATTTTCAGCCTGGTAGATCCTCGAGGAGAGGGTCTACGACGTGTAATATCCCTGAGTGGATTGGGGGTGTTACACGCTCCATGACGCGGAAACGCGTTACACACCTATGGAGAAGCTCGCCTACGCACTAGTCATGAGTGTTCGCAAGTTGAGGGCCTACTTCTTCGAACACCAAGTGGAGGTTCTGACGACTCTCCCTGTAAGGCAAGTTCTGCACCGGCCAGACACCAACGGGCGCCTCCTCAAGTGGTCACTGGAGATCGCCAATACGGTGATACGTACGCTCCTCGCACGGCGATCAAAGGCCAAGCTCTGGCGGACTTCGTGGTGGAATTAATGTTCCCGCCCAGTCCGACCCAGGTCGGCCGTCCTGCTTGGAAATTGCACGTAGATGGCTCGACGACCAGAACGCGAGCAGGGGCAGGGATTATCCTCATCAGCCCCGACGGCCAAAGTTTCACGAATGCTGTGTGTTTCGGGTTCCGTGCAACCAACAATGAAGCCGAGTACGAGGACTTGATAGGCGGGCTCGATCTAGCACTCGCCCTGGATGTTCGTCGCCTCCACATCTTCATGGACACCCTCTTGGTCGTGAACCAAGTCAAGGGGGAATATGAGGCGCGCGGAGAACAGATGATCAAATACCAAGAATTGGTCGCAGAAATGTGCACAAATTTTGAAGAAGTGCTGATCGAACAAGTCCCGAGAGAGCACAACTCCCAGGCCGATGCCCTATCCAAATTCGCATCGTCAGATGGGGCGGTAGACTTCTCTAACATCCAAATCACGAAGTCAGCAAAGCCGGCGATCGACAGAAGCCTAATCACCACAGTTGCCATCGCCGAAGAAAACTAGATGACCCCGTTCATTAAATACTTGAAGGACGGAACGGTCCCCGCAGATCGGATCAAAGCTCACCAGCTTCAGCTCCGAGCAACCAGATACACCCTATTGGACGACCGGCTTTACAAGCGAGCTTTTAGCATTCCTATCCTCAAGTGCATTACGCCAGAGGAAGGCCAACTCGTTTTAGCCGAAATCCATGACGGGATCTGTGGAAATCACGCTGGAGGGCGAGCTCTCATCCACAAGACGACCAGGCAAGGCTTTTTCTGCCTACACTACAATAAGACGCGATCGCCTACACCCGATCTTGTCACAGGTGTCAAGTGACGGGCCCGAACATCAAGCTCTCCCCCGAGCAACTCACTTCTATGTACAGTCCGTGGCCTTCGCCCAATGGGGCATCGACCTCATCGGTCCTTTACCGACGGCGCAAGGGGGATGTAAATTTGCCATAGTGGGAGTCGATTACTTCACGAAATGGGCTGAGGCCGAGCCACTCAACAAGATCGTCCAAGAACAAGTAATCAAGTTCATTTGGAAGAACATCATATGCCGGTTCGGTCTACCCCAGGCTATCATCTCCGACAACGGAAAGCAGTTCGACGGTTTGGAAGTCATGCAATTCTGTGAGAAATAGGGAATTAAAAAGTTGTTCTCGGCCCCTTACCACCCTCAGACTAACGGGCAGGTAGAGGCTGTAAACAAGATTCTCAAACACACGATCAAAGCAAGACTCGAATCCAAACAAGAACGATGGGCGAGCGAGTTCCCGAATGTTTTGTGGTCCTACCGAACGACGACCCGAAATTCAACCGGCGAAACCCCATTCGCCCTCGCCTTCGGAACAGAAGCAGTGATCCCTTCAGAGATCGCCGTCCTCAGCCACTGAACTGAACAAGAAATGATGACGGACAATGATGTAGCCCGATGGATCGACTTGGACATGCTCGAGGAACTACGACTGACCTCGGAAATGAAGAACACGATCCACAAAAGAAAATCCGAGAAATTCTTCAATTCGAAGGTAAAGGAAAGGCGATTCCATGTGGGCGACCTAGTCCTCAAAAAGGTCCAGACTCACACGGGAGTATTTGGCCCGAATTGGGAGGGGGCCTTCAGGATATCCAAATGGCTGACCAAAGGAGCCTACGAGCTCCAACACCTCGACGGCACTCCGGACGAATATCCCTGGAACGCCGTTCATTTGAAGAAATAATATCAGTAAAAACTCTGTATTCAGTTACCCAGTGTACAAAGAGCTTAATGAGATTTCCCGATCCCCTCTAAATGATTCGCCTCGACAATACAAACAAATAAAAAAGAGGACAACTCGGTCGCCCTCCAAGAGTTCGTCATCTAACTTGATGGACCTAGGCAGGCGATCATCCCCCCCACCCCCTCCAAGCACAACGTATACCGTCGAGGATCGTCATCTAACATGGCGATCTGAGGTAGAAATGTGCAGCCATGGTTCTGGGAGTTGATGGAACCGATAGCCTGTCCATGCAAGGTTCCTTTGTGCAGAGATCGCCCGCCCTTTCGTTTAAATACGAGGCGGACGTAGCCGAAGGACCCTCGAAAACAGATCAATGGACACGCTCGCCCGTCCTCGGATCCATCATCTAACCTGATGGACCTAGGCAGGCGATCGCGTACTACCCCCGTCACAACGTATGCCCTCTTAAGCAGAAAAGTGCTAACAAGCCACGGTAGCAAAGTCGATTTATCCAATGGCGCCCCGTGCAAGGACTCCTCCAGGCAAAGACCGACCGCCCCTTCTCTACATTGCAAGGCAAAACGTAGCCTATGGAGGACCCTCACAATTAAGTGAGTCGCGAGAAGTTAACCATCAGACGGAATGTCACTCGCGCACAAGTCATAGTCGTAGAGGTCGGTTCCATCGAACCCCACGATTGTGTGAAGTCTTTCTAGACCTGGCTTTCGGCCTGCCTCGAGGAATCAACAAAATTGAAGATCGCAAGAACCAAACTAAAGATAGCTCACTAAACGAATTATTTTCGTTCCCTTACTTTCACCAAGTAAACAAAAACAAGGGGCAAAGCGGAGCCATACATACGATCAGGAGGACGAAACCACATACGATCGACTTTGTTCAAACACACATATGACGATTGGTTTTGTTCAGAAATTTACAAACAGACGATCGTATAAGCAAGGAATCAGGTGCAATTATGCAAACACTTGTGTAAAGTCGTATGCAAAAACATTCAGACAGTCGATCGTACAAACAAGGAATCAGATGCAAATACGTATTTTATTTCATTCAAGTCATTTGTACATACGCCCGAAGGCAAAACACGAAGAAACTAAAAAATTACAAGGGAAAACAAAATGATAGTGGTCTGACTCAGGCTGCCCCCGCCTGGCCTTCGTCACCAGCAGCTGGATCGGCGTGCGCTTCCTCGCCGGCTTCCGGATGAACAAGTTTGTCCGGCGATGGATACCAGCTCAGGTCGATCCCGAGGTCGGTGAGGTCAAGGATCGGCAAAAAGAAGGACGGCTGCAAGGGATGCTCAAGCACGTAGGCTTTGAAGTTATCGATTAGAGGGCCGACCTCGAGCCCTCCCTTCTTGGCAACGCGGATGGCGTCAGCGTAAGCCATGTAATAGGCAAACTCGCCGACATACTCCACGTTGAGGAAGGGATCGGCTTCGGTCGCCTCCAACTTCTCCTTCAGCCCCGCGATGGTTTTGTCCGCATCCTGGAGCTCGGCAACCTTGGCGGCCAGCTCCCCCTTCGACGACTCTAACTCGCCATTCAACTGATCCACCACCGCCTTCAGCCCGGTCGCCTCCTCTTGTGAGGCAGCATGCAACCGACGGGCCTCCGTCATCTGATCGCGCATCCGATCGGTCGCCGCCCGGGACTGGTCGAGCTCCTACCTCATCTGGTCAAGATCCTGTTTAGCCCGCTTGGCCGTCTCAGCATACTCCTTCTCCATCGTCGCAATCCTGTCGACTAACTCAGTGTTCCGGCTTCGAGCAGCCTCGAGGTCCGAATGGAGACGGGCAGTAAAGGGACTCCCCTCATAATCCTTTACATCTTGAGCGGCCATCGTCGCCGCTTGGAGGGTTAGGGCAAGAGTCGCCTGCATTGCGTCTCAGACCGCCGGCGCGCGATCGCATCCAGGTCGGTCGTCCAAGCCTTCGGTAGGGAGGAGATAGCCGGGGAGACATAGTGAGGGACGTCACTAGGCTCGCGAGGAGACCTGCTCGCGAGGAAGTCCAACACCATCGGCGAGGTGTTCGGGTCGGCAAGGCGGACCATGCAACAAGAACAAAGGAGTTAGTATGCACCTTACACAAGTGACTTAACTCAACAAGATCAACCAAACTTACCTTTCGACCATCTCGGGGTCGCGGCCGAAATAAGGCTTGCCCCACGGGGTCTGGGCGTTGGCGGTCGCCATGGCCTGTAAGAAGGCCGATGAGGGCATAGGCCCCTCCACCATTGGAACAGCAGAAATAGGAGGCGCGGAGACCGGCGGCAACACTACGGACGCCTTAGCAGCAACAGTTGGCAAGGGCTCCTCCGGCCTCCGCCTCTTGCGGTTGCGCTGAAGCTGCTCCTCTTCCCGAGCCTCCGGCTCGACGATCGGCACCATGAGAGGTCTCGCCTCGGGGATAGGACGGGTCGTCGTTGCAGGGGCACGGCCCGCCTTCTTCCCTTGGCGGAGACGATTCATAAGGCCGGGGTTCGACATAGCAATCTCTCTCGGCGGCTCGGAGTAGCGGGGGAAGTAGATCTCTGTCAAAGAAAACATTCAACCAGGATTAGACATCTCTTTCAATCAAAGGCGATCGTCAAGCAAAAAGGAGATCGTAAACATTTGTACCTGGGACCTTCAAGTGGCGGGGGAAGCGAAACAACCGAGCGCACAACCAATGAGCTTCGTTGTTGATCACGCGGGTGTCTATGTAATTGTCCGGTAGACCGCGGACTCGCTCCCATACGATCGAAAAGTCAAATGGAAGGTCGCCGGCCACTGGAACAAGGGAGCCTGCAAAAATAAAAACAAATTAGATCAGTTCAAGGTGTATCCGAACAAAGGGAGAGTTAAAACCCTTACTCGGATTCCTCTCCCGAAAGTCGGTGGGGATATCCAACTCATCCTCGGGTTTATCGCTCGGCGCCGACTTCCATGCTCCGCCGACCCAGCACCATTTTGTCAGGTCGCCCCAGACCTTGTTCGGCACCCCAAGAACCACCATGCCCATGCGACCCTGAATGTGGTAGCCGCCAACTGAACCCTTCTGCGCCGTCAGCTTAAAGAGGTAGTTCATTTCCAGCGCAGAAGGAAGACGGAACAGCCGGTGACCGCCAAAAAGAGTCAAAGTACTGACGATCTGCAACCAGGCGTTCGGCGTCAGTTAGAGCGACGCCACATTCCAGGAGGTCAACAGGTATGACATGGCAAAAGGTAATGGGAACCGCAATCCGGCCCCCATGATCAACTCATTAACGGCGACCATACCCTCGGGAAATTGGTTGCGCGCTCGTTCTCGGCGGGCACATACAGTGAGACATCGGAGGGGACATGGAACTCCACCCTCCAACGACTCAAGTCCTTCTTAGTCGCCGAACTCCTGATCTGACCGAGGGTCCACGGGGAGCGGTCCGCGGCCCGAAATGACATCCGCTTTACGGGTTCGTAGGGGTGGGCGACCGAGTATGTGCAAAAATCAAACTGAGGACGTGGTCTGGCCAGCCTCTCCATAAGCTCGGCAAATTCCAGAAAGGCCCGGCCAAACACACTGTTTTGCTCCCAATACCGTCTCACCGACTCATCCTCGTCTACCGGCGAGCGCTTCTGCTCCGCCGACGACGACCTCGCCGCGTCAGCCTCGTTGAAAAGCTCTTCAACCTCCGCAGGTGCAATCCCCGCGCGAATGGCCTCGACGGCCGTCTCCACGTGAAAATCCGCGGAGGTTTCATCCCTGGCAGTCGAAGTCGCGGCGGCGGAAGTGCTACCCGCCTCATACACGGTGGATCCTCCTCCAGACATGTTCAGAGAGAAATGGGGAGAGAAGTTTTTGTTCTTACCTAGAGAGAATGTCGATCGGCGCACGAAGCTTCAAGAAATTTCGGCTAAGTCTTCTTCTAAAGGCAAGAGCGCATAAAGATCTAAACCCCAGTAGCCCTAGCCCCTTTTATAGGCGAGAGTGGGGACTTTTGGGCAAATAAGCGGAAATTCGAGGGCTGAAGTGCAACCGTCGGGTGAGCCGCATTTAATGCATCCCTCGAAACCCGCATACGCGTTGTTTCGAGGGCACGCCAGACGACAAGTCTGACAAAAACCATCGGACTCCCCCAACGGGAGCACGACGCGTGCCCCAGTGACGTCTCAAAGCCCGCCTTCAATTCCCGCTCTTTCCAGCGTCCGAGGAGATCATCCAAATTCAAAATCAGTTCGTCCAGGAGACGATCGTCCACTTCATAAAGTAGATGAGTTGCTCGTCTAAAACAAGCAATCGCCAGCAGTGTCACCTCGCCCCACGTCTTCAACATCGGAGCGAGCTGGGGGGCAATTGTTGTACGGCGATTTATACGCCTCAATGGCGATCGGCATAATGGTCGGGAGCCAATCAAAGAAGACAGATGCTGGGCAAGCGCCTATCGGTCGACGTCCAAGGCGATCGTCTTTTGTCATCTGGCGATCGCCTCTAATGTCCGACCGGGGACGACCGTCCCATGCCACGTATGAATCCGACACCCGTCAAAGTCTGCGAAGACTAAATCTCGGGTGAAGACCCACGTGCAGATCCGCAAAAGGCGCCGCAAGAACAGGCCCTACTCCAGCCCATCAGCAGCTGTCAGTGATAAGGACGGCCTCACCTACCGAGAGACCCGCCGAAAGGTCATAGGTGGGACCTCCCAAGACAGCGACGTGAGGCACATGTCGCCTCCTCATTGGTTCGCGCATCTGGCTGCCAACAACAGCTGCGGACTTTAAGGAAATAGTCCCACGTGCTAGGACGATCGCCCGCATTATTTAAATGCAGGAACGGCGATCGCCCGCGGTGGACAGAGACGTCCCAGCAACCCTTTTTCCTATAAATAGAAGGCCTCCAGCATTGGCAAGAGGAGAGTTACAACGTTAACACAGTGACAGTGATAACGCTAAAACGATTACATACAACAAACAATACAGAGAATTCCTTATCTTTGTAACAAGAACTCACAGAGCTTCAACTCTGGTTCTTCCGACAATCTTCAGCACACGATAGCTAAGATAACTAGGGTCTTTACACTAATTATAATTGTACTCTAACATTAATATTTGTACTCACAAGTATTCATATTAATAACATCTCGCGAGAGCATTCAAGCCCGGGACTAACAACCCCGACAAATCTTGTGTTATTTATTTCCCCATGGATGTGCTCTCGCATTTTGTTTGTTACTCGTCCATTCCAGCATATCATCTCCGGATAATATTTTGGGTAACAACAAAGGACATAAAGACCAAACAAGTTTTCCTCACAGGATCCCTATCAAGTAACATGTATGTCGCCGATTTGATCTTACAGGTGCTGAAATCCCCTGTTTTATTGCCAAATGTATTGTAGATCAAAGTTGGCTATGGCATAAAAGGATGTCTCACATCGACTTCATGACAGTCAACAAGCTGGCAAGACAAGAAATGGTTAGAGGTTTACCTGATGTCTCATTTCATAAGAACACCTGTTAAAAAGGCAAACAAGTCAAGGCAACTCCAAAGAACAATTCATTTCTCTCAATCCATAGGGTCATGGATTTATTACATATGGACCTATATGACCCTGTGGACACTCTCGCCTTGTGAGGTAAGAAATATTATCTTGTTATCATTGATTTTTTTCTTTGGTACACCTGGACAATCTGATTGAAAAAGAAGAAATAGACAATCATAAAGTTGTCGAAGCACTTAAAGAAGCTCCATAATAGGAAAGGGTTGAGCATTATGTCCATTTAGTCCGACAGAGGCACTGAATTTAAAAATCGCTTTATGTAGCAACAATGTGCAGACAATAGCATACAACATAAATATTCAGCAGCACGAACATAACAGCAAAATGGTGTTGCCGAGAGATAGAATATGATGCTGAAGGAAGCCACCAGAATGTTGATTGCTGAAAGCAAGTCACCACAGTGTTTTTGTGGTGAAGCAACAAATACAACATGCTATACACAAAATCAAAACCGTTGTATCATTAACAAACACCAAAAAAAAACTACCTAACGAGGTATGGAAGTACCAAGGCAATGGCACATTAAGTTCGATAACATAATGATAACTAATTACTTTCGCGTTAATGAATGCGCGTGTGGTTATGTAAAAGACATACGTGAATACTTCGTGATTATATGCTTATATGTAATGACATGCTTATAATTGGAAATTATCAGAACTTGATCACAACGAAAGACATGCTAAAGGACAACTTCGACATGAAGGATTTGGGTTTAGCCGATGTGTCTTAGGGATCAATATAATGAAAATCTCAAATGGTATAGAACTAACTCGATTATATTATGTTGAGAAAGTGCTGAGATAGATCAAAGCCTTTGACAATCCACCGGCGAAGACACTATTTGGTGATGGCCTGCGTTTAGTGAAAAACACAAGGGGTTAAATGGCTCAACTGGTACTATTATCAAATCATCAGGAGATTGATGTAAATTACCAATTATATAATACCCGTAGCTTACTCATTTAATAAGTTAAGTATATTCACAAGTAATCCCACTCAGAAGGGTGTTAAGATACTAAGTACACCCTGAGCTTTGGGGTGCACTATACGAGATGTACACTAATACTTGAGGAGTATTGTGATGTAAATTGGATATTGAACTCTGAAGATTCACACTCCACCAATGGCTATATCATTACCATATGAGGTGGTGCTGTATCTTGGAGATCCACCAAGCAAACATGCATAGCCTGATCTAATATCGAACCGAAATTTATAGCTTTGGAAAAGATGTAGAAGAAGAATGATGGCTTCACGACTTTCTCAAACACATTCCATGCTAGAAAAATCCACTACCATCACTCATGACACTCTGATAGCCAAGCATCTATCGTCAGGGCTCGAAATGCCATATACAATAGTAAGTCTAGGCACATATATCGAAGACACAATACCATAAGAGACTTGATCTCAAGATTGAATAATCTCTATTGATCATGTAAAAATAAAAGAGAATATAGCTGATCCTTTTACTAAAATTATAAATCCAGATCAATTTCTTAAACTATTAGGGAGAATAAGAAGTAAACTCAAAAACTAAAGAATAATCTTTAGTCGATACTCAACCATGATGACCGGAGATCCCAATAACATGGTTAAATGGGAAAACAAAACCTTGGACTATCGTTTGACACGTGGTAATCATCCACGAGCAACCATATCCCTAAATAGCAAACCAAGTGAATAATACTCCCTCAGTCCCTTATGTATAGGCACCTGGGTGAGTGGCACGGGTTTTATTAAAGAGTGTGTTGAGTGGAGAAAGAGTATGCATTTATAGAAAGAAGTGGTGTGTTGAGTGGAGAGAGAGTATGACTTTATAGAAAGAAAGGGTAAAGTGATTTTACTAAAAATGGAGTGTGCCTACTCTTTGGGGACATACGAAAATAGTAAAAAGTGCCAATACTTAAGGGACGGAGGGAGTATGTTGTAAGATGGTAAAGGTGTAGTCTATGACTTTTAAGGACGACCTATATCTTTTTATAAGATGGAGTACTGCAGGGGCCTTCCGATAGGCAATGTCACCTATATGAGTGTAGAGGAATGGCACCTTGATTGGAGCACTTATGAATCTCAAATGTGTTCCAAGGCCAAATGGACACAACCTTAAGAACTTCAGAAATCCTGTTAGGCATGTTATTTGAATATCATTGTCTTGGTATAGTTGCAAGTGAAGTAGTTCAAGGCACCATCCACTAAGCAGCGGGTATACTCGATGGTATTTTTCTAGGTAGGATTCAAACCACAAGCTACCTATCCTGATGTAACAAGATTTAATTGGAACCTGAGCAGTAAAGTCTGCACACATGTATACTTTTGACTCATGTGGAGGATTGTTGAAATTTTAGAAATAAATAAGTCAGAGTGCGACTTTGACTAGACTTTAAAAGATTGGCACATTATAAAAATTACAAACGAACATCATAATCAGAATTTATATTCCGAGTAGACAATCTTGGTGTATTTATTTCATAAATTCGAGTATGGATGAGTGAAAAATTAATGCTCAAGGATTGAGCATTAGAGTAGAAATATTAGAGAGGAAAGTGCAATCCATTAGAAGGAGTGGAAGCCTTCCCACATAGAAAATAATTCCTTGTAGGAGGCACCTTAGTAAGGTGGACTAGAGAGAGCATAAAATTTTTGAGGGAGTGCTTAGGTGGAAAGAACCACACATGTGCATGCTTGCATCCGTTCGTCCGACCATTTGTCGGCTTGGATTGATTTGGTCCGGCTTCGGCCCTTAGCCATTATCCCATCCTCGCTGGTGCATTTTCGACCCTGCACCCGATCATGATGGGGCCTATTCTCCTCTGAATTACATTATTCTCTAGAATTAATTAATTTTGGAACCCCTTTATTCTGGAACCTTCCATATTGCTTGAGAAGCAAGTTAATGAATACTATTTTGATTAGGACTCTTCTCTATTTGACTTAATTTACACCTATAAACACAACCTGACATAGACGAAAATTGCACCTTATAAGCACAATAAATCGTGCATCCTTCTCCCCCTCCCTAATCGGTTTTACTGCATATTCGTACTATTTTTTCAGGGTAGATTGCTCATTTTTCTATCCATGACTCGCTCGCCAGGGTGACTGGTTTTTGAAGCTTCGATCCGGTATCGAGTCCTTTTATCATGGGAGGTTCATTGACATAGACCGTAAGTTGTTGTATGGGGCAATAAGAATCTTAAGGAAAGAGTTTGTTGTTTAGATCTAATAGATCTGCTGTTTAGTTCAAATTTTCCCCGTGTATCTAATAATTTTATTGCTTCTCCAACATTCACCTATGATGTGGCAGTGTGGCAAGTGTATGAGAGACTTCGAGTTTAGGATAAGTATAATAAGTGTATAACTATATAGCAAGGAACCACCTTGCCACTACCAAAATAACCACTTTTTACCCGACGACCATCCGGAGAATGGTTGATGGCCGGCTGAGGTCATCGGCTAAAGGTTAAAAGTTTAGCCAATGGTGCTAATGTTGTCGGCTAACGTACTTTAATCAACGACTATGCTTTTTGTCATCGGTTAAAGTGCTATAAGCCGCCGGCTAAACTGTGGACATTTGGCCGATGACTAGGAGTAGTTTAGCCGACGACCACCAAACTTTAACCGGCAATTGGCCTTCAGCTAATATGTGTTTTTTAGGCAGAATATCATACTTCAAAACACACCATTTACGTTAGACGACACCATTTACAACACACCCAAAAGATAAACAACAAGAACACGAAAATAATAATTTTATCTGGTTTGATCATTCAAGAAATTATATTAAAGGCATGTTTATTGAACGTTAACATCAATTATTTACATTATGCATATATATATATATATATATATATATATTAAAGTTATGAACAAGTTTAAGAATTAATTCGTTTTCTTGAAGATTTCTTGGTGTATATATAACATATATAGATGATTATATGATCAAGTATTGATTTTTTTGAATATGCATATGGATTTGACATTTTAAAGGCGAGCTATGATGATTGAATTCGTAAATTTCGTATGTTCTTGATAAATATGAATTACGATTGTGTAATATTGTTGTCATTTTTGTTATAGGATGGGTAAAACTCGGATCGATCTACAAAAATAGGATTCAAGAGTCATAGATGGAATGAGAGGATTTATTCGATTTGTCAAGGAGCATGATAGTGATACTACTATTCATTACGGTCCATGCAATAAATGTAAATGTTGCAGCGATATGTACCATTTTACACTTGATGTTTTTTTTTTAAAGGAAAAAACGTCCATTGTGGACGGGGTTGAGGCGGGACCCACCAACCTGTGAGATAAAGAAAATATCGAGAGTACAAGCAATCAGTCCCGAATTATGACCAAAAATGGGCCATAATCCGGATCCCAAGTCTAAAAACGAAATGCCTACGGCCCGCTAAAGAAATACATGGTGCACCACTAAAGGTGTGGGCTAATGTGCGAACCGATAGGTAAAAATTCACATCCGAATTATGACCAGAAGAGGGCCATAAATCGGATCCTAGAGCCTAAAATTCCATCAGCCCGGTAGAGAAATATAAGGTGCACCACTAAGAAAAAGTGGGCTAATGTGCGGGCTCATAGCAATAAATCAAGTGATAAAAATATAACTAAATCTAAAAGAAGGGTAGCCAAGATGGTCCATCCATATAAGAGAAAGGAGAAACGGAGGAGCAGTATCATATGTATAAGTCTGAATATCGAGGGACGACATGCCGAGCTCAGAGAGATAATCAGTCGGCCGGTTGCCCTCCCGGAGAATGTGAGTGACTCTGTACTGGATGTCTCAGAGAATGTGTCGGATATGCATAAGGGTGTGACGAACCTTCCAAGAGCCCCGACGGCCAGATGAAAGCAGGGTCACCACAGCAGCAACATCAAGCTCAATCCAAATATGTCTCGATCTCTGGGAAGCCAAAATCAGTCCAACAGCAAGCGCCTGGATCTCTGCATCAAAGCTCGAAGAGGCCTGAAAAGAGGAGTGGAAAGCAAGGAGTAGCTCTCCGTGATGATCTCTAATCAGACCCCCACCACCAGCAATCTGAGTATCTCTATCAAATGAGCCATCCGTGTTCAGCTTGATCCAAGAGGTCTCGGATCGAAGCCAAACCACCGGAATAGAGCGATGAGTCTTGGCGGGAGAGGGAGTAGCTCGGTGGAAACGATCAGGAGGCGAGCACCCCACCCAGAACTCTGAAGAAATAAGCCCCGCAATAGCTAGTAATGAAACATGGCGCTCCACCTGCACAATAACATAAGAATCAAGAAAAGTAACTTCTTTATGCTTTACACTATTCCTCTCCATCCAGATGAACCAAAGGATCAGGCAAGCAACAATGAAAGATGCGTGCCTAAAGTGTGTGCCATGTGAGAAAAAACTCAGGAGCTCAAAAAAATTATCTGTATGGGGTAAGGATAAATGAGTCCATGCACCAAAATACTCCCACACGTCACGAGCCACGTCACTCTCCAAGAAAAGGTGGGCAAGGGTCTCGGTATGGTAGGTACGGTATGGGTAAGGGAACAACATGAGCATCTAGAGGCCAAGGAAACGCCCCTCCTCTATAAGATATCATCAGTCGGGATCCGTCGCAGTAGAAGTCGCCAAATGAACACCGATATCGTAGATGTGAGTAAGGTAGTCCAAATGGCCCCTAAAATGAGATTAGCCTGATCCCTCACCCTGATATGAGACCAAGCTGGCGACAATGAGAAGGCACCCGAAGATGTAAGATTACAGCACATGCTATCCGAATCCTCCTCGGCAATGGGAGTCGCAAGAATATCCTGTATGAACTGAGGGGTAAATCATAGCTCCTCACCCATAATGGACTCGAGTCTACCCCTGTCCCAACTCCCATCAACCCAGAGATCATTAATCCTAAGATGGGGTCTACCATTAATCTGACAATAAGACGAAATAGGCCTATCCCCAATCCAAGTGTCGTCACAGAAACTATCCTCCCCGCTGCCACTACCGAGAGTCCAAGAAATGAACTCCTGAGCCTCGATACCCATGCGGAGGAGATGGCGCCAAGGGCGGCTGGCATGAGCTTTAAAAGCAGTACGCATAGGCGTAGAAGGGCCAGCGAAGCAGCATTTGCAGAGCATAAACTGCACCCACAAAGATGTGCCCGCGCGAAGACGCCACCAGAGCTTATAACTAAAAGTTCTCGCCATATCCAAGAGGATCCTAATCCCGAGGCCTCCCTCGGAGACCGGGCGACAAATCTGCCGCCAACTGACCCAATGCGTCTTCCTCTTAGGACCAACAGCACCCCAGAAGTATCTCGCCATAATCTGCTCGAGATCCTAGATAACATATTGGGGTGGGTCCAACACCTGAAAAAAGGTGCAGAGGGATCGTGCAGAGAGTGCTCTTAATAAGAGCCAAGCGGCCCCCAAAAGCAAGGTGGCGATGGGACCAACCAGAGATCCTATCCAACAGACGTTGCTTCACCCCAGTAAAGAGCTCTCATCTCATAAAGCCTTTGTAAAGGGGTGCAACAAGATAGGTGATAGGGAGATCACCCTGCGGAAACCAGTAAGATCATGAACTCTCTGATGCCAATGAGGCGCGTGCTTCGGAGCGAGAATAAAAGTGCTCTTCTAGATGTTAACCATCTGGCCGAAGGCCATGGAATAGTGATCTAGGAGTCGCATAAGGTCAACGAGACAATCATTCACAACCTGTGAATATAATGATGTCATTGGCATAGGAGAGGTGCGAGATGGGGAAAGGTCGTCCGGTAGTCCTATACCTCATCAAAGAATGGTCACAAATGAATTAATCCAAGCAGTGCGAAAGGTAATCGCGGCAAGCATGAAGAGCAACGGATAAATGGGGTCACCCTGACGCAAACCCCGAATAGAGGCAAAATATCCAGTCGGGTTGCCGTTCACCAGAATGGAGAAAGTGCAACTCTCGACACAGTGATGGATGAACGGAATCCATCTAGCCGGGAATCCCATCCTCACCAGGACCTCACATAAAAAATGCCAATGAACCTATCATACGCCTTAGCCATATCAATCTTCAGCGCAAGGTTCGGGACACCATGAATGTCCGAGACATGGAGGTCGTGAATCAATTCCTGGGACAAAAGTATGTTATCTGTAATAACCTGACCCTGAACGAAACCACTCTGGTTCGGAGAGATGACAAGAGGGAGGACATAAGCGAGCCGAGCGTTAAGGATTTTCGTGATAATCTTATTGGTCACATTACACAGACTAATAGGCCGGTAATCTGACCAACCGCTCAGAACAGGCTTCTTCGGGATCAAGACAACCGTGGTCGCCGTGAAGGACGGAGGCATGGGATGACCATCAAAGAAGTCGAGCACAGACCCCTCCATATCGAAAGATACAATCTCCCAACAATGCTGAAAAAACAAAGACGAAAACTCGTCGGGCCCAAAAATGCTGTGAGAATCAATATCAAAAACCGCAGCACGAATCTCCTAGGGAGATGGGGGGCCACATAAACTATCAGAATCAAAATAAGGGGGGATAGAAAAGAAACAAGTGTCATCCGGGGGGTGAGAACATCACCATCGGATGTAAGCAGAGTCCTGAAGTAATTCACAGCTGATGAACGGATGTCTGACTCAACAGAAAAAGTCGTACCCTCATCCTCGATACTGTGAATATATGACTGGGTTTTGGGATAAATAGACATTATGAATTTACCACTGTGAAAGATCAAATTCACTTATTCTGCATGATCACGGACAGAACAGTGATATCACATCCAATGATCCCACAAGAAGGTTGATTGACGATGTGTTTGGTTATTACGATAGAGATGTACTAGCTGAAGGTTATGAATACCATATAGCTGATCAACCAATTATCTGAACCCCTACATCGATACCCGTTTACATTGTTTATCTTGATAGATACAACAAGCTAATCCAAATCCAACAGACTCTTCTTTATCCTTGGCGTCACATGACTGTTCTTAATAGTGTCATAGAAACTATGAGGGTAAATGTAGAGAACAAAACCTCGATTAAAGTTGTGGATGATTATCTGTAACTTACAGGGAAAATGCTCACAGAAGGTCATCATCTTCCTAGTGATCACAGTAAAAGGAGACGTATCCTGAAAGGTCTTGGGCAATCGTACGTCAAGATCTACGTGTGCAGATATGATTGGACTTTATTTTGGGGTAAGCCTCATGAAGACCTAAATAGATGTTCGCTATGTGACACACATAGGTATAAGTTCACTCCTTCTGGTAAAGAGAAAGTTATGAAGGTTCTTTGGTATTTCCTTTTGAAGGATAGACTCGAGAGGGTTTTCATATCTCCTCACACAACCAAGGCAATGAGATGGCACGCCGAGCCTCACGTCCATGACAAGGATACTATGATGCACCCTTCTGATGGAGAGGCTTGGAAGCATATAGATATGGAGTTTCTGGAGATTGCATCAGATATCCGAAATGTAATACTTGGGCTCGCATCTGACGGGTTTAGCCCTTTTGACAACATGATTCTTTCGTATAGTATATGGCCGGTTGTAATGGTTCCTTACAACATTCCTCCATGGATGTGCATGAAAGAGTATAATACGTTGACTATCTTAGTACAGGGACTTGTATATCCAGAAAAGTGAATTGATGTTCACTAGAGACCTTTGATTAAGGAGCTCAAGTTGTTGTGGGAGCAAGGTCATCTGACGCACGACAGTTACTCACATGAGATGTTCTACTTACGTATTATGTGTACCGATACCATTAGTGATTTTTCTATGTACGGGATGCTGTCTGGATCTTTTATTAGTGGATATAGATCATGTCCAGTATGCTTGAATGCAGACTGCACAAGGTATCATAGTCGGAATGTTATCAAAATGCATCACCATCTATGACTTGAGAGGATGCATATCTGGCGTACTGATGCTGTAGCATTTGATGGAACTAAAGAGGTGGGTTATCCACTACTGGAGTGGACTGGTGGGAAAATCTTGTCCATGCTGAATGAGTATGATTATGGGCAGTTGAACAACCATCCTGATATAGTAGCGGCAACTCCCGAAATACCGGACAGGTATAAGTACTGGTCCCCCAAGAGTATATTCTGGAATCTACCTTATTGGAGTAAGTTGTTGATAAGAAACTACCTAGATGTGATGCACATAGAAAAAAATATTTATGAAAGTGTTGTCGGTATAGTGCTATGTTGGAAAGGGAAGACTAAAGATGGCCCTAAGGCATGCATTGATCTAAATGAAATAAACATTAGAAAACTTTTATGGTTGACAAGGGGAAACACAAAATGCCGAAAGTTACACTGTCACTCCTGAGCAAAAGGCTGAGACTTTTTCGTGGATGGAGGCGTTAGGTATCCACAAGATATGCTGGAAATATAGGGAGGTGTGTTAACTTCACGGAGAACAAGTTAATTGGATTAAAGAGCCATGATTTCCATATCATCTTACAATACCTGTTTCCTGTGTTTATTCGACCATACTTGTCCAAATAGGTGGTTGAGCCGTATGTATCGGTAGCTAGATTCTTTGAAAAGTTATGCACTAGGGAAGTAAAAAAGTCATATCTCCGGCTCATGCAAAATGAGATCATTTATATATTATGCAAATTTTGGAGGATCTTCCCACCGAAGTTTTTGATCTCATGCCTCGCCTCATGGTCTATCTTCCTCGACAACTTTTACTAATAGGCCCCATATACTACACATGGATTGCTTTTCTCTGAAGAATGTATAGCCATATCTTGCATGAGCGTGTGTAATATATACTAAGTTCTATTTAGGCCCAGTGGATCCCCACCAGAGCCTATGTCAACCATTCCATAGCGATTTAATCTCTCCATCATCACCAACGAAGTTGAAGTTCAAGAATGATTACCTGACAGTCATTTAAAACCTTACGAGCTAGGAGTTGCACATTGGTGGATATTGCTAAATTGTCCAGAAGTTCAATACTGAAAAGACATTCACATTTCATGTGACACCGTGAATAGGTACATTAAATTCCACAGTTGCTGATTATTTCAGACAATGGATAAGTGTTTAATTATTGTTTACTTAATTTTCTTATATAATTCTAGATGAATTATGACAGTCACCTTAATTAATATCCAGATGACGCACATACAAAGTGATAGCCACCCGATGTGGTTACGTGTGTTGATGCTTCTTTTGATGAAGCCTGTTATGTCTAGAGTTTATTCAATGGTGAAGGTAAATGGTGTGATATTTGTATGTATCGACAGAGATCAAAGAAGGAGATGTCAAAATTATGGGGTTATGATTGACGGTGGATATTACGATACTCTTCTCAAAGTAGTGGAACTAATTTATGGAGAAGGCTTGACAGTGTACTTGTTCAAGTGTAGGTGGTTTGATATTAATCCTGAAATCGAAAGGGAGGAGGATTATGAAATTTTATCTGTTGATACTTCTACAAGTTGGTATGAAGGTGATCCTTTAATTTTTGCAACATGCTAAACCAATTTACTACCTGGATGACTTGGTAAAAAAGAGGCATGAAAGATCGTAAATCATGTGGCTACGAGAAATATACATTGTGCGGCTACACTTGGACAAGCAATAGATAAGGATGAAGATGAGGCATATCAAGAGCCGAATACAGCTAATATTCCACCATGCTCCACAGTACTACTGAATAATATTGTAGAAGGTCGAGTGGTCCAATTACATGGTGAAGAGCGTGGGTTCATAGATGTAGGTACAGATGAATTACTTGCAGACTCTGATGAAGAGTTCATATATATGCTGCCAATTATCAAATCCAACACTGAGACAGACTCAAGTGGTGATTCTAATTACGAGCCTTAGAAGGACATATCATTTGTAAAAGTCCCATAAATATTTGTTTTGTTTAGAAATTCAGAAAATATTTCAAGTTAAATATTTGTTTAGTTGTGCTTAAAAAAATGTGCAAAAATAAGTTAAAAACGGTGTTCATTGTTGTTTGCGGTTTGAATAAATCAAGAAAGTGATATTTTTATCATTGTAATATGAACTTTTTTATTTTTATTAAAAAAATTACAAGTAATTCAAATTTTGATGATTTTTTCATCTATTTTTAAAATTTTAAATATATATATATATATATGTTTTCTATAATATTTAGTGTAATTAGTGTCCTATATTGATAAATGTATAATCATTATATATATAAATATTAATAATTAAATATAAATATATAAATTATCACTAAATGTATAAATATAAAAATTGTCTTCAAATATATGAATGACAAACATGACTTATTGGCAAACAGCTATATTACCTATACGAATGGCTTGGGTTCGAATACCGGCAATCACTAAGTCATGTTTTTTTATGAGGTATAGCCGACGGTACTCGTCGGCTAAAGTCTCGGGCATAGCCGACAATCCTGTTGTCGTCGGCTAAAGTGTAGCATCCGACCCGTCGTTAATTGAAACGGTTGGGTCGCACTTGCCTATAACACGAGAAACCCCTATCCGCAGACACGGTCGTGTAAAGTGCAACATGACCATGTCATCTTTAGCTGACGACACGGAGTGTCCTTCAGCCAATGGTGCCTTACAAGTTTAGCCGACGAAAAGGTGGCAGTCGTCGGCTAAAGTCACCTTATAAATAAGCAACGGGTTTCATTCAAAATTATCCTTTCCCCTTTATCATCTGCGGCCTCCCCCTCGAAAACTCTAACCTCTGAGCCACCGTCAGCCGCACCAGGCACAGCCCCCACCGACAGCCATGGCCACAGCCGCACCGACCGCACCAGGCCTCACACCACAGGCCCTCACGCCATCGTTAGCCGCACCAAATGCACTGGACCTTATGCCACTGTCCCTATGCCACCATCAGCCGCACCGAACACACTGGACCTCAGTCGCACCAAACGCATTGGACCTCAGCTGCACTGACCTAACAAAGTATATTTTTTACATTTTTTAATTTAGGGTTATTTGTTGATTGTGTTGGAGTGATTATTGAATCTGTTTGGATATTAGTGTTGATTGTGGAATTTATTTATTGACTTCATTGAATATGTTAAACATGATTTTTTTCACTAACTATTGTAAATTGTTTTATAGTTAAATTTGTTGATTGTTAAATTTGTTTGGATATTGTTGTGTTGATTATGTTGGAATAATTATTGAAGTTGTTGGGATATTAGTGTTGAATATTAAATTTATTGGGATATTATTGTTGATTGTTGAATTTGTTGGGATATTATTGTGTTGATTGTGTTGGAATGATTATTGAATTTATTCGGATGATAGTGTTGATTGTTGAAATTATCGATTGTTGAATTTGTTGGTATCCGGTGTGTATATTGGTGTGTGTTAGTTTAGTTAATGTGATAGTTTATGAATGTGTACAGGTTAAATGGATAAAATTAAGAAACTAATGGGTGGTAAGAAAAAGTCGAAGACTGTGGAGTCGGGGGAGAGTTCTGCAGCTTCCAATCGTGTAGATCTTGTGGATCTAGTTACTCTTGCATACATGAGCTAGTACAGAAAAGTAGGTTGGAGTTTAAGGATGAAGACTTGTATCCGATAGATGATGCACATACTACTGCGAGGCGTTTATCTTATCATGCTCCCAGACCAGGGATGACCCCCACTACTGCCGAGACGACTCAACCTCGTATGCCTCCTATACACCGCATTCTCTCCCCTCCTCCTATATTTTGGATCTATGGAGCTACACCGAGCACGTCATATAAGATGCCTTCTAGTCCACCATTAACTCTATTTATGCCCCATATGGTGCCGGCGATTCCAGAGGTCGGTGAGAAAGGAGTCTGTCGGCCATATAGCTTGGTTAACCAACGGAGGCGTATGTGTGTCAGCTGTGGCCTGAGAAAATGATTTGGCGGACATATCAAAAATCTAAGACGAAGTTGTACGTAGAGCTTGCGGAAGAGAAGAAGGAAGTTCGTACTGAAGTCGAACCAAAAAATACGAAGAAGACCCATGGCCCATCGAAAGGCCTAACACTTGACTCATACGTTAGCGAATATGGCCTGCACAAAATAGCAGTAGATGAAAAGTATCGACGACCCATTTTGGCGTCTGATGCTTGTACGGCATATTGTCGTAATGTTGGGTTTGTCATACGTGATAGGGTTTCGGTACTGTGGGCTGAGTGAAAGAATGTGTCACCAATGCGTGAAGGATGCATCGAACAATGCTATGTCGGTAAGTTTACATCTCAATTCCGAAGGCTGCTTTTTGTATTTAAATTGGGAATAAATTTAGTAATATATATTTTGTATATGTAAATTGTAGGTGTAATTTGGTGTTCCTTCTTTCCTACTACATACTTGGTGTGACGAGGTGCAAACAACCAAGTAATAATTTTCACATTACGTAGTTGAAATTACTTGAAAAATCTTGTGTAATTGTTTATTATTTATAAATATGTGTTATAGGTACAAGCTCTGAAAGAATGAGCCACACATATTTTGGTCAGCTTGGGATAATTCCCGTGAGGATACTCCCGAGGATTTCAAGTATCGGGAGTACGAGTGGATGTGGCTACGCACACATTTTAGCGACCCGGACTATATTGTATGTAATTGACCAATAAATATTACTCCATTCGTCCACAAAATGAGTACTCATTTGTGGACGGCACGGGTTTTAAGAAAGATATTGAGTGTGATGTTGGTGGAATAATTAAAGACTAATAAAGAGGGTATTAATTAAAGTGTTGTGTGGGGTACACTTGCCAAAAAAGGAAATGGGTACTCATTTCGTGGACGGACGTAAAAGGAAATACGGTTACTCATTTCATGGATGGAGAGAGTATATTGTGTTATTGTTGCTTAAAGACATGTAACGTATATGAAACTTACTTGTGGTGATTTTGTTCATTGTCAAATGAAAATTACATATTTCTATGTATAGGCGAGCAGTTCAACTAATATTTCTAACCGTAAGGGTTTGATGGAGCACCACAGCTTAGGTTCATGGTCGTTAGCAAGAGTTTCACACGAGGCCACTTCTGATGAAAATGTGGCAAATGCCTTTATCTACGTGACTCAGAAGGCATATCCAAACTGTCCGGATAGACATGTAAGTTGTAAATGTATCTAAAATATTTTAATACTGCTATCAATATTTACCTCTGAACTTTATTAATATTCGTTTACTTTCTAACTTAATTACAAGAGAGTGGTGGAGGAGTCTAAAAGGATGTTGACGGAGATGGAAATGGAGGAGCATCCAGATTTAGATGAGACCACCCTCAGTTTAGCCATTAGAGAGATCGATCAGGCCGATCCGTACCTTAGGGCAAGGGTGTGGGCTACCATTTACCCTCCTAAAGGGAGTCATCATCGGACGCCGATGATGGGAGCTGAAGCCAACAAATTATTGAAGGATACTCTAGGGTTTCGACGCAATCAACAGGACGACACTCAAAGGCCTATTTAGAGGGTCAAATGAGGATCGGGAGGGATCTCCGAGCTGAGGAGCAAATGAGGTCTCAAGATCAGTTCCAGAAATTCCAGGAGTAGCAAAGAAAGGCTCAACAAGACTTGTTATCTCAGCAGCAGGCCATAATGCAGTATATGATGTCACTGAGTCAGACCGTGATTCAGTGGGGACTTCAGGCACCACCACCTCCTCCGTTCTTCAATTTACAAACGACTCCCTCTTTTCATAGTCTCGGAACGAAGACATGCAAGATTGCAGTAATCCTTCTTCTATCTTTAAGAATTTAACTAATTTATGTGGATTTTAGTTGTGTTTGTAGTAGTACTTTTGGTATATAAACATATTAATACTAAGTATTTAGACTCGTGGTCGTTAATGTTGGTGTTTATAGTGATTTTGTTGATGGTTGCTACGTGATATGTTGATATGGTGTGGTTTTTATAATGTTGGTGTATAAATTAGGTTTTTTGTATATTGATGTATGGTGATTGTTATGTATGGTGATGTACTGTGCATTTAGAATATACATGTTAAATAGAATAGGTTTGGGGATCTCAAAATTTGAATATCTTTTTAATGGACTTTAGCCGACAATATTTGCACAAACTGTCGGCTAAAGTTGTTGTTTTTCATACATAAAATGCAATTTAGCTTACAAATTGGCTTTCGGCTAAAACAGATAATGTTTTAGACAACAACATCAACGTCATCGGTTAAAACAGGTAAATTTTAGCCGACAACATCAACGATGTCGGCTAAAATAGATAAATTTTAGCCGACAATATTTTAGTCGTCGGCTAAACTCTAAATTATAGACGACGACCTTTCGCTTTTGCCGTCGGATAAGCTTTTGACGTCGGATAAACTTTAGCCGACCCACCTCAGCCAACCAACTTTTATCCGACAGTCGACCACTTTAGCCAACGGTTATCGGCTTTAGTCGATGACCTTTTGCTGTCGGGTAAAGTCTAAACATTAATCGTGTGATTGTTACTCTTAAGTTGGGTATATTACTCCTCGGCTTGATCTGCCATTGTGAGTCTGAGGTGAAGATCCATTTCTTTGACAAATACAGAATAAGAAGTTTACCCCCAGGGGCATAGCCGAGCGGTAAGGCTTGCGATGTTGTGGGGAGGAATCCCCCAGCAATACAGGTTTGAACCTCGTATGGATAATTTTTTGTTGAAATATTATGGAAATATGTTCTGGGGATTGAAACTCCCATAAATAATTTCTACTCGGGCAAATCCCTCGATTTACAACTCACCCGATTGATGGACCAACAGTACAAGTGGGGAGTTTCTTGTCTCCCCCCTACCCAAAAAAAAAAAGAAGTGTTTCTTTTTTCACTCATTAGCGATCTCAATCTCATCAAAAGGAAGTATTTGACTAGGGTTGACAATATACTTCTTTATCTGCAAGACATGAAACACATTATGCATTCGACTCAAAGTTGGAGGCAAAACCAAATGATAGAGCAGATCGGCCGCTCGGTCTAATATCGAATGGTCCAATATATATCTCGAACTCAACTTTTTTATCTTTCCAAAACAAAAGACTTCTCGAGTCGGGGACACTGACCAATACTAGGTCACCACCTTGAACTCCAACTATCATCGATGATTATCCACTTACGATTTTGCCGACTTTGAGCCATCAATAACCGACTCTGGGTTAATGCAACCTTATCGCAGGCCACTATTAACATATCGGGTTCAATACCCCAACGTCTCAGATAAGTCATCCCAACATAGTGGATATCAACAGCGACGGCCACACAAAGCCTCGTAAGGTTAATTAATCGAAGCATACCAACTGTTGTTACTCAATCAGCAGCAATTGGGCTTCCCGGGCATCTTTCAAATCAAGAGCATACATATCCTCCACCGTTCAATGGTCATCTCCGAGTGGTCGTTGACTATGGATGAAATGTTATAGTGAAGTTCAACTGTGTGCCCATAGCTCTATGCAAATTCTTCAAAAAATGTGACATGAAGCGTCCTTCATGATCAGATAAAATACTCTTAGGAGTATTGTGCATCCTTGCGATGTTCCGTATAAATAATTGGGTCAGTCTCTCCTAACCTCATGTATCCTTAATCTCAATAAAATGAGCTGATTTGGTCAACCAATCCACAATCACCCATATCATGTTCATATTAATGACGACTCGTCGACGAACTCGTAATGAAATCTATCGATATCTCTTCTCATTTTCACTATGGAATAGGGAGGCGTGTCAGCATACCCATCCGTCGTTGATGCTCAATCTTAATAATTCAACTGTTAGAGATAAATCTATTTTGATTCTCATAATATAAAAATTCAACATACATATGAGCAACCAATACAAGATTTAAGTTGCATGACTTCGATTGCCACACACGCTTGCAGTTGGCGTAGTTTGCGTAGCTATTACGTCCACTACGAGGGTTTATCCAGTCTGTACGAAGAGTAAGCGGTGCTGCGTCTGTCATCAAAAAAAAAAAAAAAAATGAGTTGGTCATTGGTAGATTGAATTTTTATGTTGTAACAATTAAAATATATTTATGTTTTATTATTTTCGTGTACTACACAAGGTTTGTACTAGTTTTAGTTTAGAAAGAAAAATAAAAAGGTGAACAAACACGACTGTTTAATTATATGCTAAGAATAAAGCTCGTCCAAACGGCCAAGCCTATATCCATCAAGAGGGTCAGAAAAACTTAGGGAGAGAATTAAGGGCCGTGAATGAAAAATGGACAAACACTTCTGCTAGTCAAGGAAATTTATAAGCTCATAGTCGTCGATAACCTATAAAACTTTATACTCCTGCAGCCAATTAGATCGAAATTAGAGATAAAAAGTATGATGGTCTATCTCACGGGAATGCTAATCAAAATAATATCAAGATGAAAAAAGAGAATACTACAAACCTTACAGTTGATTTTATTTCGTAAGAGAGGGGAAGGTGAAAAAAGAGTGAGCAATTTTATCAAAGATATTCAGATGCTTTGGAAACCAAAGCTCAGTGTAAGACCAATAAACAAAAAATGTGATTTATTTCCCCGAATTGAAAAAAAAAATACAGGAAAAAAAAATAATCAAAAACAAGTTTGAATGAGTTTTAGGTCCCGTTTGATATTGCTTAATTTTAAAAAATAATTCATCTATATTGGTCACTGACACCAGATTTTGGAAGCACCATTATGGTTGCTTTTAGAAGCTGTTGTTATAAAAAAACACTAAAAATTATCTTAAAAGTATTTTAAAAATCATTATTTACCAAACACAGATCTATTTAAATTCACAATTGACGATTTTTACATCACAACTACAACAATTTTTAAGTCACAAAAGTATCAAATTAGTTCTCCTACAATTCCTAAATTGCATCATGAATATATCTGAAGCTTATTCCAACAGACATACCATCAATTATTCTAAGCAAAAGAGATTTAATTAACCACACGGGTGAATTATTTCATCCAAACTTATATAACCCCTCATGAAAACATGGAAGGCTATTAGGAAAATATGAGGCAGGAAAATAATAAAATAAATCAAAAAGAAAAAAAATAATGAATTAAAATCTATTTATTAAATAGGGAAAAACTGAAATATTATATAGTATAAATATTGGCTCCTGCTTCTTAATACCAATTCATAAAAGTTACAAATTATATAGCATTATCTATAAAAATAAAAATTATTGATACCAAAAGCAATACCTTTAAAAATTAAAATCGATAGAAACACAAATTCAACGATCATGTTCAGCGATCGTGGCAAGGACACGATCGCAGATAAATGCACGATCGCTACACACGGTGGACAGCGATCCTGCGCAGCTATCGTAGCCAAAGACACGATTACTGCACACGGCAAGAGCACGATCGTTGTTTATAAAAAGTAAGAGTATTTTAGTTTTTTAATAAAAAATGATATCAATAACTTCTATTCTTATCAATAAGGATATATAACTTGTTAATTTTGTAATTTGTATTAGAAATTGATTCTCATATAGATATTTGTAAAAATAGGATTTTAAATGAAATACATTGGATTTTAGTGACAGAAAAGGCATTGTTAAATTCTAAGTTAATAATTCTATTTTTACTGTATGATTAAACAGCTTGTTCTTGGGGAAAACCATGAAGGAAAGGCCGCGGAGTTATTTTTCCTAGTTAATACTCCCTCCGTCCCGACTATGTTGAGCACTTGCTTTTCGGCGGAATTAAGGAAGGATGATTAAAAGTGTTAAGTGTCTTTGTAATTGTATTGGGTTAGTGATATATTTATAATTTCTATTTTAAATTTAATTTTTAATTCAAATATTTTTAATTATTTTATTTTTCGTATTTAATTAACTTTGAAAAAAAAATCATTTTTTTAACTTCCAGTTTTACCTTTTTTTTCTTGGACTTTTTTTTTCATTTTTTACTTCCAATTTTATATCATCTCTTTTTTTCTTCGATTTTTTTAATATTCCACTTCCAAATTTGTCAATTGAACAGAAATTTAAAAAAAAAAAACTTAAATGAAAGACAAGGAATCAGAATTGGAACTCAAAGAAAACGAAAATGTGGATTGAAATTTTGGAGCCAAAAAATGGCGCTGAAGTTACAATTCACAAAGCATAATTGCTTTCTCAACATCAACATCTAAAATTTCAAAGTTCCCCCCCTAAATTTCAAACCAAAACAACTCCACCTCATCTATAAATACAGCCAAAATAATCCATCAAAGAACATAAAATATGTAACAACAAAAGATGACTAAGAAAGATCTCTCTACAACCAAAAGAAACCAAGTGGTTCAATTCATTCTTGAGTCATGTATTTATGGCAAACCACCTCGAGGGATGTTCAAAAAAGCTGCTGCGAAGTTCGCGTGTTCAAGACAGACTGCGTCAAGGTTGTGGAGAGCTGCACAAGATCAAAGAGATAAAGGAGAAGTTATCCACCTTGTTAGTGGCAAAAAGAGCAGAAAAAGGCAAAAGGTAGTGCACCTTGACCTTACTTTACTTGCAACCCTTGAATATAGCAAAAGATGCACAATAAGGAGGATGGCAGTGGGCTTAGGCATAAGCAAAAGCACAGTGGGGAGGTGGGTGCAGGCTGGGATGATAAGAGCTCATACATCAGCTATAAAACCTGACTTAACAGGTCCAAATAAGCTGTTGAGGATGAGATTCTCGCTGGAATGTCTAGAATTAGACAGCATACTCAGGAAGATCAAATTCAAGAGTATGCACAACATTGTGCATATTGATGAGAAGTGGTTCTATATCACCAAGGGCACTCACAGATACTACTTAGCCCCTGAAGAAATAGAACCACATAGGGTATGCAAATCCAAAAAATTCATAGGAAAAATTATGTTCATGTGTGCTGTGTCTAGACCTTTATTTGCCACAAATGGAGAAGTGTTGTTTGATGGCAAAATTGAAAATTTCCCATTTACAACCCTTGAGCCTGCCAAGAGAAACAGCAAAAGCAGAATTGCAGGCACACTAGAGACCAAGCCAATAGAGTCAATTACCAAAGTTGTGATTAGAGATTGTTTGATCAACATGGTAAAATCACCAATGCATATTTAATGCTTATTATGTCAATTAATGTATGATCATCAGAATTTATTTCCATTTTCATCACTTGATCATTTACTGCTCCTTACCTTTATTTTCATCATTTTCATCAGAATTTATTTCCATTCTCATTTACTGTTTCTTACCTTTTCTCACAGATGATTCCAGCAATAATGTCAAAGTGGCCAGAGGGTGCAAGCAAGAACATATGTATACAACAAGATAATGCACGGCCTCACATAAAGGATTCAGATCCGGCATTTAGAGCTGCTGCATGTCAACATGGATTCAACATCACATTAGTGCAACAACCCCCTAATTCCCCAGACTGCAATGTGAATGACTTGGGCTGGTTTAGGGCTATTCAATCACTACAAGTAGAGCATTCATGCAAAACAATGGATGGATTAATTAATAAATGCAGTGGTAAACTCTTTTCATGACCTAACTGCCATTACTCTAAACAATGTATTCCTTAGTCTACAGGGATGTATGATTGAGATAATGAAGCTCCAAGGAAACAACTGTTACAAGATCCCACACATGGGAAAGGGAGCTCTCATAAGGTCAGACCGACTCCCACTGAATTTGGAAGTACCAATGGAACTAGCAATTGAGTGTATAAACTTTCTCAAGGAAATGGGCTGCATGGAGGGACTTCATCTCATAATGCGGATTAAGAGGAATTTTAAGTATTAATAAAAAAGGGCCATTTCCCAAAATGGAAAAAATAAGGAATTTTAAGTATGGATTAAGAGGAATTTTAAGTATTAATAGGCCCAAGTAACTCGGGACGGCCCGAAAAGGAATTTTAAGCATGGATTAAGAGGATATTAGGGATACTTAATTGTACCTCATCTATGTGGAACATTCAGTATCTCAAACTCTACACACCGCCTCCTCACCTCCGCCTCACCTCCGCCTCTTCACCTCTCATCTTCCTCCATGAAGAATCCGAGCGGTGGGCTCGTCGGCGGTGAAGGGAAACTTAAACCCCTCTGTCTATCTCGCCCCTCTTATCACAGGTTTCTCCATCGCCACCCTCCCATCCCTACTACAAGTACAGATCCATATTGGATCAAGGGTGGCCTACAACCTTTCACAGTCGACGATGTCTCCGACGATGAGGCCGATTTATCATATCTCGGGGTTGGGAAATCCCTCGGCAGTGTGGAGAGATTCAATCCAGATCCTGTCGATGAGGAGTCGAACTATGACTGGTCAATCTCTGACTTTAGTCCTGTTCAATCCCTTCTTATCCGTGACTCGGATCAAGAGTTGTGGGCACGATGTGTTGCAGAGGCTTCGGAGGAGGTCAATGAGATGCTGAGAGCGAATGTAAAGAAACACAAAAAAGATCGATGATGATTTTTGAGATCTAAATTCCCCCAACCTTAATTCTGGTGAGATCTCCAAATTTTGTGTGTTCATGTTATTCTGCCCTTGGTGTTGATGTGGTTCTGCCCTTGGTAAATTTGTGCTGCCCTTGGTGTGATTTTGCCCTTGGTGATGGTGTGATTTTGCCCTTGGTTAATTTGTAGATATGATGGTGTTGGTGTGATTCTGCCCTTGACAAGCTTGTGAATGTGATATGAAAAGCTTAAATTTTATTGAAGGATTTGTGGTTCATGCATACAAAAAATATGCACATTACATTCAAAAGTGCATCAAACTACTTGTACTTTTGAGGTAAAAAGTGCAAACGAAACATCCATTTTACAAAAAATTGTTTCCCACAAAATTATGCAAAAATTTACCAAGGGCAAAATTCCATTCTCCTTCAATTTGCACAACCCTTGTTCTGTCCTTTCTAGTGCCCTTTAATCTGCAAACTCCGCATTATGAGATGAAGTCCCTCCATGCAGCCCATTTTCTTGAGAAAGTTTATACACTCAATTGCTAGTTCCATTGGTACTTCCAAATTCAGTGGGAGTCGGTCTGATCTTATGAGAGCTCCCTTTCGCATGTGTGGGGTCTTGTAACAGTTGTTTTCTTGGAGCTTCATTATCTCAATCATACATCCTTGTAGACTAAGGAATACATTGTTTAGAGTAATGGCAGTTAGGTCATGAAAAGAGTTTACCACTGCATTTATTAATCCATCCATTGTTTTGCATGAATGCTCTACTTGTAGTGATTGAATAGCCCTAAACCAGCCCAAGTCATTCACATTGCAGTCTGGGGAATTAGGGGGTTGTTGCACTAATGTGATGTTGAATCCATGTTGACATGCAGCAGCTCTAAATGCTGGATCTGAATCCTTTATGTGAGGCCGTGCATTATCTTGTTGTATATATATGTTCTTGCTTGCACCCTCTGGCCACTTTGACATTATTGCTTGAATAATATGTGAGAAAAGGTAAGGAGCAGTAAATGAGAATGTAAATAAATTCTGATGAAAATGATGAAAATAAAGGTAAGGAGCAGTAAATGATCAAGTGATGAAAATGGAAATAAACTCTGATGATCATACATTAATTGACATAATAAGCACTAAATATGCATTGGTGATTTTACCTTGTTGATCAAACAATCTCTAATCACAACTTTGGTAATTGACTCTATTGGCTTGGTCTCTAGTGTGCCTGCAATTCTGTTTTTGCTGTTTCTCTTGGCAGGCTCAAGGGTTGTAAATGGGAAAATTCCAATTTTGCCATCAAACAACACTTCTCCATTTGTGGCAAATAAAGGTCTAGACACAGCACACATGAACATAATTTTTCTTATGAATTTTTTGGATTTGCATACCCTATGTGGTTCTATTTCTCCAGGGGCTAAGTAGTATCTGTGGGTGCCTTTGGTGATATAGAACCACTTCTCATCAATATGCACAATGTTGTGCATACTCTTGAATTTGATCTTCCTGAGTATGCTGTCTAATTCTAGACATTCCAGCGAGAATCTCATCCTCAACAGCTTATTTGGACCTGTTAAGTCAGGTTTTATAGCTGATGTATGAGCTCTTATCATCCCAGCCTGCACCCACCTCCCCACTGTGCTTTTGCTTATGCCTAAGCCCACTGTCATCCTCCTTATTGTGCATCTTTTGCTATATTCAAGGGTTGCAAGTAAAGTAAGGTCAAGGTGCACTACCTTTTGCCTTTTTCTGCTCTTTTTGCCACTAACAAGGTGGATAACTTCTCCTTTATCTCTTTGATCTTGTGCAGCTCTCCACAACCTTGACGCAGTCTGTCTTGAACACGCGAACTTCGCATCAGCTTTTTTGAACATCCCTCGAGGTGGTTTGCCATAAATACATGACTCAAGAATGAATTGAACCACTTGGTTCTTTTTGGTTGTAGAGAGATCTTTCTTAGTCATCTTTTGTTGTTACATATTTTATGTTCTTTGATGGATTATTTTGGCTGTATTTATAGATGAGGTGGAGTTGTTTTGGTTTGAAATTTAGGGGGGGACTTTGAAATTTTAGATGTTGATGTTGAGAAAGCAATTATGCTTTGTGAATTGTAACTTCAGCACCATTTTTTGGCTCCAAAATTTCAATGCACATTTTCGTTTTCTTTGAGTTCCAATTCTGATTCCTTGTCTTTCATTTAAGTTTTTTTTTTTAAATTTCTGTTCAATTAACAAATTTGGAAGAGGAATATTAAAAAAAATCGAAGAAAAAAAGAGATGATATAAAACTGGAAGTAAAAAATGAAAAAAAAAAAGTCCAAGAAAAAAAGGTAAAACTGGAAGTTAAAAAAATGAAAAAAAATAATTTTCAAAGTTAATTAAATACGAAAAATAAAATAATTAAAAATATTTGAATTAAAAATTAAATTTAAAATAGAAATTATAAATATATCACTAACCCAATACAATTACAAACACACTTAACACTCTTGGCGCAGTTGGCCACCTGACCTTCAATTTAGTTGGAGGTCAGGGGTTCAATTCCTAGTGGCAACACTTTGGAATTGAATTTCTCAAGGCCCAATGATCCCTTAGTCAAGACTAAGGGTTAGGGCCTACTCCTGCAGACGCGGTGGAACAATTAAATATTGAGGCCTCAGCGGTGTGGGAGGCCAGATCTCGGTGGGAACTGCGGTTGAATTTGGGGGTCAGGCGTGGAGCAATCACTTGGGGACGACTTGTGCGCGGTAGTTGAGGATATTTAAGAACCCTAACCAGATACACATCTCGCGATTTAACCTGGGTAGCAAGATCGCGGTGGGTCAAGTTATCCTAACTAGTCAGGTGTAAGATTGGAACCTCGGTATCAAAAAAAAAAAAAAAAACTCTTAATCATCCTTCCTTAATTCTCGTGCCGAAAAGCAAGTGCTCAACATAGCCGGGACGGAGGGAGTATCATTTATAAATATTATTATTTATTCATTTTTAAATTATTAGTTCATTTCTTTTCAGTACATTTCAGTTCAATTCAATTCAGTTCAGTCCTACAATTCTTAAATTGCATCATGAATATATCTAAAGCTTATTCCAATAGACACCACCAATGATTCTAAAGCAAAAGAGATTTTATTAACCACACACGAGAATTATTTCATCCAAACTTATTCAACTCCTCATGAAAACATGGAGGCTGTTAGGAAAATATAAGGGGCGGGAAATTAATAAAATAAATCAAAAAGAAAAAAAAATGAATTAAATTCTATTTATTAAATAGGGAAAAACTGAAATATTATATAGTATAAATGTTGGGTCCTATCTTTTTAATACCAATTCATAATAGGTACAAATTATATAGTCGTATCTATAAAAATAAAAGTTATCGATACCAAAAATAATACGTTTAAAAATTAAAATCCATTGAAACACAAACCTAACAATCGTGTTTATCGATTGTGGCAAGAAAACGATAAAGACACGATCGCTGCACACTGTGGGCAGTGATCATGTGCAGCTATCGTGGACAAGAACACGATCACTACACACGATAAGAGCATGATCGTTGTTTATAAAAAAATAAGAGTATTTTAGTCTTTTCAACAGATGTGGTATCAATAACTTCTATTCTTATGTATAAGAATATATAACTCGTTAATTTTATGATTTGTATTAAAAATTGATTCTCATATAGATATTTGTAAAAAGTGAGAATCATTTTTTAATACCAAAACCATAAAATTAACATGTATATTCTCATTAATGATATAAGAATAAAAGTTATTGATACCATTTTTTAAAAAAAGACTAAAATACCTTACTTTCCACGAGCAGCGATCGTGTCCTTGTCGTATGCAGCGATCGTGTCCTTGACCACGATCGATGTGTTTGTGTTTCTAACAATTTTAAGGGTAATTATTGTTTTCGGTATTAATAACTTCTACTTTTATGGATTGGTATCAAGAGAGACAGAATCCTTGTAAAAATATGGATTTTAAATGACATACATTGGAGTTTAGTGACAGAAAAGGCATTGTTAAATTCTAAGTTAATAATTGTATTTTTACTGTATGATGAAACAACTTGTCCTTGGTGAAAAACAAAAAGAAAAGGAAAGGCCGCAGAGTGTTGGAATTAACCTGAAACGACAGAGCAGGTGCAGTGCTTTATTTTGAGTGCGAGTTGCACTGCTATTGCAAAAGGACACATAGGTAAAGTAGGGTGGGGTGGGTGGGTGCGGCGTAACCGTACGGTGCCCTTTGTGCTTTTACAACTCCACTATAACACTGCATACATTCAGAGAGGGACAAACAAAATGACAAACAATTACCTATTAGGGAAAATGGGGAGGGGTCTCTGCCACCTTATCTCTCTCATACTTGTCTCTGTGTTTATCAGCAAAGCATACAGTGAAAATTACACATGGGAATCGATTCTTTTTTCTTTTATCTTTTTTCAGATAATTTCAAGAAGAACGGAACATTATTCACAAATAAATGGATGCATGAGTGAACTAAAAAAAAATATATTTTTAAACCTATATATTATGTTTGATATAGATTAAGAGGGACAAATCGCGGGTTACCCTTTTGAATACTAAGGGAACTTTTTCACTCAAAATTTAATAACGACTATTTTGATGCTTAAATTGTCGGTTTTAATATTTATTTGACTATATTAGTCACGCATTTGAGGAACATAACGCGCTTTCGAGTTTTTTATTCGAGTCCCTTACTCGAGTCACTTTGAGTCAAGTGAAATGCATTCTAGTCACCTTAACTATATTCTGTCACCGAATCATATTTGAGTCACCTAAATTAAATTTGAGTCACCTGAAATAAACTCGAGTCACTTATTCAAATCACTTAAATTATATTTGAGTCATTTATTCGAGTCACTTAAATAACGTTCGAGTCACTTAAAATGCATTCATGTTACCTTCAATTACCTAAAAACTAAAATGCATTTGAATCACCTAAAATACATTGGGGTTGCCTATCCAAGTCATCTAAAATATATTTGAGTCATTCAAAATCGATGACTTAAATATGTTTCATGTGACTCGAATAGATAATTTAAATGTATTACTTGAATAAGTAGCTCGAACATATTTTGACGAAAATCAAAATTGATAATTAAATATCAAAGAATACTAGTTATTAATTTTGGGCGAAAAAAATTCTTTCAAATCTACAATAGTGCATGTTGACTTGTTATCCTTCGGTATTCCGAAAATTATAATAAAATGGAAAAAGATAATCTACTGAATAGTACTAATGTTCTTACAATTTGATTACAGAAAATAAATTGAAAAACGGAGAATGGAAAAATACACGTATGATATTCGGAAGTCGAGGTGATAGATATCTTTCCGCAAGATAATTACGTCCCGTATAGTGCTGATGGTTTTCAGACGTATTATCCCCAAAGATACAACGACTAACGTCTTCGGTTCCGTATCATACCAGAAACAAAGCTCCGGCGACCTTGAACTGTGTAAGAACTGAGCAAAAAACTGTATGAATGTGTATGTGCTGATGAATAATGTCGAGTATGATGTGATGTCATGAGCCAACTATGAAATAGTATATATAGGCTCTTCAACATACGGGGTTTTTGACTGAGGCATTAAAACAATTGAAACTGCATATTTTATGACATGTTAAATATCCATAAAATTGTTCAGGTTTAATACACACAATCAATGCATGACTTTTCATTTCAACAATCACGATGAAAACGTACTGTTCATTTCAACAGTCAGGAGGAGTTCAATAGTCTAAAATCAGGTCTGCTTGGCACCAAAAAATTAATATTTGTGTCCAAGCCCAAGACCCCAAAGACCACCCAAAGACCATCCCAAAGACCAATTGCCCTGAGCTCGAGCCCGAGCCCGAGCCCGAGTCGAGCTCGAGTCGAGCTCGAGCCCGAGCCGAGCCGTGCCAAGCCGGACGGGCGGGCGCGCATGTGCGCGCGTGTGGTCTAGTCAACTCCAAGTCTAGGTGCATAGTCTTGGTCATATTGTACACCAACTAACTCTCTCCAATTTATTAAGTGTATTAAACTTCATCACATATTCAATGTGAGATGGGATTCCTCATATTCCCATTCATTTCCAAATGCCCTTTCAAATGGCCAATTTCATTCATTAATTTCTCACTCATCAAAAATCAATTTTGAGAAATTAGATATACTATGATTATCTATTCCACACGTAGATTAATCCTTACTATTTAATTTTACATAAATTAAATATTTTAGCCATTAAAAATCAATTAAAATTGATTTTTCCAACAATCCCTACATGAGTGGAAATTAATGCATGCATGAATACAGACTCTTTTGCTCAGTCCTCATGAGTTCTTCTTGCATCAGGATAGGTATCTTGTGGATTTGAACCTTCCTTTAGTAAATATCATCGGATATACTCATGGCCTAATGGACGTGATGCCTTGAACTATCCCTTCATAGTGTATACCGAGACAATGATATTCACACATCAAGTTCTCAACACAATTTTGTTCTTCTATTGTGTCCTTTTTAGCCATGAACAACACTTTGGGTTCAAAAGTGTTTACATCTAAAGCGGCCCTCAGTTCACACTTATATAGGTGACCTCTCATCAAGAGTACCCTGCAATACCCCATCTTATAGGTTTGGAATTCATTAAAAGTCATTATGACTTATCCTCATTACAATTCTAATGTAACAGCACTTGGATTGCTTCCTAGGGATGAGCTTTGAACAACAAATTATTCCAAGTGCTCTACTGAATTCACATAGCTTAGTTTTTTCTTTGAACCAAGTTTATGGAATCTCCATTCAGCATGGTTGGATTACCACTATAATCCTTCTTTAAATTTGTGGATTTTAATCCATTCCCTCTAGCAACAATTCCAATTGAGCTCGTTCAATTCTCTTTGTAAAGGGATCAACAAGATTATCCTTTGACTTTACATAGTCTATGGATATTACACCATTTGAGTTCAATTGTCTAATGGTATTATGTCTTCGACAAATATGACGAGACTTTCCGTTATACATAAGGCTCTGTGCCCTTCCTATAGCCACTTGACTATCACAGTGAATCATCACAGGTGGCACAGGCTTATTCCAGCAAGGAATATCCTCCAAAAAATTCCAAAGCCATTCAGCTTATTGATCAGATTTATCTAAAGCTATAAACTCAGATTCCCTGTGGATCGAGATATACATGTTTGCTTTGTGGATTTTCAGGAAATAGCTCCACGTCCAATGCAAAAGACATATCCACCAATTGATTTAGAGTCTCTATTATCTTCAATCCAACTGGCATCACAATATCCCTAGAGTATAGATGGGTATCTGGAGTTGTGTATCCCATAGTCTAGGGTATACTTTAAGTATTATAAAATCCTTTTCAAAGTAGTCCAATGCTTATGACTAGGATTGCACGTATACCTACTCAACATGTTAACTGGAAAGGCCAAGTCTGGACGAGTACAATTTGTTAAGTACATCAGACTTCCTATAACTCGTGAATATTCCAATTGAGCTACTGGTTCTGATTTATTTGCAATCAGATTTATGCTCAGATCAATGGGTGTCCTACAAATAGGACCATGAAAGGTATTGAATTTCTTGAACACTTTTTCAACGTACTGAGATTGTGACAAGATAATTCCATCTTGAGTTCTATGAATTTTAATACCCAGGATTACATTAGCATTGCCCATGTCTTTCATGTCAAATTTTTTTTTTTGAACATTCTTTTTGTTTCCGTGATCAAATCATGACTGATACACATTATCAATATGCCATCTACATATATACATACAATGACATATGCATTTGATGTACCTTTGACATAAACACATTTTTCACACTCATTCATTCTGAAACCATTTGATAACAGCGTGTTATGAAATTTAACATGCCATTGTTTTGGAGGTTGCTTAAGTCCATACAATGACCTGATTAATTTGCACACTTTTTTATCTTGACCCGGTGCAACAAACCCTTTGGGTTGTTCCATGTAAATTTCTTCTTCTAATTCCCCATTCGAAAACGCATTCTTCACATCCATTTGATGAATCTCAAGATTGTGTAATGCAGCAATCGCGAGAAGCACCCTAATAGATGCTATTATGGTTACTGGCGAGTAAGTGTCAAAGAAATCATATCCTTCTCTTTGTTTAAACCCTTTAGAAACCAGTCGGGCTTTAAACTTATCAATGGTTCCATCTGCTTTATATTTCTTCCTTAGGATTCACTTGCATCCTAAAGGTTTACAACCCGGTGGAAGATCAACTAAATTTAAAGTATTTTGCAGAATGGATTCCATTTCACTATTAATTGCTTCTTCCCATAGTGGTACATCTGGACCGGACATAGCCTCTTTGATAGAACTAGGCTCATCATCCAACATGAAAGTGATAAAATCGGGTCCAAATGATTTAGCCATTTTTATTCATTTACCACGTCTCGGTTCTACATCTTTCGATGTTTCAACACTCGGTGTAGACTTCATTGCAGTCTCATATGTTCTCTTATTAGAACTAGATTCAGCACTATCTTTGAAAAGAAAGATATTTTCGAAGAATGTATCATTTCTTGATTCAATCGTAGTACCCCCAGTAATTTCAGGATTTTTTGACTTGTGTACTAAAAACATGTATGCCATACTATTGTATGCATATCTAATAAAGACACAATCAACCGTCTTAGGTCCAATTTTAACTTGTTTGGGTTTTGGTATTACTACCTTAGCCAAACACCCCCACACTTTGAGGTACTTATAAGATGGTTTATGATTTTTCCACATCTCGTAGGTTGTCTTATTACTAGGTATCTTGTTCAATATGTGGTTGGCTGTTAAAACAGCTTCCCTCCCACATATTTTCAGATAATCCATAGTTGATCAACATGGCATTCATCATTTCTTTTAAAGTTCGATTTTTATGTTCAGCGACACCATTAGACTGTGGTGCATATGGTGCAGTCGTTTGATGAATTGTGCCTGATTCAGCACATAATTCTTCAAAAGGTGCAACATATTCTTCACCTCTATCACTTTGAACTATTTTGATCTTTTTGCCAAGTTGATTTTCAACTTCAACTTTATAGTTTTTTAAAAGCTTCTATATCTTCATCTTTGCTCCTTAACAAGTATAAGTAGCAATATCTGGTGTAATCATCAATGAAAGTAATAAAATACTTTTTACCACTTCTAGTTTGAATCATTTTTAAATCACATACATCAATATAAATTAAACTTAGAGGTTCAGTACACCTTTCCACTGAACGAAAAGGTAATTTGGCCATTTTGGCTTCAACACAAACTTCACATTTCTTTTGTGAATCAATTTTTTAAGTTTGAGGTAATTCCAAATTCATAAGTCGTTTTATCGCATTTAGATTTACATGTCCTAATGTAACATGGCATAAATGAGAATGCTCAAGCATATAAGCATAAAAAGAATCTTTCTCATTAGTACTTGTTTTGATTACACGACGCACAGCCATTACATTCATTTTGAATAGACCAAAATCAAGATAACCACGGCCTAGAAATTGACCAAACTTGCTAATTACAAACTTCTTAAACTCAAACACTAGTCTAAAGCCATGTTCCACCAATAGTAAGCCAAAGACTAGATTCTTGTGGATGTCCGGGACATGCAGTATATCCTTCAGCATCAGTTCTTTTCCAGAAGTTAACTTCACAATTCCAGCAACATCAAAAGATGCGGGATTTCCCATATGCAGCTTCCTACCAGTTGTAGGGCTATAAGTGGAAAACATCTCCTTGTCGGAGCAAATGTGACGAGTGTCTCCAGTATCATGAGCCACTCTCTTGGGTTGTCAACCGGATTTGTCTCAAAAAACATGGCAGCTTTGTCGGAATCATATAGATCCTCGACAACATAAACTTGCTCTTCCGGTGCCTCAAACATCATTGCACACATATCGAAATCATTAAGTTCTCCTAGCGCATGACCATGTTCATCAAGGTGAGCACTTGACATCCCCCATTTTGGTCTGTCGGGCACTTTGGGCTTTTTGTAGTCCTTAGCCATATGGTTTGGCTTGCCACAGCTGTGACAATTGCCAGTAAATTTCCAAACCTTGGCAGGCTGCTTCCCTTTATTGTTCGGTGCCGATGACACTTTTCTCTTGATAAAGCTGCCCTGCTCCATCAAGTTTGCACGAGATTCATTGGCAACAAACAACTTGCCTTACTTAGTTTCATACTTTCGATTGTCCTCTTCAATACGAAGACGAACAACCAAATCTTCAAGAGATATCTCCTTTATCTTGTGTTTCAAGTAATTCTTGAAATCTTTCCATCCTTGTGGCAATTTTTCAATCACACACGCCACTTGGAAAGATTCACTCAGACTCATGCCCTCAGCATGAATCACATGCAAAATTAATTGCAACTCTTGGACTTGAGATAAGACAGTTTTTGTATCAACCATCTTGTAGTCCGAAAACTTGCCGATCACGAATTTCTTTGCTCCAGCATCCTCAGTCTTATATTTCTTTTCCAAAGAATTCCAAAGGTCTTTGGAAGGTTTTACAGCACTGTATATATATTACAGTCCATTACTAAGCCTGTTAAGGACATAGTTTCGGCAAAGGTAATCACCTTGCTCCCATGCATCAAATGCAGAATGTTTTCAGCATTCGTTTCATTTTCAGCCATCACATGAGGGTCATCCTTCAAAAATTTTGCCAAATCGAGGGTGGTCTGGTATAAAAGCATTTTCTTTTGCCAACGCTTGAAATCTAGTCCATTGAATTTTTTAGGTTTTTCCACCTCAACAGAAAGTTGGAACAGCAGCAGGAGTGATCGTCTTCTGACCAGACGAGTTAGCATCTAAAGCAGTAGATATCTTCACGTATATTTATCTTGTGATTGATGACTTGTTGTCCTTCGGTATTCTGAAAATTATAATAAAATGGGAAGAGATAATTTACTGAATAGTACTACTATTCTTACAATTTGATTACAGAAAATAAACTGAAAAATAGAGAATGGAAAAATACACGTATGATATTCTGAAGTCGAGGTGATAGATATCTTTCCGCAAGATACCTACGTCCCGTATAGTGCTGACAGATTTCAGATGTATTATCCCCAAAGATACAATGACTAACGTCTTCGGTACCGTAGCACACTAGAAACGAAGCTCCTACAAACTTGAACTGTGTAAGAACTGAGCAAATACCTGTTTGAACGTGTATGTGCTGATGAATAATGTCGAGTATGATGGATGTCATGAGCCAACTATGAAATAGTATATATAGGCTCTCCAACATGCAGGGTTTTAACTCATGCATTAAAACAATTAAAACTGCAGATTTTATGACATGCTAAATGTCCATAAAACTGTTCAAATTTAATACACACATTCAGTGGATGACTTTTCATTTCAACAGTCAGGAGGAAAACGTACTGTTTCATTTCAACAGTCAGGAGGAGTTCAACAGTCTAAAATCAGGTCTCCTTGGCACCAAAAAATTAATATTAGTGCTCAAGCCCAATACCCCAAAGACCAAGAACCAAGAACCAAGGTCCAAAGTCCACGAGTCCGGGCCCGTGCCCAACCGAGTCGAGCCGATCCGGACAGACGGGCGGGCGAGCGCGCGTGTGCGTGCGTGTGGTCTAGTCAAATCCAAGTCTAGATGCATAATCTTGGTCATATTGTACATCAACTAACTCTCTCCACTTTATTAAGTGTATTAAACTTTATCACATTCAATGTGGGATGGGATTTCAAATGCCCTTTCAAATGGTCAATTTCATTCATTAATTTCTCACTCACCAAAAATCACTGTTGAAAAATTAGATATACTACGATTATCTACGTCGAACGTAGATTGATCCTGGACTATTTAATTTCACATAAATTAAATATTTTAGCCATTAAAAATTAAATCAAAATGATTTTTTCCAACAGTGCGGTCATGTAATCCTTCTAGATTAAAATGTCCCAGTCTTCGACGAGAGAGTGATGATATGACCTTAAAAGTCCTATCTTAAAAATTCATTTTGAAAAATAACGAATTTTCAAAATAATACTCTTGAAAAAGTTAATTTCGAAGATGTTACTCTTCTCAAATTAATCCCCAAACTATTATTTTCTATGCCACATAGATTGTCACATCGTAAATGACCAGTTTTTATTTTGGATTACAAACACATCACCTAAACAAAACCATACTGACTCCCTAAAGTCACAGGGCCAAAACTGAAGAGAATAGCGCCATTTTGTTTTGGGAATGGCAGAATAATGAGATATATTAAACCTAGTTTCCGTGCCTCATTCTAAAGCAATTCACATTTCTCACAAACAATTTATTTGTCCAATTAATTTGATCTATATGGGTTTGTGATTAAAATTCGTAGTAAATTCATCTTTAAGTCAGATTTCGAACATGTACAATTATATAAATTATAAACGGGTTTGATGGCTGAATTCTTGCCTCATTTATTTGGTTTTCGTTGTGTTATGTCGTGGTGAGGAACTTCAAATGGCTGAACCTAACTAATAAGTATAACTGTCGAGTTTCTTGCATTAATAAATTTGATTAAAAATATAGTTTGTTATATATATAAAGACCATTACGCATCCATAGCACCACGTTAACTCTCTTGTGCGTGGTATTTTTTACTTTTTGATTTTGGGCAGGTCTCGTTCTGTTGAAAGTGTTCGTTTTATTTATTTAAATCTTATATCCTACCTTGATTTTCAATGACAATCCACTAATTGAATAACTAAATAAATATGTATTTTATCACCCCCATAATTATTTTACATAATCATTTTAATTTGGTCATCTATTGAATTGGTCAATGAATTGTTTTATTCTTATTAAAAAATTTAATTTGGCAAATTATTATGCAAACCTTAATGGCCCAAATATGTACATATTTTTTTTTTAATATCTAAAATCTTGAACTCACATTATAGTATAGGTATATTTAATCTAAACTCGATTCTCTTCACTTCCAAACAAATATATCAAGTATCTATAGCAATATGGATTTGGAGTACCACATTAACTCTCTCTCCTATATGAAAATATTTTATTTTTTTATTCTTATTTATCTAAAATCTTGAATCTCAAATCAAAGTATAGGTATATAAATTGTACAGAGTTTTTGAAGATTCTATAGTTCCAAACTTATACTAGGAATTTAGTTTTTAATCTTTTGTCATTTATAATATTTATTCTTAAACTTTACTTTATAATGTTTGAGTTTTTGTTAAGATAGATTGACCAATTACTATAGCAATTTATATTTAGTTATTTAAATTGTATATATTTAAATATGTTGAGTAATTAGTGGATTTCATATAGGGGTCTTGGATATAAATGGGTAATAAAGTCATCTTTTGATCGAGTTTGTGATGAATACGGGTATATAGACTTTAAACGGGTATGAGTGGTTGAACCATGCTCTCATAGTTTCATATGTTACTATACAAGTTTTGAACTTGAATAAGTAGTAAAAATATTTTTCAATCGAGCTTAGGACGAGTATAAGTACATAATTCTAAATGAATTCGAGTGGCTGAATCTCATCCTCATCATTTCGGTTTGTTGGTGAGTTCCGCTATGATAAGCGATTTTGAGTGGCTGAACCGTAACAAAGTATTAAATTATTATTAATTTTTTACTTGTAAATTATAATATAAAATGATTATCCGTCGAGTTTCGACGTGCTATACAATACTATTCATTGATGTCAATTTTAGTCCTTTTAATCTATGAATGAAGATTGTTGTTTTCTGTTTTGATTAATACGTCATACTTTCATTAGTGATCACCTGACACGTGGGATTTGTTTAAAATAAATAAATAAAGTATTATTGACATGTCAATCCATATGGCATAGAAAGTAACAGTTTGGGAAATAGACTGGTGGGAGTAATATTTTGAAATTAACTTTTCCAAGAGTAATATTTTGCAAATTCACTTAAAAAAAAAAGATTATATGTATTTAAAGTTCTTATTGAATATTTTTTTTAAATTTGTGGTTTCATGTCAAAATTAATTGATAAAAAGGAAAGTGACCTAAAATCTTTTTTATATTGAAATCAAGGCTAATATTGAAGTCAATCCTTCAACACACCACCTCACGCATAGCCAAATTCAAGGTTTATTGTATGGACAATTTATCTCGGTAGCACGGAGCTAGAGCATCGTGTATCCTTGTGCTCGTACATGTAGAAAGTCTGGTCTGATATATGTTAAACTTGGTAATTTAATTTCAAAATCCATTTACAATAAAACCATAACCAAGCATCTTTATATTAAACACAAGGTTAATATTGAGATTAATGCTTCAAACACCTTTTAGATTCAAGGCTAATGATGATGTTCTTAATTCTCAACTTGTAACGTTCGTAATAAATTTGCATTTTTAATATGAAAATTATTATCCTACTAATTAATGACCATATTTATGAAGAAGAATTATTAGAATTAATAATATTCTTACAAGGTACCCTACACGTCACGTGTAATTAGATTCAATGCTTATTGCATGCAGGGGCGGAGGGAGGGGGATGGCGGGTAGGGGCTGTGGCCCCCCCTCCCAAAAAAAAATTCTATTAATATTTTTTATTATTATTATATTTTTGTTATTTAAAAAATATTGGCCTCAAAGTAAGAAAAGTAGTCAGTCAAACTCAATAAACGTATGTATTTTTCTGAATTCTATTAGTATGATTTTACGTATTAATATGGATTCGTTTATTTAATGTGATTTTTATTGTTAATAACTCATCTAAAATAATTTAATATCATTGTGTCGAAAAAAAATTAATTTCGCCCCCTGTACCAAGAAATTCTGGCTCCACCACTGATTGCATGGACTATTTACCTCGGTAGCACGGAGAGTGTATGTATAGAAATCTGCTCGGATATATGTTAAACTCTGTAATTTAATTTCAAAATCAATTTACAATAAAACCATAACCAAAAATCTTTATACTGAACACAAGGTTAATATTGAGATTAATGCTTCAAACACCTTTTAGATTCAAAGTGGAACAAAATATGCTAACTTTTCCCACTATATTTCGTTTTTATGTTGCGTAATGCGTACTAAATGCATCACTGGCGGAATCTTGATGGAATCTTCGTCGGAGAGAAAATTTAGGGGAAATGTACAAAAAAAAATATTTTTGGATTATGTTTGGACCATAATATGTAGAGAGTGTTTGCAAATATTTCTTCCGTTTTTTAATGAGAAAATACAGATATTTGAGTTTTTGCCATTATTAATTTCTCATGCGGGTTCTCTGATCAAAATAGGTAATGGTATATTTGAAACTGTTATTTTTTTTTTATATATAATAATATTTATGTAATAACACATTCTGATAAGATGACAAACGGCAAATGTTGCCATGCAACCCCTTTTGAATGGCAAAACCAATCCTACTAAAAATGAAGCAGAGAAAAAGGTTAATGGAAATGAACCTAAAATCATTAATGGGCTAGAATCTATGATCGGGAAATTGAGCAAGTTGTAGGAGTAATTTCCGAAATATAAGTATTTTCGAAGTCGATCGGACTCCGGGCCACGGCACAAACCCTCCGGGCCGTGGTACTACGCTTGAAAAGACGTTTTTCCTCACCTGCACTGCTGGGCCGCGGCACACAGCTGCCGAGCCGCGGCCCCACCGGAAAACTCAGCTTCTGGCCGAGCCACTGTACTCTGGGCCGCGGCCCCTGCCGGCCGGGCCGCGGTGCCTGCCGAGCACGCCCTGTCGGCCCCTGCCGAGCACGCCCTGCCGGCCCCTGCCGAGCACCATCCTGCCGAGACCCGTCGAGACATGCCGATCATCATGGGTCGCGGCTCATCCCTGCCGAGCCGCGGCCCGTCATTTTTGCTGGCCGATCAGACTGGCCGCGGCCCCTGCCGGCCGGGCGGCCTCGCGAGCCACAGGCGCATTTTTGCGCAGTGTGCCGTGGCACACTTGGCCCGGGCCGCGGCATACGGGTCAAAACCTGCAAATTGGCACCTTTTATGCAGTTTTTGGATCGGGATTTTCATAACTTCATCTTCTACACACTTAGAACAAGAGAGAGAGATAGAGAGAGAAACAAGAGAGAGAAATACAATTTTTCATTTTTTCGGAGATTTATCGGTCGGATCGTCGTGATCTTTTGACAAGAGCTTGGTAGCTATTGGGCAAATCTTTTCACCGGTGTAGATCGAGTTTTTGAGTCCGGAAGTACGGGTATTTCGTTAGCTCTTTGTGTAAGCTATTTACGGTTGTTTCCTTTCTCGATCTTGTTGTTGTTGTTGTTGATTCCAAATACTTGAAGAATATTTATTACCAAGTATTTGACGATTGGTGTATACCCCTAGTTTGTATTAGGGATGATTCTGTATTTGTGTGTATTGGTGATAGTGGATTTTAAGCGGCTTCGGTCCCGTGGTTTTTTACTCTCGTCTTGAGGGGTTTTCCAGGCTAAAATTTGTGTCTAGTGTTTATTGTTTTTGGGATATCATTTGTATTAATTTTATCGAGTTGTAATTGTTGCTCTACTTGTCGGTAACCACAAAGTTACGATTGAAGAGTGGGAATTTGTCAAACGAGGTTCCGCTTTATTCGTTGTGACGTGACGTTAGTCGGTATTTTTTCCAACAAAGTGGTATCGGAACCACGGGATTTGTTGTTTCGTGGTGTTTAGTATCTCAATCGTAAGATGGAAGCCAACACGAGTAGAATGGTTAACTTGAACGGCGGTAGTAATGATAAAGCCGAAGTTAATACTACTACCGAGAAATTCTTTGTTTGTTGTGATTATGATATGGTCAATCTTGCGAGAGATGATTCGAGTTGGGTGGTCGATAGTGGAGCTACGTGTCATGTTACATCACGTAGAGATTTTTATTCCTCTTATACTCCGGGCGACTTTGGTATAGTCAAGATGGGTAACGATGGGTTATCCAAGATTGTTGGAGTGGGAGATGTGCATTTGAGATTCGACACCGTAATGGAACTTGTTTTACGGAATGTAAAACATGTTACGGACATGAGGCTTAATGTTATGTCCGTTGGTTTACTCGATGATGACGGTTATCATAGCGGTTTTGGCAAGGGGTTGTGGAAACTCACTAGAGGTTCCTTGATTGTCGGGAGAGGACAAAAAGAAGGAAAATTGTACGTGACACTTCAAAAGGTCACGACTAATTTCGTGAACACAATCGACAATAATGACATGGCCGAGCTATGGCATAAGAGGCTCGGTCATATGAGTGAAAAATGAATGGCGCTATTGTCGAAGAAGGAGGCGTTGTCCGGGGTTCACAAGGTACACCTTAAAAGATGCTCTCATTGTCTAGCCGGGAAGCAAAGGAGAGTTACTTTTAAGAGTCATACTCCTTCACGGAAGGAAAATGTTCTTGATCTTGTTCATTCCGATGTTTGTGGTCCTATGAAGACGAGGACGCTTGGTGGTTGCCGATATTTTGTCACATTCATCGACGATCACTCTAGGAAGGTGTGGGCTTACACCTTGAAGACCAAAGATCAAGTGTTAGATACTTTCAAACAATTTCATGCCTCGGTGGAAAGAGAGACCGGGAAGAAGCTAAAGTGTATCTGGACGGACAATGGTGGAGAGTACACCGGACCCTTTGATGAATATTGCCGAGATCAAGGGATCCGACATCAAAAGACGCCCCCGAAGACTCCGCAACTCAATGGTTTGGCGGAGAGAATGAGCCGGACTTTGGTCGAGAGAGCTCGTTGTTTGCTCTCACATGCCGGATTGCCAAAGTTGTTTTGGGGAGAAGCTTTGAACACGGCGGTTCATGTTATTAATTTGACGCCGTGTGTCCCTTTGGAATTTGATGTGCCGGATAATGTGTGGAGCGGTAAAGAGATCTCGTACCACCACTTGAGGGTCTTCGGATGTAAAGCTTTTGTTCACATTCCGAATGATGAGAGATCAAAGCTTGATTCCAAGACGAAGCCGTGTATTTTTATTGGCTACGGGCTTGATGAGTTCGGGTATAGATTATATGACCCGGTGACAAAGAGGCTTGTTCGGTCGAGAGATGTTGTTTTCGTAGAAGATCAAACAATGAAGGATGTTGAGAATGGAGAGTCGGCTCCGCAACACGACTATGATCTTATTGATTTGGACCCCGTTCCTCCACAAAATATTGAGACACCCGTTGGAGATGACGTCCAAAATAATGAACAACATGATGACGGTGAGAACGATGAATTGAGGCAAGATGATACTGATGGAGCTCATCCCGAGCTACCCGTGACGAACATGCCATCTTTTGTTCCACATAGGCGGTCGACGAGGGACCGTCATCCCTCCACCCGTTATTCGGCCGATGAGTACGTTTTACTCACCGACGAGGGAGAGCCCGAATATTTTGCGGAGGCCATGGAGAATGAAAAGAAGAAGGAATGGATGGATTCCATGCAAGACGAGATGAGTTCCTTGCATGAGAATAACACTTACGAGTTGGTGAAGTTGCCGAAAGGCAAGAGGGCTTTGAGAAACAAATGGGTGTATCGGGTGAAGTCGGAAGAGCATACCTCGTTGCCCCGATACAAATCTAGACTCGTAGTGAAAGGATTTAGTCAAAAGAAGGGCATTGATTTTGACGAGATTTTTTCTCCGGTTGTGAAGATAGGATCGATTCGATTGGTCCTTGGTATTGCGGCTAGCCTTGATCTTGAGGTCGAGCAAATGGATGTCAAGACGGCTTTTCTTCACGGAGACCTTGACAAAGAAATTTATATGAAGCAACCGGAAGGATTTGAGGTCGAAGGACTTGGGGGCGGCTAAACAAATTCTTGGGATAAGAATTACTCGGGATAGAGCAGCCCGGAAGCACATGTCGCAAGAGCAATACATCGAGAAGGTGCTTAAACGTTTCAACATGGGCAAAGCTAAAGTTGTTAGTTCGCCTCTTACTAACAATTTTAAATTGACAAGCCAAGATTTCCCTAAGACGAAGGAGGAGATTGAGGATATGGATAAAATTCTATATGCCTCGGCGGTCGGGAGTTTGATGTACGCTATGGTATGTACTAGGCCCGACATTGCTCATGCCGTGGGAGTGGTGAGCCGGTTTCTATCGAATCCGGGTAAGAAGCATTAGGAAGCCGTAAAATGGATATTTAGATATTTACGGGGTACTTCCAAATTGGGGATTACGTTTGGAAACGGGAAAGCAATGCTTGTTGGATATTCCGATTCGGATATGGCCGGTAATTAAGATAACCGAAAATCCACTTCCGGTTATTTGATGACGTTCGCAGGGGGAGCCGTGTCATGGCAATCAAGATTGCAAAAGTGCGTTGCCTTGTCTACAACGGAGGCCGAGTATATTGCGGCGGTGGAAGCGAGCAAAGAGCTCTTATGGTTGAAAATATTTTTACGAGAGCTAGGCTTCCGACAACGACGTTACGTAGTTCTTTGTGATAGTCAAAGTGCGATTCATTTGGCTAAGAATGCGACTTTTCACAAGAGAACGAAGCATATCGATGTGAGGTATCATTGGATCCGAGATGCTTTGGAGGATGGTTTGTTTGAACTTGATAAAGTTCATACCGATGATAATGGTTCCGATATGTTAACGAAAGCGTTAAGTAGAGATAAGGTGAAAGTGTGTTGTTCGATCGCCGGGATGGCGAACTCTTCCTATATTCCGGAAAGGGGGAGATTTGTAGGAGTAATTTCCGAAATATAAGCATTTTCGGAGTCGACCGGACTCCGGCCCACGACACAAACCCTCCGGGCCGTGGTACTACGCTTGAAAAGACGTTTTTCCTCACCTGCACTGCTGGGCCGCGGCACACAGCTGCCGAGCCGCGGCCCCACCGGAAAACTCAGCTTCTGGCCGAGCCACTGTACTCTGGGCCGCGGCCCCTGCCGGCCTCTGCCGAGCACCATCCTTCCGAGACCCGCCGAGACATGCCGATCACCATGGGCCGCGGCTCATCCCTGCCGAGCCGCGGCCCCGTCATTTTTGCCTGGCCGACTGTACCCTGGGCCGCGGCCCCCTGCCGAGCCCTGGGCGCATTTTTGCGCAGTGTGCCGCGGCACACTTGGCCCGGGCCGCGGCACACGGGTCAAAACCTGCAAATTGGCACCTTTTATGCAGTTTTTGGATCGGGATTTTCATAACTTCATCTTCTACACACTTAGAACAAGAGAGAGAGAGATAGAGAGAGAAACAAGAGAGAGAAATACAATTTTTCATTTTCCCGGAGATTTATCGGTCGGATCGTCGTGATCTTTTGACAAGAGCTTGGTAGCTATTGGGCAAATCTTTTCACCGGTGTAGATCGAGTTTTTGAGTCCGGAAGTATAGGTATTTCGTTAGCTCTTTGTGTAAGCTATTTACGGTTGTTTCCTTTCTCGATCTTGTTGTTGTTGTTGATTCCAAATACTTGAAGAATATTTATTACCAAGTATTTGACGATTGGTGTATACCCCTAGTTTGTATTAGGGACGATTCTGTATTTGTGTGTATTGGTGATAGTGGATTTTAAGCGGCTTCGGTCCCGTGGTTTTTTACTCTCGTCTTTAGGGGTTTTCCAGTCTAAAATTTGTGTCTCGTGTTTATTGTTTTTGGGATATCATTTGTATTAATTTTATCGAGTTGTAATTGTTGCTCTACTCGTCGGTTACCACAAATTTACGATTGAAGAGTGGGAATTTGTCAAACGAGGTTCCGCTTTATTCATTGTGACGTAACGTTAGTCGGTATTTTTCCCCACACAAGTATGTTCCTTGAGTTCATGGGGTCTATTGAATGGTGTTGGATATGAAGATTCTTAGTTATAATATAACATGCTTGGGGAGAAGGGCAAAGTGTACGGAAAGTAGAGATTTAATTAAGGGAGGTGGTATTGGTTTTTGATGTATATAAGAGACGAGAAAAAATCGACAGATGAGTTTTTGTGTAAATCAATATGGGGCGAGGGTAGATGTGCTTGGACTCTTAGCGAGCGATTGGTGAGATTATGGGGGATACAATATATCATAGTGGAATGTCGGAGTTCTTTACAGCTCTAAGCAATTTGCAAACGGAGGGTGCAATAGCAATGGATTGTGGGGAGTTGGTAGATCGGAATGCACAGTGGTCAACGTATGTGCACCTTGTTTGCCCGAAAGAATTGATCTTTGTTATTCGTGAGTGTTGGAAATAATGAAAATATATAAATACAAGAAAAACAAATAATAGAAATAAAAACTTATGACGTAAATGTCGAGGCGAGAATTGAATTCTCTACAAAATTGCTCAGCACTTGTGCACACGGTCTATAGCAAATGTCCCCAAGATACAACGACAAACTTTAAATACGAAACGCTGCACCGCTGATCGTAGTTCCGGTCGAACAATATAGATACTCGGAAGTGAGTATAGACTCCTAGACTTCCACTAGGATGATGAATGAACCGAGTAGACTAATATGAATGTAATGCTCGAATTTGTAGACGAATCTATGTTCAAATGAGTGTGTTCGGATTAATTTTTAACCATCAACTGTAGGGGCCGATTTATAGTCATAAGTGACTTTTCACGAAGTGGTGTGGCCTTTCATCCCACCTTTAATCATAAATTAATGTGTTTGTCCATGAAAAGTTGTGATCCTTCATCCACCATTAAACATGAACCAATGCGACTTTTCATGAAAATGTATGATCCATTTTCCATAATTAACCACCAAATGTGGCTATTCGCAAATGGTTGTGACCTAGTAACCACCAAACATTATTTGATTTTGTTGTGTCGAGATTTATACATCTCAACAGGCGATCGGCACAGAGATCGGGCGACCGAGCCATAGCCTAGCAGTCAAGGCAGATTGGCCGATCGAGTGTCCCAGGTCGAGTCCCGGTGCCGAGTGATCGACATCTAAGGCGATCGTCTCTTGGCACCTGGCGATCAACTCTGGTACCCGCCAAGGACGACCACCTCATGCCACACGAGGCCATCGCCCGTCCAGTCGGCGAAGGCCATAGCTCGAAGCAAGGACCCACATGCAGATCCGGAAAAGGCGCCGCAGGATATGGATCATTGACCACAGCCTGTAAGCATCTTTTCACCTACCGACAGACCCGCCGAAAGGTGCAAGTGGGACCTCTCGTGACAGCAACTCAAGACGCGTGCAGGCTCCTCATTGGACCGCACAGCTGGCTGCCAGCAGCAGCCGCGGACTTCAAGGCAGACATTCCATGTGCTTAAAGACGATCGCCCCTTATTATATTACAAGAAAGGCGATCGCCCGTCAGTAAAAGGCATCTCAGCTCCTACAAATAGAAGGCTGCCTACACTTGGAAAACTCTCTGATTCTCTGGCTTTTGGCTTTCACTCTCTTGGAAAAGCTATACACTTCGGACATATTTCTCTCTCAGCACCTCTTAACCAAAAGACGGTCGGCAGAGACGAAATCCAGAACTTCCAGCAATTCAAGAACTCAGAGCAATTCTAGTTCTTCCGGCAAGCTTTCAACAGCTAGATATATAGAATCTTTTACACTCATTGTAATCGCATTCTTACATTAATATTTGTACTCATACGTATTCTTATTAATAACATCTCGCAAGAGCATTCAAGCCCGGGCCTAACAAACCCGGCAAATCTTGTGTTATTTCCATTCCCTCGGACGTGCTCTCTCACTTTGTTTGTTGTCCGTCCATTCCAGCAATATCTATCTCCGGATAATATTTCGGGCAACAACAATTGGCACTAGAAGCAGGGCAATCTTAACCCTCATTTTTATTCCTACCGTCTCGAAGAACACTCACTGTTCTCCGGGGCATATACTTGAAGAGACATTCACTGCTCTTCAAAGAAAGCTTTCAGAATCATGACTCCTGCCTCCTTATCGAAGAAAGCCGATGGCCGATCCGCCAGACGCCTCATTCCGTCTCAATCCGAGCCACAGCATATGGCGGAGGGTAGCCGCCGCGGTCCGAGACTCTCGATCCCGCCCCCGAAGGACGGCCCAAGCCTCTCGCTTGATCAGTTCCAAACCGCGGAACAGATCGAAAAGGCCTTGGCCATCCTACAGGAGCGACGGAGAGCATTCGACGCGCCCGCTATAACCCCCTCGGTCATCCACCGCGTGACCAAGCGGAAGTTCAAGGGGTTACTGATCGAGCGATCGCCAGGAGGCCCCCATTCGCAAGAAGAGGCGCTCGCAAGCCGGGACACCTCTATTTTCAGCCGCCTAGGCAGCGACCCATCATGGCGACCGGGGCAGTCCGGCCCCAACCACGAGACGACGGAGCCCGAATCCGTCACCAGGAGTTCGGCATACCCAACTTGATCGGCCAAAAAACTTATCCTAAAAATAGGAGTTCTTGAGTCGCTCGCAAATATATACGAGGTAGAAGTAGTTTGTGGTAAGTTCTACCAAGGTCTTTTCTCTCGAGGATTGTCCAACAGGGCTTCGTATAATTTTTTGTTACAAATTGCGAGAAATAAATACTAAAATATTAAAAAAGATATTTTTGGGTTTTTAAATATTAACTAAATTAAATTGCACTATATTTAATTTAAACTATTTTTAATAAGACTATTTTAATAAGACTATTTTTAACAAGACTATTTTTATACTAGACTATTTTTATTAAGACTATTTATACTAGACTATTTATATTAAGACTATTTATACTAGACTATTTATATTAGACTATTTATATTAGACTATTTTTAACTAGTGAAAATAAATAGAATTAAAATGAGTTGGGAATTTATAAAATCTAGGGGATTACGGGTTCATTAAATTAGGTATTTAATTAAGTATAGGAATTGATTTATATGGATATAAAAGAAAAATGAATGTTTATCGAGTAATCAACTTTTCACCTCCGTACTTTCGTAATCAAAGATGTCTTAATGTGTCACTTTTTAAGATGTTGATAACAAGATTAACACTTGATAGATTGAAAAGATGTGTTTCCAATACACTTAACAATCAATCAAGGAGGTTTCACTAGTAGAAATAGGATATGATCAATCTCTATTTAAACCAATTAGTCCTTTCATTTCTCTAACTTGACTATTTTCAGGATAAACGATCGTTCATCGAGTAATCAACTTTTCACCTCCGTACTTTCGTAATCAAAGATGTCTTAACCACTTTCGCAATCTTAAGATGTTGATAACAAGATTAACATTTGATAGATTGAAAAGATATGTTTCCAATTCACTCAACAATCAATCAAGAATGTTTCATTAGTAAAAATAGGATATGATCAATCTCTATTTAAACCAATTAGTCCTAAAAATAGTTTAAATCAATCAAATACTCAATATATAACCTAATAGAAATCCCCTTCCCTAGGAAGAAAGATTAGCTACTCATTGGTTTATACATACTAAAATTATAATAGAAATAATTGATATATATAATATATATATATAGAAACTTTTAATTACTAGAACTTAATGACAATAGATAAAACTTACTTGAATATGATGAATCAAAGTGCAAGAAACAAACTTCAAAATATAACTTCAAACTTGTTTAAAGGTTACAAGCTTACAAAAATTGAAAGTAAAATACTAAGTGCTTATTGATCAAGCACTTTTCAATTACAAACTAAATGAAAGAAAAACTTTAAACTAAAAATGAAATACAAACTAAAATTGAAAGTTCTAAGGAAAATATATTGCATAAAGGAAAGGAGTATTTCTTAGCAAGAAGTTGAGGATTTCTTGGTAAGAATGTGGGTTGGCTTTGCAATGGGTGAAGATGCCCTTTTATAGGTGATTTTCAAGAATTCAATTGATTATTTAATTCAAAATATCTATTGTAATATCATTTTTTTAATTCTTTGTTCACACTTCACCCATGTCTTTGAATTTTCAGATTTTTGACCAAAAAAATATCTTGTGGTTGATTTCACAAGTTGGTCAAAAGTGGACTAATTTTGCATGGCATCTGCTGAAACACGGCGATGAAAAACGGCCCAGTTTGCCCCGTGTTTGTGCGCCGTTTTGTGGTGACTCGGTCTCTTCCGGAATACGCGCGAGGACACGGCGCTAAATGCCGGCCGTGTGTGAAACGGCCCAAGACACGGCCTCTTTAGCGCCGTATGTGAAACGGCCGACAGAACACGGTCCATTTTGCGTCGTTTTGTATGGTCGTTTGTCCTGGAAAAATTCCCGTCGTTGGATTTGATCTTGTTTTCCGTCCTTTTTGATGCTTCATGTCGATGTCAGTAAAATAACCATTTTTAGCTCATGTTTGGACATATCTGTAAAATATATATTTTTAATCACAAATCAGTACAATTATGCCCGGAAAAATGAATATTTTGTATATGAATTTTAGATCAATTATGCACTAATCACAACTCCCAGAGGGCAGACCAACCATCTTGCTGCTCGCCAAAGAACCGAGATCGGAGGCGACGATCTCATCGCCTACCGCGGAGCCAGGAGATCGGTACACGATCGCCTCGGCACCCGCTCCAGGAGCCGAACCACGAGCGACCAAGCAAAAACGATGGCCGCGATGCAACGCCAGCTCGATGACATGAAGGTGCTCCTAGAATCTGGGGCAGGCGCCAAAAGAGAGATCACCGGGCCGAGCGAGCCACTCGTGGTCCACATCGAGCTCGCTCCCGTGCAACGAAGGATCGCTCCTCCACAAACACCTCTGTACGAGGGAAGGTTAGATCCCAATACTCACCTAAGCAAGTTCCGAATCTACATGACCGTGTGTGGGGCATCAGACGCGACCAGGTGCCGAATGTTCCCGCTAACGCTGGGCGACCTGGGCCATAGATGGTACATCTCATTGCCGCCGCGATCCGTCAATTCCTTTGATCAGCTGGCGAACAACTTCACAGCGTACTTCACCGCCAAGGTCGCTCGGCCGGAAGGTCCCCATCGCATGATGCAGATCAGGCAAGAGGAAGAAGAGTCCGACGCAGACTACATCGACCGGGTAGACGAGATCATCCTCAACGGTGAGCCCGTAAGCGACGAGATCGCCCTGTACTCGGTCCTAGGGGGATTCCATGGTCTTTCGCCTATATTCAGGCATCTTACGAAGGACCTCCCCCCGACCTACGCGATCTTCCGCGCCAAAGCCGCATATTTTCTGGCCAGACAAAGGTTACTTTTTAACCTATAAGCAGCGCGATCCGCGACCGAACGATGATCACCAGTCTTCCAACCCGATCGCCATTATCAAGCAACATCACCGAAACTGGAGGACTCGCTCGCCATCTACAGTTCATCATCTAACATGTTGGACTAAGGCACGAGATCGCCTCCCCCGCACAACGTACACCGTCGAAGGTCGGCATCTAACATGACAATCCGAGGTAGAAGAGTGCAGCCATGGTCCTGGTGGTCGATGGAACCAACTGCTTCGGCCATGAAAGATTCCTTTGGGCTGAGATCGCTCGCCCTTCGTTTAAATACGAGGCAGGCATAGCCGAAGGACCCTCCAAACAGATCAGTGGACACGTTCGCCCGCCCTCGAAGGTCCGTCACTTAACGTGATGGATCCTTCACGGACAATGCGATGCGTCCTAACCCCCGTCTCAACGTATACCGTCGAGGATTGCCATCTAACATGACGATCCGAGCTAGAAAAGAGCTAACTAGCCGCGGACGTGGAGTCGATTAATCCGACGACGCCCCGCGCAAGGACTCCTCCAGACCAAGACCGCACGCCCTTCGTTTAAATACGACGTGTGGCGCAGCCTAACGGAGGACCCTCAAAATAAAATGAGTCACGAGACAGACAATGTCGCTCGCGCACAAGACACGGTCATGGAGGTCGGTCCATCGAACTCCGCGACTGTGCACGGTTCCTCAATGACGAAGCAATCAGCTCTCTACGAGGGATCGGCAAATTTGAGAATTGCAGGTGCAAGACCGAAGATAGCTCGCCAATCAATCAGATTGCCCAAGTCCGAGACCAAAGTCCACTCAGCGGATCGCCCGTCTTCATCCTACACGATCGCCAGCAAGAACCACCTCACCCCATGTCTTCAACATCGGAGCAAGCTGAGGGGCAATTGTTGTGTCGAGATTTATACATCTCAACAAGCGATCGCCACAGAGATCGGGCGACCGAGCCATAGCCTAGCAGTCAAGGCAGATTGGCCAATCGAGGGTCCCAGGTCGAGTCCCGGTGTCGAGTGATCAACATCTAAGGCGATCGTCTCTTGGCACTTGGCGATCGACTCTGGTACCCGCCAAGGACGACTGCCTCATGCCACACGAGGCCATCGCCCGTCCAGTCGGCGAAGGCCATAGCTCGAAGCAAGGACCCACGTGCAGATCCGGAAAAGGCGCCACAGGATATGGATCATTGACCACAGCCTGTCAGCATCTTTTCACCTACCGACAGACCCGCCGAAAGGTGCAAGTGGGACCTCTCGTGGCAGCAACTCAAGACGCGTGCAGGCTCCTCATTGGACCACACAGCTGGCTGCCAGCAACAGCCACGGACTTCAAGGCAGACATCCCATGTGCTTAAAGACGATCGCCCCTTATTATATTACAAGAAAGGCGATCGCCCGTCAGTAAAAGGCATCTCAGCTCCTATAAATAGAAGGCTGCCACTTGGAAAACTCTCTGATTCTCTGGCTTTTGGCTTTCACTCTCTTGGCAAAGCTATACACTTCGAACATATTTCTCTCTCAGCACCTCTTAACCAAAAGACGGTCGGCAGAGACGAAATCCAGAACTTCCAGCAATTCAAGAACTCAGAGCAATTCTAGTTCTTCCGGCAAGCTTTCAACAGCTAGATATATAGAATCTTTTACACTCATTGTAATCGCATTCTTACATTAATATTTGTACTCATACGTATTCTTATTAATAACATCTCGCGAGAGCATTCAAGTCCGGGCCTAACAAACCCGGCAAATCTTGTGTTATTTCCATTCCCTCGGACGTGCTCTCGCAATTTGCTGTTGCTCGTCCGTTCCAGCAATATCTATCTCCGGATAATATTTCGGGCAACAACAGATTTCAAGCATTATTCCTTGTAATTTAATTGCTCATTCATCCGAATTTGGATATGAACAAATAAGTACGTACAATATATCTACTCGAAATAAACACCATATTATAATATGGTTCTACTAGGATTTTCATATCAAAATTTCCAACAATCCCCCACATGAATGACGATTAATGCAAATGCAACATGTAATTAGTCCCGACGACCCGTTATTGCATCAGGATAGGTGGTGGTTAGCCTTGAACCTTCCTTAGTGTAGTGCTATCGGATTTACTCGTTGCTCGGTGAACGCGATGTCTTGAACCGGTCAGCTTTTGTGTGTAACCTAGACAATAAAACACACACAATAACAGATCTAATACCTCTTGTTCTTATGTTGTGTCCATTTTTGGTCTTGGACCATTCTTGGATTCATAAGTATTTTGCGTATTGTAACGTTTAGAAGCGGCCACACTTCTTACTTATATAGGTGATCTCCTATAAAGAGTATTCTGCCACACTCCACCTTAAAGGCTATAGGAATCATTAAAAGCTTTTTAGGTTTATCCTTTACCACACGCTGCAGGTTTGCACTTGAGAAGCTACGAGAATGGATTTCAAATTTCAAGTGATCAACTTGAACATTCATAACTCAGTTGTCTCTTTGAACCAAGTTCTTGGGATCTCCAATCATCATGGTTGAATGTCATTTATGAACATTCATTTGATTGTGGTTTTCAATCCATTCCCCTTACTGCATATTTGACCACATTTTATCTCAAGTAATGGCCATATTAATGTTGGAACATTTTGTTCTATACATTCATTAATAGAGTTTTGATGATTAAAGTTGTTAAACAAAGCAAAACAACAAAGAGGCGAAGCAAAACAACGAAGGAATCGAAGAAGCAAAAAGCTGGACAGAACACTATAACGTACGCTATGTAGAGAGCTTAACGTACGTAATAGTAGCAATATAACGTACGTAATCAAGATATGTTAACGTACGTAATGGAATGTTTCTGAGTTCAAACCAGGTGAACATTGGAAGAGTCAAAGTCAGAAAAGCGGCAACGGACATATGACGTCAGCAATGACGTATTCTTAACGTACGTAATTGGAGAAGTAATAACGTACGTAATGATCAAGACAGAGGCTACTAGACTAATCTGCATACATGATAACGTACGTAAAGTAAAGACACTAATGTACGTAAGACGTTTAATGGACGTAATGGGAAGGAGATAACGGCCGTAATACAGTCTGCAGAGCTAACGGCTAGTTGATCCCTTGAGCCTATAAATACCATTCCTATGGTATTGTTTCATAACAACAACCTTGAGCAAATCATCTATACTTGTGATTTTGTTATACACATTATTGTTGTTGTAATTGTGCTTAATTGTAAGTCTTTGAGTGAGGATTCACGAAAACATACACGAGAGGAAAAAGAAAAGATACGATTGGATTCAGTGTTATTATGATCAAGGATCCGGCATTGTTAGAATCGCAATCGATATTTAAGTGAGGTCTATCTAGTACCCATAGAAAGCTAGAGAGGTTGATTCCTTGTCCTACGAAAAGGAAAACGGTTTAACTTGGACCGACACAAAGACAAGTATGAGTGGTGTATCATGGACCAATTGAAGACGTGATTGTAACGGTAATCCCTCGACCGATAGAAGAGAGGTGCAGAGGTTTATATCTTCAACCTATAGAAAAGATACCGAGAGAGGAAGTAGGCTCGATTATAGACGAACCTTTATAAATCCTTGTGTCGATTTATTTTCTGTACTTTACTTAAATCGCTTCCGCAACACAAAAGAGTTTCACAACTCTATATCCAAACGGCGATACCGACCAATCTTGCTCCAACAATTGGTATCAGAGCAGTTCCTCCAATAAGCGGCTTAACATCCGAGGAGTCAATCCAAATGGCATTTCAATTTGCTCCGGTCGAAGGCCTTGCTCTCAATCGACCACCATTTTTTGATGGATCGAATTTCATGACTTGGAAGAAGAAAATGTCTATTTTGATCCGAGCTTACGATATCGAATTATGGAAGATTATATGCCTTGGTCCCAAAATTCCGACGAATTCAAACGGAACTCTCAAAACTTTTGAAGAGTATGATGATGCGGATTGGAAAAATGACCATTATAATTGCAAAGTCATGCAATTATTATATTGTGCATTAAATCCTGAAGAACACAACCGGATATCATCGTGTGATAGTGCCAAACAAATTTGGAAAATACTTGAGGTAACATGCGAAGGTACGTCTTAAGTCAAGGAGACGAAGATAAACATGCTTCTTCACGATTACGAATTATTCCAAATGAAGGACGACGGATCCATCACTCTAATGCTCGACCGATTTTCGGTCATCACAAATGGATTAGCATGTTTTGGAAAACCACTTTCGAGTAGTGAGAAAGTAAAGAATATTCTCCGATCACTACCTCGAGAATGGGACGGTACGGTGACGTCAATAATGGAATCTAAAAATTTAAATAATCTTGATTTTAGTGCTCTCGTTGGTTCTCTTATAAACTACGAGATTTTCCTAAAATCTCGGAATGCCAAACCGAAGCCAAAGGAAAGATCGATAGCCTCGAAGGCTAATATGTCAAAAAGAGAAGAAATCCCGGTTGATGAAAGCGACGAAGAATCGACATATTATGCCAAAAATATTAATAAGTTTCAAACCTTATTATGTAATACCCGTAATTTTGATTTCCATTAATTTTCTTTTTTCGGCAAAAGTCCGTTTCGATGACTCGCTCATGACCGTTTAGTCATTCCGAGAATGATTAATTCTACACTTTTTGATATCCGAGTTCGTTTCGGTGTTGTTTTGCCGAGTTCCGTGCTTCTTAGCGACTTTTCCGCACTTGAGTTCGATTCTTGCGAATCTCGTCCGAAACTATTGTTTTGAGTTTCCCGTAAGTCCGTTTAACTTTGTTAGACGTGTTGTGAACTTTGGTTTGGTTATTCCTTGTCGTATCGAGATTTTTCGGACGTTTGGGCCATTTTGTAATTTCCCAAAGTTTTGGGTACTTGTGTTCTTATTCGCTTTACCCTCCTCAGGAGTGTCAGGATCTTGTACTTCTTTTAAACTTGAGCTCGTGTTTTTATTATTGTACTACTTGTCTTGTTCGACGGTAGTGATTCGTGTTCGTCGCGTCCCGCGATCCTTTTTGGATTTGATCGCTGGCAGCTGTTCTGTACTGCCAGATGATTAGCGCACACTATTATTTATAGATAGCGTACGCTATCGACGCTCGCCTTACGTACGTAACACAACAATGGTTACGTACGTTACCTAGTTCAGGATTCAGTCCAGTAGGTACTGGAGTACCCCGTTAGCGCACGCTATTCCTCATCGGTTGCGTACGCTATCCGTGCCTTTCTTACATACGTAACACATCACTTGTTACGTACGTTACGCTGGATTGACTCTTACGTACGTAATACCTTGTCCATTACGTACGTAACATCACTAGCGTACGTTAAAGCTTATGGATTACGGACGTTAGCTTCGCGCAGGTTTATATATCTGAGGGTTGACCGATTTTGGGTCATTTATTCCTCTCCTCCTCCCTACTGCGTTTTGGGCGATTTGGGGTAGATTTTGGACGAGCTTTCGTCGGTCTTTGATGGTAGTAATCATCCCGGTGGGTCTTCTTCGTGTTCATCAACATCTAGCCTTCATTCTTCTCCGAATCAAGGTAAAGTTTTAGAACCCTAGTTGAGATATTTTGGGGGTTTGTTTCGATTTCGTGATTTCAATACGAGATTGTTGGTTCTATTGTCGTTACCTATTCGTATTGATCATATCCCACGGATTGAAATTCCATTTTTATGTTTTTGTCGGGTTAGTTCGTGTTCTTGGCCATTTTGGGGGAAACCCTTGAACCTTCGTCGTTTGTTACTTGAATTCAGCGGCTTTGGGTCGTACTTTGGAATTCATTTTCGTTGTTATTGTTTTCGTTCGTAGTTTATTGTCGCGGGTTGCCATTCGGTGGAGTCGGCGGTTCGTGGTCGGTTCATGCCAACCTACTTCGGTCGATTCTTCACGGTTGTGATTATTCGAGGCAAGTACCTTGTCCATACAATTCTTGTTTTGTGGATATGATAATTAGTAATCGTCTAAATGTGGTTGTTTGGTCGTTTGAATTGAACTTTCAAAAGATTCGGTTTAGCCTTGTTAAAGGCTTGCTTTCAAAACGCGTGTGTTTTGTGAATGGTGTGGTTTGTGAATGACTATATGAATTATATGGATATGTTTGGTGTTGATGTTGCACTTGATATTGCGTGTGGACGTATATGGTTTCATTTCGGTGCGTTGTGGTTTGACGTGGTGTTTTGCTAAGTGTCTGAAGCCTCTGGGTAAATTGTTTGAATATATGTGTTGTATTGTGCTGTGTGTGAATGTATGGATGTGGGCGGGGCCTATGGTGGCACATGGCATGCGATCATGTGGCCAGGATGCAACAAGCGATTGATCCAACCATGAGAGCCTAATAAAAACTACGGTGACACATGGCATGCGATCATGTGGTCAGGATGCAACAAGTGATTGATCCAACCGTGAGCGCCAAAGATAACCTACGGTGACACATGACATGCGATCATGTGGTCAGGAGACAACAAGTGATTGATCCAACCGTGAGATGACGTGGCATGTGTTCACGGTGTTATGTATATGTTTTGGATGTATTGACCAGGTCGAGTACCTTGGGTGTGACCGAGATTTCGTATCTTGGGTGGTTATGTTTTGCTGATCTTTATGTCTGTCGAGGACACGTGACGTTGGTTTTTAACCCTGTGATCTGTTGTTGGTTTTGTTTTGCGAAAACAAAACCTTTGGGCTGTGACTCCTGTTGATTTTGGAAAGATAAGGATTTGGTAATCCTAAATTGTTTTCTATTAAAACTCTCGATGGCATTTTAAACTGTTTTACAAATTGTTTCCCTTTATTTGTGATCTTTCGGTTTTGGAATGTTTTACCCAAACTCTTGCCTCGGGAAGTACTTTTCGTTACGTTTGGATCTTTGAGGATTCCTGGTTATTATTGTCCTTGAAACTTGTATTGTATGGCTCGTAATTGCACTTTGTTCTTGCACTAGCAAAACAGTGGAGTTTTGCTAACCCCCGAGTATTCCGGGGGTGGATGTCTGTTTTTGCATTCAGGTTTGGGAGCATAACACAGGGTCGGCACGAAGGATGATGAAAGATGAACGATACTAATCACACGAGGATCCGTATGATGTCATTGGTTTAGTTATAGTTTATTTTCCGCTGTAGTATTCTTTCCCGTTGTACGGGAGTGTGTTGTATTTGACCTTTGTGTGGGCATGTAATGAGTTTGAGTTGTATGTATTTATTGAAAGACCAAATCGGTCTACTGAGTCATTTTAGCCTTAAAGGCATTGTTGAGTTGTTCTATGTTGTTACCATCCTGGTAGATCCTTGAGGAAAGGTTCTACGGCGTGTAATATCCCTGAGCGGATTGGGGGTGTTACATATTAAACTGGGGAAAGAAAGACATCTCGGGCGAATCTAAGAAATTCGACAACAATTGTCGATCATGTGGTAAACCAGGTCATTTTGCAAAGAATTGCCGAGCAAAACCCAAAAAGGAGGTTCTAGTTGCAACATGGAGCGATGAAGACGAAGATGATGATTTTATCAATCAAAATAATCTCGCTCTCATGGCCCGAAGTTCATTCGACGATAGCGACGTCGAAAGTCAGGTTAGTACATCGTCTCAGGATGAATTATTTGAAGCATTTGAGTTATTGCATATGGATTTTCAAAATACTTTATCCGAGATTAAATCCGTCCAAGCGAAAAATAAATGATTGGAAGTCGAAAATTCCAAAATTTTTGAAAATCGAGACCGATCATTCAAAATGCATTGAAAACGAAAATATTTTAAAGGATGATCTCTTGAAAGTTCAAACCGAGCTTAAAAACTTAGCAAAGAAATTCTCGTGTGGAAATGAGAAATTTAAACAAATGCTCTCGGTTCAGAAATTTACTTTGAACAAACAGGGGTTGGGATTCAAACAAAATTTTAAAACCGAATCAGTGACCTTGAAGATACCCCATTGTGAAAAATGTTTGAAAATCGAGCACCATATTTCAAACTGTAAAAGCCCAAGACGGACGATTAAAGTTAAGAAAATTTAGCTTCCTAAAGGAACCACCATCCCAAACATCGTTTACGTCTCGAAACAAAAACCAACTATAGATTGGATCCCCAAAAATTAATTTTTAACAATTTGTATTTTACTCAAAGGGAGTATATTTTAAACGAATATTTTTGTAAGGGGGAGTTATACCCTTCTTAATGCATATAGTTATATTCATGAATTGGTATCACATATTTTTATATATATCAATTTGGTATTTATTATTCATTTTTATTACACTTTTTGCTGAATACAAAAAGGGGGACAAAGGAGTTGAATTGATAAAAAGCGTCATGGGAGAATGACGAGAAAAATAAAAATGCAAAAATGAGGAGAAAAAGAAAAGACGAAGAAGTCGAAAAATATTAAAATCGAAGAAGTCGAAAAGGAAAAAAGAAAAGCATACAAAAAGGGGGAGAAACGAAGTTTGAAAAATGAGAAACGGAGAAGTAGAAAATGACAGAAAAAGAAAAATTGGAGAGACTAACGAAACGATCAAAGCCGAAAACTTTGATTCGTATAATATACATATATTTTATTTTTGCAGATATTTATCCATTCAGAGACGTTTTGTAATCATCAAAAAGGGGGAGATTATTGGAGCATTTTGTTCCATACATTCATTAATAGAGTTTTGATTATTAAAGTTGCTAAACAAAGCAAAACAACAAAGAGGCAAAGCAAAACAACGAAGGAATCAAAGAAGCAAACAGATGGACAGAACACTATAACGTACGCTATGTAGAGAGCTTAACGTACGTAATAGTAGCAATATAACGTACGTAATCAAGAGATGTTAACGTATGTAATGAAATGTTTCTGAGTTCAAACCAGATGAACGTTGGAAGAGTCAAAGTCAGAAAAGCGGCAACGGACATATGACGTCAGCAATGACGTATTCTTAACGTACGTAATTGGAGAAGTAATAACGTACATAATGATCAAGACAGAGGCTACTGGACTAATCTGCATACATGATAACGTATGTAAAGTAGAGACACTAACGTACGTAAGACGTTTAACGGACGTAATGGGAAGGAGATAACAGCCGTAATACAGTCTGCAGAGCTAACGGCTAGTTGATCCCTTGAGCCTATAAATACCATTCCTATGGTATTGTTTCATAACAACAACCTTGAGCAAATAATCTATATTTGTGATTTTGTTATACACATTCTTGTTGTTGTAATTGTGCTTAATTGTAAGTGTTTGAGTGAGGATTCACGAAAACATACACGAGAGAAAAAAGAAAAGATGTCATTGGATTCGGTATTATTAAGATCAAGGATCTGGCATTGTTAGAGTCGCAATCGATATCTAAGTGAGGTCTATCTAGTATCCATAGAAAGCTAGAGGGGTTGATTCCTTGTCCTACGAAAAGAAAAACGGTATAACTTGGACCGACACAAAGACAAGTAAGAGTGGTTTATCACGGACCAATTGAAGATGTGATTGTAACGGTAATCCCTCGACCGATAGAAGAGAGGTGCAGAGGTTTATATATTCAACCTATATAAAAAGATACCGAGAGAGGACGTAGGCTCGATTATAGCCGAACCTCTATAAATCCTTGTGTTGATTTATTTTCTGCACTTTACTTAAATCGCTTCCGCAACGCAAAAGAGTTTCACAACTCTATATCCAAACGGCGATACCGGTCAATCTTGCTCCAACAATTAATGCATTTGACTTTTATTAGTCAACATACACATGCGACCATATATATTATCTGAAGATAAATATTTGCTTTTTCAATCATTACTATACAACTTTTCGTTCTTTAGCCGTCTTAGTAAATTTTCAAGTGTGAAGTGTTTACAAGACAAATTTCCTTATTGTCATTGTCACACTTTCCAACACATAATTCTACTAAACGACATAAACTTTGTCGTAATATTGAATTTTTTTCTTTAGGGGAATTTTTCTTATTAATTATGTTTTGACCTTTCCGTCAAGATACCCCACATTTCCTTGTATTTCGTATCTTGTCTAGATACTTGTGGTCTTGGATTACAAAAATCATTAAATGTCATTTCCAAACCAATTTAGTCGTTTGACTAGCTCTCAGCTTGATTTATAAGTACATTTGTAATTTCCAACGACGTTCTCGTCACCAAAAGCATGATGATTTCCTTGAAATAAATTATCTATCATTTAATTTGCTTGACAATTAAATGTTTGGATTTATAGTGAAATATTTTGTATTTACTTACAAAGTACTTACTCCTCTTCCCCCATATTGATTATCTTTTTAATATAGACTAATCAACCATTGTAATTAACACGGAGTCAACTTGATCATTTAGATTTTTAAATGATATTCATATTTTCCACCGTGATTATCTACTTTAAAGTAGACTAATCAATTTCTTCTATCGCTTTAAATAGAGTAATTAAGACCTTCATTATCATAATTAAATGAGCATTAATTTTATATATATTCATTTAATCTTATAATTAAATGATCAATGCCATTTAATTCTTAAAATTAAATGTGCACTTCCCTCTATTCTTATAATATAGTGATTAATGCCTCTTTTTAATTCTTAAAATTAAATATGCATTAATATTATATGTCTAAGGTAATTAATATCTTCATTTAATTCTTAAAATTAAATGAGCATTAATTCCACATGCCTTTTGATTATCTACTTTATTGTAGACTAATAAAGATAACCGTTTTTATTTAATTTTAATGAATTAAATATATCAATTATTTCTGTACTTGAATGTAGACGAAGCAATTTCATTCATTTAATTGTATCAAATTAAATGAACATGCATCAAATAGTAAATATTTGATTATATATATATAAAATATTATATATATATATATATACACACACACACACATAGACTTTATTTATTTACAACCCTTTATTATAGATAGTCCTACACAACTTTCTATATACAAGTTTAGGACAAGTCACACGGGACTTTTCTTTAGTCGGAAGCGTGAGCCTAGCAGACTCGCATTGAATCCAGTGACTGTTCCATCGCCAATCCTCTTATTGTGTAGGCGCCACTTGTAGCCTAGCGGGGTTGTGCCTGGAACGTTCTCAAGTAGGTCCCATTGGAACTTCTAAATGATCCACTCTATTTCTTCCATGAGGAGATTCATCTCATTGTGGATTTCTTCCCTCCAGAAGGGAGCATCCTTCCCTATCAAGGCTTCCTCGATCGTACGAGGATCATCTTCCGTGTCTTCAAAGTCTGGGCCATCGACCTTCGTCTTTTTGGCTTGGTGGGGGTGGTCAATGCCTCCAACGTCGAATGTTACCTCCAAGGCATCCCAGAGTTCCTTCGAGGTGTGGCAATCTGTAAACATGACATAGATAGGAAAACTAAGGTGATAAAAGAATTTGATTACGACATTCAAAATCACCGTTACTCCAAACGGTCATTCTGGCGAAGTTGAGGTCGTCAGAAACCTCCGGTTGGGCAGCAAGTGGGTATTCCGTTAGGAATCGAGCCATGTCGAACGTTGTGAGAAACAGCAGCATTTCGTCCCTCCAATGACGGAAATCAGTTCCGCAGAATTTCGACAACCTCCTCGTATAAATAGTAGACTCCATCTTCCAGCATAAACCAGTCCAGAAAACAGCCTCATTACAGCCCCTTGAACACGAACCTCTGGACATCCAAATCCGATCTCCACCGTTCAGAATTTAGATAGAGACCTTATGAAGTTATCTTCCAAAAGTCAAAACGATCCAACGGTTGAAACTCCAGAAAACGTCAAAACAAGATGGCTGACCTGACCAGAAAAATACGTACGAATTTTTTGTTATGTTTTCTATTTGATTTTGAATTTTGTCTTTACGATTGTTATTTATGGGTGTTGGAAATAATTGAAGTATATAAATACAAGGAGAACAAATAATAGAAATGAAAACTTATGACGTAAATGCGGAGGCGAGAATTGGATTCTCTCTCCGTAAGACAAAATTGCTCCGCACTTGTGCACACGGTCTATAGCAAATGTCCCCAAGATACAACCGCAAACTTTGAATACGAAACGCTGCACCGCAGGTCGTAGTTCCGATCGAACAATATAGATACTCGGAACTAAGTATAGACTCCTAAACTTCCACTAAGATGATGAATGAACCGAGTAGACTAATATGAATGTAATGCTCGAATTTGTAGACGAATCTATGTTCGAATGAGTGTGTTCGAATTAATGTTTAACCATCAACTGTAGAGCCTATTTACAGTCATAAGTGACTTTTCACGAAGTGGTGTGACCTTTCATCCCACCTTTAATCATGAACTAATGTGTTTGTTCATGAAAATGTGTGATCCTTCATCCACCATTAAGCATGAATCAATGCGACTTTTCATGAAAATGTATGATCCATTTTTCATAATTAACCACCAAATATGGCTATTCGCAAATGGTTGTGACCTAGTAACCCCGAAACATTATCTTATTTCAAGTATTATTCCTTGTAATTTAATTGCTCATTCATCCGAATTTAGATATAAGCAAATAAGTACGTACAATATATCTACTCGAAATAAACACCATATTAAAATATGGTTCTACTAAAATTTCCATATCAAAATTTCCTCTTTGCGACAGACTACAATCTGTCAAATTACTCTAGTGGCTGCATTTGTGTGGCATGGACTTTAATTCCATCGGGAGGAAGACTTCCGGACAAAATTACTTAGGGGAAAAATTACCCAAGAGTGAATATTAAGAACTTCCGATTTTACTTAAAAAGTATTTTTACGCGGCTTCAACATAAGTAACAAATACTTTCGAGAAGTACTTGCAAACACTACCCTAGTTTCTTCAAAAGATATAAAATCACTAATGTATGTTTGGAGAAATAAGTTAGTTTATTTTTTGAGTTTATGGATGTGTTTAGCACTACCTTATCAGCTAGCTTATAAGTTTCAGGAGCTTATTTAACCATTGACTAAAAAAAAGATTGTTTCGTAAACGACTATCTTCTCAAATCAGCTGGCTGATTGATAAGCTGATTTTTCAAGCTTATGAAAAAAAAGAAGCTAGTTTCTCATCTTTATATATTCCATATATGTCCACGACCTATATAAAAACATAGGGTTTTTTACATAAATACCCCCTGAGTAATTGACATATTACAAATAAACCCACCATCCATTAACTTTTCAGGAAAAATTGAGGCTTCAGATGAGTGGTGGACGCGAAAATTATGGTTAGTCTGATCATCACTCTATTACACTTGCTAACGAATTACTTTGTTATAAATACAATACAATAATTGTGTGTTCGATTTATCTTTTTATATTTTACGGAATCTTTTTGATACATATTGTTGTTGTGAACTTGTTCGTAACTAAAATTATACACATAAGTCCTATTCAGCGGCAATTTTAAACCATCAAAAACAAATTATCAATGACTTTTCAAAGTGACATTGAACTGTGAATAGTATATATGTGTAATGAGAAAATTATCAAATTGGTCTCGTATGTGGGACCAATTGGCCAAAAAACCCCATCTGTCTCCGCCGGACCCAAAAACCCCACATCTCCCCCCTACTTTAGCCAATTTAGTCCTCCGTCGCCGGTCGGAGTATTTTCCGGCCACCGGAGCTGACGTGGACGACACGTGGCAAAAAAATATAAAAACCTAAATAATGTAAAAAAATCTAAAAAAAATCTGGATTATTAAAAAACCTAAATTTAAAAAAAATTAATAAAATAAAAAAATTTAAAATCTAAAAATTTTTTAAAAAAATATAAAAACCTAAATAATATAAAAAAACTTAAAAAATTTAAAAATCTAAAAAAATCTACATAATCTGAAAAAAATTTAAAAAAATTTAGAACCTTAGGTAATTATTTTTAATTATGAAATATTAATATAAATATATTAGAATTTTTTATTTTATTTTTAATTTTATAATTCTGAAAAGATTTTTTTCAGAAAAAAAATCTTTTTAATTCAACAGATTAATTTTATAATTCTGAAAAAAATCTTTTAAATCTTTTTAATTTCTGAAAAAATTATATTTTTTAATTTTATAATTCTGAAAAAAATCTTTTAAATTCTGAAAAAAATGAGAAAATTATCAAAACGATCTTTTGAGAATCTTTTAGAAATTAAAAAGATTCTTTTTCAGAATTATAAAATTAAAAAAATATATATATAATTTATTTTTCAGCAATTAAAAAGACTAAAAAGATTTTTTTTTTCAGAATTATAAAATTAATCTTTTGAAATAAAAAGATTTTTTTTTCTGAAAAAAATCTTTTCAGAATTATAAAATTAAAAATTAAATAAAAATTTCTAATATATTTATATTAATATTTCAGAATTAAAAATAACTACCTAAGATTCTATTATTAAATTAAAAATTAAATTTTTTTACATTTTTTATATTATTTAGGTTTTTATATATTTTTTTAAATTTTTTTTAGATTTTAAATTTTTTAAATTTTTTAAATTCTTTTAAATTTTTTATTTTTTTTTTAAATTTAGGTTTTTTAATATTCCAGATTTTTTAATTTTTTAAGATTTTTTATATTATTTAGGTTTTTATAGTTTTTTTTGTCACGTGTCAGCCACGTCGTCCACGTCAGCTCCAGTAGCCGGAAAATATTCCGGCCGGCGACAGAGGACTAAATTGGCTAAAGTAGGGGGAGATGTGGGGGGTTTTTTGGTCCGCCGGAGACAGATGGGTTTTTTTGGCCAATTGGTCCTACATACGGGACCAATTTGATAATTTTCTCTATGTGTAATTTAGAGGTAGTATATATTAAAATAATAATAGTCAAAAATATCATTTATTTTATTTTATAACAATTATTGTTAAAATATAATGATAAAGTTTAAAAAATAATAGAAAAATCAAATTGATGTCATTTTATGTAATTTTATAAAAAATCCAGTTAGCGTATCATCTAATTTGCTAAACATCTACATTAAAATCAGCTACCTTATCAACTACATAATCAGCTCGCTTATCAGCTACCCAATCAGCTATCAGTTAGTTTATCAGCTACCAGCTAGCTTATCAGTTAGTTTTGCTAAACATACCATATACGTCATAAACTAGCGTATAAGTTAGCTTATTTAAATACTATTTAAATTAACTTCCCTATATACTACTTTCTCCATTTCGCTCAAAGATTTACATTTCTTTACAAAAGTAGTCCCCTCAGTAAATCCACATATATCACTTTTTACAATCAATTCAAACAATCACTTTTTACTTTTTTATCTTCATCACACACATATTATCAATACTTTTGACTTATTAATATTAACCATACATTTACCATCACTACATATATCCATCATTATCTAGAATACATCAAATACACCATCGGTCAACTTTTGTCTGAAATCGAGGGACTATCTTTTTAATGAATAATTAACGTATCAGTTAGAGTGATAAATATAGTTAAATGATTTTAAATATATTTCGATCAACAAGGTTGCATTTGAAAATAGCGGCTGCTAACCAACTGTCTTGGCGCAGTTGGCCATCTGACCTTCAATTTAGTTGGAGGTCAGGGGTTCAATTCCTAGTGGCAATACTTTGGAATTGAATTTCTCAAGGGCCAATGATCCCTTAGTCTTTGACTAAGGGTTAGGGCCTCCAGAATGCCGGTGGAACAATTAAATATTGAGGCCAGCGGCGGTGTGGGAGGCCAGATCTCGGTGGGAACTGCGGTTGGATTTGGGAGTCAGCGTTGAGCAATCACTTGGGACGACTCGCGCATGTAGTTGAGGATATTTAAGAACCCGGGAGGCGATACACATCTCGCGATTTAACTGGTAGCGATCTTGTGGGTAGAAACGTTATCCCGAGACTAATCAGTGTAAACTCAAACCAAAAAAAAAAAAAAAAATAGCGGCTGCTATTTAAATAAAAAAAAAGCGGACCAAAAGACTTCGATTATTTGTTGCCCGACAAATAGACGAACTATAGGACTTGTATAAGACTACTTAATTTGAACGCACGTGCTTTGTTTATTTCGGTCATCAAAACTTTTTGGCAAGAGAGATGCAATTGATTCGATTATATATTTCAAAAAGAAGATCTCATTTAATCAAAATTTCCCCGAAAGAAGTTAATAACTAAATAGTCTCGTTTTGTTAAAGTGATTGGACAAATTGGGGACAATATCTATATCTATATTTATATTAAAAGAGAATCGTGACACATGTCACTTTATTAGTTTTTTGATTTTTTTTATTTTAAAATAAAATTTATATAGAGAGATTTATTCTTAAATTTCCAAAAAAAAAATCTAGATATGTAATATGAGAGTTTTATTTCACACTTACACTCATCCACCAATAAAAAAAATCCTTCCTTTATTTTTTTAGCTTAAAATTTTAAATATTTATAATTTTTTAAATCAAGTTTATTTTAATGAAAAATATATCAAATTAATTTTTATTTCATAATTTTCAACTAGACATCCATATGAATATAATAAATTTGATGGATTTACAATAATGACCGATTGCACAAAAAAATTATATTAGAAAAAATATGAATATTTATTTTCAGTAAAATTAATTGATGTAAAATAAAAATATATTAACTCATTTATTTCTTACATAAAAAATAAATTATGATATTTATTTAATTATAATAACTAAAAATAATAAAACATACATTGCACACACACACACACACACACATATATATTAAAACTTAATCAAATATTACTTTCGTCCCCAAAATTTGTTCCTACTTTTTTTTTGGTATGTCCAGGAAATTTGTTCATGTAATTGATACTAATTGACTTAACACTCCGCTAATGTGGTACTCTTTCTCGAACTATATTACACCACATAATACACTCAATAAACCTTTTATTAATATTACGCTAATATGATACTCATGTCGAAAATCATCAAAAATAAATTTAAAAATCGAGAAATTATTTTCTAATAAGAGAATATCTTATGCGGTGCATCGCACCGGAGAACATCTTGTACCAATAATAATAGGGTAATTGAAAGTCGACCCCGTGGACAACATGGCAACCAAGGGTGTACATTTGATCATTCTAGTAGGGAAAATGCACCGATGTACCCTGTGTTCTCATAAATCTACACGGATGTACCCTATGTTTTGTAAATTGCACAGGTGTACCTCGTGTTCTTTATAACCATGCACGGAAGTGCCAAACCGTCCAAGATAATGGAGTGTTCTTCACTCGCCTGGTCTGCGACTATGGGAGTAAATTTAGGTATTTTTATGACTGAATTGACCAAAATACCCTTTAAGTAGTGAAATATATAATCTCTTTTAATCTCCTAAGTATCTCTTCAGGTTGTGCATATAAATATATTCTTTTTAAATATTCAAAAACATGATAATTTTTTTATCATTGTAATTAAATATTTCAACGAGCACAAACTGAAAACAATATCAATACCTTTCTTTACCATTTCGAGAAGTTTAAATTTTCACCATAATACATATAATAAATAGGAAAATTCATAAGAAGATAAAGTTTAATATAAAATAAAATATTAAATTAGTGTATGGTGAAAAAAAAATTATATTAAACTCAAAAAACAATTTAAGACAGAGGAACTTGCAAAGACAAAGTTTAAAAATCAAAAGATACTATTTTATAATTACAAATTTTATTTTATAGAATTTTATATTAAAATATAGGAAACTTTGTCTTCTTATGAATAGAAACACTGTTTTATAATTTGTTTAATATAAGAAAAATTATGGTGAAAATCGGCTCAAAAGTTTATAAGAAATCGGCTCAAAAGTTTAAATTACACTGAAAATAAACAAATTTTATTTTATATTAAACTTTGTCTTCTTATGAATTTTCCTATTTATTATATGTATTATGGTGAAAATTTAAACTTCTCGAAATGGTAAAGAAAGGTATTGATATTGTTTTCAGTTTGTGCTCGTTGAAATATTAAATTACAATGATAAAAAATTATCATGTTTTTGAACATTTAAAAAGAATATATTTATATGCACAACCTGAAGAGATACTTAAGAGATTAAAAGAGGTTATATATTTCACTACTTATAGGGTATTTTGGTCAATTCAGTCAAAAAATACCTAAATTTACTCCCATAGTCGCACACCAGGCGAGTGAAGAACACTCTCCGTTATGTTGGACGATTTGGCACTTCCGTGCATGATTATAAAGAACACGAGGTAAATCTGTGTAATTTACAAAACACGGGATACATCCGTATAAATTTATGAGAACACAAGCTACATCTGTGCATTTTTCCCCATTCTAGTAACATGGAATTGATCATAATATATTACAGGTATTTCATTGTTTTTCTGGTAAATGAGGCATTATTCGTTGCTGTCTACGTAACATTTAAATAGACATTTCTCATTTTGTGTAAAATTCAACTTGGCATGGGTATGGACCCCAAGAAAATAAAATCTGACGGTAAAATTAGGCGCAAAGTTCGTAACATTTCGAGATTTATAAAAAAATACAGTTGGAATCAGAGATCGAGCCTTAGCGAACAAGTCGAGCCGAGCTCGAGCCTCATATCTCTCAGGTCCGATAGTCCGTCTCGGACAGAAACATTTCCAGATTGACACTTGGTGCTATTCTATTTGTGAGATAATAATATAAATATATCTTCCCAGAAAACATATAAACTCAAATTTGGTTCTCTTTCTGTTTGAATGTTAGTGTGAATGATAGATTTACTTATTTGGATGCTAAAAATAGGCTAAATGACTAAAATAGAACCTGAAGTTTAGTAGTTTTAGCATTTGAGGACTTAAAGTTTAGAAGGTATCAAACTGGGACCTAATCTTTGACCCGTTAGACCACGTTAGGACATCCGTTAATTTTTGTCCGTTAAGTACTAACGGACTTCTTTGTTGGCAGTTAAATGACATGTGGCAGGTGTTTATTAGTTGTTCAATATATGATGTAATAATAAAAATAAAAAAGAATATAAAATTAAAAAAAAAAATCTAAAAAAATGGAAATAAATCTGGAAAATAGAAAAAATCTGGGAAATAAAAAAATCGGAACTTCGGGTAATTTTATTTATATTTTGGAATATTAATATTAAAAAATTGATTTTTTCAGAATTCGAAAAAAAATAAGAAAATGTCTGGATTTTATTTATAAACTGTTTTAATAAAAATAAAAACTGAAATATTATTATCCATAAAATAAATGAAAGATATGATCAGTTATCTCCTCCGGTGAAGTTGACTTCAAGTAATTAATCTTTAATCTGTTTTATTTTTTTAAGATTTTTAGATTTTTAAAAAATAAAACAGTTTTTTTATGACAAGTAAAAAAAATTACTAGCTAGTTTTTCATAAAGAAAATAAAATAATTCAGTTTATTATTTTGTGGAAAATATTCTAATTTTTATTTTATTAAAACAATTTATAAAGAAGATCCGGAATTTTTGAATTTTTATTTCCGAATTTTAAATAAAATTTTTTTAAATATAAATATTAATTAAATTCTACAATTTAAAAAAAAAAAATGAAGTTACGATTATTTAATTTATGAAAAACCAGCTAGTAAATTTTTTTACTTTTCACAAAACTGCTTTTATTTTTAAAAAATCTAAAATCTTAAAAAATAATACGATTAAAGATTAATTACTTGAAGTCAACTTCAGGAGAAGATAACGATCATATTTTTCATTTATTTTATGGATAATAATATTTCGATTTTATTTTTATTAAAACAGTTTATAAATAAAATCGATTTTTCTTATTTTTTGAATTTTGAATAAAAACTCAATTTTTTAATATTAATATTCTAAAATATAAATAAAATTACCTGAAGTTCCAATTTTTTTATTTCCCAGATTTTTTCTATTTTCCAAGATTTTTTTCCATTTTTTTAGATTTTTTTTATTTTATATTCTTTTTTATTATTTATTATTAAATCACATATTGAACAGCCAATAAACACCTGCCACGTGTCATTTAACTGCCAATAAAAAAATCCGTTAGTACTTAACGGACAAAAATTAACGGAGGTCCTAACATGGTCTAACAGATCAAAGATTAAGTCCCAGTTTGATACCTTCTAAACTTTAGGTCCTCAAATGCTAAAAATACTAAACTTCAGGTCCTATTTTAGTCATTTAGCCCTAAAAATATCACCGGAAATTTCATGTAGCAGATACACATAAAGGTACATGAAACCGAAAACTCAAAAACTTTGACCAAGCTCGAGCGGGTCAACTTTCCACAAGTCCAACTCTGAAAATGCTCGGACCAACCCGAATAGAAGACATCACGTTTGAGTTTGAGGCTTGGACTTAAATCCATACCTAATTTCAATATAACCAAACTAGTTATAGGAAACAAAAATTAATTGCATCAATATTTTGTGTTAATTGCGTCAAATTTCTGTCGCTGAGATTTTTTTGCTCTAAAAGCTTTTGCATCGGACTAATGCAAAAGTGAGTTTTTATTGGCGGCTTCAAAATTAGTCTCCAGTAGTTTAATGTCTAGAAAATATTAAATTTAAATTAACTAAACAAGCATAGAAATGAAGATAGGATACACAAATAAAAAGTCTTTTTGATGAGACATCATGTTTGCGAACAATGCTACATGTATTGTACACATAATGTATACACATATTTGTATTAATATACATTTCTTCTATTCATTTATTGTGAGATCTATTTATTTAATGCAAGACCACAATAAATGAGTGGATGAGATGCAGATGTGTACAAATATGTGTGCACATAGCATTACATTAATTTCTAAACTTATAGTTTATACACACTACACATGATTATGCATTGCATTTATCATAAAAATAATTACACGCCACGTTTGGATTTTTATACTATTCATACACTGCAGTTTGATCATATTTCGTAATTTATACAACAAAAAGTATAAATATTTTAGATCATGTTAGATTCTCTCTTTATATACTTTTAATATCAATTTTTTTATAATTTTTAGTAACAATTAATTAAGTTAAAATTGTAGATTAGCTAGCGTGTGAAAGTATAAATTATATAATAAATATATATAACAGAACAAAGAAAGGCACGTAAAATATTTAATTTCGTGCAATCATGAGCAGAAACTAAACAATTAATATTCTAATTCTAAAAATTAATAGTGCTTCAAAATTGATGACAAAAACAATACATAACCCTACTAAACAAGTCGAAAGATATTTGTACCTTCCGTCCATCCATCCATTTAACCAAAGAAAACAAGTAAAGCCATCCGAATGACCTAATTACCCCGACAATAGTTTCTTATTTACATTTTGTACCACCATCACATAACGCTGCAGGCGTTCGGGTTCTCATCGCTGAAAATTTGGGGCGCGTGGTACGGGTAGACCGGGTACGGGTTGTAATGAAGCTGATCCCCGATAACAAGCGGACCAGGCATAAACGGGTACGGATACCCACCCAGTGAGGCCTGCGTCTTGTTCCCTTCCTTCTTCCCATCACCACCTTCGCCGCCGTTCTTCCCCTTCTCGTCGTCGTCGCCGCCGCCTTTCTCCTTCTTCTCCCCGTCCTTCTTAGGTGGAACGATTTGTACACCCTTTTTCAGCTGCTTCGACAGCACCTCGGCTAGAGCCTTCATGTCAATGGCGCCTGTCACTGTAACGAGGTCCTTTTGCTTGTCAATCTTCATGTCCTGGTACCCTGAAAGATTAAAACGACGCCGTCGCATTACGTGGCATTCTTTCAAAAGGCAAATTTTGCAAAATTGATCCCCATAGTTGATTTAGATTATCGATTTAGTCCTATTTACTTTCGATTATTTATGCATTTTCCGTAACACAGAATATATACCTTTGGTTTTGATGACATGTTTGTATATTTTCTGAATGCATCCATCGCAGTGCAAATTCAGCTTAAAGACCGCCGTCGTGACGGGTATCTGTAAATAACATATAAATGGATTAATTAAATAGTAATACATATACATAATCTAATAATCCAACAAATATGGGATCCAAATTAAAATTATTTAAAAAAAAAAGAAATAATTGAAAGAAATACAGAAACGTCGAGAAAAAGATTGCAGAAATGTCCACGGGAGTTGATGTGAAATGTCGCTAAAACAGTAACTGCTGGGTGCTAATATGCGCTGGCAGCCACATGAATTTATCGCTTTCACCGAATTAAAAATACTTATAATACTACAGTAGTATTACTACTTGATAATAATCCTTTATAGTAATTAATTTTTCCTACTCTCTAAAGAGTGTAACCTCCGTTCCATCTCTTGGGTGGGAAGAGAAGAGAAGGGGAAGATGATGACAAAGGTTGCAGCAACAACAACAAACAAACAAAGCTAACGTGCGCAGGTTAAATAAAAGGGGGGCATAAAGCGCATGATATTTTGCCGAAAATGGAACGGAAAACAGAAAATACATGCAGGGACTCTGCAGGGGCGCACGATAGAGGATAGCAGAGAGTCTTGAAAAATCAATTTTGCAACAGGATTGATGTGTGTGTATACCTCTTTTTCCTTTGGTTTTTTCTGATCAGATTTATGGTTTGAATCCTTTTTGTCTTTGGATTCATTTTCGTTCTCCTTCTTCCCTTTCTCGCCGCCGCCGCCGCCGTTTTCCTTGCCTTTGTCGTTCTCCTTGTTACCGCCACCGTCTTTTTTCGGCTGCTGCGGTGAAATGAGCTCCACTTTTTTGTGCGTTTTCTGTTGCACTTTGTCCCGGAGTTTTACCGGATCCACCCTCCCCACCACCGTGATCTTCTGCCCGTCGCCAATTGTCACGACATCAACGCCTTTCACACAAAACCAAATATCACGAAAAGCAGAGGAATATATACAGGACATAATTTATTTCAGGGTTTTAGTTTTAAAAAAAATTGAGGACAAAAAAGGGTTTTCATTACCATCAAAAGAGCGAATGCACTTGATGACTTTAGATGCGCAGCCATCACAGTGCAAGTCGGCTTTTAAGACGACGGTGACATTGTTTTTCTTCTTGTTGTCTCCTCCTTCATTTTGCTCTCCATTGCTCTTCTTGTTGTTCTGCAATATTAGCCAAACCAGTAAAGAGAAGGGCAAAACAAGAAATAAGAACAGAACCAAAAATCAAAAGGAGACACAGAAGCAGAGCAGATTTTCTAATCTACCTCGCCCATTCTGAAGAACTAGCCACTCTTGGATTTTCTGGGTTTGAATAATTAAAATTAAAATGGGAAACTGAGATATGATGAGCTATTGAGGGTGCATTTATATATTAGGCAAAAAAGGGTACTCCCCGTGTGTGCGGTGTGGGTGGTCCGCGTGGTGTGGTGAATACCATAGAACTAGGGCCCCCGACGGTCGGGTTGGGACGGGGCCAAGGTAAAATCATACTTCCCCGTAATTCTTGTCCGGTCCGATTGTATGTAGGCCAGGGTGTTTTTATATATTTAAACCACACCGTGCATCACAGTTTTGCGGGGCAGGCTACTATAATTTTGATATATTTTTTATTTTTTGTTTATTGTATACTCTCTATGTCCCAATCAAAGATCGACAAAGAATACATATTTGGTGTATTTTAGATAATGATTGGTATAAGTAATGATAATAAATATATAGTTAAAATTAAAAAGTAAAAAGTACGGATGATAAATGTGTGGATTTGATTGTAAAATGTGATATATGTAAACTTACTAAAGAGACTATTTTTTGATAGAAATGTAAACTTTTGGACGGGACGGAGGGAGTATTAAAGATAATCCGCACTATAATGGCACTGTGTGCTATCATAATTAGATTAAAATAATTAAATTACCAGGTTATCTTGATTGAAAAAAATATGTTGGTTCCCAAAAATCTGTCGGCATTTGATGGACCTGCAACTAAAAGAAGGGCGAAAAAAACTGACGGGCCGCCAGAAGCATGCCGACATGCCAAAAAAATAAAATAAAAAAGGACGACCGCCGAAAAGCAGGCCGGCGGGCCTACCATTAAGAGGAAAGAAAAACTAGCTGGCCTCCGGAGGTCTACCTGCAGCGGCCCCACCGAAAAACAAGCCGACGGGCCTATTGTTAAACAAAATGACCGGCCACTACCAGAAAAAGTATTTTAGCCGACGACCGGCCGGAGAACGACCGACGATCGACTGGTATCATAGGCTAAAGGTCGGCATTTTAGCCGACGGCTTCTGTATTGTCGGCTCAAATTCTTTAGCCAACGACTTTGCTTTTGATCGTCGGCTAAAATACCGGAAATCGTCGGCCAAAGTTTGGACATTTATTTGACGACTGAGAATAGTTTAGCCAACGTCCCTCAAACTTTAGCCGACGGCAAGTCGTCGCCTAAAGTCCTACGTACTTTTTGGGCAAAATATCACCATCTACACTTCAATACACATTATTTACAACAAACTCAGAAAGTACACAACAAAAACACGAGAATAACGATTTTATCTGGTTTGATTATTCAAGAAATTATAGTTAAGGTATGTTCATTGACTTTGACTTCAATTATTAACTTTATGCGCGCGCGCGCACACACACACATATATGTGTGTGTGTGTTGGGATAAACAATCCTGTTTTGATAATTGCCATCATATAGAAAAGAAGTCGAAAAAGCTAAAATGCCGCTAAGTATGGAAGCTGTCTGGAATCTTCATACAACCCTTCCATATAGCATTGAAGATCTCATACAGTCTATCCTACAGAGCCTACAGCTACAGCAAAAGACAATGCGTCGGATACAGCAATCAGGCTGTAAGATGTTTTACTTGGGAAAAGTAAAACACATCTGACAGGCCAGATTAAAGAATGCTTTAAACCGTTGTGGAATACACTTTATTTATTCATAAAGTATTCACGGTTAAAGCAGCATTTATTGCTGATAGGACAGCATTTAATGCAGCCGGAGTGAGATAAGTCTAAACGCGATGAAGAGCATTTAATGCGAAGTCAAAAAGAATGTCTGAAGCATTAAATGCGATCTGCTTTAATTTAAATATTCAGCAAGCCGTCAATCAGAGACGTCAATATCTCACTTACCTGCTGTTAGGGTTGTATACATCAAAGCATACTTTATGCTTGTATTACCTAATTACCCGGTCTTTATCTATGAGAATATTTAATTCATTTGTAACATGTTTTGCATATTTATTCACGCTATGGTTATGCAAATGTTGTCTAAATCACTTTATATTGTAGATAATGTGGTGTGTCGTGTCACACAGAAGATCATATTATCGGTTCCTTATATAGTAATAATTAGTTCACAACCTATATAACATTAGACCGTTATGTGAGAGGTTGTAATATATACTTGAGATTGGTTGGTCTTGACCATTAGCATATATTAGCATATTCGGTATACGTTGAACATGATCGTGGTGAGATAGATTCTTCTGTACTGACTATAAGAAGAATGTACATCTCAGTATTATTTCTTAATTCTAGTGATTAATATTTAATTATATATATTTAATATTTATTGCTTTGATTTATGATGGGTGAGAGCCAAAATGATTGACTCAATATGCTCAATATTTTGGGCAATATTATTATTTATATAATCATTAATATTATAGCTAAAATTCGTGTCCCGACCAGTTGGGTTGATCATGTCCCTTGAGGCACTCGAAAGGATTATTATATTAAACCCTACAGGTGGAATTAATTTTCGATATAATAATAAAGCTCGAGTGGTATACTCATGTATAACACATTAATCAAAAGCTGTCAGTAGCTTAAAATTAATTAATGGACATGGAATATCTTAAATACGGGAAATAATTAATTCAAAAGGGAGCCTAATTTCGTAATTTGGGATTTTGGTAGGAAGTGCAATATCAACCTTTTAGTGGACTAAGTTGATATTAATAGAGTCATTATATTAGGAAGTCATTGGAAAGATGATATCTATTGGGAGTCCTTACCTTATCCTTCTTAAGATCCCTAGAGTAGCCCAAAACACCTATAAAAGGAGGACATGGGGTGGCCGATTACACACTCTTGGAACAAGAAATTTCGATTTTTTCACTTTGTGTTTAATTGTGGATCTTGACTTGTGTCTTGGATTCCACAATTGATCTAACCCAATATTTTTCTAAATACTAAAATATTCAAGAAAAATAGAGAGAAAATTCGTAAGATACTTCTTGGCAAAAATTTCGGTCGACCCATATTGCTCTCCGAGTAGTCCGGTAGATTGTTGTTGTTGGGATAGACAATCATGTAACAAAGTCTTCTCAAAGTGCCAACATAAAGCAAGCAGCTGTCCCGAAGACGATCGAAATTGTTGGATAAACAATCCTGTATCAAAGTCTTCTCAAAGTGCCAACATACAGCAAGCTGCTGTCCTGAAGTCAAACATACATAAAGATGTCAAGTGCCTCCTCCTGAATAAATCAAAAGTATAAAGTGCCATCATACAGCTAGAAGCTCATCAGTCGGTATGATACCAAGTATGGAAGCTGTCCTGAAATAATATACAGTATCTCTCCATACAGCAGCACTAAGATAGCCTACATCATTATATTGGATACAGCATACAGGCTGTAAGTGTTGAGTACTTCAACACTTATCCAACAGGACTAAAGACCGTTGAAACGGAATCTGCCTTATTCGCTAAAAGTCAAGTCCCGTTTGAAAAGAAGTATTTAAATACTGAAGGGATAAAGTATTTAAATACTAACCGACACAGATCTTCAAATCAAGGAGCAAAAAACGGATCGTATTTTATTCAAATCAATCATCCCGTTGGAACGTACTTTTGCTCAACAGATCTATTCTCAACGGATCTATTCAGAGGCTATATATATACCCCAGAGTTTGAAGATCAGTTCACTCCAACATATACAAGCTTACAAGCAATACACGAACGATCTATTGACTGAATATTCAATATCATCAGATCAAGCTTACAAGAGCAAAGTATATTTCTTCAAGTTTCATTCATATCTGAAAAGAAGAAATATACTCAGTCAATCAAGAACAGCCATCATCAACTCAAGATCTTCATAGTCAAGCTGATGTTCTTACCTGGTTACTTTACCTTTTACCTTCAAGTAAAAACCTATTTTTGTGTGAACTAAAGAAGTTATTCCGATCTGTGTGGGACGAATAAGACGAAGATTTGGAACTGTGTGTGAAGAAGCAAGTCAAGAGTTAGCTTTGACCAATCTGTGTGAACGGTTGAAAGATACAGTCTTTGTATCAATATGTGTGAACGATACGAGGATATGTTTGATTATAGACACGTAGTTGTGTACGCAGTATTTATAATAAAACGTTTTACTCATGTGTAGAGGACCAGTGGACGTAGAGGGATTTACCTCGAACCACTTTAATTACTGTGTTAATTACCTTCTGCATTTACTGCTTTCATTATTGTGATTTGTTTAAGTATACTTAAAAAAAACCCTGTACGCAACAAGCAAACAAGAGATTAGCACAGCTGCTGTATTTACAGCAACTTACTGTTTCAAGACTTCCGCTACGCACTCTAATCTGAAATCATACAACTTGTTGCTAAAATATTTCCAAGCTGTATTCTGTATACTTAGTGGGCAATAAGTGGTATCATATCGGTTGATTCTAAAAAGAATCGATCGTATTTTTAACCGAATCAGATCCTTAAAATCACTTTATTTTTGAAAACTTCGTTATATTTCCTATTCTTAGACATGGATACCTCACTGATTAACAAGGTACCAATGTTTTCTATTAACGAATTTGATGACTGGAGAATCAGGATGGAAGCTCATCTTGCTGCCATGCATGAAGAGATGCTTTATGTCATCCAAGAAGGTCCCATAAAAATCATGAAGGTGAATACGACCACAAGGATTGAAGGCCAAGCTCATGCCGAGATGCTCGAGAAAGAGCGTGAACAATGGACCACAGATGATCGAAAACGCGCCAATCTCGACAATGTTGCTAAGAATGCCCTATTTGTCACTCTTGATAAAGGCACGTTCTCGAAGGTAAAGAGCTGTAAGACAGCCAAAGAAATCTGGGAAAAACTCAAGATGATTTGCGAGGGTACTGAGCTCTCAAAAGAAAACAAAATTTCAAAACTAACTCAGCAATTCGAATCTTTTGAAATGAAACCAACTGAAACTCTTGAGGAACTTGACCTCAGATTCACTGGCATTGTCGGTGAACTTGAAGCGTTGGGCAAAATTTATACCCAAAAGGAGAAGAATTTAAAAATTTTCAGATCTCTCCCTGCCCGATGGGACATTAAGACAACAGCTATGCATATGTTATGCAATCTTAATGACATATCTACTTTTAACCTCTTTTCTGACCTCAAGGCATTTGAGTATGATATTGATAGGAGAGAAAAAGCTGAAGAATCGCCTGCGAGGACTACAACACTAGCCGCTGTATCCAACAGAAGGCATAGCATGCCCAGCACATCAAAGTCTGTCCATAAGAATGTTGACAGCGACAACGACATCCTGTCACAAGACGAAATGGCGCTCCTTATGCATAAATTCAAGAAATTTATCAAGCAGTCTGGAAAGACTCCCTACAGGCCCAAGCCTGTGCACAAGGTAAGTACCGAATCTTCCTCTGTTGATGCTAACTTGTGTTATAATTGCAGGAAACTAGGACATTATGCAAATAAATGTCCTCATCCTAAAGTTCAAAGGTTGCCGGAAGCCGAGCAACAAGAAAAAGATGAAAGAAGACGTGCTTGGAAAAACAAGCTCAAGGCCCTGATTGGCGAATCAGAAGCCTCCCCCGCACCAACAAAGTCAGAAGAATGTCTACAGGCAGTCACTGAAAGTGACTCGTCAGATGTTGAATTCGAAGATAAAGCATATATGTGCTTCATGGCCAAAGACATACCGGAAGATGAAGATAGCAATGATGAGGACATCTTAGAGAAGGACATCTGGTACTTCGACAGCGGGTGTTGTTGGCACATGACAGGAGACAAAAGCAAGCTGTCAAATTTCGTAGAAGGTCGCGGTCCAAAAGTGCACTTCGGTGATAAATCAAAAGGAAGAACAAGAGGGAAGGGAACCCTGCTTGTGGGAAAATTCAAAGTCACCGATGTAGCTTATGTTGAAGGCTTACAGTACAATCTACTTAGTATTAGCCAGTTCTGTGACAAACAGTTCTCGGTGAAATTCTATATAGATCACTGTAGAGTGAAGAACATCCTAACCAAAGAAGTTGTGCTCACAGGAAGCAGATCAGGTAATATGTATAATGCTGACTGGATGCCTACGAGCTCCACAATTCCTTGTTTTGTTGCCAAAGGCACTGCAGATCAAGCTGGTTATGGCACAAGTGGTTGTCTCACATCAACTTCGAGACGATCAACAAGCTCGCTAGACAGGGAATGGTCAGAGGTTTGCCCATTGTGTCATTCCAAAAAGACAGCGTCTGTGGACCCTGTCAGAAAGGCAAGCAAATTAAAACCACCCTGAAGAGTAAATCCTACCTTTCCACTCACAGTTTTTTAGAAATGCTACACATGGATCTCTACGGTCCTATAGACCCGGTGTTGGTCACTAAGTATACTGGATACAGCTTGGGAGGTAGTTTAAACTACAAGCTGTACTGATTTTAAATCTGAGTGCGTAGCGGAAGTCTTAAATACAATAAGTTGCTGTGGATACAGCAACTCGACGTGCAGTGTATACTTAAATAATCGCAGTAATTAAAACAAGTAAGGCAGAAGGTAAATAACACAATATTTAAAGTGGTTAGAGGTAAACCCCTCTACGTCCACTGGTCCTCCACACAGGAGTAAAAAGTTTATTATAATTACTACGTACACAACTACGTAATTATAATAACACACAATCAATATATCGTTCACACAGATTGATATAAAGATCTTAACTTGAACCGTTCACACAGATTGGTTTGAGCTAATGCTTTGACTTGCTTCTTCACAAACAGTTATGAAGCTTCGTCTTCCTCAATGCAAATCCTTCACACACAGTTCCGGAGAAGCACAGATTACTCAGTCCTCACAGGGCTGATCTGGGTTTGTTCAAAGTATAGAACAGGGGATGAACAACAGCTTTGACTTTATGAGCTTCTGGCTGATGAAGTGTTGTTCAAGATGTTGAGCACTGTATATCTCTTAGATCTGAGTTGCAGTAAGCTTTGGAGATATGTTTTGCTCTGATGATAACTTTGATAGCTTTGATAATTTCAGTCAATTAGATAACTTGGGGTGACTGATCTTCAATGCCTTCATGAGATATATATAGTCTTATGGAAAATATATCCGTTGAGATAAATCCGTTGAGCAAGATTCCGTTCCAACGGGATGAAAAACACGATCCGGAATTTGCGGGATTTAAAGATCTGTTGACTGACAGTATTTAAATACTTTATCCTTGAGTATTTAAATACTTCTTATTCAACGGGACTTGACTTCTGAAGATTCCTTCTTTGTCCTGTTGAGAGCTGTATGGAAGATCACTGTATGGTGATTCGAGACAGTTTCCATACTTGGTCTTTATAAGACTTCTTTGCTGTACTGAGAAGATCCACTATATGCTGGTTTCGAGACAGGTCTTCGATACAGGTTGACACTTTAACTCTTCGATACAGTTTCCTTTACTGTATTGAGGATTGGCATATATGTCAAAACCTCTTATCAACACAATTCGATACAAGGATTGATTATCCTGGCTGATTCGATACAGGGTATATGTTTTCCCAACAATTTCCCTCTTTTTGACAATTTGCCAAGACTAACTTTGAAGTCTTCTTGATGATGCCAAAACCTTCTTCATGAAGAAATCTTCTTTGATGACTTCTGGCAGATTTCTTGGTCTTCTGTCAAATGGTCTGTCTTTCAGCAACTTAGTCTAATTGATGAACTGCTCGCAGGCGAGTTCGATACAGTTAAGAATATTTACAACTTAAGCTTGTGATTGGCGCGCAGGCACAATCTTACAATGTATTCTAAGCATACAACTGAAATTATGAACTGTTCGTAGACAAGTTCGTACAGCTTAATTTTCAAACAAGTTCCTATACTTGTGATTGTTATCAAACAATTTAAGTTATGTAATCATACATCAACACAGTAGATTACGAGTTGTAATCTTTCAAGGCAAACAAACACTTTTATTGATATTCCAACAATTAGAGTACATGGTTTGTTGTTTCGAAAGAAAAATTACAAAACAAATATAATATACAAGGATTTCAGCTCCTATAGTCCGCATGTCTCCATGGCTTTCTCCCTGGAACATTCTCGGTTCCACGCCACCAGTTCTGTGGGGAATCGTTGCCTCGATCTTGGTATATAGCTCTTCCTTCATAGGATATGTCAAAGGCAAGAATCCAGTCTTCTGGATGGGTGATCCGATCTCCTCTTCTATGCTTGGATTTCATCTTGATTTGGAGAGGGAGTTTTCCTTCTTCTAGCATCTTCGTGAATCTGTCTGCAGCCTCCGCTAATGTCTTATAGCTTTTGAAGATGGAGGATTCCCTGATGAGTTTAACAAAGTATCTCATCAGTTCATTCTTCCTCCATTGCTTCACCTCATCGGTAGTTGGATGGCGGTTGGTCGGCAGAAGGATCTCAGAAGGTCTTTGAATTAAGTTTTGCCACGGGACATTTGGATCATGAAATTCAGGTCGGGAGCCTGAAATCTTAAAACTCTGAGAGGGAGGGGCTAGCTTGTTTAATTCAGCAGTAATGCTGTCTTGAGCGGCCTAAAATTCCCTTTCATGCTGTAACCTTATTCTCCTTGCAGCTTCTCTTGCTTCTTCCCCCTTTTTGGCGTCATCAAGACGTCCTAGGATTTCAAGTGCGGCATCATGTTTCGTCTCAATGTTGGTTACTCTCTCTACAAGGGTGGAAAGAACCTCCGACATATCCTTGATACATTTGTCGTGGGCTCGCAATTGAGAACTGTTTTCGATCATAGCACATGCGGTCTTGGCTTCAGCAATGCGCGTTTTAGTTGCCTCTTCTTTCAGGAGTTGCTCTTGTTTCTCTTGCATGATCTTCAGTGCTTGCTTGAATACTTCTGGCAATACAACGAAGGCCTCGACAACACGAGAAACTTCATGCTGTAATGTAGTCATCTCTTCGACGGCAGAAGTATGCATCCAATTAAGAGCTTTCTCAACTGAGTACAGGGCATTAACTGCATCCTGTATGAAGACAGTTTGAAGACCGAGAGCACGCAGGCGCTCTTTCCTAGCAGCAGAGCTTGGAGAATCTGGCTTAGCAAAGTCTTCAACACTATTCAACCTTCTCAGATTCACGTTAGGCGTGAAATGATTTGGACATCCTCAGGTACAATACCGTCCTCGGATTACACGGTTGGTGGGGCGGGAGCAGCATTTTCTGGTTCGGCGACAGGGGGTGCTGTGTCCTCCTGTTGCGAAGGTTCGTCGGTAGACATGGATACAGAAGGGACTGCTTCCTCCTGTTGTCTCTCAGCGACAACTTCTTCTTCTTGAGCGGTGGCAGGCTCGGGTGCCTGTTCCAAAACTATTTCTTCTTCCTCGACTTGAGGGACTGATTCCTCCTCGTCGGGAATGTTCTCTTGCTGTGGCGAAGGGGGCTCACTTCGAGTTGACGGCCCTTCGTCATCCTTTGGTGGAGAGGCATCTCTGTCTTGAGCCTCTTCACGACTCATTCTCAGACCAGCTTGTAAAGCATCGTCATCGTCGTCTGAGTCATTGTCATCTTTTGGATTTGGGGGAGAGTCCTCTGACTTATGTTTACCTTTCCTCCTTGCGTCAGATTTCTGCAGTAGATGGCTTTCAATCAGTTCTTTGCAGAAGGGATTGTCCCATCGGATCAGGGCCTCAATTTCCGTCGAGTCCGTCACTTCTGATACAAATCTTTCTTCTTGGCTCCATTCGCTCCAGTTGTATAATGTGTCATACGGAGCTAGCCTGTAGTCTTTCCATTTTAGGAATATTTCGTAAGCATGGTCGATCTGAACAGAGAGAAGGGTTTTGTTGATAATGGTGTCAGGGGAGGGACTGCGTACAACGTCTGGATCCGCTGTAGCGAGGGATTCCTCTACAGGTGTGGGATCCTGTTGGGAATTGGGATTCCTTACAGGGGATGGTGCCCCGAAGGAAGATTGATCCTGTACGGGTGTGGAATCCCGTATAGGAGAAATAGCTTTTGGCTCCGTAGGGGCAGCCGACTCGCTAGAGTCTTTTTCGTTGGCAGATGTCCCATCATCCGTCCTAGCCGCCAAAGGCTCAGGATCTACTGTCGATACAGTAGCGGACACCTCTTCCACAGGGGTTGGGCCCTGGGGTAGTTCTTCAGTGGGTTGCGCCACGGATGAAACTTCTTCGGAGGTCTTGGTGGATTTGACTTTAGAAAGCCTCCTTAGTTTCTTTTTCAGCTTCTCACCAGCAATGGGTTTCTTGCTGTGAGATATTTTTCTCTTCTTTGAAGACTCCACATCCTGGGACTTCAAAGAAACATTCCTTGGGTCTGCAGAAACTGGCATACTTTTGGTTTTCGGGTGGTTGCAGACCAGAATGCTCTGGTTATACGCTGTAGGCTTGACGCCTCCTAGGTATATCCTGGAGCTATTCTTCTTTGCATCAGCGGATTGCGACAGTCCGCATTTCGTCAAATATGGTTTAACATTAAACCAAATGACTTCTTCTGGGTGGCAGGCTTGCATACTTCCTCCTGCAAGCGCTTCAGGATTATCTGGCACCAGTTGACCTTTTCACAGGTCAGAATTGTAACCATCATCCTGAATCTCAGATTGGTACACATTTCGAATGCACCAGTTCGGTTCTCGATGATCCTGCAGCAAAAGTCATGTAAATACACATAAGGCAGGCAAAAATTCTTCTTGTGACATGTGGTTTGAACCATGTCAACAACAGTTGAGCCGGTAAACAGCCCATAAAACTTAGTTATAAGTTCTTGAGACCCAAACGTCTCAAGTTGATCCATTGTCAGGCCGTCAGCAGGTAGCCTGTAAATATTCTGGAGAAAATCGCTATCAACACAGATCTCCACTCCTTGAATGGTAGCGGTTATGTCAGCAACGTGACCTCCTTGGGCCAGCGACAAAAAGCGTACGGCGGCGTTGAGGTAAAATTCCTCAACCAGATGAGCATCGTATTTGTCAGCAGTTTGACTTCCAAGGTGATAGAGGCCTTGTTGACGAAGACGAGTGATAATGAACTCCATGGGTTCAACGTCATTGGTTTCAGCGAGAATGCGTTCGATGGGGACAGATCTTGAGAAGATCCGACCACCGATGATGTTTTCGGTTTTCTTGAGTGCGGGAGAAGATGTTTGTCCAGCCATTGATGATTTTTCAAGAAAAAGTGAAAGAGAATAACCGAAATTTGCAGTAAAATGCAGAAAAGTATGTAGGCTGTTTTTGCTTGAGAACTCTTAATTTTTGCAGAAATCGTAAAGAGTCTCTAATGGCAGTATCAGTCCTTTTATATTGGGCGGCGAAGTAGGGTTTTGCAGTGTACGAATGGTCAGATTTTAAGGGATGGGGGCCGGTTTTTGAAATCAACGGTCAAGATGGACTGAGTGTAACTGGTACACTTATCCATTAAAATGTTTAAAATATGAGCGGGTCCCACTTCTGACATTTGTTGTCACCCTAAATGCCTGAAACGGCGGTTTTAAAATATTAAACAATTTTAAACATCGCGGCTTTTGAGATTCAGTTGTCCAGATGTCGTGTAAGGCATTTAATGTAAATGACGTTTGACATAAAAACAGGGCACGTGGACAGAAATCATTTTAAAATAAAATAATATAATATTATATATATATATATATACTGAATCGAAATCCTATAGTATGTGCTGTATCCGCGACGATACCGCGTTCCCCCTTAAAAAGGTACATATAGGTTTTAAATTCCATACAGCAACATTTGGAGTAATGCTGTATTCATGGGTCCTACTGTATTCCCCCTTAATTATTGCACACGTCAGCTGTAGGATAATTCATATCACTATGTTCGCTACAGTGCTGTATTGAAGGCTCTGAGTGTACAGATAATTAACGTTGGATACTGTATTCTTGGGTCTTACAGCATTCCCCCTCAATTGTTGAGTAAAAACAGTAAATTACTTACAGGGAGTCTGGCTGTAGCATTTCCAATTCTTGTCTAAGCATGTTGAATCTGGCTGTGTCGAGCGGCTTGGTGAAGATGTCGGCCAACTGAATGTCTGTATGAACCTTTTCGAGGCGAACATCCTTGTTCTCGACATGATTCCTTATAAAATGATGCTTCATGTTGATATGCTTAGTGCGCGAGTGCAGGACAGGATTGTGTGTTATTGCAATTGCACTCGTGCTATCACACATGATTGGAGTCTCTCTGGCTTCAATTCCATAATCTGACAACTACTGCTGCATCCAAAGGATCTGCATACAGCAACTACCAGCAGCATAGTATTCTGATTCAGCCGTGGAAAGAGAGTTAGCCAATTGCTTCTTACTGAACCAAGAAACGAGTCTAGGTCCAAGAAAGTGACAAGTTCCACTTGTACTCTTCCTATCTAGCTTGCAGCCTCCGAGATCCGATTCGCTGTATCCAACTAAATCGAATCCGCCTTCCTTAGGATACCATAGTCCTACATCGACTGTTCCTTTAATGTACTTCAGGATTCGTTTAGCTGTATTGAAGTGTGATTCCTTAGGTGCTACTTGATATCTTGCACACACTCCAACAACAAACTGGATATCGGGTCTGCTAGCCGTTAGGTACAGGAGCGAACCAATGAGCTTCCTGTAGAGTGATTGGTCAAACGGCTTTCCGGCTTCATCAGCACTAATTTGCACGGAAGTGCTCATGGGGGTTGGCGATGATTTGGAAGTGTTCATTCCAAATTTGTTGAGAAGCTCCTTGCTGTATTTTTCCTGGTTGATGAAAATACCTGTAGGCAAATCGCTTTACACGCAAAACCTAGGAAATAACTAAGTTCTCCCATCATACTCATTTCAAATTTACTTTGCATGAGATGAGAGAACCTTTGACACAAAGTAAGGTTAGTTGAACCAAAAATTATATCATCTACGTAAATTTGTACCATAAGAAGGTCATCACCTTCCTGTATTTTGAATAAGGTCTTGTCCACAACACCTTTCTCGAATCCATTATTGGTTAGATACTGGGACAGGGTCTCATACCAGGCTCTAGGGGCTTGTTTAAGTCCATACAGTGCTTTCCTTAGCCTGTATACTAGGTCGATACTGTCTGTGTTGGCAAACCCTGGTGGTTGTTCAACATAAACTTCTTTGGCAAGGTCTCCATTCAGGAATGCACTCTTGACGTCCATTTGGTATACAATAAAGCTTTTATGGGCGGCAAAGGCTAAGAATATCCTAATGGCTTCTAGTCTGGCTACAGGGGCGAAGGTTTCATCATAGTCTATGCCTTCTTCCTGACTATAGCCTTGTGCGACTAGTCTGGATTTGTTTCTTATAATAACTCCATTTCGATCCTTTTTGTTTCGAAATACCCATTTGGTTCCTATAACCGATTGATCTGTAGGTCTGGGTACAAGATACCATACATTGTTTCTTTCGAAACCGTTAAGCTCTTCTTCCATAGAGGTTATCCAGTGAGAATTATTAAGAGCGTCTGTGGTCGAAACAGGTTCGGACTGGGCTAAGAATACAGCAATAGTGCACATATTGAGTCTTCTAAGCTCGGATTGAGATTTCCATTCAGGAAATTGTGATATCTTAGTATCAAGTTCTTCTTGTGCACAAAGTACATTTCCTTGTGTACTCTGTATTCTCCTACGAGTAGAAACACCAGCATTTATGTTTCCAATGATCAGCTCTTGCGGGTGATCTCTAAACCATCTTCGGTCGGATTCTAATTCAGGGTCCCGTACTGTATCGAGAGTTTCTGTGGTTACATCTTTAGCTTGTACAGCGTCGGCTTCATCCATGTCGATTCTTACAGCTGCGGGGTTGATTTCTAAATCAACGAGAGGTTCTATGGGATTTGGAGGATCCAAGATAGAGAGTTGTTGGATGTTTTGGGTAACATCTTCTACTCCTGTAGGGTCATGATGAGGTTCGTCGAACACTACATGAACTGATTCCTCGATCGTCAGCTTCCTTTTATTAAAGATCCTGTAAGCTTTTCTGACGGAGGAGTATCCTACAAATATTCCTTCATCTGATTTCTCATCAAAAGTTCTAAGTTGATCCTTTCCATTATTCAATACATAACACCTGCATCCAAAAATGTGAAAATATGAAACTAACGGAGTTTTGTTGTTCCATACCTCATATGCTGTTTTGTTGTGGTGCTTGTTGACGATACAACGGTTTTGAGTGTAGCATGCTGTATTGGTTGTTTCACCCCAGAAACGCTGTGGCAACTTGCTTGCGACGATCATTGTCCTTGTTACTTCTTTCAACGTCCTATTCTTTCGCTCGGCAACACCATTTTGTTGAGGTGTACGGGCAGCTGAGTATTCGTGTTGTATCCCATTTTCCGAACAGTATTGCTCTATAAAGCGGTTAGTAAATTGCACCTGTCGGAACGAATGGACACGATACTCAATGCCTTTTCATTTTGCAACTTTCTCAGGAGCTCGGGCAGCTTTGATGTTGTTTCCTTCTTCTTGCTTAGGAAAATTGTCCAAGCATACCTGGAGTAATCATCAACAACATCAAGACAGTATTTCTTACCTCCCAAACTTACTGGGTCTACAGGACCGTAGAGATCCATATGTAGCATTTCCAACACTCTTTGGGTTGAAAGGTAGGATTTACTCTTCAGGGTTGACTTGATTTGCTTGCCTTTCTGACATGGTCCGCAGACGCTGTCCTTCTTGAATGACACGTTTGGCAATTCTCTAACCATTCCCTGTCTTGAGAGCTTGTTGATCGTCTTGAAGTTGACGTGAGACATCCTCTTGTGCCATAACCAGCTAAGATCTGCAGTGCCTTTGGCAACAAAGCATGGAATAGAGGAGCTCATAGGCTTCCAGTCAGCAATATACATGTTACCTGATCTGCTTCCTGTAAGCACTGTTGGAAAGTAAAACGCAGCGGAAGCGAAGTTTGGGAAAGTTGATAAAAGCGTTTTATGCATCTACGGGCATTAGATCTATTTAGGCATGCTAATTAATTAATTACTAAGACTAACAAGCAATTTAAATATTATTTATTATTTATTAATTAAATATGTTGATTAATTAAAATATCCTAATCTAGATCCAAGATCATAGGATATTACCTTTTGAAGCGCGTTGGTTACTTCCTTCTTGATCGCCTTGTATTTCTACCTTCAGATCTTCTAGAGTATGATCCGCCTTGAACCGGACGTTGTGTGGGCAACGAGCTACCGGATCTTTCTTGGACACCTTATGGATCGGCCGAAATCACCTTGCCTCACAACTCTCGATTTTCTTTTCTTCAAGTAATTCCGATATGTAGAAAGAATTAAAGTGTTCTCTCAATTGTGGAATCAAAGACACAAGTCAAGATCCACAATTAAACACTTAGAAGAAAAATCGAAATTTCTTGTGTATAATGAAGCATAAAATCGGCCAACACCATAATGTCCTATTTATAGGCTCTTGGACTACTACTAGGGATCTAAAGGAGGATTATGGAAGGACTCCCAATTAATTCATCTTACCTTATTAGGACTCTTCCTAATATATGATGAATTAATTAATATCAACTTAGTCCACTAAAAAGTTTGATATTGCACTTCCTACCAAAATCCCAAATTACGAAATTGGGCTCCTTATTAAATATATTATTTCCCGTGTTTAAGATATCGAATGTCCATTAATTAATTATAAGCTACTGACAGCTTTAATTAATTAATATCTTATCCAAGAGTAGTACCACTCGAACCTTATTATTATATCGGAATTAAATCCACCTGCAGGGTTTGATATAATAATCATTATCGAGCTCCTCAAGGGGACATCATCAACCCGCACGAGTCGGGACACGATTTCTAGTAATAATAATAATTGTCGTATAAACAATATTATTGCCCAAGATACGAGGCTTATTGAGTCGATCATTTTGACTCTCACCTATGATGAATCAAAGCAATAATTATTATAAATACACAATTAAATATTATATACTTAGAATTAAGAAATAATAATTATCCGAGATTTAGTTCTTCTTACAACAAGATGTAAGACACTATCTCACCTCGATCCTGTTCAACGTATGCAAATACGCTAATGTATGCTAATAGTCAAGACCAACTATTCTCAAGCACACACTACAACCTTTTATATAATTTGTCTAATAATTATATAGGTTGTGAACTATTATATTATTTTATAAGGCACCGATAATGTGATCTTCCGTGTGACACTAACACACCACATTATCTACAATATAAAATAATTAGACATTTCATTTGCATAACCATAACGTGAATTAATATGCAAAAACATGTGATTAAATATAATTAATATCCTCATAGGTAGTAATAGGGAAATTAGGTAATACAAGCATAAAGTATGCTTTGCAGTATACAATCCTAACAATCTCCCACTTATACTCAAAGCATGCTTTTAAGTATACTACTCTATTACATAGTCTCTCATTTCTCCCACTTATACTCAAAGCAATGCTGCCATACACCGTAATCCCATTCCTTCCACATGCCTTTCAAAAACTTTTGAAGGTAGGCCTTTCGTGAAAGGGTCAGCAAGATTATCTTCCGATGCAACCCTGGCTACAACTACGTCTCCTTCCTTTACGAAGTGTCGTATGATGTGGTACTTGCGGTTGATATGTTTACTTGCACGATGGGCTCGTGGTTCCCTCGAATTTGCGATCGCACCAAGATTATCACAATAAAGTGTAATACCCTCGCAAATCGGGAATCACATCTAAGTCCCGCAGAAGTACTTGAGCCACACCGCTCCTTGGCCGCCTCGAGGCCGCCACGTACTCGGCTTCCATGGTAGAGTCCGAGATGCATTTCGCTTCACACTCCTCCAACTAATGGCTCCACCTCCCGTGCTAAACACATAACCCGAAGTAGACTTGGACTTTTCTTTGTCCGATGAAAATCGAGTCGGTGTAACCCACCTAAACAGTGTCGTATGATTGATATACAAGCATGTACTCCTAGTCCTTCTCGGTACTTGAGTATGTGCTTGACAAAGAATCCAAGTGTTCTCGTCACGGGTTCGACCGATATCTAGCAGCCATGCCCACGGCATGACAGATATCCGGTCTAGTGCAAAGCATAGCATACATGAGACTTCCCACACAGATGCATAAGGGACCATCTTCATGTCATCTATCTCCTTCGTGTCTTAGGACACATGTTCTTAGATAGTTGAATTCCATGTCCTGTAAGGTAGAAAACCTTTCTTGGAATTCTCCATGCTAAACCGTCAAAGATCAGATCGATATAGGATGCCTGGGATAAGCACAACATCATTTTCTTCCGATCACGAAAGATCCTGATTCCAAGGATGTGTCCTGCTTCTCCTAGATCCTTCATATCGAACTGCTCAGATAGCCATACCCGTACGTCCGACAATTCCTTCACGTTGTTTCCAATCAGAAGGATATCGTCTACATACTGATAAGAAACACCAACACGTTTCCATCGCATTTCTTATACACACAACTCTCACTCGGACATTGGACGAATCCATATGACTGGACAACTTCGTCAAAATGAGTGTTCCATGATCTAGATGCTTGCTTAAGTCCATAAATGGATTTCTTAAGTTTGCACACCAAGTGCTCTTCTCCTTTAGCAATGAATCCCTCTGCTTGGCGCATATAGATTTCCTTGTCTAGACTCCCATTCAAGAATGCAGTCTTGACATCCATCTGCCAAATCTCCAGATCCAAATGCGCAGCTATAGCTAAAAGAATGCGGATTGACTTAAGCATGGCTACCGGCGAAAAGGTTTCATCATAATCGATACCCTCTTTCTGAGTGTAACCTTTTGCAACAAGCCTCGCTTTGAAGGTTTCAACCTTCCCGTCACGTCCTTTCTTTCGCTTTTAGACCCATTTACTCCCAATGGCTTTTACACCATCAGGTAGCTCTACTAGCTCCCACACTTGATTGGAATCCATTGATCCCATTTCTGATTCCATTGCTTCTTGCCAGGAGTCAGCATCTTTATCTTGGATTGCCTCCTTATAGGTCCAGGGAACTGATTCATCTTCGCCTGGGGTTGAGTCCGAAGACTTTCCCACGCCTATGAATCGTTCGGGCTGACGAACAACCCTCCCACTACGACGAGGCAAATCCTGAGTTGGTGTAAAAGTTTCAGAATCGATACGTGGTGCAGTGTTAGTTGGCGCTTGTACGATTGGTATAGACGGAGTCTCGTCCCTCAGCTCTTCCAGAATTATCTCGCTCATGGGCTTGTGACTAATCATATAATCCTCTTCCAGAAATCGGGCATTGGTGCTAACAATGACCTTCTGATCCTGGGGACTATAGAACAAGCCACCCTTCGTTCCCTTAGGGTATCCTACAAACACTCGCACTTCTGTACGAGATGCCAACTTATCAGCTTTCTTATTCAGCACATGTGCTGGAGTACTCCAAATCCGAACATGTCCTAGATTGGGCTTACGCCCACTCCACGCTTCGTGGGTGTTTTGAACCGATTTCAAGGCACTGTGTTTAGAATGTACGCCATGCTTTCTAAGGCGTATCCCCAAAACGAAATAGGTAAATCTGAATAACTCATCATTGATCTAACCATTTCTAAAAGAGTCCTATTCCTTCTTTCAGCCACACCATTTTGTTGTGGAGTTCCCGGCGCGGTGAGCTGGGACGAAATCCCCACATTCGCCAAGAAATCCAAAAACTCTCCACTAAGGTATTCGCCACCACGATCAGATCGTAGTGACTTGATACTCTTCCCATGACGCTTCTCCGTTTCAGCCTTGAAGTCTCTGAACTTGTCAAAGGCTTCAGACTTACGTCGCATCAAATAGATGTATCCATATCTCGAATAGTCATGTATGAACGTGATGAAGTATTCGAAACCACCCCTAGCCTGGATATTCATTGGACCACATACATCCGTATGAACCAATTCCAACACATCCTGAGCACGGTTTCCCTTGGTTTTAAAAACCCTTTTGGTCATCTTACCTTCCAGACAGGATTCACAAATTGGAAATGACTCAACTTGGAGATCATCCAATGGGCCATCATCTACCAATCTTTGAATCCTTCTAAGGTTTACATGTCCTAACCGTAAATGCCACAGATATGTTTGGTTTATGATTGAAGGTTCTTTTCTCTTTTTAGGTTTAGACAAAGAGTTAAGTGATTTATGCATAGGAGTTTGTTCAGTATTAACAATATATAGTCCATCATTAAAAGTACCTCTGCAAATATATTCACTGCTTCTTTTCTTAATAATGGCATCATCATCAAAAGAAACTGAATAACCATCGCATTTTAGAAACCGAAATTAAATTCATTCTAAAATCTGGTACTAATAATACATTACTGAGAACTAATATTTTATCATTAATCTTCAACTGCACGACTCCCACTGCAATGTACCATAAGCACGGAATAATCGCTTGATTGATGGTAATCTCGCCCGCACTAAGCTGCTTGGTTACCTGAAAACCATGCGAGTCAAAGCAAACATGATCAGTGGAGCCTGAATCAACTATCCACGAAGTGGAAGAACAAGCTGCCAAAACATGTTTTGACTACTAGTGCACGAGACATACCTTTCTTAAGAGCAGGGCAGTCCGCTTTAAAATGTCCTTTCTGACCGCACTTGTAGCACTTTCCCTTTGGCTTTTTGTTCGCCTCGGGGTGAGGAGCCTTGCTTTTCACCTTGAGGGTTGCCACTTGCTTCTGGCCAACCTGCTTCTTCTTCTTTCCCCATTTGGGTTTGGAAGAAGTAGCACCGGTTGCCGCAAGAATTTGATGATAACCTTGTTTGAAGAGACCTTCAGCAGACTGAAGCTCTGTCAGAAGTTCCGCCAAGCTATATGTCCTACGGTTCATATTGTAGTTGAGGCGGAACTGCTCAAAGCTTCTAGGTAAGCTGCCTAAGATAATATCGACCTGCGTTTCCGCATCGATAGTAGCCCCCAATATGCTCAGTTCGTTCAAATGAGACATCATTTTTAGAACATGATCCCTCACTGGAGTCCCTTCAGACATTTGGGTTGTCATCAATACCCTCATAGCATTTTGTCTAGCCGCCCGGTTCTGATGACCAAACATCTCGGTGAGACTTTTCATCATTTCCGCGGCCGAACCCATCGTCTGATGTCGATGCCGCAATACATTTGTCGCTGAAGCCAAAATGTAACAATGAGCCATCTCATCGACTTTTTCCATTTTCGAATTCAGCCAACTCTTCGGGAGTGGCATCCGATTCCAGTTCTAGAGGGCTCTCTCGATTAAGACAAACTTATGCCCCTCAAAGATCAGACAATGTCAAGATTTCTTTTCCAATCGGCAAAGTTAGTGCCATCTAGTTTATTTTCTTTGAGAATAACAGCTAGTGGATTGAAAGACATCTGAGAATAAAAAAATAAAAACATCCATCACATAATGCATAGCAAAATATATCGAAAAACCTCAAAACACAATATATATATGCTAGCAACCAACACCTCAAAAAATCCGCACATGCAAGCCACGATCGTGTGGACGTTTACACATACATTTTTCAAGTAGAGTTTTACGTCTTTAATTTTACTATCTAGTCAAATTACGTTATGACAAGTAAAATTAATAGTTGGTTCCTCTTGGCCATGTATTAATTAACATAGACTCCGATGGGGAGCTTATTAATTAATACACCTAAGTGAACACCATAATTTAACATCCTTAAAATATTATCTTTTAAATAATAGTCTTACAGATGGAGAGGGCCTATCATAAAAAGTAATATTTACCTTATGTTATCATTTTGAAATTTAAAACTAGTGAACCTGTAATTAGCACATCCGATATGGAGGAAGACTCTAATGTCAACGCGCATGCTAATTACTTCACAATTTAAATTAATTATGGAGGCCAATTTGATTTTATTTAAAAAATTAAATCAATTTAATCACTTAGTTATTTTAGCCTTAAGGTTTTTAATTTTCTCGTCCTAACATGCAAGGAAACATATCACGCATACATCCATACATGCCATACATCAAAACAATAAAAAACAAAAATAAAGCATGGATAATTAATTATCCAATTATCATGGTCTTCTTCCTTGAGTTGAATCCGAGAAAATCTTCGACTCGATCTCTCCCACTGAATCAAGCATCTCGTCGCTCCTCCCCGGCCGGGTCGTGGATTTCCAAAATTAAAAATTTAACTTTTATGCAAAATTAATTACATAAAAAAATTTAATTTTAAATCCCGACTCCCAATGGACGCATTAACGGGGCGAAAACGGACCGACTAAAATCGACGACCCGAACCAAATAATCGCCCGACCAGTCGCCGCAGACCGGCACTGCGCGCCGCGGCAGTACCGTGTCCGCTTTCGGCGCCGCTTTGTCGGCCATGGCTTGCCAAGAGCCCCTGATCCGCTTTCGCTCTATTTCTTAGCGATCCGTTTTTCCGAATTCGATTACAATTTTATACAAAATAAAATACATCAAATTACATCAAGATTTACACGAAAAATAAAACCACCTAGAACTACCCGCGGATTTTCTCACGGAAAAAACCATTACATGCCTAAAAATGTGCCAAACCAACAATTGCATAATTAATAAAAATAAATAAATAAATTCACCATTCATATAAACCATGATAATTGGATCATATCACCTGCAAGAACACATCTAACAAAATATTCCAACATCAAAATATATGAATATTTAAATTGCTATCAATTAATCACTAAAATTAATTAAAATAGCAAAAGCCTAAAAATCCGCCCGATACCAATTGTTGGAAAGTAAAACGCAATGAAGCGAAGTTTGGGAAAGTTGATAAAAGCGTTTTACGCATCTACGAGCATTAGATCTATTTAGGCATGCTAATTAATTAATTACTAAGACTAACAAGCAATTTAAATATTATTTATTATTTATTAATTAAATATGTTGATTAATTAAAATATCCTAATCTAGATCCAAGATCATAGGATATTACCTTTTGAAGCGCGTTGGTTACTTCCTTCTTGATCGCCTTGTATTTCTACCTTCAGATCTTCTAGAGTATGATCCGCCTTGAACCGGACGTTGTGTGGGCAACGAGCTACGGATCTTTCTTGGACACCTTATGGATCGGCCAAATCACCTTGCCTCACAACTCTCGATTTTCTTTTCTTCAAGTAATTCCGATATGTAGCAAGAATTAAAGTGTTCTCTCAATTGTGGAATCAAAGACACAAGTCAAGATCCACAATTAAACACTTAGAAGAAAAATCGAAATTTCTTGTGTATAATGAAGCATAAAATCGGCCAACACCATAATGTCCTATTTTTAGGCTCTTGGACTACTACTAGGGATCTAAAGGAGGATTATGGAAGGACTCCCAATTAATTCATCTTACCTTATTAGGACTCTTCCTAATATATGATGAATTAATTAATATCAACTTAGTCCACTAAAAAGTTTGATATTGCACTTCCTACCAAAATCCCAAATTACGAAATTGGACTCCTTATTAAATATATTATTTCCCGTGTTTAAGATATCGAATGTCCATATATTAATTATAAGCTACTGACAGCTTTAATTAATTAATATCTTATCCAAGAGTAGTACCATTCGAACCTTATTATTATATCGGAATTAAATCCACCTGCAGGGTTTGATATAATAATCATTATCGAGCTCCTCAAGGGGACATCATCAACCCTCACGAGTCGGGACACGATTTCTAGTAATAATAATAATTGTCGTATAAACAATATTATTGCCCAAGATACGAGGCTTATTGAGTCGATCATTTTGACTCTCACCTATGATGAATCAAAGCAATAATTATTATAAAATACACAATTAAATATTATATAATTAGAATTAAGAAATAATAATTATTCGAGATTTAGTTCTTCTTACAGTCAGTACAGAAGACACTATCTCACCTCGATCCTGTTCAACGTATGCAAATACGCTAATGTATGCTAATAGTCAAGACCAACTATTCTCAAGCACACACTACAACCTTTTATATAATTTGTCTAATAATTATATAGGTTGTGAACTATTATATTATTTTATAAGGCACCGATAATGTGATCTTCCGTGTGACACTAACACACCACATTATCTACAATATAAAATAATTAGACATTTCATTTGCATAACCATAACGTGAATTAATATGCAAAAACATGTGATTAAATATAATTAATATCCTCATAGGTAGTAATATGGAAATTAGGTAATACAAGCATAAAGTATGCTTTGCAGTATACAATCCTAACAAGCACAAATTCTTTGGTTTGGATGTTCTTGATTCTACATCGATCTATATAGAATTTCACCGAGAACTGTTTATTACAGAACTGGCTAATACTAAGTAGATTGTACTGTAAGCCTTCAACATATGCAACATCGGTGACTTTGAATTTTTCGACAAGTAGGTTTCCTTTCCCTCTTGTTCTTCCATTAGATTTATCACCGAAACGAACTTTTGGACCGTGACCTTCTACAAAATCTGATAGCTTACTTCTATCTCCGGTCATGTGCCGAGAGCATCCACTATCAAAGTACCAGGTGTCCTCCTCTAGGATGTCATGTATGCAAAGAAATTTAAGTAGATTTAAGCCCCCTTTGATTTTTGGGTCCATGTATGTTAGTTCCTCTAGGTACCCAAGTTTTCTTGACAGCAATTGGTTTACTGTAGGCCATACTCGGTACAGTGTTGCGATATCTACGTGGGGCATATCCGTAGTCGCTATAACCATGATAATTATTATGCATGAAAAATTCATGGTTATTATTATTAATCCAGTATGAGTGCTGTCTTGGAGGTGGAGCCATTTTGTTTGGCCTAACATCTTGCTTTCTGGGCCTCCAGTTGGATTCCCAACGCTGTTGTTGATACTGAACGGGCACTTGCTGTCTCGAGGAATAACGGGACTCCTGTATCTAATACCTCGGCGTCATCGAGCAAGATCGCCGTGCGGGCCTTTGGTAGTTGGATACAGCCTTCCTTCTGAACGGCTGTTGGCGCTGTTGATATGCTCTGGGAGCATGCTATTGAGTGTGCCTCACAGGTTGGAACGGCTTATGATTCCGCTATCTAGAATAGGATTGCAGGGGCAGAATGGCAGCCTTCGGTTTTCGCGGTGCAGAGGGTTCCTTCTCAGGACTTGGAGTTTCATTCGACACAGGAATGTGTTCCACACTCTTGACAAACACTGTACTAGTTTTCCCTTTATTTGAACATGAGCTGTATCCTAAGCCACTTTTATCATGAGCATGTTGCCCAGTGCTCAGAATTTCTTCCATTCTTTTGGACGATTTCTCGAACGATTTCAGAGTGGTCTCAAGTTCAATTTCTCGTTTTTCGAGAGTTGTGACTTTGGCTTGAAGTAGAATCAAATCATTTGTCTTGCTCTCGTTGTGAGTTTTAACCTCACTTAGTTCATGAGCAAGTTGATAATTGCTCTCCATGAGTTTTTCAAAATCGACTTTGCTGGTTTCAAAGTCAATAGACATATTTTCATAATTTATTTTCAGCAAGTCATTTTCATCTTTCAGCTCTAGGTTAGACAGTTGGAGCTGTATATTCTCGTTTTTCAATGTCTCATGGGCCTTTTGAATGTTTTTAAACTCCTTCATCATGTTTTCAAAAGTATGAGATGCATTTGATGGAATAGCTGAGGTTGAACTTACCTGATCATCGCTATCTTCACCTTCCGGAATGTCCTTGGCCATAAAGCACATATATGCTTTATCATCGAACTCATCGTCAGATGAATCACTTTCAGTGACCACCTGAAAACATTCTCCTGATTTGGATGGTGTGGGGGAGGCTTCTGATTCTCCAATCAGGGTCTTGAGCTTGTTTTTCCAAGCACGTCTTCTTTCATCTCTCTCTTGTTGCTCGGCCTCTGGCAACCTTTGAACTTTGGGATGAGGACCTTTATTTGCATAATGCCCTGGTTTCCTACAATTATAGCACAGGTTAGCATCACCGGATGATGTTTTGGTACTTACCTTGTGGACAGGTTTGGGCCTGTAGGGAGTCTTTCCAGACTGCTTGATGAACTTTTTGAATTTGTGCATGAGAAGCGCCATTTCATCTTGAGACAGGATGTCGTCGTCACTGTCAGCATTCTTTTGACTAGGCTTCGACGAGCTGTGCATGCTGTGTCGATGATTCGATATAGCGACTAGTGCTGTGACCTTTGAAGGAGATTCTTCAGCTTTCTCTCTTCTGTCACTATCATACTCAAAAGCTTTGAGGTCAGAGAAGAGATCAAATGTAGATATTTCATTAAGATTGCAAGATACACGCATAGATGTGGTCTTAATGTCCCATCGGGCTGGGAGAGATCTGAAATTTTTTAAATTCTTATCCTTTTGGGTATAAATTTTGCCCAAAGCTTCAAGTTCACCAACAATACCAGTGAATCTGAGGTCAAGTTCATCAAGTGTCTCAATTGGTTTCATTTCAAAAGATTCAAATTGCTGAGTCAGTTTTGAAATTTTGTTTTCTTTTGAGAGCTCAGTTCCCTCACAAATCATCTTGAGTTTATCCCAGATTTCCTTGTTACTTTTCTGACTCTTTACCTTCGAGAACGTGCCTTTGTCAAGAGTGACAAATAACACATTCTTAGCCACATTGTCGAGGTTGGCTCGCTTTCTTTCATCTGTGGTCCATTGCTCGCGTTCCTTCTCGAGCATCTCAGCAGGGGCTTGGCCTTCAATCCTTGCGGCCGTGTTTACCTTCATGATCTTGATAGGGCCATCCTGTATAACAAAAATCATCTCTTCGTGCATTGCTGCAAGATGAGCCTCCATCCTAATTCTCCAATCCTCAAATTCGTTAATAGAGAACATATGCACTTTGTTGATCATAGAAGTATCCATGTGAAAATAAAGAAATGAAAGAGATTGTTTTAAAGGTTAAGTGATTTTGGATCTGATTCGGTTAAAAGTACGACTGATTCTTTTTAGAATCAACCTCTCCGATACCACTTGTTGGTCACTAAGTATACTGGATACAGCTTGGGAGGTAGTTTAAACTACAAGCTGTACTGATTTTAAATCTGAGTGCGTAGCGGAAGTCTTAAATACAATAAGTTGCTGTGGATACAGCAACTCGATGTGCAATGTATACTTAAATAATCACAGTAATTAAAACAAGTAAGGCATAAGGTAAATAACACAATATTTAAAGTGGTTCGAGGTAAACCCCTCTACGTCCACTGGTCCTCCACACAGGAGTAAAAAGTTTATTATAATTACTACGTACACAACTACGTAATTATAATAACACACAATCAATATATCGTTCACACAGATTGATATAAAGATCTTAGCTTGAACCGTTCACACAGATTGGTTTGAGCTAATGCTTTGACTTGCTTCTTCACACATAGTTATGAAGCTTCGTCTTCCTCAATGCAAATCCTTCACACACAGTTCCGGAGAAGCACAGATTACTCAGTCCACACAGGGCTGATCTGGGTTTGTTCAAATTATAGAACAGGGGATGAACAACAGCTTTGACTTTATGAGCTTCTGGCTGATGAAGTGTTGTTCAAGATGTTGAGCACTGTATATCTCTTAGATCTGAGTTGCAATAAGCTTTGGAGATATGTTTTGCTCTGATGATAACTTTGATAGCTTTGATAATTTCAGTCAATTAGATAACTTGGGGTGACTGATCTTCAACGCCTTCATGAGATATATATAGTCTTCTGGAAAAGATATCCGTTGAGATAAATCCGTTGAGCAAGATTCCGTTCCAACGGGATGAAAAACACGATCCGGAATTTGCGGGATTTAAAGATCTGTTGACTGACAGTATTTAAATACTTTATCCTTGAGTATTTAAATACTTCTTATTCAACGGGACTTGACTTCTGAAGATTCCTTCTTTGTCCTGTTGAGAGCTGTATGGAAGATCACTGTATGGTGATTCGAGACAGTTTCCATACTTGGTCTTTATAAGACTTCTTTGTTGTACTGAGAAGATCCACTATATGCTGGATTCGAGACAGGTCTTCGATACAGGTTGACACTTTAACTCTTCGATACAGTTTCCTTTACTGTATTGAGGATTGGCATATATGTCAAAACCTCTTATCAACACAATTCGATACAAGGATTGATTATCCTGGCTGATTCGATACAGGGTATATGTATTCCCAACACCTGGTAAGTTTGGGAGATAAGAAATACTGTCTCGTTATTATTGATGATTATTCTAGGTATGCTTGGACAATCTTCCTAAGCAAGAAGAAGGAAACAACATCAAAGCTGCCCGAGCACCTAAGAAAGCTTCAAAATGAGAAAGGGTTGAGTATCGTGTCCATTCGTTCCGACAGAGGTACTGAATTTACTAACCGCTTTATAGAGCAATACTGTTCGAAAATGGACTACAACACGAATACTCAGCTGCCCGCACACCTCAACAAAATGGTGTTGCCAAGCGAAAGAACAGGACGCTTAAAGAAGCAACAAGGACCATGATTGCCGCAAGGAAGTTGCCACAGCGTTTCTGGGGTGAAGCCACCAATACAACGTGCTATACACAAAACTGCTGTATCATCAACAAACACCACAACAAAACAACATACGAGGTATGGAACAACAAAACTCCATTAGTTTCGTACTTTCACATATTTGGATGCAGGTGTTATGTTTTGAACAATGTGAAGGATCAACTTAGAACCTTAGATGAGAAGTCGGATGAAGGGATATTTGTAGGATATTTCTCTGTTACCAAAGCTTACAGGATATTTAATAAACGGAAGCTGACAATTGAGGAATCAGTTCATGTAGTTTGACGAATCTCACCATGATCCTACAGGAGTAGAAGATGTCACTCAGAATATCCAACAACTCACCATTGATGATCCAAAAACTCCTATAAAACCTATAGTTGACTTAGAAATCAACCCCGCTGCTGTAAGAACAGAAGTAGATGAAGCTGATGCTGTACAAGCTGAAGCTAAAACTACAGCAACTCTAGATACAGTACGGGACTCAGAATTAGAACCCGACAGAAGATGGTTGAGAGATCACCCACAGGAGTTGATCATAGGAAATATTGATGCTGGTGTATCTACCCATAGTAGAATACAGAGTACACAAGGAAATATACTATGTGCGCAAGAAGAACCTGAATCTGAGATTTCTCCATTTCCTGTATGGAAGTCTCTATCTGAACTTAGAAGACTTAATATGTGCACTATCGCTGTATTGTTAGCTCAATCCGAACCTGTTTCCACCAAAGAAGCTCTAGATAATTCTCACTGGATTACATCTATGGAGGAAGAGCTTAATGGTTTCGAAAGAAACAATGTATGGTATCTTGTAACCAGACCAACACATCAATCCGTAATTGGAACAAAATGGGTATTTAGAAACAAGAAGGATGGAAATGGACTCATTATCAGAAACAAATCCCGTCTAGTCACACAAGGCTACAGACAGGAAGAAGGCATAGACTACGATGAAACTTTTGCCCCTGTTGCCAGACTAGAAGCGATTAGGATATTTCTAGCTTTTGCCGCCTATAAAAGCTTTATTGTTTATCAAATGGACATCAAGAGCGCATTCCTGAATGGAGACCTTGTCGAAGAAGTCTATATTGAACAACCACCTGGGTTTGTCAACACAGAAGGCGGAGACCTTGTATACAGACTACGGAAAGTGCTGTATGGACTTAAGCAAGTACCTAGAGCGTGGTATGAGACCCTGTACCTGTATCTAACCGATAATGGATTCGAGAAAGGTGTTGTGGACAATACCCTCTTTCAAATACAGGAAGGTGATGACCTCCTGATGGTTCAAATATACGTAGATGATATTATATTTGGTTCAACTAACCTTGCTCTATGTCAAAGGTTCTCTCATCTCATGCAAAGTAAATTTGAAATGAGTATGATGGGAGAACTTAGTTATTTCCTAGGATTGCATGTAAAGCAGTTGCCTATAGGAATCTTCATCAACCAAGAAAAGTACAGCAAGGAGCTTCTCAACAAATTTGGGATGAATAACTCCAAATCATCGTCAACCCCCACGAGCACTTCCGTGCAAATTAGTGCTGACGAAGCTGGAAAGCCGGTTGATCAATCACTCTACAGGAAGCTAATTGGCTCACTCTTGTACCTAATGGCTAGCAAGCCCGATATCCAGTTTGCTGTAGGAGTGTGTGCGTGATATCAAATAGCAGCTAAATAATCACACTTCACAATAGCCAAACGAATCCTGAAATACGTCAAAGGAACAGTCGATGTAGGATTGTGGTATCCTAAAAAAGGCGGATTCGATTTGGTTGGCTACAACGACTCGGATCTTGGAGGCTGCAAGCTAGATAGGAAGAGTACAAGCGGTACTTGTCACTTTCTTGGACCTAGACTTGTATCTTGGTTCAGTACGAAGCAATTAGCAAACTCGCTTTCCACAGCAGAATCAGAATACTATGCTGCTTGTAGTTACTATATGCAGATCCTTTGGATGCGACAACAGCTATCAGATTATGGAATTGAAGCTAAGGAAACACCGATCATGTGCGATAGCACGAGTGCAATTGCAATAACACACAACCCTGTATTACACTCGCGTACTAAGCACATCCATATGAAGCATCACTTCATTAGGAATCATGTTGAGAACAAGGATGTTCGGCTCGAGAAAGTTCATACAGATATCCAGTTAGCCAACATATTTACCAAGCCTCTCGGCACAACAAGATTCTGTATGCTTCGACAAGAATTGGGTTTGCTACAGCCTGACTCCCTGTAAGTTTTAATGCTTTTACTCAACAATTGAGGGGGAATGCTGTAAGACCCACGAATACAGTATCCACCATTGATTATCTGTACATTCAGACAATCCGAACAACACTGTAGGAACAAAGAGACATATACTTATCCTACAGCTGACGTGTGCAATAATTAAGGGGGAATACAGTATGACCCATGAATACAGCAATAATCTGAAAATTGTTGTATGGGATTGAATCCCGTATGTACCTTTTAAGAGGGAACGTTGTATGTACGCGGATACAGCACATACTATGGAATTCAATTAATATTATATTCTAATATATTATTTATTTCAAAACAGATTTGAGTCCACGTGCCCTATTTTAAATTAAACATCTTTTGCATTAAATGCTTTGCACGACATCTGGACTATTTTATCTTAAACGCCGCAATTTTTCAAATTATTTCATAATTTCGCACCGTCGTTTCGGTCATTAAGGGAAGTCGATACATCAGAAGTGGGACCCGCTATTATTTCAAAATCGGATAGATAAGATGTACTAGTTATGCTCGATTCATCCTGTACGTTCATTTAAAACGACGGTTCCCATCCCTTAAATCTGACCGTTCACTGTCTGGAAACCCTAAATCTTTCCACCACCCAACTATAAAAGGACTGTTTTTGCGCCTTTTGACTCTTTTTGCTTTCTGCAAGTTAAATGAGTCGTTGATCAAACAGCCTACATTTCTCACTGTAATCTTAGTGCGATTTTCTTTGAATCTCACTTTCTTTTCTTCAAGAAACTACTATGGCATCATCACAGACTTCCTCTTCATCTCTCAAAAAGACCGCCACCATCATTGACGGAAGGATCTTTACCAGATCTGTGGTTGTTGAGCGTGTTCATGCTGAAGGAGACGATGTCGAATCCATGGAGATCATCGTTTCGAGGATTCATCAACAAGGCCTCTATCGCCTTGGAAGTCACAATCCTGAGCGCTATGATGCGCAAATGGTTGAGGAATTTTACCTCAACGCCTCTGTTCGTTTCTTCTCTCTTTCACAGGGAGGAAACGTCGCTGACATTTCTACCACCGTCCGTGGAGTGGAGATCCGCGTGGACCAAGAGTTGATACAAAACCTGTATAGGCTACCTGCTGATGTCCTATCTATGGAGGAGCTCGAGACTTTTGGGTCTCAAGAAGTTCTCACCAAATATTGAGGACTATTCTCTGGTTCAGCATCGGACGAGAATGTCCATGCTTCATGCCACAAGAAATGCTTTTGCCTTCCATTTGTCTACTTACACGATTTCTGTTGTCGTGTGATTGAAAACAGAATAGGTGCTTTCGAGATGTGCACCAACCTGAGATTCCGAATGATGGTCACCATCATGTCCTGTGAGAAGGTCAACTGGTGCCAGATTGTCCTCAAAAGGTTGCAGGAAGAAGTCTCTAAACCTGCCTCTCAGAAGAAGTCTTTTGGTCTGATTCTTAATAATATTATGACCAAGTGCGGTGTTCCGCAAGCAAAGGAAGCAAAGAAAATAAATTCACGAAAATATATTGGAGGATCCAGGCCATCCGTCTGCAACAAAGCACATCTGATTGCGAACAGGCCATTTGTCCGAACTCTGCCCCTTTCCGCTGATCCAAGGGACATGACTCCGAAGTCCGGAAGTGAGGAGCCCTAAAAGAAAAGGAAGAGATCTCACAACAAGTCTCCTCTTGCTGGTGAGATGCCAAAAAGGAAGCTAAGGAGGCTTACAAAGGTTAAGACTACAGAGATTACAGCAATCTCAGTAGATGCTCCTTCGACGGCCCAACCCACTGAAACAATCCCCCAAGGCGCAACCCCTGCGGACGAAATAACTGCTACTGTCCAGACAGTAGATCCCGAGCCATTGGCGGCGACGACGGATGCACAGTTATTTGCCAACTTGAAAGACTCTGGCGAGTCGGCTTCCCCTTTGGAGCCAATAGCCACATCTCCTGAACGGGAACCCATACCCGTAAAGGATCCATCTCCCCTCAGGGTACCAACCCCTATACGGGATCCCTCTCCGATACAGGCTCCTACACTTGTATTGGAACCCTTGCCTACAGCGGACCCATGCATTGTACGCAGCCCATCTCCAGACTCCATCATCAACATAACTTTGTTATCTGTGCAAATTGAACAGGCATATGACCATTTTGTTCAATGGAAAGCATACAGGCTTGCTCCGTACGAAACTTTGTACAATTGAAGCGAATGGAGAGAAGAAGAAAGGTTTGTTCTGTAGGTGACAGACTCTCAAAATATTGAAGTCCTGATCCAATGGGACAACCTTTGCTGCAAGGAGCTGATTTCGATCCATCTAATGGACAAATCTGATGCTCGAAAGAAAGGGAAATTTCTGTCTGAAGAAACAATTCCTATCAGTCCAAAATCTGATCATGACTCAGACAACGACGATGACGCCTTCCAGGCTGGTCTGAGGATGAGCCGTGAAGAAGCAAGAGAACAGGAATTCTCAAGGACACATCATCAACAAGGAGAAGGGACCTCGAGCCAACAGTCCCTTCCCCAACAGCAAGAAACTGTTTAAGACAGCGAGGAATTAGTCCCTCCTTTCGCAGAGGAACAAATAGTTTCACAACAGGAACCCGATCCTGTCGCCGACGACCAAGCCCGCGCCATCCCGTAAGAGGAATCAGTCCCTCTATCGGAGCAGGCGGAAGCTGAGAGACAACAAGAGGAATCAGTTCCTCCTGTACCAATATCTACAGAAACCATTTCAGAACAGGAAGAAACAATTACCCCTGTCGCCGATCAGTCCGAACAACCGCAAGCTGAGACAGCCCCTGCTTCCCCTGCACCTTCACCCATTAATGTGGAATCCGACGATGGTTTCTTACCTGAGGATGAACCGCAACGACTGGGAAATGACATGGTCATCAGACAGCTCAATGGAGCTGAAGAAGAAAAGCCTAGCTCTCCAGCTAGACATGAGCAACTCCATGCTCTCGGTCTCTAAACTGTATTTATACAGGATGCTATGAATGCGCTGCATACTATTGAAAAGGAGATCAATTGGTTGCATGGGACTGCCATTGATGAAATGACGGGCGTAAGAATAGAAATTTCCAAAATGGAAGAAGCCTTCGGCATTGTGCCCACCATCCTAAGGCAAGCTCTCAACCAACTCCAACAGCACGAGGAGCAGATCCTCTTGGAAGAACAAGCCAAGCTTCGCATTTCTGAGGCCAAAACTGCATCAGACCTTGTTGAAACCGGCTCCCAGCTCCGAGGACATGATAAAAAGATACAAGAGATGTTGCTGGTGCTTAACTCCCTTGTTGAAAAATTTTCAAGCTTCGAGACCAAACAGGATAATGCTATGAAAATCCTGGAGCGCTTAGATGAAAAAGTCTCGTACCTTGATGAAGCCAAAAAGGGGGAAGAATCTCGAGAAGCTGGAAGGATATGGAGACAGGAAAAAGAAAAGGAGTTTGACGCTGCATTAGAAGACAGCGTTACTGCTGCAATTACTCGATTGTCAGCTCCTGCTCATACTGTTAGGATACAAGGTGCTCGCCCTGAATTCCACGATCCTAACATTCCGTGGGAAAACCTTGTACAGAAGCCTTCGGCAATAAATATCCCGACCAACCGACAGCCTACAACAGATGAGATAAAGGAATGAAGGAAAAATGAACTGTTAAGATACTTTGTAGTTCTTATCAGGGAATCCTCCATATTCAATAACTGTAAAACGCTGAAGGAAGCTGCCGAGGATTTTACAAGGAGACTGGAATAAGGAAAGCTACCCCTACAGCTCCAGATGAAAAGTAAGCATAGGAAAGGCGATCCGGTTACCCATCCTGAAGACTGGATTCTTGTGTTCGATAAATCTTATGAAGGACAAGCCATCTACTTAAATCGAAACAAGGATGCCTTGCAAAACTGGTGGAAGGGAACCAAGAATAATCCAAGAAGGCCTTGGAGACATGCTGACTATAGGAGTTAGCTTGTAGGATCCTTCCTGTATTTTATTTTTGAAACAGCAAAAACTTTGTATCCTCATTTTTGCCCAAACTTGTAATCTTCGCTCTTCATCTATAAAATATATTTTGTCTTGACAGATTACAACCCGTAATCTACTGTGTTACTGTGTGATTACGAAATGAGTTTATTTTCTGCAATAAACAAGTATGAAACTTGTATAGTATATAAGCTGTAAGAACTTGTCTGCGAACAGTTCATAGATTAAGTTGTATTCAACTAGATTACACTGTAAGATTGTGCCTGCGCGCTAATCATAAGTTTAAGTTGTAACAACACTTTGCTGTTAGATACTACCTTTTTAGAACTTGCCTGCGAGCAGTTCACATTGCTTCAGTTTGCTGAAGGCCAGAACATTCGACAGAAGATCGAAACAAAGATATTTCAAAGGTTTTGGCATCAAGGTTTTGGCATCATCAAGAAGACTTGGCAATTATAAAAAAGGGAGAAATTGTTGGGATAAACAATCCTCTATCAATGTTTTGATAAAGTGCCAATATAAAGCAAGCAGCTGTCCAGAAGACGATCGAAATTGTTGGATAAACAATCCTGTATCGAAGTCTTCTCAAAATGCCAACATACAGCAAGCTGCTGTACTGAAGTCAAACATACAGAAATATGTCAAGTGCCTCCTCCTGAATACAACAAAAGTATAAAGTGCCATCATACAGCTAGAAGCTTATCAGTCGGTATGATACTAAGTATGGAAGCTGTCATGAAGTAATCATACAACATCTCTCCAAACAGCAGCACTAAGATAGCCTACAGCATTATATTGGATATAGCATACAGGCTGTAAGTGTTGAGTACTTCAACACTTATCCAACAGGACTGAAGACCGTTGAAACGGAATCTGCCTTATTCGCTAAAAGTCAAGTCCCATTTGAAAAGAAGTATTTAAATACTGAAGGGATAAAGTATTTAAATACTAACCGACACAGATCTTCAAATCAAGGAGCAAAAACCGGATCGTGTTTTATTCAAATAAATCATCCCGTTGGAATGGACTTTTGCTCAACGGATCTATTCTCAACGGATCTATTCAGAGGCTATATATATACCCCAGAGTTTGAAGATCAGTTCACTCCAACAAATACAAGCTTACAAGCAATACACGAACGATCTATTAACTGAATATTCAATATCATTAGATCAAGCTTACAAGAGCAAAGTATATTTCTTCAAGTATCATTCATATCTGAAAAGAAGAAATATACCCAGTCAATCAAGAACAGCCATCATCAACTCAAGATCTTCATATTCAAGCTGCTATTCTTACCTGGTTACTTTATCTTTTACCTTCGAGTAAAAACCTAGTTCTGTGTGAACTAAAGAAGTTATTCCGACCTGTGTGGGACGAATAAGACGAAGCTTTGGAACTGTGTGTGAAGAAGCAAGTCAAGAGTTAGCTTTGACCAATCTGTGTGAACGGTTGAAAGCTACAGTCTTTGTATCAATCTGTGTGAACGATACGAGGATAGGTTTGATTATAGACACGTAGTTGTGTACGCAGTGTTTGTAATAAAATGTTTTACTCTTGTGTGGAGGACCAGTAGACGTAGAGGGGTTTACCTCGAACTACTTTAATTACTGTGTTAATTATCTTCTACATTTACTGCTTTCATTATTATGATTTGTTTAAGTATACTTCAAAAAAACCCTGTACGCACCAAGCAAATAGAGATTAGCCCAGTTGCTGTATTTATAGCAACTTACTATTTCAAGACTTCCGCTACGAACTCTAATCTGAAGTCGTACAGCTTGTTGCTAAAATCTTTCCAAGCTGTATTCTGTATACTTAGTGGCCAACAGTTGCCCACACGACATCTGGATATAGGCGGGATATACTCTAGAAGATCTTGAGGTAGAAATACAAGAAGATCAAGGAGGAATACGAGGAGGAGTTCGATCGACCCAAGGGGACTTTCTACCACTTCGCTTCAAAGGTATGAATTACCAATTCTACTGCGTAAATATGCATATTTAAATTGTTAATTAGACTGTTTAATTAATTAATTGACAAGCCTAAATAGATCTGCAGTTTTGTTGGTTAGTTTATAAAACCAAATATATTCATTTCATCCATCTCGCTTCCACTGCGTTTTATATTCTGACAATTGGTATCGGAGCCAGTCTTTAGGTTCTGTTCAATTTAATTAATTTGTGATTAATTTGCTAGCAATTTAAATATTCATATGGTATGATGTTTGGAATATTTTTGCTAGAAATTGTCTTGCAGATGAATATGGTCCAATTATCATGGCTATGTGATTTTATTTATTTACGAATTTTGGTAATTTGGCCCGATTTTGAGGCATGTATTAAGTTTTTCCCGTGAGAATATCCACGGGTAGAATAGGACTTTGTTTTTCCTTGTAAAATTTGATGTAAATTAGATGTATTTTAATTCTTATAAAATTGTAATCGAATTGAAATACACAAACTACCGAAGGAAAAGAAGTCCAGCACGAAAAAGAGTCCTGATCGGACGAACCGACCGAGACCAGGCTGCTGCTGATCAGGATTCGGCCAATACAGGAAATTTCTTATGCAATTAATTTTGCATGGAAGAAAGTTTCTAAATTTGGCAATTTTTGTGCCCCAACCAGGAGGAGGTGACGAGATGATTGAAGCAGTGGGAGCAAAAGAGCCAAGGATTTTCTCGTTAATCAAAACGAGGAATAAAAGCCATGATAATTGGATTTAATTATCCGATTTTTTTTATTTCGGTTTTTACTGTTTTGATGAATGACATGTATGGATGTATGCGTGATATGTTTCTTGCATGTTAGGACGAGAGAATTAAAAACCTTATTTTTTCAAAATAACTAAGTGATTTTAATAATTGATTTATTAAAAATCAAGTTGGCCTCCATAATTAGTAAATTGTAAAATAATTAGCATGCGCGTTGATATTAGAGTCTTCCTCCACATCGGATGTGCTGATTATTAGCTCACTAGTTTTAAACTTCGATTAAAAGGTGAATGTTATTTTTTACGATAGGACCTCTCCATCTGCAGGACTATTATCATTAAATAATATTCTAAGGTTTGTTAAATTATGGTGTTCACTTAGGTGTATTAATTAATAAGCTCCCCATCGGAGTCTATGTTAATTAATCATGGCCAAGAGAAACCAAATATTAATTTTACTTGTCAAAATGCATCTTGACTGGATAGTAAAATTAAAGACGTTAAAATCTACTTGAGAAATGTATATGTAAACGTCCACACTAACGTGGCTTGCATGTGCGGTTTTTCGAGGTGTTGGTTGACTACATATATGTTGTGTTTTATGGTTTTTCAATATATTTTGCGTCGAATTATTTGATGAATGGCGTTTTTAATTTTATTCTCAGATGTATTTCAATCCACTAGCTGTTATTCTCAAAGAAAATAAACTTGATGGCACTAACTTTGCCGACTGAAAAAGAAATCTTGACGTTGTCCTGACTGCCGAGGGGCATAAATTTATGTTAACTGAGGAGAGCCCTCTGGAACCAGAACCGGATGCCACTCCTGAAGAGTTGGATGAATTCCGGAAATGGAAAAAGTCTGATGAGATGGCTCGCTGTTATATTTTGGCTTCACTGACAAATGTATTGCAACATCAGCACCAGACGATGGCCTCAGCCACGGAAATGATGAAAAATCTCACCGAGATGTTTGGTCATCAGAACCGGGCGGCTAGGCAAAATGCAATGAGGGTATTGATGACAACCCAAATGTCTGAAGGGACTCCAGTAAGGGATCATGTTCTAAAAATGATGTCTCATTTGAATGAACTGAGCATACTGGGGTCCACTATCGATACCGAGTTGCAGGTCGATATTATCTTGGGCAGCTTGCCAAGAAGCTTTGAGCAGTTCCGCCTTAACTACAATATGAATCGTAGGACTTACACTTTGGCGGAACTTCTGACAGAGCTTCAATCTGCTGAAGGTCTCTTCAAACAAGGTTATCATCAAATTCTTGCGGCAACCGGTGCTAGTTCTTCAAAACCCAAATGAGGAAAGAAGAAAAAGCAAGTTGGCCAGAATCAAGTGGCAACCTTCAAAGCTAAGGGCAAGGCTCCTCAGTCCAAGGCTCCTCAGTCCAAGGAAAACAAAAAACCGAAGGGTAAATGCTATAAGTGTGGTCTGAAGGGGCATTTCAAGAGTGAATGCCCTAAGAAAGGTACGTATCATGCACTAGTAGTCAAAACATGTTTGGCTGCCTGTTCTATCATTTTGTGGATAGTAGATTCAGGCTCCACTGATCATGTTTGTTATGACTCGCAGGGGTTCCAATTAACCAAAGTACTTAGTGCGGATGAGATTACTATTAGCTGGGGCGACTATTCCACGCTGAAGGCTGTTGTAGTGGGAGTCATGCAGTTAAAAGTAAATGATAGGATTCTAGTCCTAAATAATGTATTATTAGTACCTGATTTTAGAATGAATTTAATTTCAGTTTCTAAATTGCGTTGTGATGGAGATTCAGTTTCTTTTGGAGGTAATGCAATTATTAAAAGAAATGGTGAATATATTTGCACGAGTACTTATAATGAAGGACTTTATGTCATTAATGCTACACCAACTCCCTTGCATAATTATAAATCGCTTAATTATTTGACTAATCCTAATAAAAAAAATAACCTTAGAGCATAAATCAAACATATTTGTGGCATTTACGATTGGGTCATATTAACCTTAGAAGGATTCAAAGATTGGTGAGCAATGGCCCATTAGATTTACTCCAAGTTGAGTCATTTCCAATTTGCGAATCCTGTCTAGAAGGGAAAATGACTAAAAGGGCTTTCCAAAGCAAAGAAAATCGTGAACAAAATGTATTGGAATTGGTACACACCGATGTATGTGGTCTAATGAATATCCAGGCTAAGGGTGGTTTCGAATACTTCGTCACGTTTATAGATGATTATTCGAGATATGGATACATCTATTTGATGCGACGTAAGTCTGAATCTTTTGATAAGTTCAAAGAATTCAAGGATGAAATGGAGAAGCGTCAAGAACAGAGTATCAAGTCACTACGATCTGATTGTGGTGGCGAATATCTTAGTAGAGAGTTTTTGGATTTCTTGGCACATGGGGGGATTACTTCCCAGCTCACTGCGCCTGGTACACCACAACAAAATGGTATTGCTAAACGAAGGAATCGTACTTTATTAGAGATGGTTAGGTCAATGATGAGTTATTCTGATTTGCCTATTTCGTTTTGGGGATACGCCTTGGAAACAGCGGCGTACATTCTAAACTTGGTGCCTTCGAAGTCAGTTCCAAAAACACCCACAGAACTGTGGAATGGGCGCAAGCCCAGTCTAGAACATGTTCTGATTTGGGGTTCACCAGCACACGTGCTGAATAAGGAAGCTGATAAGTTGGCATCTCGTACAGAAATACGAGTGTTTGTAGAATATCCGAAGGGTGGCTTATTCTACAGTCCTAAAGATCAGAAGGTTATTGTTAGCACCAATGCCCAGTTCTTAGAGGAGGACTATGTAATAAGCCACAAGCCTAGGAGTGAGGTCAATCTAGAGGAACTTACTGGCGAGATTTCGACAATACCAATCGTACAAACACCTAGTGTACCACGTATCGACACTATTGTGGATACGCAAACTAAGGACACGCCTCGTCATAGTGGGAGGGTTGTTCGTCAACCTGATCGTTTCATTGGAATGGAAGCGTCTTCGGACCACTTCCCGGACCAGGATGAAATGGATCCATGTACGTATAAGCACGCAGTTCAAGACAAGGATGCTGAATCCTGGCAAACAGCAATGGAATCCGAAATGGGATCTATGGATTCTAATCAAGTGTGGGAGCTAGTAGTGTAATATCCGGAATTTCTACTACTGTTGTTTGATATTATTTTATCCGAGTTATATTGTACAGCGTGGAATCTGTACAGTATGGATAAAATAAATAAAGGACTGAGATGTCAGTATCGGTATAATTGTCATATCTGGTCGACAGTTGCATTTGAGGATATCGTGTATCAGGTTATCGTACTTTCGATATAGAGTATATCGTATAAGAATGTTATTGGATTCAGTATACGTATTCAGTATGCCGTATGTTCGTTTTCAGTATGTCGAGACAGGCGGTAACAGTTGAAATTGGCTAAGTATAGAATACTTAGCGTACGCTAATGTTGAAGACTTACGTACGCTAAATTGGTTGTGTTACGTACGTTATGGCTAAAGCATTACGTACGTAATGAGGGAATCGGACAGGACCGAGTCATGGTCGGCAGGTGGGATCCGATGTCGGCAGCGGATGTGGACAGGCGAGTCAACCCCGGCCATTACGTACGCTACGAGAACTGTATAACGTACGTTAAATAGAATTTTACTGTAGCAAGTCAACGTACATATTACGTACGTAATGAAGGAAATGTTACGTACGTAATCAGTTGGACGAAACAGGTCAGTTAGTTTTGGAAATGAGATTACGTACGCTATTAAGGACGCTTAGCGTACACTAAGTGCATTACGTACGTTAATGCTGGTGGTTAACGTACGTAAAGATCGATGCAGTTTATAAAATGAAAGTTCGTCTTTCATTTCTCCTGATCATTTCACTTCGTTTTTCCGTCCTTCTTCACTTCTAAGTATGTTTTACTCTTTTAAGTCGATTGTGAGCTTGGAGGCATGGATTAGAAGCTTGGATATGAAGATATCAATGATTCTTGAAGGGTTTGATTGGGTTATTTATGTTCTTGAGGTATGTTGTTGAATTCTTCACTTTGATTTTGGATTTTGGTGTTGTTATCCGTAAATGATTCGTATGAAGAGGATTAAGATGTTGTTTCGATTCTTGAGGTTATATGAATTATATGTTGAAGGAAGATGGTGAAATGATGGTTTATATCTTGAATATGTTGATTATGATTATGAAATCATAGAGTTCTTGATGTTCTTGGTATTATTATCCGTATTTGATCCGTATGATGATGATTAGGGAGTTGTTGCTATAATCCTTGAGGTTATGTAGAGTGTATACTGAAGAATACGATGATTCATGACTTAGATTACGAATTGGAAGATTATCTTCATGTTAAAGGATATCGAATTATGTTGTTTTAATGGTTATGAACATGAGTTCGAATCCCTTAGTGTTCTTGAGGAACTTTTGATGAATTTAACATAGTAAGACGATCGTATATTGAATTATCGGTATTTTTATATATGAAGATCGAATATTCGTTGGTTGTAGTGGTAGAATTCGTATGTTCTTAATGAAATACGAATCATGATATCAATTTGGAATCCGGAAAGATTGTGATTGTTCGTCGAATATGATTTCCTTTACGCTCGTATCCGTAATCACATTGTGGTTGTGAATTCGTAATTGTTTGAATTGGATTATTCGGACTTGTGGTTAATCAGGATAGTTGTGGAACCGTTGGGTTTATTGATCGGTTGTATTGATTGATTATGATCATCGAGCTGTAGTTTGTATTGTAGATATCGTTGAATCGTTGAAATGATTTGGTTGGTCGTGTCAGTTGATAATTGTTATCGGATATGTGTTATTTGATTACTTCGATAGGTTGAGATTATTGATCGGTGATTATAACCGGATGCTGCGGTCGTGTTCGAGTATGTTCTTGAATTGCTTCGGTCGGGGCCGAGGAGCTCGTAGACGAAGGCATTGTGACCGGTAGCGGCTTCATCATCGTCATGTCGGTATCGAGTCAAGTTATTACTTGATCAGTTGTAATGTTTAATGAATGGTTTCAGTTTCATTTCGTTTATAATGCATATAGCAATGATTGTATGTTGTCACTCCGATTCTGGGAGTTAAATCATAAGGTTTAATATTCATTTCGGTTATTGGAATTTTGGGTATCGAGGATACATTATGGTAAAGACGAGGATATGAGTATCTGTAGTCCATGGTACGTTTGGATCGCCGAGCATTGCGGATACTCGTCGGTGATGGTTTGATATCGAGATTTCTCCCGAAGGACTCGGGGCAAGTATCTTATATCGATTCAGTTAGAGTTAGTAATTTGATCATGCATATTGTCATTCATGTTGTCGAACATGAGGCCGTCTTAATTGATTTGTCTTATTGTCGTTCATGTTGCGTTGTTCATGTTGATGAACATATTGTTTTGCATATGTGTATGCATATTGTGTTGTTTATATTGTTTTGATCCGATGGGATTGCGCGATCTATGCTGAGGGCGCTGGATCGGATGTCCACCTCGTGTTGGTCCGATGGGATCATCTTGGGATCTATGCTGAGGGCGCTGGATCATTGGACGGGGTTTTCCACCTCGTGTTAGTCCGACGGGATCATCTGGGGATCTATGCTGAGGGCGCTGGATCATTGGATTACCCAGTGTCGTGTTGATGGAATCTTGTGGATTCGCATCGTTGGTTTTATATGTGCTGTTGTATGTATATTATTGGTTATCCACCGCGTGTTGATCTTGTAGGATCATCTTGGGATCTATGCTGAGGGCGCTGGGTCATGGGATTTCCATTGAGTATACATTGTTGATATTGTTTTGAGCATATTGACGTGGTCATATGAGTATGCATTTGTAGGTCTTGTGTTAGGACCGTGTCCGTATTGCATTGATCTGTTCTCGGATTAGACTGATATGATTGTCGTGTCACTTCATATCTCGAGGTATGTTCCGTATTTTCCTTTGGTATTTGTCTTTGATGGACAATCGGTTATCGTCTTGGGATTTGATGATGTTATTCGATGGATCGTGTTGGTCAGAACTGGTATATTTCCGTATCGCGAGTTGGTGATGATAGTTTGAGAATTACTTGAGTAAGTAAAGTTATGGCGGTAAGATTACGTTGGTCGTATTCTTATGTTGTATTCTCATTGGTATGTAATTATTAATGTGATGTGACGGTTATCATTGTTGGATATTATGGCTGACCCCGTCGTGGGATTTCTTTTTAGGTTCTTGGAGTATCGAGCTTGGAGCGGTCGTGAAGAGATGAGATTCCCGGAGGATACTGGCTAGGACATGTTTTATGTATTGAGTTTCCTGATCAGTCGCTGTATTCCGCTGCTAGAGTATATTTATGGTTGGTCTTTTTCCGCTTCGTGAGTATTTTGAAACGCTCTTTTGGTATCTGGTAACTGAGGTTACTTTGGAAATCGTTTTCTAAACTTTTGAGTGTCGGCCGTTTGGCCTTGCGATTTCAAATGAGTTTTTACGACGGTTTTGATAAATGGATTTTATAAGTCTTTATGCATTTTTAAAGATAGTACCGTCGTTGGCCTCTTGGGCATTTGTAAATGATTGTGAAAATTTCCTTCAGCCTTGTGGGTTCCATCTCGGGGCCCACGGCGCTGTAATATTCCCGGTTAAATCTGGGGGTGTTACAGAATATGGTATCGGAGCTTAGGTTGAGAAAACCTAGGCATTTGGGTCGAGTTGGGTCGTGTTTTATTGCGTCATTCGAGTTGTCGATTGACTAATACTAGAGCCGTGAGTTTTTGTATTCACTCAGGCTTGTACGTTATGTGATTTACCAGTGTGGTACTGGGTTTGTTGTAAACTTTTCCAAATGGTGTTAACGAGATTCTATGGAATGAGATTTATTGTGTTCTTGAGTCGAACTGAGTCGGCAAAACGTGTGTTTTGAAAATATCTGTGTTGAGTATTTTCTAGAGTTGAGACATGTGCCAGTATCACGGGGAATCATCGGCTTCACGATCTGTAAGTATTTGGATTTTTGAATTTCATTGAGATTTACTGTCGTTCTAAGTTGATATGCTTTGAGATTCAGCAGAATATTATGCGTTACATTATAAGGTGACAGAGTTGGGAAATGATTGATGATCTTGAGGAGTTATGATTTTGAGAATCAGTGTGTTGGTTAGATTTTGGGACGAAATTGTGTTTTCGGGAGAAGGACTATGGATTGTTGAGAAGAACATGTAGTCATGTTAGTTCATTTTATGATATATGAACTGCTTTTGAGCATTTGAAAATGATGTTTTTCAAAATGAATATTTTATGGATGTTTTATGGAAAATGATTTTGGGCCGAGACCCAATCGATTTTGAAATAGTTTTATAACTCAGGACTTGGGGTCCGAAAAGGGTTTTCTACTTTTTAAACTTCTTGTAATGTGGAATGAGATACGGGCTGAGACCCTAATGTTTCAAAAGACTTTCCTGTTTTCTAAAAACTCCCGAGATTTGTAAAATACTTTACCAATCGTTTACCTATGTTATTTCCGCCTTTCGAGGCTTTGGTTTACTTGTTCAAATGGAACTTCTCGGGAAGTCTTTCGCCGTGTTTGATTTGTTGATTTGTTTCAACGTTTTGTCATATCATATTTGAGGTAATCCAGGATGGATTAAGGATTGACGTTGCGAGTAGTATGTGGAGGAGGAGTTTTTATCAGAGTCTATATATTGAGATTTTGGAATTTCATCGTGTGGTTTTCCGATGGAATATCAGTGAATTTGGTGACAAGCCGAATTGGTATACAGGAGTATGGATGTAGTCCAGCATTTGCATAGTTTTCATTTTAAAACTTCGAAATCGTGCGGATTCGAAGGAAACTGTTATCGAATACTTGGCACCGGCGAGCCAGTTTAATTTTTCGAAAATTATTTTCGTGGTCTTACGAAAATTTATGTTTTGAGTTTTCAAACTTTGAAAGAATTTTCGAAAATTTCTCTTTTGACAAGACTATATGATTTCAAACTGGTTTTGAGAATGTGATTAGTAACCATACGCATTTAGTGTATATTACATATCATGGTGAAGTTGTGAGTGTGACTCACGAACTGGATAATATATCAATGTGGAACGATGAATAGGGATCCGAACTTTGGTATGGTAGTAGTGTGATTTTTACCATAGTGATTTTGAAGGATTTCGTTGTAAGTGTAGATTTGGGGATGGCGACCCCATGCTGGTTGTTTTGGATATGGAGTGGTCGTTCCCACTCCCTGTATGATTGGATATGTTCGTCGGTTTGTGATTGGTTGTTCGTATGCCGAGGGGTATGTTCACCAGTTGGTTGTGTTTCGTTGAGAATCATTGTATGTGATTGGTGTGTCGTTTTGAGAATTTTGCTTTTTTCGTATATCTGTCTCTGTGGTTCGGTGTTCATTGTGTTGGAGCTTACCGTTTAAAGGTATTCTCGATTATCGTTGACCGTTCGTTGGTCGTATTGGAGTTTATCATGTTGATGATATTCTCGATTGTGTTTTGACCTCTGGTTGGTCATATGGGAATTTATCATGTTGATGATAAATTCGGTTGATTTATTAGTTGATCATTTTTTTGGTGATCATCTGAGCGTTCGGATTTTGTGTTGATGTTTCGGGATTCGTGTCGTTGTTTTGGGCAGTTGTTTTGCAGATGTATTGTGTATTATTCGTCTTATCGGAATTGGAACTTGATTACGTAATCAGGCAGACAGGATTTGATTCGGGCAGATTGTTTCATCCGAAGATGATATATTTTGTTGAGACTCAGGGAATTGTGATCGTAAGCGTATTGAGACTGTACAGTGAGATCGCTTGCTAGTATCTCAGGAGATCGTCGACCTGCGTATTTGTAAATGTGCTCTTTTGGTTATTCAGTAATGATGATGATTGATCGTTGTCGTGATGACTTTGGGATATTTTGGTTGAACGGTATGTTTGTTTTATGACGGATTGCAAGTTTCGAGGCCGAAACTTATTTTAAGTGGTGTAGAATGTAATATCCAGAATTTCTACTACTGTTGTTTGATATTATTTTATCCGAGTTATATTGTACAGTATGGATAAAATAAATAAAGGACTGAGATGTCAGTATCGGTATAATTGTCATATCTGGTCGACAGTTGCATTTGAGGATATCGTGTATCAGGTTATCGTACTTTCGATATAGAGTATATCGTATAAGAATGTTATTGGATTCAGTATACGTATTCAGTATGCCGTATGTTCGTTTTCAGTATGTCGAGACAGGCGGTAACAGTTGAAATTGGCTAAGTATAGAATACTTAGCGTACGCTGAAGACTTACGTACGCTAAATTGGTTATGTTACGTACGTTATGGCTAAAGCATTACGTACGTAATGAGGGAATCGGACAGGACCGAGTCATGGTCGGCAGGTGGGACCCGATGTCGGCGGCGGATGTGGACAGGCGAGTCAACCCCGGCCATTACGTACGCTACGAGAAGTGTATAACGTGTGTTAAATAGAATTTTACTGTAGCAAGTCAACGTACATATTACGTACGTAATGAAGGAAATGTTACGTACGTAATCAGTTGGACGAAACAGGTCAGTTAGTTTTGGAAATGAGATTACGTACGCTATTAAGGACGCTTAGCGTACGCTAAGTGCATTACGTACGTTAATGCTGGTGGTTAACGTACGTAAAGATCGATGCAGTTTATAAAATGAAAGTTCGTCTTTCATTTCTCCTGATCATTTCACTTTGTTTTTCCGTCCTTCTTCACTTCTAAGTATGTTCTAAACACTTTTCAGTCGATTGTGAGCTTGGAGGCATGGATTAGAAGCTTGGATATGAAGATATCAATGATTCTTGAAGGGTTTGATTGGGTTATTCATGTTCTTGAGGTATGTTGTTGAATTCTTCACTTTGATTTCGGATTTTGGTATTGTTATCTGTAAATGATTCGTATGAAGAGGATTAAGATGTTGTTGTTTTGATTCTTGAGGTTATATGAATTATATGTTGAAGGAAGATGGTGAAATGATGGTTTATATCTTGAATATGTTGATTATGATTATGAAATCATAGAGTTCTTGATGTTCTTGGTATTATTATCCGTATTTGATCTATATGATGATGATTAGGGAGTTGTTGCTACAATCCTTGAGGTTATGTAGAGTGTATACTGAAGAATAGGATGATTCATGACTTGGATTACGAATTGGAAGATTATCTTCATGTTAAAGGATATCGAATTATGTTCTTGAGGAACTTTTGATGAATTTAACATAGCAAGACGATCATATATTGAATTATCAGTATTTTTATATATGAAGATCGAATATTCGTTGGTTGTAGTGGTAGAATTCGTATGTTATTAATGAAATACGAATCATGATATCAATTTGGAATCCGGAAAGATTGTGATTGTTCGTCGAATATGATTTCCTTTACGCTCGTATCCGTAATCGCATTGTGGTTGTGAATTCGTAATTGTTTGAATTGGATTATTCGGACTTGTGGTTAATCAGGATAGTTGTGGAACCGTTGGATTTATTGATCGGTTGTATTGATTGATTATGATCATCGAGCTGTAGTTTGCATTGTAGATATCGTTGAGATGATTTGGTTGGTCGTGTCGGTTGTTAATTGTTATCGGATATGTGTTATTTGATTACTTCGATAGGTTGAGATTATTGATCGGTGATTATAACCGGATGCTGCAGTCGTGTTCGAGTATGTTCTTGAATTGCTTCGGTCGGGGCTGAGGAGCTCGTAAACGAAGGCATTGTGACCGGTAGCGGCTTCATCATCGTCATGTCGGTATCGAGGCAAGTTATTACTTGCTCAGTTGTAATGTTTAATGAATGGTTTCAGATTCATTTCATTTATAATGCATATAGCAATGATTATATGTTGTCACTCCGATTCTGGGAGTTAAATCATAAGGTTTAAGATTCATTTCGGTTATTGGAATTTTGGGTATCGAGGATACATTATGGTAAAGACGAGGATATGAGTATCTGTAGTCCATGGTACGTTTGGATCGCCGAGCATTGCGGATACTCGTCGGTGATGGTTTGATATCGAGATTTCTCCCGAAGGACTCGGGGCAAGTATCTTATATCGATTCAGGTAGAGTTAGTAATTTGATCATGCATATTGTCATTCATGTTGTCGAACATGAGGTCGTCTTAATTGATTTGTCTTATTGTCGTTCATGTTGCGTTGTTCATGTTGATGAACATATTGTTTTGCATATGTGTATGCGCATATTGTGTTGTTTATATTGTTTTGATCCGATGGGATTGCGCGATCTATGCTGAGCGCGCTGGATCGGATGTCCACCTCGTGTTGGTCCGACGGGATCATCTTGGGATCTATGCTGAGGGCGCTGGATCATTGGACGGGTTTTTCCACCTCGTGTTGGTCCGACGGGATCATCTTGGGATCTATGCTGAGGGTGCTGGATCATTGGATTACCCAGTGTCGTGTTGATGGAATCTTGTGGATTCGCATCGTTGGTTTTATATGTGTTGTTGTATGTATATTATTGGTTATCCACCTCTTGTTGATCTTGTAGGATCATCTTGGGATCTATGCTGAGGGCGCTGGGTCATGGGATTTCCATTGAGTATACATTGTTGATATTGTTTTGAGCATATTGACGTGGTCATATGAGTATGCATTTGTAGGTCTTGTGTTAGGACCGTGTCCGTATTACATTGATCTGATCTCGGATTAGACTGATATGATTGTCGTGGCACTTCATATCTCGAGGTATGTTCTGTATTTTCCTTTGGTATTTGTCTTTGATGGACAATCGATTATTGTCTTGGGATTTGATGATGTTATTCGATGGATCGTGTTGGTCAGAACTGGTATATTTTTGTATCGCGAGTTGGTGATGATAGTTTGAGAATTACTTGAGTAAGTAAAGTTATGGCGGTAAGATTACGTTGGTCGTATTCTTATGTTGTATTCTCATTGGTATGTAATTATTAATGTGATGTGACGGTTATCATTGTTGGATATTATGGCTGACCCCGTCGTGGGATTTCTTTTTAGGTTCTTGGAGTATCGAGCTTGTAGCGGTCGTGAAGAGATGAGCTTCCCGGAGGATACTGGCTAGGACATGTTTTATGTATTGAGTTTCCTGATCAGTTGCTGTATTCCGCTGCTAGAGTATATTTATGGTTGGTCTTTTTCCGCTGCGTGAGTATTTTGAAACGCTCTTTTGGTATTTGGTAACTGAGGTTAGTTTGGAAATCGTTTTCTAAACTTTTGAGTGTCGACCGTTTGGCCTTGCGATTTCAAATGAGTTTTTACGACGGTTTTTGATAAATGGATTTTATAAGTCTTTATGCATTTTTAAAGATAGTACCGTCGTTGGCCTCTTGGGCATTTGTAAATGATTGTGAAAATTTCCTTCAGCCTTGTAGGTTCCATCTTGGGGCCCACGACGCTGTAATATTCCCGGTTAAATCTGGGGGTGTTACAAGTAGAGCCACCCAATGGGGTAAAACCCATTGGAAGTGTAACACCCCCAAATCCTATTGGGTTATTACAGTGCCGTGGACCCCACGCCAGGAGATCCACCAGGCGAACATGACTAAAATACGTTAAATTAAACAACAAGGGAAAATCATAGTCCCTACCATGATATCCAACACAATATTCCGATAGGGAATTTCAACGACAAAAGTGGCCTACATGGCCAAAATGAAATACAACAGCATCCACGAACATCTGTTCGGGTAATACAACACGACAACAACTGACAAGACTGGAGTACACTCCAACTGACTGACCAACAATGAACAACTCGGACTAGTATCGCTCGAATGCCTCGTCGCCATCGTCATGCCCCTGTGCCTCAACTCTCTCCTCGCAAGCACCTAAAACATGAAAACATGTTCCGCCCCACGGGGTCAGTCATCCAGATAATGAACATCAAATACATGTATAACATGATATGCATCCAAAAGCAGAATGAAACGGTATAATGATGATAATAATACGAGATGCTCACAAATCAAAGTAAGAACCGAGCATTCGTGAAATACTATGCCCACGGCATACTATTAATACCTCGACGAGTTAGAACATAAGTGCCCAACGGCGAATCATAATCACGAGAATACCACAAGGAATTACACGACATGAACCAAACCGTAACAGGATTAAATATGAATCACAATGCCGGAGGCTCCAATGAAATTAACAAGACAATCACAAGGCCTAAAACCACTCAAATTAAATCACAAATATCACAATCACATGAAGTCGAAACAGCCCGAAGCTGTTATTCATTAGGGCCGAAGCCACGGCATGAAAGCCGTATCACAATTAGGGCCGAAGCCACGGCATGAAAGCCGTATCACAATTAGGGCCGAAGCCACGGCATGAAAGCCGTATCACAATTAGGGCCGAAGCTACGGCATGAAAGCCGTATCACAATTAGGGCCGAAGCCACGGCATGAAAGCCATATCACAATTAGGGCCGAAGCCACGGCATGAAAGCCGTATCACAATTAGGGCCGAAGCCACGGCATGAAATCCGTATCACAATTAGGGATGGTATGCTGTCTTGAGTCGGCCAGCACCATCCTCGACAGTCCCAACTCAACACCTTGATTTCCTTAGAACGGCTAACCGATGACAATGATGCAGCGGATGATTCCATGAATGCTTGAGCGCTTCGATTTCCTTATAATGGCTAATCGATATAAACGATATGATGAATGATTGAATAACTCGATTGCCTTAGAACGGTCAATCGATACAATGATATAGTGAATGATTGAACATTTCGATTTGCCTGCGAACGGCAATTCGATAACAATGATATGAAGGATGCCTCGGTACCTTTAATCGGTTACCGACGACGAAAGTGAGAAATGAATAAGCCAATGCCGGCGTGTACAGTTTTAATGACAATCTAAAAAGGAATAACAATAATATTTGGCAAAATTGCCGAAAGGTATCGTATCGAACGATCTCTTAATATCAATGAATTCATGAAGAGACTAAGTCTCGGAATGATACAACACATTTATACACATATATGATGACATTAATCTCATTGACTAGTACAAGTATAAAACTTGCCTCAAACCGAAGGCGAGAAGGTACTTCCACGATCAACATCCTTAATGAAATTATCGGCCGCTCGAACAACCTTGAACAACATAAATACCAACAATTCTCTTAATACACGAATCAAGCATGATCACAACCAACTCAAAAGTCGATACAACAATACCCGAAACTCATTGGGGCATTAAAACAAACGCGTTGTAAACAATCTCCAATTGTTTACAACCAAAACTCAATTACATCCGAAACCAACTTCCAATGAATGATTCAAACCCACAAAACCTCATGAATACTATCAATAATCCAAAATGAATATCCGAAAACGTGATTATAACGACAATTAATCGAAACCCCCCAATTTCAACTCGATATTCAAAGTGTTCTTGAATAATCCCTCAATAATCCAATGAATCCTTATATAAACTCATAATCATATACATGTCCCTTCATATAACATGATTATAACGTCCAAAACATCATATCTCAACATAAAATCGAAATCCAAGGTGTTGAAGAATATTACCTTTGAAGATCCAAGTACTTTAATCCGAAGAACACGCGTTAAATTGATTATCCGGGCTTCACGATCGAAAGGAGATGAAGAAAATCAAACACCCAAATGTTTTGTGAAGGAAAAACCTTCCCTCAAGCTTTCTCTCGGTTGAAGGTGATGAAAAGGGAGAAAATGGCTGAAATCTCAAAAAAGCGAATTTAAGGGAGTCGATCGCTGTCGGACACGGCCCGTGCCGATCGGCACGGTCGTGTCGCCTGATTGGCCGACACCGGCCGACAGGACTCGACCGTGTCCCGCTTGACACGGTCGCGGCGCCGGAGGGCCATCCGACGATGACCCGTCCGGCAATGACTTCGGCATGACTCGGCCGTGCTGCACGACACCTGGCCGCGTGGCCGGGCGCACGATTCTCGCTTATCCGGAAGGGTTCGACTCGGCCGTGCCAGACGACACGGTCGGGTCCTGAGGCAGACACTTCGGCATTTTCCGGACGAGTACGGCACGGGCCGTGTCGGACGACACGGCCGAGTCCGTTCGGCAGTGATCGGCCAATAACTGAAAAGTGAGCGGTTGAGCTAAAATGACCATAACTCTCTCGTCCGGACTCCGATTGACTCACCGTTTGAACCATTGGAAAGCTAACTTGATGCTCTATAATATTGCAAAGATTTAGAATTTTTGGAGTTACCAAAAATTAATGGTGATCTAACAAAGTCGAACTCATATGAGGAAAGTTGAAACAATGAACAATAACGATACACCACTCGAAGTTTTTCCGAACAGTGAACACGGTGAATGAACATGATTGATGAATGATCATAATCGAGTGAAAATACACTGAGTGACAATTACAGACTGATAATTACTGAATGAAAATGAATGAATTACAACCGGGTATTACATACACCCCCCCTTAAAAGGAGTTTCGTCCTCGAAACTCAGGGTAAACAACTCGGGATATGAACTATCCATCAAGATCTGAAAACAATAATGCACATCTAGTCCTCGGGACCAAATCAATCGCACGCTCAAGTCCCCAAGACTTGACGTCTCGAATCTCAGTGAATGATTTCCCAAATTATCAAAAAAAATCTTGAGCACAACGCCGAAGGGGTGAACTCCCAACAGTTGACCCAAATCTCAAGATTCTCAAATATGATCATAATAAAATAGATCAAGAATAAATGATCCACAGTCACGATACATTACTACGGATTGAGTTACACAGTCATCCAAAAACAAGGTTACATCTCAAATGTAGTCAACATCGTTATCCTTCCATGTCATCGATCTCCTTTATCTCAACGATTTAAGGTATATCCGCAGATGAACTCGCCGCTAAATATGATCTCGGAAGGTCACGAATGAAAGTGACTAAAATGAATGATGAATTATAAATGGATACAAATCCTACAATGATTTGGAACGACTCACCAAGGTGAATTAATAACGTCATGAGTGATAGCTCTATGAAGTGATTGGAACCGCCGTTCCTCGTGAATTGAATGATTAATCGATAATTATGAGTCCCAACATGATTGATATATATGATGAATGAATTAGATGAATGAGTGAATGACAATGAAATGAATGATTGTCCTACTACCGAGCAAGAATTAACTTGTTCAAAATCGGTGATGAATGTCCTTACCTCGGGTTCTCGAAGCCTGATAGGACCCCTTGGATGAAGTGCGGATCGGAGTAACAAAATCCCTCGAGGCTTGTGAGCCCTCTCGAGATCTAGCGGCACCGTAACTCTGCGGTATTTCGAAGGTGTCCCGGTTCCACACGTAAAACAAACAATAGCCGGCACCATACACCAAGTATTAACGTGTCTGCTGAATCACGATTAAAGCAAACAACGGTCGAACTCGCTGCCCGAGAGGAAGAAGCCTTCTCGGCACGAAGACGATCGAAAACGACTCTTGGACGTCGGAGCCCGATGTCCCTCGGGACGAATCGGCATCCTAGTCCTCTCACTCGAAGGAATCGAAGGATGTTTCCGAGTAAGCTCCTTGATCAAAAGCTCTGCTCCAAGAGCCTTCCCGATGAACTCACTAAGTGAATTACAATTGTGGTTGAACAATCGCATCCTCAATCTGGATTTAGCCTCTTGCTAAAATACTTGATCTTATCCGCTTATGCGGATAGCGATGAAGCAAGCGAAGTAGTCCTGAAACTTATCGGCAATGACAATAACACCCTCGTCCTCGACGGATTCAGTGGTTCAAAACCTCGATAACTTGGCTTCCCGAAGTGGGGCCGGATAATACCTCTCTATCATGAGAGTCTTGAATTCGCCCCAAACACAATCTCGATCGGTGGGTTTCACAGAAAGCCACCAAGAATAAGCACCCTTACTCAAGTAGTAAGCCGCTCGCCACTTTACTCTCCTCAGGACACTGAACCATGTCGAAGAGTTTATCAAAATGCTCAAGCCAATGAACAATATCACCGGTTCCGACGAACCCTCAAAAGTAGGCGGCCTCGGACGAGAGATATCGCCAACAATCTGATTCACTCTCCCGATCTGTCCATTAAACGGCTCTGGAATTCTGTTGCGGTGGACCACGAACCATAGAGGTCTGCATGGTCTACATCATCTTCGTAATAAGATTCATCTGGGCCATCATGCCCTGCATAAATATGAATGGGTCAACCCGAGCACCTTCCGAGTGAGATGCCTCTCGGGTACGACTCCCTGACGGCGACTGATTATCTGCTGATGAATGAGTAGCCTCGCTATTTGATGAATTAATGATACCACTCGTATTCGCACGGGCATGCACACGAGATCCCGGGTTTTGGCCCGCACCGCGGCCTCCTCCCCCGCGTCCTCTGACAGCTCTATCCATACTGAAGCAGGAAAGCCACATGATGATTACAGGTCTCGCATGAAGATCACATTATGATTATATTACTGAATGATAATGATGAACATACACGCTATACAACAATGAACGCATTAATTATGCAATAAAATGATCGTCGACATGACGCCGGGATATGATATGATCGCATGAAAGATCGAGTGAGGCAACATGATTATCTGATGAAATTCCTGAAATAATTACCTTGGACAAGTTTGCAAGGTTGAAAATTCGATCCACAAGGTCAACAACTGAACCGTGAGGTGGACTGAATGATTAATGAATTAACTGAATAATGAGATCAACTGAGTGATGAATGAATTAACTGAACGATGAGATTGGCTGAGTGATGAATGAATTATGTGAGTGATGATATTGGTGAGTGATGAATGAATTAATCGATGAATGAATTATCCGAGTGATGATATTGGTAGTGAGGTATGAATTAACCGAGTGATAGATGAATTATCGAGTGATGATATTGGTGAGTGATGAATGAATTAACGAGTGATGAAATCAAAATGATGATTGAAATTTTTAAGCGATAAATGAGTTGATCCTTAATGCTTACACAAGTCACACGTGCTCCAAAACAAATAATCATGAATCAATCATAGCACTAATATCACATATAGGTTTCAGCAAAGCATGAACGATTAATGACATGATGGATGTATGAACACAAAGAGAATCGAGTCCTTACACAGGTCATACGAAGCTTCGAGGTCTCGCGATACTAGTCTTCACTGACGACGACTCGATGAATGAATGACTCGTGCAGTCGCACTAATATTACGACTCACAAACCTGACTGACTAGATTGTCATAACCTGACAATCCCACTACTACCGCGTCGGTAGGACCACATAACTCACATCTCAGGGTATTTCACAACCCAAATCTCTCGATACCATTTACGTAACACCCCAAATCCTATTGGGTTATTACAGTGCCGTGGACCCCACGCCAGGAGATCCACCAGGCGAACATGACTAAAATACGTTAAATTAAACAACAAGGGAAAATCATAGTCCCTACCATGATATCCAACACAATATTCCGATAGGGAATTTCAACGACAAAAGTGGCCTACATGGCCAAAATGAAATACAACAGCATCCACGAACATCTGTTCGGGTAATACAACACGACAACAACTGACAAGACTGGAGTACACTCTAACTGACTGACCAACAATGAACAACTCAGACTAGTATCGCTCGAATGCCTCGTCGCCATCCTCATGCCCCTGTGCCTCAACTCTCTCCTCGCAAGCACCTAAAACATGAAAACATGTTCCGCCCCCACGGGGTCAGTCATCCAGATAATGAACATCAAATACATGTATAACATGATATGCATCCAAAAGCAGAATGAAACGGTATAATGATGATAATAATACGAGATGCTCACAAATCAAAGTAAGAACCGAGCATTCGTGAAATACTATGCCCACGGCATACTATTAATACCTGTTCGACAGGTTAGAACATAAGTGCCCAACGGCGAATCATAATCACAGAATACCACAAGGAATTACACGACATGAACCAAACCAGAACAAGATTAAATATGAATCACAATGCCCGGAGGCTCCAATGAAATTTTCAATACAATCACAAGTCCTAAAAACCACTCAAATTAAATCACAAATATCACAATCACATGAAGTCGAAAAAATCCGAAGTGTTATTGATTAGGGCGAAGCCACGGCATGAAAGCCGTATCACAATTAGGGCGAAGCCACGGCATGAAAGCCGTATCACAATTAGGGCGAAGCCACGGCATGAAAGCCGTATCACAATTAGGGCGAAGCCACGGCATGGAAGCCGTATCACAATTAGGGCGAAGCCACGGCATGAAAGCCGTATCACAATTAGGGCGGGCCACGGCATGAAAGCCGTATCACAATTAGGGGCCACGGCATGAAAGCCGTATCACAATTAGGGATGGTATCTTTGTCTTGAGTCGGCCAAAGACCATCCTCGACAGTCCCAACTCAACACCTTGATTTCCTTAGAACGGCTAACCGATGACAATGATGCAGCGGATGATTCCATGAATGCTTGAGCGCTTCGATTTCCTTATAATGGCTAATCGATATAAACGATATGATGAATGATTGAATAACTCGATTGCCTTAGAACGGTCAATCGATACAATGATATAGTGAATGATTGAACATTTCGATTTGCCTGCGAACGGCAATTCGATAACAATGATATGAAGGATGCCTCGGTACCTTTAATCGGTTACTGACGACGAAAGTGAGAAATGAATAAGCCAATGCCTTTAATCGGCGTGTACAGTTTTAATGACAATCTAAAAAGGAATAACAATAATATTTGGCAAAATTGCCGAAAGGTATCGTATCGAACGATCTCTTAATATCAATGAATTCATGAAGAGACTAAGTCTCGGAATGATACAACACATTTATACACATATATGATGACATTAATCTCATTGACTAGTACAAGTATAAAACTTGCCTCAAACCGAAGGCGAGAAGGTACTTCCACGATCAACGTCCTTAATGAAATTATCGGCCGCTCGAACAACCTTGAACAACATAAATACCAACAATTCTCTTAATACACGAATCAAGTATGATCACAACCAACTCAAAAGTCGATACAACAATACCCGAAACTCATTGGGGCATTAAAACAAACGCGTTGTAAACAATCTCCAATTGTTTACAACCAAAACTCAATTACATCCGAAACCAACTTCCAATGAATGATTCAAACCCACAAAACCTCATGAATACTATCAATAATCCAAAATGAATATCCGAAAACGTGATTATAACGACAATTAATCGAAACCCCCCAATTTCAACTCGATATTCAAAGTGTTCTTGAATAATCCCTAAATAATCCAATGAATCCTTATATAAACTCATAATCATATACATGTCCCTTCATATAACATGATTATAACGTCCAAAACATCATATCTCAACATAGAATCGAAATCCAAGGTGTTGAAGAATATTACCTTTGAAGATCCAAGTACTTTAATCCGAAGAACACGCGTTAAATTGATTATCCGGGCTTCACGATCGAAAGGAGATGAAGAAAATCAAACACCCAAATGATTTGTGAAGGAAAAACCTTCCCTCAAGCTTTCTCTCTCGGTTGAAGGTGATGAAAAGGGAGAAAAATGGCTGAAATGCTGAAAAAAAACGAATTTAAGGGAGTTGACTGCCTGCCGGACACGGCCCGTGCCGATCGGCACGGTCGTGTCGCACAGTTGGCCGACAGCTGGCCGACAGGGACTCGACCGTGTCCTGCTTGACACGGTCGCGGCGCGGAGGGCCATCCGACAGTGACCCGTCCGACAAATGACTTCGGCATGACTCGACCGCGCTGCATTTACACGGCCGGGCGTGGCCGGGCGCATTTATCTCGCTTATCTCGGGAAGGGTTCGACTCGGCCGTGCTGCATTTACACGGTCGGGTCTCGAGGCGAACACTTCGCATTTTCCGGACGAGTACGCACGGCCGCGTGTCGGACGACACGGCCGAGTCCGTTCGGCAGTGATCGGCCAATAACTGAAAAGTGAGCGGTTGAGCTAAAGTGACCATAACTCTCTCGTCCGGACTCCGATTGACTCACCGTTTGAACCATTGGAAAGCTAACTCGATGCTCTATAATAATGCAAAGATTTAGAATTTTTGGAGTTACCAAAAATTAATGGTGATCTAACAAAGTCGAACTCATATGAGGAAAGTTGAAACAATGAACAATAACGATACACCACTCGAAGTTTTTCCGAACAGTGAACACGGTGAATGAACATGATTGATGAATGATCATAATCGAGTGAAAATACACTGAGTGACAATTACAGACTGATAATTACTGAATGAAAATGAATGAATTAAAACCGGGTATTACAGGAAGTAAGTGGGTCTACAAGCGTAAGAGAGGATCGAAAAGGAAGGTTGAAACCTTCAAAGCAAGGCTTGTTGCGAAAGGTTACACTCAGAAGGAGGGAATCGACTACGATGAGACCTTTTCACCAGTAGCCATGCTTAAATCGATCCGTATTTGGATATGGAGATTTGGCAGATGGTGTAACACCCCCGAGATATTCAAGGTATATTACACTGACGTGGACCCCTATATGGGACCCACCAGGCTAGACACGAATTACCACAGTAAAAACACACATCATCCAGATGAAAATCAAATAACACGCCTGGTACAACCGGCGGAATAATCAACACCGACAAACATAATTAACTGCAACGAATACAAATCACAATCCGAAGGGAAAAACCTAAGTACTCGCAAGTACAATCTATAAGTTTATAAAGTAGACAACAACCATATCGAATTGATGCCAGGTCCATGATTGCTGAAGCTGACCTGCCAAAGAGGTTCTGGGCTGAAGCTATCAACACAGCATGCCACACTCAGAACAGGAGTATGATAGTCGGGAGACATGGCAAAACTCCCTATGAGGTTTGGAATGGCATAACACCCATTGTTGCATATTTTCATATATTTGGTTGTAAGTATTTCATCTACAACAATGGTAAAACCCAACTGAATGCCTTTGATGCTAAAACTAATGATGGTCTCTTTATGGGATACTCACAAATAAGCAAGGCATACAGAGTATTTAACAAAAGAACCTTAGTTGTGGAAGAAACACCTCATGTTGTGTTTGATAAATCTACTGTTGAGTACAGGAAACGGGTGGAATTAATTGAGAATAAGCTCAAATCCGGCACCCTAGAAGAAGTCATCATTCATGACACAGGAATGATGGACTCACCTGCAGATCAGCCTAAAGACCCAACTGCAGATCAGATAGGACTCCAAAACCTACCTGATCCAGATGCAGCTGATGAAGACCCATCTATAGCTGATAAAGACTCATCTGCAGATCAGACAGGATCCCCACCTGTAGATGACAAGACCGCAGCTGATCCAGTTGCAGACCAAGAAGATCAGAACCAAGCTGATGCAAAGAGAGAAGAAGCTCACCAAAGCAACTCTATAGGGGGAACAAACCCGGAAGAAGAAGATATCCCCAAATGGCTTAGAGATCATCCCATTCAACAAATCATTGGAAACATAACTGATGGAGTCAGAACCAGACAATCCACAGTACCAGCAAGAATGGCAATGTTCTCATGTTTCATGTCTCAAATGGAACCCAAGACAATAGAGCAAGCACTGGAGGACTACTCATAGATCAATGCAATGCAAGAAGAGCTGAACCAGATGGAAAGAATGTCTGGGAACTAACAGATAGACCAGATCACAAGAAGGTTATTGACACGCTTTTTGTGTAACTATCGCAAGTGCACGATATCGTATCAAGTAGTAAAGTGGACTTTTTGAGTCCGGTTTATCGATCCCACAAGGAAGTTATGTTATAATTTGAATTATACACTATTAGTCTATTTTTATAGATACTTAAGATGAGTGAAACACACAATTAAAAGGTTTGGTTTAATAATTGCAAAGAAATTGCAATAATAGTTCTAATATTATAAGGAAATAAAAAGATAGCAATAATAATAGATTGATTAATGATAAAATGAAATAGTTGGGATTACAAACTTAGTTCGTCATTAGTTATAAAAGATGTATTGGAGATCATAAGATGAATTTACTTATTATGTTGTGTAGATTCGATTTTCCTTAAAAAGACGGTTTCTCTTCGAACTATAAACGCCCTTACATATTGAATCAATCCACTATATTTCTATGTTGATTGGCTTCAATACATAGCATTAGGATTTGTGAAAATAACTCAATGAATCATCTAAGGACTAGGGGTATATTTCTATCCCCTAGAACAACTTAGAGTGAAGATCATTTGATCTAATGAAACATATTTTCTTTCGAAACATATGAAGATCATAAATATCTTCATTAATTGGCCAAATAAATAAAGATTGTTAAAACAATGAAAATCACACACAATAATAAGTAATTCATAATATATCTTTATACAAACATAAATAACATGACTAACCTTGTTTATAATCCCAACTTAAGAAACTTAGCCCATAAAGGGTTTATTACACATATTACAAGCTTTGGTGGTCATTCTTAGTTGAATCAAGAGAAAGAATTGATCCTAACTCCCTTAGTAGATAAAGGAGATAGAAGCAATAAACTCTCGAACAACATATACTACACCACACTTACAAAGATCACTCAAGAACACAAGTGTGTTCTTCACACAAAAAGAAAAGTTTACAAGAAAATGGAAAATTATAAGATGAATGGTGAATGATGAAGGATCTAAGGGGTCTATTTATACACCTAAAGTCATCTAATAGCTCCAAAATTACAGATTATTACATTATATCGGATCAATGCCACCATCCCCTCAATAATACACAAAAAGTATAAAAATTAGACAAATCATAGCAATCTGTCAAGAGTTACTAGTAACATTCGGGAGTTACGGCCAGAATCGAGTGACTTACGGCCGTAACTTCACGAATGTTACGGCCGTAACGGCTTCGTAAATTTGCTCATTTGAAGCTTTGATAGTTACGTTTTCAGCCAGAATTCCTCGACTTTGCGTTTTGCCCTGCATCTTCTTCGGATGATAACTTTTGATATATAACTCTGATTTTGAATCCGGAGACACTGCCGAATTCGTCTCGGAAAGCCCTACAACATGAATATATCAAAATTCAATAAAGAGAATATTTATTAAACATGTTGTTTCTTGAGTAATTCAGTTATTTAATCCGATCATCATCCGATAAAAATAAAATTATTAAAACTAATAAATTAAAAGCAAAAAACGAGTAGACTAGCTCAATTATGGGTAAATTTTATCGATACAAACTATGGATAAGTGTACAAAACTGACACTTATCACACCCCCAAACTTGAATTCTTGCTAGTCCCGAGCAAGACTCTTTATTATTCACACTCCAAAAATAAAAATAAAAATAAATAATAAAAATAAATAAGAAAATTAATACACACATAAATTAAAATATAAAAAGAGAAAAGGAGATCAAAATGCCATTAATAAACAACAACCAGCTTTATACAGTAGATAGAAATGAATCAAGATTCAAAATAAATCTACTAATATTTTTGAAGTTAAAACACGGTTTTTATTTTGTAATTCCAAAATGTAAGGTTTTCCCCCCAAAAGGTTGATTATTTCTTTCCCACTCGTGATACACACGACTCCCTTTAATGGTTGCTCTCGATCACTCGTTTATTTTTCGACTCAATATGAAGAAGAATTTCATTGGCGTCATCAAATATTGTGATTTTTACATAATTGAGTGTATTGAAATTCAGCTGCTAATTAATTCAAATCTGCTCATAAACTACATCCATTTTAGTGATAGCTTTCACACCGTTATTTGCTAACGTGTAGCTCTTTTCACTAACACAATTTCTATCTCATTTTTTTTCGTAAAAGGTGATAGCTTTCACACCGATTATTTGCTAACGTGTAGCTCTTTTCACCAATTTTTCTGAGACGGCAGCTACGCACCAACAATGGTTAGTCCTTTATTTTTCGCAAAATTTAAGACTTCCAAAATTAGGCAGCTGTTGCTGCTCAACACTTCTCCTTTTCGTCATTTATTTTTTTAGGTGATAGCTTTCACACCGTTATTTGCTAACGTGTAGCTCTTTTCACCAATGACTCCTTTTTTTAGGGAATAGAATTTTTGCAGAAAATCATTTTTTAGTTAAGCATGAAAAATCAAAAACTCCACAAATTAAGTAAATTTCAGTTTTATTTTTCATCAACCAATTGATTCTTCTTTTCTCAAGGTAACGAATGACTCGATTTTATAAGATAATTACAAGGCTTGGAAAGAGAGATTAAGGTTCAAAAAATTTTGGAATATACAAATTTTTTTTTTTTTTTTACCGGTTAAAACGATTTTAGAAGTTTGTATAAAGCTAATTTATGTTATGGCCAGATTTAAAAATCTCAAAAATCAAAATACTATAAATATATATATAAATATATAAAAAAAAAATTAAGGCAAATAACCAAATCAATCAAAACACACCAAAATTATTAAACAAACACAAATACTAAAACAAACCACCCCCAAACTTGAAAATAAAACTGTCCTCAGTTTAAAAATAAAATAAAAATCAATGCGAAAAGCGAGAATACTCCTGTTAAGAAAGTTGATGTCGAACCTAACGCCTTTTAGAATCTGCAAGAGAATAAATGTACGAGGCACACACAAAAGAAAATAAAATATACTCGTAAGTATAACATAATTTTTTAGATGCGCATCAAGAAAGTCCGAAGAGTCGCCTTACGCTGCCATCAAAGTTTTTATAAAAGCAAAAGACGAAATAAACATTACAGTAATGAAATAAAAATACATAAATCGTGAATAGATGCGCGTCAAGAGATCAAGAAGAAACTCCTTAAGCCGCCATCATTTAGCACGATTATTACACACGACAAAAAGTAAAAATACAAGGGGTCCGACATGGGTTATCAAAGGGAGAGGAATGAATCTACTTTTCGTTTTCTCACGGTAAAATCTTCTACCTGCACAATTTTAGCTAGAGCCGGATCCGGTTGAGGAACGAATTCATTGAGTTTTTCGATTAGTTCTTACGGTGTTGTTGCAACGACTATGATTCGCTTTTGCACGCTCGGAAATAAATCCCTTTTCACAGAGTAGTCGATGAAAGACAAGAAACCATCAAAGAAACCATTGACATTAAGCATTCCTATTGGTTTTGATGAACATTTAGCTGGCTCGTAACCACATGAAAAAGTTCCTCAAGTGTGCCAAAACCACCGGAAGGGCGATAAAGGCGCGTAATTATTTATCATGTGAGTTATGCGATCTTGCATATTCACATCTAAACTCATCTCCAATAGTTGACCGGTGATTTTACTTTCGGCCAGAGGTTTTGGGATTACTCCCAACACTCTTACTCCTTCCATATAGGCGATGTGACTCGCCCCATTAATCCTAGACTTCCTCCTCCGTAAACTACATGAATGCATTTTTCTCCTAAGGTACGACCCAAGTTGTGGGCCGCTGAAGCATGCCTCTTTTCCAGAACTAGATCCACCAAAAATGCAGACTGTGTAAAATTTTTTTGTTGAAGATGATGACTCCATTTTTGAAAAGAAAAAAAAAAATTTTTAGAGAGAAACAGAGAAAAGTGCAAGTTTGAGGGATGAATGAAAGAAACCAGTAGAAAGTTTATTTATAGAAGAAAAAGAAGGTAAAAATTGTTTAACAAGTTTGTGATTGCGTTTGATTGTGCTTCAACTACTCAATAGAATAATGAAAGCTTTTATCGCGTATCACATTTTTTATTCAGAAAATCTCACCACACGACAAAAATAAAAGATACTTACGCGTATGTACAGTAGTTGTGATTGTGGCTCACATCTTCCTCTGATTTTACGTTCAGAAACGGCCTAAACGCCTTCTATGAGTTGGGGAGAAGCTTCCCATCCAATTTTCTTACAAATTGGCAAACAGGGTCTTTTAACGTCAGATTCCCAAGACGTTGTTCATATTCTGGTTTGAATTTATTCCACAAACATTGAATTCCGTAATACACAAGTCCACTAGGATGCGTGTCAAGAGAAATTTCGATATTATCTAAATTCTCCTTATTCAGACCATCATTAATGAACTGAATTTTATCTTCTCTGTTTGTAGATGGAATTCCTAAAGATCGACATTTTGCATTACAGTTCCATCTAGCACATTTATAGCAAACAGCTAGAATCTTTGCTCGTCGTTTCTTGGCATATGAACTTTTCCAAGCCTGGTAAAAATCTAGTTGGTGTTTCTGTGAATTCACCTTCTATTCTTACTTTGGCTTCGATAATGAATCTTATGTCAAAAGGTATGCTTTTATTCGTAAGCAACCTCATCCTTTCAAGCCTTGTCTTATAAATTTTTAAAATTGCATTTTTGCTTAGAAAGGGAAATCTTTTTCAATTTTAAACAATGTTTCATCCATGATAAAAAAACAAAAATAAAAAGACAATGAAAATAATTAAAAAAATATATACAAATATCGGTTGTTGTGGGAAAGCTGAAAAATCCGACTTTAATAGTCACGAGTACCGTTATCCGCCACTTGACCGGACAAACACAATTTAGTACTAAGTTACAACGTCGAGAAATTTGTACCTACAAAAATAGTTTATAATGTAAGATTTCAAATATAACTTATACTTCCCGACAACGGCGCCAAAAACTTGACACGCTTTTTGTGTAACTATCGCAAGTGCACGATATCGTATCAAGTAGTAAAGTGGACTTTTGAGTCCGGTTTATCGATCCCACAAGGAAGTTATGTTATAATTTGAATTATACACTATTAGTCTATTTTTATAGATACTTAAGATGAGTGAAACACACAATTAAAAGGTTTGGTTTAATAATTGCAAAGAAATTGCAATAATAGTTCTAATATTATAAGGAAATAAAAAGATAGCAATAATAATAGATTGATTAATGATAAAATGAAATAGTTGGGATTACAAACTTAGTTCGTCATTAGTTATAAAAGATGTATTGGAGATCATAAGATGAATTTACTTATTATGTTGTGTAGATTCGATTTTCCTTAAAAAGACGGTTTCTCTTCGAACTATAAACGCCCTTACATATTGAATCAATCCACTATATTTCTATGTTGATTGGCTTCAATACATAGCATTAGGATTTGTGAAAATAACTCAATGAATCATCTAAGGACTAGGGGTATATTTCTATCCCCTAGAACAACTTAGAGTGAAGATCATTTGATCTAATGAAACATATTTTCTTTCGAAACATATGAAGATCATAAATATCTTCATTAATTGGCCAAATAAATAAAGATTGTTAAAACAATGAAAATCACACACAATAATAAGTAATTCATAATATATCTTTATACAAACATAAATAACATGACTAACCTTGTTTATAATCCCAACTTAAGAAACTTAGCCCATAAAGGGTTTATTACACATATTACAAGCTTTGGTGGTCATTCTTAGTTGAATCAAGAGAAAGAATTGATCCTAACTCCCTTAGTAGATAAAGGAGATAGAAGCAATAAACTCTCTGAACAACATATACTACACCACACTTACAAAGATCACTCAAGAACACAAGTGTGTTCTTCACACAAAAAGAAAAGTTTACAAGAAAATGGAAAATTATAAGATGAATGGTGAATGATGAAGGATCTAAGGGGTCTATTTATACACCTAAAGTCATCTAATAGCTCCAAAATTACAGCATTATTACATTATATCGGATCAATGCCAGCCATCCCCTCAATAATACACAAAAAGTATAAAAAATTAGACAAATCATAGCAATCTGTCAAGAGTTACGGCCGTAACATTCAGGAGTTACGGCCGTAACTGAGGTGACTTACGGCCGTAACTTCCTGAATGTTACGGCCGTAACGTGGCTTCGTAAATTTGCTCATTTGAAGCTTTGATAGTTACGTTTTCAGCCCAGAATTCCTCAGACTTTGCGTTTTTGCCCCAGATCTTCTTCGGATGATAACTTTTGATATATAACTCTGATTTTGAATCCGGAGACACTGCCGAATTCGTCTCGGAAAGCCCTACAACATGAATATATCAAAATTCAATAAAGAGAATATTTATTAAACATGTTGTTTCTTGAGTAATTCAGTTATTTAATCCGATCATCATCCGATAAAAATAAAATTATTAAAACTAATAAATTAAAAGCAAAAAACGAGTAGACTAGCTCAATTATGGGTAAATTTTATCGATACAAACTATGGATAAGTGTACAAAACTGACACTTATCAGTTATAGGCACCAAATGGGTGTACAAAAAAAAGTGTGATGAAGATGCAGCTGTTGTTAGGAATAAAGCCAGATTAGTTGCTAAAGGATATGCACAATGTGAAGGAATAGATTTTGATGAAACATATGCACCTGTTGCAAGATTGGAAGCTATCAGACTATTCCTTGCATATGCAGCATTCAAGGATTTTGAAGTCTACCAAATGGACGTGAAAAGTGCCTTTCTCAATGGAATTCTAGAAGAAGAAGTCTATGTGGAGCAACCCCCTGGATTTGTCAAAGGAGACAAAGTCTACAAGCTTCTAAAAGCTCTATATGGACTCAAGCAGGCACCAAAGCATGGTATGAGACACTATCTATATTTCTGGAGAAGAACGGATTCAGCAAAGGCAAGATGGACAAGACCCTATTCAGAGTAGAGCGTGAAGACCACATATTATTAGTTCAAATATATATGGATGACATCATATTTGGCTCAACCAACCCGGAGCTATGTGAGAAGTTCTCAAATATCATGCAAGGAGAATTTGAGATGAGTATGATGGGCAAGCTAAACTTCTTTCTCGATTTAAAAGTCAAGCAGATGAATAATATAATTTTCATCAATCAAGCCAAATACACAAGAGACTTAATCAAGATATTTGGAATGGATTCAGCCAAACCAGCAAGAATACCAAAGAGCACAAGCCTACACCTAGATGCAGATGAAGGAGGCATATCAATGGATTCAACCCACTACAGAGGACTTATTGGATCATTGCTATACCTCACTGCAAGCAGACCAGATATTTCATATGCCGTAGGAGTATGTGCAAGATTTCAATCCAAGCCAAAGCAGTCTCACCAGGAAGCAACTAAGAGGATTATCAGATACCTTAAGTCTACAATCAATGTTGGACTATGGTATCCTAAAGAAGACAACTTTGAGCTATCAGAATACTCAGATGCAGACTTTGCAGGATGCAAGATTAATAAGAAAAGCACCAGTGGAACGTGCCAATTCCTCGGAACCAGATTAATATCCTGGTTTAGCAAGAAGCAGGTATCTAACTCAATATCAACCACAGAGTCAGAATACCTAGTCAGACAAACATGTGCATGCATTCTATGGATCATACAACAGCTAAGGGACTACAACATCATTGCAAACGAAGTCCCAATATGGTGTGACAATAACAGTGCAATTGCAATAACCAATAATCCAGTATTGCACTCAAGGACAAAGCACATTGATGTTAAACATCATTTCATCAGAGATCATTTTCAGTATCGTGGTCGACTTTTAAGGACTCCTGGCGACAAACCAAACAGGCGAAATGACGACCATTATAAGGATGATGAAGAAAAACGGAATCTACGGTTTTCTCAACATCGCCCCCAAATAGCTGTACAAAGAAGTTGTTATCTTCTTTTACAAGGAGGCCCATGTGACGGAGAACTGCATATCGAGCATGATTCTTGGCGAGGAAGTCGATATAACTCCCCAGACAATCGCAAATGCCTTTAACCTAGAAAACCGAGGCATCGCAGTTGAGGCTCTCAAACAAAGCTCGACTGAGACATGGTACGAGATTAAGCTGCCCAAGGAGCCTTTGAAGGTCAAACTCACGGAGAAAAAGAATGACCTAAAGAAGAAATATAGATACGTTATGGACATCACTAACAAGATAGTCATGGGCATGACTGGAAGTTATGACCAGTTGTCCTCAGCCAAATACATGGTGTTGGGTGCTCTCATCCAGTTAAAATGAATCAACTGGCCTGACTACATCTACATGCAGTTGGTTCGGGAAGTAAATAAAGTGAGCTGGGACGAAGATGAGAAAAAGTTCACACAAAAGCTTGCTTTCGGAACTCAAATCAGCTGGATACTGGAGCATCTCGGAAAAGCCAAAGGAAAGGTAGACCCTTTCAAAATCAGCATAAGACTTGGTCATCTGGACCACGAAACCATGAAGACCATTGGAGAGAAGAAGGAAGAAGCTGCAAGGATAATCAAGGAAATATCCTCCGGACCACCTGAGTACAGAGTCCCCTCGGGTACAGGATCAGACAAGTCTGAGGGAACTGCAGCTGAGATTGCTCCAAAGTCACCTGCAGTCGAGAAGCCCTATGCAAATGACTCCAACGACGACAACACTCCTCTGGCCATGCGGTTCAAAAGAAAGTCACCTGAACCAGAGAAGGTTCACATTCAAGCTTCACCAGAGAAGAGGCAGAGAGTCCTGGTGAACTACTCCTCTGATACAGAAGAAGAAAAGGTGCAGCATGACAGCCCACCTGCACCAACCGAAGACCCATCTGCTCAGATGCATATAGTCATCTCACATGCACCTGCCCTGGCTGAAGATCAGCCCGAACAACCTGAGCTGATGACTGAAAACATTCCCCTCCTCACTCTTCCAAGCATTACAGAGGAAGAAGAAGTAGAGGAGATAATTGAGATTCCTTCTGCCAATTATTCCTTCAACCTGAAGACCAACAACCCCCAAGGACTCTCAGCAGCACAGCTGAAGCTGGTGAGGAAAGAAGTGTTCAAATATTCCTTCATCAACATGTACGAGGAATGGAGAGAGTTTAGGATGTACAATTTTTCCCAACTTAAAATTCTCATTGGTAAGACCTCCTGGGAACATCCTATAGCAGTAGAACAACTTATCATGTTATTTTGCCACGAAACTAACGTGCAGGTTCTACTTGAGGAGGGTTGGTTTATGCTTCACTTCAAATAGAACATGGACCAATTCATCCTCCATATAATAAAGGAGGGTCTGGAGTGTGGATTGTTTGACGAGGAGGCTGATGGGAGAAAGGAGGAAGTTTAGAAAGTTGAAGTTGAATATGTGGCCGAAGAAGCAGAAAAGGGTGCTGCAGTTGAAGAAGTTGAAAATATTGATAAAGAAGCTGCAGTTGAACAAGGTGGAGTTGAAAATGTTGAACAAGAAAAAGGAGTTGAAAAAGAAAAAGAGAGAGAGAAGTTGAAAAAGCAGAAGTTGCAGAAGGATATTGGAAGGAAGAAGAAAAAGAAAGAGAATATGGGAAGGAGGAAGAAAAAGAAAATGAAAATGAAGAAGAAGATGAGAAAGAAAAAGAAAAAGAAAAAGAAGAAGAGAAAGAAGAAGAAGCAAAAGAAGGAGATAAGAAGAAAGATGATGATGCTAAGCATGGAGCACCTGAGCAAGCTTCCAACTCACATCAGCCAGATGAAGATGACAGATCGGGGACCCCAGACAAAACCCCATCTGATCAGCCACCAGCAGACAGGTCAACTGCCAAGAGACCTGCCGCAGTTGAAGACTCAGGTGAGAATTCCCGTCAGATGGCACCTGCAATGCCTATCTCACCTGAGATGATCGACCTAATCAGACGACTTGTTGAGGAGACAGTTGCCAAATTAATAGCAAGTGAGGTGAAGTCTGATCTTCAGTCCCTCAACCTGAAGATGGATGCCCTGATCAATAAGAAGGAATCCTCTCCAACACCCACGAATTACAGAATGCCTCTTGGCATGTCTGATTTTATGATAAGGGTGGAGCAGCAATTAGCATCTATTATTGATTCTGGCAAAAAGGGGGAAGGAAAAGGAAAAGAGCACATCAGAGCTCCTGAGTTCAGACAGGGGGAAGAGAGGGAAGAAGGGGAAGATAAGGGAGAAGACATAGGTAAGAGCAGAGAACAAACAACCTTACCTCTCATCCAAGTTGGAACTTCTCAACTGACGCGAAAAGAGATGGATACACCATCTGAAGATCAACCTGCAGCCAAGAAGAGAAGGACCAGGCAGGAACCTGAGGAAGGATTTGTATGGGAGGGAAAAGAGCTATGATTTGTTGAGGAATTTTTGCCTGCTGAGATGGGACATATGTGTGGAGGAGTACAGAGGCAGTTCATAGAAAAATACTATCTCTGGGAACTGCTCCAGGAGAAAGATTTATCCCCTCAGCAGTCGTTCATAAATTTTATGTCCTCAACATGGCCAAAGCTCTGGGCAGCTCTGAAGAAATGTGCGAAAAAGTTCGATGCTTATCCTATGATCCCCAACTTCACACCTGAATAAGCCCCTACTCTAATGAATAATGAACTGGATGAGCTAGCTCTTCAGAAAGAGATCAAGAAAATGTGTGTGGATAACAACTTCACATCCCATGAGGAACAAGAGTTTGCATCTTTCGTAGTCAGAAAGAAATATGGACTAGCTTCAGTTTCCAAGAGGCCAATTGGTGCAAAACCTCTAAGGTCTATCCCTCCATCCAAGCTGAAGGTTTCTAGAGGAAGAGGAAGAGGGAGATTGATATATTAGACCTGTAATTTCATTTACTTGTAAATTTAGTTTGGAACTTACCTCTAAAATTGTTGTAATTTACTTATATTTTGTATCATTCAAAAGACTGCACTGTAATGTAATATCAATAAAATTTTATAATAGTCATTTGAATGACAACCACAAGTTGTCTCAAAGGAAGACTGAGTTTGATGTGTGTCATGCACCTTATTTGTGCAGACCTATTTACATTTGAATGCTTTAGTTTTTCCATCATCAAAATAGGGGGAATTTGTTAGGAATACCTATTAGATTTTGATGATGTCATCCCTGTATTAAATTGATTATTCAAATATATGTTTAAATACTTGGCAAAATATAAAGAAGAACTAAATAAGTATCTTCTATAGGCCTTAAGTTTTTAGGCTTAGTGATCAGTTGTAAAATCAACTAAGTACAGACTAGAGAACTTTGTTTCAAAGAGTTTAGATAAGAGAAGATCAGAGAAGTTCATTCCAGATCAGAAGACTTTATCTCAGAGAACTTCAAGTCAGAGAACTTCGAGTCAGAGAACTTCAAGTCAGAGAACTACGGGACAGAGAACTTCACTTCAGATCAAAGAAGATCATCTCAGAGAAGTTTAGATCAGAGAAGTTTAAAGCAAAGAACTTCATCTCAGAGAAGTTCAGATCAGAGAAGTTCAGAGCAGAGAACTTCAGAGGGCTTCATCAGAGAACCTTACATCAGAGAAGGTTGACTGCACTTCAGGCATCTTTGACCAAGTTATTTCAGACAGGTTCTCAGTTCAGCCAAGATACTCAGTCCACGTCAGCAAGCGTTGAAAAGTCAACAATCACAGAAAGTTGCATGCAAGACGTATGAGACAAACTAGAGAGATTCCTGGAAATCAAGGAATTTAAATATTCATCAAGATCCGCACTTTGAAGACTTTATACTTATTCTAATCAAGAATAACGGTGCTTAATCGAAGAAAGTCTTTCAAACGGTCAGATTTGGAAAGGGAATCAAGCCTTGCAACGGATTGATAAGATAAATAAAGAAGCCCACTCTCCAACAGATGGATTTGTTTCAGTAGTGCAACGGCTATGAAGGAAGCTAAATGAGATATAAACTGAGCAAAGTACGATGCGAACAATACTCTCAAGTGATCAAAACAATCAAAGCTAAAGGCAATCAATAGCATCGTAAAGAGCAAAGCTTAAGCAGTCATATTCGAAGAAGCTCTTTAGTTGGAGAAGACAAAAACTCTTGTCTTAAAAGTTCGAGTTCGGGGTACTTCTGTGAACGAGGTTTTCAGAAGTTTTCGTGACTGATAAGGCATCCACGGGTTCTTGATTGTAAGGTGATAGACAGCTCGATAAGTTGTTGAGGCATCCACGGGTTTTCAATCGGGAGGTGCTAGACAGTCAAAGGAGTTGCAACGGCCACGGGTTTCCACTGGTTGGAAGATGTTGTAACTAGGGAAAACTCATTGTAACATTATCACTGGTTGACAGTTATAGTGAATTTATCTCCAACTGGTTTGGAGAGAAGTGGATTAGTAGAGGATTACCCCACCCCTGAGACCACTATAAGTGTCTGCGTGTTTTACTGCATTAAACATCATATCTACCTGCTGCATACATACTAAACTGTTCCATTGATTAATTATCTGCAGATAGCATTTAGTTATCTGTTATCGTCATCAACTGTCTCCCGCATACTTGTCTGCAGACGACTTTAAGTCATATGTACTTATCAGCTGATAAACTCACATGACTTCAGGAAAAGAGTTTCAATAAGTCTATTCACCCCCCTCTAGACTTATTCCTGACGACTTGTGACCTATAAACATGTCTATTGATTGCGAAAACAGCAAGCTCATATTTGAAAAACTCATGTAGAGCAATCATCAACTTGCTAAAGATCTAAATGAGACAGTCTTAAAGCAAGACAAATGATTTCGCTCTACTCGAAGCCAAAGTAAAAACTCTCGAGAAACGAGAAGGAGAATTAGAGACTATCTTGAAATCATTCGAGAAATAATCTAAACGGATGGAAGAAATTCGAAGCACTGGGCAACATGCTCATGATAAAAATGGCTTAGGATATAACTCATTCTCCAACAAAGGGAAAACTAGTATGGTGTTCGTCAGGGGTGTGGAACTCATTCCTGTAGTTGAAGAGACCCCGAGTCCCGTAAAAGTAACAGTTGCCCCACGTACAACAAAGGCTGCCATTCCGCCACCAGGTTCATATCACAGACAGCGGAACCTTCATCCCCAAGGACCTGTAAGGCATGATCAACAGCATGCTCCCTCAAGGACCTGTAAGGCCTCAAAGGTTGTATCTAAATATCAAAGGCCTGCACCGCAGTACTTTCAAAAGTATAGTGCACCTAGATATTGGATACAGGAGCCCCGGTATCCATCCAAAAAGCAGGTCGTCGTGCAGTATAATCAACAACTCTGGGAATCCAACTACAGACCCAGGAGTCAAGCTGTAAGGCCTAAGAAAATGGCTCCACCTCTGATATGGTAATGGTACTGGAATAATAACAATAACCCTCAATTTTACATGCATAATTACCAAAGTTACAGCGACTACGTGCCTGCCCCACGTAGATATCGCAAAACTGAACCAAAAGTAACCTACAGTAAACCAATTGTTGTTAGGCAAATATGGGTACCAAAAGGCACTAACATTCATGGACCCAACAATCAAAGAGGACCTAAATCTACTTATATTATGTGCTTATAAGATATCAAGGAGAATGACATCTGGTACTTTGACAGCGGATGTTCTCGGCACATGACAGGAGATATCAGCAAACTGTCAGACTATGTAGAAGGTCACGGTCCAAAAGTGCGCTTCGGTGATAAGTCCAAAGGAAGAACAAGAGGGAAGGGAACCCTGCTTGTAGGAAAGTTCAAAGTCACCGACGTAGCTTATGTTGAAGGCTTACAGTACCATCTACTTAGTTTTAGCCAGTTCTGTGACAAACAGTTCTCGGTGAAATTCTATATAGATCACTGTAGAGTGAAGAACATATTGACCAAAGAAGTTGTTCTCACAGGATGCAGGTCAGGTAATATGTATATTGCTGACTAGAAGCCTACGAGCTCCACTATTCCTTGCTTTGTTTCCAAAGGCACTGCAGATCAAACCTCGCTATGGCACAAAATGATGTCGCACATCAACTTCAAGACAATCAACAAACTTGCAAGACAGGGAATGGTTAGAGGTTTGCCCGATGTGTCGTTCCATAAAGACAGTGCCTGCGGCGGACCCTGTCAGAAAGGCAAACAAGTCAAAACCACCCTGAAAAGCAAATCATACCAGTCCACTAACAGTGTTCTGGAAATGCTACACATGGATCTCTACGATCCTGTAGACCCTGTAAGTTTGGGAGGTAAGAAATATTGTCTCGTTATTGTTGATGATTACTCCAGTTATGCTTGGACAATCTTTCTAAGCAAGAAGAAAGAAACCATAACAATGTTGCCTGAGCACCTAAGAAAGCTTCAGAATGAGAAAGGGTTGAGTATCGTGTCCATTCGTTCCGACGGCGGTACTGAATTCACTAACCGCTTTATAGAGCAATACTGTTCGGATAATGGAATATAGCACGAATACTCAGCAGCCCGGACTCCTTAATAAAATGGTGTTGCTGGTAACACTCATTTTTACACATGTTTTTATAACGTTTTTCCAGATTTTAAGATCCTAAAATGTGTAGAATTGTGTCGTACGTGCTTAAATTGTGCTTGTTGGATTCGATCACGCTTGGGTATGTTTGGTTGATTTTATCGGTATTTTTAAGGCCATTATCAAGCAAGAATGAAGTTCCAACCTCCGATACATATCAAGCGATGCATAAATGAATATTACAGCATGTTAGAGAGTTTTTATCACTTTAAACTCGAGGTAAAGTAGTACCAAACCCAAGTCACAAGATCGGGCTAAACACGAGAAGAAGATAGTGAGAAATACCAAGTTGATATGAGACGCTCGAGCATGAGCAAATCTGCTCGTGTCTGTTGCTCGTGCGAGTTATAAAGAGCGGAAATCATCAGGGACGCACGAGCAACAGCTCGTACGTCATGCTCGTGCGCCGTACATTTTGACACGGGCAGCGACTCGATCGAGTTACATGTCCAGAAACTTTTGCATTTTCTAGAGCAATTCGACACGGGCCGTGTCATTTGACACGACCGAGTCACTTTTCGGTGCAAAGTCCCTTGGTTGACGTTTTTAACACATTTTGGAAGGCAAAAATCAATGGGAATGACATTTTTTGAGGTTCTAAAAGGAGGACTTGGACATGGAAATGAAGAGGGAGTCTTGAAGAGTTGGTGAAGGAGGAAAAACACAAGATTGAGAGAGAAACTTACCAAAAGAAGTAGACTTTGAAGGAAGCACATGGAAGAACACACCAAGAACACTTGGATGCTTTAACCGAGACCACTCAAGATACCATTCGAGTTTTATCTTCTTCCTATCTTTTACTCATTTTTGTTAATTATTTGGCTTGAACATGGTGAACATGATAATTATTGATCTTTCTTTCATTACCGTGTCCGGTTAAACTTGTTAGATTCCGGGCATGGGAGTACGTTGATTTAATGAGGTTTTGAGGGATTGATGATTATATATATATATATATCTAGTGTGATTTCTTTATCAAATACTTGGTTTTGATTCATGTTAGAACACCTGATCAATGTTTTTTACATGTTTAACTTAATTGCTCAAAATTCGAGAGAAGAGGGCATTAATAGGTTTTGAGTATTTGACATAGTTAATTACGAGATTGAGAAACTGGGGATAAACTATGATGATATTTATTCTTATGAATATTTGGAGTTAGATAATTAATAATATACGGAGACGTTATTATAGGTTGTTTAATCTACGTTTTATTGCATCTCGAGAGGGACTTTAGAATATTGTTGTGATTATCATTTTGGAAACACACTTAGAGCTCTTTGAAATCAATCCCGACTAAACTTAGTAATCAACAGAAACCTAGCATTAGAATCTATATTTCACAAACTCTTGAAACTCTCTTTGATTCGGATATTGCACTTGTTTAAATTAATTTTCATTATTTTATTTCGTTTAGTTAACCATTCATCCACCTCAACGATCGTCTAGATAAAATTAGAATCACTATAATCTAGTAATTAATACAATAGAAATAATTAGTCTATGTGAAATACGACCTTGCTCGCCACTTTCTACATTTTCTCCGTACACTTGCGTATTGTTTAAAAATATAGCGAATAAGTTTTTGGCGTCGTTGCCGGGGACTAATTTATTTTTATTAGTGTTGATATTACGATAAGTGTTTCCGGTCTTACTTTAGACAAATTTTTTGTTTTGTTTTATTTTGTTACTTCCATATTGTTTTTGGCTATGTTGCAGGACGTACATGAACACCCGCTCATCTCGAGAACCTTTGGAAAACTATATTCCCGAAGTAGAGGCATTTTCTCGAAGAACAAGTGTTGCTGCACGGAAATTATGAAGGGACCTATCTGACGAAATGGAAAGAACGGGAGATGCGATTGCCAACATGGGCAATGCTAATACAACAGCCCACAATCCAAACAATGGAGGCGTACGGGCTGAGCAGCCTGCAGTTTGAATTCAATCCATTCGGGATGGATTTCAGCCTAAGCTTGACCAAAATTATGGGGGAATTTTTCATATTCCTATCAACGCCCTCAATTTTGAATTGAAGTCTTCAGTAATATTGATGGTTCAACAAAATCAGTTTGGGGAATTTGCCACAGAGGACCCGCACGCCCATTTATTTCACCTTATTCAAATTTGTGATACCATCAAGATGAATGGGGTACCAAATGATGCAATAAGATTGAAGCTATTTCCGTTCTCCTTGAGAGAGAAGGCTCGTAGTTTTTTTGGAACCCTTGCTTCGGGTAGACTAAGTACATGGACGAGTTGGGTGAAAAGTTTCTATTCAAATTCTTCCCGCCCAACAAGACTATGAGATTGAAGAGCGAAATCATGCAGTTCCGACAAATGTATTCAGAAATGTTATATGAGGCGTGGGAACGCTTCAAGGATTTGTTAAGACGATGTCCTCGTCATGGTTTTCCAGAAGACCAGCAAATGTGTTTCTTTTACAATGGGTTGGCCGGAGAAACGAGAAATCTTATTGATGCATCGGCCGGAGGAGCATTACTAGCCAAAGCGCAGAGGAAGCATATGAATTGATCGAGGAGATGGCCATGAATATCTATCAATGGCCTACTGAGAGGACTAATGTTCGTAGAGTGGCTGAAGTTTCAGACTCGGATCCTATAAAGGCTTTAACTGCACAAATGTCGATTTTGACCAACCATTTGGGAGTTCTGACAAAGAGTGCAAATGAAAAAAATAACTCCTAAAGGAAGTGCACCACCAACCCGACCCTTTGGAGGAGGCTCATTACATCAATAATCATAATTTCAATAATTATCGGAATAATCCACCTCCGGGTTTCTACCATCCCTCCAACAGAAATCATGAGAATCTTAGCTACAGGAATTCGACAAATGCGTTGCAACCGCGACGGGATTTAATGTGTCAAATGGTGAAATAATTGAAGAATCAAATCCAAATTCTAATCTAGAGAATTTTTGGCTACTTTTATGATGGAAACAAAAAGTTGGTTTACACGTGATGAAGAAAAGCTTGATCGGATTGAAAATCACGTGACTCAATTAGCAACCACTGTTGGAGCTCAAATGAAAAATCTAGAAACACAAATCGGTCAATTGGCTAAGATCGTGGGGAGCCAACATCAAAAGGGCCAATTTCCAAGCAACACCGAGGAGAACCCAAAAGCACAGTGCAATGCTATTTTTTCGTATACTGTGAATGAAGAGCTACCAGAATCGGAGAATGAAGACGAAGATGCAACCGTGTTGTCTATTTGATAGTTTCCATTGAGGTGAAGGATCGGTCCGATATTGAGCATATCGAGGAGAAGAAATTTTTTGAGGTTTTCGTGCAAGCCATGGCATCAAAGAAAAAAGAATTGGAGCGCATACCGCAAAAGCTTAAGGATCCAGGGAGTTTTTCAATTCATTGCTCTATTCGAGATGTTAATTAAATGATGTATTTTGTGATCATGGTTCGAGTGTCAATATATTGCCTTTATCTATTTTCAGGACAATTGGATCAGGAAAATTAAGGCCATCTCCAGTGAACTTACAATTCATAGATCGATCTTTGGCTTACCCAAGGGGAATTGTGAAGGATGTACTTTTAAAAATTGATACGTTCACCTTCCCCGTTGATTTCATAGTGCTTGATGATGATGGGAAGCAAAATGGTCTAGTAATACTTGGACGTCCGTTCTTAGCCACTGCACGAGCATTAATTGATGTGGACCGAGGAGAATTGACGATTTGAACGCATGATGAAGATGTCGTATTTTTTTATGATCCCTCGATTTGATGGATTGACAAAGGGAGAACCTCCCGATGAAATTGCACGTAAGCTGGATTGTAAGAGCTCGTAGGATGATCCGAGATAGAATGAAACAGGCGTTTGGCTGAAGACGTTAAACTTAGCGCTAAGTGGGAGGCAACCAAAGGTTTTTTTTTCGGCATTAGGATTTTATTATAATTTTTTTTAGAGGCATTTAAGTATTGTTTATTTTTAGTGTGCGTTTTTAAATTTTTTATGTATTTTGCTTGGATTGGAGCGCTCCGCACGAGCAATATGCACGGCCGTGATCTTGTGCGTTGCTCGTGCAACTTACATGCCATAGGTAGCACCAGGGACGCACGACCAAAACGCACGAGCAACAACTCGTGTGGGGGCTGCTCGTGCGTAGTAGGACAGAACAGAACATAAAGGTCTCGTACGACCTCACGCACGAGCAATTGCTCGTGCGACCTGCTCGTGCATGAGGTTTATTAAATCAGATCAGTCAGGTTTCATAACTTACACTTCAAAAAAAACTTAAAGTTCAAAACCCATTTTCTCTCCCGAGTGAAAAATCTCTCAAACCAAGTTTTTTTTCTTCTACCGGTTTAAATTGGAAATTGATTTGAGAAACATCAATCACGCAAGAACTTAGGCCTTTTCACCGATCGATTTCAACTTTCAAGTAAGAATTCTTCTTATCTTTTAATTGGGATTCTAACTTTGGGATTTTCTAGAATTTCGTTGATTTGTTGGAATTAGTCATATGAATCGATGTAATTGATGGATATGTTGATGTTATGAATTCATGGGATAGAATATATTGTGAACTTGTTCATTTGGCATGAATTTTGGTTGAGGACTTTTGTCAAACACCTTGCATACAGGTATTTTCTTATGAAACTGGAATGGATTATTGCTTGATTCTCGTTTGGTGATGATATATGGGTTTTTCTAAATTGTTTTGATATATGATGATGATCTATGAATAGAATTAATTGTTGTTAAGTTTATTTTCCTACAATATTCTTGACCTTTATTGTTTTGAAACCATCTCATGAGAATTTTTGGAAATCTACAAATTATCTATTTCGGCAACATGTCTACAGCTGGTTCTAGAAAGGCAAGGAGCAATGAGGGACGACTTGTGACCGCTAAGGGTCTGGGGATGAATCTAAGAACTGCATCGGCTAAAAATTGATTCACACAATTAGCTACCAGAAAAGTAACACCGACTCGGTACTCCGATGACGAATGCACACAAGCACTCGGTATTCATGATGACATTTGGCATCTGTTCGAGAATCTGGGATGGACGGAGTTTATGCAGAGGCATTGGGATACGTTTCATAGTCTTACTTTGGAGTTCCTCAGCACACTTGAGATCGAGGGGACACATCGATCGTAGCCATTGCCATCACCTTTCAGTTAGGTGGCCGTCAGAGTCGTCTGACGCCCGCACAAATATGGGAGCATATTTTTGGGATTGAATTGGGAAGAGCATGCACCGCCTACGAGGGGTACTCGCAGGGGAACTTTTGGAGGCATATTACCAATGAAGCTCGTGAATACGAGGCTAGATCGGCAAAGGCATCCTTCATACGTAGTCCGGTCTTCAGATATCATTCAAAGGTACTTGCTAGCACTATATTCTCGGTTGGCGAGACCAGAGTGGTCGGGGGCGCGAGCTGGGAGTCATTTGGGAAGCCTCAGCATGACAGGGCGTGCAAGTTGGCCGATTATTTATCGAGCACGCTAGGATGGTGGCTTTGGCCGAGGCAGAAGCTATTTCCATCGGAGGGATGATTACTCCTTTTGGTATCCACTTTAGTGTCGACATATCTAGCCTTATCCCCATTGCCGGCTCAAAGATGCTTAACAAAACAGCCTTGATCTCGATGAAAATGATCAGAATCAAATGAATCAAATCTGGTTGATCGAGGTGCCTCATCTAGAAGGCGAACCGAGAGTATGTTTTCCATTGCCGAACACCACGCTTACCGAGTTGAGTAGGCCAGAAAATTGGGCATTGGCTACCGAGGCCCACGAGGAACTCATGGTGGTAGAAAATGTATTGTGGCCTCCAGTTAGACGAGGACCTGGAAACGACAGAGAGCCTAGAGATGAGAGAGAGGAAGAAGAAGAAGAAGAGTTCGTGAGGAGAGATACTGGTCATGAATCTGCTGATCGAGCCGAGTCGTTTAGACAGGGTTCCCGACACTATTGTAGAGATGATGGATGCCGAGACCACCAGACGGGGAGGTGATGACCCCAGCTTGGTCTAGAGGATGACGGCATTGGAGAACGAGTTCCATACATTCCGAGCACAGACGGCGTGACGGGATGAGGAGATGATGATGATGAGGAGGACGATGTATGAGTGGCACATCTCCCAAGGGCACTTTCCCGCCCCTTCAGATCAGCCACCACCCTCCTAGAGAGGGGTTGTATGTATTTTTAACCCATAATTCTCTATTCCAAGCATGTTTCATAGATAATCATATTTAAGTTTGGGAGAGAGATTTTGGGTCAAGAAAGTACTTGCATTTTCTTTTAATTTTTGCATTGAATTTAGTTGCATTTAGCATATTTATTGTTTTGTTTGTTAGTTGGTAGTTTTGCATTGCTATTTTTATTATTAGAGTATTTTACTTTTGATTAAAACTCGGAAGAATGAACTCTTGTCTTGGATGCCTCGGGATTATTTTGTTATTTTGATATACAAGTTGAGGATATTTGAAGAAGAAAAATTGTAGATAATCAAAGGATGTGAAACTGAATAAATAGTTTAATATGTTGGAGGTATGAACAAATCTTAACTTGTGAGCTTTTGAGCCTTCGTGCATCATTAAATATGCAAGTTTCATTTTCGAGTGTATCATTCAGGTTTTAAGACTCTAGAACTTGCCTTGGTATCTTATTCGAAACCACTAGTGTGTGTGCAAATGAGTGAAAATGATTTTAGGCGTTTTTTGATTTAACCCTTCAATCATTTTGGCCAACCAGACAATTATTAATTCCCTAGTTAGCCCAATTGAGCTTAAATCCTATTTTTTTGTTAGCCACATTATGAGCTTTCTATTTCGATAAATTCTTTTTCCCTATACTTGAGCTTGTTAGAACTAATTGGTAAAAGAATGGAATAATGTGTGTGGAGGCGAATGGGGAAGATTGTTTAAGTTCAAGATGGAGTTGGTTCAAAATGATATATCAAAATAAATTCGAAAGTAGAAATGTTGTGATCCGATTAAGCATTTACTTCTTGATTAAGTCTTGTTAATAGGAGATAAGACCACATTACAAGCTTTTACTTCTTGATTAAATCTTGTTATAGCAAGGATTAGCTATAATAGCTCCGATTAAGCCTTTACCTCTTGATTAAGTCTTGTTAGTAGGAGATAAGTCCACGTTACATGCATTCGGGTTGTCCACTATATGAAGAGTCACACTGGGTTTACATGAATAAAAGGACAATAAAAAAAAGGAAGAGGTGAAAATAAAATAAATGGAGCGGTAAGGAGGAATAAGGTTGTGATTTTCACTTTCAAAAAGCGCTTGTTGCGATTATTATAAAGTCAAGGGGTTGAAAGAAGCAAATTCTAGAAAAATTTTGAGCTTTTAAGTGAGCGAAGTGATTATTGGGATTTAGTTCTAATTTGCTCAAGTCAAGTCACTTTAGCCATTCTTATCCTACCCCGACCAAAAAGCCTACATTACAACCAGTAAAAGTCATTTTTGATTTACAAAATTTACATGCACAAATAGTGGTAACGATGTAGACGATTGGAAAGTCTATGAGAATTCTTATTTCATTGAATGAGTTTCGAGGGTATACATATTCCTTTATACACTTTGAGAGTGAGTGAATACACTTGACTGGTGAGGTTTATATTTTTATTGACTATGATGTTAAGGAAGCACCCCGGAGATTTGAAAACTTTAAAGAACTTGACTTATTTATCACTTGAGGCATATTGATGAATTTTCAAAATGATCCTTTGAGGTGTGTTGAGGGATGAGTTCCCTTAAGAGTGGTTATTTTAAAGTGTATTGCTCGCTTAAGTTTGAGGGATTTTGGTAAAACTCATTTTTACACATGTTTTTATAAGTTTTTTCTGGATTTTAAGAAAATGTGTAGAATTGTGTCGTTCGTGCTTAAATTGTGTTTGTTGGACTCGATCACGCTTGGGTATGTTTGGTTGATTTTATAGGTATTTTTAAGGCCATTATCAAGCAAGAATGAAGTTCCAACCTCCGATACATATCAAGCGATGCATAAATGAATATCACGGCATGTTAGAGAGTTTTTATCACTTTAAACTCGAGGTAAAGTAGTAACAAACCCAAGTCACAAGATCGGGCTAAACACGAGAAGAAGACAATGAGAAATAACAAGTTGATATGAGACGCACGAGCATGAGCAAATCTGCTCGTGTCTGTTGCTCGTGCGAGTTATAAAGAGCGGAAATCATCATGGACGCACGAGCAGCAGCTCGTGCGTCATGCTCGTGCGCCGTATATTTTGGCGCGGGCAGCGACTCGGTCGAGTTACATGTCCAGAAACTTTTGCATTTTCTAGAGAACTTCGACATGGGCCGTGTCATTTGACACGACCGAGTCACTTTTCGGTGCAAAATCCCTTGATTGACGTTTTTAACGCGTTTTGATCAATGGGAATGACATTTTTTGAGGTTTTAAAAGGAGGACTTGAACTTGGGAATGAGGAGGGAGTCTTGGAGAGTTGGTGAAAGAGGAAAAACACAAGATTGAGAGAGAAACTTACCAAAAGAAGGAGACTTTGAAGGAAGCACAAGGAAGAACACACCAAGAACACTTGAAGGCTTGAACCGAGACCACTCAAGATACCATCCGAGTTTTATCTTCTTCCTATCTTTCACTCATTTTTGTTATTTATTTGGCTTGAACATGATAATTATTAATCTTTCTTTCATTACCATGTCCGGCTAAACCTGTTAGATTCCGGGCATGGGAGTACGTTGATTTAATGAGGTTTTGAGGGAATGATGATTATATATATCTAGTGTGATTTCTTTATCAAATCCTTGGTTTTGATTCATGTTAGAATACTTGATCAATGTTTTTTACATGTTTAACTTAATTGCTCATAATTCGAGAGAAGAGGGCATTAATAGGTTTCGAGTATTTGACATATTTAATTACGAGATTGAGGAATTGGTGATAAACTATGATGATATTTAATCTTATGAACATTTGGAGTTAGATAATTCATAATAGATGGAGACGTTATTATAGGTTGTTTAATCTACGTTTTAATGCATCTCGAGAGGGACTTTAGAATATTGTCGTGATTATCATTTTGGAAACACACTTAGAGCTCTTTGAAATCAATCCCGACTAAACTTAGTAATCAACGGAAACCTAGCCTTAGAATCTATATTTCACAAACTCTTGAAACTCTCTTTGATTCGGATATTGCACTTGTTTAAATTAATTTTCATTATTTTATTTCATTTAGTTAACCATTCATCCACCTCAACGATCGTCTAGATAAAATTGGAATCACTATAATCTAGTAATTAATACAATAGAAATAATTAGTCTCTCTGGAATACGACCTTGCTTGCCACTTTCTACATTTTCTCCGTACACTTGCAGATTGTTTAAAAATATAGCTAACAGTTGCCGAGCGAAAGAATAAGACGCTCAAGGAAGCCACAAGAACCATGATTGCCACCAGCAAGTTGCCGCAGCGTTTCTGGGGCGAAGCAACAAATACAGCATTCTACACACAAAACCGATGTATTATCAACAAGCATCACAACAAAACAGCCTATGAGGTATGGAATAATAGAACTCCATTAGTTTCATATTTTCACATCTTTGGATGCCGATGTTATGTTACAAATAACGGGAAAGATCAACACAAGACTTTTGACGAGAAGTCGGATGAAGGTATATTTGTAGGATATTCCTCTGTCAACATGGCTTTCAGAATCTTTAACAAAAGGAAGCTGACAATCGAGGAATCTGTACTTGTAGTGTTTGATGAACCTCACCATGATCCTACAGGTGTATAAGACTTAACCCAGAATATCCATACACTCTCCATCAATGACCCTCAAACTCCAACAGAGTCTGTCGTAGACTTAGAGATCAACCCCGCAGCTGTAAGAATAGAGGTAGTTGAAGCTGATGATGTACAAGCTGAAGCCGAAACTACTGCACCACAAGATACAGTACAGGGCGCAGAACCAGAACCTGACAGGAGATGGTTGAAAGATCACCCACATTAATTAATCATAGGAGACACTGATGCTGGTGTATCTATCCGAAGAAGAATACCGAGTACACAAGGAACTATACTGTGTGCGCAAGAAGAATCCGAGTCTAAGTAATCTCCCTTTCCTGTATGGAAATCTCAAGCTGAACTTGGAAGACTAGCCATGTGCACCCTAGCTGTATTCCTAGCTCAATCCGAACCTATTTCTACCAATGAAGCTTTGAATAATTCTCAATGGATCACTTCTATGGAAAAAGAACTTAATGGTTTCGAAAGAAACAATGTATGGTATCTAGTACCCAGACCTGAACATGAAGCAGTAATTGGAACCAAATGGGTATTTAGAAACAAGAAGGATGAGAATGGACTTGTTATCAGGAATAAATCCCATATAGTCGCACAAGGCTACAGACAGGAAGAAGGAATAGACTATGATGAGACATTTGTCCCTGTAGCCAGACTAGAAGGCATCAGGATATTTCTAGCTTTTGCCGCCCATAAGAGCTTTATAGTATATCAAATGGACGTTAAGAGCGCATTCCTGAATAGAGACCTCTCTGAAGAAGTCTATGTTGAACAACCACCAGGGTTTGTCAAACCTGAAGGCGGAGACCTTATATACAGATTACGGAAAGCTCTGTCTGGACTTAAGCAAGCACCTAGAGCATGGTACGAAACCTTGTCCCTGTACCTTACCAATAATGTATTTGAGAAAGGCGTTGTGGACAAAATCCTATTTAAGATACAAGAAGGAGATGATCTATTAATGGTACAAATATATGTCGATGATATTATATTTGGTTCTACTAACCTTGCTTTTATGTCAAAGGTTCTCTCATCTCATGCAAAGTAAATTTGAAATGAGTATGATGGGGGAACTTAGTTATTTCCTAGGATTGCAGGTGAAGAAACTGCCTATAAGAATCTTTATCAACCAGGTGAAGTACAAGAATGAGCTACTCAAGAAATTTGGGATGAACAACTCCAAATCCTCGTCAAACCCCATGAGAACTTACGTGCAAATTAATGCTGATGAAGCTGGAACCAGTTGATCAATCACTCTACAGGAAGCTTATTGGCTTACTCCTGTACCTAACGGCTAGCAGGACCAATATATAATTTGTTGTATGAGTGTGTGCTCGGTATCAAGTAGCACCTAAGGAGCCAAACTTCACGACAGCCAAACGAATCCTTAAGTACGTCAAAGGAACAGTTGATGTAGGATTGTGGTATCCCAATGAAGGAGGATTCGAGTTGGTTGGATACAGCGACTCAGATATCAGAGGCTGTAAGTTGGATAGGAAGAGTACAAGCGGTACTTGTCACTTTATTGGACCTAGACTTGTGTCATGGTTCAGTAAGAATCAATCGGCCAACTCGCTTTCTACAGCTGATTCGGAATACTATGCTGCTGGAAGTTGCTGTATGCAGATTCTCTAGATGCAACAACAGTTATCAGATTATGGAATCAGTGCTAGAGAAACGCCGATCATGTGCGATAGCACAAGTGCAATTGCAATAACACACAATCCCTTATTGCACTCGCGTACTAAGCATATCGATATGAAGCATCAATTCTTCAGGAATCATGTTGAGAATAAGGATGTTCGGATCGAGAAGGTTCATACAGACATCCAGTTAGCCGACATCTTTACAAAACCTCTCAAAACAACCAGATTCTGTATGCTTCAACAAGAATTGGGAATGCTACAGCTGACTCCCTGTAAGTTTTTACGCTTTTACTCATCAATTGAGGGGAAATGCTGTAAGACCCAAGAATACAGTGTCCAACGTTAATTAATTGTACACTCAGAACAAGTCAGATCTTACTGTAAGAAAAAGGTACAAAACCTTCATACAGCTGGCGTGTGCATTAATTAAGGGGGAATACAGTACGACCCATGAATAGAGTATTAATCCAAACATTGCTGTAAGAATTGAATCCTGTATGTACCTTTTAAGGGGGAACGCTGTATTATTCGCGGATACAGCACATACACTTTGGAACAACAATTAACATTATATTATTATTCTATTCGTACTGAAAACATTTTTAGTCCATGTGCCCTATTTTAATATTCAAATGTTTTATTCTTTAATGCTTTAAACGACATCTGGACTTTAGTACCTCAAACACCGCGATATTACTGATTTCAAAACTGCCATTTCATGCAATAAGGGAAGATGAACTGTCAGAAGTGGGACCGGTTATTATTTCAAAAACAGATGGATAAGACGTATTTAATATCGCACTTTCTATTTTTGGTAATTTCTATTTTTAGTGTATTTTCATTTCGAACGACTCGCTTATTACTGTTTTAGAATTCTGAATCTATTTTGTTCTTAGAATTTTTCCATTTGAACGAGTTTCAGAGATGTTTTTACATATTTTCGTCTTGAGTTATGTTTTGCCGCATTTACGTTCGATTCTCGTAAAACTCGTTCTATTTCATTATTTTCCTATTTCCATGAGTTTGTATGGTTGAGTTGCTCATGTTGTGAGCTTGGGATTGTTGATCCGACGTTGTATCGTGATTTCCGGACGTTTAGGCCGTTTTGTAATTTCCTAGAAGTTTAGGGAATTTTATCTTCCTTGTTGTATTTCAGATTCCCCGGTAGTCAGAAGTGTATTTTCTTTCGGCACTTAGCTTTGTCGTCGTGGATACCTCGTGTTTACGCTTCTAGGTCCTGTCCTTATGTTGCGTTCCGTCTTTGTGTCGTCCTGTGCGGAAATGGTGTTCAACAGTGTTGAACTGCTGCATGCATAAAGCATGTTATGCATGCTTTTTAGCGTGCGCTATCGATACCTGCATAACGTACGTTATGCCTCAGTGGTAACGTACGTTATGGCCTTCAGCGTGGGTTTTGCCCAGTTTCTACCTATCCCTTACGTACGTTAGTGTGTGTGTGTGTTACGCACGTAAAGCTTTTAATAGCGTACGTTAACGGTTTAACATAGCATGCGCTAACGACCTCATATAATCGGACAGTTTGATCTACCGGGCTCTTACGTACGTTAACTCATAGGAGTTGCATACGTAAACATCGTAACGTACGTTAACCCTTCGTGTTAGCGTACGTAATGCTTTGTCAGGTCTTTAAATCCTGAGTTGACCTCAGACGCATTATTTTCCTTCTTTCTCTTTCCCTTGCTCGTGACGGGAGTTCTTCAGGCGATTTGGAGCGATTTGTGCAGAGCCGTCCGTAGAGTTTCTCCATAGATCTATTATTGTGTTCCTAGTGAGGTTTATCATCATCGTAATCATCCTTCTCCGTCCGAATCGAGGTATATTTCGTTAGAACCCTAGTTTTTTGGGGATTTCGGGATTTTGACATGATTTTACCCTTTGAAACCGATTTAACTTCGATAAGTTGTTAGATTGTGATTATATAGTCGTAGTCCCTTACTTTCAATATAGTTTATCGGATTAAACTTCTAGGTTTCACCGTTAATAGATTAGAATCGTTTATGACTTCGTAGTGACCGAAGAATTGTTCCAACGGGTAGAATTAGGATGAATTTCTACGTTTCCGCAATATTGAGATTGTTTGTATATTACTATTGTATTAGGAACGGATTTGTGAAGACTATTCGGACCGAAACCTTTCCTTTCACCGTTTCCGTCTCATCGTGTATTCAAGGCAAGTACATGTATTACATTCCATTATGTGTGTTACGGTTTCGATATGAATGATGAATTATGATCTTTTGGGTGTGTGAGTTATTTGTCCTTCCACCCGGAGCATTCGACGGGACGTCTGGGAGTCGATACTAAGGGGTACGGCCACGGAAGTGGACTTGGGTGCATGTGTGGTTAAACTTCCACCCAGAGCGTTCGACGGGGCGTCTGGGGGCCGATACTAAGAGGTACGGCCGCGGAAGTGGTTTCCCACCCGGAGCGTTCGATGGGGCATCTGGGGGTCGATACTAAGGGGTACGGCCACGGGTTACCAATTGTGGATATTTGTGATATCGTGATGAGTTAATAAACTGTTTTGGATGCCAATGTGATATTCCGGAATATGGCTTTTCAAATGTTTTCTGAATGAGATGACTGTGTAAATCATATCTGTATATAATGTAGTGTAATTGTGTACTTGCACTAGCTATTCGAACGCTAACCCCTTAAATGGGGGAAATACGTCTTATGCATTTCGGGTATCGGAAGAGATGAGGAGCGGGCACGGGATATGCACGCAAAGGATGGTCCAGCATGATGATGAGGCTCGAGTCTGTGTTTTATGCTTTCTCATCGTATCTGTTTGGGTATTGGAGTTAGACTGATTACTTTTAAACTCGGTTAAAGTCCCCTGCGTAGGCAATGAATTTCTATTTGACTTATTCTTCATGTACTTCGATTTAAATGTTTTGGCCGAGGCCACAGCCCTATTTTACTATGATGAACGTGTCTTTTGGGATTCCATTGTGGATTATGTGTCATGTGTTAGCCTGGTAGACCTCATGAGTGTTTTAGGGCGTGCAACGTCCCTTACGTGATTTGGGGTGTTAAATTTATGGTATAAGAGATTAGGTTATGAATGCCTAGGCTGTTGGTTAATTTTGGGTCTGTCAGTCGTGTCGTTAGAGTCAGTTGTTGAGCCTAATATCATCGTGCTACCATCTCTTCGTGCGACCCGTGGCTGTAAGTCTCCTTGAACTCTTATGTTTCCGTAATTCATTTCCCTTGTGTAATTTCGAATTTTGAGTAGTAGCACCAAATTTGTAAACTGTGAATTTCTCTGATCTTGTTCTCTTCAATTCTTTTCTTCAGTATGTTGAGAGGTCGCGGTAGACCAACTAGGGGGCGCGGTCGAGGCCGTGGTCGTGGTGCAGATAATGAGGAAGCTCTGCTTTCTCAGTCCTCTGTAGATTCGGCCTCTCATTCAGTGCCGAACACTATACCTCTGAGTTCTGACGGGCAGCAGACTTTGTCAGTCAGTCAGGATCAGCCATCGGGCGGTAATGCCGACATGGGAGCCACTGCTGTGCTTTGGCAGTTGGTAGCTCAGCTTGCCCAGATAGCTCAGGGTGGACGCCAGAATCCGCCCCCGACTCCTGAGGATGAAGCTAGTAAATGGCTTCAAAAGGTGACTAAGATGCATCCCCCCTCGTTTCACTGGTTCTTCTGACTCCCGCGGTTGGGAAAATTGGCTTTTTCAGTTGGGCAGGACTTTCGATGTCGTAGCTTGTCCCGATGACAGGAGGGTACATATTGCTCAGTACCTCCTGGATAAGGAAGCTGCGGAATGGTGGGAGGCTGTGGCGCCCAGAGACCACATAGCCACTTGGGAGGAATTTAAGACTGCTTTGGAAGCAGAATATTGTCCACCGCCAGTGAAGGAGTGCATGATTGTGGAATTCTTTACTGCTACACCACAGGATGTGCCGAATTCACAGGCCATCATCACTTATAATCAGCAGTTGGGATTCATGAAAGATCAGGTGAGAACCGAGGCTGATAAAATCCGTTATTTCAATATGTGCATGAAGCCTCATATCAGGCAGAGTATGGCACCACTCATGTGTGCCACCTTGAAGGAATATCAGGATCGTGCCCTAGGGATTGAGATGGCTGTTTCGGAATCAGAGTCGGGTTCCGAGGCCAAGAAACAGAAAACAGCTGGCAGTTTTTCAGCCGGCAAGAGTGGTCGATTCTCGAAATCTCAGTCTGCTCCTATATCTGGGAAGAGACCGTTTCATCAGGCCGGAGGACCTCAGAGTAACCGTTCAGTCCAGTCTGTTGCATCTGGCGGCAGAGTTTGTTTTAACTGCAACCAATCTGAGCATTTGATGAAGGATTGTCCGTTTCCTTTAGTTACTTGCTTTACTTGCAGACAGACCGGGCACCGGGCAGCTCATTGCGAGAGGGTTACCAGAGCCTCCAGAGCTCCGAACATCACTGCCGTTCAGAAGGATCTTAGCGTGATCAGAAGACTCCAGGCACTCAGGTTCCTCAAAGTTCGGGCCGTGGTAGGGGTCGGGGTCAGCCGAACCGCCGAGCTGCATCTAGTTCGGGCTCGGTCCACCCTCGGTTGTATCAGATGAGACGCACGAAGGAGGCAGACGTTCTGGTGGCGTCAGGTACCACTCAGATCCTTTCTCATCCGGTTTCGGTGCTTTTTGATTCGGGTGCTACCCACTCTTTTATTGCTTCGGATTGTGTGTGTCGTATTGGTATTGACTGCTTGTTCGAGTGTGAACCGTTTGTAGTGGGTATTCCTAGTGGGGATCGTATGGTGGGGAACCGGGAGGTTAGGGATTGCCCAGTGAGGATCGAGAGCCGGGATTGGCCCTCAAATCTCATCGTTGTAGACCTTAAGGGCGAGGATTTGATCCTCGGGGACGATTAGTTGGATCGTCACGGTGCCATCATGAACTATCGGACTCGTACTATCTCGATAGTGGCTGAGGATGGCAGAGAGCATACACTTGTTGGTTGTAAGCCGGGTAGATCGGGTAATGTGATTAGTGCCTTGAAGGCGATAAAACTTCTGAACCAGGGTTGCGTAGGCTACTGGTGTTACGCTTTGAAGGCGGAGGATGGTGGAATTGACATGTCGTCTATTCCAGTTATGAATGAGTATTCCGGATGACTTTCCAGGATTACCACCACAGCGGGAAGTTGAGTTCCCTATCGATATAGAGCCGAACGCGGCTACCGTTTCGCGAGCGCCGAACCATATGGCACCGTCGGAGATGTTAGAGTTGAAGAAACAGTTTGGGAAGTTGTTAGATAAAGGGTATATTCGACCGAGCGCATCGCCTTGGGGTGCACCAGCACTTTTTGTTAAGAAGAAGGATGGATCGCTTCGTTCATGCATCGACTATCGAGAATTAAACAAGTTGACCATCAAAAACAAGTACCCTTTGCCCAGGATCGATGATTTGTTTGACCAGCTTCTGGGAGCGACAGTCTTCTCGAATATTGATTTATGATCGGGCTACTACCAGTTGAGGATTCGGGACAGTGATATACCAAAAGCTGCCTTTCGGACGAGATATGGCCATTACGAGTTTGTGGTTATGCCTTTCGGGCTAACCAATGCCCCAACAGTGTTCATGCAGTTGATGAACAAAGTTTTTATTGAGTATCTCGACAAATTCGTAGTCGTATTTATCGACGACATTCTCATCTATTCCCGGAGTCAGAAGGAGCACGCTTTACATCTCCAGATTGTGTTAGACATTTTGAGAGCTGAGCAGCTGTATGCGAAGTTCTCTAAGTGTGAGTTTTGGCTCAAGGAAGTGATATTCCCCGGGCATGTGATTTCAGCGGAGGGAGTTCGGGTAGATCCGCAGAAGATAAAGGCAGTGATGGCTTGGGAGCCGCCCAAGAATGTGAAGGAAGTGAGGAGTTTTCTGGGACTTACAGGCTATTACCGTAGATTCATTGAAGGGTTTTCTAAGATCGCTAGACGACTCACCCAGTTACTCCAAAAGACTCAGAAGTTCGAGTGGACCGCAGACAGGCAGGATAGTTTTGATGAGTTGAAGAGACGGTTGACTACCGCACCCGTTTTAGCATTGCCTCAGGGGAACGAGGATTTTGTAGTTTATAGTGATGCTTCGGGCCTCGGACTCGGATGTGTTTTGATGCAGAGAGATAGAGTCATTTTGAAGTAAATTACCCCACACATGATTTGGAGTTACCTGTGGTCGTATTCGCTTTAAAGATTTGGAGGCATTATCTCTAGCACGAGTGTTTATTGCAGAGATCGTGAGGTTACATGGGACTCCTAGGAGTATTATTTCAGAACGAGATGGGCGGTTTGTATCGCATTTTTGGTAGGCTGTTCATCGAGATTTGGGGACTGAGTTGAGACTCAGCACATCCTACCACCCTCAGACAGATGGGCAGTCAGAGCGGACGATTCAGACGCTGGAGGATATGTTGAGAGCCTGTGCTTTAGACTGGAAGGATGATTGGGAGTCACACTTGCCATTGATCGAGTTCACATACAACAATAGTTGGCACGCCTCGATCAAAATGGCACCATTTGAGGCATTGTATGAGAGGAGGTGCAGATCACCGTTGTGTTGGGATGACGCATCCGAGTTGGTTGGTACCGAACCAGATATGGTAGTCGAGATGAGAGAGAAGAGTGCTTTGATTCGCAATAGGTTGTTGACGGCCCAGAGTCGACAGAAGTCTTATGCCGACACGCGCCGCCGGCCGTTGGAGTTTGAGGTGGGAGACCATGTATTGCTTAAGGTGTCGCCGACACGGGGAGTTTACCGCTTCGGCCGAAAGGGTAAACTTAGTCCGAGAAATATTGGACCGTTGGAGATTTTAGACAGAGTTGGAGAGCTTGCATATCGGTTAGGCTTGCCGCCGTCCTTGAGTCACGTGCATAACGTGTTTCATGTTCCCAGCTTAGGAGGTACGTACTGGACCCTAGCCATGTTATTAATTTTAGAGAGATTGAGCTGGGGGCCGACATTACCATCAAGGAGAGGCCGATTCAAATTTTAGAGCGTCGGATGAAGCAACTTAGTCACAAAACCATTCCTTTGGTTAAGGTGCAGTGGTCGAGACATGGATCCGAGGAAGCCACGTGGGAGACGGAAGAGGTTATGACGTCGAGATACCCCGAGTTATTAGCGTTGTAAGTTTCGGGACGAAACTTATTTTTAGGGGGAGAGAATGTAATATCCACACTTTCTATTTTTGGTAATTTCTATTTTTAGTGTATGTTCATTTCGAACGACTCGCTTGTTATTGTTTTGGAATTCTGAATCTATTTTGTTCTTGAAATTTTTCCATTTGAACTAGTTTCGGAGATGTTTTTACGTATTTTCATCTTGAGTTATGTTTTGCCGCATGTACGTTCGATTCTCGGAAAACTCGTTCGATTTCATTATTTCCCTATTTCCCTATTCCCTATTTCCCTATTTCCATGAGTTTATATGTTTCTCCGTCCGAATCGAGGTATATTTCGTTAGAACCCTAGTTTTTTGGGGATTTCGGGATTTTGACATGATTTTACTCTTTGAAACTGATTTAACTTCGATAAGTTGTTAGATTGTGATTATATAGTCTTAGTCCCTTACTTTCAATATAGTTTATCAGATTAAACTTCTAGGTTTTCACCGTTAATAGATTGGAATCGTTTATGACTTCGTAGTGACCGACGAATTGTTCCAACGGGTAGAATTAGGATGAATTCCTATGTCCGCCATATTGAGATTCTTTGTATATCACTATTGTATTAGGAACGGATTTGTGAAGACTATTCGGACCGAAACCTTTCCTTTCACCGTTTCCGTCTCGTCGTGTATTCAAGGCAAGTACATGTATTACATTCCGTTATGTGTGTTACAGTTTCGATATGAATGATGAATTATGATCTTTTGGGTGTGTGAGTTATTTATCCTTCCACCCGGAGCGTTCGACAGGACGTTTTGGGGTCGATACTAAGGGGTACGGCCACGAAAGTGGACTTGAGTGTGTGTGTGGTTAAACTTCCACCCGGAGCGTTCGACGGGGCTTCTGGGGGCCGATACTAAGGGGTACGGCCGCGGAAGGGTTTCCCACCTGGAGCATTCGACGGGGCTTCTGGGGGCCGATACTAAGGGGTACGGCCACGGGTTACCAATTGTGGATGTTTGTGATATCGTGATGAGTTAATAAACTGTTTTGGATGCCAATGTGATATTCCGGAATATGGCTTTTCAAATGTTTTATGAATGAGATGGATGTGTACATCGTATCTGTATATAATGTATTGTAATTATGTACTTGCACTAGCTATTCGAACGCTAACCCCTTAAATGGGTGAAATGCGTACTATGCATTTCAGGTATCGGAAGAGATGAGGAGCGGGCACGGGATATGCACGCAAAGGATGGTCCGGCATGATGATGAGGCTCGAGTCTGTGTTTTATGCTTTGTCATCGTATCTATTTGGGTATTGGAGTTAGACTGATACTTTTAAACTCGATTAAAGTCCCCTGCATGGGCAATGATTTTTATTTGACTTATTCTTCGTGTACTTCAATTTAAATGTTTTGGCCGAGGCACGGCCCTATTTTACTATGATGAACGTGTCTTTTGGGATTCCATTGTAGATTATGTGTCATGTGTTATCCTGGTAGACCTCATGAGAGTTCTACGGCGTGTAACGTCCGTTACGTGATTTGGGGTGTTACAACGTACAAGTTACTCTAATTTCATCCTGTTCGTTCTTTTAAAATGACTGTAAAAGGACTGTATCTTATTCCATTTGACTCTTTACGCTTTCTGCAATATTAAACGAGTCAAGAGCAAACAGTCTACAAACTTTCTGCAAAATTTGCTGCATTCTTTCTTTGATTCTTCAAGTCTTTTTCTGCAAATCAAATGACAACTTCATAGAACTCCTCTCTGTTCCTGAAGAACAAGGAATCAATCATTGACGGGCGAATCGTCGCCAGATCTGTCGTCATGGAGAGAATTAACCTTGAAATTAATGACGCTAACGGAATGGAACTGGTTGTATCCAGAATCAAGCAACAAGGCTTGTACCGCCTTGGAAGTCAGCACCCTGAGCTCTACGATGAGCGTAGCGTTGAAGAGTTCTATATAGATGCCTCTGCCACGTTCTTTTCTCTAAAAAGATGAGGAGATGTTTCTGAAATCACTGCTACTGTTCGAGGAATTAAGATTTCTGCGAACCAGGAGCTTCTGGAAAGCGTATTCAGACTGCCGTACGATTGCCTGAAAATGGAGGAACTTGAGACCTTCGGGTCGGAAGAATTGTTAACGTCCTACTGGGGGCTATTCACAGGCGATAGTTAATATCCCCCAGTTCGGATAAGAACGTACACCCGTCATTCCACAAGAAGAGGTTTTGCCTACCGTACGTTTATCTCCACGATTTTTGCTGCCGGGTTATTGAGAACCGGAATCGATTGTTCGAAATGTGCACGAACCTTCGCTATTGGATGATGGTATCCATCATGTCCGGCGAAAGGGTGAACTGGTGCCAGATTGTATTAAAAGGATACAGGAAGAGGCCGCCAAGCCGGAAACTCAAAATAAATCCTTCGACCTCATCCTCAATTATATTCTCACTCACTGTGGTGTGCCGCAGTCTTACAGTGCCAAGAAGATTGGCCCAGGAAAATTTATAGGTGAGAGCAATCCCACTGCCTTCAACAAGGATGGACTGATCTCTAGCAGGCCTCATCCCAGACTTATGCCCATTTCTGATAACCCCAGGAATGTTACTATCAAGGCTGCACCTGAAGAGAAGAAGAAGAGAAAGAGAAGTGTCTCTGACAGCAGGTCACCACATGCTGCAGAGAAGCCAAAGAAGAAGCTAAAGAAAGCTTCTAAAAGTCTACAGTGGCTAAAGCGGTCACTGTAGATGTCCCAAATGTTCAACCCGCTGTCAAATCCAAAGGGCGCAACCCCTTCGGAAGAAATAGTTGCTGCACAAACAGCAGAACTCGAGCCAGTGGCGGCTATGACGGATGAACAACTATTTTCCAAACTAGAGGGCTCTGGCGAGTCAGCTTCCCCCACGGAGCCAAAGGCCACCTCTCCTGTAAGGTAACCCACACCCATACAGGATTCCTATCCCATCAGGGTACCATCTCCTGTTAGGGATCCCTCCCCGAAACAGGCTCCCATACCTGTTGAGGATCCCATCCGTGCTGTAGACCCTACTGCTGTACGGAGTCCCTCCCCATTAGATATAATTAAGAATACTCTTCTCCAGGTACAAATAGACAAGAGTTTAAACGCTTCAAAATCAAGTCGTACAGGGTTGCCCTATTCGACACTCTGTACAAGTGGGCCGAATGGAAGAAAGAAGAAGTATTTGTTCTGGAGGTCACGGACACCCAGACTATCGAGCACTTGATCCGCTGGGAGGATCACTTTTTCCATGAGCTCATTTCATACTTTTACAAGGCAAAAGAAAAGGCGAGACTGAAAGGGAAATCTGAGTCCGATGACAAAGCTCCTTTTGACAGCCACAAGTCCGACCCCGACTCATACGCCACTGATGATGCTCTACAGGCCGGTCTAAGGATCAACCACGAAGAGGCGAGGGAAGGAGAAATGGCTCGAATGCAAGCCCAACAGGGTCATGGGACCTCCGAAAGACATCAGTCCCCTACCCCTCAACAGGAAGATGCTCAAGACATACAGGAGGATTCAGTCCCTCCTGTACAGCAAACAGTGCCTGAACAGACAGCACAACCTGTCTCAGATCGTGAAGAAGAAGTCTGCGCCATCCGCCAAGAGGAATCAGTCCCTCTTCCGGAGCAGGCGGAAGCTGTGAGTCGGCAGGAGGATTCAGTCCCTCATGTACTTCCGACTACTGATGATCATGCTGCACAATCTTCCGCAGCACCTGCTTCTGAAGCCCCCGCTCCCGAAGCACCTGTCGCCGAAACTGAACCAACAACACCCTCTGTTGTTCCAACTCAAGATGCCCATGCATCTCCCATCTTTGTGAGCTTGAAATCGGGTTCCGATGATGGTTTCCTGCCATATGACAGACCACGACGACCCCGTGACAATGTGGTTCTCCGTCAACTCAATGAACCAGAGGATTCAAAAATTGTGCACCCTGGCTCCCCGCGCACCGAGGCCCAGATCGAGCAACTACATGTAATCGGCTGACAGACAATATTCCTGCAGGATGCATTAAAGGCATTGTATGACGTTGGTAAGGAACTTGATTGGATGCGAGAGACAGCCCAGGATGAGCTCCCAAAATTGAACTCTGCTATTAATAATGTCGAGGACGCGTTCCGCCTAATGCCTAATGTATTGTGGCAAGTGCTCACTCAACTGAAACAGAACCAAGAGAAAATCCTGAGGCAAGAGCAGGAGAAGCTCAGGATAGCCGAAGCCAAGATGGTTGCTGCCATTAAAGAGACCGGTACCAGACTGACAGACCATGATCATAAGATAGATGACACGTCTCTCGTGCTCGGTACTCTAGTAGATAAAATCAACTCTCTAGAGACCAAACAGAACAATGCAATGAAAATCCTAGGGGAGATTCATTCTAAGGTGTCAGAGATTGATGATGCCAAAAAGGGGGAAGAATCCAGAGAGGCTGGAAGGAAATGGAGGTTGGAGAGAGAAAAATATATTGATGCTGTTCTTGAAGATAGTGTTGATGCTGCAATAGGCTATCTGGCCTCACCTGCAAGAGGATACAGGGTATCTGGTTCTCATCCATAGTTCCATGATCCCAATGTTCTTTGGAAGAACAACGTGCAAAAACCATCCGAGATTCCTCTGCCCACTAACCGACAGCCTACAGCTGATGAAGTAAAGGACTAGAGGAAAAACGAACTGATGAGATACTTTGTTAAACTCACCAGGGAGTCCTCTATGTTCAACAAGTTCAAGACGCTGGCGGATGCTGTAGATGAATTCACGAGGATGTTAGCAGAAGCAAAGTTTCCTATGCAAATGCTGATGAAATCAAGGCACCTAAAAGGTGATCGTCTCACCCACCCGGATGACTGGATACTTGGTTTCGACTAATCCGCTGAAGGAAGAGCTATCTACCAGGATCGAGGCAAGGATTCACTAGTCAATTGGTGGAAAGGGACCGAAAATGATCCTAACAGGAGACCTTGGAGGCATTCTGAGTACCGGAATTAGCTTGTCTGGCCCTTCTCACTGTATCTGTTCCTTAGGCTTATTATTGTAGTATGCACTTTTTATGTATTTTTTTATTTCAAGAACTTGTAATTTTCCTTGATTATCAATAAATTTGTTATCTTGAAAGATTACAGCTCGTAATCTACGCTTACTGTTTTACTATTTGATTATGAATTTATTTACTGCAAACAAACAAGTATAGAACTTGCCTTAAAGCTGTAAGAACGTGTCTGCGAACAGTTCAAAGGTTAAGTTGTATCCAACCTAGACAAACACTGTAAGATTGTGCCTGCGCGCCAATCACAAGTTTAAAGTTGTAATACACATTCCTATAGATGTTTTCAAATTCTTAGAACTTGCCTGTGAGCAGTTCACATTTTTAGACTAAGTGCTGAAGATCAGATCATTCGACAGAAGACCAAGAGTCAGCCTCTCTGAATCAAGAAGTTATCTTGAAGAAGTTTTGGCATTATCAAAAAGGGGGGAATTGTTGAGATAAACAATCCTATTTTGATAATTTCCATCATACAACAAAGAAGTCGAAAGAGTTAAAATGTCGCTAAGTATGGAAGCTATCTGGAATTTCCATACAACCCTTTCATACAGCATTGAATATCTCATAGTCTATCCTACAGAGCCTACAACTACAACAAAAGACAATGCGTCGGATACAGCAGTCAGGCTATAAGATATTTTACTTGGGAAAAGTAAAACACATCCGACTGGCCTGATTAAAGAATGCTTTAAACTGTTGTGGAATACGCTTTGTTTATTCATAAAGTATTCACGATTAAAGCAGCATTTATTGCTGATAGGGCAGTATTTAATGCAGCAGGAGTGAGACAAGTCTAAACGCACTGAAGAGCATTTAATGCGAAGTAAAAAAGAATGTCTAAATCATTAAATGCGATCTGCTTTAATTTAAATATTCAGCAAGCCGCCAATCAAAGACGTCAACATCTCACCTACCTACAACGACTACATTTATAACGCATGTATTTTGTAAAGGTTATAAATAGCCCCAAGCTGAGGACTCAACAGAAGAGAACACTTGAGATATTCATACTCGCAAAAGCTCTGACAAAGATTCTGACAATCTAAGCTATATCAAGAGCAAGTATATTTCACAGGCATACAGCAGTATCTACAGCGAAGAAATATACTAAGTCCTCAGCGAGAACAGCACGGCATACAACAAATATATATCAAAGATCAAGTTGTTTACCTTTAAGTTAATCATCAGCCCTGTGTGGACTGAGGATCTGTATGTATTCCGGCCTGTGTGGGAAGAATAGCATCGCAGATGAAGTTTCAAACTGTGTGTGGAAAAGCGAGTCAAGGAAGAGCTCAAGCCAATCTGTGTGAACGGCAAAAAAGCTTTGGTCCCTGTATCATTCTGTGTGAATGATACAAAGAGAGGTTTAGTTATAGTCACATAGTTGTGTACGTAGTGATTATAATAAATGTTTTACTCCTATGTGGAGGGTCAGTAGACGTATAGGGGTTTACCTCGAACCACTTTAACCTGTGTGTTATTTACCTTTTGTCTTTACTATTTTCATAACTTGATTTATCAAGTATACTGCCAAAACCCTGTACGCACTCAGCAAATAGGAGAACGCCTAGTTGCTGTATTTACAGCAACTCACACCTAAACTTCCGCTATGCAAGCTAACTTCGAAAATCATACAGCTTATTGTGCTTCTATATCCTAAGCTGTCATTAGTATACTAAGTGGCCAACAATATATATATATATATATATATATTAAAGTTGTTCTGATGATTATGAACATGGTTATTGATTAATTCGTAATCTTGAAGATTTCTTGATGTATATAACATATATAGATGATTATATGATGAAGTATTGGTGTTTCTGAATATGTATATGGATTTGACATCTAGAAGCCGACTATGATGATTGAAGTCGTAATTTTTGTATGTTCTTGATGAAAAACGAATTATGATTAGATTTGATAAAGTTGGATTAATCTACAAAAATGGGATCTAAGAGTCATAGATGGAATTAGAGGGTTTACTCGATTTGTGAAGAAGCATGATAGTGATAATACAATACATTACTATCCATGCAATAAATATAAATGCCGCAGCGATATGTATCATTTTACACTTGATGTTACATGGGAGCACTTGAAAAAGAACAGGTTTTGTGATAATACACATGTAGGATTTATCACGGTGAAAGATCAAATTCACTTATTCTGCATGATAATGGACATTACAATGGTAGCACATCCAATGATTCCATAAGAATGTTGATTAACGGCGTGTTTTGTTATTACGAGAGGGACGTACCAGCTGAAGGTCAAGAATACCATATAGCTGATCAACTAGACATCCGAACCCCTACATAGATACCCGTTAACACTGTATCTCTTGATAGATACAACAAGCTAATCCAACTCCAACAGGCCTTCTTTACCCTGGGTGTCACATGACGGTTCTTGATAGAGTCATAGAGACTATGAGGGTAAACATGGAGAATAAAACATTGATCAAAGTTGTGGATGATTGTTTGGAAATTACAGGGAAAATGCTCCCAGAAGGTCATCATCTTCCTAGTGATCACAGTAAAATGAAACGCATAATGAAATGTCTTGGCTTATCGTACATCAAGATCCACATTTGCATATATGATTGTACTTTTTTTTGGGGAAAGCTTGATAAAGACCTATTGAGATGTCCGGTGTGGGACACGGAGAGGTATAAGTTCACTCCTTCTTGCAAAGAGAAAGATGTTACGTTATTTGGTATCTCCCGTTGAAGGACAGGCTGGAGAGGGTTTTCATGTCTCCTCACACAGCCAAGGCGATGAGCTGGCCTATCGAGCCTTGCGTCCATGACGAGGATACTATGATCCACTCTTCTGATAGAGAGGCTTGGAAGCATATAGATAGGGAGTTCCTAGAGTTTGCATCAGATGTCTAAAATGTAAGACTTGGGCTCGCATCTGACAGATTCAACCCTTTTGGCAACATGAGTCTTTCATATAGTATATGGCCCGTGATAATGATTCCTTACAACCTTCCTCTATGGATGTTCATGAAGAAGGAGTATAATATGTTGACTCTCTTAGTGTTGGGCCATGGATATGCAGAAAAGTGGTTTGATGTTTATTTGATAGAGGACCTGAAGTTTCTGTGGGATCAAGGTCATCCGACATACGATAGTTACTCACATGAGATGTTCTACTTACGTGCTATATGTACCGTTACCATTAGTGATTTTGCTACATACGGGATGCTGTCTGGATCTGTTATTAGTGGATATAGAGGATCTCAAGTGTTCTTGAATGCAGACTGCGCAAGATATCACTGAGGAAGGTTATCAGAATGTGTCACCGACTATGGCTTGAGAGGATGTATGTATGGCGTACGGATGCTGCAGCATTTGATGGGACTGATGAGATATGTGATCCACCATTGGAGTAGACTGGTGATGAAATTTTGGCCGTGCTGAGTGAGTATGACTATGGACAATTGAGCAACCATCCTGATTGTAACACTGTTAGGTGTATTTTTATGCGCTTTTATGTCATTATTTTATATCCATCTTGAGCCTAAATCAGCATAAATGAGCTTTTAATGCATTATTATTATATGTTTTACAGAAAATCGGAGTCCGGAAGCCAAAACGATGAAAAACGGGCGAAAATAGCAGTTTTTGGTCATGAGCCGCGACACACCAAGTGAACCGCGGCACACGAAGACAACCAGCGAACTCTGTGCACACTGTACTGTGTGCCGCGGCACACACCAAGTGAGCCGCGGCACAGGAGAAAAAAAAAAGACGCCACTGGGAAGAAACTTTGGGCCGCAGATCATTGTTTTTGTTTGGTGGGCCGAGAGGAGCACGACTCTCGTTCTTTGGACCGATCGAAAAAAAAAGGAGTTGGTCACTCTTTTTCACATACACCGACCGGGAGAAAGGGGGAATGATTTTATTTTTTCTTGGGGGAGTAACCTACAGGGGAAAAAAAAAAGAAATGATATAAAAAGACAGCAAGGAGGAGAACCAGGGAGGTTGGGCAGCGGAAGAAATCAAGGAGAAAACAAGGTGTAGATTTGTGGGGCAACGACAAGACCACGGATCCCTACGGTTTTTCTGCATCTTAGTTTTTAGATCTATTCGAGTAGGATTTTGATTGTAGCCAATTTCATGACGGTTTGATTATTTATTATTATTTCGATTTATTCGTTATTCTATTGAATTGGATTCTTCTTACTGTTCTTAATGCTTTTTAATTGTCTGGCCAACAGTTAATTTGTTTTGAATGTCTTTATAGATTCGGGAGATGAAATTTAGGCATATTTCTTGTTAGACGAATCATAATTTTCGTGAGATAGGGATATACTCATGCGAATTGTGAAGCCTGTTATTGTGGGAATTCTTGAACTGTTTTAGCTATTAATTATCTGATTCGAATAGGGATATATAGAGTTAGTAATTCGTAGTATTTTCTATCGACCTTGGGAAAGGCTTTAGAATAATTTAGGAATTCCTGGCTTACAATCAATTGAATAACAGTGAATTGAATCGAATAAATATCATTCCCGATTGTTTGAGGTGAAAATCATAATCTTACCCCTTATTAGTATTATTATTAGTACTATTATCTACTTTCTGCAATTAGTTTAGATATAAACTCTATTTAATTGTTCTTCAAATAAAATTGTGAGTTGACTAAATTTTGGTACTTAGTGAAATCAGTCCTCGAGGGAACGATACTTTACTTATCACTTTATTACTTGTTGACACCGTGCACTTGCGGCATATTGTGAGGGATTTTCCCACAACAAGTTTTTGGCGCCGTTGCCGGGGACTGATTTTTCGCTAATATCAATACCAAGCGACTCTAATTTTAATTTGAAGTTTCTCTTTTTTTTAGTCTCTATATTTTTATTTCTTCATTATGTTTTCCTTTGAGTATCGTGGCCCTAGGCATTTCATAAATTTCGATGTTCTTAATAATTTGTCAAATAGGGTCAGTCAGCCCCTTCCCCCGAAACAAAAGACCATGCTTGAACAATGTGTAGACACTCTTAAAAATCCTGATAGTACCCTTTTTGAACTAGAATGTGCACGTCGTGGTCTTGAGATTCACTATGGTTATTTTCCAGCTCATTTATTTAGTAGTGAAGTTGAGGGGGAGGTTGAGAAGAAAGACATGCTAAGTTTTAGGGTCGATCCCCCAGCACCCGATAATTACATAAAGTGTGATGAGCCTATAGAAGAAGTTACCACTGATGATGTTTCCAAAGAAATTTCATTAAATTGTCATCAAACTTCGACTAATAAGGTGAACACTTTTGTGCCAAAAATTTTATTAACGGTGCCGCGCATAATCTTTCCTAAATCCATAATGGGAGAGATTGATCCTATTACTTTTGATTCTATTGAGGCTGATACCATGAGTTCTAATGAGGCTGTTCATGATAAGTCTTTATTATTTACCCATTCGAACTCTGCTTATTTTTTCATGCCTTATCATTATTATATTCTTCCATCATTTTTTGGTTGTCCGCATAATTATTCTTATTCATTATTTTTGGCAACCGGGCATGAACCAAAGCCTCCCTTATGGAATAAGAGGCTTATAGATTGTAAGAAGGGGGCATTTGGCAATCTCCCTAGAAAGAAGCCACGTTAGAATTTTTTCGCCACGTCGTGCTCAAGACGTAAAATAGAGCGCTGGATGGGAGGCAACCCATCATTTTTACTTGCTTTCTAGTTAGTTGTTTTTATTTGATTTTTCGTTATTAATTATTTTCCTTTGTTTTGTATTTCGTTTGGATTCGTGTATTCTTGTTGGCCCTCATTTCTCTAATATAATTTTTTTAACCCAAATGAGTTATTATTCTTCATATTCTAGTCTTTCTTGATTTAATATCTACTGTTATTTCATGACTAGAGACTAAGTTTGGGGGTCCCTCGTGATGTTGAGCGTTATTGGACGTATGGACCGACGTTTCCACTCATACATGTGCTGGCGATCAAGAAGACATTTGGAATAAGTTTCACTTTTCCTTATCTCTTTTATTTTCACATGAGTTTTATTATTAAGGATGTTATGTGTAGTGGAATAAATTGATGCATGCGATAATTTTCTTAATTTTTCTTGCTTATAAATTGCGACTGCTTTATTGTCCTTGCATGCTGTTGATGATTTTTCGTGATTTTTTCGTGCTTCCGTGTGTAAAACTGATGTTACGATACTGATGTCTCTTGGAAGAAATGGTTGAATTTTAGTCTAGTTGCAGTCAGCGAGATTTTGTTTCTGTGGAGTATTCAATTAGGTCCGAAATTTTATCGCTTTTGTAGAAATTTTAGCAGATAAGAAAGGAGACATATGTGTTTTCAAATCACCGCCTATATGTTTGGTTATACTTTTCGGTTAGCTAGTCGTCCAGTAACATGAGTCGTGTTGGCATTTAAATTGAGTTTAGAGTCGGACAGTTTTTCCCAAGAAAAAGTCGAGATACTATTTGTTCTATGATGGAAAGTCTAGTAACCGGGGGTATTCACGTGACCCGTTGTTTACTCTCGCGTAAAACGACGACCCTGAATAGATTAATAATTTAGAAATATCGCATTACCGATGATGGGAAGCCTAGTAACCGGGGGTATTCACGTGACCCGTTGTTTACTCTCGCGTAAAACAGCAACCTTGACACGCGGGATTTGCTATTCGAGTTTTTTTTCTCCGCTGTAGAGGGGGGCTTGGTAACTAGAAGCATCCATGTGCCCCATGAGTGTCTTTTACGTCAAACGGTTCCCCGATACATGAGAATGGAAATCCACCCTAGGATCATCCCGACGAAATATCCCGAGAGCCGAAACCTAGTGGTTAACTCGAATCATATTATTGATCATACATAAGAGAATGCTGTCCGAAGAGTAATGTCGATTATGAAACTCTTAAATTTTTGCCACTAGACTGTGGGACTGGGCGAATTGGCTTGTTTAATCTAACCCTTCATATTGACGGTCGGTTAAATTCACGATTGTTAATCTTTGAGCTTGATTTTCTTCATGAACGATTGATTAGGACTCAAATTGGTTACTTTGTGGAATCAGTGTCCGGGACGTGACTCACTATTACGATACTTGTATTATTCTTTGAGATTTTCAGGGTAGTATTGATTAAGTTGAGCACTATGGATTTGCATGATTATTCACGATACATTTTGTTTAAAATTGAAATTTTTTGCTTGAGGACAAGCAAAGGCTCAAGTTTGGGGGTATTTGTTAGGTGTATTTTTATGCACTTTTATGTCATTATTTTATATCCATCTTGAGCCTAAATCAGCATAAATGAGCTTTTAATGCATTATTATTATATGTTTTGCAGGAAATCGGAGTCCGGAAGCCAAAACGATGAAAAACGGGCGAAAATAGCAGTTTTTGGTCATGAGCCGCGGCACACGAAGACAACCAGCGAACTCTGTGCACACTGTACTGTGTGCCGCGGCACACACCAAGTGAGCCGCGGCACAGGAGAAAAAAAAAGACGCCACTAGGAAGAAACTTTGGGCCGCAGATCATTGTTTTTGTTTGGTGGGCCGAGAGGAGCACGACTCTCGTTCTTTGGACCGACCAAAAAAAAAAGGAGTTGGTCACTCTTTTTCACATACACCGACCGGGAGAAAGGGGGAATGATTTTATTTTTTCTTGGGGGAGTAACCTACAGGGGAAAAAAAAGAAATGATATAAAAAGACAGCAAGGAGGAGAACCAGGGAGGTTGGGCGGCGGAAGAAATCAAGGAGAAAACAAGGTGTAGATTTGTGGGGCAACGACAAGACCACGGATCCCTATGGTTTTTCTGCATCTTAGTTTTTAGATCTATTCGAGTAGGATTTTGATTGTAGCCAATTTCATGACGGTTTGATTATTTATTATTATTTCGATTTATTCGTTATTCTATTGAATTGGATTCTTCTTACTGTTCTTAATGCTTTTTAATTGTCTGGCCAACAGTTAATTTGTTTTGAATGTCTTTATGGATTCGGGAGATGAAATTTAGGCATAGTTCTTGTTAGACGAATCATAATTTTCGTGAGATAGGGATATACTCATGCGAATTGTGAAGCCTGTTATTGTGGGAATTCTTGAACTGTTTTAGCTATTAATTATCTGATTCGAATAGGGATATATCGAGTTAGTAATTCGTAGTATTTTCTATCGACCTTGGGAAAGGCTTTAGAATAATTTAGGAATTCCTGGCTTACAATCAATTGAATAACAGTGAATTGAATCGAATAAATATCATTCCCGATTGTTTGAGGTGAAAATCATAATCCTACCCCTTATTAGTATTATTATTATTATTAGTACTATTATCTACTTTCTGCAATTAGTTTAGATATAAACTCTATTTAATTGTTCATCAAATAAAATTGTGAGTTGACTAAATTTTGGTACTTAGTGAAATCAGGCCTCGAGGGAACGATACTTTACTTATCACTTTATTACTTGTTGACACCGTGCACTTGCGGCATATTGTGAGGGATTTTCCCACAACAAACACCTCCAAGATATTCTGGATATGTCACAGCGCCATGAATCCCTACGTGGGACCCACAACGCTAATTCTGTATACAACACATTCCAATCCTCAATATTATAATAACAATATCCACACCATAGTCAACTAGTCGGATCAACCGATGAAAACTCCAATGACAATACAGAGTACCTCAAGAAACAAAAAATAACAATTCCTATAGTATTCGAGTACCAACTAACAAATTATGACAAAATAACTCCTATACAAAGGACAAGACTCGAAGAAAGTAACATGATTCATCACAGTGTCAAGCCTCGCCATCATCATTGTACGGCCCCGGTGCATGCTTGCTTGGGTTATTCATTTCTGAAATACATGAAACGTATTTCCTCCGAATGGGGTTAGCTATGGAATAGCTAGTGCAAGTAATGCAAATGAACCCTCATATCTTACACATTAATGTATATGCACCCATTTTTTTCAAAATCCAAGATAATGATTTCCAGAAATGCAATATCCAAAATATGCCACAGTAGTATAAATCATCAGGATTAACCATAGGCCCAACCATGCGTAGATCCCTCTGAGGCCCCATCGGACCCTTCTAGAGTGGCTAACCCCAATGTTCACGGACCTAACCAAATGTGCATCCTTCGGAGGCTCCGTTGGACCCTCTTGGAGTGAACGTATATGTTGGGAAAAACAAACACCCTGTATCGAATCAGCCGGGATACCCGATCCCTGTATCGATTGTTATTTGTTATTGAGAAGGTTTTGACATATATGCCAAATATACAGTAAGGAAACTGTATCGAGGCTTCAAGGCTTTATCCTATATCGATTACCTGCCTCGAATCAAAGATCGTGAAGCTCACAAGACAAAGAAGAAGACTTGTAAAAGATCAAGTATGGAAACTGTCTCGATGCTCTAAATACGCCATCTTCCATACAGTTCACAAAAGGACAAGAAAGAACACAAGTCAAGTCCCGTTGAACAAAGAAGTATTTAAATACTCTAGGATAAAGTATTTAAATACCGTCGCCTTCGATCTTGAGAATCCCGCGAAATCCGGATCATGTCATATTCCGTTGAAGGAAAACTTATTCTAACGGACATCTCAATCGGATACTTTCTTCAGAGGATATATATATATCCTTGAAGACATCAAGATTAGTCACGAACGAACCAACCAACCGGATAACTAATACTCAAGCTATCAAAGTTATCATCCGAGCAAACATATCTCCAAGGCATACCGCTAGTTAGAACGAAAGAGATATACAGTGCTCAACATCAAGAACGACTATCATCATCTCAAGATCTTGGTATTCAAAGTCACTGCTCTTACCTCGGTTACCTACCTTTTACCTGTGTAAAAACCGAGCTGTGTGAACTCAACAAGTTATTCGACTGTGTGGGACGAATAAGGACGAAGCTTGGAACTGTGTGAAGAAGCTAGTCAAGAAGGAAGCTTTAACCAACTGTGTGAACGGTTGAAAGCGACATTCTTTGTATCAATCTGTGAACGATACAAGGATAGGTTTGTTTATAATTACGTAGTTGTGTACGCAGAATTATATAATAAACTTTTACTCTGTGTGGAGGACCAGTGGACGTAGAGGTTTACCTCGAACCACTTAAATTCGTGTTATTTACCTTCCGCTTTTACTGTTTGAAATAACTGTGATATATTAGGTATACACCTAATACGTCGTTGCTGTATCCACGGCAACTAACTGTATCCAAGACTTCCGCTACGCACTCAGATTTAGATTCCATACAGTTTGTTGTTTAAACGATTTTCCAAACTGTATCCAGTATACTTAAGTGGCCAACAGTATACACTCTCACACTGATATGCAACACATTTCACATTTAAGAATGTAAGCTTCATAAGAATTACTTGCCTTTGAGACATGATGGAATGTTCCGAGATGGTGTATGACCACAATTGAAGGAACTCAACGACTCCGAACCTAAAAGATACATAAAACAACTATCAACAACCATACGACTCGAATTGAAACTAAAATACGCCTGAAAACCCCGACTGCGAATCATGAAATCCATCAATATAACACATAGAGGTTGAAAATCATCCAAATCCTCTCACATCCGGTTAATACACGAAAGTATTCATAAATTCGTAAGGAAAACGTGGGTCTGGAGTAGATACTTCATAATCTCGAGGATTCCAAGCTTCAAAATGGATTAACGGACAAATCTAAGAAAACCCCCAAATTCCCAAGATAAGGTTCTAGGAAGATTTACCTTGATTTGGAATGGAGAAACGGATTAGATGTGGTTTAATCTTCGTTATCAATCCAAGAATGGTGATAGATGATGAAGGGTAGCACCAAATCACCTCCAAGTCGTCTCCCTCGAACTCTCTCTTTGGCTAGGGTTGAAAAATGAGAAGAAATGCTGAAAAATGCCGTTGTCTGTACTTATATACCGGACTCAGTTAGCGCGCGTTAGCTCCCAAATTAGTGTAAGCTAACGAGCCTGAAAAGGAACTGTACATTCTGCCTCAGTCCGTTAGCGTGCGCTAATCCTTGCCTTAGTGTGCGCTAATGAGGCAGTCCAGTGAAGTACAAAACATTTTGTCCCTACCAGTTAGCGTCCACTAATCCTTGCCTTAGCATGCGCTAATGAGGTAATACAGAGAGGAATGAGAGGTTCTGCCTCATCTCGTTAGCGCGCGCTAGCAGCCTCTATACACTACGCCATAGATGGCCTACAACAACCCTGAAACTGTGTCATCATAAACCTGATTTAGTGTCGCCTTAGCCCCGAAAAGGGCAAAGATAACACCAAATATGTGGTGTTCTCAGTAGTTGCCTTTGACCATAAAGGCAACATGCGAACTGCCTAAGGTAACACCTTGTTCTCATGTTACCATATGAGCCTATGACAACATACTTGGCACCCTATTACAACATTTTATCTGTGTTGCCATAGATATTATAATTTAATAAAATAAATACCAGATTGTGTGGGGCACACCTGTGGGGCCCATATTGTGGCACCATGGTTCTATCTAATGCAAAACCACATAATAACAACTGCAACCCAATGTGTATTGCATAATATTAACCAACTGCAACACACTAACTAAACCAATTCTACATCATTAACTAGCTATAGTTAAACCAACAAGTACATCAATCCATCAAAAACATCAGCCAATCCACTACATCAACCAACAACATCAACCAAATAGACAAGCAATTCAAGAACATAAGTAGAAGTACTAGAAAATAACATGGAGTGTCATATTCTTGCGTAATTGGAGTGCCATATTCTCGTGTGTCACTAGAAAGTGTTGTACCAATATCAATTTTCAAGTCAGGGTTGACTTCACCTAATTTTTTCAGAATCCATGTGAGGTTGTGCCGGACCTTCTGATTCATCTTGGCATCCATTTCTTCATTGACACTACCGGTAACCTTCGCCTCCACTTCGTCAACAAGCTCCTGCCGATTAGTAAGTAACTCACTTCCTTATAATTCGGACACTTAACAAGGGGTTTCTCCAATAAGCCAACAACTTTACGAACTACTTCATTAGCAAACCATTCCTCATGCACATTATTCACACTCCTGCATAAACAATTAATTATGTAAAAGGAAGTGAATATTGAAAGGGGCTTCATTCGGGGGAAGCAGACTAAGAGTTCTTCAATGAATCAACATGAGATAATTTTAGTTAGATATGAAACAAAAATAAGAATGAAGTCCTGAAAACCCAGCAAACTATATATTATTGGCGCCCATCTTTGATTATCGTTACGCACTTACATCTTAATCATTCTCTTTTTATATTGACTGAAAAGCACTTCGACATAAAAACCTAAAACTTGACTGCTCTGGTTAACCACCAGATAAAAAATTGGTAGAATGCCACCTAGTTAAGTGGTCTTAGAGACATGTGGCTCAAAACCCATGATTTTCTATTATATTTTTTCTAGGGTTGCATCTTCTGAAATCTCCTATTGGATTCTTAATTGTATATTTATGGTTACATATAATGATTATATTGTATGGTATTAAGGAGCATATATATTAACGGACAGGAAAAAATTATATTAATGTCAACATCTCTAATGGAACTGTGTATTATTTTGGTTGAGCGCCCAGTAGACATCAAAATGATCATCATATTTCTCTCATAACAAGGATAAGACAAGAGTGAAGCCTGCAAGGATTGCTGAAGCTTCTAAACCGAATCAAGCTTCTAATTTGACAAGAGTGAGCCAAATTAGGAGACATCATAATTACTCTACTAGTTACTTAAACCACAATGATAGAAAGCTCAAATGACTTATGTTTCTATTGCCCAAGTGATAATTTCATATCCCTCTCAGTGATGGAAAAACTTAAATGATATATATATATATAATATATACACACACATATATATATATATATATATAGTCTGTCAGGCATTGGCAGCAAAAGAATTCCCAAGATAACACTCGAGGTGGCTGTAACAGATCCTCATCAAGTAATAAAATATTACAATGCGAAATATCACTTATCATTACCATGTACTTTTTACATTTCTAAGTTCCTGAAAGAAATTGTGTCGAAAAAGTTTTGTTTATTGATTAGATACGTATAAAGTTAGTCGCATCACTGCCCCCATCCTTCTACTCAGAATAAGCTGTTTTGTGAAACCTAGTAGTTTCTGTGCTTTAGTACTCAAGTTTGAAATGTTGCGTCATTTGTAGAAAATCAGCAATGCAGCGCATACAAAATGGAGCGAGTCAATCAACAATTGGATGAAATAAGGCCATTAGCATCGTTTCACATAGATAAGGCAGATATACAAATATGGAAGCTTGCACTAACATATGCAAACACCCAATAAAAATAAATCAAAAAGGAAGCTTGACTTTATCATACCCAACAATGTTGTAAATGCAACATACTGCAACCTCCGAAGATGGATTGGGATTTCAGTTGCAATGTCATGATGAATTATTGGAAAGAATGGAGGCCAGTTTTTTTCCTCAATGACAATTCCAGCTGATAAAGGAAAAAGGAGAATAGCATATTAAACTTTGCAGAACAGAATGATACAGCATAGAATGCATTCAGTGTACTAGCAGATGTAACAGATTACATCGTGCTATTGCATCTTCCTTCCTTTTCAGTTCCTACACAGCACAGCAAAAAGTAAATTAGTTAAAAATTTGACGAAACTTTTGGAAGCACAGGAAACATAGCAACAGTTTCATTCTGCAGAGCATAAATCAAATGAACATAACAAAACGTTGATGTAAAAGAGTATTTTTAAAAAGAAAAGTCTAAGCTCGAAAATAAAATATAGTATATAATTATATTATCTACTTGAACCATAATGAGAGGCTACAAGGCAGTAGAGTTCACCTGTTCCCTCCTTTTCAGTTCAGCCTCCTTAGCTAGAAGTTCCTTCTCTTTCTTCTTCAAATCCTATACAAGGTTTAAAATAAAACAGTTATCTCCACCTCCCAAAGTCTTGATTTCCTAGCAAAAATTGAGTTTATCAACAAACCTTTCCACTATCAACAGGAATATCAACTGTATCCCCACGGTCATAATCAGCAGGTTCATACGGAAGTGGCGAAAGCCTAGAGTTCGCAGGGGGAACACTTCCAGGATTCTGAAATATGGTATATTATAACTAAAAATTATGAAAAAACAGCTATTTCCAGAATGAGCATTCATGCCTTGTGTGTGCCAGTGTGACAATTTAAGGTAATAAATTGCCACATAACAAGAAGCTTCTAAATGTATATCTTCCAAAAACAAAAACATTAGACATGAGATGGGAAAGTTAATTTAAAGCCTGTACTTAACGAAATAGGAGGCACAACCCTGGATCTAACAAATTTTTTGCGAACTGAAATGAGAACTGTAACGTTGTTCTTTATCAAAGAACAAATGCTTTTAAATTGTGATTGACAAACTAACATTCCGAATCATATGCAGAATCAGCAATCAAGAATAGATGCGCAAGTAAGGGCCAACAACAGTGTCAGAGCTTAGAAAGACTAAGAGAATACATAAAATGACACGTTTCCGAAAGATAGTATGCTTACTGGCATGTAAAATGCACCCCCACCATAATTTGATTGACCCCTCCCAGGACCTTGGTCCTGCAAGGAAAAACACACCCATGTGGAGAAATCATAGATTCTCAATCATATATGGAGCAGAATAAAAGTATAAAAGCAAGATTCACGAGACAGGAGAAATTTTCAGTCCCATTATTCATGCCATTTGAAACACCAGAAGCAGTCAAACTATTAAAACCAGCAAAAGTAGTCTACGTGAATTATCCTACGGACCTACACTACTTTGCACTCAATGGCCTCATTTGACAACACATGAATTCTTTTGGTTATAATTGGGTCTTGTTCATGGACAACGTGCACAGAACTGAGAAGCTTTTAAGATTTTTAGAAAGAAAAAAAAAATAAAAAAAAGTCAAACTTTGACACACTCCTTCTGCCACACGAACCCATCAGGTTGATTTGGATGGAATGAAAGGATTTATATCCGAGGATAGGATTTTTGGAAAGGATTTCAAACGGCTCCATTTATGATGGATTAGAAACCCATCATAATGAGTCCAGGTATAGCTCAAAATAGGAACTAGGGAGCTCAATGGATTTGCTATTATGGATTTGGAATAAATAGCTTCAAATCCTTCTATCCAAATGCAATCTAAATGAACTGTGAACATAACAAGAGCAATATGACAAACCACTTCCGAGAAACAACGGGAATACACTGAAATCTCCCAGCCCACAAAGACCAAATTTCTTGTCATGTGCTAGTATCCACAACATCAAGACTGCTATGCATGCAGCCATGTAATCTACATTTACAATGAGTTTATAGAACCATATTTTGAAATTGACAGCAAAATACACCATAACTGCTTCACCCTTATAGTTCACCCCTAATTCTGAACGGTTTAAGCAGCATCAACCTTAAAATAATCTACGACACTATTAAGTCATACATACAAGATACAGATCTGACGTTGCAAGCACCACACCAACATTATTGCTTTGTTCAAATGCACATTGTTATCGAATTTACATCACATATCAAAATGGTCCTATAATTACAATGACATTATCAAAGAAATGCGTAAAATTTCAATAATATCATCACAATTATTTATTACCGCAAAAGGGTTCACTTCCTCCTCTTCAAACGGATTGGAGTCCCGACTACCGGCCATGACAACAGCTTCTATTCAGCCCAAAAGAAAAGGAGAATAAGAGAGAAAGAGAGAGATTTTTGACAAAACCATAAATATTACACCCAGATCTGGAGAATGTATGTGAAAATGGTGATCCAAATAGGGTTCTCAGATTACGTTTTGTGAAAATGGTGGAGGAAATGCCCAATCTGGACTCTGCCGAAAAATTTAGGGTCCGCTTGCTTCAAAGAGGGTAATGGGAATAGTAAAGGTAAAGGGAATATAATGGAATATAAAGGAATGGAATGGAGATTATCATTATCTTTGATAGCGCTTGGTTTAAGAAAAACACATTAACCTCCAAAGTGGTGGTGGTGGTGGCTGCTGGTGGCTGGTGGTGGTGGTGGTGGCGGCTGCGGCTGCTGGTGGTGGTGGCGGTTGCTGCTGGTGGTGGCTGGTGGTGGCTGTTGGTGGTGGTGGCTGGTGGTGGTGGTGGCTGGTGGTGGCGGTGGTGGCTGGTGGTGGTGGTAGGTAATCATTATCTTTCCTCCCAATTTACTGAGTAATGTCTCATTACCCACTACTAAACAATCATTGCATTCCTTGCTCCTAACCAGGCATGTTTATTCATTGCCTTTCCCATTACCTACCTCCTGATACCCCAACCAAGCACCCCCTTATTATGCACTTTGCGGCATTATTTTTTCCGAAAATTTGCATATAGTACTCCCTAGTAAATCTATTTGTCAAATATTTAATAGTTTGTCTATTTTTAACGGCCATATAAGTGGGTGACTGAATTTTTATATTAGAAATAGAAAAAATGGAATTCAGTAATTTTATTGAAAAGAAGTAATGTAAAACTGACTAATTCATAATGCAAATGTCGGTAAAGTCTAGGTTTTATGTGACTATCTTTCCGACAGTTATCTACAAAAAGAAAAGTTGTCGTTAAAATGAATACAGTGATTTAATCAAGGAGAGAGCTTGTTTTGCCCTTTTACATATAGTATTATTTTTTTTTGCCTTAAGTTTAGCAACAATTCTTTTGATATCCAAATTGTCGAAATTGACCTTTATTCGAATAAGTTCGAATCATATATTCTAATTTCGAGTCAATTTCAAAAAAAATACAATATTGATGAAGATTGACAATCGGATAAAACGAATTAGATATCGAGTTAACTGAATGCGAGTTTAATATATCGAGTTACAACATCAACATGTATGAACAATTCTCCAGCTACCCCGAGTTAACCGAATGCGAGTTAACTGAGATCAGACCTTTACTTCTAATATATTATTTTTTTAATTTTTTAATAAAATTACATATTGTAAGAAAATTCTGAAAAAAATATTATTTATAAAATAAAAATAGTATTTATTTAATGAAGACATATTTTGTATAAAATATCTTTTTTTGTTTTAATAAATTTTTACATATTATATTTTTATTTTTTAATAAAATTATATATTGTAAGAAAATTTTGAAAAAAATAGTATTTATAAAATAAATATAGTATTTATTTAATGGAGACATATTTTATATAAAATATCTTTTTGGTTTTATTAAATTTTAATTAGTCTTCAAGTATAATTTTTATTTTGAAAGAAATTTATCTCTTTATTTATTAATAGTCTAAGGCAATACAGGCATAGCGTTGCAGTGTGTAACACCTATTTATAGCTACAGCAACACAGATTTATGTCTACGGTAACACCAAGGTTACAAGGTTGCGATCGGGCAAAAATTTCATAGCTACTGCAACACCTGAGAAGGCAACACCATGCCCATGAGGTGGCGATAGGCCATCTATGGCGTAGTGATAGCATGTGCTAATTATACACACTAGCGCGGCTATAACTCCACATTAGCGTGCACTAAGATTTCTGCACAACAGTTCAACTGTGCAGCCCGCCCAATTCAATCAAGCCCCGAACGGCACAAAACTCAAAGATTAACACTATCCTATGAAATGCTTACGAAGAGCATCAAAATACGAACTCAAGCACTAAACAAAGATGTAATTCCGACCACCCGGAGGTACAGAAAAACAATTACATGAGAATACGTCCAAAACTTTGGGAAATTACAAAACAGCCGGAAACGTTCGAAAATCACGATTTAAGATCGAACGACAATACCACATCCCACAAATTAACCGAAAGCATTAAAAGAACTTGTAGGAACACTGAAACAACAATTTCGAGCAAGATTTACAAAAATCGAACCCAAATGCAGAAAAATCACAATGTTACACGATTCAAAAGATGGCCTTGAAACTCATTCAAATGGCAAAAGTGCAGACGAAGATAGCTTCAAAATATCTAAAGGATTACAAGCGAGTCGTCGAAAATGGGAAAATGCCAAAAATAAAATTATTAAAATAGTAAAATCTCAGATACTACATTCTCCCCCTATAAGAACAAGTTTCATCCCAAAACTTAATAAATGAATCATTCAGGATATTTAGCACGCATGATATCTTCAATTTCCCAAGTTAATTTTTCACCTCCATATCTCGACCACTGCATTTTAACCAATGGAATGGTTTTGTGTCGAAGTTGTTTCTCACGATGCTCAAGGATCTTCATGGGTCTCTCTTCAAAGGTAATATCCTCGGCTACATTGATCTCACCATAGTCGATAATATGACTTAAATCCAGTACATACTTTCTCAATTGAGAGATATGAAAAACATTATGGACGTGACTCGAAGCTAGAGGTAACGCCAAGCGATAAGCTAATTCTTTAATCGTGTCTAAAATCTCAAACAGTCATATATATCTTGGACTAAGTTTACCTTTCTTCCTGAAATGGAAAACTCCCTTCTTCAGCGACACCTTGAGCAGAACATGGTCTCTACAAGGGTCAACTACGAATATCAGCATATAATTTCTATCGACTTTAGGTAGTTAACAGTCAGTCTCGAATGATAGAATATTCTCCTTAGTTTCCATTAACATATTCGGTTCTGTCCCAACTAATTTCGAGGCCTCATCCCAACATAATGGTGATCTACATCGCCTACCATAAAGTGCTTCGAAAGGTGCCATGTTGATCAATACACGCCAACTATTATTGTAGGTAAACTCGATCAACGATAAATGAAGTTCCCAATCACTGCTCCAGTCTAGGGCACAGGCCCGCAATATGTCCTCTAATATCTGAATCGTCTGCTCGGTCTGGACGTCTGACTGCAGATAAAAAGGCGTACTCAACTTCAACTCGGTACCCAAGGCCTGGTGGACCTCCTGCCAGAAATGTGGCACAAAACGGCCATCCTGATCAGAAACAATAGTTTTAGGTGTACGGTGCAATATCAGAATGTTTGCTATAAATATCATATCCAGTTTCTCCGGTCCCCAAATATCCTTGATACTAAGGAAGTGTGCCGACTTGGTTAATCGATCGATGATTACCAAAATCATATTCATTCCAGCTTTAGTCCTCCACATCCCAGTGATAAAGTACATGGATATGCCTTCCCGCTTCTATTCGGGAATAAAAAGCGGCTACAACAACCCCGCTGGTTGTTGATGCTCGATTTTGACTTGTTGACAAGTCAAACACCACAAAACAAACTCTATGACATCTTTCTTCGTATTATTCCACCAATAATTTTGCTTCAAATCTTTGTACATCTACTCGTTCTGGGATGGATTGTGTAAGGTGTCGCATGGGCTTCTCGAAGTATTCTATGTCTCAACTCTAAATCATTCGGAACACAAAGTCTTCCCTGGAATCTCACAATACTATCCTCATGGATCATAAAACCAGGAGCCCTCCCTTTAATTACATCTTACTTCAATTGAGTAATCATCGGGTCACTTCACTACTTCTTTTTGATGTCATCAACTAAGGACGAAGTAATCTCGAGAGTATACAAATTGACCCTGTACTTGTTGAAGCCATACCTCGATCCCCTGCTCAATCAACTCTCGTTGAATCTTCACTTGAGGTGTGAGGACCTCAAGCATCTGAAGTGATACCGGCTTCCGGCTCAATATGCCTGCCACAACATTAGATTTCCCCGGATGATAAAGAATCTCCAGGTCGTAATCATTTATCAACTTCAGCCGGCGGCACTGTCTCATATCCAGTTCATTCTGGCTGAAAATATATTTTAAACTCTTATGACCAATATAAATCCTAAACGAAGAGACGTATAAATAGTGGAGCCAAATATTTAATGCGAACACGACTGCGGTCAGCTCCAAGTCATGATTAGGATAATTCATCTCGTACGCCTTCAACTGTCGTGACGCAAAAGCTATAGTCTATTATGCTGCATGAGTACGCACCCGAGTCCCTGGCCCGAAGCATCGCTATTAACGGAAAACCCATCGTTCCCTTGAGGCAGGGCTAAAAATGACGTTGTAGTCAAACGCATTTTCAGCTCCTCGAAAATCTATTGCCTTTTCTCGTTCCGCTCAAACTTTTTGTACTTCTAGAGTAATTGCATAAGCGGTTGAGCAAGTTTGGAGAACCCCTTGGTGAAACAACGATAGTATCTAGCGAGACCCAAAAAGCCGCAAACTTTCTTCACGTTCTTTGGTGGTGCCTAATCTAACACTGCCTTAATCTTCTGAGGATCTACACGATCCCCTTCAGCCCAAATTCACATGCCCGAGAAACATAACTTCCTTCAGCCAAATTCATATTTCGAGAACTTGGCATAAAGACACTGGGCTCTCAAAATTTCTATCCAATCGCAAATGGTGAGCGTGCTCCTCCTCATCACTAGAATATACCAAGATGTCATCAATAAAGATGACTACATATTTATCGAGATACTCGATAAATAACTTTTTCTTGAACTGCATAAATACTACCGGCGCGTTGGTTAACCCCGAATGGCATAACCACAAACTCATAGCATCCGTACCTCGTCAGAAAAAGCGGTCTTCGGAATGTCGAACTCTTTCACCCGAAGCGAATAGTATCCTGATCTCTACTCGATCTCCGAGAATACCGTATCTCCCTATAAATGATCAAACAAATCATCGATGCGAGGCAAGGGGTACTTATTCTTAATGGTCACTCTATTCAGTTCACAGTAATTGATACATAAATGCAGTGAACTAACTTTATTCCTCGCGAACAAGACTGACGCACCCTAATGTGAGGCGCTAGGCCTAATATACCCCTTCTCCAAAAACTCCGCTAACTGACTCTTTAACTCCTGCATTTCCAAAGGTGCCATGCAATACAACACCTTAGAAATCGGGGCCGCACTTGGTTTAAGTCAACTACGAACTTGATCTCGTGTTTCAATGGTAGTCCTGACAAATCATCTGGAAAAACATCTGAAAAATAATTCACCATAAGAATCGAGGAAAGTTCAACAATCCCGTCCTCTGCTCTCATGGAGTAACACCAGTAACCCGTGCAACCTTTCTTAAGAAGTTTCGCCATCTTCATGGCGCTAATTATAAGTTTCTGACCTTTTATCCACTACTACAAAACTGGCTTTTAACAGCGGTTAAAATGCCCAATTAACGGCGGTTCCGGAACCGCCGTTATATGTACCGCTGTTAATATCAACGACGATTTTTAAAACCGCCGTTGAATTTGCCAAATAACGGCGGTTCATATTAACCGCTGTTAAATATGTTATGGCGGTTTCTGGAAACCGCTGTTAAATGTGCCATTTAACAGCGGTTAAAGGTAACCGCTGTTAAACCTGATCCTTAACAGCGGTTATAGAACCGCCGTTGAATTTGCCATTTAACATCGGTTAAAGGTAACCGCTGTTAAACTTGATACTTCACAGCGGTTATGGAACCGCCGTTAAGTTTAAGAATTAACAGCGGTTTCGGAGGAACCGCTGTTGAAATATTAATCATTTTATCCAGTTTTCCCATATTTTGCACAATCCAGTACCTGAATCGGATCAAACTAATCAATAAACCACCAATTCATCGAATCCAAACACACCGAAAGGAACTAACCAACACCAAATTTATTGAACCACCAATACATTAAAAAAGATAATACAAAAATCCCAATTCATCCAAAATAATTCATACAAATATCCAATGTACTAACCAACACCAAATTCATTGAACCACCAATACATTGAAAAAGATAATACAAAAATCCCAATTCGTCCAAAATAATTCATACAAATATCCAATGTACAATTCATACAAATAATTCACACAAAAACACCAAAATCATGTCGCGAGACGATTTCGCACCTCCAAGAAATAAAGTCCCCAATCAACTCGAATTTTATCAAAATTATCTTCAGACAGTGCTCCAACATCATCAAACATCTGCACATATAAACGTATAATAAACAAACTTTAAATGTAAAAGAGTAAACAGTTTTATCACCACTTCAAGTAAAAAATATACTACCTCCATCCAACCATCCAAAATACGCGCTCGGGCGATAGTCGACATCCAGTGCATAACATAATAACTACACTCCCAACCTCCATTTTGTTTATTACACTAAAACAAAATAAGACACAATTATATGAGTCGCTTTCAGTAAATAAAATCAACACGTACACAACATACACAGTTAAAAAACACACACTGACACAAACACACAATGCACAAAAAAAAAACACACAGCACACACAAACTTCACACACAGTAGACAAATGATGTTAAAACGCAAGTAATCAACATTCTACTTCAAGAGATTGGAATGTTCATCATGTTAAAATTAGACACAAATAAACATAATATAGCAGCATGAAGTTTACCTGAGTCGCATACGCTATGATGCTACAAAGTTCAAAATCTGATCTTGTGGCATGTTTTACGCTGTTATGTGTTTTTGTACATAAATGATAACACCGAAAAGTGGAAAAACAAAAGATACGCACAGAGGGCAACAGAAAAATGGTGAGATCTAAGTCCGATCATCTGCTGGCTTCATTTCTATAAACATGTTAACATTAGGCAAGCAAAATACTGGTAGGACAGATTACTGTACTCCCCAAATAAACTGTAATTTGGCTAAGCAACATAAAAAGCACAGAGTTGGAGAGCAAAGAAAAAGACAACAGTTAAGCATGACCAGAGATACACAACATAGTGGGAGCTTCTCACAGCCAACAAAGAAAAGAACTAGGCCTCGGTACAATTGCCACAACATAGTGGGTGTAGCCATAGAGTTCGTAACTAGTTCCTTCCATTCTTTTTTAGCTCCAGCAGGTTTCACAATCTTATAAACATTTGACATTCTGAACTTCCCAGCCCGCATCAGGTAATATCCCCATTCATCATTTTCATGTACCAGTTTGCGCGCCTTTAAAATTTTTTTCACCAGGTATGATGCTTGCAGTGGTGTTTCCATAGTAAGAACATTCTCTCCTTTGATGTAATAGGCATGGATCCACCTGATCCATAATTTGTCTTCTTTAGAGCAAAGCCCATAACAGTTTCAGAACACACACTTGATTCCAAGACTCTATATTCACCAAATTTAGACCTCCTTCAGTTGTGGTCTGCAGATGGATTCCCAAGCAACCAAAGCCTTTTTAGAGTCTCCAATTTCTCCAGTCCAGAGGAATTTCCTACAAATGCTTTCAATAATCTTGATGATCTTCTTTGGAAAACAGAATACTTGACTCCAATAATTCTGAATCACATAAAGAACACTTCTCATCAATTGTACTCGACCACTATGAGAAGCTCCCACACACAAACACACACAAACACAAACACACACAGCACACACACTTCCACTGCACACACACACACACACACTGCATAGAAAAAAAACCCAACACAAATAAACGGACACTTCATACACGATATGTTGGGAGAAGATCCTTAAGACGAAAGTTAACATCTATCCCAAAGGGAGAAGATCCTTACGGCGTTAACCACGTCTATCCCAAAATAATTCGTGTTTCCAAAAATAATATTGTCGTACACACTCAAATATTCATACACACAAACACACATATTTACACTCATGTAATTAAATCTATTACCTTGGGATATATCCAACTAACCGCCTGCTTTGATTTACTTGTATGCATACCATCCATGGTCTTGAATGCGGTCACGGCACTGCTTAAAAGTAACAATAATATATTGAGTCGTTGATATAAAATTTTAAAGCAAATATATTATAAATAAAATCTTACTTTTGGAGTATGGCCTTAATGCGAGAGTCAGGCCTACTATGTAGTTAGTAAAACCATATAATAGTTCCTCTTGATGGCACAATGACCAGAAGTTGCCAATGATGCCTACATAGATAAATGCATTTGAAAGAAAGAACATATTACTACAGTATGTTGTAAAAAAAAGGAAATAGTTTTGTTAAAAAGAAAATATTTTGAAATTTACAATCTTTTATCTTACTTATGATGGTAAGCTCCCATATATATTTGCTTCTTCGACTCAAGCATACGCGTCGATATATATCTCGAGATCTCCTCTCCCCTCTGTCCCATATTTTGTATGGATTGAGGATCAAAATATCCATACAAAACCTCGTCCATCGTGCCCACATTCATTGTAGACAAATACCTAATTTGTTAAGCAAAATATTAATATAAAAAAAACACTCCACACACTGCACACAAACACACACACACACACACTTCACACACACACACTGCCACACAATAAAAACACACACACTGCACATACACACACACACACACACACACTGCACACACAAACACTGCACACACACAGCACATACAAACACACACACACATTATACACACACACATACTACGAATGTAGAAAGGTTCCATAAAGGAAATTACTCACATAGTCCAAAGCTGTAAAACTGATAAACTAAGCTACTCCTTTCCTTGAACGATCTCTAAAATATCAGTGTCAGCGATGTACAATGGAACATCATCACCACCACAGCCAAAGATAGCTGTATCCCACGGCACTGATATCGGACTATTGTACATACTCGACGCAGCCATAAGTAAGTCTCTCATGATGTCATCTTTGGTCCTCGACCCGTCATTCTGACGAGCCTGCTTCTTTGGTCGCTGAATATCCTATTTCATATAGTATAGTGTAAAATACAAGTAAATTTGAAATAATTTATTTTGTTTTCTTTCCATTGTAACTTCAGAAAGGATGAAGGATAAACGTATCTATTGAATACTATATAAACTCATTAATAATGACCCGAACCTATATCTATTTTTTGAATATTAAAAAGAGAAGAATTGGTGCGAATTTCTTCTATATTGAATAAAGAATATTCATTCATCAAATCATTCACTCCATAATCTGATAAATCTTTTAAAGAACTAATTAATCACACGAAAATAAAGATAGAGTCCCATTCTACATGTCAATACATGTCAGGGGTTAAAATATTTTTATATATATACTATCTAAATATATACTCCAATAAAGTCAATAAAACAAAAAAAGAATAGGGCTTATTATTTTTATTTATTATTATTCCTACATGTTTCCATTCCTTTGGGATGTTACTACGCATTTTGGTTGCGTTAAATCTTTTCCATATTAGAAATCATAATCAATTTATATTGGATTGATTTTGCAATAATGTTTGGTAGTTACTAAAAAGAAAAAGAAAATTTTTACCTTTGAAAAATCGGAGAAAATAAAATCTCTTGGCCATGCAATAAATCCACCTAAAGCTTCCCCCATGACTCTCACCTCATCAGTCGCCACAGGGACTTCAGCGCTGGCATCTACGGCCTCCTCAACCACTACCTTAACCAAATGAGCTGGTAAAGGAGCACAATGTAGGGTCGAATCGCCCTGAATAACCCTACCGATAGCAACTAGACGGGGAGGATGCTCGTCCACATAAAATCCAACTCGATGAGTGTCTCCAGTCACATGCCTCTCTCCGGAAGGGCCATAAATAGCATCAGCACAACTCCCCTTCGTGCTAACACGAGTAACCTCATCCGGTGTATGAATATCAACAGGCCACTGGGAACTAGCACCCATTGTCTGGCCGAACTCTTTCCTCAAAGTCTTTGTGACATCAAGGGTGATCTCTTTCCTTAGCTGCTCCAACACATCTTTACTTACGGAAGACGTCAATCCACATGATCGTCCAAAGTAATCGCGAATACCCACACCAAAACCAATGCCACGAACACGACCAGGGTGCTCGGGTCTCCCAATGGCAGCCGCCAATATATCCTGTCGTCCCTCAGGAATGAAGGTACCTTGTGTATACTGCTTCTCCAAATCATCCTACAAAAATTTAATTTGGCACCATATTACAAAATTTTGAAATTTGCAAACAACTGATACAAGTTGATGAAGGAGAAAAAACAATACAAGAATGTAGATAAAAATAATTGGGTAGAAAAGTGGTTATTTACATTTAATAAAGCAAATAATTTACCTCAAATTTTTAATGTTTGCTAACACTTAGCAACAAAAAAGTGGAGCTTTTTCTTTTTCTTACAAGAAAAAATAATTCTTAAAAAAGAACTTACAATCCTCTCGACAATCTCCCGTGCAGCATCGGATGACGTACCCTCCCGTCTTTTTGTATGACCAAGCTTCCACCTTCGATGACGCGTAGGTGGAGACGGAGGATCAATAACAATATCTTCTTCAGATTTGGATACTTCTCGACGCTCCTTCATCTTCCATCTCCCGTATATCCACCAAGTCGTACCCTCCTCGAGCCATATAATGCGGAAAGTTCATTTTGGCTAATTCTTGTTTCTAACTTCTTTGTTCTTGATACAAGTATCAAATAATCCATAAACAATTTTATAAATATTTTCAAATTCAAAATATTTTTTTCATATTTTATGTTCTTAATTAGAAATAGGTTCTTAATTAGAAATTGTTTTATTTGATTCTTGTAAAATTATTCAGATTTTATGTTATTAATTATAAATTGTTTTATTTGATTGTGCGTTCATTATTTTCAGCATTGAACTTTAAAAAAAAAATTAAAACATTTTTTTATTTCAGATTTTATGTTATTAATTAGAAATTGTTTTATTTGATTGTGCATTCATTATTTTCAGCATTGAACTTTAAAAAAAAATTAAAACATTTTTTTATTTCAGATTTTATGTTATTAATTAGAAATTATTTTATTTGATTGTGCGTTCATTATTTTCAGCATTGAACTTTAAAAAAAAATTAAAACATTTTTTTATTTCAGATTTTATGTTATTACTTAGAAATGATTTGATGTGAGTGTGCGTTCATTATTTTCAAGATTGAACTTTAAAAAAACTTAAAACATTTTTTTATTTGATTTTATGTTATTACTTAGAAATTATTTTATTTGATTGTGCGTTCATTATTTTCACATTGAACTTTAAAAAAACTTAAAACATTTTTTTATTTGATTTTATGTTATTAATTAGAAATTATTTTATTTGACTGCGTTCATTATTTTCACATTGAACTTTAAAAAAAAAACTTAAAACATTTTTTTATTTCAGATTTTATGTTATTAATTAGAAATTATTTTATTTGATTGTGCGTTCATTATTTTCAGCATTGAACTTTAAAAAAAAACTTGAAACATTTTTTTTATTTCAGATTTTATGTTATTAATTAGAAATTATTTTATTTGATTGTGCGTTCATTATTTTCAGCATTGAACTTTAAAAAAAGAACTTAAAACATTGTATTCGGTTTTACCTCCCAAGCGGAGTCCTCACGAATCCTTTTGAAATCTCTCCAGTCCTCCTCGGAGATACCATACTTGTCACAAGGAGATTTTTCTTTGCTTGGACCATATATGTACTGACCGGTCAAATCAGACTTAAACTGCCTCCATTTTAAGCCAATTGACTGTAAACACGTCTTTTGAAAATGACCAAGATTGCTAATCTGGCTAACATCAAAATTGGCCTACATATTGACAATTAAAACTAGAGTTAGCCACACACACAAACACACACAACATAAAAACATGGTTGCATAAAAACAATGTCTGATGTAAAAAACAATGCTGATGTAAAACAACTACTAATAAAACGAATGTCTGATGTAAAAAAACTACAATGGGTTAACTAATAAAAACAACTAATAATGGTGCCACACACATAAAAACAATGTCTGATGTAAAAACTACTAATAAAACGAATGATGATAACTAATTCAATTTGAAGCATGGTTGCAAAAAGAGAGTCATGTACCAATATATCCTGCCACAATATTTCTTTATCCGGCTTGTCAGGTACTTGCTTCCAACTCTTGTACAGTATCGAGACATGATCTTTGGCAAGTTTTCCCAAGTACGTACTTAACTTCAATTTGTGTTCGTATTTGATCTTTCCCCGTACTGGATCAATGTGAAGAGGTAATTTTTTTCCGTCAACACGGCGTTTCGACATACTTCTACATCGCGTGGGATTTCTCGATGTAGAAGTACTACGTGTATGAGCATCGAGAGACCGGGAGGAATGAGGAGAATGAGCGGGAGGAGTGTGAGGGGAACGAGAAGGAGACGCCATGTGCCTGCATTAACAAATAAATTTAATCACCAAGAACTGCTTGATAAGTGTGCTAAGTAGAAATGCTTGATAAGTGTGCTAAGTAGAAATTATTACGGTACTTTTTCTCATAACACGGAAAATCAATACAACTGATTGGTTTATGAACATTTGCAATGCTCAACATGAAGTTGAAATCAACTGGTATGTTTTGTACTTTCTGCTCAAAATCCAGAATAGCTACATATTGTAATGAGCTAGACATGAGGAAGTAATAATTAGAAATAACAATGTTTACAGACCTGAAAATCCCTCAAACTTGAAGCAACCAATGAATATAGTCGACATTTTAGCTGCCTTTTTTTTCTTTTTAAAATTGGCCCTAGAAACCGTCCTTACAACTCACTCTCCGAAAGATATTCGACTAGACTAAACCTTAGTGATATTTTAGTTGCTTACGAACGCACGATACATGTGCGGATACCTCTGGCGGCTGAAAGCTTTTGGGGAGTGTTTGATTATTGAGTTTCTTATATAATGCGGCTACGGTTAGCTTATCTGAAGACTTGTTTACACCTGATTATGTTTAACTATTGGAAGTTTGCCGAAAGTAATTGGTTTGTATTAGATGATAGAGCAGTCATGTGCCTAGAGATATCTTTGTGCGTCGGATTCTCATTGTAAATTTCTCTTTGCGTTTTATGTGCATATTGCATTTCCACTTCCAGCTTGAGACTAATTCATCTGCACTAGGCTTTGTGGAGACTGGTTACATTTGTGGTGTTCATGGCTTCCAAGGAGAGGTTCGGGTAAAACCGAGCACAGATTTTCCCGACCTCCAATTTTCCAAGGTACAAATAAATAAAAATAAATCACAATTTTATCAATTATATGAGGCCAAATAACTAGAAATAGAAAAAAAATTGGAGAAAATAAAATTACCATATTAGACCAAAACATATTTGTCTGAATGCGGTTCATTTCATTTTTTTCTATAGCCAGGAACAAGATGGTTGAAGCAGCAAGTGTCAGGAACTGAGACTGTTAAAGAAATTGATCTGGTGGAAGGCCGAGGGCACTCTGGACAAAGTTGGATTGTAAAATTTACTGACATCAACACAGTGGAATAGGTCTGCCGAGAATCTGAATTTTAGTTGAATAGAATGTATATGCAGGCAGAAGTATGATGCTTAGCTGTTTTTTATTCAGGCACGAAAACTTGTTGGGTCGACGATATTGGTGACATATCAAGATAGACCAGTTCTAGATGAGGGCGAGTACTATAACAATGACCTTATTGGAATGAGAGTTACCCTTAAGGTGTGTGATTTTGCAAAACAGAAAAAAATTGCAACTTTAAGCTAAAATCTAGATAAGCTAATGGTAAAACTAGTGTGTAAAAGCTGTTGGAATGTAAAGTTAAGCTGTGAGAGATTGATTAGAAACAAAAATTATGGGTAAAAGTAACGAGCGGGTTCACAGGTGAATCCCAGATGTTATTTAACTATTCGACTTTTCCATATCAAAGGATAAAATTCATCGTTCTTATTTACATACGTCCTATCCAATTCAATAGCCATCTAAATTGTTTAAAGTAACCGAAAAATCCAAATGCCAACTAAAGGTTTAGAAACCCCATGAAAACCTCGAGCAACTTCTCGTTATGAAACAGAGTCACATACCTTGCCAAGTTCCAATAGTATATGGGGCACTACTTCATAAAGATTTGAAACTCCTTGACAAATAAAGGGGAGAACAAGATTTAGTTGAAACAATCCAACAAATGAGTTGATGAGTGTAGGGTTAGCTATGGCGCATTGTCGAGCTACGTGGGAAGTAACCGCTTTAAATAGTGGATCACCGGGCAAGTTCTTCAGCGCATATTCCCTCTTGCATGTGTATCTTGGATCGGTTTTGCGCAGATCTCCATGCCCAATTACGTGAACAACCTACGGTACAAATTTTTAAGTGATTAGAAGGTGAACACTAAGGATATCGAACCAAGGTGAATGTTGAAATGAAAAACTAACAAAAGTATATATACTTGGACTTTGAAGACTTAAGATGAGGACATCAAAAATTGATGAGAAAAAAGGTAATTAGTTAAAGGTCACCGAATATAGGAAAAGAAAGACCTAACAAAGTTTCTCTAATGGTCCTTTCTGCCTATATGCACCGAAGTAACAATGATGACTATCAACAAAATAGTTCGAGAAATTAACAAAAATCGTACAACCTTTTGTTATGTATTACAAGTTATCAAGGCCAAGCAAAATGGCAACAGTGAAGGCAACGGGAAAAATATTTTGAGAATTACAAGTTATCGAGGCAACACATTACCTTGCCACTGTTCAACGTTTTCCAGACATAATCTTTCAAGTGTTCTTTCTTTGACATTTTCCCGCACTCTTTTACCACCGACTTAATCCAGAGCAGGACTTCTGTGTGATAAGACCACAAAGCGAAAGCTCATGGTGAGTAAATGATATCGACTTAATAAGACCACTGACTTAATCTAATTTTTTTAGATTTATCGTATGTTTCAGTGGTAGCATAAAAAGCTAGAAGAATCATTTAAGAATATTATCAAAATTGATACACAATACCAAGTAGGTTATGCTAAGACAGAATGGTAAGCCCGATTTGTAGTCTAAAATTTACTAACTAAATGAAAGAACAAGCTAAATTACTAAAGTCCTAACTACAAAAATCTAGTAAATTCAAAATTGAATGCTAAATCTTACTTACACTAAACTGTTTTTTGCATTAAAATTGGCTGTGATCACAGTATGGATGAACCTTCAGAAGTGCAGACTGCACATTCGATTTTTATAGTATGGACCTGAGTTTGATTTCAGTTTTTAAGAGTCATTTTCAGTTTTCTACAACAATTTTGTAAGTTTTATTTTATTAATAAATTTTTTTTTTGGACCATTTCTCGATTGTCATTAGTTATCTTATGAGATTTTATTGTGTTATTAATATGTAAGTTTTATTGTACGACTCGCGAGTCGACTAAATGCTGTGATCGTTTTTTAAAACATTGCTATACACACTACACAGAGTGCATATACACACGCACACACACATTTTTTTTAATAACAAATAATGAAATAGTCTTAATTACTAAAATATAAAAACTTGATTCTTCATAACAGAACGTTCAACTTTAATACTAAAATTCAAGAAAACCAACTTTATCATTAACAATGTCACAAAATTGAACATTAATACTACAATTCAACATAATCGACTGTGCCTTCATCATCAACTATCTAACTTGACTCTAGATAACAACGTTTTCCCATATGCCTTCATCATGATCATCTCGAATGGCATGTATGTCGTCTGCTACATTTTCTTCAACGATAATCGGCATCCATGTTGATAAAGGAATAAACTCACAAATGTCAAAACTTGACTCTTCAGTTTCATTAATATCCACACTTCTACCCGGAATGACCACTGACAATATTTCATTGTATGGATCCTTGACATAAAACACCTGTTTAGCTTGATATGCCATGATAAAAGGCTCGTCAGTGTAAGCTATCTTATGAAGATCTACCAATGTAAAGCCCAGTTCATCGATTACCACACCCGTGTTATTATCAACCCACTTACACTTAAAAATAGACACTCTAAACTTAACATAATCAAGTTCCCATATATCTTCAATAACTCCATAGTAACTTGTCGATGCCATAACTGGATTTTTATCTTTCGAGCTTGAAAAGTGCATGGACTCGGCTTGAAGAGTAACTCCGCTATTTTGAACCGAACTTTTGTCATCTTGTGACTTTGTATATAATGAGTACTTATTGATATCATATCCATTCCAAGTTACGACATCGGACTTCGGCCCGTAAGCTAGCCATTTTAACATTTCAGATGCGCTATCACTTTCAGAGATTTGTACCTTAAACCACCTCAAAAAGTCTTATTATGTTCAATCAACAACCATTTCTCGCTCATTCGGGATTCTTTGTCTTCAAAAGATTCTTGTGAGCAGACAAGTCTGGAAGAACCGCATCGGTGTTATTCAAAGCGCATAAATGTGCTTGAAGCACCTCATCGCGATTCTTGGTTAATATTTTAACACCCCGTGTACCCTTTCCATTAAGTTTCCCATCATGTCGAGACTTCGGAAGCCCTACAGATGGTGTTTGTGACATGTAATCTATGCAAAACTCGATTGCTTCTTCTGCAATATACCTCTCAACAATAGATGCTTCTGGACGAAATGGGTTTTTACTATACCCTTTAAAAATCTTCATGTATCGCTCAATCGGAAACATCCATCGCAAATAAATGGGGCCACACTCTTCAATCTCTCTAACTACATGGACAAGTAAGTGAACCATAATATCAAAAAAAGAAGGAGGAAAATACATCTCTAATTGGCACAAGATAACAACAGCCTCGTTTTTCCACTCATCCAAAACCAAAGGATCAATCACTTTGCTACATATAGAATTGAAGAAAAAACACCAGCGAGTTATGGCATTTCTCACTTTTTTAGGCAAGACGTCACGTATAGCCACAACTAGAAGTTGTTTCATCAAGACATGACAGTCATGAGACTTTAAGCCGGCCAATGTCAGATTTTGCATCGATACAAGACTCTTAATATTCGACGAATAACCTTGTGGCACTTTAATGCCTTGTAAACAATTACAAAAGCTTATTTTCTCTCTTCTGGATAAAGTATAACATGCTAGGGGAAGATAAGTTCGTTTACCGACTACTTGCGGATGCAACTGAGGACGTATACCCATTTCCTCTAAGTCTTGACGAGCCTGGACACCATCCTTTGTTTTGTGTTTAACATTGAGAAGTGTGCCGATCACACTATCGCAAACATTTTTTTCGACATGCATAACATCTATGCAATGTCTAACATCTAGATGTCTCCAGTAAGGAAGATCAAAAAATATTGACCTCTTCTTCTAAATGTTTGTCGTAGCAGCCTTCTTTTTAGTTTTTCCAAATATAGTATTTATGTTCTTCACACGATCGTACACTTGCTCACCTGTTAAGGGCATCGGCGCAAGCCCAATTTATGGGAATCCATTAAAAGCTTTTCGCAATCTACGATACGGGTGATGGCGACTGAGAAACCTCCGATGTTGAGTGTAAACTATTTTATTTCCATGTTTCAACTGGATGTAGCTTGTGTTTTCTTCACATATAGGACATGCATGATGTCCCTTCACACTATATCCACTCAAGTTTCCATATGCAGGAAAGTCATTAATCGTACAAAATAACATTGCACGCAACTTGAAACTTTGCTGGCGGTAACCATCAAACACATAAATCCCTTCATCCCACATCATTCTCAAGTCATCAATCAACAGACTTAGATAAACATCTATGTCATTTCCTGGTTGTTTTGGTCCTGAAATCATCATTGACAACATAACGTACTTCCGTTTCATACATAACCAATGAGGTAGATTATATATCACAAGTAAAACAGGCCAAGAGCTATGCTTGGTGCTTAAGTTACCGAACGGATTCATTCCATCTGTGGAAAGTCCAAGCCTAAGGTTTCTTGCGCCACTCCCGAAATCTGGAAATAAATGATCTATTTTCTTCCATTGTGCAGCATCAGCTGGATGACGAATTAGCCCGTCGCATTTTCTCTCATTTGCGTGCCATGTGAGATTCTTTGCATCATATCTATTAGCAAACAATCGCTTGAACCTTGGAACAATCGGAAGATACCATAACACCTTCGCAGGAGGTCCTTGTTGTGTGTTCTCTCCATCATTCTTCACTTTGTATCGTGATACCCCACACCTACGACACTTATGCAATTCTTCAAACTCTTTTCTGTACAGTATGCAATCATTGGGACAAGCGTGTATTTTTTTATACTCCATACCCATCGGACACAAAACCTTCTTCGCCTCATAGGTACACTTAGGCAATGTATTGCCTGTTGGTAGCATCTCATTCATCAACTGGAGCAATTCGGTGAAACTTTTGTCACTCCACCCATTTATTGCCTTCAAATTAACCAGCTTCAACACGGCAGATAGACGTGTGAAATTTTCACACCCCAGATACAATAGAGTCTCTGAATCACTTTTCAACGCATCATAAACATGAGCTCTTTGAAATGATTCTTGTCCGACATCACGAATCATTTCTTCAAATTGATCACCATCTATATCTACATGAGTGTTTCCAGTTGGAACATCTACTATTTCGCCATGCCATATCCACACAGTATAGTTGGTGTTTATCCCCTCACAAACAAGATGTTCACGAATTGTGTCAGCCTCATGTCGTCTCCCATTCATACACTTCACACAAGGGCAAAAGTATCGTTCATCGGGTTCCAAGAGATGTTGTCGAGCAAATTTAAGAAATTGCTCAATTCCATTGTCATACTCCTTTTCGCACGACTTGCATTCATCCAACTTCGATCCATTTCTTCTTTTCTGTTACACATACTATGTTCATCAATTTTCTATTGTTTTGTATAAAGGGGAAGAATTTCATTTCTATATGATTACTAACTTTTTGAAAATTGTTTTGACAGAGAGAATGACAAAGGTATGGTAGTCCTATAATTGTTGTTTAAAATAGAAACATGAACGACGGTTGTCAAAATAGAATTAACTGTATACTACGTCAACTTATGGCTTTGTCAAGATTGCTAACTCTATCTGCACGAAATGTTGGGAGAAGATCCTTAAGATGAAAGTTAACATCTATCCCAATGGAAGAAGATCCTTAAGAAGTTAACCAAAGCTATCCCAAAAATAATTCGTGTTCCACAAAATAGTGTTGTCAAAAGCAACACACATAATTAAACACACACACTCAACTAAATCGATTAAATTATACGACAAGCAAGAAGAAAATAACATGTAAAACTACATTACACACTCACATACACATAGTGCACATGCACATACATATTTTGTCCGTTATGTGCATTTGAATACCACGTTTGTGATTATTGTGGTTTTATTGAGGTTTTAACATTATTCTCCAAAACAATCCAGGTATAATTAAAAGTCCACACACAAATAATACACACAACACACACTGCCACACACAATACACACACACACACACACACACACACACACACACACACACACACACAATACACACACACTGCCACACACAATACACACACACACACACACACTGCACGCACACACACTGCCACACCTATAAATGCACATACACACACAACACACACATTAAACATTACACAATAATCCTTAAAAGACTAGATAAAATTACCAAATAGGAACAAAGAAGAGAGTTCGGAATAATTACCAAATAATTCGCGGTGGTCGATTGCGAAACGCCGAGGAGGTTGCGGGGGTCGCGAGGTCGTCGGAGTTCGTGGGGGTCACGAGGTCGCCGAAGGTCGCGGGGGTCACGAGGTCGTCGGAGGTCGCGGGGGTCACGAGGTCGCCGGAGGTCGCGGGTCGCCTGTGAAAAGTCGCGGAGTCAGAAGCGTAGGAAGAAAGAAAGGAAAAAAGAAGAAAGAAAGAAAGAAAGAAAGAAACGGGCTGTAATTAAATAGAATATTAACAGCGGTTTTCAAGTAACCGCTGTTAGAAGAGGAAAAAGAACGGCGGTTTTCAAGTAACCGCCGTAAAATAGGAAAAATTAACGGCGGTTGCTTAATAACCGCCGTTAATTGGCGGAATTTAACAGCGGGTTGGCAAAAACCGCCGTTAACATCTTAATTTAACAGCGGTTTCTTTTTTAACCGCTGTTAATTTTCATAATATTTACGAACCGTGACACCGCACAAATTTAACAGCGGTTTCAAGATAACCGCTGTTAATTGTCCGCTGTTAAATGGGTATTTTGTAATAGTGATCTTGTGTCCAGCAAACAAGAGTTCGGTGCCTGCCGTCCTCAACAAGCATCAAAATAACTCTCGTGCGATTATCGCTCCGTGTCTATCAAGCCAGTCATCCCCGAGGATCAAACCCTCATCGATGATATCCACGACGATCAAATTCGATAGCCAAACTGTCTCTGCGATTCTCACTAGACAATCTCTAATCTCCCGATCCCCCACAATTCTATCCCCGCCAGGCAATTTAACAACAAAAGACTCACAAGTAGACAAGCAATCAATATTCAACCGACGAACACAATCCAAATAGGTGAATAAATGGGAAGCACGGGAATAGAAAAGCATTCTAAATGGATGAGAGAGAACATAAACGGTACATGTACCCACTATAGCTTCTAGATCATCGGTCCTCCTCATCTCATAAATGCGCGACTGCCTGAACCAGCACTGGAGACTCCCCATCTAACGGGTTGACCGTATCCTCTGCCGCGGTAGAAACTCTAAGACGGCTGCCCGACTTATGGATTCTGATTAACAATATGTTCTCCAGGTGTAGGAGCGGATGCTTGAGACCCAAGTGTCTTTTCTTCTTAGATACAAAATGTAGCTTTGTGGCCAGCCTGGCCACAAGTATAACACTTCAAATGAGGCAGGCTGCAATCACAGGCTAGTGTTTTGCCTTGACACTCCTTCAGTACTTAACGTATCAGTAGTAGCGAAAGATATATCATAGGCTAGTGTTTTGGGTTGATACTCATTCAGTTTAGTGCATCCGAATCCTTCCATGTAGTGTCGAATTTTCGACTTCATCCGCATGTCAAAGTGACGGATTTTGTCTCTTTCCTCTCTCACTTGACCCTTCACATGGTTGAGCTGATAACAATTATTACCTGAGATACAGGAATATCCTAGGGTTTAGCCTCTAAGAAGGCTCGGATTCTGGCCTCTTGAACAAGCCACGGACGATATTCGGCCTCCATCAACTCTTTAAACTCATCCCTAGTAGCCACATGATCTTAGGGTTTGACTGCCTGCCACCAGCTAGCAGCCTCTTTCGTTAAAAAATATTGAGCAATTGACACCTTATGTGCCTCTGGACAATTCACTGGCACAAAATCCTTCTTCATCGCATCAATCTAGTTTTTCCAGCCAGCTGGGTCCATATCACCTATGAAATAGGGAGGGCGTATTCGGATCACATCTTGTAACCATTTCTCTACCCCGACATCACCTGAAGAAGGTGGGTTGTTGTGTTGAACTGCCTGGGTTAAGAGAGCTATTTGGTTCGCCATTTTTGCAATGTGGTTGCAACACCGACATCCGTATTATTCCCTGCGGAATTTCCCTAACTAGCCGACTGGTCCTGATGACCATCGGTACTAGGATGAACTGAATTCGACAAAATGGTAGTGGTCGAACTAGCATCAGCACTGAAGGACATGGCCGCTCCACCGATCAGGCCATGCCCTCGATCACCGCATCTGCGTCCTCTACCAGTCGACATTCTAAAGAACGGAAATGGGAAGAATTAAATGAGTACAGTTCATGGTAACCGGTTCCCCATGTTACAAAGTCGAAAGAGAAAGCAGTAAAGACAATAAGGAAGATTAGAGAACTTACAAGTACTTGTTGTACTAATATGACAGCAGCAATGTGGTCACAAAATGAGGCGACTAGACCCAAAAGATTAACAACCTAGGTATCCATAAACCTAAGCTCTGATACCATAATTTGTAACAACCCTAAGATATTCAGGGTATGTCAGAGCGCCGTAGATCCTTACTTGGGACCCACAAGGCTAATTCTGTACACAGCATATTCCAATCCTCAATGTTATAATAACAATATCCACACCATAGTCAATCAATTGGATCAGCCGATGAAAACTCCAATGACAATACACATTACCTCAAGAAACAACAAATCCAACATAAAAAACTAGAAAGAACAACTTCTATAGTGCTCGAGTACCAACTAACAGATTATGACAAAATAATCCCAAAGGACAAGACTCGAAGAAAGTAACATGATTCATCACAGTATCACGCTTGGCCATTATCGTTGTTCTGCCCTAGTGCTCGCTCACTCGGATTCTTCATACCTGAAATACATGAAATGTATTCCCCTGAATGGGGTTAGCCATGGAATATCTAGTGAAAGTAATGCAAATGAACCTTCACATCTTACATATTAAAGTATATGCAACATAAATTTTACGCCAATGCGAACACACCTGCACCATATTTTTCAAAAGCCAATATAATGATTTCCAGAAATGCAATATCGAAAATATGCCACAGTAGCATAAATCCTCATGATTAACCATGCACCCAACCATGCGTGGATCCATCCGAGGCACCATCGGACCCTCCTGGAGTGGTTAACCCCAATGCGCATGGATCCAACCAAACGTGGATCCCTCCGAGGCCCCGTCGGACCCTCCTAGGGTGAATATTTACACTCTCACACTCATATGAAGCAGTTTTCACATTTAAGAATGTAAGCTTCATAAGAATTACTTGCCTTTGAGACATCATAGAATGTTCCGAAAAGGTATACGACCATAATTGAAGGAACTCGATGACTCTGAATGCAAATGACCCGTAAAACAACTATCAACAACCATACGACTGGAATTGAAATAGAAATACGCCCAAAAACCCCAAATATGAATCGTGAAATCCATCAATATAACACATAGAAGTTGAAAATCGTGCAAACCCACTCAAGTCCGAGTAATACACGAAATTATTTATAAATTTGTAAGGGAAACGAGGGTATGAAGTAGATACTTTAATATCAATGATTTCAAGTTTCAACATGGATTAAAAGGACAAATCTAAGAAAACCCCCAAAATTGCCTAAGATAGTGTTCTGGGAAGATTTAGGTTGATTTGGAAGGGAGAAACGGATTAGATGTTGTTTAATCTTCATTATCAAAAAAAGAAGGTGATAGATGATGAAGGGTTGCACCAAATAATCTCCAAGTTGTCTCCCTCTCGTCGGCTAGGGTTAAAAAATGAGAAGAAATGCTAAAAATGCCGGCTCAGTTAGCACACGCTAGTTCCCAAATTAGAGTGCGCTAATGAGCCTGAAAAGGAACTAGACATTCTGCCTCAGTCCGGTAGCATGCGCTAATCCTTGCCTTAGTATGCGCTAATGAGGCAGTCCAGTGAAGGACATGATGTTTTGTCCCTACCAGTTAGCGTGCGCTAATCCTTACCTTAGCATGCACTAACAAAGCAATACAGAGAGGAACTAGACGTTATGCCTCATCTCATTAGCACGCGCCAACGGCCTCGATAGCGTGCGCTAATATACACACTAGCGCGCCCTATTACTCTACATTAGCGTGCGGTAAGCCTTCTGCACAGCAGTTCGGCTGTGTTGCCCAGTCAGTCCGAACAAGCCCCGAACGACACAAAACTCGAAAATTAACAATATGCTATGAAACGCTTATGAAGACCATCAAAATACGAACTCAAGCTCTAAACAAATAGGTGATTCTGACCACTTGAAGGAACGGAAAAACAAATACAAAAGAATACACCCAAAACTTTGGGCAATTACAAAACAACCCAAAACGTCCGGAAAATCACGATTCAAGATCGAATTGTAATACCACATCCCACAACTCTATCGAAAACATTAAAAGAAATTTTATGAAGACCAAAACGACAGTTTCGAGCAAGATTTACAAAAATCAAACCCAAATGCGGGAAAGTCACAATGTTACATGGATTCAAGTAAAACGGATCTGAAACTTGTTCAAATGGCAATAAGTGCAGAACAAGATAGCTTCATAATATAGAAACCATTACAAGTGAGTCGTAGAAAATAGAAAAGCCAAAAAGAAAAATTATTAAAATAGTAAAATCACGGATACTATACTGATATAGTAGCGGCAACTCCCAAATGACCGGAAAGGTATAAGTACTTGTCCCACAAGAGTATACTCTGGGATCTATCTTATTGGAGTAAGTTGTTAATTAGGAACTACCTAGATGTGATGCACATAGAAAAAAAATATTTGTGAAAGTGTTGTTGGTAAAGTGTTATGTTGGGAAGGGAAGACTAAAGATGGCCCTAAGGCACACATTGATTTAAATGAAATGAACATTAGAAAATATTTATGGTTGAAGTAAGGGAAGGGGAAACACAAAATTCTGAAATAATCTTACACCGTCACTCCTAGCAAAAGGCTGAGATTTTTTCATCGATGAAGGCTGGTATATATCTTACGAGATATGCTGGAAATATAGGGAGGTATGTTAACTTCAAGGAGAATAAGTTAACTGGATAGAAAAGCCATAATTGAAATATTCTTTTACAACGCCTCTTTCCTATGTTTATTCGACCAGTCCAAATAGGTGGTCGAGCCTTGGGTATCGTTAGCCACGTTCTTTCAAAAGTTATGCACTAGAGAAGTGAGGAAGTCAGATCTTCGGCTCATGCAAAATGAGATCATTTATATCTTATACAAATTTGATAGATCTTCCCACCGAACTTTTTGATTTCATGCCTCACTTCATGATCCATCTTTCTCGCCAACTTTTACTAACAGGCCCGGTCAACTACACTGTTAGGAATATGCCCTTCGAATGCCACTCAAAATATGAGATAGTGAGAGCATTGTATTGTAATTATGAACATCAACTGTATAAGCCATTTATTATTTCTATATTATTATATATCATCGGCATCCTGATTTGGTATATAGAATCATAGTCCTTGCATTTGAGAGCAAATATTCCACTCCTTATGAAGATATACTTAGTGAGTGCTCCCGACAATCACTTGTCATCGCGCTCTGCGGTAAGGAGATACTTGATTTGAGTTTGATCCACCACGAGATCTTTTATCACTTAACTTAGTTCCCCACTAAGATAAGATTTAAACCACAAACTGCATGTTATTTTATGAGAAACTATCTAACTAACATGATACTGGATGTTATAGCATCCATTACGATATCACAACTAAGTTTTGTGTCATCGTAGTTGATTCTAGTGCGTTCATGAGAAACCTTGTGGCATGAGGTGAGTTTAACTCCTTCTCTCACTCGCTTTAACAAAGTATATAGATAGATCTTATCTTTCGAGTGTTGGCACCACTTCACCAAAGGGTTATCACTTTTTTTATACTGGAGTCACATATGTTTCCATTTTAGACCAACACTACAAGGTTGTAGATTTTCAACGAAGTATGGTTCTATTAAACTCATACTCCACATCATCATGAACTGGATTTGTTCAAAGAGTAGTCTTTGTGGATTGTCATTGATGTAACCGAGCTGATCGGCCACCAAGAATCGGGTCAATCATAAAGATTTGGTCTAAGAAAACCCAAATGTTTTATGAAATATCTCTCTCAATGTTTCTGATTGCTTGACTTTAGGAGGAACAACTTCTCCCTTATTTATATAAAGGAGGAGAAGCCTCTCTCTGAGACCCTTTTCCTAGCTTTAAGGGAAATCCAAGATATTCAGGGATTCTGGTTGCGGCCGACAGTCTCCTGGATATCTGGGATTTTGGCTGCATCTGTCAATCCCTGGATATCTGGGATTTTGTCAGAAAGATAAAATCCCAGCTTTTTAGGGATTTTATCTTTAAGAGCCCAGACCCTTCCCAGCTCGGGATAGGGTCATGTAGGTCGGACTCTTTCATGAGCCCCCCCTCCCCTATCGGGACCTCTCGTCCTTTTGTGAGGTCGATAGGTCTACCTATCTTTGCTGATATTATGTCTACTGAGCTCGGGATAGGGTTAGTCAGGTCGTACTCCCTTAACAACGAATCCTTTTGTCAGGGCCTCCCTTCCTGACAAGAGGTCGGTAGGTCTTCCAGTTCCTTGACTCCTTAGACCGGGTTTCTGGGAGGTCTACATTTATCGTCCTATAAACCAGTCTCCCCTACACTAGTCGAGCTATAAGATCGAGTAGAGTAAGACAATTTGGCTTCTGGCGACCTCGATATGATAAATTCTCAGTGGCTAGTTCTCAAGTAATGGTGATTTGTCTCTAAATTCGTGTGCATTTATGGCCATGCCGTTTATTTTCTCAGGTCTCGCTCCCCAACCGTCGCTTCTTTAAACCCAGGTCCAGGTGTCAACTTGTTATAGGTCTGCCAAGGAGGTGCTGGATCGGGGCTGTTCCTTTGAAAAGGTCATCGGACGCTCCAGATCGTCCCTACCCTTCTCGATTTACCTCCTTCTCTCCTATAAAAGGAGGGCTTTAGGTTCCTTGCTCATTTCCGCCTCCTTGCTTTTCTCATATTTAGAACACAAAAATTCTTCGGCGACACGTTCTTCTTCCTGCCCATCTCATGGGTATGTTTATCTGAGTTCCTTGCTTTTCTCCTTGCCTCTTCCTGTCTTTTATATTTGGTGTTTTAGAGCTTGTTATACATGCACACAATATATATATATATATATATAAATATATATATATATATAAATATATATATATATATATATTGTGTGCATGTATATTTTAACTCTTTTTTTTTCTTTATATGATGTCATCTGCTTCTGATTCCCAAAATATCTCAGATCAATCGACCATGTATTCTTTTTTGGAAGGTTTATCTTCTTTCGAAGGGGATTTAGGTGGTAGGTAGGAGCGAGCTGTAGGCTCCTCCCTTTGTCTCGTAGACGAGCCTATCGGTAATATAGATTAGTCAGAGCTAGGTAATATAACCCCTAATCTTCTTTCTGGAATCCCTTTAGTTATTGTAGATCCCCCGTCCCCTCCTCCTTCTAGCGAGGTGACAATTATCGGCCTGTTAGCCGACCCTAATCAGGCAAGTGTGGGGGTTACACGCTGCCTTCCTCCCATCCTTTATCTAGGACCAGTCCAGCCACGCTAGAGAGCTTTGTAAGATTCCTTAGGCTTCCCCCGGGGTGGGATTTTGTCACCCCCATGCTTTTGACGTCCCTGTTTGTGGACCAGGTGAACAGTGGCCTTCGTTTTCCACTTCACCCTTTCCTTGTTTCTATTTCTACTAAACATAGTCTTCCTCTCAATCAATTTTCCCCGAACTCATTTTGTTATATGATCGGTTTTCTTGTGCTCTGTCCCCACATCCCTTCCAACGTGAAGGATTGGAGGACACACTTCTTTTTCCTTCGTATTGCTTCTGGCGAATCTTGGGACTTTCCAACGGAATGGGTGCAAGCCACCCCAAGTCAGGCCTTGATCCCAGACGCAGCTATATCCGAGCTGGATGGGTTAGTGAGGTTCAGGAGTGGAATGCCGTTTCCTATAATGCCTTCCAGCTGACGCATTTTCATGACCTGTTATTTCATTGCGGGTTGAGTTCTAATCCTTATCCGCCCATTCCTGATATTGGTAGGCCTTCCCAGTTTGGTTTACTATATACACATTTTTTTGTGTATGTTGGGGTGTAATGATGATTTGACGACCTGTTATATTATCTTTGCAGATCGTCTTATACGAACTTGCCAATCTGATGCTACCAAGCCTGCCGAGCCTGTGAAGGACAAGGTTCATAGTGTAATACCCGAGATTTCTATGTAATTGGAACTTGTGATATTGTAATAATTGTACTCTTGTCTGAGTACTATTCTCCGTATTTCATAGTCCGATGTTGTCGAGCGTTTAATTTCATGGTTGTGATTTAAAGATTGTAAATCTGCGCATGTAGCGCACGCTACCGGCTATGTTTAGCGTGCGCTAACGTAGATTCATAGCGCACGCTACAGAGGGTCATTAGCGCACGCTATGCATGGTCAATGTGATTGAGACGTGCGGTAGGTGAGATCTGGCCGGGGGACCCCTGTCGGATCGTATCGGATGTACCTGGACGGCTTTCAGGAAAAGCCGAGTCAACGTCTTAGCGCACGCTACAGGTATATGCGTAGCGCATGCTAAGTGCTGAGTACAGTTTAGTCAGGGAGCCATTAGCGCACGCTACGAACAGGGTCTAGTGCGCGCTAATAGCCATTTATTATAAATAGGACAGCATCCTATTCGTGATTTCAGTTCTCTCTTCTCCCATTACCCGAATTCTTACACTTAGAACATAACTTCCTTCATCCTAAACACTTCATATCAACATCCTGATTCGTGATTGAAGATCGTATAACATTGGAGATTGGTGTTCAAGCTTTCGGTGTCGGATTGCTTCATTTTCCTCCGTGTTCTTCACTACCTTGAGGTAGGTGATTCTTCACCAATACTAGTTGTGTTCTAAAGGATGTTGATCATGTTCATCTAGTCAGTTAGATTCGTTATTAGCCGTACATCATGTGTTAGAAGGATGTTTTCGACGTTTCGACACTTATTCATCGTATGATCCATTGAACCTTTTTGTATGAGGATTCCTAAGCATGTTATGTACCTTCCAAACCAATCGACCAGTATATGTAGATTACCTAGTTCGTATATTTTACGTAAGGAACCATATGTTTTGGGATTTAGAATAATCGGAACTTAGAATATTTCTTGAAGATCTTGGATGAGTTATGATGATGAGATAATTATCCGTATATTTGTGCCTCATGATCATGGAACTTCCACAACCTTATTAGCATGACAGACTTGAGGATGATTTGTTGTATCAACATAGAATTCATGAATTCACCACCTTTCAACCCAGTTTTTCCGTTAGCAGTATTCTGCCATGCAGGGTTAGCGCACGCTAACATATATGAGTTAACGTGCGCTATCGGGTTTCAGTTAACGCACAGAACGTCCGTAGCGTACGTTATGTATCAGCCGATTCGAACTGTCAGTTCGTAGCTAGCGCACGCTAGTCTTACAAGATAGCGTACGCTAACAGGCCGGCTTAGCGCACGTTACGTAGAGTACGTAGCGCACGCTAAGCAGTCCAGGCAGATTGTTTATTTTGAGCTTTTCGGCCGTAGACCGAATTGTTAGGCCATCGTTCGACTTGAGATGATTTGTATATCATTCCTTTTGTTAAGGTCCGAGCTTGTTACGTTGATCGAAGGAGGCGGCCTTCGAGTCTGTCGAGATCATTGAAGTGTTTCGTCCTTGCCATTTTCGAGGCAAGTATCATATGTCGAGTTCGATTTATTATGCTTGTGGTTTTATTCATATTGTTGAATATGAGATGTATTTCTGAAAATTCTCGTGATATTCGTTGTTGTTTGTTCGTATTGATGAACATATTGAAATGCATATGTGTATGCATAATTGATTGATTATGGTATAAATGATCCGAGGGGGTCATGAGGATCTATGCTGAGGGCGCTGGATCGAATGTCCACCATGCGTTGGTCCGACGGGATCATCATGGGGATCTATCTTGAGGTATTTGGATCGTTGGACGGGTTTTCCACCATGCGTTGGTCCGACGGGATCATCATGGGGATCTATCTTTGAGAATTTGGATCGCTGGATTACCTTGTATTGTGTTGATGGAATCGTGAGGATTCGCATCGTTGGATTCCGGTGGCGGAAGTCCGTTTTGCATGCTTTTTGATGCATTGATGATTTATTGTTTGACGATACTTGTACTAGCATTGTTTTGCCAACCCCTCCGGGGGTGGACATTGTTTTGATGTTCAGGTAGCCGAGGAGCGGGGAGGCAACCACGATGCAAACGGAGACGATGGAATGGCTCAGTGATGTGATTGATGTTATTGTTATTGTGATTTGTCTTCTTGGTTCGTTTAGTACTCGAGTACGTCTGTTTTAATAAGGTCATTCGATATGGTTGTATAAGTTAACTCACTTGATCGGTTGAATCAAATCTGTATTTGAACTTCAGTTGTTCGATTATATTGTTTTTACACTTCTTTTAAAATCAGCCTTGTAAATCCTTATCTAAAGGGTTTACGGCGCTGTAATTATTCCGAATATCTCGGGGTGTTACAGAATATGGTATCGGAGCTAAGATTTATGGATATCTTGGCAGTCGGGTTAGTTGGGTCTGTTTACGTTATTGATTATTGGTCGTTCGTAACATCATTGTTGAGCCAGCATCGTCGTGTGGACTGTGGTTGTAAGTTTCCTAATCTCGAATACTACTGTTTTATTTAATTCACGTCTTGTAAACATTAATGGATGTACTTTGAGAAAGTTTGTCCTGGATATTGAGTATTTATGTTTACAGTATGTTGAGAGGAGGTCGTGGACGCGGACGTGGAAATGCGAGGCAAGAAGAGTCGGTATCTACTCCAGAGATAGACGCTAGTCGAACGGATTCACATTCCGGGGGACAGCAGGGATCGGCAAATAATAATGCAGATCCTAACGTGCCGGGAGTGCTTCAGCGGGTGGTTGCCCAGATAAACCAGTTTGCTCAAGTTGTGGATCGCATGCAGACGGAGATGGGATAGCAGAATAACGTGGATAATCGGGGAGATAAATGGCTTACCGAGGTGGTCAAATTGCATCCTCCGAAATTTGACGGTTCCGCTGAGACGCTTTCGTGGGATCATTGCCTGAAGGAATTAGAGAAGATTTTTGCGGGGATTAAGTGTCCCAACGATAGGAAGGTTCCGGTCGCCCAGTATCTTTTGACCGGGGAGGCTTTCGACTGGTGGGAGGCCATTCGACCAGAGGAGCACAATGTTGATTGGACGGAATTCAAAGTGATGATGGAGGCACAGTATTGTCCTCGTCCAGTTAGAGAAGCCCGAGTTCGGGAGTTTTTCTCACCACAAAATTCGGAAGCATCTATGACGGACGTGATTAAGACTTTTAATCACCAGCTGACTTATGTGCGCCACTTGGTCAGGACCGAGACGGAGAAGATTTTTCATTTTGACATGCGAATGAAGCCGGAAATTCAGCAGTATATGTCCGGATTTGAATGTACCACCTTGCGGCGATGCTCGGGACAAGGCGTTGGCCTATGATATGAAGGAGGCAGCAGTAGAGAGAGCGACGGAAGCAAAGAAACAGAAGGTGTCTGGCAACTTCACGGAGGATAAGAGTAGCGGACCTCGCAAGGGTCAGTCCTCTTTTCATTCATCCAGGAGACCTCCGCATCCTTCTCGAGGTGGAAAGAAGTTCCAGGCAGCACCGACTGTTTCAGACGCAGGAAAGAAGTGTTACAACTGTGGCAAGGCGGGACATGTTCGGCGTGATTGTTTTGCGCCTGCTGTGACCTGTTTCGAGTGTGGACAGGAAGGACATCGCGCAACATTTTGTGGGAATGCGACCCGATCTTTTGGTACTCGCACTCCGGCTCGATCCGAAGAGGCAGTGTGAACCAGACGCGGCAAAGTGGATTTGTGAGCAGCCCGGGAAGAGAGAGGCATCCAGGTCGGGTCCGTTCCTCTCCGCGCTTTACGAAATGAGAAATCGATGATCGAGAACTGTTGTTGCATCAGTGCGATTGAGATCCTTTTGCAACTTGATTAGTGTCTTGTTCGACTAGGGAGCTACGCATTCTTTTATATCTTTGAACCGTGTTAATCGTTTGAACATCTCGTGCTTGTATAATTGTGAACCTTATGTTGTGGGATTACCGGCGGAGAGAAAATTGTGGGAACACTAGAAGCTAGGGATTTCCCGGTATCTATAGAAGAAAGAGAGTGGCCATCGAATCTCATTGTAGTTGACATCTACGGTGACGATTTAATTCTCGGAGATGATTGGCTCAACCGTTATGGAGCATTACGAATTACCGAGAGAGAGTCATTTCCATCATTGCCGATGACGGATCGAACACTTATTCCGAGGATGGAGACCGGGAAGCTCGGGAAAATTGATCAAAGCAATGAAAGCCGTGAAATTACTGAAGCAGGGATGTCACGGACTTTGGTGCTATGCCATGAGGAAAGAGGAAGGAGTAGAGCTCTCGTCTATTTCGATTGTGAATGAGTTCCCGGATGTATTTCTGACGAACTACAGGGTTACCTCCGCGAGAGGAGTGGAATTCACTATCGAATTAGAGCACTGGAGCAGCTCCTATTTCCAAAGCACCATACCGCATGGCGCCAACCGAGATGTATGAACTCAAGAAGCAACTGGAGGAATTGTTACAGAAGGGCTATATCCAACCTAGCGTTTCTCCTTGGGGAGCGCCCGTTCTCTTTGTCCGGAAGAAAGACGGATCCCTCCGACTGTGTATTGATTACAGGGAGCTCAACAAGATGACGATCAAGAATAAGTATCCTATACCTCGGATCGATGACTTGTTTGATCAACTGCAAGGGCAAGGGTATTCTCGAAGATTGACTTGCGATCAGGATACCATCAGTTGAGAATTAAGGAATCGGATATCGAAATCGCTTTGAGATCGATGCAGGCATTATGAATTCGTAGTGATGCCGTTTGGACTTACCAATGCTCCTGCAGTATTCATGCAATTGATGAATCGGGTATTCTTGGAATACTTGGATAAATTTGTGGTCGTCTTCATTGATGACATCTTGATATATTCGAAGGACGCGGAGGAGCATGCCGAGCATTTGCGTGTGGTTTTAAGCACCTTGAGGAAGGAACAGCTGTAGGCAAAATTTTCTAAATGCGAGTTACGGCTTAAGGAAGTAACCTTCCTTGGGCATGTGATATCGTAGACGGAGTTCGAGGTGGACCGAAGAAAGTCGAAGCAATCTTGGATTGGGAAGCTCTAAAAACGTGAAAGAAGTCCAAGCTTCTTAGGACTTGCTGGATATTATCATTGCTTTGTAGAAGGATTTTCCAAAATTTCTCGTCCGCTCACCCGGTATTCTGAGAAAACTCAAAAGTTCATGTGGAATGAGAAGTGCCAGTGGTTTGTGAACTTAAGAGGAGACGGCGACAACACCTATATTAGCGCCGAGAGGGCCCGATGGATTCATGGTATCTGACGATGCTTCAAATCAGGGTTTGGGTTGTGTGTTGATGCAGAAGGATAAAGTGATTGCTTATGCTTCTCGGCAATTGAAACCGTACGAGATTAATTACCCGACTCATGATCTGGAGCTAGCAGCTGTGGTCTTTGCCTTGAAAATTTGGCGACATTATTTGTACGGCACTCATTGTCAGATCTTTACAGATCATAAGAGTCTCAAGTACATCTTCAGTCAGAAAGAATTAAACATGAGGCAGAGAAGGTGGCTGGAATTGATCAAGGATTACGACTTGAAGATTCTCTATCATCCGGGGAAAGCAAACGTAGTAGCTGATGCTTTGAGCCGTAAACCTGTTTCTCTTCGAGTGTTGGAAGCACTTACATCCCAAACCAGTATTCAAAGAGAACTGATCCGCGAGGGGATTGAAGTATGGGCACCAGGAATCTAAGGGCAACTTTATGTGATGGAACTGACTTCATCACTAGTCGAGGAGATCAAGTCTAAACAATTGAACGATTCTCTGATCCTTCGATTATGTGACGAAGTAAAAGAAGGAAAAGCCCCAGGATTCGTGATATAAGACGATGGAGTTCTGAGATTTTAGAGTCGACTTTGCGTTCCCGATGATGATGATTTGAGACGGACAATTTTGAAGGAAGCTCATAACGCGCCCTATTCTATTCACCCAGGCAGTAGTAAGATGTATAAGGATCTAATGCAAAACTTCTGGTGGGGGAATATGAAGAAGGACGTAGCAGAGTACTTTTCGAAGTGTTTGACTTGTCAGCAGGTTAAGATTGAACATCAGCGACCTGCCGGAATATTAAAGCCGCTTCCGATCCCTGAATGGAAGTGGGAGGATATCTCGATGGATTTCATCACTAGTATGCCAAGGACTAGAACGGGAATGAACATGATTTGGGTTGTAGTTGATCGACTAACCAAGTCGGCTCATTTCCTGGGAATTAAAGATACATGGGGACCCGAGAGATTGGCACGAATATTTATTGCGGAGATAGTCAGATTGCGGGGCCGAAGGCCATTATTTCGGATCGAGATGGTCGTTTCGTGTCACACTGGAAAGCGATTCATAAGGCTTTGGGGCCAGGCTCAATTTTAGTCTGACTTATCATCCCCAACGGACGGTCGATCAGAAAGGACTATTCAAGCTGTAGAAGACATGCTTAGAGCTTGTGCTTTGGATTGGTCAACCGATTGGGAAGTTCATCCGCCATTAGTTGATTTCACCTACAATAATAGTTGGCATGCTTCAATTAAGATGGCACCATTTGAAGCTTTGTAAGGGAGAAGATGCCGATCACCCCAATGTTGGGATGATTCTTAGGATTTGATCGGGACGGAACCAGAATTGATTATTCAGACTCAAGAGAAGATAGCTTTGATTCCAGAGAGACTGTTGACTGCCCAGAGTCGACAGAAGTCTTATGCAGATGTACGTCGTCGCCCTCTAGAGTTCGACGCTGGGGACCATGTACTTTTGAAGGTGTCTCCTACACGAGGGATTTTCCGTTTTGGGAGGAGAGGCAAGCTTAGTCCGAGATATATCGGACCATTTGAGATCCTCGAGAGAGTTGGAGATTTAGCATACAGGCTGGCCTTACCGCCATCGCTGAGTCACGTTCACAATGTGTTTCACGTATCTCAACTGCGAAAGTATGTACCGGACCCCAGTCACGTCATTGATTTCGACGAGATCGAGATAGCTAATGATGGCACCTTCGAAGAGAGACCAATCAAGATACTTGAGAGCCGGATCAAACAATTGAGGAATAAACCAATACACTTGGTTAAAGTACAATGGTCACGACATGGAGTCGAAGAGGCCACATGGGAAACGGAGGACAGTATGAAGACTAGATATCCGGAGTTATTTTCATCTTAAGTTTCGGGACGAAACTTCTTTTTAGGGAGGAAGGATGTAATACCCGAGATTTCTATGTAATTGGAACTTGTGATATTGTAATAATTGTACTCTTGTCTAAGTACTATTCTCCGTATTTCATAGTCCGATGTTGTCGAGCGTTTAATTTCATGGTTGTGATTTAAAGATTGTAAATCTGCGCATGTAGCGCACGCTACCGGCTATGTTTAGCGTGCGCTAACGTAGATTCATAGCGCACGCTACAGAGGGTCATTAGCGCACGCTATGCATGGTCAATTTGATTGAGACGTGCGGTAGGTGAGATCTGGCCGGGGGACCCCTGTCGGATCGTGTCGGATGTACCTGGACGGCTTTCGGGAAAAGCCGAGTCAACGCCTTAGCGCACGCTACAGGTATATGCATAGCGCACGCTAAGTGCTGAGTACAGTTTAGTCAGGGAGCCGTTAGCGCACGCTACGAACAGGGTCTAGCGCGCGCTAATAGCCATTTATTATAAATAGGACAAAGATCCTATTCGTGATTTCAGTTCTCTCTTCTCCCATTACCCGAATTCTTACACTTAGAACATAACTTCCTTCATCCTAAACACTTCATATCAACATCCTGATTCGTGATTGAAGATCGTATAACATTGGAGATTGGTGTTCAAGCTTTCGGTGTCGGATTGCTTCATTTTCCTCCGTGTTCTTCACTACCTTGAGGTAGGTGATTCTTCACCAATACTAGTTGTGTTCTAAAGGATGTTGATCATGTTCATCTAGTCAGTTAGATTCGTTATTAGCCGTACATCATGTGTTAGAAGGATGTTTTCGACGTTTCGACACTTATTCATCGTATGATCCATTGAACCTTTTTGTATGAGGATTCCTAAGCATGTTATGTACCTTCCAAACCAATCGACCAGTATATGTAGATTACCTAGTTCGTATGTTTTACGTAAGGAACCATATGTTTTGGGATTTGGAATAATCGGAACTTAGAATATTTCTTGAAGATCTTGGATGAGTTATGATGATGAGATAATTATCCGTATATTTGTGCCTCATGATCATGGAACTTCCACAACCTTATTAGCATGACAGACTTGAGGATGATTTGTTGTATCAACATAGAATTCATGAATTCACCACCTTTCAACCCGATTTTCCGTTAGCGATTCGCCATGCGGTTAGCGACGCTAACATATATGAGTTAACGTGCGCTATCGGGTTTGATTAACGCACGTAACGCACGTAGCGTACGTTATGTATCGGCCGATTCGAATCGATCTCGTAGCTAGCGCACGCTAGTCTTACACGATAGCGTACGCTAACAGGCCGGCTTAGCGCACGTTACGTAGAGTACGTAGCGCACGCTAAGCAGTCCAGGCAGATTGTTTATTTTGAGCTTTTCGGCCGTAGACCGAATTGTTAGGCCATCGTTCGACTTGAGATGATTTGTATATGTAATACCCGTCATTTTTATAATGTAATATTATTAATTATAATAATATTATAATGCATTTCATGTTATTTAATTTCATTTAAGGAATCATGAACATTTAGTTCGACGTATCACAAGTCCTAGGCCGAGTCAATTTCTCAAGTTAATTTCAAAACATTTAATATTAGTCATTTTTATGATAATTAAAGGTATTATTATTATTATTATAATATTTATAATAGGAACGATATTAATATTAATAGTATTAATATTTTTATCTTCATTATATTTATATATCATCATTTATATTACTTTCGATATTATTATTAGTATCGATATTATTAATTATTACCATTGTTATTATTAATTTTATTATTATTATTATTATTATTATTATCATTATTATTATTGTTATTATCAATGGCCCAAACATGTTGTGCTGACCCAGAATAATACAAGCCCAAAGTTTAACCCTAACCTAATCGATACGGTATAAATATCATCTCTGCGGACACAAAATACTATACACAGTACACACTTTTCTTTTTCTTCCCAGCTGTCGTTCAACATCCAGAATACAAAAAAAAAAAATGAATCATATTCTCGAAATTTGCTGCAAAGAGGAAGGAGGAGCAGACACCAGTCTTCATCTTCATCGATCGTCCAAATTCAACAAGTCATCTGAATCTCGACAGAAGGTATTACGCGATTTCTTTCGGAATCATATTCTCGTTTTCTTATTTCCTGCTATGATATCATATAATTCTTCTTCGTTATTTTGAATCCATAATAGAAAATCATAAATCCGAGAAATATGAATTCAATCAAACACAGAAACCTCAACCCAGAAATTTAAACCAACAAAATCACAAATCAAGATAATTTCGGGCAGCGCCCAAACCGAAAATCATCAACACCGAACTCAAATCCAGAAAAACAAGAATCATCAACCAACTCGGCCGAACTCATGGCCAAACCCGAAACATCTTCCAAATCCGAAATTCACTGTCCGAACCAGAAACCCCATCAAAACTCAATTTACATTACCTGAACCTATATTCCAAGCCCAAATCCAACGAAATCGAAAACGAGATTTAACACGAATCTACCTTTTAATGCCCGAAGCCTAATCGATCGGAACCCGGATCCAGTTCAGGCCCGACCCTTCAACACGGACCAGATTCGAACTCTCTTCCGTCAGCCCGACCTCAAAACCCAACCAGGCCCGTACGAACCACCCAATTCAGATTTGCCGGAAACTCCGTTCCGCCGCACGCGGCCAACACCTCCAGGAACCGCCTTCACCTTCATTCTTCCTCCCGCACCGCTGCACCCGAGCCGATTTCGCCCGCCGTGAATAAGTGTGTGTGTCCTTCCACCGTTTTCGGTGCGATTCAGTGTGTGTGTGTGTGTATTTTTCACGACCGAGAGGAAAAAATTGGAGAAGGAAAGAGAGATGTAGAAGATAGAGACGGGAGAGAAGGTAACGGGATGAGGAGAAGGGCTGTGTCGGCTGAGGAGTTGAGATTAGGGTATTTATACCCCCGAAATTTTAGGGTTCTGCAATTTAGTCCTCAAATTTTCAGAAACTTTCAATTCAGCCCCAGACTGTTTTAATTAATTCGATTCTAATCCAGTCAGCTTTTCAACTCCTACAATTTGACCCCAGTTAATTTTAAAACCTTCAATTTAGTCCCATTTTGACCCAAACATTAAAATGTTGACTTCCAATTAATATTACTAAGTAATCTGAAATTATGCATAAGTATTTTAATTTCAGTAATTAATAATGTTAACTCTTCGGTTAATATTAATTATCAATTATGATTTATTTTCAGTTATTATATACTGATATTCATATCCTATCATTTATTATATAAATAATAAATTGTAAGGATTTTAATTATTATTATTATATATGTAGACTTTGTCAAGGATTTACGGGCTTAGGACTGTGAGTCGAGCATCTTCATTTCAAGTCAGACATCATCATTTATTCAGGTGGGAATTTTCACTATCACTTTAATTGCTTTAATTGGACTGTGTATGTGATCTTCTATTCATGTTTAAAAATTTTATGCACGTTGTAATTGTGCTAACTTTGTTTTCGTGTAAGAGGCTATCTTAAGATATATGTTGTTGCGGGGACACCTGCGCAACCTCAATATTCACATGCGTGCTCGATTCATGTTATGTGGTATTGTGTTTATGTTTTATGTTGTTGCGGGGACACCTGCGCAACCTCAATATTCACATGCGTGCTCGATTCATGTTATGTGGTATTGTGTTTATGTTTGATGTTGTTGCGGGGGCACCTGCGCAACCTCAATATTCGTGTATGCGTGCTCGATTCATGCTATACGTAATATTGTGAGTGTGCAATTACGTTGAGGAAAAAATGTGATAGATTATTCATGTTATGCTTTCCATGAGATTGTATATTACTGTGATCAGTGTGATTTCCACGAGCTGAAGGAAGCTCACCCCCACCTTTATTGAGCCTGCAGGTTGAACCGAGCCGGATGGACGATGGAGCGAGCCGAGAGGGCATATGAAAGATTAAATTATCATATGATGTTTCTTTTATCAAATGTTTGAAAACTTATTTGGGGAAACGTTGATCAGAAATTTATAAATTATGAATTATTCTTCCGCCGCAAATTTTTACCTCGCATTTATGATGTAATGTCACCTTATTTAAAGGTATTTATTTTTATGTCTTTGTAGCGACTCGACTTTGTAGGCGAGAATTTTTATATTCTCAAGAAAATTATTTTTCTCAAAATTTACCTTTTATTTATTTTTCCCCAATATTTACCCTAGAAAGTCGGGGCGTTACATAGTGGTATCAGAGCGTGTTTTACCTTTCTGTAGACTCGATAAAATGTAAAAGTATCATATGTTCTCAGCTTCGCCACTTCGTCACTCCGTCTGAGGTACCAAATTTCAGTCATTATTCATGCATATGTCATTTCATTTTATTTACATAATTATTTATGTATGTACGAACTGTTAGAATGGCCAAACCTAGGATGACGCCACGTAAGAAGGTCCCAGCTACTTTTGACTCGCGTCTTCTAGCGCGTAAAGACTGGTGGGATGACCCTAGTCTACCAGAAAATGCGCCACACTACGTCATTATAAGACTGAGTAAGTGGCTAAAATCTGGGAAACAAGTTTCCGTCACTCGTCAGCTAGAGCACTTGATGGAGAAATTATCCGAAGACTGGAGTTGCTGCATCTTCCGGCTTTGGAGAAAGGCCATCAAGAGATCGCTTGAAGAGCTAGAGGCTGCGGACGATTTCCAATTTGTCGCTGGACACCTATTGGATTTATATGCTCGAGAGGAGATTCCAACTGCAAATTGGGATGCCGACTCCACGGATGAGAAAGACTCAGAAGAAGATCCAGAAGAAGATCCAGAAGAATATCCGGAAGAAATTCCTGATGAAAGCTCAAGGGTGGATCTCGCCAAAAATATGAAGGATGTGATGATGGCGGATGTCGAGTCTGAAGATGAAGTCATTTCGTGGATTGAGCCACGACCCCCTATTCCCATTGTAGAGATTATTAGTAGTGATGATGGGGAGTAGTGCGTGTAGACTCGATAACTAACAATGTGAAGATAGAGATTAATGATCATAGCTTCTTAGCCAACTTGCACATAGTGGAACTTAGCGATTTTGATGTCATTTTGGGTATGGATTGGTTGGACAAGCATAGAGCTGTAGTTTAATGCTCCGAAAGGAGAGTAACTTTATGTCCGTCCGTTGATGTCAAGACCGTATTCGAGGGAGTTAGACACAGCAGTACCCCGAAGGTGATTTCTGCCATGAAAGCTGTGAAGATGCTGAAGAAGAGTGATTGCCAAGGATTTTTGGTGAACGTGATGGGGACAACGACTTCGGAGAATACGGTAGCTGATGTACCTATCGTCAAGAGTATCCAGATGTCTTTCCCGAAGACTTTCCCGGAGTTCCACCGAATCTTCAAGTTGAGGTCTCGATTGATCTAGTGCCAGGAGCGGCACCAATATCAAAGGCTCCCTATAGGATGGCACCTAAGGAATTGCAAGAGTTGAAGGTACAACTCCAGGAACTGCTCGACTCTGGATTTATCCGACCGAGTGTTTCGCCATGGGGTGCGCCAGTGCTCTTCGTGAAGAAAAAGGACGGAAGTTTGAGGATGTGTATTGACTATCGTGAACTTAATCGACTCACGATAAAGAATAAATATCCACTTCCTAGAATAGAGGACCTATTCGATCAACTTGGAGTCGGGAGTATTTTGAAGATAGATTTGAGATCCGGATATCACCGGTGAGGATTAAGAGTGATGATATCCGAAGACCGCATTTCGAACTCGTTATGGACATTATGAATTTATAGTGATGCCATTTGGTTTGACTAATGCGCGGTATTCATGGACCTCATGAACCGTGTATTTCAACCTTATTTGGATAAGTTTGTCATTGTGTTTATTGATGACATACTTGTATATTCGAAGACCAAGGTTGAACATGAGCGGCATCTTAGAGCGGTATTGGGAATCTGCGCAAGGAGAAGTTATATGCGAAATTCAACAAGTGCGAATGCGGCTTAACCGAGTTGCATATTTGGGTCATGTGGTCACTTCTAAAGGAATTGAGGTTGACCCGATTAAAGTTGAGCGATTAATGATTGGAAAGTACCGAGTAATGCGAATGAAGTTGAAGCTTCTTGGGATTAGCCGGTTATTCTCGGAGATTCATCGAGGATTTTCGAAAATAAATTTGCAGATGACTAAGTTGACTAGAAAGGGAAGCTTTCTTATGGAATGAGAAATGCGAAAGGAGTTTCCAAGAACTTAAGCAAAGATTAAGCTATGCACTTTTGATTGTGATTCCCGATCCGACGAAAGGATTTGTCATCTACGGTGATGCATCCAAACAAGGTTTAAGATGTGTATTAATGCAAGAGGGCAAGGTAGTTTCCTATGCTTGAAGCAGTTGAAACCGCACGAGTGAACTATCCTACTCATGATTTGGAATTAGCGGCGGTAGTTCATGCCTTGAAGATTTGGAGGCATTACCTATATGGAGGTAAGTGTGAAATCTATACGAGACCACAAAAGTAAAATATATTTTCACACGAAGGAATTGAATATGAGGCGTATGAGATGGCTTGAGTTGGTCAAAGACTACGATTGTACAATTCATTACCACCCCGGTAAAGCAAACGTAGTTCATGAAGCACTAAGCCTAAAGGAAAGAGGAGACCTAACTACTTAGTAGACCAAGGACAGAAGCTTGGTAAAGGAATTTGCAAGGATGAACCTTGAGATGGCTACACCATCGAGTCGGTTGAGTCATTATTGGCTAGTTTGGTGGTACAACCAACCTTGAGAGAACAAATCAAAGAAGGTCAAGGGCGGGGCGACTTCTTGGTCAAGATGAAAGAACGTACTCTTTCAGGTGAGAATAAAGGCTTTAGCGTGTCCGATGATGGCACGATGTATTATGAAGGGAGGATTTGTGTGCCCAATATTGTTAAGTTGAGAGAAGCTATATTGAAGGAGGCACATAATACTCCATATACAGCACACCCTGGGAGTACAAAGATGTATCAAGATCTTAAGGGGACATTTTGGTGGGAAGGTTTGAAGAGAGATGTGGCAGACTTTGTCAGAAAGTGTATTGTTTGTCAGCAAGTGAAGGCAGAACACCAACGCCCCTTTGGATTACTTAAGTCACTTCATATCCTAAAATGGAAATGGGAACACATTACGATGGACTTTGTGGTAGGTTTGCCTCGAACGGAAAGAGGAAATCACGCTATATGGGTTGTTGTCGACCGACTCACAAAGTGAGCTCATTTTCTCCCAGTTAAGATGAACTTTCGAATGGATCAGTATGCTCAACTGTATATCAGGGAGATTATTAAGTTGCATGGAGTGCCAGTCTCTATAGTATCCGATAGGGATACTCGTTTCACATCGCGTTTTTGGCAGAGTTTGCAAGAAGCTTTGGGAACGCAGTTGAATTTTAGTACGGCTTATCATCCTCAAACTGATGGTCAGTCCGATAGGACCATACAGATCCTTGAGGATATGTTGCGAGCATGTGTGCTAGATATGGGAAATAATTGGGAGCATTTGCCTTTGGTAGAATTTGCTTACAATAACGATTACCGATCGACGATCGGTATGGCACCGTATGAAGCCCTATATGGTAGGAAGTGTCGATCACCACTGTATTGGGATGAGGTAGGAGAAAGGAGGATTTTGGGTCCCGAGATGATCGAGCAAACAGTTGGCATGGTGGATAAGATTCGTGAGAGGATCAAGATAGCCCAGGACCGTCAGAAGTCTTACGCCGACAAGCGTAGGAAAGATTTCGAATTCTGTGTTGGCGACAAAGTATTCCTGAAGGTATCTCCTACAAAAGGAATTGTTCGTTGTGGTCCGAGGAGCAAGTTGAGACCAAGGTATATTGGACCGTTCGAAATCCTCGAGCGGATTGGAGAGTTAGCTTACCGTTTGGCTTTACCCCCAGAACTTTCGGCTGTGCACAACGTCTTCCATGTATCATTGTTGAGGAAATATGTGCACGATCTCAGCCACGTCATCAACTATACCTCTGTAGAGATGAACAAAGACCTTACCTATGAAGATTAACCAGAACTGATTCTCGATCGATCAGTCCGACAATTGAGGAATAAAGAGAAGGTGTTCGTCAAGATCCAATGGCGTAACCGCACCAAGGATGAAGCTACTTGGGAGCGCAAAGAGGAACTTCAAGCTCGTTATCCGAATTTCTTCAATCAAGGTATATCATTTATTTTTGAGGACGGAAATTTTTCTAAGAGGGGTGGGATGTAATACCCGTCATTTTTATAATGTAATATTATTAATTATAATAATATTATAATGCATTTCATGTTATTTAATTTCATTTAAGGAATCATGAACATTTAGTTCGACGTATCACAAGTCCTAGCCCGAGTCAATTTCTCAAGTTAATTTCCAAACATTTAATATTAGTCATTTTTATGATAATTAAAGGTATTATTATTATTATAATATTTATAATAGGAACGATATTAATATTAATAGTATTAATATTTTTATCTTCATTATATTTATATATCATCATTTATATTACTTTCGATATTATTATTAGTATCGATATTATTAATTATTACCATTGTTATTATTAATTTTATAGTTATTATTATTATTATCATTATTATTATTGTTATTATCAATGGCCCAAACATGTTGTGCTGACCCAGAATAATACAAGCCCAAAGTTTAACCCTAACCCTAATCGATACGGTATAAATATCATCTCTGTGATACAAAATACTATACACAGTACACACTTTTCTTTTTCTTCCCAGCCGTCGTTCAACATCCAGAATACAAAAAAAAAAAATACAATACGACACAGAAACTTGCTGCTAGGAGGAAGGAGGAGCAGACACGTCTTCATCTTCATCGACCGTCCAAATTCAACGAGTCATCTGAATCTCAACAGGATCTGCCGATTTATTCTCGGAATCATATTCTCGAAATTTGCTGCAAAGAGGAAGGAGGAGCAGACACCAGTCTTCATCTTCATCGATCGTCCAAATTCAACAAGTCATCTGAATCTCGACAGAAGGTATTCTGCCGATTTCTTTTCGGAATCATATTCTCGTTTTCTTATTTCCTGCTATGATATCATATAATTCTTCTTCGTTATTTTGAATCCATAATAGAAAATCATAAATCCGAAAAATATGAATTCAATCAAACACAGAAACCTCAACCCAGAAATTTAAACCAACAAAATCACAAATCAAGATAATTTCGGGCCGCACCCAAACCGAAAATCATCAACACCGAACTCAAATCCAGAAAAGCAAGAATCATCAACCAACTCGGCCAAACTCATGGCCAAACCCGAAACATCTTCCAAATCCGAAATTCTTTGTCCAGAACCGAAACCCCATCAAAACTCAATTTACATTACGAACCTATATTCCAAGCCCAAATCCAGCGAAATCGAAAGCGAGATTTAACGAATCTACCTTTTAATGCCCGAAGCCTAATCGATCGGAACCGGATCGATTCAGGCCCGACCCTTCAACACGGACCATTCGAACTCTCTTCCGTCGGCCCGACCTCAAAACCCAACCAGGCCGTCTGAACCACCCAATTGATTTGCGGAAACTCCGTTCCGCCGCGCGGCCAACACCTCCAGGAACCGCCTTCACCTTCATTCTTCCTCCCGCGCTGCACCCGAGCCGATTTCGCCCGCCGTGAATAAGTGTGTGTGTCCTTCCACCGTTTTGGTGCGATTACGTGTGTGTGTGTGTGTGTGTGTATTTTTCACGGCCAGAGAGGAAAAAATTGGAGAAGGAAGAGAGATGTAGAAGATAGAGACGGGAGAGAAGGTAACGGGATGAGGAGAAGGCATGTCGGTGAGGAGTTGAGATTAGGGTATTTATACCCCGAAATTTTAGGGTTACGCAATTTAGTCCTCAAATTTTGAAACTTTCAATTCAGCCCCAATTGTTTTAATTAATTCGATTCTAATCGATCGACTTTTCAACTCCTACAATTTGACCCGATTAATTTTAAAACCTTCAATTTAGTCCCATTTTGACCCAAACATTAAAATGTTGACTTCGATTAATATTACTAAGTAATCGAAATTATGCATAAGTATTTTAATTTGAGTCATTAATAATGTTAACTCTTGGTTAATATTAATTATCAATTATGATTTATTTTCGGTTATTATATCGATATTCATATCCTATCATTTATTATATAAATAATAAATTGTAAGGATTTTAATTATTATTATTATATATGTAGACTTTGTCAAGGATTTACGGGCTTAGGATTGTGAGTCGAGCATCTTCATTTCAAGTCGACATCATCATTTATTCGGTGGGAATTTTCACTATCACTTTAATTGCTTTAATTGGGTGTGTATGTGATCTTCTATTCATGTTTAAAAATTTTATGCACGTTGTAATTGGGCTAACTTTGTTTTTGTAAGAGGCTATCTTAAGATATATGTTGTTGCGGGGACACCTGCGCAACCTCAATATTCACATGCGTGCTCGATTCATGTTATGTGGTATTGTGTTTATGTTTTATGTTGTTGCGGGGACACCTGCGCAACCTCAATATTCACATGCGTGCTCGATTCATGTTATGTGGTATTGTGTTTATGTTTGATGTTGTTGCGGGGGCACCTGCGCAACCTCAATATTCGTGTATGCGTGCTCGATTCATGCTATACGTAATATTGTGAGTATGCAATTACGTTGAGGAAAAAATGTGATAGATTATTCATGTTATTCTTTCCATGAGATTGTATATTACTGTGATCAGTGTGATTTCCACGAGCTGAAGGAAGCTCACCCCCACCTTTATTGAGCCTGCAGGTTGAACCGAGCTGGATGGACGAAGGAGCGAGCCGAGAGGGCATATGAAAGATTAAATTATCATATGATGTTTCTTTTATCAAATGTTTGAAAACTTATTTGGGGAAACGTTGATCAGAAATTTATAAATTATGAATTATTCTTCCGCCGCAAATTTTTATCTCGCATTTATGATGTAATGTCACCTTGTTTAAAGGTATTTATTTTTATGTCTTTGTAGCGACTCGACTTTGTAGGCGAGAATTTTTAAATTCTCAAGAAAATTATTTTTCTCAAAATTTACCTTTTATTTATTTTTCCCCAATATTTACCCTAGAAAGTCGGGGCGTTACATAGTGGTATCGGAGATTCATCGAGGGATTTTCGAAAATAGCTGCACCGATGACTAAGTTGACTAGAAAGGGGGAAGCTTTCTTATGGAATGAGAAATGCGAAAGGAGTTTCCAAGAACTTAAGCAAAGATTAACTGCTGCACCAGTATTGACGATTCCCGATCCGACGAAAGGATTTGTCATCTACAGTGATGCATCCAAACAAGGTTTAGGATGTGTATTAATGCAAGAGGGCAAGGTAGTTGCCTATGCTTCGAGACAGTTGAAACCGCACGAGCTGAACTATCCTACTCATGATTTGGAATTAGCAGCGGTAGTTCATGCCTTGAAGATTTGGAGGCATTACCTATATGGAGGTAAGTGTGAAATCTATACTGAGACCACAAAAGTCGAAATATATTTTCACACGAAGGAATTGAATATGAGGCGTATGAGATGGCTTGAGTTGGTCAAAGACTACGATTGTACAATTCATTACCACCCGGTAAAGCAAACGTAGTTCTTGATGCACTAAGCCGTAAGGCAAGAGGAGACCTAACTTGTTTGTTGACCAAGGAGGAAGCTTGGTCAAGGAATTTGCAAGGATGAACCTTGAGATGGCTACACCATCGAGTCGGTTGAATCATTATTGGCTAGTTTGGTGGTACAACCAACCTTGAGAGAACAAATCAAAGAAGGTCAAGGACGGGACGACTTCTTGGTCAAGATGAAAGAACGTACTCTTTGGTGAGAATAAAGGCTTTAGCGTGTCCGATGATGGCACGATGTATTATGAAGGGAGGATTTGTGTGCCCAATATTGTTAAGTTGAGAGAAGCTATATTGAAGGAGGCACATAGTACTCCATATCTGACACCCAGGGAGTACAAAGATGTATCAAGATCTTAAGGGGACATTTTGGTGGGAAGGTTTGAAGAGAGATGTGGCAGACTTTGTCAGAAAGTGTATTGTTTGTCAGCAAATGAAGGCAGAACACCAACGCCCCTTTGGATTACTTAAGTCACTTCATATCCCAGAATGGAAATGGGAACACATTACGATGGACTTTGTGGTAGGTTTGCCTCGAACGGAAAGACGAAATCACGCTATATGGGTTGTTGTCGACCGACTCACAAAGTCAGCTCATTTTCTCGATTAAGATGAACTTTCGAATGGATCAGTATGCTCAACTGTATATCAGGGAGATTATTAAGTTGCATGGAGTGCCAGTCTCTATAGTATCCGATAGGGATACTCGTTTCACATCGCGTTTTTGGGAGAATTTGCAAGAAGCTTTGGGAACGCAGTTGAATTTTAGTACGGCTTATCATCCTCAAACTGATGGTCAGTCCGAGAGGACCATCCAGATCCTTGAGGATATGTTGCGAGCATGTGTGCTAGATATGGGAAATAATTGGGAACGACTGTTGCCTTTGGTAGAATTTGCTTACAATAACAGTTACCAGTCGACGATCGGTATGGCACCGTATGAAGCCCTATATGGTAGGAAGTGTCGATCACCACTGTATTGGGATGAGGTAGGAGAAAGGAGGATTTTGGGTCCCGAGATGATTGAGCAAACAGTTGGCATGGTGGATAAGATTCGTGAGAGGATCAAGATAGCCCAGGACCGTCAGAAGTCTTATGCCGACAAGCGTAGGAAAGATTTCGAATTCTGTGTTGGCGACAAAGTATTCCTGAAGGTATCTCCTACAAAAGGAATTGTTCGTTTTGGTCCGAGGAGCAAGTTGAGACCAAGGTATATTGGACCGTTCGAAATCCTCGAGCGGATTGGAGAGTTAGCTTACCGTTTGGCTTTACCCCCAGAACTTTCGACTGTGCACAACGTCTTCCATGTATCATTGTTGAGGAAATATGTGCACGATCTCAGGCACGTCATCAACTATACCTCTGTAGAGATGAACAAAGACCTTACCTATGAAGAACAACCAGAACTGATTCTCGATCGATCAGTCCGAGAATTGAGGAATAAAGAGAAGGTGTTCGTCAAGATCCAATGGCGTAACCGCACCCAGGATGAAGCTACTTGGGAGCGCGAAGAGGAACTTCAAGCTCGTTATCCGAATTTCTTCAATCAAGGTATATCATTTATTTTCGAGGACGAAAATTTTTCTAAGAGGGGTAGGATGTAATACCCGTCATTTTTATAATGTAATATTTTTAATTATAATAATATTATAATGCATTTCATGTTATTTAATTTCATTTAAGGAATCATGAACATTTAGTTCGACGTATCACAAGTCCTAGCCCGAGTCAATTTCTCAAGTTAATTTCAAAACATTTAATATTAGTCATTTTTATGATAATTAAAGGTATTATTATTATTATTATAATATTTATAATAGGAACGATATTAATATTAATAGTATTAATATTTTTATCTTCATTATATTTATATATCATCATTTATATTACTTTCGATATTATTATTAGTATCGATATTATTAATTATTACCATTGTTATTATTAATTTTATTATTATTATTATTATTATTATTATTATTATTATTATTATTATTATTATCATTATTATTATTGTTATTATCAATGGCCCAAACATGTTGTGCTGACCCAGAATAATACAAGCCCAAAGTTTAACCCTAACCCTAATCCAATACAGTATAAATATACTGTCTCTGCAGTACAAAATACTATACACAGTACACACTTTTCTTTTTCTTCCCAGCCGTCGTTCAACATCCAGAATACAAAAAAAAAAAAAATACAATACAACACAGAAACTTGCTGCTAGGAGGAAGGAGGAGCAGACACGTCTTCATCTTCATCGACCGTCCAAATTCAACGAGTCATCTGAATCTCAACAGGATCTGCCGATTTATTCTCGGAATCATATTCTCGAAATTTGCTGCAAAGAGGAAGGAGGAGCAGACACCAGTCTTCATCTTCATCGATCGTCCAAATTCAATAAGTCATCTGAATCTCGACAGAAGGTATTCTGCCGATTTCTTTTCGGAATCATATTCTCGTTTTCTTATTTCCTGCTATGATATCATATAATTCTTCTTCGTTATTTTGAATCCATAATAGAAAATCATAAATCCGAAAAATATGAATTCAATCAAACACAGAAACCTCAACCCAGAAATTTAAACCAACAAAATCACAAATCAAGATAATTTCGGGCCGCGCCCAAACCGAAAATCATCAACACCGAACTCAAATCCAGAAAAACAAGAATCATCAACCAACTCGGCCAAACTCATGGCCAAACCCGAAACATCTTCCAAATCCGAAATTCACTGTCCGAACCAGAAACCCCATCAAAACTCAATTTACATTACCTGAACCTATATTCCAAGCCCAAATCCAACGAAATCGAAAACGAGATTTAACACGAATCTACCTTTTAATGCCCGAAGCCTAATCGATCGGAACCCGGATCCAGTTCAGGCCCGACCCTTCAACACGGACCAGATTCGAACTCTCTTCCGTCAGCCCGACCTCAAAACCCAACCAGGCCCGTACGAACCACCCAATTCAGATTTGCCGGAAACTCCGTTCCGCCGCACGCGGCCAACACCTCCAGGAACCGCCTTCACCTTCATTCTTCCTCCCGCACCGCTGCACCCGAGCCGATTTCGCCCGCCGTGAATAAGTGTGTGTGTCCTTCCACCGTTTTCGGTGCGATTCAGTGTGTGTGTGTGTATTTTTCACGACTGAGAGGAAAAAATTGGAGAAGGAAAGAGAGATGTAGAAGATAGAGACGGGAGAGAAGGTAACGGGATGAGGAGAAGGGCTGTGTCGGCTGAGGAGTTGAGATTAGGGTATTTATACCCCCGAAATTTTAGGGTTCTGCAATTTAGTCCTTCAAATTTTCAGAAACTTTCAATTCAGCCCCAGACTGTTTTAATTAATTCGATTCTAATCCAGTCAGCTTTTCAACTCCTACAATTTGACCCCAGTTAATTTTAAAACCTTCAATTTAGTCCCATTTTGACCCAAACATTAAAATGTTGACTTCCAATTAATATTACTAAGTAATCTGAAATTATGCATAAGTATTTTAATTTCAGTCATTAATAATGTTAACTCTTCGGTTAATATTAATTATCAATTATGATTTATTTTCAGTTATTATATACTGATATTCATATCCTATCATTTATTATATAAATAATAAATTGTAAGGATTTTAATTATTATTATTATATATGTAGACTTTGTCAAGGATTTACGGGCTTAGGACTGTGAGTCGAGCATCTTCATTTCAAGTCAGACATCATCATTTATTCAGGTGGGAATTTTCACTATCACTTTAATTGCTTTAATTGGGTATGTATGTGATCTTCTATTCATGTTTAAAAATTTTATGCACGTTGTAATTGTGCTAACTTTGTTTTCGTGTAAGAGGCTATCTTAAGATATATGTTGTTGCGGGGACACCTGCGCAACCTCAATATTCACATGCGTGCTCGATTCATGTTATGTGGTATTGTGTTTATGTTTTATGTTGTTGCGGGGACACCTGCGCAACCTCAATATTCACATGCGTGCTCGATTCATGTTATGTGGTATTGTGTTTATGTTTGATGTTGTTGCGGGGGCACCTGCGCAACCTCAATATTCGTGTATGCGTGCTCGATTCATGCTATACGTAATATTGTGAGTATGCAATTACGTTGAGGAAAAAATGTGATAGATTATTCATGTTATGCTTTCCATGAGATTGTATATTCTGTGATCAGTGTGATTTCCACGAGCTGAAGGAAGCTCACCCCCACCTTTATTGAGCCTGCAGGTTGAACCGAGCCGGATGGACGAAGGAGCGAGCCGAGAGGGCATATGAAAGATTAAATTATCATATGATGTTTCTTTTATCAAATGTTTGAAAACTTATTTGGGGAAACGTTGATCAGAAATTTATAAATTATGAATTATTCTTCCGCCGCAAATTTTTACCTCGCATTTATGATGTAATGTCACCTTATTTAAACGTATTTATTTTTATGTCTTTGTAGCGACTCGACTTTGTAGGCGAGAATTTTTATATTCTCAAGAAAATTATTTTTCTCAAAATTTACCTTTTATTTATTTTTCCCCAATATTTACCCTAGAAAGTCGGGGCGTTACATAGTGGTATCGGAGATTCATCGAGGGATTTTCGAAAATAGCTGCACCGATGACTAAGTTGACTAGAAAGGGGGAAGCTTTCTTATGGAATGAGAAATGCGAAAGGAGTTTCCAAGAACTTAAGCAAAGATTAACTGCTGCACCAGTATTGACGATTCCCGATCCGACGAAAGGATTTGTCATCTGATGATGCATCCAAACAAGGTTTAGGATGTGTATTAATGCAAGAGGGCAAGGTAGTTGCCTATGCTTCGAGACAGTTGAAACCGCACGAGCTGAACTATCCTACTCATGATTTGGAATTAGCAGCGGTAGTTCATGCCTTGAAGATTTGGAGGCATTACCTATATGGAGGTAAGTGTGAAATCTATACAGACCACAAAAGTCTGAAATATATTTTCACACGAAGGAATTGAATATGAGGCGCGCGAGATGGCTTGAGTTGGTCAAAGACTACGATTGTACAATTCATTACCACCCGGTAAAGCAAACGTAGTTCTTGATGCACTAAGCCGTAAGGCAAGAGGAGACCTAACTTGTTTGTTGACCAAGGAGGAAGCTTGGTCAAGGAATTTGCAAGGATGAACCTTGAGATGGCTACACCATCGAGTCGGTTGAATCATTATTGGCTAGTTTGGTGGTACAACCAACCTTGAGAGAACAAATCAAAGAAGGTCAAGGGCGGGGCGACTTCTTGGTCAAGATGAAAGAACGTACTCTTTCAGGTGAGAATAAAGGCTTTAGCGTGTCCGATGATGGCACGATGTATTATGAAGGGAGGATTTGTGTGCCCAATATTGTTAAGTTGAGAGAAGCTATATTGAAGGAGGCACATAGTACTCCATATCTGACACCCTGGGAGTACAAAGATGTATCAAGATCTTAAGGGGACATTTTGGTGGGAAGGTTTGAAGAGAGATGTGGCAGACTTTGTCAGAAAGTGTATTGTTTGTCAGCAAATGAAGGCAGAACACCAACGCCCCTTTGGATTACTTAAGTCACTTCATATCCCAGAATGGAAATGGGAACACATTACGATGGACTTTGTGGTAGGTTTGCCTCGAACGGAAAGACGAAATCACGCTATATGGGTTGTTGTCGACCGACTCACAAAGTCAGCTCATTTTCTCCCAGTTAAGATGAACTTTCGAATGGATCAGTATGCTCAGCGTATATCGGGGAGATTATTAAGTTGCATGGAGTGCAGTCTCTATAGTATCCGATAGGGATACTCGTTTCACATCGCGTTTTGGGAGAATTTGCAAGAAGCTTTGGGAACGGTTGAATTTTAGTACGGCTTATCATCCTCAAGCGATGGTCGGTCAGAGGACCATCCAGATCCTTGAGGATATGTTGCGAGCATGTGTGCTAGATATGGGAAATAATTGGGAGCATGTTGCCTTTGGTAGAATTTGCTTACAATAACGATTACCGATCGGCGATCGGTATGGCACCGTATGAAGCCCTATATGGTAGGAAGTGTCGATCACCCTTTGTATTGGGATGAGGTAGGAGAAAGGAGGATTTTGGGTCCCGAGATGATTGAGCAAACAGTTGGCATGGTGGATAAGATTCGTGAGAGGATCAAGATAGCCCAGGACCGTCAGAAGTCTTATGCCGACAAGCGTAGGAAAGATTTCGAATTCTGTGTTGGCGACAAAGTATTCCTGAAGGTATCTCCTACAAAAGGAATTGTTCGTTTTGGTCCGAGGAGCAAGTTGAGACCAAGGTATATTGGACCGTTCGAAATCCTCGAGCGGATTGGAGAGTTAGCTTACCGTTTGGCTTTACCCCCAGAACTTTCGGCTGTGCACAACGTCTTCCATGTATCATTGTTGAGGAAATATGTGCACGATCTCAGGCACGTCATCAACTATACCTCTGTAGAGATGAACAAAGACCTTACCTATGAAGAACAACCAGAACTGATTCTCGATCGATCAGTCCGACAATTGAGGAATAAAGAGAAGGTGTTCGTCAAGATCCAATGGCGTAACCGCACCCAGGATGAAGCTACTTGGGAGCGCGAAGAGGAACTTCAAGCTCGTTATCCGAATTTCTTCAATCAAGGTATATCATTTATTTTCGAGGACGAAAATTTTTCTAAGAGGGGTAGGATGTAATACCCGTCATTTTTATAATGTAATATTTTTAATTATAATAATATTATAATGCATTTCATGTTATTTAATTTCATTTAAGGAATCATGAACATTTAGTTCGACGTATCACAAGTCCTAGCCCGAGTCAATTTCTCAAGTTAATTTCAAAACATTTAATATTAGTCATTTTTATGATAATTAAAGGTATTATTATTATTATTATAATATTTAAAAAAGGAACGATATTAATATTAATAGTATTAATATTTTTATCTTCATTATATTTATATATCATCATTTATATTACTTTCGATATTATTATTAGTATCGATATTATTAATTATTACCATTGTTATTATTAATTTTATTATTATTATTATTATTATTATTATTATTATTATCATTATTATTATTGTTATTATCAATGGCCCAAACATGTTGTGCTGACCCAGAATAATACAAGCCCAAAGTTTAACCCTAACCCTAATCCAATANAGAATAAATATCATGTCTCTGTGATACAAAATACTATACACATTACACAATTTTCTTTTTCTTCCCAGCCGTCGTTCAACATCCAGAATACAAAAAAAAAAAAAAATACAATACAACACAGAAACTTGCTGCTAGGAGGAAGGAGGAGCAGACACGTCTTCATCTTCATCGACCGTCCAAATTCAACGAGTCATCTGAATCTCAACAGGATCTGCCGATTTATTCTCGGAATCATATTCTCGAAATTTCTTGCCAAAGAGGAAGGAGGAGCGGACACGGTCTTCATCTTCATCGATCGTCCAATTCAATAAGTCATCCGAATCTCGGCGGAAGGTATTACGCGATTTCTTTTCGGAATCATATTCGTTTTCTTATTTCTGCTATGATATCATATAATTCTTCTTCGTTATTTTGAATCCATAATAGAAAATCATAAATCCGAAAAATATGAATTCAATCAAACACGAAACCTCAACCGAAATTTAAACCAACAAAATCACAAATCAAGATAATTTCGGCGCGCCCAAAGAAAATCATCAACACCGAACTCAAATCCGGAAAAACAAGAATCATCAACCAACTCGGCCAAACTCATGGCCAAACCCGAAACATCTTCCAAATCAAATTCACCGTCCGAACGAAACCCCATCAAAACTCAATTTACATTACGAACCTATATTCCAAGCCCAAATCCAACGAAATCGAAGCGAGATTTAACACGAATCTACCTTTTAATGCCCGAAGCCTAATCGATCGGAACCGGATCGATTCGGGCCCGACCCTTCAACACGGACGGTCGAACTCTCTTAAATCGGCCCGACCTCAAAACCCAACCAGGCCGTCTGAACCACCCAATTGATTTGCGGAAACTCCGTTCCGCGCCGCCGCGACCAACACCTCCGAGAACCGCCTTCACCTTCATTCTTCCTCCCGCACCTTTTGCACCCGAGCCGATTTCGCCCGTGAATGAATAAGTGTGTGTGTCCTTCCACCGTTTTCGGTGCGATTCGATGTGTGTGTGTGTATTTTCACGGCGAGAGGAAAAATTGGAGAAGGAAAGAGAGATGTAGAAGATAGAGACGGGAGAGAAGGTAACGGGATGAGGAGAAGAAGTGTCGAGGAGTTGAGATTAGGGTATTTATACCCCGAAATTTTAGGGTTACGCAATTTAGTCCTTCAAATTTTGAAACTTTCAATTCACCCAATTTATTTTAATTAATTCGATTCTAATCGATCGACTTTTCAACTCCTACAATTTGACCCGATTAATTTTAAAACCTTCAATTTAGTCCCATTTTGACCCAAACATTAAAATGTTGACTTCGATTAATATTACTAAGTAATGAAATTATGCATAAGTATTTTAATTTAGTCATTAATAATGTTAACTCTTCGGTTAATATTAATTATCAATTATGATTTATTTTCGGTTATTATATCTTGATATTCATATCTATCATTTATTATATAAATAATAAATTGTAAGGATTTTAATTATTATTATTATATATGTAGACTTTGTCAAGGATTTACGGGCTTAGGAGTGTGAGTCGAGCATCTTCATTTCAAGTCGACATCATCATTTATTCGGTGGGAATTTTCACTATCACTTTAATTGCTTTAATTGGGTGTGTATGTGATCTTCTATTCATGTTTAAAAATTTTATGCACGTTGTAATTCAAATTAACTTTGTTTTCGTGTAAGAGGCTATCTTAAGATATATGTTGTTGCGGGGACACCTGCGCAACCTCAATATTCACATGCGTGCTCGATTCATGTTATGTGGTATTGTGTTTATGTTTTATGTTGTTGCGGGGACACCTGCGCAACCTCAATATTCACATGCGTGCTCGATTCATGTTATGTGGTATTGTGTTTATGTTTGATGTTGTTGCGGGGGCACCTGCGCAACCTCAATATTCGTGTATGCGTGCTCGATTCATGCTATACGTAATATTGTGAGTATGCAATTACGTTGAGGAAAAAATGTGATAGATTATTCATGTTATGCTTTCCATGAGATTGTATATTACTGTGATCAGTGTGATTTCCACGAGCTGAAGGAAGCTCACCCCCACCTTTATTGAGCCTGCAGGTTGAACCGAGCCGGATGGACGAAGGAGCGAGCCGAGAGGGCATATGAAAGATTAAATTATCATATGATGTTTCTTTTATCAAATGTTTGAAAACTTATTTGGGGAAACGTTGATCAGAAATTTATAAATTATGAATTATTCTTCCGCCGCAAATTTTTACCTCGCATTTATGATGTAATGTCACCTTATTTAAACGTATTTATTTTTATGTCTTTGTAGCGACTCGACTTTGTAGGCGAGAATTTTTATATTCTCAAGAAAATTATTTTTCTCAAAATTTACCTTTTATTTATTTTTCCCCAATATTTACCCTAGAAAGTCGGGGCGTTACATAGTGGTATCGGAGATTCATCGAGGGATTTTCGAAAATAGATGCACCGATGACTAAGTTGACTAGAAAGGGGGAGGCTTTCTTATGGAATGAGAAATGCGAAAGGAGTTTCCAAGAACTTAAGCAAAGATTAACTGCTTGCACGGTATTGATGTGTGATTCCGATCCGACGAAAGGATTTGTCATCTACAGTGATGCATCCAAACAAGGTTTAGGATGTGTATTAATGCAAGAGGGCAAGGTAGTTGCCTATGCTTCGAGACAGTTGAAACCGCACGAGCTGAACTATCCTACTCATGATTTGGAATTAGCAGCGGTAGTTCATGCCTTGAAGATTTGGAGGCATTACCTATATGGAGGTAAGTGTGAAATCTATACAGACCACAAAAGTCTGAAATATATTTTCACACGAAGGAATTGAATATGAGGCGGCGCAGATGTCATGAGTTGGTCAAAGACTACGATTCTACAATTCAATACCACCCAGGTAAAGCAAGCGTAGTTCTTTGATGCACTAAGCCGTAAGGCGAGAGGAGACCTAACTTGTTTGTTGACCAAGGAGGAAGCTTGGTCAAGGAATTTGCAAGGATGAACCTTGAGATGGCTACACCATCGAGTCCGGTTGAGTCATTATTGGCTAGTTTGGTGGTACAACCAACCTTGAGAGAACAAATCAAAGAAGGTCAAGGACAGGACGACTTCTTGGTCAAGATGAAAGAACGTACTCTTTCGGTGAGAATAAAGGCTTTAGCGTGTCAGATGATGGCTCGTTGTTTTTTGAAGGGTGGTTTTGTGTGCCCAATATTGTTAAGTTGAGAGAAGCTATATTGAAGGAGGCACATAGTACTCCATATCTGACACCACAGGAGTACAAAGATGTATCAAGATCTTAAGGGGACATTTTGGTGGGAAGGTTTGAAGAGAGATGTGGCGGACTTTGTCGAGAAAGTGTATTGTTTGTCAGCAAGTGAAGGCAGAACACCAACGCCCCTTTGGATTACTTAAGTCACTTCATATCCCAGAATGGAAATGGGAACACATTACGATGGACTTTGTGGTAGGTTTGCCTCGAACGGAAAGAGGAAATCACGCTATATGGGTTGTTGTCGACCGACTCACAAAGTCAGCTCATTTTCTCCCAGTTAAGATGAACTTTCGAATGGATCAGTATGCTCAACTGTATATCAGGGAGATTATTAAGTTGCATGGAGTGCCAGTCTCTATAGTATCCGATAGGGATACTCGTTTCACATCGCGTTTTTGGGAGAATTTGCAAGAAGCTTTGGGAACGCAGTTGAATTTTAGTACGGCTTATCATCCTCAAACTGATGGTCAGTCCGAGAGGACCATCCAGATCCTTGAGGATATGTTGCGAGCATGTGTGCTAGATATGGGAAATAATTGGAAACGACTGTTGCCTTTGGTAGAATTTGCTTACAATAACAGTTACCAGTCGACGATCGGTATGGACCGTATGAAGCCCTATATGGTAGGAAGTGTCGATCACCACTGTATTGGGATGAGGTAGGAGAAAGGAGGATTTTGGGTCCCGAGATGATCGAGCAAACAGTTGGCATGGTGGATAAGATTCGTGAGAGGATCAAGATAGCCCAGGACCGTCAGAAGTCTTACGCCGACAAGCGTAGGAAAGATTTCGAATTCTGTGTTGGCGACAAAGTATTCCTGAAGGTATCTCCTACAAAAGGAATTGTTCGTTTTGGTCCGAGGAGCAAGTTGAGACCAAGGTATATTGGACGGTTCGAAATCCTCGAGCAGATTGGAGAGTTAGCTTACCGTTTGGCTTTACCCCGGAACTTTGGTGTGCTGGCGTCTTCCATGTATCATTGTTGAGGAAATATGTGCACGATCTCAGGCACGTCATCAACTATACCTCTGTAGAGATGAACAAAGACCTTACCTATGAAGAACAACCAGAACTGATTCTCGATCGATCAGTCCGACAATTGAGGAATAAAGAGAAGGTGTTCGTCAAGATCCAATGGCGTAACCGCACCCAGGATGAAGCTACTTGGGAGCGCGAAGAGGAACTTCAAGCTCGTTATCCGAATTTCTTCAATCAAGGTATATCATTTATTTTCGAGGACGAAAATTTTTCTAAGAGGGGTAGGATGTAATACCCGTCATTTTTATAATGTAATATTTTTAATTATAATAATATTATAATGCATTTCATGTTATTTAATTTCATTTAAGGAATCATGAACATTTAGTTCGACGTATCACAAGTCCTAGCCCGAGTCAATTTCTCAAGTTAATTTCAAAACATTTAATATTAGTCATTTTTATGATAATTAAAGGTATTATTATTATTATTATAATATTTATAATAGGAACGATATTAATATTAATAGTATTAATATTTTTATCTTCATTATATTTATATATCATCATTTATATTACTTTCGATATTATTATTAGTATCGATATTATTAATTATTACCATTGTTATTATTAATTTTATAATTATTATTATTATTATTATTATTATCATTATTATTATTGTTATTATCAATGGCCCAAACATGTTGTGCTGACCCAGAATAATACAAGCCCAAAGTTTAACCCTAACCCTAATCCAATACAGTATAAATATACTGTCTCTGCAGTACAAAATACTATACACAGTACACACTTTTCTTTTTCTTCCCAGCCGTCGTTCAACATCCAGAATACAAAAAAAAAAAAATACAATACAACACAGAAACTTGCTGCTAGGAGGAAGGAGGAGCAGACACGTCTTCATCTTCATCGACCGTCCAAATTCAACGAGTCATCTGAATCTCAACAGGATCTGCCGATTTATTCTCGGAATCATATTCTCGAAATTTGCTGCAAAGAGGAAGGAGGAGCAGACACCAGTCTTCATCTTCATCGATCGTCCAAATTCAACAAGTCATCTGAATCTCGACAGAAGGTATTCTGCCGATTTCTTTTCGGAATCATATTCTCGTTTTCTTATTTCCTGCTATGATATCATATAATTCTTCTTCGTTATTTTGAATCCATAATAGAAAATCATAAATCCGAAAAATATGAATTCAATCAAACACAGAAACCTCAACCCAGAAATTTAAACCAACAAAATCACAAATCAAGATAATTTCGGGCCGCGCCCAAACCGAAAATCATCAACACCGAACTCAAATCCAGAAAAACAAGAATCATCAACCAACTCGGCCAAACTCATGGCCAAACCCGAAACATCTTCCAAATCCGAAATTCACTGTCCGAACCAGAAACCCCATCAAAACTCAATTTACATTACCTGAACCTATATTCCAAGCCCAAATCCAACGAAATCGAAAACGAGATTTAACACGAATCTACCTTTTAATGCGAAGCCTAATCGATCGGAACCGGATCGATTCAGGCCCGACCCTTCAACACGGACGAGAATCGAACTCTCTTCCGTCGGCCCGACCTCAAAACCCAACCAGGCCGTCACGAACCACCCAATTGATTTGCGGAAACTCCGTTCCGCGCACGCGGCCAACACCTCCAGGAACCGCCTTCACCTTCATTCTTCCTCCCGCACCGCCGCACCCGAGCCGATTTCGCCCGCCGTGAATAAGTGTGTGTGTACTTCCTCCGTTTTCGGTGCGATTCGATGTGTGTGTGTGTGTATTTTCACGGAGAGGAAAAATTGGAGAAGGAAGAGAGATGTAGAAGATAGAGACGGGAGAGAAGGTAACGGGATGAGGAGAAGGGCTGTGTCGGTGAGGAGTTGAGATTAGGGTATTTATACCCCGAAATTTTAGGGTTACGCAATTTAGTCCTTCAAATTTTGAAACTTTCAATTCAGCCAATTTGTTTTAATTAATTCGATTCTAATCGATCGGCTTTTCAACTCCTACAATTTGACCCGATTAATTTTAAAACCTTCAATTTAGTCCCATTTTGACCCAAACATTAAAATGTTGACTTCCAATTAATATTACTAAGTAATCTGAAATTATGCATAAGTATTTTAATTTCAGTCATTAATAATGTTAACTCTTCGGTTAATATTAATTATCAATTATGATTTATTTTCAGTTATTATATACTGATATTCATATCCTATCATTTATTATATAAATAATAAATTGTAAGGATTTTAATTATTATTATTATATATGTAGACTTTGTCAAGGATTTACGGGCTTAGGACTGTGAGTCGAGCATCTTCATTTCAAGTCAGACATCATCATTTATTCAGGTGGGAATTTTCACTATCACTTTAATTGCTTTAATTGGACTGTGTATGTGATCTTCTATTCATGTTTAAAAATTTTATGCACGTTGTAATTCAGGCTAACCTGTTTTCGTGTAAGAGGCTATCTTAAGATATATGTTGTTGCGGGGACACCTGCGCAACCTCAATATTCACATGCGTGCTCGATTCATGTTATGTGGTATTGTGTTTATGTTTTATGTTGTTGCGGGGACACCTGCGCTTCCTCAATATTCACTTGCGTGCTCGATTCATGTTATGTGGTATTGTGTTTATGTTTGATGTTGTTGAGGGTTCTACTGCGCAACCTCAATATTAGTGTATGAGTGCTCGATTCATGCTTTACGTTATATTGTGAGTATGCAATTACGTTGAGGAAAAATGTGATAGATTATTCATGTTATTCTTTCCATGAGATTGTATATTCTTGTGATCGAGTGTGATTTCCACAGTGAAGGAAGCTCACCCCCACCTTTATTGAGCTGCGAGTTGAACCGAGGCCGGATGGACTAAGGAGCGAGCCGAGAGGGCATATGAAAGATTAAATTATCATATGATGTTTCTTTTATCAAATGTTTGAAAACTTATTTGGGGAAACGTTGATCAGAAATTTATAAATTATGAATTATTCTTCCGCCGCAAATTTTTACCTCGCATTTATGATGTAATGTCACCTTATTTAAAGGTATTTATTTTTATGTCTTTGTAGAGACTCGACTTTGTAGGCGAGAATTTTTATATTCTCAAGAAAATTATTTTTCTCAAAATTTACCTTTTATTTATTTTTCCCCAATATTTACCCTAGAAAGTCGGGGCGTTACATAGTGGTATCGGAGATTCATCGAGGATTTTCGAAAATAGTTTGCAGATGACTAAGTTGACTAGAAAGGGGAAGCTTTCTTATGGAATGAGAAATGCGAAAGGAGTTTCCAAGAACTTAAGCAAAGATTAAGCTGCTTGCACAGTATTGTGATTCCCGATCCGGCGAAAGGATTTGTCATCTGATGATGCATCCAAACAAGGTTTAGGATGTGTATTAATGCAAGAGGGCAAGGTAGTTGCCTATGCTTGAGACAGTTGAAACCGCACGAGCTGAACTATCCTACTCATGATTTGGAATTAGCGGTAGTTCATGCCTTGAAGATTTGGAGGCATTACCTATATGGAGGTAAGTGTGAAATCTATCTGAGACCACAAAAGTCTGAAATATATTTTCACACGAGAAGGAATTAAATATGAGGCGCGCAGATGGCTTGAGTTGGTCAAAGACTACGATTGTACAATTCATTACCACCCGGTAAAGCAAACGTAGTTCTTTGATGCACTAAGCCGTAAGGCGAGAGGAGACCTAACTTGTTTGTTGACCAAGGAGGGAAGCTTGGTCAAGGAATTTGCAAGGATGAACCTTGAGATGGCTACACCATCGAGTCCAGTTGAGTCATTATTGGCTAGTTTGGTGGTACAACCAACCTTGAGAGAACAAATCAAAGAAGGTCAAGGGCGGGCGACTTCTTGGTCAAGATGAAAGAACGTACTCTTTCAGGTGAGAATAAAGGCTTTAGCGTGTCCGATGATGGCACGATGTATTATGAAGGGAGGATTTGTGTGCCCAATATTGTTAAGTTGAGAGAAGCTATATTGAAGGAGGCACATAGTACTCCATATACAGCACACCCTGGGAGTACAAAGATGTATCAAGATCTTAAGGGGACATTTTGGTGGGAAGGTTTGAAGAGAGATGTGGCAGACTTTGTCAGAAAGTGTATTGTTTGTCAGCAAGTGAAGGCAGAACACCAACGCCCCTTTGGATTACTTAAGTCACTTCATATCCCAGAATGGAAATGGGAACACATTACGATGGACTTTGTGGTAGGTTTGCCTCGAACGGAAAGAGGAAATCACGCTATTTGGGTTGTTGTCGACCGACTCACAAAGTCAGCTCATTTTCTCCCAGTTAAGATGAACTTTCGAATGGATCAGTATGCTCAACTGTATATCAGGGAGATTATTAAGTTGCATGGAGTGCCAGTCTCTATAGTATCCGATAGGGATACTCGTTTCACATCGCGTTTTTGGGAGAATTTGCAAGAAGCTTTGGGAACGCAGTTGAATTTTAGTACGGCTTATCATCCTCAAACTGATGGTCAGTCCGAGAGGACCATCCAGATCCTTGAGGATATGTTGCGAGCATGTGTGCTAGATATGGGAAATAATTGGGAATGACTGTTGCCTTTGGTATAATTTGCTTACAATAACGATTACGATCGGCGATCGGTATGGCACCGTATGAAGCCCTATATGGTAGGAAGTGTCGATCACCCTTTGTATTGGGATGAGGTAGGAGAAAGGAGGATTTTGGGTCGAGATGATCGAGCAAGCAGTTGGCATGGTGGATAAGATTCGTGAGAGGATCAAGATAGCCCGGGACCGTCGAAGTCTTACGCCGACAAGCGTAGGAAAGATTTGAAGTGCGTGTTGGCGACAAAGTATTCTGAAGGTATCTCCTACAAAAGGAATTGTTCGTTTTGGTCAGGAGCAAGTTGAGACCAAGGTATATTGGACCGTTCGAAATCCTCGAGCGGATTGGAGAGTTAGCTTACCGTTTGGCTTTACCCCAGAACTTTATTTGTGCACAACGTCTTCCATGTATCATTGTTGAGGAAATATGTGCACGATCTCGGGCACGTCATCAACTATACCTCTGTAGAGATGAACAAAGACCTTACCTATGAAGAACAACCGGAGGCGATTCTCGATCGATCGGTCAGGAATTGAGGAATAAAGAGAAGGTGTTCGTCAAGATCGATGGCGTAACCGCACCCGGGATGAAGCTACTTGGGAGCGCGAAGAGGAACTTCAAGCTCGTTATCCGAATTTCTTCAATCAAGGTATATCATTTATTTTCGAGGACGAAAATTTTTCTAAGAGGGTAGGATGTAATACCGTCATTTTTATAATGTAATATTTTTAATTATAATAATATTATAATGCATTTCATGTTATTTAATTTCATTTAAGGAATCATGAACATTTAGTTTGACGTATCACAAGTCCTAGCCGAGTCAATTTCTCAAGTTAATTTCAAAACATTTAATATTAGTCATTTTTATGATAATTAAAGGTATTATTATTATTATAATATTTATAATAGGAACGATATTAATATTAATAGTATTAATATTTTTATCTTCATTATATTTATATATCATCATTTATATTACTTTCGATATTATTATTAGTATCGATATTATTAATTATTACCATTGTTATTATTAATTTTATAATTATTATTATTATTATTATTATTATCATTATTATTATTGTTATTATCAATGGCCCAAACATGTTGTCTTTGACCGAGAATAATACAAGCCCAAAGTTTAACCCTAACCTAATCGATACGGTATAAATATCATCTCTGCAGTACAAAATACTATACACAGTACACACTTTTCTTTTTCTTCCCAGCCGTCGTTCAACATCCAGAATACAAAAAAAAAAAAAAATACAATACAACACAGAAACTTGCTGCTAGGAGGAAGGAGGAGCAGACACGTCTTCATCTTCATCGACCGTCCAAATTCAACGAGTCATCTGAATCTCAACAGGATCTGCCGATTTATTCTCGGAATCATATTCTCGAAATTTGCTGCAAAGAGGAAGGAGGAGCAGACACCAGTCTTCATCTTCATCGATCGTCCAAATTCAACAAGTCATCTGAATCTCGACAGAAGGTATTCTGCCGATTTCTTTTCGGAATCATATTCTCGTTTTCTTATTTCCTGCTATGATATCATATAATTCTTCTTCGTTATTTTGAATCCATAATAGAAAATCATAAATCCGAAAAATATGAATTCAATCAAACACAGAAACCTCAACCCAGAAATTTAAACCAACAAAATCACAAATCAAGATAATTTCGGGCCGCGCCCAAACCGAAAATCATCAACACCGAACTCAAATCCAGAAAAACAAGAATCATCAACCAACTCGGCGAACTCATGGCCAAACCGAAACATCTTCCAAATCGAAATTCCTTTATCAGAACCGAAACCCCATCAAAACTCAATTTACATTACGAACCTATATTCCAAGCCCAAATCCAGCGAAATCAGCGAGATTTAACACGAATCTACCTTTTAATGCCCGAAGCCTAATCGATCGAACCGGATCGATTCGAGCCCGACCCTTCAACACGGACGATTCGAACTCTCTTAGTCGGCCCGACCTCAAAACCCAACCAGGCCGTCTGAACCACCCGATTGATTTGCGGAAACTCCGTTCGCGCACGCGGCCAACACCTCCAGAACCGCCTTCACCTTCATTCTTCCTCCCGCTTTTGCACCCGAGCCGATTTCGCCGCCGTGAATAAGTGTGTGTGTGTCCTTCCACCGTTTTCGGTGCGATTCGATGTGTGTGTGTGTGTATTTTCACGGCCGAGAGGAAAAAATTGGAGAAGGAAAGAGAGATGTAGAAGATAGAGACGGGAGAGAAGGTAACGGGATGAGGAGAAGGGCTGTGTCGGCTGAGGAGTTGAGATTAGGGTATTTATACCCCCGAAATTTTAGGGTTCTGCAATTTAGTCCTTCAAATTTTCAGAAACTTTCAATTCAGCCCCAGACTGTTTTAATTAATTCGATTCTAATCCAGTCAGCTTTTCAACTCCTACAATTTGACCCCAGTTAATTTTAAAACCTTCAATTTAGTCCCATTTTGACCCAAACATTAAAATGTTGACTTCCAATTAATATTACTAAGTAATCTGAAATTATGCATAAGTATTTTAATTTCAGTCATTAATAATGTTAACTCTTCGGTTAATATTAATTATCAATTATGATTTATTTTCAGTTATTATATACTGATATTCATATCCTATCATTTATTATATAAATAATAAATTGTAAGGATTTTAATTATTATTATTATATATGTAGACTTTGTCAAGGATTTACGGGCTTAGGACTGTGAGTCGAGCATCTTCATTTCAAGTCAGACATCATCATTTATTCAGGTGGGAATTTTCACTATCACTTTAATTGCTTTAATTGGACTGTGTATGTGATCTTCTATTCATGTTTAAAAATTTTATGCACGTTGTAATTCAGGCTAACCTGTTTTCGTGTAAGAGGCTATCTTAAGATATATGTTGTTGCGGGGACACCTGCGCAACCTCAATATTCACATGCGTGCTCGATTCATGTTATGTGGTATTGTGTTTATGTTTTTTGTTGGTGCGGGGACACTGCGCACCTCAATATTCACATGCGTGCTCGATTCATGTTATGTGGTATTGTGTTTATGTTTGATGTTGTTGCGGGGGCACCTGCGCAACCTCAATATTCGTGTATGCGTGCTCGATTCATGCTATACGTAATATTGTGAGTATGCAATTACGTTGAGGAAAAAATGTGATAGATTATTCATGTTATGCTTTCCATGAGATTGTATATTACTGTGATCAGTGTGATTTCCACGAGCTGAAGGAAGCTCACCCCCACCTTTATTGAGCCTGCAGGTTGAACCAGGCCGGATGGACGAAGGAAGCGAGCCGAGAGGGCATATGAAAGATTAAATTATCATATGATGTTTCTTTTATCAAATGTTTGAAAACTTATTTGGGGAAACGTTGATCAGAAATTTATAAATTATGAATTATTCTTCCGCCGCAAATTTTTACCTCGCATTTATGATGTAATGTCACCTTATTTAAAGGTATTTATTTTTATGTCTTTGTAGCGACTCGACTTTGTAGGTGAGAATTTTTATATTCTCAAGAAAATTATTTTTCTCAAAATTTACCTTTTATTTATTTTTTCCCAATATTTACCCTAGAAAGTCGGGGCGTTACAGTATATCATTCCTTTTGTTAAGGTCCGAGCTTGTTACGTTGATCGAAGGAGGCGGTCTTCGAGTGTGTCGAGATCATTGAAGTGTTTCGTCCTTGCCATTTTCGAGGCAAGTATCATATGTCGAGTTCGATTTATTATGCTTGTGGTTTTATTCATATTGTTGAATATGAGATGTATTTCTGAAAATTCTCGTGATATTCGTTGTTGTTTGTTCGTATTGATGAACATATTGAAATGCATATGTGTATGCATAATTGATTGATTATGGTATAAATGATCCGAGGGGGGGTCATGAGGATCTATGCTGAGGGCGCTGGATCGAATGTCCACCATGCGTTGGTCCGACGGGATCATCATGGGGATCTATGCTGAGGGCGCTGGATCGTTGGACGGGTTTTCCACCATGCGTTGGTCCGACGGGATCATCATGGGGATCTATCTTTGAGGAGTCTTTGGATCATTTGGATTACCTTGTATTGTGTTGATGGAATCGTGAGGATTCGCATCATTGGATTCCGGTGGCGGAAGTCCGTTTTGCATGCTTTTTGATGCATTGATGATTTATTGTTTGACGATACTTGTACTAGAATTGTTTTGCTAACCCCTTCGGGGGTGGACATTGTTTTGATGTTCAGGTAGCCGAGGAGCGGGGAGGCAACCACAGTACCGACAGGACGATGGAATGGCTCAGTGATGTGATTGATGTTATTGTTATTGTGATTTGTCTTCTTGGTTCGTTTAGTACTCGAGTACGTCTGTTTTAATAAGGTCAATTCGATATGGTTGTATAAGTTAACTCACTTGATCGGTTGAATCAAATCTGTATTTGAACTTCAGTTGTTCGATTATATTGTTTTTACACTTCTTTTAAAATCAGCCTTGTAAATCCTTATCTAAAGGGTTTACGGCGCTGTAATTATTCCGAATATCTCGGGGTGTTACACATAGATCGGTGAATCCTCCTAAAGAGAGGGCGGAGGGCTCATCCAAATCGAAGCAGAGGCCTGCTTCTACCAAGGTGTTTAAGGCCGGGGTAACCCTGCCTTCTGACCTAGCTCCCCCTAACCACTGGGCGGAATCCGGTGAGCTCCTCTCTACAGCTGCAGGGCACTAAGCGAGCCCGATCTCCGCGCTCCTCATCTCCTGCTAAGTGGTCCAAGGCTGCGGGTTCTTCCCGTTCAGGCATGGATATCTTGCTGCACTGTAAGGAGTTCGAGAAGTTCCTTCCTTTCTTCATCTCGGTGGTTCTTGATATGGACAGGGAGATAATGCCGAATTCTTCGAAGGATACCCATCTGGACTTGATGATGATGTATTTTGGGAAGGTAATCACCTTTGATTATGCTTTCATCCCTATTGCATTGTTTTTATCTTTGCTTCTTTTTCTTTTTCTTTTTTCCTCCCCCCATTTTTTTTAACTATGCTCTACGCTGGTGTGTCTGGTGGAGGAGCAGAAGAGCGGATATTTCCCTTTTTCTCAAGTGGCTCACATATCGGTCGAGCTTAAGGCTTCTCTGGGGGCGAAAGAAGAGCTTGAGGCGAGGCTAGCTGGGAGGGAACATCGTCTGGACATTGCTCTGAGAATGATTTTCGAGTGGAAAACAGTCTTGGAGCAGACCCAGATGGCTAATGTTCATCTGAATCAAGAGCTAAAACTTACAAAGGATTGGGCTTAGGCTGAATCTAGAAAGGTTCTCCAGCTCGAGGCTCAGCTTGCAGAGGCCAAGACTGCGTCTGAGAGGATTATGCAGCTCGAAGCGCAACTTGCGGAGGCTAGATCTTATGGTTCGTCGACTTATGAGCGAGGAGTTTTGGAAGGCCAGCGCCGCTTCCTGACTACCGGGCAACCTTCTTGGGAGCCTATCGCTCAACCCTCCTTGCTCACTATCATAATTCAACTACCTTCCTGGTCCGACTTGCTCCGGTTGCGACACAGTACTTTGATTTTGCTTTGTCCCGTGCCCGGGAGCAGCTAGCTGCTTTGGGTTTTGAGTGCGAGATGAATAGGGAGGCTGTTGGTCCCTTTTTCAAGTATACTCAATACAGATTGGGAAATGTTTAAGCAACAGGCTGTATGGTTTTCGAATCTGAGTGCGTAGCGGAAGTCTTTAATATAGTAAGTTGCCGTTGATACAGCAACTCGGTCTAATCTCCTGTTAGCTTGGTGCGTGCAGGGTTTTGCAGTGTATACTTATATAAATCACAGTTATGAAAACGATAGCTTGGCGAAAGGTAAATAACACGGTATTTAAGTGGTTCGAGGTAAACCCCTCTACGTCCATTTGGTCCTCCACACAGAGTAAAGCGTTTATTATAAATCTGCGTACACAACTATGTATTTATAATCAAACCTATCCTTGTATCGTTCACAGATAGATACAAAGTATCGATTTCAACCGTTCACACAGATTGGTTAAAGCTTCCTTCTTGACTTGCTTCTTCACACACGGTTCAAAGCTTCGTCCTCTTATTCGTCCCACACAGTCGGAATAACTTGTTGAGTTCACACGAGCTCGGTTTTACACAAGGTAAAAGGTAGGTAACCAGGTAAGAACAACAGTTTTGAATATGAAGTTCTTGGTGATGATGGTACATTCTTGATGTTTGAGCCTTTGTATATCTCTTTGGATCTTAATTTGCGAAAGCTTCGGAGATATGTTTTGCTCGATGTATATAATGATAGCTTCTTCACTTGGTAACTTCGGTATGTGTATATCTATGTATATGTATATCTATCTTCAACGCTCTTATGAGATATATATAGTCTTGAATATTATATCCGTTGAGATAGATCCGTTGGGCGAGATTCCGTGATAACTTGAATAGTCGGGATCCGGATATTCCGGGATTTGAAGATCTCTGACAGCTTGAGTATTTAAATACTTTATCCTTTCGGTATTTAAATACTTCTTTATCAAACGGTACTTGACTTTAGTGAATACTAAAGATTCCTTTTCAAATGGTCTTGATCTGTTCGATGTGAATCTTTGTATCCACTAGTGTTGTATCCATATTGGAATAGTCGGTATTGTATGGAAGGGTCTTTGTATTGAGGTTTCGAGATAGCTTACATACTTGGCGCTTATTTAGACTTTGTTCTTTGTATCTTGGTAGCGCGGGAACTTCTTGTATCTTTGGCGTTATCGAAGGTCTTCGATCTGAGTTGCAACTTCAACCGGCTTCGATACAGGGCTTGATGTATCAAGCTTTGTTGTTTGGAAATTATCAAAACATCATTTATCCCAACACTTTCCCCCGTTTTGATAATTTCCAAAACTTCTTGATCATTCCAAAACTTCTTGATCATGCCACGGTTTTGATACCAAAAACCTCTTGAGGCTAAAAACAATTTTCCCCTTTGATAACCACTTGATGGTAACATGAGAAGACTTCGATACAGGAGATGTTTAATCCCCTTTGTTTCCTCTTTTGGAAAATATCAAAAGCGATTTCTTGATCTTCTATCAAATGATCGGTCTTGACATGATCTAAAAGAAATGTGAAGCTGCTTTCATGACGATTTACGACATGAGAAAGTTTGTTACATCTTAAACTAATGATTGGCGCGAGCACAATCTTACATTGTGATCTAGTTGAGTACAACTGAACCTATGAACTGTTCACAGACGAGTTCTTACAGCAATACATAGTAAAATAAATTTATCAATCATAATTGATGTCATGTTGTGGAAATAGTATAGTGTTCTTACTTAAAGGTACATACAGGATACAATTTATGTTCGGATTAACGCTGTATTCATGGGTCGTCTTGTATTCCCCCTTAATTAATGCACACACGTCATTTGTAGGAAGGTTTCATGCCTTCTTAGTCCTCTGATCTTTGTCTTGACTATTACGAGTGTACGGTTAATTAATGGTAGATCTTGTATTCTTGGGTCTTCTGACATTCCCCTCACTTAATGAGTAAAAGCATAAAAACTTACGAGGATTTACGGTGTAGTGTTTCCGATAGTGCCTTTCGGTACCCAAATTTGCCGGGCAACAATTTGTTTGTTGTAGGCTACTTTTGGTCCATTATATCGATATCTACGTGAGGCGGAGCACGCGATCGTTGTAATCATTATAATGCATGAAAAATCGAGAATTATAGTTGTTATTCGATACGATTGTCGTCTCGGAGGTGGAGCCATTTTCTTTGGCCTAACATCTTGCCTTACGGGTCTCGGTTGGATTCCCAACGATGTTGTTGATCTGCGCGGATACCGCTTTCTTGATGGATAACGGGGCTCTTTTATCCAATGTCTAGGCACGCTGTATCCGAGAGTACTACTGTACGGGCCTTTGTTGGTTGAATCTGACCTTCTTCTGAATGATTTGGCGTTTATGATATGCTTGTGGAGCATCTTTGTTGAGTGCGCCTTACGAGTGGTATTGGTTCCACTGTCTCGAATAGTAGAGTTGCGGGGCGGAATGGCAGCTTTTTCTGTTCGCGGTGCAACGGGTTCCTTCAACGAACTCGGAACTTCTTTTGATACAGGAATGGATTCCTCACTCTTGACGAATACCGTACTAGATTTTTCTTTGTTGGAGAACGAGTTGTACCCTAAGCCACGTTTATCATGAGCATGTTGCCTAGTGCTTAGGATCTCTTCCATTCTTTTAGAGGATTTCTCGAAAGATTTCAAGATTGTCTCTAATTCTCCTTCACGTTTCTCGAGAGATTTTACTTTGGCTTCGAGTAGAGCCAAATCATTTGTCTTGCTTTCAAGATGAGACTTAGTCTCATTTAGATTATGAGCAAGTTGATGATTGCTCTCCATGAGTTTTCTAAATTGACTTTCTTTGTTTTCGCAATCAACTGACATATTTTTGTAATTATTCTTCAGCAAGTCATTTTCTTCTTTCAGCTCTAAGTTAGAAATTTCAAGCTGTATGTTTTCTCCTTTCAATATCTCATGGGCCGTTTGAATGTTATTAAATTCATTCAACATGTTTTCAAAAGTATGAGATGCATTTATAGGAATAGTTGAGGTAGAGCTTACCTCATCATCATCGCCGTCTTCATTTTCTTCTTTAACTTCGGCCATAGAGCACACATAAGCTCTATCCTCTAGCTCATCATCAGACGATTCACTATCAGTGACCACCTGAAGACATTCTTCGATCTTTGTTGATGCGGGCGGAGCTTTTGATTCTCCAATGAGGGCTTTGAGTTTGTTCTTCATCCTGTTTCTCCAGTCATCAAACTCGTTAATGTGAAACATAGATATCTTATTTGAGATAAAGGTATCCATATTAGAGGATGGGAATTACAAAGACTATTTTCGAAAATAAGTATTTTTAAGGATCTGATTCAGTTAAAAATGCGACTGATTCTTTTTAGAATCAACCGCTCCGATACCAATTGTTGGTCCCTTTTTCAAGTATACTCGACACAGCTTGGGAAATGTTTAAGCAATAGGATGTATGGTTTTCGAATCTGAGTACGTAGCGGAAGTCTTTAATATAGTAAGTTGCCGTTGATATAGCAACTCGGTCTAATCTCCTGTTAGCTTGGTGCGTGCAGGGTTTTGCAGTGTATACTTATATAAATCACAGTTATGAAAACAGTAACGGCGAAAGGTAAATAACACAGTATTTAAGTGGTTCGAGGTAAACCCCTCTACGTCCACTGGTCCTCCACACAGGAGTAAAATGTTTATTATAAATACTGCGTACACAACTATGTATTTATAATCAAACCTATCCTTGTATCGTTCACACAGATAGATACAAAGACTGTCGCTTTCAACCATTCACACAGATTGGTTAAAGCTTCCTTCTTGACTTGCTTCTTCACACACAGTTCCAAAGCTTCGTCCTCTTATTCGTCCCACACAGGTCAGAATAACTTGTTGAGTCCACACAGAGCTCAGTTTTTACACAAGGTAAAAGGTAGGTAACCGAGTAAAATGAGTTTTGAATATGAAGTTCTTGAGCTGATGATGGCTGTTCTTGATGTTTGAGCACTGTATATCTCTTTGGATCTTAATTTGCAGAAAGCTTCTGGAGATATGTTTTGCTCTGATGTATATAATGATAGCTTCTTCACTTGGTAACTTCAGTATGTGTATATCTATGTATATGTATATCTATCTTCAACGCTCTTATGAGATATATATAGTCTTCTGAATATTATATCCGTTGAGATAGATCCGTTGGGCGAGATTCCGTGATAACTTGAATAGACTGGGATCCGGATATTGCGGGATTTGAAGATCTCTGACAGCTTCAGTATTTAAATACTTTATCCTTTCAGTATTTAAATACTTCTTTATCAAACGGTACTTGACTTTAGTGAATACTAAAGATTCCTTTTCAAATGGTCTTCAGTCCTGTTCCGATGTGAATGTTGTATCCACTAGTGCTATATCCATATTGGAATAGTCAGGCGCTGTATGGAAGGGTGTTGTATTGAGGTTTCGAGATAGCTTCCATACTTGGCGCTTATTTAGACTTTGTTGCTGTATCTTGGTAGCGCGGGAACTTGCTGTATGCTGGCGCTATCAGAAGGTCTTCGATACAGGATTGCAACTTCAACCGGCTTTCGATACAGGGCTTGCTGTATCAAGCTTTGTTGTTTGGCAATTATCAAAACATCATTTATCCCAACAGAGGCTGCCTTAGAGGGAGCTCCTGTCCCCTCGGGTTGGTCGAGCAACGTGAATGAGTCCCCTCTGATCTGGGTTTGGAGTGGCCAGCTATCCCCCTTATCTCTGCAGCTCATCTTGGCTCATCTGGCAGGGCTGATGTTCCTGACGTTTCGACTGGGGGGGATAACCCTGTGGCCTTCCCCTCATCTTCTCCCCAGTCTCTTGAGCCCGTAGTTTAGTTTTGTTTGTATGTATATTTATTTTAGTTTTTGTCTTTGTATTGGCACATATGTCCGTTTTTAATGAAGACTTTTTAATGTTAATGTAGCTCGGATATGCATGATATTAATATGAAAGTTAATGTAACTCGGCTATGAAAACAACCTCTTTTTAATATAGCTCGGCCTTAAAAATCACCTCTTGAAGTTAATATAGCTCGGCTTCTTTAAATAACTTTTTAACGTTAACAAACCACCTTTTAGAGTTAATATAGCTCGGCTTCTTCAGACAACTCTGAAGTTAACAACTTTTTTAAAGCTAATATAGCTCGGCTTCTTCAAACAACTCTTTGAAGTTAACGTAGCTCGGCTTCAAAAACAACCTTTTTAAAGTCAATATAGCTCGGCTTCTTCAAATAACTTTTTAAAGTTAACAAACCACATTTTAAAGTTAATATAACTCGGCTTCTTCGGACAGCTCTGAAGTTAACAACTTTTTTACAGCTAATATAGCTCGGCTTCTTCAAACAACTCTTGTAAGTTAACGTAGTTCGGCTTTAAAAACAACCTTGAAGTTAACATAGCTCGGCTACTTCAAAAAACTCTTTGAAGTTAATGTAGATCGGCTTTAAAAACAACCTTGAATTAACATAGCTCGGCTACTTCAAACAACCCTTTGAAGTTAACGTGGCTCGATTAGGTTTTTAAGATAGTTTTCCTTTCTTTAAATCTGAGGATGTTTCTCCCAATCAGATTTTAGGGCAGTTCACCCTTGTTCGAATCTGAGGGCGTTTCACCCGTTCAGATTTTTTAGGGAAGTTCATCCTTGTTTGAATTTGAGGGCATTTCACCCGGTCAGATTTTTAGTTCATTCGAATTGCACATTTGGATTTCTTTGGTAATGGACTTTTATTAAAACATTACAAACTTTTCCCGGTATTTCTTCACACAAAATATTTTTTCAAATAGCATTTGTTCCAAGCTCTCTTAATGGGGTGTCCTTCCATATCCTCGAGTTCGTAAGCTCCCCCTGCATAGATTTAGATTACCGTGTAAGGGCCTTCCCAGTTTGGTTCCAGCTTTCCTGTTTTTTTGAGAGCATCAGCTCGCCTGAGTACCAAGTCGCCGACTGGGAACTGTCTTTTCTTTACCTTCTTATCATGAGCTGCTTTTGTCAAATTCATGTATCTCTTAGTTCGTGCCGCAGCTATTTCCCTTCTTTCTTATATGGTATCCAGTGCTTTCTTCATCATTTCTTCGTTTTCTTCTTCATTTAACCATCGAACTTGGTGTGACATTTCCCCGACCTCTGCCGAGATTACTGCTTCAGACCCATACACCATACTAAAAGGCATTTCCCCTGTTGACGACCTAGGTGTGGTTCTGTAAGACCATAACACTGAGCTAAGTTCATCAATCCATCATCCCCTGCTTTGTCTAGGTGGGTTTTTATCAATGTTCTAAAAGGCGCTAGGCGGTAGGCGGGCGGACGAGGACCTTCTAGCGCCTAGGCCTTGGAGGCGGCGCCTAGGCGGCTAGGCGCTAGGCAGTTTTTTTTATATATTTTATATTTTATTTAGTTTTATATATGCATACAAAATGCATAATAATATTCTTTTCAAAAATAGTCTTGGAAAAAAACAACATTCCAATAGTCTTGAAAAAAAAACATTCAAAAAGCAAAGTCACAAATTAAAGTCAAATTTCCATGTCTTCCTCATCTCCATATCCTTCCTCCAATATATGTTCTCCATCGGAATCATAGTCATACTCTTCATCATTTTCCTCCTCTTCCGAGTCATCATCCGACACAAAGTCTTCTTCATGGAGCTCTCTTGTTACGATGTTTTTAGCACTTCTTCTAGGCTCTAGCTTTTCATCCGCTCCGGTTGCTTCCCCAACCATCTCCCAAGTAAGATCCGAACCGGGCTCAACTTCATCATCATCACATTCAACAATCCATGATTGTGCTTTACTTGCATCTTTTGCTAGTAGCACATCTAGTCCTTTCTCTTTCGCTCTTCTTTTCTTGTTGGTTATCCTCGCATTAAATTGAACATAGACTAGCTTCTCCATCCAGTTTGTATCTAGCTTATTCCTTTTCTTTGTGTGTATCTACAAAAAAATTATAAAAGTATTCGTATATTATAAAGTGCATTCATTCAATAAAATTAAATTTATTAATTATTAATTACAAATAATAAAAAATAACATGTAGATTATTTACCCCTTCAAATGTACTCCAATTCCTCTCACATCCGGATGAACTAGTGGTCAATGAGAGGATCCGAATAGCCATCCTTTGCAAGTTAGGTGTACCATTCCATAGTTAGACCACCACCCAACTAATAAAAAAAATCACAATAAGTCAACGATCATCCAATTATATTTAAAATACTATTACAAAAGCATTTTAAACATACCCGAATCATAGTTGTCATCATTTTTTTCGCATCCGGCCATGGCCAATTTATTCCCAAATGCACCCTCTTTTCTCTTGTACTTCAATAACTCCACATTTGTAACATGGTTTTGTATACCAAAGTCATCGGGGAATAGCTTCTCAACACAATCAAGGACCCCATCCATGACAAGTGAATCATGTTGAATAGATTGATCCTTAAAAAAGTAATAAGGATTCAATAAATATGCCGTCACATGCAATGAACCATAGAGCCTACCACGACCTTTTGCATCAATAATATCCAAGATTGGACGATGATTGCGCTCAATGTTTTTCAACGCAACTTTAATGTCTTCTTTGGCTTGTTTCAAATCTCCATACAAGAAACCCATCGATGGCTTTCGATCCCCATCAACAAGACGAAGAACCTTGACTAAAGGAGCAAACACCTTCAAGCATGTACTTACCCCATTTCAAAAACTCAAGCTCATAACCGTAGCATATGCCAATTTACCCCTCGAAGTCTTGGAGAATTTGCTCCTTTGCCATTTTTCACTAGTGAACATAGCTCTCAACTTGTCTTTTTTCTCATGAATGCTTTGCAAAGTCAAGAAAGATGTTGCAAATCTAGTGACTCCCGGTCTCACAATGTCTCTTTTTCTTGTTGCTTCCCTCATCATTGCCAATGTTCCATGATGTGCATAAAGAAAGATAGTGAAAGTCTTGGCTTTCTCAATCACTCCCTTGAACCTAGGATGCTTACCAATTGCTTCAAGCATAAGATTCAATGTATGAGTGCCGCATGAATTCCAATAGATGTTTGGCCTCGAGATCCTCAACAAATCCGCCGCGGCCATGTTATTGGAAGCATTATCCGTCACTACTTGAACTACATTTTGAGGTCCAATTTTTTGAATGCATTGATCCACATATTCAAAAATGTACTCTCCGGTGTGTGACTCATCAAAAGTTTCTTTAGAAGAAATAAAAGTAGTTCCTTCTTTGCAATTCACACAAAGATTCATAATGCTCCTTCTCTTTCGATCACTCCAAGCATCGGTCATTACGGTACAACCATTTTTAGCCCACTCTTCCTCTTGTGGCTTAAGAGAGTTTTTTACCCTAGCATATTCTTCCTTCAACAATGGTTCCCTTAGTTGGTATTGACTTGGCGGTATGTAACCCGGGCCAAATTAACCAACCGCTTCAACAAATCTATGGAAGCTATCATTATCAATAGCGTTGAATGGGATTTGGCTTTCATACATCCACAGAGATAACCATTGATGCACTTTATGCGTTCTTTCCTTCCAAAGTGCATCATTGATATTTTGTTGCCTCATTCTCTTCCTTGAATCCATTGTAGCATCGGGATCAATTATGGATGCAAGTTTATCCATAGGCCCAAGAAAATGTGGTCTCTTTGAAACTAACTCTTCATCTTCTTCTTCTAGTTGTTCAGGCAAATGAACTTCTTCTCTCACTTCCTCAAGTGCTTTGCTCTTGTTCTTCTTTGCGTTCTTTGTACCTTGTATAACTGCTTTGACTTTTGTTTTATCTTTTTCACTAGCCTTATGGCAAGGGGCAATATTTCCTCTAATGTTCGCAATGTGGAGCTTCAATCAATAAACTCCACCGCTTATAGTCTTACCACACAACTTGCATTTAACCTTATCCTTGTTGTTAGCATCCACCAAAACCCCATAATCCCATCCAATATCATCGGATTGCCTCTTTGTCAAATTCGATGATTCAGGGGTCACGTTAGAAGCTTCAGACGAAATATTAATTCCGGCCATTCGCACTAAAAAAGACAAAGAAACTGGTGTCAAGCACTAAAAAAGAAACTGGTGTCAAGCACTAAAAAAAAAAATCTTAAACCGCAACAGTACGTTGCACTAAAACAGAAATTCTTAAACAAAAAATCCTTAAACAGAAACAGAAAAATTCTTAAAAAAGAAACTGGTGTCAAACTGGTGTCAAGCACTAAAGCGATCGTTATGCGTTGCAATCTTCGGAAAAAAAAGCGAAGACAACAAAGCGAAAGCGGCGAAAGAACACCGACTTAAACGGGAAACCCTAAACGAAAGCAGTACAACATGGAAAAAAAAAGAAAAACTGGAAGATGAAAAGAACAGTACAGCATCTTTTTTTCAAAAAAAAAAAGAAAAATAAAAGAACACTAACCAGAACTCTGAAGATGATGAAACGGCTGGAACTCTGAAGATGATGAAACGACTGGAATGGAAAAACTGGACTAGAAGAAGGTGACTGGGTGATTATTTGGTGCGCGACTGCGCGGGTCTAGCGACTGGGCAGATGGAGAAGGTGAAAAGGAAGAAATGATAATGTGGAGATGACCTAGGACAGTTGGAGGGTCCAGCGAAAACACGTTTTGTCAAAAACGTTAAAAAACAAAATAGAAAAGGAAAAAAAAAATCTGGACAGAATGGAAAAAAAATCTGGAAAAATCTAGGACCCGCCTAGCCCGCCTATGACCCGCCTAGCCCGCCTAGGACACGCCTAGACCGCCTAGAACCCGCCTAGCCCACCTAGGACCCGCCGAACTGCCTGGCAGAACCGATTAGGGGGTAGTCGGGGCGGAGGGGCACCTTATAGCGCCTAGGCGGCGCCTACGCGGCCGCCTAGGCCGATTTTTAGAACACTGGTTTTTATCCATTGTAAGATTGTTTTGTTTGTGACTTCCACCTATCCGTTGGCATGTGGATGGGCTACCACAGCGAATCATTGTTTGATGTGCATTCCTTCGCACCAGGATTAGGTTCTCTTCCCATTGAATTGCATCCTATTATCCGAGATGAGTATTTGGGGCGCCCCATACCTGCAGCAGATGTTGTTAAACAAAAACCTTGTGATCCTTTACTCGGTGATGATAGCCACTGGCTCGGCCTCCTCCCATTTACTGAAGTAATCGATGGCCACCACCACAAAACTTCCTTTCTCCTGAGCCAGCTGTGAGTTGTCCCATAATGTCATTCCCAATTTAGTGAATGGGCAGGGTGCCCCCATAGTGATCATGTTCTCTGCTGGGATGTGTATTAGTTGTGCGTGAATTTGACACTTTTGGCAAAGCATAACAATCTCGACCGCCCTTTTGCTCATCATCGGCCAGAAGAAATCTGCCCTTAATGTTTTGCTGATTAATGCTCTTCCTTTGGTGTGATCACCGCAGCTTCCTTCATGAATTTCCTCTAGTATGTCCCCCCATCTTCTTCCGAGACACACCTCAGGTATGGTCCAAGGTAGGATATTTTGTATAGCTCACCATTAATGCAACAAAATCTAGCTGCCATGCGCATCATTTTTGCTTTCTCGTGCTTGTCATTTGGCAGCTCTGCTCTGTTCAAATATGCTAATAAGGGAGCTCTCCAATCCGATATTTTGTTTATTTCCATCACCTGCCTCATGATGCTACTCCGATCTACCCCAAAATTGTTATTGCTCATGAGCGGAAATCCACCAAGGAACTTTCCATTTTTGCCAAATAATCTGCTCTTACATTCTCTGCCTTGGGAATATGGATCGATTCCCATTTTCACAATTTCTTGGCGTCCTCTTTCACCTCCTCGATGTACCTATTCATTTGTTCTTTGTTTATTTCAAACTTTCCTCCTACTCGTTGTGTAAGCAGATGAGATTCGGAGTAAGTGATAAGTCGTCGCGCACCTAAATCTATCCCTAGCTGCATTCCCTTAACTTGGGCTTCATTCTCGGCCTCATTGTTAGAGGCTTTAAAATCAGGCTTCACAGCATACACCAACTGCTTCCCTTTTGGGGTAGTGAGAATTAACCTGCTCTGGAGCCACCTGTCATTGCTGATCCATCAATATGTAAAAGCTACTGACCTTCCGGCAGTGACGGTGTAGCCCCTTCTTGAATGAAATCCGCCAAAGCTTGGGATTTGATCGCTGTTCTTGGTTCATACTCCATGTCATATTTCCCCATTTAAACCGCCTATTTTACCAGGTGACCTAATGCGTTGGGTCGCCCTCATGTCTCTCTCAAGGGTAAGTTATTTTGTAGCTTTACGCGGTGGGCAAGAAAATACGGCCTAAGCCGCCAAGCTGTAACTACCAGTGCTAGGGCTCTTTTTTCTAAATCGGAATAGTTCCGTTCTGCTCCTTTTAAAATTCGACTGGTGTAATAGATAGGCTTTTGCTGGTTAACTTCTTCTCTAAATAGGACCGAGCTGACCGCCCCCTTTCCAACGTATAAGTATAGTACTAGCTCATCTCCTGGTATTGGTTTCGTGAGCAGGGGTAGTTCAGCTAAATATTCTTTTAATTTGTCAAACGCTACTTGTGCTTTGAGGGTCCATTCGAATTTATTTCCCTTCCTCAAGAGTTTGAAAAAGAGGAATCCTCGGCCGAGCGAGAGATAAAACGGCTCAGCCTGGCTATCCTTCATGTCAATATTTAGATATCCTTGATATTTTTAGGAGGGTTCATTTGCAATATTGCTTTTACTTTCTCCGGGTTGAGTTCGATTCCTTGTTCTGTGACCACATGTCCTAAAATATTTCCCAATATCACCCCAAAAGAAAATTTCGATGGGTTGAGCTTCATACCATATGTGCGTAGATTTTCAAATGTTTCTTCTAGATCTCTTATATGTTCCCCTGCCTCTATACTATTTACCAACATGTCATCCACATAGACCTCCATATTTCGACCGATTTGTGATTTAAAGATTTTGTCGACCATCCTATGATACGTGGCTCCCGTATTTTTAACCCAAAAGGCATGTGTATGTAACAGAAAGTTCTATTTGATACTACGAAGGTGACTCTCTTTCTATCTTCTGGTGCTAGGGGGATTTGATGATATCCGTGAGAGGCATCCATCAGGCTGAGCAACTCGCACCCCGAAGTTGAGTTGGCCAGTTTATCTATGCAAGGAAATAGATAGTGATCCTTGGGACATGCCTTGTTTAAGTCTCGATAATCCATACACATTCTCCATTTTTCTTGGCTTTTTCCTTCCATGACAGCATTGGATAGCCACTCTGGGAACTGGATTTTTGTTATGTGTCCAGCTCGGAGAAGTTTGTCAACCTCTTCTTCAATAATTCCATCCATCTCCGGTCCAAAGTGCCTCCTCTTCAGCTTCACTGGACTTACTGCTGGGTCAATGTTTAATATGTGTTCGGCATTTGCTGGACTTATCCCTACCTAGTCTTTGGCCGTAAATGCGAAGATGTCCACAAATTTCCTTAACAAGTGAATCAGATTTTCTCTTAGCCCGTTATCCATTCGACTTCCTACGCGAATTTTTGTTTCTGGCTTTCCTGGGACTAATTCTATCTCCATTAACTCTTCATTAGGTTTAACACCCTCCTCTTGAGCTTCCTCTGCTGCTTTTAACTTCTTGTCATTTTTTCATTCTAGATCCGAGCCTCTTAGCTCCGGTGTTCTTTTATTGTTTTGCACCCCATGCTTCACTGTTGTCTGGGAGAAAGATCGGGAAATGAATTGGTCCCCAGCTACCTCCTCCACCTCGCTTCCCACAGGGAATTTCACCTTCATGTGGCAAGTAGATGCCATTGCCTCAAATTTGTTGAGCCCGGAACACCCTAGAATGGCGTTATAGGCTGATTTAGTGTCGACTACTAAAATCCTGATTGTCTTGACCTTCTTATGAGGTACCCAGCCTAATGCCACCGGAAGCACCACCTCTCCTACTGGCTATACCTCGGTCATACAAAACCCGTAAAGTTTCGTATCCATCTTTGTTAATTGCATTTCGAGGTTCATTTGTTTAAAGCAGTCGTAAAAGAGTATATCAAGCTTCTTGTATCAATGAATACCCTTTGTATCAATTTCTGCTGTGATGACAAGTGCGTCATTATGGGGCGCATGTATCCCGTTATAGTCTGTAGGACTAAATTGGATGACAGGTCCCCTGCTTACGGAGGCGACCTCTTTAAACTGGCGATATTTTACTTTTTGCGTGTGAGCTTTTCTGGCCTGATTGGAACTTCCATCGATCGGTACCCCTAATATCATATGAATCACTCCCTTCTTGGCTGGGGGGTTAGGGGGCCCTTGAGGTGCCTCCCTTTTCATCCTCGTAGCCCCCTGTGGTGCATGCGGCTTCTTCCGACCTCCGTTCCTTTGCTGGTACGTGAACTTTAGGTGCCCTGCTCGAACTAACCTCTCGATCTCATCCTTGAGGTGCTTGCATTCATCCATTTCATGTCCATAATCGTTGTGGACTCACAATAGAGTTCTGATTTTGGTTGGGTAGGTCCGTTGAAATGAGATGTAGGCCAATCAATAACCCTGCCCATCTTGCCTACCACAGAATATTTATCCCCGAGGAAGATTTCCTAGGAAGGTGTACACCTCGTGTTGTACCACCCTACTGGTTCCTCCTTCTCCTTCTTCGAGCTTTTCTTGTGATTCCTCCATTTCCTTCTCGGATTCTTCGATGTTGATGTATTTGGAACATCGATCTAGAACCTCGTCATATGTTCGGGCCGGTTTTTTCGCGAGAGATGTACGAAGTAGTCCTGCCTATAATCCTTGCGTCAGGGAACTCGCTTTCATTTCTTCAGACGATGAGCGTACCTCTAGACCTGCTTTGGTAAACTGAGTTACATAATTCTTCAACGCCTCTCTGGAGTATTGCTTGAAACTGAATAAAGACATGAATGTTTTCTAATGCGCTCTAGCGCTTGCGAAGTGGGTCATAAATGCCGACATGAAGGCTTTGAAGCTGGTAATTGTCCCTGGCGGTACCTGGTGGAACCTATCTTGAGATGATTCAGCTTACGGGTCCGAATATCGGTGTAGTACCGCCATGCTTTCGAATCGATATAAATGTCTGGTAGTGTAACACCCCGATAAGGCGGCCATTACAGTGTCGTGGACCCCACGCTGGGATCCACCAGGCGATATCTAAAGTAAAGATTAAATACACAATACATGTGATACCGAACCACAAAACATAATACTTACTCCGATGTGGAGTTTACAGCAGTATGGCCTACGACCTTATTACACACAGGATCCAAAACGTAAGTATAATCCATATGGAGATGAATTATACCTCAAATAACAATACATTTGTTTAAACTTAAAATGAAGCGGAAAATAACATTACACGGTACAATCATGACCGGACACGAAAGACTTGGGGCCCCCGAACTATTATCCTTCGAACCCTTCGTCATCACCTTGATCTTCCCGTGCCTTGCCTTTTCCACGACCTAAAATACAACACAAGTATTTCGCCCAACACAGGGTCAGATATACATGATAAATGATTCTCAAGATAGTATACAATTCACACATATGAGATTTCAAGAATAACGCCCCGACTAACGAACATACCCCTCGGGCGTATGAACGCTCAGTCGCAAAACGTCGAACACATCCACGTATAAAAATGGGTGTGGCGACTAAGATCGTACGGCTCAAGAGGGACATCACAAGACGCCCGATCCGAATATGTGTCGGTGCACATGTCCACCCCGTATACGGAATCCGGGATATACGTGGGACAATGTACCTAATTAGCCTCAACGAACTACGTCTCGTGTGCACTGACCTTTCACGGAAAATATTCACGCATGACTATATATGTGCCCGGCTAAAAATCCTACACAATATCCAATCGGAACGTAGATATGACTCCGGATATGTCACGATGCAACATGACAACGAATTCAAGAATTTCACAAAATCCGCATAAGGATCGAGGACTCACCGAGATGACAACAAGATCAACAATGTCAAGGGTCCAAAAGTAACGAACTTGGGAATACAATCCCATGATGAAAAACGGGACATCATTAAGAGCAACATCAAATCACAAGACACAAGTTCATAAGTGTTTCATATACATGAAATGCATAATCATCATAAGAATCCACACATCATTATAACCAAGCAAGATAACTTGCCTCAATACGGAGACGGGAATAGTCCTCTTCTTGTCGGAACGAACGAACGGTCCTCAACTAATATTGTGCACTCGAACAATCAACCTTGAATGAAGTATATTTTGCTCATTAATACGTTTATATGATCATCTACACCGAATTTTCACGAGATAACATCTTAATTTCCGATTGAGTAGTTTAACTTCTAAAGTGTTACTTCAAGAACTTTATCCATACCATTCAATTCTCACAATTGATTACAAGCTGATACCAAATGTTTGTTGGATCAAGAATCATTCCATAATGTTTTAAACAATAATCTCCTATCCTTTAATCTTATCAAGAACATCTTAAGTGATTAAAAGTAAGATCTGCACTACTTACAATTACTTATGTTGAGTTAATTAGTTGTAAATCCATATCATGGTTATGAAGATTATATCAAGTTTAGCACCACACTTATACTCTACCAACTGACCTGGGGATTCAAACAACACACCTCTGAATTCACTTAGCCTAGGTTCAAGAAGATTATTTCATTCTTCTAATGATCAACAAGGTTTCTTAAAACATTTATGGTAATTATTCCAATGAGTCATTTACATTACAATGGAACAAGGATTATTTATTATACCAATGGTGTTATAAGTCTAGCAAGGAGAGTGTGGTTAAACTAAACATGATCATTACCATATTAAAACACCAAGAACACACCATTACAAACCCTCTAATCATCATGTTCATCATTAAGTTGTTGAAAGCTTAACTACAACATGTTTATTTTGATTAATTCATCACTAGGTGAAATATACTTAATCACTATCATATTAAATTCGAGATTATAGGATTAAATCGCAGAACATACCTTCAGAAATGGAGAACTATACACCAAACCACAAGAAACACAATATAAGCTTCAAGAATGTCTCCAAGTTCCAATCAACAAGCTCCAAAATCAAAATGTAAAGCTCCAACACAAGTAGGAAGAAGGTAAACTTGCTCTAGGGATGAAGGGGGATGATTATATGGGTGAAAATCGGAGGTTGGTCGTGCAAAATGAAAGACACAAGTTGTCTTTTTATAACAAAGATTCGTTACGTACGCTACACAACAAGTGTTACGACGTAAGCTAAATCCATAGGTTCTTGGACTGAAATACGAACTTCATTACGACGTTATCGGCCGGAAGCATTACGCACGTAATGTGGGTCAACTAGGTTGGCTCCAAAATCGATATTCGAATCCCACCCGCCCCACGCGCCGAAAGTTGAGATCGGATCCGACAGATTGGGTTACGACGTAATGGGCACACCGTTACGTACGTAAAGGCCTCAAAATAGTGTACGCTATGACTTACGATTAACGTACGTTAGGCTCAGGTTTTTAATAGTTCAATATGCTCTTATCTCTACAACACTGAAAATTCAAACATAATACGAGTGATCATTTTATTCAAGTCTATTATGTTATATTCCAACATCAATATTCATTTCGCAAATGCAACAAGATTACAACAGTATTAAATTATCCGAATAGTACAACAGCAAGTAAGAATTCCGTCGGATATTACATACTCCCCCCCTTAAAAAGGGGTTTCGTCCTCGAAACTAAGGGGTAAACAATTCAGGATACCTCTCTTGCATGCTTCTCTCCGTCTCCCATGTGGCTTCCTCGACCCCGTGTCGAGACCACTGAACCTTTAGTAGGGGAATCGTCTTATTACGCAGTTGTTTGATCCTCCTCTCAAGTATTCGTACGGGGCGCTCCTCATACGAATGATCCTCCGATAAATCAATCTCATCGAACTGAAGTACATGACTCGGGTCAGCAACGTATTTCCTTAACTGGGAGACATGGAACACGTTATGGATCCGGCTCAGGGCTGGTGGTAAAGCCAAGCGATAAGCCAAATCACCTACTCGTTCCAAAACCTCAAACGGCCCGATATACCTCGGACTCAGCTTGCCTCGTTTTCCAAAACGAAAGACTCCTCGGGTAGGTGACACCTTCATTAACACATGGTCACCAACCTCGAACTCAAGCGGTCGTCGACGGTGGTCAGCATAAGACTTCTGTCGACTCTGAGCCGTTAACAACCGGCTCCTAATCAAAGTGATCTTCTCTCGAGCTGCTAATAACATATCGGGTTCCGTACCCAGAGATTCTGATAGTTCGTCCCAACACAAAGGGGACCTACAGCGACGGCCATATAATGCCTCATACGGTGCCATCTGAATCGAAGCGTGCCAACTATTATTATAAGTGAATTCCACCAAAGGCAGCTGGGCTTCCCAATCGTCCTTCCAATCAAGAGCGCATGCTCTCAACATGTCCTCTAGAGTCTGGATGGTTCTCTCAGACTGACCATCGGTCTGTGGATGAAAAGCCGTACTGAAATTCAACTGCGTGCCCATCGCACGATGAACTGCCTTTCAGAAGTGTGACACGAATCGCCCGTCACAGTCTGATACAATACTCTTGGGGGTACCGTGTAGTCTCAAAATTTCCTTAATAAACAGCTGGGCCAATCTCTCGGGACCCCACGCGTCCTTAATCTCCAAGAAGTGGGCTGATTTGGTCAGACGGTCCACAATCACCCAAATCGTATTCATTCCTCGACGACTCGTCGGCAATCTAGTAATAAAATCCATTGATATGTCCTCCCATTTCCACTCGGGAATCGGGAGCGGTTTCAGCATTCCTACGGGTCGCTGGTGCTCAATCTTAACCTGCTGACAGGTTAAACATCTCGAAACAAACTCGGCAACCTCACATTTCATATTTCCCCACCAATAATTCTGCTTCAAATCCTTATACATCTTGCTAGATCCCGGGTGAATAGAGTACGGGGTAGCATGGGCTTCTCTCATAATAGAGTTCCTTAACTCTTCGTCAGCGGGTACACAAACTCGATTTCTAAATCGTATCAATCCATCCTCGTGGATCACGAATCCAGGGGCTTTCCCTTGGGTTACCTCATCCCGGACTCGAGATAAGAATGGGTCCGTAACTTGCCTCGATCTGATCATATCATTAAGAGATGAAGAAATCTCAAGGGTGCAAAGTTGTCCCTGAATACGCTGTAACCAGACTTCAATTTACGGCCTCATAAGGTCCAATTGCAACTCTCTCTGTCTTTGTCCAAACGGCTCACCATCTGCTCCTGCCTTTGTCTTACGGCTCAAAGCATCAAGAACTACATTTGCTTTTCCGGATGATAAAGGATCTCGATATCGTAGTCTTTGATGAGTTCTAGCCACCTTCTTTGCCTCATGTTTAACTCCTTCGAGTAAAAATGTATTTCGGGCTTTTGTGATCGGTGAAAATCGATAGGTTACTCCATACAGATAATGACGCCAAATTTTTAAAGCAAACACCACTGCGAGTTCTAAATCATGGGTGGGGTAGTTGACCTCGTAAGGTCGTAGTTGTCTCGATGCATAGGAGATCACCTTCCCGCTTTTGCATTAGTACACACCCAAGGCCCCGTTTAGATGCATCACTATACACTACAAACCCTTCCGTTCCTTTCGGTAGGACTAAAATAGGTGCCGAAATCAACCGACTCTTAAGTTCATCAAAGCTCACGACAAGCCTCGACCATAAATATTTCTTATCCTTCCTCAACAAATTAGTCATTGGTTGGGCAATTTTGGAAAAACCCTCCACGAACCATCGGTAATAACTGCTAGTCCCAAGAAATCGCGTACTTCCTTAACGCTCTTTGGTGGTAACTTGATCTCGGATAGCTTCGTCTTCATGCGGGTCTACTCGCACTCCATCAACTGATATCACATGCCCGAGAAAGATAACTTCATTTATCCAGAACTCACATTTAGAAAATTTTCCATAAAGCTGCTCTCGCCTTAACGCCTCGAGAACTAGATGGAGATGACGCTCGTGCTCTTCATGGTTACGAGAATAGATCAGAATGTCGTCAATAAAAACGACTACAAAGCGATCCAGATAATTAATAAACACTCAATTCATCAGCTCCATAAATACTGCCGGTGCATTCGTCAGTCCAAAAGGCATCACTACGAACTCATAATGCCCATAGTGAGTACGAAAAGCGGTCTTCGAAATATCAGACTCACGAATCCTCAACTGATGGTACCCAGACCTCAGGTCGATCTTAGAAAACACAGCAGCCCCTTGAAGCTGATCCAATAAATCATCAATACGCGGCAATGGGTATTTGTTCTTAATGGTTACCCTGTTCAACTCACGATAATCAATACACAGACGTAGAGATCCGTCCTTCTTATGTACAAATAGTACTGGTGCTCCCCAAGGGGACGCACTAGGTCTAATGTAACCCTTCTCGGTCAAATCCTCAAGTTGGCTCTTCAGCTCCTGCATCTCAGTCGGAGCCATGCGATAAGGTGCTTTTGAGAGCGGGGACGTACCAGGCTCTAGCTCAATATTGAACTCTACATCACGATGCGGAGGTAAGCCTGGCAATTCATCTGGAAATACGTCTGGGTAGTCTCGGACTACCGGAATATTGATTAATTCAACTGGTCGATTCATAGTCTTGGTCATGTAACACCAATAGCCAATACATCCTTGATTAAGCAGTTTCACCGTTTTCATAGCGCTGATGATTCTCCCGGAACGGCTGGGATTATCACCCTGGAAGGTACACTCAATACCATCGTCAGATGTGACGGTTACTATTCGCTTGGGGACACTAATTATAGCATCATGACGGTCCATCCAATCGATACCCAAGATCACATCATCTTTAGGTAAATCGACCACAATTAAGTTTGACAACCACTCACGGTCGTTCAATCAAATCGAGCAGTCCTGAACTTCACGATTCCCAACAATTCTTCTACCATCGGGTAGACCAATTATATAGGGTTCACAATTGATAACATGCTCTAGTTGCAAACGACTCAAACAAGAAGTAGATAAAAAGGAGTGTGAAGCACCAGTATCAAAAAGAACACAGACAGGCTGAGATTGGATCTCGAGAGTACCTGCAATCATGCGCCGGGATCTTGACCCTCTTCATCTCGTAAACTCTAGGTTTTGCAGCCCCCGCACTGATGTACCGCTTGATTTCCACGTCCCATCCCTTTGTTTGCCCTTAGTCCGATAAGAAGCGGATGGAGGTACACGGTCCCGAATCAAGATTGTCTTTGAGCATGAGGTGCTGCGGGAATACGTCCTAGTCCACTCCTACAATAACGAGCACGATGTCCGTTCTTCCCACAAGTATGGCATGACACGGCTGGCCTAGGACATTTCGAATTGATGTGTCCCGGGTCTCCACAATTATAGCACACAACAGATAGGCTGACCGCTCGAGGTTGCGATCCGGTTGGCTTCGATGCCGTAGGTTGCCGTTCAGAAGGATTTGGCACTGGTTGGGGTCTCTTAAATGCTCCCCGGTTGTTGTCTGACTGGTTCTGGTTCCTAAATTTCTTGTTGTTAGACTGCGGTTGCTTCTTGGAAATTTCCTTCATGGTCAATTTGTACTCCAGAGCCTTCTCGATGAACTCCGGTAGGGTCACACAACGATGGTTCAACAGCTGCATTCTCATTCGGGGTTTAAGCCTTTTGAGAAAGTATTTGATCTTATCACACGTGTGGACAATCGTCGCGGCAAAAGGGAGAAGTGCCTGGAATTTCTCGGCGATAGATAGTACGTCATCATCTTCGGACGGTTCGGATTCAGCAATTCGATAATTTGGCCTCGCGGAGAGGACACGGATAGTAACGATCTAGCATGAGATTTTTAAATTCTTCCCAAGTACATACGCCATCACCGGCCTCACCGAAAGCCACCAAGTGTGGGCACCCTTGCCCAAGTAGTAAGTCGCTACGGAGACGCGATTCTCATCGGGATGTCTACCATATCGAACAACTTCTCAAGTGTTCGATCCAATGCACGATATCGGCCGGCTCGAGGAACCTTCAAAAATCGGGGTCGTTGGCGCGAGATGTCACCGATGATCCGATTCACCGCCCGCCATGTATAGGAGGTGGCCCACGATGCCGGTCGGTAGCCTCTCGTATTGTTTCCATTAATCGACCCATTTGGGTCATCGAGCCATCATGCCTGCATTACGGTGTAAGGATCGACACGAGCATCCTCGTCCATTGTGGTGCGATTGGTCCCTAGAAGGCGAATCACCGCTGCGGAACTATGCTCGCTCGCACGTCTGTTGGCTCGCGATCGGATTCGCCCCTTCCGCGCCTCGTCCCCCTCTGCCACGACCTCTCAAATTTCTTTCCATACTGAAAGAATCAATTTGCAATGATAATCATAAGTATAGTTCATAATACCAATCAGAATTCATGCTAAGTTAATGGCAGTAAGAAATTACATATTCGAGAAAACAGTTCGTAATGAGTTGTCATCACTACGAGGGTCACACAAAATATCATGTCGACGTTTGAGTCGAATGATTTCAATCATATAATCAATCCAGAATTTTATTTGAATCATCAATCAGATAATTCCTGCCACAAACCCTTAAAATGCCGAGATCAACAAGGAGATCTATTCAGAGATCAATATCATGTCAATAGTTTATTCATGGTCCATAAAATACGTACCGCATTTGGCTCGTAGGATCAGGCGCTCGCACGGGTCGCACGTGACACGAAGGTCTCTTGATACTAGTTCAATACACAAAGACTCAAAAAGAAAGAAAACGACCGCTCTGATACCATCTTCTGTAACACCCCGATAAGGCGGCCATTACAGTGCCGTGGACCCCACGCTGGGATCCACCAGGCGATATCTAAAGTAAAGATTAAATACACAATACATGTGATACCGAACCACAAAACATAATACTTACTCCGATGTGGAGTTTACCGCAGTATGGCCTACGGCCTTATTACACACAGGATCCAAAACGTAAGTATAATCCATATGGAGATGAATTATACCTCAAATAACAATACATTTGTTTAAACTTAAAATGAAGCGGAAAATAACATTACACGGTACAATCATGACCGGACACGAAAGACTTGGGTCCCCGAACTAGTATCCTTCGAACCCTTCGTCATCACCTTGATCTTCCCATGCCTTGCCTTTTCCACGACCTAAAATACAACACAAGTATTTCGCCCAACACGGGGTCAGATATACATGATAAATGATTCTCAAGATAGTATACAATTCACACATATGAGATTTCAAGAATAACGCCCCGACTAACGAACATACCCCTCGGGCGTATGAACGCTCAGTCGCAAAACGTCGAACACATCCACGTATAAAAATGGACTGTGAGCGACTAAGATCGTACGGCTCAAGAGGGACATCACAGTACGCCCGATCCGAATATGTGTCAGTGCACATGTCCACCCCGTATACGGAATCCAGGATATACGTGGGACAATGTACCTAATTAGCCTCAACGAACTACGTCTCGTGTGCACAGCCTTTCACGGAAAATATTCACGCATGACTATATATGTGCCCGGCTAAAAATCCTACACAATATCCAATCGGAACGTAGATATGACTCCGGATATGTCACGATGCAACATGACAACGAATTCAAGAATTTCACAAAATCCGCATAAGGATCGAGGACTCACCGAGATGACAACAAGATCAACAATATCAAGGGTCCAAAAGTAACGAACTTGGGAATACAATCCCATGATGAAAACGGGACATCATTAAGAGCAACATCAAATCACAAGACACAAGTTCATAAGTGTTTCATATACACGAAATGCATAATCATCATAAGAATCCACACATCATTATAACCAAGCAAGATAACTTGCCTCAATACGGAGACGGGAATAGTCCTCTTCTTGTCGGAACGAACGAACGGTCCTCAACTAATATTGTGCACTCGAACAATCAACCTTGAATGAAGTATATTTTGCTCATTAATACGTTTATATGATCATCTACACCGAATTTTCACGAGATAACATCTTAATTTCCGATTGAGTAGTTTAACTTCTAAAGTGTTACTTCAAGAACTTTATCCATACCATTCAATTCTCACAATTGATTATAAGCTGATACCAAATGTTTGTTGGATCAAGAATCATTCCATAATGTTTTAAACAATAATCTCCTATCCTTTAATCTTATCAAGAACATCTTAAGTGATTAAAAGTAAGATCTGCACTACTTACAATTACTTATGTTGAGTTAATTAGTTGTAAATCCATATCATGGTTATGAAGATTATCTCAAGTTTAGCACCACTCTTATACTCTACCAACTGACCTGGGGATTCAAACAACACACCTCTGAATTCACTTAGCCTAGGTTCAAGAAGAGTATTTCATTCTTCTAATGATCAACAAGGTTTCTTAAAACATTTATGGTAATTATTCCAATGAGTCATTTACATTACAATGGAACAAGGATTATTTATTATACCAATGGTGTTATAAGTCTAGCAAGGAGAGTGTGGTTAAACTAAACATGATCATTACCATATTAAAACACCAAGAACACACCATTACAAACCCTCTAATCATCATGTTCATCATTAAGTTGTTGAAAGATTAACTACAACATGTTTATTTTGATTAATTCATCACTAGGTGAAATATACTTAATCACTATCATATTAAATTCGAGATTATAGGATTAAATCGCAGAACATACCTTCAGAAATGGAGAACTATACACCAAACCACAAGAAACACAATATAAGCTTCAAGAATGTCTCCAAGTTCCAATCAACAAGCTCCAAAATCAAAATGTAAAGCTCCAACACAAGTAGGAAGAAGGTAAACTTGCTCTAGGGATGAAGGGGGATGATTATATGGGTGAAAATCGGAGGTTGGTCGCAAAATGAAAGACACAAGTTGTCTTTTTATAACAAAGATTAGTTACGTACGCTACACAACAAGTGTTACGTACGTAAGCTAAATCCATAGGTTCTTGGTGAAATACGAACTTCATTACGTACGTTACCGCTGGAAGCATTACGTACGTAATGTGGGTCAACTAGGTTGGCTCCAAAAATCAGATATTCGAATCCCACCCGGCCCCACGCGCCGAAAGTTGAGATCGGATCCGATTGCACTGGTTACGTACGTAACAGGCACACCGTTACGTACGTAAAGGCCTCAAAATAGCATACGCTATGACTTACGATTAACGTACGTTAGGCTCAGGTTTTTAATAGTTCAATATGCTCTTATCTCTACAACACTGAAAATTCAAACATAATACGAGTGATCATTTTATTCAAGTCTATTATGTTATATTCCAACATCAATATTCATTTCGCAAATGCAACAAGATTACAACATTATTAAATTATCCGAATAGTACAACAGCAAGTAAGAATTCCGTCGGATATTACAGGTAGGGTCCGAGAGCCCATCGTAGTTAAAAATGACCGCCTTGAACCCATAAGGGAGTTCGTCCTGCAGTATCTCTTCTGAGAAGGGATGGCCTAAAAGGCTTTCTGAGCCTTTCCCTGTGACCTTTTGTCGCAACTCCTCTAGCTCGTTCTGCATGCTGGAAAAATGGGATCTAGTGTTGTCTCTTGTTTAGATCGCTCCGACGTCCTTGGGTGGCTTTCTCCGGGTTCTTCCTGCTGACTAATCCCATCATGTCTGTTCGAGAGGATGGGTGTTATTTTTTTAGGCATTTTTTGTTTCTCGACCTCCCGGTTTTTCTGGATTGCGCTAGCGATGATGTCGGCTAATGCTTCATTAGTCAAGGTGATTGTGATGGGTGCAGGTTCTTCTCCAGCGGGGGTGGTGGGTGTTTTTTCTAGAATTGCTCCTCCACCCGCAGTTGCTAGTTGGTCCTCCAAATTTCTGGGCACCAGTTTTCCGATTTTCTTCCGAACTGTCTTTTCCGCCATTATTAACCTCACGTCTCAACTCTGGTCTGACTCAATGTCACCATTCCCACATACGGTGCCACTTGATATAACCGAGCTGATCGGCCACCAAGAACCGGTTCAATCATAAAGATTTGGACTAAGAAAACCCAAATGTTTTATGAAATATCTGTCTCAATATTTCTGCTTGCTTAAGTTTATGAGGACTTCTCCCTTATTTATATAAGGGAGGAGAAGCCTCCCCCGGAGACCATGTTCCTAGCTCTAGGGGAAATCCAAGATATTCAGGGATTCTGGTTGCGGCCGCCAATCCCCTGATAACTGGGATTTTGGCTGCAGCTTCAATCCCTGGATATCTGGGATTTTGTGAGAAAGATAAAATCCCAGCTTTTCAGGAATTTTATCTTTATGAGCCCGGACCCTTCCCAGCTCGGGGTAGGGTCATGTAGGTCAGACTCTTTTATGACGGGTGCACCTTATCGGGACCTCTCATCATTTTGAGAGGTCGATAGGTTTGCCTATCTTTGCTGATATTGCATTATGTCTACTGATCCTGGGATAAGGTTAGTCAGGTCGGACTCCCTTAACATGGAATCCTTTTGCCAGGGCCTCCTTTTCTGACAAGAGGTCAGTAGGTCTGCCCGTTTCTTGGCTCCTTAGACCGGGTTTTTGGGAGGTCTACATTTATCATCCCATCAGGCATTCATTGAGGCATCCCCCAATGATGATTGTAATCCAGAATCTCATGAAACGAATGAGTTGATTTGATCAAATGATCAAGTTTCATGTACAAAAATCACATACATTCTTACCGACAATATTTATCAAACCAAGTGGCATCCCAACTCTCTATGAGATCCATGATCTAGTAACACCATCTACCACAATTTTTGGTGTTACCATATCATCATTTATAAGCGATGAATGTCCATGACCGGACACAATATTTGTAGCATGTATTTAATCTAGTCACTTTAGGACACAATGTTTGTAGCATGTATGCCACGATATCTTTTAAGTGGACTCTAAGTGAAAGAACATGTCATATTAATCATTTATAATCCATCATAGTAGTGCATGTGGTGATGCACATTGGCACATGAACATGTGAACGATAAAAGTTTTTCATCGTAAACACAATCCGGGTAACAAAATACATATTGTTACACTTGTAATTAAGCATTTGAATGATGACAAGTATAGGTAAATATAACATGTACATAACCTTAGATATTGGTCTCGAGAATCCAACAAAATCGCTACCATGCACTACCAAGATCGAACATTAGAAAATGATTGAATCGATGATAGGCTGTTGATTTTATCGAACCTCTAGTGCTTTCTTGAAGAATTCACTCTCTTCACAAGCCCCAAATACTAAAAAATTTGTGAGCATGTCAAATGGGTGTTAGGATTCCAAAACCATCGACCTTCTGGTCGGAAACCGATCAAAAAGACACCAAACTCACTTTTGGAATGGTAGGTGGTCTGTGAATAATTCATTTGAGTGGTTCACCTCCTTCTAAGTCCGAAAATGGCACCAAAATTTGTGAGAAGGTATCCCTGGATGTTAGAAAATACTGGTTAAAGTTTCACTCTAAAACTTGGTCGAAAAGTGGGTGAACCGGCCTTTACAATGATTGGTCCAAAAGGAGGATAACTATAAACTTAGGTTTCATCAACTTATCAATCATTGTAAAAGAAGCCGCATAAGATATAAGTATTGTCACTTGAGTAAAATAGATCAGTTGAGCCCTCATATCGGATAGCCCACGTCTGATTTGCGAACACCATCATAGTATCATAAGCCAACCAAGCTCACCTATGATCATGCATGTATAAGGACTCGCTGAAAGGGAGGACTCAGCACCATGCTTATGTGAGTTGCTATATTATTCCCTCTAGCATTGAAGTGCGTCTTCTCCTAATCGTATCAAAGAATAGGCTTTAATCAATGAACATGGATAAGAAGAATCATCAGGGGATATTCGGCATCGTACATGCTTATGAGAGCAAGACGCGGGTGACATAAATATCATCATTGGTCTGAGCCTTGCTTGCGACTCCATTAATATATTTTTGTGGTTTTCATCTAGCCAACTCTTTGTTCAATACCGTGGTCCATGGATCATTAAAATATGTCCATAATTCAGACTATTAAAGCCTAAATGTGCCAATGTCCCAATATATCTTTTGGTTACAGTCAATGTAAGTGAGGACATATTGACTCACAAATATCCTTTCACACACCCAATACAACTGTTGCATAAGATTTTATTTCCCGCAAATCATAAAGAGATGCTATGAGTGAAACGCTTTGGCATAAGCATCATCCAATCATAACATGGTGCAATTGTTACAGAACATATGTGATTAGAAAACCCCATTCGACATTCAACAACTTGAGTATTGTACCACTCGTTGATTGTGATGACCTAGTCATTGTAGTCATTATAGATTTATAACATGAAATTCAAAAATATTATGCTCCTTGAAAATGGCTTAACTTGCAAAGCTTACGGCATGAGCATAACGAACAATCTAACAACATAGATATTTTAAACCAGATACGATCAAAATGATCTATCACATTGGGTGCATAACATGGCAAGATTATATGCATAAGGGGCAAAGAATATGACACAAGCATGATATAAAAATGCTCGACCGGTTCCAAAAAAGTACTATTATTCAACATTAGAACCCGAACTGAATCGAAAATTTCAATTAGGTTCCAACCGATTCCACAAATTTCGGTTAAAAATTCTCAGCCCTAATTTAGATTGGACTTATTGATTAGCGGATACTTAGTATTAAAATATTATTTTATATCATACCATACAACACATGGGCAAAACTATTATTGCACTATATAAGGAGTTTAATAAAATTTCTAAATATTTATTATATGTGAATTGTTCCGAGAATTATTATTCTTATGATGTGTCTTACCTAATACTGATTAGAATAAGTATAACAGATGGTAGCGATTCTAAATCCTTCTGAAGAAATAAATTCACCACTAGAAGGGGGGTTGAATAGTGGTAATGCGGAATATTGAACTTTCTCGCGAATAAAGGTAAAATGTGCAGAAAGTAAAAGACTCAAAGATATATAGAGGTTCGGCAACTTGCCTACGTCCTCTCTCCAACATTTTTTCTATTGGCTAAAGAACAATCACACACACTTGTCTCGTCTTCTATCAGTCCGAGCACAACAACTGTTACAACCCACTTGTCTTCTATTGGTCCAAGCACAACCACTCTCAAAATAAACTTTTTGTATCTAGTGTTCTATTGGAACTAGACAATCCTCACTTACGAATGTTGGAGTGTATTCCTAACAATGCCGGATCAAAGATCCTAATAACACCGGATTAGTGACTCTTGATTCATTTCTCTTATGCTCGTGTATGAGTGATGCAACATTCACAACCAATGAAAAGAATACAAAGTATAGGAAATATTACAATATTTATCACTCTTGTATCTTTTCTTCTCACAACTTAGAATGCAATAATCTATAGTAATCTGAGCTCAAGAATGCTTTGAATGCTTAAAAACTTGAATGCTTGAATGCTTGAAGTTGTGTGTTGAGATACCCAAGTGATATGAGTATTTATAGTGTCAAGTCTTTCTTCATATGCTGAAAAACATATTATTAGCGTGCGCTAATAAACCTTCATAGCGTGCATTATCGGTGCTTTGACTTGGCTGATCTGAACGGTCAGCAAGTTGTTCCAACGGTAAAATACATGTCTAGCATGTGCTAGACTGTCTCTCGTAGCGTGCGTTAACGTTGGTCAACAGGTCTTCACTTTTGACTTTTAATCGTGTCGGTTTGTCTCCCCAATGTCTCTTTTCCAACGGATAGAATTGTACTTAGCGTGCGCTAGTACTTATACTTAGTGTGCGCTAGTATTATTTAATATTAGCTTTCCAGATTTTCCGGATCTCCTTTTTGACCTCTGCAATCCAACGAATAAAATGTCCAATGGTAGAAATTCGAACGCTTAGCATGCGCTAACAAGTGCTTTGTAGCGTGCGCTACATATTTTATAAATAACGTACGTTAGCTTGTATAACATACGTAGATGCTTCCTTATTTGAGTCCAGAGGCTATTGGACTTCCAATATATTTCCGGTAGTGTGTGCAAGTTTGGTCATGTAACGTGCGCTAAGACTTCTTAATAGCGTGCGTAAATATTCTTTCGTAGCGCGCGCAAATGATTTCCTTTTTCTGTCCATACCTTACTGTCCTCTTCCTTGTTTAAGTGGGACGCCATAGCATGCGCTAGAGAGAGAAGATAGCGTGCGCTAATTTTGGCAATTTAACGTGCGCTGATAATATGGACTTTGCGTTCGCTGTCCATCAGGTAGAACTCCAACTTGACTGCAGGTGACTTGCTTGTCTGTTTAGGGCCTTCGATAGCGTGCGCTACTCTGCATCCTGTAGCGTGCGCTAGGGACAAGTTTCTCCTTCAATGAAACAGCTCGTTGAGATAGATTTTGTTAAATGTTTTGAATCTAATTATCATCAAAATACTTTTGAGTCAACAATCTCCCCCTTTTTGATGATGTCAAAACATTTAATATTTTCCTGCAAAACCATTTAAGAATTGTCGAATCAATGTAATTTGTTCGATATGTTAGTATGTTTGGTTTTGGAGTGTTTCTCCCCCTTTTTGACATTAACAAAAAGGACTCCCCCTGAAATGTTGCGTATATACTATAAGACAACAATTAAATACATAGATCAAAACAGAACATATAACTAAGGCATGAGAAACATCGAAGGGAATGCGCATTTCATTAACGAAAATAATCCAATCATTACAAACAAATAACCAAAGCATATGACATCACAAACACATGAAATAAAGTTTGCTACATCGAGAATCAAGATTCTAAAAACTAAGGTGCTTGGTAGGATGAGGAGGATGGAAATGGGAAAGACGGGTGAGTGAATCGGATAAAGTCTTCAATCAACCCACGAACTCCTTGAACTTCCGAACGGAGAGAACGAACATCTTCACGAATTTCCAGCTGTGAAGTTTCGATGCTACGCATCCGGGTAATGTGATCACTCTTCTCTTCCTCGTCGATGGCAACCTTCCTCTTACCCTTCACCTTCAGATGACGAACGAAACACCCGGTTTGAATTTCATGAAGAGTTTCTGGCCCTCTTCGAGTAACACGCTTAGCTGGAGTCGGGACTCTCGTTCCTTTCAGAACTCGGTTGTCTTCTCGGAGATAAGAGAATAGCACCCATCCTCGATTATATGTCTCGATATAGTGCATCGCCTTAAGGGATAGGTCGCTAATCTCATGTCCCCGAGACACCGGAACTGATGCCTCGCCTGAGAGATCAACGTTGAAATGGCGGAAAATTACTGTGAGAACGGATCCAAATGGCAGCCCCGCTTTCCGTGACCTTGACAAGTAGTTTTTGAAGCGTAAAGCATCTCCTTTCGATTTCATCCAACTCGTGACAAGAGCGGCGAAGTTGACCTTATCATCATTCAAAACATGATATACCACATTCTTGTCGACTCCCACGAGTTTATGGTGCGAATGAACTTTTGGCATGATACACTTTGTTAAAGAAACTAGGAGCAGCCAGAGATTGATGCCGAAATCGTTGTTTTCGAAAACTTTATCGATGACATCGATGACCGCTTTCGAACTCAGAAACTCGTTAAATTCTACCTCGGTCATATCGGATCCCTCAACATTTTTCTTTCCCGAACAAGAAAAACTGGTCATACACAATCCAAAAAGTTCAAACAAGATTTCCGAGGAGACGGACACTTCAGTCCCGTTCACTCGGCTCTGAAGAACTAAAGACGAAGAATTTACACTATCTCCTAAGTGCAAATTAACATAAAATTCTCTGACTAAACCAGGATAGATAATTTCTTTGCACTCAGTGAATTGATCGATACCCAAGGATAAAAAGAATTCGCGGATAGGTACCTTGGCCCTTTCCAGGGTTCCGAAATTAAATTAGTAGCAGTCAGTGAGGAATTCTTGAGGGAGAACCTCAGAATACACTCAGAATGCTCTGGATGAGATAAATCGGGAGTTGTCAAATGACGGTTTGCGAGCTCTTTTGTATTGCATTTCCATAGCAACTCTTCCTTTGCTTGACATGATTTGAGTAGGAATTTGAGAGATTTGATGGAAGAAATCGGAATTTGAGAGAGTCGGAGTCTGCTAGGGTTCTTGCTCAGAAAGTGGATTTGAGGCTGCGTGTGTTATGAAATGATGGTTTACTTTCTGGACTGTTCAGAGTTTATATAGGAAAATGAAAAATTTTAGTTGGCGTACGCAAGGAATATGTGTTTAGCGTGCGCTATGAATTTATAGGTTGCTTATTGGACTGTCCAGTAGCATATATCGGGATATGAGGGGTTTTAGTTAGCGTACGCAGGGATAACGGGTTAGCGTACACTATTGAAGAAAATTTCGTTCAGGAATATGAGATTAGCGTGCATTAAAGGGATAAGGCTAGCGCGAGCAAGCGAATGAAAGATTTATAAGAAATTGATTTCTCGAGTAGATAACTAGATTTCAAAAATTGTCAAGATGTCCCATACCAAGTTGCAAACGAATAGTATTAAAGGATTCCTCTCGAAGAGGTTTTGTAAATATATTAGCAAGTTGATCTTTCGTCCCGACAAAAATTAAGCAAATGTCTTTATTTTGCACATGATCACGTAAAACGTGATATCTAATATCTATATGCTTAGTCCTACTATGCAATACGGGATTTTTGCTCAAATTAATTGCACTAGCGTTATCACATAAAATAGGGGTATTTTCAAATAAATGTTGTAGTCGCGGAGGTGATTTTTAATCCATAATACCTGAGCATAGGCACTCCCTGCTGCAACATATTCGGCCTCAGCTATAGACAATGCTACATTGTTTTGCTTTTTACTTCCCCAAGATATTAAACATCAGCCAATGAAGTGACACGTACCACTAGTACTCTTTTTATCAATTTTACATCCGCCGAAATTGGCGTCACTGTATGCAATCAAATTATAAGTATTGTCACTTGAGTAAAATAGATTAGTTGAGCCCTCATATCGGATAGCCCACGTCTGATTTGCGAACACCATCATAGTATCATAAGCCAACCAAGCTCACCTATGATCATGCATGTATAAGGACTCGCTGAAAGGGAGGACTCAGCACCATGCTTATGTGAGTTGCTATATTATTCCCTCTAGCATTGTAGTGCGTCTTCTCCTAATCGTATCAAAGAATAGGCTTTAATCAATGAACATGGATAAGAAGAATCATCAGGGGATATTCGGCATCGTACATGCTTATGAGAGCAAGACGCGGGTGACATAAATATCATCATTGGTCTGAGCCTTGCTTGCGACTCCATTAATATATTTTTGTGGTTTTCATCTAGCCAACTCTTTGTTCAATACCGTGGTCCATGGATCATTAAAATATGTCCATAATTCAGACTATTAAAGCCTAAATGTGCCAATGTCCCAATATATCTTTTGGTTACAGTCAATGTAAGTGAGGACATATTGACTCACAAATATCCTTTCACACACCCAATACAACTGTTGCATAAGATTTTATTTCCCGCAAATCATAAAGAGATGCTATGAGTGAAACGCTTTGGCATAAGCATCATCCAATCATAACATGGTGCAATTGTTACAGAACATATGTGATTAGAAAACCCCATTCGACATTCAACAACTTGAGTATTGTACCACTCGTTGATTGTGATGACCTAGTCATTGTAGTCATTATAGATTTATAACATGAAATTCAAAAATATTATGCTCCTTGAAAATGGCTTAACTTGCAAAGCTTACGGCATGAGCATAACGAACAATCTAACAACATAGATATTTTAAACCAGATACGATCAAAATGATCTATCACATTGGGTGCATAACATGGCAAGATTATATGCATAAGGGGCAAAGAATATGACACAAGCATGATATAAAAATGCTCGACCGGTTCCAAAAAAGTACTATTATTCAACATTAGAACCCGAACTGAATCGAAAATTTCAATTCGGTTCCAACCGATTCCACAAATTTCGGTTAAAAATTCTCAGCCCTAATTTAGATTGGACTTATTGATTAGCGGATACTTAGTATTAAAATATTATTTTATATCATACCATACAACACATGGGCAAAACTATTATTGCACTATATAAGGAGTTTAATAAAATTTCTAAATATTTATTATATGTGAATTGTTCCGAGAATTATTATTCTTATGATGTGTCTTACCTAATACTGATTAGAATAAGTATAACAGATGGTAGCGATTCTAAATCCTTCTGAAGAAATAAATTCACCACTAGAAGGGGAGTTGAATAGTGGTAATGCGGAATATTGAACTTTCTCGCGAATAAAGGTAAAATGTGCAGAAAGTAAAAGACTCAAAGATATATAGAGGTTCGGCAACTTGCCTACATCCTCTCTCCAACATTTTTTCTATTGGCTAAAGAACAATCACACACACTTGTCTCGTCTTCTATCAGTCCGAGCACAACAACTGTTACAACCCACTTGTCTTCTATTGGTCCAAGCACAACCACTCTCAAAATAAACTTTTTGTATCTAGTGTTCTATTGGAACTAGACAATCCTCACTTACGAATGTTGGAGTGTATTCCTAACAATGCCGGATCAAAGATCCTAATAACACCGGATTAGTGACTCTTGATTCATTTCTCTTATGCTCGTGTATGAGTGATGCAACATTCACAACCAATGAAAAGAATACAAAGTATAGGAAATATTACAATATTTATCACTCTTGTATCTTTTCTTCTCACAACTTAGAATGCAATAATCTATAGTAACTGAGCTCAAGAATGCTTTGAATGCTTAAAAACTTGAATGCTTGAATGCTTGAAGTTGTGTGTTGAGATACCCAAGTGATATGAGTATTTATAGTGTCAAGTCTTTCTTCATATGCTGAAAAACATATTATTAGCGTGCGCTAATAAACCTTCATAGCGTGCATTATCGGTGCTTTGACTTGGCTGATCTGAACGGTCAGCAAGTTGTTCCAACGGTAAAATACATGTCTAGCATGTGCTAGACTGTCTCTCGTAGCGTGCGTTAACGTTGGTCAACAGGTCTTCACTTTTGACTTTTAATCGTGTCGGTTTGTCTCCCCAATGTCTCTTTTCCAACGGATAGAATTGTACTTAGCGTGCGCTAGTACTTATACTTAGTGTGCGCTAGTATTATTTAATATTAGCTTTCCAGATTTTCCGGATCTCCTTTTTGACCTCTGCAATCCAACGAATAAAATGTCCAATGGTAGAAATTCGAACGCTTAGCATGCGCTAACAAGTGTTTTGTAGCGTGCGCTACATATTTTATAAATAACGTACGTTAGCTTGTATAACATACGTAGATGCTTCCTTATTTGAGTCCAGAGGCTATTGGACTTCCAATATATTTCCGGTAGTGTGTGCAAGTTTGGTCATGTAACGTGCGCTAAGACTTCTGAATAGCGTGCGTAAATATTCTTTCGTAGCGCGCGCAAATGATTTCCTTTTTCTGTCCATACCTTACTGTCCTCTTCCTTGTTTAAGTGGGACGCCATAGCATGCGCTAGAGAGAGAAGATAGCGTGCGCTAATTTTGGCAATTTAACGTGCGCTGATAATATGGACTTTGCGTTCGCTGTCCATCAGGTAGGACTCCAACTTGACTGCAGGTGACTTGCTTGTCTGTTTAGGGCCTTCGATAGCGTGCACTACTCTGCATCCTGTAGCGTGCGCTAGGGACAAGTTTCTCCTTCAATGAAACAGCTCGTTGAGAGAGATTTTGTTAAATGTTTTGAATCTAATTATCATCAAAATACTTTTGAGTCAACAATCTCCCCCTTTTTGATAATGTCAAAACATTTAATATTTTCCTGCAAAACCATTTAAGAATTGTCGAATCAATGTAATTTGTTCGATATGTTAGTATGTTTGGTTTTGGAGTGTTTCTCCCCCTTTTTGACATTAACAAAAAGGACTCCCCCTGAAATGTTGCGTATATACTATAATACAACAATTAAATACATAGATCAAAACAGAACATATAACTAAGTCATGAGAAACATCGAAGGGAATGCGCATTTCATTAACGAAAATAATCCAATCATTACAAACAAATAACCAAAGCATATGACATCACAAACACATGAAATAAAGTTTGCTACATCGAGAATCAAGATTCTAAAAACTAAGGTGCTTGGTAGGATGAGGAGGATGGAAATGGGAAAGACGGGTGAGTGAATCGGATAAAGTCTTCAATCAACCCACGAACTCCTTGAACTTCCGAACGGAGAGAACAAACATCTTCACGAATTTCCAGCTGTGAAGTTTCGATGCTACGCATCCGGGTAATGTGATCACTCTTCTCTTCCTCGTCGATGGCAACCTTCCTCTTACCCTTCACCTTCAGATGACGAACGAAACACCCGGTTTGAATTTCATGAAGAGTTTACGGCCCTCTTGAGTAACACGCTTAGGGGAGTCGGGACTCTCGTTCCTTTCGAACTTCGGTTGTCTTCTCGGAGATAAGAGAATAGCACCCATCCTCGATTATATGTCTCGATATAGTGCATCGCCTTAAGGGATAGGTCGCTAATCTCATGTCCCCGAGACAAGGTCGATGCCTCGCTTTGAGAGATCAACGCGTTGAAATGGCGGAAAATTACCGTGAGAACGGATCCAAATGGCGGCCCGCTTTCCGTGACCTTGACAAGTAGTTTTGAAGCGTAAAGCATCTCCTTTCGATTTCATCCAACTCGTGACAAGAGCGGCGAAGTTGACCTTATCATCATTCAAAACATGATATACCACATTCTTGTCGACTCCCACGAGTTTATGGTGCGAATGAACTTTTGGCATGATACACTTTGTTAAAGAAACTAGGAGCAGCCAGAGATTGATGCCGAAATCGTTGTTTTCGAAAACTTTATCGATGACATCGATGACCGCTTTCGAACTCAGAAACTCGTTAAATTCTACCTCGGTCATATCGGATCCCTCAACATTTTTCTTTCCCGAACAAGAAAAACTGGTCATACACAATCCAAAAAGTTCAAACAAGATTTCCGAGGAGACGGACACTTCAGTCCCGTTCACTCGGCTCTGAAGAACTAAAGACGAAGAATTTACACTATCTCCTAAGTGCAAATTAACATAAAATTCTCTGACTAAACCAGGATAGATAATTTCTTTGCACTCAGTGAATTGATCGATACCCAAGGATAAAAAGAATTCGCGGATAGGTACCTTGGCCCTTTCCAGGGTTCCGAAATTAAAGTAGTAGCAGTCAGTGAGGAATTCTTGAGGGAGAACCTCAGAATACACTCAGAATGCTCTGGATGAGATAAATCGGGAGTTGTCAAATGACGGTTTGCGAGCTCTTTTGTATTGCATTTCCATAGCAACTCTTCCTTTGCTTGACATGATTTGAGTAGGAATTTGAGAGATTTGATGGAAGAAATCGGAATTTGAGAGAGTCGGAGTCTGCTAGGGTTCTTGCTCAGAAAGTGGATTTGATGCTGCGTGTGTTATGAAATGATGGTTTACATTCAGGACTGTTCAGAGTTTATATAGGAAAATGAAAAATTTTAGTTGGCGTACGCAAGGAATATGTGTTTAGCGTGCGCTATGAATTTATAGGTTGCTTATTGGACTGTCCAGTAGCATATATTGGGATATGAGGGGTTTTAGTTAGCGTACGCAGGGATAACGGGTTAGCGTACACTATTGAAGAAAATTTCGTTCAGGAATATGAGATTAGCGTGCATTAAAGGGATAAGGCTAGCGCGAGCTAGCGAATGAAAGATTTATAAGAAATTGATTTCTCGAGTAGATAACTAGATTTCAAAAATTGTCAAGATGTCCCATACCAAGTTGCAAACGAATAGTATTAAAGGATTCCTCTCGAAGAGGTTTTGTAAATATATTAGCAAGTTGATCTTTCGTCCCGACAAAAATTAAGCAAATGTCTTTATTTTGCACATGATCACGTAAAACGTGATATCTAATATCTATATGCTTAGTCCTACTATGCAATACGGGATTTTTGCTCAAATTAATTGCACTAGCGTTATCACATAAAATCGGGGTATTTTCAAATAAATGCTGTAGTCGCGGAGGTGATTTTTAATCCATAATACCTGAGCATAGGCACTCCCTGCTGCAACATATTCGGCCTCAGCTATAGACAATGCTACATTGTTTTGCTTTTTACTTCCCCAAGATATTAAACATCAGCCAATGAAGTGACACGTACCACTAGTACTCTTTTTATCAATTTTACATCCGCCGAAATTGGCGTCACTGTATGCAATCAAATTAAAATCCAAGCAAGAAGGATACCATAGACCTAAACCGATGGTCCCATTCAAGTAACAAAAGATACATTTACAAGAAATTAAATGGGATTCCTTAGGATTAGACTGGAATCGAGCACATAAGCACGTAGCAAATATTATGTCTGGCCTAGAAGCAGTTAAATATAGCAAAGATCCGATCATAACTCGATATAATTTTTCATCCATGGGTTTCCCATTTTTATCTTTTTCTAATTTCAACGATGAAGACATTGGCATTGAAATCACTTTGCTACTCTCCATTTTGAATTTCTTCAGGAGATCGTGTGAGTACTTCGTTTGATGGATAAAAATTCCATCTTCGCATTGCTTAGTTTGAAGCCCGAGGAAGAATGTTAATTCTCCCATCATACTCATCTCGAACTCTCCCTTCATAAGATTAGAAAAATCTTGGCACAATGATTCTTTAGTAGCCCCAAAAACAATGTCAACAACGTAAATTTGGCAAACAAGTATATCATTATCCAATATTTTTACAAACAAGGTATTTGTTAGGCGTATTTTTATGCACTTATTTATCATTAGTTTATATCCATTTTGAGCCTAAAAATGCATAAATGAGCTTTTAATGCACTATTCTTATATGTTTTGCAGGAAATTGGAGTCCGGAAGCCTAAACGGCGAAAAACGGCCGAAAACAGCAATTTTTGGTCATGAGCCACGGCACAAGGATGCTGAGCCGCGGCACACGCACGGCCCCAGCGAAGCCCCAAGCGGACTGTACCCTGAGCCGCGGCACAAGGATGCTGAGCTGCGGCCCAGGAAGAAAACATGCGCACAGGCATCCGGCGTTGATGGATAGGGGCCGCGGCACAGCTTAAGTGAGCCGCGGCCCACAGGGCGGTTTTGCTGAGCCTTCCGCGTTTCTTTGCCGTTTTTGGAGCAGTTTTCGACCCAAATCCACGGACGCGTTTTGGAGGATAAGGACTTCTATAAATAAGCATTGAAGGTCAGAAAAAGAGGGGGAGCCGGGAGATTGAGAGATAGAGCGGAGACACCAGAGGAGCAGAAACGAAGAGATTTGTGGGAGACGACAAGACCACGGATCCCTTACGGTTTTTCTTAATTTTTCCGCATCTTATTTTCTAGATCTATTCGAGTAGGATTGTGATTGTAGCCGATTACCTGACGGTTTGATTTATTTATTTTTATTTCAATTCACTCGTTTTTCGTATTGAATTGGATTCTTCTTACTGTTGTCAATGCTTTCAATTGTCTGGCCAATAGTTGAATTGATTTGAATGTCTTTATGGATTCGGGAGATGAAATTTAGGCATAGTTCTTGTGAGAAAAATCATGATTTTCATGAGATAGGGATATACTCATGGGAATTGTGAAGCCTATTTATTGTGGGAATTCATGAACAGTTTTAGCTATTAATTATCTAATTCAAATAGGGATATATCGAGTTAATAATTCGTAGTATTTTCTATCGACCTTGGGAAAGGCTTTAGAATAATTTAGGAATTCCTGGATTACAATCAATTGAATAAAAGTGAATTGAATTGAATAAAAATCATTCCTGATTGTTTGAGGTGAAAATCATAATCCTACACCCTTATTATTATTATTATTTTTTATCACTATTATTATTTTCTATTTATTTTCTGCAATTAGTTTAGAGATAAATTCTATATAATTATTCTTCAAATAAAATTACGAGTTGACTATATTTTGGTACTTAGTGAAATCAGTCCTCGAGGGAACGATATCTTACTTATCACTTTATTACTTGTTGACACCGTGCACTTGCGGCATAGTGTGAGGGATTTCCTCACAACAGTATTATCGACTTTACCTCTTTTATAATCATTAGCAATTAAGATTGACTTAAACGATCATACCATGCTCGGGGTGCTTGTTTCAAATCGTAGAGCGCCTTATTGAGTTTGTAGACGTGATCCGGGAGTTGGTGATCTTTAAAACCGGGAGGTTGTTTGACATATACTTCTTCTTGAATATAGCCATTCAAGAATGCACTTTTCACATCCATTTGGAATAGCTTGATCTTCTTGTGAGCCGCAAATGCACATAACAATCGGATGGCTTCGAGTCAAGCCACGGGAGCAAAGCTTTCTTCATAATCAAGACCTTCTTCTTGATTATAACCTTGCGCGACCAAACGAGATTTATTTTGAATTGGGTAACCGTCTTCGTCACGCTTAATTTTGTGCACCCATTTAGTTGCGATAATTGTTTTATCTTTAGGTGCGGGAACTAAATTCCATACTTTATTGTGCTTAAATTGATCAAGCTCCTCTTGCATTGCCATCATCCAACTTTCATCATCAAGAGCCTCGGATATATTTTTGGGTTCAATTTCGGATACGAAGGCACAATGAGCAAAATACTCGGTGGTTCTCCTTCGAGTTTGAACACCATCTTCAATATTTCCAATCACGAGATCTTTTGGATGGTCTTTGATGTGCCTCCAATCTTTCGGTAAATCCTCAATTATCTTCTTCTGAATTTTTGAAATTTTCTCCACTTCGTTTGAGGGATGACAATCTGGGAAAATACCTGTATCATCAAAACATTCTACCTTTCTCGGGGGTGAGATCATATCATTGAATTTAACATGAATAGATTCTTCAACTTTATTGGTTCTAATGTTATAAACACGATATGCTTTACTATTCGTAGCATAGCCAAGAAATATTCCGGAGTCGGATTTAGCATCAAATTTACCCAAGTTATCCTTACCATTATTTAGAATAAATACATTGCAACCAAAAGGATGGAAGTAGGATATATTTGGCTTTTTACCTTTCCATAATTCATATGGAGTTTTAAGATGAGTTCTACGGACATGAACTCGGTTAATCACATAGCATGCCGTAAAAATTGCTTCGGCCCAAAAATATTGTGGAAGAGAGTATTCGTTAAGCATAGTCCTTGACATTTCCTCCAAAGATCGATTTTTCCTTTCAACAACCCCATTTTGTTGAGGCGTTCTAGGAGTCGAAATATTGTGATTAATACCATATTTGTCACACAAAAGCTCAAACGGAGTGCAATCAAATTCACCTTCGTGATCGGTACGAATAGAATTTATAGAAAGATTTTTCTTATTTTGTACCAAACAACACCATTTAGAGAACTCGGAAAATGTATCATCTTTATGAGCAAGGAATCTAACCCAAGTAAAACGCGAATAGTCGTCAACAATAACCAAAGTGTAAAGTTTACCATTTAGACTAACATATCTAGTTGGTCCAATCAAATTCATATGCACAAGTTCAAGAGCGACTAGTGGGAACTTCGAATTTTGGTTTGAAAGATTCTCGAGTATGTTTCCCTTTTATGCAAGATTCACACAAATGCTTCCGATCAAATTTGAGTTTGGATAAACCACGGACAAGATCGTGTCTCGATAAAATAGAAATGATGAGTAGAGATGTATGCCCCAATTTACGATGCCATAAATATGCATTATTATATAATGTAATAAGGCACTTTTCATTGAATGAGCTTTTATCATTAAGATCAACAATATAAATGTTTCCACATTTCAAACCGATGAATGCAATTTTATTATTTCTAAATGCCGTGCAATGCGTTTGTTCAAAGAGAATTTTAAAACCTTCATCGCATAGTTGAGAAACGCTAAGTAAATTGTGATGCAAACCTTCAACAAATAATACTTTGTTGATAGAGGGAGAAGGTTCCTTACCGACTTTTCCGATGCCCTTAATCTTTCCCTTTTGATTGTCGCCAAAGGTCACATGTCCTTGTTCTTGATATTCGAGGTCTTCAAACAAGTCCTCGGAGCTGCACATGTGCATTGAGCATCCGCTATCAATGTACCACTTGCTTTTCTTTGGTGCCGGTACCTACAAAAATAGTGTTTCTCAGTTGTTTCGGTACCCAAGCCCTTTTGGGTCCTCCAAAGTTAACGATACTTATAGCATTTGGAACAATTGTCCCTTTTGGAATCCATATTTATTTAACTTTGATGGTTATCGACTTTATACGAACATTAACATCATGAACTCGTTGTTTGAAAGGAGTTTTTGAATTCTCGGTTTCAGTTTTCTTTATTTTGTCAAGATTGATAAGAGATTGTTCTGTTTTAAAAGGGTCGAAACCAAAGACCATGTTTTAGCAATGTGTATTTTTGAATGGATAAAAACTTTTTGAATTTCTCATTTACGAGAGTAAATTTATTCAAAATATATTTTAGCTCCTTTTGAGTTTTTGTCAACTCAATTTTCAAAACATTTTCCTTCCCAAGGCATAATGTGTGATCGATTTCAATAGTTTTGCCTTTATTTTGAAGAGAGGATTTTTCGAGTTCTAAAGATTTTATTTTCCTCTTTAAAGACATATTTAATTTAACCATCTCGTCGTATTCCATGTTCAAAAATTCAAACGCACTTAATAACTCATCGTCATGATGAACTTCTTGTGAATCGCAAAAATCGAATGTATCATATTCATCATCATTAAGTTTAGAACTTACCTCGATATTGCTTTCGGAGTCGAGTGCCATAAATGTGAGATTTGCGTCGAGAGATCTTTCAATCTCCTCCTCGTCATCACTCCAAGAAGCGATTAGAACCTCCTTCTTTTTGAATCTTTCGATTTGAGGCTTTGAAGAGGATCCTCGGCATTCCTTGGCATAGTGACCGGCTTGACCACATTTCCGACAATTATTGTCGAACTCTTTTATAGGAACATATCCATTCTTCTTTTGCTCCACCTTGTCGTCCCGACTGAGGAAGCTTCGCCTTCTTTGAATTAGATTTTTATACCTTCTAAAATTCTTGGCGTAGAGAGCAAGTTCCTCGTCATCTTCATATTCGGGAACATCTTCCTCAACATCGCTATCAACATTGAATGCGACTACTTTTTCACGAGGCTTTGGTTTAGTACCTCTAGACTTGAGAACGATCTCATAGTTGATGAGTGACCCGATGAGGGCACTAAACACGAGTTTGTTGAGATCTTTAGACTCCATGATCGCGGTAACCGTGGCATCCCATTCACGTGGCAACGAGCGAAGAATTTTCTTAGCGTTGTCGCTACTAGATATAGATTTTCCGAAAGATGCAAGTCCATTGGTTATAGCCAAGAACCGATCCAACATATTTGTGATCATTTCCTCGTCCTTCATGGAGAAGAGTTCGTAGTCATGAAGAAGCATGTTAATTTTAGTCTCCATGACTTGGGTGGTTCCTTCATGAGTTACTTCGAGGATTTCCCAAATTTCCTTTGTGCTTTCGTAGAAGGATATCCTATTGAGTTCTTCAGGATTAAGGGCGCAATATAGATGTTGAGTAGCACGAGAATTGATGTGCGTGTTCCTCTAGTCCTCGTCGTTGAACTCGTCAAACTTTTTCAATGATCCATCTTCTTTCTTGGCGAGTTTCGGACCAAGGGCAATGACTTTCCAAATTTCAATATCATAGGCTTGAACGAATATAGCCATTTTCTTTTTCCATGTCATGAAATTGGAACCGTCAAAGAAAGGAGGATGGTTGAGAGCATTTCCTTCGATTTGGCCAAGAAGTGCTATTTGCGGATCTTTTTCCCTTAGGTGGTTAAACCCTTAAAAAGAGACCCGCTCCGATACCAACTGAAGAGATAAATTCACCACTAGAAGGGGGTTTGAATAGTGGTAATGCGGAATATCGAACTTTCTCGCGAATAAAGGTAAAATGTGCGGAAAGTAAAAGACTCAAAGATATATAGAGGTTCGGCAACTTGCCTACGTCCTCTCTCCGACTTCTTTTTCTATTGGCTAAATAACAACCACACACACTTGTCTCGTCTTCTATCGGTCCGAGCACAACAACCGTTACAACCCGCTTGTCTTCTATTGGTCCAAGCACAACCACCCTTAAAATAAACTTTTTATATCTAGTGTTCTATCGGAACTAGACAATCCTCGCTTACTAATGTTGGAGTGTAATCCTAACAATGCCGGATCAAAGATCCTAATAACACCAGATTAGTTACTCTTGATTCGTTTCTCTTACGCTCCTGTATGATAGATGCAACACTCACAACCAATGAAAAGAATACAAAGTATAAGAAATATTACAATATGTATAACTCTTGTATCTTTTCTTCTCACAACTTAGAATGTAATAATCTGTAGTAATCTGAGCTCAAGAATGCTTTGAATGCTTAAATACTTGAATGCTTGAATGCTTGAAGTTGTGTGTTGAGATACCCAAGTGATATGAGTATTTATAGTGTCAAGTCTGTAACACCCCCGATATATTCAGGAATATTACAGCGCCGTAAATCCTTTACATAAGAATTTACGAGGCTGAATAAAAGAAAAGACACTAACAGATACCGATTTATAAAATTACTGAAATAAAATACAACCGTCTGGTTCAATACCGAGAATACAAATATCCAATGAAGAGTTATTATTACATCACTAAAATCCAAACATTATAAATTGACGATATACTCGAGTACTTATTGAAATAACCAACAAACAACAGACAGTAAACCCGGCCGGAACATCACTCTGCACCCTCGTCATCATGCATCTCCAGTGGCTGTTTCCCCGCTCTCCTGGATCCTGAACATACACAAATGTTCACCCCCGAAGGGGTTAGCACAACGATGCTAGTACAAGTACAATAATCATACAACAGTGATATAATCAACAATTATATCATAACAAGTTTCTCCAAAGAGAAATATCCACAACACATATCATATCATAACAGTTTCAACATACTGATGGTATTCCAACGATCCAGCGCACACAGCTATAGATTCCCATGATGATCCCGTCGGAACAACACATGGTGGAACTACCTGTCCAACGATCCAGCGCACACAACTTTAGATTCCCATGATGATTCCCGTCGGATCAACGCATGGTGGACATATAATCACAACATATTTACACGATACAATCACATCATAATTGTCATAATATAAACAATTCTAATTAGAGTACTTGCCTCGGTTCGTTGACAAGAATAAAACTTCCACGAATATCAAAATACTCAAAGGTCGTCCCCTTCGATCAACCACGTGTTAAGCCCGAACCTTAACAAAAGAAATAGTGTAGAATTCATCTCATGTCGTACGAACGTCTAACAATTCAAATATTACGGTAGGAAGTCCTTAATATGCAATCTGTCTGGATCGCTTAACGCACGCTACGAATCCTATGTAGTATACGTTAATGCTACTCGTTAGCGCACGCAGTACAAACAGCCTAGCGTACGCTAACCAGGCGTGGTCAGTGCCAAACTGATCAGCCGACTGACTCGCCTGATGACTTAACGCACGCTAAGTTCCAAATGTGGCGTACGTTAAACGTACTCGATAGTGCACGCTAATTCATGTAGCTTAGCGCACGCTAAGCATGCATGGCAGTTCACTGGAGGGCAGCAGATTATACAAATGGTGATGAAGTAAGCGAATTCCTCATTGATTAATGTTTGTTATCCGACTTCATGTTATGTTCATAACCTTTATGAATGATCTCATGGATAATAACAACTTCGAGGTGCAAGTATACGTATAATCATCATAACACCATAATCCGTCTTGATTACAATTCTCATGCGAAGTTTGGTGTTCTCCGGTTGATGTATCAGATTCTACTATCATTATACACATTCAAGCTTCATCTTGAGGTGAACTAACAATTCCAACTTATACGAAAGAATATTTCCTAAGATGATTCTTCCTTTAAGTTCTTATAACCAAAAATAATATCACCTCCAATTCATGTTTACAAAGATAACATAAATCATACGAATTGCTAACTTCAGAATGTTTCTCTCATCATTTGAAGAACTAGGATTCTATCTTCAAGGTTCCAACAATAATATCGTAATCGTAGACATTTCCAATCTTCTAAACATGATGTTTGTTGAATAATTCACTAATGAGATTCAATATCTCGTTAACATGATCATCTAATTCCTTAGAATCCAAATCTAAGGATGGAGATAGATTGAGCATACCTTAATATGACGAAATTACTGAACCGCAAGGTAGAATCCGACTCCGGTTGGTTATATGCCACTCCAAGGTGTTACTTCTCTTCAATGATCACTCACAAGTGATAACCAATATTCAAGTATCAATAAGATGTGTTCTAAGTGTGTTAGAAGGATGATTATAGCTCTCTGGCCTCTCAAGAATGAAGAGTGGACGAAGGAAATGTAAGCCAAAACGGGTTGTTGTCTCATTTATAATATTCTGCACTTTAGCTAATTAGCGCAGGCTACAATACATACTTAGCGCGCGCTAATAAGCGTTGACTCCAAATCTGTCCAGGTTCGTCCGCGGGAATCTTATCCGGACCCATGTCCCGGCTGGCGCATGTGCTAGCCGCCTACCTCAATAATTCAGTGTCTAGTGCACGCAACTCCTACATACGTAGCGTGCGCTAGTAATAGCCGATAGCGCGCGTTAAGCTACATTCTTAGCGTGCGCTTTCACGAGTTTGCATGACAAAATTTGCATGTTGTTATACTTATGTACAAAGGTACCAATGCAAGAAATATCATACTCCAATAATCAAGACTACAAATCCGAATAATACAGGGTTCGAATACAGATGAAATACACAGTAATAAATCCGGATATTACAAAGTCCTTCTTCATATGCTGAAAAATGTATTATTAGCATGCGCTAATAAACCTACATAGCGTGCGTTATCGGTGCTTTGACTTGGCTGATCTGAACGGTTAGCAAGTTGTTCCAACGGTAAAATACATGTCTAGCGTGCGCTAGATAGTCTCTCATAGCGTGCGTTAATGTTGGTCAATAGGTCTTCACTTTTGACTTTGAATCGTGTCGGTTTGTCTCCCCAACGTCTCTTTTCCAACGGATAAAATTGTACTTAGCGTGCGCTAGTACTTTTACTTAACGTGCGCTACTATTATTTAATATTAGCTTTCCAGATTTTCCGGATCTCCTTTTTGACCTCTGCGATCCAACGGATAAAATGTCCAACGGTAGAAATTCGAACGCTTAGCATGCGCTAACAAGTGTTTTGTAGCGTGCGCTACATATTTTCCAAATAACGTACGTTAGCTTGTATAACGTACGTAGATGCTTCCTTATTTGAGTCCAGAGGCTACTGGACTTCCAATATGTTTCCGGTAGTGTGCACAAGTTTTGTCATGTAACGTGCGCTAAGACTTCTGAATAGCGTGCGTAAATATTCTTCCGTAGCGTGCGCAAATGATTTCCTTTTTCTGTCCAGACCTTACTGTCCTATGCCTTGTTTAAGTGGGACGCGATAGCGCGCGCTAGAGAGAGAAGATAGCGTGTGCTAATTTTGGCAATTTAGCGTGCGCTGATAATATGGACCTTTGATAGCGTGCGCTACTCTGCATCCTGTAGCGTGTGCTAGGGACAAGTTTCTCCTTCAATGAAACAGCTCGTTGAGATAGATTTTGTTAAATGTTTTGAATCTAATTATCATCAAAATACTTTTGAGTCAACGCCTTCTAGAGGTAGTAGGATTCTATTTGATGTTTTTCCTTATAAGGAATTTATCTATGGAATGTGTCTCATTGTAAAGCCTATATAAAGACCCATCTATTAATGTTTTCAATACAATGATTTACATCTTTGGCTTTCTTTACTACTTTTCCTAAGCCTATATAAAGACCCATCTATTAATGTTTTCAATACAATGATTTACATCTTTGGCTTTCTTTACTACTTTTCCTGAAACATGTTATCAGCACGCGGCTCTAACAATAGAATTCTTCTTCCTTTCTGAATTTTTGAAATTCCAAAAATAAAAAGACAGCGATTTCCGCGAAATTTTCTGCACTACGAGACCGCCCAAAAATTGCATTTTCCGCTTCGTTAACTGTCGGATCATTCTAAAACTTTGACAGCATGTTAATACATAACTACAAGTTTAATGGTGGAGATCTCATTCGGAATAGTATTTCTTGATGAAACTGTACGCGAACAGAAACAGATTTTTACAAGAAGAATTGGAGATCTGACCCGATCCAACACCGAGCTGCACGGCTGCGCCCGATCCCCATCCCGTTTTACCCGCACGTCAGCCGCCACCCGGCCTCCACCTCCAACTATCCCGATCATCGTGCTCCACCGTGATCTATCTGCCCGGCCCCCGATGCGCTCCACCGTGATTTGCTATGCCAAGGCCATCGAGCTCCAGCCTCGATCGTCCGTGTTGCGCCAAACCCACCTCCCGCGCCCGATCCAACCGAGCTCCGATAATAACAGCACAGATCGTCTATACGATCGTTGCCTAAAGCTACGACCCGATCTAATTGAAGACCCACCGGGCCCAAGCCCCGATCACATCTGACCCGTCGGTCAGCCGCCATCGTTTTGCCCGACAGCCCCACCACCGCTGACTCAACTACATGACAACTACAGAATGGGCCTCGATCCAGTCTGCCCAACCCCAATGCCAACCGTGACCCGACCCGATTCTGTTAGGGTTGTATACGTCAAAGCATACTTTATGCTTGTATTATTTAATTTCCTGGTCTTTGTGTGTGAGAATATTTAATTCATTTATCACATGTTTTGCATATTTATTCACGCTATGGTTATGAAAATGTAGTCTAAATTACTTTATATTGTAGATAATGTGGTGTGTCGTGTCACACAGAAGATCACATTATCGGTTCCTTATATAGTAATATTTAGTTCACAACCTATATAAGATTAGACCGTTATGTGAGAGGTTGTAGTATATGCTTGAGATTGGTTGGTCTTGACCATTAGCATATATTAGCGTATTCGGTATACGTTGAACATGATCGAGGTGAGATAGATTCTTCTGTACTGACTATAAGAAGAACGTACATATCGGACAATTATTATTTCTTAATTCTTGTGATTAATATTTAATTATATATATTTAAAATTTATTGCTTTGATTTATCATGGGTGAGAGCCACAATGATTGACTCAATATGCTCGATATTTTGGGCAATACTATTATTTATATGATAATTAATATCATAGCTAGAAATCGTGTCCCGACCAGTCGGGTTGATCATGTCCCTTGAGGCACTCGAAATGATTATTATATTAAACCCTGCAGGTGGAATTAATTTTCCGATATAATAATAAAAGTCGAGTGGTGTACTCATGTATAATATATAATTAATTAAAAGTTGTCAGTAGCTTAAATTAATTAATGGACATGGAATATCTTAAACACGGGAAACAATTAATTCAAAAAGGAGACCCAATTTCGTAATTTGAGATTTTGATAGGAAGTGCAATATCAAGTTTTTAGTGGACTAAGTTGATATTAATAGAGTCTTAATATTAGGAAGAGTCCTAATATTGGAAAGAAGATATCTATTGGGAGTCCTTACCATATCCTCCTTAAGGTCCCTAGAGTAGCCCAAAACACCTATAAATAAGATGCATGGGGTGGCTGATTTTACACACTAATTTTGGCACAAAATTTTTGATTTTCTCTACTTGTGTTTAATTGTGGATCTTGACTTCTCTCTTGGATTCCATAATTTAGTTAACACAATATTTTTCTAAATACTAAAATATCCAAGAAAAATAGAGAGAAAATTCGTAAGGCAAATTTTGCAAGAAAAGTGATTCGGCCGCCCCCTTGCTATTCAAGATTGATCCGGTAGGCTGTTGTCCACACGACATCCGGATAATAGGCGGGATATACTCTAGAATACTTTGAGGTAGAAATACAAGTAGATCAAGGAAGAATACAAGGAGGTGTTAGATCGATCCAAGGAGGGAATTTCTACCACTTCGCATCAAAGGTGTAAATTACCAACTCTCATGTGTAAATATATTTATTTGATTGTTTATTAATCTATTTAGTTAATTAATTGACAAGCCTAAATAGATCCGTTTTTTATGTTGGTTAGTTTATAAAACCTTTTATAAAATAATTTCACCAACTAGCTTCCGCTGCGTTTTATATTCCAACAATTGGTATCGGAAACGGTCTTTAGGTTCTGTTCAATTTAATTAATTTGGTGATTAATATGTTAGCAATTAAATATTCATATAGTATGATTTTTGGAATATTTTGCTAGAATTTGTCTTGCAGGAGAATATGATCCAATTATCATGGCTATGTGATGTTTTTCATTTACTTACGCGTTTTTGGTAATTTGGCCCGGTTTTGAGGCATGTATAAGTTTTTCCCGTGAGAAAATCCACGGGTAGAATAGGATTTCTTTTTCTTGTAATTTGCTGTAAATTCGATGTATTTTATTTCGAATAAAATTGTAATTGAATTGGAACACACAAAGTACGAAAGGGAAAGAAGTCCAGCGCGAAGAGGAGTCCCGATCGAACGAACCGACCGAGACCAGCAGGCTACCGATCGAGACTCGGCCAGAAGCTATCTCGGCCGAACTGGATGCAGCTTTGCTCGGCCAGCGGGTCGGGCATTCGGGCAGTGGGTCGGACAGTCGGGCAGCGGGTCGGTAGTTCGGGCAACGGGTCGGGCAGCGGGCAGCAGGTCAGGCAGTGGTCAGCAGGTCAAGTTGTCCGGATTCGGGTCGTTCGATTCATTTTTCCACGACATGCTTGAAGCAGTGGGAGCAAACGAGCCGAAGATTTTCTCGTTATTCAAAACGAAGAATAAAAGCCATGATAATTGGATATAATTATCCAATTTTTTTATTTTGTTGGTTTTTATTGTTTTGATGTATGGCATGTATGGATGTATGCGTGATATGTTTCCTTGCATGTTAGGACGAGAAAATTAAAAACCATAAATTTTCAAAATAACTAAGTGATTTTAAATTGATTTTTCAAAATCAAATGAGCCTCCATAATTGGTTTAAATTGTGAAATAATTAGCATGTGCGTTGACATTAAAGTCTTCCTCCACATCAGATGTGTTAATTATTGGCTCACTAGTTTTAAGCTTCAAATTTGATAACAAAAAGATGAATATTATTTTTGATGATAGGACCTCTCCATCTGTAGGATTATTATCATTAAATGATATTCTAGGGTTTGTTAAATTATGGTGTTCACTTAGGTGTATTGATTAATAAGCTCCCCATTAGAGTCTATGTTAATTAAATACATGGACAAGAGGAACCAACTATTAATTTTACTTGTCAAAACGCATCTTGGCTAGATAGTAAAATTAAAGACGTTAAAATCTACTTGAAAATGTATGTGTAAATGTCCACACTATCGTGGCTTGCATGTACGGTTTTTCAAGGTGTTGGTTGATTACATATATATTGTGTTTTAAGGTTTTTCAATATATTTTTTGCATCGAATTATGTGATGAATGGTGTTTTAATTTTGTTCTCAGATGTCTTTCAATCCACTAGCTGTTATTCTCAAAGAAAATAAACATAATGGCACTAACTTTGCCGACTGGAAAAGAAATCTTGCCGAGGGGCATAAATTTGTTTTAACTGAGGAAAGCCCTCTGGAATCAGAACCGGATGCCACTCCTGAAGAGTTGGCTGAATTTTGAAAATGGAAAAAGTCTGATGAGATGGATCGCCATTACATGTTGGCGTCACTGACAAATGTATTGCAGCATCAGCATCAGACAATGGCCTCAGCCGCGGAAATGATGAAAAATCTCACTGAGATGTTTTGTCATCAGAACTGGGCGGCTAGGCAAAATGCAATGAGGGTTTTGATAACAACCTAAATGTCTGAAGGGACCACAGTAAGGGATCACATTCCTAAAATGATGTCTGATTTGAACGAACTGAGCATACTGGGGGCCACTATCGATGCGGAGTCGCAGGTCGATATTATCTTGGGCAGTTTACCAAGAAGCTTTGAGCAGTTCTGCCTCAACTACAATATGAATTGTAGGACTTCACATTGGCGGAACTTCTGACAGAGCTTCAGTCTGCCGAAGGTCTCTTCAAACAAGGTTATCATCACATTCTTGCGGCAACCGGTGCTGCTTCTTCAAAACCAAAATGGGGAAAGAAGAAAAAGAAGGTTGGCCAGAAGCAAGTGGCAACCTTCAAAGCTAAGGGCAAGGCTCCTCAGTCCGAAGCGAACAAAAAGTCGAAGGACAAGTGCTTCAATTGCGGTCTGAAAGGGCATTTCAAGAGTGACTGCCCTAAAAAAGGTACGTCTCATGCACTAGTAGTCAAAACATGTTTGGCTGCCTGTTCTATCACTTCGTGGATAGTGGATTCGGACTCCACTGATCATATTTGTTATGACTCGCAGGGGTTCCAAGTAACCAAGGTACTTAGTGCGGATGAGATTACAATAAGCTGGGGCGACTATTCCAGGCTGAAGGTTGTTGCAGTGGGAGTGGTGCAATTAAAAGTTGATGATATGATTTTAGTTCTAAATAATGTATTATTGGTACCCGATTTCAGAATGAATTTAATTTCATTTTCTAAATTACATCGTGATGGATATTCAGTTTCTTTTAAAGATAATGCAGTTATTAAAAGAAATGGTGAATATGTTTGCGCGAGTACTTATAGTGAAGAACTTTATATCATTAATGCTGCACCAGCTCCCTTGCATAATTATAAATCGCTAAATTCTTTGACTAATCCTAATAAAATAAATGAACCTTCAAGCATAAATCAAACATATTTGTGGCATTTACGATTAATTCATATTAACCTTAGAAAGATTTAAAGATTGGTGAGCGATGACCCATTGGATTCACTCCAAGTTGAGTCATTTCCAGTTTGCGAATCCTGTCTGGAAGGTAAAATGACTAAAAGGGCTTTTCAGAGCAAAGGAAATCGTGCACAAAATGTGTTGGAATTGGTTCATACCGATGTATGAGGTCCAATGAACATCCAGGCTAAGGGTGGATTCGAATACTTCATCATGTTTATAGATGATTATTCGAGATATGGATACATCTATTTGATGCGACGTAAGTCTGAATCTTTTGATAATTTCAAAGAATTCAAGGCTGAAACGGAGAAGCGTCATGGACAGAGTTTCAAGTCACTGCGATCTGATCGTGGTATCGAGTATCTTAGTGGAGAGTTTCTGGATTTCTTAGTACATGATGGGATTACTTCCTAGCTCACAGCGCCTGGTACACCACAACAGAATGGTGTTGCTGAACGAAGGAATCGTACTTTATTAGAGATGGTTAGGTCAATGATGAGTTATTCTAATTTGCCTATTTCGTTTTGGGGATATGCCTTGGAAACAGCAGCGTACATTCTAAACTTGGTGCCTTCGAAATTAGTTCCAAAAACACCCACAGAACTGTGGAATGGGCGTAAACCCAGTCTAGGATATGTTCGGATTTGGGGTTCACCAGCACACGTGCTAGGGGTGGACTCGGTTCCATTCGGTTCGGTTTTTGACCGAAACCGAGAGTCGAACCAAATATTCGGTTTCGGTTTGGTTCGGTTCTTTTTGAAATTCGGTTCGGTTAAGTTCGGTTTTATAAATATTCGGTTCGGTTTCGATTTGGTCTGATGTTTTTTCGGTTCTTCACAATATAAATTCAAATATTATATGCAATAGAATAAGTTATATATAACAACAAACCAACAAGAGTTATATATATGTTCAAGATAAAAGCTAGAGTTGCCTAGCAATTTCCAAATATCTCAAAATATATAACAATCGTAAATCACAGTAGCTCATTCTCTCAACCTAAATTAATTGAATCACAAATTCATGAGCATATTATCGGTCTTTCTTGGACCCATGAGGGTCTTACAAAAGGAAAACGAATTATACTAAAATTCGAAACACACCAAAATCACAAAAACAAGGTCATTTTAGTATGTTGAAATTTGACTTCGGTCCATTTCGGTCCGGTTCGGTTCCGCTCGACCCCGAACCGAGAACCGAACCAAATTAGTTCGGTTCGGTTCTGTTTTTTTGTTTTTCGGTTCGGTCTTCTTCGGTTTCGGTTTTTCGGTTCTTTTTTCGGGTTTTTTCGGTTCGGTTTTAGATTTTCGGTTCCGAAATGCCACCCCTAACACTTGCTGAATAAGAAAGCTGATAAGTTGGCATCTCGTATAGAAGTACGATTGTTTATAAGAAAGCCTATTCTACATTCCTAAAGACCAGAAGGTCATTGTTAGCACCAATGCCTGGTTCTTAGAGGAGGACTATGTAATAAGCCACAAGCCTAGGAGTGAGGTCATTCTTGAAGAACTTAGGGGCGATATTTCGACAATACCAATTGTACAAACACCTAGTGTACCACGTATCGACATTATTGTGGATACGCAAACCAAGGACACGATTCGTCGTAGTGGGAGGGCTGTTCGTCAACCTGAACGTTTCATCAGCGTGGGAGCGTCTTCGGACCACTCCCCGGACCAGGATGAAACGGATCCATTTACATATAAGCAAGTAGTTCAAGACAAGGATGCTGAATCCTGGCAAACAACAATGGAATCCGAAATGGGATCTATAGATTCTAATCAAGTGTGGGAGCTAATAGAGCTACCCAATGGGGTAAAACCCATTGGAAATAAGTGGGTGTACAAGCGTAAGAGAGGATCAAAATGAAAGGTTGAAACCTTCAAAGCAAGACTTGTTGCGAAAGGTTACACTCAGAAGGGGGGCATCAACTACGATGAGACATTTTCGCCAGTAGCCATGCTTAAATTGATCCGGATTCTCTTAGATATAGATGCGCATTTAGATATGGAGATTTGGCAGATGGATGTCAAGACTGCGTTCTTGACCGGGAGTCTTGATAAGGAAATCTATATGCGCCAACCTGAGGGATTCATTGCTGAAGGAGGGGAGCACTTAGTGTGCAAGCTTGAAAGAGCCATTTATGGTCTCAAGCAAGCATCAAGGTCTTAGAACATGCGATTTGATGAGGTCATTCAATCATACGATTTTGAACAGTGTCCTAGTGAGGTTTGTGTATACAAAAAATGCGATGGAAATGTGCTAATGTTTCTTGTACTCTACGTAGATGATATACTTCTGATTGGAAACAATGTGAAGGTATTATCAGACGTAAGGGTATGGTTGTCTGAGCAATTCAATATGAAGGATTTGGGAGAAGCTAAGCACATCCTTGGTATTAGAATCTTTCGAGATCGAAAGAAAAGGATGTTCTGCTTATCTCAGGCATCCTATATTGATATGGTGCTAAAGCGGTTCAGCATGGAGAATTCCAAGAAAGGTTTCTTACCTTACAGATATGGAATTCAACTATCTAGGGCTATGTTGTAACACCCTCAATATATTCGAGGTATATTACAGCGCCGTGAATCCCTATATGGGACCCACCAGGCTGAACAGCATCATACACAACGACTCACAGAAACGATAAAATAACACCACGTCATAAAGACGCAAAACAGAACAATCCACCCGGTTCAACCGGTCAATATAACATCATCATCCAACACAACATAATAAGCAACAATACAATTCAAACGAACAAGAACCCCTTAAGTACTCGAGTACAACTATTAGTTCAAAACCACAAAAGACAAAAAGGTAAAAGACACTAAAACATCACTCGTGCACCATCATCACGCACGGCCATCATCCGTGTACTGGTCCAGCGCCCGCTCGTCTCGATGAACCTGACCTGAAATTCATAAAACGAATTTCCCCAAAACGGGTCACAGAGTGGTTAGCAATTACTCTAGTACAAGTAACCAAATTAACAATTTACATCTTACACATATAGTAATTCATGCCATCAAGAAATCTTAGTTTCCAAAACACTCATTTCCGGAAATGCCAATGATCAAATCACATTTGTAAAAATGCACCACAATTAACCGTGGATCCACCCCTCGTGGACCCCTACCGAGACCCGTCGGATCTAACCCGTAGTGGTTAAAAGCAAGCTCGCGGATCCACCCCTTCGTGAACCCCTACCGAGACCCCGTCGAGTCTAACCCGTAGTGAGCATACACACACACACAATTTCTCATACAAAACTACTATGTCAAGATTGTAAGTTCATAAGGATACTTGCCTCGATTAAATAGACGATGACACGAACGAAACGGAGAATCAAGCGCGACCGCGAGGAACCGACGAAAATGAACCTAACGATTTGAATAGCACAATCACAAACACTTCTAAACGATTATGGAAATGGAATACACCCGAAAACCCGCCTACGATTCATGTATATTCGTATATAAACAACAACGAGGGCGGACCACAACCAAACCCTCTCGATTTCGTAAAAATCACGAAATATACCATGAATCCGTAGGAAAACTAGGAATACCAACAAGATTAATCATATTCATCTTGAATCCATCAACAAAACGAAACGGATCGGAAGAAAATCCCAAAACCCCCAAATTATCCAAAAGTAGGGTTCTAAGAGATTACCTTGGATTAGGACGAATGATTCGTGTTGATGTTGATATAATACTCCAAGAACTCAAGAAGGATGATGGATGAGATGATTGGAGGAAGAAAACGCCAAGAAAACGCCTCGGAATCGCCTTCGCCGCGGAGAGAGGAAGAAAAGAGGAATTATGATTATCTCGGTCAACTCCCTGGTTTATATAGCCAGGGAGTGTTAGCGCTGCGCTAAAACCTCAAGGTTAGCGTGCGCTAACAGATAGGATTACAAATCCTCTGTTAGCGTCGATCCGAAGTCGGAGTTTTGGCCGTTAGCGTGTGCTACCATACATGCGTAGCGTGCGCTAATAACCTCTCGGTAGCGCGCGCTATCGACCAATAGCGTGCGCTACCCGAACATCGATCGAGTCCGGTAGCGGATGCCTAAAACTCACCTGACCCGTTAGCGTGCGCTACCTATACCAGCGTAGCGTGCGCTAACTAGCATCTGATGGAGTTCGGTAGTAAACTGCCCAGTACTGGGCAGTCACACTAGCGCGCGCTACTGAACAACTTAACGTGCGCTAGTCTCCCGACATTAGCGTGCGCTAGACGAAATAGCGTGCGCTATTCCGATAGTCCAGAGGCCTGGGAGCTGAACTGCCACTCCCGGGGCTAAATCGTTAGCGTGCGCTACGAATTAAACGTAGCGTGCGCTAATAATGGATTTCTAGCGTGCGCTATACAGGAAATTTAGCGTGCGCTAGATATAGAATATAAACGACCCCAAAATACCGGAATATGAACGAAACATCAAACGGAACACCTTAAAACGCATCATAGCATAGAATGAATCCACGGCAACCCCGAAACGGCGGTTCCGCACAACAATTACGAGAATCGGATCAAAAGATAACGGAAAAGTTACACTGAAGGATACACGAGGGTCACTAAAATCGAGAATTACACCGGAAATACAATTACAAGGGAAAGAAAAATGCGGATATTATATTCTACCCCTCTAAAAATAAGTTTCGTCCCGAAACTTAAGAAACAAACAACTCGGGGTACCTAGCACGCATGCTATCCTCGGTTTCCCAAGTCGCCTCCTCGACACCGTGTCTCGACCACTGCACCTTGACCAAAGGTATGGTCTTATGCCTCAATCGTTTCTCACGATGCTCCAAAATCTTCAAAGGGCGCTCTTCGAAAGTAACATCTTCAGCGACATCAATCTCACCATAATCGATGATGTGGCTAGGATCCGGGACATATTTCCTCAACTGGGAAACATGGAAAACACTATGAACATGACTCAAGGCCGGAGGTAACGCCAAACGGTATGCCAACCCACCTACTCGCTCGAGGATCTCAAAGGGGCCGATAAATCTCGGACTCAACTTCCCTTTCTTCCCGAACCGAAAAACTCCCTTCGTCGGCGACACCTTTAGCAAAACGTGATCTCCCACCTTGAATTCCAAAGGTCGACGACGGACGTCGGCATACGACTTCTGTCGACTCTGGGCAGTCAACATCCGTTCCCGAATTAATTCTATCTTCCGCCTCGTCTCTAAAACGACATCCGGCTCGGTCCCGACCAAATCGGACGCCTCATTCCAACAAATCGGTGATCGACATCGCCGCCCGTAAAGTGCCTCATACGGTGCCATCCGAATCGACGCATGCCAACTATTGTTATACGTGAATTCGATCAGCGGCAAATGTTCCTCCCAGTCACTACTCCAATCGAGAGCACAGGCACGCAACAAGTCCTCGAACGTCTGGATAGTGCGTTCCGACTGTCCATCTGACTGGGGATGAAAAGAGGTACTCAAACGCAACCGGGTACCCAACGCCTTATGCACCGCCTGCCAGAAGTGCGATACAAAACGGCCGTCACGATCCGAAACAATAGACTTCGGAGTACCGTGAAGTCTCACGATCTGCGCAATAAACACACGAGCTAACTTCTCCGGGCCCCAAGTGTCCTTGATGCCCGAAAATGTGCCGACTTGGTCGGCGATCAACAATCACCCATACCATATTCATGCCCGACCTCGATCTCGGCAAACTTGTAACGAAATCCATCGATATATCTTCCCATTTCCATTCGGAGCGAAGTGACTGCAATAACGGCCGGTCTCTGATGCTCGATTTTGACCTGCTGACAAGTCAAACATCTCGCTACAAACTGTGCGACCTCATCCTTCATATCATTCCACCAGAAATTTCTTCTCAGGTCCTTGTACATCTTACTCGAACTAGGATGAACGGAATAAGGCGTAGCATGGGCCTCCCGTAAAATACTCTGCCTCAACTCGAGTCGTTCGGCACACAAAGCCGACTGGAATCTCAAAATACCATCCTCGTGAATCACAAACCCAGGAGACTTTCCCTTAAGAACGTTCTCTCGGATTTGAGTAATCATCGGATCCTCTGATTGCTTCAGCTTAATTTCGTCGATCAAGGATGACGAAATCTCTAAAGCACAAAGTTGCCCGACAGCTCCGGCAACGAGACCTCAACATCTAACTCGATCAAGGCCCTCCGAAGCTCGGGGCGAGATGTAAGGATCTCAAGCGTTCGCAACGCAACCGGTTTCGACTCAAGGCGTCGGCCACGACGTTCGCCTTGCCGGATGATAAAGGATTTCGAGGTCATAATCCTTAATCAACTCTAACCACATCCTCTGCCTCATATTCAACTCCCATTGAGTAAATATGTATTTGAGACTTTTATGATCGGTAAAATCTGACATGTGGAGCCGAAAAGATAGTGACGCCAAATCTTGAGCGCAAAAGCATTGCCGCTAACTCCAAATCATGAGTAGGGTAGTTCGGCTCATACGGCCTCAAGCTGTCTCGACGCATAGGCAATGGTCTTGCCGTCTTTGCATTAATACACACCCAAGACCACGACCCGAAGCATCGCTATAAACGGCAAAACCCTCGTTGCCACATGGCAACGCCAAAGCTGGGCTGAAGTCAAACGCTTCTTGATTCCTCAAAACTCATCGCCTCTCGTCATTCCGCACGAACTTCTCGGATTTACGGAGCAAGCTGCGTAAGTGGCCGAGCTAGTTTCGAGAAGCCCTCGACGAACCTACGATAGTAGCGGCTAAACCCAAGAAACTACGGAGCTCCTTCACATTCTTGGGCGGTGTCCAATCCAATACGGCCTCAATCTTCTGCGGATCCACACGAACCCCCTCGATTGAAATCACGTGACCTAAAAACATCACTTCCTTCACGAACTCACATTTCGAGAACTTTGCATAGAGTTGCTCGGCCCTCAAAATGTCTAACACTATCCGCAAATGATGGGCATGCTCTTCCTCGTTCTTCGAATAAATAAGAATATCGTCAATGAAGACGACGACACACTTATCCATATACTCGATAAAGATTTTGTTCATCAACTGCATGAACACCGCCGGCGCATTAGTTAACCCGAAGGGCATAACTACAAACTCATAATGTCCGTATCTCGTCCGAAAAGCTGTCTTCGGCACATCGGACTCTCTCACCCGGAGTGATAGTACCCGATTTCAAATCAATTTTCGAGAATACCATGACTCCACTGGCGATCGAACAAGTCATCAATTCTCGGCAAAGGATACTTGTTCTTGATGGTCACCTTGTTTAGTTCGCGATAGTCGATACACAAACGTAGTGAACCATCCTTCTTCCGCACAAACAGGACCGGTGCGCCCCAAGGCGAGGCGCTCGGTCGAACATACCCCGACTCAAGAAGCTCACTCAACTGCTTCTTCAACTCGGACATCTCTGAAGGTGCCATGCGATAGGGCGCCTTCGAGATAGGAGCCGCACCAGGCTCTAACTCTATAGTGAACTCGACCTCACGATCTGGTGGCAATCCCGGTAACTCGTTAGGAAAAACATCAGGAACCTCATTAACGATTGGAATCGACGAAAGCTCGACTCCACCACTCTCCGCCTTCAAGGCATAGCACCAATAACCAATACAACCCTTTCGCAGGAGTTTCATCGCCTTCAAGGCGTTAATAACGAGTTTCTGGTTCCCCCTCTTTCGCCCGGCGAAAGAGTGCTCGGTGCCATCATCGGCCAACATGGTGATGATTCTCGTGCGGTAGTTCATGATTGCACCATGCCGCTCGAGCCAATCATCACCAAGAATCAAATCCTCACCCTCGATATTCACAACAATAAGATTAGAGGGCCAAGTCCTCTCACAAATAACTACAGAACAGTCTCGAACCTCCTGGTCGCCAACGATCCTATCACCGCTAGGAAGCTTAACGATGAAGGGTTCACAAGGCATTAAACAGTCGAGACTCAAACGGCGTACACAATCCAAAGATATGAACGAATGCGTAGCACCGGAATCGAAAAGCACACTGACAGGATGAGAAAGAATATAAACGGTACCTGTCGCCACGGTAGCCGCTGGATCATCGGCTTTCCGCATCTCATAGACACGCGGGTGGGCTGAGCCGACACTGGAAGCTCCCCCCTTAGAGGGCTGACCCCGACCTATCCCCCGACTAGCACTCGGCGGAGACTGAGGAACAAACGATCCCTGATTCACACTTGGTTCCCTAGGCGCTGGAATGGAAGTCCGGGCACCCACAATTCTCTCCCTCTCGGCACAGAAAGCCGCCTTGTGGCCCGGTTGGCCACACTGATTACATATCAACAAAGGACTCGGGCAATTACGGCTGATGTGGCCTGGCTGGCCACAGTTAAAACACTTCACATATCTAGAAGGGGCACTGGCAGCCCTGCGGGGAAACCCAATAGATCGAGCTGGACCACCACCAGCGGAAAAGTTAGCAGACTGAAATTTCTGCTGACCCCCACCTTTGTGGCCCGAAAAATTCCCGGCGGACTTCTGCTTCTTACTCTCGCGGGCCGCCTCACTCGCCGTCACCGACATATCATAAGCAAGGGCCCTACTCTGATAATCCTTCAATGTAGTGCATACGAGCCCCGACATATAGTCCCGGATCGGCAACTTCATCCGTCTGGAGAAATGGAAAATCTTGTCACTCTCCTCGACAACTTGGGTCTTCACATAACCCAACTCTTTATTAAAATCAGCAATAGCTTGAGCTACGGGGATATCCCGCGGTTGAGCATCATAAAAAGCATGTACCCGAGCCTGTCTGACTGGCCACGGGCAATATTCAGTCTCCATAAACTCTTGAAACTCAGCCCACGAAGCAGCATGGTCTTTGGGCCCAACGGCCTCCCACCAGTCTGTAGCGTCCCCAGTGAGAAAATATTGAGCAATAGGGACTTTACGGTCCTCGGGACAGTTAGTGGCAACGAAGACCTTAGACATCTCCTTGATCCACCCTTCCCAGCCAATCGGGTCTGAAGCTCCCGAAAACTGAGGAGGATGCATCTTGATGACATCTTGGAGCCAACGGTCCGCTCCGCCCCGATTAGCATGGGCTTGATCCGGGTTACGAACCTTTGAGCTATTGCCGCCATTTGGTTCACCATTTGTTGCATAACGGCCGCAATACCAAGATCGGCACGCTCGTGAAGAAGCATGGCTATGACGGTCGCCGTCTTGCCGGCTCCCGAAGATCGTGACGTGGCCGCCCACCGGCCGCCCACGTCCCCGGCCGCGTCCACGACCACGACCGCGACCACGACCTCTTTCAGCATCCATACTGGAGTTAAATAAGTAGCAAAAGCCATACGAGGATCAGTACAAGAAAAGAACAATTACAAGTCGAGAATCAAGGGTACGATACAAGAAATTAATGAACAAAGGAAAGAAAACTTACGGACACTGGTAGTACCGGAATCATGGCAGCGTGACGATGATGTGCAAAACCAAACACCACAAGACCCAATAAACCAACAAGCCTAGGTATCCATAAACCTAGTGCTCTGATACCATTTTCTGTAACACCCTCAATATATTCGAGGTATATTACAGCGCCGTGAATCCCTATATGGGACCCACCAGGCTGAACAGCATCATACACAACGACTCACAGAAACGATAAAATAACACCACGTCATAAAGACGCAAAACAGAACAATCCACCCGGTTCAACCGGTCAATATAACATCATCATCCAACACAACATAATAAGCAACAATACAATTCAAACGAACAAGAACCCCTTAAGTACTCGAGTACAACTATTAGTTCAAAACCACAAAAGACAAAAAGGTAAAAGACACTAAAACATCACTCGTGCACCATCATCACGCACGGCCATCATCCGTGTACTGGTCCAGCGCCCGCTCGTCTCGATAAACCTGACCTGAAATTCATAAAACGAATTTCCCCAAAACGGGTCCCCAGAGGGGTTAGCAATTACGCTAGTACAAGTAACCAAATGAACAATTTACATCTTACACATATAGTAATGCATGCCATCAAGAAATCTTAGTTTCCAAAACACTCATTTCCGGAAATGCCAATGATCAAATCACATTTGTAAAAATGCACCACAATTAACCGTGGATCCACCCCTCCGTGGACCCCTACCGAGACCCCGTCGGATCTAACCCGTAGTGGTTAAAAGCAAGCTCGCGGATCCACCCCTTCGTGAACCCCTACCGAGACCCCGTCGAGTCTAACCCGTAGTGAGCATACACACACACACACAATTTCTCATACAAAACTACTATGTCAAGATTGTAAGTTCATAAGGATACTTGCCTCGATTAAATAGACGATGACACGAACGAAACGGAGAATCAAGCGCGACCGCGAGGAACCGACGAAAATGAACCTAATGATTTGAATAGCACAATCACAACCACTTCTAAACGATTATGGAAATGGAATACACCCGAAAACCCGCCTACGATTCATGTATATTCGTATATAAACAACAACGAGGGCGGACCACAACCAAACCCTCTCGATTCCGTAAAAATCACGAAATTTACCATGAATCCGTAGGAAAACTAAGAATACCAACAAGATTAATCATATTCATCTTGAATCCATCAACAAAACGAAACGGATCGGAAGAAAATCCCAAAACCCCCAAATTATCCAAAAGTAGGGTTCTAAGAGATTACCTTGGATTAGGACGAATGATTCGTGTTGATGTTGATATAATACTCCAAGAACTCAAGAAGGATGATGGATGAGATGATTGGAGGAAGAAAACGCCAAGAAAACGCCTCGGAATCGCCTTCGCCGCGGAGAGAGGAAGAAAAGAGGAATTATGATTATCTCGGTCAACTCCCTGGTTTATATAGCCAGGGAGTGTTAGCGCACGCTAAAACCTCAAGGTTAGCGTGCGCTAACGGGATAGGATTACAAATCCTCCTGTTAGCGTCCCAGTCCAGAAGTCAGGTTTTTGGCCGTTAGCGTGTGCTACCATACATGCGTAGCGTGCGCTAATAACCTCTCGGTAGCGCGCGCTATCGACCAATAGCGTGCGCTACCTGAACATCAGTCGAGTCCAGTAGCCAGATGCCTAAAACTCACCTGACCCGTTAGCGTGCGCTACCTATACCAGCGTAGCGTGCACTAACTAGCATCGATGGAGTTCGGTAGTAAGCGCCCGATCGGGCGGTCACACTAGCGCGCCATCGAACAACTTAACGTGCGCTAGTCTCCCGACATTAGCGTGCGCTAGACGAAATAGCGTGCGCTATTCCGATAGTCCGAGGCACGGGAGCTGAATCGCCACTCCGGGGCTAAATCGTTAGCGTGCGCTACGAATTAAACGTAGCGTGCGCTAATAATGGATTTCTAGCGTGCGCTATACAGGAAATTTAGCGTGCGCTAGATATAGAATATAAACGACCCCAAAATACCGGAATATGAACGAAACATCAAACGGAACACCTTAAAACGCATCATAGCATAGAATGAATCCACGGCAACCCCGAAACGGCGGTTCCGCACAACAATTACGAGAATCGGATCAAAGATAACGGAAAAGTTACCTTTGAAGGATACACGAGGTCACTAAAATCGAGAATTACAGGAAATACAATTACAAGGGAAAGAAAAATGCGGATATTATATTCTACCCCTCTAAAAATAAGTTTCGTCCGAAACTTAAGAAACAAACAACTCGGGGTACCTAGCACGCATGCTATCCTCGGTTTCCCAAGTCGCCTCCTCGACACCGTGTCTCGACCCTTTGCACCTTGACCAAAGGTATGGTCTTATGCCTCAATCGTTTCTCACGATGCTCCAAAATCTTCAAAGGGCGCTCTTGAAAGTAACATCTTCGGTGACATCAATCTCACCATAATCGATGATGTGGCTAGGATCAGGACATATTTCCTCAATCGGGAAACATGGAAAACACTATGAACATGACTCAAGGCCGGAGGTAACGCCAAACGGTATGCCAACCCACCTACTCGCTCGAGGATCTCAAAGGGGCCGATAAATCTCGGACTCAACTTCCCTTTCTTCCCGAACCGAAAAACTCCCTTCGTCGGCGACACCTTTAGCAAAACGTGATCTCCCACCTTGAATTCCAAAGGTCGACGACGGACGTCGGCATACGACTTCTGTCGACTCTGGGCAGTCAACATCCGTTCCCGAATTAATTCTATCTTCCGCCTCGTCTCTAAAACGACATCCGGCTCGGTCCCGACCAAATCGGACGCCTCATTCCAACAAATCGGTGATCGACATCGCCGCCCGTAAAGTGCCTCATACGGTGCCATCCGAATCGACGCGTGCCAACTATTGTTATACGTGAATTCGATCAGCGGCAAATGTTCCTCCCAGTCACTACTCCAATCGAGAGCACAGGCACGCAACAAGTCCTCGAACGTCTGGATAGTGCGTTCCGACTGTCCATCTATCTGGGGATGAAAAGAGGTACTCAAACGCAACCGGGTACCCAACGCCTTATGCACCGCCTGCCAGAAGTGCGATACAAAACGGCCGTCACGATCCGAAACAATAGACTTCGGAGTACCGTGAAGTCTCACGATCTGCGCAATAAACACACGAGCTAACTTCTCCGGGCCCCAAGTGTCCTTGATGCCCAGAAAATGTGCCGACTTGGTCAGGCGATCAACAATCACCCATACCATATTCATGCCCGACCTCGATCTCGGCAAACTTGTAACGAAATCCATCGATATATCTTCCCATTTCCATTCCGGAACGGGAAGTGACTGCAATAACCCGGCCGGTCTCTGATGCTCGATTTTGACCTGCTGACAAGTCAAACATCTCGCTACAAACTGTGCGACCTCATCCTTCATATCATTCCACCAGAAATTTCTTCTCAGGTCCTTGTACATCTTACTCGAACTAGGATGAACGGAATAAGGCGTAGCATGGGCCTCCCGTAAAATACTCTGCCTCAACTCTGAGTCGTTCGGCACACAAAGCCGACTCTGGAATCTCAAAATACCATCCTCGTGAATCACAAACCCAGGAGACTTTCCCTTAAGAACGTTCTCTCGGATTTGAGTAATCATCGGATCCTCTGATTGCTTCAGCTTAATTTCGTCGATCAAGGATGACGAAATCTCTAAAGCACAAAGTTGCCCGACAGCTCCCGGCTCCCGGGATAGGATTACAAATCCTCCTGTTAGCGTCCCAGTCCAGAAGTCAGGTTTTTGGCCGTTAGCGTGTGCTACCATACATGCGTAGCGTGCGCTAATAACCTCTCGGTAGCGCGCGCTATCGACCAATAGCGTGCGCTACCTGAACATCAGTCGAGTCCAGTAGCCAGATGCCTAAAACTCACCTGACCCGTTAGCGTGCGCTACCTATACCAGCGTAGCATGCGCTAACTAGCATCTGATGGAGTTCGGTAGTAAGCGCCCGATCTTGGGCGGTCACACTAGCGCGCGCCTTGAACAACTTAACGTGCGCTAGTCTCCCGACATTAGCGTGCGCTAGACGCAATAGCGTGCGCTATTCCGATAGTCCGAGGCACAGGAGCTGAGCGCCACTCCCGGGGCTAAATCGTTAGCGTGCGCTACGAATTAAATGTAGCGTGCGCTAATAATGGATTTCTAGCGTGCGCTATACAGGAAATTTAGCGTGCGCTAGATATAGAATATAAACGACCCCAAAATACCGGAATATGAACGAAACATCAAACGGAACACCTTAAAACGCATCATAGCATAGAATGAATCCACGGCAAGCGGCGGTTCCGCACAACAATTACGAGAATCGGATCAAAAGATAACGGAAAAGTTACACTGAAGGATACACGAGGGTCACTAAAATCGAGAATTACACCGGAAATACAATTACAAGGGAAAGAAAAATGCGAATATTATATATGTGCCCTAAGACACAGAAGGAGATAGATGATATGAAGTCCATTGTATTGTCTTTTCCGATGTCTTATTGTTCGTTGTTGCAAGTATTTTACCCTTATGTGGGTATGAGTCTGGATGAGTTTATGTATTTTGATTTGTAAGTCAGTGACGAAAGACCAAATCGGTCTATTGGTTCCTTATTCTGATTCATCGGTATGTAATGTAATGTGTTGTTTTGATGTCTAGCCTTGCGGATCCTCACGGAGAGGGTCTGTGATAAGTGGTAATTTTACCACTTATTTCTAGGATTTTATACTAGGTTTTTATCTCGTTTCGTGATTAATGTGCTCGTATTTGGCTTATTTATGATTAGTCGATCCGTATTACGCGTTTGGGTTGGTTTTAGTGTGTTTGCAGGTTTTTAGAGCCAAAAGGACCCAAAACGAGACAAAGGACCGAGAGTCGAGTCAAACGGACGAAGAAGCGGATTTTTGCAAGAAACAGCCAACCCTATCGGCCCAGCCTATCGGCCGATAGGCACGCCCGAAAGGAGATTCTGCCCTGCCGAGTGAAGCGATCGACGAACCATCTATCGGCCAGCCTATCGGCCGATAGGCCAGCCCGAAAGGCTTCCCAGCGGACTCTCGTTTTTGGACGGATTTTGACTCTTTTAGATAGATTTTATTTCCTAGATTAGGGCTAATCGGGAATGTAACCCCCTTAGGCTATAAAAACACCCTTCTAGACCTATTCTCTATCAGCTTTTATCATATTGGATCATTCTTTATCATTCTTTTTCATCTTTTACAATTTTTAGATCTTCTTAGCAAGATTAATTGCTTTGATGCAAGAACTTTTTGGAGGAGAATTATTATTGTTTTTGGGAGATTGAAGACTCGGAGTTCATCCATAAGGGTTGTAATCTCTCTTTTCATATTAATAATATGCATTCTTCATCTATTTCTTGTCTAATTTCAATTATGTCTGGCTAATTCCTTTGATTGATTCTAGGGTTAGTAAATTTAATTGATGATCACATGATATTCCTTTGATTACCTTTTGACCTTTCATCCTAGGCTTGTGTTCAAGTTGTGTTAAATCTCATGTTAGATTAAAGGGCCCTTAATCGATGCATGTTAGCTAATTGATTTTGTCCGGAAGGAGTAATTGATTAGTGGAAATACTTGACACACAATATGATTTTATCTTGAGACCTAGAGGAGAAAGATAAATCATAGATAAATAAGTTGGTGCTTTTTAAGTGATTTTAATTCTTTGAGCCCTGGCGGGGAAAAGGGTTTTAATTAACTATCTTTCTAGGTTGCCTTGACAGGAATTCTAGATCGATCGAGTGATTATTTCTAGGATTGAATTAAATTTTGGGGAGAAGGAATCAAGTGAATGGATTGTGTGAACTCAATTAGATGATACTACCCTAGGATCAATTACCTTTCGACTTGTGATTTTATCTTGTTAATTTGCTTTATTTGCTTAATTTAGATATTTCATCTTTTATTTATATTTTTATTTTTTCGATTTTTAAATTTAGATAATTAGAAGCAAACAAATTTTCGGATTCCTAAATAGCAGTCGAATTTTGAGTAGAGTTACTTCTTTTATTTTCGACACATCAATTCCCTTGGGTTCGACACCTTGGAAATACTCCGAGGTTTTACAAATTTTAAAATTGATCGGATTTGAAAACCATACTACGCGAATCCAAGCGATCAATTTTTGGCGCCGTTGCCGGGGAATAATTGATAGAAAATTTAAGGGAATAATTCGAAAAAGAAGAGATTGTTACTTTAGGTAGTTTACTTTTATTATTAATATTCGATCTCGTTTCCTCACATCTTGTTTTCTTTTCCTTGTAGGCGGTGCATGATCACGAGATCCCAAGGAAAGAACTTATTTCCTTTGGACCCGGAAATCGAGAAGTCTTTGAGGAGGAAGAAGCAAGAAGCGAGAACCGAGACTATTACTATACCTTTCGTTGATACCATGGCCGGCATTGTTGACCAACCACGAGAACTCGCTCGTCCCGAGAAGATCCCTTTGAATGCCCGCTTTCGACCTAAGCTGGACGATTATCAAGAAGGAGGTTGGGGAAAGATTGATGCCAACAACTTCGAGCTTAAGCCGTCCCTCATTGCTACGGTGAAGTCTCAAACATACGGAGGAGTGAATGAAGATCCAAACGCTCATCTTGAGTCGTTTTGGACATATGTGCCACCATCAAGCAAAACGGAGTGCCTCCGGATGTCATTAAGCTCCGCCTATTCCGATTCTCCTTAGAAGACGATGCGCTAGATTGGTACAAGAGCCTAGATCGGAAGGAAATTGGTACTTGGAGAGAGATGACCCGGTTGTTCTTAGCACAGTTCTATCCTCCCTCGAAGGTGCAAAAACAAATCAACGATATCTTGCAATTCGAGCAATATGAGGATGAATACTTATACGAGGCATGGATCCGATTTAAGAAGCTACTTCGCAAATGCCCACAGCATGGAATTGACAAAGAGGAGATCTATATTCGGTTTTATCGGGGTTTGACGAGGAAGGCTAGAAGAGAATTGGACTATTCATCGAAAGGGGGATTTCTAGCTAACGATTATGAAGAGGCCAAGAATCTCATTGAGCTAGCGGTCAACAATGATTACGAGGAGGTGACCGATAGGAAGATGATGAGAAGAAAGGTTCCATCTGGTGACGAGGACGCCTACGGTGATTTAAAGGCAAAATTTGAAAAACAAAAAAAAGAGCTCGAGATGCTAAGAAAGAATACTCTGGGAGTCAATTCAGTTTTTGAAGAGTTAAACGAGCCTATTGCAGTTAAGGAGGATGTGAACTACATGCAAGGAGGAAACTTCCGGCAAGGGGGAAATTGGGGGAACTCTTATCCGAACAATCGAAACCACCCTAATTTCTCCTATGCCAATCCGAACAATGCTCTCCAGCCACCACCGGGATTTAACGTGAAAAATGGGGTTATTCAAGAGCCGATTGCTAAGACACCTATGGAAGAGATCTTTGGAACGGTTGGAGGCGAGCCAAAAGATTTTATTTATAAAGTAGACAAGAGGTTCGGAGCTCTCGAGCATAGTGTGATATCTATTGGAAACTCGGTGATAGCCTTGACTAAGCAGATGTCGATGGTGGAGACCCAAATGAGTCAAATGGCGAACGCCCAAGCCGGATTTCATAAGCCGGGGCATTTTCCGAGCAGCACCGAGACCAACCCGAAGACGCAACAATGCAACGCAATCGAGCTTCGGAGTGGAACGAGTACAGTAATCATGGGGCTGAAGTTGAGAAACCTGGAAACAAAGATGTATTAGAAACGGGAGCAGAAAACGAGAAAGAAGATGGAATACAGCAGAACCTATCGGCCAGCCTATCGGCCGATAGGCCCAACCGATACCCATACAGCATGCCGGCAGTGAAGCCTATCGACCCACCTATCGGCCGAAAGGCTCTGGAAGTTCGAATATGAAAGATTTTGAGGAAAAAGCTCCATTTCCAGCGTTTGGCCAAGTCGAGATATGATGAAAAGCTTCAACAATTTATCGACATGTTTCAAAAGGTGAATATCAACATTCCACTTCTAGACGCTTTGAGAGACATGCCGGGTTACGTGAAATTCTTGAAAGACGCTATGGCAAGCAAGAGGAAGTTGAGGAAGTTTGAAACAATAAATATGACAGAGGAGTGTAGCGCTATCATTCAAAACAAGCTCCCACTCAAGCGAGAAGGATCCGGGACGTTTTACTTTGACATGCATGATTGGCGACCAAGCGTTAGTAATGGGTTGTGTGATCTCGGGGCAAGCATAAATCTTATGCCTCTATCCATCTTTAAGAGGTTGAAGATTGGGGAGATGAAGCCGACTACCATTTCTCTACTCATGGCGGACGGTCGATCACTTATCAGGGGAATTGTGGAGGATGTGCTCGTTAGAGTCCAACACTTGGTCTTCGGCCGATTTCGTAGTTCTTGATATGCCCGAGGATTAAAATCAACCATTGATCTTTGGGAGACCATTTCTAGCAACGGGAGAGCACTTATAGGCGTCCGGGAGGCGATCTTACTTTCGGGTTAACGATCAAAATCTGAAAATTTCCATCTATGACGCGATGAAGAAGCCCGACGATGCGCCCGAGGAATGTTTTGAAATTGAGTCTATTATGCCGCCCGACCGACTTGTTGGAGCATTGTATTTCACACTCCATTTACTCACATTCGAGGTTGATGAAATTTCCGAGGATTTGCCGAGTATGTTCGAATGTTGGAGGCGAACGAGTCTCGACCTAATGAGAGGAGCGTGTGCTATCTTGATATCAACAAACCCGTTCAAGGGGAGTTGTCACTTGAAGATCCGGGTTGAATGAGGTATCGTCTAGCTAAAGGCGTTAAGCGTAGCACTTGTTGGGAGGTAACCCAACGTATGTATGTATATTAGTTCGTTTTATTCGTTTATTTTCGATTTTTCGTTTGCGTGATTTTTGTAGTTTCTAGTTTCGTAGTAGCTTTGCTAGTTTTTGTTAAGCTCTAATCCATGCCTTAGAGTTTTAAATACTCGCGAGTCTTTAATCGCCATACCCAAGCAAAAGCGGGACCAATTATGCGAAGAGAAAAAGGCTGGAAAATTTTTGAGACAGAAAATCCTATCGGGCGAGCATATCGGCCGATAGGCCCGGCCGATAAGTGAGAAAAATTAGAAAAATTTTATGTTACAAGCGGTGGTCGACAGAATTCCACATCGACCGATATCCCGCCCGATATGAGCATGGTAAGAGGCAGAAGTTCCTATCGGCCCGGCTATCGGCCGATAGGCTGGCCGATAGGACATACCCGGCCAAGTATACACTACGAGCTCGCCGACAAACCCGCCATTTCAGCCACAGTGATCAGGTACTCCATTAACAAAGCCACTCCTTTCTCTTTTCAAACTTATTCCTCCTTTGGGATGCGAAATAAGTTTGGGGGGGGGGGGGGGAGAAGTGCGGCTTTGTTAATTTCTTTACGTGTGAGTACCTTGTTTGCTTTGTATCTTTATATGCTTGTGTTGGTGCCCGTTGTTTTTATTTGTGCTTATCATATTGGTGTTGCGTGGTTTTGGCTTTTTGTTGCTTAGTTTTTAGATTTTTTTTTATGTTCATTTTCGTTTGGTGTGTTTGCTAGTTTCTATTTTCTATTTTTTTTAGGTCGTAGTAGTTTTTTTTGATTTCGTGTTTGCTTTTATTTGCTTTTCATTGTTTGTTTTAGATAGCCTTGCTTATCTTAGTTTTCCTTTTTAGTGAATTTTTCGAGCTTCTATTTGTGTGATACCGATGTTACGACACTGTTTTTCTCTCTGAAGAAACGGTCGAGTTTTAGTCGAGTTGTAGTTAGTAATTTCTGTTTTGCATAGTATTCATTTAGGTCCAAAATTTTTCGTGATTGTAGAGGTCTTGGCAGATAAGAGACGATACATACTTGTTTTAAAATCACCGGCAATACGTTTGGTTACATCTTCCGGATAGTGAGTAAATCTTGTTTCGTCAATCGTGTTGGCACTTAGATTGAGTTTAGAGTCGGTCAGTTTTTCCCAAAAGTTGAGATAATGTTGTTCTATGAAGGGAAGTCTAGTAACCGGGGGCATTCGCGTGACCCGTTGTTTACCCTCGTGTAAAGCAGCGACTACGATTAGACTAGTGATTTAGATATTTCACATGTGCCAATGATAGGGAACTTAGTAGCAGGGGTATTCGTGTGACCATTGTTTACTCTCGCGTAAAACGGCGACCTTGATTCGGACATGCGGAAATTATATATTCGAGTTGTTTCTCCATTGTAGACGGGAACTTAGTAACTAGAAGCATCCATGTGCCCCATGAGTGTCTTTTACGTCAAACGGTTTCCTAATACATGAGAATGGAAGTTCCACCTAGGATTACCCGATGAAACATCCGAGATCCTAACCTAGTGGTCAACTCGAATCAAATTTTTGAGCATATATATAAGGGAATCTTGCCGAGGTTTATTTGTTTATGAAACTCGTGAAAATTGTGCCACTAGGCGTATGCAGGACGAACTAGCTTGTTTATTTTAGCCTTTCATATTGACGGTCGATTTGACTCACGTTTTGTTAATCTTTGAGCTGTATTTTCTTCATGAACGAATGATTAGGACTGAACTTGACTACTTTGCGGAATCATTATTCTGAGTGCAGCTCGCTTTTACGACAATCGGATTATTAGGAGAAAATTACAGGATAGTATTGATTAGGTTGAACACTATGAGTTGCACGATGATTCACGACTTTCTTTTTATTTTCTTTTTGTTGTTCGGGACGAACAAGGCTTAAGTTTGGGGGGGTTTGATAAGTGGTAATTTTACCACATATTTCTAGGATTTTATACTAGGTTTTTATCTTGTTTCGTGATTTAATGTGCTCGTATTTGGCTTATTTATGATTAGTCGAGCCGTATTACGCGTTTGGGTTGGTTTTAGTGTGTTTGCAGGTTTTTAGAGCCAAAAGGACCCAAAACGAGACAAAGGACCGAGAGTCGAGTCAAACGGACGAAGAAACGGATTTTTGCAAGAAACAGCCAACCCTATCGGCCCAGCCTATCGACCGATAGGCACGCCCGAAAGGAGATTCTGCCCTGCCGAGTGAAGCGATCGACGAACCATCTATCGGCCAGCCTATCGGCCGATAGGCCAGCCCGAAAGGCTTCCCAGCGGACTCTCGTTTTTGGACGGATTTTGACTCTTTTAGATAGATTTTATTTCCTAGATTAGGGCTAATCGGGAATGTAACCCCCTTAGGCTATAAAAACACCCTTCTAGACCTATTCTCTATCAGCTTTTATCATATTGGATCATTCTTTATCATTCTTTTTCATCTTTTACAATTTTTAGATCTTCTTAGCAAGATTAATTGCTTTGATGCAAGAACTTTTTGGAGGAGAATTATTATTGTTTTTGGGAGATTGAAGACTCGGAGTTCATCCATAAGGGTTGTAATCTCTCTTTTCATATTAATAATATGCATTCTTCATCTATTTCTTGTCTAATTTCAATTATGTCCGGCTAATTCCTTTGATTGATTCTAGGGTTAGTAAATTTAATTGATGATCACATGATATTCCTTTGATTACCTTTTGACCTTTCATCCTAGGCTTGTGTTCAAGTTGTGTTAAATCTCATGTTAGATTAAAGGGCCCTTAATCGATGCATGTTAGCTAATTGATTTTGTCCGGAAGGAGTAATTGATTAGTGGAAATACTTGACACACAATATGATTTTATCTTGAGACCTAGCGGAGAAAGATAAATCATAGATAAATAAGTTGGTGCTTTTTAAGTGATTTTAATTCTTTGAGCCCTGGCGGGGAAAAGGGTTTTAATTAACTATCTTTCTAGGTTGCCTTGACAGGAATTCTAGATCGACCGAATGATTATTTCTAGGATTGAATTAAATTTTGGGGAGAAGGAATCAAGTGAATGGATTGTGTGAACTCAATTAGATGATACTACCCTAGGACCAATTACCTTTCGACTTGTGATTTTATCTTGTTAATTTGCTTTATTTGCTTAATTTAGATATTTCATCTTTTATTTATATTTTTATTTTTTCGATTTTTAAATTTAGATAATTAGAAGCAAACAAATTTTCGGATTCCTAAATAGCAGTCGAATTTTGAGTAGAGTTACTTCTTTTATTTTCGACACATCAATTCCCTGGGTTCGACACCTTGGAAATACTCCGAGGTTTTACAAATTTTAAAATTGATCGGATTTGAAAACCATACTACGCGAATCCAAGCGATCAATTTTTGGCGCCGTTGCCGGGGAGAAGTGCGGCTTTGTTAATTTCTTTACGTGTGAGTACCTTGTTTGCTTTGTATCTTTATATGCTTGTGTTGGTGCCCGTTGTTTTTATTTGTGCTTATCATATTGGTGTTGCGTGGTTTTGGCTTTTTGTTGCTTAGTTTTTAGATTTTTTTTTATGTTCATTTTCGTCCCCGGCAACGGCGCCAAAAATTGATCGCTGGTTTTCGCGTAGTATGGTTTTCAAATCCGATCAATTTTAAAATTTGTAAAACCTCGGAGTATTTCCAAGGTGTCGAACCCAAGGGAATTGATGTTTCGAAAATAAAAGAAGTAACTCTACTCAAAATTCGACTGCTATTTAGGAATCCGAAAATTTGTTTGCTTCTAATTATCTAAATTTAAAAATCGAAAAAATAAAAATATAAATAAAAGATGAAATATCTAAATTAAGCAAATAAAGCAAATTAACAAGATAAAATCACAAGTCGAAAGGTAATTGATCCTAGGGTAGTATCATCTAATTGAGTTCACACAATCCATTCACTTGATTCCTTCTCCCCAAAATTTAATTCAATCCTAGAAATAATCACTCGGTCGATCTAGAATTCTGTCAAGGCAACCTTGAAAGATAGTTAATTAAAACCCTTTTCCCCGCCAGGGCTCAAAGAATTAAAATCACTTAAAAAGCACCAACTTATTTATCTATGATTTTTCTTTCTCCGCTAGGTCTCAAGATAAAATCATATTGTGTGTCAAGTATTTCCACTAATCAATTACTCCTTCCGGACAAAATCAATTAGCTAACATGCATCGATTAAGGGCCCTTTAATCTAACATGAGATTTAACACAACTTGAACACAAGCCTAGGATGAAAGGTCAAAAGGTAATCAAAGGAATATCATGTGATCATCAATTAAATTTACTAACCTAGAATCAATCAAAGGAATTAGCCAGACATAATTGAAATTAGACAAGAAATAGATGAAGAATGCATATTATTAATATGAAAAGAGAGATTACAGCCTTATGGATGAACTCCAGTCTTCAATCTCCCAAAACAATAATAATTCTCCTCAAAAGTTCTTGCATCAAAGAAATTAATCTTGCTAAGAAGATCTAAAAATTGTAAAAGATGAAAAGAATGATAAAGAATGATCCAATATGATAAAAGCTGATAGAGAATACTCAAACTAGGTCTAGAATGAGGTTTATATAGCCTAAGGGGGTTAAAATCGATTAGCCCTAATCTAGGAAATAAATAATATCCAAAAGAGTCAAAATCCGTCCAGCGAGAGCATGGGAAGCCTTCGGCTGGCCTATCGGCGATAAGTGGCCGATAGTTGCTTCGTCGATCTCTTCACTCGATAGCGGGAATTCCTTTCGGACGCCCTATCGGCGATAAGTGGCGATAGGTTCTTCTGTTTTCCGCAAAAATCCGTTTCTTCGTCCGTTTGACTCGACTCTCGGTCCTTTGTCTCGTTTTGGGTCCTTTTGGCTCTAAAAACCTACAAACACACTAAAACCAACCCAAACGCGTAATACGGCTCGACTAATCATAAATAAGCCAAATACGAGCACATTAAATCACGAAACGAGATAAAAACCTAGTATAAAATCCTAGAAATATGTGGTAAAATTACCACTTATCAGTCTGCGGCATGTAATATTATTGGTTTGATCTGGGAGTGTTACATTTATGGTATCAGGGCTTAGGTTGAGGAAACCTAGGCTGTCGGGTCGAGTTATGTGTTGATGAGTCTTGTATTGACAGATTTTGTCTGACTGAGTCACGTCGTGACGCATCGTTTGGAATGTCGGTCGTGATTAATATCAGGGTGCAGCCATCATCTTCGTGCGACCTGTGGATGTAAGTCTCCCTTCTTTGTGTTTGTGCCTCGTCTGATGCGAGTTACAGGTATGATTATGAGTTAATTGACGGAATCCTCTTATGGACTTTGATTTCATGATATGTGGTTATTTGACTCTCATATTTCGTTCATATGAGGAGTAGTGTTGCTGGATTGTGCATGTTGGACTGTATTTCTTTTATCCGCTGCGTGAGTTCTTTTGTAATGGCTTTCGGTATTTTACCGACTGAGTTTTATTTCGAAAACCGATTCCCTTAACAGAGTTTTTGGCATTGTGGCCTTGATCATTTTGGCAAAATTCTTATGACGGTATTTAGTATTTTGTAAATGGCTTTTGTGAGTTTTTGAAGTATTACCGTCATCGGCCTTTCTGGTGTTTTTGTAAATGTTTTTCTTGCCTGGTGGGTTCCAGCGCAGGACCCACGGTGCTATAATGTTCCGTGTTATTACCTGAAATTTTTGGGGCATTATAGCCCATTGAATTATCTTTGAAACCTTGAGTATCTTAGAAAATAAATTCGAAACGTACTTTAAAATGAATTATTTTCTCGTGGTACATCCAAGGTGCCACAATATGTTTCAAAAATCTTCTGCCTCGAGGGTCAAAATGTTTTGAGATATTTTCAATGTTTTAGAAATACTTTTACTTAGACCCGAGGGTCGAATATTTCTGAAAGTTTTTCACTAAAAGAAAAATGTCCTCATTTTTGTTCAAACGCAAGGTGGTTTTCAAAGTCTCGACAATGATGTTTATTCAACTTTTTGTAAAGTGATACTCAAGATCAACTGGTGTTTCCAAACTTTTTTCAAAAAGTGGTTTTTGTTTTTAAAACCCATCATTTCCTGCTTGTGGTCGGAGAAGGTGTATATGATGTTGATCCTTAATGTTGTCGTTTCGTGGTGAATTGCGTGCTATCGCACCTGTGCGAGCTGTTAGAGCTTGGGTTTATATGATTGTGTACATTTGTGATTTTAGTATGTGTTGATAAGTTATGCCAAATTGGCATCTCTGGTTTATTTCTTTGTGATGTTACGTCCCATTATGTCTAGCATTTGTATATTCGGTATGCCGAGCTGGGGTGTTTCAACCGTGGTGTGTCGGGGGCATGCACGTACCAATTGTCCTTCTCGTCAGTAACGCATTTAAATTGTGGACCCGATAGACACAGGATCCAGTTTTGCGAGTTGGGTTCCGAGTCTTTTGGGGCACGAACTTCAGTACAGATATCAGGATCGGCTCTAAGAGGCCCATGGGAAATGTTTCCGTCGACTGCTTTTGTGTTGTTGCCTTGTTTCCGTTATTGTGAGTTGCGGGGATGACCTTCTTTTATAAGAGGTCGAAGGTAATACCCGTATTGTTTTTGGACTTCTGCATTTCCTCTTTCTCGGGTCTATCGACTCGCTCGTGTTCGTTGATATCTTCTGAACTTGTTCTGTATTTCAGTTTCATCGTTCGAACAAGCTGTGATCTTGTTTTGGGTCGATCTGGTTATCGCTGTGACTTTTTCGAGTTCGGTTCGATTCTTGTGAACCTTGTTCGGAAGTAACATCTTTTGGTTCTACTAGTTCTTTTATTCGAAGTGGATCGGATTTTGAACTTCTGTATTTTCGACTCTATCGACTCGTTTATGTTCGTTGACATTTTCTGAGCTTGTCCTGCCCCTTGCTTTTGTTGATCGAATGAGTGTGGTATTGTTTCGGAATAACTCGTTTGTCGTGGTGAGTTTTCAATTGCTATTCCCTTCCCTGTGGATCTTATGTGAATGCACATCTTGCTGTTTTCATCGGTTCATATATTGTCTCGAGTCGAGATGTGAACCTTGGAGTTGTTGTTTGAATTTTATTGTTCTTCGTGATTCGAACATGATTGTTCGATTTTTGTTGTCTTGATCGTTGTGGTTCGATCGTTTGATTGTTTGGTTTTGTTGGTTTCGTTTCGTGATTATTGAACAATCAGACTCCTTTGTAATTCCCTTAATTACGGGAAATTAGTCTCGTTTTCGATCTTCCAACCCTTAGGTGGTGGAATTCCGTATTTGTTCAGCGATTGGCTCGCGTTTTGATCGATGTACCGTTGGGTTGGTCAATCGTATTGATTTTCGTTCATTGTGTTTTGTGATTGTTCGGATAATCGAATTGATTGTATTATCTGTTTGATGACACTTGTCACTTGTTGGTTTTATTATGCCTCTGCCGGTGGCGTTGTGTTGGTCGTCGTGGAGCGTGTTTTCACACCGTATACCCTTTGCGTTGCTTGTAATGTTTCGCCGTTGGGCGCGATTTTTTTCGGTTCTTGTGTATCTCGTTGAGTTTACCTGGCAGAGTATTGCTTCTCCCTACTTGATTTAAGTTTCGGAACGAAACTTCTTTTAAGGAGGGTAGAATGTAATATCCGCAATTTCGGATTTCAGTAATTTTCTTTTTTCCAGCGGAGGTCCGTTTCGACGACCCGCTTTGGACCGTTTCATCATTCTGAGAACGATTAATTCTGCACTTTTTGCCATCCGAGTTCGTTTCGATATTGTTTTGTTGAGTTCCGTGTTCCTTAACGACTTTTCCGCACTCGAGTTCGATTCTTGTGAATCTCGTTCGAAATTACTATTTCGAGTTTCCCGTAAGTCCGTTTAACTTTGTTAGACGTGTTGTGAACTTCGGTTTGGTTATTCGATCACGTATCGTGATTTTCGGACGTTTTGGGCCATTTTCGTAATTTCCCAAAGTTTAGGGTAATTACCTTCCGTTGTCGAATTTCGAGCCTTCAGGTGGTCGGAATCGTGTGTTCTCTTAGTGCTCGAATTCGTCTTTGCAAATACTTCATAACCGTATATTCGATTCGTATTCAGGTTCGGGTTTCGGGGTCGTTCGGATCGTCGTTGTGGTTCTGTAGTAATTTTCGGTTTGTGTCTGGAGGTGGCTGGCCGGACACATGTGAAACGGCAGCAGCTGGCTGCTGAGCGCCGTGTCTGCGCCGGGTCGTCCAGATCGGCACTGCGAGACACGCCCGAGACACACGGCCCAGTGCAGGCGATTCTTTGCGCCGTGTTCGGCAGGCGTATAAATATGGCCGAGCAGTCGTTTTTTTCACTCGTTTTCATTTCCTATCCTTCCTGTCCGCGGCTGGAGTCTTTGAGAATTCGAAGACATGTTGTTATACTATGAATCCACGAAGTTTTTGAGTTCATATAATCGATTGATCATCACATAACATCCTTCAATCCAACGAATCAAGGCAAGTTTTCTTAAAATCTAGTTTTGGGGATTTTGTTCGTGTTGTTACCCAAAATATTATCCGGAGATGATATTGCTGGAATGGTCGAGTAACAAACAAATGCGAGAACACTTCCGAGGGAAAATAAATAACACAAGATTTGCCGGGGTTGTTAATCCCGGGCTTGAATGCTCTCGCGAGATGTTATTAATACGGACTACAAATATTAATGTTAGAATCTATTACAATGAGTGTAAAGACTTCTAGTTATCTAAGCTGTAGAGCGTGTAGATTGCCGGAAGAACCAGATATGAAGATCTGTGAGTTCTTGCTTTAGATGTTCTGAAGTGTGTATGAATATCACTATGAATGTGTAAGTAATTGCCAGATGAGTTTTCTCTCTCTCTGTACGTGTTTCACTTGTATTCACGATAATTCTCCCCTGCTGCCATGTTATGAGCCTCCTATTTATAGGAGACAAGGTTGCTGGGACCTCTCCGGCGATCGCGGGCGACCGCCGTTCTCTATATTATAATAAGATGGCCGATCGTCCCGTCACGTGGGGCTGTTCCCTTGAAGTCTGGGGCTGCTGCTGGCGGCAGTGTGTGAGCGATGGGAAGCACACGCGTCTGAAGTCATTGTCAGGAGGACCCACTTTGTACCTTTCGGCGGCCCTGTCGGTAGGTGAGGTAGGTGACAGGCTGGGGTCAAAGGTCTTATCTGTCGGCACCTTTTGTGGATCTGCACGTGGGTCACAGTCCAAGATTCGGTCTTCGATGACTTTAACGGATGTTGGATTTATACATGGCACGAGACGATCGTCTATGGTTGGATATCATAGACGATCGCCAGATACCAAAAGACGATCGCCGAATACTAAAAGACGATCGCCGGATACCAAAAGACGATCGCCGTGGGTGCCGACTGCTGGGTGTTTGCCCAGGGTATGTCTTCTATGGTTGGCTCTCAGATCATTATGCCGATCGCCATCGAGGCGTATTAGTCACCGCACAACAATTGTCCCCCGGCTCCCTTCGATGTTGAAAACACGGGGTGAGGTGGCACTGTTGGCGATCGCCAGTGCTTAGATGATTAGCTCGTTTGTTTAAGACAAGGACGATCGTCAGGACGAGTTGATTTCAAATTTGGACGATCTCCTTTTCCGCAGAGAGCAGCGGGAAATGAAGGCGGGCTCTCGAAACGTTGCAAGGACACGCATCGCGCTATCATTGGGGGAGTCCGACGGTTTGTCAGTTCTGTCGCCTGGCGTGCCCTCGAAAAGACGCGTACGCGGGTTTCGAGGGCTGTATTTAATGTGTCCCCCCCGACGGTTGCACTCCAACCCTCGGGATTTCGCCTATTTGCAAAGAGACCCCTGCTCCTGTTTATAAAAAGGGCTATGGCTTCTTCATTTCTACTCTTCACGCTTCCTCGTTTTCTAGCCGAGATTCTGCAAAATTTTTCCGACGACCCTTGTGCCGACCGTCCTTCCTTTTAGGTAAGAACATAAATCTTCTTTCTCCCCTTTACTTTTTATAACATGTCTGGAGGATCTAAGACCTTCGAGACCGGAAGCACCTCCGCCGCCGCGGCTTCGCCGGACCGGGAGGAAATTCCCGTGGGACTCCACATGGAAACGGCCGTTGAGGCTATTCGTGCGGGGATTGCACCCGCAGAACTTGAGTACCTCTTCAACGAGGCCGAAGTGGCGAGATCTGCGGCGACGGCCGAGCGAGGGGGTTCGTCGGTGGATGAAGATGAACTGGTGCGGTTGTCTTGGGAAAAGGACAGCGTATTCGGCCCCGCCTATATGGAATTTGCTAGGCTCATGGAGGGGATCGCCGGACCCTGTCCAGAATTTGATTTCAAAGCGTATTCCGCTGCTCATCCCTACGAACATGTGAAGCGAACGGCGTTCCGGGCCGCTGACCCGTCTCAGTGGACTCTTGGTCAGATCCGGAGTTCGGCGACCCGGAAAGACTTGAGACGCTGGAGGGCAAAATATCACATTCCTTCTAATGTTTCACTGCATGTGCCCTCGGAAAATGAACGTGCCGATCAACCTCTCGAGGGTCTGGTCGCCGTTAGTGAGATGATTATGGAGGCCGGCCTGCGATTCCCCTTGCCGTTCGCCGTATCCTATTTATTGATCGCCTGGAATTTGTCGCCGCTCCAACTGACGCCGAACGCCTGGCTACAGATCATCTGTACCTTGACACTTTTCGGTGGTCACCGGTTGTTCCGTCTCCTTTCTGCGATGGAAATGAACTATCTATTCAAACTGGCTGCGCAGAAAGGGTCGATCGGCGGTAATCACATTCAAGGTCGAATGGGAAGAGTGGTCCTTGGTGTGCCGAACAAGACCCGGGCCGACCTGGCAAACTGGTGCTGGGTCAGCGGAGCATGGCGATCGGCGTCAAGTGATAGGCCGGAGGAAGAGTTCGAGATCCCTACCAATTTTCGGGAGAGGAATCCGAGTAAGGGTTTTAACTCTCCCTTTGATCGGATACGTCTTGGACTGATCTAATTTTGTTTCCTTTTTGCAGGATCCCTTGTTCCAGCGATCGGCGATCTCCCCTTTGATTTCTTGATCGTTTGGGAGCGAATTCGTGCTTTGCCGGATTCCTACAAAGACGTTCGCTCACTCGGTCACGAACTTCATCGGTTGGGGGCTCGATTGTTTTGCTTCTCACGTCATCTGAAAGCTCCAGGTATAAATTTTACTTCTTCTTCCTTGCTTGACGATCGTCTGATTGAAAGAGGTGTTTAACTCGTTTGAATTTTTTCTTTGGCAGAGATTCATTTTCCCCGCTTCGCCGAGCCACCGCAAGAGATCGCCTTGTCTAACCCTGGTCTCATCGGTCGTCTTCACCAGGGTAAGAAGACGGGTCGCGTTGTTGCGACGACGTCTTGCCCCGTTCCTGTGGTGAGGCCCGTTGTGGTGCCGGTCGCCGAACCAGAAATTCAGGAGGAGGAACAACTCCAGCGCACCCGCAAGAGGCGGAGGCCGGAGGGGTCCTTGCCGACAGCTGAGGTGGACGTATCCATCTTGGAGCCGCCGCTTGCCGCTCCACCTCTCTCCGATGTTCCGATGGTGGAGGGGTCTGGCTCCAGGCCCTCGGCCGGCTTCTTGAAGGTTGCAGCAATTGCCGAAGTAGAAACACCTCGGGGTAAGCCCTATTTTGGCCGCGACCCTGAGTTGGTCAACAGGTAAGACCGGATTGATCTTTCCGAGTTAGGCAATTTGAGTAAGGTATATGCTAACTCCTTTGTTTTCTTTTTGTTTGTGCTGCAGGGTCCGTCTTGCTGATCCGGACGTCTCGCCGATGGTGCTGGACTTCCTGGAGAGCAAGTCTCCGCCGAAGTCCCTTGAATCCCTTCGTATATCTCTAAGGCCATCGCCTCTCTGCCTAAGGCTTGGACGACCGATCTCGATGCGATCTCTCGTCGGCGGTCTGGAGATGCCATGCAGGCGAACATTGCCCTGTCTCTCCAGACGGCGACGATGGCCGTCCAATCTGCCAAGGATTACGAGGGGCGACCCTCTAACGCTCGCCTCCATCAAGACCTTGAGGCCGCTCGGAATCAAAACATTGATTTCGCCAAACGGATCGAGGCCATGGAGAAGGAATGTTTAGAGACGGCCAAACGAGCTAAATAGGACATCGATCGGATGAAGCAGGAGCTGAGCCGCTCCAAGAAAGTGGCCGATCGGTTCCACGACCAGGAGAAGGAAGCTCGTCGGATGCATATGGCCTCGCAGGAGGAGGCGACCGGGCTGAAGGCGACAGTGGATCGGCTCAATAGTGTGCTGGAGAAGGCAAAGGGAGAACTTGAGAAGGCTAAGGGAGAAATGGCCGCCAAGATGGTCGAGCTAGCGGAAGCTGAGAAGACGACCACGGAGTTGAGAGGGCAGCTAAAGGCGATCGAGACCGATCCCTATCTCAATGTGTCACTCGTCGGCGAGTTCGCCTATTATGTGGCCTACGCCGACGCTGTCCGAGCAGCCAAAAAGGTAGGGATCGAGATCGGCCCTATGATGTAGAGCTTCAAGGCCTATGCACTCAAGCACCCTTTGCATCTAGAGTTTTCCCTGTCAATCCTAGACCTCGTCGACTTAGGGATCGACTTGAGTTGGTATCCTTTTCCGGATAAACTCATTTATCCTGAGGTCGATGGGGGAGCGCGTGCCGATCCGCCACCTGGGGGCAAAGACCAGCCGGAGAGACCCTGAGAGATTTTTTTGTCTTCATTTGCTTGTGACTTTTTGCTTTTTCTCTGTATTGCCTTCGGCCTTTGTATTGTACGAACTCCTTGATAATGAATAAAATACTCCTTTTTTCGCACCTGTTTCTTTTTATGTACGATCGCCTTTGAATGTTTGCATGCGAATTTTTACAAGTGTGTGTATGATTGCTTCTGATGTCTTGTTCGCCCGACCGATTGTTTGAATGTTGAATGTATTGACATGTTTGAAAATTCTTACTTGTAAATATTGTTGAACAATTCCAATCGTCCTGTGCTTGTTTGAACGAAGCCGATCGGATACGGTTCCTTCTTTCCGATCGCATTTAGGATTAGCTCCCCTCCTTTTCCCCCTTGTTTTTGTTTACTTATTGTAAGTAAGGGAACAAAAATAGTATGTCTGGTGAGGTATATTCAATTTTGCCGATTTTGAGGAACCGTGCACGGTCGCGGAGTTTGATGGACCGACCTCCACGACCGTGTCTTTGCGTGCGAGGGATATTCCCGCGACTCACTTTATTGTGAGGGTCCTCCGTTAGGTTGCGCCCGCCTTGTATTTAAACGAAAGGTGGGCGGTCTTGGTCTGGAGGAGTCCTTGCACGGGGCGTCGTCGGTTTATTCGACTCCACGTCCGCGGCTTTGTTGGCACTTTTCTACCTCGGGTCGGCATGTTAGATGGCGACCCTCGATGGTATACGTTGTGAAGGGGTAGGGATGCGCCGCCTTGTCCGGGTACATCACGTTAGATGATGTACCTTGAGGGCGTGCGAACGTGTCCACAGATTAGTTTGGAGGGTCCTTCGGCTATGCCGGCCTCGTATTTAAACGAAGGGCGGGCGATCTCAGCCCAAAGAAACCTTGCATGGGCGAAGGTGTCGGTTCCATCGACCTCCAGGGCCATGGCCGCATTATTTCTACCTCGGATCGTCATGTTTGAACGACGATCCTCGACGGTACACGATATGCCTGGTGGGGCGATCGTTAGAATAGATGGGATAGGAAGAGATCTTATTATATTCCTTGTACATAGGGTATTTGAAACTGAATACAAAGTTTTCACTGGTAGTATTTCTTCAGATGTACGGCGGTCTAGGGATATTGATCCGGAGTGCCGTCAGGGTGTTCAAGTTCGTAGGCTCCCTTAGTTAGCCACTTAGATATCCTGAAGGGGCCTTCCCAGTTTGGACCAAAGACACCTGTGTGGGTCTGGATCTTTTTGAGGATGAGATCTCCCACTTGGAACCTTCTTTCTTTGACCTTCGAATTGAAGAACTTCTCGGATCTCCTTTTATGGATAGTGTTCTTCATTTCTGAGGTCAGTCGTCGCTTTTCAAGCATGTCAAGGTCGATCCGCCGGGCCACATCATTGTCTTCCGTCATCTCTTGCTCGGTTCGATGGCTGAGGACGGCGATCTCCGAGGGTATCACCGCTTCTGTCCCGAAGGCGATGGCGAATGAGGTTTCACCTGTTGAATTACGGGTCGTCGCTCGATAAGACCACAAAACATCTGGAAGCTCGCTCGCCCATCGTCCTTGTCTGGAGTCAAGTCGTGCTTTAATCATGTGTTTGAGGATTTTGTTTACGGCTTCCACCTGCCCGTTCGTCTGAGGGTGGTAGGGGGCCGACAACAACTTTTTGATTCCCCACTTCTCGCAGAATTGCATGACTTCTAAGCCGTCGAACTGCTTTCCGTTGTCGGAGATGATCGCCTGGGGTAGGCCGAATCGGCATATGATATTTTTCCAAATGAACTTAATCACTTGTTCTTGGCCGATTTTGTTGAGTGGTTCGGCCTCAGCCCATTTAGTGAAATAATCGACCCCTACGAGGGCAAACTTACAGCCCCCTGGCGCAGTCGGCAAGGGACCTATGAGGTCAATGCCCCATTGGGTGAAAGGCCATGGGCTGTACATTGAAGTGAGTTGCTCGGGGGAGAGCTTGATGTTTGGGCCCATTACTTGACACCTGTGACACGATCTGGCATAGGCGATCGCATCCTTCTGAAGTGACGGCCAGAAAAAACCTTGCCTGGTTGTTTTATGGATGAGAGCTCATCCGCCAGCATGGTTTCCACAGATCCCATCATGGATCTCGGCTAAAACGAGCCGACCTTCCTCCGGTGTAATACACTTGAGGAGGGGAAGGCTGAAATCTCGCTTGTAAATTCGGTCGTCCAATAGGGTGTATCTGGTCGCGCGGAGCTGGAGTTGGCGAGCTTTGATACGGTCGTCTGGGACCGTCCCATCCTTTAAGTATTTGATGAACGGAGTCATCCAGTTCTCCTCGGCAACGGCGACTGTGGTAACCAGGTTTTTGTCGATCGCCGGCCTTGCTGATTTTGTAATTTGGATATTAGAGAAATCGGCTGCCCCATCTGACGACGCTAGCTTGGATAGGGCATCGGCCTGTGAGTTGTGCTCTCTCGGGACTTGTTCGATTAGCACTTCCTCAAATTTCGTGCACATTTCGGCGACCAATTCTTGGTATTTGACCATCTGTTCGCCGCGCACCTCATATTCTCCCTTTACTTGGTTCACGACCAAGAGGGAGTCCATGAAGATATGGAGGCGCCAAGGCTTCGTATTCGGCTTCATTGTTGGTCACACGAAATCCGAAACGCACAGCATTTGTGAAACTTTGCCCATCGGGGCTGATGAGGACAATCCCTGCCCCAGCTCGTGAGTTGGTCGCCGAGCCATCCACGTACAGCTTCCAGGCAGGGCGGCCGATCTGGGTCGGACTGTGAGGGAATTTTAATTCCACCACGAAGTCTGCCAGAGCCTGTCCTTTGATCGCTGTGCGAGGAGCGTATGTGCTACCGTATTGGGCGATCTCTAGTGACCACTTGAGGAGTCTCCCGTTGGTGTCTGGCCGGTGCAAGACTTGCCTCAGGGGGAGAGTCGTCAGAACCTCCACCTGATGTTCGAAGAATTAGGCTCTTAGCTTGCGAACACTCATGACAAGAGCATAGGCGATCTTCTCCAGAGGTGTGTATCGCGTTTCCGCGTCGTGGAGTGCTTGACTAACGAAGTAGATCGGCAAGTGGACTTGTCCCTCCGCTCGCACCAAAACGGCACTCAGTGCGACCTCCGAGGCCGCCAGGTAAAGGAATAGTTTCTCACCGGGGATCGGTTTTGCCAAGATCTGGGGGTTAGATAGGTACTCCTTGATTTTGGCGAACGCTATTTGACTCTTCTTCGTCCATGCGAACTTCTTGTTCTTTATGGTCGTGAAGAAAGGTTTGCTTTTATCCCCGAGTCGAGATATGAAACGGTTGAGGGCAGCCAAACAACCTGTGAGGCGTTGCACTTGCTTGATATTCGGTGGCTCCTGCATCTCGAGGATCGCCTGGATCTTAGTGGGGTTCGCCTCAATCCCCCTCTGGCTCACGATGTGCCCCAGGAACTTTCTGGAGCTCACCCCGAAGTTTCATTTCTTGGGGTTCAGATTCATGTTGAACTTCTCTAGGATGGCGAACGTCTCGGCAAGGTCATTGAGGTGGTCTTCCTTCTTGAGGCTTTTGACCACGATGTCGTCAATGTAGACCTCCATGGTCTTGCCGATCTGATTGGCGAACATCCCGTTTACTAGTCGCTGGTAGGTTGCCCCTGCGTTCTTCAAGCCGAACGGCATTCGGACCCAAAAGTATATGTCTTTTTCTGTGTGGAAAGATGTGTGCTTTATGTCTTTCTCCACCATTGGGATTTGATGGTATCCGGCGAAGGCATCCATGAATGACATCATTTCGCAACCTGCTGTGCTATCGACCAAGTGATCAATATGAGGTATTGGAAAGTGATCTTTTGGACATGCCGCGTTGAGGTTGGTGAAGTCGATGCATAACCTCCAGGAGCTGTTCGGATTTTTGACGAGCACGGCATTGGCGACCCACTGCGGTTTGTTTGTAGCTACCCCGATTAGTTTGTTATCGAGTAGCTTTTTGACTTCTATGTCGAGTGCTGCGTACTTCTCAGGACCGAATTTCCTACGTTTCTGGTGAACGGGCTTCCTTTCCGGGTCGATCTTTAGATAGTGGCAAGCGTGTTCAGGACTTATGCCGACCATATCTTGATGCGACCAGGCAAAGACTCCAATGTTCTTACGTAGTAAATTGATCAGATCCTCCTTTAATTCGAGGTCGACACTTGTGCCGATCTGTACTTCCCGCTTCGGGCGAGCCGGATCTATCGTTACACTTTCCAACTCTTCGATGGGGATGGTCGCCTCTCGTTTGGAACAATTTCCGGACTCGATCCTGGGATCGATGTCGAGGCTTGGCTCGAAACCGATCCTTGGCTCGATGTCGTCCGTCAATCTTTGTGAGATGGCGTCCTCTGAGTCGGGTTGGTATGATGTGCTTGGCTCGTCGATCTCCATCGGTTGATTGTTGATCGTTTCGATGTTATAAATAGCATGGGAAGTATTGAAAGAAGTTACAACATAGGAGTAATTTAAACATTTCTTTGCCATTAGCTGATCTCCTTTTACAGTACCGATCGTCCCATCGGTAGTGGTGAATTTGATACAGTAAAAGAAAGAAGAGGCGACCGCCTCAAAGATTTCTAGAAATGGACGACCTAGGAACCTATTATAGATGCTGGGCCTATCTATGATTACAAAATTTAGGTTCCTAGTAATCCTAACCTTGGGATCGTAGTAGCATATTAGCTCGACAGAGAGCTTGATCCTTCCGTAGGCTTGGACTGTGCTGTTGCGGAACCCTTGAAGCACGGTGTCGAATGGCTTGATGAACTTGGTCAGGTTGCCGAGCTGGTCAAGAGCAGATTTGAATATGATATTGCAAAAGCTCCCATTGTCAACCAGCACGCGGTCGACCATCTTCCCAAGGATACATGCAGAGATCACCAATACATCCTCTTTGGGGCACTGCACCCCCTCCCTATCCTTGTTGGAGAAGGTGATGAGCGCGTCTTTGGAGATGGTCGGCTCCGGTGAGACCACGACATGGACCCCGGCGAACGCCCTTAGTTCGGCCTTCCTCTTTCTGATCGACAGAGTGGAAACCGGGGAAAGGCCTCCGAGGTTTCCGCCTCCTTCCTGAAGCATATTAATCCGACCGCCAGGGTTGATCGGAGGGATCGATTCATCGGAGTACTCCGGCTCGTTCTGCTCGATCCTTGCGACCGGATTGGGAGGGATCTCATCGCTTTGTCGGTGCTCGCGCCCTCCGGCCCTCTCTGATTGGGGCTCTGGTCTGGTGACCAAGTTATCCAATTTTCCCTCCTCAAACAATCTCCAGAGTTGTCTGAGGAGGTCGCGGCATTGGCTGGTGTTGTGGCCGAGACTTTTGTGGTAGGCACAAAATTTGTTGCGGTCTAGGTGACCGTTGTCCCTTATCGGCTTTGGTTTGTTGAGCCATTCGCGCCCCTTGATGGCATTAAAGATGTGGGCCGGAGATAAGTTGAAGTTGCGGAGGAGGTGAACCTCCACATCCTCGAAGGCTTTGAACTCACCAGGCGGCTTTGCGACCGCCTTTCTGGGCTTAGCGACTACCTTCTTCTGAATCTGGGCCGGCGCCTTCCCTTCTCCGGTAGATCCCTCGCCTAAGCGGAGGGTGAGCATCCTCTGCCTAGCTAGAAAATCGGCGGCCCTGACGCGGAAGACCGGGTAGGTCGGGGGGATGTCCTTTGTGAGATGCCTGAGCATGGGTGAGTGGCCATGGAATCCCCCTAGGGCCGAGAAGAGATCGAGCCCGTCGCTAATGGGCTCGCCGATGAGGACTATTTCATCCACTCGGTCGATGTAGTCTTCGTCGGGCTCGTCCTTCCCCTGCCTGATCTTCATCATGCGGTGGGGGCCTTCTAGCCGAGCGACTTTGGCAGTGAAATGTGACGTGAAGTCGTTCGCCAGCTTCTCAAAGAAATTGATTGAGCGAGGTGGTAGTGAGATGTACCACCTGTGGGCGAGGTCACCCAATGTCAGTGGGAACATCCGACATTCCGTCACGTCCGATGCTCCGCATCCGGTCATGTAAATCTGGAATTTGCTCAAATGGGTCTCTGGATCTGATCTCCCCTCAAATGGTGGTGTTTGAGGGGGAGCGATCATTGGTTGAACTGGGGCGAGCTCGATCTGGACCGCGAGTGGTTCACTCGGTCCAGAGATCGATCTCCTGGCGCCTGCCCCAATTTCTAGGAGCGCCTTCATTTCGTCGAGCTGGCGCTGCATGGCGGCCATCGCCGTAGCCTGACTGCTCGCTGATTGGCTCCCGAAGCGCGAGACAAGGCGATCATGCACTGATCCCCTGGCCCCATGGTGGATGATGAGTTCTCTGCCAGCGGGCTCATTTCTTGGGAGAGTGGGGGCCCGTTGACCGGCTTGTCTTCTGGGAGTCGGATATGCCGAACTCCTGGTGACGGATTCGGACACCGATGCCTCCCGACGAGGGATCACTCCCTACGCGGCTGAAGACAGAGTCGTCCCGCCTTACGAGAGACTTTGCCTGCGGCCCGGGATTTTCTGTCGATTTCTCAACATATATCCCCTTGAGCTTCCGCTTGCCAGCTCGGCGGATGGTTGACGGAGTGATGGTGGGCGAGTCGCATGCCCTTCGTCGCTCCCTGAGGGTGGCTATGGCCTCCTCAACCTGTTCCGCGGTCTGGAACTGATCGAGTGAGAGGCTAGGGCCATCCCTCGGGGGCGGGAGTGAGAGCCTAGCGTCGCCGCGGTCACCTTCCGCCGTGGGCTGGGATTCGGTCCGGGCTGGAATGAGATTTCCGGCAGATCGTAGTGTGGCTCTTTTGGACGTCGTGGCAGATGTCATGTTTCTGAAGGCTTTTACTTGAAGAACAGTGAGTGTTTCTTCAAGTATATGTCTGGAGAATAGTGAGTGTTCTTCGAGACGGTAGGAATAAAAATGAAGGTTTAAATACCCCTTCCTCTAGCGCCAATTAATTGTTGTGCGGTGATTAATACGCCTCGATTCCGATCGGCATAATGATCTGAGAGCCAACCATAGAAGACATACTCTGGGCAAACACCCAGCAGTCGGCACCCACGGCGATCGTCTTTTGGTATCCGACGATCGTCTTGTAGTATTCGGCGATCGTCTTTTGGTATCTGGCGATCGTCTATGATATCCAACCATAGACGATCGTCTCGTGCCACGTATAAATCCAACATCCGTAAAAGTCACCAAAATCGAATCTTGGACTGTGACCCACGTGCAGATCCACAAAAGGCGCCGACAGATAAGACCTTTGACCCCAACCTGTCACCTACCTCACCTACCGACAGGGCTGCCGAAAGGTACAAAGTGGGTCCTCCCAGGATAGCGACTCAGGACGCCTACAGGCTTCCCATTGGCTCACACAGCTGGCCGCCAGCAGCAGCCCCAGACTTCAAGGGAACAGCCCCACGTGACGGGACGATTGGCCATCTTATTATAATATAGAAAACGGCGGTCGCCCGCGATCGCCAGAGAGGTCCCAGCAACCTTGTCTCCTATAAATAGGAGGCTCATAACATGGCAGCAGGGGGGAATTATTGTGAATACAAGTGAAACACGTACAGAGAGAGAGAGAGAGAAAACTCATCTGCAATTCCTTACACATTCATAGTGATATTCATACACACTTCAGAACATCAAAATCAAGAACTCACAGATCTTCATATCTGGTTCCTCTGGCAATCTACACGCTCTACAGCTTAGATAACTAGAAGTCTTTACACTCATTGTAATAGATTCTAACATTAATATTTGTACTCCACAGTATACGTATTAATAACATCTCGCGAGAGCATTCAAGCCAGGGATTAACAACCCCGGCAAATTTTGTGTTATTTATTTTCCCTCGGAAGTGTTCTCGCATTTGTTTGTTACTCGACCATTCCAGCAATATCATCTCCGGATAATATTTTGGGTAATAATAGTTCGATTTGTCCGTTTAATCCGAAATAACTTAGAATAGTGATGGATTGATGATTGTTATGTTGTATTATATCAAATTCCTTGTTATTCCACGGTAGGATTGCCGAGGATTCGTCGTTTTATTGAGTTTCTTATCGACGCCTTGAAGGTGTCCGATAAAATGTCACAAAGGGGATTTGGGCGTTCTTCGATTATTCTTCCTCGTTCATTCGTTAATTTATTGATGGTATGATGTTAGGGTCAGATTTATTGAAAGAACTCGAGTCGGAACCCTTCCGTTCGTCGTCTCCTTCAAGATTTTCGATCGTGGGTGTATTCATTGTCTTCGCCGGAGAATTGTAGGTGTTCGAGGTTTCCGGTTGAGCCGTGTTCTTCGGAGTGTCCGATATCAATTTTTGAGGCAAGCATCTTGCCCATACATTACGTGTTTTGTGGATATAATGGTTGTTAATCGTCGATTTGTGCTAAATAAATATTTATAACCATTTTTCAAAAGAATCGGTATATTTACCATCTTGGTTTTCGTAAAGGTGACCTGCGTATGTCGGGAATCAATATACTTAGTTGAATATGTGTGCTGGTGTCGAGTATAGGATCACCTTACTTTCGTGTGATATCATTATGTATGATTATGTCATCGGTAAATGTAAAGTGTAATTCTTTTGTCACATTATGTGCATGGAGTCACGTGGTTATGGATGAATATGTGAGTTTGTGTGATATTGGTTGTGTCGTTCGGTGCTGTTGAGATCTTGTGCTTCCTTGTGAATTTTTATAGTTATGGGTCGTGAGTACGTGTTGGATAATATGGCCATTCTAGCAAGGTACCTCGACTATATATATTTTGTGTGTCTGACCTTTGAGAGTTGTGGTTTTGTAATCTGTGAGTTGTTCTTCTACCCGGGGATGGCATGTGTGGCCTCTGGGGTCCAATACTAAGGGGTATGGCCACGGAAGTCGACTTGGGTGCATGTGTTGTTGTTCTTCCACCCGGGGATGGTCCGACGGGGCCTCTGGGGGCCGATACTAAGGGGTACGGCCACGGAAGTGGTTTCCCATCTGGGGACGGTTCGACGGGACCTCTGGGGATCGATGCTAAGGGGCACGGCCATGGGTTACCAAGTGTGGTTTTTGTGAGATTGATGTTGATGTTTTGATGACTATTGTGATATGTCCGGAGTATCACAATGCTTTTTGCTCGGGGTCGAGATACATTATATATCGAGTCTTGGTGTTTGGCTATAATGGCATAAGAATAACGTGTTATACGTAATGTGTCCTTGTAAGTGAATTGCAGTGGATGATCGGGTCGTGGGCCCTGTGTTTTGTGATCGAAATGGTTGGGTCGTGGACCCCGTGCATTGTTAACGGATTTGTATTTTGGAAAATGAACTTTGGGGCTGTGACCCTAAGTGGCTTTCGAGGAATTTAGAACTTTTCAATTTCTAATGTTTTCAAAACTCCCGAGATTTGGAAGTGTTTTCAATGTGCTTACTTGCTTCGTTTCTACTCTCAAGACTTAAACTATTTTAACTAAATATATCTCGGGAAGTCTTTTGTTGTATTCTCGTAATGTGTTGTGTATGGCTCGTTTTTGCACTTTATACTTGCACTAGCGAAACAGTGGAGTTTTGCTAACCCCCGAGTAATCGGGGGGTGGATATCTGTATTGTGTCCAGGTACATGCAGGTTTTCGGGAGCAAGTCACAAGATCGGTACAAGGGATGATGAAAGACGAATGATACTAATCACACGAAGGCCAGTTTTGGGTTAAGTTAGTCGAAGTCCATTGTATTGTCTTTTCCGCTGTCTTATTGTTCATTGTTGCAAGTATTTTACCCTTGCGTGGGTATGAGTCTGGATGAGTTTATGTATGTTGATTTGTAAGTCAGTGATGAAAGACCAAATCGGTCTATTGGTTCGTTATTTTGATTCGTCGGTATGTAATGTAATGTGTTGTTTTGATGTCTAGCCTGGCGGATCCTCACGGAGAGGGTCTGCGGCGTGTAATATTCCCGGTTTGATCTGGGGGTGTTACAGTAGACATGGTGGCGAGATATCGGTCGAACCCAGGATTAGGACATTGGATTGCTGTCAAGCAAATACTCAAGTACCTAAGAAGGACTAGGGAGAATATGCTTGTATATCAATCGGATACACTTTGTCCTTTGGGTTACACTGACTCAGATTTCAGTGCGGACAAAGAAAAGTCGAAATCAACTTCCGGATATGTTCTCACTTTGGGAGGTGGAGCCATCAGTTGGAGGAATGTGAAGCAGAAATCCATAGCGGACTCTACCATGGAAGCCGAGTATGTAGCAGCCTCAGAGGCAGCTAAAGAGGCGGTATGGCTCAAGTACTTCCTAAAGGATTTGGGTGTGATTCGTGATTTGCCTAGGAGTATTACACTTTATTGTGATAATACCGGTGCTGTTGCAAATTTGAAGGAACTACAGGCCCACAAAGCAAGCAAACATATCAAGCGCAAATATCATATCATTCGAGGTTTTGTGAAGAGAAAGAACATTATTGTCTCTGAGATAGCATCTGAAGACAACCTAGTTGATCCTTTCACGAAGGGTTGCCCTCAAAGTCATTTGAAGGGCATGTGGAAGGAATGGGGTTGAGATGTATGCCAGCATTGCTTTGAGTATAAGTGGAAGATAGATAGACACAGTCTACATAGTATACTTCAAAAGCATGCTTTGAGTATAAGTGGGAGATTGTTAAGGTTGTATACGTCAAGGCATACTTTATGCTTGTATTACCTAATTTCCCGGTCTTTATCTATGAGAATATTTAATTCATTTATCACATGTTTTGCATATTTATTCACGCTATGGTTATGCAAATGTAGTCTAAATTACTTTATATTGTAGATAATGTGGTTTGTCGTGTCACACAGAAGATCACATTATCGGTTCCTTATATCGTAATATTTAGTTCACAACCTATATAACATTAGACCGTTATGTGAGAGGTTGTAGTATATGCTTGAGATTGGTTGGTCTTAACCATTAGCATATATTAGCGTATTCGGTATACGTTGATTAGGATCAAGTTGAGATAGATTCTTCTGTACTGACTATAAGAAGAACGTACATCTCGGACAATTATTATTTCTTAATTCGAGTTATTAATATTTAATTATATATTTAATATTTATTGCTTTGATTTATCATGGGTGAGAGCCACAATGATTGACTCAATATGCTCGATATTTGGGGCAATATTATTATTTATATGATAATTAATATTATAGCTAGAAATCGTGTCCCGACGAGTCGGGTTGATCATGTCCGTTGAGGCACTCGAAAGGATTATTATATTAAATCCTGCAGGTGGAATTAATTTTTCGATATAATAATAAAAGTCTAGTGGTATACTCATGTACAATATATTAATTAATTAAAACTGTCAGTAGCTTAAATTAATTAATGGACATGGAATATCTTAAACACCGGAAGTAATTAATTCAAAAAGGAGCCCAATTTCGTAATTTGGGATTTTGGTAGGAAGTGCAATATCAACTTTTTAGTGGACTAAGTTGATATTAATAGAGTCTTAATATTAGGAAGAGTCCTAATATTGGAAAGAAGATATCTATTGGGTCCTTACCATATCCTCCTTAAGGTCCCTAGAGTAGCCCAAAACACCTATAAATAAGATGCATGGGGTGGCCGATTTACACACTAATTTTGGCACAAAATTTCCGATTTTCTCTACTTGTGTTTAATTGTGAATCTTGACTTGTGTCTTGGATTCCATAATTTAGTTAACATAATATTTTTCTAAATACTAAATATCCAAGAAAAATAGAGAGAAAATTCGCAAGGCAAATTTTGCAAGATAAGTGATTCGGTCGCCCCCTTGCTGTTTAAGATTGATCCGGTAGACTGTTGCCCACACGACATCCAGATAATAGGCAGGATATACTCTAGAAGACTTTGAGGTAGAAATACAAGTAGATCAAGGAAGAATACAAGGAGGTGTTCGATCGATCCAATGAGGGAATTTCTACCACTTCGCATCAAAGGTATAAATTACCAACTCCCATACGTAAATATATTTATTTGATTGTTTATTAATCTGTTTAGTTAATTAATTGACAAGCCTACATAGATCCGGTTTTTATGTTGGTTAATTTATAAAACTTTTTATAAAATAATTTCACCAACTAGCTTCCACTGCATTTTATATTCCAAAAGATTCATCTCGACCAACCGATCTGCATCACTCGCCTGTAGGGACCCGTCCGATCTGTGTGTTATTCAACGGATTCAGCCCGGCCCAAGCTGGCTCGGTCCGGCTAGGCCCGACCCATATTGTCATGGCCTATGTCGCATAACCCGAGTTCTTTTCGGCTAATTATCGAGCTCAAAAGCCACCTTTTTTGGGAAAATATATTGCTCATGATGATGTGCACGCTGTTGAAGGAAGCCATATTTAGTATCCCGTTCAAGGATCAAAGCAAATATGGAACCGAGTACCCACGTTATATTTCATTAAAGTTCTCATTTTTCAATCCCTCTTTTTGGGGATTTTTTTTAGGGAATTAGGCATTTGGGTTCATTATCTCCCACGCTACTTTGCAGTAGATGAGACTACGAGAGGTGCTATCACTTTCATATGTCGAAGTAATTGTGTTACAGTCCTGGGGGAGTCACGAATAATTGTTGAAAGTTGATATTTGTTGTTGTTGCATACACCACATTTTGGGTGCGATTCGATGTTGCCATTTTGTCGATTTTAAACCAACAATTGAAAAAAAATGAACATTGCCGGTAATAGTAAAGTTAAGAATTGTTCATGATTAGTCATGAATTTGTGACGTACAAATGGAACAAAATTTGATTGTGACAGATATGTCGTGGTTAAATCTGATTTGTGATGGATTTGTCACACTGAATTGAGGGACCACCACATTGGTCTTGACCCAATATCATACTTAGAAAACTCCACCTTTCATCTTCTTAAAATAAAATATTACATGTGGGTGTAGTCATGCACTGTCCCATTGCAATATGATATATGAAAGAATGTAAGACTAATTCTCATGATTTTTAACATGTAAAGCAATGGCATATTGCGGTAAATACATGAACTCGTTGACCTCGATTATAGTTCGTGTGACTATAGATCCAAATACTTTTCCAAGTATTTGTAAATGCGTGCACATATTTGACTATGTTTAGTCGATCTTATTGGACGTTCAAGACGAATTGATTGTGGTATATTCATTCTGTCTCATGGTTCAAAATGCTTAATTATGATGCACTGTGTTGCATCCACAACTTGGCTATTATGATGTATACTTGCAAATTGAGAATTGAATTATTTGGTTGGTTTGATGCCTTTTGGTGGATTTTGTCTATACTTTTGATCATGACAGACGCATCCTCCTTGCTATTTGTTTATGCTTTGAAACTTCAAACGGAATCAGTAGTTTTTAAACAGCCTTAGCTGTATCGACATTCTCACTCTCTCTGCAAGTCTACCAAGTGGGAGTTACTGAAAGGATCATTAGTCGAGATAAGAAGTCGAACACCCTGCAGTATTTTAACGCACCTATGGCTGTCATTTCCATGTTTTACATAACACTTATGCCATCGGATATGGTCTCAACTTTGTTTTCTCACTAAACTTGGGAAATACTAAAACAACCACTTAAAACATGCACTGTTATCTGAGTTTAATAATCCGTGTGGTGCACGATCGGTGGATAGAAAGATTCAGAAGAATAGTTTCTAGAATATTTGACCGCTTGTCCATAGCCTTCCTAATGATGGAGTTATCGTTATTTTAGTGAACAAATATCAAACTGCGCAGAATTTTATTTCGAGCAATTTTGCTAACTTTTGACCCAACCAACTTGGTTCTCGTCTTCAATTTGCAAGAGGTCTTTTGGAAGACGTTTTGAAACCTCTTTTTGGCTAAACTTGCCATAGATGATGCAATTTTTGATATGCATTATACGCTAAAATGTCATCCTTCAAATGTTGAAAATACTTTTCTTGGGGAAGCCCAAAATACGCGTGTGCATGGTAGTTTTACATCATGTTTGTATCATAATTTTGCCCCTTAGGCATATAATCTTGCCATGTTATGCATTCAATATGATAGATCATTTTGATCGTATCAGATATAAAATCTCTATACTATTAGAGTATTCGCTATGCTCATGTTTGTAAAGTTTTGCAAGCGAAATTGAGTGCTTATTAAGCTATTCCTAAGGAACACAATTTTTTTGGATTTCGTGAATCAATTGTGACTATGATGACTAGGTCATCACAATCAATGAGTGGTATAATGCTTAAGTTGTTGAATTTCGAATGGCGTATTCTAGTCACATATGTTACGTAACAGTTGAACATGTTGGAGCAATATTCGGTATACGCGCTATTGTGCGGAAGCGTATTTAAAGGTGCGGAAAATAAACGACACAAGATTTATAGAGGTTCGTCCAATCGTGCCTACGTCCTCTCTTTGTATCTTTTTCTATAGGATGAAGATCAACCTCTGCACCTCTCTTCTATCGGTCGAGGGATTACCGTTACAATTATCATATTCTATCGGTCCGAGATAAACTATAACTTACTTGTCTTTTTGTCGGTCCAACTTAAATCGTTTTCCTTTTCTATAGGACAATGAATCAACCTATCTAGGTTTCTATGGGTACTAGACAAACTTCACTCGGATATAGATTGCGATTCTAACAATGCCGGATCCTTGATCCTAATAATACCGAATCGAATCTTATCCTTTCTTTTACCTCTCGTGTATGAGTTTTCGTGTATCACACTCAAACTCTTGACAATATAAGCTCAAGTACAGCAACTAGAATGATTACAATGATATATCAAGTATGAATGATTTGCTCAAGGTTGTTGTGTGGTTGGATACCAAATGGTTTGGTATTTATAGCCATTTTCCTCCAACTAGCCGTTAGCTCCATTTGATTCTTTAGTGTGCGCTAGCCTTCCTGTGTAGTGTACGTTAAGCTCATTACGTACGTTATATATATCCTGTAGCGTACGTTATCTGCTTTCATTTTCAGTCCAGTGGCTTTCGTTTCTTCCTTTACTTACATTGTCACTTTTTATTATGTACGTTAAGTTCCCTATTTAGCGTACGTTAACTTACGCTGTAGCGTGCGTTAACCATATATCCGTTGCATGCTTTTTTCAAAATGTCCGTTTGATTCCTTGACTTTGACCCGGACTTTTCCCAACGTTCATCTTATTTGAATTCTGAAACAACTCATTACGTAAGTTAACATATCTGTGTTACGTACGTTAATCACCTTCGATAGCATGCGCTATAGAATGCATATAGTGTGTGTTAAGCTTGTCATCTGCCCACCTTTTTGCTTCTTCGATTTCTTTGTTGTTTTGTTTTTCTTCCTTGTTGTTTTCTTTGTTTAACAATTAATCATCAAAACTCGATAATGAATATTTGGAATAAAATATTCCAACAATCTCCATCTTTTTGATGATTACAAAACAACACCTTGAATGGGATAAACCTACAAAATAATATATATATATATATATATATATATATATATATAAAACAGATCAAACTTTTCGACTTTGTCTGTCTCGTTAGTTTCTTCTCCCATCCTTTCTTTCTCTCCTTTTCAACTATTTCTCATTTTTCTTTTTCATATTTTTCGACTTTCTTCGTCTTTTCACCTCCTTTGATTATTTTTATTTTTCTCATCATTCTTCCATGATGCTTTTCTCGTTCTTTTATTTTCTCTCCTTATACCATTCTTCTTTTATTCCATTCTTCTCCCCCTTTTTGTTATCAGCAAAAAGTGTATAAAAATAATAATAGAATAAACTCATGATAAATATGCAGAAAGGGTAAAACTCCCCCTGACAAAAATATCTCCCCATTTAAAAATAATACTCCCCCTGAGTAAAGTATCAATTGATGAAAATTAATTTTTGGGGATCTAACCGAAAGTCGGTCGCTTTTCATTAATATGGACGATGTTCGGAATAGTGGTTCCTCTAGGAATCCAAATCTTTTTAGTTTTAATCGTCCGACGTGGGCTTTTACAATTTGAAATATGATGCTCATTTTTTAAACATTTATCGCATCGGGTGTTGTTACCCAAAATATTATTCGGAATGATTTGCTGGATATGGCTACGGGTGAGTAACAAACAATATGCGAGAGCACGTACGATGGAATGTAAATAACACAAGATTTGTCGGGGTTGTTAATCCCGGGCTTGAATGCTCTCGCGAGAATTATTAATAAGAATACTGCTTTGGAGTACAACTATTAATGTTAGAGTACGATTACAATGAGTGTAATGACCCTAGTTGTCTATCTCTTGAATGCTGATGATTGCCAGAATAACCAGAGTTAATGCTCTGTGAGTTCTTGTTACAAAGATGAAGTGTAGCTCTAAAGGTTCTGTCCTCTTCCAAATGGTGGAAGTCTTCTATTTATAAGAGAGGAGTTTGGATGTCTCGATCCCAAACGGGCGATCGCCTTTCCTGCATTAAATGCTCATTTAATGCTTTTGACACGCCATTAAGGGCGACCGGGGCGATCGTCCCAGCACGTGGGTCGGTTTCCTTAAAGTCTGCGGCGGTTATAGGCAGCCAAACGTGCGATCCAATGAGAAAACAACATGTGCCCCGCGACTCAGTCTTGGGAGGTCCCACCTAGGGCGCCTTTTGCGGGTCTGTCGGTAGGTGAGAGGTTGTCCCTGCCACTAACAGCTGGTGATGGGCTAGAGTCAAAAAGCCTTTTTCCTGCGGCGCCGTTTGCAGGTCTGCACGTGGGCCTTCTTATCGAGATTCAGTCTTTGTAGACTTTGACGGATGTCGGCTTTACACTTGGCATAAGACGGTCGTCTTTGCACGGGCACTAAACACGATCGCCTTGTAAGACGATCACCAGGCACTTGAACTTGATCTGTTATCTTCGATTGGTAAGTCTGCCTTGGTTCATTTAACACTAACTTTGGTCGCTCGGCCCTTGTGCCGATTGCTGTTGAGGCGTATTAATCGCCGCACAACAATTTCCCCCCAGCTCGCTCCGATGTTAAAGACGTGGGGTGAGGTTGTTATACTGGCTATCGTTTGAATTAAAGGTGAGCAACCCATCACTTTATGGAACAGACGATCGTCTTCTCGAGCGGACTTTGATTTTGAATTTGGACGACCTAATCAGTCGCTGAAAAGAGCGGGAAGTGAAAGCTGACCTGAAACGTCACTGGGGCACGTGTCGCGTTCCTGTTGGGGGAGTCCGACGGTTTGTCAGACTTATCCTCTGGCGTGCCCTCGAAAAGACGCGCACGTGGGACTCGAGGGTGGCATTAAATTTGGACTTTTCCGACCTTTGCGCTTCGGCCCTTGAGACTTTGTTTATTTACCCAGAAGCCCCTGCTTTCGCCTATAAAAGGGACTAGGGTTTCTGGTTACAACCTTATCTGCACTTTGTCTGAGAAGAAAGATTGTCGGATTCCTTTGAAGCTGTGTTGCCGAGCGTCGTTTGACTAGACTTTTTGGGTAAGAAAAAAGCCTCTTCTCTTTTTCCTTTATTTTTCTGAAGATGTCCGAAGGAAAACCAACGGTGTATGAGATGGGTTGCACTTACGCCGCCGGGACTTCGACCACCCGGGAGGAAATCTCCGCGGAGTTCCACGTGGAGACAGCCATCGAGGCTATTCGCGTCGGGATTAAACCCGCAGAGGTCGAAGAACTCTTTAACGAAGTTGACGCGGCCAGGGCGGCGTAGGCCGAGCGAAGGCGTTCACTGGCCAAAGAGGAGATGGAAGTGAAGGCGTATTGGGAGAGAAATAGTGTGTTCGGCAAAGCCTTTTCAGAGTTTGCCGAACTTATGGAGAAATTGGCCGGTCTAATCCCTAAGTTTGATTTCCGCGAATACTCGATCGCCCATTCATATCAAACTGAAAGGCGGACGCTGTTCCGGGCCACGTGCCACTCCCCGTGGTCCCTTGGCCAGATTAGAAGCTCGGCAACTAGGAAAGATTTCGACTGCTGGAGGGCGAAGTTCCATGTCCCCTCGACGTTTGCCTCTATGTGCCCGCCGAGAATGAATGTGCCAACCAACCTCCTGAGGGCATGGTTGCCGTTAATGAGGCGATCATGGGGGCCGGACTGCGGTTCCCACCGCCGTTCGCCGTTTCCTACTTGTTGACCGCTTGGAATGTGGTGCCGCTCCAACTGATGCCGAACGCCTGGTTGTAGATCGTCTTCACCCCTACTCTGTTCGGCGGTCACCGGCTGTAATGCCTTCCTTCGCCACAGGATATGAACAATCTCTTCAAGCTGACGGCTCAGAAGGGTTCCGTTGGCTGCTACCACATTCAAGGTCGCTCGGGCCGAGTGACTCTTGGGGTCCCAAATAAGGTCTGGGGCGATCCGACGAAGTGGTTATGGGCCGGCGGTGCGTGGAAATCGGCCGCGAGTGACAATCCCACCAATGAGTTGGATATCCCCACCGGCTTCCGGGAGAGGAATCCGAGTAAGGGTTTTGACTCTCCCTTCATTCGGATATATTTTGAACTGATCTAATTTGGCTTTATTTTTGCAAGTGCCCTTGTCCCGGCGGCAGGCGAGCTAGCATTTGATTTTGCGATCATTTGGGAGCGGATACATAGTATTCCAGACAATCATAGCGACGCCCGCTAGATCAACAACGAAGACTACTGGTTGGCCGCTCAGCTGTTTCGTTTTCCTCGCCACCTAAGGGTTTCAGGTACGAATTTTCAAGATCTTTCTTTGCTTGAGGATCGTCTTGCGGCTGGGGAAGGTGACTAACTTTTGCCGATTGTCTTCTTTGCAGAAATCCGCTTCCCTCGCTATCCAGAGCCTTCGACAGAGATCGCTATGTCGAATCCCGAGATTATGAGTCGCCTGCGCCAAGGGAAGAAAACGATCCGAGTTCCCGCTGTGCCGCTCCGACCTATCATGTAGGCAAGGCCTCTTTAGGAGCCGGTCGCTGATGATCAAGAGCCTCGGGAGGAGGGAGAACTTCGGCTCAATCGCAAGAGACGGAGGTCGGATGAGCCCTCGGCCTCTGCTACTGTTGATGTGCTTACCATGGCGCCGCCGATCGCCGCGCCTCCACCTTCTGCGATTCCACTGATGGAGGGGTTCACGCCCTCCTCGACTTTCCTGGAGGCCACGGCGGTTGCCCGCGCTGAGACCACTCGTGGGAGGCCGTTCTTTGGCCGTGACCCGGAGAAGGTCGCAAGGTGAGCTCGGTTGTTTTGCTAGGTTATGACATTTCCTTATGTTTGGAAATATACCAACTCTTTTGTTCTTGGTACAGGGTCCGTCGCTGCGACCCGAACTGCTCGCCGTTGGTGCTGGATTTCCTATCGAGCAACGCTCCTTGCGAGGCTTTTGATGTCCCTCACTACGTTGCTCGGGCTGCCGCCGCCCGGCCGAAGGCCTGGACGACCTACCTGGAAGCGATTGCGCGCCGTCGATCTGCTGATGCGATGCAGGCGACCTTCGCTCTAGCCCTTCAGGCGGCGATGATGGCTGCCGAAGCCGTGAAAGACTATGAGGGGCGTCCCTCCACCGCTCGTCTTCAGGCGGACCTCGAGGCTGCTCGAAAACAAAATGCTGAGCTTGCCAACAGGCTCAAGGATAAGAGCTCCATGGAGGCGGCCAACAGGGCGAGCCATGACATTGATCGGGCCTGGGCGGCAAATGACCAGATGCACGATCAGATGATGGATGCCCGCAGGTCGCACGCAGCTGCACAGAAGGAGGTCGCCGAGCTAAAGGCGATCGTCGAGCGGCAGACAAACAAGCTGGCGTCATCGAAGAAAGAGGTGGCCGCCAAGGTTGCCGAGCTCCATGGCGCGAACCAAACACTTGCGGGGCTGAGGGAGAAGCTAGAGGTGACCCCTACCTTAACATAGAATACGTTAGCAAATTTGCCTATTATATGGCTTATGCTGACGCAATCCGTGCTGCTAAGAAGGGAGGGCTCGAGGTCGGCCCTTTGGCTGATAACTTCATAGCCTACGTGCTTGCACACCCTTTGCATCCCGCCTTTTTCGTGCCGATCCTAGACCTCTCCTCGGATCATGGGGTCGACTTGAGCTGGTATCTATCGCCCGACAACCTTGTTTACCCGGATGCCCCGGAGGACGGGGGTGAAGTGCCTGATGCTGGCGAGGGAGCGAACGCCGATCCTACGGCCAGGGGCGATGGCTCGACAGGAACACCCTGAGCTAGCTTGCTCTTTTTGTTTATACTTGTAATTTTCTAGGCTTCCCTTTTTGTATTTTGCCTTTGGGCGACCGTGCTTGTACTTCAAATGAAATGAAATGAGTATTTCCTTACTTGTTTGTGTGTTCATCTTTCCGAATCTTTTGCATTTGACCTCATACAAAGGTGTTTGAGAAGGAGCGATCGTCGTACGTACAGCTCCAAATGAATTGATATACTTAAACTCATACTGGTAACTTTCAGAACAAAGTCAATCGTCGTATGTATATCTGAACAAAGCCGATCTTCGTATGTACAGATCCGCTCTCCCCCTTGTTTTTGTTTACTTAGCAAAAGTAAGGGAACGAAAATAAATTGTTTAGCGAGCGATCTTTGGTCTAGTTCTTGCGATCTTCAATTTTGCAGATTCCTCGAGGAAGGCCGACCATCTCGGCCTAGAGGAACCTTGCACGGTCATGGAGTTCGATGGAACCGACCTCTGCGACCATGTCTTGTGCGCGAGCGACATTTCATTTGATGGTCTACATCTCGCGACTCACTTAATTGTGAGGGTCCTCTGTAGGCTACGTTTTGCCTAGCACTGTAGCGATGGGGCGGACAATCTCAGCCTGGAGGAGTCCTTGCACGGAGAGCCGTCGGATGAATTGACTTCGCGACCGTGGCTTGTTAGCACTTTTCTGCCTGGGACCGACATATTAGATGGTGGACCTTCGAGGGCATACGTTGTGACAGGGGCGGGATGCGTCGCATTGTCCGGGTCCACCATATTAGATGATGGACCTTTAAGGGCGGGCGAGCGTGTCCACAGATCTCATTTTGGAGGGTCCTTCGGCTATGCCCACCTCGTATTTAAACGAAAGGGCGAGCGATCTCCGCCCAAAGGAACCTTGCATGGACGGGATGTCGGTTCCATCGACCTCCAGAAACATGGCTGCACTTTTCTACATTGGATCGTCGTGTTTGATGGCGATCCTCGACGGTATACGTCATGCTGGGGGATGCGATCGCTTGCCTAGGTCCATCATGTTAGATGACAAACTTTGTAGGGAGAGCGAGTCATCCTCTTTTTGGAGGCGTTGCTCAGGCAGTAGCCTTTGGTTTGTTTTTTCTGAAGCAAATCACTTGGGGAGAACTGGAAAATCTCGTTAAGCACTTTGCACATTAAGTAAATGATTACAGGGTGTTTCTACTGATAGTACTTCTTCAAATGGACGGCGTTCCATGGATATTGGTCCAGAGTGCCGTCTGGGTGTTGGAGCTCGTAGGGTCCTTTGGTTAGCCATTTGGATATCCTGAACGGGCCCTGCCAGTTGGGACCAAATAATCCCGTGTGGGTCTGGATCTTCTTGAGGACTAGGTCGCCCACTTGAAATCGCCTTTCTTTGACCTTTGAATTGAAGAACTTTTCGGATTTCCTTATGTGGATCGTGTTCTTCATTTTCGAGGTCAGTCGTCATTCTTCGAGCATATCCAAGTCGATTCGCCAAGCTACATCGTTGTCCGTCGTCAGTTGTTGTGCAGTTCGGTGGCTGAGGACGGTGATCTCTGATGGGATCACTGCTTCTGTTCCGAAAGCGAGGGTGAACGGGGTTTCGCCGGTTGAATTTCTTGTCGTCGTTCAGTAGGACCACAAAACATCCGGGAGCTCGCTCGCCCATCGCCCTTGCTTGGATTCGAGTCTGTTTTTGATCGTGTGCTTGAGGATCTTGTTTACAGCCTCTACCTGCCCATTTGTTTGAGGGTGGTAAGGGGCCGAGAACAACTTTTTTATTCCCAATTTCTCGCAGAATTGCATAACTTTCAAACCGTCGAACTGTTTTCCATTGTCGGAGATGATAGCCTGAGGTAGACCGAAACGGCGGATGATGTTTATCCAAATGAACTTAATTACTTGCTCTTGGCCGATCTTGTTGAGTGGTTCGGCCTCTGCCCATTTTGTGAAGTAATCGACCCCCACGATGGTGAACTTACATCCCCCCGGTGCTATTGGCAAAGGACCGATGAGGTCGATGCCCCATTGGGCGAACGGCCACGGACTATACATATAGGTGAACTGCTCGGGGGAGAGCTTGATGTTCGGGCCCATTATTTGACACATGTGATAGGATCGGGCGTAGGAAATCGCGTCCTTTCACAGGGTAGGCCAGAAAAAACCTTGCCTGGTCGTCTTGTGGATGAGGGCTCACCCTCCCGCGTGATTTCCACAGATCCCGTCATGGATTTCGGCTAAAACAAGTCGGCCTTTCTCCGGCATAATTCATTTGAGGATAGGAAGGCTGAAAGCTCTCTTGTAAATCCGGTCATCCAAGAGGGTGTATCTGGTCGCTCGGAGTTGAATCTGGCGAGCCTTGACCCGATCTGTGGGGACCGTTCCGTCCTTCAAGTATTCAATGAACAGAGTCATCCAGTTCTCTTCGGCAATGGCAACTGTGGCGACCAAGCTTTTGTCGATCGCTGATCTCGCCGACTTAGTGATTTAGATGTTAGAGAAATCCGCTGCCCCATCCGACGATGCGAGTTTGGATAGGGCATCGGCCTGGGAGTTGTGCTCTCTCGGGATTTGCTCGATCAGCACTTCCTCGAAATTTGTGCACATTTTGGTGACCAACTCTTGATATTTGATCATCTGTTCACCGCGCGCTTCATGTTATCCCTTGAATTGGTTCACGACCAGGAGAGAGTCCATGAAGATGTGAAGGCGACGAACGCCCACGGAGAGCGCTAGATCGAGCCCGCCTACTAAGGCTTCGTACTCGGCTTCATTGTTGGTCGCTCGGAAATCGAAACGCACAGCATTTGTGAAACTCTAGCTGTCGGGGCTGATGAGGACAATCCATGCCCCTGCTCGCGAGCTGGCCAACGATCCATCTATGATCAGTTTCCATGCAGGATGGCCGACTTGGGTCGGGCTAGGTGGGAAAGTTAATTCCACCACAAAATCCGCAAGCGCTTGGCCCTTGATCGCCATGTGAGGAGCATACGTGACACTATATTGGGCGATCTCCAGTGACCACTTGAGGAGTCGCCCGTTGGTGTCTGGACGGTGCAGAACTTGCCTTAGAGGGAGAGTCGTCAGAACCTCCACTTGGTGTTCGAATAAATAGGCTCTCAGCTTGTGAACACTCATGACAAGCGCGTAGGCGAGCTTCTCCAGAGGCGTGTAACGTGTCTCCGCGTCGTGTAGCGTTTGACTAACGAAGTAGATCGGCAAATGGGTTTGTCCCTCTGCTCGCACTAATACTGCACTCAGCGCGACCTCCGAGGCTGCCAGGTAAAGGAACAGCTTCTCGCCGGGGATTGGTTTTGCCAAAATTTGGGGGTTGGAAAGATACTCCTTGATTTTGGCGAACGCCATTTGACTTTCTTTCGTCCACGCAATTTTTTATCTTTTATGGTAGCGAAGAAAGGCTTGCTTTTGTCTCTGAGCCGCGAAATAAAACGATTAAGGGATGCCAAACACCCCATGAGGCGTTTCACCTGCTTGACATTCCGTGGTTCTTGCATGTCGAGGATCGCCTTGATCTTTATGGGGATCGCTTCGATCCCCCTTTGGCTCACAATGTGCCCCAGGAATTTTTTGGAGCTTACTCTGAAGTTGCATTTCTTGGGTTCAGCTTCATGTTGAAACTCTCGAGGATAGCGAACATCTCGGCGAGGTCTTTGAGGTGATTTTCCTTTTTGAGGCTCTTGACCACAATATCGTTAATGTAAACCTCCATGGTTTTTTAGATTTAATCGGCAAACATCCCATTGACTAGGCGTTGGTAGGTCACCTGACACGTCTTTAATGTAACTATCGCAAGTGCACGATATCGTATCAAGTAGTAAGTGGACTTTTTGAGTCCGGTTTATCGATCCCACAAGGAAGTTAGGTTATATATTGAATTATACACTATTTAACTATTTGTTATATAGATTTATAAGATTGAAACACACAATTTAAGAGTTTTGTTTTTTAATTGCAAAGAAAATGCAATAATAGTTTTAGTATTCAAGGAAATGAAAGATTACACTAATAATGGATTAATAAAAGATAAAATGAAATAGTTGGGATTACAAACTTAGTTCATTATTAGTTATAGAAGATGTATAGGAGATCATAAGATGAATTTACTTATTATGTTGTGTAGATTCGATTTTCCTTAAAAAGATGGTTTCTCTTTCGAACTATAAAACGCCCCTTATATATTAAATCAATCCACTATATTTCTATGTTGATTGGCTTCAATACATAGCATTAAGTTTTATGAAAATAACTCAAAGAATCATCTAAGGTCTAGAGGTATATTTCTATCCCCTAGAACAACTTAGAGTGAAGATCATTTGATCTAATCAAACATTTTTTTTTCGAAACATATGAAGACCATAAATATCGTCATTTATTGGCCAGATAAATAAAGATTGGTAAAACAATGAAAATCACACACAATAATAAGTAATTCATAATAGATCTTTATACAAACTTAGATAACATGACTAACCTTGTTTATAATCCCAACTTAAGTAACTTAGCCCATGAAGGGTTTAATAAACATAATACAAGCTTGAGTGGTCATTACTAGTTGAAAAAGAGAAAGAATTGATCCCAACTCCCTTAGTAGATAAAGGAGAAAGAAGCAATAAACTCCCTTAACAACATATGTTATACCACTATTACACAAATCACTCATGAACACAAGTGTGTTCTTCACACAAAAAGAAAATATTACAAAAAGTGGAAAAATATAAGATGAATGATGAATAATGATGGATCTAAAGGGTCTATTTATACACCTAAAGTCATCTGATAGATCCGAAACTCCAGCATTATTACATTAGTCGGATCAATGCCAGTCATCCCCTCAGTAATAGACCAAAAGTATAAAAAATTAGGCAATAATCAATAATCTGCCAAGAGTTACGGCCGTAACATTGAGTTACGGCCGTAACTATGATGACTTACGGCCGTAACATTGAGGAGTTACGGCCGTAACATGTCTTCGTAAATTTGCATTTTGTGAGTTACGCCCGTACACGCCCGTATTGAGTTTTAGACTTCATTTTCAGCCCAGAATTTCTTAGACTTTGCGTTTTTGCCCCAAATCTTCTTCGGATGATAACTTTTGATATATAACTCTGATTTTGAATCCGGAAAGACTGCCGAACTCATCTCAGAAAGCCCTACAACATGAATACATAAAAATTCAACAAATAGAATATTTTATACACATGTTATTTCTTGAGTAAATAAGTAATTCAATCCGATTAAGACTAGATTTACATCTTCATCTGATAAATAATAAAATCATTAAAAGCTAATTAATTCTAAGCAAAAACCAGTAGACTAGCTCACTTATGGGTGAAATATATCGATACAAACCATGGATAAGTGCATAAAACTGACACTTATCACATCCCCAAATTTGAATTCTTGCTAGTCCCGAGCAAGACTCTTTATTATTCACGCTCAAAATAAATAAAAAAAATAAAAATAAGACACAAAATAATAAAAATAATACACACACAAATTAAGAAAAATAATTATATATATAAAGAGGATAATAGATCAAATTGCCATTAATACACAATAACCAGCTTTATACAGTAGATAAAAATGAATCAAGATTCAAAATAAATCTACTAATGATTTTGAAGTTAAAACACGGTTTTATTTTGTAATTCCAAAATGCAAGGTTCCCCCCCCAAAAGGTTGATTATTTCTTTCCCACTCGTGACACACACGACCCCCTTTAATGGTTGCTCTCGATCACTCGTTTATTTTTTGACTCAATATGAAGAAGAATTTCATTGGCGTCATCAAATATTGTGATTTTTCACGAAATTGAGTGTATTGAAATTCAGCCGCTAATTAATTCAAATCTGCTGATAAACTACATCCCTTTTAGTGATAGCTTTCATACCGTTATTTGCTAACGTGTAACTCATTTCACCAACACAATTTCCATTTTTTAAGGTGATAGCTTTCACACCGTTATTTGCTAACGTGTAGCTCTTTTCACCAACACAATTTCCATTTTTTTAGGTGATAGCTTTCATACCGTTATTTGCTAACGTGTAGCTCTTTTCACCAACACATTTTCTATCTTTTTTGTGAGACGGCAGCTACGCACCAACAATGGTTAGTCCTTTATTTTTCGCAAAATTTTAGGACCCCCAAAATTAGGCAGTTGTTGCTACTCAAGACTTCTCCCTTTTTTTTTCGACTAACCTCCTTTTATCAATGACCTCTTTTTTTTTAGGGAATAGATTTTTTGCAGAAAATCATTTATTAGTTAAGCATGAAAAATCAAAAACTCCACAAATTAAGTAAATTTCAGTTCTATTTTTCATCAACCGACTGATTCTTCTTTTCTCAAGGTAACGAATGACTCGATTTTATATGATAACTACAAGGCTTGGAAAGAGAGATTAAGGCTCAAAATTTTATGGAATATACAATTTTTTAACCGGTTTAAAACAATTTTAGAAGTTTGTATATAGCTAACTTATTGGTGTTATGGCTAGTTCTAGAAATCTCACAAATCAAAATAATATCTATATATATATATATATATATATATATATATATATACTTAAAAAAATTTAAGGCGAATAACCAAAATAATCAAAATACACCAAAATACCAACACACCAAAATAATTAAACATACCACCCCCAAACTTGAAAATAAAATTGTCCTCAGTTTTTTTAAAAAAATAAAATAAAAAGCAATGAGAAAAACATAATACTCCATGATATGAAAGTTGATGCTTGAGTTAATGCCTTTTAGAATCTGCAAGAGAATAAATATACGAGGCAAACAACAAAAGAAAATAAAATATACTCGTAAGTATAACACAATTTTTTAAGATGCACTTCAAGAAAGTCTGAAGAGTCGCCTTACGCTGCCATCAATGTTTTTATAAAAAAACACACAATAAAAATTACAGCAATAAAATAACGATACATAAATCGCGAATAGATGCACGTCAAGAGATCATGAAGAAACTCCTTAAGCTGCCATCATTTAGCACGATTTTTACACACAACGGAAAGTAAAAATACAAGAGGTCCGACATGGGTTATCAAAGGGAGAGGAATGAATCCACTTTTCGTTTTCTCACGGTAAAATCTTCCATCCAGACAATTTTAGCTAGAGCTGGATCTGGTTGAGGAACAAATTCAATGAGTTTTTGGATTAGTTCTTCTGGTGTTGTTGCAACGACTATGATTCGTTTAGCACGCTCGGAAATAAATCCTTTTTCAGCAGAGTAGTCGATGAAAGATAGTAAACCATCAAAGAAACCATTGACATTTAGCAGACCTATTGGCTTTTGATGAACATTTAGCTGGGCTCTGGTAACCACATGAAAAAGATCCTCAAGAGTGCCAAAACCATCGGGAAGGGTGATAAAGGCGCCATAATTATTTATCATGTGAGTTATGTGATCTTGCATATTTACAGCTCTAAACTCATCACCAATAGTTGCCCCGGTGATTTTACTTTCAGCCAGAGGTTTTGGAATTATTCTCAACACTCTTACTCCTTCCATATAGGCAGAAGCAGCAGCTCGTCCCATTAATCCTAGACTTCCTCCTCCATAAACTACATGAATACATTTTTCTCCTAAGGTACGGCCCAAGTTGTGGGCTGCTTCAGTAAAGCATGCCTCTTTTCCATAATTAGCTCCACCAAAAATGCACACTGTGCTAAATTTTTTTGTGGAAGATGATGATTTCATTTTGGAAAAGAAATTTATTTGAGAGAAAAAGAGAAAAGTACAAGTTTGAGGGATGAATAAAAGAAACAAGCACAACGTTTATTTATAGAAGAAAAATGAGGTAAAATTGTTTAACAAGCTTGTGATTGCGTTGATTGTGCTTCAACTACTCAATAGAATAATGAATGCATTTATTTCGTATCACCTTTTTTTATTCAGAAAATCTCGCCATACGACAAAAATAAAAGATACTCACGTGTATGTACAGTAGTTGTGATTGTGGCTCACATCTTCCTCTGATTTTATGTTCAGAAACGGCCTAAACGCCTTTTATGAGTTGGGGAGAAGCTTCCCATCCAATTTTCTTACAAATTGGCAAACAGGGTCTTTTAACGTCAGATTCCCAAGATGTTGTTCATATTCTGGTTTGAATTTATTCCACAAACATCGAATTCCGTAATGTACGAGTCCACTAAGATGCGTGTCAAGAGAAATTTCGATATTATCTAAATTCTCTTTATTCAGACCATCCTTAATGAACTGAATTTTATCTTCTCTGTTTGTAGATGGAATTCCTAAAGATCGACATTTTAAATTACAACTCCATCTAGCACATTTATAGCAAACGGCTATTATCTTTGCTCGTCGTTTCTTGGCATATGAACTTTTTCCTAGCCCTGGTAAAAATCTAGTAGGTATTTATGTGAATTCACCTGCTATTCTTACTTTGGCTTCAATTAGGAATCTAATGTCAAAAGGTATGCTTTTATTCATAAGCAACCTCATCCTTTCAAGTCTTGTCTTGTAAATTTTTAAAATGATATTTTTGCTCAGAAAGGGAAATCTTTTTTCAATTTTATTCAATGTTTCTTCCATGATAAAAAAAATAAAATGAAAATAATTGGAGAAAATATCTAAAAATATCAGTTGTTGTGGGACACTGAAAATTTCGACTTTAATAGTCACGGAGTACCGTTATCCGCCACTTGACCGGACAAACACAAGTGAGTACTAAGTTAAAACGTTGAGAAATTGTATCTATAAAAATAGTTTACAATGTAAGATCTCAATTATAACACTTATACTTGCCCGGCAACGGCGCCAAAAACTTGACACGTATCTATCGCAAGTGCATGATATCGTATGAAGTAGTAAGTGGACTTTTTGAGTCCGGTTTATCGATCCCACGAGGAAGTTAGGTTATATATTGAATTATACACTATTTAACTATTTGTTATATAGATTTATAAGATTGAAACACACAATTTAAGAGTTTGGTTTTTTAATTGCAAATAAAATGCAATAATAGTTTTAGTATTCAATGAAATGAAAGATTACACTAATAATGGATTAATAAAAGATAAAATGAAATAGTTGGGATTACAAACTTAGTTCATCATTAGTTATAGAAGATGTATAGGAGATCATAAGATGAATTTACTTATTATGTTGTGTAGATTCGATTTTCCTTAAAAAGACGGTTTCTCTTTCGAACTATAAAACGCCCCTTATATATTAAATCAATCCACTATATTTCTATGTTGATTGGCTTCAATACATAGCATTAAGTTTTATGAAAATAACTCAAATAATCATTTAAGGAATAGAGATATATTTCTATCCCCTACAATAACTTAGAGTGAAGATCATTTGATCTAATCAAACATATTTTCTTTCGAAACATATTAAGACCATAAATATCGTCATTTATTAGCCAGATAAATAAAGATTAGTAAAACAATGAAAATCACACACAATAATAAGTAATTCATAATAGATCTTTATACAAACTTAGATAACATGACTAACCTTGTTTATAATCCCAACTTAAGTAACTTAGCCCATGAAGGGTTTAATAAACATAATACAAGCTTGCGTGGTCATTATTAGTCGAAAAAGAGAAAGAATCGATCATAACTCCCTTATTAGATAAAGGAGAAAGAAGCAATAAACTCCCTTAACAACATATGCTATACCATTATTACACAAATCACTCAAGAACACAAGTGTGTTCTTCACACAAAAAGAAAATATTACAAAAAGTGGAAAAATATAAGATGAATGATGAATAATGATGGATCTAAGGGGTCTATTTATACACCTAAAGTCATCTAATAGCTCCAAAATTCCAACATTATTACATTAGATCGGATCAATGCCAGTCATACCCTCAATAATAGACCAAAAGTATAAAAAATTAGGCAATGATCAATAATCTGCCAAGAGTTACGGCCGTAACATTGAGGAGTTACGGCCGTAACTATGATGACTTACGGCCATAACATTGAGGAGTTATGGCCGTAACATGTCTTCGTAAATTTGCATTTTGTGAGTTACGCCCGTACACGCCCGTATGGAGTTTCGGACTTCATTTTCAACCCAGAATTTCTTAGACTTTGCGTTTTTGCCCCAAATCTTCTTCGGATGATAACTTTTGATATATAACTCTGATTTTGAATCTTGAAAGACTGCCGAACTCATCTTGGAAAGCCCTACAACATGAATACATAAAAATTCAACAAATAGAACATTTTATACACATGTTATTTCTTGAGTAAATCAGTAATTCAATCCGATTAAGACTAGATTTACATCTTCATCTGATAAATAATAAAATCATTAAAAGCTAATTAATTCTAAGCAAAAATGAGTAGACTAGCTCAATTATGGGTGAAATATATCGATACAACCCATGGATAAGTGCATAAAACTGACACTTATCATCGCCCCCGCATTTTTCAGACCGAGCGGCATTCGGACCCAAAAGAACACGTCTTTTTCCGTGTTGAATGATGTGTGTTTTACGTCTTTCTCCGCCATTGGGATCTGATAGTATCGGGCGAAGACGTCCATAAACGACATCATTTCGCAATCTGCCATGCTATCGACCAAGTGGTCAATGTGAGGCATTAGAAAGTGATCTTTCGGACAAGCCACGTTGAGGTCAGTGAAATCGATGCATAACCTCTAGGAGTCGCTCGCCTTCTTGACAAGCACCGCGTTGGCCACCCACTGCAGCCCGTCAGTAGCTACCCCGATCAATTTATTGTCGAGCAGCTTTTTGACTTCTGCATCTAGCGCAGCATACTTTTATGGACCGAATTTCCTACATTTTTGGTGAACAGGCTTCCTTGCCGGGTCGATATTCAGATAGTGGCAAGCATGTTCGGGATTGATGCCAACTATATCTTGATGCGACCAGGCAAAGATTCCGATGTTCTTCCGTAGTAAACTGATCAGACCGTCTTTTAGCTCGGGATCGACGCTCGAGCCGATCTGCACTTCCCGCTCCGGGCGAGCCGGATCGATTGTTATACTTTCCAACTCTTCGGTAGGGAAGGTCGCTTCTCTTTTGGAGTGATCACCGGACTCGATCCTTGGATCAACATCGAGGCTTGGCTCGAAACCGATCCTCGGTTCGATGTCATCCGATGATCGATAAGAGATGCCGTCTTCTGAGTTGGGTGGGTATGAGGTGCTTAGCTCGTCGATCTCCATTGGTTGGTTGTCGATTGTCCTAGTGTTACAAACAGGACAAGAAACGTTTAAAGGAAAAGCTACAACACAAGAGTAGTTCAAACACTTCTTTGCCATTAGCTGATCTCCTTTTATAGTACCGACTATCCCTTCGGTAGTGGGGAACTTGATACAATAAAAGAAAGAGGAGGCGACCGCCTCAAAGGTTTCTAAAAAGGGGCGATATAGGAACCCGTTATAGATGTTGGTCATGTCTATGATTACAAAGTTTAGGTTCCTAGTGATCTTAACCTTAGGATCGTAACAGCAGACTAGCTCGAAGGAGAGCTTGATCCTTCCATAGGCTTTGACCGTGTTGTCGCCGAACCCTTGAAGCACGGTTTCGAACGGCTTGATGAATTTGGTCAGGTTGCCGGACTGGTCCAGAGCAGACTTGAATATGATGTTGCAAAAGCTCCCATTGTCAACAGCACGCAGTCGGCCGTTTTCCTAAGAATACATGCAGAGATCACCAAGGCATCCCCCTTGGGGCACTACACTCCCTCCCTATCCTTGTTGGAGAAGGAGATGAGCGCATCTCTGGAGATGGTTGGCTCCGGGGGCACCACGACATGGACTCCGGCGAACGCCCTCAGCTCAGCCTTCCGTTTTTTGTTTGACATGGTGGAAACTGGGGAAAGACCTCCGAGATTTCCACCTCCAGATTGAAGCATATTGTTGGCCACTAAGTATACTGGATACAGCTTGGAAAGTGTTTTAAACTACAAGCTGTACGGTTTTAAATCTGAGTGCGTAGCAGAAGTCTTAAATACAGTAAGTTGCTGAGGATACAGGAACTCGATATGCAGAGTATACTTAAATAATCACAGTTATTAAAACAATAAAGGCAGAAGGTAAATAACACAATATTTAAAGTTGTTCGAGGTAAATCCCTCTACGTCCACTGGTCCTCCACACAGGAGTAAAAAGTTTATTATAATTACTGCATACACAACTACGTAATTATAACAACACTCAATCAATATATCTTTCACACAGATTGATATAAAGATCTTAGCTTTCAACCGTTCACACAGATTGGTTTGAGCTAACACTTTGACTGGCTTCTTCACACACAGTTCTGAAGCTTCATCTTCTTCGATGCAAATCCTTCACACACAGTTCGGGAGAAGCAAGTATTGACCGATCTGGGTTTGTTCAAGGATAGAACAGGGTATGAACAACAGCTTTGACTTTTTGAGCTTCTAGCTGATGATGTGTTGTTCAAGGTGTGAGCACTGTATATCTCTTATATCTGAATAGCAGAAAGCTTGTGAGATATGTTTTGCTCTGAATATTTCTTTGTAAGCTTGACCGTTTGTAAGTCGTTCAGTCGCTCAGTGTTTCAGTAGTTGATGATCTTCAAACCCTGGAGATATATATAGTCTCGGAAATATATCCGTTTGAAATCTATCCATTGGGCAAGATTCTGTGATAATAGACATTTGACTGAGATCCGGATATTGCGGGATTCGTAGATCTTATGACTTACATTATTTAAATACTTTATCCTTTAGTATTTAAATACTTCTTTATCAACGGGACTTGACTTCTAGTGAATACAGAAGATTCCCTCTTGTCCTGTTGAGAACTGTATGGAAGGATCACTGTATTGATATTCGAGATAGCTTCCATACTTAGTCTTTACGGGACTCTTTGTTGTACTGAAAGTTTCCACTGTATGCTGGATCTACTAGAGGTCTTCGATACAAGTTGACACTTTAGATCATCTTTTCGATACAGTTTGCTTACTGTATGCTAGATTGGCATATTGTCAAAACATCTTATCACCACTATTCGATACATGGATTTTTTATCCTAACTGTTTTGATACCGGGTTTTGTTATCCCAACAATTTTGATACAGAGTATTGTTATCCCAACAATTTCCCCCTTTTTGACAATTTGCCAAGACTTAAATCTTTCAAGCCTTCTTGATGATGCCAAAACCTTCTTTATGAAGTGAATAACCTTCTCGATGACTTCGGGCAGATATCTTGGTCTTTTGTCGAATGATCTGGCTTTCAGCAACTTAGTCTAATTTATGAACTGCTCACAGGCGAGTTCGATACAGCTAAGAGATTTTACAATTTAAGCTTATGATTGGCGCGCAGGCACAATCTTACAATGTATTCTAGATACATACAACTGAATCTATGAACTGTTCGCAGACAAGTTCGTACAGCTTAATTTTTAAACAAGTTTCTATACTTGTGATTAATTTCAGCAATTAAATTTAAAGTACGTAATCATACAATAACACGGTAGATTACGAGTTGTAATCTTTCAAGACAGGCAAACATTTTTATTGATATTCAAAATAGAGTACAAGGATTGCTGTTTTGAAAGCATAATTACAAACAAAAATACAAGGAATTTAACTCCTATAATCCGAGTGTCTCCATGGCCTCTTGTCGGGATAATTCTCGGTTCCATGCCACCAGTGCTGTAGGGAATCACTGCCTTGATTGCTCTACCATCATATGATTTGTCGAAGGCAAGAATCCAGTCTTCAAGATGGGTGATCCGATCTCCTCGTCTATGTTTGGACTTCATTTCTTGTTGGAGAGGAAGCTTTCCTTCTTCTAACAACTTTGTAAATTTGTCTGCAGCCTACGTTAATGGTTTATATCCTTTGAAGATGGCGGATTACCTGACGAGTTTTGCAAAATATCTCATCAGTTCATTTCTCCTCCATTGCTTCACTTCTTCAGCAGTGGGATGGCGGTTGGTTGGCAGACGAATTTCAGAAGGCCTTTGGATTATGGTTTGCCATGGGACGCTGGGATCATGGAACTCAGGTCGAGAACCTGGAATCCTATAACTTTGAGAGGGTGCAGCTAATTTATTTAATTCTGCAGTAATGTTATCTTGAGCAGCATTAAATTCTCTTTCATTCTGTAGCCTCGTTCTCCTCGCGGCTTCTCTCGCTTCTTCCCCCTTTTTGGCGTCATCAAGACATCCTAGGATCTCCAGAGCGGCATCCTGTTTCGTCTCAATATTTGTCATTCTCTCGACCAGGGAGGAGAGCACCTGCGACATATCTTTGATGCTTTTGTCGTGGGCTCGAAGCTGGGAACCGGTTTCGATCATGGCAGATGCTGTATTGGCCTCAGACATGCGAGTTTTAGATTCCTCTTCTCTCAGGATCTTTTCTTGCTTCTCTTGCATATTGCTCAGGGCTTGCTTGAAGACTTCTGGCAAGACAGTGAAGGCTTCGACTACTCGAGAGACTTCATGCTGTAATCTAGTCATTTCTTCAACAGCAGATGTATGCATCCAATTTAGAGGTTTTTCTACTGAATACACGGCATTAACTACATCCTGGATAAAGACGGTTTTAAGGCCAAGAGAACGCAGTCGCTCTTTTCTAGTTGCAGTGCGGGGAGAATCTAGCTGAGCAAAGTCTTCTACTCCATTCAACCTTCTAAAATTCACGTTAGGGCGTGAAGTGAGTTGGACATCCTCAGGTATAGTACCGTCGTCGGATTCCAAGATGGTTGGTGGGGCAGCAGCAGCTGTTGTGGGTTCGGCGGCAGGAGGTGCGGTATCCTCCTGTTTCGAAGAGGTGTCTGTAGACATGGGTACAGGAGGGACTGTTTCCTCCTGGTGTCTCTCAGCGTCCGCCTGTTCTGGCAGAGGGACTGATTCCTCTTGCTGGAAGGTGCGTGACTCTTCTTCTTCTTCGGCAGCAGGCTCGGGTGCCTGTTCTGAAACGTTTTCTTCTTCCTCGACATGAGGGTCTGAATCCTCATTTTCAGGAACATCGTCTTGCTGTAGCGAAGGGGGCTCACTGCGGCTTGATGGTCCTTCATCATTTTGTTGAACTTGAGGGACTTCTCTTTCGTGAGCCTCCTCACGGCTCATTCTCAGACCTGTCTGAAAGGCATCGTCGTCGTCGTCTGAGTCATGGTCTTCTTTTGGACTTTTGGGAGATTCCTCGGACTTATCCTTTCCTTTCCTTCTGGCATCTGATTTGTGCAAAAGATGACTTTCAATCAACTCTTTGCAGTATAGATTATCCCATTGGATCAGGGCTTCAACTTCTTGTGAGTCCGTCACTTCCAATACAAATCTTTCTTCATTGCTCCACTCGCTCCAGTTGTAGAGGGTATCGTATGGAGCTAGCCTATAGCTTTTGCATTGAAGAAATTTTTCATAGGCCTGTTCAATTTGCACAGAAAGAAGGGTTTTATTGATAATAGTGTCCGGGGAGGGACTTCGTAGAACGTCTGAGTCCGCTGTAGCGATTGGTTCCTCTACAGGTGTGGGAACCTGTATGGAAGAGGGATTCCTTACAGAGGATGGTACATCGAAGGAAGGTGGATCCTGTATGGGTGTGGAATCCCGCATAGGAGAGTTAGCTGTTGGCTCCAAAGGGGCAGCTGACTCGCTAGAGTCTTCCAAGTTGGCAGATGTCCTCGTATCCGTCGTTGCCGCCAAAGACTCGGGATCTACTGTCGATACAGTAGCGGGCATCTCTTCCGCAGGGGTTGGGCCCTGGGGTAGTTCATCAGTGGGTTCTGCCACGGTAGGAGCTTCCTCAGAGGGTTTTTGTGGATTTAACTTTAGAAAGCCTCCTTAGATTCTTTTTCGGCTTCTCAGCAGCAACTGGTGTCTTGCTGTGAGATCTCTTTCGTTTCTTTGAAGATTCCACACTCTGGGACTTAGGAGAAACGTCCCTTGGATCTTCAGAAAGTGGTAGGTTCCGGATAAAAGGCCTGTCTGCGATCAGAATACTTTGTTTGTAGGCAGTGGGCTTGACTCCTCCCAAGAATATCCGGGAACTTATTTTCTTCGCATCTGCGGATAGTGGAAGTCCGCACTTCGTCAAAATGTGGTTTAAGAATAAACCAAATGATTTCTTCTGAGTAGCAGGTTTGGACACTTCTTCCTGCAAGCGTTTCAGAATAATTTGACACCAATTGACCTTTTCACAGGTCATAATAGCTACCGTCATTCTAAACCTAAGATTAGTGCACATCTCAAATGCACCTGTACGATTTTCAATGATGCGACAGCAAAAATCATGCAAATAAACAAACAGTAAGCAAAAGTTTTTCTTATGGCAGGTGGTGTGAACCACTTCAACCGTTGTCAAACCGGTGAACAAGCCATAATATTGAGTCAGCAACTCTTGAGACCCAAATGTCTCAAGTTTGTCTATGGTCAGGCCCTCAGAGGGTAGCCTGTAAATTTTTTTGAGAAGATCTTGGTCGACGCAGATCTCCACTCCGCGAATGACAGTGGTGATGTCAGCAACATGTCCTCTTAGGGCTAGAGGCAGAAAACGAACCACGGCGTTGAGGTAGAACTCCTCAACAAGGTGAACGTCATAACTTTCAGCGGTGTGGCTCCCAAGGCGGTAGAGGCCTTATTGACGGATTCTGGTGATGACGACCTCCATCATATCGACGTCATCAGTTTCAGCATGAATGCGCTCGATAACGACAGATCGGGTGAAGATCCGTCCAACGATGAAGTTTAGAGATTTCTTGAGGGCGGTGGTAGAGGTCTGAGCAGACGCCATTGATGATTCTCAAGAAAAGATGAAAAAGATATAAGAGGAATATGCAGTAAACACAAAAAAACTTGTAGGCTGAATTGCTTGAGTGCTCTTAAAATATGCAAAAGGCATAAAGAGTCTCAAATGGCATTTGCAGTCCTTTTATAGTAGGCGACGAAGAAGGGTTTTCAGAGAACGAATGGTCAGATTTAAGGGGTGGGAACCGTCATTTGAAATGAACGGTCATGATGGACTGAGTGTAACTGGTACACTTATCCATTGAATTTTAAAATATGAGCGGAACCCACTTCTAACATTTGTTATTACCCTCGATGCCTGAAATGGCGCTATTAAATATTAAACAATTTGAAAACATTGCGGCTTTTGAGATTTGATTGTCCAGATGTCGTGTAAGGTATTTAATGTAAATGACGTTTGACATGAAAACAGGGCACGTGGACAAAAATTATTTTTAAAAGGAAATATATTATAATATATACAATGAATATAATTCCGATAGCATGTGTTGTATCCGCGACGATACAGCGTTCCCCATTAAAAGGTACATATAGGTTTCAATTCCATACAACAACTTTTGGATTAATGCTGTATTCATGGGTCATACTGTATTCCCCTTAATTATTGCACACGTCAGCTGTAGGATGATTCATATTGCTTTGTTCCCTATAGTGCTGTATTGAAGGCTCTGAGTGTACAGATAATTACTGGTGGATATTGTATTCTTGGGTCTTACAGCATTCCCCCTCAATGGATGAGTAAAAACAGTAAATACTTACAGGGAGTCAGGCTGTAGCTATCCCAATTCGTGTCTAAGCATGTTGAATCTTGCTGTGTCGAGAGGCTTGGTGAAGATGTAGGCCAACTGAATATCTGTATGAACTTTTTCTAGCCGAACATCCTTGTTCTCAACATGATTCCTTAGGAAATGATGGTTCATGTTGATATGCTTAGTGCGCAAGGGCAATACAGGGATGTGCGTTATTGCAATTGCACTCATGCTATCACACATGATTGGCGTTTCCTTGGCTTCAATCCCATAATCTGACAACTGTTGCTGCATCCAAAGGATCTGCATACAGCAACTACCAGCAGCATAGTATTCTGATTCAGCCGTGGAAAGTGAGTTTGCCAATTGCTTCTTACTGAACCAAGCAACAAGTCTAGGTCCAAGAAAGTGACAAGTTCCACTTGTACTCTTCCTATCTAGCTTGCAGCCTCCGAGATCCGAGTCGCTGTAGCCAAATCAATCGAATCCGCCTTATTTAGGATACCACAGTCCTACATAGACTGTTCCTTTAATATACTTCAGGATTCGTTTGTTGGGATTCGGTGCCTAAATTGAAGGCCCAGCGGAAGCGGTAAAACGAAAATTAATTCGATCCGAATCCCTACGAGGATCGATCGAGCTACGTATATACAAATATTAAAAACGAATTCACAAGAGATATAGAAACTCACCCTTGTCGTCCGTTGATTAGATGGATTCCTTCTCTTGAGCTATTCCCCAAGCTTTAGTTTGATCTCTACGAATTCAATCCGCTCCACGCCCTTGAACGATCCAACGCCGAAAACACCGCGTCTCTACTTGCCACGCGCCAGAGAAACGACCGGAACGACAATCACCTTGCTATCCTCCGAGGATACGGCTAGAGCTAAGTGATGAAGCTTCCAATATGAAATTATAACACTCTAAGTGTATAACTCACAATCTCTCTTTTATTTCTCAATTTTTCTCTAAGAAAAATCAAGAACTTGATGAATAAAGATGAAGAAGACTTCGAGAAGTCTTTTCTCTCTCTCTCTACACTCTTTGTTTGATACGTATGAAATCAATCATTTTATGAGTGAGAGGAAGTCTTCCATCATATATTCAACTCCCACATCCACCAACTCATCCACACATGAGATTCCCTCCACCAAGTCATTATCTTCCACATATAATATGAAATAAAGACTAAGTGGAAAGTAGGTGGAAGGGGGGCGGCCATCTAGAAGGACACGAGCGAGTTCGGTCCGTTTCGGACTCCCGTGAGTCCAAACAGATAAACTATGATTCCATTCCGATGTATTTATATCGATTAATTAATCCAATTAATTAATCATATCAAATACATAATAACATAATTAATTTCTCCAAGAAATAATTATATTCATGAATTAAATTAATCACCAGGTAATTTATTTAATTCATTAGGCCGTAAATTAATTTATCCAATAAATTAATTTAGACATCCAATGTCCCAAAATCAATTAGACATCCAATATCCAATAAATTAGATATCCTATATCTAATATTTATAATGAGATAATTAGCTTGATTCATTCCGTCGTCAATCCTATTGCGCGACTCGGTAGGTTCGTCCCAGTCAGCAATGGGAGGAACCAAAGAGTAGTAGCACCACCTAGCCAGCCTGGCGGCCTACACTGTACCCCAACTGAGAACGAATGATGGGATCATTCAAGAACCATTATGTAGTGAATACCGATGGCGTATAAACCCTTCTTTCAAATGTCCCGATCAAGTTATAGGGTCACGGTCGATCAAACCCTATCTCGTACTTGACGCTATGCATGCGTTAATGCAAATCGAGATCATCGAGTATCGTGTATCTAATACAACTAGCTCCAATGCTTTGGCCAAAGACTTATGATCTCATCTCGCAATAACCGCATAGGACATATAACCCGCTCACTAACGGGAGAAAGAATTCTATCTTGGTATTGATGGACTGCTACTTGCTCAAGATGCACGTCGAGTTGACCCCGCCTTAGGTTTATAGGGTCGAACTACTCTAATGAAAATCTTGACGTCACAAGCACATCCCTACTAAATCCTCAAGTCGAAGGTTCACGAATACCTATCACAACCTTTCGATTCCGTCATTGATGTCCGGAGTGAAATCCATGTGACGAATCGAGGGTGAGTCGGTTCGAGTATACTAATCCAATTAGCATACCTATAACGTGTGCTCCCACTAACCATTAGTGTTCGACAGGAACTCTCCATGTCAAAGAACACGTCATACAAGTCTTCACATAAACTTAACGCCCAGTCAAGTTTCATCGACTTGCGAACGATTAAGTATTTGAGCTATAACCTTTCCAGTGCCTACCCCCTTATCCAATAAGGAGTGGAACGTTTTGCTCTCAAATACACGGACTAGTTTCTATATGTTTATTTACGAGTTAGGAATGCCAGTAACTACCAGTAAATAAAGAAACATTCATTTGCCTTATATAAATGGTTTACATAATTGCAAGTACAATGCCCTCACTCAACAACCTCTGAGTGGCATTCGAGGGCATACTCCTAACAATCTCCCACTTGCACTCAATGCCACACACTATGGTATCTAATACCCATGTTCTCCAAATGACGCTCCAAGCTAGTCTGAGAAAGTGGCTTGGTCAGTGGATCAACGACGTAGTCGGCTGACTCTACTCTATGCAGCCTAATGTATCTCTTTGCGAATGAATGCTCTTACGAGATTCTACTCTCTCTCAATATGTTTGGAACTGTTATGAAACCTTGGCTCCTAGGCCTGTGCTACTGCTCCGGCAGCGCAGCACCAGGTGTCACGTGAAGTTTACCCAGTAACTTCTAAATTCTTCCTTTGGAGGCCTCCGAGGCTACTTTATACTCAGCCTAACAGGTGGAATTAGCAGTCGCGCTATTCTTGGCACTATGCCAAGATACTGCTCCTCCATTAAGAGTAAATGTAGCCAGAAGTAGACATAGAATCGTCTTTCTGTCCTTGGAAGTTCAATACAGTGAATCCCATCACATTCAGTTCTCCACCGCCATATATAAGAACCATATCTCTAGTCCTTCTAAAGTACTTGAGAACGTTCTTTACGGTAGTCTTAATGTTCCCTACCTGGGTTTGCCTGAAACCTACTCACCACGCTTACAGCATGCGCAAGTCAGGTCTTGTACACAATATAGCATACATAAGGCTACCTACTGCCGAATCATATGGTATATAACTCATTTCCTTTCGTTTTTCCTCGCTTTGAGGACACATCTTCAAGGAGAGTTTTATTCCATGTCGCATCGGAAGGAACCCTCTTTAAGATCTAATCTATATAGAGGGCTTGGGAAAAACTTATCATTCTCTTCGATCTATACCAGTAGAATCGAATCCCAAGAATATAGGTTTCTTCTCCCAAGTCTTTCATGGAGAAATTACTCGAAAACCAAGCTTTCCCATAACTGAGCATCCCCACATCATTTCCTATTAGTAGAATGTCATCTACATATAGTACTTAGAATGTGATCTTGCTCCCACTAACCCTCTTGTATACACAAGATTCCTCTTCATTTTGAACGAAGTCAAACTCTTTGACCATCTCATCAAAATGAAGGTCCCAACTACATGAAGACTGATACAGTCCATTTCATGGAGTCTACATCCACCATTGCTAGGTCATTGGTCGTGGGTCGGTCTCTTGTTTATCACTTGAAACCTCTAGGAAACCCAGTTCCTCCAAGTGCATAAAACTATACCTCTCAGGTAATTGAGACACCCTACTAGACCTACTAGGTGGTTGTACTTGTGTTTCAGAAGGTTCGGTTCCAATTTCTTGCACAGGTGTCTCCTTAGGAGTTTCATTGTATTCTTCCAAAGAAATACTTCTACCTACTCCGCCTTCCTGAATGAACTCATCTTCCAGGAAGTGTGCTTGTAAAGCAACAATGATCTTTCGATCTTTGGGCATGTAGAATAGATATCCCATCGTCCCAGACGGGAATCCAATGAAACGTCCCTTCGCAGACCTAGCTTCCAACTTTTCCACCTTAGTCTTCTTGACATAGGCGGGACATCCCCAAATCCTAATATGATTAAGACTTGGTTTCCTTCCTTCCCACATCTCATGTGGATTTTTAGGAACGGATTTGGAAGGACATCTGTTCAAGATATACGCGGCAGTCAGGAGTGCATACCCCCACAGGTAAATCGGCAAGTCAGTATAGCCTAGCATGGAACGGACCATGTTCAATGTGGTCCGTTCCTACTACTGTCACACCATTTAAGCGAGGAGTACACGGAGGTGTTAGTTGTGAAACTATTCCATGTTCCTTAAGGAACTCGTCAAACTCCGTACTCATATACTCGCCACCTCGGTCCGACTGAAGTGCTTTGATATGATTACCAGTTTGTTTCTCGACTAGGGCCTTGAATTCCTAGAATTTCTCAAAGGCCTCGGATTTATATTTCATTAAGTATACATAACCATACCTAGTATGATCATCTGTAAACGTAATGAAATATTGATATCCGTCACGTGCTGCTTCCAAAGCACCACAAATGTCAGTATGGATTAATCCCAGTTTATCAGCGGCTCTTTCAAAAGTTCCTTGAAGGGGGACTTAGTCATTTTACCTTTAAGGCAAGATTCACAAGTAGGAAAGGGATCCGATCCCAATGGACCCATAAGTCCATCCTTTTCCATCTTGTAAACCTTGGTCTGACCAACATGACCAAGTCTAAGATGCCATTTCAAAACTTGATTGGTTTCATCCCTACCACGTTTTCTAGTCATAGTATTCACAACTACTTTGTTGCTGAGATTTAGATGATACAATCCATTTAACAATGTAGCAGTACCCACTAGTTTATTTCTGAAATAAATTTGCAGGAACCATCACCAATGAAAAATGAAAAGCCTTTTCGGTCCATGATCGGAATGGATACAATGTTTTTGTGCCCCTTGGGAAAAACAAGTACATCTTCTAAAGTCAAAACAAAGCCGGATTATAAACCCAAAAGAAGTGATACTATGTCGGTCGCCTCGACACTATGCCCGCTTCCGACTGTGATCATAACTTCTCCAGATCCAAGCTTCCTACTTTGTTCCAGATCCTGATTCACGGTACAAATATGAGAACTAGCACCAGAATCTAGTATCGAGGATGTTGGACTTCGGTCCAGTATCCTGCCTGCATGAGCTTAAAAATGCGCGAGGTGCGTCTTGCGATTCGACCTGTGAGATCTGCACTAGAAAGTGGTTAAATAAATTGATTTGGACTACTCATACCAACAAGATGCATCTTCTTTTCTGGTAGCCGTCTCATAGAAACTCCAAAGTTAAGCGTGCTTGGCCTGGAGTAGTTATGGGATGGGTGACCCCCTGGGAAGTTTCTCAGGTGTGCGTGAGTGAGGATAAAGCGCGCAATAAAAGACTCGTGTTGGTACAGTGAGGACAGTCTTCATCATTCTTGGGACCAACAATTGGTATCGGAGCAGGTCACAGGTATGAATTCCCTTGAAGTATCCTACAGTGTAGGCTGCCAGAGTGTTGGAACTAAGAGGCGGGCATGCAGCAAATATTTCCGGTTGACCGGAACTAAGATGTTAGCGCTGTGGAGGTTGTCAGGTGCTGGAGGGCTATGTGATCAAATCTAGTATGTTGGAACTGAGATACTAGCGCAGCGGAAGTAAACGGAGCTGAAATAGATGCTGATGTCAAGTGTTGGAGGACTGTGTGAATGAATCCAGCCGCTAGAGGGCTGTGTGATCAAATCTAGTTCGCGGAGGTTTCAAGACTTTGGGGCTGAGATGCTGGCAGATACTGGGAGGGGGATTGTTGGACTTCGGTCCAGTATCCTGCCTGCATGAGCTTAAAAATGCGCGAGGTGCGGCTTGCGATTCGACCTGTGAGATATGCACTAGAAAGTGGTTAAATAAATTGATTTGGACTACTCATACCAACAAGATGCATCTTCTTTTCTGGTAGCCGTCTCATAGAAACTCCAAAGTTAGAAACTCCAAAGTTAAGCGTGCTTGGCCTGGAGTAGTTATGGGATGGGTGACCCCCTGGGAAGTTTCTCAGGTGTGCGTGAGTGAGGATAAAGCGCGCTATAAAAGACTCGTGTTGGTACAGTGAGGACAGTCTTCATCATTCTTGGGACCAACACAGGAAGTAGAAAATACAGTAGCAGAACAATTTGTTTCCAAAACTAAAAGTTCTGTACCTGAAGTGCCATGAAGAATCGGACAGTCTCTAGCCCAGTGGCCCAGCTCACCGCACTTGAGACAAGCATCCTTCTTCTTCTTGTTCTTCGGAACCATCGGGGCCTTGCCCTTACCCTTAAGGTCCTTTGCTTGTGGTCCAGTCCGCTTCTTGGTCTTTTTCTTCTTATTTTTAGACTTCCGAAGTCCAGAAGAAATCACAAGGGCCGACTCCTTCATCCGCGGAGTCTTCATCTGAGACTGAGCGGTCACAAGTTTGTTCATTAGCCCAGCTAAATTACATGCAATCTCATTGCAGTTGAAGTTCATAACAAACTGTGAGAAGGAATCAGGGAGAGACTGTAGGATAAGGTCGGTTTGGAGAGAAGTATCCATTTTAAAATCAAGAGCCTCCAATCTCTCGATCCAATCTATCGATCATGGATATCATTTTGAGGACGTGTTCCCCAATCTTCTCACCTTCCTTCATCCTTGCACCGAACAGTTGGTTGGATATCTCATATCTAGCAGTTCTGCTGTGCTCACCATAAAGTTCGGTTAAGTGAGATAGAATCTGCCCAGCAGAAGTCATTTTCTCATGAGCTCTCTGAAGCTCATTAGACATGGAAGCCATCATATAAGCACGGACTTTCACGTCATCCTTAACCCACTTTTCGTGGTTTTCAATCTCTTCCTGATTGGCTCGGGTCCGCACAGGAGGCGCGGGAATGTCCGTCTCCAAGACGTATCCCAGTGCCTCTATACTGAGGACAATCATCAGATTGCGGAGCCAATCCACAAAGTTAGGTCCCATTAAGGTGTTCTTTTCGAGTAGAATTGCGAGTGGATTCATTGTCATATTGAGAGTTATGTCTGCATTAAGTATAACAGATTAATTAGTGACTTGTTATATTATGATCTGAGTATAGAATTAAGGTCTTTTCTATTCTTGTTACCCAGCTCCCACTATTTTATCGGAATAACACACTCCCATGTGAAAACCGGAAGTATTGTTGCTCTACTTCATAGTGGTGATTGAGTTCTTTATAAATCTTAATAGAGGGCAACCGAACAGGTTTCTAGTCTATTAATTTTCATAAAGTGGTGTCCAACACCAACCCATCTAATGAATGATTCGATCTTCTTTTTCCCCTTGTTCGCTCCCCTCAACCTATACGGTTTCTATGGTTCGTGAACAAGTTAAGTTTATACCATCGACGCAAATCAGTTTCACAATTGAATCTTATCCGGCAACATATCAGGTTTCTTGGGATAAAATTTGCTCCAACCGAAGGCATCCAATGCGCTCCCGGTAATTTATCCGTCCTCCCCGAATGACTACCCCGATAACTCGGAAGCATAGCACATCCGGTTTGGATTTCAATTTCCCGAAAACTCGATGGAGGGAAGGAAAACCTTGAAACCTTAAAAACATAATAATTTGTTGTGGGAGAATTTTCGCGATTAACGTTACACTTTGCACATTAATCATTTTAGCGCGTTTGTTGCATTCATACAATATGTAACAACCATTCACAACCTAGTTGCTACCAACATGTGGTTCATGGATCGTTCCTAGAAAACAAAAACTCCGTAATCTAATTACAAGTCTTCGTCTTGAATCTTCGTCTTCTCGAAACGGATCTTCCTCCGGTCTTCGTCATTACATATAAATTTTACATTGAAAAATTGCATCCTAGATACAAATATTTCTAGTAAAATAAATAGGCTCAAAACGGCCTTTACAACCCAATCGAATAAAACGAACGATTCAAACTAAGTCCATGAACCACATCCCCATTCAAAAGCATTCATCCAATAAATACTCAATAAATGGATAGCGAGAAGATTACATATGATCCAATCAATAATCAACAATACGAACCGATCCAATCGATTCACACAACCGGTAATATGATAACGTTCAAAATAATTCGGTCGACCACAATTATTCCAATTAATCGAATTTCCCTTATAAAATGAAATACCATAAATCATTTTAATCATATTAAATCTAATTTAACATGCGGGAGATTAATTTTCAAGAATACACGAAAAAATCGAGCCGGGTGAAAAATTGGCCTGCCTGGCCGAGTCACTGCCGGCAGCCTTCCGGCCAGACACGGCCCGTGTCGCCAGACACGGTCGGGTCATGCCGTGATGTCCCAGAACATTCTGCGAGACACGGCCGTGTCGACACAGTCGAGTCACTTCTGAAGCCTTAGGCCAGACACGCCGTGTCGCCCGACACGGTGGTCTCCCGAGCGTGCTTTGGCGGCTGCCGGACACGACCGAGTCACCCAGGACACGGTCGAGTCACTCTCGGCCAGAATGCACCTTTTGACCAAAAAGTCGTCCGACGACGATTCGGGGCTAGATTTTCGACCGGATATCCAATATCAATATTTTCCGACTTTCATATCTTCAATATAAATCATATTTCCCAGAAATTTAAGATTTATATTGTTGTGTCAAGAATTAACACTCTCCGACCGGCGAGCGCCTCGGAGATCGGGCGACCGAGTCACTGCCGAGCGGCCAAGGCAGAACTGCCGATCAGCGACCAGGCGGCCAGGCCTTAACCCAGCGGACGAGCTAAATCGGCCAACCGAAGGTCCCAGGACAAGTCCCAGTACCGAGCGATGGACATCAAAGGCGATCGTCTCTCGGTACTCGGCGACCGACTCCTAGCGACCGACTAGTGGACGACCATCCCTCGGCACCTGCCGACCGACCCTTGGTGACCGACCGAATGCCGACCCTCAGCAACTTGCCGATGGTGACCTCTGATGACCAGCTAGAGACGACCGCCTCATGTCGATCAGCACCGATGGCCATCCAGTCGGCAAAGGCCGAACCTTAAGACTGGCACCACGTGCAAGGGCCGAGACAAGATCCGCGAATCACGGGTCATTGACCACAGCCTGGCAGGATCTTTCCACCAGCCGACAAGCCGCCGAAAGCTGTCAGTAGGTCCGCATGTGACTGACTCCGGACGCGTGCTGACTCCCCATTGGACCGCCCAGCTGGCGCCAGCCTCTTCCTTGGACTTTTGCCCGACAGCACGGGTGATCGCCCCATTATAATATTGGCCGGCGGACGATCGCCCCATTATTATAATGGCCGGAAGGCGATCGCCCACCATAGGACAGGACCCGGCTGCCACTATAAATACAAGGCACCCTGCACTTGTCCAAGGGACCGAGATTTTGGCACACTAAACAACTCTCTGCATTATCGCGATTTCAGCACACTAGACAGAATCAATACCCAGCACTTGGCTATCTCCAACTCTTGGCAATAGCTATCATTCGGTCTTACTTCTCCCGGCCTCTCTCATCAGGCAGACGATCGGCGGGGACGAAGAACACCGAGCTTCACTCAAGAGCCGGATTAACAGAGTCTTTTTACACTCATTGTATTTAGATTTCTCTCATTAATACTTGTATCCACGAATATTTGTATTAATATCATCTCGCGAGAGCATTCAATCCCCGACCTAACAAACCCGGCAAATCTTATATTATTTATCTTCTCTCGGAAGTGCTCCCGCAATTGTTGTTTGTTGTCCATCTTCCAGCAGTATTAATCTTCGGATAAATATTTTGGGCAACAACAATTGGCGCTAGAAGGAGGGCATCCAACCCTCGAATTTTTATACCTACCGTCCCGAAAAACACTCACTGTTCTCGGGGCAGATACTTGAAGTGACACTCACTGCACTTTGTTGTGTCAAGAATTAACACCTTCCGACCGGCGATCGCCTAGGAGGTCGGGCGACCGAGTCACTGCCGAGCGGCCAAGGCAGAATCGCAATCGGCGACTGGGCGGCCGAGGCCTTAACCCAAATGGACAAGCTATATCGGCCAACCGAAGGTCCCAGGACAAGTCCCGGTGCCGAGCGATCGACCTCAGATACGATCGCCTCTCGGTACTCGGCGACCGACTCCTGGCGATCGACTTGCGGGTGATCCTCTCTCGGCATCTGCCGATCGACCCTTGGCGACCAACTCCTGGCGACCGATACGCAGACGACCATCTCTCGGCGACCGACAATCGGGCGACCCTCTATCAGCATCTGCCGATCGACCTTTGGTGACCGACCGAATGACAACCCTCACCACCTGGCCGAGGGCGACCTCGGATGATCAGCTAGAGACGACCGCCTCATGTCGATCACCACCGATGGCCATCCAGTCGGCGAAGGCCGAGCCTCAAGACTGGCACCACGTGCAAGGACCGAGACAAGATCCGCGAATCTCGGGCCATTGACCACAGCCTGGCAGAATCTCTCCACCCGGTAGGCAAAGCCGAAAGCTTGTCGGTAGGGCCGCATGTTGGCGATTAGGACACGTGATGGCTCCTTATTGGACCGCCAGTGTGCCGGCCTCTTCCTTGGACTTTAGCCCGACAAACATCTTCCTTGGACTTTAGCCGGCCGAGAGATCGCCTATTATAATATTGGCGGTAGGCGATCGGCTATTATTATAATGGCCGTGACGATCGGCCACTACTGAGACGAGACATTTGCCTATATATACAAGGCCCCCTACACTTGTATTTTCTCTCTGGCCATATCGTGATTCAAGCACACAATACAAAAGCAAACATCAAGCACTTGGCTAATCTCCAACTCTTGGCAACAGCTATCATTCGGTCTTACTTCTCCCGGCCTTTCTCCTCGAGCAGACTATCGGCAGGGACGAAGAACACCGAGCTTCGCTCAAGAGCCGGATTAACAGAGTCTTTTTACACTCATTGTATTTAGATTTCTCTCATTAATACTTGTATCCACGAATATTTGTATTAATAACATCTCGCGAGAGCATTCAAGCCCGGGCCTAACAAACCCGGCAAATCTTGTATTATTTATCTTCTCTCGGAAGTGCTCCCGCAATTGTTGTTTGTTGTCCGTCTCCAGCAGTATTTAATCTTCGGATAAATATTTTGGGCAACAAGAATTGGCGCTAGAGGAAGGGGGCATCCAACCCTCGAATTTTTATACCTACCGTCCCGAAGAACACTCACTGTTCTCGGGGCAGATACTTGAAGTGACACTCACTGCACTTCAAAGAAATCCTTCAGAAATCATGTCTTCCGCCTCCGCGTCAAAGAAGGCCGCCGTCCGGTGGCGGACCCCTGTTCCGTCGGTCGAGCGCGGCCCGATGGTGGAAGGCGCCGCCGCGGATCGAGACGCTCGATCCGTCCGGGGCGGCGGCCCGAGCCTCTCGCTCGATCGATTCGAACCAATGAACATATCGAAGAGGCCATAGCCGCCGCCAGAACGACGGAGTGCTCTCGACGCGCCTCCTGCTATGACTCCTCGGTCTCCCGCCGGAAGTCCAAGCGGAAGCTCAAGGCATCGGCCGAGCGGCGCCAGGAGGCTCTCGCCCGCAAGAAGAGGCGCTCGGCGGCCGGGGCACATCTGTCTTCGATCGCACAGGCGGTGACCCGACACAGCGGCCAGGCGATCCGGCCCGGCTACGAGACGACGGAATTTGAGTCCCTCACCAGGAGCTCGGCCTACCCGGCTCCCATAAGGCGATCCAGCCGCCTGGCTCCCGCTCGTCAAATTCCCGAGGTCGGCAGCAGCGGAGTCCGGAGGTCAGTACACGATCGCCTCGGCCCCCGCTCCCAAAGCCGATCAGCAAGCAGCCGAGCCGCGGCGATTGCCGCATTGCAACGTCAGATCGACGACGTGAAGGCGCTCCTGCAATCCGGGGCAGGCGCCATGAAGACGATCGCCGAGCCGAGCGAGCCGCTCGCGATCGACATCGAGCTCGCCCCCGTGCAGCACAAGATCGCTCCTCCTCAGACGCCCGTGTACCAAGGGCGATCGTACCCCCAAACACACCTGAACAAGTTCAGCATCTACATGACCGGGTGTGGGGCATCGGACGCGACCCGCTGCCGAATGTTCCCTCTGACACTAGACGACCTCGCCCACCGATGGTACACCTCATTGCCACCTCGGTCCATTGGCTCCTTTAACGAGCTGGCGCACGTCTTCACGGAACACTTCGCCACCAGAGTCGTCCGGCCTGAAGGTCGCCTTCGCATGATGCGAATCAAGCAGGGAGAAGAAGAGTCCGACTCGGACTACATCGATCGGGTAGACGGGATCATCCTCAACGGCGAGCCCGTAAGCGATGAGACCGCCCTCTACGCGGTCCTAGGAGGATTTCAGGGTTTTTCGCCTATGTTTAGGCATCTCACGAAGAACCAACCTACAACCTACGCAGCCTTCCAGGCTAGAGCCGCAGATTTTCTGGCCAGGCCAAGGTTCCTTCTTAGCCTGTGAGCAGCGCGATCGGCGCCCGGATGACGATCTCCCGCCCGATCGCCGATATCGATCTACGAATAAAGCGATCGGCTGCCGAGTGACGATCGCCAGTCTTCCGGCCGATCGCCGATTATCACGCTACATCATCAGCAACCCGGTGGACACGATCGCCATCTACAGTCCAGCATATAACATGACGGACTAAGGCATAAGATCGCCTCCACCGCACATCATAAATCCATGGCCCTGGCAGTCGATGGAACCGGCTGCTTCGGCCATGCAAGGTCCCTTTCGGCCGAGATCGCCCGCCCTTCGTTTAAATACGAGGCCGGCGTAGTCTGAGGGCTCTCCAACGTGTCGGTGGACACATGCCACAACCCCGTCTCAACGTACACCGTCGAGGTCGGCCATCTCCATGGCTGGCCGAGGTGGAAGCAGAGCTAACAAGCCGCGGGCGTGGAGTTGATTCATCCGACGCTGCCCCGCGCAAGGACTCCTCTAGACCGAGACCGCACGCCCTTCGTTTAAATACGAGGCGAGGCGCAGCCTAACAGAGGACCCTCATAATAAAGTGAGTCACGGGACACTCAATGTCTTCGCGCACCAAGACACGGTCATGGAGTCGGTCCATCGATTTCCGCGACTGTGCACGATTCCTCAAACAAAGAGAAACCACCCAAGTTTCCATGGGGGATCGGCCAATGTTGTTTTTGCAGGTACAAGACCGAAAGATAGCTAGCCAATCGACCATGATAGCCCAAGTCCGAATCCTAAGTCAGCTCAGATCGCCCGTCCTCATCCGAACATGATCACCAGCAAGAACCACCTCGCCCCATGTCTTCAACATAGGAGCAAGCTGGGGGGCAATTGTTGTGTCAAGAATTAACACCTTCCGACCGGCGATCGCCTAGGAGGTCGGGCGGCAAGTCACCTGAGCGGCCAAGGCGAATCTGCCGATCGGCGACTGTGCGACCGAGCCTTAACCCAGCGGACAAGCTATATCGGCCAACCGAAGGTCCCAGGACAAGTCCCGGTGCCGAGCGATCGACCTCAGATACGATCGCCTCTCGGTACTCGGCGACCGACTCCTGGCGATCGACTTGCAGGCGATCCTCTCTCGGCATCTGCCGATCGACCCTTGGCGACCAACTCCTGGCGACCGATAAGCAAACGACCATCTCTCGGCGACCGACAATCGGGCGACCCTCTATCAGCATCTGCCGATCGACCTTTGGTGACCGACCGAATGACAACCCTCAGCACCTAGCCGAGGGCGACCTCGGATGATCAGCTAGAGACGACCGCCTCATGTCGATCACCACCGATGGCCATCCAGTCGGCGAAGGCCGAGCCTCAAGACTGGCACCACGTGCAAGGACCGAGACAAGATCCGCGAATCTCGGGCCATTGACCACAGCCTGGCAGAATCTCTCCACCAGCCGACAAGCCGCCGAAAGCTTGTCAGTAGGGCTGCATGTTGACTGATTCCGGACACGTGATGGCTCCTTATTGGACCGCCCAGCTGTGCCAGCCTCTTCCTTGGACTTTAGCCCGACAGCTAGCATCTTCCTTGGACTTTAGCCCGACAGCCCAGGAGATCGCCCCATTATAATATTGGCCGGCAGGCGATCGGCACATTATTATAATGGCCGGCAGGCGATCGGCCACTACAGGACAGGACCCGTCTGCCCCTATATATACAAGGCCCCCTACACTTGTATTTTCTCTCTGGCCATATCGTGATTCAAGCACACAATACAAAAGCAAACATCAAGCACTTGGCTAATCTCCAACTCTTGGCAACAGCTATCATTCGGTCTTACTTCTCCCGGCCTTTCTCCTCGAGCAGACTATCGGCAGGGACGAAGAACACCGAGCTTCGCTCAAGAGCCGGATTAACAGAGTCTTTTTACACTCATTGTATTTAGATTTCTCTCATTAATACTTGTATCCACGAATATTTGTATTAATAACATCTCGCGAGAGCATTCAAGCCCGGGCCTAACAAACCCGGCAAATCTTGTATTATTTATCTTCTCTCGGAAGTGCTCCCGCAATTGTTGTTTGTTGTCCGTCTCCAGCAGTATTTAATCTTCGGATAAATATTTTGGGCAACAAGACACTTCAAAGAAATCCTTCAGAAATCATGTCTTCCGCCTCCGCGTCGAAGAAAGCCGCTGACCAGCCGGCTAGACCCCCCGTTCCGTCCCAGTCCGAGCCGCAGCCGATGGTGGAAGGCAGCCGCCGCGGTCAGGGATGCTCGATCCCATCCCTGGGCGGCGGCCCTAGCCTCTCGCTCGATCAGCTCCGAACCAAGGAACAGATCGACGAGGTCATGGCCGTCATACAGGAGCGACGGAGTGCTCTCGACGCGCCTCCTGCTATCACCCCCTCGGCCTCCCGCCGGAAGTCCAAGCGGAAGCTCAAGGCGTTACTGGCCGAGCGATCGCCAGGTGGCCCTCGTCCGCAAGAAGAGGCGCTCGCGGCCGGGCGCCTCGTCTTCGATCGCACAGGCGGTGACCCGACACAGCGGCCAAGGCGGTCCGGCCCGGCTACGAGGCAGCGGAGTTTGAGTCCATCACTGGGAGCTCGGCCTACCGGCTCCCGGAAGCGGCCGTGCATCTCGCGCTCGCCAAATAGCCGAGGTCGGCAGCAGCGGAGTCCGGAGATCGGTACACGATCGCCTCGGCTCCCGCTCCCAAAGCCGATCAGCAAGCGACCGAGCCACGGAGATGGCTGCGATGCAACGTCAGATCGACGACATGAAGGCGCTCCTGCAATCCAGGGCAGGCGCCATGAAGACGATCGCCAAGCCAAGCGAGCCACTCGCAATCGACATCGAGCTCGCCCCCGTGCAGCACAAGATCGCTCCTCCTCAGACACCTGTGTACGAGGGGCGATCGGACCCACAAACGCACCTGAGGAAGTTCAACATCTACATGACCGGGTGTGGGGCATCGGACGCGACCCGGTGCCGAATGTTCCCTCTGACGCTGGACGACCTCGCCCACCGGTGGTACACCTCATTGCCACCTCGGTCCATTGGCTCCATTAATGAGCTGGCGCACGTCTTCACGGAACACTTCGCCACCAGGGTCGTCCGGCCTGAAGGTCGCCTTCGCATGATGCAAATCAAGCAGGGAGAAGAAGAGTCTGATTCGGACTACATCGACCGGGTAGACGTGATCATCCTCAACGGCGAGCCCGTAAACGATGAGACCGCCCTCTACGCGGTCCTAGGAGGTTTCCAGGGTTTTTCGCCTATGTTCAGGCATCTCACGAAGACCCAACCGACGACCTACGCAGCCTTCCGGGCTAGAGCCGCAGATTTCCTGTCCAGGCAAAGGCTTCTTCTTAGCCTAGGAGTAGAGCGATCGGCGCCCGCACGACGACCTCCAGTCTCCCAGCCCGGTCGCTACTACCCAGCAGAGCCGGAGGACTCGCTCACCGCCTACAGTCCACCTTTTTAAATGAGGGACTAAGGCCCGCGATCGCCTCCGCCGCATGATAAGTGGTAATTTTACCACTTATTTCTAGGATTTTATACTAGGTTTTTATCGCGTTTCGTGATTAATGTGCTCGTATTTGGCTTATTTATGATTAGTCGAGCCGTATTACGCGTTTGGGTTGGTTTTAGTGTGTTTGCAGGTTTTTAGAGCCAAAAGGACCCAAAACGAGACAAAGGACCGAGAGTCGAGTCAAACGGACGAAGAAACGGATTTTTTGCGAAAGACAGACGAACCTATCGGCCAGCCTATCGGCCGATAGACCCGTCCGAAAGGAGTTCCTGTCCTACCGAGTGAAGAGATCGACGAACCAACTATCGGCCAGCCTATCGGCCGATAGGCCAGTCCGATAGGCTGCCCAGCGGACTCTCGTGTTTTGATGGATTTTGACTCTTTGGATAGTTTTTGTTTCCTAGATTAGGGCTAATCGGGAGTTTAACCCCCTTAGGCTATATAAGTCTCCTTGGAGACCTAGTTTTATCATCTTTCATCATTCTTTTTCATCCATTATTATCTTTAGCAGATTTTTACATCTTTTTAGCAAGATTTATTCCTTTGATCAAGAACTTTTTGGAGGAGAATTATTATTGTTTTTCGGAGAGTGAAGACTCGGAGTTCATCCGCAAGGGTTGTAATCTCTCTTTTCATATTAATAATATGCATTCTTCATCAATTTCTTGTTTAATTTCAATTATGTCTGGCTAATTCATTGATTGATTCTAGGGTTAGTAATTTTAATTGATGTTCACATGATGTTCCTTTGATTACCTTTTGACCTTTCATCCTAGGCTTGTGTTCAAGTTGTGTTAAATCTCATGTTAGATTAAAGGGCCCTTAATCGATGCATGTTAGCTAATTGATTTTGTCCGGAAGGAGTAATTGATTAGTGGAAATACTTGATGCACAATATGATTTTATCTTAAGACCTAGCGGAGAAAGATAAATCATAGATAAATAAGTTGGTGCTTTTTAAGTGATTTCAATTCTTTGAGCCCTGGCGGGGAAAAGGGTTTAAATTAACTATCTTTCTAGGTTGCCTTGATCGGAATTCTAGATCGGCTGAGTGATTATTTCTAGGATTGAATTAAAATTTGGGGAAAAGGAATCAAATGACTGGATTGTGTGAACTCAATTAGATGATACTACCCTAGGATCAATTACCTTGCGACTTGTGAAATTATCTTGCTAATTTGCTTTATTTGCTTAATTTAGATAATTCATCTTTTATTTAATTTTTATTCTTCGATTTTTAAAGTTAGATAATTAGTAACAAACAAAATTTTCGGATTCCTAAATAGCAGTCAAATTTTGAGTAGAGTTACTTCCTTTATTTTCGATACATCAATTCCCTTGGGTTCGACACCTTGGAAATACTCCGAGGTTTTACAAATTTTAAAATTGATCGGATTTGAAAACCTTACTACGCGAATCCTAGCGATCAATTTTTGGCGCCGTTGCCGGGGAATTGATAGAAAACTTAAAGGGATAATTCGAAAAAGAAGAGATTGTTACTTTAGATAGTTTACTTTTATTATTAATATTCGATCTCGTTTCCTCACATCTTGTTTTCTCTTCTTTGTAGGCGGTGCATGATCACAAGATCACAAGGAAAGGACCTATTTCCTTTGGATCCGGAAATCGAGAAGTCTTTGAGGAGGAAGAAGCAAGAAGCGAGAACCGAGACTATTTCTATACCTTTCGTTGATACCATGGCCGGCATTGGTGACCCACCACGAGAACTCGCTCGTCCCGAGAAAATCCCTTTGAATGCCCGCTTTCGACCTAAGCTGGACGATTATCAAGAAGGAGGTTAGGGGAAGATTGATGCCAACAACTTCGAGCTTAAGCCGTCCCTCATCGCTACAGTGAAGTCTCAAACATACGGAGGAGGGGTTAATGAAGATCCAAACGCTCATCTTGAGTCGTTTCTGGACATATGTGCCACCATCAAGCAAAACGGAGTGCCTCCGGATGTCATTAAGCTCCGCCTATTCCGGTTTTCCTTAGAAGACGATGCGCTAGATTGGTACAAGAGCCTAGATCGGAAGGAAATTGGTACTTGGAGAGAGATGACTCGTTGTTCTTAGCAGTTCTATCCTCCCTCGAAGGTGCAAAAACAAATCAACGATATCTTGCAATTCGAGCAATATGAGGATGAATACTTATACGAGGCATGGATCCGATTTAAGAAGCTACTTCGCAAATGCCTGACATGGAATTGACAAGGAGGAGATCTACATTCGGTTTTATCGGGGTTTGACGAGGAAGGCTAGAAGAGAGTTGGACTATTCCTCGAAAGGGGGATTTCTTGCTAACGATTATGAAGAGGCTAAGAATCTCATCGAGCTAGCTGTCAACAATGATTATGAGGAGGTGACCGTTAGGAAGATGACGAGAAGAAAGGTCCCATCCAGTGACGAGGACGCCTACGGTGATTTGAAGGCAAAATTTGAAAAACAACAAAAAGAGCTGGAGATGCTAAAAAAGAAGACTTTGGGAGTCAATGCAGTTTTTGAAGAGCTAAACGAGCCTATTGCAATTGAGGAGGATGTGAATTACGTGCAAGGAGGAAACTTCCGGCAAGGGGGAAATAGGGGGAACTATTACCCGAACAATCGAAACCACCCTAATTTCTCCTATGCCAATCCGAACAATGCTCTCCAGCCACCACCGGGATTTAACGTGAAGAACGGGGTTATTCAAGAGCCGATTGCTAAGACACCGATGGAAGAGATGTTGGAACGGTTGGAGGCAAGTCAAAAAGATTTTATCTATAAAGCAGACAAGAGGTTCGGGGCTCTCGAGCATAGTGTGACATCTATTGGAAACTCAGTGATAGCCTTGACAAAGCAGATGTCGATGGTGGAGACCCAAATGAGTCAAATGGCGAACGCCCAAGCCGGATTTCATAAGCCGGGCCATTTTTCGAGCAGCACCGATACCAACCCGAAGATGCAACAATGCAACGCAATCGAGCTTCGGAGTGGGACAAGGTACAGTAATCATGGGGCTGAAGTTGAGGAATATGGAAACAAGGATGTACTAGAAACGGGAGCCGAGAACGAGAAAGAAGATGAAATGCAGCAGGCTTATCGGCCAAGCCTATCGGCCGATAGGCCCACCCGATACCCAGACAGAATGCCGGCAGTGGATCCTATCAACCCCCCTATCGGCCGAAAGGCTCCTGGAAGTTCGAATGTGAAGGATTTTGAGATAAAAGCTCCATTTCCACAGCGATTGGCCAAGTCGAGACATGATGAAAAGCTTCAACGATTTATCGACATGTTTCAAAAGGTGAATATCAACATTCCACTTCTAGACGCTTTGAGAGACATGCCGGGGTACGTCAAATTCTTGAAGGACGCTGTGTCAAGCAAGAGGAAGTTGGGGAAGTTTGAAACAATAAATTTGACAGAGGAGTGCAGCGCTATCATTCAAAACAAGCTCCCGCTCAAGCAGAAGGATCCGGGACGTTTTACTTTTACATGCATGATTGGCGACCAAACGTTCCGTAATGTGTTGTGTGATCTCGGGGCAAGCATCAATCTTATGCCTCTATCCATCTTTAAGAGGTTGAAGATTGGGGAGATGAAGCCGACTACCATTTCTCTACTCATGGCGGACCGGTCGATCGCTTATTCGAGGGGAGTTGTGGAGGATGTGTTCGTTAGAGTCCAACACTTAATCTTCCCAGCCGATTTCGTAGTTCTTGATATGCCCGAGGACGAGAATCAACCACTGATCTTTGGGAGACCGTTTCTAGCGACGGGGAGAGCACTTATCGACGTCCAAGAGGGTGATCTTACTTTTCGAGTTAATGATCAAAATCTGAAAATTTCCATCTATGACGCGATGAAGAAGCCCGAGGATGCGCCCGAGGAATGTTATACAATTGAGTCTATTATGCCGCCCCCAACCGACTTGTTGGAGCATTGCATTTCACACTCCATTTACTCACATTCTGATGTTGAAGAAATTTATGAGGAATTGCCAGAGTATGTTCGAATGTTGGAGGCGAACGAGTTCCGATCTAATGAGAGGGATGTATGCTATCTTGATGTCAACAAACCCGTTCAAGGGGGAGTTGTCGCTGAGGACCGATCGATCGAGGTGCCAAAGTTAGAACTTAAGCCTTTGCCGGATCACTTACAATATTGCTTCTTGGGCGAGAACGAGTCTTATCCCGTGATAGTTTCTTCTTCTCTCGGACCTAATAACTTGGAGAAGCTATTACGGGTGCTGCGAAAACACAAAGGGGCGATTGGATGGACTATTTCGGACATTAAGGGAATAAGCCCTTCTATTTGTATGCACCGGATTTTGTTAGAAGACGATCATAAGCCGAGGGTGCAACCGCAAAGAAGATTAAATCCAGCAATGCAAGAGGTTGTGAGAAAAGAGGTGCTCAAATTATTAGATGCCGGGATGATATATGCGATTTCCGATAGTGAGTGGGTGAGTCCTACTCAAGTCGTCTCTAAGAAAGGCGGTATGACCGTGATCAAGGACGAGAAAGATGAATTAATCGCGACAAGGCTAGTCACGGGATGGAGAGTTTGTATCGACTACCGGCTACTTAACGCGGCGACGAGGAAGGATCATTTTCCACTTCCATTTATTGATCAAATGCTAGATCGTTTAGCCGGATACGAGTATTATTGCTTTTTGGACGGGTATTCGGGGTACAATCAAATTGCTATCGCTCCGGAAGACCAGCACAAGACCGCTTTCACGTGCCCTTATGGGGTATTCGCTTACCGGAGGATGCCGTTTGGCTTGTGCAATGCACCCGCAACTTTTCAAAGGTGCATGATGGCCATCTTTCACGGATTAGTCGAGAACATAATGGAGGTCTTTATGGATGATTTTTCAGTTTTTGGTTCAACTTTCGACCATTGCTTGAAAAATTTATCTTTGGTACTTGACCGGTGTGAGGAGACGAACCTTGTTCTAAATTGGGAGAAATGTCACTTCATGGTGCAAGAGGGAGTAGTGCTGGGGCATAAAGTATCTTCGGAAGGATTGGAGGTTGATCGAGCGAAGGTGGTTGCTATCGAGAAATTACCGCCTCCAACCAATGTTAAATCAGTACGAAGCTTCCTAGGCCATGCGGGGTTCTATAGACGGTTCATTAAGGATTTCTCAAAAATCACGAAGCCGTTATGTTCCTTGCTCGAGAAAGACACGAAATTTAAGTTTAATGATGATTACTTAAAGGCGTTTGAGACATTGAAACAAGCCTTAATTTCGACGCCGGTCTTGATCACTCCGGATTGGGGTGCACCATTCGAGTTGATGTGCGACGCGAGCGATTGGGCCGTTGGGGCCGTTTTGGGTCAGAAACGGGATAAGCTTTTCCGGGTAATTTATTATGCGAGTAAGACGATGGATTCGGCCCAAATGAACTACACCACGACGGAAAAAGAGCTGCTCGCTGTGGTCTATGCATTCGACAAATTCCGACCTTACCTAGTGGGCACTCACACTATTGTTCATACCGATCACGCAGCGATTCGCTATCTATTTGCCAAGAAGGATTCAAAGCCGAGATTAGTGAGATGGATACTCCTTCTGCAAGAGTTCGACATGGAGATCCGGGATAGGAAGGGGTGCGAGAATGTTGTTGCCGATCACCTTTCCCGTCTCGAGAAGCCGGTTGAGGGAGAAGATTCGAGGGTCGAAATAAAGGAGAACTTTCCAGACGAGCATATCCTAGCCTTGGCCGATGATACACCATGGTACGCGGACTATGTTAATTTCCTTGCTATCAAGCATGTTCCAACGGGTCTTTCTTCTCATCAAAGAAAGAAATTCTTCCATCACGTTAAATTCTACTATTGGGAAGACCCTATTCTTTATCGGAGGTGCGCAGACGGGATTATTCGCATGTGTGTTCGACAAAGCGAATGGCAAAGGATAATTGAAGAATGCCATAGTGCACCGAGTGGGGGTCATTTTGCAGCAAATCGAACGGCCATGAAGGTGTACCAATGTGGCTTCTATTGGCCTTCTATTCATAAAGATTGCCAAGCTTTTGTGAAACATTGCGATAGATGCCAATGATTGGGGAACATAGCAAAAAGAGACGAGATGCCGCAGCACACTATTATGGAAGTAGAGTTGTTTGACGTATGGGGTATCGATTTTATGGGTCCGTTTGCAAAATCACGAGGCTATTCGTATATTTTACTTGCGGTCGACTACGTGTCGAGATGGGTTGAGGCGATGCCGACGATTACGAACGATTCGAAAGTGGTGATTAAATTTCTGAATAAGAACATCTTGACTCGTTTCGGGACTCCACGAGCTTTGTTGAGTGATGGGGGGACCCACTTTAATAATAGGTGGTTAGGAACCCTTCTTGCAAAATATGGAGTTAAACATAAGATTACGTCCGCCTATCATCCACAAGCTAATGGACAAGCCGAGCTCGCCAATCGGGAGATCAAACAAATTTTAGAGAAGACGGTGACGAACAACAAGGACTGGGCTAAATATCTAGATGATGCACTTTGGGCTTATCGTACCGCGTATAAGACTCCAATTGGAATGTCTCCATACCAGCTCGTTTTTGGGAAATCCTGTCATTTACCGGTGGAGCTGGAAGTTAAAGCGTATTGGGCCACTAGAAGGATTAATTTCGAATTTCTTGAAGCTAGTGGATCAAGAAGAGAGAAGCTACTGGAAATCGACGAATGGAGAAACGAGGCTTTCGAAAATGCAAGGATTTACAAGGAAAGAGCAAAAAAGTTTCACGATGATCGCATTCGGAAGAAGGACTTCGCCCCGGGAGACGAAGTGCTCGTTTTCAATTCACGGCTTCGTCTATTTCCGGGGAAGTTGATGTCAAAGTGGACTGGTCCATACACCGTCTTTCAAGTAAATCAAAATGGATCATGTGTCGTGATGAAAGAAGATGGGAACAAGTTTATTGTGAACGGACATCGGATGAAGCACTATTTCAAGCCCTTGCACCACGAAGAGAAGTATGTTACTTACCTCGAAGACCCGGAATGAATGAGGTATCGTCTAGCTAAAGAAGTTAAACGTAGCACTTGTTGGGAGGTAACCCAACGTATGTATATTAGTTCGTTTTATTCGTTTGTTTTCGATTTTTCGTTTGCGTGATTTTTGTAGTTTCTAGTTTCGTAATAGCTTTGTTAGTTTTGTTAAGTTCTAATCCATGCACGCCGAGTTTTGAATACTTGCAGATCTTTAATCGCCATATCCAAGCAAAAACGGGACCAAGTATGCGAAAGAGACAAAGCTGAAAAAAAATTTTTGAGACAGAAAATCCTATCGGGCGAGCCTATCGGCCGATAGGCCCGGCCGATAGGCTGAGGAAAATTACAAAAATTTTAATGTACAAGCAGTGGTTGATAGAGTCTGCGTATCGACCGATATCCCGCCCGACATGAGGTACGTAAGAGACAGAAGTTCCTATCGGCCCAGCCTATCGGCCGATAGGCCTGGCCGATAGGACATACCCGGCCCAGTATCCACTTCGACCCGGTTGATTAATACCCCTTTTAAACACCTTCACATCCGATTTTCTCACACACTTACACACTTATCGGCCGATAGAACGAAAGGGGCGAATTTTTTTCTACTTTTCTTCCTTCAAACTCGATCAAGGTACGTAGTTTCGACTCTTAATCCTTTTGTTTTTCAATTCTATGCATGTTTTGAAGCACTTTGACGGATTCTTTTTGGAGTTTTGATGAAAATCGAATTGGGGATCCACTTTTTGGGGCTTTTGTTAGACTTTGATGTTCTTTGAATTTTATGCCCGATTGGTGATAGAATCCTGATGGAAACATGTTATCTATGCTTGATTGTTCATGGGTACTTCGAATTGGGGGATTATTTGATGAAATTGAACGAATTTTGAAAAAACCCCCAAATTGGAAGAACCCTAATTTCGAAATTGTTGAAATTGGGTGAAATTGTTGAATTGATATGGTAATTGGGATTGATATGAGTTAAATTGTTGATGAATTAGATTGGATTGGAGAGAATTTGCCCTAATATGATCGTAGTGTGTTGTTTTGTTATTATGGGTTGTGATTTTGATCCTTTGAATATGAAATGGGGGAGTCTAAGTTTGGGGGAGGATATGTGATTTGTTGATCGTAGTATATGGCTGTCGGGTCTATGATTTTGCTTCTTGGATATTGATTGGATGATTGTTTTGTAGGAACTTTGAAATGGGAAAGCAAAGCAAGAAGTCGAATCCGAGTACAGCCGGAAAGTCTAAGGCGACCACAGAGAAGGAAAAGGCTCCGACAAAGGTAGTGCCGGCTATTCCGATCCCGGCTGCGCTCGACCCGAAGAAATTCAAGCTAAGATTGACCGGGCCAGAGTCTAAAAGAAGGTGGTCGCACCTTATCGGAATGTCACACAAGCATTGCCGATTTTTGCATGAGGAGACGGCTCGGGGTATGGGTGTATACGATGATATTGTGCTACTAGCGAGGCAGTGCGGGTTTGAGCAAATATTTAGGGCAAACTATCTCGCTTACCACGTGCTCACCGTGGAGTTTCTGTCCACACTTGAGGTTTTTAGGGAGAACGGGACTCCGGCATCTATTCACTTTAACCTCGACAACATAGAAAGGGAGCTCTCGGCCGACGAAGTTAATGCCATTATCAACGGGGCCGAGGACGGGTCATTCCAGCAGGGCGATCATGCCAAAGAAAACTTAGAGCTGTGGTCCAAGATGATTTACCGCAGGGAGGAGACGCTTCTCATTTATAATCCGACATATGCCAAGGCCTCCTCGATCAGGAACCCAGTTCTCCGTTATATCCACCGTCTGTTCACCTCGACGATTTTGAGCCGTACCGACTCGGGGACGTGCTTGTCCACGGATCTTCATCTTTTATGGTCAGCCTTGAACGGTACACGGAAGCATGCCGGATGTTTTCTGATTGAGCACATGGAGAAACAAGCCGGTGGCCGGGAAGCAGAGGATTGGAATTGGGGCGTTCGTGACCCCTATCGCGGAGCATCTTGGGGTGCACATTAGAGGAGAGCCGGTGTCCCGAGACATCTATTTGGATAAACCGACACTGCAGAGGCAAGAGATGCTTGCTTTCACCGAGGGGTTCGACTAGAAATTGCACGGTCGGAACAAAACCGTGTCCCTCTTCCGACTCCCCTCTCCGACCTTGACTTCTGTGATGGGCGACACGCCCGATGTATATGCGAGGTGGAGTATGAGCTCCGCGGCTCATGTGGCACTTATCCGACCGTTGGATGCGTCTCGTAAGAGGCAACGCCGGGAGGTGACCATTGATGAGCCGTTCTTGGAGGGAGCCGAGGAGGAGATGGATGATATACCCGAGGGGGGTAGCCGTGACGAGATTCCCACCGGTGGAGGTAGTAGTATTCAGATGAGAGCTCCGGATTTTGAGGCTTTTGAGACGAGATTTTTTGAGAGAGAGAGAGAGATGCACGAAGAGAGTATGCAAGCGCAAGATAATTATCATTTGGCGAGTATGCGTTCTTTGACAACCGAGTTTGGTTCTTTGGGAACTCGGCTGGGCGAGGTTGAGACTCGGGTGGGTGTTGTTGCCACTCGGGTCAATGAGTTGTACGAGCTCGTGGAGAGACGAGCCGAAGAGGACAGAGTGTGGCGACAAGAGGAGATTGCTTGGAGGGAGCAAGAGAGGAAGAGGCAGGAAGATAGGTGGGCCCAGGAGGACCACTACCACCGGATGCTACACGAGATGTACCACTTTGCTCCTTTCCCCGATTCACATGCCCGCTATGATCCGAGCTCGCCGACAAACCCGCCATTTCCGCCACAGTGATCAGGTACTCCGTTAACAAAGCCACTCCTTTCTCTTTTCAAACTTATTCCTCCTTTGGGATGCGAAATAAGTTTGGGGGGGGGAAGAAGTGCGGCTTTGTTAATTTCTTTACGTGTGAGTACCTTGTTTGCCTTGTATCATTATTTGTTTGTGTTGGTGCCCGTTGTTTTATTTGTGCTTATCATATTGGTGTTGCGTGGATTTGGCTTTTGGTTGCTTAGTTTTTTTTTTTAGATTGTTATGTTCATTTTCGTTTGGTGTGTTTGCTAGTTTCTATTTTTTTTAGGTCGTAGTAGTTTTTTTTAGATTTCATGTTTGCTTTTATTTGCTTTTCGTTGTTTGCTTTGAGGCCTTGCTTGTCTTAGTTTTTCTTTATTCGTGAATTTTTCGTGCTTCTATTTGTGTGATACCGATGTTACGACACTGTTTTTCTCTCTGAAGAAACGGTCGAGTTTTAGTCGAGTTGTAGTCAGTTATTTCTGTTTTGCATAGTATTCATTTAGGTCCAAAATTTTTCGTGATTGTAGAGGTCTTGGCAGATAAGAGACGATACATACTTGTTTTAAAATCACCGTCAATACGTTTGGTTACATCTTCCGGATAGTGAGTCGTACTGTTTCGTCAGTCGTGTTGGCACTTAGAGTGAATTTAGAGTCGGTCAGTTTTTCCCAAAAGTTGAGATAATGTTGTTCTATGAAGGGAAGTCTAGTAACCGGGGGCATTCGCGTGACCCGTTGTTTACCCTCGCGTAAAACGACGACTCTGATTAGACTAGTGATTTAGATATTTCACATGTGCCAATGATAGGGAACCTAGTAACCGGGGGTATTCGCGTGACCCGCTGTTTACTCTCGCGCAAAACGGCGACCTTGATTCGGACATGCGGAAATTATATATTCGAGTTGTTTCTCCGCTGTAGATGGGAACTTAGTAACTAGAAGCATCCATGTGCCCCATGAGTGTCTTTTACGTCAAACGGTTTCCTAATACATGAGAATGGAAGTTCCACCCTAGGATTACCCCGATGAAACATCCCGAGATCCTAACCTAGTGGTCAACTCGAATCAAATTCTCGCACCACTATATATAAGGGAATACTGTCCGAGGTTTATTTGTTATGAAACTCGTGAAAATTATGCCACTAGACTGTGTTACGGGACGAACTAACTTGTTTATTTTAGCCTTTCATATTGACGGTCGATGTGATTCACGTTTTGTTAATCTTTGAGCTGGATCTTCTTCATGAACGAATGATTAGGACTGAACTTGTCTACTTTGCGGAATCATTATTCTGAGTGCAGCTCGCTTTTACGACACTCGGATTATTTAGAGAGAATTACAGGATAGTATTGATTAGGTTGAACACTATGAGTTGCACGATGATTCACGACTTTCTTTTTCTTTTCTTTTTGTTGTTCGGGACGAACAAGGCTTATGTTTGGGGGGGTTTGATAAGTGGTAATTTTACCACTTATTTCTAGGATTTTATACTAGGTTGTTATCTCGTTTCGTGATTAATATGCTCGTATTTGGCTTATTTATGATTAGTCGAGCCGTATTACGCGTTTGGGTTGGTTTTAGTGTGTTTGCAGGTTTTTAGAGCCAAAAGGACCCAAAACGAGACAAAGGACCGAGAGTCGAGTCAAACGGACGAAGAAACGGATTTTTTGCGAAAGACAGACGAACCTATCGGCCAGCCTATCGGCCGATAGACCCGTCCGAAAGGAGTTCGTGTCCTACCGAGTGAAGAGATCGACGAACCAACTATCGGCCGATAGGCTAGTCCGATAGGCTGCCCAGCGGACTCTCGTGTTTTGACGGATTTTTACTCTTTGGATAGTTTTTGTTTCCTAGATTAGGGCTAATCGGGAGTTTAACCCCCTTAGGCTATATAAACCTCCTTGGAGACCTAGTTTTATCATCTTTCATCATTCTTTTTCATCCATTATTATCTTTAGCAGATTTTTACATCTTTTTAGCAAGATTTATTTCTTTGATCAAGAACTTTTTGGAGGAGAATTATTATTGTTTTTCGGAGAGTGAAGAGTCGGAGTTCATCCGTAAGGGTTGTAATCTCTCTTTTCATATTAATAATATGCATTCTTCATCAATTTCTTGTTTAATTTCAATTATGTCTGGCTAATTCATTGATTGATTCTAGGGTTAGTAATTTTAATTGATGTTCACATGATGTTCCTTTGATTACCTTTTGACCTTTCATCCTAGGCTTGTGTTCAAGTTGTGTTAAATCTCATGTTAGATTAAAGGGCCCTTATTCGATGCATGTTAGCTAATTGATTTTGTCCGGAAGGAGTAATTGATTAGTGGAAATACTTGATGCACAATATGATTTTATCTTAAGACCTAGCGGAGAAAGATAAATCATAGATAAATAAGTTTGTGCTTTTAAGTGATTTCAATTCTTTGAGCCCTGGCGGGGAAAAGGGTTTAAATTAACTATCTTTCTAGGTTGCCTTGATCGGAATTCTAGATCGGCTGAGTGATTATTTCTAGGATTGAATTAAAATTTGGGGAAAAGGAATCAAATGAATGGATTGTGTGAACTCAATTAGATGATACTACCCTAGGATCAATTACCTTGCGACTTGTGAAATTATCTTGCTAATTTGCTTTATTTGCTTAATTTAGATAATTCATCTTTTATTTAATTTTTATTCTTCGATTTTTAAAGTTAGATAATTAGTAACAAACAAAATTTTCGGATTCCTAAATAGCAGTCAAATTTTGAGTAGAGTTACTTCCTTTATTTTAGACACATCAATTCCCTTGGGTTCGACACCTTGGAAATACTCCGAGGTATTACAAATTTTAAAATTGATCGGATTTGAAAACCTTACTACGCGAATCCTAGCGATCACCGCACATCATAAAGCCATGGTCCTGGCAGTCGATGGAACCGGCTGCTTCGGCCATGCAAGGTCCCTTTCGGACGAGATCGCCCGCCCTTCGTTTAAATACGAGGCCGGCGTAGTATGAGGGCTCTCCAAAATTAATCAGTGGACCCATGCCACAACCCCCGTCTCAACGTACACCGTCGAGGTCGGCCATCTCCATGGCTGGCCGAGGTGGAAGCAGAGCTAACAAGCCGCGGGCGTGGAGTTGATTCATCCGACGCTACCCCGCGCAAGGACTCCTCTAGACCGAGACCGCACACCCTTCGTTTAAATACGAGGCGAGGCGCAGCCTAACAGAGGACCCTCATAATAAAGTGAGTCAAGAGACACTCAATGTCTTCACGCATCAAGACACGGTCATGGAGTCGGTCCATCGATCTCCGCGACTGTGCACGATTCCTCAAACAAGCGAAACCACCAAGTTTCCGAGGGGGATCGACCAATGTTGTTTTTGTAGGTACAAGACCGAAAGATAGCTAGTCAATCGACCATGATAGCCCAAGTCTGAATTCTAAGTCAGCTCAGCAAGATCGCCCGTCCTCATCCTTACACGATCGCCAGCAAGAACCACCTCGCCCCATGTCTTCAACGTAGGAGCAAGCTGGGGGGCAATTATTGTGTCAAGAATTAACACTCTCCGACCGGCGATCGCCTCAGAGATCGGGCGACCGAGTCACCGCGAGGCGGCGAGCGAAGCTGCCGATCAGCGACCAGGCGGCCAGGCCTTAACCCAGCGGACGAGCTAAATCGGCCAACCGAAGGTCCCAGGACAAGTCCCGGTACCGAGCGATCGACATCAAAGGCGATCGTCTCTCGGTACTCGGCGACCGACTCCTGGCGACCGACTAGTGGACGACCATCCCTCGGCACCTGCCGACCGACCCTTGGTGACCGACCGAATGCCGACCCTCAGCAACTTGCCGATGGCGACCTCTGATGACCAGCTAGAGCCGACCGCCTCATGTCGATCAGCACCGATGGCCATCCAGTCGGCAAAGGCCGAACCTCAAGACTGGCACCACGTGCAAGGGCCGAGACAAGATCCGCGAATCACGGGTCATTGACCACAGCCTGGCAGGATCTTTCCACCAGCCGATAAGTCGCCGAAAGCTGTCAGTAGGGCCGCATGTGACTGACTCCGGACGCGTGCTGACTCCCCATTGGACCGCCCAGCTGGCGCCAGCCTCTTCCTTGGACTTTTGCCTGACAGCCCGGGTGATCGCCCCATTATAATATTGGCCGGCGGACGATCGCCCCATTATTATAATGGCCGGAAGGCGATCGCCCACCATAGGACAGGACCCGGCTGCCACTATAAATACAAGGCACCCTGCACTTGTCCAAGGGACCGAGATTTTGGCAAACTAAACAACTCTCTGCATTATCGCGATTTCAGCACACTAGACAGAATCAATACCCAGCACTTGGCTATCTCCAACTCTTGGCAACAGCTATCATTCGGTCTTACTTCTCCCGGCCTCTCTCATCAGGCAGACGATCGGCGGGGACGAAGAACACCGAGCTTCGCTCAAGAGCCGGATTAACAGAGTCTTTTTACACTCATTGTATTTAGATTTCTCTCATTAATACTTGTATCCACGAATATTTGTATTAATATCATCTCGTGAGAGCATTCAAGCCCGGGCCTAACAAACCCGACAAATCTTGTATTATTTATCTTCTCTCGGAAGTGCTCCCGCAATTGTTGTTTGTTGTCCGTCTTCCAGCAGTATTAATCTTCGGATAAATATTTTGGGCAACAACATATATTTAGACATAAAGTTACGAAAAATACAATTATTACGAACGAAAAACATATACCGCGATTATGACTAAATTGATTCCAAATCATTCACCATCTAATCGAGCATTCCAAATGCCAATATCGTATATACGATCGCAAGACCTACGCTCCGATACCACTGTTGGGATTCGGTGCCTAAATCGAAGGCCCAGCGGAAGCGGTAAAACGAAAATTAATTCGATCCGAATCCCTACGAGGATCGATCGAGCTACGTATATACGAATATTAAAAACGAATTCACAAGAGATATAGAAACTCACCCTTGTCATACGTTGATTAGATGGATTCCTTCTCTTGAGCTATTCCCCAAGCTTTAGTTTGATCTCTACGAATTCAATCCGCTCCACGCCCTTGAACGATCCAACGCCGAAAACACCGCGTCTCTACTTGCCACGCGCCGGAGAAATGACCGGAACGACAATCACCTTGCTATCCTCCGAGGATACGGCTAGAGCTAAGTGATGAAGCTTCCAATATGAAATTATAACACTCTAAGTGTATAACTCACAATCTCTCTTTTATTTCTCAATTTTTCTCTAAGAAAAATCAAGAACTTGATGAATAAAGATGAAGAAGACTTGGAGAAGTCTTTTCTCTCTCTCTACACTCTTTGCTTGATACGTATGAAATCAATCATTTTATGAGTGAGAGGAAGTCTTCCATCATATATTCAACTCCCACATCCACCAACTCATCCACACATGAGATTCCCTCCACCAAGTCATTATCTTCCACATATAATATGAAATAAAGACTAAGTGGAAAGTAGGTGGAAGGGGGGGCGGCCATCTGGAAGGACACGAGCGAGTTCGGTCCGTTTCGGACTCCCGTGAGTCCAAACAGATAAACTATGATTCCATTCCGATGTATTTATATCGATTAATTAATCCAATTAATTAATCATATCAAATACATAATAACATAATTAATTTCTCCAAGAAATAATTATATTCATGAATTAAATTAATCACCAGGTAATTTATTTAATTCATTAGGCCGTAAATTAATTTATCCAATAAATTAATTTAGACATCCAATGTCCCAAAATCAATTAGACATCGATATCGATAAATTAGATATCGATATCTAATATTTATAATGAGAGAATTAGCTTGATTCATTCCGTCGTCAATCCTATTGCGCGACTCGGTAGGTTCGTCTCGATCGGCAATGGGAGGAACCAAAGAGCGATAGCACCACCTAGCGGCTGGCGGCTACACTGTACCCTGGCGAGAGCGAATGATGGGATCATTCAAGAACCATTATGTCGTGAATACCGATGGCGTATAAACCCTTCTTTCAAATGTCCCGATCCGATTATAGGGTCACGGTCGATCAAACCTATCATGCTTGGCGTTATGCATGCGTTAATGCAAATCGAGATCATCGAGTTGTCGTGTATCTAATACAACTAGCTCCAATGCTTTGGCCAAAGACTTATGATCTCATACGCGATAACCGCATAGGACATATAACCCGCTCACTAACGGGAGAAAGAATTCTATCTTGGTATTGGTAGGACTGCTACTTGCTCGTCAAGATGCACGTCGAGGTTGACCCCGCCTTAGGTTTACGAGTCGAACTACTCTAATGAAAATCTTGACGTCACAAGCACATCCCTACTAAATCCTCAAGTCGAAGGTTCACGAATACCTATCACAACCTTTCGATTCCGTCATTGGTATCCGAGTGAAATCCATGTGACGAATCGAGGGTGAGTCGGTTCGAGTATACTAATCCAATTAGCATACCTATAACGTGTGCTCCCACTAACCATTAGTGTTCGACAGGCACTCTCCATGTCAAAGAACACGTCATACAAGTCTTCACATAAACTTAACGCCCAGTCAAGTTTCATCGACTTGCGAACGATTAAGTATTTGAGCTATAATCTTTCCAGTGCCTACCCCCTTATCTAATAAGGAGTGGAACGTTTTGCTCTCAAATCCACGGACTAGTTTCTATATGTTTATTTACGAGTTAGGAATGCCAGTAACTACCAGTAAATAAAGAAACATTCATTTGCCTTATATAAATGGTTTACATAATTACAAGTACAATGCCCTCACTCAACAACCTCTGAGTGGCATTCGAGGGCATACTCCTAACAATCTCCCACTTGCACTCAATGCCACACACTATGGTATCTAATACCCATGTTCTCCAAATGATGCTCCAAGCTAGTCTGAGAAAGTGGCTTGGTCAGTGGATCAGCGACGTAGTCGGCTGACTCTACTCTATGCAGCCTAATGTATCTCTTTGCGAATGAATGCTCTTACGAGATTCTACTCTCTCTCAATATGTTTGGGCATTATGAAACCTTGGCTCCTAGGCACGTACTCTGCTCGTAAGACACGGCACCAGTGTCACGTGAAGTTTACCCAGTAACTTCTAAATTCTTCCTTTGGAGGCCTCCGAGGCTACTTTATACTCGGCTAACAGGTGGAATTAGCGATCGCGCTATTCTTGGCACTATGCCAAGAATCGCTCCTCCATTAAGAGTAAATGTAGCAGTAGACATAGAATCGTCTTTACGTCCTTGGAAGTTCAATACGGTGAATCCCATCACATTCGGTTCTCCACCGCCATATATAAGAACCATATCTCTAGTCCTTCTAAAGTACTTGAGAACGTTCTTTACGGTAGTCTTAATGTTCCCTACAGGTTTGCTGAAACCTACTCACCACGCTTACAGCATGCGCAAGTCAGGTCTTGTACACAATATAGCATACATAAGGCTACCTACTGCCGAATCATATGGTATATAACTCATTTCCTTTCGTTTTTCCTCGCTTTGAGGACACATCTTCAAGGAGAGTTTTATTCCATGTCGCATCGGAAGGAACCCTCTTTAAGATCTAATCTATATAGAGGGCTTGGGAAAAACTTATCATTCTCTTCGATCTATCCCAGTAGAATCGAATCCCAAGAATATAGGTTTCTTCTCCCAAGTCTTTCATGGAGAAATTACTTGAAAACCAAGCTTTCCCATAACTGAGCATCCCCACATCATTTCCTATTCGTAGAATGTCATCTACATATAGTACTTAGAATGTGATCTTGCTCCCACTAACCCTCTCGTATACACAAGATTCCTCTTCATTTTGAACGAAGTCAAACTCTTTGACCGTCTCATCAAAATGTTGGTACCAACTACATGAAGGCCCTCTGATCCATTTCATGGAGTCTACATCCACCATTGCTAGGTCATTGGTCGTGGGTCGGTCTCTTGTTTATCACTTGGAACCTCTAGGAAACCCAGTTCCTCCAAGTGCATAAAACTATACCTCTCAGGTAATTGTGACACCCTACTAGACCTACTAGGTGGTTGTACTTGTGTTTCAGAAGGTTCGGTTCCAATTTCTTGCACAGGTGTCTCCTTAGGAGTTTCATTGTATTCTTCCAATGAAATACTTCTACCTGCTCCGCCTTCCTGAATGAACTCATCTTCCAGGAAGTGTGCTTGTAAAGCAACAACGATCTTTCGATCTTCGGGCATGTAGAATAGATATCCCATCGTCCCAGACGGGAATCCAATGAAACGTCCCTTCGCAGACCTAGCTTCCAACTTTTCCACCTTAATCTTCTTGACATAGGCGGGACATCCCCAAATCCTAATATGATTAAGACTTGGTTTCCTTCCTTCCCACATCTCATGTGGATTTTTAGGAACGGATTTGGAAGGACATCTGTTCAAGATATACGCGGCAGTCAGGAGTGCATACCCCCACAGGTAAATCGGCAAGTCAGTATAGCCTAGCATGGAACGGACCATGTTCAACAGGGTCCGGTTCCTACTTTCTGTCACACCATCTAACTGAGGAGTACCTGGTGTAACACCCCAAACTAGGCGGATATTACAGTGTCGTGGACCCCCGACTGGGACCCACCAGGCGAATGAAAACGGATGAATTATATAGGGTAAATGTAGTACCGAACCACATTACGGGGTGAGTTATACAGAAAAATAATCCTCCAGGGTTGAATAAACACAATCATATAAATATGTAGTATAAACCACAAGTTCGATTAAAATGAAGCGGTTAGATTATAACCCAATCTTGTTGAAAACATATGCAATCAAACATGCTGTATGAATCAACTAATAGTACGGCTCAAAGGGTGGCGCCACACTACGCCCGGGATGGAAATGTGTCCGTGCACAAGCCACCAACGAGTATCGATCGAATACCCGCGTGGTCTTGTACCTAATCAGTCTCACGAGCAATCGACTCGTGTGCACAGTCCAATGTGAGACCAACAACCAACACACGACATAAATGTGCCCGACATGAAAATCCTACACATACCAACCGGCACGCCAGTATGACCCGGAATGCCACGATATAACAAAAGTGACATCGGAAACGAATAATGACTCACCGAGATAAAATGATAGTGAAATGAATGATAGCACGACAAAATGATTGGAACCGTCGTTCCTTGTGACTGAAGTGATTAATTGACAATGACAAGTTTTAATACGGTTATCACAATGATGAATGAGTTACGATTATGAATGAACAACAACAAAAGGAAATGAATATCCTTATAACCGAGTAAGAATTAACTTACAAAATACCGGTGACAATTATCCTTCCACGAACAACGTCCTAATTGAGATATCGGTCGCTCGAACAACCTTGAATTGTACAATATCCAACAACTCGTTCAATATACGAATCAAACACGAATATAACGAACTCAAGACGTCGATACGATTAAACCAAGTTCATTGGGGCATTATATCGAACACTTTGAGGCCAACTACGATTGATTACAACTAAACCTCAACAATACCAACCTCAAATCCACAAGAAGTGTTTCAAATCAACAAAACATCTCCAATACGATCAATAATCCGTTATGAATATCCAAAAACGTGATTATAACAACAATTAAACGAAAACCCCCAATTTCAACTCGATAATCAAAGTGTTCTTGAATAATCCTTCAATAATCCAATGAATCCTTATACAAACTCATAATCATATACATATCCCTTCATATAACATGATTATAATGTCCAAAACAACATATCTCAACATAGAATCGAAATCCAATGTGTTGAAGAATTCACCTCTTGAAGATCCAATCACTTCGATTCGAAGAACACGAGTTTAAACGAGTATCCAAGCTTCCCAAATTAATGAAGATGATGAAAATTACACACTCAAGTGATTGATGATTGCAAAATCTCTCTCTCAACCCTCTCTCTCGGATGAAGATGGAAAAATGAAGAAGTGAGAAGAAATGACCCGGCCAAGTCCTTAAATACTGCCGGAAGTTACGGCCGTAACTCGGCCCTCTTACGGCCGTAACTTTCCAAGTCAACGGCCTTACGGCCGTAACTGGCCAACTCGTATGGCCGTAACTCGGCTTCGTCAAGCTCGCCGAGACTTACGGCCGTAACCGCTCTGAGTTACGGCGTAACCCGCTCGTCAAAAACACCGTCGGCGGCCTTACGGCCGTACCGCACATCTTACGGCCGTAACTTTCGGATGATACGGCCGTATCAAGCCAATCTTACGGCGTAACGCCTTCGTTAAAAATGGCGGACATCCTTCTGCGGCGTACGGCCGTATCACTTAAGCCTTACGGCCGTACCTGCCTTGACTTACGGCCGTATGCCACAACCCTTATGGCCGTAAGTCACCCTTGGTCGACAACACCCGAAATTTACGAACACCACTTACGGCCGTATCTCATCTTCCTTACGGCCGTAACTCACCTTCGGCCAAAATGTCTGGGTAGCCTGCTGGACCACTTACGGCCGCAACCGGCCAGCCTTACGTCCGTACCCGCTGACTTACGGCCGTATCCCAGAACCTTACGGCCGTAACTCGATCTTTGGCCAAGGTGAATAAATCCGATAATTCCGATTCCTCGCTACGACTGATGAATGATTCGACATATCATACGAATGTGGAAGTGAACAAGTCTAACACGAGCCAAAGATGATACTCCCAGAACAAGGCTATCAATCACAATGAAAATGATAATACTCCCGTCTCGATCTAAAAACGGAGATAAAATGACGATCGGTAGCGATATACGATTACAACATGCCAACATTGAACGCAAATGAGTGATTCATGAATGATGAGTGATTATTAATGAGTGAGAATTCTTGAGTGACAATTACGGTGATAATTCTTGAATGAAAATGAATGAATTACAAGGGTATTACATACTCCCCCTTAAAAGAGTTTCGTCCACGAAACTAAGGGTCAAACAACTCGGGATAACTCTCGCATATTCTCCTCGGTTTCCCAAGTGGCCTCTTCGACTCAGTGTCTAGACCCTTTGAATGTTGACCAAAGGATCGTCTTGTTCCTCAAGCTGTTTGATTCGCCGCTCTAACACTCGTGCAGGGCGCTCCTCATACGAATGATCATCTGCGATCTCAATTTCGTCGGCGAAGTATGTGACTCGGGTCGGCAACATACTTCCAGTGAGAGGCGTGAAACACATTATGAATCTGCTCAAGCCGGAGGTAAAGCGGTCGATAAGCTAACTCGCCTACTCGATCCAAAATTTCAAGCGGTCGATGAATCTCGGACTCAAATTCCCCGTTTTAGAAGCGGAAAATACCTCGACTCGGGGATACCTTGACCAAAACATGGTCACCGTCTCGAACTCTAGTGGTCGGCAGCGATTATCCGCATACGATTTACGCCGACTCGAAATGTCAACATACGACTCTTGATCAAAACTACCTTCTCCCGGCGGCTATAAGCATATCGGGCTCGGTGCCGATTGATTCTGACAAGTCATCCCAACACAAAGGAGATCGACAATGACGACCGTACAAGGCCTCGTAAGGTGCCATCTTAATGGAAGCATGCCAACTATTATTATACGTGAACTCGATCAATGGTAGTTGTGCTTCCCAATCGTCCTTCCGATTGAGGCGCATGCCCTCAACATGTCCTCTAATGTCCGAATAGTCCTCTCACGATTGTCCGTCAGTTTGAGGATGGCAATCTTGAGATTGGTGAGTTCCCATAGCACGATGAACTGATTTCCAAAAATGAGACACAAATCGTCCGTCACGATCGGAAACGATACTCTTAGGAGTACCGTGTAGTCTCACTATCTTCTTGATGAACAACTGAGCCAGTCTCTCGGGACCCCACGTATCCTTGATCTCAAGGAAATGAGCTGATTTAGTTAAGCGGTCCACAATCACCCAGATCGTATTCATGCCACGACGACTCGTTGGCAAACTCGTGATGAAGTCCATAGAAATGTCTTCCCACTTCCACTCCGGAATAGGGAGAGGTTTCAGCATACCCGCCGGTCGCTGATGTTCAATCTTAACTTGCTGACAGGTTAGGCATCTCGAAACAAATTCTGCGACTTCTCGCTTCATATTACTCCACCAGTAATTTTGTTTCAAGTCCTTGTACATCTTGCTGGACCCCGGATGAACAGAATAAGGGGTAGCATGAGCTTCTTTCAAAATCGAGTTTTTCAACTCGTCATTCGCCGCTACGCACAACCGATTCTTAAATCTCAAAAGTCCATCCTCGTGGACCACGAATCCAGGGGCTTTCCCCTGAGCCACATCCTCACGGATGCGCAACAATGAAGGGTCTGAACTCTGATTCTCTCTGATTACCGCCTCAAGTGACGATGAAATCTCCAACATACAAAGCTGTCCCTGAACTCGCTGGAGCCAGACCTCGATCTCGAGTCTAATGAATTCCTGCTGAAGCTCCTTCTGAACTGTTAAATGAGCAAGCATCTGCTCCTGCACGGACTTACGACTCAAGGCGTCGACGACAACGTTCGCCTTGCCCGGGTGATAAAGGATCTCGATATCATAATCTTTGATTAGTTCTAACCACCGCCTCTGTCGCAAATTTAACTCCTTCTGAGTGAATATACACTTTAAACTCTTATGATCGGTGAATATCTGACAGGTAACGCCATAAAGATAATGACGCCAAATCTTCAAAGCGAACACCACGGCTGCTAGCTCCAGATCGTGAGTCGGATAATTAACCTCGTAAGGTCTCAATTGCCGTGAAGCATAGGCAATAACCTTTCCATTCTGCATGAGTACACATCCGAGACCCTGTCCGGACGCATCACTATAAACCACAAATCCCTCCGTCCCCTGCGGCAAGGAAAGTACAGGTGCTGACATTAACCGGCTCTTGAGTTCCTCAAAACTCCGTTGACACGCGTCGGACCATGTGTATTTCTTATCCTTTCGCAAAAGGTTCGTCAAGGGTTGAGCGATTTTAGAAAATCCTTCCACAAACCGCCGATAATAACCCGCTAATCCGAGAAAACTTCGGATTTCCTTAACATTCTTCGGGGGTAACCAATCTCGGATAGCCTCCGTTTTCTGAGGGTCGACACGAACTCCGTCTGATGAAATTACATGTCCGAGAAAAGTCACTTCGGACATCCAGAACTCGCATTTGGAAAACTTTCCATAAAGTTGCTCTCGTCTCAACACGTCGAGAACCTGATGAAGATGAACCTCGTGCTCCTCTCGGTTACGAGAATAAATCAAAATGTCATCGATGAAGACAACAACAAACTGATCCAAAAAGTCGATGAAAACCCGATTCATTAACTCCATGAATACGCAGTGCATTAGTTAGCCCGAGCGGCATAACTACGAACTCATAATGGCCGTAGCGTGTTGAAACGCCGTCCTCGCGATATCCGACTCTCGAATCCGTAGCGGTGATATCCGGATCTTAAGTCGATCTTGGAAAAGTGAAGCTCCACGAAGTTGATCTAAGAGATCATCGATGCGGGGTAAAGGGTACTTATTCTTGATCGTCACCGGTTTAATTCATTAATCAATACCTGGCCGAGCGAACCATCCTTCTTCTTGACAAAGCAGGCGGGTGCTCCCCATGGGGGCCTTTTCGGTCGGATATAACCTTTTTCGAACAACTCCTCAAGTTGGTTCTTTAATTCTTGCATTTCGGTCGGGGCCATCCGGTACGGTGCCTTCGATATCGGGGACGTACCGGGCTCCAACTCAATCGTGAATTCCACATCTCGCTGTGGAGGCAAGCCAGGTAACTCGTCTGGAAAAACGTCGGCATATTCCCATACTACCGGAATATCCGACAACAATACTGATGATTTCTCGGTTTTGGTCATATAGCACCAATAACCAACACATCCCTGATTGAGTAATCGTATTGCTTTCATCAAATTAATGACCTTACCAGAACAGCCGGGATTACCTCCCTGAAACACACATTCAACCCCATCGTCTACAATGATAGTGATCATACGCTTACGGACACTAATGGTGGCATCATGACGATCCATCCAATCAATACCCAAGATGACGTCGTCCCTCGGCAAATCTACTACACGACCATGAAACTGAATCGGACAATTCTGAATCTCACGATTACCGATAATTCGTCTACCGTCAGGTAGACCAATGACATAAGGCTCACAACTAGTAGCACTGCCCAGACGTAGTCTACGCAAACATGACTCAGAAATGAATGAATGCGATGCACCAGTATCAAAAAGGGTACACACAGGCTGGGATAGAATATCGAGTGTACCTGTGATCATTCGGGCCTCTGGATCAGCGGTCTTCTTCATCTCGTAAATTCGGGGCTTGTCGGCACCCGAACCAGACACTCCCGTCTGATAGCTCTTGGCTCCGCCCTTGCTAGCTCCTGTCGTCTTAAGCAGCCCGGTAAGTGGCTTTGATTACGCATCTTTGAATGTCACGGGGCACGAGATGGCCGGAGTGGGTTTAGAGTCCCTTGGCAAAAACGGGCCCGATGCCTAGCAATTCCACGGTTATGGCGCGGCTTGATGCATTTCGGACATTTGGTGCTGAAATGACCACATTCTTCACAGTTGAAGCAGTGGCGGCCGGCCGCTCGAGACTTAGATTAGCGGGTTTAGACGCCGAGGAGGTCGCTCATAAAAGTAGAGCCCGCCCGCAGTTTCTTGAAAGGTGGCACGACTTAAGTCAGGCCGATTCACAGTTCTTAGACTTCTTGCCGGCGGATGAAGGTTCTTTGCTTAGCAATCTCCTTAGCGATAGCTCGTAAGTAAGAGCTTTCTCAATGAATTCGGCCAACGTGGTGCAATTATGATTAAGCGATTGCGGCGCATACGAGGTTTGACCTCTTCTTTGAAATACTTGATCTTTACGCCTCGAGTGAATGATAGATGAGGCGAGCGGAAGGAGTTCTGAAATTTCTCGGCAATGGCGAGAACATCCGCGTCGATGAAGGTGCAGGTGAGTAATTCGACACTGCCTCTCTCGAGTGGGGCCGGATAGTACCTCTCCATCATGAGCGTTTTGAATCGATCCCAAGTACATGATCCGTCTGTGGGCTTCAACGATAACCACCATGAATGAGCGCTCTTACCAAGATAGTAAGCCGCAATCGAAACTTTATGCCCTTAGGGCAATCCACCATAGCAAATAACTTCTCGAAGTGTTCAAGCCAATGAACAATATCCGCCGGCTCGATGAGCCTTCAAAGGTAGGTGGTCATTGGCGAGAGATATCGCTAATGATATTGCTTACACCCCTCTCTTGCCTACGAGGCGGCGGAGGAGCACTGTTGATTTTGATTGGTGAATTGTGCATCGTCTCCATAAGTTGCGCCATCTGCGTCATTTGGGCCATCATGCCACGCATAAAAGCAAGTGGGTCCACCAGAACACCTTCTAAGCGGGCCGTGTCGATACGACTCCCGATAGTGAATGATCACGCCCGGTGAATGAGTGGCGGTCATTGCTCGATGAATTGGCATTGTTTCTCGCATTCGCACGTGTATTCACACGAGCTCTCGGATTCGGCCCGCACCACGGCCCCGTCCTCCTCGTCCTCTGCCCGCTCTTTCCATCTTGAAGTGGAAAGTTACATGATGATTATATCTCTCGTATGAATATCACATTATGACTATGACATGAGGTGATGAAAATGACTTACGTTCTAACACGGTGATTACATGAGCGATTAGCCGAGGTGACATGATTTACGATGAAATTATTGAAATGATTATCTTGAACAAGTTAACAAGATTAATTATATGATCTTCGGATCAACAACCGAGTAGTGAAATGAATTGAGTGATTAATGAGTTAAAATGACCGTCTGGTCAAAATGAAAATGATGTTTGAGGATTGTTAAGCGATAAATTATGAATGAATGAAAATTGCGAGAAATTATACCATGGCGATAGAAGTCTTACAGTTCTTTCGGTCTGATTGGCTCGGCATCTGCACAGGTCACACGTGACGCGAAAGTCCAATGATACTAGCCCGATGACGATGATTTCAAATGAGACATGACTCGGAAGGTAGTATTCAAAACCACTCTCCGATACCAACTCTGTAACACCCCAAACTAGGCGGATATTACAGTCTGTGTGGACCCCGATCAGGACCCACCAGGCGAATGAAAACGGATGAATTATACAGGGTAAATGTAGTACCGAACCACATTACAACATCAATTACTCCGATTAGGAGTTTCATACAACACACCCAGGATAAAATAGAATACATGTGTATTTTATTTGACGATAAAATACACAACACTGAATGAAATGAGTATTCAAACGGAATGTCTGCAGCGGAATAAATAAAGGAAACATAAATGACTGAATAAATAACTGAACAGACTGGGGCCCCTTTCTAGTATCATTGGGACTCCTCGCCGTCAACGTGCTCACCCTGTGCCTTTGCCTTGCCATGACCTGAGAAACAAATATCCCCAAACGGGGTCAGTTATACGGAACAACAATCCTCCAGGGTTGAATAAACACAATCATATAAATATGTAGTATAAACCACAAGTTCGATTAAAATGAAGCGGTTAGATTATAACCCAATCTTGTTGAAAACATACGCAATCAAACATGCTGTATGAATCAACTAACAGTACGGCTCAAAGGGTGGCGCCACACTACGCCCGGGATGGAAATGTGTCCGTGCACAAGCCACCAACGAGTATCGATCGAATACCCGCGTGGTCTTGTACCTAATCAGTCTCACGAGCAATCGACTCGTGTGCACAGTCCAATGTGAGGCCAACAACCAACACACGACATAAATGTGCCCGACATGAAAATCCTACACATACCAACCGGCACGCCAGTATGACCCGGAATGCCACGATATAACAAAAGTGACATCGAAAACAAATAATGACTCACCGAGATAAAATGATAGTGAAATGAATGATAGCACGACAAAATGATTGGAACCGTCGTTCCTTGTGACTGAAGTGATTAATTGACAATGACAAGTTTTAATACGGTTATCACAATGATGAATGAGTTACGATTATGAATGAACAACAACAAAAGGAAATGAATATCCTTATAACCGAGTAAGAATTAACTTACAAAATACCGGTGACAATTATCCTTCCACGAACAACGTCCTAATTGAGATATCGGTCGCTCGAACAACCTTGAATTGTACAATATCCAACAACTCGTTCAATATACGAATCAAACACGAATATAACGAACTCAAGACGTCGATACGATTAAACCAAGTTCATTGGGGCATTATATCGAACACTTTGAGGCCAACTACGATTGATTACAACTAAACCTCAACAATACCAACCTCAAATCCCCAAGAAGTGTTTCAAATCGACAAAACATCTCCAATACGATCAATAATCCGTTATGAATATCCAAAACGTGATTATAACAACAATTAAACGAAAACCCCAATTTCAACTCGATAATCAAAGTGTTCTTGAATAATCCTTCAATAATCCAATGAATCCTTATACAAACTCATAATCATATACATATCCCTTCATATAACATGATTATAATGTCCAAAACAACATATCTCAACATAGAATCGAAATCGATGTGTTGAAGAATTTACCTCTTGAAGATCCAATCACCGATTCGAAGAACACGAGTTTAAGCGAGTATCCAAGCTTCCCAAATTAATGAAGATGATGAAAATTACACACTCAAGTGATTGATGATTGCAAAATCTCTCTCGACCCTCTCTCTCGGATGAAGATGGAAAAATGAAGAAGTGAGAAGAAATGACCCGACCAAGTCCTTAAATACTGCCGGAAGTTACGGCGTAACTCGACCCTCTTACGGCCGTAACTTTCCAAGTCAACGGCCTTACGGCCAGAATCGCCAACTCGTATGGCGTAACTTCGTCAGAAAGCACGCCGGCAGACTTACGGCAGAACCGCTCTGAGTTACGGCGTAACCCGCCGTCAAAAACACCCGTCGGCACCTTACGGCCGTACGCACATCTTACGGCCGTAACTCGGATGATACGGCCGTATCCGGCCAATCTTACGGCGTAACACCGCCTTCGTCAAAATGGCGGACATCCTTCTGCGTACGGCCGTATCCGGCCAAGCCTTACGGCCGTCTGCCTTGACTTACGGCCGTATGCCGCAACCCTTACGGCCGTAAGTCACCCTTGATCGACAACACCCGAAATTCTGAACACCACTTACGACCGTATCTCATCTTCCTTACGGCCGTAACTCACCTTCGGCGAAAATGTCTGGGTAGCTCTTTGGACCACTTACGGCCGTATCGGCCGACCTTACGGCCGTACCGTGACTTACGGCCGTATCCCGAGAACCTTATGGCCGTAACTCGATCTTTGGCCAAGGTGAATAAATCCGATAATTCCGATTCCTCGCTACGGTGATGAATGATTCGACATATCATACGAATGTGGAAGTGAACAAGTCTAACACGAGCCAAAGATGATACTCCTAGAACAAGGCTATCAATCACAATGAAAATGATAATACTCCGTCTCGATCTAAACGGAGATAAAATGACGATCGGTAGCGATATATGATTACAACATGCCAACATTGAGCCAAATGAGTGATTCATGAATGATGAGTGATTATTAATGAGTGAGAATTCTTGAGTGACAATTACGGTGATAATTCTTGAATGAAAATGAATGAATTACAGCTGGGTATTACACTGGAGGTGTTAGTTGTGAAACTATTCCATGTTCCTTAAGGAACTCGTCAAACTCCGTACTCATATACTCGCCACCTCGGTCCGACCGAAGTGCTTTGATATGATTACGGTTTGTTTCTCAACTAGGGCCTTGAATTCCTAAAATTTCTCAAAGGCCTCGGATTTATGTTTCATTAAGTATACATAACCATACCTAGTATGATCATCTGTAAGCGTAATGAAATATTGATATCCGTCACGTCTTGCTTCCAAAGCACCACAAATGTCGGTATGTATTAATCCCGATTTATCGGCGGCTCTTTCAAAAGTCCCTTGAAGGGGACTTAGTCATTTACCTTTAAGGCAAGATTCACAAGTAGGAAAGGGATCCGATCCCAATGGACCCATAAGTCCATCCTTTTCCATCTTGTAAACCTTGGTCTGACCAACATGACCAAGTCTAAGGTGCCATTTCAAAACTTGATTGGTTTCATCCCTACCACGTTTTCTAGTCATAGTATTCACAACTACTTTGTTCTTTGAGATTTAGATGATACAATGCATTTAACCATGTAGCAGTACCCACTAGTTTATTTCTGAAATAAATTTGTAGGAACCATCACCAATGAAAAATGAAAAGCCTTTTCGGTCCATGATCGGAATGGATACAATGTTTTTGTGCCCCTTGGGCAAAACAAGTACATCTTCTAAAGTCAAAACAAAGCCGGATTCTAAACCCAAAAGTGATCTATGTGGTCGCCTCGACACTATGCCCGCTTCCATTGTGATCATAACTTCTCGGCTCCAAGCTTCCTACTTTGTTCCAGATCACGATTCACGGTACAAATATGAGAACTAGTACGAGAATCCGGTATCGAAGTAAAAATACGATGTGAGAACAATTTATTTCCAAAACTAAAAGTTACGTACGAAGTGCCATGAAGAATCGGACAGTCTCTAGCCCGGTGGCCGACTCACCGCACTTGAGACAAGCATCCTTCTTCTTCTTGTTCTTGGAACCATCGGGGCCTTGCCCTTACCCTTAAGGTCCTTTGCTTGTGGTCAGTCCGCTTCTTGGTCTTTTTCTTCTTATTTTTAGACTTAGAAGTCGAAGAAATCACAAGGGCCGACTCCTTCATCATGAGTCTTCATATGAGGCCGAGTGTCACAAGTTTGTTCATTAGCCCGGCTAAATTACATGAAATCTCATTGCGGTTGAAGTTCATAACAAAGCTGAGAAGGAATCGAGGAGAGGCGTAGGATAAGGTCGGTTTGGAGAGAAGTATCCATTTTAAAATCAAGAGCCTCCAATCTCTCGATCCAATCTCTCGATCATGGATATCATTTTGAGGGCGTGTTCCCCAACCTTCTCACCTTCCTTCATCCTTGCACCGAGCAGGTTGGTTGGATATCTCATATCTAGCGATTCTGTGTGCTCACCATAAAGTTCGGTTAAGTGAGATAGAATGCCTGCTTGAGATGTCATTTTCTCATGAGCTCTCTGAAGCTCATTAGACATGGAAGCCATCATATAAGCACGGACTTTCACGTCATCCTTAACCCACTTTTCGTGGTTTTCAATCTCTTCTGATTGGCTCGGGTCCGCCACGGAGGCGCGGGAATGTCCGTCTCAGGCGTATCCCGGTGCCTCTATGCGAGGACAATCATCGGATTGCGGAGCCAATCCACAAAGTTAGGTCCCATTAAGGTGTTCTTTTCGAGTAGAATTGCGAGTGGATTCATTGTCATATTGAGAGTTATATACGCATTAAGTATAGCAGTTAATTAGTGACTTGTTATATTATGATACGAGTATAGAATTAAGGTCTTTTCTATTCTTGTTACCCGGCTCCCACTATTTTATCGGAATAACACACTCCCATGTGAAAACCCGAAGTATTATCGCTCTACTTCATAGTGGTGATTGAGTTCTTTTTAAATCTTAATAGAGGGCAACGAGCAGGTTTCTAGTCTATTAATTTTCATAAAGTGGTGTCCAACACCAACCCATCTAATGAATGATTCGATCTTCTTTTTCCCCTTGTTCACTCCCCTCAACCTATACGGTTTCTATGGTTCGTGAACAAGTTAAGTTTATACCATCGGCGCAAATCGGTTTCACAATTGAATCTTATCAGGCAACCTATCGGGTTTCTAGGGATAAAATTTGCTCCAACCGAAGGCATCGATGCGCTCCGGTAATTTATCCGTCCTCCCGAATGACTACCCGATAACTCGGAAGCATAGCACATCCGGTTTGGATTTCAATTTCGAAAACTTCGATGGAGGAAGGAAAACCTTAAAACCTTATAAACTTAATAATTTGTTGTGGGAGAATTTTCGCGATTAACGTTACACTTTGCACATTGATCATTTTAGCGCGTTTGTTGCATTCATACAATATGTAACAACCATTCACAACCTAGTTGCTACCAACATGTGGTTCATGGACCGTTCTAGAAAACAAAAACTCAGTAATCTAACTACAAGTTTTCATCTTGAATCTTCGTCTTCTCGAGACGGATCTTCCTCCGGTCTTCGTCATTACATATAAATTTTACATTGAAAAATTGCATCCTAGATACAAATATTTCTAGTAAAATAAATAGGCTCAAAACGGCCTTTACAACCCAATCGAATAAAGCGAGCGATTCAAACTAAGTCCATGAACCACATCCCCATTCAAAAGCATTCATCGATAAATACTCAATAAATGGATAGCGAGAAGATTACATATGATCGATCAATAATCAACAATACGAACCGATCGATCGATTCACACAATGGTAATATGATAACGTTCAAAATAATTGATCGACCACAATTATTCCAATTAATCAATTTCCCTTATAAAATGAAATACCATAAATCATTTTAATCATATTAAATCTAATTTAACATGCGGGAGATTAATTTTCAAGAATACACGAAAAAATCGAGGGTGAAAAATTGGCTGCTGGCGAGTCGCTGCCGTGACCTTACAGTCGGAACACGGCCCGTGTCTCGGACACGGTCGGGTCATGCCGGCGGTGTCCCAGACATTCTGCCGGACACGGCCGTGTTGCACGACACGGTCGAGTCACTTCTGAAGCCTTAGGCCGGACACGCCGTGTCGCGACGCACGGTCAGGTCTCCCGGGTAGTGGCACAGCCGGACTCGGACACGGCCAAGTCACCGAGGACACGGTCGAGTCACTCTCGGCAGAATGCACCTTTTGACCAAAAAGTCGTCCGGACGATTCGGGCTAGATTTTCGGCCGGATATCGATATCAATATTTTCCGACTTTCATATCTTCAATATAAATCATATTTCCCGAAATTTAAGATTTATATTTAGACATAAAGTTACGAAAAATACAATTATTACGAAACGAAAAGATATACGCGATTATGACTAAATTGATTCCAAATCATTCACCATCTAATCGAGCATTCCAAATGCCAATATCGTATATACGATCGCAAGACCTACGCTCCGATACCCTTTGTTGGGATTCGGTGCCTAAATCGAAGGCCAGTAGGCGGTAAAGCGAAAATTAATTCGATCCGAATCCCTACGAGGATCGATCGAGCTACGTATATACGAATATTAAAAGCGAATTCACAAGAGATATAGAAACTCACCCTTGTCGTCAGTTGATTAGATGGATTCCTTCTCTTGAGCTATTCCCCAAGCTTTAGTTTGATCTCTCACAATTCAATCCGCTCCACGCCCTTGAGCGATCCAGCGCCGAAAACACCGCGTCTCTACTTGCCACGCGCCGGAGAAACGGCCGGAGCGACAATCACCTTGCTATCCTCAGGGATACGGCTAGAGCTAAGTGATGAAGCTTCGATATGAAATTATAACACTCTAAGTGTATAACTCACAATCTCTCTTTTATTTCTCAATTTTCTCTAAGAAAAATCAAGAACTTGATAAATAAAGATGAAGAAGACTTGGAGAAGTCTTTTCTCTCTCTCTCTACACTCTTTGTTTGATACGTATGAAATCAATCATTTTATGAGTGAGAGGAAGTCTTCCATCATATATTCAACTCCCACATCCACCAACTCATCCACACATGAGATTCCCTCCACCAAGTCATTATCTTCCACATATAATATGAAATAAAGACTAAGTGGAAAGTAGGTGGAAGGGGCGGCCATCTAGAAGGACACGAGTGAGTTCGGTCCGTTTCGGACTCCGTGAGTCCAAACGGATAAACTATGATTCCATTCCGATGTATTTATATCGATTAATTAATCGATTAATTAATCATATCAAATACATAATAACATAATTAATTTCTCCAAGAAATAATTATATTCATGAATTAAATTAATCACCGGGTAATTTATTTAATTCATTAGGCGTAAATTAATTTATCGATAAATTAATTTAGACATCAATGTCCCAAAATCAATTAGACATCGATATCGATAAATTAGATATCGATATCTAATATTTATAATGAGAGAATTAGCTTGATTCATTCCGTCGTCAATCCTATTGCGCGACTCGGTAGGTTCGTCTCGATCGGCAATGGGAGGAACCAAAGAGCGATAGCACCACCTAGCGGCTGGCGGCTATCTTGTACCCCAGCGAGAGCGAATGATGGGATCATTCAAGAACCATTATGTCGTGAATACCGATGGCGTATAAACCCTTCTTTCAAATGTCCCGATCCGATTATAGGGTCACGGTCGGTCAAACCCTATACATACTTGGCGCTATGCATGCGTTAATGCAAATCGAGATCATCGAGGTCGTGTATCTAATACAACTAGCTCCAATGCTTTGGCCAAAGACTTATGATCTCATCGCGATAACCGCATAGGACATATAACCCGCTCACTAACGGGAGAAAGAATTCTATCTTGGTATTGATAGGACTGCTACTTGCTCGTCAAGATGCACGTCGAGTTGACCCCGCCTTAGGTTTACAGGGTCGAACTACTCTAATGAAAATCTTGACGTCACAAGCACATCCCTACTAAATCTTCAAGTCGAAGGTTCACGAATACCTATCACAACCTTTCGATTCCATCATTGGTGTCCGGAGTGAAATCCATGTGACGAATCGAGGGTGAGTCGGTTCGAGTATACTAATCCAATTAGCATACCTATAACGTGTGCTCCCACTAACCATTAGTGTTCGACATGCACTCTCCATGTCAAAGAACACGTCATACAAGTCTTCACATAAACTTAACGCCCGGTCAAGTTTCATCGACTTGCGAACGATTAAGTATTTGAGCTATAACCTTTCCAGTGCCTACCCCTTATCGATAAGGAGTGGAGCGTTTTGCTCTCAAATACACGGACTAGTTTCTATATGTTTATTTACGAGTTAGGAATGCCGGTAACTACCAGTAAATAAAGAAACATTCATTTGCATTATATAAATGGTTTACATAATTACAAGTACAATGCCATCAATCAACAACCTCTGAGTGGCATTCGAGAGCATACTCCTAAAACACTCCCACTTGCACTCAATGCCACACACTATGGTATCTAATACCCATGTTCTCCAAATGACGCTCCAAGCTAGTCCGAGAAAGTGGCTTGGTCGGTGGATCGGCGACGTAGTCGGTGGCTCTACTCTATGCGGCTAATGTATCTATTTGCTAATGAATGCTCTTTCGTTATTCTACTCTCTCTTAATATGTTTGGAACTGTTATGAAACCTTGGCTCCTAGGCACGTACTCTTTGCTCGGCGTAAAGACCAGTGTCACGTGAAGTTTACCCAGTAACTTCTAAATTCTTCCTTTGGAGGCCTCTGAGGCTACTTTATACTCATCTAACAGGTGGAATTAGCGATCGCGCTATTCTTGGCACTATGCCAGAATCTGCTCCTCCATTAAGAGTAAATGTAGGCAGTAGACATAGAATCGTCTTTACGTCCTTGGAAGTTCAATACGGTGAATCCCATCACATTCGGTTCTCCGCCATATATAAGAACCATATCTCTAGTCCTTCTAAAGTACTTGAGAACGTTCTTTACGGTAGTCTTAATGTTCCCTACAGGTTTGCTGAAACCTACTCACCACGCTTACAGCATGCGCAAGTCAGGTCTTGTACACAATATAGCATACATAAGGCTACCTACTGCCGAATCATATGGTATATAACTCATTTCCTTTCGTTTTTCCTCGCTTTGAGGACACATCTTCAAGGAGAGTTTTATTCCATGTCGCATCGGAAGGAACCCTCTTTAAGATCTAATCTATATAGAGGGCTTGGGAAAAACTTATCATTCTCTTGATCTATCCCGGTAGAATCGAATCCCAAGAATATAGGTTTCTTCTCCCAAGTCTTTCATGGAGAAATTACTTGAAAACCAAGCTTTCCCATAGCTGAGCATCCCCACATCATTTCCTATTCGTAGAATGTCATCTACATATAGTACTTAGAATGTGATCTTGCTCCCACTAACCCTCTCGTATACACAAGATTCCTCTTCATTTTGAACGAAGTCAAACTCTTTGACCGTCTCATCAAAATGAAGGTCCCAACTACATGAAGGCCTCTGATCCATTTCATGGAGTCTACATCCACCATTGCTAGGTCATTGGTCGTGGGTCGGTCTCTTGTTTATCACTTGGAACCTCTAGGAAACCCAGTTCCTCCAAGTGCATAAAACTATACCTCTCAGGTAATTGTGACACCCTACTAGACCTACTAGGTGGTTGTACTTGTGTTTCAGAAGGTTCGGTTCCAATTTCTTGCACAGGTGTCTCCTTAGGAGTTTCATTGTATTCTTCCAATGAAATACTTCTACCTGCTCCGCCTTCCTGAATGAACTCATCTTCCAGGAAGTGTGCTTGTAAAGCAACAACGATCTTTCGATCTTCGGGCATGTAGAATAGATATCCCATCGTCCCAGACGGGAATCCAGTAAACGTCCCTTCGCAGACCTAGCTTCCAACTTTTCCACCTTAATCTTCTTGACATAGGCGGGACATCCCCAAATCCTAATATGATTAAGACTTGGTTTCCTTCCTTCCCACATCTCATGTGGATTTTTAGGAACGGATTTGGAAGGACATTTGTTCAAGATATACGCGGCAGTCAGGAGTGCATACCCCCACAGGTAAATCGGCAAGTCAGTATAGCCTAGCATGGAACGGACCATGTTCAACAGGGTCCGGTTCCTACTTTCTGTCACACCATCTAGCTGAGGAGTACAGTGTAACACCCCAAACTAGGCGGATATTACGGTGTCGTGGACCCCATTGCAGGACCCACCAGGCGAATGAAAACAGATGAATTATACAGGGTAAATGTAGTACCGAACCACATTACGGGGTGAGTTATACAGAACAATAATCCTCCAGGGTTGAATAAACACAATCATATAAATATGTAGTATAAACCACAAGTTCGATTAAAATGAAGCGGTTAGATTATAACCCAATCTTGTTGAAAACATATGCAATCAAACATGCTGTATGAATCAACTAATAGTACGGCTCAAAGGGTGGCGCCACACTACGCCCGGGATGGAAATGTGTCCGTGCACAAGCCACCAACGAGTATCGATCAAATACCGCGTGGTCTTGTACCTAATCAGTCTCACGAGCAATCGACTCGTGTGCACAGTCCAATGTGAGACCAACAACCAACACACGACATAAATGTGCCCGACATGAAAATCCTACACATACGAACCGGCACGCCAGTATGACCCGGAATGCCACGATATAACAAAAGTGACATCGGAAACGAATAATGACTCACCGAGATAAAATGATAGTGAAATGAATGATAGCACGACAAAATGATTGGAACCGTCGTTCCTTGTGACTGAAGTGATTAATTGACAATGACAAGTTTTAATACGGTTATCACAATGATGAATGAGTTACGATTATGAATGAACAACAACAAAAGGAAATGAATATCCTTATAACCGAGTAAGAATTAACTTACAAAATACCGGTGACAATTATCCTTCCACGAACAACGTCTAATTGAGATATCGGTCGCTCGAACAACCTTGAATTGTACAATATCCAAGAACTCGTTCAATATACGAATCAAACACCAATATAACGAACTCAAGGCGTCGATACGATTAAACCAAGTTCATTGGGGCATTATATCGAACACTTTGAGGCCAACTACGATTGATTACAACTAAACCTCAACAATACCAACCTCAAATCCACAAGAAGTGTTTCAAATCAACAAAACATCTCCAATACGATCAATAATCCGTTATGAATATCCAAAAACGTGATTATAACAACAATTAAACGAAAACCCCCAATTTCAACTCGATAATCAAAGTGTTCTTGAATAATCCTTCAATAATCCAATGAATCCTTATACAAACTCATAATCATATACATATCCCTTCATATAACATGATTATAATGTCCAAAACAGCATATCTCAACATAGAATCGAAATCCAATGTGTTGAAGAATTCACCTCTTGAAGATCCAATCACTTCGATTCGAAGAACACGAGTTTAAACGAGTATCCAAGCTTCCCAAATTAATGAAGATGATGAAAATTACACACTCAAGTGATTTATGATTGCAAAATCTCTCTCTCAACCCTCTCTCTCGGATGAAGATGGAAAAATGAAGAAGTGAGAAGAAATGACCCGGCCAAGTCCTTAAATACTGCCGGAAGTTACGGCCGTAACTCGGCCCTCTTACGGCCGTAACTTTCCAAGTCAACGGCCTTACGGCCGTAACCGGCCAACTCGTATGGCCGTAACTCGGCTTCGTCCGAAAGCCTGCCGACAGACTTACGGCCGTAACCGCTCCTGAGTTACGGGCGTAACCCGCCTTCGTCAAAAACACCCGTCGACAGCCTTACGGCCGTACCGCACATCTTACGGCCGTAACTCGGATGATACGGCCGTATCCGGCCAATCTTACGGGCGTAACCTGCCTTCGTCAAAAATGGCCAGACATCCTTCCTGCAGCGTACGGCCGTATCCCGCCAAGCCTTACGGCCGTACCTGCCTTGACTTACGGCCGTATGCCGCAACCCTTATGGCCGTAAGTCACCCTTGGTCGACAACACCCGAAATTTACGAACACCACTTACGGCCGTATCTCATCTTCCTTACGGCCGTAACTCACCTTCGGCCAAAATGTCTGGGTAGCCTGCTGGACCACTTACGGCCGTAACCGGCCAGCCTTACGTCCGTACCCGCTGACTTACGGCCGTATCCCAGAACCTTACGGCCGTAACTCGATGCTGGCCAAGGTGAATAAATCCGATAATTCCGATTCCTCGCTACGACTGATGAATGATTCGACATATCATACGAATGTGGAAGTGAACAAGTCTAACACGAGCCAAAGATGATACTCCCAGAACAAGGCTATCAATCACAATGAAAATGATAATACTCCCGTCTCGATCTAAAAACGGAGATAAAATGACGATCGGTAACTGATATACGATTACAACATGCCAACATTGAACGCAAATGAGTGATTCATGAATGATGAGTGATTATTAATGAGTGAGAATTACTGAGTGACAATTACAGACTGATAATTACTGAATGAAAATGAATGAATTACAACCGGGTATTACATACTCCCCCCCTTAAAAAGAGTTTCGTCCCCGAAACTAAGGGTCAAACAACTCGGGATAACTCTCCCGCATATTCTCCTCGGTTTCCCAAGTGGCCTCTTCGACTCCGTGTCTAGACCACTGAATGTTGACCAAAGGGATCGTCTTGTTCCTCAACTGTTTGATTCGCCGCTCTAACACTCGTACAGGACGCTCCTCATACGAATGATCATCTGCGATCTCAATTTCGTCGAACTGAAGTATGTGACTCGGGTCGGCAACATACTTCCGCAGCTGAGAGACGTGAAACACATTATGAATCCTGCTCAAAGCCGGAGGTAAAGCCAGTCGATAAGCTAACTCGCCTACTCGATCCAAAATTTCAAACGGTCCAATGAATCTCGGACTCAACTTCCCCCGTTTTCCGAAACGGAAAATACCTCGACTCGGGGATACCTTGACCAAAACATGGTCACCCGTCTCGAACTCTAGTGGTCGACGACGATTATCCGCATACGATTTCTGTCGACTCTGAGCTGTCAACATACGACTCTTGATCAAAACTACCTTCTCCCGGGCGGCTATAAGCATATCGGGCTCGGTGCCGATTGATTCTGACAAGTCATCCCAACACAAAGGAGATCGACAATGACGACCGTACAAGGCCTCGTAAGGTGCCATCTTAATGGAAGCATGCCAACTATTATTATACGTGAACTCGATCAATGGTAGTTGGGCTTCCCAATCGTCCTTCCAGTTGAGGGCGCATGCCCTCAACATGTCCTCTAATGTCTGAATAGTCCTCTCTGATTGTCCGTCGGACTGAGGATGAAAAGCGGTACTGAGATTGAGCTGAGTTCCCATAGCACGATGAACTGATTTCCAAAAATGAGACACAAATCGTCCGTCACGATCGGAAACGATACTCTTAGGAGTACCGTGTAGTCTCACTATCTTCTTGATGAACAACTGAGCCAGTCTCTCGGGACCCCACGTATCCTTGATCTCAAGGAAATGAGCTGATTTAGTTAAGCGGTCCACAATCACCCAGATCGTATTCATGCCACGACGACTCGTTGGCAAACTCGTGATGAAGTCCATAGAAATGTCTTCCCACTTCCACTCCGGAATAGGGAGAGGTTTCAGCATACCGCCGATCGCCGATGTTCAATCTTAACTTGCCGACAGAGTTAGGCATCTCGAAACAAATTCTGCGACTTCTCGCTTCATATTACTCCACCGGTAATTTTGTTTCAAGTCCTTGTACATCTTCTTGGACCGGATGAGCAGAATAAGGGGTAGCATGAGCTTCTTTCAAAATCGAGTTTTTCAACTCGTCATTCGCCGCTACGCACAACCGATTCTTAAATCTCAAAAGTCCATCCTCGTGGACCACGAATCCAGGGGCTTTCCCCTGAGCCACATCCTCACGGATGCGCAACAATGAAGGGTCGAACTCGATTCTCTCGATTACCGCCTCAAGTGACGATGAAATCTCCAACATACAAAGCTGTCCCTGAACTCGCTGGAGCCGGACCTCGATCTCGAGTCTAATGAATTCTTGAAGCTCCTACAGGCTGTTAAATGAGCAAGCATCTGCTCCTGCACGGACTTACGACTCAAGGCGTCGACGACAACGTTCGCCTTGCCCGGGTGATAAAGGATCTCGATATCATAATCTTTGATTAGTTCTAACCACCGCCTCTGTCGCAAATTTAACTCCTTCTGAGTGAATATACACTTTAAACTCTTATGATCGGTGAATATCTGACAGGTAACGCCATAAAGATAATGACGCCAAATCTTCAAAGCGAACACCACGGCTGCTAGCTCCAGATCGTGAGTCGGATAATTAACCTCGTAAGGTCTCAATTGCCGTGAAGCATAGGCAATAACCTTTCCATTCTGCATGAGTACACATCCGAGACCCTGTCCGGACGCATCACTATAAACCACAAATCCCTCCGTCCCCTGCGGCAAGGAAAGTACAGGTGCTGACATTAACCGGCTCTTGAGTTCCTCAAAACTCCGTTGACACGCGTCGGACCATGTGTATTTCTTATCCTTTCGCAAAAGGTTCGTCAAGGGTTGAGCGATTTTAGAAAATCCTTCCACAAACCGCCGATAATAACCCGCTAATCCGAGAAAACTTCGGATTTCCTTAACATTCTTCGGGGGTAACCAATCTCGGATAGCCTCCGTTTTACGAGGGTCGACACGAACTCCGTCGATGAAATTACATGTCCGAGAAAAGTCACTTCGGACATCGAACTCGCATTTGGAAAACTTTCCATAAAGTTGCTCTCGTCTCAACACGTCGAGAACACGATGAAGATGAACCTCGTGTTCCTCTCGGTTACGAGAATAAATCAGAATGTCATCGATGAAGACAACAACAAACTGATCCAAAAAGTCGATGAAAACCCGATTCATTAACTCCATGAATACCGCAGGTGCATTAGTTAGCCCGAGCGGCATAACTACGAACTCATAATGACCGTAGCGTGTTGAAACGCCGTCCTCGCGATATCCGACTCTCGAATCCGTAGCTGGTGATATCCGGATCTTAAGTCGATCTTGGAAAAGTGAAGCTCCTGAAGTTGATCTAAGAGATCATCGATGCGGGGTAAAGGGTACTTATTCTTGATCGTCACCGGTTTAATTCATTAATCAATACACAACCGGAACGAACCATCCTTCTTCTTGACAACAGTAATGGTGCTCCCCATGGGGACGCACTCGGTCGGATATAACCTTTTCGAACAACTCCTCAAGTTGGTTCTTTAATTCTTGCATTTCGGTCGGGCCATCCGACGGTGCCTTCGATATCGGGGGCGTCTGGGCTCCAACTCAATCGTGAATTCCACATCTCGCCGTGGAGGCAAGCCGAGTAACTCGTGCGGAAAAGCGTCGGCATATTCCCATACTACCGGAATATCCGACAACAATCTTGATGATTTCTCGGTTTTGGTCATATAGCACCAATAACCAACACATCCTGATTGAGTAATCGTATTGCTTTCATCAAATTAATGACCTTACGAGAGCAGTAGGGATTACCTCCACGAAACACACATTCAACCCCATCGTCTACAATGATAGTGATCATACGCTACGGACACTAATGGTGGCATCATGACGATCCATCCAATCAATACCCAAGATGGCGTCGTCCCTCGGCAAATCTACTACACGACCATGGCCCAGATCGGACAATTACGAATCTCACGATTACAGATAATTCGTCTACCGTCGGGTAGACCAATGACATAAGGCTCACAACTAGTAGCACCGCCTGCACGTAGTCTACGCAAACATGACTCGAAATGAATGAATGCGATGCACCGGTATCAAAAAGGGTACACACAGTGCAGGATAGAATATCGAGTGTACTGTGATCATTCGGGCCTCTGGATCAGCGGTCTTCTTCATCTCGTAAATTCGGGGCTTGCGGCACCCGAACAGACACTCCGTCTCGATAGCTCTTGGCTCGCCCTTGCTAGCTCTGTCGTCTTAAACGACGCCGACCGAGTGGCTCGATTACGCATCTTTGAATGTCACGGGGCACGAGATGGCCGGAGTGGGTTTAGAGTCCCTTCGGCAAAAACGGGCCCGATGCCTAGCAATTCCACAGTTATGGCACGCGACAGTCTGTTTCGGACATTTGGTGCTGAAATGACCCTGTTCTTCACAGTTGAAACAGGTGACGGCCGAACTGGCCGCTCGAGACTTAGATTCCGCGGGTTTAGACGCCAGGGGAGGTCGCTCAGAAAAAGTAGAGCCCGCCCGCGGTTTCTTGAAGGTGGCCTGACTTCCGTCAGACTGATTACGGTTCTTAGACTTCTTGCCAGCAGATGAAGGTTGCTGCTTAGCAATCTCCTTAGCAGTAAGCTCGTAAGTAAGAGCTTTCTCAATGAATTCGGCCAACGTGGTGCAATTATGATTAAGCAGTTGCAGGCGCATACGAGGTTTCAGCCTCTTGCTGAAATACTTGATCTTTTCTGCCTCAGAGTGAATGATAGATGAGGCGAACGGAAGGAGTTCCTGAAATTTCTCGGCAATGGCGAGAACATCCGCGTCTGATGAAGGGTGCAGGTGAGTAATTCGATGACTTGCCTCTCCGAGTGGGGCCGGATAGTACCTCTCCATCATGAGCGTTTTGAATCGATCCCAAGTACATGATCCGTCTGTGGGCTTCAACGATAACCACCATGAATGAGCGCTCTTACCAAGATAGTAAGCCGCAATCGAACTTTATGCCCTTCCGGCAATCCACCATAGCAAATAACTTCGAAGTGTTCAAGCCAATGAACAATATCCGCGGCTCGGATGAGCCTTCAAAGGTAGGTGGTCGGCGAGAGATATCGCTAATGATATTGCTTACACCCTCTCTTGCCTCGAGGCGGCGGCGGAGGAGCTGTTGATTTTGATTGGTGAATTGTGCATCGTCTCCATAAGTTGCGCCATCTCGTCATTTGGGCCATCATGCCACGCATAAAAGCAAGTGGGTCCACCGAACACCTTCTAACTGGGCCGTGTCCCGGGTACGACTCCCCGATAGTGAATGATCACGCCCAGGTGAATGAGTGGCAGCGTCGCTGCTCGATGAATTGGCATTGTTTCTCGCATTCGCACGTGTATTCACACGAGCTCTCGGGATTCGGCCCGCACCACGGCCCCGTCCTCCTCGTCCTCTGCCAGCTCTTTCCATACTGAAGTGGAAAGTTACATGATGATTATATCTCTCGTATGAATATCACATTATGACTATGACATGAGGTGATGAAAATGACTTACGTTCTAACACAGTGATTACATGAACGATTAACCGAGGTGACATGATTTCTGATGAAATTATTGAAATGATTATCTTGAACAAGTTAACAAGATTAATTATATGATCTTCCAGATCAACAACCGAGTAGTGAAATGAATTGAGTGATTAATGAGTTAAAATGACCGTCCTGGTCAAAATGAAAATGATGTTTGAGGATTGTTAACTGATAAATTATGAATGAATGAAAATTGCCAGAAATTATACCATGGCGATAGAAGTCTTACAGTTCTTTCGGTCTGATTGGCTCGGCATCTGCACAGGTCACACGTGACGCGAAAGTCCAATGATACTTGCCCGATGACGATGATTTCAAATGAGACATGACTCGGAAGGTAGTATTCAAAACCACTCTCCGATACCAACTCTGTAACACCCCAAACTAGGCGGATATTACGGCTGCGTGGACCCCGATCGGGACCCACCAGGCGAATGAAAACGGATGAATTATACAGGGTAAATGTAGTACCGAACCACATTACAACATCAATTACTCCGATTAGGAGTTTCATACAACACACCCAGGATAAAATAGAATACATGTGTATTTTATTTGACGATAAAATACACAACACTGAATGAAATGAGTATTCAAACGGAATGTCTGCAGTGGAATAAATAAAGGAAACATAAATGATGAATAAATAATCGAATGCATCGGGGCCCTTTCTAGTATCATTGGGACTCCTCGCCAACGTGCTCACCTGTGCCTTTGCCTTGCCATGACACGAGAAACAAATATCCCCAAACGGGAGTCGATTATACGGAACAACAATCCTCCGTGGTTGAATAAACACAATCATATAAATATGTAGTATAAACCACAAGTTCGATTAAAATGAATCGGTTAGATTATAACCCAATCTATTTGAAAACATACGCAATCAAACATGCTGTATGAATCAACTAACAGGACGGCTCAAAGTGTGGCGCCACACTACGCCGGGATGGAAATGTGTCCGTGCACAAGCCACCAACGAGTATCGATCGAATACCGCGTGGTCTTGTACCTAATCGCCTCACGAGCAATCGACTCGTGTGCATACCCAATGTGAGGCCAACAACCAACACACGACATAAATGTGCCCGACATGAAAATCCTACACATACCAACCGCATGCCAAGATGACCGGAATGCCACGATATAACAAAAGTGACATCGAAAGCGAATAATGACTCACCGAGATAAAATGATAGTGAAATGAATGATAGCACGACAAAATGATTGGAACCGCTGCTCTTGTGATCAAGTGATTAATTGACAATGACAAGTTTTAATACGGTTATCACAATGATGAATGAGTTACGATTATGAATGAACAACAACAAAAGGAAATGAATATCCTTATAACCGAGTAAGAATTAACTTACAAAATACCGGTGACAATTATCCTTCCACGAACAACGTCCTAATTGAGATATCGGTCGCTCGAACAACCTTGAATTGTACAATATCCAACAACTCGTTCAATATACGAATCAAACACGAATATAACGAACTCAAGACGTCGATACGATTAAACCAAGTTCATTGGGGCATTATATCGAACACTTTGAGGCCAACTACGATTGATTACAACTAAACCTCAACAATACCAACCTCAAATCCCCAAGAAGTGTTTCAAATCGACAAAACATCTCCAATACGATCAATAATCCGTTATGAATATCCAAAAACGTGATTATAACAACAATTAAACGAAAACCCCCAATTTCAACTCGATAATCAAAGTGTTCTTGAATAATCCTTCAATAATCCAATGAATCCTTATACAAACTCATAATCATATACATATCCCTTCATATAACATGATTATAATGTCCAAAACAACATATCTCAACATAGAATCGAAATCCAATGTGTTGAAGAATTTACCTCTTGAAGATCCAATCACTTCGATTCGAAGAACACGAGTTTAAACGAGTATCCAAGCTTCCCAAATTAATGAAGATGATGAAAATTACACACTCAAGTGATTGATGATTGCAAAATCTCTCTCTCGACCCTCTCTCTCGGATGAAGATGGAAAAATGAAGAAGTGAGAAGAAATGACCCGACCAAGTCCTTAACATCGCCGGGTTACGGCGTAATCGACCCTCTTACGGCCGTAACTTTCCAAGTCAACGGCCTTACGGCCAGAATCGCCAACTCGTATGGCCAGAATCGGCTTCGTCCGAAAGCTCGCCGGCAGACTTACGGCCAGAATCGCTTCGAGTTACGGGCGTAACCCGCCGTCAAAAACACCTGCCGACAGCCTTTACGGCCGTACCGCACATCTTACGGCCGTAATCGGATGATACGGCCGTATCCGGCCAATCTTACGGGCGTAACTCCGCCTTCGTCAAAATGGCGGACATCCTTCTCGGCACAGACGGCCGTATCCGGCCAAGCCTTACGGCCGTACCTGCCTTGACTTACGGCCGTATGCCGCAACCCTTACGGCCGTAAGTCACCCTTGGTCGACAACACCCGAAATTTACGAACACCACTTACGACCGTATCTCATCTTCCTTACGGCCGTAACTCACCTTCGGCCAAAATGTCTGGGTATCCTGCTGGACCACTTACGGCCGTAACCGGCCAGCCTTACGACCGTACCCGCTGACTTACGGCCGTATCCCAGAACCTTATGGCCGTAACTCGATGCTGGCCAAGGTGAATAAATCCGATAATTCCGATTCCTCGCTACGACTGATGAATGATTCGACATATCATACGAATGTGGAAGTGAACAAGTCTAACACGAGCCAAAGATGATACTCCTAGAACAAGGCTATCAATCACAATGAAAATGATAATACTCCCGTCTCGATCTAAAAACGGAGATAAAATGACGATCGGTAACTGATATATGATTACAACATGCCAACATTGAACGCAAATGAGTGATTCATGAATGATGAGTGATTATTAATGAGTGAGAATTACTGAGTGACAATTACAGACTGATAATTACTGAATGAAAATGAATGAATTACAACTGGGTATTACACCTGGAGGTGTTAGTTGTGAAACTATTCCATGTTCCTTAAGGAACTCGTCAAACTCCGTACTCATATACTCGCCACCTCGGTCCGACCGAAGTGCTTTGATATGATTACCAGTTTGTTTCTCAACTAGGGCCTTGAATTCCTAAAATTTCTCAAAGGCCTCGGATTTATGTTTCATTAAGTATACATAACCATACCTAGTATGATCATCTGTAAACGTAATGAAATATTGATATCCGTCACGTGCTGCTTCCAAAGCACCACAAATGTCAGTATGTATTAATCCCAGTTTATCAGCGGCTCTTTCAAAAGTCCCTTGAAGGGGGACTTAGTCATTTTACCTTTAAGGCAAGATTCACAAGTAGGAAAGGGATCCGATCCCAATGGACCCATAAGTCCATCCTTTTCCATCTTGTAAACCTTGGTCTGACCAACATGACCAAGTCTAAGGTGCCATTTCAAAACTTGATTGGTTTCATCCCTACCACGTTTTCTAGTCATAGTATTCACAACTACTTTGTTGCTGAGATTTAGATGATACAATCCATTTAACAATGTAGCAGTACCCACTAGTTTATTTCTGAAATAAATTTGTAGGAACCATCACCAATGAAAAATGAAAAGCCTTTTCGGTCCATGATCGGAATGGATACAATGTTTTTGTGCCCCTTGGGCAAAACAAGTACATCTTCTAAATTCAAAACAAAGCCGGATTCTAAACCCAAAAGAAGTGATCCTATGTCGGTCGCCTCGACACTATGCCCGCTTCCGACTGTGATCATAGCTTCTCCAGCTCCAAGCTTCCTACTTTGTTCCAGATCCTGATTCACAGTACAAATATGAGAACTAGTACTTAATCCAAGATTCAGAAGTAAAAATACGATGGCGTAACAATTTATTTCCAAAACTAAAAGTTCTCAGACCAAGTGCCATGAAGAATCGGACAGTCTCTAGCCCAGTGGCCCAGGTCACCGCACTTGAGACAAGCATCCTTCTTCTTCTTGTTCTTCGGAACCATCGGGGCCTTGCCCTTACCCTTAAGGTCCTTTGCTTGTGGTCCAGTCCGCTTCTTGGTCTTTTTCTTCTTATTTTTAGACTTCCGAAGTCCAGAAGAAATCACAAGGGCCGACTCCTTCATCCGCGGAGTCTTCATATGAGACTGAGCTGTCACAAGTTTGTTCATTAGCCCAGCTAAATTACATGAAATCTCATTGCAGTTGAAGTTCATAACAAACTGTGAGAAGGAATCAGGGAGAGACTGTAGGATAAGGTCGGTTTGGAGAGAAGTATCCATTTTAAAATCAAGAGCCTCCAATCTCTCGATCCAATCTCTCGATCATGGATATCATTTTGAGGACGTGTTCCCCAACCTTCTCACCTTCCTTCATCCTTGCACCGAACAGTTGGTTGGATATCTCATATCTAGCAGTTCTGCTGTGCTCACCATAAAGTTCGGTTAAGTGAGATAGAATCTGCCTAGCAGATGTCATTTTCTCATGAGCTCTCTGAAGCTCATTAGACATGGAAGCCATCATATAAGCACGGACTTTCACGTCATCCTTAACCCACTTTTCGTGGTTTTCAATCTCTTCCTGATTGGCTCGGGTCCGCACAGGAGGCGCGGGAATGTCCGTCTCCAAGACGTATCGCAAAGGCTCTATACCGAGGACAATCATCGACATGGAGCCAATCCACAAAGTTAGGTCCCATTAAGGTGTTCTTTTCGAGTAGAATTGCGAGTGGATTCATTGTCATATTGAGAGTTATGTCTGCATTAAGTATAACAGATTAATTAGTGACTTGTTATATTATGATCTGAGTATAGAATTAAGGTCTTTTCTATTCTTGTTACCCAGCTCCCACTATTTTATCGGAATAACACACTCCCATGTGAAAACCCGAAGTATTATCGCTCTACTTCATAGTGGTGATTGAGTTCTTTATAAATCTTAATAGAGGGCAACCGAACAGGTTTCTAGTCTATTAATTTTCATAAAGTGGTGTCCAACACCAACCCATCTAATGAATGATTCGATCTTCTTTTTCCCCTTGTTCACTCCCCTCAACCTATACGGTTTCTATGGTTCGTGAACAAGTTAAGTTTATACCATCGACGCAAATCAGTTTCACAATTGAATCTTATCCGACAACCTATCAGGTTTCTAGGGATAAAATTTGCTCCAACCGAAGGCATCCAATGCGCTCCGTAATTTATCCGTCCTCCCGAATGACTACCCCGATAACTCGAAGCATAGCACATCCGGTTTGGATTTCAATTTCGAAAACTCGATGGAGGGAAGGAAAACCTTAAAACCTTATAAACTTAATAATTTGTTGTGAGAATTTTCGCGATTAACGTTACACTTTGCACATTGATCATTTTAGCGCGTTTGTTGCATTCATACAATATGTAACAACCATTCACAACCTAGTTGCTACCAACATGTGGTTCATGGACTGCCTTAGAAAACAAAAACTCCGTAATCTAACTACAAGTTTTCATCTTGAATCTTCGTCTTCTCGAGACGGATCTTCCTCCGGTCTTCGTCATTACATATAAATTTTACATTGAAAAATTGCATCCTAGATACAAATATTTCTAGTAAAATAAATAGGCTCAAAACGGCCTTTACAACCCAATCGAATAAAACGAACGATTCAAACTAAGTCCATGAACCACATCCCCATTCAAAAGCATTCATCCAATAAATACTCAATAAATGGATAGCGAGAAGATTACATATGATCCAATCAATAATCAACAATACGAACCGATCCAATCGATTCACACAACCGGTAATATGATAACGTTCAAAATAATTCGGTCGACCACAATTATTCCAATTAATCGAATTTCCCTTATAAAATGAAATACCATAAATCATTTTAATCATATTAAATCTAATTTAACATGCGGGAGATTAATTTTCAAGAATACACGAAAAATTCGAGCCGGGTGAAAAATTGGCTCGCTCGCCGAGTCATCACGGGCACTCTTCTCGTCAGACACGGCCCGTGTCTCCGCACACGGCCGGTCATGCCGGCAGTGTCCTGCATATTCTCGCCAGACACGGCCGTGTTGCTCGACACGGCCGAGTCACTCAAGCCTTCCGGCCAGACACGCCGTGTCGCTCGACACGGCCGGGTCTCCTGTAGTGGCTCGGCCAGACTACGACACGACCGAGTCACCCAGACACGGTCGAGTCACTCGCCGTAATGCACCTTTTGACCAAAAAGTCGTCCGACGACGATTCGGGGCTAGATTTTCGACCGGATATCCAATATCAATATTTTCCGACTTTCATATCTTCAATATAAATCATATTTCCCAGAAATTTAAGATTTATATTTAGACATAAAGTTACGAAAAATACAATTATTACGAACGAAAAAGATATACCGCGATTATGACTAAATTGATTCCAAATCATTCACCATCTAATCGAGCATTCCAAATGCCAATATCGTATATACGATCGCAAGACCTACGCTCCGATACCACTGTTGGGATTCGGTGCCTAAATCGAAGGCCCAGCGGAAGCGGTAAAACGAAAATTAATTCGATCCGAATCCCTACGAGGATCGATCGAGCTACGTATATACGAATATTAAAAACGAATTCACAAGAGATATAGAAACTCACCCTTGTCGTCCGTTGATTAGATGGATTCCTTCTCTTGAGCTATTCCCCAAGCTTTAGTTTGATCTCTACGAATTCAATCCGCTCCACGCCCTTGAACGATCCAACGCCGAAAACACCGCGTCTCTACTTGCCACGCGGAGAAACGACCGGAACGACAATCACCTTGCTATCCTCCGAGGATACGGCTAGAGCTAAGTGATGAAGCTTCCAATATGAAATTATAACACTCTAAGTGTATAACTCACAATCTCTCTTTTATTTCTCAATTTTTCTCTAAGAAAAATCAAGAACTTGATAAATAAAGATGAAGAAGACTTGGAGAAGTCTTTTCTCTCTCTCTCTACACTCTTTGTTTGATACGTATGAAATCAATCATTTTATGAGTGAGAGGAAGTCTTCCATCATATATTCAACTCCCACATCCACCAACTCATCCACACATGAGATTCCCTCCACCAAGTCATTATCTTCCACATATAATATGAAATAAAGACTAAGTGGAAAGTAGGTGGAAGGGGGGCGGCCATCTAGAAGGACACGAGTGAGTTCGGTCCGCTTCGGACTCCGTGAGTCCAAACAGATAAACTATGATTCCATTCCGATGTATTTATATCGATTAATTAATCCAATTAATTAATCATATCAAATACATAATAACATAATTAATTTCTCCAAGAAATAATTATATTCATGAATTAAATTAATCACTGTAATTTATTTAATTCATTAGGCCGTAAATTAATTTATCCAATAAATTAATTTAGACATCCAATGTCCCAAAATCAATTAGACATCCAATATCCAATAAATTAGATATCCAATATCTAATATTTATAATGAGAGAATTAGCTTGATTCATTCCGTCGTCAATCCTATTGCGCGACTCAGTAGGTTCGTCTCAGTCAGCAATGGGAGGAACCAAAGAGCAGTAGCACCACCTAGCCAGCCTGGCGGCCTATACTGTACTTAATCGAGAACGAATGATGGGATCATTCAAGAACCATTATGTCGTGAATACCAAGAACGTATAAACCCTTCTTTCAAATGTCCCGATCCAGTTATAGGGTCACGGCTACCAAACCCTATCTCGCATTTGACGCTATGCATGCGTTAATGCAAATCGAGATCATCGAGTCAGCCGTGTATCTAATACAACTAGCTCCAATGCTTTGGCCAAAGACTTATGATCTCATCCGCCAATAACCGCATAGGACATATAACCCGCTCACTAACGGGAGAAAGAATTCTATCTTGGTATTCGCAGACTGCTACTTGCTCGCCAAGATGCACGCCGAGGTTGACCCCGCCTTCCGGTTTACAGGTGGTCGAACTACTCTAATGAAAATCTTGACGTCACAAGCACATCCCTACTAAATCTTCAAGTCGAAGGTTCACGAATACCTATCACAACCTTTCGATTCCATCATTGATCGTCCCGAGTGAAATCCATGTGACGAATCGAGGGTGAGTCGGTTCGAGTATACTAATCCAATTAGCATACCTATAACGTGTGCTCCCACTAACCATTAGTGTTCGACATGCACTCTCCATGTCAAAGAACACGTCATACAAGTCTTCACATAAACTTAACGCCTACCAAGTTTCATCGACTTGCGAACGATTAAGTATTTGAGCTATAACCTTTCCAAAGGCCTACCCCCTTATCCAATAAGGAGTGGAACGCTTTGCTCTCAAATACACGGACTAGTTTCTATATGTTTATTTACGAGTTAGGAATGCCAAGAACTACCAAGAAATAAAGAAACATTCATTTGCCTTATATAAATGGTTTACATAATTACAAGTACAATGCCCTCACTCAACAACCTCTGAGTGGCATTCGAGAGCATACTCCTAACAATCTCCCACTTGCACTCAATGCCACACACTATGGTATCTAATACCCATGTTCTCCAAATGACGCTCCAAGCTAGTCTGAGAAAGTGGCTTGGTCAGTGGATCAGCGACGTAGTCGGCTGGCTCTACTCTATGCAGCCTAATGTATCTCTTTGCGAATGAATGCTCTTACGAGATTCTACTCTCTCTAAATATGTTTGGAACTGTTATGAAACCTTGGCTCCTAGGCCTGTGCTACTGCTCCGGCAGCGCAGCACCAGGTGTCACGTGAAGTTTACCCAGTAACTTCTAAATTCTTCCTTTGGAGGCCTCCTAGGCTACTTTATACTCATCCTAACAGGTGGAATTAGCAGTCGCGCTATTCTTGGCACTATGCCAAGATACTGCTCCTCCATTAAGAGTAAATGTAGCCAGAAGTAGACATAGAATCGTCTTTCTGTCCTTGGAAGTTCAATACAGTGAATCCCATCACATTCAGTTCTCCACCGCCATATATAAGAACCATATCTCTAGTCCTTCTAAAGTACTTGAGAACGTTCTTTACGGTAGTCTTAATGTTCCCTACCTGGGTTTGCCTGAAACCTACTCACCACGCTTACAGCATGCGCAAGTCAGGTCTTGTACACAATATAGCATACATAAGGCTACCTACTGCCGAATCATATGGTATATAACTCATTTCCTTTCGTTTTTCCTCGCTTTGAGGACACATCTTCAAGGAGAGTTTTATTCCATGTCGCATCGGAAGGAACCCTCTTTAAGATCTAATCTATATAGAGGGCTTGGGAAAAACTTATCATTCTCTTCGATCTATCCCAGTAGAATCGAATCCCAAGAATATAGGTTTCTTCTCCCAAGTCTTTCATGGAGAAATTACTTGAAAACCAAGCTTTCCCATAACTGAGCATCCCCACATCATTTCCTATTCGTAGAATGTCATCTACATATAGTACTTAGAATGTGATCTTGCTCCCACTAACCCTCTCGTATACACAAGATTCCTCTTCATTTTGAACGAAGTCAAACTCTTTGACCGTCTCATCAAAATGAAGGTCCCAACTACATGAAGACTGCTACAGTCCATTTCATGGAGTCTACATCCACCATTGCTAGGTCATTGGTCGTGGGTCGGTCTCTTGTTTATCACTTGGAACCTCTAGGAAACCCAGTTCCTCCAAGTGCATAAAACTATACCTCTCAGGTAATTGTGACACCCTACTAGACCTACTAGGTGGTTGTACTTGTGTTTCAGAAGGTTCGGTTCCAATTTCTTGCACAGGTGTCTCCTTAGGAGTTTCATTGTATTCTTCCAATGAAATACTTCTACCTGCTCCGCCTTCCTGAATGAACTCATCTTCCAGGAAGTGTGCTTGTAAAGCAACAACGATCTTTCGATCTTCGGGCATGTAGAATAGATAACCCATCGTCCCAGACGGGAATCCAATGAAACGTCCCTTCGCAGACCTAGCTTCCAACTTTTCCACCTTAATCTTCTTGACATAGGCGGGACATCCCCAAATCCTAATATGATTAAGACTTGGTTTCCTTCCTTCCCACATCTCATGTGGATTTTTAGGAACGGATTTGGAAGGACATCTGTTCAAGATATACGCGGCAGTCAGGAGTGCATACCCCACTGTAAATCGGCAAGTCAGTATAGCCTAGCATGGAACGGACCATGTTCAACAGGGTCCGGTTCCTACTTTCTGTCACACCATCTAACTGAGGAGTACCTGGTGTAACACCCCAAACTAGGCGGATATTACAGTGTCGTGGACCCCCGACTGGGACCCACCAGGCGAATGAAAACGGATGAATTATACAGGGTAAATGTAGTACCGAACCACATTACGGGGTGAGTTATACAGAACAATAATCCTCCAGGGTTGAATAAACACAATCATATAAATATGTAGTATAAACCACAAGTTCGATTAAAATGAAGCGGTTAGATTATAACCCAATCTTGTTGAAAACATATGCAATCAAACATGCTGTATGAATCAACTAATAGTACGGCTCAAAGGGTGGCGCCACACTACGCCCGGGATGGAAATGTGTCCGTGCACAAGCCACCAACGAGTATCGATCGAATACCCGCGTGGTCTTGTACCTAATCAGTCTCACGAGCAATCGACTCGTGTGCACAGTCCAATGTGAGACCAACAACCAACACACGACATAAATGTGCCCGACATGAAAATCCTACACATACGAACCGGCACGCCAAGATGACCTAATGCCACGATATAACAAAAGTGACATCGAAACGAATAATGACTCACCGAGATAAAATGATAGTGAAATGAATGATAGCACGACAAAATGATTGGAACCGCTGCTCCTTGTGATCAAGTGATTAATTGACAATGACTAGTTTTAATACGGTTATCACAATGATGAATGAGTTACGATTATGAATGAACAACAACAAAAGGAAATGAATATCCTTATAACCGAGTAATAATTAACTTACAAAATACGGTGACAATTATCCTTCCACGAACAACGCCCTAATTGAGATATCGGTCGCCGAACAACCTTGAATTGTACAATATCCAACAACTCGCTCAATATACGAATCAAACACGAATATAACGAACTCAAGACGTCGATACGATTAAACCAAGTTCATTGGGGCATTATATCGAACACTTTGAGGCCAACTACGATTGATTACAACTAAACCTCAACAATACCAACCTCAAATCCACAAGAAGTGTTTCAAATCAACAAAACATCTCCAATACGATCAATAATCCGTTATGAATATCCAAAAACGTGATTATAACAACAATTAAACGAAAACCCCCAATTTCAACTCGATAATCAAAGTGTTCTTGAATAATCCTTCAATAATCCAATGAATCCTTATACAAACTCATAATCATATACATATCCCTTCATATAACATGATTATAATGTCCAAAACAACATATCTCAACATAGAATCGAAATCCAATGTGTTGAAGAATTCACCTCTTGAAGATCCAATCACTTCGATTCGAAGAACACGAGTTTAAACGAGTATCCAAGCTTCCCAAATTAATGAAGATGATGAAAATTACACACTCAAGTGATTGATGATTGCAAAATCTCTCTCTCAACCCTCTCTCTCGGATGAAGATGGAAAAATGAAGAAGTGAGAAGAAATGACCCGGCCAAGTCCTTAAATACTGCCGGAAGTTACGGCCGTAACTCGGCCCTCTTACGGCCGTAACTTTCCAAGTCAACGGCCTTACGGCCGTAACCGGCCAACTCGTATGGTCAGACTCGGCTTCGTCCGAAAGCTCGCCGGCTGACTTACGGCCAGAATCGCCTCGAGTTACGGCGTAACCCGCCTTCGCTCAAAACACCTGGCCGACAGCCTTACGGCCGCATCGCACATCTTACGGCCGTAACTCGGATGATATGGCCGTATCCGGCCAATCTTACGGCGTAACCCGCCTTCGTCAAAAATGGCCGACATCCTTCCTACAGACGGCCGTATCCCGCCAAGCCTTACGGCCGTACCTGCCTTGACTTACGGCCGTATGCCGCAACCCTTATGGCCGTAAGTCACCCTTGGTCGACAACACCCGAAATTTACGAACACCACTTACGGCCGTATCTCATCTTCCTTACGGCCGTAACTCACCTTCGGCCAAAATGTCTGGGTAGCTCTTTGGACCACTTACGGCCAGAATCGCCACTTTACATCCGTACCCGCTGACTTACGGCCGTATCCCAGAACCTTACGGCCGTAACTCGATGCTGGCCAAGGTGAATAAATCCGATAATTCCGATTCCTCGCTACGACTGATGAATGATTCGACATGTCATACGAATGTGGAAGTGAACAAGTCTAACACGAGCCAAAGATGATACTCCCAGAACAAGGCTATCAATCACAATGAAAATGATAATACTCCCGTCTCGATCTAAAAACGGAGATAAAATGACGATCGATAACTGATATACGATTACAACATGCCAACATTGAACGCAAATGAGTGATTCATGAATGATGAGTGATTATTAATGAGTGAGAATTACTGAGTGACAATTACAGACTGATAATTACTGAATGAAAATGAATGAATTACAACCGGGTATTACATACTCCCCTTAAAAAGAGTTTCGTCCTCAAACTAAGGGTCAAACAACTCGGGATAACTCTCCCGCATATTCTCCTCGGTTTCCCAAGTGGCCTCTTCGACTCCGTGTCTAGACCACCGAATGTTGACCAAAGGGATCGCCTTGTTCCTCAACTGCTTGATTCGCCGCTCTAACACTCGTACAGACGCTCCTCATACGAATGATCATCTGCGATCTCAATTTCGCCGAATCAAGTATGTGACTCGGTCGGCAACATACTTCCGCGGTGAGAGACGTGAAACACATTATGAATCCCGCTCAAAGCCGGAGGTAAAGCCATCGATAAGCTAACTCGCCTACTCGATCCAAAATTTCAAACGGTCCAATGAATCTCGACTCAACTTCCCCGCTTTTCCGAAACGGAAAATACCTCGACTGGGATACCTTGACCAAAACATGGTCACCCGTCTCGAACTCTAGTGGTCGATTTACGATTATCCGCATACGATTTCGCCGACTCGAAATCAACATACGACTCTTGATCAAAACTACCTTCTCCCGGCGGCTATAAGCATATCGGGCTCTGCCGATTGATTCTCGACAAGTCATCCCAACACAAAGGAGATCGACAATGACGACTGCACAAGGCCTCGTAAGGTGCCATCTTAATGGAAGCATGCCAACTATTATTATACGTGAACTCGATCAATGGTAGTTGGGCTTCCTAATCGTTCTTCCAGTTGAGGGCGCATGCCCTCAACATGTCCTCTAATGTCCGAATAGTCCTCTCCGATTGTCCGTCTGACCGAGGATGAAAAGCGGCATCGAGATTGAGCCGAGTTCCCATAGCACGATGAATCGATTTCCAAAATGAGACACAAATCGTCCGTCACGATCGGAAACGATACTCTTAGGAGTACCGTAGTCTCACTATCTTCTTGATAAACAATCGAGCCGTCTCTGGACCCCACGTATCCTTGATCTCAAGGAAATGAGCTGATTTAGTTAAGCGGTCCACAATCACCTGATCGTATTCATGCCACGACGACTCGTTGGCAAACTCGTGATGAAGTCCATAGAAATGTCTTCCCACTTCCACTCCTAATAGGAGAGGTTTCACATACCCGCCGGCCGCCGATGTTCAATCTTAACTTGCCGACAGTTAGGCATCTCGAAACAAATTCTCGCGACTTCTCGCTCATATTACTCCACCAAGAATTTTGTTTCAAGTCCTTGTACATCTTGTCGACCCCTGATGAACAATAATAAGGGGTAGCATGAGCTTCTTTCAAAATCGAGTTTTTCAACTCGTCATTCGCCGCTACGCACAACCGATTCTTAAATCTCAAAAGTCCATCCTCGTGGACCACGAATCTGTGGCTTTCTCGAGCCACATCCTCACGGATGCGCAACAATGAAGGGTCCGAACTCGATTCTCTCGACACGCCTCAAGTGACGATGAAATCTCCAACATACAAAGTCGTCCCTCGAACTCGCTGGAGCGACCTCGATCTCGAGTCTAATGAATTCTCGCCAAGCTCCTTCGAATCGTTAAATGAGCAAGCATCCGCTCCCGCACGGACTTACGACTCAAGGCGTCGACGACAACGTCGCCTTGCCCGGTGATAAAGGATCTCGATATCATAATCTTTGATTAGTTCTAACCACCGCCTCTGCAAATTTAACTCCTTCTGAGTGAATATACACTTTAAACTCTTATGATCGGTGAATATCTGACAGGTAACGCCATAAAGATAATGACGCCAAATCTTCAAAGCGAACACCACGGCTGCTAGCTCCAGATCTTGAGTCGGATAATTAACCTCGTAAGGTCTCAATTGCCGTGAAGCATAGGCAATAACCTTTCCATTCTGCATGAGTACACATCCGAGACCCTGTCCGGACGCATCACTATAAACCACAAATCCCTCCGTCCCCTGCGGCAAGGAAAGTACAGGTGCTGACATTAACCGGCTCTTGAGTTCCTCAAAACTCCGTTGACACGCGTCGGACCATGTGTATTTCTTATCCTTTCGCAAAAGGTTCGTCAAGGGTTGAGCGATTTTAGAAAATCCTTCCACAAACCGCCGATAATAACCCGCTAATCCGAGAAAACTTCGGATTTCCTTAACATTCTTCGGGGGTAACCAATCTCGGATAGCCTCCGTTTTCTGAGGGTCGACACGAACTCCGTCTGATGAAATTACATGTCCGAGAAAAGTCACTTCGGACATCCAGAACTCGCATTTGGAAAACTTTCCATAAAGTTGCTCTCGTCTCAACACGTCGAGAACCTGATGAAGATGAACCTCGTGCTCCTCTCGGTTACGAGAATAAATCAAAATGTCATCGATGAAGACAACAACAAACTGATCCAAAAAGTCGATGAAAACCCGATTCATTAACTCCATGAATACCGCAGGTGCATTAGTTAGCCCGAACGGCATAACTACGAACTCATAATGACCGTAGCGTGTTCGAAACGCCGTCCTCGCGATATCCGACTCTCGAATCAGAATCGGTGATATCCAGATCTTAAGTCGATCTTGAAAAGATCAAGCTCCCCAAGTTGATCTAAGAGATCATCGATGCGGGGTAAAGGGTACTTATTCTTGATCGTCACCGGTTTAATTCCCTAATCAATACACAACCGAACGAACCATCCTTCTTCTTGACAAACAGAACTGGTGCTCCCCATGGGGACGCACTCGGTCGGATATAACCTTTTTCGAACAACTCCTCAAGTTGGTTCTTTAATTCTTGCATTTCGGTCGGGGCCATCCGGTACGGTGCCTTCGATATCGGGGACGTACCGGGCTCCAACTCAATCGTGAATTCCACATCTCGCTGTGGAGGCAAGCCAGGTAACTCGTCTGGAAAAACGTCGGCATATTCCCATACTACCGGAATATCCGACAACAATACTGATGATTTCTCGGTTTTGGTCATATAGCACCAATAACCAACACATCCCTGATTGAGTAATCGTATTGCTTTCATCAAATTAATGACCTTACCAGAACAGCCGGGATTACCTCCCTGAAACACACATTCAACCCCATCGTCTACAATGATAGTGATCATACGCTTACGGACACTAATGGTGGCATCATGACGATCCATCCAATCAATACCCAAGATGACGCCGCCCTCGCAAATCTACTACACGACCATGAAATCAATCGACAATTCAATCTCACGACACGATAATTCGTCTACCGTCAGGTAGACCAATGACATAAGGCTCACAACTAGTAGCACTGCCTAGACGTAGTCTACGCAAACATGACTCAGAAATGAATGAATGCGATGCACCAGTATCAAAAAGGGTACACACAGGCTGGGATAGAATATCGAGTGTACCTGTGATCATTCGGGCCTCTGGATCAGCGGTCTTCTTCATCTCGTAAATTCGGGGCTTGCCGGCACCCGAACCAGACACTCCCGTCTGATAGCTCTTGGCTCCGCCCTTGCTAGCTCCTGTCGTCTTAAACGACGCTGACTGAGTGGCCTGATTCTGCATCTTTGAATGTCCTGGGGCCTGAGATGACGCCGGAGTGGGTTTAGAGTCCCTTCGGCAAAAACGGGCCCGATGCCTAGCAATTCCACAGTTATGGCACGCGACAGTCTGTTTCGGACATTTGGTGCTGAAATGACCCTGTTCTTCACAGTTGAAACAGGTGACGGCCGAACTGGCCGCTCGAGACTTAGATTCCGCGGGTTTAGACGCCAGGGGAGGTCGCTCAGAAAAAGTAGAGCCCGCCCGCGGTTTCTTGAAGGTGGCCTGACTTCCGTCGATCGACACGGTTCTTAGACTTCTTGCCAGAAGATGAAGGTTGCTGCTTAGCAATCTCCTTAGCAGTAAGCTCGTAAGTAAGAGCTTTCTCAATGAATTCGGCCAACGTGGTGCAATTATGATTAAGCAGTTGCAGGCGCATACGAGGTTTCAGCCTCTTGCTGAAATACTTGATCTTTTCTGCCTCAGAGTGAATGATAGATGAGGCGAACGGAAGGAGTTCCTGAAATTTCTCGGCAATGGCGAGAACATCCGCGTCTGATGAAGGGTCTGGAGTGAGTAATTCTGACAGCTTGGCCTCTCTGAGTGGGGCCGGATAGTACCTCTCCATCATGAGCGTTTTGAACTGATCCCAAGTACATGATCCGTCTGTGGGCTTCAACGATAACCACCATGAATGAGCGCTCTTACCAAGATAGTAAGCCGCAACTGAAACTTTATGCCCTTCCGGGCAATCCACCATAGCAAATAACTTCTCGAAGTGTTCAAGCCAATGAACAATATCCGCCGGCTCAGATGAGCCTTCAAAGGTAGGTGGTCGCTGGCGAGAGATATCGCTAATGATATTGCTTACACCCCTCTCTTGCCTCTGAGGCGGCGGCGGAGGAGCCTGTTGATTTTGATTGACTGAATTGTGCATCGTCTCCATAAGTTGCGCCATCTGCGTCATTTGGGCCATCATGCCCTGCATAAAAGCAAGTGGGTCCACCCGAACACCTTCTAACTGGGCCGTGTCCCGGGTACGACTCCCCGATAGTGAATGATCACGCCCAGGTGAATGAGTGGCAGCGTCGCTGCTCGATGAATTGGCATTGTTTCTCGCATTCGCACGTGTATTCACACGAGCTCTCGGGATTCGGCCCGCACCACGGCCCCGTCCTCCTCGTCCTCTGCCAGCTCTTTCCATACTGAAGTGGAAAGTTACATGATGATTATATCTCTCGTATGAATATCACATTATGACTATGACATGAGGTGATGAAAATGACTTACGTTCTAACACAGTGATTACATGAACGATTAACCGAGGTGACATGATTTCTGATGAAATTATTGAAATGATTATCTTGAACAAGTAACAAGATTAATTATATGATCTTCCAGATCAACAACCGAGTAGTGAAATGAATTGAGTGATTAATGAGTTAAAATGACCGTCCTGGTCAAAATGAAAATGATGTTTGAGGATTGTTAACTGATAAATTATGAATGAATGAAAATTGCCAGAAATTATACCATGGCGATAGAAGTCTTACAGTTCTTTCGGTCTGATTGGCTCGGCATCTGCACAGGTCACACGTGACGCGAAAGTCCAATGATACTAGCCCGATGACGATGATTTCAAATGAGACATGACTCGGAAGGTAGTATTCAAAACCACTCTCCGATACCAACTCTGTAACACCCCAAACTAGGCGGATATTACAGTGCCGTGGACCCCCGACTGGGACCCACCAGGCGAATGAAAACGGATGAATTATACAGGGTAAATGTAGTACCGAACCACATTACAACATCAATTACTCCGATTAGGAGTTTCATACAACACACCCAGGATAAAATAGAATACATGTGTATTTTATTTGACGATAAAATACACAACTCTTAATTTTTTGAGTATTCTAACGGAATGTCTGCAGCGGAATAAATAAAGGAAACATAAATGATGAATAAATAATCGAACAGATCGGGCCCCTTTCTAGTATCATTGGGACTCCTCGCCGTCAACGTGCTCACCCTGTGCCTTTGCCTTGCCATGACACGAGAAACAAATATCCCCAAACGGGGTCGCTTATACGGAACAACAATCCTCCGTGGTTGAATAAACACAATCATATAAATATGTAGTATAAACCACAAGTTCGATTAAAATGAAGCGGTTAGATTATAACCCAATCTTGTTGAAAACATACGCAATCAAACATGCCGTATGAATCAACTAACAAGACGGCTCAAAGGGTGGCGCCACACTACGCCCGGGATGGAAATGTGTCCGTGCACAAGCCACCAACGAGTATCGATCGAATACCCGCGTGGTCTTGTACCTAATCGGCCTCACGAGCAATCGACTCGTGTGCACACCCAATGTGAGGCCAACAACCAACACACGACATAAATGTGCCCGACATGAAAATCCTACACATACCAACTGCACGCCAAGATGACCGGAATGCCACGATATAACAAAAGTGACATCGAAAACAAATAATGACTCACCGAGATAAAATGATAGTGAAATGAATGATAGCACGACAAAATGATTGGAACCGCTGCTCCTTGTGACTGAAGTGATTAATTGACAATGACAAGTTTTAATACGGTTATCACAATGATGAATGAGTTACGATTATGAATGAACAACAACAAAAGGAAATGAATATCCTTATAACCGAGTAAGAATTAACTTACAAAATACCGGTGACAATTATCCTTCCACGAACAACGTCCTAATTGAGATATCGGTCGCTCGAACAACCTTGAATTGTACAATATCCAACAACTCGTTCAATATACGAATCAAACACGAATATAACGAACTCAAGACGTCGATACGATTAAACCAAGTTCATTGGGGCATTATATCGAACACTTTGAGGCCAACTACGATTGATTACAACTAAACCTCAACAATACCAACCTCAAATCCCCAAGAAGTGTTTCAAATCGACAAAACATCTCCAATACGATCAATAATCCGTTATGAATATCCAAAAACGTGATTATAACAACAATTAAACGAAAACCCCCAATTTCAACTCGATAATCAAAGTGTTCTTGAATAATCCTTCAATAATCCAATGAATCCTTATACAAACTCATAATCATATACATATCCCTTCATATAACATGATTATAATGTCCAAAACAACATATCTCAACATAGAATCGAAATCCAATGTGTTGAAGAATTTACCTCTTGAAGATCCAATCACTTCGATTCGAAGAACACGAGTTTAAACGAGTATCCAAGCTTCCCAAATTAATGAAGATGATGAAAATTACACACTCAAGTGATTGATGATTGCAAAATCTCTCTCTCGACCCTCTCTCTCGGATGAAGATGGAAAAATGAAGAAGTGAGAAGAAATGACCCGACCAAGTCCTTAAATACTGCCGGAAGTTACGGCCGTAACTCGACCCTCTTACGGCCGTAACTTTCCAAGTCAACGGCCTTACGGCCGTAACCGGCCAACTCGTATGGCCGTAACTCGGCTTCGTCCGAAAGCCTGCCGACAGACTTACGGCCGTAACCGCTCCTGAGTTACGGGCGTAACCCGCCTTCGTCAAAAACACCCGTCGACAGCCTTACGGCCGTACCGCACATCTTACGGACGTAACTCGGATGATACGGCCGTATCTGGCCAATCTTACGGGCGTAACCTGCCTTCGTCAAAAATGGCCAGACATCCTTCCTGCAGCGTACGGCCGTATCCGGCCAAGCCTTACGGCCGTACCTGCCTTGACTTACGGCCGTATGCCGCAACCCTTACGGCCGTAAGTCACCCTTGGTCGACAACACCCGAAATTTACGAACACCACTTACGACCGTATCTCATCTTCCTTACGGCCGTAACTCACCTTCGGCCAAAATATCTGGGTAGCCTGCTGGACCACTTACGGCCGTAACCGGCCAGCCTTACGGCCGTACCCGCTGACTTACGGCCGTATCCCAGAACCTTATGGCCGTAACTCGATGCTGGCCAAGGTGAATAAATCCGATAATTCCGATTCCTCGCTACGACTGATGAATGATTCGACATATCATACGAATGTGGAAGTGAACAAGTCTAACACGAGCCAAAGATGATACTCCTAGAACAAGGCTATCAATCACAATGAAAATGATAATACTCCCGTCTCGATCTAAAAACGGAGATAAAATGACGATCGGTAACTGATATATGATTACAACATGCCAACATTGAACGCAAATGAGTGATTCATGAATGATGAGTGATTATTAATGAGTGAGAATTACTGAGTGACAATTACAGATCGATAATTACCGAATGAAAATGAATGAATTACAATGGGTATTACACTGGAGGTGTTAGTTGTGAAACTATTCCATGTTCCTTAAGGAACTCGTCAAACTCCGTACTCATATACTCGCCACCTCGGTCCGACCGAAGTGCTTTGATATGATTACCAGTTTGTTTCTCAACTAGGGCCTTGAATTCCTAAAATTTCTCAAAGGCCTCGGATTTATGTTTCATTAAGTATACATAACCATACCTAGTATGATCATCTGTAAACGTAATGAAATATTGATATCCGTCACGTGCTGCTTCCAAAGCACCACAAATGTCAGTATGTATTAATCCCAGTTTATCAGCGGCTCTTTCAAAAGTCCCTTGAAGGGGGACTTAGTCATTTTACCTTTAAGGCAAGATTCACAAGTAGGAAAGGGATCCGATCCCAATGGACCCATAAGTCCATCCTTTTCCATCTTGTAAACCTTGGTCTGACCAACATGACCAAGTCTAAGGTGCCATTTCAAAACTTGATTGGTTTCATCCCTACCACGTTTTCTAGTCATAGTATTCACAACTACTTTGTTGCTGAGATTTAGATGATACAATCCATTTAACAATGTAGCAGTACCCACTAGTTTATTTCAAATAAATTTGTAGGAACCATCACCAATGAAAATGAAAAGCCTTTTCGGTCCATGATCGGAATGGATACAATGTTTTGTGCCCCTTGGGCAAAACAAGTACATCTTCTAAAGTCAAAACAAAGCCGGATTCTAAACCCAAAAGAAGTGATCCTATGTCGGTCGCCTCGACACTATGCCCGCTTCCGACTGTGATCATAACTTCTCCAGCTCCAAGCTTCCTACTTTGTTCCAGATCCAGATTCACGGTACAAATATGAGAACTAGTACCGTAATCCAAGATTCAGAAGTAAAAATACGAGCGTAACAATTTATTTCCAAAACTAAAAGTTACGTGCACGAAGTGCCATGAAGAATCGGACAGTCTCTAGCCCAGTGGCCCAGCTCACCGCACTTGAGACAAGCATCCTTCTTCTTCTTGTTCTTCGGAACCATCGGGGCCTTGCCCTTACCCTTAAGGTCCTTTGCTTGTGGTCCAGTCCGCTTCTTGGTCTTTTTCTTCTTATTTTTAGACTTCCGAAGTCCAGAAGAAATCACAAGGGCCGACTCCTTCATCCGCGGAGTCTTCATATGAGACTGAGCTGTCACAAGTTTGTTCATTAGCCCAGCTAAATTACATGAAATCTCATTGCAGTTGAAGTTCATAACAAACTGTGAGAAGGAATCAGGGAGAGACTGTAGGATAAGGTCGGTTTGGAGAGAAGTATCCATTTTAAAATCAAGAGCCTCCAATCTCTCGATCCAATCTCTCGATCATGGATATCATTTTGAGGACGTGTTCCCCAACCTTCTCACCTTCCTTCATCCTTGCACCGAACAGTTGGTTGGATATCTCATATCTAGCAGTTCTGCTGTGCTCACCATAAAGTTCGGTTAAGTGAGATAGAATCTGCCTAGCAGAAGTCATTTTCTCATGAGCTCTCTGAAGCTCATTAGACATGGAAGCCATCATATAAGCACGGACTTTCACGTCATCCTTAACCCACTTTTCGTGGTTTTCAATCTCTTCCTGATTGGCTCGGGTCCGCACAGGAGGCGCGGGAATGTCCGTCTCCAAGACGTATCCCAGTGCCTCTATACTGAGGACAATCATCAGATTGCGGAGCCAATCCACAAAGTTAGGTCCCATTAAGGTGTTCTTTTCGAGTAGAATTGCGAGTGGATTCATTGTCATATTGAGAGTTATGTCTGCATTAAGTATAACAGATTAATTAGTGACTTGTTATATTATGATCTGAGTATAGAATTAAGGTCTTTTCTATTCTTGTTACCCAGCTCCCACTATTTTATCGGAATAACACACTCCCATGTGAAAACCCGAAGTATTATCGCTCTACTTCATAGTGGTGATTGAGTTCTTTATAAATCTTAATAGAGGGCAACCGAACAGGTTTCTAGTCTATTAATTTTCATAAAGTGGTGTCCAACACCAACCCATCTAATGAATGATTCGATCTTCTTTTTCCCCTTGTTCACTCCCCTCAACCTATACGGTTTCTATGGTTCGTGAACAAGTTAAGTTTATACCATCGACGCAAATCAGTTTCACAATTGAATCTTATCCGACAACCTATCAGGTTTCTAGGGATAAAATTTGCTCCAACCGAAGGCATCCAATGCGCTCCCGGTAATTTATCCGTCCTCCCCGAATGACTACCCCGATAACTCGGAAGCATAGCACATCCGGTTTGGATTTCAATTTCCCGAAAACTCGATGGAGGGAAGGAAAACCTTAAAACCTTATAAACTTAATAATTTGTTGTGGGAGAATTTTCGCGATTAACGTTACACTTTGCACATTGATCATTTTAGCGCGTTTGTTGCATTCATACAATATGTAACAACCATTCACAACCTAGTTGCTACCAACATGTGGTTCATGGACCGTTCCTAGAAAACAAAAACTCCGTAATCTAACTACAAGTTTTCATCTTGAATCTTCGTCTTCTCGAGACGGATCTTCCTCCGGTCTTCGTCATTACATATAAATTTTACATTGAAAAATTGCATCCTAGATACAAATATTTCTAGTAAAATAAATAGGCTCAAAACGGCCTTTACAACCCAATCGAATAAAACGAACGATTCAAACTAAGTCCATGAACCACATCCCCATTCAAAAGCATTCATCCAATAAATACTCAATAAATGGATAGCGAGAAGATTACATATGATCCAATCAATAATCAACAATACGAACCGATCCAATCGATTCACACAACCGGTAATATGATAACGTTCAAAATAATTCGGTCGACCACAATTATTCCAATTAATCGAATTTCCCTTATAAAATGAAATACCATAAATCATTTTAATCATATTAAATCTAATTTAACATGCGGGAGATTAATTTTCAAGAATACACGAAAAAATCGAGCCGGGTGAAAAATTGGCCTGCCTGGCCGAGTCACTGCCGGCCTTCGAGACACGGCCCGTGTCGCGGACACGGTCGGGTCATGCCGTGATGTCCTGACATTCTGCCAGACACGGCCGTGTTGCGACACGGCCGAGTCACTTCTGGCCTTAGGCCAGACACGCCGTGTCGCGACACGGTCGGGTCTCCCAGGTAGTGGCGGCCAGACTACGGACACGACCGAGTCACCTGTGACACGGTCGAGTCACTCTCGGCCAGAATGCACCTTTTGACCAAAAAGTCGTCCGACGACGATTCGGGGCTAGATTTTCGACCGGATATCCAATATCAATATTTTCCGACTTTCATATCTTCAATATAAATCATATTTCCCAGAAATTTAAGATTTATATTTAGACATAAAGTTACGAAAAATACAATTATTACGAACGAAAAAGATATACCGCGATTATGACTAAATTGATTCCAAATCATTCACCATCTAATCGAGCATTCCAAATGCCAATATCGTATATACGATCGCAAGACCTACGCTCCGATACCACTGTTGGGATTCGGTGCCTAAATCGAAGGCCCAGCGGAAGCGGTAAAACGAAAATTAATTCGATCCGAATCCCTACGAGGATCGATCGAGCTACGTATATACGAATATTAAAAACGAATTCACAAGAGATATAGAAACTCACCCTTGTCGTCCGTTGATTAGATGGATTCCTTCTCTTGAGCTATTCCCCAAGCTTTAGTTTGATCTCTACGAATTCAATCCGCTCCACGCCCTTGAACGATCCAACGCCGAAAACACCGCGTCTCTACTTGCCACGCGCCGGAGAAACGACCGGAACGACAATCACCTTGCTATCCTCCGAGGATACGGCTAGAGCTAAGTGATGAAGCTTCCAATATGAAATTATAACACTCTAAGTGTATAACTCACAATCTCTCTTTTATTTCTCAATTTTTCTCTAAGAAAAATCAAGAACTTGATAAATAAAGATGAAGAAGACTTGGAGAAGTCTTTTCTCTCTCTCTCTACACTCTTTGTTTGATACGTATGAAATCAATCATTTTATGAGTGAGAGGAAGTCTTCCATCATATATTCAACTCCCACATCCACCAACTCATCCACACATGAGATTCCCTCCACCAAGTCATTATCTTCCACATATAATATGAAATAAAGACTAAGTGGAAAGTAGGTGGAAGGGGGGCGGCCATCTAGAAGGACACGAGTGAGTTCGGTCCGTTTCGGACTCCCGTGAGTCCAAACAGATAAACTATGATTCCATTCCGATGTATTTATATCGATTAATTAATCCAATTAATTAATCATATCAAATACATAATAACATAATTAATTTCTCCAAGAAATAATTATATTCATGAATTAAATTAATCACCAGGTAATTTATTTAATTCATTAGGCCGTAAATTAATTTATCCAATAAATTAATTTAGACATCCAATGTCCCAAAATCAATTAGACATCCAATATCCAATAAATTAGATATCCAATATCTAATATTTATAATGAGAGAATTAGCTTGATTCATTCCGTCGTCAATCCTATTGCGCGACTCAGTAGGTTCGTCTCAGTCAGCAATGGGAGGAACCAAAGAGCAGTAGCACCACCTAGCCAGCCTGGCGGCCTATACTGTACCCCAACTGAGAACGAATGATGGGATCATTCAAGAACCATTATGTCGTGAATACCAGTAAACGTATAAACCCTTCTTTCAAATGTCCCGATCCAGTTATAGGGTCACGGTCAGTCAAACCCTATCTGTACTTGACGCTATGCATGCGTTAATGCAAATCGAGATCATCGAGCTGTCGTGTATCTAATACAACTAGCTCCAATGCTTTGGCCAAAGACTTATGATCTCATCTGCCAATAACCGCATAGGACATATAACCCGCTCACTAACGGGAGAAAGAATTCTATCTTGGTATTCAGTAGGACCTGCTACTTGCTCGTCAAGATGCACGTCGAGGTTGACCCCCGCCTTCCGGTTTACAGGGTCGAACTACTCTAATGAAAATCTTGACGTCACAAGCACATCCCTACTAAATCTTCAAGTCGAAGGTTCACGAATACCTATCACAACCTTTCGATTCCATCATTGACTGTCCCGGAGTGAAATCCATGTGACGAATCGAGGGTGAGTCGGTTCGAGTATACTAATCCAATTAGCATACCTATAACGTGTGCTCCCACTAACCATTAGTGTTCGACATGCACTCTCCATGTCAAAGAACACGTCATACAAGTCTTCACATAAACTTAACGCCCAGTCAAGTTTCATCGACTTGCGAACGATTAAGTATTTGAGCTATAACCTTTCCAGTGCCTACCCCCTTATCCAATAAGGAGTGGAACGTTTTGCTCTCAAATACACGGACTAGTTTCTATATGTTTATTTACGAGTTAGGAATGCCAGTAACTACCAGTAAATAAAGAAACATTCATTTGCCTTATATAAATGGTTTACATAATTACAAGTACAATGCCCTCACTCAACAACCTCTGAGTGGCATGCGAGAGCATACTCCTAACAATCTCCCACTTGCACTCAATGCCACACACTATGGTATCTAATACCCATGTTCTCCAAATGACGCTCCAAGCTAGTCTGAGAAAGTGGCTTGGTCAGTGGATCAGCGACGTAGTCGGCTGGCTCTACTCTATGCAGCCTAATGTATCTCTTTGCGAATGAATGCTCTTACGAGATTCTACTCTCTCTAAATATGTTTGGAACTGTTATGAAACCTTGGCTCCTAGGCCTGTGCTACTGCTCCGGCAGCGCAGCACCAGGTGTCACGTGAAGTTTACCCAGTAACTTCTAAATTCTTCCTTTGGAGGCCTCCTAGGCTACTTTATACTCAGCCTAACAGGTGGAATTAGCAGTCGCGCTATTCTTGGCACTATGCCAAGATACTGCTCCTCCATTAAGAGTAAATGTAGCCAGAAGTAGACATAGAATCGTCTTTCTGTCCTTGGAAGTTCAATACAGTGAATCCCATTGTTGTGTCAAGAATTAACACCTTCCGACCGGCGATCGCCTAGGAGGTCGGGCGACCGAGTCACTGCCGAGCGGCCAAGGCAGATCTGCCGAGCGGCGACCAGGCGACCGAGCCTTAACCCAGCAGACATGCTAGACTGACCAACCGAAGGTCCCAGGACGAATCCCGGTGCCGAGCGATCGACATCACGACGATCGCCTCTCGGTACTCGGCGACCAACTCCTGGCGACCGACTGGAGACGATCGCCTCTCGGTACTCAGCGACCGACTCCTGGCGATCGACTAGCGAACGATCATCCCTCGGCACCTGACGACCGACCCTTGGTGATCGACCATTGCCGACCTCGGCACCTGGCCGATGGCGACCTCTGATGATCATCTAAAGATGACCGCCTCATGACGACCAGCACCGATGGCCATCCAGTCGGCGAAGACCGAGCCTCAAGACGGGCACCACGTGCAAGGGCCAAGACAAGATCCGCGAATCACGGGCCATTGACCGCAGCCTGGCAGAATCTCTCCACCAGCCGACAAGCCGCCGAAAGCTTGTCAGTAGGGCCACATGTTGACTGATTCCGGACACGTGATGGCTCCTAATTGGACCGCCCAGCTGTGCCAGCCTCTTCCTTGGACTTTAGCCCGACAGCCAGCATCTTCCTTGGACTTTAGCCCGACAGCCCAGGAGATCGCCCCATTATAATATTGGCCGGCAAGCGATCGGCACATTATTATAATGGCCGGCAGGTGATCGGCCAGTACAGGACAGGACCCGGCTGCCCCTATATATACAAGGCCCCTGCATTTGTAAACTCTCTCTGGCAATATCGCAATTCAAGCACATTATACAGAAGCAAAATACACACACTTGGCTAATCTCCAACTCTTGGCAACACTATCATTCGGTCTTACTTCTCGGCCTATCTCATCCAGTTATCGGCGGGGACGAAGAACACCAAGCTTCGCTCAAGAGCCGGATTAACAGAGTCTTCTTACACTCATTGTATTTAGATTTCTCTCATTAATACTTGTATCCACGAATATTTGTATTAATAACATCTCGCGAGAACATTCAAGCCCGGGCCTAACAAACCCGGCAAATCTTGTATTATTTATCTACTCTCGGAAGTGCTCCCGCAATTGTTGTTTGTTGCCCGTCATCCAGCAGTATTAATCTTCGGATAAATATTTTAGGCAACAACAATTGGCGCTAGAGGAGGATCCAACCTCGAATTTTTATACCTACGTCGAAGAACACTCACTGTTCTCGGGCGGATACTTGAAGTGACACTCACTGCACTTCAAAGAAATCCTTGAGAAATCATGTCTTAGCCTCCGCGTCGAAAGAGGCTGGCGACGGCCCGGCGGACCCTATTCCGTCCCGGTCGAGCGCGGCCCGATGGTGGAAGCGGCCGTGATCGAGACGCTCGATCCGTCCGGGACGGAGGCGAGCCTCTCGCTCGATCGGTTCGAACCAATGAGCGGTCGAAGAGGCCATAGCCGCCCTTCAAGAACGACGGAGTGCTCTCGACGCGCCTCTGCTATCACTCCCTCGGTCTCCGCCGGAAGTCAGCGGAAGCTCAAGGCATGCGGCGAGCGATCGCCAGGAGGCTTTCGCCGCGAAGGCGCTCGGCGGCGGGGCACGTCTGTCTTGATCGCTGGCGGTGACCCGACACAGCGGCCAAGGCGGTCCGGCCCCAGCTACGAGATGACGGAGTTTGAATCCGTCACCAGGAGCTCGGCCTACCCGGCTCCCACAAGGCGATCCGGCCGCCTGGCTCCCGCCCGTCAAATTCCCGAGGTCGGCAGCAGCGGAGTCTGGCGGTCGGTACACGATCGCCTCGGCCCCCGCTCCCAAAGCCGATCTGCAAGCAGCCGAGCCGCGGCGATTGCCGCATTGCAACGTCAGCTCGACGACGTGAAGGCGCTCCTGCAATCCGGGGCAGGCGCCATGAAGACGATCGCCGAGCCGAGCGAGCCGCTCGCGATCGACATCGAACTCGCCCCTGTGCAGCACAAGATCGTTCCTCCTCAGACACCCGTATACCAAGGGCGATCGGACCCCCAAACACACCTGCACAAGTTCAGCATCTACATGACCGGGTGTGGGGCATCGGACGCGACCCGGTGCCGAATGTTCCCTCTGACACTAGACGACCTCGCCCACCGGTGGTACACCTCATTGCCACCTCGGTCCATTGGCTCCTTTAACGAGCTGGCGCACGTCTTCACGGAACACTTCGCCACCAGAGTCGTCCGGCCGGAAGGTCGCCTTCGCATGATGCGAATAAAGCAGGGAGAAGAAGAGTCCGACTCGGACTACATCGACCGGGTAGACGGGATCATCCTCAATGGCGAGCCCGTAAGCGATGAGACCGCCCTCTACACGGTCCTAGGAGGATTTCAGGGTTTTTCGCCTATGTTCAGGCATCTCACGAAGAACCAACCTACAATCTACGCAGCCTTCCGGGCTAGAGCCGCATATTTTCTGGCCAGGCAAAGGTTCCTTCTTAGCCTGTGAGCAGCGCGATCGGCGCCCGGATGACGATCTCCCGCCCGATCGCCGATATCGACCTACGAATAAAGCGATCGGCAACCGAGCGACGATCGACGGTCTTCCGGCCTGATCGCCGATCATCACGCTACATCATCAGCAACCCGGCGGACACGATCGCCATCTACAGTCCAACATATAACATGACGGACTAAGGCATAAGATCGCCTCCGCCGCACATCATAAAGCCATGGCCCTAGCAGTTGATGGAACCGGCTGCTTCGGTCATGCAAGGTCCCTTTCGGCCAAGATCGCCCGCCCTTCATTTAAATACGAGGCCGGCGTAGTCTGAGGGCTCTCCAACATTAATCAGTGGACACATGCCACAACCCCGTCTCAACGTACACCGTCGAGGTCGGCCATCTCCATGGCTGGCCGAGGTGGAAGCAGAGCTAACAAGCCACGGGCGTGGAGTTGATTCATCCGACGCTGCCCCGCGCAAGGACTCCTCTAGACCGAGACCGCACGCCCTTCGTTTAAATACGAGGCGAGGCGCAGCCTAACAGAGGACCCTCATAATAAAGTGAGTCACGAGACACTCAATGTCTTCGGGCACCAAGACACGGTCATGGAGTCGGTCCATCGACCTCCGCGACTGTGCACGATTCCTCAAACAAAGCGAAACCACCAAAGTTTCCATGGGGGATCGGCCAATGTTGTTTTTGCAGGTACAAGACCGAAAGATAGCTAGCCAATCGACGATGATAGCCCAAGCCCGAATCCTAAGTCAGATCAGCAAGATCGCCCGTCCTCATCCTTACACGATCGCCAGCAAAGAACCACCTCGCCCCATGTCTTCAACATAGGAGCAAGCTGGGGGGCAATTGTTGTGTCAAGAATTAACACCTTCCGACCGGCGATCGCCTAAGAGGTCGGGCGACCGAGTCACTGCCGAGCGGCCAAGGCAGATCTGCCGAGCGGCGACCAGGCGACCGAGCCTTAACCCAGCAGACATGCTAGACTGACCAACCGAAGGTCCCAGGACGAATCCCGGTGCCGAGCGATCGACATCAGGACGATCGCCTCTCGGTACTCGGCGACCAACTCCTGGCGACCGACTGGAGACGATCGCCTCTCGGTACTCGGCGACCGACTCCTGGCGATCGACTAGCGAACGATCATCCCTCGGCACCTGACGACCGACCCTTGGTGATCGACCATTGCCGACCTCGGCACCTGGCCGATGGCGACCTCTGATGACCATCTAAAGACGACCGCCTCATGACGACCAACACCGATGGCCATCCAGTCGGCAAAGACCGAGCCTCAAGACGGGCACCACGTGCAAGGGCCGAGACAAGATCCGCGAATCACGGGCCATTGACCGCAGCCTGGCAGAATCTCTCCACCAGTCGACAAGCCGCCGATAGCTTGTCAGTAGGGCCACATGTTGACTGATTCCGGACACGTGATGGCTCCTAATTGGACCGCCACTTTGTACGACCTCTTCCTTGGACTTTAGCGACGGCCCAACATCTTCCTTGGACTTTAGCCCGACGGCCAGAGATCGCCCCATTATAATATTAGGTTTGGCGCGATCGGCACATTATTATAATGGCGGCGGGCGATCGCCGATCTGAGACAGACCATTGCCCCTATATATACAAGGCCCCCTGCATTTGTAAACTCTCTCTGGCAATATCGCAATTCAAGCACATTATACAGAAGCAAAATACACACACTTGGCTAATCTCCAACTCTTGGCAACAGCTATCATTCGGTCTTACTTCTCCCGGCCTATCTCATCCAGCAGATTATCGGCGGGGACGAAGAACACCAAGCTTCGCTCAAGAGCCGGATTAACAGAGTCTTCTTACACTCATTGTATTTAGATTTCTCTCATTAATACTTGTATCCACGAATATTTGTATTAATAACATCTCGCGAGAGCATTCAAGCTCGGGCCTAACAAACCCGGCAAATCTTGTATTATTTATCTACTCTCGGAAGTGCTCCCGCAATTGTTGTTTGTTGCCCGTCATCCAGCAGTATTAATCTTCGGATAAATATTTTAGGCAACAACACCCATCACATTCAGTTCTCCACCGCCATATATAAGAACCATATCTCTAGTCCTTCTAAAGTACTTGAGAACGTTCTTTACGGTAGTCTTAATGTTCCCTACCTGGGTTTGCCTGAAACCTACTCACCACGCTTACAGCATGCGCAAGTCAGGTCTTTTACACAATATAGCATACATAAGGCTACCTACTGCCGAATCATATGGTATATAACTCATGTCCTTTCATTTTTCCTCGCTTTGAGGACACATCTTCAAGGAGAGTTTTATTCCATGTCGCATCGGAAGGAACCCTCTTTAAGATCTAATCTATATAGAGGGCTTGGGAAAAACTTATCATTCTCTTCGATGTATCCCAGTAGAATCGAATCTCAAGAATATAGGTTTCTTCTCCCAAGTCTTTCATGGAGAAATTACTCGAAAACCAAGCTTTCCCATAACTGAGCATCCCCTGTTAGGAATATGCCCTCGAATGCCACTCAGGGGACGAGAGAGTAGGGGCATTGTACTTGTAATTATGGAATAAATAATAAAAAGGCAATTCGATTCATTCACTGTTTATTGTATTTCAATTGCATTCTTGACTTGGTAAATATTGAAGTGAAGTCCATGTAAATAAACTGAACATTCCATTCTCGTTATGGGATAAGAGAAAATGCACTGGAAGTGTTTAAAGTTTATTTATGAAAATCGTTCGCAAGTCAATAAACTTGAATGGGCATTAAGTTTTTAATAAGACTTGTATAACTGATGCTAGGACGTGTGCACGTCTTGATAGCATAGTTATAAAGTATATTGGTGGGACCAGTATACTCGAACACGACTCATACTCGATTCAGTCACATGGTATTCACTCTCGAAGAGTCGATGACGAATCAAAAGGTTGTGATAGTGTATGTGGACCTTTGACTTGAGGATTCAGTAGAAGATGTGCCTGTGACGTTTAGTTTGTCATTAGAGTAGTTAGACTCATTTGCTTAATTGCTGAGTCGACCTCGAAGTGCGGACTATACGGGGAGGTAGCAGTCTTTACTGTATGCCAAGAAAGGATTTTATCTCCTGTTAGTGAGCAGGCGTATGTCCTATACGGTTAATGGCAAATAATATCATGAGTCTTTGGCCAAAGCATTCTGATATAGTCGTATTAGATACACTATTAATAAGTCGGTCTTGATTTGCATTAACACATGTATAGAGTCTAGTCAATAGTAGGGTTTGACTTTACCGTGACCCGAAGACTTGACCGGACATCGATAAAGGGTCTATACGTATATAGTATTCACGACATAATGGTTACGGAATGATCCCTTCATTCGTTCTCGGTCGGGGTTTACTGATGCGGCCGCTAGGCTGGCTAAGTGCTGCCCGCACTCATTGGTTCCTCCCAATGCCGGCTGAGACGGACCTACGGAGTCGCGCATCAGGAGCGTTGACGGATAAATGTGAATTTTTTATCTCTCTATAAATATTAGATATTGGATATCTAATTATGATTTATTAGATAAATCAAAATAGCGGTCTTGTGAATTAAAATTAAGTTACCGGGTGATTAATTTAATTCATAAATTATATTTCTTAGAGAAATATATTTGTATTTGATATTATTAATTAATTAGATTAATTAATTAATATAAATACATTGGTGATTAAACGGAGTGTATTTAACGGAGTTGTTTGACGAACGTCCGGTACACGAGCCGAGTGACTCGGCTCGTTTTCTAGGAAACTTCCACCATGGGCCGCCCTCCCTCTCCCCACATCACATGGAATCATTTCCATGCATGTGTATGTGTTAGTTGTATTTTTGTTATTATGTGTTGACATTTTATCTCAATTATATGATTTGTATTATATGTTTGAGATAATATAAAAACAACATATTATAACAACTACTACACACACACACACTTGAAAAGTGAGAAGTTCTTGGCAAATTGAGAGTGAGCTGCCGAGAGCATTAAGTGAGGAAGGGAGAGAATTTTTTTTTTTTCCAATTTTCATCTTAGAGATGAAAGGAATTCAAGAAAAAATAGAGAGAAAATTCCTACGGTAACTTCCTAGCCGTGTTCTTGGAGAACGAAGTTACGTCGAATTTTCCGGGCAACTTCCGACGCGTGTGAAGTAGAGGCTTCGAATTTTCGGTGCTTGGAACGAAGGGATTTCGTGTTCGGGACGGGATCGTGATCATCGTCTACACTTTACGAAGATTTATTTCAAAGGCTTCAAGGGTATGAATCTTTACCTTCGTATTTTTTTTTCGTATATACGTTACTTGATCGATCCTGTTTGGGATTCGTATTTATTTCCGCTGCGTATTTTGTTTTATTTTCGGAATCCCAACAGTGGTATCAGAGAGAGGTCAATGTTTCCGTATATACGATTATTTGTGCATTTTGAATGCTTTTGGATGATGATTATGATTTAGAATCATGTTTGGAATAATCGTAGATTTTAAATTGTTCGTTGTAGCATCACGTTTTTGGAAACGGTCCGAAAAACGAAGAAACGGGGCTGCCGGCAGTGGTGCTGGCAGCACTGTGTCACGGGATGGGAGTTTTGCGCAGCTAACCCGTGCGGCACTTAAACAACTAAGCTGAGTCGAGTTGCTAAGTTAGCCTGAAAGTAACGAGAAAAAGGGGCAATGGCACAAAAGGATTTTATTAAGTATGAATGCTTTGGGTACAAGAGAGCTTTACAATGCTTGATTGCTTGAGGATTTCTGGATGGATGAGCAAATGAGGCTCCTCCTCCTTTTATACCAACCTAGGAGAGTTCTGGAGTGGAACTCTCTAGATAGAACTTTCTAGATAGAGCACTCTAGATACTTTTAGTACATTACATGGGCATTTACATGAGTATTCTACAAGTGTGTAAGAAGTATGTTTCTAGAGTCATCTACAATTTTACAAGTGTGTAGAGATCTCTTGGTCTTTCTTGATCAATCTAGAACCTTCCGGAACCTTCCGACACATAGAGACTCATGTTAGGGTCATCTGGGTCGCTTTCGCCCGACCCGTCACATCCTCCCCCACCTATTTCAGCGACATCCTCGGCGCGTTCTCTTGTTTGAACCTCTTGATGTGATCTTGAAATTGCCAGAGTTCGTCTTCCCGTTCCCATGTTGCTTCGCTATCAGGGAGGTTTTTCCATTTTACCAAGTATTCCGTGCCGGGAGGCACGCCTCTCTTCCGAGTAACTCGTTCGGTCACAATATAGTCCACCTTCTTGTCGAATGAGGTGATTACGGCAGTAGGTGCACGATTTGACTCTCCTCGGTGCGGGTCTTCCGAGTCGGCATGGTAGAGTTTCAATTGGCTCGCGTGGAAGACCGGATGTATTTTAAGTTTCGGAGGGAGTTGCAACATATAAGAGACATTTCCAACACGTTTGATTATTGTAAATGGTCCTTCGTACCTCCTCACCAAACCTTTGTGTACTTTGCGTAATGCCTTGAATTGGTTGGTAGAAAGCTTGACCATGACCTGATCACCTTCTTGGAACTTAATGTCTCTTCTTTTAGGATCAGCCCACTTTTTCATCTTTCGGGCGGCCTTATCAAGGTAGGCTCGCGTAATGTCTGACTCCTCTTGCCATTCTCGGGCAATGCGGTGAGCTGCGGGACTCTTCCCTTCATGTGTCGAGGCTACAGCATTCGGGGTTAGTGGCTGAAAACCCATAATGATTTCGAAAGGGGACTTACCTGTTGCCTCGCTTTTCTGCAGATTGTAAGAGAACTGGGCCACATCAAGTAATCTTGGCCAGTCCTTCTGATGGGCGCTTACATAGTGCCTTAGATATAGTTCCAGCAAAGCATTGATTCGTTCGGTCCGTCCGTCTGTTTGGGGATGGAAACTTGTCGAGAACTTGAGGTCGGTTCCCAATAGCTCGAATAGTTCTCTCCAAAATCGTCCAGTGAATCGAGGGTCTCGATCACTCACAATGCTTAAAGGAATCCCCCAAAGTTTGATGATATGTTTGAAGAATAGACGAGCAGCTTCATTAGCATTGCAATCGGGTGATGTGGCAATGAAAGTAGCATACTTACTGTATCAGTCCACTACTACCATGATGCTTCCGAATCCTTCTGATTTCGGGAGGGTTGTGATGAAGTCCATAGACACACTCTCCCAGGGCCTTGATGCAATGGGCAGGGGCTCCAACAATCCTGCCGGCAGATTCTGCTCATTCTTGTCTTGCTGGCACACAAGACAAGTCTTCACGTAGGCTTCAATTTCGTCCCTCATTTGCGGCCAATAGTATGAGGCCTGCACGAGTGCAGTGGTGCGTTCGATTCCTGGGTGACCAGCCCACTTAGTGTCATGGCACTCCTTTATGATTTCCTTCCGAAGCTTTCCCCACTTAGGCACAAATATCCGATCGCCGATGGTGCGTACGATACCATCTTCCTCCCAAAATCGCCTTGTTTTGCCTTGCCTTATTTTGTCCAAGAGATCTTTCAGTTGGGCGTCTTGTTGGACTCCTTCCTTAATCCGTGGGATGAGGTCGGACTTTGGCATACTTGAACTCATAGTGGCCAGTTCTGCCTTCCTGCTTAGGGCATCCGCGACTACATTAGCTTTCCCCGGCTTGTACTCGAGTCGATAGTCGAATTCCGCCAAGAAGTCTTGCCATCGAGCATGCTTGGGACTTAACTTCTTCTGCGTCTGGAAATAACTCGTAGCAACATTGTCCGTCATGATCACAAAGTGTGAGCCAAGCAAGTAATGTCGCCATGTTCGCAGGCAGTGTATGACCGCAGTCATTTCCTTTTCTTGCACCGTATACCGTCTTTCCGTCTCATTTAGTTTCCGACTCTCAAAGGCAATGGGGTGTCCATCTTGCATGAGCACTCCTCCAATAGCGAAATCAGAAGCGTCAGTTTGTACCTCAAAAGCTTTCGTGTGGTCCAGCAAGGCCAGTACGGGTTCTTCGGACACCGCTTGTTTGAGTTCTTCAAAAGCTTGCTGACACTTGCTGGACCAATGCCATACTTGGTTTTTCTTAAGTAGATCGGTCAGTGGGGCTGCTTTAGCCGAGTATCCTCTTATAAAGCGGCGGTAGTAGTTCACCAAGCCGAGAAATGACCGAAGTTCTGGGACCTTGGTCGGGGGTTGCCAATCCCGAATAGCTTTCACCTTTGCATTTTCCATCATGATTTTGCCTCCTTTAACCTTGTGACCGAGAAATTCGACTTCTTCTTGGGCAAATGAACATTTTTCCTTCTTAACATAGAGCTCATTCTTGCGTAGTACTTGGAAGACTTGTTTAAGGTGTTGAATATGTTCTTCAAGAGTCGAGCTATACACCACAATATCATCCAAGTAAACAACAACAAATTGGTCAAGGAAAGGGTGAAGTACCTTGTTCATGAGGGTGCAAAAGGTTGCAGGTGCATTCGTGAGACCGAAGGGCATGACTAGGAACTCGAAAGCACTGTAGCGAGTCACACATGTGGTCTTGGCCTCATATCCTTCAGCAATTCGTACTTGATAGTATCCCGAGCGCAGGTCAAGTTTGGTGAAGTACCGCGCCTTGCCAAGTTGATCGAATAGATCAGCTATCAATGGTATTGGGTATTTGTTCTTGATAGTGATCCGATTGAGTGCCCTGTAGTCGATGCACATTCGAAGGGTGCCATCCTTCTTCTTCTGGAATAGTACGGGTGCACCGTAGGGAGACTTGGAGGGACGTATGTATCCTGTTTCTAGAAGGTCCTTGATTTGCCTTCGCAGTTCCGCGAGTTCGGGCGGTGCCATGCGGTAGGGAGCAGCAGCTGGGGGTTTGGCACCGGGATCCAACTCGATACAATGATCCACCTCTCGCCTGGGTGGAAGTTTCTTAGGCAACTCTTTAGGCATCACATCCTTGTATTCTTCAAGAATATTCTCCTAGATTTGCGGGTGGTCAGTCCGCGATGAGTCGAGTTTTTCTTCATCATTAAGCTGCCGAATTGTTACCAAGTAGTTGGGATACTTCCGCATCCCCTTCTTAAATTGCATGGCCGAGATTAGTTTCTTCTCAACATGGGCTCGTTCAATAGGGACCATGCATGCCTTGTCCCCGTCGTAGATGGCGAGTGTGTTTGTGGCCGGCATAGGGAAGGCTTGGAATCTGTCGAAGAATTCCATGCCTAGAACCATCTTGAAGTCGTCTATGGGGACGACAGAGAAGTCGAGCTTTCTGGACCATGTCCCAAGAGAGAGTGGGACGTCATGAGCAATTCCGGCTATAGGCTTGGCAGTTGAGTTTACTGCCTTCATCGCACCTCCGCGATAGACTGTCTTGAGCCCTAGGCGTTTGGCTTCTTCCTCGGACATGAAGTTATGAGATGCTCCAGTGTCGAGTAATGCGCTAACGGTTTGACCGTTAATAGTGGTGCGAGCAAACATGAGCCCTTTCTTCGGAGTAACGGGCGTCGGGGCTTGTCCCTTAAGAGCGGACATGTACTGAAGAGAACCCATGCTGTGTCGGGGTTCTTCTAATGGAGTGGCCGAGGTATCATCGGCATTGATTTTTAAGTGGGCAGCAAGGGCGTTTAAAGTCTTCTTCTCCGAACAATCACGTATCCAATGATTGCTGTTGCATATGAAGCAAGGGCTTTTGGGCTTTGATTGCTCCTTCTTTCCTGGGAATTTTTGTTGCCCGATCTTGCCGCTTGGGGGTCGGTTAGTTCCCCAATTCTTGCGATTACCGCCATATCCTTCCTTGCGACTTTCTCCCCCACCTTTGCCATGAATGGGCCGTTTATCTTTACCTTGCCCAGAGTAGTCAGTGAGTGATTCAGCCTTGGCGATAGCTTCGTCAAGGGTCTGAACACCATGTCTATCCAGCTCGGTTTTGGCCCAATTGTTAAGGCCATCGGTGAAATAGAAAAGTGCATCTTTATCGGACATTTCAACTTCAAGCATGAGAGTTGTAAATTCATTGATATAGTCACGAATCGTACCTGTCTGCTTGAGTCTTCGGAGGCGATCTCTCGCATCTCGTTCGGCATTGCTTGGGGCAAATTGTTTTCGGAGTTCTCTTTGGAAGTCTACCCAAGTATCAATGGTGCAGATCCCTTTGCCCATATCGCCATACTTTCGACGCCACCAGAGTTGTGCGGCACCACGCAGGTAATTTGGTGCGCCGTTGACCTTCTGTTCCTCATCTTTTACGCCCATAGCGTCAAAGTAACGTTCCAGGCCGAATAAGAAGTTTTCGACCATAGTGGCATTCCGAGTGCCATCGTAGGTTTCGGGCTTCGGCACATCCAAGCGGCGCGCATCAAAAGCGAACGGGGCAGCGGAATTAAATGATGCGGCTCGCTTGTGTTTAGCCCATTCCGACCGGACTTCTTCCACTTCCGAGTGAATAGAGCGTAGCTCTTCTTGGACAAAGCCACGGAGACCATGAATCTCCTTCTGGAATTCGATAAGTTGCCCGCGCAACATATCCGACTGGTCCATCATAAGTTTCTTCAGCACGCCAGCGATGTCGGCATATTCCGTCTCCAGAGTGTCGAACCTATCATGGACTTGATCAAGGTTCTCCTCCAAGCTAGCCATCGAGGCTTCCAGTGTGGCAATCCGAGGTTCGAAGGCGTCGGCAGAGGGTCCCTTGGACTTGCCTCGGACCTTGTTACCTCATTGCTCCTCACGACCGCGTTGCTGCTCTTGAGTAGCATCAATAGGGACATCCTGAGTGTTGGCCATTGTTCTCGTGTGATATGAGTCGGTTGTGTGCAAACCGTGGCTCCGATACCACTTGTCACGGGATGGGAGTTTTGCGCAGCTAACCCGTGCGGCACTTAAACAACTAAGCTGAGTCGAGTTGCTAAGTAAGCCTGAAAGTAACGAGAAAAATGGGCAATGGCACAAAAGGATTTTATTAAGTATGAATGCTTTGGGTACAAGAGAGCTTTACAATGCTTGATTGCTTGAGGATTTCTGGATGGATGAGCAAATGAGGCTCCTCCTCCTTTTATACCAACCTAGGAGAGTTCTGGAGTGGAACTCTCTAGATAGAACTTTCTAGATAGAGCACTCTAGATACTTTTAGTACATTACATGGGCATTTACATGAGTATTCTACAAGTGTGTAAGAAGTATGTTTCTAGAGTCATCTACAATTTTACAAGTGTGTAGAGATCTCTTGGTCTTTCTTGATCAATCTAGAACCTTAGGAACCTTGAGCACATAGAGACTCATGTTAGGGTCATCTGGTCGCTTCGCCCGACCGTCACAAGCTGCTGGCTGCCGCCTGTGTTGCCGAGCATGCTCGGCCATGTCTCGACGCAGACTTCCGATAGGCAGCCGATGCTGCCGATCAGGACTCGTCAGTGCCAAGATTGGCTCGGCCAGCGACCCTCGGGTTTTTGGCCCGATTTTGAATCGGGCCGCGGTGGGCCTAAAACCGAATTATCAGGACTCCGTTTTAAGTTTATATTTCGTTGTAATTATTTCCCAAAATTTATATTGGATTTTAATTTGACTAAATTAATATTTGGAATATTTTTTGTGTTAAGGGAAATAAATTAAATGAGAATATTATTTTGTCCGGATTACTTCGAACGAATTAAAATGACGAATATTAGTATTAATTGGATTAATACCATTAAAATTGAATAGATTAATTTTATATTGATTGGATTAATATATTAATTGATTATTTAATTTTAATGCCACTTTATATTAATTGGATTAATTTAGTAGAAATTGATTAGATTAATTTATATTAAGATTAATTGTTTAATTTAGTTGCCATTACATGTTGTATGGAATCCTTATGTGATGGTGATATAGCTCGTGGACTTAGTTTTTTGATTTGTTCGATTCGATTGGGTTGTAAAGGCCGTTTTGAGCCTATTTATATTTACTAGAAAAACTTGTATAGGATGCAATTTTTCAATGATGTAATTATTATTTTGGGTATGAAGAAGACTGTAATATCCTAGAATTTCACTATGAATTTTCGCATTATTTTATCTGGGATGTACTGTACAGAGTGGGACTGACACGATATGAGTGGATAATTTTGTAAACCGTGACAGTCGTGCCAGTATGTCTATCGAGGGTATTTTGATTCTAGGATATTACATGCTTGGTGTGTTTTTTGATGTCGGATATACCGTATGGGTATTTGTATGATTGTCGTACTTGGTCGACAGTTGTAATTGGGGGTATCGTGCATCAGATGTATCGTATGGAAATGTTATCGGAACGAGTATATGTATTCGGTATGTCGCGTGTATGTGTTCGGTTTATTGAGACGACAGACATGGGCGGAAATGGCTAAGTATGGATTTGTTAACGTACGTTAAGACTTTGAGATAACGTACGCTAAGTGGTACGTGTTACGTACGTCATGAGTAAGGTATTACGTGTAATACCCGAGATCTTTATTCTGGATTCGTTGGGTTTTCTGGGTTTTATCGGATTGTCATGGTCCTCATCGTAGGAATTTCGTGCCATGTTTGGTTGCGACTTGTTGGGACATGTTTTTGGAGGCATTTCGGATCACTTTGTGAGTTTTTGAGATTTTGTGGTGTAGCGCACGCTAATGCTTGAAGCATAGCGCACGCTACTGCATGGTGTTTAGCGCACGCTACTGAATGGTGTAGCGCACGCTAAACTGGTAGTTCAGAGGCAGTCCAGTAGCTACTGGACTGGGACTGGAGCTTTGTTAGCGCACGCTAAGGCCGATAGCTAGCGCACGCTATCGACTGCTTAGCGCACGCTCCCTCTTCTTTCTAGCGCACGCTACTCGGTAGGTGCGATTACGTCGGGAGCTCTTGGGTGGTTTTGTGACCGTTAGCGCGCTACGGCCATTGGCTAGCGCACGCTAACTATGTTATACGCGTTTTCTGGAGCGTTGACCCGTTAGCGCACGCTAATGAAGGGTGATTAGCGCACGCTAATAAGCATCGATATAAATCTTGGGCGACATTAAGTCGTCATTTCCCACTTTTCTTCATCCCTTCCGACGGGAGTGAGATCCAGAGGCGAGTAGGACCGATCTTTTCTTCTAGCTTCATCTTTGAGCGGATTTGTAGATGTTTAACAACATCTAATCGTCTTCTTGGTCCAAATCAAGGTAATCTCTTGTTAGAACCCTATTTTCTTAAATTTGGGGTTTTTGTTTGGATTGTGATTCTTGACCGATCTCATCCGATCGGTTATTTGTTCTTGTTTGTCTTGACCGTCATCTTGATTTTGTTAACCGTTCATCGATTTTTATCGCCCGGATCAACGATTCTTGATTTCTTTGAGAATACTTAGATCCTTGTCGTTTTAGGATCGTTTCGGATTTCGATTAGTGTTATTGATTTGTGGTGATGCTATTTTCGTAGTATTCGTAATTTGTCAAGTCTTGATCGTTTTGGAGGTTCGAAGGTTTCGATCGTGCCCGCTCGTTAAATCGCTCGTGATATCCAGGCAAGTATCTTGTCCATACGTTTCATATTTCGTAGGCGTAATTAATGGTAAAGGAATTCGTGCGAAACCCAATGTTTAATGAACGTAAAAAGGGATCGGTATATTCTCGATAAATGTTGTCTTTCAACGATAATTTATGTACTTCGTGAATATATGTGTTCTCGGAATATGTGTGTTGGATTTATATGTTGAAAAGATGATATGATCACCTTGAATGAGTTTATTAGACCGTAATCCTTTGCCGGGGATTACGTAACGTTATGTGTACTTGTTCGTTAAGAATGTATTACGTGGGATATTAGTTGTTACTCCTTTGAAAGGAGGTTGTTATGTTTAAGTGTTGCTTGGCTTGATGTTCTGCTCATTGTGATGTGATTGCTGAAAGTGATGTGCCTCCGGGTAGGATTGTCGAATCTCCGGGATCCATACTTGCTAGTATGGGTCGGGCGTGACCGTAGGGTTGTCCAATCCGGGTATGTCTTGCGGGGACTCCGAGGTTCGGGGCTTGCTAGCCCGATGCCGAGATAACTTGTGGAGTTATCATCGGGTATGTCTTGCGGGGACTCCGAGGTTTGTGGCTTGTTAGCCCGATGCCGGGATAACTTATGGTTGTGGTATGGAATGGTTCCGTGACTGTTGTCACGAGGACATGTGATTTGGTATGGTTTCCTATTGGGTTATTCACTCGGGTATGTTCTACGGGAGCATCTGAGGTTCGTGGCTTGTTAGCACGGGACGCGAATAATCCTTAGGAACATGTGTTATGTGATTCGGGTCGTGGACCTTGTGGCTTATGATTTGGGTCTTGGACCCCGTGTGTTGTGAATTGGGTTGTGAAACCGCGTTTTATTATTGGAATCGTATTTTGGAAAGATGATTTTGGGCCGTGTCCCCAAGTGTTTTCGAAAGACTTGAGAATTTCTTATTTCCAAATGTTTTCAAACTCCCGAGACAGTAAAATATTTTGTATGAGACACATGGTTCTTTTCCTACCTTTTATAAATCAAACTGTTTTGATTAAGTGATTTATCTCGGGAAATATATTCAAGATTTTATATTCTTGAAGCACGTTGTGTATGGCTTGTACCTTTGGTTTTATACTTGCACTAGCAAAACAGTGGAGTTTTGCTAACCCCCGAGTATTCGGGGGGTGGATGTCTGTATTGCGTCCAGGTACTTGCAGGTAGCTGGGGAGCGAATCACAGGATCGATACGAAGGATGATGGGAAACGAAGATACTAATCACTTGAAGACCAATTATAGAGTATCTGGTAGAGTCGTGTTGATTTTCCTCCGATGTGTTATTTTATCGAGTTATGGAAGTGATATTGTATTCTAGCCCCTGCGTGGGTATGTGTTCTGGGCAAGGATCTTGTATGTATTGTTCTGTGTGTTGTGATATAAGACCATATCGGTCTAATGGTCCTTTATGTAGCCATGTCGGCGATGTGAAGTGATGCATTGTTTTGTATTTAGCTTTGGTAGATCCTCGCGGAGGAGTGCGGCTATGTAATATTCCCGAGTGGTTTGGGGTGTTACGAATATGGTATCGAGCTTAGGTTGAGGAAACCTAGGTGTCGGGTTGAGTTGTGTGTTGTCGGATCTTGTCTTGTCGATTTGGTCCAGTGAGTGGTGTCGCGACGCGTCGTCTGAGTTGTCGGTCGTGATTAGTATCGAGGTGCAACCATCATCTTCGTGCGATCTGTGGATGTAAGTCTCCCTACTTTGTTGTGTCTCGTGCTATACGACTTTATGTAATTCTGTGTTATTATGTGGAGTTTAATTGTGCCTCGTGAATACTTATTCCATACTTGTTTGATTCTCGTATTGTGTTGGAATAAAGAGTAGTACCGGTATGCATATATATATGTATACATCCTTGTGTGAAATCGTTTTTACAGGAGTGATGTTTTGGATTGGTTACTCAATAAAAGTTTATCAATGTGATATTTCAATTTCAAATGTTTTGGGCAAGTCACGTAAATTCTATTTAAAAATATCCTTCGAGAAGGAAAAATAATTTGATTTTCGTATGATAACCTCGAGACCAAAGATTTTGAGAATTCAAACTACACATATTATATTTTCATCTTGCATTGAAAATTTTCAAAATTTGACTTTAAATGCTTAAACGAGGTCTACCAATAGTTTACTTGAGACGTGACTTTCGCCTTCAACTTTTTCGATTAAACGATATGTAGTGAGAATATAAATTGTTGGCGTTTGGATTCGTATGTTGTTGTTTATGTGTAACCTTCGGCGTTTGGCATTATTTGATATATGATCATGAATGTGTTGCTGAATTAGTATAACTAGCGCGCACTAACGTGGCATGGCTAGCGCACGCTAAGTCTCTGTTGAATCATACCCTAACCGGTCTGAGCAGAAGCTCGGAAACTACATTCTGGCCGTAAGTCTAACTTTTGAGATTGTTAGGCTGACCGTTTGAGACGGTACTCCATGTGTGTTGTTCATGAATAACAACTGTTGGGTGTGGTTATGTGTAATTTGAACTGTGTTCTTGTCCGCTACGTGTGTAAAGTTCAAAGTGACTTTTTGGGTACTTTTACCAAATAGTGTGTGTTTCAAAATAACCTTTCGTATTTGTAAATTTGAATTATTTCGTTGACCCTTTTTCCCAACTCTTTTGTCGGGCGATTTAACATATATTTTGAAACTATTGAGTTTTCGCGTCTACGCCTTGTAATTTCAAACGGTATTTGGTGACGGTATTTGGTATTTGGAAAATGATTTTTGGGGAGTATTTGGAAAGTATTACCGTCATCGGCCTTTCTGGCATTTTGGAACGTTTTCGAAGATGGTTTTCAACTTGGTGAGTTCCGTAGCGAAACCGTCTGAAAGTGATATTGATATAATGGATGAATTCAAATTCATTGCGTATATAAATCGCATAACAACGACATAAAAAATGAAGATTGGTGGTATAATAGTTTGTATATTGTGCTCTATTTGGAATTAAATGGTAATATTTATATTATTTAATTATGTTTGATTATAGAAAGTGAGTTGTATATGTTGCTATGTGTTTTTATATTTATTTTCCTTTGGTTGTTGTTTGTTAGTATGCCGAGGCGAGGTCGTGGTCGTAATCGTGGTGCGATGGCCACGGGGATCGGATGCGGAATCGAGAGAATGCCGGGAATGATTTTGGTTTGGGTGTTGCTACTATATTGCAACAAGTAGCGACTCGGATGACTCGGTTGACCTGGTGGTTCAACGTAGCATTGACGCGAGTCGAGCGTTGGTGTAAATCAATGGCTTCGCGAGGTAGTTCGTATGAATCCCCTCGATTCGCGGTCTGCGGATGCGTTGGTGGGATGGTTGGATTTTCCAGTTGGGAAAGATTTTCGAGGCTGTCGGATGTCCTGAAGAGCGGAAGGTACCTATCGCTCAGTACCTTCTCGACAAGGATGCTGCTAATTGGTGGGAAGCTGTTAAACCTCGTGATCGTGATGTCACGTGGGCGGAGTTCCAAGCATTTATGGAAGCTGAGTTCTGTCCGAAACCGATTAGAGAACAGAGGATTCGCGAATTCTACTTGGCAGAACCGCAAGATATATCGGTGTCGCAAGCTATCATTGATTATAGCAAACAACTTAGTTATGTGCGAGACTGGGTGAGAACCGAGGAAGAGAGAATCCTCCACTTTAACAGACGGATGAAGCCGGATATTCGCGTGTATATGTCGGGATTCAATTGCACCTCGTTGAGGGACTATCAAGATCGAGCATTAGCCCGTGAACTAGCTTCGTTATCGTCGGAGCGTGTCCCAAGTCGAAGAAGCAGAGGAAGTCCGATGACCGTGCGGACGGTGCAGGAGTTGGTATTTCTAGTTTTCAATGTTGTAGCCTTTCCGCTGTGAAGCTCCATCGCTCGATGCGTGTAACTGAGAGTTCCAAGTCTTCTGTTCTGACTCCTGGTAAAGCCAGGAGATGTTTTAACTGTAATGTGGCGGGACATGTTCGTGTACATTGTCCTTCTCCGCCAGTAACGTGTTACAGGTGCGGACTCGAGGGACACCGGGTTCAGTTTTGCGAGATGGTTACCGAGCATTCCGAGGCAGGGACTTGAATTTTGATATCAGGATCGGCTCCGAGTAGTCCCGGAGGGGCGTGGTCTATCAGTTGCATGTTGAATTATTTCCCTTGCTTTGTTGTTTTGAAATTCAGAGATTGACTTCTTTTATTTGAAGTGGATCGGATTTTGAACTCCATACTCTCGACTCTGTCGAATCGTTTATATTCGTTGATATTTTCTGATCTTGTCCTGTCCTGTGCTTTTATTGATCGAACGAGTTGTGGTATTGTTTCAGAATGACCCATTTGTCGTTATGACTCTCCAAATTGCTATTCCCTTTCTTGTGGATCTTATGTGAATGCACATCTTGTTGCCTTCACCGGATCGTATATTATCTCTAGTCGAGATGTGAACTTTGGGGTTGTTGTTTGAGTATTATTGTTCGTCGTGATTCGAACATGATTGATCGACTGTTGTTGTCTCGATCGTTGTAACTCAATCGTTTGATGGTTCAGTTTTTGTTGATCTCGTTTCGTAATTGTTGAGCGTTAGGACTCCTTCGTAATTTCCTTAAGTTCAGGAAATTAGTTTTGTGTTCGATCTTTCAACCCTTGGGCTGTGGAATTTCGTATTGGTTCAGCGAATAGCTCGTGTTTTCGTTATCTTGTTGAATTGTTCAACCGTATTGATTTTCGTTCGTCGTGTTTTGTTATTTCGGCAACGGATATCGTGTGTTATCTGAGTTTGTTTTGCGTCGTTCGTTCCATGTTTCAAGTTTCGAGGACGAAACTTCTTTTAAGAGGGGTAGAATGTAATACCCGAGATCTTTATTCCGGATTCGTTGGGTTTTCTGGGTTTTATCGGATTGTCATGGTCCTCATCGTAGGAATTTCGTGCCATGTTTGGTTGCGACTTGTTGGGACATGTTTTTGGAGGCATTTCGGATCACTTTGTGAGTTTTTGAGATTTTGTGGTGTAGCACACTGTCACGGGCTTAGAGTTTGCTATGCTCCTAAGCGTCGTGCGGCCTAGCAACCCTCTTGCTAGTCAGCCTTAAACACTCCGAATTTGGCTAAGTATAAAAGTAGGCACAACGAAAGAGAGGCAATGGGTTGAAGGAAAATTACTTCCACTAAGTATCAAAGAGTTTACAAAGTCTCTTACAATGCTTTCCCAAGGATGGCTGCAAATGAGCCCAACTTCTCCTATTTATACTACCTCCTATCACTAGAACCTTCCTCCACCTCCTCATTTGGAGGCTTCTAGTCCCTCCTACACTATTACAAAATCTAGAGTGTTCTAAGTACAAAAGCCTTTACAAATATCTAGAATCATCTACTAGATTACAAGTCTTGACTCTTCCAAGAGTCTCTAGCACCTTCCACATGTTTCTGGATCTTCCCGGTTCGTTCGGCCCGACCCGGCCCGCTCGGCCCGACTCGGCCCGTCTCCATGTAACCCGACCCGATCCGGCCCGGCCTTCCACACATGCCTCCGGATTAATCTTCGATGTTCTGGACCATCCCGGTCCGTTTCTGGAATGTTCCGAGTATAATTTCCGTACAGTGGACTCCTCAGCTTTCCAATGTCCACTGCCCTCACAAGGCTTTTTCCCGCTAAGCCTATTATAGGGGGAGGGTGCTCCGTGCATCCCTCGCGCGCCGCCCGCGTGCGCGCCTAGCGCCTCGCGCGCACCCCTCGCGGGTGTCCGTCGCCCGTGTCCGAGTCTCGACCCTCGGATGTGCCTCGTCTCGTCATCTTGTCCAGTGTTGCCCCGAAGCGGTGTGCCTGTCCGCTGCACTCGTCCGTTCGGTTCCCGGCGTGCCTTGTCCAGCCGCCCAGGTAGTCCCGCATCAGGCCTGATGGCCTTGTCCCTCGGTCGGGCACTCTGTTGCCCGGATGGCCTGCTTGCTCGGCCATACATCCACGCATGCCGCGCCACACGGCTAAGTCCCTCAGTCGGTTGTGCCGCTCCACACGGCCTAGCTGTCCCGAACGTGCCCCGTGCACGTTGATCCGCCGAACCTCGCACTCCTGCATGCGGGTGCATCCGAGCATCCTGTCGGTCATTTCTCTCGGGCGTGACACTCTCCCCGCTGTTTGTCGCCGACGTCCCCGTCGGACGCGTGCCGCTTGGTGCTGGTGCCTCGATGTACCGCATTGATCCCAGACAATACATCGGCATTTCCTCTTCAGTCAGCTTCTTCTGAAATCGAAGTGTCGTCATCGCTGCGTACGGGACTTGTTCCACAGTCAAGGGGATAATGATGGGTTTGTTCTGACCGTTCGCCCATAGTGTCTTTTCTTTTGGGAAAAAGGCAAAATTGTTCTTCTCCAGAAAGTCCATTCCCAAAATGAGATCCCGATCGTCCATCGTGGTGACTTTGAAATGCACTCGGCCTTCCCAGTCTCCAAGTACTATTCGCACTCCATTTGCTGCCCCTGTGACCGGTACTGCTGGTCCGTTGTTGGACTTCATCCAGCCCTTGCATGGATGCACAAGTAGTCCCAATCTTCTGGCTTCGGCCTCAGTGATATAGTTGTAGTCGGCTCCCGTGTCGACCAAGGCCTTGATGGGTTGGTGGTTGATGGTTCCTTCCACGAACATCAACTTGCTTCCTCGCGGTCCCTCGCTTCCTGCACTGACGACAGAATTAAGTTGTTGAATCGTGCTTACCTGCTGCACGTCGTGATCAATCGTTGGCCCCTCGCATTCGGCCATGGCGTTGAGCTTCCCCATCTTCGGACAGTCCTTCATCCGATGAGCTCCGCCGCACATAAAGCATCCTCGTTGGTCGGGAGCGCCCCTGCGTTCACCCGAGTTGTATGGCTTGTCCGCGTCATGTTGCGGTCTTGTCCCGAATCTTCCACGTGATGGTTGGGCTGGTTGCTGTCCTGACGTGCGGGTGTCTCCCCCGCCTTTGGCTTGACCCTCAGCTCGCGGCTCTTTCCTCTTCTCGAATTCGGCTAGGGACTCGGCCACTTTGATTGCCTCGTTAACAGTTTTCACCTCTCGGCTTTGTACTCTGTCCCTGACCCAACTCGGTAGTCCATCCAGGAAGAAAAATAGTCGATCATCCTCGGTCATGTCCGGAATCTGTAGCATGATCGATGTAAAGTCCCGAACATAGTCCCGAATGGTAGTCTTGTGCTTGAGCTCGCGGAGTTTCTTCCTTGCCTCATAGCATGTGTTCTCGGGATAGAATTGTGCCTCGAGTTCCGACACGAACTCGTCCCAAGTCCCGATCGGTTGGCAAGTCCCTTTCGTAACACCGGCCTGTCGATGACGCCACCACAGCGCTGCATCGTCGGCAAGATATAGTGCAGCCTGCCGTACCTTGGCCTTCTCGTCCGTCAGTCCTAGACCATCAAAGTAAAGTTCCATTCGCCACAGGAACTCCTCGATTGACTTGGCATCTCTCTTGCCAATGAACTCCTTGGGTTTGGGGACCTCAACCCTTGGTCCCTCGAACCTCGCCCCGCCAAATGTGTTGTTCCAGCTCGGCCCACCATTCGAGTTGGTGCCCGAGTTGCTTGCCCGACAGATTTTATCACAAAAATCTTCAAATCGTTTGGCACTTACCTCGCAAAACTCGGCATACTTCTTGCGTATCTCCGTGATGCTGGCTGCCACATGATCCTCGATCGTTGCTAACTCCTTGCGCAACGAGAGTTGTTCCCTCTTGAAGGTCTCGAGCTGGCCCAACGTGTGCCCTTCCAGTTGGCCAACAGCTTTCTCGAGAGTTCCCACGCGTTCCTCCGTGCTCAATTGGGTGTTAGTGATGCGCTGCCCAAGAGCTTCGATGTCGTCCTCGATGTCGGGTAGGCGGTTTGCTAAGGTGAGTATGATCTTTCGGATGTCTTCATCCTCAAGAAGTCGGCTTCGTGCCGGGTTCTCCTCGTGTTGCGGCGGCACCACACCACGCGCCTTGCTCTTGCCACGCTTGGCCTTCCCTTCGGCTGGGACTTCTCCACGTCCCCGGACCTTGTCAGCCTCTGTGACTCGTCCGTCCTTCACATTGATGCCTGCCTCGATCTGTCCGTCGGCCATGATGCCTGCTGATCGTTAGCGTCGACTCCCGCAGTCCTGCACACCTCCTTGTGTGGCTAACGATGGCTCCGATACCACTTGTCAGGGGCTTAGAGTTTGCTATGCTCCTAAGCGTCGTGCGGCCTAGCAACCCTCTTGCTAGTCAGCCTTAAACACTCCGAATTTGGCTAAGTATGAAAGTAGGCACAACGAAAGAGAGGCAATGGGTTGAAGGAAAATTACTTCCACTAAGTATCAAAGAGTTTACAAAGTCTCTTACAATGCTTTCCCAAGGATGGCTGCAAATGAGCCCAACTTCTCCTATTTATACTACCTCCTATCACTAGAACCTTCCTCCACCTCCTCATTTGGAGGCTTCTAGTCCCTCCTACACTATTACAAAATCTAGAGTGTTCTAAGTACAAAAGCCTTTACAAATGTCTAGAATCATCTACTAGATTACAAGTCTTGACTCTTCCAAGAGTCTCTAGCACCTTCCACATGTTTCTGGATCTTCCCGGTTCGTTCGGCCCGACCCGGCCCGCTCGGCCCGACTTGGCCTGTCTCCATGTAACCCGACCCGATCCGGCCCGGCCTTCCACACATGCCTCCGGATTAATCTTCGATGTTCTGGACCATCCCGGTCCGTTTCTGGAATGTTCCGAGTATAATTTCCGTACAGTGGACTCCTCAGCTTTCCAATGTCCACTGCCCTCACAAGGCTTTTTCCCGCTAAGCCTATTATAGGGGGAGGGTGCTCCGTGCATCCCTCGCGCGCCGCCCGCACGCGCGCCCAGCGCCTCGCGCGCACCCCTCGCGGGTGTCCGTCGCCCGTGTCCGAGTCTCGGCCCTCGGATGTGCCTCGTCTTGTCATCTTGTCCAGTGTTGCCCCGAAGCGGTGTGCCTGTCCGCTGCACTCGTCCGTTCGGTTCCCGGCGTGCCTTGTCCAGCCGCCCAGGTAGTCCCGCATCAGGCCTGATGGCCTTGTCCCTCGGTCGGGCACTCTGTTGCCCGGATGGCCTGCTTGCTCGGCCATACATCCACGCATGCCGCGCCACACGGCTAAGTCCCTCAGTCGGTTGTGCCGCTCCACACGGCCTAGCTGTCCCGAACGTGCCCCGTGCACGTTGATCCGCTGAACCTCGCACTCCTCTGTGCGGGTCTGTCCGAGCATCCTGTCGGTCATTGTAACACCCCAATTCACAAATGGGACATTACACGCCGTAGAACCCTCTTGAGGTCTACCAGGCTAACACATGACACATAACCACAATGGAAACCCCAAAAGATGCACTCAAAAGTAAATAGGGCTGTGGCCTCGGCCAAAACATTTCAACGGAGTACATAAAACATAATGTAGATATCAATTCGTTGCCCACGCAGGGGACTTAAACCAAGTTCAAGGATAAACAGTTTAACTCCAATACTCGACATATGCAATGACATAACATAAAATTAAACAATACAGACTCGAGCCACTATCATCAAGCCATTCCATCCTTCGCGTGCGTGCCAGGTACTGCTCCTCGGCTCTCCGTGCACTAAATGCATAAGACGCATTTCCCCCATTTAAGGGGTTAGCATTCGAATAGCTAGTGCAAGTACACAATTACACAACATTATATACAAAAATACGGTTTTACACAATCATCTCAAACATAGGTCATTTGCCACATATATATTCCGGAATACTACATTGGCAATCACATCCATTTCAATCATCACGATATCACAAAATCACAATCGGTATCCCGTGGCCGTACCCCTCAGTATCGACCCCCAGACATCCCGTCGGACACTCCGGGTGGGATACCACTTCCGCGGCCGTACCCCTTAGTATCGACCCCCAGACACCCCGTCGGACACTCCGGGTGGAAGGAACACAACTCACGCACCCAAAATCACCATTCATCATGCATTTGAAAATCACAATATACATAACGAAATGTAATACATGTACTTGCCTTAAATGAAACGAAACGAAGGAAACGACGACGGAATAGGTTTTGGTCCGAACAATCCTCCCAAATCCGATCCTAACACAATAACGGTATACACAAGTCTCAATAATGCGGAAAGGTAAGAATTAATCCTAATTCTACCCGTTGGGACAATTCATCGGACACCAAGAGTGCATAAGGAAATGAAATCGGTCAATGGTATGACAACGGGATTTCATCCCAATCAAGAACAAGAAAGCCAAGGGTCACGAGTATACTATCAAAATCTAATAACAACATCGGTCAATTCGAATTAAAACACAAGATCACCACCAAACCCTCCCCAAAATCATACTAGGGTTAAAGGAATTCTTACCTCTTGATGAATCAAGCATTCAAATCCAAAAACCACGGGTTAGATCCGCAATCCGAGCCACCCGATCGAAGAGGGATGAAGAAATCTACACAAGTAAGTGATAGGCGGAGGAACTCTCCCTCTCAAGACTCTCTCACTCTCGCACGGTTGAAGAAGGGGGGAAAATGAGCGATTCTCGCTGAATAAGAAGCAGATATAGCGCTGACCGCGTTGTGTGCCGCGGCTAAAGCGTGCCGCGCGGCGAGCCAAAATTGTGCCTGGTGGTCGGCCGCTCGTTGTGCCGTGGCTCATCCGAAGTGTGCCGCGGCTCGGACTCGGCATGTGCCGCGGCGCTGCCAGCCTGTGCCGCGGCACGCGGTCTGATCGATTTTGGCCGGCAAGTGTCACACGGGTGTGCCGCGGCCGGACAAGTGTGCCGCGGCTCGACTTCATGTGTGCCGCGGCGCAATCCTTGTGCCGCGGCACAGTACGCTTTGTTTAGGCAACACCTGGGCGATGTGTGTGCCGCGGCTCACAATCCTTGTGCCGCGGCCCACACCCCCCCTCGGGTCCCAAAATGACGAAAAATGATCCGGAAGGAGAATAAAAGCAACATGGATCGATATTTGGGCAATAATAACACGAAATGGAAGTACGGAACCCAAAACGATCTGAGGTACACAACCAAAGTCGAATAAGGGACAATTTCCCTAAACTTCTAGGAATTTACATAAACGGCCCAAACATCTGTAAAATCACGATACAACGTCGGATTAACAATCCGAAACTCACAACATGCTCTACTCAACCATACGAACTCATGAAAATAGGAAAAATGACGAAATCGAACGAGTTTAGCGACAATCGGATACACATGCGACAAAATATAACCCAAGATGAAATTACGTAAAAACATTATCAAGACCCGTCTAAACGGAAAACTCCAAGAACAAAATAGGTTCAGAATTACAAAATAGTGCCAGGCGAGTCCGAAACGAATATGCACCAAAAATAGAAATTACCAAGGATAGAAAACGCGGATATTACATTATCTCCCCCTAAAAATAAGTTTCGTCCCGAAACTTACAACACGAATAACTCGGGGTATCTCGACCTCATACCCTCCTCTGTTTCCCACGTGGCCTCCTCGGATCCATGCCTCGACCACTGCACTTTGACCAAAGGGATGGTTTTGTGCCTGAGTTGCTTAACCCTTTTTAAGATCTGAATCGGCTTCTCCTCGAAGGTAATGTCGGGCCCCAACTCGATCTCTCCAAAATCAATAATATGGCTAGGGTCCGATACGTACTTCCTAAGCTGGGAAACATGAAATACGTTATGCACGTGGCTCAGGGACGGCGGCAAGCCTAACCGATATGCAAGCTCTCCAACTCTCTCTAGAATCTCGAACGGTTCAATAAATCTCGGACTAAGTTTACCCTTCCGACCGAAACGGTAAAATCCCCGCGTTGGCGACACCTTAAGTAAGACGTGATCTCCCACCTCAAACTCCAACGGTCGGCGACGTGTATCGGCATAAGACTTCTGCCGACTCTGGGCCGTCAGCAATCTACCACGAATCAGGGTAATATTCTCCCTCGTCTCAACTATCAGATCGGGCTCGGTACCGATTAGCTCAGAAGTATCATCCCAACACAACGGTGATCTGCACCTCCTTCCATACAACGCTTCGAATGGTGCCATTTTGATCGAGGCATGCCAACTATTGTTATACGTGAACTCGATCAACGGCAAGTGTGTCTCCCAATCATCCTTCCAATCTAAGGCACAGGCTCTCAACATATCTTCTAGCGTCTGTATCGTCCGCTCAGACTGTCCGTCTGTCTGGGGGAGGTAGGATGTACTAAGTCTCAACTCGGTTCCAAAAGCTCTATGAACGGCCTGCCAAAAATGTGATATGAACCGGCCATCACGATCCGAAACAATGCTCTTAGGGGTCCCATGCAATCTCACTATTTCCGCAACAAACACTCGTGCAAGCCTCTCCGGCCCCCAAGTGTCCTTAATACTTAGAAAATGAGCTGATTTGGTTAGTCGATCAACAACGACCCAAATCATGTTCATTCCCGTCCGAGTCTTAGGCATATTGGTAATGAAATCCATAGAAATATCCTCCCATTTCCACTCCGGGATAGGAAGTGGTCGTAACAGCCCCGCCGGTCGCTGATGCTCAATCTTAACCTGTTGGCAGGTCAAACACTTCGCCACAAACTCGTTAACATCCATCTTCAAATTACTCCACCAGTAGTTACTCCTCACGTCCTTGTACATTTTACTCGTACCAGGATGTATGGAGTAGGGCGTGGTATGAGCTTCGCTCAAGATCTTGTCTCAGCCCAATATCACATGGTACACAAAGTCTGCCGCGAAACCTCAAAACTCCATCATCGTGAACCACAAATCCAGGGGCTTTCCCTTTCCTCACATCCTCCCTCAGCTGGACCAAAAACGGATCGTCATATTGCTTCGCCTTGATATCATCGATCAAGGACGAAGTGATCTCTAATGCACATAATCGGCCTGAACTCTCGAACCCAAACCTCAATATTCTGACGGATGAAATCTCTCTGGATCTTACTCTGCGGTGTAAGTACCTCTAACATCTGCAAAGCCATCGGTTTTCGGCTCAACGCATCGGCCACTACGTTAGCCTTACCCGGATGGTAAAGTATCTCGAGGTCGTAATCCTTGATTAGTTCCAACCACCTACGCTGTCTCATATTCAATTCTTTCTGACTGAAGATATACTTCAAGCTCTTATGATCCGTAAAAATCTTACAAGACGACCCATAAAGATAATGCCTCCAGATCTTTAAGGCGAAAACGACCGCAGCTAACTCTAAATCGTGCGTGGGATAATACACCTCGTAAGGTTTCAACTGGCGGGACGCATAAGCAATGACTCTATCTCTCTGCATCAAAACACACCCTAGACCAAGGCCCGAAGCATCACTATACACTACGAAGTCCTCGTTCCCCTGAGGCAATGCTAAAACGGGCGCGGTAGTCAGACGTCTCTTTAACTCGTCAAAGCTGTCCTGCCTGTCTGCAGTCCACTCAAACTTCTGAGTTTCCTGGAGCAACTGAGTGAGTGCTCTAGCGATCTTAGAAAATCCCTCAACAAATCTGCGGTAATAGCCGGCGAGACCCAGAAAACTCCTCACCTCCTTCACATTCTTAGGCGGCTCCCAAGCCATCACTGCCTCTATCTTCTGCGGATCTACCCGAACTCCCTCTGCTGAAATCACGTGCCCGAGGAACGTCACTTCCTCGAGCCAAAACTCACACTTAGAGAACTTCGCGTACAACTGCTCCGTCCTCAAAGTGTCTAACACAATTCGGAGATGTAAGGCGTGATCCTCCCGACTCCGTGAATAGATAAGAATATCGTCGATAAAAAAGACTACGAACTTGTCCAGATACTCAATAAAAACCTTGTTCATCAACTGCATGAACAACTGTGGGGCATTGGTTAGCCCGAAGGCATAACCACAAACTCGTAATGGCCATATCTCGTCCGAAGGCGACTTTCGGAATATCGACGTCCGAATTCTCAGCTGGTAGTAGCCCGATCGCAAATCAATCTTGAAAAGATCGCCCCTAAGCCGATCAAACAAATCGTCAATCCCGGCGAGAGGGTATTTATTTTTGATGGTCAGCTTGTTTAATTCTCGATAATCGATGCATAAACGAAGCGACCCATCTTTCTTCTTAACAAAAAGTACGGGCGCACCCCAAGGCGATGCGCTCGGTCGAATATACCCTTTATCTAACAATTCTCCCAACTGGTTCTTCAACTCTAACATCTCCGACGGTGCCATACGGTACGGTGCTCGAGAAATAGGGGCTGCATTCGGCTCTAGATCAATAGGGAACTCCACCTCTCACTGTGGTGGTAATCCCGGCAAGTCGTCTGGGAAGACATCGGGATACTCACTAACAACTGGAATTGACGACATGTCAACCCCACCATCTTCCGCCTTCAGAGCATAGCACCGATGGCGACCACGTACAGTTGGAAGTTTCATCGCCTTCAAGGCGCTAATCACGCCTCGATCTACCGGCTTACAGCCGACGAGAGTATGCTCGGTGCCATCCTCGGCCACGATCGAAATAGTACGAGTCCGATAGTTCATGATAGCACCGTGACGCTCTAACCAATCGTCCCCGAGGATTAGATCCTCACCCTTGAGGTCGATAACGATGAGGTTCGAGGGCCAATCTCGGCTCCCGATCCTCACGGGGCAATCCCTAACTTCCCGGTCCCCAACCATACGATCCCCGCTAGGCGTACCCACCACAAACGGTTCACACTCAAACAAGCAGTTAAAGCCAATACGATTCACACAATCCGACGCAATAAAGGAATGGGTAGCACCCGAATCAAAAAGCACGGAAACTGGATGAGTAAGGATCTGAGTGGTACCTGACGCCACCGGAATGTCTGCCTCCTCTGTGCGCCTCATCTGATACAGTCGGGGGTGGACTGAACCCGAGCTCGAGGCTGCGCGGCGATCCGGCTGTCCCCGACCTCTACCGCGACCCGAACCCTGCAGAACCTGAGTAGCTGGAGTACTATGATCCTTCTGATCGGTAGTGGTAGTCGGAGCTCTAGCGACCCTGGTGGCTCTCTCACAATGAGTCGCCCGATGCCCGGTCTGCCCGCAAGTAAAACAAATAACTGGAGGAAAAGGGCAATCCTTCATCAAATGCTCATATTGGTTGCAGTTAAAACAAACCCTGCCACCAGAAGCAACGGAATGGACTGAACGATTACTCTGAGATCCCCCAGCCGGCTGAAGCGGTCTCTTCCCGGGTGTAGGAACAGAACGAGACCTCGAAAACTGACCACCTTTCCCGGTCGAGAATCCACCGGTAGTCTTCTGCTTCTTAGCTTCCGAAACCGACTCTGATTCCGGAACGGCCATCTCGATCGCTAGGGCGCGATCCTGGTATTCTTTCAAAGTGGCACACATGAGCGGTGCCATACTCGCCTAATATGCGGCTTCATTCGCATATTGAAGTAACGGATTTTATCGGCCTCCATCCTCACCGATCTCTCACGAAACCCAACCGCCGATTGTAAGTAATGATGGCACGAGAAATAGGCACGTCCCGAGGTGTAGCGGTGAAGAATTCCACAGTGCGTTCCTTGGTAGCGGCGGACAATACTGCTTCCATAGCAGCCTTGAATTCCTCCCAAGTAGCTCGACGGTCTGCAGGCAACGGCCTCCCACCATTCCCGACTTCCTTATCCAGGAGTCTTGGGCAATATGTACCCTCTGTCTTGGGACAAGCTACGGCGTCGAAGGTCTGGACAACCTGAAAGAGCCAATTCTCCCAACCGAGGGAGTCGGAGGATCGGAGAAACGAGGAGGGTGCATCTTAGTCACCGTCTGAAGCCACTTACTAGCCTCCTCTTAGGTGTCGGGGCGGATTCGGGCGTCACCACCGAGCTATTCGAGTAAGTTGGGCTACCAAGCTGGAAATCGGCAGTAGCCCCGGCGTCGGCATTATTACCCGACGGCACTGAGTGAGAGGCTGAGTCCGCAGAAGACTGAGAAAGTGAGCCCTCTTCATTATCAGCACCCCGACCACGGCCTCGGCCGCGTCCCCTAGCCGGTCTACCACGACCTCTCAACATACTGAAGGAAGTAAGAAAAGGACAAGATCAGAAAGATTCACAATTCACAAAGTTGTTAACACAAGTCACGATTCCGAACAGCGCAAGAAAACGAATTACAGAGATATAAGAGTTCGAGGAGACTTACAGCCACGGGTCGCACGAAAAGACGGTAGCATGATGATATTTGGCTCAACGACTGACTCTAATGACGCAACTGACAGACCCAAAAAAATTCACCGACAGCCTAGGTATTCAAAACCTAAGCTCTCATACCATAAATGTAACACCCCAATTCACAAATGGGATATTACACGCCGTAGAACCCTCTTGAGGTCTACCAGGCTAACACATGACACATAACCACAATGGAAACCCCAAAAGATGCACTCAAAAGTAAATAGGGCCGTGGCCTCGGCCAAAACCTTTCAACGGAGTACATAAAACATAATGTAGATATCAATTCGTTGCCCACGCAGGGGACTTAAACCAAGTTCAAGGATAAACAGTTTAACTCCAATACTCGACATATGCAATGACATAACATAAAATTAAACAATACAGACTCGAGCCACTATCATCAAGCCATTCCATCCTTCGCGTGCGTGCCAGTACTGCTCCTCGGCTCTCCGTGCACGAAATGCATAAGACGCATTTCCCCCATTTAAGGGGTTAGCATTCGAATAGCTAGTGCAAGTACACAATTACACAACATTATATACAAAAATACGGTTTTACACAATCATCTCAAACATAGGTCATTTGCCACATATATATTCCGGAATACTACATTGGCAATCACATCCATTTCAATCATCACGATATCACAAAATCACAACTGGTATCCCGTGGCCGTACCCCTCAGTATCGACCCCCAGACATCCCGTCGGACACTCCGGGTGGGATACCACTTCCGCGGCCGTACCCCTTAGTATCGACCCCCAGACACCCCGTCGGACACTCCGGGTGGAAGGAACACAACTCACGCACCCAAAAATCACCATTCATCATGCATTTCGAAAATCACAATATACATAACGAAATGTAATACATGTACTTGCCTTAAATGAAACGAAACGAAGGAAACGACGACGGAATAGGTTTTGGTCCGAACAATCCTCCCAAATCCGATCCTAACACAATAACGGTATACACAAGTCTCAATAATGCGGAAAGGTAAGAATTAATCCTAATTCTACCCGTTGGGACAATTCATCGGACACCAAGAGTGCATAAGGAAACGAAATCGGTCAATGGTATGACAACGGGATTTCATCCCAATCAAGAACAAGAAAGCCAAGGGTCACGAGTATACTATCAAAATCTAATAACAACATCGGTCAATTCGAATTAAAACACAAGATCACCACCAAACCCTCCCCAAAATCATACTAGGGTTAAAGGAATTCTTACCTCTTGATGAATCAAGCATTCAAATCCAAAAACCACGGGTTAGATCCGCAATCCGAGCCACCCGATCGAAGAGGGATGAAGAAATCTACACAAGTAAGTGATAGGCGGAGGAACTCTCCCTCTCAAGACTCTCTCACTCTCGCACGGTTGAAGAAGGGGGGAAAATGAGCGATTCTCGCTGAATAAGAAGCAGATATAGCGGCGGCCGCGTTGTTTGCAGCGGCTCGGCTAAAGCGTGCCGCGGCAGGCAAAATTGTGCCCAGTGGTCGGCCGACCGCTCGTTGTGCCGCGGCTCATCCGAAGTGTGCCGCGGCTCAGACTCGGCATGTGCGCGGCGCTGCCAGCCGTGCAGCGGCACGCTGTCTGATCGATTTTGGGCGGCAAGTGTCACGGGTGTGCCGCGGCCGGACAAGTGTGCCACGGCTTGGCTCATGTGTGCCGCGGCGCACAATCCTTGTGCCGCGGCACAGTCTGATTTGTTTAGGCAACAATCGGGCGATGTGTGTGCGCGGCTCACAATCCTTGTCCGCGGCCCACACCCCCTCGGGTCCCAAAATGACAAAAATGATCCTAAGGAGAATAAAAGCAACAGGGATCGATATTTGGGCAACAATAACACGAAATGGAAGTACGGAACCCAAAACGATATGAGGTACACAACCAAAGTCGAATAAGGGACAATTTCCCTAAACTTCTAGGAATTTACATAAACGGCCCAAACATCTGTAAAATCACGATACAACGTCGGATTAACAATCCGAAACTCACAACATGCTCTACTCAACCATACGAACTCATGAAAATAGGAAAAATGACGAAATCGAACGAGTTTAGCGACAATCGGATACACATGCGACAAAATATAACCTAAGATGAAATTACGTAAAAACATTATCAACACCCGTCTAAACGGAAAACTCCAAGAACAAAATAGGTTCAGAATTACAAAATAGTGCCAGGCGAGTTGTCCGAAATGAATATGCACCAAAAATAGAAATTACCAAGGATAGAAAACGCGGATATTACAGTCATTTCTCTCGGGGCGTGACAACACGCTAATGCTTGAAGCATAGCGCACGCTACTACATGGTGTTTAGCGCACGCTACTGAATGGTGTAGCGCACGCTAAACTGGCAGTTCAGAGGCAGTCCAGTAGCTACTGGACTGGGACTGGAGCTTTGTTAGCGCACGCTAAGGCCAATAGCTAGCACACGCTATCGACTGCTTAGCGCACGCTCCCTCTTCTTTCTAGCGCACGCTACTCGGTAGGTGCAGTTGTCTGTGGGCTCTTGGATGGTTTTGTGACCGTTAGCGCGCTACGGTACATTGGCTAGCGCATGCTAACTATGTTATACGCGTTTTCTGGAGCGTTGACCCGTTAGCGCACGCTAATGAAGGGTGATTAGCGCACGCTAATAAGCATCGAAGATAAATACCGGACAATGAGATTAAGTCGTCATTTCCCACTTTTCTTCATCCCTTCCGACGGAGTGAGATCGAGGCGAGTAGGACCGATCTTTTCTTCTAGCTTCATCTTTGAGCGGATTTGTAGATGTTTAACAACATCTAATCGTCTTCTTGGTCCAAATCAAGGTAATCTCTTGTTAGAACCCTATTTTCTTAAATTTGGGGTTTTTGTTTGGATTTGTGATTCTTGACCGATCTAATCCGATCGGTTATTTGTTCTTGTTTGTCTTGACCGTCATCTTCAGATTTTGTTAACCGTTCATCGATTTTTATCGCCCGGATCAACGATTCTTGATTTCTTTGAGAATACTTAGATCCTTGTCGTTTTTAGGATCGTTTCGGATTTCGATTAGTGTTATTGATTTGTGGTGCTGCTATTTTCGTAGTATTCGTGGGTGTCAAGTCTTGATCGTTTTTGGAGGTTCGAAGGTTTCCGATCGTGCCCGTTCGTCGTTTCGCCGCTCGTGATATCGAGGCAAGTATCTTGTCCATACGTTTCATGTTTCGTAGGCGTAATTAATGGTAAAGGAATTAAATGCGAAACCCAATGTTTAATGAACGTAAAAAGGGATCGGTATATTCTCGATAAATGTTGTCTTTCAACGATAATTTATGTACTTCGTGAATATATGTGTTCTCGGAATATGTGTGTCGGATTTATATGTTGAAAAGATGATATGATCACCTTGAATGAGTTTATTAGACCGTAATCCTTTGCCGGGGATTACGTAACGTTATGTGTACTTGTTTGTTAAGAATGTATTACGTGGGATATTAGTTGTTACTCCTTTGAAAGGAGGTTGTGATGTTTAAGTGTTGCTTGGCTTGATGTTCTGCTCATTGTGATGTGATTGCTGAAAGTGATGTGCCTCCGGGTAGGATTGTCGAATCTCCGGGATCCATACTTGCTAGTATGGGTCGGGCGTGACCGTAGGGTTGTCCAATCCGGGTATGTCTTGCGGGGACTCCGAGGTTCGGGGCTTGCTAGCCCGATGCCGAGATAACTTGTGGAGTTATCATCGGGTATGTCTTGCGGGGACTCCGAGGTTCGTGGCTTGTTAGCCCAATGCCGGGATAACTTATGGTTGTGGTGGTGGAATGGTTCCGTGACTATTGTCACGAGGACATGTGATTTGGTATAGTTTCCTATTGGGTTATTCACTCGGGTATGTTCTACGGGAGCATCTGAGGTTCGTGGCTTGTTAGCACGGGACGCGAATAATCCTTAGGAACATGTGTTATGTGATTCGGGTCGTGGACCCTGTGGCTTATGATTTGGGTCTTGGACCCCGTGTGTTGTGAATTGGGTTGTGAAACCGCGTTTTATTATTGGAATCGTATTTTGGAAAGATGATTTTGGGCTGTGTCCCCAAGTGTTTTCGAAAGACTTGAGAATTCCTTATTTCCAAATGTTTTCAAGCTCCCGAGACCGTAAAATATTTTGTATGAGACACATGGTTCTTTTCCTACCTTTTATAAATCAAACTGTTTTGATTAAGTGATTTATCTCGGGAAATATATTCAAGATTTTATATTCTTGAAGCACGTTGTGTATGGCTTGTACTTTTGGTTTTATACTTGCACTAGCAAAACAGTGGAGTTTTGCTAACCCCCGAGTATTCGGGGGGTGGATGTCTGTATTGCGTCCAGGTACTTGCAGGTAGCTGGGGAGCGAATCACAGGATCGATACGAAGGATGATGGGAAACGAAGATACTAATCACTTGAAGACCAATTATAGAGTATCTGGTAGAGTCGTGTTGATTTTCCTCCGATGTGTTATTTTACCGAGTTATGGAAGTGATATTGTATTCTAGCCCCTGCGTGGGTATGTGTTCTGGGCAAGGATCTTGTATGTATTGTTCTATGTGTTGTGATATAAGACCATATCGGTCTAATGGTCCTTTATGTAGCCATGTCGGCGATGTGAAGTGATGCATTGTTTTGTATTTAGCCTGGTAGATCCTCGCGGAGAGGGTCTGCGGCGCTGTAATATTCCCGAGTGGTTTGGGGGTGTTACATTACGTACGTAACAAGAGGAATCGGACAGTTGGGCCCGGTGTCGGCAGCTTTCGGCGCGGATGTGGACAGGTGAGTCAACGGACGGAGTTACGTACGTTATACAGGGTGTATTACGTACGTAATACGAGTATAATACTGTAGCAAGTCAACGTACGTATTACGTACGCAACGGATTAAGTGTTACGTACGTTACGGGGCGACTGGCCGAGTCGTGGCCGAGATGACCTGGATGGCCGAGCATGGCCGGACGTGACTCGTTGGTATGGCCGAGCATGGCCAGACGTGACTCGTTGGGATGGCCGAGCATGGTCGGCAGTGACTCGGCCAGGGGCTAGGGCGGCGATTACGACGTAAGGCGGTGGCGATTCTGGCCGTAAGGGCGATTACGTCGTAAGCCACCGCCGATTCGTACGTAAGGGTGCCGAACAAAGCTGGGAAGGTAGGCGGCCGCCGGTTACGTACGTAAGCCACGGCGATTACTGGACGTAATCGGCGGCAGTCTCGGCTATATAAGGCTGGACCGAGTCACCCTTATCATTTTCCATTTTCTCCGTCCCTTTTGCAATTTCTTGACAAAGTTGATGGTTTTGAGTAGAATCAACTTATAACAACATGTTTTGGAAGTTGGAATCATGGATTAACATCATCCTCCACCCGGATCGAAGGTAAGAACACATGAACTTTTGGTTTTTGGATGTTCTTGAGGTTTCTTGGTGTTTTGGCCGATTTGCTCCATTTTGATTCAGATTATTGGTAGAACTTGATTGTATACTCGTAATCATTCAATAATCTTGAAGTTTTGTGGAACAAATTCGAGTATTTCTTTGAATAATCGATTGAATTGGATTATGCCTTCAAAATGTTCGATGAAAAGCCTCAATGAGTTGAACTTGGGAAATTCTATACGTTTTCATACGAATGGTGATTGAATTGATATTATTGTGATTTAGGAATGAACTTTTGAAGGAAGTTGAACCGGTACCCTTCCCTTTTGTCGATTTCTTAAATAGTGCTATTCAAAACAAGTGATTACTTGTGTATGTCATCTTCTAGAGGTATGTTTGATAATCCTCTCCTTGAATTCGGATTTTGATGTTATCGTTGAAGAAGGATTCATATGAAGATGATTATGGTTTTGTTGCTACGATTCTTGCGGTTATACGTGTAACACCCCAAACTAGGCGGATATTACAGTGCCGTAGATCCCCAACTGGGACCCACCAGGCAAATGAAAATGAATGAATTACACAAGATAAATGTAGTACCGAACTACATTACAACAATAATTACTCCGATGAGGAGTCTAGTTACAACACACCAGGACAATATCGAATACTAGTGTATTTTATATGAAGATAAAATACACAACACTGAATGAAACGGAGTATTCAAATGAAAGTCTGCAGCGGAAAATAAAGGACAATAACATGAATAACTGAAAGATCGGGGGCCCCTACTAGTATCACTGGGACTCCTCGACGTCAGCGTGTTCTCCCCGTACTTTTGCCTTGCCAAGACCTGAAAAACAAAATCCCTAAACGGGGTCAGTTACAAAGAACAACAATCCTCAAGGGTTGAAAATACACAATCATGATTATATCTGAAGTTATGAAATATCCTGTCGAAACATACGCAATCAAACATGCTATATGAATCAACTAACAGTACGGCTCAAAGGGTGGCGCCACACTAGGCCCGGGATGGAAATGTGTCCGTGCACAAGCCACCAACGAGTATCGATCGAATACCCGTGTGGTCTTGTACCTAATCAGTCTCACGAGACAATATGACTCGTGTGCACAGTCCAGTGTGAGGCCAACAACCAACACACGACATAAATGTGCCCGACATGAAAATCCTACACATACCAACCGGCACGCCAGTATGGCCCGGAATGCCACGTTATAACAAAAGTGACATCGAAAATGAATAATGACTCACCGAGGTGGAGTGGTAATGAAATAAATGACAGCTCAATGAAAAGATTGGAACCGTCGTTCCTTATGACTGAAGTGATTAATTGACAACAACAAGTTTTGATACGGTTAATATAATGATGAATGAGTTATGATTATGAATGAACAACAACAAAAGGGATGAATATCCTTTTAACAGAGTAAGAATTAACTTACACAATACCGATGAAGAAAGTCCTTCCACGAACAATTGTCCTAAATGAAGTGTCGGTCGCACGAACAACCTTAATTCAATACAATTACCAACAATCCGATCAATATACGAATTAAACACGAATATAACGAACTCAGAACGTCGATACGATTAAACTAAGTTCATTGGGGCATTATATCGAATACGTTGTGGCCAAACTCCGATTGTTTACAACTAAACCTCAACAATACCAACCTCAAATCCCCAAGAAGTGTTTCAAACCAACAAAACATCTCCAATACGATCAATAATCCGTTATGAATATCCAAAAACGTGATTATAACAACAATCAGTCGAAAATCCCCAATTCCAACTCGATATTCAAGGTGTTCTTGAATAATTCCTCAATAATCCAATGAATCCTTATACAAACTCATAATCATATACATATCCCTTCATATAACATGATTATAACGTCCAAAACATCATATCTCAACACAAAAATCGAAATCCAAGGTGTTGAAGAATATTACCTTTGAAGATCCAAGTACTTTAATCCGAAGAACACGCGTTAGATCAATTATCCGGGCTTCACGATCGAAAGGATATGAAGAAAATCAAACACTCAAATGATTTGTAAAGGAAAAACCCTCCCTCAAGCTCTCTCTCTCGGTTGAAGGTGGAAAAAAATGGAAGGAATGAGCTGAAATGCTCAAAAAACGAATTTAAAGGGGTTGACTGCCCTGCCGGACACGGCCCGTGCCGATCGGCACGGTCGCGGCGCGCAACTGGCCGGCAGGGACTCGACCGTGTCCGCTTGACATGGTCGCGGCGCGGAGGGGCCTTCCGATAGTGACCCGTCCGACAGCGACTCGGCATGACTCGACCGTGTCCTGGAACACGGTCGGGCGTCTGGGCAGTCGGTTCTGGCTTATCCGGAAGAGTTCGACTCGGCCGTGCCAGACGACACGGTCGAGTCCTGTGGGCAGAGACTTTGGCATTTCCGGACGAGTACAGCACGGGCCGTGTCGGACGACACGGCCGAGTTCGGTCGGCAGTGATCGGCCAATAACTGAAAAATGAGCGGGTGAGCTAAAACGACCATAACTCTCTCGTCCGGACTCCGATTGACTCACCGTTTGAACCATTGGAAAGCTAACTCGATGATATATAATATTGCAAAGATTCAGAATTTTTGGAGTTACCAAAAATTAATGGTGATCTAACAAAGTCGAACTCATATGAGGAAAGTTGAAACAATGAACAATAACGATACACAACTCGAAGTTTTTCCGAACGGTGAACACGGTGAATGAACATGATTGATGAATGATTATAATTGAGTGAAAATCCACTGAGTGACAATCACCGAATGAAATTACTGAATGATAATGACTGAATTACAACCGGGTATTACATACACCCCCCTTAAAAGAGTTTCGTCCCCGAAACTAAGGGTCAAACAACTCGGGATAACTCTCCCGCATACTATCCTCGGTTTCCCAAGTAGCCTCTTCGACTCCATGTCTAGACCACTGATTCTTGACCAAAGGAATCGACTTATTCCTCAATTGTTTGATTCGCCGCTCCAACACTCGTACACAACGCTCCTCGTACGAATGATCATCCGCGATCTCGATTTCGTCGAACTGAAGTATGTGACTCGGGTCGGAAACATACTTCCGCAACTGAGAGACGTGAAACACATTATGAATTTGGCTCAATGCCGGAGGCAAAGCCAATCGATAAGCTAACTCGCCTACTCGATCCAAAATTTCAAACGGTACAATGAATCTCGGACTCAACTTCCCCCGTTTTCCGAAACGGAAAAAACCTCGACTCGGGGATACCTTGACCAAAACGTGGTCACCCATCTCGAACTCTAGTGGTCGACGATTATCTGCATATAATTTCTGTCGACTCTGAGCAGTCAACAGACGACTCCTGATCAAAGCTACCTTCTCCCTGGCGGCTATAAGTATATCGGGCTCGGTGCCGATTGACTCTGATAGGTCATCCCAACACAAGGGAGATCGACAACGACGACCGTACCAGGCCTCGTAAGGTGCTGTCTTCATCGCAGCATGCCAACTAAACTGTACGTGGACTCAAATAGCAGTAATTGAGCTTCCCAATCGTCTACTAATCGAGAACGCATGCCCTCAATATGTCCTCTAATGTCTGAATAGTTCTCTCTGATTGTCCGTCGGACTGAGGATGAAAGGCAATACTGAGATTAAGCTGAGTTCCCATAGCACGATGAACTGATTTCCAAAAATGGGAAACAAATCGTCCGTCACGATCGGAAACAATACTCTTAGGAGTACCGTGCAGTCTCACTATCTCCTTGATGAAAAACTGAGCCAGTCTATCAGGACCCCACGTATCCTTGATCTCAAGGAAATGAGTTGATTTAGTTAAGCGGTCCACAATCACCCAGATCGTATTCATGTCACGACGACTCGTCGGCAAACTCGTGATGAAATCCATAGAAATGTCTTCCCACTTCCACTCCGGAATAGGGAGAGGTTTTCAGCATACCCGCCGGTCGCTGATGTTCAATCTTAACTTGTTGACAGGTTAAGCATCTCGAAACAAATTTTGCGACTTCTCGCTTCATATTACTCCACCAGTAATTTTGTTTCAAGTCCTTGTACATCTTGCTGGACCCCGGATGAATAGAATAAGGGGTAACATGAGCTTCTCTCAAAATAGAGTTTTTCAACTCGTCATTCGCCGGTACGCACAACCGGTTCTTATACCTCAAAAGTCCATCCTCGTGGACCATGAATCCAGGGGCTTTCCCCTGAGCCACATCTTCACGGATGCGCAACAATGAAGGGTCTGAACTCTGATTCTCTGTGATTACCTCCTCAAGTGACGATGAAATCTCTAACATACAAAGTCGTCTCGAACTCGCCAAGCTGCACTCGATCTCGGGTCTAAGGAATTCTCGCCAAGCTCCTTCGAATCGTTAAACGATCAAGCATCTGCTCCTGAACGGACTTACGACTCAAGGCGTCGGCGACAACGTTCGCCTTGCCCGGGTGGTAAAGGATCTCGATATCAAAATCTTTGATTAGTTCCAACCACCGCCCCTGTCGCATATTTAACTCCTTGTGAGTAAATATATACTTCAACTCTTGTGATTGGTGAAGATCTGACAGGTGATTCCATAAAGGTACCGACGCCAAATTTCCAACGCGAAAACCACGGTTGCTAGCTCCGGCCGTGGGTTGGATAATTAACCAGCTAATCCGAGGAAACATCGGATTTACTTAATATCTTTCGGAGGTTGCCAATCTCGGATAGTCTCCGACTTCTGAGGGTCGACACGAACTATGTCAGATGAAATCACATGCCCGAGAAAGTCACTTCGGACCTCCAGAACTCACATTTGGAAAACTTTCCATAAAGTTGCTCGCGTCTCAACACGTCGAGAACCTGAAGAAGATGAACCTCGTGTTCCTCTCGGCTAAGAGAATAAATCAAAATGTCTTCGATAAAGACAACAACAAACTGATCCAAAAAGTCGATGAAAACCCGATTCATTAACTCCCGGAATACCGCAGGTGCAATAGTTAGCCCGAACGGCATAACTACGAACTCATAATGACCATAGCGTGTACGAAACGCTGTCCTCGCGATATCCGACTCTCGAATCCGCAACTGGTGATATCCAGATCTTAAGTCGATCTTGGAAAATACTAAAGCTCCCTGAAGTTGATCTAAAAGATCATCAATACGAGGTAAAGGATACTACTCTTGATCATCACCCTGTTCAACTCCTGGTAATTAATACACACACGAGACGAGCCATCCTTCTCCTTGACAGATCACACTGGTGCTCCTCACGGGGACGCAATCGGTCGAAGATAACCTTCCTCGAATTATTCCTCAAGTTGAATCTTCAACTCCTGCATTCTGGTCGGGGCCATCCGATACGGTGCCTTCGATAAAGGGGACGTACCGGTTCCAACTCACTCCTGAATTCCACTACTCTATGTGAAGGTAACCAGATAACTCGTCTGGAAATACATCGTCAATCGATGGCAATGATACCCCGAATGATTGAACACTTCGATTGCCCTAGAATGGTCAATCGATAAAAAGAGATACCAATAATGATTGAACAACTCGATTGCCTTAGAAAGGCTAATCGATGAAGATGATACAATGAATGTTTGAATAACTCGATTGCCTTTGAAAGGCCAATCGATGAAAATGATACAATGAATGATTGAATGACTCGATTGTCTTAGAAAGGCCAATCGATGGAAATGATGCAATGAATGACTGAATAACTCGATTGCCCTAGAAAGGCCAATCGATGAAAATGATACAAAGAATGATTGAATAACTCGATTGCCTTAGAAAGGCCAATCGATGAGAATGATACAATGAATGATTGAATAGTTCGATTGCGGAATTTCTCTGCTTCCACCATAATAAAAATTCTACTGGAACAACGGGGATTACTTCCCTGAAGCACACATTCGACAACCAACGACGGAAAGATAGCGACCAAACGCTAACAAACACTGAGGATAGTATCAAGATGATCAAACCAACTAATACCAAAAATTACATCGTCTTAAGATAAATTCACCACGATTAGATCCATCAACCAATCGCGGTCATTAAGCTTAATTCGGTATGATTCTGAAAATTCTTCCATCATCAGGTAGACCGATGGTATGAGGTCCACAAGCAATAGGACTATCCCGAAATAAGTCTATTCAAGCATGATTCGAAAATGAATGAATGCGGTGTACCAGCATCAAAAGGTACACACAAGTTGAAATAAAATTACGAGTATACCTGAAATCATTCGGGCCACCGGATCGTCGATCCTCCTCATCATATGAATCTGGGACTTTCCGGCCCCCGAACCGGACACTCCCGTCTGATAAGTACGAGCTCCAACTCTATTTGCTTCCATTGTCTTAAACGACGTTGACAAAGCAGTCTGATTCTGAAAGGCTGATTGCTTCGGGGCCTGAGATGCCGGAGCCGACTTGGAGTCCTTTCGGCAAAAACGGGCCTTATGCCCAAAATTCCCACAATTATAGCACGTGATAGATGGTTTGAGACACTCGCTGAAATGACTGACGTTCCACAATTGAAACAGTGATGGCGAACCGGCCGCCGGATCGAGATCCCGCACGATTATGCGCCGTAGAGGTCGCTCGAAACGATAGGACTCACACGAGGCTTCTTGAAGGTTGATCGACCGCCTTCGGGTTGATTACGCCGTTGATTTCTTGCCGAGATGAAGGTTGTTGTTGAGCACTTTCCTTAGCACTGCCTCACACGGAGAGTTCGCTCGATTAATCCGGCCAGAGTGGCGCAATAATGATTGAGCAACCGCACATGGGTCATCATGGCTGCATAAAAGTGAGTGGATCAACCCGAACATCTCTGATCGAGCGAGTCTGGGCACGATTTCCGACGGCCAGTGATTATTTCCCGGGTTTCGGCCCACACCGCGGCCTCTCCCCGTGCATCCCCTGACAGCTCTCCCCATACTGAAGTAGGAAGGTCGCATAATGATTATATTTCCCCGCATGATTATCACGTTATGATTATGTCATGAGATGATGAAAATGAGTAAACGTGCTCTAACTTAGTGATTATATGAATGATTTACTGAAGTAACATGATTATCTGATGAAATTCTTGAAATGATTATCTTGAATAACTTAATAAGATTGGTAATATGATCATCCAGATCGACAACTGAGTAATGAAATGAATTGAGTAATTAATGAGTTAACATGATCGTCCTAATCATTAACTGAGTAATGAAATGAATTAAGTGATTAATGAGTTAATATGATCGTCACGATCATTAGCGAGTATTGAAATGAATTAAGTGATTAATGAGTTAATATGATCGTCCCGATCATAATGAATGATGATGTTTGAGGATTGTTAATTGATGAATGATGAATGAATGACTATTGCGTAAATTATACCATGGCGTTAGAAGTCTTACGCTTCTTTCGGTCGATTGGCTCGGCAAGATTCGCACAGTCACACGTGACGCGAAAGTCCAATGATACTAGTCCGATGACGATGATTTCAAATGAGACATGACTCGGATGGTAGTATTCCAAACCACGCTCCGATACCAACTCGTAACACCCCAAACTAGGCGGATATTACGGCCGTAGATCCCCAACCGGGACCCACCGTGCAAATGAAAATGAATGAATTACACAAGATAAATGTAGTACCGAACTACATTACAACAATAATTACTCCGATGAGGAGTTTAGTTACAACACACCAGACAATACAATACTAGTGTATTTTATATGAAGATAAAATACACAACACCGAATGAAACGGAGTATTCAAATGAAAGTCTGCAGCTGGAAAATAAAGGACAATAACATGAATAATCAAAGATCGGGCCCCCTACTAGTATCACTGGACTCCTCGACGTCGCGTGTTCTCCCGTACTTTTGCCTTGCCAAGACCTGAAAAACAAAATCCCCAAACGGGCCGGGCCATAAAGAACAACAATCCTCAAGGGTTGAAAATACACAATCATGATTATATCTGAAGTTATGAAATATCCTGTCGAAACATACGCAATCAAACATGCTATATGAATCAACTAACAGTACGGCTCAAAGGGTGGCGCCACACTATGCCCGGGATGGAAATGTGTCCGTGCACAAGCCACCAACGAGTATCGATCGAATACCCATGTGGTCTTGTACCTAATCAGTCTCACGAGACAATATGACTCGTGTGCACAGTCCAATGTGAGGCCAACAACCAACACACGACATAAATGTGCCCGACATGAAAATCCTACACATACCAACCGGCACGCCAGTATGACCCGGAATGCCACGTTATAACAAAAGTGACATCGAAAATGAATAATGACTCACCGAGGTGGAGTGGTAATGAAATAAATGACACCTCAATGAAAAGATTGGAACCGTCGTTCCTTATGACTGAAGTGATTAATTGACAACAACAAGTTTTGATACAGTTAATATAATGATGAATGAGTTATGATTATGAATGAACAACAACAAAAGGGATGAATATCCTTTTAACCGAGTAAGAATTAACTTACACAATACCGATGAAGAAAATCCTTCCACGAACAAATGTCCTAAATGAAGTGTCGGTCGCACGAACAACCTTAATTCAATATAATTACCAACAATCCGATCAATATACGAATTAAACACGAATATAACGAACTCAAAAACGTCGATACGATTAAACTAAGTTCATTGGGGCATTATATCGAATACGTTGTGGCCAAACTCCGATTGTTTACAACTAATCCTCAACAATACCAACCTCAAATCCCCAAGAAGTGTTTCAAACCAACAAACATCTACAATACAATCAATAATCTGTTATGAATATCCAAAAACGTGATTATAACAACAATTAGTCGAAAATCCCCAATTCCAACTCGATATTCAAGGTGTTCTTGAATAATTCCTCAATAATCCAATGAATCCTTATACAAACTCATAATCATATACATATCCCTTCATATAACATGATTATAACGTCCAAAACATCATATCTCAACACAAAAATCGAAATCCAAGGTGTTGAAGAATATTACCTTTGAAGATCCAATTACTTTAATCCGAAGAACACGCGTTAGATCGATTATCCGGGCTTCACGATCGAAAGGAGATGAAGAAAATCAAACACTCAAATGATTTGTGAAGGAAAAACCCTCCCTCAAGCTCTCTCTCTCGGTTTAAGGTGGAAAAAAATGGAAGGAATGAGCTGAAATGCTCAAAAAACGAATTTAAAGGGGTTGACTGCCCTGCCGGACACGGCCCGTGCCGATCGGCACGGTCGCAGCGCGCAACTGGCCGGCAGGGACTCGACCGTGTCGGCTTGACACGGTCGCGGCACGGAGGGGCCTTCCGATAGTGACCCGTCCGACAGCGACTCGGCATGACTCGACCGTGTCCTGGAACACGGTCGGGCGTCTGGGCAGTCGGTTCTGGCTTATCCGGAAGAGTTTGACTCGGCTGTGCCAGACGACACGGTCGAGTCCTGTGGGCAGAGACTTCGGCATTTCCGGACGAGTACGGCACGGGCCGTGTCGGATGACACGGTCGAGTTCGGTCGGTAGTGATCGGCCAATAACTGAAAAAAATGAGCGGGTGAGCTAAAACGACCATAACTCTCTCATCCGGACTCCGATTGACTCACCGTTTGAACCATTGGAAAGATAACTCGATGCTCTATAATATTGAGAAGATTCAGAATTTTTGGAGTTACCAAAAATTAATGGTGATCTAACAAAGTCGAACTCATATGAGGAAAGTTGAAACAATGAACAATAACGATACACAACTCGAAGTTTTTCCGAACGGTGAACACGGTGAATGAACATGATTGATGAATGATTATAATTGAGTGAAAATCCACTGAGTGACAATCACCGAATGAAATTACTGAATGATAATGACTGAATTACAACCGGGTATTACAATACGAACTATATGTTGAAGACATCGTTAGGACCATTGAATACCGAATTTCGGCTTGTGTTCGTATTGTTAAGAGTTGATACGGTTTGGTTTCATATGATCGAGATCTCATTGAACCATCGAGTTTGATTAGTTGGTCATTTCGGTTGTTGATTGTTATTGAATGTATCGTTAATCGATTATTGCATTAGGTTGCGTTTAGTGATCGTTGAAGTTAACCGTTGTGCTGCGGAGCTTGTAGACGAAGACGGCGGGATTGATGGTGGCTTCATCGTATGGGTATCCAGGCAAGTTATGCTTGCTCAGTTCATAATGTTAATAAATGATTTCGTTTTCATTTCATTTATGATTCATATAGCAATGGTATTATGGAATATATGAATTGTCGGAATGGTGGTATGTAAGATAAATCATAATGTATATGATTTTAAGGATGTCTAGTGGAAATGGGACCGTGAACTATAATTTGGTCTATTGCATGACAAGTTGGATATCAAGGTTAGTTATCGTGTCGATGTTGAACTCGGGACGGTGGTTTTGTCACATCCCGGGACCCCTCCGCCGTAGCATGATATTGTCCGCTCTGGGCGCTCTCCGCTGAGCTGGCCCTCACGGTTTTGTTTCTGGGAACCCAACGAGCAGCTTCCCAGGAGGTCACCCATCCTGAGATTGCTCTCGCCTCGAGCACGCTTAACTTCGAAGTTCTCATCACCCCGAAGCCACTGGGCTCCCAAAAGGCCTCATGCTATAAGGTGTCACAACACGCTCAAATAAGGCACTTTGCCCGCTCTCTGCTAGTCGGTGTGGGATATCACAATCCGCCCCTCCTCAAAGGACCCGACGCCCTCGTCGGCACACTCGCACGACACGGCAGAGTGGCTCCGATACCAAATTGTCACATCCCGGGACCCCTCCGCCGTAGCATGATATTGTCCGCTCTGGGCGCTCTCCGCTGAGCTGGCCCTCACGGTTTTGTTTCTGGGAACCCAGCGAGCAGCTTCCCAGGAGGTCACCCATCCTGAGATTGCTCTCGCCTCGAGCACGCTTAACTTCGGAGTTCTCATCACCCCGAAGCCACTGGGCTCCCAAAAGGCCTCATGCTATAAGGTGTCACGACACGCTCAAATAAGGCACTTTGCCCGCTCTCTGCTAGTCGGTGTGGGATATCACAGGTTTGGTATTAGTTATGGACTGTACATTATTTTGGATTGTCGGATAAACCGTGTATTCGTTCAGGGCGGTTGGTCGTGGAAAGGTTAGCGTCTCCAGCTTGAGGTAAATTAATATTGTTAGAATATGATAATCATCATGTTGCATTTTTGCATGTGTGTGTTGATATTTCATGCGGTGAATGTGCTCCATTGTTTGTTACGTTTTGTGAAGTGCTCTTTCTTTAGCCGTAATCTGTGGGGCCGATGTGTTGGGGTAAAACCTGTATGGTACCCGAATGGAAATGTGTTAGGGGATAAGACCTAAATGGCACCTATGTCCGGAGTATTCCTGAGTAGATACTTCCGTGACCCTCGGCTGTTGCCTTGGGAGTTTATGTGATATTGTCCGGAGTATTCCTGAGTAGATGCTTCCGTGACCCTTGGCTGCTGCCTTGGGAGTTTATGTGCTATTATTATATGCATTGTTGAGCATGCTGTGGACTACTGTCTGACGGAATACGACATTGTGGTCGTGTCGTTCTTTCATGATCGAGTTATTGTTGCCCTCTTGGAAAATCTTCTGATCCTTGTTGGATATGCGTTTCTTCGAGATCTGTTGTCATGTTGTATTATGGCATATCTGGAGTCAGATACGTTCTGATCGTTCATGTGTAGGATTTTCGGGACGGGCACGTGTAGCATATGTTGGTTTCGACCTCATATTGAACCGTGCACACGAGACGTACTTCGTGAGGCTGATTAGGTACGAGACCAGATGTGTATTGATCAATACCCGTGGTTGGCTTGTACACGGACACATGTCCGGATCGAGCGTATTGTGACGTCCATCTTGAGTCTTATTGATTGGTCGTTCACAGTCCATGTATAATTGGATCTGTCTGATATTCGGATTGTCTTTGAAATTCCGTATATATGATTTGTATATGGTTGACGATTTTATTCTCTCATGTATCCGTCACCATTGAACCTTTATGAATCTCGTTCGAAGTTACCATATCGATGGTCAACTCATTGATATCGATCCTTTATAAATCTCGTTTGGAGTTCACCCTGTCATTGGTAATCTCATTCATTATTGATCCTTATTGATTCCATTTGGGAGTTGTCTCACCGTTGGTATTCTTGGTTATTAGTCCTTGATTGATGTTATTGGAGTTTACCGTGTCGTCGGTATTCTCAGTTGTTGATCCCTTATTATCCCTATTGGAGTATACCGTGTCGTTGGTACTTCCGGTCGTTGGTCCTTATTGATCTTGCTAGAGTTTACTATGTCGTCAGTATTCTCGGTTGTTGAACTTTATTGATCTTATTGGGGTTTATCGTACCGTTGGTATTTCTGGTTGTCAACTCTTTTGATCTTGTTAGAGTTTACCATGTCGTTGGTATTCTCGATTATTGATTCTTCATTGATCCTTACCGTGTCGTCGGTATTCTCGGTTGTCGACCTTTTGTTGACCTCGTTGGGATTTGCCTTGTTGCTGGTATTCCCGGTTATTGATTCTTCATTGATCTTGTTGGAGTTACCACATCATTGGTATTCTCATTCGTGGTTGATCCCTTTGTCAATCTTGTGTGGAACTATCATGTCATTGATATTTCTGGTGTGATGCATTGCTTGTTTATCATTATTGATTGTGTGAGCATTCACGCTTTGTATTGATATCCGGAACTTGCCATTGTTTCGGGACAGTTGATTCGCAGATGTATCATGTGATATCAGTTTCTATCAGTATTGGGATCTAATTGTGCGACCCAGCCGATAGAGTTAGTCTTGGCCAGATCATTCTATATTGAGATATGATAAGTTTGGGAATTTTGGTATCGTTTATGATACAGGTGGATACTTTTGAATTCATTCATCACTTAAGGACACGGGGCGTGGGTTATGGTAAGAATTGATTTGTTATAAATCATGACGGGTTGGTAAGGTTACTACGGTGAGATTACATTGGAATTATTCTTACCTTGTAATTACATTGATATGTAATTGTTTTTGTGATGTGATCGTTATCATTGTTGAGTATTATGGCTGACCCCATCGTGGGCTTTATCTTTTAGGTACTCGGAGTTCGAGCTAGTAGCGGTCGTGAAGGGATGAGCTTTCCGGTGATACTGGCTATGGCGTAGTTGTTGGGATTCGAGTGTCCTTTCTGTTTTTTTATAATTCCGCTGTAAATGTAATTAATTGTGTTTTTATCCGTTGCGTGTGTATATTTAAATTGGCTTTCAGTATTCTTTGAACTGTGTTTTTATCCGTTGCGTGTGTGCGTGTTCTTTCAAAGGGCTTTTTGACATTTTTAAACGTTTGCGAAAATGATTTTAGCCTTGTGGGTTCCATTATGGGGCCCACGGCGCTGTAATATTCCCGGTCGGTTTTGGGGGTGTTACAGAAAATGGTATCGGAGCTTGTGTGTTATGTGGCTCTACCGGTGCGGTAGTAGCGTGACTTTCAAATTATTGTATTTGCGATGCCGGTGTGTTGAGACTTTGTATGGGAGTCGTATGCTGGTATCACGGAAGATCATCGACTTCACGGACATGTAAGTGTGTTCTTTTAGTTATTTCAGTTTTGATGATGATTATTTGAGTATGGTGTCGTGTGTTGTGTCAAGAATTAACACCTTCCGACCGGCGATCGCCTCGGAGGTCGGGCGACCGAGTTACTGCCGAGCGGCCAAGGCAGATCTGCCGACCAGCGACCGGGCGGCCAAGCCTTAACCCAGCGGACAAGCTAGATCAAGCAATCAAGGTCCTGTGACGAATCCCGGTGACGAGCGATCGACATCAACACGATCGCCTCTCGGTACTCGGCGACCGACTCCTGGAGACGATCGGCTCCCGGTACTCGGCGACCGACTGGAGACGATCATCTCTCGGCACTTGCCGACCGACCCTTGGTGACCGACCAATGCCGACCCTCAGCAACTGGCCGACGGCGACCTCTGATGACCAGCTAGAGACGACCGCCTCATGTCGATCAGCGCCGATGGCCATCCAGTCGGCAAAGGCCGAGCCTCAAGACTGGCACCACGTGCAAGGACCGAGACAAGATCTGCGAATCTCGGGCCATTGACCACAGCCTGGCAGAATCTCTCCACCAGCCGACAAGCCGCCGAAAGCTGTCAGTAGGGCCGCATTGTGACTTTGATTCCGCCGAAAGCCGTCAGTAGGGCCGCATGTGGCTGACTCCGGACGCGTGCTGGCTCCTTATTGGACCGCCCAGCTGGCGCCAACCACTGCATTGGACTTTATACGGACTGCCAGCCACTACCTTGGACTTTAGCCCGACAGCCCAGGAGATCGCCCCATTATAATATTGGCCAGCAGACGATCGCCCCATTATTATAGTGGCCGGAAGGCGATCGCCCGCTAGAGGACAGGACCCGGCAGCCCCTATATATACAAGGCACCCTGCACTTGGCCAAAGGGCTGCATTATCGCGATTTCAGTATACATTACACAAGCAAAACATCAAGCACTTGGCAAATCTCCAACTCTTGGCAACAGCTATCATTCGGTCTTACTTCTCCCGGCCTCTCTCCTCGAGCAGACTATCGGCAGGGACGAAGAACACCGAGCTTCGCTCAAGAGCCGGATTAACAGAGTCTTTTTACACTCATTGTATTTAGATTTCTCTCATTAATACTTGTATCCACGAATATTCGTATTAATATCATCTCGCGAGAGCATTCAAGCCCGGGCCTAACAAACCCGGCAAATCTTGTATTATTTATCTTCTCTCGGAAGTGCTCCCGCAATTGTTGTTTGTTGTCCGTCTCCAGCAGTATTTAATCTTCGGATAGATATTTTGGGCAACAACAATTGGCGCTAGAGGAAGGGGAATCCAACCCTCGATTTTTTATACCTACCGTCCCGAAGAACACTCACTGTTCTCGGGGCAGATACTTGAAGTGACACTTACTGCACTTCAAAGAAACCCTTCAGAAATCATGTCTTCCGCCTCCGCGTCGAAGAAAGTCGCTGACCATCCGGCCAGACCCCCCGTTCCGTCCCAGTCCGAGCCGCAGCCGATGGTGGAAGGCAGCCGCCGCGGTCAGAGACACTCGATCCCGTCCCGGGACGGCGGCCCGAGCCTCTCGCTCGATCAGTTCCGAACCAATGAACAGATCGAAGAGGCCATAACCGTCCTTCAGGAGCGACGGAGCGCTCTCGACGCGCCTCCTGCTATCACCCCCTCGGTCTCCCGCCGGAAGTCCAAGCGAAAGCTCAAGGCATTACTGGCCGAGCGAGCGCCAGGAGGCTCTCACAAGAAAAGAGGCGCTGGCAATGGGCACCTCGTCTTCGATCGCCCGGGCGGTGACCCGACACGCGGCCGGGCGATCTGCCCGGGCCTACGAGACGACGGAGTTTGAGTCCGTCACCAGGAGCTCGGCCTACCCGGCTCCCAGAAGGCAACCCAGCCGCCTGGCTCCCGCTCGACAAATTGCCGAGGTCGGCAGCAGCGGAGTCCGGAGATCGGTATACGATCGCCTCGGCTCCCGCTCCCAAAGCCAATCGGCGAGCAACCGAGCCACGGCAATTGCCGCATTGCAACGTCAGCTCGACGACATGAAGGCGCTCCTGCAATCCGGGGCAGGCGCCATGAAGACGATCGCCGCGCCAAGCGAGCCGCTTACGATCGACATCGAGCTCGCCCCGGTGCAACACAAGATCGCTCCTCCGCAAACACCCGTGTACCATGGGCGATCGGACCCCCAAACACACCTGCACAAGTTCAACATCTACATGACCGGGTGTGGGGCATCTGATGCGACCAGGTGCCGAATGTTCCCTCTGATGCTGGACGACATCGCCCACCGGTGGTACACCTCTTTGCCACCTCGGTCCATTTGCTCCTTTAACGAGCTGGCGCACGTCTTCACGGAATACTTCGCCACCAGGGTCGTCCGGCCAGAAGGTCGCTTTCGCATAATGCAAATCAAGCAGGGAGAAGAGGAGTCCGACTCGGACTACATCGACTGGGTAGACGTGATCATCCTCAACGGCGAGCCCGTAAGCGATGAGACCGCCCTCTACGTGGTCCTAGGAGGTTTTCAGGGCTTCTCGCCTATGTTCAGGCATCTCACGAAGACCCTACCGACGACCTACGCAGCCTTCCGGGCTAGAGCCGCAGATTTCCTGTCCAGGCAAAGGCTTCTTCTTAGCCTAGGAGTAGAGCGATCGGCGCCCGCGCGACGACCTCCGCCTCGGCCCGATCGCTACTATCCACAGAGCCGGAGAACTCGCTCACCGCCTACTGATCCACCATTTTAAATGAGGACTAACTCCCGCCCGATCGCCGACATCGACCTACGAATAAAGCGATCGGCCGCCGAGCGGCGATCGCGCCTTAAACACGATCGCCGATCATCACGCTACATCATCAGCAATCCGGCGGACACGATCGCCATTTACAGTCCAGCATCTAACACGACGGACTAAGGCATAAGATCGCCTCCACCGCACATCATTAAGCCATGGCCCTGGCAGTCGATGGAACCGGCTGCTTCGGCCATGCAAGGTCCCTTTCGTCCGAGATCGCCCGCCCTTCGTTTAAATACTAGGCCGGCGTAGTCTGAGGGCTCTCCAACATTAATCAGTGGACCCATGCCACAACCCCGTCTCAACGTACACCGTCGAGGTCGGCCATCTCCATGGCTGGCCGAGGTGGAAGCAGAGCTAACAAGCCGCGGGAGTGGAGTTGATTCATCCGACGCACACTACAACAATTATTTAGCGTGCGCTATTCATGCTGCATTAGCGCGTGTTACAACAACATTAACGTGCGCTAACAGCTCAAATTCAGCACGTGATTACGAACATATATACGACATTACTAAAATCAATGGTCACAATTGAACAACACGTTCGAGTCCCAAAGCCATTGATTCGACACTTCATGAGAAACCATCAAAAGACAATTGTTATTCAAAAACCGAAATCTCACCTCTTATTAAAGAGAGCTATCACAATGCCCACAAATCGAATGACCCAGCATTCACATCATAGTTTTAATTTAAAACTGGCAACACTGCCCGAACAACAAGAACATCATCACATATTTGCCGACTAACAGTCATAAAACCGATAAATTGAAAACGAGAGTCACGTCTTGTCTACATTTTTTAGACTTCACTTGAGTTCAAAAAATCGTGTTTTGAAAACTTATAATACAAGATGAAAATAAAATATCGGTAGTTTGAATTCTAAAAAAAAATTCGGCCCTCAGGTCATTATACAAAAATCAACTTTTTCCTCCCTTTGGAGGATGTTTTAAAACAAAATATACGTGACTCCCCAAAAACATGTAAAGTTTTAAAATATCACATTGATGAATCTTTCTTTGCGTAACCACACCAAGGCTATTACTCTTGTAAAAAACGACTTATATCAGGATGTGTGTATAACTACATATATGTTGGCACCACTTCCATTCTAGCATCATACGAGGATCAAACAACATAGGCCACATAATCACAAATCACCTTTAAACCCCACGTCATAACACAAAATCATACAAGCTCGTATATCACAAGGCACAATATAGTAGGGAGACTTACATCCACAGGTCGCACGAAGATGATGGCTGCACCTCGATACTAATCACGGCCGACATCACAAACGACGCGTCGCAACACGACTTAGACAGACACAATCTGACAGAACAAGACACGACAATACCTGACTGGACCCGATAGCCTAGGTTTCCGCAACCTAATCTCTGATACCATATTCTGTAACACCCCCAAACCACTTGGAAATATTATAGCGCCGCAGACCCTCTCCATGAGGATCCACCAGGCTAAATACGAAAACAATACATCACATTTTAAGCCGATATGGCTAAATAATGAACCATTAGACCGATTTGGTCTTTTACCAAAAAATTTTACATCGAACATACAAAACTCCTTTCTCTAACTCGTACCCACGCAGGGATTAGGATACATTAATACTTCCCAAAAATTGGAAAATACCCCAACAAAAAGACAAAACAATAAGACTTCACCAAATACCCAACACGGCCTTCATGTGATTAGCATCGTCGTCTTCCATCATCCTTCGTACCGATTCTGTGGTTCGCTCCCAAAGAACTTTGCAAGTACACGGACGCAATCTGAGACATCCACCCCGAATACTGGGGTTAGCAAACTCCTTTGTTTTGCTAGTGCAAGTATAAAGTGCAAATACGAGCTATACACAACATATTCCAAGAATATAAAAACTTGATTAATTCCACAATTCAACCCAATGAAGATTTCCCGAGATATTTCATTGAATAAAATAGTTCAAACCATGAAAAATTGGAATAAGACACGCAGGCTCTTTGAAAAGCATTTAAAAAGTCTCGGGAGTTTTAGAAAGACATTTCTGGGCTAATAAATCTTTAACTCGACAAACCACATAGGGACACGGGCCAAAGACTTGTTTTTGCTCAAAGATACCAATCTGGTCACAAACACAGTGTCCACGACCCAAATCATCCATATCCCATACTCGAGTGAATAACACAACGGTCACACTCGATACATAACCAAACCACAATGTACGGAAACAATCACAGGGCCCGTATCCTTATGCCAAAAATATCGCAACCATGAAACAAATAATATACGACGCTTATAGGGTGCCATTTTAGCCAAGTACCAAGACCTTACATATGATGTATCTCACTTTGGGAATTTGCATATGTGATACTCCGGACATATCACAATTATCGAAAACAACATCGTGCCATATTCATCATCACAAAACAACCTCCCGAGCTATACTGGCCCTGTACCTCTCAAGCAAGATACACACCCCAGAGACACCTCGTCAGGCCCTCCCTCGTGTATAGCCCACCGAGTGATCCGAAGGGATACGCAGCCTACCGGACCCCAGGGGACCCTCACTGGTTTTACTCGGTTCACACACTCTCAGTAACCACATGGCACAAACCACATTTTCTGAAATTACCACTTTCACAAAATCACGATTCAAAAACATATTCCCCCGAAGTACTTCAAATGTAAATCAAGGTACTGGCTAGGAATGGCCACAACATCCGACACATACTCACATCACACATCATCACAAACTCATCAATAGTACACACGTCCACACACATATACACACTTCTTGTCAGAAAGACATAACCTTAAGTCCACTATCAACATAATCACGCACAACAATACCAAACGTAAAGAAGATATTCCAAAGCACACCACTAGTACATATTCTCAGAACCACACAATCGTTCACAAACACATAAGTAGATTTTATAGAGGACCTTTATCGAGAATATACCGATTCTTTTATAAGTTCATTAAAAATAATTCAATTGCAAACCTAGTCAATTACTGACTATAACCACTACGAAATATGAAGTGTATAGGCAAGATACTTGCCTCAATAATTGATACTGTACACTCCGATGAACGTCTCTTAACCGGAAGACTTCGAATGCTCACAATTCTCCGGCGGAAACGACGGTAACACCACCGATCGGAAAACGGCGAACGGAAGGGTTCCGACTCGATTTCTTCGCAAGGAACCTGACCCCAACATCATACCATGAATAAATTGACGATCGTAGAATAATCGTAGAACGCCCGAATCCCCTTTGTGACATTTTATCGAACACTTTCAAGGTGTCGATTAGAAACTCAATAAAACGACGAATCCTCGGCAATCCAACCGTGGAAAAACAAGGGATTCGATATAAAACAACTTAATAATCATCAATACATCACTATTCTAAGTTATAACGAATCAAATGGGCGAAATCAACAAAATCCCTAATTTTTCCCAAAACTAGGATTTTAGGAAAACTAACCTTGATTCGTTGGATTGAAGGATGTTATGGAGTGATTAATCGATGTTATAAGCTCCCAAACTTCGTGGATTAGTTGTATAACAACATGCCTTCGTCACCTCCAAGACTCCAGCGGCGTACACGAAAGGAAGGAAATGAAAAATGATTGCAAACAGGACTGCTCGGTCATATTTATACTGGTGCAGCCTAGCGTGCTGTCACGGCCGACAGTCGACGACGAGACATGTGTGCGCAGACGGTCGCACAGGGTGCCGAGGGACCAGCATGAGCAGGACGCCATGGATGGCATCGGGCTGCATGTGAAGAGTCAGCCTTCAGGACGGCGTGACCGGACGGAGAGTCACGCGAGTAAGCCGTGGGAGGAGCACGGACTCCGCTATGGGAAGCGGATCGCCCAAAGGGCATTGCGGACGGGACATGTCCGGGACTATCCGACAGCGCAGGGGACGCGGGCAAGGTCGGACGAGCAGCAGTCGTGTGGGACAAGGCACGACGGGACAAGGCCGAGTCCAGGAAACGAGACTCGAGCCGACGGCCGGGAGCGGGCGTGGGATGCCGGTGCGGCCGCGGCGTGCTTGGCCAGCGCGCAAGGTGCGAGAGAGACGCTCCCCCCTATAATAGGCTTAGACGGAAAAAGCCTTGTGGGGGCAGTAGACATTGAAAAGCTGAGGAGCCACTCAGCAGGAAAGACAAGACCGGAAGCAACTAGAAGCGGACCGGCTTGGTCCAGGAGGTTCGGGAAGAGTCTGGAACATTGTAGAGACGGGCCCAGGTGTTCGGGCCGAGATGGGCCGGTGCGGGCCGGGCCGGGACGATGCGGGCCGGGACGGACAGAGACGGGCCGGGGCGCCCGGATGATGGAAGAACCTTCTAGGACCCTCCTAGAAGGATGAAGTACTTGAAGGAGCCAGGCTAGTGGTTCAAGGAGTTTCCGCATTGAGACGTTGCTGAGAGGTTTTGTGCAAGGAGGACCGATGGAGACTACGTCCAGCGTCACCAAAGTTCAACCCGGCCAGGAGGACAAGTCCAGGAAAGGGTCTAGGGACAAGTCCGTGGAAAGAGGTGTTGCCATGGAAGCACGAGTGGCTCGGCTGGAGGAAACCATGGGCAGACACGAAGATGCTCTTGAGGCATGGAGCAGAGTGGCCGACTAGGTGACGGAGATGAGCGAGTCATTGGAGGAGCTTGAGAACTGGGTGACGGGCACCCTTAACGCGTTGCGACGCGACTTGTGTGAGGAGATCCTTGAAGCTGTCAGGAAAGAGGTTCGGTCGACGATCGCAGCCTTTCGAGAGGAGATCGTAGAGAGGATCGAGACCATCGAGGGAAGGACAGCACTGTACGAGCGGGCGATGGCCCACGGTCGGGACCAGTGGGGTGCGGCACCCCATCGAATCGACATCCCCCGGCCGTGTTCGTTCCAGGGATCGAGGAATGGTAGGGAAGTGGATGACTTTCTGTGGAACATGGAGCGTTACTTTGGTGCATCAGGGATAGTAGATGATGCGACCAAGTTGCAGACGGCTCCATTCTTCTTAGCAGATGTGGCGCTGCTATGGTGGAGAAGGCGCGAAACAGAGATCGCGCGTGGAACATGTCAGATGGAGACATGGGAGGATTTCAAGGCTGAGTTCAAGCGGCAGTTTTACCCGGAGAATGTTGAGTTTGAGGTCCGGGCTAGGTTGAAGGAGTTGACGCACAGCAAGACGATCAAGGACTATGTGAAGGAGTTCCAGGAGATCGTGCTGGAGTTGCCTAGCCTTAGTGAGCAGGAAGCTTTGTTCGCGTTCGTGGATGGACTAAAACCGTGGGCAAAGTTGGAAGTGCAGAGGGCCAAGGCACAGAACATGTCCGAGGCGATTGCGATAGCGGAACGGCTGATCGAGTTGAAACCAGCCAGGGAGAGCCGGAAGTCCAGGAGGGACGAGGATGGCATCGGTACGCAGGACAAGTCGTACCAGGGGAATGCGAATAGGGGCGCGAGGATGGCCAGGCCCAAGGACGGCAAGCAGTCAGGATGGGCTCGGACTTGCCATGGGTGCGGGAGTACAGACCATCTCGTAGCAGCGTGTCCGAAGAAGAAGAAATGTGAGATTTGCTGGAGCACGGAGCATTCGACGAGGCAATGCTCGAAGTTTCCGAGGGTAGCCGCCATGGAGTACACCAAGGCACGGGACGATGCCGAGGGTGATGGGACATCAATGGCGCTTCAAGTGTTGAATTCAGCCATAGGGGTGGCATCGCGGGACGGAGCACCGCTTGAAGGAAACTTGATGTATGCGACGGGGCTGATCAATGGGAAACCCGTCAAGGCGTTGGTCGACACAGGGGCCGATTACAACTATATTGACGAGGCTGAAGCACAGAGGTTGGGGCTTCAGGTCATCGAGGGACGGGGCTGGATGAAGTCGAATAATGCACCACCCGTTCGAGTTACAGGGGTCGCCAATGGGGTGCGACTAAAGATTGGCACGTGGGAACCGCGCGTGCACTACAAGGTGACGAGCATGGATGATCGGGACATTATACTGGGCATGGACTTCCTGAGGAAGAATAATGTTGGCGTTGTTCCGCATAAGAGGGCGCTGTACGTGTGTGATCAAGCCAAGCTGCAGGAAATACGCTTGACCACAGAGCCTTCGAGACAAGCTATGTCGGCACTCAAGTACGTGAGGAAGCTTGAGGAGGAGCTGAGTTACCACCTTGGAGCAGTTCGGTTCATCGAGGGGTCGCCACGTCGCCGAGGACGTCGACGAAATGGGCGGGGGAGAATGTCACGGCCGACAGTCGACGACGAGACATGTGTGCGCAGACGGTCGCACAGGGTGCCGAGGGACCAGCACGAGCAGGACGCCATGGATGGCATCGGGCTGCATGTGAAGAGTCAGCCTTCAGGACGGCGTGACCGGACGGAGAGTCACGCGAGTAAGCGGTGGGAGGAGCACGGACGCCGCTATGGGAAGCGGATCGCCCAAAGGGCATTGCGGACGGGACATGTCTGGGACTGTCCGACAGCGCAGGGGACGCGGGCAAGGTCGGACGAGCAGCAGTCGTGTGGGACAAGGCACGACGGGACAAGGCCGAGTCTGGGAACAGGACTCGAGCTGGACGGCCGGACGCGGGCGTGGGATGCCGGGCGTGGCCGGCGTGCGCGGGCGCGCACGCGCGAGGTGCGAGAGAGACCCTCCCCCCTATAATAGGCTTAGACGGAAAAAGCCTTGTGGGGGCAGTAGACATTGAAAAGCTGAGGAGCCACTCAGCAGGAAAGACTCGACCGGAAGCAACTAGAAGTGGACCGGCTTGGTCCAGGAGGTTCGGGAAGAGTCTGGAACATTGTAGAGACGGGCCCAGGTGTTCGGGCCGAGATGGGCCGGTGCGGGCCGGGCCGGGACGGACAGAGACGGGCCGGGGCGCCCGGATGATGGAAGAACCTTCTAGGACCCTCCTAGAAGGATGAAGTACTCGAAGATTGTGGAGCATTCTGTTGTGTCAAGATTTAACACATTCCGACCGGCGATCGCCTCGGAGGTCGGGCGACCGAGTCACTGCCGAGCGGCCAAGGCTGATTTGCCGACCAGCGACCAGGCGACCGAGCCTTAACCCAGCGGACAAGCTAGACTGGCCAACCGAAGGTCTCAGGATGAATCCCGGTGCCGAGCGATCGACATCAATACGATCGCCCCTCGGTACTCGGCGACCGACTCCTGGAGACGATCGGCTCTCGGTACTCGGCGACCGACTACTGGCGATCGACTAACGGACGATCCTCTCTCGGTACTCGGCGACCGACTACTGGCGATCGACTAACGGACGATCCTCTCTCGGTAACTGCCGACCGACCCTTGGTGACCGACCAATGGCGACCTCTGATGACCAGCTAGGAACGACCGCCTCATGACGATCAGGGCCGATGGCCATCCAGTCGGCAAAGGCCGACCCTCAAGACTGGCGCCACGTGCAAGGACCGAGACAAGATCCGCGAATCTCGGGCCATTGACCACAGCCTGGCAGAATCTCTCCACCAGCCGACAAGCCGCCGAAAGCTGTCAGTAGGGCCGCATGTTGACTGGCTCCGGACACGTTCTGGCCCCTTATTGGACCGCCCAGCTGTGCCAGCCTCTTCCTTGGACTTTAGCCCGACAGCCAGCATCTTCCTTGGACTTTAGCCCGACAGCCCAGGAGATCGCCCCATTATAATATTGGCCGGCAGGCGATCGGCACATTATTAAAATGGCCGGCAGGCGATCGGCCACTACAGGACAGGACCCGGCTGCCCCTATATATACAAGGCCCCCTACACTTGTATTTTCTCTCTGGCATTCTGACATTATACACGCAATACAGAAGCAAACATCAAGCACTTGGCTATCTCCAACTCTTGCAATGACTATCATTCGGTCTTACTTCTCGGCTTTATCTCATCCAAAGATTATCGGCGGGGACGAAGAACACCGAGCTTCGCTCAAGAGCCGGATTAACAGAGTCTTTTTACACTCATTGTATTTAGATTTCTCTCATTAATACTTGTATCCACGAATATTTGTATTAATAACATCTCGCGAGAGCATTCAAGCCCGGGCCTAACAAACCCGACAAATCTTGTATTATTTATCTTCTCTCGGAAGTGCTCCCGCAATTGTTGTTTGTTGTCCGTCTTCCAGCAGTATTAATCTTCGGATAAATATTTTGGGCAACAACAATTGGCGCTAGAAGAAGGGGATCCAACCCTCGAATTTTTATACCTACCGTCCCGAAGAACACTCACTGTTCTTGGGGCAGATACTTGAAGTGACACTCACTGCACTTCAAAGAAATCCTTCAGAAATCATGTCTTCCGCCTCCGCGTCAAAGAAGGTCGGCGACGGCCCGGCTGACCCGTTCCGTCAGTCGAGCCGCGGCCGATGGTGGAAGGCGCCCGGTCGAGACGCCGATCCGTCCCGGACGGCGGCCCGAGCCTCTCGCTCGATCGGTTCGAACCAATGAACAGATCGAAGAGGCCATAGCCGCCCTTCAGGAACGACGGAGTGCTCTCGACGCGCCTCCTGCTATCACTCCCTCGGTCTCACGCCGGAAGTCCAAGCGGAAGCTCAAGGCATTACTGGCCGAGCGAGCGCCAGGAGGCTCTCGCCCGCAAGAAGAGGCGCTCGGCAGCCGGGGCACGTCTGTCTTCGATCGCTCAGGCGGTGACCCGACTCGGCGACCGGCACCCGGCCTCTCTACGAGGCGACGGAATTTGAGTCCCTCACCAGGAGCTCAGCCTACCCGGCTCCCACAAGGCGATCCAGCCGCCTGGCTCCCGCTCGTCAAATTCCCGAGGACTGCAGCAGTGGAGTCCGGAGGTCGGTACACGATCGCCTCGGCCCCCGCTCCCAAAGCCGATCCGCAAGCAGCCGAGCCGCGGCGATTGCCGCTTTACGCGTCGGCTCGGCAGCGTGAAGGTGCTCCTGCAATCCGGGGCAGGCGCCATGAAGACGATCGCCGAGCCGAGCGAGCCGCTCGCGATCGACATCGAGCTCGCCCCCGTGCAGCACAAGATCGCTCCTCCTCAGACGCCCGTGTACCAGGGGCGATCGGACCCCCAAACACACCTGCACAAGTTCAACATCTACATGACCGGGTGTGGGGCATCTGACGAGACCAGGTGCCGAATGTTCCCTCTGACACTGGACGACCTCGCCCACCGGTGGTACACCTCATTGCCACCTCGGTCCATTGGCTCCTTTAACGAGCTGGCGCACGTCTTCACAGAATACTTCGCCACCAGGGTCGTTCGGCCAGAAGGTCCCCATCGCATGTGGCGGATCAGGCAAGGGGAAGAGGAGTCCGACTAGGACTACATCGACCGGGTTGACATGATCCTCCTCAACGGCGAGCCCGTAAGCGATGAGACCGCCCTCTACGCGGTCCTAGGAGGTTTTCAGGGCTTCTCGCCTATGTTGAGGCATCTCACGAAGACCCTACCGACGACCTACGCAGCCTTCCGGGCTAGAGCCGCAGATTACCTATCCAGGTAAAGGCTTCTTCTTAGCCTAGGAGTTCCGCGATCGGCGCCCGAGCGACGACCTCCAGTCTCCTAGCCCGAGCGACGACCTCCGGTCTTCCAGCCGGTCACTACTATCCAGCAGAGCCGGAAGACTCGCTCACCGCCTACAGTCCAACATTTTAAATAAGGGACTAACTCCCGCCCGATCGCCGATATCGACCCACGAATAAAGCGATCGGCTGCCGAGCGACGATCGCCAGCCTTTCGGCATGATCGCCGATCATCACGCTACATCATCAGCAACCCGGCGGACACGATCGCCATTTACAGTCCAGCATCTAACATGACGGACTAAGGCATAAGATCGCCTCCACCGCACATCATAAAGCCATGGCCCTGGCAGTCGATGGAACCAGCTGCTTCGGCCATGCAAGGTCCCTTTCGGCCGAGATCGCCCGCCCTTCGTTTAAATACCAGGCCGGCGTAGTCTGAGGGCTCTCCAACATTAATCAGTGGACACATGCCACAACCCCCGTCTCAACGTACACCTTCGAGGTCGGCCATCTCCATGGCTGGCCGAGGTGGAAGCAGAGCTAACAAGCCGCGGGCGTGGAGTTGATTCATCCGACGCTGCCCCGCGCAAGGACTCCTCTAGACCGAGACCGCACGCCCTTCGTTTAAATACGAGGCGAGGCGCACTTGAGAGGACCCTCATAATAAAGTGAGTCACGAGACACTCAATGTCTTCGCGCACCAAGACACGGTCATGGAGTCGGTCCATCGATCTCCGCGACTGTGCACGATTCCTCAAACAAGCGAAACCACCAAGTTTCCGTGGGGGATCGGCCAATGTTGTTTTGCAGGTACAAGACCGAAAGATTGCTAGCCAATCGACCATGATAGCCCAAGTCCGAATCCTAAGTCAGCTCAGATCGCCCGTCCTCATCCAGACACGGTCACCGGCAAAGAACCACCTCGCCCCATGTCTTCAACATAGGAGCAAGCTGGGGGGCAATTGTTGTGTCAAGATTTAACACCTTCCGACCGGCGATCGCCTCGGAGGTCGGGCGACCGAGTCACTGCCGAGCGGCCAAGGCTGATCTGCCGACCAGCGACCAGGCGACCGAGCCTTAACCCAGCGGACAAGCTAGACTGGCCAACCGAAGGTCTCAGGATGAATCCCGGTGCCGAGCGATCGACATCAATACGATCGCCCCTCGGTACTCGGCGACCGACTCCTGGAGACGATCGGCTCTCGGTACTCGGCGACCGACTACTGGCGATCGACTAACGGACGATCCTCTCTCGGTACTCGGCGACCGACTACTGGCGATCGACTAACGGACGATCCTCTCTCGGTAACTGCCGACCGACCCTTGGTGACCGACCAATGGTGACCTCTGATGACCAGCTAGGGACGACCGCCTCATGACGATCAGGGCCGATGGCCATCCAGTCGGCAAAGGCCGACCCTCAAGACTGGCGCCACGTGCAAGGACTGAGACAAGATCCGCGAATCTCGGGCCATTGACCACAGCCTGGCAGAATCTCTCCACCAGCCGACAAGCCGCCGAAAGCTGTCAGTAGGGCCACATGTTGACTGGCTACGGACACGTTGTGGCCCCTTATTGGACCGCCCAGCTGTGCCAGCCTCTTCCTTGGACTTTAGCCCGACAGCCAGCATCTTCCTTGGACTTTAGCCCGATAGCCCAGGAGATCGCCCCATTATAATATTGGCCGGCAGGCGATCGACACATTATTAAAATGGCCGGCAGGCGATCGGCCACTACAGGACAGGACCCGGCTGCCCCTATATATACAAGGCCCCCTACACTTGTATTTTCTCTCTGGCATTCTGACATTATACACGCAATACAGAAGCAAACATCAAGCACTTGGCTATCTCCAACTCTTGGCAACAGCTATCATTCGGTCTTACTTCTCCCGGCCTATCTCATCCAGCAGATTATCGGCGGGGACGAATAACACCGAGCTTCGCTCAAGAGCCGGATTAACAGAGTCTTTTTACACTCATTGTATTTAGATTTCTCTCATTAATACTTGTATCCACGAATATTTATATTAATAACATCTCGCGAGAGCATTCAAGCCCGGGCCTAACAAACCCGGCAAATCTTGTATTATTTATCTTCTCACGGAAGTGCTCCCGCAATTGTTGTTTGTTGTCCGTCTTCCAGCAGTATTAATCTTCGGATAAATATTTTGGGCAACAACACATTCTAGATTATACTTGGTAGAATACTCTAGAATGTGTTTGTAAGACTTGTATATTGTAGACAAGTGTGGATGATTCTAGAGTTAGGTTCTAGAATTGTAATGTTGTAGATAGGTCTAGAACCCTCCAAATGAGGAGGTGGAGTAGAAGGTTCTAGGTTCTTAGGAGTAGTATAAATAGGTGAGGAGGAGGCTCATTTGCACTCAACCCTCAAAGACTCAACATTCTTGTATTGTGAAGTGTTTGTGAAATAGTGAAGTGTTTTACTCTCAACTCCCAAGTGTTTAAACCCCTTCTTACATACTTAGCAACCGAGTGAGTTAGGCTTACTAGCTAGATCGAGGCAATTCTAGTCTAGTGCCGCACGGGTCCGAAGAGCTTTCGAGTGCTCAAACCCAACCCCGTGACAGTGCGCTAGACTGCAGAGCTAGCGTGCGCTAGCGGGCGGTCATGGTCGAGAATGTTCGGCCGGGCCCGCCATCATGTGCTGAACACGTGCGCTGTTGGCCCAGCCACAATCCAGAGACTTCCTGGCTCGGCCAGGTAGCGTGCGCAGCCTTCCGGCCGTAGCGTGCGCTACCGTCCGGTCGTAGCGTGCGCAGTGTCCGGCAGTAGCGTGCGCTACCTGCCGATCTCCCCAGTACAGAACCTTTCTGCCCTTACTGCCTCGGCCGACTAGCGCGCGCAGCCAACCGGCCATAGCGTGCGCTGCCTCCTGGCCGTAGCGTGCTGTCACGGCCGACAGTCGACAATGAGACATGGGTGCGCAGACGGTCGCACGGGGTGCCGAGGGACCGGCACGAGCAGGACGCCATGGATGGCATCGGGCTACATGGGGATATTCAGCCTTCAGGACGGCGTGACCGGACAGAGAGTCACGCGTGGAAACCGTGGGAGGAGCACGGACGCCGCTGTGGGAAGCGGATCGCCCAAGGGGCATTCCGGACGGGACATGTCCGGGACTGTCCGGCAGCGCAGGGGGCGCGGGCAAGGCCGGACGAGCAGCAGTCGTGTGGGACAAGGCACGAAGGGACAAGGCCGAGTCTGGGAACAGGACTCGAGCTGGGCGGCCGGACGCGGGCGTGGGATGCCGAGCACGGCCGGCGTGCGCGGGCGCGCGCGCGCGAGGTGCGAGAGAGACCCTCCCCTCCTATAATAGGCTTAGACAGAAAAAGCCTTGTGGGGGCAGTAGACATTGAAAAGCTGAGGAGCCACTCAGCAGGAAAGACTCGACCGGAAGCAACTAAAAGCGGACCGGCTTGGTCCAGGAGGTTCGGGAAGAGTCTCGAACATTGTAGAGACGGGCCCAGGTGTTCGGGCCGGGACGGGCCGATGCGGGCCGGGACGGACAGAGACGGGCCGGGCGCCCGGGATGATGGAAGAACCTTCTAGGACCCTCCTAGAAGGATGTAGTACTTGAAGGTTGTGGAGTATTCTAGATTATACTTAGTCTTGTACTTGTAGAATACTCTAGACTTGTGTTTGTAAGACTTGTATATTGTAGACAAGTGTGGATGATTCTAGAGTTAGGTTCTAGAATTGTAATGTTGTAGATAGGTCTAGAACCCTCCAAATGAGGAGGTGGCATAGAAGTTTCTAGGTTCCTAGGAGTAGTATAAATAGGCTTGAGGTTGGCTCATTTGCACTCAACCCTCAAAGACTCAACATTCTTGTACTTGTGAAGTATTGTGAAATAGTGAAGTTTTCTCTCAACTCCCAAGTGTTTAAACCCCTTCTTACACACTTAGCAACCAAGTCAGTAAGGCTTACTAGCTAGATCGAGGCAATTCTAGTCTAGTGCCGCACGGGTCCGAAGAGCTTTCGAGTGCTCAAACCCAACCCCGTGACAAGTGGTATCGGAGCCAGGCTAGTGGTTCAAGGAACTTCCGCATTGAGACGTTGCTGAGAGGTTTTGTGCAAGGAGGACCGATGGAGACTACGTCCAGCGTCACCAAAGTTCAACCCGGCGAGGAGAAGGACAAGTCCAGGAAAGGGTCTAGGGACAAGTCCGTGGAAAGAGGTGTTGCCATGGAGGAACGAGTGGCTCGGCTGGAGGAAACCATGGGCAAGCACGCAGATGCTCTTGAGGTATGGAGCAATGTGGCCGACCAGGTGACGGAGATGAGCGAGTCGTTGGAGGAGCTTGAGAACCGGGTGACGAGCACCCTTAACGCGTTGCGACGCGATCTGTGTGAAGAGATCCTTGAGGCTGTCAGGAAGGAGGTTCGGTCGATGATCGCAGCCTTTCGAGAGGAGATCATAGGGAGGATCGAGACCATCGAAGGAAGGACAGCGCATTTAGCGGGCGATGGCCTGGCGAGGACCAATGGGTGCGACACCCCATCGAATCGACATCCCCGTGTTCGTTCCAAGGATCGAGGAATGGTAGGGAAGTGGATGACTTCTGTGGAACATGGAGCGTTACTTTGGTGCATCGGGGATAGTAGATGATGCGACCAAGTTGCGACGGCTCCATTCTTCTTAGCAGATGTGGCGCTATGGTGGAGAAGGCGCGAAACAGAGATCGCGCGTGGTACATGTCAGATGGAGACATGGGAGGATTTCAAGGCCGAGTTCAAGCGGCAGTTTTACCCGGAGAATGTTGAGTTTGAGGTCCGGGCTAGGTTGAAGGAGTTGACACACAGCAAGACGATCAAGGATTATGTGAAGGAGTTCCAGGAGATCGTGCTGGAGTTGCCTAGCCTTAGTGAGCAGGAAGCTTTGTTCGCGTTCGTGGATGGGCTAAAACCGTGGGCAAAGTTGGAAGTGCAGAGGGCCAAGGCACATAACGTGTCCGAGGTGATTGCGATAGCGGAACGGCTGATCGAGTTAAAACCAGCCGGGGAGAGCCGAAAGTCCAGGAGGGACGAGGACGGCATCGGTACGCAGGACAAGTCGTACCAGGGTAATGCGGATAGGGGCGCGAGGATGGCCAGGCCCAAGGACGGCAAGCAGTCAGGATGGGCTCGGACTTGCCATGGGTGCGGGAGTGCAGACCATCTCGTAGCAGCGTGTCCGAAGAAGAAGAAATGTGAGATTTGCTGGAGCACGGAGCATTCGACGAGGCAATGCTCGAAGTTTCCGAGGGTAGCCGCCATGGAGTACACCAAGGCACGGGACGATGCCGAGGGTGATGGAACATCGATGGCGCTTCAGGTGTTGAACTCAGCCATAGGGATGGCATCGCGGGACGGATCATCGCTTGAAGGAAACTTGTTGTATGCGACGGGGCTGATCAATGGGAAACCCGTCAAGGCGTTGGTCGACACAGGGGCCGATTACAACTACATTGACGAGGCTGAAGCACAGAGGTTGGGGCTTCAGGTCATCGAGGGACGGGGCTGGATGAAGTCGAATAATGCACCACCCGTTCGAGTTACAGGGGTCGCCAATGGGGTGCGACTAAAGATTGGCACGTGGGAACCGCGCGTGCACTTCAAGGTGACGAGCATGTATGATCAGGACATAATACTAGGCATGGACTTCCTGAAGAAGAACAATGTTGGCGTAGTTCCGCACAAGAGGGCGCTGTACGTGTGTGATCAAGCCAAGCTGCAGGAAATACGCTTGACCACAGAGCCTTCGGGACAAGCTATGTCGGCACTCAAGTACGTGAGGAAGCTTGAGGAGGAGCCGAGTTACCACCTTGGAGCAGTTCGGTTCATCGAGGGGCCGCCACGTCGCCGAGGATGTCGACGAAATGGGCGGGGGAGAATGTCACGGCCGACAGTCGACAACGAGACATGGGTGCGCAGACGGTCGCACGGGGTGCCGAGGGACCGGCACGAGCAGGACGCCATGGATGGCATCGGGCTGCATGGGGATATTCAGCCTTCAGGACGGCGTGACCGGACAGAGAGTCACGCGTGGAAACCGTGGGAGGAGCACGGACGCCGCTGTGGGAAGCGGATCGCCCAAGGGGCATTCCGGACGGGACATGTCCGGGACTGTCCGGCTACGCAGGGGGCGCGGGCAAGGCCGGACGAGCAGCAGTCGTGTGGGACAAGGAACGACGGGACAAGGCCGAGTCTGGGAACAGGACTCGAGCTGGGCGGCCGGACGCGGGCGTGGGATGCCGAGCGTGGCCGGCGTGCGCGGGCGCGCGCGCGCGAGGTGCGAGAGAGACCCTCCCCCCCTATAATAGGCTTAGACGGAAAAAGCCTTGTGGGGGCAGTAGACATTGAAAAGCTGAGGAGCCACTCAGCAGGAAAGACTCGACCGGAAGCAACTAAAAGCGGACCGGCTTGGTCCAGGAGGTTCGGGAAGAGTCTGGAACATTGTAGAGACGGGCCCAGGTGTTCGGGCCGGGACGGGCCGATGCGGTCCGGGACGGACAGAGACGGGCCGGGCGCCCGGGATGATGGAAGAACCTTCTAGGACCCTCCTAGAAGGATGTAGTACTTGAAGGTTGTGGAGTATTCTAGATTATACTTAGTCTTGTACTTGTAGAATACTCTAGACTTGTGTTTGTAAGACTTGTATATTGTAGACAAGTGTGGATGATTCTAGAGTTAGGTTCTAGAATTGTAATGTTGTAGATAGGTCTAGAACCCTCCAAATGAGGAGGTGGCATAGAAGTTTCTAGGTTCCTAGGAGTAGTATAAATAGGCTTGAGGTTGGCTCATTTGCACTCAACCCTCAAAGACTCAACATTCTTGTACTTGTGAAGTATTGTGAAATAGTGAAGTTTTCTCTCAACTCCCAAGTGTTTAAACCCCTTCTTACACACTTAGCAACCAAGTGAGTAAGGCTTACTAGCTAGATCGAGGCAATTCTAGTCTAGTGCCGCACGGGTCCGAAGAGCTTTCGAGTGCTCAAACCCAACCCCGTGACAGTGCGCTACTTTCCGGACGTAGCGTGTGCTACGCCGGTTCCTGTCGCAACCGCCCGGCCAGTGCCTGCACTCGTCCGGCCAGTGCCGGCAGCCGTCCGGCCACCGTCCCCAACCGTCCGGCCAGTGTCCGACCACCATGGTTCGACCACTCGATTTTCCGAAATCGCACGGAACGAACACGACAAAATACTCGGGGACAACATCATCGGTCCGAAATGAAAACAACGGATAACAAAAAAATCAGTTGTCGAGAAAATAATACCGGAACTCAACAACCAGGAAATATCCAAAAAAAAATCCAAAATAACCGGAACGGAAATCGTGGGTATTACAATCGGCGCCCGCACGACGACCTCCAGTCTCCCAGCCCGATCGCTACTATCCAGCAGTGCCGGAGGACTCGCTCACCGCCTACAGTCCGCCATTTTAAATGAGGGATTAACTCCTGCCCGATCGCCGATAGCGACCTACGAATAAAGCGATCGGCTGCCGAGCGACGATCGCCAGTCTCCCGGCCCGATCGCCGATCATCATGCTACATCATAAGCAATCCGGCGGACACGATCGCCATTTACAGTCCAGCATCTAACATGACTGACTAAGGCATAAGATCGCCTCCACCACACATCATATAGCCATGGTCCTGGCAGTCGATGGAACCGGCTGCTTCGGCCATGCAAGGTCCCTTTCGGCCGAGATTGCCCGCCCTTCGTTTAAATATGAGGCCGGCGTAGTCGGAGGGCCCTCCAACATTAATCAGTGGACACGTGCCACAACCCCCGTCTCAACGTACACCGTCGAGGTCGGCCATCTCCATGGCTGGCCGAGGTGGAAGCAGAGCTAACAAGCCGCGGGCGTGGAGTTGATTCATCCGACGCTGCCCCGCGCAAGGACTCCTCTAGACCGAGACCACACGCCCTTCGTTTAAATACGAGGCGAGGCGCAGCCTAACAGAGGACCCTCATAATAAAGTGAGTCACGAAACACTCAATGTCTTCGCGCACCAAGACACGGTCATGGAGTCGGTCCATCGATCTCCGCGACTGTGCACGATTCCTCAAACAAGCGAAACCACCAAGTTTCCGTAGGGGATCGGCCTATGTTGTTTTTGCAGGTACAAGACCGAAAGATAGCTAGCCAATCGACCATGACAGCCCAAGTCCAAATCCTAAGTCAGCTCAGATCGCCCGTCCTCATCCATACACGATCACCAGCAAGAACCACCTCGCCCCATGTCTTCAACATAGGAGCAAGCTGGGGGGCAATTGTTGTCTCAAGAATTAACACTTTCCGACCGACGATCGCCTCGGAGGTCGGGCGACCGAGTCACTGCCGAGCGGCAAAGGCAGAACTGCCGATCAGCGACTAGGCGGCCGAGCCTTTACCCAGCGGACAAGCTAGACTGGCCAACCGAGGGTCCCAGGACGAATCCCGGTGCCGAGCGATCGACATCAAGACGATCGCCTCTAGGTACTCGGCGACCGAATCCTGGCGACCGACAAGCAGGCGGTCCTCTCTCGGCATCTGCCGACCGACCCTTGGTGACCGACCGAATGCCGACCCTCAGCACCTGGCCGATGGCGACCTCGGATGATCAGCTAGAGACGACGGCCTCATGTCGATCAGCACCGATGGCCATCCAGTCGGCAAAGCCCGAACCTCAAGACTAGCAGCACGTGCAAGGACCGAGACAAGATCCGCGAATCTCGGGCCATTGACCATAGCCTGGCAGAATCTCTCCACCAGCCGACAAGCCGCCGAAAGCTGTCAGTAGGGCCGCATGTTGACTGACTACGGACACGTTATGGCCCCTTATTGGTCCGCCCAGCTGGCTGCCTGCTGGAGCTTTGGACTTTAGACAGACTGCCAGCATCTTCCTTGGAATTTAGCCCGTGATCGCCCCATTATAATAATGGCCGGCAGACAATCGGCACATTATCATAATGGCCGGAAGGTGATCGCCCGCTAGAGGACAGGACCCGACTGCCCCTATATATACATGGCTCCCAGCACTTGTCCAAGGGACCGAAACTCTCTGCAATATCGCGATTTGAGCACACAATATAGAAACAATATACAGCACTTGGCTAATCTCCAATTCTTGGCAACAGCTATCATTCGGTCTTACTTCTCCCGGCCTCTCTCCTCGAGCAGACTATCGGCAGGGACGAAGAACACCGAGCTTCGCTCAAGAGCCGGATTAACAGAGTCTTTTTACACTCATTGTATTTAGATTTCTCTTATTAATACTTGTATCCACGAATATTTGTATTAATATCATCTCGCGAGAGCATTCAAGCCCGGGCCTAACAAACCCGGCAAATCTTGTATTATTTATCTTCTCTCGGAAGTGCTCCCGCAATTGTTGTTTGTTGTCCGTCATCCAGCAGTATTAATCTTCGGATAAATATTTTGGGCAACAACACCGTACTTGGTCGACAGTTGTAATTGGGGGTATCGTGCATCAGATGTAGCGTATGGAAATGTTATCGGAACGAGTATATGTATTCGGTATGTCGCGTGTATGTGTTCGGTTTATTGAGACGACAGACAGGGGCGGAAATGGCTAAGTATGGATTTGTTAACGTACGTTAAGACTTTGAGATAACGTACGCTAAGTGGTACGTGTTACGTACGTCATGAGTAAGGTATTACGTACGTAACAAGAGGAATCGGGAGTTGGGCAGTGTCGGCGGTTTTCGGCGCGGATGTGGACAGTGAGTCAGCGGATGGAGTTACGTCGTTATACAGGTGTATTACGACGTAATACGAGTATATCTTGTAGCAAGTCAACGTCGTATTACGTCTGCGGATTAAGTGTTACGTGCGTTACGGCGGCTGGCCGAGTCGTGGCGAGATGACACGATGGCCGAGCATGGCGGGCGTGACTCGTTGGGATGGCGAGCATGGCGGACGTGACTCGTTGGGATGGTCGAGCATGGTCGGCGGTGACTCGTAGGGGCTAGGGCGGCGATTACGCACGTAAGGCGTGGCGATTCTGGCCGTAAGGGCCAGTTACGTACGTAAGCCAGCTGCCGGTTACGTACGTAAGGGTGCCGAACAAACTGGACAGAAGGTAGGCCGCTGCCGGTTACGTACGTAAGCCACGGCCGGTTACGTACGTAACTGGCCGGCAGGTCTCGGCCTATATAAGGCCTGGACCGAGTCACCCTTATCATTTTCCATTTTTCTCCGTCCCTTTTGCAATTTCTTCAGCAAAGTTGATGGTTTTGAGTAGAATCAACTTATAACAACATGTTTTGGAAGTTGGAATCATGGATTAACATCATCCTCCACCCGGATCGAAGGTAAGAACACATGAACTTTTGGTTTTTGGATGTTCTTGAGGTTTCTTGGTGTTTTGGCCGATATGCTCCATTTTGATTCAGATTATTGGTAGAACTTGATTGTATACTCGTAATAATTCAATAATCTTGAAGTTTTGTGGAACAAATTCGAGTATTTCTTTGAATAATCGATTGAATTGGATTATGCCTTCAAAGTGTTCGATGAAAAGCCTCAATGAGTTGAACTTGGGAAATTCTATACGTTTTCATACGAATGGTGATTGAATTGATATTATTGTGATTTAGGAATGAACTTTTGAAGGAAGTTGAACCGGTACCCTTCCCTTTTGTCGATTTCTTCGTACCGTGCTATTCAAAACAAGTGATTACTTGTGTATGTCATCTTCTAGAGGTATGTTTGATAATCCTCTCCTTGAATTTGGATTTTGATGTTATCGTTGAAGAAGGATTCATATGAAGATGATTATGGTTTTGTTGCTACGATTCTTGCGGTTATACGAACTATATGTTGAAGACATCGTTAGGACCATTGAACACCGAATTTCGGCTTGTGTTCGTATTGTTAAGAGTTGATACGGTTTGGTTTCATATGATCGAGATATCATTGAACCATCGAGTTTGATTAGTTGGTCATTTCGGTTGTTGATTGTTATTGAATGTATCGTTAATCGATTATTGCATTAGGTTGCGTTTAGTGATCGTTGAAGTTAACCGTTGTGCTGCGGAGCTTGTAGACGAAGACGGCGGGATTGATGGTGGCTTCATCGTATGGGTATCCAGGCAAGTTATGCTTGCTCAGTTCATAATGTTAATAAATGATTTCGTTTTCATTTCATTTATGATTCATATAGCAATGGTATTATGGAATATATTAATTGTCGGAATGGTGGTATGTAAGATAAATCATAATGTATATGATTTTAAGGATGTCTAGTGGAAATGGGAACGTGAACTATAATTTGGTCTATTGCATGACAAGTTGGATATCAAGGTTAGTTATCGTGTCGATGTTGAACTCGGGACGGTGGTTTTGTCACATCCCGGGACCCCTCCGCCGTAGCATGATATTGTCCGCTCTGGGCGCTCTCCGCTGAGCTGGCCCTCACGGTTTTGTTTCTGAGAACCCAACGAGCAGCTTCCCAGGAGGTCACCCATCCTGAGATTGCTCTCGCCTCGAGCACGCTTAACTTCGGAGTTCTCATCACCCCGAAGCCACTGGGCTCCCAAAAGGCCTCATGCTATAAGGTGTCACGACACGCTCAAATAAGGCACTTTTCCCGCTCTCTGCTAGTCGGTGTGGGATATCACAATCCGCCCCTCCTCAAAGGACCCGACGCCCTCGTCGGCACACTCGCACGACACGGCAGAGTGGCTCCGATACCAAATTGTCACATCCCGAGACCCCTCCGCCGTAGCATGATATTGTCCGCTCTGGGCGCTCTCCGCTGAGCTGGCCCTCACGGTTTTGTTTCTGGGAACCCAACGAGCAGCTTCCCAGGATGTCACCCATCCTGAGATTGCTCTGGCCTCGAGCACGCTTAACTTCGGAGTTCTCATCACCCCAAAGCCACTGGGCTCCCAAAAGGCCTCATGCTATAAGGTGTCACGACACGCTCAAATAAGGCACTTTGCCCGCTCTCTGCTAGTCGGTGTGGGATATCACAGGTTTGGTATTAGTTATGGACTGTACATCATTTCGGATTGTCGGATAAACCGTGTATTCGTTCAGGGCGGTTGGTCGTGGAAAGGTTAGCATCTCCAGCTTGAGGTAAATTAATATTGTTAGAATATGATAATCATTATGTTGCATTTTTGCATGTGTGTGTTGATATTTCATGCGGTGAATGTGCACCATTGTTTGTTACGTTTTGTGAAGTGCTCTTTCTTTAGCCGTAATCTGTGGGGCCGATGTGTTGGGGATAAAACCTGTATGGTACCCAAATGGAAATGTGTTAGGGGATAAGACCTAAATGGCACCTATGTCCGGAGTATTCCTGAGTAGATGCTTCCGTGACCCTCGGCTGTTGCCTTGGGAGTTTATGTGATATTGTCCGGAGTATTCCTGAGTAGATGCTTCCGTGACCCTTGGCTGCTGCCTTGGGAGTTTATGTGCTATTATTATATGCATTGTTGAGCATGCTGTGGACTACTGTCTGACGGAATACGACATTGTGGTCGTGTCGTTCTTTCATAATCGAGTTATTGTTGCCCTCTTGGAAAATCTTCTGATCCTTGTTGGATATGCGTTTCTTCGAGATCTGTTGTTGTTGTGTCAAGAATTAACACCTTCCGACCGTCGATCGCCTCGGAGGTCGGGCGACCGAGTCACTGCCGAGCAGCCAAGGCAGAACTGCCGATCAGCGATCGGCGGGGACGAAGAACACCGAGCTTCGCTCAAGAGCCGGATTAACAGAGTCTTTTTACACTCATTGTATTTAGATTTCTCTCATTAATACTTGTATCCACGAATATTTGTATTAATATCATCTCGTGAGAGCATTCAAGCCCGGGCCTAACAAACCCGGCAAATCTTGTATTATTTATCTCGTCTCGGAAGTGCTCCCACAATTGTTGTTTGTTGTCCGTCTTCCAGCAGTATTAATCTTCGGATAAATATTTTGGGCAACAACAATTGGCGCTAGAAGAAGGGCTCCAACCCTCGAATTTTTATACCTACCGTCCCGAAGAACACTCACTGTTCTCGGGGCAGATACTTGAAGTGACACTCACTGCACTTCAAAGAAATCCTTCAGAAATCATGTCTTCCGCCTCCGCGTCGAAGAAAGCCGGCGGCCCGGCGGACCCTCCGTTCCGTCCCGGTCAGCGCGGCCCGATGGTGGAAGGTAGCGCCGAGGTCGAGACGCTCGATCCCGTCCGGGGCGGCCCGAGCCTCTCGCTCGATCAGTTCCGAACTAATGAACAGATCGAAGAGGCCATAGCCGTCCTTCAGGAGCGACGGAGTGCTCTCGACGCGCCTCCTGCTATCACCCCCTCGGTCTCCCGCCGGAAGTCCAAGCGGAAGCTCAAGGCATTACTGGCCGAGCGATCGCCAGGAGGCTCTCGCCCGCAAGAAGAGGCGTTCGGCAGCCGAGGCACGTCTGTCTTCGATCGCCTGGGCAGTGACCCGACCTGGCGACCTGGGCAGTCCGGTCCCAGCTACGAGACGACGGAGTTTGAATCCATCACCAGGAGCTCGGCCTACCCGGCTCCCAGAAGGCAATCCAGCCGCCTAGCTCCCGCTCGCCAAATTCCCGAGGTCGGCAGCAGCGGAGTCCAGAGATCGGTACACGATCGCCTCGGCCCCCGCTCCCAAAGCCGATCCGCAAGCAACCGAGCCGCGGTGATTGCCGCATTGCAACGTCAGCTCGACGACGTGAAGGCGCTCCTGCAATCTGGGGCAGGCGCCATAAAGACGATCGCCGAGCCGAGCGAGCCACTCGCGATCGACATCGAGCTCGCCCCCGTGCAGCACAGGATCGCTCCCCCGCAAACACCCGTGTACGAAGGGCGATCGGACCCCCAGACGCACCTGAAGAAGTTCAACATCTACATGACCGGGTGTGGGGCATCGGACGCGACCAGGTGCTGGATGTTCCCTCTGACACTGGACGACCTCGCCCACCGGTGGTACACCTCATTGCCACCTCGGTCCATTGGCTCCTTTAACGAGCTGGCGCACATCTTCACGGAACACTTCGCCACCAGGGTCGTCCGGCCAGAAGGTCGCCTTCGCATGATGCAAATCAAGCAGGGAGAAGAGGAGTCCGACTCGGACTACATCGACCGTGATCATCCTTAACGGCGAGCCCGTAAACGATGAGACCGCCCTCTACGCGGTCCTAGGAGGTTTTCAGGGCTTCTCGCCTATGTTCAGGCATCTCACGAAGACCCTACCGACGACCTACGCAGCCTTCCGGGCTAGAGCCGCAGATTTCCTGTCCAGGCAAAGGCTTCTTCTTAGCTTAGGAGTAGAGCGATCGGCTCCCGCGCGACCTCCGATCTCGGCCGATCGCTACTATCCAAGATGCGGAGGACTCGCTCACCGCCTGATCCACCATTTTAAATGAGGACTAACTCCCGCCCGATCGCCGATATCGACCTACGAATAAAGCGACGTGCCCGAGCAGCGATCGCGATCTTGGCCCGATCGCCGATCATCACGCTACATCATCAGCAATCCGGCGGACACGATCGCCATTTACAGTCCAGCATCTAACATGACGGACTAAGGCATAAGATCGCCTCCACCGCACATCATAAAGCCATGGTCCTGGCAGTCGATGGAATCGGCTGCTTCGGCCATGCAAGGTCCCTTTCGGCCGAGATCGCCCGCCCTTCGTTTAAATACGAGGCCGGCGTAGTCTGAGGGCTCTCCAACATTAATCAGTGGACCCGTACCACAACCCCCATCTCAACGTACACCGTCGAGGTCGGCCATCTCCATGGCTGGCCGAGGTGTAAGCAGAGCTAACAAGCCGTGGGCGTGGAGTTGATTCATCCGACGCTGCCCCGCGCAAGGACTCCTCTAGACCGAGACCGCACGCCCTTCGTTTAAATACGAGGCGAGGCGCAGCCTAACAGAGGACCCTCATAATAAAGTGAGTCACGAGACACTCAATGTCTTCGCGCACCAAGACACGGTCATGGAGTCGGTCCATCGACCTCCGCGACTGTGCACGATTCCTCAAACAAAGCGAAACCACCAAGTTTCCGAGGGGGATCGGCCAATGTTGTTTTTGCAGGTACAAGACCGAAAGATAGCTAGCCAATCGACCATGATAGCCCAAGTCCGAATCCTAAGTCAGCTCAGATCGCCCGTCCTCATCCATACACGATCGCCGGAAGAACCACCTCGCCCCATGTCTTCAACATAGGAGCAAGTCGGGGCAATTGTTGTGTCAAGAATTAACACCTTCCGACCGGCGATCGCCTCGGAGGTCGGGCGGCAAGTCATCGCTGAGCGGCCAAGGCGAATCGCCGATCAGCGACCAGGCGGCCGAGCCTTGACCCAGCGGACAAGCTAGACTGGCCAACCGAAGGTCCCAGGACGAATCCCGGTGCCGAGCGATCGACATCAATACGATCGCCTCTCGGTACTCGGCGACCGACTCCTGGCGACCGGCAAGCAGGCGGTCCTCTCTCGGCATCTGACGACCGACCCTTGGTGACCGACCGAATGCCGACCCCCAGCACCTGGCCGATGGCGACCTCTGATGACCAGCTAGAGACGACCGCCTCATGTCGATCAGCGCCGATGGCCATCCAGTCGGCAAAGGCCGAGCCTCAAGACTGGCACCACGTGCAAGAGCCGAGACAAGATCCGCGAATCTCGGGCCATTGACCACAGCCTGGCAGAATCCATCCACCAGCCGACAAGCTGCCGAAAGCTGTCAGTAGGGCCGCATATGACTTTGATTCCGCCGAAAGCTGTCAGTAGGGCCGCATGTGGCTGACTCCGGACACGTGCTGTCTCCTTATTGGACCACCCAGCTGCTACCAGCCTCTTCCTTGGACTTTAGCCCAACTGCCCGGGTGATCGCCCCATTATAATATTGGCCGGCAGTCGATCGGCACATTATTATAATGGCCGGAAGGCGATCGCCCGCCAGAGGACAGGACCCGACTGCCACTATAAATACAAGGCATCCTGCACATGTCCAAGGACCGAAATTCTTCGGGACCGAACTTTTACCGCACAAAAGGCTCCAGAACTTCAATTTCTCTCGGGCATTCACACAATACAGAAGCAAAACGTCAAGCACTTGGCTAATCTCCAACTCTTGGCAACAGCTATCATTCGGTCTTACTTCGTCCGGCCTCTCTCATCAGGCAGACGATCGGCGGGGACGAAGAACACCGAGCTTCGCTCAAGAGCCGGATTAACAGAGTCTTTTTACACTCATTGTATTTAGATTTCTCTCATTAATACTTGTATCCACGAATATTTGTATTAATATCATCTCGCGAGAGCATTCAAGCCCGGGCCTAACAAACCGGCAAATCTTGTATTATTTATCTTCTCTCGGAAGTGCTCCCGCAATTGTTGTTTGTTGTCCGTCTTCCAGTAGTATTAATCTTCGGATAAATATTTTGGGAAACAACAGTTGTCATGTTGTATTGTGGCATATCTGGAGTCAGATACGTTCTGATCGTTCATGTGTAGGATTTTCGGGACGGGCACGTGTAGCATATGTTGGTTTCGACCTCATATTGAACAGTACACACGAGACGTACTTCGTGAGGCTGATTAGGTATGAGACCAGATGTGTATTGATCAATACCCGTGGTTGGCTTGTACACGGACACATGTCCGGATCGAGCGTATCGTGACGTCCATCTTGAGTCTTATTGATTGGTCGTTCACAGTCCATGTATAATTGGATCTGTTTGATATTCGGATTGTCTTTGAAATTCCGTATATATGATTTGTATATGGTTGACGATTTTATTCTCTCATGTATCCGTCACCATTGAACCTTTATGAATCTCGTTCGGAGTTACCATATCGATGGTCAACTCATTGATATCGATCCTTTATAAATCTCGTTTGGAGTTCACCCTGTCATTGGTAATCTCATTCATTATTGATCCTTATTTATTCCATTTGGGAGTTGTCTCACCGTTGGTATTCTTGGTTATTAGTCCTTGATTGATGTTATTGGAGTTTACCATGTCGTCGGTATTCTCAGTTGTTGATCCCTTATTATCCCTATTGGAGTATACCGTGTCGTTGGTACTTCCGGTCGTTGGTCCTTATTGATCTTGCTAGAGTTTACTATGTCGTCAGTATTCTCGGTTGTTGAACTTTATTGATCTTATTGGGGTTTATCGTACCGTTGGTATTTCTGGTTGTCAACTCTTTTGATCTTGTTAGAGTTTACCATGTCGTTGGTATTCTCGATTATTGATTCTTCATTGATCCTTACCGTGTCGTCGGTATTCTCGGTTGTCGACCTTTTATTGACCTCGTTGGGATTTGCCGTGTTGCCGGTATTCCCGGTTATTGATTCTTCATTGATCTTGTTGGAGTTACCACATCATTGGTATTCTAATTCGTGGTTGATCCCTTTGTCAATCTTGTGTGGAACTATCATGTCATTGATATTTCTGGTGTGATGCATTGATTGTTTATCATTATTGATTGTGTGAGCATTCACGCTTTGTATTGATATCCGGAACTTGCCATTGTTTCGGGACAGTTGATTCGCAGATGTATCGTGTGATATCAGTTTCTATCAGTATTGGGATCTGATTGTGCGACCCAGCCGATAGAGTTAGTCTTGGCCAGATCATTCTATATTGAGATATGATAAGTTTGGGAATTTTGGTATCGTTTATGATACAGGTGGATACTTTTGAATTCATTCATCACTTAAGGACACGGGGCGTGGGTTATGGTAAGAATTGATTTGTTATGAATCGTGACGGGTTGGTAAGGTTACTACGGTGAGATTACATTGGAATTATTCTTACCTTGTAATTACATTGATATGTAATTGTTTTTGTGATGTGATCGTTATCATTGTTGAGTATTATGGCTGCCCCGTCGTGGGCTTTATCTTTTAGGTACTCGGAGTTCGAGCTAGTAGCGGTCGTGAAGGGATGAGCTTTCCGGTGATACTGGCTATGGCGTAGTTGTTGGGATTCGAGTGTCCTTTCTGTTTTTTTATAATTCCGCTGTAAATGTAATTAATTGTGTTTTTATCCGCTGCGTGTGTATATTTAAATTGGCTTTCAGTATTCTTTGAACTGTGTTTTTATCCGTTGCGTGTGTGCGTGTTCTTTCAAAGGGCTTTTTGACATTTTTAAACGTTTGCGAAAATGATTTTAGCCTTGTGGGTTCCATTATGGGGCCCACGGTGCTGTAATATTCCCGGTCGGTTTTGGGGGTGTTACAGAAAATGGTATCGGAGCTTGGGTTTCGTAAAACCCGGGCGTGTGTGTTATGTGGCTCTACCGGTGCGGTAGTAGCGTGACTTTTGAAAATGATTTTCTGACTTTTGGGTCAAACCGATTTTGGAGGTTTCAAAATTTTTGAAATATTTTCAAATTATTGTATTTGCGATGCCGGTGTGTTGAGACTTTGTATGGGAGTCGTATGCTGGTATCACGGAAGATCATCGACTTCACGGACCTGTAAGTGTGTTCTTTTAGTTATTTCAGTTTTGATGATGATTATTTGAGTGTGGTGTCGTGATTTTGAGATATTTCGGGATTGAGATACTGATTGTGACAGGATTTTGAGTTTCGAGGACGAAACTTATTTAAGTGGGTACATATGTAATATCCTAGAATTTCACTATGAATTTTCGCATTATTTTATCTGGGCTGTACTGTACAGAGTGGGACGGACACGATATGAGTGGATAATTTTGGAAACCGTGACAGTCGTGCCAGTATGTCTATCGAGGGTATTTTGATTCTAGTATATTACATGCTTGGTGTGTTTTTCGATGTCGGATATACCGTATGGGTATTTGTATGATTGCCGTACTTGGTCGACAGTTGTAATTGGGGGTATCGTGCATCAGATGTATCGTATGGAAATGTTATCGGAACGAGTATATGTATTCGGTATGTCGCGTGTATGTGTTCGGTTTATTGAGACGACAGACAGGGGCGGAAATGGCTAAGTATGGATTTGTTAACGTACGTTAAGACTTTGAGATAACGTACGCTAAGTTGTACGTGTTACGTACGTCATGAGTAAGGTATTACGTACGTAACAAGAGGAATCGGACAGTTGGGCCCGGTGTCGGCAGCTTTCGGCGCGGATGTGGACAGGTGAGTCAACGGATGGAGTTACGTACGTTATACAGGGTGTATTACGTACGTAATACGAGTATAATACTGTAGCAAGTCAACGTCGTATTAAATGCATAGCGGATTAAGTGTTACGACGTTACGGGCGATCGCCGAGTCGTGGCCGAGATGACTGGATGGCGAGCATGGCCGGACGTGACTCGTTGGGATGGTCGATCATGGTCGCGGTGACTCGGCGGGGCTAGGGCGCCGATTACGTGCGTAAGCGGTGGCGATTCTGGCCGTAAGGGCGATTACGCACGTAAGCAGTGCCGATTACGTACGTAAGGGTGCCGAACAAATGGGCCGAAGGTAGGCGGCTGTTACGTCGTAAGCCACGGCGATTACGTACGTGGCGGCAGTCTCGGCCTATATAAGGCCTGGACCGAGTCACCCTTATCATTTTCCATTTTTCTCCGTCCCTTTTGCAATTTCTTCAGCAAAGTTGATGGTTTTGAGTAGAATCAACTTATAACAATATATTTTGGAAGTTGGAATCATGGATTAACATCATCCTCCACCCGGATCGAAGGTAAGAACACATGAACTTTTGGTTTTTGGATGTTCTTGAGGTTTCTTGGTGTTTTGGCCGATTTGCTCCATTTTGATTCAGATTATTGGTAGAACTTGATTGTATACTCGTAATAATTCAATAATCTTGAAGTTTTGTGGAACAAATTCGAGTATTTCTTTGAATAATCGATTGAATTGGATTATGCCTTCAAAGTGTTCGATGAAAAGCCTCAATGAGTTGAACTTGGGAAATTCTATACGTTTTCATACGAATAGTGATTGAATTGATATTATTGTGATTTAGGAATGAACTTTTGAAGGAAGTTAAACCGGTACCCTTCCCTTTTGTCGATTTCTTCGTACCGTGCTATTCAAAACAAGTGATTACTTGTGTATGTCATCTTCTAGAGGTATGTTTGATAATACTCTCCTTGAATTCGGATTTTGATGTTATCGTTGAAGAAGGATTCATATGAAGATGATTATGGTTTTGTTGCTACGATTCTTGCGGTTATACGAACTATATGTTGAAGACATCGTTAGGACCATTGAACACCGAATTTCGGCTTGTGTTCGTATTGTTAAGAGTTGATACGGTTTGGTTTCATATGATCGAGATATCATTGAACCATCGAGTTTGATTAGTTGGTCATTTCGGTTGTTGATTGTTATTGAATGTATCGTTAATCGATTATTGCATTAGGTTGCGTTTAGTGATCGTTGAAGTTAACCGTTGTGCTGCGGAGCTTGTAGACGAAGACGGCGGGATTGATGGTGGCTTCATCGTATGGGTATCCAGGCAAGTTATGCTTGCTCAGTTCATAATGCTAATAAATGATTTCGTTTTCATTTCATTTATGATTCATATAGCAATGGTATTATGGAATATATTAATTGTCGGAATGGTGGTATGTAAGATAAATCATAATGTATATGATTTTAAGGATGTCTAGTGGAAATGGGAACGTGAACTATAATTTGGTCTATTGCATGACAAGTTGGATATCAAGGTTAGTTATCGTGTCGATGTTGAACTCGGGACGGTGGTTTGGTATTAGTTATGGACTGTACATCATTTTGGATTGTCAGATAAACCGTGTATTCGTTCAGGGCGGTTGGCTTGTACACGGACACATGTCCGGATCGAGCGTATCGTGACGTCCATCTTGAGTCTTATTGATTGGTCGTTCACAGTCCATGTATAATTAGATCTGTTTGATATTCGGATTGTCTTTGAAATTCCGTATATATGATTTGTATATGGTTGACGATTTTATTCTCTCATGTATCCGTCACCATTGAACCTTTATGAATCTCATTCGGAGTTACCATATCGATGGTCAACTCATTGATATCGATCCTTTATAAATCTCGTTTGGAGTTCACCCTGTCATTGGTAATCTCATTCATTATTGATCCTTATTGATTCCATTTGGGAGTTGTCTCACCGTTGGTATTCTTGGTTATTAGTCCTTGATTGATGTTATTGGAGTTTACCGTGTCGTCGGTATTCTCAGTTGTTGATCCCTTATTATCCCTATTGGAGTATACCGTGTCGTTGGTACTTCCGGTCGTTGGTCCTTATTGATCTTGCTAGAGTTTACTATGTCGTCAGTATTCTCGGTTGTTGAACTTTATTGATCTTATTGGGGTTTATCGTACCGTTGGTATTTCTGGTTGTCAACTCTTTTGATCTTGTTAGAGTTTACCATGTCGTTGGTATTCTCGATTATTGATTCTTCATTGATCCTTACCGTGTCATCGGTATTCTCGGTTGTCGACCTTTTATTGACCTCGTTGGGATTTGCCGTGTTGTCGGTATTCCCGGTTATTGATTCTTCATTGATCTTGTTGGAGTTACCACATCATTGGTATTCTCATTCGTGGTTGATCCCTTTGTCAATCTTGTGTGGAACTATCATGTCATTGATATTTCTGGTGTGATGCATTGATTGTTTATCATTATTGATTGTGTGAGCATTCACGCTTTGTATTGATATCCGGAACTTGCCATTGTTTCGGGACAGTTGATTCGCAGATGTATCGTGTGATATCAGTTTCTATCAGTATTGGGATCTGATTGTGCGACCCAGTCGATAGAGTTAGTCTTGGCCAGATCATTCTATATTGAGATATGATAAGTTTGGGAATTTTGGTATCATTTATGATACAGGTGGATACTTTTGAATTCATTCATCACTTAAGGACACGGGGCGTGGGTTATGGTAAGAATTGATTTGTTATGAATCGTGACGGGTTGGTAAGGTTACTACGGTGAGATTACATTGGAATTATTCTTACCTTGTAATTACATTGATATGTAATTGTTTTTGTGATGTGATCGTTATCATTGTTGAGTATTATGGCTGACCCCGTCGTGGGCTTTATCTTTTAGGTACTCGGAGTTCGAGCTAGTAGCGGTCGTGAAGGGATGAGCTTTCCGGTGATACTGGCTATGGCGTAGTTGTTGGGATTCGAGTGTCCTTTCTGTTTTTTTATAATTCCGTTGTAAATGTAATTAATTGTGTTTTTATCCGCTGCGTGTGTATATTTAAATTGGCTTTCAGTATTCTTTGAACTGTGTTTTTATCCGTTGCGTGTGTGCGTGTTCTTTCAAAGTGCTTTTTGACATTTTTAAACGTTTGCGAAAATGATTTTAGCCTTGTGGGTTCCATTATGGGGCCCACGGCGCTGTAATATTCCCGGTCGGTTTTGGGGGTGTTACAAAGACCGAAGACAACCGACCGAGAAGACGAAGAATCGAAGACTGTTTTTTTTATTGGGTCATTCGCTTGGCCCAGTACTTAGGAATTAGGTCTATGAGCTATATGTTGGTAGTAACTAGGTTACTGTTTTCTGTTTTTCATTTTGAATGATTGACAAACCAACAAACGCGCGTATAATTGAATTAATGTGCAAAGTGTAACATTAATCGCGAAATTCTCCCGACTACAAACAGACTAAGTTTGAAAAAGGTTACGAGGTTTCCTACCCTCCATCAAACTCGTAGAAAATTGATACCCGAGCTGGTGTGCTATGCTTCCGAGTTATCGGGGTAGTACATTTGGTAGAGGTTGAAAAATTCTTGAGTGCATTAGATGCCTTCGGTTGGTGATAAATTTCGCCCTAGAAACACGATAGGTTGTCGGGTGAGATTCAATAGTCAAACGATAGACGTTGATGGTCAACAACTTAGATAGTCTGGATTGCCAAGAAACGATAGGTTGAGGGCATGAAGACTAGGGGTAAAAGAAGATCAAATCATCATTAGACGGGTTGGTGTTAGACACCACTTTACGAAATTAATTGGCAAGAAACCCGATAGGTTGCGTCATTAAAATTTGTAAAGAACTTGATCACCACTAAGAAGTCGATCTAACCATGATTTCGGATTATAACATGGGAGTGTATAATTCGATAAAATTAGTGGGAGCGAGACAAGAATTATACAAGCCCTTAAGTTCTATACTCGGTCATAATTAAACAAGTCACTAATTTAATCTTGTCTAAATCTTTGCGAAAACGAAATTAAATCTCTCTAAAATGGCTAAAAACCCACTTGCAATACTACTTGAAAAGAATCTCCTAATCGGCCCTAACTTTGTTGATGGTTGCGGAATCGATGATTGTACTCGTATGGAGTCTCTGGGATACGTCTTGGAGGCGGACATTCCACCGACTCCAATCCGGACTAGGGGTAATCAGGAAGACATTGACGTCCATGAAAAATGGGTCAAGGATGATGTGCTAGTCCGTGGTTTTATGATGGGCTCAATGACTAATGAGCTGCAGAGAGCGCACGAGAAAATGACTTACGCTGGCGATTCTCGCACACTTGACCGAACTTTATGGAGAGCACGGTAGAGATGCTAGATATGAGATATCAAAGCTTGTTCAATCTAGGATGAAAGAAGGGGAGAAAGTGGGAGACCACGTCCTCAAGATGATCTCTGTGATTGAGAGGCTCGAGGTGCTCAACTTTAATATGGATTTATCCCTTCAAATTGATCTCATCCTTCAATCTCTACTGACTCTTTCACGCGGTTTGTAATGAATTTCAACCGTAATGAAATTACATGCACATTAGCCGGGCTAATGAATAAACCGGTGACGGCGATCTAACATGAAGACTAAACCGAGAGAGGTTGCTCTTGTGATTTCTTACGGGCCTAAGAGGTCCAAGAACAAGAAGAAAAAGACCTACGAGCGATACAAACCCAAGAAAGGGGTGCAAAAGGAAAGGGCAAGGCCCGAAAGGTTCAAAAGGTAGGCGGTCCAAAACCTACGGACAAATGCCTTGAATGCGGTGAGTGGGCCCTTTGGCGAAGGACTTGTCCCAATATTAATGGCGCATCAGTGCACGGAACTTTTTGTTTTTGAAACTAATTGTTCCGCTCCGTATATTCTCGCTTCATGGATTACGGATTCGGTGCCACTTCTCACATTTGTACTATGAATCAGGATCTGGAACGAAGTAGAAAACTTGAAGCTGGGGAAATAATGATCACTGTTGGAAGCGGACAAAGTGTCGAGGCAACCGATATTGGATCAATCCTTCTGGGTTTAGAATCTGGTTTTATTTTGACATTATATAAAGTACTTGTTTTGCCCAAGGGGCATAAAAACATTGTATCCATTCCAGTCTTGGACCGGAAAGGATTTTGTTTCTTCATTGGCAATGGCAGTTGTAAAATTTATTTTCGAAATAAATTGGTTGGAACAGCTACATTGTTGAATGGTTTATATCATCTGAACATGCAAAATAAAACAGCAGTGAACACTATAACTAGGAAACGTGGTAGGCAAGATACTAATCAAGCTCTTAAAAGGCACCTTAGACTTGGTCATGTTGGTCAGACCAAGGTTTAGAAAATGGAAAAAGATGGACTTTTAAGTCCATTGGGTGTTGTTGTTGCCCAAAATATTTATCCGAAGATTAATACTGCTGGAAGACGGTCAACAAACAACAATTGCGGGAGCACTTCCGAGAGAAGATAAATAATACAAGATTTGCCGGGTTTGTTAGGCCCGGGCTTGAATGCTCTCGCGAGATGTTATTAATACAAATATTCGTGGATACAAGTATTAATGAGAGAAATCTAAATACAATGAGTGTAGAAAGACTCTGTTAATCCGGCTCTTGAGCGAAGCTCGGTGTTCTTCGTCCCCGCCGATCGTCTTCCTGATGAGAGAGGCCGGGAGAAGTAAGACCGAATGATAGCTGTTGCCAAGAGTTGGAGATAGCCAAGTGCTGGGGAATTCCGGCGAGTGCAGAGAATGCTGAAATCACAATATTACTGGGGAGTGTTTAGATAGTCAGAATCTCGGTCTAATGTGTTGAAATCGCGATAATGCAGCCCCTTGGTCGAGTGCAGGGTGCCTTATATTTATAGTGGCAGCCGGGTCTTGTCCTTTGGTGGGCGATCGCCTTCCGGCCATTATAATAATGGGGCGATCGTCCGCCGGCCAATATTATAATGGGGCGATCACCCGGGCTGTCGGGCAAAAGTCCAAGGAAGAGGCTGGCGCCAGCTGGGTGGTCCAATGAGGAGCCAGCACGCGTCCGGAGTCAGTCACATGCGGCCCTACTGACAGCTTTCGGCGGCTTGTCGGCTGGTGGAAAGATTCTGCCAGGCTATGGTCAATGACCCGAGATATGCAGATCTTATCTCGGATCTTGCACGTGGTGCCAGTCTTAAGGTTCGGCCTTTGCCGACTGGATGGCCATCGGTGCTGATCGACATGAGGCGGTCGTCTCTAGCTGGTCATCAGAGGTCGCCCTCGGCCAGTTGCTGAGGTTCGGCATTCGGTCGGTCACCAAGGGTCGGTCGGCAGAAGCCGAGAGAGGATCGCCCGCTTGTCGGTCGCCAGGAGTCGGTCGCCGAGTACCGAGTGACGATCGTATTTGAGGTCGATCGCTCGGCACCGGGACTTGTCCTGGGACCTTCGGTTGGCCGATTTAGCTCGCCATTGAGGTTAAGGCACAGCCACAGTCGGCGATCGCGATTCGCCAGGCTGCTTTCAGCAGTGACTCGGTGGCCCGATCTCCGAGGCGATCGCCGGTCGGAGAGTGTTAATTCTTGATACAACAATTGCCCCCCAGCTGGGTCCTATGTTGAAGACATGGGGCGAGGTGGTTCTTGCTGGCGATCGTGTATGGATGAGGATGGGCGATCTTGCTGAGCTGACTTAGGATTCGGACTTGGGCTATCATGGTCGATTGGCTAGCTATCTTTCGGTCTTGTACCTGCAAAAAACAACATTGGCCGATCCCCCTCGGAAACTTAGTGGTTTCGCTTGTTTGAGGAATCGTGCACAGTCGCGGAGATCGATGGACCGACCCCATGGCCGTGTCTTGGTGCGCGAAGACAATGAGTGTCTCGTGACTCACTTTATTATGAGGGTCCTCTGTTAGGCTGCGCCTCGCCTCGTATTTAAACGAAGGGCGTGCGGTCTCGGTCTAGAGGAGTCCTTGCGCGGGGCAGCGTCGGATGAATCAACTCCACGCCCGCGGCTTGTTGGCTCTGCTTCCACCTCGTCCAGCCATGGAGATGGCCGACCTCGACGGTGTACGTTGAGACGGGGGTTGTGGCACGTGTCCACCTATTAATGTTGGAGAGCCCTTATACTACGCCGGCCTCGTATTTAAATGAAGGGCGGGCGATCTCGGCCGAAAGGGACCTCGCATGGCCGAAGCAGCCGGTTCCATCGACTGCCAGGACCATGGATTTATGATGTGCGGCGGAGGCGATCGCGAGCCTTAGTCCCTTATTTAAAATGGTGGACTGTAGGCGGTGAGCGAGTCCTCCGGATCTGCTGGATAGTAGCGATCGGGCTGGAAGACTGGAGGTCGTCGCTCGGGATAGGAGACTGGAGGTCGTCTCTTGGGCGCCGATCGCGGTACTCCTAGGCTAAGAAGAAGCCTTTGCCTGGCCAAGAAATCTGCGGCTCTAGCCCGGAAGGCTGCGTAGGTCGTCGGTTGGGTCTTCGTGAGATGCCTGAACATAGGCGAGAAGCCCTGAAAACCTCCTAGGACCGCGTAGAGGGCGGTCTCATCGCTTACGGGCTCGCCGTTGAGGATGATCCCGTCTACCCAGTCGATGTAGTCCGAGTCGGACTCTTTTTCTCCCTGCTTGATTTGCATCATGCGAAGGCGACCGTCTGGCCGGACGACCCTGGTGGCGAAGTACTCCGTGAAGACGTGCGCCAGCTCGTTAAAGGAGCCAATGGACCGAGGTGGAAATGATGTGTACCACCGGTGGGCGAGGTCGTCGAGTGTCAGAGGGAACATTCGGCACCTGGTCGCGTCAGATGCCCCACACCCGGTCATGTAGATGTTGAACTTGTGCAGGTGTGTTTGGGGGTCCGATCGCCCCTCGTACATGGGTGTCTGAGGAGGAGCGATCTTGTGCTGCACCGGGGCGAGCTCGATGTCGATCGCGAGCGGCTCGCTTGGCTCGGCGATCGTCTTTATGGCGCCTGCCCTGGATTGCAGGAGCGCCTTCATGTCGTCGATCTGACGTTGCATCGCAGCCATCGCCGTGGCTCGGTCGCTTGCCGATCGGCTTTGGGAGCGGGAGCCGAGGCGATCGTGTACCGATCTCCGGACTCCGCTGCTGCCGACCTCGGCAATTCGGCGAGGGGGAGCCAGACGGCTGGGCTGCCTTCTGGGAGCCGGGTAGGCCGAGCTCCTGGTGACGGACTCAAACTCCGTCGTCTCGTAGGCGGGCCGGGCGCCCGGCCGCGAGTCGGAGTCACCGCCCGTGCGATCGAAGACAGAGGAGGTGCCCGGCCGCCGAGCGCCTCTTCTTGCGGACGAGAGCCTCCTGGCGATCGCTCGGCCAGTAACGCCTTGAGCTTCCGCTTGGACTTCCGGCGGGAGGCCGAGGGGGTGATAGCAGGAGGCGCGTCGAGAGCACTCCATCGCTCCTGTAGGACGGCCATGACCTCGTCGATCCGTTCCTTGGTTCGGAGCTGATCGAGCAAGAGGCTCGGGCCGCCGCCCAGGGATGGGATCGAGCGTCTCTGACCGCGGCGGCTGCCTTCCACCATCGTCTGCGGCTCGAACCCGGGGCCAGGCAGGGTCCGCCGGGCTGTCGGCGGCTTTCTTCGACGCGGAGGCGGAAGACATGATTTCTGAAGGATTTCTTTGAAGTGCAGTGAGTGTCACTTCAAGTATCTGCCCCGAGAACAGTGAGTGTTCTTAGGGACGGTAGGTATAAAAATTCGAGGGTTGGATCCCCTTCTTCTAGCGCCAATTGTTGTTGCCCAAAATATTTATCCGAAGATTAATACTGCTGGAAGACGGACAACAAACAACAATTGCGGGAGCACTTCCGAGAGAAGATAAATAATACAAGATTTGCCGGGTTTGTTAGGCCCGGGCTTGAATGCTCTCGCGAGATGTTATTAATACAAATATTCGTGGATATAAGTATTAATGAGAGAAATCTAAATACAATGAGTATACAAAGACTCTGTTAATCCGGCTCTTGAGCGAAGCTCGGTGTTCTTCGTCCCCGCCGATCGTCTTCCTGATGAGAGAGGCCGGGAGAAGTAAGACCGAATGATAGCTGTTGCCAAGAGTTGGAGATAGCCAAGTGCTGGGGAATTCCGGCGAGTGCAGAGAATGCTGAAATCACAATATTACTGGGGAGTGTTTAGGTAGTCAGAATCTCGGTCTAATGTGCTAAAATCGCGATAATGCAGCCCCTTGGTCGAGTGCAGGGTGCCTTGTATTTATAGTGGCAGCCGGGTCCTGTCCTTTGGTGGGTGATCGCCTTCCGGCCATTATAATAATGGGGCGATCGTCCGCCGGTCAATATTATAATGGGGCGATCACCCGGGCTGTCGGGCAAAAGTCCAAGGAAGAGGCTGGCGCCAGCTGGGTGCTCCAATGAGGAGCCAGCACGCGTCCGGAGTCAGTCACATGCGGCCCTACTGACAGCTTTCGGCGGCTTGTCGGCTGGTGGAAAGATTCTGCCAGGTTGTGGTCAATGACCCGAGATATGCGGATCTTGTCTCGAATCTTGCACGTGGTGCCAGTCTTAAGGTTCGGCCTTTGCCGACTGGATTGCCATCAGTGCTGATCGACATGAGGCAGTCGTCTCTAGCTGGTCATCAGAGGTCGCCCTCGGCCAGTTGCTGAGGGTCGGCATTCGGTCGGTCACCAAGGGTCGGTCGGCAGAAGCCGAGAGAGGATCGCCCGCTTGTCGGTCGCCGAGTACCGAGTGACGATCGTATCTGAGGTCGATCGCTCGGCACCGGGACTTGTCCTGGGACCTTCGGTTGGCCGATTTAGCTCGCCCGCTGGGTTAAAGCCTGGCCGCCTGGTCGCTGATTGGCAGTTCTGCCTAGGCTGCTCGGCAGTGACTCGGTCGCCCGATCTCCGAGGCGATCGCCGGTCGGAGAGTGTTAATTCTTGACACAACAGGTGTAGAACCCTATCCAACTTGTGAATCTTGCCTTAGAGGCAAAATGACTAAGTTCCCCTTCACAGGTACTTTTGAAAGGGCTGTCGATAAACTTGGATTGGTGCATACCGATGTTTGTGGTGCTTTAGAAGTAGCCCGAGACGGATATCAATATTTCATAACGTTCATAGATGATCATACTAGGTATGGGATTGTGTACTTAATGAAACATAAATCTGAAGCCTTTGCTAAATTCAATGAATTTAAGGCCCTAGTTGAAAAACAAACTGGATGTCATATCAAAGCACTTCGGTCGGATCGAGGTGGCAAATATATGAGCACTGAGTTTGATGAGTTCCTTAAGGAACATGGAATAGTTTGTTGGACATGGTTCGCTCCATGTTAAATTACAGTTAAATGGTGTTTCGAACGAATTAAAATGACGAATATTAGTATTAATTGGATTAATACCATTAAAATTGAATAGATTAATTTTATATTGATTGGATTAATATATTAATTGATTATTTAATTTTAATGCCACTTTATATTAATTGGATTAATTTAGTAGAAATTGATTAGATTAATTTATATTAAGATTAATTGTTTAATTTCGTTGCCATTACATGTTGTATGTGTTGTTGCCCAAAATATTTATCCGAAGATTAATACTGCTGGAAGACGGACAACAAACAACAATTGCGGGAGCACTTCCGAGAGAAGATAAATAATACAAGATTTGCCGGGTTTGTTAGGCCCGGGCTTGAATGCTCTCGCGAGATGATATTAATACGAATATTCGTGGATACAAGTATTAATGAGAGAAATCTAAATACAATGAGTGTAAAAAGACTCTGTTAATCCGGCTCTTGAGCGAAGCTCGGTGTTCTTCGTCCCCGCCGATCGTCTTCCTGATGAGAGAGGCCGGGAGAAGTAAGACCGAATGATAGTCATTGCCAAGAGTGGAGATAGCAATCTTTGGGTGTTTTGCTTCTGTAATGTAAACTGAAATCGCGATAATGCCCCGGGTTGGCCGAGTGCAGGGTGCCTTGTATATATAGTGACAGCCGGGTCTTGTCCTCTGGCGGGCGATCGCCTTCCGGCCATTATAATAATGGGGCGATCGTCTTCCGGCCAATGTTATAATGGGGCGATCACCTGGGCTGTCGGGCTAAAGTCCAAGGAAGATGCTGGCAGTCTGCCTAAAGTCCAAAGCTACACGGGCGGGCGGTGGCGGTCGATGAGGGCGGCACGCGTCCGGAGTCAGTCACATGCGGCCCTACTGACAACTTTCGGCGGCTTGTCGGCTGGTGGAAAGATCCTGCCAGGCTGTGGTCAATGGCCCGAGATTCGCGGATCTTTGTCTCGGCTCTTGCACGTGGTGCCAGTCTTGAGGCTCGGCCTTTGCCGACTGGATGGCCATTGGCCCTGATCGACATGAGGCGGTCGTCTCTAGTTGGTCATCAGAGGTCGCCATCGGCCAGTTGCTGAGGGTCGGCAATGGTCGGTCACCAAGGGTCGGTCGGCAGGTGCCGTGTAACACCCCAAACTAGGCGGATATTACAGTGCCGTAGATCCCCAACTGGGACCCACCACGCAAATGAAAATGATTGAATTACACAGGATAAATGTAGTACCGAACCACATTACAACAATAATTACTCCGATGAGGAGTTTAGTTACATCACACCAGGACAATACCGAATACTAGTGTATTTTATATGGAGATAAAATACACAACACTGAATGAAACGGAGTATCCAAATGAAAGTCTGCAGCGGAAAATAAAGGACAATAACATGAATAACTGAAAGATCGGGGCCCCCTACTAGTATCACTGGGACTCCTCGACATCAACATGCTATTCCCGTGCTTTTGCCTTTCCATGACCTGAAAAACAAAATCCCCAGTCGGGGTTAGTTACACATAACAACAATCCTCAAGGGTTGAAAATACACAATCATGATTATATAAGAAGTTATGGAATATCCTGTCGAAACATACGCAATCAAACATGCTATATGAATCAACTAACAGTACGGCTCAAAGGGTGGCGCCACACTACGCCCGGGATGGAAATGTGTCCGTGCACAAGCCACCAACGAGTATCGATCAAATACACGTGTGGTCTTGTACCTAATCAGTCTCACGAGACAATATGACTCGTGTGCACAGTCCAATGTATCACTCCCAATACATGGCCATCACGTGCCCGACATGAAAATCCTACACATACCAACCGGCACGACAGTATGACCCGGAATGCCACGATATAACAAAAGTGACATCGGAAACGAATAATGACTCACCGAGATGGAATGATAGTGAAATAAATAACAGCTCAATGAAATGATTGGAACCGTCGTTCCCGTTAATGAAGTGATTGTTCAACAATTACAAGTCTCAATATGATTAATACAATGATGAATGAGTTATGATTATGAATGATCAACAACAAAATGAATGAATATCCTTTTAACCGAGTAAGAATTAACTTACACGACACCGGTGACAATTATCCTTCCACGAACAACGTCCTAATAGAGATATCGGTCGCTCGAACAACCTTGAATAACACAATAACCAACAATCCGTTCAACATACGTAACAAACATGAATATAACGAACTCAACACGTCGATACGACTAAACCAAGTCCATTGAGGCATTAAATCAAACACGTTGCGTCCAAACTCCGATTGTTTACAATCAAGCCTCAATATACCAATATCAAATCCCCCAAGAAGTGTTTCAAACCAACAAAACATCTTCAATACGATTAATAATCCAAAACGAATATCCAAAAACGTGATTATAACGACAATTAATCGAAAACCCCCAATCTCAACTCGATATTCAAAGTGTTCTTGAATAATCCCTCAATAATCCAATGAATCCTTATACAAACTCATAATCATATACATATCCCTTCATATATCATGATTATAACGTCCAAAACATCATATCTCAACACAAAATCGAAATACAAGGTGTTGAAGAAATTACCTCTTGAAGATCCAACCACTTCGATCCGATGAACACGAGTTAAAACGAGTATCCGAGCTATATGATCGAATGGAAATGAAGAAACTCAAGTACTCAAGTGTTTGATGAAGGAAAAATCCCTTTCCCCAAGCTCTCTCTCGGACAAAATGGAAGAAGAAAGTGAAAATGAAGAAAAATGAGGAAGAAGTGTCCCGGCCAAACCATATATACTGCCGGAAGTTACGGCCGTAACTCGGTGTAATACCCGGTTGTAATTCAGTCATTATCATTCAGTAATTTCATTCAGTGATTGTCACTCATTGTATTTTCACTCAATTATAATCATTCATCAATCATGTTCATTCACCGTGTTCACCATTCGGAAAAACTTTGAGTTGTGTATCGTTATTGTTCATTGTTTCAACTTTCCTCATATGAGTTCGACTTTGTTAGATCACCATTAATTTTTGGTGACTCCGAAAATTCTAAATATTTGCAATATTATATAGCATCGAGTTAGCTTTCCAATGGTTCAAACGGTGAGTCAATCGGAGTCCGGACGAGAGAGTTATGGTCGTTTTAGCTCACCCCGCTCATTTTTCAGTTATTGGCCGATCACTGCCGACCGAACTCGGCCGTGTCGTCCGACACGGCCCGTGTCGTACTCGTCCGGAAATGCCGAAGTCTCTGCCTCAGGACCCGACCGTGTCGTGTGGCACGGCCGAGTCGAACTCTTACGGATAAGCCAGAACCGACTGCCGACACGCCCGACCGTGTTCCAGGACACGGTCGAGTCATGTCGAGTCGCTGTCGGACGGGTCACTATCGGAAGGCCCCTCTGCGCCGCGACCGTGTCAAGCAGGACACGCTCGAGTCCTGCCCGGCCAGTGCGCCGCGGCCGTGTCGAGGCGGACACGGTCGAGTCTGTCGGAGTCAACCCCTATAAATTCATTTTTTTGAGCATTTCAGCTCATTTCTTCCATTTCTTTCCCACTTCTTCACCTGCAACCGAGAGAGAGAGCTTGAGGGAGGGATTTTACTTCACAAATCATTTGAGTGTTTAATTTTTTTCATCTCCTTTCGATCGTGAAGCCCGGATAATCGATCTAACGCGTGTTCTTCGGATTAAAGTACTTGGATCTTCAAAGGTAATATTCTTCAACACCTTGAATTTCAATTTTTGTGTTGAGATATGATGTTTTGGACGTTATAATCATGATATATGAAGGGATATGTATATGATTATGAGTTTGTATAAGGATTCATTGGATTATTGAGGAATTATTCAAGAACACCTTGAATATCGAGTTGGAATTGGGGATTTTCGATTAATTGTTGTTATAATCACATTTTTGGATATTCATAACGGATTATTGATCGTATTGGAGATGTTTTGTTGGTTTGAAACACTTCTTGGGGATTTGAGGTTGGTATTTTTGAGGTTTAGTTGTAAACAATCGGAGTTTGGCCACAACGTATTCGATATAATGCCCCAATGAACTTAGTTTAATCGTATCGACGTTTTGAGTTCGTTATATTCGTGTTTAATTCGTATATTGATCGGATTGTCGGTAATTGTATTGAATTCAAGGTTGTTCGAGCGACCGATAACTCAATTAGGACGTTGTTCGTGGAAGGATAATTGTCACCGGTATTGAGTAAGTTAATTCTTACTCGGTTAAAAGGATATTCATTTCCTTTTGTTGTTGTTCATTCATAATCATAACTCATTCATCATTATATTAACCGTATCAAAACTTGTTGTTGTCAATTAATCACTTGATCATAAGAGCAGCGGTTCCAATCTTTTCATTGACCTGTCATTTATTTCATTACCATTCCACCTCGGTGAGTCATTATTCATTTTCGATGTCACTTTTGTTATAACGTGGCATTCCGGGTCATACTGGCGTGCCGGTTGGTATGTGTAGGATTTTCATGTCGGGCACATTTATGTCGTGTGTTGGTTGTTGGCCTCACATTGGACTGTGCACACGAGTCAATGTGTCTCGTGAGACTGATTAGGTACAAGACCACGCGTGTATTCGATCGTTGGTGGCTTGTGCACGGACACATTTCCATCCCGGGCGTAGTGTGGCGCCACCCTTTGAGCCGTACTGTTAGTTGATGCATATAGCATGTTTGATTGCGTATGTTTCGATAGGATATTTCATAACTTCAGATATAATCATGATTGTGTATTTTCAACCCTTGAGAATTGTTGTTCTTTGTAACTGACCCCGTTTGGGGATTTTGTTTTTCAGGTCTTGGCAAGGCAAAAGTACGGGGAGAACACGCTGACGTCGAGGAGTCCCAGTGATACTAGTAGGGGGCCCCGATCTTTCAGTTATTCATGTTATTGTCCTTTATTTTCCGCTGCAGACTTTCATTTGAATACTCCGTTTCATTCAGTGTTGTGTATTTTATCTTCATATAAAATACACTAGTATTCGGTATTGTCCTGGTGTGTTGTAACTAAACTCCTCATCGGAGTAATTATTGTTGTAATGTAGTTCGGTACTACATTTATCTTGTTTAATTCATTCATTTTCATTTGCCTGGTGGGTCCCAGTTGGGGATCTACGGCACTGTAATATCCGCCTAGTTTGGGGTGTTACAGAGTTGGTATCGGAGCGTGGTTTTGAATACTACCTTCCGAGTCTTGTCTCATTTGAAATCATTGTCATCAGACTAGTATCATTGGACTTTCGCGTCACGTGTGACCTGTGCAAATGCCGAGCCAATCAGACCGGAAGAACTGTAAGATTTCTAACGCCATGGTATAATTTCTGGCAATAGTCATTCATTCATCACTCATCATTTAACAATCCTCAAACATCATCATTCATTGTGATCAGAACGATCATATTAACTCATTAATCACTTAATTCATTTCAATACTCAGTTAATAATCAGGACGATCATATTAACTCATTAATCACTTAATTCATTTCATTACTCAGTTAATAATCAGGACGATCATATTAACTCATTAATCACTTAATTCATTTCATTACTCAGTTAATGATTAGGACGATCGTGTTAACTCATTAATTACTCAATTCATTTCATTACTCAGTTGTCGATCTGGATGATCATATTACCAATCTTATTAAGTTATTCAAGATAATCATTTCAAGAATTTCATCAGATAATCATGTCACTTCAGTAAATCATTCATATAATCACTAAGTTAGAGCATGTATACTCATTTTCATCATCTAATGACATAATCATAACGTGATAATCATGCGGGGAAATATAATCATTATGCGACCTTCCTACTTCAGTATGGGGAGAGCTGTCAGGGGATGCACGGGGAGAGGCCGCGGTGCGGACCGAAACCCGAGAAATAATCACTCGCTGCCGGGAAATCGTGCCCAGGACTCGGCTCGATCAGAAGATGTTCGGGTTGATCCACTCACTTTTATGCAGACCATGATGACCCATGTGCAGTTGCTCAATCATCATTGCGCCTCTCTGGCAGGATTAATCGAGCGAACTCTCCCGTATGAGACGGCTGCTAAGGAAAGTGCTGAACAACAACCTTCATCTGTCAGCAAGAAATCAACGAAGCGTAATCAATCCGAAGGCGGTCAGTCAACCTTCAAGAAGCCTCGTGTGAGTCCTATCGTTACTGAGCGACCTCCTACGGCGCATAATCGTGCGGGATCTCATTCCCGAGCGGCCAGTTCGGCCATCACCTGTTTCAATTGTGGAACTCCGGGTCATTTCAGAACTGAGTGTCTGAAACCGTCTATCACGTGCTATAATTGTGGGAATTTTGGGCATAAGGCCCGTTTTTGCCGAAAAGACTCTAAGTCAGATCCGGCGGCATCTCAGGCCCCAAAGCAACCAGCATTTCAGAATCAGACTGCTTTGTCATCGTCGTTTAAGACAATGGAAGCAAATAGAGTTGGAGCTCGTATTTATCAGACGGGAGCGTCCGGTTCGGGGGCCGGCAAGTCCCAGATTCATATGATGAGGAGGATCGACGATCCGGTGGCCCGAATGATTTCAGGTATACTCGTAAGTTTATTTCAAATTGTGTGTACCTTTTGATGCTGGTACACCGCATTCATTCATTTTCGAATCATGCTTGAATAGACTTATTTCGGGATAGTCCTACTTAATGACCGCGATTGGTTGATGGATCTAATCGTGGTGAATTTATCTTAGGACGATGTAATTTTTGGTATTAGTTGGTTTGATCGTCTCAAATCATGTCTCGGTGTTTGTTAGCGTTTGGTCGCTATCTTTCCGTCGTTAGTTGTCGAATGGGTGCTTCAGGAAGTAATCCCGTTGTTCGAGAAGTATTATTATGACGAAAGCAGAGAAATTCCGCAATCGAACTATCCAATCATTCATTGTATCATTTTCATCGATTGGCCTTTCTAAGGCAATCGAGTTATTCAATCATTCCTTGTATCATTTCCATCGATTGGCTTTTTCTAAGACAATCGAGTCATTCAATCATTCATTGTATCATTTTCATCGATTGGCCTTTCTAAGGCAATCGAGTTATTCAATCATTCATTGTATCATTTTCATTGATTGGCCTTTCAAAGGCAATCGATTTATTCAAACATTCATTGTATCATCTTCATCGATTGGCCTTTCTAAGGCAATCGAGTTGTTCAATCATTATTGGTATCTCTTTTTATCGATTGACCATTCTAGGGAAATCGAAATGTTCAATCATTCGTGGTATCATTGTCATCGACTGACGATGTAGTTCAGGGCGAGTTATCTAGTTGCCTTCACATAGAGTAGGGGAATTCGGGAGTGAGTGGGAGCCAGTCGTCCCTTTTATCGAAGGCACCGTATCGGATGGCCCGACGAATGCGGGGAGTTGAAGATTCAACTTGAGGAATAGTTCGAGGAAGGTTATCTTCGACCGATTGCGTCCCTGTGAGGAGCACCAGTGTGATCTGTCAAGGAGAAGGATGGCTCGTCTCGTGTGTGTATTAATTACCAGGAGTTGAACAGGGTGATGATCAAGAGTAGTATCCCTTACCCCGTATTGATGATCTTTTAGATCAACTTCAGGGAGCCTCAGTGTTTTTCCAGGATCGACTTAAGATCTGGATATCACCGATTGCGGATTCGAGAGTCGGATATCGCGAGGACAGCGTTTCGTACACGCTATGGTCATTATGAGTTCGTAGTTATGCCGTTCGGGCTAACTATTACACCTGTGGTATTCATGGGGTTAATGAATCGGGTTTTCATCGACTTTTTGGATCAGTTTGTTGTTGTCTTCATCGACGACATTTTGATTTATTCTCGTAGCCGATAAGAACACGAGGTTCATCTTCATCGAGGTTCTCGACGTGTTGAGACGAGAGCAACTTTATGGAAAGTTTTCCAAATGTGAGTTACGGAGGTCCGAAGTGACTTTCTCGGGCATGTAATTTCATTTGTGAGTTCGTGTCGACCCTCGGAAGACGGAGACTATCCGAGATTGGCAACCTCCGAAAGATATTAAGTAAATCCGATGTTTCCTCGGATTAGTTGGTCAATTATCCAACCCACGACACGGAGCTAGTAGCCGTGGTTTTCGCGTTGGGGATTTGGCGTCGTTACCTTTATGGCATCACATGTCAGATCTTCACCAATCACAAGAGTTGAAGCATATATTTACTCACAAAGAGTTAAATATGCGACAGAGGCGGTGGTTGGAACTAATCAAAGATTTTGATATCGAGATCCTTTACCACCGGGCAAGGCGAACGTTGTCGCGACGCCTTGAGTCGTAAGTCCGTTCAGGAGCAGATGCTTGCTCGTTTAGCGATTCGAAGGAGCTTCAACAGGAATTCCTTAAACCCGAGATCGAGTGCAGCCGGCGAGTTCGAGACAGCTTTGTATGTTAGAGATTTCATCGTCACTTGAGGAGGTAATCGGAGAGAATCGAGTTCGAGACCCTTCATTGTTGCGCATCCGTGAAGATGTGGCTCAGGGGAAAGCCCCTGGATTCGTGGTCCACGAGGATGGACTTTTGAGGTATAAGAACCGGTTGTGCGTACCGGCGAATGACGAGTTGAAAAACTCTATTTTGAGAGAAGCTCATGCTACCCCTTATTCTGTTCATCCGGGGTCTAGCAAGATGAACAAGGACTTGAAACAAAATTACTGGTGGAGTAATATGAAGCGAGAAGTCGCAGAATTTGTTTCGAGATGCTTAACCTGTCAACAAGTTAAGATTGAACATCAGCGACCGGCGGGTATGCTGAAACCTCTCCCTATTCCGGAGTGGAAGTGGGAAGACATTTCTATGGAATTCATCACGAATTGCCGACGAGTCGTCGTGACATGAATACGATCTGAGCGATCGCGGACTGCTTTACTAATTTAGCTCATTTCCTTGAGATTAAGGATACGTGGGGTCCTGAGAGACTGGCTCAGTTGTTCATCAAGGAGATAGTGAGACTACACGGTACTCCTAAGAGTATCGTTTCCGATCGTGACGGACGATTTGTTTCCCATTGTTGGAAATCAGTTCATCGTGATATGGGAACTCAGCTTAATCTCAGTACTGCCTTTCATCCTCAGTCCGACGGACAATCAGAGAGAACTATTCAGACATTAGAGGACATGTTGAGAGCTTGCGTCCTCGATTGGAAGGACGATTGGGAAGCCCAACTACCGTTGATCGAGTTTACGTATAATAATAGTTGGCATGCTTCCATTAAGATGGCACCTTACGAGGCCTTGTACGGTCGTCATTGTCGATCTCCTTTGTGTTAGGATGACTTGTCAGAATCAATCGGCACCGAGCCCGATATGCTTATAGCCGCCCGGGAGAAGATAGCTTTGATCAAGAGTCGTATGTTGATAGCTCAGACTCGACAGAAATCATATGCAGATAATCGTTGTCGACCACTATAGTTCGAGACGGGTGACCACGTTTTGGTCAAGGTATCCCCGAGTCGAGGTATTTTCCGTTTCGGAAAACGGGGGAAGTTGAGTCCGAGATTCATTGGACCGTTTGAAATTTTGGATCGAGTAGGCGAGTTAGCTTATCGATTGGCTTTACCTCCGGCTTTGAGCCGAATTCATAATGTGTTTCACGTCTCTCAGTTGCGGAAGTATGTTGCCGACCCGAGTCACATACTTCAGTTCGACAAAATCGAGATCGCGGATGATCATTCGTACGAGGAGCGTCCTGTACGAGTGTTGGAGCGGCGAATCAAACAGTTGAGGAATAAGTCGATTCCTTTGGTCAAGATTCAGTGGTCTAGACACGGATTCGAAGAGGCTACTTGGGAAACCGAGGATAGTATGCGGGAGAGTTATCCCGAGTTGTTTGACCCTTAGTTTCGGGGACGAAACTCTTTTAAGGGGGGGTGTATGTAATACCCGGTTGTAATTCAGTCATTATCATTCAGTAATTTCATTCGGTGATTGTCACTCATTGTATTTTCACTCAATTATAATCATTCATCAATCATGTTCATTCACCGTGTTCACCGTTCGGAAAAACTTTGAGTTGTGTATCGTTATTGTTCATTGTTTCAACTTTCCTCATATGAGTTCGACTTTGTTAGATCACCATTAATTTTTGGTGACTCCAAAAATTCTAAATCTTTGAAATATTATAGAGCATCGAGTTAGCTTTCCAATGGTTCAAACGGTGAGTCAATCGGAGTCCGGACGAGAGAGTTATGGTCGTTTTAACTCACCCCGCTCATTTTTCAGTTATTGGCCGATCACTGCCGACCGAACTCGGCCGTGTCGTCCGATACAGCCCGTGCCGTACTCGTCCGGAAATGCCAAAGTTTCTGCATCAGGACCCGACCGTGTAAATGCAGCACGGCCGAGTCGAACTCTTAGGATAAGCGAGAACCGTGCCCGAAACCGCCCGGCCGTGTTCCAGGACACGGTCGAGTCATGCCGAAGTCATTTGTCGGACGGGTCACTATCGGAAGGCCCCTCGCGCGCGGCCGTGTCAAGCGAGGACACGGTCGAATCCTGCCGTCAGTGCGCGCCGGCCGTGTCAGGCGGACACGGTCGAGTCTGTCAGCCGAGTCAACCCCTATAAATTCATTTTTTTGAGCATTTCAGCTCATTTCTTCCATTTCTTTCCCACTTCTTCACCTGCAACCGAGAGAGAGAGAGAGCTTGAGGGAGGGATTTTCCTTCACAAATCATTTGAGTGTTTAATTTTCTTCATCTCCTTTCGATCGTGAAGCCCGGATAATCGATCTAACGCGTGTTCTTCGGATTAAAGTACTTGGATCTTCAAAGGTAATATTCTTCAACACCTTGAATTTCGATTTTTGTGTTGAGATATGATGTTTTGGACGTTATAATCATGATATATGAAGGGATATGTATATGATTATGAGTTTGTATAAGGATTCATTGGATTATTGAGGAATTATTCAAGAACACCTTGAATATCGAGTTGGAATTGGGGATTTTCGATTAATTGTTGTTATAATCACATTTTTGGATATTCATAACGGATTATTGATCGTATTGGAGATGTTTTGTTGGTTTGAAACACTTCTTGGGGATTTGAGGTTGGTATTTTTGAGGTTTAGTTGTACGGAGTTTGGCCACAACGTATTCGATATAATGCCCCAATGAACTTAGTTTAATCGTATCGACGTTTTGAGTTCGTTATATTCATGTTTAATTCGTATATTGATCGGATTGTCGGTAATTGTATTGAATTCAAGGTTGTTCGAGCGACCGATATCTCAATTAGGACGTTGTTCGTGGAAGGATAATTGTCACCAGTATTGAGTAAGTTAATTCTTACTCGATTAAAAGGATATTCATTTCCTTTTGTTGTTGTTCATTCATAATCATAACTCATTCATCATTATATTAACCGTATCAAAACTTGTTGTTGTCAATTAATCACTTGATCATAAGAGCAGCGGTTCCAATCTTTTCATTGAGCTGTCATTTATTTCATTACCATGCCACCTCGGTGAGTCATTATTCATTTTCGATGTCACTTTTGTTATAACGTGGCATTCCGGGTCATACTGGCATGCCGGTTGGTATGTGTAGGATTTTCATGTCGGGCACATTTATGTCGTGTGTTGGTTGTTGGCCTCACATTGGACTGTGCACACGAGTCAATGTGTCTCGTGAGACTGATTAGGTACAAGACCACGCGTGTATTTGATCGTTGGTGGCTTGTGCACGGACACATTTCCATCCCGGGCGTAGTGTGGCGCCACCCTTTGAGCCGTACTGTTAGTTGATGCATATAGCATGTTTGATTGCGTATGTTTCGGCAGGATATTTCATAACTTGAGATATAATCATGATTGTGTATTTTCAACCCTTGAGGATTGTTGTTCTTTATGGCGGCCCGTTTGGGGATTTTGTTTTTAGTCTTGGCAAGGCAAAAGTACGGGAGAACACGGCGACGTCGAGGAGTCAGTGATACTAGTAGGGGGCCCCGATCTTTCAGTTATTCATGTTATTGTCCTTTATTTTCCGCTGCAGACTTTCATTTGAATACTCCGTTTCATTCAGTGTTGTGTATTTTATCTTCATATAAAATACACTAGTATTCGGTATTGTCCTGGTGTGTTGTAACTAAACTCCTCATCGGAGTAATTATTGTTGTAATGTAGTTCGGTACTACATTTATCTTGTTTAATTCATTCATTTTCATTTGCCTGGTGGGTCCCAGTTGGGGATCTACGGCACTGTAATATCCGCCTAGTTTGGGGTGTTACACTCGGCCCTCTTACGGCCGTAACATTCCAGGTCAACGGCCTTACGGCCGTAACCGTCCAACTCGTACGGCCATAACTCGGCTTCGTCCGAAAGCCTGCCGACAGACTTACGGCTGTAACCGCTCCTGAGTTACGGGCGTAACCCGCTTTCGTCAAAAACATCCGCCGACATCCTTACGGCCGTACCCGCACACCTTACGGCCGTAACTCGGATAATACGGCCATATCCGGCCAACCTTACGGGCGTAAGCCCTCTTCGTCGAAATGACCAGGCACCTTGCCTGCAGCGTACGTCCGTAACCGGCCAAGCCTTACGGCCGTACCTTCCTCGACTTACGGCCGTATGCCGCAACCCTTACGGCCGTAAGTCACCCTTGGTCGACAACACTAGAAATTTACGAACACCACTTACGGCCGTAACTCGCCTTCGGCCAAAATGCCTGGGCAGCCTGCTGGACTACGTACGGCCGTAACCGGCCAGCCTTACGGCCGTAACCGCTGAACTTACGGCCGTATCCCAGAACCTTACGGCCGTAACTCAATGCTGGCCAAGGTGAATAAATCTGATGATTCCGATTCCTCGCTAAGACTGATGAATGATCCGACATACCAAACGAATGCGAAAATGAACAAGTCTAACACATGCCAAAGAATGATACTCCAGCACAAGACTACCAATCACGATGATAATGATAATACTCCCGTTCCGACACTCAAACGGAGATGAAATGACGATCGGTAACTGATACACGGTTACAACATGCCAAATGAACGCAAATGAATGAATCATGACTGATGGATGATTATTAATGAGTGAAAATTATTGAGTGATAATTACAGACTGATAATTACTGAATGATAATGAATGAATTACAACCGGGTATTACATGCCGAGGGAAGGTCGTCCGCTTGTCTGTCGCCAGGAGTCGGTCGCCGAGTACCGAGAGGCGATCGTATTTGATGTCGATCGCTCGGCACCGGGACTGGTCCTGGGACCTTCGGTCGGTCGATGTAGCTCGTCCGCTGGGTCAAGGCTTTGGCCGCCTGGTCGCTGATCGGCAGTTCTGCCTTGGCCGCTCGGCAGTGACTTGGTCGCCCGACCTCTGAGGTGATCGCCGGTCGGAGAGTGTTAATTCTTGACACAACAATTGCCCCCCAGCTTGCTCCTATGTTGAAGACATGGGGCGAGGTGGTTCTTGCTGGCGATCGTGTAAGGATGAGGACGGGCGATCTTGCTGAGCTGACTCTGGGATTCGGACTTGGGCTATCATGGTCGATTGGCTAGCTATCTTTCGGTCTTTCACCTGCAAAAAACATCATTGGCCGATCCCCCTCGGAAACTTGGTGGTTTCGCTTGTTTTGAGGAATCGTGCACAGTCGCGGAGATCGATGGACCGACTCCATGACCGTGTCTTGGTGCGCGAAGACATTGAGTGTCCCGTGACTCACTTTATTATGAGGGTCCTCTGTTAGGCTGCGCCTCGCCTCGTATTTAAACGAAGGGCGTGCGGTCTTGGTCTAGAGGAGTCCTTGCGCGGGGCAGCGTCGGATGAATCAACTCCACGCCCGCGGCTTGTTATCTCTGCTTCCACCTCGGCCAGCCATGGAGATGGCCGACCTTGACGGTGTACGTTGAGATGGGGTTGTGGCATGTGTCCACTGATTAATGTTGGAGAGCCCTTAGACTACGCCGGCCTCGTATTAAACGAAGGGCGGGCGATCTCGGCCGAAAGGGACCTTGCATGGCCGAAGCAGCCGGTTCCATCGACTGCCAGGACCATGGCTTTATGATGTGCGGTGGAGGCGATCGAGAGCCTTAGTTCCTCATGTAAAATGGACTGTAGGCGGTGATCGAGTCCTCCGGCTCTGCTGGATAGTAGCGACCGGGCTGGGAGACTGGAGGTCGTCGCGCGGGCGCCGATCGCTCTACTCCTAGGCTAATAAGAAGCCTTTGCCTGGACAGGAAATCTGCGGTTCTAGCCCGGAAGGCTGCGTAGGTCGTCGGTTGGGTCTTCGTGAGATGCCTGAACATAGGCGAGAAGCCCTGAAAACCTCCTAGGACTGCGTAGAGGGCGGTCTCATCGTTTACGGGCTCGCCGTTGAGGATGATCACGTCTACCCGGTCGATGTAGTCCGAGTCGGACTCCTCTTCTCCCTGCTTGATTTGCATCATGCGAAGGCGACCTTCTGGCCGGACGACCCTAGTGGCGAAGTGTTCCGTGAAGACGTGCGCCAGCTCGTTAAAGGAGCCAATGGACCGAGGTGGCAATGAGGTGTACCACCGCTGGGCGAGGTCGTCCAGTGTCAGAGGGAACATTCGGCACCTGGTCGCGTCAGATGCCCCACACCCGGTCATCTAGATGTTGAACTTCCTCAGGTGCGTCTGGGGGTCCGATCGCCCCTCGTACACGGGTGTTTGCGGGGGAGCGATCCTGTGCTGCACGGGGGCGAGCTCGATGTCGATCGCGAGCGGCTCGCTCGGCTCGGCGATCGTCTTCATGGCGCCAGCCCTGGATTGTAGGAGCGCCTTCACGTCGTCGAGCTGACGTTGCAATGCGGCAATCGCCGTGGCTCGGCTGCTTGCTGATCGGCTTTGGGAGCGGGAGCCGAGGCGATCGTGTACCGATCTCCGGACTCCGCTGCTGCCGACCTCGGCAATTTGGCGAGCGGGAGCGGCGGTAGGTTGCCTTCAGGATCCGGGTAGGCCGAGCTCGGTGACGGACTCAAACTCCGTCGTCTCGTAGCCGGGCCGGACGCCCGGCCGCTGAGTCGGGTCGCCAGCGATCGAAGAACGAGTGCCCAGTGCCAGCGCCTCTTCATGCGGACGAGAGCCTCTGCGATCGCTCGGCGATGCGCCTTGAGCTTCCGCTTGGACTTCCGGCGGGAGGCCGAGGGGGTGATAGCGGGAGGTGCGTTGAGAGCACTCCGTCGCCCCTGAAGGGCGGCTATGGCCTCTTCGATCTGTTCATTGGTTCGGAGCTGATCGAGCGAGAGGCTCGGGCCGCCGCCCAGGGATGGGATCGAGCGCCTCTGACCGCGGCGGCTGCCTTCCACCATCGGGCCCGGCTCGGGACCAGGGCCAGGCAGGGTCCGGCCGAGGCTGGTCGGCGGCTTTCTTCGGCGGAAGACATGATTTCTGAAGGATTTCTTTGAAGTGCAGTGAGTGTCACTTCAAGTATCTACCCCGAGAACAGTGAGTGTTCTTCGGGACGGTAGGTATAAAAATTTGAGGGTTGGATGCCCTCCTTCTAGCGCCAATTGTTGTTGCGCAAAATATTTATCCGAAGATTAATACTGCTGGAAGACGGACAACAAACAACAATTGCGGGAGCACTTCCGAGAGAAGATAAATAATACAAGATTTGCCGGGTTTGTTAGGCCCGGGCTTGAATGCTCTCGCGAGATGATATTAATACGAATATTCATGGATACAAGTATTAATGAGAGAAATCTAAATACAATGAGTGTAAAAAGACTCATTGTCCGGCTCTTGAGCGAAGCTCGGTGTTCTTCGTCCCCGCCGATCGTCTTCCTGATGAGAGAGGCCGGGAGAAGTAAGACCGAATGATAGCTGTTGCCAAGAGTTGGAGATAGCCAAGTGCTGGGTGTTTTGCTTCTGTAATGTAAACTGAAACCGCGATAATGCCCCGGGTTGGCCGAGTGTTGGGTGCCTTGTATATATAGTGACAGCCGGGTCTTGTCCTCTGGCGGGCGATCGCCTTCCGGCCATTATAATAATGGGGCGATCGTCTGCCGGCCAATATTATAATGGGGCGATCACCTGGGCTGTCGGGCTAAAGTCCAAGGAAGATCTTTGGCGATGCACAAAGTCAGCTACTGAGCGGCCGGTGGCGGTCCAATGAGGGGCCAGCACGCGTCCGGAGTCAGTCACATGCGGCCCTACTGACAACTTTCGGCGGCTTGTCGCCTGGTGGAAAGATCCTGCCAGGCTGTGGTCAACGGCCCGAGATTCGCGGATCTTTGTCTCGGCTCTTGCACGTGGTGCCAGTCTTGAGGCTCGGCCTTTGCCGACTGGATGGCCATCGGCCCTGATCGACATGAGGCGGTCGTCTCTAGCTGGTCATCAGAGGTTGCCATCGGCCAGTTGCTGAGGGTCGGCAATGGTCGGTCACCAAGGGTCGGTCGGCAGGTGCCGAGGGAAGGTCGTCCGCTTGTCGGTCGCCAGGAGTCGGTCGCCGAGTACCGAGAGGCGATCGTATTTGATGTCGATCGCTCGGCACCGGGACTGGTCCTAGGACCTTCGGTCGGTCGATGTAGCTCGTCCGCTGGGTCAAGGCTTTGGCCGCCTGGTCGCTGATCGGCAGTTCTGCCTTGGCCGCTTCGCAGTGACTCGGTCGCCCGACCTCTGAGGCGATCGCCGGTCGGAGAGTGTTAATTCTTGACACAACAATTGCCCCCCAGCTTGCTCCTATGTTGAAGACATGGGGCGAGGTGGTTCTTGTTGGCGATCGTGTAAGGATGAGGACGGGAGATCTTGCTGAGCTGACTCTGGGATTCGGACTTGGGCTATCATGGTCGATTGGCTAGCTATCTTTCGGTCTTTCACCTGCAAAAATCAACATTGGCCGATCCCCCTCGGAAACTTGGTGGTTTCGCTTGTTTTGAGGAATCGTGCACAGTCGCGGAGATCGATGGACCGACTCCATGACCGTGTCTTGGTGCGCGAAGACATTGAGTGTCCCGTGACTCACTTTATTATGAGGGTCCTCTGTTAGGCTGCGCCTCGCCTCGTATTTAAACGAAGGGCGTGCGGTCTTGGTCTAGAGGAGTCCTTGCGCGGGGCAGAGTCGGATGAATCAACTCCACGCCTGCGGCTTGTTAGCTCTGCTTCCACCTCGGCCAGCCATGGAGATGGCCGACCTCGACGGTGTACGTTGAGACGGGGTTGTGGCATGTATACACTGATTAATGTTGGAGAGCCCTTAGACTACGCCGGCCTCGTATTTAAACGAAGGGCGGGCGATCTCGGCCGAAAAGGACCTTGCATGGCCGAAGCAGCCGGTTCCATCGACTGCCAGGACCATGGCTTTATGATGTGCGGTGGAGGCGATCGCGAGCCTTAGTTCCTCATGTAAAATGGACTGTAGGCGGTGATCGAGTCCTCCACCTCTGCTGGATAGTAGCGACCGGGCTGGGAGACTGGAGGTCGTCGCGCGGGCGCCGATCGCTCTACTCCTAGGCTAAGAAGAAGCCTTTGCCTGGACAGGAAATCTGCGGCTCTAGCCCGGAAGGCTGCGTAGGTCGTCGGTTGGGTCTTCGTGAGATGCCTGAACATAGGCGAGAAGCCCTGAAAACCTCCTAGGACCGCGTAGAGGGCGGTCTCATCGTATACGGGCTCGCCGTTGAGGATGATCACGTCTACCCGGTCGATGTAGTCCGAGTTGGACTTCTCTTCTCCCTACTTGATTTGCATCATGCGAAGGCGACCTTCTGGACAGACGACCCTAGTGGCGAAGTGTTCCGTGAAGACGTGCGCCAGCTCGTTAAAAGAGCCAATGGACCGAGGCGGCAATGAGGTGTACCACCGGTGGGTGAGGTCGTCCAGTGTCAGAGGGAACATTCGGCACCTGGTCGCGTCAGATGCCCCACACCCGGTCATGTAGATGTTGAACTTCCTCACGTGCGTCTGGGGGTCCGATCGCCCCTCGTACACGGGTGTTTGCGGGAGCGATCTGTCCGCACGGCGAGCTCGATGTCGATCGCGGCGGCTCGCTCGGCTCGGCGATCGTCTTCATGGCGCCACCACAGATTGCGAGGCGCCTTCACGTCGCCGAGCGTTGCAATGCGGCAATCGCCGTGGCTCGGCGCTTGCGATCGGCTTTGGGAGCAGGAGCCGAGGCGATCGTGTACCGATCTCGGACTCCGCCGCCGACCACGGCAATTTGGCGAGCCGAGCAGACAGGTGGGTTGCCTTGGGAGCCGGGTAGGCCGAGCTCACAGTGACGGACTCAAACTCCGTCGTCTCGTAGTGAGGCCGCCTGCCCAGTCGCGAGTCAGTCAGCCTTGCGATCGAAGGCAGGTACCCAGTGCCGAGCGCCTCTTCATGCGGGCGAGAGCCTCACGCGTCGCTCGGCGATGCGCCTTGAGCTTCCGCTTGGACTTCCGGCGGGAGGCCGAGGGGGTGATAGCGGGAGGTGCGTTGAGAGCACTCCGTCGCCCCTGAAGGGCGGCTATGGCCTCTTCGATTTGTTCATTGGTTCGGAGCTGATCGAGCGAGGGGCTCGAGCCGCCGCCCAGGGATGGGATCGAGCGCCTCTGACCGCGGCGGCTGCCTTCCACCATCGAGTGCCCGGCTCGGGCCCGGGGCCAGGCAGAGTCAGCCGAGTGAGTCGGCGGCTTTCTTCGACGCGGAGGCGGAAGACATGATTTCTGAAGAATTTCTTTGAAGTGCAGTGAGTGTCACTTCAAGTATCTGCCCCGAGAACAGTGAGTGTTCTTCGGGACGGTAGGTATAAAAATTTGAGGGTTGGATGCCCTCCTTCTAGCGCCAATTGTTGTTGCCCAAAATATTTATCCGAAGATTAATACTGCTGGAAGACGGACAACAAACAACAATTGCGGGAGCACTTCCGAGAGAAGATAAATAATACAAGATTTGCCGGGTTTGTTAGGCCCGGGCTTGAATGCTCTCGCGAGATGATATTAATACGAATATTCGTGGATACAAGTATTAATGAGAGAAATCTAAATACAATGAGTGTAAAAAGACTCTGTTAATCCGGCTCTTGAGCGAAGCTCGGTGTTCTTCGTCCCCGCCGATCGTCTTCCTGATGAGAGAGGCTGGGAGAAGTAAGACCGAATGATAGCTGTTGCCAAGAGTTGGAGATAGCCAAGTGCTGGGTGTTTTGCTTCTGTAATGTAAACTGAAATCGCGATAATACCCCGGGTTGGCCGAGTGCAGGGTGCCTTGTATATATAGTGACAGCCGGGTCTTGTCCTCTGGCGGGCAATCGCCTTCCGGCCATTATAATAATGGGGCGATCGTCTGCCGGCCAATATTATAATGGGGCGATCACCTGGGCTGTCGGGCTAAAGTCCAAGGAAGATGCTGGCAGTCTGCCTAAAGTCCAAAGCTACTGAGCGGCGGTGGCGGTCAATGAGGGCGGCCACGCGTCCGGAGTCAGTCACATGCGGCCCTACTGACAACTTTCAGCGGCTTGTCGGCTGGTGGAAAGATCCTGCCAGGCTGTGGTCAATGGCCCGAGATTCACGGATCTTTGTCTCGGCTCTTGCACGTGGTGCCAGTCTTGAGGCTCGGCCTTTGCCGACTGGATGGCCATCGGCCCTGATCGACATGAGGCGGTCGTCTCTAGCTGGTCATCAGAGGTCGCCATCGACCAGTTACTGAGGGTCGGCAATGGTCGGTCACCAAGGGTCGGTCGGCAGGTGCCGAGGGAAGTTAAATCGCTTGTCGATCGCCAGAGTCGTCGCCGAGTACCGAGAGGCGATCGTATTTGATGTCGATCGCTCGGCAGGGCCAGTCTGGGACCTTGGTCGGTCGATGTAGCTCGTCCATTGGAGTCAAGCTTTAGCCGCTGGATCTTGTCAGCGATTCGCCTTGGCCGCTCGGCAGTGACTCGGTCGCCCGACCTCTGAGGCGATCGCCGGTCGGAGAGTGTTAATTCTTGACACAACAGTATGGAATCCTTATGTGATGGTGATATAGCTCGTGGACTTAGTTTTTTGATTTGTTCGATTCGATTGGGTTGTAAAGGCCGTTTTGAGCCTATTTATATTTACTAGAAAAACTTGTATAGGATGCAATTTTTCAATGATGTAATTATTATTTTGGGTATGAAGAAGGCGAAGACAACCGAGAGAAGACGAAGAATCGAAAGCTGTTTTTATTGGGTCATTCGTGGCCCGGATACTTAGGAATTAGGTCCATGAGCTATATGTTGGTAGTAACTAGGTTCTTGTTTTACATTTTCATTTTGAATGATTGACAAGCCAACAAGCGCGTATAATTGAATTAATGTGCAAAGCGTAACATTAATCGCGAAATTCTCCGACTACAAGCAGACTAAGTTTGAAAAAGGTTACGAGGTTTCCTACCCTCCATCAAACTCGTAGAAAATTGATACCCGATTTGGTGTGCTATGCTTCCGAGTTATCGGGGTAGTACATTTGGTAGAGGTTGAAAAATTCTTGAGTGCATTAGATGCCTTCGGTTGGTGATAAATTTCGCTAGAAACACGATAGGTTGCCGGGTGAGATTCAATAGTCAAACGATGAGACGTTGATGGTCAACAACTTAGATAGTCTGGATTGCCAAGAAACGATAGGTTGAGGGCATGAAGACTAGGGGTAAAAGAAGATCAAATCATCATTAGACGGGTTGGTGTTAGACACCACTTTACGAGAAATTAATTGGCAAGAAACACGATAGGTTGCGTCTGTTAAAATTTGTAAAGAACTTGATCACCACTAAGAAGTCGATCTAACCATGATTTCCGGATTATAACATGGGAGTGTATAATTAGATAAAATTAGTGGGAGCCGAGACAAGAATTATACAAGCCCTTAAGTTCTATACTCGGTCATAATTAAACAAGTCACTAATTTAATCTTGTCTAAATCTTTGTAAAAAAACGAAATTGAATCTCTCTAAAATGGCTAAAAACCCACTTGCAATACTATTTGAAAAGAATCTCCTAATCGGCCCTAACTTTGTTGATAGTTGCGGAATCGATGATTGTACTCGGTATGGAGTCTGGGATACGTCTTGGAGGCGGACATTCCACCGACTCCAATCCGGACTAGGGGTAATCAGGAAGACATTGACGTCCATGAAAAATGGGTCAAGGATGATGTGCTAGTCCGTGGTTTTATGATGGGCTCAATGACTAATGAGGCTGCAGAGAGCGCACGAGAAAATGACACGCTGGCGATTCTCGCACACTTGACCGAACTTTATGGAGAGCACGGTAGGACTGCTAGATATGAGATATCAAAGCGGTTGTTCGGTGCTAGGATGAAAGAAGGGGAGAAAGTGGGAGACCATGTCCTCAAGATGATCTCTATGATTGAGAGGCTCGAGGTGCTCAACTTTAATATGGATTTATCCCTTCAAATTGATCTCATCCTTCAATCTCTACTGACTCTTTCACGCAGTTTGTAATGAATTTCAACTGTAATGAAATTACATGCACATTAGTGGGCTAATGAATAAGCTAGTGACGGCGCGATCTAACATGAAGACTAAGCGAGAGAAATTTGCTCTTGTGATTTCTTGGGCCTAAGAGGTCCAAGAACAAGAAGAAAAAGACCTACGAGCGGTACAAACCCAAGAAAGGGGTGCAAAAGGAAAGGGAAAGGCCGAAAGGTTCAAAAGGTAGGCGGTCCAAAACCTACGGACAAATGCCTTGAATGCGGTGGTGAGCCCTTTGGCGAAGGACTTGTCCCAAGATTAATGGCGCATCAGTGCACGGAACTTTTTGTTTTGAAACTAATTGTTCCGCTCCGTATATTACGCTTCATGGATTACGGATTCGGTGCCACTTCTCACATTTGTACTATGAATCGGGATCTGGAGCAGTAGAAAACTTGAAGGCGGGAAATAATGATCACTGTTGGAAGCGGACAAAGTGTCGAGGCAACCGATATTGGATCAATCCTTACGGGTTTAGAATCGGTTTTATTTTGACATTAGATGAAGTACTTGTTTTGCCCAAGGGGCATAAAAACATTATCCATTCGATCTTGGACCGGAAAGGATTTTGTTTCTTCATTGGCAATGGCGGTTGTAAAATTTATTTTCGAAATAAATTGGTTGGAATAGCTACATTGTTGAATGGTTTATATCATCCGAACATGCAAAATAAAACGGGTGAACACTATAACTAGGAAACGTGGTAGGCAAGATACTAATCAAGCTCTTAAATGGCACCTTAGACTTGGTCATGTTGGTCGGACCAAGGTTCGAGAAAATGGAAAAGATGGACTTTTAAGTCCATTGGGTGTAGAACCCTATCCAACTTGTGAATCTTGCCTTAGAGGCAAAATGACTAAGTTCCCCTTCACGGGGACTTTTGAAAGGGCCGATAAACTTGGATTGGTGCATACCGATGTTTGTGGTGCTTTAGAAGTAGCCCGAGACGGATATCAATATTTCATAACGTTCACGAGATGATCATACTAGGTATGGGATTGTGTACTTAATGAAACATAAATCAAGCCTTTGCTAAATTCAAAGAATTTAAGGCCCTAGTTGAAAAACAAAGCTGGATGTCATATCAAAGCACTTGGTCGGACCGAGGTGGCGAATATATGAGCTTGAGTTTGATGAGTTCCTTAAGGAACATGGAATAGTTTCACAATTCACGCCTCCGGGAACCCCACGGTTAAATGGTGTTTGAAAGGAGAAATCGGACTTTGTTGGACATGGTTCGCTCAATGTTAAATTACACCGATTTACCTATTTACTGTGGGGTATGCCTTACTAACATTGCCTATATCCTAAATAGATGTCCTTCCAAATATGTTCCTATCACTCCATGAGATGTGGAAGGGTAAGAAACCAAGCCTTAATCACATAAGGATTTGGGGATGTCCATTTATGTCAAAAGGCGAAGGTGGACAAACTGGAAGCGAGGTCCATAAAAGGACGTTTCATAGGATACCCAGAGGACTCGATGGGTTATCTATTATACATGCTAGAAGACCATAGGGTCGTTGTGGCATTACAAGCGCACTTCCTTGAGGATGAATTCATTCAGGAAGGTGGCTCGGGTAGAAATATCTCTTTGGAAGAGCATAATGAAACTCCTAAGGAGACATCTGATCAGGGATCAAGAACCGAACCTATTATAACACAACCTCCACTTCGAAGGTCTGATAGGGTATCTCACTTACCTGAGAGGTATGGCTATACACATGTCGAGGAACTGGGTCTCCACGACACACACGATAGATGAAAACGACCCTGTCACCTATGACCAAGCGATAGTAGATGTAGACTCTGATAAATGGCAAGAAGCAATGGAAGCTGAGATAGACTCGATGCATACCAATCAGGTCTGGACTCTAGTAGATCTTCCAACTGGCATGAGGACTATTGGAAATAAATGGATCTATAAGAAAAAGACTGATGGGGATGGCAAGGTTGATGCCTATAAGGCCAGGCTTGTGGCAAAGGGTTATACCCAAAGAGAAGGAATCGATTATCATGATACCTTCTCGCCCGTAGCTATGATAAAGTCGATTCGCATGATGCTTGCCATTGCTGCCTATTATGATTATGAAATATGGCAAATGGATGTCAAAACGGCTTTTCTAAATGGATACCTCGAGGAGGAAATCTATATGGAACAGCCTAAAGGTTTTGTGTCCAAAGCTAATATTCATAAAGTGTGTAAGCTGCAACGAGCCATTTATGGTCCAAGCAAGCTTTTCGGAGTTGGAACCTTCGATTTGTGAAGCGATTAAGGACTTTGACTTGAGCGAAATGAGGAGGAACCGTGTGTTTACAAAAAGATCGGTGGGAGCAACATTGCGTTCTTAGTACTATATGTAGATGATATTCTACTTATAGGAAATAACATAGCAATGCTCGACCTTGTGAAAGCTTGGCTTTCTAAAACGTTCTCCATGAAAGACTTGGGAGAAGCTTCCTATATTCTAGGGATCCGTCTTTACAGAGATAGACCGCGAAGAATGATAGGACTTTCCCAAGCCCTTTATATCGATAAAATACTGAGAAGATTCAAGATGGATGAATCTAAAAGAGGGTTCCTTCCCATGCGACATGGAATTCATCTCACCACGAAAATGTGTCCTCAAAGTGAGGAAGACAAGAGAGAGATGAGTAAGGTACCCTATGCCTCGGCAGTGGGTAGCCTCATGTACGCTATGTTGTGTACGAGACCAGACTTAGCCTACGCTGTGAGTATTGTAAGTCGATTTCAAGCAAACCCGGGAAGGGAACATTGGACTGCCGTAAAGAACATTCTTAAGTACTTAAGAAGAACTAGAGATTTAGTTCTTACTTATGGTGGTGGAGAACTGAAGGTGATTGGATTCACCAATTCTGATTTTCAAGGAGACAATGACGACTCTAAGTCGACATCTGGGTATTTATTTACTCTAAATGGAGGAGCAGTATCTTGGAGAAGCTCCAAGCAAACCGCTACTGCAGATTCCACCTCCCAAGCAGAGTATCAAGCTGCCTCAGAGGCTAGCAAAGAAGCATTTTGGATGCAGAAGTTCATACAAGAACTTCAAGTGGTGCCTAACGCGGAGTTGCCTATATCACTATTCTGTGATAATGATGGAGCTGTCGCCCAAGCCAAGGAGTCGAGGGCTCACCACAACACCAAGCATATAGAGAGAAAGTACCACATCGTTCGAGAGATGGTGGAAAAAGGAAATGTTTCATTGGAAAGAGTAGACTCAGAAGACAATGTCTGTGACCCGCTGACTAAGCCATTATCTCAGGCCGTCTTGGAAAGACATCTGAAGAACATGGGTATTGGATATCATGATGTGTGGCATTGAGTGCAAGTGGGAGATATGCCCTCGAATGCCACTCAGGGGATGAGAGAGTAGGGGCATTGTACTTGTAATTATGGAATAAATAATAAAAATGCAATTCGATTCATTCACTGTTTATTGTATTTCAATTGCATTCTTGACTTGGTAAACATTGAAGTGAAGTCCATGTAAATAAACTGAACATTCCATTCTCGTTATGGGATAAGAGAAAATGCACTGGAAGTGTTTAAAGTTTATTTACGAAAATCGTTCGCAAGTCAATAAACTTAAATGGGCATTAAGTTTTTAATAAGACTTGTATAACTGATGCTAGGACGTGTGCACGTCTTGATAGCATAGTTATAAAGTATATTGGTGGGACCAGTATACTCGAACACGACTCATATTCGATTCAGTCACACGGTATTCACTCTCGAAGAGTCGATGACGAATCAAAAGGTTGTGATAGTGTATGTGGACCTTTGACTTGAGGATTCGGTAGAAGATGTGCTGTGACGTTTAGTTTGTCATTAGAGTAGTTAGACTCATTTGCTTAATTGCTGAGTCGACCTCGAAGTGCGGACTATACGGGCGAGTAGCGATCTTTCTTGTATGCCAAGAAAGGATTTTATCTCTGTTAGTGAGCGGCGTATGTCTATACGGTTAATGGCAAATAAGATCATGAGTCTTTGGCAAAGCATTACGATATAGTCATATTAGATACACTATTAATCAGTCGGTCTTGATTTGCATTAACACATGTATAGAGTCTAGTCAATAGTAGGGTTTGACTTTACCATGACCCGAAGACTTGACCGGGACATCTGATAAAGGGTCTATACGTATATAGTATTCACGACATAATGGTTCTGGAATGATCCATTCATTCGTTCTCGATCGGGAGTTCTGATGCGGCCGCTAGGCTAGCTAAGTGCTGCCCGCACTCATTGGTTCCTCCCAATGCCGGCTGAGACGGACCTAAGGAGTCGCGCATCAGGAGCGTTGACGGATAAATGTGAATTTATTATCTCTCTATAAATATTAGATATTGGATATCTAATTAAGATTTATTAGATAAATCAAAATAGCGGTCTTATGAATTAAAATTAAGTTACCGGGTGATTAATTTAATTCATAAATTATATTTCTTAGAGAAATATATTTGTATTTGATATTATTAATTAATGAGATTAATTAATTAATACAAATACATTGGTGATTAAACGGAGTGTATTTAACGGAGCCGTTTGACGAACGTCCGGTACACGAGCCGAGTGACTCGGCTCGTTTTCTAGGAAACTTCCACCTTGGGCCGCCCTCCCTCTCCCCACATCACATGGAATCATTTCCATGCATGTGTATGTGTTAGTTGTATTTTTGTTATTATGTGTTGACATTTTATCTCAATTATATGATTTGTATTATATGTTTCAGATAATATAAAAACAACATATTATAACAACTACTATACACACACACTTGAAAAGTGAGAACTTCTTGGCAAATTGAGAGTGAGCTGCCGAGAGCATTAAGTGAGGAAGGGAGAGAATTTTTTTTTTCCAATTTTCATCTTAGAGATGAAAGGAATTCAAGAAAAAATAGAGAGAAAATTCCTACGGTAACTTCCTAGCCGTGTTCTTGGAGAACGAAGTTACGTCGAATTTTCCGGGCAACTTCCGACGCGTGTGAAGTAGAGGCTTCGAATTTTCGGTGCTTGGAACGAAGGGATTTCGTGTTCGGGACGGGATCGTGATCATCGTCTACACTTTACGAAGATTTATTTCAAAGGCTTCAAGGGTATGAATCTTTACCTTTGTATTTTTTTTTTCGTATATACGTTACTTGATCGATCCTGTTTGGGATTCGTATTTATTTCCGCTGCGTATTTCGTTTTATTTTCGAAATCCCAACATCCCCACATCATTTCCTATTAGTAGAATGTCATCTACATATAGTACTTAGAATGTGATCTTGCTCCTACTAACCCTCTTGTATACACAAGATTCCTCTTCATTTTGAACGAAGTCAAACTCTTTGACCGTCTCATCAAAATGAAGGTCCCAACTACATGAAGACTGCTACAGTCCATTTCATGGAGTCTACATCCACCATTTCTAGGTCATTGGTCGTGGGTCGGTCTCTTGTTTATCACTTGGAACCTCGAGGAAACCCAGTTCCTCCAAGTGCATAAAACTATACCTCTCAGGTAATTGAGACACCCTACTAGACCTACTAGGTGGTTGTACTTGTGTTTCAGAAGGTTCGGTTCCAATTTCTTGCACAGGTGTCTCCTTAGGAGTTTCATTGTATTCTTACAAAGAAATACTTCTACCTGCTCCGCCTTCCTGAATGAACTCATCTTCCAGGAAGTGTGCTTGTAAAGCAACAATGATCTTTCGATCTTCGGGCATGTAGAATAGATATCCCATCGTCCCAGACGGGAATCCAATGAAACGTCCCTTCGCAGACCTAGCTTCCAACTTTTCCACCTTAGTCTTCTTGACATAGGCGGGACATCCCCAAATCCTAATATGATTAAGACTTGGTTTCCTTCCTTCCTACATCTCATGTGGATTTTTAGGAACGGATTTGGAAAGACATCTGTTCAAGATATACGCGGCAGTCAGGAGTGCATACCCCCACAGGTAAATCGGCAAGTCAGTATAGCCTAGCATGGAACGGACCATGTTCAACAGGGTCCGGTTCCTACTTTCTGTCACACCATTTAACTGAGGAGTACCTGGAGGTGTTAGTTGTGAAACTATTCCATGTTCCTTAAGGAACTCGTCAAACTCCGTACTCATATACTCGCCACCTCGGTCCGACCGAAGTGCTTTGATATGATTACCAGTTTGTTTCTCGACTAGGGCCTTGAATTCCTAGAATTTCTCAAAGGCCTCGGATTTATGTTTCATTAAGTATACATAACCATACCTAGTATGATCATCTGTAAACGTAATGAAATATTGATATCCGTCACGTGCTGCTTCCAAAGCACCACAAATTTCAGTATGGATTAATCCCAGTTTATCAGCGGCTCTTTCAAAAGTCCCTTGAAGGGGGACTTAGTCATTTTACCTTTAAGGCAAGATTCACAAGTAGGAAAGGGATCCGATCCCAATGGACCCATAAGTCCATCCTTTTCCATCTTGTAAACCTTGGTCTGACCAACATGACCAAGTCTAAGATGCCATTTCAAAACTTGATTGGTTTCATCCCTTCCACGTTTACTAGTCATAGTATTCACAACTACTTTGTTGCTGAGATTTAGATGATACAATCCATTTAACAATGTAGCAGTACCCACTAGTTTATTTCTGAAATAAATTTGCAGGAACCATCACCAATGAAAAATGAAAAGCCTTTTCGGTCCATGATCGGAATGGATATAATGTTTTTGTGCCCCTTGTGCAAAACAAGTACATCTTCTAAAGTCAAAACAAAGCCGGATTATAAACCCAAAAGAAGTGATCCTATGTCGGTCGCCTTGACACTATGCCCGCTTCCGACTGTGATCATAACTTCTCCAGCTCCAAGCTTCCTACTTTGTTCCAGATCCTGATTCACGGTACAAATATGAGAACTAGCACCAGAATCCAGTATCCAGGAAGTAGAAAATACAGTAGCAGAATAATTTGTTTCCAAAACTAAAAGTTACAGACGAAGTGCCATGAAGAATCGGACAGTCTCTAGCCCAGTGGCCCAGATCACCGCACTTGAGACAAGCATCCTTCTTCTTCTTGTTCTTCGGAACCATCGGGGCCTTGCCCTTACCCTTAAGGTCCTTTGCTTGTGGTCCAGTCCGCTTCTTGGTCTTTTTCTTCTTATTTTTAGACTTCCGAAGTCCAGAAGAAATCACAAGGGCCGACTCCTTCATCCGCGGAGTCTTCATCTGAGACTGAGCGGTCACAAGTTTGTTCATTAGCCCAGCTAAATTACATGCAATCTCATTGCAGTTGAAGTTCATAACAAACTGTGAGAAGGAATCAGGGAGAGACTGTAGGATAAGGTCGGTTTGGAGAGAAGTATCCATTTTAAAATCAAGAGCCTCCAATCTCTCGATCCAATCTCTCGATCATGGATATCATTTTGAGGACGTGTTCCCCAACCTTCTCACCTTCCTGTTGTTGCCCAAAATATTTATCCGAATATTAATACTGCTGGAAGACGGACAACAAACAACAATTGCGGGAGCACTTCCTAGAGAAGATAAATAATACAAGATTTGCCGGGTTTGTTAGGCCCGGGCTTGAATGCTCTCGCGAGATGTTATTAATACAAATATTCGTGAATACAAGTATTAATGAGAGAAATCTAAATACAATGAGTGTAAAAAGACTCTGTTAATCCGGCTCTTGAGCGAAGCTCGGTGTTCTTCGTCCCTGCCGATAGTCTGCTCGAGGAGAAAGGCCGGGAGAAGTAAGAACGAATGATAGCCGTTGCCAAGAGTTGGAGATTAGCCAAGTGCTTAATGTTTTCTTCTGTATTGCGTGTATAATGTCAGAATGCCAGAGAGTGTTTACAAATGCAGGGGGCCTTGTATATATAGGGGCAGCCGGGTCCTGTCCTGTAGTGGCCGATCGCTTGCCGGCCATTATAATAATGTGCCGATCGCCTTCCGGCCAATATTATAATGGGGCGATCTCTTGGGCTGTCGGGCTAAAGTCTAAGGAAGATGCTGGCTGTCGGGCTAAAGTCCAAGGAAGAGGCTGGCACAGCTGGGCGGTCCAATAAGGAGCCAATACGCGTCCGGAGTCAGTCAACATGTGGCCCTACTGACAGCTTTCGGCGGAATCAAAGTCACATGCGGCCCTACTTGACAGCTTACGGCGGCTTGTCGGCTGGTGGAGAGATTCTGCCAGGCTGTGGTCAATGGCCCGAGATTCGCGGATCTTGTCTCGGTCCTTGCACGTGGTGCCAGTCTTGAGGCTCGGTCTTTGCTGACTGGATGGCCATCGGTGCTGATCGACATGAGGCGGTCGTCTCTAGCTGATCATCCGAGGTCGCCATCGGCCAGTTGCTAAGGGTCGGCATTGGTCGGTCACCAAGGGTCGGTCGTCAGGTGCCGAGAGAGGTCGGTCACCAAGGGTCGATCGTCAGGTGCCGAGAGAGGTCGGTCACCAAGGGTCGATCGGCAGATGCCGAGAGAGGATCGCCCGCTAGGCGATCGCCAAGAGTCGGTCGCCGAGTACCGAGAGGCGATCGTATCTGAGGTCGATCGCTCGGCACCGGGACGTGTCCTGGGACCTTCGGTTGGCCGATATAGCTTGTCCGCTGGGTTAAGGCTTGGCCGCCTGGTCGCTGATCGGCAGATCTGCCTTGGCCGCTCGGCAGTGACTCTGTCGCCCGACCTCCTAGGCGATCGCCGGTCGGAAGGTGTTAATTCCTGACACAACAATTGCCCCCCAGCTTGTTCCTATGTTGAAGACATGGGGTGAGGTGGTTCTTGCTGGCGATCGTGTCTGGATGAGGACGGGCGATCTGAGCTGACTTAGGATTCGGACTTGGGCTATCATGGTCGATTGGCTAGCTATCTTTCGGTCTTGTACCTGCAAAAACAATATTGGCCGATCCCCCACGGAAACTTGGTGGTTTCGCTTGTTTGAGGAATCGTGCACAGTCGTGGAGATCGATGGACTGACTCCATGACCGTGTCTTGGTGCGCGAAGACATTGAGTGTCTCGTGACTCACTTTATTATGAGGGTCCAATGTTAGGCTGCGCCTCGCCTCGTATTTAAACGAAGGGCGTGCGGTCTCGGTCTAGAGGAGCCCTTGCGCGGGGCAGCGTCGGATGAATCAACTCCACGCCCGCGGCTTGTTAGCTCTGCTTCCACCTCGGCCAGCCATGGAGATGGCCAACCTCGACGGTGTACGTTGAGACGGGGGTTGTGGCATGTGTCCACTGATTAATGTTGGAGAGCCCTCAGACTACGCCGGCCTCGTATTTAAACGAAGGACGGGCGATCTCGGCCGAAAGGGACCTTGCATGGCCGAAGCAGCCGGTTCCATCGACTGTCAGGGCCATGGCTTTATGATGTGCGGTAGAGGCGATCTTATGCCTTAGTCCGTCATGTTGGATGCTGGACTGTAAATGGCGATCGTGTCCTCCGGATTGCTGATGATGTAGCATGATGATCGGCGATCGGGCCGGAAGGCTGGCGATCGTCACTCGGCAGCCGATCGCTTTATTCGTAGGTTGATATCGGCGATCGGCGGGAGTTAGTCCCTTATTTAGAATGTTGGACTGTAGGCGGTGAGCGAGTCCTCCGGCTCTGCTGGATAGTAGTGACCGGGCCGAAGATGGAGGTCGTCGCCGGGCCGAGATCGGAGGTCGTCGCTCGGCGCCGATCGCGGAACTCCTAGGCCAAGAAGAAGCCTTTGCACGGACAGAAATTCGCGGCTCTAGCCCGGAAGGCTGCGTAGGTCGTTGGTAGGGTCTTCGTGAGATGCCTGAACATAGGCGAGAAGCCCTGAAAACCTCCTAGGACCGCGTAGAGGGCGGTCTCATCGCTTACGGGCTCGCCGTTGAGGATGATCATGTCAACCCGGTCGATGTAGTCCGAGTCGGACTCCTCTTCCCCTTGCCTGATCCGCCACATGCGATGGGGATCTTCTGGCCGAGCGGCCCTGGTGGCGAAGTATTCTGTGAAGACGTGCGCCAGCTCGTTAAAGGAGCCTATGGACCGAGGTGGCAATGAGGTGTACCACCGGTGGGCGAGGTCGTCCAGCGTCAGAGGGAACATTCGGCACCGGGTCGCGTCCGATGCCCCACACCCGGTCATGTAGATGTTGAACTTGTGCAGGTGTGTTTGGGGGTCCGATCGCCCCTCGTACACCGGTGTCTGAGGAGGAACGATCTTGTGCTGCACAGGGGCGAGCTCGATGTCGATCGCGAGCGGATCGCTCGGCTCGGCGATCGTCTTCATGGCGCCTGCCCCGGATTGCAGGAGCGCCTTCACGTCGTCGATCTGACGTTGCAATGCGGCAATCGCCGCGGCTCGGCTGCTTGCGGATCGGCTTTGGGAGCGGGGGCCGAGGCGATCGTGTACCGACCTCCGGACTCCGCTGCTGCCGACCTCGGGAATTTGGCGAGCGGGAGCCAGGCAGCGGGATTGCCTTCTGGGAGCCGGGTAGGCCGAGCTCCTGGTGACGGATTTAAACTCCGTCGTCTCGTAGCTGGGGCCGGACTGCCCTGGTCACCAGGTCGGGTCACTGCCCAGACGATCAAAGACAGACGTGCCCCGGCTGCCGAGCACCTCTTCTTGCGGGCGAGAGCCTCCTGGCGATCGCTTGGCCAGTAATGCCTTGTGCTTCCGCTTGGACTTCCGGCGGGCGGCCGAGGGAGTGATAGCAGGAGGCACGTCGAGAGCACTGCGTCGCTCCTGAAGGGCGGCTATGGCCTCTTCGATCTGTTCATTGGTCCGGAACTGATCGAGCGAGAGGCTCGGGCCGCCGTCCCGGGACGGGATCGAGCGTCTCTGACCGCGGCGGCTACCTTCCACCATCGCCGCGGCTCGACCGGGACGGAACAGGGGTCCGCCGGGTCGCCAGCCTTTCTTCGACGCGAGGCTAAGACATGATTTCTGAAGGATTTCTTTGAAGTGCAGTAAGTGTCACTTCAAGTATCTGCCCCGAGAACAGTGAGTGTTCTTCGGGACGGTAGGTATAAAAAATCGAGGGTTGGATCCCCTTCCTCTAGCGCCAATTGTTGTTGTCCAAAATATTTATCCGAAGATTAATACTGCTGGAAGACGGACAACAAACAACAATTGCGGGAGAAGATAAATAATACAAGATTTGCCGGGTTTGTTAGGCCCGGGCTTGAATGCTCTCGCGAGATGTTATTAATACAAATATTCGTGGATACAAGTATTAATGAGAGAAATCTAAATACAATGAGTGTAAAAAGACTCTGTTAATCCGGCTCTTGAGCGAAGCTCGGTGTTCTTCGTCCCTGCCGATAGTCTGCTCGAGGAGAAAGGCCGGGAGAAGTAAGACCGAATGATAGCCGTTGCCAAGAGTTGGAGATTAGCCAAGTGCTTAATGTTTTCTTCTGTATTGCGTGTATAATGTCAGAATGCCAGAGAGTGTTTACAAATGCAGGGGGCCTTGTATATATAGGGGCAGCCGGGTCCTGTCCTGTAGTGGCCGATCGCCTGCCGGCCATTATAATAATGTGCCGATCGCCTGCCGGCCAATATTATAATGGGGCGATCTCCTGGGCTGTCGGGCTAAAGTCCAAGGAAGATGCTGTCTGTCGGGCTAAAGTCCAAGGAAGAGGCTGGCACAGCTGGGCGGTCCAATAAGGAGCCAACACGCGTCCGGATTCAGTCAACATGTGGCCCTACTGACAGCTTTCGGCGGAATCAAAGTCACATGCGGCCCTACTTGACAGCTTACGACGGCTTGTCGGCTGGTGGAGAGATTCTGCCAGGCTGTGGTCAATGGCCCGAGATTCGCGGATCTTGTCTCGGTCCTTGCACGTGGTGCCAGTCTTGAGGCTCGGTCTTTGCCGACTGGATGGCCATCGGTGCTGATCGACATGAGGCGGTCGTCAGGTGCCGAGAGAGGTCGGTCACCAAGGGTCGATCGTCAGGTGCCGAGAGAGGTCGGTCACCAAGGGTCGATCGGCAGATGCCGAGAGAGGATCGCCCGCTAGGCGATCGCCAGGAGTCGGTCGCCGAGTACCGAGAGGCGATCGTATCTGAGGTCGATCGCTCGGCACCGGGACGTGTCCTGGGACCTTCGGTTGGCCGATATAGCTTGTCCGCTGGGTTAAGGCTTGGCCGCCTGGTCGCTGATCGGCAGATCTGCCTTGGCCGCTCGGCAGTGACTCGGTCGCCCGACCTCCTAGGCGATCGCCGGTCGGAAGGTGTTAATTCCTGACACAACACTTCCTTCATCCTTACACCGAACAGTTGGTTGGATATCTCATATCTAGCAGTTCTGCTGTGCTCACCATAAAGTTCGGTTAAGTGAGATAGAATCTGCCTAGCAGAAGTCATTTTCTCATGAGCTCTCTGAAGCTCATTAGACATGGAAGCCATCATATAAGCATGGACTTTCACGTCATCCTTAACCCACTTTTCGTGGTTTTCAATCTCTTCCTGATTGGCTCGGGTCCGCACAGGAGGCGCGGGAATGTCCGTCTCCAAGACGTATCCAAGGCTCTATACCGAGGACAATCATCGACATGGAGCCAATCCACAAAGTTAGGTCCCATTAAGGTGTTCTTTTCGAGTAGAATTGCGAGTGGATTCATTGTCATATTGAGAGTTATGTGCATTAAGTATAGCAGTTAATTAGTGACTTGTTATATTATGATCTGAGTATAGAATTAAGGTCTTTTCTATTCTTGTTACCCAGCTCCCACTATTTTATCGGAATAACACACTCCCATGTGAAAACCGGAAGTATTGTCGCTCTACTTCATAGTGGTGATTGAATTCTTTATAAATCTTAATAGAGGGCAACCGAACAGGTTTCTAGTCTATTAATTTTCATAAAGTGGTGTCCAACACCAACCCATCTAATGAATGATTCGATCTTCTTTTTCCCCTTGTTCACTCCCCTCAACCTATACGGTTTCTATGGTTCGTGAACAAGTTAAGTTTATACCATTGACGCAAATCAGTTTCACAATTGAATCTTATCCGGCAACCTATCAGGTTTCTAGGGATAAAATTTGCTCCAACCGAAGGCATCCAATGCGCTCCCGGTAATTTATCCGTCCTCCCCGAATGACTACCCCGATAACTCGGAAGCATAGCACATCCAGTTTGGATTTCAATTTCCCGAAAACTCGATGGAGGGAAGGAAAACCTTGAAACCTTATAAACTTAATAATTTGTTGTGGGAGAATTTTCGCGATTAACGTTACACTTTGCACATTAATCATTTTAGCGCGTTTGTTGCATTCATACAATATGTAACAACCATTCTCAACCTAGTTGCTACCAACATGTGGTTCATGGACTGTTCCTAGAAAACAAAAACTCCGTAATCTAATTACAAGTCTTCGTCTTGAATCTTCGTCTTCTCGAAACGGATCTTCCTCCGGTCTTTGTCATTACATATAAATTTTACATTGAAAAATTGCATCCTAGATACAAATATTTCTAGTAAAATAAATAGGCTCAAAACGGCCTTTACAACCCAATCGAATAAAACGAACGATTCAAACTAAGTCCATGAACCACATCCCCATTCAAAAGCATTCATCCAATAAATACTCAATAAATGGATAGCGAGAAGATTACATATGATCCAATCAATAATCAACAATACGAACCGATCCAATCGATTCACACAACCGGTAATATGATAACGTTCAAAATAATTCGGTCGACCACAATTATTCCAATTAATCGAATTTCCCTTATAAAATGAAATACCATAAATCATTTTAATCATATTAAATCTAATTTAACATGCGGGAGATTAATTTTCAAGAATACACGAAAAAATCGAGTCGGGTGAAAAATTGGCCTGCCTGGCCGAGTCACGGCCGGCATCCTTCCGGCCAGACACGGCCCGTGTCGCCAGACACGGTCGGGTCATGCCGGCAGTGTCCCAGACATTCCTGCCAGACACGGCCGTGTCGCCTGACACGGTCGAGTCACTTCCTGAAGCCTTCCGGCCAGACACGCCCGTGTCGCCTGACACGGTCGGGTCTCCCAGGCAGTGGCCTGGCCAGACTGCCGGACACGACCGAGTCACCCAGGACACGGTCGAGTCACTCTCGGCCAGAATGCACCTTTTGACCAAAAAGTCGTCCGACGACGATTCGGGGCTAGATTTTCGACCGGATATCCAATACCAATATTTTCCGACTTTCATATCTTCAATATAAATCATATTTCCCAGAAATTTAAGATTTATATTTAGACATAAAGTTACGAAAAATACAATTATTACGAATGAAAAACATATACCGCGATTATGACTAAATTGATTCCAAATCATTCACCATCTAATCGAGCATTCCAAATGCCAATATCGTATATACGATCGCAAGACCTACGCTCCGATACCACTGTTGGGATTCGGTGCCTAAATCGAAGGCCCAGCGGAAGCGGTAAAACGAAAATTAATTCGATCTGAATCCCTACGAAGATCGATCGAGCTACGTATATACGAATATTAAAAACGAATTCACAAGAGATATAGAAACTCACCCTTGTCGTCCGTTGATTAGATGGATTCCTTCTCTTGAGCTATTCCCCAAGCTTTAGTTTGATCTCTACGAATTCAATCCGCTCCACGCCCTTGAACGATCCAACGCCGAAAACACCGCGTCTCTACTTGCCACGCGCCGGAGAAACGACCGGAACGACAATCACCTTGCTATCCTCCGAGGATACGGCTAGAGCTAAGTGATGAAGCTTCCAATATGAAATTATAACACTCTAAGTGTATAACTCACAATATCCCTTCGATTTCTCAATTTTTCTCTAAGAAAAATCAAGAACTTGATGAATAAAGATGAAGAAGACTTGGAGAAGTCTTTTCTCTTTCTCTCTACACTCTTTGTTTGATACGTATGAAATCAATCATTTTATGAGTGAGAGGAAGTCTTCCATCATATATTCAACTCCCACATCCACCAACTCATCCACACATGAGATTCCCTCCACCAAGTCATTATCTTCCACATATAATATGAAATAAAGACTAAGTGGAAAGTAGGTGGAAGGGGGGCGGCCATCTAGAAGGACACGAGCGAGTTCGGTCCGTTTCGGACTCCCGTGAGTCCAAACAGATAAACTATGATTCCATTGCGATGTATTTATATCGATTAATTAATCCAATTAATTAATCATATCAAATACATAATAACATAATTAATTTCTCCAAGAAATAATTATATTCATGAATTAAATTAATCACCAGGTAATTTATTTAATTCATTAGGCCGTAAATTAATTTATCCAATAAATTAATTTAGACATCCAATGTCCCAAAATCAATTAGACATCCAATATCCAATAAATTAGGTATCCAATATCTAATATTTATAATGAGAGAATTAGCTTGATTCATTCCATCGGCAATCCTATTGCGTGACTCAGTAGGTTCGTCTCAGTCAGCAATGGGAGGAACCAAAGAGTAGTAGCACCACCTAGCCAGCCTGGCGGCCTACACTGTACCCCAACTGAGAACGAATGATGGGATCATTCAAGAACCATTATGTCGTGAATACCAGTAAACGTATAAACCCTTCTTTCAAATGTCCCGATCAAGTTATAGGGTCACGGTCAGTCAAACCCTATCTGTACTTGACGCTATGCATGCGTTAATGCAAATCGAGATCATCGAGCTGTCGTGTATCTAATACAACTAGCTCCAATGCTTTGGCCAAATACTTATGATCTCATCTGCCAATAACCGCATAGGACATATTGTTGGGATTCGGTGCCTAAAACGAAGGCCCAGCGGAAGCGGTAAAACGAAAATTAATTCGATCCGAATCCCTACGAGGATCGATCGAGCTACGTATATACGAATATATAAACGAAAAGCAAGAGTCATAAGAAACTAACCCTCGAAGTCCGTTGATTAAATGGAAACCTTCTCTTGAGCTATTCCCCAAGCTCTTGAACGATCCAATGCCGAAAGTACCGCGTCTCCACTTGCCACGCGCCGGAGAAACGACCGGAACGACGATCACCTTGCTATCCTCCGAGGATACGGCTAGAGCTAAGTGATGAAGCTTCCAATATGAGATTATCACACTCTAAGTGTATAACTCACAACTCTCATTTATTTCTTGATTTTTCTCCAAGAATCACCAAGAACAAGTTGAAGAAGAAGATGAAGATAAGTGTTTGAACTCAAAGTCTCACTTTCTCTCTCTCTCAATGTATCTCACGGTTGGCACAATCATTTTTAGAGAGTGACAAGTCTTCTCTTGTTATTCAATTCCTTTCCACATGAGAACAACTCATGTTTAACCCCACCTTGAAAAAGATATCAAATATCTATTCATTAAACACCTAATCAAGATTCCAATTGATTTAAAAATCAAAGTCTTGTCAAGGTGTGGGGAAGGGGGGCGGCTATGATGAAGAAATACGACGAGTTCGGTTCGTTTCGGACTCCCGTGAGTCCAAACAGATAAACTCCGATTCCGTTCCGATGTATTTATATCGATCAATTAATCCAATTAATTAATCATATCAAATACATAATAACATAATTAATTTCTCCAAGAAATAATTATATCCATGAATTAAATTAATCACCCATTGATATATTTAATTCATTAAGCCGTAAATCAATTTATCCGATAAATCGATTTAAATATCCAATGTCCCAAATTAGATATCCAATATCTAATATTCATAATGAGAGAATTAGCTTAATTCATTCCGTCAATCCTAATGCGCGACTCGGTAGGTCCGTCTCGATCAAGAATGGGAGGAACCAAAGAGTAGTAGCACCACCTAGCCACTGGTGGCCTACACTGTACTTAATCGAGAACGAATGATTGGGATCATTCAAGAACCATTCGTAGTGAATACCGGTGTACGTATAAACCCTTCTTTCATATGTCCCGATCAAGTTATAGGGTCACGGTCGACCAAACCCTATCTCGTACTTGACGCTATGCATGCGTTAATGCAAATCGAGATCATCGAGTGCCGTGTATCTAATACAACTAGCTCCAATGCTTTGGCCAAAGACTTATGATCTCATCTCGCCAATAACCGCATAGGACATATAACCCGCTCACTAACGGGAGAAAGAATTCTATCTTGGTATTGATAGGACTGCTACTTGCTGTCAAGATGCACGTCGAGGTTGACCCCGCCTTAGGTTTACGGTGGTCGAACTACTCTAATGAAAATCTTGACGTCACAAGCACATCCCTACTAAATCCTCAAGTCTAAGGTTCACGAATACCTATCACAACCTTTCGATTCCGTCATTGATGTCCCGGAGTGAAATCCATGTGACGAATCGAGGGTGAGTCGGTTCGAGTATACTAATCCAATTAGCATACCTATAACGTGTGCTCCCACTAACCATTAGTGTTCGATGGGCACTCTCCATGTCAAAGAACACGTCATACAAGTCTTCACATAAACTTAACGCCTACCAAGTTTCATCGACTTGCGAACGATTAAGTATTTGAGCTATAACCTTTCCAAAGGCCGACTTCCTTATCCAATAAGGAGTGGAACGCTTTGCTCTCAAATACACGGACTAGTTTCTATATGTTTATTTACGAGTTAGGAATGCCAAGAACTACCAAGAAATAAAGAAACATTCATTTGCCTTATATAAATGGTTTACATAATTACAAGTACAATGCCCTCACTCAACAACCTCCGAGTGGCATTCGAGGGCATACTCTAACAATCTCCCACTTGCACTCAATGCCACACACTATGGTATCTAATACCCATGTTCTCCGAGATGACGCTCCAAGCTAGTCCGAGAAAGTGGCTTGGTTAGTGGATCGGCGACGTTGTCGGCCGAGTCTACTCTGTGCAAAGACAATGTATCCCTTGCGAACAAATTCTCTTACGAGATTATACTTCCTCTCAATATGTTTGGTCTTTGTTGTGAAACCTCGGCTTGCTGCGCTGACTCCGTCGTTGTCGCGACAAATGAACAGCAACTCAAAGACATGGTATCATTTGAAGTTCTCCCGAAACTTCTTAATCCGTAACCCTTCCTTGAAGCCTCCGAGGCCGCTTGATACTCGGCTGACAGTGGAATCGCTAGCCGCGCTTTGCTTGGCACTACGCCAAGATACTGCTCCTCCATTAAGAGTAAATATATAGCCAGAAGTGGACATCGAGTCGTCCTTCAGTCCTTGGAAGTCCGAATCAGTGAATCCCACCACATCTAAATCTCCACCGCCATACATAAAAACCATATCTCTCGTTCTTCTCAAGTACTTGAGAACGTTCTTTCTGATCCAATGTTCCCTACAGGTTTGCACGAAACCTACTCACCACGCTTACGGATGCGCGATGTCGTCTTGTACACAACATAGCATACATAAGGCTACCCACGGCCGAAGCATATGGTATATTACTCATTTCCTTTCGTTGTTCCTCACTTTGAGGACACATCTTCAAGGTGAGTTTTATTCCATGTTGCATCGGTAGGAACCCTCTTTTAGAATCATCCATCTTAAATCGCTTTAAGATCTTATCTATATAGAGGGCTTGGGAAAGGCCTATTGTTCTCTTCGATCTATCCCAGAGAGCCGAATACCAAGAATATAGGTTGCTTCTCCCAAGTCTTTCATGGAGAAATTACTCAAAGCCAAGCTTTCACGTAATCGAGCATTCCCACATCATATCCTATAAGTAGAATGTCATCTACATATAGAACTAAGAATGCGATCATTCAACCACTAACCTTCTTGTAAACACAAGGATCCTCATCATTTTGCACGAAGTCAAACTCTTTGACCGCCTCGTCAAACGAAGGTTCCAACTACGCGACGCTTGCTTGATCCATAAATGGAATTGAAGCTTGCACACTTTCGAATATCGACTTCGGACACAAATCCTTTAGGCTGCTCCATATAGATTTCCTCCTCGAGGAATCCATTAAGGAAAGCCGTCTTTACGTCCATTTGCCATATCTCATAATCGTGGTAGGCAGCTATAGCAAGCATCATGCGAATAGACTTGATCATGGCTACGGGCGAGAAGGTATCGTGGTAATCGATCCCTTCCTTTTGGGTATAACCCTTTGCCACAAGCCTGGCCTTATAGGCGTCAACCTTGCCATCACCATCAGTCTTTCTCTTGTAGATCCACTTATTCCCAATGGGCACTATGCCCTTGGGGCGGTCTACTAGAGTCCAGACTTGATTTACATGCATCGAGTCTATCTCAGCTTCCATAGCTTCACGCCATTTCGCGGAGTCTACATCCACCATCGCTTGGTCATAGGTCGTCGGGTCGGTCTCTTGGCTATCACTTGGAACCTCATGGAGACCCAGCTCCTCCAAGTGCACAAGCCCATACCTCTCGGGTAAATGAGACACCCTACTAGACCTACGAGGTGGTTGTACTTGTGTTTGAAAGTTCGGTTCAGTTTCTTGCACAGGTGTCTCTCGAGGAGTTTCATTGTATTCTTCTAAAGAAATACTTCTACTGCTCCGCCTTCTGAATGAACTCATCTTCCAGAAGTGTGCTTGTAAAGCAACAATGATCCTTCGATCTTCGGGCATGTAGAATAGATATCCCATCGTCCTGCACGGAATCCAATGAAACGTCCCTTCGCAGACCTAGCTTCCAACTTTTCCACCTTAGTCTTCTTGACATAAGCGGGACATCCCCAAATCCTAATATGATTAAGACTTGGTTTCCTTCCTTCCCACATCTCATGTGGAGTTTTAGGAACGGATTTGGAAGGACATCTGTTCAAGATATACGCGGTCATCGAGTGCATACCCCTACAGTAAATCGGCAAGTCAAGATAGCCTAGCATGGAACGGATCATGTTCAACAGGGTCTGGTTCCTTCTTTCTGACACACCATTTAACTGAGGAGTACCTGGAGGTGTTAGTTGTGAAACTATTCCATGTTCCTTAAGGAACTCGTCAAACTCCGTACTCATATACTCGCCACCTCGGTCCGACCGAAGTGCTTTGATATGATTACCAGTTTGTTTCTCGACTAGGGCCTTGAATTCCTGGAATTTCTCAAAGGCCTCGGATTTATGTTTCATTAAGTATACATAACCATACCTAGTATGATCATCTGTAAACATAATGAAATATTGATATCCGTCACGTGATGTTTCCAAAGCACCACAAACGTCAGTATGGATTAATCCTAGTTTATCAGCGGCTCTTTCAAAAGTCCCTGTGAAGGGGGACTTAGTCATTTTGCCTTTAAGGCAAGATTCACAAGTAGGAAAGGGATCCGATCCCAATGGACCCATAAGTCCATCTTTTTCCATCTTGTAAACCTTGGTCTGACCAACATGACCAAGTCTAAGATGCCATTTCAAAACTTGGTTGGTTTCATCCCTACCACGTTTTCTAGTCATAGTATTCACAACTACTTTGTTCTTTGAGATTTAGATGATACAATCCATTCAACAATGTAGCAGTACCCACTAGTTTATTTCTAAAATAAATTTTGCAGAACCATCACCAATGAAAAATGAAAAGCCTTTTCGGTCCATGACCGGAATGGATACAATGTTTTTGTGCCTTGGGCAAAACAAGTACATCTTCTAAAGTCAAAACAAAGCCGGATTCTAAACCCAAAAGAAGTGATCCTATGTCGGTTGCCTCGACACTATGCCCGCTCCGACCGTGATCATAACTTCTCCGGCTCCAAGCTTCCTACTTTGTTCCAGATCTGATTCACGGTACAAATATGAGAACTAGCACGAATCCAAGTATCCAGAAGTAGAAAATACGAGTAGAACAATTTGTTTCCAAAACTAAAAGTTCTCAGACCAAGTGCCATGAAGAATCGGACAGTCTCTAGCCCAAAGGGCCCACTCACCGCACTTGAGACAAGTATCCTTCTTCTTCTTGTTCTTTGGAACCATCGGGGCCTTGCCCTTTCCCTTAAGGTCCTTAGCTTGTGGTCCAGTCCGCTTCTTGGTCTTTTTCTTCTTATTCTTAGACTTCCGAAGTCCAGAAGAAATCACAAGTGCAGACTCCTTCATCCGCGGGGTCTTTATCTAAGACTGAGCGGTCACCAGTTTGTTCATTAGCCCAGCTAAGTTACATGAAATCTCATTGCAGTTGAAGTTCATAACAAACTGTGAGAAGGAATCAGGGAGAGACTGTAGGATAAGGTCGGTTTGGAGAGAAGTATCCATTTTAAAATCAAGAGCCTCCAATCTCTCGATCATGGATATCATTTTGAGGACGTGTTCCCCAACCTTCTAACCTTCTTTCATCCTTGCACCGAGCGATTTGCTTGGATATCTCATATCTAGCGATTCTGCTTTGTGCTCACCATAAAGCTCGGTTAAGTGAGATAGAATGCACTGGCAGTCATTTTCTCATGAGCTCTCTGAAGCTCATTAGACATGAAAGCCATCATATAAGCACGGACTTTCACGTCATCCTTAACCCACTTTTCGTGGTTTTCAATCTCTTCTGATTGGCTCGAGTCCGCATAGGAGGCGCCGGAATGTCCGTCTCCAAGACGTATCCCGGTGCCTCTATACTAAGGACAATCATCGATCATGGAGCCAATCCACAAAGTTAGGTCCCATTAAGGTGTTCTTTTCGAGTAGAATTGCGAGTGGATTCATTGTCATATTGAGATTTATGCATTAAGTATAACAGTTAATTAGTGACTCATTCAATTATGTTACGAGTATAGAATTTAAGGTCTTTTCTATTCTTGTTACCCAGCTCCCACTATTTTTATCGGAATAACACACTCCCATGTGAAATCCGGAAGTATCGTCGCTCTACTTCATAGTGGTGATCGAGTTCTTTATAAATCTTAATAGAGGGCAACCGAACAGGTTTCTAGTCTATTAATTTTCATAAAGTGGTGTCCAACACCAAACCATCTAATGGATGATTCGATCTTCTTTTTCCCCTTGTTCACTCCCCTCAACCTATACGGTTTCTATGGTTCGTGAACAAGTTAAGTTTATACCATCGACGCAAATCAGTTTCACAATTGAATCTTATCGGCAACCTATCAGTTTCTAGGGATAAAATTTGCTCCAACCGAAGGCATCCAATGCGCTCCGTAATTTATCCGTCCTCCCGACGACTACCCCGATAACTCGGAAGCATAGCACATCCGGTTTGGATTTCAATTTCGAAAACTTCGATGGAGGGAAGGAAAACCTTGAAACCTTATAAACTTAATTATTTGTTGTGGGAGAATTATCGCGATTAACGTTACACTTTGCACATTAATCGTTTAAGCGCGTTTGTGGCATTCATACAATATGAAACAACCAATCACAACCTAGTTGCTACCAACATGTGGTTCATGGACCGTTCCTAGAAAACAAAAACTCCGTAATCTAATTACAAGTCTTCATCTTGAATCTTCGTCTTCTCGAAATGGATCTTCCTCCGGTCTTCGTCATTACATATAAATTTTACATTGAAAATTACATCCTAGATACAAATTTTTCTAGTAAAATAAATAGGCTCAAAACGGCCTTTACAACCCAATCGAATAAAACGAACGATTCAAAAACTAAGTCCACGAACCACATCCCCATTCAAAAGCATTCATTCAATAAATACTAAATAAATGGAAAGCGTAGAGATACATTGATCCAATCAACAATACAAACCGATCCAATCGATTCACACAATCGGTAATATAATAACGTTCAAAATAATTGATTCGACCATAAATATTCCAATTAATCAAATTTCCCTTATAAAATGAAATACCATAAATCATTTTAATCATATTAAATCCAATTTAACATGCGGAGATTAATTTTCAAGAATACGAAAAAATCGAGCCGGGCGAAAATGGCTGCCATGGCCGAGTCATCGCCGTGACCTTCCGGCCCGGCTGGCATGGCGAGTCACGCTCGGCGGCTACCGGCGAGCACGGCCCGTGTCTCTGACACGGTCGGAGTGCCCAGCGGTGGCACAGAAGGCTGACACGGCCGTGTCACGGACACGGCGAGTCACCACTGGACTTCTACCCTTTGTCAGAAAAGTCGTCAACGACGATTGAACTCGATTTTCGACCGGATATCGATATCAATATTTTTCAACATTCATATCTTCAATATAAATCATATTTCCAAGAAATTAAGATTTATATTTAGACATAAACTTACGAAAAATATAACTACAACGAACGTAAAAATATATACCACGATTATGACTAAAATGATTCCAAATCATTCACCATCTAATCAAGCATTCCAAATGCCAATATCGTATATACGATCGCAAGACCTACGCTCCGATACCACTGTTGGGATTCGGTGCCTAAAACGAAGGCCCAGCGGAAGCGGTAAAACGAAAATTAATTCGATCCGAATCCCTACGAGGATCGATCGAGCTACGTATATACGAATATATAAACGAAAAGCAAGAGTCATAAGAAACTAACCCTCTAAGTCCGTTGATTAAATGGAAACCTTCTCTTGAGCTATTCCCCAAGCTCTTGAACGATCCAACGCCGAAAGTACCGCGTCTCTACTTGCCACACGCCGGAGAAACGACCGGAACGATGATCACCTTGCTATCCTCCGAGGATACGGCTAGAGCTAAGTGATGAAGCTTCCAATATGAGATTATCACACTCTAAGTGTATAACTCACAACTCTCATTTATTTCTTGATTTTTCTCCAAGAATCACCAAGAACAAGTTGAAGAAGAAGATGAAGATAAGTGTTTGAACTCAAAGTCTCACTTTCTCTCTCTCTCAATGTATCTCACGGTTGGCACAATCATTTTTAGAGAGTGACAAGTCTTCTCTTCTTATTCAATTCCTTTCCACATGAGAACAACTCATGTTTAACCCCACCTTGAAAAAGATATCAAATATCTATTCATTAAACACCTAATCAAGATTCCAATTGATTTAAAAATCAAAGTCTTGTCAAGGTGTGGGGAAGGGGGGCGGCTATGATGAAGAAATACGACGAGTTCGGTTCGTTTCGGACTCCTGTGAGTCCAAACAGATAAACTCCGATTCCGTTCCGATGTATTTATATCGATCAATTAATCCAATTAATTAATCATATCAAATACATAATAACATAATTAATTTCTCCAAGAAATAATTATATCCATGAATTAAATTAATCACCCGGTGATATATTTAATTCATTAAGCCGTAAATCAATTTATCCGATAAATCGATTTAAATATCCATGTCCCAAATTAGATATCCATATCTAATATTCATAATGAGAGAATTAGCTTAATTCATTCCGTCGTCAATCCTAATGCGCGACTCGGTAGGTCCGTCTCGATCGGCAATGGGAGGAACCAAAGAGTAGTAGCACCACCTAGCCGGATCTGGTGGCCTACCTGTACTTAATCGAGAACGAATGATTGGGATCATTCAAGAACCATTACGTAGTGAATACCGGTGTATGTATAAACCCTTCTTTCAAATGTCCCGATCAAGTTATAGGGTCACGGTCGGTCAAACCCTATACGTACTTGACGCTATGCATGCGTTAATGCAAATCGAGATCATCGGTATCGTGTATCTAATACAACTAGCTCCAATGCTTTGGCCAAAGACTTATGATCTCATCTGCGATAACCGCATAGGACATATAACCCGCTCACTAACGGGAGAAAGAATTCTATCTTGGTATTGATAGGACTGCTACTTGCTGTCAAGATGCACGTCGAGGTTGACCCCGCCTTAGGTTTACGAGGTCGAACTACTCTAATGAAAATCTTGACGTCACAAGCACATCCTACTAAATCCTCAAGTCTAAGGTTCACGAATACCTATCACAACCTTTCGATTCCGTCATTGGTGTCAGGAGTGAAATCCATGTGACGAATCGAGGGTGAGTCGGTTCGAGTATACTAATCCAATTAGCATACCTATAACGTGTGCTCCCACTAACCATTAGTGTTCGACAGGCACTCTCCATGTCAAAGAACACGTCATACAAGTCTTCACATAAACTTAACGCCCAGTCAAGTTTCATCGACTTGCGAACGATTAAGTATTTGAGCTATAACCTTTCCAGTGCCGACTTCGTTATCCAATAAGGAGTGGAACGTTTTGCTCTCAAATACACGGACTAGTTTCTATATGTTTATTTACGAGTTAGCAATGCCAGTAACTACCAGTAAATAAAGAAACATTCATTTGCCTTATATAAATGGTTTACATAATTACAAGTACAATGCCCTCACTCAACAACCTCTGAGTGGCATTCGAGGGCATACTCCTAACACATATAACACGCTCACTAACGGGAGAAAGAATTCTATCTTGGTATTCAGTAGGACCTGCTACTTGCTCGTCAAGATGCACGTCGAGGTTGACCCCCGCCTTCCGGTTTACAGGGTCGAACTACTCTAATGAAAATATTGACGTCACAAGCACATCCCTACTAAATCCTCAAGTCGAAGGTTCACGAATACCTATCACAACCTTTCGATTCCGTCATTGGTGTCCGGTGAAATCCATGTGACGAATCGAGGGTGAGTCGGTTCGAGTATACTAATCCAATTAGCATACCTATAACGTGTGCTCCCACTAACCATTAGTGTTCGACAGGCACTCTCCATGTCAAAGAACACGTCATACAAGTCTTCACATAAACTTAACGCCCAGTCAAGTTTCATCGACTTGCGAACGATTAAGTATTTGAGCTATAACCTTTCCAGTGCCTACCCCCTTATCCAATAAGGAGTGAAACGTTTTGCTCTCAAATACACGGACTAGTTTCTATATGTTTATTTACGACTTAGGAATGCCAGTAACTACCAGTAAATAAAGAAACATTCATTTGCCTTATATAAATGGTTTACATAATTACAAGTACAATGCCCTCACTCAACAACCTCTGAGTGGCATTCGAGGGCATACTCCTAACATCGTTTAGCTGTATTGAAGTGTAATTCTTTGGGTGCTACTTGATATCTCGCACACACTCCTACAGCAAACTGGATATCGGGCCTGCTAGCCATTAGGTACAAGAGAGAGCCAATAAGCTTCCTGTAGAGTGATTGGTCAACCGGCTTTCCGTCTTCATCAGCACAAATTTACACGGAAGTGCTCATGGGGGTTGACGATGATTTGGAAGTGTTCATTCCAAATTTGTTGAGAAGCTCCTTGCTGTATTTTTCCTGGTTGATGAAGATCCCTGTAGGCAACTGCTTTACCTGTAAACCTAGGAAATAACTAAGTTCTCCCATCATACTCATTTCAAATTTACTTTGCATGAGATGAGAGAACCTTTGACACAAAGCAAGGTTAGTTGAACCAAAAATTATATCATCTACATAGATTTGCACCATTAGAAGGTCATCGCCTTCCTGTATTTTGAACAAGGTTTTGTCCACAGCACCTTTCTCAAATCCATTATCGGTTAGATACTGGGACAGGGTCTCATACCATGCTCTAGGGGCTTGCTTAAGTCCATACAGTGCTTTCCTCAGCCTGTATACTAGATCGATGCCGTCTGTGTTGGCAAACCCTGGTGGTTGTTCAACATAAACTTCTTCGGCAAGGTCTCCATTTAGGAATGCACTTTTGACGTCTATTTGGTATACAATGAAGCTCTTATGGGCGGCAAAGGCTAAAAATATACTAATGGCTTCTAGTCTGGCTACGGGGGCAAAAGTTTCATCGTATTCTATGCCTTCTTCCTGTCTATAGCCTTGTGCGACTAGTCTGGATTTATTCCTTATGATTAGTCCATTTCGATCCTTCTTGTTTCTAAATACCCATTTGGTTCCTATAACCGATTGATGCGTAGGTCTGGGTACAAGATACCATACATTGTTTCTCTCGAAACCGTTAAGCTCTTCTTCCATAGATGTTATCCAATGAGAGTTATTAAGAGCGTCTATGGTAGAAACAGGTTCGGACTGGGCTAAGAATACAGAAATAGTGCACATGTTGAGTCTTCTAAGCTTGGATTGAGATTTCCATTCAGGGAATGGTGATATCGCAGTATCTAGTTCTTCTTGTGCGCACAGTACATTTCCTTGTGTACTCTGTATTCTCCTACGAGTAGAAACACCAGCATTAATGTTTCCAATGATCAGCTCTTGTGGGTGATCTCTCAACCATCTTCGATCGGGTTCTAATTCAGGGTCCCGTACTATATCTTGAGTTGCTGTAGATACAGCTTCAGCTTGTACAGCATCGGCTTCATCTACTTCGATTCTTACAGGTGCAGGGTTGATTTCTAGGTCAACAACAGGTTCTATGGGAGTTGGTGGATCTAAGATGGAAAGTTGTTGGATGTTCTGAGTAACAGCTTCTACTCCTGTAGGGTCATGGTGAGGTTCGTCGAACACTACATGAACTGATTCCTCGATCGTCAGCTTCCTTTTATTAAAGATCCTGTAAGCTTTGCTGACGGAGAAATATCCTACAAATATTCCTTCATCCGACTTCTCATCGAAGGTTCTAAGTTGATCCTTCCCATTGTTCAACACATAGCACCTGCATCCAAAAATATGAAAATACGAAACTAACGGAGTTTTGGTGTTCCATACCTCGTATGCTGTTTTGTTGTGGTGCTTGTTGACGATACAGCGGTTTGAGTGTAGCATGCTGTATTGGTTGCTTCACCCCAGAAACGTTGTGGCAACTTGCTTGCGGCAATCATTGTCCTTGTAGCTTCTTTCAGCGTCCTATTCTTTCGCTCGGCAACACCATTTTGTTGAGGTGTATGGGCAGCTGAGTATTCATGCTATATCCCATTCTCCGAACAGTACTGCTCTATAAAGCGATTAGTAAATTTTGTACCTCTGTCGGAATGAATGGACATGATACTCAATGCCTTTTCATTTTGAATCTTTCTCAGGAGCTCAGGCATCTTTGATGTTGTTTCCTTCTTCTTGCTTAGGAAAATTGTCCAAGCATACCTGGAGTAATCATCAACAACAACAAGACAGTATTTCTTACCTCCCAAACTTACTGGGTCTATAGGACCATAGAGATCCATGTGTAGCATCTCCAACACTCTTTAGGTTGAAAGGTAGGATTTGCTCTTCAGAGTGGACTTGATTTGCTTGCCTTTCTGACATGGTCCGCAGACGCTGTCCTTTTTGAATAACACATTTGGCAATCCTCTTACCATTCCCTGTCTTGAGACCTTGTTGATCATCTTGAAGTTGACGTGAGATATCCTCTTGTGCCATAACCAGCTTAGATCTGCAGTGCCTTTGGCAACAAAGCATGGAATTGAGGAGCTCATAGGCTTCCAGTCAGCAATATACATGTTACCTGATCTACTTCCTGTAAGCACAACTTCTTTGGTCTGGATGTTCTTGACTCTACGGCGATCTATATAGAATTTCACCGAGAACTATTTATCACAGAACTGGCTAATAGTAAGTAGATTGTACTGTAAGCCTTCAACGTATGCAACATCGGTGACTTTGAATTTTCCGACAAGAAGGTTTCCTTTCCCTCTTGTTCTTCCTTTAGATTTATCACCGATGCGCACTTTTGGACCGCGACCTTCTACAAAATCTGATAGCTTGCTTCTATCTCCGGTCATGTGCCGAGAGCATCCACTATCGAAGTACCAGGTGTCCTCTTCTAGGATGTCCTGTATGCAAAGAGATTAGGTAGATTTAGGTCCCCTTTGATTTTTGGGTCCATGAATGTTAGTGCCTTTAGGTACCCATATTTTCCTGACAGCAATTGGTTTACTGTAGGATACATTCGGTATAGTGTTGTGGTATCTACGTGGGGCATATACGTAGTCGCTATAACCATGATAATTATTATGCATGTAAAATTCGGGGTTATTATTATTAGTCCAGTACGAGTGCCGTCTTAGAGGTGGAGCCATTTTCTTTGGCCTAACAGCTTGCCTTACAGGTCTCGATTGGATTCCCAACGCATTGTTGATCTTGTGCGGACACTGTTTTCTCGAGGAATAACGGGGCTCCTGTATCAATACCTAGGCATCTTTGTCTTGATAAAATGCTTGCCGTGCGGGCCTTTGGTATTTGGATCTGACCTTCCTTACGAGCGGCATTGTGGCTGTTGATATGCTCGGGGAGCATGTTGTTGAGTGCGCCTTTCAGGTCTGAATGGATGGTGATTTCGCTGTCTGGAGTATGATTGAGGTGGCGGAATGGCAGCCTTTGCTGTTCGCTGAGCAACATGTTCCTTCACAGGACTCGAAGTTTCTTTCGACACAGGAATGGGTTCCACACCCCTGACAAACACTGTACTAGTTTTCCCTTTGTTTGAACATGAGTTGTATCCTAAGCCACTTTTATCATGAGCATGTTGCCCAGTGCTTAGAATTTCTTCCATTCTTTTGGATGATTTCTCGAAAGATTTCAGAATGGTCTCAAGTTCATCTTCTCGTTTTTCGAGAGTTTTGACTTTGGCTTGAAGTAGAACAAAATCATTTGTCTTGATCTCATTGTGATTTTTAACCTCACTTAGTTCATGAGCAAGTTGATGATTGTTCTCTATGAGTTTTTCATAGTCGACTTTGCTGGTTTCACAATCAATAGACATATTTTCATAATTTATTTTCAGCAAGTCATTTTCATCTTTCAGCTCTAGGTTTGATAGTTGGAGCTGTATATTCTCATTTTCAATGTCTCATAGGCCTTTTGAATGTTTTAAACTCATTCATCATGTTTTCAAAAGTATGAGATGCACTTACTGGAATAGCTGAGGTTGAGCTTACCTCATCGTCGCTATCTTCATCTTCCGGAATGTCCTTGGCCATAAAGCACATATATGCTTTATCATCGAATTCATCGTCAGATGAATCACTTTCAGTGACCACCTGAAGACATTCTTCGGACTTCGATGGTGCGGGGGAGGCTTCTGATTCTCCAATTAGGGCCTTGAGCTTGTTTTTCCAAGCACGTCTTCTTTCATCCCTCTCTTGTTTCTCGGCTTCTGGCAACCTTTGAACTTTGGGATGAGGACATTTATTTGCATAAATGTCCTAGTTTCCTGCAATTATAGCACAGGTTAGCATCACCGGATGAAGTTTCGGTACTTACCTTGTGGACAGGTTTGGGCCTGTAGTGAGTTTTTCCCGATTGCTTGATGAACTTCTTGAACTTATGCATGAGAAGCGCCATTTCATCTTGAGACAAGATGTCGTCGTCACTGTCAGCACTCTTGTGACTAGGCTTCGACGAGATGGGCATGCTGTGTCGACGGTTCGATACAGCAGCTAGTGCTGTAATCTTTGAAGGAGATTCTTCAGCTTTCTCTCTTATGTCAATATCATACTCAAAAGCTTTGAGGTCAGAGAAGAGATCAAAAGTAGATATTTCATTTAGATTACACGACACATGCATAGCTATGGTCTTAATGTTCCATCGGGCAGGGAGAGATCTGAAGATTTTTAAATTCTTCTCCTTTTGGGTATAAATTTTGCCCAAAGCTTCAAGTTCACCAACAATACCAGTGAATCTGAGGTCAAGTTCCTCAAGTGTCTCAGTTGGTTTCATTTTAAAAGATTCAAATTGCTGAGTCAGTTTTGAAATTTTGTTTTCTTTTGAGAGCTCAATTCCTTCACAAATCAACTTGAGTTTATCCCAAATTTCCTTGGCTGTTTTACAGCTCTTTACCTTCGAGAACGTGTCTTTGTCAAGAGTGACAAATAACGCGTTCTTAGCCATATTATCGAGATTGGCGCGCTTTCTTTCATCTGTGGTCCATTACTCGCGCTCCTTCTCGAGCATCTCAGCATGGGCTTGCCCTTCAATCCTTGCGGCTGTGTTTACCTTCATTATCTTGATGGGGCCATCTTGTATAACAAAAATCATCTCTTCGTGCATTGCTGCAAGATGAGCCTCCATCCCGATTCTCCGATCATCAAATTCATTAATAGAGAACATGGGTACTTTGTTGATCATAGATGTATCCATGTGAGAATAAAGGAATGAAAAAGACTGTTTTAAAAATTAAGTGATTTGGATCTGATTCGGTTAAAAATACGACTGATTCTTTTTAGAATCAACCTCTCTGATACCACTTGTTGCCCACTAAGTATACTGGATACAGCTTGGAAAGTGTTTTAAACTACAAGCTGTACGGTTTTAAATCTGAGTGCATAGCGGAAGTCTTAAATACGGTAAGTTGTTGAGGATACAGCAACTCAATATGCAGAGTATACTTAAATAATCATAGTTATTAAAACAATAAAGGCAGAAGGTAAATAACACAATATTTAAAGTGGTTCGAGGTAAACCCCTCTACGTCCACTAGTCCTCCACACAGGAGTAAAAAGTTTATTATAATTACTGCGTACACAACTACGTAATTATAACAACACTTAATCAATATATCTTTCACACAGATTGATATAAAGATCTTAGCTTTTAATCGTTCACACAGATTGGTTTGAGCTAACACTTTGACTGGCTTATTCACACACAGTTCTGAAGCTTCGTCTTCTTCGATGCAAATCCCTCACACATAGTTCGGGAGAAGCAAAGATTACTCAGTCCACACAGGGCTGATCTGCGTTTGTTCAAAGATAGAACACGGTATGAACAACAGCTTTGACTTTCTGATCTTCTAGATGATGATGTGTTGTTCAAGGTGTGAGCACTATATATCTCTTATATCTGAATAGCAGAAAGCTTGTGAGATATGTTTTGCTCTGAATATTTCTTTGTAAGCTTGATCGTTTGTAAGTCGTTCAGCCGCTCAGTGTTTCAGTAGTTGATGATCTTCAAACTCTGGAGATATATATAGTCTCTGAAATATATCCATTTGAAATCTATCCGTTGGGCAAGATTCTGTGACAACAGACATTTGACTGAGATCCGGATATTGCGGGATTTGTAGATCTTCTGACTTATAGTATTTAAATACTTTATCCTTTAGTATTTAAATACTTCTTTATCAACGGGACTTGTATTCCTGTTGAGAACTGTATGGAAGGGTCACTGTATTGATATTCGAGACAGCTTCCACACTTAGTCTTTACGGGACTCTTTGCTGTACTGAAAGTTTCCACTGTATGCTGGATCTACTAGAGGTCTTCGATACATGTTGACACTTTAGATCAGCTTTTCGATACAGTTTGCTTACTGTATGATGGATTGGCATATTGTCAAAACATCTTATCACCACTATTCGATACAGGGATTGTTTATCCTAATTGTTTCGATACCGGGTTTTGTTATCCCAACAATTTCGATACAAGGTATTGTTATCCCAACACATATTGACCCGACCGCCGGGGTTGATCGGAGGGATCGACTCATCTGAGTACTCCGGATCATTTCGTTCGAGCCTAGCGATTGGATTGGGAGGTTGATGGTCATCATTCTGTCGCCGATCGTGGCCCCCGGTCCTTTCTGCCCGGGGCTACGGCTTGGTTACCAAACTGTCCAGCTTGCCTTCCTCGAACAATCTCCACAGTTGTCTGAGGAGGTCGCGGCATTGGCTGGTGTTGTGGCCGGGACTTTTGTGGTAGGCACAAAATTTATTGCGGTCGAGATGACCATTGTACCTCATCGGCTTTGGCTTGCTTAGCCATTCGCGCCCCTTGATGGCGTTGAAGATATGGGCCGGAGATAGGTTGAGGTTGCGGAGGAGGTGGACTTCCACATCCTCGAAGGCCTTGAACTCCCCGGGTGGCTTCGCGACCGCCTTTCTAATCTTGGCTATCGCCTTCTTTGGGATGGGAGGTGGCGCCTTCCTCTCTCCGGTTGCCCCCTCGCCTAGGCGAAGGGTGAGCAACCTCTGCCTGGCTAGAAAGTCGGCGGCCTTGGCTTGGAAGATCGCGTAGGTCAGGGGGATGTCCTTTGTGAGGTGCCTGAACATGGGAGAAAGACCATCGAAACCCCCTAGGACCGAGTAGAGGGCGAGCTCGTCGCTTATGGGCTCGCCGGTGAGGACTATTTCATTCACCCGGTCGATGTAATCTTCATCGGACTCGTCTTTCCCCTGCCTAATCTTCATCATGCGGTGGGGACCTTATGGCCGAGTGACCTTGGCAGCGAAGTATGATGTGAAGTTGCTCGCCAGCTTTTCAAAATAGTTAATTGAGTGCGGTGGCAATGAGATGTACCACCTATGGGCAAGATTGCCCAATGTTAAAGGGAACATTCGGCATTTCGTCGTGTCTGACGCCCCACATCCGGTCATGTAGATCCGGAACTTGCTTAAGTGAGTCTCGGGATCCGATCTCCCCTCATACAGTGGTGTTTGAGGAGGAGCGATCTTTGGTTGCACGGGGGCAAGCTCGATCTGGACCGCGAGCGGCTCACTTGGTCCGGCGACCTTTCTAGGAGCGCTTTCATATCGTCGAGCTGGCGTTGCATTGCGGCCATCGCCGTAGCCTGGATGTTCGCAGTCTGGCTATCAGAGCAGGAGCCGAGGCGATCATGTACTGATATCCTGGCTCTGTTGTAGGCGACGAAGTCTTTGCCGCCGAGCTCGATTTTTCGGCGAGTGGGAGCCAAATGGCTAATCTGTTTATTGGGAGTTGGGTATGCCGTGTAATACCCAGTCGAAAGTCATGTCATTTCAAACCTCTTCATGTTCTTCGAATCGTGATTTGTTGAGCGAACCCTTGTAATCATTGCTTGGAACCACCATTTTGGGGTTTCCGTACTTCTATTTCGTGTTATTGTTGCCCAGACATTGAATCCTATTACTTTTATTCTCTTCCCGGGTCATTTTCCATCATTTTAGGACCCAAAGGGGGTGTGAGCCGCGGCACAAGGAGTGTGCGCCGCGGCACACACATTTCCTAAACCTGGCCGAGCGGACTGTACCGGGTGCCGCGGCACTTGCCGAGTCGGTGCGCGGCACACTTAAGGCGAGCCGCGGCACACTTGTGTTGCATCCTCGGCCATAAACCGCTGCCGGTGCCGCGGCACACACAGGCTGAGCCGCGGCACCGCCGAAACACAGGAGCAATTTTAGGATCGTGCCTTGCACGCTGAGGTGAGCCGCGGCACACAATGCGGTCATCTGCATAATTCGGCTTTTAAGTGAGATTTCCGCTCATTTCCTCCATTTCCTTCTTCCACTGCGAGAGAGAGTTTGAGGGAGGAGTTTTCTCACATCTATCACTTGTGTGTTGGAGATTTACCACTTTCACTCGGTTGGGAAGCCCGGATAGTCGATCTAACGCGTATTCCTTGGATCATAGAGCTTGGATATTCAAGAGGTAATTTCTTCGACATCTTGACTTCTCGATTTTGTGTGGGTATTGACGTTTTGGATGATAAAATCATGGTGTATGAAGTGATATATGCGTGAGTATGGACATGTTTGAGTATTCATCGGATTATTGAAAGATTATTCAAGAACACTTTGAATTTGGTGTTGGATTTTGGGGGGTTTTCGTAGATTCATCCGTTTTATCCGATTGAGGCTTGAGAACCTTGAGATTTTGATATATCTATACCGTATGAGTGTTTTCTTACGATTTTACGGGATTGGATTGTGCCGTTTTCGGACTTGTGGGAGTTTGGGCGATTTCCCAACCTTTAGTTGTTCACCCGTATATTTTCTTGAATCGTAGACGAGTTTCGGGAGTCTCTTCGTGTAATTCGAGTATAGATAATTAATTGCCATATTCCTTGCGAATCGTTTAGGTGCCGGAAGCGCGTTCTTGGACCTACCGAACTCATACCTTTCCTCCGTTCGATTTCTCGATGTCTCAAAGGCAAGTATACATTTATGATTGTACGTTCTCGACTTTGAAAGTAAGAAATATTGATGGCATATCATGAACGAACCGTTTTTACGGCATTCATAGATATATTGATGGCATATTATGAACGAACCGTTTTTACGGCATTCATGTATGTATTGTTGGCATGTAATGAACGAACCGTTTTTACGGCATTCCTACATGTATCGGCGTATGAGGTGAACGAACCGTTTCTACGGCATTCACATACGTATCGGCGTATGAGGTGAACGAACCGTTTCTACGGCATTCACATACGTCTTATGAGATTTTAGTTATTCCGGAATACTAGTCTTGAATTGATGAATTGACGGTTACATTTACTTTATTGTCGAGGAGTATTGTGTTTCATATTGATATACTTACATTAGCTATTCGACGGCTAACCCCTTTATAGGGGAAATACGTTTCATGTATTTCAGTTCGGAGAGTCGGACAGGCAGGTATCGGGTCGGCATGAAGATGGTGGGCAAGTGTGATACTGTGTCTTTCTTCCCGTGGTGTTATGAGTTTTCCGTTCAGTGTTGTTGTACTGGATTGGTTATTGAATACTCGAGTATTGTTTCCCATTTTCTTTGATTCCCGGCCTGTGTTTGCCGAAGTATTGGTTCATATTGTGATGTCTGTGAATACATTGGTTCTGTTTTTGAATACCATTGTAATGTTTTCATTCTATTGTGTGTAGACCTTCTCGGTCAAAGTTTACAGTTCCGCGTATATTTAGCCTTGTGGGTCCCACGGCGGGGCTCACGGTGCTGTAATATACCCTGAATAACTTGGGGGTGTTACAGAATATGGTATCAGAACTTAGGTCTATGGATACCTAGGCTGTCGGTCTTTTGGGTCGAATGAGTCGTCAATTGGCGATCGTGTCCGCCGGGTTGCTGATGATGTAGCGTGATGATCGGCGATCGGGCTGGAAGACTGTCGATCGTCGCTCGGCTGCCGATCGCTTTATTCGTAGGTTGATATCGGCGATCGGGCGGGAGATCGTCGTCCGGGCGCCGATCGCGCTGCTCACAAGCTAAGAAGGAACCTTTGCCTGGCCAGAAAATATGCGGCTCTAGCCCGGAAGGCTGCGTAGGTTGTAGGTTGGTTCTTCGTGAGATGCCTGAACATAGGCGAAAAACCCTGAAATCCTCCTAGGACCGCGTAGAGGGCGGTCTCATCGCTTACGGGCTCGCCGTTGAGGATGATCCCGTCTACTCGGTCGATGTAGTCCGAGTCGGACTCTTCTTCTCCCTGCTTTATTTGCATCATGCGAAAGCGACCTTCAGGCCGGACGACTCTGGTGGCGAAGTACTCCGTGAAGACGTGCGCCAGCTCGTTAAAGGAGCCAATGGACCGAGATGGCAATGAGGTGTACCACCGGTGGGCGAGGTCGTCCAGCGTCATAGGGAACATTCGGCACCGGGTCGCGTCTGATGCCCCACACCCGGTCATGTAGATGTTGAACTTCCTCAGGTGCACCTGGGGGTCCGATCGCCCCTCGTACACGGGAGTTTGAGGAGGAGCGATCTTGTGCTGCATGGGGGCGATCTCGATGTCGATCGCGAGCAGCTCGCTTGGCTCGGCGATCGTCTTTATGGCGCCTGCCCTGGATTCCAGGAGCGCTTTCACGTCGTCGAGCTGACGTTGCAATGCGGCAATCACCGTGGCTCGGCTGCTTGCTGATCGGCTTTGGGAGCGGGAGCCGAGGCGATCGTGTACCGATCTCCGGACTCCGCTGCTGCCGACCTCGTCAATTTGGCGAGCGGGAGCCAGGCGGCTGGGTTGCCTTCTGGGAGCCGGGTAGGCCGAGCTCCTGGTGACGGACTCAAACTCCGTCGTCTCGTAGCTGGGGCCGGACTGCCACGGTCGCGGGTCAGTCGGCCGCCTGTGCGATCGAAGACGAGGTGCCCAGGCCGAGCGCCTCTTCTTGCGGACGAGCCTCTCGGCGATCGCTCGGCGATGCGCCTTGAGCTTCCGCTTGGACTTCCGGCGGGAGGCCGAGGGGGTGATAGCAGGAGGCGCGTCGAGAGCACTCCGTCGCTCCTGTAGGACGGCCATGACCTCGTCGATCTGTTCCTTGGTTCGGAGCTGATCGAGCGAGAGGCTCGGGCCGCCGCCCAGGGATGGGATCGAGCGTCTCTGACCGCGGCGGCTGCCTTCCACCATCGGCTGCGGCTCGGACTGGGACGGAACGGGGGGTCTGGCCGGCTGGTCAGCGGCTTTCTTCGACGCGGAGGCGGAAGACATGATTTCTGAAAGATTTCTTTGAAGTGCAGTGAGTGTCACTTCACGTATCTGCCTCGAGAACAGTGAGTGTTCTTCGGGACGGTAGGTATAAAAATTTGAGGGTTGGATCCCCTTCCTCTAGCGCCAATTGTTGTTGCCCAAAATATTTATCCGAAGATTAATACTGTTGGAAGACGGACAACAAACAACAATTGCGGGAGCACTTCCGAGAGAAGATAAATAATACAAGATTTGTCGGGTTTGTTAGGCCCGGGCTTGAATGCTCTCGCGAGATGTTATTAATATGAATATTCGTGGATACAAGTATTAATGAGAGAAATCTAAATACAATGAGTGTAAAAAGACTCTGTTAATCCGGCTCTTGAGCGAAGCTCGGTGTTCTTCGTCCCTGCCGATCGTCTGCTGGATGAGAGAGGCCGGGAGAAGAAGGACCGAATGATAGCTGTTGCCAAGAGTTGGAGATAGCCAAGTGCTGGGTATTGATTTTGTCTAATGTGCTGAAATCGCGATAATGCCAGAGAGTTGGCCGAGTGCAGGGTGCCTTGTATATATAGTGACAGCCGGGTCTTGTCCTCTGGCGGGCGATCGCCTTCCGGCCATTATAATAATGGGGCGATCGTCCGCCGGCCAATATTATAATGGGGCGATCACCAGGGCTGTCGGGCAAAAGTCCAAGGAAGAGGCTGGCGCCAGCTGGGCGGTCCAATGGGGAGTCAGCACGCGTCCGGAATCAATTGTCACATGCGGCCCTACTGACAGCTTTCGGCGGCTTGTCGGCTGGTGGAAAGATTCTGCCAGGCTGTGGTCAATGACCCGAGATATGCGGATCTTGTCTCGGATCTTGCACGTGGTGCCAGTCTTAAGGTTCGGCCTTTGCCGACTGGATGGCCATCGGTGCTGATCGACATGAGGCGGTCGTCTCTAGCTGGTCATCAGAGGTCGCCATCGGCCAGCTACTGAGGGTCGGCATTCGGTCGGTTGCTGAGGGTCGGCATTCGGTCGGTCACCAAGGGTCGGTCGGCAGAAGCCGAGAGAGGATCGCCCGCTTGTCGGTCGCCAGGAGTCGGTCGCCGAGTACCGAGTGACGATCGTATCTGAGGTCGATCGCTCGGCACCAGGACTTGTCCTGGGACCTTCGGTTGGCCGATTTAGCTCGTCCGCTGGGTTAAGGCATGGCCGCCTGGTCGCTGATCGGCAGTTCTGCCTCGGCCGCTCGGCTGTGACTCGGTCGCCCGATCTCCGAGGCGATCGCCGGTCGGAGAGTGTTAATTCTTGACACAACACAAGGGGCTGCAATTTTCTCGAAAATTGATTTGAGATCCGGGTATTATCAACTCAGGGTGAGGGAGTCCGACGTTCCGAAGACGGCGTTTCGGACGAGATATGGGCATTATGAATTTGTAGTTATGCCTTTTGGGTTGACAAATGCGCCGGCAGTATTCATGCAATTAATGAATAAAATATTCATAGAGTACCTCGACAGGTGTGTAGTCGTCTTTATTGATGACATCTTAATCTATTCTCGAGATAAGGAGGAACATGCCCGACACTTGCGTTTGGTCTTAGACATTTTGAGAACCGAGCACCTCTAACCAAAATTCTCGAAATGTGAGTTTTGGTTGGAAGAAGTTATGTTTCTCGGCCATGTCATTTCGGCCGAAGGGGTTCGTGTAGACCCGCAGAAGATCGAGGCAGTGCTAGGCTGGGCACCGCCTAAAAATGTTAAGGAGGTTCGTAGCTTTTTGGGCCTTGCTGGGTATTATCGTCGGTTTGTCGAGGGGTTCTCGAAACTCGCTCGACCGCTTACGAAATTACTCCAGAAGACTGAAAAGTTTGTTTGGACGGATGAGAGACAACAGAGCTTCGATGAACTAAAGAGACGTTTGACTTCAGCGCCAATATTAACTTTACCGCATGGTAACGAGGGCTTTGCGAGTCTGATGGCGCTTGGGTCAAGGCACATTTGTGTTCTTATGCAGCAGGATAAGACAATAGCTTTTGCGTCAAGACAACTAAAGCCTTACGAGATGAATTATCCTACTCACGATTTAGAGTTGAGACAGAGAATCCTCCGAGAAGCCCATGCTACGCCTTACTCAATCCACCCCGGGACGAGTAAGATGTACAAAGATTTGAAGCGAAATTTTTGGTGGAATAACATGAAGAAGGATGTTACGGAGTTTATACTACGGTGCTTGACGTGTCAACAAGTCAAGATCGAACATCAATGACTGGCGGGGTTGTTGAAACCACTTCCCATTCCCGAGTGGAAGTGGGAAGATATCTCAATGGATTTTATCACTGGCATGTCGAGAACTCAGACTGGAATGAATATGATTTGGGTAATTGTCGATCGATTGACCAAGTCTGCACACTTCTTGGGTATTAAGGATACTTGGGGACCGGATAGATTGGCTCGAACCTTTATCGCTGAGATCGTGAGGTTACACGGTGCCCCCAAGACCATTGTTTCTGATCGAGACGGCCGTTTCGTATCGCATTTTTGGCAGGCCGTTCATCAGGCTCTTGGGTACTGAGTTGAGATTGAGTACTTCCTTTCATCCTCAGTTGGACGGTCAGACAGAGAGGACGATTTAGACGTTGGAGGATATGTTGCGGGCTTGTGCCTTAGACTGGAGTAATGATTGGGAGCTTCACTTGCCGTTGATCGAGTTTGCTTACAATAATAGTTGGCATGCGTCGATCAAAATGGCACCCTTCGAGGCACTCTATGGTAGGCGATGTAGGTCGCCATTATGTTGGGATGAGGCTTCTGAGCTACTTGGGACGGAACCGGATATGTTGTTGGAGACCAAGGAAAAGATTTCTATTATCCGAGATCGATTACTGACTGCCCAGAGTCGTCAGAAATCTTACGCTGATACTCGTCGTCGACCCTTGGAGTTTGAAGTGGGGGATCATGTTTTGCTCAAAGTATCGCCGACCAGAGGAGTTTTCCGCTTCGGGAAAAAGGGGAAACTCAGTTCAAGGTATATCGGACCTTTCGAGATTTTGGACAGAGTTGGAGATTTAGCTTATCGCTTGGCATTACCTCCAGCTTTGAGTCACGTCCATAGTGTTTTTCATGTGTCCCAGTTGAGGAAGACGTACCGGATCCGAGCCACATTATCGACTACAGTGAGATTGACGTAGCCGAGGATATTACCTTTCCGGAGAAACCCGTGAAGATTCTTGAGCGTCGTGAGAAACAACTTCGGCATAAGACCATTCCACTGGTTAAAGTGCAATGGTCGAGGCATGGAGTCGAAGAGGCGACTTGGGAGACGGAAGAGAAGATGCGGGTGGAATACCCCGAACTATTTATTTCTTAAGTTTCGGGACGAAACTTCTTTTTAGAGGGGGAGAATGTAATACCCGGTCGAAAGTCATGTCATTTCAAACCTCTTCATGTTCTTCGAATCGTGATTTGTTGAGCGAACCCTTGTAATCATTGCTTGGAACCACCGTTTTGGGGTTTCCGTACTTCTATTTCGTGTTATTGTTGCCCAGACATTGAATCCTATTACTTTTATTCTCTTCCCGGGTCATTTTCCATCATTTTAGGACCCGAAGGTGTGAGCCGCGGCACAAGGAGCGAGCGCCGCGGCACACACATTTCTTAAACTCGGCCGAGCGGGTATGCGGGTGCGCGGCTGCGCCGCAGTCTGCGGCACCTGCTGCCGAGTCAGTGCCGCGGCACACCTAGGCTGAGCCGCGGCACACTTGTGTTGCATCCTCAGCCATAAACCGCCTGTACCCGGTGCCGCGGCACACCTGGGCTGAGCCGCGGCACACTGCCGAAACCTGGGAGCAATTTTTAGGACTGTGCCGCGGCACGCCTGGGCTGAGCCGCGGCACACAATGCGGTCAACTGCATAATTCGGCTTTTTAAGCGAGATTTCCGCTCATTTCCTCCATTTCCTTCTTCCACCTGCGAGAGAGAGAGTTTGAGGGAGGAGTTTTCTCACATCTATCACTTGTGTGTTGGAGATTTACCACTTTCACTCGGTTGGGAAGCCCGGATAGTCGATCTAACGCGTATTCCTTGGATCATAGAGCTTGGATATTCAAGAGGTAATTTCTTCGACATCTTGACTTCTCGATTTTGTGTGGGTATTGACGTTTTGGATGATAAAATCATGGTGTATGAAGTGATATATGCGTGAGTATGGACATGTTTGAGTATTCATCGGATTATTGAAAGATTATTCAAGAACACTTTGAATTTGGTGTTGAATTTTGGGGGGTTTTCGTAGATTCGTCCGTTTTATCCGATTGAGGCTTGAGAACCTTGAGATTTTGATATATCTATACCGTATGAGTGTTTTCTTACGATTTTACGGGATTGGATTGTGCCGTTTTCGGACTTGTGGGAGTTTGGGCGATTTCCCAACCTTTAGTTGTTCACCCGTATATTTTCTTGAATCGTAGACGAGTTTCGGGAGTCTCTTCGTGTAATTCGAGTATGGATAATTAATTGTCATATTCCTTGCGAATCGTTTAGGTGCCGGAAGCGCGTTCTTGGACCTACCGAACTCATACCTTTCCTCCATTCGATTTCTCGATGTCTCAAAGGCAAGTATACATTTATGATTGTACGTTCTCGACTTTGAAAGTAAGAAATATTGATGGCATATCATGAACGAACCGTTTTTACGGCATTCATAGATATATTGATGGCATATTATGAACAAACCGTTTTTACGGCATTCATGTATGTATTGTTGGCATGTAATGAACGAACCGTTTTTACGGCATTCCTACATGTATCGGCGTATGAGGTGAATGAACCGTTTCTACGGCATTCACATACGTATCGGCGTATGAGGTGAACGAACCGTTTCTACGGCATTCACATACGTCTTATGAGATTTTAGTTATTCCGGAATACTAGTCTTGAATTGATGAATTGACGGTTACATTTACTTTATTGTCGAGGAGTATTGTGTTTCATATTGATATACTTGCATTAGCTATTCGACGGCTAACCCCTTTATGGGGGAAATACGTTTCAGGTATTTCAGGTTCCAGGAGGTCGGACAGGCAGGTATCGGGTCGGCATGAAGATGGTGGGCAAGTGTGATACTGTGTCTTTCTTCCCGTGGTGTTATGAGTTTTCCGTTCAGTGTTGTTGTACTGGATTGGTTATTGAATACTCGAGTATTGTTTCCCATTTTCTTTGATTCCCGGCCTGTGTTTGCCGAAGTATTGGTTCATATTGTGATGTCTGTGAATACATTGGTTCTGTTTTTGAATACCATTGTAGTGTTTTCATTCTATTGTGTGTAGACCTTCTCGGTCAAAGTTTACAGTTCCGCGTATATTTAGCCTTGTGGGTCCCACGGCGGGGCTCACGGCGCTGTAATATACCCTGAATAACTTGGGGGTGTTACATGCCGAACTCCTGGTGACGGATTCGGACTCCGACGTCTCATGGCTGGGGCCATAATGGCCAGGTTGCCATGAAGGATCACTTCCCAGGCGGCTGAAGAGGGAACTGTCCCGCCTCGCGAGTGCCTTTTCTCGTGAACCGGGGCTTTCTGACGATTACTCGACATATAACCCCTTGAGCTTTCGTTTGCCCGCGCGCGGATGGCTGAGGGGGTAATAGTGGGTGCATCGCATGCTCTCCGTCGCTCCCTTAGGATGGCCATAGCCTCCTCGATCTGTTCCACAGCTTGGAATTGATTGAGTGAGAGGCCAGGGACGTCCCACGGGGGTGGGAGTGAGAGTCTGGCGTCGCCGAAGCTGCCTTCTGTCGTAGGTTGGGACTCGGTCTGGGCCGGAATAAGGCATCCGGCAGACCGTAAGGTGACTCTCTTCGAGGTGGTGGCAGATGTAACACGCCCAAATCCCATTGGGTTATTACAGTGCCGTGGACCCCACACCCGGAGTTCCACCAGGCGAACATGACTAAAATATATTAAAATTAACCAACAAGGGAGATCACAGTCCCTCCCATGATATCCGACACAATATTCCGATAAGGAATTTCAACGACAACGATGGGCCTATATGGCCAAAATAAAAATACAACAACATCCACGAGCATCTGCTCGGGTAATACATGATGACAATGACTGACAAACTGGAGAGCACTCTGTTGTTACCCAAAATATTATCCGGAGATAGTATTGCTGGAATGATCGAGTAACAAACAAATGCGAGAACACTTCCGTGAGAAAAAAGATAACACAAGATTTGCCGGGGTTGTTAATCCCGGGCTTGAATGCTCTCGCGAGATGTTATTAATAAATATACTGTCGAGTACAAATATTAATGTTAGAATCTACTACAAGGAGTGTAAAGACTTCTAGTTATCGAGGCTTTAGAGCGCGTAGATTGCCGGAAGAACCAGATAGATATATCTGTGAGTTCTTGTTTGGGATATATGATGAATGTGTATGAATATCACTATGAATGTGTTAGTGGTTGCCAAAAGAGCCTTTGATTCTCTTTTTGGTATGTATTTTGCACTGAATTCGTAGTAATTTTCGCGTCCCTTTTGCTGCTGCAGTGAGTTCTCTATTTATAGGGGACAAGGTAGTTGGGACCCCTTAGGCGATCGCCGGCGACCGCCGTTTTTTATATTATAATAAGGTGGCCGATCGTCCCGTCACATGGGGCTGTCCCCTTAAAGTCAGGGGCTGCTGCTGGAGCCAGCTGTGTGAGCCAATGAGAGGCCAACACGCGTCCTGGGCAGCTGTCAGGGGAGGACCCACTCTGTACCTTTCGGAAGCTTTGTCGGTAGGTGTGGTAGGTGTGGTAGGTGACAGGCTGGGGTCAAAGATCCTATCTGTCGGTATCTTTTGAAGATCCGCATGTGGGCCACCGTCCAAGATTCGGTCTTCGACGACTTTGACGGATGCCGGATCCATACGTGGCATGAGATGATCGCCTCTGGTCCGATCATTAAAGACGATCGTCAGATATCAAAAGACGATCGCTGTGTATCAAAAGACGATCGCCGTATTATGCCGAACTCTAGGAGTTTGTCCAGAGTATGTCTTCCATGGTTGGTTTCTCTGATCGTGATGACGATCGCCTATAGAGGCGTTTTAATCGCCGCACAACAATTGCCCCCCGGTTTGCCTTGATGTTGAAAACACGGGGTGAGGTGGCACTGTTGGCGATCGCCAATTTTTAGCCGATCAGCCGATCTGAATTCAAATCCGGGCGGCGGGAAATGAAGGCGGGCTTTTTAAAGTGACAGGGACACGCGTCGCGCCGCTGTTGGGGGAGTCCGACGGTTTGTCAGACTTGTCAGATGGCGTGCCCTCGAAAAGACGCGTACGCGGGATCCTAGGGCATTTTTTAATGCGTCCCCACGTGACAGTTGCGATCCAGCCCTCGAGGTTTCTCCTATTTGCATTCAGGCCCTCGTCTCCATCTATAAAAAGGGAGGGGCTTCTTCTCCTTCATTTTTTACGCGTCCTTGTATCCCTAGCCGAATTTCTGCAAAAAACTCAGGAGCTTCTTGCGCCGACTTCCTTCTTTCCTCTAGGTAAGAAAAATTAACCTTCTCCCTCTCTTTACTTTCTGATATGTCGGGAGGATCCAAAACCTTTGAGACCGGAAGTTCTTCCACTGCCGCAGCGTCGCCTGAACGAGAGGAGATTCCTGTTGGAGTGGATATGGAGACGGCCGTTGAAGCTATTTGAGCGGGGATTGCACCCGCAGAACTCGGAGAACTTTTCAACGAGGCCGAGGTGGCGAGGACGGCGGCGACGGCGGAGCAGGGGGCCTCGCCGGCGGATGAGGATGATTTGATGCGGGAGGCCTGGGAACGAGAGAGTATCTTTGGCCCTGCCTATGTCGCTTTTGCTCGGATGGTGGAAGCGATCGCCGAACCCTGTCCGGAATTCGACTTCGAGGCCTACTCCGCCGCTCACCCTTACGAACATGCGAAGCGGACGGTTTTTCAGGCTGCCGTTCTGTCTCCGTGGACTCTCGGAAAAATCCGGAGTACGGCGACCGAGAAAGACCTGAGCCGTTGGAGGGCCAAATATCACATCCCCTCTGACGTTTTCTTGCACGTGCCTTCGCAGAATGAACGTGCCGATCAACCGCCTGAGGGCATGGTTGCCGTCAACGGGTTGATTATGGAGGCCGGTCTGCGATTTCCTCTTCCATTTGTCGTCTCCTACTTGCTGATCGCCTAGAATCTGGCGCCTCTTCAGCTGACGCCGAACGCTTGGCTACAGATTATCTGCACGCTGACACTGTTTGGCGGTCACCGGTTGTTCCGCCTCCTTTCCGCGCTGGAGATGAATTATCTGTTTAAATTGACCGCGCAGAAGGGACGCCGCCTCCTTACACATATAGTAAATTGACCGCGCAGAAGGGACGCCGCTACGGGAGGAGCACGGACGCCGCTATGGGAAGCGGATCGCCCAAGGGGCATTGCGGACGGGACATGTCCGGGACTGTCCGACAGCGCAGGGGACGCGGGCAAGGTCGGGCGAGCAGCAGTCGTGTGGGACAAGGCACGACGGGACAAGGCCGAGTCTGGGAACAGGACTCGAGCTGGGCGGCCGGACGCGGGCGTGGGATGCCGGGCGCGGCCGGCGTGCGCGCGCGAGGTGCGAGAGAGACCCTCCCCGCCTATAATAGGCTTAGACGGAAAAAGCCTTGTGGGGGCAGTAGACATTGAAAAGTTGAGGAGCCACTCAGCAGGTAAGACTCGACCGGAAGCAACTAGAAGCGGACCGGCTTGGTCCAGGAGGTTCGGGAAGAGTCTGGAACAATGCAGAAACGGGCCCAGATGGTCAGGGCCGAGATGGGCCGGTGCGGGCCGAGACGGGCCGATGCGGGCCGGGACGAACAGAGACGGTCCGGGCACCCGGGATGATGGAAGAACCTTCTAAGGGCCTCCTAGAAGGATGAAATACTTGAATGTTATAGAGTATTCTAGATAATTGTACTTAGCCTTGTACTTGGAATTATCTAGAATATGTTTGTAAGACTTGTATATTGTAGACAAGTGTGGATGATTCTAGAGTTAGGTTCTAGAATTGTAATATTGTAGATAGGTCTAGAACCCTCCAAATGAGGAGGTGGAGTAGAAGGTTCTAGGTTCTAGGAGTAGTATAAATAGGTGAAGGGGAGGCTCATTTGCAACCAACCCTCAAAGACTCAACATTCTTGTATTGTGAAGTGTTTGTGAAATAGTGAAGTTTTACTCTCAACTCCCAAGTGTTTAAACCCCTCTTTCACACTTAGCAACTGAGTGAGTTAGGCTTACTAGCTATATCGAGGCCATTCTAGTCTAGTGCCGCACGGGTCCGAAGAGCTTTCGAGTGCTCAAACCCAACCCCGTGACAAGTGGTATCGGAGACACGCTAGTGGTTCAAGGAGCTTCCGCATTGAGACGTTGCTGAGAGGTATTGTGCAAGGAGGACCGATGGAGACTACGTCCAGCGTCACCAAAGTTCAACCCGACCAGGAGAAGGACAAGTCCAGGAAAGGGTCTAGGGACAAGTCCGTGGAGAGAGGTGTTTCCATGGAAGCACGAGTGGCTCGGCTGGAGGAAGCCATGGGCAAGCACGCAGATGCTCTCGAGGTATGGAGCAATATGGCCGATCAGGTGACGGAGATGAGCGAGTCGTTGGAGGAGCTTGAGAACCGGGTGACGGGCACCCTTAACGCGTTGCGACGCGACTTGTGTGAGGAGATCCTTGAGTCTGTCAGGAAGGAGGTTCGGTCCATGATCGCAGCCTTTCGAGAGGAGATCATAGGGAGGATCGAGACCATCGAAGGAAGGGCAGCACTGTACGAGCGGGCGATGGCCCACGGTCGGGACCAGCGGTGTGCGGCACCCCATCGAATCGACATCCCCCGGCCGTGTTCGTTCCAAGGATCGCGGAATGGTAGGGAATTGGACGACTTCCTGTGGAACATGGAGCGTTACTTTGGTGCATCGGGGATAGCAGATGATGCGACCAAGTTGCAGACGGCTCCATTCTTTTTAGCCGATGTAGCGCTGCTATGGTGGAGAAGGCGCGAAACAGAGATCGCGCGTGGTACATGTCGGATGGAGACATGGGAAGATTTTAAGGCCGAGTTCAAGTGGCAGTTTTACCCGGAGAATGTTGAGTTTGAGGTCCGGGCTAGGTTGAAGGAGTTGACACACAGCAAGACGATCAAGGACTATGTGAAGGAGTTCCAGGAGATCGTGCTGGAGTTGCCTAGCCTTAGTGAGCAGGAAGCTTTGTTCGCGTTCGTGGATGGGCTAAAACCGTGGGCAAAGTTGGAAGTGCAGAGGGCCAAGGCACAGAACGTGTCCGAGGCGATTGCGATAGCGGAACAGCTGATCGAGTTGAAACCAGCCGGGGAGAGCCGGAAGTCCAGGAGGGATGAGGACGGCATCGGTACGCAGGACAAGTCGTACCAGGGTGCGGATAGGGGCGCGAGGATGGCCAGGCCCAAGGACGGCAAGCAGTCAGGATTGGCTCGGACTTGCCATGGGTGCGGGAGTGCAGACCATCTCGTAACAGTGTGTCCGAAGAAGAAGAAATGTGAGATTTGCTGGAGCACGGAGCATTCGACGAGACAATGCTCGAAGTTTCCGAGGGTAGCCGCCATGGAGTACACCAAGGCACGGGACGATGCCGAGGGTGATGGGACATCGATGGCGCTTCAGGTGTTGAACTCAGCCATAGGGATGGCATCGCGGGACGGAGCACCGCTGGAGGGAAACCTGTTGTATGCGACGGGGCTGATCAATGGGAAACCCGTCAAGGCGTTGGTCGACACAGGGGCCGATTACAACTACATTGACGAGGCTAAAGCACAGAGGTTGGGGCTTCAGGTCATCGAGGGACGGGGCTCGATGAAGTCGAATAATGCACCACCCGTTCGAGTTACAGGAGTCGCCAATGGGGTGCGACTAAAGATAGGCACGTGGGAACCGCGCGTGCACTTCAAGGTGACGAGCATGGATGATCGGGACATTATACTGGGCATGGACTTCCAGAGGAAGAATAATGTTGGCGTAGTTCCGCACAAGAGGGCGATGTACGTGTGTGATCAAGCCAAGCTGCAGGAAATACACTTGACCACAGAGCCTTCGAGACAAGCTATGTCGGCACTCAAGTACGTGAGGAAGCTTGAGGAGGAGCCGAGTTACCACCTTGGAGCAGTTCGGTTCATCGAGGGGCCGCCACGTCGCCGAGGATGTCGACGAAATGGGCGGGGGAGAATGTCACGGCCGACAGTAGACAACGAGACATGTGTGCGCAGACGGTCGCACAGGGTGCCGAGGGACCAGCACGAGCAGGACGCCAAGGATGGCATCGGGCTGCAAGTGAAGAGTCAGCCTTCAGGACGGCGTGATCGGACGGAGAGTCACGCGAGTAAGCCGTGGGAGGAGCACGGACGCCGCTATGGGAAGCGGATCACCCAAGGGGCATTGCGGACGGGACATGTCCGGGACTGTCCGACAGCGCAGGGGACGCGGGCAAGGTCGGGCGAGCAGCAGTCGTGTGGGACAAGGCACGACGGGACAAGGCCGAGTCTGGGAACAGGACTCGAGCTGGGCGGCCGGACACGGGCGTGGGATGCCGGGCGCGGCCGGCGTGCGCGGCGAGGTGCGATAGAGACCCTCCCCCCCTATAATAGGCTTAGACGGAAAAAGCCTTGTGGGGGCAGTAGACATTGAAAAGCTGAGGAGCCACTCAGCAGGTAAGACTCGACCGGAAGCAACTAGAAGCGGACCGGCTTGGTCCAGGAGGTTCGGGAAGAGTCTGGAACAATGCAGAAACGGGCCCAAATGGTCAGGGCCGAGACGGGCCGGTGCGGGCCGAGACGGGCCGATGCGGGCCGGGACGAACAGAGACGGGCCGGGCGCCCAGGATGATGGAAGAACCTTCTAGGGGCCTCCTAGAAGGATGAAATACTTGAATGTTATAGAGTATTCTAGATAATTGTACTTAGCCTTGTACTTGGAATTATCTAGAATATGTAGGGCTGGGATTTTTACCCGAAAAACCGAATTTTAATAAGAACCGAACCGAAAAATTCGGTTCCGGTTCCGGTTTTTTTATTATTAACCGGTTCCGGTTCTTAATTCGGTTCCTTTTTTAATAATTCGGTTCCGGTTCCGGTTCCTGTTTTATGATGTTAGAAAAAACCGGTTTAGAATCGGTTCTATATATATTATATTATATAATAATAAAAATAATATTATATATAAATTTTACATAATATAGGTATTAAATAAAGCAAATTAAATGTATTTTGTTCAAAATATTACACATTAAATTCGGTTTATACTCAAAATTCGGGGTTTTTTTACAAAATTCGGTTTTTTTGCATAATTCGGTTCCTAAAAGAACCGAAAAACCCGGTTTGTACACATTAAATTCGGTTCCGGTTCCTAATTCGGTTCCTGAAGAAAAAACCGGTTTTTTCGGTTTCGGTTCCTAATTCGGTTCCTGAAAAAAAGTGGTCAAAAACCGAACCGGTTTATGTATTTAAAAACCGGTTCCGGTTCTTTAATTTTTCACCAAGAACCGAACCGGTCCCAGCCCTAAGAATATGTTTGTAAGACTTGTATATTGTAGACAAGTGTGGATGATTCTAGAGTTAGGTTCTAGAATTGTAATATTATAGATAGGTCTAGAACCCTCCAAATGAGGAGGTGGAGTAGAAGGTTCTAGGTTCTAGGAGTAGTATAAATAGGTGAAGGGGAGGCTCATTTGCAACCAACCCTCAAAGACTCAACATTCTTGTATTGTGAAGTGTTTGTGAAATAGTGAAGTTTTACTCTCAACTCCCAAGTGTTTAAACCCCTCTTTCACACTTAGCAACCGAGTGAGTTAGGCTTACTAGCTAGATCGAGGCCATTCTAGTCTAGTGCCGCACGGGTCCGAAGAGCTTTAGAGTGCTCAAACCCAACCCCGTGAAAGTGCGCTATGCAGGAAATTTAGCGTGCGCTAGATACAGAATATAAACGGCCCAAAATACCAGAATATGAACGAAACGTTAAACAGAACATCTCAAGACGCATCGAAACACGGAATGGATCCACGGCAACCCCGAATAGCGGTTTCGTACAATGATAACGAGAATCAGATCAATAGATGACGGAAAAGATATACTGAAAGATACACAAGGGTCACTACAACCGAGAAATACACCGAAAAATGAAGATACAAGGGAAAGAAAAATGCGGATATTACATTCTACCCCTCTAAAAATAAGTTTCGTCCCGAAACTTAAGAAACAAACAACTCAAGGTAGCTAGCACGCATGCTATCCTCGGTCTCCCAAGTTGCCTACTCGACACCGTGTCTCGACCACTGCACTTTGACCAAAGGGATGGTCTTATGCCTCAGTCGTTTCTCACGATGCTCCAAAATCTTCAAAGGACGCTCCTCGAAAGTAATATCCTCGGCGACATCAATCTCACCATAGTCGATGACGTGACTAGGATCCGGGACATATTTCCTCAACTAGGAAACATGAAAAACGCTATGAACATGACTCAAGGCTGGAGGTAACGCCAAGCGGTATGCCAACTCACCGACTCGCTCGAGAATCTCAAAGGGTCCAATAAATCTCGGACTCAACTTCCCCTTCTTCCCGAAACGAAAAACACCCTTCATCGGCGACACCTTAAGCAAAACGTGGTCTCCCACCCCGAATTCCAAAGGTCGACGACGGACATCGGCATATGACTTCTGTCGACTCTGGGCAGTCAACATCCGTTCCCGAATCAATTCTATCTTCCGCCTCGTCTCTAAAATGACATCTGGCTCGGTCCCGACCAAATCGGACGTCTCGTTCCAACAAACCGGTGACCGACATCGCCGCCCATAAAGTGCTTCATACGGTGCCATCCGAATCGACGTGTGCCAACTATTGTTGTACGTGAATTCGATCAATGGCAAATGTTCCTCCCAATCGCTACTCCAATCGAGGGCACAAGCACGCAATATATCTTCGAATGTGTGCATAGTGCGTTCCGACTGTCCATCTGACTGGGGATGAAAAGAGGTACTCAAATGCAAACGGGTACCCAACGCCTTATGCACTGCCTGCCAAAAGTGCGATACGAAACGGCCATCACGATCCGAAACAATAGACTTCGGAGTACCGTGAAGTCTCACAATCTGCGCGATAAACACACGAGCCAACTTCTCCGGGCCCCAAGTGTCCTTGATGCCCAGGAAATGTGCCGACTTGGTCAGACGATCAACAATCACCCATACCATATTCATGCCCGACCTCGATCTCGGCAAACTCGTAACGAAATCCATCGATATATCTTCCCATTTCCATTCCGGAACGAAGTGATCGCAATAACTCGGCCGGTCCGATGCTCGATTTTAACTCGCGACAAGTCAAACATCTCGCTACAAACCGTGCGACCTCCTCCTTCATATCGTTCCACCGTAAATTCCTCCTCGTGTCCTTGTACATCTTACTCGAACCAGATGAACGAATAAGGTGTAGTATGGGCCTCACGCAAAATACTCTGCCGCAACTCCGGGTCGCTCGCACACAAAGCCGACTGGAACCTCAAAACACCATCCTCGTGAATCACAAACCCAGGAGACTTTCCCTTAAGAACGTTCTCTCGGATTTGAGTAATCATCGGATCCTCTAACTGCTTCAGCTTAATTTCATCGATCAAAGATGACGAAATCTCTAAAGCACAAAGTTGCCCGACAGCTCCAGGCAAAAAAACCTCAACATCTAACTCGATCAAAGCCCTCCGAAGCTCGGACTGAGATGTAAGGACCTCAAGCATTCGCAACGCCACCGGTTTCCGACTCAAGGCGTCGGCAACGACGTTCGCCTTGCCCGGATGATAAAGGATTTCGAGGTCATAATCCTTAATCAGCTCTAACCACCTCCTCTGCCTCATATTCAACTACCACTGAGTAAATATGTATTTCAGACTTTTATGATCGGTAAAAATCTGACATGCAGAGCCGAAAAGATAGTGACGCCAAATCTTTAGCGCAAAAACAACTGCCGCTAACTCCAAATCATGTGTAGGGTAGTTAAGCTCATACGGCCTCAGTTGTCTCGATGCATAAGCAATGGTCTTGCCGTGCTGCATCAACACGCACCCAAGACCCTGTCCCGAAGCATCGCTATAAACAGCAAAACCCTCGTTGCCACATGGCAATGCTAAAACCGGGGCTGAAGTCAAACGCTTCTTCAGTTCCTCAAAACTCGACTGCCTCTCGTCATTCCGCACGAACTTCTGATTGAGCAACTGCGTAAGTGGCCGAGCTAGTTTCGAGAAAGCCTCAACGAACCTACGATAGTAGCCAGCCAAACCCAAGAAACTACGGAGTTCCCTCACATTCTTGGGCGGTGCCCATTCCAACACTGCCTCAATCTTCTGCGGATCCACACGAACCCCCTCGGCTGAAATCACGTGGCCTAAAAACATCACTTCCTTCAGCCAGAACTCACATTTCGAGAACTTTGCATAGAGTTGCTCGGTCCTCAAAATGTCTAATACTACCCGCAAATGATGGGCATGCTCTTCCTCATTCCTCGAGTAAATAAGAATATCGTCTATGAAGACGACGACACACTTATCCAAATACTCGATAAAGACTTTGTTCATCAACTGCATGAACACCGCCGGCGCATTAGTTAACCCGAAAGGCATAACTACGAACTCATAATGTCCGTACCTCGTCCGAAAAGCTGTTTTCGGCACATTGGACTCTCTCACCCGGAGCTGATAGTACCCCGATTTCAAATCAATTTTCGAGAATACCGCGGCTCCCTGCAACTGATCGAACAAGTCATCAATTCTCGGCAAAGGATACTTGTTCTTGATGGTCACCTTGTTTAGTTCGCGATAGTCGATACACAAACGTAGCGAACCATCCTTCTTCCGCACAAACAGGACCGGTGCGCCCCATGGCGAGGCGCTCGGTCGAACATACCCCGACTCAAGAAGCTCACTCAACTGCTTCTTTAACTCGGACATCTCTGATGGTGCCATTCGATACGGTGCCTTCGAAATAGGAGCCGCGCCCGGCTCTAACTCTATAGCAAACTCGACCTCACGATCAGGTGGCAATCCCGGTAACTCGTCAGGAAATACATCAGGAAATTCATTAACGATTGGAATCGAAGACAACTCAACTCCACTACTCTCTGCCTTCAAGGCATAGCACCAATAACCAGTACACCCCTTTCGCAGGAGTCTCATTGCCTTCAAGGCATTAATAACGAACTTCTGGTTTCCCCTCTTTTGCCCCGCGAAAGAGTGCTCGGTGCCGTCCTCGGCTAACATAGTGATGATTCTCGTGCGGTAGTTCATGATCGCACCATGCCGCTCGAGCCAATCATCCCCAAGAATCAAATCTTCACCCTCGATACCCACAACAATAAGATTAGAGGGCCAAGTCTTCTCACAAATAAGCACAGAACAGTCTCGAACCTCCTGATCGCCAACAATACTATCACCGCTAGGAAGCTTAACGATGAAGGGTTCACAAGGCATCAAACAGTCGAGACTCAAACGGCGCACACAATCCCAAGATATGAACGAATGCGTAGCACCGGAATCGAAAAGCACACTGACAGGATGAGATAGAATATGAACGGTACCTGTCGCCACAGTAGCTGCTGGGTCATCGGCTTTCCGCATCTCATAAACCCGCGGATGGGCAGAGCCGACACTAGAAGCTCCTCCGCGGTCTCGACTCGACCTCTCCCTCGACTGGAACTCGGTGGGGACTGAGAAGCAAACGATCCTTGATTCACACTCGGTTCCCTAGGCGCTGGAGTGGAAGTCCGGGCACCCACGATTCTCTCCCTCTCGGCACAGAAAGCCGCCTTGTGGCCCGGTTGGCCACACTGATTACATGTCAACAAAGGACTCGGAAAATTACGACTGATGTGGCCTGGATGGCCACAGTTAAAACATTTCACTTTCTCGAGAAGGGGCACTGGCAGCCCTGCGGGGAAACCCAGTAGATCGAGTTGGGCCACCACCAGCGGAAAAATTAGCAGACTGAAATTTCTGCTGACCCCCACCTTTGTGGCCCGAAAAATTCCCGGCGGACTTCTGCTTCTTGCTCTCGCGGGCCGCCTCACTCGCCGTCACAGACATATCGTAAGCAAGGCCCCTACTCTGATAATCCTTCAAGGTAGTACAGACGAGCCCCGACATATAGTCCCGAATCGAAAACTTCATCCGCCTGGAGAAATGGAAAATTTTGTCGCTCTCCTCGACAACTTGGGTCTTCAAATAACCCAACTCCTTGTTAAAATCAGCAATAGCTTGAGATACGGGGATATCCCGCGGTTGAGCATCATAAAAAGCATGTACCCAAGCCTGTCTGACCGGCCACGGGCAATATTCAGTCTCCATCAATTCTTGAAACTCAGCCCACGAAGCAGCATGATCTTTGGGCCCAACGGCCTCCCACCAGTCCGTAGCGTCCCCTGTGAGAAAGTATTGAGCAATAGGGACTTTACGGTCCTCGGGACAGTTAGTGGCAACGAAGACCTTAGATATCTCCTTGATCCACCCTTCCCAGCCAATCGGGTCTGAAGCTCCCGAAAACTAAGGAGGATGCATCTTGATAACATCTTGGAGCCAACGATCCGCTCCGCCCCGATTAGCGTGGGCCTGACCCGGGTTCTGAACCACCTGAGCTATCGCCGCCATTTGGTTCACCATTTGCTGCATAACGGCCGCAATACCAAGGTCGGCACGCTCCTGAGAAGAAGCATGGCTATGACGGTCGCCAGATCGCGGCTCCCGAAGACTGCGACGTGGCCGCCCCACCGGCTGCCCCACGTCCTCGGCCGCGTCCACGACCACGTCCACGACCACGGCCTCTTCCAGCATCCATGCTGATGTTAAATAAGTAGCAAAAGCCATACGATGGTAAGTACAAGAAAAGAACAATCACAAATCAAAAATCAAAGATGCGATACAAGGGAATAAGGAACAGAGGAAGGAAAACTTACGGACACTGGTAGTACCGGAATTATGGCAGCGTGACGATGATATGCGAAACAAAACACCACAAGACCCAATTAAACCGACAAGCCTAGGTATCCATAAACCTAGTGCTCTGATACCATTTTCTGTAACACCCTCAAGATATTCGAGGTATATTACAGTGCCGTGAATCCCTATATGGGACCCACCAGGCTGAACAGCATCATACTCATCGACTCACAGAAACGACAAAATAACACCTCGTCATAAAGACGCAAAACAGAATAATCCACCCGGTTCAACCGGTCAACATAACATCATCATCCAACACAACATAATAGGCAACAATACAATCCGGACGAACAAGAACTCTTAAGTACTCGAGTACAACTATTAGTTCAAAAACCACAAAAGATGAAAAGATAAAAAGACATTAAGACGTCACTTATGCACAATCATCACGCACGGCCATCATCCGTATCTTGGTCCAGGCCCGCTCGTCCCGATGAACCTGACCTGAAATTCATAAAACGAATTTCCCCAAAACGGGTCCCCAGAGGGGTTAGCAATTACGCTAGTACAAGTAACCAAATGAACGACTTACATCTTACACATATAGTAAATACATGCAATCAAGAAAACATAGTTCCAAAACACTCATTTCCGGAAATGCCATAATCAAATCACATTTGTAAAAATGCACCACAATTAACCGTGGATCCACCCCTCCGTGGACCCCTACCGAGACCCCGTCGGATCTAACCCATAGTGGTTAAAAGCAAGCTCGCGGATCCACCCCTCCGTGGACCCCTACCGAGACCCCGTCGGATCTAACCCATAGTGAGCATACACACACACAAGTCTCATGCAATACTACTACGTTAAGATTGTAAGTTCATAAGGATACTTGCCTCGATTAATAGACGGTGACACGAACGGAACGGAAGAATCAAGCACGACCACGAGGAACCGACGAATGAACCTAACGATTCGAATAACACAATCACAACCATTCCTAAACGATTACGGAAATGGAATACACCCGAAAACCCGCCTACGATTCATGTATATTCGTACAAAAATAACAACGAGGGCGGACCACAACCAAACCCTCTCGATTTCACAAAACCATGAAAATATACCATGAATCCGTAGGAAAACTAATTATACCAACAAGATTAATCATACTCGTCATGAATCCGCCAACAAAACGGAACGGATCGGAGGAAAATCCCAAAACCCCCAAATTATCCAAAAGTAGGGTTCTAAGAGATTTACCGTGGATTAGGATGAAAGATTCGTGTTGATGTTGTTATAATACTCCAAGAACTCAAGAAAGATCTTGGATGAGATGATTGGAGGAAGAAATCGCCAAGGAAATCGCCCCGGAATCGCCTTCGCCGCGGAGAGAGGAAGAAATGAGGATTTATGTTTATCTCCGTCAACTCCCTGGTTTATATAGCCAGGGAGTGTTAGCGCGCGCTAATCCTCAAGGTTAGCGTGCGCTAACGGGATGAAAATACAGACCAAACAATTTACGTCCCAGTCCAGTAGCCAGATTTCTGGCCGTTAGCGTGCGCTACTCGAAACGTAGCGTGCGCTAATAACCTCTTGGTAGCGCGCGCTATCGACCAATAGCGTGCGCTACCTGGACATCAGCCGAGTTGATGAGCTAACCGCCCAAAACTCACCGACCCGTTAGCGTGCGCTACCATACAAGCGTAGCGTGGCGCTAATCGGCACTGATCCGGGTGCAAGAAAACTGCCCAAGATCGACACTCACGCTAGCGCACGTTACCTGGAAGTCTCAGCGTGCGCTAGCCCCCGACATTAGCGTGCGCTAGACTATGTAGCGTACGCTAATCCGCCAGTCTAGAGGGTTGGAAAACAGCACTGCCACTCCCAGGGCTAACTCGTTAGCGCGCGCTACGAAGTAAACGTAGCGTGCGCTACTAAGGGATCTCTAGCGTGCGCTATGCAGGAAATTTAGCGTGCGCTAGATACAGAATATAAACGGCCCAAAATACCGGAATATGAACGAAACGTTAAACAGAACATCTCAAGACGCATCGAGACACGGAATGGATCCACGGCAACCCCGAATAGCGGTTTCGTACAACGATAACGAGAATCAGATCAATAGATGACGGAAAAGATATACTGAAAGATACACGAGGGTCACTACAAGCGAGAAATACACCGAAAAATGAAGATACAAGGGAAAGAAAAATGCGGATATTACATTATAGAGGTTCGGCCAAACGTGCCTACGTCCTCACTCGGTATCTTTTTCTATAGGCTAAAGATAAACCTCTGCACCTCTCTTCTATCGGTCGAGGGATAACCGTTGCAAGATCATCTTCTATCGGTCTGAGTAAACCGTTCTAACACTTGTCTTGTCGGTCCAAGTTAAACTGTTTTCTTTTTCTATTGGATAAGGAATAAACCACTATAGCTTTCTATGGCTACTAGATAAACCTCACATAGATATCGATCGCGATTCTAATAATGCCGGATCCTTGATCCTAATAACACTGAATCCAATCGTATCCTTTCTTTTACCTATCGTGTATGTGTTGAATGTAAAAACACTCAAACTATCAATATAAGCACAATTACAACAACAAGAATGTGTATAACAATATATGATCACTGAATCGTTTGCTTTGCGTTGTTGTTTGATGAATACCATTTGAAGTGGTATTTATACGCATTTCTCTTCCAACTAGCTGTTAACTTTCTGTGCCTTCTTTACGTACATTACCAGCCCTCTCTTACGTACGTTAGCTTCCTTACATACGTTAACATCAATATGTTACGTACATTATACTCTTCACAAAACAGTTCAGTAGCATATGTCTTCACCTTTACGTATGTTATGCCATATCATTACGTACGTTATCAATTGTCAACATATCCGTTGCTTGCTGATGTAAGCCATGATGTAATCTTTAACGTTATTCTTGTTTGAATTCTGAACACATAGTTACGTATGTTAATCTCCATTTGTTATGTACGTTAAGCATTGTAACATTACGTACGTTAAGTACTGTGTATAGCGTACGTTATGCCTTGTTCTGACCAGCGTTTTGTGACTTCAATTCCTTCAATGATTTGCTTTGCCTTTTTGTTGTTTTTCTTTGTTTATCAACTAAATCATCAAAACTCTATAAATGAATGTATGGAACAAAATGTTCCAACACTCTCGCTAAGAATGTATGCGAGTTTGGTACATGAAACTTGATCATCTGATCAAATGAACTCATCCGTCTCTTGTGATTCTGGATTATAGTCATCATTGGGAGATGCATCAATGAATGCCAATCCATAAAGAGTAGTCTATGAATAAAGCCGGTTCATGAGGATGTGTAATGTGAGTTTGATTGAGTCATACTTCGTTGAAAATCTGCAACATTGTAGCGTTAGCCTAAAATAGAAACATATGAAACTCTAGTATGAATAAAGTGATAACCTTATGTTGAAGTGCTGCCGACACTCCAAAGACAAGATCTATCTGTATACTTTGTTAAATCGAGTGAGAGAAGAAGTTAAATTCGCCTCATGGCGCGAGCTTTCTCATGAGCGCACTGAAATCGACTACAATGACACAGAAACTTAGTTGTGCTGTCGGATGTTATAGCATCCATTATCTTGTCAGTTAGATAGCTTCCCAAAAACTGACGTGCAGCTTGTGGTTAAATATTATCATTAGCGGGAACTAAGTTAAGTGATAAAGGATCTCGTGGTGGATCAGACTCAAATCAAGTGGCTCCTCACCAAGGAGCGCGTTGACAATTGATTGTCGGGAACGCACACTAAGTATACACTTGATTTGGAAGAGATATGAAGTTTTTGCGTGTAAAACTAAGGGTTTGTAGTGATGTACTCTTGTGAGGCTAAGAGATTCCACCAAATTCAAAGTTAAGAATGAAAGGATCTTGGGCACACTTGATGATACGTATTCATCAAATCGGTTTAAGGCAATCTAAGGGACGGTTTCCCTAAGAGACAATAAAGTAATGCCTATATGATTCCTGATGACTAGTCGAAGTCATGATAAGATTTGGCTCTTAAGTATGCAGTCTTAAGAGAAGTTCTCCCTATCAAAGTACGGTAGTATGTACTCACGTTTAACTCGACAAACTCATCCATAATAATCTGTAAAGCCATTGTAATCATGGCCTAGGATGCGCTCACGCAATGTCTATGATTGACAAGAAGCTTGAAGCTTGCTCTATATCGATAAAAGTCACCTAAAAACCGATATCTGAATTTACCTATAATATATTGGTCTAACTCCCGTATGACCTACAGGGCAGCTCACTTGCTGGAAAATTATGAAATGGGTACCATTGGAAAGCTCTATGCGTCTACTTTTCAAGGAAACAAACCATTTGATCTCATCTATCATGTTGAGTGACATATGAATATTATTGCACAGTAGGAAGGATATGTCCGGTATTTACTGAGACAATTTTGATAGAGCTTTGTGATATGCTCAAGTCGATCTAGGTTACGTACTGTATGTGAATGAAAAGCAATGAGTATCTAGTTTCCAGAAGTTCCTACTGTAACACCCCTAAGACATTCAGGGAATGTCACAGCACCGTAAATCCCATCTGGAACTCACAAGACTAAATTATACGACATCCATAACAGGATACATCAAAACCCTCTATCATTTATCATATTAACCAATGAAATTCCCACGACAACATTTAAACCACAATAGAACAACAATCTAATGTGACTAGCAATACAAAAAATAACTCTCTTATAGTACTCGAGTACCCTCTAACAATTTGTGATAACTAAAAACACAATCCTAATAACCAATCTCAAAGCAAATAAACATGACGACCATATCACAGTATCACGCTTGGCCTTCATCCTCGTACTTTCCCAGCACTCTTCCGATCACATTCTTCGCACCTGAAATACATGAAACGTATTTCCCCCAAAAATGGGGTTAGCAGTGGAATAGCTAGTACAAGTAACGCAAACGAATTCTTACATCTTACAATATCAGAGCACATGCATCAATGGTTTTCAAAAACAAGTAAGATAACGATTTCTGGAAATGCAAAATCTACCATGTATCATAGAATACAATTCCTCCCGATTAACCATGGACCCGACCATGCGTGAATCCCTCTGAGGCCCCGATAGACCCTCCCGGAGTGGTTAACCCAAAAGTTCGTGAACCCAACTATGCATGGATTCCTCCGAGGCCCCGTCGGACCGTCCCGGAGTGAACATAAACACTCAGTCACTCAAATACACTACTTTGCACATTTAAGATAGTAAGTTCGTAAGAATTACTTGCCTTTGAGACATGTCGGGCTGAAATGAGACGGTAAACGACCGTCGTTGGAAGAATTTGGAAACTTCGAACCTAAACGATTCGTAAATCAACAATAGTAAGATTGGAATTTTAATGGAAAAACGCTCGAAAACCCTGCCTATGATACATGTAATCCAACAATATATTCAACGAGGGCGAATCGCAATTAAAACTCTATCGATTCCCAACAAGCCCAAGTATACACCAATAATCACGTAGGAAAACATGTATCGAAAGTAGATGATTCATACGTAACACAATTGCTCAACAATTACGACTAAATTGGAGAATTTACGAAGAAACCCCCAAATCCTGGAAAATCTAAGGTTCTAGAAGATTACCTCGATTCAAAGGCGAAAGAGATGGATTGGTGTTGTTAATCTATACGAAATCTCCAAGGAAGATGATAGCTAGATAGTTGAAGGCTCTAAATCGCACCAAATCACTCAAGAATCACCCAAGTCGCGCAGGAGAGGAAGAAAGGAAGAAATGGGTGAATTCAGTCCGCTCTTGGGTATTTAAACCCAGGTTAGCTTACGTACTTAATCCATAGAGGGTTAACGTACGTAAGCTTCATAACGTAAGTAAAGCTTTTTACGCTTACGTACGTAATGAATTTGCAGAACTCCCTGCCCAAAAACACGAAGGTTATTACGTACGTTAGGAATAAGGCCTTAACGTACGTAACAGTCTTAACGTACGTAAAGATCTGAAATTAACGTACGTAAGATAGTTCCAACACAGTTGCGAAGAGCAGTTTGTCAATAAAGAATGCGATAGAATCACGAGACGACGAATACATGAAACTAGAACAAGCTTGCGAAAGGTTCGAGATGACGAACTTAAGCGCTAAAAGAAAACACGATCCCAATTATCTGAAGGTTCGGAATACAACCACGAAAGTAAATTCCCTAAACTTTTAGGAAATTACAAAACGACCTGAAATGATCGAAAACCACGATACGGAAACGAACAACTGTACCGAAGCTCACAACATGACTAACAATAATACGTGAACTCGCCCAAAACTCAAAACGATAATTTTGCACAACAAACGCACCGAACGAGCCAACAAGCAGAAAAATCATAACTAAACACAAAATCAAGTATAACCATATCGAAACATGCTCGGATGCCAAAATAAGCAGAATTAATTCTCAAAATGTTAAAACGGTTCCAAGCGAGTCACTAAAAATGGAAAATACACCAAACCGAAAACTACTAAAAATAGAAAAAGTACGGATATTACATTCTCCCCCTCTAGAAATAAGTTTCATCCTGAAACTTAGGAAGTAAATAGTTCCGGATATTTAGCGTGCATGCTATCTTCGGTTTCCCAAGTTGCCTCCTCAACTCCATACCTCAACCACTAAACCTTAACCAACGGAATGGTTTTATTTCGGAGTTGCTTTTCACGATGCTCAAGGATCTTTACCGGTATTTCTTCAAACATGACATCTTCCGCTACTTCGGTATCCCTATAATCGATGATATGACTCGGGTCCGGAACATACTTTATCAACTGAGAAACGTGAAACATGCTGTGAACGTGACTAAGGGCTGAAGGTAACGCCAACCGATAAGCCAGCTAACCGACTCTATCTAGAATCTCAAACGGCCCAATATATCTTGGGCTAAGCTTCCCCTTCTTCCCGAAGCGGTAAACCCCACTCGTCGGTGATACCTTGAGTAAAACATGATCCCCTACTTCAAAATCCAAGGGTCGACGATGAATATCAGCATAGAATTTTTGTCGACTCCGAGCAGTCAACAATCTTTCTCAAATGATAGAAATCTTCTCTCTGGTTTCCATCAACATGTCTAGATCCGTTCCCACTAGCTCCGAGGCCTTATCCCAATAGAGTGGAGACCTACATCGTCTACCATATAATGCTTCGTAAGGTGCCATTTTGATCGATGCGTGCCAACTATTATTGTAAGTAAACTCGATCAACGGCAGATGCAACTCCCAATCACTACTCCAGTCTAGGGCACATGTCCACAACAGATGCTCCAATGTCTGAATCATCTGCTCCGTCTGACCGTCTGACTGCAGATGAAAAGATGTACTCAATCTCAATTCGATACCCAAAGCCTGATGGACCGACTGCCAAAAATGCGAGATGAAATGACCATCCCGATCAGATACGATAGTCTTAGGTGTACCGTATAGCCGTACTATCTCCGCTATGAATATCCGAGCCAACCTCTCCAGTCCCCAAGTATCCTTAATACCCTCAAAATGTGCTGATTTGGTTAGTCGATCGACAATCGCCCAAATCATATTCATTCCGGTTTTCGTTCTTGGCATCCCGGTAATAAAATCCATGGAAATATCTTCCCACTTCCACTCGGGAATAGGAAGCGGCTTCAACAGCCCGGATGGTCTCTGATGCTCAATCTTGACTTGTTGGCATGTAAAACACCATGATACGAACTCCGTGGCATCCTTCATCATATTATTCCACCAGAAATTCTTTTTAAGGTCTTTATACATCTTACCCGTTCCGGGGTGGATAGAGTAAGGAGTAGCATGAGCTTCACGAAGTATTTTCTGTCTCAAATCTAAATCATTCAAAACACAAAGTCTCCCTTGAAATCTCAAACTGCCGTCCTAATGAACTTAAAGCCGGGGGCTTTCCCTTTTTCTACATCCGCCTTCAGCTGACTAATTATCGAGTCATTCATCTGCTCCCCTTTGATGTCATCAACCAAAGACGAAGTAATCTCGAGGGCACACAACTGAACCTGCACCCACTGAATCCATACTTCGATTCCCTATTCAATAAGCTCCCGTCGAATCCTCGCTTGTGGTGTGAGAACCTCAAACATTTGAAGTGATGCCGGCTTCCGAATCAATGCATCCGCCACAACATTGGCTTTCCCCGGATGATAAAGTATCTCTAAGTCGTAGTCCTTTATTAAATCTAACCAACAACGCAGTCTCATATTCAGTTCCTTTTGGCTGAAATGCACTTCATGCTCTTATGATCGGTATAAATCCGGTATGGAGAACCGTATAGATAGAGGTGCCAGATCTTCAACAAACACCACTGCAGCTAACTCCAGGTCGTGAGTGGGGTAGTTCATTTCGTATGGTTTCAACAGACGCGGCGCAAAAGCTATAGTCATATTGTGCTGCATGAGAACACACCCGAGTCCCTGGCCTGAAGCATCCCTATAAACCGAAAACCCACTGTTCCCTTGAGGCAAGGCTAACACCGGTGCCGTAGTCAAATGCCTTTTGAGTTCCTCGAAACTCTGTTGTCTCTCGTCATTCCATTCGAACTTCTCGAACTTCTGGAGTAACTGAGTAAGCGGTCGAGCAAGTTTAGAGAACCCCTCGACGAACTGTCTATAATACCCAGCAAGTCCCAAAAAGCTACGAACCTCCTTCACGTTCTTAAGCAGTGCCCAATCTAACACTGCCTCGAATTTTTGGGGATCTACACAGACCCCTTCCGCTGAAACCACATGCCCGAGAAACATAACTTCCAAAACCCACACTTCGAGAACTTCGCATAGAGACGTTGAGCTCTCAAAATCTCCAACACTAGTCGCAAATGATGAGCGTGGTCCTCGTCATCACGAGAATAGACTAGGATATTATCTATAAAAATGACTACATACTTATCGAGATGCTCGATAAAATTCTTATTCATCAACTGTATAAATACTGTCGGCGTGTTGGTTAGCCCGAACGGCATAGCCACAAACTCGTAATGCCCGTACCTCATACGAAAAGCAGTCTTAGGGATATCGGACTCCCTCACTCGAAGCTGGTAGTACCCAAATCTCAAATCAATCTTCGAAAACACCATAGCACCCTGTAACTGGTCAAACAAATTGTCGATACGAGGTAAAGGAAATTTATTTTTAATGGTCACTTTGTTCAGTTCCCAGTAATCGATTCATAAACGTAGTGAACCATCTTTCTTTCTCACAAACAAGATTGGCGCACCCCAAGGCAAGGCGCTAGGTCTGATATATCCCTTCTCTAATAATTCCACTAACTGACTCTTCAGTTCCTACATTTCTGAAGGTGCCATACGGTACGGCGCCTTAGAGACGGGGCTGCACTCGATTCTAAATCAACCCTGAACTTGATCTCCCGCTCCGGTGGTAGTCCTGGCAAGTCATCTGGAAAACATCTGGAAACTCGTTTACTACTTGAATCGAAGAAAATTCATCCTTCTCGTTCTCTACTCTCGTAGCATAACACCAATATCCCATACAACCATCCCTAATGAGTTTCGCCGCCTTCATAGCACAGATTAATAGTTTCTGACACTTCCTCCAGTGTCCCACAAATGAATGCTCGGTACCATCCTCGGCCAACATCGATGTACTCCTCGTGCGATAATTCATTACTGCGCCGTGTTTATCAAGCCAGTCGTCCCCGAGGATCAAATCCTCATCGACAATATCGACAACGATTAAATTCGAAGGCCACACTCTATCTGCGATCATCACTGGACAATCTCTAACCTCTATATCTCCCACAATTCTATCCCTACTAGGCAATTTAACCACAAACGGTTCACAAGCAGACAAACATACAATATTCAATCGGCGCACACAATTCAAAGAGATGAATGGATGAGAAGCACCAGAATCGAAAAGCACTCAAACTGGATGAGAGAGAACATGAACGGTACCTGTAGCCACAGTAGCCTCTGGGTCGTCCGCTCCCCTCATCTCATATACATGTGGCTGAACTAAACCAACACTGGAGGCTCCCCCTCTAACGGACTCACCCCATCCTCGTCCCCGACCGAATCCCTAAGATGGTTGACCAGTTGATGACTTCTGATTAACACTTAGTTCTCCAGGCGTAGGAATAGGTGCCTGAACCCCAGGCGTCTTTTATCCCTCGGTACAATACGCAGCTTTGTGGCCCGCCTGGCCGCAACTATAGCACTTCCGTTGAGGCAGGTCACAATCACGACTGATATGGCATTGCTGGCAACAGTTAAAGCATGTCACACCCCGGATGGATACACTAGGACCAGTTTTGAAATTTTGGTTGCCTCCAGATGCACGGTGAGACTTTTCGAATGGGTAGTTCGCTGACTGATATTTTTGCTGGTTGTTGTTCCTACTACCCGAAAAATTTCCTGAGGTCTTCTGCTTCTTACCCTCACTAGATGTCTCCGCAGCTGCGGAGGACATATCATAGGCCAATGCTTTGCCCTGATACTCCTTCAGTGTAGTACAAGCGAACCCAACAATGTAATATCAAATTCTGGGCTTCATCCGCATATCAAAATGTCGGATCTTATCTCCTTCTTCTCTTACTTGCCCCATGACATGGTTAAGTTGCTGATTATATTCGATGATCGCCTGAGATACTGGGATGTCTTGGGGTTCAGCCTCATAAAAGGCTCGGATTCTAGCCTCCTGAACAGGCCACGGGTAATACTCGGCCTCCATTAGTTCTTTAAACTCGTCCCATGAAACCTCACGGTCCTGAGATGCAACCGCCTGACACCATCTAGCAGCGTCCCTCGTCATAAAGTACTGCGCAATCGCCACCTTCCGTGCCTCCGAATAATTTACCGCCATAAAAACTTTGTTCATCTCGTTGATCCAATATTCCCAGCCGATCGGATCCGTAGCACCAATGAATTGAGGAGGGCGCATACGGATCACATCCTGTAGCCATCTCTCTGCCCCATCATTCCTCACAGGAGGTGGATTATTGAGCCGAACTGCTTGGGTCAGGAGTGCCATTTGGTTAGCCACTTGCTATAGTATAATGGCCACACCAACACCCGCATTATTCCCTGCGGAATCTCCCAAACTGGTCAACTGGTCCTGCTGACCATCGGTACTAGGATGGACTGAATTCGACAAAGTAGGAGTAGTCGGTCCAGGATTCGAACCAAGTTACATGGCCGCCCCACCGGCTACGCCACGTCCTCGACCGCGTCTGCGTCCTCTATCGGCTGACATTCTGAGGGATAGAAAAAGAGAAAAACATAAGTACAGTTCAGAAAAATAACCATCATGGTGACCGGTTCCCCACATTACGAAATCGGAAGACAAAACAGTAAAGACAATAAAAGGGTGAGAGATATTACGAGTACCGGTCATACTAAGATGATGGCAGCGCGATGATACTGTGTTTACAACAACGTGACTAGACCCAAAAGACCAACAACCTAGGTATCCATAAACCTAGGCTCTGACACCATATTCTGTAACACCCCCGAGACATTCAGGGCATGTCACAGCGCCATGAATCCCATCTGGAACTCACAAGGCTAAATTTATACGACATCTATAACAGGACACGTCAAAACCCTACATCATTTATCGTGTTAACCGATGAAATTCCGATGACAACATTTAAACCACAATATAATAACAATTTAATGTGATTGGCAATAGAAAAACAACTCTCCTATAGTACTCGAGTACCCTACAACAATTTGTGACAAATAAAAACACAATCCCAATAACCAATCTCAAAGCAAATAAACACGACGACCACATCACAGTATCACACCTGGACTTCATTCTCGTACTGCCACGGCACTCTGCCGATCACATTTTTCGCACGTGAAATACATGAAACGTATTTCCCCCCAAAACGGGGTTAGCAGTGGAATAGCTAGTACAAGTAATGCAAACGAATTCTTACATCGTACAATATCAAAGCACATGCATCAATGATTTTCGAAAACAAGTAAGATAATGATTTCCGGAAATGCAAAATCTACCATGTATCACAGAATACAATTCCTCCCGATTAATCGTGGACCCGACCATGCGTGAATCCTCCGAGGACCCGATAGACCCTCCCGGAGTGGTTAACCCAAAAGTTCGTGAACCCATCCATGCGTGGATTCCTCCGAGGTCCCGTCGGACCATCCCAGAGTGAACATAAACACTCAGTCACTGAAATACACTACTTTGCACATTTAAGATAGTAAGTTCGTAAGAATTACTTGCCTTTGAGATATGGCAGACTGAAATGAGATGGTAAACGACCGCCGTTGGAAGAATTTGGAAACTTCAAACCTAAACGATCCGTAAAACAACTATCAACAATAGTAAAATTGGAATTTTAATGGAAAAATGCTTGAAAACCCCGCCTACGATACATGTAATCCAACAATATATTCAACGAGGGTGAATCGCAACTAAAACCCTCTCGATTCTCACCAAGCCCAAGTATACACCAATAATCACGTAGGAAAACATGTATTGGAAGTAGATGATTCATACGTAACGCAATTGCTCAACAATTATGACTAAATCGGAGAATTTACGAAGAAACACCCAAATCCCGGAAAATCTAGGGTTCTAGAAGATTACCTCGATTCAAAGGCGAAAGAGATGGATTGGTGTTGTTAAGCTATACCAAATCTCCAAGGAAGATGATAGCTAGATAGTTGAAGGCCCGAAATCACACCAAAATCGCCCAAGTCGCGCAGGAGAAGAAGAAAGGAAGAAATGGGCGAATTCGGCCCGCTCCTGGGTATTTAAACCCAGGTTGGCTTACGTACGTAATCCATAGAGGGTTAATGTACGTAAGCTTCATAACGTACGTAAAGCCTTTTACGCTTACGTACGTAATGAATTTGCAGAACTCCCTGCCCAAAAACATGAAGGTTATTACGTACATTAGGAATAAGGCCTTAACGTACGTAATAGTCTTAACGTACGTAAAGATCTGAAATTAACGTACGTAAGATAGTTCCAGCACAGTTGCGAAGAGCAGTTTGTCAATAAAAAATGCGACGGAATCACGAGACGACAAATAGACGAAACTAGAACAAGCTTGCGAAAGGTTCGAGACGACGAACTTGAGCGCTAAAGGAAACCCGATCCCAATTATCCGAAGGTTCCGAATACGACCACGAAAGTAAATTCCCTAAACTTTTAGGAAATTACAAAACGACCCGAAACAATTGAAAACCACGATACGGAAACGAACAGTCGTGTCGAAGCTCACAACATGACTAATAATAATAATAAATGAACTCGCGCAAAACTCGAAACGATAATTTCGCACAACAAACTCACCGAACGAGCCGACAAACGGAAAAATCATAACTAAACACAAAATCGAGTATAACCATCTCGAAACATGCTCGGATGCCAAAATACGCAGAATTAACTATTCTCAAAATGTTAAAACGGTTACAAGTGAGTCGCTAAAAACAAAAAATACACCAAAGCGGAAACTACTAAAAATAGAAAAAGTACGGATATTACACCTACAATTTCGTTGATACCCATTGAATCGAGGAAGTTATGACTGATTTAGTGCATGAATGTCAATACTTTGGAAAACTTGATTTTCGGATAAGTCTTTAGCGATGCTTGCATGTTGGATGTGTCGCGCTTTTTTGTCCTTAGACCAAGATTTGTTTCTCCCATTGGGTTTTCACTTGGTAAGGTTTTTAACGAGACGACCTATGAGAACATCCATACAATGATACGTTATACTTTTGTTCAACTTAGACCAAGAGTATTCCCACTGGGTTTTTATTTGGCATAGTTGTGAGGACAACTTGTCATATGACTCCTATGATTTGAGGTACTCATCAGGTGGAGCAGTTGTGTATACATCAGCAGGAGTATACATAACATGTTGGTGCGCTGCAATCTTTTTACTCATCAAGCTTTATTTTTCTCATGAGGTTTTGTTTTGGCTTGGATAGGTTTTTAGCAAGACAACATCTTATGCACCATCATTGTATTAGTGCTCGACATAGGGAGAATGTTCCGGAATTATTATTCTCGTGATGTCTTACCTAATACTGATTAGAATAAGTACCATAGATAGTAGAGATTCTAGATCCTTCTAGAGGTAGTATGATTCTACTTGATGTCTTTCCTTGTAAGAAATCTGATGTATGGAAGGAGTCTAATTGTAAAGCCTATATAAAACCTCTCTATCAATATTATCAATACAATGATTTACATCTTTTAATTTCTATTACTTTCTTTACTACTTTTCCTCAAACATGAATAAATTTAATAGTGTTCATTAATAAATTCATTTTATACATTATCTTTTTCAGTCCCTTTATATTATATTATTTTTATAAATAATATATAACATATTAGAAAGAAAACTTGAGAAAGTTAGATAATAGGGAGAAGAGACACCATCTTATTATTCATTCATCTCCAACACATACAAGTGCCTTTATATAGGACTTGAAAACAAAAGTTACAAAGTATAATGAAAGGACAAAGGTCTTCCATGCATTAATATGAGAAAACTAAGAGCCAAGAGTCATCCACATTTATACATAACACTCCCCCTTGGATGTCTTGTACTAACATCATGCCTCGTTAAAACCTTACTAGGAAAAACCCTGTGGAAAAAACCCTAGTGAAGGAAAAAGAGTACATGTGCTGTACTAATGGTAAAAAGAGTGAATCTTGTATATCTCCCCCTCATTGCAACATTACTATTATTGTCAATATATATCTTAAAATTTGCGCGTCCCAATCTTGTGTATCAATTTCTCGAAGGAACATGTAGGAAGTGCTTTTGTGAACTAACTTCTTGAAAGTAATTGATGGAAGAACGCGCTTAGATAAACAAATCCGCCAAATTCTCACTTGTATGAATCTTCAGAACACTGACTTCGTCATTCTCTTGTAACTTTATGGGTAAAGAAGAACTTTGGTGAGCTTTGGTGAGATGTGTTTTGTTCTATCTCATTTGATATATCCTTTCTTGAGTTATGTAATACAAACTGTACTATCTTCATATAAAACCGTTGGAGCTTCTTCTCCAATGGATAAATCATAATCTTCTCATATGTGTTGAATCACAAATAAGTCTTCCTTGGACAAATTAGAGAATAATATACCCATATATATTGTTCCTTGAAGGTAACATAGTAGATCTTTAATATCATTCCAAACTCCGGGTTGGACAGCAGCTAAACCTTGCAAACTTATTCATATAGAATAATATATGAGGTCTTATATGACTAGCAAGGTACATCAATGCTCCAAATACACTCAAACATGTTACTTCAGGACCAAGAGCTTCTTTATTGCTTTCTTTAGGATGGAATGGGTCTTTAACCACTTCAGGGGATCTTACAACCATAGGGCTACTCAATCAATGAGCTTAATCAAAGAAAAACTTCTTTAACGTCTTTTTCCGTATATGTTATTTGGTGCACAAGGATACCATCCTTTAGGTGATCAATTTGCAATCAAATATTTTGTCTTGCCAATGTCTTTCATCTCAAATTCTTTCCTCAAGTATTCAATTGTATGTGAGGACTCTTCAGGAGTCTCGCGATGATCTTTAAATCATCGTACACAACAACTTATGTTTGCCTTTATGTTGCTTTGGTTAAGCTTTACTCTAAGCAAGTCTTCGTTGGTTTTTTAATCTTGTCACGATCGTCACAGAGGTGTCGCAATCGTGACAGACATAAATTTCTCTGTTACTTATTTTTCCAAGGTACATTTTCATCGCGTTTAAATCATTCACTTGCTATTGTTTTTAGACCCAAATTTCTTCATAGACTAATAGGTCGTTTTATAGCCTCTCTTAGCAAGTATTTACTAAGGCGGTGATACCACATACGCCCGGATTGTTTCAATCCATAAAGAGAGACTTTTAACTTTATACAATATTATTCTCTAGAGTTATAATTAGCTGCTTCCGGCTGTTTGAATCCTTCAGGGATTTTCATATAAATTTCATTATCCAGTGATCTAAAATAGTTGCATCCACCACAGGAGAATATGTTTCTTCATATTCTATTCCAGATTTTATAAGAATTCTTGTGCAGCTAAACAAGTTTTATATTTCACAATTCCATCATTTATATCTCACTGATTTTACACCTTTAGGTGTATGGACTACTGGTCCAAATACTCTTCACATCAAGAGATTTCAATTTTGTCTCAATTGCCTTTCTATTTTGGCCAAATTATTATTTTTGGTACACTCCACAACCCATTTCGGTTCATGATCCTCATCTTTATTCATAATATCAACTGCTACATTGCATGCAAATATTTTATCGATGTCGTTTTGCTTTTGGTTCCATATTATTTCAGACATGACATAATTAATTGATATCTCTTTATTATCATCATTATCATTATGATCAGGTACCTGAGATTTCTCTTTGTTCATGTCTAAGGTCTCTTCAGGAGATCCTTCACAATTATTTACTTTCTCGGTCTTGCCATTTTCAATTTCTGCTCCGTTTCTTTGCCTAGTATTTCTTATCTTTGGAACCAAGTGGTCTCTCATGCTTCAGTTTATTCTTGAGACTCATTAGCAGTTTGATATTATCCTTCAGGGAATTCAATTCTGAACGGAGCATTTACAGCTGGTGTATGTGACTTGGTCACTCTATTTAGGTCAGTAAATGCTTCTGGCATTTGATGAATTATCTTGTGAACTTCTAGTTCACATAGTTTAGTTTGAGGATCAATTTGAGGCAATTATAATTCATTCCATATAATTACTTTTTCCAGCTATTTATTCTCTCCCCCTAATGTTGGGTAAACTGACTCATGACAATCAAGCCTTAAATAAATTCCCCGATATTGGCTCTAGATTGATAGAGAGTCATATCCAATATTTATCCCAATCCTCATTTGAGGGCCCATCTTAGTGTGTTGTGGTGGAGCAATTGTAACATATACCGCACATTCAAATATTTTTAGATAGGAAATATTTGGTTCTTGATCGAAAATCAATTATGATGGGGAGAACCATTAATTACTCAATAACCTGATGTGAATTAATGCTGTTGCGTATAACATATATCAATTTTCCTTGTGAGCAGTAGCACATGAGAAATCATTCTGAAGAAACTTTTGGTTCTTCAATGAATGTCTACACTAATCTTTGATTATTTTTCGCATCATTAGTGAACCCGGATGGCCTAACCGGTTAAGCAAAAATAATGAAATTATCAGTAAACTTCTAGTTTACTATAACATGTGTGTTTAATCGTACAAATTTCAGTGTAATACAAATTAGTGGTAATTTCTCCACAATATGTTTAGTGTCTTGGGAAATACTTTCATTTGAAGATATTTTATATTTTCTTCATTTATTGTCTCAACATGATATCCGGATATCTTTAGAACTCAATAGATTTCTTTAAGACCTTGGATGCTCATCCATATTTTCAAATTTCATTATCATAGGCAACTAAATATCTGCTCTTCCGGAGCTTATTTGCTCTTCAGGAGCTTACAATAATCCTTTGACTACCTGATATAATATTCACACTAGTTTCTTTCATTGCATAAATGTTCACTATTCATTGTTATTTGAATTTTGGGGGTATTCATGTTATCAGTAGACTTCTGGTCTACTATATAGCATATAATTCATATATATTCACTATTCATATTCTTCAAATAAATAACAATCACATAGTGAAGTTTAATGATATCTCCATAATAACATATAATGTCACAGTTCGATTTTGAAACCAATTCATAAAATCATATATATTAATCATGCCCGTAATATCGTGAATATAAAATCAAGTTCATTAAATTCATAAAACAAAACCATAAATCCAAAATAAAAAAAAAGTCTATTCACAAGGTATTTTATGTTGTCACGATCGTGACAGAGGGAACTGAGCCTTATATTATGTCGATTTTGTTTCTTTTTAGTTATGTCCTTGAGGGATGAAGTCAGCAACCTCAAAGTTAGTTTTTTTGCCATAGTCAAATGTTGGAATTCGATGCCTAAAACGAAGGCCCAGCAGAAGTGGTAAAACGAAAATTAATTCGATTCGAATCCCTACGAGGATCGATCGAGCTACGTATATACGAATATAATACGAAACACAAGAGATACGAGAAAATATACCCTTGTAGTCCGTTGATTAAATGGTATTCTTCTCTTGAGCTATTCCCCGAGTTTTGCTTGATCTCTACGAATCCAATCCGCTCCAAGCTCTTGGATGATCTGACGCCAAAAGTATTGCGTCTCTACTTGCCACGCGCCGGAGAAATGACCGGAACGACTAAAACTCGTTATCCTCCAAGTATACGGCTAGAACAAGGTTATAGGAGCTTGAATATAAAGATTATTACACTCTAAGTGTTTAATCTATTTTCTCTCAATTTTTCTCTCAATCTTTCTCTAAGAAAATTGAAGAAAAGAATGAACAAGATGAAGATGAAGTTGAAGACCATGAAAATGAACTCTAAGTTATTTCTCTCTCTCTTTCTTTCAACCGTAGGAATTCACAAGGGGGTGTTTGAGAGATGTCAAGTCTTCACAATATATTCTTTATCTTACAATATAAAATTCCCCACCAAATAACGATCATGATACTTGTCCCCTTGACAAAATGATAATCCAAACATCATGATGTAGGCAAGAAGACTCACATGGAGGTGAGTTGGGGGGCATCTAGAAGGGAATTGAAGAGTTCGATTCGTTTCGGACACCCGTGAGTCCAAACAGATAAAACCTGATTCCGTTCCGATATATTTATATCGATTAATTAATATAATTAATTAATCATATCAAATATATAATAACATAATTAATTTCTCCAAGAAATAATTATATCCATGAATTAAATTAATCACTCAGTAATTTAATTCATTAGGCCGTAAATTAATTTATCCAATAAATCAATTTAGATATCCAATATCCCAATAAATTAGATATCCAATATATAATATTCATAATGAGAGAATAAGCTCGATTCATTCCGTCGTCAATCCTATTGCGCGACTCGGTAGGTCCGTCTCAATCAACAATGGGAGGAACAAAAGAGTAGTAGCACCACCTAGCCATCCTGGCGGCCTATACTGTACCCCAACTAAGAACGAATGATTAGGATCATTCAAGAACCATTCTGTCGTGACTATCAGTACAAACCCTTCTTTCAAACGTCCTGATCAAGTTATAGGGTCACGGTCAGTCAAACCCTATCTGTACTTGACGCTATGCATGCGTTAATGCAAATCGAGATCATCGGGCTCTCGTGTATCTAATACAGCTAGCTCCAATGCTTTGGCCAAAGATTTATGATCTCATCTGCGAATAACCGCATAGGACATATAACCCGCTCACTAACGGGAGAAAGAATTCTATCTTGGTATTCAGTAGGACCTGCTACTTGCCCGTCGAGACGCACGTCAAGGTTGACCCCCGCCTTCCGGTTTACAGGGTCGAACTACTCTAATGAAAATCCTAACGTCACAAGCACATCCGTACTAAATCCTCAAGTCAAAGGTTCACGAATACCTATCACAACCTTTCGATTCCGTCATTGACTGTCCCAGAGTGATCCGTGTGACGAATCAAGGGTGAGTCAGTTCGAGTATACTAATCCAATTAGCATACCTATAATGCATGCTCCCACTAATCATTAGTGTTCGACAGGCACTCTCCATGTCAAAGAACACGTCATACAAGTCTTCATATAAACTTAACGCCCAATCAAGTTTCATCGACTTGCGAACGATTAAGTATTTGAGCTATAAACCTTTCCAGTGCCAATCCCCTTATCCAATAAGGAGTGGAACGTTTTGCTCTCAAATACACAGTCTAGTTTCTATATATGTATTTACGAGTCAGGAACGCCAGTAACTACCAATAAATAAAGAAACATCCATTGCCTTATGTTAATGATATACATAATAACAAGTACAATACCCTCACTCAATATCCTCAGAGTGGCATTCGAGGGCATACTCCTGACAATCTCCCACTTGCACTCAATGCCAAACACTATGGTATCTAATGTAACACCCCCATGATTTACGGAGATATTACAGCGCCGTAGATCCTTTTTGGAGAACCTACCAGGCTTAGACCCAAATAAAACACATTAAATACAATAAACATAAACGTTCATACAATTAAAACCAACTTCAAATTTCAACATGACATACATCACAATACCAAACAACATATCATTAACCATTAATAATGACATGACATACAACACCGGACAGTACCCGCGCGAGTACAAAAACAAAACACGACTTTGAACATTGCCATACGACCACCAACTCAAAATGATATACGATATCAATGCTGCCCACCAAACTCGTGTCCGTCCTGTGCTAGTCCTCCCACTGGACCTGTACCTGAATACACAAAAGTATATCCACCCCAGAAGGGGTCAGCAAGAAGCCGGTGCAAGTACAATGATTCTTGAATATGTACAACAAGTGAATAATCAACAAAAACCACAGAAAATCATAGTGCCATCACAGATATTCCGGAATACCACATCACAGTCATCATCACAAAACAACCTCCCGAGCTATACTGGCCCTGTACCTCTCAGCAAGATACACACCCGAGAGACACCTCGTCAGGCCCTCCCTGGTGTATAGCCCAACCGAGTGATCCGTAGGGATACGCAGCCTACCGGACCCCAGGGGACCCTCACTGGTTTTACTCGGCTCACACACACTCGATCAACAATTGGCACAAATTCCATTTTTACATATTCACACGAAGTACAGTAAACACAATCAAAGTACTTGCCTCAATTTGAACGACACAAGAAGCGGCGAACGGATGAATGTACGGTCCGAACTTCCTTCAACGACTCGATCCTAACACATCGAAATAAGGAATCAAAACACGACACCACGGAAATGGAAGGATTCCCTTCCAATTCTACTCTTAGGGACAAACTATCAAACACTACTAAGGCGGAGTTGTTCATACTCAAATCAATAGGTGGGAACTCAAACAAAATCCGTAGACTTCAAGAAAAACAAGGGATTTTGGTTTCACACTCATAATCTGACCCAATTCAAGGTTTAAAACGGACTAGAATGACGAGATCTAAACAAAACCTCAAAATTCCAAAAACTAGGGATTGAACAATCTTACCTTGATTTGGATGATACATCGGATGAAATCTTGTTAGATGGAGCTTAGGAACACGAAAATGTTGTTGGATGGTGAAAATCGGTCGAAAACCACGCCTAACTACACTCCAAATCGCCCATTACCAAGGGAAGAGGAAGAGGTGAAAATGACGTTGAACTCCGCCCCATATATATATCGGGAGGCATTAGCGCACGCTACGGCTACAGGATTAGCGTGCGCTAACGAGCCGAGGGCGGTGCATCGTCAAGAAAAAGGCGCCCGTAACTTTCGCTGACTCGTAGCATACGCCGAATTATCTTAGCGCGGCGCTATCGATTGCTACTAGCGCGCTAACTCCATACAGAGCGTGCGCTACTTGCAAGTACCGCAGCCGTAAACGCTTCGTCCTCACCGACTCGACATCCTAGCGCACGCTATCATACAAGTAACGCGGCGCTAGTAAGTCGAAATAGCGACGTTAGTCCGTCCATATCGTACGCTAACGCCTCATTCCGCAGTCCGTAAAGCTTACCGTCTGGCCTAACGACGCTATTGCACAAGAGTAGCGTGCGCTACTCGACCTCGTTAGCGTGGCGCTAGACATACGCCTTAGCATGCGCTAATCGCTATTTTCCAAATTTAAATTCGCAAGAAATCCGCTAAAACGAGCACAATCCGAGAATCACGTAACCCAACAATAATCAGCCATGAATATGCCAAGGTCAATCATCAATATATATACGGTCCAAATAACCACAATACCACAAAATACATCCAAAATAACACTCATAAAATACACGGTATTACACCCTTACCCCTAAAAAGAAGTTTCGTCCCGAAACTTAAGATACAAAAAGTTCGGGGTATCGGCACGCATACTATCCTCGGTCTCCCACGTGGCCTCCTCAATTCCATGCTTAGACCATTGACCTTTACTAACGGAATCACTTTCCGTCGCAATTGTTTCACTCGCCTAGTATGGTTACCGGTTGTTCTTCATACGTAACATCATCACTAACCTCAATCTCTTGATAATCAATAACATGGTCGGGATCGGGAACATACTTACGCAGCTTGTGAAACATGAAACACATTATGAACATGACTAAGCGCCGAGGTAATGCTAGTCGATAAGCTACATCGCCTACCTTGTCCAGATCTCGAAGGGGCCAATATATCGAGGACTAAGCTTCCTTCTTACCAAACCGAAGAACTCCACGAGTCGGCGATACTTTCAACAACACATGGTCTCCCGCTGAACTCTAATGGTCGATTTACGAACGTTGGCATATGATTTTGTCGACTCGAGCAAGCCAACAACCTTTGCCGAATAATTGCGACTTTTCCCGTGTTTGAACCACCAAGTCCGGTTCTACTCCAAGTAACTCGACGGCTCGTCCCAACAGATTGGCGATCTACACCGTCTTCCATATAATGCTTCAAACGGAGCCATCCCAATCGAACTATGCCAATCGTTATTGTATGCAAATTCAACCAATGGTAAATGAGTCTCCCAATCTTCTTTCCACCCAACGCGCAAGCCCTCAACATGTCTTCTAGCGTTGATCGCCCTCTCCGACCGTCCGTCCGTCTGGGATGATAAGCGGTGAAATTCAATTTGGTACCGAGTGCTCGATGTATCGCTTGCCGTAAATGCGACACAAAACGCCCATCGCGATCGACACTATACTCTTTGGGGTACCATGGAGTCTCACAATCTCCGCAATGAATAACCGAGCTAACCTCTCCTGACCCAAATATCTCTAATTCCCGTAAAGTGTGCGGATTTGGTTAGCCGATCAACAATTATCCAAATCATATTCACTCCATTCGCGTCTTTGGCATTCCCACAATAAAATCCATCGCTATATCTTCCCACTTCCATTCCTAATTGGTAGCGGTTGCAATTTACCGGCTGGTCTCTCGATGTTCCGCTTTAACTCGCCGACAAGTCAAGCATTTCATCACGAACTCTTACATCTTTCTTCATGTTCGCCACCAAAAGTTTTTCTTCAAGTCCTTATACATTTTACTCATACCCGGATGAATCGAGTACTGAGTAGAATGTGCTTCATTCAAAATTACCTGCTTGAGATCATCCCGATTAGGTACACAAGTTCTCGCCTCAAATCGAAGAACTCCGTCTTCATCGATTAAGAATCCAGGAGCTTTTCCTCTAACACTGTCTTCCCGAAGCCGCACAATTGAGAGATCATCTAACCGCTGACTTAATATCTTCCATTACGAGGATGTAATCTCAAGGAAACGCAATCGCCCTGAGTTCTGTGAGGCCAAACTTCAATTTCCATATCAATCAACTCTCGTCTAAGCTTCGGTTGAATGGTAAGTAGTTACAACTTTTGCAACACGACTGACTTGCGGCTTAACGCATTGGCAACGACGTTTGCTTTACCTGGATGGTAAATAATGTCAAGATCATAATCTTTAAGCAGTTCCAACCATCGCCGCTGACGCATATTTAGCTCCTTCTGCGTAAATATGTACTTTAAGCTCTTATGATCCGTATACACTCTACAAGAAGAACCATACAAGTAATGCCTCCAAATTTTCAACGCAAACACCACAGCGGCTAACTCAAGATCATGAGTAGGATAATTCATCTCGTATGGCTTTAATTGTCGAGACTCATAAGCCACTACTCTCTCATTTTGCATCAATACACAACCCAATCCTTGTTTAGAAGCATCACTATAAATAACGAAACCTTCTGTTCCTTGTGGTAAGGATAGGATCGGAGACATAGTCAACCGCTCTTTCAACTCGTCAAAACTCTTCTGACACTATCACTCCACTCAAATTTCTGTGTCTTCTTCAATAATAAGGTGAGCGGTCGAGCAATTTTCGAGAAACCCTCAACAAATCGACGATAATAGCCCGCTAATCCTAGAAAACTCCGAACTTCCTTAACATTCCGTGGAGGCTCCCAAGCTAAGACTGCTTCAACTTTTTGAGGGTCTACTCGAATACCATCGGCTGAGATGATGTGTCCCAGAAAAGAGACTTCTCTAAGCCAGAACTCGCACTTAGAAAATTTAGCATAAAGCTTATTAGCCCTCAAAATACTCAACGCGATCCTCAAGTGTTCGGCATGTTCCGTCTCACTTTTGGAATAGATTAATATATCGTCGATAAACACCACTACAAATTTATCGAGATATTCGATAAAAGTTTTGTTCATAAGTCGCATAAAGGCCACGAGCATTTGTTAAACCGAATGGCATAACTACGAATTCGTAATGCCCATACCTCGCTCGAAATGCCGACTGGGATATCCGAATCTCGAATTCGCAGTTGGTAATATCGACCTCAAATCAATCTTGAGAAAACCGTAGCCCCTTGTAATTGATCAAATAGATCATCGATTCTTGGCAACGGATACTTGTTCTTAATAGTGAGTTTATTCAACTCACGATAGTCAATACATAGCCGTAAGGACCCATCTTTCTTTCGTACAAACAATACCGTGCACCCTACTGAGACACACTAGCCGAATATAACCTTTGTCCAACAATTCACCCAATTGTTTCTTCAATTCTAGCATTTCCGATGGGGCCATTCTCGACGGTGCCTTGATATTGGCGCCGCATTGGGCTCTAATTCGATGACGAACTCCACTTCACGATGCGGTGGCAATCCCGCAAATCATCCGAAATACGTCTGAAATTCATTCACAATCGAACAGAGGATAATCAGACTTCGCCAACTTCCGACTTCAATGCGTAACACCAATAATCGTACAACCTTGTCGCAATAATCTCATCGCCTTCATGGCTCGAATAATCTTCCCGTATACTGTGTTTCGCCTTCAAAACGTGTTCAAGTACCATCCGCGACTATCGAAATTATCTTCCGACGATAATCTACTATCGCTCCATGCCGATTTAACCAATCATCACCGAGGATTAAATCCTCTCCTATCATATCGATCACAATCAAATCGGATGACCAATCTTTACTGCCAATGGTTACAGGACAATTGGCAATCTCTTGATCCCCAACTATCCTTTCCCCACTTGGCAGCGCAACAATAAAAGGTTCACATGAAGAGAGACCGTCTAGGCCTAAACGATTCACACAAGACAATGATATAAAAGAATGAGTAGCTCCAGAATCAAACAATACATCTACCGGGTGCATCGAAATATAAACAATACCTGACGTAGTGGCGGCCCTACGTCATCGGGCCCTCCTCATCTCATACACCTGGGGTGGGGCTGATCCAATGCTAGATGCATCCTTATGCTCGATTTTACCTATGCCACGCGCGTCCGACACTGGAGTTGGCTGACCCGTGAATCGTGCGCCTGGGTAGAGACTGCTTAGAAAATATTCGCCCACCGACTCACAATATAACGCGCGATGACCCCGCTTCCCACACTTAAAACAATCAATGGGGCGAGAAGTGCGGCGAGAATCGACATGTCCCGGATTTCCACAATTAAAACAAACCCTCGGCATTCCTCCACTAGCCGAGGGGAACCGGCGTAAGATTGCATAGAAGATTGAGGCCTACGCAATCCACCGCCTCGGAAACTACCGTAAAATTTTGGTTTCTTCGAGCTCAAATCCTTGAACCGAATCGAGACCATTTCATAAGCAAGTGCTCTATCCCGATATTCTCTCAAAGTAGTACACCCAAGGCCCGCCATATACTTTCGACCTCCGGTTTCATCCTTGCATCGAAATGAAGTATCTTGTCTATCTCATTCTTAATCTTGGCCTCGACATACACTAACTACTTGTTGTATGTCCCGATTGCCTCGTAAATAGGGACATCTTCGGTTGAGCTCAAGAACTCACCGACTCTTGCTAGTCAGACTGCTACTGACAATACAGAGCTTCCATCAACTCTATAAATTCTTCCCAAGAGACCTCACGGACCAAAGGCATAACAGATCGCCACCATCAAGCGTCATCAATCGCCGACATCGAGCAATCGGAACTCTCTTGCTTCAGGACAACCAATACCGTCAAAGATCTTCTCCACTCAACTAACCAATGATCCCAATTGTTCGCATCACCGAACCATCGAACTGGGAGGGTTCATTTTCATAACCTCTTGAAGCCATCGATCCTCAACCGTCGCCAAGATAATATTCTGCACCACTTGTGCCAGTTGGTGCACTTGTCTTACAACTTGTTGAAGAACATTAGGCACCTCGGCCTCTGAGCCTCCATTCGAACCTCCCGAAGGAATCGGGTCCGACCTAGTCGCAGAGCGAGATGCCGATTCTGAAACGGACCTCTCGGACTCGGACACTACTACTCTGCCACGGCCTCGACCACGACCGCTGACGGAAAGCTCTACCTCTCGGCATCAAGAATAAGAATGGTTCAACAAGGAAACGATTACAATAATAGATTGCACAATATTAAGGTAATTATTTCCGAAGGAAAGAAATAACCAACATCCGAAGAGTCTCCCAACACAGGCGACACGAGGTGGTAGCATGCCAATGATATCGTAGATAACAACTGACTCAATTTAATAGACCCAAAACACCGACAGCCTAGGTATCCATAAACCTAGGGCTCTGATACCATATTCTGTAACACCCCCATGATTTACGGAGATATTACAGCGCCGTAGATCCTTTTTGGAGAACCTACCAGGCTTAGACCCAAATAAAACACATTAAATACAATAAACATAAACGTTCATACAATTAAAACCAACTTCAAATTTCAACATGACATACATCACAATACCAAACAACATATCATTAACCATTAATAATGACATGACATACAACACCGGACAGTACCCGCGCGAGTACAAAAACAAAACACGACTTTGAACATGGCCATACGACCACCAACTCAAAATGATGTACGATATCAATGCTGCCCACCAAGCTCGTGTCCGTCCTGTGCTAGTCCTCCCACTGGACCTGTACCTGAATACACAAAAGTATATCCACCCCAGAAGGGGTCAGCAAGAAGCCGGTGCAAGTACAATGATTCTAGAATATGTACAACAAGTGAATAATCAACAAAACCCACAGAAAATCATAGTGCCATCATAGATATTCCGGAATACCACATCACAGTCATCATCACAAAACAACCTCCCGAGCTATACTGGCCCTGTACCTCTCAGCAAGATACACACCCCAGAGACACCTCGTCAGGCCCTCCCTGGTGTATAGCCCAACCGAGTGATCCGTAGGGATACGCAGCCTCACGGACACCTGGGGACCCTCACTGGTTTTACTCGGCTCACACACACTCGATCAACAATTGGCACAAATTCCATTTTTACATATTCACACGAAGTACAGTAAACACAATCAAAGTACTTGCCTCAATTTGAACGACACAAGAAGCGGCGAACGGATGAATGTACGGTCCGAACTTCCTTCAACGACTCGATCCTAACACATCGAAATAAGGAATCAAAACACGACACCACGGAAATGGAAGGATTCCCTTCCAATTCTACTCTTAGGGACAAACTATCAAACACTACTAAGGCGGAGTTGTTCATACTCAAATCAATAGGTGGGAACTCAAACAAAATCCGTAGACTTCAAGAAAAACAAGGGATTTTGGTTTCACACTCATAATCTGACCCAATTCAAGGTTTAAAACGGACTAGAATGACGAGATCTAAACAAAACCCTCAAAATTCCAAAAACTAGGGATTGAACAATCTTACCTTGATTTGGATGATACACTGGATGAAATCTTGTTAGATTGAGCTTAGGAACACGAAAATGTTGTTGGATGGTGAAAATCGTCGAAAACCAATCGCCTAAATTACCAAGGGAAGAGGAAGAGGTGAAAATGACGTTGGAACTCGCCCCCATATATATATCGGGAGGCATTAGCGCACGCTACGGCTACAGCTTAGCGTGCGCTAACGAGCCGAGGGCGTGCATCTTGAAGAAAAAGGCGCCCGTAACTTTCGCTGAGACTCCGTAGCGACGCCGAATTATCTGTTAGCGTGCGCTATCGACACTACTAGCGCGCTAACTCCATACAAGAGCGTGCGCTACTTGCAAGTACTGCGGCCCGTAAACGCTTCGTCCTCACCGACTGACATCCTAGCGCACGCTATCATACAAGTAACGCGGCGCTAGTAAGTCGAAATAGCGCACGTTAGTCCGCCCATAGCGTACGCTAACGCCTCATTCCGAGTCCGTAAAGCTTATCCGTCTAATGGCCTAACGCACGCTATTGCACAAGATTAGCGTGCGCTACTCGACCCTGGTTAGCGTGCGCTAGACATATAGTCTTAGCGTGCGCTAACTGCTATTTTCCAAATATAAATTCGCAAGAAATCCGGCTAAAACGAGCACAATCCGAGAATCACAGAACCCAACAATAATCAGCTATGAATATGCCAAGGTCAATCATCAATATATATACGGTCCAAATAACCACAATACCACAAAATACATCCAAAATAACACTCATAAAATACACGGGTATTACATCTAATACCCATGTTTTCCGGATGACGCTCTAAGCTAATCTAAGAAAGTGGCTTGGTCAGTGGATCATCGACGTAGTCGGCTGACTCAACTCTATGCAGCACAATATATCTCTTTGCGAACAAATTTTCTTAAGAGATGATACTCTCTCTCAATATGTTTGGTACTGTTGTGAAACCTCGACTCCTAGGCCTGTGCTACCACGCTATTATTATCGTATAAAAATGAAAATAGGCAGTGCAGCACACGTTGTCACGTGAAGTTTACCCAGTAACTTCTTAACCCTTTCTTTGGAGGCCTCCGAGGCCGCTTTATACTCAGCCTAACAGGTGGAACCAGCAGTCGTGCTATACTTGGTACTATGCCAAGATACTGCTCCTCCATTAAAGAGTAAATGTAGCGAGAAGTAGACATAAAATCATCATTATGTCCTTGGAAGTCCAATATAGTGAATCCCATCACATTCAGTTCTATATCGCCATACATAAGAACCATTTCTCTAGTCCTTCTAAAGTACTTGAGAACGTTCTCTTTGTAATATCCGGGGATAATTTTTTTTTTTTCGTGTTACTGTTGAGTTGTACATATTCATTTGGAATTGTACAAGTATTGTTGTTTTGGACTGATACAATGTATATTGTATTGGAATATTTCGGGATCGAAATATTATACTTGTCGTCAGGTTAGTTTCGTCGTTTGAATGATGGTTGGAGAGTTTGGATTTTTGGCTAAGTACACTAGCCTTAACGTACGCTACATGGGTAGACTTACGTACGTTATGGGCTGAGTATTACGTATGTTATGCCTATAAGGTTACGTACGTAATGCTTGGTAGGTGGCAGGAACCTTCCTCGTAGTCACTTTCGGCCGGTGGGTCCCGAGCATCTTCCGATCGGATCTCACTATTGCAGTCAAGGGACCCTTACGTACGTTAAGAGGTGATCTCTACGTACGTAATATAGGTCTTGTTTGTAACACCCCCAGATTTAACCGGAAATATTACAGCGCCGTGGGCCCCGAGATGGAACCCACAAGGCTAAAAGAAATTTTCGCAAACATTTACAAATGCCCAAGAGGCCAACGACGGTACTATCTTTAAAAATTCACAAAGACTTATAAAATCCATTTATCAAAAACCGTCGTAAAAACTCATTTGAAATCGCAAGGCCAAACAGCCGACACTCAAAAGTTTAGAAAACGATTTCCAAAGTAACCTCAGTTACCCGATACCAAAAGAGCATTTCAAAATACTCACGCAGCGGAAAAAGACCAACCATAAAGATACTCTAGCAGCAGAATACAAGAACCGATCAAGAAACTCAATGCACAGAACATGTCCTAGCCAGTATCCTCCGGGAAGCTCATCTCTTCACGACCGCTACAAGCTCGATACTCCAAGAACCTAAAAAGAAATCCCACGACGGGGTCAGCCATAATGTCCAACAATGATAACCGTCACATCACATTAATAATTACATACCAATGAGAATACAACATAAGAATACGACCAACGTAATCTTACCGCCATAACTTTACTTACTCAAGTCATTCTCATCAGAATAACCATTATCACATTACACCTCTCGTACTTGCTTAACCAATAAACTCGAACCTAATATCTGTATTGTACCTCAAACAATACTCAAGATTCTCAAACTATCATCACCAACTCACGATACGGAAAATATATCAGTTCTGACCAATACGATCCGTCGAATAACATCATCAAATCCCAAGACGATAACCGATTGTCCATCAAAGACAAATACCAAAGGAAATGCGGAACATACCTCGAGATATGAAGTGCCACGACAATCATATCAGTCTAATCCGAGATCAGAACAATGCAATACGGACACGGTCCTAACACAAGACCTACAAATGCATACTCATATGACCACGTCAATATGTTCAAAAACAATAACAATCATGTATACTCAATGTAAATCCATGATCCAAATACCGAGCATAGATCCTCGTGATGATCCTACAAGATCAACATCGGTGGAAAACTCCGTCCAACGATCCGCCCTCAAAGATAGATCCCGTGATGATCCTACAAGATCAAAATCGTGAACGACCTATCCATCGATCCAGGCCAAGATAGATCCCCGTGATGATCCTACAAGATCAAAATCGTGGACGTCAAGGCGCCCAAGATAGATCCTCATAATCCCAACGGATTATTTACACAACATCAACAACACAATATGCATTCACATATGCAATTTAACATGTTCATCAACATGAACAACATAACATGCACGACAACATGACAATTTACTAGACGACTCCATGTTCAACAACATGAAAGAAAATGTACAAGACCAAAATAAATAACACTAAACCATAATCAATATGGAATACTTGCCCCGAGTCCTTCTGGGAGCAACCTCGATGTCCAATCATTACCGACGATTGTCCGCAACGCCGACGATCCAAACGTGTCATAAATACTCGAATCCTCGTCTTTATCACAATGTATCCTCGTTATCCAAATATACCCATAACCGAAATAAATCATATACATTATGATTTAACTCACAGACCTAAGAACATTATCCAATCCAAATACCCGAGTTCACAATAATAATCATGGCTATATGCATTATAAACGAAATGAAACTGAAATCATTCATTAAATATTATAATTGAGCAAGTAATAACTTGCCTCGATACCGATACCACGAAGCTGCTGCCGAACACATCGCCTTTATCTACGAGCTCCTCAGCCTCGATCAAAAGCAATACAATAGACATACTCGAACACGACCGCAATATCCGGTTATAATCACCGATCAATAATCTCAACCTATCGAAGAAATCAAATAACACATATCCGATAACGGTCAACGACTGAGAAAACTAACCAATCGAACTCAACGGTTCACACAACCTCGAATAAACATAGTCGAACCAACCAAGTCAAACCATCACGAATTCCTAATCAAAACACAAAAATATTGCCTGTCGCCTACTTAGCGCACGTTAATCACCTAACGAGCGTGCGCTAAGTTGATCCTAGCGCGCGCTAGGCAAGAACGAAGCGTGCGCTAATGCCGTGCGGTGGCATGCATTTCAAGCATCGTCTAACACTTCCATCATGACAATGATCAACTCATCTCGAGATTAAGGATTTCATAACAATCATGATATATAATTTAATAGCTCTTCAAGAACACGAATTATCCAAATTCACGCTCATGATCCATAAATGATAAAATCCGATGTGTTCTAACATCTAAAAATCCTTATTCATCATGTTCTTCGACATACAATTCATATAACTTCAAGAATCACAAGAAGATCACCATAATCGTTACCATACGAAGTAACCAACGACAAAACATCAAAAATCCGAATTGAAGAAGGGAATTACATCAACATATATCTTGAATTCCATCCAAAACCATACGAAACATATCAATACTCATATATTGATAACAACACTAACTTAGTACGGTAATCCAACTCGTTGTCATGCTCATCAACTTGTTTATATGATAATCATCAACTCAAGAACATCATATACAATCCAAAACGAAATCTCAAAGTGAAGAGTAATTACCTTTTTTGAAGGAAAGGATTGATTTCCAAGAATCACCAATGATTTCAAGAACAAAGCTTCACTCCATGATTCCCATCTTTAATCTTGTTAAAGAGGATCATCCTCAATGTTTAGGAACTCCAAATGTTCTCCCAAGGTTGTCTCTATCGGGTGAGAGGAAAGAAATGGACGAAATGTTTCATGACACCCGCTTGTCCCTTTAAATAGAATACATCACTAGCGTGCGCTAAACCATTATGTTTAGCGTGCGCTAGCCTTAGCGTGCGCTAATCGACTTTGTTAGCGTGCGCTATCGGCCCGTGAGGCTACTTGCCTTGCTTCAGAAACTACCTTACGACGTAATGCCCATGCATTAACGCACGTAAATCATCATGTCTAGCGACGCAAGTCCTTACTCTTAGCGTGCGCTATCCGAAGTTGACTTACTACGGTGTTCACCTACCACTCGCCCCACATTCCGACAAAGATCTCGGCAAGGATAAGATTCCTTGTCGATCGATATATAGTTAGCGTGCGCTAAGCTTAATCTTTAGCGTGCGCTAATACTTCGTGACAACAACCGTTGACTTACCGTAACGTGCGCCAAAGCAATGGGTCCACACGCAGATTCCTTCCGATTCGCCCGCACTAGCGACGCTAACCTATAAACGTAGCGTGCGCTAATCTCGCACGATAGCGTGCGTTATGCATGAATATCGGCGTGCGCTAATAAGGCTATACTTAGCCATTTTCCACGCTTCTTGTCCAACGCCTCGTCATACCAAAAGCGAACATAAGACACACCGAACACAAACATCGAATCCAATAATATCATCATACGATATACCCAATATCAAAAGTACGACAACCCGATACACAATATCCTCAAATGTAATCACGACCAAATACGATAATTATACCGATATCGATATCTCGGTCCTTTATTTATTTTATCCCTACTGCATGATTTCACGCTGCATAATATAACCTTGATAAAATAATATTAAACAACAAGAATAGAAATTAGGATATTACATTCTACACCCCTTAAAATAAGTTTCGTCTCGAAACTTGCAATCCATCATAAAACGAACAACCATACTGCTCAACCCAAAATATCCCAAAACCATCACGACACCGATCAATCATCATTATTCGAATAGCCAAAACCGCATACTTACAAATACGCAGTCGACGATCTCCGAGATACTAGCGCCGATCTCACCGTACAATCTCAATACGCTTACGATCACAATTCCCGAGTCTCAACAAAATATATCATCTTCGATGAAACAATCTGTCCGAATCAAATCTCGTCTCGCTGATTACATAATCAAGTCCCACCCGATAAGACGAATTATACACAATACATCTCGCGAAACAACCGCCCAAAACAACGACACGAATCCAAACATCAACACAAAACTGAACGCCGATGATCACCAAAAATGATCATCTAATAAATCAACCGAATTTATCATCAACATGATAAATTTCCAATATGACCAACCGAGGTCAAAACACAATCGAGAATATCATCAACGTGATAACTCCAATATTACCAACGAACGATCAACGAAAATCGAGAATACCTTCACACGTAAACTCCAACACGATCAACACGTAACCACGTAAATGTATATATGAAAGAATAACATTCTCAAAACGTCAAATCAATCACGTACATTAGATCTCAATAAACATACCCAATCGGCGAACATTTCCCGGCATACGAACAACGAGTCGCAAATCGACGAACATACCAATTCATACAAGGAGTGGGAACGACCACTCAATATCCAAAACAACCAGCATGGGGTCACCATCCCCAAATTTACACTTACAAAGAAATCATTCAAAGATCACTATGGTAAGATTGCGCTACTACCGCACCCAAGGACTCACATAGCACGTATGTCCCGCTTTACAAAGTCCAAAGTTCCAAATTTACATCCCGCACATGAATCTACAACACGCAGATATTTCTCTTATCTGATCAAACAACCGATCATCCTTGTATAACCAATATACCATACTAAACTTCGAATCTCTTTTCCTTGTACCCTCGATATGATATGCCCGATGCACTAAATGCGTATGTACATCAATCACATTTCCAAAGTCAGTTTGAAATCATATATTCTTGTCACGAAGACAATTTTCGAAAGTTCTTTCAAGAGTTTGAAAACTCAAAACATAAATTTTCGTAAGACCACGAAATCAATTTTAAAAATTAAATCGGCTCGCTGGTGCCAAGTTCTCGATCAAAATTCTTTTCGAATAGACACGATTAAATACAATGGAATTTATGCAAATGCTTGTGCATATCCATACTCCTGTATACCAATTCGGTTCGTCACCAATATCCACTGATATTCCATCGGAAAACCACACGATCGAGTTCCAAAATCTCAATATATAAATTCCGACTAAACTCCTTTTCCACACATGACTTGCGACGCTACCATTAACCCATCCTGGATCACCTTAAATATGATATGACAAAATATTGAAACAAATCCACACAGCGAAAGACTTCCCGAGAGGTTCAATTTGAACAAGTAAACCAAAGCCTCGAAAGGCGTAAATAACATAGGTAAACGATTGGTAAAGTGTTTTACAAGTCTCGGGAGTTTTAAGAAAACAGAAAAGCCGTTTGAAACATTAGGGTCTTAGCCCGTAACTCGTTCCGCATTACAAAAAGTTTAAAAAGTAGAAAACCCCTTTTCGGACTTCAAGTCCTGAGTTATAAAACCATTTCAAAATCGATTTGGGTCTCGGCCCAAAATCATTTTCCGTAAAACATCCGTAAGACATTCATTTTGAAAAGTATCATTTTCAAATGATCAAAAGCAGTTCATATATCTCAAAATGAATTAACATGCTACATGTTCTTCTCAACCATGCACAATATTTCTCCCCAAATGCACAATTCCGTTCCAAAATCTAACCAACGTACTGATTCTCGAAATCATAACTCCTTAAGATCATCAATCCTGTTCCAACTCTGTCACCTTATACTGTAACGCATAATATTCAGCTGAATCTCAAAGCATATCAACTATAGAACAGCAATAAACCTCAATGCAATTCAAAAATCCAAATACTTACAGATCGTGAAGCCGACGATTCCCCGTGATACTGGCACATGTCTCAACTCAAGAAGATACTCGACATAGATATTTTAAAAACACACGTTTTGCCAAATCAGTTCGACTCAAGAACACAATATATCTCATTCCAGAGAATCTCGTTAACACCATTTGGGAAAAGTTTACAACAAACCCAGCACCACGCTGGTAAATCACATAACGCACAAGCCCGAGTGAACAACAAGAAAAACTCACGGCTCTAGTATTAGTCAATCGACAACTCGAATGACACGTCCCAACTCGACCCAAATGCCTAGGTTTTCTCAACCTAAGCTCCGATACCATATTCTGTAACACCCCCAGATTTAACCGGAAATATTACAGCGTCGTGGGCCCCGAGATGGAACCCACAAGGCTAAAAGAAATTTTCGCAAACATTTACAAATGCCCAAGAGGCCAACGACGGTACTATATTTAAAAATTCACAAAGACTTATAAAATCCATTTATCAAAAACCGTCGTAAAAACTCATTTGAAATCGCAAGGCCAAACAGCCGACACTCAAAAGTTTAGAAAACGATTTCCAAAGTAACCTCAGTTACCCGATACCAAAAGAGCATTTCAAAATACTCACGCAGCGGAAAAAGACCAACCATAAAGATACTCTAGCAGCGGAATACAAGAACCGATCAATAAACTCAATGCACAGAACATGTCCTAGCCAGTATCCTCCGGGAAGCTCATCTCTTCACGACCGCTACAAGCTCGATACTCCAAGAACCTAAAAAGAAATCCCACGACGGGGTCAGCCATAATGTCCAACAATGATAACCGTCACATCACATTAATAATTACATACCAATGAGAATACAACATAAGAATACGACCAACGTAATCTTACCGCCATAACTTTACTTACTCAAGTCATTCTCATCAGAATAACCATTATCACATTACACCTCTCGTACTTGCTTAACCAATAAACTCGAACCTAATATCTGTATTGTACCTCAAACAATACTAAAGATTCTCAAACTATCATCACCAACTCACGATACGGAAAATATATCAGTTCTGACCAATACGATCCGTCGAATAACATCATCAAATCCCAAGACGATAACCGATTGTCCATCAAAGACAAATACCAAAGGAAATGCGGAACATACCTCGAGATATGAAGTGCCACGACAATCATATCAGTCTAATCCGAGATCAGAACAATGCAATACGGACACGGTCCTAACACAAGACCTACAAATGCATACTCATATGACCACGTCAATATGTTCAAAAACAATAACAATCATGTATACTCAATGTAAATCCATGATCCAGCGCCCTGAGCATAGATCCCTGTGATGATCCTACAAGATCAACATCAGGTGGAAAACCTGTCCAACGATCCAGCGCCAAAGATAGATCCCGTGATGATCCTACAAGATCAAAATCGTGAACGACCTATCCATCGATCTAGCGCCTCAAAGATAGATCCCCGTGATGATCCTACAAGATCAAAATCAGGTGGACGTTCGATCCAGCGCCCTCAGCATAGATCCTCATAATCCCAACGGATTATTTACACAACATCAACAACACAATATGCATTCACATATGCAATTTAACATGTTCATCAACATGAACAACATAACATGCACGACAACATGACAATTTACTAGGACGACTCCATGTTCAACAACATGAAAGAAAATGTACAAGACCAAAATAAATAACACTAAACCATAATCAATATGGAATACTTGCCCCGAGTCCTTCGGGAGCAACCTCGATGTCCAATCATTACCGACGATTGTCCGCAACGCTCGACGATCCAAACGTGTCATAAATACTCGAATCCTCGTCTTTATCACAATGTATCCTCGTTATCCAAATATACCCATAACCGAAATAAATCATATACATTATGATTTAACTCACAGAATCGGAAGAACATTATCCAATCCAAATACCCAGAGTTCACAATAATAATCATGGCTATATGCATTATAAATGAAATGAAACTGAAATCATTCATTAAATATTATAATTGAGCAAGTAATAACTTGCCTCGATACCGATACCACGAAGCTGCTGCCGAACACATCGCCTTTATCTACGAGCTCCTCAGCCTCGATCAAAAGCAATACAATAGACATACTCGAACACGACCGCAATATCCGGTTATAATCACCGATCAATAATCTCAACCTATCGAAGAAATCAAATAACACATATCCGATAACGGTCAACGACTGAGAAAACTAACCAATCGAACTCAACGGTTCACACAACCTCGAATAAACATAGTCAGAACCAACCAAGTCAAACCATCACGAATTCCTAATCAAAACACAAAAATATTGCACTGTCTGCCTACTTAGCGCACGTTAATCACCTAACGTAGCGTGCGCTAAGTTGATCCCGTTAGCGCGCGCTAGGCAGTAAACGTAGCGTGCGCTAATGCTGTGCAGTGGCATGCATTTCAAGCATCGTCTAACACTTCCATCATGACAATGATCAACTCATCTCGAGATTAAGGATTTCATAACAATCATGATATATAATTTAATAGCTCTTCAAGAACACGAATTATCCAAATTCACGTTCATGATCCATAAAATGATAAAATCCGATGTGTTCTAACATCTAAAAATCCTTATTCATCATGTTCTTCGACATACAATTCATATAACTTCAAGAATCACAGTAGCATCACCATAATCGTTACCATACGAAGTAACCAACGACAAAACATCAAAAATCCGAATTGAAGAAGGGAATTACATCAACATATATCTTGAATTCCATCCAAAACCATACGAAACATATCAATACTCATATATTGATAACAACACTAACTTAGTACGGTAATCCAACTCGTTGTCATGCTCATCAACTTGTTTATATGATAATCATCAACTCAAGAACATCATATACAATCCAAAACGAAATCTCAAAGTGAAGAGTAATTACCTTTTTGAAGGAAAGGATTGATTTCCAAGAATCACCAATGATTTCAAGAACAAAGCTTCACTCCATGATTCCCATCTTTAATCTTGTTAAAGAGGATCATCCTCGTGTTTAGGAACTCCAAATGTTCTCCCAAGGTTGTCTCTATCGGGTGAGAGGAAAGAAATGGACGAAATGTTTCATGACACCCGTTTGTCCCTTTAAATAGAATACATCACTAGCGTGCGCTAAACCATTATGTTTAGCGTGCGCTAGCCTTAGCGTGGCGCTAATCGACTTTGTTAGCGTGCGCTATCGGCCTGAGGCTACCGCCTTGCTTCAGTAAACTACCTTACGACGTAATGCCCATGCATTAACGCACGTAAATCATCATGTCTAGCGACGCAAGTCCTTACTCTTAGCGTGCGCTATCCGAAGTTGACTTACTACGTTGTTCACCTACCACTCGCCCCACATTCCGACAAAGATCCGCAAGGATAAGATTCCTTGTTGATCGATATATAGTTAGCGTGCGCTAAGCCTAATCTTTAGCGTGCGCTAATACTTGAGACAACAACCGTTGACTTACTGTAATGTGCGCCAAAGCGGGGTCCACACGCAGATTCCTTCCGACCGCCCGCACTAGCGACGCTAACCTATAAACGTAGCGTGCGCTAATCCCGCACGATAGCGTGCGTTATGCATGAATATCGGCGTGCGCTAATAAGGCTATACTTAGCCATTTTCCGCAGTTCTTGTCCAACGTCTCGTCATACCAAAAACGAACATAAGACACACTGAACACAAACACTGAATCCAATAATATCATCATACGATATACCCAATATCAAAAGTACGACAACCTGATACACAATATCCTCAAATGTAACTGTCGACCAAATACGACAATTATACCGATACTGATATCTCAGTCCTTTATTTATTTTATCCCTACTGTACAGATTTCACGCTGTACAATATAACTCGGATAAAATAATATTAAACAACAGTAATAGAAATTCCGGATATTACATTGTTAACGTATGTAATAAGTTCTTGTTTACGTACGTTAAGGCCTTCGTATTTTAGTCTAGTTAGTTCTAGATTCTTCATTACGTACGTTAATGTCTTAGTATAGCGTACGTAATGCCTCTTACGTACATTAACCATAAGTGTATAACGTACGTAACGAATTGGCCAGTCTATTTATCTTGGTTTCGTCTTTCATTTCCTCACGAACCAAAACACTTTTCCTCTCCCTAAAATCGTCCATTTGGACTTGTTATTAATGTTTAGCCTCTTCCAACTCGATCTTGATCATCCTAGCTTGGATTGAAGCTTGAAGTTGGAAGCTTGTTGATGCTCCTTTGGTGTTTGGAGGCTTCTTCTTGTTCTTATTTGGTAAGTTCCCTCAATATCTTGTTCTTCAAGTGATTTTCGAGTTGTTGTTGTTTTCTTCGGGTATTGTTTGATTCATGGAGTATATCATGATTCTTCATGGTTTTGATAAATTTTTGATGAAGAACATGTTGGTATAGCTTGAGTATGATTATGTTCTTGATGTTTTAGATTGTTGGGAGGTTTTTAATCATGTCTAGGAAGGATTATGTTAAGATTGTTATATGATTAACATAAGTCTTGAGATGATTATTGTTGTTGGTGGTGTTCTTGAAAGATTTTAACCATTTTAGTAAGGATTTATGATGATTTAGGAGATGATTATCATAATTTGGAAATGGTTGAGTGAATCTTGTGGTTTAATCCGAATTCATGAGGTTATGATGAAGGATTTTTATTTCAAACATCTTGGTTATTGAGTGGATGATGTTCTTGGGGTGATAATGATAATATTGATAATATTATCATTGTAGGAGGATCAATTTGATGATATTGGTGATATTATCACTTTGAGATGTTTGTTTCGATGATTGTTCTTAAATGAATCTTGTTGAATGGATTTCACAAGTGTTAAGAACGTAATGATCATGTTAATTGATCATCGAGGTGTTGGAGAATGTTAGAATTCATAGTTGAGGACTATGATATTCGTTCGTGCGGTGTGATCGATTCGTGTTTGAATCGGGCTTTGTCCTTGTCGTTGTTTTCTATTGATTTTGTGTTTTTGAATGAATCGTTTTCATTCAAGGTTGTTCAAGTGTTTGTGATCGTCGGGAGGCGCCGTTCGTCGTTTCGTGCTAGGACGTTGATCGTGGAAGGACCTTCTCGCCTTCGGTTTGAGGCAAGTTTTATACTTGTACTGGTCAATGAGATTAATGTTATCATATATGTGTATGAATGTGTTGTATCATTTCGAGACATAGTCTCTTCGTGATTTATTGATATTTGGGGATTGTTTGATACAATACCCTTCGGTGATTTTACCAGTTGTGATTGTTATTCGTTAACGGCTGGTTTAAGGCATTGAGATTCTTGTGTCGATAGCCGGTTCGCGGTATCGATGTATCGATTATTATTGTTGACGCTAATGTCGTTCTGAGGCATCGTTGAATCGTTATTATCGAATTGGAACTATTACTATGATGTTGCATTGGCCGATTGAAGGCGTTTGATATATTCGTTATCATATCTGTTTCGGTGGTCGGTTTAGAATCTCGATATCTATTCTACCGTATCATTGGTTATCGATTCACCGCTCTAAGGTAATCGATGTATTTAATTGGGATTATCGAAGATAATTCCCATCCGTTGTATCATTGGTTATCGGTTGACCGTTCTAAGGCAATCGATGTATTTATTTGGGATTATCGAAGATAATTCCCATCCGTTGTATCATTGGTTATCGGTTGACCGTTCTAAGGCAATCGATGTATTTATTTGGGATTATCGAAGATAATTCCCATCCATTGTATCATTGGTTATCGGTTGACCGTTCTAAGGCAATCGATGTATTTATTTGGGATTATCGAAGATAATTCCCATCCGTTGTATCATTGGTTATCGGTTGACCGTTCTAAGGCAATCGACATATTTAATTGGGATTATCGAAGATAATTCTCATCCGTTGTGTCATCGTTATCGATTAACCGTTCTAAAGGTAATCGATGTATTGAATTGGGACTGTCAAGGATAGTTTCCATCCGTTGAGTTGTTGTGATCGATTGGCCATTCCAAGGCAGTCGAGGTATTTGAATTGGGACCGCCGTGGACGGAGCCCATCCGTGAGTTATTGTTGTAGTGTTGGCCGACTCAAGGCAGCATGCTGTTATTCTTGTGAGTTTGGTAATCTTGGGATTGTTACTATTGTGATTAATTATGTTTTGGAGACTAGTCTCGGCTAGTGCTCGATGGGTAAGCTTGGGGCTTGAGCCTTCGCGGTTGGTTTCCCAACACCTACAGTTCAGTAGGTTACGGTCATGTTAATGATCTCATTATGGGTAAGCTTGGGGCTTGAACCTTCGCGGTTGGTTTCCCAACACCTACAGCCAAGAGGTCACTGGCCACCGGGTGATCTCATTATGGGTAAGTCTGGGGCTTGAACCTCGCGGTTGGTTTCCCAAAGACTGCAATTCAAAGAGTCACGGTCCATTGGATGATCTCATTGTGATACGGCCGTGCCGTGGCTTCGCCCTCATTGGTACAAATGGCTGTTTTGGCTTCGCCATTGTGGTGATTGATACCTTCTACCGAGTGACATTCGTGGTATTATGATGATAAACGGCCGTTCGGGCCGTTAAGGCCATTGTGATGTATCGGTATTCCCGCTGAGCCTTCGGGCATTGTGATTCGTATCTATTTCAGTGTTTGGCTTGGGTTACCTTCGGGTGATGTATTGTTGCGTTCTGTATTGATGATTCGCCGTTGGGCACTTGTGTTCTAACCTGTTGAGCAGGTATTGATCGGATGCCGTGGGCATAGTTCCACGAATGCTCGATTCTTACTTTGGTTTGTGAGCATCTCGTATTACCATTACTATACTATTTCATTCTGCCCTTTGGATGCATATCATGTTGTACATGTATTTGATAATCATTATCTGGATGACTGACCTCGTGGGGGTGGAACATGTTTTCATGTTTTAGGTGTTTGCGAGGAGAGAGTTGAGACACAGGGGCATGACGGTGGCGACGAGGCATTCAAGCGATACTAGTCCGAGATGTTTTGGTGTTCATGTTAGTCAGGCAGTTGGAATACTCCAGTTTTGTCAGTTATTGTCATTTTGTATTATCCGAGCAAGGCTCGTGGATGTCGTTGTATTTTATTTGGGCCATGTAGGCCCACGTTGTCATTGAAATTCCATATCGGAATATTATGTTGGATGTCAGTGTAGGGATTGTGATTCCCCTTTTGGTCAGTTAGTTGTATTTTTGGTCGTGTTAGCCTGGTGGATCTCCTGGTGTGGGGTCCACGGCACTGTAATAACCCAATAGGATGTGGGGGTGTTACAGAAGATGGTATCGGAGAATTGGGTTGTGATATACCCTGATATGTGAGTTATGTGGTTCTACCGACGCGGTAGTAGTGGATCACAGTTATGACAACTGACAACAGCATTGTGAGTCGTGGTAGTTGAACGATCGTATGAGTCATTCTTTCATCGAGTCGTCGTCGATGAAGACTAGTATCGCAAGACCTCGAAGCTTCGTATGACCTGTGTAAGGACTCGATTCTCTTGTATGTTCATACATTCAATATGCCATTGATTATGCATGTTTTGTTGAAATCTGTATGTAACACTGTGTTACGACCCATTCATGATTAATTGCTTTGGAGCGTGTCAGCCCAGTATTGGCTATAATTAGCATATATGAAGTGATTGTTTATTTGTTGAGTATGTATATTCATGTTTGGATAATGACTTAGCATTGTGGATTGGCCGTTGAGGCATATTTGAGCTTTGTTCATGATCGAACGTTATTCTTTCAGTATGGAAAGAGGAAACCGAGGATGTGGCAGAAGGGGTAAGGACTGCAGAGCAGGCCGAAACCCAGAACCTCGTGTTTTTGCTCGAGCGGATGCTGAGATGGATCAGAATTCGGCCGGAGATGTGACTTATGCGACCGGTTCCCCTTCGGAACGTCATACTCGAGGAGTCGATCAGACTGACATCGACCCTTTCTTGCTTATGAAGGGCATGATGACCCAGATGACTCAGATGACGCAGATAATGGAAACCATGCAGACCTCGATGGTTCGTGGTACACAGCAGCAGGGACTCCAGGTGTCGTTCTATGGACAGGCCAGGAGAGTGAGTCAAATTATCGGCGACATCTCTCGTCATAGGCCACCTATTTTTGAGGTTTCGTCGGAACCAGCTGATATTGTTCATTGGCTTGAACATTTTGATAAACTCTTCGACATGGTTCAGTGTCCGGAAGAGAGTAAGGTGGCAGTAGCGGCTTATTATTTGAGTAAAGGCGCTTGTTCTTGGCGGCTTTCTGTAAAACCCACCGATCGTGATTGTGCTTGGAGTGAGTTTAAGACTCTCATGTTAGAGAGGTATTATCCGGCTCCACTTCGTGAAGCCAAACTGTCAGAGGTTTTGAACCCCGAATCCGTCGAGGACGAGGGTTTTATTGTTATTGCGGAGAAGTTTCAGGGACTCCTTCAGTTTGCTTCATCTGTTATCCGTACTAAGGCGGATAAGATCAAGTATTTTAGCAAGAGACTGAACCCGCAGTTGAGGATGCAGTTGTTCAACCATAATTGCAATTCACTTGGTGAATTCATCGAGAAGGCTCTTGGAGCAGAGCTTTTGATCAAGGAGCTTGCTCGGAAGAACCCTTCAGTTTCTTCCGGTGAGAGGACTAGGATGCCGGTTTGTTCAGAGGGATATCGGGCTCCGACATCCAAGAAGTCATCTTCTAGTCATCTTCATGCTGGGAAAGCATCTTCTTCTCAGGTGTCGGGTTCGACCGTTGTTTGCTTTAACTGTGATACAATAGGACATCGCAGTACTCGGTGCTCGATGCAGTCTATTGCTTGTTTTCTGTGTGGGAGGCAGGGACACCTTCAGAAATACTGCAGGGGTTCTAATGCCAGTAGATCTCAAGGAAGCTCACGGGCCTCGAGGGATTTTGTTGCTTCAGTCCGTACTCCATCCAAAGGGTCATATCGGGCTTCGGGAGCCAGAGGTATGGACACCCGAGGAGGAGCGGCGAGCTCAGATTTGAGTCTTTCTCGAGTCGATGAGATCGATGAGTTCGATGACCCGGAGGGTGTTGATTTCGGATACATTTGAGATGTAGTTTTGATTTGTATTTTTCTTGTTTCCCGGATTGATATTTGACTCAGTCTGTATTGTAATATTGTGGTTGTGAACCATTTATTACTGATCTATCTTGTTATGATAGCTTCTGAGAATCTTGAGATTTGAGGTCGTGTGATGTGTTTTTCCTTCCTTTTTGGTGTTATACCCGAGAATTTGTAATAATCTGGGTAATTGTTCATTTCAATCCGAGACGCCGAGTCGTGAGGACTTGGGTGTGCAGTTGATATGGTCCCGAGGACCACATATGCATTGTTATTTTCCTTTTGTGGCATGAGTCAGTGTTTGCTTGAGCGTTTAATGCTGATGAGAACGGGGGAGTGTACACCGATGATTATAGACATGTACAATGGGCGGCACCCACGGGGTGTGTACACCGGTGTTACTAATCATGCGATTGGTACGACTTCCTGGCTGGTCTCTAGCGGGAGAGTTATGTTTCGGCTGATCTCGCAGTTGGTTGAGTGTTTTTATCCCTTGTTTTTCGCCGTGTTCGGGCAGAGGAGACGCGGGAACCCGTGGGGTTGGCCCGATTCCTCAGGCGAAGTGGTTCGCAGTGAGGAGTATTCCTGGAGATGTTGTTTTCTTATCCTGATGGATAGTTCGTACCCCGTGTTTTTGCACCCTGAGTTTCGGGGACGAAACTCTTTTTAAGGGGGGGAGTATGTAATATCCGGGGATAATTTTTTTTTTCGTGTTACTGTTGAGTTGTACATATTCATTTGGAATTGTACAAGTATTGTTGTTTTGGACTGATACAATGTATATTGTATTGGAATATTTCGGGATCGAAATATTATACTTGTCGTCAGGTTATTTTCGTCGTTTGAATGATGGTTGGAGAGTTTGGATTTTTGGCTAAGTACACTAGCCTTAACGTACGCTACATGGGTAGACTTACGTACGTTATGGCTGAGTATTACGTACGTTATGCCTGTAAGGTTACGTACGTAATGCTTGGTAGGTGGCAGGAACCTTCCTCGTAGTCACTTTCGGCCGGTGGGTCCCGAGCATCTTCCGATCGGATCTCACTATTGCAGTCAACGGACCCTTACGTACGTTAAGAGGTAATCTCTACGTACGTAATATAGGTCTTGTTAACGTACGTAATAAGTTCTTGTTTACGTACGTTAAGGCCTTCGTATTTTAGTCCAGTTAGTTCTGGATTCTTCATTACTTACGTTAATGTCTTAGTATAGCGTACGTAATGCCTCTTACGTACGTTAACCATAAGTGTATAACGTACGTAACGAATTAGCCAGTCTATTTATCTTGGTTTCGTCTTTCATTTCCTCACGAACCAAAACACTTTTCCTCTCCCTAAAATCGTCCATTTGGACTTGTTATTAATGTTTAGCCTCTTCCAACTCGATCTTGATCATCCTAGCTTGGATTGAAGCTTGAAGTTGGAAGCTTGTTGATGCTCCTTTGGTGTTTGGAGGCTTCTTCTTGTTCTTCTTTGGTAAGTTCCCTCAATCTCTTGTTCTTCAAGTGATTTTCGAGTTGTTGTTGTTGTTTTCTTTGGGTATTGTTTGATTCATGGAGTATATCATGATTCTTCATGGTTTTGATAAACTTTTGATGAAGAACATGTTGGTATAGCTTGAGTATGATTATGTTCTTGATGTTTTAGATTGTTGGGAGGTTTTTAATCATGTCTAGGAAGGATTATGTTAAGATTGTTATATGATTAACATAAGTCTTGAGATGATTATTGTTGTTGGTGGTGTTCTTCAAAGATTTTAACCATTTTAGTAAGGATTTATGATGATTTAGGAGATGATTATCATAATTTGGAAATGGTTGAGTGAATCTTGTGGTTTAATCCGAATTCATGAGGTTATGATGAAGGATTTTTATTTCAAACATCTTGGTTATTGAGTGGATGATGTTATTGGGGTGATAATGATAATATTGATAATATTATCATTGTAGGAGGATCAATTTGATGATATTGGTGATATTATCACTTTGAGATGTTTGTTTCGATGATTGTTCTTAAATGAATCTTGTTGAATGGATTTCACAAGTGTTAAGAACGTAATGATCATGTTAATTGATCATCGAGGTGTTGGAGAATGTTAGAATTCATAGTTGAGGACTATGATATTCGTCCGTGCGGTGTGATCGATTCGTGTTTGAATCGGGCTTTGTCCTTGTCGTTGTTTTCTATTTATTTTGTGTTTTTGAATGAATCGTTTTCATTCAAGGTTGTTCGAGTGTTTGTGATCGTCGGGAGGCGCCGTTCGTCGTTTCGTGCCAAGACGTTGATCGTGGAAGGACCTTCTCGCCTTCGGTTTGAGGCAAGTTTTATACTTGTACTGGTCAATGAGATTAATGTTATCATATATGTGTATGAATGTGTTGTATCATTTCGAGACATAGTCTCTTCGTGATTTATTGATATTTGGGGATTGTTTGATACAATACCCTTCGGTGATTTTACCAGTTGTGATTGTTATTCGTTAACGGCCGGTTTAAGGCATTGAGATTCTTGTGTCGATAGCCGGTTCGCGGTATCGATGTATCGATTATTATTGTTGACGCTAATGTCGTTCTGAGGCATCGTTGAATCGTTATTATCGAATTGGAACTATTACTATGATGTTGCATTGGCCGATTGAAGGCGTTTGATATATTCGTTATCATATCTGTTTCGGTGGTCGGTTTAGAATGCCGGGATATCTATTCTACCGTATCATTGGTTATCGATTCACCGTTCTAAGGTAATCGATGTATTTAATTGGGATTATCGAAGATAATTCCCATCCGTTGTATCATTGGTTATCGGTTGACCGTTCTAAGGCAATCGATGTATTTATTTGGGATTATCGAAGATAATTCCCATCCGTTGTATCATTGGTTATCGGTTGACCGTTCTAAGGCAATCGATGTATTTATTTGGGATTATCGAAGATAATTCCCATCCGTTGTATCATTGGTTATCGGTTGACCGTTCTAAGGCAATCGATGTATTTATTTGGGATTATCGAAGATAATTCCCATCCGTTGTATCATTGGTTATCGGTTGACCGTTCTAAGGTAATCGACATATTTAATTGGGATTATCGAAGATAATTATCATCCGTTGTGTCATCGTTATCGATTGACCGTTCTAAAGGTAATCGATGTATTGAATTGGGACTGTCAAGGATAGTTTCCATCCGTTGAGTTGTTGTGATCGATTGGCCATTCCAAGGCAGTCGAGGTATTTGAATTGGGACCGCCGTGGACGGAGCCCATCCGTGAGTTATTGTTGTCGTGTTGGCCGACTCAAGGCAGCATGCTGTTATTCTTGTGAGTTTGGTAATCTTGGGATTGTTACTATTGTGATTAATTATGTTTTGGAGACTAGTCTCGGCTAGTGCTCGATGGGTAAGCTTGGGGCTTGAACCTTCGCGGTTGGTTTCCCAACACCTACGATTCGAGGGTCACGGCCATGTTAATGATCTCATTATGGGTAAGCTTGGGGCTTGAACCTTCGCGGTTGGTTTCCCAACACCTACGATCAAGAGGGTCACTGGCCACCGGGTGATCTCATTATGGGTAAGTCTGGGGCTTGAACCTCGCGGTTGGTTTCTCAAAGACTCGCAATTCAGCAGTCACGGTCATTGGATGATCTCATTGTGATATGGCTTCGTGCCGTGGCTTCGCCCTCATTGAGTACAAATGGGCTTTTGGCTTGGGGCCATTGTGGTGATTGACTACCGAGTGACATTCGTGGTATTATGATGATAAATGCTTCGGCCGTTACTGTTAAGGCCATTGTGATGTATCGGTATTCCTGTCGGAGCCTTCGGGCATTGTGATTCGTATCTATTTCAGTGTTTGGCTTGGGTTACCTTCGGGTGATGTATTGTTGCGTTCTGTATTGATGATTCGCCGTTGGGCACTTGTGTTCTAACCTGTTGAGCAGGTATTGATCGGATGCCGTGGGCATAGTATTCCACGAATGCTCGATTCTTACTTTGGTTTGTGAGCATCTCGTATTACCATTACTATACTATTTCATTCTGCTCTTTGGATGCATATCATGTTGTACATGTATTTGATAATCATTATCTGGATGACTGACCCCGTGGGGCGGAACATGTTTTCATGTTTTAGGTGTTTGCGAGGAGAGAGTTGAGACACAGGGGCATGACGGTGGCGAAGAGGCATTCAAGCGATACTAGTCCGAGATGTTTTGGTGTTCATGTCAGTCAGGCAGTTGGAATACTCCAGTTTTGTCAGTTATTGTCATTTTGTATTATCCGAGCAAGGCTCGTGGATGTCGTTGTATTTTATTTGGGCCATGTAGGCCCACTATTGTCATTGAAATTCCATATCGGAATATTATGTTGGATGTCAGTGTAGGGATTGTGATTCCCCTTTTGGTCAGTTAGTTGTATTTTTGGTCGTGTTAGCCTGGTGGATCTCCTGGTGTGGGGTCCACGGCACTGTAATAACCCAATAGGATTTGGGGGTGTTACACTTTTATGGCAGTTTAATGTTCCCTAACTGGGTTAGCCCAAAACCTACGTACCACGCTCCCAGCATGCGCAATGTCAGGTCTCGTACACAATAAAGTATATATAAGGCTACCCAAATTCCGAAGCATATGGTATATTACTCTTTTTTTTTCATTGTTCCTCACTATAAGGACACATCTTCAAGGTGAGTCTTATTCCATGTCGCATCGATAGGAACCCTCTTTTACAATAATCCATCTTAAATCGCTTTAAGATTTTATCAATATAGAGGGCTTGGAAAAAAAACTTATCATTCTCTTCGATCTATCCCAGTAGAGTTGAATCCCAAGAATATAAGTTTCTTCTCCTAAGTCTTTCATGGAGAAATTACTCGAAAGCCAAGCTTTCACAGAACTAAGTATTCCCACATCATTTCCTATTAGTAGAATGTCATCTACATATAGTACTAAGAATGCGATCTTGCTCCCACTAACCCTCTTGTATACACAAGGTTCCTCTTCATTTTGCACGAAGTCAAACTTTTGACTGCCTCATCAAAACGAAGGTCCCAACTACATGAAGACTGTTACAGTCTATTTCATGGAGTCTACATCCACCATTGCTAGGTCATTGGTCGCGGGTCGGTCTCTTGTTTATCACTTGGAACCTCGTGGAAACCCAATTCCTCCAAATGCATAAAACTATACCTCTCAGGTAATTGAGACACCCTACTAGACCTACGAGGTGGTTGTACTTGTGTTTCAGAAGGTTCGGTTCCAATTTCTTGCACAGGTGTCTCCTGAGGAGTTTCATTGTATTCTTCCAAAGAAATATTTCTACCTGCTCCGCCTTCCTGGATGAACTCTTCTTCCAGGAAGTGTGCATGCAAAGCAATAATGATCTTTCGATCTTTGGGCATGTAGAATAGATAACCCATTGTCTCAAATGGGAATCCAATGAAATGTCTCCTCACGGACCTCGCTTCCATTTTGTCCACCTTAGTCTTCTTGACATAGGCGGGACATCCCCAAATCCTAATGTGATTAAGACTTGGTTTTCTGCCCTCCCACATCTCATATGGAGTTTTAGGAATGGATTTGGAAGGACATATGTTCAAGATATATGCAGCAGTCGGGAGTGTATACCCCCACAAGTAAATCGGTAAGTCAGTATAGCCCAGCATGGAACAGACCATGTTTAACAAGGTCCTGTTCCTTCTTTCTTACACACCATTTAACTGAGGAGTACGTGGAGGTGTTAGTTGTAATACTATTTCCATGTTCCTTTAGGAACTCGTCAAACTCCGAACTCATATACTTGCCACCTCAGTCCGACCGAAGTGCTTTCATTTGATTACCAGTTTGTTTCTCGACTAGGGCCTTAAATTCTTGGAATTTCTCAAAGGCCTCGGATTTATGTTTCATTAAGTATACATAATCATACCTAGTATGATCATCTGTAAATGTAATGAAGTATTGATATCCATCACGTGCTGCTTCCAAAGCACCACATACGTTGCTATGGATTAATCCCAGTTTATCAGCGGCTCTTTCAAAAGACCCTGTGAAGGGGGACTTAATCATTTTGCCTTTAAGGAAAGATTCACAAGTAGGAAAGGGATCCGATCCCAATGGACCCATAAGTCCATCTTTTTCCATTTTGTAAACCTTGATCTAACCAACATGACCAAGTCTAAGATGCCATTTCAAAACTTGATTGGTTTCATCCCTACCACGTTTTCTAGTCATAGTATTCACAACTACTTTGTTGCTGAGATTTAGATGATACAATCCATTTAACAATGTAACAGTACCCACTAGTTTATTTCTGAAATAAATTTTGCAGGAACCATCACCAATGAAAAATTAAAAGTCTTTTCGGTCCATGATCGGAATGGATACAATGTTTTTATGCCCCTTGGGCAAAACAAGTACATCTTCTAAAGTCAGAACAAAAACTGAATTCTAAACCCAAAAAGAAGTGATCCTATGTCAGTTGCTTCGACATTATGCCTGCTTCCGACAGTGATCATTACTTCTCCAGCTCCAAGCTTCCTACTTTATTCCAGATCCTAATTCATGGTACAAATATGAGAACTAGCACCAGAATCCAGTATCCAGGAAGTAGAAAATACAGTAGCAGAACAATTTGTTTCCAAAACTAAAAGTTCTGTACCTGAAGTGCCATGAAGAATTGGACAGTCTCTAGCCCAGTGGCCCAGCTCACCGCACTTGAGACAAGTGTCCTTCTTCTTACTCTTCGGAACCATCGGGGCCCTGCCCTTTCCATTTAAATCCTTGACTTGTGGTCCCATCTGCTTCTTGGTCTTTTTCTTCTTGTTCTTAAACCTCCGAGGTCCAGAAGAAATCACAAGGGCAGACTCCTTCATCTGCAGAGTCTTCATCTGAGACTGAGCAGTCACGAGTTTGTTCATTAGCCCAGCTAAGTTACATGCAATCTCATTGCAGTTGAAGTTCATAATCAGGGAGAGACTGTAGGATAAGGTCGGTTTGAAGAGAAGTATCCATCCTAAAATCAATAGCCTCCAATCTCTCGATCATGGATATCATTTTGAGGACGTGGTCCCCAACCTTCTCATCTTCCTTCATCCTTGCAGTGAATAGTTGCTTGGATATCTCATATATAGCAGTTCAACTGTGCTCACCATAAAGCTCGGTTAAGTGAGATAGAATCTGCCTAGCAGAAGTCATTTTCTCATGAGCTCTCTGAAGCTCATTAGACATAGAAGCCATCATGTAAGCACGGACTTTTACGTCATCCTTAACCCACTTTTCGTGGTTTTCAATCTCTTCCTGATTGACTCTTGTCCGCACCGGAGGCGCCGGAATATCCGTCTCCAAGACATATCCCAGTGCCTCTATACTGTAATGCCCGAGATTTCTGTTATGTAATTGGAACTTGTGATATTGTAATGATTGTACTTTTGTCTGAGTATTATTCTCCGTATTTCATAATCCGATGTTGCCGAGCGTTTAATTTCATGGTTGTGATTTGTAAGGTTGAAATTCTGTGCATGTAGCGCACGCTACAGGCTAAGGGTAGCGTACGCTAACATGGTTTCATAGCGCACGCTACAGAATGTAATTAGCGCACGCTATGCGTGGTCAAATTGATTGGGACGTGCGGTAGGTGAGATCTGGCCGGGACCCCGCCGGATTATGTCGGATGTACTCGGACGGCCGGGAAAAGCCGAGTCATCGCCTTAGCGCACGGTACATGTCGATGCGTAGCGCACGCTAAGTGCCGAGTACAGTTTAGACTGTGAGCCGTTAGCGCACGCTACGAATAGGGTCTAGCGCGCGCTAATAGCCATTTATTATAAATAGGACATCATCCTATTCGAGATTTCAGTTTTTCTCCTCCCATAACCCGAACTCTTACACTTAGAACATAACTCACTTCGTCCCAAACACTTCATATCAACCTCCTAGTTCGAGATTGAAGATCGTATATCATCGAGATTGGTGTTCAAGCCTTCGGTGTTGGATCGCTTCATTTTCCTCCGTATTCTTCACTACTTTGAGGTAGGTGATTCTTCACTGATGTTAGTAATGTTCCTAAGGAAGTTTGAATCATGTTTTGATAGCAAGTATTTCGTTTTTAATCGGTCATCGCATGTTAGGAGGATACTTTTGACGTATCGGCATTATATATCGTATGAACCTTTGAACCATCTTATTATAAGGACTCCTAAGCATGTTCAAATCAAGTTATGATCAATGATCGGATATTACCCAGTTGATACGTTTTACACGATGGAATCATGTGTTTTGGAACGTAGAACAAATGGAACTTAGATTATTTCTTGGAGATCGTAGATGAATTATGATGTTGAGTTGGCTATCCGTATTTTTGTATTTCACGATCATAAATCTTCCACAAACCTTATTAGCATGATTTGCCCGAGGATAACTTGTATTATCACGGTAGGATTCATGAGTTCTTCACCATTCAACCCAGTTTTCGGCTTGCAGTATTCTGCCATGCAATATTAGCGCACGCTAACACGTGTGAGTTAACGTGCGCTATCGGGGTCAGTTAACGCCCGAAACGTACGTAGCGTACGTTATGAGACCAGCCGAGTCGATCGCTGACCGTGGCTAGCGACGCTAGTCTTATACGATAGCGACGCTATCAGCCGTCTTAGCGCACGTTACGAGTACGTAGCGCGCTAAGCAATCCGCATGCCTTGTTTATTTTGAGCTTTTCGGCCATAGACCGAATTGTTAGGCCATCGTTCGACTTGAGATGATTTGTATATCGTTCCTTTTGTTAAGGTTCGAGCTTGTTACGTTGATCGAAGGAGGCGGCCTTCGAGTGTGTCGAGATCCTTGAAGTATTTCGTCTTGCCATTTTCGAGGCAAGTATCATATGTCGAGTTTGATTTATTATGCTTATGGTATTGTTCATATTTTGTATATGAGATGTATTTCTGGAAATTCGCGTGATATTCGTTGTTGTTTGTTCGTATTGATGAACATATTGAAATGCATATGTGTATGCATAATTGATTGATTATGGTATAAATGATCCGAGTGGGTCATGAGGATCTATGCTGAGGGCGCTGGATCGAATGTCCACCATGCGTTGGTCCGACGGGATCATCATGGGGATCTATGCTGAGGGCACTGGATCGCTGGACGGGTTTTCCACCATGCGTTGGTCCGACAGGATCATCATGGGGATCTATACCAAGGGCGCTGGATCGCTGGATTACCCTGTATTGTATTGATGGGATCGTGAGGATTCGCATCGTTGGATCCCGGTAGCGGAAGTCCGTTTTGCATGTTTTATGATGCATTGATGATTCATTGTATTATGATACTTGTACTAGCATCGTTTTGCTAACCCCTTCGGGGGTGGACATTGTTTTGATGTTCAGGTAGCCGAGGAGCGGGGAGGCAGCCACAGTACCGACAGGACGATGAGATGGCTCAGTGATGTGATTGATGTTATTGTTGTCGAGAGTTGTTTTCTTGTTTCGCTCAAGACTCGAGTACGTCCTGCTTTAATAATGTCCTTTCGATATGGTTGTATAAATTAACTATTTGATCGGTTGAATCAAATATGTCTTTAAACTTCAGTTGTACGATTGGTTTATATTTACACTCTTTTTAAAATTAGCCTTGTAAATCCTTACCTAGAGGGTTTACGGCGCTGTAATTATTCCGAATATCTCGGGGTGTTACAGAATATGGTATCGGAGCTAAGATTTATGGATATCTTGGCAGTCGGGTTAGTTGGGTCTGTTTACGTTATTGATTATTGGTCGTTCGTAACATCACTGCTGAGCCAGCATCGTCAATTGGACTGTGGTTGTAAGTTTCCTAACCTCGAATACTACTGTTTTATTTAATTCTTGTCTTGTAAACATTGATGGATGTACTTTTAGAACGTTTGCCCTGGATATTGAGTATTTATGTTTACAGTATGTTGAGGGGAGGTCGTGGACACGGACGCGGACGTGGAAATGCGAGGCAAGAAGAATCGGTATCTACTCCTGAGATAGCCGCTAGCCAAACGGATTCACATTCCGGGGGACAGCAGGGATCGGCAAATAATAATGCAGATCCTAACGTGCCGGGAGTGCTTCAAGAGTGGTTGCCAGATAAACCGGTTTGCTCAAGTTGTGGATCGCATGCAGACGGCGATGGGACGCAGAATAACGTGGATAATCGGGAGATAAATGGCTTACCGAGGTGGTCAAATTGCATCCTCCGAAATTTGACGGTTCCACCGAGACGCTCGTGGGATCATTGGGTCAAGGAATTAGAGAAGATTTTGCGGATTCACCGTCCCAACGATAGGAAGGTTCCTACGCCCAAGATCTTTTGACCGGGAGGCTTTCGACTAGTGGGAGGCCATTCGACCAGAGGAGCATAATGCCGATCGACAGAATTCAAGTTGATGATGGAGGCATGATTGTCCTCGCCTGATTAGAGAGGCCCGAGTTCGGGAGTTTTTCTCACCACAAAATTGGAAGCATCCGTGACTAAGTGATTAAGACTTTTAATCACCAAATGACTTATGTGCGCCACTGTCAGACCGAGGCGGAAAGGATTTTCCATTTTGACATGCGAATGAAGCGGAAATTCAGAATATATGTCTGGATTTGATTGTACCACCTTGAGGCGATCGGGACAAGGCGTTGGCCTACGATATGAAGGAAGCGGCAGAGAGAAATCGACGGAAGCAAAGAAACAGAAGGTGTCGGGCAACTTCACGGAGAATAAGAATAACGGGCCCACGCCGTGTCGGTCCTCTTTTCACTCATCCAGAGACCTCCGCATCCTAGTCGAGGAGGAAAGAAGTTCCGGCAAGACCGATCAAGCTTCTGACACAGGGAAGAAGTGTTACAACTGTGGAAAGGCGGGACATGTTCGACGTGATTGTTTTGCGCCTGCTGTGACCTGTTTCGAGTGTGGACAGGAAGGACATCGCGCAACATTTTGTGGGAATGTGACCCGATCTTTTGGTACTCGCGCTCCAGCTCCAGTTCCGAAGGAGACAAGTGTGAACCAGACGCAGCAAAGTGAATTTCAGCAGCAGTACGCTTGAAAGAGAGAGGCATCCAAAGGCCGGGTCCGTTCCTCCACGCCCGTACGAGATGAGGAAATCGATGATCGAACACATGTGTTGCATCAGGTACGATTCAGATCCTTTTGCAACCAGTCAGTGTCTTGTTCGATTCAGGAGCCACGCATTCTTTTATATCTTTGAACTGTGTTAATCGTTTGAACATCTCGTGCTTGTATAATTGTGAACCTTATGTTGTGGGATTACCGAGCGGAGAGAAAATTGTGGGAACCTTAGAAGCTAAGGATTTCCCAGTATCTATAGAAGGAAGAGATTGGCCATCGAATCTTATTGTGGTTGACATCTGCGGTGACGATTTAATTCTCGGAGATGATTGGCTCAACCGTTATGGAGTCTTTGAATTACCGAGAGAGAGTCATTTCCATCATTGCCGATGACGGATTCGAACACTTATTCCGAGGATGGAGACCGAAGCTCGGGAAATTGATCAAGGCAATGAAAGTCAGAAATTATCAAGCAACGATGTCACGGACTTTGGTGCTATGCCATGAGGAAAGAGGAAGGAGTAGAGCTCTCATCTATTTCAGTTGTGAATGAGTTCTCAGATGTTTTTCCTGACGAACTACCTGGATTACCTCCGCAGAGAGAAGTGGAATTCACTATCGAACTAGAGCCTGGAGCAGCTCCTATTTCCAGAGCACCATACCGCATGGCGCCAACCGAGATGTATGAACTCAAGAAACAACTGGAGGAATTGTTGCAGAAGGGTTATATTCAACCAAGCGTTTCTCCTTGGGGAGCACCCGTTCTCTTTGTCCGGAAGAAAGACGGATCCCTCCGACTGTGTATTGATTACAGGGAGCTTAACAAGATGACGATCAAGAATAAGTATCCTATACCTCGGATCGACGACTTGTTTGATCAACTGCAAGGGGCAACGGTATTCTCGAAGATTGACGTGCGATCGTGATACCACCATTGAGAATTAAGGAATCGGATATACCGAAATCGCTTTCGATCCCTGACGCATTATGAATTCGTAGTGATGCCGTTTGGACTTACCAATGCTCCTGCGGTATTCATGCAATTGATGAATCGGGTATTCTTGGAGTACTTGGATAAATTTGTGGTCGTTTTCATTGACGACATCTTGATATATTCGAGGGACGCAGAGGAACATGCTGATGTGGTTTTGAGCATCTTGAGAAAGGAACAGCTGTATGCTAAGCTTTCTAAATGTGAGTTCTGGCTTAAGGAAGTAACTTTCCTTGGGCATGTGATATCATCCGACGGAGTTCAGGTGGACCCGAAGAAAGTCGAAGCAATCTTGGAGTGGGAAGCTCCTAAAAACGTGAAAGAAGTCCGAAGCTTCTTAGGACTAGCTGGATATTATCGCCGCTTTGTAGAGGGATTTTCCAAAATTGCTCGTCCGCTCACTCAGCTGTTATAGAAAACTCAAAAGTTCGCGTGGAATGAGAAGTGTCAGGCTGGTTTTGACGAACTTAAGAAGAGACTGACGACAGCACCTATATTAGCGCTGCCAGAAGGAACTGACGGATTTATGGTATGCAGCAATGCTTCAAATCAGGGTTTGGGTTGTGTGTTGATGCAGAAGGATAAAGTAATTGCTTATGCTTCTCGGCAATTGAAACCGTACGAAGTTAATTATCCGACTCATGATCTGGAGCTAGCAGCTGTGGTCTTTGCCTTGAAAATCTGGCGACATTATTTGTACGGCACTCATTGTCAGATCTTTACAGACCATAAGAGCCTCAAGTACATTTTCACTGTAAAGAGTTAAACATGAGGCGTAGAAGGTGGTCGGAATTGATCAAGGATTACGACTTGGAGATTCTCTATCATCCGGGAAAGCAAATGTAGTAGCCGATGCTTTGAGCCGTAAACCTGCTTTCCTTCGAGCTGAAGCACTTACATCCCAAACCAAGATTCAACGGAACCGATCCGCGAGGATTGAAGTATGGGTACCGGAATCCAAGGACAACTTTATGTGATGGAACCGACTTCATCACTAGTCGAGGAGATCAAGTCTAAACAATTGCACGATTCTCCGATCCTTCGATTATGTGACGAAGTAAAGAAAGGAAAAGCCCTGTGATTCGTGATACAAGATGATGGAGTTCGAGATTTCGAGTCGACTTTGCGTTCCCGATGATGATGATTTGAGAAGGACTATTCTCAAGGAAGCTCACAGCGCGCCCTATTCTATTCACCCGGGCAGCAGTAAGATGTATAAATATTTAAAGCAAAACTTCAGGTGGGGGAATATGAAGAAGGACGTAGCGGAGTACGATTCGAAGTGTTTGACTTGTCAGCAGGTTAAGATTGAACATCAACGACTGCGGAATGTTAAGACCGCTTCCGATCCCTGAGTGGAAGTGGGAGGATATCTCGATGGACTTCATTACTAGTATGCCAAGGACTAGACAAGGAATGAACATGATTTGGGTTGTAGTTGATCGACTAACCAAGTCGGCTCATTTCCTAGGAATCAAAGATACATGGGGACCCGAGAGATTGGCACGAATATTTATTGCGGAGATAGTCCGATTGCACGGGACGCCGAAGACCATTATTTCGGATCGAGATGGTCGTTTCGTGTCACACTTCGGAAAGCAGTTCACAGGGCTTTGGGGACCGCGCTAAACTTTAGTACTGACTTATCATCCCCAAACGGACGGCCATCCGAAAGGACTATTCAGATAAGAGAGGACATGCTTAGAGCTTGTGCATTAGATTGGTCGATCGATTGGGAGTTCACTTGCCCTTGATCGAGTTCACTTATAATAACAGTTGGCATGCTTCTATTAAGATGGCACCATTTGAAGCTTTGTACGGAGAAGATGCCAATCACCCCCGTGGCCGGGATGATTCTTGGATTTGATCGGACGGAACCGAATTGATTATTCGGACTCAAGAGAAGATAGCCTTGATTCGAGAGAGACTGCTGACCGCCCAGTCGAGAAGTCTTATGCCGATGTACGTCGCCGCCCTCTAGAGTTCGGCCGGAGACCACGTACTATTGAAGGTGTCTCCTACACGAGGGATTTTCCGTTTTGGGAGAAGAGGCAAACTTAGTCCGAGATATATCGGACCCTTTGAGATCCTCGAGAGAGTGGGAGATTTAGCATACAGTTGGCCTTACCGCCATCGCCGGGTCACGTTCACAATGTGTTTCACGTATCCCAATCGCGAAGTATGTACCGACCCCGACCACGTCATTGATTTCGACGAGATCGAGATAGCTAATGATGGCACCTTCAAGAGAGACCAATCAAGATACTTGAGAGCCGGATCAAACAATTGAGGAATAAACCAATACACTTGGTTAAAGTACAATGGTCACGACATGGAGTCGAAGAGGCCACTTGGGAAACGGAGGACGGTATGAAGGCTAAATATCCGGAGTTGTTTTCATCATAAGTTTCGGACGAAACTTCTTTTTAGGGAGGAAGGATGTAATGCCCGAGATTTCGTTATGTAATTGGAACTTGTGATATTGTAATGATTGTACTTTGTCTCGAGTATTATTCTCCGTATTTCATAATCCGATGTTGCCGAGCGTTTAATTTCATGGTTGTGATTTGTAAGGTTGAAATTTCATGCATGTAGCGCACGCTACAAAGCTAAGGGTAGCGTACGCTAACATGGTTTCATAGACACGCCATGTATGTAATTAGCGCACGCTATGCGTGGTCAAATTGATTGGGACGTGCGGTAGGTGAGATCTCGCCGGGACCCTGCCGGATTATGTCGGATGTACCTGGACGGCCGAAAAGCCGAGTCAACGCCTTAGCGCACGCCATGTGTCGATGCGTAGCGCACGCTAAGTGCCGAGTACGCTTTAGATCGTGAGCCGTTAGCGCACGCTACGAATAGGGTCTAGCGCGCTAATAGCCATTTATTATAAATAGGACATCATCCTATTCGAGATTTCGCTTTTCTCCTCCCATAACCCGAACTCTTACACTTAGAACATAACTCACTTCGTCCCAAACACTTCATATCAACCTCCTAGTTCGAGATTGAAGATCGTATATCATCGAGAGTGGTGTTCAAGCCTTCGGTGTTGGATCGCTTCATTTTCCTCCGTATTCTTCACTACTTTGAGGTAGGTGATTCTTCACTGATGTTAGTAATGTTCCTAAGGAAGTTTGAATCATGTTTTGATAGCAAGTATTTCGTTTTTAATCGGTCATCGCATGTTAGGAGGATACTTTTGACGTATCGGCATTATATATCGTATGAACCTTTGAACCATCTTATTATAAGGACTCCTAAGCATGTTCAAATCAAGTTATGATCAATGATCGGATATTACCCAGTTGATACGTTTTACACGATGGAATCATGTGTTTTGGAACGTAGAACAAATGGAACTTAGATTATTTCTTGGAGATCGTAGATGAATTATGATGTTGAGTTGGCTATCCGTATTTTTGTATTTCACGATCATAAATCTTCCACAAACCTTATTAGCATGATTTGCCCGAGGATAACTTGTATTATCACGGTAGGATTCATGAGTTCTTCACCATTCAACCCAGTTTGGCTTGCAGATTCTCGCCATGCAATATTAGCGCACGCTAACACGTGTGAGTTAACGTGCGCTATCGGGTCGATCGCCCAAACGCACGTAGCGACGTTATGAGACCAGCCGAGTCGCTGCATCGTGGCTAGCGACGCTAGTCTTATACGATAGCGTGACGCTATCAGCCGTCTTAGCGCACGTTACGAGAGTACGTAGCGCGCACTAAGCAATCCGCATACCTTGTTTATTTTGAGCTTTTCGCCATAGACCGAATTGTTAGGCCATCGTTCGACTTGAGATGATTTGTATATCGTTCCTTTTGTTAAGGTTCGAGCTTGTTACGTTGATCGAAGGAGGCGGCCTTCGAGTGTGTCGAGATCCTTGAAGTATTTCGTCTTGCCATTTTCGAGGCAAGTATCATATGTCGAGTTTGATTTATTATGCTTATGGTATTGTTCATATTTTGTATATGAGATGTATTTCTGGAAATTCGCGTGATATTCGTTGTTGTTTGTTCGTATTGATGAACATATTGAAATGCATATGTGTATGCATAATTGATTGATTATGGTATAAATGATCCGAGGGGGTCATGAGGATCTATGCTGAGGGCGCTGGATCGAATGTCCACCATGCGTTGGTCCGACGGGATCATCATGGGGATCTATGCTGAGGGCGCTGGATCGCTGGATGGGTTTTCCACCATGCGTTGGTCCGACGGGATCATCATGGGGATCTATACCAAGGGCGCTGGATCGCTGGATTACCCTGTATTGTATTGATGGGATCGTGAGGATTCGCATCGTTGGATCCCGGTAGCGGAAGTCCGTTTTTCATGTTTTATGATGCATTGATGATTCATTGTATTATGATACTTGTACTAGCATCGTTTTGCTAACCCCTTTGAGGGTGGACATTGTTTTGATGTTCAGGTAGCCGAGGAGCGGGGAGGCAGCCATGCGACATGTGACGATGAGATGGCTCAGTGATGTGATTGATGTTATTGTTGTCGAGAGTTGTTTTCTTGTTTCGTTCAGTACTCGAGTACGTCTGTTTTAATAATGTCCTTTCGATATGGTTGTATAAATTAACTATTTGATCGGTTGAATCAAATATGTCTTTAAACTTCAGTTGTACGATTGGTTTATATTTACACTCTTTTTAAAATTAGCCTTGTAAATCCTTACCTAGAGGGTTTACGGCGCTGTAATTATTCCGAATATCTCGGGGTGTTACATATACTGAGGACTATCATCGGATTGCGGAGCCAATCCACAAAGTTAGGTCCATTCAAGGTGTTCTTTTCGAGTAGAATTGCGAGTGGATTCATTGTCATATTGAGAGTTATGACTGCATTAAATACGACAGATTAATTAGTGACTCGTTTAATTATGATCTGAGTATAGAATTAAGGTCTTTTCTATTCTTGTTACCCAGCTCCCACTATTTTTATCGGAATAACACATTCCCATGTGAAATCCGGAAGTATTGTTCGCTCTACTTCATAGTGGCAATCGAGTTCTTTATAAATCTTAATAGAGGGGAACCGAACAGGTTTCTAGTCTATTAACTTTCATAAAGTGGTGTCCAACACCAACCCATTTAATGGATGATTCGATCTTCTTTTTCCCCTTGTTCACTCCCCTCAACCTATACGATTTCTATGGTTTGTGAACAAGTTAAGTTTATACCATCGACGCAAATCAGTTTCACAATTGAACCTTATCCGGCAACCTATCAAGTTTCTAGGGATAAAATTTGCTCCAACCGAAGGCATCCACTGCTCTCCCGGTAATGTATCCATCCTCCCCGAAGGACTACCCCGATAACTCGGAAGCATAGCACATCCGGTTTGGATTCAATTTCCCAAAAGCTCGATGGAGGGAAGAAAAATCTTGAAACCTTATAAACTTAATAATTTGTCGTGGGAGAATTTTTGCGATTAACGTTACACTTTGCACATTAATTCATTTAAGTGCATTTGTGGCATTCATACAATATGAAACAACTATTCACAACCTAGTTGCTACCAACATGTAGTTCATGGACCGTTCCTAGAAACAAAAAATCTGTAATATAATTACAAGTCTTCGGTCTTGAATCTTCGTCTTCGTGAATGGATCTTCCTCCAGTCTTCGTCATTACATATAAATTTTACATTGAAAAATTGCATCCTAGATACAAATAATTCTAGTAAAATAAATAGGCTCAAAACGGCCTTTACAACCCAATCGAATAAAAACCGAACAATTCAAAACTAAGTCCATGAACCACATCCTCATTCAAAAGCATTCATCCAATAAATACTATATAAATGGAAAGCGTAGAGATACATTGATCCAATCAACAATACGAATCGATCCAATCGATTCACACAACCGGTAATATGAAAAACGTTCAAATAATTTGGTCACCCACAAATATTCCAATTAATCAAATTTCCCTTATAAAATGAAATACCATAAATCATTTTAATCATATTAAATACAATTTAACACGCGGGAGATTAATTTTCAAGAATACATGAAAAAATCGAGCCGTGGCGAAACTGGCCTGCCACGGCCGAGACACGTCCGGCAGTCTGCCAGCCAGACACGGCCCGTGCTGAATGGCACGGTCGGGTCGTGCCAGCAGTGTCCTAGACCTTCCTGCCAGACTCGGCCCATGTCGCCTGACACAGTCGGGTCGTCCCGACAGCCTGCCGGCCAGACACAGTCGGGTCGTCCCGACAGTCTGCCGAAACTGGCCGACTGGCAAGGCCCGTGTCGCCTGACACGGTCGGGTCAGCCCGGCAGCTTCCTACCCGTTGTCCGAAAAGTCGTCCGACGACGATTCGGAGCTCGATTTTCGACTGGATATCCAATATCAATATTTTTCAATATTCATATCTTCAATATAAATCATACTTCCCAGAAATTAAAGATTTATATTTAGACATAAACTTACGAAAAATACAACTATTATGAACGAAAAACATATACTACGATTATGATTATAAATGATTCCAAAGCATTCACCATCTAATCAAGCATTCCGAATGCCAATATCGTATATACGATCGCAAGACCTACGCTCCGATACCACTGTTGGGATTCGGTGCCTAAAACGAAGGTCCAGCGGAAGCGGTAAAATAAAAATTAATTCGATCTGAATCCCTACGAGGATCGATCGAGCTACGTATATACGAATATAATACGAAACACAAGAGATACGAGAAAACATACCCTTGTAGTCCGTTGATTAAATGGTATCCTTCTCTTGAGCTATTCCCCGAGCTTTGCTTGATCTCTACGAATCCAATCCACTCCAAGCTCTTAGATGATCCAATGCCGAAAGTACCGCGTCTCTACTTGCCACGCGCTGGAGAAATGACCAGAATGACTAAACCTCGTTATCCTCCAAGGATACGTCTAGAACAAGGTTATAGGAGCTTGAATATAAAGATTATTACACTCTAAGTGTTCTCTCAATTTTTCTCTCAATTTTTCTCTAAGATAATTGAAGAAAAGAATGAACAAGATGAAGATGAAGTTCAAGACCATGAAAATGAACTCTAAGTTATTTCTCTCTCTCTCTCTCTCTCTCTCTCTCAACTGTAGGAACTCAGAAGGGGGTGTTTGAGAGATGTCAAGTCTTTACAATATATTCTTTCATCTTACAATATAAAATTCCCCACCAAATAAAAATCATGATACTTGTCCCCTTTACAAAATGATATTCCAAACATCATGATGTAGACAAGAAGACTCACATGGATGTGAGTTGGTGGGGGGGCATCTAGAAGGTAATTGAAGAGTTCGGTTCATTTTGGACTCCCGTGAGTCCAGACAGATAAAATCCGATTTCGTTCCGATGTATTTATATCGATTAATTAATCCAATTAATTAATCATATCAAATACATAATAACATAATTAATTTCTCCAAAAAATAATTATATCCATGAATTAAATTAATCACCCAGTAATTTATTTAATTCAATAGGCCGTAAATTAATTTATCCAATAAATCAATTTAGACATCTAATGTCCCAATAAATTAGATATCCAATATCTAATATTCATAATGAGAGAATAAGCTCGATTCATTCCATCGTCAATCTTATTGTGCGACTCGGTAGGTCCGTCTCAGTCAACAATGGGAGGAACCAAAGAGTAGTAGCACCACCTAGCCAGCCCGGCGGCCTATACTGTACCCCAACTGAGAACGAATGATTGGGATCATTCAAGAACCATTCTGTCGTGAATACCAGTATACGTATAAACTCTTATTTCAAATGTCCTGATCAAGTTAAAGGGTCACGGTCAGTCAAACTCTATCTGTACTTGACACTATGCATGCGTTAATGCAAATCGAGATCATCGAGCTCTCATGTATCTAATACAGCTAGCTCCAATGCTTTGGCCAAAGACTTATGATCTCATCTGCCAATAACCGCATAGGACATATAACCCTCTCACTAACGGGAGAAAGAATTCTATCTTGGTATTCAGTAGGACCTGCTACTTGCCCGTCAAGATGCACGTCAAGGTTGACCCCCGCCTTTCGGTTTACAGGGTCGAACTACTCTAATGAAAATCTTGACGTCACAAGCACATCCCTACTAAATACCCAAGTAGAAGGTTCACGAATACCTATCACAACCTTTCGATTCCATCATTGACTGTCCCGGAGTGAAATCCGTGTGACGAATCGAGGGTGAGTCAGTTCGAGTATACTAATCTAATTAGCATACCTATAACGTGTGCTCCCACTAACCATTAGTGTTCGACAGGCACTCTCCATGTCAAAGAACACGTCATACAAGTCTTCACATAAACTTAACGCCCAGTCAAGTTTCATCGATTTGCGAACGATTAAGTATTTGAGTTATAAACTTTTCCAGTGACAATCCCATTATCTAATAAGGAGTTGAACGTTTTTATCTCAAATACACGGACTAGTTTCTATATATATTTACGAGTCAGGAATGCCAGTAACTACCAGTAAATAAAGAAACATTCATTGCCTTATGTTAATGATATACATAATAACAAGTACAATGCCCTCACTCAATATCCTCTGAATGGCACTCGAGGGCATACTCCCAACATCAAAACCATCTTTTCCATCTTCATATACGAGATTAGTCTATTTCTTTCCATGTTTCAATGATTGTTGATATAGTTCAACAAAATATTTTGGTGTACGACATGTACGAAACAATGGCCTTTTCCTCCACAACGGTATCATACATTGGTCACATCCTCACTAGTATGTTTTCCTTGTTTGTGACCATCTTTATTATTCCACTTCTAGTGGGAATATGTGTTCTTGAACGAAATACCGCGACCTTTACCTCGACTATATTAGTATTCTCGTCCACGTCCTAGGCCACTATTGTTAGCATGGTCCTTTTCTTTTCAATTATATGATGTCACATTCACTTTAGGGAATAGAGCAAAACTAGATAGACGGGATGCATGATTTTTATTAGTAGCTCGTTATTTTACTCAGCCACAAGTAGACAAGATATAAGTTCAGAATATTTCTTAAATCCCGTTTCACGATATTGTGTCTCCAGGACAATATTATTTGCGTGGAAGAGGTAGAGTATGTTCTTTCTAACATCGTTTCATCAATAATCCTATCTCCACATAACAATAATTGTTAATTCTGAACATGGCTGAGTTATACTCCCTCCGTCCATGACCAATAGGCCTAATTTGACTTTTTTGGTCACTAACAGACTAATTAAAATTTTGTAGTCTCAAATTTGACCATTCATGTCGAGCCTTAGGTAATATCATATTCTACTAGTGGCTATGTTGCACAGGTGCGGGGGGCGGGTGCGGGTGCGGGCAGATACGAGTGCGGGGATACGGTTTTTTGAAAATGTTAGGGTGCGATACGGCAAGGATACATCTGTTTATTTTATATTTTATTATACATAACACTTGTTAAATATAAAAAACAACAATTCAAATATCACCATAAAACCAATTCAAATACATAAAATAAGTCATACAAAAAATAATTCAAAATGGCTATGAGGAGCGGAGCTTTCTGATGCTGTTCGTGAATGCTGCTAAAGGTAAAAGTAATTACTTATTAAATGATTTACTTTTTGTATTTTAGTTTGTTTGATTTACTTTTTAAAAATTACAAAAAAAACAGTAAAAAAAAACGCACTGGATACGCGTATCCTGTGCCAGGATACGCGAGTCCGAAATTTTTTTTTTTGCACGGATTCGCCACGTGGCGAATCCCGTGCGAATCCCACGCGAATCGCACCCGCACCCGCACCCATGCAGTATCCGATACTGCATACTGCTTAATTTTGAAGAATCCGTGCATCATAGACTGGTGGTTATTTCTTTTAGATTGTTAAAAAGAACTTGTGGATCTTTAGATACTCTGTTTTAATATTCGCATTGAGGTGATGGCGAAGAAATATTATCACTTAAATATTATGGTTTTTGCCTTGTTATGGCTTGTTGATTTATTTCCTTCTTTTATAAGGTTCAACTTAGTTCTCGATTATTAATCACAAGATTAATTTTTTGTACCAAAATTCTATTATATCCAAAAATTAAGAATTTTATTATCTTATGGATATATCCTTCAAGAATATTATAAAATTTATGTAAAACTTAAATTCAGAATATTATATTTATATTTATCATTCTTCTAGAATGTTTTGATAAAAAATTGATCAAGTGCTTAAACTAATGACATTTGCTCTATCAAATTCCTCAATGTCATATCTATGAAAATATTAAAAAAAAATCCTTCGGGGATTTGATAAAAAACATACATATCAAAATATGTGTTATCTCAGAAAATTTTATGTTCTTATTCACACAACTTCTGACTATTATCTATCACACAACTTCTGGTTGCAATTTTTTTATCATTTTATTAAAAACAATGTCAAATATTTATTTTCGATAATATCAAGAGCATTTAACTCGAGTGGTAAAAATTATAGAATGCTAATATATAATATAATACAAATTAATTGCAAGTTTATAAGGCAAGTAGTGGTATTGAAATACTATCAAGTATCATAAACATCACATGCAAGACTTCACAATATTAAACTATCACTTATGTAGTATATTCTAATTTTTGGGTAAGGTAACATTTGGAAGAATTATATTATTTGTGTGTATATGTACTAAAAAGTCTCTCTCTTTTTTTCTCTACTAATACTTTTTGTATTTTCATGACCCTTTTTTTAGTTGTAATAATATACAACTTCTAGTTGTAACTTATTGATATTATTTATGTAGTACATATATGCTAGTAACATTTGCACTTTTAAGATAATATAATATTTAGTTTTGTGCATAGATATGCACAGATTTATTAAAAGATGATCAAACTTTCATATAAAAATAGACTTACTTGAAAAAGTATGAAACGTGAAAGTTTTAGATAATTCAACAAGGTTTCCACTTTTCATAATACAAGACCTCCTCAAAAAATGAAAATGAAACGAATTCGGAAAATAATAAAATATAGATGGCTAGTTTTCAAATAAGTAAAGTCTTTGACCAGAATAGTTTTTAATATTTTAAAAATACTAGAACATAGAATTTGAGAATAAACTATAAACAAAACTTGTAGGGCTCAAAATTATCTTTCCATAATGATAAGGTTTGAAATTTTATGAGTTATATTCAATATTGTATCAATTTTGAAAGCTAATCCCGTACGTAGCTATATACATCACCTGAATAAAATACCAAATAAGTCATAATTACAAGTTAGTTATTAGAAAACACAAAACATGAAAGTTGTAGATAATGAAAAATATCTTTTCAAGCATATGAGAACCAATTATTTCTGAATCATATTCAATTTACTACGAATTTATAAATAGGGCTGCCAAAAACTAAATTTTCGAAACATAATGAAAAACAAAAAAGAATTCATCCATAATCCAACAAATCAACTTCAAAAATTATTGAATCAATATATGATAACAAATAATTAGAGTAACGTTAAAAGAATATGAAATTCGTACCTGAATGTTAATAATTTTTTTAATTCTTATTTGCTAAATGGAATACATTATCGGAGAGATCCGTGCCGATGAGTGTTCATCTTTCTTTCTACAATGTATAAGAGGTCGTGGATACACAAGAAATTTTCAACCTTTGATCAAAAGAGTCATTCGTGCTGATAACGTGTTATAAATATAATATAACATATAGAAAAAAAACTTGAGAAAGTTAGATAATAGGGAGAAGAGAGACCATCTTATTATTCATTCATCTCCAACACATACAAGTGCCTTTATATAGGACTTGAAAACATAAATTATAAAGTATAATGAAAGACAAAGGTCTCCTTCAAATGTGAAAATTAAGAGACAAAGTCATCCACATTTATACATAACAATAGTATTATTTTATTTCGTTTTATATTGTTAATAAGTAAAAGGTCACGTGTAGAAACGCTAGTACATTCAAAGAAGTACGTAGAAACCCTGATACTGATAGCGTGGTTCTCAATTTTTTCATCATCGTCTACCAATCCAACGGTACGTAATCCTTGTTCTCTCATTCCCCGCCGCCCTTCCCCGCCTTCGCTCCGCCATTGACAGACCGCTCCTCTTATCCCCATTACCCACTCTCTTCTTCAATCTTAAGGTCCATTAGGACAATATTTTTTTCCTGTGTCCATTCATCGTCGCATTCTAGCAGTTTCACTTTAATTTATCATATTACTTGTATCTCTTTGTCGTTTATACGAATAATTTTGAGCTCTTCTGATTTTACCTTTTTTTGCAGGTTTTTTTAGCAGCCCAAGTAATTAATATCCACGACTACTGCATTGATGGCATCCAAAGAGTCAGCCGATAACAACCCGGGCCTCAACACTGATGTCGATGAGGCCACCAAGGGTTATTTCTTACAGCAAACTGTAATTTGAGCTTTCTGATATTTCCTTCTCTGTTCACTCAATTATCACAAGGTGATATTGTTACTTGTAGGAATCTTAATGGTTATCTTGAAGTGCTCGGACGTTATTTGCTCTATACAAAAGTAGTGATTAAGGGAGATAAGTTTATTCTTTTATATATGATCAAGATTCCCGTAAAATCTTAAACTAACCACTATGATAGATTTGTACAATATTTCAGATTGATTAAGAAGTTATTAAAAAAAGGGCTTCTTGTAATGTAATTGAATCGAATTAATGTTCTTCGATTTCTAATCAGTACATATATTTGAATCTAAATTCTTTGTACATGGGACAACATTGTTGACTATCTGGTGGTAGCTAATGATTACCACTCTCTTATACATCCGTTCCATGAAATGTGTATTTATACGATTATTTGCCACCTTACAGATTGCAGATACTTTTTTTTTTTGCTATTTGTGTGTAGGTATATGTCATACCCTTCGTTGCAGTCCTCATAGGCGCATTCATTTAGGACTTTTGTCTTATACATTTAGTTTTGCATTTTCAGATGCTTCGGGTAAAGGATCCCAGAGTCAGTCTTGATTTTTACTCCCGCATAATGGGCATGTCGTAAGTGTTCTTATAGCTTTCCTGAAAGAAACTTGGGTCCAATTTTAGCTCTTATTTTCTTCTCCTTTTTCTTTTTTACTTTTTTTTTTTTTTTGAAAGGGCAACATGAATCAAGATACAAATATTTAAAATCCGTAGTCCTTCTTTTCCTTGCACATGCTTGTGTAGTTTCTTGTGCTCTTTACATGTCATTGTTTCAAATGAATGGATATTAACTCATGTTCATTTTTCGATTAGTAGTGTTCTTGTTACTAAATTTGCAGTGCTTAGGTTCTCGTTACTAGTTTTCTTAACTTAGCCTGCTCATAATGTCTGTAGTGCCTATATGTTTGTGAGACTATTAATTGTGCTTGGCATTATTATTGAGAACGGTGAAATACAATAAATATTTTGCCTTTTCAAAACGATTGCCTTATCGTATCCTATAATTTGTTTTGATTCAAAGTTAGTAAATCTATTTATACATTTTTGTTGGTCCGTCGTTCTGAATTAATAATATAAGTGTTGGATAAATCGAAATTCTGGAGGAGGTTCGTGCAATTTGAGACTGTAGCTGATATGTTTATTAACTCCACAAAAAGTTGTGGTGGTCCAAATCTCATTCTCATGCCAAACCACAAGGGCTAAATTTTTTTTATGGTCGGAAAGTGGTGATATTTTGCCATTTAACTGCCCTAATGTTATCTACAGGTGAAACCTGATGGAATGTTTACAATGTAAATGGAGCTATTTTTCCTGATTAATTTCTTGACTACAGGTTGCTTAAAAGGTTGGATTTCTCGGATATGAAGTTTAGCTTATACTTTTTGGGATACAAGGTAAATTTCTCAAATTATTGTACATTGAAAATTAATATATCATATGGTGGACTTCTATTGTTATTCCTGCAATCTCTAGTTTTTATATACCGTGTGTGTGAGTGCCTATTGGATATACATGTCCTAGTATTTGAACTTTGGAGATGGTCACCTTAGTAGCCTATAATGCATATGGTTCAGGACACGTCATCAGCTCCCAGTGATCCCGTTGAGCGCACCGCTTGGACTTTTGGTGAAAAAGCCGTGCTAGAGCTCACACAGTAAGATCTAGCTTCATTTTGCATGAAAAAAGAACATTCTTCTTGTGGCTAATCATATATTGTGACACACTAAGAGTCGAGAGTTTTGCCACAGCAACTGGGGTACTGAAACTGATCCTGAGTTTAAAGGTTATCACAATGGGAACTCAGAACCTCGTGGTTTTGGTAAGCGAAATATTCAATTTAATCCCACTTATATCTTTATATGATAACAGGATAGCAACTCATGTATGATTGCCTTTTAAACATTATTTGGCTGGGGTGATTTTGTATGAAATGGTCGCCGTTAACTGGAGAAGACTTACTTATCAGTTATCACTTGTTGCCTTTTTAAGAGACCTAATATAGTAATATTACCCTGTTAAGTTATGTCTCGTGTAAGAGAAGTTCTCGTACAGTATGTGTATTATTGCGCATCCTGTAGATGAGAAAAATACGTATTCTTTACATAGAATGTTCACTTGCTTTTAATTGTTGAGAGATGTGTAAGAAGCGTTGTACGTGGAGTCTTTATGTCTATAGTTGGCCTACATCACCAGTGTTTTTTAGCAGTTTTCAGGCTTCTTAAAGCCTAATCTTCCATTTTCTGTCATTCTAATTTCTTATTTACCCCCAAAGAACAAGCAGACATTATGTACATCAGTATATATACACATCTATGGAGCTTGCTGTCATTTGTTTTTCTCTCGACTTTTCTTATCTTAGTCTTAAATCTTGTGGTTGGTACGTGCGCCTGCACACAATTGTAGTATTTTAAAATTATAATATTAGCTGAAATTTGTCATAGGTTGGGACGACACTGCAACTTGGATTAATATTTCTGAGAAGCTGTGTAGTTTACCCTTCATTTTCGTTGTATGTTTGTTTCTGTTGTAAGCTTGCCAAACTAGAGACTATGAACCTTTTAGCTACTTATTTGGATATGTGTGTGTGAGAGAGAGAGGAAAAGAATGCTGCTGAAGAAATCGAGTACTCTTTCTCTTTGAGGACGAAATCACAAAACATTGTCTTAACAAACTCTTGCTTGATCGGTACTTGATTATATTTTGAGAATCTCGCTCCCTCATTCCCCCCTCTTCTGTTTTCTGCAATTGGTAGAATAAATTATCTTCTATTTCTTTTGATAGCTGCCTGTTGTTGTAAGGAATGTTAAGTATATTTCGTTTTCCTTTTAGTTCTAGAGAAAGATGATGCACATATAAGGGATTTCAATCCTTTTTGGTATTTCAAATTTGAATGATTAACAATTTACCGCATACTTGCAGGACACATAGGTATTACTGTTGATAATGTGCACAAGGCGTGCGAGAGATTTGAAAGTTTAGGAGTGGAGTTTGTAAAGAGGCCTGCTGATGGTAATCCGTTAATTTTTTTTGAAATGAATATGATGTTCTCCGCTATGGATTTCTCCATTAACTACATTTTGTGTTGCTTTTTCCCCTATTTTATCAACAACAAAATACCATTATAATAATTTTGGAATTCTGATATCGTAGAAGTTCCAATGAAATTTTGAAATATAATATTGAGTACCAACTGTATATTGAAAAATTGCATTCACAAACATGATCATGGACTTGAATTGACTGGTAAATTTTGTTCTTTTGTGTGTATTATCAATTTCCATTGTTTCAGCCAAAGACTCTTTATCCTTTGGTTCTGTATTATAATGTAATAAAACAAAATGACTCACTAAACTGGCTGCCACTTCTTTTTCTCATGAAGTACTAGTCATTCCATGCAATTCTCGATGCAATTTTCATTTTGGATCATCCGGAAACAAGCCCTCTGTGTTAAGACAGGGGTAAGGCTGCGTACATCCAATTCCCCTTACCCCGCTTTTTGCGGGAGCCGTTGAGGCATTGGGGTAATGTTGTTGTTGTTGTTGTGTGTATTATCAGCTCAATCAAAGAAAATATTACCTGCTAAAATATTTGAAGAAAAATGACCATTTCACACTTTAAATTCTGGCTCGCTCTTAATTTGGTAGGGGCTATTTTAGAACAATAAATATTTTGGATATGAGTTCTTTTTCCTACTGAGAACTGAATAAAGTATTGATTCTTTCATGTTTCTCGTAAAAAAGAATCTTAAATGTATTGTGTTATATTCACACATAGTTTTGCTCATGGAAGAAATTATTACCTCTTCTTTAGTACCTTGCACTAAAAGAAAATGTCTCTATGGACTAGGAGTTCACTGATGCGACTCATGTAGAAGTTGCCAAAACTTATGATTCATGCCCAATTGCCCATAGAGTGAAACACATATACCTAAACCTTATGGAGAAAATTCGGTATTACAATAGAACTATGTAGAACTCTCTACAATTGAACTCTCTAGAAATAGGTTAGAGGTTGGATGCTCATTTGCATCATCTAGCATCAAACCAAGCTTTCCTCTGAGCAAGCATTGTATCAACTTTCCAAGTTTGAATAATACCAAGTTTTTCATACTTAGTCTTATATATGATCCTAAATTAACATTTACCGGGCTAAAAAGACATAAGTGATTTGACGATTTCCTTTTTCACCTTATAAAGTTGAATGAGGTCTTTTCAGAAATTACAACAAATGAGGAAATGAAACTGAAGTACTAAACACATAAATATGGTGCTGATAGTTGGTTAGCCATGATGAGAATATCCCATCACAGTCACTTTCTATGAGAAATGTGTGTTTATGATTTTCCACAAGGATGATGTTCGTTGATGTATCTGGGGAGTTAGGTAGCACGGTCACGGACTCGGTCTCAGACACGCAGACACGGAGATACGATAATATCCAAAAAAGTAGGATTTGGACACGCATAGGACTCCACAGATTAATAATACGCCATTCGATTCAGAATAAGGATCGTTTTACTTTTTTAATATTGAACTTTGGCCATTCATTTCGTTTTAGATATTGTATGGATAAATATAAAAATTATTCCATTACATTCATCTTTTAAAATGTTTCCATAATTTTTGTTTTATATTTTTATGATATAATCAGAAAGTTATTCATGGTCAAAGTTTCATCTCGAAAATCGAGAATGACCCTTATTGTGAACGAGAGGGGGGGTAAAATATATATAATAATGAAAGAAGTAGAAATCATCCTATGGCAATCCATACTTGCATAAAACTATGATTTTTGTTTTTGAAAATGACCCAGTTCATTGTAAACTTAACAATTTTTCTCTATTTTATATCTCAATTCTTTGACAAATTGATCCGGCCCAGCAATATTTATATGTACACTGCAGTGGCCAAAGGCCCAAAATATATCCAGATATTTTGTAAGGTCCTGAGAAACTCGCATCGTTTTACTCCTAGGGTATTCTCGACAAACTGGATTTCACAAGAAATGGAAGGCGGACGAGAATGGCAGAACACATCCCTTCAAGTGGTGCCTTATCTCTTGAAGACAGAGAAAATCCTAGAGTCCTTCACAAAGTAGGAACGCCTCGTCAACCGCTGCCGCCAACCCTCTGGAGACGTTTCCGGCGATTGAAACGAGCTTCCCAGTTGAAAGCGGCCGAACGTCCAGGTGTTGCTGCTTCTAAGGTTTCAGATTTACGGAAAAAAGACAGGACCCGGATCCAGATCCGAGTCCGAAGGCGAGGCCAAGCGCGTCCCTGTCACGTGCTGCGTCTCGACCATCACATGCGCATCAAACATGCGTCCGGGGGTCTGACTCTGACACTTTCTCTGTGCTTCCTAGATCTGGGAAAACCAAATCTAAAAAGATTATATACCAAAAATGTTTAAAAAACACTAAATAACAAAAATAAAAAGAACCCTAAAAATTAAAAAGAAAAAAACTGAAAAAGCTAGAAACCCTGCAAAAACTGAAAAAGCTAAAAACCGTAGAGAACTGAAAATTCTCATAAGGAAAAACTAAAAGAACTAGGAAGGTGAAGAAAAACCCACTAAATCTTGTAAAGAATGGAAAAAGTAAAATTTGGGCTTCATCTGATGGAATACATTCTATCAGACGGCCTGGCACAAGTTTCTGTCTTCGTCAAAATAGGTATTCATGTTTATGGAGTTAAGGCACTTAGACATGCAAATCTTCTTAGAAATATGGTAATCTCCAGATTGTGATTGTTAGAAAAAATGTCCTTGCCAACTAGGATTTCGTGCTTTTTGTCAGCTAGGGCAGTGAGTTTAGTCAGACAGGTAGAACATTCTCTACACAGATCAGTATTTTTTTAAAGAAGTTCGTTGTCCTTATTACTGTTCTCAATTAAATTTCTTTATTAATTTCTTTAACTAGGAAGGTGAAGAAAAACCCACTAAATCTTGTAAAGAATGGAAAAACTAAAATTTGGGCTTCATCTGATGGAATACATTCTATCAGACGGTCTGGCACAAGTTTCTGTCTTCGTCAAAATAGGTATTCATGTTTATGGAGTTAAGGCACTTAGACATGCAAATCTTCTTAGAAATATGGTAATCTCCAGATTGTGATTGTTAGAGCATCTACAATGCAAGCCCACATGCCGCTTAGGGACTTGGGAAAGGGACTTGGGCTCATGATTTCTAAAATCTCAGCTTGGACAAAATGGGAAGGAAGCGGGCAGTCCCATTTCAATTTCTTTATATTTTTTATTGTTACTTTATGTAATCTGCTTTACTACTGCTACTTTAAAATATTATTTTAGTACAAATATAATATAATAAGAATAAAATAGGTCCTACAAAATGTGGCAAATGAGCTTATGCATTGGATGAGCTTGGTCATTTTTTCTTGAAACCACTTTACAGTGAGGTGGATTGCATGGGGACCCACTAAAAGTGGGAAATGGAACTCCAGCACTGGAGGTGCTCTTAGAAAAATTGTCCTTGCCAACTAGGATTTCGTGCTTTTTGTCAGCTAGGGCAGTGAGTTTAGTCAGACAGGTAGAACACTCTGTACACAGATCAGTATTTTTTTTAAAGAAGTTCGTTGTCCTTATTACTGTTCTCAATTAAATTTCTTTATTAATTTCTGAAAATGAATATAATTTATCCTCTGCAAGTATCATTCCCGTTCACACAAACTTCATTCTAGGCAAAATTAAGGATATAGCATTCGTGAAAGATCCTGATGGGTACTGGATCGAAATCTTTGATACTACAAACGTCGCTAAAGCAACTGCCGATGCTGCTGTTTGATCTGCCGATGCTGGCGTTTAATCGGCCTTATGCTGTGCATGTTTCAGGTAACCATATCATTGCTCAATATCTCGAATGATGTTTGTATTCTAAATTTCTATTGATCTTTCCCCCTTTTCGTTCTATTTATGAAAGTGGCATTCATGGGCTGAGAAATGTACTCCCTAAAATATGAGATTATATTGTGCTCTAGGGATCTGGTCCTTATTCTCAATCTATTTTATGTATTTTTGATGTTTATGCACGTGGGAGCTTCTATTTTATGTACTTTCCCCTATTAGACAATTTGCCACAACTTTGGACATGTGTTTTCTGCACTCAGCTCGTCACATCTCTGTCCAAATTATTTTTTCTATCTAGTTGTCGGGGCCAACTGTTCCTCACTCGGGGTCTTCTTGCTGGTGACTCTTCCTTACCATCTTTATGGTCCTTTTTCTTTTCAAATATTTTGTTTCAGTATATTTTATGTGTGTTCTTATATTTTTTATATGATAACAAGTTCGATCCATTTTTTTTTCATTTTTCGTTCTTTCTCTTTCCAGATTATTTATTAGGATCATATGTTTTGTTCGAAAAACAAAAATGGTCATATACTATAAAGCACCGATACAGGGGGATACAGAGAAAATGTACATATATACACACATACATTGTAATGAAAAACAAAAAATATACTTAAATAAAAAATAATATGAATGATTAATAACATTATTCTCCTACTCTGTAAGTTATACAAAAAAGACCAAATTATCTGCAACAACAACATCTGAGCCTTAATCCTAAAATAATTGGGTCAGCTAGCATGAATCATCATTTGAAACCGTCAACTACCAGTTACATAAATAAAATAAAAGGGGGAAAAAAAAGGAAACATGATAAATTATCAATATACAAATGAAGCTATGGAGTGATAAAAAGTGGAAAAGTTTTCTATTAAACGAGAATAGCAATAAAAAACAAAATAAATAAAAGAAATACAAAGTGTAAAGAAAAATAAAATTAAGTCAAGAAAGAATCATTTAGAAATTGAAAATGACAGTATAAGATTATTGAAAAAGTTTGAGAAGTTTGAAAAATAATCGAAAAATATAAAATAAAATAAAATAAGAATAAAACCCCATCGTATATTTTTCCTACACACTGATCACTCCATCGCCATATTTTCTCTAATCTCTAGGAACATCATGTCATTTTCAATCGCCCATTTTCATATTTTCTTGGGTGTTCTACTATCCTTCATAATCATATCCGTTACCAAATTTTCAAGCCTCTCCACTGGGGCATCAATAAGTCTCTCACATGGCCAAACCATTTTAAGCTGATCTTCTGTAAACCTTCTCCCTCATATCTCATTTCTGAGCCGATCCTTTTTTGCATGGCTGCACTCCACCGGAGCCTACACATCTCCATCACATTCATGTCTTGAATGTGACATTATTACAACCATCGATTGCTTATAACAGTGCATGCTTAATTGCCATGCGATACAACTTACCCTTTAGTCTATGACGTGATCACATAGTGACCTTGTGATACTCTTCCAATTCAAACGAACTCGTCTTCATTATGTCAAACGAACTCGTCTTCATTATGTCACATACACTATCTAGCTCCCCATCCTTTTGGACAATAAATCCAGGAGAACAAAAAAATCTGATCCTTAAACAACTTTGCCACCAAAAGTTTCATCCCCCGTTTCGCTAAACCTGCATCCCAAATATTTAGTCTTACTCGTGCTCATCCTAGAGCCTTGAGCTTCCAAAGTATCTCTTCAAAGTATTCCTCCTAAGTTCCAAAGTATCTTTGAACTCCAACTTTCGTCTCGTCAAGCAACGCAATATCATCTGCGACCATCATAAATCAAGGAATGTCGTCTTGAATTGACATTGTTACTATAGCAAAGAGAAAGGACTAAGAGAGTAGGAGCATATTTTTGATGCACGCTAATTGTAATATGGAATTCTTCTATCCCTCTAACATTAGTTCGTACACTTGTACTAGCTCTTTCATACATGTCCTTTATGAGGTCAGTATATTTTCACGATACACCTTCTTTGCTAAGGTCCACCAACGTACTTTATTTGGTACTTTATCACATACCGTCTCTAAATCAACAAAAATTATATGTAGATCTTTCTTTTTATGTCGCTATTGTTCCATCATTAGTCTACAACAACAACAACAACATCTAAGCCTTAGTCCCAAAATGATTTGGGGTCGGCTAACATGAATCAAACTTTGAAACCGTCAATAATCGTTACATAAATAACATAAAAGGAAAAAAGAGGGAAAAAGTAGAGAAAAAAGCAAATAAAAAAAGAGTGGAAAAAAAAAAAAAAAGATAACATGAAATAAAAGAAAATAGGAATTAAAAAAAAAAAAAAAAAAAAAGTTCAGACTCCAACCACCATCCGAATTCTTACCCGCCAAATTTGCCTCACCATCCCCATAATTTCACCAATTACAACAAACCGCAAATAATTTACAATAATCTTTATCCAAGTTTTCTTGGGTCTTCCTCTACCTTTCACAACATTACTTGCTCCCCAACTTTCTAGCCTCCTCACCGAGGCATCAATAGGTCTTCTTCTCACATGACCAAACCATCGTAATCGATTCTCCATCATCTTGTCTTCTATAGACGCAACTCTTACCTTCTCTCTGATCACCTCATTTCTGAGCCGATCCTTTTTTGTATGACCACACATCCATCGTAGCATACGCATCTCTGCCACATTCATCTTTTGAACGTGACACTGTTTTACAGCCCAACACTCGGTGCCATATAACAGCGCAGGCCTAATTGCCGTGCGGTAAAATTTACCCTTTAATCTATGAGGCATACATAAAACCCCTGTGGCACTCTTCCACTTCAACCACCCTGCCTTTATTCTGTGAGCCACATCGCCATCTAGCTCTCCATCCTTTTGGATAATAGATCCAAGATACCGAAAGAAAGTGGATCCATGAACAACTTTCCCATCAAATGTGATCATCCCCGCCTCTCTATCACTGTTTTCGCTAAACCTACACTCCATATATTCGCCTTTACTTCGCTCGGCTAAAGCCTCGAGCTTCCAAAGTATCCTCCAAAGTTCCAATTTCACAGCACTCCAACCTTCGTTTCATCAATCAACACAATATCATCTGCGAACATCATACACCACGAACGTCATTTTGAATTTCTCTTGTCAATTCGCTCATGACTATGGCAAAGAGAAAAGGACTAAGAGCAGATCCTTGATGCACCCCAATCGTAATAGGGAATTCTTACGTCCTCCCAACATTAGACGTACACTTGTACTAGCTCCTCATACATGTCCTTTAAAATGTCAATATATTTCCGCGATACACCCTTCTTTGCTAAGGCCCACCAAAGTACTTCTCTTGGTACTTTATCATACGCCTTCTCTAAATCAATAAAACCATATGCAGATCTTTCTTTTTATCTCGATAATGTTCCATCAATCACGGATAAGATAAATTGCTTCCATGGTCGATCTTCCGTGCATAAATCCAAACCGATTTTCTCGTTATCTTCACACATTTCACGATCCTTTGTTCAATCACTCGTTCCCACAACTTCATGGTATGACTCATTAGTTTAATTCCGCGATAATTAGAACAATCTTGAACATCACCTTTGTTCTTATACAAAGGGACGAGAATACTTTTCCTCCATGCCGACGCATCTTATTGCTTCTCCAAATCTTATTGAAAAGCATAGTTACCCATTCGATCCCTCTCTCCCCAAACACCTCCAAACTTCAATAGGTATACCATCCGGTCCTTCCGCTTTTTGACCCCATCTTCTTCAATGCAATTGTCACTTCACCCTTTTGGATTCTTCTCTTAAACTCTCGGTTAACCATACTTGAGGGATGTTTAAATTCCCAATATCTAGTTCTTGATGGCCATTGAATAGGGTATCAAAGTATGACCTTCATCTCTCTTTTATCTCTTTATCTTGAACCAAAACTTTTTGGTCAAGATCTTTACACATTTAACTTTTCCAATATCTCGCGTCTTCTTCTCTCTCATTCGAGCAAGTTTATAGATATCTTTTTCCCCTTCTTTAGTATCTAATCTTGCATATAATTCTTGATTGACCTTTGATCGGGCATTTCGCACTGCCTTTTTAGCTTCTGTTCGAGCTTTCTTGTACTTCTCATAATTCTCATCGCTCGAGCATTTACCCAGTACCTTATAACATTCACGTTTGGTCTTTATCGCTTGCTTAACTTCATCATTCCACCAAGATGTGTCCTTACTTGATGGTCTGTTTCCTTTAGATTCTCCTAGGACTTCTTTTGCAACTTCCTTTATGTTGTGTTCCAACAAGTTCCACATCGAATCTATATCCATCTCCGTGCAATCAGACCAAATACCACTATCAGCAATCTGATAAATTGCTTTCGTGGTCGATTTTTCAGGCATAAATCCAAATTGGCTTTCCGAGATCTTTACATATTTTTTATTCGTTCCCATAATTTCATGATATGGCTCATTAGTTTAATTTCGCAACAATTTGAACAATCTTGATTATTACCTTTGTTCTTATACAAAGGGAAGTGAGTACTTTTCCTGCATGCCGATGGCATCATGTGGCTTCTCCAAATCTTATTGAAAAGCGTAGTTACCCATCAAATCCCCCCCCCCCCCTCAAATACCTCTGGAGTTCAATCAGTATACCATCTAGTCCTTCTGTTTTCTTCGACTCCATTTTCCTCAATGCGGTTTTCACTTAATCCTTTTGAATTTTCCTCATAAATTCCCGATTAACCATAATTATAGGGATGTTTAGATCCCTGTTCTTAACGGCCATTGAATATGATATCAAAGTATGATCTCCATCTATACTTTATCTCTTTAGCTCGAACCAGAACAATTTGGTCAATATCTTCACACTCCCAATATCTCACATCTTCTTGTCTCTCATATGAGCAAGTTGATAAATCTCCCTTATCTATAATTCTTTATTGACCTTTGTTGTGACATCTCGCATTGCCGTTTTAGCTTCTCTTCTACCCTCATTGTACTTCTCATAGTTCTAATTGCTCCTGCATTCCACCTTATAACATTTGTATTTGGTCTTTATCACTTGCTTAAATTAATTGTTCGACCAAGATGTCCTTACTCGGTGGCCTGTTTCCTTTAGAGTCTTTTAGAACTTCTTTCGCAACTTCCTTTATGATATGCTCCAATATATTCCAAGTCGGATCTTTAACCATCTCCACAAAAGTATGTCGACTCTCCCTATGGAGCTTCCACCACTTGATTCGTGGTTCGACTTGTGATCTTCTCTTTCTTAGGTGCCTCTTACCTCGAAAATCAAGCACCACAACTCTATTTTGCGTTGCAGCACTTCCACCATGTATCACCTTGCAATCCATGAACCCTGAAGTCCCTCATTAAAAAGATGTTGACTTGACTTGCATTACCTCTACATCTATATGTCACCAAGTGAGAGTCACGTTTCTCGAACCTAAGTGTTCAATATACCTAAATCAGATGTTAACGTGAAATTGAATATACCGCTTACATGCTTCGTATATATCCCCAAAACTGAAACCACCATGACCGTTGAGGTAACGACCAATGATCAATTTCTCAACCATAGGAACTCGTTCAACGATCTCCTCCATATCTTTCCAAAATTCTTGTTTAGTAGATACATCCTATCCTACTTGTGGTGCATATACACTTATGATAGTCAGGACCTCATTCCCTGTCACAAGTTTGATACCCATAATCCTATTTATCTTTCTTGACACTTCCTCCACCTTCTCAATAAATTCTTTATCGATGACTATACCCACTTCATTTCTATTTGATATCCTTTTTAGAGAACAAAAACTTGTAAACCCGAGGAACTGATACCCTTGCTTTTCAACCTACTTAGTCTCTTGTAGACATATTATGTGAGTCCACCTCCTTTTTATAACCTCCTCACCTCCGTTGATTTACCCGTCAAAGAGCCATTGTCCCAAGTTCCAAAAAATATTATACTACTACCCTTACTAGTAGCGTGAACTAACTTCTTTGCTTGCTTCCGTCCATACTACGAGAATCCTTGCACATTTAAAACCACACCCATAGTTCGGTGTTGTGCGTTCCTTCCGGCCGACAACCCAACAACCTTTGCATATTTTCCACCACATCCAGGTCTATGAAGTGTAGCTCACCTTTTCTCGTTTGACACAACCTCCAGGCATAGAGGTGGCACGGCTGCTTCTGGGCGACGACCTTTCAATCCTAACATACTTTTCGCTACACCGGCCTATGGGGAGCAGTGCGTCGCTTCTGAGGAGACGCCCCAACGATTTTCAATTTTGATTCATTTGTATAAAATGTGACGAGTTTTACACTGGCTGCTACAAACTTATCGCAATTACCTCCCTTATGGTCATTGCCGGAAAGAAAGACACACCTGTAGACGCAGTTAAATAAAACCCTGAAATTTTCTATTATATAAACCCCTATTTTTTTTTATTTTATAAAAATAGTCCATAAATTCGTATCCCTCGTATTTCCATTTAAACAAATAGAAGAAATCCATATGTCCACGTACTGTCATATCCACGATTGTCCGACACACATACTTTGGCCTTTTAGAAAAATCGGTGTTTCATAGGTTATATATCACCGAGTGTCCAACACGCATACTTCGACCTTTTAGAAATATCGGTGTTCCATAGATTTTATATAACGAGGTCATCAATTCAAAGCAGCATACATTTCCCTAGTCTCATTTTTACAAATACACAATTACATTATTTCATTTGAGACACGTGCTAGTATACTGGAATAATGAATAATAATTAGGAGATGGAGGGAGGTAGGGATAAACTGCACTTCTCTGTCATTGTTATATTTACTTTGTATTTCATTACTCTGATTAATCTTCTGCGAGGGTGAATTCGCAGGATGATAATGCTTCGAGTTGGCCAAGTTTCTACATACAGAAAACGGGACCTACTCCTTGATACCTAAGACGATTCTGAACGCCGCCTCTCGTTAATTTTAAATTACCCATCTTGTATTCGTTGATGCTATGACATGATTCTTATCTATGGTTGAGTTTATTGTGCCACAATAATTTTCCACTCTGGATCTTGGTATTGTATCAAAATTTAGTAAAATACCCTGCTGTGTCAGATCCCAGAAGGCTAATTTAATCAAGGGAAGTGATACGTGCAGGCAGAGAGTTAGATGTAGATATTATTCATTTACTCTCACTTATATACATCCATCATTGCCACATGGATAACACGGCAATGTATTAATTGTTAAGATAGAAAATGATACAATAAATGGGGTAGATGTTTAAGGGTGGCTGGGTTCGGTATATCATCTTTTTTGGCAAGACCGTATGCTACAATGGAAATAACGGTATGAAAAAAGATAACGATATGAAAAGAATCATACTGTACCCAGATATTGATATGGTATTTCTAGTATACCTCAATGTTGTACTGAAATTTCATTAAGACACTTGTTTGGTATTGCGCATACTGACTTTTTCCCCATATATTGTCGACAAATTCTGGTATATATGGTATTGTTTCGGGAATTATTATTCCCGTGATGTGTCTTACCTAATACTGGTTGTAGATGCATAGATGGATCCTTCTAGAGGTAGTAGGATCCTATTAGATGTCTTACCTTATTTAGGAATCCTATGTATGGAAGGGTTCTCATTGTAATGCCTATATAAAGTCCTCTCTATCAGTGTTATGAATACAATTGATTGATTCGTATTTACAGTATTTTACTTTCTCCTGAAACACGTTATCAGACGTAATCTACCCCCCAGAGCTAGAAAAATCCGGAAAAAAAATCTCGATTTCCGGGCGTCAAATTTCTGGACAATGTAGTCGTACCAAAATCATGTTTCCCGATTTGTTAACCGTCAGATCGGTGTGAAATTTTGACAAGAATTTCCCAACATAAATATCTATATATTCAACGGTGGAGATCAGATTCTGAGTAGTATTGCTTACTAAATCTGCTTCCGAACAGAACCATATTTTTATAAGGAAATTTGGAGATCCGGCCTCATCCAATACTGAGCTGCTGCACCGCCGCGCCCGAGTCCTTTTTGGCCGATTATCGAGCCCAATAGCCCTTTCCGGGCGTTTCTCAACTCTCCTTCTTTTCCAACTTAATAATTCATTTGTTCATTGACTTGTACACTTATGAATCTTATCATGTTTATATTTTACGTGAATATAGGAAAATATGATACTCATGATGATGTGCAAAATATGGAGAGAAGCCATATTTATTATCTCGTTCAAGGATCAAAGTAAATATGGAACCGAGTACCACGAAAATATGTTGCTCATATGGAGAGAAGCTCCCGTTCAAGGATAAAAACAAATATGGAACTGAGTACCCACGTAAGATTTTATTAAAGTTCTCATTTTCCAATTCCTCTCTTTTGGGAATTTTTTTTTGGGGAATTGGGTATTTGTGTTTTTTATCTCCCATGCTACTTTGCGGTGGATGAGACTATGAGAGGTGGTATCTTTCTTATATGTCGAAGTAAACTGTGTGACGGTCCTGGGGGAGTCACGGATAATTGTTGAAAGTCGATATTTGTGGTTGTTGCATACACCACGTTTTGGGTGCGATTTGATGTCGCCGTTTTGTCGATTTTAAACCAACAATTGAAAAAAAAATGAACATTGTCGGTAACGGTAAAATTATGACTTGTTCATGATTAGTCACGAATTTATGACGTACAAATGGGACAAACATCGATTGCGATGGATATGTCGTGGTTAAAATCGATTTGTGACGGATTTGTCGTTGAATTGAGCGACCACCACGTTGGTCTTGACCCAATCCCATACTTGGAAAACCCCATCTTTCATCCTATTAAAATAAAATATTGCATGTGGGTGTAGACATGCATCGTCTCCTTGCAATATGATATATGAAAGAATGTATGAGTAATTCTCATTTTTTTTCAACATGTAAAGCAATGGCATATTGCGTTAAGTACATGAATTCGTTGACCTCGATTATAGTTTGTGTGACTATAAGTCCGAATACTTTTCCAAGTATTTGTAAAGGCATGTGCCTTATACATTTGACTATGTTTAGTCGATCTTATTGGATGGTCAAGACGAGTTGGTTATGGTATATTCATTATGTCTCATGGTTCAAAATGCTTAATATTGATGCACCGCGTTGCATCCATATAACATGGTTATTATGACGTATACTTGCAAATTGAGAATTAAAATTCTTGGTTGATTTGATGCACTTTGGTGGATTTTGTCTACACTTTTTGATCATGACTAGGCGCATCCTCCTCGGTATTTGTTTATGCTTTGAAAGTTCAAACGGAATCAGTGGTTTTTAAACAAATTTTTGTCAGACCGACATTCCTACTTTCTCTGCAAGTCTACCAAGTTGGAGTTACCGAAAGGATCATTAGTCGAGATAAGAAATCGAACACACTGCTGCGTTTAAACGCACCTATGGCTGTCATTGCCATGTTTTTTCATCAACACTTATGCCATTGGATATGGTCTCAATCTTGTTCTCACTAAAACTGGGAAATACTAAAGCAGTCAATTAAAACATGCACTGTGATCTGAGTTTAATGATCCGTGTGGTGCACAACATATGGATAGAAATATACGGAAGTCTAGTTTCCAGAACATCTGACCGTTCGTCTATAGCCTTCCTAACAAGGGAGTTATCGCTGTTTCAGTGAACAAAGGTCAAGCTGCGCGGAATTTTATTTCCAGCGATTGTGCTAACTTTTGTCCCAACCAACTTGGTTCCCATCTTGAATTTGCAAGTGTTCTTATGACACATGTTTTTCAACCTCTTTTTGGCCGAATTTGCCATAGATGATGCAATTTTTGGTATGCATCATACGCTAAAATATCATCTTTCAAATGTTGAAAAATAGTTTCCTTGGGGAAGCCCAAAATAAGAAGGTCGAGCGTGTGCATGGTAGTTTTACACCATGTTTGTGTCGTAACTTTGCCCTTTGGGCATATAACCTTGCCATGTTATGCACTCATTATGATAGATCATTTTGATCGTATCTGGTATAAAATCTCTATATTGTTAGTGTTCGCTATGATCATGTTTGTAAAATTATGCAAGCGAAATTGAGTGCGTATCAAGCTATTTTCAAGGAACATGATATTTTTGGATTTCGGTTTATAAATCCATTGTGACTATGATGACTAGGTCATCACAATCAATGAGTGGTATAATGCTCAAGTTGTTGAACGCCGAATGGTGTTTTCTAATCACATATGTTCCGTAACAATTGAACCATATTATGACTCGATGATATATATGCCAAAGTGTATCACTTATAACATCTCATTGTGATTTGTGAGAAATAAAATCTTATGCATCACTTGTATTGGATATGTGAAAAGAAAAATATTCATGAGTCAATATGGTCCGGCTTGCATCGGTTTTTGTAACCAGAAGATGTATTGAGACATTGACACATTTAGGCTTTAATAGTCCGGAGTTTGGACAGTTTGATGATCCATATACCACGGTATTTCCATGGACATTATTTTTTCTTTGAACATAGAAACTAGCTGGATCAAAGACATCAAAGTACATTGGTGGAGTCGTGAGCAAGACTCATGACCGATGATGATATTTATGTCATCCGCGTCTTGCTTTCATAAGCATGTGTGACGTCAAAGACCCCTTGATGATCCTTCTTAGCCATGTTCATTGATTAAAGCCTATTCTTTGGCACGATTAGGAGAGACACCCTCCTATGCTAAAGAGAATGTAGCGACTCGTATAAACATGGTGCTGAGTCCTCCATTTTTACCGAGTTCTTATACATACATGATCATAAGTATTATCCTGGGTGGCTTATGATGCTATGATTGTGTTTACAAATGGTCGTACTCAAGTAATAACATTATAAGTTATGTGGTTCCTTTGACAATGATTGATAAGTTGATGAAACCTGAGTTTATGATTGTCCAATTTGCGGACCAGTCATTGTAAAGGTCGGTTCACCCACTTTTAGACCAAGTCTTAAAGTAAAATTTTAACAAATACTTCCTAACATCCAAGGCTACCTTCTCATAAATTTTGGTGCCATTTGGAGACTTGGAAGGAGGTGAACCACTTAAATGAAGTTTTCACATACCACCAGCCGTCCTATCAACCAGTTCGATGTCATTTCGACCGGTTTCTGACCACAAGGTTGATGGTTTTGGAATCCCAACACCTGTTTATACATGCTCACGAAATTTTGAGGTGTTCGGGGTTGGTGAAGGGAGTGAACTCTTCAAGAAAGCACTATAGGTTCGATAAAACCAACGGCCTATCATCGGTTCAATCGTTTCTTTATGTTCAATCCCGGTGGTGCATGGTGGCGGTTTTGTTGGATTCTCAAGACTAGTAGCTACGGTTATGTAGCATAGGTCAACATGTCATATTCACCTATACTTATCATCATTCAAATGCTTAGTTACAAGTGTAACCATATGCATTTTGTTAACTGGATTGTGTTAACAATAAAAACCTTTATCGTCCACATGTTCATGTGCCAAAGTGCGTCACCACAACCCATTATGACGGGTTATAAATGATGAATATGACATGCACTTTCACTCATAGTCCGCTTAAAATATACCTTGGCAGATGATCTCGTAAGTCACTTTGATGAGCCAGTCTTCCCGTCGTTAGGAGGAGATGCGAACGATCATGTTCGAGTAGAACGACTTGGAATTGTCGTAGTTTGTCCCTAATGTACCTCACCAAGTTCCCTAAAGTGACGAGATTAAATACATGCTGCAACCATTTCTGCAAGGATTGTGTCCGGTCATGGACGTTCGTCACATATGAATGGTGATATGGTAACACCACAAATTGTGGTAGACGGTGTTACTAGGCCGTGGATCTCATCGAGTATTGGGATGCCACTTGGTTCGATAAATACTCTCGCTAAGAATGCATGCGAGTTTGGTACATGAAACTTGATCATATGATCAAATGAACTCATTCGTCTCATGTGATTCTGGATTATAGTCATCATTGGGGGATGCCTCAATGAATGCCAATCCATAATGAGTACTCTATGAATAAAGCGGGTACATGAGGACGTGGAATGTGAGTTTAGTCGAACCATACTTCGTTGAAAATCTACAACGTTGTAGCATTGGCCTAGAAATGGAAATATATGTGACTCCATTATGAACAAAGTGATAGCCCTTTGTTGAAGTGGTGCCGACACTCCAAAGATAAGATCTATCCGTATACTTTGTTAAAACGGGTGAGATAAGGAGTTAAACTCACCTCATGGCGCGAGGTTTCTCATGAACGCACTGGAATCGACTACGATGACACGAAATTTAGTTGTGCTATCGTAATGGATGTTATAGCATCCAATATCTTTTCAGTTAGATAGTTTCCCAAAAACTGACGTGCAGCTTGTGGTTAAATCTTATCTTAGTAGGGAACTAAGTTAAGTGATAAAAAGGATCTCGTGGTGGATCAGACTCAAATCAAGTGGCTCCTGACCACGGAGCGCGTCGACAAGTGATTGTCGGGAACGCATACTAAGTATATACTTGATTTGGAAGAGATATGAAGCTTTTGCGTGTAAAACTAAGGGTTTATAGTGATGTACTCTTGTGATATTAAGAGATTCCGCTAAATCCAAAATTAAGAATGAAAAGATCTTGAGGACACTTGATGATGCGTATTCATCAATCGGTTTAAGGCAATCTAAGGGACGGTTTCTCTAAAAGACGATAAAGTAATGCATATATGATTTCCGATGATTAGTCGAAGTTATCATAAGACTTGGCTCACTTAAGTGATGATGCAGTTTTAAAGAAAGGTACGGTATTATGTACTCATGTTTGATTCGATGTACTCATTTGTAATAATCCGGCAAAGCCACTGTGATGATGGCCTAGGATGCGCTCACGCAATGTCTGTGATTGACAAGAAGTTTGAAGCTCGCTCTATCTCGATAAAAGGACACTTGAATATCGATACCCGAATTTCCCTTGAATGTATTGATCTATCTCCCATATGACCTACATGGTAGCTCACTTGCTGGAAAATGGTGAAATTGGTACCATTGGAAAGGTTTGTGTCTACTTTCCAAGGAAACCAACCATTTGATCACATCCATCATGTGAAGTGACATATGACAATTGTTGCAAAGTAGGACAGGATATGTCCGGTAATTTACTGAGTCAACTTTGATAGAGCTTTGTGATCTGCTCACGTCGATCTAGGTTACGTACTGTATGTGAATGAAAAGATATGGGTGTCTAGTTTTCATAAGTTCTTACAGTTTCGTTGATACCTATTGAATCGAAGAAGTTATGACTGATTTAGTGCATGAAGGTCAAGACTTTGGAAAACTTGATAAGTCTTTAGCTACTTGTTAGGCGTATTTTTATACGCTTATTTATCATTATTTTGTATTATTTTGGAGAGTGAAATTGTCTAAATGAGCCTTTAATGACTTAAATTTGTATATTTGTCAGGAAATTGAAGTCCGGAAGCTAAAACGAGGCAAAACGGGCGAAAACGGCAAATCTGGACTATGAGCCGCGGCACAAGGAAGCAGGGCCGTGGCACAGAAGACACCCACCAAAGGCGAGTAAATCACTGTGCCGCCGCAAAGCCAGTGAGCCGCGTACGTAAGAAATTAAAGACGCCCAGGCATCCAGCTGAAGGCCCTGTGCCGCGGCATAGGTTTAGTGCGCCGCGGCACACTTGGCGGTTTTTGTATGCCCGCGCGGATTAGGGCCGTTTCGAAGCCAGTTTTCGACCGACTGATACGGACGTGATTTGGAGATGTGCTGAGTTATAAATAGGGTTTAAGACCCTAATTAATTATCTTTGGATCTTTTATCTTTTGGAGCTTAAGCTTGGAGACGGCAGAAGAAGAGGGAAGCAGAAGACTTCAAAGGCAGAGGGCGGAAGCTGAAGAACGGAGGAATACGAGCTTCATCTGCGTTTGATTTTTATGCTTTCATTTATTTACTCTGTAATTTCAATTATTAGTATGTCAGGCTAGAGCCCTAATCTAGGGTTTTGATGATACCTATGTTTTGACGAATTTCTTGAGATTATCCAATTAATTACCTTTTTGTTGAGTTTTCCCAATTGTGTTTAATGCTTGCAATTATCTGGCCAATAGTTGTATTGATTTAATCATTCAATTCGAATCGGGAGAGGAGAATTGGTGAGGAACTATTGGTGAGGACCGTTTTATTCTGTGAGATAGGAATATACTCATAGGAACTACGTGGCCTTTGGGAGATTTTATGCTTTTCGCCTATTGACGAATTAATTCACCTAGGGATAGAGTGCGTTATTCGCCTTTAGATAAATCTATTGACCTCGGGAGAGGCGGTAGAATATATTAGCAATCTCCGCCTTCAATAAATTGGGAAAATTATTTATTACGAATAATCGAGAGTAAATTCGGATAAACCGAGGTGGATTCAGAATCCTAGACTTATTCATCATTTGATTTCTTTTATTCAAGCTATCGTTTTCTACTGTTTAGTCGCTTAGTAATTCTTTTAGTTATTAATTGCAAAAACCCAAATTCGATTGTTCAAATAAAATTGGAATACACAAAAATCGGTAGTTAGAGATTCAGTCCTCATGGGAACGATACTCTACTTATCACTTTATTACTTGTAAACGATGACGTGCACTTGCGTGTAAGAAATATCGCAACAATTTGGCGCCGTTGCCGGGGATTGAAATTTTCTAATATCGATTTAAGTATTTCTAGTCTTAATTTGAACATTTTTTTTTTTGTGTATTTAATTTCGTTTATTTGTTTTTCCTTTCAGGACCTTTCGTGTAGTGCATGAGAAAACTCGGTAACGAAGGCCTACTACCTTTGGATACCGAGCTCGAGCGCACTCTAAGAAGGAACAAGAAGGAGAAAAGAGAGTTGCAGACGACGGTCAACATGGCCGAGAATATCGAAGTCCAAGGAGGAGATAACCATGTGTGGCAAGTTCAACCGGAACTAGCTCTTCGAGATTATGCCATGCCACAGATCAATGCTAATTTTTCGGGAATTCGGCGTCCCACTATCCAAGCCAATAATTTTGAGATCAAGCCCGCTATTATTCAGATGGTGCAAAGTAGCCAATTCGTGGATCGCCGAATGACGACCCGAATGCCCATATTGCTTCTTTCCTTGAGATATGCGACACGTTCAAGACTAATGGTGTCACCGACGATGCCATCCGATTGAGGCTTTTCCCTTTCTCTTTGAGGGATAAAGCGAAATTTTGGTTAAATTCCTTACCGCCGGGGTCGATTACAACATGGGGAGAGTTAGCGCAAGCCTTCCTTGCCAAATTCTTCCCACCTGCTAAGACGGCGAGGTTGAGAAACGAAATAACCACCTTTGGTCAGTACGATATGGAATCGCACCACGAGGCGTGGGAGCGATATAAAGATTTGTTACGAAGATGCCCTCATCACGGCCTTCCTGATTGGCTTCAGATTCAGACGTTCTATACTGGTTTGAGTGCTTCTACACGCACTCTCGTGGATGCGGCTGCTGGTGGGGCCTTGATGGGAAAGACTATGGCCGAGGCACACTCGCTTTTGGAAGCTATGGCCGCAAACGCATATCAATGGCCATCGGAAAGATTGACACCGAAGAGAGTCATGGAAGTTTCAAGCAACGATCCGATTTCCACATTGTCTGCTCAAGTCGCCGCCTTGACCCAACAGCTCCAAGTATTTTCACACGCACCTTCTCCCGTTACCATTGAGACATGCAATTGGTGTAACGGATCACACCTGAGCGCGGAGTGTCAAGTTGGAAACCCGTTCGAGCAACATCAGATGGAGCAGGCTCAATTCGTGGGAAATGGGAATCGGCAGAATAACCCGTACTCCAACACTTATAATCCGGGGTGGCGCAATCATCCCAACTTTTCGTGGAGAAACGGACAGAACTCAAACCAGCCCCCGTTCGCTCAGAATCAACAGCAGCCCCCTTCTGCTCCAAAAATTTCTCTTGAGGAAGCACTTGCAAAATTGGCGGTGAATACGAGTCAATTTATGACCCGTACTGAAGCGACATTGCAAAATCATTCCGCTTCCATACGAAACTTGGAGGTCCAGCTGGGCCAAATTGCTAATGTGTTGACAGCTCGCCCGGAGGGAGCATTGCCGAGTACAACAGAGACAAATCCTAGAGAGAGTCTAAATGCAATCAGCTTGAGAAGCGGGAAAGAGGTGCTGGATCAGCCCGAGCGGTGTGAAAAGAAGAAGGAAATTGAGGAAAAGAATGATTTAGAGCCAGAGGAGTCGCAAGATTTGAACCTTTCAATAATGTTGCCGGATAACCCGAAGACATGTATGTCCCCCGTCCCGTTTCCGCAGAGATTACAACAGAAAAAGGCTGACAAACAATTTTCTAAGTTCCTTGACGTGTTTAAAAAGCTTCACATAAACATTCCGTTCGCCGACGCGTTGGAACAAATGCCGAGCTACACTAAATTCATGAAAGAGATATTATCGAAGAAAAGAAAACTTGAGGAGTTTGAAACGGTCGCCTTGACAGAGGAGTGCAGCGCAATTCTTCAAAAGAAGCTCCCACCAAAATTAAAAGATCCGGGAAGCTTCAACATACCGTGCACCATGGGGAATCTTTCTTTTAATAAGGCACTGTGCGATCTCGGTGCTAGTATCAACCTCATGCCTCTGTCGATTTTCAAAAAGCTGGATATTGGGGAAGCCAAGCCAACAACAGTCTCCTTACAATTGGCGGATCGATCGATCAAATACCCAAGGGGAGTGATTGAGGATGTATTAGTCAAAGTTGATAAGTTCATCTTTCCGGCCGATTTCATCGTACTCGACATGGAGGAAGATGAAGATATTCCAATCATCTTGGGACGACCATTTTTAGCGACTGGCCGAACCCTTATAGACGTGGAAAAAGGGGAGTTAACTCTGAGGGTCCAAGACGAGCAAGTTACTTTTCAAGTATTCAAATCTTTCCCATGTCCCGGAAGTGTTGATAAAAGGTTACAAGGTGAAAGTGTAGATGCAGTTGAAAGAGGAAAGCACCGAAAACATAGTCGGTTGAAAAATTCAGATTCGGTGGCAGATGGTCCAATTTTTAAGAAGGATGTAGAACGAGTGGCGTTTCTCGAGCATGAGGACAAATCTGCTGCAGTCTTGAGTGCGTTTGTGAAGGAGGAGAGTAAGCCGGAAAGCCAGCGGACATATAGTCATGGAAAAAACGGGTGTTTCGGGAAGTTGTTCACGTCAAAACCTTTCCGCAAACAACATTTGATGACCGAACCGAAAGTCGAATCGCTAACGACCAATGGTCATAATTTTAACAAATATATGAACGGTTCGATGAACGGGGCGGAAACCAAATGGAGTTTGCGAAAAGCGAACTAATGTTTTCCAATAGGTCCGGCTGAAGACTATAAACTTAGCGCTTCTCGGGAGGCAACCCGAGTTCGTAGTTGTAGATTTTTGCGTTTCTTTATTTTTCTTGCATCCTTGATTTTTATTTTTCTTCATTTTTGCGCTTCAATTTGCTTCTGCCTCTCGCTTTTAACGTGATCTTCTCAAAATGCATGCAGAAAGTCCTGTGGAGAAATCAAGTCTGAGCCGCGGCACAGGTATTGTGAGCCGCGGCACACACAAAACGAAGGAGATGAGCTAAACCCACTGTACCTTGTGCCGCGGCACGGCATAAATGATCCGCGGCACACTTGAGCACTGAGCCGCGGCACACGTAATCTGTGTCACGGCACACGACAAAACGAGCAAGCAGGAAAAAGGGACTGTACCCTGTGCCGCGGCTCACTTTAGCTGTGCCGCGGCACACTATGTGGAATTCGAAAGGCCCAGGTACCTTATAACTCTCAATCGGCCGAACACCCAGGTACGTTTTCTTCTCCTGTTCATCTCCCTCCCCTGCGCGCGACCGGCCGAAACAATCCTCAAATTTGTTTTTTTTTTTTGCGATTTCTTCTTGCAATCTTCACAAAACCAAAAGGTATGTTCCAATCTTTAATCTCTACTTGTTTATGGTTTAGATTTGAAGTTGTTTATGCTTTGGATGGATTGAACATGTTATTTTCCTTCAAAAAGTTCTAGGATGGTTTAGGGGATAACATAGTAGTTTTAATCGAATTTTCATGGTTAGTTTGGAATATGAATGAGTTGAGTGTGTTGTGTTGATGATGAATGAATTGTGTTTCTGTTCTTGGGGGCTGAATCGAGCTATAGCCATGTTTATTCTTCAAGTAAACTCGTGCCCTCAAGGTGTTTGATAAATTGCCTAAGTGAAAAATTATCTTTGTTAAAGCAATCTTTTGAATCTTTGTGCAACGCATACGTTCTAAATTTACAGCAAACCCAACCCTTACGTTCAGTTTAAACGTTTAAGTCCAATTTAATCTTTCTCTCACGAATGTGCTACTTTGCTAAATTCTGGATTTCTGGCTGGACATCTTTAGCCGAGTATAGATCATTGTTATTATTGTTTGCGTAAATAAACCCTCGTGTTGTACTTTTCAGGACTGATTATGGCGAGAACAAAGAAACTGAGCAAGAGAGCTAGGACCCAGTCATCCCCCACTCGAGGGGAGACCTCTCGTAGTCGGGCCGAATCGGAGGGGCACCAGTTTTCGGACCCTGAAATTCACAAGATCTTCAATGGAAAGATCCGGCCACGACCGCTTATTCCAGAGAGGGGATTTACTCCAGCTCCTCAGGACGGAGAATTGCTTACCATGATTGATGAGATGGGGTGGGCCAGATTTGCTGCACCTCCCGAGCCAGCGGTTATCTCGATCAGGCAGAGTTCTACGCCAAGACCGTCAAGCACATTCGGGCGGGGCATACGTTGCCGTCATTAGAGTCTCGGATGCGTGTCGATGTCCGAGGGGTTACAGATTGATTTCTCCACTACCGCTATTCGAGGTCAGTTTGGGCTTCTGTGGTTGATGAGTCGACTATGACCGAGTGATGACCACCTCACGAAGGAGGCCCCGCCGAGACCATTGCACCCGATTCCGACCGGGAGCATGAGCACAGGGTTCTTCCACTTTCCACTTCAAGAGCTCGCGCCTCAGCCGGTTCGGGCGTGCCTGGCTTTATTTTATCTGCGCACGCATTGACCCCACCTCCCAGATCCGTACTGTCTTTCTCTCCCGCGCCCGGACACTTTATGCTATCACTTCCGGGCTGCGTTTCGATGTGGCCCCCATCCTGGTCCGATCTATCTTCCAGTGTATCCAGGGGGGCCAAGACGGGGTTGAAGCACCCCTCTCTCATCTGCGCTTTGTGCCAATGGATCGAGCGTGGTCGACGACGAGCCGATGCTTGCCCCCCAGGCCCCGATCGACCACCGCATCATATCACACTTTGACCAGTGGGGAGGATCGCCGGCGCACGCTCGGGGGAGAGGATTTTTGCTATAGGAGGCCCACGAGGGATCCCCCGAGCCGCTTTTGTTGACACATGGAGATGCCGGCCCGCCGCCCGACAGAGCGAGGTTGCAGGAGTTGTTTGATGGGCTGAGGGAGGATCTGAGGAGAGAGAGAGGATCTGAGAGAGACGACTAGGAGAGAGAGGGAGAGTTTGATGGTTGCCATGCGAGAGGAGCAGCGGACGGAGCGGGAGAGCGTTATTGCTGCCGTCAGAGCCGAGATGCGAGAGCAGGCCCGCCGGGCCAGCCGACGAGAGGCGAGGCGTCTGGCTGCGAGGGATGCTTATCATCAGGAGCACCTTGCCGCATGGACGGCCCATATCATGCATCCCGACGGGCCATTTATTGCACCCGCCCGGCCAGCCACACCACCCTCCTCACCGGATGATGCCGGCACCAGCTCGTGAGCGGACTGGAGGGGAGTACTTGACCTTTTACTTTTATTGCATATCATTTTTTGTCCATTGAGGTCAATGTACGTCCTAAGTTTGGGGGGGGGATTTACTTTCAGTTGCTACATTCATTGCTGTACTTTATTTTGTTGCACTTTTCATTTCTTTGCGTTATTTTTTTTTTATATACGTTTGGATAGCCTTGCTTGTCTTAATTCTTCTTTATTCGTGAATTTTTCGTGCTTCTATTTGTGTGATACTGATGTTACGACACTGTTTTTCTCTCTGAAGAAACGGTCGAGTTCTAGTCGAGTTGTAGTCAGTAATTTCGGTTTCTGCTTAGTATTCATTTAGGTCCAAAATTTTTCATGATTGTAGAGGTCTTGGCAGATAAGAGACGATACATACTTGTTTTAAAATCACCGTCAATACGTTTGGTTACATTTTTTGGTTAGTTAGTCGTCCAGTTATATTAGTCGTGTTGGCACTTAGATTGAGTTTAGAGTCGGTCAGTTTTTCCCAAAAGTCGAGATAATGTTGTTCTATGAAGGGAAGTCTAGTAACCGGGGGCATTCGCGTGACCCGCTGTTTACTCTCGCGTAAAACGACGACCCTGATTAGACTAGTGAGCTATAGGTTTCACATGTGCCGATGTTAGGGAGCCTAGTAACCGGGGGTATTCGCGTGACCCGTTGTTTACTCTCGCGTAAAACGGCGACCTTGATTCGGACATGCGGAAATTATATATTCGAGTTGTTTCTCCGCTGTGGACGGAAACTTAGTAACTAGAAGCATCCATGTGCCCCATGAGTGTCTTTTACGTCAAACGGTTTCCCAATACATGAGAATGGAAGTTCCACCCTAGGATTATCCCGATGAAACATCCCGAGATCCTAACCTAGTGGTCAACTCGAATCAAATTCTTGAACATATATATAAGGGAATACTGTCCGAGGTTTAATTGTTATGAAACTCGTGGAAATTGTGCCATTAGACTGTAGAACGAGACGAACTAGCTTGTTTATTTTAGCCTTTCATATTGACGGTCGATTTGACTCACGTTTTGTTAATCTTTGAGCTGGATTTTCTTCATGAACGAGTGATTAGGACTGAACTTGATTACTTTGCGGAATCATTATTCTGAGTGCAGCTCGCTATTATGACACTCGTATTATTTAGAGATAATTATAGGATAGTATTGATTAGGTTGAACACTACGAGTCGTACGATGATTCACGACATTCTTTTATTGAATTTAATTCTTTTTGCTTGAGGACAAGCAAAGGCTTAAGTTTGGGGGTATTTGTTAGGCGTATTTTTATACGCTTATTTATCATTATTTTGTATTATTTTGGAGAGTGAAATTGTCTAAATGAGCCTTTAATGCCTTAAATTTGTATATTTGTCAGGAAATTGAAGTCCGGAAGCTAAAACGAGGCAAAACGGGCGAAAACGGCAAATCTAGACTATGAGCCGCGGCACAAGGAAGCAGGGCCGCGGCACAGGAAGACACCCAGCCAAAGGCAGAGTAAATTGTACTCTGTGCCGCGGCACAGCCCAGGTGAGCCGCGGCATAGAAGAAATTAAAGACGCCCAGGCATCCAGCTGAAGGCCCTGTGCCGCGGCACAGGTTTAGTGCGTCGCGGCACACTTAGCGGTTTTTGTATGCCCGCGCGGATTAAGGCCGTTTCGAAGCCAGTTTTCGACTGACTGATACGGACGCGATTTGGAGATGTGCTGAGTTATAAATAGGGTTTAAGACCCTAATTAATTATCTTTGGATCTTTTATCTTTTGGAGCTTAAGCTTGGAGACGGCAGAAGAAGAGGGAAGCAGAAGACTTCAAAGGCAGAGGGCGGAAGCTGAAGAACGAAGGAATCCGAGCTTCATCTGTGTTTGATTTTTATGCTTTCATTTATTTATTCTGTAATTTCAATTATTAGTATGTCAGGCTAGAGCCCTAATCTAGGGTTTTGATGAAACCTATGTTTTGATGAATTTCTTGAGATTATCCAATTAATTACCTTTTTGTTGAGTTTTCCCAATTGTGTTTAATGCTTGCAATTATCTGGCCAATAGTTGTATTGATTTAATCATTCAATTCGAATCGGGAGAGGAGAATTGGTGAGGAACTATTGGTGAGGACCGTTTTATTCTGTGAGATAGGAATATACTCATAGGAACTACGTGGCCTTTGGGAGATTTTATGCTTTTCGCCTATTGACGAATTAATTCACCTAGGGATAGAGTGCGTTATTCGCCTTTAGATAAATCTATTGACCTCGGTAGGGGCGGTAGAATATATTAGCAATCTCCGCCTTCAATAAATTGGGAAAATTATTTATTACGGATAATCGAGAGTAATTCGGATAAACCGAGGTGGATTCAGAATCCTAGACTTATTCATCATTTGATTTCTTTTATTCAAGCTATCGTTTTCTACTGTTTAGTCGCTTAGTAATTCTTTTAGTTATTAATTGCAAAAACCCAAATTCGATTGTTCAAATAAAATTGGAATACACAAAAATCGGTAGTTAGAGATTCAGTCCTCGTGGGAACGATACTCTACTTATCACTTTATTACTTGTAAATGATGACGTGCACTTGCGTGTAAGAAATATCGCAACACGACTGCACTTTGGATGTGTCGTGCTCTTTTTGTCCTTATACCAAGGTTTGTTTTTTCCCATTGGGTTTTCACTTGGTAAGGTTTTTAACGAGGTGACCTATGAGGACATCCATACAATGATGTTTTGTACTTCTGTTCAACTAAGACCAAGAGGTACTTTTCCCACTGGGTTTTTTCTTGGTATAGTTGTAAGGGCAACTTGGCATCTGACTCCTATGATTTGAGGTACTCATCAGGGGGAGTCATTATGTATACATCAGGGGGAGTATACATGACATGTTATGTTGGTGCGTTGCAATCTTTTCCTCATCAAGCCTTTATTTTTCCCATGAGGTTTTGTTTTGGCTTGGAATAGGTTTTTACGAATGCAACATCTTCTGTATCATTATTGTATTAGTGCTCGACACAGGAGAGTGTTCCGGGAATTATTATTTCCGTGATGTGTCTTACCTAATACTGGTTGTAGATACATAGATGGATGGTTCTAGATCCTTCTAGAGGTAGTAGGATCCTATTAGATGTCTTACCTTATCTAGGAATCCTATGTATGCAAGGACTCTCATTGTAATGTCTCTATAAAGGCCCCTCTATCAGTGTTATGAATACAATTGATTGACTCGTATTTACAGTCTTTTACTTTCTCCTGAAACAGGTACATCTTTTTTATATTTTGTTTGGTGTTTTTTTAGCAAAAACAATATGAATTTGGTTTGGGTCTTTGGAAGGTTTTTAAGGAGCCTCCTTAGGGAGGTTAATTGTGTCAATAACCCCCAATTTAGCAAAAACTGCCAGAAAAAAGGATCCATAGAAAATTGATCGGACAAAATACGTAATTAAATATTGTCATTAGTTATCATCCTCATCATTCATGCTTCCATTACTCATCACTCTCACTTCCTACTCAAATTTTCCCATCCCACCAAAATCACCATAATTCGAAAACTCCCATAATTCTTCAACAAACTATACAATCTTCAACAAATTCTTTAGCAATTTTTGTTCACTGGTCTCCAAAAATCTCCTACTCTGCGAGTAGACGACTAAAAGAGGAAAATTGCAATTCTTCTACATCGGTCTCCACGATTATGGAAAACAATTCCATATTCTACTAATCTACAAGTAGAATGTTGGTGATGAAACAAATTTAGAGAAGAAAGTTGTGATTAAGAAAAAGAAAATAGCATGAACATAGGCCGTAGATACACTGAAAAAGTACAGTATTCTCATATTTCCTTACCAGTTTATTGTCACCAGGTTAGTATGTTGTGTCAAGAATTAACACCTTTCGACCGGCGATCGCCTCGGAGGTCGGACGATCGAGTCACTACCGAGCGGCCAAGGCAGATCTGCCGACCAGCGACTAGGCGACCGAGCCTTAACCCAGTGGACGAGCTACATCGACCGACCGAAGGTCTCAGGACCAGTCACGGTGCCGAGCGATCGACATCAAAGACGATCGCCTCTCGGTACTCGGCGGACTCTGGCGGCGGCCAAACAAGCGGACGACCATCCCTCGGCACCTGCCGACCGACCCTTGGTGACCGACCATTGCCGACCCTCAGCAACTGGCCGATGGCGACCTCTGATGACCAGCTAGAGACGATCGCCTCATGTCGATCAGGGCCGATGGCCATCCAATCGGCAAAGGTCGAGCCTCAATACTGGCACCACGTGCAAGGGCCAAGACAAGATCCGCGAATCACGGGCCATTGACCACAGCCTGGCAGAATCTCTCCACCAGCCGACAAGCCGCCGAAAGCTGTCAGTAGGGCCGCATGTTCACTGACTCCGGACGCGTGCTGGCTCCTTATTGGACCACCCAGCTGGCGCCAGCCTCTTCCTTGGACTTTAGCCCGACAGCCCAGGAGGTCGCCCCATTATATTATTGGCCGGCAGACGATCGCCCCATTATTATAATGGACGGAAGGCGATCGCCCGCCTAAGAACAAGACCCGACTGTCCCTATATAAACAAGGCTCCCAGCACTTGGACACTTCTTCAATTTCCTTCGGATTTCACGCAATACAGAAGCAAAACATCAAGCACTTGGCTAATCTCCAACTCTTGGCAACAGCTATCATTCAGTCTTACTTCTCCCGGCCTCTCTCCTCGAGCAGACTATCGGCAGGGACGAAGAACACCGAGCTTCCCTCAAGAGCCGGATTAACAGAGTCTTTTTACACTCATTGTATTTAGATTTATCTCATTAATACTTGTATCCACGAATATTCGTATTAATACCATCTCGCGAGAGCATTCAAGCCCGGGCCTAACAAACCCGGCAAATCTTGTATTATTTATCTTCTCTCGGAAGTGCTCCCGCAATTGTTGTTTGTTGTCCGTCTCCAGCAGTATTTAATCTTCGGATAGATATTTTGGGCAACAACAATTGGCGCTAGAGGAAGGACATCCAACCCTCGAATTTTTATACCTACCGTCCCGAAGAACACTCACTGTTCTCGGGACAGATACTTGAAGTGACACTCACTGCACTTCAAAGAAATCCTTCAGAAATCATGTCTTCCGCCTCCGCGTCGAAGAAAGCCGGCGGCCGGCGGACCCCGTTCCGTCGGTCGAGCGCGGCCCGATGGTGGAAGGTAGCCACCGCGGCGAGACGCTCGATCCGTCCAGGCGGCGGCCCGAGCCTCTCGCTCGATCGATTCGAACCAATGAGCGGATCGAAGAGGCCATAGCCGTCGCCGGGAGCGACGGAGTGCTCTCGGCGCGCCTCTGCTATCACCCCCTCGGTCTCCCGCCGAAGTCAGCGGAAGCTCAAGGCATTATTGGCCGGACGATCGCGGGAGGCTCTCGCCCGCAAGAGGCGCTCGGCGGCCAGGCACCTCATCTTCGATCGCTGGGCGGTGACCCGACACAGCGGCCAAGGCGGTCCGGCCCGGCCTACGAGGCAGCGGAGTTTGAATCGGTCACGGGAGCTCGGCCTACCGGCTCCCGGAAAGGCAACCCGGCCGCTGGCTCCGCTCGCCAAATTCCGAGGTCGGCGGCGTGAGTCGGAGATCGGTACACGATCGCCTCGGCTCCCGCTCCCAAAGCCGATCCGCAAACAGCCGAGCCGCGGCGATTGCCGCATTGCAACGTCAGCTCGATGACGTGAAGGCACTCCTGCAATCCGGGGCAGGCACCATAAAGACGATCGCCAAGCCGAGCGAGCCGCTCACGATCGACATCGAGCTCGCCCCCGTGCAGCACAAGATCGCTCCTCCTCAGACACCCGTGTACGAGGGGCGATCGGACCCCCAAACACACCTGCACAAGTTCAACATCTATATGACCGGGTGTGGGGCATCAGACGCGACCCGGTGCCGAATGTTCCCTCTGACGCTGGACGACCTCGCCCACCGGTGGTACACCTCATTGCCACCTCGGTCCATTGGCTCATTTAACGAGCTGGCGCACGTCTTCACAGAATACTTCGCCACCAGGGCCGCTCGGCCAGAAGGTCCCCATCGCATGTGGCGGATCAGGCAAGGGGAAGAGGAGTCCGACTCGGACTACATCGACCGGGTTGACATGATCATCCTCAACGGCGAGCCCGTAAGCGATGAGACCGCCCTCTACGCGGTCTAGGAGGTTTCGGGGCTTCTCGCCTATGTTCAGCATCTCACGAAGACCCTACCGACGACCTACGCAGCCTTAGGGCTAGAGCCGCAGATTTCTGTCCGAGCAAAGGCTTCTTCTTGGCACAGGAGTAGAGCGATCGGCGCCGCGCGGCGACCTCGATCTACCCGGCTGATCGCTACTATCCGGCAGGCGAGGACTCGCTCACCGCATCTGATCCGTTTTAAATGAGGACTAACTCTGCCCGATCGCCGATATCAACCTACGAATAAAGCGATCGGTGCCGAGCGGCGATCGCGATCTTCGGCCCGATCGCCGATCATCACGCTACATCATCGGCAACCGGTGGACACGATCGCCATCTGATCCGGCATATAACATGACGGACTAAGGCACGAGATCGCCTCCACCGCACATCATAAAGCCATGGTCTGGCGGTCGATGGGCAGGCTTGCCGGCCATGCAAGGTCCCTTTCGGTCGAGATCGCCCGCCCTTCGTTTAAATACGAGGCCGGCGTAGTCTGAGGGCTCTCCAACATTAATCAGTGGACACATGCCACAACCCCGTCTCAACGTACACCGTCGAGGTCGGCCATCTCCATGGCTGGCCGAGGTGGAAGCAGAGCTAACAAGCCGCGGGCGTGGAGTTGATTCATCCGACGCTGCCCTGCGCAAGGACTCCTCTAGACCGAGACCGCACGCCCTTCGTTTAAATACGAGGCGGCGCGGCTAACAGAGGACCCTCATAATAAAGTGAGTCACGAGACACTCAATGTCTTCGCGCACCAAGACACGGTCATGGAGTCGGTCCATCGATCTCCGCGACTGTGCACGATTCCTCAAACAAAGCGAAACCACCAAGTTTCCGTGGGGGATCGGCCAACGTTGTTTTTGCAGGTACAAGGCCGAAAGATAGCTAAGCCAATCGACCATGATAGCCCAAGTCCGAATCCTAAGTCAGCTCAGGAAGATCACCCGTCCTCATCCTTACACGATCGCCAGCAAGAACCACCTCGCCCCATGTCTTCAACATAGGAGCAAGCTGGGGGGCAATTGTTGTGTCAAGAATTAACACCTTCCGACCGGCGATCGCCTCGGAGGTCGGACGATCGAGTCATTGCCGAGCGGCCAAGGCAGATCTGCCGACCAGCGACCAGGCGACCGAGCCTTAACCCAGTGGACGAGCTACATCGACCGACCGAAGGTCTCAGGACCAGTCCCGGTGCCGAGCGATCGACATCAAAGACGATCGCCTTTCGGTACTCGGCGACCGACTCCTGGCGACCGACAAGCGGACGACCATCCCTCGGCACCTGCCGACCGACCCTTGGTGACCGACCATTGCCGACCCTCAGCAACTGGCCGATGGAGACCTCTGATGACCAGCTAGAGACGATCGCCTCATGTCGATCAGGGCCGATGGCCATCCAATCGGCAAAGGTCGAGCCTCAAGACTGGCACCACGTGCAAGGGCCAAGACAAGATCCGCGAATCACGGGCCATTGACCACAGCCTGGCAGAATCTCTCCACCAGCCGACAAGCCGCCGAAAGCTGTCAGTAGGGCCGCATGTTCACTGACTCCGGACGCGTGCTGGCTCCTTATTGGACCACCAGTGGCGCCCGGCCTCTTCCTTGGACTTTAGCTTGAGACCCGGAGAGAGGTCGCCCCATTATAGTATTGGCCGGCAGACGATCGCCCCATTATTATAATGGCCGGAAGACGATCGCCCGCCTAAGGACAAGACCCGGCTGTCCCTATATAAACAAGGCTCCCAGCACTTGGACACTTCTTCAATTTCCTTCGGATTTCACGCAATACAGAAGCAAAACATCAAGCACTTGGCTAATCTCCAACTCTTGGCAACAACTATCATTCGGTCTTACTTCTCCCGGCCTCTCTCCTCGAGCAGACTATCGGCAGGGACGAAGAACACCGAGCTTCGCTCAAGAGCCGGATTAACAGAGTCTTTTTACACTCATTGTATTTAGATTTCTCTCATTAATACTTGTATCCACGAATATTCGTATTAATACCATCTCGCGAGAGCATTCAAGCCCGGGCCTAACAAACCCGGCAAATCTTGTATTATTTATCTTCTCTCGGAAGTGCTCCCGCAATTGTTGTTTGTTGTCCGTCTCCAGCAGTATTTAATCTTCGGATAGATATTTTGGGCAACAACATAGTATACATTCGTGGAAACAATTTGAGCAAAATGTTGCGAACACGGTTAATAACTATGGAAACAATAGGTAAAACTATTTTAGATGACCCCTTTTATTAATATAATGTCACCAGATTAACGTAAATATATGAAAACAATCTAAGCTAAATGTTGTCGGAATATTTAAAAATCGTACACCACTGTTTAAATGTTATTCTAATCTGGAAACATTTTACATAGTTGTCACCACATTCATATGTTGTTCTGGGTACATAATTATCACCCCAATAGTATTCTAATCTGGAAACCTTTCACATAATTGTCACCACATTCATATATTTTTCTGGGTTCATAATTGTCACCACAATAGTATTCTCATTTGGAAACTTTTCCCAATTGCCACCACATGCATGTAGTTGTCACTAGATTCATATATTGTTCTGGGTACATTTTACATAATTGTCACCATCTGAATGTTAAATTAAAATGGGTACATTTATGATGTAAAAACACTTTCAAAACTAAAATGGAGACCTACTATTGTCACCATTGTACACAAACACTCTGGTGACAAACCACTCTAAATGTCATTAAGTAAGTGAGAAATAGTGGAAATAAATATACTACAACATATTTACATATTTGGAATCTTGATTTTAAAATTTCAATGTTGAAGCAAACAATTAGGAAACAAAATCTCAAATGAAAAAATTCTGGATATTAAGGGGCTGATAATAAGGGATTAGGTATAATGGATATTGAATTCAAATTTCGAATGAAGCAAAAAAAAGGAAACAAAGTCAAAGAGTAGAATCTTCAAAAATTCGAAAATCATGGGGTTGAAGTCCGGTTTCTATCAAGTACTTGAAAATAAAGACGGTTATCCGGTTTCAAAAAATCAAAAAATAAATTAATTAAGAGGTAATTTACTAATCTGCCTTTTTTTAACAAGATTCAATATGATCCGTTGATTCTAATTTTATCCGGATTATGTGGTTGAGATTTCCTTAAGGAGCCTCATTAGACATTAGTCCCAAGAAGCAAATCCAAATTCAAACAATATATATTATTGTATGGTACCGAAAAATTGGTTATTGTATAACAAAATTTTATTTAAAGGAAAGTAGTAAACTCAATAAAGAAGATAAAGTTGTATAGAATTGCATCATTCATATCATTTATAAAGGAGCTTTTATATAGGCATTAAAAGGAAAGTCCTACCTAACTTTGGATTAAAAATGATTAAAAATCTGTTATCATTTATGGTATCTATTCTAACCATCCTAGAACACTCCTCTATGTATTGCGCACTAATACAAATATGGTGCAAATATTGTTTCCTCTAAAAAGACCGTTCTAAGTCAAACAAAAACCTTGTGGACAAAACAAATAATCTTGGTGAAGGAATGTAGATCGCAACACACCAACAAAAGATGTCATATATACTCCCTCTGATGGATAACAACAATGACTCCCCAGATGAGTAATTCAAATCATATGAGCCAGATGTTAGGTTGTCCTTGCCAATACTTGTAGCACCCTATTTTAGTAAAAATAATTCTTTAACTTATAAAAACGATAACTGAATAATTGCAGCAGAATCCTTTTCTAGAAAAATCGAGCATAATTGTTGCAAGTAATAAAACTTTGAGCAAAACATACTTCGTACTAATTACAAGAATTCAACACTTGTTCGTAATCTGAGAGCATAATATCTGAGAAATATAAATAAATAAATAAATAAATAAATAAATAAATAAATAAATAAATAATGACGAAGCTTTGATCATTCCACACTCAAGCGAACGCCATATCGATCTGCTTAATTCAGATTAGTCTGGACTTAGCGTGTGCTAGTCTTGTACTTAGCATGCGCTAAACTCCTGTTGATTCAGTCATGCACATGCAGAACCAAAGATGTCGACCACCAGACTCATTTGTCGGCCACTCCCTGGATCCTCATCTGATTAGGTCTTATGTACATTAATCCCCAACCTTAGCGCATGCTAAGTCCACATGTTAGCGTGCGCTATCTCTGTACGTTACGCACGCTAGTTAGTCTTTACTTAGCAAAAATGCAACTCACCAAGTATCGTACAATTGGTAATTATAAAACTAACGACAAACATAAGCAGTTTAATTCCACAATGATCCAATACAATGCTTATTGTATAACTCCAAATTCAGTACATCATCACTTGTATAATTCCAACTGAATACGTATACTACAACCATACAAAATGAAAAACTACAGTTGGATATTACATACTCCTCCCTTAAAACTAGTTTCGTCTCCGAAACTAAGGGATAAACAACGCATGATATCTCTCCCCCATGCTATCCTCATTTCCCTTGTAGCCTCTTGGTTGGTCATAAAGGATTAAATAAATGGGATGAGCTTTTAACTCGCTCAGTGATGAGGATACGCAATATGTCTAAGTTAAATTGTTCCCATATTATCAATTATACGTAGCATGTCTATAACACAGTGGTCACGAAGGCATTAAATATGCACAATTAAGTGTAATTAATTGCCCAAAGAGACTTGTAGTTGTTCGAAGAGACTTGTTGTTGCCTGAAAGGACTTGTAGCTGCTCGAAGAGACTTGTAGTGCGTACAATTAAGTACAAGTTATGTTGGCAAAGAATCATACGCATATGTTGAACATGTCTAAAAATAATCAAAAGCGTAGAGTTCCCTACCTCAAAAAAATACAATTTGACTTGAAGTTGATGTAGATGCTCGACGCAACAATCTTAGGCCCGTAAGTTTTTATTATAATTTACAATTAAAATAATTTAATTTAATATTAATATATAACAAAAAAAGAATAAAAATAAATTTAGATAATAATGTTCATAAAATTCGGGACTCTCTCCCGATCGACTTCTTTCATCACCCTCCCTTCTCTAAAAAACCCCTAGTAATTCACACACCCTCAAACTGAAATCTGCACATATGAACCCACAACACACGAATTGGACCGCACACCCAAGCAAGTCCAGATCGGACTGCTCGCGGCGAGGGCCAGCAATGTCGCAGCAGCGGCGGCACAGAGGCTTAGGCCCTGGGTCCTTTGGAGAGCGGTTTGGAGGCCGGCGAACTGCTTCCAGGTTCGAATTTCAGAATTTGCTGGGTTTAGGGCTTTAAATCTGACTCGGGTTAGGGTTTAAATTTCGGGTTCAGTTGTGATGTTTTTTCTGATGGTTTGGGTATAAAAGTAGCGTGGTTTGTGCAAATTTGGTTTTGTAGTTGATTCGGTTTCTGAGCAAATAAGGGTGAAAAGAGTTCAGATTAAAACAAATTTGATTCTCGGCCCGCAGAGAATCAGTCGGCCCTTCGTAAAGTTTTGGTTGAATTTTGTTTTGGCCGATTGGATTAGGTTCAGACCATGGCCTCGGGTTGGATTTGTGGGTTGAATATGATGGTTTTGAGTTTCTATGTTGATCGAGGGCAACCGACATGGTGGTATAATTTATTTAACACAGATGAATCAGGGGATGCTTGGTAAAATAAGAAGGAATGGAAAGGGAATGGGAAAGGGAATGGAAAGGAATGATACCTATACCACTCAAATTGTTGGGGTATGGGGGATTCCTCATTTTGGGGGAATTAGAGTCATAGTAGTGTAATTCCAAGCACACACTATGACTTTGATTCCCATACCTTACTCCCCAAACCCCTCGACCAAGCACTTCCTAAATATGATAGTTTATATACACGGGCGACATGTATGAAGAGGAGAAGAGATTGATTTACCTATGTTGGAACGGAGCAGACTTGCACGAGGTATGAGAAAATCAGCAAAAAAGAAAAGTGTTGTGGAGAATGGTGTCCGGTATAAAATACAGTATTTATGCTATTGTGGTGTTAGATTTAGAGTTGAGATGCGCGACGTAGGCTTTTTTTTGGGTTTTATATGTATTTGTATAATATTCATAAATTAATTACACAAATTTAGCACAAAGAAATACTTACAGAAACTGACCCATCAGATATTTGTAATTAACAGTTTGATTATCTAAAATCATACATTTGGACACCAGTTATTCAATAACCTAATGTCCGGTCTCTAGTGGAGTATATTGTATTTAGATACTTGCAACTACTTGTTTGGTTACTTGATATATTACATTTTAATACTATCTCAAGTCATAATTCTTGTAATTATTTTAGTGTTGTGGTATTTTTGTAAATTTTATAAAATGTATTAGATAATGTAATTTATCCTATTTTTTTAGAGCAGAATCTCACTTGAGCCAGCATATAAGTTGGGCCAACATGATTAAGTGGACCCCTAGATGCATGGATTCTTTAAACTTGGGCAGTATGCAGTATCAGATACTGCATGGGTGCGGGTGCGGGTGCGATTCGCGTGAGATTCGCACGGGATTCGCCACGTGGCGAATCCGTGCAAAAAATAAATAAATAAAAAAACGGACTCGCGTATCCTGTGCCAGGATACGCGAGTCCGTTTTTTTTTTTTAGATTTTTTTGTAATTTTTAAAAAGTAAATCAAATAAACTAAAATATAAAAAGTAAATCATTTAATAAGTAATTACTTTTACCTTTAGCAGTATTCACGGACAGCATTAGAAAACTCCGCTGCTCAAAGCCATTTTGAATTGTTTTTTGTATGACTTTTTTTATGTATTTGAATTTGTTTTATGGTGATATTTGAATTGTTGTTTTTTATATTTAACAAGTGTTATATATAATAAAATATAAAATAAACAGACGTATCCTTGCCGTATCGCACCCTAATATTTTCAAAAAACCGTATCCCCGCACCCGTATCTGCCCGCACCCGCACCCGCCCCCGCACCTGTGCAACATAGGTGGACCCTAATGTAAATAAATACTATTGTCCAGTAATAAATAGTTGGATTTATCTTGACTTCCTCCTCAATCAAATGAGTAAGCTTGTCCATACACAGAACAAAAAAATATGGTGACATTGGATCTCCTTGGCAAAGGCTACATTGGGGCGCAAACTCTCCGAGCGACTACCATTCCACAAGACATCAGTGTTCACCGAATAAAAGGCATTTAATAGTAAGGTTCCGTAAATTAGGTGGAGTTCCCACTTCCTCTAGCACCGAAGCAATAAACAACCAATTCATGTTGGAATCGTTAATGATTTTAATTTTTTTTTTTTTTTTTTTAAATTAAATATCATAGGATCGATCTACGTTCCGAGTAGATGATCGTGGTATATTCACTTTCTCTAAACCGATTCCCGGTGAGTGAAAATAGTGAATTAAAGTTTCACTTAATTGTGAATTAATAAGGGATAGAATCCCACATTGAATAATGAACCATCATTATTCTAGTATATAAGGAGTTACCTTTATGCATGTAATAATTAATGGCACATGTGTATGGGCTTAAAGCCCTGCGCGCGCGCCGCCGCCGCCCGCCCGCCTCGCCTCGGCCTCGGCCGCGGCCGCGAGCCGCGTGCCGCGGACCGCGTGCCGCGGACCGCGTGCCTTGGGCTAGCTTAAAGAATTTTTTTGGACAAGCTCAACAACGTAGTTGGGCTCGTATGTGCACATAAGGATGTCCAGGTACATCCGTCCGATGGTTAAGGAGTGAATCTGATCAGGTGCGTCTGTTGTTCAAATTGATCAACCGAAGTAACCTCCCAGGTGTTATGGGGAGGAGTTAATGGCAGGTTTGAATTTCGTAACCCCTGCCATTGTTTGAATTTCGTAACCCCTGACAGCATAAATGACTGCATTATGATAGCCATTAGTGGCTGTATTAACTCCCCTGCAGGTGAGATGGCCTATAAATAGGCATGCATCTCATATGCATCAGAACATGCATTTTCGAACTGAGCCATTAACATACAGTTTCTTATCATCCTCTGCATATCATAAGTCGGAGCTCTGTCCTCACCTCTTCCAGTTCGCCGGAGCTCGTAGGTCTTGTGGTGCTACTATCTACGAGACGTTGCCGTTTTATCTTTGGGGGCGATACGTCAGGCAGAGAGCACTCGGGCGTATTTCGTCTTGCGGATAGAGGATTCCTCGACTCGGCATTACTTTACGGTTTTATATTTTTATTTTCTTGTATTTTCAATTACATTTGAGTTACGTAATTTTATTTTCTTCTTCTTGAGTCCCGTAGTTTCTCGGTTTCGAGTTGTAATTTGTTTTTTCCGGTTGTATTTTATTTTCGCCCGACAAGTTTGTAAAGCAGATAGTTAATCCAACAAGCGCAAGACGAAATATTACTTGCTAAATCCTACAAGCTGGAGATGACGGCCGTTCTTGCCACCGACTCGCCACCACCGCCTTTGCCTCGCGGCCGAAGCTTCAAACGTGGCAAACACAATTGCCGCAACCTTGTCGGCATGATGAGCTCGACTACCTCGGAACAACTCCATGGGTGTTTTCGAACCCATTTCGACTACGGTGGATCCACCTCGAGTGGCACCGTAGGTTCCACTTTTAGTGGTACCGTTGGATCCATGTTAGGATCTACCGTTGGAGCCTACGGGTTCAACACGAGTGGTTCCTTATTAGGAACAAACTCGTGGCATAGTAAGATTACTACCGCAGAGAAGCCACCAAAGTTTGGTGGTGCCGACTTAAAAAGGTGGCAACAAAAGATGTTGTTCTATTTAACAACAGAGGGGTTAGCTAACTACCTTAAGGAATATGCGACACCGGCGCCAAGTGCTCAAGAGACTAGTTTTACGATCATTTGCCGCTTATGACAACTGGCACAATGGAGACTATCTTTGTAAAAACTTTATTCTGAATTCTTTAGAAGATAGTTTGTACAATGTTTATTCTGTTGTAAACACATCAAAAGAGATGTGGGAAGCACTTGAAAAGAAGTACCGTAGTGATGATGCAGGTACAAAGAAGTTTGTAGTCGCAAAGTATCTGGACTACAAGATGGTTGACTCAAGGCCTGTCATGGAACAAGTGCAAGAGTTCCAACTCATCGTTCATGATGTCAATGCCGAAGGAATGGTCCTACTGGACGCTTTTACCGTTGCAACCGTGATAGAAAAGTTGCCCCGAGTTGGAAAGACTTCAAGAGCTACCTTAAGCACAAGCGAAAGGAGATGACTCTTGAAGATTTTATTGTTAAATTGCGTATCGAGTCCGCGTACGAAAAAATGACCATAAACCAAAGGGCCTGATTGATGCTAAGGCGATCTGTTGGAGCATGGCGGAGCCTCGATAAAGGGCTCGTCAGTGTGTCCAACAAGAGCAAAGGAAGCAACCGGTCAAGAAGTTTGATGGCGATTGCTTCAATCTGTGGCAAACATGGGCATACGGCGAAAAGGCGCCGAAAGCCAAAGGCCAACAAGAAGAAGAAACATGTTGCCAATATCGCGAGACTAACGGCGAATGGAAAGAGGATGACCTTCTGCTGTGGTCACCGAAGAAGTCAACCATGTTGAGAACCAAGGTGGTTGGTACGTCGACACCGGTGCGACCGCCCACGTTGGTGCCGATAGGAGCCGGTTTAAGAACTATCAAGCTGTTGAGGGAGGAAGCTCAACATGGGAAATCCGGCTTCATCCGAAATTATCGGAGTTGGAGAAGTGGACCTCAAACTTACGTCGGACAGACACTCACCTTAAAGAATGTGCTTCATGTTAGGATATGAGGAAGAATCGATCTCGGGCTCTATACTAGTGAAAAAGGGGTTTAAACTAGTGTTTGAGTCGGATAGAATTATCATAAAAAAGTTTGATAGGTTTCTTGGTAAGGGTTACCTCACGGAGGGACTCTGTAAACTTAATGCGTTGGCTAAACGCCATGTAATCAAGTCGATAATGCTAATGAAAATGCTCTGCTTCCTCTTACTTGGTAGTGTTACGATTTATGGCATTGTAGATTAGGTCATGTGAATCTAAATGCTATAAAAAGATTAGTAAACTTAGATTTACTAAAATTAAATGAAGTCAATACTCAAAACAAATGTGAAATTTGTGTTGAAGCAAAAATGACGAAACTTCCGTTTCATTCGGTAAACGAAACACACAACCCTTGAATTAATTCACACGGATGTGTGTGATTTAAAGTTTTTGCAAACTAGAGGTGGTAAGAAGTACTTTATCACTTTTATAGATGATTGCACAAGATATTGTTATCTTTATCTTTTGAGAAGTAAAGATGAGGCTCTCAAGCTTTTAAGAACTTCAAGAATGAAGCCGAGAATCAATTAGGCTATCGTATTAAGATGGTTCGAAGCGATAGAGGTGGCGAATATGTAGCCGTTTGAGGAATTATGCAACGAAAGTGGTATAATTCATCAAACAACGACTCCATATGCACCACAATCTAATGGCGTTCTTGAACGTAAGAATCGAACCCTTAAAGATATGATGAATGCCTTATTGATTAGTTCAGGGTTGCCCAGAACATGTGGGGAAGGCATCTGACAGCCAACTACATATTGAACAAGATTCCACGCAAAGGTAAGGATATTACCCCTTATGAGTTGTGGAAAGGTAGAAAACCTTCATACAAATATCTCAAAGTGTGGGGGTGTTTGGCTAAGGTTGAGGTACCTCTACCTAAACAAGTTAAAATTGGACCTAAGACGGTCGATTGTATCTTTATTGGGTATGCACTAAATAGTAGTGCCTATCGGTTCGTTATCCACAAGTCAGAAGTTCCTGAAATGACTGTGGGAACAACAATTGAATCAAGGAATGCTGTATTCTTTGAAAACATATATCCTTGTAAGGATAATGATAAAGTTGAGAACAATTCTAGCAATAGAGTTGAAGATGAAGGAACAAGTTCAAAATCTGTGGATGTAAATCCAAAGTCACGTAAGCGATCGAGATCTAATCTGGAAGATGTAGAACCGAGACGTGGTAGTAGGGTTAGGACACCAAAGACATTTGGACACGACTACATAGCATTCATGTTGGATGAAGAACCAACGTCGATTAAAGTAGCTTATGCCGGACCAGACGGGTTGCTCTGGAAAGAAGGCTCAGAGTGAAATTGACTCAATTTTACAAAACCAAACTTGGGTTTTGGTTGATTTACTCGAAGGTTGTAAGCCCTTAGGATGCAAATGGATCCTTAAAAGAAAGTACAAGGTGATGGGTCAATTGACAAGTATAAAGCTCGTTTAGTAGTCAAAGGTTTCAAACAGAAGGAAGGGTACGATTTTTCGATACCTATTCACTGTAACGAGAATTACATCTATTCGAGTGCTTCTCGCGATTCCGCTTTGCACGATCTTGAGATTCATCAAATGGATGTTAAGACTGCTTTTCGAATGGTGATCTGGATGAAGAGATCTATATGGAACAACTTGAAGGGTTTGTAGTACTGGACAAGAGAAAAAGGTTTGCAAACTGGTTAAGTCCCTATATGGATTGAAACAAGCTCCACTACGGTGGCACTTGAAATTTGATAATGTAATGTTATCAAATGGTTTTAAAATAAACGAGTGTGATAAATGTGTTTATATTAAGAACACTAATAACGGTTATGTTATTGTGTCTTTATATAGATGACATGTTAATCATGGGTAACAATATACAAGTGATTAACGATACTAAGAACATGTTAAAAGAAATTTTGACATGAAAGACATGGGGCTAGCCGATGTGATTCTTGGAATGAAAATTTTGAGAAAATCGATGGAATCATCTTGACACAATCTCACTATGCCGAGAAAGTTCTCAAGAAGTTTAATGCTTTTGATAGCTTGGCTAAGACCCTATAGATTTAAATGATCACTTGAGCAAAATCGAGGGAGCCCGTTACAAGAAGAATATGCACGAGTCATCGGGTGTTTAATGTATCTTACAAATTGCACTCGACCCGATTTAGCTTGCGCTGTGAACAAATTAAGTCGCTACACGAGCAATCCAAGCAAAGAGCATTGGAAAGCTCTCGTTAGAGTTTTGAGGTACTTAAAGCATACTCAAAACCTTGGGCTACACTATTCGAGATACCCACCGGTACTTGAAGGGTACTGTGATGCGAATTGGATATCCGATACGAAAAGTTCATTTTCTACAAGTGGTTACGTGTTTACCATTGGGGGTGGAACTGTCTCGTGGAAGTCCGCGAAACAAACGTGTATAGCCCGATCCACCATGGAATCGGAATTCATAGCTTTGGACAAAGCTGGTGAAGAAGCCGAATGGCTCAGAAACTTTCTAGAAGATATTCCATGTTGGTCCAAGCGATTACTGCAGTGATGATTCACTGTGATAGCCAAGCTGCTATTGGTAGGGCGAGAAGTAACGTGTATAATGGAAAGTCTCGACATATTCGTCGACGCCATAATACCGTAAGACATTTGATCAAAAATGGGATTATCTCTATTGACTATGTGAGGTCAATGGATAATCTAGCGGATCCGCTAACCAAAGGGTTAAACCGTGATCAAATGAATAAATTGCTAGAGGGAATGGGTTTAAAGTCCACAAATGGAGAATTATCATAGTGGTAACCCAACCAAGATGACTGGAGATCCCAAGAACTTGGTTCAATGGGAGAACTAAACTATGAGAGTTCGTGTAAAACACTCATCTAAGTTTATTCCCTATAGAGCAATTGAGTGTTGAAAGCTTGCCTAGTGGTGAGGTTAAGTCTATGACTTTTAATGATTCCTAAAGACCTCAAGGAGGTTGAGTATGGCAAGATACTCGGTAAAGAATCACCTATATAAGTGAGAAGTGGGGGCCGCTTCTTGAAATACACTTATGAGTCCAAAGAGGTGTCCAAGGCCCGCAAAGGACACAAAACGTGAGAACGGATGAGGTTGAGGTGTTCAAGTGTTAGCACCATTGTCTCGGTGCACGCCGTGGGGGAATAGTTCAAAGCATCAAGCCACTAATCCGCCTGTGTACCCGATGATGTTAACTATGGAAGGTTCAAAGTCACGAACTACCTATCCTTATACTTTAACGCCTCTTGAGGACTGAGCTTGAGTCTGCATATTGCATTTGGGCTATTTTCACTCATGTGGGGGATTGTTGGAATCGTTAATGATTTTAATTTTATTTTTTTTTTAAAATTAAATATCATAGGATCGATCTACGTTCCGAGTAGATGATCGTGGTATATTCACTTTCTCTAAACCGATTCCCGGTGAGTGAGAAATAGTGAATTAAAGTTTCACTTAATTGTGAATTAATAAGGGATAGAATCCCACATTGAATAATGAACCATCATTATTCTAGTATATAAGGAGTTACCTTTATGCATGTAATAATTAATGGCACATGTGTATGGGCTTAAAGCCCACACGCGCGCACACGCGCGCGCCGCCGCCGCCCGCCCGCCTCGGCCGCGGCCGCGAGCCGCGAGCCGCGAGCCGCGTGCCGCGTGCCGCGTGCCGCGTGCCGCGTGCCGCGTGCCGTGGACCGTGGACCGTGGACCGTGGACCGTGGACCTTGGACCTTGGACCTTGGACCTTGGCCTTGGCCTTGACCTTGACCTTGGACTTGGACTTGGATCTTGGATCTTGGCAATTGGTCTTTGGGCTGGTCTTTGGGCCTGTTCGTGGGCTTGGCCGTGAGCTAGGCCGTGAGCTAGGCCGTGAGCTAGGCCGTGAGCTAGGCCGTGAGCTAGGCCGTGAGCTAGGCCTTGGGCTAGCTTAAAGAATTTTTTTGGACAAGCTCAACAACGTAGTTGGGCTCGTATGTGCACATAAGGATGTCCAGGTACATCCGTCCGATGGTTAAGGAGCTGAATACGATCAAGTGCCCCGACTGCTGTTCAAATTCAACCCGGAAGTAACCTCCTGTGTGTTATGGGAGGAGTTAATGGCAGTTTGAATTTCGTAACCCCGCCATTGTTTGAATTTCAGAACTCCTGACCATAATGCAGCATAAATGACTGCATTATGATAGCCATTAGTGGCTGTATTAACTCCCCTGCAGGTGAGATGGCCTATAAATAGGCATGCATCTCATATGCATCAGAACATGCATTTTCGAACTGAGCCATTAACATACAGTTTCTTATCATCCTCTGCATATCATAAGTCGGAGCTCTGTCCTCACCTCTTCCAGTTCGCCGGAGCTCGTAGGTCTTGTGGTGCTACTATCTACGAGACGTTGCCGTTTTATCTTTGGGGGCGATACGTCAGAACCGAGAGCACTACCGGGGCGTATTTCGTCTTGCGGATAGAGGATTCCTCGACTCGGCATTACTTTACGGTTTTATATTTTTATTTTCTTGTATTTTCAATTCTGTTTCGAGTTCTGTAATTTTATTTTTCTTCTTCGCTGAGTCCTGTAGTTTCTGAGTTTCGAGTTGTAATTTGTTTTTTCCAGTTGTATTTTATTTTCGCCCAGCAAGTTTGTAAAACAGATAGTTAATCCAACAATTCACCCTGTCATAAAATTTAGCAAGATCCAGTTTAACTGCAAAGAAACCATTCCCTTTCATTCTGTTCATTAAGAGGAGAAGTTCTTGGGCCACCACAATGTTCTCATGAATGCTTCTAGTAGGAACAAAACCGGTTTGATTAGGATTATTAGCGATCCAAGTATACCCGAGAGCCTCCCGAGAACCGCCCGATAATACCTCGGTCCGATACTCACCCGAAACGTTAGCGGTCCGAATACTGGTACCGAAGTTAGAGCCAAAACCGATAAGGACCGAAACCGTTAACCCGGTAAAAAAATCGGTAATTTTTCGTAAACATACATCGTACAAAATATTGTATAAAGTATTAGTACATATAGAAAAAATAACTTTAAAAGACCTTATCTCTTAATTTACTTAGCATACATTTGAAAGAAAACCCTCCATTCTTGTTTCGATTATGAGGTTTTGGTGATTAAGGCTTCTAACGATCCAAGACACTCGAGAACCCGCCCGAAATATTCGGGATTGATACTCACCCAAAACGCTAGCGGTCTGGATACAAGTATTGAAGTTGGGAATCAAAACCGGTAAGGATCGAAATTGGTAATACTTGATACCTTAACGGTCCAGACCCGAAAAGACAATACCCGGACCGAACCGGGCCTAGAACAGCTCTAGGTTTGATAAGGAGATACAATACTCAGCATAAGAGGCTTAACCGGTTCACTATTTTCTTCATAGAGACATGGGCCTGAATTGAGAAACAAATTCCGGCTTGGTGACTTTTGGGATGAGGCAAATGTCTGTGTCATTAACATTAGCCACCCCAGCTGGATGAACCCAAGCATTCTTCATGAACGCACAGTAATTCTCTTTAACCAGCTTCCAATTAGTTTGATAGAATCCAGCCTGAAAACCATCCGGGCTAGGTGCTTTCCACGACTGCATACTAAACCGACATTCCTAACCTCTTCATCGGTGACCATAGAGTCCAATTATCCAGTAACTCCTTCCTCGAACGCCCAAAAGTGATAGCGCATCGAAGGAGAGAGGTCCATCACACTATTCTCCGTGAATAAATTCTTGAAAAAACGAGTGACATGCGTTTTGGTTAACACAGCATTCTCCATCCAGCTCCCCCTCATCATTCCGTATCATGATAATTCTTTTTTTCCTTCTACGGTTAACCGCTTTGATATGATAACACTAGGTATTACGATCTCCGTCTTGCATCCACCTCCCCTACTTATTTGGTGCCACATGAGCTCTTCCTGGTGAAGCACCTCATGCAGTTCGGCCTGGAGGTCCTAAGGATTGTTACATACGTTAGTTGGTTTATGTAGCATATGTAATAGATGAACTCCTATTAATATGAGGGCTCCGTCATTTCTTCATTTTGGAAAGTTCATCTTCATTTTTCATCCCTCAACCCTCCAAGACCGATTTTAGTCTCTTCCCATTTGATTATGAGCTTGGGAACACAAATTGGAGTTGTTCTTAGAGTTGATATTGATTCTTGGAAGGAGTTCGATTGTTCTTTATCGTAGTTCATCAAATACAAGGTAACATTCGTATTCCTATGATTGTAGCTCGGGTTTGGAAGGATGTTTACATGTTAGGAAGCATGTTGATCTATCTTATTGTTTATTATGATGTTATACGTGATTAAATGGAATTGTGACAAGAGATTTAAGATGTTGGTTAAGATTCTTCATGTTGTAAGAATGGTGATTCGTTCAACGTTCTTGTAAGATGGATTACCGGATTATGTCGATGTTGTTGTTGATACATGGATATGACTCTTGTGGTGTTGAATGGTGTCGTTTATCTTCAAGATATATATTGGTTCTGGGTTTTGATGTTGTTGTTGTTGTTTACTTTGTATTACGATGAATATGGAAATGATTGTGATTCTTGGTGTTTATATTGAGGAAGAAGATGATATACCGATATATATATATATATATATATATGTCTTCGATTATAAGTTGGATGATTGTTTAGACGTTAAAGGATATTGGTTATGTTGTTTTATCGATTATGAACATGGTTATGGATTACTTGGTGTTGCTTGAAACTCGTTGAAGAATATGGTGATGATTATGGTAGTATTGTTGTGATTCGTGATGTTATAAAAAAAATTAATGTCAAGGAAGATGCTATGTGTGTAGTGATCGGGTTATGAGTGAAATGTGATAGGTTAAAGGTTAGATAACATATTGGACTATGTTGTCTTGGTGATTACAAACAAGGTGAAATCTTGTTAATCCATATATGAGATTGGTTTCGGAATTTTGTTATAATCCTAGTTATCGGGTTGAATTGATTGTTGATATGATTATCGGATTATGGAATCATATTGTGGTTATGGATTCATGATTTATTTGGATGGTTTGGATTTACGTTTAATCGAGATATCGTTGAACTGTTGAGTTTGATTGGTTGGTTATGTCATTTGTTGATTGTTATCGAACTTGTTGTTAATTGATTACTTCAATAGGTTGTGATAATGGATCGATGACTAGAATAATATGTTGCGGTCGAGTTTGAGTATGTTCGGGAATTGCATTGGTCAGGGCCGAGGAACTCGTAGACGAAGGCAAGGAATTGGTAGCGGCTTCACTATCATCGTATTGGTATCGAGGCAAGTTATTACTTGCTCAGTTATAATATTTAATGAATGGTTTTAGTTTCATTGGTTTATAATTCGTATAGTAATGATTATTATTGTGAACTCTGGAGATTTGGATTGTATGTTGTTTTCCGATTTTTGGGAGTTAAATTATAATGTATATGATTTCCATTCATTATTGGTATATTTGGGTATCAAGGATATATTGTGGTAAATGTGAGGATATGAGTTATCTACAGTCCGTGGTACTTTTGGATCGTCGAATATTGAGGAAATTGCTGGTGATGGTTTTGACATCGAAATTGCTCTCGAAGGACTCGGGACAAGTACTCTAGTCATTTTTGTCATTTTTGTCATTTTGTGTTGATCATATTGTGATACATTAGTGTATTGTTGGTTTCATGCATTTGTGTATTGTTGTTAATATATATTTGTGCATTGTTGTCGTATGTCCACCTCGTGTTGGTCCGACAGGATCATCTTGGGTATCTATGCTATGTGCGCTGGATCGTTGGACGGGTTTTCCACCTCGTGTTGGTCCGACGGGATCATCTTGGGATCTATGCTGTGTGCGCTGGATCATCGGATTACCCATGTGTTGTTGTTATGCATATGTATATTGTTGGTTATCCACCTCGTGTTGATCTAACAGGATCATCTTGGGATCTATGCTGTGTGCGTTGGATCATCGGATTTCCATTGAGTATACATTGTTGTTATTGTAGTGGGCATATTGATGTCGTCATATGAGTATGCATTTGTAGGTCTTGTTAGGACCATGTTCGTATGTAGTTTTGATCTGATCTCGGATTAGACTGACATGATTCGTCATGGCATTGCATATCTTGAGGTATGTTTTGTATTTCTTTCTTGGTTCTTTGGATAGAAAATTGATTATCGTGTTGATATTTGATGATGTTATCCGATGGATCGAATTGGTCAGTATTGATATATTTCGTATCAGTGAGTTCTGATGATGTTTTGAGAATCTTGGGTATTGTCTGGGATACAATACAAATGTTTATGTACGATTCAGTGTGTTTTTGGGAATGCGAGATGTGGAATATGATAACGGTTATTTTGATGACGATTATCACGAATTGGTAAAGCTATGATGGTAAGATTTCATTGGTAGTATTCTTACTTAGTAATTTCATTGGTATGTAATTATTGACGTGTTGTGATTGTTATCATTGTTGAGTATTATGGTTGACCCCGTCGTGGGCTTTCTTTTTAGGTTCTTGGGATATCGAGCTTGCAGCGGTCGTGAAGAGATGAGTTTCCCGGAGGATACGGGCTACGGCATGTGTTTGTGAATCGAGTACTTTGATTAGTTGTTGTTTTCCGTTGCTAGAGTATTTTTAACTGTTTGTCTTTTCCGCTGCGTGAGTATTTTTAAATGGCGTTTTGGTATCTGCCAACTTAAGTTAGTTTGGAAAATCGTTTTCTAAACTATTTTGTCGGTACTTGCAAGTGATGGCTTAAATGTACACTTTTGACACTGTTGAACTTTGGCGTTTTGGCCTTGTACTTTCAAATGAGATTTTACGACGGTATTGATAAATGGACTTTTCATAAAGCCTTTGCATATTTTAAAAAGATGTTACCGTCATTACCGCTTAGGCATACTTGAAATGTTTGTAAAAATGTCTTTTAGCCTTGTGAGTTCCGTCTCGGAGCCCACAATGCTATAATATTCCCGAATGGCTCTGGGGGTGTTACAGAATAGATTTAAAATTTGAACTTGATCAATTTGAAATTTGATCTTAATCGGTTGAAATTGAACTTAATCAATCGAAACTGAACTTAATCAAATTAAAATTGAACTCTATCGGTTCAAATTGAAATTGACCTTAACCGGTTCAGATTGAAATTGAAATTAATCGATTCTAATTGAAATTGAACTTAATCAATTTGTTATTCGAAGTTAATTGGTTGAAATTGAACTTAATCAATTTGAAATTGAACTTGATCAATTTGAAATTTGAACTTAATCGCGTACCAAGCGTACCACACAACGTGCTTAAATAATAGTACGCAATGTCCGCTATACAACATGCGTACCATCCGTACTATTTAAAATTTGAATTTGAACTTAATCGATTCAATTTGAACTTAATTTATTTAAAATTTGAACTTAATCGGGAATAAACACGCAATGAAAATATTTCAGCTTTAGTTTTAGTACGAAATAATAAATATGAAACATACAAATACTTTAAATAAATATAACTAATTTTACATTGGGGGCTCATTTAGGTCGAAAAGATGCTTAGTTGGACATTTTGGGGCAGTGTGGTCATCAGAGTTACACATACTACACTTTTTTTTCGCACGTCCCTTTTTAGACGGAGTTGGTTGCATTGTGAAATCCTCAAATTGTTAGGGAATAACTGCAGTGCAAGTCTTTCTATTGTGCCATGTGCCTCCACAAGTAAGGCATGTTTGAACTTTACGAGTATGAGTTGAGGACTCAACCCCTGATGTGTATCTCCTTTCTTTTGGTCGCCCTGTCTGCCTCGGATTATTTGGTGGTTCACAAACTTTTACCTTGATGTTAGCAGGAATAAACCAATCACTTGGGTGAGGTAATGGAATCACAGACCGTCCCCACATTTGGCGAAGCGTGGACACTTTGTAGTAATCATATATGTACACAGTTTGGTCGTGATTGAGGTACCTTATAGCTGCAGCGGCATGATTGCACGATATCATATCATGATGGAACATCATACAACTGCATTTTTGCTCTCTCAAGTTCACAACATAATTTTTCCAGTTAGAGGTCACATTGAACACCCCATCCCTAAGGAATTGAACGCCCATGTTCGATCCAGCTCCAACTCCCTTCATCAATATCTCGTATGCATGATTCGTTAAAGGTCCAGGACACTCCTTTGCATTTTTATGTCGATCAAATATCCATTCTTCTACCATGGTTCGACATACCTCGAGAAGTGTGGAAACGAGCAGCCTTCTAACCCGGAGAAGACGGTTGTTCATGTTTTCAACGACATTTGAATTCATAACCTCGACTCGCCGGACTGGGCACTTCACACGAGCCCATCTATTTTCACCGACAGCTTCTTTCAAGTGGGTAGCTGCTGCTGGACATGCTATTTCTAAACTTTCCATATGCCTATTATAGTCCTCAATACGATAGCTTTAAGCTGCAGCATTGAAAATTGCCACCACATGTTGACCATACTTAGCCAAATTCTTCTGAACGTGATAACAACATAACTCGTGATGCGCAAGTGGGAATACCTCTCCTATAGCATTTGCTATGAATTTATGCCCGTCTGAAACAATCAAGAGGTCCCTTGGACAACCGAAGGCTTCTTTCAATTTGTACATGACATACTTCTATGACTTATCATATTCGACGTCCCCAATCCCGAAAGCAAGTGGAAGTATATGATTGTTACCATCTTTTGTAACAGCAATAAATAATACTCCTTGATACTTACCCTTAAGGTGTGTCCCATCAACAACAATAATTGGTCTAACATAACGAAATCCAGATAGTAAAGCCCCCAAAGCATAAAACATGTATTTTTAAATTTTCCAGTATTTGCATCAACCACATAATCAGTTATGGTACCTGGATTCGTCACCTCCAACATATGCAAGTACGATGGGAACATTCTGAAAGAATCTTGATGGTCTTCATATATCACCGAAATAGCATGGCTGTGAATGCTGAATGCCAAGCCATAACGGATTGTCAAACAATGCTCCTTCTTAAGTTGAGCCTGCACTAGCTTCGGAGTCATAATCTGCCCATCACTAATAGTTTGTCGGACCTGTATTCACTGAGCATCTTAGAAGGCAACTGCTTAGGTGCCTTGCGATTTGGGTCAAAATGGCAGGTATGCTCGTTCAGTGAGGGCACTCTCCAAAATCCACCCCTCTCGGAGGCGCTCAACAAAAAATTACAAGTTTCATCTGTACAAGCGGTAGAATAGCGCTTCTTATCATATTTTAGAGTACGATAGTCAGATTTCTTTCCAAATGATACCACCCAACAACGTTCTTCAATCTATGTTTGGAGAGAAATACAGATCCTCTTTGCAAATATAGTGTATTTGCAGGTTCAAATTTGTCATCCATATCATCAACTCGAGGAGACACATATGGAGGTCTACCTGGAATTTTCCACCCAGGACCAGAGGGAGGAGCTAGAGCACCTTCTTCATCTACTAATTGATCGAAATCAAAGTGTCTCCATTCTAGTTCGGGTTCTAGTTCTGATTCTTTTACAAATCTTTTATCGAACATGCATTTTTTCTCACAATATTTGCAAAATTTTTCAAGCTAATGTTTCTGAACCTCGACATCTTCGAGATCGATATCATCGATATTTATGTCGCCATTATCATCATCACTAGCTACTACCATCATCAGCACTACCACCACCAACACCACCACAATTACCACCAGCATCACATATAATCTTTGAAGGACCGCAACCATCAAATCGAGAACCATCAAATTCCTGAGGGATTTGCATGCTTGAACCCCAATCAGTCATATAATACATATGATTAGAATTGTACGATACTGGAAAAGAGCTATATCCAGGTAAGTCAAATTGTGGACCAAATGAGGGAGCTGTTGGAGGAATGCTAGTTGCATTCTGAAGGCTAACAAAAATCACAGGCTCGGCATTGAATTGGAACAAGTAATTTACATCAGAATCATTATTTATCTTCACCTTTCTTCTTTTTTTCCCATCACAATCAATTGATAATAACACATAAACATATTTTGTTCTATCAGCTTCAACAATACAGTGAACATTATCTATTAATGTTGCATAGGTCACACCATCGGGCACATGCAATATTTGTTCTTCTCCGCTGCGATAGTCTAAATCTTGCCACTTGCCATTAAAACGAATGATACCTTTTTCCAAAAACTCATCTCTCAAATAATTTAAAAAATTTAGGTTATTAACTAAAATTAAAACTTAAAATATTTACACATATTAATTAGTATCTGAACATTTTTTTGATATTTCAAGTACATAACATTGTTTGAAATTGAGCTACAAATATACCTTTTATTTTTTTCAGTCGAAATAATCTTTGTTCTTCGAGGTGAGAGAGCTCCTGATGTGAGATAATTTATCAGAAAAAAAAGGTAAAAATATTGCTGAGATAATTTATCAGAAAAGAAATATAAAAATATTGCTGAGAGACAGTTCAATTTAATGGATGTTGTGGCTTGCTGAGCATGATATTTATTCTAAAACTCGACTTTTACACTCGAGTTACTCGAGTAACTTGATCGAGTTACTCGAGTCACCCTTCGAATTACCAGCGTGACTTTGTCGGATATTCGGGTTGCTCGATATAATCTCGAGTTACTCGACACGAGTTACCCAGGTCAAACTTCGAGTTACCCGAGTAACAGTCGGGTTACTCAGTGAATTTGTCGGGTTATTCGAGTAACTTGGTCGAGTTACTCACCCAAAATCATGTAACTCGGGAACATATCGGGTTACTCGACAATATCGAGTTACTCGACTCGAGTTACCCGAGTCACGCTTCGAGTTACTCGAGAGTAACTTTGCCGGGTTACTTGAGTAACCCGACAATTGTGTGACCCGAGTAACAGTCCGAGTTAACTCGATTTTTGTTTGGGTAGCTCGATACAAATCGGGTAACTCAATTTCTGATTTTGGTAACTTGATTTCTGTTTGGGTAACTCGATTTGTTAGGGGTAACTCGATTCTTATCGGGTAACTCGCATTCGGTTAACTCGATTGTCTAATTCTTTTTACCCGATTGCCAACCTTCCTCAATATTGTATATTTTTTGAAGTTGACTCGAAATTATGTTACTCGAAAATACAATATATGACTCGAATTTATTCGAGTAAAGGTCAATTCCGATAATTTGAGCATAAAAGGATTGTTGCTAAACTTGGTAAAAAAAAGAGTAATACTATATATAAAAAGGCAAAACAAATTTTCTCTCTTTTAGTAAATTTTTGCACGAAATGAGTTGGTAGATGACGTGTTTTAGTGTGATTTGGTATGATTTAGTGATTTTTGTTGTAACTTATACAAGTTTAAATATTCGTTGAGTTCCCTGCCATTATTCATATATATTAATTAACTGGTTAGATTAAAAAAAAATAGTCATTGAAACAATATTATTAATGAAAAAGGCAAGACTGCCAAAACTATATGGTAAAAATATTAATTTGACAAAATAAAATGAAAATAAAATTGTTATTCGGAGACGTAGAAAAATAGCACACTCTTTACTTATTGGACGTTCACCGCGAAACATACGTGGGTTTAATTTTACTAGGGTAATTCTAGGGTTCACCCACTCATGTACTTGATTAACATACATCAATTTTAGATGTATTCAATTATAGTTTTTGGATTAATTGTACATTTATCATAAAAAGTTGTACTACATCTTAACCGTATATATTATAATTATAGTACATTAAATATTTTATTATATTTTTATTTCATATTAACTGAATTACATATTTAACCCTATATAATTTAATTATATTAAAATCTTTATTACATTAAACTAATTTCTTATTTCCCATCATCAAATTTATTCTTCTTCTCCCCTCCTTACGCTCTCTCTCCCAATTCTTTCTCCCTCTATCTACCCCAAATTTCTTCTCTCCTCCCATCCCCTCCTTGTCCCAGGCCCGCCCCCACACACGACGAGCGGCAGCTAAAGTGTTGTACTCTAGGGTTCATATTTTCCCCTCCGATTGGCGGCTTCTAGGGTTGTGGATTTCCACAATGTTCCATCCTTCCTCCTTAACGACGAGAGGGAACAATCTCCGGAGGCGACATCTTCATCAATCTATCGGATGCGACATCTTCAACAATCTCCTTAACCAAATTGGTTCTCGTGCAGCTTCATTTGCTGCAATGTACTCATCCTCTATAGACGATAATGAAATCGAGCTCTGCTTCTTTGAACTCCATGAAACTGATTTCGAACCGATGCATAAAATGTAGGCTGCTATGCTTTTTCTATCATTTTAACTTCCAGCCCAGTCACTATCCCTGAAACCAACCAACTTTGCTGCTTTCTTCCTTCTCATATTTGATACCAAAGTTTTAGTCCCTTGAATGTAACGAAGAACTCTTTATGAAGCAGAAAAATGAATCTTGCTCGGAATCTCAAAATTAGACTCCCCGAGTAGAGAATGTCAGGCCTTGTGTTGATTAAGTAAATCAAAGAACCAACAAGACTTCTGTAAATACTAGTATCAGCTTTTTTCGCTCCATCTTCTTGCTTCAGCTTCTCATTCAAAGCAATTGGAGTTTCTGCTAACTTGCAATCCTCCATTCGGAACTTTTTCAACAAATCCGACACATATTTTTCTTACGAGATGAAGATCTCTCATTTCTTTTGCTTAGCTTGAATTCCAAAAAAATGCCTCATCAAGCCGAGATCAGTCATCTCGTATTCTTTCATCATCATCATCTCATTGAACAACCTCACCATTGCTTCATTTATTCCTGCATAAATCAAATCATCAACATAAAGACAACCCATCACGAAATCTGTTTTGGTTTTCTTCATGTGGAGTGATGATTCTGATGGACTTTTCACAAAGCCATTTTTCAAGAAATATGCATCAATATTATTGTTCCATGCTCATGGGGCTTGTTTGAAGCCGTAAAATGCCTTCTATAATTTGTAGACTTTTCCTTCTTGGCCTTCTATTTCCCTTGAGGTTGTTTGACATAAACCTCATCTTTCAACTCTCCATTGAGGAAAGCTGATTTGAAATCAAGTTGAAAGACTTCAAGCTCCATTTGGGCTGCAATGGCAAGAATGGTTCTGATTGTCTCCATCCGAGCTCGGTGCAAAGGTCTCAATATAGTCGATTCCGGGCTGTTGAGAATAGCCCTTGGAGACTAATCGTGCTTTGTGTTTCTGCACACTTTCATTTTCATTATGTTTGATCTTAAAGACCCATTTCAAGTCGATGGTATCCTTTCCTTCCGGAAGATCCATTAGCTTCCACGTCGCATTTCTTCGATGCTCCTTATTTCATCATCCATTTCTTTTCTCCATACATTCTCTATTACAGATTCCTCAAAGTGTTGAGGTTTGCATGCGAAGAGAGGAACAAAATTGCATGGAGCATAGATATCTTGAAGAAAGCTATACTTTCTTGGACGATCTTTCAAGTCCGAATCCAGACTGTCTTCTTGAATATTAGTACTCAATGGATCATTACTTTCCTCCACTTATGCAAGTTTCCCAGAGGTGTTCTTGTTGGACTACATAGGTCGGCGTGCACTAATTCAAGTGGTGTATTATCTCTCCAGGATGTTTTTGGAAATGGAAAATGATGCATCTTTCCATAAACACACCCCTCACGTACTTTTTCATTGAGCTTAATTTGTGTCACTCCAACGATTTGAGCTATCCCTAAAAATTATTTTACTTTTCCATTCGTTTGTTTCGCCTTTGTTCCGGCGGGATTTGTTTTGACATGTTGGGATTTGGAGAAGTGAGAATTTCTGTGCTTATTTGGGCAGTATGTTAGCCATGACAAAACTCGTGGCATTGTTGCTATCTGTCATTTCCATTATAATATTAGCTTGATTTCTTCAGTCAGATTTGTGTGTGCTGTTTTTCTTTTTCAAACTCTGCATTCTATTGGTAGTTAGATTTATTAAACCTCAGTTTGCATAAATCCTCTAAGACCCTTTAGCTGCATTTTCTCAGCTTGGAAATTTTCAAGCTATGATATTCATATTTGTAAAACGTAGGTAGACGCAACACCATATCCAATGCTCGCGTATAACGACTTTTTTCTTGGTGGTGATGAAAAGAGAAATGATCTTACTCTCTGTCTGAATTAAATATTTCCAGTGTTTAACTCTGCCTGTGGGTGTCTTCTTGACATCCATTGTCGGTCCCAAGCCCGGATAAAAGAGGAGGCACATTCCATGGACATGAATCAAACATTGAAAATCGTTGGGGCGTCTCCTCAGAAGCGACGCGCTGCATTTCATAGGCCCGGGTGCAGTGATAAGTATGCGAGGGTTGCTAGGTCGTCGCCCAGAAGCGGCGCGCCACCTTTACATCTGAGGGTGGTGTCAAATGAGCAAGGATGCGCTACACTTCATAGGCCCGGGTGTAGTGGAAAATATGCAAGGGTTGCTAGGTCGTCGCCCGGAAGCGGCGCGCCACCTCGAAGTATGGGTGTGGTGTCAAATGTGCAAGAATCCTTGCAGCGTGGACGGGGACAGACAGAGAAGTTAGTTCTTGCGGCTAGTAAGGGTAGTAAGGTGCGGTTTGGAACTTGGAACGTTGGCTCTTTGATGGGGAGATCAGCAGAAGTGGGGGAGGTTATGAAAAGGAGGAGAATTCACATAATGTGTCTACAAGAGACTAAGTTGGTTGGCGAGAAGGCAAGAGTGTTAGCTCATTGGGTTTACAAGCTTTGGTAATCTGGAAAGGATAGAAGTAGAAATGGAGTGGGTATCGTCATTGATAAAGAATTCATTGATGATGTGGTGGAAGTGTCAAGAAAGAGCGATAGAATAATGAGTATTAAGCTTGTGATAGGGGATGAGTTTCTAACTATCATAAGTGCTTATGCACCACAAGTAGGATTGGATGCATCGATCAAACAAGAATTTTGGGAAGATTTGGAAGAGGTTGTCGAACGAATTCCTATGGGTGAGAAATTGATCATTGGTGGTGACCTCAATGGGCATGTCGGTGTTAGCAGAGATGGCTTTGAAAGCATTCATGGTGGCTTTGGTTTTGGGGACGGGAATGAAGCGAAATGATATATTGGATTTCGCATTAGCTCATGACTTGGGTATTATGAACACTTGGTTCGAGAAAAGGGACTCTCATTTGGTGACATATAGAAACGGAGGTAATGCAAGTCGATTGATTTCTTTTTAGTAAGGAATGTTTGGAGGAAAAGTTTTACTAATTGCAAGGTAATACCGGTGAGAGTCTTTGCAACACAAAGATAGGGTTGTGGTGCTTGACTTTCGAGGTAAGAGGCACTTAAGAAGAGAAGACCACAAATTGACCCTCGAATTAAGTGGTGGAAGCTCCAAGGGGAGAGTCGACATACTTTTGTGGCTAAGATTGCGATAGTGGTATTTGGTCCGATTGCACGGAGATGGATATAGATTCGATGTGGAACTTGTTGGAACACAACATAAAGGAAGTTGCAAAAGAAGTCCTAGGAGAATCTAAAGGAAGCAGACCATCAAGTAAGGACACATCTTGGTGGAATGATGAAGTTAAGCAAGCGATAAAGACCAAACGTGAATGTTATAAGGTCTTGGGTAAATGCTCGAGCGATGAGAATTATGAGAAGTACAAGAAAGCTCGAATGAAGCTAAAAAGGCGGTCGAAATGCCCGATCAAAGGTCAATCAAGAATTATATGCAAGATTAGATACTAAAGAAGGGGAAAAAGATATCTATAAACTTGCTCGAATGAGAGAGAAGAAGGCGAGATATTGGAAAAGTTAAATGTGTAAAGATCTTGACCAAAAAGTTTTGGTTCAAGATAAAGAGATAAAGAGAGATGGAGGTCATACTTTGATACCTATTCAATGGCCATCAAGAACTAGATATTGGGAATTTAAACATCCCCTCAAGTATGGTTAGCAGAGTTTAAGAGAAGAATCCAAAAGGGTGAAGTGACAATTGCATTGAAGAAGATGGGGTCGAAAAGCGGAAGGACAGGATGGTATACCTATTGAAGTTTGGAGGTGTTTGGGGGAGAGAGGGATCGAATGGGTAACTATGCTTTTCAATAAGATTTGGAGAAGCAATAAGATGCCGTCGCATGGAGGAAAAGTATTCTCGTCCCTTTGTATAAGAACAAAGGTGATGTTCAAGATTGTTCTAATTATCGCGGAATTAAACTAATGAGTCATACCATGAAGTTGTGGGAACGAGTGATTGAACAAAGGATCGGGAAATGTGTGAAGATAATGAAAATCGGTTTGGATTTATGCGGAAGATCGACCATGGAAGCAATTTATCTTATCCGTGATTGATGGAACATTATCGAGATAAAAGAAAGATCTGCATATGGTTTTTATTGATTTAGAGAAGGCATATGATAAAGTACCAAGAGAAGTACTTTGGTGGGCCTTAGCAAAGAAGGGTGTATCGCGGAAATATATTGACATTATAAAGGACATGTATGAGGGAGCTAGTACAAGTGTACGTACTAATGTTGGGAGGATGGAAGAATTCCTATTACGATTGGGGTGCATCAAGGATCTGCTCTTAGTCCTTTTCTCTTTGCCATAGTCATGGGCCGAATTGACAAGAGAAATTCAAAATGACGTTAGTGGTGTATGATGTTCGCGAGATGATATTGTGTTGATTGATGAAACGAAGGTTGGAGTGCAATGAAATTGGAACTTTGGAGGATACTTTGGAAGCTCGAGGCTTTAGGTGGCGAAGTAAGGCGAATATATGGAGTGTAGGTTTAGCGCTTGAGTGATAGAGAGGCGGGGATGATCACATTTGATGGGAAAGTTGTTCATGGATCCACTTTCTTTCGGTATCTTGGATCTATTATCCAAAAGGATGGAGAGCTAGATGGCGATGTGGCTCATGAATAAAGGCGGGGTGGTTGAAGTGGAAGAGTGCCACGGGGTTTTATGTGATCCGGCATGCCTCATAGATTAAAGGGTAAATTTTACCGCACGGCAATTAGGCCTGCTTGTTATATGGCACCGAGTGTTGGGTCAGAAAGCGATGTCACGTTCAAAAGATGAATGTGGCAGAGATGCGTATGCTACGATGGATGTGTGGTCATACAAAAAAGGATCGGCTCAGAAATGAGGTGATTAGAGAGAAGGTAAGAGTTGCGTCTATAGAAGACAAGATGATGGAGAATCGATTACGATGGTTTGGTCATGTGAGAAGAAGACCTATTGATGCCCCAATGAGGAGGCTAGAAAGTTGGGGAGCAAGTAATGTTGTGAAAGGTAGAGGAAGACCCAAGAAAACTTGGATAAAGATGATTGAAAATGATATGCGGTTTCTTGGAATTGGAGAAAGTATGGCGATGGAGAGGCAAATGTGGCGGGAAAGAATACGGATGGTGGATGGAGTCTGATTCTTTTTTTTTTTTTTTTTTTAATTCTTATTTTCTTTTATTTCATGTTATCTTTTTTTTTTTCACTCTCTTTTTTTATTTGCTTTTTTCTCTACTTTTTCCCTCTTTTTTCCTTTTATGTTATTTATGTAACGATTATTGACGGTTTCAAAGTTTGATTCATGTTAGCCGACCCCAAATCATTTTGGGACTAAGGCTTAGATGTTGTTGTTGTTGTTGTTGTTTATATTTTTCGGGGGCGATGGAAGTTACATGTCTCCGTTCTCGCTTCATAATGACAATATCATCACAGTCTCATGAGTCAGGTCTGCCGTTTAATGCCTCTGAACGGAGAACCATTTTTATTTGAACAAATCCAGCACTAAGGGTTTATGGCGTGCATGTGGATCTTGCTTGGTTTCGATCCAGCATTACGGGTCTAAGTGAAAAGCAAAGTAATTTGTTGTATCAACTATCTATCTCATTTAAATCACTGTAGATATATATTGGGTGTAATTTTTTTTGTTGACTTTGTAGTAGAATGGTCTATCGTTTGGGCATAAATTTTTCTCCTAATTTTTTTTATGTATGAATTGTGTATTTGATTGGATATGTTGTAACACCCCAATTCACAAATGGGATATTACACGCCGTAGAACCCCCGTGAGGTCTACTAGGCTAACTCATGACTCGTAAACCACAAAGATATCCCAAAAGGTGCATTCAAAGAGTAAATAAGGTCGTGGCCCCGGCCAAAACATTTTAACGGAGTACATGAAGTATATGTTAAATACCAATTCATCGCCCACGCAGGGGACTTAAACCAAGTTGAAAAATAAACAGTCTAACTCCAATACTCGACAAATGCAATGCCAAAACATAAAAATACAGACTCGAGCCACATCATCAAGCTAGCCCATCCTTTGCGTGCATGTCTCGTGCCTGCTCCTCAGCTCTCCCGGTACCTGAAATGCATAAGACGCATTTCCCCCATTTAAGGGGTTAACATTCGAATAGCTAGTGCAAGTACACAATTATACAACATTATATACATACACGATTCAACGCAAACAAATCATTAGGAAAAATTATTTTAAAAATCAATATTCCAGAATATCACAATTGCACCAAAACAATATATCATCAAGCTATCCACATCACAATTATCCACGTTTGGTAACTCGCAACCGTACCCATTAGTATCGGCCCCCAGAGGTCCCGTCGGACCGTCCCCAGGTGAGAAACTACTTCCACGGCTGTACCCATTAGTATCGGCCCCCAGAGGTCCCGTCGAACCGTCCCCAGGTGGAAGAACATCAACGCACGCGCCCAAGTCCACTTCCGTGGCCGTACCCATTAGTATCGGCCCCCAGAGGCCCCATGCCATCCCCAGGTGGAAGAGTAACCATCACAATCGTTCAATAAACCAGTTTACATCATTCGCATCAAAACCGTACACACATAATGAAATATAATACATGTACTTGCCTTGGATAATACGACGCGAAGGAAATGACGAAGGAATAGGTTTAGGTCCGAACAATCCTCTCAAATCCGACCCTAACACAATAATGATATACAACCTATCTCAACATCATGAATACGAAGAAATCCATCCTAGTTCTACCCGTTGGGACAATTCATCGAACAACAAGAGTGCATAGGGAGTTGAAATCGGTCAACGGTGTAATAACGGGATTTCACCCCATCCAATAACAACGGAACCAAGGATCACGAGTAAACTATCGAAATCTAACAGCAACATCGGTTAAATTAGATTAAAAGGCAAGATCACCACCAAACCCTCCCCAATTTCATACTAGGGTTATAGGAGATCTTACCTTGATTCGAAGCTGAACAATAGATGATTTGGTGTTGTGGTGATGATATGATGCTAAGTTATACTTCCCAAACGGTGTTTGGATGAAAATCTGATGAACCCTCGCCTTGGAAGTCGCCCCGACGTGAAGAAGAGAAGAGGAATGAGAAAATGAGTGAGTCTCGCTGAAAAAAAATACAGTTATAGAGTTGACTGCTCTGTGTGCCGCGGCCCAGCCGAAGTGTGCCGCGGCACAGGGCCAAAACTGCGCCCAGTGATCGGCAGTGTGCCGCGGCCCGGACGAGTGTGCCGCGGCAGTGACTCGGCAGTGTGCCGCAGCCCTGCCGGCATGTGCCGCAGCCCACGGTACAGACTGCTCGGCCAGAAACTGGACAATGTGTGTGCCGTGGCGCACATTCCTTGTGCCGCGGCCCACACCCCCCCTTGGGTCCCAAAATGATGAAAAATGATCCGGGAAGAGAATAAAAGCAATAGGAATCGATATTTCGGAAAAAATAACACGAAATAGAAGTACGAAAACCCCAAAACGGTTCGAGGTACACAACCAAAATCGAACAAGGAACAAGTTCCCTAAACTTATAGGAAATTACAAAAACGGCCCAAACATCCGAAAATCACGATACAACGTCAGATTAACAATCTGAAACTCACAACATGCTCTACTCAAGCATACGAACTCATGGAAATAGGAAAATGACGAAATCGAACGAGTTTAACGAGAATCGAATACACATGCGATAAAAACATCATCGAGACTCATCCGAGTTCATACGTTTCACACACCCCTCGTTCCCTTTTCCTTCGTCTTCCTCCGATCCTTAGATTTGATGATCTCTGATGTCTGATGTAGAAACTTGTTGTTCGAATAATCTATATGTCGTTTGTCATGAAAACTCGTTGTATTTCCTGCATTTTATCTTAATGAAATTCGCATTTCTTAATTTGGCATTTGTTTTCAAGTATTGTTGCTGTTGTTTACTATTGATTGCACCTTGAATAATGGCAAATTTCGTTAATATTTAATAACGCAACAATTCAGGGGAGTTCTTTTTGTTTATGTCAAAAGGAGAATACTCCAAAACGAAAATTTACTAATATATCGAACAAGTTTACCTTGATTCAATTATTTCAAAACGTTTTTGCGGTATTAATTAAATATTTTGACATCATCAAAAAGGGGGAGATTGTTGACACAAAATGTATTTTGATGATGGTTACATACAAAACATTTAATTGGATCTATCTCGGCTCGATAATATTTTGAAGGAGCCAAATATGGCTAACGCACGCTACGTATCATATCGTAGCGCACGCTATCGGGACATGCTTATACAATCCAGTCAAGTCACCGCACTTACTCAAGTCGCTCGATCGATAGCGCACGCAAGCTATTCAAAGATAGCGCACGCTAAGAACCTAAAGTTAGCGCACGCTATACAACAAATATAACGCACGCTATCGCAAGTCTCCAGAGATCAGTGAAGTCTGGAAGGAAATCAAAATTGGACGTTGCGCACGCTACTCATATATTCTTACGTACGCTAAAGTGAAGACATAGCGCACGTTACTGATCATCTATAGCGCACGCTACCAAAATTATGGTTAGTAGTCCAGAGCTACCGGACTCACTTCGTCAAGGCTTTTACGACGCTACACAAGGTAACGTCGTTAATGAAACAACTTCGAGCGCACGCTAAGAGAAAGGTATTAGCGCACGCTAAATGGAATCTGCAGTTCTGGTTTGAATTTCAACCGTTGGAAGCAAGAGTCAATGCAGATCCGGAAAATGCGGAAAAATTGGATTTAATTAATGTTAGCGCACGCTACGCATACTTGCTAGCGCACGCTAATCATAAATTTAGCCGTTGGAAAAAGAGTCGTTGGAGAGAAAATCGGATATTGTCAAAGTCAAGATCGAAGACTAGTTGACCAAGACGCTAGCGCACGCTACCACTTCATTACTAGCGCACGCTAGTCATAATATTTTACCGTTACAACAGTCTTTGTGGCCGTTCAGAGATTTCAAGTCAAAATTCGTTAGCGCACGCTACAAGGCACTATTAGCGCACGCTAATAGTATGTTTTTCAGAATTTGAAGGCTGTCTCACACCTATAAATACCGAAGGACTTGGGTATCAAATACACAACTTCAAGCATTCAAGCATACAAGCAATCAAAGCATTCTTGAGCTCAGATTTATATACTTTATTGCATTACAAGTTGTGAGAAAAGAAAGATACAAGAGCGATTTCAATTGTAATATCTATTAGTCTTTGTATTCTTTCATTTGGTTGTAAGTGTTGCATCACTTACACTTGAGCGAAAAAGAAACGAATCAAGAGTCACTAATCCGGTGTTATTAGGATCTTTGATCCGGCATTGTTAGGATTATACTCCCATATTTGTATAGTGAGGATTATCTAGTTCCTATAGAACACTAGATAAACTATCATCTATATTGAAGGAAAGGTTGAGCTTGGACCGATAGAAGACAAGCGGATTGTAACGGTTGCAAACTCGGACCGATAGAAGACGAGTTAAGGTTGTGGTTTTTCTTAAGCCAATAGAAAAAGAAAGTCGGAGAGAGGACGTAGGCAAGTTGCCGAACCTCTATAAATTCTTGAGTCTTTAAGTTCCGCACTGTTTTCTTTTTATTTGCAAAAAATTTCGGTATTCCGCATCACCACTATTCAACCCCCCCTTCTAGTGGTGAATTTATCTCTTCATTTGAATCTTTGAGGATTCCTGGTCATTATTATTCTTGGAGCTTGAATTGTATGACTTGTATTTGCACTTTGTACTTGCACTAGCAAAATTTTACTAACCCCCGAGTAATCGGGGGTGGATGTCTGTTTTTGCATTCAGGTTTTGGGAGCATAACACAGGGTCGGCATGAAGGATGATGAAAGATGATCGATACTAATCACATGAGGACCCGTACGATGTCGTATGGGTAGTTGTACTTTATTTCCGCTACAGTATTTGTATTTTTACTAAAATAATATATTTTTATTTTTTACATTTTATATTTGTAGGAAGAATCTGACTTGGCCCGTCGAAAATTAGCTGTGATTTTGTACAGAAACAGTGCAAATAAATTTACGTGAAAATAATTTTCAAGAATTCTTACATATATTTTGGTTGGAGATAGATCACTAGTAATTCTTTGTTTATCTCATCTAACATAATTCGCAGTGTAATTATCCTTGTTTGAGAATTTTGCAAACACGAATATTTATAAGTTATGATTACATAATTATGTTTCTTTAAGGACTTTGTTTCATCTTCTACTATAGGTTATTATCGTTAAAGAGTGCACTGACTTTGTAATATATGAGTGTAAGATGATAATATGGACATAAAAAGGAAAAATTCTTAAATAAAAACATGGAGATTCAGACTCAAAAACCTGGGAGGTTCTGTAATTATTTAGACAGGAAATTGTTCAAGCTAAAACAACACAAGAAGGCAAAAAACATCTTTGAACACAAACAAGATAGACCCAAGAATAAACAACAATCAAATTTCTTTACAATAAACAACAAAATCTTGTCTTAAACGAAAACGGTAATCATTTTCCAGACTGTGAATCTTGACAAACATCTTTGCCAACCAACTTGAAGAACGCCGTTTCGAGAAATCTTACGTCTTGATGACGGTTCTTTATTCCGACACTACAAATGAATGCACACTAATAATTACGCTTACATAGATATTATCATGGATAATAAAAACCACATTTGCGTTTGGCCAACATGAAAAAGACTTTTACTCCCACTTCTGTTAGAGGTCAGATCAATTGGACTTTTGGTAGCAAATGAGAAACTTGGCTACCTCCTTGGATAACCTAATCTTTCAAGCCTGCCCAATATTTTGGACATAATCTTCCACGAACCAAGATATTACCATATTGAACTTCAAGAAGTGTTGCATGTTTTTAAGTACTTATTAAAAAAAATCCGACCTGAAAACTTAACATAGAAAGACTTGAAATATTAATATAGAAAGGCCTACCCAGAAGAATAATCTACCAGCGGCAGTAACACCAAAAGCAGCCATTACAATTAACATCTCCTGATGTTGTGCAAAATTCTGCACTTGGATCAAACCAATTTCTTTTCTTTTTTTTTTTTGGCGAGGGGGGTTGGAAACTTACTACTCCTTATATCATTAAAAAGGAAATCGTAATCCCCAGGGGCATAGACTGATGGTAAGTTGCAAGGTGATTGGGGTGGAAACACTCCGACATCGCGAGTTCGAATCCGTGTGGTGACAATACTTTGCTGAAATATTGCAAGGTTTGTTGCTGGGTTCGTGTCTCATTGGTCCTCTTCCTTGCAGGTCTGCCATTAGTGCACATCCCTCGATTTAACACCCGCCTAGTCAGGGGACCTCTGATACAGGTGAGGGAGTTTCTCGTCTCTCCCTCAACAAAAAAAAAAAATTGTAAATATACAATGCATAGTACAAAATCAGAGAGCCAAAGGACAATTCAATACCTTATGCCATTGATCTTGGTCAAAACAGAGATGAAGTGCTTCAAGATAGCTTCCATCATTAGAAACTGCATAAGAATGTTGGATATTGTAAAAAAGTAACCCCCCCCCCCACACACACACATATAGACACACACACAAACAAAACGAAAATAATTAAGGAAACAAAAAGACAAAAGAAAAAAATATAAAATAGAACATACATACACTAGAAACTATAACTACTATTAGATACAAAAGGAGCATAATTATCAACATTTTTCCGTCTATTTGTGTCATACTATATATAAAGTATATAGATCAAGTTAACATGTCATTTCATCTATTATGGAAAAGGTCTGCATTCCCAGTCCAACCAACTACCTGTGCACCCCGCCGGAACAAAAGGCAAAACAAATGAATGGAAAAGTAAAATAATTTTTAGGGATAGCTCAAATCGTTGGAGTGACACAAATTAAGCTCAATGAAAAAGTGCGTGAGGGGTGTGTTTATGGAAAGATGCATCATTTTCCATTTCCAAAAACATCCTGGAGAGATAATACACCACTTGAATTAGTGCACGCCGACCTATGTAGTCCAACAAGAACACCTCTGGGAAACTTGCACAAGTGGAGGAAAGTAATGATCCATTGAGTACTAATATTCAAGAAGACGGTCTAGATTCGGACTTGAAAGATCGTCCAAGAAAGTATCGCTCTCTTCAAGATATCTATGCTCCGTGCAATTTTGTTCCTCTCTTCGCATGCAAACCTCAACACTTTGAGGAATCTGTAATAGAGAATGTATGGAGAAAAGAAATGGATGATGAAATAAGGAGCATCGAAAAAATGCGACGTGGAAGCTAATGGATCTTCCGGAAGGAAAGGATACCATCGACTTGAAATGGGTCTTTAAGATCAAACATAATGAAAATGAAAGTGTGCAGAAACACAAAGCACGATTAGTCTCCAAGGGCTATTCTCAACAGCCCGGAATCGACTATATTGAGACCTTTGCACGGAGCTCGGATGGAGACAATCAGAACCATTCTTGCCATTGCAGCCCAAATGGAGCTTGAAGTCTTTCAACTTAATTTCAAATCAGCTTTCCTCAATGGGGAGTTGAAAGATGAGGTTTATGTCAAACAACCTCAAGGGAAATAAAAGGCCAAGAAGGAAAAGTCTACAAATTATAGAAGGTATTTTACGGCTTCAAACAAGCCCCATGAGCATGGAACAATAATATTGATGCATATTTCTTGAAAAATGGCTTTGTGAAAAGTCCATCATAATCATCACTCCACATGAAGAAAACCAAAACCGATTTCGTGATGGGTTGTCTTTATGTTGATGATTTGATTTATGCAGGAATAAATGAAGCAATGGTGAGGTTGTTCAATGAGATGATGATGATGAAAGAATACGAGATGACTGATCTCGGCTTGATGAGGCATTTTCTTGGAATTCAAGCTAAGCAAAAGAAATGAGAGATCTTTATCTCGTAAGAAAAATATGTGTCGGATTTGTTGAAAAAGTTCCGAATGGAGGATTGCAAGTTAGCAGAAACTCCAATTGCTTTGAATGAGAAGTTGAAGCAAGAAGATGGAGCGAAAAAAGTTGATACTAGTATATACAGAAGTCTTGTTGGTTCTTTGATTTACTTAATCAACACAAGGCCTGACATTCTCTACTCGGGGAGTCTAATTTCGAGATTCATGGGAAGTCGGAGCAAGATTCATTTTTCTGCTTCAAAAAGAGTTCTTCGTTACATTCAAGGGACTAAAACTTTGGTATCAAATATGAGAAGGAAGAAAGCAGCAAAGTTGGTTGGTTTCAGGGGCAGTGACTGGGCTGGAAGTTAAAATGATAGAAAAAGCATAGCAACCTACATTTTATGCATCGGTTCGAAATCAGTTTCATGGAGTTCAAAGAAGCAGAGCTCGAATTCATTATCGTGTATAGAGGCTGAGTACATCGCAGCAAATGAAGCTGCACGAGAACCAATTTGGTTAAGGAGATTGTTGAAGATGTCGCATCCAATAGATTGACGAAGATGTCGCCTCCGGAGATTGTTCCCTCTCGTCGTTAAGGAGGAAGGATGGAACATTGTGGAAATCCACAACCCTAGAAGCCGCCAATCGGAGGGGAAAATATGAACCCTAGAGTACAACACTTTAGCTGCCGCTCGTCGTGTGTGGGGGCGGGCCTGGGACAAGGAGGGGATGGGAGGAGAGAAGAAATTTTGGGGTAGATAGAGGGAGAAAGAATTGGGAGAGAGAGCGTAAGGAGGGGAGAAGAAGAATAAATTTGATGATGGGAAATAAGAAATTAGTTTAATGTAATAAAGATTTTAATATAATTAAATTATATAGGGTTAAATATGTAATTGAGTTAATATGAAATAAAAATATAATAAAATATTTAATGTACTATAATTATAATATATACGGTTAAGATATAGTACAACTTTTTATGGTAAATATACAATTAATCCAAAGGCTATAATTGAATACATCTAAAATTGATGTATGTTAACCAAGTACATGAGTGGGTGAACCCTAGAATTATCCTACATAAGAGTGTTCTTTTTTGTGTTCCCGTGTAATTACACGGGTGTTATACTAGTTGACTAGATTAGCCGAGAATGAGTAAGGCCCACCTTATATTCATTATGGCTACTATTAATCCCCCCTCTTTTACTTCCCCCCTTGAGCAAAATGTCCTTTTCACCCCTCACTTCTTTAACACACACATATATATAGATATATATATATATAACTTTTTTTTAATTTTTTTACTTATATTTTTTCGATAATTCTTTTTACTATTTTATATTTATTTTTATTTCTTTGTGAATGTATTATTATGACTATAATTTTTCTATATAATAAATTTATATTTAAAAAAAATATTTACATAGTCATCTATACAATATATATATATATTATTATTCTGATTATATATTATTATCTTAATATATATAATTATTATTCTTAGCTACCAATTGAGTTGTCATTTCAAAATTTTTCAAAAAAATAATTCTCTAACCTATATTTACCTCAACAAAATAATTCCCTAATCTATACTATCTATTGAATTATCATGTCAATAATTTTTATTATTTTATAGTCTAAATTAGTATAAATAGGGAGTGAAGAAGAATACTAACTGTAACACCCCCAGAATCTAACCGGGAATATTACACGCCGCAGACCCTCTCCGTGAGGATCCACCAGGCTAAACATCGAAACAACATAATACATTACATGCCGACATGGCATAATCACGAACCATTAGACCGATTTGGTCTTTTATCACTGTCTTAAAAATCAAAAATACATAACCCTATCCAGACTCATACCCACGCAAGGGTAAAATACTTCAAAACATAGACAATACGGCAGCGAAAAAGACAATACAATGGACTCCGACTAACTGAACCCAAAACTGGCCTTCGTGTGATTAGTATCATTCGTCTTTCATCATCCCTCGTATCGATCCTGTGTCTTGCTCCCGAAAACCTGCATGTACCTGGACACAATACAGATATCCACCCCCCGATTACTCGGGGGTTAGCAAAACTCCACTGTTTCGCTAGTGCAAGTAAAAAGTGCAAATACGAGCCATACACAACACATTCCGAGAATACAACGAAAGACTTCCCGAGATATGATATTTAGTTAAAATAGTTCAAGTCTTGAGACTAGAAACGAAACAAGTAAGCACTTTGAAAACACTTCCAAATCTCGGAAGTTTTGAAAACATTAGAAATTGAAAAGTTCTTAATTCCTCGAAAGCCACTTAGGGTCACAGCCCCAAAGTTCATTTTCCAAAATACAAATCCGTTAACAAAACACGGGGTCCACGGCCCAACCATTACGATCACAAAACGCAGGGCCCACGACCCGATCATCCACTGCAATTCACTTACAAGGACACATTACACATAACACGTTATTCTTATGCCATTCTAGACAAACACCAAGACTCGATATATATAATGTATCTCGACGCCGAGCATAAAACATTGTGATACTCCGGACATATCACAATAGTCATCAAAACATCAACATCAATCTCACAAAAACCACACTTGGTAACCCATGGCCGTGCCCCTTAGCATCGACCCCCAGAGGTCTCGTCGAACCGTCCCCAGGTGGGAAACCACTTCCGCGGCCGTACCCCTTAGTATCGGCCCCCAGAGGCCCCGTCGGACCATCCCCGGGTGGAAGAACAACAACACACGCACCCAAGTCGACTTCCGTGGCCGTACCCCTTAGTATCGGCCCCAGAGGCCACACATGTCATCCCCGGGTGGAAGAACAACTCACAGATTACAAAAACACAACTCTCAAAGGTCAGACACACAAAATATATATAGTCGAGGTACCTTGCTAGAATGGCCATATTATCCAAACGTACTCACGACCCAGAACTATAACAATTCACAAGGAAGCACAAGATCTCAACAGCACCGAACGACACAACCAATATCACACAAACTCACATAATCATCCATAACCACGTGACTCCACGCACATAATGTGACAAAAGAATTACACTTTACATTTACCGATGACATAATCATACATAATGATATCACACGAAAGTAAGGTGATCCTATACTCAACACTAGCACTCATATTCAACTAAGTATATTGATTCCCGACACACGCGGGTCACCTTTACGAAAACCAAGATGGTAAATATACCGATTCTTTTGAAAAATAGTTATAAATATTTATTTAGCACATATAGACGATTAGCAACCATTATATCCACAAAACACGTAATGTATGGGCAAGATACTTGCCTCGATAATTGATACTAGACACTCCGAAGAACACGGCTCAACCGAAAACCTCGAACACCTACAATTCTCCGGCGAAGACAATGAATACACCCACGATCAGAAAGCTTGAAGAAAACGACGAACAGAAGAGTTCCGACTCGAGTTATTTGCGAGAAATCTGACCCTAACATCATACCATCAATAAATTAATGAACGAACGAGGAAGAATAATCGTAGAATGCTTGGATTCTCTTTGTGACATTTTATCGAACACCTTCAAGGCGTCGATAAAATACTCAATAAAACGACAAATCCATGGCAATCCAACCGTGGAATAACAAGGAATTCGATATAACATAGCTTAACAATCATCAATCCATCACTATTCTGAGTTAAAATGGATTAAACGGACAAATCGAACAAAATCCCCAAAACTAGATTTTAAGAAAACTTACCCTGATTCGGTCGATCGGAGCAAGTTATGGAAGGATTAATCGATGTTATGGACTCAGGAATTTCGTGTTTTGGATAGATTAACAACATATCTTTGGTTTCCCCGAGACTTGGCTGCGGAAGGATTGAAAACGAAATGGAAAAAATGAGTAAAACCCGACTGCTCTGCCATATTTATACCCCTGCGAACACGGCAAAAGAACGGCCTGCACAGGGCCGTGTCTACCGCGGGTTATGGTCGGCGCGACCTGACCGACACGGCGCAACACCCGGCGCAAGGTGCCTGCGCGTATGTATCGGCCGTGTCCGACACGGCGCATCACCCGGCACAAAACTTGCGCGGGTTCTCGGCCGTGTCTCGGCAGGCCTGCTAGTCCTGGCCGACCCGGCGCAGGACACGGCGTTCGGCAGTGCCGTTTTCACCGCCGTTTCGCACAAGTCCGGCCATAAAACCTTCGGTTGCAAAACGACTCCGACACGAACCAAAAAATACGATAGGACCACAACAGCGATCCGGAAGAAGACGAATAATAACAAAACAGGACATACGATTAGCTCAACTTACGAAATAGAAAGTCGTACCCGACAAATATCACAATCCGGTCTATCATGCCAGACCAAGAAATCATCCACGGAACAAAATGACCGACACAACTGGCAAAATTCAAAAATAACCGGAACCGAGAATCTCGGGTATTACACTAACTCATCATCTCTCTATATTTTCTTTTTAAATTTCTCATATAATATCACTTATTTGTTCACATTTCTAAAACACTATTCTGTTTATAATAAATGGAAGAATATAATTCAGCAAATAATGAGAACGTGTCGTGTGAATTTATCGCTGATCAGGCATGACTTCGTGTAAATATCCATTTTTTCGTGTATCATCATTTTTTGGTATATATATATATTGCTCTTTTTATTTGAAAATAAAATAAAAATATTATTGAAAACATATTTCTTTTTTGCTCTTTTCATTTAATTTGTTCTCTCTCTCTCTCTCTCTCTATATATATATATATATATATATATATATATATATATATATTTTGTTCTTTTTATTTGAAAATATAGTAAAAACATTTTTAAAACATATTTTTTTTTTCATTTAATTAGTTTAGTGTATATATATGTTGCTCTTTATATTTGAAAAATCGACAAGATGTTGATTCTGAAATTTGGAGATATCAAAACATCATTTATTAGATGTCATAATTTTAATGATTAAATCTACAAAAATTTACTAGGCTGCATATCCTTGGAGGCACTCCACCTAATCTCTAATGAGTTGAAGAAGGTCGACGGACAATATCTGGACAACTATAGTTGTAGTTTCAATTGTATATGGTTTGTCATGTAAGCATCGCTTATTGTTTTTTCAATCACAATTTTTGTCAATTCCAATAGGCGAGATCCACTGCCACTGGAAAAAGTTATCCATGACCTCTGCTTTGCCAAATGAGGCAAGACCCCCCGATGGAATGACAACGTTAAAGACGCAGTTGGATCAAATGGATCCAACTATGAGATATCATATGTTAGATAAAATGACTGACATGGTAGATCCATCTAACTGGAAATATAAAGAACCACCCTACAACACAAAAATCAAAGGTCGGCCTAGTAAACAAGAGCAAAGCCAGCCGAGGATGCGCTCATGCTTTGAGTCTACGAACACTCGTACATGAAATTCAGCAAAAGGAATCAATGATCCATATATCAAACAAATGCCAAGTGCATATTCGAGTTACGTCAGTCATACAGTTGATGTTCTTGGGGATGGTACGTAACTGTGGGTATAAGGCGATAGCCGCACAAGTCGGGTATAATTTAGAAGATGGTTGGAAGCAGGTTCGGGCAGATCTTTACTATGAAATTGAACAAAATATGGAGTTCTACGATCGTGTTTTCTTGAACGAGGTGCTGCCGATAATATGATGCGGGCACTAAATTTCTTCGAATCTCCCGCACCACAATGGAGTTGGATGGATATTATGTATGGGGTTGTCATTGCAACTAGACCTGACAAATCGTTCGTGTCGTGTACTTTCGTGTTTCGTGTACCAAAAGTCCAAACTCATACACGACACGAAATGAATTCGTGTCGTGTCGTGTACCGCGCAAATACGTGTCGTTTCGTGTCGTGTTTTTGTGTCAGGCACATAATATAAAATAAATATTAAAATATTATAAAAAATAACAATTTTAAGATTTTAATATTACTTTTATAGATTTTAGTAGACAAACGAAACGAATGGCAATAAAAATGCGAACGTTTATTTATGAAAGTTCACATTATATTTTTGAATTTTAAAGTTTAGTACTAACGGAATTCATAAAATGTATGTTTTTATAAAATTAAATATAAAATATTATATATATATATATATATTTATCTATTTATTTATTTCGTGTACCTCGTGTTGTGTCGTGTACCGAAAGGGTAAACACAAAACCGACACTAAATCTCGATCGTGTACTTTCTTGTTCGTGTATTTTCGTGTCGTGTACTCAAAATGCAAACACAAATACTAAATTTTCGTGTCATTTTCGTGTCGTGTTTTTATGTCGTCTGGTAAATTGCCGGGTCTAATTGCAACATGATATAATATTGTGTTGCATGCATTTACTCCTTTTAGTGGAAGTTGTTTTACGCACTTGCCATTTAGGTCAGTTCCAATTCCATTTCAACAACGTCAACATACAACAATTGCATTAGTTTGTTCAAGTTTTTTTGAACTCCGATTATCCTGTGTGGAATAATGTGAGTGAAGATTGTAAAAGGATGGGCTGATCCATATGAAGAAATGATTTAATCTTGGTTAGATTTGATGACCAGATAATGTAATTGAATAGTTTATTTATCAATGTAGATCCTATTTTCTGTAATTATTATTTATTATATTATGTCGCAGTTATTTTTAATCATAAATAAAAATAAATAAATAATATAAATGATTAATTTTGATAACAATAAAATAAAAATTCAAATAAAAAAACAAATAAGTTTAATTTCATAAGAAATAAATAAAGAATGAAAAAAAAGAAAACAAATAAAATCAAAGGATAATATTAAAAAAAGAAAAGAAAAAGTGAGGGTGGGGGGAAGACGAGTGGGACTTTGTTCACCATTGTTGGGATTATGTGGCCCAAATGAATAAAATAATGAGGGCCCAAAAATAATCTATCTCCTGCAGCCCACTTAAAATCGGACCCGGCCCGGAATCCTTTTGGAAGCAGCCCATTAAGGCTGGATTAATCTTGGCCATTCATCTGGTATCTTTAATCCTGGTCATTGGTTTATATTAACCCTACATATATAAACCCCCCCTAACCAAACCCTACCCCTCATTTCCCTTTTCTTCACCCCCGCCGTCTGCTCACTCTCTACCTTATCTCTCCACCCCCGATTTACTTTCCTTTCTCCTCGGTCTTTGACCTGCTCTTCCGATGGAAAGTAAATCTGCCCGATTTCTTCTCTTCGTTTGGTTGTTCCGATTCTCCTATAAATCCCGTTTTCGGTGGAGATGAAAGCACAACGAAATAAAGAGAGCAAGATATATCTTTTCCTTTGAATCCTTCGGTTTTCTCAGTGAAATATTTGAGGGGTTTTCTGGGTGAGCTTTGTGAGAAAGGGAATCTGATATTTCTGGGGTTTTTCGGTAGCTTTGTGCTTCGATTTTGGTTTGGGGTTTTGGACCAGTCGAATCTTGCTTTGTGCTTGGATTCGCCGGAGGTTGCTTCCGGTTCCGGTGGTGGGTTCGGTTCGAGGTGCTGGCCGCGGGTCTTGTGAGTCCAGGACGTGGCTACGGGGACGGAGGACTGAGCCGGCCGGATTTTTCCCGACTGCGATTTTCTTCGGCTTCGGCCGTGTGGTTTGATCTTCCTATTTCTTACTGTTTTTAGTTTATAAAATTAGAAGTTGTGTAATCCCTAATCCCTATCCCGAGTAGATTCGTGTAATAGTTATATTCGTTATAATTATTGTAATAATATTTCCACCCGATTCGGACCAATACTCAACATTGGTATCGGAGCTTTGGTTTGGATCTGTCCGAATCGGGTCAACCCGGATCGCTCAGGTATATCGGCTAACCCTCTTTTCATTTTCTGTGTTTTTACTTGCTCGTTGCCCTTTGTGATAGTATTCCCGTTCGTTTCTTGGTGATTTTTCTTTGTGATATTTTTTGTTCGGATACTGCTGCTCTTCGTGTTTGCTCGCTGTTCTTCGTGTTTTTCTTGGGCTGTCCGTCTCGGCCTCGTCAGATTTCGTGTTTCCGGGTCAGTCTGCCTCTACCGTTATTTTTGCTTCTGCTGCATTGTTAGTAATATTCTGTGTGTTTATTACTGCAATTTTTTACTTCGTGTTGAATCTGGAATTTTTTCATAATCGGGCATTTAAACCCTCCTGCCTGGACCGCTTAAGTGTCCTTGGATCTTGTAGGGGCCTGGTATTGGTTTTTTCCAGATTCGTTTAAATTTAATCATCTGTGTGATTGATTACTTTGTGTTTGTGAGGTTTGATAAAATAAACCGTTTTCTTCTGTTTGAGTTTTCCACAAATATTTTCAAAAACTTTGTTCATTTTGAAAATTAAAATGGGTTCAATCTCTGCCTTCTCTGTGGCACCATTTGATGGAAAAAGTGATTTTGCCATTTGGCAACAGAAAATGAAAAGCATACTTATTCAACAAAAATGTTTCAAATCTATTGATAATTCTTTCGCCTCTAATGTGACGGCGGATAAAAAGGCTGAACTTGATGAGTTTGCTTATTCTGCGATTATCTTGAACCTTTCTGACTCTGTGATAAGAAAATTAGGTAAACATGGTTCGGCTAAAGAGTTATGGGAAAAATTGGAAGAAATGTATACTGAAACTTCGTTGCCAAATAAATTATTCCTTCTTGAAAATTTTTTCCGTTATAAGCTTGATCTTAATAAGGACATTGATGCCAATTTAGACGTGTTTACAAAACTGGTTCAAGATATAAAGTTAACGGGAGATAAAAACATCGATGATTACACTCCGATTGTTCTTTTGAATGCTATTCCAGATTCTTATAGTGATGTGAAATCTGCCATTAAATATGGTAGAGATCAGGTAACCTTAGATATTGTTGTAAACGGCTTAAAGAGCAAAGAGCTAGATTTGAAAAACAATAAAGGTGCTGCCCTTAGAAATCTTGGCGAGGTTAATTTTGTCAAAGGAAGACCACAAAAATGCTTTCAACATAAAAAGTCTTCCAACACTCAAAATAACCAAGCCAACAAGAAAAAGGGCAATGAAAAATTTCGGTTTAAACCTAGACCTAATAATCGTAAGTGTTACAATTGTGGTGAGTATGGTCACTATATTCAAGACTGCACTAAACCTAAGAAAAACCAGCAATCTGATCAGGCTAACTTAGCTGTCGATGAAAATCTGGGTGATGTGTTTATGATTTCTGATGCTATGCATTCTTCTGTGAACTCTGTGTTAGCTGACCTTGGTGAAAATGATTGGCTGGTTGATTCTGGATGCACATTTCACATGACTCCGCATAAACAACTTTTTTCTAGCTACCGTGATTTGAAAAATCGATATGTGTCTATGCCGGATCATGTAAAACGAAATGTTGCTGGAATAGGAACTGTGTGCCTTAAATTCGAATTTGGAAATTCGATAACTTTGGAAAATGTTAGGCATGTTCTCACTTAGCTCATAATTTAATGTCATGTGCATGTCTTGAAGATGATGGTTTTGAAGGTACATGGGCTAAGGGTGCTATGAAAGTTACGAGAGGTCCCAAAACCTTTTTTGTCGCCATTCGTAAAATGAATTTATACATTTGTTCCACTGTAAGTAACTTTTCCGTTAATGCAGTACTTGGAGATAAAACTGAAGTCTGGCATAAACGGTTGGGTCACATTAGTGGTAAAGGTCTTGAAATATTGCACAAAAATGGTTGTTTTGGGAATGATAAAATATCTGACTTACCATTTTGTGATAATTGTGTGTATGGTAAGCAACATCGTGCTAACTTTCCCCATTCACCTTCCCGAACCCCCTAAGAGTTCAAATGTGTTTGAATGTCTCGCATGCCGATGTGTGGGGCTGCCGTTGTTCCGACACACGGAAAACCGATATTTTTATCCGTGATTGATGATTATTCCAGAAAGTCTTTGTGTTTCTCCTTAAGAACAAATCGATGTGTTTGACACGTTCAAAACATGGAAAATTTTAATTGAAAATCGACTTAAGAAAATTAAAATTTTGAGAACCGACAACGGCACGGAATTTTGCAATAATTTGTTTGATACTTTGTGTGCGGAAAGTGGTATTCAAAGGCATAGACAAAGACACCTACACCCCTCAACAAAACGGAATTGCTGAGCGCATGAACCGAACCCTCCTTGATAGGGTAAGGTCTATGCTCGTCAGCTCCGGATTGTCAAAACGTTTTTGGGGTGAGGCTTTATCTACAGCTGCCTATATTATAAACAGATCTCCATCTGCCCATTTGAATGGAAACTATCCAGAATCTGTGTGGACTGGTAGGAACATTGATTTCTCAAATCTTCGTGTATTTGGGTGTGCTGCATATGTTCATCAAAAGCAAGATAAATTAGAACCTAGATCGATAAGATGTGTGTTCTTAGGCTACCCGGAGGGAGTTAAGGGTTTTAGGTTATGGCTTAAGGGTGAGCCAGGGTTTAAGGTGCTAATTAGTAGGGATGTCATATTTAATGAAGATGAATTTCCTTGTCTTGAACATCCTACACCCGCACCCGTGCACATGCCTAATCCAGAATTTGTTTCTAACTACCCTACCTTAAGTGAGGTGGAGCCTGAAAATGATGAAACTTTGCATGCTGAAAATGAAAATCATTCCGGAAATTCTAGTGATGAAGTTATTGAGAATGTTGATGAAAGTACTGAACTAACCAACTATCAATTGACGAGAGATAGGCCTAGAAGAGAGAATGTTAGGAGGCCTCATCACTTTGATGATTTTCATATGATGTCCCATGCTTGCAATGTGTTTGAATCTTTAGATAATAACGAACCTAAAAGCTACAAAGATGCTTTAAAATCTGAAAATGCTTCTGATTGGTTAAATGCTATGAATGATGAAATGAATTCCCTGCATGTTAACCAAACCTGGACTCTTGTTCCAAAACCTGAACATTGTTCTCTTGTGGACTGTAAGTGGTTATATAAGGTTAAAAATGAAGTAGAGAATATCAGATTTAAAGCTAGATTGGTTGCTAAAGGTTTCACTCAAAAGGAAGGAATTGATTACACTGAGATATTTGCTCCTGTTGTGAAATTCACCACCGTGCGTATCATGCTTGCTTTAGTTGCTCACTTTAATTGGGAATTAAAACAAATGGATGTTAAAACTGCTTTTCTTCATGGTGAATTAAAATAGAAAATTTATATGAGGCAGCCAGAAGGTTTTGTCGACTCTAAGAAACCTGATCACGTTTGCCTTCTTAAAAAGGCCCTTTATGGCCTAAAACAGTCTCCAAGGCAATGGAACAAGAAGTTTGACTCTTACATGCTTTCTTTAAAATTCAAACGTAGCTCGTACGACCCTTGTCTCTATTTTAAAGTAGACTCCACTATTCCTATCTTCTTGCTTATCTATGTGGATGACATGTTACTTGTGAGTCCGTGCATAAAATTAATTGATCATGTTAGGTCTTGTCTTAGTGATCAATTTGACATGAAATACCTTGGAGACGCTCAGAAAATTTTAGGCATGAATATTGTTAGAGATAGGAAAAACTTTTCTTTGTTTCTAAATCAGTCTTCCTACATAGAGAAAATACTTGAAAAATTTTCTATGACTGCTGCAAAACCTGCTTCTGTGCCTCTTGCTGCCCATTTTCTGTTAAGCAAAGATCAATCTCCAAAATCTAGTGAAGAAGAAAAATCAATGGAAAAGATTCCCTACGCAAATGCTATAGGATCAGTCATGTATCTCATGGTTAGTACGAGACCTGATATAGCCTATGCTGTTAGTTGCTTGAGTAGATACATGTCTAATCCTGGTATGCCTCATTGGGAAGCCTTGAAGTGGCTTCTCCGTTATTTGAAATCCTCTGTGGATGTTGGTATTAAGTTTTCTAAATCTGGTGATGGTGTTAAACTTGTTGGATATGTGGATTCTAACTTTGCTAATGATCGTGACAATCGAAAATCCACGACCTCTTATGTGTTTACCCTTTGTGGCTCTTGCATTAGTTGGAAATCTCGATTCTGAGAATGTTGTTGCTTTATCTACAACTGAATCTGAATATGTTGCTACAACTGAGGCATTTAAAGAAGCCATATGGCTAAAGGGTCTTCTGTCCGAAATCGGTTTTCTGAAAGAAAAAGTCGTGGTATTTTCAGATAGTCAATCTGGAATTCAGCTTTGTAAAAATCCTGTCTTTCATGATCGCACTAAACATATTGATGTTAAATTTCATTTTATTCGTGACATTGTTGAAAAAGGTGAACTTGATCTTGGAAAAATTCCTTCAGAATTCAATCCTGCAGATATGGGCACCAAATGCTTGCCTTTGGAGAAGTTTGTGTCCTGCACTGATCTGCTGAACTTGGGAACTCAAGACTAACTCTTAGTCCTTGCCTTCTTTGTGATGGCTTTACATTCTTAGTGAATTATTATATCTTTGTGATAGTCCTGCTTTCTTAGTGATTGCTTTTTTCTTTGTGATTACCTGTACTTACTTTGTGTTTTGTGTGTGCAGGTGATGTCCGGCGATGATGACCTCCGTCTCCCTTATGTACCCCGATGACTCATTTGGCCCAGGTGGAGATTTGTTGGGATTATGTGGCCCAAATGAATAAAATAATGAGGGCCCAAAAATAATCTATCTCCTGACCCACTTAAAATCGACCCGGCCCTAATCCTTTTAGGCACCATTAAGGCCGGATTAATCTTGGCCATTCATCTCAGTATCTTTAATCCCGCCATTGGTTTATATTAACCCTACATATATAAACCCCCTAACCAAACCCTACCCTCATTTCCCTTTTCTTCACCCCCGCCATCTGCTCACTCTCTACCTTATCTCTCCACCCCCGATTTACTTTCCTTTCTCCTCGGTCTTTGACCTGCTCTTCCGATGGAAAGTAAATCTGCCCGATTTCTTCTCTTCGTTTGGTTGTTCCGATTCTCCTATAAATCCCGTTTTCGGTGGAGATGAAAGCACAACGAAATAAAGAGAGCAAGATATATCTTTTCCTTTGAATCCTTCGGTTTTCTCAGTGAAATATTTGAGGGGTTTTCTGGGTGAGCTTTGTGAGAAAGGGAATCTGATATTTCTGGGGTTTTTCGGTAGCTTTGTGCTTCGATTTTGGTTTGGGGTTTTGGACCAGTCGAATCTTGCTTTGTGCTTGGATTCGCCGGAGGTTGCTTCCGGTTCCGGTGGTGGGTTCGGTTCGAGGTGCTGGCCGCGGGTCTTGTGAGTCCAGGACGTGGCTACGGGGACGGAGGACTGAGCCGGCCGGATTTTTCCCGACTGCGATTTTCTTCGGCTTCGGCCGTGTGGTTTGATCTTCCTATTTCTTACTGTTTTTAGTTTATAAAATTAGAAGTTGTGTAATCCCTAATCCCTATCCCGAGTAGATTCGTGTAATAGTTATATTCGTTATAATTATTGTAATAATATTTCCACCCGATTCGGACCAATACTCAACAACCATCTTTTAAGAGGGTGAACATAACCCTCTCTTTTAAATATATATTAATATAATGTATTAATATATAAATATATTTTTATAATATACAATATATTTATACAAGATGAATAATGTTGAAAAAATATTTTTTTACCCTTTAGAATTTTTTTAGAATATAATATGTGAAAATATTACATTTAAGTTGTAGTAATATTGAAAAAATAAAAATAATAGAAATTTAAAAAGGTAAAATATTTTTCAACATCAATTCATCTTGTATAAATATATTATATATTATAAAAATATATTTATATATTAATATATTATATTAATATAAAAAGGAAAAGTTATGTTCAGCTCTTACCAAAGAGAATGAACAATGTCCCGCTTGGTGAAGACGGCCGTCACGAAGGGTAAAAAGTGAGAGGATGGGGGAGGGCTGTCAGCAAGGGGGAAAAGCAATTCTCATTATTATTTGCATGGTGTTACGCTGGCATTCTTATCCCATATACATCAATCATACAAGAAAGCATTTAGTGGTCGAAACCCAACGACTCCATCATTAATTTGACCAACATCAAGTGATATTTCGGAAGACTCACCATTATCCACTACATGGGCATAGTTCAATAGTAAAGGAGGGGTATATCTTTTATGTTGGTGGCACGCAGCGTGAGTTCGAATCCTCGTGAGAGCATCTGCTCTTTTCAAGGATTTGAACCTTATGTGTTTATTCAGTTGAAGCATCCTCAAAACCGAGTTGCTGAGACATAACCTACGATTTAACTGGAGGTAGAAATGAGGGATCGAACCTACAACCCCAGGATTAAACCTGGGTCATCAAAAAAAAAATTATGAAGAAAATATTTCGTGCCTACGATAATTATATTTTATAGAATGTTTGACATGATCAATTGTCAACACGTTATAAGGACAAATAATACAACAAATTAATAAGTTAAGATTAATTGTAGTTACCACGAAACATACTATTTTTCGTTTTATAGGTCACGAGATCTAAAGTGATATAGGAAAGTCAGACGTATATGTGGATGGTTGACTTTGACGGAATAAGCGGCACTCTCTCGTTGTTCATAAAACGGCCACTACGCCCTCCTCCCGAAGGCCACTACACCTCTCCAATGACATCTTCTTTCCACTTCATTCCCTTGTGCTATATTCTCTTAATCTCAGTCACTTGTGTCCAAACCCAGACGATCAGGACCAAAAACGTACTTCTCGAAGTCTCAAAAGACCCACAAACCCTCCAATACGTTACACAAGTCAGACAGAGAACTCCTCTTATTTCCTTGTCCCTAACAGTAGACCTTGGCGGCCGGTACCTATTTACCGACTGCGCAAATGGCTATGTCTCCTCCACTTACCGGTTTCAAGACTGTCATACCACTCAGTGCAGACTTGTAAGAGGGTTTTTTTGTGACACGTGCGATGGCCCTATTTCGCAGACTTGTCACAATGAAACATGTGCGCACTTCGCATTCAGCCCCTATGGCAGTTCAAGAGTAGCTGGGTCGCTTGCGTCCGATGTTGTTTCCATCTCTTCAACGAATGGGCAGAACCCCACACAGGTTGTTTCCGTGCCCGAGTTTCTCTTCTATTGTGTTGATAATAGATTTGGTCTCTTAGATGGTCTTGCTAATGGTGTCACGGGCATTGCAGCTCTCGGTAGAACTGAGGTATCACTTGCTACTCAATTTGCTAGGTTCTTCGACTTTCGTAAAATATTTGCCATGTGCTTGAGCCCTTCTTCAAAGGGTGTCTTGATTTTTGGTGAAGGGCCATATATGTTTCTTCCCGATGTTAATGCTGCTTCCTCTCTTACTTATACCCCGCTTCTACTCAATCGAGGAGAATGGATAGAACAGCCTTCTTCGGACTACTTTATTGGGGTCACATCTATCAGAATCAACGGGACAGTCGTTCCTGTAAACACTACACTCTTCTCCTTTGATAGATTTGGAAACGGAGGAACCAAGATTAGCACCGTGAATCCTTACACGGTTCTTGAAGATTCGATTTATGATGCTGTTGTTAATGCTTTTGTGGAAGCGACATCAAGTTCGACCAGGGTTGCAGCAGTGGCACCATTTGAAGTGTGTTACACCTCAAACAGCTTTGTTAGTACGCGTGTGGGACCCGCTGTGCCGGTTATCGATTTAGTATTGCAGAGTGAGCAAGTGTCTTGGAGGATATTTGGTGCGAACTCGATGGTGCAAGTGACCAGGGATGTCATGTGTCTTGGGTTTGTGAAGCAAGGGCCGATTTCTTTAGGAAATGCCATTACGATTGGAGGGTACCAACTTGAGAACAATCTTCTGCAGTTCAATGTGGCAAAGTTGATGCTTGGGTTCAGCTCCTCCCTTCTTTTCCGCCAAACCACATGTGCCAACTTCAACTTTACATCTAGCGCTTAGTTGTTTTGTGTTTCACAATTCCCAAGTTTAAAATAATAAGTGGCAATTTCTATTTTCAGTTAAACAGAAACTTCATTCAACACAATCAATCAATATATATGGTCAGTGTTCTGCGTATTAGCTTTCCAGGTTAGGCTCTCCATGTTTGCATCTTGTTTGGTTATACTTATGGGTATAATCTAAATTTATATACTCATATGAGTTTTCTCTCCAAAGTACGATTTGGAGTAAAAGAACCCTCTTCATCCCAAAAAAGAGAAAAACAAAGTATCTTAAATGGGTAAAGAATGTCGTACAAAAAGTGTAACATTTCAAAAAAAAAAAAAAAAAGATGGAAGTATCTAACGGGTAGCTGAACAATCCTCCTACTACAAAACAGCATGTCCCGAGTTGGTGCATAAATATCATTGTCGATGCGTGGTGCAACACCAGTTGGTGCTCCTACGATTGGTGTAGACAGTGTCTCGCCCCTAAACTCTTCTAGAACGATCTTACTCATGGACTTGTGACTTTTTACATAGTTTGTTCCAAGAATCGGGCTTATGTGCTGACAATGACCTTATGAACCTGAGAACTATAGAATAAGCCACCCTTCATTCCCTTGGGTATCCTACAAATACTCAAAACTCTACGAAGTGCCAACTTATTTGTATACTTATTTAGCATGTGCGATGGAAAACCCAAATCCTAGCATGTCGTAGACTAGACTTTCACCCACTCCATAGTTCTGTAAGTGTTTTGGAATTGATCTCGAAGGGACTAAGTTTAGAATCCCAAAACAAAACAGTTAAATCAAAGTAACTAATCATTGATCTAAGTATCTCTGAGAGGGTTCGGTTCCTTCGCTCAACAAAGACCATTTTGTTGTGAAGTTTTTAGTGCATGGAGTTGAGATGTGATCCCTCATTATCCAAGAAATTCACAAACTCTCCACTAAGATACTTGTCACCACAATCTGATTGTAATGACTTGATACTCTAATCATGACACTTCTCCATTTCAGCCTTAGAGTCTCTGAATTTGTATCTCGAATAATCATCTATAAACGTGATGACATATTCGAAATCACCCCTAGCTTGGACGTTCAGTTGACCACATACATCAATATGAACTAGTTCTAACACATCTTGGGCCCGATATCCCTTTGCTTTGAAAGTCCTTTTCAACCATCTTACGTTCCAAATAGGATTCACATATCGGAAATGACTTAACCCGGAGCAAGTTTATTGGGCCATCATCTACTAGTCTTTGAATCCTTCTAAGGTTCACATGGCCTAACCATAAATGCTACAAGTATGTTTTGTTTATGCTTGAAGGTTCCTTTCGTTTCTTAGAATTAGTCCAAGAGTTAAGCGATTTTTTTCATTATGCGTGGCAGCTTGTGCAATATTAACGATATACAGTCCATATTTATAAATACCCTTGCAAATATATTTACTGTTTACTTTAATAATATAATTATCATAAAAAGAAAGTGAACATCCATCATTTAGAAACTGAAATTAGATTCATTCTAAAATCTGGTACTAATAAAAAAAATTAGGAACTAAAATCCTATAGCTAAACTTCAACTGCACAACTCGCAACACAACATCCATGAGCTTGGAATAATCACCGTAGTTGATGATAATCTTGCCCACACTAAGCCTCATGGTTACTTGAAAACCCTACAAGTCGGAAAAAACATGATCAATGTGTAATATTCGTACCTTTCCATTTTTAGCAGTTTCTATTTTTGGTGTATGTCTATTTTTATAGACTCGTTTGTAACCGTTTCGACGTTTTGAATCTACTTTGTTCTTGGATTTTTTTCATTTGGACGAGTTTCGGAAATATTTTTACGTAATTCCATTTTATGTTATGTCTTGCCGTATGTACGTTCGATTCTCGTAAAACTCGTTCGTTTTTGTTGTTTCTCTGTTTACATGAGTTCGTATGGTTGGGTTGCTCATGTTGTGAGTTTCAGTTTGTGAATCCGACGTTGTATCATGATTTTCGGACATTTGTGCCATTTTGTAATTTCCTATAAGTTTGGGGAACTTTATCTTCTTTGTCGTATTTTGGATTCCCCGATAGTCGGGATTGTATTTTCTTTCAGCGCTTAGCTTTGTCGTCATGAATAATTCGTGTTTATGTTTCTGGATTCTGGCCTTGCTTTGCGTTTCGATTTTCGTACCTTCTGGAGCAGTGAGCTGAGTTGAGCAGTGCTGAACTGCTGCGTGAGTAGCGCACGCTACTCGTTTTTTCTTGTGTGCGCTATCAGTGTGCAGTTAGCGCACGCTAACTCGTAGTTATAGCATGCGTTAACGACTTCAGCATTCTGAGCAGTAGGATTCTGGACTCAGAATCCCGAACTCAGACCATCAGGTAGCGTGCGCTAGGCTTTAGTAACGTACGCTATCTAGTCGCATTTAGCACGCGCTAAACTTGTATAGCGCACGCTAGCGACGCCGGGCAGCAGCTACTGGACTGCTTTCGACCCCTGTTAGCACGCGCTATCTTTGATTATTAGCGTGCGCTAATTATGTCTGTTATATATAGGACATCAGCCCCCTTTTTAGCACGCGCTATCTTTTGATTATTAGCTAGGCTCTTCGGAGGCCACGAGTCTTCTTCTTCTTTCTCGGTACGGCTTCAATACGACCCTCCTCCATCTCATCCCTAAGCTCCGCGAACAACTTCATCTTGGATTTTCGGCAACTACATAAAGTCATATTCGCAGGCCAAGACTGAAACACATACGCCTCGATTGGGATAACCAAGCTATTTGGCCTTCGAACTCCCCTCTCATCGACCCTCAAAATCACTGGTACCATATGGGGCTTAAATAGAATCGAGGACGGACCAGGAGGCACCACGGATGACGTGCTCTGTGCAGCTTCAGAGCTCTTCGATGTAGGAGGAGGGGAGGAAATCTAGTGTATAGTAGGGATACGAGGTTCAGTAGCCTTGGTAGTAGTGGGAATCATCCTCGGTCTGGGAGTCTGATAACATAAGTATCTCGCTAGTGTACGTGGCTCATATGTCGAATTTAATGCTCAACTAGTTCCCTCCTTAAACTTAACCCTTTTTTGTATTATATCACGTATGCAAGAGTACTTTCACTCAAATACTTAACTATGGGATCTGCATGATTACAATATGCGGAACTCCCCGCGACTCCAAAGTCGTCAGACGTTTTATTACCACATCCCGTTAATTTCTTAATCATATTCATTTAAGCTGTACACAGTTACACAAGATGGAAAAAATCGTTTACACATACACCGAACACACACTAATAAATTACACACACTTAGGGCCGGTCCAATCGTTTTTGATGCCCTGGGCGAATAACTAAAATTATGCCCCTAATTCAATCAACACATAATATACAAAAAATTTTAAGGGGTTTGAAACCTATTCAAGCTACGCGCTCACTCGATTCTTATTGAAAAAAGGGAGTTACAATGGGAGACATAAAGCAAAACCCCGAATAATAAAACGAAAATAAGATCACTTAAAATGGTGCCTTCATGCACTTCGTGAAGCAAAATCATCAATTAGTCTATCATAGTATGTATATGCTAAAGACTTACTTTCAATGCTCAAAATTGCTAACTCGTTAAGCCTACCTTGACTCGTGGTAGTCCGCAAATATGATTTGAATAGCTTTAATTTTGAAAAACTCCTTTCATCACACTTAGAATCACCAACAAGTTCATCATCAACAAGATTCACATTATCATTAGAATTAGGATCACCAATAAGTTTTTCATCAACAAGATTTTCCACATCATCATTAGAATTAGGATCAAGTTCTCCGTCAATAAATTTTTCATCAACCCATTCCTCAACATGATCATTGGTATTAGGATTATTAAAACCTCTTAGGTCGGATTTTCAATAGGTTTTTCTTGCCCAATAAAAAACTTATTTAATGATCCTTGTAAAAGTTAAGCAATTTCTTGTTGCTTTTTCTTTCTTTTCTTATTTTGAGCTGTCGATGGTTGTGATCTAAGAAATATATTTTATGTTTTTAAACAATGAATCAATGATAGTGATAATGAAGATCAAATAACCCATAAACCACTTAATCAGTTAATAATCACACTAACACACATTACATATGACATAATTTGTAAGTTGTTGGCGCCAGCTTTTGAGCCAAAAAATTGAATGAAAATTTAGAGGGGTGTATTAAATTCATATTTTGGTGGATTAATAATAATCCATGGATTTTTAAAGATTTTGGTGGATTAGAAATAATGTATGGATTAATAATAATCATTGTAGAATCTTATAAAGTTGATGGAGAGTCTTTCGGATTTAAAAATAGATTTTTAGAAATCCTTCAAAATCTCATTGATTTTGGTGAGATTTCAAAACTTAAAAAAAAAATACTAACAAATCCCATCAAAATTCACTGTTTTAATGAATCCAAAAAAATCCATGGATTTTTGAATACACTCCGATTTTAATGGATTGTTTTAAATCCAGATTTAATACACCAAGATTTTAAATGACATTTTGAAATCTAAATTGAATACACCAATATTTTAAATGACATTCTGAAATCCAAATTGAATACCTCAAGATTTTAATAGATTCAAAACAATCAAAATTGAATACCCTAGGATTTCTAAAATCCAAAAGAATTCCACAAAATCTCAATTGAATACACCCAACTTAATTTTTTTTCTTCAAAAAAAAAAAAATGAACCTAACTATACTCGAGAGAAATTTGGGCTCTGTTGCCTCCTGAACTTTGCTGCCCTGGGCGATGGCCCATGCCGCCCACTAGGAGGGCAGGCCCTGCACACACTAATTAAACACACTGATTAAACACATATATAAATATACACACTAACACATAACATATACATGCACACACTGCAAACACTTCACAAACACACGAATGCAGTTTAACATAAGAATCCTTCATAACAACATTAATACTAGTAATCCTTCATAATCATGATATTTATAATCAACATTAACATCAATAGTTCTTCGTAATCAACTCTAACACCAATAGTCCTTCATAATCAATATTAACACCAATAATCCTTCATAATAAACACTAACACTAATATTTTCTAAAATTTAAACGTCCAAACAATTAGGGTAAACATTACATGTTCAAACAATCAGGGTTTCAGAAAGCAAAACCGGATTTGAAGGCGGCAGAGGCAGCGGACTAAAGGCTGGTGGCGACTGGAGGACAACAGACGTTCTTTGGAGAGGAACAGCTCGAACGGTGAACACACGGTGGATTTTTACGAATTCGAAGGCTTGCGGGGTTAGCTAGACGTTCCCACGAGGGTTTTCATGGCGGCGAAGTAGGGTAACGGAAGGGCGAAAAAATTGAGAGAAGAAACATGGGCGGGGATGGGGGGAAATTGTTGGAAATGATTTAGTAATTAACCATTTATTAAGAATAAATATTGTTAATTAAATAATTATTATTTAATTAAAATATTTATTGAATGTTAATCTACGTCATGAGTAGATGAACGTGGTATATTTAATATTTCTAAACCGATTTCCGGTGAGTGAGATATTATATGTTAAAGTTGGATGTTGGAGTAGGAACTAACATGATGTTAGTTATCCCACATTGATTGTGGATGGAGGTTTTGACTTGTATTTAAAGTCTTTGCCTTTATGGGCTTAATAACAAGTGGGTTGGTGTGTATGGGTGTCCTCGCGCACACACACACACACACGCGCGCGCCGCCGCCGACCGACCGACCGTCCGGCTCGGGCTCAGTCCAGGCCCAGGACCTGGATCTTGGCAATTGGTGTTTGGGCTTATCTTTTTGGCCCAAATCCGTAAGTCCACTAGCCTTTTGGCATGGACAAGACTCTTGAGAGCTGGCTTGACTCTTGAGTTGGCAAGACTCTTCATCCGACCAGACCTTTGGGCGTCTGAAACTGCCAGCCATCATGGCAGGAGTAATGGCTTTGAGTCCCTTCACATGATCAAGGAATGCTATATATATGTCAGCATTCTGTTCATTGCAAACACACGAAAATCATACGGCCAAGGTAGCATATCATACTGATTGATCACTGTTCCACTCGATTCGCAGTGCTCGGTCGGGCCATGCTGCTATCGCCACGGGACGTCTGCATCGCTTTAACCTTTGGGACGAGCCGCTTCTCCATGAGCACTACCGGCGTATTCTCGTCTTGCGGGCGGCTTGACTTCGGACGATCTTTGTAGTTTATTAAAAATTGTTCGTTCATTACAACTGTAATCTTTCGTTTCTGTTCTTTTTATAGTTTAAGTTCAGAATATTTTTGTAATACACGGCCAAGTATCGAATTATTCTTACAATCGCAAGACGAGAATAATCGACCATACTTGTTCGTGTCGTCCTACACCTTTTGCTGGGGAAAAATGTCGCTCAATGCAACCACCGGCGCATCCACTAATCAATCCACCGGTTCTGGAACTATTGGATCATCAAGCTCTTCAATGGCTCCCATTCACAATGCTGCTCGGCTAATGCCTATCGCCGAGAAACCTCCTGTTTTCTCGGGCTCCGACTTCAAACGTTTGTCTCAAAAGATGCTGTTTTACATTACCACAATGGGGCTTGCGAGCTTCCTGCGTGAAGAAAAGCCTCCTGTCCCTGCTGAGAACGAGGCGAATGTTCAAGTGCGTATCGACTATGATACCTGGGTTCATTCCGACTATCTGTGTCGGAATATGTTGCTGAACGGGCTTGATGATGGCCTGTTCAATGTGTTCAACATCAAGGAGACTGCCAAAGAAATTTGGGATGCTCTTGAGTTGAAATACCGTGTTAATCCTGCTAGCACGAAGAAGTTTGTTGTGACGAGACTCTCCGAATTCCAAATGGTGGATTCTCGTCCAATGATGCCCCAAGTACAAGAGTTCCAAACTCTTATACATGATGTTCATTCTGAGGGGATGCCTCTACCCGAGGCGTACACTGTGGCGCTCTTGGTCGACAAGTTGCCGCCTAGTTGGAAGGAGTTCAAGGGATACCTTAAGCATAAGCGAAAGGAAATGACTCTAGAAATTTTGGTTGCTAAGCTCCAAACTGAAGCTCAAGTCCGTGATCAAGACTTGAGAACCAAAGCTCCTATGGATGCTAAGGCTAATCTGACTGAAGGTAGGGGCGGACCTTCCAAAAAGCGTCCACTTCCTACCAAAGGCAAGGGAAAGGATGTGGCACCTCCGACGAAGTTTACCGGAACGTGCTACAACTGTGACAAGCCCGGCCATATGGCGAAAAACTGCCGAAAGCCGAAGAAGAACAAGGGAAAGGGAAAAGTCAACCATGTCGAGAAGGACTTTGACTCTTGGGACAAAGATGATCTTGCTGCCATGATCACCGAGGTAAATCATGTCTCTAACCTAACTTGATTACTTGGTTTCTTGATACAAAGCATCTGTTCACATCTGTGTGAACCGAGACTTGTTTTTCACTTACAAGGAGATTCAAGACCGCTTCATCACAGAGGCAAGTGATCGTACCTCTCCGCTTCTTGGAATTGGAACTGTTGTGCTTCAATTCACCTCGGTGTGGAGATAACTCGAAGGATGTCTTGTATGCTCCGGCAATCCGCAAGAATTTGGTGTCCGTGTCAAATTAGTTAGAGCTAAATTTGATGTAGACCTTCGTAGCGATTTTATGATAATACGCAAGTTTGGTAAGACTCTCGGGAAAGGTCATATTGTCGAGGACATGTTCAAACTTAGCGTTCGTACTTGTAAGCCTCCAAAGGCAGTTGCTAATAATAATGCTACTACTTCTGCTTATTTGCTTGAGTGCTCAAATTTATGGCATTGTAGATTAGGTCATGTGAATCTAAATGCTATAAAAAGATTAGTAAACTTAGATTTACTAAAGTTAAATGAAATCAAAAATCAAAACAAATGCGAGATTTGTGTTGAGGCAAAAATGACGAAACTACCGTTTCATTCGGTAAAACGGGACACAAAACCCTTTGAATTAATTCGCACAGACGTGTGTGATTTAAAATTTGTGCAAACTAGAGGTGATAAGAAGTACTTTATCACTTTCATCGATGATTGCACAAGATATTGTTATCTTTATCTTTTGAGAAGTAAAGATGAGGCTATTGAAGCCTTTAAGAACTTCAAGAATGAAGCCGAGAATCAATTAGGCTGTCGTATCAAGATGGTTCGAAGTGATAGAGGAGGTGAATATGTAGCTCCATTTGAGGAATTATGCAACGAAAGTGGTATAATTCATCAAACCACGGCTCCATATGCTCCACAATCTAATGGCGTTGCCGAACGTAAGAATCGAACACTTAAAGATATGATGAATGCGTTATTAATTAGTTCAGGGGTGCCCGAGAACATGTGGGGGGAAGCTGTCTTGATGCCCAACTACATATTGAACAAAATTCCACGCAAAGGTAAGGATGTTACTCCTTATGAGTTGTGGAAAGGAAGAAAACCATCATACAAATATCTCAAAGTGTGGGGGTGTTTGGCGAAAGTTGAAGTGCCTCTACCTAAACAAGTTAAAATTGGTCCTAAGACGATCGATGGTATCTTTATTGGTTATGCACTTAACAGCAGCGCATACTGAGTTTGTTGTACACAAATCCGAGATACCCGACATTCATGTAAATACAACGATTGAATCAAGGAATGCTGTATTCTTTGAAAATATCTATCCTTGTAAGAATAAGGTTGATCCTAACTCTAGCAAAGGAGTTGATGATGAAGCTACAAGTTCTAAACTTGTAGATGAGCCTATGTGTTATGAAACCATAGATGAATCCTCTAGCCCGAATCCGGTGTTATCTGAACGACCGAACAGAAAGCGACCTAGGTCTACGCCAGTAAACGTAGAACCTAGACGAGGTACTAGAATACGGAAAGTAAAGATATACGGACCCGACTACGTCGTTTTGATGTTAGACGGTGAACCAGTATCTGTAAAAGAAGCTTTATCCGGTCCAGATGCGGCTTTCTGGAAAGAGGCAATAGACATTGAGATTGAGTCTATTATGCTGAATCATACTTGGGTGTTAGTTGAACTACCACAGGGTTGTAAGGCTTTAGGATGCAAATGGATCCTAAAGAAAAAGTACAAGTCTGACGGTACTATTGACAAATATAAGGCCCGACTTGTAGTTCAAGGCTTTAGGCAAAAGGCTGGTTATGATTTCTTTGATACCTACTCGCCCGTGACAAGACTTACTTCTATTAGGGTGCTACTCGCTATTGCTGCTTTACGCAATCTCGAGATTCATCAAATGGATGTTAAGACTGCATTCTTGTATGGGGAGCTAGAAGATGAAATCTATATGAAACAATAGGAAGGGTTTGCGTACTGGGAAAGAGCACATGGTATGCAAACTACAACGGTCTTTATATGGTTTGAAACAAGCACCTCTGCGGTGGCATTTGAAATTTGACGAAGTGATGTTGTCAAATGGTTTCAATATTAATGAGAGTGACAAATGTGTCTATGTTAAGAAAACGGGTGACAATTACGTCATTGTTTGTCTATATGTAGATGACATTTTGATAATGGGTAGCAACTCTCGTGTGATTGGTGAAACGAAACGAATGCTAAGTAAGAATTTTAGCATGAAAGACATGGGTTTGGCTGATACTATTCTTGGAATTAAGATTAAAAACGCCTAACGGAATTGCTTTGACGCAATCTCATTATGTTGAGAAAGTGTTAAGGAAATTCAACGCTTTTGATAAACCCATTGCTAAGACTCCTTGGGAACCTAATGTTCATCTGAATTATCATAAGGGTGAACCTGTGGGTCAAGATGAATATGCTAAGATCATTGGGAGTTTGATGTATCACAAATTGTACCCGTCTGATATAGCATGTTCGGTTCACAAGTTGAGTAGCTACAGACTAATCCAAGTAAAGAACATTGGAGGGCTCTAGAGCGAGTCGAGTTATTTAAAATATACTCGAAACTTTGCGATTCATTATTCAAGAGAGCCTTGTACTTGAAGGGTATTGTGATGCTAATTGGATATCCGAATCGAAAGACTCATTTTCTACGAGTGGATATGTGTTCACTATTGAGGTGGTCCGTATCTTGGAAGTCCAAGAAACAAACTTGTATTGCTAGGTCTACCATGGAATCGAATTCATAGCTTTGGATAAAGTGGTGAAGAAGTGAATGGCTTAAAAATTTCCTCGAGGATATTCCATGTTGGACGAGACTGTGCCGTCTGTGTTGATACACTGCGATAGCCAAGCTGCTATTGGACGGGCACAAAATATGTTTTATAACGGTAAGTCTCGACATATTCGTCGACGACATAATACCGTGAGACATTTGATCTTGAGTGGGATTATCTTAATTGACTATGTAAGGTCAATAGATAATCTGGCGGATCCGCTGACGAAGAGTATTAATCGAGATCAAATGTATAAATTGTTAGAGGAATGGGTGTTAAATCCACATCTTAAGGATGATTATAGCGGAAACCCAACCTTGTAGATTGGAGGATCCCAAGAGCTTGGTTCAATGGGATAACGAAGTTATAATAATCCGTGTGTTAAAACACTCAAACATACCTATTCTCCGAGAGCACGGTGAGTGATTGATTACCTACATGTGGTGAGGTTAAGTCTTATGATTTTTAATGATTCTTGATTACCTCGGAGAGGTCAAGTATAGTAGGATACTTGGGAATAAGAATCACCTATATAAGTGTGAAGTGAGGGCCGCGGTTGATACACTTATGAATCCAAAGGGGTGTCCAAGGCCGAAAAGGACACAAAGCGTTAGAACGGAAGGAATTGAGATGATATTGTGTCTATATTATTGTCTCGGTATACACCATGGAGGACTAGTTCAAGGTTTTCATGACCACTATGCCGCCAAAGATACTCGATGATGTTGACAATGGATAGGTTCAAGGTCACAAGCCACCTAGCCAAATGCAATATTGTCTCTTGAGGACTGAACTATGCATTTGCATTCATTTTGCATTGGCATTCTCACTCATGTAGGGGATTGTTGGAAATGGTTTAGTAATTAACCATTTATTAAGAATAAATATTGTTAATTAAATAATTATTATTTAATTAAAATATTTATTGAATGTTAATCTACGTCATGAGTAGATGAACGTGGTATATTTAATATTTCTAAACCGATTTAGGTGAGTGAGTGAGATATTATATGTTAAAGTTGGATGTTGGAGTAGGAACTAACATGATGTTAGTTATCCCACATTGATTGTGGATGGAGGTTTTGACTTGTATTTAAAGTCTTTGCCTTTATGGGCTTAATAACAAGTGGGTTGGTGTGTATGGGTGTCCTCGCGCACACACACACACACGCGCGCGCCGCCGCCGCCGACCGACCGACCGACCGTCCGTCCGTCCGGTCGGGTCGGGTCGGGTCGGGTCGGGTCGGGTCGGGTCGGGCTCGGGCTCGGGCTCGGGCTCGGGCTCGGGCTCGGGCTCAGTCCAGGCCCAGGACCAGGACCAGGACCAGGACCAGGACCAGGACCAGGACTTGGATCTTGGCAATTGGTGCTTTGGGCTGGTGTTTGGGCTTATCTTTTTGGCCCAAATCCGTAAGTCCACTAGCCTTTTGGCATGGACAAGACTCTTGAGAGCTGGCTTGACTCTTGAGTTGGCAAGACTCTTCATCCGACCAGACCTTTGGGCGTCTGAAACTGCCGGCCATCATGGCAGGAGTAATGGCTTTGAGTCCCTTCACATGATCAAGGAATGCTGGTCAGTTTGCGGTGCTGCTACTGCCGGGACGTACAGATCGTTTTAACCTTTGGGGACGAGCCGCTTCTCCGTGAGCACTACCGGGGCGTATTCTCGTCTTGCGGGCAGAAGCTACAGCTTCGGACGATCTTTGTAGTTTATTAAAAATTGTTCGTTCATTACAACTGTAATCTTTCGTTTCTGTTCTTTTTATAGTTTAAGTTCAGAATATTTTTGTAATACACGGCCAAGTATCGAATTATTCTTACAGAAATATAAGAGGAGAAATGAGCTGGAGAAAGTCGATTCAACAATTTATAGGCCGGACTTTAGTTGATGATATGTCAATGGTCGTTGGCTAAACTTTCAAATCGTCGTCGGCTAGATATCAACTAGTCGTCGGCTAAATTAGATACGACCGTGTTCATTTGACACGATCGTGTGAGTTGACAGGCTTTTTAGGCTTATCTACCATTGAACGACCCAACTGTGTCTATTGACACGGTTCAACGACACGGGCTGCACATTAGCCGACGACACCATAGTCAGGATCATCGACGATATCCATTATCACTATGCCAATGACAGCTCGATCGTCGACTATACCCCTTAGCACCTTTAGCCGATGATACCTCGATCCGGGTCATTGGCTATACCATTTAAATAAAAAATTAAAGCATAACTCATTTGAAGCCGGGGTTCGAACCCGGGCAATTGGATTAAGTAATTTGGCTCTTTGCCACTAAGTTATGTTAATCATTCATATAATACAAGATAATTTTTATATGTAATCGTATGTTTACTGATATTTTATTTGTATATTTATAAATAAAAATATATCAAAAAATAAAACACACCAAAATAAATGAACAATAAATTATTTACTTTTCCAGAAAAAACATATATAAAAGCACCATATTTTTGGATATGACTAAAGATTTAAACTTTAAAATAGATGAAAAATCATCAAAATTTGGATTAGTTATTCACTTTCTTTATCAAAATTCTAAAAAGTATAATAATGAAAATGATAAAAAGTATCACTTTTCCGACCCATTCGGGCTTCAAACGCTTGCCAACACCATTTTTAACTTATTTAACATGTTTTAAGCACAACTAAACAAATTAATGTTAAACTTGAAATACTTGTTTATTTCTAAATAAAATAAATATTTATGGAACTTTCAAAAATGGTATGTCCATATATACAAAAGGCTCGTAGTCAGAATCATTACTTGAGTCTGTCTCATTATTAGACTTGATAATGGGCAACATGTATCTGAACTCTTCTATATCATCTTCATCAGAATATGCTAGTAATTCATTTCTACGAACATTTATGAACTCACGTGCTTCACTATGTAGTCGAACCACTCGACCTTCTATAATATTATTCAGAAGTATTGTGGAGGATGGTGGTTAGCTGTATCTGGCTCTTGATATACCTTCTCGTTGTCCTTATCTACTGCTTGTCTAAGTGTATCGACACTATGTATATTACTCGTAACCATATGATTGGTAATTTTTCATGCCCTTTTTAATAAAGTCATCCATGTAGTACACTGGTTTAACCAATGTTGCAAAAATAAACGGATCATCTTCATACCAACTTGTAGAAGTATCTGCTAGGAATATGCCCTCGAATGGCACTCAGAGGATGAGAGAGTGAGAGCATTCTATTGTTATTATGAATATTATATTAAATAAGGTATTTATTATTTCTATATTATTGTATATCACAGACATTGTGATTTGGTATATAAAATAATAGTCCTTGCATTTGAGAGCAAACATTCAACTTGTTATGGAGATAAGGAGAAAGGCACTCGAAGTGTTTAGGACTCGAATGCTTAACTGGTTCGCAAGTCGATAAAACTTAACTGGGCAGTAAGTTTAGGCAAGATTTGTATAATGTGTACTTTGACATGTAGAGTGACTGTCTTCACTAAGGGTTAGCGAGAGCACACATGATAGGTATGCTAATGGGATTAGTATACTCGAACACGGCTCAACTCGATTCGGTCACATGGATATCACTCAGGGATTGTCAATGACTGAATCGAAAGATTGTGATAGGTATACGTTGACCTTTGACTTGAGGTTTCAGTAGGAGATTTGCTTGTAACATTAAGTTAGTCATTAGAGTAGTTCGATCCAATCGCCGATCGGTGGGGTCAACCTCGAAATGCAACTTAGTGGGCAAATAGCAGTCTCTACTGAATACCAAGATAAGATTCTTTCTCCTGTTAGTGAGCAGGTAAATGTCCTATGCGGTTAATGGCAAATAAGATCATAAGTCTTTGGCCAAAGCAGTTAGAGCTAGTTGTATTTGATACACGAGAGCTCGGTGATCTCGGTTTGTATTAACAAATGCATAGAGTCAAGTTACAATAGAGTTTGACTTTACCATGACCCTAATACTTGACGGAGACATATGATTGAAGGGTTTATACGTATACGGTATTCATAACGTAAAGGTTTTGGAATGATTCCTATCATTCGTTCTCAATTGAGTTACAGTGTGAGCCACGGGACTAGCTAAGTGATACTCACACTCCCATTGCCGACTGAGACGAACCTATGGAGTCGCGACACAGGATAGATGTCAAAATATGATAAGGATCTCTCTTTATAAATATTAGACATTAGATGTCTAATTTAATTTATTAGATAAATGACATTTTAATTTATTGGATAAATTAAAACAGGTCTACTGAATTAAATAAATTACCGGGTAATTAATTTAATTCATATTATTTCTTATAGAATTTATATTTAATATAATTAATTAATTAGATTAATTAATTGTATTAATATTGAAACGTACCAAGGTTTATCTATCGGAATAGATACACGAGGTCTGTTTCACGGACCGAAACGAATCAATCTTTTTTTATGGCCGTCCATGTCTCCTTCCATGTGAGTTGATTTTTCAACTCTTGTAGCAAAAGGCGAAATCCCTCGCCCCCAGGGCCCCCACCCCCCGGCCCGACAGAGATTGGTGGAGGAATTAAATCATGGTGACTCAACGGCCCACTAGGTGGGAGGAACAGTGCCTGGTGCCCACAAGGAGCTATCCCCCACATTGGAGGGATAAAACTCCCACACTGCGGCTGCCAGGACTCGAACCTGCGTCCTTGTAGCAATCTGCCACCCAGGAACCAGTTGAGCTGCCCATGCGGACTTGATTTTTCAACTCTCACGTGTGAGTTGATGGGTTAAGAAAGTCTCCTCTTTTTTTCACATGGCAAGAGGGATTATATATATGATTGTTGACTAGTGTTGCTACCGGGCCGTGAACTGCCGGTCCCGGGTCCGAACCGGCCCGGATATTCTGTTAAAAGGCCGGTTTCCGGGCCCGGGACCGCCGTCCGATCCGGGCCGAGAATCGGCGAAAAACCGGCGGTTCCCGGGCTGAACCGGCAATTCCATTTTTTTATGCAATTTATAATATTTGTAATATTGTTTATATCTTCTTTTTTTCTAAATTAAATGATTTGTGTTGAAATTTCTAAATTTTGTAATTTACAAGGGTTGAAATTTTGAAATTACTTAAGTTAATTTAATAAAAATATAATAAGTTATTAAATAATTTAGAAATTCTTTATGTTGTGTATTTTTTATGTAATTTATAGTAACTTGTAATATTTTTTATGACTTCTTTTTTTGAAATTAAATTACTTGTGTTGAAAATTTGAAATATTGAAAACTTGAAATGCAATAAAGTAAAAATAGTTCTAAAACATTTACAATCAAAATAATGCATAAAAATTGATATCTTCATTGATTTCTATGATTCTGTCTATGTACAAAAGAAATGTTACAATGATACAATCTTTAAAATTGAATAAGTAAACTAACTAATACTAACTAATTCACTATATAAAAGAAATGTTACAATTATGATACAATCTTTAAAATTGAATAAGTAAACTAACTAATTACTAACTAAACTAATAAAAGAAATGTTACGATGTTACAATGATACAATCTTTTTTTTGGAAAAAGAATGAATAAATAAAGTGCTTGAGCTCAATTTTAATATTTAATCCATCTTTCTTTGATATGTTTTTTTGAAATAAAAATTTGAAATGTTTTTTTTTTAAAATAAAATTTGAAATGTTTTTTTTTTAAAATAAAATTTTGAAATGTTTTTTTTGAAATAAAATTTGAAATGTTTTTTTTGAAATAAAAATTTAAATTTTTTTGTTCGAAATAAAATTTTGAAATGTTTTTATAATTTTTATAAAATTCTAGTTGGGACGAATATTAAAATTGAGTGGCCTACGTATCTTCATTGAATGATGAAGAATCAAAGCCCACGTAGTTCTCTTACCTTAACTTACCTAGTCGTAGGCCTCGACGTCAGATCTTTCGGACTCGGTGTATGAATCGTTTGGGCTCTTGTCGGCTTGATCCCATTGGTTATCTTGAGCTCGCAACTCGGCTTTGGACCAATCATCAAGCAACATGGTGGCCTCCATGTTTCGAGGATCCATGTTGCTTCTTCTTTCGTCCAAGACAAGTCCACCAATGCTAAATGCTTGCTCGACGGAGACCGTGGAGGCCGGAACCGCAAATAACTCCTTGGCCATGGTGGCGAGGATGGGATATTCCCTCTCGTGTATGGACCATCATTTCAAGATGTCGAATTTTTGACCACCTACATTTTTGAAAGTAAATGTACTAGACAAATATTTATCTAATTCGTTAGAAGTATGACTCCTTTGTGTTTGCATAAATGAATCGGCGGCTTGAGCGAATTGGTTGTCGATAAAAGAAGTACCTCCTAAGGAGCCTACATGAAATTGGTCTTGGAAACTACTACTAGTGCTTACATTTGAAGAATATGATGGTTTGCTAGTGTATATTTTGTTGGAGCACTATTGGTCGAAATCGCCGTTTGGAGATAGATTTGTGAAACTCTTTCGCATTGCGGAAGCGATTTAAATAAAGGGCAGAAAATAAATCGACACAAGGATTTATAGAGGTTTGACCAAACGTGCCTACGTCCTCTCTCGGTATCTTTTTCTATAGGCTTAAGATAAACCTCTGCACCTCTCTTCTATCGGTCGAGGGATAACCGCTACAAGATCGTCTTCTATCGGTCCGAGTAAGCCGTTCTCTTACTTGTCTTTATGTCGGTCCAAGTTAAACTGTTTTCTTTTTCTATTGGACAAGGAATCAACCACTCTAGCTTTCTATCGGTACTAGATAAACCTCACTTAGATATCGATTGCGATTCTAACAATGCCGGATCCTTGATCCTAATAACACCGAATCTAATCGTATCTTTTATTTTTCTCGCTTGTACGATTTCGTGTATAACACTCAATCACGTATCAATATAAGCTCAAGAACAACAACTATATTGTTTACAATGATATCCCAAGTATGATTGCTTTGCTCAATGTTGTTGTATGGTTTGATACCAAGTGGTTTGGTATTTATATCCATCTCCATCAAAATAGCCGTTACTGCCAGCTTTTATTAGCGTGCTGTCACGGCCGACAGTCGACAACGAGACATGTGTGCGCAGACGGTCGCACAGGGTGCCGAGGGACCGGCACGAGCAGGACGCCAAGGATGGCATCGGGCTGCATGGGGATATTCAGCCTTCAGGACGGCGTGACCGGATGGAGAGTCACGCGTGGAAGCCGTGGGAGGAGCACGGACGCCGCTATGGGAAGCGGATCGCCCAAGGGGCATTGTGGACAGGACATGTCCGGGACTGTCCGGCAGCGCAGGGGGCGCGGGCAAGGCCGGACGAGCAGCAGTCGTGTGGGACAAGGCACGACGGGACAAGGCCGTCCAGGAAACGAGGACTCGAGGCGGCCGGGCCGCGGCGTGGGATGCCGGGCGCGGCCGCGTCTTGTGGCGCGCGCGCGCGAGTGCGAGAGAGACCCTCCCCTATAATAGGCTTAGACGGAAAAAGCCTTGTAGAGGCGATGGAGCATTGAAAAGGCGAGCCACTCGGCGAAAGACTCGGCCGGAAGCAACTAGAAGCGGACCGGCTTGGTCCAGAGGTTGGGAAGAGTCTGGAACATTGTAGAGACGGGCCCAGTGTTCGGGCCAAGACGGGCAGTGCGGGCGGGGCGACGATGCGGGCAGGACGGACAGAGACGGGCAGGCGCCGGATGATGGGAGAACCTTCTAGGACCCTCCTAGAAGGATGTACTACTTGAAGATTGTAGAGTATTCTAGATTTGTACTTAGTATTATACTTGTAGAATACTCTAGAATGTTTGTAAGCCTTGTATGTGTAGATAAGTGTGGATGATTCTAGAGATAGGTTCTAGAATAGGATAGAAGTGTGTGGATTGTATAGGATGTTCTAGAGTCCTCCAAATGAGGAGGTGGCATAGAAGATTCTAGGTCCTAGGAGTAGTATAAATAGGCTTGAGGTTGGCTCATTTGCAATCAACCCTCAAAGACTCAACATTCTTGTATTGTGAAGTGTTTTTGAAATAGTGAAGTTTTTCTCTCAACTCCCAAGTGTTAAACCCCTCATTTCATACTTAGCAACCGAGTGAGTTAGGCTTACTAGCTAGAGCGAGGCAATTCTAGTATAGTGCCGCACGGGTCCGAGGAGCTTTCGAGTGCTCAAACCCAACCCCGTGACAAGTGGTATCGGAGCCACGCTAGTGGTTCAAGGAGCTTCCGCATTGAGACGTTGCTGAGAGGCTTTGTGCAAGGAGGACCGATGGAGACTACGTCCAGCGTCACCAAAGTTCAACCCGGCCAGGAGAAGGACAAGTCCAGGAAAGGGTCTAGGGACAAGTCCGTGGAAAGAGGTGTTGCCATGGAAGCACGAGTGGCTCGGCTGGAGGAAACCATGGGCAGACACGAAGATGCTCTCGAGGCATGGAGCAGAGTGGCCGACCAGGTGACGGAGATGAGCGAGTCGTTGGAGGAGCTTGAGAACCGGGTGACGGGAACCCTTAACGCGTTGCGACGCGACTTGTGTGAAGAGATCCTTGAGGCTGTCAGGAAGGAGGTTCGGTCGACGATCGCAGCCTTTCGAGAGGAGATCGTGGGGAGGATCGAGACCATCGAAAGAAGGGCTGACCATTTGCGAGCGGGCGATGGCCTGGCGAGGACCAGCGGGTGCGGCACCCCATCGAATCGACATCCCGGCCGTGTTCGTTCAAGGATCGAGGAATGGTAGGGAAGTGGATGACTTCTGTGGAACATGGAGCGTTACTTTGGTGCATCGGGGATAGTAGATGATGCGACCAAGTTGCGACGGCTCCATCCTTCTTAGCGAGATGTGGCGCTGCTATGGTGGAGAAGGCGCGAAGCAGAGATCGCGCGTGGTACATGTCGGATGGAGACATGGGAGGATTTCAAGGCCGAGTTCAAGCGGCGGTTTTACCGGAGAATGTTGAGTTTGAGGTCGGGCTAGGTGAAGGAGTTGACACACGGCAAGGCGATCAAGGACTATGTGAAGGAGTTCCAGGAGATCGTCTTGGAGTTGCCTAGCCTTAGTGAGCAAGAAGCTTTGTTCGCGTTCGTGGATGGACTAAAACCGTGGGCAAAGTTGGAAGTGCGAGAGGGCGAGGCACGAACGTGTCGGCGGTGCGATAAGCGGAGCAGGCTGATCGAGTTAAAACCCGGGGAGAGCCGGAAGTCGGGAGGGACGAGGCGGCATCGGTACGCGAGACAAGTCGTACCGGAGTAATACGGATAGGGGCGCGAGGATGGCCGAGGCCCAAGGGCGGCAAGCGATCGGGGTGGACTCGGACTTGCCATGGGTGCGGGAGTGCGAGACCATCTCGTAGCGGCGTGTCGAAGAAAAAGAAATGTGAGATTTCTTTGGAGCACGGAGCATTCGGCGAGGCAATGCTCGAAGTTTCGAGGGTAGCCGTCATGGAGTACACCAAGGCACGGGACGATGCCGAGGGTGATGGGACATCGATGGCGCTTGGTGTTGAACTTCGGCCATAGGGATGGCATCACGGGGACGGAGCACCGGCGGAGAAACTGCTTGTATGCGGCAGAGGCGATCAATGGGAAACCCGTCAAGGCGTTGGTCGACACGGGGGCCGACTACAACTACATTGGCGAATCGAAGCACGAGAGGTTGGGGCTTGGTCATCGAGGGCGAGTGGATGAAGTCGAATAATGCACCACCCGTTCGAGTTACAGGGGTCGCCAATGGGGTGCGACTAAAGATAGGCACGTGGGAACCGCGCGTGCACTTCAAGGTGACGAGCATGGATGATCGGGACATTATACTGGGCATGGACTTCCTAAGGAAGAATAATGTTGGAGTTGTTCCGCACAAGAGGGCGTTGTACGTGTGTGATCAAGCCAAGGCTGCGGGAAATACGCTTGACCACGAGCCTTGGGACAAGCCATGTCGGCACTCAAGTACGTGAGGAAGCTTGAGGAGGAGCCGAGTTACCACCTTGGGCGATTCGGTTCATCGAGGGCCGCCACGTCGCCGAGGGCGTCGGCGAAATGGGCGGGGAGAATGTCACGGCCGGCAGTCGACAACGAGACATGTGTGCGTGACAGTCGCCTGAGTGCCGAGGGACCGGCACGAGCAGGACGCCAAGGATGGCATCGGGCTGCATGGGGATATTCAGCCTTCAGGACGGCGTGACCGGACGGAGAGTCACGCGTGGAAGCCGTGGGAGGAGCACGGACGCCGCTATGGGAAGCGGATCGCCCAAGGGGCATTGTGGACAGGACATGTCCGGATCCCGGCAGCAGCGAGGCGCGGCAAGGCGAGCAAGCGCGATCGTGTGGGACAAGGCACGACGGCAGGACAAGGCCGAGTCCAGGAACGAGACTCGAGTGGCGGCGGACGCAGGCGTGGGATGCGGCGCGGCCGGCGTGCTTTCAGCGCGCGAGGTGCGAGAGAGACCCTCCCCTATAATAGGCTTAGACGGAAAAAGCCTTGTGGGGGCGTAGACATTGAAAAGGCGAGGAGCCACTCGGCGGGAAAGACTCGGCCGGAAGCAACTAGAAGCGGACCGGCTTGGTCGAGGAGGTTCGGGAAGAGTCTGGAACATTGTAGAGACGGGCCCAGTGTTCGGGCCAAGACGGGCAGTGCGGGCGGGGCGGGCGATGCGGGCAGGGACGGACAGAGAGGCGGGCAGGCGCCGGATGATGGGAGAACCTTCTAGGACCCTCCTAGAAGGATGTACTATTTGAATATTGTAGAGTATTCTAGATTTTTACTTAGTATTATACTTGTAGAATACTCTAGAATGTTTGTAAGCCTTGTATGTGTAGATAAGTGTGGATGATTCTAGAGATAGGTTCTAGAATAGGATAGAAGTGTGTGGATTGTATAGGATATTCTAGAGTCCTCCAAATGAGGAGGTGGCATAGAAGATTCTAGGTCCTAGGAGTAGTATAAATAGGCTTGAGGTTGGCTCATTTGCAATCAACCCTCAAAGACTCAACATTCTTGTATTGTGAAGTGTTTGTGAAATAGTGAAGTTTTCTCTCAACTCCCAAGTGTTAAACCCCTCCTTTCATACTTAGCAACCGAGTGAGTTAGGCTTACTAGCTAGAGCGAGGCAATTCTAGTCTAGTGCCGCACGGGTCCGAGGAGCTTTCGAGTGCTCAAACCCAACCCCGTGACAGTGCGCTAGCCTTCTTGCTTAGCGTGTGCTATCGCGTGTTGTTGCCTGTTATGTACGTAATGTACTGCATGTATCGTACGTTAACTGCTTGTAATTCCAGTCCAGTGGCTACTGTCTCTCTTTGTTAGCGTGCGTTAATCTTTCCTTGTAGCGTGCGCTAACAACACATCATTGCATGCGTCATATATCCGTTTGTACTTTTGACTTCTGACTTGACTTTCCACCGAATCTCCCAACGTTCATATGTTTGAATACAAATGCTATTTAGCGTGCGCTAAATACCATTCATAGCGTGCGCTGTCTCATGTCACTACATATGTCATTCTGTATTGAAAAGTCTTCACAACGGTAATATTCTTTCGATAGCGTGCGTTATCCTTGCTTTGTAGCGTGCGCTATCTTCATCAAGTAGGTTGTCTTCAGGTAGCTTCGAACTCGTCTGATCTGCAGACAGGACCCGTTAGCGTGCGCTAGCTTTGTATTTTGGTCAGCTTTTTGCGTCTTCGTCTCCTCCGTTGTTTTGCTTCGCCTCTTTGTTGTTTTGCTTTGTTTAGCAACTTAATCATCAAAACTCTATTAATGAATATGTGGAATAAATATTCCAACAATCTCCCCCTTTTTGATGATTACAAAACAACCCTTGAATTGGATAAAATATGTAAAAATAAAAATATATATTTGTATGAATCAAAGTTTTCGGCTTTGATCGTTTCGTTAGTTTCACCCATCTTTTCTTTTTCTGTCATTTTCGACTTCTTCGTTTTTTATTTTTCAACTCCTTCGTTTCTCCCCCTTTTTGTATACTTTATTTTTCTCCTTTTTCGACTTCTTCGATTTTTATTATTATCTCTTCCTTTTTACTTTTTATTTTTCTCTTCATTTCTTCCATGACGCTTTTTATCCAATTCTACTCCTTTCTTCCCCTTTTTGTATTCAGCAAAAAGTGTCAAGCAAAATATGCCAATTGAATAGAGGATACCAAAAAAAATGATAAGATAAAATATAACTCCCCCTTTTTAAAAATACATAATACTCCCCCTGAGTAAAATATCAATTGTGAAAAGTTAATTTTTAGGGATCCAACCTATAGTTGGTTTTTATTTTGAGACATAGACGATATTCGGAATAAAACTTCCTTTGGGAATCCAAATTTTCTTAGTTTTTATCGTCCGTCTTGGGCTTTTGCAATTCGAAATGTGGTGCCCAATTTTCAAACATTTTTCGCATCGGGGTATTTTTAAATTTAAGGACTCGGTTTTAAAATTTTGTTTGAATTCCAACCCCTCTTTATTCAAAGTATATTTTTGAACCGCGAGCATATTTTCAAATTTCTCGTTTCCGAGAAAAAATTTCTTCGTTAAATTTTTGAGCTCGGTTTGAACTTTAATAAGATCATCCTTTAAATTATTTTCGTTTTCAATGCATTTAGAATGATCGGTCTCAACAATTTTTCCCTTTTCAAGAATTTTATTTTTCGATTGAAGGGATTTAATTTTTTTTTAAAAGAAAAAGCGTCCAGTGTGGACGGGGGGTTGAGGCGGGACCCACCAACCTGTAGATAAGAAGAAATCAAGAAATACAAAGTATCAGCCCCAAATTATGACCAAAACTGGGCCATAATTCGGGTCCAAACATCGAAGAAATCTACGGCCCGCTAAAGAAATACAAAGTGCACAACAAACCGTGGGCTAATGTGCGGACCCGTAGACTAAAATAGCTCAACTCCGAATTATGATAAAAAATGGGCCATAATCCGGTACCTAAAATCTAAAGTGCCTACGGCCCGCTAGATCAATACAAGGTGCACCACTAAAACTGTGGGCTAGCGGACCAATAGGCAAGCAAGCAATCAATAAAATAAAAACCTATCTAAATCTAAAAGACGGATAACCAAGCTGATCCATCCGTATAAGGGAGAGAAGAAACGGAGGAGCAGTATCGTAAGTGTAAGTCTGAATGCCGAGGGACAACATGTCGAGCTCAGAAAGATAGTAGGCCGGCATGTTTCCCTCCCGGAAAATGTGAGTGACTCTGAATTGAATATCTCTAAGAATGTGTCGGATACATATAAGAGTGTGACGAACCTGTCAAGAGCCCCGATGGCCAGATGATAACAGGGTCACCACAGCAGCAGCATCAATCCAATCGCTAACGCCTGGACCTCAGCATCAAAACTCAAAGAGGTCTGAAAAGAGGAATGGAAAGCAAGAAGGATCTCTCCGTGGTGATCTCTAATCAGACCTCCCCCACCCACAATCTGTGTCTCTATCGAACGAACCATCCGTGTTCATCTTGATCCAAGGGGTCTCGGGTCGAAGCCAAACCACCGGGACGGGGCGACGAGTCTGAGCGGGGGAAGATGTAGCTCGCTGGAAACGATCAGGCGGCGAGCAACCCGCCCAGAACTCAGATGAAATAAGCCCATGGCTTGATAAAGCAACATGGCGCTCCACTTGCACAATAACATGAGACGAAAGAAAAGAAACTGCCCTATGCTTTGCACTATTCCTTTCTGTCCAGATAAACCAAAGGATCAGACAAGGAATAATGAAAGTCGCGTGCCTAAAGTGTGTGCCGTGTGCGAAAAAACTCAGGAGCTCAAAGATATTCTGAGTATGGGGTAGGGATAAATGTGTCCATGCGCCAAATACTCCCACACGTCACGAGCCACGTCACTCTCCAAGAAAAGGTGGGCAATGGTCTCGGTATGGTAGGTCTGGGTAAGGGTATGCGAGCAGCACAAACATCTAGAAGCCAGTGAAACACCCCACCTCTATAGAATGTCATCAGTCGGTATCCGTCGCATGAGAATTCGCCAAATAAACACCGAAGTGGTCGGTGTAAGCAAGGCAGTCCAGATGGCCCCATAAACAAGATTAGCCTGACCCCTCACCCTGATGTGAGACCAAGCCGATGACAATGAGAACGCACCCGAAGAGGTAAGAGTCCAGCACATACTATCCGAATCCTCCTCGACGATGCGAATCGCGGAGATCTTCTGGATGAACTGAGGGGTAAATCCTAGCTCATCTCCAACAATAGACTTCAATCTACCCATGTCCCACGTCCCATCAACCCATAACTCATGAATCCTAAGATGGGGTCTACCAGTAACCTGATGAAAAGAAGAAATAAGCCTATCCCCAATCCAAGTATCGTCCCAAAAGCTGACCTCCCCGTAGCCACGACCAAGATTCCAGCGGATGAACTCCTGAGCCTCAATACCCACTCGGAGGACACGGCGCCAAGGGTGGCTGGCACGAGCTTTAAGAGCGGTACGCATAGGCGTATGAAGGCCAGCAAAGCATTTTCTGCGGAGCATAAACTGCGCCCACAGAGACGTGCCTGCGCGAAGGCGCCACCAGATCTTATAACTAAAAGCTCTCGCCATATCCGAAAGGCTCCGAAACCTGAGGCTTCCCTCAGAGACCGGATGACAAATCTGCCGCCAACGGACCCAGTTCGTCTTCCTCTTTAGACCAACAGCACCCCAGAAGTATCTTGCAATGATCTGCTCGAGCTCCTGGATAATGTACTGTGGAGGGTCCAACACCTGAAGCAGGTGTAGAGGAATCGTGCAGAGAGTGCTCTTAATAAGAGCCAAGCATCCCCCAAAAGCAAGGTGGCGATGGGACCAACCAGAGATCCTATCCAATATCCGTTGCTTCACCCCAGCAAAGAGCTCTCGTCTCATAAAGCCTTTGTAAAGGGACACACCAAGATAGGTGATGGGAAGATCGCCCTGGCGAAAACCACTAAGATCGTGAACTCTCTGATGCCAATGAGGCGCATGCTTAGGAGCAAGAATAAAAGTGCTTTTCTGGAAACTAACCATTTGGCCCGAAGCCATAGAGTAGTGATCCAGGAGACTCATAAGATCAACGAGACCATCATCCACAACCCATGTGAATATAATGATGTCATCGGCGTAGGATAGGTGCGAGACGGGGAAAGTCCGTCCAGCCGTCCTATACCTCATAAAAGGATGGGCTCGAATGAATCGGTCCAAGCAGCGCGATAAATAATCAGCGGCAAGCACGAAGAGCGACAGAGAGATAGGGTCGTCCTGACGCAAACCCCGAATGAAGGCAAAATAGCCGGCCGGACTGCTGTTCACCAAAATGGAGAACGTGCAACTCTCGAGGCAATGACGGATGAACAAAATCCATCTAGCCGGGAATCCCATCCTCACCAGGACCTCACGTAAAAAATGCGAGTGAACCCTATCATACGCCTTAGCCATATCAAGCTTCAGCGCAAGGTTCGGGACACCATGAATATCCGCGACGTGGAGGTCGTGAATAAGTTCTTGGGCTAGAAGGATATTATCAGTAATAACCCGCCCGTGAACAAATCCACTCTGGTTCGGAGAGATAATCAGAGGGAGGAGAGGAGCAAGCCGAGCGTTAAGGATTTTCGTGATAATCTTATTGGTCACATTACGTACTAATAGGCGTGTCGACCAACCGCTCGGAACAGGCTTCTTCGGGATAAAGACGACCGTAGTCGCCGTGAAAACCGGAGGCATAGGATGACCCTCAAAAAACTCGAGCACAGTCCCCTCCACGTCGGAAGAGACAATCTCCCAACAATGCTGAAAAAACAAAGACGAGAACCCGTGCCCGTGAAGCTACCGTGAGGATCGATATCAAATACCGCAGCACGAATCTCCTGGGGAGAGGGTGGGACACACAAACTATCAGAATCAAAAGAACAGGGGATAGAGGGAAAACAAGTGACATCCGGGGGGACGAAAACATCACCATCGGATGTAAGCAGAGTCCTAAAGAAATTCACAGTGGATGATCAGATGTCCGACTCTACAGCGATCATCATACCACCATCCTCAATGCTGTGAATATGCGACTGACAACGCTTCTGCTTCGCAAAACCCTGAAAGAACCGGGTGTTGCGCTCGCCCTCAGTAACCCAAGAAACTGCGGTTTTCTGTTTCCAAAAATCTTCCTCCATAGAGAGACGAAGATGGTACTCAGCGCGAAAATGGTGCATAACGGTTCTATTCTCCGGAGTAGGATCCGAATCATATCGCCGCTCGGTCTAGTCAGCAGCCCTCAAGGCCTCATCCAACTTCGTATGAAGATTTCCAAAAACAGACCAGTTCCACTGTTTCAGCCTGCGCTTAACCCTAAGGAGTTTGGCCTGTAGGTTACACATGCCAGATAATCCATTCGGGGTAAGCCAGACCTCCCTAACAGTATCCAGGAATGTGTGATGCCGGATCCACATACTCTGGAAACGGAATGACGACTTGTGACAAGTTGCGGAGAAGTGACACTGGATAAGAAGGGGCGCATGGTCCGACCGAAGTCTAGGCAGGTGAGTGACGGTAGAAATCGCAAACACGTTCGACCATGCCTCATTAAATAAAGCACGATATAGCCTTTCCCTCAAACCATTGCGCTTCCAAGTGAAAATATCGCCCTCACAGCCCGCATCAATCAACTCACAGTCAGCAATAGCCTGTGCGAAGTCTAGAATCTCTGGAGAATGGTCCGTGGTACTACCCTCGCGCTTATGGGAATGCAAGAAGATGTTGAAGTCACCGCTGACTAGCCACGACAACCCCTCTACTTCCAAAGCAATCTCATGGAGGGTGTCCCAAAGGGCGTAACAACCAACACGGCTAGTGCTGGCATAGACAAAGGTGACATAAATCGACTGAGGAAGAAGGGGGAAAGAAATAAAAAGATGGAGGACTGGATCGGTATCCAACAAAACTTAGTGCTGAAAGTGAGGGGAAGAAAAGAACCAAATTTTGTTAGACCGATTATAAAGTCCCGACGCAAAACCTAAAGAACGAATATAAAAATAAAAATTAGCATTGGAACCCATGGGTTCTAAAATGCCAATAAAAGAAAACCTATGAACACGGTTGAGATGTCGAATGCGCTTCTGTGCTCTAGTGTTAGACAGACCACGAGCGTTCCATGTAAGAATGGGTATCGACATAAACTAACCAATCAACTCAGACGAAGACCTAGGACACTGACTGGAGCGGCCCCGTCTCCGAGGTGTATCCTGCCGGGTAGATGTTCCCCCTTTCAAGGGCGATGAAGATCGCCCCTTCGAGGAGGAGGAGGGTCCACGAGAAGCTGTTTTTCTTCGTGTGGAAATCGAGGAGTCGGAAGCAGCTTTGTCCCTAGTGGTGACACCAGGAGCAGCAGTAGAAGACATCAGACATCTCTTAACCGGGGGCTTCGGTGCCGTCGTAAGAGGCACCATCACCGAGAAAGAAAGACTGGACTCAGAAATATCAAATTGGGTGCGTTTAAGACCACACTCAGTCTGAGATAGAGAAGGAAAAGAAGAAGAAGGGGGAGGAGGGGGAGGCTCGTAAACCACCATGGCAAGGGTCTCAGGCTCCATGATGATCGGATCATCCGTGCAGCCCTCACCGTCATGGCGGGGGGAGGTAGACTCTATGAGTCTAGAAAAGTGTGGGACGGTATAGGACTCCGTGTCGTCCTCTAAAACACGCTCAATATCGCTATCTCGCCCACCGTCATCGCTACCCAACACGCTATCTTTATTGCCCACGCTAATAATGTCATTTGTACCTACTAAATCCTCTTCCTCTCTAGTAGAGGAGTCTAACGATGCAAAGTACGAGTGATGTCCAGTGGCAGTCGTACCCTTGGGTATCATCCCCATCTCTCTAGCTCCTTTTTTGGTGACAACCTGCCAAACGGCAGGCTCCTTCCCTTTAGCAGTCTTAGGAGCAGCCTGAGAGGTATTAGCCTTAGGGGCATTAGCAGGGGCTGGCTGCGCCTTCTGTTCTCTAGATGTGACAACAGCAGGCTTCTTACGCTGGGGCGAAGGAGGCCGTTCTTTGTTGCCAACTATGTAGCAACTGGACGGGTCGTGCCCCACATGAGAGCAAAGAGAGCAATACAATGGAACTCTCTCATAGATGATGCGCTGCGTAAGAATGTGATCATCAAATTCAACTTCAATCTCTGGCACTCTGGGCACCAAAAGATCGATCTCGACACACACGAGCGACTGAAAGTCATGCGTGTGTGGCCGTCGGAGCATCAACTAAGATGGGATTGCCTACAGGCTTGGCAATCGTGTATAAAGCGCGTGGATGAAATAAATGTAAAGGTAAACCCGGAAGTCTAATCTAAACCGGGCAGATCGAAGTCTCCGTCCTAATCGAAAAACTAGGTGACCACTTAAAAACACGGGCAGGATATCCAGAAAAATTCCACGTTGATCCTAACCAAATACGTCTAAAATCCTCATCATTATCAAACCTAATCGCTATGTGGCAATAATTTAACCAACTCTAGCTAAATTTATCCCTCAGTTTCATATCATTCAAATCCGTAGACACATATCGAGGGGAAGGGATAACATGCGAGAATTTAAGAATCAAAGTGCGTTCCCATGACGCAGCAAGAGAAATCATATCAGAAGTAGAGAAAGTAACACGCGTTTTCTCATATACGGAAGAAAGAGTACCAAAGGGACATACCTTTGCTCCGTCGAAATTAAAACTTTTAATGGTCGAACCGGTATGCTGAACTAAACCGGGCTGCTGTGCTGAGTCATATGAGTTGTTGACCATCTGGGCGTATGATTTCGGTCGAGCTGGTTTGGTGGGAGGATGTATTTGATTCTGAGTGTTGTTGATTGATCGGCCGTTTGGAATGGCTGAAACCGGTGCTGCCTGAATCGGTGTTGCATGGGATTGGTGGGCTGGAGAGATCGGTCTCTGTTCAGTGGGCTTAATTGGATTTTGGGCCGGGTGGTGTTTGGTGGGGATGGTTTGGGATGTATGGGTTACGGCCATATCAGGTGGTTTGGGGTGTTTAAGTAGGTCACGTGGGTTGTTTGGATTGATTGGGCTGATGGGTTTGCAATTGGGCTGGGTTGTTTGTATTTTAGTAATGGGTAGAAAGTAGTTAAGTATGGTATTGGGCTTAGTAGATTGGTTGGTCTTGGGGAAAATAATGTTAGGGTGGGAGCTAAAATTGGGCAGGTAATTTGTTTGGGCCGAAAGTAAATGTTGGGCCGGTTTGGAGGTTGGGTTGGACTTGGTCTGTTTGGATGGAAGGGCTGGTATTAATTGGGAAGGTTTAAAATTGAGTGGGCTGACAATTAAAGTTGGGCTTATATTTCGTGTAGGGTTTGGGCATATAGGAGGTGGGCCAGATAGTTGCTGGCCCAGTATGGTTAGGGATAGTGGGCCGTACCTTATTAACTTGGCCTGCTGCGATGGAATCCTTTGCATGGCCCGACAGATCTAAACCGCTGGAAGGAATAGGCCCTAGTATCGACGCCTCTCCTTCATCCGAGGAAACCTTTATATGCTTAAGTTCATCCGCCATTAGGGTTACGTGCGGCGCGGCTTTTCCAGCTAGGGTTTTCGAAGGAAACGACGGCGCTGGTGCTGGGACTTGGATGTTGAACGGAACGTCATCTCCATGTGAACTAGTTTTAGGGAAACCTTTGCTACTGGGAGAAGCGGCGGAGGGAACCGGCGATTTCTTTGGCGACGGCGAACGCGAAACAGACGGCGAATGCGAAACAGATGAAGAAGACGAAGTCATTATTTCCTCAAACTTTCTTTTTTATTCTTCTGACTTTCTATTTTCTTTTGCCGGCGACGGACCCAGCCTGTGTTGAGCGTTAGACATGGTAGGGGACTTGTCGGGCGTCCGCGACGCCCGTTTTTTCTTTGACATGGGGGCAGGCTTCTTAGTCGCCGGAGGCAGAGCCGGCGAACATAAAGTTGTACAGCTGGTGTGTTCGGCTTGATGTCGTGATACCGAATCTGAAAGTAGAAGGGAAAAATGATGACGGATGCGTCCGGAAAGTGCAGGCGACCGAGAGGCGATTTACACCTTAAGTGTGTGAACTCTCGGAGCAGGCTGCCGGCATCGGATATGGCTGGAAGTTGTATGTGAGTGTTCGGCTGGAAGTGGCGGTGTTTTTAATTAAGTTAGTTGAATTTAAGTGTCAATCCTATCTGTAGATTTTAAGGGATTTAATTTCACTTAAAGCATTTTGATAATCCGTATGTAATAATTCAAATGCTTCAAAAAGTTCGTCGTAAGAGTTACTTACTTGGCTTCCGGCGTCACTATCGTCGAACGAACTTTGGGCCATAAATGCAAGGTTATTTTGATCAATGAAATCATCATCAATATCTTCGTCACTCCATGTTGCAACAAGTACCTTCTTCGGATTTGCTGCTTGGCAATTCTTTGCGAAATGGCTTGGTTTACCATATACTCGACAATTATTGTCGAATTTCTTATATTCGCCCGTCTTGATATCTTTCTTTCTCCGGTTTAATAAGTTTTGGAACTTATTAATATTTTTGGCATAATATGCCGATTCCTCGTCTCTTTCATCCATCGGGATTTCTTCTCTCTTGGACATCTTTGCCTTCATGGCTATCGTTCTTTTCTTCGGCTTCGATTTGGCATTCCGAGATTTAAGTACTATCTCGTAGTTTATAAGTGAACCAACGAGAGCACTAAAATCAAGATTGTTTAAATCTTTAGACTTCATTATTGTCGTCACCGTACCGTCCCATTCTCGAGGTAGTGATCGTAGGATCTTTTTAACTTTTTCACTACTCGAAAGTGGTTTTCCAAAACATGATAATCCATTTGTGATGACCGAAAATCGATCGAGCATGATCGTGATGGATTCATCGTCCTTCATTTGAAATAGCTCGTACTCGTGAAGGAGCATGTTTATTTTCGTCTCCTTGACTTGAGACGTTCCCTCATGTGTGACTTCAAGCATTTTCCAAATCTCTTTGGCACTGTCACACGAAGATATCTGGTTGTGTTCTTCTGGATTTAAGGCACAATATAGAAGTTGAATTGCCTTACAATTGTAATGATCATTTTCCAATCCGCGTCATCATATTCTTCGAAAGATTTAAGCGTACCGTCGGATTTGAGAGGAATTTTGGGACCAAGACATATGACTTTCCATAATTCAATATCGTAAGCTCGGATGAAAATAGACATTTTCTGCTTCCAAGTCATGAAGTTCGATCTATCAAAGAATGGAGGTCGGTTAAGAGCAAGACCTTCGACTGGAGCAATTTGAAATGCCATTTGGATTGACTCCTCGGATGTTAAGCCGTTTATTGGAGGTACCGCTCCGATACCAATTGTTGGAGCAATATTGGTATGTATCGCCATTTGGAGATAGAGTAGTGAAACTATTTCGCGTTGCGGAAGCGATTTAAATAAAGGGCAGAAAATAAATCGACACAAAGATTTATAGAGGTTCGGCCAAACGTGCCTACATCCTCTCTCGGTATCTTTTTCTATAGCTTAAGATAAACCTCTGCACCTCTCTTCTATCGGTCGAGGGATAACCGCTACAAGCTCGTCTTCTATCAATCCGAGTAAACCGTTCTCTTACTTATCTTTATCTCGGTCCAAGTTAAACCGTTTTCCTTTTCTATTGGACAAGAAATCAACCACTCTAACCTCACTTAGATATCGATTGCGATTCTAACAATGCCGGATCCATGATCCTAATAACACCGAATCCAATCGTATCTTTTATTTTTCTCTCTCTTGTATGATTTCATGTATAACACTCAATCACGTATCAATATAAGCTCAAGAACAACAACTATATTGTTTACAATGATATCTAAAGTATGATTGCTTTGCTCAATGTTGTTGTATGGTTTGATACCAAGTGGTTTGGTATTTATAGCCATCTCCATCAAACTAGCTGTTACTGCCAGCTTTTATTAGCGTGTGCTAGCCTTATTGCTTAGTGTGCGCTATCGCGTGTTGTTGCCTGTTACGTATGTAATGTACTGCATGTAGCGTACGTTAACTGCTTGTAATTATAGTCCAGTGGCTATTGTCTCTCTTTGTTAGCGTGCGTTAATCTTTCCTTGTAGCGTGCGTTAACAACACATCATTGTATGCGTCATATATCCGTTTGTACTTTTGACTTCTGACTTGACTTTCCACCGAATCTCCCAACATTCATATGTTTGAATAAAAATGCTATTTAGCGTGCGCTAAATACCATTCATGGCGTGCGCTATGTCTTATGTCACTGCATATGTCATTCTTTATTGAAAGTCTTCACAACGGTAATATTCCTTCGATAGCGTACGTTATCCTTGCTTTGTAGCGTGTGCTATCTTCATCAGGTAGGTTGTCTTCAGGTAGCTTCGAACTCGTCTGATCTGCAAACAGGATCCGTTAGCGTGCGCTAACATTTGTGTCTAGCGTGCGCTAGCTTTGTATTTTGGTCAGCTTTTTGCGTCTTCGTCTCCTCCGTTGTTTTGCTTCGCCTCTTTCTTGTTTTGCTTTGTTTAGCAACTTAATCATTAAAACTCTATTAATGAATATGTGGAATAAATATTCCAATATATTTTTGATCATATGCACTAAATAAGAGGGCAATAAAAGCAAGTTAACCTCGGGAGTGGCTCTAAAAAAATCACATAAATGATCAACATGATCCAAGGTAGAAGCAAGCATGGCATATGTTGAATTCCAACGTGTAGAAACATCTTTGACAAAATTTGTATATTTAATATTTTTAGTACGACAATATCTTTGCCATTTTTTTCGATTGACGCTTTTCTATGCAACATATTAACGGCATTTCTAATGGGTTCAACACTTTCATTCATAAGAGTATTAGCATCTTGTACACAACGGTTTAAAATATGACAAATACATCGAGCATGAAAATACTTACCATTAAGAGAGGGTGAGCATGCAGAAACTAACTCGGGAATGGAGGTGGTGTTATTGGATGCATTATCGAATCCAACCGAAAATATCTTATTTAAAAATCAATACTCATTTAAAACGGAAATAATCAATTGAGCAATATTAGTAGTATTATGTATTTCATTAAAATATCTAAATGCAATTAAACGTTTTTGAATTAACCAACTTCCATCAATCCAATGACAAGTAATACCCATATAAGAATTTTTTTGATAAGAATCACTCCATATGTCGGAACATATAGAAACATTTTGATTTAAACGTATAAAATATTTCATTAAATCACGTTTTCTTTTTCTTCGGCTTGTCCCCTTATACGCTTGCACATAGTAGTTCTACCAATTTTTTTTTGCGGCGGGGTTATAAGCATTTTGCATAGTATGTTCAAAAGTTATTTTATCGGCAAACATAAAAGGCAAATGCTCCATAGAAATAAAACGAGCCATTACTTCTTGAGCATTTAAATGATCATATTTCCATAAAACATTACCTTGTTCATTACCTTGTTGATTACCTTTGAAGGCTTGGGGATTTAGTTGAGTTTGAGTTGTAGGGATTCCCGCCTCAGATTTATGCATATTGTTCATGTGCCTTTGGAGGGTGCCATAACCTCCTCCCGCCGTCCATTTGTAAACGGCGGGACAATAGTTACAATATGCCATGAACTTCTCGGGAGCACCGGGAGAATCATTTGGATCTTTTTCTCTAGGAACCTTTTTAAAATGTTTAAGGAAAATGTTAGAACTAAGTGTTTTAGTCTTACCCTTAGTACCCTTACCTCTAGTGGTGGGGAGGTCCGCATCCACATCATGTCTTGCTTGATCGGCTTCCTCCTCCGACTCTTGGCTATGCATTTGTCGACCATACATTTTATCCTCCTCTTCTTGAAGTTTCCGAGCATATTGTTCACTCATCATTTCTTCGGCCTCACGTGTCGAGCATACCGTTGAATCCGGGCCGGTCCGGGCCGGAACCGCCGGTTCCGGTTAAAATGTGGCAACACTAGTGTTGACCCCCCATTTTTTAATCTCTTAATTTGAATTGAGATGTATAAAAGGAGGCTTACAGCTGTAGAGAAAGTTTGAGAGAAAAAGAGTGAGAAGAAAGAGAAAAGGAAAAGAAAAGTCCTGATTAATTTTCTTTGAGATATAATTTATTTTTTAAATTTAATTTTTTGAGAGTTAAAATTAAAAGAAAAATTTATCCTTTCATCACTTCAAATATACGCCGACCTTGGAGATCTTGGAGTGACGATTACATATTTTCGGTCATCATTCCGATGCGTGATACGTAGAGGCACAATATTTTCGGTGCTCGGGAATTTCCAAAAGCTAGTTCGATTGGATTCATGTTCGTGCTCGGAATCACGAAGATATTATCAAAGGTCTACGAGGGTATGATTTCTTAATTTATCTTTGTCAATTAATATTCATTTATACGATGCTTGATCGATCCGTTTTTGGGATTTGGTTTTTGTCCGGTTTTACCGATTTTATTTCCGCTGCGTAACTCGTTATTAATAATCGAATCCAAACAGTGATATCAGAGCGAGGTCTTGCGATCATATATATGATATATAACATTTGGAATGCTTGATTGTGTGTTTTTATGATTTGGAATCATAATTGTAATTAATCATTAATTTTTAATTGTTCATCCAAAAATTTATTTTTCATAATTTTATATTACAGTATAAATCTATTTTTCTTTTGAAAAACTGATTTAAATGTGTAATGTAAAGATTAGAAAAAAATTATTTTTGAAATCGGGATGAAAAGACGAGCCGAAAACGTGTACGGACCCGGCAGCTTGGAGCTGTCGAGGGGCTACCGTGCGGTCCAATTTTGTGAGGGACCGCGGTCCCCAGTGGGACCGTACGATAGTGGCTCGGGCTTGGCCCGGGCCGCGTGTTTTTCGAATCTATTTTTTATATTTCGTTCGGTAATTAATTTCTCACAAATTAAATTGGATTTAATTTGACTAAAATATAATTATGGTAATTTTATTCTTAAGAAAATTAATTTAATGAAATATTTTTGTCCGGAACGAATTAAAATTAACGGTTATGTGAATTAATTGGATTAGTTCTAATAGTTGGATTAATTTTTGTTGATTAGATTAATCTTTAGATTAACATTTTTACCAATTATTTAAATGTAATGGTTGCATTATTTTTGAATGGTGATGTAGTTAATGGACTTAGTTTATTGATTCTTTATTCGATGGGGTTGTAATGGTCGTTTGAGCCAATTTTTTTTAGTAAATTTGTATTGGATGCAAATTTTGTAAATGTAATAAATTAGCTATGACGAAGAGCCGGGGACGAACCGACATGAAGACAAAGATTCGAGACTTGTAATTAGATTACTTGTAATTCTATCGAGTCGATGAAGACTCGGTATTTAAGAACGGTCCATGATCTGCATGTTGTTAGTTTTAGGTTGTGTATGTTTTCATATTGTATGACAAATAAACAAACTGACAAACCGCGCTTATAACGGATTAATGTGCAAAGTGTAACATATAATCGCGTTAAACTCCCACTTACAAACACTAAGTTATAAAGGTTACGAGGTTTCTTACCCTCCGTCAAACTCATGAAAAATTGAAATATAAACTGAAATATTATTCTTCCGAGTATGTCGGCGTAATATTTTTTTGGAAGGTTGATAAATTCCTAGAGTGCATTAGATGCCTTTGGTTGTGACAAATCAAACCCCTAGAAACCGT